>CM053140.1:20007500-25007500 GCA_028571685.1 Heterohyrax brucei
TTCAAGTGTTAAAAAGCAAAAAACGTCACTCTGAGGACTAAGGTGTGTGTGACCCAAGCTCTGGCATTTTCAATCACCTCATATGCACATGAAAGCTGGACAAGAAACAAGGAAAACTAAGAATAGATGCATTTGAATAATGGTGTTGGTGAAGAATATACAGAATATACCATGGACTGCCAGAAGAATGAACAAATCTGTCTTTGAAGAAGCAGATCCTGAATGCTCCTTAGAAGTGAGGATGGAGAGACTTCATCTCACATACTTCGGACATGTTATCAGGAGAGATTATTCCGTGGAGGACACTGTGCTTGGTAAAATGTAGAAGGTAGGTAACAAAGAGGAAGACCCTCTACCACCTGGACTGACCCAGTGGCTGGACCAATGGGTTTGGACACAGCAGTGACCAGGCGGGGTCTCATTCTGTTGTACACAGGGTTGCTATGAGTCAGAACTGACGGGTTGGCACCTAATAACAAGAACGGACATGATGCTGTCTTTGATGTTATTAATGCTGCCCCTCCCTCCACTGCAGCATCCTTGAGCAATGTGCGGCCTGCTCCACTGTACGGGGCAGCCCTGACAGACCCTCCACCCTCCCAGTCTTACCTTGAGCTTTGGCAATCGCTTGATGGTTTTAAGAGGTCGTAGCACCCGGAGGACTCGGAGGGATTTAATCGTGTTGATGTCCTTTCCTTTGCTGTTGCCACTGTGGAGGGATGTTAGGGTGGCGAAATGGGGAGAAAGGGAGCAAGGTCACACTGGGTGGTGGGGGGCCTCCAGCTGCACATGACCCCACCCCCTTAGGCTTCTGGATCTGGGGAGCCTGGTGTGGCCCTGCCCTTCCTGGAGGAGAGTGGGTCAGTCAGTCCACCTGCTAATTCCGGGCTTGGGAGCAGGTGAGCAGATGGCTTTTTGTGGTTCTGGTCACAGGGTTCATCAAACGAGAGCTGGCAGACATCAGTCTGGAACTACAGGGCCCTTGGCCACCTGGCTGGCCCTGAGCAGCTGTACAAGGTGGCCTCACACCCAGCAAAAGGGAGCTTGCCACCCCTTTCTCAGCCATTTTCAAAACAGCCTGTGGTCTAGAGTTTGGGGGTGCCATGTGGGCTGCTGGTGGAGGTGGTCTTTGTGGGCTCTTAGAAAATGGGATCTCTTCCCCTCCAAAAGGATTCAGGAAGATGTTTCAAGTATCCCTTAAATAAACCAAGGCTGCCTTTCCTGACATTCCCTGAGGTTAACAGGAACATGGGCAGGGGTGTGGGGAGAAGCTAAGCCTCACCACTGCCTCCTCCTTCCAAAGGATCTCAGCCCATCTTTGCTGGGGAGCTACTTGGAGCTTCAGTCCTGGCTCTGACCTGGGCATACCAGTAGAGATCCCAGGGCTGCCATGACACCCTGGGCCAGCCATGATTCAGTCTTCCCCAAGAAAAGGAGGGTTTTGGGTATGGCCAACAACATACTTGTGGTTACAGGAATTCACCACCTGCCCAACTGTCCAAGCCAGAAACCTGAGAGTCATATTCAGTGCCCTGTCTCCAGTGGGTCATTCCTCTGCCATCTCCACCATCTGTCCATGGGTGTCATCTTAGGTCTGACCCCCACCACCCATCTCCCCACCTTCTCCCCCCTCCCATCTCTCTCCTCCATACAGTGGCCAAAGCCATTGGTCGTGTCACACCCTGGCTCAGAGTCCTTCCAGGGCATCTAATTCCTAAAAGAGCAACACCAAGTGGCATTTGAGGCTCTTCAAATTCTTACCCAACTCACCTGGCCATTCTCAGTGATTGCTACAACCCAAGTGCCAGCCACACTCTCTTGGTTCTGTCTACTTTGGCAGACGCTGGTCCCACTGGCAGAAATGCCCTCCTCTTCCCCATTCACAGAACTACCTGGCCTTCAAGGCCCAAACCGAATGTCCCTTTATCTGACAATCCTCCCTGCAGGCCCAAATCAGATGTCCCTTCATCGGACAGTTCTCCCTGGAGGCCCAAACTGAATGTCCTTGATCCGACAGTCCTCCCTGGAGGCCCAAACCAAACGTCCCTTTATCTGACAGTCCTCCCTGCCAGCCCTGACCACTGTTTTGGAATCATCTTTGCTTCTGTCTTTCGCTTCCAGCTTTAGAGAGAAAATTCCTCAGAGGTTTACACTATGACATACTCTTGTATGTGTTCATTTCCCCTTTAATTTTGCTTCTTGCCTCACATCTGGCGCCTGCCTGTGTGAGTGACTCAGGGTCTGAGCTCTCTGGGGTCTCCCTGCAGATACCTCCTGGGCACAGGCTGAGTTGCCCAGAGACCCCACCATGGAAACTGGGTGTCTGGGTGCAAAAGCAGTGTTCTCCATGCCACCTGCTTTTTAAGGCTTCCCTTCTCTCTCTTTTCCAAGGAACAAAGAGGAGAACTGGGCTTAAAAAAAAAAGTATATACATATATACATATCCTGCTAGGGAGGCACAGACATGCTGCAGGATGCAGTGATCTGAACTTTTTTTTTCTTTAAAGCCAGAGTTATTGTGATTATCTTAAGGCTGTGCTCCACAAAGCGGTCACCAAGGGACACAGAACTAAAGCAGGGGATCACATAGGGCACACTGTTTCGTCTTCAGGTCTATTTCAGGGCCCTGCTTATTTCAGAATAAAGTCTCCAGCAGGTGTGGGTAGGTCTTGAACGCCTTCCTAACACTGGCTAACGGCCCCCTTTCACAAACGGCCCAGATTGAAGGCAATTGACAATCACTTAGTTTCTCTTGTATTGTTCTTTGGCTGTTGCGTTCCATCTCAGCTTAGCAGTTCTGGTGCCAAGAGGATGGTATCAAGTTGCCTTCCAAAAAGACATGTCTATTGAAAACACGTGTTGGTAGAAAACGCTGTCAAGCAAGCGTGCATCTGGGGTGCTCAGCAGCGTGCCTGGGGGTGGCGCGGGGCAGAGCCACGGAACGGAAAATGATTCCACAGCCTCAGCGGCTTCTCCCCCCCAGAAGCCCCCTTTCCTTTGCAGAGGCTGAGTTTCAGCTGCTTGACTTTCGGTGCCTACTCCCTCGGGAGGCTGAGCCTCACTCCCCTGCTAACTGCCCTCACCTTACGCCATCTGTCCTGCGGAAATCAGACCCTGGGGAGGACACCCCTTGCCCTTTCTGTTCTCCTTCCAGAGCTCAGCTAATGGTGGGAGGCAGCGACAGGACTCCTCGGGGGTCCCCATCCCTGAGAGGGCTCTGGTTACTCCAAGCAAGAAGATGGCAGCGGGGACACGAGGCCGTGACACAGGCCCAGCACCAACATAGCTGCACCAGGGCATGGAGAATGAGAGAACAGAGACAGAACGAGAGAGAGAGAGACGGAGAGACTTTACCGTGTACTGCTCCTGGGTGAGGTGGCGTCGGAGGGCGAGACAGATCGTAAGCGGCCTCAGAAGAAAGAACACAGAACACACACATACACGCACGCACACCTGAGCACCCACTGCCCTGCCGGGGTGCCAGGAGGGGCCGCCGCGGGCTCAGGCTCTGGCTGATGTCCATCCTTCCATCTGGAAGTCCCCCGCTCAATCCCCCGCCCATGGCAGGCCTCTGGCGCTGCCTGACAGCACCAAGAAAGCCAAATTTCCAAGTAGCAGGACAGCCAGAAAAATGTCATTTTCCAAAGGTAAATTTGCCACTAAAGGTCACTGCCAAGAGTTGGAGAAAGTCCTTTTCTCCAGAAATTCTAAAATTTTAGAATGTCTTCGAAAGGTCATGGGGCTTTGGTGTTGGGAAGACCTGGGCTTGAATCTTGGCTCTGCCCCAAATTATGGGGGAGGGGTTGGCAAACACTTCCAACTTGGAACAGAACTGAGGAGAACCTCTGAAAAACACGGAGGACTGGAAAAAGTTCTGGAAACTTGACAGCTTCCCAGGTGTTTGCAGCAGGCCCTGGCCTGACTCATCTTTAAGTCGGGCTGGGTCTCCTTGTGGCCAGGTATCAAGTCTGGAAAAGCTGTGAGAATGGTGGGAGTCCTACCACCACCAGACCCACTGTCATCGATTCTGACTCCTAGAGACCCTATGGGACAGAGCAGAACGGCTCCAGAGTTTCCAAGGAGCACCTGGTGGATTTAAACAGCTGACTTTTTGGTAAGCAGCCACAGCACTTACCCACAATGCCACCAGGGTTTTCTCCTAGCTCCACGCAGGCAGAGAAAGTACATAGAGCTAACCACCCGCCTTTCTAGTTAGTGACTAGACACAAAGGCTTAAATGTCTCAAACTATTCCCACTAGATCCTGTCTTCTCTTCCTCTGGTCTAGCTTGGTGGTCTTAATATTCACCGTCTCTGGGAATTCATGCACCCTAGAACTGGGTGGCAGCTTGATGCATTCGTAGCGACGCAGTGTTTGGTTCTGCTGTACACAGGGCTGCTATGAGTTGGAACCAGCTCAGCAGCGCCTCATGAGAACAACAGTGACCTTTGCCCAAATTGCTGACTGTGGGTATAATGTGGGAGTCTTTTGAACGTCACTGCATTTGCCTGTGGGAAAGCTGGTGCAACAATGCCTATTTTTGAGATGAGGTTGCTGAGGCCCAGGAAAGCAAGTGACTTGCCCAAGGTCACACAGCCAAGAAGGGGCAGGCTGAAATTCAAGCCCAGGTTGCTGTTGGTGGCACTCTAAGCTTCTATCGATTTCCTACCCCTCCCCACTCTTTCCACCAAGAATGCCTTCAGGGGCAAGGGCTGTTTGTAGGAAGGGGACACAGAGGAGCAGCCTGAGGGCTCCACTTTTGGCAGCTTGGCAATTTGGCTCCTGAACCTGGAGGAACAGTTAATCAAGGTGATTGGCCAGCTGTGCTGGGCCTGCATTCCCACCCTGGGGACGAGTGGCAGTGCCAGATGGACTCTTGGCAGTGAGGGCAGGATCATGATCTGCCAGCTGCTGAGAAATGTCAGTTGGCTGCCCCAGTGCATGGGCACAGAGCGTGATCGCATGGACGATCACTCATAGATGGTGTGTTGGTGGTGGCTGCGTGGGCACAGAGCATGATATCATGTCTGATGGCTCATGAGACAAAATGTGGAGGGTGGTTGCCATGGACATAGGACACAGTCAGTGGACAGAGCAGGACACACATACGGACACTTGGGAGAGGTGCAGAAGGGGTGGAGACCATTGGGAGAGCTTCGACACAATCCCAGGGAGGGCCACAGGGAGAGTTTCCTCATATCCAATGGGGGCTGCAACCACAGCACAGGGAGCAGAATTCTTGCCTTGAGCCTGAAAGGCTGGAACCGCAAGATTCCTTTCAACCAGGAAGGGAATGGCCTTGGATTCTAGTGGGGATCCAGGGCCCAGTTCCCAAGAAACAATCCTGTGTTCCCAGGATCAGAGGGCCCTGCCAGGGCCCTGAGCAATCCAGCCCTGTTGGGCCGCCCAGTCTCAGTCTGCCAGCTTAGGGAAGCCTCCACACCCAGGGCTGGGAGAAGGGCAGCCACTGACCCAGTGGTCTTGCTGGACTCCCACAGTCCTTCCAAGCCTCAGTTTCCCCATCTGCAACATGGAGATGATAAAAGAACTGCCCTTGTCAGCTTGCTGTGCAGATTAAACAAAAGGAAGCATTACTCATATTACCAAGTTACATTCCTCTCTTTTACTGAGGAAACTATGAACAGAGTTTGAGGGACTGGAACACCTAAAAAGAAACTAGACAGATTTGGGCAAGTGTTTTCTTAGAACAGTTACAAAGCCAATTTAAGACCTGTTGGCATTATCAGTCTTGTCTGTGGGAAGATGGGCACACGTGATAAAAGATTGGAAAGGAAAGAAGCAAAGAACTCTAGGTTGGGTTCTCAAGCTAATACCTTGAGACAGCACCTCAGTCCCAGTATCTCTCATAAGACCATGAGCAAAGTCCTGAAGGCAGACAGAACTTCTCAGGCAGGAAAGGCCAGAAACCTACAGCCAGATGGAAACTTTTCCAGAGAAAAATGCAGAAGCTTGAGGACTCTTCCTCTGGCTTCCTGGTAGTTCCGTCCTTGAGCATGCATGCAGGAGCAGCTTGATCAAGGCGCTCTGCCAGATACGCTGTGCTGCCTCCCTTCCCTGGGGCAAGAGTGACAGCACTACATGGACTCTTAGCAGTGAGCTGGAAAGAGTGCAACAGGGTGGAGGTCTCTGGGTTTTCCCTCCTATCCCTTTGCCCATCATATAAAGATGCCCCCTAGCCAACCCACAGTGCTCAGCTCTTCTGAAACCCCACAAGAGTCTCCATACTAGCCTAGATGTCAGGAGCTCACAGAATGGCCTTAAATCACAGTCCCAATCCTTCCCTTGCGTATTCTTGTGTGCCACTGAGTCGAGATTCCGACTTGTAGTGATCCTGTTTGACAGAGTTGAAGTACCCTGTAGGGTTTCAAAGGCTGAACTCTTTATGTGAGTGGATCACCAGGTTTTTTTCTCCCTCTGACTGGCTGGTGGGTTTGAACTGATAACCTTCTGGTTAGCAGCTGAGCACTTAACCACGGCATCACTAGGGTGCCTTTTCCTTCCATAGAAAAAAAGTCACTTCAAACAGGGATTTTCAAGGGCTCTGCACTGTACCGACTTTCTGATATCTGTCTAGAAGGCTGACTCTGCCACTAAACACACACGTTTTTGAGAGTTGTAGGCTAAATTTTAATGCCCTTACATAACTTTACATTTAACGAGAAGATGTAAGCACTCAAGAAATCATCTCCCGAGGCAGATGCCTTTGTAACAAGAAGATTCATTCCCCTAATTGATCTTTGGTGATTTTTTAAAAAAAAATTAAAGATTAAGTTAGTTTAAAGCACAACCTAACTGTAACTCGAGGAAACCTAGAAATGGAGTAATTTTAAACTATGGCCCATCACTGCTGAAGGTCAACAGTGAAAAGCTTGTTCTCTGGGTCATAGAAAGGCCACCTCCTGCGACATCGGGAGCCAAAGTGGGGGAAGAAAGCGGAGGTGGAGCCTGTCCTCCCAGTGGCCTGGGGCCTTCTCCTCAGAGGAGGATGAATGACCAGCACAGACATGGAGTCTGTTGTGCCATCCCCCACCATGACTGCAGAGTGGGTCCACGTTGGGCAAACTGCCCGAGTCACAGACGACAAAGTGTGCCATGTGTAGACTGAGCAACATGACTGATGGGGGCCCGCCCCTGGCTGTATCTCTTGAGCCCTGGGAGACTTGGGGGCTGCTGGGCAGCCCCTGCCCCAAAGGGCCTGAGGGAGGGTGGAAGGAGATCCTGCCTGCACTTGTCCTTCTTGCCCTGAACTTTGCCTGGGTCTGAAGACCACCCTGCCAGAACCTCCCTGATACTCACATGCTCCAAGTCACACTAAGCCAGATTCCCAGGGCCCAGGTGAAGCAGGTAGTCAGGCTACATCCCCAAAAGACATAGGCCAGTGTGGGGGGGGGAAGAGAATAAGAGGGAGAGAGAGAGAGAGGGAGAGAGAGAGAGAGCAGGACAGGCAGGTGCACGCACACACAGAGAAGAGGGATAAACAGAAATAGAGAAACAGAAAGTGATAAACAGAAAAAAGGGTAGAAAATATGGAAGAGAGAGAAAAAGGGAGGAAGAGACAAGGTAAAGAGACAGCGAGTGAGGGACAGAAAGTAGGAGGGAGAGAGAGAGAGCAAGATCTGGGTGGAAGAGTGGTCCTTGAATGGCCTCTTTGGTCAAAGAATGAGAAAGAGATTAAGAAGGAAATAAGAAAACAAAAAAAGAGAGGATGAGGTAGTAAGGGAAAGAACAAACAAGAGATAGAGAACCACAGACAGAGAGCACACTCCCATAGATGGACAGGCAGCAACAGAGAAAGTGATGAACACAGAGAACAGATAGAAAACGGGGTTGGGAGAAAAGAAGAAGAAAGGATGGGGACGAAGCAAAGAGAGAGAGAGAAACAGGAGAGGAAGAGGGCAGGGGTGGAGGGAGGGAGGGAGAGAGACAGACCTATAGATAGAGATAAAGAAAAACTTGAAGGCAGATTCACTCCTGGCAAACGAGACTTCAGGTTCTGGCTGACAGCTTTCCAGAATTTAAACTTCCTCAGTGCCCAGCATGGTGCCTACTGATACCTTGTAGGAGCAGCCCAAATAGCTGTTAATAGAAAAAAACCAAAAACCAAACCAAACCCATTGACACAGAATCCACTCCAACTCATAGCGACTCTGTAGAGTAGAACGGCCCCATAGAGTTTCCAAGGAGTGACTGGTGGATTCAAACTACCAATCTTTTGGTTAGTAGCTATAGCTCTTAATCACTTTACCACCAGGGAGGGCCTATTTGAGTTTATCTTCTCATACACACTGTGTATTATCTTTAAAAACCTTTTTGTCCCCTTGGGGCAGGGGAAAGTTAACTTGACAGGAAGCAAATTGTACCTTGTTTTTATTTTCTGTTTCTCTGAATTCCAATAAAGTTAATTTTGGTTTTCATTTTTATGAGTTGCTGGTATTCTGTGACATATCTGTCCACTTCCTTTGCCCGTTACTTATGGAAGTTAACTGTTTTCTTACCGATTTGTTATTAAAAAATATATATTAAAGCCATCAACTCCTTGTCTTAATTGGAGCAATCTTTCCTTCTTAAGTTGCTGTTTGCATTTTGCTTTATTTTTTTTTAACCTACAGAACTTCTTAATGATGTATTCCAATTTCCTGACTTTTTTTTAACATGACCTTTTGCATTGCTCTAATTAATAAGAGGGAGAAGGAGGAGGTGGCAAGGGCAGAGGGAAGGAGTAGGGAGGGAGTGGGAGAGAGAGAGAGAAGGAGAAAAAGAGGTGAAAAAAGAGAGAGAGAGGGAGAGGGAGAAGGAAAAGGAGACAGGGTGGAGAGAGCAGAGATAGAGAAGAAAGCAAAAAACACAGATGGGAAGATCTGGCCAGGGCTGGACATACAATCAGCTTCCTGATCCTCACACTCTATTTCCTCCAGGCCCAAGGTATCCAGAAACTCTGGATATTTCTTGCTCTTCTAACACAACTTCATTATGATTCCAGGGAAGAATTTGAGAGCAGCCCACTTCGGCCCTTTAATTGGAAACGGGCCATGGCTCCCGTCCTCCTGACAAGCCAAGCCCTCATTCTTTAGTCAGGATCCATTTAAGGACCTCCCACCCCCACCCGGGTCTGCTGAGAAGGGTACCAGTAGGCAAAGGCATGGAGGACATGCCCTTGATTTCTCACTAAGAGGGTATGAGGGTCAGAATCCCTCTGAAACCTTCCTTTCTGGAAATGTTGCAATGTGGTGGGCACATACAGGGTAGCCAAGAAGATTTGTTTGTGGATTAGGGGTTTATTTGGCCTTTTCACTCTGACTCGAACGTCTAGGTCTTGAGGAAGTGTGCCAACTTAGCCGCTGGGGCCGTATGGGGCTATGGCGGCCCAGACTCGGGTGCCACGTTGGAGCCGCCACCATACCCAGAGGGCAGTGTCCTCGGGTGCCAGGAGAAGTGAGAGACACACGGGGGTCAGGAACACTATGGGGTCTTCAGGAACAGGCGGGGGCTGGAATTCTCATGCACATTCATTTCCTGATTGTCTTTTTAGGGGCTCCCCAAAGAGACAGGGGTTTGTGGGGCCACTGAGCGGAGGGAGATGAGATGTCCCGGCGAGGCTAGGCTACGGAAGCTGCACAGCAAGAGGCGAGTGGTAGACCTGTTGCTGTGGAAGAGGCGGAAGGTGGAGCCCTTCTTCACGCTGACGTCATGCAAAAAGCCAGTCGAAGCTCTAGCTCTAGTCCTGGTGGCATGCTGAGCCTCCCGCCACCCGGCACCACTGTCCCGGTTCTGCAGTCTGAGAACAGGTCCCCTGATCCAAAGGTGCGGGAAAGGGGGGGTGCCCAGTGGAAGGGTGGGGCCCGGAGGGAAGTGGCGGCCTCACGGGGAGACTTACGTGAAGGCAAAGGCCACCAGTGCCCCACTGACCACAATGAAGTCGAGAATGTTCCAGAGGTCACGGAAGTAGGCACCCTGGTGCAGGACGAGCCCCAGGTCGATCATCTGCGGGGAGAGAAGAGGGAGCTCAGCCCCCCACCCCGCCCCACGGAGCTGCAGCCACCCCTCTAGCTTTGGAGGAGGGGCAGGATGCAGTGAAGAGCCCATTATGACAGGCAGCTCTGACTTCTAGGCCCAAACCTTGAGGCCAACCTGTATTCCTCTTTCGCTTACACTCCACTGCAATCCAGGGGATGATTTTGTCATCTCCGCCTTCCAAACTTTCTAGGACTCCGCCCACGTGCTCTCACCACAGTCCCCACGAGGTCCCGCCCCACCACCTGTCACGTGGCCTAGCGCAGTCTCCTCCCTGGTCCTTGGCTCCGCCTCCACCGGAGCCAGTTCCCTGAACCGCCACTAGAGGGCGAGTGAGCATCCGAGTCAGGTCAATTCCCATCTCTGCTCAGAGCTCTGCATAGCACCCACCTCACTCAAAATCCAAACCCAAACTCGTTGTCGAGTCGATTCCGACTCACAGAGACCTATAGGACAGAGTGGAACTGTCTCATAGAGTTTCTAAGGAGCGCCTGGCAGATTGGAACTGCCAAACTTTCTGTTTGGTCAGTAGTCGCGGCACTTAACCACTCACTAGAGTTTCCCGTTTCACTCAGACTTCGGGGTAAAAGCCCCAACCCCTGTACAGCCTTCCTGGTCACCTCCTTGTCCCACTACCTTCTGCTCTCCCCTTTGCTCATCCCTCTGCAGCCACACAGGTCTCCTCGCTGCTCCTCAAACACACCAGGCGTTTCGAATTCCAGAGCTACTTGCACCAGGGTGGCATTCCGGAGCGTCCAGCAGCTCTGGGAGCTCTCACCTTTAGCATCTCGGTCACTCACCTTGATTACCATCTCAAACGTAAAGACGCCCGTAAAAACATAGTCAAAATACCGCAGCACCTGGGGATGGGGGAGAAAAGTGAGGGGGTAGTGGATCACTGAATGATCCAGCAGAGCTCCCACGAGCCCAGTGTCACTGGGATGTGTGGCTTCCAGCAAAGTCCCCAAGGGCGCAGTCTCCACCTGGAGGAGGCAACACGGCTGCCCGGTAAGGTTGGGCAGGGCATGCACTAAGGGCCTCCTTCTCGCAGACTCAGAGATGTGTATGTTGTTATTCAATCTCTCCAGAAGGTGGCAGCAAAGTTCCAGCAAAATCACCAGCAGGGTCTTTTGCTTATCTATGGGAACCAAAACTCCAAAATCAAACCGATCACTGTGGAGTCGATTCTGACTCATAGCTACCCTACAAGACAGAGTAGAACTGCTCCGTAATGTTTCCAAGGCTATAAGTCTTTACGGAAGCTGACTGCCACATCTATCTCCCACGGAGTATCTGGTGGATTCAACCTCGGACCTTAAAAGTTAGCAGTCAAGTGCCTTAGGCCACCAGAGCATCTTCTACCAAAGAAAAGGGCACCTTTTTTTTTTTTTTAAATCTGCCCAAAGGCTCCTATGCTCAAACATAGAAAGGGTCATGATGATGGCACAGAATCGGATGGACAGTGTTTTGTTCTGTTGTACATAGGGTTGCTGTAGTTGACACCTACTTGATGGCACCTAGCAACAACAACAAAGCCCACTATGGCCTACATGTGGCCCTAGGTAAGTTCGAGGTGACTGTGCCCCTGTTGGTGATAGATGTGGCTCCCGGAGCCCGCGACCACTTGGGCTCCTCTTAGGCGAGAGATCGTTTCCACTTAGCATCTCCTAAAACAGGACCGGCCTTCCAGGCCAGGCAGCAGCGGGTGCCAACTTCGCTCCTCACCCTCATCTCGTGGTCGCGGAACAGGTTGTTTCTGTCTGGATGAGCAATGTCCTGTGGCCTGGCCCCTTAGCCAGGTGTGACAGGGTCTCGAGGACACAATGTGCTAACACAGCGCTGGTCTTTGGTAACTGCCTGGTTGACCAAGTACGGCCGCCAGAGGGCGCCTCTAAGCACAGCCTTAGCACAGAGCCCCAAGTGACTCCCATCTGTCTCCCAGAAAAGCCCAAGTCTTAGCTGTGGCCGGCAGGGCCCTGCATGACCTCCTCCACCCTCTTGCTTGCTCCCTCTGCTCCAGACCCACCTCAGAGCCTTTGCATAGGTTGTTCCCTCTGCCTGGAATGCTCCTACATTGACCCTGCCTACTCCCTTCCTGCCTTCTAAGGCTCCGCTTAATCACCGCTTTCCCGGTGAGGTCTTCCCCCACCCTGCTTTAAAGTTCCACCTCACGGCACTTGCAATTCTCTGTGGCAAGTCTGTACCCAGCCCAACCTCAGCATTACCACCTCTGGCACACTATCAGTCACATTCACACTTCCACGGTTGGCCATGTCCCCCCCCACAAATGTCAGCCCACAGGGTAGGCTGTTTGTCCTGCTCACTGCTGTGCTCCCAGCTCATAGGACAGGCATCTGTCGAACGAACCACAGCTGGAGCTGTGTTAGTTCTTGCAGAAGCTGGACTCTGTGACCCCTGTGGTCTTAACTCATGTCTTCATTCTGTGTGGCACTTGAAGGAAACCAAAGCCTTGGGTGGCCAGGGCCAAGGACTGGTATCATGGGGCATGTGGGCTGAAAGAGCTGAAGGGGAGGCCCAAGGATTGGTGGTGGTAGAGCAGCTGAGGTGCACTGGGTGGTGGGTGCGGCATGGCCAAGGGCCTGGGGCTCGGGAGCTCTGGGAAGGAGGAAGTGTCTCACACCGGTGGGCCTCAATATTCAGCTCAGTGCTTGGCATGTAGTAGCTGCTAATTCAATAATTATTAAATAAAGGAATAAACGGTAGGAAGGAAGAGGGTGAAGGAGGAAGTGCAGGCCAGGTGGTCAGGTGAATCAAACTGGGACAGTTCGTATTATTAAAGCAGCCTCAGCAACAACAACAAAAAAGCTGAAAACCACAAAGCTGGAGAGGACATGGAGAAGCTGGTGGGATTGTAAAATTGTGCAGCTGCTGTGGAAAACAGTTTGGGGCGATCCCCAAAGAGTTAAAGATAGGAATGCCATGTGATCCATCAATTCCATTCCTGGGTATGAACCCCAAAGGCCTGGAAATAGACACTTATGGTACACCAATGTCCATTATTCAGTCACAGGGGCCGAAAGGTAGCAATGATCCAAATGAGTATCAAAAGATGAGTGAATAAATAAGCACCTATGGTACATATAAATAATGCAATATTATTGTTATGGATTGACTCCCGTTCCCCCAAAGTATGTGTCCACTTGGCCAGACCATGATTCCCAGTATTGTGGGTTGTCCACCATTATGTGATCTGATGTGGTTATCCTACGTGTTGTAAATCCTAACTCCTATGATGTTAAATGCAGCAGGATTAGAAGCAGTTATGTTAATGAGGACTCAGTCTACAGGATTAGGTTGTAGTTTAAGGCCATCTCTTTTTGAGGTGTAAACAAGAGAATCGAGCTGAGGGGAGGAGGATCTCATGAGCCAAGAAAGAAGAGCAAGTAGAAGAGCATGACCTTTGGTCCCAGGGTCCTCATGCTGAGAAACTCCTAGAACAGGGGACAACTGATGACAAGGACTTTCCCTCAGAGCCAAAAGAGACAGAAAGCCTTCCTCTGGAGCTGGTACCCTGAATTTAGACTTGTAGCCTTCTAGACTATAAGAGAATAAATTTCTGTTAATTAAAGCCATCTACTGTGGCATTTCTGTTACAGCAGCACTCGATAATTAAGACAATTATTTAGCCATAAAAAGGAAAGAAATTTTGATACATGCTCTAATGTGGATAAACCTTGAAAACATTATGCTGAGGGAAAATGGCCAGACACAAGGACAAATATTGTATGATCCCACTTACATAAAATAATGTAGACTTGGCAAACACAGAGAAAAAGTAGATTAGCAGTTACCGTAGGCTGGGGGAGGAGAAGATGGGGAGTGACTGCTACAGAATTTCACTTTGGGGTACAAAAATGTTCTGTAAACAGATCCTGGTGATGGGTGCAGAACACTGTGAGTATAATTAATGCCACAGAATTTGAAACATTTGAAAATAGTTAAAACAACAGATTTTATGATGTGCATATTTTACCTCTGCACACAAAAAATCTGGAGCATTTAATAAATTGGGAACAAGGAAATCAACAGATCTATAAACTAGACTGAACCATAAGAAGCAGAGTCTTTTGACTGATAAAAATGGCAATTTTTCATGGTTCAGCCAGATCAAAAAAGGAACTGGGTCTCAGTCACAGCCAGGGAAACGCAAATCAAATGCCAATGAAATGCCACTCTGTACCCATCCTGTTGGTAACATGAATGGGGTGACATCACCAAGTGTTGGTGAGGACATGGAGCAATAGGAGTGCTGTATACCACTGGTGCAGGCAATCACTGTAGCACGGAGAACATTCTGGCTGGATTGAGTTTAGCTGACCAGTGCAATTTTTACATCCAGAAACTTCCTTTCTGAGTTTACACCCCAGAGAAAGTCTTGCCTTAGGGCTCAGCAGATATGTCCGAGGGGAGGTATGGTGGCAGACTGTGGAAGAGATGCATACTGGGCACATCTAAATGCCTAGCAGCAAAAGGGGAGACAAATAAACCATGCCAGACTGTACTAATAGGGAATATTAGACAGCAATAAAAGAGAATGGTTGTCACTACCCATGGCAACACATGCTAACCTCACCATACACCACGGAGTAAAAAAGGTGCATCACGGAATTACTCCATTTGTTTCAAGTTACAGTGGAGTCCTTGAGTGATGCAACCAAAAAGTTGGAAGCTTGAATCCACTCAGAGGTATCGCAGAAGAAAGGCCTGGTGATCACCAAATAGTCAGCCATCAAAAGGAGCATAGTTGTACTTTGACATACATGGAGTCTCCATGAGTCAGAGTTGACTGGCAATTGGTTTTATTTTTAAGTTAGAAAAAGGCAAAAAGAAATTCCAGTGTGTAGGGATGCACTCGACAGCACTTGGCTGGCTAGGGATGCATGTGCAGAGGGAGAAGTAGAAAGCAAGCTCAGAAATGCTCACCCCAGAGCTGTGGGAGCTGTGGATACCTCTAGGGCAGGGCTTCTGTACTGGGCATTATTGACATGGGGGCTGGATCTTTCTTTGGGTGGGGCCATCTTGTGCACTGTAGGGTGCTGAGCTGCATCCCTAACCTTGACCCATTAGGTGCCAACAACATCCCCTTCTCCCCCAAGTGTGACATCCACATGGCTCCAAGCATTGCTCCAGAATGAGAAGCCAGCTTCCAAGGGCGGACAGGGGTAAGTTCAGGGAGGGGTACGTCGTGGGCACCTTTATGTTCTACTTCTGGCCCTGGCTGGTGGTTACATAGACACATGTGCTTGAAAATCATTGTTAATGGATCATAAATGTTTTATGCACTTCTCAGAGGCACGTCCTATGTTGCACTTAATAAAACACAATGCTGAGATGAACCTGGACATCAGCTGGCAGCAAGGAGGGAGCCACAAGAGCCAGTGCTTTGCATATACTCCACGGGGCTGTTCTCAGCCCTGTGCCTGTTTCCCAAGGCCTGGGAGCAGCAACTGCCCCCTGGACCATCCACGCCTCTCCTCTCCTGGGCTGAGAAGGGCCTTCTCCAACCTCCTGGTATTTGCTATGGGCCAAGGCTTTCCTGACCCCTTTTGGGATGCCCCTGCCCAGGCCTTGCTCCTGGAGGCCTCTGGAGAAAACCAGGCAGCAGATAATAACCAGGCTGGCCACAAGGCCTCAGCCCTACCTGGTACCAGCTTCCTCTGGGAGCCGTGTTCTAATTATTTCCTCTCTGCCTCCCAGTACCCCCCACGCCCACATCAGGTCCCAAGGGGACCTGCAGGCCTGCAGAGGAAGGGAAAATGCCAGGTCAGCTGTGGTGGGTGGGTGGGCCGGCTGGCCCTGATTTATGGGGCTCGCTGGCATTGCCAGGCTCTTAACCTACTTAGAGGTGGCAGAGCCCCACCCGAGGGAAGGGCCTGCACCTTTGGCTCTGGGTGGGGAAGGAGCGAAGGCAAGGGAGGTGGCCAGGCCTGGGGTCAGGCCTCTGACCCACCCATCGTAGGCAAGGCTTGCCTGTACCTCTGTTTCACCTCTAGGCTGTGTATGCACTCATTCTGTGTGGCAGAAGTGAAAGAGTCAGTGTGGCCTGGCTCCCGGCATACAGCAGGTGTCCAGTAAGCGGAGACAGCTGAGGGAAGCAGCAGGACCTGGGCGGTGACCCTGGACGGCCACTTACCCTCCCTGAGCCTCAGTTTTCCCATCAGTCAAACAAGGATACTTGGGAGGTTTTTTTGTGAAATACTGCGAGCAAACGGCCACTACCCCTGGGTTGTGTCTGGAACAGAATGATGGCTGTTTTCCAATCCTAGCCTCAGTGTAGCCTGGTCTCCAGAATGGCCAAGTCAGCTTGGTGTGAGCTGGCTGCAGAGGAGATTGTGGGGAGGATGCCCAGATGCCATGCAGAGCTGTGTCCATACCCTGCCGTCGTCTTCCTCCCACCGGGGATCTCTGCACCTCCAGAAACCTCATGCCCTCAATGGTGTTCCCAAGATCAAAGCCTCCCCTCCTGTGCCCAGGGGCACCCAGAAGTGATGCCCCTCGGCATCCAGTTGCCAGGTCCCAGCACTGTGTCCGAGGTAGACACTTGTAGGAGGACCTAGGCAGTGGCCTTTTACAATCAGTGTGGATATGTTTTGACAATATTTTGCCAACTGATCCATGCCACCCTGCCCAGTGTTGCTTCCGGTTGTGTTCCATGACATCAGGAAGCTACAGTCTTTCTGGGTGACAGAGGGGCCAGGCTGGGAAGGGGTCTGCTCGATGGGACTCACGTTGTTTCGTGGTGCATTCGGCTGCACGGGGTCCTCGGCGGCCAGGGCGATACTGCTCATGGCAATGACCATGAGAATGCACGTATCAAAGTAGCGCAGATTCAGGATGTAATGGCACAGGCGGCGAAGGCTGGTGGGGGCAAGCAGAGGTCCACTCAGACCACGAGCTCTCAAACTCTCACACAGTCCTCACATACTGTCCACTACCACCTGAGACCTCCAACCTCCAAGGTCCCACATGCAATAAACCATCAAGCTCCTACAGTGGGGGGCCCTCTTGAGTTCTGGGAACCCCAAGAATTTAGGGGACTCTCAGCTAAGGAAAACAATCACAGTTTTATTTATAATGCCCTGTCACTCTTAAACAGCCCTCATGCAACATCCCAAGTTTCCCAAGTTGGGCTGAAGGAATCTTGTCTTAGGTTCTGTAGGATATGAAAAGCTTTTCATGTACAAACTGTCCTGTGGTCACTGTGTAAAACTCTGGGAGAAATAGGTTTTTTTAATTAGCTGTGTGACCTTGGGCAAGTTACTTAGCCCCTCTGTGCCTTAGTGCCCTCATCTGCGAAAGGCCATAATAATAAAGCTTATCTCATAGGGGTATGAAGACTAAAAGAGTTAAGACTGTGTATGTCTGGCACGAAGTCTGAGAAAAAAACAAACAAACAAAAAACTGTTGCCATGGGGTTGATTCTGACTCATAATGACCCTATAGGAGAGAGCAGAACTGCCCCATTAGATTTCCAAAGAGCAGCTGGTAGACTCAAACACAGCCAACCACAGAGGACCCCTACAAGCTAGTGGTGGTCTTGGTGGCCACACTCCCTCACGGCCCTCTGCCTGACCTGTCCTCCGGCCTGACTTCCCCCTAGCCTCTGCCCTCGCCACGGGCCCTACTCACGGGTTGGTCGTGGACAGGATGAACATGGAGCTGTAGGGTGGCATGGGCTTGGGGCCATCCTCCCCGGGGTCATCTTCCTCCTCTTCCTTCTTCTCTTCCTCCTTTTTTGGCAGTGGGTCTGGGTTGGCGTTTTTGTTCACTGTTGGGACAAGAACCGACACAGGCTCCCTCCATGATTTCCCATAAGACTCTGGGCTCCTTTCTGCTCCCCAGAGTAAGCAATAACCGGCAGACATTTATAAAGTGCCTACTGTGTGCCAGACATCACATTACATTATTTGATCCTCATGTGACCCTGTGAGGTTATTTTTATTATTTACATGTTACAGACAAGGAAACTGAGGTACACATAGGTGAGGTGACTTTCTCAAGGTCTCACGGCCAGAAAATGGCAGAGCTGGGATTTGACCTCCTAGCTCCAGAGTGCCTGCTCCCAACTACTCTACAGCCTTGAGCCTGGTGGGACTATCAGTAATGTTTATGCAGATCTACCTCCACCTCATTTGGCTTTTCACTGTCACTTGGAGGCAGGCAAGGTGAGCCCAAAGATCCCACTTCACAGATGGGAATACTGAGTTTCTCCACAGTCAAACTGCAGGATTTACCTGCATGAATAACCTCTCCCCTGACTAGAGCAAGGAGATAGCCCTCTCCTGAGCACCAATTCTGCAGCCTTGCCCAGCTCAGTATCCATGGGCAGGCAGGCTCACCTGAGCCTGTTTCTTCTTCTATAAAGTGGACACAATGGCAGGATCTACCTTGTAGGTCTGTGATGAGGATTTACTGAGTAAATCCACAGAAATGTATTGCATAGAAGTGGCACTAGAGGAATTGAGCTACTGCTAATAATTTAGGAAATAACATGCTCAGTGGATTGTCTTCAAATTCCTCATGGCATCTTTGATCCTGCTGTCATGGGGACAAAAACTAATAGTCCTGCATGAGCCTGGACTTGTGGTGGCCAAGTGGTGACAGTGAGCCACGCTGGGCACGAGCTACTGGGCAGCCAGAGTTCAGGGAGTCTAAAACGAGGCACGTCGTGAGTGCAGAGAATACAGCAGATTTCAGAGATGGAGTGTGGAAAAAAATGAATGTACGGCATCTCATCGATAATTTAAAAGATATTGATTACACGCAGAAATGATAACATTTTAGATACAAATATATAGCATTTGGGGTTAAATAAAATATACTATTAAAATTCATTTCCTTTTCCTTTTTCTTTTTCTCATATCGTTACTAACCAAAAAAACCAGCTGCCGTTTCAGCTCAGGGTGACCCCATGTATGTCAGGGGAGAGCCACATACCATAGGACTGCTAATAGCTGTGACCTTCAGTAAGGAGGTCGCCAGACCTTCTCTCTGAGGTACCTCTGGGTGTTTTCAAACTTCCAGCCTTTTAGTTGGCAACAGAGTGCTTATTGTGTAGCTAATAGAAAGTTTAAAATTATGCAAGTGCCCCATGTAACATTACTTTTAGATGGTGCTGGCCTAGAGAGCCCCGTGATCCCCAAATTTCCATCCAAGCAATTCACTCTTCCTTTAGCACAGGAGATTTCTGTCTCCCATGGGAATGAGGTTGCAGGAAACCTCTCTACCTACCCCTTATCCAGCCTGCGTGGTGCCTGTCAGCCACTTTATGTGTTTTATCTCATTTAAACCCTTGGCTTCCCTGTAGGGTAGGAACTACATTTATTTTCATTTTATAGGGGAGAAAATTGAGGCCATTTAAGTAAGTTCACCCACCCAAATCTGCACAGCAATGTTTTAGAGTTGGAGTTCAGGCAGCCTAGCTCCAGAGAGACAAGATCCCCACCCACCCAGCAATGTGAAAGGGTGAAGGTGTCTCACCTTGGACAACAGTGTGGTTAAGGGGGGTCGGGCAGGCAGGGGGGATGTCCACTGTGGTGTGGTCGGGCTTCCTGGCAGTCTTAGCTGAGTTGGTCTGGGTGCTGCTGGGGTTGGTGACGATAAGGCTGTTCTCGGGGGTTTTTGGGGGGCCGGGGTTAGATGGGTTCCCCGGGTTGTTGGGTATCCGGCGGCTGGCAGCGTTCTGGGGGTTAGTGGTCGTGGTGGGTGGGATCGGCATGGGCCCAGGGTCGGTGCTGTTACCCATCTTGGCTGGGCTCTGGGGCAGGCCAGGGTGGCCCAGGCTGTCGTGGGGACCGGCAGACTCTGCGGTGGCCAGCTTGGTGTTCTTCATGTTGTCCATGTCCTCGGCCAGTGGTGGGTCTTGGCGGCCCAGGTCCTGCTGGATCGGCCGGGTGGTTGACAGGTTGGGGCCCGACACAGGGACCCCGGAGCCCTGGTTCTCTCTGGGGAAGGCAGACCAATGAAAAAGACCCAACAGCTGAGTCAGGGTGACAGAGTGGACACTTCTGGGCCCTGCCTAGGAGCCCACCATTCAAGGGCACAGCCTGTACACCAAGGGACCAAGTCCTTGAGCTCGCTAGCCTTGGCGATTCTTGTTTAGAGATCAAGACCTTCTACTGCCAGTTCACAGATTCCCGTACTTCCCCGTCATCTTTTTGTTTTCAGGACCCCAGGAGTTTACCAATGTGGGGGTGACATGCACCCAGCCTCCAGCTTTCAGCTTAGGGCTGTTTTCTGAGGAGAAGGCTGCTCCCTCAGAGAGAAAAGGGGCAAATCAGAAGGGAAAAGAACTTTCTGCCAGAGCTTGCATCCCCTCCAGTCCAAAGCTTCCTTTCTGCTGGGGGGAGGGAGAACAGCCAGTGCACAGGCCCTGGGGCAGGATGAGCTGGTGGAGTTTGAGGAGCAGTGTAGAGACTGGTACTGCTGGAGGTGTTGAGCGGCGGGAAAAAGGGCAGGCAGTAGGCAGGAGCTTGGTTCCCCAGTTACTGAAATAATCGGTGCCACATAGGGATGAGAGGTCAAGAGTCCAAGGTGCTTAGTGTATTTGGAGGAGGGGAGAAAAAATATGGGGCCCTCATCAAAGCTCTTCTACCTCAGCATCCCCTGGAATGTCAGCTCCATGGGGCAAAGGGTGTAGTTTCGTCTATATCCTTCATGACTGTGATTTCAGTGCTCAGAACAGGGCACTACTAAAGGAGAAATGCATGCCCCCATTTTGCAGATGAGAACATCAACATCCCAGGAGGGGTCTCACATGTCCCGGGTGCCCACTGCCCCTGCTCCCCAGACCCTGCCTGCTTTCATCTGCAGACTCACCCACAGCTCAGCAGAGGCTCTGGGAGCAAGGCTGGGTGAGGGTGCCTGAGGTCTGGAGCCCACTGGAGTCTGTCCTTAGCCAGGCTGCTGTGCCCAGCCCCGCAGTCAACTTTGCCCGCCGAGCAGGCCCCAGCATGGCTGGGCTCCCAGCCAGCTCTTGGAGGACTTGGACTGAGCTTGCTCTGTTTGCTTTCAGACAATCCATCTGGGGCCTGAACCTTCAAATAAGAGGTCTGTCCTCCTGCAATCCCCAGGCCTAGGCCCTGGCAAAGATTGTTTCTACAAAACACCATAACATCTATTGTCTGTCACCTCCACAGCTCCTCTCTCTGTCTTGAGGGTTCTGACATCCCAAACATGTCCCTCACTTAGGCTTTGGCTTTGTTTACGGGAAACCCCAAATCTCTTCTCCTTGCCCCCTACTTATCCTCCTAATGTTGTTGCTGCGTGCTGTCGGGTTAATTCTGACTCATAGCGACCCTACAGCACAGGGACCTGCCCCACAGGGTTCCCTAGGCTGCAGTCTATAAGACAGCAGACCACCAGATCTCTTCTGCAGTGAGCTGCTGGTGGGACTGAACTGACATCCTTTCGGTCTGCAGCCGAGCGCTCAGCTACTGCTCTACCACGGTTCCCTTTCTTCTTGTAACAGCTCACATTTATTAAGACTTATGTGCCCTGCTTTACACACATGAGCTTATTTAATCTTCAAATAACCCTAAGAGGTGGGTAGTCCTGTTATTGCCCTTTTACAGAGAGGAAGGGCCTTGCCAAACTGTGGTATCTGTGTGGCTGACCCCCACCTGACACCATGCTTCTCCCACAAAGCAGCTGAAGGTCTTCCAGAATGCCTGGTGCCCAGCCGGTGGGTGCTGTGGACCTTGGCACTCACTGTCACAGCCAACAAGGTGAGGCAGGCCCTGGTCTAGTGCACCCTGTTCACTTCCTTGAACAACCTTATGAGAGGGTGAGCTCATCCCTACTCCCATTCTATGGATGAGGAAACAGGTCCAGAAAAAACAGAGTTCTTGCTCATGACCACACTCAAACATCCTTGGTCAGGTTGTCACCCTCATACACTTACTCAAGAAACCAGAAGCAAGCAAAAGAGAGCACCCACCTGCAGTGCCTGGGAGTTCAGATGCAATCTCAGGACCCAGAGCCCCTGGCCAGCGCAACAAGCCTGCTTCCCTGGCCCCCAATCCAGCCCCTGCGAACCCACAGAATCCACCTAACACTTCAAAACCCAAACCCCAAACCAAAAAACCAGCTTGGCCTCCCCTGGAGGGTCTCCTATTGGCTAAACTACTGGCACCAGCTTCCTTGTTTTATTTTTATATCACAACTTGCACTAGCAGAAGACAGACCAGGTAATTTATTTTCAGACTCAAGTAGGTAAGTGGGGTGCTTCTATTAATACTTTCCAGAAGGAGAAAGCAAGGCAGTTCAGCGATGTCCCCACGGTGGTACTGGGAGACAGGCTGGTCTCATGGTCCCTGCCTCATGTGGGTGGGTCACGGGCTTACATTCTGGAGCACAGACCCACCTGGGATTGAGTCTCAGCCCTGCCACTTACTAGCTGTGTGACCTTATCTAGTGAGATTAACCTCTCTGAGCCTCAGTTTCTCCTCTTTAAATGGGGGATAATTGTAGTAGAACCTCCTTTAGGTCATGGGCATTAAGATGAAGACCTGGCCAACAGCCTGGGTAAAGCCAGCGGTTATCTGGGTAACCACCCAGGAGTTTCTCAGCCTGCTTCTCACCCAGGGCAGGGGGACAGTAACCACCTCTATTTACTATGAGGAGTCCATGTGTTAAATGAGCTGAGAGCCACAGAGAATTATTCCTAGGCATTGAAATCCCTGGAGACGATTCAGATTTGGAAACTTGCTTGAAATCTGTGACTCTCTCTGTCTTCCAGCCCTATCCCATGTCTATCCCACCATCATATGTGGGAAGGAAATAACTTGTTTTCTAGTTTCTAGGTCCACAAAGGGACAGCCACTTTGCCCCAGGACAGGCCACATCCAGAGCCTCACTCATATCAGATTTAGAAGCTGAGATGTGGGACTTTTGAACTGCTGCTGTCATGGGGTGAGAATTTTGAGGATGTTGGGATGAGGTATTTTGCACGTGGGACAGATGTGAATTTTGATTGGGACAGATGTGAATTTTGATTAGGCCAGACAGTGGACCATAGAGGCATGAACGGTGGTTTCCCTGCCCCCCTAAAAAAAAAATGTCCCACTGGAGCCTATGAATATGACCTTACTTGGAACAAGTGTCTTTGGAGATGTAATTAAGTGAAAGACCTTGAAAGGCAATCGTCCTGGATTAGAGAGGGCCCTAAATTTAATGGTAAGTGTCCAGAGAAGAGACAGGGAAAAAACACAGAGAGGAGATGACGACGTGAAAATGCAGCAGAGGCTGGAGTGGTGTGCCAACCAGCCAAGGACTGCCGGCCTTGAAGTGATGTGCCAACCAGCCAAGGACTGCCGGCCTTGAAGTGATGTGCCAACCAGCCAAGGACTGCCGGCCTTGAAGTGGTGTGCCAGCCAGCCAAGGACTGCCGGCCTCCCAGGAAGCACACGTGATGTTTGCCTGTGGCGACGGCCGGCTTTCTAAGTGAGGCAACTTCTCAGCCACGATTTCCCCAAGGACTGCCACAGCCCATGAAGAGCCTCCTAATTCTAACCACTCATGGGGCTTTGTGGGAAGTCATGCATTTGACAAAGATCTGGCTGGGCATATTTTCTCATTTGTTTGAGTTTTTTTTTTTTCCCTTGGACAGAGAGCTCCATAAAAAGGCAGGCTCAGTTACGTTCTAACTTCAAAGGGAGCCTAAATCCTCTGGCTACCACCTCAGGGGATGTACTAAACGATGCGGCAGCTGAGACCACGGTGAAACCCACGGGAGCATTATGTTACAGGACATGGAGCTGCGGCCTCATGCAGGGACCAGGAGCCTCTTGCTCAGAGTGAAGGAGAGCCTGTGGGTTTTTGTGGCATTTTGCTTTCGCTTCCTCACAGCTTGTTTTCTCTGTTTGCTGAGGGAGTTTTAACAAGCTAAGCCTGCAGAGGCCTAGTATTAGTCACCAGGAGATTTCTTTTGCCAAGTGTCTCCAAGGAGAACTCAAAAGGGACACAAAACTTTGAAGCTGGGCCTTTTCCCTCTGGGGTGTCTGGCATTATCTGCCTGGAATAGACAGCTGGTAGCAAAATAACTCTTCAGCACAGCAGCCCTTTTCCAGCTAATCACTTCAGAGCCCCTCGGCCAAGGGCTGCAGATACCTTGCCTGAGGCTCAGCCCCCAAGATTCTCTGGGGTGACAACAGCCACCACCACTGATTGCCAGCTTCCTGTGTGTCAGTAGGGCCCCAAGGATTTGCACGTACACCCGTTGCCATCAAGTCCATTCCAACTCATAGCGGCCCTATAGGACAGAGCAGAACTGTCCACATAGATTTCCCAAGGAGTGCCTGGTGGATTCAAACTGTCAGCCTTCTGGTTAGTAGCTATAGCACTTAATCACCACACAACCAGGGTTTCCATTTACACATATATACTCATTTAATCCCTACAACCATCACGTGAGGTTGGTGTTATGATCAGTTCATTTTACAGATGAGCAAACTGAGGCCCAGAGATGCAGTCATTTGCCCAGTGTTACCCAGCTGGGAAGATGATGAGCTGAACACTAAGCTACATGAGGAAAAAAAAAAGAGACAGAGAGGGTGATGAACAACTTGGGATGCATGAAGTAGGGGTGCTGAGGAGACCAGCTAAGGCCCTTTGGGGTTGCTGTGAGAATGAGAATGTTAAAGGATGAGGCACTGCAACCTGCAGGACCAATGGTGAGTTTCAGGCCAGCAACTGTCTTGTTGTCCCTCTTGGGGAGTTGGTTGTCATGGCAACAGGGGCAGTGGGTGGGAATGGCTGAGAACTTAATTCTGGGTGGTAGAGTACTGGCACAGGTCCCTCTGGCTTGGCCAGGCCCCGCAGGAGGCATTCCCTGGCTGCCTGGGAGCAAGGGATGCTCTGTGATCCACACACATGTAGTTTCTGGGAGACGGGGAAAATTTCTGCTCTCTCCCCAGCGTGGTCACAGCCCCAGTGTAGGGGACCTGGTCTCAGTCACTATTTCTTCCAAACAGAATGTGCTTCAGTTCCCTTCTGGCTGTGGGGAGCCAGTGAGGACTTCGGGGAAGATGGTACTTAAAGGTGGAGACACTGAAGAGCAGAAAAGAGATGAAGGTGGAAATACAGAGAGGAGAAAGGAAGCAAAAAGACTAAGACGTACACCGTAACAGCGCCCTGCAGGCTGAGAAGGCCAGAGCATGTCTGGGAAAAGGCCTAAGAAATCATAAACAAGGAAGGTGCCTGAGGTTGAACCCTGAGACTTATGAGCCCCTCAGCCTGTTCATCATACAGCACTAAAATGCCTGTTTATTATATTCTTGGATAAAATTTTGTCTTTGCTCTTCTCATTGTTTAAAACCAGATGAATGGGATGTCTGTTCTCTACAAGTGCCTAGATCTTCCTCAAGTTTTGTCTCCAAGGAGAGGTAGAACCTTTTTAGCAAGCTAATGAAGAATAATGCCCACCCCCTGCCCCGGGCTGGCTACATCTGTTAGAATGGGAAGTGAGGTCCTGAGTCAGAAGAGGGGCCCCTACAGCGCTGGGGTGGAGGTGGGGGGTCACATCCTTTCTCTGAGGGAGAGGGCAGAGGGTGTGCAGGATGACCCTGGAATTGGGCTTCAGGAAAGCTAAGGTCTCATCACAGTAATGCTAGTGCTTGTCTGCCCTTGGGAAATACCCTCTCCTGTTTAGGGCCTTAGTTTTCCCATCTGTGAAAAGGCAGGGTTGGTGTGGTTGATGGAAAATTCCTTTAGAGTAGTAAGAAGGCTAGGAATCTAAAGCTGTTTTCTCTGTCTGTTAATGACAGTCTTAATAACAACAACAATCATAAAAATCAGTTGCCATCCAGCTGGTGACTTGTCTGCATCGGAGCAGAACTGAGCTTCAAAGGGTTTTCAATGGCCGATTTCGGGGAAGTGGATCACCAGGCCTTTCTTTTGAAGCGCTTCTGGGTGCATCTGAATCCCTGGCCTTCCAGTTAGTAGTTGCACCTGGTAACTATTTGCACTATCCAGGAGTATAATGACACTTACTGAGCCCTGAATAGAACTGTTGTTCTTGTTGTGTGCTATCTAGTTGATTCTATTAAGTTTTTAATAATAATAATATTCACAATAATAAAAGTTAACACTTCCTGAGCCTTTATTATGTGACATGTACTCTTCAAAGAACTCTACATGCATTAACCCACTTAAACTTAAGAGGTGGGTACTATTTTTCTCCCCATTTTACAGATGAGGAAACTGAGGCCCAGAGAGATGAAGTGACATGATGGGGCAGGAGTCTGACCTTGGCTCCAGGGTCCTTGCCCTTCATCACCAAGCTGTGCTGACTCCATGACCTCCAACATTTATTGCTTCCTTTCAAAAACTCTTCCTGGCACACTGTCAGGAACAGCCATTCTATCCCCTTCAATAATAGCAGTCGATATACTAATAACAACAATAGCAATAATTACATTAATGTTAATGGAAATAATAATAATAATAGCAACAATGACTAATATTCATTGATACTTATGCTTTGTCTAAAATTCCTTCAGTGGCCTCCCCTTACCCTAGGGGGGCCCAGGGCCCCAGTACTCATTACTGTCCTGGCAGTCTCTGTCTGCCACTCTCTCCTCACTCTCCATGTCCTGCAAACTGGTCTCCGTCCAGTCTTCCACTGTGTCATTCTGTTTTACCTCCAACCCAAACCAAATCAAACCCGCTGCCATCCACTAGCTTCCTGATCACAGCAACCCTGTAGGATGGAGTAGAACTGCCCCACAGGGTTTCCAAGGCTGTAAATCTTTACGCAAGCCAATCGCCACATCTTTTCCTGTTGGAGCTGCTGGTGGTTTGGAACTGCCAACCTTTCGGTTATCTGCCAAGGCCTTGAACCACTGCACCACCAGGGCTCCGTCTCACCTCAGGGCCTTCTGGAATATTAGCACTGGGAGCCCCGTGGAAGACAGTTCTACTCGGACACACATAGGGTTCTGTTACACGACACATGCATTAGGCCAGCATTTCTCAAAGCTGAATGTGGGTGTGAATCTCGAGAGTACTGTTTCAAACACAGATTTTGGCTCAGTGGGTCCAGGTGCAGCCTAAGTTCCCACATCACTAACAGGTTCCCAGGTGTGGCCGGTGCGGCTGGACCAGGGACCACACTGAGTAATGAGACTCCAGAGGACACAGTGAGTGTTGCATGCACCTGTACACACAGTCCCCACAGATGTGACAGGTAACTGGCTGATTCAAGCTTGTGTGGACAGCTAAATGAGATGCAGGCGTGGTCACTGGTGCTGCAGATGTTACAGAATGGTGAACGCCTCCTGCTTGGGTTTCACATCAGACAACCTAGCCTTCCTTCAATTTGCCCAGAAGTGGCATTCTAGTCAGATGTGATGTTAAAAAAAAAAAAAAATCTCAACATGAGGAAAATACAAGCCCAGGAGACAGAAGGGGCCATAGGACCAGCAGACTTCATCACCATGAGACCACAAGAAACAGATGGTGTCCAGCCATCCCCAGTGACTGCCCCAATGGGGAACATAACAGAGAGTCCCCGATATAGTGGGAGAAAAATGGGTGTGGAAAATTCGAAGCCTGTTAAAAGACCACATCCTCCGTCAGACTGGAGAGTGCTCTGAGGACATGGCCCCTGGACTCCCTGTTAGTCCAGAGCTAAAACCAGTACCACGACTGGACTGGACTACAAGATCCAGAGTGATGCTGGAGAAGAGCGGACTGCTTGGGTTTATATATACCTAAGGCTGACCAAGCACCTTCTGTCCAGAGGTGATACGAGAGGGCAGAGTGTACAGGAGTTGGCTGAACGGACACGGGAAGTGTAGGGTGGAAAGGAAGAGCGTGCCACCACAAGGTGCGAAGAACAGCTAGAGTTACACAGCAGTGTGGCGGGGGGGGGGTTATGTGGCAAATTGACTTGGACTGTAAAGTTTCATTTAAAGCACAATAAAATACTTTAAAAAAGGATCTTAAGAATGTCAGAAATACTTCATGTTTTTAAGTAAAACAGAGTGAGGCTGAAAGTAAAGACAAAGATTTTTTTGTGTGTGTCTGTGAGCAGCATTCTAAAGTCACGAAGGGTCAAGGATAGTTCCTTCCTTTGCGGTGCTGCCTACACCTGGCAGGATATTTAATATACCTGACACGTATCCTCTCGTGGGGCTACCGGCACCTGGCAAGGTATTTAATATACCTGACACTTATTCCGTAAATGCCCACAAGGTCCCTTAATTGGTGTGTTATTAAAAAATCAAACTCATTGCTGTCAAGTCAATGCTGACCTAAAGCTACCCGATAGGACAGAGTAGGTAAGTTCGGTAAAGCAAGCTTTAACCCTTACGGACTTAGACTGAAGGCTGTCTGGTACGAAACTTCACCTGCAACGTTCACTCCGTCCTCCACAGTCTCCTTACCCAGTGCGCTCTGTGGGCCAGCAGCGTTGTCCCTGGGAGCCTTTTAGAGCTGCAGGATCTCAGGCTCTACCTGTGTTTCCCTCAATCCCCTGGGGCAGTTGTGTACACATTCCATTTTGGGAAATGCTGGCTCAGTGCACCCGTCACAGAACAAAACCACATGAACATATTATTAAAAAGATCCAGGTGGCACAGTGGTTAAACACCTGGCTGCTAACTGAAGGGCCAGCGGCTCCAACCCAACCCACCAGCCGCTCCCAGGGAGAAAGCTGCCGCAATCTGCTTCTGTAAATATTTGTTGTTGTCACTGCTGGGTGTTGTCGAGTCAGTTCTGACTCACAGAGACTCCACGTACAACAGAACGAGACACTGCCCCGTCCTGCCCAGTTCTCACAGCCGTTCCGGTGATGGTGTCAGTCCGTCTTGTCAAGGGTCTTCCTCTTCTTCACGGACCCCCTACCTCACAAAGCTTGATGTTAGAGCCTTGTGAAACCTACGGGGAAGAGCTACGCCTTCCTGTAGAGTCACTATGGGTCAGAATCGACCTGGCAGCAATGGGTTGGTTTAGCAGTAAGATTAAAGAAGAACTAGGGCATCAGAACAGTAATTCGTAACAGAACAGCATCTGTGTGAACAGGTAAGTTGCTGGGCCTTGTATGTTGACTCAGTATAGCATCTTCTACAGAGTTAGAGAACACTAGTAGGAAAAAGAGTTGGCTCTGACTGGGCAAAGACACTGCTCTGGAGGACACCCCCAAGTGCCCTGAGCCTTGCCCCCACTATGATCCTTTGGATGCAAATTATGTAAAAATGATGATTGGCTCAATAACAGCAAACATGGTCTAAACTTAGCATTTATCGTGCCAGGTCCCTTCTGAGCCCTTAGTATGCACTACCTCATTTAACCCTGCAGTAAGCCAATTAAACCCACTGCCACTGAATCAGTTCTGACTCACAGCAACCCTACAGACAGAGCAGAACTGCCCCACAGTGTTTGCCAGGAATGCCTGGCAGATTTGAACTGTCAATCTTTTGGTTAGCAGCTGTAGCACTTAATCCACTATGCCACCAGGGTTTCCTTGACCCAATTAGATAGGCCATTTTACAGGTGAGGAAGCTGAGGCCCAGAGACGTGAAGTCACTTGCCCAAAGGTCACACAGCAAGCCAAGGGCTGAGCTGGGATTTGCACCATCTCTCAGAGTTTCCCTGACAAGCCCAGTCCATTGCTGTTGAGTTGATTCTGATTTCCAGTGACCCTGTAAGGCAGAGTAGAGCTGCTCCATTGGGTTTCCAAGTCTGTAATGTTTATGGGAGTAGGCAGTCCTATCTTTTCCTGACAGAGCTGCTGGTAGGGTCAAACTGCCGACCTTCCAGTTAATGGCTGATCAGTTTAACCACTGCACCATCAGGGCTCCTGGAGAAGCACAGGGTACCACTGACTACCTGTCAGACTCTGGACAGGTCATTTAAACCTCAGTTTTTCCACCTGTGAAATGGGGGTTATGTTACTGAGAGCGTTCTCATAGGCTGCTGAATGGCTTAGGTGAGCGCCAGGTATTCCGCAGGGATTACCTGAGTTGCTGTTACCAGGACGAACGTCGTTAGCATTAGCCTCTGGATTCCAGAGCAGCCCCACTTACTTCCTCCGTCGATGCCGGCGCTCCTTGTCCTCCCGCCGCGCATCCGGGTCGTACGTGGCCGGAGGGCCATGCCGGTGCCGCCGCCTGCGCTCTCCGCCAGCGGGCCCCTCGCCCTCGCCCTCGCCGCTCCGGGCCGGCCGGCCGCCCTCGCGGTGCCGGGGCCTGCGCTCGGCCTTGTCCTCCAGCCCCTCCTCCCCTGGCCTCCGGCGCGGCCGGTGCCTGCGGGGTTCCCCGTCAGCCCCAGCGCGGGGTGAGCCGCCGCGGCTCTCTCGGCTGGGCCCCTGCTGGTGGGGGTGCCTGCGGTGCGGGTCCACGGCCTTGGGCCGCTCAGCCTCACCCTCCCAGAACCCCGGCTGCTCGTGGTGGTCCGACTCTCGGCCACAAGGCCCCTCCCGGCCCGGCTCGGCCTCCGGGCTGCCAGCCCAGGGCCTGCGGGCGTCCAGGCCCCCTGGGCCGCTGGGGTCCCGCGCCCGGTCGTGGTAGCGGGCCTGTTTCCTGAGGAAGTCCTCGGCACGCTGCTGGCCGAGGCGCTGGTCCACTGTGGGCTCGGTCGCCCGATTCTTATTGGTGTTGTTGTTCCGGTTCTCCTGGGGGTCGACCACCAGAGGCCGGTCCAAGTGCGTCTTCATGTCAGGCCGCAAGTGCCGGGCGTAGGAGGCCTTCCAGCGCTCGTCGGGGTCCAGCTCGTTGTACAGGGCTTCTCGGCTGGCCAGGAGGTTCTGCTTCCGCATCTCACTGGTCCGCTGTTCCCATACGGACTTGGTCGTCTTCTGATTCTTCTGTTGTTCCTTCCTGCAGGGGAAGCGGGCAGGGAGGTCAGAATACTGCAGGGCAGTGCGGCCCAGTGGGGCACCTGGGCCTAGGGGGCTTTCTGCCTGCATGGGTGTGTTGGTCGGCCAGGGGTACTCAGCCTGACTGGAAGTCTCAGCCTAATCGGCATCTCAGCCCGGGTGGGTGTCTTGACCCGACTAGACATCTCATTCTAAGAGGCATTTTATCCCATTTGGGTGCCCTAGCCTGGCTGGGTGACTCAGTTTACCAGGCATCTACACTTGGACAGCATCTCTGCTGTCTTCTCCATTTCTCTTCAAACTGCAGCACATAAACTCCTGGGGGCAGCTTTGATGTTCAAAACATTTTAGCCTCCAAGACAGACAATCATAGTGGACACTGCCTTGGAGCAGGTGCCAGAAGCCCCCCTATAGCTGGTGCGACCCCCCTCAGTTCTGGCGATGGGGAGGTCTGGGGGTCTCAAGGAGGGACTAGGGCAGCCAGGGGGAGACTTGGGACAGGGCCTTTGGATTTTAATTGATGCAAAGAGGTCAGCAGGGCCACACCCGGTGGCCGTAGAGATTTCCCAGGGGTTTGTGTGTTGTAATATTTAGGGAACTGTTTACAGACCGTCAACTTCTATTGGCGCTTTCCTAAACACAGCTCCTTGTGAACGTGTCATCGTGGACTGGCCCCTTTCACATCAAGAAAGAAAGGCCTGCCTTTCCACAGTGTCTTGCAGGGTGCAACACCCTCAGGGCTACCAAATAAAGGTGCAATTCAGAATGCTGCTACAGGGAACCTCCTTGTAATTATGACACCGTAACTCTCCCCATCTCACCACCTGCATCCATCCACCAGCAAACTCTGTGAGCCTCACTGTCACCATCTGGCTGGAACTCAGCTACATTCCACGACCTCCTCAGCCCCTGCCCTGGTCATCTTTCTTGTAGATGCCTCGGTGCTGATGCCCAGCTCCTGCCCTCATCCTCCATGCCCTGTTCTCTCTATGGCCACAAGAGGGCGCCTGTGAGCACCTGAGTCAGGGCACGTTTCTTCCCCTGCTGAGAATCCTCCGTGGCTCCCAGGGCATTTGGGATAGAAAAATCATGCAGCCCTGCACGACCTGCCCCATCACCTCTCTGCCCTCACCTTCTTCCATGCTCCCAGTTGTTCACACTGGCTTCCGTTGGTTGGACATACTAGCTATACTGTACAACCCAGGACCTCTGCACTGGGTGCTCCTATTCCAGAACCCCCATTGCTCCTCCTTCAGTACCTGTCACCTTCTCAACAAGGCTGTTCCTGACACCTCTGCCCACTCCAGCATTCCCTAGGCCCCTTCCCTGCTCCAGCTTCCTCAGTAGCTCCATCACCTTCTAATATACTATCTACGCATAACATTTATTTTGCTTCTGTCTTCCTAACTAGCATGTCAGCTACGCAGAGGTTGGATTTTTCACCTTGTCAATGCTGTATCCCTAGCAGCTAGAACAGTGCCTGGCACACTGTTGTTAGCTGGTGTTGAGTTGGCCAACTCGGTGAATGACTGTGGACTGGACTGCTGTGATCTATTGGTTTTTCACTGACTGAGTTTTGGAAATACATCAGTTAACAGTAGGTGCTTAAAGAGCCCCACTGTTGTTGAGTTGACTCCATTTCATGATGACCCTATAGGATAGACCATAAAGTTTCCAAGGAGTTCCTGGCAGACTTGAACTGATGACCTCATGGTTAGCAGACACGGCACTTAGCTACTATACCACCAAGGTTAGCAGATGCTGATTAAATTTTACTAGTTAGAAGCAGGTGGGCAGGTAGAGATACCTCTCCCTAACAGTTAATTTTGTCAGGAACCCCCTACCCCCAAATCCTTGATTGAGAGGCTGAGGAGATGCAGCCTCCTGGGGCTGGGGCACTTACACAGCTATGGACATGTTGGCTGCGGACAGAGGACTCACTTCTGCCACCTCCTTGGCTTTCTGCAGGGCAAGTTTTTGGTTGGCTGCCTCTTCCTCTTCTTGTTCATCCTAAAAGGCACATGGGATCTCTGTTCAGAAACATGAACTAGGCCTTGGGGTCACACCTACTGCTGGTCAGGAACAATATCTGAAACATTTAAAAACAGGTTTGTCTGGGTGTCGACTTAGACAATGCGGCAGCCAAGAATGGAGGCAGATGCTGGTTAGGTGTACTGCTAACCCTGTCAGGTAGGGGCTCGCTGTTGGCCCTACATTAACACACAGCCAAAGTATGCCAAAAGGAAAGGCAGCTCCTTCCCTTACCACGAGGGCGATTTTCCTGCATCCTGGCCCAGTGAGCTGGAAATTAACTCACCCTACATTCTAGGCTGTCTGAGCTCTCTGAACCAAGATTTTCAGAAAACACCTAGCCTCCGCATGCAGAAAAGTATGGAGTTCCCTGGCCCACGCCATGCACTGCCAATAGCCCCCAGAAGGAGAGATGGGAGAGGAACTTATATTCCCAGCACCCCCTCCACAGGAGGGCTAGGAGGGCAGCTGCTCTTAGGCTACGGCCCTGTCCAGGGTGCTGCTCCCTGTTTGGGTTCAGAGAGAGGAGGGCAATGGGGGAAATTGTTGTAAAAAAATACATACAGAAAAAGACGTTTTTTGGACTTTTAATCCATCTTCAGCCTTCATGCAGGGTCTCATTCGCAAAACAGAAAAAGCCAACAAAGAAAAAGCAAAGAAAAAGAAACGAGAAAGAAATGGACAGAAAGGAACCCGCCGATAAGAAAACTCATGCAGTCACACAGCACCTCTTCCCACATTTGGGCTCTCTGAGGCAGAAAGCAACCTTACCACCTCGGAAATGGGCAGATCAGGGCACTCTGCCAGGGGCCACATGGAAATGCCACCCAGCCAGTCACTTGCTACCCCAGGCTTTCCCCTTTCCTGGCATCACCCCCCAGCACTTCTCAGTCAGGTCCCTGGAATACCTGACCTCAGAAATACTTGAAATGCCGATTCCTGAATCTCCTAAAGGACCTACAGATCCAAGGCTTGGCCTTGGAACCTACATTTCCAACAAATTCCCAGATAAGTATGAAACTCACTCAAGTTTAAATACCACTGCACAAGCTCCAGACCCAGATGGCCTAGATTCAAATCCCAGCTCTAGCACTTACTAGCTGTGTGACCTTGGGAAGTAACTTAACCAGTCTGTGCCTCAAAATTTTCACTTGAAATTTCAATTCTTTCCACCTTCTGTGCTGTAGCACTTATGGCCATCTGACACACTATGCAATTTCACCAAGTTACTGTATTTTTCGTCTGCCCTGAATATTGGCCCTACCACGGCGGGGATGTTGGTCCTGTTCATTGCTGTGTCCCGCGTAACCAGACCAGTGTGTGATACTCAGTAATGCTTGTCAAATGAAAAACTGAGCCTGTAAAATGAGGCTCGGAGAACTTGCCTCCTGGGATCACCGAGAGGATTAAATGAGATGGAAGCGTATCAGGAACCTTGCAGGATACCTGCCACACATTAAATGTTCGAGCAGTGCTTGTGGTAGGGTGAAGAATATAATGCGGGCAGGAGGAGATGGGCCACACCTCACAGGAGAGAGGTGAGGTGGCCTTTCTGCCAGTTTCTTCTCCTTGCACAGAGCCGAGAGCTGGCCCACCGAGCCTCCCTACCATGTCAGCCCCTGAGATCAGGTTCTGGAATGTGGATCAGCTTCTAGGCCCCTGTAGTGGCCAGGCTCAAGGCTGCTAGGCTTGGGATGGTGGAGACTTCTGTTTTCCCCACTCAGAGCTGGGCTGGGAAACTCTCTCCCTCCTGCCAGGGCCAACAGATGGAGGGCTAGCAGCCGTCTGCTCAGCTCGGTTCAGTTCCATGAATGTGTCCTGAACACCTTGAAGCACTGGGGGCAGGCCACCGTGTTGAAGGGGGCTCTGGGGTGGGAAGGGAGAGCCGGCTTGTGTATGCAGTACCATGGGGCAAATTAGGGAGAGGCTGAGGCTGGACCACAGCCAGCTGTACCCACTACCCCAGTGCAAAGAGGTATACCTCTGGCACCCCTTTCCCTGCATCAGCACCTGCCCCTGGGCACATGGGCTGGAATCTGGCCACCGCTCACCTCCTTGCCTTGGTGTCTCTGTGCAGTGCACAGCCTGTACACCCATTCCCAGTAGCCACGCTCACAGACCAGCCTGTGCTTTGGAAAGCAAAGTGTGCTTCTTTAGCTCACTGGAGGTGGCCCTGAATCCCTGGGGGTTTAAGCATGCCGCAAAGGGGTATCTGTCATCAGGATCCACAACCCTCACCGTGAATACCACCCGAGCTGCTCTTCCCACTGGCCCCCACCCTGCCAGTTCTCTTCCGGTGTCACTTCCTCTGCTCTGCTTCTTTGAGGGTTCCCATTTTGGATCTCATGGTTCCCAGCTGTGTGGGTGGCCATGGGTAGGTCCGTTAACCACTCTGGGCCTCTGTTTCCCTATCTGTGCAATGAGGATAACAGTAATCTCCTACCAGCCAGGCACCTGAGAAGTACAGCTCAATTCCTCGCTGCTGTTAATTTTCTCACTACTTGTTCAGCTGACGTGCAGATGAAAGGTGGTCGGGTGTATGGGTTAGAGGGATTAGATTCTGGAGTCTGAGTTCAAACTCTGGCCTTCCCTTTACCAGCTCTGTCTCAGGGCCCAGCTCACGGCCAGTGACTGACAAAGGCTGCCTTTATTAAGCACTTACTGTGTACTGTGCTGAGCATGCTACATGCATAGGAAACTGTTATCTGGGGAGGTGACCCAGCCTCTCCAAGCCTTAGTTTCCCCCTCTGTAGAAGGGTAATAGCAGCACTCTTCCAGTAGTCTACATCACATGCTTGGCCCCGTGAGTATCATGACATCTTCACGACTACCACCCAGGGGTGTAGGCCATGGGACTATCTGTTTGTCTGGCTCCCAAACACCCAGGGATGCACACCAGGCCCCAGGTCCTAATTAGGTCTTTTGCCACCTGCCCCAGCCCCCCTCTGTCTTCTAGTAGGCTGACCTGCACGGATATCCAGACCTCCGTCTGGAGGCCACAGCGAGAGAGCAAGGGTGGGGGCACTGTTCGACTTTTTTGTTTGTGTTAGGCCTGCACTGGGTTCTCCGAGGTCCAGACCTGTGGGCAGGCCCCCTTCCTCAGCTCCAGCTCTCGCTGGGTCCCATACACGATCCTCTCTACTGATTTTTCAGGCCTAGGTAGTGATAGCACCCTGTTGCCAGCTAGGGGGTCACCCCATCCTTTGTCAGTCCCCTTGGCCCTGTTCAGCCCTGTAAATAGACCCCTCAGCCAACTCTGGTGGAGCTGGCCATCTGTTTCCTGTAGCCACTCTGAGGCCCTTTCCCTTCTGTCCTCCCTGCTGGGGATCATCTGGTTTCTGGAGGGAGGGCCTTTCTCCCTGCATGGTGTGAGTCCAGGATAAAAGCTCAGTCCCGCCCCCACCCCCACGCCATCCTGATCTGCCACAAGCAGGTGGTAACTCTGCCAGGGAAGTACCCTCCCACTGCCTCCACCTTGGTGAGCTCTTGGGCGTTGGCCAGGTTGTCCACGGCGATGGCCAAGAACACGTTCAGGAGGGTGTCTGCAGACGCCAGTCAGGGAAAGAATGGCTGCTGGGGCACTGTGGAGCTGTCGTTTTGGGGTCTGGGTATCTGGGCCTCCCCATCCCTCCCACACAAACCCATGCACTCTGCTGGGGCCCAGGCTGCTCCTAGCCCAAGGATACAGTTCCCGAAGAGCGTCAGCACAATGAAGTAGATGGAAAACACCATGCCGCCCTGCACTCCCCCCTGGGACTTGATGCCATCATACATGACCTCGTTCCAGTCCTCGCCTGTCAGGATCTGAAAGGTGAAAGAGAGACACACAGCCAACCCCCTCTCAGCCGCGGGCCCCGCTGGGATGCCTCTGCAGAGCTGGAAGCAGCCTTCCGACCCCTGACCCGAGGAGTCATCGTGAGCCCTGCCGGGGATGTGGAGTGGATGGTGGGTGTCAGACTCCCCTGCCTTCTCCTCAGGGCTCTCCTTTTATTTGCTCGTGGGAAGAGCTCTCCCTGCACTGTAGGACTCCTAACACTGGTTTCTTGGCCAACGTGACCCTGGAAGAGTGACTCTGTATTCTCTGATGCAATAGAGAGGATTGAATCACCTATCGTTTACGTTCTTCATGTGCACAGGTTACTATGGGTTAAGAAGGAAATCTAGAACAGGGCTGTATTTTGGGTCTTCCTGAGGAAGGGAAACCCTGGTGACATAGTGGGTTAAGTGTTATGTCTTCTAACTGAAAGGTTGGCAGTTCAAATCCGCCAGGTGCTCCTTGGAAACTCTATGGAGCTATAGGGTCACTAAGAATCGGATACGACTCCAAGGCAGTGGGTTTTTTTTTTTTTTTTTTTTGGTAAGGATGATATAGGAGTTCAAGCTCGAGTAGTTGATCTGGGAGGTGACCTCAGGCAGCATCAGTAAGGCGTTAGGGAAGGGAAGGGCAAAAGAGAACAGACCCTCAAGGAAGTTTTATCAAATTGGTATCAAGGAAGTTTCCGCCATGGGCAACTGGGGCGCAATACCTCTGGGTACCTCTTGGGGGCAGCAGAGAGTGCACACCTCATAGTCACCCATAGTCACCCCTCCCAGGGGTGAGGGAGTGGGTACGCACACACCCAAGGCTGTCTCTGGTAGGGGACAGGGAGAATTGACTTGCTTGTTGGACTTCTGGGCCTCGGGGCTGAGTGGGTGCCAGTGACCAGATAGAACCTTAGGCAAAGGGTGCAGCAGCTAGAAGTAGAATGTGGGCTAGGGAAGTTTGGTTGAGGGGATATACTGGGAGCACCCATAAGGTTTCCCACAAAAAATCCAACTTCTGTCCTTTGCAATATTTCCATGAGGATAAAGTAAACGTGAAAGAACTGCAAAACCTTTAAGCTGCTAAAGCAGGGATTTCTAACCCTGACACTACTGACGTGCAGGGCTGGCTCACTCTTGGTGGTGGGGGCAGTCCTGTGCACTTTACGGTATGGAACAGCATCCTTGGCTTCTTTCCACTGGATGCCAATAGTATCCCCTCCCTAGGTGGGACAACCAAATATGCCTCCAGACACTGCCAGTGTGCCCTAGGGGGCAGAAGCACCCCTGGGTGAGAAGTCCTGTGCTGAAGGACTATGGGTAGTGACCACCACTACCAACATGAACGCAAATATGAAAAGGGACTTTAGCACCCATGTGAGGGCTCAGAGCTTCAGTCTATGAACAGTTTCCCCTCCGCTCCCCCATCACAAACCACTCAGCCAGGAGAAGAGGGAGGAAACTCACATTCCCCATATAATCCTTGCCCCAAACAGTGATAACCCACTGGAAGGGCTCTGGTGGTCCCAACTAGGCCACACCTCTGGGCATGCCCCGACAGGCACAGAACCTGTCTGGGCAACTGGCCAGGTTCTACCCCTTATCCAGGAATATGGGATCAGGGTCTTCAGATCTGGGGAAGGCGGGAAGGCAAAGCAGAAGAGTGGGGTTCAAGGGAGGCTCCTTGAACACTAATCTTTGACACTAGAAGAGGCCCGCCCACGGGGTGGGGTGAAGGCCGTACCTGAAACACCGTCATTATTGCTGCTGGGAAAGTGTCAAAGTTGGTAGGAGGCGTTCCTTCATCGAAGTTAAACCTACAGAGAGGACAGGCATCTCACGAGGGCCTGGTTTAGTACCCCAGGAGGACATCCTGTGTGGTGTCCGGGCCTCGCCCCTCTGGGTAATGGACATCCAGGCCACGAGGAAGAGGAAGGAGGCGGGGGTGGGTTTCTCGATACAATGAGCAAGGGAAGAGGGGGTGGGGGACTCTGGGTAGGACTCTGGGCTGGACTCCATAGAAATAGAAGTCGGAAATCCCTCAAACACTTACTGGCCACCAAAGAGTTGCATTCCCAGAAGGGCAAAGACCACAATAAAGAGGAAAAGAAGGAACAACAGGCTGATGATGGACTTCATGGAGTTGAGAAGAGAGACGACCAAGTTCCTGAGAGATGCCCAGTACCTGCCGACAAAGGGGAATCAGGCTGGGCCAGGGTCAGCACAAGGCACTGTCTACCCACAGGTCCATCTGCCTCCCCCATACTCCGTTCTCCAACCCAGGCCCCTGCTGGAGCAACCAGGAACCCTGAGGACTTACTTTGTGACTTTGAAAATACGCAATAACCTGAGAGCTCGTAACACACTGATGCCAAAGGATGTGCCCGGTTTTATGACGGCCCAGATGACCTCGAAGATGCTCCCGATGATAACCTGGAAAAAAAGACCCCTCTGCTGCCCAAGGCCTGGGCGGTGCAGGAGCCCAGCCTGAATCTGATCCTCCAACAGAGGCAGAGTGAGCGTCTCCGATCCCTTCATTCCTTCTCCTTTTTATTTCTTAAGAGATCACATAGACTAAAGAACTGATATACATGATTGCAAAGTGAACGGCTACCTAGGCCAAGAAATAGAATATGTCAGTATTCTGGAAGCTTCCAGGAATCCCTAGGCACAAACCCAAGCTGCAACTCTTAGACATAATTATCCTGATTTCTGCCACAAATCATTTGCTTCCTTTTTTAAAATTTATTGAAGTGAAATGTACCTAACACAAAATAAACTATTTTAAAATGCACAATTCAGTGGCATTTAGGACATTCACAGTGTCACCTCCTTCTAGTTCTAAAACATTTTTATCACCCTGAAAGGAAAACCCATATCCATTCAGCAGGCACTCCTCTTCCCCCTCTCCCAGCCTCTGGCAACTACTGATCTATTTCCTGTCTCTATTGATTTACTTGTTCTGAATAGTCCATATAAATAGAATCATACACTATGTGGCTCTTTGTGTTTTGCTTATCCTACTCACCATACTGTTTTCAAGGTCCTTGCCGTTTTTCTATAGAGTTGCTATGAGTTGGAATCTACCAGATGGCTGAGGGGCTCTTTTTTTTTTCCAGTGCCTTTTTCAAGTACCTAAGTTTGCATCCCTAAACTGTGTAGCTTAGTGCGGTCCATGTGAAACTGACATGAGTCAATTCATGCTCTATGATTCCTTTAGTTAGTGTCTCCCTTCTTTGCTCAACAGTATGTAGGGGAGTGTTATCCATGCTGTTGGGTGTTATTGCTGTGCAGAATTCCATTACATGGACACGTCATTGTTAGGCGACGTCGAGTCAGTTCCAACTCCTAGCGACACTATGCACAGCAGAATGAAACACTGCCTGGTCCTGCACCATGCCCACAATCGTTCTATACTTAAGCCTATGGTTGCAGCCACCGTGTCAATCCATCTCCTTCGGGGTCTTCCTCTTTTTTGGCACCCTCTGCTTTACCAAGCATCATGTTCTCAGAGACTGATCTCTCCTGACAACACATCTGAAGTAATTACATGGCAACTCCACAACATACTTGTCTGGCTTCACTCGTCAAGGACACCGGAGTCTTTCAGTTTGGGACCGTTATAAACAAAGAGGCCCAGAACATTCCTGTGTGTGTCTCCTGGGCACATGGGTGAGAGTTACTCTAGGGAATCCCTAGAAGTGGAACTTTCAGGGCACACCCTCATTGCTTTCCAAAGAGTGTCTACAAATCCCTTCCTTCCTCATCAGTTGGGGAGAGCTATGGGTGCTCCATATCCTTGCTAATGTTTGGAACTGTCCTCTCATTTCTTCTGCCTTCAGCTGAGTGTCCCAAGTCCATGGTGTTCCCTCCTTCCATTTAAGGGTCCTAGCTAGTGGGCCATTCTGAGCAAGCGTTGGTGAGATGAGCTCCTTCGGTACGAGAGACTTACCCCACAGTCAAAGCAGTTGAAGGAAGAGTGGAAGTAAGGCCGCGTCCCGAGCCCGTACATTTTTATAAACATTTCGGACATAAAGAGTCCTAAGAAAATGAATTCTGCATAGTCTAGAAGGGAAAGGGAGGAAATGGAGACGAGGTTAGAGGTGGGGGCCCTTCAGGCAGCTCTGACTTTCCTGTTAATGGCAGCCCTGTCTCTTGCCAGGTCTTTGGTGACCTTGGTCAAAGATTATATGAAGCCATTCTTTCTATGGGCCTGTTTCCCCTCTGTTGAAGAGGAAGAGCAATAATTGTCTTGTATGCACCAACCAACCAACTCCATGCCAAGCTTGAAGAGAGTGAGAAAAAGTTCAGTGGGTCTCCATCTCGTAGTTTTGGTCTTGGTTTGATGAGAAGTGTTGGATGTCAGTTTTACAGCCAAGGAACTAGCTTTTGTATTGACTGGTGGGCTCCTGGGTGATTATAGTCTTATTAAAATTAGTTAACTAGCTAACTAACAATGTAACAATGGGCCATGAATAACCCCACGATGCCAGTGTGCTGTGATCTAAGAATTATGATTAGTCCACTTTTATATGCCTCCACTATAAAGGAAAAAAAAGAAATAGAAATCATAATGATGTCCTACTTGTTATCCTGATGTTAGGGACTTAGTTGGAGCAAAACAGCAACCGATCTAAGGCACAGCATTTCTCTGACTTAGGAAAGCCTCTGTGAAGTGCCCTGGAAATTCTGTCTTGCTAGTGTCTAAATGTCTTGAGCAAGATGGAGTCTTCTGTTCTTTGGTTAGAGAACATAAAGGCACAAGTTCCTCAGAGAGAAGGTAACATGTGGATTTTCAATTGTACCAGTGAAGAAATGGATAACATCAGTTCTCATTCTAAGAGGTCTTTCTTGGTAGAGTAGGAATACCAGGAGTCAGGAAGGGTGTGATGGGAGACAGAAGTAAAGAAGGTTTCTGCAGGGAAGAAAGTGTACAGAAAAGGACAACAGATGACTTCAGACTTGTAGGAATTTCAGTTTTGGTCATGTATCAAACTCTGTTTGATGGTCAAGGGTATTTGTTACATCACGCCTTTAAGAAGTGGTTTGGACTGATTGTTAATGTCCTTCACACTCATTCTGGATTGAAATGTCTTTTAATTTGTAGGACTTCAGGGAGCTCCTGGTATATGAGGAGAACTCTAGTGTCTTCAGGGCCTCCATGACCTCAGCAGGTCAAAACATTTGGCAAAGGCTAAAATTACAGTGAAAGAAATCTTTCTATAACATCAGGAGCATTCCAAGACCCAGGAGAAGCAACTCTGGGAGGGCTGAAGAGTTTCTGAGATGTTTGGTTCCTGACTGTCACAGAAATGTGATAGCTAGTGACACATAAGACCGGAGAGAATTACTCACCAGTAGCATTGGTGGCTCTGGAAGAATGTATAGGACCACAATATCCTATTTCCACTTGTCCAGAGAGGGCTTTGAGATTCACAGGAACTACTTTATCAATTCCAAGACATACATTCTATTCACATTTTAACATCTCTAAAACTGGGTGTATCCTACAATGGGTGGCATGTCCTAGTTTAGCGGCACATAAAAGAGTACCTCATAGTTGAAGACGTCTCTGATTGATAAACAATGGTAATGACTTGTCCAAGATCATGTGGTGAGCTAGGGGCAGGGGAGGCATTGGGAAGCAGGTCACCCGGTTCCCAGGGCAGTGATCTGCCATCAGACAGGGCTTGGACTCTGAGTCTGACTTTCTGGGTTTAAACTCTGGCTTCATTACTGACTCTGGGCAACTTGCTCAACCTCTTCGTGTCTCAGTTTTCTCAACTGGAAAATAGGGATCATTAAAGGAGTGTTACAGACCGGAGGCCCCAGGCAGGAAGTCTCAGCCCCCTTGTTCCTGAATCAGGACAGTCACTGCAAGGTGATTAGTGTGGAGAGAATATGGGAGATTAAAAATAGACTATCAGAGGAGGTTAAGACAAGAAGTAAAGAATCCTCATTTATGAGAGAATCCAGAGGGACCAAATACAATTACCAAGGTTGGAACTAGGTCAGGGCTCTCAGAAGGAGAACTGGCTCCTCAGGGATGTCCTGGGGGTCAGCCAGCATGAATGGGAACGCTAAGGGTTACAAGGAGACAAAGGGCCTGAACCAGGCTCCCAGGGCTCTCTACGCTGAAAATTCAACTGTCTGTGGTGGCTGTCCTGGGTCAATTCTGAAGCGGGTCAGAAGGGCAGGAAGTTCACAGACCTGAGCCAGAGAAGCCAGAAGGTGCAGGAGGACAGCTGTCAGCTGGCAAATAGTTTCTGGAAAGTGTTTGCTCAGAGCCAGGGCATTTGCTTGCTTTCCTCACTGCCCGGTCACTATTTTTGTTGATTACTCAGAGCTCTTTACTTTTAAAATCCTGTGAGAGGTCTCCCCACCTTTCATTTTTATTCTTACCCCTACTTTGCACTCATTTTTGATACGAACCCAAACCAAGGCGACTGCCGTTGAGTTGGGTCCGACTTATAGTGACCCTAAAGGGCAGAGTAGAACTGCCCCATAGAGTTTCCAAGGAGCACCTGGTGGATTTGAACTGCCAGCCTTAACCCACTTGATATTATCTCATGCTAATTCCTTGGATCTAGGAATAGACTCAGAGAGCAAAGCCTTGGGGCAGATGTGCTGCTACCCACTGATGGGGCAAGATGCTCTCACACTTGTTGGAAGGGGTCTTCTGGACAGAAGGAAGTAAAAAAGTGCAGGTAAGAAATGGGAAAGAAGCAGAAGATTTAGAGGATGGAAAAAGCAGGGAGGTGGAAAGGAGTAAAGAAAATGGGTCAATATACAGGTCTCTCCATGTTCCTAAGTGCCCCCTCATTTCTCAACCATGAATTATTTTAGCATTTCCAGAGACACACCTAGGAACACACGTATGTTTCTGTCTCTATCTGGCTATTTTGTAGTTTCTATCTCTTCTTCTGTTTGTCTCTCTTCACTACCCTGCTCACTAGTATCCCTCTCAGGGATTATGGACATGCTCTATGGCCTGAATTCCAGCTTCCATCTCTTAGGCCTGAAGGGAACAGGGTCCACCCTATGGGAGCAGAAACAGCAGTCCGCATGCCAGTTGGAGAAGTGGCTACATGAATAGAATTTGAGGAAGGAAGGAAAAACGGTGTGAGACAGGGATCGGGGGGTGGGTGGGGCAGGGCTGGTTGGTACTCACAGAGGAAGTCGGAGAGCCACTCGGGCTGGTTGTAGTGAACAATAGCAACACACAGCGTGTTGAGGGCTACCAGACTGAGCACAGTCCAGTAGAAGGCCTGAGTTTTGACCATGCGGCGGATGTAGAAACGCATCCTCCTCTCCTTTTTGTGAAAAAAAGTCGAGTTTTCCAGCTTGGCACTTTTAATGCTGGCTCGAGCGAAAGGAGACCCTGCCAGGGAAAGAATGGAGAATGTCAGGCTATTCCTTCACAGGAAAGTGGCCAACACACAGCCTAGGATGGATGGCGGCCAGGGAGTCCATTAGTTTCCCCATAAGCCCTTGGGCTTGATGGAGCCGTCTCAACCTGCAGGCTTGGCTTTCCAGAGGTGATGCTTATGAGAAGGCAATGATTCTGAAGGTAACAGTATTGGTAGTAACCAATAAGGATGTCAACGAGGAGGCTGATGTCTCCCTTTGCTGGTGCCAGTTTGCTACGTCTTCTCCTCCTGGTCATGCTTGATGCCTCTAGGGGTCATTCCATAGGGCAGGATGAGGTAGGAGCCTCCGCCAGGGCTCCCACCCAGGCCCCTGCAAGGGCAAGTGGTAGAGCTGCATGGAACATGTTGGGAAGGCCTCCAGGAAGAGATGTGGAAGGCGAGGCAGGAAAAGGGTAGAATCTACTTTTCTATGAATGTCTCACTTTAGAAATGATGACCAAGACCAAGGAATGAGCCATTTGCTCCTAATCCCCCTTGGGATTTTCCCCTAGGCTCTGCTTTCACATAGTTTTACTCTTAAGCATTTATTGAGCAACTACTGAATGCCAAGTTCTCTTCCAGGTACTCAGGATACATCAGGTAACTGACAGAGCCCTGTTCTCCTGAGGCTGATACTCCAGTAGGGAAGGGAAACAGCGAACATAATGAATAAGTCAATTAACAGTGTGATAAAAGGTGAAAAGTGCCGTGGAAAAAAAAGAAAAAGTAGAATAAGAGGACTGGGAACTCCAAGAGGGGCCATGCGGCAGGCTGCAGTATTAAACTGAATGATCAAGATCAGGGTGTTAACCAGGAGGATACATAAGGTAAGAGTTACCTTAGGTATAGGGAACAGCAAGTACCAAGGCCCTGAGGCAGGAATGTGTCTGGTGAGTTGGAATAGCACAAGGAGGCCAGTGTGGCTGGAGGGGAGTGTGCAAGAGGCATGACGGGAGGAGATGAGGGTGGGAGATGATGGGCAGACTGTGCAGGGCCTTGTGGGCAGATGACTTAAGCTTTTATCTCAAGTAAGGTAAGAACCATGGAAGGTGCTGAGCCAAGGAGAAATGTGTCCTGACTCAGGTCTGTGGGTCACGGGGAACAAACAGAATGAGGAGAGGGGAGCAGAGAAGGCAGGGAGGAGTGAACTGCACCCGCCTAGGCAAGTGGTGCTGGGGATGGACCTGGGTAGTGGCTGAGAAAGGAGACGTAAGGGAGTAGATTTGGGGTGCATTGGATCACTGTAGATTTGCTCATGGATCACATGTAGGTGTGAGAAAGAGGAAGGAACCAAAGGATTTAGCCTGAGCACTTGGAAAGGAGGAGCTGCCATCTGCTGAGATGAGAAAGATGTCAGAAGGACAAGCCTGGGGGAAAGGTTAGTGCTCAACTTTGCACCAACCCAGTCCAGTTGTTCCTGAGTCAGTTCCAACTCCTGGTGAGCCTATGCATTTCAGAGTGTTAACTCTGTTCCACAGGCTTTCAAGAATTGATTTTTCAGAAGTAGATTGCCAGGCCTTTATTCCAAGGTGTCTTTGGTGGACTCAAACACCAATCTTTTGGTTAGTAGCTAAGTGCATTAAACATTTGCACTTACCAGGGACTCTTCAATTTTGGACAAGCTGAGTCTATCTGCTTCCTGAAAATCTTCAATTGCATTTGTTTGTTCAATCATTTGCTCTTTAATTCATCAACTTATCCAATCATTTGTTCATTAATTCATTGCTGTTTGATCATTCATTTGTTCATTCACCAGTCCTTCATTCACTTATTTGCTCCTTCCTTCCATGCCTCCATTTATTCATGATTCATTCATTCATCTGCTCCGTCATTTGTTTGTTTCTTCATTCATTAATCATTCTTTTGTTCCTTCCATTCTCCATTTATTTGTCCATTCATTAATCCATCCAGCACACTCACTGCACCCACCCCATGTGTCAGGTTTGGGACACAGCAAATACAACTTTCAAGGGAGCCGGCGACCTTGTAGGATGCCATCTCCTCTTAGCAAAATCCTAACCAGTGATTAGTAGCCCGGGGCGATACTGGTGCATATTGGTTTTGTAAAAGCTGGAGTTACTAGTCGACACTTAAAACTTGGAAGATTTTCCATAAAAAAATATGGATTTCAGCTTCTCTTGGATAAACGTAATTGCTGACATTTATTGGATATTTAGTAGGTACCAGGCTCTGTAGGAAAGATGTCACATGGTAGGCTCCTTGATCCTCGACCACACCCTGGGGAGCAGGGACCATTACTGTTCCCACTATCAAAATAAAACCCAAAACAACTCATTGCTGTGAAGCTGATTACCAGTCGTAGGGACACTATAGGACAGAGTAGAAGTGTCCCATAGAGTTTCCAAGGCTGCGAATCTTTACAGAGGCCACGTCTTTCTCCTGTAGAGAGACTGGTGGGCTCGCAACATCAACCTCTCATCTAGTAGCCGAGCACTTAACCACTGTGCCACTAGGGCTCCTGTCTGCGCTGTGCAACTGTGGAAGTGGGGCTGAGAGGGTTAGTGACCGCAGAAGACGCGTCAGGCTGGGACTTAGAACCTGTGCTCTCAGCCCTCATGCCACTGGCTCCTTCTGGGACAGTGGACCATACGGCCATGGTGGCGGCACTCCTGCCTGTAGCCGTTGCCCAGGCCGGGGGCTGTGGCCCCATGTGGCAAGGCCTCTCCTCTCTGCCACGGATCCTCCTCTCATCCCCACCTGACCCTCCAGACACCAGGAGCCCTCTGGAGGCTCCCCACGGCCCTTCTTGGTCGGGTATTTCTGGCCTCTGCGGCACCTAAAGATTTTGTGAACAAGCCTCTTGGGAAGCTTGGAGGTCTGGGAGGGACTCACCAAGGGTCAAAGGAGAGACAGGAGCCAGTCACTGTGGGCAGTGGTCCCTCACCCCCATCACCACACTGAACACCTGAGCTCCACTCCCAACCAGCAGGTGACCAGTCACTTCACCTCTTGGGTTCTGGTGTCTTATCTGTAAACTGAGGCAACCACACTTCCTATGTCAGAGGGCCACTTAGAGGAATAAATGAGGTAACACACCTTAGCACAATGCCTGGCATGTTACGATTATTGGATATTACCTCCTACTGTAGTCCCAAGAACAGACATCAAGTCCAAGGTCAGGTGGTGACTTATCCAGGACACCCTTCCTGGTCACCCAGCCTGCACCCCACTCATCAAGAAGGGAGAAGGAAGTGGATGCTAACTGAACACTTACTACGTGTCAGGCCCCATGCTAGCCAGAGGCTCTCACCTTGGTTTACGGCAAGTAGCACTCACTTCAACCCACCACCCTTTTCCTATACCTTCTAGTCTCTAATTCTCTGCCGCTATGAGTTGGAATTCATAGTCATGGATTTTTATTTTGTCCAAAATTGTACTTGCAGGCAATTTTCAGTTTTTCTTTTTAAGTCAATACTACTTTTGATTAAACCCAGTCTATCTAAAACTTATCATTTCAACATGTAATTGATATAAAATTTATCAGTGAGATATTTTCCATTCTTCATGTTTTCAGACTAAGTCTGCTGACTCTGGAGTGTACTGATAGAGCACACCCTAGTTTGGACCAGCTGTATTTCAAGGGATCAAGGGCAGCTGGTTTGGAGGAAGCCAGGGTGAGGGTCAGACCATATCATGGCCAAAGCTTAATGCATTGATTTCAGGACACTGATACAACCTGAAAGATCTCTGAAAGTTGAAGCAGTTTCTACCAACATGGAACTTACATCATTAAAATCATCTAAATGGGGTAGAATTTTTCCACAGAAAATGATGGCAGCTTCCATGCATGGCTCAACTCTTTATATAAATAACTTGAGTACCCTGGTGGTGTGGTGGTTAAGCGATGAGTCGCTAACTGAAAGGTTGGTGATTTGAACCCACCAGCCGCTCCAAGTAAGAAAGATGCGGCAGTCTGCTACCGCGAAGATTTACAGCCTTGGAGAGTCTATGGGGCAGTTATACTCTGTCTTACGGGGTCACTGCGAGCAGAGGGAAACCTTGGTGGTGTAGTGGTTAAGTGCTACAGCTACTAACAGAAGGTCAGCAGTTCGAGTGCACAGGCACTCCTTGGAAACTCTAGGGTGCGGTTCTACTCTGCTCTATGGGGTCACTATGAGCTGGAATCAACTTGACAGTAGTGGGTTTTTTGTTTGGTAAAAGGAGAAAATCAACTCACTGGCAGTGAGTTTCCATATTTTCATAGTAGTTTTACCACTGGTAGACTCAACAGTCCTGTAGAATCCCTAATTACATAAGACTGCGTTTACTATTGTGCAACATGAGGTGAATGCCACACAGTTCCTACCTTATATTATCCTTAGTTTTTGCAGAAATAAGCAAAGGCAAAGGTGATTCCTCATTAGAACCTTGAAATACCCAAGGTTTCCTTTAGGGTGGTCTCAGAAACCACTGGCTAGATTGGGGGCCCCTTCCTGGGGTGTTAAGCACCAGGCCAGGGTTGTGGGGTTTGGTGGATTTGGCTGAAGCAAGGTGGCCATTGGAGACAAAGCCACTGATCGGTTTTCTGGATCCACTTAGAAAGCTGAAAATCACTTTGCTTTCTCAACGGAGGTGCTGGCAGACAGCATCGGTCCCTACTCATCCTGACAGATTTCTACTTGTGTTCCTCCTTTCCCTGGGCTGCTCCTCACACATCTATCAGATGCCTGCCTTGAACCTGGATCCCCCAAGTACCCAGTACTTCTGTGATCAGCCACAGAGGCAAGGGCAGGATTGTGCACAGGTGGAGCTGCTGTATATCTGCTGTGGCTTCCTGGAACCCCTCCCTCGCCTTGGCTGTGCCGGAGTTCTCCTGAAGTTCAGTTTAAAATCCTTCCTGCATGAAGCTTTCTTCTGTCTCCCTACTGGACAGATTCTTCCCTGTTCTGCTCAACTGTTAGGCCCCCCATCACTGCTCCATACACTGGCTTAGTGGCTAAATGTTACGTCTGCTAATCAAAAGGTTGGCAGTTTGAATCCACCGGGTGCTCCTTGGAAACTCTATGGGGCAGTTCTACTCTGTCCTATAGGATCGCTATGAGTCAGAATTGACTTGACGGCAGTGGGTTTTTTTATATATTCCCACTGTCAGCATAAGAAGTCCCAGTGATACACTGGTTAAACACTCAGTTGCTGACCCAAAGGTTGGGAGTTCAAACCCGCCAGCCACTTTTAGTGGGAAGATGTGGCAGCCTGCTTCCATAAAGATTGCAGCCTAAGAAACACTATGGGGCAGTTGTGCTCTGTCCTATAAGGTGGCAGTAAGTTGGAATCAGTGGCAATGAGTATTGTCACCATGTCAGCAAATCCACTCTGACTCATGGCAAGGCCACGTATGCAGAGTGGAAGTATGCTCCATGGGATTTTCAAGGCTGTGATCTTTCAGAAGCAGATCACCAGGCCTTCCTTCTAAGGTGCCTCTGCTTGAACTACCACTTTTTCGGTTAGCACTCAAATGCTTAACCATTTGTGTCACCCAGGGACTCTATCTGCGTTGTTTCAAAGCAACTTTATTTAATTTTCTGAATTCAAATGTAACGCAGGTCCTTAACTCATATATGAGAGAAAAAGTAACACAGAAAGTGAAATCCTTCGTAATCCTTCAATTTCCAAATCTTCTTTAAGTAGATCTGATATACTATTAATGTTATTTTTATAAGTAGGATCATATTGTACACAGAGATGTTCAGCTTCCTTTTTTCCTCTGAAAAATATGTCTCCAAGATCTTTCCACACCAGTAGCAATCATGTTCCTTTTCCTGGCTGTGTTGTACTCCACAGCAGGTCCAGACCCTAATTTCTTTAACTGTCTCTGTACTGCTGAGCATGTGGGTTGTTTCTGCTTTTTACTTTTCTAAGACCAGCAGCCACACTGCTGTGAAGAGGCTGGAACACAGATCTTTGCACATGTACAGGAATATTCTTTAAAGTGGAAATGCTAGGTCAAAGAGTATAAAGTATATGTAAATAATTCTGAACTGCACACTGTGCAAATTCGCACTCCTGTCAATGCTGTGGAACAAGGCCCATTTCCCTATACCCTTGCCAACATTGGGCATTATCACTTTTTCCCTCTTCGTGAGAATGATGGATGCCCTGTGGATGAAGGCCAGATTTCAGCAGAACTTCCAGATTAAAATGGACTAGGAAGAAAGACTTGGAAATCTGCTTCTGAAAATCAGCCAGTGAAAACTCTGTGAATCACAGTGGGCCAACCCCCAACCGATCAAGGGAATGGCACAAGACTAGTGTCTCATTCTGTTGTGTACAGGATCCCCATGAATTGAGGGTTAACTCGATGGCAGTTAACATCAACAACAGTCTCATCTAATCCATAGAGGAGATCCTGGTTGAGGTACCCCCAATTTATTCAGCAGCTGGCATTCAACAAATGTGGTCTGACAACAAGTTTGTCCATCAGAGTTCATGAAACAGATTTTGGAAACGGAAGCAAACTCACTGGGAAAATATGTGGGCCAGACATAGCTCATAAAATGCAAAGAGCACTGATGGAACTCTGTAATTCTTGATACTTGTTCAAAGGAGATAAATAGATATATCCACCAGTGGAAATGAAAATAATTCATCGTGACAAGGACAAGCGTGTTTTGGCTAGAAATGAAAAACGCAAATTAAGACAAACTTTAAGGTATCATTACAAACCCACTTAACTGGGAAGGAAATTAAATTGGCAAAATGGAATGGCCAGGGTGCGGAATCCATAAACGTATGCTTACTCGGCAGGTTTTTGAATAGGTTCAGTGTTTCTGCAACTCAGAACAGCTTTGTGAATAATGGGTTGAAAAGCTGTTAATATCTTTGATCCTATAATTATCCCCAAAGAAAGAGGCCCAAAAGGTGGGGGGAGTAATTGTACATAAATGTTCACAGCAGTCCTCTTCGTTAAGAGTAAAAATTGGAAACAACTCAAATACTATACAATAGAGCAATGGCTAAACAAACTATGGTGTATCTACCCCGAAGGAATAGGTGATTACAAGGAAAAGGGTGTGAAAACCCAACAGATATGGTTATAAACTAAGGTTGGGAGGCAAAAAAAGCAGAAGAGGAAAGAGTAATCAGGAACCTGGATCTACACTAACAAAAATAACACAGTGGCAGATACTGACATCTCAGTGCCACTGTCCCTCCCTCCTTCATTTTTTCCTCCATCCTTTCTTCCTCTGCACTCCAGCCAGGCATTTCTACAAACAGTCTGATCTACTCCTCCTCTCAGGTTCCTCTGTCTGAATACTCTCCCATCTTCTATTACTGGGATTTTTTATTATGATTGAATGAAAATGTACATTCCCACATAAATTTGGGTGCTGAACTACATGCAGCTCCCACTGCTCTCCCTGCACGGTGACAGCACACTCTTCCTCTCTGCTCCATACATGTCTTATCTTCCCAACAGCCTCCTATCTTCTGCTTTCCACCTATTCCCCTTCCCCCAGTATGAGGTCAATTTTAAAAAATAATGTATTTTCATTATAGGAGGCCAAAAGCAGCACAGTGCCAGTCAATAAGCCAGTTGTATTAAGGGGTAAGAAAGAAAAGTGTAAGTGTCCTCCCACCCCTCAAAGTTTACCCATCGTGGTAACTACAGCGGCAGTCTTGGGCATAACCTTCCACATGTTCTCTGCTCTCACTGCCTATGGTAAGCTCCTATTCATCCTTCAGTCTTCAGTTTAAAAGTCGCCTCCTCTAAGAAGCCTTCCCTGACCACACTCCACTCTTCCAAAGTGGGCCAGGACCCAGGACTCTCCTTTGTACCATCACCATTACATGTTATATCTGGAATTATCTGTTTAATATCTGCTTCCTTCCTTAGACTTCAGGGTCTACACGGACAGAGATTTTGTCCTGTTCACAAGTGAGCATCTAGCCAGAAGAAACTCTTAGTGAGTACTTAACGAATGATGAAAATACCAGCCAACATTACCAGTACCAGTTGTTGCTGAATTGGCTCTGACTCATGGTGACTCCAGTGTGTCAGAGTAGCAGTGTGTTCCGTAGGGTTTTCAGAGGCCGATTTTTATGAGAAGTAGATTGCCAGGTCTTTCTTCCAAGGCACCTCTGGTCAGACTAGAACATCCAATCTTGTTCAGTAGCTGAGTGCATTAACAGTTTGCACCAGGCCACATTACTGGGTGCTTATCCTCTGCTAGATGCTGCTGTATATGCTTTATGTGGATTAATTTAATCCTCAGGGTATTAGAAGACAGGCAGTGCTGTTATTCTCATAAACATGTAATCTGCCCCAGAGCACTCAGGTTGCAAGGGGCAGAGATGAGACACAAATCCAGGCAGCCTGATTTCCAGTTCCTGAGTGCCTGTGTCTCTCTCGGGTACCTGTGACAAATGGATGCTTGGATGCAGAAAGGACTCACCCACGGAGGCGATATCGGCCAGCTGATCCTCAGCCTCCTCCGGATTGAGCAGATCTGTCTTGCTTTTCTTTATGGTGGCTCTCCGCAGAGCTCCAACAGTGGAAACATGGCAAGAGAAAAAGACATGACCCTTTCTGCATAACAATGACAGATGTAAAGTGTGTCCTCTGCACCAGGTGTGATGACAAGCTCTTGCTACACATCATTGGATTTAGCCTTTGTGACAGCCTGGGACCCACTGACATGCCCATTTTACAGATGAGGAAGCTGGGGCTCAAGGAGGTTATGTAACTCCACCCAAAGGGTGAAGACAACAGTTGAGTCTCATTCAGTCTGATTCCATTCTGGGGTCTCAGTCACTATTTTCCCACTTGTCTATTTTTAAATTCTAAGAAACCCTACTTTCCAGGAGCCCTGGAGCTCTTATGAATACAGTCCACCCCTTGTCCCTTAGTAACAACACGGTAGGCAGGCTGGGGGGACTGTGTACACTCTCCACTCCCAAGGGCTCCACTTTCCCCCAGGGGCCCATGAGTTCGAGTATACATTTCCACTAAAGCCACTTAGACATCCCTAAGGGTAATCGTCAATAAAATAGGAAATTTCACCATTTAACCTCCTGGGATAGCACCCCAGTTCGATTATTTTCTTTCACTCCCCTAGATTTTTACTCAAAAGTTACTATTCTGTCTAATCAGCTTTCAAACATGTTTAGCAGATAATCCCAAGCAATGAAATGTACTTTTTGATGAAGTTATTGTTATATTATTTAGCGAATGTTTCCCCCTGGACTAGGTTTATCTGTGAATCCTAAGAAGCTTCACTGTCGTGGAGCCCTGTACCAGTCAGATAGTGACTCTTACAGTCCACCCCTTTATTTCTATGACAGCTGCTGGATAGTCTGGGTTTATGGAAGTGCTTGAAACTCCCTCCCAGGGCTCAGATTCAGGCTTTTCTCTATGGCGGGGGCTTCTAGAGAGCAACAGGTTAAAGTGCACACTCAGAAGGAAGCACTTTACACTCCCCAGTGAAGTGCTTTGTAAAATCCATTTTACAACCTAGGGGCACAGAGCCTCACTTTCTTCCTTTCCTTCTCATACTTGATATTTGTAACCAAAGCCATTGCTCTGTCCAACCAAACCTCTAACATGAGAGACAATTGTTCTTAAGAGCAAGGTGGATTCTAGGTGGGTTTATTACTGTTATTTATTTAGTCAGCATATACAAGTGGTGCTGACTGTGTGCAGCATTGGCACAGTCCTAAGTATTCTATTTGTAACTATTAATTTCATCCTCACAGAGGTGATATCAGCCCCCTGTAGGGTACGTATTATTATTATTAGTGTTATGTATTTTACAGATGAGCAAAACAGAGGGACAAAGCCAAAGAAGCCAGGCACAATCTTAAAGCAGAAAGGGGAGACCAGAGAGCTCAGACACTACACTAAGGCCCTGATGCCCCGCAAGGGTGCAGATTCCTGCTACTGCCCGGATCATCCTGAGCCTGATCTGGACTCCTGTTTGTTCCTGGCATGACTTGGCTCTTGACCACCCCCTAGGGGGTCCCTAGAACCAGGGAGCCTGTCCCCTAGGCCCCATCACTCCTGCGTGTTCTGGGACCCACCACCTCACTGGGCTCAGAGCAGTTACCATCAAAGGGATGTCTCTGCTCCCCGTCGGTTTCATCCTCAGCGAGGATCACCTCTTCTGAGGAGGAAGAAGAGCACAGAGTTAGGCCCCAGCAGCCTGGGGACTCTCCTGGAGATGGGCTTCCTGGGATAGGGAATGACAAGGGGCTACCCTGCTTTCCCCTGGCTGCTCAGTTGTTTCTGGCACCCAGCTCCCCTGCCCGCCCCCAGCAACACTAATGACAGCAAATATCATCCATACGTCACTCAAAATAAAGGCCAACGTGGTCACTGTGGCTTAAGGCCTTGTCTGATCTGCCCTCATCACCCACTCCCCTCACCCACTTTGCTCTACCCACACAGGCCTCTTTGTTATGATGCTCTCACCACAGGGCTTTTGCACCTACCATTCCCTCCTCCTAGAACCACCCGCCACCTCGATATCCACATAGCTTGCTTCTTTCCTTCAGGTCTCTGTTCAGATGTCACCTTCTCAGAGAGGCCTCTCCTGACCACCCTCTCCATTCATCCTCTGCATCTTGCTAGCTTTGATGTTTTCTCAGTATGTGACAGCACCAATGTCATGCACACTTGATTACCCTCCATGCCCTTCACTAGAAGGTCGGTCTCCAAGGGCAGAGATTTTGTCTACTTTTTTCTCTCCAATGTGGTATCCTCAGTGCCTAGAACAGTGCCTGGCATACAGCAAGGGCCTCATATACATACGTTGTATGGCTGAACAAACACACATAGGCCTCCTGTGTGTCAGACACTGTTCTTCCAAGCAACTTAACTTGGACAGCTTTACCAAATACTCACAATAGCCCTATGGCCCTATGAAGTAGGCATTATCATTACCCTCATTTGATATATAGGGAAACTGAGTCACAGGGAGATGAGGCATACCCCTAGCAAGTGAAAGGGGTGAGTGTAACCGATGCCTGATTCTGAGACTCATAACTGTTACACGATGCCATGTTCCGTCTCCATTCCGGAGGTGTTAATATCAGAGTCTGGATCCTTGTTGCTATGTTGGGCTTAACAGTTTTGATCCTCTTTCTTCTCCCATCATGCCCCTCTTCTTATCCCTCTCCAAACTGCCAGCAGGGCTCTCTGCCTGCTCTGGGGCCTCGGATTTCCATTCTTGGGCTCCAGGATGAAAGGGCCTCACCTGCTTTCGAGATCCACTCCATGTAACCATTGAGCTCTCTTTCAATCTGCTGCTGCCGCCTCAGCTTCAGGAAAGCCCGCCGGTTCTCCACCCGCTCCCTTTCTTTGGCAAACTCCCTGCAGAAGCACACATAAACAAATAGCCCAGGACCTGGTTATTTCCTGCCTCTTTGGAAATATTTGGGAGTCTGTGTGTATGTGTGTGTGCATTTGGGGGTTCAGAACACCTGGCAGGAAGTGGTTTTCAACAGAAGAAATCAGGTCTTTTGGGAAAACATCAGAATATTACAGAGGCAGGTATCTCTGCCAGCTTCATACCTTTCCCATCAACCGCATCCAGGTGCTAAAACCGTGGTGGTATAGTGATTGTTAAGGTTGCTAACCAAAAGGTCAGCAGTTTGGATCCACCAGGCACTCCTTGGAAACTCCATGGGACAGTTTTACCTTGTCCTATAGGGTTGCTGTAAGTCAGAGTCAACTTCATGGCAATGGGGTTTTTTTTTGGTTTGCACCCAAGTGGAGCAAAAAATCAAAACCAAATATGAACTCATGCCATGCCACTGCTCCTGGTTGCTTCCCTCATTCTCATCCTTTCCATAGTACTGAGGTGCCATGTACACAGCTTAAAAAATATTTGTAGCTCCCTTTAGGTTACGCCAATGAAACATAAGCTGGTGCTTTCTGTTTTGAAGCTTTGCTTCCTTGACATAAACACCACCACCTCCTGTTTCCCTTCCTCCTCTTCCTGTTGGGTACAAGGGATGGCCATCGTGTGAGTGTCAGGCAGACAGCTTGAGACCATGAGGCATCTGTGCGACTGGAAGCCTTTGGTAAGGATGTCAGAATGGAAAGCTAAAAAGGTCTGGGATTCCTGATAGTGCCATGTGGCCATGGTACCAACTCTCGCACTTCCTGTGGTAAGAAAAATGAAATTCATTTATGATTAAGAAAAAAAAATGTTGGTGGCAGGGGAGCTGAGGGACAACATATATCATGAAAAGACACGTTCAAGTATATGCTACGATTTTTATTTGGAAAACAGGGAGGAAATCCAATCTGTTGTAAGTAAATGTAACTTACAGAAAGTAAGGCTATACAGAATTTTCTTGCATGGTGAGTTATTGTAGGTCTGAAAAATGTGAGAAAACCCTTTTGGGTGAGAGGCCTGCACTGGAAAGAAGTTCTCCTTCTTCTGGATGGAAGAAGCTCAGAAAAGCTTGGGGGAGTTGAGGATGGGTTGGAATGTAGCCCCTCAAGTATCTGTCTCCTCCCTAGCTGCCCACTGCAGTTCATTACCTATGCACTTGTCCACGGCTTGTTTACTGTCTTGATTTCTCAAAGCAAGTGAAAGGCCCAGTCTCTGCCTGGTGAATGCAGACAAAGACCTGGTGGCCTTTTCCTGGGCAGCAGTTGGGAGAGGCAAGGAGGGGGAGTGGTGGAGACTTACCCCGACAGCACACCCAGCACAAGGTTCAGCATAAAAAAGGAGCCGATGATGATGAGGGGGATGAAGTACAACCAGTTCCAAGTGTTCCCTGAGGCATCATTGCTCTGTGGGGGTGAGGAGGGAAAGCAGGTGAGGCTTGAGTGGGGCTTGGGTGTGACCTCACGGGTTCTTCTAGAGAGCTCTGCGCCCAAATACCCTTGGCCTGCAGAATGCCAGAGCTCTGGCCACACAGGGTGGGAAATGGGGTGCCCAGGTTTAACCAATCAGAAGTTACAAAGCCCCCCTGACCCCCAGATGTGTAATCTTCACAGGACCTGGCAGCCAGCATGAAACAGAGGAGGACTTCCTTCAAGAAGTAGCAGGAGACAAACCCCACCCAAATGCAGAAATGAACTTAGGTTCTGTTCCTTATCCCTTAAACAATCTCAGTCTCCCCTCAGAGGAGGCACATGACTGAAGAGTCTGAGCTTAAGTCACCAAGCCAGTTAGCAGGGCTGTGAGCCTTTTCCTCAAGGGTCTCCCCCTCCATTCCCTGCAAAAAATTCCTGGAAGGTCCCAGGTGACTGTTCAAAAGAAGACTTGTGACATGAGTAAGAGGAGGGGAAGAATATAAAAAACAAAGAAAAGCATTTATGAGACTGTAAGAATCATAAAAATCAGCACTTAGAGAATATTTTTTGTGTTCCAGATGCTATTCAGAGTTCATTATCCATGCTACTCATTTAAGCCTCTTGACGTGCCTGGTTATCATCACATCTATTTTACAGCCAAGGAGACAGGGGTGCATGAAGAAAAAATCATCACCTAGTCACAGAGCTAGTTGGGGTCAAGTGTGGGATTTGAACCAGGCAGCTACATGCCAGAGCCCACGGGCTTAACCTCTAGGCTGGGAGAAACCAGGGCTTCAGTAGTTAAGACAGGGGGAAGCTTCTAGTTGTTCCTCAGCCCTGTGGTACCTATGGAATTGGTGGTCTGACAAGTGTGGCTTTAAAAGTCAACCCCCTAAAATAGAAGCCATTGTGACTAGTTAGAGTGAAGCCCAAGATTTCTATTCATTAGTTGGGGGAAAAGATGCTGTATTGGTGAATGTGAATTAAAAAGCATATAATCCTGTTTGCTGTTAGCAGCCATCCTGTGTCCTTAAGGAAGCTTATGCTGGAATGAATTCCACATCATGGAAGGTAGAGAGAATAACCAAAAAGAAACTGGGTGCTCAGTGACAGTGCACAGCTGCTGGATCAAGCCTGGCCTGAAGCCCACTACTTCCAGACTTCCAGTGAAATTAAATTCCCTTTATTTACTTATTTTGAAATGATTTTGAGCTACATTACTGTCAGTTCGGTTAAGGTACTTAAAGTTCCATATTTTGTTCATGTATTTCTTTGAATACGTTTTACTTGTTGAATTGAAAATTACAAACTCTAAAGCCTATCTGGAAACAAAGAACAACATAAACTGTGTGCAATATCACCACCATTCAGCAGAAGGACTAAAATGAAAAAAGATTGACACAAGCAGGCATTGGTGAGGCTGCAGAGCAACCAGAACCCTCAGAGCCTGCAGTGGGAGGGTGACATTCAATCCCGGCATCATCTGAAAAATGAGTTAGGGGTATTTCCATGAAAGCCAGTCACCCATCTTTGCTATGAGCCAATAATTTGGTTACTTGTCCAACAGATAACTGGCTAACTGTCAAACCATATGACCTGTGGTCATCCAAGGCATACATAAGAATATTCACTGCAGTGATATTAACAATAGCCCCAAATTGGAAATGATCCAGATGCCCATCAAAAGGAGAGAGGATGGAAAAACAGCATGATGTGCAATGAAGAACTATCACAAGTCACCATGTGAAGTCGTATCAAGTTAATGCCGAGCAAACTAGCCAGATGGAAAAACGTGAGATTCCACTGACTTAAAACACAAAACCAGACAACTGGTGGCCAATGCTGGGAGACCAGGCATGGGCACCCTTGGGGGTAATGATGGGATGGGCAAGAGGGGGCTTATGGGACTGAGAAAGCTGTTTCCTGATCTAGGTGAGGATTACATGGACACATTCAGTTTGTGAGAACATCACACTCAGGATCTGCAAATTTTTCTGAATGTTTATTTTACTTCCATTAACAAATTTTTTTTTTCAAAAAATCCATAACCATGGATACAAACTGGTTCTGGAAACAATGAGTGTGCTGGGCCCCAGCCCATGCCTTTGTTCTAACAAGCTCCAAAGTGCTAGTGCTGTGCTTCTGGAAGGTTCTGGAAGAAGGAGATGGGAATGGAGTCAGCAGAACAGGGCTGGACCGGAAACAGGGCTGGCTTTGTGCTTTTACCCTCCAATGCTGCAGTGGCTGATGGCTTTTTGCTCCCATTTCTCGGGGCTAAATATAGCCCAGGGAGCAGAAGGCTCTGAGGGCAGCACCAGAAATCTTGGGGCCATCTCGAGAAAGGCTCAGGAGGGGATGGACCGTGGAAGAGGGATGGACTGAGGAGGGAGATGTGGCTGAGGCCTCTTGAGGTCAAGGCAGCCCTTTCCACCTCAGAGATTGCAGTGGGGCACATGTCTGTCCACATCTCTGGCTCCGACATGTTTAGGGGCCTCCGAATGTGTGTGTGATGCGTTACCTTGAATAATGACACACCACACACACACACACACACACACACACGCAAGCACGGTGCATACCTGGCCAACTTTATCACATTCAATCTTCTCACCAACCCCCAAAGCAGTATACAATCATTCCCATCATTCCAGGTGAGGAAACTGAGGTGCAGCAAGGTAAAGTCATCAGCCAAGGTCACTAAATGGTAAGGTGGTCCCTGACCCTGTCACATCCCTGCCCTAGTGTCTTCTCACTCATCCTCTCACTCTGTTTCAGTTACACCAGCCTCCTTGCTATTCCTCAAATGTGCAAGCACAGTCCTACCTCAGGGCCTTTGCACAGCTTTTCCCTCTGCCTGCATGACCTTCCTGCACACTTCTACATGGTACTTCCTTCACCACCTCAGGAAGGCCTCCCTGATGGCCCTTTACAGTTGTATGTCCTCATTTCTAATTGCCCTTCTGAGCTATTACTTCTTTAGCACGTCACCATCTCTCCTATACACTCAGTTGCTCACTGTCTGTCTCCCTCAGTGAATGGCTGCCCCATAAGAGGCAGGGACTTTGTCTATTCTGTTCTTGCTCTGTTGTAGGGCACAGTACCTGGCTACAAGCAGGGCTCATCACTGTTTGTTGAATGACTGAATGAGAGATGGGTCCAAGCTATCTGCACAGTCCATACTCTGGTTCATTGGCCGTGTTCCATCCGGAGCCCTCTCTGCTCCTTTTTCCCTGGGGACTAGGGCTCTGCTGTCTGCCATTTAGAGACCCTATTTGTCTTCCAGCATCATCCCAAGTGTTCAGTTCCCTGCTGCGGATCCAGTGACTCACAGAGAAGCTGGTGGAGGGCTGGGTGTAGGTTGCGATTAGGTGGTGGGCTTTCCCTGGTTAGAGGGGTTTGCTTGGGAACAAAGTGGAAACAGACCTCTCCCACAGGAAGCTGGGAGCTGCCCAGCAGGCCTGTGGTCACTCACCATGCAGATGGGGTGTAAGTCTCCCCTCCTGGACTTGTTTTTTTTGGCAGGTCAGGTTAGGGTTAGGTACACTTGACTCTGGGTCTGGAGAGGATGAGGGTGGGTGCAGTTTGCTCCCTTGTTAAAATCAGTAATAATATCAGGAATGATGCTGCTCTCTAGAAAGTACATTTTTTTTCTTCCTGAGGCTCAAAGGCATCCCCTGCCTAGGAAACTCTTTCCCCATTAAAACCCTAAATCAAACTCACTACCACTGAATTGATTCTGACTCACAGTGACCCCCACATTTACAGAGTAGAACTGAGTTCCGTGAGGCTTTCTTGGCTGTGAGTCTGACAGAGGCAGACTGCCAGGTCTTTCTTCCATGGCACCATCAGAAAGGTCTGAAATCACCAACCTTTCAGTTAGCAGATGAGTATAAACCATTTGTATCACCCAGGGACCCCTTCCCTCCATTAGCAGTCACCAAATATTTCTGAGGATGTGCTGGTGCCATTCTTCATGGCCCCCTTCTGGGGTGGGCTCTGGGCACTTGATGAGTGAGTGGAGATCCCTGTCACTTTTGAGCCACGATACTGAGTGGCCAGTATGGGCTCTGGACGTGGACAGGCAGGGAGTTTACCGCCCTTACCTCTGCAGAGCCTTTTGGGCTAACAAAACACTACCTACACCTTATCTACCTGGGTTCCCACAATCTCCAACAACAGCAGATGGGGAAACTGAGGCTGAGAGGCAGAGTGACTCACCAGGATCACCCAGAAAGTAGATGGCACGGCTAGATCCATTATCCTGGCTTACAACCAAATCATTTTACCCCCTCACCCCTTTGCTGCATGTGTGTAGTAACTGATGCTTGTAGTAACTGGCCTGGGTAATTCTGAACTTGCATGAAGTTACTGATTCATCTCAGCTTTACCAGAGCCTAGCCTGGCGCCTGGCTTTTAGTAAGTTCTGGATAAGTAACTCATCAGGCAAATTAATGACTGAGTCCTGGTGAAATCCTTAAGTGCCTTCTGCTTTAAAGTTGATTTCCTTCTAATTTCATTCACAGAAAATATATATAGAGGATGTAGAAAAGACTCAGCTCAAGGGAACATCCACTTCCTAGCCACAGGATGAGAACAGAGTGGATCTGGCTGTGAAAAAGCCAAGTTCTGGCCATGGCCTGAGGGAGGCCATTATGTCCTGGTTTCTGTCTGCTGTAGATCCTGTTAACACCTGTTAATTATTTTCTTTTTTTTTTAATTTTTTATTTTTATTTAACATGACTGAGTGAAAATGTACATTCACGTATAAATTTACATGCCCACCTATATGCAGCTTCCACTGCTCTCCCTGTCCGGTGACTGCACACTATTCCTCTCTGCTCCATACCAGTCTCATCCTCCCAACAGCCTCCTTTCCCCTCCTCTCCGTCCACTCCCCTTCCTCCAGCCAGAGATCAGCAAGATGATATCCTATAGATGTATAGAACCATAAAGTGCTTCCAATATATGGTCACTCTGCATTGCCAAGTCCAACCCATTCCTGTCCAAAGAGTGGACCTTTGTTATAATTTATGGGAAAGGGCAGCACCTGTTAATTATTTTTTGAATCTTCTTTGCCTTTTCATGCTCAAAGCTGCCCTGGTTTGGATGATAAATGATACAGTCTCTGCTTGTGACGTATCCTATCACCCTCCTGGTCTTATCAGCTCTTGCTCTCCCTATCCCCCACTTTCCCCCAGCCACATGGGCTGCCTTGCTATTACTCAAAAATGCCAGAACACTCTGCCCCAGTGCCTTTGCACTGGCTGCTCCCTCTGCCCAGGGTTGCCCTTCCTTCAGATAATTGCATGGCTCCTTCTCATTCTGACATTCTGTAACTCATCTATTGCTTTATTGTTCTCCTTAGCTCTTCTCTCATCCTCCACCACTGCCTAACACAGGGATTGGCAAACTATCAACCATGGGCTACATGCCTGTTTTTGTAAATAAAATGTTACTGATACACAACTGTGCTCATTTGCTTACATGTTATCTAGGGTTGCTTTTCACTATAACAAGAGACTGAGTGGTTTTGACAGTGCTGTATGCTAAAATGCTGGCTATCTGCTATACACACACACTTATCTATAAAGGGCATATAGATACATAAACATACATACACACATAACATGATTACACAGACAGACAGACAGACAGACAGACAGACAGACAGACAGACAGACAGACAGACAGACAGACAGACAGACAGACAGACAGACAGACAGACAGACAGACAGACAGACAGACAGACAGACAGACAGACAGACAGACAGACAGACAGACAGACAGACACGCATGTAACTTAATTATCATGTTGTTCACTTTTTTTTCTCCCAATTAAAATGTTAACTCAACCAGAGCAGGGACATTTATCTCTTCCATTCACCTCATATCCTCAGTGTCTAGAATAATGTCTGCATACAGTAGGTGTTTAATGGATGTTGAATGAATGAGCAATCTAGTCACCCAGAGTCTACTGCTTTGCTATTTCCCAAGATGAGCATCTATGAATGAAAAAGGGCTTGGGTCCAAGATTAGTTCCAACTAGTAGTGGGAGAATGCTGACCGTTTGCCAACAGACCTGTATTCATGATCGATGGCACAAACAAAAACAATAGGTACAGTTTTGCAGTTTTCCTAATCAGTACTAACCAGAGAGAGAAACAGTGTCAGACAAGCACACAGAGAGAAGGTACATACAGGCAAAGAGAAACTGAGACAGAGAGAGATAAGAGTAAGAGAGGAGAGAGAAAAACAAGAGAGACAAGGCGGTGGGTGGGGGAGAGAGAGAAAAAAATGCAATGATTAGCACTGGCAAAGAGAAATTAGAGAGAGAGAGAAAAGAGTAAGAGACAGAGGGTGTGGAGGGAGAGGGGGAGAGAGTAGTGTGTGTGTGTGAGAGAGAGAGAAGGTAATGATTATCATTAGCATACGATACAGAAGTTCCACTCCCACAGGCTTGACAGCAGGACTCAAACAGAGACCCGTACTCAATGTTCACTGCAGCATCATTCTCAAGAATCAAAATCTAAACAGCCTAAGTGTCCATTAACAAACCAACAATAAGCAGAAACATCAGAGGAAGAAGGTGAGCAGAAAGAGGAGGAGGATATGGAATGTGTGGTTAATTGCCTCCATGAACAACTGCCTCCTTTGCCCCGAGACCAGCAGAACCAGATAGTATGTGGCTACCATTACTGGACATTTTGACAAAAGACTCTACAGGAAAATTCTTATCAAAACGGGGGAAGATGTAGAACAGAATTTCAAATTATCACAGACTCCAGACTTTCCAGAGCCATGGAGGCTGGATAACCCTCTAAAACTATGGCTCTGAGATAATTTTTAAACTTTAAACCAAAAAATCTACTGAAGATTTCTTAAAATCAAACAATACTTGAGTGTAGCTAGAGAAGAGTGTGTGCCTTAAGATTGCGCTCTTTCAACAACCATCTTCAGTGGGATCAAAGTGACAACAACTCAGAAGATTAGATAAGAACTCGACGGGGCAGTGAGTTCATGTAACAGCAGAAGAACAATTCAGAAAAATAGGCTGGAAATAGTTACATAAAGTAAGAGCCGCTGAGGAAGGGAATTAACATCACTAAATTGTACACATAGAAGCTGTTGAATTGGTGTATGTTTTGCTGCGTATATTCTCAACGCCAAAAATAAAAAGAATGAAGTCTTGATACATGTTACAGTGTGGAGGAACACTGAACACAGGCTGAGTGAAAGACAGACAGACACAAATGGACAAATACTGTATGATTCCACTTAAACTAAATATTCACAATAGGCCAGTTCATAGGCATAGAGAGTCAATTAGAGGCTGCCAGAGACAGGAGACCATTACAGCTTCATGGACATGGGGTTTCTGTCTGGAGCGATGAAAAGTTACACAGACAGACAGCGGTGATGGTTGCATGACACTGAGAATGTGGCAAATGCCAGTGAACTGTACACTTACAAATGGTTAAAACGACAAAGCTTATGTTCTATGTATCTTATTGGACACCCTGACAGCATAGTGGTTAAGTGCTGTGGCTGCTAACCAAAAATGGTTAGCAGCTGTAATCCACCAGGCACTCCTTGGAAACCCGATGGGGCAGTTGTACTCTGCCCTACGGGGTCTCTATGAGTCAGAAGCGACTCGACAGCAGTGGAATGTATTTATCACAATAAAAATGGTCAAAATCCCAGAATGTATTTTCTCTCTTCAAAAAAAAAAAGAAAATAAATGTGATGATTAGCATCTAGCACTGGGGGCCTGTGGCAGGTCACCTCCCCTTGGTCTCCTGATCTCAAAGATGGGGCTGAGCTACCTCCCCTTAAGGCTTGTTTTATCTATCAATAGACAAAGCTGGGAGGATACTGGGCACATTCAGTTCTCAAACAACTGGAGCCAATAGATAATTGGAGACGTGTCCCGACACCAGAGGGACCCCCTTCCTGTTTCAACAGAGTCCTGACCAAGGACCCCAATCCCTCTATCTCCTCTTGCTGGGGGCAGCATCACCCACACAGCACCCTCAATCTGCCCTGGCCCAGCTGGTAGGGAGTGCACTGGGGACAGTCTTCATGCAGAGTGGAGGCGATTGCTGGCTTTTCTGAGCCATACAAATTCTTCTTGTGGCGCATGTGGTGAGGGGGTTCCTGTGAAACAGACCACCTGTCGCTCTGGGGACACAGCCACCAGCTCGTGTCTCCAGCAAACGCCCAGCCGCAGTCCTCCAGGGGTTCCCCAGTCCGCCTCCTTGGGCTCAGAAGAGCCAGCCCCCGGTGGGTTTGCCGTGGGAGGCAGAAAACAGCAGAGTCATGGGGAGCTGGCACTGAGTCAGATGGAACTGGAGTCCCTCTCTACCTCTTTGAGACTGCTGTGGGCCTCAGTTTCCTCAGCTATACAATGAAGGACTTTAAGACTTGACCTGATGCCCAGTGACACACTCAGAATGGGGTGGCATGAAGGAAGTGACCAATTTCCATCCCAATTCCAGAGGAAAGTCTGGGGCAGAGACCCTCCGGCAGACAGAGGGACCCCATGGGCTCCTCAGAGGCTCTGAGAGAAGGACAAAGATGTGCCGTGTCCACTGAGGCATGTTATACAGCACGCAGATGTGAGCTGCCTCTTGTTTTTGATACAGAATTCCCAATAAGCCTGCATTTATGGTCCCTGGGCTTCTCGGACACTTACTCTTGGGGACAGGTCCCCTCAATGCCTGGCTGGTTGGTGCCCTGCATCCCCCATCCTCAGTGAGCCTTGGTCTTTGAGAGCAGGGTTTCCAACCTCAGCATCACAAACATTTTAGCCTGGTTAATTCTTTGTGGAAGGAGCCCTGGTTGCTGAGCGGTTACGCACTTGGCTGATAACTGAGAGGTCCTTGATTTGAACCCCCCAGCCATTCTTCAGGAGAAGGATGTGGCAGTCTGCTCCAGTAAAGATTACAGCATATGAGGCAGTGCTTCTCTGTCCTACAGGGTAGCTATGAGTCAGAATTGATTCAGTGTCAACAGGTCAATTCTTTGTAGCCAGTTGTCCCAGACATTAATAGAGAGAACTCTAGTTACTAGCTAAACTATCACTTCCTCAGATGGTTTTTCTAGATAGAGCAACTACAGAAGCCACCTGTGCGATTCCCAAGGTCTCAGCTGGGGGGCAGTCCTCAGGGGTCCCACTACAGAATTCAGGTGGTCAGTGAATTTAAGTAGAAAAAAGTTACACTTTCGTTTTCTTTTACTTCCACCGAAAGTGGGATACTTTCTTCCACTGTAAAGAGATGCAGCAAATGGCAGTGATCTGGGCTGAACCTCAGATGCCCTCATACACAGAAATCACAGCTGTTTCATGCCTGTCACAGAGGCTATGCAGATACTGTGAGAAGTCTTTTCAGCTGAACACTCCTATGAAACTATGGGAGGCACTTGACCACTGCCAGATCTTGGTACTGATGTGTTACAAAACACTGCATCTAATAATCCCATCAAAGATTTGTCTTCTTAAAAAATAGTTTCATGACAATTTCAACCTATATGGCTTCTTCCATAATCTCATGTCTTTTCAATGATGCCTTTAAATCACCAGACTGACAAAGGGGTCTGCGGTTAAGCACCCCTGAGGTGGCTGTGTTATCTCTACCTTCCATCCTTTCTGTCCCCGACTTTAGTGATGGTTTTCAGAAACTAAAACTGTCACTGTTGAGTTGATTCCCACTCATGGTGACCCTATAGGACACAACTGCGCTGTCCCATGGGGTTCCAAGGCTGCAATCTTTACAGAAGCAAGCTTCCACATCTATCTCCCACCGACAGGTTTGAACTGTTGAGACCTGCTGGTTAGCTGCCAAGTGTTTAACCACACACCACCAAGGATCCTTACTTCAGGAGTTAAGAATTAAACATATGTTTTCTTTCTACCTTTCTTCTCTCTGCCCCTAACCATTTCAGCAACAGTCCTTCATTTGTCACCCTAGTGCACTGCTCCTGCCCCTGCGGGACCACCTGAGGCTGCTCATTCAACTTCTGAGTCTTATCTGCAAAATGGGCATAATAATCTCCTTCTCATACTTAAAAAAAAAAAAACGAAACTACAAGTTTCATTCCGATTTCACTCATTTTCGCATTATTGTCTTCCTTCTGTTATAGGAGCTAATCCAGGGCACCCTAATTGCATTTAGCTGTCACGTCTTCCCATTCGCCTCTGGTCTGTGACAGCTTTTCCATCTTTCCTTGTTGTCCATGACCTTGACAGTCTTGAGGAAGTCTACAAGGGGACCTTGCATGATGTCTTCCAGTCTAGGTTTGTCTGAGGTTTTCCTATGATTAGTTTGGGGTTGTGGCTTTTAAGGAAGAAGATTCTAGAGGGGCAGAGTCCTTCTCTTCACAGTATATCCCAAACTATCTGACCCTCACATCACCTGTTATGGATGGTGTTCACCTTCATCGCTTGGCTAAAGTGGGGCTGACCAGGTGTCTCCACCACAAAGTTATGAGTTTTCCCTTTCCCTGCTTTATTCTTGGGAATGGAGTCATCGAGCCCAGCCCATCCTTACAGGCATGAAAGAGATGAAGCTCCTTCTTCTGCAGGGGAAGGGTCTACACGTTAATTGTGATGTTTCTGTAAGAAAGGTTCCTCTCGTCTCCTTTATTTATTCACACGATCATCTATCTATACTGGGAAAATGCTCCCTAATCTCATTTGAGTGGTGCTCATGCACAAAGAGACACAGACACAAAGAGTAGACGGCTTCTGAAGACGAAGGTGGAGAATTGAGAGATACATCTGCAAATCAAGGAAAGCTAAAGATTCTGAACCAAAACCAAACCCACTGCTGTTGAGTTGATTCTGACTCATAGTGACCCTACCTGCCTACTCAAGCTTTCAACTGCCGACTACTGACCAGCAGCCATAGCTCTTAACCACTATGCCACCAGGGTTTCCTCAGGAAGAGACACAGAAGGGTTCTCCCCCAGAGCCTTCAGAAACAACATAGCCCTGGGGGTACCTCAATCTCGTAAGGTACAGTGGCTGCCCAGAAAATGTGGAGCCTTCCCCCAACACCTGGTCTAGGAGTGGACAAACACATATGTGCAGTTTTTCCTTCCCCCAAATTCAGCAAGGCCAATTCATTTTTTTCCCCCTGAGTATAAAAGTAAATTGTACTCCAGCATGAAGAATGTCACAGAACAGTATGTGCAGAAACATGGGAGCATGTTTCATGTATAGTTTCCCCCCCAAAAAGATATGAAAAATAAAAAGAAGTAAATTGTGCTGACTGTAGAAAATTTCTGAAGATCCAGACGGAAATCAAGAAAATAAAAAGATTCCAGGGTCCCACTACCTCTAGACCATTGTGGTGAGGCGTCTTCCAGTCTTCTTTTTATTACTTACATTAAAAATGGTGGTAAAATACACGTAAGGAACTCTGATTATCTATCAAGCACTCTGGTGACGCAGTGGTTAAAGCACTTGGCTGCTAACCGGGAGGTCTTCAGTGTGAATCCACCAGCCAATCCACAGGAGAAAGATGTGGCAGTTTGTTGCTGTGAAAATGACAGCTTTGGAAACACTATGGGGCAGTTCTACTCCATCCTACAGGGTTGCTACCAGTTGGAATTGACTCAACGGCAATGGAGTGGGTGGTTTATTTATAAAAATAGAATACAACTGGAAGCAACTGAAAGCCTGACAATAGGGAATTGTTAAATACCATATGGTTTCTGCAAATGATGGATGTATGTTGTCACTGGAAATCATCTGTTGGGAGAATATTTAAGGATGTGGGGAAAGGTATAATCATCAGTGGGTATGTTTAAAAAAAAAGCAATCAAGGTTGTCATATTAAAATGTAACTAAAGAAAGTCCAGGCTTAGGGAACACTGGGTTTCTGAGCCCAGTGGGTAAGTGCTTGGCTGCTAACTGGACGGTCCGTGGTTCAAACCCACCAGCAGCTCTGCAGAAGAAAAGACCTGGCAATCTGTCCCTGTAAAGACTTCAGGCTAGGAAATCTTATAGGGCAATTCCACGCAGCCCCACAAGATTGCTGTGAGCAAAAACGCAGCTCAACGGCACACAACAACAGCCACAAATGTATATAGTAAAGGATTTGTCAATTCAACAAATTTTACAGTACTGTCTAGTGACACCAATTAAATTCATCATCTAACGCCACCACCACCACCACCAATCTCCTTCCAAATTACTCCACCACCACTAACAGAAACTCAAAACCCAATGAAACCCATTGCTATCAAGTTATTTTGACTTACAGCAAGCCTGCAGGTCACAGCAGTAGCCTTAGAGGGTTTCTGAGGCTATAATCTTGATTGCTTTTTTTCTAACTGCCCCACCCGTCCCTATACCTTTCTCCATGTCCTTAAATACTCCCCTAACAGATGACTTCTAAGGATCACATAACACCCCATCGTATGGAGAAACCATATGGTATTTAACAATTCCCTAATGTCAGGCTTGCAGTTGCTCCCAGTTTTGTTTTATTTTTGTAAATAACACATCCTGATATAAATCTTCCACAGCCTCACTGATCAGTGAGGTTAGACAATTGCTCAAAAGGGGAAGATAAACAAACCAAGAAGGGGAAAACCCAGAAATGAACTGCATCCGTTTCCTGGTTGCCTTCAAATGAGAGAAATCGATTCTGTCACAGCTCTGGAGACCTGAAGTCCAAAATCAAGGTGTCCATGGGGCTCTGCTTTCTCTGAAGGCTCCAAGGGAGGATCTTCCCATGCCTCTTCTTAAAATTTGGGGTTCATAGAATTCTCAGCATTCCTTAGTTTGCAAACACATCTCTTAATGTCTGCCTTCATCTTCAGAAATAGCCATCTTCCCTCTATGTCCTTCTTTTTATAAGAACACTGCTCAGACAAGATTAAGATCCGTTCTACTTCAGTGGGTAACCCTGGTGGCCTAGCAGTTAAGTGCTATGACTGCTAACCACAAAGGGCGGCAGTTTGGATGTGCCAGGGCACTCCTTGGAAACCCTACAGAGCAGTTCTACTCTGTCCTGTAGGGTTGCTATGAGTCAGAATTGACTCAATGGTAGTGAGTTTGTTTTGTTTCCTACTTCAGTATGATCTCGCAATAACTGATAACATCTGCAGAGACCCTGTTACCAAGTGTTCACAGTATAGAGGTTAGGGCTTCTGTATATCTTTTGGGGGGGCACAACTCAACCTATAACAGGGCCGAAAAGTACTATAATCTTTACTGCGAATTTGCTTCCTCAAACATCTGCCTGGCTCCTTCCTTCTCTGCTGAAATGCCACCTCCTCAGAGGTATCCTCCCTGATTGCCTGACCTAGAATAACCCCAAAGGCCTCCTCACTCCCATCACTTCTTCTCTTGTGTTGCATTAAGTCTCTATGGCATCTCACTACATCCTTGTAAATGTGTTTATTTATTAGCTGTTGTTGCCAGCTGTTGCAGAGTTGGCCATGACTCATGACAATCCTGTGCACCATAGGTTTTGCTGTCTAATTTTTCAGAAACAAATCACTGGTCTTTGGTTCCTAGCCTAGCGTAAGGTACACTGGCTGGGAATCGAACCCAGGCCTCCAACGTGAAAGGTGAGAACTCTGCCACAGCACCACCACTGCCCTCCTGTTTATTGGCTATTTCCAGCTAATTATTTGTGTCTGTTTTCCTTGCTAGGGTAGGGGTGAAGGAGGAGAGTTGTGTCTTCTTCACCGCTGTGACCAGTGCCTGATCACTGCTTGGCACACAGTGGGTGCTCAACACATAACTAGTGAATAAATGAATGGATTTCAAGAATAGAAATGAGGTACCGGGACCTTAATGAAATGCCCTCCCCCCCTTCTCTGAGGGTCTTGTCCAGTCCCAGAGTGATTGCTGGCTTGTGACTTGCTCAGAAACAGAACACTCTCAGCTGGTGGGGTCCCTCCCCCTCAGCCTCTGCAGTCACAGAGAACAAAGCAGACTTTAGACACCAGCCTGCCTGTGGCTGGGTGGAGTGAGGGGTGTCCTGGATCCAGCTGGGCTGGCAGGTGTCCAGGCATGAGGGTAGAGACCACCTGACCTGGAAAAGCAACAGTCAGGCCTTGTCAGGGCCTTACCAGCAGGACAATCAAAGCTGTCACTTTGGCCTCCACCCTCGAATGAGACACCCTGGTGGTTCTTGAGGTCCCCAAGCCTCTGGGTGTGAGGGCAGCCTCAGACTGGGCTCAGGAGCAAGTTTATTATGGAGACGATGCCTGGGGGCACCACCAAGGAAAAAGAGGCAGGCAGCAAGGGGTGCATTAGAGAGCAGGTCACCCCTTGGGCCTCTAGGCTCAGTCCCACTGGGAAGCTCCAAGAGACGGTAGCATAGGCCACACATCACAGATCATCACACCCAGCAGGGAGGGAGCTAGGGTGCTTGAGGTGGCTGCTAGGGGTGGCAGTGGTAGCGTCTGCCCCAGCAGTTCCAGAAGCCCTTGGGCAGAAAGGGTCAGGGGTCAAAGTAGGAAGCCTACAGAGCCCACAGGGCCTGAGGTGAGGGTGTGTGGATGAGGCACAGATGGCTTCCATGGCAGCAGGCATTGAGGCGCGCTCTGCCCCAAGATTCAGAGGCCCTGGCCACTCCTTCCAGGGAGTCCTAGTGGTGCAGTGGTTAAGCGCTCAGCTGCTAACTGTCCTCATTTTGAACTCACCAGCTGTTCCACGGGAGAAAGATGTGGCAGTGTGCTGCCTTCAAGATTATAGCCTAGGACACGCTATGGGGCAGTTCTACCCTGGCCTACAAGGACCCTAGGAGTTGGCGTCAACTCAGTGGGTCTGACTGTTTGGGTCATGCCTTCCAGGCATGCCGTCCCATTTGGGATGGGAATCCTCAGCCTCAGCACTATGGACATCTGGGCTGGACTACTCTGGAGTGAGGGGGCTGTTCTGTGCGTTGCAGGAGGTTTGGCCACACCCCTGGGATCTACCCACTGCATCGGATGTGACACTACAAACGCCTCCAACATTCCCTGGCACGCCCTCAGGGGCAGATCCCCAGCTGAGAAGCACAGTTCTAGCTTCACCTCCGGCCCAGACCACTGCTCAGGCTCCTCCGCCGACAGTGAGGGTGCTGTGTCAGTGTCTGGAAAGTGCTGGAAGGTTATTCCAAATTAGCAGAAGTTACCTGTGGGGGTGACTGCAGGGAAAACTCTACTTCCTCTGATGCTGCTGGAGGTTTGACAATAAAAAATTCATGCACAATTCTAAAAGGAGCCCTTGCTGGGTGGAGAACCTGGCTGACACTGGGCTCGTCAGCACCAGGCACTGTTCTCAGTGCATCGCACGTATCTAGTCACCCAGTCCTGGGGTCCCATTAAGGAGGAATGTGCTGCTTCACACTTCACAGACGTGGAAATGGAAGTACAGAGACGCCAAGTAATTTGCTCAAGGTTGCACAGCAAGGAAGTGGCAGAGCCAGCACGGGAAACCAACTGGGTGGGGGGCCTGGTCTGTCCTTGAAGCTTGCTTTCCCTGAGGTGGTTCGGCTCTAAGCTCAGATGCTTTCAGTCCCATGCTCAGATTATGGTATTGGTAACACAGAAGCCCCTAGACATTTGCAGTCCTGCTCACGCTTCTTCTACCACCACTGGACATACCCCCTGTGTCGTACTCTGAGCCTCTGGAACTTTCCTCTGGGTACCCAACTCTGCAATGAAGCCTCTTTGAACATTCATGATATTCTCAGCTCCTGCACACGCTCCCATTTCCTGCCCACTGAGTCCCTCATGTCCCTTATCTCCCCATCTCACACCAGTCCTGAAAAGCAAACGCCCAGAATGAATAAAACCACCCGGCAAGCTTTACCAGTTGGGTGCAGCCTTTTACCCAAGCTGTTTGAGTGGAGCCCCAGCGTTCCTCAGATCTCTCTACCTGTTCACAGAACCGTTGTGCTCAGACAAGGTCGTCATACAAGTCAGAACACGGCACCCCTTTCTCACCCCTGGCCTTTAATTCTGTTGGTGAATTACCATCAGGACAGTAACAAGCTATACCGTCTACAATACAAAGGGTATTTCCCAGATGTGGTGACTTGTGCAGTACGTGACCTGCCCAACTGTGCACGGCAGTCACGCTTGCTCCTACTCCCAAGGTTCACCTCTACGTCACTGTCATGGATTGAACTGTGTTCCCCTTCAAAACATGTGCAGTAACTTGGCTGGGCCGGGATTTCCTGTATTCTGTGATTGCCCTCCATGTTTTAATTCTCCTGTGATGTAAATCCTAATCTCTGCCTATGTTTAACAGAGTGGATTATGTTAGAGAGGATTAGGGTGGGACTGTAAATCCCTTCCTAAGGTACTTCCCTGCTCCACTGGAGTTTCCCTGGAGTGTGGCTTGCACCACCTTTTATTCTTATATCCTACAACAGAGAGTTGGGAACCTCACACCATCAAGAAAGCAGCACTGGGAGAAGAGTGTGTCCTTCAGACCTGAGGCTCCCATGCAAAGATGCTCTCTGAACAAAGACTGATACAACACAGTGACTTTCCTCCAAAGCTGACAGAGGGAAAGCCTTCCCTTAGAGCCAACCTCTTGAATTTGGACTTGTAGCCTACAGAACTGTGTAAGAATAAACTTTCCTTTGTTAAAGTCATCCACTTTGTGGTATTTCTGTTAGAGCAGCATTAGCTGACAAAACAGTCACATCAAATGTGTCATTGAGCAAAAGGATGGCTTCTTGTAAATTTCCTTCCACTCCCCAAACCAAAAATCAAAAACCCGTTGCTGTTCAGTCTATTCTGACTCATAGTAACCTTATAGGACACAGTAGAATTACCCCATAGGGTTTCTAGGGAGTGGCTAGTAGATTTGAACTGCTGATCTTTTGGGTAGCAGCCTTAGCTCTTAACACCTGTGACATCAGGGCTCCAAGGGACAACTCCCCAAGGAAGGTGCACTGTGCTGGGGAGGAGCGCTGGGCTCCCCTGTGTCCACAGGAAACTGGCACTGCTCTCCCAGCAGGCCACCCCATGTCCACACTGGCCATTTCAGTCCTTAGGGCAACCGTAGAGACTTCCAAAATCAACAGATGTGATGCAGAGCAGCCCAAAAGTACTGTTGAGTCTGTGGAGTCCTTGTGTTACATCCTGAATCTTTGACTCTACCCATCTCCTGCTGCTGACAGGTGGCTGACTGGCTTGGGGACCTCTCACTAGCACAGATGGGTAGGGGAGGTTAAGGATACAGGGAGTTTTAAAACTTGAACAAATTAGTACCTATCAAAATTACAAACTCATGGACTCTGACCCAGTAATGCCACTCTTAGGAATGGACCTCCCCTTCCACTGTCCAGCTATAATTGTACGAGTGTGAAAGCAGTGCTCACTGTTGCTCACAGCAGCGTCGAGCTTGGTGCCAAGGTTCTGGGAACCATCCAGGCACCCCTCACCAGGGGTCTGGTAAAATAAGCGAGGAGCAGCCACACAGTGAAAACCAGTGCAGATAACCCAAGGGACAAGGACCTTCTCTCTGTGCCAGTGGAGAAAGAGCTCTTGCACATGCTGTATGCGAAATAAAAACTCAAGGAATAGAATTGCACAGACAGTGTGCCATCCTTTTGTGTAAGGCAGAGGGAAGGACGTAGGTTTGGTGAGGCTTGGATGTGCGCATGTAAGCACAGGAAGGCTACACTGCTAGGCTCAAGTGGCTGCGGGTGGTGGAGGGGGTGAGACAGTGAGGTGGAATGCAGGGTAGGTGGGGTGGCTGTCTTTTCTGATGGTCCCTAACATTTTCAGGACCTAGGTTAAGAGTAGAAATGGAGACCCACATACTAGATACGAATATTTAAAATATGCTTAATGTTTCCAGAAACCCTGGTGATGTTAGGATCTACGTCTGCTAACTGCAAGGTTGGCAGTTTAAATCCACCAGGTGCTTCTTGTTCTATGGGGCAGTTCTACTCTGTCCTATAGGGTTGCTATCAGTTGGAATGGACTCCATGACCAGGCTTTTTTTTTTTTTTTTAAATGCTTTTACCTTACAAACACGCCTTCAGAAACCACTTGGAAGGTCAGGGTGGAATTTCAAATCCGACCTCTGTGCTAGATCATGGTATAGGTTGGCTGGCCCTAGTCTTGGACTGTGGCCTTGCCCCTTTCCTTCCCACCACACTCTGCCCTGCACATGTGTGGACTCTCTAGCTGGCCTGTCCAAGCTCTGGCTTCAGTGGTGCCAACAGCCACCCCTTGCACAGCCCTGAGACTCAGGGGTACAGGTAGGCATCACAATTGGAGGACAGGCCCACCAGAGGCTCTCCTGAAAGCTCCTGGAATCTTGGCTTAGGCAGGGGATTTCAGGATTCTGGATAAACCAGAGTGCATTCTAGAAAGCGAGGGAGACACAAGCTCCTAGTAGACATGTGCCTTTGGCCCTAAGGACTCCTTACTCCGTGGGCTAGAGGAGGGCCAAATGGGCCTCAGAAGATGGAGCTGTATCTTTCATTCACATTAATTTTGAATCATACAATGTATTACGTGTATATATTACGTGTATATATTAAAAAATCGAACATTCTATTTCAAAGCTTATAACCAAATACCTTGTTGGATTGGTTTTCTGGATTTGAAGGCTTAGGACAAGAGTCTCATGTAGCATCTTGGTCAATTGGCACAATATAGTTCATAAAGTTATGTTCTGTATCCTCATTTGGTGAGTAGTATCTAGGGCCTTAAAAGTTGTAAGTGGCCTTCTACGATACAACTGTTAGTCTCTACTTGTCTGCAGCAAAAGACGAAAAAGAAAACCCAAGACTCAAAGAAGACATCAATGTATAAAAATTGTCTACATGAACTATGGTCCCATCAACCTGGAGACCAGAAGAACTAGATGGTGCCCAGCTACCACTACTGACATTTCAATCAGGGTCACAATAGATGGACCTTGATAGAATGGGAGGAAAATGTGAAACAGAAGTTTCAATTCCTAAAAACAAAGAAACCAAAAATAAAAAATAAAAAAATAGATTTACTGGGCTCGTTGAGGATGAAGGATACCTCAAGACCACTGCCATGAGATACTCTTCCAACCTTGAACTGAAACTAACCCTTGAGGTCAACTTTGTAGCTGAATAACAGACTGGCTCTCAAAATAATGATTATCACCTGTAAGTACTGTGCTTCTTTAAAAAATCACCTATATAAGACCAAATAGTCAACAATGACTTTAACATGAAGAAAAGGTGAAAGCACAGGGAAACTAGATGAATGGAAAGGGAACAGCCAGAATGGAAATCATGAGCTGTCCACGCACGTGGAGAATGCAACTAGTGTCACTGAACAACTTGTGCCGAAATTGTTGAAAGAGAAACTGCTGTGGAAACTTTCACTGAAAACACAGTAAAACTATTAACACAAAAACAACTCAGAACATTCGTGTAATTAAAAGCCATTCAGCTTGGATGCAGTCCCTGGATTTCCACGTCTGAGGGCCCTCCCTGGTGAGAGCTCTGCTGGCAAGTGCCTGGTGTCTTCAAAGGCATGGGGGCTCTCCCGGGGCTGTGCCTGGGGAGTCCCCAGGCTACCTCCCCCAGCTCAGGGGTGGAGGTGTCACTGAAGGATCACCTGCCCCATGATGCTGTGCTCACACCCCGACACTCACATTGTACAGGAGATCAGTCCACCCTTCCATGGTGATGCACTGGAAGACAGTCAGCACTGCAAACAGGATGTTGTCGAACTGAGTGATCCCGTTGTTTGGCCCCTCCCAGTAGGGCTGACATTTGGTCCCATTGGGGCAGGTGCGGGCGGGTTCCTCTGTCCCACATGGAGCTGGAGACTCACCCTGAATGTCATCTATGAAAGGCAGGGGACAAAAGTCAGGGGGAAACAAGGAAAACTGGCCCTGAGAAATAGTGGCTGACACATATTCAATACTATTAGAAGAATGGCTATTGGGATGAATGTCTCAGTCTTTTTAAGAAACCAACTTCAGTTTTGCTGGTCTGTTGTTTTCTATTCCATTTACTTATTCTCTCATCTTTCTTAGGTTTCTCTGCCTGTTTTCTGTGGGTCTAGCTGGCTACACTTTTCCCTCAGTTTTCGAGTTGGATTAACTTTCTTTATGGCTACAAATGCCCCCCTTAAATGCTGTGTTAGCTGCATCTCACAAAATTTGATAGACTCTTACTGGAGCCCTCGTGGCACAGTTGTCAAGAGCTTGGCTGCTAACCAAAAGGTCAGGGGTTCAAATCCAGTAGCTGCTCCTTGGAAACCCTATGGGGAAGTTCTACTCGGTCCTATAGGGACACTATGAGGCAGAATTGACTCAACAGTAGCATGTTTGATTTATATTACTATCATTATTGGCCTACTAAAATATTTTCCAATTTTACATTATTATTTCTTTTTTGACCCATGGGTAATCAAGAAGTATTTCTTTAAAAAACAAAAACAAAAACCCTAACTTCTCTTACATGCACAAACACTAAGAGAGACCAGTACCTATTAACAGTTTCAACAGTTACCCAGTTCAGACCAATCCTGTTTCATCTATACCCTCTTCCTCTCACTCTGTCTTTCCATTAGAAAATTTTAAAGGAAATCTCAGACATCATATTATTTTATTAATAAATAAGAAGCATGTCTCTTAATTTCCCAACATTTCGAGAGTTATCTTCTTGTTACTGATTTCCAGCTTGATGGCACTGTTCCTCTGACATCTGTTGACATTTGTGTTATGGCCTATGCTAGACTCAATTCTGAAGTGTTTGGGATTCACTGTGTAGGCGTTAGAGGCAGACTTTTCTAGATGTCCATTAGAACAAGCTCGTCAATCATGCTGTGTTATTCTGTAGCCTCACTGATTTTCTTGAGATGTACTGGGTTAACCGAGCTGTTCTGGGGGCGAAGGAGACCAGCACACACAGTTCCTACCCTTAGGCACAGGAGCTAAACTTTCTCCTCAAATAGTTGGAGGCAGATTGTGAAAATGTCACAAGGAGAGAGGAGTGTGCCAGTGTGCACCCCTCTCACTGGGAGTCATGCAGCTTCCTCGGGGTGCAGCTGATGGGCTTGGGTGCTAAAGGTTGGGTCAGAATTCCAAGGTACTAATGAGGAGGGAGGAGGAGAGATGACACGGTCATCCACAAACACCTGGAGGCATTCACAAATTACCCCCAGTGTGTCCCCACTGGGCCAGAGCAGCAAGTAGGAAAGGACTTTTATTCTGTGGGTGATGAACACTTTAAGTTAAAGAAAGGCGTGACACTGTCAGGTAAGAAAACAAACAGCCAAGTGTGTAAACCTCAAGTTTCCTACGAAATAAAAATATATCCCAATGGATCTGTGACAGGCTCTGCAGCACGAATTCCCACTCTCGAATTAGCACACTGCAGAGAGGAACACACGACTCGAATGAATGGATCTCACTGACCTTTCAAGTGCCAGTTACCCAGAAACTTGAAGTCTAGCCTCACAGTTTTCACTTCTACGCCCAGTGACACCCATCGTGACACTCAGATGTGACACTTGCTGCTCCAAGAAGTACCGAGCATGTCAGGCACGAGTTTATGTTGCTGGAAACACCTTCCTCATTCACTTGGCTACATGGACTATTATTCTATAAACACATATAGGAAGGCAAAAATCTTTCCAACATAAGGCCCAGAGGAGAGAAAAAGAAAAACAAAAGAATCCATGAGCTTGTATTTCCTCTTTGACCCATGGGTAAACAAGAAGTACTTCTTAAAAACAAACAAACGAACAAGATACTTTTCAGACATGCACAGAAAGAGAGAGGATGCTACCATGAATTCCCATGTATTTATTACCAGTTTCAAGAGTTATCCACTCTAGGCCAATCACTGTTGGCTTGGGAGGTCATCTCTTTCCAGAACATGGTTCCATCTTCCAAGCATCCAAATCTGGCTTAGTTCCCAATCCCAGAGTCCCCTTGTGTCAACTCAGCCAACATAGGGCTCCTTTTTCCTTAAAACTATGACATCTCCCATCTCTTCATATCTGGGGGGTTATAATCATACATTAGCCTACATGGCTATCGGATCCTGTCTCCTCCAACTATTCTGGCAACTCTCACAAAGCAGGAAGGCTTCCCCTTGATTTCGGCACTTCTCTGAGTGTGGAGTATCGTGCTGGGCACACAGGAACTGGCTCCTGATCTGGGGATGCTGAGAACCTGGCTATCTTTAGCCGCTTTGCTGGTGGTGTTTCTGCAAGCCCCGACCTCCACCCCCTCCACCACCGCGCCATGCTCTGAAGGCTGCTTCTAGAAAAGTGATGGTCCAGAAAGTCTGTGGAATTTGGTTATAAATATATTTTAAAATTAACCTGCTGCCTGGGTGTCTGTATATATCTGTCTCTTACTCACATGCTTTGTATTTTTAATCTCTAGCTTTTCGGTCATACTGCTAAATGAGGCTTCCTACCCTCTGGTTGCCCCACCCACGCCTGGCCCCTGTCAACCCCAGTCAGACCGCAGTCAGCCCCATGGCCTTTTCTCTGACAAATAACAAAACCAAACCCTAAGCCAGCTCAAGATCCAGAGTCCTGATGGCTGGGCTGGTGGCTGGTGTTCTGCAGGGCCCTGTCCTGCTTCCCTCCCTCTGCGTTTCCGCCTGGGTGACGCGACCGGGCGCAGAAATAGCTCTGCCTCAATTAACACCTTCTTCATCGGGAAAAGAAATAATCAGGACATTCCATATTGAGCACACTTCACAAACCCAGGAGACAAGGAGACAGGAGCAGCCACAGGAAAGGAGGAGGAAGAAAGGATCTTGAATACCTTGTCCTACTGAGTGTCCCCTCCCCATGAGGGTCTTGGGAGAGGTATGGGATGATTGCTACATGGCTGGCTGCTGTTTTTACTGGCCCACTTGGGGCCCATTGGGCAGAGACGGTGGATGGAAGCCACTCTGAGTAGCATCTTTGCCTGTGACCACCTTTTCCCAACCAGACAGGCCTGGAGGCTCTCCCCCTTCACTCCTGAACTCCCCTTTGGGCCGCACTTGCCAGGTTCCTCTCCCTCAGTTAATACTTCCCTTGGCTTGACGGGTGGGGCTGCCATTCGCCTGGCCTGCACGGGATGGCTGAACGGACTGTGCAGTCCTGAAATAGAGCCCTCATTCATTACCTGACCCTGTTTGCTTCTCAGGTTTCAGACAGCAAGTGGCCAGAGTTTGGAGAGTGTGGTGGGTTGAATTGTATCACCTTGAATGGATATGTCTACATCCTAAGCCCCGCAGAACCTGTGAATGTGACCTCATTTGGAAATGGGGTCTTTGAGGATATAATTAATTAGGGATCTTAATATGAGATCATGCTGGATTTGGGGGCCCTACCGTCAGTGGAATCCCCGGTGGCATAGTGGTTAAGAGCTATGTCTACTAACCTTTTGGTTCAAATCTACCAGATGCTCCTTAGAGCAACTGTGGGGGCAGTTCTACTGTGTCCTATAGGATTGCTATGACTCGGAATCAATTTGATAGTAGTGGCTGGCTGGGCTATAGCCAATGACTGGTGTCTTTATCAGAAAAAGGAGGAGAGTTTGAGACACACAGAAACACAAGGGGAAGGCCCTGTCACATGCCAGTGGAAATCTGGGGGACCCACAGAAGGATCCTCTCCTAGAACCTTCAGAGGGACTGTGGCCCTGTTGAACCCCTGAATTTGGACTTGACCTCCAGAGCTACGGGAGAACACATCTGTGTTGTTTTAAGCTACTTCATCTATAGCGCTTTGTTACAGCAGCTCTTTGAAAACCAATACAGAAAGTCAGGGATTTCAGTGAAAATATACCCAAAGCTGCTTGCTTCCTGAGCACTGAGTGTGGACAGCCAGGGATGTCACCTTCCACACTGCTGGGTCAGCGCAGGGCCCAGAAGTGGTGCCTCCTGCCGCCCTGGCTCTTCTCCTGCTCCTCTAACCCCCAAATCTTCTCTTGACTCAGCCACTAGTGAGCCCCCAGCACCCAGGTTCTGACTGGTTTGTGCCAAGGTTTAGGGTCTCAGCCCTGGCCAGGACCTCTAGTTGGGTCACCTTCAGGCATATCCTGGAGGAGGCTGGGAGAAGCTGTCTTGCGACCTGCATGTGAATACAGGTAAGGCTGAGCCCTCCAATCAAAAGACTACACGTGAAAGTGGGTAACGGAGCCAGGAACAGACCCCGACCCGAAAGAGGTCAGGCCAGGCCTCCAACCCTTCTTCCTGCTTCAATACTCATTATGGTCTTTGGTAGCTGAGAGGTAGCTAGGTGGACACTCATGGCTCCCTTCCTGAAAACTACACAATGCTTGCTTGCTCCAGCCACATGCAGGTGGTAGGACATGCCAGAGGTGTCAGCCAGAAGTGAGTGGGTCCATACCGCAGCTTCCTTGCCCTTTGGGCTGGATGACTGTGAGGTGTGTACTGTATACTGCCTCCCAGAGGTCCCCAGAGGGACTAAGCCACAGTCGTCCACAGTGATAACTGACTTCTAAGTGTCAGTCTCTGAGAGCTGCTATACAAAATATGACAAAGCAGGTGGCTTTAAGGAGCAGATATTGATTGTCTCACCATTCTGGAAGTGAGAGGTCTGAACCCAGGGTGTTGTAGGGCTACACTCTCAGGTAGCTGTAGGGGATGGTTCTGTCTGTTCTCTCCGTTTCTGGTAGCCCTGGGCCTTTTTTTGTGTTCCTCGGCATGAACATCGATCTTCACATGGTATCTCCCCCTGTGTGATCCCTTCTATGGGATATCACTGAGAAGGGATTAGGATTTGCGCTACCCTACTGATAATACCTTTAAAGAAAGATCCTATTTCTCTCAACAAGGTCACATTCACAGGGACACGGATTAGGACTTCCACATGTCTTTTCGGGGGACACAATTCCATCCCTAACAACCAGGTACCCTTCCTAGCTGCCTTCCTTTTCTGGCTTCACTTCCCCATTCCCACTCCGGTGTGTTCTAGGGTCACCTCTCCAACATACCACCTTGCTCCTGGGTCTGCTTCTGGGGGCCCCAACCCAAGGCTACAGCTACAACTGAGACCTGGGCTAGTGCACCCTCTGTCTTTCAGCAGAGCTTGGTGAAGGAGGTTCTCACGGCTGTCAGCACAAAGGAGTCAATCCCTCGGGGGATGGAGCGGGTTCCCTTCTAGAAGCTTCGTTCCCCAAAGAAGAGAATGAGAGGAAGGTTGGAAAAGCATGTCTGGTTGCTTGGACCTACCTGTCCCTTCTTCAAAGCAGGTGGTATGAAATTTTCCCATATAAAATTCTAACCCTATGATTGCAAAAATAAGGATTGCAAAAAACAGGAGGAGGCCGATCTGCAGCAAAGGGATCATCGCCTTCATGATCGACTTCAGGACGACTTGTAAACCTGAGGAAACACAGAGAGAGCCCCGTGCCCTGTGAGCAGGCAGCCCCACCACCCTGCTGGAGACCGCTGAGGGAACCCAGAGCACACAGGGGCAGGGAACACAGAGCCAGGGCCATACTGAGCCTGGGCATTACTGTAACAGGGGCGAGGCAAGTCTTCCTTTTTTCTTAGAAAGCACTTTTTAATCTTCAAAAGTACTTTGCGCTCTATTCACTGCTCTGTTTCATGACCTTTTGGGTGAGAAAAGGGCAGAAATCTACTGCTTTCAAAGCCATGCTCCTGGGTGTTGGGCAGTCTCCACACAGACTGGAGTGCCTTTTCCTTATTGTTTTCCATCAACAGGGGGCATCTTTTCCTAATTCATGCAAAGGCTAATTGCGGCTCTGCCCAGGAAAGCAGGCGGTGTCCCAGTTCCAGATGCCACGTGATCTCATTGCTTCTAGAAACAACCCCATGAAGTGGGAGCACTTATCAAGTCCCCCCCATTTTACAGAGCGGGGAAGCAAGGCTCTGGAAGGTGACATGACCTACTCAACAGACCTGAGAAATGGCAACGTCAGTACTCAAACCCAGGTCTACATGACTCAGGGTCACACACTCATGCTGCCTTCTCCCTTTGGGGAAACCCAACTTAGAAAGATAGGACACAGTCCCCATGGGGAGGCCTGGGGGCTCAGTGGTTAAGAGTTCAGCTGCTGACTAAAAGGAAGGTTGGCAGGCTGAATTCACCAGGTGCTCCTTGGAAGCCCTATGGGGCAGTTCTGCTCTGTCCTATAGGGTCACTATGGTCAGAATCCACGGGACGCCAATGGGTATGGTAAACTCCCAAGGCAGGGGCTGTGTAGGATGGAAGATGTGCCCTTCTGGACATCAGAAGACCTGGAGCTGATCGGAGTTTTATTGCCAGTCAACGAGGGATCCTTATCCTTGAAAGTCCAGGGTCTAACAGCCTCCCAAATTATAAATAATGCACCCCTGTGGCTGATGCCCAAGTGCCTCTAAGCCTGAATTTCCACTGAGAGAGGAACTGATAAAGCAGATGATATTTAAATTTTCATTCTACTGTGTTAAAAACAAACCAAAAAAACCCAAACTCATTGCTGTCAAGTTGATTCCAACTGATAGTGATCCTATGCCCACTACCAACTGTCCACTGTTGCTGAGCTGATTCTGACTCATAGGGACACTATAGGTCAGAGCAGAACTGCTCCATTGGAAGTCCAAGCAGCGCCAGGTGGATTCAAACTGCCAACCTTTTGGTTAGCAGCCACAGCCCTTAACCACTATGCCACCAGTGTTTCCAGCAACCATACAGAAAAGAGTAAAACTGCCCTATAGAGTTTCCAAGGAGCACCTGGTAGATTCAAACTGTTGATCTTTTGGTTAATAGCCATAGCACTTAACCACTAGGCCACTAGGGTTTCCATTCTACTCTGTAAGTCCCATAATTCTAAGATCTGAAGAATATTTGTAGTAGTAATAGCTGCCCATTTTTGCTACCTAACCAAAAACATATCAAAACCAAATTTGTTGCTGTTAAGTCAATTCTGACTCATAGCAACACTTTAGGACAGAGTAGAACTGTTCCACAGTTTCCAATGAGGAGCTGGTGGATTTGAACCGCCGACCTTTTGACTAGTCACCCAACTCTTAACCACTGCACCGCCAAGGCTCGTTTTGCTGCCTAGAAGTTCTGAGGGATGCCCAATTCTTTGTTTGTCATCTCATGTGGAGTCCTAGGGTGGCCCAAAGGTTGGCTGTCTGAATGCACACAGATGTCTCAGAGACAGGCCCGGCGATCTGCTTCTGAAAGACCACAGTCTTGAAAACTCTATGGAGCAGTTCTAGTCTGGACACAAGGGGCTGCCATGGGTGCAATCACCTCGATGTCAACTAACCACCACTCTGTGATACATATTAGGGAAGTCTACGGTTTCCTGGGAGCCCAGGTGGCACAGTGGCTAAGAGCTTGGGTGTTAACCAGAACAGCCAAAAGGCTGGCCATTCAAATCCACCAGTCCCTCCATGGCAACTCTATGGGACAGTTTTGCTCTGTCTTACAGGGTCTCCATGAGTTGCCATTGACTCGATGGCTACAGGTCTAGGGTTTCTTACATACTTGTCAAATACATAGTCTATGAAGTCTGTATATTTGCAATCCCTTGGTGGTATATGCTGTAAACAGGCTTAGCTACTAACCGAAAGGCTGGAGTAGAGACCAACCAGAGGCATCTTGCAAGAAAGGCCTGGCAGCCTACTTCCCCCAAATCATCCATTGAAAACTCCATACAGTACAATTCTGCTCTGACACACCTGGGGTCACCATGAGTCTGAATCGATTCAACTGCAGCTTTTTTTGAGTTATAGTTAATATTTAGGTTCAAACACAAAGCTTGGAGCCTTACTGCTTGATGAGAAGAACTTTCTGGGGCCCATTATTAGCACCCCATGGCAGGAGAGACCACAGTAGTGGGGACAAACTGTTGGGCTGGTCCAAGGAGCAATGCTATTCTAGGGGGTCCAAGCCACCAGGGCAATGCTGATGGAGGCAGTGTGCACGGTGGTTAAGGCTGGGAGGACGTAGGGACAGCTGGACCTGCACCCTAGTGACGCTAACATTTTGGGTGCTGCTGGCACCTTGCCCAGATTTTCTTTGCCACTGGGGTACCCAGCCTCCAGCTGCTGTGGGTTCCAGCTAGCCCTTCTCTACATAGACTTAACCCTAGTTATCAAGAACTGCCTCACCCAGGAGGTTATGTCTCCCCCAGCCTTACCTCCAATAACTAACTGACACAAAAGTATAAAAGGCCAGCCTCCTAGCTTCCAGGTGGAGAACAACTCTGGTGTTTTTCACACTCCAGAGCTCCCCGTGCACTAAGGTTGGGGCTGCATCCTTGCCGAAGCCTCCCCCTGCCCCATCCTGCTTCCCTGTATCCCGTCCTCACTCCTTAGAGTTCTCGGGTGCACCACTCTACCTAGTTAACTCACTTCCTGGGAACCCAAGTTATCTACTTAATAGGTATGGAGCCTTGAGCAAGTTATCTCACCATTCAGAGCCTCAGTTTCTCCAGTTGCAAATGGAGATCAAAACAGCACCTCCTTTACAGGATTAAATGAGCTCATTCGTACCTAGCAACAGAAACCCTGGTGGCGCAGTGGTTAACTGAAAGGTCGGCAGTTCAAATCTGCCTGGTGCTCCTTGGAAACTCTATGGAGCAGTTCTGCTCTGTCCTGTAGGGTCACTATGAGTTGGAATTGACTCAACAGCAGTGGGTTTGGTGCTTTTCATACCTAGCAAAGTATCTGAGCCATCACTGGTGGTCTTGTTGACATTAGCTTTGGGATGGCCCTGAATTAACAATGACAGTTGGGTTCCTGCATTCCGAGTAAGTAAGCTTCTTCTTTCTGTGAGCAGGCCCTGCTGATTTACATCTAAGAAACAGGATGCATTAAACCTGGATGGCGATAAACTCAAAGAATGAAGCCAACAAAATGTAAAGTGGTGATAATAAGAGAACTCACCTCACAGGCTTGTTTTGAAGATAGTCTATAAAGTCTGTATATTTGGAATCCCTTGGTGGTGTACACTGTTAACAGGCTTAGAAAACACTTATAACAGTGCTGGGCACATAATTTATAAATTATTATTTTATTGAGGTAGTAGTTATTTTCTAAGCTTATCCTTTTATTTGTGCCATATATATACACATAATTTTTTTCAGATGAACCTATACTGAATCCTGATCCTGTACATTGCAGCACCTCAAGGGGTGAGAGAATGAGAAAGCAGCATGTAATCAGTATGAACTTTGGAGCTTGTCACTGTCAAGCTGTAGGAACTCAGGTGAGCAATTTAATCTTCTTGACCCTCAGTCTTCTCATCTGAAAAATGGGTTCATTGAGTGATTGTGAGTCAGAATCAAAGTGATGTACATGTAGCTCTTTCTACAGTGCCTGGTAGATAGAAAGCACTTAATAAGTTGTAATGGTCATCACTGGCATTGTTTCTGCCCAGACATGGGGTCATATGTATGAGTTAATTCCTAGTTCTGCCACTTCTCAGCCATGTGCCACTTCTCAGTCATTCTGAGCCTCAGTTTCCCCATCTGTATAATGGAGATATCATGACTATCAACTTCATAAGGGTTGTGAGAGTTGAATGAGAGAATGCATGGTGCTCCTGATATACACTAGGTGCTCAATAACTGGGTGCTGTAGTTACAAATGAGGTGCCTGCCTGGCTTGCTTTTGAGTGCTTGCCCAGACACAGTCAGACTCTTGGGGACTGCCTTGGGAGTTTCCTCAGAGAGGAGGCTACCCTGGCACAGGCTGGAAGGGCATAGGCTCTTCTAGAGTTGCTCTGGACAGGGAAAACTGAGCAGCCCCCTCACCAGGGCTAGAAACTCACGCACTTGGGATTCCAGATACCAGCTTGAGTGGCCGTAGCACTCGAACTGCTCTCAGCGTCCGTAAGTCAAACTCCGTCCCAACTGTTGACAAGATGCTGGAAGAAAGAAGCCAAAACAAAAACAAAGATGAGTTTGGGGCCAGAAGGGGCAGATGACAGGTGACTTGGGGTTTGTTGTTGCCATTCACTGTCTGGTTGACTGCAAGCAAGTGGCGTTACATCTCTGGGCCTCAGTTTCCTCATCTGTAAAGCAGTGTGAATACTACCTGCCTTGTGGGCCAAAAGATGATTGATGGAGACCTGGAACAAGCATGTGGATGATGCTCAGCAATGTTGGTTCCTCCGCGATGAGAGAAATGAAAGCTTTCCCGTGGTAGGGAGCAGAGGTGACCAGTTAAGTGTACCTTACAACCTATACTTCAGGGCCTTGGCCAATCAGAATGGTCTGTGAGGAGGCCTGTGGCTCTGGAGGAGGGCCCAGGGGGTGGGGGAGATGGACGACTCCTCAGGGACTTAGGGACAATTGTTCCTTACCAATTGGCAGGAATGTAGTCCCGGCCTGTCCAGGCTCAAATTCCAGCTCTGCCACTTCCCAGCTGGATAATCTTGGACAAGCTGCCTTTCTGTGCCTCAGTTTTCCTTTTTGCACAATGGGATAACAATAGTACTGACCCCTCGAAGCAAAGGACGGTAAGGATTAAATGAGGTGACACTTGTGTCACTTTGTCTTACTGGGGTGGCTCGCGTGCTGCTATGTTGCTGGAAGCTACGCCACCAGTAGTTCAAATACCAGCAAGAGGACAGGCTCCTCTGGAGCTTCCGGATAAGAGACTAGGAAAAAAGGCCTAGCCAATGAAAGCCCTCAGACTTACAACAGATTATCACCTGCTACGGTGCTGGAAGATGAGCCCCCTAGGTTGAAAGACACTCGAAATACAGTGGCTTCAATATTGGACTTGAGCAGACAAACAGTGATGAAGATGGTACGGGATCTGACAACATTTCATTCTACTGTACACAGGGTCACCGAGAGTCAGAGCTGACAACAACTAAGAAAACACACCACTTGTGACGTGCACACCTGGACACGTGCTCAGCTACTCAGAAACAAATGGCAAATCAAACATACTGGCATCTGCCTAGAAAGGGGCTTCAGATTCCAGGTGTCTTTGCAAAGAAGAGTCACTCTTGTCAGTGCCAGTAGTTCAGAATCACAGCAACGAGGGGGATGAGTGTTCTGCCCAGGTTCTCTCCTTGTCCCAGGAGCTTGTGGGTAAGTGTGCTGCTAGTGCAGTGAAGAGTCCCACGGCCCCCGCTTCAGCATCCTAGGGAATGCCTGGATCCATTTCTGAACATGTCCATTTCAGAGGTAAATGACATAGGGCAGGTTGTCACAGAGCAACACAGAGGACAGGTTGTCACCAGAGATGCAGATGAGGGGCAAGAAACCCTGAAAACCAAGGAATTCTATGACAAAGGAGAGGGTGGCCAGGACAAACAAGGAGCATGTCCCTTGTGATGAGACCCAGGCACCTTCAGTCATACTGAGAAGCATCTGTGTCTCTTTGCCTGATGGTTTTCTCCAAAGCTTAGACAAGTGCAGGGAAGTCACACCCTTCCAAAGCTAGAGGGGAGCCAGGGGATCAATACCTCACCTCCCTTGTCTCCCGTTCTGGATCCCTCTGAAGTGAGGGTTCTACACAGTCTCCAAGCTGCCCACAAGGGCACAATACCTGATGACTCAGGATCACCTCGCAGATAAGCTGCATGCACTTTGTTCAGGATTAGCTTCTAGGACATCCCAAACTAAAATAAGGCCTCTTTCCATCTCTCCAGACTACTTCTAGAGCAGACATGGGCCTGCTGAGTGGACTGAACTACTTTCCCAGCATCATAGTATGTTTACCTCAACACCTCTGATGTGCTAGGCGGAGCAAGCCATGAGTTCTCCTTGCCCCCTGGAACTGAGGCAGACTAGAGGCATTTAATGAAGAAATGTACACAATGAATGGGTTCATCCAGATGTGATGCATTCACAGAGGGAGCCAGGAAGGTGATAGCTTTGAGGATAGACAGCAGCATGGTAACTAGTCTGGAGACCCAAGGAAGTGAGGTCTGGTGGATGAGGAGGAAGAATTGAGTCTGTAAGGGAAAACCTTTCTAGGATGAGAGAATGGCCGAGAGAGAGAGAGCCTGGGGTGGGAAGAAGCTTCTCAGGTTCAAGGAATGAGATGGGAAAAGGGCTGAGATTTGGATGGTGGCAGTGATGGTGGGGTGAGAAGGAGCCCTGGTGGCACAGTGGCTAAACACTCCCCTGCTAACTTAAAGACTGGTGGTGCAACTCTACCAGCCACTCTATGGGAGAAAGATGTGGCAGGCTGCTTCTGTACAGATTACAACAGCCCTGGAAACTCTATGGGGCAATTCTACTCTGTCCTATAGGGTTGCTATCAGTTGAAACTGACTTGATGGCAATGAGTTTGGTTTTTTAGGGATAGAGTGAGGTGAGTGTCATGCCATAAAGTAGGAGAAGCAGATGGGGGTCCTGGACTGTGCAACGATTCCCCAAAACCCCAAACCACACCCACTACTTTTGAGTCAATTCTGACTCACAGCAATCCTATAGGACTTTTAATTCACTTGATCTGTCAATGTACTTGACTCTCTCTCCCCACCAGCTTTCTAATATTAATTTGGGTTTCTCAAACTCTGTCATGGGTCATTAGATTATGCATCTTAGGCCTTTCCCTCTTGGCAGATGGGAAAGCTGTTTGTTGGAGAGTGGACTGCTCTACCCAGACAGGGATGAGGTCTTCATTTATTCACTTCCCAAACATTAATGGAGTCTGGAACTAAGAACTCCCTGCCTGCATGCGGGAGACCGAGAATAAACCTCAAGAATACGCCAGGTGTCAGGGTGATGAGGATTAAGTAGAAAACAAAGTAGGGGAGGGGGAGAGGGTACTGGTGGTTCAGGTGGCATGAGGGAGGGGAGCGAGGAGCAGCTGTGGTTTTATGCCCCGTGTCCACAGCAGCGCTGCTCGGCAGAAACATAATGAGAGCTGCATATGCAATTCTAAAGGTAGAAGGAAACAGACGAATTAATTCAAAGGGTAAAATGAAACAGGTGAATTAATTTTTATAATATATTTTACTGAGCCCATTCTACTTAAAATATTATTTCAACAGGTGTTCAATATCTGGTTGACTGTCGAGTCACTGCTGACTCATATGTGTCAGAGTAGAACTCTGCTCCATAGGACTTCCGATGGGTGATTTTTGGGGAGTAGATTGCCAGGCCTTTCTTCCAAGGTGCTCTGGCTGGATGGAACGACCTCCAACCCCTTGGTTAGTAGTTGAGGGCGTTTACCATTTGTTCCACGCAGGGACTCTGCCATTACACTCGTATAAAAGATTACTAAGAAGACGTTTTACTTTCTTTCCTTTGGGTGAAATTTTAAAAATATGGCATGTATTCTATACTCACCAAAGTGGAAAAAAACCAAACCTGCTGCCGTTGAGTCAATTCTGACTTACAGCAACGCTACAGAGTAGAACTACTCCACAGAGTTTCCAAGGAGAGGCTGGTGAATTTGAACCGCCAGCCTTGGTTGGCAGCCAAGCTCTTAGCCACTATGCCACCAGGGCTCCCTTCACAGTCACAGTGCATTTTGATTCAAGAGCTCAGTAGCCACCTGTGGCTAATATGAATGCACTGGACAGCCAGGCCCACAGGAAACGAGCTATGAGTCAACACTTGAAGAAACTGAAGGATGAACCGTGGGAGTCTGGCAGGAAAACCCTCCAGCGGAGGGACTAGGGGGTGCAAAGTCCCTGAGGCTGGAGCACGCTGGTTTATCTGGGGAACACTAAGGAAGGCAGTGTGACCAGAAACGAAGGAGGGGATCAGAGCAGTGGAGTGACATAGTAGGCCATGCAGGACTTTGTAGGCCACAGAGAAGACTTGGACTTTTGTCCTGAGTGAGGTAGAAGCCATGGATGACCATGAACAGAGGGGCGCTGTGATCCGACTTGTATTAAAATCCTTCTGGCTAGGGGACTGAACAGAGACTGCCGGGGTGAGGGCAGAAGCTGGGAGACTGGGGAGGAGGTGGTTCAGGTGAGCGATGAGAGGTCTGAACCAGGGAGCTTAAGGTGGACTCAGTAACACTGAGATAAACTAAATCCTGCCCTTGGGGACCATGCAAGTGCTGGTAAGTGGATGAGAGGCTCAGCTACAAGTCCTTACGGCCCATGCGCGGCAGGAGGCACAGATGCAGAAGAAATTTGTGCTGACAGGGAGAAGTGGGGACAGCATCGCCGCTGATCCCAGATCTAAGAAGGCAGCAACCCACAGTCAAAGAATCGCAGACTTTGGTGTCCTTCAGACTTGGGGTCAAACCCTGGTCCTGCATTTTTCGTGGTGTGATCTTTGCCAAATTCCTTAACTTCTCCAAGCCTCAGAAAGAAGACAGTCTGACCTCCCTCTTGCCTAGAACAACCCTGTCAGTATCTCCTACTTGCCTAAAACAGCACAGTACCTATCACATAGATTGCCAGGGCTTTCTTCCAAGGTGCCTCTGAGTGTACTGGACCCTCCAGCCCTTCGGTTAGCACCACCCAGGGGCCCCACCATCATATAAAAGATTATTAATCAGACACTGTACATTTTTTTTCCTTGGACCAAAAAGAAGACTTTGATCTCCGGACCCCCTCTCTCTGGAAGACTGTGAAAGAATTCAGAGGGGAAAGGATGCGGGGGTTGGGGAGTGAGGGGGACCTCCCTTAGGGCAGTGCCGGGAGAGAGGTCAGGTGGGCTGGGTGCTGCAGGCTGGGGAGATGGCTCTGCCCTACAGACACTGGAAGTCATGTAAGGTTTCAGAGCAGGCAAGGGCTGCGATTAGGGCTGGCGTTGGGAAGACAACCCTGACAGCTGAGAGGACAGATTGGTGGTGATGGAAGCAGGAGTTAGAAGGGAGCCGCAGGAGCAGGCCGGCGTAATGAGGGCTGGAACTAGGACAAAGGCAGTGGGAGTACAAAAGAGGCCCCAGGTTATATATAGCTGCCGTGACTGCCGTGTACTGGAGCTCGTCCGGCTCAGCCAAGCCTTCCTGCATCCCCACGGTAGGCAGCAGTTGGCCCATTTTACAGAGGAGGAAACTAAGCCCAGAGAAGTTCTCAACACATGGAATAATGAACCCAGGGCCACAGGACCTCAGAACCCGGGTTCTCACTGACTTGCATGGATGGAGGCTTTACTGCCTCGTGTGGATGGAGTGGGGCCATGGTGGGGACAAAAGAGAAGAGTGGCCTCCTTACTTCCTGGTTCAGAATGAGCCACCAGATGAATGGTTCACCTGTTTATTCTGCTAGAGTTTACTGAACACGCAGAAATACTCAGTATGTACACAAATACACAGTACGTCAGATGGAGAGAGCACCACAGCAGCCACCAGGACTGAGCGTGGGGTGGGAGAGAGCAGATTCAGGGTGACTCCAAGACGCTGGCCTGGACTGAGCCCTGGTGATGCAGTGGTTAAGAGTTAGTTTGGCTGCTAACCAAAAGGTCGGCAGTTCGAATCCACCAACCACTCCTTGGAAGCCCTATGGGGCAGTTCTGCTCTGTTCTATAGGGCCGCTTTGAGTCATCATCGACTTGATGGCAGTGGGTTTATGGGCACCTGAAGTAGGTGATGCAAATGGTTAACACATTTGGCTGTCAATGAAGGGGCTGGAGGTTGGGGTCTACTCAAAGGTGCCTCAGAAGAAAGGCCTGGCAATGTGCTTCCAAACCAATCGGCCACTGAAAACCTTCCTGAGCACAGTTCTACTTTGACACACTTAATCGCAGTGGACTCGATGGCAGTTGTTTTTTATCTTTTAATCTGAATGGTAGAGCTGCCATCATTCGAGATGGGGTAGAGGCAGGGAGTAAGTTTGGGGGAAGATGTGGGGCTGGGCTGAAGATATGATGAGTTGAAGCTGCCCTTTCCTACAACTCCCTCATTAAAACCTTCCGATTCTGATGGCTTCCATCAGGCTTGGAATACAACCCAAGCTCCTCATCAGGATCACGCTACAAGGACCCCACGGACCAGCATGCCTCTGTTTCCCCACTCTCAGATGGCTTTCAATCTTCCTCTCTCTCCTAGCTGGCTCTTCAAATCCTTCAGGGCACAGTTCAGATTTTCCCTTCTCAGAGGGGATTCCTTGTCTCTGCTAGCTGACAAGACCGAGCCCTCCACTCTCCAGAATGACAGTTTACTCATTTGTATTTACCATTCATCGTGTCTTCTGGAATGCCAGCTGCCTGAGGGCGGAGACCTTCCTAGTGACACCTTTCAGGGCTCAGAAGACACTCAACAAATACTTGCTGAATGAATAAGGAAGTGCTCAGGCATGTGTTAGAGTAGACCGGCTATCCCAGGGTAGAGGAGATTTGTCACAAAGATGGAGAAGTCGCAGAAGCGGAAGGAGGACAAGGAGAGCACACAATCCCAGGAGTCAGGTTAGAATGTATTTTGAAAATAGCATGGCAATTGACTTCCAGGGAAGTGCAGGAGACAGGAAGGATGCAGAGCAGTGGGCAATCCCATCACTGGGGAGTGTGCCATGGTGCGGACAGGAGGGACCTTGCCGCTGCCAGGGGAATGAGAAGGAGGGCGAGGAGCTGGGATTGAGCCTGGTTCCTGGGTGGGAGAGAACTGAGCGTCTGTTCAGGGAGAGAAACTAGCGATGCAGCCCTTGGCTTTCGGTGCAGTCACTGCCCAACACGGTAACCGCCAGCCACATACAGCCATTTCAACAGACATTTAAATTAATTTAAATAAAATGAAATGAAAATTTCAGTTCCTCAGGCACACCAGCTGCATTTCAAGGACTCATTAGCTACATGTGCACAGGACAGACACTGACATTTCCACAGTGGGATTTTTATGGGATGGCCCAAACCCAACTCACGGCCGTTGAGTCCATTCTGACTCATAACGACCCTATAGAGCAGAGTAGAACTGCCCCATAGGGTTCCCAAGGCTGTAATCTTTAGGGAAGCAGACTGCCACATTTTTCTCCTGCAGAGCAGTGGGTGGGTTTCAACCGCCAACCTTTCGGTTAGCTGCCAAGGGTTTAACTAGTGCAACGCCAGGACGCCTTTACTGGACGGCACTCTTCCAGAATGTCCAAGCCAGTGCTGCTGTTGTAGCTGCTTCTGAGTCAGCTCTGACTCCTGGCAGCCTCATGGAGACCACAGCGAAGCCTCTCCTGGTCCTGGGCCATGTTCACAACTGTTGGCATGTTCTGGTCCTCGGTTGTAACTGTTGTGTCAATTCATCTCACTGTGGGATTGCCTCATTTTCAATGACCCTCTACCAAACACGGAAACCCTGGTGGCTTGGTGGTTAAGCGCTACAATTGCCAACCAGAAGGTCGGCAGTCCAAATTCACCAGGCGCCCCTTGGAAACTCTATGGGGCAGTTTTGTTCTATCTATAGGGTCGCTATAAGTCAGAATCGACTGGATGGCAGTAGGCTTGGTTTTGGGTCTGCTACCCACAATGTCCTATTCTGGTGACTTTCTTGATATCATAATCAAAAGCACGTGAGTGGACATCTCACCTTCCAGGGAGCATGGTGTTTCTTCCAATACAACCAGAATGTTCCACCAATGCACTAGGACAAGAATCAACTGTTTTGTTCACAACTGTATCCCAGTATGTAAAATGATGCCTGGTATACAGTAGTTGCTCAATAAATGCTTTCTGGGTGAATAACAAAGGAGAAGTAAAAATATAGGCAACTGTGGAGAGGACTAATGGATCACGTTCTAGAAGATAGAAGGGTGGGTAAAACAGACTCACCTTAAACTAGGAAAAGGATCACGGAAGACATCGAGGGTTGCCTATCTAATACCCTACACCGTTCCTGCTGGCAGAGGACACTTCTTCTCAGAAAGGCCGAACGTGCCCTATAGGCTCTTTCCCAGGATTTCTTCCTACAGAGCAACTGTCACGTGGCCCAGTCGTGTGCCTAAAGGAGCTGTATGGAAGTGCATTGGGAAATTTTGGGGAAGGGTTGCCTCTCTTGAGAGGAGTCACAGAAGCCTGATCCTCCTCTTCTTTGATCAGATGCTTTTGTTTCAATAGGGGCTAGTGGGGTAGAAAAACAGACTTGCTTTAAACTAAGGCTTAAACTCATCTTGGCCCTGAAGCAGTCATCTTGAAATCATAAGGGGTAAAAGATACAAAGCCATCTTCTACGGTGAGGATGACAGGGTGGAAAGATGGAAGGAGTTCCTTTGAGATGTTGCTGAACCACTGAACCAACCCTAAAGCTGTGTAGCCTCCAGAATTCCTGTAATATGGATAACCTTTAGAGCAGTTAAGAGTTAAGAAAGCCTGAGTTCAGATCCTGTCTTCTTCAATCATTAGCTGTGAGGCCTTAGGAAAGTTACTTAACTTTTCCATGCCTCGTGTCCTCAGCTGTAAAATGAGGATGGTAATAGTACCCTCTTAGAGGCTGCTGAGGACCCTGGTGGCACAGCGGTTACAGCACTCGACTGCTAACCCAAGATCAGTAATTCAAACCCACCAGCTGCTCCTGGGAGAAAGCTGTAGCAGCCTGCTTCTGTAAAGATTACAGCCCTACAGGGGAAGTTGTTCTCTGTCCTATAGGGTCACTATGAATCAGAATCAACTTGACAGCAATGAGTTTGGGTATTTTTACAGGTTTCTGTGAGGCTTAACTGAATTAATTTCTCTAATACACTAGAATTTAGTTAAGTCCTACATAAATTTCTTTTTGGTACACCAACATTTCCCTAACAGCTGCAACAATGGGCTCAAACATACCAACAGTCATGAAGCCAGTGTAGGACTAGATGAGGTTTCGTTCTGTGCGTGGGTCACCAAGACAGATTTGACTTGATGGCAAACAACAACATACAAACGTTTGCTTTCGTCATTGTCCCTTTCATTCTGTTACTTGCAGTTAAGTTATACCAGAACCAAATGAAAAAGGAAGCAACTTCCTTTGAATTTACACTCTTGGCTGGGATGTGTGCCTGTAGCTTTACACACCAACATCCCCAGTGTATTACCAGGGGAGTGTTCTCTTCTCTGTCTTATTGATAGGGAAACTGAGACTTGAAGGTGTGAAGCTCCTTACCTATGGTTGCAGGGCTAAAATGTGGCACCTGGTCTTCCGTCTGGCTTTGCCTTTGAACATAGGCAGGAGCTGTATTTTCTCTGCTGCTCTACTTACAGCAGAGCAACTAACATCTGCCAGGTGGATGAGAAGGAGAACACGTGCAAAGGCCCTAGGATCGGAAAGAGTAAGAGAAGAAAGGGCAGGAGACAGACAGAGAGAGGAGGAGATGGAAGCATGGTCAGAAGGCAGGGGCGGGGGGCAGAAGAGGGCAGCTGTGGCCCTCCCAACCTCGAGTTAGGTGAAGTACCAGTCCCTTACAGTCCCAGATGTGAGTCTTGCTGACATGTGTCCCTAGCAGCATATCTGCTCCTCACTCATTTATGTTCTCACAGTTCACAGATTATGTACTTGCGTTTTGAGTTTGTTCTTCCATTACCTGGTTTACCCTCTCTTGGGGAAACTATTTCTAGAATCCTCCTTTTTGTTTTAGACTCTCAAGTGTAAAGAATCAAATTAATTGCTCTCAATTCATGGCACATGACCATCTTGGGTCTTTGCAGTGTCTTGCTTTTTTGTTCATCTACTCACTCATTCTTTTTTACCCCCACAATGTATTGTTACAGAGGGTTCCTTATCCCCATACCCTACTCTTTATCTTCTTCCTCAAGGGCAACCAATGCAATGTTTAATTTGGTCTTATTTGAGCAGCTTCTTGAAAAACATGTGCATTATTTTGAGTGTGTCTATTTTTAATCCACAATGGATTAAATGGCACAAAGTCAGAGAAATTCTGTTGCTTCCTATTTTCCCTTAGAATCATGTTGAAACTCATCCATAGCTACGGTCGTGGGCTCTGAGGCTCTCCCTGGTCTCCTTGGGTGTACTTGCCATGTCTCACCTCCCTGCCTCCCGGGGATGGATACTACGTGGTTGCTAACTGTCCCTTCCCAGATGGCGCTGGAGTGACTTTTTGCACTTGCCTCTTACAGATCCAGCGAGAGTCTCCCTCAGGGGTTACCTGGCACTAGCTGCTAACTGGAACAAGTACTGCCTGTGACTCCTCCAACTGGCTGCTCAGGCCATGCCTCCACGAGTGGGACAGGGGTTTCCAGTGTCCCCCACACTCCCACCCACTCTTGGTTTAGCCCCTTTCTAATTTTCCCAGAAAAAAAGCATAAAAAGACATTTGTTTTGATTTTCATCTTCCTGGTTGCAAGGGATTTTGGGCCTTATGGTCTATCTTTATTAGCTTTTCTGATTCTTCCTAATTTGCCTGTTCGTGTTTTTGTTGCTTTCTTCTTGGGGCGCTGTGTTATTCTTGCAGACATGCAGGGTTTCCCTGTATGGACTTTTTTCATAATTTATTTAATTTTTGTCATTGTTGTTGCTGTTGAGAATATACACAGCAACACATATACCAATTCGACAGTTTCTACATTTATAATTCAGTGACACTGATTATATTCTTTGAGTTGGCCAACCATTGTCACTCTCCTTTTCTGAGATGTTTCTCCCTCATAATATAAACTCCAGCCCCGCCCCCCCGCAAGTTTTCCATCCAACCTTTCGAGTTGCTGCTGTCAACCTGATTCTATCCAGACAGGATCTTTTATTTATTTATTGTGATTGAGTGAAAGTATACAATCCAGCGGAAATTGGCATGCCTGCCTACATGCAGCTCCTACTGCTCTCTGTGCCTGGTGACAGCACACACCTCCTTTCTGTTCTATACATGTCATATCCTCTTAACAATCTCCTGTCCCCTCTTCTCCACCCTCTCCACTCCCCTCTAGTGAGAGGCCAGTAGGACGACATCCTATAGACGCATACAGCCATAAAGTGCACACACAATATGGTCACTCTAGACAGGATCTTAAAAGAGCAAATGATCAAGGCAGACATTCTTTACAAGTTAAGTGAGTGGATTGTTCAGTTTCAAGAAGACTTCAGGAGGTATTTTTGGCTTAAGGTTTAGAGATCATCTCAGGGCAAAAGTTTTGGGGGTTCATCTAGCCTCCACAGCTCCAGAAAAATCCAAGTTCCATAAATGTCTGAAATTTTGTTCTGCATTTCCCCCCCCCTTGATTAAGTTTCTTCTGTAGTGCTTGTATTGTCTTGATTAGTGCTGTCTGGTAGAACTTTACCCATAGTTTACATATGCACTGTCCAACAGGGCAGTCACTAACCACGTGTGGCTGTTGAACAGTTCAAGGGTGACTAGGTGTGAGTGAGGAACTAAGTATTTTTTTTAACTGTGGGAAAATCTATGTGACATAAAATTTGCCATTTTAGCCATCTCTCAGTGTACAATTCAGTGGCATTAATTACATTCACAGCGTTGTGCAAACATCACCAATATAGTCATAAGTCACATAACGTCCATTCAGGCAATGTCCAACTGCATACATGTCCCTGGTCTTAATCCCCCTAAGGCCTATTACATTGAATTTTCAAGTACATACAATAGCTTATAATAACAATGGGAGCTACTTTGTGACATGCATAAAAACATCATTATTATTACTTCATTATTATGCTAAAGATGTTTCAGTGTGTCCGGAAATGTTTCTTTAATGCTTTTTGTGCATAGTAAGGAACAACATACACTAAGACAAATGTCTGACTTACTGAAGTTATATTCAAACTGTACTTAACTATTTTGACTGATGTATGAATTCAACTCAAAGACAGACTTAGGAATGAAATTCACTTGTAATCTGTGGACCGCCTATATATCATACACTGTTTAACAGCATCCAAATCACACAACATCCTATTGCACAGAACCTGTTATGGATACTGGGAAGCCTGGTGGCATAGAGGTTAAGTGCTGTGTTTGCTAACCAAAAGGTCAGCAGTTCGAATCTACCAGGCACTCCTTGGAAAGTCTATGGGGCAGTTCTACTCTGCCCTATTGAATTGCTATGAGTCGAAAATCAACTCAGTGGCAGTGGGTCTTGTTTTTTCATCGTGGGCATTAGGTGATACACTATTGTATTTGTTTCCAAAACTTTTTCATCAGCCCAAACAGAAACTCTCTACCTCTTACACAAAAATGTCCCCATGACTCCCAGTTCCCAGTCCCTGGTAACTACTAACCTACTTTTTATCTCTATGTACTTGCCTGTTCTAGATTGACTTGAGTTTTCAATGGTATTTAATTTTAACAAATTTAAATTCAAATAGCCATATGTGACTAGGGCTACTGTAACAGACTAGCACTTAGATATTAATTAATGCCCAGGGTGAATTTTTTCGTACCATTTCATACACTATTTGACAAATGCTTCTTTAGTTCTTGCCATATGCCAGGTGCTATTCTAAATGACTTATAAGTACAAATGCATTTAAAACACACAGCAACCATATGTGATAGGCATTTTACTGATGAGGAAACTGAGGCCTAGAGAGGTTGGATAACTTGCCAAGGATTCAGGCTAAGTGGTGGAGCCACAGTCCAGAGTCAGGTCCCTGGGTCCTTGAGCCAAGTCCTCTGTTTGCACAGAACGCCTTCATTTCAGCACCAAAAAAAGTGTCTTGCTTAGTTTGTGCTTTTAAAGTTACTGTGCCGGGCTGCACAGCTATCTCACAGTTTCTTCTCCAACTGTGAACATCTTACCGCTCACGTTAGGCACCTCCACACTCCTCACCCTTCTTGCATTTGTCTTTTAAAGTAGAGGATTGAATTAAAAGGACAGACTTCTATTTTGGGTGAGTCCTAAAGCCCTCTTATAGTGCAGCATTTTCTTAAATAGAAAGGGCAGGAGTGGATGCAAAAACCCAGAAAAGACAGGGAGGGAAGGGATTCTAGAAAAGAGCAGAACTTCTGAGTGAGCGGGGCCCAAGGACATAGAGGAGAGGCTGGCGGCTAACGGAGGGTTGCACAGCTGGAGATCAGTGGTTCCCAGGTGTCTTGGGGGACATCAGCTGTGGGTCACAGGTCTGAAGGAGGGTGTGGAGCAGAAACCTCTCCTTGAAGAGGCTGGAATGAGGAGTTGAGGCAGGTGCTCTTGTGGTGTGAGACGTAAGAGTGTGGGGTGTTTACTGAGAGAGGGGACCTGTCCAAGTTGGTGGGCAGAGCAGGGTATCAACAGGGAAGGAGAGAGGGAAGGTTCAAAGGAGACACTGGATGGGGTAAGGCTCTTCAGGAAACGGAAAGTCTTCAGTTTAGTTTCTGTCATGGACTGAATTGTGCCCTTTTGAAAAAAACATACGGATGTCCTAACCTCTGTACCTGTGAACATAACTTTGTTTAGAACGAATGTCTTTGAAGATGTTAATAGTTTAGCTAAGCATGAGATCACCCCAGAGCAGCCTGGGTTCTAATGCAGTGTGAGTGGTGTCCTTATAAAAGATGAAAGAAGAACACAGAGACAGACACACATAGAAGATGGCTATGTGAAGAAGGAGGCAGATATTGAAGGGATCTATAAGCCAAAGGCATGTGAAAGCTGAACAATCAATAAGGAAGACAGAAGAAGAATTGATGCATTTGAATTGTGGTGTTGGAGAAGAACAGTGAATGCACCATGAACTGCCAGAAGAACAAACAGGTCTGCCCTGGAAGAAGTAAAACCAGAGTGTTCCTTGGAAGCAAAGATGGCGAGACTACATCTTACACACTTTGGACACGTTGTCAGGAGGGAACAGTCCTTGGAGAAGGACATCATGCTTGGTAAAGTACAAGGTCAGCAAAAAAGAGGAAGATCCTCAAAGAGATAGATTAACACAGTAGCTACAGCAATGGGCTTAAGGACAAAAATGATTGTGGGCATGGTGCAGGGCCAGGCAGCGTCTCATTCTGTTGTGATGGGGTGGCTAAAAGTCAGAATTGACTTAATGGCACCTAATAACAACACCAACACAAGCAAAGGAAGCCAAGGACTTCTGAGAGCCACTAGAGGAGGGAATGGACATGGCTACTACCCTGACATGGGATTTCTAGCCTCCAGACCCAGCAGACAATGACTTTCTGTTCTTATCAGCCACCCAGTGTGTGTGGCACTTTGTCTCAGCAGCCTTAGGAAACCCACACACTTCTCAAACGTTTATTGGGTGCTTCCTCTAGGAGAGGGACTCCTGGATCCAAATGAAAACAAAAGCTAACCACACACACAGTTGGTAAGAAAATTGTTAGGCAATTTCCACTAAAGCTAAACAGATTCCACCCTGTGACCCAGAAACTGCAGAGATGGGAACCACAGTCACCAAAAGACATGTATGAGTGGGTTCCCAGCAGCTGTCTTGGTAATAGCCACTGTCATGGATTGAACTGTCTCCCCTTAAAATGTGTGTCTCCCCTTAAAATGTGTGGCTAGTCCATGATTCCCAGTAGTGTGTGATGGTCCACTATCTTGCCATCTGATACAATTTTTCTATGTGTTGTAAATCCTACTTCTATGATCTTAATAAAGCAGGATTAGAGGCAGTTATGTTAATGAGATATGATTCAATCTATAGGATTAGGTTGTATCCTGAGTAGATCTCTTTTGAGATGCAAAAGACAGAGCGCAGTAGAGAGGAGAGGGACCTCATATCATCAAGAAACAAGAGCCAGGAAGGAAAGTGTGCCCTTTGGGTCCAGGGTCCCTGCATTGAGAAGCTCCTGGACTGGGGAAGATTGATGACAAGGACCTTCTCCCAGAGCTGACAGAGACAGAGAATGCCTTCTCTTGGAGCTCGTACCCTGAATTCAGACTTCTAGCCTACTAGACTGTGAAAGAATAAATTTCTATTTGTTAAAGCCATCCACTTGGGGTATTTCTGTTGTAATAGCACTGGACGACTAAGACAGCCCCTAACTTGAAAGTGCCCAAAATACCCACCATCAGAAAAATGGGTCAGCAGGCAGTTCTGCACACCCCATAAGGTGAACAAATGAGCTATAGCTCTAGTCATGGGTGCCTGAGTCTCTCAAACACAACATCAAAAGAAAGACTTGACCAAAGAGGACACTCTATGTGCATCCTCAGATTTAAAACTCAAAATCCAGCAACAGTAAATCATGACATGAGGGCAGGTGATTGTCACTGTAGGGGCAGGGAGGGGCACTTGTGGAGGCTGGGTAGGCTCTGTCTCTTCATTTGGGCGCTGGTGACATGACTGTGTTCATTTCTGAAAATAACCTGTGCTGATACTCATTTGGTAGGTGCACTTTTCTGTAAGACTTCTGTACCAATAATAAAAAAATAAAAGATCCCATTGTCCTCGATTCACAAGTGTGACTCTGATTCATGACAACTCACGTGTTACAGAGTAGAACTGTGCTCCACAGGGTTTTCTTGGCTATAATGTTATGGAGCAGATCTCTAGGCTTTTCTTCCACGATGTTGATGCTAAGTTCAAATCACCAACCTTTAGGGTGGCAGCTGAGCACAAACCTGTGTGCCACCCAGGGACCTTCATGTGCATGAGGCCTGGCAATTAAATCCACAAACTTAACTGCTCTAAGCATTGCATAGCTCACTGCTGAACATCGCTACAGTCAGCTTCAAAGTACTCCCCTTGGGAAGCTGTGCACCAATGCCAGCACCTAGTCGCCCCTTGAAAAGTGATTTTGGAACTCTTTCTGAAATGGCCATTGTGCACAGTGGCAAGCTTGTAAACTTAATCATTTAGTTGTTTGTGAGGCAGATTGTAGCCAGTACACAAGTAACTGTATTGGAATACCCTCCTTACTCACCTGATCTGGCCCCTAATGACTTTTTTCATTACCTGAAGATAAAGGAAATATTGCGAGAAAGATATTTTGATGCCACTCAGGACGTCAAGTATAATATGATGACAGCTCTGATGGCCATTCCAGAAAAAGACTTCCAAAACTGCTTTGAAGGGTGGACTAGGCGCTAGCATCGGTGTGTAACTTCCTAAGGGGAGTACTTTGAAGGTGACTGTAGTGATGTTTAGCAATGAGGTATGTAGCACTTTTGTAGGATGAGTTTGTGGACTTAACTGTCATACCTCTTATGTTACAGTTCAATGTAAAAACCAGTTGTTGTTGAGTTGTTTCCAACTCGAGGGAGCCCGGTGTCCATATGCATCAGAGTAGACCTGTGGCCGATAGGGTTCTCAGCCATTATTTTTCATAAATCAGGCACCTTTAGGTGGACTTGAGTCTCCAACCTTTTGGTTAGCAGCTGAGTGCACCAAGTGTTTACACAAGACACCTCTACTTCAGTACAGGTAGTCCCTGACTTACCAACATATTTGAGTTACAATAACTCACATTTAAAGACCACCTTTCCTGGTACATTTTATTATTACTGGTATATACTCCATACGTATTATTACTAGTATGCACTACATACATACAGTGTTGAGATGCATAATTTGCTGCTGTGATCATTCTCAGATGTTCAGGTGCAGATTTTCCAAGATGGAATTTCTAAAGATACTGATAATAAAAAAAGCCAAAACAAAACCTATTACTGTCAAGCTGATTCCAAGTCACAGTGACTCTATAGGACAGAGAAGAATGGATTTGTAACTTCCAAGAAGCACCTGATGGCTTTGAACTGCCAATCTTTTGGTTAGTAGCTGTAGCTCCTAACCACTATGTCACCAGGGTTTTCCACTGATACTAAAAGGCAATAATAATTAAAAACCTAAATATATATATATATGATATATTCAACTTATGTCAGAACCAACTTACGAGGGAGTCATCACAATAGAAGCTGATTGTAAATCATGGACTACCTGTAAAAGGTTAAAAAAATAGATTTTAGAGAAGTCATCTAAGATATAACTATTGTTCTCTATTTGTCAGGAGTGAAAGAGAAAGAAGGAAACCAAAGACTCAGAAGTAGCCTCAAGGACTAACAGTCTACAAGAACTGTATACTCATCTGCCCTTGAGAGCAGAAGAACTAGGTGGTACCAATTTACCACTGTGGACTGCTCTGACTGGGCCTACAACAGATGCCTGCAGAGAGAATGGGAGAAAAAATGTGGAACAGAACTCAAATTCTTAAAGAGTCCAGACTTCCTGGATTGGTTGAGACTTGAGGACTTGCTGAGACTACTGCCTTGAGACACGCTTGCTTCAAACCTAAAACTGAAATTATCCCTAGAGTTCACCTTTTAGCTAAAAACCACACTGGCTCATAAGATAAAGGCTATCACCCATGAATAATGAGCTCCCTTAAAAAAAATCGTCAATATGAGACCAAATGCTCAAAATTTGCTCTAAAGCAGAGATTTGGGCAGGGAAACTAACCTCCCCCGTACCCAAAAAGAAAAAACAGCCCGTTGCCGTCAAGTCAGCTCAAACTTGTGGCAGTATAATCAGAACAGAATGAAGGAGAACGACCACAGCCTGGGAAAAAATGTAACCAATATCACGGAATAATTTGTGTAGATAATGTTAACTGGGAACTTGTAACATACTAGAATATTATTTAAAAATATATTTTAAAAATAGCCAACATTTACTGAGGGCTTATTATGGCCAGGTGGTGTCTGCTGTGGTTACATTATCTTATTCAATCCCCACCACGACCCCATGACGTAGGTCCTATCAGTCCTCCACTAGGCAGTTCAGAAAGGCCAAGTCCCTGCTCCCAGCTCACACAGTTATTATACAGCTGAGCTGGGCTGGATCCTGGTGGTCTCCTTCCACATCCCATTCATGTTTTACTATTTTGCAATACTGGTCAGGCTTGAGAAAAATGCAAGGGCAAATACTTCTCTGTGGCAGAGACCAAAAAAAAAAGGAGGTGACGATCCTGTGGATATTTAAAAGCAGGGAGTTCATAAAAGTGCCTGCTAATTTCTTAAGAAAACGTTGTCAGTATCCCAAGAGAAGGTCTGAGGGAGATGTGAGGTGAATTTAAAGATGAAGGAAGAGTAGGAGGAAAGGCCTGGCTATCTGCTTCCAAAACTCATTTAATGAAAAGTGTATAAATCACAACAGTCCAATCTGCAGCTCGTCATGCGGACAGCACAAGACCAGGCTGTACTTTGTCCTGTTGTACTCGGGGTCACCATGAGTCACAAGCTGACTGGACAGCCAATGATGACAAAGATGAAGATGACACTGCTGAGGGACATGCAAGAGTGGGTCTCCTGACCACTCTGATCTCAACCACTGTTCACAGCATGGCAACCATTCACATTTCATGCAGAATTTTACAGTTCCAAAGCCCTGTTCACGGGTATCGTTGCCATGGGAAGGCCACTGCCACCCACTTCACTGATGGGCAAACTGAGGTTCCCAGAGGCCAAGCTTCTTGTCTGAGATCACATACGGTAAGTTCCAGGACTGACCTTGATATGGAAGCCTTCTGATTGCACTCTACCCCGTGGAGCCAAGTCTCTCCCAGCTGAGCTACTCACACGCAGCCTCCTTGTTTCTCTCTCTGCTCCTTTACCCTTAAATCTCCTCTGCTCCAACTACAGTCACGTGACCTTCAAGAGAGGCTCCAATGAAACTGGCTTCTTGCGTTGCCCGGCACCCCCAACTCCCTTCTCCACCCGCACGTCTGGGCACAGGCCCCATGGAGCAGCGGTGTCCACTGGAATTTGCTGCATCGGTGAACGAACACAATCTATTCCAAACTGCCTGCAATGGCTGTGTACTGTATTTACATTTACATTTAAATAGCCACATGTGGCTAGTGGTGACCGCACAGCAGGAGTTGTAGTGGAGAGTGGACTTGGTGACTCAGGGCATGGCTGTCCCTGTCTGCCCCCAGGCCCACTCTTCAGCTCCTGTTGCCCTGAGAGGCTGAGCCCAGGGACTGCACCTCCCAGTCTCCCTCGGCTCTAGTTCTGGTTGGGTTTGGCTAACAGAGGCCCTGGCAGAAGGAGGGGAGGAGAGCAGCTGAGTGCTACTTCCAGCCTCTTCCTGGTTCTGACAGTGGCTGCCACCTCCCCTAGGTGCCAGGAAGGTGAGGTAGTCATGACTTCCCTCTGGAGGGGGGAACCCAGTATCCTTATTGGTGTCCTTAACCTGTCCACCTCTGTAGGGAGTGTCTTCAAGATACCTGGGGGTAGAATTCCATCTCCCCTTGGAACCTTGACTGACACAAGGTAGCAGGAATGGATGGTCCAGGAGGGACTGTCCACCTGAAGGTCCTCCAAGCTGCCAGTTCCCAATGAAAGGGTCTTCAGGGAAGTAGGATTTGATTCTTGGTTTCCCCATCTCAACAGGCAGGAACAATGTGTCCGCCTTTGCAAAAGGGACCTCAAATTTGGGGGAAGACATTCTGTCAGGCCTTGGCCTCACCTCAGTGCAAGGTAGGCCAGGAACGGGGAGGTGCTCCCTCTGCACCACCTCACTGCCACTCCTTCCTGGGCACCAGCTAAACAACATTTCCCAGCTGTGCCTGCAGCTGTGGCTGCATGGCTGAGCTCTAGCCAGCTGGAAGTGAGTGTAAGTGGTGTGTGCAGCTTCCAGGCCTGGCCTGCAACAACCTACCAGGTGCTCTTCCCCATATTCTTTCTCCTTCTGCAGCTTGATGCTAAGGAGTATGGCAGATTCTGGGAGCTCCGGGCTGATGCCAAGGAGTATAGGAGATCCTGGGAGCTCTGGGCTGAAGGCAAGCAGCCGCAAAATGAAAGGAACTTGGGTCCCAGTCTTATTGCTTGCATGAGAGAAGCTGGCCATTCAAGAATACCCATTTCAGACTTCTTATGCACAAGGACTAAACTTTTTAAAAGTTATTTAAGCTATTTGCTAAGTCGGGGCTCTTTGTCATACCAGCTGTCAGTGTCTAATACACTTGCCAGCAACATCACTCATCTAATACACAGTAACCAGTACGGTCCCACAGCTAAAATGTCAGCTCAGTGAGGCCATGGACTTGTCTGTTTTGGTCACTGCTGGGTCCCCAGGGCCCAGAGCAGGGCCTGGTACACAGTAGAGATCAGTAAGTGTTGGTTCAATGGACTGTCAGCTTCAACTCTTTCCAGTAGGATGAAACACGGCAAGTGCAGCTGAGGAGAGCTCTGGTTTTCAGGTGGAAAGGGAGGAGATTCCCACCCTGCCCAGTTATTTACTAAACGTCTGCATCGGGCAATTAAATTGTCAGTTTCCCAAGTTCTCAGTTCCCTCACAGAGACAATGGAGAAAAATAACAGTGCCTTAGCCAATGAAGGTTGGGTAGTGGTTAGTGCTACCGCTGCCACCCAAAGGGTTGGCAGTTCAAATCCACCAGACACTCCTTGAAAACTCCACAGGGCAGTTCTACTCTGCCCTATCAGGTTGCCATGAGGCAGAATCGACTCGATGCAGTGGCTTTGGGTTTTGGGTAGAACCCCTGGTGGCACAGCGTTAAGCACTTGGTTGCTAATCGAAAGATCAGTGATTTGAACACAACAACCGCTCTGGGCGAAGGATGCGACAATCTCCATCCATAAAGATTATAGCCTTGGAAACTCTATGGGACCGTTCTGCTCTGTCCTATAAGATGCCTGTGAGTCACACTCGACAGCAGCGGGTTTGGTTTTTGGTTAGCCACTGAAAAACCTATGCTGCATAGTTGTTCTACTATGGCACAGCATGAGGTTGCTATGAGTTGGAATCAACTCAATATGCAACTGGGTCTTTTTTCATCTTTTTTGTGGATGGTGTGAGGATTTGATGTCATCGTTCACGGAAAGTGCTAAGCCCACCCCTGCTACATGGCTTAGCACTCAGGAAGTTGCGGCCCTGATGATCCAGGCTTTCTAGGTGCACAGAGCTCTGCCCCTGCAATCAGCTCGGGCCCGAAGGGGGCTGGGCTGAGCCTGGGATTACAGCCAAAGACAGACTCAGGAAACAGTATCACATTCCCATGATCCTCCTCCTGTCCCAGGTGGGCTCGAGTCTCCAGGGGCACCCTCACCTCAGCCTAACTCGGCAGGACCGCCACCGGGCTGCACCAGAACCAGCTGCTCCGGTTCTGAAGCCCCGCTGGGACCGGGATGCAGAGAGCTGGTGGAGTCTTCAGGAGGAACAGAGACAGGGCACCTTTTGATTCAGGGTGTCCCACTTAGCACCGGTTTGGGGTATTATTATTATAACTAACCAAGAGTCGTGCAGGATTGGACAGATGCCTTTGGACCCATCAGATTTCTCTCCTCCATTAATTAAAATGTGAATCACAGCTGAGTCACCCAAGAAAGAAAGCGGTCAATGAGCAATCCTGACTTCCTCCCTCCTTTCTTGCTCAGAGAGATGAGTCAGCAGAAGTCAGGATCCAAAATGAGAAGGGGAGGAAAAAGCAGAGCAATGCAGAGCTTGGGGAACAGGGGCAAGCAAACCTGAGTCACTTTATTCTTGGGCTTAGTGGAGCAAAGTCCCCAAATTCCCACCCCAGGCTGATCAGTCAAAGCCTCTAATGAGTTCACCTCTCTTTCAGACCTACAGGCAGCCCCAACAACCCCCTTTTTTGCTTCCTTCCAGCAATGGCAGGTTCCTGGCCATGCCAAGACCAACCTCAAATCTGTCCTTCTCCTGTGCCATTTTCCCAACAAGCCTGAGCTCTCACGTCACCTTTGAATCCTTGTGTCATGGTCACATGCCATAAAATAAGGACAGAGTGTAGATCAGTGACACTTCTTAACTAGTCAATGGGAAAGTGCCATGGGAAGCAAGAGCAGAAGACTCCAGAAGTGAGAAGAGGATCAGGAAGGTGGTGTAGCTTTCTATCCAAAAACCAAGCACGTGGACAGGTGGATCTTCTGCTTACGAGCTGCATGACCTGAGGGAGTTAATTAATTGCTCTGAGCCTCAGTTTCCTCATCTGTAAAATGGTAGTAGCAAAAGAACCTCTTTACAGTGTTGTAAGATGAAACAGCTGGCATTCATTGGAAGTTAGCCATTGTAATATTCCTTAGGAAAAATAACCCCAAGATTCCTGCCTCACCCTGAGACACATGCCAAAGGAAGATGATCAGATTAGTTTGGGAGACGGCCCTCACTAAGTACTAATGATTCACAGTTCCTGGTATGCAAACTCAAGTAGGATATGTATATGTGTGTGTGTGTGCACATGCATGCATGAGGGCGTACACACGTTAATGGTGTGTATGCACTTATGTATGTGAGTATGTACATATGGGCACGTGTGTATGCATGAGTGTGTATATGTGTGTAGGCACTGAATGTGTGCATGTGTGCGTGTTACTGAGTGTGAGCACAACTGTGTGTGTGTATGTATGTGGCTGTATATGCATTTATGTGTGTGTGAATATGTGTGTGTATATATTTGAGTGTGTATATATGCCTGTGTGAGTCTGAGTGTGTTCATGACTGTGTATATGTGTGTGAATGTGTGTGCATATGTGTGTGAATGTGTACACTTGTGAGTGTGTATAACTGTACCTTCAAAACTGCTGGGTAGCATGTAACATGCCCCCTTCACTTGACTTCCACAGTCTGCATTTTGAAGAGGATTATCTTATTTTTAAAGTCTCAGAGGGTTTCACCAATTACCCCTCTCCTGATTCTTGGATACTCAGACCATCATCTTTTGAACAGTTGGTAGTGTCGTGGTCCTCATGGGGGACAGACAGAGTGGGGTGGGGGGGTTGTTAAGGTCGTAGGTATGACTGCAGCACTTTGCCGCCCTCATGCTCGCTGACTTTAGGAAACCTTGCATTTTTTGCAGGATTGGCAATTTCAGAGTCAGTCAGCCTCAGACTTGCACTAATACTGTAGGACAATGATATTTAACAGTTTAGAACAGTGGATCCCAACCATTGGTGATTTTGCCTCCCAGGGGACCTTCGGCCAAGTCTGGAGGTATTTTTGGTTGTCACACTGGTGGATAGTGCTACTGGCAACTAGTGGGTCAAGGCCAGGGATGCTGTTCAACATCCTATCCTGCTCAGGATGGTCCCCACCAATTAAAATGTCCACGGTGCTGTGCTTGAGAAAGTCTGATCTAGAGCCTGGCTGACAAGGGTGTGGGCCCTGTGGGTTACGGCCCTCTGAGTGGGAACTCATTTTTACAAGTGGTCTGTTCCTTAGCGAACGTGACTGGATTACGTCAACTTGTGACTCTCTCTGCCACCTTCTGACAGTAGGACTCAGGCAATAAACTTACACTAAGCTTGAGGCTCTGCAGTCAGGTTGTCTGGGTTTGAATCCCAATTCTGCCACTTCCTGGCTGTTTGCCCTTGGGGAAGGCACTTAACCACTCTGGGCTTAGGTTTTCTCCTGGTAAAACGTCCCTAGTAAATGTGCCTATTGAGCAGGGCTGCAGCATGATTGATTGGTTCAGGTAAAACACTCAGAATAACACCTGGGGGTAGCGAGCTGGGAGGGGAGTGGGAAGTGGGCTGAATCCTGGTGCAGAAAAGGTGTGATGCCCACTCAAGATTCACAGTCCCCTCCCATACAGTGGCTGGAAATAGCTGCCTGCCCTGGGACAACATTCCTCAACATCCTTGCAGCTAGGTGGAGCCATGTGACCAAATTCTGGCCAATGAAATGTGAGCAGAAGTGCCATTTACCACTAGACTAGCCCCTAAAAATGTCCCACGCCATTCCGTCTATCCCCCAGGTGTTTCCTGGACACAGATGTGCAGAGCAGCCTTGGAAGCTGCCTGTTGAGGAAGGTAGAGCCTCCACCAGCCTGGATCCCTGACTGAACGCATGGGGCAGAGCCATATACTTGCTCCACCCCGCCTCCCATCCTCTTTCATCCTGCAAACCACCCAAACCCATCGGCCTTGCGTTGGTTCTGACCCACAGTGACTCTTTAGGACAGAGGTGAACCACCCCATAGCATTTCCAAAGTTGTTATCTTTACAGAAGTAGACTGTCACAGCCTTCTCCCACAGAGCAGTTAGTGAGTTCAAACAGCTGACCTTTCGGTTGGTAACGGGGCACTTAACCACTGTGCCACCAGGGCTCCCCAACCCATCTGACCCCTTACCAATTGTACTTCAGAAGTTTTTTTCTCCGTCATGAAGACTGTTAAGCTGGAGAGTTTGGTTTTACCTGTCATAGCAGCTGGTGTGAACTAACACAGTCTCTGCCCTCAGCACTGCTTTTTCTCTCCTCACCAGCAAATGGCACCTCCTCAACATGTGACCAGCTTCAAGATGACTCCAGAATCCTCTCCTTTCTTTGTACATTCCCTATAACCAGCTGCCATCAAGTCTATGATGACTCAAGGCAACACCATGGGTGTCAGAGTGGGAATGTCCTCTGCCAGGTTTGCAACCGCTGATTTTTTGAAAGCAGATCATCAGGCCTTTCTTCTGAGGTGCCTCTGGGTGGACTCGAACCCCCAACCTTTGGATTAAGAGCTGAGTGCATTAACTGTATGCCCACCCAAGGACTTCACCTTCTCTATGACCTGACAAATAAAAGAGAGAGGAAGCCCTTTATCCCAGTGGGAGGTGTGGGAAGGAAGTGCATTCTCCAGATCAGGATCAGAGTAAAGATCTGTGACACAGGAACAAGGGGGAGCTCAAGACCTGGTCACTCAGCTAAACTCTGGATCTCAGTTGAGCTGCTGGATACTGTCCACACTTCTCAGGTCAAGTGAGGAGGGTGAGTGTCTCTTGTCCCAAGCGAAATTCAAGCATTGGTTAGCTACTGTCAAATAGGCTCCAGCTCACGGTGACCTTACAGATAACAGAAAGGCACGATGCCGGGTCCTATGCCATCCTCCTGATCACCAGTGCATCTGAGTCCATTGTTGCAGCTATTATGCCAATCTTGTATCAACATAATAAACTGGGATTGTTGTGGGGCAGTTGTTGTGTGCCGTGTATACAATCCTGACTCACAGTGACCCTACAGGACACAGTAGAACTGTTCCAGAAGGTTTTCTAGGCTGTAAGCTTTACTGTAGCAGATCACCAGGTCTTTTCCCCTACAGAGCCACCAGTGGATTCCAACTGCCAATCTTTCAGTTAGTAGTTGAGTGCTTAACTACTGCGTCACCAAGAATCCTTAAACCAAACCAAACTTACTGCTGTCGCGGCAGTTCTGACTCATAACGACCCTATAGGACAGAGTAAAATCACCCCACACAGTTTCCAAAGAGCACCTGGTGGATTTGAAACTAACAAATTTTTGGTTAGCCGCCCTGGCACTTAACCACGATGCCACCAGGGTAAGTAATAACATATATTAACACCTGGGTAAAATAAAAAACCAAGCCCATTGCTGTTGAGTCACTTCTGACTCATAGCAACCCTGTAGGGCAGATGAGAACTGCCCTGCAGGGTTTCCAAGGAATGGCTTGTAGATGTGAACTGCCAATCTTTTGGAGAGCAGCCATAGCACTTAACCACTGTATCACCGGGGCTCCAACACTTAGGCAGTCTGTTCAAATGGCACCTTCCCAATAAGGTCTACTCTGACTACCCCACTTAACACTGCAACTTGCACCCCATCCCAACACTCCATTCCCTTTCTCGTTTTTTCCTGTCATGCCTCTTGCCTTCTGACACACCATTGTTCCCGCTGTGGTGTCCCCCCTGCTCCATCACACATCCACGAGGCCTCCCCAAGACCCAGAACAGTGCTGGCACACAGTAGGTGCTCAGTGGGTGCCTGTTGATTTGAAACAAGTACTTACTTCGTTCTGACCCATAATGATTCTTTGCCAGAAATTGTGCTACATACTTTATACACGTGAACTCATTTGAACCTTCATAACCGTATAACTGGGTAGGGACCGCTGTCAGCCCCATTTTACACATGAGGAGATAGGTTTGGGGGGGCATTAGCCAGAAAGTGGGAGAGCCAGGGCTTGCACCCTGGGCCCAGGCACCTCTAGACTGCTTTATTTCAGCTCATGCCACAGTCAACTAACCCTGGACAGGGATACGGGAAAATTGTAAGGATGAGAGGAGCCCAGGTGCAGCAAGAGTTTTGGGATTTGCTGCTACTCTAAAAGCTGGCAGTTCAAGCCTATCTAGTGGCACCATGGAAGAAAGGTCTGGTGAACACCTTCTGTAGAGATTATAGCTAAGAAGAGTCCTATGGGGGCAGTTTGACTCTGTGACACATGGGGTCATCATGAGCTGGGAACCAACTTGGTGGGCTCCAACAAGAAGAAGAATGGAGAGATACACCTGTTGTTCAGTCCTGGCTCTTCCACTCACTAGCTGTGTGATCATGAGGCAGAGATCTAACCTCTGTGCTCTGGGCTTATCACCTATAAAATGAGTTGTTGGGAAGATTAAAAATGTCAATGTTGGTCAAGTGCTCAGAGCCAGTTCTCAGAAAGCGTCACATAAGTGGCCAACAACGAAATAAGTGGCAGTTCCTGCTTCAAGCTTAGGTGGGTGGGCAGACTACTACATGTGGCACTGAGGTGTCAAACGCCACCTGGAGAAAGGTGAGATGAAGTCAAAGAGCTCATAGAGGCCTCCCGACCACTCCTGCTACTCTAATGACGACTGCCACTTGAGCCGATTGTGGCTGCCACCTGGTGTGTGGTTGGAGTGTGTCTGCAGGCATTCCAGTGGGAAGATGCCCTCTCCTGAGGAAGCTGAGAGGGCAATGTGGCAGAAAGTGGCCTAGAGGAAAGCAAAAGTGGGCAGGGAGAAGAAACACAAGAGCTGGCTATCCTCGACTCCTAGGTGTCCCCAGCCAGCCAGGTTGCAGGAGCCCAGCGTTGGCTTGGATTGTGTACATGCCCAGCAGTGCTTCCGGCCCGCACAGCATGTTCAGCTCCAAAGTATTTTCCTGCAGTGAGATAACTAACCCCTGGGTCAGGTCACCTGTGCTAAGTGTGGTCACCTCTGAGGGGAGACCTCTGGGATTCCACATCAGGAGAGACAGCAAAACTGTTGGGAAGGGAGTAAAAGGCCTTTAGTGGCAGGAGGAGTCAATAATAATAAAGATGATGATATTAGTAGCAGTAGTATTAATAGCACTAATAGTCTCTAGTCCTTACTGAGCACTTAGGTAGAACCAGGCACTGTTCTAACAGCTTTACATTACAGGGATTACTTCAATTAATTCTCTCCATAACTTTAAGAAGCAGTATTGTTATCCTCACTGAACAGATGAAACAAATGAGGCCCAGAAAGGTTCAGAAATCTGCTCCAAGTTATACAGCTTGTAAGAACGGGAGCTCTTTTGAACCCAGGTGGCCTGGTAACAGCATTCTGCTTATCTTCATAACTGTAATGATGTTCTAGTGTATTTTACCAGATTAGCAACCTCCTGAGGTCAGCACTTAGCAAACCCCATTTCATAGATGAGGAAACTGAGGCAGAGAGTGGCTTTCTGGCTTGCCCAGGGCATCCTCACTGCCTTCCTGTTTTGCTGCCATGTCAACATTACTGGCCTTTAGAACCTGCTGGATAGACTGCCTCCTTCTTCTCCTACAAGCTGCCTCAGGAAGTTGGGACTTAGACGCCCAACACTTCACGTGATTGCTTCAATTTGGGGTTTGAGCAGTATAAAAGGCTGACGTGCTTGATACCACTGCCTGACCTCAGAGTCGGACTGTCCAGCTTGTGGCGAGGCCACCATGCCCACTCCACACCTCAGTTCTGTGAGGGGCACAGGGTAGGTGGGCGTCCTGGGACTCACATGTACCCAGGTTCATGCCACCAGCGTTCAGCCACAGTGAGACTTATAAACGAAAGTCCGATCACATCCACTTGTTGTTCACATCCCTCTATGGCTCCTCTGTGCCTTTGGGATACAGTTCAACTCCTCAAAGCATGGACTTGTTCTTACTGATTATTTGTAGATGACTCTGTTGCAACTTTCCTTTCTCTCTCACACACTCTCACACTTACTCATACACCCGCACATACACAAATGTGCACATAACACAAACGTGTTTACATGCATGTGCTAACACAATGAACACATGCATACATGAATATCCATGCACACAGCTTCCTATTTTCTGCATAAGTGCTAAAGCCAGACTACTTGGTTTTATGTCCCATACCTGGGCAAGTCCCTTAACTTCTCTATGCCTCAGTTTCCACATCAATGAAATACTTTGCTTGATCCTATGTCTCTAAAACAATACAGGATTAATGGCCATTTTCCAGTTGGTTTTGTGGAAGCTAATACACACAGCATGGTGCAAAATTCAGAACAAACCAAAGCATTTACTGTGGAAAGTAGGTTTTCTCACCACACTTGCTCCCATATCCCTGAAGCCCTCTCTAAAGAGGCAAACACAGTTATTAGTTTCCAATGGCACCTTCTAGAGACAGTCTATGTATTTACAAGAAAATGGTATCTGTTATACCCACTGTTTTAAGATGTGGTTTCTTTCCACCTGACTATGTACCTTGGATATACACACTCTTATTTTCCCATATGTAAAGTGGGGACAGGACAGAACCCACCTGACAATCCATTTGATTCTATATAAGGATCAAATAAGTGTTTTGATGGTGCCTAGTATACAGTAGGCACTCTGTGAGTGTTAACTTCTACCAGCATTCTTATCAGCACCCAGAGATCTGCTTCCTCTTTTGTCATGAAGTCACTGCCACTCACTTCCCACTGATGCACACTTGAGTCATTTCCAGCCCTTTGCTATGACAATGTTTGATAAATATGGCTGACCAAGCAAAAGAGCAAATGAATGAACAAATGCTCTTTGAGCAAAATACACGGAATGTTGAAAGTAAATTCAGAGACAGACTCGAAGTTCGTCAAAGCTAACCATTCTAAGCACTGAGGCCTGCCTCTCAGGAATCCCTGCTATACAGGTCCATGTTCGGCATCATGTGCATGGTCAGATTGTCTCACTCTGTGTGGACATTAAGGCAGTGCCTTGATGAAGAACAGGTCTACCCTATGAGATAAACCCTCATAGGTGCAAGTTGTGTTGGTCCATCATTTGTCAACTGTGACTTGTCCCAAAGAATGTAGTTAGTGCTCTTACCACCACCTCAAAATCTCTGGGGACATCATCATTCCCAAGAGGGAAGATAATAGCTGGCCAAAGCCATCTCACCCCAGTGCAGGGAGGGAGGTGTATAGTGAAGGAAGATTACAGTGTCCTTGAGAAGGATACCTGGTGAGCCTGGGTTGAATTGCAGGATCAAAGGATAGGAACAGGGTGGGAAGTAGGGAGGAGGGAACGAGGTGGATCGTGAGCTTTATTAAAATATATTTTTATAACTTTGAGTTGAAAATAGACACACCGACTTCATGCTGACTGTTCCATCTTGATGACGTATCCCTGCTCGTGGGGGCCTTTCCATTCAGCACGTCTCCATAGCAACGGACCACTTCTCATTCACGCCATCTCCAGGGTTACCTTGCTTGGCTCATTCATTACTGTTGCCATGGAGACATCCCCATTGATACAATCTTGGCTCTTCGGAACTTTGCTTTCCCAAATGATGGAGCGTTGGTCATGGGACAGGAATGGGATCATGGTGGGGGGTGGGCAGAAGAGGGTTCTGGGGTGAGCTGGGGTCTAAAGACTTACAATCTGGAAGGAAGGAAGATGATGGGTGAAGGGAGCAGGAAATGGTGTAGAGGGACAGATGAGCGTCATGACTGACTTAACAGCTGAGATAGTTTTCAGAGAAGGGTGTCATTCACTGAACTCTAAGTACTAACAGAGCAGCTGCTATGTTTTGTCCTTGTTGACAGCTGTGTCCTCAGCACCTAGTGCAGTGCCTGGTACAGAGTAAATGCATCATAAATAATGACTGAGTAAGTAGAGTTTATTGCTCACGAGCCTCTTTTAGATAAATTCTAAGAAAATAGAAGCATCAGAATAGCATTTCTACAAGCATCTGCCACTCTATTTATTCTTCGTGCCTCTGCCCCCCAGCATTTATGCCCATAGAGCATCCTCTTGTTTCTTGAACGACTTGTGTGGGCTCCTATCTGAAGCAATGGCTCTCATGCACTACATGCCATCTGCTGTCGCCCACCGAGGATGTCCCTCCTGCTGACCCTCTCCTGTCTCTCCCACACCGTCAAGTTTTTTCTCCTAACTGGGTCATTTCCACCGTTGGTTCTCCTGTCTTCACAGAAAACAAGACTCTAGATGCCACCTCTTGCCTAGTTCTCACTCCATTCTCCCCCTCCACTCTACAGCTACACTCTTCAAAAAAGCCGTCTTGAATCTCTGAAATAGGATTAAAAAACTACTGTGGTAAAATACATATGCCATAAAATGTGCCCCTCTAACTATTTCATAATAGTTTTTGCCTCTACATCTTCCCTGAAGAGCTCTGGTTAAGGTCACCAAAGACTCCCATGCTGCTAAGTCCAATGGTGGATCCTTCTTTCTCATTTGGGTTGACCCAAGGGCATCAGCTGACACAATCAATCATTATCTCCCACTTGAAATGCCTTCACACTTTCCTTCAGTGGTGTCCATGTCCTGGGTTTGGTCTACCTCAGCCTCCGTCTCTGGTTTGTCCTCACCTCCCACACCACTTTAGCCATGGATGGAAAGTTCCAGGCTCTTCGTGGTGCTTCTTTAGATCCACTTTTGTGGCGGAATCTTCTCTAGCTTCATAACTTTCAATCACTTTTATATGATGACGATCCCACCCATGTGTACCCATCTCCGACTTCTCTTTCCTTCAGACTCTACAAACTCACCTGCCAGCACAGTACCTCTGCCCATGGGCAGAAAGTTTGAACTTAGCATGTCCAAAGTCAAGCTCCTGCTCTGCCCCCTACCCTTTCCTCCCGCTGAGTGGACACAAACCCATCCTTCCAGCTGCCCAGGCTAAACCCCATGGGTCTTCTCTGACTATCTCTTTCTTTTAAAGTCCACACACAATCTGTCAGCAAATCAGGTCAGTTTAAAGATCAAAGCAGATCCTCAGATCCATAAGACAGATCTCGATAGAATTGAAAAAAAGAAACAAACGTGGAACAGAACCTCAAATTTCCTAAAACAAACCCCCCCAAAACCCAAAGAAAAAACAATAACAAAACAGACATACAGGACTAGTTGAGGCTGGAGGACTCCTCGAGACAGTTACCCTGAGAGACTCTTCAAATCTAGAACTGAAACTAAACCCTGAGGTCACTTTATAGCTAAATAGCAAGTTGGCTCAAAAAATAAGGAATATCACCAATGAGTATTGTGCGCCTTTAAAAAAATCACCTATACAAGACCAAGATTCTCAGCTATTCTTTTAAAACAAAGACAAGAAGGTAATGGGGCAGGGAAATGTGATTAATGGCAGTGGAGCCACTAGAATGGAAATCATGAGAATGTTTACACATTGTGAAGAATGTCACCAAGTTCACTGAATGACTTGTGTAGAAATCGTTGAATGGGAGCCTAAACTCCCGCACAAACCTTTACTGGAAACACAATAAAATACTATTATTATCATTTTAAAATACAGATTGTGAATGCAACTACTCCACCCTGCCTCCATGGCCACTGGCTCTGGTCCAGGCCAACATCACTGCTTCCCTGGACCATTGCAATCACCTCTGTGTTTCTGCTCTTAACTCACTTCTTTTCAGTCTCTGCTTGAGTCAATAGGCACAGCAATCCTTGTACTTCTCAGCAGGCTCTTCTTTGACCACGCTATTTGCGACTGTACTTCCCTCTGCTGTTTCTTGGCTTGATTTTTCTCTAGAGACCCCACTGCTATTTAATAACTTACATACTTATTAAGTCTATGGCTATAGTCTTTCTCCCCTCCACTAGATTGTCAGCTCCATGAGTTCTGGGAAATCTGTCATCATTGTGTTTCTGGCACCTAGAAAAGTGCCCAGCACTCAGTAGGTACTCAATAAATGTTTGCTAAATGACTGACAGGAAGGCTGCTGAGTTGGACAGGAGTCAGACAGTGCAGCCACAACAAAGGTGTCAGCCTTTGTCCTAAATGTTAGTGAATTCTAACTGGGTTCCTCAGAGGTGCCCCAGGGGCCACTCCTTGGACCCTGGAATAGGAAAGGGGTAGCAACTGGGCAAGGTGGAACTTTTCAGAAAGTTTTTTCCTGCTTCAAAGCTCCATCTTGGTTGCTTTTTGTATTGGGATTCAAGTAATATTCTGCGAGTTTCATTACCAGTAATGCACTAAGGATGGCAAGACTTTGTCTCACATAGCTTGGACATGTTATCAGGAGGAACCAGGCCCTGAAGAAGGACATCGTGCTTGGTGAAAAAGCGGAAGACCTTCCATGAGACGGAGTGACACAGTGACTGCAACACAACAACAGGCTCAGACATAGTAATGATTCCGAGGATGGCATAGGACCGGGCAATATTGTGTTCTGCTGTTCATGAGGTCAGTCGCAGAACCAACCGGGTGGCATCTAACAACAACACTGTTACTTTCTTAGTTTTGATAAGTATTCCATAGTGACAAGCAGCCCTAGGTGTACAGTGGTTAAACCGCTAACCCAAAGGTCAGCAGTTTGAATCCACCAGCTACTCCACAGGAGAAGGATGTGACAGTTGACTTCTGTAAATATTACAGCCTTGGAAATTCTATGGGGCAGCTCTGCTCTATCTTATAGGGTCATTATGAGTGGGAATCCACTTGATGGCAATGGGTATGTGTCTTAGCTACCCAGTGCTGCTATATCAGAAATGCCACAAGTGAATGGCTTTGACAAACAGAAATTTATTCTCTTACAGTCTAGGAGGCTATAAATCCAAATTCAGGGTGCCAGCTCCAGAGGAAGCTGAAGGGGTCTCTGTCTGAAGGACCCTCTGGTGGAGGGTCCTCACCATTAGTCTTCTCCTAGTTTAGGAGCTTCTCAGTATAGGGACTCCCAGGTTCCAGTCCAAAGACTGTGCCTCCCTCTGGTTCTTCATTCTCAGTGGTGTGAGGTTCCCCTGTCTCTCTGCTTGCTTCTCTCTTTGATGTCCAAAGAGATTGACTCAAGATACAACCTAATCTTGTAGACTGAGTCCTTCCTCATTAACAAAACTGCTTCTGATCCTTCTTCATTAGCACTGTAGAAGTAGGATTTGCAACACCTAGGACAATCACATTGGATGACAAAACGGTGGCCAAGCACACAGTCCCGGGAATCATGGTGTCGCCAAGTTGACATACATTTTGAGAAGCACAATTCAATCCATAATACCATGGTAACACGAGACCTGAACACTAGTGGGAACTGGGGGAGGGATAAATGGGAACTCTGTACTATCTCTGTTAGCTTTCTATAAATCTAAAATTATTCCAAAATAGAAGTTTATTTAAAAATAAGTTTTCTGAGGGGGCAGTTAGGGATAGGGGTAGAAAGGGTTCTGTTGCTTTAGAGGAGTTTGAAAACCACTGTCGTGGTACTGTGGACTTTCTGAAGAGGGGAATGATGTGATTCAACTGCAATACTAGACCATCTTAGTCTGATGGCTTGCTTGAAAGTTCAGGATGGGTTAGAACCATCTCTGGGTGGTGCATTCAGTTACCATGCTCGGCTACTAACTACAAGGCTGGAGGTTTGAGTCCACCCAGAGGCACCTCAGAAAAAAGGTCTGGTGATCCACTTCCAGAATGGGTTAGAGGAGCAGAAATTGAAGGTGGGGAGCCCATGCGGATGATGGTGAGAAGTGACGAAACCCTGAATAAGGAACAGCAGAGGATGAAGAAAAATGGGTGAACACCCCCAAGACACCTTCAGATGATGGGCTCCCAACGTAGTGACTGTGGGGACGAGGGGTGCAAGGAGAGAAAGAAGGCAGGGATGGCTTCCAGGTCCTGGTGTGGATGACAGGAGAGGGGAAGCAGAAGAGGCTTGAGTGTGCCGGTGTCAGGTGTGGGGTGTTTGTGCAGTACTGTGGCCTAGCACGAGATTGGACACTTAGCCATGGACCTTACTGGAGAAAATGGAGTACAGGCTTAGGGGTCTCAGCACACACTGTTTTTTTGGCAGCCTAGGCACTTTGATGAATCGTTTTCCAGTAGCCCTTGCAGCTATACAGGCCATGTGACTAATTCTGGCCAATGGGATGTGGGAGGAGTGATGTAAGCCTCTCCAGGCCTAGCCCTTAAAACTTCTTGCAAGACCCTCCATGCTCTCTCTTCCGTTATCTGCTGCCTGCAGAGCACCTGGTGGAGGACTCCAAGTCCCTAGGGGGGATGGCAGAATCAAGAGATGGGAGCCTGGGTCCTTGAAGGTTGCATGGAGCATAGCCCAGTCTTCCCCTGCGGATCTGACAAGAATGAGAAATAATCCCTAACCTTTCAGCCACTGAGATGGTGGGGGTGGGGGTCCTGTTACCACAATTATTATTATTAGCAGCTGCTGCTATGGTGTAGGTCTGACTCTTGTGATCAATAGGGTTTTCATTAGCTGATACTGGAAAGTAGATTACCAGGCCTTTCTTCCTAGTCCATCTTTTAAATTGGAAGCCCCTCTGAGACGTGTTCAGCATCCAGAAACATGCAAACCTCCACTGACAGATGGGGGGTGGCTGTGCACAAGATACTCTGGCTGAGAATCAAATCCGACACTCCTGTATGGAACGCAAGAATTCTACCTTTGAATTCTAATGACATGGTTCATTTCCTTTCAAAATACTATAGGAAATGCTACACTTGTAACAAAACCAAAAAACTCATTGCTGTCAAGTTGCTGCCAACTCATAGCAACCCTATAGGATGGAGTAGAATCACCCCACAGAGTTTCCAGAGTGCCTGGTGGATTTGAACGGCCAATGTTTTGGTTACAAGCCACAGCACTTAGCCACTATGCCACTAGCGTTTTCATACTTGCAATTGGTAACACTCTTCACATATTATTTCACTTCATAGTCAAAAGAACTTTACATAAAGATGCTGTTATTTAGCTCCATTCCACAGATAAGGAAACTGAGACCAAAAGAGATTTCTAATCTGCCTGAGGAGACACAGTAAATGGCAGAGCTGTGTTGAATCCAGACAGCCTGACTCCAGAATGGGCTTTGGGAGCATGAGGAAGAAAACAAAGGCAGCCTGGGGAGTGGAGATGAGAGCTGAAGGAAGACGGCGCCAGGGTGACGACTTAGGGGGCTGGCTTGGCATGACCCAAGGCTTATAGCCACTGCCATTGAGCCGATTCTGACTCATAGTGACCCTATAGGTCACAGTAGAACTGCCCCATAGAGTTTCCAAGGAGCACCTGGTAGATCTGAACTGCTGACCTGTTGGTTAGCAGACATAGTGTATAATCACCAAGGCTTGGGGCCCAAAAAGGCCCAGTGCAGGACAAAGAAGAGCATGAGGGGCAAGCAGTAGGAGGTGAGGCTAAAGTGCAGATATTGATGTGATGTCATGGTGAATTTCATGCATCCACTTAGCTTGGCTATGGTGGCCAGTTGTTTGGTCAAACACTAGTTTGTATGTTGCTGTGAAGGTGTTTTGTAGCTGATTAACATTTACAGTGATTAACATTTACAGTTGATTTTATGTCAAGAGGTAACCCTGGTGGTGTAGTGGTTAAGTGTTATGGCTGCTAACTGAAAGGCTGGCAGTTTAAATCCACCAGGAGCTCCTTGGAAACTCTATGAGGCAGTTCTACTCTGCCCTGCAGGGTTGCTACGAGTTGGAATTGACTTGATGGCAATGGGTTTGTTTTAAATTGAGATTACTCTTGATAATGTGAGTGGGCCTCATCTAATCCATTGAAGGCCTTCAAAGCAAAACCCCCAAAACAAAAAGCCCTCAGGTTTCTGGGAGAAGAAGGAATTCTGCCTCAAGACTGTGGCATAGAAAACTTTGCTGAGTTTCCAACCTACTACCTGTCCTCTGTCTTTTGGACTTAAGACAGTTTCCAGGCAGCTGGCTGCCCTACAGATTTCAGACTTGCCAGCCTCCACAATCGCGTGAGCCAATTCCTTCAAATAAATTTATCTCTGGATGGATATTGTTTCTTTGGGGAAGCTTGACTGATAAGCTGTGTCACAGAAGGTCTATGGACCAAGCTAAGCAGTGTGGATAGAATCTTGAAGATAATGAAGGATTTTAAACCCTGGGGCTGTAAGAGATGGCCTCAGAATTGTGTCGCAAAAGAGTGTCCCTTAGGTGTATATGAGACTCTCATGATCTCATGAGGGGCCCTGGGGAGGGATAGTCAGAAAAGAAGAAACATTAGCCAAGAAGCACCATCCTGCTAAGAAGAGAGTGTGGCAATATGCCTCAGAATGTTCTGGAAAGATAAGGACTGAGATTGCGTTGGACCATTAGTTACTCATCAGTACTGCGCCCACAGAGATCTCAAGGAATGTAGGCACAGAGGTCACCACGGCAAGGAGGAACTGGGAGGGGGCTGACACCGTCAGGAAGCTTGACAGATGCAGGCAGTGGCTGGACAGGGAGGAAGGAAAAAGGGTGGGATTTGGGGAAGGAGGTGTTTGTCTTCCCTTGAGACACAGAAGGGATAGGAGTGTGTGATAGGGAGGTAGGGGTGCATACGTGGAGGAGTGTGCAATGAAGGGACTAGAAGAAACCTTGGATGCCCACCTGTGCACTCCGAGCCCTTGGCATCCCACCAGGCTTCCTTACCCACAGTAAAGGGTGCCTGAGCAGTAGAACTGGATGCCACCATCTCCTCCCCCAGGTCTAGATCTGGTTTGTCATGACATTACAACCAGATGGGATTTTGGAATTCACTAGGATTGACATCCTTATTTTATCGATGAGGAAAAAGGCCCAGAAGGACTAAGGAAGTCATTCAAGGCCCCACACAGCCAACAAGGCAATGATCCGGGACCAGAAGCGGATTTGCCACCAGCCTGGCCTCGTCACTCTACCCACCATAGTGGCTGCTGGAGTTCATGCGGGGTGCAAACGGTTCATGCACTCAGCTGCTAACCAAAATGTTAGAGGTTTGAGTCTACCCAGAGGTTCCTCCGAAGAAAGGTCTGGTGATCTAGTTCCAAACAATCAGCCATTGGAAACCCTATGGGGCGCATTTCTACTCTGACACACGTGCATGAGGCATCATGAGTCAGAGGCCCCTGGCAGTAACTGGTAGTGGCTTTAGCAGGCCTTTGGGGGCAGCACTGTCAATAGAATTTTCTGCAGTTATGGAAAACACTTAAGTCTGTACCCTCCAGGACAGAAGCCACCAGCCACATGGCTTTTCAACACTTGAAATATGGCTGGCACAAGTGAAGAACTAAATCTTAAACTTTGTTTAATTTAATGTTAGTGAATTAATTAAGTTGATTCAATTTAAGCAACCACACGTGGCCAGTGGCAACTGTTTTAGACAGTGTGGCTCCAAGAATGTTCCCAAAGCAGACTTTGACAAGCACCTGAAAACTCACAGTCTGTCTAAAGGGACCATCACCCCCTCCCCAAAGGGGCAGCCTGACGTCCTAGGTGGTGGTAGCTACTTGTGTAAGTTGGAAAGCAACTGCCAAGAATGCCCTGGACTGCAGCAGGTAGCCAGCTGCCAATCTGTCACTTTGTGTCTGGTGGGTGGAGGAGAGGTGCCACGTTCACTCTGCAGCCCTGTGCTGGCACGGGGGGCCCAGGCCCCAGGGCTTTCCACTCCATTGGGCAGGGCCAGGGAAGAGTGACTGCCCTGCCTGTGTTTCATGTGCCCAGTGGCTGTGCTACAGCAGGAATGGCTGAGGGTTGAGGGCTGGGGACAGCGGGGATAGAGGAGGGTGGAGGATGGGGGTTGGCCCCTGGATGGAGCAGTTGACAAGAGCCTGTCTGGAGGCAGTGTGGCAGGCTCCTTTCAGCTCAGGTGGAGCCTCTGCTCTGGGCGCCCTGTGTGCTAGTGTCCCCGCTTCTCTGTGTGAGCTGCCCTGGCTTCTCCAGTACTCCCAGCACAAGTTGTCCACAGAAACCCACAGCCCCAGACTAGGTGGAGACACCATTCCTGCCCTGTTGCGACTCTTGTGGCTCCATGTTCTTTTATTTCCTGGCATTTATCACAGAGAAAACTCAAAAAGTATCTGCAATAACACTTGTGAGGTAGGTAGAGCACATATCTGGAGATGGGCCATGGGAGTGTGAATCATGGCTCTGCTCCTTGCTATGTGGCCTTAGGTGAGTTACTTAAACTCTGTATGCCTCAGTTTTCTGTGGTTTTATCCACAGGGAGAATCAAACCAGATACTGCATGTAGAGTCCCTAGAACAGTGATTAGCACATTGAAGGAGGAATGATGGGCTCTCCTGGGTGTCACAGATGGTCAAGAGCTCAGGTTTGGGTTACAGGGTTGAGTCTACCCAGAGGTACTTGTGAAGAAAGGCCTGGTGATCAATTTCTGAAAAATCAGCCTTTTAAAACCCTATGGAGCACAGTTCTACTCTGACACTCATGAGGTCACTATGAGTCAAAATTAACTTGATGACAACTGTTTTTTAGGCTGCAGGAAGCAAACTTTCCCCGAAGTCGCACAGCAAACACTGGGGCTGTAGGCCTCAATACAGTGTGGGGCCACAGAGGTGGAAACTGAATTTCAAAGTGCTTTCTGGGTGTGGCGGGGTTTACGGTTGCCTCCCCAAAAGATGTGTAAGTATCTAATCCCTGGAATTTATGACTATCACCTTATTTGGAAAGTGGGTCTTTTCAGACATAAGTAAACTCTTCAGAGGAGGTTATCTTGGGTTATGCAGGTGGGTCATAAACACAGTCAGAGTAGCAGACGGAGTTTGAGAGGTCAAGCAAAGACAGTGGCAGAGGTTGCAGAGACGGGGCTGCAAGCTAAGGGATGCCTGAAGCCACAAGGAGCTGGAAGAGGCAAGGAACGGATTCTACCCTCAAGTGGATTCTACCCTACCAACACCTTCATGACAGACATTTAGCCTCAAAGTGTGAGATAATACATTTCTGATATTTCAGGCAGTGACAATTGAACAACATGAGTAGTTTGGGTTCTTGTCTAATCACACTCACGGTAGAGTGTACCTGGGATAGTCAAGAATGTGTTGACTTTCAAATCCTTGGCTAAAACCCAACCAAAACCCACTATCTTTGATTTGGGTCTGACGCATAGCAACCCTAGAGTTCAGAGTAGTACTGCCCTATAGAGTTTCCAAGGAGCACCTGGCAGATTTGAACTGCTGACCTTTGATTAGCAGACATAGCATTTAACCCACTATGCCACCAAGGATTCCTTGGGTAGCAGCAGCAAATGATAAACCCAAGGGTTAGCTCTGTTCTTGTTTAACTGAATCAAGTTTAACTGAAACACAGTCACATCCATCCAGTGACATATGACAGAGCCAGGTCGTGGTCACACGGCTGAAAATATTTATTATCCAGCTCTTCAGAGAAGACCCTGGTGGCGTAATGCTTAAGGGCTACATCTGCTAACCAAAAGGTCAGCAGTTCAAATCTGCCAGGCTTTTCTTGAAAACTCTGTAGATTTATATTCTATTCCATAAAACCAATCTCTAGCAGAGGACACCAGGGTTGGTAAAAACAAGGGAGGTCCCTGGTGAGAAGGACTGACAATAGCTGGGACAAAGGACTCAAACATAGTGAAGATCACGAAGATGGAGTGGGACCAGGCAACATTTCCTTCTGGGACACATAAGGTCGTTGTGAGTCGGTGCCAACTCATCAGCAATTGATGACAATGATCTGCTTTTGAAGAAAAAGTATGCTGGCCCTGTTCTTGAGAAATGACCGCTCTTACCTGGCATCCACGCTTTCCCTGATACAGTGACCTCTGTCCAGGGCAGGGCTTTCCAAGAGCCCTTTCTTGACAATGGACATGTTCTATGGTTGACACTGTCCAATGTAGTTGCCACATGTGACTTCTGAGCACTTGTCATGTGACTAGGGGGGCTGAGGAGCCTCATGTTTCATTTTACTTAATTTTAATTCATTTAAATATTTATAGCAGGTCCAGAGCATAGATGTGGTATCAGGTAGACCAGCTTACCCCAGTGTTCTCTAAAAGTTGCATGGTCTAACAGCCCCTTCTTAGATATGCACAGGGGAAGCTGAGGCCATGGGCCTTTGTCCCGAACTCTGTAATTCAGCTTACTCTGAAGCAAACCCCCGTCAGACAGAGCCCATCTGATAAGTGAGTCGGCAAATCCATCAGCAGCCATTGGGTTCCCACGGAAATCCAGCTCCTCCCCCTGCACCTTCCACAGCAATGGAACTCCAGCCAAGCTGGCATCTCTGGGTGCTGCAGATGGTTAAGCATCTGGCTGTTAACTGAAAGCCTGGCAGTTGGAGTCCACGCAGAGGTGCCACAGAAGAAAATCCTGTCAACCTATTTCTAAAAGAAAACCCTATGGAGCACTATTCCACTCTGACACACATGAGGTCACCAGGAGTTGGGATGTGACTCATTAGCAACTGGTTTTGGTTTAATCCAGACTTGGAGTGGTCAGGGAAAGATACTTGAAGGAAATGTGACCTGTCCTGAGATGTGAAGGCAATAGGAAGAACAGGAAGACTATTTCAAGAAGAGGAACATGTCCACAGGCAGCCCAGTGGGAAGAAGTATGGGATGCTAGAGGATGGGATGGAGTGCTAGAAATTTGTAGTGGCTGGAGTGGACATGGAAAAGGTGAGGTGGACAAAGGCCAGATGAGGCAGGTCTCAAAGACCCTCCTAAGAGCAACAAGTCACCCTGAAGGACTTGGCAAGCGGAACAACTTGGATTTATATTCTTGCAGTCTTAAAGCTGTCTCAGGCCAACACAATTCCTGTTCCAGTACAGCTCAAGAGAAAGCAATTCATTCAATAAATGTTTAGAAGTGCTGCCTGCTGGCCAGGCACAAACCCAAGAAACCTGCTGCCATTGAGTTGATTCTGACTCATAGTGACTCTATTGGACAGAGCAGAACTGCCCCGTAGAGTTTTCAAGGAGCAGCTGGTGGATATGAACTGCTGACCTTTTTGCTAGCAGCCGTAGAACTTAACCCTATGCCACCAGGGTTGCCTGCCAGGCACAGGGCTTCAGGAAATTCAGAAATGAACAAAACTGGTCTTTGTCTCCAAGTAGCTCAGTCTAGAAGGTCAGACAAAGAGGAGATCAAAAGTGATGACCAGCATGCAGAGTGCATGAGTGGTGGAACGTATGGTGGAGACTTGTGGGTTTGCTTCTTCTTTAATCCTGGCTGGGGATGGGCATAAGCCACATACAAATACATCAGAGATTCAGTTGCTGGAAGGAGTCCTGATAGCATGGTGGTTAAGCGTCTGACTGCTAATGGAGAGATCAGAGGTTCAAGCCCCCCAGCTGATCCACAGGAGAAAGATGTGGCAATCTTCTTCTGTGAAGATTACAGCCTTAGAAAAGCGGTGAGGCTCTTGGGTCACTGTGAGTCAGCATCAGTTTGACAGCAATGGTTTCCTTTTCTTTTTTTATGCTAATGGCGCTAGAAGGGGAGTAAGGCTAGGAGAAGTCAAAGTGCATGGCCAGAACACAGTCCCAGAGATTTTTTTTTCAGAAACTCCACCCGGAGCAATGCAGCATTTCCGGTATCAGAGCTACTCCAAGAAATAACCGAGGCACCTTGCCAACACTGGCTAAAATCTGAACTGCCAGCCAAGGAAATCTGAGTCATACTGTCCCTGGCTTTCCACCCCATGGTCCCCTGGCCCTGCCCTCTGGGAATGCCTCTACCCAAGTCTTGCTGTCTTCCTTCTGCTTGTCACCGTTTTCAGTGACAATCAAACCCTGGATGCTGTGTAGATGGGTGCCACCTTGGGTATCACAGCAGGTGGGGTCAGCAGACAGGTCCTCTCACTGGAAACAAGGACAGATTCTGAATACAATCCGCAGGAAAGTTTCTTAAAGCACTTCAGGCTGGACTAATAAGTAGGCAATTATCAGACTAAAATTTAAGGGACATCAAGAACCTCCGGAGGGTATGTGGGGCATCCAGGGCATCTCTGGAACCCAAATAACTGATGCTTTCATTTCCAGAGCCTCCCAGGAAGCAGGGTGCCAGGCAAAACTGCAGGCTCACCCAAGAGAGACACCCTCCCTCTGATTAGGTTGGAACCCCCAAAAGCTACAGCTTCAGGGTAAGAAAGTAAATTTATCCTGTTCTCTCATTTCCAAGAGAAAAGTTTTGTTGGTTGGCATTTAGCACAGAAGGGGAAAATAAGTCCTGGAGAAATTATAACTACCAGCTGCCCTTTGCAGGCACTGGTCTTGACACACGGGTGATCCAAAAGTCTAAAACAGTCCTGAACTAGCAGAGCCCCAAGTACTTGGAAGAAGTAAATGCAAATCTTCTACGAAGGACACACTCTCACTTGAGGCCCCAAAGAACACCCCCCAACAATGTCTCAAGGAAAATGAGCTCTTGGAAGTGAAGAATAATGAAACACTCAAGGAAACAAAGCACTCTAATGAAAAACTAATGGAAACAACAGATAGTAGAAAAAGACCACAAAAACTTCAGATACCAAACATCAATAACATAACTCTTTGCATATTATATTTAAAGAAATCCAAGAGACACTTGAAAATGCTTACTGAGCAGCAGTCATCAACTGGGGGCTTTTTTGCCACCCAGGGGACATTTGGCAATGTCTGGAGGCAGTTTTAGTTGTCACAATGACGGTCGGATGCTACTGGCATTTAGTGGGCAGAGGCTGGGGATACTACTAAACACCTACAATGGACATGGTGCTCCCACCGTAAAGGATCATCTCACTCAAATATCAGTAGTGCTGAGCTTAAAAAAAATCCTACCATAGGGAAACAAAACTATCAGAAAAGACAAAGCCTGTTTATTAAAACACTAGAACTTGTAGAAATAAGTGTTTAAATACTAGAATAATTAATAACAATCAGTAGGTGTTACAGATTGAATTGTGTTCCACAAATTATGTGTTATAAATCCTAACCTCTATGCCTGTGGTTACAATTGCATTTGGCCATGGGCTGTCTTTGCTATGGTAATGAGGTAGGATTAGCATTGGGTGTGGCTTGAAGCAATCTCTTCTGAGATATAAAAGAGATTAAACAAGCAGAGATGGGGGAAGCCAGATGCCAAGCCACACGGAGATCTCCAAGGAACCAGGAAACAGAGGCCAGAGAGACAGAGACCATCCCCTAGAGCAGACAGTGAGAGAAAGCCTTCCTCCGGTGCTGGCACCCTGAATTTGGACTTTCAGCCTCCCACTCTGAGAGAATAAATTTCTGCCTGTGAGAGTTAAAAGACTGAGTATTTTGTGAAGTGCTTATTACAGCGCCTGGCTCATAGTGTGATCTGTCCTTGTCTCATCACAACTGAAGTGCATTATTTGGCTGACGTCTGTGATGCAGCCAGGCTGTAGGCCTCCAAGGGCGGGAACTGGCATTTCCCTTACAGCCCACTATCCAAAACCCACTGCTGTTGAATTGATTCTGACTCATAGCAACTCTATAGGACAGAGGAGAACCGCCCCATAGAGTTTCCAAGGAGCACCCGGTGGATTAGAACTGCTGATCTTTTGGTTAGCAGCTGTAGCACTTAACCACTAGGTCAGCAGGGTTTCTTTTGTTACAGCAGCACTAGGTAATTAAGACAACGGAAGTAATTAACAGATTAGGCATAGCTACAGAGGGAATTGGTGAACTGGCGAGAGGTATGTAGAGCTATTTGCCTCCTTTGACAAATAAGTAAACTGAGGCACAGAGCAAGGCAGCATCTTGCTTGCTGGCAAGTACATCTCAAATTGGGATCTGTTGAATTTGAAGTCCCACGCTGTAAGCCAGTCTGCCACTCCATTCAAACCTAAGAGAATTGTCTCCTCTCCCTGTCCGAGTCATTGAATAACTTTCCCACTTGCTATTTTCTGTGGCAAAATATTTTGGGGAAAATAGAATTTGTCTAAAATGCCTGACAGAAAAAAGACACATTGTGTTGCCTTAGCACGCAGGCAACAATGCCTGGCAAAAACAGCCAGTAATTTCCATCTCTGAAGCATTTACCTTCCATTAACTAATTACATCCCACAGTTTATAGTGAAGGGGCTTGAGTGTTTCTCTTTCTTACAGAAGCAGAGAAAATGGGAGAAATGCACCTATAAAGGCTCTCCCCTCATAAGTTGTTGGAAGCTAGGACGTAGGTTTCAAGGCCATCCAAGATGCAATATCCCCAGAATCCTCAGCACAAGGATCTTGAGTAAGTTATTTAACCTCACTTTAGTTTCTTCTCCATAAAAATGGGCTCATTAAAGCCAACTTCATAGAGTTGTTTCAAGGATCCAATGAGATGTGCATGAAGGGTATGGCACATAGTGACTGCTCAGCGCAACGAAGGATTACTTCTATCATAGGGGCAGGGAAGCACACAGGGAAAGAACACTGACTCTGGGACCATGCTCCTGGGTTCAAATTCCAGTCCCACCACTTACTAGCTGTGTGACCTTGGCCAGGTTACTTAACCTCTCTGTGCCTGAATTTAGTCAAATGTAAAATGTGTGTGATAAGAGCTCCAACCTTACAGGATCCTTGTGAGGATTAAATGAGTGAATAGCTGTAAAGTGCTTGTTACAGTGCCTGGCTCATAGTAAATGTTAGCTGTCCTTAGCTCATCACAACTTAAGTGAATTATTTGGCTGATGTCTGCAGTACAGCCAGGCTGTAGGCATACAAGGGCGAGAACAGGTTTGTCTTGTTCATCACTGCATCCTCAGGGCTTGGAACAGGTTGTTGTTAGGTGCCATTGTGTTGGTTCTGACTCACAGCACAACAAAATGAAATACTGCCTGGTCTTGCACCATGCCCACACTTACTGAAGTGCATTGTTACAGCTATTGGGTCAATCCATCTGGTTGAGGGGCTTCCTCTTTTTTTGCTGATCCTCTATCAAGCATGATGTCCTTCTCCATGGACTGATCCCTCCTGACATGTCGAAAGTATGTAAGATGCAGATTCCCCATCTTTGCTTCCAAGGAGCAGATAGGCACTCAGTAAATGCCTTCTGAATAAATGAAGACTCATCTCATTTATCTGCCAATGCTGTCCCCAGCCATAATGAAAACCATGATGACTATTTACTAAGAATACACCCCGAGGCAGCTCCATAATGACCTTACTGCAGTGGCTCAGCTCTTTGCATTCTTACACAAGCTGGAGGGCAGGTGGTATCATTCCATTTCACAGATAAGAAAACTGAGGGTCAGAGGGCACACAGCCAGTGAAGGAAAGAGCTAGAATTTTCACCATATCCACCTTGATTCCCAAATCCAAGTGCTAAGTCACTGAGTCTTCCCTTCAAGCTGACCATCCTCACGGATTTCACAGCCAATTCTCAAGCTCTGAGAGCGTTCTTGTTTATATTTCTTCCCTTCTCCATCAATCCTATTTCTTCTCATTCCCTGCATCTTACAGGGTAAGTTATTTCGGTTGGTGCCTCCATTTCCCTGCTTATAAAAGGGGGATATAAACACACTTTTCTTACAGAAGGGCCATAGACGATGTCTCCCTGCGTCTCTATGCAATCATCTTTATTCCACTCATCAACCAATACTGCCCATGGCCTTGGCTGCTGGGCTCAGAATTTCAGACTTGCTTACTTCCTCTGGCTGGATCTTAGCACCCACCCTGCTAGTTTTCTTTTTCCCAGGCTGACTTATTCATCAATTCCTCTCCACCCGAGTCTCTGTCACTGCCTGTGCACGCATACATATACACGCATGCACGCACACACTCTCTCACACACACCTCTCTCTTCCTGCAGCCTCTTCAGCCACTAAAATTAGCTCTAGCTCCAGTCCACATCCCCAGCGCGCCTGTCCTGGTTTCTCTCTGGGCTCCTAGCCACCTGTGATGTTGTGTCTCAGATGCCACACGCTGCCTTCCTGATGCCACAGCCATTTCCTAAAACAAGGGGTATTTTGAGACACTGGAGGGGGTGGGGTGGGGAGGCAGGAATCTCGCCCGTCTTCCTCCCAGTGTGTGTGAAAAAAAAAAAAAGCCAATGCAAGAGCTCCCTGTTCCCCACTGTGCCCCTCACCCCTATTTCTAGCTCCCAAGGGCAGTGTCCACAGATAGCTTCAGCCAGTGAGGCTTTCCCTACTCCAGTGGGCTAAAGCTTGGCTGTCAGAATGGGAGGGGAAGGAGGCCCACCAGTCAGGTGACAGACCAAGGTTCACAGGCAAATGCTTCAGAGGAGCAGGCAGAGGAGGCACCCTGCTACCTCCTCAGGGGAGAAGCCTATGTCCGTTGAGCACCTTCCTCGGACAATCCACTCTACAAATTATTTAGTGAGCACCTCCTATGGACTAGGCCTTGTGCTGAGCTCTGGGACACAGCAGGGAACAAGACAGACCAGAGTCCCTGCCCTCACAGAACTGACATTCTGGTGGGGGAGACTGCAGAGGACCAAAATGAAAACAAACAAGGTTTGACAGATGCTCTGTGGGCTTGGAGAGAAGTAAAGGAGAGGAGGAGGGCTGGAAATGTCTGGAGTGAGGTGGGACAGGCACGGTCTGGAATGACATCTAGCAAAGACCCAGGTGAGGGAAGAGCCATGACGATGTCTGAGGGAAAAGCATTTCAGGGAGAACAGCCAGTGCAAAAGCCCAGAGGCAAAACTGTGCAGGTGCTTTTGAGAAGCAGCAGGGTGGCCTGTGTGGATGGAGCAGAGTGAGTGAGCAGTAGGGTGGGAGGCAGTGAGGGCAGGGAGGAGATGGGGACTCGTGGGTGGGACTCTGTAGGGAGGACTTTGATTTTGACTCTGAGTTCCGAGCAGAGGAGGACATGCCCTGACTCAGGTGCCCTGGGATTGTGGGGAGAGTTTGGAGGGGCAAGGGCGGGAGCTGGAGATCAGGGTGGAGGGGCCCAGTCTAGCCCAGACGAGGAGTGGTGGGCTGGACCAGGGTAGGGTCATGAAGGTGGTTAGAAGAGGGTGGATTCTGGGTAGACTCTGAAGGTGAAACCAAAGAGATTTGCTAATATGGGGGATGAGAGTCAAGGATAACTCTGGCTGGGTTCCAAGTACCAGGAAGGGGGAGCTGTCTTTTCTGAGATGGAAGGGACAGCAAGAGGAGCAGGTTTAAGGAGCAATGGGCAGAGTTCTTTTGACAGAGTCTGCTGGAGAAGATGGACTCCTGGAAATGCGGGAGTTCATGTTCCAGATCCATGGTCTGGGGCTGGACATAGTGGGAGGCTGACCTTGACCTAACTGAGGAATGCAGATCAGATCATCAACCTGGGCCATCGTGTCCTCATCTATAAACAGGGTGCTGACAGTCCCTGAGTAATGCAAATTGCTAACTGAAATGTTAAGGGTTTGAGTTTACTCAGGGGTGCCTCAGAAGAAAGACCTGGCAATCTACTTCCAAAACATCAGCCCCTGAACACCCTGTGGAGCATACTTCTACTCTGACACACATGGGGTTGCCATGTGTCAGAGCTAACTTGATGGCAAACGATTTTTTAACAGCTCCAACCTTGGGGTCACCAGGAGGCCAAGTACTCAGCCAGCACCAGGCACACAGCAAGCATTTGGTAAGCAGAGAATTGTTATTACTAGTGATACAGTTGCCCTACGTATCAGCTAACCCCTCCTGGGCAGCACTGTGTCTGCTGGCTGCCAGTCCTGTGTGGCCAAGTTCAGCAGTGGGCATCTAGAATCAAGGTCATTACCTCTCTGGGTTCCACAGTGGCTAGCTAACAGAATCAGCAAGCTTCACTCCATTTAGTGGGGAAGCCGGGGGTGGGGGAGTGGAGGAGGAGGGCCTTGACCTGAGAGCCAGGCTTCTAGGTTTAAATTCTGGTTTACCTACTTCCTGTGGCTTGGAGCAAGTTTCCTGGATTTTTGGGCCTCAATTTTCCTCATCTGTAAAATGGGGATAATAATAGCTTGGGGACTGAGTGACATGGTCCCTGTAAAGCTCACAGAGCACACCTTGGCTACAGTGAGTGTTATGTTTGTATTCATCATTATTACTGCACATCTTGAGTCACCCTGTGAAGTAGGTATGATAAGTCCCATTTTTCAGACGTGGAAACTGAGGATCAGAGAGACAAGAAGGTTCTCCAGAGGTTAGCAGAACAGTGGAGGTGGGTGAACCGGGCCTGAATGCCTAGGTTCACATCCCAGTCATCTTGTTTATCCTGGGTGCATCCTTCAGACAACCTGTTCTTGGTTTCCACCTGTAAAATGGGGACAATGACAGTTTCCACCCAGAGGCTGTCCTTGGAGGAATCAACGAGATAACTTGCTCAAGATGTTTGGAACAGCATTTGGCCCCTGGGAAGTGCTCAGCGTACGTAGGCATTCGCTGTAGCTGCTGAGGGCCACCCAGCTGAACACTGTGGAAGCCACGTCTGCCTGGCCTCAGGGACCCAGGTCCTCATTATTGGACATGGCTGTTGAACTTACAGCTTAACAAGTGCAACCCACTTTTGCCCATTCCTTTAAAAAGGACTAAGAATGGAAAATTAAAGGTTGCTTTCCCAAGCCCTGCTTTCTCAAAACCACTTTGGCTCTTTGGCCCCAAACCAAAGTAGTAGTCTAGTAGATTTTAACTCCTAGAGAGGCCATGTGTGCAGAGGAGAACTAACTGCTCTATGGACCTTTTAGAAATAGATCACCAGGCCTTCAGAGCTTTCTTTTGAAGTGTCTCTTAAAAAAAACAAACAAACAACCAAAAAACCAAACGCACTGCTGTCGAGCACATTTGGACTCACAGTGACCCTACAGAAGAGTAGAACTGCCCCATGGAATTTCCAAGGAGCTCCTGGTGGACTTGAACTGCTGACCTCTTGGCTAGCAGATGTAGCACTTAATCACTACACCACCAGGGTTTCTGCCAATCTTTTGTCCAACACTTAGCACCGCTTGGCAACTCCTCTTTTGCCCAAGCCTCTCAGAATGTCTCCTTGGCTGGTGCAGCCCCCAGGTGAGGACAGATGAGGAGGGAGATGTGGCTGCACCCCAATTCTGCCCCACAGCAGGTGGCGTGCTCAGAGCAATAAGACTGAAGGCAGGGCACCCCATTTTTACTGTTGAGCACTTCTCAGCAATGTCCACACAAGCCAACCAAAAGGCATGGTCCATTCATTTATTCAATTAACTTGTTCAACAGATCTTTATTGAGCCCCATTCTCAAATCCTGCACTAATGAGACAATGACAGAGGTTCTCACAGATGCCACCAGGGCCCATAGTAGGGGACTTAAAATAGCCTCATAGTGGACATGGGGTGGGGGGTGTTACAGATTGAGTCGTGTCCCCCAAAATGATTATACTGAGGTCCTAATGTCAAGTGCCTATGAAAGTGACCTTGTTTGGAATTTAAAGAAGAAAAGAAAGAAACCAGACTTCCAACTCATTAGTGACCCTATAGGACAGAAGATCTAGATGTTATCAGTTCACATGAGGCCATCCTGGAGTCGGTGGGTCCTACTTTCTTCCCAGAGGTGTTTTATAAAGACAAGGAGGTCAGGTTAGACAGAAGGACGGCCACGCGACTGTGGAGGTTGTGTGACTATGGAGGCAGATGCAAGCCAAGGAATACCAAGGATTGTCATGAGCCACCGGAAGTGAGGAGAGAGGCATGGAAGCAGGTTCTCCCTTAGAGCCCTGAGAAGGGATCAACATGGTCAATACCCTAAACTGCAGAATTGTGAGACAATACCTTTCTGTTTTTCAGAACCACATACTGTAGTACTTTATTACTGCATACTTAGGACTCAAGAGAGGGAAGGCTTCCTGGAGGAAGAGGCAACTGATATCAGTAAACAAGAACTTCCTCAAACTCCCAAGACTCAGAACTCCCCATGGTATGGCAAACAAAGGGTCACCACTTGGCTGAACAAGGAGAACCCCTCTTCTCACTGGTAAATCCCAGTTGCCATTCCACTCCAGGTGTTAAATATTTTAACTATCATGTCTGAATAAGGGTAACCAGATACAGACAAGAGACCACATTCCAAGACAGAGCCTGGCATGTGCAAATGCCCTGGGGTGAATGAGCAGGTGCTGCTAGTAGAGGAGGCTGGAAGCCGTTTCCCTCTCAAATGAGACAGCAAGTAAAAAGAAGCCCTGCTTGGCAGTGGGGAAGGCCTGAGTCCAATTCCTGGTTCCAGCACTTACTGTCTGTATGATTTTGGGCAGGTGATTTTCCTTCTCTGAGCTTTGTTTTCCTCAAGGAGTTGTAGGATGCTTGAAAGTAATCGTGTATATAAATCGCCTGGCATATAGCAGGTGCTCAATTAATGCTGGTTTCCCTCTGCTAATGCTGACCCCCCCCCCGCCCCGATCTCGGTTACCACAAACCTGGAGCTACGAGATAGAAAAGGTGGCATTGGCTACTACAGCAGGCAGAAACAAAACGAAAAAGATGGGAATGGGAGGACAGGAGAAAAGCAAAGGTCTCCCCCAAGACGCCTGCCAGTCCTGGCCTCTTGCCTCTGATTTCTACGGAACCTGGAGCAAGGCATCCTTCCAGCTTTGATCAGGAGAGAAGGACATTTCAAACATGCAATCGAAAGCCCCAGTGGACAGGGGAGGCAGGCTGCATGGCTGTGAGCTAACTATACCAGGTCAATAAAGCAGGCAAGAAGTCTGTTCCCTGCCACAACCACGAGGCCCAGCACTCAGGGACCAAGTTGCAATTTGATCAATGCTGACGGCAGCTGAGAAGGCTGTAACCATCCCCACTGTGAATTCCCAGGGAGCCATGCAGCAAGCTCTAAATGCCCCATGCAGCCTCTGCCAACACTTCCCTTCTTGTGCCACCACAAGGATGGGAAGGAAGGAAGGGTGGCAAGAAGTCAGGGCAGAAGGCCCATGAGAACAGGGACTGCAGTGACTCCAATTAACAACTTCCTGTATCCATAACCTTTGCCATGTGACTGTCTTGCTGCACCAACTAAGAGGTGGAGTCTACTATTGCTCAGCCCTTGAATCTGGGCTGGCCTCCTGGCTTGCTTTGACCAACAGACTGTCACAAGTGGAGGCATGCCGTCCCTGAGACTAGACCTGAACAGGCCTGGGCACTTCCTCTCTCTTTAGAACCCTGCTTCTGCCATGCAGACAGCCTGGCCTGGCCTGCTGGAGTGTGAAAGTCTGCATGCATCAGAGGCCAGCTGTCTTGCCTAGGCCATCTTAGACCAGCTGGCAACCAGCCAAGCCCCAAACCGAAGCATCATCCAGTTCACCTACAGTTGACCACAGATGCATGAAAGAGTACCTGGTGAGCCTAGCCTAAACCGCCAACCTGCAGCATCATAAGTTAAATAAATGTTTGTCATTGTAAGCCACTGGGTTTTGAGTTATCTGTTAAGCAACATTATTATGACAACATAAAACTGATACAAAGGGGGATACAGAAGAGATTAAGGTAAGGTGAATTAAGACAGTTTTTTTAAAAGAGCACATTTGGACTTTGATGTACCCACTAACGATACATAAAACTAAAAGCCAGAAAAGTGTTACAGTTAGAAAACTCAAATATTTCCCAGGCTCTCTTGCAGCTAGGTGATGTAAGCAGTTTGATGCTTGGCTTCTGAGAGAGATGTTGCTTGCTTTGCCTAATCAAAAAAATGGACAGACCTGGAAGGGGCCACGCTTTTTTTTCCTATTTCTTGAATGCAGACGTGATGCTTGGAGCTCCAGCAACCATTCTGTGACCATGAAGGAAAGTCCAAGAGAATCACCAAGATGCCAGATGATACCAACCAGTGCCCACCCTAGACATTTTGTAATGTGAGAAAGATAAGCCCTTATTTGTTGGAGCAACTGTGGGTTGGATTTTCTGTTGCTTGCCACTGTACACACTCCGCATCTATTCTTCCAGTGGTTCTCTGCTTTGGGGTCACACATGACTGCAAAATAGGAACACAGGAGCCACATTTCTTCCTTTTCAGGCACAAATACGTTGGGTGCTGAGCTAACCCCTGTGCAGCGGCTGCCCTGTTGACGAAATTCTCCCTGCAGAGCGACAAAAGCCTACTTTGCTCACTTCTCTCTTTCTGGAACAAATTCTACTTATTGCCACCAGCCAAAGACAATAAAAATACTGCAAATTCATCCCCACTCCTGGCTCCTGGGCCCCACCTGGATCCTGCTCACCTCTTCCTCCTCATATTCCCATGCCTTTCGTTCATTCTCACCACTGTTCTTACCAGCACAGAAATTCCTTTCCTAGGCTGGGAAGGAAAGGGAGCTCTTCACCACAAGAATATCAAGGGGGGCCAAACTCCTCCAAGGCCTAAGTTTTTCACCTTCACATAGGGGTCACTGGAGCAAGCATATTTCCTTCTCACTGCTAGAGCTCAGAGGTAAGTGATGCTCAAGGTGCATCCCCCCAAAGTCGAATCACTATGCTACAATTCATGGCAGAATTAAGTAAGTTTAGCAAATGAGGCAGACAGTGTCCTCATGTCCCACACTGCTCACTGCTCACTGAACTCAGTCTCAGTGCAGGACCATCCAGAAAAGCTAGAGAGTGAACACTCCCAAAAAGAGCTCTCACGCCAGCCCTCTTACTCCATTTTCCAGAACTCTCTAGAGGAGTTAAGCTTTAGGCACCTGCAGGGGTAACTTGTTTGCAATGCAACCTTTATTATCTGCCTTCTCTTCCTTGTCTTACCCCCCATCTATGTTTCCTGGGGTCACCAAATACACTACTTGCCTCAAGATTTTGACCAGAAACTCGTCAGATGTTTTAGGCACACAAAGCATTTTTAAGAAGCTCAGGTAATCAACAAGAAGCCAGAAAATGGACACGCATCCATGGCAGGAATAACATAGTTAGCCTGTCCCTGATCCCAACACAAAACAGGCCGCCACGAAGGCATCTGAACCATCCCTTCATGTTGGAGTCACTGACTTCATTTTCAAATCCAGGGTGGAAGCATCTGACCAGCTGAGTATGTAAGTACAGGCCACAATCACCACGGGAGGAAGGTCAAGAACCTTTAACCCTTCCACTTCTGAGATGTGTGTGGGGTCCTATAACCTAATAACTCAGCACTGCTATACAGAAAGGGGGGTTATCCCCAAATTGGAAGAGGGGTGGGTGCTGGGTATTCAAATTAACAACAGCAAATGTTCACTAGTTTGCTAACTGGCCTAGGGAACTGGGCCTGGAGAACTAGCAATAATTATCATCATTATAATCACTGTCATTAGTCTTATAATAGCTAATGTCACAGAGCACTTACTCTGCACCAGGTTCTGCACTAAATGCTTCACAACTCATTATCTTGTTTGATTCCACCGTACAGGGTAGGTGAAATCATGATTCTTATTTTATGGATGAGGAAGCTGAGGCCCAGCAAAATGCCACATATCCCTTCTTCTTTCTTGGCAGTTCAAACCCAACGAGAAGTCCCTTGGAAGAAAGACCTGGCAATTGGCTTCTAAAAGTTCAGAGCCATGGAAACCTTATGGAGGGCAGTTCTACGTTGTACACAGGGGGTTATACACTAGGAGTTGGCATCAACTTGATGGTAACTGGCTTGGCTTTGGATTTTGGGACTATGTACTAACAATTACTATCCCATTTAACCTTCACCTCAACTCAGATTAAATATGAATATCAGCCTCATTTAATAGATGAATAGACTGTGGACTCGAGAGATAGGTTCATTTTCCCATAGTCACACATATTCTAAGAGCCAGGATTTGAACCCATGTCTCCAAAGCACTCTTTACTGCAAAGTTATGTTCTAGTTTTCAAGTCAGTGCACCACGGAGCAGTTACATATGTTAGAAAACACTCATGAAAACCCTTTACATTATCAAGTATAGCATACATGGTTTTGTATATTTAAGCCTAGATGGTAATGTTGTTGTTGTTAGGTACCGCTGAGTTGGTTCTGACTCCTAGCGACTCTCTAGGACAGAGAACCACCTCATAGGGTTTCCAAGGAGTGATTGGTAGTTTTGAACTGTAGATCTTTTGATTAGGAGCTAAGCTCTTACGCACTGTGCCTCTAGACCTCCTGGGCAATAAGAAGTGTGTATAATACATAGAGTAATATAATGCATATAGTAACATATGGTATAAAATGCAGAGAACTGTATGACACATAGACAATAGCACTGATGGTTGTCACAGCCATTTCATACTCCCATCTCTCCTACAGAGGGAACCAGTCTCCCATAGGATGGTGAAAATGTCAGATATTCATGTTCTCTGTCTTCCCAGGTATGACCATTATTATTGGTCATACAAAAAAAAAAAAAAAAAACTCAATGCTCCGTGTCCCTTCAGAACTGACAATAAGATTTTCCTCCTGACCTGAAATTGAAAAACTAGGAGAGCTCTTTCTCCCCACCATTACCTTCTTCATGGATGAAGCTGTGTGAACAGATGATGTGGCAGCCACTTTGCAACCTCGAGGCAACAAAGTGCAAGATCTAAATTCAACATACTGAGGCAGGTGGAGTGAAAGGTGGAAGGAGATCTCTGAGTCATTCTACTAACCCTGGTCCACTGATTTTCAGATTTCTTGTTAAGGCAGGCAACCAAAACCTCTGCTGAGTGACAAAGCCCCTTCTAGCTGTCTCTTCCATTACTTGCAGAGAAAAACATTCTAACTGGTACAGTAACCACCCCCCTCAAAGCCAAACCCATTGCTGTCAAGTCAGTTCTGACAACGACCCTATAGGACAGAACTGCTGATACATAGAGTTTCCAAGGAACAGCTAGTGGATTCAAACTGCCAGCCATTTGTGTAAGCAGCCAAGCGCTTAACCACTTGCGCTACCAGAGTTCTATAAACAACACATATCACATTTTTCTTTGGAAAAAGCTCATGGGGTGGAATGGCAGGTGTAAATGACCACTGCTTAATTATTCAATTCTTCTTTTTGTATGTGTGTCAATTACATGTCCATGATTTTAAGTTACTGTGTCAGTAAATTGCACAGAATGCAATTGTGCTATACTTATTACAACTTCTCCCTTGAAAATTTCCAAGAGCTGTTTCCTACATCTCAACACAGTCTATTTCATGAAGACCTTGCAGTCTGATTCATCCTATCCACTCAGTCTTATAATTACTTAACTCACTGGAACAGTACCGCAAAGCTAAGGAAACAGCACCAATCACACTTTAGGGCCTAGAAGTGGGACTTTGGAGTCTAAAGCTTCCATCCTGGTTCTGTCTGATGCAACCTTAAATGCTGTGGACAGCCCTGGAACGTGCCTGTGAATAGCGGAAAAAAATAAATAAATTAAAACCCCAAAAAACTCACACTCTGTGTCCCTTAAGAACTGACAATAGATAAACAAGTACACAAACAACAAAAACCAAAACTTTGGCTCCTAAAATAAAAGTTTCTTAGGGCTGGGAAGAACTCATGAGTATAAAGTATTTGATAATTTTTAGCCGATGACAGGAATCCCTGGGTGATGCAAATGGTTATGTGCTTGGCTGCTAACCACAGGTTGGAGTTTCCAGCTGAACTCAGAGACACCTTGGAAGAAAGGCCTGGTGACCTGCTGCTGAAAAGTCAGCCACTGAAAACTCTATGGAGCCAATTCTACTCTGAAACACATGGAGTCACCATGAGTTGGCACTGACTTGATAGCAACTGGTTTATGGTAGCCTATGACAGTCTCCAAAAGAGGTTTATGCACAGGTGAGTTGCACATCTAGAAAACAGACATGGACTGTCTGCACAACCATCCACAGCAGCTGTGAGAGCGCATCCTGCTCAGAGCCTCCCTCATTTCTGTGCAAATCTGTTCATACTTGTGCCAGCTTATTAATGCAAAGTAGGTAACAAAGCTCATTCAAAAATGGCTTTTGTCCACATGAAGCCACGACACTTAAGAAACACTTTGGGTAGGACTATAGCCAGAGCTGGGTGCATTCCAGCCACAAGTACATCAACTGTTAATCCAGTGCTCCCGGTTGCCCTCTGAAACCCACCTGCCCATCTCAACCCACAGACACACAGAGGCCCTTCACTGGGGGGGGGGGAACACATCAACATCTCTGCATCTAGACCAGTCATTTTACAGTGAAGCCCCCTTAAGTGTAGGCAGGTTATAAGGACTGCCAATTTATTCAGTCAGCCAAAACACTGATTTAGCTTTCACTGTGTGCCAGGCACTGTTCCAGACACCAAGGATATAAGTGAGCAGAAGAAACAAAATCCCTGCCCTCGAGGTGTTGATCTTCTAGTGGAGGATAGACAAACAATAAGACAAATAAAATGTTCAGACTATCAGAGAGTGGTTAGTGTATGAAAGAAATCAAAATCAAAGGAGGAAGGCAAGCAGGGTTGGGGGAGTGCTGACAGGGTAGATGTGGGTCAGGTGACATTAGGGCAAAGCTTTGAAGATGAGGGGGTGGATCAAGCAGCTACTGGGAGATAGGCTGGGCAGCCCAAGGGAGCAGCATATGCCAGAAGTGCTCAAGGACCAACAAGGAGGCTGAAACAGCTGGAGTGAGTGAGTGAATAAGTGGCTAAGAGAGATGAGGACAGGAAGGTGACAGGGCAGAGCACCAACTTTGGCTTATACGTTGAGTGAGCTGGGAACCATGGGAAAGATGTGAGCAGAAGAGTGATTTGATCTAACTTATGTGTTAAGAGGGTCTCTCTGGCTGCTTATGTTGACAACAGGCTGTGAGGTAGGGAGGCCGACGCACAGCTGGGAGGCCAAAGATGAGGATGGCTCAGACCAGGGTTGAGGCGGGTGGTGAAAAGTGGGGAGACCCTTAAGTATGTTAAAGACAAAGCCAACAGGATTTGTGGAAGGATCAGCTGTGTGACTTGAGAGAGGGAGAGGGAGTTCAGGCTTTTTTGCTGGAGCATCTGGAAGGACAGAGCTGCCATCCACTGAGCTGAGGATGATGGGGAGGGAGTGATACTCAAGGGAACTCTGGTTTGCGCATCTAGGCTGTGAGATGCCTGTGAAATCCTCAAGTGGTGATTTCAGGGGTGGGTCATGCAGGAGATATCAATTTGGGAAACACTATTTAAACCCTCAAGACCGGATGAGCTCAGCAAACGGGTGAATGAAACCAGGGGAAGTCAAGAAAAGTGGAGATTTTGTTTTCTCCAAGCCTTAGCGTCACCACTGCCACATAGCCATGTGGCAGGTGTGGGCCTTCCATCCCTGGGTCAGGACTGGGTCCCCCGAAGGGGGTGGAGATAGTCTGGCTTTGACAGGCTCTGTGACAAGATGGTGTCACGAGGTCCTGCACGACTCCCTGTACAAACCAGAACCCAAAGTCTTCTGCTCAGCAGCCTCTGCCCTACCTGATGTGCCTGCCAGCTTTCGGTTCTGCTTAGGTTTCTTCTATATGCCAGGCGGCTGCCTCCCTACCCCAGCCAGGAGACAGAGCCATTAGCCCTGAAAACCATACAGGCAGTGGTCAGATGCCTCTCCTGACTCAGTAGGTTGGTGCTTGTCAGAGCAATTCAAAAGGACAAACCTGCAGAGAAATGGATGGCAAGGTCTTCTCCAGCTCCATGGGGCAAGCGAGGATGGGCAAGCTCAGAGCCTTCTCCTTTATCTCTCCGGGGAACACCACCCTCTTGCCATCTGGCCTTAACATGTCCCTTCCAACCCAAGAGAGGCAGAGAAGGAAGATGTCTTTGGGCCAGTGTGTGTTGAACGCTGTCCAGGGTGCTGAAATCTCTGACCTACCAGTATTTCAGCTATCTCACTCCAGGTTAGTTTGGGACCTTCTGAAAAGCAGACTGGAAACAAAGACTGGATGCAGACGGTTAATTTGGGAGGTGATCCAAGGAATTGAAAGTGAGGAACTAGAGAGGGAGGGGTCAGTAAAGGAATTCTAATGAGAGGTTTCATTGTGGGAAACAAGGCTCAGTCTAGCAGGGAAGCGGGGAGGGGGGAGAGCGAGACCCTTTGAGAGACTAGAACACACTTGAATTGTCTCTCTGAGCAATAGGGAAGCCATGGTATTTAAACACCAACTTGCTTGCTCATTAGAGAGGGTTGAGTGTGTTGTATGGCTGGGCTGAGCAAAGTCTGATGATGCTGGAGAAAGCCCTTGACAGAGAAGGCAGAGAGGTGGGGGTGGCGGAGGTGGGAAGCAGTCTGCTTGCATAATTGTCCACTGCAGCCACAGATAACTCAGCAGTGACCTGGCAGAATACCGGGTATTGGGTGGGGCATCAGCTGCATCTACCACAAAGGGATTTGTTTTCATTTTTTTCCCATCAGTTCACCAACTCTCACTTATGAAGCACCCAGAAAGGACTCAGTTGGCAGCATCTGTGATACACTGCCTTCTTTATTGCTAGTCTGAGGAGGTAGGCCCTCTCATTGCATCCGTTTTACAGTCTGTGAAACTGAGGTTTAGGGATTACCTCACATTTCCAAGGTCACGCAGTCCATCACTGGCAGGGCGAGGTTTGCAGGCTTCTGGATTTCTTTTTTCATTTTTTTTTTCCTTGCCACAACAGAGCCCAAGATGAGGGAGGGAGAGGAAGAATGCCCCTGACTTTCCATCCCAGGAGCCTCTTAAGTTTCCCTAGCAAAACTTGCCTTCCAGGAAATAGTACAGGACTCAAGAAAATGGACTCTGGATCCAGATATGCCTGAGTTCAAATTCTGAATTCACTGCTTATGAGGTGGGTGACTTTGGGTGAATTATCTAAACTCTTTGGGCCTTAGTTTCTTTACCTGTAAACTAGAGATAACAGTAGCACCTAACTCAGAGGGTTATAAGGATGAACTGAAAATGTAACATAAATGGTTTATCATGTCATAAACATCTTGTAAGTTGTTGCCACCATTCTTAACAACAGGCATTGTGTTCCTGAGGATCTGAGCTGAAGATCACCCTTTGGACAATCTTAACCCAGGCCCAGTGTTATACTCATTGTAGGGCAAACATAGCAGAGCAGTTGACAACCTACTCTATCTCTTATTAGCTGAGGGATTCCTTGCAAGTGCCTCAACTCTCTGAGTCTCACATTCAAGTACACCAAGATCTGAGAGGCTGGAAAGAGATCATGGGCATAATCTGCTAATATAATGCCTGGCACACAGCAAGTCCCCAATAAGTGACAACAGCAGCCATCTCAGCAGCCAGCGTCAACATCGCTGCCACCATCACGGCCATTACAAGATGGGAGAGTTGACTCCTGTGCTGGGAAGTGAGGCAGGCTCTGATGAAACACAGTTACAGCAAATACCAAGATGACCAAACACCGAACAGTCAAGAGATCAATATTCTGCGAGTGATAAAACGGCATTTGTGCCATTTAGCGGGGGAACCGTTCTGGTACCAAGGGTGGCTGATCCACTGGAGGAGAAATTAAGGCTAAATGACGTTAAAAGAAAATGTAGCCCATGGCTGAATTGTTGTTAGGTGAGGCTGAGTTGGTGCTGACTCATAGCAACCCTTTGTACAACAGAAAAAAACACTGCCTGGTCCTTAACTATCCGCCTAATTTTTGCTTTGCTTGAGCCCACTGTTACAGCACTGTGTCAATCCATTCCAATGAGGGCCTTCCTCTTTTTCACTGACCCTTGAAGAATGGAGAAGGAAAATGTGGTCCAGCCATACAATGGAATATTATTCAGGCACAAAAAAGGAACGAAGTTATGATATATGCTACAATGTGGATGAACCTCAAAGACATTATGCTAAGTGAAAGAAGTCAGACAAAAAAGGCAAATGTTTTGTGATTTCACTGATAGGAAATATTCAGAATAAACAAATGCATAGAGAAAGAAAGTAGATTAGTGGTTGCCAAGGGCTTGATGGGAGAGGGAGAATGGGGAGGGCTCTTCAGTGGGCATGGGTTTTACTTTTGAGGTGATGAGAATGTTCTGGAATTAGAGGTGGTGAATGCACAACACTGTGAATGCACTAAATGCCACTGAATTGCTCACTTCAAAATGCTGAGTTTTATGTTCTGTGAATTTCACCTCAATAAAATGTAGCTGTTATTTATAGGAACTGCCAGATTGCTGGTTTTGTGAGTTAGAATGCTGGTTGCTTTGTTGTTGTTGGAATGCTGTTTTTATGTGTAGGCAACTGAGACCAGCTGCATAAGAGATGCAAGGAGGAGAAACTGAGTGAGTGACCACGTGAGTTTGCTCAATAAATCAAAAAAGAGAGTGTAAGGGGTGAGCCTCAGTGTCTTCAAATACACAATTAAAAAAGAGAGAACTGGCATTCCTCTCTGAGGCTTGCTCTCCATTGCAAGAAGTCATAGGGTGGGTACCTGGGGGCAGAAGGAAAGAAGATTGGGCTCTGGTGGCAGAACCCAAGAGGTGACGTTAATCATTTGTATCACTCCTAGTCCCCTAAAACCTGGGATTCCAGGCATCTCGGCATGAACATAACTTTTTGTTTGGGAAGATTTCTGATTTGCCACGTCTTGGTGTGACTTTAAGTTTCTTTGTGTCTTAGCTGCCTTGTAAGCAAAGTAAAGAGGTCAGACCTCCCAGGGTTCACTCGGCCCTAAAAGGCAATGATGCAACAAGACAAAGCAAATATCCTTCCCTGCTGGTCCTTGATTACTTGAGTCTTTTGCTTGCTTCTGGGTCACAACAAACTGCTCAAAGTCTGGAGCAGTTCACAGGACTTTCAAAAGGAACATTTGTTTTCACTGAGCTGTAAAAATCCCAAACTTGACAAGGACCCAGGGTCATCTGTCCCTTATCTGAGATCAGGGTATCCACCATAAACTCTTTGACTATTTGACTTTATCAATCAAACATCACTTGTCAGTTTGTCATACAGTAGTGGCTTGCGTGTTGCTGTCATGCTGGAAGCTGGTATCACTGATATTTCAAATACTAAGCATGGTCACCCACAATGGACAGGTTTCAACAGAGCTTCCTAACCAAGAAAGACTAGGAAGAAGGGTCTGGAAATTTACTTCCAAAAATTAGCCTGTGGAAGTCTTATGGATTGTAGCAGAATATTGTCCCACTCACCTGTTTTTGGACACATCATCAGGGTAGATCAATCATTGGAGGAGGACATCATGTTGGGTTAAGTAGAGGGTAGGAGAAGGTGAGGGAGCCCTTCAGTGAGCCACATTGGCACAAGAGCCACAGTGATGGACTTGAACATGCCAACAATTATGAGGATGAGACAGGACCAGCCAACTTTCAGTATGTTGTACATATGGTCACTGTGAGTCAAGACTGATTTAACAGCAACTATCTGTCTATCCACCTATTCATCCTTCCATCCATCCGTCTTTCCCTCTCTTCATCCATCCACCCACCCACTCACCCATCTAACCATCTTTGCTTCCTTCCCTCCGTTCATCCATCCATCCATCAATCCAACCTCAGTGGATGGCCCCGTTTCCTAAAACAGCTTATTGGGTTTTCCAGAAGACACTGATTAGCAAAAGCATTCCCATGTTCTAGCTTAACAACCATTTATCTTATTGATCACTTACTATGTGCCAAGGACAGTACTAGGCCCACAGATACAAAAATATGCACCTTTATCCCTACCCTGGTTCTGTTCACAGTTTGCTTTTTCTAACCTGCACAACTGTATTATTTGATCTTTTAGATACTTGTATATCTTTGAGCATTCTAGTAAAAGCTCTCTCCATCTCAGAAATATAGCCAAACTTCTAAAATCTTCCTTTTACACATTTTCAGTATAATGATTGGACCTTCCCATACAATGGAAGTACACTTTCAAGCAGGCTGATAAAATGGCAAAGGGAAAACTTCTCTGAGGTCTCGAGTTAGGCAAAATAAACAAAAAGCCACAGGTAAGATCTTCTTCACACAAGAAGAAAACAGAAACCTCAGTAGTCCACGAAAAAGGAATGATGTTTTAATATTGCGATTTGTTATGGAATGTGAGAAGACAATGAGCTAATCAGAAAATGCTGATTAAAGTCATCATTGTCTCAATGTCAAACTAAAACACTTGAGCCTCCCCCTCCTGTCTGCCAGAGCGCAGAATTAAGTTTTTTACTGCCTATGCCCCTTCACTAACATTGAGCAGATGACTACGTCTGCAGGGCTCCCCTCCCTGGTCTAGCTGATAAACCAACAAGACACTAAACAGCCCCTTGGAATTTGAAGTGATGAAATTGGAGTGATGTGCTTGGTCTGAAGGAGCTAGAACCACCAGACAAAAAGGAAAGATGGTTGATTACTGGAGAAACAAGAGCGAGGAGACTAAGAGCAAGGAATGAGAATGAATAGAGGAGAAAAGAATGCAATGAGAAATGAATATACCAAAACCAAACCCACTGACTCACTGCGACCCTATAGGTCAGAGTAGAATTGCTCCATAGTGTTTCCAAGGAGCACCTGGAAGATCTGAACTGCTGACCTTTTGATTAGCAGATGTAACACTTAAGTACTATGCCACCAGGGTTTCTTGACAAAGGAACAGAATCTAGAATAGTGGTCCCTCCTACTTTCAGGGTTCTAGATCCCTGATGAGAATTTGATGAAAATTACAGAGCAGATAGACACACACGCACTTTTTGCAAACAATTTCAGAGAATTCATGGACCTCCTTAACCCCAATCACAACACAGGACTCTGCTCTCAGGACCTATCTGCCCCAGAGGAAGAACTCTCCTCCAGATGCTCTCAGATGCCAGGAAATCAGAAGAAAGACCACCTAGTTGTGAGCAGAAAGCAGAGAGCAGAGAGCAGAGACAAACATCCAAGAGACAAAGTGACCCATCAAATGACTGCCCTTCCCTTAGGCATCCCTTATTGAAGCTTACTCCATGCTCTACAGCAGGCAAGCTTCCCTACAAGCTTGCCACAAACAATGGCAGAGGGAACCAGAGGTTCTTGAGCCTCTTTCCTACCAGCAAGGGCAAGTCAGCCTTGCCAGCAGAAGCTGACCCCCAGGGAGCATAAATTGGCACAACCACTTTGCAGAACAATTTGGCAATATTCAGTGAAGCTAAAGACATGTAGAGTCCACGACTCAGCAATTTTCCTCCTGGGTCTGTGCCCTAGAGAAACTTGCACGCAAGGAAGAGGGGGAGCTTGGTTCAAAATAGCCCAAAGCTGGAAGCAACCCAAATGGATAAACATATGGTCAGAGATTCACACCACACAATACTCGACAGTGGTAACAGTGGGTGAATCAGAATGACTCTTGTCAATCAAACCACTCTTCGGTGAGGTGTACAAAGTAGGCTGCAGGAGAAAACACATGTCTTGGAATAAGTATAACAGCCAGAGGTCTCCTTAGAAGTGAGAACAGCAAGACTTCATCTCATACTTACACATGTTATCAGGATGTCCTTGGAGAAGGACACTGTCGTGGATTGAACTATGTCCCCTCCAAAACTGTGTGTAGTAATTTGGCTAAGCCATGACTCCCAGTGGTTTGTGGTTCTCCTCTATTTGGTAATTATAACTCTCCTATATGTTGTAAATCTTAATCTCTGCCTGTGATTAGATTAGATTAGATTAGAGTAAAGAGGATTAAGGTGGAACTGTAAAACACCTGCTAAGGTTATATCCATGATCCAATGTAGAGGAAGTTTCCCTGGGGTGTGGCCTGCACCTTTTTATCTCTCAAGAAACTAAAGGAAAGGGAACTGAGCAGAGAATCAGGGATCTCATACCACCAGGAAAGCAACGTCAGGACCATAGTGTATCCTTCGGACTTGAGGTTCCTGTGTTGACATGCTCGCAGACCAAAGGGAGACTGATAAGAGGACCTTCCTGCAGAGCTGACAGAGACAGAAAGCCTTCAGGGAGTCAGCACCCTGAATGCCGACGTTAGCCTACTGGACTGTAAGAGAATATACTTCCCTTTGTTAAAGCCATCCTCTTGTGGTATTTGAGTTTTAGCAGCACTAGATGACTAAGAAAGATATCATGCTTGGTAAAGTGGAGGGTCGGAGAAACAGGAAGATCCTCAACAAGATGAGTTAACACAGTGGCTTCAACAATGGGTTCAAACACAGCAGCGATGGTGAGGATGGTGCAGGACGGGGTGGCATTTCATGCTATTGTACACTGGGTCACTATGAGTCAGAACTGATTTGAAAGCTCCTCATAGCAATATGACTGCTGTTTATAGGAAAACATCAAGCATGCCAAACAGTGACATCTATTTCTTAGGGTACTTACTTATTATGTAATAATAGTGTAAATATAGAAGTAGAAATGATAAACATAAAATTCTGGAAAGTTCTCTGGATGGGGGAGAGAAGGGAACAGGGACAAGGAAGGGAATGAGGGAGTCTTAATGTTCTATTAGAAAGCTTTCACTTTGAAGGCAGATCGATACTCCACTTCCCTGCCCTCTTCTCCTCCAATCGCCCCGTCACTTACTCCACTCCAGTCACCATGGTCTCCTCACTCTTCACCAAACACAACAGATATAGTCCAGTCTGCCTCAGGGCCTTGGACAGGCTTTGTCTTCTATTTAGCACTTGCCTCTTCCAGCTGTCTGCATGGCTCCTCCTCACCTCCGTCAGGTCTTCCTTAAACATCACCTTCTCAATGATATCTTCACTTGTTACCAGCCTCCCATCCCACACTTTACACATTCTGCTCCTGCTGTGTTCTTTTCCCTGGAGCCCTTACCACCACCTAACACACTCTTGCTGTAGTGTGCTGTCATGTGGATTCCGTCTCATAGTGGCCCGACAGGACAAAAGAGAATTGTCCCATGGGGTTCTTTCAGCTGAAATCTTTATGGGAACAGGTTGCCAAGTCTTTATCCCATGGAGCTGCTGGTGGGTTTGAACTACCGACCTTTCAGTTAGCAGCCAAGTACTTAACCATTACTAGATACTTTATTCATTCATCCACCCCTTCAGTTAGTCTGTCACTCCTACAAGGTTGGGGACTGGTCTGTTTGGTTCCTGAGCCCAGTACAGTGTCTGGCACATAGTAGATGCTTCCTAAATACTCACTGAGTGAATGAACACATATACAGCTGTTGGTTACATTATTCTCTGTTTCTTTTTGAATGTCTGAACTTAGTATAAATGTTGTTAGTAACAACAAAGAAGTCAGCTGCTGAGATGTTTCACAGACAAGTTTCCCAGTAGGTAAGAGAAAAGCGCTGAAGCCATAACACATAACTTAAACCTGCCAGGGTCCAATCACAGCACTGTGGGCACAGCCAACTGAGATCTCTTCATAAGTGCCCAAGTCTCCAAAGCTGGCCCAGACTCCTCAGAACAGAGCACTCACATCCAAACATTTCACAGGCAGCCTGAGGGGACACAGCTCCTTCCCCAAGAAAGGGACTCTGGCACAATAAGTGTGTTCAGGATCTGATTGCAAAGATCCAGGCAACACAGCATGGGTGCAAAGACCGTGACACCTACCAAGAGAGGCAGGACTTAGAGCAGCAGCAAAGCCAAGAGGAGAATGATGAGGAAGGAGTTCCCCACTCAGTGAAGAGAGGCAGAGACAGACTTAACCCAGAGGAGAGGCACGGGGGCAGAGGAGCCAGAGATCAGCATGATAGCAATGTCCACCACTCTGGGATATGATAAAAGCCTTGGGGGTCTGTGGTACAGAGTGACTGTTCATTGTATCCATTTTTCTTTCCTTCTAAGCACAGCTTGACATCCACAGCAACCCTTGCAGTGATGTGTGCTCATGTGACTGAGTTCTGGCCAGTGGAATCAAAGTGGAAGAGGTAAGGGCCAGGTTCTAGCCAGGCCCACGAAAACCTCCCAAATATCATCTCCATGTCTTCTGTCCTCCACGGATGGGTGCAGACAAGTACAGAGGCCTTGTGAGTTACGTACTGACAATGAAGAGTCACAATATGGCAAGGGCCTGGGTCCTTCCATTACCACTTGAAGGAGAGAAGCCTGCCACCTAAGAACAACTATTTTGAAATGTAAGTGAATGAGAAACATACTTCTGCTGTGTTCAAGACATGATCTCATTTTGGGTTTGTTTGTTACACTAGCCAGTGTTACTTCCTACAGGATCTGTGGTGGGACATGTCCACACCTTAACCTTCCAACTATGTTTCATTGTGTACATATCTGAAAATGTCTCAAAGGCAGTAACTGTCCTTATTTAGATTGGCTTTCTCCCTAGACCTTGTACTCAGAAGCTCTCAGTAAACATTTGCCAATTTGACACAAAGGCAAGACTTTTACAAGCAAATCCAGAGAGACGCACAAGCACGATAGGTTAAAACTTGAATTCTGCAAAAACAGAATAAGCCAAGCCAAGCCAAGCGGTGGGTTCAAAACCTAGTCCTGCCACTTTCTGGCTGGGTGACCTTACAATTTACTCCCTGTACTTCCGTTTTCGCAGTGGTTGGGTGGCAATATCGTTGTTGTTGTTGGTTGCTCTCAAGACGGCTCTCATTTGTGGTGACCTTACGTAGAACAGAACAAAAACACTTTCTGGTCCAGCACCATCTTTGTGGTCATAATGGGAATATTAATAATACTTAATTCATTGCACTGTGAGGATTAAATGAAGCACTTTGGAATAAGTCAAACAGAATAAGCCAGGGTTCTCACTGTAGCAGAAAGAATCCACAGGGGTACACAGGTGGCGGAAGAAGGCAGGTGAACATCAAAGAAGACGGGGCTCAGCCTTTGCGAGCTCAGCCCGGACCCCAATTTACACTCCATTACACGCCCCAGCTTCTTGGCATCCCTCCGTGAGGCAATCCTAAAGAACACTGCACTTACCCTGTTAGCACCACCACAAAGTCCATGACGTTCCAGCCATTCCTCAAGTAAGAGCCTTTGTGGAAGGCAAACCCAAGGGCGATGATTTTAATTCCAGCCTCGAAACAAAAAATTCCAATAAAGTATGGTTCTGTGTCATCCTGGAGGGGAGAGAAGGCAAGATCAGCATCTTTGTCTGGCCAGAGGCGATGGTCTCCAGCCTCTGCAGAACATGGTACCCATCCAAGGAGTTCGCCCACTCCCTCTTGCCTCCCCTGCTCTCCATGCTCGCTGCTCCTTACAGCATCCTGCCTGGCGGTCTCCTGTCTGAGGCTTTTGCAAGAGAAGCAGAAGCACAGAGAAAACACCCACCTTCTTTCCTTCTGGACAGCCTCACACACCACATGGCCAAGTAAAGCCATTTGTCTAGAGCTGCGTTGGCCAATATGGTTGCCACTGGCTGCATGTGGCGGTTTAGAGTCTAAATAATTTCAATGAAGTAAAATTAAAGATTCAGTTCCTTGGCCACACTATGTGTCAGGTGGCTGATGTGTTGAGTAGCACAGGTGTAGAGCAGAAAGGCCTACCAGACACAGATTTCAAAGCTCCACATAGGCCTTTGAGGTTGGTCCCCGTGTACTTATCTCATTCCCAAATCCTACACCCATGAATGATTTCACATGCACACATCAGCACAGCTGTACTAGTTGTTAAAATATTACAAGAATGCTTCTGCAGAGGCTGTTAAATGGCCAGGACCCTGACCCCCAACTCTTCAGGCTTTCCTGCTGGTCACTTCCAGCTGATAGCCCATGGGAGTTGGTATCAAACCATGAGCTGCATGGGAGGCCCACATGGGCATCTGCCCATCTCATAAGTCTGCACTTGCCTAACTGCAATCATTTGCATTCTGCCTTCACGATGTTTTTCCAGATCAGCTTGCCACTTGTACCACTATCTTATCGCTATTATACTTTTCAGTGGGTTCTTTCTACTCAAAAAAACAAAACATTCTTGAAATCACAGGCTTGTGAAATCACTGCCATCAAGTCAATTCCAACTTATTACGACCCCACATGTGTCAGAGTGGACTGTGCTCCCACCAGGTCTTTCTTCTGAGGCACCTCTGGGCAGACTTGAACCTCCAACAATTCAGTAAGCAGCTGAGTGCACTATCTGCAGATTCAGGGGTTCCATAGGCTTCCTAAGTAAGTTCTATTTTTTTTTTTCAAATATGCAGTGCAACAAATACTAAGTACAAAAGCCTTCAGACCACCAGTATTTGGTTCATCCATTAGGAATGAGCAGTTTCTGACACCTCCTTCTACCTGTCCTTGAGCTATTACAGCTGGTTATGAGAAAGTGCTAGAAAGGAGAGGAGTCTCTCCCATTGCACCATCAGGATCCCAGGAGAATAACCACAGTTTTTAAAGCAGGGAGTTGGAGCTGACTGCACGAGGCACTGAGAAGGATCTTAGTGCTAGTTTCAATAGCTGTCAAGTTTCTCTGGAGCTTTTGTGTGGTACAAACATTTGGTGGCTTGAGCAGTGCCTCAGAAAAAAGACCTGGTGATTGACTTCCAAAAAGTCCACCACTGAAAGCCCATGGAGCACACTTCTCACACACATGGCATTGCTGTGACCCAGAGTTAACTCAGTAGCAACTGTTTACAGAGTTTCTCGGAGAGAGCAATAGGCTTTTGCATGTCTTCCAGAGTTGGCACCCATACATAGGAATCATGGGGGATACAGGAACAAACTCAATGACACTGTAGGGAAGAAACAGTCACATATGAGAACATGGGGGCATCTCCCCAGGCAGAGGGTCTGGTTTCTACAGCAAGACAGTGGCAGGAGGGAAGCACTGCCATAGATCAAGAATCCTAAATGACATAACCACCAATGTGGGCCATGCTTGGATCCTGGCGTGAACAAGCCAACTGTCAAATGACATTTCTGAGCTACTTATAGAAATCTGATCCCTGAGTGGATCTCAGATGATTCTAAGGAACCACTGCTAATTGTGTGGGGAGTGGTGATGGTGCATTGGCAATGTAAGAGAACATCTGCATTTTTAGCAATGCAGATGTAAGTTTGTGGAGGTGAATATTTGTCTGGGGTTTGCTTTAAAATACTTCATCCAAGGAAAAAAAGACACTAGGGGGACAGAAGGAGTGAAGGTGGAAGGATCTTGACAACTGCTGGATCCAGTGAAGGGTTCATGGAGTCTTACTGTACAGTTCTCTGTGCTTTTGGGTATAGTCAAAATCTCATAGTAGTTTTGTTTTAAATGAGATGTCTTCATGGACAACATGACCATCTGTCACCCATTTCCCCCATGACACCAGCTCCACTGGGTGGCAAGGGTGGAGGATGGACAGTGAGAATCTCCTCTGCCTCTAGATGATGGGTGGTCATGAAAGCTGGCCTTCCCAGGCGGGGGCCACCATCTAGCTCTTGGCTCTAGGACTGAGAGCACCTTGTAGCCCCTGCCCCCTCCCTCCTTCAATTTACCAGAACAGCAGGGTGGAGACCCCCAGAGAGGTGCCACTCACCAGTCGCTCCGACATTGGGGTCTTGTCGTCATCAGGCAGGTGCTGCTCCAGGGCAAGGACGATGCAGTTTGCTATGATGGTGGCTAAAATCATATATTCAAAGGGAGTACCAAGGAGTCAAGGAAAATCTTTCTGGCTTAGTGAACCACAAGGAGAAAGGGTATTCAAGGGTGTCTGTGACCAACTGGTTCAAACCTTTCTGGGACTCCCCCAGAGGGTCTCCCCATAGGCCTTAACTGAAACCATCTGGTGTCTTCTGAATAGTTCCTGATATTTCCCCGACTTTGGATCCCCTCTCCTCATCAGTGGCTGGAACTGTGTGGTTTGGAGTGAGTTCTTTTGGGCTCCAAACCTGGCCAAGATGACTTTTTAAGGAAAATGTAGATATTCTTCCCCCATTTCACCACAACCATTTATTGAATCAGTATTAATTCAGTGCCTACTGTGGGCCAGGCCCTGTTTCAGGCACTGGGGACAGAGCTGAGAGCAAAATAGACAAAAGCTTCTTTGCAGAGAAGCCAACGAAAGCGATAACCGCATTGTACAGCATATTAGAAGGTAGTGATTGCTCTGGAGAGCAGAAGCAGGGAAAGGGCTGGGGGAAGCGATGTAGGATACAGTAGTCGGATGGGACACCACACCCGGCACAAGCAATTACAGAAAAAAATAAATTGGGCTCATCAAAATTAAGAACTGTGTACATCAAAGGACATTACCAAGAAACTAAAACCTACAGAAAGGGAAAAATATTTTTGAATTATATGTCTACTAAGGATGTTGTTGAGGGCTATGGCTGCTAACCAAAAGTCGGCAATTTGAGTCCACCAGGCGCTCCCTGGAAATGCTATGAGGCAGTTCTACTCTGTTCTATAACGCTGCTATGAGTCAGAATCAACTCAGTGGCAGCAGGTAGTGGATAAGGGTCTTGTAGCTAGAGTGGATAAAGAACTCTTACAATTCAACAACCAAAAGACAAAACAACCTACAGAAAAAATTGGCAATGGACTTGAAGAAGACACATTTCCCCAAAGACATACAAACGGCCAAAAGGCACATGAGAAGATGCTCACTGTCTTTAGTCATTAGGGAAATGCAAACCAAAACCACAATGAAATAATACTTCTTCAGATCCACTAAAAACCTGTTTCTGATTCATGGTGACCCACGTCATGCACAGCAAAGCTGCTCCATATGTTTTTTTCTGCCTGTAATCTTCATGGAAGGAAACACATTGCCAGGCCTTTCTTTGGCGGTGCCATGGGTTGGGTTCTAACTGCCAGCCTTTAGGTAAGTAGCTGATTACAAATTGCTTTTGCCACCCAGGGCCTTTCACACTCAATAAAAAAAAAAAAAGAAAGAAAAACAAAGCCAGTGCTGTTGAGTCAATCCTGACTCATAGCGACCCTATAGGACAGAGCAGAACTGCCCCATAGAGTTTCCAAGGAGCACTTGGCAGATTTGAACTAACAACCTTTTGGTTAGCAGCTGTAGTACTTAACCACTAGGCAACCAGGGTTTCCTCACTTTATAAAATAGCTGTAATGCAAAATAACAGAAAAGAACAAATATTGGAGAGGATGTGAAGGAGCTGAAGGCCTCATGTGCTGCTGGTAGGAATGTAAAACAGTGCAGCCACTTGGGAAAACATTTTGACATTTTCTTAGGAAGTTAAACAGAGAATTACCATATGACCCAGCAATTCTTGTATATATAGGCATATACACAAGAGAAATGAAAACATATGTTCATACAAAAATTGCACACAAATGTTCATAGCAGCATCATTCACAATAGCAAAAGGTGGAAACAACCTATGTGATGTGTTCATCAACAGATGAATGACTGTGGTATACACGTACAATGAAATATTACTCAGCTGTAAAAATGAAGAAGGTACATAGATGAACCTTTAAGACATGCTAAGGGAAATAAGCCAGTCACAAAAGGTCACATATATGCATGAAATATCCAGGTAAATCCATAGAGACAGAAAGCAGATTAGTCGGCTGGGGAGGGTGAGGGGAAAATTGAAGACTAATTAATAGGGACTGGATTTCCTTTATAGGGCTGCTATGAGTTGAAATTGACTTAAAGGCCATGGGTTTATATATTGTTTTTTTTTTTTTTATTTCCTTGGATGACAATGTTTTTAAACTAGACAGAGGTGGTAGTTGTACCATATTATGAAGAACTAAACACCAAGTGTTCACTTTAAAACAGTGGACTTGCTGTTATGGGAATTTTACCTCAATAAAAGAACTAACACAGTCAGGGTAGGCTTCTGAGAAGCTGCCCTTTCAGAATCTGAGGGAGGGAGAGATGGTCCCCGTGGCCATCTGGGGAACAGTGCTGAAGGCAGACGGGATGCGGAGGGCAACACAACCCTGAGGGGAGCATGCTGGGCTCATTTGAGGAGGAGCCAGGGGCCCTTTGGGCCAGAGCAGAGTGAGTGGGGGCATTGGGAGGTACAGTGCAGAGTGTAGGGGGCTGTGAGCACCACGTGGAGGATGCTGGCTTTTCCTCTGCATGAAATGGGTGCCCAGGGCAGGTCTTGCTTCCCCTCTCTGCAGCATCTTATGCTGAAGAGCCTCAAGCCAGGTCTCTGCACACACACGATAAAGGCAGTCACATGAAATGCTCCAAAACAAATAAATAGAGCCTGGTGGACAATGGCCCCTAATCAGGTGCCAGCCAAGGGGCAAAAGGACTTTCTGTGCACTTTACAGAACAAGCCTCTGGGACCACGGGCATTGTAATCTTTTCCACAGCTGGCTGGCTGCTTTTTTTCCTATGAAGGCTTTATTGACCCATAATTCATCTACCATGCAATTCACCCATTTACAGCATACATTCAGTTTTTAGTATATTCATGGTATTGTGGAACTATCCCCACTATCCAATTCCAGAATATTTTATCACCCCCCAAAATAAACCCTGGTGCCCCTTAGCAGTCACTCCCTATTTCCCTTGCCACTGCTCCTGGAGACCACTGCTATGTTTCTCATCTCTATAACTTTGTCTGTTCCAGACATTTCATATAAATGGAATCATACCACATGTTGTCTTTGTGACTGGCTCCTGTTACTTAAAATAGTTTCGGGGTTCATCCATTTTGCAGGCTGTTTCAATGTGCCATTCCTTTTTAGGGCTGAATAATATTCTGCTGTATGGATTTTATATGTATGTGTGTGTGTATACATATATATCACATTTTGTGTATCCATTCATCTGTTGATGGGTATTTGGGTTGTCTACTCATTGTGGCTATCCTGAAAGTGCTACTGGAAACATTCATTGCTCATTTTTGTGTGGATATATATTTGCATTTCTCTTCACTAGAGACCTAGGAGTGGAACTGTGGGGTCAAATGTAATGCCAGGCGATACTTTCTGAGGAACCACCAGAGCATTTTTCCAAACAGGTGCACTATTGTACATGTCCACCAACAGGGACTGAGCATTTTGTCACCTCCCCTATCTTTACTCATTTGTTTTAACAGACTTCATTTCTCAGAGAAGCTGTAGTTTACAGAAGAATTGCACAGAAACTTCAGAGTTCTCAGATAACCCCTCTGTCTCTGCACTCAGCCTCTCCTCTTATTAATATCTTTGCTTTATGTGGCCCCAGCTGCTCCCAATGTAACTCAAAGGGTCATTCCCAGGCATCCTTTTTCCCTGCAAAGCTGTCTGAAAGCTCTGACCCATTGCCCTCCTCTCTCTAGGTACAAGCTCCTCTCTGCCATTGGAGAGCTCTCTGTTGATCAACAAGGCCCCCAGAGCCTCTGCGGGGGCTGCCTTTAGGAAAAGTCCATCCTGTTCACTCCTGCTGGGACCTGACCTGCTGGTCCTGTGGGTGAACCCAAAAGTCTGCCCCCAGCCAGACCCTCCGGGGCACCTCCCACTCAACAGCCTTGGCAAATGGAACTGACGCTTTCAGAGAAGCAGATTTGGATGCTGGGAACGGATGCTAGAAGGAGAAAAGCCATAGGCTGCTGGCTTCCCAACTGTGGCACTGCTGATGCCAGCAGCCGGATCATTCTTTGCAGTGGGGGCTGGCGAGCATGGGAGGATGCCAACAGCATCCCTGGTGTCACAGACTGAATTGTGTCCCCCAAAAAGATATGCTGAAATTCCAATCCCTGTACCTGTAAGAGTAACCTTCTTCTGTATGAAAATACAGATTCTCCTTGCAGAAGTCATCAGTTAAATTAAACAAAGTTGGAGTTGGGGGGGGCTTAACCCCTAATCCCTTCCTAGTTGTATTTTATAAAAATGAAGACCTGACACAAAAACAAGGAGAAGACACTATTACCAAGCGCTGCTGGCAGCCACTAGAAACCAGGAGAGAGGCAGAGGACAGTTCCTCTCTCAAAGCCCTTAGAAGGAATACACACAGCTGATATCCTGGTTTGGGTTTCTGGTCTTCAAAACCATGAGAAAATAAATTCCCATTCTTTAAAACCATCCATCTTGCAAGATTTCATCTTCACAGTTCGAGGCAGCTACAATACTGGGTCTAGGTCCACTTGAGGCCAGTAGCATCACCTGCCTTCGCTGACAACCAAGAATGTCTCCAGGCATTGCTGAATGTCGGGGCAGAGGGAGGGCAACGCAGAATTCCCCCACATCCCAGTCAGGACCAAAGATCTGCAGAGGCATCACAAGTCCTGTCTCAGTGAAAATGACTTCCTTTCTCTTAACCTGCTCCTTTTGAAAATAAATGGTCTGAGGTGTCCTCTTTGGCCAGAGAGGTAGCTCTGGCATTTTGGACACTCCATAGCACTGTCCCTCACAGCATGGGAACAAGTACAAATGGTGAAGGAGCTGGGCCACTAACCCAAAGCTTGGAAGTTCAAGTCTACTCAGTGGCATCTCAGATAAAAGGCCTGGTGATTTACTTCAGAAAAACCAGCCATCAAAAACCCTGTGAAGCAAAGCTCTACAGACACACATAGGGTGCCATAAATTGGAGTTGCCTCAAGGGAACGGCTTTTTTGTTTGTTTTGTTTTGTTTGTAAACAGGGTGGAGAAGTCCAAGCCTAGTGTACTTTCCAGGTGGAACCACTGAGACTGAAACACAAAATCTGCTAGCGCAAGCTGACCAGCAAAGCCTTTGCAACCAGCACCAGCCTCCGCGGCCAGCTGAAAGCAGCTGCAGCACGCACACTCTGAAAAGCGAGACCCGCGGCAATTTGGGAAGCGACAAAAGCCAGCCCTGCTGCCGCGCCTCCGATTGGCCTCCTGCCTTGAGCTGACAGTCATTAGGAGGACAGAGAACAAAGCTGGGCCTCGCTGCACGATCGCTCCACTCTGCCTCACCCTGCAGCCCAGAAAACAGGAGACAATATTTGTACACAGAGAGCAACGCTAAGCCCTCTCCCTGGCCTCCTCCCACCGCCGAGCTTCTGAAGCTTCGATTGGAATCTGGCTTCTCCTCCCGTCCCTGCCAGCGCGGCAGCCTCGCTGGTCTCTGCGCGGCGCTGCAATCTCACTCCTCCGCCCCTGGCCTCCTGCCCCTGAACGCCGGGAAGCGACTTTTCCTGCATCAGCTCCACGTGGAAGGTTCCAGGAAGAGTCCCTGAGGGCCAGGAGAGCACAGCACATTGCGGGGCTGCACTCACTGGGTCTTACTTGCCCAGCATCGCCCGGATTTCAGACCCAGCAAGGAAGGGAGGAAGCCATCCATTTCCATCACATCTATTTTCCAGAAAGCTGTGTCACGACTGGCCACCCTGTCTACCAGATGCTATTCTCTCTCCCTCCACCCACCCACCGAAAAGAAAACCAAACCAAACCAACTGCCATCCAGTTAACTCTGATTCATAGCTATCACTCATGAGTGCAGAGTAGGACTGTGTTTTCAATGGCGGACTTTTTTTTTTTTTTTGGAAGTAGCTTTCCAGGCCTTTCTTCTGAGGCACCTCTGGGTGGATGCGAACTGCCAAACTTTGGTTAGCAGTCCAGTGCTTAACCACTTGTGCTGCCCAGGCAACTCCTCCACAGGGCCCTGCAAATGTCCACGGATGAGAATCTGCAACACAGGCTGTGGACCTTCACTATGCAAAGACCAGCAGCGAAGAAGCACTTGCTATAAATGCAGAGTCTCAGGCCTGCCTGGGTCAGCTGAGTCATAATGTACATTTAACCACATGGCCAGGGAATGGGAGTGCACACAGAAGTTGATGAAGTGCTGCCTGAGGTGTACGGCATGGGTAGGAGGAGACAAAAAAGAAGTGGTGGGTGGTCTGCCAGAGAGGCCCCAGTTCCAAGCTTTCTCCTCCACGTTCTGACCACAGGAAGAGAATTCAGGCACCCTGGCTCTCAGCTTTCTGCCCCCACCCTACTCAGGCAGTTGTTATTCCAGTGAGAGGGAAAAGGCAGGCTGGTAAGAAATCTAAGCTCTTGATGAAACAAGAGTGGTGCTGGAATGGTACAAATAAGCAGAAAAGAAAATGCCAGCTGAACGCATGCGGAAGAACTCAAAGCCTTCCCAGGACTCCCATCTCACTCACAGCAAAAGCCCGAGTCCTCGTTCTAGACCACAAGGCTCCCTAAGATCTGTCCCATCACCTCCCTGCTCTCATCTCCTCTACTCTCCCCCTAACTTATTCTGTTTCAGCCTCTTCAAAATTCCTCAAACACACCAGGCATTGTTCTGCCTCAAGGCCTTTGCATGTGTTGTTCCCACTGTCTGCGACATACCCCACCCCAGACATCCACATGATTCCTTCCCTTGTCTCCTTTGGGTTTTGATCAAAGGTCACCTTTTCCATTAGGCCTTCTCTGATATCCCTATCTAAAACTACACCCCCCTGGACACTTCCAAGTTCCTTTCCTTGCTTAACTTTTTCTCCTTGGGTCTTATCCCCAGCCAAACTTATGCTATATTTTCCTTCCTTGTTTCTAGTTTGTCTCCCTCACCAGACTGTAAGCGCCATGCAAACACAGACTTCTGTCTACTTTGCTCACTACTTTGTCCTCAGCATTTAAGAAAGTACCTGGTATATAGTAGGCACTAAATTAATAGCTATGGGTGGAAGGAAAGGTGATGAGTCCTTCCTGCTTTCTTCATCTCTCTCCCTTCCTCTCATGCCAAGTCTCCATGGATGTGTTACGAACACAATTAGCCCCTTGGAATATGCAGCAATGTGGTTGGTGATCACAAAGGAGAGGTACAGAGTTCCTAGCATGAGGACAGAAGCCTCACTGCAGGCAGAAGTCAAAGGTTGCACTAGGTAGTCCAGCCTGAGGAGGCAAGGCTTTCTCAGCCCCACCCAGAGTCGTGCCTAAATGTCCCGATTTAGAAAGCATAGGTTCTAACTCCCAGCTGTGGTGAGCAATGCCTCTGCTAGCTGAGCTGAGCTTTGCTGCTCCCTGATTGGCTTGGGGAGAAAGCACCTGTGTCAGCGGGATCCAGAATAATCAGCCAGTGAGGAGGCCAAGGGCGGGGGGTGGAGGGGGAATGAAAGGAGAGATGCATCCCTGATGTGAAGAAATGCTGCCTCCCAAAATGGCTCATGAAAGTCAGGAGAGCAGACAGTTTTGTAGGCAGATGCAGATTCACAAAACTTGCCCCCTGCCAACTAGGTTGATTGATACAAAGATAGGCAGTGGTAAGGCCCTGGAAAGGGGCTGATGTGACACTGGAAACAACCAAGCAGTTTGGGGGGCAGGTGGGAGATGAGCTGCACCTGCTAACAAGAGCTTGCTCTCTCAAGAGCTTAAAATTAATTTTTCAAGGGGGCATGGCTGGCAGTTCCAGTCCTTCAGCAAGACCCTGCAGTGCATCCAAGCAACTGCCCTTCTCTTTGTAGTGTGCCCCCCCATTTCATTTCTACCTTCCTGTAGTTGGTGTGAACATCAAACCTGATTTGTCAACTCATCAAGACCATGCCCCACTCTGAGGCTGCCTGATGGGTGTGTTCCAAGGTAACACAGATTTCAGTGAGTCACCTGGGCAGTTGAGCTTGTCAGGAAAACCTGAACAGACTTTAGTTTCATGTTAGTTACATGCTCATCACAATTACCAGGGACAAGAGTGGGGATGCCAGTGTCTTAGATCTATGGGTTTAGGACATATTCCATGCTCCACTAAACAAATGCCACAATTTAACTTGGCAATATGATCAACTATTATGGGGCCATTAACAAGCACAACAGCCATAATTACAGCAGCCTTGTATAGTGGGCTTCCTCTGGGCAGACACCATGCTAAGTACTTTATGCACACTGTTTCAGTTTAATCCTTGCAAAAACTACAAGACCTTTATCTGAGGCAAATCCCCTTTTCCAGAGAGGGGGAGTTAAGGCTCAGAGGTTAAACAAATTGTTCAAAGTCATACTGGAGGCACTAACAGAGCTGGGGATCAAACCAGGTCATCCTTATTGGAAGGTGGATGATCTTTATTTTATTTAAAAGTTGGAGTTTGGGTACACCTGGGGCCCAACTTGATGGCACTTGGCTTTGGGGCGTTACCCATGTGGACTGGACTAATTGGATGGACCTTGTTCTATGCCTAACCAACAGCCACAATTTAGTGTTGATCAGCCACTATCTGTTATTCCATTTCATCCTTAAGGTAACCCCTCTTACCACACCCATCGTAAATGGGTCATGTTAAAGAATTCAACTTCCAATAGTCCAGTGAGCCTGTGACTCTTCATGATTAACTTTGAACTGTCTGACTCACTGCAGCAACCAAAAGCAAGCCCCCTAAAAAGCTGTCCACCACTTAAACAGCCTTAGACTTGAACAGCAGAGGTAAGCCAACAAGGGCAACCTTGGTACTGCCTGGGGTGTTTTCAGCACCAAGGCCAGCAGCACGTGCCTCAAGTTCAGTTTCACATCCCTGCGGAGATTGCAGGGCTGGGGCAGGGCACGCAAACCCAGCATCGAGGATTAACAAGCTCCCAGTCATTTCTGAAGACCTACATTTCACATCCAGGGTGAGGGAGGGGGGAAGAGATTCATTATGTCAAAGGGGCAATCAAATGAAAAGACAATTTAAAACTCAACAGCAAATGGGTTTGATGTATCATTTGCTTCTCCATGGAGTTTTGTCCAAGAATTTTCAACACTTTCATTCAGAAAAGACAAATTTACCCAGTGAAGGTAGATCAAGTTTCTGTTCTGAAAACTCCCCTGGCTTGGACCTTGGGCCACAGAATTTCCTTGTCTGAGCCTCATTTTTCTCACATGTAAAATCAGAAGAGTGCCTACCTTATAGGGCTGTGTGAGAATGGAATGAATGGATACACACAACACACTTAGAAAAGGCTCCGTGTATATTAAGTGATCAATCAATGTGAGCACTTTATTAGTCTGTATTGTGGCTACTGTTATAAATTTTTTTTAAAAAAAGCAAAACCAAATCCATTGCTATCAGTCAATTCCAATTCATAGTGACCCTACAGCACAGAGTAGAATTGCCCAGTAGTTTCCAAAAAGTGCCTAGCAGACCTGAACTGCTGACCTTTCAGTTAGCAGCCATAGCATGTAACTACTTGGCCACCAGGGTTTCCATGGTTGGGACTAGAGAACTTGACAGGCTTATCAAAATTTAGCATGGGGTTCATGTTTATTGTAAGTACACAATAAATATTTTATTACTTTTATTTACTATTGTTGCATTAGTTACTGTGGAGTCAACTTTGATTCATGGTGACCTTGCGCATAGCAGAACAAAATGCTGCCCAGTCCAGTGCATCTTCATGATCACTGAAATGTTTGAGTCCATTTTTGTGGCTATTGTGTCTCTACATCTCATTCAGGCTGTCCTTTTCTGGCAATAGGTCTTACTTGATGGTATGTCAAGAGTAAGTAAGCTGAAGTCTCACCATTCTGGCTTCTAAGGAGTACTCTGGCTGTATTATGATTTCTTTATTTATTAGTATTGCTACTTTATTATTAACATATGCTATTTCATTTTTACTCACTGTATTAATTTCCTAGGGCTGCTGTAACAAATGACCACAAACTGGGTGGTGTAGAAGGCCAGAAGTCTGAAAGCAAGTTACCAACACTGGCAGGACCACACTCTCTTGCAAAGTTCTAGGGCAGAATTCTTTCTTGCCTTTTCCAACACCTGATGGCTCCTGGCATTCCTTAGCTTGTGGCTGCATCACTCCAATCTCTGCCTCCATATTCACATGGAGTCTACCCTGTGTTCTCTGTCTCTCAAATCTCTCTTTTCTCTTATAAGACATCAGCCATTGGATTTAGCGTCCATCTTAAATCTAAAGAGGGCCTTATCTCAAGATCCTTAACTTAATTACATCCTCAAAGATCCTATTTCCAAATAAGGTTTTCACAGGTCACAATGACTGGGGGTTGGGACTTGAACACACATTTTGGGGGGGACATAATTCAGCCAACTATAGCCATGTATGTCTAGCCCCTCCCCTTTGCTGGGGGACTCCAGTGCCCAGGTTTCCACCCTCATTCTGGAGAGGTCTTCTCCTGACTCTGAGATGTTTCTGAGAACAGAACACAGTGGTCATACATGATCTACTCCCTGAGTATCAAGTTCAAAGAGAAGATTGCAAAAATCTCCATTGGTTCTCCTCATTTTCTTCTCTTTTGCCCCAACTTGTTTCTCAGGATTCCCCTCAGACTCTCTTGCTTACATTGGTTAGGATCCAGCAACTATGCTCTCTGGGCTCCAAACTCTGGAGAGAAACATCATCCAGCCTTCTTTTTTTTATATTAAAAAAGTTGTTTTAACTACAAAGGGAAATGCATGTGGCAGTTCACTACACCGGTACTACCTCCACAGTAACTATGGAGGAGACCTTGCTTTGATTCCCAGCCAGTGCACGTATGGTCATCACCCATCTGTCAGTAGAGGTTTGGGTGTTGCTATGATGCTGAGCAGATTTCAGAGGAACTTCCAGACTAGGAAAGACTAGTAAGAAAGGCCTGGTGATCTACTTCTGAAAATCAGCCAATGACAGCCCTATGGATCACAATGTTCCAGTTCACAACTGGCCTTGAGTGTGGCACAGGCAGGCAGCGTTTTGTTTATGGAATTGCCACGAGTAGGCAGCCAACATGATGGCAGCTAACAACCACCACCACCATCTTTCAGAATTTTCCATGTATGTTCTCTGCACTGGCTGTGTCCCCTTCCTGGGTTACTCTTCCCTCATGTAGAACACAGCACCTTCCCTCACCTCCTACAGCTTTTATTAAAACTTCCCCTTCCTGGTGAGCCTCCCTTGACCACCATAGATAAACCCTTACTTCTGCCAACACGTCCATCCCCACCCCACCTCATACTCCTTTTTTTCTTTTATACCTAGCACACTTACCACATGGAACAGACTGTATGTTTTACTTGTTTGTCTTATGCATGTCCACCTTCCTCACTAGAACATCAGCCTCATTAGGCAAGTAATTTGTCTAGCTTGTTCTTGGCTGTGTACCCAGCACCTGGGACAGTGCCTGACACGGTGCCTGCACTCAGTGAATACTAACAAAGGAATGAGAACAAACACAAAAAACCCCACATTTTCCATTTACAAAAATGAGATCAGAATACACAATATTCTGAGATTCACTTTGTCCCTCCCCATTCCAGGTGTCTTTTTCCACGTTAGCATGAGACACTTCACCCTTTTACATGGGGCACTGGTGAATAGATTCATCAGTGTTTGTGCAATGACTCCCCTAAACCCTTCCAGTTTGTCTCTATTACAGAATTGTGATGGAATATCTGACTGTACATCCTTGTGTGCTTGTGAGAATGTTTTCCCAGGATAAATTCCTGCCTAGATGTTGGGCTTGTGGGTCAGAGGGGATATAGCCTTGACATTCTCACAGATTCTGCCCAGTTATCCCCTCCAGATGTACAGGACTCTGTTTTACAACTTTATGAAAGGTGCACATGCAAGTGCAAGAGCACACACGTGCTCACCAACATATGTTCCATCTGAAATGAAGTATGTAATTTAAATGCATAAGTTGTTCTGGGCCAGAAAGTTGAAACATGGAAGGGTTAACACATCTTGTGGGAAACACACCCATTAAAGTGAAACAGAGATCCTTTGATGAAAAGAGAAAGGGTTTTAAAAATGTTGAAATAAGATCTAAGGAGGAGGTGTTGGGGAATTTTAGACTCTTGAGCTTTAGGAGAGACTTGAAGTGTAAGGGTGCTTCAGGGTTAGATTTCAAGTGAGAACTGGTCTCCAGTTCATTCTCCACATACAAGCCAGAGGGACATTTTTAAAATACAGTGTGTCTGTCCCCATCCTATCTAAACTCCTCTTGGGGCTTCCTGTGGCATAGAGTTCACCTACAGATCTTGGTCTAAAAGGTCTTGTGTGACTCATCCATATCAACTTCTTTGGTCTCCTCCCATCTATTATTTCCTTTTACTCATTAGGCTCTGGCTACTCTTGGCTCTTCTTGCACACACCAAATTAATTCTATCCCCGGACCTCTGCCCATGTTGTTCCCCCTGCCTGGGATTGTCTTCCCCTTTTTCCTACTCTGTTAACAACAGCTCAGTGCTTCCCAATCTTCAAATCTTTGCTTCCATGGCAGATCTGTCCTCCTAATTATTCACCACCCAAAGGACCTTACTGGTTTTCTTCCTTCCTTATCCCAAATGGTAATCATGTCTGTATTTGTTTGTCTCCCTATTTAAGTTCCATGAGGACAGGAAACTCATCTGCTCACCCATCCCAGTGCCAGATACATGGCAGGACCCCAAAGAAGTATTTCTTGAATGAACACATGAATCTGCAAGTATTTCATTTCTCTTTACACCTCAAGGGCAGCAACCTTTCTGCGTCTTCTTCCTTGTCCTTCAACTCTCCCAACTGTTGCTTTGCAACCCAAGTTAAAGAGATTTTTCAGAAAGCCTCAAGCCCCCAGTGAAACTTCCCTCTCTTGCTGTCTCTATAGTTCCCCAAATAGTTGGGTCTACCTGCCTTTCCCCCTTGCTGGCCCTACCATCTGGGGAGATTCTCCTTGAGCCTTTATTATAAACAAATAAATAAATAAACCAACTTATTCTGTGCCTTCCAAAGAAGCTTTGACTTTTGCAAACTCCATTGATTGAATCCTGGAGACTGCTGGCAGTTGTCCCAGGAGCTTCATCAACATGACAGCACCCAGTGCAGCCAGAACATCAAGGAGCCTCGGCCAAGATCTTCTGCCTGGGTCTTCTGACCCCAGCTGAGTCTCTTGCAACAACTGAGAAAGATCTACGGTAGGGGGCAGGATATGTGCAGCTGCTCCAGGATCCAGCTTAGGTGAGCAAAAGTAAATGTCTTCAAGCTTGAGGCAGTTCAGAGCTATTTGTTAATTTGTTACTACGACTGACTCCCGGAGGAGCAAAGCAAGCTAAGCATGCAAGAAACCAAAGGTAACAACTGAGAAACGCCGCAGGTGCTGGAACTGGAGCATTAACTCCCTGGTGGGGTGGGCAAGGATGAAGCCAGCAGAGGGAGGTGAGAAAAAGATGATGAAGGAGACAAGAGTTAAAACTGAATGGCAACAGGGAGGTCTTCACCCCTCAGCAGATACTAAGTGACCAGGGAAGAAAAGAAAAAGGTCACAGGAAGAAGGGGGTTGAGGGTGACGGAATCAATGCCCCAGGCTTTAGAAACCATCAATCTCTTCTAAGGAAAAATCAAATCATGTTTCTCCACATTTTTTTAAGATTAAAAAACAGAAAGGAAGTTGAAGCTCTAGAGGAAGAAGGTAAAAGACAGGCCATATTTGTTAACCAGAAGTTTACACATATGTGATTGTATATAATCTTCCCAAGCACCAGGCGCTTAGATATCAGCCCCATGACACAGATGATGAGGTTCTACAGGCAGGTGAGTCTAGGTCTTGCTGCAACAACAAACAACCCCCAAATCTCAGTAGCTGAAAACATTACAGGTCTATTTTATTGCTCGCACTATATAGCTGATGCAAGTGGGATGGGGACCCTGTGTGACATCATCCTTGTTCCGGAACCTGGTCTGAAGGAGGTTCTGTTTCTGTGTAATCATGATAGCGGAGCGAGGAAAAGGAAACATGGGGAATCACACACTGGCTCTTAACGCTTTTGCCCCAAAATGACACATGTCACTTCCCCTCACATTTCATTGGCTAAAGCAAGCCACATGGACACACAACAGCAGGAAAGTAGCACCCTATTGGGCACCCAAAGAAGAACCAGAAACATGAAGTGAGCAAGATGAAATATTGTCACACTCAGGAAGATTAAATGACTTGCCCAAAGTCCAAGAGCTCTGAAGATGGTGGAAACAGGATATGGATTCATGACTGTATGGTTCACATTCTTTAAGACCATAACAGGCTTGAGAATAAAATCTGAAGAACTATAGAGAGAAATATCAATGGAGAAGGGAGAAGGCACAAAGAAAAATAATACATCAAATGAGGAAAAGATGGAGTCAGAAAATTAAAACTGGAAGATAGCTAGAGGGGTCTTAACTTGAGAAGCCAAAACACATTGCAATGAGATGGGTGGGAACATTTACACTCCTTTAACAGGGGTGAACAATAACAGAGTGAAGTGGGAATTTATATGAGACCACAGCAGGAAGCAGGTGCACAGCTACAATGAGAACCTATGCGCTTCTGGCTTGTCCCCTGAAAGCCCCCATCTTGGCTGAGGGTAAAGGTTCAACAAATGCCACCTGATATAACAGCATCCCCAGGAAGCCCAGGCAAGCTGCACCATTCCTCCCTGGACATTTTCCTGCTCACTTTTGGGAAATCTGGACTAGATCTGGATGGTGTTCCAGAATGAACGGTGCTAGCTTGGCTCCTCTGACCACTCTAGGCCTCCCTGGCCAGGCTAGAGGTGTGCAAAGATCCTGGCTCTGCCCTTCTCTCATCAGCAGGCAGGAATTCCAAGGAGATGCCAAGACCAGTTCAGCATTAAAATGAGGCTTCGGAAAAGCACTTATCACTGCCAACGACCACTGTCATTTTGATTTTGAGCACTTAGTAGTTACCACCTCGGTGCCTTTTGCATGTTGCTTCATTGGGCCCTGCCTCACCCGTCTGTCTAGAAATCCTACTGCCCAACCTTAAAGTCATACCTAAAATTAGTGATTTCCAGGGTCCGGGGTAGGGAGGAATGGGGAGTCACTGTTTAGGGTATGTGGGGTTCTCTTTTGGGCTGACACAGATGCTCTGGGAATAGTGGTGATGGTTGCACAACACTGTAAATGCACTAAGCACCAACAGACTGCATATTTTAAAATAGTTTAAATAGTAAATTTTAACTGCATTTTACCACTATAAAAGAAAAATTTACATACAGGATCCAACCCTTCCTCGTCATCTTCACAGCCAACATCTTGGCCCAGCCCCCACCATCCCTTCCTGGACCAGCACAGTCACCTCCTCCGTGGTTTCCAGCTTCTTCCCTTGCTCCCCACTCCTTGTTTCTTCCAGTCTGTTCCCTCCAGAGGGTAGCTGTGAGCACCTGAGTCAGGGCACATCCCTCTTCTGCTCTAACCCTCAAGAGCTCCTACCCTCATCCCTACTTTCTCCCTTCCTTACTCCCTCTAGCCATACTGAATTTCTCACTATTCTTCCAATATGCCAAGCTTGAACTTACCCGACGGTCTTTGCACCTGCCATTCCCTCTTTCCATAAACCTCTTATCTAAATACAGCAACCAGCCTCTGCATTCCTTTTCTGCTGCTTTATTTTTCTGTTGCTCTTATAATCTCCTAAAGTACTGTGTAACTTATTTATTATTATGCTTGCTGTTTATCACATGCCTCCTGCAATGAGAATGTGAGCTCTATGAGGGCAGGAATCCTGTTCCTTGTGTCTAGAATGGTGCCTTGCCCATCATCCAAAACCAGCCCATCAAATACAGTCAAGGAGTGTTCCTAAATGAATGTAGGCCTCTATGACTCATTTGATAGAGGAGGAAAACTGAGAGTCATGATTAGGCATGCAGCTAATAGCACTTGGTAACCAAAGTCCACTGTGAATCCAGAGTTCAGGCTCTTAACCATTATGACTGTTTTCAACTATGATTCATTCAGCAAGGGTTGATGAGCACCTACTACATGCAGGGCAATGTTCTGGGCACTAGGGACACAACAGAGAACAAAATAGATAACATCTGGTCCACAGGAAGCGGACATTGTACTTGGCTCAGCTGGTCCCTGACTCAACTTCCACCTTCCTTCACATTTGGCTCCAGCAGCAGCCACTGAGATGTCATGAGAAACAGAGTGGCTGTGTGATCTAAGTCATTTCCCCAGGGTGTTTCTGTGATACCTCTGACCTCATAAAAAGACAATGAGACGTCAGCCACATCGTCTAAGTAATCAGCTGTGGGTTCCTCAGGTTCAGACACCTTGTAATTTTTCTCTCCATTGCCACATTTGTGAATTTATGGATAAATAGGCTGCCAACAGCCCACTTCCTTCAGGAAACAACTCCAGTTATTTTATACTCAAACAAATGGCCATCTTTATCTCTTGGAAACCCAGAGAACTAACACGGCCCTTGAGTCATTTTACAAACTTGTGGACTTTGCTTCTTTTTTCCTTACTTCCACTTTGGAAGTAGACAGTTGTGGCCAGAATGCCACTTCCACTCATCCTGGTGTGGCCTGGGCCAGGTCACTTCCCCTCCCCAGACTCCATTTCTCTCATCTGTAATGCCAAGCCAAGTGCTGTTGAGTCGGATCCGACTCATGGTGACCCTAGGGACCCAATTTCCATCTTAGGAGGTGGTCATTCAGATAGGACATGAGGGATATGAACGCCACGGTACTCATTCATTCAGCTCACATCATTAAGTACCTATTACATGACAGGTGCTGTTCCAGGATGCTCTATTTCACACTGGTGGACAAAAACAATGACAAACCATAGTCTCATGCAGGTCACAGTAAAGTGGAGAAACAGATAACAGACAGACAAGTAAAATGCAGAGTTTGTTAGGAGTCCCTGAATGGTGCAGACAGAAAGGCTGGCTGGTTGTGTCCACCAAGAGGTGACCCAGAAGAAAGGTCTGATGATCTACTTCCAAAACATTCAGCCACTGAAAACCCTATGGAGCACAGCTTGACTCCAGCACACACGGGATTGCCTTACTCAGAGTGGACTTGACCACCACTGGTTTTCATCGTAAATTAGGTGAAGAAAAGTGCTACAGGGAAAAATAAAATGAGAGGAGAGGCAGGAAGTGTCAGGTTGTGCAATTTAAAATAGGGCAGATGCTGAGAAAGTGGCCTTTGAGTCAAAGCCTGGAGGAGGTGAGGGAGGAGTCACAAGATTACCCAGAGAATGCTTCAGGGAGAAGGAACAGCACGTGCAAAGGCCCTGAGGTGGAATGCATTTGATACACTGCTGGGAAGAGAAGCAAAGTCAATGAGGATAACTCTGGCGGGTATTCGGTCGTGAGCTGGTTGGGTTTCAGAGTCTAGTGAAGCATCTGATGGATGGGGAGTGGGGAACTCCCAGCCTGCTACTCTATATTAATACATTATTATATCAGGCATAGAAAAACTATAGTCCATAGTCTGTTTCTGTGAATAAAGTTTTACTGGCGCACAGCCAGACCCATTTCTTTAAGTACTGTTTATGGTTGCCTTGATGCAACATGCAGAGCCAAGTCCTTGTGGAAGACGTTATAAGGCTGACAAAGCTGAAAACATGTACCATGCAGCCTTTTACAGACCACGCACTACACAGCAATGAGATGTAACATAGGACATAGATACAGTATAATGAATATAATATGTAACAAAATATATTAATATATCTCTATATTATACATATTATGTACTTCTTGCCTATACTTACGTAGGAAAATGTGATACAAAATGGCTTAATAACTGCAATTATTTTAAAAAAATGCATTGCCATTGAGTCAATTCCAATGCATAGCGACCCTACAGGACACAGCAGAGGTGTCCCACAGGGTTTCCAAGGCTGTAATCTTTACAGGAACAGATTACCACTTCTTTCTCCAGTGCAGTGGCTGATGAGTTCAAACCACCGAGCAGCCAAGCCCTCACCACTGAGCCGCCAGGGCTCCTAACTACTGTTGTAACTAACACGTACTGCACGACTACTGAGTGCTGGGTGTTTGGTTAAAGGCTGAGCTCTTCTGATTACATTTTAGAATTGAATCTGTTCAACACTTACTTAATTAGAACATCAGCATAATCCTTATCATTATTATTGATTAAGAGCAGACTCTGCAGCCAGTCAGGCTGTGTTCAGCTGGAGCCTCTGTTACTCATAGGGTGTGAGACCTTAAATGAGCCACTTTGCCTCTCTCTGGCCTGGTTTTCTCTCCTGCCATGTGGGATGGTAACAATAGTACCCACCATGTAAGGTCTCTTGGAGGGTGAAATACAAATGAGGTGCTTGGAATACTGCAAGGCCTCATAATACCATTAAACCAAAAAAAAAAAAAAACCACACCCTACTGCTGTCAAGTTGATTCTAACTCACAGTGTCCCTATGGGACAGAGTAGAACCACCCACAGAGTTTCCAAGGAGCAGCTGGTAGATTCGAACTGACCATCTTTTGGTTAGCAGCTGAGCTCCTTACCACTCAGATTACCACTACCACCCTTATTTTACAAAAGAGTAAACTGAAGCACAGGAAGGTGAAGTCAGCTGCCCATGCCAGCTAGTGGCAGAACCAGGATGGACCTGGACTACCTGTCTATAGAGTCCACATTCCCAGCTGTCACTGCCAGAAGGGAGGAGTCTGCCAAAGTTGTCAAGAAGGTGATGACAATCAGGTGGCCACAGAGCATCACAGGGGAGCCAGCACACGGCCCTGGGGACTTGGGCCTGTCCACCTGCCACCCCATTGTTTCCTAGACCTTGGAATGGTTATGAAAGTAGGAACCAGGTGGGCTGGCTGCCAGGACCCAGGAGGGGCTGTGCCTCTTCCGTTGTACTGTGAGGGGAAGAGAAACCAGGTACTCTTGAATGGAGGAGGCCAAGACAGTGACAGCCCTATCATCATGGGCCCTTGAGGACTCAAAGAGGGCGAAGCTGGGAGGGTCAGGCCATTGTTCTAGCCCTGGGCTGATCCAGGGGGGCCGGTGACGGGGTCCACAGCTACACAGCTGGACCGGATTGAGGTGGGGTGGCACCAGCATTGTGACCACATTCAGGCTACAATTTCAGTTGTGCACCTACATCTGGCTGCCACACTCCACTCAACAGAGAGGAGGATATGGGTGAGAGGCGGGGGAGCACTTCCCACCCAGAGACCAAAACCCACCACCCTGGCTCAGCCTTGGGCCTTTCCAAGACTCTTCCTCCAACGAGACACCTACTGTCTGTGGGAGACTCAAGAAAGGCGTCCTCTCTCCGCCTGGTCTTGGTTAAGCCGAGGGCCTTGCCAGGGGCAGCACAGGCTGCCTGTTCAGACCCCAAGCAGCACACTTACTGATGGTCCCTTTAGGAAGAAAACTCTTGGGGCATAAGCCATCTAGCCAGACTCACGCCTGGTATAATAAAACTTAAGTCCTTCCCAAAGACACCACAAGATCTTTAATAAAAGGCTAAGAACTTTCAGAATGAGAAAAAGGGGGGAAATTAAGTTCTTTGACTTAGAAAATCAGCAATACCCAGCAATAGCAATGAACAGTAACAGTAAAGTACACCTTTTTGTGGCCACTTGGGAACCTGATTTCTCCCTATGGAAATGACAACGTATGTATCCCATCACCTTCGCTTCCTGGACACAGAGAGATCCCATTTCCCAGCCTGCCCTGCGATGAGGAAGAGCTCCAGGTGCTAGCCATACTCTGGGGCCAGAATCCACTCTCCACGCTAGGCACAGGGAGGCTGACCTGTGCAGACTGTCTAATCTGGATCCCAGCCCTCTGGATTCTTGGACAATGGCAAGCTCTGGCTAGAGATCATCTGGCAGGGGGCGGGGAGAGGGCAGTGATGGACCATGTGGCCAGGCATTTACCCTGCTGCTCCCTCAGGCTGCAGTGGCTGCCATAATCTTCTCTAACTCTCTGTCTCTCTTTACCTCCCTACTTCCCTCCCTTTGTTTTTGTCACTGCCCCAACTTTGTACCAAACCAACCAAACCCGTTGCCATTGAGTCAATCCTGTCTCATCATCACTCTAGAGGACACAGTACAAATGCCCCATGGGGTTTTAAGGAAAGGATACTAACTCCCTGTTGTTACTATTCTTAATAAACAGTCATCACTGAATTGCTTCCAGAAAACCCTGGGGGCCAGGGACTATCCAGTGACTTTCTTGGCTAGGATTCCACAGACCATCTGTGGCAAACATGTCTTGAAGAACACATACCCTTGGCAGCATCATGAACTGCTTTCCTCAACCAGAAAAATTCACCAGAAAAAAGGAGAGAGAGGAGATGGACGGAAAACATCATGCCAGCTCAAAACACCTTTCAACCTGATCACTGTTCTCTGCAGCACTACCCCAGTTTGAGACCCATCCTCTCCCTTGCAGGGTACAGTGGTTTCCTAATTGGTCTCATAGCTTTCACTCTTGCCTCCATCCAATCCATTCTCCACACACCAGCCAGCTGGCCGTCTACAGACATACTTCATTGCACTGAGGCTTCCACGACCTGACAGTGCCTTCAGAATAAATACCAAACTCCTAAGCATCTGCTGCAGGGCCTTTGCACATGCTGTTCCCTTTTGACAGAGCATCTTTCCCACTCCCACATCCTCACAGGAAAGTCCCCAAAAGACTTACTATCACTTCCTCAGAGGAGGTTGTTTTACATGCTGTTCTCTGACAGCAAGCTGGACCTGTCCCTCCTTGCAGGGCTTATAATATTCATAATGGTAAATTAAGTTGCCATAGTTACTTGTTTACGGTCTCTCATCCTGGCCAGACAGTAAGCTCCATGAAAACACTGACTACATCTATCATTGTTCATGACTATTAACCTCAGTGCCTAATATACAGCTGGTGCTTGGTAAATCCTTATGACTTGACTGGCTGAGTAGAAAAACCGATGATCCCAAAGGAAGTAAAAGGTAGCCATCAAATAGGATGTCTTGCACATCACTGGGGTAAAGATGAACTTCTTAATAAATGGTACTGGGACAATTTATATGGAATAAAAGGGAAACTAGTCCCTACCTCACACCATGCATAAAAATCTATTCCAAGGTGATTTAAAGGCATACAATGAACCAAGCTGTAAAATGTTCAAAAAATTGTAGAACTTTGAAGATTAACATAGAATATTTCCATGATCTTGGGGGCCACCACATTAAAATCAAGAACTGATCTGAAGATATCATAAAAATAATCAAAGTTCCAGCCAACAGAAGACATGGCACAGCACATAATGATCCAGAAGGACTAGTTTTCACAATATATAAAGATCATCTACATGTCACTATGAAAAAAAAAATCAAGCAACCCAACAGAAAAGTGGACAAGGCACAAACAGGTCTTTCACTTAAGAGGAAACTTGAGTAACTATGTCAAAATATGCCCTGCCTTATTTATAATTAGAAGATACAGACTAAAATTACAACGAGAAATAATTATACACATACCAGAAAAGAATGTAACATTACCAAGTGTTGACGAGGATGTGGAGCAACTGCAGTGCTTATCCACTTGCTGGTGTGAGTGTCAATTAGCATCAACTTTTTGGGAAACAGCTTGGCAGTATCTAGTCAAGTTAAAGATGCACAAAACTCAATAGGCAGCAATTTTCCATCAAGGCATCTCCCGAGAGAGAACCCCCAGCACCTGTATAGCACAGTCATCAAACAATCGGCAACGATACTCATGATCGGGGCTACAAAGGCGCAAACCCATGGCAACGAACATGACAATGAAGGAACCACAGCAGCCACGTAAGAAAGGCTCTTACAAATGTGATAGTGAGCTATAAAGCAAAATTCGAAAGAATGCATATGCTATAGCTTAATTCATTCAATGTTTAAAACCAGGTGATTTTTTTTTTAATTGTTGAGGGATGCAAACCCAAGTGGCAAAACCACAAAAGAAAGCCAGGGAGTGACTGCCATAAAACGATCAGAAGTGTTTCCTCTATGAGGGGAGGACAGTCCCTGTGGCAAAAACGGTTAAGTGCTTGGCTACTGAATGGTTGCAGGTCTGATTCCACCCAGAGGTGCCTTGAAAGAAAGTCCTGGCAATCTGCTTCTTTATGGCCACTGCTCTGAAATCTACTTGACAGCAATGAGTTGTTTGGTTTTAGGAGGAGATCGGGGGTTATGGTTGGAGAGGGGCACATGAGCAGGTCAGAGGAGGAGGCAGTATTCCAGCTGTTGCCTAGTGTAGAGTGGTTGTTCCCATCATCGTTAGCCTTTCAAACGTTCACCTGTTTCTGCACTCTTCTCTAGCTCCTCTCTCTCTCTCTCTCTCTGTCTGCATCTCACACACACACAAACACACATGTAGTCAGACTCCACTAGAAACAGACACATACATCAAGGGACAGCTTACGAAGATAAAGGGAATAAACACCCAGAAGGAAAATTAAGAGATAACAGAGACACAGGAAATGAGAAGGGATATGGAACTGGTGAACCGGATGGTGAGAGTAAGGAGGAAACGAGAAATGAAGAAAGCAGAGGGAAAAGGATCAAAACGTGGTCCAGGATAAGGAGGGAAGAGAGAAGACACAAGCAAGCTACGTTCCCCTCTTCCTTACGCTTTTCTCTCTTCCTCTTCCTCTCCCTCTTTGCCCCCGTCTTTCTCCGTGGGTCTCCATCCATCTCTCCTATCTCTGTCTTTCCATCTCTCACTCTGATTCTGTCTCTCTCCATCTCCCCATCTCTCTCTCTCCTTCTGTTTTCTTTCTCCCTCTATCTCATTTTCTTTCCCCGTCTGTATTTCTTTCTCTCCTTCCTTTTTTCCTTTCCCTTTCTCATCTCTCTCTCCCTCCTCTTTCTTCTCCCTCATCTGCTACACACACAGACTTTCTCTCTCAACGCATACTTATCAAGTGGTCACCCTGTGCCAGATACAGTGTTAAAGATAGCGGGAGCCCCTGGCAGGGCCCCTGAGGTCATCAAACATCTGTGGCCAGCACTCCAGACCCCCAGGGCACCTGCAGCCAGACCTAGGCAGGAACCTGTAGCAGCCTGGCCTCTATCCCTCTCATTAATTTCACTATCAAACACTCCCCAGCATCACAGTTGTAGGTCTTATTTATGAAATATTTAACTAAGAGAAACCCAGCTGAGATGAAACCTCTCATTTGTGACAGCCCCAGGAGAGCAGATCATGGGGCGGCGGCTGCTGTGGTGACCATGTCACGACCATGCTGGGACCTGGTGGACCGCGAAGCTCGGGGCGCCTGGAGGGGATGCGCGGGTGGCCGGGAGACCCAGACATGAAAAGGGCTGAGCTTTCTCACAGTCTCGCTTGGATGCCATGGGGCTGTCTGCCAAGGGAGGGGACTTCAAAGACACCCACACCAGAAGAGTAAACCCAGAGGGACAGAATGCAGGCTAATGGTTGCCAGGGGCTGGGGATACAAAGAGAGCGGCTGCTAATGGGTCTGGGGTTTGCTTCTGGGGTGCTGAAAATGGCTCAGAACCAGGGGGAGGCGATGATTGCACAACGTTGTGAATGCGCTTAATGACACATAAATGTACACTTTAAAATGGTTAATTTTTATGTTAGGTGAATTTTACCTCAATTAAAAAAAATTAAGACTAAAACCCCAAAACCTATTTTTCAAAGAGAGGTTAGCTTTTGCCACTCCAACTGTGAGATCCAAGACTGGCTGCTGACCTCATTTTAAAATGAGCACTATTTCTATGTGGAGCGCTTACCATGCCCCAAGCCCCAGCTAAGCACTTAACCACCTAACTTTACCTATCATAGCCTGAGAGGGAGGTGCTGGCTGAAGGAGCTCCCTGATTTTACACAGGGGGGACCTGTGGCTCAGAGAGGGTAAGCGGCCTCCCTAAAGTCACACAGCTGCAACTGCAGCCTACTTACCTTCCCAGTGTTCTTAATCACTGAGGGGCCCTCTGTCAACCTTCACCCAACTTCAGAATCACCTGGGGAGCTCTCAGGAGTCCCTGGGTGATAAAAAGGCTTACAACGGTCAGCTGCCAACCAAAAGGCTGGTGATAATCAGCTGCTAACTGGAAGGCCTGATGATCTACTTCTAGAAAATCAACCACTGGAAACCTTATGGAGCTCGGTTCCACTCTGCACAGATGAGGTCACCGTGAGTCAGAAGTGACTTGATGACAACCGAGTTGTGCAAAAGTTCCCAGGTGCCACCCTGGATGACTCTCCTCAGCACCTATGGGATGGGGCTGAAGTGCCCCAGGTGACCCCAAAGCACAGCCAAGATGACAGGAGGGTGCACAGTGAGATGCAGAATGGAACACAGCACATCTGGGGTGGGGGCTGGGATGCTGAGTTCCAGCCAGGGGGAGGCTCCAGTGTGACCACCCCATAGGACTTCCCATGATGATGGAAGGTTCTGGACCTGTGCTGTACAGTCAGGCTGCCACTAGCCACATGTGGATATCAAGCACTTGAAATACGGCTAGCGTACCTGAAGAACTGAGGTTTTCATGGGATTTACTTTTAACTAACTGACACAGTGGCTGCTACAACGGGCATAAGAATAAAAACGACAGCGGGCGTGGTGCAGGACTGGGCAGTGTTTCATTCTGTTGTCCATAGGATCTCTGTGAGTTGGAACCAACTCGATGGCACCTAACAACAAAAGTAATTTTTAAATTGAAAGAGCCACATGTTGCTTGTGGCAACTGCACTGAGTAACAGCTCCAGACAAGTTCTGAAAAAACAAGGTGACGTTAAGCACACTAGAACTACAAATAATGTTGTAGAACTTCAGTAAATTAAGGTGGAGCCTTAAAAATGACCCACAGTCAGTTTTCTTCTTTGTCTCTTTACATGACCTAGGTGATCTAGGGCAAAGGATGAGCAAAAGCTTAGGAGAACAAGGAAGAAGAAATGTCTTGGGAACTTTTTCTGCTTTTCCTTTCCCTGTACGGCCCACCTGCTCAGGTATCCTGTCTTTTTCACCTGTCTTCCCAAGCAGCCTCCCTTCACCACCCCCCAGACACAGACATCCTATGAAACAGACCTCTCCCTTTGTTCTCCAGAGCAGGTGAGTCAGGCCTCTGGCTCCCTGGGTCCCCTCCCAGCTCATCATCTCTGTAGTAGCTAAGCAAAATTACTGTTTGGTTTGGAAACCCTGGTGGCATAGTGGTTCAGTGATACTTTTCTTAACTTCTGCTACTTCAGCAGTTTGAACGTGTCAGGTGCTCCTTGGAAACTCAACGGGGCAGTCTACTTTGTCCTACAGGGTCTCTAGGGTCACTGTGAGTTGGAATCTACTCGATGGCTTATTGTTTGGTTTTAAGAAGGCTTCGGGCCATATTTTTAGTTTAAGGTTTCAAGGCTGCCTCAGGGCAACAGTTTCAGGGGTTTACACTACCACTCCGCCTAAATGGAAATACCCCCTACAGTTATGGTTTCCATCACGGCTTCATCTGCACATGGGAGCACTCATCACAATTCACCAAGACATCTTGTCTTGATTATCTGGTCCTCAGTCTGATTCCTCATCCAGAACATCAACCACACCAGGGCTATGATTTTCATCTATCTCTTGACTGTATGTGTATTGTCTGTGACTCCCAGTGTCTGTAGCAAGGAGGAAAACAAGAGCACACTTACTGTGTGCCAAGCGTGATGCTTTACCTTCACCATTAATTTACTCCTTAAACATCCCTGGGAGGGGAACAGTATTACATCCATTGTACAGATGAAAACTAAGATGAACTAGGAAGAAAGATCTCGTTATTGACATTTGAAAAAAAAAAAAAACAGCTAGTGAAAACCCTACAGATCACCACAGCCTAAGCCCACTGTGCCTGGGGTTGCTGTGAGTCAGGGGCCAACTCAACAACTACTAACAACAACAATAGTTAAAAAAATGGAGAACTGCCAAAGGCCATGCCACTCCCAAATAGGAGCCTCAAAGCGTCCCTGACCAGAGCCCATGCCCCATAACTGCCTTGCTAGAGAATTAACACTTTCCAGCCAAAGCCTGAATGTTTGCCTCCGGGACCTTTGCTCCTGCTGTACCCTCTACCTGTCTATGAGGTTACCCCACCATGGCATGTGACTTTAAGTCTCTGAGCCTCACTGTCCACATCTGTAAAATGGGGGTGTTCATAAACCCACTGGTACTACAGTTGGTCTCTAATAGCCTGGAGCAACAGAGGCAGGAGAGTCAGAAAGAGAGGGAGAAGATGGAATGTATGGTGGCTAACTGCCTCCATGAACAACTGCCTGCTTTGTCATGAGACCAGAAGAACTGGATGGTGCCTGGTTATCATCTCTAAACACTTTGACAGAAGGTTCTATACAAACAATCCTTATCAAAAGGGAGAACATGCAGAATAGAATTTCAAATTCTTACGGAATGCACATTTTCTGGAGCCATAGAGGATGGATGAAACCCCTGAAACTACTGCCCTGGGACCATCTTTAAACCTGAAACCAAAAATGTCCCCTGAAGTCTCCATAGCTTTGCTAGGAAAGAATGTTTGCCTTGAACATCGCGCTCTTCAAGATCTATCCGCATGGGATCAGATTAATAACAGCTACTTGAGAGATCAGAGATGAAACTTACGGACATCGACTTTATGTCAATGAAGGAGGAACAATTCAAAAAAGGACTGTAAGAGTGGTTGCCCAACTTGAAGAACGTGATCAATGTCCCTGAATTGTGCAGTACCCAGCTCTTGGGATGAAGATCAGGTTGGTAAATATGGTTCTCAGACAGCCTGTGGGTTCATCGCTCTCTATAAAGAGAAAAAGCCAAGTAGTTGCCATCAAGTTGATTCCAACTGATGGTGACCACACTTGTGTGTTGGGGTAGAACTCCACAGGGTTTTCAACAGTCAATTTTTCAGAAGTAGACTGTCAGATCTTTCTTACAAGTCACCTCAGAGGGGGGGATGCTCCAACCTCCAACCTTTTGCGTGCGTTAACTGTTGGCACCACCCAGGGACATCCTACAAACAGAAGCTATGGTTATATAAATACTCTCCAAAAGGCAGAGACTTTTCAATACTGTGACTCTCCTTCAAGATGCCAGATCATTTCCACGTCCTCCCAGGATGTGGTACCTCCTCTGTACTGGAGTTTGAATGAAATCCTGGAAGTGAACACAGATAGGGTCCAAGGAAAGGAAACTTCTACAACCCTATTGGGAATGTGGACCATGGTCCAGTGCTCTCATCAAGCATTTTAGAGGTAAGGGGTTCTGTTGGGTCAGCTAGAAGACTCAAGGCTATTACTAAGGGTTGGGGAGCTTGTTCTAAATCATGTGGCAGCCATTGTGCCCCTAAATAAAGGGAGTTTTCAGCACAAACAGAAGCACACACAAACACACATGCTATTGAACTAATGTGTAGGCCATAATAATTTTTATTTTTTCAGTTGCCAATGAGTCAGTTCCACCTTGAGAAGACCCAATGTGTGTCAGATACAAGTGTGCTTCACAGGACTTTCAATGGCTGATTTTTTTCAAAGTAGATCTTGCAAGTTCTTATTCAGCACCCTCTGTGTGCCAGGTACTACTCTAAGTGCTCCTTGAGCCTCATGACAACTCCATGAGGTGGGTGCTACTATTATTCCCATTTTACAAATAGGATGCAAGGCCCCAAGGGCTTACACAACTTGTCCAGGATATCCTGGGTGGAAAGCAGCAGAGCTAGGACTCAAGCTCAGCCAGCCTGGCTCTACAGCTGTCCCTTCTAACACCTTGCACTGTACTGCCTCAAGCCCACAGACAGCCACGGGACCTGTAGTTGTTATAAAGGCAGTCCTCACTGGGCCCAGTCCCTAAGATACCTGCGTAACATGTCCTTAAAGATAACAGGGCAAAGGGTGTGACCAAATGGCTCACAAAGAAAATACAAACAGCTGCACGCATCTGGAAAATGCCATGGGTCCTCAGTAACTGAAGAAATACACATCACACTACAGTGACCTTCCACCTTTATCGCTTATGCACCCTATCGCTTATCTGACTAGTGAAGATGTAGAACCAAGGGCAACTCAGCTGGCCCTGAGGACACGGAAAGGGGCTCTTGGAGCATCAGAGTGTGCACATGTTCTGCCCCTGCCAATCTGGACCAAGAACCTGAACTATGACCTAGCAATGCTATCTCCAGGAAGCTGCACTAAGGAAGTAGTCACAGACATTTGCACAGACCTCATTACCCAGAAGTTCATCGCTGTAATTAAAAACAGCAGGTCACAAAACATATACCAAAAAATGACCACACTTGGGGGGTGGGGATAAGAAAACTCAGAGTGTTAGTGTGCCAGTGAAAAAATGGGAATGATTACGTTATTTCCCTTGGAGTAAAATACAGTCATCACCTGACCCCCCACCCCACACCACCCCAGGGCCCTATACAACTACTCTCACCACCTCTCTGCCCCATCACCTCCCAGTCCTCATCTTCTTCCCATCACCTGGCACACAGCAGATACTCAATAAACATTATGAATGAATGAATGCACTCCTCTTCCCTCCATATCATTAAGTTAATCTGGCCCCAAGGGGCCTCCACTCATATATGTCCCATGCCAGCCCTGGGCTAAGGAAATGGAATCACGGAATCTGTACCAGCTGCCCCAAGAAAGTGAGGCACAATTTATAATGCGGGCAACAGAAGGAAGAGGGAGAGGGAAAGGTCGTGGAAGCTCTCATTCTAACATTTTCTAACTCCGGCTGAGATTTCCTTCTGTATGCTCATCTATATTTACATCAACGACTCTGTCGGTAGCAAGCCTGTTGCTGATCGTGTGGGATCTAAAGTTCACAGAAAGCTGGCTTAGACACCCAGCTAGGAAGAGAAACTGTAAATTAAACTTAAGTCACCCAAAAGCCCTAAATCCACCCACTTCCCTCCAAGAAACTTGTGAATCTTTTGCCTCAGGATTTCTCCATCTCAGCACTATTGACACTTTGGGCTGGATAATTCTTTGCTGTGAGGGGATGTCCTGTTTGTTTGGGGATGTGTGGCAGCATCCTTAGCCTCCACCCACTAGATGCCAGTAGAACCTCCTCATTCGTGACAACCAAAAATGTCTACAGACATTGCCAAATGTCCTCTGGGGGCAAACTCAACCCCAGTTGAAAAGCACAGTTTTACGTGCAGCCCAGGAAAAATTCCAAAGCAATGAATAGTTCTTTTTCTGCTCATTATCATCAACTTCCTGAATAAACCAGTCACCTGCTCTCTGAATCCCTTTCACAGATTCAAGGAAAATGGTAACAACAGAGTCTCAACACTTGGCGTGCCTCTCTACAGGCAAGAACTCTGTTCTGAAAAGAACCAGGACCTTGGACAGAGATTTCTGCATAAAGATGTTTCTTGCAGTATTATTTATAACAGCAAAACGAACAAACAACTGGAGATGGTTACATGAAGCACGATACATCCAAAAAGCTGAATATGCATCACATATTAACAAACAGTTTTTTCTGGGGTTGCCGCCAACCCATACGGCACCAATGTGTGAATTTAAACTAGACGCCCCTTTCTCAAGTTGTTAGGTCCACCTGTCAAAAAACTGTCATAATATCTTTATTTTACTAGAACAAGATACTTTAGCTTCATCAGCCTAGATATTGAAATCATAAATATGCAGTTCTGTGATGCTGTGATATATGACACCCTTGTGCAGTACACAACTGGTACAACCATACATCGTGGCCCTGCTTTTCCCAAGGATATGTTACAGCATAGGAAAGTGTTCACAGTATGGTACTACAGGAAAAAAGGGCAGGTCAATACACTGATTGTATGGTATGATCCCAATTTCTTAAAAAAAAAAAAATCTTTATAGCGGAAGAATACACTTGTATTTTATCTTCCTCTTTGTACTTTAGGTGTTTAATAAGTTCACAGGAAAGGCCCTTGGAAGAGGCAACATTGGTGCTGAGACCTCACCAAAAGGAAGGAACCAGCCATGGGGAAGCCTCAGGGAACAGTGATGCAGGCAGAAGGAACAGCCAGCACAAATGCCTTGAGATGCAAATAAGCTGGATGTGAACAGAAAAAGGGCCAGTGGGGCTTGGACAGTATGAAAGGGGTGGCTAACAGACATGAGACCAAAGAGAAAGCAGAGACCAAACAGGACCCTTGCTTTCTTCTGCTTCCTGTTGCCAATGTCACTTCTTCAGATGGGCCCTCTCTGATCACCTGCTCTAAACACAGCTTCCTCATTGCTCTGTGTCAGCTGTTGCTGTGAAATATACATGTTCTTACCTCCACAGCTAGATTAGAAGTGCCCTTAGGGAAACAAACATGTTTCAATTTCTCTGTTTCTCCCATACCATGTAGCACAGTATTTAACCCAATGTCTCACACCCTGGAGGGGCTTCATAAATACCTGGTTCAGCAAATGAATGAATTAATTTAACCCATATTTAGTGTTTGATGACTGACAGTACTGAATACATGCACTACACATAAGACTATAGGTAATCCATGAAACTGTATTAACATTTAAATCCTATATCAAGTTGGGTTCTGTATATTCATTCAACAAATATTTACCGAGTACCTACTATGTGTCAGATATTGTACTGAGGACACAGCAGCCAACCAGTTAAGCCAGGTCTCTGCTCCCGGGGCACTCACCTAGGAGAATGTCCCTCATTAGGGTACCTAAAGTGCTCATAAAAATGCACCCTGGGCCCTACACTAGACTGACTCAGAGTCTTTGGAGGGAGAGAACAGGGATCTGAATTTTCAACAGTGTTAAACAAGTAATGCTAGTGGTTTGTAAGCACTATTAAATTTGAGAAAAACTACTTTGTTAGGACACAGGTAGGGGTGGAGAGGTGAGCGCTGGTCCTTGGTGACTATCAGTCTGAATTTTGGAGGGGAGGAGAGTGGCAACTGGAACATCCTGTCCTTTTAAAACTTGTAACAGGGAAGCAGAGATTTTAGCCATGACCTGTAAGATCTGAACCTAGGACATGTTTCTTCTTGAATGTTCCTGTATCTTTCCTTGGGAGAGACATTCCACTAGGCCACCACTGTATGTCATCCTATCTTCTGGTACAGCAAAATCCAAGGAATCCCATTTTCCATCTCAGTGCTGAAACAAGCTAAGCAGGTGTTTCCAGAACTGTAAGAATCTTTGTCAACAACACCGTTCATTTTCCTCACCATTATTCAGATAACAAATACTTGTGCCTGAGACCGTGCAGGGACATTTTGGGGAATGTGAGGAGGGTCAGTCACTGTCTTCTGTCCCCAAGGAGAAAACTCTGGTGGTGTAACAGTTAAGAACTATAATTGGTAACCAAAAGACTGGCAGTTGAAATTTACCGCCTGCTCCTTGGAAACCCTATGGGGCTGTTCTACTCTGTGCTATAAGGACACTATGAGTTGGAATCAACTCAGCGGTAGTGGGTTTGAATTTTTTGTTTATTTTCAAGGAGCTTTCTAATTAGAGAGATAAGACATAAACATACAATCTTACTGATTTTCAGAAAAGTATACAAGATTCACTTGACAATGGAAAAGACACAACTAGAGTGGAAGTGGAGGCACTCAATCATTCTTCCAAGTCAATAAGAACATAAAAGGTCAGAGACTCAAACAGGAAACCCACCTTTCCATCTACTCTGATATCCTACATCCCAACTATCCACTCATTTATTCAACTATCCATGCATCCGTCCACCTACCCATCCAGCCAGTCATTCATTGTTTCACCCTTTGGTCTAGTCATCTGCCCACTGACTCATCCATCTATTCATTCATCCACCCACCTAGCCATTACCCATCCATTCAATATCTGTCCATCCTTTCTCCCTCCCTCCCCATCCGTGTTCTACCCTTCCTTCTTCCTTCCCTCCCTCCCTTCATCTCATCCATTCACTCGTCCATCCAATTATTAACTGCATGAGATGCTTTTCCTCCCCTCTAAACCACAAACATGGTCCATAACTTAAAAGGCTGTACTGTGATTAGAAACAAGCTAACCTACTAAAAATGTGCATTTTGACAACTCTTCTGAAGATAATTCAAATCTATAAAGATTTCTGGCTACTCCACTTTATGTGAGCCCTGAAATATGCAAAATTCTTGTGAGATCCTAATGTAAGCTGGCCTATTCTTACTGTTTTGAAGTATCTGATATCACCAACAATTGTGCTTGTAAGTAGAAGGCAAGGTGAGTGAATTTGGGGTATGGTTTGAGGCAGGGGAGCTGTGAGCAGAAAGGGGAGAGGCTGGCATAGCCTCAGTGGCAAGTAGGGAATGAGAGAGAAGTTGATTAGGAAAATGGAAAATCACTGTTAAGAGGTCAAGAAAATTCTGCTTGGGCCTAGGAATCATGGAATTTGAGTGTCTACAATCAATATGACCCAGCAATTTTTTCCCCCTTGGGTTATATATTGGAGCAATGATTACTGAGTTGATTATTCAGAAGAGTGGATTAACAATATAAATGTTACCCTTCCTCCTGTCTGTCCATCCACATACCTACCCATCCACCCACCATCCATATATACATAAATATAGTGCTTACTAGGCATTACACATAATCTTCTCAGGTAAGTACAATTATTAGAAGCCTCACTGGACAGACTGAGAAACTGACACACGAAATTACTTAAGGCCACACAACCAGTGACTAACAGAGACTAAATATGAATTCCAGCCACAGGGCTCCAGAGCCCATGCTCACTACCACTCTGCCCCGTTGCTTCCTACCATGGATTGAATTGTGTCTCCCCCTAAAACTGTGTGTAGCAATTTGGGTAGGCCATGACTCCCAGTATTGTATAGTGTTCTGTATGTTGGATATTCTGCCTCTACGATGTTCATGAGGGAAGATGGGCAGTGGCAGTGTTAGTGAGGCGGGACTCAATGGCTAAGACTGTACTGTGCCTTGAGGCAATCTCTTGGGATATAAAGGAAAGGGAAACAAGCAGAGAGTTGGGGACCTCATGCCACCAAGAAGCAGTGCTGGGAGCAGAGGGTGTCCTTTGGACCCAGGGTCCCTGTGCTTCAGAAGCTCCCCATCCAGGGGAAGACTGACAATAAAGATCTTCCTCCAGAGCCAACAGAGAAAGACTTCCCTGGGAGCTGATGCTCTGAATTTGGACTTTGAGTCCACTGGACTGTGACAGAATAAAATCTCTGTTTTCAAAGCCACTCACTTGTAGTATTTCTGTTATAGCAGCACTAGGTGTCTAAAACACGTTTCTAATGTCTAAGCCCTACTTCCTAGTCTTCAGAACAAAGCAGGAAGGTGGCTTTCTGGCTGACCCAGGATTTAGAGAAAATGATGAGCTGACTGTGGAATGGCTCTGCCAGCGCCTGTCAGATGGCTGGTGTTCCACGGATGCTGATGAATCTCATCTCTGCTTAAGCTACATTCCCAAGTACACAGACTAAATTTAACACCTTGAATTCATTCATTCAGAATTATTTATTCATCACAGCAACACTATTCGGAATGCAAAAAAAAAAAAAAAAAAAAAAACTGGAAGCATTTCAACGTCCATCATCCAGGAAAACGGATAAATTGTTGTATCATCACAGAATGCAATATTACACAGTAGAGAAAAATAAATGACCTCCAGCTACACTCAACAGCAGGGATGAATCTTAAGAACACACTGTTGAGTGAAAAAGCAAGTCCACAACTCAAAGGACTACCTATGGTATATCACCTCTTTTAAAAATGCTCAGATACCAGGAAAGTTAAATGTATATGGTTAAGACCAAACAATAAATCAAACTCATTGCTACTGAGCAGATTCGTCTTTATAGTGACCGTACAGGACATATGAGAAACACTCCATAGGGTCTCCAAGGCTGTAATCTTTCCAGAAGCAGACGGCCATATCCTTCTCCTGCAGTGAGGCTGGTAGGTTTGAATCGCTGACCTTTTGGTTCACAGCCAAGCAATTAACTGATGTGCCACCAGGGCCCCTTTTCTATGGTTAACGTATACATAAATACATGGTAAAATCTTTTTATTTTTAAGAAAAAAGTAAAGGCATAAGACACACAACTCAGCAGAGTGGTTGCCTTTGGGGGAACGGGAAGGACAGAGGAAGGAGGGAAAGACAGGGGAAATCACAGGGGAAAGTAAGTTATAGGTTATATTCTAGTTGAGTGGTTCCCGGGCCAGCAGCATCAGCACCACCTGGGAACTTGTTAGAAATGCACATTCTCAGACTACACCCCAAACTTCCTGAATCAGAGACTCTGAGAGTGGGGCCCAGGCACTGTCCTCTAGGTGGTGCTGATTGTGAGAACCTCTGCCTTAGAGCTGTTTAACCCCAACGACTTCACTGCAGTTCTTGACCTAGGTGATGGGGTCCACCAAAACTTCCATATACTCTTAAAATCAAATAGAAAAAAGCTCAAAGAGGCACAATATTGACAACACGTCATGAACCAAGAATTATGATTAAAGCCATACTCTGCTAACCCGAGGCATGATAAAACATCCACAACCATGTATTCGATCTCCATGTATGCCAGGTACAGGGCTGGAGTGGGGAACACGACCAACCCAGCCCTTGCCCTCATGGAATCTAAAGTCAGTCATGCCACTTTTAGACTGTCATACACATGCCACCCACTTTCTACGCATCAGATCACTTCTTATTGTAGCAAAATGCACATAACATAAATTCATCACTGATGGCATTTCCTACACTCACCATGCTGTGCACCTATCACTTCAGTGTGGTTCCAGAACATACACACCACCACACACCCGTTAGGCAGTCACTCCTCCTACATTCTCCCTTTCCTTAAAGCCTCAGGCAACCACTAATCTTTCTGTCTCTGGACTTGCTGACTCCGGATATCTACCATACAACTCCTTGGAGGCAGGACTACTATCCCTATACTTTAGATGAGGAGACTGAGGCTTTGCTCCTATGCACTGGGGCTGAGATCGACAGCCAGAGTCATCTGTTCCCAAACCCTGTACACTTGGTTTCCACCAATATCACCTCCCCTCCCTACGTCACTTCCTCCTTTCGACCTCCACTCCTGGTGCTCTCACTCCAAAATATCTCGACAAGCATGTGGTTGGCACAGCCCCACATACCCCACAACACTGGTTGTTGAAGGTCGGAATCTTGTAACTCTCAACGCAGCAAGTTACAGGTTTGTACCAACAGCTTAAACAAGACAATTCAGTCAACGTACTCATGAGAATGAAAGGGTAACATCAAGATTTAGGAGGCTTCCTGAAAATTCTGCTTACATAAAAATATTTTAACTATTGATTTAAAATACATTTTTACAGCCAGGCCATGTTAGTGATTACACTGTTTTCTCCATGAGGTCCAGTCTCTTGTGTTACTTAGTGGTTACAGGAGACGAGGGGCGGGGAGAGATCCTAATTCCAAGCCCTACCTGAGGACCAAGCACCTTCAAGGAAGACCCAGAGACATCCCATTCTGAACTTAAGATAAAACCATCCGCTGCTGGGGAGAGACAACAAAACTTGATCCAGAGTTAACTGGGGAATTTCGCTTCACAGCTGGGATCTTCCGTCGCATTAGCTGCCTTAAACGCAGCTTCTGAAAGTAGAATTCATTGAAACAAAGCCTCAGCTTTTCAGAGGGAGAAAGCTTATGGTCCTCACCTTTCCTAGTGCCATTTCTTATTTCTCTCTCCTCTCTGAGACTTTACATTAAAAACCCACAGCTAAGGCTTTTGACTACCCCAGTCTGCCCAGGACTGAGGGGGTTCCCTGGACCTGGGACTTTCAGGGCTAAAACTAGGACAGTCCCTGGCAAACCAAGATTGATGATCACTCAACCTAGACAAGTTCAGTGCCTGATGGTTTTCCAAACTCAAGCTGGTTGAGCCCAGTGGTTTCTCCTCCTAGAATGTGCCTTCTCTAGTCTCTCAGGGAGAATACGGTTCACCTTCTTGGCAAAGCTTTCTCCTGCCAAGGGCGCAGACTGGGCTTATTAATGGTGTGATGATGAAGGGGAACATAAGCTCCAAGCACTCAAGACACTCCTAAGTCCCTGAAAGAAGACTTTGCTCTCAAGAATGGCTACTTCCCAATTTCTCAAGAAGGAAGAAAGACAGAAAGTGTCGGGTGAAAAACACCAAAAAAAACCAACAACAACGATGGGGTTTCCAAGGAGCACCTGGTAGATTTGAACCACTAATCTTTTGGTTAGCAGCCGTAGCTCTTAACCATGACACCACCAGGCCTCTGTGTTGGGTGAAGAGGGAGCCAAATTCTAACCTCCAAACTGCGTGAGTTTTACTCTTGAGCTCAAGTGGATACCTGGGCCTGAGGCCTCCATCCTGGGCTGGACTCCTGACCTGGTCGGAAGGAAGAGATGGGAGCAGGAGTCGGGGTGGAGGGAGTATCAAGAAGACTAGTTATATACTTTAAACTTTTGTCACCCACAGAGGGAGGTACCAAGGAGGAGAAAGAGAACTAATGTTATCTAAGACTGAAGGGAACAGAGAAATGGGTCAAATGGCCACGAATGTTTTTCTCTTAAAGCTTCCAAAGAAAAAGAGAACGTCAAGGAGCCAAAAGCTGTGTTTTGGAGTGCCACATTCAGATGAACAAAGCCACACTGGCCAGCCACCAATGAACCCTCAGCTCCCGCTTGCACCCCCGTCCCTGCCCCGCCGAGCCTCCTTTCTAGACAAATGTTCCAAAGAGGATAATTCGAAAAAGAAACGATTCTGCGGTATTATGACAAATGTATCTTGGGGCTTTCTCCATGCCTGACACGGAGCTGAGCATGTTCTGGACAGGATCCTATGGATCCTTCTGGAATCTTCTGAGGGGAGATGCTATTAGAAGCAACAGCCTCATGAAGCCCACGAGGAAACTGAGGCTCGATACCCAAGTGGCCAAACTGGTGATTGTCTCATGTTCACTGTCTGCCCAGTGCCTGGAGCACTCCCTAATTGTGCCACCTTCCAAGGCAGGCCGCTGGCCCCTTCCCCAGAAGCTGAGCCAGCATTCTCCAAAGTGCCTTAACTGCAGGGCTCTTGGATGCCAACCATCTTGGGACTGAGCTCACCTTCCCGGCAGACTTCCACTGCAGACGGTGCATCCTGGGCTTGCTAACAGGGGTGACAGTGAAGAGGGACATAAGCCCCAAGCACCCAACAGATACTCTCTAATCCCTGAAGGAAGACTTCACTCTCAAGAGGAAGTTGCTCCTCAACTTTCCAAGCACGAATATTTCAGGAACCTTCGGAGAATCTCGTGGACATCTTCCCCTACCACCTAAAATCCACAGAAAACCTAAAACATCAGCACAAGGGAGAATGAGATGGTACATTGCTGCTGCTGTGTGCCTCTGAGCTGATTTCGACTAACCACAATTCTATAGGACAGAGTAGACCTGCCCCACTGGGTTTCCAAGGCTGTGATCTCGATGGGAGCAGAAAGCTATGCAACTTGACAAAAGGATTATGGGAAACACTTGTCTCAATCACTGAACCAACACACAGAGCAGCTGAGCTGCAACAGGCCTACTGTGCCAGGGCACAGAAGAGCAACAGGAGGACTGGTGACTCCCCTGGGTTTGGAGTTGGATTTTTTGTGGGTGAGTGGTGGCAATGAAAGCCCTGCCAGAAGCCATGCCAGAGACACCCTCTCTCACTACCCATCAAGCAGGGTAGACACATAGCTGCAAATGATATCCTCAGTTTTTCCCATTTCTCTGACTGTCTGGCTGGCATCTGACATTACCACTTCCACCACCTTCTATAGGCCATAACTCCCATTTAAAACCCCTGAGGTCAAATGTGCTCTGGCTAAGCACTGGGATTTTTAGAAAGGTAATGAGTGTGGGGACACAAACTAGCATAGCCACTTTGGAGACCTGTTTGGCAGTCTCACGGGAAGTTAAACATATACCTACCACATAATCCAGCAGAATCACACCCAGGAATGTACCCAAGGGAAATAAAACTTATGATCCTAACACCTCCCCAAATCCTAGCCAAGCCAAGCCAAGTGCCATCAAGTCAGATCCATATCTCCCCAAATCCTGCCATGTGTATTTATAGCAGATCTAGTCATAATTTCCCCAACTGAAGACAGCTCAGTGCCCTTCAGGTAAGAAATGGATGGACCAAGAGCAGTCTTTCTACACATGGAATAGTACTGAGCAGTGTAAAAGGATGGGATACTGATACGTGTGACAACATGAATGAATCTCAAAGGCATTACATGGAGTGAAAGAAGCCATTCTAAAGGCTATGAAGTGTGTGATTCCATGGATATGACCTTCTGGAAAAGACAAAATTATAGGGATGGAGAATAGACCAACGGTTTGCAAGGGGTGGTAAGGTCAGGGAGGGGCTGATCAAAGGGGCACTAGGGAATATTCTGGGGTCTTCGAACTGTTTCATATCTTGATTTTGGTGGTGGCTACGTAACTTAATGCATTTGTCAAAACTCACAAAACCGCACACTCAAAAGGGTGACTTTTGCTATATGTGAATTACACCTCAATAAACCTGATTATAAAAAGAAGAAAAGGTACCAGATCTTCTACAATATAACCTGGATACTCCAAGAGCAGCCCATGGGGCAGCCGAATCAGTAATCCCAAGGGACTTGCTGAGTAGGATCTCAGGCCCCACCTCAGAACTGCAAAACCAGAATCACCATTTTAACAAGACCCCTCAGGAGAATCCCCCCTACACACAAGAGTTGGAGAAGCCCAACCATGCACCCCATATCACCTTCTCTATGGTCTGCAACATCACCTCATATTCAAGCACTTTAATATTTCTGCAGCAAAACACACCAAAATTCACATCGAATGCAATTTAAGACTCTAAATAGCTTTGAGTCAAATTAGACTAGGTTTTTTCCCCTACAACTTTCTGTTTTCATAGCTTTGAATTTTGGAATTGTGAGGGAGAGATTGCACCCTTGTAGAGGAAAATTCCAATGGAAAAAGCCACGCTCATTCTTACAACCCATTGCCAGTGAGTCAATTCCGACTCACAGTGACTCTACAATACAGAGCCAAAGCATCCCATACTTTCCAGTACTGCGATCATTACAGAAGCAGACTGCCCCATTTTCCCCCCTTGGAGCAGTTGATAGTGTCCAACCACCAACCTTTGGTTCATGGCCGAGCACTCTGACCACTGTGTCACTAGGGTACCTCAGCTAATTCTTACTTCCCAGAATTTAGCTTTTCTGGAATTACTAGCCATGCTGATACAATAGAAGGATCAGGTGGCTCCTGGGCCACTCTGCCTTCCATGGTGGTACCTCCAAACACATTCTATGTTTTGGGACAGGCAACGGTCTGATAACAGAATCCAGTTTCTCCCACATCTCTGTCCACTTCCTGTACAGAACTTTTTTTTTAAGTGCTTTCCATTAAAAAGGTTTGCAGAGGGCGAACTGGTGAACAAGACTAGGCTACCTGATGTCAGCATGACAGTGGGCTTCCTTTGGGATTTCTGTGAATGCGGATAGAAAGGGATTCAGGAGACTGAGCGTGAGACGCAGTCTCACATCCATGGTTCTTGTGAAAGCCCATATCCCTGTGGACATTCAGCGGGGGGAGGGAGTGTTTGCTGGCCTCTGAAGGGGAGGAAGAGCATATGTGCTTCCATGCTGGGCAGAACACTGAAAGGGCAAGTGGCATGAAGTAGGGGGCCAGTTGTCACTGAATCAATTCCACCTCACGGCTATCCCGAGTGTGCAGAGCAGAATGGCACTCATGGGGTTTTCATGGCTGTGATCTTTCAGAAGCAGATTGCCAGGCCTTACTTCCTTCAAGGGCTTGCTTCCGACATGCCTCTGAGGGGGTTTGAACCACTAGCCTTTCCGTTAGCAATCCCACACTTAACCATCTGTACTACCCGGGGACACCAAGAAAGTTGACAACTGTGCCTGACTGAGCTGACAGATTGGAGTTCTTTTGAAGCTATCACAGTCCTATTTAAAATAAAACCCCCAGTCAACAAAAACATGGGACCAAGATGTGCGGTCAGCACTAAGGTGTGTGGTCAGCACCAACGCATGTGGTCAGAAACAAGTCATATGGTCAGGACAGCATGCTGCCTGGTAAACTCCAAGAGAAGACAGCAATGTATACGTGACTATCAAAGACTTCCATTTGGGTTTTCTTCGGAAGAGAAAAATGCAACTAATAAGAAACTTACATTCTCATGGATGGCCTCAAGCTTGAGCTTTTGGGGTTGGGGGTGGAAAGGCAAGGCATCACGGGGACAATGTGTGTGCATGCACGAAGGACACAAGACTGTAAACTCCACCACACATCACGCCAGGTTTTGCACCTGAAGAAACACTCTTAAGTCTCCTATGAGCATAAAGCTAGGTTCCAGGAATTGTCCTTCCTCCTTCCGCAGACAGTGAGGAAGCTACTTTTCTTATCACCCCGCAACTCTCACTAAACATCATTTCCAAATACAAGTCCCACCACAGGCGCCTCAAAAATTGGCAGGACAACTCCACTCCCAGCATAGGCTCAAGAGAAACGCCAGAACGACAACCAGTCATCCAAAGACATGTCCAAGAATGTTCCTAACAGCATGCACTGGAGACCACCCAAATGCCCACTAACAGTAGAACGGAGAAATAAACACTGGTATGGACACACCATAAGACAGTACACAGCTAGGACAGGAAACCACCTATAAGAAGTTCCTGCAACCTGGATGAATTCAGCGACATTCTGTTGAGCTAAAGTAGTCAGACACAAAAGAACTTATTGTGTAACCCCATGTGTATGAAGTTCAAAAGGAGACAAAACTAGTCTGTGGGGTTGGAATTCAAGTTAATAATTACCCTCGTAGAAGGGAACAGGGTGACTGGGGGAATCACTGGGGAGCTGGTCACCTTCTGTGTCTTGATCTGGGGGTCACTTTTCATGTGTTTCTTCACTTTGTGAAAATTTACGAAGCTAAACTCAACTTGGGAACTGTCCTACACATATGTTAGACTTTATTGTAAAAGTTCAAAATTAATACTTAGAAACATTTAAAAACATATGGCAGAAGTATTTAGATAAAGAAGTCCAAACCCTGCTGTTCCCATGACTCCTCAGTGCTTCCACTCAGGCTTTGGGCAACTTGCTTTTTCACTGTTCCCCAGCGGTCTAGCAACAACCTCCAACCCTTTGCCTTGGCTTAAATTCTCTTCTCCAATCCCTGTGGTCTCAGGGTCTCAGAGTCTCAGCCCTTGTCCTTAGCTCCTCCAGAGAAAGTCCAGGCCTAGATGACTCTGCTCCTTCACAGACAGGGGAGGGGGCTCTCCCTTCCACAGCAGGGCTATAAAATGGGCTTGCTGCCTCGGGCCAATGAGACAAAACCATCTGCAGAGGGCAAAATGCACAAACTCATCTCCAAGCTACTGAGAAAGCTTTCGGTCAGCTGGCCAAACACGCTGGAGGTTGCCAGTGCACGCTCTGTTCACCTGCACTGCCAGCAGCCCTCCTTCTGAAAGGCCCCTGCCATTCCCTCCTTCCCACCAGCCTCTGAACTACAGGATCCAGGCTGGACCAGGGTGAGCTGAGGACACCACAGAAGGACTCCCCACTTCCTTCCTTTCTTTGAGAAGACACCACATCCAGGCTCCAGAAGGCAATCATCTTCAACACAGACAACTGTCAGCCTAGTGAACCTCTCCCAGAACCCCACAGCTATCTGAGGGTGCGCACACTGACACTTCCAAGCCTCTGCCATTCACCCTGGGAGTAGGCAGAGGAGAGGAGGGTATCACTCAACTCCTGAGCACCTCAAGAGGACTGGCGTGGGGAGGAACTGCCCACCGTGTGGATCAGCCTCTTCATAAGGCTGAAACTTAGGAGGCCAAGATCAATATTTCTGTTTTAGGTACCACTTAAGATGACACCTTGGTTAGGGATACACCTCCCCAAAGGGATTTCCACTGAATTTCTTAATTTTTACCACCCTCAAAATAAACCGTTCACATTCTCCAAAACCTCAGAGACCCATCACAATGCCAGTACCGAGAAGCCAAGAACCTGATTCCATCTCAAGTCCCCGCAAGAAGCAGCACCAGAACCATTCAGGACCTCAACCCAGTCAAAACCAAACTCAGAAAGGACAAGGAGCTCTGCAGGAAGACCCAAAGACCCCTGAGCTGCTCATCCTTACACTAAGGGCATTCAGTGGGGACCCGGCCCAGAGCCGGCACATCTGGGCAGGACACAGTGGCCAGCCAGCCTGGGGAGCAGGAGAGTCACCCTCACACACCCCATTTGAATCTGGGTCATCCTTAGATAACCACGAAAGCCCAACTAATTACCCACCCTGCCTGCCCACATCTCAGCAGATGTTAAGCCCTCCTCAAGGGTTATTTCAAGCAGCATGGATTTAATAGAAACACACTGGAATCTGCATTCTGATGGACTCTCAGCAGAGGAAAATATGGTCTTCACCTTCTTCCTCTGCATCTTTGATTTTCTTTATAAAAAAGGGGGGTGGTGGGGATTAGGCATTTACCTGCCCGAGATGGTCTGTCCACAAGAGGCTGAGTCTCTGGTGTCCCCTCCTGCTTCCCTGGGGTGGGAGAAGCAGAATCCAGCTCTGGCTGAACCCTCCACCCAGGAAAGACCTGGCACCTCATTTTGTCAAGCTCTTTCTTATGGAAACAACCCAGGATGGGTCTTGCAGGCCAGGGGCCCAGGTAGGGCAAATGGGTTCCTTCCTCTACATCTCGAAAGATGATGAGGTCCCTGTTCAAGTAGGGGGAAGTGGGACTGCAGACGTGGGGGAGAGTAAGCGCCCCCAAGCCGACACTTCCTTCCCAGATGGGGGCCCCATCTTACTGGGATCGGAAGTCTGGGCAGTGCTGGTCCCTCACTGTGAAGCCCACGCGGTGCCCACGGGCTCTTCTTCCTCCAGCCCCCAGAGCCCTGCCTGACAGCGCGGCCCCTCCTCGGGTACGCAGATTGGGGAGGTCGCGCACTGGGACTGAGCTCCAGTGCCCACAGGCTCCCGTTTCTTCCGGGTGAGGGGCGACCAAGACAGCCAGCTAAGGCCCCCAGTCGTTCCCCTAGCCTGGCCAGAAGCTCCCAGGCCCCAGCCCAGTCCCAGCTCGCTAGGGAGAACTCTAACCCTCCGGCACTGGCTCAGAAGCCCTTGCCAAGGCCCCAGCCGACCCCAGGCCCAGCCCTCATTCTGGACTGGGTCCTTCAGAGGGCCCCCACTGCCTCCACATCACCCTGCTCGGGTGCAGACAGCTTGCACTCCTTCCGGTGCCCCTTCTCGCAGCCCCTAGAAGACCCCCACCCACCTCCCGTCAGACCCGATCTCTCCCCACCAGGTAAAGGGAGGCGGCGAGGAGGGGGAGGCGCCGCGGGGCTCGGGCAAAGGATATGGCCATTCGGTGATCTTTTTGGCGTATTTTCTCACCACGTTGTCCTCGCTGAAGAGGAACAGAGACCGGTTGACCGTGAGGCAGTTCTGTCGGACGGGGATGGGGTTGTAGAGGGCCATGGTCCGCGCTCTCTGCGCCATGGACTGCTTGTACATCCTTTGCGCCCCGGGCTGCCCGCCCTGCCGGCTGCCCCCGGCGCCTCGCCCGCCGCCGGCGCCCACGACCACCCCGGTGGCTGCCCCGGAGCCTCCTCCGCCGTAGCGGGCCGGCATCTCGTCTCCGAAGCGGGCCATTCTGCAAAGAGCAAAGGGCTCCGGGTTACGCTGCGGCGGGCGCTGCGGAAGACGCCGCCGCCACCGCCACCACCGCCACCGCCACCGCCACCGCCGCCGCCGCCGCTGCTGCTGCTGCTGCTGCCGCCGGGGCTGCTAAGACGGCGGCCGGAGCTGCGACTGCGGAGACGCTCCTCGGCCCAGCCCATCGGCGGCGGCGGCCGGCGCCGGGTCGGGCTCAGGAGGCGGCGGCCCGGGCCGCGCCGGGGACAGCGGCGCGGGACATCTTCCTGGCTGACCCGAGGAGGAGGGGCGCGGAGAGGCGCGGGGCGGGGCGCGGGGCGGGGGGAGGGGAGCGAGCAAAAATAACCGAGGAAGGGATCCAGGCAATCCCCAGTCCACCCACTCCGGAAAAAAAAAAAAAAAAAAAGGCAGTGAGAAGGGGAAAAAAAAAAAATCCAACGCACACCCCCTTCAAGATGCGAACGGTTTGGCAAGGACGCCCCCCGGGGACGCAGTGAAAGCTTCAAATTCCTCCGAGGTCCGGTCCGGCTGGCATCTTGTAAAAGGAGTGCGCCCTGCCCATTAAAACAATTATGTAAAAAAAAAAAAGAAAGAAAGAAAGACAAAGAAAAACCAGGTCTTCGCTGGGGGGAGGGCGCACAGGCAAAAAAAAAATTCTACATATACATATAGCCCCCTTTCTTGTTTTGTTTGAGTTCCTAGCGCTTAAAAATGCTGACAGATCTATAGCCAAAAATAAAATAAAAACAGTATTAACGGAGAAGGAAAGAGGGGGAGGGGCGGGGAAGCGCTCCGGAGGTCTCTTAAGGTGTCTTGAAGCCGCAGGGTCCTCGGTGTTTGCTTTTTTTTTTTTTTTTTTCAATTCTCTCTCTTCCTGAATCACCCTGGACTGCCGCTTCTGCTCGTGAGAGTATGAGTGTGAGTGTGTGTGTGCGCGCAGCGTTCCGCTGAACCGTGTCTCTTCTTGGGGTTTAAATTGCAGCAATGAAATCCTGAAAATTCCCAACAGGGGTAAAAAAGAGGGAGAGAGAGAGAGAGAGAGAGGTATGCGCCGTTCGCTTAGCCACTCAATAGTTGCTCCCGGGTGCTGCAATGCCTGGCATTTCCCCCTTCGAAATGCCTCCTCCTCCTCCTCCTGATTTTGCTAAAATAAGATTGGTATGGAGGGGTGAGGCAAGACGGAGGAAGGAAAAAGATGGGCCCAAAGGTCCGACCCACTGGCCGGCGAAGCTCCAAAGAGGAGCAATTGATGAGTTTAGCGAGAGAAAGACCCACCCAGAGGGCTGACACATGATGGCCCGGGACCAATCGCTGAGGCGCTGGGGGGACCGGGTTCACCCGAGTTTGTGGGGGTGAGTGTGATGGTCAGGAGCGGGAAGGGGAGCGGGGGAGGGTGGGGATAGAGGCCCGGTCCCCTCGGGCGGCCTGGGAGTAAACCCTGTTTTCCACAGGTTCCGTTTCGGTTGCTAACAGCAGTAAATTCCCAGCATCTTACAAGAGGAGGCCAGGAGGAAGGAAGCATGAAACTCAAAGACTAAAAGAGATAGGGCTTCGTGTCTAGGGGTGCAATTAGTCAATCTCTAAATAAATCTGGTCTACAGAGCAAAAAAAAAAGGTTTTTTGACAACTAGAAGAATGGTTTGCGGAACTTCTTCGAAATCCTAAAGTCACAAGGGCCCCGCAAGCTAAAATAAAGGGTTTGCCCCACCTTTGAGACCCCGGAAGGGCAAACTAACTGCCAGGAGCAAATCACTGGGCAGATGCTAGTTGGCTGGATGAGGCTTCTGGGTGGCACAGTTTGCATGATTCCCACTTCTCTTTAGAGCTACTGCCTTTATTTCCCACTCTCTTTCTTAGAAAGTGAAATTGAATAAACACAGAAAAACACACAAAACCTCATTGTACAGGTTAGGAAATTGCTACAAATCCCACACTCATAAACTAGGTTTAGAGTTAAAAATGAAGCATCGCTAGCTCCCCAGAAACAGCCCCCCCACGTATATCTTCTCTCCTTCCCTCCAGCAATAGCCACTCCTGACTTTTACACTGTGAACATCTTCGCTTTTCCTTATACTTTTTCTACCTTATTGTGCAACCCTAAATAATACATGCACTCCTAAATAATACAGCTTTCCTTTGCCTCCTTTTGAATTTCATAGCAATGGAACCAGATCATGTGTATTCTGTGGTGGTCTGGCTTCTTACATTCAATATCCTGTTATCGAAGGTATTTGTACTTGATTCATCTTCATTGCTATATAGTATTTCATGGAAAGAATAGGCGCAATTTGTTGATCTATTATTCTGTTGATGAACATCTGTTTTTTTTTCCAATTGGGGCTATTGAATGCTACTTCCTAAAGTATTCCTGGTGAAGATAAACATGCATTTCTGTAGGATTATTTCTAGGCATGGAATTGCTGAATCATAGGGTATTTGTTGAATATATATCACAGGCTGCTAGAAGAATGAACAACTCTGTCTTGGAAGAAGTACAGCCAGAGTGCTCCTTAGAAGCAAGGATGAAGAGATTTCATCTTACATACTTTGAACGTGTTGTCAGGAGGGACTGACCCCTGGAAAAGGACATCATGCTTGGTAAAGAAGACGGTCATTGAAAAACAGGAAGACCCTCAACCAGATGGATTGAAAGAGTGATTACAAGGATGGGCTCAAGTTAAGACAGTGGGTATGAGGATGGCACAGGACTGGGCAGTGTTTCATTCTGTTGTACATAGGGTGGCTGTGACTTGGAACTGATTTGATGGCACCTAACAACAACACAATGGGGTGTATGTATCTTCAGGTTTACAAGATGGCATCAGCTATCTTCTAAAGTGGTGGTACCAAAACACCGTTGAGTTTTCCATAAAGCAGTGCTTAGACTGGAGGGGAAGGAGGACTGGGAGGGTGGGGGAGGGAAAAAGGATGAAAAAGGCACTTATTTTGCCAAATTTTAGCTAGTTGAATGCTAGTTAATTCCGTATACATCAGTATTGGGGTTCATTTAGAAATTCTAGAAAAGTGGCATATCTTTCTGCAAATTCTCCATTGTACACAAGTGGATCATCAGTCATCCTTCACAGGGTGCCTATAGAATCTTCAAGATTTTCTGACTTGCCAAGATATGGACAGTATAATTCAACCAAAAAGGACTGGAGCTGCAAGCAGATGGGTGTGTGGGGTTCTGGGATAGGTCTCACAAAGCATTCATCAAATATCGGTGATTTTTGTGCTTGATGTTGTTTTGCATCTTAAAGGCAAACATGAGAGCTAACACAAAGCCGGTAGTACCAGGTACATGGATGCAGAGAAAGTCATACAAGGCGAAGTTACATATGTGTTGTTTTCGTGGACCTGCCTAAGAAGACCATTGAGTTTTACAGCATGAGTGTTCCCTGCAGCAATTTCTAAAGACTCCAGGCTTTTTCAGGTAATAAGAAGGACCTCCCACTGCCTGAACTTCTAGCGAGGTGAAGGCAGTCATCCTTCGTTGGGTCCTGTCAGCAGCCTCACTTCACAGATGAGAACACTGAACCTAAGAGAAGTTTTAAAAAGTTGTCCAGCATCACCCTTCGTTGCGTTGAGCATATATTGGTACAACCAGTTTGGAAAACTGACTATTTCTGCCAAAGTTGAGCACTCCAATACACTAAGACTCAGATATGGCAGTCTTGGGCATACCCAGAGGAAGTGAGAATGCATGGTCACTAAAAGACAAGTCCTAGAATGTTCATACCAGCACCCTTCAATGTTGTTGTTGGTTGCTGTTGAGTCAGTTTGAACTTCTAGTGACTCTGTGTACAACAGAATGAAACACTGGCCAGTCCTGTGCCATCCTTGCAATGATTGCTAAGTTTGAGCCCATCTTTGCAGCCACTGTATCAATTCTTTCTATTTTTCACTGACCCTTTACCAAGTATGACATCCTTCTCCAGGGACTAGTACCCCCTGACAACATGTCCAAAGTACGTGAGACAAAGTCTTGCCAAACTTGTTTGCTATTATTGCTGTTCAGTGTGGTGAAGTAGGTTCCAACTCATAGCCACCCTAGGTATGACAGAACCAGACACTGCCTGGTCCTGGGAATCCTCACAATAGTTGTTAGATTTAAGCCCACTGCTGCAGTCACCGTGTGAATCCATCTCATCGAGGCTCTTCTTCTTTGTCTCTGAGCATCTATTTTGCCAAGCATGATGTTCTTCTCCAGGGGTTGATCCCTCCTGCCGGCGTGTCCAAAGGATGTGAGATGTAGTCTTGCTATCCTTGTTACTAAGGAGCATTCTGGTTGTAGTTGGTTCCAAGGCAGATTTGTTTGTTGTTGTTCTTTTGGCAGACCACAGTATATTTAGCATTCTTCTCCAACACCACAGTTCAAAGGCACCAATTCTTCTTCCATCTTCCTTATTCACCCATTCAGTTTTCAAATGCACAGGAGGTGGCTGAAACCACCACGGCTTGGGTTAGACACACCTTAGTCTTTAAGATGACATCTCTGCTTTTGAACATGTTAAAGAGGTCTTTTGCAGCAGATTTGACCACTGCAAGATGGGGCAGTGTTTTGTCCTGTCGTGCATAGGGTCGCTATGAGTCAGAACCAACTCAATGGCACCTAACAACAAAACAATAATGTGTCTTTTGTTTCTTGCCTGCTGCTTCCATGCATGTTCATTGTGGATCCAAGAAAAATGAAATCCTCAACAACTGCACTCTTTTCTATGACTATCGCTATGTTGCTTATTGGTCTGGTCATGAGAAGTTTTGTTTTCTTGATGTTGAGGTGTAATCCATCGTGAAAGCTGTAGTCTTTGATCATCATCAATAAGTGCTTCAGGTCCTCTTCACTTTCAGCAAGCAAGGTTATGTCATTTGCACAGTGGAAATGAACACTGAACACTGTTGATGAATCCTCCCCCAATCTTGATGCCTCATTCTTCTTCATATAATCCAGCTTCTGAGATTATTTGCTCTGCATATAGATCGAATAGATATAGTGAAAGGATACAACCTTGATGTCGTTGATGGCCATCAAGTTGATTCAAACTCACTGTGACCCCATGTGTGCGGAGTAGAACTGCTCTACAGGGTTTTCAGGGCTGTGACCCTTGCAAGACATCTCTGGATGTGTTTGAACCACCAGTCTTTCAGTGATCAGTCCGGCGCTTAACCATGTGTGCCACCCAGGGACCCCTAGCACTATTCATATCAAAGAAAACCTGGCAACTTTCCAAATGTCTGTCCAAAGAAGAGTAGATGAGTATGCTGTGGAGCAGTCATTCCTGGAGCTGACCCCAGCAATGCAGATGGCTGATCTGCAGCTATCTGTACACACACAGGTGAGCTTCCCAACATGGACAGAGCCAAAGAAACCAGAAGCAAAATAGAACACACCGTGTAAGTCACATTATATGAAGTTCAAGACGGGCAAAACTAATCTGTACTGTGAGAAGCCAAGGTGGTTGTCACCCTTAGGTGTGGAGACATGGTTGCCAAGGGCATGAAGGGGGATTCTGGAAGCTTCTCCATCTGGCTGGTGGCTACACCACTTTGAAAATTTTCACCAAACTGTATACCTATGATTTGTGCACTCTTCTATATGCTATAAAATACACTATATTTGAGTAATGGAATTGGTAAAGCTTTGGAATGCGGAGTCCCTGTAATACAGCTTGTCTGCTGGTCAGTGAGAGTTCTTGTGCATTTTAGCCACAAAGCCCCCTCCATAAACTCTGGCCTCCCTTCTACAGAGGCAGAAGCACAGCCCTCAGGTTGTCCCAGCCCATCACTTCACAACAGAACAGGTGGCTGTGTATCAGAGTTGCCCACCAATTTTTATCAAAGTTTGGATCCCTGGGCTCTGTAACTCTCTTGGTTTTCATTCAGCACATCTGGAGGAGTCCCTGGGAGTCTGCATTTTGAAATCACTATTGGGGTGCGGCCAAGTTTGGCAACTACTTCTCTGCAAGATGGTAAACTTACTGTCTCTTTCTTGGTATTCTCAAGGGTGGTCCATGGGAGTGATGCTGGCATTTCCTCCTCTGTAGAAGGGAGGCCAGAGTTTGCGGAGGGGGCTTTGTGGTCAAGGTACACAAGAACTCGCACTGATTAGTGAACAAGCCAAAGCTTTCAATTCCACAATTCCATCATTCAAGTATAGTGTGTTTTATAGCACACAGAAGAGTGCACAAATCATAGGTGTACAGGTCAGTGAAAAATTACATAGTGGTGTAGCCACCAGCCAGATGGAGAAGCTTCCAGAATCCTCCCTCTGCAGTACTCTCCCAGGCAGGGTAGGTTGAGTACTGCCAGCATCTGCCCATTAAGAGTCAATAGTATCCCCAGTCACATGAGAACTAAAGACACTCAACCACATTTCCAGAGGTATCCCAAGGAGGTGGAAAAGTCTATGCTTTCTCCTTATCGAACTGCATTCCCTAGGCTTCCCTGACTATGCAGTTTCACATGTTGGGGTTCCCCTCTCCCTCTCTGCAGTCTTCCCAAGCCCTCCCTCTCTTCAATTCCTCAATCCCTCTTTGCCAGAAAGAACTCAGCTCATTCACCCTACAGTGGCATCAGGGCTCTGGTGTATTATCCTTGTGAATTTATTTTGAAGAAGAGTGAAAAAGGAATGAATCTGTAACAGCAGAATCTCACATATGACCGGGTACACAGGAATGAATGGACAAGACATTTCCATAGGTTCTTCAAATGATGGCAGTATGTAGTCCCTTGCCTCTAACTGATCTGAACTCCTAAAGTTGACCAGGTAGAAAGGATTTAGGATTTCATTAGCATTGGAAACAGAAGCAGTTTAACAGCAGGTGGCCAGAAACCAGCCCCAACTATTGGTTTTAATATTTACCATATCTGCCAGCTGAGAATTTAATTTGTCCATCAGCAGCAGCATTTCCATACTGGCTATGAGAATGTCATTCGATTCAACAGGGCTAGCATCTCTGAAATAAATGCTCATGATAAATAACTGCAAATCACATTCGTCTGGCTGATAAAACAATTACTAGCAAATCTGGTCGTGTTGAGTTGCAAGAACGAGTCAGCCAAAAGACATTTTGTCTTTACCTTCTCGTCTGGATACAGTCAAAATGGGTACCCGGATCTTTGGGAGGTGGAGGGTGTATAAATGACAAAACCAAATCCGATCATCCAGACTTATGCAGGTTGTGATGTAGGCACCCAAGAGGGAAACCAGAGATGAACTGGAATGGATGCTCCAAGTGTAAGGTTACAGGGTTGCATAGCACCCTGCAAACTTCCTTCTCCCCAGCCCACACACACAAAAAGGAGGCAGAATCTACTAATACTGAACACTGTCCTGGGTTAAAATCTCTGGAGAAGGACATCAGGCTTGGTAAAGTAGAGGATTAGCAGGAAAGAGGAAGACCCTCAAGCAGATGAAGTGACCCATTGGCTGCAGCAGTGGGCTGAAACACAGCCATGACTGTGAAGATGGAGCAGGCCTGGGCAGGGTTTCCCTCTGCTGTGTCCAGGGTTGCTGTGATCAGAACCTACTTGACATCTAGCAGCAACAAGAACAGCATTTCCTAGTTTGTATTTTTGGGAAAGTACTTCACCTCTGGACCTCAGCTTCCCCTTGTAAAATGGGACAAGAATGCTTACCCTACAGAATGTCATCAAGATTAAGAGCAAGCAGGCAAGCACTTTGGCACACAGTAAGCGGTCAGAGAATGGTGATGAGTAGATCTTAATAGAGTGAAATCCCCAACCTTCTTGACCTGGTGTCCAAGTCTGTGAATGTCATCGACCTATATTAATTCAAAGTGGCTTATTTTTAAAGTTTTTGAAGTAAACTTGCTATTTTGGAATACTTTTCTATTTACGGAAACATGTAAAGATAGTGCAGTGAGTTACCGCATTTCTTCACTCAGCTGCCTCTAATGCTACTGCCTCACGTAACCGTGGTACATTTATTAAAACTAAGAAATGAACATTGGTGCATTACCAGGATGAGTTGGCATTGCGTTGATTCTGACTCATGGTGATTCCATGTGTGTCAGAGTAGAATTGCTCCATAGGGTTTTCAGTGGCTTGTTCTTCAGAAATAGATGGCCAAGTCTTTCTTCCGGGCACCTCTGAATAGATGCAACCCTCCAACTTTTGGTGACCAGCTGAACATATCAAAAGCACTACCCAAGGACTCCATCAGCATGGTACTATTAACTAAGTTTATTTTGTAGCCCACTTGGCTTGGCTGGCTGGTACAGTGGTTAAGTGCCCGGGTGTTAACTGAGAGGTCAGTGGTTCATACCCCAAAGCTGCTCTGCAGAGGAAACATGTGGCAGTCTGCTTCTGTAAAGACTAGGGTCTTGGAAACTATGGGGGCAGTAATACTTTGTCCTACAGAGATACTATGAGGCAGAATCAACTCAATGGCAGTGGGTTTGGTAATTTTACACTTTTATTCATATCTCACTAGTTTTCTGCTGATATTCTCTTCTATTCCAGGATCCAATACAGGACACTGCATTCTAATTGTCATGTCTTCCCAGTCTCCTCTGGTCTGTGGCTTTCCTTTTTTCTCATGACCTTGTAGATCTTTTCTGGAGTACAGAAATTTGCAAAATGCCTTTTATTTTGCTGAATGTCCCTCATTTGGGGGTTATTGCTTGTTCTCTCTTGGTGAGACTGGGATTACAGGTTTTGCAGAAGACCAGAGAGGGGCAATGCCTCTCTTATCCTCTCAGGCAGTACCTGACAGCAACATGGTTTATCACTGGTGATGCTGAACTTCATCACTTGGTTGAAGTGGTGTCTGTCAGGTTTTTCTATGTTCAGAGTTACTATTTTTCCCTTTCCCTGCTCTGCTCTTTGGAATCAAGTTCACCTCACACTTGGGTTGGGGTCAGGGGTAAGGAAAGAGGATTAAGTTCTGCTTCTTGGAGGTGGGTTAGCTGCATATATTACCTGGAAATGTCTTATCAGGAAAATTTGTCACTTCACCCTCCTTCCCCATTTGTTCATTTACTCAGTCACTTATACGGGTTTTATGAACTGAATTGTGTTCCCCCAAAGTGTGTTGTAAATCCTCACCTCTATGCCTGCATTCCACTTGGGAATGGGTCTCCTTTTTTTGTTAATAAGGTAGTATTAGTATGAGATGTTTCTTAAGTAGATCTCTGTGAGATATAAAAGAGACTAAACAGAGAAGGGAGCAAGCAGAGGTGGGGGAAGAGAGATGTCATGTGGCACAAAGAGCACCAAGGAGCCAAGGAACAGAAGCTGAAGAGACAAGGAACACCCCCAAGCTGACACAGAGAGAAAGCCTTCCCTTAGAGAAGAAGAAACAACCAAACCAAACCAAACTCATTCCTGTTGAGTAGATTCTGACTCATAGGGACCCTACAGGACAGGGTAGAACTGTCCCATAGGTTTTACAAAGAAGCCCTTGGTGGATTTGAACTGCCGACCTTATGGTTAGCAGATGTAGCTCTGAACCACCACGCCACCAGGGCTTCATGTCCTAGAGCAGGAGCCCTGAATTCAGAAGTCTAACCTCCCAAACTGAGAACATAAACCTCTGTTTGTTAAAGCCACCCACTTTGATATTTCTGTGATAATAGCATTAGATAATGAGGACAATGGGTGTGGACTCAGGTTCGCTCACCTTATTTCGGGAGTTATAATCCAACAGCCAGTGGCCGTCAAGTCAGTTCTGACTCACGGTGACCCCATGTTGTCAGAGTGGAACTTGGCTCTATGGGGTGGTCGATGGTTGATTTTTCAGAAGTAGATCACCAATCCTTTCCTTCTAGGATGCCTCTGGATGGACTCAAACCATAACCTTTCAATGAGCAGCCGAGCTTGTTAGCCGTTTGCGCCACCCAAGGGCTCTGCAGTCCCATGCGACATTATTTATTTTGCTGCTTGACAGAAGGTGCTTCTTTAGGTTGGCCCTGGTGTCCTATCAACACGATCCTGTCTTTCTGTGTTCTGAGCACTTCTCTGCTTTCCGGCATAGTGATATGCCCCAGGCTCATTGTGTATTTTCACTGCCTAGCCTTCAAATTGACCCTCTTTACAAGAAATTCCTGATCATTGGAGAATGATCTTTAAAAGCTCTGATTTCAGGACTGGGTGCAATACTACATTTTTAGTTTCAATCTTTGTGAAAGTTGAATATGCACAGTATTTTGGCAAACAACTTCAAACCAAACTCAGTGCTGTTGAGTCGATTCCAACTCGACCCTATAGGGAACAGAATAGAACTGCTTCCATAGAGTTTCCGAGGAGCACCTGGTGGATTTGAACTACTGACCTTTCGGTTAGCAGACACAGCACTTAACCACTACACATCTCCAGGGTTTCCAATTTTGGCAATGCTTAGGAAAAAACAAAATGAAACAAACAAACAAATCCTTGCAGGAACCATTAGAGGATGTGAAAATTATGGGTGTGAGTTTGAAAGGTATCAGATTTACATAGTATAAAGGTAGCTCACCACAGAGAATTGTTCCTTCTAAAGGTTTTAACAAATTCATGTGGGGTATCTTGGCAAGTAAGTGAGGGATGAAAATTGACGACACCAGTAATGAGCTAAATGGACATCACATACCTCCTGATATCTGGACCAGGAAGAAGACAATATCACTTCAAGGAATTCCTGCTGAAAATGTGGTTTGAATCCAGGCATGTCCAAATACATGGCTTGCTTACTTTGAAAGTGTTAAGTCTTAAAATACAGACAAAGATGGAATAACTGTTTAAGATCAAAGGAGATTAAGAGACATATTCTCTAGGGATGGGTCCCCAGAGAAGGACATCATGCTGGGTAAAGCAGAGCTCTGGCCAGTGAAAAAGAGGAACACCCTCAAAGAGATGGCTTCACAATGATGCCACAATGGGCTCAAGCATTACAATAACTGTGAGGATGATACAGGACCAGGCAGTGTTTCATTCTGTTGTACTTCAGGTTGCTGGGAGACAGAACTGACTTGACGGCACCTAACAACAACAAAACAAGAGACATGCCAACCAGTTACAAGTAAGCCTGAATCTTCTTTTGGTATAAAGGACATCATCAGTACAAATGGTGACATCTGAATAAGGTCTATAGATAATAATACCGCATCAATGTTAATTTCCTGATTTCGATAATCGTGCTGTGTTTATGTAGGAAAACGTCCTGTTTTTTTAGGAAACTCTCTGAAGTATGTAGGATTCATGGGACATCAATGGTTTAAGGGAAAAACCAAGACCCCTTGCCAATGAGTCAATTCCAACTCACAGTGACCCTACAGGATAGAGCAGAATTGCCCCCATAGAGCTTCCAACAAGTGTCTGGTGGATTTGTACCACCAATCTTTGGGTTAGCAGTGGTAGCACTTAACCACTACGCCGCTGAGGAGAGAACCAGATATAGGAGGTAAAATGTTAACATTCGGGAAACTTGAATGACAGACATATAGGAATTCCTCTCAGTATTCTTACAGCTTTTTGGTAATCTGAAATGTTGACAAAATAAAAAGTTAAAATAAGCCAATGAACGGCTACAAAAAGTTGCATGTGCACATGCTTCATTCATTCTTCTGTTCATTTTACTGAGCACCTGCTACGTGCCAGGTGGTTTTCTGAGCATGGACTGAGATAGACTCTGCCTTTGTGAAGCTGAGCGGAGACAGAGAACACACGGAATAAATAAGGGAAATATACGGCTTGTCAGATGGTGCTGAGAAGAAGAAAGCAGGAGAGGAGAATAGAAGGTGGAGGACTGGGAATTAGAATCAAGTAGATCCAGAGGTATCAGTCCCCTGCCGCCATCCTTTTCCACCTCCCCCAATCTCCATAGCCACCCATTGTCACTTCTGATCATCCTGCTATCTATTGCCATATTGCTAACAGATTTACTTCTCTTGCCACCTTTTGATTTTTAATTTTTCGGTTTAAGGCCTCATCTGTTGGCTTCCCATTATAAGAAGAAGAGGCTCCTTCTATCTTTCCTTTCCCCTGTCACACTATAGATACGTGCCCTTCGAATACCCCCCATTATCTTAGCTTCATCATAAAGTCAGGAAGATTCAGTGTTCACATTATCATGCACAAATAAAGGCTTTTAACAATTACACCAGGTAATAAACTATGACCACATTTTCTTTCCTTTATAATCTTTTGTTTGCTTCTGGATCAGTAATTGAAATTTTAATTTCCTTCATGTTTTTAAATGTACTCGTCACTAATTTGACCACGAAGTCTGCAGCAGGTACACTACTAATTTCATCGTCCAGAAGCAGCCTTTCCTGAAAGCTTGTGACCTGGTTCAATCGAGACTGGCTGCCTTTTCTCTCCGGCACTCAGTTTCCATCCTGAGATGTCCCTTTACCACTACCCAGGAGATTTCTTTTGTCTTTGTTCGTTGTATCTTGAGTCCTATAATCTCTATCTCCCTCTTTCTTGGTGTATCCCCTCATTGTGGTGGAGCACACCCTCGGGTAATTTTCTGAGAAAGGGTGCATGAGAAGTGTTCCAGTTATCTGTTACTGTGTAACAAAACGGCCCAAGTGTAATGGCACAAAATGGCAACGATTATTATTATCTCTCATGGTTCTGGAACTCGATTGGATTCAGCTGGGTGATTTTCATTTTATGTCTCTCATGCAAGTACAGCCAGATGGTGGCAGACACTGCAGTCATCTCCAAGACGTCTCCAGTAACAGTTCCGGCACCTAGGCTGACAGAGTCAAATAACTGTAGGTTCTCAGGCATCCCCCTCTCTCTGTATGTGGTCTCCCCAGGTGGTCTCTCCAGCATGGCAATGTCAGGGCAGCTGGAATTCTTACATGCCAGCTCAGAACTCCAAAGGCACATGTCCCAAGGGAAAGAGCAAGGCAAAATCTGTGCCACCTTTTATGACCTAATCTTGGATACAGAACATCACTTCTGCCTTACACTATTAGTTGAATTAGTTATAAAGGCCCACATGGGTTAAAGGGGAGAAAGTACAGACTCAATCCCTCAACAAGGAACTGGCAAGTTTAGATGGGAAATATATGACAGTTTTCAAAATATACAATCAAAATTAAACTTGAGACATATATCTGAAAATATTTTTAGATTAAGCTTGATTGATAGTTTGGCTGAGTATAGAATTCTAGGCTGTCAATCATTGTACTTCAGAAATTCTTGAATCTAGTATTACTGTTAGAAAGTTTGAAGCATTCTAATTCTGAACACTTTCTGGTAATACCCTGCTTTGTTTCATAGCTGTGATATCTTTTCATGTATCCTTAAGGGTAATAATCATAGTGCTTTTTTGTTTCTCCTCTCTGCATAGTCCCCTCCTAGTTTCTTCTGCTATTTTGGTCTCTCTCTCTCATGTTGAAGCATTCCCCAGGTGTACTGAAACCAATGTTTGTCTGTTTAAGATTAGCAGTGTAAGACTCACAGAGCCGGTGAGCTTCTAAAGGTGAAAGTGTGCTTCGCTGACAACGGATTCCACTTCGTGATCTGTTTGGACCATTTTGTTAGAAAACTGATGTCGCCACCTTTGGTCTTTGTTTGAAACTTGTTCCTCTAGCAAAACGTAATCTTCTTGTGAACAAGGACCACTAGAAATGTCCTTTGTACATACTGTGGTCTGTTTTATAGTAGGTACATAGTGCTTGCTTTCCATACAATCTTGGTCTAAGTGTGGTAAACATCTTCTAATATGACCCCAATGATCCCCACTGCCTCATGGTCACATCCTTATGTAATCTCCTTTCTCTGAGTGTGGGCAGGACCTAGTGACTTGTTTCTAACCCTCACAAACACGGCAAGAATGACTGAATGTCACTTTTGAGATTAAGTTACAAAAAAACTATGACTTCTATATTGCATGCTCTCTCTTGCTTTCTTATTGTGAGTGGCCTCACAGAGGAGTGCACATGGCAAGAACTGAGGGTAGTTGCCATCCAGCATCTACTGAGGAACTGAGATCCTCAGCCTTACAGCCCCCAAAGCCCACTGCCACTGAGTCAAGTCTGACTCAGTGACCCTACAGGGCAGAGTAGAACTGCTCCACAGAGTTTCTAAGAAGCACCTGGTGGATTTGAGCTGCCGACCTTTTGGTTAGCAGGTGTAGCACTTAACCCACTGTGCCACCAGGGTTTCCCCCACAGCCCACGAGGAGCTGAATTACGCCAACAGCCTCGTAGGTCAGCCTGGAAGCAGATCCTCCCTTAGTCAAACCTTCACTGGGCAGGAAGCCACCACCACCATCACCTTACCTGCAGCCTCATCAGGGACCCTGAGACACAGGACCCAGCTAAGCTGCACCCTGGTTCCTGACCCACAGATACTGTGAGACAAATAAGTGCTTGCGGTTTTGAGCTGATAAAGTGAGTAATTCAATTTCTTATACAGCAACAGATAATGAATACATTGAGGATCTATATTTCTTATCTCTGTTAGAAGGAGGAGGAGGAGGAAAAAGCAGAAGCTAATCTTTCTCCTATATGGATCCCCAAAAGATTTACTCTCTAAGATAGACTTTGGAGCTGTTCACCAAGCATTTCCAGCTCTCCACATTCTGGTACATGGTAAAATGGCATTTCCTGGTCTTTTTGTGTTCTCCTGGGGCCACATGCCTAGTTCTGGCTGATGAGCTCTCAGTGGAAATGAAGTGTGCTGCCTCCAGCTGAGAGCATTGAACAACCAGAGAATCCTTTGAGAGCCTCAATGTCCAGGACAGTGGCCACTAGCCATATGAGGCTCTTTAAGTGAAACCTGAATGAAGTAAAAGATTCTGCTCCTCAGAAACGTGTTTCTAATACTTAAGAACCACACATGGCTCGTGGTGATGGTATGAGATGATGCAGGAATAGAGTGTTTCCGACTGCTGCACAGAAACCAGCCGAGTTCCAGATGGTAGCTGCTCCTTAAGCCTGGACCCCAGAATGAGGCCAACATAGAACAGAACCCCCAGTAGACCTGTGATAGACAGGTAGTGTGAATGAGAAATTAGCATCTATAACGTCGCAGAGATTTGGGGTTTATTGGTTTCTGCAGCATAATCTGTAGCATATTCTTAGTTCCCTAAAGCCACCATAACACAAATACCACAAGTAGATGGCTTTGAAGAATAGGAATCGATTTTCTCACATTTCTGGAGGCTCAAGTCCATGTCAGGTCTCAGCCATGTCGATTCTTTTCTTATTGGAGGCCCTGGGAGTTGTTGTTTCCCTGGCTTGTAGATAGTGATCACTTGGTGGCTGTCTTCCCTGTGGGTGTACCTCTGGGTCTGTTCTAGCCTTTTCACAACTCAGAAGTGATTAGGCTTAGGATCCACCTTACTCTGGTATGACCTCATTGACATCACTAAGGAAAAATTATATTTCTAAACAGGATCACATCCACAGGTAGAAAAAAACCAAACCCATTGCCACTGAGTTGATTCTAACTCATAGCAGCCCTGTGTGACAGAGTAGAACTGCCCCATGTGGTTGCCAAGGGGTGGCTGGTGGATCTGAACTGCCAACCTTTTGATTAGCAGCAACAGCTTTTAACCACTGAGCCACCAGGGTTTCCATCCACAGGTGAAAGGGCCAAGAATTCAACTCATATTTTGGGGGACATAATTCAGTCCATAACACATACCACACACAGATTTCAGAAAATCTATTTGTACCTGCTTTAAAACAGCTGTGAACTATTTGGGTGCCAAGCACTTAATCCACTCACCCAATCAGCAAGCCATTAATTGAGCAGCAGTTAGCTGTCCTACCTTATTTGAGGTGCTTTATGACATGCACCCGAAAGCTGGATAACAAATAAGGAAGACAGAAGAAGAGCTGACACCTTTGAATTGTGGTGTTGGAGAAGAATATTGAATGCACCATGGACTGTCAAAAGAACAAACAGATCTGCCCTGGAAGAGGAACACCCAGGGTGCTCCTTGGAAGCAAAGATGGTGAGACTGCGTCTCACATACTTTGGACATGTTGTCAGGAGGGATCCATCCATGGAGAAGGATGTCATGCTTGGTAGAGCATAGGGTCAACAAAAAAGAGAAAGACCCTTGAAAAGATGGATTGTTGTGGCTACAACAATGGAATTAAGCATAAAAATGATTGTGGGCAGAGTTTTGTTCTGTTGTTCGTGTGGGCACTATGAGTCGGAACTGACTTGATGGCACCTAACGACAACGTAATTTGGGAGGATTCTCTGAATAGTGCAAACGGTTAAGTGCTCACCTACTAACTCAAAGGTTGGCAGTTTGAATCTACCCAAAAGTACCCAGGAAGAAAGTCCTAGTGATCTTCTGAAAAGTCACAGCCACTAAAAGCTCTATGGATAGAGTTCTATTGTGAAACGAAAGGAGTCTCCATGAGTCAGAATGGACTTTTTGGTTTTTTGTTCTGTGATATGGGAAGAAAACATTTCTTTAAGGGCTTTCCCTCCAATGCTAATATACACACTAGTATAAAAACTTAGATCATAGCATTAAGTACTAAACTGTGTATAGATTACAAAGCTGTTGTAGAAGAAAGATCAGAGGGGATTGGTGCAGCCAAGGAATGTGTCATGGCAGAACTATGCTTCTTGAAGTTTAGATAAAATTTAGAAAAGCAAAGCAAGAAGAATAGTATGGTAGTTTCTCAAGATTTCGATAAACCTTAAAACTGCAAAATTTCTGGGAGAAAACTTGTTGTTGTTAGGTGCCATTAAGTCAGGTCCAACTCATAATGGCAGTATGCACAACAGAACGAGATGTTGCCTGGTCTAGTGTGATGTCCACAACTGTTTTTATGCTTAAGGTCATTGTGTGGCCATCGTGTCAGTCCACCTTGTTGAGGGTCTTCCTCTTTTTCGCTAACTCTCCTCTCTACCAAGCATGATGTCTTTCTCCAGGGACTGATCTTTCCTGACAACATGTCCAAAGTATGTAAGAAGCAGTCTTGCCATCTTTGATCCCAAGGAGCACTCTGGTTGTACTTCTTCCAGAACAGATATGTTTGTTCTTTTGGTGGTTCATGGTACATTCAAAATTCTTCTTCAAAACTACAGTTCAAAGGCACCAATTCTTCTGTCTCCTTTGTTTGTTGTCCAGCTTTTGCACACATATATTATGTGACTGACAATACCATGGGATTGCGTCAGGCACACTTTAGTCTTCAAGGTGACATCTTTACTTCTCCATGTTTTAAAGAGATCCTTTGCAGCAGATTTTCCCAATGCAATGGGTCTTTTGGTTTCTTGACTGCTGCTTCCATGGGTGCTGAGTGTGGACCCAAGTAAAATGAAATCCTTGACAACCTTAATCCTCTCTCCATTTACGACAATGTTGCTTACTGGCCTAGGGGTAAGGATTTTTGTTTTCTTGATGTTGAGGTGCAATCCATACTGAAGGAGGTTGTGGTCCTTGATATTCATCAGTGAGTGTTTCAAATCTTCTTCACTTCCAGCAACAATCTGTGTAACACAGGTTGTTAATGAGTCATCTTCCAATCTTGATGCCTCATTCTTCTTTGTATAATCCAGCTTCTTGGATTATTTGCTCGACATATAGACTGAAAAGGTGTGGTGAAAGGATACAATCCTGACACACACCTTTCCTGACTTTAAAACACACAGTGTGCCTTTGTTCTGCTTGTACAACTGCCTCTTGATCCATCTACAGATTCCTTAAGAGCACAGTTACATGTTCTGGAATTTCCATTTTATGCAACATTAGCCATAATTTGTTATGATCCGCACAGGTGAACATCTTTGCACAGTCAACGAAACACAGGTAAACATTTCAGGTATTCTCTGCTTTCAGCCAAGATCCATTTGACATCCTCAGTGGTAACCCTGGTTCCACGTCCTCTTCTGAATCCAGCTTGAATGTCTGGCAGTTCTTTGTCAATATACTGCCGCAGTTGCTTTTGAATGAGGGAGAAAACTATGGGGCCTAACATTTTATGAAAATAGAATAACAAGAGTAACAATAAATGCATGAATAGAAGATAAAATAGTAAATGGGACTTCATAAACATTAAAAACTTATGCTCATCAGACTTTATCAAAAGAGCAAAAAGACAACTTACAGACAATCTTCAGAAACAAAGTCTCCAACAAGGGTTTGATCTCTAAACTCTACAAAAAATGTCAATGATTCAACAAGAAAAAGAGGACACCAACAAAAACACAGACAGAAGATCATTAGCCATTCCCCATTGCCATCAAGTTGGATTTGAACTCAGTGGCCCTGAAAGGGAGGAAACTGCTGCACAAGGTTTGCAGGAAGCCACAGATGGGTTTGATCTGCTAACCTTCTGGTTGGCAGCTGCAGCTGTTAACCACTGTGCCACCAGGACTCCCATCAGCTATTGAACGGCAGGAATAAAAAAATCAAACTAGTTGTCATAGAATCGATTATGACTTATAGAGACCCTAAGCAAACCAAAATTAGAATGAGACACCATTTCAGTCAGGCTAAAATGGCACAGATTAAAAAAAAAAAGGTAAAAATGAATAGATATGGGGAGATTATAACCCTTATCCATTGCAGATGGACTATAAAATGTTATAACTGCTATGGAAATGGTATGGTCCTTCCTCAGAAAACTAGAAGCAGAACTATTGTATGATCTGGCAGTTCCGCTCCCAGGCATACACCTTAGAGACCTAAACATTGTGACACAGACATGTGCACACCTAGTTTCATTGCAGCTTTATTTACAATAGCAAGAAAATGGAAACAATCGAAGTGTTTATCAATGGATGAATGGATAAGTAAAACGTGGCACATACATGTAGTGGAATATTATGCAGCCATAAAGAACAATGATAAGTCTGGGAAACACTTTATAACATGAATGGACCTGGAGGGCATAAGGCAAAGTGTCAACAGTCACGCACATAAGGACAAATGCTGTACGATCTCTTTTACAGGAAGAGAAGGATACGTATAAAGAGACTGATATTCATTGGTGGTTACCAGGGAGGAGGAGGAAGAAGCACACCTTAGAGCCTAGATATCTGTTATTCTTGGTGATGGTAAAAGTGGCACTGAATGTGGGTACATTCAGCACCGCATGACCAAAGGAGATGAGGTTTGAGAAGAGCTCAAGAGAAGAGGATGCCTATACTAAAGAATCTGACACGTCTAAGGTGGCAACAACTGCAACAAAGACCGAAAAGTGTTCATATGTATGTCACATATAGGAGATATAGGCAGGGGCGCATGGGATTATTTGTGTTTACTCACTAGTCTGTAGTGATCAAGTTCACACGGTTTCACCACATCATGAAATGACTGTACGTATATGTGTGTGTATGTATATATATGTGCCTATATATGTGTCTATATTGTGGTTTTGATAAACATTTACACAGCAAGTAAACTTGACACCACATCATTCGGTGGAACTCATGCAAACTTGTTCAGTGCAGACTAGTAAGTAGGCACATGTAAGGTCACATTTACCTTGCTTACTGAGTCAGGGACAGCAAGTCTCAGAAAAGGTTTTAACTCTGTAGGAAGGTGCTGTGGGGTTGGGAGACAGACGGATGTCAATCATACCTAAAAGCACAATTTTTGGAGGAGGAGGTTTCAATAAAAAAAAAAAAAAATTGTGATTAAGTGAAAGTTTACAATCCAAGTCAATTTTCCACGTAAAACCATGAATACTTGCTTCTCTGCAATTCTTTCTGTTCTCACTGTGTGACAGCCACCCTTTCTTTTTCACTGTTTCCAGTATCCACTCAACCAGTACTATCCCCTCTTCCCCACCCTCCCCTCTTTAAAGAGAAACCAGAACAACAGCCTCAAATTTTATATTAAACCATACAGTACACATACCACGTGCATCACTCTGTGTTCCCCAAGTCCAGTCCCTTCTTTGTCTAAAGTGTTGGTTTCAGTATAGGTTTCAGCTTTGGGCTAGTCATGTTCTCAGGGACCCTCCAGGTTGTCAGATTATCAATTCTGGTCTTTTAATAGAGCTCTTGATCTGCTCACCTCTTGTGCTATGTCAAAAACTCTACATTGTGTGCCCTATTCAGAACTGTCTTTCGTGATAGCTGGGCACTATCTGGTTCTTCTGACCCCATGCTGATGTAGTTTCCCAGTCAGACGGACCCTTTTGTCTCCTGAGTTCATTTTTCCTCATGTTCTTTGATGATCTTGTTGTCATCTGTTCCAGGTGGGTTGGGACTAGTTGATGTTACTCAGGTGGCAGCTTGCTAGCTTTTAAGACCTCAGATGCCACTCATCAATACAGGGTGCAGAAGACTGTCTTAGAAAAAGACTAATTATGCCAACTGACCTTGATGTCCCCTGAAAACATGATCCCCAGACCCATCTCCCTTGAAAGCAGAATTTTTTATGAGAAAAATGTGAAATCGTTCACTACAGATGATCTGACAAGCAAGGTAAGCACCATGCTACACTGCCTGTTGGATAATCCACCCCTGGGTATAGGCATGTGGGTGTATGGGTATATACAGGAGTATACATATGTGAGAACAGATAGAGGTATCTGTAAGTATGTGTAAATACAGAGATATGTGAGCAGACACATGTATTTAGTAAAGACACAGCTACAGACACATCCCAGACATTGGTTTTGAAAATAATTTTCTAGGTTTTAAGGCTTATAACCATGGTTTCATGAGATATCTCAGTGAATTGGCCTACTATAGTTTAGAAAGTCCAAGTTCTACATTCTAGTGAAGTAAGTAGCATCTGAGGTTCTAAAATCTTTCAAGCAGCCATCTAAGATATAACTATTTGTCTCTACTATCAGGAACAAAAGAGTAAGAAAGTAGCCAAAATCTCAGAGAAGAAACAAACCTACAAGGCTGATAACGTACACAAGTCAGGACCATCCTCTACCCAGAGACCAGAATAACTAGATGGTGCCCAGCTACCACCACTGACCATTCTAACTGGGGTCACAACAGACAGTCCCAGATACAATGGGAGAAAATTGTAGAACAAAACTCAGATTCTTCGAGGCCAATTGGCACAACCAGTGTTTTGTTAATGAGGACTCACTGCACCCGTATTGGTGAGTGGTGTCTGGGGTCTTAAAAGCTGCCAAGCCATCGTCTGAGGGTATAGCAAATGGTTCCAACTCGACAGGATTGGACAATCTCCGAGGACCAAAACGACATGGGGGAAAGAGAACCTGGAAGACAGAGAGACCCATGTGACTGGATCTCTCCATGGACTCAGGACTGGAAGAACCATACGGTGCCCGGCCACCACCAGTGATAGCTGTGATAGAGCTAGAAAATTGAGTCTCACTGGCAACACAAGAATGAATAGGAGTGCACCCTGAGATATCCACTAAAAGACGGCAACTGATGGTCCAGGGGCCTCAGAGTTCACCTGGGAACATGGCCTCTGGCCCTGCTGCTGCCCCTGTCCATAAATCATAATGAAGGTCAACTCTTCAGACAGCAATGAAGTGGACTTGGTGACACAGAGTGACCATACCTTGTGGGCACTTTATGGTTCTACGTGTCTATCGTATATCACCCTGCTGACCTCTTACTGAAGGAAAGGGAGTGGGTGAAGAGGAGGGGATAGCAGACTACTGGGAGGTTAGTTCATGTACAGAGCAGAGGAGAAGAGTATGCTGTCGCTGGACAGGGAGAGCAGGGGGAGCTGCATATAGGTGAGCATGCAAATTTATATGGGAGTGTACATTTTCATTCAATCACAATAATAAAAAAAAACCCTCAGATTCTTAAAAAAGAAAAGTCAGACTTACTGGGCCAGTTGAGACCAGAGGACTTCCTGAGACATTCTTTAAACCTCGGACTGAAACTTGAGTGATCGACTTTATAGCAGAATAGCAAAGTGGCACATCAAATGCAGGATATGATCCACAAGATCAGTGCTCTACTGAAAAAACTATTAGTATGAGACCTAAAGGTCAACATTTTCTCTAAAGCAAAGATGATAAAAATACAGGTGCCTGGGAAACAAGAGTACTGGAAATGAAACAACCAGAACCCCAAAAAAGAGAATGTTGACACATTGTGAAAAATGTAACTGACATTACTGAACAATGTGTGTGGAAATGGTCAAGTGGAAACCCAACTTGCTGTGTAAACTTTCACCAGAAACATAATAGAATATTGTTTTCTTTAAAAAAAAATACTGACAACTTTATCACTTCATTATAGTATTATACTATTAGCAACTAATTACTATACTAGTGGGAACACGGATGGCATACAGGTTAAGAGCTACAGCTGCTTACCAAAAGGTTGGTAGTTTGAATCTACCACTTACTTCTTGGAAACTCTGTGGGACAGTTCTACTCTGTCCTATAGGGTCGTCATGGGTCAGAATCTACTCTACCAGTACTTTTTTTTTTTTGGCATCACAGCGGTCAAGCGCTTGGATGCTAACCAAAAGGACAGTGGCTCCAAGCCACTAGCTGCTCCAGAGGGGGAAAAAAATGTGGCAACCTGCTTTTGTAAAGATTAGACCAAAAAGCAAAACAAAACAAAAACCCAAATCCACTGCTGTCAAGTCAATTCTGACTCAAAGTAGCACTATGGGGCAGAGTAGAATGCTCCATAAAGTTTCCAAGGATCACCTGGTGGATTTGAACTGCAAACATTTTGGTCAGCAGCCATACCACTTAACCACTATGCCACCAGTGTTTCCCTGTAAAGATCATGGCTTCTGAAATCCTACGGGGCTGTTTGACTCTGACCTAGAGGTTGCTATGAGCTGGGATGGACCCGATGGCATGCAACAGCTAGTATCATAGTTTTTATTTGACTGTTTGAAATTCTTTATAGACATTTGCTCATTAATACCCGCAACAGTATCATGAGACAGTTATATTATTATCTATATTTTACCAAAAGGCATGTACAGCTTATATAACATGCCTGTGCTCACCCAATTAGTTGCAGGGCTGGAATTCAAGTTCAGGCAACCTGGCTCCAGAGACTGTGCAGTTAACCTGGCTGCCTTGTTTTGGAGAAGAAAAGAACCAAGTGTAGGTGGAGAGGAACACACTTGTGGAGAAGGCTAGAAGCTAGGAGTTCAGATACGCTTCTTGGCTGCATTGTTCTGGAGCTCAGGAGAGAAATCACAGCAGAGGTAAAAAGGCGGGGGCTGCCGTGGATTGGCTGAATGTTGTTGTTGTTAGATGTCGTTGAATTAGTTCTGACTCATAGCAGCCCTGCTCACACAGAGTGAAACTCTGCCTGGTCCTGCACCGTCTTCATAACCATTGTTTTTCTTCAGCCCATTGTGGCAGGCCACTGGGTCAGCCCATCCTATTGAGAGTCTTCTTCTCTTTCACTGACCATCTAACTTTATCAAACATGACTTCTGTCTCCTTCTTGATAATATGTCCAAAGAATGTAAGGCATGGTCTCACTATCCTTGCTTCCAGTGAACATTCCAGTTGTACTTCCACTGGGACAGATAATGATCATTCCCCTGGCACTCAATGATATTCAATATTCTTTGCCGATACCACAATTCAAATGTGTCCATTTTTCTTCCATCTTCTTTGTTCAGTGTCTAGCTTTTAGATACATAGGAGACAATTATGGGTTGAATACTGCGTTTCCATCCCTGCCTAAAGGTAAGTCCACATCCTAACTTCCAGAACCTGTGAAGGTGACTTTAATTGGACAAAGGATCTTTGCAATTCAAGTTAAAAATCATGAGATGAGATAATCATAGATTCAATAACAAGTGTCCTTATAAGAGACAGAAGAGGAAAAGACACAGCCAGAAGGGAAGAAGACTATGTGAAGACAGAGGTAAAAATTGGGGTGATGTACTCACAAGGCAAGAGACAGGGAAGGCTCCTGGAGTCTGGGGAGGGAGCACAGCTCCGCTGACTTCTGACTCCAGAATCATGGGAGAGTGAGTTACATTGAAGTAAGGCCTGGACGTGATTGTTCTTTTTTCTGTAAGTAGTTTAATGTGCATTCCCTTAAGCTAAGAAACATGTATTACTAAAAACTAAATTAAAAAATAAAGTGGGAGTTTGGAGTAACTTCTTACAGCCGCCCAGGAGACTAATACTGGAGTGTTTTAGTCGGCTTGTTGTTGTTGTTGTTGTTAAGCGCTGTTGAGTCAGTTCCGACTCATAGGGACAGGATGCACGGTAGAACAAAATGCTGCCTGGTCTTGTGCCACGTCGAGAATCGTTTTTATGCTTAAGCCTATTGTTGCGGCCACTGTCTCAATCCATCTCATCGAGGGTCTTCCTCTTTTTTGCTGACCCTCCGTTCTACCAAGCATGATGTCCTTCTCCAGGGACTGATCCTTCCTGACAACATGTCCAAAGTATGTCAGATGAAGTCTTGCCGTCTTTGCTTCCAAGGAGCACTCTGGTTGGACTTCTTCCAGAACAGATCTGTTTGTCCTTTGGCAGTCCGTGGTACATTCAACGTTCTTCTCCAGTGCCACGATTCAAAGGCATCAATTCTTCCGTCTTCTTTCTTCCAGCTTTCGCATGCATGTGAAAATACCAAGGCTTGGGTCAGACACATTTTTGCCTTCAAGATGACATCCTGACTTTTTAATCCTTTAAAGAGGTCCTTTGCAGCAGATTTTCCCACTAGTCAGCTAGTGCTGCTCTAATAGCAATACCATGAGTGGACGACTTTAACAAAGAAAAGTTTATTCTTACACAGCCCTTACAAGTCTGAATTCAGGGGAAGGTTTTCCCTCTTTGTCAGCTCTGGAGGAAGGTCCTTGTGTTGCATCAGTCTTTAGTCAGTGTCATGGGTTGAATTGTGTCCCCCCAAAAATATGTGTAGCCATGTGGCTGGGACATGATTCCCACTATCTTGTGACTGTCCTCCATTTTGTGGTTTCCCTAAACTGTATGTTAAAGGATTAGGGTGGGGCTGTAAATTCGTTCATAGGATTACTTCCCTGCTCTGCTGTAAAGGGAGTTTCCCTGGAGTATGGCTTGCTCCACCCTTAATCCTTTCAGCCTGCAAGAGATAAAAGGAAAGAGAAGCAAGCAGAGAATTGGGAACCTCATTACCATCAAGGAAGCAGCACTGGGAGAAGAGCGTGTCCTTCAGACCTGAGGTTCCTGTGCCAAGACGCTCTCTGGACAAAGACTGATGCAATACCGGACTTTCCTCCAGAGCTGACAAGGGGAAAGCCTTTCCCTGGAGTGGACACCCTGAATATGGACTTGCAATCTACTGGGGTGTGTAAGAATAAACCTTCTTTTGTTAAAGCCATCCACTCTGTGGTATTTCTGTTAGAGCATCCCTAGCTGACTAAAACAGTCAGAGAGCATCTTGGCACTGGGTTCTTGGCTCTGAAGGACATCCTCTTCTCCTGGTGCTGGTTTCCTGATGGTCTGAGGTTCCCAATTCTCTGCTTTGCTTCATTTTCCTTTTATTTATTGTAGGATGAAAGGATAAAGGATGGTGCAAGCCACACTCCAAGGAAACGCCCTTGGTAAGGATGTGCAGTCCCACCTTAATTTCCTTTTAGTATAATCCTATCTATTACCCACAAGCAGAGATTAGGATTTACAGCATAGGAAAATCACACAATGGAGAGTAATCACACAATACTAGTAATTACAGCCCAGCCAAATTTCTATACTTATTTTTGGGGAGGCATAATTCAATCCATGACAAGTAGCTATCAAAATACAAACAGTAATGTATGCCGTAGGAGTGGACGAAATGATCCCAGAAAACAGACAGAAGAGGGTCTTGGCAAGTGTCTCTGAGAAGTATCAACATTCAAGGGCAGAGCTGAGGCAGAGCACCCCTACCAGAGACTGAGAAGGTGCTGTCCAAGAAGCGGGAACAAAAACTGGGGGACATCACAGAAGCTGGGCTAAGTCTTGGTGTCAGATGCTGCCACAAGACACTCCAGATAAGGACTAAGAAACATCCCCTCACCCCGTTCTGCCACAGATGTGGTAATAGCTTTATAACCAGAAACAAAACCCATTGTGGTCCAGTCTATTCTGACTCACAGTGACCCTGCAAGGTGGAGTAGAAGCTGTAAGGTTTCCATGGAGTGCCTGGTGGATTTGAACTGTCAACCTTTTGGTTAGCACCGAACTCTTAACTACTATGCCACTGGGATTTCCAATGGCCTTATAAAAACCCAACCCAACCCATTGCTGCCATCAAGTTGACTCTGACTCATAGCAACCCTATAGGACAGAGCAGAACTGCCTCATATGGTTTCCAAGAAATGCCTGGCGGATTCAAACAGGCGACCTTTTGGTTTACAGCTAAGTGCTTAACCACTGCACCACCAGGTCCCCAGTGGAATTATAGTCACATCTTATTTTGTTAACTTTAACTTTTAGAGATACGTATGTCTTAGCTTTTAGCTATACATACTAAAACACTTAGAGAAGAGATGATAATCACATCTGAGATTTGCTTTACTGTAACCCAGGGTGCGAGCTGAGGCTATGATGTAAATGTGGTCTAGTCATACAATCTTAAGGATTAAAATGATTGCAGGCATGGCTTAGGACGGGGCAGTGTTTTGTTCTGTTGTGCATAGGGTCGCCATGAGTCGGAACTGACTTGACGGCACCCAACAACAACAACATTCGTACAAAGGAGTAATAATCAGCCACAAAGAGAAATGAAGTTCTGCAGCATGCTACAGCACGGAGGGACCTTGCAAACTTCATGCTGAGTGAAATAAGCGAGTCACAAAAGGACAGCTACTGCAGTATTCCACTTACATGAAATACCTAGGACAGGTAAGTGTACACTGTTGTGGTGCGCTGTTGAGGTGATTCTGACTCACAGCAGCCCCCTATAGGACAGAGCAGAGCCACTCCACTGTGAATCGTGGTGCTGGTGAAGAATATGGATTGTACCATGGACTGCCAAAAGAGTGAACAAATCTGTCCTGGTAGAAGTACAGCAAGAGTGCTCCTTAGAAGCAAGGATGGCAAGACTATGTCTTTCATCCTTTGGACATGTTATCAGGAGGGATCAGTCCCTGGGGAAGGACAGCATCCTTGATAAAGTAGAGGGTCAGAGAAAAGGATCGGCACAGTGGCTGCCGCAATAAGCTTAAACATAAAAATACTGGCGAGGAGGGTGAGGACCAGGCAGTGTTTCGCCTTCTTGTACAGAGGGTGGCTGTGAGTCAGGTGGTATCTAACAACAGCAGAATCACCCTCATGGGGTTTCCAAAGCTGTAATCTCTAATGAAGCGGATTGCTACATTTTTCTCCTGCAGAGTGGTTTTGGGTTGGACCCGCTGATCTTGCGATTCACAGCTGGGTATTTAACCACCGCAATACCAGGGCTCCTTAGGCAAGTATAAACCCACTGCCGTTGAGTCGATTTTTGATGTATAGTGACTATACATATAGCAAAATTCATCAGTAGTTCACAGTGGTGGGAGGGAAAGAAAAAGGGGATTCTTTGCTTATGGGGCACTGAGGTTCTTGGAACAGTGATGAAAAAATTTGGAAAGAGACACTTATAAGTCGTGTCCAATGTGGTTAGTGTAATTAATACTACTGAACTATACATGTAAGAAAAAAAGGTGAAATGGTGAAAGTTTTATTATTAATACTTTGTACCACAATTAAAAACAAACACAAGAAGATGGGACAAGAGTTGATAGCGATGGAAGATGGGTGATGGGAATATGGCAGGTTGTCATTATAGCCTCTCTTCTTCTGAATAAATTTGAGCCTTTCCAAAAGGAAAAATAAAATGTACAAAGTAACTGACACACTCTTGGTTCACCGTTGAGACAAGAACCTCACACCCCATTATGGATACAAAAGTATTCAAGCTTCCTATATTCTCAGGCAATTGCAAATTACATTCAGCATCTAACCCCTCTGCTAAGACAGGAGCTTGATTATATGCTTACTTATACATTCATATGCATCCTGAGAAGTAGCCACGGGAAATCCAATCAAACGAGCTCTACCTGCTTACAGAAAGCTCAGTCTCGGTTGTTGCTTGAATGAGAACAGAGCTAAGTCTGCTGCAAAACAGCATTTTACCATGCCTGGAGATAAAGTCACAGACGACAGAAAGAGCACAATATTTCATCTGGATCTCTTGAGAAAACCTATCAGCTTCACTTGTTCATTTACTCAGTCTGTCGACAGATGTTTATTGAGCATCTGCTATATCCCAGATACTGCAGATACAGATGTGAAGAGAACAAATAAATCTCTGCTCTTGAGAAACTTAAGTTTTAGGACAGAGAAACCAGAGAAATAAGTGAATGAACTGGGATACATTTGTGACATGTCAAATAGAAATCAGTTTTTTTTTTTTTTTTTTTTTTAATGAAAAAAGAAGCTGGTGAGGGGTCAGAGAGGAGGAAAGAAAGAGCTATTTTTGAAAAGATCTCTCTGAAAAGGTGATATTTGAACAGAAACCTGGAGGAAAAAGGGAGTGGACACGTGGAGAGCGGGGGGAACTGCGTCTCAGGCAGCGGGAACAGCATCTCAGGCAAGGAACAGAGTCCCAGGAAGAAGGAACAGTGTCCCAGGCCAGGAACAGCATCTCAGGCCGAGAGAAGAGCATCCGAGGCAGAGTGAACAGTGTCCCAGGCAAAGAGAACAGCAATCCAGGCAGAGAGAACGGCACCTGGCAGAGAGACCAGCAAGGCAAAGACTTGCATGGACAGCGCCTGGTAAGTGTGAAGAAGAGTAAAGTGGTCCGTGTGACTGGCGTGGAGGGACTGAGAGGTGATGAGTATGGGGGAGGTGATGGAGACCCCAGAGCTGTCATCTCATGTTGGACCTACTTCTCAGGAAACTCGCCTAAAAAGGGGTTTCCTCTTGTAAAGTCAAAACCTGCACTCACTCCTTTTTTTCTCTTCCGTTTTGCCTACTCTTTAACTGAAAAAGAGGAAAAGTGAAAAAACAACAGAGGGTGTGGTAAGAGTCGCACTTCGTGACAACATGAGATGGAGCGTCCCCGCATGTTTGCAAGGTTACCCGTAAATATATGCATGCGTCTGCAGTGTCCTTCCATAGCCGTTATGCCTTTTCTGTCATCGAGATCACAGCAACAAAATAATCTCACGTCCCATATGGCAGCCAGACTGTCACCAAGTTAACTGACTTGAAGTTAATAAGGGCTTGTGGTGGGGAAGGGAAACTTTAGAATTACTGGTATAAGGGAGCAGGGGGAGGGACAGGCTCTAATGACGCAGTGGTAGAATTCTTGCCTTCCATACGGGAGCCTCGGGTTCGATTCCTGGCCCACGCACCCCATGTGCAGCCACCAGCCATCTGTCAATAGGGGATCAGTGGGCGATGTCACATTGCTATGATGCTGAACAGGTCTCAGCAGAGCTTCCAGACCAGGATGGACTAGGAAGAAAGATCTGGCGATCCACTATCTAGAATCAGTCAGTGATCACTCTAAACGAATCACAGCAGGGTGACCTGTTGTCAATCATGAGGATGGCACAGCGCTGGATAGCGTTTTCTCCGGGGCGCAAAAAGTTGCCGTAATTTGGGGCTGACTCAAGGGCGGATGCCAGCAGCGGGTGGACAGACCTGCTTCAGTGCTCTCCACCACCACATCAGCGCTTTCTGCCCTGATCTTCCACTGCCAGCCCCTGGGCTTTTCTCTGCCCACCAGAGTGTCCACTCAGCAGGCTGGAAGTGCTTGGGAATGAATGTTCCATGGAAAGTCCTCCAGCGTACCCGAGATGGATGGGGTGACTCTGAGGAATATACTCTTTGCTGTCTCCCAAGGATCTCTGCCGGTACTGCATCCCAGTTGTCCGTGGACGTGACTCAGTTGATGACACGCCTGTTTTTTGGAGTGAGTTCCTTTCGTATTCGTCTTCCCCGTTTGTCTGCTAATACGTCCTGTCATCTCCATCCCCTAAAACAAACAAACAAAAAAAAAAACGCAAACCCACTGCCATCGAGACAACTCTGACTCATAGACGCCCTATAGGATAGAGTAGAACCACCCTGTTGGGTTTCCAAGGAGTGTCTGGCAGATTCGAACTGCCAATCTTTTGGATAGCAGCTGTAGTTCCTAACTACTAGGCCACCAGGGTTTCCTTCCACTCTTTACCCTTTAGGCCACTGGGATCCATGCTTCAGAATCAGCTTCAGGAGGACCCCAAAAGAAGACAATGGAGTTGGACATATGAACTATTTCAAAATCTTTATTATGAGACAGATCTTTCTCTTCTCTTTCTTTTTCTCTTTCTCCATTTTTTCTTTCTTTCCTTCCCTTCTTCCTCCATACTTCCCTCTCTCCCTCCTTGATTTCTTCTCTCTCTCCTTCTTTCCTTCTCTCTCTCTCTGTCTTTATTCCATCACAGAAGAGTGTGAAGAGTTTTGTTAGGTAAAAGTTGAGCATAAATTCAAAATCAGTTTCCGTTAAGTCACCTCTGACTCATGGAAACTTCATGTGTGTCACAGTAGAACTGTGCTCCCCAGGGTCTTCAATGTCTGAGTTTTTGAAAGTAGATCACCAGGTCTTACTTCTGAGGTGCCTCTGTGTAGCTTAGAACCTCCAGCCTTTTGGTTAGTGGCCACCAAAGCTAACAATTTGCACCATCCAGGGCCCCCACTATGTGCACTGAGTTTCATTGTGTGATAGAAAAAACCCACAATTACCTGTACCACTCCTCCACTCTGATGTTCAAGCTCTGTTCTATTGCTTGTCATCCATCTTTCTGAGCCCCAATTTTCTCACCTGAAAAATGCAGATGAGGTATGACCAAACACCTCGTGGGATTTAGTTCCTTGGTGTAGAGATTCAGGGTCATGGTTTCAGGGGGTATTCCAGTTAACTGGTCTAATAATGTGTTTTATGCTTCCGTTCTAGCTCAGTCACGTGATGTCTGCAGTCTTAAAAGCTTACAGGTGGTCAGCCAAAGCACAATTGGTCTCTGTCCTCCTGGAGGGGCAGAGGAAGGCGAGTCACGAAGAGGAGGAGGAAGCGGAATGTGTGACTATTTGCCTCCAGGAACAACTGCCTCCTTTGCCACGAGAACAGAACTGGATGGTGCATGGCTACCATTACCAAACATTTTGAGCAAAGACTCTGTGGAAGAATCCTGACCCAAAGGCACAAAACTCAGAACAGAATTTCAAATTCTCATGGACACCAGGCTTTCTGGTGTCATGGAAGCTGGGTGAGCCCTTGAAACTATTCCTCTGAGACAACCTTTAAACCAAAAACCTCCCCTGAAGTCTTACTTAAAACCAAGCGATAATTTGGATTAACTAGTAGACAATGCCTGCCTTGAGCACTGTGCTCTTTTAAGAACTATCTCTACAGGAGCAAATCGACAACGGCAACTTGAAAGATTAGATAGGCACCTTAGAGAGGAAGTTTAGGGGGCATTGAATTCATGGGGCACCATAGAGAGAAAGCTTAGGGGGCATCGAATTCATGGGGCAGGAACAATGTAGAAAAAGAAGGTAAAAAGGATTGCACAACTCTAAGAAGATGATCTACATCACTGAATTGTACATGTAGAAATTTAAATTGGTGGATATTTCACTGGTGTATATTCTCAACTACAACAAAAATAAATAGTTTCAAAAATAGGAATGAGGGTCCTCTGTAGTCCATGAGATCATCAAGGAATGAAACAACTTCTTGTGTTTGATGAGCCAGGTGCAGGTAGGGGTGGTGGAGATGAGATGTGGGGATTCTGATGACAGTCATCACTATGAGCAGGTGGAGTCATCTCACATGTCCTAAGAACACATCAAGGGAAGCACCTGATGCTTCAGGAACAGAGGAGCAATCAGAGACACAGAGAAATAAAGGGAACAGAAAAAGGACCCCAGCAACTCTCATTTGGGGAGGGACCTAAAATTCTACCTAAGAAGTCCCTGCAGAGAGAAACACAATCATGTATGTTTGGGCTGCTCAAGCATACGATGTCCAGTGGAGAGAATAGTGGGTGGAGGTGACAGAATACTAAACCTCTCTTCTGGATCTTTATCCTTTCCTTTCCTGGAGTCATCTATTTCTTTGCTTGCAGAAAACACTTTCATCCCGTGCCAACAGGAGTCACATAACTCTCATACTTGAGACACCAGCTTAAGAACGTGTGTCCAAGTTTATGTGCTCCTCAGTGGAGCAAAAAACCAAGCCATCCTCTGGGGACCAGCATCAAGGGAGGGAGATTTGATGGGGTTCAAACATATGTTGCAAGGCATCATGGTGTGGTGATTGAGCTGTGTGACCTTGAACAAGCTGCTCAACCTCTCTGGCCTCAAGGTGCTCATTTGTAGAACAGGGAAACAACAGTGACCTTCATTAAGTTACTTTATCAGTAGTTGTGAGAATTCAGTGAAGATGATCAATGTGGTTGGTGGGAGTCTAGGTGTTGGGGTTTTTAACTGGCACTGCCTTCCACATGGAGACATTTTTCATTCCCAAAGAGGTCAACCCTCTTAAGTCTGAGACTTTTCTTTAAATTTCTTATATTTTGTTTTAAAATATTTTTCAAAATGAATTTTCATGTTAAAAAATTTTAAGCTGTAATTCCATGACTATGCTAACACAAGCACTATGGGTGTTTTTGATGTATTTCTCTTTGGTTTTCCTCTCACCCCACTTAATGTTTTTGTTTTTCATACAGATATAATTACAGTGTAAAGGTATTTTATATACAACAATTACTCATCACCTGAGTTTTGATTATGTGGTTCATTATCCAAATAGTCACACAGTTATGAGTAGAGGGAAGCAAAAGTCATCATAACATAAAAATACTCTCAAATGAACTCTCCTACACTGGTGGTGGGATTACAAAATGGTACAACCTCTCTGGAAAGCAATCTGGCACTTCCTTAACAAGCTGAAAATAGATATACCACTCAACCAGTAATCCCACCGCTTGGAATATATCCTACAGAATCAAGGGCAGTCACACTAACAGGTACACACCACAAATGTTTATTGCAGCACAGTCCACAATAGCAAAAAGATGGAATCAACTGAGATGCCCAACAACAGAGGAATGGATAAACAAACTATGGCATATATACTCAATGGAACACTATGCAATGATAAAGAACAACGATGATTTTAGGAAGCATCTCATTACCTGGTTTCAACTGGAAGATGCTATGTTGAATGAAATCAGTCAGTAGCATAGGACAAATATTGTATGAAATCTCTACTGTAAGGACTTAAAAACAGATTCATGTACAGAAGACAAGACTCTGATGGCTGCAAGGGAGGAGAAGGAGAAAGGGAGAGGGCTGGTTATAGATTAGATAGTTGACAGAGTTTGCTTGGGTGAAATCAATGACAGCACACATTAGAAAGAAGATCAACTTAACTAGATTTCAACATAACCTGAAAACTCTTTGAATCTTAACCTGATGTTGCAAGGATAGAGTAGCAGGGGTGGAGCTTGAGGACCATGCTCTCAAGGGAAACCAAGGCCCATTGGCTTAACTAGCTTATTGCTAAGAGAGTCTTCTGCATCCCATATTGCTGAGTGGCATCTGGGGTCTTAAGCTAGCAAGCTGTCACCTGAGGTACACCAAATGGTCCCAACTCAGCAAGAACAGATGATCACCAAGGACAAAAATGACACGAGGGAAAAAGAGCCCAGCAGACAGAAGGACCCACGTGAATGGGTGACTATATCAACATGTGACCAGAAGAAACAGATGGTGCCCAGCCACCACCAATGACAGCCATGAAGAGGTTCACAATGTCAAGGCCCAGTGGCAACACAAGAAAAAGAGGGGTGCATTGTAAGAACTCCACTGAAAGACTGCAATTGATGGTCCGAAGGCCTGGAAGTTCCCCAGAAACATGGCCCCTAGACCTGATGCTGCCCCTGATTATAAATCATTACTGAGGTCAACTCTTCAGACAGAAATGGATTGGACTTGGGGACATAGAGTGAGCATATCATGTGTGCATTTTATGGTTCTATGCATTTATAGGATGTTGTCCTACTGGCCTCTTACTAGAAGGGAGTGGAGAGGATGGAGAGAAGGGGACAGGAGATTGTTAAGAGGAAATAACATGTGTAGAACGGAAAGGAGGAGTGTGCTGTCACCAGGCAAGGAGGGCAGAAGGAGCTGTAGATAGGCGGGCATGCAAATTTAAATTGGATTGTACACTTTCACTCAATAAAATAAAAAATACTCCCAAATGAATGACAATTTCACAATTACTGCCCCTCTCGCATCCCTCACCAATTAAACGCAAACATCACATCACTCGCGAGCCCATCAGATCAATATATTTGTCAATGTTCATCTCTGCTGGTAGCAGTTGGAAATTCAGCAATATAGTTCAGAACAATGCAAGTCAATTTCAGGAATTGGAAATCTTTGCAAAAGACAGCAGGATTTCATGAAGCCAATGAAAGTGATGTTAGAGAACCACTTGAAATACTCAGGGTGCCACTGACAAATGAGGAACTTGTAAAATTAGTGCAGTTAACAACCAAAAAAAGAGAAAACAAGTGAATGGTAGCAATGAATGCTTCAAAAGAGAGCCAGCTGAAGATGTGATGATGAGAAGCATCTTCTGGGGAAAGGGATGAAGACCTTGGGCATATCTGCAAAAACAAACTCCTCTGTGATTGTACCACACAAGTCAGGCGAAAGGAAGGATCTTCTATTTTTCTGTCATTCAATTTTGTTGGAAAATGATGCATATACAAAAACTATCAACTTTGGATTCATTCTTTGTTAGTTCTAAGCATTAGACCATAGTTGCGATGATTGCTCAATTTTTAAAAAATATGATTAAAAAATAAACAGATTTATGAAGTTTGATTTCATTTTTCAGGACAAAGTCCCAACTGAGTCTTTTCTCAACAATCTTCCCTATGAAATTTGGATTCCTGTTTTCAGGGAATTCACTTTAAGTAAGTTTCTCCCCCCAAATCAAACCTGTTACCGTCAAGTTGATTCCAATTCATAGCCACCCTATAGGACAGAGTAGAACTGCCCCCTGGGGCTTCCAAGACTAATCTTTCTGGACGCAGACTGCCTCATCTTCCTCCCATGGAGTAGCTGATGGGTTCAAATGATTATTTGGCTACCGACTGAGAGTTTTAACCAATGCACCACCAGGACTCCTCAAGTTTTTCCAGTACTAAGTATTAACGGAAGAGGGAAGGTTTCTTGTGTTGCTTTCACTCTTAGGATCATACTCCAACTGTAATTTTCAATAGATGCATTTATTTAATTTCTTTACTCATTCCTCTTTTGCTGAACTTTTAATAATGTTTCCAACTAGGTACTTTTCAAAGTAATAGGGCAATTAGTAACTGTGTCCTTGTGTTTTGGCCAATCAGAATATTAGCTGCTGTATGGCTTTATTGGGTCAAATGTGAAATTACTGCCTTTGTATGACCTTTGGTTTACAAAGTCTGACAATTAAGTCCATGAACTTGTTTGTTCTAAGTGCTACATACCTCATTGCTGAATATCACCTTTTGAAGTACTCCCCTTGGGAAGCTCTGCACTGAGGCCAGCACCTAGTCCACCCTTTAAAGCAATTTTGGAACTCTTTCTGGAACGGCCCCTTGTACACAGTGATACAGTAGCAAGTTCGCAAACTTAATTGTGTAGTTGTCTGTGAGGGAGTTTTTAGCCAGTAAACAAATAACTGTATTGGAACACCCTCTCTACTAAACTGATCTGGCACCAAATGACTTTTTTCTTTACCTGGAGACAAAGGAAATATAGAAAGGAAGACATTTTGATGACATTCAGGACATCGAGGGTAATACAATGACAACTCTGATAGCCTTTCCAGAAAAAGAGTTCCAAAATTGCTTTGAATGGTGGAATAGGCACTAGCATCAGTGCACAGCTTCCCAAGGGGAAGACTTCGAAGGTGACTGTAGTGATACTCAGCAATGAGGTATGTAGCACTTTTTTTAGGATGAGTTTGTAAACTTAATTGTCGAACCTTATATGTTCTCAAGTTTTTAACCAAATAGGCTCTATAAAGGTACCTGCCATGAGAAATATTTGAGGAGAGGGCCAAACCATTCCTTCGTCTTGCCCACATTATTGAGCACCTATTGTGTAGCAGGAGCTGTTCTGGACACTGGAGACACAGCCCAGAACAAGACGGCCTCAAATCCCTGCTTTCATTGCACCAACAGTCTAAACAGGAAGAGTGGTAAAAAAAAAAAAAAAAAAAAGGAAATAATGATTTGACATGGCAGGTGCTGTGTAGAATCATGAGGAAAGGCCTGAAGCACAGAGAAGATGATTAGAGAAGACTTTTGATAAGATAATACATAAGCAGAAACTTACAGGAAGTGAAGATGGAAACCATCAACATCTGTGGGAAGGGTAGTCTAAGCGAAGGGAATGGCAAGTGCAAAGGCCCTGAGACAGGAAAGTGCTTGCTGTGTATAAAAAAGACAGATGAAGACAGATTGTTCAGGGCCTTGTGGACCATGGGGGAAGCTTTGGCTTTTGCTTTGAATAAGGAGGGAGCAAAGGTCCCTGATGGCCCAACAGTTAAGTGCTTGGTTGCTAACCAAAAGGTTCATGATCAAAACCCATCCAATGGCTCCATGGGAGAAAGACCTGAGAATCTGCTCCCATAAAGATTACAGCAGTTCCACTCTGTCATATGGGGTTTTGCTTTGAGTCAGATTTGATTTGATGGCACCTAACAACAAGGAGGAAACTCTAGTGGCATAGTGGTCATACGCTACTGCTGCTAACCAACAGGTCAACAGTTTGAATCTACCAGGTGCTCCTTAGAAACTCTATGCAGTTCTGCTCTGTCTTACAGGGTCACTGTGAGCCAAAATAGAGTCAGTAGCAGTGAGTTGTTTTTTAACAACAACAAAGGAGGGTGGACGGAGGATCCTGAACAGAGGAAAACATTGACCTGGCTCAAATGTTCATGGGTGCCCTCTGGGCACTGTGGAAGCAACAAGACACCTGGGGACCAGAAGCTGGGAGACCAGCGAGAAAATAACTCCACTAGCCCAGTTGGGAGATGACAGGGCTGGAGTGACGGGCAGGGGAAGATATGGAAGATTATTTCTAGAAACATTTTGAAGGTAAAGCTGACAGGTGTTGCCAATGGATTGGACATGGGGGATGGGTGAAGAGCAGCCTAAGGACAGAGTTGCTACCAGCTGCAATGGGAAAAACTGCAGGAGGAGGACATGCGCTGCCACCTCCCCTTCAGTTACAGAATTGCCCCACAGTGGCCTCATAAAGAATAGAAATGCAAACAGCTATTAACAATTATTTGCAAAATGCTGCATATTGGGTAGTTTAGATAAACGCTGCTCCCTGGGAATTTTGCCAGAAAAATTCTGAACTAAGTTCTGACAGTTATCAAAGACAATAAAATGCTATCCGGGAGAATATAGGGAATGGCAAAGTCTCTGCCTCATGTGAGAATCCAGTTAATCCAGTGTTATTCCTTCATCGACTTCCTGGATCATCTGAAGATAAGATTGACATGACGGAGCTGAAGAAGGATCTGAGGTGAAGGGAAAAAAATCCAAAAAACACAGCAGGGATAGGGTAGTTGGTAGTTTAAGGACGGGCTAGATGAGGGTTTCTCAGCCTGGAAGGAGAAGATTAAACCTAACCGCCCCCCCCACTAGCAGTCCGTTCCTTTTCCCTCTTTGCCCCCACCCCCTGCCATCACTGAGGTAGAGTCCCCCATCCATACTTCCAGTGCAGTTCACAGTAGCTTTCATTATTGTACCTGTCCTCTGTATGAGGACCCATGGCTTGGGTCAGGTGCACCTTAGTCTTCAAGGTGACATCTTTACTTTTCAATACTTTAAAGAGGTCCTTTGAAGCAGATTTTCCTAATATAATCCATCGTTTGATTTCCTCACTGCTGCTTCCAGGGGCATTGATTGTGGCACCAAGTAAAATGAAATCCTTGAGAACCTCAATCCTTTCTTCATTTATCACCACACTGTTTACTGGTCCAGTTGGGAGGACTGAGTTTTTGAGCAATGACTTTTGTATTTTGGCCCTCTGCATTCCAGTTTGTTTATTCATTTAACAATCAGTAAGCTTCTGTGAGGTTCCAGGTACTGTGTTAGATGCCTGCGACTAGTATTACAGAGACAGACAGTTGCCCAGGCATTATCTATCCTTGCTTCTTTGTATAGCTTTCAGAATCCATTAGTGTCCAGCATACCCCAAACTACACTTTTCAGCCTCCTCTGTAGGGCAGTGTGTCCATGTGACACAATTCTGGTCAGTTAAAACGTAAGGGCACTGGTCTCACCCAACTTTTTTCTTTGACCTTCTTACTCTTCCTACATGAAATGCAGACATGATGGCTAGGCTGCAGCAGCCTTCTTGGGATCGACCTTGGGGGAAAAATGAGGAGGTCCTTGTCCATGATACTGTAGCATTTTCTTTTAAGTACAGCCAAATGAAATTCCTGACTGGTATATGCCTATAGTCTGAACAAGCTGTCTTTTTAACTGCCTGTCCTCTACATAAGACTCTTTGAGTACAGAGCCAGGTTTACTTAGTTTTGTAAGCTCTCAATAAATGTTAGAAGAATTAGTGAATGAGTGAGGTAGCTATACTTTTACGATTTAAAAAAATGGGACAAATTTTGAATGACAAAATGCCTGGTAGGGGTCATTGGAGACGTCTTTGATTTCCGAAATAAACTCCGAAAGCCTCGTGCACTTTGGAAATCCTCAGAATTTAATAATAAACTAAAGTTGGCATTTAAATTGAGATTAAGGTTTTAAAATAGAAGGAAATGCTTTGGAAGTTCAGAAACGACTATCATAAACAGATGGAGATACGCCTGATGTGGTCTATGTCTGTCTCAGGTTCACTGGGTCCACCTGCTCCTCTCTATCCTCTACCCTGGGGGTGGCTTGTATGAACTCCCGGGTTCCCATCTCTTTGTAGCTGGGCCCAGCCAATGGGGAATTCCTACAGTAAGTAGCAGAAGAAGGGATCAGTGAATTCGGTGTTTATTATTCTGGGTCTTCCCTCCTTACCACCACCAAGGATGCCTCAAGCTTGCCGTGTCCCTTTAAAATCTACTGCCATTGAGTTGATTCTGAATTGTAGAGGCCCTATAAAACAGAGTAGAACTGCACCATAGAGTTTCCAAGGAGCATCTGGAAAATTTGAACTGCCAACCTTTTGGTTAACAGACATAGCACTAGGCCATTAGGGACAGATTATATATCAGGAAACCCGGTAGGGTAGTGATTAAGTGCTATGGCTGCTAACTGGAAGGTTGGCAGATCTACCAGGCTCTAGTTTAGATCTACCCCAAACTCTACGGGGTAGTTCTACTCTATCCTACAGGGTTATTACGTAGGTTTGGGGTTTTGTTTGTTTGTTTTGTTTATATGGGTGACCACTAGGGGCACTAGGTTTAATGAGACCTATTCTACATACGTCAAAAAATTAATTCGACTAAAATATTACTGAAGCAAACTAAATACCAACTAGTTAATGTAAGTTTATGTTCCCAAAGTAAGCACCACAGCACAGTGGCATGAGTGTGCAAAACCTCATTTCAGAAAATACTCTCATATTTAAGAAACTAATCACTGTTTTCATCTCACATGAAGAGTTCCCTCTGATGCTGGGAGGACTCCACAAAACTCAGGAAGTTGCATCCCAAGTGGGAGACCGAGACAGGTCCATCCTGAGAACAATTTGGACTGCCGTGGGTGTCTATTCTATCTCTCGCACCAGCCAGATGGGAAAGTTCTCAGCAAGTGTTAACTGACAGGGCTTCTGCATATTTTTATTACAGTATTTTCCTCAGTACAAATGGATTTAAATCCATTGCCATCAAGTCGATTATGACTCATGGCAGCTCTGGTGAAATAGTGATAAAGAGCTTGGCTGCTAACTAAAAGGCTGACCATTTGAATCACCAGCTACTTCTTGGAAACCCTGCTGGGAAATTCTACGGTATCCTTTGTCAATTTGTTATTTGAAATAAAACAAGTAAACTTTTTTTTTTCCTGGCCCCATTGTATTAAAGAATGCTGCTGTCACTGGACTAAGTAATGTTGTTTTCTGTTGTATACAGGGTCAGTACAAGTTGGAGTCTACTCAGTAGTACCTAATAACAACAACTGTCACCCTCTGCCCAAGGGCAGAAAGTGTCCTTGTCAGGCCTTTGTCCCTCAGCCAAAGTTGCTCTCTTACGGCAGCCAATTCTGTATGATCATCTTCCTTCAGGCATTCATACTTATGTCCTCCTCAGTCCCTCAGGCCTATAAGTGGTAACAATTCTGAGGCTACTAACTCCAAGTTACTGTACCATCCTTGCAGCTCCCTTCAACTGCATCTTTGTAAATTGTTGCTTTGTGAATAAACCTTGTAGTTATTCTTTTTAGTGTGTCATCTACTCCCTGTTGGAGTCCTAAATGACACAAAGAACAGTCTCCTTCATAGTGCTCCATCTTTAAATAGGAGTGGAGCCAGGGATCACTAAACATTTGGGGGAAGCTAGTGTATAAAAGATGTAGACCAAATTTACAAGCAGAGACTAGCAACTTGAAGGAGACAGCATTGTTCAGAAGAGGAAATGTTACTCTTATGAAACAAGAACAGGGTGCTATAAAAAAAGGAAGAACTGTTGGACAAAAATGAGCTCTTGGAAATTAATCTCAGTAAAAGGATTCCTTAACGTGACTTAAGGGCAAACAGTAATAGGATCAATTTATCAGAAATTTAACTGTCTCATAATCTAACAAGCCCCCCTGTACATCCTTCCCAAGCAGACCTCAACCAAAGACTGACGAAAGTCAGCTACTTGCCTCTTGGGTAAGGAAATTCTAGGATCCACAGTTGACCATATTTTTCAGAATCCCTTGGTGGGATTGATCTTGAGTCTATCAGACCCTGCAGCTACATGAGTCAAGAGAAGCCAACAGCCTGATGCCTGACTCATGGAGTTGGGACTTGCCAGCTTCTACAACAATGTAAGCCATTTCCTTGAGCTAAAACTATCTTTCCTTTCTCTCTCTTCTCTATATGCCAGTGAAGCATGAAGGAATCCTATAGGGCAGTTCTACTGTAGCTTATAGGATCTTCATGAGTCAGAATCAACAGTAACAAGTAGTAGCTTTTCAAAGACCTACCATTTCTCCTTCATTCCTTTTTCTCTTGTCCTCAGAGAAACAGCAGGTGGGATCAAACTGCTACATTTCAGTTAGCAGCTGAGTGCCTAACCACTATACCACCAGAGCTCCTCACCAAGTTCTTTGAAACAGAGTGTTTAATTGATTTTTCCAAATAGCATCCCTTTATTGGCTATTTGAATTTTTTTTTTTTAATATTAAAAGCATGCAGAACAAAGGGGAAAATAACCCACAACTGGACAGCACAAAAGTTTTGGATTATCATTTTAATGGCTCAGTCAGGGTTCTTCAGTATGGATTACACCTCAACATTAAGAAAATAAAAATCCCCACAACTGGACCAGTAAGTAACATCATGATAAATGGAGAAAAGATTCAAATTGGATTTCATTTTACTTAGTTCCACAATCAATATCGATGGAAGCAGCTGTCAAGAAATCAAAAGATGCTTCCCATTGGGAAAATCTGTTAGCAAAGACCTCTTTAAAGTGTTGAAAAGATGTCACCTTGAAGACTAAGGTGAACCTGACCCAAGCTATGATATTTTTAATTGCATCATATGCATGCAAAAGCTGGACAATGAATAAGGAAGACAGAAGGATTGATGCCTTTGAATTGTAGTGTTGGAGAAGACTATCTGAATGTACCATGGGCCGCCAAAAGAACAAACAGATCTGTTCTAGAAGTCCAACCAGAGTGCTCCTCGGAAGCAAAGATGACGAGGCTGCGTCTTACACACTTTAGACATGTTGTCAAGAAGGATCAGTCCCCGGAGTAGGACATCATGATCGGTAGAGTGGAGGGTCGGTGACAGAAAGGAAGACCGTCAAGGAGATGGACTGACACTGACACTGATGGGTGCAATGATGGGCGTAAGTACAAAAATGATTGTGGACACGGCACAACACTGGGCAGTCTTTCATTCTGTTGTACATACTGTCCCTATGAGTCAGGACTGATTCGATATCATGTAACAACAGCAAGACGGTGACAACTGCCCAGGATAAAAACAAAATAGGGACAACCCTTTCATGTGAAGTTCAAAACAGGTAGAACTAATTTATGATTATGAATCAGTGGTGGAGTACCCATACAACCCACCAGCTGTCTGTCACTTTACCATCCTGTGGTGGCCTGTGCGCTGTCATGACACTGGAAGCTCTGCCTCCAGGATTTCAAATACCAACAGAATCACCCCTGGTAGACAGTTTTCAGAATTTCCAGGTTAAGACAAACTAGAAAGAAAGGCCTAGTGATCTATTTCTGAAATAAGCCAATGAAAACTCTACAAATCATAAAAAAATATTATCCAATATAGAACTGAAAGGTGAACCCCTAGGCTCAAAGACACTCAAGAGGCACAGTGGTCACAACAATGGGTTCAAACATACCAACAGTTGTAAAGGTGACGCAGGACTGGGCAATGTTTCATTCTGTTGTACATACAGGGTCACCATGAGTTGGGTCTGACTTGACAACAGTTAACAACAACAATATCTATACAGTGAAATTCTACACAGCAATGCAAAAAAAATAAACTATTGATCCATGCTATAATGCTAGCTGGATTGCAACACAATACATTGACCTCACTCCTGCAAAGGGATTGGTTAGCCTGTTGTGCAAATAAGGCATGTGAAACCCCCTCCAGGGGTTGGTCAATTACTATGAAACTAAGTGACTGTGGCTTACCGAGGGGACTGGTCTATTTTGCCAGGGTTAAAAGAGTCAATCCAAAAGAGGTTGCAAAGGAGTGGAAACTCACTACTATCAGGTAGAAGGGCTGGGAGCACAGTGCATCTTCTGGACCTGAGTCCCTGTGCTGAGAACCTCCTAGACCCAGGAGACATGACAGGTGACACAGGACCACTAGACATGGTGCAGCAGAAAACAGGAGATCACGTGGGGCTGCTGCCATCTCACTCCCGAGGAAGGAGAGAATGAGCACCTTCAGATGGGAGCTTGCTGGTGGAGTGAGGTGCCTCTGGAAATGTGTTGGAGTAGCTAAAGAAAGCACTTAACACTGGCTGCAGCAGGGCAGAGGTCAGTGGCAGAGGCCTTGCTTGAGCAGGGACCAGAGACAGAGGCCAGATGAAAGGCTTGCTTGTGAGTGTGGCCAGGTTGCTGAGAGCTGTCCTGGTTGGAAAATATCCTGAGTGACAAACTGTACCCTGTATCCTGTTACAAGTTGATCGTGATCCCGAGTTGTAGCCTGTTACTTCTCTAATAAACCATGTAATCGTGAATATAGTCTAGTCTGTGACTTCTGTGCAGCTGTTGCAACAAATTCTCAAACCCAGCAGAGAAGACTCATGGGAGGGACAGCTGACGACAGAGTTGGTACAAAGGAGGTTATGTCTGACCTCCACCTCAGAGGAACTCACTTTGTACTGATGGTAATTCTCTTCCTTTCCCCTGAATGTAGACAAGATCTGAGGTTAGTACCACTTTACAAGGAGACACAGGTGGGGGCGGGGAGAGACAGGGAGGGAGAGAGAAGGAGAGAGAGTGGGGGGAAAAAGAGGGAAAGAGAGGGAGAGGGAGGGAAAAAGAGGGGAAAAGAGAGAGAGGGAAGTCAATGAGGTAAATCATATTTTGGGCTTACTGAAGACTCTTTCCACAGCTGAATAATACCAGTAATAGCCTAGCAATTAGTATACAACTGCTTGGTCTCTCTGTTGCCTGGGGCTGGCATAGAAAAAAAAAATGCAGTAGAGAAAGACCCAAGGTCTTTAGAAGACACTTGAAGAAACACTCAGTTTTGGAGTCACATGTTAGAGAAAGACAGAGTCTGAAGATTCTGGAAAAGCAGAGAGACCCTGGGGTCAGGAGGGAAAGTGGATACGTGAAAAAGGAAGAAAAAGGTATTTCTATAGTAGATTTTAACATTAAACAGGATCTTGGCAGAATGAAATAGGAAGACTCAAGTTGAAACCACTGTTTTCACAGTGAAGTTCTAGACCCATTGCACCATAGGGGTACTCTGTGCGTGTGTGTGTTTCTCCTCTGTTGGTATGTGGTGGGCAGAGATATTTGTTTACTCTGCTATTCTCTCTTGCTGTCCTCATCTGCAGCAGAGGCAATGCTATGCATTTCACTTTCTTATGGGCAAACTGCCTACTACTTGTTTGTCACTTTGGTGCACTGCAGTGGCTTGTGTGTGGTTGTGAGGCTAGAAGCTATGCCACTGGGGCTTCACGTAACAACAGGGTCATCCACAGTGGGCAGGTTTCAGCAGAGCTTCCAGACTAAGACAGACTAGAAAGACCTGGCAATCTACTTCTAAACATTAGCCAGTGAAAATGCTATGGATCACGACGGAATGTTGCCTGATACAGTGGTGGAAAATAAGCTAAAGGCCTTAGATTGGAAGTTGTCTCGGTCATCTAATGCTGCTCCAAAAGAAATGCCACAAGTGGATGGTTTTAACACAGAGAGTTTATTCTCTCACAGTCTCGTAGGCTACCAGTCCAACTTAGGGCATTAGCTCCAGATAAAGGCTTTTTCTCTCTGTCAGCTCTGGAGGAAGATCTTCATCATCAGTCTTTCCTCAGCCTGGGAATATCTTAGTGCTTGCTGTGAGTTGGAATCAACTTGACAGCAGCAGGTTTGATTTGTTTCTTTTGGTTTTAATCCAGCTTCTTCAATCATGGTGATAGAATTTACAAGATCCCAGAAAATGTCATCTAGACAAAACTGTGGATGGCAACACGGTCGTGGGAATCATGGCCCTACCAAGCTGATATACACATTTATTTAAAAAAAACAAACAAACAAACAAGAAACTGCTATTGAGTAAATTCTGACTCATACCAACCCTATAGAACAGAAAACTGTCTCTTAGAGTTTCCAAGTAGTGCCTGGTGGATTCAAACTGTCAGCCTTTTGGTTAGCAGACATGGCACTTAACTGCTGCGCTACTAGGGTTTCCACACACATTTACGGAGGAACATGATTCAATCTATGACAGAAGGCACTACATAAAGGCTGGGAAAAAAATGAACTCAAACACACCCAGGATCTTGGAGATAGCACAGGACCAGGCAGCACCTTGTTCTGTTGTACATGGGTTGTCATGAGTTGAAGCTGACTTGATGGCGGCTTCAGTGATAACCTAGGAGGTGGCAAAGTCACAACATGGGAGCACCCTGAATCTCTGCATCACCACCTGGAGTACAGCCTCCGTGGAGAACCACCCATCTTGGACTACTGAGTGAACAGAAGGCAATTGTCACTGTGTTTAGCTAAAAGTCATCAAGTCAGTTCTGACTCGTGGTGACCCTACTCGTTTCAGAGTAGAACTCAGCTCCCCAGGGTTTTCAACCGCTGTGACCTTTTGGAATTAGATCACCAGACCTTTCTTCTGAAGCATTTTGGGTGGACTCAAACCCTCAATCTGTCAGTTAGCAGCCAAGTGTGATAGCTGTTTGTGTCACTCAGGGACTCACTGAGAATTCAGGGTTCACTTTGCTGTGTTGTTGTTGTTGTTAAGTGCTGTTGAGTCAATTCCAACTCATAGCAACCCTATGAACAACAGAACAAAACACTGCCTGGTCTTGCGCCATGTCCACCATCATTTTTATACAAGCCCACTTTGCAGCCACTGTATCAGTCCATCTCACTGAGGGTCTTCCTCTTTTTCACTGACCCCCTAATCTACCGAGCATGATGGTCTGCTCCAGGGACTGATCTTTCCTGACAACATGTCCAAAGTATGTAAGACGTAGTGTTGCCAACTTTGCTTCTGGGGAACACTGGTTGTACTTCTTCCAGAACAGATCTGTTTGTTCTTTTGGTGGTCCACGAGACTTTCAACACTCTTCTGCAATACTACAATTCAGAGGCATCAGTTCTCCTTCTGTCTTCTTTGTTCATGGTCCAGCTTTTGCATGCATATGATGCAACTGAAAATAGCATGGCTTGGATCAGGCACATTTTAGTCTTCAAGGTGACATTCTTACTTTTGAATACTTTGAAGAGATCCTTTGCAGCATATTTTTCCCAATACAATGCATCTTTTGATTTCTTAACTGCTGCTTCCACGGGCATTGATTGTGGACTCAAGTACAATGAAATCCTTGACAACTTTAATCCTTTCTCCATTTACGACAATGTTGCTTACTGGTCCAGTTGCAAGGATTTTTGTTTTCTCAGTGTTGAGGTACAATCCATACTGAAGGCTGTGGTCCTCGATCTTTATCAGTAGTGTCTCAAATCTTCATTTTTAACAAGTAATGTGATGTCATCTGCATAATGTAAATCGTTAATGAGTCATCCTCCAACCCTGATGCCCCATTCTTCTTCATATAATCCAGCTTCTTGGATTATTTGCTCAACGTACAGATTAAAAACACATGGGGAAATGATACAACAGTGACACACACCTTTCCTGACTTTAAACCATGCAGTGTCCCCTTGTCTATTCACATACAGCTCCATGATCCATATACAGATTCTTTAAGAGCACGATTAGGTGTTCTGGAATTCCCATTCTCCACAATTTTAGACATAACATAGCATGATCCACACAGTTGGATGTTTTTGCATAGTCAGTAAAACAAAAGTAAACATCATGCTGGTAGTTTTTGCTTTCAGCCAAGATCCATCTGACATCAGTGATGACATCCTTGGTTCCCATGTCCTCTTCTGAATCCAGCTTGAATTTCTGGCAGTTGTGTGTCAATGTACTGCTGCTTTTGGATGATCGTGACCAAAATTTTACTTGGATGTGATATCAGTGGTATTGTTCGGTAATTTTGACATTTGGCTGGATCCCCTTTCTTTGGAATGAGCATAAATATGGATCTCTTTCTGTCAGTTGGCCAGGTAGCTGTCTTCCAAATTTCCTGGCATGGACGAGTGACAACTTCCAGTGCTGCATCTGTTTGTTGATTCATTTGTTGTAGTAGCTAGTATCACTTCTTGTTGTTTGATGTTGTTGAATCAGTTCTTACTCATACTGACCCTCAACAGAAGAGAGTGAAACACTGAGCAGTCCTGCACCATCCTCACAATGGTTATGCTTCAGCTCATTGTTGCACTGTGTCAGTCCATCTCATTGAGGGTCTTCCTCACTTTTTCTGGCCCTCCACTCCACCAAGCATGACGTCCGTCTCCAGGGACTGGTCCCTCCTGATAATATGTCCGAAGTAGGTGAGATGAAGTCTCACCATCCTTGTTTCTAAGAAGCATTTTGGCTGTCTTCTTCCAAGATATATCTGTTTATTCTTTTGACAGTCCATGGTATACTCAAAGACTGCAACTCTTCTTTGGTCTTCCTTATTCATTGTCTACCTTTTTACATGTACATGAAGTGATTGAAAATACCATGGCTTGAGTCTGGCACATCTTAACCCTTAAAGAGACACTTTCACTGTTTAACAGTCTAAAAAGGTCTTTTGCAGCAGATTCACCTAATGCAATCCATTGTTGGATTTCACTACTTACTCCCATTGGTATTGAAATCCTTGAAAACTCCAATCTTTTCTTTATTTATCATGATGTTGTTTCCTGACTTCAAACCATGCAACATTCCCTTGTTCTGTTTGAACAACTGCCTCTTGGTCTATGTACAGGTTCCGCATGAGCACAATTAAGTGTTCTGGAATTTTATTCTATGCAATTTTATCCATAATTTGTTATGATCCACACAGTTGAAAGACTTTGTACAGTCAATAAAACACAGGTAAACCTCTTTCTGATATTGTCTGCTTTCAATCAAGACCCATCCGACATCAGTAATGATATCTCTGGTTCCATATCCTCTTCTGAATTCAGATTGGATTTCTGGCAGTTTTATATCGATGTACTGCTGCAGCTGCTTTAGGATGATTTTCGGCATAATTTTACTTGTGTGTGATATTAATGATATTGTTTGATAATATCTGCATTCTCTTGGATCACTTTTCTTTGGAATGGGAACATATAGATCTTTTCTAGCAATTTGGCCAGGTAGCTGGCCTCCAAATTTCTTGGCATAGATGAATGAGTGCTACCAGAGCTCCATCCACCTATTGATATCTCCCAGTTGGTGTTCTGTCAATTCCTGGAGCCTTGTCTTTTGACAATGCCTCCAGTACAGCTTGGCCCTCTTCCTTCCATATCATCAATTCATGATCATATGCTACCACCTGAAAAGGATGAAAACCAACCACTTCTTTTTGGTAAAGTGACTGTATTTTCTTTCCATCTTCTTTTGATGCTTCTTGCATCACTCATTATTTTCCTTGTAGAATCCTTCAATTTTGCAACTTGAGGCTTGAATTTTTCCTTCAGTTTTTTTTTCAGCTTGAGAAATGCTAAGTGTGTTCTACTCTGTTGACTTTCTATCTCCAGCTCTTTGCACTTGTCGTTATAATACTTTGTCTTCTCGAGCCACCCTTTGAAATCTACTATTCAGCTCTTTTAATTCGTTTCTTCCTTTAGCTTTAGCTACTCTTCATTCGAGAACGACTTTCAATGTCTCTTTTGACATTCATTTTGATCTTTTCTTTCTTTCCAAGTTCTTAATGTATGATGTCCTTGATGTTATCCCACAACTTCTCTGGTCTGCAGTCACTAATGTTCAATCTGTCAAATCTATTCTTGAGACGATCCCTAAATTAAGGTGGGATATACTCAAGGACTTATTTTGGCTCTTGTTTTGTTTTGTTTTGTTTTCTTTAAATTAATTTTTATTTTGAATATGATCAATTGATGATCTGTTCCACATTCAGCCCCTGGCCTTGTCCTCATGGATGCTGTTGAGCTTTACTGTCATCTTTTTCCACAGATGCAGTCAATTTGACATGTGTGTCATCCATCTAGTAAAGTCCACATGTACAGTCGCTGTTTATGCTGTAGAAAAGAGGTATTTGCAGTGAGAAGTCATTGGCCATGGAAAATTCTATTATGCAATCTCTAGCATCATTTCTATAACTAAGGCCATATTTTCCAACTTCTGATCCTTCCTCTTTGTTTCCAGCCTTCTCATTCCAACCATCAGTAATTATCAATGTATCTTGATTACAAGTTAGCACAATTTCAGACTGCAGATACTAATAAAACATCTTCAGTTTCTTCATCTTTGGCCTCAGTGCCTGGTGCATAAATCTGGATAATAGCTCTATTAATCAGTCTTGCTTGTAGGCACACAGATATCATCCTATCACTGGCAGTGTTATACTTCAGGATAGATTTTGATGTGTTCTTTTTGACGATGAATATGATACCATTTCTCTTCAATTTGCCGTTCCCAGCATTGTAGATCACATGATTGTTTGATTAAAAATGGCCAATAACAGTCCATTTCAGTTCACTAATGCCTAGGACATTGATGTTTATGCACACCATTTCATTTTGGATGATTTCCAATCTTCCTAGATTCATACTTCTTACACTCCATGTTCCAACTGTTAATGGATGTTTGCAGCTGCTTCTTCTCATGTTGAGTAGTGCTGTGTCTGCTGATGAAGATCCTGAAAGCTTAACTTCATCCATGTCATTAAAGTCAACTCTGCTTTGAGAAGGCAGCTCTTTCCCAGTCGTATTTTGAGTGCCTTCCAATCTGAAGAGCTCATTTTCTGGCATTCTGTCAAACAGTGATTCGGTGCTATTCATTTGGTTCTCATTGACCACTTTTTTTCAGAAGTACACCACCAGGTTCTTTTTCCTAGTCTGTCTAGTCTGTCTTAGCCCGGAAGCTCCTCTGAAACCTATACCCCAAAGGTGATCCTGCTGGTATTTGAAACACCAGTGACAAAGCTTCCAGTTTCACAGCAACACACAAGCCATTACAGTACTATAAAGTGTCGATGCATGGTCTAGTATTACTTATCCTGTCAAATACACTCTTGCAAATAAAGGTGTATGTAGTCAACAAGTTTTGAGGGTTGACTTTCTCTCCCAATTCTGCTTCTAAACTTTTGTTAACTTTAAGGACAAATTCACACTCCTTTGAGGCTCATACCATCCATCTGACATTTCCACCACCTCTTAGGTGTCCCTGTGTTTATGACTGTCCCATCTGAGCTGTTTCTCTCCTCCATTGTCTTTCCCCTTTCACTACTCACATGATCATGTCTTTCAACCTAAATGGACAGAAATAGACAGATGCTGCTATGGGGTACACCAAAATCTACTTGGAATCATCATGCCCATGACCTTGGCCTTGATGTTGCTGCTGTCCAATCACTAGGCAAACTAAACACATAAGCTTTTAAGACAATCCAGTTTCGTGAGCAGAGAACTTGGAGTTATTTTTGACTCTTCCCTCTCCCTTATCCCAGTCTTCAGTTATCAAGATGTATTGATTCCACATCCTAAATATCTTTCAAATTCATCCACTTCTTGCCATCGCCATTGCTTCCATCACATTGGATAAATTCCAGTTCCTTAAACGTGGCCTAAAATTCCTACGTGATCTGGCTCCAGCCCCAGTCCCAGCCTATTCTCTCTCACACTCTACATTCTAGCCAACTTGGACTCCTTCAATTCTCTAAATGCACCGTTTTCTTTCCTGCTTCCAAAGCCCTGCAGTACTGTTCCCATAGCCAGAAACACTCTTCCTCCTCTCTCCCTTGTCCAGCTAATTTCTACTCACTCTCCAGGTCTCAGCTCAAATGTTCCTTTATCCAAGAAACCTTCTTTGAGCTCACTGGTTTCAACTCTGCAGATGTGAAATACGTTCTTCTCATTCAGAGGACTCCACTTACTTGCTAGACTGAGCTTCTGGAAGACACAGACTGTATCTGTATTGTTCACTGTTGTGTTTGTGGGTTCGAGCATGGCACAAGACATATAGCACGGGCTCAATAAGACATCACTGGATGGATGGGTGGATGATGGACAGATGGATAAATGGATAATGGATGGGTGGGTGGATAGATACAAGGATGGAAATATGAATGAATGGAAGGATTGATCAATGGATGAATGGATCGATGGATAGATGAATGGGTGGATGGGTGGATAGATGAAGGGGTAGATGGGTGGATGGGTGTATGAACAGATACATGATTGAGCAAATGAATGAATTTCTTCTTTAAGATTCTGAGCGGAAACCCATGAGTCCAAAGTAAGCCAGAAATGGCTGCCTTTTCAACAAGACTAAAACTTAAAGTTCCATGAAACCACATGGAACTGCTTTAATGGAATTTGTCTTCTCTTTGGATGTAAGAAAGCAAAGACATAGAAACCCCACCAATAACCACAGGGTACCAGCAAGTGACACAGAACACGTGGCCAGGAAAGCGCATTCTGAGGAGGTGGTGTTTCAGACAAGATCTCAGGCATTAAAATGACAATGAAACAGGTAACAATGTCAAATCCATGCCAAAAATCAAGCCAAAAGATAATCAGAATGTGTTGACTGGCATTGGTGGCTGGGATCTAAAAATAACCCAGTCAACCCATTATATGTGTCCTCCTGCCTTTTCCTTTAGTAATCACTTTCCCCAGCTGCCTGAGGAAATACAAATGGCCCTGAAACAGATGACAAGGGGCCCATTTTCCCTCTTAGTAAGAGAAAAGCAATTAAAATTGCACAGAGATGTCATTTTCCACTGATCACATGGGCAAAAATCTGAAAGTGTGACAGTGTGCTCTGCTGGAGAGGAGGGTACAGGGACAACACTCACATCCATTGCTGATGGGGCTCAAATGGTAAAATCCCCGTGGACAGCACTTGGCAATGCCTTAGCCTTTGGGCCAGCCATCTAACATCTCTTGCCCAAGTTATATTGACATGTTAGGTCTTTAAAGGAAAAAAAAAGACATAGCTGGGGGAAATCAGGAGTTAAAAAAAGAGAGAAAAGGGAGAAAAATGACATGTGTACACAGTTATTGCAGTATTGTATGCCATGATAGAATGTTGGGAACAATCCTGATAGGCATCAGTAGGTGCTAGTTTGGTAGATTATGTTGTCATTGTTTGTTGAGTCAGCTCCACATAACAGAACAAAATATTGCTCCGTCCTATGCCATCTTTCACTGCTATCCATGGGTTTCCAAGTGGTCAGGTCTTTCTTCCCAATCTGTCTCAGTCTGGAAGCTCTGCTGAAACTCCTCTACCATGGATGCCCTGCTGGTATTTGAAATATTAGTGGCCCTGCTGCTAGCATCACAGCAATACGCAAGCCACCACAGTACAACAAACTGACAGACCGAAGAAGAACTGATGCATTTTAATTATAGTATTGGTGAAGAATATTGAATATATCATGGACTTCCAGAGAAACAAACAATTCTGTCTTTGAAGAAGTACAGCCAGAGCTCTTCAGAAGTGATGATAGCTAGACTTCATCTCAGTTACTTTTGCTACGTTGTTGGGAGGGATCTATCCCTGAAGAAGGACATCATGCTTCATGTCAGGGAATGAATTGTGTTCCCCCCAAAAATGTGCGTACGCGTTTGGCTGGGCTGTGGTTTCCCGTATTGCGTGGTGCTCCTTTATGTTGTAAATCATGGCTCTATGATGATAATGACAGAGGATGGGCAGCAGTTGTGTTGGTGATACGGGACTCCATGTGTGGGATTGTATTGTTCCTTGGGGCAGAAGCTTGGGATATAAAGGACAGGGAGGCAAAGACAGAGCTGAGGACCTCATTACCACCAAGTGCTGGGAGCAGAGCAAGTGCTTTGGAAGAGACCCCAGGGGTCCCTGCACCTCAAAAACTCCCAGTCCAGGGTAAGATTTACCTCAAGAACCTTCTCCAGAGCCAACAGAGAAACACTTCCCCTGGAGGTGATGCCCTGAATTTAGATCTGTAGCTACTGGACTGCGACAGAATAAAAGATTTCTTCTTAAAACCATCCACTTGTGGCATTTCTGTTAGAGCAGCACTTGATGACTACGAGACTTAGTAAAGTAGCAGATCAGCGAAAAAAAGGAAGACCCTAAGCAAAGTGGATTGGCACAGTGACTACAACCCAAACAAACCCACTGCTGTCCAGCCTGGTCCGACCCATAGTGACCCTAGAGGTCAGGGTAGAACTGTAGAGTTTCCAGGGAGTGCCTGGAGGACTTGAACTGCCGACCTTTTGGTTAGCAGACACAGCGCTTAACCTACTATGCCACTAACAGTGGGCTCCAACATAGCAGCTTGCAAGGATGGTGCCAGACTGGGCAGTGTTTCATCCTGTTATGCATGGCGTCACCATGAGCCGGAACCAACTTGATGGCATCCAAACAGCAAGAGCAACATGCCATCTTCGTGACTGCCTGTTTGAGTCCCTTGTTGCAGCTGTTGTGTCTTTCCACCTTGTGAGGATTTCTTTTACTCTCACTGACCCTCTGCTTTACAAATCATGGTGTCCCCTTTCTGGCGGTTGATCTTGCTGAATGACATGTCCAAAGTGAGCAAGCCGAAGTCTGGCCATTATTGCTTCTAAGGAGCCTTCTGTTTGTATTTCTTCTAAAACTGATTTGGTTGTTCTTCTGGCACTCTACCATATATTCAGTATTCTTTACCTTATGGTAAAGAGAGAGGTGAGTGCTGAATACAGCCCACTGATGGAGAACTTCATGATGGGTGAACCAGGCTGGCAACATCTGAACCACTGGGCAAAATGTTAAGAAATTATGTGAAATAATCATAAGAAATCCAAAAACTAATAATCATAGGAGGCCTGACAATTAAATTCTCAAACTTGCCACTGTGTGCTTACGTTAGCAGCACTGTACAAACAACTTGGTATGTCAGTGTCCCACAGCTGTGTTTGTGTCGACTTGTGCCAGTATCTTACTAAGTGACGTTCATTACTGTTGTTGCCTGTTTTTGTGTGCTGTTGTGAGAATTTTGGGGCCTGAATTAGAACTACAAACAAACATTGAATTTCTTGTTAAACTTGGCAAGAGAGGAAGTGAAATCAGGGACATGTTAGTTCAAGTTTATGAGGATAATGCCATGAAGAAAACAGCAGAGTGCAAAGTGTTTTTTGAGGGGAGAGAAAGTGTCTCTGATGAAGAGAGATCAGAACAGCCAGTAGCAAGCAGAAGTGATGAAAACATTGCAAAGATTCTTCTTGTGTCAAAATTATTGGCTGACTGAGAGAAGCACAGCAGACCAACTAAACATTGATGGAGAACCAAGAAAATCTTAACTGAACGTCTTAGCATGAGAAAGGTGCATACAGAAATGGTCCTAGTGCTCACCACTGAACAAAGGCAAAGGAGAGTTGAAGCTTGCCAAGATCTTCTGGAGAGGCAAGACAACGTTTAGGGCCGTGTTGTCACTGGTGATGAAACATAGGTGTACCAACTTGACCCTGAAACAAAGTATCAAAGTGCACAATAGAAGTCAGCTAATTCTCCACGACCAGAAGACGTCTATCAGTTCATAGCAAGAGGCAAAACAACACTGCTAACTTTTTTTGATATCAGATGGATTGTTCATCATGAATTTGTACCAAGTAGATAAACAGTTAACCAAGATTACTATTCGGAAGTGCTGAAAAGGCTGTGTGAAGAAGTTAGACAAAAATTACCTGAACTTTTTGACAACAACTCATGGCTCCTGTATCACGACAATGTACCACCTCACGTGGAACTTTCTGTGAGGGAGTTTTTAGCCAGTAAACAAATAACTGTTTTGGAACACCCTAGCTACTCACCTGATCGGGCCCCCAATGATTTTTTTCTCTACCCAAGGATAAAATAAATATTGAAAGGAAAACATTTGGATGACATTGAGGATATCAGTGTAATAGGACTATAGATGCGATGGCCATTCCAGAAAAAGAATTCCAAAATTGCTTTGAAGGGTGGACTGGGTGCTGGCATCAGTGTACAGTTTCCCAAGGGGAGTATTTCAAAGGTGGCTGTAGTGATATTCAGCAATGAGATATGTAGCATCTTTTCCTAGGATGAGTTCATAAACTTAATTGGCTGATCTCTCTAGTTAAAGCACGTGTCATTAACTCCATGCGTGGTGTTATTCTAAATGCATCAGAGTCATTATCAATTTATTGAATGTTCTTAATAATCATGTTAGGTGCCGCTTACCACCATTATATTTTATAGGGTAAGAAACTGAGGATAAGAGGGGATCGGTAATTTGCTGAAGGTCATGGAGCTGGCATGCAGAGCCTCAGGTCAGGGAGGAAGGGAGGGTGATTGAAGGCCTGGATACAGGAACAGTGCCGCGACTGACAAAGAGAGCCCTTGAGAGCAGCCTGATGGAATGGAAGGCAAGGAACAGTGGGGAGAGGGACAGGACATTGTGGTTTTACCCTCCAGTTATACCTAGGTTTCCAGGGGAACACTTGTGGATGGGATGGTGCAAGCAAGAAACATTTGCAGTGTCTCCTTCTTCCTGAGCTGTCCTTGTACTCTCAAGCACAAAGTTGTAATACTGCTCTTATGAGAATAAGGGAAAGCTCATCAGACTAATCTGGAAAGATCCCTAAGCCATAATGAAAAACAACTGGATATAGAGTAAGCACCCTTTTTTGTAGCAAAGGAGAAAAACCAGAAGCAAACATTCACACTTGCTTATGTTCGCAGGAATTAACTTCAAAGGACATACAAGAAACCAGTGAATGTTGCAGCAGTGGAGTGGGAGGGAAATGGGCAGATTGGGGAGGGCAGGAGATGTAAACACAGTAACTACTGAAATATTAACAACTAATTTTTGGAGTTTCCAGAGAGGCTCTCTGGAAAAGTGTCTCTCACCTGGTCAATGACAGAGCCTGTGCCTTCAGTACACCACAGTCCTTACCATGTACTGTAGTCCTCCTGATGCAGAGGTCTCATCTAAAGGGAGCAGTCACTCTCAGCTCCAACCGTCTGGAGATGTACTCAAAGTGGCCATATTCCTTTATTTTCCAGAGGAGAAGAAAAGCCAGATTTTTACACGAAAACTTCCAGATTGTAAACACTGGCAAGAAAACCATTTTTTCTAGAACAAGCAAGAGAAGCAGAGACAAGGGCAAGGAGATGGCAAGTGGCATGAAGACTGTCCAGGAGTAGAAGCTCAAAGAGTTAAGGACTTTTTTCCAGTACTGACAGAGAGAGAAAGCCTTTCCCTAGAGCTAGCACCTTGAACTCAGACTTTTAGCCCCCTAAACTGTGAGAAAATAAATTTCTGTTTGTTAAAGTCACCTGCTTGTAGTATTTTTGATACAACAGTACTAGATGACTAAGACAGGATTTGGTCCTGGGAGTGGGGTGCTGCTCTAACAGATAACCTAAAAGGTGGAAGCATCTTTAGAATTGGGCTGGGAGAGTTTCAAGGTGCCTGATTGTAAAAGCCTAGACTGCCAAGAAGAAACTGCTGGTAGAATTACAGACATCAAAGGTAATTCTGATAAGTGCTTAGAAGGAAGTGAGGAACACTATAAAGCCTCTGTCATCTTAGAGAATACATATAGTACCAGCAAAAAATGTTAAATGTGCTTTAGAAGAAAATGATGAACATATGATTGGACAATGGAAGACAGATGATGCATTTTTATGCAGTGGCAAAGAATTTTCCTGAATTATGTTTAAATATTTGATGCGAAGTAGCTTGAAAATGATAAACTTTTATATTTAACTGAGGAGATTTCTAAACAAGATCCTAAAGGGGTTAAGTGGTTTCTCCTTGTCCCTTACAGTAAAATGTAAAACAAAAGAGATGGACTTAAAAATGAACTGTGCAAAGTGAAAACAAATCTTACACATTTGGAAAATTTGTTGTGTAAAGTAAGGACACAACTTCTAGAATGTTCACCAAGGCCATAGCTATACGATCTTTTGTTGAGGAGATGAAGTCTGTGGCTGATGGATCAAACCAACTACAACATCGAAAAAAACATCAGTTTAAACTGAAGGGGTGAAAGAACACTGTCTCTTGGAATTCTACAGGCAGGAAACAGGGTAAAAGAACTACACCTGTTGTCCACCAAGAAAAGAAAAGAACCATCCATCCCTGGAGCAGCTCAGAGATCAGTGAACTGTTGGAAGGAACATGGAAGCAGAGCAGACTTAGTCTCAAATAGTGGGGCCACAGCCTCTGGAGTGTCAAAACGTAGAGCCACAGCCTCCTAGATTTCAGAGTCAGACCCCTACATTCTTGTATGGGGCTGCTGTTCAGCTTGGCCAGGAGGATGGGGCCCTTGCCCAAAGCTGAAGGGGTGGGGCTGTCACTCAGGTGGACTGGGACAATGAGGCAGATCAGAGCCGAGGGGCTGCAGCTGTCACTCAGGTGAGCTAGGACAATGAAACAGCCCAAAGCCAAGGGAGTAGAGTTGTCATCCTAGTGGGCCTAGAAGGCAGAGCCGAAGCCCAGGGCTGAGGGGCCTCCACCAGCATCCAGAGAGCCTAGCCAACACCCAGATTCTGGAGGTCAGGGTCATCATCTAGATAATCTCAGAGAAGAGAGGATTATTTTAAAATCATGAGAGCTATTGTAATTTGTTCTGCTAGGTTTTGCACTTGCTTAGTGCCCATTATCCCTTCTTTCCCTCCAATTTCTCCCATTTGTAGTGGAAATGTATCCCTTACACCTCTTCCATCATCATATTTTGGAAGCAGATAACTTGTATTCTAGATTTCATAGGTTCTCAGATGAAGAATTTTGTCTCAAGATAGAACAGAGTTACCATCTTCTCCACATTTGATTTAGATGATTCAGAAGATGAGATTTTGGACTTGGTGTTGACTTAAGACTTTTGAGATAATGTGATGGGGTGACTGTGTTTTGGATATGAATTATGGGGGGGTTCAAGGGTGAGATGTTATGAATTGAATTGTGCCCTCCAAAAATATGTGATGTAATTTCTGGTGGAATACTTTAGAATAAGATAGCAAGAATGGTTGTATAATCAATGTCACTGAATTATACATGTAGAAAATGTGTTTACCATGTTTTAGTGTGGATATTTTCTCCAAAAATCTGGATCTTTACAGAAAAAGCTCAATAATGGGCACCTGAGATCTAATCACCAGCTCACAGGAAATAAGGGAACAGAGGAACATGTTAAATCAACACCACAGGTGATGCAATCAAGCAAATCCAAAATATGGAATGGTGTACAGGACAAATGACTAGGTTCCTTCCATAGTTAAGTGACAAGAAAACATAAGAAGGATGTGGAACCATTACAGATTCCAAGACATATCCACTAATCAGAAAAATGGGGATAATGATTAGATATTTGATGATATTAAAAATTATAGTTCTTTTTGTAGGCACAAAATGGCACTGTGTTAAATGCGTGTGGTATTCTGGATTGAATCTGGGAATACCAAAAAGGTCATTAATAGAGAAACTGTTAAAATACAAAAAAAATATTTGATTTAGTTTACAGTAAGGTACTAATAAGGGAGCTCTGGTGTCACAGTGGTTAAGCATTCGGCTGTTAACCAAAAATTTAGCAATTTGAACCACTAAGCTGTTCCTGGGGAGAAAGTTGTGGCGGTCTGCTTCTACAAGGCAGTTCTACTCTGTTCTGTAGGGTAGCTATGACTGCCAGCTAGAATGAACTTGCTGGCGACAGGCTTGACTTTGGAGGGTTAAGGTTAATTTCTTAATTTTGACAAATGTTCCACAGTAAGGTAAGATGAAGCTGGGTCAGGGAACGCTCTCTGTTGTCTTTCCAACTTTTCTCTAAATCTAAAATTACCTCCAAATAAAGTTTATTGTGATTATGGTCTTTATTAGACTCTGTATGTCTTGGAGTAACACATGTAGTAGAACTGCTGGGTACAGATACAGCCACAGTGATACACTGTTGTAAGTTGCCTTTGAGTCAGTTTCAACTCCTGGAGACACTGTAGAACTGTACTCCTTAGGGTTTGGAATGGCTGATTTTTCAGAAGTAGATTACCAGGATTTCTCCTGAAGTGCTTCTGAGTGGACTCCAACTGCCAGCCTTTCTGTTAGCAATTGAGGATATTGACCATTTAACCACTCAGGTATTTTCCCAGTGCAAAGAGATCAAAAGACATTTTGCGCTGGGAAAATTTGCTGCAAAAGACCTCTTTAAAGCATTCAAAAGCAAAGATGTCATCTTGAGGACTGAGGTGTGCCTGACCCAACCCACAGAATTTTCAATTGCATCACATGCATGTGAAAGCTGGACGATGAATAAGGAAGACGGAAGAAATGATGCCTTTGAGTTGTAGTGTTGGAGAAGAATATTGAATATACCAAGGACTGCCAAAAGAATGATCTGTCCTGGAAGAAGTACAACAGAGCACTCCTTGGAAACAAAGATGGCAGGACTGTGTCTTACATGCCTTGGGACACGGTGTCAGGAGGGATCAATCCTTAGAGAAGGACATCATGCTTGGTAAAGTAGATGGGCAAAAAACAGGAAGACCTTCAGCAGGATGGATAGACACAGTGGCTGCAACAATGGATTTAAGCCTGATGATGACTGTGGGTGTGGTGCAGGACCAGGCAGGGCTTCAGTGTGTTGTACACAGGGTCTCTACGAGTGGGAACCAACTGGATGGCACCTCACAACAACCACCACCACCCAGGGACCCCTACAAAGATAGAATGTAGAATACACTTTAAATAGTTAAAAGAGGGGACAGTAAGTGGGGATATAGAGAAATCATATTTGCCAAATGATTACTATTGTGGTTGAGATATAGGGTATACAGAAGCTGTTTTTACAATTCCCTCCACTTTTGTGTATGGTTGAAATTTTTGCGTAATAAAGAGCTTATTTTTATACTTAAAAAAAAAAAAAAGAATCTACATAGACCTAAAAATGTCTCTAGCACAGGTCATGTCTTCCTGGAGAAAGGTGAACTTTCATCTCCCTGCAGGTACCCTCCACTGGCCAGACCGTGTGTTCTGGTTGGCAGACCCTGACCACATGTCCAGCAAAATGCCTGAGCTCTGGCACACCTCTTTGTGCAATCATGGGACAATAGCTGATCCCATGTGACATGACAGAATTTGATTCAAACCTTCTTACATGACCACCAGTGATCACAAAGGAACCCATCTAGCCCCACACACATTAATCTGGATGAGAAACCCCACCGAGACATTTGCTGGGGGCATCTGTGAAAAATCTTTCTCTCATACAAGTATCATGAGAAACTATCCTTTCTTGTCCGTGGGGCATGAACAAGGAAGCAAGTAGGCCTAACTGTAGTGACAGCCATCCTAAGATCTTGGATCTTTGAGAGAGAGAGAGAGAGCGCTGAATCAACCCTATCCTGAAGCACACAACCTCTAAACTTCTAGTTCGAAAAGCCAGTACCTCTCCTTGTTGTTTAATCTGCTTGACTTTGCTGTGGTTTGCTTGCTACCCAGCATGCTCCCTGTGACCACATAAAACTTTCTTACACAGGCCTCATGTGTATCAAAAAAAAGATGGCCACAAGTCTAGATGTTTATTTGAGACAGTCAAACTCTGCATCCAGTGAAGGCCTTACTGGAAACTCTAGTCCAGATGATGCAGGGTTTTATAAGATTAACGTTGCTGCTATTGTTAGCTGGCTCTGACTCAAGGTTACCTTATGTACAACAGAACAAAACAGTGTCCGGTTCTGTGTCATCCTCACAACTGCCATCATATCTGAGTCTGTCCTTACAGCTAATATATAAATCCACCTCACCAAGGGTCTTCCACACTCTCGTTGACCCTCTACTTCGACAAAAATGATGTCCTTCTCTAGAGATTGATGCCTCCTGATGACAGGTCCAAAGCAGGTAAGTTGGACAACACTCTGCTGTGACCTATAGGGTTTCCATTGGCTAGTTTTCAGAAGTAGATCACCAGGCCTTTCTTCCTACTCTGCCTTTGTCTGGAAGCTCCACTGAGATCTGTCCACCATGGGTGATCCTGCTGATATTTGAAACGCCAGTGGCTTCTCCTCCAGCATCACAGTAACGCACATGTGACCACAGTATGACAAACTCACAGATGTAATAAGTAGGCCTAAACAGAATCATATATGAAGAAAAATGTGGCATCAGGATTGGAAGAAGACTTTGTAGCAACCAGCAATATGTAGATGACACAATCTTGCTTGTTCAAAGTGAAGACGACTTGAAGTATTTACTGATGAAGATTAAAGAATATAGCTTTCAATATGAATTAAATGTAAAGAAACAAAAAGAAAACAACAGCTCCACATAAAGAAACAAAAATCCTCACAAATGGACCAATAGACGACATTATGATGACGGCAGACACAGAATTATAGTCTCCCTTTCGTATAGTATACTAACCTTAAATATTTTTTTTTTCCTTTAAGTTTCAGCAATAAAGTTTAAAATTGATCAGTGTCCCTTGTAGGAACATGAAAAACAACTGATAACACCCTCTTGGTTAAACAACCTCAAAGCTTGAGACTCTCATCTAACTCCCTTCTTATCTCCCTGTTTGTAGTTACTTTTAAGGTCCACTGCCCAGAGCTATGTCAACAAGAGACTTGGGTGACCACCGAATGACCCCATCCCATAAAGAGTGCTGCCTAGGAACCAAAGTGCTCATGCCAAGAAACTAAAATGCTGGACATAATAGGACTGCCAATTAAGTTTACAAACTCATCGTAGAAAAAATGTTACACACCTCATTGCTGCACATCACCCTGGCCACCTTCAAAGTACTCTCCTTGGGAAGCTATGCACCAAGGCCAGTGCCTAGTCCAGCCTTCGAAACAATTTTGGAACTCTTTTTCTGGAATGGCCATCAGAGCTACAGTCATACTACCCTTGATGTCTTGAATGTCATCAAAACATCTTCCTTTCAATATTTCCTTTATCTTCAGGTAAAGAAAAAAAGTAATTGGGGACCTGATCAGTTGTGTAGGGAGGGTGTTCCAATACAGTGATTTGTTTACTGGCTAAAAACTCCATCACAGACAACTACACAATTAAGTTCACAAACTTGCCACCTTGCCACCATGCGCAATGGCCCTCTGAAGGTGACCATAATGGTATTCAGCAATGAGGTGTGTAGCGTGTAGAACAATTAAGTTCACAGACTTAATTATCAGACCTCATACATCATCAAAATATACAGCCAGACTCAGTTTGGGAGTGAAGAGTGTTATCCTCATTTCCATGCCAAATCTCAGCGCAGCCCCTTCTACATACACATGCTATTTCCCAGGAATTTAATAAATATGTATTAACTCCCCTTTTCCTACTTAGTGTAAAACTTCTCATAGTCCTTTAGAGAGGCAGACTTTGGAGATGTGTTTCCTCTGTCTCCTTGTATACTGGTACGTAATAAAACCTCTTGCTTCTCATTTCCCCCTGTCTCAAAGATTAGCTAACTGCAGCAGGTGGCAGGAGCTCCGCTTAGGTTTGTGGTGACAATGATAAATGGAGAAAAGACTGAAGTTGTCAAGGATTTCATTTTACTTGGATCCATGATTAACATCCACAGAAACAGCAGTCAAGAAATCAAATGGTGTATTGCATTGGACAAAAATGCTGCAAGGGACCTCTTTAAAGTACTAAGAAGCACAAGAAAGCTAGACAATGAATTATGATAATGAAGAAGAACTGATGCCTTTGAATTATGATGTTGACCATGGACTTCCAGAAGAAGGAAGTAATCTGTCTTGGAAGTAGTACAGCCAGAAGGATCCTTAGAAGCAAGGATGGACTTTGTCTCTTGTACTCTGGGTATGTTATCAAGAGGGACCTAGTCCCCAGAGAAGGACATTATGCTTAGTGTCATGGATTGAATTAAACCAAAAATCCAACCCACTGCCGTCAAGGGGAGTCTGACTCACAGCGACCCTAGAGGTCAGACTAGAACTGCCCCATAGAGTTTCCAGGGAGCGCCTGGTGGATTTGAACTGCCAGCCTTTTGGTTAGCAGACGTGGCATGTAGCACTTAGCCCACTACACCCCCAAGGTTCCCATGAGTCCCTGTATTGTGTGATGTTCTTGTACTTTGTAAATCCTGCCACTACGATGTTAATGAGGGGGGATACATAGAGGTTGTGTAAGTGAGGCAGTATTCAATGTGTAAGATTGCACTCTGCTTGGAAGCAATCTCTTGGGATATAAAGGAGAGGGAAGCAAGAAGAGTGTTGGGGGCCTTGTATCATCAGGAAAGGAGCAGGACTGGGAGCAGAGCATGTCCTTTGGACCCAGGGTCCCTGCACCTCAGAAACTCTCAGTCCAAGACAAGAGTGACAACAAGGACTTTCTTCCAGAACCAACAGAGAAAGCATCCCCTTGGAGCTGACACTCTGAATTTAGACTTTTATCTTACTTTAGTGTAAAAAAAATAGATTTATCTTTGTTAAAGCCATCCACCTGTGGTATTCTTGTTATAACAGCACTAGATGGCTAAGACACTTAGTAAAGGAGAGGATCAGCAAAAAAAAAGGGAGACCTCTCATGAGATAGATTGACACAGTGGCTGCAAAAATGGGCTCAAACATAGCAATAATTGCGAGGATAGGCCAGGACTGGGCAGTGTTTCACTCTCTTGTAATACGGTCCTTTAAGTTGAAACTGAATTGCTATACCTAACAACAGTGACAACAAAACAGAATCATGGAGCCCTGGCGTCAGGTTGGTTAAATACTCACCCACTAGCCAAAAAGTCAGTGGCTTGAACCTACTCAACGGCTTCAAGGGAGCAAAGACCTGGTGGTCTGCTCCCTTAAAGACTGCAGTCTACAAAGGCCTATGGGGGAAGTTCTCATCTGTCACATAGGGTTGCTATGAAATGGAATTGAGTCAACGGCACTGCACAGCAATAACAAATGGAATCAAAGCCCTCTTCACCACCATCATTCAGTTCATCAGCCAATTATTGCTAAATACTCCTCTAGCCACTTCCTCCTCTCCATCCACACCACCTCTCAGTTCAGGCCAGCATCCTGGCTTGTGTGGACCACACTGTAGCATCCTCCCTACTGTGGAAGCATCGTCTCCAGCATCATTCCTTCCAACAATTCTTCACATTGCCCTCAGAGGATTTTCTTCTCTTTTGGGTAGGTGTTTGTTTTTTTGTTTGTTTGTTTTGTTTTTATGATTGAATGAAAATGTACATTCCCATATAAATTTGCATGCCCACCTATATGCAGCTTCCACTGCTCTCCCTGTCCAGTGACAGCACACTATTCCTCTCTGCTCCATACATGTCCCATCCTCCTAACAGCCTCCTTTCCCCTCCTCTCCACCCACTCCCCTTCCTCCAGCCAGAGATCAGCAGGATGATATCCTATAGATGCATAGAACCATAAAGTGCACCTAAGATACTGTCACTCTGCATTGCCAAGTCCAATCCATTACTGTCCGAAGAGTGGACCTTCATTATGATTTATGGGCAGGAGCAGCATCAGGGCCAGGGGTCATGCTCACAGGGGAACCCTGAAGCCCCTGGACCATCAGTTGCAGTCTTTCAATAGAGATCTCAGGGTGCATCCCTTTTTATTCTTGTGTTGCCAGTGACACTCAACTTTGTGAGCTCCATTGCGGCTATCACTGCCTCAGAGGACTTTCTAACTCACACATTTGATCTAGAAATTTCCTGGCTCAAATTTCTCCAAGACTGCATTGGCTTCTAGGTTGAGGTCCTTTGCTATTGGTTTCCTGCTTCCTACCAGCAGCACCCTCCAGCACAGCTCTGCCTACTGTATCAAGTCCAGCCTCCTCCAAAAGCCCTGACTGGACCCCTACCCACCAGATTGCTATCTTGTTCCATCTTCTTGAACCTGAAACTCCAGGCCAGAGTTTTCTACGCTGATTTGCTATTAGAATTCCCCAGGGAGGAGAGATTTCTTCATACTGCTCACCCTCAGAGAGACTGTTTCAATTGGTTGGGGTGCAGCCCTGGCACATAAACTTTAAAGTTCCCCGGAGGGTTTCAGTGGACAGGCCCTTGGAGAACCACAGTCTCTATGCTCAGTTGCTTTCTGTCTGGCTAATGCTGAAGAAAGGAGCCATAGTGGCTCAGTGATTAAATGCTCAGATGCTAACAAAAACATCAGCACCATTCAAGCCCACAATGCTCCTCGGGGAAAAGACATAGCAATCTGCTTCCATGAAGATTACAGCCTTGGAAACACGACGGCGCAGTTCTACCTTGTCTTGTAGGGTCCCTATGAGTGGGAATTGACTCAACTGCAACAGGCTTGCTTTGTTGTTGTTGCTGCTGTTTCATTTAATACAAAAGACTGTTTATATCACTAGGCCTTCGGGTATAAAACTCCCTTCATCCTGGAAAACCCAAAATCTTCCAGTGTTTGACACATACCAATCCGCATTATGCTGAGCAAAATAAATCAGTCATAAAAGGGCAAATTCTGTAAGATCCCACAAACATAAGATGGATAGACACCAAAGCTTATCGGTGGTTACCAGAGGCAGGTGGGAGAGGGCACAAGGGAGTCATTGCTTGGAGGGGGGCACTGAGCTTCTGTGAAGGGTGATGGAAACATCTGGAAACAGATGGTGATGATGGCTGCACAACACGAGCGTAATTAACATCATTAAATGTGTATATGTCAGAAATGTAGAAATAGCAAATATTTTGTCATAGATACATATTTAAAAACAAAAATAAGAAACCTATTGCTGTCATGTCTATGCCACCCTATAGTGACCCTATAGTGACCAACTGTTTCAGTCAGCTAGCGCTTCTTTAACACAAATGCCACAAGTGGATGGCTTTAAAAGACAAATTTCATTTTGTCACAGTCCAGTGTGCTAAAAGTCCAAATTCAGGATGTCAGCTCCAGGAAAAGGCTTCCCCTTGGACTGGAAACTTCTGAGGTGCAGGGACCTGGATCCTTTGCAAAAGATGCACCCAGCTCCAGGCACTGCTTTCTTTCTGATGGTAAGAGGTCCCCAAATCTCTCTGCTGGCTTCTTTCCTTTGTATCTCAAGAGACTGCCTCAAGTCACAAAACAATATTATTCACGGACTATTGCTCCACCAACACAATTGCCACCCATCCACCCTATTAACATTATAGAGACAGGACTTACAGTGTGGAGGAACATCACACAACACCAGGAGTCATGGCCCAGCTAAACTGTTAAACTGATTTTTGGGAGAACACAATGCAATCCATGACAGATTAGGTTACAAAAGACAACCTTTCATCTTGCTCTGTCTCTTTCTTGCTTTCTCTCTCTCTTTTCACTTGCTTGCTGGCTGTGATAAGCAGCTGCCGTGTTATGAGTTGTCCCATGAGGCCCATATGGCAAAGTACTGCAGGAGACCCTTGGCTCACAGCCCATGAAGAACTGAATCCCTCTTGCAGCCTTGTGAGTGAGCTCAGTAATGAATCCCACTCCACATGAGCCTTCAGACAACCGCAGTCCCAGCTGACACCTTGGCTACAGCTTTGGGAGACCTGAACCCAAGGACCCTGCTAAGCTACACCCAGATTCCTGCCCACAGACACTGTGAGTGAATGCATGTTGTTTTAGGCCACTAAGTTTATGGAATTGAATTGTGCTTCCCCCAAAAATATATGCGTTGCTGAAAGACCGCAACTGATGGTCTGAAGGTCAGGGAGTGCCCCGGGAGCACGGCCCCTAGACCTGACACTGCCCCTGATTGTAAATCACTACTGAGGTCAACTCTTAGGACAAGAATGGACTGTACTATGGACAGAGTGACCATATCGTGTGTGCACTTCATGGTTCTATGCATCTATAGGATGCCATCCCACTGGCCGCTTATTAGAAGGGAGAGAAGAGTTTGGAGAGGAGGGGACAGGAGATTGTTAAGAGGTTATGACATGTATAGAACGGAAAGGAGGAGTGTGCTGTCACCAGGCAAGGAGAGCAGAGGGAGCTGCAGATAGGCAGGCATACAAGTTTAAATTGGATTGTACACTTTCACTCAATCACAATAAATAAAAAAACATGTTGGACTCCTAACCCCTGTATCTGTGCTTATAATCCCCTTTAGGAATAGAATAGGGTTTTTATTGTTATACTAATGAGATCACGTGAGTATGTGGTGTGTCCAAACCCCAATCATTTCTGAGTTAATAAGGAGCGGCATTGACGCAGAGACAAGAAAACACAAATGAGGAAAAGTAGATGCAGTATAGAGACCACCAAGGAACTGAGGATCGAAAACTTGAAGAGACAAAGATCTTCCCTGGAAAGAAAGCCTTCCCTTAGAGCCAGTGCCCTGAATTCAGACTTCTAATTTTCTGAACTGTAAGAAAACAGATTTCTGTTCTTGAAAGCCAACTACTTCTACAGCACTAAGAAACTAAGACAGGCACTTTGTTATGCAGCCATGGATAACTAACACATGCATTTTCTTTTACAGTAATAGAACCCAAGGTTTTTGCCATAAACATGGCCTCCTGGAATAAAGACTGTATTTCCCATGTTCCCTTGCAGATTGCTGAGACCAGTAGGTTGAGGGTAGAAGTGATGGAGTAAGAAAAGTGTTTGGTCACCTTGCCTCACCCTCCTTTTGTCCTGGCTGATATACAGGCTTGGGGATGGCGAGTCTCAGCACCCAGGGAGAATAGAGCCACAGTGCAGAAAGAGCCTGGACTCTTGACACTGTGTAGCCACAACACCAATGTCAACCAGGTTTATATGCATCTGTGAATGAGAGATAAATTTCTTTCTTGTTAAAGGTACTATTATTTTGGGTCCCTGTTATAGCAGCCAAACCTTTATTCCAACAAATTAGCATTCCCACTCTACCTTCTCCACCCTTCACCTATTCTTCAGCATGATTGAACAGTGTAAAGTTCACCCAACAGCTCCTGGTAACTCTTAGTTCTGTGCATTTTCTTTCCTTCAAGGGGCTTATTATTTTTGCTTTTATAAAAAAGAGCCATATTTTCCTTTTGGCATCTTCCCTCCCCTATTCTCTCCTTTGTTGTTTGGGTGGGATGATCCCAGAGGTGTGAGCATGTGACCCAGAATCAGCCAGTCAGAGCATCCACTCCCCTTGGTCATTGTGATTGGTTCAGGGAAGAGCATGTTATCCAAGTTGGTCCAATAGGATCCTCTCAGGGACTTAGCTGGACCTGCGAAAAAAGGAGTCCCTGAGGTACAAATGGAAACCCTGGTGGTGTAGTGGGTTAAGTGCTACGTCTACTAATCAAAAGGTTGGCAGTTCAAATCTGCCAGTTGGTCCTTGGAAATTTAGGGGGAGTTTCTAATCTGACCTCTAGGGTCACTGTGAGTCAGACCCAACTCGACTGCAGTGAGTTTGATTTTTTTTGAGGTACAAATGGTTGATGTACACTCTGCAGCTAAGTGAAAAGTTAGAAATTCTAGAACACCCAGAAGTAGCTCAGAAGAAAAGCTCAGTGTTCTATTTTTGAGTAAGTCATGAAGAAGACTGATGATCTCATTCCAGTCCCCGGATGCGGCCATTCCTGAAACCAATTTTAAATTCCTTGAGCCAATGAATTTCCCGCTTTTGTTTTTCTTTATGTGTTTCTGTCTCTTATAACTGAAAGAATTCTGATCAGCATTCCCAAGTTATTCTATTCATGTGGAATGCCCTCCTCCAACCAACCTAACAAACTGCCACTTGTGGTTCGATCTTTGGCTCTGTGCTATCTCCAGCAGGAAGACTTCCCTGATTCCACAGAGCAAAACTATGATCTGCTCCACTCTGCATCTCCCCAGTCGGCAGCATACAGGTGACCCCTTGGTTATTGTTGATTTGTGTGTTGGCTCCCACAGGACAAACAGTGGGGCCTTCTTGTCTTTGTGTCCCCAGTGCTGCCCAAAGCAATACCTGGTAAATATCTGTTGTGTTGAATGAGTGTGAGTAAATGAATGATTAAATAGTAAATTGTCGCCTTCTTCTGATAATGGGTTTATTTTTAAAAAGGGGAAGAGAAACACAAAGCTGTAGTCCTGGTGGTGGCTGCAGAGCTCATGTGTGCCTGCCCTCCCCTGATTAAACAGCAGGCAAGGTGTGTGGGCAGGGAACAGAGGGACCTTAGAGACAGGCAGATAAAGGAGTGGGTGGCACTGGTGAGCAGCAGGCCTCTCTTTCATCTTGTGCTGAGCGGCCAGCCCCCGCCCCCCTGTGCCCACCTGACAGCCTAAGCCCCTCTAGGTCCCCAGGAACAATAAGGCCTCATTTGCCTGGGGAGGAGCAAGGGGATGAGGCGTGGAGGAGGAAGAGAGATGAGCAGGTCTCCTTCCAGCTGGCTCCAGCTCTCCCTGCTGTTACTGAGCCAGCCAAATGCATCTTCACATTCAGTTCCCCTCTCCCAGCCACTGATAATGGATCCACACCGCTGGGGTTAACCACCTCCTCACCCATAAAAAAGGGCAGGTGTTGCTGCTCAGGGGCCCAATGGGAAAAGGTGGAAAGAGTGGTGATGACTGCACAGTGAGGTGCAAGTCATCAAACCTAAAACCAAACCCTATGCCATCAAGTCAATTCCGACTCATAGCAACCCTATGGACAGGGTAGAACTGCCCTGTAGAGTTTCCACAGAGGGCTGATGGATCTGAACTGCTGACCCTTTGGTTAGCAGCTGTAGCACTGAACCACCAGGCCAGACGATAATCAATGTACATGCAAAAAAAAGATTACTATAGCTAATGGTTTATCATACATACATTGTTAGGTGCCATTGAGTTGTTCCCGACTCATAGCAGCCTCGTGTACAACAGAATGAAACACCGCCCAGTTATCTGCCACCCTCACATTGTTACGCTTGAGCCCACTGTGGCAGCCACCGTGTCAATTCCTTTCCTTGAGCGTCTTCCTCTTTTGCGCCTACCCTCTCTCTATATACTTGATACAAAAAAGAGAAAAAGTTTTCTTCTTAAAAAAAAGGGGAGGAGGGAGACAGAAAGGTATGCAAATGGATGGAGAAAGAGATGAAGAAAAATAACCACAAGATAAATCCAAACCCACTGCCATCACGTTGAGTCAAATCCAACTCAAAGTGACTCTGCAGGATGGAATAGAACTGACCCCATAGGGTTTCCAAGGCTGTCGTCTTTGCAGGAGCAGACTGCCACCCCTTTCTCCTGTAGGGCTGCAGGTGGGTTCAGACCCCAACCTTTCGGGTATCTGCTGAGCACTGTAAGCACTGCAAGCAATGCACTCACAGGGCTCCTGGTGAACATAGCTCTTAATAGGCACCATGCACTGGACTGAAAACTTGCTGTGTGTCAACTGGATCCACACTCCCCAGAATGGCATGGGAAGCCCTGGTGGTATAGTGGTGAAGTGCTATGTCTGCTCACCAAAAGGTTGGCAGTTCAAATCTGCCAGACACTCCTTGGAAACTCTATGGGATACTTCTACTCTGTCTATAGGGTAGCTATGAGTTGGAATTGACTTGATGGTACTGGGTTTGTTTGTTGGTTGGTTTTAACATTGCATGAGGTAGGTGTTAGTAAATTATGCCTGTTTTGAAAAAATGGGAAAAGTGGAGTAAAAAGAAGGACAGTGGAAAAGAATGGAATTTAAAAAAAGAACATTTCCAAAGGAAGGCATCAATAAGTCCTAAGCTCTGGAACCTCACCTCGCACATAATAGGTGTTCACTAAACTGTGTTGAATGAAGTTTCCAGAGACATCTTAGTCCACATCTTAAAAGAAATTGTCATCCATGGTTAAGTGGAAAGAAAACTTTGCCAGGGAGCAGGCTTACAAGATGTCAATTTTGCTTTTCTTAGGACGTAGATGGGGAAAAATTTGAAAGACCACCTATTATCAATAATGTAGGCTATTTTAGGAGGGGAATTCTGTAGTCAACTTAGACTTGAAAAACTTTTTTTTTTTTTTAACATGACTTCATTGATTTCATAGTAAAAAAGCTAATGAATGAAAATGTGTGTATACCTGAAAAATTCCAAGGGGGAAATTGAAAACGAATTTGAAAAATCTATAAGCAATCTATAATAAGCCAGGGAGGGTAGAATAGAAAACAATAAACAACAAATATATATTGGGGGTGGAGTGGAGAGGGACAGAATGGTCAAGACTTCTTACCACCTACCCCTTGCCCAGGACCATCCCCAGCAAACTATAAATAATTCTTGACAAAGTGATTATGTTTGGGGAGAGTAGGGGAACATAATGTTTTTGTACTAAACTGAGTCTCTAAACTTGAGCAGAATCCCTGGGTGGTATAAACGGTTAAGGCCCTCAAAAGCAGTGTCATAGATTGAATTGTGTCCCTCCAAAACTGCGTGTAGCAACTTGGCTAGGTCATAATTTCCAGTATTGTGCAAGGTTCCTGTACATTGTAAACCCTGTCGCTATGATGTTAATGAAGGAGGATGGATGGTGGCTGTATTCACGAGACAGGACTCACTCTATAAGACTGTACTGTGCCTTAAGGCAATCTCTTGGGATATAAAGGAAAGGGACACAGCTGAGAATTGGGGACCTTGTGTCATCAGGAAAGAAGCAGTGCTGGGAGCAGAGAGTATCTTTTGGACCCAGGGTCCCTGCACCTCAGAAGCTTCCAATCCAGGGAAAGACTGACGACAAGAACCTTCCTCCAGATCCAACAGAGAAGGACTTTCCCAAAGGTGATATTCTGGATTTGGTCTTTTAGCCTACTTGCCTGTGAGGAAATAAATTTCTCTTTTTAAAGCCATCCACTTGTGGTTTTTCTGTTACAGCAGCACTAGATGACTAAGACAAGTAGCACGTTCAGCTGCTAACTGCAAGGATGGAGATTTGGGTCCATTCAGAGATGCCTTGGAAGAAAGTCCTGGTGATCTACTCCCAGAAAATCAGCCACTGAAACCTATGGAACATAGCTGTACTCTAACACATGTGTGGCTCCCGTGAGTCAGAACCAGCTTGATGACAATTGTTTTCTTTGTTGCTTTTTTATTTTTATTCTGGAATGCTTACTTCAAAAGGCTTCAGAGCAGCCACTGGATTGGCATTTGGAACTAGAGGTGTTGTTGTCCTGAAGTCACACTTACATAGCAAACCCAGTGTTTCTCCTGGTGTACTAGTTATCAAATACTGCATAATAAATACCTCAAAACTTGGCAGTCTGAAACAGCACTTATTCTCTCATAACGTGTACCGTGGCTTAGCTGGGGACCTCTGCAGCAAGCATTCTCATGAGGCTGCAGTCAACACGTGGGCCAGGGCTACGGTCTCATCTGAAATCTCTGCTGAAGAGGGATCTACTTCCAAGCTCGCTCAGATGGTTGTTAGCAGGACTGAGGTGCCCAGAAGATCACCTTTGTTCCTTGCCACTGGCCCTCTCCAGAGGGCAGTTCCCGACACTTCATTGGAGTGAGCAGGAGACCAAAGAGGTTGAACAAGACAGAAGCTAGAGTCTTTTGTAATCTAATTAAGAAGTGCCATCCCATCTCTTTGCCATATTCTGTTCATTAGCAGAGAGTAATTAGGTCCCACCCATGCACAAGGGGAAGGGACTACTCAAGGGCATGAAGACCTAGAGGTGGGATCATGGGGTCATCTCAGAAGCTGCTACCCCATTTAGAGTGAGAGGCTGTGAGGCTTTGAGCTGAACCTCGGCTCTGCCAACCCTTAGCTGTGTGACCTTGCACAAGACATTTAACCTCTCTGTGTCTCAGTTTCCATACCTGGCCTCACAGCATTGTGTGTGGATTAAAGTAGTTGATATAGGCAAATCATCAGGCCCAGTGTCTGGAACACAGCAAGCAGTATATAAATGCTTGTTGTTGTTGACACAGTGACTGCAACATTGGGCTCAAACATAGCAACAGTGACCCGTGTTTTGTTCTGTTGTACACAGGGGTGTTATGAGTCAGAACCAACTCCAGGAGGCCTGGCAGCAGCAACATTGTTGTAAGGAGTGCATGAGCAAAAATAACAAAGTTTTATTCACACTTAAAATCAGAAAAACATCAATTGTTCTAGGCAAAGAATTAGGACATAACTGGGGCTGGTGAAGAGTTTCTGTTTTTTGGAAGTTCAAGAACAGGCAAACCTAACCACTAATGATACAGATCAGGCTACCATTGTTGTTACATGCCAACTCATAGTGACCCTGTGTACAATAGAATGGCACACTGCCCAGTCCTGCACTATTCCCGCAACCATCGTTAAACTTGAAACCACTATTGCAGCCACTGTATCTATCCATCTGGTTGAGGGTCTTTCTCTTTTTTGCTGACTCTCTACTTTACCAAGCATGATGTCCTTCTCCAGGGACTGATCCTCCCAGAGAACATGTCCAAAGTATGTAAGGTGAAGTGTCACCATCCTTGCTTCTCTGGAGCACTCTGCCTTTTTTGTCTTCCAAGACAGATTTGCTCATCATTCTGGCAGTTCATGGTATAGTCAATATTCTTGGCCAACATTATTATTCAAAGCCATCAATTCTTCTTTGGCTTCCTTATTCACTGTCAAGCTTTCTCATACATTAGCAGGCTTCCGAAAACTCCACAGCTTTGGTCAGGCACACTTTAATTTTTAAGGTGACAAGAGATCAGAATCACTGGATACGTAGTTTGGGAAGGGGAACCGAGGACTCTTGTGGGATGTTCTAGATCTCAAGCTGGGTTAATTTTTACTGATGTAAAAATTCAGCCAGTTATGGGTTTACCTAACAAAACCCATTGCTATCAAGTGGATCTCAACTCAGATCCACTTTTATAGAGGGCAGCTTCTCCATAAGGTTTCCTTGATGTCGATCTTGACAGAAGGACATCACCAGGACTTTCTGCCTGGGGACTACTGGATGGCACTAATTTAAAGGTTCGGACCACAAATTGTTACATTAGCAGCTGAGTGCAAACCATGTGCACTACCAGGGAACTTATGACTTGAAGAGTATGATGACAGAAATCTCAGCAAATGCAACCATCTGTCACTATTTTAAATTTTTTTAACTTATTAAAAAAATTCAACTGAATTTAAAAATTTAAGCTTAAACTTTTAAGAATTTCAATTTAATTTTAAATTTCAATCTGAACTTTTTAACTGGAATTTAAAATGCTAAAGTTAAACAGTTTTTAGTTTAAGTGAAAAACTTAAACTTTTAAATATTAAAAAATCTAATTTTTTAAATTTAATTTTAATTAAAAAATTTAAAAAGTTTTTAAACACTAAAAAAGCAAAATCAATCAATTTATTAATTAAAGAGGCACATGATGGTAGAGCTGGCAGGGGCTGCTCGTGGAGACGCCAGGAGGGTAAAGCTCAGGGTCCTGCTGCGCCTGCCTGGCTGCAGTGGGTGCTGCCTGAGGCTGAGGAGGCAGGACTAAGCACATCTTGGCAGCACCCCTCGCCATGACAACAGGAGGCACAGCACTTAAGAGACACTGGCCTCAGCACTTTTTAATCTGAGAGCTTTGGAAAAGCCTCCAGTCAGGGGAGGAAGAGGAGAGTGCGGGGGAACTGGCTGGCAGGATGCTGGGCTGGTGGAAAAAAGTGCTTCTGAGGCAGAAAGGATGGAGCACCAGCCCTTCTCGGCTCTGGACACACTGCCAGGAGGCTGGAGGAAGTTCCACCCATTCCCACCAATCCCAAGAAAAGGCCAGAACCCAGAGCACCAAGTGAAGCAAGTCAATCACAAATGGACAGATATTATATGATCACATTTATGGGAAATGCTAACAACCAAAGCAAAAGCCAAACCCATTGCAGTCGAATCAATTCCAACTCATAAAGACCCTACAGGACAGAGTAGTACCTTTCGATAAAGTTCCCAAAGAGCGGCTGCCGACCTTCTTCTTAGCAGAGGTGACACTTAACCACTATGTCACTAGGGTTTCCAAGCAACTGTACAGAGACCTAAGTTCCCTAGCGGTGATCGGGGGTGGGTGATGATAAGGAAAAAGAGGGACTCAAAGCTTAGGGGGCGTCAAACCTCTGTTAGGGCGATGGGAAATTTTGGAGACGAATAGCGGTGATGGTGAAACAACATGATAAATATAATTGATGTTGCAGAATTATACACATAAAAAATGTTCAAAAGGCAAATGATTTGGACCATATATATTTATCACAATTAAAACCAAACAGAAGTACAGTGTTTCAGTTTTACCACTACCCCTCAAGAAAATGCAAAGAGAATTCACGCAAAAAACGAAAACCCTCTAAGGAAGGTAGACAGAAAGTGTGCCCTAGAAAACTGGGTACAGATATCAGGTTAACATGACAGAAGAAACGCATATGTGTGTTTGTGCTCTGTGACTGGATGACAGGACTGGGTGGGGTGCATCTGTTAGGGCCCCCACACTTCACCCACAGTCATTAAAAAAAAGTATATCTACGTGTGTAGAAAATTTCACAGGGAAAACACAGGCTGATTTCTCAGTGTCAGAGTTCAAATGCTGTCACATCGTGATGTTGGGGTGGGAACTGGCTTTGCTGCAGGAGTTCCCCGACAGGGGACTTTGGGGTTAAGATGTGAGACATGGCTGTGACTGTGATGTTACCGACAAATGGACATGTAGTTTTCACATGTTATTCATCGAATATTCACATGAACTCTATGCCAGAAGTTGTTAGTGCCGCACACACAAGATTCCCTAGTGGATTTGGGGTGACGGAGGGCAGCCAGAATGTCCCCGGAAGCAATGAATGTCCTCAACCAATGACTGGTCTGTGTATCAATACTCCAGCTCCTTCTCCTCTACGGTGGGATTGCTCTGAGGTGTAACCTCTCATCTTTTGTGAATAAAGGCTGCCAAGTTTTCAACCTCGATCCTGACCCTGAAAGTGGAAAGTTACATCCCACCACAGCCTGAGCACAGACATGGACTACATTTCCCAGGCGCCCCTGCGAGCCGGGGGCACGTGACCAATTAAACGAGACGCGCGAATTTTAAACGCTTCTTCTGGATCCCGTAGCTCGGACAGAGATTTGTCTTCATGTCTGGCTGGAATCCTTGGTGACCAACAAAGTGGCAATGCCTAGAGCATGGCACTTGGTTCAGGTTCCCCCGAAGGAGACTTAAGGCAAGGAGTCCAGTGTAGTTATTTTTGTGAGGTGACCGCAGAAAATACCAGTAAGGAGAGAGGGGGAGCGAGACAGGAAATCAAGTAAATGATGTATTATCAAAACAGTTACCTCTGTGGGCAGTGGGCGCTCAACACCACAGGGAGCGAGCAACGGAGCTCTAGGAGACACTGTAGAACGCACACCTCAGAGCCATCCCACCCGAGGGGGAGGGAGCTGGGGGATATATATACCAACTCTCATTGGTCATTGAATGGAAGGTGAAAACTCCCCTATAATTCAGGTTTGCTGTGCATGCAGGCACAGTGGGTTCTGGTAGCCAAGAAAATCCCAGGCATATGGATGAAGATGCTGTCAGCTGAGCTGGGCTCACATGGTTCCAGGCCTGAGTGATGTGCATGGGGAACTGACAGCATCTGCATCAATGTCAGAACCACATGATGGAAAGACTGGGCACCTGAATGACTGCATGGAGCAGAGTCAACCTGTATAAACTTGGACTGCTGAACTTGGACTGTTTAAATGGGAGAAATAAGCTTCTACTTTTTTTTAAAGGCATTGAATTACAGTTAGGCCTCTTTGTTACAGCAGTTTAAAACCACCACCACCCACTGCCTTTGAGTCCAGTCCGACTCATAGCAACCCTAGAAGTCAGAGTAGAACTGCCCCATAGTTTCCAAGGAGCACCTGGTGGATTTGAACTGCCAAGCTTTTCATTAGCAGATGTAGCATTTAATGCACTACGCCACCAGGGTTTCTTACCGCAGTCTAAGTTTACCTTGAAGAATACAGGAGGACTGACAATGAAGTTTGTGAACTCACCCTAGAAAAAGTGCTACATACCTCATTGGCTGAACATCACCATGGTCACCTTCAAAATACTCCCCTTGGGAAGCTATGCTCTGACACGAGCACCTAGTCCACCCTTCAAACCAATTGTGGAACTCTTTTTCTAGAATGGCTATCAGAGCTATCGTATTACTCTTGATATCCTGAATGTCACTGACATGTTTTCCTTTCAATATTTTCTTTATTTTCAGGTAAAGAAAAAAAGTCATTGGGGGCCAGGTCAGGTGAGTAGGGAAGGTGTTCCACTACAGTTATTTGTTTACTGGCTAAAAACTCCCTCACAGACAACTAGACAATTAGGTTTACAAACTTGCTACCGTGCCATCGTGCACAATGGCCATTCCAGAAAGAATTCCAAAACTGCTTTGAAGGGTGGACTAGGTGCCAGTGTTGGTGCGTACCTTCCCAAGGGGAGTACTTTGAAAGTGACCACAGTGATGTTCAGCAGTGAGGTACATAGCACTTAGAACAATGAAGTTCACAGACTTAATTGTCAGACCTCACATATGTCAGCCTTCTCTCCGTTGAGCTTGAGAGCTGCAGCTTCAGAGCTAACAGCACTCAGCACTGAGGACCTGTGGTTTTCATGCTTGATTTTGTTGAACAGTCACAAGAACCGTAAGTCTCGTGTGTGGCGTCCTACCTGGAGCATCCCTGGTGGGTCAGGCGGAGGGGCAGCAAGAAGTGCTGGAGAGTTAACAATCCCAGAAGCAATTAATGTCCTCAACCAATGACTGATAGGAGTGAGTTGATGGATCAGCACCCCAGTTTCTCCTCCCTTCTGGGGGAATGATTCTACAATGTGTGTTCTGTACTGTTTTCCAGAGGTCCACCTGAGACTGAAGCCCTACTGTCTACAGTAGAAACTTCCTTGATAGCACACCATTCACTGACAACTTTCCCTTCCCTGTCTCATCTCCCCAGTTCCCTACCGGTGTGTCCTGGGATCATCTGTCAAACAAGTATTTGTACTCAAATTATTGTCACAAGGTCTGCCTCAGGAGGCCCCAAATTAAGACTGGGGAGGAGGAACTATTATCCTCTACAATGTGTAGACCAGGAAACATAGACAGACCAATGTTATTCCAGGAGTCATACATTGAATGTTGCTAAGTGCCATCATGTGAGTTCCAACTCATAGCGACCCTACGAACAACACAGTGAAACACTGTGTGGTCTTGCACCGTGCCCACAATCATTGTCATGCTTCGGCCCACTGTGGCAGCCACTGTGGCAGTCTCCATCTCTTTGAGGGTCTTCCTCATTTTTGCTGACCCTCTGCTTTACCAAGCATGATGTTCTTCTCCAGGGATTGACCCCTCCTGACAACATGCCCAAAGTATGTTAAGATTCAGTCTTGTCATGTATGGAGCAGAGAGGAATAGCTGCTGTCACCAGACAGGGAGAGCAGTGGAAGCTGCATATAGGTGGGCATGTAAATTTATACGTGAACGTACATTTTCACTCAGTTATGTTAAATAAAAATAAAAAAAAGATTCAGTCTTGCCATATTTGCTTCCAAGGAGCACTCTGCTTGTACTGCTTCTAGAACAGATCTGTTTATTCTTCTGGCAATCCAGGCTGCATTCACTACTCTTCCCCAACACTACAATTCAAAGGCATCAATTTTTCTACTGTCTTCCTTATTCATTATCCAGCTTTTTCATGCATATGATGCAACTGAAAATACCATGGCTTGAGTAAGGCACACTTCAGTCTTCAAGGTAACATTTTTAATTTTCAAGAGGTCTTTTGCAGCAGATTTTCCAAATGCAATGCATCTTTCTATATCTTGATTGCTGCTTCCGTGAGCATTGATTGCGGAACCAAGCAAACTGAAATCCTTGACAACCTCAATCCTTTTTCCACTGAATATGTCCCCCTAAAAATGGATGTATCAACTTGGCTGGGCCGTGATTCTAGGTATTTTGTGATTTTCCTAGATGTTGTAAATAGTGCCTTTATGATGTTAATGAGGGAGGATGGGCGGCAGTTGTGTTGCCAGTCAGGGCTCATTAATTTACAAGATTTCGTTGTGTCTTGAGGCAATCTTTTTGAGATATGAAAGAGAAAAGGGAGCAGAGAGATGGAGGATCCCATAGCACCAAGAAAGCATCACTGGGAGTACAGCGAGTCCTTTGGACTTGGGGCCCCTGTATGGAGACACTCCTAAACCTGGTGAGGACCGATGAAATGGCTGACAGAGATAGCCTTACCCTGGAGCCAATGCCCTGAATTTGGACTTCTAGCCTACTTTACTGTGAAGAAATAAATTTCTCATTGTTAAACCCATTCACTTGTGGTATTTCTGTTATAGCCACCCTAAATAACTAAGACTCAAGGCATGTATCCTTGGGATATAGCAAGGTGGTAATGTTGCTGAGACCCAAATCCATGTCTGCCTGAGTCTGGGATTCTACCTCATATTCATGATACTGTCCTGCAAGCTGGGCTCCTCCATGAAGGAGTCCTTCCATCACTCAGGTACATTGTGGGTAAAATCAGTCATCTCATCTTTTCACCCAAATCTTGTTACTCCTCAGGCTTTAAATTCCAAAATCAACAAACGTTTATGGAGAACCAATAGTGTGCCACACCTCAGTGCCACAAAGAATTTACGAACTCTGCTGTAGTATAACTTAAGGTCTAATTGGGAAGTTAAAATCTAAAGAAAGAAATGCCAAAGCAGGTGGGAGGTTATGATCAGATCTGCTGCTTACCACATGGGCTGTTACAGTTGTGAAATATTTCTACACTGGGTGACAAAAGTCTATCATCCTGACTCTGGGCCCATTCCTTCTGCTGTCTGGATCTTTCCTCCAGGGCACCCAGGACACCCTCTTGGCCCAGCAATTAAAGGTGTAGTTTGGACACAGCAGATGAGACCTGAGTCCCCATTCCAAGGGTCTGGTCAACATGTACTCTGATTGGTTGATGTCTCTGCCAGACCTGAGTATCACAGAGGTGAGTTCTGGTTTCAGTGGGTGTCACTGGCTTTAACTGAGCCAATCAGGAAAGGCCTGGGTTAAGGTGATTTTTGCTTTTTGACCTAGTCCCATTTCCCAACATCTCTGACACCAAGGATGGGAGAGGGTGAAGCAAGCAAGGCAATTCACCTTAGGCACAAAACCAAACAGTTACATTGCTGTATGGAGCCAAGCCACATGGGAGCCAAAGGCAGAAAGAGAAAGCAGTATTACTGATCTTGTCTGTTGTGATGGATTGTGTTATGCCCCCTCCCCAAAATGTATGTATTGATTTGACTTGGCTGTGAGTCCCAGTATGGTGCCATTCCTCCCATGTGTTGTGAATCCTGTCTCTGCGATGTTGATGATGGAGAATGGGTAGCAGTTGTGTAGCTGAGACAGGACTCAAGTTTCCAGCTGTGGGATATAAAGGAGAGAAGTGAGCATAGAGAGTTGGGAACCTTCATGAAGACTACCACCAAGAGAGCAGAACACATCCTTTGGACCTGAGGTTATTGTGCTGAGATGCTCTTGTTAAATTTAGACTCTTGCCCTACCAGAATGTGATGATTTCTCATACTGAGTACACTTGTAACTCATAGATGGATTTGCAGCTTAACAGGCTGTTGATAAAGTTTCTCTTCATGAAGATTTCCAGTCATGATATTCTCTGTTAGAGCAGTACCAGGTAACTAAAACACCTGTGCTTCACATTTTGACATTTTGTTTGTTGTGAATTTTTACATTAATTTTTGCCTTGATGACTGAGTTTCTTGGCATCCCCTTAACTTTCTGTCCAAGGGTGAGTGCCTCACTTGTCTCACCCTAGTCCAGCTCTGCCTGGTGTTCTTCATGGTTTTTCTAAGTCTGCACCCAGTGGTACCCTAAACACATCTGCAAATTCTTTCTGTGCCCATGGAAGGAGCTTGTTTAGGTCTAGAATGTTTAAAGGACCTGGACTCTTTCTTATCTACCTCTACTGCCATCCTGGGGTTCACTGCCCCCTTCACTACGGGTGCTCTTTCTGCTCTCACATTTTTGAGAGAGAAGATGAAAACAAGGCAGGAGGCGAGAGCTTTGCCTTCGTCTGCCTTCTCTCAAGTCGTCACCATCAGCAAAGAGGTCCAGCTTTGCCTTGTTCATCAACTTCTTATGCCTTCCTACTTTGCTAAAAAGCTGTCTGGAATAGTCTTTAATCCTTGGCCAACAGTATTTGGGGGCTATGGCGTGGGTGTCTTGAGATGCAATACTTTGGTATTTACTTTGATCTTTTCAGAACACAGAAAATTCCTCTTTGGCATATTGCCTCTGTGTATGCAAACCCATCAAAGGCATCCTTCTCCCAGGATTTTATTAAAATGATTCAGCTCCACTAGATCTAGTCGGCTCACCTTCCATGGGCCATTTATCCCATTCAGACAACTGCCATCTTGCTAAGAACTGAAAATGAGGAAGGAGGTGCTGAAGAGGAAGAGATAGAAGGAGAAAACACCCCAGATTGCATGTACAACCAACAGGGTTGTTTTAGAGAGAGCTATTGTAATGTACTGCCTACTCAAAAATTTTTAATCATAGTAAAAGTTATGTGTCTCTAAACCTACTGCCATCAAGTTGATTCTGATTTACAGAGACTCTATAGGACAGGGTAGAACTGCCCCACTGGGTTTCTAAGATTGCAAGTCTTTATGGAAGCAGATTGCCGCATCTTTCTCCCATGAAATGGCTGGTGGGTTCAGCCTTTTGGTTAGCAGCCAAGCACTTAACCAGCCTTTTGGTTAGCAGCCAAGCACTTAACCACAGTACCACCAGGGATCACTATTTGTCTATCTATCTACATCAAAACATTTGCCATTTAAAGGTTTATACACAAAAAGAAAGAATCTTTGACGGTTGTGAGGGAGGAATGTGTTGTGAGGGAGGAATGTGTTGGGGGTGGAAAAATACTAAACAGACAATAAGTAAAGTAACTTTGGGGAATAATAGTAAGACAGTGCACACTGTTGAGGAAGCCAGCACAACTTGTCAAGGCAAGGTCATGGAAGCTCCACACCAGAACCAAAATCCATTGCTGGAGAGTCAACTGCGATCTACTACACCACCAGGGTTTCCAGAAGTGCCATAAATACATCCAAACCCCCTGAGGGATTGAATTGTAGGGCTAAGAGCTTCAGAGACTGTGGTCTCAGGGAACATTTAGCCCCGCTGGCATAATGTAGTTTATAAAGAAGATGTTCTGCATTCTTCTTTAATAAATAGCAACCGGAGTCTTAAAAGCCTGTGTGCAGCCGTCTTGTATACTCTACTGGTCTGACTCCTTCAGGAACAAGGAAAAATGAAGACAAAGAAACAATGGAAAGACTGGTGCAAAGGGGCTAATCAACCACATCTCCCATGATCTCCACCAGACTGAGTCCAGTACAACTTGATGATGCCCAGCTACTGCCACTGACTGTTCTGACAGGGATCACGACAGAGCCAGAGAAAAATGTGGAACAAAATGCTAACTCAAAAAAGAAAGACTAGACTTGTTACCCTAATAGAGACTGGAGAAACCCTAAGAGTATGAACCCCAGACATCTTTTCAGCTCAGAAATGAAGGCCCTCCTGAGATTCACTCTTCAGTCAAAGATTAGACCGACCCAGAAAACAAAACAAGACTAAAAGGGCACAGTAGCCCAAGGACAAGGACTACTTGGGAGGAGACAGGAAAGTTGGTAATAGGCAACTCAAGGTTTCAAAAGATGCATTGCATTGCATTGGGAAAATCTGCTGCCAAGGACCTCTTTAAAGCTTTGAAAAATAAGATGTCACCTTGAAAATGAAGGTGCACCTGACCCAAGCCACAGCATTTTCAATTACATCATATGTGTGTGAAACCTGGACAATGAATAAGGAAGACAGAAGAAGAATTGATGCCTTTGAACTGTGGTGCTGGAGAAGAATATTGAATGTACCATGGACTGCCAAAAGAACAAATAAATCTGTTCTGGAAGAAGCACACCCAGAGTGCTTCTTGGAAGCAAAGATGGTGAGACTGCATCATCTTACATACTTTGGACATGTTGTCAGGAAAGATCAATCCCTGGAGAAGGACATCATGCTTGGTAGAGTCGAGGGTCAGTGAAAGAGAAGAAGACCCTCAATGAGATGAATTGACACAGTGGCTGCAATGATGGGCTTGAGTATAGCAATGACTGGGTATGGCCCAGGACTGGGCAGTGTTCCATTCTGCTGTGCATACTGTCACTATGAGTTGGAACTGACTCATGGCACCTACAACAACAAGGGTGAGAATGGAGAGGGTTGAAATATTACGAGGGTGTTAACCAATATCATAAAACAAATGTGTACTGTTTAATGAGAAACTAGTTTGTTCCGCAAAGCTTCATCTAAAGTACAATTTTTAAAAAGTTGCCATCTCAACTTTTTTTACCTGTACAATTTAGTGACTTGAACTAAGCTCACCATGTTGTTCAATCCTAACTGCAATTTGTTACTGAATTTTTTTTATCACCCTGAGCAGAAACTCAGTGCTCCTTAAGCAATAATCTCCCTATTCCCTCTCCTACCTTCCATGGTCACCTCTAATAAATGTTGGTCTTTATGTATTTGCCTATTCTAGATTTTTCATGTAAGTGGGATCACACATATTTGTCCTTTTAAGTCTGGCTTATTCACTCCATGCAATGTTTTTAAGGCTCATCCGTGTTGCAGCATGTGTTGGACCTCTTCTGTTTATGGCTGAGTAATATTCCACGGTATGATTATCTGCACTGTGTTTATCCATTCATTTGTTGATGATCACTTGGGCCAGGTCAGCCTTTTGGCTATTGTAAATAATACTTCAATGAACACTGACATGCATATATCTGTCTGAGTCTCTGCTTTCAGGTCTTTGGGCTACATGCCTAAGAGAGGGATCGTTGGGTCATAGAGTAAAGGCATGTTTAACTTTTAGGGGCATTTCCAAACTGTTTTCTGCAGTGGTTGCATTATTGTACAATCCCACTAGTGATGGAACTATTACCCACTTTTATGCACCTGGAAAATATCACCAATTAAGGGAAAGGGTGGGAGCTTCACAAATCAGGAATAAGAATCACAATAAATACAAACTATCTCCATGGTCCTCCTTGATATCTACTAACTCATGAGTCAGATATGATCACTATCCTGTTTACAGATGAGGAAACTGAGACCCAGAGAGATGAATGACTTGCCCAAAGTCACACAGCTAGAAAGTCACAAAGGCAGGATTCAAACCCAGAATCTTTGGGCCCACTGTCCATTCTCTTAACTGCTATGCTGTAGCTGCTCATGTCCCATAACTACCATAATTTACTGATAATTCTAATAATGACAACAATATTCATCATCATGGTTATTTAATACCAGTGACTATTAATTGTAGTGTAATAGCAATTCAGCACTACAGCATTTGGACAGCATTTATTGACTAGACACTGAGCAAAGAGTCTCCTTTAAGGCTTGTCTATCAAGCCTGGAAGGGCACCACTCTTCTCCCATTCTCCAGATGGGGCCGGGGCCTTGCCCAAGCTCACAGCCAATTGTAGACCCTGCAGCTGGACTTAAAGTCACCAAGCCTTTGGGCTAAATCACACTTGCCCATGAAGCAACCAAGACTGCATTATCACCAGTTCTATGCTTCTCCCCTGCCCATGGCAGCCTCCCTCCCAAGACCTCTGGGCTCTCCCCTGCAATGCAGCATCTCCTCTTTGCATCCCAACAGTGATCAGAGACTGCAGAACCCAGCTGGTTCCTTCCCAGTATTTTCAGGTCTGCTTCCACTTGAAACCTCAGAATTTACTGGATCCCCTCAGGGCATAAGCCAATGCACGTTTAATGAACTAGTTGGATTCCCAATCACAATTCCAGTCTGGGAGGCAACAAATGTATTGAGTGCCTACTGTGTGTCAGGTGCTGTTTTGGGCTTGGGGATGCAGCTGCCAACAAAACCAACCAGAGTCACTGTATTCGGGGAGCTAACATTCTAATGAGAGAAGGTCAGTAAACCTGGCCAGAGGTAAACTGAGAGAGGTTACTTCAGATACCACCAAACTGTAAGTGATAAAATAAGAAAGTGTGATCAAGAACGGTAAAGATGCGGAGGGTCTCTGAGCGGGGGACTTAGGAGCTAACACATCAAGGTAAGAAAGAGGTCATGAGATACCTAGAACAGGCAAATGCATAGAGAGAGAGAGAAGGTTAGAGGTTACCAGGGGCTGGGAGTAGGTGTGGGAGGGAATGGGGAGTTATAACTTCTTGGCTGCTAGGTTCCTATTTGGGATGCTGAAAAATTTCTGGAAATAGATAATGGTGAAGGTTGCACTACTCTGTGAATGCCATTGCACTATATACTTAAAAATGGCTAAAATGGTAAATTTTATGTTATGTATATTTTACTGCAGGGGCGGAGTTGCTTCAGTGGGAAGATTCTTGTCTTTGATTCAAGAGATCTAGATTTTGATTTCCAGACAATGCACCTGAGCGTACCCACCACCTGTCTGTCTTTGGAAGCTTGCATGGTGCTATGATGCCAACCAGGTGTCAGCGGAGCTTTCAGACTGAGACAGACTAGGAAGAAAGGGCTGGTGATCTACTTTTGAAAATCAGCAAATAAAAACCCTGTGGATCTTAACAGTCCAAATCCACCATGCAAGGGGTCACCATGAGCTGGAAACCGACTTGACTGCAGCTAACAACAATTTATTTCCCCACAGTAAAAAGAAAGAAAGAAAAGATTATTTAAGTTGGTGAGGGAGCAAGAATAGCACAGTGGTTATAAGACGAGGCTTCAGAGTCAAGACAGAGCAGGGTTCCAGTCTGATGTGACTACCGAGGTGGTTTGGGCCAGTTTACAAACCCCAGTGTACTGTCCTTCATTGTAAAAAGGAGATAATAACACCTCCTCCTGGGCGGTGCCCAGTTACTAGTACGATTTCAATAGATTCTACAGAAGAATCGATCAAAAAGGATAAAACTCGAAACATAATTTTGAATTCCCATGGAATCCAGACTTTCTGGATCCAGAGAGGCTGGATGAACCCTTGAAATTATTGCCCTGAAATTATAATTTTTAAACTGTGAACCAGAAATATCTCCTCAAGTCCTCTTAAAATTACAGAGTAGTTTACCTGGTCAAGAATGTCTGCCTAGAGCATTGTGCTATATGGGATCAAACTGTCAAAAGCAATTCAAAAGACAGGAAACTTAGAGTAAGTGAGTTTGTCAAAGTGGGAAGGAACAAGTCAGAAAAGGAGTGTGGTAGCTGTTGAACATCTCAAAGAATGTAATCAGTGTTACTGGATTGCACATTTAAAAATGGTTAAATTGATGCCTGTCTTGCTGTGTATATTCTCAATGACAACAACAAATAAGTTATAAAAAAAAATTTTTTTTTAATAGCACCTCCCCACTTATCTGTTGTGAAGCCTAAGTAAGATCCCTTTTAAGTATCCAACACGGTACTTAATGAATGTTGGTTGTTCTTAGGCAGAAAGAAAGAAACTGCCACGTGGGTATTGGGAAGGATGTTCAACGTAGAAAGAACAGCAGTTGCAAAAGCCCTGGCTTGGAACAAGCTTGTGGGTTTTAGTAGCTGGGGAAGGTTGATGATGGGGCTGGAGAGTGGGAAACAAGGAGGATTTGGGAAGAAATAAAGTCAGAGAGGAAGGAATGGGATGGTGTCCACAGAAAACTGCTCAGGGCAAAGTTGTCCTAAACAGCAGAAAATTGTTGAGTGGTGAGGGTTCCATTAATTGTGACAAAATCTAGCTGTCTTTTTTTTTTTTTTTTTTTTTTTGGTCTGCATCTTTTTCACCTCCAAGTAATGGGATCCCTTTGGGAAGAACTCTTTGAGCCAGAAGCCTTCCCACGTCTATTCCACCAATACGTCCTGGCAGTTCCAGTGTGCTAACATGTCTACAGCTGCGACCCCAGGCCAGGCCACTCTCATGTTCAGTCAGACTATGGCAGCAGCCTCCTCCCTGGCCTCCAGCCTCCATCCACCCTTGCCCCAGCAACCAGCAAACGTGCTCAGGCTGGGGCTGAGCTCAGACTGAACTCATGGTCTTGGCCAGCTTCTCCCCTACCCTACCTGTTTCCTGCATTTTCCTCTGACCACTGCTTCCCAAACTGGGAACACAAGCACTGACTTAACTGGGGAGGAGGGAGACCCAACTACTAGGATTTTTAGCATCTTCTCAGGTGATGATAACGTGCAGCCGACTTTGAACAGTACTGCCTTCTGCTCTCCCCCAAGAAAACCCCTTGATAAATTCTGAGAGCCCAAGAATACCCTTCTCGAGCTCAATGACCAAAGACACATTGATGCACTTGGCAGCAGCTAAGAACCAACCCTGGATGGTGCAGGAAATTCCTCTTCCACCCCAATGCCCAACCCACAGGCAGCAGCATTCTGGCTGCAGATGGAAAGCAACCACAGGCGGGATTAGGGATGAGAGTTAACTATAAGACTCAGAGAGAGAGACTCAGAGACAGAAACAGAGAAAACGAGAATGAGAGACACATACCCAGATAGAAAGACCCAGAGAGAGAGAAGCCCAGAAAGAAAGGCCGAGACTCAGGACAGAAACAGAGGATGAAAACCAGAGAGAGAAAGACAGACAGAGACCCAGAAAGATGACTCCCCACCTCACTACCTAGAAAGAGAGACCCAGAAAGGAAGAGAAGGGAGACCCACTGTTATTCCATCTAGCCCACCTCTGTGAGCAGGAGACACACATCCCTTGTGTCTCTGAGTCCCCTCCTTTGAGGCTCCTAGACAACTGTCACTGGACCCACGCTGGCTGGAGGGAGGGGGCCTCCAGAAAGGCTTCCAGCTCCCTGTACCTGACTTGACTATGCAGGGTAGCTCCCCAAGACTCCTCACTTTGCTCACCAGCTTTTGTTTGTTCCTTTAGTCTCAGATCCTCTGCTCTGACTGAACTGCCACTTTGCAAAGCAGCGGAAGAGGACTAAACCTGTTTACACTGTTGGAAACCCACTCACTGAAATGTTTTGCAACCATGACAATCCTGACTTGGATTTCCATCACGGCTGTCTCTCGGGAGCTCAGGTGGGTGCAGTGATGCTGCCTGCTGCAGATAGGGGTGAAGAGGCTGCAGCCTGGAGTGGGCTCCATCCCAGCTTTGCAAGTGAGCTGTTTGGCAAGCGGTTTTCTTGCAGCTGTCAACGGTGTTGAAGACTCTGTATCTCAGGTTTAAATGCAATGCTGGGGACCGAGCATTATGGCTGCACATAATAGAAGCCTAACAGCCCAGATCTGGATTCAGGCTTCCTGGCTTCAAATTCCCGTTGCACCCTGTGGGACCTAAGGCAAGTTACTTAGCCTCTCTGTGCCTCAGTGTCCTCATATGCAAAATGGGAATAATAATGATTAACTCATTGAATTGTGAGGTTAATTAATCCTTGGAAAGTGCTTAGCAAGTCTTTCATGTCCAACAATTCTAGAGGGTACTGTTACATATATACCAGTTAAACAAAAAACAAAATTGCCATCATCTCAACTCTGACTCATGGAGACCCCATGAAGGTCAGAGTAGAACTGTGCTCCATAACATTTCCAATGGCTGAGTTTTCAGAAGTAGACCACCAGAACTTTCTTCTGGGTGGGCTGGAACTACTGGGTGCACTTCAGGCACAGTTTGATCAAGGATATAGCTTAATTTCTCTGCTCTTCTCCCAGCATTCCCCTGCAGTGGCCATCAAGCCAGTTCTGACTCGTGGCAATCACATGTGTGTTATGGTAGAACTGTGCTGTATAGGGTTTTTCCTGGCTGCATTTTTAGGAAATAGATCACCAGGCCTTTCTTCCAAGGCACCTCTGAGTGGACTTTTGATTAGCAGCAGAGCACAGTAAGTTGGCACCACCCAGGGACTCACATTTAGGCCATGTAAATGGTGCCCTGGGGTTGTACAAAGCAGCAGCCTTACTGATGTTTTCCTCTGCTGGGCTGTTGTGGGCAGACCTGCCAAGTTCTGCACTGGGCATCCATCACTCACTGATCTTTCTAAGAGCTCTGTGAATAGGTATCACTATGATTCCCATTTCACAGATGAGAAAACTGAGACTCAGGAGGTTAAGTCATTGGCCCATTATCGCACAGCCATGAGATGGGGAGTGAGGATGCAAACTCAGGTTCATCTCAGGCAGTGGACCAGAGCCAAGACACCCACTGAGGTTAGTACAAGCTGATTAGAGTCCACCCTGACCTGCTGTTAGTAATTGGTTCACAGCTGGGTGGCATGAACCAGTGTGGACCAAGTGGCCCAAAGACAAGTGTGACAGAGGCTTCTGGGAAAATCTTGCTTCGAAGACAGTGTCTCAGGAAGCCAATCTTTATCTCCTAATAGATATCATGATGGCAGTGGGTTTCTAGATATGAATGAGGACACTTGTTACCAGTGCTGCTTCTGCTAACCACTGCCTTGCAAGCACAAGGGAAGCCAGCTTGGGAACAAAACTATGACGGTCAGTTTTATGTGTCACTGTGACTAAGCTACAGCACCTAGCTACTTAATCACACACCAGCTGTTCCTTGGAAATTCAATGATCAGTTCTACTCTGTCCTAAAGTGTCTCTATGAGTCAGAATCAACCCAATGGCAAAGGATATGGGTTATTATTATTACTTGGTTTGGTACCTGTGACTGTGACCTTATTTGGAAATGGGGTCATTGATGATCAGTTGTGCTAACATGAGGTCATAACTGTAGTAAGTTAGGCCTAATTTCATCTGAGCACTAACCTTGTAAAAGAGAACAGTTACAGAGAGAGGAAGGGTATCATATGATACTACAGCCACAAGCCAAGGAACCCCTAAAGCTACACCAGATACTGGGAAACATGCTGGAACAAGGTCTCCCTCAAAGCCTCAGAATGACCAACACAGTCGACACCCTGATCTCAGGCTCAGCCTGGAGAACTACTGTTGAAAGCCATTCACTTGGGGTATTTTGTTACAGCGTCCCCAGGAATCTCATACACTGTGACCCAGGAGCCTTATCATATGGGAGCTGACTCTCACAACCTCTCAAACTTCAGCTTTCATCATTCTCTTCCTCACTCACCTCCTGCCATTCTGACTCAATGGCAACCCCATGTGTGTCAGAACAGAGCTGTACTCCATAGAATTTTCAGTAGCTGATTCTTCTGAAGTATACATACTGCCACGCCTTTCTTCTAAGACACCACTGGGTAGATTCAAAACACCAACCTTACGGTTAGCAGCTGAGCACATTAGCTATTTGCACTACTTCTACTCTACTAATTCCGCTGTTGTCAAGTCAATTCTCACTCATAGCGACCCTACAGGATAGAGTGGAACTGCCCCATACATAAGGGTTCCAGGGAGCGCCCAGTGGATTTGAACCACCAACCTTTTGGTTAGCAGATGTAGAACTCGGCCACTACCCCACCAAGGTTTCCATCAGTCCATTATGGCTCACTAAATGCCTAGGATATGGATCTTTATGCAATCCCTTTCATTTTTGATGACTTCTAATTTTCCTAGATTTATAGCTCATACATTCTGTGTTCTGATTATTAAGGGATGTTTGCTGGTTCCTTTCATTTTGAGTCATGTCACATCAGCAGACGAAGGTCTCAGAAGCTTTACTCCGCTCACATCATTAAGCTTGACTTTGCTTTGAGGAGGCACCTCTTCCCCACTCATCCTTTAAGAGCCTTCCAACCTGGGAGACTCATGTGTTGGCACTCAACCTGACAGTGTTCCACTGCTATTCCTAAGGGCTCACCAGCCATTTTTTCAGATGCACTCTGCCAGGTTCTTCTTCCTAGAATACTCTTCTGTAAAGACTATGCCTTAGAAACCCCATAGGGCAGTTCCACTGTTGTTAGGGCCTGTCCTATAGGGTTGCTGTGAGTCAGAATCAAGTTGATGGTGATGAGGTTGGTTTGGTTTTCGTTTTCTCTCTTCTGTCCTCTAGCTCTTTTGTCTTGCTACCTCCCACATAACTCCACATTGATGCTCCCCACACAAGGGACCTCAGAGTTTCCTTGGAATCTATCTCTTCCTTAACTCCCTACAAGAGACACTTAACTTGCTTACAATTCAAGGGGCCTGTAAATTCAGAAGGAAAAAAAGGCCACATTTTCATTCCCACCGCCTCTAACTGAAATTACGAATGGAGGCAACACGTTTCAGCAGTCTTAACAACGCCTGTGACTTTGCCAGCAGCAGGAACCTCATTTTTATGCCATGTAACAGTTATTGCAGATATCTTGAAATATCATCCACTGGAAATTCTGGCAGCTTGGTGGTTAAGTGATACAGCTGCTAACCAGAGGTCAACAGTTCAAATCCTCCAGGCACTTCCTGGAAACTCTACGGGGCAGTCCTAATCTGTCTATAGGGTCACTATGAGTCAGAATCAACTCGATGGCAGCGGGTTTGGTTTGGGTTTACCTGTGCCCCAGTCATGCAGTGGTTAAGTGCTCAGCTGCTAACTGAAAAGTTGGTAGTTGGAACTCACCAGCTTCTCCTAGGGAAAAAGATGTGGCCATCTGCTTCTATAAAGATTACAGCCTTGGAAATCCATTGGACCAGTTCTACTCTGTCCTACAGGGTCGTGATGAGTCAGAATTGACTCAGTATCAATGGGTTCAATGGGTTTACTTTGAAATTAATAGAACTAGATCTTGTTTTATATGCGTTATTAAATAAGCACATTTATTATGGCATGACAAATCCATGGTTTAAGATATTTTGATAACTAGCTTTCAATAGAATTGATTACATTATATTTCCTCTATTTCATTTAAAAACACACATTCTGAGGGGGAAACTTTGGGCTTCAGTCAGTCTGCAAAGGACTGCAAAGGACTCTGTGGCACAGAAATGTTAAGAATTTCTGCCCTAGACAACTAATTAGTGAGCCCTCCGGATTCTCCTTCTGGAATGTTTCTGGAATCCTCTCCTCACTTCACTCCCAGTGCACCTGTCCTGGTTCAGATCCAGACGTTCCTTCCCCTGCCCACAGGTATCACCTCCTTCCACACCTCCTTCTTACATAACTGACCTTCCAGGCTTCAAAAGTCACGGTAAAACTGACAAATGATATTTACACTGAGCACTTGAGTTTTCAGCAGAGGTTCTAACAGGAAGCTCACAAATTGCTTCTTTGGTCTACCCATGTCATAGGATAGAGATGTATTACAAACATTTAGGAGTCAAGAGATTACTCATAAAGGACATTTTTGGCCTTTCCTTGAAAAGCCAGTTTTAGCCATACTGAACCCATATTCCCATATGGTGTCAACCAGCTTCTATTGAATAATGGCTGTAGCCATTGTGGGAGGCTTGAGCAGTTTGATTTGCCACAGGCCTCACCACTCCCTATTATACTCCTGACATGCAAACTGAGCATTAGCTGACATTTATCGCCTTAAACTGGTGTCCACTACAATCATATGTTATCCACCTGCCCTCTGTAGATGGTTGAGTTTGGCAACCCTGGTTTAAAAAGTACTGACAGCTTCATATTTAATCTTTGTTAAAAGCTATGTGGAGTGTGTACTGTGGGGATTCTTATTATCCTGTTTCAGAGAAGATATAACTGAGGCTCAAGAAAGTTAAACAACACATATGTGATCCCAGAGAGTAGAAAGGGCTAGAGTTTCTGTTCCCAGACTCTATTCTTCCCAACTTTATTCCTTTCTGGAGTTATGTTCTAAAATACCTGTATGTTATTTCCCCTTACCTAAAAGACTCCAGTAGTCTGCTCGAAGCTAACAGGATACATCTCAAGCTTCCCAACAGGATATCTGAGCTCAGCAAAACCGAGAAACTTCTCCTAAGAGACTGGCATCTTTTGATTTCAAGTTTGGTGTACTTCCTTTTAAAAGTCAGCCTTCAGAAAGCCCAACTATCCTGAAGCCTCCATGCTGTAAGGAAGCCTAAGCAACCACGCAGAGAGAAGGAGGCCACCAGAGGACCACTGAGGAACTAGAACACGAGAAGGAAGCCTCTTGGACCACCCAGTGGTAGCATCACTAGGGGCCGTGAGGCATGGAAACTGTTACCATGACACTGGCAGAGGAGGTGATACTACAATGATGGTCTACAAAATTTTTGTGCAGTGTTCCAGCAGAAATTACTTTTTCATCAAAATATCCCTGTTGACATCAAGGTCAATTGGCATAACTAATATTTTTCTAAGAGATTGTTCTGCATCCTGTGTTGGTGAGTGGCATATGGGATCTTAAATGCCAGCTAAGCTGCCATCTAACGAACGTCAGTTGATCCCAACCCACTTGGAGCAGATGAAAACCAAGAACATCAAAGACCTGAGGAAAATATGAGCCCAGGAGACAGAAGGGTCCATGTGATTGGGAGACTACATCAGCATGAGACCAGAAGAACTAGATGGTGCCCAGCCACCACCAAAGGCAGCCCTGAACACAATGCAGAGTCCCTAACACAGCACTAGAAAAGGGGGAGTGAAGATCTAGAGCTCTATTAAGAGACCAAACTTGATGGTCCAACAACCTGGAGGGTCCCCTGAGAACATGTTCCCTGGACTTGCTGCTACACCAGAGCTGAAACCAGTATTGAAGCTGATGCTTCAAATATTGGGCTGGACTATGGGACATAGAGCGATGCAGGTGGTATGTGTACTTTATGGTTTAATATATATGAGGCTGGTTTCTTTTTAGAGGGGAGAAGAGAGGGTTGAGAGGATGGGACAGTGAACATTGGGAAGTAAAGAGTGGAAAGGAAGAACGTGCTGTCACAGGGTGAGGAAAGCAGACAGCGTTACACAGAGGCCAGTGCTCTGGGCTTTATATGGCCAATTGACTTGGATTGTAAACTTTCATTTAATCACAATTAAAAAAAAAAAAAACCTGCAGTTAGAACAACAAAAAACATTTTTCATAAGCCCAGCTTACATGTATAAATATACCCACAAGGTGAAAACTCTATGCCGACTTGGGTTTTGGATCTTCTTAACGCGCTGTGGTCAGAGCTGTGGTTATCACCCAACCACGGTGACACGTCGGATCTCGTGGTTCCATCGGCGAGCTCTAGAAGCCTGCAGTGATGGTTTCCTTGCTGTCAGTGTTTTTATAGTCACTGATTTTTGCCATATTTTCTGGAAATTAGTATTTGTGAACCTGTATCGATAACTCTTTTGAGAATGAAGTAATAATTAAAGGAAATGGAGAAAAATCCAAAAAGGCTTCCATTAAGTTACCGGTAAGATAATGCAACATGGAAAACTTTTACAAACCAATTTTGTTGTTAGTGTTCATATAATCAAAGAAATATTACATCTAAGCAACTTACAACTATACTTATCACATACGCTTCTATGGTTAAAATTGATTATAAACATTACTAAGGATTCTGTATAGTCTGGAATGAGAGGAGGTCCACTGGGGTGGAGGAAGTGACACCATGAGTTACTGCACTGGGTGACACCAGCCCTAGCGATGTTCTTGCTGCCCAGCCACCAGCTTAATGCTACCAGGTGACAGAACACATCAGAGTCCACTGACGTAAAGATCATGAGACACAATTAACTGATGTTGCCTTAAACTACTTTTAAAAACCTTGGCCAAACAGAGTTTCAAATGTTTATGGAATCCAGCCTTTTTGTAATAATCTTTAAACCTTAAACCAAAAAATATCCTCTTGTCTTACTTATTTAGTGCTGCTTTTTGGCTTAACAGAAATACCACAAGTGGATGACTTAACAATATTTATTCTCTCACAGTCTAGTCAGCTAGAAGTCCAAGGTCAGGTCGCCAGCTCCAGGGAAGGCTTTCCCTCTCTGTCGGTACTGGAGGACGGTCCTTCCCATCAATCTTCCTCTCAACTAGGAGCCTCTCCACCCACGATCCCTGGGTCTAAAGGACATGCTCTGCTCCTAGTGCTTCTTACTTGGTGTTTGAGGTCCCCAATTTTTTGCTTCATTCCCTTTCCTTTGGTCTCTTGTAAGATATAAAATGGTGCAGGCTACACCTCAGGAAAACATTCTTTACTTTGGATCAGGGGTGTGACCTTAGCGAGAGTGTTACATCCCACACTAATCCTCTTTCACACAAGGTTATAATCACACAATGCTGGGAATCATGGCCCACTCAAACTGATACATTTTGGGGGGGACATAATTAAGCCCATGACACACCTCAAGTCTTCTTAAAACCAAACAATTCAAAAAAAAAACAAATGAAGCCCAGTGCCATCAAGTCAATTCTGATCCATAGCAAACCTATAGGGCAGAGTAGAACTGCCTCCATAGGGTTTCCAAGGAGCACCTGGCAGATTCGAACAATTATTTACCTTAACTAGTAAAGTATGTCTGTCTTGAGCATTATGATGTCTTAAGATCTATCCTTAGAGGACCAATGGCAACAGCAACCCAAAAGATTAGACAGGAACTTCCGTGGGCAAGAATTTATCCTAATGGGAGAGGAACTACTCAGAAAAGGAAGATAAGGATGGCTACACAAACCAAAGAATGTCATCACTGTCACGGAACTGTATAGGTGGAAAGTTGAACTGGTATCTGTTTTTGCTGTGTATCTTCTCAACAACGACGAAAGAAAATAAATTATTTAAAAAAATACAAAACCTGGCCACCTCAACTCTCACCATACCCTCATGCCCCTCAATTTTCTCTCAGCCAATGACTCTGGCAGCTACTTTTCACCCTCAAGGATGCAACCCTGCTTTTCCTATGCTATAACATGCCTTTACCACCCTACTCCCCACCATCTCTGTGTCCCACGCTGACTCCCCAAGACTACTTCTGCCATCTGCATGTGCCCAGACTCGTCTCCCTCTTTTAGCATACCACTCCTTGGCATGGAAGGGGTGGCCTCCTGCCTCAGAGGAGCCTTCTTTAAAGTCAACACCTTTCCTGGCTTTTGAGAAATCCTGGAATCACTGAAGAAATGACACCAAGTGGGCACTCAGCAATAATTGAAAGGTCAGAGGTTCAAACCCACCAGCTGCTCCCTGGGAGAAAGATGTGGCAGCCTGCTTCTGTAAGCATCACAGCCTTGGGACCCTGTCTAGTCTCCTGAGTTGCTATTGTCACTTTGACCTATAGAGATAGGTCTTAAAAGAACTTAATGCTCAAGGGTTCTAGAGAGTTGCTGTGAGATGGCAGCAGGTTTGGTGCCTGAGTACAGGGGATGAGGAGGATGGCTTTAAGGTAGCCAGTGAGAGAGATGGGGCTTGCAAATGAAATTCACTCCCTGCTTGTTCCCCTAAGAACATGTAGCATACCCAGGATGAGTAGATCCTCAGGATAAAGTTTCCAGCCACCCTGAAGATTCCTGGGTCCCAAATGCAGCCACAGAACAATTGAGCCTCCAGGACTGAGAGGACCCCTCTGCCTGAGGCCCTAGTGAAACCTGGACTGCAGCCTCATGGGAAACCCTAACCAGAGAACCCTGCCAAGCTGTGTCCAGATTCCTGATCCATAGAAGCTGTGAGATGATAAATCTACGTTGTTTTAAATTGTTGAGTTTGTGGTCATTTGTCATAAAGTGTGTGGTAATCTGTCACACAGCCATACATAGATAATAAAAATACTAACACTTATATGACACTATGGACAATGAACAAAAAAGACAGAAGAAGAACTGATGCCTTTGAATTGTGGTGTTGGAAAAGACTGTTGAATGTACCATGAACCGCCAAGAGAACAAACAGATCTGTTCTAGAAGAACAGCCAGTATGCTCCTTGGAAGCAAAGATGGCAAGACTGCATCTTACTAACTTTGGACATGTTGTCAGGGAAGATCAGTCCCTGGAGAAGGACATTTTGCTTGGTAGCATGGAGGGCCAGCGAAAAAGAGGAAAACACACCAGGTCCTGTTCTAAGGCCTGCCCATGTATTAATATACTTAAAACCTTATCCTAGCGCTGTGAAAACTATTTGCCATTGAGTCAATTCCAACTCATGGTAATTCCATTTGTGTTAGAGTAGAACTGTGCTTCACATGTTTTTGAGTGGCTGGTATTGTTCAGAAGCAGATCATGAGGTCTTTCTTCCAAGGTCCCTCTGCATAGACCCCAACCTCCAACCTTTTGGTTAGCAGCCAAGCATGTAAACCACATGTACCACTCAGGGACTCCCTGTGAGGAAGGCATCATGACCAATGAGAATCTGAGGCCCAGAGAAACTGGACGACTTGTCTGGCTGGCCAGTCCCCCTGTTAGGATTGAAAACAGTGTCACTCCCCTGCTCAAATTAAAAACAGCTTTCTCTCAGGGACAGATTTCTTTTACTCCTGGGCTTATAAACTGACCCTTCTCACCTTTGGAGATACACATCTGCTCGGGCTAAAACTAAAGACACCGGTCTGAGTCATGGTTTCACCGGACCTCCCGGATGATTGGCCTAATATTGTGTTCAGTGCTTCTGTTCTATCTCCTAGTTCATTGAGTAGTGCCTGGAGTCTTAAAATCTCGCAAGTAGCCTTCTGAGGCACAACAATTTGTCTCTGTTCCCCTGGAACAACAGAGGAGGAAGGTGAGTCGGGAATAGGAGAACCTGGAATACGTGGCTAATTGCATCTGTGAACAATTGCCTCCTTTGCCCTGAGTCCAGAACTAGATGGTGCCTAACTATCATTATAGAACATTTTGATCAAAGATTCTGTAGAAAAGTTCTGATCAAATGGGAGAAAATGCAGAAAAGAATTTCAAAACCTCCAAGCTTTCTGGAGCCATGGAAGCTATGAACCCCCAAAACTACTGCCCTGAAAGAATCTTCAAACTTTAACCAAAAAGTACCCTCTGAAGTCTTCTTAAAACCAAACACAAGTCCAGCTTATCTAGTGGAGTGTGTCTTCCTTGAGCAATGCACTCTTCCAAGGTCTATCCTTACAGGAGCAAATTGACAATGGCAACTTGAAAGACTGGATAAGAACCATAGGAGGAACAACTCAGAAAAGGAGGGTGAGAATAGTCACAGAACTTGGAAGCATGTATCAGTGTCAACTGATGGCACAAAAAGAAGCTATTGAATGGGTGTGTGTTTTTGCTGAGTATATTCTCAAGTACAACAAGAAAATAAATTTAAAAATTTTAAAAGAGGTTACAAGATGTGGCCTGCAGTGGGAGCATATACTCCAATTCCAGCTCTGACACTTTTTAGTTGTGTGACCTTCAGCGAGTCACTTCATCTCCCTGAGGATTAAAAAAAAAGGTACTAATTTCAGCAAGCTGGCCATACAAGGGGGCAAAATTTGAAATACTTAACCACCTGTAGAAGGCACTATGTCTGGAGCCTGGATTGTCAGGAGGCATGGGAGGACTCAGGGGCTCAGACTGCAGGGGAGCTCGCTCAGGGGGGTAAAGGCAACAACTATTTACTAATTGGTATGGAAATACGTTAATATTTTAACAATTGGCTGTACCAATGCATCCCAGCTGAGTATCTGCTCTGCATACACAGAGAAGAGATAACTGAAGCCAAAATCATGGGAATCCAAATCATGAATCATACAGAAATAATTCTGCATTGGCTTCAAAATGTATTAGACAGACGTTTTTTTCCCCCTCCTTCTCTAGCAGATTTAAAATTCCCAGGTTGTGTGTAGACCCTGGGTGCCTCTTCTGTGGGCCTGCTGGTCCAGTGGAAAGCTTTGCTGACACACTGGCTCTCAAGTGTGGCTGAGCATTACAGTCACCCAGGAACCCTAAAAACCCCAATACCTGGACCTTGCTTCCTGTACTCAATTTAGTGGAGTACAGCCTGGGCATCAAGACTTTTAAAATCTCCCATGTGATTCTGATGTTCAGCCAAAGCTGGAACCACTGACCTAAAGCTTCTCAATGCATGGTCCCAGGACCACCTGAGGATTGGCATGAATGCAGATTCTCAGGTCCACCCTAACACTCTGGTGTGGGCACAGCAATACCAGTTGCTGCCCCTTGGGGAAACTCTGGAGTGTCCTTGAGGACACGAGGGCTGGTAGAACCAGCCCAGAATGAAAGATCTGGTACTAGTCATCCCACAGGACAGCCGAGCCACATGATGACGTGGTCCCTGCAAAGCACGCCAAGACCCTGCCATTGTCACTAACCAGCCCAGGTCAGTCCACAGCCAGTGCAGAGGCCACACTCAGGGCTGGAGATTTGGGATACAGATGGAGGGAGACTAGTTCAGCCCCTGAAAACCAGTTGTGCTTCTTGGAACCAGCAAAGGAGGTGTTCAAGGTGAAGCTGAGAGTTCCCCCACCCTGGGGTTGCAGTGCCAGCCAGGAGACGGAATCAAGTGGAGCTGAGCCCTGCCCTCCGCAGCTGAGCAGTCAAGGCACTTACCAGCAGGTGCCACCCCGAAATGTTGCCACTGAGTCCACTTAGACTGATGGCAACCTACTGTGTGTCCTGTGCTCCATAGGGGTTTCAGTGGCTGATTTTTTTCGAAGTAGTCTGCCAGCCCTTTCTTCCAAAGTGCTTCTAGTGTAGACTTGAACCTCCAATCTTTTTTGATTGAGCAGCCAAGTGGCTTAATCATCTGCACTACGCAGTGACTCTTTATAAGTGGGGCATATTCACTCGGGGCAAGAACAGAGGGGTTCCAGAGTGTTCCAGAGGCCACCAACAGGCTCATGACCACAGGTGTTTAGTAAAAAGCCAGACCCTATTGCCAAAAATCATGCTGGTCCTTTGGGGTTCCCTGTTTTAGAGGTTTGCTTCTAGAGTGTGATAGATTCAATTGTGTTCACCACAATAGATGTGCAGAAATGTGTGTAGTCATTTGGCTTGGCCAAGATTTCTGGTATTGTGAGATGTTCCTGTATGTTGTAAACTCTGACTCTGTGATGTCACTGAGGGAGGATGGGCAGCAGCTGTGTAGGTGGGGCCGGACTCAGCTTATAAGACTGTATTGTGCCATGAGGCAATCTCTTGGGATAGAAAAGAAAGAAACTAGCAAAGACATTTGGGGACCTCATATCACCAAGAAGCAATGCAAAGAGTCAAGGGCATCCTATGGAAAGAATCAGGCTATCTGCTCCTCAGAAGTTTCCAGTCCAGGGGAAGACTGATGACAAGGACCTTCCTCCAGAGCCATCAGAAAAAGCCACCCCCTGGAGATGATGCCCTGAATTTGCAGTTTTAGCTTACTGGACTGCGACAAATAAAACTTTTCTTTTTAAAGCCTTCCACTTGTCGTATTTCTGCTGAAGCAGCACTAGATGACTAAGACAGACATAGGACCTGTGTGGACCACCAGGGATCTTCAGTTAGCAGCTTTGAAAGAAGGTCTTGGTACTTCTCAGGCCCAGGAGAAAAGGACTAAAGCTTTGGTAATGGACCCAGATTACTGGAATGTTACTTCCAAGCTGTGTGACCCTAAGAAAATTGCTTAGCCTCCCTGAGCCCTGGTTTCCTGAATCAAAAAGTAGGAAGATGAGCTAAAGATACTCACAAGGTTATCCTAAAGATGAAGAGAGTATGAGGGTACCCATTGCAACGACAGAAACCCTGGTGGCCTAGTGGTTAAGTGCTATATCTGCTAACCAAAAGGTTAGCAGTTCAAATCCACCAGGTACTCCTTGGAAATTCTGTGGGGCAGTTCTACTTTGTCCGACAGGGTCACTATGAGCTGGAATTGACTCTATACCGGTGGGTTTTTTATTATAGTGACTGGGCTGCATAATGTGTGCTCACTACATGGTAACCAGTATAGAAAGCTTGGCTGCTAATCAAAAGGTCAGCAGTTCGAATCTACACTTCTCAGAAACCCTGTGGGGCAGTTCTACTTTGTCTTATAGGATCACTATGAGTGGAATGGACTCAGCAGCAGTGGATTTGATTTTGGTTATGCTTTACAGAAGCAGATTGTTACATCCTTCTCCTGTGGAGTGGCTGGTGGGTTAGAACAATGAACCTTTTGATTAGTAGATGAGCGCTTAACAACTGCATCACCAGGGCCTGTTAAAGATAGGTACATCTCTTGTTTGTAGGTTAAAGATACTTTGCTAGTGGCTTTTGACGTCACCGTCTCTTCAGAAAGCACGGTCTGACACACGCTTTCTTTATTCCCACAAACTTTTAACTGTGACTTACAACAGAGGTCAGCGAGCTGCATTCTGAGGGCCAGATACGGTCTGCCCCCTGTTTTTGTGAATCAAGTTTTATTGGTATACAGGCACACCCATGCGTGTGATAATGTCCATAGCTGCCTACACATTGCAAGTGCAGAGCTGAGTAGTTGCCACAGAGATCACATGACCCACAAAGCCTAAAATATTTACTATCCGGCTCTTCACAGAAGGAATCCGAGGACCTCTGACTTAAAGGTTAAATTTTCATCTCTTGGTCCCAAATGCACTTCAGTCTCACATCCTGCTACTGTTCCTCATTCAACCTTTATTGGGTAAGTGTTACGGCTGCTAACCAAAAGGTTGGCAGTTTGACTCTACCTGGCACCCCTCAGAAACTCTGTGTGGTAGTCGTGTGAACAGAACAGGGGGACACTGCATTATTTAAAGTCAGATTAGGTGTGCATCAGGGTTGTATCCTTTCACCATACCTTTTCAATCTGTATGCCAAGCAAATAAACAGAGAAGCTGAACTATGCAAAGAAGAATGAGTCATCAGGACTGGAGAAAGACTAACAACCTATGTTACACAGATGACATAACCTTGCTTGCTGGAAGTGAAAAGGATTTGAAACGCTGGTGAAGATCAAAGACCACAGCCTTCGGTATGGATTGCACCTCAATATCAAGAAAACAAAAATACTCACAACTGGACTAGTAAGCAACATTGTCATGAATGGAAAAAGGATTGAGGCTGTCAAGGATTCCATTTTACTTGGTTCCACAATCAATGCCCGTGGAAACAGAAGTCAAGAAATCAAAAGACACATCACATTGGGAAAATCTGCTTCAAAGGACCTCTTTAAAATATTGAAAATAAGTATGCCACCTTGAAGACTAAGATGCGCCTGACCCAAACCGTGGTATTTTCAATCGCATCATATGTATGGGAAAGCTGGACAGTGAGTCAGGAAGACAGAAGAAAACTGACGCCTTTGAATCGTGGTGCTGGAGCAGAGTGCTGAATGCACCATGGACTGCCAAAAGAGCAAACGCATCTGTTCAGGAAGAAATACAAGCAGAGTGCTCCATGAAAGCGAAGACAGTGAGACTGCATCTTACATACTTTGGACATGTTGTCTAGGGGGATCAATCCCTGGAGAAAGACATCATGACTGGTAAAGGGGAGGGTCAGTGAAAGAGGAAGACTCTCAATCAGATGGATTGACACAATGGCTGCAAAGATGGGCTTAAGCACATAAATGATTGTGGACATGGCACATGAACGGGCAATGTCTCATGCTATTGTGCATAGGGTCACTGTGAGTTGGAACTGACTTGATGACACCTAACAACAGCAACAGCAACAACAACCACTCTGTGGATAAAAGACATAGCTGTCTGTTTCTGTACAGACCTACAGCCTTGGAAAGCCTATGCAGCGGTTCTTCTCTCCCATAACATCAGAATCAACATGACAAGAACTGGTTTGGCTTTTTTTGGGGTTTTGACCTGAGAAGCAGCCTGTAGAAGCTACACATACACATTGCCAAGGTGGTCCCCAGACCACAGTGAAGAAATGTGTGAACAAAGATGCAGGTTACCTGAGCCCTGCCACCTCAGAGCACTCTCCCAGGCACTTAACGTTGAAACTTTTGTAAAGTGCTCAGGAAAGCTCCAGTTGGATGGATTAGGACTCAGAGGGAGCTGCTTCTGCCTCCAGATTTTCCCTTTTCACCACTGGAAGAATGTAAAACAGGCAAGAGCTGCCTTCTTGGGTGGCAAAGGAATGCATTTCCTCACGGTAGGAGGTGATAGGATTTTTTTTAACTGAACTGTCACTCATTGGATGTGTAACCTTGGGCAGATCTCTGTGTGCACTTGAACTTCGTTTCCTCATTTGCGGTCCAGTGACTGGAAAACCCGCTCTAAAAAAACAAGAAAAAAATAAAAAAAATAAAAAATACCATTGTCATCAAGTCAATTTCAACTCATAGCAACTCTATAGGACAGAGTAGAAGTGTCCCCACAGAGTTTCCAAGGAGTGCCTGGTGGACTTGAACTGATGACCTTTTGGATAGCAGCTATAGCACTTAACCAGGACACTACCAGAGTTTCCTGCTCTAGCCAAGGTTTATTATCATAATCACAGGAGACAAAGGAGAGGAGGGGGCTGTGATAAGGTGGAAATGTCAGAAGGCTGTATGGGGTGGAGAATTACTTTACCCAAAGGAGGTAACCTCTAAGCCCTTGGAACCTCCCAGTTGGTTGGAATGGTTTTGTTACGAGGACTGCCAATTAAGTTCTCAAACTTATCCTAGAAAAAGTGCTACATACCTCATTGCTGAATATCACTCTGGTCACCTTCAAAGTAGTCCACTTGGGAAGCAATACACTGACACCAGTCTTAGTCCACTCTTCAAGGCAATCTTGGAACTCTTTCTGGAATAGCTGTCAGAGCTGTCATATTACCCTTGATGTCCTGAATGTCATCAAAATGTCTTCCTTCCAATATTTCCTTTATCTTCAGATAAAGAAAAAAGTCATTGGGGGCCAGATCAGGTGAGTAGGGAGGGTATTCCAACACACTTATTTGTTTACTGGCTAAAAACTCCCTCACAGACAACTAAGTTTGCAACTACAATTAAGTCTGAAAACTAGCTACTGAGCCACCATGCGCAACAGCATTCTAGAAAGAGCTCCAAAATTACTTTGAAGGGTAGACTAGGCACTGGTGTCAGTGCTGTAGTGATATTCAGCAATGAGGTATGTAGCATTTAGAACAATTAAGTCTGTGGACTTAATTTTCAGACCTTGTATGCTAACAAGGTAACTCAAAGTACAGGTTTGAGAAGACCCACCAGCTGATATCAGCTCAGCCTCCCCAGGAGAGGAGGAGACTGGAGAATTAGTTCAACCACAAGGGCCATGAGCCTATCAGTCATGCTTATGTAATGGAACTCTGGGCATATCCTTAAACCAACAAAGAGAACTCCCAAAATGAAGTCAGGAAAATAATACCATTCACAAGAGGCCTCAAAAAGGATAAAATACTTAAGAATAAATTTAACTAGAGACATAAAAGACTTATACATAGAAAACTACAGAACACTACTGCAAGAAACTAAAATAGACCTACACAAATGGAAAAACATACCATGCTTAAGGGTAAGAAGAGTTAACATCGTGAAAATGCCAATACTTTCCAAGGCAATTTGCAAACATAATGCAATTCCATCCAAATTCCAACATCACTCTTTAATGTAGTGGAAAAACTAGTCACCAACTTTATTTGCAAAGCAAAAGGGGTCCAGAGAGTAAAGCAGTCCTGAAGAAGAACAAAGCAGGAGGCCTCACACTCCTTGATCGTAGAACCTACTATACAGGCATGAAAGTCAAAACAGCCTGGTACTGATACAATGACAGACACACAGACCAATGAAACAAAATTGAGAACCATATCCACCTACAGGACAGCTGATCTTTGACAAAGGATCAAAGCTCATTAAATGGGGAAGCTTTAGTCTCTTTAACAAGTGGTGCTAGCAAAACTTGATATTGGTTTGCACAAAAACACAAAGCTAACTGAAAATGGATCAAAGACCTGAATGTAAAACCTAAAACTATAAAGATGATGGAAGGAAAAATAGAAACAGTGCCTACTATATGGCATAAATAGAACAGCAGCCAAACAAGAAATGCATGAACAGCAGAAGATAAACTAGATAACTGGGATCTCCTAAAAACTAAATACTCATGCTCATCAAAAGATTTCATTAGAAGAGTAAAAAGAGTACCCAGAGACTAGGAGAAAAAATTTAGAACCTAATCTCTAAAAGTTATAGAAGACTTCAACATTTCAACAACAAAAAGACAAACAAGTCAATTTAAAAATGGGCAAAGGACGTGAATACACATACTTCACCAGAGAAGATATTCAGATAGCTAACAAACACATGCAATGATGTGCAAGAGCATTAGCCATTAAACCAACCAATCAAACAATAACAACAAAAAACCCACTGCTGTTGAGTTGACTCCAACTCATGGCAACCCTACAGGACAGGGTTTCTTGGGAGCACCTGATGGATTTGATGGTTACCAGGGGTGGGAGAAGGAAAGATGGAAAACTGCTAACTAGAGAGCAGACATGTGTTAACACTGGTGAGAGGGAAGGCAGTGCACAATACAGGGGAAGTCAGCCCAGCGTGACCAAGACAAAGGAAGACACTAATACGGAGGAAGTCAGTCCAACATGACCAAGACAAAGGCAGACTCTGAGAGCTGCATAAGAAAAGGCAACAAAGATAATTCTTATCTTTGTAAACAATCCTGCAACAACCGTAACAACAAAGAATAATTTAAGAGTGATCACATGTGTAGACACACATGCTGAATAGATGTGGGAGGGAGTATGGGTGTACACGCACATGCATATATAGGTTTGGCTGTGAATATTTCTACATACGCATTTGTATGCACTACATGTATATTCATATACAGAATAGAGTACCCAGGGCAGAATTGTGCAAACAGCCTAGACATAACTAAACACCACTTGAAACTGAGATGTAGCGCTTCCAGGCTGAGGACTGTAGTCTCAAGAGAATATCTAGGTCAATTGGCATAACATAGTTCATGAAGAAAACATTCTACATTCTGCTGGGTGAATAGCATCTAGAATCTTAAAGGTTTGTGAGTGGCCATTTAAGATATAGCTATTGGTCTCTGTCTAGAGCAAAGAAGGGTGAAGAAAGCCAAAGACTCAAGAACAGGGTTAATCCGAGACTAATAGACGACTGGAACCACAGCCTCCACTAGCCTGAGATCAGAAGAATGAGAGAGCACCTGGCTACCACTACTGACAGCTCTGACCAGGATCACCATAGAGAGTTCCAATTAGAATTGGGGAAAAAAATCATGTAGAACAAAATTCAACTTTATAAAAAAGGCCAGACTTACTGGTATGAGACAGACTGGAGAAATTCCCCAGACTGTGGCCCTTAGACACCCTTCTAACTTGGAACTAAGCCAGTCTCCAAGATCACCTTGCAGCCAACGAATAGACAGGAAGTCTTGGTGGCATAATGGTTAAGTGCTACATCTGCTAACCAAAAGGTTGGCAGTTCATACCCGTGCAGCACTCCTTGGAAACTCTACGAAGCAGTTCTACTCTGTCTTATGGGGTTGCTATGAGTCGAAATCAACTCGACAGCAGTGAGTTTTATAAATAAACAATAACAGACATGAGAAAGCATTCCTTAGAACAATCAACCGCATGAGACCCAAAGGACAACATATGCCCAAAAGCAAAGACAAGAAGGCAGGAAGGAGCAGAAAAACCAGACAGATGGAAGCAAAGAACTTAGGGTACTAATGGGTACCGACACATTGTGGGGATTGCAACCAATGTCATAGAACAATCTGCTATAGAATGGGAAACTAGTTGTCTCTGTGAACCTTCACCTAAAACACAATAAAGAAACTCTGGGCACTGAAGCTCAGTTAAGCTTCCTGGTTGGTGAAAAACATCAATGCTTGGAAGGGAGGAAAGTCCTTCAGGACACAGAAGCTTGCTTGGGGACACTCCCAGACCTCACCCTATGCATCTATTCTTTATGCAGGTCTTGGTTTGTATCCTTTCTGTTAAAACTAATCATAAATGTGGTGCTTTCCTTAATTCCCCCAAGTTGTTTTAGTGAATTACCAAATTCAAGAGGGTAGTAGGAACCCTCAAATCTGTAGCCCATGAGTCAGACATGAAGGTGCCCTGGGACCCCTGAGCTCCTGGCTCATGTCTGAAGTCTTGGGCAGACTTGACAGTGTGGAAATGCCTTTCAACTTGTGTCATGGATTGGACCATGTCCCTGTCAAATCTCTGTCATCTTGGCTAGGCCGTGATTCCCAGTATTGTGTGATTGTCCACCACTTTGTCACCTGATACGATTTTCTTAGTGTTGGTAAATCTGACCTCAATGACGTTAATGAGGTGGGATTAATGGCAGTTATGTTAATGAGGCAGGACTCAATCTACAAGATTAGGTTGTGTCTTAAGTCAATCTCACTTGAGATATTAAAGAGAGAAGTGAGCGTGGGGACTCAACAGCACCAAGAAACATGAATCAGGGATCCCTGTGCTGAGAAGCTCCTTGAATCCCTTCACATACACCATCCCCCAGAACCTACAGAAAGAGAAAGCGTTCTCCTGGAGCTGGCACCCTGAATTTGGACTTCTAGTCTCCTACGCTGAGAGAATGAATTTCTTTTTGTTAAAGTCATCTACTTGTGGCATTTCGGTTACAGCAGTGCTACACATCTAGGACAATTTGTGAGATAAGGCCAACCTGGTGGTTAGGACCAGAAAAAAGTCCTATATTTGAAGTGGTGTCAGAAAAGGCATTTAGGCTTAATGTCGAAAGACAGACTTCTTCATGATTTGGCTGGTTCTAGTGGCCAGGGTTTGGAGAATGGGCCATGTGTGCCACACTCTTCTTTGAGATTTTACACATTCCATTTTGAACTCATCTCAGACTTCACACAAACAAGTCCAACAGTTACCAAGGCTCTTGGAGAATGGGGCACGTGTACCACACTCTTCTTTGGGATTTTATACATCTCTTTTTGAACTCATCTCAGACTTGATGAAAACAAAGTCCAACAGTTATTGAGGCCCTTCTGCCCACAAAAGCCTGTGCTGAGTGATTTCAAAGACTTAAAGGTCAATAGGAAAAAGATCTCATCACTGTGGAGTTTAGTGCTTCAAGGACGAAGTCAAAAAGCTCACACCCATTGCCATCGAGTTGCTTCTGACTCATAGCAACCCTATAGAACAAGACCAGAATCGCCCCATGGAGGTTCCAAGGAGTACCTGATGGACTCAAATTGCCAGCCTTTTGGTTAGCAGCAGCAGCAGCAGCTCTTAACCAGAGTTTCTAACAGGAAAAGCTTAAGGATCACAACTTCATTCATTCGTGCCAAACATTTCCAAGTTCAAGATCTTGCATGGCAAAGAGAAGATTTGGGGCTCCAGACTCAGATGCATCTGAGTTTCAAGGCTGGCTCCTACTGGTGTGTCATGTAACCTCTCTGTGTCTCAGCTGTTTCTTCTATAAAACGGGAGCTGGGATAAAGAGTCACTGAGCTTACACCCTAAGCCTCTGGGCACAGGGCTGGGTGCACAGTAGGTGTGGCATAAATGGGAATGGTCTCTCTGCAGCTCCTGGATGCCTATCTTTGTGACTTCCTCCTCCTCCTCCAGGCAGACTCCCTTGAGTACAGTATGGAGGGTCTGGAACCAGAGATGTCCTAGACAGTGAACAGAAGGGACAACGGAGTTCACTGATTTTAAGGAGCTTGGTGGCATAGTGGTTAAGTGCTACAGCTGCTAACTAGAAGGTCAGTAGTTCAAATCCAGGAGATGCTACCCAGAAACTCTATGGGGGCACTTCTACCCTGCCTATAGCATCTCCATGAGCCAGAATCGACTCAGTGGCAGTGGGTTTGGTTTTCCTTTCTTTTCTTTTTTGGTGTAGGCCTCAAGACCAGAGTTGTAGACAGGTCATCAACACAGATATTCAAGTTTCCAGTGAGTAATCGGTTACTCACTCAATGAACATCGAACATCTACTGTGCACTATTTACTTTTCTAAGCACTGAGAACACAAAAGTGGACAAGGCAGTCAATAATAATAATAACCCTCCCTCATGGGGACTGCAGACCACTGTGAAAGGAAGCACATAATTTAAATAACGAATGAGATGCCATGGTCCACAGGGACTCAAGTTGGAGGATCTGCAGGAGGTGGTGTTTGTGCTGAGACTGGAGTACAAGAGGGAACCAGTCATGGAAGAGTTTGAGAAAGAATGCTCCAAGCAAAGAGAAGAGCACGGGCAAAGGCCCTGAGGTGGAAATGCACTTGATGCATGCACAGAACAGAAGGAAGGCCAATGAGGGTAATGTGGGGGAAGGGCATTTATTCATGAGCTGGTCATGTTCCAAAGGGTCGTGAGGAGGATCTGATGGATGAAGTGGGGGGAGGAGGGTTCCTCAGTTCTTCCATGGCTGGCTGCAGTCAAATCTGCTAATTTAAAGGACAAAGCAAGGGCCTTCCTGGGCTAAAAATCAGGCAGCTGCACTGAAAATAGAGTTTCCTGGGACCAGACCTATTTTTTTTTTTATGTCAATCTAGGCTAGGATCGTCTAACCAACCTCCCTTAAAAAAAGAAGAAAGTGCTCTGTTTCCCAGTCAAGCTCTTTTAAAAGTCAGATTTCAGTATAATGTAATGGTTAAATAACCTACTGTTTTGTTATTTTTTAACTGTGTAAACTGAGGCCTCAAGATACTGAACAGCTTACACTTCCTCCCCTACAAACAGCTGGCCTAGTGTTTACCATGTGTCTACACTGTTCTAAATGCTCTTTGTAAGAATACCATGAGGTGCTGCAAACCTAGTAGCATAGTGGTTAAGTGCTACAGCTGCTGGCAATTCAAATCCACTAGGTGCTCCTTGGAAACTCTATGGGAAAGTGCTCCCCTGTCCTATAGGGTCACAATGAGTTGAAATTGAGTTAACAGCAAAGGGTTTGGTTTTTTTGGTTTGAGTCATGAGGTGTTGCAGTTATTCCCATTTTACAGATGAGGAAACAGAGGCATAGAATGGGGAGAGAACTTGCCCAGGGCACACAGTTGGTCAGCAGTAGAGCTGGGATTTGAACCCAGGTGGTCTGGTCTCCAGACCAAAGACAGAGAGGCCCCACACAGGCGCTCAAGCCCCTTATTTAACCCTTCACTGCTCTGGAAGCCCTTTAAATCTCGAGTCCCCATATTGTCTTTACCAAGCCCTTTGTAGGTAAAAAAAACAAATTGCCATCCTTGTGACCATTTGGAAACCCTGGTGGCATACTGGTCAAGAACTGCAGCTGCTAACCAAAAGGACAGCAGTTTGAATCCATCTGGCACTCTTTGGAAATCCTATGGGGCTGCTCTTCTCTGTCCTATAGGGTCACTATGAGTTGGAATCAACTTGACTGCAATGGTTTTTCAGCTTGATGTAACTACTGGTCACTGATGTGACTGTTGTTAGTGCCACTGAGTCAGTTCTGTGTACGAAACACCTCCTGATCCTGTGCCATTGAGTCAGTTCTGGGGGACAAAACACTGCCTGGTCCTGTGCCATTCTCAAGATCATTGTTATGCTTGAGACAGCTGTAGCCACCACTCTGTAAATCTATGCCATTGAGGGTCTTCCTCTTTTCACTGACTCTCTACCAAGCATGACGTCCTTCTCCAAGGACTAGTCCCTCCTGATAACACGCCTAAAGTATGTGTCACTTCTAAGGAGCATTCTGCTTGTACTTCTTTCAAGACAGATTTGTTCATTCTTTGGAAAGTCCACGGCACCACTCGGTTTTCTTTGCTAACATCATAATTCAAAGTCCTCAATTCTTCTTCAGTCTTCCTTATTTATGACTCAGCTTTCACATGCTTATGAGGCGATTGAAAACACCATAGCTTAGGTCAGATACACCCGTAAGTGACATTTTTGCTTTTTAACACTTAAAAGAGATCTTTTACAGCAGATCTGTCCAGTGTAATACAATGTTTAATTTTTTGACCGATGTTTTCATGGGTGTTGATTCAGGTAAGATGAAATCCTTGATAACTTCAGTCTTTTCTCCATTTATCATGATGTTGCTTATTGGTCCCATTGTGAGGATTTCTGTTTTCTTGATGTTGATGTGTAATCCACGCTGAAAACTGTGTCTCTTGATCTCCATCGGTAAGAGCTTCAAGTTCTCTTCACTCCCAGCAAGAAGATTGTGTCATCTTCATAACGCAGGTTGCTAATGAGTCTCTGTCCTATCCTGATGCTCTCTTCTTCCTCATATAGTCTCAGAATATTGGTTGCATGATGAAAATTGGATTTGGGGGTCGGGCGTAACTTACATTCTTCAGAGTCCCGTCCACCTGGGGCAGAGCGAGGGAAGTCGACAGCTCCCCCGCCCCGGGAAGTTTCCCGTGCCGTCTCCACTGCTCGGCGCAGCCCAGCCCAGCTCGAGAGCCACGGCGCCACCTAGTGGCGGATCGCCACAGCCGCAGGTGAAAGGGAGCGGAAGTGAGTACCGGGGTCCCCTGGCGTCTGCTCAACGCCACTCAGTGGCCCTAGCTGGATGATTACGGTGGCACGATGGTTAAGCGGTGGGCTGGAAACAGAGTGATGGGAAGTTTGAACACACCTGGCTGCTCCGCGGGAGAAAAGACCTGGTGATTTATTTCTGTAAAGCTTGTGGTGGTGGTGGTTAGGTGCCGTCGAGTCGATTCTAACTGATCTCAACTCTGTGTACAACAGAATGAAACACTGCCCACCTGGTCCTGTGCAATCCTCTCACAAATGCCGTTATGCTAGAGTCCATTGTTGGAGCCACTGTGTTGTCCTCGTTAGGGGTCTTCCTCTTTGTCACTGACCCCTCCTCTCTACCAAGCCTGATGTCCTCCTCCAGGGGCTGATCACTCCTGACAAAGATTATAGCCTGGGAAACCCTACAACTCAGCTCTACTCAGTCCTACAAGGTCTTTGTGAGTGGAAACTGACTCCAGGGCAAACAACACCACCATATGCTAGGTGCTGTTCCAGATAGCCTAGGGTCTGCACACTTCTGTAAAAAGCCAGAGAGTAAATATTTTACTCTCACAGGACAGACTCAGTCACAGCGACTAACTTTGCCACTGTAATGCAACAGCGGCCACAGATGACATAAATACACAGAACAGACAAGGCTATGTTCTAATAAAACTCTACGGACACTGAATTTTGAACTTCTAAAATTTTCACATATCAAGAAATATTACTCATTTGAGTTCCCCGCCCCCAACCGTTTAAAAACACAGAAACCATTCTTAGTCCATAAATCGCACTAACATAGGCAGAGACTGGATTTGGCCCCTGGGCCGCAGTCTGACAACCTCTATTCTGAAGGCTAGGGCCATGGCAAGCAGAGACCAGCTAAAAATCCCTGCCCTTGTGGAACTGACACTGCAGGAAGGAAATATAGACAACTAACAAGCTAAAAAAGTGAAACATAGAATACATATGACTAATCATCAGTGGTAAGGAGAGAAGTGAAGTAGGGAGGTGGGCACAGACTGTGAAAGGCTCTGTGAGGAGGTAAGGTTTGATCAGAGACTTGAAGGAAGAGAAGGCAGTGTGCCAAGCAGAGATGGGGGGAGGGAGGGAGGGGTTTGAAGTGCTCCAGGCAGAGAATATAGCTTGTGCAAAGGCCCTGTGATTGAACATACTTGGTGTGTCTCAGTAGCAGTGAGGGGGACTGGAATGAGTGAGGGGGAGCCTGGGAGGAGGTGAGGACAAGGAGGTGGTGGGGTTGACTGTGCTGGGCTTGGAAAGCTGAGGTGGATTTTGGCTTTACCACAAGTGAGGTTGGAGCCACTGAGAATCTAGATCCATCTCAGCTACTGGTGAGATCTCATGTCAGGGATCAAATTGTGTTCCCCCAAAAACATGTGTAGAAGTTTGGCTAGGCCATGATTCCCAGTATTGTGTGATGTTCCAGTATGCTGTAAACCCTGCCTTTGTGATGTTAATGATGGAGGGTGGATGTCAGTTGAGTTGGTAGGGCAGGTACTAAGTGTGTGGGACTGTATTCTGTCTAGGGAAAGCCTCTTGGTATACAGGGAAGGGGAGGCAAGTGGAGAATTGGAGATCTTATACCACCAAAAAGCAGTGCTGGGGGCTGAGTGTATCCTTTGGAAAGGAGGGGGCCCTGGGCCTCTGGGCCTCAGAAGCTTCCAGTCTAGGGGAAGACTGACAACAAGGACCTTCCTCCAGAGCCAGCAGAGAAGGTCTTCCCCTGGAGTTGACACCCTGAAGTTGGACTTTTAGCTTACTGGACTGTGACAAATAAAATTTCTCTTTTTAAAGCTATCCAGTTCTGTTAAAGTAGCACTAGCTTACTAAGACATTGTGTATAGGTTAATTCACTCTCTTTGGCCCCCACTCATGTTAGTCTTCCTACCAGCCACCAAACCCACTGCTGTCGAGTTGATTCTGACTCATAGCACCCCTACAGGATAGAATAGAACTGCTCCGTTGGGCTCCCAAGGCTGTAATCTTCCTGGAAGCAGACATCCACATCTTTCTCCCATGGGGCCGCTGGTGGGTTTAAACCACTAAACTTTCAGTTAACAGATGAGCACCTAACCACTGCACCACCAGAGCTCCTTGATGGCTCTGATTTTCTAAGCACATGCAATAAGATGTGGGATGCAGGGACACTTCCGGAAACAGTGAAATGTCACACAGCTTGTTTATCGTAATGGCAATGAGGGAAGAAGGAGTTAATACACACAAAAGTCTTGGAGTCATGCGCCACTGACAGTCAAACTCATTGCGATTGAGTGGATTCGAACTCACAGAGACCCAGATGGTTAAGTGAACTGTAAATATTGGTTATTTCTGTTATCACACAGAGTGGTGAGTGTTCTCCATGGTCTGCATTGCAGTTCGCTTTGTGCTCCTTTCCCTCTGTCCCCTTACCCGTGTCCTCTCTTGTGATGGTGATGGTTTAGAAGCTGGATGCTCAGAACATGGTAGACGATATAAAAATTTTATAAAAATTTATCGTTAATTTTGCTAATGTGATGAAATTAAGATTACACCTGTGCCGTTTAGAAACGCGATCTGAGGTGTGGAGGGATCCAAATGAAACGAGGTCTTGGATTTGCTTCAAAATTAACTCAGAAGATAAGAAACAGGAAAAATGAATTTATAATTCAAGCCTGGCAAAACCCTGGTAATTGCTGAATCAGGTGATGGGTGTGGAGCTCGCTGTTCTCTTCCTGTCTCTGTTGTCGGTGTATCTGAGCATCTTCGTAATGAAAAGCCTTTACAAAGCACAGCACTCAAAAAGCAAAGATACACTTGTATGGTGTGAGGGCAAGAGGGCTTTTGTACCACTGTTGTTAGGTGCCGTCGAGTCATTTCCGACTCGTGGCGACCCTGTGCACGACAGAACAGAACACTGTCCGCTCCTGCACCACAGCCACCGGGTCAATCCATCTTGTTGAGGGTCTTCCTCTTTTCTGCTGACCCTCCACCCTACCAAGCATGATGTCCTTCTCCAGGGATTGATCCCTCCTGACAACATGTCCGAAGTATATACAATTAAATTTTTTTTAAAAGAAACCACTTAAAATATCACGTATCTCATGTATGTGTCATCCTTTCAATATTTCTACATTTATGTATATTTTATAATGCATGGGATAAATGCAGCAAACTAATTAATATGATTTATAGCTAGATATGCATATGTTATGAATACGGTAAAGATGATTTCAGTTTCCTGGCAGGGGTAAGAGTGCAGCAGTTTGGAGATACTGGCTATGAAGATGTTCAAGCCCTTTCAAAATTCTAGGGGGCAACACGAATTGAAAATCAAAGCAGAAGTTAGCTATACAAGGAGGTTATAGTGGAAAGAACTTCTTAACCATGTACCCTGATTCTGAATATAATGCTTTTCTTTCAGCCCTGATATAACTGATTTTCTTATTTTTTCTCATTTCTATTTTCTTATTTCTTGTGTTATTTTTAATTTGAATTCCTGCAACTCCCTACAGTAGAAACTATTTGATCAAACGATTGCTTCCCTTTCTCCATTTGTAAATTGGGATAATTTACTTCTTGGAAAGCCTACAGAGCAGTTCTATTCTGTCCCGTAGGGTCACTATGAGTTGGAATCACTTGATGGCAGCCAGTTTGGGTTTTGGTTTACTGTATGGCAGATGTGTGACAAAGCAGCAAGACTGTGACGTGCTTACCGCAGTGTCTGGCATGCAATAAAAGACATCTCGTTGCTGTCAAGTCAATTCCAACGCATAGCAACCCTGTAGGGCACAGTAGAACTGCTCCGCAGAATTTCTAAAGGAGTAGTTAGTAGATTGGAACCGCTGACCCTTTGATGAGCAGCTGCAGCACTTAACCCTTATGCTACCAGGGTTTTCTGGCATACAATAAAAAAAAAAAAAAACCACTGCCACTGGGTACATTCCGACTCATAGTGAACCTATAGACAGAGTAGAACTGCCCCAAAGCATTTCCAAGGAGCATCTGGTGGATTTGAACTGTCAATCTTCTGATTAGTAGCTGTAGCACTTAACCACTATTCCACTAGGGTTTCCATAGGTGTCCAACAAGTGTTAGCTGTCATTATTATAATGCATAGTTATAATTTTCCTTGAGCAATGGGGTTTTTAAAAATTCTTTAATTTAGTGGCCTTTTTCCCTCCCCATAAAAATCCCTTTTTACCAGATCTGGGGAAGTAACTCATTGTAACCTCTTAAAAAGTCACCTCATTGCTTCTGAGAGAAACAATCAAATTTCTTCTTTATGTAGAAAAGAAACTTCTGGTTTCCAGTCCAGGATGCAAGGCCCCTGGAAGTCATCTTTCTCATCCTCATAAGAGAGAACCTAAAAACCGACAACTCTTCTTAGAGCCATCAGAGAACTGAAGTCACAAAGCAAAATGCAGTCCCAAAAGCTGGAAAGACAAGTGGCCTAAACAAACAAGCATTGCTCACTGGGAGCACAGATCACTAGAGCTGCCTGACCCATTGTCCAAACGTCTTTGACTTTGGACAACCTAAGTGTTGCCATCCCTGAGGCCAAGCAGGGACTTGCTCCAGAGAGAGAAACTCCAGGAGGCCCAGCCTGTGATTACCGCCACACTTTGGCCAATTTCACCTTCCGAGAACCCCACCAGGTTTCCACTGTCAAGTTCAGAGGCAGCGGCAAGTAGCCATTTTGAAATAGTGCTCTGTTCTCCTTGACAAGGGCTTGCCCTCAGAGAAAAATGCTTTACCGGTGGCTAACCAGCTTAGGTTTTATTACAGCCTAACCAGCTCAAGCATTCCTGTTGTCATCAAATTGATTCCTACTCACAGTGACCCTATAGGACAGAGTAGGACTGTCCCATATGGTTTCTAAGGAGCGCCCGGTGGATTCTAACTGCTGACCTTTGTTTCATAGCCGTGGTAACCACTATGCAACCAGGGTTTCTATCGAACTTGGAGGCAGGGAGATACCCAATTCCTTCTCCGTCTAGCCTTGTATGTGGGAAAGGAGAACTGCCAAACAAGCCCCCCTCTAGCCTTCAAGATAATCCACCAAGAACTAAACCCGCTGCTATCGAGGTGATTCCAATCCACAGTGGCCTTATAGGACAGAGTAGAACTGCCCCCATGGAGTTTCCAAGGAGCAACTGGTAGATTCAAACTACAGGCTTTTTGGTTTAGCAGCCCTAGCTCTTAAGCACCACACCACTAGGGTCTCTGCCTTCAACACAGAGAAAGGGAAATACTCAACAATGGCCTCTCTCGCCTTCTGTTTTACCTAAAGGGTGGAGGGGAAAATCAGACAGCAGTTGTAAAGATCACAGTCCTGGGACACAGACTCACTAAAACACTGGGATTTCACCAGAGGACTCTGGAATGCTCTGCTTCCCTGACACCTTACCACCACATCCGCATCAGCAGACCTTTTCGACTCGGAGAAACTGAGTTCCTCTCACCCAAGATGTCATGTCTGGCTTTCAGCAAAAGAATTACAAGGCACGCAACAAAGGAAAGAAGGAAGAGGGGAAGAGAGGGAGGAAGGAAGGAAGGAAGGAGGGAAAAGAGAAAGAGAGAGAGAAAGGAAGAGGGAGAATAAAAATAAGCAGAGGGTTAAAGAGGGAAAGGAGAGGACAGAGAAGCCAAGGCTTGGAGAAGGCATAATCATGGGGTGGTGTTTAGCACTGACTAGTAGGTATGCCCTAGATACTTGTGGGGTGATGGATGGGTCGATGGATAGATGTAGACAGATACACGTATAGAAGGACAGATAGCAGGGTGGATGGTGGGTGCGTGGAAGGAGAGATGGGTGAGGGATAGACAGATGGATGGGTGGATGGACATAGACACATGGAAGGACAGATAGCAGGGTGGATGGTGGGTGCGTGGAAGGAGAGATGGGTGAGGGATAGACAGATGGATGGGTGGATGGACATAGACACATGGAAGGACAGATAGAAGGGTGCATGGTGGGTGCGTGGAAGGAGAGATGGGTGGGTGGACAGACAGAGAGTGGATGGATGCATGGATGGATGGAGAAACTTTTGACTAGACGAATAGAAACATGGATGTGAGAGTGGACAGATGAATGGAAGGGAGGCAACACTAGTCAATTTTTTTACTTCACAGTGTGTTTCTTTCAGTTTTTTTTCTTTTATCCACCTGTCCATCTACCCACCCCTCCTGCCTTCCATTCGTCCATACACTCCCCATCCCTCCATTCACCCATCCATCTTTCTATCCATCTAATCTTGGAGCCCTGGTGGTGCAGTGGTTAAGAGCTCGACTGCTAACCAAAAGGTCAACAGTGTGAATCCATCAGCTGCTCCTTGGGAACTGTATGTTAGGGCAGTTGTCCTCTGTTCTGTGGGGTCCTCTGAATTGGAATCAACTCTATGGCAACGGATTTGATTTGTTTGGTTAATGCTTAAACCAGCCACCAGATGTCAGCCTAACCTCATAAAATTCCACCTCCAGGCAACGTTGCTTATCACCTCTTCCTGCAAACGGAAGTTCTTCAAATCTCCTTTTTTAATGGAGACGTCTCTCATCCCCCTCTGTGTTTACACACCCCTCATTAGAGCACCCTGAACCCAACTGGCGTGTATAACCCAGCTTACCTCCAATAAGTGAGGAGAAGAGGAGCCTGGCTAAGGGCTGCATGTGGCGAGTGAGACATTGTCACCTATGCCCATGCGGCCAGAGCTGATGCAGGAGAGCGGATTTCCGGATCCCCGTACTGACCCCCATCAGCATCAACTACAATCACCCTGACACTGGTATCCACACCTCACCCTCTTGCCCTTTCAGTGGCTGTCCAAAGAATTCACCCAGCTCTGTGCCTTGGCCAAAAAAACCTCTTGAGAAAAAGCAAAAAGACCCCCACACCCCGCTGCTTAGAACACAGGCGTATATATTGCTGCTGAAGTGGGACAAACCACCTCCTATCCTCAAACAGCCTCGAATGAATGATTTCACGGATCAAACCCTAACCTTGACGTGGTGCCCTGCCCCAGGTCACCCACCCTCCACAGCAGAGGCAAGGCCAGCTGGAAGCCTGCTCTTCCACCCAACAGGAGACACATTCATGGGATCACTGGCAAAGAGAAAGGGGGAGCCAGGGTCAAAGTCCCAAGAGCCACCACATTCTTCCAGCCCTCCCTCAGTCCCTCTCCGCCTTCAGCACAGACCATCTCCCTAAAACCCCAGGACTTAGACTCGGACTTTCCACAGCAGTCCCACCCGGTTCTCCTCCCCAAATCAGCTTTTTCAGGAGCCATGGGTGATACTGGACAATCAGAAGTACTGGTCAACCCACCCTAGTGGACATCCACAGCACGGGAGCGGGGTCCTGGATGTACTGGCAGGGCCTCTGTTAACCCCAGGGCTGCACTATGGGCTGGTCCAGGGGTTTGCATTGTGGTGGAACACCTGGGGGCTTAAGACAGCAAGTATTGATGAACAGGGAAGTGATCGGAGACCTTGTTGCCAGTAAAGCCTGCTGGACAGGCCCTTCCCCGGATCCACATAGCACCCTATCCCCTCACCCCAGGTACTCACTCCCATTCTTTCCTCCTGGCCTGGGGGGTGCTGTGGATTTTGTGCGCCTGATGGGCCAAGATGACATCGCGATGGTCCACCACGCCGCCCCGTCGTCTCAGAGGTGGCCCCTGGCCACTACTGCCGTCACTGTAGTACATCTGGAGGGGCTGTGTGTCCTGGTTGTTGGCTGTGCCCGCCAGGGTGCCGTGCCGTCCTGGGGGTGCAGAGGTGCCGTTGTGCGGGGCGTCATAGTAACTGGGGGGACAGCGCATGGAGTCTGGGCCCCCAGAGGACTTGGGCATCCATGGGCCTTCCCTGGGGAGCCCCGGGTCTTCAGCCTCCTGCACCGTGAGGGTGAAACTACAGGAGAGAGGAAAGAGCAAGAGGAGAGTGAGGATGCAAGAGAGAGAGGACAGAGCAAAGGAGAGGACAGGAGAAGGGAGTCAGAGACTGGACTGGTTGCCCCGCCCTCTGTCCCTGGAGTCAACACACAACTCAGGCCAGCCACGAATTCAGCGGCTCCTTGGCAACTCAGGCCCTCAAAGCCAGCTCTTAGGGACTGCTTGGCAACAGTTGCCAGCCAGGAATGAGGGGTTGTGCACCTCAGCTGTTCCAGAGGCAGACGATTGGGTATCTCTGCCCCTCAGTATTCACCTCTACAAAATGGGTCGTTGGTGTCCTATTTTGTTTCTTCTCCACCAATGGTGGGCACTGTGAGCTCTGGGAAGTTAACCTAGAAACTAGAAAGGACAATTCAAGGGCCAGCTTTAAAATCCTTTGGAGGATTGGCTCTGTCCAGTAAACCCTGCCCCAGCCACATTGGGCTCTTTTATTAAAAGGGACACAGAATCATTGACAGGTAGGGAGAAAAGTAAGGTGCCGAGCTCAGAGTCTAGTAAAAAGACCAGACTTAATGGTCTGAGACAGGAAGGACCCAGAAGACATGGCCCCAGACTCTCTGTTAGCCCAAAAGTAACACCATTTTGGATAAAGATTAGACTGGACTGTAAAACACAAAATGATACTTGTGAAGAGTGTGCTCCTTAGCTCAAAATAGACACATAAGGCTAACTGGGTACACAGCTCCTGGCTGAAGGCAAGATGAGAAGGCAGAAAGGCACAGGAGCTGGTTGAATGCACAAGAAAATACAGGGTGGAGAGGAACCCTGGGAGAGCAACTAGGATCGCGTAACATTATGTATATAAATTTTTATATGAGCAACTACCTGGAACTGTAAACTTTCACTTAAAGCACAATAAAAGAAAAAAAAAAAAGGGACGCATTTCCCACTGTTGACAAAAGTATTAGGCAGGCGTGTTACACCAGAGGAACTTGCAGCCCAAAGAAGATCCTTGTCTCCACTTCGTTCATCTATTCACTCAACAAACGCCCAGTGAACGCCACTGTATGCCTGTCTCTCTGTTGGGCAAGGAATACACAGTCATGAACAAGACAGACAAAGATCCCTGCCCTTGTAGAGTGGCCCTTCTGGTGGAGAGAGAGCAATGAACAAAATAAATAAATACGTCATGTAAAAATTAGGAGTTGAAAGTGCTCTGGTGAGAAACTAAGAGGAGCAGGGTGACAAGAGGTGTTGAGTGGGCCCTTGCTGGATTAAATAAGAGGATGGGGGGATGACATCTGAACAAAGATGCAAGGAGGTGAGGGAGGAGCCACAAGGTGATCTGAGGGAAGAGCATCCTATGTAGAGGGAACAGCTGGTGCAAAGGTCCTGAGGCAGGACTCCGTGTGAGCTATTCATGGAACACAGAGGAGGCTTGTGTTGCTGAAGTGGAGTAAGCAAGGGGAGGTTGAGGGGAGGTGAGGTCCAGGACGTGAGAAGGCGAGGACTGTGTGAGCTACAGGGAGGGCTTTTCTTGATGTGAGATGGCTGGTGGCTATTGATATCCACACCTCACCTAATACTACAACATCTGTCACGCGCTTGATCCTGGTAAATATTTAACCCCTTGCTGATTTCTCCCACCTGAGTCAGCCCCACTGTGCACTACTCCTTGTCTGTTGAAGAAAAGCAAACCCACTGGAGGGCTACATAATCCAGCTCACCTCTAGCAAGTGGGGTATACACCAAGAAAGATAACCCTTACGCCAAAGTAGCTCACATTTCAAAAGACAGCTCAACAGCCACAGGTGAAACGGGTGCAGAGAACCAGGCTCCCCTGGACTGCAATGAACCAGATGAGGTGGGGGAGAGAGAGGGAGGAAGGGAAAGGCACATCTTCCTCCTTATTATTTTATTATTTCCTCTTATCCTGTTTTAGGCATCCAAAGCCATGAGAACCCTCTCGCAGCCTTTCCCAAACAATAATTTAATACCAGTTTAACAAATGTTGCTACCCAGGGTTTCTGTTCAAATCTTGGAATGCATGGGATTGGAAGAAATCTGTCTTTCGTGCTACCTTCCAGCTGTGACACTGTTAAACTCACTCTTAATCACCTATGATTGTGCATTTGTAAAGTTTTCTGTGTTTTACAAAATCCTTTCCCATCGCATTGAAAGAGGAAAAGAAAAAAAACCTTATTACTATTCTTTCCCGGACTGACTAGTCTGACAGAGCCCAGAGGAACCCCAGAGACCATGGCCCTAAGACACCCTCCTGACTTGAAACTGGAGCCTTTCCTGGAGACCACCTCCCAGCCAAATAGAGAAGCCTATAAGATAAACAGAAACCCTGATGGTGTGGTGGGTTAAGTGCTACATCGGCTAACCAAACGGCCGGCAGTTCGAGTTCACCAGGCACTCCTTGGAAACTCTATGGGGCAGTTCTACTGTGTCCTACAGGGTCACTGCGAGTTGGGACTGACTTGAGCATACCTAACAACAACGTAAGATAGACAATAACACCCAAGAGGGATGGGCTCCTTAGAACAATCACTTATAGATCAAAAGGGCAATATCTACCCAAAAGCAAAGAAAAGAAGACAGGAAGTAGTAGAAAACCAGGATGAAAGGAGCAGGGAGCCCACAGTGGAAATGGGGAGAATGCCGACCTGTGGAGAAAAAAGCCAAGACCACGAAACACTTTTTGTGCAAACTATCAAATGGAAAACTAATTTGCTCTCTAAACTGTCAGCCAGCTTGTAACTGTGTGTGTATGTGTAGAGACTTCATTTTGCAATTAAAAAAAAAATTCTGCTCTTTCTTTCATAACCACATAGGCGGGAGAAGAAACCCTGGTAGTTAAGAACAGTTCAAATCCACCAGTCACTCTTTGGAAACTCTATGGGACAATTCTACACTGTCCTATGAGCTGAAATCAACTCAACAACAGTAGGTGTGTGCGTGTGTGCGTGTGTGTGTGTGTGTGTGTGTGTTTTAGATGTGAAAAGTGTTTTCCTTTGCATTTTACAGAGAAAAGGCTGGGTCCCAAAGGCTGACCTTTCTGTGTCTTCCCCAAGTTACAGCCCAGCTTTGCTCTGAGGTCCCCATTCTACCTCTTGGAGCCACCCTCACTCCGCTTCCCCCCACCTCACATTCTGAAAACCAAACCAGTTGCCCTGGGGTTGATTCTGACTCACGTGTGTCAGATCAGGTCTGCGCTCCCCAGGGTTTTCAGCGGCTGATTTTTGGGAAGTAGGTCACCAGGCCTTTCTTTCAAGGTACCTCTGGCTGGATTCAAACTGCGAAACTGTGCTTAACTGTTTGTGTGATGTACAAAGCCTGCTGCCCTCTAGCCAATTTTGACTCACAGCGACTCTGTAGGACAGCATAGAACTGCCCTATAGGATTTCCAAGGCGCACCTGGTGGATTCGAACTGACAACCTTTTAGTTAGCAGCCACATTGCTTAACCACTATGCCACCAGAATTTCTGCCATTCCCAAGGATGCCACAGTATCTTCGCCACTTTGATATTAAAGAAAGAACCAGCCTGCACGTAGGGTACACTGTGTATCCTCTCTCCTTAACTTAAAGCCCAGAGACTAGCCATGGCATAACACAGTGAGGGACAGCTTCCACCCACAAGAAGGGGTATTTACATGTGGGATGCCAAGAGAACGGATGGGTAAGCAAAGACCTAATTCTTGCATCACAGGTGACATCTTCAGAGACACCCACCTGCACACCCCACAGGCATCTCAGAAATGGGATGCTCGCTTCTTGACCCCCTCCTAAATGCATTGCCCTCTGGCCTCTCCATCTCATCACTGGCCCCATAGTTTGCCCTATGCTCATGCCACAAACTGAGTTGTGACTGATGCTTTCTTGCTTCCCTTTTACTCCCCATGTTGAACCCATCTGCAGGTCCCATCAGCTAGTCTCCCAAATCCATCCTAAGTCTGGTTAGTCCCATCTGGCACAGTGTCTCATTGCTGCCTGCACTCAGTCACCACCTCCCTGGCTGGCCGGCTTCCCATTGGCTGCCCTTCGATCCCTTCTCTACTGTGTACAGTGTCATGACCTTCTGGAGTGTAAATTGGCACTTTCTCTGCTATTGGAATAAAAGGCATGTCTGTCAGGGTCACCCCGTCTCCTCCCTTGGTACCCTGTAAGTCCCAGACTCTGAGCCTCCTCACTGCTATTCCTGGACCCTGCCAGTCTCTTCCCACCTTGGTACCTGCTGTCCCTTAGTCACTGCTGGGTCAGCTCTCTCTTTGTTGAGGGCTATGGTCAGATGCCACCTCCTCAAGCCACCTCCCAGTGGTGCTCCCTCCCAACCACACCTCTGATAAAGTCGTCATGATGTACTCACCACCCCAAGCCAAACCACTTACCACTGAGTTGATTCTGACTCACAGTGACCCCATAGGACAGAATAGAACTACCCCATAGAGTTTCCAAGGAGTGCCTGGTAGATTTGAGCTGCCATAGCACTTAACTGCTACTCCACCAGGGTTTCCTCTCATTGCCCCAGAAGTCACTATTTGTCCATGTCCTTGTTCAGTGCCTGCTTCCCTAGTAGAATGCGAGCTCCGTGGGCTAGGACCTGGGCTGTAAGTCCATGGGTCTGTCTTGTCTGCCACTTGGTTTCTGACACCACTGATATATTTTGCCAAAATGTATACATAAATATATGAATATTCTTAAGGGTGTGTCTACCCAGGAAAATACCCTCAAGTGCCTTCCAACCACTGCCTGGAGTCCCAGGGGCTTTCCTACCTAGGCAGATGTTACGGATTCATTTGTGCCCCCCCAAAAGATAATGCTGAGTTCACCAATGTTCATTGCAGCACTTTTCACAATAACCATAATGTCCATCAGCAAATGAATGATCGACACAGTGTGTACATACACACCACAGAACACTACTTGACCATAAGGAGAAATGAAGTCCTGATGCCTGCCTACAACATGTGATGTGTGCCTACAGCATGTGCTGTGTGCTTACAACTTGTGATGCATGCCTACAACGTGTGCCGTATGCCTACAACATGGACAAACCTTGAAAACATTGCACTAAATGAAATAAGTCCATTGCAAAAAGACAAATACCATATGACCTCACTTATATGAAATAAACAAAATATAGAAACCAGAGATGGTTTGTGGTCAGTGGGGTTGGAGGGAAGGGAGTTTTCCTTAGGGGGCACTGAGTTTCTGTTCGTGGAGGTGGAATGATTTGAAAAAGAAGAGGACGGATGGTTGTACAATTTGAAGAACATTATGTCACCGAATCACACATGCGAGGATTGTTGAGATGGTGTGTTTTGTTAGGCACATTTTCACTACGATCATTAAAAAGAAATGCTGAAGTCCCAACAGATGGCTATGACCTTGTTTGTAAATAGAAGTTTTCTTTTGTTGTTGGTTCAATTAATGAAGGCATCCCGGAGTCAAGTGGGTCCCAAACCTAATCCCTTCTGTGAGCTGTCTTATAAAGCCAGCCAAGTGCCATGAGTCCTATAAAGGGGAGAGCAAAACAGAACAGGGTGACACAGGGGAATACCACATGTGAGGTATGCAATGTATGTGTATGTAATCTGTGTATATGTGTGGTGTATGGGTGGTCAGGTAGCTGGTGTGAGTGTTTTTGAGTGGTTTGTGGTGGGGGTGTGGCATATGTGGTATGTATGTAGTGGTATAGTACTTGTGTGTATGGTGGGGGGAGGAGTGGGGAGGTATGGAGTGTGTGAGGAGGTGTTTCTGTGTGTTTGTTTACTGCATGGCGTGTGATGTGTGAGGCGGCGTGGGTGAGGTGTGGTTTTGTGGTACACGTCGTATGTGTGGTGAGATTTGTACATGTATTGTCTGTGTGTGTGGTGTGTGTGCTATGGTGTGTGTGGTGTCTGCATTAGTGTGGTGCATGTGTTTGTGTGGTGTGTGTGTGGGATATGTGCAGTGGGGTGTGGGGTGTGTATATGTATTGTGTGTATGTGCATGCTGTATGGCAGCAGGTGGTGCTGGGTGTGACAGGAAGGGACAGTTGCCCCAGCACCACAAGTGCCCTTTGAAGAGGCTGGAGTGACAGCTCCAGCAGAGACCAGCTGTCACGTCCACCTACGTAAAGCAAACACGCTGTGTGTTCCTCCTGGGCCCAGACTGGCCTCCGGGCAAGTGTGCCATTCACCTCTGTTTGCCCAACCACGGCTGGGGGAAATGGCAGCACACGTGGGCTGTCACCTAGGAGTGGCTGGTTCACCGAACAGACCACACAAAGAGGAGTCACTGAGCAAAGCAAATAGAAGACAGGGCATAAGCTGAGGCCACAGAAATCTGTATGGCTAACACAAGAATAATGATAACAATGGTAGAACTTTCCAGAAACACCAGGTATTTGCTGTACCCCCTGCACTCCCAAGTCCACATTAAAGCCCCATTTGAGATGGACCAGCCTGAGTCACCATGGTTACCAGATGTAAGCTTGGGATATACCAGGAACTATGGCAGAGGAGGTGGGCCAGGAGGGACTCCACAGCAGTCTGGAGCCTTTTACAACCCCTAGCATGGACAGGGAAAGAGTATCGTAAGAGGACATTTGCTCAGCTGTGCCAACACCAAGCATCATTACCCACTGGTGGAACAAGTGGTAATGCCTGGCACGCTGTCTCCACTGTGGGTAAAATGTCACTTGGCAAAAAGACAGAGGGAACAACATTCTCTAACACTTTGCAGGCCCCTTATGCAGGTTAGAAAAATACATGATGCTCTTACAGAGAGGATAGAAATTCAAAAAAACCCATGGGGTTTTTTTGACAGACACTGGAGTACAGCCATACAAATTCCCAATTCATTCACTGAAGTGTGAAGATGTCTTTGCCTTCCACCTGGGCGTGAAATCTATAGACTGGAAATGACCCAACGGTTCTACTCTTTAAGTGTGAACCCAGCAGTAGTGAATCTATATCTTCTCCAAAAGTCATGTTCAAGATTGTTCATGCAGCTCTACTTATAATAGCTCAAAACCGGAAACAACCCAACTGTCTGACAAAATGAGAATGGAAAACCAAACGATGGTTTAGCCGTGTGGTGGAATACTACATGACAATGAAAAAAGAATGTGCTTACAAGTATCTGGCAGTCTGCTTTGGAAAGGTCACTGTCTTGAAAACCCTATGGCTCAGTTCCAAGCTGCACACAGGGGGCCACCGTGAGCAGGATCAACTCGACAACAACTAACAGTACCAACAAGTAACAGTGTAGATGATCTCACAGACAAACACAAAACAGAATGCACTGCAGAGTTCGGTTTGTATGAAGTTCAAGAGCAGGCAAAGCTCTTGAATCAAAAACCCAGTAAAGATAACCTACTATGAGGAGAGTCAGAATACTGTCTTCCTCAGGAGAAGCAGAAAGCATTGACTGGGATGTGGTACACAGGATCCTGCTGGAATTCAGATTTAACCGCCTGTTCTGTATTATTTGCCAAATCTGGCACCCCTATCTACCTGTGGCTGGAAATTTACTAAATCTTGATCTGGGTGATGGTAGAGACACAGTGAATGTATGTATAAAAATTCATTGGAGCATTTTAGTGCCTGTTTGTTACATTGCAATAAATATTTTCAAAGCTAAAATTCATTAAAAAGAGTAAACTCATTGTTGCCAAGTTGATTTCCACCCAAGACAGCTCCAAGTGTTAGTAGTTAAGCACAAACTGCTTGCACCAGTCAGGATTCTTACTAAATCCATTAAGAGGGACTAAATCTTCCCTTTCTTCCTGCAACCAAATTTTGAGCAGGGCAGAAAAGAAAACCTAGGAAGATAAAGGATGCCAGGCTAATCCTCCTCACTGGAACACAAATCCCAGAGGAAGTAAGAAATCCATTCCTTCGTGTTACGGAAGAGACAGAAGTTCAGAAAGGCCAAGCGGCTTGCCTAAGGTTCCACAGCCGTAGTGGGCAGGGAGAAGGGTCAGGCATATGGATCCAGGCCTCTCTCTAAGCTTCTAGCCCAGAGCCTTGTATTGAGCATTTTCTTGCTCAGGATAACTTTTACCAAAATATATAGTCTGTGGTAAGTAGGATTTTGGCCCCCATCATCTTCACACTAGTTGTTACCCCCAAGTATGTTAAATTGCATGGCAAGAGGGACTTTGCCAGTGGAATTAAGATTAACCAAACTTAACCAACTCACAGCAACCCTACAGGACAAAGTAGAACTGCTCCATGGAGTTTCCAAGGAGTTCCTAGAGGATTTGAACTGCTGACCTTTTGGTTAGCAGACATAGCATTTAACCACTACACCATCAGTGTTTCCAGAATTTAGATTATGGACTTTAAAATAAGGACTGTAGCCTGGATTATCCAGGTGGGTCCAACATAATCAGTTGGGCCTTTAAAAGATGGAGCCAAGGGTCAGCTAGAAAGATTCAGTGAAAGAAAAGGAGAGAGTTTGAAGCATGAGAGAGACTTGAGCCACTGTTGCTGATTCTGAGACAGAGTAAGCCACAGGTCACACAATGCAGGCAGTCTCCAGAAGCTGTGAACAAACGTCTTCTGACAGCTGCAAGGAAGCAGGCCTTCCATTCTTCAGCCACAAGGAATTCAATTCTGCCAACAATTTCACAAGCAAGGAAACAGGTTCTCTCTTAGAATCTCCAGAAAGGAACACATCTTCACAGCCTCCTTTATTTTCAGCTACAGAAATGGTGAGGTAATTTGAGTGTTGTTTTTAAGCCATTAAATTTGTTGTAATTTGGTAGGGCAGCAATTAAAAAAAAATGCACAATCATATACAACACATGTAGAATAATTTTTTACAGGTATGGAATTACATGGAAGATAGACAAAACAAAAACAACCAAACTCATTGCCATCAAGTCAATTTCTACTCATGGTGACCCTGTTACAGAGTAGAGCTGCTCCATACAGTTTTCTTGGCTGTAATCTTTCAAGAGCAGACAGCAGACAGCTAGGTCTTTCTTTCTCCAAGTCAGTGAGTGGGTTTAAACCTCCAACCTTTAGGTTAGTAGTGGAGTGAGAACTCTCTATACCACCCAGGGATTTGAATGGATGGCTGGGTGGGTGAGTGGTTGGGTGGATGGCTAGGTGGGTGGGTGAGTGGGTGTAAAGAATGTAACCATTGGATGAAGAGATAGACAGAGAGCTGAAGTTTTGTCTCTCAACAACAATACCCTGTGTTCTCAGGTGTCTCGCCCTGTTCAGGAACTCCAGTTAATTGTAGATCGTTCCTCTTAATACAGTCCCACAGGCTTCTTAATGCTTCTTCATTTTTCTTGTTTCTTTTTTCTGATTTCTCCTCATAGATGCTGGAGTCAGTAGTTCTGTCTTCCAAGTCAGAAAGTCTATTTTCCATTTGTTCCATTCTATTTTCTTGGCTTTGAATTAAAGTTTCTATGTCTTTGATTTTGTTCTTGATCTGTTGGATTTCAGAGTACTGGTATTACATCAGATTGAACAGCTTGCTTAATTTTTCATTTGCTCTGCTGCATTTTGTATAAGGTCTAGGAGGGCTCTGTATAGAATCCTTTTGTATTCACCTTCCAGTAGTTTCAAAAAGGTTTCTTTGTCTGGGAAGTTCTTTGGTGCTTTCTTTTGGGGGCCTTCTGAAGCCATGAGTGATTTCTTTGTTATGCTCTTATTGAGAGTTTTTTGCTTTTTGGACATCATGTGAGTCAATAGAGGCTGGAAGCGATGCTGTGATGATAGACCACAGTTGTTTCTCTAGGCCATCTTAAAAGGAAAGGTAAAAGGTATCTGAGAACTTCCAAAGTCAGTCAGGTTTTCAGGTATACAGGTCCCTCTTCCCAGCTGGCAAAGTAAGCACCTCCATATCCAACCCTAGATGTTATAAACTAGTTCAAAATACAGAAAGGCTACTGCCCTGCTGGCCTCTACTGCCAGGCCCCAGCCATAGGTGACACTGTGTAGAATACTGCTTTTCAGCCAGAAAAGCACTCTCCTCTGGGCAGGTGCTGCTTCTCAACCTAGGAATTAGGTCCAGCTGAGGCCTCTGTATGGGTATATCTGCCTCCTAGTGGAACAAGGTGGCGTCCTGCACAAGCTCCCCACCTGCCTCAGTACAGGCTACTCAATGGCAGAGGCAGAAAGAGAGGCCAAAGGTGCCGAGATGCACAGAGTCCAAAGCCAGGCTCTCAAAATACTGCAATTTCACCTGCCAATCCCACCAGCAATGCCTCTGAGATTTGCTGGTGGTCAAGTCCCAGCTCCACCTGCTGGCTAAGACAGAGAAAAAAAAGTTAAAATGGCAAGTTACCCTTGGTCCATGAAAGCCAGCACTCACCAAGAGCGGGTGTCAGCAAAAGATAGGAAGTTTTCCGTTCAGTGGTATGGAGTCCAAATTAACGGCCCTGTGTTGTGTCCTAGGGCTCACTAGGTATCCAGAAGGCTCAGTTTAATTATCAGTTCAGGTCTTGGTTTACAGAGGGATTTCGGAAGACATGTGTTTAGTCCGCCATCTTGACTGCATCCTCTGGAAATTGTGTTTTTCAATAATGTAGCTTGGATAACACTCTCCATTAGTTCCTACAGTATGTCTTAATGACCCCACAGCATTTATCTAGACTCACACAGTAGGTATTTGGGTCTTTCCATATGTTTTGCTATTCCCCAAAATGTCGTGGCCAACACCCTGCTCTTAGATCTCCGTGAATCTCAGCAAATTTTTCTGTAGAACAAATTCATAAAAGTAGAATTCTTGGAGTGTGCCAGTCTTGAAGTTTGCCAGGTATTGCCACTAAAACCAAGGCAACAGTGTTGTGTATACAGAATGATCCTGAGAAGTAACATCCAGTGAAGGACTAACTCCCAACTCTTTTTGAGTTTGGTGTGGCATGTGACTCATTCTCATCCGTGAAATATGAGCAGACCTGAGAACGTTGCTTTCATGTCCAAGCTTGAAGAAGCAGTGTGCTTTCCCCTCTATTGACTGGACACGAAACCCAAAACCAAACCCACTGTCATGAAGTCAATTCCAACTCATAGCAACTGTATGAGAAGACACAAAAGGCCTAGTGTATGGTGGAGCCATGAATAAGCAGAGTGGCTGGTCCCCTGAGTTACTGCATGGAAAAGAGCCATCACTGACTAGGAAGGAACGTCCTTCTATTAAGCAAGTGAAAAATAAACTTTTACTGCGTTTAGTTTTCTGTTTAATGGGAGCCTATTTGTTATAGCAGCATTCCCTGACCAATTTGCTAGTTGAAGGAAGTAGCACTGGTTTTATTTAATGAGTGTTTTCCTCCCGTTTGCATTTAAGTGGAATTCAGACGAGAACATGAAAGTGTTCCTTAAAAAGAGGCTAAAATTATGGGACATTGAACTTCTGCCAAGTGTGATAGACAATTTGAGAATGGATAAGGGTGAAGGTGTAGTAACATCACTGAGCTGCACATGTGAAGACAATTGAAATGTCTGATGTTTTATTGCATGCATATCTGTTGTTGCTTGGGGCCATTGACTTGGTTTTCATTTGTGGTAATGCCCTGTGTTACAGAGAACTGAGCTGCAAGGGGTTCTCTAGGCTTTAATCTTTGGGTGGCTGTGGGTGTTTGTGAAAATTTATACAAGAAATTAGGTTTTCAGTGAACAATTTCTATACACATTGCTCAGTGACATTGGTTACATTCTCAACACTGCATCATCATTCTTGCTATTGCCATTTTGATTATTCTGTTCCTATTAATCTAGCTTCTCTGTCTCCCCTAGCCTTCTCATCTTTGGTCTAGAGTAAGTGTTAACCATTTGGCTTCGCCTGGATGATTATTCTGAGGAGCAGGGTACTCAGGGTGATACTATTTATTTATTATGCCCATCTGCCATTTGGCTGAAAGGTGACCTCTGGAAGTAGTCTGAGTTCCAAGTTTTAAGACTGTCTCAGGACAATAGTCTCAAGGGTTCATCCAGTCTCTACCAGTCTGGTAAGTTTGGCTTTTTTTTTTCCTTGAGAATTTTTTCTCATTCTTTCCAGGATTATCTACTCAGCTCTTTGCAGAAATGGTCAGTAGTGGTAGCTGGGCACCACCTAATTCTTCTGGTCACAAGGTATGTGACATCATTTTTCTTGTAGACTATTGGCTCTGTAGACTAGTTTCTTCTTTGAAGCTTTAGCTTCTTTATTTTTAGAGCTGGATGAGTAGAGATCAATACTGGTATCTTAGATGGCTGCTCACAAGCTTTTAATACTCTAGACGCTACACAGCAATCTCGGATGTAGCACATTGTCTTTACAGACCATTTGAGGCCAGTTAACTGAGTTGCATCACGAAACTATGGTCCTAAGCTCTCAAACCCAGTAGGCCAATACCATGAGGTATTTTGTTGTGTCTAGGCAGTATAGGGAAACCCTGGTAGTACAGTGGTTAAGAGTTTGGCTGTTAACCAAAAGCTTGGCAGTTTAAATTCACCAGATGCTCCTTGGTAGTCCTGTGAAGGCAGTTTTACTTTGTCCTACAGAGTCGCTGTGCAGTAGATTTGGTTTTGGTGTGGTTGGGTTGTACTCTTTATGGGAACAGATTACTATGTTTCACTGAGGAACAGCTGGGTATAGGTTCTAACCACCGACCTTTTGGTTAGCAGCTGATTGCTAAACCAGTGCACTACCAGGACTCCTTACATATATTTACAATATACATATATATTTATCACAGTTTTTTTTTTTTTTTTAAAAAAAAGGTGCCTACACATTAAATCGTTATCCATTTTCTGATCACTCATTCTCTCTCTCTGGTCTTTATTCTCCTGCTTCCCTTTCTCATCTGCTCCTCTACCAGGCAGTTTTGCTCCTTTCTGGCCTGTCTGGTGCAATGATCTCAATCAACCAAGTGTCCCAACCCAGTCTTGGCTAAAAGTGTGTGGCTCAGGCCTATGGAAATAGAAGACTTGCCTGAGTTCCTGGCAGAAGAGAATAAAGGTCACAGACCCTGGATTCTAATCACTCCAGAAAAGCAGCCAAGGAAGTCCCAGTAGCCCAGTTGTTAAGGGCTCGGTTGCTAAGTGAAAGATTGGTGATTCAAAACTCCAGGCGCTTCATATGAGAAAGATGTGGCAGTCTGCTTCCATAAAGATTAAGGCCTTGGAAACCTTATGGAACAGTTCTGCTCTGCCCTCTAGGGTCACTAAGAGTCAGAATCAACTTGACACCAACAGGTTAGTAAAGAGGAGCTGGGATGAAAAAAATCCAAATGTCATTTTAATTGACCTTCAAATGCACTCATCACCTTCCGGATGATGTTTTATTTGACCGGTAGCAAAACTGAGTTCTAGGCTGCAAACACTCTCCAGGGTAGGTAGCTGGGTGAACAGCAAGAGCTCAGGATTTGCTGTAACAGCAGAACCTTCATCCACTGTTGGTGGGATCGTACATGAATGGCACAGCCACGTTGGAAAACGGTCTGGCAGTTCCTCAAGAAGTGAAACACACAGACAGGGAAACAAGGTCCCGATGCATGCTACAACATGAATGAACCTTGAAAACATTGCGCTGAGTGAAGAAAGTCATCCAAGGACACTACTGTCTCACCTCACTTATATAAAATGACGTGAATAGGTAGAGGTATAGAGATCAAAGTCGATAAATGGAAACGGGGTAGGGGGGTAGGGGTGCAGGGAAAGGGAGCCATTGGCCATTGTTTGGGAAGCAGCGAGTGTCTGTTTTTGGTGATGGGAAATTTGGCATCTGTTAAGGATAATGGTTACACAGCGTTATTCGTTTAACTGGTGTCACTCTGTGTATAGCTAAAAAATACCAAAGTGGCAAATGTTGAGTTGTATAGAGTTTCACAACAATAACAACACAGTAAACATGGAACTACCATGTGATCCTGTAATTCTACTCCTACATATTTACCCTACTGAAGTCCCAGTAGCCCGGTTGTTAAGTGACAGATTGGTGGTTCAAAACTCCAGGCGCTCCATGGGAAAAAGACGTGGCAGATGTTCATGCACCTGTGATCAGTGCAGCTGTATTCACAATAGCCAGGGACTGGAAACAGCTGCAATGCCTATCAACAAACGAACACAAAATGTGGTACGTACATATAAGGGATCTCGCTCAGCCACAAAGAGAAATAAAGTCCCTATACACACTACAACATGAGTGAACCTTATAAATTTATGTTACATGTTGTAAGTCTGCCACAAAAGGTCAGATACTGTAGGACCCCATTTATACAGAGTATCTACAATAGGCAAGCATACAGAGACCACAACTGGGCCAGGTGAGAGACGGGGGGGGGCGAAGGAGGACACAAAGCTTCGGGGACACCAAGCTTCTGTCAACGATGATGAAAAAATCCAGGGCTGGTTAGTGGTGATGGCTGAACAACTTCATGACAGTATTTAATGTCACTGAACTGGACATGGGATGATTGTTGAAATGGTAAATGTGTTAGCTATATATTTACCACAGTAATAAAACAAGACTCATAACAGAAGGTCTAAAAAAGTTGCTCTCCCCTTTATGTAGGGACTTAAGTACGCACAGTTGCCCCCTCTTCCACCCTTCAACACTGTGACAACAGACCCAGGCACACACAGTGCTACTGAGCAGATTCCTACCACCGCCAGAGCTGCTGTCCCAGACAGCATGGGCTCATCCCGCACCCCATCTTTGTTGGCACAGAGAAGCCAAGAGCAAGGTGAAAGGAAGAATATAGCCAGGGCCAACAACAGCTGTCGTTGCTCAGGGCAAAACTCCAGACCTGCCCCACATATGTGAGAACAGAGCAAAATAAAGCGCCCGGCAGATGGCAGAGGCCGAGACCAGCCAGCCCACATAGCCCCCGGTGCAGCAGGAAGGCTCCTCCTGGGGAGAGGAAATTGTGCTCCGGCTGAACATCTCTCTGCTGTCCCCTTCCAGGCCACCAGAGTGACAGGTCACCTGAGGTCACTGAATGGCTTTAATGGCAGCCCTAGACCTCTATGAGGACTATAGGGAAGAGTGAGAGGAGAAAATCCCCCTGGCACACGGGACTCACATGAGCCCCTAAATCTCAAGCTGAATTCTTTCTTCCAACTTCAGTTTGTGGCTCTGTTATCTTCACCATCACTCTCTCACTCCCTTCCTCAGTCCTTCTCTTCTTCACTTATTTACTCACTCATTCACTCATTCATTCATTCATTCATTCATTCATTCACCCAGCAACACTTATGGAAAACCTACCACGTATCAGGCCCTGTACTAATCACTGGGAACCCAGCAGCGAACAGCAGAGACAAAAATCCCATCACTGGAGAGAGAATGTTTTCAGTAGCGGAGCCAGACAAGAAAGAAAATGAACCTGTACAATATACAGAATACCAGCTGGAGGAAAGAAAACTGGAGAGAAAAGGAGGGAGAGGACATGGATTCACACTTCAGTAAGGTGGTCGGAAAGGCCTCCCTAAGAAAAAAATACCTGAGGAAAGACTCGCAGCAGATGGGAAGGAGCCATGAGGGTGTCTGGGGAAGGGCCTTCCAGGCAGATGGGCACTGACATGCAAAGGCCCTGAGGCAGGACTGGGTGTCTTCTGTTCAAGAAACAATGATAAAGGTTGTCGGGCAGAAGCAGAGTGAGAGACAGGGAGAGTGACAGGCATGGAAGTGACAGGTAGATCATGCAATTCTTGTGGACCTTAGAGAGGACTTGGGCTTTTACTCCAAGTGAGGTGGGAGCCACAGAGGCTTCTGAGCAAGAGAGGGGCATGCCCTGGCCTAGGTGCTCACAGACGCCCTCTGGCTGTCAAATTTGCAAGAAAGTCTTACTGCAGTAGAGTAGTCCTCCCAGCCAGAAGGGGCACCCTCTGACCCCTTCACTCCCACATTCCAATCATGTCAGGGCTAGCAGCTCTACCTTGCACTTCCCCTCCATGCTTCCCAACACACTCTGCCCAGCCCTCCTTCATCCAGTTCAGAATAATCACAATCCTTTTCTCCCCAGTCTTCTCTCCCTGGATTTCTACTCTCTCCAACTCACCTAAGGTCTACTTGTCAAACCCAAAATAACTCCACACTGCCAATGGAAATCTTCCTTGATACTGCTCCCAACCTCTCTCCTAACCTCATTTCCCACGACCCTCTTTACAAATCCAAGGCCTGCTGCCAATCCTATGCAAAAAAACAAAAACTGCTGTTGAGTGGATTCTGACTCCTGATGGTCTTATAGACAGAGTAGAATTGCCCTATAGAGTTTCCAAAGAGCATCTAGTGGACTTGAATGGTCCACCTTTTGGTTAGCAGCCATAGCACTTAACTAATACACCGCCAGGGTTTCCAATCCTGCACACACCCCAGAATTCCCTTTGCCTCCATTCACCATTCCCTTCCATCTTGAATGACCTTCTCTCTCCCCACCTAAGTTCCAGCCCCAAAGAAGCTTCTGCTATGAAGTCTACTCTAAAGAGTTCAGTAAATGCCCACCTACATCCTCCACCAGCCCTTACACATCCATGGCTTCTACCACCAGCCCCTGCCTCTTCCTGCCTGGGGCCTGAGTGACCCTAGTAACTCTCTACTTGCAAGAAACAGGTCAGAGTGCTAAGGAGTTAAGACCTGTAGAATAGCCCTTGACTGGCAGGTATTGGTGGACAAATATTCCCACTTTGTAGCCAGCCTACTTGGGCTTAAGTCCTGGATCTGCCCCTTCCTGCTATGTGACCTTCTCTGAGCCACTTCCTCTCTCTGGGCCGTTTCCAGCTTATCTGCAAAGCACGCATTCTAAGAGCATGTGCTCGGTAGAGTTGTCATGAGGATGAAAGAACTGAATTCTATGCACTGTGTTCACAACAGCACCTAGCTCACTGTAAGTCCCATTGTATTACTGTTATTGAGATTATAATTTCATTCTTTGCTGGATTTTCAAAGCTGAATGGGACCTGGCCAATAGGACAGACTCAATATAAGACTTGAGGGAAGGTAGACCAGTTATTCCTCTCACCCAGGCTGGGCAAAACAGGTGACATAAGGTTAATGCTACAGCTGGCCCAAATGCTGGACTTTCTCTAATATCTTCTTTTTCTCTCTGATATTTTCTTGACTCCATTATCACCAGAAAGTTAAAAGTAACATGGACAAAGCTGCCAGAAAAAAAAAAGAAAGAAAAAACAGTATTTCCGGGGGGAAATTGTTCCTGACGTTTCTTGCTCAAACTAAGTCATACATACCCCTCTGAGTTGTTGTCAGGCAAAGGCAGGTGGACAGTTTTGCTTACACTCAATGCTCTTAAATTTGTTCCCCTGAATATATATTTTTTTGATTTCTTAGTATTTGCTATTGTGTTTCACTACACCACCGATTTGTCAATGTATTGTACTGCAGTGGCTTGCATGTTGCATGAGGCTGGAAGTCATACCCCTGGTATTTCAAATACCACCAGGATCACCCATGGTGGATAAGTTTCAGTGGAGCTTCGAGATTAAGACAGACTAGAAGGATAGGCCTGGCAATCTACTTTTGACAAGTGGCATTGCTATGTGCCATTAAGTTGGTTACAACTCATAATGACTGTACAACTGAACAAAACACTGCCCAGTCCTGTGCTATCCTGACACTCATTGCTATCACTGAGCCCATTGTTGAAGCCCCTGGGTCAGTTCACCTTGTGAGGGTCTTCTCTTTTTCACTGCACTCCTTTACCTAGTACAATGTCCTTCCCCAGGGACTGCCTCCTCCTGATAACATATCACAAGAAAATGAGATGAAGTCTCACTATCCTCACTTTTGAGGAGCGTTCTGGCTGTACTTCTTCCAAGACAGAGTTGTTCGTTCTTCCGGAAGTTAATGGTGTATTCAACATTCTTTATCAACACCATAATCCAAAGACATCAGTTCTTCTTTGGTCCTCACTACTCATTGTCCATCTTTCACATGTATATGAGGCCATAGAAAAGACCATGGGTTGGCTCAGGGGCATCTTAGCCTTGAAAGCAATATCTTTGTTTTTGAATGCTTTAAAGAGCCCTTTCACAGGAGTTCTGTCCAATGAAATACACCGTTTGGCTTTTTGACTGCTGCTTCCATGGACATTGATTGCAGACTCAAGTGAAATAAAATCCTTGACAAACTCAATCCTTTGTCCATGAATCACGACATTGCTTGTCGGTCTAGCTGTGAAGATTTTTGTTTTCTTGATGTTGCGGTGTGATCCATACTGAAGATGTGGTCATTGATCTTCATCAGCAAGTGCTTCAACATAATTCCAAAAATTAGCCAATGAAAATCTTATGTTTCATGGAGTACTGCCAGAGCAGTGCTAGAAAATGAGCCTCCATGTTGAAAGGCACTCAAAATGTGTAATAACCAAAACCATGGACTTGAACAAACCAATGCTCATAAAAGTGGCTTAGGACTAAGCCCTGTTTCCTTCTGTTATACAGAAGATTGCCATGAGTCAGAAGCAACTCGATGGAAGCTAAAACGAGTGTTTCCTGTTCCCTTCTGCTCATTATGCTCCTTTGACCAGACGGTGGCCATATATAGAATCAGTAGAATGCTATGTTAAGACAGTAATTCCTGACAAGACAATTATTAATGCTGGCATGCTTCCTTCATTCAACTAACATTGATTAAGGCCCATTGCCTGCCACTGTGACTCAATAATCAATCATCTTGGGATCATAAAACTCTGGTGAAAGCAAATCCAGAAACTGCTTCCCCTCAGGGCTGAAATGAAAGGTAGTGGTAGTGTTTGCTGGAGAGAAATTAAGTGGGTGTCAAAAGTCAGAGTCATGACAGGAATCACAATAAAGGGTCCCAGATAGAGCTGGAGAAAAATGTAGAACAAAATTTTAGCTCACAAAAAAAGACCAGGCTTACTGGTCTGGCATAGACTGGAGAAACCTGGAGACTATGAGTCTCAGACAACTTTTAACTCAGTACTGGGGTTACTCCTTGGGTTCACACTTCACCCAAAGATTAGACAGGCCCTTAAAACAAATACGACTAAATGGGCACATCACTGCAGGGGCAAGGGCGAGAAGGCAGGAGAGGACAGGAAAGTTGGTAATGGAGAATCCAAAGTCAAGAAGGGGAGAGTGTTAATATGTCGTGAAGTTGATAAAAAATGTCACAAAACAATAATGTGCATTAACTGTTTGTTGAGAAACTAATTCACTTCATCCATGATGCAAAGACATTCAATAATGGTGGTTATAAATTATGGCTAACATTGCAGAGAGTGGAAATTCCAGAGCACTTAACTGTGCTCTTAAGGAATCCATACATGGATCAAGAGGCAGTCGTGCAAACAGAACAAGGGGACACTGCATGGCTTAAAGTGAGGAAAGTTGTGTGTCAGGATTGCATCCTTTCACCACAACCTTTCAATCAGTATGCTGAGCAAATAATCCAAGAAGTTGGACTATATGAAGAACAAGGCATCAGGATTGGAGGATGACTCATTAACAATCTGCATTATGCAGATGATATGACTTTGCTTGCTGGAAGTGAAAAGGATTTGAAACACTTACTGATGAAGATCAAAGACCACAGCCTTTAGTATGGATTACACCTAAATATCAAGAAAACAAAAATCCTCACAACTGGACAAGTAAGCAAATCACAATAAATGGAGAAAGGATTGAGGTTGTCAGTGATTTCATTTTACTGGGTTCCACAATCAGTGCCATGGAAGCAGCAGTCAAGAAATCAAAAAAAGCATTGCATTGGGAAAAAGTGCTGCAAAGGACCTCTTTAAAGTACTGAAAAGTAAAGATGTCACCTTGAAGGCTAAGGCCTGACCCAAGTCATGGTATTTTCAATTGCATCACATGCATGTGAAAGCTGGACAATGAATAAGGGAGATACAAGAACTGATGCCTTTAAATTGTGGTGTTAGAGAGGAATATTGAATGTACCGCAGACTACCAAAAAGACTAACAGATTTGTTTTGGGAGAAGTACAACCAGAGTACTCCTTAGAAGCAAAGATGGTGAGACTATGTCTTACATACTTTGGACATGTTGTCAGGAGGGATCAATCCCTGGAGAAGGATGTCATGCTTGATAGAGTAGAGTGTCAGTGAAAAAGAGAAAGGCCCTCGACAAGATGGATTGACAAAGTGGCAGCAATGATGGGCTTAAGCATAAAAACGATTGTGGGCATGGCACATGACCAGGCAGTGTTTCATTCTGTTGTTCATAGGATAGCTATGAGTCGGAACCAACTCAATGGCACCTGACAACAACAAGAATAAAGTGCAACTTAAAATTTTTGAAAAGAAGTTGGAGCCACTCTAAAAAACAGTGGGTAACACTGCCTTATCCTGAAAAATGATTGCAGACTGAACCCTGCCCCCCACCACACACTTTGCTGTTAGTGTGAATTAGTTGGGTCTATAATACGGTTCCTTTACTCATAGCTGAGCTGGGCAATTTAGGGAAGGGGTGAGTAGAACTTGTGGAAGAAGAGAACCATAAAAGAAAGTGGGAGCAGAAGAAGCCAGACACAAAAGGTTACATGTTGTATGACTCCACTGATGGAAAATATCGAGAATAGGCAAATCCACAGAGATAGACAGTAGATTCATGGTTGCTTAGGACTTGGGGAGGCCTCTGGGTGGAATGAATGGTACAGTGCTGGACTAATAACTAAAAGCGTTTCCAATCCACCCTGCAGTGCCAGGGAAGAAAGGCCTGGTGATCTGCTTCTTTAAAGATCACAGCCAAGAGAACTCTGGGGAGCAGAGTTCTACACTGAACTCATGGGGTTGCCATGTATTGGAGCTGACTCCACAGTGATGGGTTTTGGCTTTGTTTTTGATAGGGCTTGAGGGGTAGAGGAATCCTTGGGTGATACAAATGGTTAAGCGCTCAACTGCTAACCAAAAGGCTGGCAGTTCAAAGCCACCCAACAGTGCCGTGGAAGAAGGCTGGGCAATCTGCTTCCCAAAAAATCACTGCCTTGGAAATCCTTTGTAGCACAGCTCTACTTGGAAATGCATGAGATCTCCATGAGTCAGAAGTGATTCTGCTTCAGGCTGATGGATTTGGTTGGGATTTGGAGCTGAGAAGAGGGGGAAATGGGAAGTGACTGCTAATGCATTTCTCTTTGGGGTAATGAGCATGTTCTGGAACTCGAGAGAGGTGGTGGTGGTATGAAATCACGAAGGTACCAAATGCCACTGAACTGTTCAGTTTAACATTTTGTAATGTGTATTTTATCATAATAAAAAAGAGAGAGAGAGAAAGAAATTGAGCACACGTCCCCAGCTCAGGAGAGCAATTTAAAAGCAGTCAGCATTGATAAGTGTGGAAGAATAATTTGGGACCAGATAAAGGCAACGGTCACATAACATGATGAACATAATTCACATCACTGAACTGTACAGGGGAAGATTGCTGAAACATCAGATATTTTGTTACCTGTATAGAATGTCTACCAGAAGGAGCTCTGGTGATGCAGTGATGAAGCACTCAGCTGCTAACAGAAAAGTCAGTGATTTGAATTCACCCAACCACGCTGCAGGAAAAAAGACCTGGGGATCTACTCCTATAGAGATTTTTTTAAAAAATCAAACCCATTGCCATCTAGTCAATTCCAACTCATAGGGACCCTATAGGTCAGAGTAGAATGGTTCCATAGGGTTTTCAAGGCTGTGATCTTTATGGAAGCAACTGCCACCTCTTTCTTCTGTGGATCACCTGGGGGTTTGAACCACCAACCTTTGCCATCAGGGAGCCTTTCCTAAAGACGACAGCCTTGGAAACCCTATGAGGCAGTTCTGCTCTGTCCTATAAGGTTGCCCTGTGTCAGAATGGACTCAATGACACACCACAACAACACATGCCCCACAATTTAAAAAGAAGTAATCAACAGTGAGTGAACACCTACTGTGTGACCAGCACTGCGCAGTGCCTGCCACTATTCCCCAGTGACCTCATGTCATGCTGCTGCTAAGGCACAGAGGGGCTGATGAACATGAGACGCCAGGGCTTATGGGTAGGTGACTAAATGCAGATCTGGCTCAGAGACAGATTCTGCATTCTCTGCAGGCTTGACAAGTGCTTGGGGATGCTGGTCCAAGGTACCCACCTTGAGTTGAGGGCCTAGGGATTCATCTAGCAGCCCCTCCGATTCAGCCCAGCCATGCTGAAGATTAGACACCTTGCCAGGGGCCCTGGTCTCCCTGTCTCTCAGAAGAAAGCCTGGCTAGAAGGATCCTGGAGTAGAATCTCTCTCCTTTGCCATTGGTAGTTGGGGCCCTCCTGTCCTGGATACTAACATTGCAATAAATAAATAAATAAATAAACAAAAATAAAGCAAAGACCCAAAGCTGGAGCATTTGGTGTAGAGTTACCTAGAGCTACTCTTGGTGTTACTTTGCAGGTTATCTGCCAGGTATCTGTTCAGTGTCAAGTCCACCCTTTGCTGAGCCCTGCTTCTGATCTTTTTGTTTACTTTGGATGGGGGCCTTAGGAGGAGGCAAGGTAGAATTAAACCCATCAAATCTGGAGAGAGCAGGCATTTGCCCTGAGTGACATCTTTATATCTTTACAGATTCCCACGTCTTGGAGGAAAACTAATCATTAGCAGGAATGCATTCAGTTTCTAAGATTTCTGGAGGTGGAGGCTTTTCCACAGCCTGGGCTGGGGATTTTAGGGGGTGAGGTGGGGACTGGAGACCCCATGAGGAGTGTGGGGCCAGCACCAGCCATGACCATCCCCAGCAGGGAAGGAGCCAGTGTGGGACAAGGCTACCCTGAAGTGTTCTTCTGTCCCTGAGCCTGGGCATCCAGCAGAGACCCTCCCCCAGTGCAGAAGGAGGGCCAGGGCCCAAAAGAGCTCCCTTTCTTCATCCATCATGGTGGGTACTATTGCCCCCTGGGAAAAAGCTCTAGCTTCTGTTTGCATTCCACTTTATTCTCTGGGTCTCAGTTTCTCAGGAGCCCTGTAAAGCAGATGCCCCTGGAAAAGGCAGGGGAACCCGAGAGAGGCGGAGCTTCCCCTTGCAGCCTGACAGCATCTGTCCTAGAGCCATCAGCCCCAGAGAAAAAGAGAGAGACTCTTCACTTCCCTACAGCTCCTTGGAGAAACAAAGGCCACCCCCCTCTACCCCCAATCACTGCCTAGAAGGGTATCAAGAGCTTTCGCTTAAGTGCAAGAGGGCGGGGAGGGGCGCATATTAACTATTAAATGAGAGAAGTGGTTTCCTGAGATGATGTAATTATTCTCAACAGCCTAAACCCCATCGGCCACCTCCCTTTGACCAAAGCAGTTCAGGCGGCACTGAACACTTAAAACAAGACCCGGGCGCCAGCATCAGGAACTTTTTGTTTGGAGGGGGTCCCAAGAGCCCTCAGTGAGGGGGGCTGCCTGCTTCTGAGCCTGACACTTGTCCAGCCAGTTTAGGTCTTAAAAAGAGACTCATGTCGACTTCACTGTAGTGAGCGGGTGGGGCCATAAAAAAGTACAATCTGACTTAGACCGGAAGGGATGGTCTTTGGAGAGATGTCTCATGTCAAGGGCAGGCGGCTAAGACCTGGATGCCACCAGGGCTCTTCGGGCAATCGGAAGACAATCCGTTTTCAAGAAAGGTACACGGTGTCAGCTCCCCTATCCCACCCGCCCCACTCCAGAGAAACTATGCAGAGAGGAGAAGGGACTCTCAAAGATAGAAGAGAGGTAAAGATAGAAACCAGCTGCCTACCCCCAAAGAGAAACCACTCAGAAAGGCGGTCCAGAGAGATGGTGGTCTTTCTACCGTTGTCTGTGGAGTTAACATTGTGGCAGGGAAATAAAGATGAAATCCCCCACAGGACCTGCTCCCACCTGCCCGCCTCCCCTGGGCTGCCTGGCGACCCACTCACCTGTATCGCATCAGCCCTGCGGCTCAGGCAGTCGGCTAGTGGGCAGCGCAGCAAGTCCTCCAGCTGTTCTGAGGGTTCCGCCTCGTTAGCACCCAGGGGTCCAAGCTGCCCGAAGCCCTTGAATCCATCGCCCACCCAACTCGGGGGACAGAGACAAAACAGAGAAGGGGGACGCCAAGAGCAGCGGCGTTCTGAGCCGAGGGCTCCCACACTGGCAGACGCTGAGTGGGGCTGCTGTGCCAGCTGCCAGGGGAAAAGGGGGAGGGGGAGAAGGAGGAGGAGGCTTCCCCGATCCAGGAGGAGGGAGCAGAAGATCAGGGCTCGTCAGCTCCGGGTCATCGTCTGCAAAGTGCCCCACAGGGGGCCCAGCACTGGCAGCCAAATCCAGCCACGTGTCTGCCACCCCATGGCTCCTGTGGGAAATGAGAGAAGATCTCGGTCCGTCTTCTCTGCCTGCGCCCCCTGGGCACAACCCTCTGACCTAGCTCGGGCTAGACTTGAGTCTCAACAAGGATGTTGTTCGCCCCCTATCTCCTTTCTGCTGCTGCCTTTCGTAAGGAGCCCAGAAACGTGAACGTAAGAGAATTCCCTTTCTTTCAGCTGACTCCTGCCAGGGATCCAAGGAGGGGGTGCGCAGAACAAGCTCCAGGCAGCAGGGGTCTGGAACTCCTGCTTCTTCTTTAAAGGTCTCCCCACCCGTGGAGTGCAGCCTACATTACTGATGCCTATACCAAGTTGATGCTTCCAGGGCAACGGCTCATCCTCCCTGCCTGTTCTTGAAGTGGCTTCCTGCACCCGTGGCCTCTCACCTTGGGCAGAGAGGTGGTTTTATAAGAAAAGAAAGAAAGGAAGAAGGAAAACTGAGTACAGTACTTCAAAACGGCAAGTAGGTGACCCAAGTTGTAAAGGAGCCTCCTGTAAGGTGGTTCTTGTTGTTAGGTGCCCTCAAGTCGATTTGGACTCATTGCAACCCTATAGGTCAGAGTAGAACTGCCCCATAGAGTTTCCAAGGAACACCTGGTGGATTTGAACTGCCAACCTCTTGGTTGACAGCTGTAGCATTCTCTCACTATGCCACTAGGGTTTCCTCCTGCAAGGTGTGGCTGTACTTTTCCTAAAAGAGTCATTGTAAAATGGCAGGAGAAGATGTAGCAGCACCATCAGAATCTGTCTAAACTTCCGGGGTACAATGACCAGGAGCCCCGCAAAGCTGGTTCCATGAGGTGTCCATCAGGCATATCTCCACTCTCCAAGCTTTTCACCAGTTCTGACACCAGCTGTCCTTCCCATGCTGCTCTGCTTCTTTTCCATGTTCAGAAACCCGATGCAATGGTTGCACAGAACTCACAGACTGTACGCACAGTTCAGTGGTTTATTAAGAAACAAGGTGCAGCACAGGATCAGGCTCAACAGGCTGCAACTTGGGGCTTAGGATCCGGAAGCATGCTGGGTAGGAAGTCTCCCGGCTTTAGTGCAGGACAGCTCTCTCATGTCCTCTCACTCCGCTGAGGACAGGTTCCTCTCGTCCCCTTCAGGACGGTCTCCTCTCAGCCCCTGTGGACAGGCTTTCCTTGGACCCCTCAAGACAGACTCTTTTCGGCTCTGCTGTCCGTCACTTGCTGCTGTTCAGTGGGCCTCCTCTGGGCTTGTTGTGGTCTTTGTTATTATAGCCCTTGACCAGTCTTACAGCTCCTTTAGGAGATCAGTTGCCTTGTCTCTGCTGCTTCTGTCTGCTGTGTCGTTCTGCTTTTCTCCTTCTCCCTTTTCCAGCTGTTTCTCTACTTCTTACCATATGCTAAAACTGCCCTGGAATGGGCTTCTTATATCTACAATTCCTTGTCAATGTCAAGGCATGGCACTCCTGCCAGAACCATGAACTCTGATCAATCCTGTCTTGATAAGCCACAGACACTTCACTTGCATAGTCCATAGTCCTTTCATTTGCATAGTATATTGACCAGTCCCTGTAAAGTATATACTAGGCAGGCTGCATCCTAAGGCCAGGCAAAAAGTATCAAACCATCCTTATTTACAGCTGACCTAGGAAATTTCAGTCAACATGGAGAAAAGTAACAAACCCTCCAGGGTGGAAAACTAGGGAATGGTAACTCCTTAGGGCTTAGGGGACAAAATCTCTCAAGTTGTTTTTCCAAAGGCCCAAGGCAAAAGGCCACATAATAGAATTCATTTTGCCACAGATACCTAGGACACACATGTGCCATCAAGCTGATTCTAATTCATAGTGACCCTGTAGGCCAGAGTAGAACTGCCTCTTAGGGTTTCCAAGGCTACAGTCTGCACAGGTTTATCCTAAAGAGTAGCCAGGGAGTCTGAATCACAAACTTCTCATTTACAGCCAAATGCTAAACCACGGTGCTACCACAGCTCTGATAGGAGTATAATACAGATTAAAAGTACTAACTTTTTTTAAAAAAGATTATGTATGTCAAGGAATGGAAACCCTGCTGGCTTAGTGGTTAAGTGCCATGTCTGCTAACCAAGAGAGGTTGGCAGTTCAAATCTGCCAGGTGCTCCTTGGAAACTCTATGAGGCAGTTCTATTAGAAACTGTTATAGGGTCACTGTGAGCCAGGTTTGGTTCTGTATGCCAAGAAACAGAAAACTGGCTCTTGTTTGTTTGTTTGTTTTTAAAGTCAAATACTAAGTATTTTGGAATTTGAGAGTAATGTGCTCTATGGGGTGGTTCTGCTGTGTCCCACCGGGTCACTATGAGTCAGAATCGACTTGTCGGCAATGATTTGGCTTTTTAGGGTTGTGCTGTCGGTTGCAAATCTTCACCTCTGCCCTTGTAGCTTGGAAGCAGTCATAGAAAACATATAAATAATGGGTGTGGCTATGTACCCATAAAACTTTATTTACAAAAACAGGTTACAAGTTGGATTTGTACCCCCTTCTCCCTCCTGCCTGCCCATAGGTTGCTGCACCTTGGTGTGTGCATATAGGGTCACCGTGAGTCAGACGGCAGTGGGGTGGGTTTGGTTTTGATGTATGTAAAACGTGTAGTGTCTGGTGCATACAAAGTACACTTGTTACCTCCAGGCTCTCTCCCTTTGGAGCTGTGTGACCTTGGTAAGTCACTTCAGCCTCAATTACTTCTTGTTCAAAACTAGGAGAATAATACTCAATAAGGGTTTTTTTGAGTATAAAATAAGACATGAGTTATTGAAGTGCATTGTGAATTCAAAATGCTATATGTTATTATTGTTACTCAGGGAGCCATAAGCCTGTGCAATTAGCATTGCCTTTTCCTAGTTTTAAAGCACGTGACTTGTATGAGTCACTCCATGGTGAACATAAATAGCCAGCCCGGTTTCTTTGGAAGTTCTTTTAAAATGTCAAAAAGTTCTACTTTTTCCACTTAGTGAATGAGAACATTCTGAATCAACTATCTTTAAATTTTTGTGTCTTTTACAAGAGTGGGTGACCTTACATGGATTGAACACTTGGTCCTGGTTATTCACTCTTCCTGACATCCTTGCCTCTGCCAGGGTCTCACGGTGGGTGCGTGTACCTCCCCACCCCTTGGCACTGGGTCAACCACACGACCTGTCCCTTGACTTTGGATGGAACACACGACTTACTTCTGCCAGTGGCATGTGGACAGAACTGACGGTGTGCCAGTTCCAAGCCTGGGTCTTAAAAGGCCTCATGTACCTCCTGTAGCTCTTTTCTTGCCAAGTCAACACATGGTCCCAGGAGGACAATGAGAGACGCATGGAGCAGAGTCCCCCAGCTGAGCCCTGCTCAGCTCAGCCAACCCCAGCCAACCCACAGGTGCCTGGGAATGAGTGTCTGTTGCTTTAAGTCAGTGAGTTCTGTGGTAGTGTATAATGCAGCATGACGGTGGCAATAGCCAACTGACAGTGACCCAGAGAAAAAGCATATAACCTACGAGATTCAGTCTGAACCAGACAGAATTTAAAGTAAAATGAAAGTCAAGATCTATCTGCCCAATAGTCAAAGTCTGGGCACCATCTCCACAATTCTAAATAGTTTATAACCTTGATTACAGAAATGATGCCCAAAGAGAGACATTTTAGAAGGCAATATGATATATTGGTCCACTCAGGCAACAGAGGAAGATTTTTGTTTGCTGGTCCAGAAGGGTTGCTTTTTTTTGGAGGGCGGGGGGCATGGGTATCCAGCAGGTGGACACAGGATGCTCCCTCACTTACCTTCCAGTTGAAGTGGCTACACCTAACTAAGGGTCCCTAGTGCACAATGGTTAAGCTCTCAGCTACTAACCGAAAGGTTGGCAGTTCATACATGACCGAGTGACTCCATGGGAGAAAAATCATATGATCTGCAACAGTAAAGGTGACAGCTTAGAATATCCTATGAGACAGTTTTGCTCTGTCACATAGAATTGCTATGAGTCACAACTGACTTGACAGCACCTAATAAAAGCAATGGAAACCTGGTGGACTTAGTGATTACGCGCTACAGTTGCTAACCGAAGGTTCGGCAGTTCAAATCTACCAGGTGCTCCTTGGAAACCCTATGGGGCAGGTCCACTCCGTCCTATAGGGCCACTATGGGTTGGAATCTACTCGATGGCAAAAGTTTGTTTTTGTTTGTTTGCTTGCTTGTTTGTTTTTAACAAAAACAATAATTTTGAGAAAGACTGGAAATGTAGTTTAGCTAATTCTCTCAGAGGAAGAGAGGACAGGCTTTGGCAAAAGCTCGTCACTCTTTGCCTCAATTATTCCATGTGTGGTGAGAAGAGATTGTCAATAAACTTGTCCTCTTTTTCTCCCCACTGTACTTTGAGTGACAAAACTAGGCTTCAGAGACCTTGTACAGCTGCTCCCTCTGTCTGGAATTCCCTTTCCCCCGGTAGCCACCTGGCTCACTCCAAACAGAACTCCTGGGTATGGAAAACCCTGAGCAATGTTTCATTCTGTGGTACATAGGGTTAATGTGAGTTGGAACCAATGCCAGCCAGCCAGCCAAGTGCCGTTGAGTCGGATCCGACTCATGGCAGTGGTGCCTAAAAACAACAACTCCCCCACTAAAATGCGAGCTCCATGAGGACGGGGGCTTGGTTCCATCTGCTACTGGAGTCCAACAGGTAGACCTATGTAGTACTCACCCCTGCTTCTGGAGTAGTGGGTCAGTTTTCTGTGCAGATCTGTCAAAATTTCTGTGTCAAGAGCTTTCACAGATCCTAGACCACAAGCAATAGGTCAGCTGCTTGGGCTTGTTTTCACCTCTGCCTGCTCTTGTTTTTGTCTCTTTCCAGTTATATCTAGTACTGACCCCTCCCACCAACTAAATAGCCAACAGCTTCTGATGGTGGGCCAGACTCACACATGCTCGTGTTGAACAGCCAAGTGCCCCTAAAGTTTGTCTTAAGAGGACTCCTGGGCTTGGGTTTTCAGAAGGCCCTTGCCTCTTCAAAGCAGACAAGATCAATCACAATGGCACCTCCTCACTTGGAAGTCTTGTGTTCGGGACTCAAGAAAGCAGGAGGAGAGAAGCTGACAGAGCTCGCCTGGTATGTTACACTGCAAAGCCCTGTTTGCATGATTGGAAGACACCACGAGAGTCCACTGACTTTGCAAATCTCTGGATTTCAGCCAGAGAACAGATGACAGACATGTCCAAACTGAAGAACAAAGAGAAAACAGAACTCCTGGCTATGGAAAAAAACTAGTTCCTCAAGCTAGTCTGCCAACATCAAGCCCGTTGAGTTCCAAGCAGGTGTCTGGACTTTCTCCTACCTCTTATCCATGCTTTAGACGATGCTGTGGAATAGCTGTTTTCCTGCATATATATATGACTATTCTGGCCTTTGGAAATAACCTACAGATTATTCCCTATCTGAAAAGAAAGGACAGACAGCCCACTTTCCCTCAAAATCGCCTCTCCCTGCCGTCTACAGTAAACCCATTTGAGCTAGGCAAATGACAAGCAACACTTCCAACTTCCCTTACAGCTAGGTGTGGCCTTATAACGAAGTTCTCACCAACAAAACATGAACAGAAGTGAAGTGTGTAGCTACCATGTCACCAGCTCAAAAGAATTCTCTTGTCCTGACTTTCTTTTTCCACATTCCCACAAACTGTTGTGTGGACATGGTGATGTTCCCACTTCAGTCATGCACATGAGCAATCATCCTTGGGAATGGCAGAGCTACAGGTGCAAGGAATCTGGGTCCCCAAAACCGGTTGCCATCGAGTTGATTCAGACTCATGGTGACCCCATGTGTGTCAGAGTAGAACTGTGCTCTGTAGGGTTTTTGTTGGCTGGTTTTTGGAAGCAAGTCATTATGTTTTCTTCACAGGCACCTCTGGGTAAACTCAAACCTTCAATCTTTCAGTTAGCAGCCCAGCGTTTTAACCATTTGTACCACTGAGGGCTCCTACCTGGGCCTTGGATTACCTCAAAGGAATAGAACCCTCTACACAGCCAGATACTTGCTACCTCCAAGAAAATTCTATCTTACTGGAGACTCTCCATTATTATTCTCCTCAATACCAAACAACACCCAAACCCATTGCTGTTAAGTTGATTCTGACTCAGAGTGGTCCTACAGGACAGAGTAGAACTGCACCATAGAGTTTCCAAGGAGCACCTGATGGATTTGAACTGCCAACCTTTAGGTTAGCAGACATAACACTTAACTGCTACATCACCAGGGTTTCCTTTCCTTTAATATTTACCCCTAAAGATCCTTACCCTTGAAAGATACGTGCTTGAAGTGAATATTTGAACTTTTCATTCCTTGATTTAATGTTTCCATGTTACTGTTTAAGGTGCTCCAGTGGCACAGTAGTTAAAAACTGGGCTGCAAACCAACAGGTTGGCAATTCTAGCCCACAGGCCACTTCCTGGGAGAAAGATGGAGCAGTCTCCACCCCTACAGATTATAGCGTCAGAAATCTTATCAGGCAGTTCTTCCCTGTCATATAGGGTCACAAAATCAGAATGGACTCAATGGCAATGGATGCATTGTTGTTTGTGGACCCTGTGCCAACATACTCTATAAATGTTGTGTTTTCTGAATCAAATATTGAAACATATTTGCAGGAACAATGGCAGTGGCAGAATTCTAAGCATGTATTTGTACTTCTCCAACCCCAGATTTGAACCCTCAGTCTTCCTACGAGAGTGTGCAAACTATTTCACCTCTCTGGGCCTTGGTTCCTCATCTGCAGACTGGAGATAATAATAATGCCTACCACAAAAAGTTACAGTAAAGATTATGTTTTAAAAGCAGATTGAGAACTTAAAATGGGACCAATATGCAGCAAACATGCACTACACATGTTAGGTTCTGCTGTCAACATCAGCTGCGGCAACAGCAGCATCGCCAACATCATCATGTCATGGAAAAACCCAGAAAAAGCGCCCGGTAACAGTGTGCAGTTATGGGACTGGAGCCCGACGGGGCGCATGCTGTAATCCTTGCTCTAGTACTTACTAGCACTGTGACTTTGAGGAACTTATTTAACTTCTGCCTCAACTTTCCCTTTCAGCAAGATGAGGATGACAAAAGTGACAATAGATACATTACAAGGTTGCTGTGAGCAATTGACACACAGAAGTGTACCAAGCACAGAAAAAAACAAAGCCAGCTGCCATAAAATCAGTTCTGACTTATGGTGACCCCGTGTGAGTCTGAATAGAACTACCCCATAGGGTTTTCATGGCTGTGACCTTTTGCAAGCAGATTGCCGAGCCTTTCCTCTGAGGCGCAAGTGGATGGGCCTGAACTACCAACTTCTCAGTTAGTAGTTCAGTGATTAATCATTTGCACTACTCCAGGACTCCCTTGCTTGACACATGGTTGTTGTTGTGTGCTGTTGAGTTGATTTTGAATCATGTGTCTGACAATTAAGTCCATGAACTTGATTGTTCTAAGCACTATATACCTCATTGCTAAATATCACTAAGGTCACCTTCGAAGTCCTCCCCTTGGGAAGCTGTGCACTGATGCCAGTGCCTAGTCCACCCTTCAAAGCAATTTTGGAACTCTTTCTGGAATGTCCATTGTGCACAGTGGCACAGTGACAAGTTTGGGAACTTCATTGTATAGCTGTCTGTAAGGGAGTTTTTAGTCAGTAAACAAATAACTGTAGTGGAACACCCTCCCTAATCACCTAATCTGGCCCCCAATTACTTTTTTTTCTTACTCAAAGATAAATATTTAAAGGAAGACATTTTGATTACATTCAGGGCATCAAGGGTAATACAACGACAGCTCTGATGGCCATTCCAGGAAAAGAGTTCCAAAAATTGTTTCAAAGAGTGGACTAGACACTGGTGTTGATGCATAGCTTCCCAAGGGGAGGACTTCTAAGGTGACTGTATTGATACTCAGCAGCGAGGTATAGAGCACTTTTTCTAGGATGAGTTTGTAAACTTAATTGGCAGTCCTCCTACCCTGGTAGAGTGTCAGCAAAAAAGAAGACCCTCACTGAGATAGATTGACACAGTGGCTGCAGTGATAGGCTTAAGCATAAAAATGATTGTGGGCATGGCACAAGACCGGGCAGTGTTTCATTCTGTTATGCATAGGGTCACTGTGAGTCAGAACTGACTCAAAGGCACCTAACAACAATAGGGCAGAGTAGAAGTGCCCTGTAGGATTTGTAGGCTATAATTTCTACAGAAGGAAATTGGTAAGTCTTTTCTCCCATGGCTGTACTGGTGAGTTCAAACCACCAACCTTTCAGTTAGCAGCTAAGCACTTAACTGTGGTGTCACCACAGATCCTTCTGACACATAGTATATGCTATATAAATATTAGCCTTTTTTTTTTTAATTTATCACAGTCAATGCAGAAAACAGAAGCCACAATCAAAGTGAGTTACTAGAGAAGTAAAGACTAACGTGAGCCTTACCCAAGCCATAGTATTTTCAGTTGCATCATACGCATGCAAAACGTGGACAATGAACAAAGAAGACAGAAGAGAACTGATGCCTTTGAATTGTGGTATTGGAGAAGAATGTTGAGTGTACCATGGACCATCAAAAGAGCAAACAGAACTGTTCTGGAAGAAGTACCACCAGAATTCTCCTTGGAAACAAAGATGGCAAGACTGCATCTTACATACTTTCTACATGTCGTCAGGAAAGATCAGTCCCTGGAGAAGAGCATCATGCTTGCTAGAGTGGAGGGTCAGCAAAAAAGAGGAAGACCCTGACAAGGTAGATCGACCCAGTGGCTGCAACAATGGGCTTAAGCATAAAAATTATTGTGGACATGGTACAAGACCAGGCAGTGTTTCAGTCGATTATATGTAGTGTCACTATGAGTGGGAACCAACTCGATGGCACCTAACAACAACAGAGAAGTGTTGAATGAAATATAACAAGACAGAGCTCATGGGACAATGCAGCACTCCCAGACTAGCAAAAGCAGAGAGCTGTTACCATCACAAGTGTGAAAGGGGGAAAAGTAGGAGTGGTCTCCAGACCCTGGAGGTGGAAGGTGAGCTTTGTGGAGAGGGACACACCACTCCTGACTGCCTGGGATGGAACATTCCCCACCACACCCTGCATCCATGGGCGCCCCTAGTGGCTGAAGTGACTAACACCATGCAGCCAGGGAAACTGCCCAGGCTGTCAGGAGTCAGCAACCCCCCCAGTGTGCCGAGTATGGTGGAGAGCTGGGGTTCAGTTGCCAGAATGTCGTAGCTACTTTCTGAATCCCTGAAATTCAGGTTGTTTTTCTCAGCACCCAGTCTGGCTGATCTGCCTTTTCTGTCCCATGCTACCACAGGAAGCAGATACAAAAGGGAATGAGAGCCTCTGGAAATCTCTATTAAGTCATAAGGACTGGTCCCACTAGGCACTGTGTCTATGATGGTGGCTATTTGTCATGCCTTTTCTTGAGCAGAGGGCTATGACTACTCTTTACTTCTCAGAGTTATATTCCTCTTGGCCAAAAAAATGGACAGCTGGCTGAACTGACAATGCCCCAACAACGGCTGGCAGAGGTCTTGCCAACTTCCCTGCCGCCCCCAGTCCCACAGCAGAAGCAAATTCCACGGAGACCTGCTGAAAAACACAATACTTATCCACTATCAGCACAGCCAACGCCTCTGCCTCCTGCCCAGGCGAGAGATTCACTGGTGCTGTGTGTTGGGCAAAGTTCAATTACCTGGTAACAGCAAAGGGGGCCAATGGGAGGAGAGGAGTAAAAGACGTACAGAGGTAAGATTAAATGTCCACCTGCCTTGCCTATGTAAACTGATCAATCAGACCAGGAGAGGCCACACACAGCGGGCATGTCACACTGTTGTACAACCATCTGTCATTGTTATCCCTGATAACCAACTATCCATTTCCAGAAGTGCAACCTACCTGGACAATGTTTCCTAAGCTACTTAACATGAGTTCCACTTTCCTCTCTGTAAGATGGGCTGACAACCTGAAAGAGGTAATTAAATGGCAGAAATATGTACGTACTATAGATATCAGCCGAGTGTCTGGTGTCCTATGTATGCACTCAAAGAAGTGAAAGCAGAGACTCAACAGATGCCTATGTGAGGTCTGCCAATTAAGTCTGCAAACTCCTTTTAGAAACAGTGCTACGTACCTCATTGCTGAATATCACTACAGCCACCTTTCAAGTACTCCCCTTGAGAAGCTATGTACTGAGGCCTGTTCCTAGTCCACTCTTCAAAGCAATTTTGGAACTCTTTTTCTAGAATGGCCATCAGAGTTGTCGCAGTACTACCCTTGATGTTCTGATTGTCATCAAAATGTCTTCTTTTCATATTTCCTTTATCTCCAGGTAAAGAAAAAGTCACGGTGGTGGGAGGGAGATCAGGTGAGTAGGGAGGGTTTTCCAATACAGTTACTTTTTTACTGGCTAAAAACTGCCTCAGAGACAGCTATACAATTAAGTTTGCAAACTTGCCACCTTGCCACTGTGCACAATGACCATTCCACAACGAATTCTATTATCACTTTGAAGGATAGACTAGGTGCTGGCATTGGTGCATAGCTTCCCAAGAGGAGTACTTGAAAGGTGACCATTAATGATGTTCAGCAATGAAGTATGTAGCACTTGGAACAATTAAAATTGTCAGAACTCGTATGTTGTGTCACTTAATCTAGATGTCCCCTGCCAACATCCATTTTGGTCTTTTGTTTCTCTTCTATCTTTTTAATGAAATTTTGCTGTCTTCATGTATGCTTTTCTGTTATTTATCTGACAGCTCCTCTGGGTCGTCTGTCATTAGTGTTTATCAAATCTAAACTGTTCTTGAAACCATCTGTGAAAGGTGAGGCTAAGATGACAGAGTAGTCAGATGCTTGCTGTGACCCTTCTTATACTAAAGACCCACGAACACAAAAGAATCAATTATATATGACATTCTAGGAGCCTTGAACAACAAAGACAAAGTTGAGAAGTTGAGCTGAGAGGGCAGTGGAGTCAAGATGGTGGACTATTACACACATTTCCCTAAATCCCTCTGGAAAACAAGACCTGAACTGATAATTAAACAGAGCCTTCTGGATACCTAGTGAGTCCTAGGACATGGCATAGGGCTGTTAGTTTGGACTTCATACCACTGAGAGGAAAAATTCCTGTCTTTCACTGATCCCCTGTGCCGTGGTAGGTGGGGAGCTTGTGCAGGACACCATCTTGTTCCACTGGGATGCAGATATACCCACACAGAGGCCTCAGCTGGACCTAATTTGTAGGCTAAGAGGCAGCGCCTGCCCAGAGGAGAGTGCTTTTCTGGCCGAAAAGCAGTATTCCACACAATGTCACCTACGGCTGGGGCCCAACAGCAGAGGCCAGCAGGGCAGTAGCCTTTCTGTATTTTGAACTAGTTTATAACATCTGGGGTTGGATATAGAGGTGCTTACTTTGACATCTGGGAAGAGGGACCTGTAAACTGAAAAACTGACTGACTTTGGAGGTTCTCAGATACCTTTTACCTTTCATTTTAAGATAGCCTAGAGAAACAACTGTGGTCCATCCTCGCAGCATCTCTCCCAGCCTCTGTTGATTCGCATGATGCCCAAAAAGCAAAAAACTCTCGATAAGAGTGCAACAAAGAAATCACCCACGGCTTCAGAAGGCCCCCGAAAGAATGTACCAAAGAACTTCCCAGACACAGAAACCTTTCTGAAACTATCAGACGGTGAATACAAAAGGGTTATATATAGAACCCTCCTAGACCTTATACAAAATGCAGCAGAGCAAAATGAAAAATTAAGTAAGCCATTCAGTCTGATGGAACACCAATATTCTGATTTTCCATTTCCAGCTCTTTGCACATATTGTTGTAATACTTTCTTTTGTCTTCTCACGCTGCTCTCTGAAATCTTCTGCTTAAGTGTTTTACTTGGCCATTCCTTTCTTTTGCTTTCACTGCTCAACATACAAGAGCAAGTTTCAGAGTCCCCTCTGATATCCAATTTGTCCTTTTCTTTCTTTCTTGTCTTTTTAATGACCTCTTGCTCTCTTCATGGATAATGTCTTTGATGTCATTCCACAATTCATCTGGTCTTCAGTCATTAGTGATCAACGTATCAAATCTGTTCTTGAGATGGTCTTTAAACTCAGGAGGGGTATACTCTAGGTCATACTTCACCTCTCATGGACTTGTTCTAATTTTCTTCGGTTTCAGTTTGAATTTGCATATGAGCAATTGATGATCTGTGCCACAGTCAGCACTGGTCTTGTTCTGACTGCTGATGTGAAGCTTTTCCATCGTCATTTTCCACAGATGTAGTCAATTTGGTCCCTGTGTATTCCATCAGATGAGGTCCATGTGTACAGTCACCATTTGTGTTGGTTAAAAAAGGTATTTGCAATGAAAAAGTCATTGGTCTTACAAAATTCTACCATGCAATCTCCAGCATTATTTCTATCACCAAGGCCATATTTTCCAACCACTGATCCTTCTTCTTTGTTTCCAACTTTTGCATTCGGTCACCAGTAATTATCAATGGATCCTGACTGCACGTTTGATCAATTTCAGACTGTAGAAGCTGGTAAAAATCTCCAACCTCTTCATCTTTGGCCTTCGTGGCTGGTGTGTAAATTTGAATAATAGTCATATTAACAGGTCTTCCTTATAGGTATGTGGATATTATCCTACCACTGATAGCATTGTACTTCAGGACAGATCTTGAAATGTTCTTTTTGATGATGAACACAACACCATTCCTCTTCAAGTTTTCATCCCAGCATAGTAGACTGTATGGTTGTCAGGTTCAAAATGGCCAAAACTCGTCCATTTCAGCTCATTAATGCCTAGGATGTCAATGTTTATGCATTCCATTTTGTTTTTGACAATTTCCAGTTTTCTGAGATTCATACTTTGTACATTCCGTGTCCCAGTTATTAGTGGATGTTTGCAACTGTTTCTTCTCATTCTGAGTTGTGCCACATCAGCAAATGAAGATCCCGGAGGCCTTACTCCATCCATGTCATTAAGGTTGACTCTACTTTGAGAAGGCAGCTCTTCCCTAGTCATCTTCCAAGTGCCTTCCAGCCTGAGCGGCTCACTTTCCTGCACCATATCTGACAAGGTTCGGCTGCTATTCATAATGTTTTCCCTGACTAATTTCTTTCAGAAGTAGACTGCTGGGTCCTTCTTCCTAGTCTATCTTAGTCTAGAAGCTCAGTTGAAACTTGCCTACCATGGGTAGGTACCCGCTGGTACCTAAAAACCAGTGGTATAGCCTCCTACATCACAGCAACAAGTAAGCCTCCACCGACAGACAAGTGGAGGCTGCTCACTCCCTCCTTACCCCATGGTGTTACCCTGCTTACCTGATGGTGTTACCTTCCCTACTCAATGCTATTACCCTCCCCACCTAATGCTGTTGCCCTCTTTACCTGATGTTGTTATCTGCCTTACCTGATGCTTTTATCCTCCTTGCCTGATGCTATTACTCTCCTTACCTGATGGTATTACCCTCCTTACCTGATGGTGTTATCCTCCTTGCCCAATGCTGTTACCCTCCTTACCCCCAAAATCAAAGCTAAAATACTGAAAATAGGGAAACATACATGTCATAATGTAAAAAGATAACAATATTATAACAAAAAAGGACTAAAAAATGTAGTCATAGACCTTTCATATGGAGAGCAAGTCAAGGCCATACAAAGAAATAAAGCACTGGTTTAAATTTATAAAAATATGTGTAACTATTAAGGTAGACACAAAGGAAATTAATAATCCTACACATCACAATAAAAAACAAAAAAAGCATAAAATTTCAGCAAATACAAAACCAACAACAGTGAAAAAGATGAAAAGAAAACAAATAAAGAAAAATGACTCAGCACAGAAATTAAGTGAAACAAAGAAACTGTCAACAGCTCATCACAATGACAGCACTAAACTCATACTCATCAACGATTAAGCTGACTGCAAGGGGATTAAATACACCAATAAAGAGACAGAGAATGGCAGGAAGGATTAAAAAATCACAGTCCATCTATATGCTGCCTATAAGAGACACAACTTGAAGATGCAAACAAACTAAAACTTCAAGGATGGAAAAAAATATCTCAAGCAAACAACATTCAGAAAAGAGCAGCAGTGGCAATAGTAATTCTAATTACAAACTTGAAAGTGAAATCCACCACAATGGATAAGGGAGGACACTATATAGGGATCTGGCTTTTCCTTAAAAGGCTAGAAATAGAAATATTGTACTATCTAGTAATCCTACTCCTTGGAATGTATCTTAGAGAAATAAAACCTGTCACACAAATAGATATGTGCACACTAATGTTCGTTGCAGCACTGTGCACAATAGCAAAAAGATGAAATCGATCCCAGTGCCCATCAGCAGACAGACAGATAAACAAGTTATGGTATATACACACAATGGAATGCTAAGCAATGACTAAGAACGATGATGACTCCACAAAGCATCTTGTAACATGGAAAAATCTGGAAGGCATTGTGACGAGTGAAATTAATCAGGTATAAAAAGACAAGTACTGTATGAGACCACTACTATGAGGACCCAAGAAAAGGTTTAAACACAGAAGAAAACAGTCTTTGATGGTTACGAGGGTGGGGAGGGTGAGAGGGGGTATTCATGAATTCGATAATAGACAATAATTATTTTTGGTGAAGGGAAGGACAACACACAGTAGAAGAGAAGTCGGCACAAGTGGACTAAACCAAAAGCTAAGAAGTTTGCTAAATACAACCAAACACTCTGAAGGACAGAATAGCAGGGGGAAGGGTCAGGTGACCATGGTTTTAGGGAACATTTAGATCAGTGGGCATAATGAAGTTTATTAAGGCAATATACTGCATCCCACATTGGTGAATGGCATCTGGAGTCTTAAAAGTCAGCAAGCAGCCATCTAAGGAGTATCAATTGCTCCCAAACTACCTGGAACAAAGAAGGATGAAGAACACTGAAGACATAAGGAAAACATGAGCTAAAGAGACAGAAAAGGCCACAAGTAACCAGAGACTACATCAGCATGAGACAGGAAGAACTAGATGGTGCCTGGCTACCACCAACGACTGCCCTGACAGGGAATTCAGCAAAGAGTCCCTTTTGGAGCAGGAGAAGTATAGAGTTCAGGACTCAAACTCTAGCAAAAAGGCCAGACTTGATGGTCTAATAGACTGCAGGGTCCCTGAAGACATGGTCCCTGGACTCTCTGTTAATCCAGAGCTGAAACTGTTCCAGATGCCAACTCTTCAGACAGAAATTCAACTGGTCTCCAACACAGAAAACGATAGTGGTGAAGAGTATGCTTCTTGGTGTAAGTAGACTAACTGGGCAGCTCCTGTCCAGAGACAAGATGAGAAGGCAGAGGAGGACAGGAGCTGGTTCAATGGACACAGAAATACACTGTGGAAAGGAGGATTGTGCTGTCACAGTGTGGTCGGGAGAGCAACTAGGGTGACATGACAGTATGTGTATAAATTCTTGTATAACAAACTGACTTGAGCTGTAAACCTTAGCACAATAAAAGGCAAAAAAGAATTGTTTCTAAATTTATGTTGGATACACTCAAGGACGTACTTGGGCTCTTGTGGATTTGTTTTTTCTTCAGCTTCAACTTAAACTTGCACAGGAAAAAATTAATGGTCTATTTTGGAGTCAGCCCCTAGCCTTGTTCTGAATAATGACATTGAGCTTCTCCACCATTTCTTTCCACAGATGTCGTTGATTTGATTCCTGTTTATTCCACCTGATCAAGTCCATGTGTATAGTTGCCATTTACGTTGTTGAAAAAACGTATTTGCAGTGAATAAGTTGTCAGTCTTGCAAAATTCTATCAAACTCCAGCATCATTTCTATCACTAAGGCTGTATTTTCCAACTACCCATCCTTCTCCTTCTTCATTTCCAACTTCCACATTCCATTCACCAGAATTATCAATGCACCTCGATTGCATGTTTGCTGAATTTCAGACTACAGGAATTGGAAAAAATCTTCCATTTTTTCATCTTTGGCATTAGTGGTTGGTTGTAAATTTGAGTGACAGTTGTTTTAACTGGTCTGGATATGATCCTCTCACTGACGGTTGTGCATTTCAGGATAGATCTGAACATGTTCTTAATGAGTGTACTTAATGTCACTGAATTATGTGTTTACAATCACTAAAATATTAAATGTTTTGTTATACACATACTTAACACAACAATTTCTTTCCTTTTTGTTTTTCAGTGTTGGACTAGCAAGATAAGCAAAGACTTCTAGATGGAGTCAGATGCCAGAAGAGGCCTCAGAAAAGCCTGCCACTAAATCAGTGAGGGCTGCTGGGTGAAACATAACATACTATAATCATCTCCATCAGACTAGAAATTACCTGCATTAAAATGCACTCATTTGAAATGTACAGCTTGAAGAGTTTTGACTAATGGACACACCCACATAGCCACCACCACAATCAAGATATGGAATATTCCCACCACCCTAAAAGCTCCCTCGTGCCCCGTTTGAAATCAGTCCCCCTTTTCCACATCCAGACAACTACTGATCTGCTTTCTGTCTCTGATTAAACTTGCCTGGTCTGTAATTTTCTGTAACTGGAATCATATACTATATGCTCTTTTGTGTTGGTTTCTTTCACTCAGCATAATGTTTTTGAGATCTGTTGATTAGTATCAATTCATTTTTATGATATTTCATTGTACATATGGGCCTCGCTTGTCCACCTGTTGGGAGACATTTGCGCTATCTCCAGTGTTTGGCTATAATGACTAAAGCTGCCATGAGCATCCATATAAAAGCCTTTGTGTGGACATAGGTTGTCATTTAATCTTGAGTAATTACCTGGACAAGAACTGCTGGGTCATTTGACACTGGTGACACAGTGGTTGAGTGCCTGGCTGCTAACAGATGGCAGTTCAAACCCATTAGTCACTCCATGGGACAAAGATGTGGTAAACTACTTTGTACAGATTACAGCCTAGGAAACACCACGGGGCAGTTCTACTCCATCCTCTGTGTTCACTATGAATTGGAATCAGCTTGACAGCCACAAATCTTTTATGAGTAGTAAGCTACCAGCTTGTTGCTGCCAACAGTGGGGGTGTGGCGCCACATCCCTACGGGTTCTTGGCTTCCTCAGTCTTTTCTATTATAGCCGTTCTAGTGAGCATGCGGCAACATCTTTCGAGCTTTAATTTGTGTTTTCCTAATAACTACCGATATCTAAGACATGTAAGGACATAAACAAACACTAAATAAATAAACGGAGAGCCCAGGAGCCAGAGAAGAGATAGCCAGAGTCATGGAGGAGACATGTTAGTTGGCCCTGTAGAACCTTGTGGGACCTGGGGGCTCTTGGGATCTTCTATTGGCCCCACAGGGCCTCAAGCCCTTACTGGGTGGGGAATTGGAATTGGTACTCCCTACATCAATAGGGGTTAAGTGTTATACCTGCTAACCAAAAGGTTTCACCAGTTCAAATCTGCCAGGTGCTCTTTGGAAGCTCTGTGGGACAATTCTACTCTGTCCTATAAGGTCACTATGGGTCATAATTGAAGTGCAATTTAAGCCCAGGTGGTGCACAGGTTAGACCTTTGGCTGCTAACTGAAAGGTTGGCAGTTAGAACTACCAGCCACTCCGGGGAGGAAGGATGTGACAGTTTACTTTCATAAAGATTGCACCACTGGAAACCCTACAGGGCAATTCTCCTCTGTCCTCAACAGCAATGGGTTGAGTTTTTCAGAGTATATATCAGGATCTAGTAGGACCACAGAAACCCTGGTGGCATAGTAGTTAAGTGCTACAGCTGCTAACCAAAAGTCAGCAGTTCGAATCTGCCAGGCACTCCTTGGAAACTCTATGGAGCAGTTCTATTCTGTCCTACAGAGTTTCTGTGAGTCAGAATCAACTTGATGGCAGCAAGTTTGCTTTTTATTTGGTTAGTAGGACCACACCCTAAGGGAAGAGTTCTAAGAATATTCTGCCCGCCAGCCCAGGGAGACCACACAAACACTTGCCTCTGCTCTGTACATTAAAAAATAAAAAAATAAAAATTTAAGATTGGTAATGAAATGAGCATTAATTTACACTGCTGATAACTTGTTGCTGTCATCACCCCTCTGTTCATAGCCATACCATATGGCATATACATTGCTATAAACTTTTAGAATGGCAAAGTTATATTAATATTATTAATATCCATGTTGTTAACACAATACTGTTAGAATATATTTAACATCTAAACATGAATGTTTATATTTGTTTGGAAGTTTTGGAAGAACATAACAGAAACTACTTAAGGTAGCCTAGGCAAAATAATAAGGAAGACAGAAGAAGAAATGAGGCCTTAGAAATTGTGCTGTTGGAGAAGAATATTGAATACACCATGGACTGCCAAAAGAACAAACAAATCTGTCTTGGAAGAAGTACAGCCAGAATGCTCCCTAGAAGCGACAATGGTAAGATTTCGCTTTTCAGTACTTTGGACATGTTATAGGTGGGGACCAGCTCCCGGAGAAGGACATTATGCTTGGTAAAGTAGGAGGTCAGCGAAAAAGACCTTCAGAAAGATGAGTTAACACAGTGGCTGCAACCACAGGTTCAAAACAGGAAAGATTAAGAGGTTGGCACAGAACTGGACAGTGTTCTGTTGTGTATAAGATTGCTATGAGTCAGAACCAACCTGAAGGCACCTAACAACAACAGTAAAAAAGAGAAAATGTCTGTTTGAGCTTTACGCTCTTCTGAGAACTGTCTGTGTGGAATCAAACTGATAATAGCAGGCAGTCAGTTCATGTTAATGAGGGAGGAACAACTCAGAAAAGGAGAGTCAGAACGGTTGTGATGAATGTCATCAGTGTCAGTGACCTGTACCTGTAGAAACTGGGGAATTGGTGTATGGAAACCCTTGTGTCACAGCAGTTAAGTGCCACATCTGCTAATCAAAATGTTAGCAGTTCGAATCCACCAGGCACTCCTTGGAAACTCTATAGAGCAGTTCTACTCTGACCTATAGGGTTGCTATGAGTTGGAATCGCCTAAATGGCAGTGGGATTGGCTTTTTTTTCCATCATGCATATTCTCAACAAGAAAAATAAATTTTTTAATAATAATAATAACAACAACGAAGAAAGCAGAAAGATGGAAAGCAGGTGGTGAGTATTCTTCAACACTGAGCCAGGTGGTAACTCGCAAGACAGGCCAGAGCATCAACACCCACCATGGGCTGAGATGAAGAGGTCTTTCCTCATGTTCTAAGCTTCATTTTAACCTTGATCACAGTTGTCAAAGTGCTGAGTGGTTTCTTCTTCCTGGGTAGAAAGTGCCTTCTGATGAAAGCTCCGATGTTTGCTTTTAAATTCCCTGACATCCCACGCCAGCACTTGACAGAGCCTCATGGTACTTCCTGGCTACTGAGAATGTGCCTGTGATTGATACACAGCTCCAGGCACACATCACTAATGCCAGCTTCCCCAGAGGAGCCGTCATTTCCACCCACACATACTGGAGGGACAAATACATCAGTGTTGCCTTTCCAAGTCAGAGAGACAAGCTGAGAAGGACCAGGTGTGGTATAAGGCCTAAAATTAAGGTCCAATTATAAATGCTGCCTTGACAGCCAGTGAAATCTGGATGGTCCTCAAATGAGTAATTGCAAGCTCCCTTCCCTGCTCTGCGCCCACAGATAAGGTCCCCCCGCTAACCAATCCCCGTTATCCAACAGACTAGGTGCAGTTCTTGCTTACGCCTAAGTAGCTAACTACATCCTCCCACACAAATTAAGGGTCACCCCACCCTCTTGTTACTACGAAGCCTACCTCCCATCGCCCCTAGTCCATTACTCTGCTTCTGAGTGCAACCCCTCTGTGGCACTGCATGGCATACACTGATCTTTTCCTCCATCCTTTGAGTACATGTGACCAACAAACTACTGCCAGTCACATCTGCCTAGGGTCAAGTGGTGTGTATTTGGTCATCTTCATAACCCTAGAGTGAGACTCTCTCCCTTACCAATGAGTGAAGAGGAAGCAATCAAAACACCAGGCAAGAACTTCTGTTTCCCCTTCTCCTTCTCTTCTTCATCTGCTCTGGCATTTATTGCACATTTCTTATGTTCTAGGCAATTCCCTCAAAGTTCCACATGGAATAGGTAAGTTTATCCTCACTATAACCCTATAAGTAACACAGACATCTCCATTTTACCAGCGAGGACACTGAGGCACAGGGAAGTTAAGAAAATGGCCCCAAAGTACACACCTACTGAGAGCAGAATTTACGAGTCCTTGTTTCAGTCCCTCAATCTGGGGGTAAACGAACACTTTTCTGTAAAGGGCTATCAGATAGTAAATATTTTAGGCTTTAAGGACCATATGGATTTACCTCCTGATCCCTGTCTGCATCAAACCCCTTATCCTAACTGCATCAGAACTTCCCAAGTAAAGCCGATCACAATTTTTCCATGAGATTTTCATCAAAGCACCAAATCTTGGCATAACTCTCCATGAATTAGGCTGGTTGACATACAATTCATGATTAGCAAAATGACACTCCAACATCTTTTTTACATTTTAAAAAAGCTCTAGGCACTGTCTTATTCAGGAAAAAATATATATACTTCAATCAAAATCTATACCTTGTCTCTAGCAAAGGCTGGCAAACTACAGTCCAGAGGCCAAATACAGTCACCTTCATTTGTTAGTCTATTACTACTTTCACAGGACAGTGGCAGAGTGGAATAGTTGCCACAGAGATCCTATGACCCACAGAGCCTAAGATATTTGCTACCTGGACTTTTATGGGAAGCTTGCCAACCCCTGGTCTAGGGTATATCCTTCTGGGTTATCTGATTCCATCTTTTATTTCTGTTTTGGAAACTTTCAGAAAAACCTCGTCTGATTTCATGTCACTTCCAGAAGCTGTCGAATCAACCATTGAACATTAAACAGGGAACGCAGGTAACTTGGCATTAAGAGGATATAATGCAAAACCAATCTGGAAATCATGAGTACAAAAGTGATGGTCAATGCCAAAAGGGTGGATAAGGTCCCCTGGGGAATGTAGGAATAATAAGAACAGGAAAAAAAAAAAGGCAGGTAGTTAGAAATAGACAGCCAGAGGCAGAAAAGGACAGAGCAGCATCATGGAAGCCACTGAAGGAAGGGGTTCCCTGGTGGGAGCATCAGCAATGCCAAGCCTACAACGAGATCAAAGAAGAAAGGGCTGAAGAGCGGCCATGGGTTTGAGCAACTACAAGGTCATTGGTGACTTTGGCAACAGGAACCCTGGTAGTATAGTGGATAAGAGTTCAGCTGCTAACTAAAAGGTAAGCACTTCAAATCCATCAGTGGCTCATTGGAAACCCTATGGGGGCAGTTCTACTCTGTCCTGTAGAATCACTATGGTTGTAATGGACTAGACAGCAATGGGCTTATGGGGTGACTTTGGCAAGAACAATTCTAGAGGAATGGTGTGGTTGGAAGGCAAGTAGCGGAAGGTTTAGAGTGGATGGAGACAAGGAAGTAGAGTTGAAAGTACAAAACAGTTAACTGGAAAAAAATGAATTAAAATGCGTGATTGCCACAGGGTTCTTAAAATAACCAAATGCAATAATGAAGATGAATGCTGTATTTTAAAGAGATTTTTTTATTGAAGTATAATCCATATACAGTAAAATTCACCCTTTTTTAGTACACAGTTCTAAACCAAAACCCACTGCCATTGAGTCAATTCCAACACATAATGACCCTATAGGACAGAGTAGAACTGCCCCATAGGGTTTTCAATGAGCACCTAGTGGATTTGAAGCACCATCCTTTTCGTTAGCAGACATAGCACTTAACCACTACGCCACACAGTTCTAAAGTTCTGACAAATGCATACAATCATACAACCATCAAGCCAAGGTTCAAGGTCTCCAAGAAAGACACAACTGACACACAGGCATTGGATGGAATAATGCTTTGCTCACATACAGAAGAGACAAAGCAAGATCAGTTTCAACAGTGGGCACTGGTCTCCCATGGCCAGTAGGTTGCTCCCCACACCAGCCGACACAGGAGTCACTGTCTGTACATGCCTCTCTCGTTCTGCAAAAGTGGACCTAGTTTCTTCTTCCCCACCAGGTTGGCTGGGTGCCATGTTACATTCATGCTTAACCAGGGTAGTGTAAGTTCAGTGTGTAAACAGAACTGAGAGGGAATTTCCACTATAGGAAACTGGGACGGTGGGAGCCTCAGTTCCCAGCCTCTATTGTCAGGGAATGATCCTAGCCCAAGGCTTCTGATTAGGTAGTCCACTTGGGGGTCAGAAGGCCACACAATAGATAGCTTTTCCACTTTCCAGTGGTAGCCATCACCAAAATTACGATACAGAACAACTCCAGCATCCTATTTGGTAGATGTTGTTGTTGTTAGGTGCCTTCAAGTCAGTTCTGACTCACAGTTACCCTGTGTACATCAAATGAAACACTTCCTGGTGCTGTGCCAGCTTCACAATAGTTGTTATGCTTGAACCTACTACTGCGGCTGCTTTGTCAGTCCATCTGGTTGGAGATCGTCCTCTTTTTCAATGACCCTCTACTCTAACCAAGCATGATGTCCTTCTCCAGGGGCTGATCCCTCCTGATAATATGTCCAAAGTGAGATGAAGTCTTGCCATCCTTGCTTCTAAGGAGCATTCTGGCTGTACTTCTTCCAAGACCGATTTCTATTCTTTCTTCTGGTGGTCCGTGGTACATTCAACATTCTTCTCCAACACCACAATTCAAAGGCATCAATTCTTCTTCAGCCTTATTTGTTCATTGTCCAGCTTTCACATGTATATAACACAATTGAAAATACCACAGCTTGGATCAGGTGCATCTTAGGCCTCAAAGTGAATAACATGGTGGCTACCTTTCCCTTATATTTCATTGTCCTGAATTGTGTCACGTACCTGCCCATACTTACATGAGTCAAAGTCCTATTTGTAGGGCCCTGCAGAACTCTAGCAGGTGACCAACTTGTGGACCATCATGGCCACTCCTAGTGGACCTAACAGCCAGGACAGGGATAAAGTCCTTTACTCCTGGTCCAGGGCCCTTGTCATTCTGTTTTCAGAAGACGACTATCAGGGTTAAACATCAAGAAAACATTGACACTTCTAATGTTTTCATGTGTTAAGCATTGAAACAATAGTTAAAAATACGTGTTTTTCCTCCTGTCTTCCCAGACTAAGATCCTTGGAAGTTTGTGATTTTTAAAAACTATCTCTCAGTCAACTATCAGCTGTTCTCAAAGCGTGCTGTGTCAATCCCTCAAGAACCCCTAAGACTTTTTCAGAGTTCCATGAGGTTCAGTGATGTGCTGGAGACAGCTTATACCAGCTAGAACAGGACATTTGTTAAATCATTAGGAATTTCTGAAAACTAGCTTGTCAGGGATTAAATTTTGTCATCCAAAAATGTACGTTATCAACTCACTGAGGGACCAGATTGCTCAAGCAAAATGATTGTAAGGATGGCTTAAGACAAAGCAGTGTTTCATTCTGTTGTACACAGGGTAACTGTGAGCTGGAACTGACTCAATGGTACCTAACAAAACAATACGTAAGGTCACTGTCATTGAATTGCGCCCCTCCCCCGAAATACGTGTATCAATTGCCTAGGCTATGATTCACAGTGTTGTGGGATTATCCTCCTTTCTGTCATTTGGTGTGTTTTTTCCTGTGTGTTGCGGGTCCTGCCTTTCTGATGTTAGTGAGGTGGGATGGGCAGCAGTTACGTTGGTGAGACAGAACAGTCTACAGGAGTGGATTGTTTCTTGAGTTAGTTGCTTTTGAGATATAAAAAGAGGAGCAAACAGAGAGACAGGTGTCCTCACACCACCAAGGAAGAAGCACTGGGAGCACAGCATGTCTTTTGCACCCAGGGTCCCTGCACTAGAAGCTCCTCAGCCCAGGAAGATGTATGACAGGGACCTTCCTTCAAAGCTGGCAGAGAGGGAAGGGCCTTCTCCTGAAGCTGACCTTCTTAATTTGGAATTGTAGCCTACTAGATGATGAGAGCATAAATTTCTCTGTATTAAAGCCATCCACTGATGGCATTTCTGTTACAGCATCACTAGATGACTAAGACAGCCTCCTTGAGTTGGAGCTTACTCAGTGGTGTCTTAATCATCTAGTGCTGTTATAACAGAAATGCCACAAGTGGATGGCTGTAACCAAGAGAAATCAACTCTCTCACAGTCTGGGAGGCCTCATTAACCACAGGCAGAGTTAAGATTTACAACACACAGGAAAACCACATTAGATCACAGAATGGTAGACAGTCACACATTACTGGGAATCATGGCCTAGCCAAGTTGATACATATTTTAGGGGGACACAATTCAATCCATAATGAACAGCAGCTAACACTGAGTGTCTCTTAACAGTGGTGGAATAATTTGGAAATGAAGCGTGATGATGGCTGCACAGCTGATGAACATAATTAATGTCACTGAACTGAACGTGTCAATATCTTGAATCTGCAAATGTTATATATATATTTTACCGTAGTAAAACAGTTTTTCTTTTTTAACAGTAACCATACTAAGCCAGGCTTAATGCAATTTGTATATTTCCACATAATAATATGTTTTGGGAAACTCTGGTGGCATGGTGGTTAAGTGCTACATCTGCCAACTGAAAGGCTGGCGATTCGAACCTGCCAGGCGCTCCTTAGAAACTCAGTGGGACAGTTCTACCCTGTCCCATAGCATTGCTGTGAGTCAGAATTGACTTGACAGCGGTAGGGTTTTAGGTTTTTTAATAAGTCTTGGGGATCTTTCCAGCATAACACCAATTATGCAGATCTATGTATTTCCTCTTAATAGTTGTATTCTATTGTGTGCATGTGCCTTCGTTTACTCAAATATTCTCCAAATGATGGATGTTTTCCACTTGTAGAAATTGCAAACGACGATGCACTGAATCTCCTTGTCCCTCTGTCTTAGCACGCTGTGTTGCAAAGGTAAACATCCAGCAAGGAAATCACAGGTTAAAGTATATGATAACTGTCACAAATTTTCCCGCATGAAGACTGCACCAATTAACAGTCCCACTGGTAACACAAAAGAGTACACATTTTCTCACACCCTCGCTGGTGAGGTTTCACTGAGTCAGTTCTGATTCACAGTGACCTGACGTACGACAGAAGGAAACACTGTGCTCCGCTGTCACCCTCACAATCTTTGTCACACTTGAGCCTGTTGTTCTAGCCACTGTGCCAACCCATCTTGGTGAGAGTCTTCCTCTTCTTTGTTGATCCTCTCTTTCACCAAGTGTGATGTCCTTCTCCAGGGACTGGTCCCTCCTGACATGTCCAAAGTACATGAGACAAAGTCTCACTTTGCCTCATTCTCACTTCTAAGGAGCATTCTGGTTGTATTTTTTCCAAGACAGATTTTGCTCCTTCTTCTGACAGTCCATGGTATATTCAGTATTCTTTACCAACACTGTAACTCAAAGGCATCAATTCTTTTTGGTTTTCCTTGTGTGCTGTTAGCTTTCACATGCATATGAGGCAATTAAAAACACCATGGCTTGGGTCAGGCACACCTCAAAGTGACATTTTTGCTTTCAAACATTTTAAAGAGATCTTTTGTGGCAGATCTGTCCAATGCAATACAATGTTTAGTTTCTTGACTGCTGTTTCTATGGGCATTGGTTGTGGTTTTTGGGTAATGTGACATCCTCAACAGCTTCAATCTTTTCTCCGTCTATCATGATGTTGTTTAATGGTCCAGTTGTGAGGATTTTTGTTTTTTTGATGTTGAGGTGTAAACCATTCTGAAGGCTGTGGTCTTCAGTCTTCACTAGCAGTAGGTGTTACCAGCTATTTAGTTTCTTCCTAATCTGAGTAAAGTATAACTTAATATTTAAAGAATTTCACCTGAAAGTGCTACTGGTAATATTCTATCTCCTGATGTAGTGGTTAAACGCTACAACTATTAACCAAAAGGTCAGCAGTTCAAATCCACTAGGCACTCCTTGGAAACTCTATGAGGGCAGTTCTACTCTGTCTGTAGGGTCCCTATGAGTCTGACTCAACAGCAGTAGGTTTGGTTTTTTGTTTTCATTTTTAGCTTAGATGGAGACCACATGAGTTCACGCACATAAAAAATTCATCAAGCTGTCTCCTATGATATGTTTACCTGTAAAAGACCCCCAGTTCTGCTCAGTGGCAGAATTCTTGCCTTCCACGCAGGAGACCTGGGTCCAGTTACCAGCTAATGCACTCCATGTGCAGCCAGCACCCACCTGCTAGTGGAGGCCTGCCTATTACTGTGATGCTAAACAGGTTTCAGTGGAGCTTCTAGACTAAAATGAACTAAGAAGAAAGACCTGGTGATGAAAACTCCACAGATCATAATGGTCCAGCCATGGAGATGGTGCAAGACCTAGCAGTATTTTGTTCCATTGTGTAAGGGGTCACCCCAAGTTGAGAACCACTTGGCAGAAGCCAACAAGAACAGTATAAGACAAGAGAATCACAGGATGGCTGGCTATTGAGCATCTCTAACTGCTACCTCTACTCCAAGCTTACTTTTTTTTAAAGCTTCATGGATAATTTTAGCATTCAACTAGCTCTTCTGAGCTCTAAATTTCTTCTTGTTGCCCTCAACTCCCTTCTGACTCTTTCAGGACAGTCTTTTCCTGATGCAGGGTCTCATTATCACTTACGCCTGGGAGACTCCCACCTGAACCACGCAGCATCTCTTGGAATCACAGCATTGGGTTATCATTCTAGTGGCAGATCACCCTGGAATTTCAGCATCATACGGACTAGGAAGTTGAACAATGAATGGACCGCCTTGGAAACGAGCGAGAAATGCAAGGATATACAGTACCTTTAAAGGGCCCCCAGTCCAAACATCTGGTCTCAATTTAGGAATCCAATTGCCCATAATGGGAGTTCTCCTCCCTTCCAGATCATGGGGCCTCTCTAAGTGGTACATCTCCCACAAGGACATACGCACAAATTAGGACACACCCTCTGGGCAACAGAAGAGAACCTGGAGCAGAAGTTTTGTTTATGAATATTATAGAACCAATGCATACTTATCAGTTAAAAAACTAGTTTAAGAATACATGGGGGAAAAATCATACTTTATAATAAACCAGTTGCTGTCCAGTTGATTCCAACTCATAACAACCCCATGTGTGTCAGAGCAGAACTACACTCCATAGGGTTTTCAAGGACTAATTTTTCGGATGTAGATCACCAGGTCTTTCTTCCAGTGTGCCACTTGCTGGACTCAAACCTCCAACTTTTTGATGAGCATCTGAGCCAACCATTATAATAGTGATTGTTTTTGCCCGTGCAGTACCTGCTATCCTTTTTTTGGATAGCAGCACCCTAATTTTCCTTTGAGAAGCCATCCTCCTGCCTTGCCACTCTTATACTATGTGGCTAGAACAAGGCTGGGATTCCAGCTCTAGCTCCAGGATCCTGGAGTAAGTTCACCCCCTGAGAGAGCCTCATTCCCAGGCATCTAGGATGTCTTCAGGGATTGAGTGTGTGATCCAAGCTGAGCCAGTCAGACAATGCCAGAACCACGGTAGGGGCTATCAGGAAAGAGATAAGTTTTATCTACTAGCATCGATAAACTGGAATAAAAAGTAAAGCCTGGAGCAACCAGAGTCCATGCTCTCAGCACGAGGGCATAGCCTGTCTGTGAATGAATCCTGAGTCGAGAAATGGAGACAGTATCAAAACAATGACCTTCAAGCATCTGGATCTATCTGTGCCTGAAGTTGTATTACCTCTGAGATTTTTCAGTAATGTGAGCCCATTACAATTCTATTGTTATCGTTATTGTTGTTTAAGGCAATGCATGTTTCTGACCTGGGTAAACAATCTGTCCATCTTCCAAAGTCAACCACTGTGTCTTAATTACTTGGTGATGCTATATCAGAAATACTACAAATGTGTGGCCGTAACAAGAGATTTTCTTACAGTTTGTTGTTATTGTTAGGTACGGTCAAGTCAATTCTCTCTCATAGTGATCCTACGGACAACAGAACTAAACTGTCCCACCTTAGGTCATCCTCACAGGCGGTGCTATGTTTGAGCCTATTGTTGCAGCCACTGTGTCAGTCAAACAAATTGAGGGTCTTTGTCTTTTCATTGACTGTCTACCAAGTATGATATCTCCCTCCTAATAACAAGAGTCCAAAGTATGTGAGACTAAGTCTTACCAACTTCGCTTCTAAGAAGCATTCTCATTGTACTTTTTCAAGACAGATCTGTTCATCTTCTGGCAGTCCATGGCATATTCAGTACTCTTCACCAACGCCATAGTACAAAGGCATCAGTTCTTCTTCAGTCTTTCTTATTCTTTGTATAGCTTTAGCATGCATATGAGGCCACTGAAAAACCATAATTTGGGTAAGGCACACTTTAGTCCTCAAAGTGACATCTTGGCTTTTCCCAACGCTTTAAAGAGATTCTTTGCAGCAGATTTGCCCAATCTAACACATCTTTTGACTTTCTGACTGCTGCTTCCATGACTGTTGATTCTGGAGATGAGTAAAATCCTTGACAACCTCAATCTTCTTTCCTTTTATCATGATGTTGCTTGCTGGACCAGTTTCCAAGCAATGATGCCTTGTCTAAAGTTAGTGTCTTAGCCATTTAATGCTGCTATAATGGAAATACCACAAGTGGATGGCTTTAACAAAGAGAGGTTTATTTGCTCACAGTCCAATAGCCTAGAAGTCCAAATTTAGGGCATCGGCTCCAGATGAAGGCCTTCTTTCTTTCTTGGCTCTAAAGGAAGGTCCCTAAGATGCATCAATCTTCCCTTGATCTGGGAGCATCTCAGCTCAGGAACCTCTGGTCCAAAAGGACATGCTCTGTTCTGGGCACTACCTTCCTGATGGCACAAGGACCCCATGTCTCTCCGCTCACTTCTCTCTTCCATATCTCAAAAGAGACTAGCTGAAGGCAATAACCTATCTTGTAGTCTTCATCAACATAACTGCCATTAATCCATCCCATCAAATCATAGTGACAGAACTTACAACACACAGGAAAATCCCATCAAATCACAAAATAGTGGGCAGTCATACAATACTGGGAATCATGGCCCAGCCAAGGTGATACAAACATTTTGAGGAAGACATAATTTGATCACTGACATTTGTGTCCCAAGAAGGAAAGACTGAAATACAGACTCAAGGGCAAGTAGTTTATTTGAGAGGTGAACCCAGAAGACATCAGCAGGGAAGTAAAACAGGGAAAGGGAGGCAGTCCACACAGGTACAGTACCAAGCAAGTTACCACTGCAGGCTGCTGGGGGTTAACTCTGATGGGAACATTGGGAGACAACATAGGAGACAGATTCTTAGCTAAAGCACCAGCAGTACGGGGAGGTTGGGTATGTATCAACCACCTTCCATCAATCCCTAGGTGAAAGCTACTATTAAGGGTGTGTGCCTGCTCTCCAGCAGTCTGGCCAATGCCGCATGTGACCCGGGCCGGTTCCTGTAGCCAGAGCCAAAGGTGCTGACAGAAGAAGCTTTCTATGTGTACAGGGAAAGTGAAACCGAAGTGGGTATGTACAAAGCACCACCAGCCTCAAATGCATTGCCATGGAGTTGGTTCCAATTCACAGTGACTGTCTTAGTCACCTCGTGCTGCTGTAACAGCCATGCAGTCATTGTGCGAGAGTCACAAAGACTAGGGCTAAAAGGGCCATACTAAGCAAATTGCTGCACCACAACAACTTGTTTGGTTTTTTATTATTATTGTTGTTGTTCTGGGTTTTTAGTTTAGCAATCTAACAGAAGTGTGTAAAGAAATTCCTGACCAAAATTAATCCTGTCAGTGGCTTTTCTTTCACCCAGAGTTGCTCATGTTTTTTCCTATTGGAAGCTAACCAAAAACCAAACCAAACCCACTGCTGTCAAGTCAATTCCAACTCATAGCAACCCTGTAGGACAGAGAAGAACAGCCACATAGCGTTTCTAAGAAGCACCTGGTGGATTTGAACTGCCGACGTTTTGGTTAGCAGATGTAGCACTTGGCCACTACACCACCAGGGAAGCTAGGCTTACTGAATTTAAATTGCCAAAGACAGAAGGGCAGAGACCACCTTGTGACCTGATAACAGTTTGATCTCAGTAAAAAAGGAAGGACAGAGTTCAATCAATGTTCAGATCAGTCAGTGATTGATCTTCCATATTTCTCTCTCCCCTTCTTTTCATGGAAAACCTGGTGGTGTGGTGGTTAAGCACTGTGACCGCTAACCAAAAGTCAGCAGTTGGAAGCTCCCAGCTGCTCCTTGGAAACTCTACGAGGCAGTTCTACTCTGTCCTATTGGGTCACTATGAGTTAGAATTGATTCAACGACAACGGGTTTGGTTTGGGGTTTTATTTTTTTCTTCTCCTTACAAGCTTCATTGTACCTAGGTTTTTTGAACTATTTGCTTTTTCTGGAATCAAAATTCCCTCCCTATATTGCACAACTGCTCAGAATAAAGCTTACGTGTAAATTTCATTGAGTCTTGATTCTTTTAAATACTTCTAATGAAACGAAATAAAGTCTAAGTGAACTTTCACTTTGCTGCCTTAGAGACCATGGCTCCCGGTCATGGGGGGAGGGGACAGTTACCTGAGGATTTCCTGAGGTGATAAGGCTCCTGGCCACCAGCAATTCCAGAGAGTTGATCAACAAGAAGGAAATCCAGGGAATTTCCTGGAATTGACTAGCCAAGAAAAGGGAGAGGGGCCTTGCCTACCCCCTCAGTCTAAACCAGGCCCCCCAGTTCTACTCCCTGAGGCTCTCTACCAGAGTAATTACCACTGTTTGCTGTGATACAGCTTTCGTGTCTTCCTGGAATGTGGGTATCATGAGACAGAAAGCATGTCCCCAATACTAAGTGCACCAAGAACTAAAGCACAGGACAAACACATACACAGGCTAGTCATACACACTTACACACACGCATGCATGCACGCACACACACATGCTGACCTGCTGAGTTTTCTCAATTAATGGAATCATTATGGAACGGAGCCATCAACCATCCCAATTTTCCCCAGACTGAGGGGAATTCAAGCTTCAACTGTCATAGACTATACCAAGAATTTATTTTCTCTTTATGGCTAATGTTCCAGTGCATGGATATACTACCTTGTGTATACCCATTCTTCTGTTGATAGGGACTTGAATTATTTCCACTTTGGGGCTATTGTGAATAGTGGTGCACTGAACACTGTTGCACACATACCTGTCTGAGTCTCAGCTAAAGAAACAGCTTTCTTAAAACATTTTTTTGTAGTAAGAAACATAACAAAATGTTTGCCATTTTAACCATGTTTAAATGTTCGCAATTTCAGTGACATTTATTACATCTCCCATGTTGCAGGGGAACAGCTCATTGGCAGACTAAAAGATTTGGAATTGGGAGCTATGGATAACAGTTGCCATGTTTTGTGCAATTCAGCATCCAGGAGATCTGAAGCATGTGTTCGCCTGTCCTATATAGCACCTGTATGGAACAGTTTGGAACAAATGGAAGATCATTGCCAAGTGGCCTGTCAGAAAACACACACTGATCTCCCTCCCTTTTTCCTCTTGGTGATTTACTATTCATTAACACATACTAAAACCTTAAGTTATGAGTTCTATCACATCAGACAAGCAGCTCTGGCAAGGAAGTAAGCACGTATTCCCTCATAAGCACTGCAGAGAGAAGAAACCCTATTGAATTTCAGCAGCCAATAGCAACCATCATGAAAATCCCATCTGGGGCTTATTTTGTCAACACAGAGCTTCAGTTATAAAATCTGACCTTTAAGTCTGTTTAATGTAAAGATTTTCAGAGAATAGTGTTAGCAGACTGAAAAAGGGCAAGCGCTCGTTTGCTTCTTGGTGGAGACTGCCAGATACCAGCTTCAGGCTTGTGTAGATCCAGGTGCTCAAACACTGTCAGGAGGCAGCCTCTTTCTTTCTTGCTCCTGCTTTCCTTTGTAGTAACTTCACTAGCTGTCAAGCTCTCCATGCTATAGGTTGGTCCATTCTCCAAGCTTAGCAGTTATGACAAAAGCTCTAGGAATAAGTCCCCACTAGCTTGTCTTGGCTGACCTGTGGATAGATGGATGGAATACACTCATTGGCCATTCTTGGTCGTGTCTCCAACTCTGAAGTTGTCCTCATCTCAAACCACATGGATGAAAATGTTGGTCATTTTAGTCACCTGGTACTGCTCTAGCAGAAAATACCGTGAGTGGAAGGCTTCATGAAGAGAATCTTTATTGTCACAGTGCACCAAACCACAAATCAATTTACCAGTTACAGGTCCATTCAATAAGAGAAATTATCATAATCCAGTAGGCTGAGTCCAAATCAAGGACAGCATCTTGGCATAGGAAGCTCAGGTCCAAAGGATGTACTCTGCTCTTGGCGCTGCCTTCCTGGTGATATGAGGTTCCCAACTTACTCTGCTCACTTCTCTCCCTTAAATCCCACAGCTGGTAACCTTAGTCCTGCTTTACCAACACAACTGCTGCCCATTCTCTCTCATCAACAGCACAGAGGCAGGATTCACAACACACGGGAGGAATCATACCATATTGGGACTTATAGACAAGTCAAATCAATACATACATTTTTGAGGGGACACAATGCAATCCATGATGCTGATGAACATAAAAACCTAATACAGGTCACTTAGGTTCTTATACTACATTCCATTTCCAGCCCCAGTTATCACCCCAAACTGGATTAACATGCCTGCATTCCTCTCACTGTCCCCAGGATAGAAAGTCAATTATTCCAAATACCTCAGACAGATACTGATATTTTGGAACTATTTAGGGATATTTACACTGATCAATAAGATGTAACGGAATCTTGTGACTCCCTGTTGTTGTTCTATGATGATCTTTAGAAGCCAATCCATTTGAAATCTGTCTATAAAAACCTCTGAAAATATAATCCAAGCAGGACAGTTTTTTGGAGAAGCTTTTCTCACTGTCCCTCAGACTTGCATGCTTGTCTGCTAATAAAGCATTCCTTGAACCTTCACTGTCTCTGAATTTTTGGCTACAGTGACAGGCAGAATAAACTTGCCTTCGTTCGGCAACAAGAATGGGGCAAGAGTTCTCTAAAGGAAAATCGGGAAAAAAGATGGTGACAGAATAAAGAAGTGTGGAATTCTGGAAAGGCAAAACCAGCACATGTCCACTACACCCGTGCTAGGTGAGTCACTGAGGCATACCAAAATGTCACTGTTGCTCCAAGTTAGTCCCAATTCACAGTGACCTTACATACTAGACATGCTGTACCACCCTCAGTTATTGCTATATTTGAGTCCATTGTCACAATCACTGTGTCAGTTCAGCTTGTTGAGGGTCTTCTTTTACCCCAACCCTCAACTTTACCAAGTGTCATGGATTGAGCTGCGTTCCCCAAAAAAATGTGTGTAGCAATTTGTTTAGGTCATGACTGCTGGTATTGAATGATGTTCCTATAGTTGTAAATCCTGCTTGTATGATGTTAATGAGAGAGGATGGGCGGCCGTGGTGTTGGTGGGTCAGGACTCAATGTATAAGATTGTACTGTACCTTGAGGCAATCTCTTGGGCTATAAAGGAAAAGGAAGCAAGCAGAGAGTTGGGAACCTCATACCACCAAGAAGAAATGCCAAGAAGCAGAGCACATCCTTTGTAAAGGACCCAGAGTCCCTCAGCGTCAGAAGCTCCCAGTCCAGGGGAAAAACTGACAATAATTTTCCTCCACACTCAACAGAGAAAGCCTTCTCCTGGAGCTGATGTCTTGAATTTGGACTTGTAGTCTACATTTCTGTAAGAAAATAAATCCCTCTTTGCTAAATCTATCCACTTGTAATGTGTTAATTAGAGCAGCACTAGATGAGTATGATGTCCTTCTCCAGGAACTGGTCCCTCCTAATGACATGTCCAAAGTACAGAAGACATAGTCTCACCATCCTTTCTTCTAAAAAGCATTCGGTTGTATTTCTCCCAAGACAGATTTGTTGATTTTTCCAGCAATCCATGGTATAGTCAATGTTCTTCACCAACATCACAATTCAAAGGCATCCATTCTTATCGGGTCTTCCTTATTTGTCATCCATCATTTGCATGCATATGAAGTGATAGAAAACACCCTGGCTTGGGTCAAACACACTTTAGTCCTCAAAGAGACATCTTTGCTTTTCAACACTTTAAAGAGGTCTTTTGAAGCCCATTTGCCCAATGCCATGCATCATGTAGTTTCTAGACTGCTGTTTCCATGGGTGTCAACTGCAGGTCCAAGGAAAATGAAATCCTTGACAACTTCAGTCTTTTCTCCATTTATCATGATGTTGCTTACTGGCCCAGTTGTGAGGATTCTTGTTTTCTTTATGTTGAGGTGTAATCTGTACTGAAGGCTGTGGTCTTCATCAGTAAACACTTCAAATACTAAATTGTAGTATTTATATATTAAAAGTGAAAAATGACTGTGATCTACTGAGCATTCTATTTTGGTGTTCCACTTGGAAGTCTGGATGCCAAAAACCACATCACAGTCTTGCACACAGGTGTACACTGAGAGTCAGAATTTCCATAACTTTCTGGAGGAACACTTTGTGTTCTGTGTTGAGTAGGCCAGGGTTTTCAGCTGTCATTCTGTTTGCTTAGCTAATGATAAATTACTGTGAGTTTAGCCTGTTATTATTATCAGTTTAATTTGTTGTGGGCTGTTTGGTGAATCCTACAGTGTTTAATGGTACTCATTTGCATCTGCAATGTTTCAGGTCTATAATTTTTTCAATAAATAGACTTTAAGTCATGTATGCATTCAGTGAAAATAAGAATCATCCATTCTGTTATTGCCAAAGCAGATGTACTCATAATTCCCCAACATTTGCTTTAGGATAACATTCTATTTTTCATCACCTAGTGTTTTTCCACTGGAAAGTAGGAACAAGTTTCTCCTAATTGGGCTGGGGACAAAAGAAAATGGCGGGGGGGGTGGTGTTACAGCTGATGCTCAGGGTATTTTGCATATGCCTGATTTAATACATCGGAAGGCTTATTTGAAACACTGGTCTTAAAGAGGGAAGGGTCTTGAAAGCTTGACCTAAGACACGGATGAACCAACTCTCACTATAAAAGATCAAAAAAGAAATACCTTTGAGTTTGCAGGTGCTTCAATCTCTATTACAATGACTCAGCTCTGAAGTTGTAGCACAAAAAACAGTCATAGACAATGGACATGGATGTGTTCCAAGAAATTTTTAATTACAAAAGTAGATGGCTAGCCAATTTGGGGCCATAGGTTGCCAACCTCTGGGCTAGGAGTTTGGACTTCCTTCTGCTGAACCATTAAGGATGTTGCACGTGTAAATTTCAGTACCCAATTTAGATGCCCAAAAATGTCATTATTTTTCTGTAACTGAATTCGATTGCCATTTCAAACCCTATTCTGTGGGATAGTGTAATTGTCATCTCTTTTAATATATGTTCCTCTTCCCCTTTCTCCTAGCACAGCATCTTGGTTCCCTGAGGCTTGGATGGTGCCCAGGATCTGGACAGCAGAGGGGATGACAAGAAGGGATGATAAATTGTCACGTCATGGAACCTCTACAATGATCCCACTGAGTGGTTCCTCATCATGGTGATTTTTAGCTACTGGTCAATGCCAATCACAGCTGGATTCATTTTGGGTCCTACTGTTTCAGACTCATTGGCTCTCTGGGACACATCTTTGTCCAAGATCCATGTCCCTCTTCTTCCAAAATAATTGAATGGTAACCAGGGTTGCCATGAGTTGGAACTGACTCAGTGGTCACAGGTTTTCGGGTTTTTTTTTTTTTGTTTTTAATTAGGAACATGGCTGCCTACCTAGACATTTCCCAGACTCCCTGAACTCTGCTCCCCCAAAAATCTTCCCCATCTCAGTTGTAGACAAATTAACATACAGTTTATGAGTTTATAGAAATTTCTAATTTTATCAGTGTTATAAATGTGAGTGGTCTATGTTCTACAGAAGCTAGAGTCCCTCATCCAGTCCATGTCAGTTCTCACCAAAGGAATGTGAAAGGAAGTGGCGTATTCCACTTGTTGGTTTGAGTCTTATGACATCATACACATTTCCAACATAATCTCTTTCCTCTTCCTGCTGGCTGGAGTGAGGTGCAGCAGTGACCTTGAACTAACCAGGGAGACAAAGCAACGCTGCAAGACAGTGGGTCTTAAATGTGGCTACACACAGAGTTTACTAGGAAGGTTTAAAACTCTCATGCCTAGCTCCCACTCCAGACCAATTAAATCAAAATCTCTGGAAGCAGGAGGAGCCCAGGCACCAGTTTGTGTTGTTGTTTGTTTGTTTTCTTTTCTTTATAGCTTCCCAGGTGATTCTAGTACATGGCAAGCATGGAAACCAGTGCTGTAGAGAGGGCAAATCAAGAAGAGGGAAGGATCCTGGGAACCTGATTAACCTTCAGGAGCTGAGCTGCCCTGCCAGCATGGACCATACACTTGGTGGGGGCTCTAGTTTCCCTAGAAAACAGACCACTCCCATTTACACCTGTCATGGATTGAATGGTTTCCCCCCAAAAAATCTGTGTAGCAATTTAGCTAGGCCATGATTCCTGGCATTGTGTGATGTTCTTATATGCTGTAAACCCTGCCTGAATGATGTTAATGAGGGAGGATGGGTGGCAGTTGTGTTGGTGGGGCAGGACTATATTGTGTCTTGAGGCAGTCTCCAGAGATATAAAGGAATCAAGCCAGCAAAGAGATTTGGGAACCTCATACTATCAAGAAACAGTGCCAGGAGCTGAGTGTGTGCTTTGCAAAGAACCCAAGGTCCCTGCATCTCAGAAGCTTCCAGTCCAGGGGAAGGTTGACAGCAGAGACGTTCATCCTGATCCAGCAAAGAAAACTTTCCCTGGAGTTGACACCCTGAATTTGGACTTTTAGCCTACTGGACTGTGATAGAATAAAATTTCTCTTTTTAAAGCCATCCACTTGTGGTATTTCTGTTAAAGTAGCACTAGAAGACCAAGACAGCATCAACTTACAAAACCAGATATTTTATAAACTCATAAACTACATGTTAGTTGTATGTAATCAAGGTGGGGAAGATTTGTGGGGGAGTAGGGTTTTATTTCAGAAGACAGAATAACTCTTAACCCTCCTGCCTACCACCTCATTCCTCCTGCAGATTTTGGAAACTCCTTTCCTGTTTACCTTCACTGCATTTTCAAATATTTCAACCAATTTTCATTCCTTCTAATAATATTAAGTGTTCAGTTTGTGCCAGGCATTATACCGACTGATTTCCATCTAATAGTGGGTTTAGTTCTCACACAATGCAGTGAGGCACACATTGTTACCACTGCACTGTTTTGAAGAGGAAACTGAGGCTCAAAGATAGAGCTTATCCAAGTTCCATCTGGGACATGGTCTGTGGTTTTAACTGAGTTACTGTTGGTAGTGATGGTGGTTGCTGTCAAGTCATTTCTTTTTCATAGAGACCCCATGCATACAGAGAACTGTACCATATGGTTTTTAAGGCTGTGACCTTGAAGAAGCAGATTGCCAGGCCTGTCTTCCAAGGCATCTCTGGGTGAGTTTGAACCACCAACTTTTCAGTTACTGGTCAAGTGCTTAACCATTTGCACCACCTAGGAACTCCTAAGTTATAATGCTTTCTGTTTGCTATGAACAGAAGCCATGGTAGTGTAGTGGTTAAGTGTTAGGCTGCTGACCAGAAGGTTGGCAATTCAAATCCATCAGACACTCCCTGGAAACCCTGTGGGGCAGTTCTACTCTGTCCTATTGGGCCACTATAAACAGGAATCAAATCAGTGGCAGTGGATATTCCCTATGAAATTTAGGAACAGCTGGAACATTTTATATACTCAATATCACTACAGAAATGTTACAAGTAGCATACATTAATATGAAAATCAAAGAATTTAGGACTTGAAATGGCCATACAGGTCATTTAATTTGACCTGTTTATTTTCACGGAGAGAAAATTTGAAACTTCATTAAGACATCTATCCTCCATTCAATAAATGCTTGTTGGATACCAACAGAGATTACCCTCACTTAGTACTTGCTATGTGCTGGGCACTGCTCTAACCCCTCTATAGGCACTAACTCACTTAACCCTTAAGCATCCTTTTGAGACAGGTACCACTGTTCAACCCCATTTTATGGATGGGGGATTGAGACACAGAAAAGCAAAGTTTACACTGTAAGTAGATGGTAGAGACAGGATTCAAACCCAGGAATCTAACAGCACAGGCACAGTGCTAGACGAGCTCATAACAATAAAAAGTCAAAATCTTCTTAAAATCAAGCTATCATCTAGTTTAACCAAACTATTGAGCATTGTGCTCTTTTAAGTACTATGTACACAGGATCAGACTTACAACAGTAACAGTTATATAGGAGGCCCAGGGGGCATTGAATTTATGTTAATTGGGGAGGAGCATCTCAGCAACAGAGGATGAGAATGATTACACAAGTTGAAGAATGTAACCAATATCACTAGGTTGTACATGGAGGAACAGTAGGATTGGTGTATGTTTTGCTGTATATAATCTCCCAACAAAATAAAAAATATAAAAAACACTAGCAGCAAAGTCCCAGTAACTGTGACTTAGCCCCTAGATGAATATAGAATGAGCCAACCTTGTAGATAAAAAGCCAAAAAAACCCTTTGCTATCAAGCAGTTCCAACCTATAGTGATTATATAGGATGGAGCAGAACTGCCCAGTAGGGTTTCCAAGGAGCAGCTGGTGGATTCAAATAGCCAGCATTCTGATTTTAGCAGCCATAGCTCTTAACCACTGCATCACCAAGGCTCTGCTTTGTAGATAGGAGCTTATTCACAAAGAAGGTAATTCAAACCTTTTTTTTTGAGAATTTAGCTAGGTGTGTCACTTTTGAAAATAACCTAAGACAAGTTATGTGGACCCTGAGACCTGCTTCACTCATGATTCATTGAGGGCTACTAAGTGGTTATCCTCGAGATTATTACTCACAAAGGCTTTTATTTCCTGCCAGTTGATTGCATCTTCCCTCTAGAGAGTTATACTTGTAATTACAAATAACACTGCAATTAGTATTTTTCCCAGAGACCTGAGATAACAAAAAGCATCTCTAATTATTAAACTCTCATTATTCATCAGCTAACAGTTTTCAATAAAAGTTGGAATTACCAAATGAAAAAAAATCGCCAAAGCCACAGGAAGGCAAGCTGCTTTGACTGAAGCCAAAGCCAAACAGATGAAAAAATACAAGTAGTTTAAATGCCCCTTTCAAGGTCTGCAGGTATTGGAATTGTCAGATACAGATAAAGAGCAGCCAGAGGTGAAATGATTAAAGAAATTAAGGATGTGGCCACAAAGATAACTGACCCATGAGAATTCGGGGGAGAAAAGAGAGAGATTTGTTAATGCAAACTGTAAAATACAAATTATAATTGCCGAAATAAAAAAAAAACAAACTCAGTCATCTGATCAAAAGCAGAGTAAACACGCTCAAGAAAGACTATGTGAACTAGAAGATACACTTGAAGAAATGACCTTGAATACAGCACAAGAGGGAAGAGATATAAAATATGAGACAGTAAAAGGAGATGGAGGATTAAATGACAAGGAAAAAAAAGATACATTTAATCGAAGACCTATAATGGCTATAAGGGATCAAGTAGAGAAATGGAGGAGAGGTGAAATTTAAAGAAATAAGAACTGCTTAATAACTATAGACTTCCCAGCAATAACGGCAGATAGAAGGCACTGGAATGATACCATGAAAGAAATGGGGCAAAAGCCATTCTCTCCAAAGACTCTTAGCAACTTTGGTGCCCAGGGAGTACCACTGAGCCATGACAGTCTAATGATCACAGCACCCACAGAAAACACTAGAAGTGTTTACTTCTAGTGTTTTCCTATCACATGTGACTTTAATAGCAGGAAAACTCTCATGAGAAAACTTTTTTCTGGACACAAATGGAATACCCCCAGATAATTCTGTCACATAGTGTAGGAAACTTGTAAAGAGGAGATGTAGAGGTCCTACATGCAGAAAATAAAGAATTGTTAAAAAGATATTTAGGTGAATGTGGCTTCATTTGTATTCATGGGCTAGTGTAGCGTCAGATTATATGCTTCTAGACTCTACAAACTGACCAGTAAACTCCAACTCTCTTTACAAAGTTTGACTCAGGTTAAGAACAAAATTCAGGAGGCAGGGCTAAGATGGCAGAGTAGTAGACACATCCTGTGATCCCTCTAACAACAAAGACAATAAAATAAGTGAGTCGATTATATGTCACATTCTGGGAGCCCTTGAACATCGAAAAGAAAGTTGAGGAATTGGTCTGAGCAAAAGGGAGGGAAGAATAGGTCCAGAAGTAACCAGGACTGGCCAGACCTGACTCAGCAGTAATCAGCATCCTGCAGGTGGATCCATAACAATGAATGTGGTGATGAAGGCAGTGGCTTCCAGAAAGTGTCTTACACAGTGGGAGAGATTGAGTGACGGACAGCCTACTCACACCTCCAGAATCAGTGAAAAACAGCCTTCCATTGTCAAAAGATAATTAGCTTTCATCTAACCTACTACACAAGGATCTAAAGCTTTTCTTTGGTATAAACCTCTCTCCCTTTTACCAGTGCTTCCCCCTCCCTTCTCTGCACAGTACCTGAGATGGTTCTAGCCAGAGCAATCAGGTTAGAAAGGACATCTGAACTGGCAAAAAGAAACAACAGTATCTCTGTTTGAAGATGATATATGATCTTATACACAGAAAACCCTAAAGAATTTAAAAAAAAAAAAAAAAAGCTGGAACTAACAGGAAAGTTCAGCAAAGTAACAAGATATGAGTGAGATAAACACACAAAAATCAGTTGGCTTCCTGTACACCAACAAAGAGAACATCAAAGAGGAAGTCACAGAATCAATACTATCTACAATAGCCCCCAAGAAGATAAAGATGTAGGAATAAATCTAACTAGAGATATAAAAGACTTATACAAACAAAACTATAAGACACTACTGCAAGAAAACAAAAGAAACCTACGTAAGTGGAGAAACCTACCTTACTCATGATTTGGAAGTGTCAACATTGTAAAAATGTCTATTGTACCCAAAATGATCTACTGATACAATACAATCTCAATACAAATCACAATGGCATTTTTTAAGGAAATGGAGAAACAAATCACTAACTTTATATGGAAAGTGAAGAAGCCCCAAATATGTCGAGCATTACTGAAAAAGAAGTAAAAAGTGGGAGGCCTCATACTACCCAACTTCATTATAGTGCCATGGTAGTCAAAACAGCCTAGCACTGGTACACCAACAAATGTATGGACCAATGGGAAAGAATTGAGAACCCAGCCATAAAATCATTCACCTATGAGCAGCTGATATTTGATAAAGGTCCAAAGTCCATAAACTGGGAAGAAGACCATCTCTTTAACAAATGGGGCTGGCATAATTGGATAACTGCAAAAAAATTAAACAAGACCTATATCTCTCACCATGCACAAAAACTAACTCAAAAGAGATCAAAGACCTAAATGTAAAACCTAAAATGATAATGATCATAAGAGAAAAAAATAGGGACAACACTGAGAACTCCAATACATGTCACAAACAGAACACGAAATATCACTAACAACAGATAACTGGGAAGTCCTAAAAAACACTTATGCTCATCCAAACAGATGACTGGGAACTTCTAAAAAAACACTTATGCTCATCCAAAGTCTTCACCAAAAGAGTAAAAAAACCTACAAAAAATTGGCAACAACAAATCCAATCATCTAATTTCTAAAATCAATGAGATACTACAACACCTCAACAACAAAAATACAATCCAATTAAAAAATGAGCAAAGGGTATGAACAAGCATTTCCCCAGATACATGAGGAAATGCTCTCAGTTATTAGCCATTAGAGAAATCCAAGTCAAAAGTACAGTGAGATACACTATCTCACCCCAAAAAGGTTGACATTAACCCAAAAAACACAAAATAATAAATGCTAGAGAGCCTGTGGAGACACTAGAACACTTAATACACAGCTGGTAGGAATGTAAGATGGTACTACCACTTTGGAAATCAATCTGTGCTTTGTTAAAAAGATGAAAATAGAAATACCATGTGATCCAGTAATCCCTCTTCTTAGAATATATCCTACAGAAATAAGGGCTTTCACATGAGTAGATACATGCACCCCAATGTCTATTGCAGCATTGTCCAGAATAGGAAAAAGATTCATAAACAAACTACAGTATATTCACACAATGCAATATTATGCAATGATAAAGAACAATGAGGAATCTGGGAAACATGGAGGAATCTGGAAGATATTATGCTGAGTCAAATTAGTCAGTTCCAAAAGGATGAATATTGTAGGAGACCCTATTATAAGGAGTCAAGAAAATGTTTCAACACAGAAGAAAATAGTCTTTGGTAGTTATTAAGGTGGGAGAGGAGGGAGAAGAGTATTCACTAATTAGATAATAGGAGAAAGAAGGACAACACACAGTAGAGAAGTCAGCACAACTGGAATGAGAGCCAAGAAGTTTCCTAAATACAACCAAACACTTTGAAGGACACATAAGCCAGCATAGGGAGTTGGGAATTGTCATGGATTGAGTAAGACCCAAAAACCCATTGCCATCAAGTGGATTCCAACTCACAGTGACCCTAGAGGACAGAGTAGAACTGCCATGTAGTTTCCAGTGAGTGCCTGGTGGATTTCACCTGGCAACCTTTTGATTAGCAGCTGTAGCACTTAACCACTACACTGCCACACTGGATTGAATAGTGTCCTCCTAGGGGGGAAAATGTGTGTAACAATGTGGTCAAGCCATGATTCCTGGTATTGTGTGATAATTCCTACAGAAATGTATGCTATAAACCCTGCCTCTATGATGTTAATGAGGGAGGATGAGTAGCAGTTGTGTTAGTGGGACTGGATTCAATATATAAGATTGTACTGTACTTGAGGCAACATCTTGGTATGCAAAGGGAAGGGAGACAAGCAGAGAGTTGAGAATCTCACACTACCAAGAAAGCAGTGCCAGGAACAGAGTGCATCACTTAGATCAGGGCTCCCTGTGCCTCAGAAGCTCCCAGTCCAGGGAGCTCCAGAGCCAACAGTGAAACACCTCCCCAGGAGCTGATGCCCTGAATTTGGACTTTTAGCCTACATCTCCATGACAGAAAATCTTTGTTTAAAGCCACTCACTTCTGGTGTTCTGTTATAACAGCACTAGATGACTAAGACAGGGACCCTGGTTTCAGGGGACATCTAGGTCAACTGGCATAACAAAGCTTATTAAGAAAACATTCTGCATCCTATTTCAGTGAGTGATGTCTGGGATCTTAAAAACTGGCAAGTAGCCATCCAAGAAACATCAATTGGTATCAACCCACCTGGAACTAAAGAGAAGGAAGAGCATCAAAGACATAAGGAAAATATGATCCCAAGAGACAAAAAGGGCCACATAAACCAGAGACTACATTGGCATGAAGCCAGAAGAACTAGATGGTGCCCAGCTACCACCATGACTGCATCTACAGGGAACTCGACAAAGAGTCCTTGATGGACCACAAGAAATGTGGAGTACAGACTTGATGGTCTGACAGGCTGGAGGGTCCCTTGAAGACATGGTCCCCAGACTCTGTTAGCCCAAAACTGAAACCATCACCAAGGCCAGCTCCTCAGACAAAAGCTGAACTGGTTTTCAAGACACAAAATGATATTGGCAAAGAGTGTGCTTCTTGGCTTAAGTAGATACAGGCAGCTTCTGTCCAGAGGCAAGATGAGGAGACAGAGGGGAACGGGAGCTGGTTGAATGGACATGGGAAATATGGGTTGGAAAGGAGTGTGCTGTCACAGTAGGAAAGAGGCTGGGGTCATGTAACAAAGCCTATGTCAGTTTTTGTATAAGAAACTACTCAAACTGTAAACTTTCTCTTAAAACACAACAAAAACTTAAAAGAAAAAAGAACCAAATGCAGTCCCCTGACATGCACTCTAAATCCCGGATAACAACCATATTAAAGAATAAGCTGAGACATTGTTACAGAGACAGCCAAGAAAACATAGCTCAGACAAGAAACACATTTAAATCCTCCCTCACCTAAGAACGTGGAGGTAGGCAGGTGGCCGAACTCAGGCATGTAACTCCACTGCACAAGGACATCTATCCAAGGACCCAGGAAAAAGGGAAGAGTGAAGGGCAAGCCACTTCCTTTTAAAGAAGCAGCACAGAAGTTACAATTATTGTTTCCATTTGTATTCTAATAGCTAAGACCCTAGTCATGTGACCTCATATAGCTGCAAGAGAAGCTGAAAAATACATGCAGCCTCCAGCCAGCTAAGAATGCATCCTGACAAAACTCAAGGGTGAGTTCTGTCACTAACATGCAAAGGGGATACAGATGCTCTCAGGTAGGGCAGGGGATAAGAAATAGCATGTTGGGAGTTTACTCACAAGCATTTTAATGGTATTAATAATAATAATGATGAATATTTACATAGTCTTTATGATGTGGCACAAACAATTAAGAGCTCAACTACTAACTAAGAGGTTGGCAGTTTGAACCTACCAAGTGGAGCCACAGAAGAAAGGCCTGATGATCAGCTTCCTTAAAGATGACAGGCAAGAATATCCTGTTGAGCAGTTCTACTCTGGAACACATGGGTCTACCACAAGTCAGAAGTGACCCGGCAGCAACAGGTTTTGGGTTTTTTGGTTTTATAACCTGCCAAGACACTAGTCTGAGTAGATTACTTGTATCATTGGATTCTCGCAACAACTCTGTAACTACTACTATGAATCCCATTTTATAAGCAAGAAAACCAAGACATAAACAGGTTAAATAATATACCACTGTGACACAGATGGCACCTTAGAGGTACAGTGGCTATGAGAACGGCTGCTGTCTTAATCATCTGGTACTGCTCCAACAGACATACCACAATTGGATGGCTTCAATAGAAGTTTATTCTTACACAGCCCACTAGGTTAGAAGTCCAAATTCAGGGTGCTGGCTCCAGGAGAACATATTCTGTCTGTCAGCTCTGGAGGAAGGTCTTTGTGTTGCATCAGTCTCTGGTCTGAGAGCATCTTGGTGCAGGAACCTGAGGTATGAAGGACCCTCTCTGCTCTCAGTGCAGCTTTCTTGATGGTATGTTGTGCCCACTCTCTGCTTGCTTCCCTTTCCTTTTATCTCTTGTAGGACAAAAGATGGTGCAAGCCACACTCTGTGGAAACTCTTTTTACATTGGAGCAGGGAGGTGACTTTAGTAAGGGCATTACAGTCCCACCCTAATCCTGTTTAACATAGTCCAGCCTATTAACCACAGGCAGAGATTAGGATTTACAGCACAGGAAAATCACAAAATGAAGAGCAATCACACGACAATGGTAACCATGGCCCAGCCAAATTGCTACACACATTTTTTGGCGGGGACACAATTCGATCCATGACAGCTGCTAACCAAAAAGTTGGTAGTTCAAGTCCACCAGGAGCTCCTTGTAAATCCTATGGAGATAGTTCTGTCCTGTAGGATCGCTATGAGGTGGAATCAACTTGAAAGCAAAGTTTTTGGTTTTGTTTGGGGGAGGTCCCCACAGGTAATAAGTAGTACAGCTGGAGTTTTAAAACTTGTTAGCCAAAAGTCTTAAAAAAATCTATTTCCAAAAGGTTACTTCACATTCAGCAAGTAAAGCAATTATTCAGGAAAAAGTGAAGAACTTTCCTAGGACTGTGAACAAGAAAGCTAGAAAAACAACCAATTTACAGTTTAGTACTAAGAAGGCAAGCTGTTATTCAATGTATAAAAGAGACTTTCCCCTGACTCATCTCTAAAGAAAATACTTCGAAGGGATATAATCCATACTCCCCTGGAATGTAGTCAGAGCAATTGCAAGCTTAGGGTTTAATGTTTCTACCAAATATGAGCTCTGTTGTCAATCCCCTTGGCTGTAAGTCTTCAGGAGCAGGAGAACACTCCTTTCTAGTCCCTAATGTACTGATAATGAGAGCAAATTTTGTTCCCCCAGGGAACCATAGCAGAAAGAAATTCAAGAATGTTTTTTAGGGTTTTTTTTTTTTACCACTGTGGGAATTAAGATCATTACAGAGTAATATCAGCTGTTAGGTACTTAGCAAATGTAGCTAATCAGCCTCCCACACATGGGGAGTATTCTGAATGCAGCAAATCCCAGTCCTGACTGCAGGCTCTCCATCCCCCTCTTGACCAGGTAATTGTGGCTAGATAATTGCCTTGGCTATATAGCAAAGGCAGAAATACATCACACCTGCCCACAAGCTGTGTGGCCAGATCAGAGGCAGAAAGTGCCTTTGGGCTGTGAAACATCGGTATCAACGGTGTGTGATGGGAGCTGAAAAGCATGGAGCCAGTCTCTGTGGTTGGCACTTGGCATGGGTGCAGTGGAGACGTGTAGAGCTGGCATAGGAATGCCCTGTTGGAGGCTACATTTCCCACTGTCTCCAGGGGCTAGCTGTAGCCAGATGAATAATGCCAATGAAATGTGAATCAAAGTGATGAGTTGCTTGCCCAAGAACTGGAACATAGGTGCACCTGTGACCCAGTCTCAATCTTCCAGAGGACAACACCCAAGGGAACAAATGGGAAGAAGTGGGGTCCCCAAATGGAGAAGAAGTGTAGAACCCCTCATGGAAGACTATTAAATGTGTGAGAGAAATAATCATGTCTTCCTTGCTATATTTTGTAGTCTCTTTGTTCTGTTGTGGAAACTCTACCTGCGTAGTGGTTAAGTGCTATGTCTGCTAACCAAAAGGTCGGTGATTTAGACCCACCAGGTGCTCACTGGAGACCCTGTGCGGCAGTTCTTCTCTGTCCTACAGGGTTGCTATGAGTCGGAACCGGCTCAATGGCTGTGGGTTTGGTTTTGTTGTTATTTGTCTCAGCCTTTACCATAACAAGACATTGTAAGTTGTCATCAAGTCAGCTCCAACTCATGGTGACCGTATGTCTAAGAGAACAAAATGCTGCCTGGTCCTGCATCATCTTCATGACCATTGATACGAGGATGGACAATTAAGCTCACAAACTCATCCTAGAAAAAGTGCTACACACCTCATTGCTGAATATCACTATGGTCACCTTCAGAGCACTCCCTTTGCAAAGCCAGGTACTGATACCTGTGCCTGATCCATCCTTCAAAGCACTAAAAAGTTCACGAACTTAACTGTCAAACCTTATACAACCACAGCTCTGATGGCCGTTCCAGAAAAGGAGTTCCAAAATTGCTTTGAAGGGTTGACTAAGTGCTGGAGTCGGTACATGCCTTTCCAAGGAAAGTATTTTGAAGGTGACCATAGTGACATTCACCAGTGAGGTATGTAGTACTTTTTCTAGGATGAGTTCACAAACTGAATTATCAGACCTCGTATGTTTGAGTCCATTGTGGTGCATGTAGTGCCTTCCTATGATTTTCATTGGTTGATTTTTGGAAGTAGACCAACAGGACTTTCTTCCTGGTCTTGGTCTGGAAGCCCTGCTGAAATCTGTTCCCCGTGGGCAACCCTGAGGATATCTGAAGTACCAGTAATACAGCTTCCAGCATCATAGCAACATGCAAGTCATCACAGTATGACTGACAGGTGGTAGAACTGATGTAATGTGCTAGTTCATTTCATTCTCAGAAAAATCCAGTGCAGTGTTTACTATTCTTATTCCTGTTTTGCAAATAAGGGACTGAAACTCAGAGGTTACATAACTTGCCTAAGATGCCAGAACCAGTAAGCAGTGGAAACAGAATTTGAAGCCAGGTTTCTCATGCTCCATTACCGATGCAGCAGGTTCTTAATCTTAGGTCCAGGGTAAAGGCTGAGATTCTGCATTTCTAGAAAGCTCCCAGGTGATACCAACATTGCCAGATCATCGATAACATTTCAGGAACAAGGATTTAAGCCACTCCATTCTCCTGCCTCCCCTAAGAGTTAGGACCAAGCTTGCCAATTCCCAAGTTCTAGTCTCAGATCTCTTCCTAAATTTTTTCCCTTTTGGCACCATCCCCTTCTCCTGAAAGTTCATTAGATTCATGTATTCAGGATTTTTTAATAGAGAAAGTTTCTTGCAAGCATTAAATTTCTCCCAGGAAGGCACAATGCCTCCAAAGAGTCATTACCATGAAATTTGGAACTATGATGCCACTTTCTGGGGTTCTTGTGACAGCTGTCTTGTCATCCTCTGTCTTTTCCTACTTTAGCTCTCTAACTCAAAATAATATTCACTGCAACTGCTTTGGAAAGGTGACACAAGTCATTCTGTGCTCATTTCAACAGGAAACATCGACTACATTAAGGAAGAAACAACCTCAGCCTGGGGGGATATTATAATCAACAGTAAAACCACATCAGCCCCCAAAACGCATGTGAAATGGGTCCCTGTTGCAAACCACATTTCAGTCTGAAAAATCATCATATTCCAAAGTCTGCCAAATCCAGCTTATAAAAGAAACATGAATGGCCAGCAAGTATACAAAGGACTTTCAACATTACTGGTAATTAAATAAATGAAAATTCTCCACCTGGATATTTTACCAAGAAAGAAAGAGAGAGGAAGGGGAGAAGGGAGGTAGGAAAGAAAGAAAAGAGGAAGGGAGGGAGAGAGGCAGGGAGGGGACAATGAAGGGAGGGTGGCAGGCAGGGAGGGAGGGAGGGAAGGAGAAAGGAAGGAAGGAAAGAAGGAAAAAAGAATAACACTCATTGCTATTGATGAAAAGAAATGAGCACTCTAATTTACTAAGGAAGTATGTATATTGGGATCCATTTGGTTTCATGTGACAAGATCCCAATCCAGACAAGCTTAATCAAAAAGAGAGAGAGCAGGGGGACTTCCTGGCTGCTGAATCTCAGAAGTTCCAGGAGAATCTGGCTCCATCCATGGAATATGGCAACGGTGTCGTCAGGACTTTCATTCTCCCTATATCTCTCAGACCCACTGACTTTGAGTAAGAGCCTCCTTCCTGTAACCTTATAAGCCCTTAGTTTCATTTTCATTTCTCCATAATAGGATCATGTTTACAGTTTTTGCCTTATGGCTGAGCAATATCCTCCCTTTATGAATAGTCTTTTCCCCTACCACATTGATATTGAGTATGGTCTTGTGACTTGCTTCAATCAATAAGATGTTAGCCACCCACTGCTACTCGTCGATAGCAACTCACAGAGGCCCTATAGGTCAGAGTAGAATTGCCCCGTAGAGTTTCCAAGGAGTGCCTGGTGAATTTGAACTGCTGACCCTTTGGTTAGCAGACATAGCATTTAACCACTACAGCACCAGGGTTTCTGAGATGTTAACAGATATGAACAAATGACTTAAGTGTACCTGCATGATTTGGTTTAGCTCTTGGGCTCTGGTAATGTTCCAGGACAAAAGGAAGATTGCTTCCCTTTCCTCTCAAGCCCCATAATGAATAGATGTGGAGCAGAGTAAACACAACCCTCAACTTGCTACCAGCTAAGCCCAACCAATCCACAGCCTGAAGTTGAATCACACTGAATAGATCAATTGAACCAACGTAAACTTACAGACCTATGAGTTTTCCAACATGTATGTAGCAATTTACAGTCTCACTAGCAGTTTGTGAGCATCCCAGTTGTTCCACATGTTCATCAACACTTGGCATTGTCAGTTCCTTTAAACTATTCTGATAGGGATACAGGTAATTTGTATTTCTCTAATGGCCCATGACTTATTGTGTGTTTGTTGGTCATTTTAAAATCTTTTTTCTGAAGTGCCTCTTCTGTCTTTTGACCATTACTCTGTTTCCTTATTGATGGGAAGAATAATTTCTATATTCTGGATATAAGTCTTTTGTAACTATACTCCCTCTAACTAGGATCTTTTGATGAAAAAGGTTCTTAATTTTAATGAAGTGTAATTTGTAACTTATAACTGGAAGTCATCCAAAATGCAGTGGACTACTTAAAGATCAATACCCTAGGCATTACTGAGCTGAAATCATATGGTACTGGCCATTCTGAATTAGACAGTTGTATGATCTACTGTACCGGTGTCTTAGTTATCTAGTGCTGCTATAACAGAAATATCATAAATCAATGGCCTTAACAAACAGAAGTTTATTCTCTCACAGTTTAGGAGGCTAAAAGTCCAAAGTCAGGGTGCAAACTCCAGGGGAAATCTGTCTCTTTGTCAGCTCTGGGGAAAGATGTTTGTTGTTAATCTTCTCCTAGTCTAGTAGCTTCTCAGCACAAGGACCCCAGCCCTAAAGACTCACTGCACTCTCAGAGTTACTTTCTTTGTGGCATAAAGTCCTTCTCCTTTCTGTTCAATCTCCCTTTTATATCTCAAAAGAAACTGACTCAAGATACAACCTAAATCATGTAAATTAGCTCCTGCCTCATTAACATAACCACCTCTAATACTGCCTCATTAACATTGTAGACACTAGGATTTTATCACACACAAGATAATCACATCAGATGACAAGGCGGTGGACAACCACACAATACGGGGAAATATGTGCCAAGTTGGCACATATTTTGGGGGGAGGGCGACACAATTCAATCTGTAACTGACAGGAATGACAGTTTTAAGATGAGTGGCAGCCCATTTATGGTCAAAAAGAACATTTCAAGATATATTCTGAAGTACAATGCTGTCAGTGATAGAATAGTATCTGTAAACATGTAAGAAAAAACAGTTAATGTGACTATTATTCAAATTTATTCACCAATCACTAATGCTAAAGCTGAGGAAATTGGAGATCTTTACCAAATTCTGCAGTTTGAAATTGATGAAACGTGCAATCAAGATAAACTAACAAGGGAGGAAGGGAGGGCGGGTGGGGAGGGTTTAGATTAGATAGTTGCTAGAAATCTGGCTGGGTGAAATCGGTGATAGCACACATTAGAAACAAGAACAATATTAAGTGGACTTCAGCATAACTTGAATACTCCTTCCATCTTAACCCAATACTGCAAGTACAGAGTAGCTGGGGCAGGGGGCAGGGGACCATACTCTTAGGCGAAATTGAGGCCAGTTGGCACAACTAGCGTTTTGCTAAGAGACCTCTGTGCACTCCACATTGGTGAGTGGTGTCTGGGGTCTTAAAACCTGCCAAGCTGCCATCCAAGGGCACAGCAAATGGTCCCACCTCAGCAGGAACGGACACTCACCAAGGACCAAAGCGACACGAGGGAAAGACAACCCAGAAGATAGAGAGACCCATATGAGTGGGTGCCTACATCAACTTGGGACTGGAAGAACCGGATGGTGCCCTGCCACCACCAGTGATAGACTTACTAAGTTGAGTCTCACTGGCAACACAAGAATAAAAAGGGGTGCACCCTGAGATCTCTACTAAAAGACCGCAATCGATGGTCCAGTGGCTTCAGGGTTCCCCTGAGAGCATGGCCCCTGGCCCTGATGCTGCCCTTGCCCGTAAATCATAACGAAGGTCCACTCTTCAGACACGAATGGATTGGACTTGGCGATGCAGAGTGACCACATATTGGATGCACTTTAAGGTTCTATGCATCAGTAGGATATCATCCAGCTGACCTCTGGCTGGAGGAAGGAGAGTGGGTGGAGAGGAGGGGAAAGGAGACTGTTGGGAGGATGAGACATGTATGGAGCAGAGAGGAAGAGTGTGCTGTCACCGGACAGGAAGAACAGTGGAAGCTGCGTATATGTGGGCATGTAAATTTATACAGGAATGTGTATTTTCACTCGGTCATAATAAAATAAATAAATAAATAATTCTGTGAAATACGTTCTCACACAGACATATCATGTAAAAAACATTTCCATCTTGTCTGCAGCAGCTATAAATCAGAATTTATACTATTTCCACAGTTTCTGCTGTTTTCTAATTGGTGTTTTTGACATTTATCTGGTGCTCAAAAGTATACCAACAATAATTCTGTTTTGAATAAAGAAAAAAAAAGATAAACTAACAAATCTGTCTTGAGCTTCTTCTCCGGAAAGACACCAAGTAGCAGATGACGCTGGTGCAGCAGCAGGGCCCGGAGGCCCCAGGGGCCTGGGCCAGAGGCTTTGGCAGCGGTCCGCAGCCGTGGTCGGAGTCCGGGCCGAGGCCATGGAGTTCACGGAGGCAAAGCCGAGGACAAAGAGTGGCTCCCTGTCACCAAGCTGGGCCACCTGGTCAAAGACATGAAGATCAAGTCCCTGGAGGAGATTTATCTCTTTTCTCTGCCCATAAAGGAATCTGAGATCACTGACTTCTTCCTGGGCACGGCCCTCAAGGACAAGGTGTTGAAAATCATGCCCCTACAGAAGCAGACCTGGGCTGGCGAGTGGACCAGGTTCAAGGCGTTTGTTGCCACCAGGGACTACAACGATCACACTGGCGTAGGTGTCAAGTGTTCCAAGGAAGTGTCCACGGCCATCCGGGGAACCATCATACTGGCCAAGCTCTCCATCGTTCCTGTGTGGCGCGGCTACTGGGGGAACAAGATAGGCAAGCCCCACACTGTGCCCTGCAAGGTGACTGGCCGCTGTGGCTCTGTGCTGGTGCTCTCATCCCTGTGTCCAGAGGCACTGGCATCATCTCAGCCCCTGTGCCCAAGAAGCTGCTGATGATGGCTGGTATCGATGACTGCTACACCTCGGCCAGGGGCTGCACTGCTACCCTGGGCAACTTCGCCAAGGTCACCTTCGATGCCATCTCCAAGACTTACAGCTATCTCACCCCTGACCACTGGAAGGAAACTGTGTTCACTAAGTCTCCTTACCAGGAATTCACTGACCATCTCTTGAAGACCCACACCAGAGTCTCAGTGTAGAGGACTCAGGCTCCAGCTGTGGCCACCATGTAGTCATAGTGGTTTTTATACAAGAAAAATAAAGAGAATCAATTAAACCTGAAAAAAAAATCTGTCTTGAAAGAAGTACAGGCTGAATGTTCCTTAGAAGTGTGGATGGCAAGACTTCATTTCATGTACTTTGAGCATGTTATTAGGAGGAAACAGTCTCTGGAGAAGGACACCATGCTTGGCTCAGCGAAGGGTCAATGAAAAAGAGGAAGACCCTCAACAAGATGCATTGACACGGTGGCTACAAGAACAGACTCAAGCATAGCAATTATAAGGACAGGGCAGGAATGAGTAGTTTCATTCTATTATACACAGAGTCAGTATGAGTTGGAACTGACCCAAAGGCATCTAACAACATAACAATTGTCATGGGTTGAATTGTGTGCCCCCAAAACTGTCTGTAGCGATTTGACTAGGCCGTGATTCCTGGTATTCCTGTGATATTCCTGTGATATTCCTCTATGCTGTAAACCCTCCCGCTGTGCTGTTAATGTGAGAGGATGGGTGGCAGCTGGGTTGTGGGGCAGGACTCAAGGTCTAAAACTGTACTGTGCCTTGAGACAATCTCTTGGGGTGTAAAGGAAAGGGAAGCAAGCAGAGAGTTAGGGATTTCATACCACCAAGAAGCAGTGCTAGAAATAGAACGCATCCTTTGGAAAAGACGCAGCATCCCTGCGCCTCAGAATCTCGCAGTCCGCGGGAAGACTGACAACAAGGACCTTCCTCCAGAGGCAACAGAGAAAGCCTTCCCCTGTAGCTAATGTCCTGAATTTGGACTTGTAGCCTACTGGACAGCGACAGAATAAAATTTATCTTTTTAAAGCCATTCACTTGTGGTATTTCTGTTATAGCAGTACCGGATGACTAAAGCAACAATTTATCAGTATTTCCTTTCATGATTTAGTGTTTCTGTGCCTTGTTCAGCATCTAGTCCAAGCCAATAATATGCTCTGTCATTATTATTTTCAAAAGTACATTCAATTTTTTGTTATCAAAACTTCATAAATTCTAGAAATATTTCATTTCAAAGTTTTTAACAAAGAGAAATTTATTCTCTCACAGTTTAGGAGGCTAGAAGTCCAAATTCAGTACATCAGCTCCAGGAGAAGGCTTATTCTCTCTGTTGGCTCTGGAGAAAGGTCCTTGTGATCAAGCACACCCTCGTCTGCGAGCTTCTCTGCATGGCGCCTCAAGTCCAAAGGATGCGCTCTGCTTCTGCTGCTACTTTCTTGGTGGTATGAGTCCCCGCTGTCTCTCTGCTCACTTCTCAAAAAGAAATTGACTTAAAACACAAAAAGTCTTTTAGATTGAGTCCTGCCTTGTTAATATAAATGCCTCTAATCTTGCCTCATTAACATCACAGAAGTAGGATTTACACCACACAGGAAAATCACATCGAATGACACAATGGTGGACAACCACACAATACTGGGAATCATGGCCAAGTTGATACATATTTTAGGGGGGACACAATTCAATCCATGACAATACGTTTGTTGTGATAAATCACTGAGACTTCACGATTTGTCTACTGCAGCTGACATTGCTTAATCTAACACCCAGGCAGAAGCAGAACTCCTGTTAGAAGAAGTTGCCAGAGTGCTGCTAGTTGAATTCATGTCACAGCAGTTTCTTTGTCCTCAATTCAAGGTTATCTTTGGCCAAGTTCTGCATCACTGATTTGCTCAGCTCAGGTTCTCCAGGAAGCAGATGCTAAGCCAAGGATTCAGATCTGTATGGTTTATCAAGAAATGTTCTCCGTGAGTTGGAATAGACTCAATGGCTACTGGTTTAGAGTCCTTGGGTGGTGCAAACACCTAATGTGCACCAATACTAGCTGAAAGTTGAAGGTTTGAATCCATCCAGTGGCACCTCAAAAGAAAGCCCTAGCAATTACTTCTGGGGGAAAAAAAAACAGCCACAGTTCTACTCTGACACCTAGAAAGTTGTGTGAGTTGGAAGCAACTCCATGGCAACCTGTTTAAAGACAAAAGAGTGGGGTGTTAGTAGTCCTACACCTCTTGGTGGTTGGATGCCCAGGGATGGGGAGTGAGTTAAACTCCCAGGCACTTCTGGCCCTCCCTGGGGCAAGTTCCCACCAGCAAAGCTCTGAAGGCCACCAATGTGAGCAGGTAGCAGCTAAGCATGAGAAGCTGGGAGACGCACAAGCACAGACAGGGTACAAGGAGGTCTAGATGGGGCCCCAACAGTACTTGTTACACGGGAGCCATTAAAAAACAAAAACCAAACCCACTACATTGAGTCGATTCTGACTCATAGTGATCCTATAGGATAGAGTAGAACTGCCCATAGAGTTTCCAGGGAGTGCCTGGCAGATTCAGACTGCCAACTTTTGGTTAGCAGACTTAGCACTTGACCACTATGCCACCAGGGTTTCCCATAGGTGCTACATCAATGAAAAATAACTCATAGCTGCAGACTTTGGTCTGCACAGACATTAACAAAGCTTTATCACTCCACTCCTTCCTACGGCAGTCTCGTGCTAGGGTTGAAAATTTCAACATCATTTTCTAATCTCCTCTTACAGCCTAACAATTTGACCAAGAGTTTCTGGTTTTGCACAAAATTTATGACGGCAGCTGCAGGGCCTCAGTTTCCTCTCATTCAGTCATCCCTGAAGTATTAACAAGCCGAGTCCCCCCTCCCCACTCTGAGAGTAGGTGCAGCAAATGAGAAACTTCTCTCCAAAATCTAACCAGGCATATATCTTAAAGAACATTTGCCTGGAAAGCCAGCCAAGGTTTGTGCAATAGAAAAGAACTCTTTCCCACTTCTGTTTCTTGACCAACACTCTCGAGTAGGCAGTGACTCAAGACCGAGGGTCCATGGAAGTCACTGGTGGTGCAACAGCAGCAAGACCCCTGTCAGGGCTGACAGGCCTGGAGCATGGTGCATGCCAGCAGAGAGGCTGTTACTCAGGAGGGCACACGGCTCTCCATTGTCCCCAGAGCCTCAGAGTCAGGTGTGGTGCCAAGCATCACAGGTGACCCTTGGCTAGAAGACCAACACTTTTCTTCCCACTGAAGTTATATTTACAGAAGTAATTTTCCAGTGTTTCACAGATATTGACAGCCTTTCTGTTTCCCAAGTGGGGTCAGAAACTGGGAATTCTACTTTGATGGTGTCCACGGGCACACAGTGGATGCACAGTTGCTCTCTGGACACAGAAGCACCTGCAGGACCATCAAGTTGGCAGCGGGAAGGAAACAAGGAGTTGCCAACACCTCTGGGACCCACTTTGGAATATTAAAGGAAATGTTAATGACTCTGGGTTGATGGCCAAGGCCCTTGTTTGCTTTTGTTCTCCTGCTGCAAATCACAAACCCACCCATTCCACCCTTTTGAGGGCACCCAGCTCTACCAAGGTCTTATCCCTTGTGCTATAAGCCACCCTAGTGGCTTCAAGACAAAGTCTGGGTTGGGACAATTCAACAGTTTGTAAGATTCATGCTTTTCCAGATTATTCTCTCTCTCTCTCTCTCTCTTCCTCTCTCTTCTTCTTCTGTCTCACACACACACCAAAAAACACCACATTCATTAGATAGACTTTTACTGTTGCAGTTACTAGCTACCGTTGAGTCAATCCCCAACTTAAGGCAACCCCATGCACAGTGGAACAAACATTTCCTGGTCCTTTGCCATCCCCCTGATGGGACACAGAGCAGATCATTGTGATCCACAGGTTTTCACTGACTGATTTTCAGAAGTAGATCACCAGGCCTGCCTTCCACAAAAGTCTTTACTGACAGACAGGTGGTATTTGCATATGAAGTACATTGGCCAGGAATCAAACCCAGATCCCCACATGAAAGGTAAGAATTCTTGCCCTGAGCTGCCCTATAGATAGACTTAAAATTATCTATTTTAGGAGTGTCTTAATTTTAACTCTCCCAAAAGCAGAACCTGGGACTAGAATTTAAGGATAAGTAGGTTATTTAGGGGAAACCCCGGGGGCATAGTAGTTAAACACTACAGCTGCTAACTAAAAGGTCAGCAGTTCAATTCTGACAGATGTTTCTTGGAAACTATGGAATTGTTCTACTGTGTCCTGTAGGGTCGCTACAAGTCAGAATCAACCGGACAGCAGAAGGTTTGGTTTTTTGGGCCTTTAGTCTACTTAGGAAGTAACACCAGGATGCATCAGTTGAAGAATAAGCATGACAAGAAAGAGAAAGCAGCCAATAAAGTTTGCATCAGCAGGTGAGTTACCATCATGAGCTACTAGAGCTGCATCCCTCTGGGGAACTCTGGGAACTGATGCAGAATATGCACCTGAGAATCATCATACTGCAAGGGTGAGGAAGCTGGGGTAAATACACTCGGACTTCTGTCATTCACTGAGGACAATTCCTGGAGGACTTTGATTCTCCAGAATTTCTACTGACATAGGGGAAGTATAATGACTTCTGGCTGCAAAAGAAAGCCTCAGGGCAAAAACAGGCAGGTCCTGGCCACTGAAAATAAGGCCAGTGTTCACTGAAGTGTCACGAGGGACAGGAAATGTGTGAACTGAAGTTTCTGGGGACAAGAGTCTTATCTCACTGGCAACACTAGCCTTCTGTGACCTACTCATTAGGTAATGAAAGTAATACCAAAATGTTCCATCAATCAGGCAGGCTTCAACTGTGAGAAGGAAAATATCCCTTTTAAAACTGAAAAGGAGTTAGTACAGCAATGAAATGATGCTTGCAAACTTGTTTAAAAGTCTAGAAACATGTGCTGTAGGCTCAGTCCCCAGAGCCCTCATGGCACCTTGGTTAAGCATTCAGCTGCTAACCAAAAAGTTGGCAGTTCAAATTCACCTGCTGCTGCTTGGAAATCCTGTGGAACAGTTCTACTCTGTCCAACAGGGTTGCTGTGAGTTGCAATTGACTGATGGGAATTTTTTTTTTCAGCCTCTATCTCCAAGACTGATCTCGCATCACAACAGATCTAGCCCACCGGGAGCAGTGTTCTCTGTGCAACACCCTGAAGGTGAGAGGCTGGTGTACATTTGCCAGACAGTCATCCAGACCCATGACCCTGCTGTTGGATGCACAGATAAACCTATTTCCCAGCCTCCCTTGCAGTCAGGCATGATTGGTGGAAGTTGATGTTGGCCCATAATGCTTCTCGTGTTGTCATTGTTAGCTGCTGTCACAGATTGAATTGTGTCACCCAAAAAATGTGTGTAGCAATTTGGCTAAACCATGACTCCCCAGTATTATATGATTTTTCTCCATTTTGTGATTTTCTTATATTGTAAATCCTAATCTCTGCCTGTGGCTAATGGGCAAGACTGGATCATGTTAAAGAGGATCAGGGTAGGACTGGAACACCCCTACTGGTGTCATCCTCCTGATCCAATGCAAAGGGAGTTTCCGTGGGGTGTGGCTTGTACCACCTTTTATCGTACAACAGATAAAAGGAAATGGAAGCAAGCAGAGAGTTGGGGACCTCATACCATCAAGAAAACAGTGCTGGGAGCAGAATGCATCCTTTGGAGTTGAGATCCCTGTGCTGAGATGTTCCTAGACCAAAGGAAGACTAATGTAACACCAGGACCTTCCTCCAAAGCCAACAGAAGAGAAAACCTTCCCCTGGAGCTAACTCCTTGAATTCAGACTTAACAGCCTACTGAAGTGTGAGAGAATAAACTTATTTTTATTAAAGCCATGCTCTTGTGGTATTTCTGTTATAGCAGCTCTAAATAACTCATGGCAACTCCATGCACAATGGAAAAAAGCACCGCCTGGTCCTGCGCCATCTCTCTGACTGGTTGCAGATCAGACCATTGATCTATGGGGTTTTGACTGGCTGATTTTCGGAAGTAGATCTCAAGGCCTGTCTTCCTAGTCTCTCTTAGTCTGAAAGCTCTGCTGACATCTGTTCAGCATTGTGCCAACATGAAATCCTCCACCCTCCAGATGGATGGGTGGGAGCTGCACATGAGACACATTGGCTAGGAAGTGAAACTAGTTCTCCTATGTGAAACTCAAAAATTCTACCACTAAACCATCAGTGCTGACACACAGTGCTTCCCAAAGAGGCTCCACGTACTTTAATTCTCCATTTCCATCAACTGGAAGCAAAAGGCTTGGGAATTGTGGAGCCACAAGGTGAAAGGACTCTGGCTCCCACAAATTATGGGATGAATGGCCCTCAAAATGTGGTGCTGGAGTCTGCAAAGAACAGGATTGATTGACAGGGCCCCCAAGTCAAGCTTCAAGATCCAGCACTGCATTGGTGTGGAAGTCATACTTGGCACAGCCACTCCCAGCCAGTGACTGAGTGGGGCGTGAACACTAAGACAGGTCTGGTCCCGGGAGGCCTGGAACTCCTATGGGACGAGCAGTTCTGGCTCAGTGGCCTTGCCAGCCTCTCTCAGCATGGCACTGCAATCTAAGACACTGATCTGGTTGTTGTTGTTAGGTGACATAGAATGGGTTCCTACTCATAGCCACTCTAGGTACAACACAACAAAGCACACTGCCTGGTTCCGTGCCACGTCCGCAATCATTTTTATGCTCATGCCCAGTGTTGCAGCCACTGTGTCAATCCATCTTGTTGAGGGTCTTCCTCTTTTTCACTGACCCTCTACTTTGCCAAGCACGATATCCTTCTCCCAGGGATCAGTCCCTCCTGACACTGTGTCCAAAGTGTCTAAGACATAGTCTTGCCATCCTTGTTTCTAAATGAACATCCTGGTTGTACTTCTTCCAGGACAGATTTGTTGGTTCTTTTGGCAGTCCATGGTATATTCAATATTCTTCTCCAGCACCACAATTCAAAGGCATATGAGGTGACTGACAATATCACACCTTGGATCAGGCACAACTTAGTCCTTTAAGTGATATATTTGCTTTTTAATACTCTATGGAGGTATTTTGCAACAGATGTGCCCAGTGCAATATATCGTCTGATTTCTTGACTGCTGCTTCCAGCAACTGGTTGGTTGTTAAAAAACATGTTAAAAACATGAAGATACAAAAATTATGAGAATGATCATGCATTATAAAGAATATAACCAATGTCACTGAATAATTCATGTAGAAATTGTTGAGTGGGAACCTAAACTGCTGTGTAAACCTTCACTAAAAGCACAGCAAAATATTATTTTTAAAAAATAGGAATTGGGCTTTGCCATACTTACTGCAAGAATGAAGACAATTCTAAGCAACACGACTGTCAACATTGCAGAAAAGAGCAACGTCACTCTGATGAGATGCACAATTAGGGAAAAGGGACTCCAGCCCCGTCAGTGTAGGACTCAGTTGACAAATGGTGGGGAGATAGAAAAGACATGAGGGTATATTCACCTGTAGCAAGAGATGAGAGTTAGGAATGGGAGTCTAATTGTCTCTGTGAACAACTGCCTTCCCTGCTGCGAAACCAGAAAAACTGGACAATGCCAGCTAGCATTGCTGAACATTTTTATAAAAGATTCTATAAAACAACCCTAAGAAACAGGGAGAAAATGCATAACAGCATTTCAGATTCTCATGGAATCCAGACTTTCTGGAGGCAGAGAGGTTGGATGAACCCTCAAAACCATTGCCCTGAGATAATTTTTAAACCTTAAACAAAAGTATTCCCTGAAGTCTTCTTAAAACCAAACAATCCCATCCACTTCTGCTGAGTCAATTCCAACTCAGAGGAACCCTGTAGGACAGAGTAGAACTGCTCCATAGAGTTTCCAAGAAGCATCTGGTGGGTTCAAACTGCCAAGCTTTTGGTTAGCAGATGGAGCACTTAACCACTCTGCCACCACAGTTTACCTTAACTAGTGAAGAATGTCTGCCTTGAGTATTATGCTCTTTAAGATTGATCTATAAGGAATCAAACTGACAATAGTAATAACTCAGAAGAAGAGGGAGACAATGGCTTCACAACTCAATGTATGTAATCTATGTCACTGAACTGTACATGTAGAAACTGGTGAATTGGTGTATGTTCTGCTGTATATATTCTCAACAACATAAAACAATAATTTTTTTTTTTAAAAAAAAGGGATGGCTACCATTCATGTTGTTGTTGTCAGGTGCCGTTAAGTTGTCCCTGACGTACAACAAGATGAAACACTATCATGGCTTGGGTTGGTCACACACACCTTAGTCCTCAAAGTGACATCTTGCCCTTTTAACTCTTTAAAGAGGTCCTTTGCAGCAGATTTTCCCAATGCAATTACATAGAGAACATGATTAAGGGGCCCATAATGGGCTTCCATTGCAGATAAAAGCTATTGTTATCATTGAAAGTATACACCGTAGGACATAGACCAATTCAACAATTTCTACATGAACAATTCAATGACGTTGATAAAATTCTTCAAGTTGTGCAACCTTTCTCACCCTCCTTTCTGAGTTGTTCCTCCCTCATTCACAAAAACTCACTGCTCCTAAGTTTCCTGTCTAGTCTTTCCAGTTGATGTTGTTAGTTTGATTCCGTATAGCTAGACTTTCAAAGAGCAGGATGCTCAAGGCAGATATTCTGCAGTAATTAAGCTAAACTTTTGTTTGGTTTTAAGAATACATCAGGGGATATTTTTAGATTATGGTATAAAGATTATCTCAGGGCAATAGTTTCAAGATGAATTAATTCTTGAAAGAACTGATATAAGTTTCCTATCAGTCAAAGTCAGCTGCTCTGATTCAGCATGCCATGGCAGTTCAAAACAAGGATATCAGATAAATCAAGGATGGAATCACTTAGAAGCCCAGGAAATAAGATCCCAGAGTGTTCTGCTATGGAAACAGAAGCTAGGTGACTCTTTGCACCAACTGGTGATACCTTTAAGCTGCAATAAAATTAATCTACAGGTTTTGGAAGGGAAAGTCGCTAGGATTGTAGGGTTTATCTGTTACAGCAACGTTCTAACAAATTCAAGGGTACAGGTCAGGAAAGAGGAGTTCAGAGAGGCTATGAAAGGTACGGGTTTGTTATGCTCACAGTTGAAGAGACAAGGAAGGACACAGTACGCCATGACACAGGGACACACAGGATGACACCTGGGGACAAGGTAGCGACAAGCAGGAGTTGTAGAAGAGGGCTTATGAATGGCAAGCAAGGTGGTGTTGGCTAGGTTGCATGGGTTTCCTAAGGTTTGGTCATTTTAAGTAATTCTGAAGGTTCAGGGGTTATAGGGGAGGTCTCTGGTTGTTGGATACCTGGCCCTGGGCAGGTGCATAGTGGCCCAAGAATGTGAGATGACAGGAATGGCTGGAGAGTGGACTGAAGTACTGCTCCAGAAGGGAGCCAGCCTCCAGCCAGGACTTCAAAACAGTGTCAGGACAATAAAATGGATGTAAAACGGCATTGCAGTCTGCAAGTGACCTCCAGGGTAGTCCATGAGGTATGAACAGGGACACCAATACTGGATAGCAGGATACTTTTTGTGTTTTTGCAGGAAAATTACTGTAAATGCAACAAAGAAATCAGGAAGACAACAGCATAGTTTTATTCCAGGTGGCTGACACTGGTCACACTCCCATCTATCCAATATCTAACCATCTGCCTTCCTCTTGTACCCTGTGATCTCCCTTTTGTGGAGAAATTCTGCAACCCAAAGTGGTCTTAACATGAGGGCATCCTCAGTATCAGCCACCCCGGGCAGGTGTGTGACCTCAGCTTAGCCCATCTGCTGCTTGACTCCTGAGTGAGTGACCTAAAGTCATTTGAAAATGTTTGAGGACAGTGGCAGGAGTCAGCACATGGCCTGAGCTGTCTGCTGTGTGACCTTGGCACTGAGTCCTTTTGCAGGCCCCCAAGGAGGTAGTTCATCTAACACAGACATCCCGAGGATGGATGTTCTCTAACCCACCCACCCAGAACTAATGCACTCAGTGTGCTGTGATAACCCATGAAAGGCAAGAGAAGAGGTGCACTGAGCTCTGCTGGAGGCTTCACCCACAATGTTGACCATCAGCCGCGTGTAAATCAGCAGAGCTGGGTCCCAGAACTGATGAATCCCACCCTTCCTGGCATCTGTCTCCAGGCTGCTGTCTTCAGGCAACTAGAATTCCAAGAAACTTCTAGAAGCTGATACTAACACCACTTCTCAGTCTCTCACTCTCAAGATAAATTTTAAATTCCTGGGTCTCAGGGCTTCAGCTGAGCAATTCAGTTGTCTTCTTTGGGTGTCCACTAGGAGCAGATGGCCCAAGGACCCATGGGCAGATAGTTGGTTTGGGACCTGAGCCCAGGAGGCAACATTAGGGAAGTGGGGACCTGAGACAGGAAAAAAGGTAGGCTACAGAGATTCATTAATGAGCAGCTTACCCTTATGGACAAAGAGGGTTCACTCCCCCTGAGGATCATTGGGAACCACATGGAATGTGCACCTAAAATTCCTCCCACCTGCAGGGAGAGAGCAGGGTCATTGATACACCAGCTCCCTGTGAGTCATGGGTTGAGGGCTGCTGATGGGGAATGGGTGCACTTGACTCTGCAGCACTTCCAGCTTAGTGGTTAAGTGGGTACATCTGCTAACCAAAGGTCTGCAGTTCCAATTTGCCAGATGCTCCCAGGAAACTCTATGGGCACTTCTACTCTTACCTACAGGGTAACTAGGAGTCAGAATCAACCCAACAGCAGTAGGTTTGGTTTGGGCGTTTTGCATGGAAACAGTAGCCTTTGAAAGTTTTGGAGACAGGCCTTGGGCAAGAAGCTGCAGATGAAGTATCTCCCAAGGCTTATGGTGGTTAGCACATCAGGTACCCAAATCCATCCACTGCCGTGGAGTCAATTCCAACTCATAGCAACCCTACGGGCAGGGTAGAACTGCCCCATCGAGTTTCCAAGGAGCACCTGGCGGATTTGAACTGCCGACCTTCTGGTTAGCAGCCATGGCACTTAACCGTTACACCACTGGGGCTTCTGGCATCGGGTACAGCAAATCATAATTGTCAGGTGACCTACCAGATCCCAGCGCTCCCTCGGTACCTGATTATCTGCCAAGCTGGCTTCCACAGCTTATTGTCCACTCTACAAGCCTCCAATATCATATCCACAAAATCTCTTTTTTGAAATTGGAGATCCTCAGAATCCATTTCTGTTGTGTGCAAACAAAAGCCCTGACTGGTGGCCCCTGCCACCCTCCATTTGGAGGGGGAAAAAAAAATTCTGTAAGTAACATAATTTGGCTTTAAAAAGAATTTCCCTAGAGACTATTTTCAAAGTAACAATAAAGAAACTAAAGGGAAAAGTATTTGTACCCAGGTTTCAGGGGTACCCCACACAGTCAGGTTAATAGTCTCTGTTTAACTGCTACAACCTTGGTCTAGCGCCCAACGTTTCTCCCCTAGACCAGAGCAGTCACCTCCTTCCTGGTCTCCCACTCTGGCCTCAGTCCCCACAGTGGCCTGAGAGTGCCTGGGAATACCTGAGTCAAGGCACATCTCTCCTTGTTTGGTGACCTGCCAGGGCCCATGCCTCACTTGGAGCAAAAGACAAAGTTCTCACCACAGTGCACAAGGCCCTGAACTGTCTGCCCCCGTCACCCCCCTGCCCTGGCTTCCTCCCACCCCTCACCTTACTTCCTCCACTCCTGTCACCACACTCATTTCCTCGCTGTTCCACTAACATGCTGGGTGCAGTCTGGCCTCAGGACCTTTGCACTTGCTGTTCTCTCTTCCAGGAATGCTCTTTCCCAGATACTTCTGGGGCTTCTTTCTCCCTTCCTTTAATTCTTTAAAAACAGTGAGGCCATCCCAGGCTATTGATCTAAAATTGTAGCCCCACTCCACCCCAACCCCACTTACCTACCTTTACTACTTTTCGTATCTCCATAGTAACTGGTATGCAGGAATCCTGGTGGCGTGGAATTGACTAGACAGTGCTGCATCTAGTTATTTCCTTTTTTCTTGTGGTTTGACATATAGCCTAGTTCACTTTCTGGACTCCCCAACTAGGAAGCCAGAACCAAGAAGTCAGGAATGTTGGTCTGTTTAGTCACAGCTCTCAGGACAGTGCCTGGTAGAAACCAAATCTGCTGCCCTCCATCTATTCTGACTCATAGCAACCCTATAGGACCGAATACAACTGCTCCTCTATGATTTCCAGGGCTGTAATCTTTAGGGAAGCAGGCTTCCACATCTTTCTCCCACAGAGCATCAGATGGGTTCAAATCACTGACTTTTCAGTTAGCATCCAAGTACTTTAAGCTGCACCACCAGGACTCCCTGAAAATAAAAACCCATCACTGTCTAGTTGACTTTGGTGTGCTAACCCTATAAGAAGAGTAGAACTACCTCATATAGTTTCCAAGGCACCCCAATAGACTTGAACTGCTGACCTTGTGATTAGCAGCCATAGCTCTTAACCACTACGCCACTAGGGTTTCCAGAGCTCCTCACCATTCCTTGCATGAATGGACTGACCCCTGCTACATTCCCTGAGTTATCCGATGACTACTTCTCTCAGTTGGTAATGAAGTTCAGAGCCTGCAAGAGGGCCTTAGTGGCTTCTCTCTTTTGACCCTGTCGCACTAAGTACTTCCTTTTCATCCTTGGTGTTCAAAATTAGGTCCTGGGGAAACCACACTGTAAGATGGGTTCCTTCTCTGGCTCAAGTGTTCCTGAGGAGCCAACATCACTGGACAGCAGGGGAGGATCCTCATCCTGGATGAGCACAAGGGGCCGCTTCTTCCTAGAAGTGACCCTCAGTCACATATCTCCTTCACCGCCACCCCCATTCCAAAAATAGCTGGATGCTGGGAGCTGTTGAGGCTGCAGCTGAGCTATTTTTAGTCTTAGGATCCTGGAGTTGGGACCTGGCTGGGCTGAGCAGCCATCGAGAAGTTGGTGGGGACGCTGCATCTAGAGGAAGTTTTTGAGTTTCTCATAATGTTCAGGTCCCAATTTCTGACTTAATAGATGGTGAAACTTGAGAGTTATCTGGGGAGAAGTGAAGCAAGGAACAAAATGCAGGAATTCACTCATTCATTCACCCCACGCCAGGCTCTGGTCCAAGCACTGGAGACAGAGCAAGGAATAAAGAGGACAAAAGTCTGTGGCCTGGAAATGAACATGAGCAGAGAATATCCAGTTGTGTTGGAAAGCAAGAAGCTTTCAAAGTCTAGCCGGTTTTGTCAAGAACATATTAACCACCTCAAATGAACTCCCACTGGCTGAAATTTGAATAATAATAGGCTACTCTGTTAGTCAAAAACCCATGTCATAAAAACCTTGCTTACAGATGTTAAATGCAATTCCATACAGCTCCAATCAGGTCAATTAAATAAACAGACTGTCTGGGGATTTCACAGAAGGAGAATAAATAGCCAAGTGCCAGTGAATTTTGAAAAGCAGTATGGTGCGTTATTTTGCCCGGGATAGCCATGTTAAGTGGCGGATAAATCCAAATGCACAGCACAGCTCCCTAAAAAGTACCCCACCACCAAGAAGAGTGGTTTCTGACTCACTCCACTTAGGAATAGTAAAACCAAAAAACCAAACCCAGTGCCATCAAGCTGACTCCAACTCATAGCAACCCTACAGGACAGAGTAGAACTGCCCCACTGAGTTTCCAAGGAGCACCTGATGGATTTGAACTGCTTACCTTTTGGTTTGCAGACGTAGAACTTAACCACTACATCACTAGGGACTCCCTAGGAATGGTAAGTGCTTCTAATTACAGGGGTCCTGTCCGCTTTCCAAAACGTGGTAGTATAGTGTGGTTAAGTGCTACAGTTGCTACCTGTAAGGTCAGCAGTTCAAATCACCCAGGTACTCCTTGGAAATGCTATGAGGCAGTTATACTCTGTCTAGAGGGTCGCTGTGAGTCAGAATCAACTCCACAGCAGCACGTTTGGTTTGCTTTGGTTTTGGTTTTCTGCATCCCAGGTGAGACAGGGATATAACAACCAGCCTAACTGCACCTTGGAACATTCAGGAATGATAAGCAACTTGTACCTGGGGATAAGTTGCTTAAATTATCGCTAAAGTTGTTTTTCAGAGAAGCCAATTTAGACCCAATTCAGAGACCGGAGCAGATGAGACAGAGGTGACCACTATATGTCCTTCCAGTGGGGGCACCAGAGAGCTACAACCAGGACCAGGGAACTGAACCAAGGGAGCAAGGAACTGCACAGGAATGACACCCCATAATAAGTGCTGCTGTCAGTCCCAGAGGCCTCTGTGGCAGGGACCATCTTGGAGTCTGCATGTATGGGCACAGCCAAGGGACAAGCAGTTGCCCCATCCAAAAAGAGAAACACTTCAGATCCCTGCTGTCTATTTGTTGTCCCCAGCTACACCCTAGGCACCCACGGGCTAAAAAAATCCAAACCCAAACTTAGTGGCGCAGCCTGCTGGAGTGCTGTATACTCTGCTGTTTCCCCACTTCAGGTGTTTTCATTTTCCAAGAAAAATTTCTGTCATAGGCCAGCCAAGTCTCCCTGAGTAATTCTTTCTCACAGGTCTGATAAGGACCCAGTGTCTCACAAAGGAAGAAACTGAGTGTCCAGACCCTTTAAAACATATTTTAGCAAAGAAGAAGGCAGGGATGATAAGAACGAGAATGAGGCAAGAGAAGCACCTTAGTAATAATAGTGATTTCCCCTTTCAGTGTGTAAGCACATGTATGAGTTACAGTTTAATTTGGCTTCATAGAGCAAAAAAAAACTAAAACAGTAGTGGTTCAAACAAAAGAGAGGTATGTTTTCCGCCCATGTAGGTATGCAGAGGTAAGAGGTTCACAGCTAGCAGGGAAACACCACAGTAATCAGGGAACCAAGGTTCTTTACAACTTCCTGCTCTGTCATCAGGTTGCCTTGTGGCCACAAAATAGTTGCTACAGCTCCAGCCATCATATCTGTGTTCTGGGAAATATAAAGGGGAATTGGACTAGGCCAAAAATGCACACTTCCCATTTGATTCATCTCCATTAAAGAGGCTGCTAGAAGCCCCACTAGAGAAACTTTCACTTACATCTCATTGGGCCACTGTTGACTTTCTTAAAGGTTAAGAAATGTAGTTTTTCTACACACATTGTTGCGTCAATAAATATTAGGGTTCTGCTAGAAGGAAGAATGGAGGATGGATACTCAGGAGGCAAGAGCAACATTTTCCCTCTGGCTTGTATTGATTACACAGGAATTCTAGCCCATAGCCCCTTGTGCTTACCACTCCAGCACACACCAGCCTGGCTTCCAACTGCCAGAACTAAAGGCTTTCCTTGGCCGCCCTACAGATACTGGGCAAGTTACTTTGCCTCTCTGAATTTAAATTTCTTTATCCTTAAAATGAATATGTATGCACGCTTTGCCATGTGCAGGACACAGAATTAACACCCCTAGGAGAAGCTCCTGACCAGTAACTGACAGGAGCTGAAAGATCAATACCCCAGAACCCTCACACCTAAGGGGGTGTTCTAGGCTGTCTCCCAGAGTTCCCCAGGAAGAGTAAGCCCCAGCTGTCACAGTGCTAACTTGCTTGAAACACATCTGTTATTGTCTTACTTCCTCCCTACTTGTGTTTCCTGGGATCACATCTCACACAAACTACCTCACCTCAAACCCTTTGGGAAGAATGCACACTAGAAACAAAAAGCAATGAAATTTTTTAAAATACACAATCCTATCACCCTAATATTGCAACTTCTTTTTTTCTTTTAAGACTCTGTATTTAGCGTGTAGCATTCTTCTGTGTGCTGTGTCTGTCTTGAAGGGAGCCGATGTGATGATCTGGTTTTTGTTATTAAATCATTACAGAGAAGGGCCAGCTCTACAACCCAACCACTTACTTTTTTTTAACCTTTTAATTTTAAAATTATAGATGCACAGGGAGTTGCAAATCAACGTACAGGGGAGTTCCACATACCCTTCTTCCAGTCTCCCCCAATATTAACATCAATATTAATAAAAAACAAGAACAAAAAAGCAGGAAACTGACATCAGTACAATCCACAGAGCTTATTTAGACTTCACCAGTTACATCTGCACTGGTGTATGTGTGCTATTGTTGTTGTTAGATGCCATCAGGTCAGTTCCAACGCATAGCAACCATGTGTATGACAGAATGAAACACTGCCCAGTCCCGCGCCTTTCTCAGAGTAATTGCTGTGTGTGAGCCCGTTGTTACAGCCTCTGTGTCAGTCCATCTCGTTGAGAATCTTCCTCTTTTTCACTCATCCTCTACTTTACCAAACATGATGTCCGTCTTCAGGGACTGACCCCTCTTGATAACACATCCAAAGTATGTTAGACCAAGTCTCGTCATCTTTTCTTTTAAAGACCACTCTGGCTGTATTTCATCCAAGACAGATTTGTTCATTCTTCTGGCAGTTCACAGTACATTCAGTATTCTTTGCCAACACATTTCTTAGCCAAACACAATTCTGAGGGGAAAAAGAACTTCAAAGGACACTTTGATGAATATCCCAAAGGCTAATCAAAGCCACCTAGATTTCCCTGACTTTCTTTGTTCCTCAGACTATGAAAACCCCTATAATACACATCTTTCCCACAACACTCAGTCTCATACTGTTGCACAATTCACAAATTTCACGATTGACTAATAAATCTCTAATGTTGTTTTAACTTTGTTTCCACTCTCAGAAATTATTCACATTGGCAAATTTTCAGGGATACGGAAAGTGTTTGGGGGTTGAATTGTGTCCCCCCAAAAGACAAGTCAAAGTCCTAACCCCAGGTAATGGATTGAATTTAAAAAAACAAACTAAACTCACTGCCATCGAGTCGATTCCCACTCATAGTGACCCCGTAGGACAGAACAGAATTGCCCCATAGTGTCTCCAAGGAGCCCATGGTGGGAGTCAAACTACTAAGCTTTTGGTTGGCAGCCTTAGCACTTAACTACTACACCAGGAGGGTGTCCATAATGCATTCAGTTTCATCCCCTAAAAATATATGTCAACTTGGGTATGCCGTGATTCCTACTACTGTGTGATTATACGCCATTTTATCTTCTGACATCATTTTCCTACGAGTTGTAAATCTGTGATGTTAATGAAGCAGGATTAGAGGCAGTTATGTTAATAGGCAAGACTCAAACCACAAGATTAAGTTGTATCTTGAGTCAATCTCTTTTGAGATATAAAGCCAGATGTGTGCAGAGACACAAGGGGACCTCCTAACACCAAGAAAGCAGTGCTGAGAGCAGGGTATGTCCTTTGGACTCCCTGCTCTGAGAGTCTTATAGTCCAGGGAAGACTGATGACAAAGACCTTCCCTTAGAGCCAACAGCGACAGAAAGGCTTCCCCTGAAGCTGATGCCTTAGATTCAGACTTCTAGCCTCCTAAACTAAGGGAATAAATTTCTGTTCTATTCCTCTATTTGTGATACAGTGGCACTGGATAACTAAGACACCCCAGAACCTGTGAATGAGACCATATTTTAAAATAGCATCTTTGCAGATATATTAGTTAAAACAAAGTCCTACTAGATTAAGTTAGGCCCTGATCCAATGACTGGTGTCACTATAAGAAGATGGAAATTTGGACACAGAGGCACAGATACATTCAAGGAGAATATAATGTGACAGTGGAGACAGACTGGAGTGACACTTCTACAAGCCAGAGCAACCAAAGACTACTGGCAGCCCCCAGAAGCTAGAGGAGAGACACAATACAGATTCTCCCTTACAGCATCCAGAAAGGACCAGCCCTGCCAATACCTTGATTTTAGACATTTATTGTCCAAAACTGTAGATAATATATCCCTCTTGTATTCCTTGTCATTTATTACAGCAGCCCTAGGAAACTCATACAGAAGGATAGCACTTCTAGGCCCCTTTGTGGATGGCTGAGACCAGGTGACCTCTTCTGACTGATGAGATATGAGAGGAAGTATCTCATGTCCCTTCCAGGCACTAATATTTGTTTGTCTATGCAATGGCCTGCAGATCTTCTTCCCACCACGTTTTGCCGCTTTTATGCTTCAACAGCAGAGCTGAGTTGTGCAACAGAGAACATACGGATTGCAAAGCTGGGAATACTTATTATCTGGGCCTTTACAGAAAATGGGAAAACTTGGTGGCTCAGCAGCTAAGAGTTTGGCTGCTAACCAAAAGGCTGGTGTTTTGAATCCACCAGACACTCCTTGGAAACCCTATGTGGCAGTTCTACCCTGTCATGTAGGGTCCCTATGAACTGGAATTGCCTCAGTGGGAATGGGTTTATAGAAAACATGTGCTGGCACTTGTTTAAACCACCAGGAATTGGAGATATTGCATTGCATAAAGTTCCTAGGCAGCACAAATGGTTTGTACTTGACTACTAACCTGAAGGCTGGCCATCTGAACCTACCCAGTGATACTGTGAAATGAGGATGTGTATGTGTATGTACATATACATACACATACACAAATGTATATGTATATAATAGTGTGTGTGTATTAAAATAGAATATATGGTAAAGTGGAGCCTTGTCATAAACATAAGTTAACATTGGCTCAACTATGAATTGGCTACACTGTTAAAACACAAAACGGCTGTGCTTGAGCTAAGATGGGGAAAAAATACACGGTCTTGGTGAAGAAGAGAAAGTGAGGAAAACAACTGCCAGACGGACGTGACTGCAGACAGTCAGAGAGATGATAAAGACCGTAACCAATCACAAAGAAGTCAACAACTTGAGGTACCAGAAGGTAAGGCTTACGGACTGGATGATAACGACCAGAACCAAGTGAAAAGCCTTGTATAAAAATCCAGCATTCTGGATTTAGGGCGTGCAGCCTCCTCCTGAGAGTCTGTACCCGCCAGTCTGCTGTGCTGTGACCTGCTTCATCTTCAAAGGCCTGGTTCGAGTGACTGTGACTGAGAGTATTGATGCCCAAGCCTCCTGTGGTATTGCTGTCAGCTTCAGCTCCCAGGTGTCCTGTTGCCATAAAATTCTACTTCAAATTCTCTGGATGTCGGAACAGTGAGAAAACAGCCAACCCTTAAATTTCTTAGAGCAAAGCCCACTTTTAGGGAAGTGAGCATGTTGGTATACTAACATTATGACTTGTTCCACTGCAGTCTTAACTAATGCAAATGAGAGTTCCTAACTAACACAAGTGTAGGTAAGAGTTCTCAAGTAATGTAAGTAAGAAGTGTTTTGTGTCCTGGTGCTAACATCTCCCCCTGCCCCCCACTTCATGATGAGTATGTGGTTTAATCAAATGAAGTGTATTACTGACCCCAAGCCTTGTTAGTTACTTATTTCCCTCTCACAACCCTGACATTTTATGGGTGCTCACAACATACTGTGGAACATAGGCCTGGCTGTCTGCTTCCATTAAGATTAACACCAAGAAAACCTTATTAAGCAGTTCTACTCTGTAATACCTGAGGTCACCAGAAGTCAGGATTGACTTGATGGTAACTAACAACAAGCCACTGCATGACTAGGCCTGTTCTGATGGCTGAACTTTCCAAAGTCTGCTTCTCATCACGAAAGGCTTAAAAAGACAAAACAAAAAGCAGCCAAACTCATTGCCATCAAGTCGATTCCAATTAACAGCAACCCTAAAAGTCAGAGTAGAACTGCCCCATAGGATTTCGAAGGAGTAGCTGATAGATTTAAACTGCCAGCCTTTTGGTTAGCAGATGTAGCACTTAACCACTACACCACCAGGGTTTCCCTTAACCACTTAGTGCACCTACAATCACTAATGGGGTAGATTAAAGAGATGACATTTTTTCCCCTCTTCAAATCAATAAGTAACCAAAAGAATGCAACAGCCATGACATTCTGGGACTACCAAAGCTCAGGTCTTAAGAACTGGCATCTTCCACCTTCTGTCTTGGAAACCAGGTGCCAGGATGTGAGGAAGATCAAGCAGAAATGCTAAATAGGAGAAATCACCTGGAGCGGGACACTGGGTGATTGAGAAATTGGCTCAGATGTTCTAGCCCTCATCAAGCTCCCGGTTAAATGCGACAACACGAAGGACTTCAGCCTACACCTTATGGAGCAGAAGAATCATCCTGCTGAGCCCAGTCAACCATAAAATCATGAGAAATACTACATCTTTTTCATTTCAAGCCATTAAGTTTGGGATCAACTGTCTGTCAGTTTATTGCGCAGTGGTGGCTTGCATGTTGCTGTGCCACTTGTACTTCAGATACCAGCAGGATCACCCAGTGTGGACAGGTTTCAGTGGAGCTTCCAGAGTAAGACAGACACCAGAATAAAAGGCCTGGTGATCCACTTCCCAGAATTAGCCAATGAAAACTCTACAGATCACAACAGAATAGGGCCCAGTATAGTGCTGGAAGGTGAGCCTCCTAAGTCGGAAGTGCTCAGAATACACAACACTGAAACAATGGACTCAGGTATACCAACAGTCATGAAGACGACACAGAACCAGGTGATGTTTCGTTCTGTTGTACGAGGGCACGCAGTGAGATGAAGTCAACTCGCCTTTGCTTCTCAGCAAAAAGTAGCTAAAACAGCCGGGGCAGGGGGGCAGGGGACCATGCTTTTAGGCAAAATCGAGGCCAACTGGCTCAACTAGCGTTTTGCTAAGAGAGCTCTCTGCACCCCACATTGGTGAGTGGCGTCTGGGGTCTTAAAAGCTGCCAAGCTGCCATCCGAGGACACAGCAAATGGTCCCAACCCAACAGGAATGGATGCTCACCAAGGACCAAAATGACATGCGGTAAAGACAACCTAGAAGACAGAGAGACCCACAAGAGTGGGTGCCTTCATCGACTTCGGACCGGAAGAACCGGATGGTGCCTGGCCACCACCAGTGATAGCCATGATGGAGCTCACAGAGAGGAGTCTCACTGGCAACACAAGAAAAAAAGGGGTGCATCCTGAGATCTCCACTAAAAGACCTCAATTGATCATCCAGCGGTTTCGGAGTTCCCCTGAGAGCATGGCCCCCAGCCCTGATGCTGCCCTTACCCATAAATTATAATGAAGGTCCACTCTTTGGACAGGAATGGATTGGACTTGGCGATGCAGAGTGACCATATATTGGATGCACTTTATGGTTCTATACATCTATAGGATATCATCCTGCTGACCTCTGGCTGGAGGAAGAAGAGTAGGTGGAGGGGGGGAAAGGAGACTGTTGGGAGAATGAGACATGTATGGAGCAGAGAGGAATGGTGTGCAGTCACCAGACAAGGAGAGCAGTGGAAGCTGCATATAGGTGGGCATGTAAATTTATATAGGAAAGTACATTTTCACTCAGTCATATTAAATAAAAATTTTTTTTAAAAAAAGTAGCTAAAACAGGTAAGATGGGTGAGAAATAAACCTTCGTTGTTTTAAAGACCTGAAATTCAATCTGTTCTTCAAGTATCTGAGCAGGACAGTGCCCTTCAACAAACAGGAACTACTTCAAAAGGGGAGAATATTCTGACCTCTTTTATTACCCTGGTGATATCAAGATACAATTTTCTTGCCATATTTGAGGTATAAAAGGCAAGTTTCTCTCTGTTTGATACAATAAGCAGTGTTTTGGTGCTTACCCAGACTCCCTTGCAGATAGGAAGGGCTCATGTGACTAATTCTAGCCAATGGATTCTCACTTCTGGGCTGAAGTAGTTAAGAAGCAGTGTGCCTCTTCAGCCCTTCTCTTCCTGTCCCAAGATAAGAAGTTATCATGGATTGAATTATGTCCCCTAAAAAATGTGGGTAATTTGACTGGATGAGTCCCAGTAATATGTGGTTATTATCTATTTTGTGATTGCAATTTTTGCATATGTTGATATGTTGCAAATCCTAATCTCTGCCTGTGGTTAATGGGACAAGATTGGATTATGTTAAAGAGGATTAGGGTGGGACTATAACACCCTTTTGAAGGTTATAGCCCTGATCCAGTGTAAGAGTTTTCCAGAGGAAACTGCACCACCTTTTATCTCAAGATTTAAAAGGAAAAGGAAGCAAGCAGACAGTTAGGGACCTCATACCACCAAGAAAGCAGTACAGCGGAAGACAGGTACACCACAAAGACCTTCCTCCAGAACCAACAGAAAAAAAAGGCTTCCCCAGAAGCCGAGATCCTGAATGTAAACTAGCCCACTAGGTCATAAGAGAATCAATTTCTCTTTGTTAAAGCCATCCACTTGTATTTCTGCTGCAGCAACACTAGAGGACCAAGACAGATGTCATATGAGAGACGGTGCTATTGGAAAAAGGAGGCAGGCTGGATCTCCAAGTCATTATTTGGAGGTGAGCCAGAGATGAGAAACAAACCTGCGCTAGAAGAAGTCACTGAAATTTCCAGTTTGTTTGTTACCATCACTGAACATAGCCTTATGAAGACTAGCAAGCATAATTTCTGGACAAAGAAAAACTTTCAGAGGAATTTTGTAGGCATTACATACCATTTTCTGTGGTTGTAATTTGCATAATTCATCTTCCTAGAGGCACACACAGATCTTGATGAATAACAACCTAATGTCAATAAAACCAAACTAAACCCATTGCCACTGAGTCAATTCCAACTCATAGCAACCCTGTAGGAAACAGTATAGCTGTCCCATAGACATTCCAAGGAGCATCTGGCAGATTTAAACTGCCAACCTTCTGGTTAGCAGCCGTAGAGCTCATCTTCTATGCCACCAGGGTTTCCTAAGGCCAATAAGAAGTAGGTTATTGATCTCATTTGTTTCTATGCAAGAGAAAAAGATATTTATTACACAGTGAATGTTAGGGGATTTCTTTAAATGGGGTATGATCAAGAGCTTCTTCTTATAGCAACATGGTCGTCTTGCCAACACGGACCTCAGTTTCCCCATATGGAAGGCTGAATGAAAAACTGTCTGCAGTTCATTCTTTCATCTCAAAAAAAAAAATCTTTAAGCATGAAAGACACAAGGAAAGTGTGAGCCCAAGAGACAAAAAGGGCCATGTAAACCAGACTACATCAGCATAAGACCAGAAGAACTCAGTGGTGCCCAATGACCACCAAAGACTGCCCTTACAAGGAACTCAGCAAAGAGTCCCTGATGAAGCAGGAGAAATGTGAGGTGCATAACTCAAACTCTAATAAAGGAGACCAGAACTGATGGTCCAACAGACTGGAGGGTCCCTGTAAAACATGGCCCCTGGACTCTCTGTTAGCCCAGAACTGAAACCATTCCAGAAGCCATCTCCTCAGACAAAGACTGAACTGTTCTATAAGACATAAAATGATACTGGTGAAGAGTATACTTCTTGGTTTAGGTGGATACAGGAGACTAACTGGGCAGCAACTGTCCAGAGGCGAGATGAGAAGACAGAGGAGGACAGGAGCTAGTTGAACAGGCACGGGAAACATGGGATGCAGGGGAGAAGTGTGCTTTCACAGTGTCGGGATAGAAGCTGGGGTCACGTAACAAAGTGGATGTAAATTTTTGTATGAGAAACTGACTTGAATTGTAAACTTTCACTTGAAACACAATGAAGAAAATAAATTTGTTTTAAAAGTCTGTAATTGTTACATTCAGTCTGGATAATTGGAGGAGGTAGAGGATGTGAGCGCAGAGAGGAAATCTGGAAATAATTCCTTCCGTGTGGCAGGCCCCGAAGACCATAAAAAGGTTGTCGTAAGAATGGAAGCGAGGCTTCTAACACTTTCTCCTATGGGGGAACCTGCTGTCCTAAACCGAAACTTGGCAGACAGTGTGGCAACACCCTCCTGCCTCTCCGCCAACGAGCTCACTGAGATTAACAGACAGCATGTTTGCTTATGTTTGGTCTGTCCTTACCCGGGGAACAGTTCTCTTTGGCACATAACTGACCATATCCAAACTGACTTCCGTTCCTCCTGTCGTCTCCGCTGTATTCCATGCAAATGTCTGAATGCCCAGGGGCAGAATAAGGGAAGGAAACTTTCTCAAAAGAAAAACTATAATAATAGCTCATTCTAAAGTTTCCCATACATTAAATTTAGCAACCCGGCTTTCTCTGCGTTACATGATTTCATTTGCCAAAAAACAAAACATGCCAATGCATTTGCAATGCATGCAAATGTAGTGTTCATATAAAATGTCAAATGTGAACATCGGTATTCTAAAATAACAAAAGCAAATTGCTAACAGCCTGGCCTGCACCTCCATCTTCTCCCACCTGGACCAGCTCAGTCACCTCCTCCGTGGGCTCCTGGTTCTGCCTTCAGCTGTTCACCACCCATTCTGTTCCCCCCACCCTGATCAGGGGAGCTCATTGGCACCTGAGTCAGGTCAGGTCCCTCTTCTTCTCAGAGCTCTCCACGGTACCCATCTGACTCAGAGTAGAAGCCCAAGTCCTCATGGTCTCCCACGAGCCGCCCTGCTCTACTCTCCTCCCACCTCCTCTCACCCTGCTCCAGTCACATAGACTCCTTTCTGCTCCTTGTGCACACCAGGCACGTTCCCACTTCACAGCCTTTGCACTAGTTCTTCCCTCTTCCAGAAAAACTTTCACTTACTTCAAATTTCCACATGGCTCCCTCCCTTGCCTGTGCCAATTTTGCTCAGTTCTCACTTTCCCAATGAAGCCCACTCTGATCACTGTTTAAAACTGCATCCACCTTAGCACTCGAAAATTTACCTCCCTGTTCTCCTTTTTTCCATGGCACTTACCAACTTGTAACATACCTCTACTTAACACTTATGTGTATTGAATTTAAGCGTCATGAGGGTAAGGGCAATGCTTGTACACTATACCATCCAGCCAAAGAGAAAAGAAAGCCACTGCCATTGAGTCAATTCCAACTCCCAGCAACCCTATAGGTCAGAGTAGAACTGCCTCACAGAGTTTCCAAGGAGTACTTGGCAGATTTGAACTGTCAACCTTTTGGTTAGCAGACGTAGCATTTAACCACCGTGCCACCAGGTTTTCCTAACCACCTGTAAAGTGCCTAGCACATAGTAGGTACACAGTATGCAGCTGCTGACAGACTGAATGAACAAATGCAGAGAAGACTGGCTTCAGGATATGTAACACTTTGGTTTTTCTGTATATTTTCGTTGTCAAGTCCCATGCCTCCATGCAGGAGAATTATCTCTGTCCACAGACCAACCTCGCAGTCCCCATGCCCCAGCCTTCTGTATTTTACTAAACCTGAATCTCACAGAATAGGCCTAACACTATGAACCTGGCTGGAGGAACGACAGCTCTAGAGGTGTTATATAAGCCTATACCAGGGTTTCTCAACCTCAGCACAGCTGGAGCCTGTGATGGTTAACTTTATGTGTCAACTTGACTAGGCCACGACTCTCAGTGGCTTGGCCCAGATACTGTACTGGTTGGTGTTCCCTAATGCAATGCAGTGTGTTGTATTGTGTCATTGCTGTGTGCTGTTGAATCAATTCTGACTCATAACTGTCTGCATGACAAAGTATAACCGCCCCGCAGAGTTTGCTTGGCTGCAGTCTTCATGGAAACAGATCACCAGGTCTTTCTCCTTCACAGCTAATGGGTGTATTCCAACCACCAACCTTTCACCTAGCAGCTGTTTGCACCACTAGGGCTCCTAATGCAATGTAATGTCATTATCTTCCATGATGTGATCTGATGTGATTAACCAATCATTTAAAAAGGGAGCATCCTTGAGGTTGTGGTCTACCTCCAGAATGTAAGTGGTTAAACATCTCTCAAAACTAGCAAACCTGCATCCTGGTAAACTCACCAAATAAGATTCTTCGAGTTCATAGTTAAACTAGCACCTTTTTATTTACCTATTTCAGACAAAACCCAAGTGTACACTACAGCCAAAAAGTCCCCCAGTCACACCTAGAGATAAGCACAGACCACTTCTACAATATCTCCGCAGACACCAACATCTCACCCTAACAAGACTGGCCATAATCCAAAAAACGTAAAACAACAAATGCTGGAGAGGCTATGGACAGATCAGAAGTCTCCTACACTGCTAGTGGGATTGCAAAATAGTATAACCACTTTAGAAAGTAATTTGGCACTTCCTTAAAAAGCTGGAAATAGATATACCACTTCATCTAGCAATCCCGCTGCTTAGAATATATCCTATTGAAACAAGGCTGTCACACTCACGAATACATGCGCATGAATGTTTATTGCAACACACTCCACAATAGCTAAAAGGTGGAATCAATGAAGATGCCCATCAACAGACAAATGGATAAACAAACTATGGTACATATATTCAAAGGAACACCATGCAATGATAAAGAACAATGATGGTTTTAGGAAATATCTCATAACCTGGTTTCAACTGGAAGACACTATGCTGAGTGAAATCAGTCAGCAGCAAAGGACAAACATTGCGTGAGACCCCTACTATAAGGACTTAAAAAACAGACTTATGTACAGAAGACAAGATTCTTTGATGGCTACAAGGGAAGGAAGGGAGAGAGCTCGTCTTAGACAAGTTGACAGAAATTTGCTTAGGTGAAAGCAGTGACAGTACACAACAGAAAGTAGGTCAACTTAACTGGACTACACTGTAAACTGAAAACTCTTCTCTCAATTCAGTACTGCAAGGATAGAGTAGCAAGGGCAGGGTCTGGGGACCATGCTCTTGGGGGACATTGAGACCAACTGGCACAACTAGCCTATTGCTGAGAGAGTCCTCTGTACCCCATATTGTTAGGAGGCATCTGGGGTTTTAAAAGCTAGCAAGCTGCCATCTGAGGTAGACCAATTTGTCCCAACTCATTCAAAACATATGATCACCAAGAACAACAAAGACACATGGAAAGAAGAGCCCAGGAGACAGAAGGACCCATGTGAATGAGAGACTGTACATCAACATGTAACCAGAAGACCCAGATGGTGCCCAGCCACCACCAAAGACAGCCATTATGGGGCACACAGTGTTGAGTCCCTGTGGCAACTCGAGAAAAAGAGCGGTGCAGCTCAAGAACTTTACCAAAAGACCACAGTTAATGGTCTGATGGCCTGGGAGATTCCCTGGGGGCATGGCCCCTAGACCTGCTGCTACCCCTGCGCCTGCCCAGAAAACACTGGTGAGGTCAACTCTTTGAACAAAAATAAGCTGGACATGAGGACACAATGTGACCATATGGTTTGTGTACTTTATGGTTCTACGCATTTATAGAATGCTGTCTCACAGGTCTCTTTCTAGAAGGGAGAGAGGAGCGTGGAGAGGAATGGACAGAAGATTGTTGGGAGGATATGACAGGTACAGAATGAAAAGGAGGAATGTGCTGTCACTGGGAAAGGAAGGCAGAAGGATCTGCAGAAAGGTGGGCTTGCAAAATTGATTTGGATTGCACACTTTCACTTAATCATAATAAATAAAATGTAAACATCAAGAAGAAACATCAGACAATTTGAAACTGAGAAACATATTCTACAAAACATCTGACATCAACTCTTCAACAGTGTAAGGTTGCAAAGGACTAGAGAACTGTCTCAGACCAAAAGAGACTGAAGAGACCTGACAAGTAAATGCACCATGTGATTCTGAATCAAACCCTTGTGCCATAAAGGACGTTGCTGAGGCCACTGATGCAACGTGAGCAGGGGCTAGGCATTAAGTGATCACCTTAAAGCAAATCTGTTCCCCTGACTTTGATAGTGGTTCCATGTAGTCTTGTAGCAGTATCCTTGGACTTAGAAAACACACTGACATATTAAGGGGTATCACGTCCGAATTATTCCCCAATGATTTAAACCACTGGGAAATCCAGATGTAGGGGATGTGAGTGCTCTGCAACTTTTACATAAATTGAAAACCATTTCTAAAAATGTTTTTTCAAAAATATTTTGTGGTGCATTAAGTGAAAGTTTACAAACCAAGTCCATGTGTTATACAAAAACTTGCACACATGCTGCTTTGTAACTCTAGCTGCTCTCCTCCCTGCTACAGCACACTCCTCCTTTCCACCCTGTATTTCCCTTGTCCAGTCAACCAGCTTATATCTCTCTCTGCCCTCTCATCTCACCTGTGCACAAGAGCTGCCCAGTTAACCTCATGTACCTACTTAGGCCAAGAAGCACACTCCTCACCAGTACTGTTCTTATGGTCCAGTCCAATTTTTGTCTAAAGACCTGGCTTCAGAAGTGGCTTCAGTTCTGGGCTAAAAAAAGACAGTCCAGGAGCCACATCTTCTGGGGACCCTCCAGTCTGTCAGACCATCAAGTCTGATCTTAAAAAGTTGTTTTTAATCACCCAGGCAACTGGTAAGATGTGAATACGTCTTATGCATATACAATCTTATATATAACAGCTTTCTGACTCATAGCCACCCTATAGGACACAGTAGAACTGCCCCATAGAGTTTCCAAGGAGTGCTGGTGGATCTGAACTGCTGACCTTTTGGTTAGCAGACATAGCACTTAACCACTACGCCACCAGAAGTCATCGAGTCAACTTCAACTCATAGCAGCCTCATGTATAACAGAATGAACTGTTGCCCTGCTCTGCACCATCCCCACAACCACTGCTGTTTGAACCAACTGTGGCAGCCACTGTGTCCACCCATCTTGTTGAGGGTCTCCCTCTTTTTTGGTGACCCTCTACTTTGCTAGGCAGGATATCTTTCTCCAACAACTGATCCACCTCGATGACACCAAAGTAAGTGAGATGCAGCCTCACCGTTCTCACTTCTAAGGAGCGTTCTGGCTGTACTTGCTCCTTAAAATGTTTGTTTTTCTGGAAATTGTGCCAAGACCACAATTCAAATGTGGTAATTCTTTGGTCTTCTTTTTTCATTGTCTACCTTTTGCATGCATATGACATGACTAAAAATACCATGCATGTACACGCACATGTGCACACACACACACATCTAACATAAGACAGATACTCAAAGATAGCAAGAGATTAAACTGATGTGGCAAATGTTGACAATCACTCAGTCAAGGTGAGGGACTTGTTTTAGTCAACTAGTGCTGCTCTAGCAGAGATAACACAAGTAGATGGCTTTAGCAAAGGAAAGTTTATTCTTACACGGTCTGGTAGGATACAAGTCCAAATTCAGGTTGTCGGCTCCAGGGAAGGGCCTTCCCCTGTTGGCTCTGGAGGAAAGTCCTTGTGTCGTATCAGTCTTTGGTCAGGGAGCATCTTGGCACAGGGACCTCAGGCCTGAAGGACACACTCGTCTCCTGGTACTGCCTTCTTGATGGCGTGAGGTTCCCAAATCTCTGTGTCAGATTTTTACTTTATATCTCAAGACCCTGCCTCAAGGCACAACTGCTGCCCGTCCACCCTCATTAACATCACGGGGGCAGGAATTCCAACACGGAGGAACATCACACTTCACCAGGAATTATGGCACAGCCAAATTGTTACAGACTTTTTTTGGGAACACATTTGATTCATGACAAGGCTCATGGGTGCTTACAGTACTGTTCTGGCAATTTTTCTACAAGTTTAAACACTGTCCAAATAAAGCACTGGGAAAAGAACTCCCATAGTCTATCGGAAGAGTTTTCAAGTTTGGGATCTGGGTACAAAAACATTCCACTAGTAACAGCCTAGTAAATAAAGTAAAGGGAGGACAGAATAGAACTCATTGTCATTGAGTCAACTCCAACTCATAGCGACCCTACAGCACAGAGTAGAGCTGCCTTCTAGGATTCCCAAGGAGCAGCTGGTGGATTAGAACTGCCAACTTTTTGGTTAGCACCCCAGGCTCTTAACCACTGTACCACCACAACTCCATTTTTAAAAATTAAAAAAAAAAAAAAAAAAAAAGAGAGAGAGTTATTTGGGCCAAAAGGCAAGCCAAGAATCTCACAAAATAGTTGATCACTCCTATATATTAACCATGCCGGATTTATATTTCCATCTCTACCTGTAAGCATTGATTCAAAAATGTTGAATGGTTCTAGGCAAAGATTTTCCTCCTCTGAAAGTAAGACCACCTTTGCAATTTGCATAAACCAGTGAGAAACCAGGAAACCTTCTGACAGATGAATAGGTGACAGACAAATCTTGGAGCGTGGGTTCTTAGAACATTTTGAAGCTGATGAGGAAGAAACTGAAATAGAAGAGGACATCCATCCATGTAGAGGGCATCCGTCCTGGCTCAAGCAGGACAAGTAGATGTTTCTCTATGCTGGTGGGAGCAGAATGAGGGAGGGAGCCCTTGGGTAGGGAGTCGATGCTGCCAAAAATTCCAGAATAGAGCTGTTCACAACACTCTTTCACAGCATGTCAGACAAACAGGAGTGGACATTGTGACATCCCAGAGTGACTGAGTATCAAACAGGGACTTGGAGAAACAGAGAGAAGGTGGAATCTCTTTCCAAATCTGGGTCAAAATGCTCGGCTGTGGAATAGGACATTTTCTAGGCTTTCTGAGAACCTTATCCCATCATGTCAGTCAGGAAGTTAGAGCAGTTGGCTTCCTGCAGCTAGCTGATACTTTTGGAACAGTATTATCGAGTACTGATGATATTCCAGGTGCCATGCTAAACTCTGGAGAACACAGCGAATTATCCTGGTTCCTACTCCTGAAGGCTTATAGTCCAGGGAGAGAAACAGAGAAGTAGTAACAAATATAATGGACTGAGTTATTGCTCTCCCCCCCGTTCCCTACTTCTTTACTCTGTCTAGACCCCGCAACCCATGTCACAGGACTTTGCAGTCACTCTCACTAGAAGCTGTGTCCCCACTCCTTGACATTGGGCTCAGTCATGTGACTCGCTTTTGTCAGTGGAGTAGAGTGGAAACTCTCAATGCCTTAAGGGCATCATATATTGCCACTTTCTCTCTTGTCTCTCTGGTCACCATGAGGACAGCTCCCCCCTGGGAACTGCTTTTCCTTTGGCCAAGGACCCAGAATGAATATCTGCCCAGGAGACCTTAAAGCAGTCAGCAGAGAGAAGCCAAAGCATGAATCAAAGCCTCCCAGCTGATCCCAGACTGTATCGGCCAAGTCCCAGGCAACCTTCAGATGTATGAGCAAGAATAATGATTGTTATTTTTGGAACACTCACCAAAATAGTTCATATGTCTCGCTGTAAAATAAGTCTCAGTGAAGTTCAAAGGACTGAAATCATACAGAGTATATTCTCTGACCACGGTGGAATAAAGTTAGAAACCAACAACTAAAAGATTATTAAAAGGTCCCCACTTATTTTGAAATTAAATCACTTATCTCTAAATAGCCCATAAGGCAGAGAAGAAATCACTATAGAAATTAAAAAATACTTCAAACTCAGTGATAACGAAAAAGTAGTTGTGTGCTGTTGAATCAATTCCAATTCATAGTGATCTTGTAGGACAGAGTAGAACTGCCCCATAGAGTTTCCTAGGCTGTAATCTCTATGGGAGCAGATCACCAGGCCTTTCTTTTCTCCTACAGAGTGGCTAGTGGGTTTGAACCACTGACTTTTCTGTTAGCAGCCAAGTGCTTAATATCACACCACCAGGACTCCTTGAAAATGAAAATACAATTGTAGCATTGTTCATCATAGCAAAAAGATGGAAACAACCTACATGCCCATCAACAGATGTATGGATCATAAAATTATGACATATACATACAAAAGAGTACTACACAACAACATAGAACAATCATGAATCTGTGAAGCACCTCACAACATGGATAAATCTGTAAGGCATTATGCCAAGTAAGAGACCACTACTATAAAAACTCATGAAAAGGTTTATACACAAAAAGAAACAATCTTTGGTGGTTATGAGGGAAGGGAGGGTTGAGGGTAGAAAACCACTGACTAGACAATAGACAAGTCGTAACTTTGGTAAAGGGTAAGACAGTACACAATACTAGGGAAGCCAATACAACTTGTTCAAGGCAAGGTCATAGAAGCTGCACAGACATACCCACACTCCCTCAGGAGTGTGATAATTTTTTTATTACTGGGAGTAATTTTTTTAATCACACTTCCTGAATTACCAGGCTGAGGGCTCTGGGAACTGTGGTCCTGGGGAACATCCAGCTCAACTAGTATGACATAGTTGATAAAATGTTCTACATTCCACTTTGGGGAATAGTATCTGGGGTCTTAAACCTTTCTAGAGCAGCCATCTAAGATATTCCACTGGTCTCACCCCATCTGAAGCAAGGGAGAATGGAATAAACCAGAGACACAAGAAAGATTAGTCCAAATGACTAACAGACCACAACTATCACAACCTTCACCAGACTGAGTCCAGCATGACTAGGTGGTACCCAGCTACCATCACTGACTGCTCTGACAGGGACCACAATGGAGGGTCCCAGACAGAGTTGGAGAAAAGTGTAAAACAATATTCTAACTCATGGATTTAATCACCTGACACAGACTGAAGAAATCCCTAAGAATATGCCCCCCAGACACCCTTTTAGCTCAGTAACGAAGTTACTCCTGAGGTTCACCTTTCAGCCAAAGCCTAGACAGGTCCATTAAACAAAATGAGACTAAAAAGGGATCCCAGCCCAGGGGCAAAGACTAAAAGGCAAGGGGGTACAGGAAAGCTGGGAACCCAAGATAGAGAAGAGAGAGTGTTGTCATGTTGGTAAACAAAGTCACGAAACAATGTGTAAACTAATTGTTTAGTAAGAAGCTAGTTTATTCTGTAAACTTGCATCTAAAGTACAGTAAGTAATTTTTTAAAGAAAATGAACTGCTACTTCTTGAAAAAGATCAAATTTGGTCATAAAAATATAGGGAAAATTCTCTAGGTTTGTGAACCTTAATCATTCACCCACTTAGGTTAATTAAGTTGTATGTGAGTGTATGAAATTTTAATATTCCAAAATACTAGATAATATTTTGATATACAAGTAAATATATTATTAGATATATAAATGCAGTACTTATTTGTTATGCAAATGTGTTTAAAATGTGAAAAAAAAAAACTTTTTCCTTCCAACATTGTATTTCTCTGCATACTCATCTGCTGTCAGTTTGTCAGACTGTGGTCGCTTTCATGCTGATGTAATGCTGAAAGCTATGCTACTGGCATTTCAAATATCAGCAGGCTCACTGTCATGGATTGAATTTTGTCCCCCAAAAGTAAAAAATGAAAATACCACCTATCAAAGGATGTTCGATGAAGCTAAAGCATTCATCAGAGGAAAATGCATAGCTTTAAACATCTACATTAAAAAAAAGTTTAAGATATTGTTGTTTCAGACACTGAATTTTAGGTAACCTCGTGCCGCAATAGCTGACTGCTACAATAACTAGATTTTTCATTGTATTCATTATGTGCCAGACATTGTTGTAAGTATCACCCAAATACTGCTGTTGTTGTTGTTGGGGTGCCATCACGTTGGTTGTGCAACAGAACCAAGCATTGCCAGTCCTGCACCATCCTCACAATAACTGCTATACCTGAGACCGTTGTTGCAGCCACTGTGTCAGTCCATCTCATCGAGGGTCTTCCTCTTCTTCTCTGACACTCTGCTTTGTCAAATACAATGTCTTTTTCCAGGGACAAGATGTAGTCTCTTCATCCTTGCTTCTAAGGAGCACCCTGGTTGTACTTTTTCCAAGACAGATATATTCATTCTTTCAGCAGTCCATGGTATATTTAGTATTCTTCTCCAGCATCAACATTCAAAGGCATCAATTCTTCTGTCTTCCTCATTCATTGTCTAGCTTTCGCATACATGATACATGGTTGGAAATACCATGGCTTGGGTCAGGAGCTCCTTAGTCCTCAGAATGACATTTTTGCTTTTTAACACTTTAAAGAAGTCTTTTTGCAGCAGATTTGCCTAATGCAATGCATCATGTGATTGCTTAACTGTTGTTTCCAACAGTTGGGTGTTGGGTGTTGATGGTGGATCCAAATAAAATGAAATCCTTGACAACTTCAATCTCCTCTCTGTTTATCATGATTTTGCTTATTAGTCCTGTTGTAAGGATGTTGGTTTGTTTATGTTGAGGTGTAATCCACACTGAAGGCTGTGGTTTTTTTAACTACAAATTAAGATCTAGGGTGAGCAAAAAAGAGAAAAACCTTCCAGTAAGATGGGCTGACACAGCGGCTGCAACCATGTGCTGAAGCACAGGGACAATTGGACGCAGGACCTGGCAGTGTTTCATTCTGTTGCACTCAGGGTTGCTGTGAGTTGGAACTGAGTCAAAAGCACCTAACAACAGTAGCCTAGATTCAAGGAGGAGGAGGGACCTAACTCAGAGGATAAGTTAAAAACTTTCTGAAAGAAGGGATGCTTGAGCTGAGTATTGAGTAAAAAAGAGGTAACCCAGATGTTTAAGAGAAAGCTAAAGCTGATAAAAGGGTTATACAAAGGCAGTCAGGTATGAAGAACACAGTACAAGTTCCGTGTGGTCAGTGCACTGGCTGACCATAGGTGGTAGCAGGAAACAAGGCTGTCAAGGCATTCAAGTTGGGGTTTTACCCCTGAGTCTTCAGGGATTCAAGGTTGGTTAAGTAGTGAGGCAACATAATCAGATACGCATTTCAGAAAGATGGAACTGGTGGTATAACGGATGTGTTGTTGTTGTTAGATGCTGTCCAGTCAATTCCAACTCATAGTGACCCTGTGTACAACAAAATGAAGCATTGTCCTCTCCTGTGCCACCCTCACAGTCATTGCTATGCTTGAGTACATTGTTTCAGCCACAATGTCAATCCATCTCATCAACGGTCTTTCTCTTTTTCACTGGCCTTCTACTTTACCAAGCATGATGTCCTACTCCAGAGACTGATCTCTCATGACAATATGTCCAAAGTATGAGAAAAAGTCTCTCTATCCTTGCTACTAAGGAGTATTCTGGTTGTATTTTATGGGATGTAAGAATACAATTACCTTTGCCCAAAGAAAGTGGGTTTTTGTCTCTTGTTCCTGGGAGGTAACCTCTAGACACTCGGAATCTTTGTTATTCATGGTAAGGTTCCAGATCACACCTGACAGGTTATACTAATGATGTAACTCTGGCGGGGAGACTGGCCAAGCCAGAAAGACCCACTATGTGATATCAGCCTGACCTCCAAGGAAAAAGAAGGACTGAAGATTGAGCTAAACCATGAGGACAATGATTCAATCATGCCTATATTTTGAAACCCCAATAAAAACCCCAGACTCTGAAGCTTGGGTGAGCTTCCTGGTTGGTAAAAGACATTACTGCTCGGGAGGGTGAGACAGTCTTTGGAATGCGGAAGCTCCACATTGGGAACTGTCCCAGGTCTCATCCTATGTGCCTTTTAATTCATATTCTTTTGCTATAATTAAAACTGTAATAGTAAGTATAGCACTCTCCTGAGTTCTGTGAGATGTTCTTCAAATGATAGAACCCGATGGAGTAGGACAAATCTTCAAATTTGTAGCCAGAAAGCCAGAAATTAGGAAGCCCTGGAGATTCCCAAGTTTATGACTGATATCATGAGGATACAATAGGAACCCCCAAACTTGTAGCAAGCAGGTCAGAAGAGAGAGAGCCCTAGAGACCCCTGCACTCACCACTATTATCTGAAGCTTGGGCAGACTTGGCGTCTAGAAGACTGTGCCCTTTAACTTGTAAGGTTTAACCTCACTCTGGGTGGAAGGAGAATTGTGTTTTTAGTTGTCAGAGAGGATATCTAGAGTGTGTGTTTGGAGAAGGTGATTTAGCAGGCCAGGGAAGCCAGAAATAGAGAGGAGTTAAATGTCTCTGGGAGGGACAACCCTGCAGTGTGTTCTGCCCCCCATTTACCCATACCTTGTATTGGCTTTCTCTCCTCTTGAGGATTGACTTGTGTCCCCCAGAAAGATGCACTGAAGTCTTAACCCCTGGTACCTGTGAATGAGACCTTATCTTGAAATAGGATCTTTGAAGATGTTATCAGTTAAGATGAGGTCACACTGGAGAACTGTGAGTCCTCATCTCATTTGATTGCAGTCCTTGTACACAGAGACAGGCAGAGGAAAAACAACCTCATGAAGATGCTTCTACAAGCCAGGCAACTCCTGGGGCTCCCAGAAGCCGGGAGAGACAAAAAAGGATCTTCTCCTGCAGACTTTGGAGGTAGCATGACCCAGTCAACACTGAGCTGATCTTCCGGCTTCTAGAACTATGAGACAATGAACGTCTCTTCTTATAAGCCACTAAACTATGGCATTTTGTTATGGCCTTTAAGACGATAGCTTCATGGATGAGAATCAGCATAAAGCTGATTCCCAGAAGGCAAAACTGAAAAAAAAAAAAAACTCATTGCCATTGAGTTGATTCCAACTCATAGCCACCCTGTAGGACAAAATAGAACTGCCCCATAGAGCTTCTGAGTGCCTCCTGCAACTGAATTGCTGACCCTTTGGATAACAGCGGTAGCATTTAACCACTAACCCACCAGGGTTTCCCTAGAAGGCAAAGGTCCACCATATTCTCATGTCCCCACTTCTCCATCATTTCTGACACCAGCTACTCACATTGCTTTCTCTCTCTCTCTGTCTCTCTCTGACTCTCATCACCGTTAGGACAAATCTCACAGGTTAAGAGAATACCACCAAAAAAAAACAGAAGATACCAACTTTGAGTTCGTTAATTGTGCAACTATTAATGTTCCAGAACAGCTCACAGAACTCAAAGAAGACATTATTCTTGTGACCATTGATTTTATTTAGTTAAATGATATAAATAGGGATCATCATAAGGCAGACGCACACAGGCAGGGTGTGACAAGGGTCCCAGTGCAAAGCTACTGTGTCTCAGAGAGGAGACACGTCACCCTCCTTAACTGACAGGCAAGTGTTCTGAGTCTTTGTGTCCCAGGTTTTATTGGTTAGTCCTGCTTGATGGGCTACACCATGATTTCTAGGGCTAGTTCACATTGTCCTCCTAGGTGAGTTTTCCCGGTCTGGTCAGGCCCCACTCCTTAGCACAGATCCTCTGATATGACCTGGAAGCATCAGACCAAGGCATACGCAAATTACTCCTAGGGTTATTTCTCCAGAGCCAAGGACAAAGTTAGCCTTGTTTAGGGTACAACTAGGTCCTTTACCTCATAGCATCCCTGAGAAACTAATACACACTCTCACCTGTCTCCCTCTCCCAACTCTGTTGCTGCTACTTCCTGGAATCATGTCCTCCAAACTGTCAGAAGAACAAAACAGAGACACAGTGCAAGAGACCATATTAAAGGAAAGGAGTGAGTGTAGTGCCAAATGCTACAGACAGACCTGTTTGGTTCTACTCTGTAAAGTGTTAGTGTAGGAATTAAACTTTAAAGAGAAATCAAATAAGTGTGTTCCCATTTATGGCTACCTGTCTTATTTCTGTTCTCTCAACTTGCAAGTACTGGAGACATTAAAGAGAACAAGGTTTCTAAGGAAACATGAAAGAATGCAGAAAACTCTCCTGATATCAGTTCATACCTAAGGCCAGTCTGTGTCATGTATTCATTCTAAGACAGACTAGAAACAAAATTTTTCTTCTAAAAAATGAAAACATATTGCTCCTGAGTCAATTTGACTCATGGCACACCATGTGTTTCAGAGTAGAATAGTTCCATAGGGGTTTCTTGACTGTATTCTTTATGGAAGCGGATCACCAGGACTTCTACCATGGTGTCACCAGATGAGTTTGAACCACCAATTCTTAGGTTAACACCTGCCCCCAAACCCATAGCCATTGATTCACTTCTTATTCACAGTGACCCTATGAGAAGTAGAATTGCCCCATAGGGTTTCCAAGGAGCAGCTCAGCTGGTAGATTTGAATCGCTGACCTTCTGGTTAGCAGTCAAATCCTTAACCACTAAGTCACCAGGGCTCCATTAAAAAGAAAGAAAGAAAGAAAAGAAAAACCATTGTCATCAAGTCAATTCTTACTCATAGTGACCCATATAGCACAGAGTAGAACTGCCCCCATAGGGTTTCTGAGAAGCACCTGGATGATTTGAACCAGCCCTCCTTTTGGTTAGCAGCTACAGTATGCCACTAGGGTTTCCACAAGGCTCCATTAGGAATGTGTATATCTAAACCACACAGAGGTATCACCTCACCCTGATTAGAATGAGAACAACCAAAAAAAATGAAAGCAACTGGGGTCAGTGAGGTGGTAGAGAAACTGGAAACCTCATTCATTACTATCAGAATGTAAAATGGTACAGCCTTGTGGAAAACAGATTGGTAGTTCTTCAAAAAGTTGAACACATAATTATCATATGATCCAGCAATCTCATTCTTAGATACGTGCCCACAAGAAGTGAAACCAGGGGTACAAAGAAACCTATACACCAGCGTTCATTGTAGAACTCTTCACAATAGCCAAAAGGTAGAAGAAAATCAGAAATGTCCATCAGCATGTGAATGGATAAGCACAATGTGGCATACCCAGGCAATGGACTATTACCCAGCTGCAAAAAGAAGTTCTCACGCATGCCACTAAGTGGATGAACCTTGAAAACACGCTGAGCAAAATAATTCAGTCATAAAAGGCCAAATACTGTACGATCTCACTTATTAGGAACAAGCCAATATATAGGAACCAAAGATTATTATTGGTTACCTGGGGTGAGAGGAAAGAAGAAAGGGATAATTTTTGTTTGGGGGGCTTGAGCTAATGTGAATGATGGCAAAATATTTTGGAAAAGGAAAGCAAGATCAGCGGCATAACACAAAGAGTATCATCTATGCCACTGAAATGTGTGTGTGGAAGTTGCGCTGGCGAATGCTTTCTTAGGCATGGTTTCATCATATTCGAAAATTGATAAAAATATTAAATAATTTAAATCCAGGTAGAAATTGTGAATAAATTCACAGTTAGAAAGGGTAAGGAAAAGGAATCCTCCCGCGGTAATGGCTGACATCAGGATGTGACAACAGACCGCCTGCGCCCCCGTGTGGTCGTCCGGCTCCAGAACCAGCAGGTCGGAGCTCAGACTGACTGGGACGCCAGAGACCCACCTGTGGAACTCAGGGCAGCCACAACAGGGGAGCGAGCTGGAAGGACACAGCAGCAGCTGAGAGGGGAAAAGCTGGATGAGGCAGCAATTTACAGCATAACACAGTCTATCAGTTTGTCATTCTGTGGTGGCCTGACCGTTGCTATGATGTCGGAAACTCTGCCACCAGAATTTCAAATACCAGTAGGGCTGTTGGGGGGCGGGGGGGAAGCCTGGTGGCCGACCTGTGCTGCTTTTTCACTACATGGATTGAATTTTTTAAGAGTGCTTTATTCAGATTCCCAGCAATCTGAGAAGATAGCAGGTTAGCACCCCAACAGCCCACTTCTCAGATCGCCAGCAATCTGAATAAAGCACTCTTACAGATTCAATCCCTGTCTCTGCATCTGGCTTAATAGTGACAGGCAGCATAAGTCTGCAACCATGACTCAGAATTGACTGGACAGTAACTGGTACTGTTTACACAAACAGTTCTGGGAACCTCCTGGGGCTGGAAAAGCCCTACCTCTTAACCTGGTGATGGAAGCTCAGGTGGATGTGAAAAGATCAGGCCTTTACTGTCTTTGATTTCATCTTCAACATGTCTTTCCTACCCCGACACTGCTCCCACCACCAGATGTTAACTGTCCCCTGTCTCCTTCCAAGGCTCTTCCTCCACATTTTAGCTTTGCCCTAATTATGATCATACCAGGGATTTAAACCACCAAACCTGCTGTCATTGAGTCAGGTCTGACTGACAACAACCCTAGAGGTCAGAGTACAGCTGCCCCACGGAGTTTCCAGGAAGCGCCTGGCAGATTTGAACTGCCAACCTTTTGATTAGCAGCCACAGCACTTAACCCACTAAGCCACCAGGATTTACACACCAGGGATTGGCAAACCTTTTTCCTTAAACAACCAGGTAGTAAATATTTTCAACTTTGTAGGCCAGACAGTCTCTGTCCAAAGACTCAGCTCTGCCTTTGTAACACAAAAGCAGCTCTAGACAATAAGTAAACAAATCGGCATGGCTATGTGCCAATAAAACTTTATTTACAGACCATATCATGTCTGCACTTGATGGTTCTATGAATCCATAGGACACTGTCCTACTGGCCTCTTACTGGAGGGGAGTGGAGAGGGTGGAGAGGAGAGGACAGGAGATTGTTAGGAGGGTATGACATGCATGGAAAGGAAAGGAGGAGTGTGCTGTCGCCAGGCAAGGAGAGCAGAGGGAGCTACAGATAGGCCGGCAAGCAAGTTTCACTTGCATCGTAAATTTTCATTCAATCACAAAAAAAAAAAAAAAAACTTTATTTATAAAAACAGGTGGTAAAGCAGACTTGGTCCATGGTCCACAGTTTGATGTGCGCCACACTTTAATTGCACACCGTTTTACCTGTCCCCTTATCAAGTGTAGATACCTCAAGGGCAAGGACAAGGACAAGGCTTGCCATCTCTAAAGATCACAGCCAAGAAGACCCTACAGAGCTCCGTTCTCCTCTGTAAGACACAGGGTCACCATGGGTCAGCAGGACTTGATGGTGGGTTTAGTATTTTGGTTCATCCTCACCATCTGGCCCAGCACCTAACACAAGTTACATGATTGTCCATGAACGACTCAATGAGGGGTGTAATTAGTTGTTTATCTAGCTCGCACCTTCATGAGAAGGGGAAAAAAGCAAAGGTGCGTGACAAAAGGGCCTGGGAAATGATGGAGTCCTGACACCAGGCACAAAACACCTTCTCAGAAGCCCCTGTGCAAGAAGTGTTCTAGCTGTGGAGCTCAACACCACTGGGCATCCCATCTGCTGGGTGTTGTCCTGGGGGCTGTGGAGACTGCAGGGGCCAAAGCGAACTCAAATCCCTGGGTTCCTGGAATGATGCCCTTGTAGGAGAGAGAGAGATTAAAAATGCACAGGTAAGTCTACACAGAGGGAACAGCAAGCAGTTAGGGGGAAAGAGTGACAGGAATACATGCTTAGACAGCATGGTCAGGGAGGCCCTCTCTGAAGAGGTCACATGTGAGTAGGGACCACAAGAAGATGAGGGAGGAGCCAAGTGTGCATTTCAGAAAAGGGTGCTCCAGGACGAGGGAACAGTCAGTGCAAAGGCCATGAGGTAGGACCTTGCTCCACATCCTCCAGCAACATCAAGGAGGCCTGTATGGCTGGAGCAGAGTGGGTAAGGCAGTGTGTGAGAGGAGCTGAGGACAGAGAGATGACATTGTAAGGCCTTATGAGTAACGGCAAGTAAGAAGGGACCAACAGGAGGCTTTGGAGGGGAGCATGGAGGGACTAGCCTGAGTGACGCCTTTGGAAAACACTGATAAAGCTAAACATAGAGTTTCAACACCACTCAGCCATTCCACTCTAAAGTATTGGCCCAAAGGATGAAAAGTTAAGTTCACTCAAAAATCTGCAGCCAAATGTTTGCCATAGCTTTTCTCTTTATCCCCAAAATCCTAGAGATAGCTCAAATCCCCTTCTACTGTGGAGTGAGAAAGCAAACAGTGATATATCCACACAGGGGACTAGTACTCAGGACAAAGAATGAATTATTGCCACATGCAACACCCAATGACATGAATGAATCAAAGGGCATTACACTAAGGAGCCAACCTCACAAGGCTACGTACTACATGATTTCCTTCACTCAACATTCTGAAAAAAGGCAAAACCAAAGAGACAGAAAACAGACCAGTGATGCCAGGGGTTTGGGAGGGTCAGCTATTAAGGGTCATAGGAAAGCTTTCTGGAGTGATAAAATTTCTATATTTTAGTCGTGGTTCCCCATGCATGCAAAAATTAGACAGTGAATAAAGATGAAGACACTGATGCTTTTGAATCATGGTGTCAGTGAAGAATATTGAATGTACCACAGACTGCTGCAAGAACAAACAAATCTTTCTTGGAAGAAGTACAACTAAGAATGCTCCTTAGAAGCAAGAATGGAAAGACTATTGCGCATTTTTTGGACATGTTATCAGAAGGACCAATCCCGAAAGAAGGGCATCATGTTTTGCAAAGTAGAGGATCAGCGGAAAACAGGAAGGCCCCTAACAAGATAGATTGACACAATGGCTGCAACAATGGGCTTAAACACACCTACTATTGTGAGGATGGCTCAGGACCAGGCAGCATTTAGTTCTGCTGTGTGCAGGGTCACTATGAGTCAGAGCCAGTTCCTTGGCACCTAACAGCAACAACAGCAAACTTTAATGAGCCCTGGTAGCACACTGGCTAAGCACTCATCTACTAACTGAAAGGCTGACAGCTCCAACCCACCAGCCACTGGGCAAGAGAAAGATGTGGCAGGCTGCTTCCATAAAGATCTCAACCTGGGGAGTCCTGTGAGGCAGTTGTACCATGTCCTATATGGTCACTAGGAGTCAGAAGCGACTCAGTAACAGTGGATTTGGATTTGGTTTGGTTAACTTGACTCTGTATAAGTGATAGTTCTGTATTTTAATTGTATATAAAAACCAAACCAAACCCAGTGCCACCAAGTCTGGCCGTACATACCACATTGTGTTTATCCCTTCATCTCTTGATGGAAATTTTGGTTATTTTTACTTTGGTTATCATGAGAAGTACTGCAGTGAGCAGTGGTGTCCAGATTTCTGTTTGTGTTCTTGCCTTCACTTCTGGGTTGCCAGGTCAGCTGATGGCCTATTTTATCCTCATCTCAGCAGCAGACTCTCTGGTGTCTGTATCATCTCCTCTTGGCCTTGAGCGGCAGCTGTAAGGACCAATTCCTTGCAAGTTCAGACTTCCCTCATGCTGACACAGCCCATCCCAAACCTATACCACACACCTTTCTGTTTTCTCTGGCCTTCTCCCACCCTGCCAGGCAGGACAAAAGCATGAGATTAGAGATTCCAGAGTGCAATAGATTAAAGTTAACATCCCCAGGAATGAAACATACCACACTTCACTCGCTCCCACGGAGTCAACTCCAGCTTACAGCAACCCCTGTGTTACAGGGTACAACTGCTCCAGAGGGTTCTCTTGGCTATAACCTTTATGAAAGCAGATCACCAGGCTTTTCTTCTGCAGCACCACTCAGTAGGTTTGAACTGCCAATCTTTAGGTCAGCAACTGTCTTAGCCATCTAGTGCTGTTATAACAGGTATACTACATGTGGGCGGCCTTAACAAACAAGTCTATTTTGTCTCAGTCTAGGAAGCCCAGACTCAGGGCACTAGCTTCAAGGTTTTTCTCTCTGTGGGTTCTAGGGAAAAGTTACTGTCACCAGTCTTCCAGGAATTTCTCAGTGCAGAGACTCCCAGGTTCAAAGGATGTGCTCTGCTCCCAGCTCCTCATTCTTGGTGATATGAGGTCACTTCTCCTCTCTGTCCCTTCTCTCTTAATCTCAAAAGAGGTTGACTTAAAATACAACCTAATCCTATAGACAATGTCCTGCCTCATTAACATAACTGCCTCCTGTAACACATAGGATAATCACATCAGGTGACAAAATGGTGAACAAGCACACAGTACTGGGGATCACAGCCAGCCAAGTTGACACACATTTTGGGGAGACACAATTCAATCCGTAACAGTAGTCAAAGTGCAAACTGCTTGTGCCACCTGGCAATCTAAGGTCTCTCGTTGGTGTCCATTACATAATGTGCTCTGAAGAGTTCATAATATAACATCATTTCTGTGGGAATCCTGCCAAACACGTGTAACCTCAACCCAATTGTGAGAAAACGTGAGACAAACACAAACTGAGGGACAGTCCACAAAATACGTCACCCACACTGTTTTAGTCATCTGGTATAGCTCTAACAGAAATATCACAAAGTGGATGGCTTCAACAAGGAAAAGTTTATTTTTACACAGTCCAGTAGGCTACAAGTCCAAATTCAGAGCATCCACTTTGGGGGAAGGCTTTCTCCCTTGTCGACTATGAAGGAAAGAACTTTGTGTTTCATCAGTCGTTGTTCAGGGAGCATCTGGGCACAGGAACCTTAGGTCTGAAGGACATACCCTTCTCCTGGTTCTGCTTCCTTGATGGTGTGAGATTCCCGACTGCCTTTGCTCCCTTCTCTCCCTTATATCCCACAAGCTGGTGGCTTGAGTCCTGCCCACCAGCACAACTGCTACCCATTCCCCCTCATCAACAGTACAGAGGCAGGATGGACAACACATAGGAGGAATCACACCATATTGGGACTCATAGCCAACTCAAATCAATACATACATTTGGAGGGGGCACACAGTGCAATCCATGAAACACACTCTTCAAGAATGGTAACATCATGACAGACAAGGAAAGCCTGAGAACTTGCACATCCACAAGGAGACAAAGAAGATGTGGCAATGGGGGCCATCCTGGACCAGAAAAAGCACATCAGTGCTAGTGGGGGAAAGAATAATTCAAAACAGGAGGATGAGATGTCTGTAAAACTTGAAGAATGTAATCACTGTCACTGAATTATGCACGTAGAAATCATTGCATCAGTGTAAGCTTTGTTGTGTATACTTTAAAAACAATTAAAAATATAGATATATTTGTGGGTGTCTTGGTTATCCAGGGCTGCTGTGACAGAAATATGACAAGTGTATGGCTTTACCAAATGGAAATTTATCCTCTCACAGTCTAGGAGCTGGGAGTCCAAATTCAGGATGCTACTACCTGCAGGGGAAGGTTCTCTCTCTCTGTCGGCTCTGGGGACAGGAGCTTCTCAGCACAGAGTCCAAAAAACGTGTACTCCTGGCTCTTCTTGGTCACTGGTGATGAGGTTCCTCTATCTCTCTTCTGTCTTTTATATCTCAAAAGAAATTGACTTAAAATACAAACTAACCTTGAAGATTGAACCCTGCCTCATTAATACAACTGCACTAATCCCACCTTATTAACATCACAGAGGCAGGATTTACAACGCATTGGAAAATCATACCCAATGAAAAAGTGGTGGACAATCACACAATACTGGGAATCACAGCCTACTCAAATTGACATATTTGTGGGAGAGGCGGACATAGTTCAATCCATGACAGCAGGAAAACAGGAGAAATCCAAGTAAAACCTACCGTTTAGTTAACAAGCTTTCAAATCATGGTGTTAGTGACAAATACTGACTATAGTGTGGGCTGCCAGGAGAATGAACAAACCAATCTCGAGGAAATACAACCAGAATTCTTAGAAGTGAGGAAGGCAAGATTTCATCTGGTTTACTCTAGACATGTCATCAGGAAAGACCAGTCACTGACAAAGGACATCATGTTTGGTAGAGGGTCAGCAAAAACGAGGGGAACAGTAAGATGATTGACACAACAGCCACAATCAACTCAAACACATCAGTGATTGGGAAGATGGCAAAGGACCAGGCAATGCTTCCTTCTGTGAGACATAATATCTCCATGAGTCAAAGCCAACTAGACTCAAGCAGCAACAAGTGTACCAACGGTGATGTCTTTATTTTCACAGATCGTCATGGTTATTGACATCATGGTTATAAGACATCAACATTAGGGGAAGCTGGGTGATGGGTATTCCCTAACGCTCTGTATCATCTTAGTAACTTTCCTATAAACCTGGAATTATTGCAAAATTAAAAGTTTAAAAAGAAAGACCCCAGATTTAAATCATCAGCCAATGGGAGAGCGAGTCCAGTAGGTAACTGCTCTGGCCTCCATCTTTCCCACATGACACTGTCAGGACTTTGCACCTTGCAGGTCCCCAGCAGTGACCCCAGTTGTTGTTGTTGCTAGCTGCCATTCAATCAACCTCTAACTCATGGCAATCCCATGTACAACAAAGCAAGACACTGCCGGATCTTGTGTCAGCCCCATATACAGTTGTGGAGTTTTCATTCGTTGATTTTCAAAAATCAATTATCAGGCCTTTCTTCCTAGTCTGTGTTAGTCTGAAGATGCCACTGAAACCTGTTTGGCACCATAGCAACACGCAGGCCTCCACTGACAGACAAATGTACGTGAGGTGCGTTGGCTGAGAATCGAACCCAGTTCTCCCGTATGGAAGGTGAGGATTATACCATTAAGCAACCACTGCCCTCTGCTGTGAGCTCAGTAACACACACTTGTCTGGACTTTTCCTCCCTCCCCATCATGCTCATCCAGCACTCGCACTCCCATTTCCTGGAGTCACTGTCCAAACAAACAGCCCAAACCCAAGTCCTTATTTCAGGAAGACATCAATTAAGACAATCCCCGCTTAATGTATGAAGGAAATGAAGCACAGAGAAGTCAGGAACTCTCCGAAAGTCACACAGCCAATAAAGGCAGAAATACGGCTCCCACCAGACAGCTCAGCACCGGACTAACCTATACCTCTAAGTGTTAAAGGGTGTTCCGTTTTCAATTTTACCACTTTAGACCCAGGAGTCCCCGAGCAATGTGAGTGGTTAACACTCTCAGCTGCTAACTGAAAGACTGGCTGTTTAAATCCATCAAGAGGGTGTCTTGTAAGAAAGGTCTAATAATCCACTTCCAGAAAACCCTGTAAAGCCCAGTTCTACTCTGACATGCATGGGATCACTGTGAGTCAGAGTCAAATCAATATCAACCTAAAACAAATGAATGAATAAACTCAAACAATGTTATCCTACCCATTTATTTGAAAAATGTATGTAAGACAGAGAGGTGACAGACTGAAACTACCCTAATTTTACTTACAAATAATTGAGGGCTGATTCATGATGCTTTCTCCAAAATCTCCCCAAAATTGGTCATCCTGTTGGTGTTACAAGATGCCAGATCTGTCACGTGTATCTCTTTCAGCTTCTCCAATTCTCCCTCAAAAGAGAAACTGAAAAGCAGTCAGCACGAAGCTGGAGTACTCACCAATGGAAATTCCAGGACAGGAGAAGGCTTTGCAAAATAGATGCAACAAACAAAAATGGAAGAAAAACAGTGAAAAAATGGCTTCTGAGAGAAACTTCAGTGTTCAGCGCTACAAAGCCCAGCAATAGGAAAGAAAGATAGACAGATGGATGGACAGACAGCTGCCTTCGAGTCAACTCTGACTTATGGTGCCCTGTATACAATGGAAGGAAATGTTGCCCAGTCCTGCATCATTCTCCAGATCACTGGAATGTTTGAGCCCACCTTTGCAGCTACCAAGTCTCACTGAGTCTCACTGAGTCCCTATCTCACTGAGGCCCCCTCACTCCTCAGCCTCTTTGTACTTTGCCAGATATAATGCCTTCCTCCAGCAGCCGATCTCTCCTGATGACAAATAAGCAAGTCAGACAGTGTTTTATTATGCTCCATGAGGTGTTCATTGGCTAATTTTTGAAAGTAGGTTGCCAAGATTTTCTTCCTAGTCTGTCTTAGTCTGGAAACTTGTCCACCATGAATAATCTTCTGGCACTTGAAGTGCTGGTGGCATAGCTTCCAGTATCATAGAGCATGCAAACCACTGCAGTACAACAAAGCAATAGATGGGTGATGGCCTTACAGCTGCGGTGAAAAGACCCCAAATTTTAGCAGTTTAGAAAAATTACACTTGTATTCTTTTAGGTAACTGTCCCAAGGTGAGTGATCCAGGGATGCAGGGATAGCTTCTTTCAGCCTAGTCACGGTAAGACCCAGGTTCTTTCCATTTTCTTGCTCTGCCATCACTTATGGAGTTGTCCTTGTTGACGGGGGTTGTGTGTACAGGGTCTGACAATAAAGTTCATGAACTCATCCTAGAAAAAGAGTTACATACCTCATTACTGAATACCACTACATCCACCTTCAAAGTATTCCCCTTGGGAAGCTATACACTGATGCCAGTGCCTAGTCCACCCTTCGAAGCAATTTTGTAACTCTTTTTGGAATGGCCATCAGAGTTGTCATCATGTTACCCTTGATGTCCTGAACGTCGTCAGAATGTTTTCCTCTCAATATTTCCTTTATCTTTGGGTAAAGAAAAAAGTCATTGGGGGCCTGATCAGGTGACTGGGGAGGGTGTTCCAATAAGTTACTGTTTACTGGCTAAAAACTCCCTCACAGACAACTATACAATTAAGTTCATGAACTTGCCACCACGCCACTGTATGCAATAGTCATTCCAGAAAGAGTTCCAAAATTGTTTGGAAGGGTGGACTAGGCACTGCCATTGGTGCATGACTTCCCAAGGTGACCATAGCGATATTCAGCAATGAGGCACGTATCACTTAGAACAAATAAGTGCACGGACTTAATTGTCAGACCCTGTATGTCCAGGTTCCAGCTGCAGGCAAGAGGATGAGAACATGGAGGGACACAGAGCTAGTGTTTTAGAACCACACCCAAAAGTCGACATCACGTCAGTACTACACCAACTACAAGGGAAGCTGGAGAACTGTAGTCTCTAGCTGAACAGCCAGGTATGCAGCAACAGCTCTATGGCTACAGAAACTAATGAAAAGAGAGTATGAAAGACAATTGCAATATTTATGACAAAGCAAACAAACCTTTGTGTCAGTTTTGTGGGGGGTTTTTTGTTTGTTTTTTTTTATTCTTCACTTTGAAATAATAAGACTTTCAAAAGAGTTGCAAAGATAGTAAAACATTCCTGAATGCCCTTCACCAGCTTCCTCTAATGCTGTTACTATTGATAGGTGCTGTGCAAACCCATCTACACAGAAGGAAACATGGTCCATTCACGCACCATCTTCACAATCATTACCACGTTTGAGCCCATTCATGTCAATCTCTGAGTGTCATTCTGTTTTCTGCTAACTTTCTCCTCTACCAAGCATGATGTCTTTCTCCAGGGACTAGTCCTTCCTAATATCATGTCTACAGCTCACCATCCTCGCTTCTAAGAAACATTCTGGCTGTACTTCCCCCAAGAAAGATTTGTTCATTCTTCCGGACTCTTACGCAACATAGCATCTTTATCAAAACTAATAAATTAACATCACCACAATACTATTACGTGATCTACAGACCTGATTCAGATTTCACTAGCTGTCCCACTGGTGTCCTTCTTTTATTGCCATATTCCACAATACGTTTAGGCGTCACGTCCCTTTAGTCCTCTCCAATCTGACTGTTTTTCTAGGTTTTTGTTCTTGTTGTTTTTAAATAAACCTCACATTTTTAAGAAGAACCAGTTAGCTATTTTGTAGCGCAATGTTAAGATTTTGGCTGCTAACCAAAAGGTCAGCAGTTTGAATCCCCAGCTACTCCTTGGAAACCCTATGGGGCAGTTCCATTATGTGCTAGAGGGTCACTGCGAGTCGGAAGCAACGTCACAGCACCAGAATTGGGGTTTTCTTGTTGCTGCTGTTTGTTTGCTTACATGCAAAAGAGGAAAGAAAGCCAGCCAAGCCAAGTGCTGTCGAGTCGGATCAAGACCTTCTAAAAGTCCTAAGTGACATTAGTAGGTGAACTGCATTGACTCCATGAGCACAGGATGCCCTCCACGATCCTTAGGCTCGTGTTTGTCACTTGACTAGCACATGCTCTTGGGTAGCAAATCAGCTACTATCCAATTTGCGAATAAACAAAGTAAAATAAAATAACTCTGAGAACAACTCAGAGAAGCTTCACTGAGTCACTGCAAAAGGCGACTGATTACAAAGAGTTCTGAGCCTCATCCTCTCCCCGCCCCGCTTTGGTTGCCCTGACAACCTCCTGGTTGCCGTGACAACCGCGCTAGCGTCTGGGCTGTGTCTAGAGTGTGGCCCGCCTCCTACTGGACCCCACGCATGCGCCCCGTCCTGGTCGAGATTAGGACTGCGTGGCTTAGTTTCAGCCCACTGGGACACCCGTCCTCCTTGCTTCGCTGCTGAGCAACATGTTGCAGGATGTGGAAGTCCGAGTGGTCAGTGAAGGGGCCCACGGGGGATGAGAGGCTCTTCTTGGCGCTGAGCGCCCTTGGGGAGAGGCTCTGGACTAGACGCTTACTTCCTGGACCAGCCCCCACGCTCAAAGCGGTGAGACCGTGGTCAAGTCCGTGCCCTTCCCGCCTTAATTTCTACAAATGAGAGTTCACAGTCCCTACCTCAGACAGCGTCTTTGGCGATTTAGAGAACCTAGACTAGAGCAGGGTCCGTGACAGGTGCTCGGGAGGCCCGGGGGCTGGAGGGGGTAGAGAGGTACAGGGTCCCCTACAGTGGAGGTGGACATTTTTATTTTTACAGAGAAGGAAACTGAGGCCCAGAAAGGTAAAGTGACTTGCTCAAGGGGCTCTGCTAGTGCCTGACCTGAGGAAAGGGGAAGGTGCCTCTCATGGGGTAACGCCCACTGGGTGGGGTGAGCCCACCTCCCCTCGCAGGTGTGGGAGGGTTATGTTAATTAAATGTTGGTCTTGGAGGCGTGAAGTGACGACAACAAATAGCAGTCTGTCCTGGGCACCGTCCCCCTGTTTGTTGCCCTGATGGAAAGAGTATTGGATTTAGGAGCCAAAAGCAATTGCGCTTCTGAAGTTGGGAACCACTGACCTAAAACAAAAATCGAAAGACAAATCAGTTTGCTAGTTTTTCCTAAATAGATTTTTAATTCCTTAACCATTGCACTATGCCAGAAACTATATACTATTAATAACTCTCTCACTATGGGCTGGCTGGCTGGCTATGGAGAGTCTTAAAATAGCCAGGTTTTCTGGAAACTGGTTGACCCAGTTGGATGACGTGAAACACAGTAGGTGATTGTGGACCGGGTCAGCTGAGTGGAAGGAGCTTGCATAATGGTCAAGAGACCTGGGTTCTGACATCAGCTCTGCCATGACAAGTTCAGTGACCTTGGACAAGTCATTTAACCTCCCTGAACTCTGCTTTCCCCAGTGTCAAACGAAGGTGTTGAGATATCTGAGGATATGTGGAAGCCCCGAGCTTCTGGCAAGAAGTGCCCCCATCCAGGCTCCAGCCGCTTCCCAGTGCCCCCCTCACTTCACCTCCGAAGTCTTTTGTTTTTTCTCTCAGCCTCCCAGCCTCATCCCTTAAACACATCTTCCAGAGTCCCTTCTTCCAGGCTGTTGTTACCCCTCAGACAAGCTCATTATTATTCTTGATTCTAACAAGTAAATTAGGGTGGTGTTTAACACAGCTGTGGCAGGGACTTGTTTATGGGAAATTACGGTGTTTAGGCACAAGACACCCTGGTGTTTGCAGAATGAAAAATAAAATTTTAAAACTGGCCTTTTAGGGTGTTCCGTGATGAGCTTAAACTATAGGAAATGTCCTAAATATTGCCCTAAATGATTCTGGCCTGGCTAGTATGCTTGAAAAAAAGCCTGTATGTCATCCTTGTAATTAACTCATCAGTATCCACTTATCTTTTCATGACCTCTGCACTTGACAGATTGCGGAAATGGGTCAGAAGAATCTGTGTCCTACTTTGAAAGAGGAGAAACTTGAAGAATTCAGATTGTGGATATTGTGGAGGAGGGAGGGACTCCAACCTGCACCCACTGGAGTGTCAGCTCAAAAGAGCGAAGGCTATCTGTTTTGTTGATTGCTACACTCAACATTTAGAGCAATGCTAGGCACACAGCCGCTTGACAGTAAACACATTGAATGGATGTACTGAAGGAGGAGTACCTGGAATATTTGGGTACCAAAACAAAAAAACACAGATCCCTGGTGGTAGAGTCAGCTGCAACTCACAGTGACCCGATGTGACAGAGTAGAACTTAGAACCACCCCCAAAGGTTTCCGGTTCTGTATGTCTTTACAGAAGCAAACTGCCACATCTTTCTCCACCTCAGTAGCTGGGGGGTTGGAACTGCTGACCTTTCAGTTAGCAGCCAAGAGCTTAACCACTGTGTGACCAAGAGTATTTAGATAAGTAATCAAAGCCATCTCAACACTGTACTTGAGATGTAAGGCTAGGTTGCACCTTTCTAGAGAATGTTTGTGTATTTGGCAGTGTTTCCTTCTCTCTCCCCTTCCCCTCCCCACTCCCCTTTTTCTATCCCTTCCCTCATCTATTCTGTCTTCTGACCACAGCTCCTCCCTCATCTGTCTCTCTCTGCAGCTTCTTTCTAGAGGGCAGCATTGACACATGTTCCCTTGTGGCTAGAGGAGTCTATTATTTGGGTAGAGAACTGCCTTTCTTCCTGACAATCCCTGGTATGTTAGCCAGTCGGGGGAATTCGATAAGAACCTGGGAGGGCTGGTCTTGTGGGTGGACAGAGGTGGGTCTGCCTCCTACCCCTGCCCACACCAGGTTGCATCCTGGTCTTACCCAACAAGCTTCTTCCACATGCAGACAGCCATTTGTAGTCAGTCACCTTAAAGCAGGTGAGTCAAAACAGGTGGACACTGGGAGAAAAGATTTTTTGCAAATGGCACTCACAAACATCAGGCTGAGCCTTTTTGCTCCCAAAGGATCAGAGTTGTGACTTTCTTAGTGTCACTGGTTTTTTTTTTTATCAGAACCCATTCCAGTTTAGAGGAAGGAAGCAGAGGAAGCCGTAGTCCCTCTTCAGAATTGTCACTTGCACTCAGTCCTCTTCAACCACCCGTTCCTTGAGGAGAAGAGCCATCTTTAGCAAGAGTCTGTATTTGGCCCAGGGATAGAGCTAGAAGGTTCAGCTTCAGTCCATTTATAGTTCCATTTCTGTGTGCATCAGGCCTAATTCTCCACCAGTTTTTTCCAGTGGTTTCCATTTGTGCTAATCATGGCACAACGAGCCCTGATGGCTCAGTGGTTAAGTGCTCGGCTGCCAATTGAAAGTGCAGCTAGCTGTTCAGACTTACCAGCCACCCCGAAGAAGAAAAGGCCTGCTAATCTGTTCCCTTAAAGACAACAGCCTTGGAAATCTGTGGGGCATTTCTGCTGTGTCCTATGGGGGGCACTGGGCATTGGAATCCACTGGATGGCAGTGGGTTTGGTTTTGGTTTTAGTCATAGCCTTAAGGGTGATATTCTAGACACAGTTATTTTTCTGTCGCTGTCTTTCCTACCAAAACCAAAAAACCCCAAACCCCAAACCCACTGCATCACTTCTAACTCTTAGTGACCCTATAACCAGCTGTCAAGTCGATTTCAACTCATAGTGACCCTATAGGTCAGAGTTAGAACTGCCCCATAGAGTTTCCATGGACCACTTGGCAGATTTGAACTGCCAACCTTTCAGTTAGCAGATGTAGCACTTAACCACTACACCACCAAGGTATCCATAGCGACCCTATAGGACAGAGTAAAACTGACATCTAGGGTTTCCAAAGAGCAGCTGCTAGATTCAAACTACCAACACTTCGGTTAGCAGCCAAGCGATGCCTTTGAAATTTGTGAAATAAAAGCAGTGCCTGGATTAAGGGCGTTAATATTCTTTTTGTTCAGGGGTAGTATGCAGATAGATGGTTTTGACTGTTTCAAGTCCAGATTGGCTCGGTGTTCTCTTTTCCTGCTCCAGAGCTGCAAGCCACCCCTACAGCTGGGAAAGGAGGCTCTGACTTTCCAGTTCAATCCAGCAGCATCCTCTGTAGATACACAGGCCAAAAATGTAGTTTTCACTACTCTGTGTGGACTCAAAGCCCCCAGCATCACCACCTCCCTCTTGCCGCATATGAGGGGTGTAATTCAGAAACAGATGTTCTCTTACAAGCTTTTATCTCACCAAAAGCAGTGGAAGAAGACAGGTGTAGGAGCAGACCTGGAGGTGTGTCTCTGAGTTGGCTGTCTTTTGTGAGCCCTCTAATTACCCCTTTTCTGGCCCTTCAGGGTCACTGTGACGTAAATGAGGTCCTGGGTGCCTGGCCCTGGAGGAGTGGCCCAAGCGAGGCCTGGAGAATCACTGCTGTGCCTGGACCTGGGGCCAGTCCTCTCTCTGTCAGAAGGAGGCAGTCAGCCTGGGTGTTGATTTTCTCAGATCCAGTGCCCTGATTGTATCAAAAGCTAAGAGTCAAATACAAGGAGTCCCTGGGTGGCACAAACTCAAAGGTTAGTGAGTTTGAACCCACCCAGAGGCACCTTAGAAGAAAGGCCTAGCAATCTACTTCCCAAAAATCAGTCACTGAAAACACTGTAAAGCAATTCTACTCTGACACACAAGGGATTGTCATGAATGGGAATTAACTCGGTTTGATGGCAGCTGGTTTTCTATGGAGATTAAAACAAGAAAAATAATTATTCTTTTAGGCTCTGGAGCAAGAAATCTGAATTCAGAGGGTAAGCAAGGTCAGACACTCTCTGGAGGCTCTGAGGAAGATCCTTCTTTGTCTCTTTCAGCTTCCAGTAGTAGCCTTGGGCATTCCTTGGTTTTTGGTCACACCATTCTGAGTTTCTACCTGTGTCTTCCCACGGTTGTCCCCCTTGGATGTCTCTCTGTGCCTCTTCTCTTACTAGAACACCAGTCATACTGGATTGGGGCCTATTTTACTCCAGTATGGCCTCATGTTAACTAATTACAACTGCTAGATACTTTCCAAATGAGATCACATTCCCAGTTACCAGGAGTAGAACTTGGACATACAATGTAATTGGGATGTGGGGAGGACACGGTCCAACCCGTAATAACATGTAGTAAAGTTTTCCCATTTTACCCCGCCCCACACCCCTCAAAAAAAAAAAAAAAAACCCAACCTGGTGCCATCAAGTCACTTTTGACTCACAACAACCCTAACAGGACAGAGTAGAACTGCCCCACAGAGTTTAGAAGGTGCACTTGGTAGATTTGAACCGCTAAGCTTTTGGTTAACAGACACAGCTCTTAACTACTACTCTACCAGGGTTTCATTTTGCCTATAAAACCAAACCCACCGCTGTGGAGTCAATTCTGATTCATAGCAACCTTATAGGTCAGAGTAGAACTGCCCCCATAGAGTTTCCAAGAAGCTCCTGGTGGATTTGAACTGCTGGCCTTCTGGTTAGCAGCCATAGCACTTAACCACTGCACCACTAGGGTTTCCATTTTAGCTGATATGAAAACATTTCAAGTAAGTTTCTTCTGTTACACATTGCTTCGTGTCCTGAAGAATAAGCACACTGAGTATTACTTGTCTCATTTCTATGTAACAAATTACTGTAAACCGAGTGGCTTAAAACACCACTTACTGATTGTCTCAGTGTCTGTGGGTCAGGCATCAATGTACAACTTGGCTGGGTATAATCCAGGGGTTGGCCAGAGTCTCGTCTGAGGCTCACTGGGGAAGAATCTGCTTTCAGGCTCATGGTTAGTGACAGAATGTTGCCTCCTTGCAGGATGTGGGACTGAGAGCCTCGGTTTCTTGATGGCTATTGACTAGAGGTAGCCCTCAGTCCTAGCCCTCAGCTGCCTTCTCCCTTGGGCAATGTCTTAGTCAGCTAGTGCTGTTTTAACAGAAATGTTGCAAATGGATGGCTTTAAAAAGAGAAATTTTGTCACAGTCCAGTAGACTAAAAGTCCAAATTCTGAGTGTCAGCTCCAGGGAAAGGCTTTCTCTGCTGTCTCTGGAAGGAGGTCCTTGTTGGCAATCTTCCCCTGGACTGGAAGCTTCTAAGGCACAGAGACACCAAGTCCTTTCCAAAAGATACACTCAGCTTCTGGCACTGCTTCTTGGTCCCCTGAAATCTCTCTGCTTCCTTCTTTCCTTTATATCTCAAGAAACTTCCTAAAGGTACAAAACAATCCTACACAGTGAGTCCTGACTCACCAACACAACTGCCACCCATCCACCCTCATTAACATCATAAAGGCAGGGTTTATATCACACAATATTAGGAATCATGTCCCAGCCAAACTGCCACACATATTTTTGGGGGAACACAATTCAGTCCACGATATGGTAGCCGGCTTCCTCAAAGCCAGCAAGGAAGAAATCTTCCAGCAGGACAAATGTCATTGTATTACAAATCTCATGTAATGCAATGACGCACATCCTGTCTCAGATTTCCCCAGCACCTGTTCTTAGAGTTGTTGTTAGCTTTGCCATTGCAGAAATTCCTGAGTTCATCCTCTGGAAATCCACCTCCAAAGACAATGTGGAAAGCAGCTGTCAGAACTACTCAAGTGCCTGGGAATGTGGTCAAAGAGATGCAATCCGGGCAAAATAGCAAGGGACACACAGTGGCTGGTCCTTGCAGTGACTAATTCTCAGGGATTCCAATCGTCCAGTTTTCCCACTATAGTTGGTACTGCCCCCTGGTGGTGGAGCTAGGTCTTTTTCTGTATAAGGCTGAGCCATAGACTTCACCAGCCCCTGTGCTACTACTGGGCAGTGCAACTGAGGGACTGAGTGTCTAATTTTGTTTGATTTTGATTAATTTAAATTTAAGTAGCCACATTTGGCCAGTGGTTACCATATTGAGTAGTTCTAGATCATACCGCATGCCCTTGGAAGTAATACAAAGAATACAATTTTACAAAGAGTAGATAGTTACAATGAATGGGAACAAAATGTTTTTGCTCTTCTATTGATATACCCTTTGGGTGACTCTCTCCCTCTGTCCTCCAGGGCATTTTCCCTATGGTGCTAGGATTCCTGGTGCCTGTCACATTCAGCATCAAGCTGGCTGCATGGATTCTTGTGATCCAGCTGTTCTCAGCCTGACCTAAAGTGGCTTTTGTTCCAGCCCTCAAAACATGCCTTTCTAGCACTTGGTGAAGTGTGACTTTTTCCTTGCAGCATTGGCTCTTGGAGGTCTCTTCTCCTTCATGAGCTTAGGTCCTGGGGAGTTTCAGTGGATGAACAGGAGAAGTGGTAAGGACAGGGGGATGAGAAGGCAGAGAGAATGATGTCATCATCATCCTGAAGCATTGATAAGATGTCATCACCACCATGACATCGTCATCCTAAGTCACTGGTATGGTATCATCACCAGTATGACATCATAATTATGGACTCACTTCTTCTGCATGGTTGTTCCTCATTTCTTCCCATGCATTTAAAACTCTTTGGATGGCTGTTGTTTTAGTCACCTAGTACTGCTGTAACAGAAAATACCATGAGTGGATGGTTTCATGGAGAGAAACTGTATTGACACAGTCTGGTAAGCCACAAATCCATTTATGAATTATAGGTCCATCCATCAGGAGAAATCATCACAGTCCAGTAGGCTGAGTTGAAGTCACAGGAGAGCATCTTGGCACAGGAACCTCAGGTCCAAAGGACGTGCTTTGCTCTCAGTGCTGCTCTCTTGGTGGTATAAGGTTCCCAACTCTCTGTGCTCACATCTCTCCCTTATATCCCACAGCTGGTAACTTGAGTCCTGCCTCACCACACAACTGCTGCCCATTCTCCATCATCAGTATCACAGAGACAGGATTCACAACACATGGGAGAAATTGCAACATACTGGGACTCATAGCTAATCAAATCAATACATGCATTTGGGGGGGAACACAGTGCAATCCATGACAGCTGTTTACTCACCAGAAGCTTCTACTTCCTGTCAGCACTGGATGTTTTTGTTATTAGGTGCCACTGAGTCAGTTCCAACTCATAGCAAACCTATGCACGACAGAACGAAACACTGCCCAGTCTTGCACCATGTCCAGAATCATTTTTATGCTTAAGCGCATCATTGCAGCCACTGTGTCAATCCATCTCATCAAGAGTTTTCCTCTTTTTTGCTGACCCTCCACTCTACTAAGCATGATATCCTTCTCCAGGTACTAATCCCTCCTGACAACATACGCAAATTATGTAAGACTTAGTCCTGCTATCTTTGCTTCCAAGGAGCACTCTGGCTATACTTATTCCAGAAAAGATCTGTGTATTCTTTTGGAAGTCCGGTACATTCACTATTCTCCAACACCATGATTCAAAGGCATCAGTTCTTCTTCTGTCTACCTTATTCATTGTCAAGCTTTCACATGCATAGGATACGACTGAAAATACCATGACTTGGGTTAGGCTTTGGGTTCAATGCTGGATGAAAACATTTTTAAAAAATGTTTTATACATTTATTTTTATACAGTGTTTTACTCATCTGTACAAATACATACCGTAGGAGTCCCTGATGGTAGAAATAGTTAATGTGTTTGGCTGCTAACCAAAACATTGGTGGGTTGAGTCTCTCCAGAGGTGCTTTGTAAGAAAGCCCGCTGATCTAGTTTTAAAAAAGTCATTGAAATATCCTCGGGAGCACAGTACAGCTCTGACACACATGGGGTCACCATAAGTCTTGAGTCAACTTGATGGCAGTTGGTTACTGGTTATATAAATCAATCTAAACCAAAACCAAAGCAAACCCAATGCTGTCTAATTGATTCCAACTCATAGAGAGCCGATAGGACAGAGCAGAACTGCCCCAAAGGATTTCCAAGGAGCAGCTGGTGGATTCGAACTGCCAACCTTTTGGTTAACAGCCACAGCTCTTAACCACTACTGCATCAGCAGGGTCTAGATACACTCAAGTCTATACAGTGCTGTATCATCTTGCTCTAATACATTCTTTAATACATTTTAATAATATTTGACCTCTAGGAAAGCTACATACATTCACATCAGCTAGAAATTCTGATTATTTCTGCAGCTCTATTTTGTGGATTTGAAAGCCCTAGCCATGCCAAGTGCACCCTCAGTTGGTTATAACATGTGAAAGATGAGAGGGGCTCTCCTTTTGTCTCTACCCAGTGTTTGTGAAAGCCCTTTTGGCCACGCTGATCAAGTGGGGTACACAGCAGTCACAAGATCACATGGTGCCCGTTTCTGGCCACAGAACTCCCTGCAAGTCAAGGTCTTTGGCACCAGTTAAGAGACACTAGTTGAGGCTGGCTGGGGGTCAGCAAGGAACAACTGCCCTTTCTGAAACCAGGCCCCAGGGCCAGGATGACCAAGTCAGGTGAAGTGGCTTTGTACACGCTTTATAAAACAGGGAGGCAGAAGGGCATCTAGGAAGTTCGTAATTGGACTTTGAGAAAAGAAACCCACAGTAATGATGAAGGCATTTAGACACAGTCATGTTAATCTCATCTCCTTATCATGTTCCTTTAATCTCCTAAACGGTGTTTTTCAGTTTTCCTATTATGAGGTCATGATTGTTGGAACTCAGGATGACCTAAATGTTAGCCTGAGACCATGTGTCTAGTGTGTTGAGTGTTTAACCAAGTGTCCTTTACTTTCTACTTTGCTCAAGTCTCCAGGAATATAGAAATTAAAGAAGATTCCAGGCTAGGTATTAATGCTACAGTTCTGGTGATTCAGGTGATTTCTTTCTTAGAAGTTATGAGCTCTTACCCATGCAGTCAGGGAGTCTCTGGGTGACACAATCAGTTAAGCACCCCACCAGCAGAAAAGTTGGTGGTACAAACCCACTCAGAGGCACCTGAGAAGAAAGGCCTGGTAATCTGCTTCTGAAAAATCACAGCCTAGAAAATTGTGTGGAGCACAGTTCTGCTCTGCAACACACAGGATCACCATGAGTTAGAATAGTTTGATGGCAATGTGTTTGTTTGTTTGTTTTTACCCATAGTCAGTAGGATTGTGAGAATCAGAACGTATGTTAGCCACAAGAGTCATGTTCAAAAATGATTCTTGTGTAATCTCTGGAATAGAAACTCCAGACCAGCCAGTAGCCTCTGGCTAGCACAAACACAAACATAGTCCTCTGCAAAAACTCATTACATGGGAGGGGAACAGAGGGAAATCACTTACTAGATAATAAAAACCAAAAAACCTAAACCCCCTGCCATCAAGTCAGTTCCAACTCAGAGCAACCCTAGACATGTTGTGATTCTGGTGATAGGAAAGACAATATGCAGCATGGGGGAAATCAGCACAACTTAACCAAGGTAAGTGAAGACTCTGAAAGGTACCCAAGAATAAAAGACAACTGTGGTAAATGCTGGAAACCCTGGTGGCATAGTGTTTAACTGCTACAGCTGCTAACCAAATGGTCTGCAGTTCGAGTACACCGGGCGATCCTCAGAAACTCTATGGGGCAGTTCTACTCTCTCCTGTAGGGTCACTATGAGTCACAATCAACTTGACAGCAAGGGGTTTGGTGGTGTTTTGATATGGTAAATGCTATAACATATGCAACTGCAAAACACCATTGATAACAAGCCAAATATATGTGAGTGGTTACACAGGCCGTTATATATGCTAGATGGCTGTGGAAAAGCGGAAGTACATGGGTGTGCATGTATAGGTATATTTGGGGGATGTTTGTAGGTGCGGCATATACATCATGTAAACAATAAAGCACATAAGGAGTCCAGTTATGGGCCCTTCCTAGACACAACCATGTACCCTATGGGACTGACTTTCTGGGTTTGAAGACCATAGTCTCAGGACAACTAGGTCAACTGGCATAACTTAATTCATCAAGATAATGTTCTACATCCTAGCTTGATGAGTAACATCTGGGGCCTTAAAGGCTTGCAAGCAGCTATCTAAGATATAACTAGTGGTCTTTTGCCATCTGGAGTGAAGAAGAGTGAAGGAAACTAAAGACTCAAGGAAGGCAGTCCATAGGACTAATGGCTCATGAGAACTACAGCCTCTTCTAGCCTAAACCCAGAAGAATTAGATGGCACCCCGGCTACCACTGTCCCCCACTCTGACCACGGATACAATAGAAGGTCCTAGTTACAATGGGAGAGAAATACACAACAAAATTCATTTAAGAAAAAAAAAAGACCAAACCTTCTGGCCTGATAGGGACTAGAGGAAGTTATCATCCTAAAATACACTTTTAGGATAAATCTGAATCCACTCCCAGAGGTCACCTTGCAGCCAAATAATAGACTGACCTATAAGATAATTGTGGTGTTGGAGAAGAATGTTGAATGTACTATGGACTGCCAAAAGAACAAACATCTGTTCTGGAAGAAGTACAACCAGTGTGCTCCTTGGAAGCAAAGATGGCAAGTCTGTGTCTTACATACTTTGGACTAAGGTGTGCCTGACCCAAGTCATGGTATTTTCAATCACCTCATATCAGTCCCTGGAGAAGGACGTCATGCTTGGTAAAATAGAGGGCAGGTGAAAAGGAGGAAGACCTTCAACAGGAGGCTTGACACGGTGGCTGCAACAATGGGCTGAAGCGTAAAACCAATTGTGGGCATGGTGTGAGATCGGGCAGTGTTTTGTTCTGTTGTACGTACGGTCGCTATGAGTTGGAACCAACCCGATGGCACCTGAAAACAACAACAACATAAGATAATAACACCCATGAGGAATGTGCTCCTTTAAACAACCATACAAGATCAAACAGTCAACCTTTAGGCAAAAGCAAAGATGAGAGGGCAAGGAGGGGCAGGGGAACTGGATGGATGGAAACAGGGCGGGCAAGTGGAAGGGGTGCTGACGCATTACAAGGATAGTAACCAATGTCAGAACAATTTGTCTATAAATTGTTAAGTGGAAACCTGATTCACTATGCCAGCTTTCACCTAAAACACAAATATATTTAAAAAAAAAAAAAAAAAAAAACCTCATTGAAACCTAGTTGGCTTTGACAATGTATTGGTTATTTGTGTCTGTGTAATGAATTACCCCAAAACCTAAAAACTTAAAACATTCAGTATCTCACAGTTTCTGTGGGTCAGGGATCTGGGTGAAGCTCAGTGGGGTCTTCTGGCTGCAGTGAAGGTGCTGGTGGAGGCTGTAGACATGTCAGGGCTCAACTAGGGAAGAACCCACTTCCAAACCTCTTCACATGGCTGTTGGCAGTATTTGGTTCCCTGAAGGTGGTTGGACTGAAGGCCTCAGGTCCTCACAGACTAATGAGCAGAGGCTGCCCTCAGCTCCTTACACGTGGACCCCTCCATTAGGACAGCTCACAACATAGCAGCTGATTCATCAGAGAAAGCAAGTAAGAAAAGCCAGAGGGAGAGAGAGCAAGATGGAAGTTGCTGTGGCTTTTATAACCCAGTCTTGAAATGACTTCCCATAACTTTTTGCTATATTCAATTGGTTAAGAATGGAAACCCTAGTGGTATAGCAGTTAAGTGCTATGCTTGCTAACCAGTAGGTCAGCAGTTCAAATCTACCAGGTGCTCCATAGAAACTCTATGGGACAGTTCTGCTTTGTCTACAGCATCACTATGAGTCAGAATCAACTCAACAGCAGTGGGTTTGGTTTTGATTATTAGTTAAGAAAGAACCCTTGGTAACAAGTTAAGCATTTAGCTGCTAGCCAAAAGGTGAGCAGTTGAAACCTACTCAGTGGCTCCACAGGAGAAAGGTCTGGCACTCAGCTCACATAAAGTTTAGAGCCTAGAAAACCCTATGGGGCAGTTTTGTTCTGTCACATGATGGTCTTATGAGCCAAAATCCACTAGACGGCACACCTTAGAAGCATGACTCCCAAACTAGGGGAGGCTGTTACATGGGGTGAATACCAAGAGGTGAGGATCACTTGGGTCATGTGATTCCTTTTCTCTGCACATGAGTGATAGTGACTTTCTCCTAAATCCTAAGGTTCCATGTTCTCAGCTCAACCCACAAGCCAGAACCGGTACACGTCTGGATCCCTATTCTAAATGCCCAGGATAAAACCCGATAGGCTTAGCTTGTATTAGAGCTATATTTCTGTCCCACTCTGCTGTGGTTGAAAGTGGGCCAGTGAGTCCAAATGCCATGTTTGGGTCTCTGGGGCCTGTGTGTTCTCATTTAAAGGTGGTGTGGCAGCTAGGTAGATGCCCCAGTGGTTTCAACCACACATCAAATATAAAATCTCTAGCCTATTGGGCCTGTCTTCTGAGCTCTGTTTGGTGACTCAAGGATGAAGGAGCCAGAGCCAGGCTCAAACCACAGACGCACAGAGATGGGGGGCTGCTGACCAGTCTCTGAAGGGCCAGCCTGTGAAAAAGGAGTCAAGAATAGGGCCAGTAGCAGGGCCAGTAGCAGGGCCAGTAGCAGGGAAGGGGGTTCCAGCTTTACAAAAAGAACTTCCTCTGCTTTCCATATAAAACTACTCTCCAATCTAGCTTGCCCCCTCCACAGTCATTTCTACTCTTGTCCCCAAAAGCCACATCCCCATCTCAGAAAGCCCTTCCCAGCTCACCAGCTTCTCCCCGTGCATTTACACTGATTTGTAGATACATTCACAGGCATCTGTTCATTTATCTCATGGGCAGAGCAGTGCTACCCGACTTTATAGATGGCCAAACAGGCAAAGGGACTTGGTCAGGATCCCTAGCTGTCTTAGTTTCCTAATGCCATAGTAACAAAACCTGGAAGGCTATAAAGTCATATAGGGATCTCAGCCATCTCAATACCTTCTATAGCACTCTCTCTTAGTCCCCATAATGCAAAGGATCCTTGGTGTTCCTTTGCTTGTATATGGGCAGTCAGGGATTGAATTGTGTCCCCCAAAATATGTGAAGTCCTGACCCCTATACCTGTGATATAAACCCATTTGGGAATAGAGTTTTCTTTGTTAGGTTAATGAGGCCACATTAGTGGAAGGAGTGTCCTAAACCTAATCACCGCGATTGTGGGCAATGCTGCAAGACCAGGTAGTATTTCATTTTCTATTGTGCACAGGGTCACTCTGAGTCAGAACTGACCCAGCAGCACCTAACAACAACAACATATGTATTCAAAAGCTGGACAATCAATAAAGAAGACCAAAGGAGAACTGGTGCCTTTGAATTCTGATGTTGATGAAGAATATTGAATATACCATGGACCTTCAGGAGAATGAAGAATCTGCTTTGGAGGACATATAACCAGAATGCTCCTTATCTGTGAGAACAGGGAGACTGGGTAGTGTTTTGTTTGTTATACATAGGGCTGCTGTAAGTTGGAACCACTCAGCCACACTTATCAGCAACAGAGTATCTACCTTCAGCAGCATTCTCTGAGACAAGGTAAGTACATAAGTGCCTTACAATTGCCTGGCGAATAGCAGCACTCAAAATGCAGCACCATGATTACGTGAGAATTTACTTGCAAAGAGTTTAGAACACAACCTGGCACTGTGTAATACAGTAATAGTGACACAGGGACAGGAAGGGCCAGTCTAACCACACCAGGGAATCTTCCAGAGTGATAAGCAACGTATTTTACCACTCACACCTGGGAAAAGTTGCTAAAATTATTCCTAAAGGTGTTTTTCAGGAAGGCCAGCTTAGACCAAATCAGAGGCATGCACAGACAAGACAGAGGTGACTGCTATACGTCCTTCCAATGAGGACAGCAGAGAGCTATAACTAGGCCCAGCAAATCAAACCTGGCAAGCAAGAAACTGCACAGGTGCGACACCCTGTAATAAGTCCTGCTTCCAGTCCCAGAAGCCCCATTGCAGAAACCACCTTCAAGTCTGCTTACAAGCACACCCATTATCCTAACCCCACCTTTTCCTCACCTCATAATGAATAAAACATAAGATCCCTCCCTCCTAAAATTCTTTATAAACCCCAACAAAGCCTTAGTCCGAGGAGCCAGGGGTAACTGTTGCCTGGGCCCTCCTTGTCTCCGCTTGCAAGCTCTTCTCTAATAAAGCTTTGTTCCTGTGCAAAGATTTCCTGTGCCTTACCTGTTCGTTCCTGATCAGTAAGAGGCAAAAACCTCATATGAGTTTGTGGCATCTAAGACACCACAGCAACAACAGTGGTAGTAGTCCAACATCTGCGGTGGCTTTCATGTTGTTGTGATACTGGGAGCTATGCCACCAGTAGTTCATCCATGATGGGACAGGTTTCAGTGGAACTTTTTGGACTAAAACTAGGAAGAAAGGTCTGGAAGTCAACTTCCAAACATTAACCAATGAAAACTCTGTGGATCGCAATAAAATATTGTCTAATACAGGGCTGGAAGATGAGCCCCGCGGTGAGAAGGCACTACACAAGAGCTGCAACAATGAACTCAAACATAGCAAGATTATGAAGGTGGAGAAGGACCAACCAACATTTTGTTCTGTTGTACAGAGTCACCATGAGTTGAAACCACTTAGCAGCAACACAACAAGTTTAGAAGGGGTAGGTAGCATAGTGACTACTTCTTACACTGCCCTTCATCAACCACCAGCTGACCTGCCTGTCCCATCACTGAGAAGAGGGTGTGTTCTTTCCTCCAGATGCTCTAGGCTACGATATAGCAAGCCCCTGATAAATGTCTGTTGAATGAACAAATAAGCATTTGAATTCTGTTAGGCCATTAGAGCAAATTAAAAAGCCACTTTCCCTGAGCTGACTGGCTGTCTGGGGGCTCTAAAATAAAGGTTTCTTCTGGAAACAGCCGGAGAGTAGACATTGTAGACTGTGGGAGCCGTAAGTGCTCAGTTGCCAACATTTAACTTCAGGTAAACTAATGGGCATGGCTACGTCCCAATAAAACTTTATGGACGCTGAAATTTGAGTACCATGTTTGTGTAAGTCATGAAATGTTCTCTTTTTCTTCCCAACCGTTTAAAAATATGAACCCTATTCTTAGCTCCAAGCCCACTGCCATCATGTAGATTCCAATTCATAGCAACCCTACAGGACAGAGTACAACTGCCTTATAGGGTTTCCAAGGAGCAGCTGGTGGATTTGAATTGCCGACCTTTTGGTTAGCAAACATAGTGTTTAACTACTGTGCCACCAGGGCTCACCCATCTATGCCAAAAAATTTGAAAGACAGTTACTTAGCCAACTGACTGGAAGAAATCCATTTGTGCTATTCCAAAGAAAGGTGGCCCAACTGAATGTGGACGTGATGGAACAATATCATTAATATCTCCGACAAAGTAAAATTTTGCTGAACATATTCCAAAGCAGCTGCAGCAATGCGTTGATCGGGAACTGCCAGACTTTTAAGACAAATTCAGAAGAGGTTGTGCTGATGTCAGATCGATCCTGAATGAAAGCAGACAACACAGGAAAGATGTTTACCAGTGTTTTATTGGTTATTTGACTGTGTGAATCATTACGAATTATGGCTAACATTGTGAAAAATGGCAATTCCAGAACACTTAATTGTGCTCATAAGGAATCTGTACATAGATCAAGACGTAAGTGTTCCAGCAGAACAAGAGGGTAGATACTGTCTGGCTTAAAGTCAAGAGAGGTGTGTGTCAGAGTTGAAAGCTTTCACCATACTTACTCAATCTGTATGCTGAGCAAATAATCCAAAAAGCTGGACTATATGAAGAAGAACAGGCATGAGGATTAGTGGAAGCCTCATTAACAACTTGCATTATACAGGTGACACAACCCTGAGGCTGAAAGTGAAGAGAACTTGAAACACCGACTTGTGAAGATCTAAGAACACAGCCTTCAGTCTGTACTTCAACATAAAAAAAAAAAAAAAAAGTCCTCACAACTGGATCAGTAAGCAACATCAAGATAAGAGGAAAAAAGACTGAAGTTGTCAAGTTGTCAAGATTTCATTCTACTTGGATCCACAATCAACACTCATTGAAGCAGCAGTCAAGAAATCAAGTGACTCATTACGATAGGCAAATCTGCTGCAACAAAATAAAACAAAACCCAGTGCTGTGGAGTCGGTGCCGACTCTTAGCCACATTAGAGGACAGAGGAGAACTGCCCCCGCAGGGTTTCCAAGAAGCCCCTAGCGGATTCGAACCGCCAACCTTTTGGTTAGCAGCCGTAGCACTTAACCACTTATGCCACCCAGGGTTTCCAAGACTTCTTTGAACTGTTAAAAAGCAACCGTGTTACTTTTCTGACTAAGGTAGGCCTGATCCTAGCCATGGTATTTTCAGTCTCCTCGTATGCATGTGACAGCTAGACGATGAATAAAGACGACTGAATTAAGAATTGACGTCTTTGAATTGCGGTGTGTGCCAAGACTGAAAGTGGACGAAGCTGTCTTGGAAGAAGTACAGCCAAAACGCTCCTTAGAAGCAAGGATGGTGAGACTACGTCTCACATACTCTGGACACGTTATCAGGAGGAGTCAGTCCCTAGAGAAGGATATCACACTTGGCAAGCAGAGGGTCAACGAAAAAAGATGAAGGCCTTCAACGAGATGGGCTGAACACAGGGACTGCAACAACGGGCTCAAGCCTAACGATTGGGAGGACTGCGCAGGTCTGAGCAGTGTTTTGGTGTTTTGGTGTTTCGTTCTGTTATACGTAGGTTCGCAATGAGTTGGAACCGAGTTGCCGCCACCTGACAATTCCTAGCTTGCTACCCTTCAAACCCAAGAGGCTGTTTACTTCATGGTTTTAAAGCGCAAAACGACGTTTCGCCAGAAAGACGTCCTCCTGGAGGCGGCCTCGGATTGGGCCTGGCAGAGTGGGCGGAACAGAGGGTGGGACATCGTGAGGAGCATGCTCCTATTGGTCCGTTGTGACGCCTACAAGCCTTCGGTTTTTTTTAGGCATACAGCCAATCAACGTGGCACTGCTGCCTCGCCCCGCCTAGCGCCGATTTACCGAGGGGAGAAAGCCACGCCCCCTGGCGCACCGGGCACGTACTTCCGGGCGCAGTCGCGGTGTGACGTCAGGAGGAGGGCAGGTAAGTGTGGGCTGGGGTTCGCAGGCCCTCTTGGGTCGGGGGTCTAGCTGCCGCCTCACTCAGGCCCTAAGGCAACTGGACGCTGACGCATTCGCTGGGAGCCAGGGAGCCTCTGCGCAGGTGGGCCCAACGCCCAGAGCCCTTCCAGTACCCTCTTTGGGACCCCCGACCCAAGTCCCCCGGGCCTCCGACACGACCGTGACCCTCAGCCCGCTCCATTTCATGCCTGGCAGGCCCCTCGGTTTCCTAATCAGGGAGATGGAACCCATTAGTCTGTACCTCATCAGGTCGTGGTGAAAAGTTTGTAAGATGCGCGTCAAATGTGGGGCGTGAGCACTAACTACAAACTGCCGACGCTTAACGCCTACTGGGCTTCTAACGCTATTCAAAGCGCTTAACTCTTTGAATCTTCACAGCAACCCCGCAGATTGATACTGGTACACGCCCCATTTTACAGATGAGGAAACTGAGGCTCAAAAAGGTTAAGCCGTTTGCCCAAAGTGGTGCAGCTAGGAAGCAGCAGAGTCAGGGTTCCAGTTCAAGCAGTAAGGCTGGAGCAGGTGAGATCTGCAGCGACTCTTAACACCAAGGACCAAGCAAACCAAAACTAAACCCCTTGCCATCCAGTTAATTCTGACTCATGGTAACCCCCTGTGTTAGCTTTCTCTTGCCTGTATTCTATAGAAAGGAGCTTTGGTGGTGTAGGGCTTAAGCTTTCAACTGCTAACCAAAAGGTCAGTCCCCAGAGGTTCAAACTCACCAGCTGCTCCGCAGGAGAAAAACTACAGCCTTGGTAATCCTGTGGCGCATTTTACTGTGTCTCATGAGGTTGCTATGAGTTGGAATCAACTGACAGCAACAATCTTTGCAGAAGCAGATCACCAAGGCTTTCTCCCACAGCACTGCTGGGTAGGTTTGAACTGCCAACCTTTAGGTTACTGGTCAAGTACAAACCTTTTGTCACTCTCAGAGGACATAAAAGGAGGACCAAAGAGTTATAAATCCACCCTGGAGCCCTGCCTGTACTGTTTCCTGAGTTGGTAAAACCATCTCAAGACATGCAGTTCCCATAAACTGTGTGCTTATTCTATGCATTCAATTCTTCTATGTTATTCCCAGCAACCGCAGAAAGTCAGTCCTGTGGTCATCATCTGCCCTGTACAGGTGAGGAAATAAAAGCTCAGGGCAGCTGAGACCCTGGCCAAGCCCAGACAGCCAACCAGTGAGAAGTAGATGTGGGATACATACTCCAGGAGCCACAACTGCAGTGCCTGCCTACCTAGCTGCTCTATTGGCAAATGCATTTTTAGGTCTGAATGGACCTTAAGAAAGTCTGGTGCAGCAGGCATGCTTTATAGCTAGAGAATCCAAGCCAGAGCAGGACTCAGAGTGATGGCAGAACAGTTTACATCTGAGCCTCTGAGCCCATTCTGCTTCCCAGCAGACTGTGGGCTAGTTACTTAACCTGTCCATGCTGGCATGACCTCATCCATCAACAGACAGTAATCAAACCAACACACTACATAAGGCAGTGATGTCAGATCTTAGCACAGCTCTGGACACAAGGTACACATTAGAGCTTATAAGTTGGCAGAAGCCATTGAGAGACCAAGCTTCTACATCTAGTACCCGGGGGCAACAGATCTGCTGATTTTATTCAGCCTACAAGCTAGGAATGGTTTTACTTTTTTTAAATATTTTTATTGTGCTTTACATGAATGGTTTCATATTTTTTCATTGATAAAAGATTTTGTGACCAGTGAAATTTATGTGTAATTCATAAACCTCAGTATCCATGAAACTTCATTGCAGTGTAGCCACATTCATTTTGTATGTATTGTCTGTTGCTGCTTTCAAGCTGCAAGGGCAGAGGTGAGTGGTTGGGACAGAGATTATGTGGCCTTCAAAGCTGGAAATATTCACTGGCCCTTTGCACAAAAAGTTTACTGATTTCCATTCTAGAGGGTGCTTCTCTGCCCTGCAGTGTCTCTTGTAGCCGTGGAAAGTAAAACTCCCTTTCATTTGACCTAAAAGCCTCTCTGCCACTGCCAGCTTAAGGAGCTCCTGCACGGGGTTCCTGTGTCACCAGCACTGATCCCTATGGCCTCTCAGTCAGTTATTTCAGTTGTCCCCTGCTCAGCAGTTCTCAGGACAGGTGTGAGGATACAGCACAGTTTTCCCTCCAGGTGAGGAGACAGTCCCTAAACAAGTGACCAGACACAGGGTGATGTGACAGAACTCCAGGGAAGAGCTGGCCTTAGCTCAGGTGATGAAGGAGGTGCTGTTTGAACTGAGATCCATAACAGTTAGCTGTCCAAGCGGACAGTTGGTGGGAGAGCATCAGAAGCAGAGAAACAGCAGGTGCAAAGGCCCTGCACTTGGCCTTTAAAGACAGGAAGCCAGTGTGGCTGGAACAGAGTAAGTGAGAAGGAGAGAGGTGAGCAGTGGGCCCCCACAGGCCATAGAGAGGAGTAAGAGACCAGGGAGGAGAGAACTGTACTGGCCCAGGCAGAGACAGTGGGGGCTGGGCCGGGGCGGGGCCGCGGAGGGAGTGAGACATGTCGGATGTGGAGTGGACTAGATGCTCTCTTTCTACACAGAGTCTTTGGATGCCTCCACGCTTGGGGAGAGGCTCAGCTGGGCTGCTGCCACCACACAACCCGTGACACCTTCACAGGGAAGCCCTGAGGACCCTCTGCCAGGCCCCACTCCAGGCAGAGTCACCGTGACACAGCCTGGGTCCTCACTGTCTTTTCAGATCGTCTGTGCTGAGAACAAGGAGCGATAAGCAGCTTTCAGGATGGTGAGTCAAGTCTGTGCCCTCTGGGTTCCTCTCCTGCTCTTGTCACCGCCACAGCAATCCTTTTTAGCTCTTCTCCTGGACTCTGGGCTCTAGGTCCTCTCTTTGGGTGCACGGGTTGCAGCCTCAGCAGCTCTGCACCAAGATCACCCAGGGAATTTAGTGTCTGGTTTTGTTTTAACTGAGGTGAGGTTCACATAACATAAAATCAACCATTTTAAAGTGAACAATTGAGGACATTCATGGTGTTGTGCGGCCACCACCTCCATCTAGTTCCAAGCATCTTCCTGACCTTAAAAGGAAACCCTGTACGTATTCATCAGCCCCTCTCCATTCTACCTTTGGCTGTCCGAGGTACCCACTAACCTGCATTCTGTCTTTACTCTGTATCAATCAGTCTTAGACTGTGTGGCCTTCTGTGTGTGGTTTCTTTCACGGAGCATAATGTTTTTATTGGGTTCATTCATCCATCTTGTCACGTGGATGGGCACTTCATTCCTCCTTACATTGTTTAGGTGGGCCGCAATCTGTTCATGTGGATGGGCACTTCATTCCTTCTTACATTGTTAGGTGGGCCGCAATCTGTTCATCCAGTCATCCGTGGATGGGCGTTTGGTTATTGTGAAGAATGCTGTCATGCACATGCGTGTACACGTGTTTGCTCTGCCTGTTTTCCAGCGAGTTTTCCCAAAGCTCACCAGCCACGCCGCAGACCAGGGTGTCTGCCAGAGGCCCCTCTGGGGCTGGGTCCCAGGTGTCCATATTTCAGAAGCTCCTCAGGTTCTCGTTACCAGCAGCTGTGTTTGAGAACCACCGTTTTGTTGGGTCTCTTAAGTCATTTAGTTAAGTCATTGGCAGCCAACATTTAAAAAGAGAAGGAATCTCGCTGTCAGGGTAGTGTTGCATGAAACGTGTGTCTCGTTTGTGTTACTTGTGTATTTACATGTTCACAATGTAAAATACTTCTTACTGAGAATCATGGTCAAAACCAAGTGGAAAGCCCTGGCCCAAGGAGACTCGTAATCACATGGGATTTTCCACAGCACCAACAGCAGATTTTCCAGCCAAGTCCCCAGCCTCAGACACAAAGCCCAGTGCCAGCCTCTAGAATACAACTCGTCTGTCTTGCCTGGGTCCTGCCTGTGCGGCTGCATAGGTTGACTTACTGTGAGTCCCATCTGAGTCAACTCTCTTCTGCTTTCCAGGGTGAAAGGAAGGGTGTAAACAAGTACTACCCTCCAGACTTCAATCCTGAAAAGGTAAGGACCTGCTCCCTTCTCTCCCTCAGCCATCGAAGAAACCCACGGGACATTCTCAAGGAGAATCTGGTGTCCCCAGTGGAAACCCTGGTGGCGCAGTGCTTAAGTGCACCTGCTAACCAGAAGATAGGCAGTTCAAATCCACCAAGCACCCCTTGGAAACTCGATGGGGCAGTTCTACTCTTGTCTGTAGGGTCTCTATGAGTTGGAATCAACTCGACAGCACTGAGTTTGAGTTTTATCTTCCCAGTGCAACAGGGCCTTAATTTTATAAAACTGAATGTCACTGTATCAGCAAGCTGTTGGTGCACAGCAAAACAGTACACATTCATAGGGAGGAAACCACCCAGCACATGATTCCATCCCGGGAGGCAGTGGGGTTGGAGTCAGACCCACAGCTGCCAGAGGACAGGCACCCCCCGAGGTCTCACTGCCTTCAGCTGGGCACTCGAGCCTCAAGGCTGTCTTCAGTCATGGGCGATGAATGTGGCTCTTGTCGGTAACCTTTTCCCCTGTGGCCAGCCATGGGTTTAGTGTGCTTATCGCAGAGGCTGGGGTGAGTGTCACCACATGGGCTCCAGGTCAGAACCCTCCACTCACCTGCATTCCCAAGCCCCTGTTCTCTCCTCCTTCAGTGTAGGGCTTCCTCCTCCCCTCCACCACTTCCCTCACCTCCTTTAGGTGTGTCAGGTGTCCCGTCAGGCCCTCCCTAACCATCTCATCACTGTTTGTCACATCTCCTGGGGTTGACTTACTTTCACAGCCCTCACTAGAACTTCCACCCTGCCAAGGGCTAGATTGTCTGTCGTCTGGTTCCTGGCTGTGTCCCCATGCAATAGGTCCTCAGTCACTGCATCCTGCAGCATGATCCTGGGCACCTCACACATCATCTCCATACCAGTGTCCTAGATATGAAAAAGAGGAAATACAATGAGCTGACCTCACAGAATCACTGGGGACTTAGGATGGGACAGTGCAAGTGAAGTGCTCGGGGAAGGTCTGCCACTCGATGATCTGGCCTGGTCCTCCCCACAAACCTGCAGTGATTATGATCATTGTCCTCTGCGGACAGGTAGGGGAATCTGAGGCTCAGGAAGCAGAGAAGGGAAGGTGAGTCACCTGGCTCTTTTGGGACATGATCAGGAGAGGAAACATTCATACTCGGTGATTCTGATTCCAAGGCCACATGTTCCACCCAGACTTTAGTGCCTCTGTGTTACTAGTAAAAGCCCCTGCAGGAAGTAAGAATGAAGTCCCTCTCAACCTGTAAGGCTTGGCCCAGTGCTTCCCCTGCCTGGCAGTACTGACCTGCATCCTTGTCCTTTCCACACAGCATGGCTCTCTTAACCGGTATCACAACAGCCACCCGCTTCGGGAGCGGGCTCGAAAGCTGTCACAGGGCATTCTCATCATCCGGTAAGGCCCTGACATCACTCAAAGACCTCATCTTGTGCCACCATGCATCCCCTTCAGGGAGAATTCAGCATTTCCAATTTGCCCATTGCTGCTGGAAATCACTATCAGTCAGCTATTGCTGCATAACAAAGCAACCCAGTAGTTCCGTTATCAGTCAGCTCTGACTCACAGCTTTCTCGTGTGTCAGAGCAGAGCTGTGCTCCATAGGGTTTTCAGTAGCTGAGTTTTCAGAAATAGATCACCAGGCCTTTATTCCAAGGCACCTCTGGGTGGGCTCAAACCACCAACCTTCGTGTTAGCAGCCAAGGGTATTACCTAGGGACTCTATGCCATAGATGGAGTCCCTAGGTGGCACAGACAGTTAAGCGCCCAACTACTGGCCAAAAGATTGGTGATTCTGAACCCACTCAGAGGCACTTTGGAAGACAGATCTGCTTCCCAAAGATCAGCCTTGAAAACCCTATGGAGCAGTCCCACTCTGTGCAGATGGGGCTGCCATGAATTTGGGTCACCTCTGCTGTAACAAATGACAAAAAAAAAACATTGACAACAAACTTGTGATCAGTTTCCACTGCCTGGCAGCGGCTCCCTCCAACCAACCATTTCCTCTGTTCCAAGAGAATTTAGCCAAAGAGGTGTTAAAGATGGAGCGGCATCTAAACAGGACACTCCCCTGGCCTGTCAGTTGGCCAGAGAGCATCACGACAGGAGGACTATCCGCTATGTCAGTCGGTGTCATTGAGGATGCTCTGTGTAGGACCTCACCTTGTCCTGTACCCCTACTCTGAACATAATACTGTGAAGTTGGCTTCGGAAACCAGGCCCCTGCCTGAGCCAGGAGAGCCGAGGTCCTGGAGCCGGCCCCGTGGGTATGGAGGAGCAGGAAGACCCCAGGGAACAGCCGCAGAGAAGGTGCTTTCTGCTTCTGCAGGTTCGAGATGCCGTATAACATCTGGTGCGATGGCTGTAAGAACCACATTGGCATGGGTGAGCCTCTTCCCCTCTGCACACCCACCCCACCAAGCATTCCATTCTCAGACACCAAGCCCCTCCAGCTGTGGGGCTCCCAGTCAGGATCGGGAGGAGCCCGGCTAATTGGCTGGCTGTGGTTAGAAGGCCAAGCGCTGGGTTCAAATCCCCACTCTGCCTCTTCCCAGCTGGGTTGCCCTGCACAGTGACTGAACTACCACGTGCCTCAGTTTGTTGTTGTGGCAGTTAGGTGCTGTCGAGTCCATTCCAGCTGGAGTGACCCTGTGTTTAACAGAACAAAACACTGTGGCCCTGCTCTGTCCTCGCTGTCGTTACTGTGTTTGAGGCCATTATTGCAGCCACTACGTCAGTCCACCTCATCCAGGGTCTCCCTCTTTTTCACTGACCCTTGACTTAGCCAAGCATGATGTCCTTCTTCAGGGACTGGTCCCTTCTGATATCATGTCCAAAGTACGTGAGATAAAGTCTTGCCATGCTGGCCTTCAAGGAGCACTTTTGCTGTATTTCTTCCAAAACAGACTTGTTCGTTCTTCTGGCCATCTGTGGGATTGTCATTATTCTTCTCAGACACTGCAACTCAAAGACATCAGTTTTTCTTTGGTCTGTCTTCTTCATTGTCCAGCTTTCACATGCATGCGAGGCCACTGAAAAGACCATGGCTTGGATCAGGGGCAGCTTAGTCTTCAAAGTGACGTCTCTGCTTTTTTTCAGACCTTTAAAGAGATGTTTTGCAGCACATTTGCCCGGTACTGTGTGACATCTGAATTCCTGACTGCCGCTTCCGTGGCTGTGGATGGTGGATCCAAGTAAAACTGAAACCCTTGATAGTGTCAGCCTGGGAGTGTCAGTTTACCCGTCCAGATGATGTTAAGTGCTGAGAACAGCACATCTGAGGGCAAGTGACGGGGGCTGCTTCTGCCACTGTTTCCATGTCCCTCCTCTCACTCTGGGCCCTGACTCGTCCACAGGCACACGTGTCCACAGCCCGACTCGGCACTGTGAGGCCCCAGGTTGGCAATTCAGCCCCCCTGGCCTCCCTTTCCTGTAACAAGGGGACTGTGAAGGTGCTCGTCAGGGCTGGGCCAGCTCCCTGCCCACCACAGAAGTGCAGGGAGGTCGGGAGGCCCCTGCTGCAAGGAGGATGAGTGATCTTCAGCCTGCCCCCTGGGCAAGCCCAGCAGAGACGTTTGCCCTGAAGGCCACCAGGTGTTTAGGGGACAGAAAAGAGTTCAACCTGGCATCACGTCCGGGCCACCCTCAGGAATGCTCCAAGATATGAAAGGAGAGCCAGGCCATACTGTCTGCCACTCTAGGCTCTGGTTTTCTAGCTTAAGCTTTTCTCGCCCCATAAATAAGGTCAAACAAAATTGGGTGTCTAAATTTTCTAACAAATCAGCACAAAACACTCTATAGACATTTTCTTTTGAAAAAAAAAATGCAACCATTATTAAGCACTTGCCAAGTGCCAGGCCCTGTCGAAAATGGTTCGTGTGTGTTAGCTCCTGCCATCCTCTTAACAGCCTTGGGTGAAAGTATTATTATCCCCATTTAATAGCAGGGGAGGTTGTGGTCCAGAGTGGTGAGGCAGCTGGCTTAACGGTCATCATGCAGCCCATGATGGTGAAGTTGGGATTTGAACCTGGCCCCCAACCCAAGCAGCTTCCTGTGGTTCGAGCCTCTCTCATGAGCCTAGTTTGGTCATTTCTGCATTCAGTTATCAGAGGGATCAGTCCCTGGAGAAGGACATCATGTTTGGTCAAGTAGAACCCCAAAACAAATCCACTGCCATCGAGTCAATGGTGACTCACAGTGACCGTGTAGGACAGTAGAACTGCCCCACAGAGTTTCCAAGGAGCGCCTGGTGGGTTCAAACCGCCACCCTTTTAGTTATAAGCCATAGCACTTAACCACCGCACCACCAGGGTTTCCAGGTAGAGTAGAAGGTCAGCCAAAGAGAAGACCCTCAAGGAGACGGGCTGACACAGTGTCTGCAACAGCGGGCTCAGACGTAACTAGTGACGGTGAAAACAGCACAGGTCTGGGCCACTGTGTCCACCGCACAGAGTTGCAAAGATGTGGAATGAACTCGATGGCACTTAACAACAACAGGAGCCTGGACACAGCTCTTTGTCACCTTGAATTTCACTGCCCCCCCCCCAAAGAAACAGCCTAGCTGTGACCTGAGCCTGAGCCTCTGCTCTCTCCCTCCCTGCCCCCCACCCAGGTGTTCGTTACAACGCAGAGAAGAAGAAAGTTGGCAATTACTACACGACACCAATCTACAGGTGCGGGCAACCTGCTGAGACCTCTCAGGGGTGCCAGTGGCCATGGGTGGGGGCTACAGAGAGTCAGCAGGCGGGAAGTTTGCACCCTCTTCCTGACATGCATTCCATGTGGTGATCCCTTGGGAGCCATCCTGATAGTCAGGGCACGGCCCTCCTGTTCCCAGACCTCAGTCTTGTAAAAGCCCAAGTCCCACAAGGTGACCTTGGCCCCTCATCTTGTTCGCGAAGATGCTCACACCCCTAGGGACATGCCCCGCTTCCCTCCTTCACTGTCAGCTTCCATTCAAACACAGTCTCCCACAGAGGCCTGTCCTAAAGCAACACCACACGTCACATCATGTGGGTGCTTGCCCCCATGCTGTTGACATGCCTCCCTGGAAGGTTACCCTCCAGGAGCAAGGGAGCTGAATTCACTGCCAAGTCCCCCACAGCTGGCACCAAGCGTGTCACAGGGGAGTGTAGCTTGTGGATGGGCTGTGAACAAACAAGCCGTGGCCTCACTGGCAGTAGTCAGTCCCAGGTGGAGGGGCCGTGTCTGTCTTGCTTACGTTGTGTCCCTCGACACAGAGCCCAGCACATACTAGGGGCATAGGGAACATGTGTTAGATTATGCAGATGGAAGGATGGGGGCCTGAAGGGTCCCTGCGGGCCGGCAGAGCAGGGCTGCAGCACCCTGACTCCCTCCTCACCCAGGTTCCGGATGAAATGCCACCTCTGCGTGAACCACATCGAGATGCAGACAGACCCAGCCAACTGCGACTACGTCATTGTGAGTGGCGCCCAGCGGAAGGAGGAGCGCTGGGACATGGAGGACAATGAGCAGGTGCTGACGACAGGTGAGTGCCACCCGTCTGCCCGCCAGCCTGGTGCCCTCAAGGCCGGCCTAGCCTGCTGCCCAGAGGCCCAGCCATGCTCTTACCATTGCAGAGCACGAGAAGAAGCAGAAGCTGGAGACAGACGCCATGTTCCGCCTGGAGCACGGTGAGGCCGACCGCAGCACCCTCAAGAAGGCCCTGCCCACCCTCAGCCACATCCAGGAGGCCCAGAGTGCCTGGAAGGACGACTTTGCCCTCAACAGCATGCTGCGGAGAAGGTTCCGGGTGAGCAGGGCTCTGATCAGGGTCAAGACCATGGGCACGAGGGGTCTCCCCAGATTACCAGACACCCTTAAGAGGGTGAACTCGTGGTGGGTGAAGACCTGTGCCCTAGCTGTGCCTGAGTCATTCACCTCCTGGGCCTCGGTTTTTCCATCTGTCACAAGGGGATCATGACCTCCCTCGTGGTGCCTGTGGAAGTGCCTCACCCAGTGACTTGTTACCTTTGGAGCTCCTGGAGGAGAGGCCTGCACCACCTCTCAGCAGCCTGTCAGCAGCCTCCTGGAGGGAGGGAAGGCTGAGCTGGGCCATGGTGACAGGAGGAGGCTCACGCCCCTTTCCCTGATGGTCGTTTCACAGGTGCTGTCTTGTCCTGAAAGGAAATTCATAGATGAGTAACCGTCCCTTCATGCAGTCTTAGAAGCCATCGGTGTGGTGGCCGAGTAGTGACACAAATAAGGGGAAGTGCGTTCAGACAACATGAACAGTAACGGGTACTTCATACATAAGTGCTCAGGCAGGCCACCAGTGTTGCTGGCGAGGACCACGAGGGCCACTGAGGTCGAGCCAGAAATGCTTCATGGTGCCATGTCAGAGGGTTCTGGGCTCAGATGAACATGAATACTGTCATCCTGTTGGACGTCAGTCAGGGCACTGGAAAGCTCGGCAGGAACTAAGAACATCTCTCCTCCCTAAGAACATCTCTCCTCCCACTTGCAAGGCACATTTGTCTTGGATGGTGGGCCCTGAGGGTGGGAGTGCCCACTGCCCCAATTAAAAGCCCTGCACACACCCTTTTACCCCTTCCTCATCAGTTTTTATCATCTGGGGTCACTGTTAAACCCCAAAACCAAACCCACTGCTGTTGAGTCTGGTCTAACTCACAGTGACCCTATAGAACAGAGTGGGACTTCTCCATAGTTTCTGAGAAGTGCCTGGCAGGTTGGAACTGCTAGCCTTTTGGTTAGCAGAGTAGCAGCTAACGGCTGTGTCACCAGGGGGTCACTATTATTAGTACAATTACCAGCTTTCTTGCTAGTGGGAATTGCCCTCTCCAGCCAGGCCTCCTCGGTGAACCCTTGCTCCAGCCCCTCAGCTGCCTCTTCCCTTTGCAGGCATGAAGACAACTTCATCTGCTGGGGTCTTGAGCCCCAAAGCCTGCAGTTGACCTCCGCGCTTCATTTATCCTCACCTGTCCCCCTCTAAATTTGTCCCTTCACGGAAGACAGTATCAGCCTCTCCTTTGAATCCACCACCTTCTCTGTGCTGTACAACCCTATCGGTCAAGGCCTGTCAGCTCCCACTTGAGCCAGTGTAGGTGTCTCCTCTTTTGCCGCCCCCACACACACCAGCAGAGGGCGCCAGTGAGCTGCCGCGTCAGGGCACGTGCCTCAGAGGCTACTCAGCGATGGCTCCCGCTGCACTCTGCCAGAGCATCACCGGGCTTCGCATTAGCACCTCCCACACCAGACCGTACAGAAGAATCCTTGGCAATATTTTCATATTAATGTACTCATAAGTCATTCCTATATTTCACTGAATGCTGTGGCAATAGGAGTGACATAACTAGCAAAAGTTATGCCTCTAAATTACAGTAGCATACATACAGCCTAAATATATTTATGTTTTGGTTTTCCTCCTTTTACCGTAATTAAAAGTTACTGATACAGTTTCACAAATAGTAATTACCACAGTATCAAAGCTAAAACATCCGAAGATTTGACACAATCAGCCACTATAAAAACACCAGTAGTAACAAAAACAACTGTCCTTTCAGCACAGGTGCTGGCCCACGTGGTTTGAAGCAGTGTTGTGATTGGTTAATAACAGCTCTGACCAGAGCACATTAGAAGGTTCAAAAAGAAGCTTAGCACAGTTTTAGTCTTGTAGGTATACTGACACATGTGAGGTGGGCTTATGAAAAATGTTTTTATTGTTATAACTAACTGCAGGGGTATTTTTATTAAAAATGATTTCAGCTGAAGCACTGCACAAAACTTGCAGTCATTTTGGTATCATCTCTGACAGTGTCACCTGGTATGATCTGCAGCCCCCTAGTGATGCCATTGCTCAGAACAAAAACCAGAGTTCTCCCTAAAGCCCAACCTGCCCTGTCACTTCCCTGCCCTCATCTTCCACTCCCCCCTCATTCACTCCACTGCCATCACATTGGCCTCTCCGCTGCTCTGACTGCTGCTGGCATCCTCCTGCCTCAGGACCTTTGCACTTACTGTTCTCTGTCTTGCAATACTCCTGCAGATACCCACATGGCCCCCTCACTTCAGCAGCTTGTTTCTTGTCTGCCTGGCACCCTAGAATGTCAGCCCCTGAGGGCAAGGCTTTTGTCTGCCCACTACTGGGCCCTGGTGCTCAGAACAAGGCCTGCTACACAGAGGCCTACAAATACTTAGTGAATGAATCAGTGAAGGAATGAATGGTACATGTCAGCAGTTGGGTCTCCCTCTTGTGGAGCAGCTCTGGAGCTTCTTGCTCTTCCCCTCTGCCCCCTAGGAAAAGAAGAAAGCCATCAAGGAGGAGGAGGAAAGGGACCAGGCACTGCAGGCCAAGGCAAACCTGGCCATCCCACTGGTGCCCGAGACAGAGGAAGACCGCAAGCTAGCCGCCCTCCTTAAGTTCCACACCCTGGACTGTGCGTGGGGCCAGTGGGGCGGGGGACCAGCCATGGCTGGCCAGGTGGAGGGGGGCTCCAGACTCTTGTCCCTACTCAACTGCCTTCCTCCTGTCCCCTTTCAGCCTATGAGGACAAGCAGAAACTCAAGCGGTCAGAGATCATCAGCCGCTCTTGGTTCTCCTCTGCCCCAGGATCTGGTACCAGCAACAGCTGCAGCAGCAAAGTTGGCAGCGTCCTGAAGAAGCTGGCCCAAAACCGCAGGTCTGCCCCAGCCAGCTCCCCCATCACCGTGGGGGACCTGGGCATAGTACGGCGGCTGTCAAAGGAAGTCCAGGAGAGCCCCAAAGATGCACCTGAGACCACCAAGTCCAAGGAGCCACAGGTGCCAGAGGGGACTGCCCAGGACAGGCCCATGTTCCCACAAGAGTGCTCTCTGGAGACAGCTGAGACCCCCAAGAGCAGCTGTCAGGACAGGCCCCTGTCCCCCCAAGGCTCACCCAAGGGGATCGCTGACACCTCAGATGCCCCACACCCCTGCAGCCTCGGCACCTCCCTCGTGGCGGACTATTCTGACTCGGAGAGTGAGTGACTCCAGAACTGACCTGCTCAGACGCCGGTTTCTCCAGGACTGACCTGCTCAGATGCCAGTTTCTCCAGGACTGACCTGCTCAGACACCAGTTTCTCCCAGACCCTGCCTTCTCATGACAATGGAGTTATTTATTTGGTCCCTGTGAGGGTGTTCGTGCCTTGTGAGACACCACATCTGATATTAAAGCCCTGCCTCTTTGTCCCTGCCTCTAGTTACTAGCCAGGCCCAATGTTGCCTGCCACTTTATTCAGCAAATGCTGATTCTGGGGCCACAGCAGGAGCCTATGACCTAGCCTAGAATCAGGGTAGGCTCCCCAGAGGAGGTGATGCAGGACACATGTGAAGGGTGGAAGGGGGCCGAGACAGCAGGACCAACAGCAAAGCTGGCAGTGGGGTGCCCAGGATCAGTGCCGGATGAAGGCAAGGTGTGGAGGAGAAAAAGGCAGACGGTGCCAACACACAGGACTCTTGGCCCTTCACGCTCCCCAACCCACTGGGATGCCCACCGAGCATCTATTTGGAGAAATCGACGCAGAAACAGCTGTGGACGTGGCGATCCACCAGGGGGCGCCCATGGCCCCCAGCTTCCTATAAGCTTTCGGGAAGATCGGTAAGAACTGCATTTGCCAGGACCTGACCGGCCGCGGCAGTGCCCTCGGCCAAGGTTCTGGGCATTTGGCCTTCCACGCCTTCCGCCCGACAGCGTTGGGTCCCCCTGACGATGGGAAGGTCTTGCTAGCAGCGATTAAGAGCTGGCGCTATGCAAGTCCACAACCTGATTGACATCTCGCTATCTGAGCCTTAATGTCTCATAGCATTCAGGCTCTTAAGGCGCTGCAACAGCATCAAGACGCCTTGCTCTATCTTTATGCCTTTGGATAAGTCAGGGTGTACACCTACAGTCTTGGGGTGATGACATGACTACCACAGAGATTTGGTCAGCTGACTCCTAAATACAGTGACTGGTGTCTAACTAAAAAGGAAAACTCACTGCTGTCGAGTTGATTCCTACTCCAAGCGACCCCTATACACGGTGCCCCCTGTGTGGTTCAAGCAGGTGGCTAACTGTGGGCGGGGCCGAGTTGGTCACGTGAGCCGTGGATCTGGGAGCCAGAAAAACCTGACCTGCGCTTTTCCTTCCGGGAAAAATCTGGTCTGGAGCCCCGCCCTCTCTGTGTGTTCCGGGGCGACGTAGCCCCGCCCTCGCCCCACGTGGCTCCCCGGCTCCCTGCACCTCCAGAGTTGTAGGGTACGTCGAGGTTGCACTATGACTTTGGAAGCGATCTGCTACTCACGGGGCTCGCTGCAGATCCTCGACCAGCTGCTGCTGCCTCAGCAGACCCACTACGAGGCAGTAAGCTCGGTGCACCAGGCCTGGGAGGCCATCCGCGCCATGAAGGTGGGGCCGCGCCGCAGGACTTGGGTAGGAGGGTGGCTTGCCCCTGACATTCCTGATGCCCTGATCCTGGCCCCTCCAGGTACGAGGCGCCCCGGCCATCGCCCTTGTAGGCTGCCTCAGCCTCGCTGTAGAGTTGCAGTCGGGCGCCGGGGGTCCGGGTCTTGCTGCACTTGTGGCGTTCGTGCGCGAAAAACTGAGCTTCCTAGTCACCGCCCGGCCCACAGCTGTCAACATGGCCTGTGCCGCCCGGGACCTGGCCGACGCTGCAGCCCAGGAGGCTAAGCGAGAAGGCGCCACCGAGGAGGCAGTCCGGGAGAGGTAGGGGCAGGTGTGCAGAGCAAGTTGACCCGTGTGCCAGGCACTACTGTAAGCAGTAGCTAATGACTTCTGCAGAGAGGCCCGTTTTACAGATTAAGAAACTAAGATATTGTGCTCTTAAGTCCCTGCCTAAGATCACACTGGAAGGGATGAGAGGCGACCCCGAGGAAAGTGACCACAGTGTTCCTGCATTCAACCCCTTCCCTGTGCTGCCCCTGGACATGCATACTCACCCCTTTACTGCCCTGAAAGCCCCTTTTCTGTGCCCTTAGCTTCTCAGGGTTTGATTTTGAGGAATTTTGTTTCCTCACCTGGCACCCTCACAGCCCTTTTTTTTCCCCACTCTCTCCTCACCAACGCACTGTCTCACCCATGCTTTTTGACCCTACGGGGCTTCGCCTGCCTTGAAAGCCTTTGTGCTTGGAGTTTCTGCGGGCCAGGCGTATTACACCCCATCTGCCTTTCTCTGCAGTGGCGGCCCCTGTGTGACGCAGCTCAGCCCTCCAGGCCTGTGACTGCTGCATTTGCTCTGTTTGATCCATTCTTTTACTGCCTCCGCCCTGCTGTCAGTTCCACACTGTTCACTGCTGTGTCCCACCCCATCCAACGCTGTCACACAGGAGAACACTTGTTGTAGGAGTGTACGGGGTGACATTTTGGTGGCTGTGATGAAAGGTGCAAGCCTACAGTGGTGAGGAGCTTCATGCAGAAGGGCTCCCTACACAGCAGCATTGGGCAAGCAGGAGGAGCCACTCTGGCCCCCTGTACTGAGAGCCCCTTATTGACTCCAGGGTGATCCGATATGCTGAGGACATGCTGGAGAAAGACCTCAAGGACAATCGGAGCATTGGGGACCTGGGAGCCCACCACCTTCTGGCAAGGGCAGCCCCTGAAGGTGGCAAAGTGACTGTGCTGACCCACTGTAACACAGGTGCCCTGGCCACCTCTGGCTACGGCACAGCCCTCGGTGAGTAAGCCTTTGCGGGGCTGAGGGAAACATTCTAGGGTCCTGTCTACCACTGTCCTCCAACTTCCAGCCCAAACTAGTCAGGGCTTTTTTTTGGGGGGGGGCACAAGAGAAAGAAATCCCCTAACCCAAACTTTTTGACTCACAAAATATGTGAATATGTTAGCTCTTGTAACAGAAATGCTTCAGGTATGGCTGGATCCAGGGACTAAAACAGTAGCATCAGGACCCATCTGTCACTGCCCCTGAGCTCAGTCCTCCGTGGTGGCTTCATCTTCAGGATGACAAGGAGGCTTGTCAGATTGACAAGGAGGCTTCCAAGTCACAAGGAAAAGACCTAAGGATCTCTACACTAGCAGTGCCGGAAGTCCTGGCATCTCAGGGGTTCAAAATGGGATCACCAGTCCATCACAGATTCGTTGCATGTGTTGCTGAACTAAAGTAAGTTCATTCCACCTGTCACTGACAGCCAAAATTCAGAGACAGCGTGGAGTTCAGTGCTTTGTTTGCAGGTAGCCAGCAAATCCAGAGGACTGCAAGAATCTTTTCTCAAAAGAACTGTCCCATTTGGATTACATATCCAAAGGTTTTTATAGCCAGAATTCAAAGGGGTAGGTGTTTGTCACAGAACAATAGTCAGGAGTCATAAGTTTCATTACATCATAAAGTTTCATTACATCTTATCAAACAGTGTGAATTACTCAAAATTTCATTGTCTCTCCCTGAGGTCTGAATCAATTCTGTTTCCTCAGAGATGGGGAGAGGAAGAGATAGGGAAAAGAATGCAGACCTGCTAGTCCAATCTGAGGGTGGTAATTGAGGCAGAAGATGGAATGTAGCTAATAACCTAAGTGACCTTTGTTAGCTTCTTACATTTACCACCACATGGACCCAGCCTGAGCCATATGCCTCAAGTGTGGGCAAAGCGTGAACTCCAAGAGAACCGGAGAGGAGAGTTGTCCTAGTTACCTAGTATTGTTCTAACAGAAATAACCACAAGTGGGTGGCTTTGCAAACAGAATTTCTTTTCTCACAGATTAGGAGGCTAGAAATCTGAATTTGGGCACCAGCTCTCATGAAGGCTTGCTCTCTCTGTGGATTCTAGGGAAGGTCTTTCAATTTTTTCAGCTTCTTTGCCTCAATTGTGCTTAATCTGCTCTTTTATATCTCAAAAGAGGTTGATCTGAGACACACTCAACACTAAGAACTACCTCATTAGCATAACAACAAAACCCATTCCCAAATGGGACTATAGCCACAGGTATTAAAAAATACATATATAGTGGAACTCTTTCATAGAGTTTCCACAGAGAGACTGGTGGATTCCAGCTGCTGACCGTTTAGTTAGCAGCCAAGCTCTTAATCACTGTATCACCAGGGCTCCACCACAGGTTAGGATTTACAATACATGTTTTTGGTGGGTACAATTGAACTCATAACATGAGTAGTCCCTCAAAGAAAGATTGGGGTAGCTGTGACCAGGGGAGCTGGAATGAGTCCTGGGGGTACCAGTGGGAGATTCTACTTGAGCCTAAATTCCCCAGAGTTCCTCACCATTCCAGTCCCTCCCTTATCCCCGGAGACTGAAACCTTGATAGTAAGACTCTTGCCTTTCGTTCATTCATGCAACAAGTGTTTATTAAGCAGCAGCTGTGTGCCAGAGCTTGTTGTAGTCTCCGAAGTCATCACAGTAAACAGCAGACAAGAACTGCCCTCACAGAGCTGCTGGGAAAGTAGGAGGGACAGAGAGGGAGCCAGATGAGCTGCGCAGTGTGTGAGAAGGTGATGAGGGCCAAGGAGGAAATGCAGGGGAAGGGACCAGAGGAGCTGGTGGTTGTTGTTAGGTACCGTCAAGTTATTCCAACTCATAGCAACCCCATAGGACAGAGGAGACCTGCCTCACAGGGTCTCCAAGGAGCAACTGGTGGATTCCAACCGCTGACCTTCTGATCAGCAGCCAAGCTCTGTACCACTGCACTGCCAGGGCTCCAGAGTGTTGCAGAGCATGCTGTTTGTGACCAGGGGCCCAAGAAGGCCATCCTGAGAAGCAAATGTAAAGATGACGAAGGAGCCATGTGGGTGTCTGGGAAGTGTGTACTGGGCAGAGCATACTTAGCCAGTGCTAAGGCAGGTGCGGGCACTCCGCTTGTGTGCCTCCAGAGATCCATGCCCCTAACTATTTAGCAACCCTGCCGGTCGGTCTGTCTGGCTCTTCCTGGCCCTCTCCCGGTGGGATGGGCCCCACAGGAGTGATCCGCTCGCTGCACCGCCTGGGCCGTCTGGAGCACACCTTCTGCACGGAGACCCGGCCCTACAACCAGGGAGCCCGGCTGACGGCCTTCGAGCTGGTGTACGAGCACATCCCTGCCACCCTCATCACGGACAGCATGGCCGCCGCCGCCATGGCCCACAAGGGCGTGTCAGGTCAGCGGGCTGGGCACGGGAGGGCAGTGTGCAGGCATCCAGGGCTGGGAGGTGACCCCTGTCATGTCACCTCCCAGCTGTCGTCGTAGGAGCCGATCGTGTGGTTGCCAATGGTGACACAGCTAACAAGGTGGGCACCTACCAGCTGGCCATCACCGCCAAGTACCACGGCATCCCCTTCTACGTGGCTGCCCCCAGCTCTTCATGTGACCTCCGCCTGGAGACAGGCCAGGAGATTGTCATTGAGGAGCGGCCGGGCCAGGAGCTGACCGATGTCAACGGGGTCAGGATTGCAGCACCTGGTAAGCTGTGCACTCACGGGGTCACCATGGCACCTGGGCACCTCCTTTCAGGTGCCTTGACTCCCTTTACACCGGGCCTCATCTGCCCTTGTTTGTGGAGGGGCGGGGGTGGGCACTTCCTTCAAACCATTTATTCCAAAAGGAGCATCTCAGAAGGCAGAATGCCGGCATGGAATTGATGGCTAACGAGTTAGGAGACCATGAAGAAATTGACTGGTTATTCTGCACCTCCGTTTTCTCACCTGAGGAAGAAATAAGTGGAGTCAATTTAGGAGACTTCAGAGGCTTCCTCTTGGGCAGTCATGATCCAGGAAGAGCAGCAATTCTGGGTGCAAAAGCCCAGGGCCTCATGTATTTTGGAGGCAAGGGTCCCCAGATTCCCAGAGGTTCCTTCACGGGTGACAGTAGCATGAGAACTTTTATAGAGCCATATGGCGAGGACAGACCAAAGGGCCTAAGGGTGCCAGACATGCCATGCCTCAGTCTGCCTTCTTGCCTCCCTCTCTGCCTCCAGGGATCGGGGTTTGGAATCCTTCCTTTGATGTTACACCACATGACCTCATCACCGGTGGCATCATCACAGAGCTGGGTGTTTTTGCCCCCGAGGAGCTCCGGGCAGCACTAGGTACCACCGCGTCCTGAGAGGGGACCTGGATGGACACTAAAAGTAACCCAGCTGGCTGTCTCTACCATGCCTAGCCCCCTGGCTTTATAATAAATTTATGGAGTGGCCTGCCCCAAAACTGACCTTTCTCCGGCAACCAGACATCTTCCTGGAGCAGGGAGAGCAGATGGGGCTTTCTGTGGCAGCTGGAGCTGGGCTGTCCAGGTTCAAATCCCAGCTCAGCCACTTTTCCTGCCTTGTGATTCTTGGCCAACTCACTTCACCTGTCTATGCCTTGGCCCCCTCATATGTACAATGGGGATAAGTAACACGAGTGCCTCCCTCCTAAGGTTGACACGTCGAGTGCAAAAATGAGAGGAACTCCAGAAAACTCAAAAATCAATATAAATATTTTAATGCAATATTTTTCACAAAAGCACACAAGGAAAAACATGAAGAAAATATCAAGGTTTGAAACAGAAGATGCCACACTGCACTTGATGACGTGGCCTTACCCTAGTACTGGCCCTGGGTCTAATGAAATTTTATTGACCAAAACAGGCAGTCACCCATGGGCTGTAATTTGTGCACTGAACTTTTTTAAACATTGAAAGATAATTTTTACATGAATAAAATATTATTTAATTACTGAGGGTTTTTTGGTAACTGTTTAAAAATTTTTTCATTCTGTTTTAAGTGAAAGTTTGCAATTCGAGTCAGTTTATAATACAGAAACTTAGACACACTTTGTAATATGACCCTAGCTGCTCTCCCCACACTGTGACAGCACACTCCTCCCCTTCATGCTGTACTCTCTGTGACCATTCAACTAGCTTCTGTCCCCTTCTGCCCTCTTATCTCACCTCCAGACAGGAACTGTCCAGTGAGTCTCCTGTATCTACTTAAATTAAACCAAGAAGCATGCTCTTCACCACTATCATTTTCTTTTATGTCATGTGACCAGTTTAATCTTTGAAGAGTTTGTTTCTAGAATGATTTCAGTTCTGAGCTATCAGAGAGTTTGGGGGCCATGTCTTTTGGGGACCCTCCAGTCTGTCAGACCATTGTGTCTGGTCTTTTTACTAGAGTGTGAGTCCTGCATCCCATATTCCTCCTACTCCATCAGGGACTCGGCTGAGTTCCCTGTAAAATCAGTCATTAGTAGTAGCCAAGTGCCATCTAGTTCTTCCAGTCTCATGCTGATGTAGTCTCTGGTTTATGTGGTCCTTTCTGTGTTTTATGTGTCCTTTCTGGTTTATTCTGGTATATTTTCCTTAGATCTTTGGTGCTCTTCATTCTTTGCTCCAAGTGGGTTTAGACCACTTGATGCTTCTTAGATGGCTGCTTGCTGGCTTTTAAGACCCCAGACACCAGCCACCAAAATGGGATGGCAGCCATTAAAATTTTGAACCAGACGTGAGTGTCTCACTTGTGTCACCTAGTCCAGCTTTGAAGTTAGTTGTTGTTTAAAGAACAGGAAACAGTTCGTGGCGTAGTGTCCGGTAAATAAATACTAACTTATTATTACCTTTCATGTGAAATTTTTTGCAGCATGTTGGCTCTAACTGGTCACAAGAACCCCTAATGACACAGTAGTTAAATGCTCAGCTACTAAGTGAAAGGCCAGTGGTTTGAACCTACAGGTCACCCCATGGGAGAGACATGTCAGCTTCCATCAGGATTAACCAAAAGACCAAACCCACTGCCACTGAGTTGATTCCACCTCATAGTACCCCTGTAGGACAGAGTAGAACTGCCTCACAGGATGGCCAAGTCTGTGATCTTTATGGAATGAGACTTCCCCATATTTCTACCATGGAGTGGCTGATGGGATCCAACCACCAACCTTACGGTTAGCGACTGAGCACTTGACCCACTGCACCCGGCAGGGATCCTTCCATAAAGATTGTTGTTAGAGGAAGTTGAGTCAGTCCCAACTCATGGAAGCCCCGTTTGCAACACAACAAAACACTGCCTGGTCCTGTACCATCCTCCAAGTCATTTCTGTGTCTAAGCCACTGTGTCATACCAGCTTATTAAGGGTCTTCCACTTTTTCACTGACACTCCACCGAGCATGATGCTATTTCCAAGGGCTTGGTTCCTCTTGATAACTTGTCAGTCACTCACTGCTGCCATAACAGAAATACCACAAGTGGATGGCTCTAACAAAAGTTTATTCTCTCACAGTCCAGTAGGCTACAAGTCCAAATTCAAGGCATCAGCTCCAGGGGAAGGCGTTCTCTCTGTTGGTGCTGAAGGAAGGTCCTTGTGGCACATCAGTCATTCATGGTCTGGGAGCATCTCAGCACAGGATCCTCGGGTCCAAAGCACATGCTCTACTCCCAGCATTGCTTCCTTAGTGTCATCTTAGTGTCATGAGGTCCCCAAGTCTCTCTGTTCACTTCTGTCTTTTATATCTCAAAAGACATAGACATAAGATACTACCCCATCTTGTAGACCTCATCAGTATAACTGCCATTAATCTCTTATTAAATCATAGTGATAAAATTTACAACACATAGGAAAATCTTATCAAGAGACAAAATGGTGAACAGTCATATAATATTGGGAATCATGGCCCAGCCAAGTTGATAAACACATTTTTTCGGGGGAACATAATTCAATCCATGATATGAATTACAGGAGATAAAGTTATGCCAGTTCTCACACCAGAGGAGCATTCTAGCTCTTCTTCTTCCAAAACAAGTTTGTTTGTTCTTCTGGCAGTCCATGGCACATTCAGTATTCTTCACCATCACCATAATTCAAAGGTCTCAATTCTTCAGGCTTCCTTATTTAGCGTCCAGCTTTCACATGCATATGAGGCAACTGAACATATGGCTTGGGTCAGGCACACACTAATCCTCAAAATGACATCTTTGCTTTCTAATGTTTTAAAGAGGTCTTTTGCAGCAAATTTGCCCGATGCGATGTATCTTTTGCTATCTTGACTGTTGCTTCCATGGATGATGATTGTGGGTTCAAGTAAAATGAAATCCTTGACAACTTCAGTATTCTCACCGTTTATTGTGATATTGTTTATTGGCCCAGGAGTGAGGTTTGTTTAATATATATATATTTTATGTTCAGGTGCAATCCATTGCAAAGGCTGTAGGCTTTGATTTTCACCAGTGAGTGCTTTAAGTCCTCTTTACTTTCAGCAAGCAAATTTGTGTCACCTGCAAACCTGTAATTAGTGAGTTTTCCTCCAATCCTGATGCCTCATTCTTCTCCATATAGTCCAGCTTCTTGGTTTCTTTGCTCAGCATACAGACTGAGTAAGTATGCTGAGTGGATACGACCCTGACACACGCCTTTTCTCATTGTAAACCATGCAGGATCCCCTGGTTCTCTTCAAAGAACTGCCTCTTGCTCTATGTACAGGGTTCCTTATGAGCACAATGAAGTATTCTAGAATGCCCATTCTTTCCATTGATATCCATAATTTCTTATAATCGACACAGTTGAATACCTTCACAGAGCCAACAAAACACAAGTAAACATCTTTCTGGTGTTCTCTGCTTTCAGCTAAGATCCATCTGACGTCAGCAGTGATGTTGCTCAGTCCATGTCTGCTTCTGAATTCAGCTTGAATTTCTGGCAGTTCCTTGACAATGTACTGCTGCAGTCGGTTTTGAATGGTCTTCCGCAAAATCTTATGTGTAATATTAATGCTACTGTTTGATAATTTCCACATTCGGTTGGATCACGTTTTCTTCAGAATGGATACACATATGCATCTCTTCCAGTCAGTTGACCAGGTAGCTGTCTTCCAAATATATTGGCATAGATGAATAAGAGCTTCTAGCATTGCATGCATTTGTTGAAATATGAGGTCTGACAATTAAGTCCACAAACTTAATTATTCTAAGTGCTACATACTAGATTGCTGAATATCACTACAGTCACCTTCGAAGTACTCCCCTTGGGAAGCTATGCACTGATGCCAGGGCCTAGTCCACCCTTCAAAACAATTTTGGAATTCTTTCTGGAATGGCCATTACATATGATGGCAAGGTGGCAAGTTTGTGAACTTAATTATATAGTTGTCTGTGGGGGGAGGTTAGACAGTAAATGAATAACTGTATTGGAACCCCCTGCCTACTCACCTGATCTGGCCCTCATGACTTTTTTCTTTACCTGAAGAGAAAGTAAGTATCAAAAGAAAGACATTTTGATGACATTCAGGACACCAAAGGTAATAGACAACGGCTCTGGTGGCCACTCCAGAAAGAGACCCAAAATTGCTTTCAAGGATGGACTAGGTGCTGGTGTCTGTGCCTAGCTTCCCAAGGGGAATACTTTGAAGGTGACTATAATGATGTTCAGCAATGAGGTATGAGGCACTTTTTCAGGATGAGTTCACGAACTTGGCAGTCCTCATACGTCAATTGATATTCCGTCAATTCCCACATCCTTGTTTTCAGTCCCTTTACTGCAGCTTGGACTTCTTCCTTCAGTACCATCCGTTCTTGATCATATGGTACCTGCCGAAATGGTTGAGTGCTGAATTCTTTTTGATGTACTATCTGTGTATTCCTTCCATCTTCTTTGGTGCTTCCTATCTTGTTCAATATTTTCCCCATAAAATTCTTCAGTATCGCAACTCAAGGCTTGAGTTTTTCCTTGAGGTCTTTCAGCTTGAGAAATGCTGTATTTTTCCCTTTGATTTTCTAAGTGAGGTTCCTTTCACAATTCATTCTAATAATTTATCTTGTCCAGCTCCTCTTGAAATATTCTGTTCAGCTCTTTTACTTCATGATTTCTTCCACTTGCTTTAGCTGCTCTACGTGGGAGATTACAACCTTTGAAACCCTGCAGGGTAGTTCTGTTCTGCTCTTGGGTTACTGTGAGTCCGAATGGACTCAACAGCAGTTGGTTTATTTTTTTTGTTGTGTGGTTGACCAGCCTGTGAGAGGAAACCACAGTGGCAGAGTGCTTAAATGCTGTGGCTGCTAACTGAAAGCTCTGCAGTTCAAATTCATCAGGCACTCCTTGAAAACTATGGGACAGTTGTAATCTGCCCCCTAATGTCGCTAACAGTCGGAATCAAAGCCACGGGCGCGGTGGGTTTTTTTGGTTTCTTTTTTAAAGAGTGTTGGTTCTGTCACTTTAACGCCGTGCCACGCTGTATCCCATCAGCCCTAGCGCTCTCGGGTCCCTGTTTTTCGCCCGGCCCAGTGTCTTCGGCTTAGTTCTGGCCCGCCCTTCTCCTGCGCACGCGCGGCAATGGCGCAGGGACAACGCAAATTCCAGCCGAAGAAGCCCGGGAAGAGCAAGGCGGCAGCGGCGGCTTCGGAGCGGAATCGAGGCCCGAGGAAGGGCGGTGAGGAGTAGGCCAGCGTTAAGGGAGGTCCAGGGAGGGGCGCTGAGGTCGAGAGTTGGACAAGGCGGGCCCGGAACTTCCCGATATAACGCGAGTGCGTCTCCCCACAGGCCGTATTATCGCCCCCAAGAAGGCGCGCGTGGTGCAGCAACAAAAGCTGAAGAAGGTGAGTGGAGGATGGCGGGAGCCTAGGGCCGGCGAGGTCGAAGCCCAGCTCTGTGAGCCCTTACTCTTCTCATCTGTGCATCGGGTGCAGGAATAGCACCTACGACCCCAGAGGCCTAAGAGAAGCAGATGCTGGTGCGCAGCTAGTACACAGAATACGTTCTGTATGTTTGCAGTTAATGTTTCTCATACTTACTGGAACTCAGGTTGGGAGGCGACCCGAGGAAAAAGTTTAAATCACCAGCTTTTCTGAAGACAGATGGGTGTGAATACCAGCTCCACTGATGGCTGATGTTCCTTCGCCTCAGCGTCTCACCTGCTAGGGTCTGTTACCTCAGGCTGGGAGATGGTGTCAGTGCCAGCCCATTTCTCCTAGAGATGGACATGTAAAGTGCTCGGAAGTGTACAGAGCTGGGATGTTAGCTGTCTTGTTACTGTCCTTGTGATTTTCATAGTTACTGCTTTTCAGTGCAGCGTTTTTATGTGGGTAGGTGGATTTAAGCTTGTAGAAGAGTTGCAGAGACATTAAAACCGTGGTTTTAAAGGCCAGACCTAGGTTGAACTGGAGTTTAAAGTGGTGCAGTGCTTAACTGCTGCATCCGCTAACGGAAACGTCAGCAGTTCAAATCCACCGGGCACTCTGTGGAGACTGTGGGGCAGTTCTACTCTTCAACTACAGAGTCCCTGAGTCGGAATCGCCTCGACGGCAGTGGATTTGATTGATTATTCAAGTAAGCTTGATCAGGTTGCTTAGTCTCCCCAGAGCCTTAGACTTGGGTACCCAGCAGCCAGTTTTCCTCTGCCTGGGGGACGTCACAAGCCTCTCGCTGACACTAACCATGTCCCAAGCCAAGCTCCTGATCTCTTCCCCTCATAGGTGTGCGCACACCTGCCCTAGCAGTTTCTTTCCCCCACGGCAGCCAGAGGGTGTCTGTGAGCACCTGAGTCAGGTCGGGTCCCTCCTGTGCTTAGAACCCTTGGTGGCTACCATCTCAGAGCAAAAGCAACAGCCCTCCCTGTGGTCCACTGCGACACGTGCGCGTGCACACGCACACACATGCACACGCACCATCTGTCTGCCCCCCTCTCCTCTCACTTTGCTTGTTCACTCCTGCTACAGCACTGGCCCCTTAGTTGCTCCTGGAACACACCAGGCACCAATCACTTCCACTGCTTGGATTCTCCTCCCAGCCATGCACCAGCTCCGTCCTTCAAACTCAGGTCTGACTTCAGGCTTCCGCTCCAAGAGGGCCTCCCTCATGCAGCTCCACCCCATCTCTTGTTTTCTTTTTCTCTGTTGCCATTTGCCCAGCATATCCCCAGGGGCAGGGATTCTCCTTGGTCTTGTTTGCTGTTGTGTCCCCAACTCCCGGGCATGTGCCTAGCTGCCCTAGTGATGGGCATGTGGACTCAGACGCAGGGTGGGGGGCGGTTTGTAGAATGTGGTGAAGTGACCAGCTTGGGCACCAAACACACATTCCCATTTAGATCCTGAGATCTTCATTTCGTGCACCTCCCCACCTCTCAGCCACAGGTCGCTATCTGTTAGGAACAAAAACACAGAACCAGCACAGGCTGCAGGCCTGGAATCGGCCTCTCCGATTCTAGTTATTCACCATTCAGGACAGTTTGGGGACCATGGGTGAGTGCTTTCTTTACTGCAGGAGCCTCTGTTTCTCCTCTGTGAAGTTGGGATGCACATATGCTTAGAAGCTGCAGTCTAGGGGTAGGAAGAGTGTGGGATAAGGTCCCAGAGAGGGCAAGACTTAAGTCCCAGCCACCAGGCTCTCCCTCTGCCTAGGCAGCCAGTCTGATTGCACCATGATTGCCCCCTCAGAATCTGGAGATTGGGATCCGGAAGAAGATCGAGCATGATGTGGTTTTGAAAGCTAGCACTGCTATGCCCAAGAACCTATCACTGCTGAAGTCCGCAGGCAAGAAGAAAGGGATGGCCTCCGCCAAGACGCCCTCCTAAAGACGCCACCCAGTGAAGGCCAGCACGGCAGCCCCTGCAGCCAAGGCTCAGATCTGTGCAGGTGGCACCCAGGGCTACACTGTGGGGAGAAGAAACCCTGCTCCCAGGACTGGGTGGTACCTAGACTTTTGTGGGAGTCCGGTGCCTAAACAGGTAGTCAGCAGGTCCCAGGTACAGAGGGTCAGCTTCCCAGGGAGCCAAGAGCTGTACTTGTGTTCCCCAGTCTGTCTATGTTGGTTTAACCCAGAGCAATAAAAGTTGACTTTGTTGTCCACCCTGCTGTGTTATGGTTCTGTGGTAATAACTGCTGTGCTGAGGCTGGGACCAGAGGCCCTGTCACCCCAGGCCAGCATCTGCGCTGATGGGGAATGAGCTCCAGCAGTTTCCACAAGTGACTCACCCTGCCAACCCCAGCATCCCTGTTAACCACGACCCAGCTCCCAGCCCTTGCACCCAGAGAGTCACATCTGGGCTTCTACACAACCAGCCCAGAAGCCGGGTACTGAGGAGTCTTCCTCTGTAGCCCTGGGAGATATACCCTGTCTGAGCTGCAAATGCCTTACTCATCTGCTTGCCCTCCAGGCACCCAGCCACCACTCTGTGCTGGAGACACCATCAGGGACTAGCCAGACATCCCTGGAGCCACTTCCTCATCTGTGGGACAGGCTCTGGGATCACTTCAGCAATACCTGTAAGCTGCTCAGTGCTGTCCCACCAAAGAGTGACTGCCACAGAAATTGACACCAAGCCCTATGTAGCCCTGCCTTCCTGCCAGGGCCATCCTTAGAGCTTTTCCTCTCAACCTCGCCCATGGTGGGGTGATGTCATTTAACATTCTAGAGCCGGGACTTGACCCCACAGCTGTCAGAACCCCTGACAGCCCTCAGTTCAATCTGTTGCTGCCTCTGATTGTCCAGACCAAGCAGGTTCCCTGATGTTCCATCCTGGAACATTGCAAATTGTTGCTGGGGTCTGATGGGCTGGACACTGCCTATAGAATCTGCCAGAAATTCTTGCCTGCTGAGGGGAGGGATTCAGCCTCCTCAGCTGTTAGCTGAGTTGCAACAAGGGGACCAGGCAGCCGCACTACTGGGTGACGCCAGCCTGTTGCATTTTAGGGGGGCTGTTGGTCGCTGTGAATTAAGTCAGCTGCTCTGAAGCCAGGGGTGACTGATTCAGAGATCTTCATCCCAAGGCAGAGGTTTTGGGTTCCCAGAGGCCACAGGCGAAATCCTATTCCTGTCATGTTTTTCTAGTCCTGTGCAGTGTGTAAAAATGTTCTGTATTGTGGTTGCTGGTGAGTCTCCAGTCTTATCATACCTCCTAATAAGCCGCCTTTCTCTTCTAAAAAAAAAGATTCTGCATTGCCAGCAGTACAGAGTTGGGTGAGCAATTTTCACACCAAAAATCCTAACTTAGATCTTGAAACCTCAGAAAATTGGAGCTGCAGAGCCAGGACAAGGTAGAAAAACTATTGTGTGGTTTTGGGTTGGCCTCCCACACATGGTACTGAGAAGCCCACTGTTCTGGGTGGAAGATTTTCTCTGCGTCTCTGACTGGAGGCCGGAGGCTTGGCCCACTTGGAGAGACCTGGGCCTCCTGTGGGACGCCGCTTCAGCATCAGGCAGTGAATAATTCATCCCTAAGGTGGAGGCCATTTCTACCGTTTATTAAACATGTATTGCATACCTGCTGTGTGACAGCCTCGGGGCTAGGTAGAGCTGAGAACTGACACTCTAGTTGTGGGAACAGAACGAGTACACTACATAGGAGGCCAGTTGGTGAAAAATGCTAGGAAGGGACCAGGCAAACCAGGGTGGCAGGGCTTTCAGTTGGCCAGGGAAGGTCTTCTGGGATAGGTGACACGAGCAGGAATGGAAAATTAGAAGGTGAGCTGTGCAGACTCCTTGAGCAGGAGTGTCCTGGGCATGGGAACAGCAAACGCAAAGGCCCTGAGGTAGGACTGCCGGGTAGGACTGAAGGGAGGTTAGTGTGGCTGGAGCTGAAGGCAAGGAGGTAACAGGGCAGATGGCAGTGATGGTTTTGGCTTTTATTGTCTCTCGGAAAAAAAAAAACAAAAACCCAAACTCATTGCCACTGAGTCATTTGCAACTCAGCTTTGTAGGTGAGAGCACAACTGTCCCATAGTTTCCAGAGAGCAGCTAGTGGATCCAAACTGCTGACCTTTTGGTTAGCAGCTGAACTTTTAACCACTGCACCACCAAGGCTCTGAAATGAAACCTTGAGGGATAAAGCAGGCAGGGAAAGTGGCCGACTGGGTTTAAGTCTCACTGATTTCTGTAGTCAAGACCCTGCATGACAGCGCCACCTGCTGGCATCCGTTCTGAGATTGAAAGGACTAAATGCAGAGGAGCTCAGTGCCTGGCACCCAGTAACATACAAAAGCCAGGTCCATTGCTGTCAAGTTGATTCAGACTCCGCAACCCTAGAGGATGGAGGGTTTCCAAGGAGCAGCTGCTGGATTTGAGCTAGTGACCTTTTGATTAGCAACTGTAGCTCCTAACCACTGCACCACCAGGGCTGTCAGCATCACATACCCAAAACCAGACCCACTGCCATTGATTCCAATTCACGGTGACTCTGTAGGACAGCAAAGAGCTCTGCCCCATAGAGTTTCCAAGGAGTGCCTGGTAAATTCAAACTGCCAACATTAGGGTTAGCTGCCATAGTTCTTAACCTCTACACCAGGGTTTCTGAGTGACCCATGGGTGTTTACCAAATGGCGGGCACCTACCTTTGCAGATGACTTTTCCTTCCTCCCGAGGCAGGAAATTCTGGTGGAGGGAGAGTACGGGCTTGAAGGGAGAGGCAGGGGGAGCTGTCAAGAGCCTGGAGATGTGGACTGCCCTGGTTCCTTCCAGGGTGGGAGAGTTGACCCAAAGGACCCTGTCTGCATCTTCACAGTGTGGTCTGGTGGAAACCCCAAGTTCAGCTTGGCACACCTTGCCACAGCCAGTCAACAAGAGGCCAAAGCGGGAGTGAAGAAAGGCCCCTTATTTCCTTGCACAAGGAAAGGAACAGTTAGGGCTGCTGCCCTCAAGAAGTGCTCCTAGGCAGCTTGGGGAGCTGGGCTTTTAAGGAGAGCAGACAAGGGTATACAAATTCCTCATGAATATTCAAGAGCGGCCTTCATGTGGAGCTTGAGGATAACTAAACAGTTTCTCCAGACAAGGGTTCAGTTCTCCAGGATGGAGGAAGAGGTTGATTTTCCTTCATTAGAAAGGGGCCAGTTGCCTTCTCCTATGTCAGCAACTGAAGGGCTTCATCCAGCTTCTTAGAGAGCCTTCTCCGATTCCTCTGAGGCAACCCTTTGATTGTCTTCAGAGCAGTGGTCACTCTGCCACTAAGCTATTTTCTGCTTTGTTTTGATCTCTGCTGCATCTCCAACACCTAGAACATAGCCCATTGCATGGATGTTTGTTGACTGACTAGTTGATTCTTCTTTTTGTAAGGAAAAATATGTCCGCTGATGGAAATCTATGCTTCATCTCACAGACAGCTACCACTCCAGGTTATCTGATTCTAGCAGTCACTATCCTTGAACTGTTATACAGTCCTCTAAATTATAGATGGAGCCCTGGTGGCACAGTGGTTAAGTGCTCAGCTGCTAACCGAAAGGCTAGCAGTTCACATCCACTGTCTGCTCCTTGGAAACCCTATGGGGCAATTCTGTTCTGTCCTATGAGATTGCTGTGAGTTGGAATTGACCCGACAGGAAGAGTTAAATTGTAGAGCACTGATACCAAAACCTAACCCATTGCCGTCTAGTGGATTCTGACTCATAGCAACCATATAGGACAGAATAGACCTGTCACATAGGGTTTCCAAGGAACAGCTAGCAGATTTGAACTGCTGACCTCTTGGTCAGCAGCCAAGCACTTGATCACTGTACCACCAGACCATCAGATGTCTGATACCCATTGCCACTGAGTTGGTTCTGACTTACAGTGACCCTATAGGACAGAATAGAACTGCCCCATAGAGTTTCCAAGGAGCTCCTGGTAGACTCAAACCGCCAGACTTCTTGGTTAGCAGCCCATTGTGCTTAACCATTACACCACCAGGGTTTCCAGATAACTGATAGTAATGCAAAATAAATCGTATATATTGAGTTGCAGGTTCTGTCCTGTGGGCAAAGGTTCTGTTGGCACCCCTGTCCCCCTCCCCAAAGAAAAACAACCTTCCCCCCATTTGCACATTTTCTTCAAGTATCCATGTCCTATAAATGTGTCTGTTTTCTAGACTCTTTTGAACTACTTGTAGTGTCTGCCTGGGTCCCTCATGAGTTCAATAAAATGTTTAGCACAGGCTCAACTTTGCATCTCCCAAGAAAGTCATGATCTCACCATCTTTTGAAAGGGATCTTCTAACCTTGGATGAAGGCCTTCCATGGTCTGCTCTAGGTGCCAGCTAGCTCTTAACTTGGCCACTAGGGGGCACCTCGAACTTATGCCACCCCGGTGGACTCGAGCTCCCGGACTCACTTGGTGCCTCTAATGCCAGAGGCCTCTTTTAGGACAGAAGGTCTTTTGAATGTGACAGGTATGGGGTCTAGAATGTCAACCCACGTGGTTCCCCTTCACCCCCTTGTCCTCTCAAACAGCCTCTGTTCCCATCCCTTCCCTGGCCTAGTTCCTACCATTCAGGCTGTGGCTAAAAGCCTGCAGGCCAGATTCTGCCACTTTCCGGCTGTGTGACCTTGAGCAAGTCTCTCCATCTCTCTGAGCCTCAGCTTCCCCATCTGCTAAATGAGGCTTCTAACACCCCCTCCTCACCTCTCAGTGTGGAGAATTTCAGAAGCCTGCTGTAGTGAATAACTTGAACATCAAGGGTTTTAAATAAGTGCCATCTGGGAGCTCTGTAGCCCATTGAAAATGAAGTCAGGTGGTTCTGGGGCAGTGTATTTACAAGTATTCTAACGGCATGAAAGCAAGAACCAGACCTTAGGAAGGGCAATTACAGGAAAATCCATCAATGTTGTAATAACCACACTCTAGTTGTTTAGTGATTATTTATAGCAGAGTTAGTGATTACAGATAATTTCACAGGATGCTTGCATCATGGACACAAGATGCTTACCTGTATTTTCTTTGTCTGTCTTGCAAAAATATCCCACTGGCAACAGCACCCAGACAGCACTCTTCCTGAGTACATGGATTGTGAGGGGTGCAGATGGGAGCTGGATTAACACCTCTTGGGGCACATGGTTTGACAGCCTGGTTTTGACCACAGAGGAAAAATATTTTTTTTCTCAAAAACATAGTTGTCAGTTTAGAATACAGATTAAAATGAAATGTCATGGTCAGCCTATCATGCCTCTGTCTCTATGCTGGCCCTGAAAGATTTCTTTTCCTGAGCCATATCCCTCCTTTTGACCAAAGATCTCACAGGGCATCTTTTGCTCACTGATGAATCAAGTAATCTCACACAGACACACTTGCCGCTACTGTTTACTCTAATGGATCCTTGAATTATTAAGCATTTGAGAACTTGGCTGCCACACTGAAATTGTGACCAAGAGTCACAGAGTGTTTTCCTCTTACCAGGACATAGTGCAACTGTCTTCAGGCTGGGCTGGACGCATGTTGCCCACAAAGGAACATCTGTCTTCTGCATGGTTTTCCCTAGCTTTGTGCTTTAGAGGGAAACACTTCAGTGGGCCTCAGAGGGGAAAGACATGAAGTGTCAGGTATAATGGATTAGAGACACAAAGGGGTAAATTTTTTCAGCTCTTCCAGCAGGGTTTGATCAACGGTATTGTGTTAGGTCTCAAGGTCAGAACACAAATGGTTAATTTTAGGTAACATTTAACAGTGATGACCAGAAGCCCTGGTGGCAGAGTGGGTTAAGTGCTTCTACATCGGCTAACCAAAAAGTTGGCAGTTCAGATTCACTAGGTGCTCCTTGGAAACTCTGTGGGTCAGTTCTACTCTGACCTCTAGGGTTGCTATGAGTCGGACCTGATCCAATGGCAGTGGGTATTATGATGATCCTGGTGGTATAGTGGTTAAGTGTTATGTCTGCTGATCAAAAGGTTGGCGGTTCAAATCCACCAGGTGCTCCTTGGAACTTCTATGGAACAGTTCTACTCTGTGCTACACAGTTGCTGTGAGTCAGAACTGACTGAATGGCATTGGGTTTGTGTTTTTTAAAAATCATAATTCAGTAAACAAAATTGTCTCTAAAAGTGGTTTTGTAAAAAGAGGTCTGTGTTCACAACAAAAAATCCAAAATGTCACAACAAGATTTCTGCTAATATTGTCATTTAATAATGATGAAGAGGAAGGTCTGATAACACAAAGAAAACCTTAAATATTTTACCAACTCATATCTGAAAACATCTAATTCATCTAGAAATTTTCAGTAACAGGTGTTAACTGTCATCATATAAGTCAAATCAGGTAGTTGATCTTTTTAATTAACGATGAGCAAACGCATAAACATCTGTCACATGAGAAAAACATGGTGTCAAAACATGGAATGGCTTGAAGTTATGTATAGAGTAAAGCAGCTGAAAACAATTTAGTAAGTAAAACAGAAGACCAAATACATTAATATGGGTAAACCTCATCTATGAGTTCAATTTAAATTTTTTAATTTTTCCTTCTTCTTTTTCCTTTGTTTTAGTTTCTTCAGTCCCACGTAGCTAATTTCGATTCCCTGCTATTCTGGATGAGGCACAGTATATGAACCCATCAATTTCCATATAAAAGTTCTTGAAATCAGGATTCAGTCTAGCCACAGTTGTTTTCACGCAGTTTAATATAGTTCATATTTTTGTCGAGATATTTTGGTCAAACATTTTCAGTAAATCAGTGAAGTAGAAACTACAGATGACAAAACTTAATATGGCCATGATTAACCTACAATTGCTAACCTATAATAGTTCTTAAAAGTGAAAGGCTGGAAAACAATGAATTTAAAAGTTTTATGCAGAGCCAAATAAAGTCACCTGAAAAAAATTAGACAAAAATATCTCTAAATATAATAGTTAACCTCATTATTAAAGAATTTTAGGTTGAACACATAATAATCTTGAGACATCCTACAGTCAGGATGTAACAAGAATATACCCCTGTTATCAAGTCTCTGAATATCTGAGTAGTAGCAAAAAATTTATGAATAAACAATGTAAATTCCCCAGTCAAGCCATTGGCTTTGATGATGCTACACTAAAAGAAAAAAGAAAAAGTTGCAACTTATATAGCAATTAAGATAATAAAATTATGACATAATATTATGTTTGCCAACCTAGTATCATGCATACACTGTTGTTATTGTTAGGTGCTGTCACAGGTTGAATTACTTCCTCTAAAAGGTGTATATCTTTTTGGCTGGTCCATGATTTCCAGTATTGTGTGGTTGTCCTCTATTTTGTGATTGTAATTCTCCTATATACTGTAAATCCTAAACTCTGCTGTGGATAATTGGGCAAGACTGGGTTGTGTTAAGAGGATCGGGGCAGGAATATAACAACCTTTAAGAAGGTCACATCCTGACCCAACGTAAAGGGAATCTTCCCACAGTGTTGCCTACACCATGTGTTATCTTACAAGAGATAAAAAGAAAGGGAAGCAAACAGAGAGTCAGTGACCTCATTCTCAAAGCAGTGCCAGGAGCAGGGCACATCTTTTGGACCTGAGGATTCTGCACTGAGATGCCTGCAGACCAAGAGACTGATGCATCACCAGGACCTTTCTCCAGAGCCAACAGCAAGAGAGAGGCTTCCTCAAGACCTGAAGCCCTAAACTGCACTTCTAGTCTACCAGACTGTGAGAGAATAAGTTTCACTCTGTTGAGGCCACCTACTTGTGGTATTCTGTTACTGCAGCACTAGATGACTGAGACAGGTGCCATCGAGTCAGTGCTGACACACAGTAACCCTGTGTATGACAGAACAAAACAGCGCTGGGTCGTGTGCCGTCCTCGCAATCATAATTATGCCTCAGTGTTGCAGCCACTGTGTCAGTCCACCTCACTGAGGGTCTTCCTCTTTTTTGCTGACTCTCTGCTTTACCAAGCATGATGTCCTTCTCCGGAAACACATCCCTCCTGATAACATGTCCAAAGCTTGTGAGATGCATACTGTCACCATCTTTGCTTCCAAGGAGCATTCTGGTTGTACTTCTTCTAAGACAGATTTGTTCATTCTTTAGGCAGTCCATGTCATTCTTTGCCAGTGCCACAATTCAAAGGTATTGGTTCTTCTTCCATCTTCCTTATTCATCCTCCATGCTTACAAGATGACTGAAAGCACCATGGCTTGGATCACGCACACCTTAGTCTTCAAGGTGACATCTTTGCTTTTCAACACTTAAAAGAGATCTTTTGCAGCAGATTGGCCCAATGCAGTGTATCTTTTGAATTCTTAACTGCCTCTTCCATGGATGTTGATTGTGGATCCAAGTAAAACAAAACCTTTACAACTTCAGTTTCTTCTCTGTTTATCATGATGTTGCTTATTGGTCCGGTTGTGAGGATTCTTGTTTTCATTATGTTTCTTTATACTGAAGGCTGTGATCTGTGCTCTTCTTCACTTTCAGCAAGCAGGGTTGGGTCATCTGCATAACACAGGATGTTAATGAGTCTCCCTTCAATCTTGATGCCACATTATTTTTCACATAGTCCAGCTTCTAGAGTTATTGGCTCCGCAAGAGGCTGAATCCACCACTACCATCGAGTTGGGTCTGACTCATAGGAACCCTATAGGTCCGAGTAGAACTGCCACATAGAGTTTCCAAGGAGCACCTGGCAAATTTGAACTGCTGATCTTTTTGGTTAGCAATATAGTGCTTAACACACTACGCCACCAGGGTTTCCAAGAGACCGAATCGCTTCGTAAAAGGATGCCTACCTTTCCTGACTTCATACCACTCAGTATCCACTTTTGTTGAAACAACTACCTCTTGATCTATGTATAGGTTCCTCTTAAGCACAATTAAGTGTTCAAAGTTCCCAATCTTTGCAATGTTACCCATGATTTGTTATGATCCACACAGTCAGATGCCCTTGCATAGTTAATAAAACACAGGTAAACATCTTTCTAGCATTCTCTGCTTTTATACAGAATCCATCTGACATCACCAATGATATCTTCTGTCCCACTGCATATTTTGAATCCAGCTTGAATTTCTGGCAGTTCCCTGTCAATACACAGCTGCAGCTGCTTCTGAAAGATCTTCAGCAAAACTTTACTTGCGTGTGATCGTAATGATACCATTCAGTAACTTCGGCATTCAGTTAGATCACTTTTCTTGGAGCATAAATACGAACCTCTTCCAGTGGACTGGCCAGGGAGTTATCTTCCAAATTTCTTAACATAGATAAATTAAGACTCCGAACACTACATCTGTTTGTTGAAACATCTTAATTGGTGTTCTGTCAATTCCTGGAGCCCTGTTTCTCTTCGATGCCTTCAGTGCAGCTTGGATTTCTTCCTTCAGTACCAGTAATCTGATCACATGCTACCTCCTTAAATGGTTGATCATTGACCAGTTCTTTTTAAAATAGTGACTCTGTGTATTCCTTCTGTTTCAGTTATCTAGTGCCGCTTTAACAGAAATGCCACAAATACAGAGAAACAACAGACCTTTACAAAGAGAAATACAAGCCCTTACTACAAGAAACTAAGAGAGACTTAGAAAAATGGAAAAACCTACCCTGCTCATGGATAGGAAGACTTAACGTTGTGAAAATGTCTATTTTACCCAAAGCAATTTATTTATATAATGCAATCCCAATACAAGTTCCAGCGTTATTTTTTAATGAGATGGAGAAACAAATCACCAATTTTGTTTGGAAAGGGAAGAAGCCCCGGATAAGTAAGGTACTACTAAAGAAGAAGAACACATTGGGAGGCCTCTCATTACCTGACTTTAGAACATACTACACTGCCACAGTGGTCAAAACAGCCTGGTACTGGTACAAGAACAGACAGATGGATCAATGGAACAGAATTGAGACCCCAGAGATGATACCATCTGATATTCAACAAAGGCCCTAAGACATTAAACTGGGATAAAAACAGTATCTTCAACAAATGGTGCTGGCAAAATTGGTTATCCATCTGCAATACACTGAATCAAGATCCATATCTTACACCTTACACAAAAACCAACTCCAACTGGATAAAAGACCTAAATATCAAACCTAAAACGATAAAGCTCATCCAAGAAAAGGTAGGAACAACAATGGAAGTTTTAATACACAATGAGGACAGACTCCAAAATCTGTCAAGGAAACCACAATCAACAGAAGAGAAAATAGATAAATGGGAACTATTAATAATCAAACACTTTTGCTCATCCAAAGACTTTATTAATAGAATTAAAAGAACATCCACAGACATTTGGCAACTCTATGTCAGACCGATGCCTGATCTCCATAATCTATAAGATACTACAAAATATCACTAAGAAGAAGATAAACCATCCAATTAAGCAATGGGCAAAGGAGATGGACAGACATTTCACTAAAGAGGAGATCCAGGCAGCCAAAAAACACATGCGGACATGTTCACGATCTTTAGTTATTAAAGAAATTCAAATCAAGACAACAATGAGATACCATCTCACCCCAACAAGATTGGCCATGATCCAGAAAACACAAAACAACAAATGCTAGAAAGACTGGGGAGAAAGAGGAACCCTCCTACACTGTTGGTGGGGTTGCAAAATGGTCCAGCCTCTTTGGAAAGCAATCTGGCACTTCCTTAAAAAAATGGATATCGATATACCATTTGACCCATTAATTCCACTACTTGGAATATATCCTACAGAATCAAGGCCTTTCACAGCAACAGACACATGCACAGTCCACGATAGCAAAAAGATGGAATCAACCCAGATGCCCAACAATAGAAGAATGGATACGTAAACTATGGTACATATACTCAATGGAGCACTACGCAATGATAAAGAATAATGATGATTCCAGGAAACATCTCCTAACCTGGTTTCAACTGGAAGACATTATGTTGAGTGAATGTAGTCAGCGACAAAAGGACAAATGCTGTATGAGACCTCTACAATAAGATCTGCCGGGAGCCAGCCCCAACACTTTTCAGGGTCCCACACGGAGGGTGGGAAGGCGTCGGCGGGAAGTGAATAAAGAGAGACAGGAAAGACTTTTCTGGTTTAAGGCAGCCTGACCCAGAGAGCAAGAGATCTGTGTGTCGAGAGCTGTCCGTCTTTATTTTTTATAGGTAAGGTGACATAGTGTTTACCCTATTTTCTTCATAATATAAACTATTGGTTAACAAGAAACTGACCTAACATTATTGGCTAACAAGAAAGTGACCCCTCGTGGTCTTCTACTTCTAATTAATTGTCAAGGCCTTTTTGGATAATGGTTTGAACCAGGTGTTAAATGTCAGTGAAAATCAAGTTATGCTTTGAACTTAATGACTCTATTCGTGCCTCAAGGTGAAAAGCACAGAAAGGTAGACTCCTCAAAAGCTCACCATTTGGCTGTCTCCATTTGTTTCTCTAAGTTTTTATTTATATCATCCTGTGTAGATAGTATCTGCCATTCTCTGATTAAGCCCAGCTGCACTAAGAAAGATGTCTCTTCAGTGTTATCAGTTTGCCATACCAATTATAAAGAACCTAGAAGTTTATTTGTTCTTTCTGCAGCAGGGAGTGAAATGCTTGTGTAGTTTTAATGGCTGTGTGGAGAACTGTCCTTGGAAAGCCTTTCAAGGGTTAGCTTGTAAACCTGCGTATGTGGAGAAAAGGGAGGGGGGAATGCAATTAGGGGGAAGCCAGTGAGGCTGGGCAGGCCTCAGTGCTATTAGGCATGCTGTATTGAAATCCATTCCTCTGATCTCCTTTTCCCAGAAGTTCCTGGTCAGATTGTCCCAATATAATCTCATAAACTGAGGGGTTGTGAAGCACCTCTTAGAAGGCATCCTTCTTAATCGTCATATTAGGAGGGGGTATCTTTTTAGGAAAATTTAATTAGGAAGCAAAATATTATCAGGGGTAATAGGCTAAAAAACATGTCACAGGTGAGATGCTTCAGCTTGTCATTTACAGAAGCTTGTGACTTTGTCTACAAGGGCCTTTCCGGATGGTGGGCCATCACAAAGATCTCAAAAACAGACTTGTGTATAAAAGAAAAGACTCTTTGACAGCTGCAAGGGAGGGGAGGAAGGAAGGGTGAGGTGAGGAGGGTTTAGTTTAGATAGTTGCTAGAAATCTGGTTGGGAGAAAGTGGTGATAGCACACATTAGAAACAAGAACAACATTAAGTGGACTTCAGCATAACTTGAGTACTCCTTCCATCTTAACCTAATATTGCAAGGATAGAGTAGCTGGGGCAGGGGGCAGGGGACCATGCTCTTAGGCGAAATCAAGGCCAATTGGCACAACTAGCGTTTTGCTAAGAGAGCTCTCTGCACCCCACATTGGTGAGTGGCATCTGGGGTCTTAAAAGCTGCCAAGCTGCCATCCGAGGACACAGCAAATAGTCCCAACTCAGCAGGAACAGATGCTCACCAAGGACCAAAATGACATGCGGTAAAGACAACCTAGAAGACAGAGAGACCCACAAGAGTGGGTGACTTCATCGACTTGGGACCAGAAGAACTGGATGGTGCCCGGTCACCACCAGTGATAGCCACGATGGAACTCACTAGGTTGAGTCTCACTGGCAACACAAGAATAAAAAGGGGTGCATTCTGAGATCTCCACTAAAAGACCTCAACTGATGGTCCAGCAGTTTCGGGGTTCCCCTGGGAGCATGGCCCCTGGCCCTGATGCTGCCCTTGCCCATAAATCATAATGAAGGTCTTCTCTTCAGACACGAATGGATTGGACTTGGTGATGCAGAGTGACCATATATTGGATGGAATTTATGGTTCTATACATTTATAGGATATCATCCTGCTGACCTCCAGCTGGAGGAAGGAGAGTGAATGGAAAGGAGGGGAAAGGAGGCTGTTGGGAGGATGAGACATGTATGGAGCAGAGAGGAATAGTGTGCTGTCACTGGACAGGGACAGCAGTGGAAGCTGCATATAGGTGGGCATGTAAATTTATACGGGAATGTACATTTTCACTCAGTCATGTTAAATAAAAAAATTAAATTAAATTAAAAAAAAAAAGAAATGCCACAAATAGATGGCTTTAAAAAGAGAAATTTTATTTGTCACAGACCTGCAAGCTAGAAGTCCAAATTCAGGATGTCAGCTCTGGGGGAGGCTTTCTCTGCCGGCACTGGAGGAAGGTCCTTTTTGTCAGTCCTTCCTTGGACTGGAAGCTTTTGAGGCGCAAGGATCCCAGTCCTTTCCAAAGGATGCGCTCATCTATTTTTTGGCAGTAGGAGGTCCCCAAATCTCAGCTTGCTTCCCTTTCTTCTTAATATCTCAAGAGACTGCCTCAAGGCACAAAACAAACTTACACAGTGAGTCTTGCTCTACCAACACAACTGCCGCCCATCCACCCTCATTAACATCACAGAGGCAGGAATTCCAACATGTAGGAACATCACACAATACTGGGAACTAGGGCCCCCCAAACTGCCACAGATTTTTTAGGGAACACAATTCAACCCATGACACCTTTCACCTCGTTCTGATGCTTCCTGAGTCATTTAGTATTTTCCCTGTGGAATCCTTCAGCATTGCAACTCAAGACTTCAGTATTTTCTTCAGTTCTTGCAGCTTGAGAAATACTGAGCATATTTTTGGCTTTAGGTTTTTTATCTCCAGGTCTTTGCACAGGGTGTTATACTTTTTCTTCTCAAGCTGTCCTTTGAAATCTTCTGTTCAATTCTTTTATTTCATTATTTTTTCCTTTCGCTTTAGCTACTTGACATGTAAAAGCAAGTTTCAGAGTCTTCTGAAATCCATTTTGGCCTTTTCTTTCTTTCCTGTCTGTTTAATGACCTCTTGCTTTCTTCATGCCTAATGTCCCTGATGTCGTTCCACACCTTGTCTGGTCTTCAGTCATTGGTGTTCAATGTGTCAAACCTATCTTTAGACGATCTCTGAATTCAGATGGGATATGCTCAAGGTTATATTTGGCTCTTGTAGACTTTTTAAAATTTTCTTAGCTTCGACTTGAACTCGCATAAACCAATTAATAACCTATTCCACAGTCAGCCCCCAGCCATGTTCTGACTAATAATATTGAGCTTTTCCATTGTCTCTTTCCACAGGTGTGATTGATTTGACTCCTATGTATCCTGTCTGACTAGGTCCATGTGTACCAGCCAAGCCAAGTGCCGTCAGTACAGTCACTGTATATGTTGGTGAAAAAAAGGTATTTGCAATGAGGAAGTCGTTGGTCTTGCCAAATCCTGTAATATGATCTCTGGCATTGTTTCTATCACCAAGGCCTTATTTTTCAATTAGGGTTCTTTCTTTGTTTCCAACTTTCACATTGTAATCACCAGTAATTATTAGTACATCCTGATTCATGTTTGATCAATTTCAGACTGCAGAAGTCAGTAAAAATTGTCAGTTTCTTCATCTTTGGCCTAGTAGTTAGTGTGTAAATTTGAATAATATTAAGTGGGCTTCCTTGTTGGCATAGAAACATTATCCTATCACTGACAGTGGTGTACTTCAGGACAGATCCTGAAATGTTCTTTTCGATGATGAATGCAGTGCCATTCCTCTTCAAGCTGTCATTCACATCACAGCAGACCATACGATTGTTCCACTCAGAATGCCTAGTACCAGTCCATTTCAGCTCACTAATGCCTAGGATATTGATATTTATGTGTCCTACTTCATTGTTAACAATTTCCAATTGTCCTAGACTCATACTTCATACAGTCCACATTCTAATTATTAACAGATATTTCTAACTATATCTTCTCATTTTGAGCACATGACGGTCTCAGAACCTTGATTCCATCCACATCATTAGGGTTGACTTTAGTTCTAGGTAGCAACTCTTCCCCAGTCATCTTTTGAATACCTTCCAATCTGAGGAGCTTATTGTCTGGTACTATCTCAGACAAGGTTCCACTACTATTCACAAAGTTTTCACTAGCTGACATTTTTTTTCCAGAAGTAGATCACTAGGTCCTTCTTCCTAGTCTGTCTTAGCCTGGAAAGCTCAGCTGAAATCTGTTCACTATGGGTGTCCCTGTTGGTGTTGAAATACCTGTGGCATAGCTTCCAGCATCATGGTAACTGTTAGGCTGAAACCCAAGCCCCCTCCCCCAACCATTCCCGGAGCCACCTGAGTCAAAACATTTTATCTGCCAGCTATTCCTGAAATTCCATTCAAATGAGATGAGATGCCTGGAGCCAGACTAGCTATCACTTCTTTCCCATAGGCTCAACTCCACCGAAATGAAACCCACTTATGTTAATTAAGTGACTTTAATTGTCCACAACCCCATAGGCTACCTGCCTCGGACACAGTTCTCATCTTCACGGGTGCTGTTTTCAGAGCTGTCCTCAATAAGGTCCGCCCGCCCCCTTTATAAGCCCCCAACCCCCAGCCAGTGGGCGGTTTTGCAGACTCCCACCCCCCGAGCTCTGTAAAGCTGCCCAGAATGCAAATAAATTTTTCCTTTTCTTTCTCCTCCTCTCTTGTTTTCCCTCTACATACTTTCGATTAAATGAAACACATTGCATCCAAAAATCTCTAACAGTAACATGCAAGCGCCCACAGTATGACCAACTGGCAGATGCATAGGGGGGTTAGTAGTAGTAGATATTATTTATTGAAGACTTATTCTCTGTCAGATGTTAAACATTCTAGATGTATACTTTTAATTTATTATCCCAATAGCTCAAAATTAGTAAAGTCTTTTTTTGTCACTGTATTTAGTAAAAATGCAGATAAAAAATTTTTAACTAAAAAAAAAATAAACTGTTTCACATGCTTGGACATCTCTGTGACAACTAGCAAAAGACATGGCTGTATCCACGGGCTCAACAATATCATCAGAACTCCTTTCTATCTGTTCTACTTTGCTGTAAGTTGCTTCGTCCTTAGACTGTCCTCATGTGATTATGAAGTGAATGCCATCAACTCCGTGCTTACATCCTACCAAGGTAAAGACCCTAGAAAGACTCCCCCAGCAACTCAGCAGAAGTCCCAGAATAGATTCTGATTGGTCTTGTGCAGGTCACATGCTCACAGCTGAAGCAATCACTATGGCCAGGGTTGTACATGGGTCATCCACCTACCCTTACAGTAGGAAATGAGGTCAGCTTTAATTAGAATTATTTGGACTAAACTTAAGGAGGGGGAACTCCTCAGAGGAAAATCACAATGTCATTACCAAAAGAAAAAAGAAAAGATGAAAAAAAAACAAGGAGATAGTCTCCCACACCGTATAGATACTCTCACACACTCAGTTTCACATAAGAGGAAACTGAGAACTGAGGCTAAAGGAGGTAAAGTGACCGACCAAAAAAAAAAAAAAAAACAACTCATGGCTGTTATGTGGCAGAGATAGAATTTAGACTCTAAGACACTATGCTATTCAGACTTCTTGACAACACAACCTTAGTTGATGGTGTATTATGGAATTTGAGACTGCTTCATGGCCAACTTGCCTCACTGCCCTTTATCATAGGAAAAATTATGAGGCTGATGAATATGAGGACTGCCAGTTAAGTTCATGAACTCCTCTTAGAAAAGGTACTACATACCCCATAGCTGAATATCACTACAATCACCTTCAAAGTACTCCCTTCGAGAAGCTATGCACCAAAGCCAGCACCTAGTCCACCTTTTAAAGCAATTTTGGAACTCTTTTTCTAGAATGGCCATCAGAGCTGTCGTCACATTACACTTAATATCCTGAATGCCATAAAAATGTCTTCCTTTCAATATTTTCTTTATCTTCAGGTAAAGAAAAAAGTCACTGGGGTCCACATCAAGTGAAAAGGGAGGGTGTTCCCGTACATTTATTGGTTTACCAGCTAAAAACTCCCTCACAGACAGCTGCTGGGGAGAGTGTGGCCTGAAACAGAGGCAGAGACCCACCAGTCCAAGGGTCCAGTGAAGTTTATTTGAAGAGAAGGAAAGTAGAGTCTGAGCCGAAAGTGGCTCAGCCTACCTTTCCCCAACAGGGCAAGTTTTTTGTAGTTTTAAAGTTTCATTGATGTTATGTGGGGTGAGGACGTTTATGGTTTGAAAAGGAAAGAAAGAGGAGCAGCAAGAAATTCTGTTTAGGGGGTTCATGGTCTGAATAAGGAAGAAGTGTTGATTAGGAGTGGAAGCGATGAGATTTGTTTACAGTCAAAATTTTGATAAGGGAAGAGCTTTCATTTAGGAGGGTGAGGAAAACAGACATAAAGTTATTTATGGCTTTATAGTTATACCAGGTGGGGCATACCAGGCTGTTTTCCCTCCTCTCTGTTGGGCATGCATACCAGGCTGTTTTCAGCTAATGGCAAGGTCTGATCATTGGCTAAGATGACCTCCCTGAATTTCAGGGACAAAGTTCCCTCAAGAACCATACAATTAAGTTTGCAAACTTGGTACCTTGCCACGATTTGTAAACTCACTATCAACGGCCATTCCACGAAAAGAGTTCCAAAATTGCTTTGAAGGCTGGACTAGGCCCTGGCACTGGTGCATAGCTTCCTAAAGGGAGTACGTCAAAGGTGACCATAGTGATATTCAGCAATAAGATATGTGGCACTTAGGACAATTAAGTTCGTGGACTTTAGTAGTCAGCCCTCGTTTTTATGCCCTTTTTTCTGTAATCTTGATCAAAATTATAAAAACAAAACTCCCTAGCAAACCAAATCCAAGAAGTGATCGTTCCATACTGGGTTAGTGGTCCGTTTTGTACAACAACATCATCAGCGACAGACTGGGGATGTGATTTGCCCCTGACTGTAGTACTAATAGAAACCCTGGTGGTGTAGTGGGTCAGCACTTCAGCTGCTAACCAAAAAGATTAGTTCAAAGCCATGAGGCTGTCTTTGGAAACCCCATGGGACAGTTCTACACTGTTTTATAGGGTCGTTATGAGTTAGAATTGACCTGACAGCAATGGGTATAATATTAAAATGAAACAAGATTTCCCAAGCATTTGAAGGTTCCTTAATCATGACTGTTTTATCTATAAATGCATCAAAACATTTTGATCTCATCATCTTTGTCTTCATTTTTCTAGACTGTGTCCTTACCAACCTCCTCCAATCTCCATTAGCATGCATGTAGAAGGCCTGAACATCACTTTTTCAGATTGAATTTCATCCTCCCAAAATATGTGCTGTCAGCCCTAATTTCTATGCTTGTGTTTGTAATCCCATCTGGGCAGGGGTTGTCTCTGTTATGTGAAACAGGCAGGATTAGCATAGGGTATGTCTTGAGTCAATATCTTTAGGAGTATAAAAGAGATTGAACTAGCAAGCAGAGAACAGAGCAGAGATACAAGTCACAGGAAGATTGCCCTTGAGCAGAAACTCAGAATGATAGCATCAGTACATCCTGAAAGAGCCTAGTTTACGTAAAGTTTGCTGAGCTTAAAACTTTCAGAACATCAACCACAAAAGCCCAAGTGTCAAATATTAACACCTGCACAAGAACTCTGAGCCAGAAGTTTCGAAAAAGGGCTCCTTCATGTAGAAAAAAATCACTCCCTTAAGCAGAATGAGACTTAACAGGCTAATAAGACACGCTAATTTTAGCAGATGAATTCTGAGGACTGCCTTCCTCTCCAGCCTCAGCTTGTATACAAACTCAGAATAGATTTCTCTCTGTTCCTCACCCTGGTGTTGTATTTCTTGGCAAAAGTCACACCGGGCCTGAACCCAGAATTTGAGTTGGATATGAAGAAGAGTGGTAAAGGAGAGGGTCAGTGAAAAAGAGGAAGACCCTCCGGGAGATGGCTTGACACAGTGGCTGCAACAATGGGCTTAAGCATAAAAAACGACTGTGGGCCTGGTGCCAGAAGGGGCAGTGTTTCATTCTGTTGTTCACAGGGCCACTGTGAATCACAGCTGACTCTTCCCTATGAGTCAGAACCCACTCAAAAACGTCCAGATCCTGAAACTAATTAGACTCCGAGTGACTTGATTCTGGTTCCGAGATCAGATTAGAAAGTCCGGTCTCCTGATGGAAAGCTAATGGGGCTCCCCCTCCCCCAAGGTATGCAGCCTCCTTGGCTGCAAAGTTTTATCAAGGAAAATTTTATTAAGTGAAAGTACATTCCAGAGAGGGAACGGGTCAGTCTCTGCGAGTGGAAGAAAGACCTTGTACAGATTTTGGGAGTCCCTTCTATATACTGGCAAGGGAGGAGGGAGCAGACGTTGTTTCTGGTTCAGCTGACCTTGCTCCTAGATGCGAGTCTTAGGCCATGTGTCAGCAACTGCATGAGGGGTCCCATCCAGAAATTGGGCTAGGTCATCCCCAGCTCACCTTTCCCATGCATGTGGTCACATCCCAGGCAGTCGGAATTGTGTGTGTCCTTATGGCAACTGTCAGGACGGAACTGTCCTATCCTAATTAACTTTCCCAAGCTAATAATCTTGCCACTTCTAATCATCAGGAAGGAGGCATCTTATCTGTGATTACCCTTCCCTAGCCCCAAGTGGTGGCAATCAGGTTCCCTTAGGCAACCTTGCCAGCATGCACCTAACAACAAAAAGAAGGGACAAGGACCTTCCTCCAGGGCTGACAGAGACAGAAAGCCTTCCACTAGAGCTAGCACACTGAATTCACTCTTCTAGCCTTCTAAACTGTGAGAAAATATATTTGTTTGTTACAGCCACTCACTAGTGGTATTTCTGTTATAGCAGCACTAGATAACTAAGAAAAACACAATTAACCATCTTGACCTAACTGATATTTATTGACCATTGTACCCAGTAACAGCATAATAGATTATTTCTAAGTGTTTATTAAATATTCATCAAGGTACACCATATGGTGGTTTATAATACAAACTTCAACAACAGAATAAAATGAATGAATGAATAAGAAAAACTGTGGTAGTTTCATGAGTTGGAATAAAACACAGCAACAAAAGAAAAAAAAAGCAAGTTACCGCTGTGTGCAACAACACAGATAAAATCTCACAGACATGTTGACTAGAAGAAGTCAGACCTAATATACTTCATATAGTAATATTCCAATTACACAGTGTCCAAGAAGGGATAGATCTCATCTCTGACAATATGAGTCCAAACACTGGTTACTGCTAGGATACATACCAACTGGGAAAAGGGCAGGAGGGAATCTTCTTGTGTGCTGGAAAATTTTCCTAACGTGATCTCAGAGGAAGTTATATGAGTGTACACAGACGTGAAAATTCATTGCTTTGTACATTTAAGGTGAGTATCCACTATGCACCATGTTATACTTGTGTATATATGAGAAAAAAAGTAACTGTTTACAGTTGTCATTTACAAAGGTGCTTCAATTTTTACCTACTGGTCCTCAGAACGATTGGCACTTTCCTGACACTCACCCTGTAAAAGTCCTCTCTCCAGGGTCCTCAGCACTCATAAAACATCCCACTGTGTTTTCACAGTTTGTGCCCTGCTCCTAGGGAAAGATACCTGATATGTAGGAGTCGATAAACCGTGAAGCAGAAGCCCAAGTAGAGATTTCAACAATTCTACAGATGGGGAAATATTTATGAGGAGCAAAGAAATTTCTCCAAAGAACATGGAAAATTCTTCTCCGGTGGCCAAATACGCAAAACCAAGTTTCTCTGCTCCCCAAGATATCTTCGGTCACTGAAATGCATGTTTCCGTTCATATACACACTTAGAATCTGGGCCCTTCTTTATAGAGGACATAAGGGCAGCAAGGTCCAGATCCAAACTACAACTGGTCCAGGGGAGACGCGGGACCCCTCGGTCACTGAGAAAGAGTTCCCGCACGGAACCCCTCCCCTGCGACACCCAGCCATCCAGAAACCGGAAGTGGCAGCATGTGTCTTCGGGTGGACCGCCTAGTCTGGTCGCGTTCCTGCTGCGGTGTAAGGTAGGTCTTGTTGGTCGCCAGACGGCCTCATCCTTCACAAAGTGAACCTGCAGACTCCTGCCCCGGGGCCTAAGGACACTGCTGTCGCTCCCGCGCACTATTGGGCTCTCCAGGGACTCGGGACTTCCCAGCCGGAGGAGCGGCCGCCGCTGTCACTGAGCCGCTTTCTCAGAGATCCCGGCCCCACTGGGCCGCGGGTGCTTTCTGGACGGCCGACTAGATGGAGGTGGAAATGAGTCTCTCATCAAGTCAGTCCTCGCTAAGCGAAAGTGTGGTTCTCAGACTGGTGCCAAAGGGGGTCCAGCCCGATGCGTCTTCGTGAGTCGTGCGCGCGGAGCTGAGGAGGGACGTAGTGTTTACTGCAGGCGCACAAGCCAGGTGCAGAGAACGTTTCTCGCATTCGGCTCCCGGGTCTGTGGCTGGAAGCTCATTTGTTTATGCCGTTTTAAACAAGGAGATCAGAACAAATATCAGCGGGTTACATAGCTGTCCGGGCACATAGGCGAAGTAGAGTTATTTGCTGAGTTTTCTTGGCGTGGGAAAATGGCGTCCGAGTCTTCCTTTGGGCTGGGATTTTGCTATGCTGACAGCGAGTAGTGGTTAAGTGCGACCGCTGCCAAGCAAAAGGCTGACAGTTCGTATCCGCCAGGCGCTCCTTGGAAACTCCGTGGGGCAGTTCTGTTTGTCTATCAGCGTTGCTGTGAGTCGGAATGGGCTCCACGGCATTCGGTTTGGGTTGGGTTTGGTTAATGAGATCTTTGGATGACTTGAGGGTCAAACTGGTTCTAATCAGGACAAAACAGAAACTGTGTTAAGTTTTGGGAAGTGGCTGTATGTTCGCCGTTCAATTGAAATGGTGTAATACCTACGCAGGGCCTGGATCTCAAGACCTCTAGCGTCAGCTTCAACTGATGAGTTGGTGACAAATGCAGATTCATGGGCCTCAAGGATGCCCAGGGTACTTAGCCTGAGTGAAAATGCCGTGCTTCCACCCCCTGCAGTCTGCTGCACATCGTGTTCCCCTTTATTGCAGCCTCATCTGCCACCACTCAGTTTACAGTTTTCCAGCATTCAAACTCGTATTTTGTACATTCCTCATTCTGACTACTGATAAATATTTGCAGTTGTTTCTTTTCATTATCAGTCGTGCCACATCAGCAAGTCAAGGTCCCAAAGTTTGACTTCAACCATGTTACTGAGGTTGACTCTACTTGGAGGAGGCATCTCTTCCCAAGTCATCACTTGAGTGATTTCCAGCCTGGGGCCTCATTTTCCAGCACCATATCAGTTCTACCGCTACTCTTAGGGTCTTCACCAGCTAATTCTTTTCAGAAAGTAGCTGCCGGGTCCTTCCTCCTAGTCTGTTCTAGTTTGGAAGCTCATCTGAAACCTGTCAACCATGAGTGATTTACTGGCATTTGAAGAGGAGCAGCATAGCTTCCAGCCTCACAACAACATGCAAACCTCCACAGTATGACAGACAGACAGACAGACAGAGTGAATGATCCTTCTACCAGTTCACCCAGAGAAACCTTGTTACAATATTTGCTTCCTCTAGATAGTTAGGACGTGTCAGGGCTCCCCCAGCGTCATAGGCCAACCCAGAGCCTCATGGAACCATCCAATCAGTAGCAGCAACAGGCAGTGTGTACAAAGGGCAGGGACTTACTGAACTCAGGCTTATGAACTTGCACTTAACTGCAAATAATTGTATTCCTTGGTCGCTACCACAGATGGGGTTCATCAGGTTACCTGCACCTGCTGACATAGGGTAACTACACAGTGAGCCAGTCATTGTAATGTGTATGTGGTCCCAGACATCTAAGAGCATCACAGACATGTTATTGCTCAATCTCTGGTGACACTACTTGTGCTTCTAAGAAGGTGAGGGACACAGACTGCTCAAGGGTCGAGTAACTAGTTAGCATGGCAGAGTCTCACTGGTTGTTCAAATTACCTAGATAAATCACTCTACTGACTAAGAATGGCCGTGCCCTACCACCCATATAATCAGAAAAGAGCTATCAATCTGTCTGTCTGTCCATGTCCGTCTGTCTGTCCATGTCCAAGCTAGGTGAAGTTTTCTGTGTTGGTTGGTTCTTTTTGTGTGTGTGGTCACTTTGCTGTCGGGATTATGCTGGCTTCAGAGAATGAATTCTGTCTTTATTCTATGCTCTGAAATAGTTTGAGTAGTATTGGCATGGGCTCTTCTCTAAAAATTTGGTGGAATTCTCCAGTGAAGCCATCTGGACCAGGGCTTTTTGTTGTTGGGAGTTTTTTTGTTGTATTATTATTATTAATTACCTCTTCAATCTCTTCTTTCTTATGGATCAGTTTAGTTTTTCTACCTCAGTTTGTGTTAGTTTAGGTAGGTAGTATGTTTATAAATGTCTTAAAAGAAGTATAACCAGAGTGCTCTTTGAGAGCAAGGATGGCAAGACTATGTCTTATGTACTCTGGACATGTTGTTGGATGGGATCAATCCCTGGAGAAGGACATCATGCTTGGTAAAGTAGATGGTCAGCAAAAAAGAGGAGGACACAGTGGCTTCAACAGTGGGCTCAAACATAACGATATTCATGGGTCCAGGCAGTGTTTTGTTTGGTGGTGCATAGAATCACTATGAGCTGGAACTGATTCAGTGGCATCTAACAACAACAGCATGTTTATAGAAATTTGTCCATTTTCTGTGGCTTTTTAAATTTGTTGGAATGCAGTTTTTCGTAATATTTTGTTGTGATCTTTTTTATTTCAGGTGATTCACTGATCACCCTCTTGTGTCTTATTTATGTTATTAGCTAACTGCCCTGTTGTTTGTCAGTTTGGCCACTGATTTGACAGTTGTTGATGTTTTCAAAGAACCAACTTTTGGTCTTGTTGATTGTATTAGTCTTCTGGTTTTTATCCATTTATTCCCATGCTCCTGTGGGCTTCTTTTGATGCTTTCTATTTGTTCATGTTATAAGGTTAATGTTTTATTTTGGCTCCTCTTCTTTGAGGTGTATCTTAATTGCTATAAAGTGACCTCTAAGTACTATTTTTGCTGTGTCCCAAAGGTTTTGGTAAGCTATGTTTTCTTTCTCATTTGATTCTATGGATTTTTTTTTTTTTGCCCCATTCTTGTTTTCTTCTATTACATAGCAGTTTTTAAGCGAAGTATTGTTCAATTTCCATGTATTTGATTTTTTTTTCTTTTTGTTCCTTTTTCTTACTGATTTTTACTTTTATGACATTATGATTAGAAAAGATACTTTGCATCATTCTGATGTTTTGGATTTTGTTGAGGCTTGCTTAGTGGCCTAAAATGTGGTCTATTCTGGAGATGTTCCATGTGCCTTGGAAGAAAATATATACCTCACTGCTGTTGGGTGGAATGTTCTGTATATGTTTGTGAGGCTAGGTTGACTCATTACAGCATTTAGATCTTTTGTGTCCTTATTGAGTTTGTTTCTACATGTTCTGTCCTTCACCAAAAGTGGTCTATAGAAGTCTCTTACTGTTACTGTGTAACTATTTCTCTTTTCAGTGTTATTGAAGTTTCACTGTATTTTGCAGCACTGTCATTGGTGCATGTATGTTTATTACTGTTGTCTTCTCCTGACATATTGACCCTTTAATCATTCATTATGTAATGTCTGTCCTTCTTTATCCTTTATAGTGGATTTTGTTTTAAAGTCTGTTTTATCAGAAATTTATTTTGCACTCCAGCTCTTTTTTTTTATTAGTTTACCTGATATATTTTTTCTGCCCTTGAGTTTTCATTTATGTTTTTGTGTATAAGGTGGATCTTTTCTTTTAATCCATTCTGCCATTCTTTGTCTCTTTACCCTGATATAGTTAAGCTATTTACATTCAGTGTGACTGTCAATTTACTACCGTTGTACAAGCTAGACTGGAGGAGGCAATGGCCCCAGACATCTAGAACCACTCCTGCTACCCTGTGCTCAGCCAGTGAGGAACCAGGGAAAGGACTTGCGAGTTAGGAGATGAAATGCTTGTAAGGAGCTGCTTGTGCATGCACTGGCCCGATTCCTTTCCATTGTGGGCCCATGTGCCCGATTTTGCAAAATCAATCAATAAAGCCTCACTCTCGCTAACTGGGCTCCAGTTGGATTTCTTGGGTGTTTTTCAGGTAGAGAGACCCTGGTAACAACCTATCAGTGATCTCATAAGAGATAAGGTGGTCCACCCTGGGCATTGGGGTAAGGTCCTAGTCAGGGGCTTGTATCTACCCACCAGTTGCCAGGTGGGGCTGGAACAGTATCCAGGGCACCGACAACGTTTCCCAAACCTGGGGGCTCTTCCGGGACCTTCTGCCTGCTTGGGGTAGCAGCCTTGGTAGGAGGAGAAGACGCGTCCCAGCTCAGTTTTGGCGGCCTGCTCCACCAGGGTGCCTGCATCTAACTAAAGCCTGAATAAACCAGAGACCATTGTCCGGAAGCCAGTGAGGGCAACACGAGGGAGTGAAAACAAACTACCACGTCCATGAGCCAGGGGGGGAAATTGGACTGTAAGTACTACCCTGGTGGTTGGGCATTTTCAGAGACTGAGTGTGTATGTGTGACTGAGACGTATCTCGAATACAAATCAAGTGCAGTGTCCCAATCCATGGTTCTATCCTCCCACGAGGGAAACAGCTGGAGATGAAGGAAGCAAATCTCCGGGTGTGCGAGAAACATCCAGGGTAAGGGGGGTTGAGTACACGAGAAAGTTCAGACACCAAACACTGAGACCAATAGAAAATGGGAAACAAAAGTTCTAGGCTCAGGGAAGGGAGTGGCAGAAGCCCTCAAGGACATTCCTCCTGACAGTCCTTTGGGGAGGATGTTGAGAGGCTGGGGAGACAGTCCCCAAACCCAAGATGAAGACAGACAAAAGACAATCAAATATTGCTATTACATTTAGCCAAAGGAACCAATCCGTAGACCATTTGTGTTCTGGCCCCAATTTGGTGCCAACGAGGACTGGGTCTGCCAGGCTGTAGTCCTCTATGTGAATGATGGGACACCGCCTTCTCAGGAGGAAGTGGCCTATGCTCTCTGTGTTGGTAGAGGGATTAAAATCAGCCCAAGGTATGTTTCACCTTAAGGTGGGGAAGCGGGTCCCAAATTAAAATCTTGGGATGCCCTGTCGTGTGTACTGCCCCCTCATGCTACACCAGCTGAGGAACAGAGGGAAGCAGAAACTGAGAGCAGTGAGGAAGCCGAGCCAACTGCTCCTCTTTGCCCTGGTCTGAGAAAGGAATTAGAACAACGCAAGAAAGACCTCCAGCAGTTTCCCCTACCCACTAAACAACAGATGTTTCCCCTTTGGGAGGTCCCAACAGGACGGGGAGAAATTGGCTATATTAATGCCTCCCTTACCAGTACCGAGGTCAGAAACTTCAAAAAGGAAACAAGATCTCTCCTGGAAGACTCTCTTGGCCTGGTGGAGCAATTAGATCAATTCTTAGGGCCTAGTTATTGTACCTGGGTAGACATTTGGTCCATCATGTCCATCCTGTTCACAGAGGAAGAAAGAGGAATGATTAGAAGAGCAACCATGTCAGTCTAGGAGAGGGAACACCCTCCAGGGGGCAAGATGCCCCCTTCCCGAACAAAAATTCCTGAACACTGACCTGGAATGGGACAACAGTGACCCCAAGGACTGCTACTGAATGCAGGACCTTAGGGAAATGATAAAGGAGTAAGAGAATCAGATCTCAGAATGTAGCCAAGGCCTTTGCAGTCCAACAAGAAAAGGAGGAGACCCCATTGGCTTTCCTCCAGAGGCTTAGGGGATCAAATGAGGAACTACTTTGGGTTGGACCTAGAGGACCCAGTAGGACAAGGACTCTTGAAAAGTAGTTTTGTGACCAAGAGTTGGCTTGATATCACAAAAGAATTAAAAAAGATTGAGAGATGGAGTGGTAAACCCATTGATGAACTGTTGAGAGAGGCTCAGAAAGTGTTTATGAGAAGAGAGGAAGAGAAGCAAAAGAAGAAAGCTAAAATCATGGTGCCTGCCACTGGGCAGTGCTACCACAAGGCTTCACTGAGGCCCCAGATTTATTCTCCTAGGTCCTAGGAAGAGTTTTGGAAGAGTTTCAACCACATACAGAAACCAAGTTATTGCATATGTGGATGACGTACTACTCTCAGAGAAAAACAAGGGCCAGGTGCAAAGAACTACTATTAGTCTACTCAATTTCCTGACTGGAAAGGGGCTGCAGGTCTCTAAAAGTAAACTACAGTTTGTAGAAAAGGAAGTGAGGTACCTAAAGCAGCTGATCAGTGAGGGGAAGTGGAGGATAAACCCAGAGCGAATTTCAGGGATTGCGAACATGCCCCTACCTAATACAAAGAGAGAACTCAGGAAGCTATTAGGATTAACCGGCTATTGTCAGCTGTGGATTGATTCCTGTGCTTAAAGAGCGAAAGTCTTATACTCAAGCTTTTAAAAAAGAGCCTGACTCCCTGACATGGTCCTCCCCCGAGAGTCAAGCAGTGGAGGACATAAAACATGCCCTGATTACAGCCCCAGTTCTGGCATTACCATCCTTAGAGGAGCCTTTTCACCTGTTCACTATGGTGGCTCAAGGTGTGGCTCTTGGAGTCCTCACCCAGGCATGGTGGCTGGAAGAAGCAGCCTGTTGCCTTTGTGTCCAAACTGTTTTATCCTGTCTCAAGAGGGTGGTCAGACTGTGTCCAGGGGGTGGTCACTACTGTTCTGTTGGTGGAGAAGAGCCATGAGCTGACCTTTGGGGCGGGCCCTAATTGTGAGCACCCCACACCAAGTCAGGAACATCTTAAACCAAAGGGTGGTGAGATGGTTAACAGACTCTTGAATTTTAAGATATGAGGCAATAGTACTAGAAAAGGATGACCTGGTCTTGACCACCAAGGCTTGCCTAAACCCTGCTGACTTTCTGTGGAAAAGGGAGGGAAGCCCAGGGACCCTGGAGCATAGCTGCCTGCATTACAGAAAACCAAACCAAAGTTAGGTGAGACCTAAGGGAAATTCCTTTACCTGAAGGAGACAGATTGTTTGTAGATGGGTCCTCCCAAACGGTTGACGGAGAGAGACATAATGGCTGTGCAATACTTGATGAGATCAATCAGTCCCTCCATGAAAAGGGGAAGTTGCCTAATAGTTGGTCAGCACAAACTTGCAAGCTCTGTGTCTGTGATTGAGCCTTAAAACTTCTCAAGGGTTGAGAAGGCACCCTTTACATGGACTCAGAATGATCCTGAGGGTCTGTACATACCTTTGGAAAAATTTAGAGGGAATGGGGGCTCATGAACAGCAAGGGGAAATAATTGGTCCATGGAAACTTGGTTAGGCAAGTCCTAGACAGTCTCTTATTCCCCACAGAAATAGCAGTGGTCTCTGTGAGTGGTCACCAGAAGGGAAGTAACGTGGAGGCTCTTGACAACCTGCTTGCACATGAAATGGCAGAACAGGCCTCCCTAGAGGAAGAGATCTGACTTCCCAGTATCCCAGAAGTAACAAAAAAACCCAATTCTCAGGAGGAACAAGAGGAATTAACCAAAATTGGGACCACCTGGACTAGGGATGGGCAGTGGCGAGTTCTCCTGGGTGGGAGGGAAATGATAAGCCAACCCATGGTGAGGGAACTGATGTCCATTCTCCATAGAGGGAGTCACTGGGGTCCACAAGCCATATGTGATGCTATGCTAAGAAACTGCAGGGGTGTGGGAATCTACACTACCACCAAGTGGATATGTGGGGGCGGGGCTGCATAACCTGTCAGAAAATCAATAAGAAGGTACTCAGAAGGCACCCGCAGGAGGAAAGCTTCTGGGGCTGAGGCCGTTCCAGAGCATTCAAGTGGATTTCACGGAATTACTTAGAATCGAAAGACTAAAATACCTCCTAGTAAATAGTAGATCATCTTTGTAGCTGGGCCAAGGCCTGCCTTGTGGCCTCTGCTACTACTAACAGTGTTATCAAAATCATCCTAGAACGGGTTGTACCTAGGTTTGGTCTATCAGGAAACGCTGACTTAGACAACAGAAGTCATTTTACTTCCGGAGTACTGAAGGGAGTAATGAAGAGTTTAATTATCATTGGGATTACATACTCCCTGGCACCCCCCTCTTCAGGAAAGGTGGAAAGAATGAATCAGACTCTTAAACAACAGATTACAAAACTGATCTTAGAACTAAATTACCATGGACCAAGTGCCTCCCTGTAGCCCTTCTCAGAATCAGGATGGCTGCAAGGAAAGATTTAGGGTTATCCTCTTATAAACTATTGTACGGCCCCCCCTGCCTGGGTGGGGCCACAGACCTGCCCAAGGTGGAAACCAGTGATCAGTTTCTAAAGAACTATGTGCTGGCTCTTTCCTCTGTTTTGTCAACCCTCAGGTCAAAAAGAATGCTGACCTAAACCCCTCTCCTCAAATTCACCGTTCACCACTTCCGGCCAGGAGATTTTGTGTTGATCGAGACCCGGAAAGAAGATAAACTTCAGCGGAACTGGGAGGGCCCTTACCAAGTACTTTTGGCCACTGAGACAGCTGTCCAAATCATGGAAAAGGGGCGGACTCAACTATGTACAAGTGAAGGGTCCACTTGAGAAAAAAATCTCCCCAGGAGAGAACTGGTAACCAGTGGGAGGCACATCCCTTGCCCAGGGAGCCCCTCAGGGTGACTCTGAGGAGGGCCTGAGAGGATATTCCAAAGCTACACTTCCACAGTGAAAAGAGTTTGTTGCTGGGAAAAATGGATTCTTATACTGGGAGTAGAGCGGAGTATCAGCCCAGTAATTAATGTGGCCAAAACTACATCTCCCTAGTCCTCAAATTTGATGCTTTTCAGGTCATATGCAGAGACCTAAACTGTCAAAGACAATTAGCAAGCTCAGATAAACACTTATATCCTGAAGAAAGCTCTGACAATTCCATTAAAAGCAAAGATGATGGGGATGAGCCCACATACCCATGCCCCAGATGGCCCAATGTTTGGTGGACATCCAGGCCTGGAGGATGGACATATAGTCCATCGTCCTCCCACTCCTGCAAGAGATTAAAAGAAAAGATACACTTTTATAAGGATGAAGCCTCCCCCAACTGTAAAGAATTAGGTTGCAGCCCTTTACTGCTATCCATTAATACCCCGGCAGCTTTAAATCAGCAGCCACCAGTTGCTACTCGAATATATGGATTGGGGCCAGACATAACAGGTACAGACCCCCTGGGTAGGCTAACGCTGAAATTAACCACTGCCCCAACACCTGTTTCCCAGACACCCCTACTCCAGTGACCAGCAGTGATTCCCAGTCACTTTATAATGACCCCAAACGAGTAGAAATAATAAGACTTATGGCAGGCCTTAGAGATAGAGACAGGATATGGAAGTGTGAACGCTTGGGTGGAATGGGTCAGATATTCAGTGCAAGCTCTCAACAAAAGTGACTTCTGTGCCTCTGCAGCTGGTCGACCACAGGCGCACGTGGTTCCCTTTCCCCTTGGCTGGGACTTGGATCCGATGGGAATGCACTGCATGTTGGCTGTGTACCAAGACAAAGACACTTGGGAAAATGACAGCTGTAAGGGCTTGTTGTTGCTCTTTCCTGCACTGCAGAAGGTCAGACCCAAGTGGTCCCCTCATTGTCCATAGGGAGGATGAACCACTCTTCTTGCCTTTCCAGGCAGCGAGCGGAGTTCACAGTGCCTATAGCAGAATTGACAATTTGCAACTATATCCAAAACATCACCAGTGAGCCTAGTAGTGGCAACTGTTCAGCCCTCAGAGTACTAGGGTAGATGTCTGGTGGTATGGTGGAAAGGGAAACCTCCAAGATGTGCTGCCGTCCAACTGGACTGGGATGTGTGCTTTGGTCCAGCTGGCAATTCTTTCACCCTAGCGTTCCTTGAAAGGGCCAAGCATGGTGGAAAACCCCAGCCTTGGAGCTGTCTTCCTGGATTGTTTGATCTACATATTTACCTAGACTCCATTGGGGTCCCTAGAGGGGTACCTAATGAGCTTGAGGCTAGCAATCAAATAGCTGATGAGTTTGAGAGTACACTTTCCTGGTGGTCTACAATAAACAAAAGTGTCGACTGAATTAACTGCATTTACTACAACCAACAAAGGTCCATAAACTACACTAGGGATACCTTACAAGGTGCCAGTAGCTGGATGGCCTGCGAAAATAGAATAGCATTGGACATGATGCTGGCAGAGAAGTGAGGAACATGCGTGATGTTGGGAGACAAGTGTTATACTTTCATTCCTAACAACATAGCTCCTGATGAAGCCATCATGAAGGCCCTGCAAGGATTAAATATTCTAGCCAATGAATTGGCAGAAAATGCTGGCATCAGCAACCCTATCACTGATTGGCTAGAAGGGTAGTTTGGTAAATGGAAAAATATGGCTGCCTCCATCCTGATCTCTCTTATCATAGTAGCAGGAGTTTCGACAGCTGAAGACTAATTGAAATGGCCGTCAATAAACAGACCCCCATGACATACCCAGAAACCCACTTACTACTATTAGAAACCTACAAAGATGACACTATACGAGGAATAAAGTCAACAGACACGTGAAAAGTTTGAAAGGCATCAATGAAGATGAGACCAACAAGTATAAAAAGAAAGAAAGAACTTGTGAGAAATCTCAAAATGGTCCATCTTCAGAATAAGGGGAACAAAGGCTAGGATAAGAAGTTACTAGCTAACCTGGACACAAACTATTAGGTGACGTGGCAACCACAGAGCCCACATACCTGGGGAAACGTGTACACAAACAGAATGAATTAGGGGAGAAGGGGGCGATACTTTTTCAGGAAATACAAATGTAAACTTAAAGGGAAGACTTAGGCAACGTCTAGGAAAGACTGTTTATACCCATATTATTCAGCCAATGAGGAACCAGGGGAGGGACTTGCGAGTTAGGGAATAAAAGGCTTGTAAAGAACTGCTTAGGTGTGCCCTGGCCCACTTCCTTTCCTTTGTGGGCTCATGTGCCCAATATTGCAAAATTGATTAATAAAGCCTTGCTCTTGCTAACTGGATTCCAACTGTATTTCTTGGGCATTCATCAGGTAGAGAGACCCTGGTAACAACCTTTCAGTGACCTCATAAGGGATATGGATATGGCAGGTACACCCCAGACGTTGGGGTAAGGTCTTATTCGGGGGCATATACCAACTCACCAGTTGTCTAGAGGGACTGAGATGGTGTCCAGGGTACTGACAACATTTCCCACACATGGACCTTAGATTCAGAGGACTCACTGTTCTGGTTGTTGAGGTCACCATGTCTATCTGCTCATTTCTGTCTTTTATATCTCAAAAGAGATTGACTTAAGACACAACCTAACATTATAGATTGAGTCCTGCCTCATGATTATCGTATTAGGTGCTGCCAAGTCAGTTCCAACTCACAGCAACCCTGTGTACAACAGCACAAAACACTGCTATGTCTTGCATCCTCCTCTCAGTAATTGTTATGCTTAAGCCCATTGTTGTAGCTACTGTGTTGATCCATCTTACTGACAATCTTTCTTTTTTTCACTTAACCCTCTACTTTATACCAAGCATGATGTCCTTCTCCTTCTGCTAATAGCATATCCAGAGGATGTGAGACAAACTACCACCTTTGCTTCTAAGGAGCATTCTTGTACTTCTTCCAAGACGGATTTTTTTCCTTTTTTGGCCAATCCACAGTATGTTCAGTACTCTTCACCATCACAATTGAAAGGCGTCAGTTCTTCTCTGGCCTCTATAATCATTATCCAGCTTTTGCATATGTATGAGGTAATTGAAAACATTAAGGCTTGAGTAAGGCTCACCTTAATCTTCGAAGTGATATCCTTGCTTTTAACACTTTAAAGAGGTCTTTTGCACTAGGGAAACCCTGGTGGTGTAGTAGTTAAGTGATGACGTCTGCTAACCAAAAAGTTGGCATTTCAGATCCTCCACACAGTCCTTGAAAACTCTATGGGGTAGGTCTACTCTGACCTGTAGGGTCCCTATAGGTTAGAATCGACTCCTCAGCAGTGGCTTTTGCAGCAGATTTGTCCAATGCAGTGCATTTTTTTATTTCTTGGCTGCTCCTTCCATGAGTGTTGATTGTAGATCCAAATAAAATGAAATTCTTGATGTTGCTGCTGAACTAAAGCAAGTTTGTTCCGCCTATCACTGACAGCCAAAATTCAGAGATGGGAAAAAAGTTTGATGCTTTTTTAGCAGACAAGCATGCAGGCCCGGGAGATAGTGAGAATGACTTCTCCAAAAAAACTGTCCCACTTGGGTTACAATTCCAGCGGCTTTTATAGCCAGATGACAAAGGGATTTGCATCTGGAAAATGTCAAACCTTGTCACAGGATAGAACAGGGAGTCAGTCACAAGTTCATTACCTCCCTGGAGGCTGATTTACTACCCTGGAGGCAGGTAAAAGAGTGTTAAGTCTACAGATCTGGTTGGGACAGGGAATGGAATATAGCTTCACAGTCTCAAGTCCCAGCTACTAACATTCCCCACTCTTAATCACCAATTTCATATCTGTGTTTTCAAATGAAAATAGCTGCTTTGATTTGCAGCATTTACTCTAGGAACAAATCTTGGATTGTGGGCTAGCTCTCTACAGCATGTGGTGTATTTAATCATGAGATACGGTGCACATGGTATACAGTAACAGACACTCCAGTTAGTGTTTGGTATGTGCAGCCAACCTACATTGGGGAGCCATGAGAATAATTTCTCAAACTCTGACCCAAAGAAGCCCTCCTGCTGTTTGGTGTTATTTACAATATCTTTTACGTTTTTTTAAAAAATCTGTTCTCTATCAATTGGAAACTATCAGACAAGTTAAAGTAACACATCTCCTTAAGATTTTTATATCCGTGATAATGTGTGAGGAGTAAGTAGTCTGTAGCTGCCTGATTTCCAGAACTGCATCTCTGACTTGTTCCAGTTCAGCACCTGAAGTGCTTATGACCTGCAAGGCAGCATTTAAAGCCTGTTAAAGCTATTGCCATGTCAGAGGGACAAGGATACATATTAAGCCAGAGCAAACAGGTGTACATCATGATGGCAAACTTTGGGAAGGTTAATCTTTTATAGTTCAGGCGTGGTTAGGTCAGATATCTTTAATCTGGTCCAGGAACAGGGTGAGCCTTCCCAAGGAGCACAGTCCCCCTGTAGCATTGGTGGGGACATATGAAAAGGCCCTATTTCCACATAATGAGAACCATCCTTTAGGTAACTTAATGGGTTTATTAGCATAGGACACTGTTGTACGTGTTACCTTTGAGGACGGGGTTACTAAGATTGTAACAGAAGGAAGGGTATCTTGAAAATTTGACACAGTTTTCACTAGGGGTGCCAATCTCAAGTTGGATCAAGAACATCTCTCTGTCATTTTTTTTAGCTGGTCCCCAGTTACAGATATCCCCATAAATGGTGTTCTTTTGAACATATCTGAGCATGGTATAATTTCTAATCAGTTCTAGGGGGGTGCATACACTAGTTAAACGTGTAAAAATTTCTTTCAACATAAGTACCTCCTGCTAGACAAAAATCAGAGATATTCATTACATTTCACGCACAATAAGCCCATACATTTTGACATCTTCGAAAAGGAATAATGTCTTATGAAAGTCCCAGAGCTAAGTACAGTCCTATGGAGAGAGAGATTCTGGCCTGGTTTCTCTTCCACAGTGGTGATCCACCACTCATGGTCAAGGTCTGTCATGTCCGTGTCTGCCGAGGGATACAACTTCACCCAAGTGTGATATATCCAGGCCTTCAATCGTCCAGTTTCACAGCAGTGAGGGTGGTCAGGAGAATTTCCCACAAGCCAGTCCACTCCTCTTCCAGCTGTTCTTCAAGCCCCTCTTTCTAAGTTTTTATCTGTGGGAAGAGTACAGACCTAGGGCATGGAAAATGGTGAATTCTAAACTTTAAGGTCATTTTCTGCCTGTGGGGAAGGCTGTACTGAGGCAGCCTGGAAGGGTCTCCCATACACAATTTTATAGGGGTCAGTTTGAGCCTGGTTCTAGGGACTCCCCAGATTTTAAATGAGGCAGTGGGCAAGACCTGATCCCAATGTAAATGAATGTCTTGACATAGCTTAGAGATCTGTCTCTTTAAAGTATGGCTCATCTCAACCTTTCCTGATGACTGCGGTCTCCAGGCTGTGTGTGGTCTCCATCTAATGCCCAGGAATTTGTTCGCTTTCAGATCATTGATTTCTCTTGGCCAGTCAGACTCTTCTCCGGATGCTCAATCAGGAGCTGCCAGACGTTCTCATGAAGTAGTTACAAGTGGAGGCTCTTCTCCTCAGGGAAGAAGGTGGTCTGGGCATCAACTTTAGACAATAAATCTCTTCCTAATAGCAGGACAGGACAATCTACCATATACAGAAACTGGTGAGTCATCTGCTTTTCTTCAATCTGACAGTCAAGAGGCATAAATTGCCTCCACAAATATGGTGGCAGGTTGGGTCTTCCCGATCCTGTTATTAAAATACCTTGAATGTAATTCTCACCAGTTGGGCAGGATTCATTCCCAAAGCTCTGTCCAACTTTTGTAGCTTTTTCCACATATCTGGTGCTGGTGTGGGTAGGTGCTGTAAATTGTTTCCAGGAACTCAGATGGAGCCTTGGTGGACTTTTGCTGTACTTCTTGTATCATGTCCAAACTTCTCTGGCTAGTTATACCATTTTGGAGACCTGCTAAAATACTCCTTGAATAACAGTTTAGGAGAGGCTAGCCTTCATTGTTGGGGTCCCAGTTGGGCTCAGTCACTGGGATGGCTATTGCTGGGTCAGGAGTGTCAGGAGTGTCATTAGGGCTTTCAGAGAGAAGCCTCTTGGCTTCTTCCTTTGCTTTACCCAGGACCAGGAACTTTTCATCACTAGTGAGAAGTACATTTAACAAAGCCTGAATAGCAGCCCAATTGAGGCTACAAGTGGCAAAGATTTGAACTCTTCAACTTCATAAATCGGAAGTGGTAAATGGTGTGTGTGCCCAATATCTAATTGGTTGCCCTTGTTGATTTACTCCAGTTGGCAACTGTCAAAGAGGGTATTGCCCTGCCTTATTATCCCGGTTCCCCTGGCCAGAATGAGTTCCCTGCTGGGTGTGTGATGGCGAGACTGCATCTAAGCTGCCTTCAGAAGGGTAAGGGGGAGCTGTTCCTCAAGAAAGGAATGGGCAGTTGGTAGTGAAACGTTAACAGTATCCATAATAATCTGATTATCTAACATCTCCTGTTTTCAAAAACATTTTCATTAGAAATGGAAGAAATTACAGGGGAAAGGAGATGTTTCATAGTGCACCAGTTTTACAGAATGTATCACATTTTACACAGTGACCCTGTCCTCCAGACTGTAGGCCATGTCTCTCTTCTCCAGATCCTGAGTGGAAGCCCCACCCCAGACATGTCCTGTAGTCCTGCCTTCTAGGCCAACTGGGGGAGCACTTCCTCTTCCCTGGGCTTCGGGCACACAGTTTTTCAAGCCCACAGGAGTGGCAACTCTACAATTAAAAACATTAGGGGGCATGGCTCCGTTTTTCACACCCTTGAGGTACACCGGTGAAGCTGAGGCAGTTTAGCTTCCAAGCTCAGCTTTTGTTTCCCAACCAGCTCAAATTAACAATTTAAAACCGAATCAAACTCACTGTTGTGGAGCCAATTTTAATTCATAGAGGCCCCATAGGGCAGAATAGAATTGCCACACTGAACCACTGGCATATTTAAACTGCAGATTTTCCCATCAGTAAAGCATAGCACTCATCACTGTGTAACCAGGGTTTTGTCAGGTTAACAACTGAGAGGGAACAATGAATCATAACTTAATTTTTGTTAGATAGTATTAAGGGGGAAAACCATATACATTTTAACCCAATAAGAACTGGGTAACCTTTGATTCCAATCTGTGCCAAAAACCTTTTAGCTCTTTTGTCTCAAAAAAGGCTGCCTTTGGCTTTTGCTTTCTCTCTGTTTCCACACCTTGTGGCTTGGTTTTTGTGACTCAGGAATCTTAATGAGAGATCGAATCTTTTCCTTTAAGGGATAAATTAACAGTTTCGCTCAGAAGTCAGAAAAATGTGTTATTAAGCAATGAAAAAAAAATCCAATTTTTGTACTGTTAATGTTCTTAGAAATTTCGTAAATCAAACCATTAGACAAACAAAACCTTTGACCATACTAAATAAATATTTTTGAACAACAGAAAATAAATTCACTCATTAAGACATATAATACATATATTACTTGTTTCCTGAAAAAGCAAAAAGTGTATTAAATTGTAATAGATATCCGATGACTCACTCTAACTTCATTAAGTTACCCAAAAGCTTCTAGAAGTTATTTTAAGCCTGTAATTTTGAAATAAAGTTCATCTAAACATTTCAAGCTTTTTATTGTATTTTTCCAATCCAATTTAACTCACAAATTTTCCATGAACTGGCTTTGGCAATGACAGAGTCAATCTCATTAGGGTTAAAAAACCCCTCCAGGCTATTTCAAATGTCTCAGAGTTGCCCTGCAACAGGGAGAGTTTATTTGCATTCTTGGAGCCACCCAATTTCTATTCATCAAAATAAAACAGTAATTCTTATCTGCTTTTTGTCTTAAAGCTCTGCACCCAATTGTAAATGTTTTTTTTTTTCCAAAAGCTTCGCTGGGGTTATGACTTGAGGCTGCTCCTGCCCTGCCCTCTTCTTCCTGGAGGGCAAAAGATCATTAATTTCCATTTTACTGTTCTGGAATTGTTACTTTCTCTTTAAGACAAAACTATCCCTTTAACTAAAGGGGCCTTTAATTAAGGGCTGTAAAGTTAGTTTTTCAGCTTAATGACATATATCTGGATCTACTTGAGGTTCAACTTTTTTATGTATTTTAGTTCAAGTGTAGAACTCTGCTCCACAGCTGATAAAGAGGATCTAAGTACAAAAAACCTTTTCTGACCTGCCAAATGAGTTTTTCTCAAAGAATTAAAACAATATCTTAGAATTAGGCCAGGTGAAACCTATATTGACAATAACAAGAAATACAGCATTTAACAGGCAAAGACTGTTTTACAAATAAGACAGACGTTAAATAAGAATAATACCATGTGGCTTGAGGCCAAACTTATGAAGTCTTACACAGACATTAAACACTCAGTCCACAAGAATCAGACACTTTTCACAGAAACTTACTGATTTGGGGTCCCCACAAACAGCTTGTATAACTACAACAAAGACATTTCCACAACACGATGGCAAATACAAAACCACACTATAAATGTATTTACCTTATCAAACATACAAAGGAGGCCTCATTTCTACATATACACAGCTTCACTTACACCACATAAGCACAGCTTCACTTTAAAGTGAGCTTAGCGAAAATTTTCCTGATTTTTGACAACAGAGCTCTAATTGCAGAAATGGATCCATTCAATCACTAACTTTCTCCAGAGACTAACTGGTATATTGGCCAGGCCATGTTACAGAGAGGTGGGTACCCATACTGAGACCAGACAGAATCCACCCCAATGGCCTTTTCCTAGGAACAGAGACCTTCTCATATTACAGAGTATACGGAGAAAGCTTTTTTAACCAATACAGAAGTTCTAGCCCTGATGGGAACCTGAGTTCTGTGTGCACAACCAGAAGACATGGGTACCCATACAGACAGAATCTGCCCCATCAGGCTTTTCTTAGGACTAGAGGTATTAATACAGAGAAAGCTTTCTCAGTTGAGACAGACATTCCTATCTTACCAGACAGATGGTACCAAGACAGGCAGAAGTCTGAACCTGGTAAGAACCTGAGTTCTCTGCATCCAACCAGAATAAAGCTCTTGAACCTTTTTAGATTAGTGAATCAATGCCCAGTGTGAGTAGGCAGCTTTCAAAGGCCCCCAAGAAAAAGATTCTTGGCAACACTGCTCAGGGCATTCAGAAGCTGCACGTCTGGACCCATCTGTCCAAGTAGACAAGGGGGCCTCCTCCAAATTCCCTCTGTCCTGGGTTGAGCCAGAGAGGAGAGGAGAAAAAGAGAGGAGGTAGAAAAATCTGCTTTCTATCCTAGCAGGATAGTGGAAGTCCAGGGAAATGGGAGGTGTTATGTTTGGACCACTATGTTCCTCACACTGCACAGAGTTTGTCTTGCAGGGACGGACACTTTCCTCATCCACTCCACATACCCCCTCATCCTGTCATTGGGGTCTTCCATCAGCAGATGCCATACTGGCTCTTAAATATCTGATCTGTGCCCACAAATATTTTCTTTGGCCTTTGAATGGAACAGATAGGTACCCTCACCCATCCAGGCCAGAGTTACTGGGGTGGTATGAAGAGCCAAGCCTTCATATCTCATCAGGGAGTGCCCAGATCAGGGTTCTTCCATTGCTATCCACCTGTTCACTGAGGTTTTAGAGATGTAGCAGAAAAGTGGAGGAGAGAAAAATTGGTTCTTCCCTGGGAAAGAACTTACTGTAGGGGTCACTGAAGCCCCTTTGTGGTTACCAGAAATGCTGCTAAACTAAAGCAAGTTTGTACTGCCTATCACTGACAATCAAAATTCAGAAATGGGGAAAAAGTTCAATGCTTTTTTAGCAGACAAGCATGCAGGTCCAGGAGACAGTTAAGAATAACTTCTCAAAAAATAATAATAATAACTGTCCCACCTGGGTTATAATTCCAGTGGCTTTTATAGCCGGATTACAAAGGGGTTTGCATCTGGAAAATGTCAAATCTTGTCACAGGATAGAACAGGGAGTCACAAGGTTCATTACCTCCTTGAAGGTTGATTAACTACCTGGAGACAAGTAGAGGAACGTAAGTCTACAGAGCTGGTTGGGACAGGGAACGGAACTTGGTTTAGCAGTTTCAAGTCCCAGCTACTAACAATGTCAGTCATTTCTCAGCTTTTCTCATGATGTTGCCTTTTGGTCCAGTTGTGAGGATTTTTGTTTTCTTTGTGTTGAGGTATAATAAATACTGAAGGCTGTGATATTTGATTTTCATCAATAAGTGTTCAAGTCCTCTTAACTTTTAGGAGGTAAGGTTGTCTAATCAGCATATCTCAGGTTATTCATGATTCTTCCTCTAATCATAATACCCTGTTCTTCATATAGTCTAGCTTCTCAGATTATTTGCTCAGCATATAGATTTATAAGTGTGGTGGAAGGTTATGACCTTGAAGCACATCTTTCCTGACTTTAAACCACATGGTATCTCCTTGTTCTGTTTGAACAAATGCCTCTTGAGCTATGTACGAGTTCATCATGAGCACAGTTAAGTATTCTGGGATTCCTGTTCTTTGCAATGGTATCCAGAATTTGTTATGATTCACACAGCGAAGGCCTTTACACAGTCAATGAAACCCAAGTAAACATCTTTCAGATATTATCTGAAGTTGACTAGGATCCATCTAGTGGTTAAATGCTGTGGCTGCTGACCTTTAGGTCAGCAAGGCACTCCTTGGAAACTCTGGGGCAGTTCTTCTCTGTCCTATAGGGTCACTATGAGTGGGAATCGACTTGATGGCAGTGGGTTTGGTTTTGGTTTGGTTATCTAACATCAGCAGTGATGCCCCTGTTCCGTGTCCTCTTCTGAATCCAGCTCCAATTTGTATAAATCCCCTGTCCATGTACTGCTGTAGATGTTTTTGAATGATCCTCAGCAAAATTTTACTTGTGTGTGACATTACAGATACTATTCTGTAGTTTCCACAATATAACATCATGCCAGCCAAGCCAAGTGTCGTCATAAAGGTAGGATGTATAACACATAAAAAAATCACATGAGATGACAAAATACTGGACAGTCATACAGTACTGGGAATCATGGCCTAGCCAAGTTGACACACATTTTAGGAGGACATAATTCAGTCTATCACAGTTATGAATTAAATTTAGAGAGTGTTATTAGATAAAATAATAAAAGGAAGGATGGTGCTGTAAGGGTGACACTGCTATAAAGATGATGTGAGAGAGAGAACATTTAAACTGGTAACAAGGATTGAAAGAATAGGAGTCAGCTTGGATGGGAAGTAGAGAACCAGGGTGGAAAGACATGAGAACAAAGGAGGAAAAGGACTCCATAGAAAAAACTTAATGATTGATCAATTGTTGATCAATTTATTATAAGGTTGAAAAACAAGGTGTTCGGGAATTCTCCCAGATTTCTCAAAAGCTTACGGACTGGTGGTGTCATGGTTTGAGAAATAAGGTAGAGGAAAACAACTCAAGGACAGAAAGATGTTCATTGCAAAAGCAACAGGAAAAATACTGACCATGTATTGCAATGTATAAAATTTAAAGGACAGTAGAAGTGTTTTAACTGCACATTATTAAAAAATGAATGAACCTTGATGAATTCCTTGACAAAACTTGAAAAATACGTCCTTCTTGAAAATTCACCATGTTAATGTCCAGTGATGATGTGTATGTGTTGCTAAAGTTACATGGATGAACCTACTTCTTCAGCCTTGGACCCCTGACTCCCTGGATGGAATCAGGTTCAAGTTTTCCACTGTGGCCAGTCCTGATTGCTTCACATGCTCTGGGATAAGTAAATTGCTCCATATGTGATCTTGTTTCCAGAAAGATCCCATGGAGTTGCATGAAGAATGAGGTGTGTGCTCTGTAGACTGGAGCCTGTTCTACCTTCAGTGCAGATGCCCTCAGTGGGGAGCGCTGTCCTGAGCCTGGGAGGAAGCCAAAAACCTGTCACTCCCTCCTTCCTCAACACTGTTTCCTTCCCACCCTTCTTCCACTTCAGGTCTCAAGTGTGGTGCGGGAATAACTAGTCCAGTCTAGGCATCTGGAAACCTATGGCAACTATCTTGCACATCCATGAATCAAAATAAGGATTTCCACTCCCTTGACTAATGTGTGGACCAGACATTATTCATCTGCTTCCAGACTACCCAGTGCTCTGCTTCAACTCCCATCCTTCTTATTGAAGTGCCTTCTTGGGCTTAGAGATGATATTCTTTTAGTCTTCCAGAAGCTGGAGCAAGGAAATGGTGAGTTCTCTGGAGAACTGGGTTATTCTTAATGTAAGTGGGTGAAGCTTGATATGAATTGTTGGTGGACCAGCTGTGTGCCTCATGACTGGTTGCTCAGTGTAGAAAAAAAGTGGCAGAGGAGGCCAAGGGACTGAGCTGTAGAAGGTACTGGCATTCTAAGGACCTGCTTCACTGTCACTGGGTCCTTCTGTATATAGTGTTTCAAGATTTAGATGCCTGGGATCACCTCCTTATGTCACTGTGAGAGCTGGCTTCATGGGATGTTAGTATCCCCACCTTGGGCCTTGGCACTCTATATCGAATGCCAGAGTCTCCTGACCAGAACCTGAAGAGAGAACAGCTCTGGCTGTGGAGGCTGAGACCCGGCCCTGCAGAGCTATCTTTGTCCTAGTTCTCTTAGCAGTTTTCTTGATGTCCCACAGGCAGTGGACCATGTTCTGTGCAGTTCTGAAACTACGGTTCCACTTCTCACACTGTGTTGTGTTATGGGTTAGAAAAGGGGGAACAGAGTTTGTGGGTAAAGTCCCTGCTTTAGGGGCCCCAGTGGTGTTGGTGCTCTCCTAACATCATCAAAGGTATGAAGCAGGGAACAGCAAGTCCACCTGGATCCTATGTGGGGTCTCCTGACCCATTTTTTCCCATCAATGAGGAATGCTTTTGCCTTGAGGATTTCAGGTGTATGGAAAGCATGAATTCCCAATCTAGGTCCTTGGCCTCCCACCTATGCCTAGAGCTGATATTTAATCCCTGTCATTTTCTAGTGTTCTTCATAGTCTTGAATTTGAAGCTAAAAGTGTTTTCTTTTGCTAGAGAACTCCAACATGTAAGGTGTATGTATTTTAGTTCTTGGATTTACAGTTTCCACTGGGAAAAATTTGTACATCATTTAGTGTGTTTCCACTGAGAATTTTTTAATTTAGTGGATATAAACTTCTCGAATACAGAAGAGCCTATTTTAACTGATATGAAAGTAATTCTAAAACTTACTTAAATCTTGAGAAGTTTCTTAAAGACTCCTGTTAACTTAACGCATCATTCCAGAACCTCTAATGTGTTATGTATTTTAGCCACTTTAGAAACTTCTCCTGGCTGAGATCAAGTAGATATATAGACTCTGGTATCCTTGGTTACTGTATTTAGAAAAACAGCTCTTAATTTATACTTTTGTGATTTGAAAAAGTGTATTAGACTATTTGGAAACCCTAGTCGCCTGGTGGTTAAGTCCAGTGGCTGCTGACCATAAGGTCAGCAGTTCAGATCCACTAGGTGCTCCTTGGAAACTCCATGGGGCAGTTCTACTCTGTAGTGTCACTGTGAATGGGAATCAACTTGGACAGCAGTGGGTTTAGTTTGATTTGATATTAGACCATTTAATAACAGCTGGGTCCTAAATGATTAAATAGTTTTGTTGTTACAACATAACATTTGATTTATGTCATGCTTAAAGGATATTATTGTTGTTAGGTGCCACTTGGGCCCACTCATGATAAAGAGACAGGGCTAATGTGGACATAGTCCATTGGCACTTGGTGACCTAGCCCACAGAGGCCATAAATGAGAGAAGAGATTGGCTTGTCTGAAATGCAAGGAGTTTTGTGGACTCCTGAGCCTCTGAATGGTGCCCATTGACCTAACCAATGGGGACTGGGAAAGAAAGAGAGAAAAGTACTGATTAGTCGGAAGTGCAGGGAGGTGTGTGGACTCCTGAGCTTACAGCTGGTGCCCATTGATGCAGCCCACATGGACTAGGGAAGAACTGACCAGAACCAGATGAATGACAAGAACGATGTTCAGTACCATGCGCTGGTGTAAATTGCTGCAATTTTCTAGCTTCCTCTGGACTGGACTTTTCTTATGGATGCAAAAAAGAAACCAAACTAAACCTGCTGCTCTCGAGTCAAGTCCAACTCATAGTGACCCTAGATGTCAGAGTAGAACTGCCCCATAGAGTTTTCAAGGAGTGCCTGGCAGATTTGAACTGCCAACTTTTTTGGTTAGCAGATGTAGCACTTAAAGCACCATGCCACCAGGCAGATGTTCAAAATTCCAACCAGAACAAAAGATTTACTGGACCAAGAAACACACTTGTCTCCTCAGAATACTGGTTTGGTAGGGATGGGCAGTTTAGAAATTGGCTATTTAAAACAGGGAGAGATAAAGGCATGAAGTGGCTGGCTCACACACTTTTGTAGATGTGGTTAGACTCCAAATGAGGGGGACAAGGGAGGATCCCCACTGAATTGGTGGGGGTCTGAGTAAGAGAGGGTGGAGGAAAATGATAGCATAATTCATTTGTGAATGTTGATTGTTAACAGAGTGAATTGTGTTTGTAAAAATTTACTATATAAGCAGTAGCTGAAAGAATGAACTAAGGGGAAGGCACTGCTAGACTGAAGGACAGTGGCTGAGCCTAAGGTCCCTTAAAGATTTTGCCATGCTGATAACTTCATGAGCCTCGGAGGCTCTCAGAGGAAGGGAATAATCTTCTGTCAGTTGAATTTTATCAGAGGCCAGATAGGGTGAAGCTGAAAACAACTTTTGGAGAACCTGGCCAGATCAGATGGACACCTGCAGCAGATCTGAATGGCTGGTACCTGAGTACCCTCACCTGAGAACTCTTTGCCCTGTTGAAGTAATAACTGTTAAGGGCTGTTTTGGAGCAGTAAAATGATTGGGAATAGGAAGTTAATCATTCAAATGTGAAAGAGCTAATTACTAGAAGAACCAAAGGGTTACCTGCAGTGCAGTGAATTATTTAATACAGCTGTTCTAGCCGTAATCTTTGTAACTCCCACCTAATGACTGGGTGGAGCTAGGCAAATGTGCTATTTGTGTCCCACTGAGGAGATTAATAAGCTTGCTAATAATGCAAAAAAGATGCATGGCACCCTCGTGGGGGCAGTACCATGCAAATAAGATATATGGAACCCTAACAAGGGTATTAGTTTTTCCATCCTGCTAGTCTTAAAATAAGCTATTCCAGAGGCGAAAAGAAAGGAACTTCACATCACTAAGAAAGACGATATGGGAATAGAGTGCATCCTTGGTGCTCAGGTCCTTGCTTGGGGAACCTCCTAGACCTAGGAGACAAAGAACTGTAACAGTGGAGGCAGTAGAGATAGTGAGACGCAGCAGCAGAGAAAAAGAAACAGTAGAACCCGGAGACCAGTTCCACTGGCTAGGGCTCAGGTAGTCATAGTTGTGCCTTCTAGGGCTAGCAAATGTGAGAGAATTTTGAAGTGGAGCCTCTAACGATCTGGTATGTAACTGTTTCCTAGACTTCATGAGAATTTAACAGGTAAACTGCCCTTTCATTCACTTAAAAAATTATTTTAATTTGTGGTAAGAATTACATATAACAGAACAGTTACCTGTTCAACAGTGTTTACGTGTATAACTTGGTGACTGATTATTGTCATCATTTTGTGCAGTTATTACAACATGGGCATATTAACGTCTCAGTCAGCAAACACAAGGGCGTACTGTTCTTGTGTCTGCAGAGGTAGTGCTCTTTGTTACAACATTAGACTGTGTCTGAGGATGTATGGGTTTATGTATGTTGTGGGGAGCAGTCACTAATAATTAGTGAACAGTTGCATCATATCTGAAAATTTGAAACTTGTGGGGAGATTGAGACTCATGTTTCTTTTTAACTTTTATTACCTTTTACTTGTCTCTTTGAAAGGTACAGAGAAAGTGACAGTACAAGTGAGTTTTTAAAAAAATACCTGGCGTGTAAAACCTCATAATTCTCCAAATGACTATTCTTTTTTCATCCATCGTCAGGTTGACTTGTCACCTCTTGATTTCCTAGAGTTGTTCAAGAATTATGATCAGCTCACAGCCTTGAGTTGCACGTTAGTTGTGCTGGCCCCTGGTCCTCCTATGACTGAGAAGAACAAAAGGAAATACTGCCACTCTGCAGTGTTTCCCAGTTGTTAATTCCTCATTGTGCCTTTGTCCTTTGCTTTTTGTTTAATTGAGTATTCTGCTGGATCTTATGGAAGTGGATCTCATGTGAACTGTCTGTTCACAATGAAATGATAACCTGAAATTAGAGCTTTTCTAACTATTCTAGACTATGAAGAGAGAAGAATAAGTCTGAGTGGTGCCATCAAACTGTAGAAAGATTATTTCACTTTTTTTGAATTCTGTGAGATAGGACACAATTAGCAAGAAAGTGAATTTAGTTAGTGAAGGAAAGAGGATGATGGCTATACCCCAGAGTAAACCTTGCTAGAACATAGAACATAGTATCCATGTCAAAGTCCCTATGAATTCTCAGCTCCTCAGAACTGTCAGCTTCACCCTTTGTTCTTGTACGTGTTGCAGTACGTGGTACCTTGCTGATGCCTACTGTGTGGGATGTTTTAGGACTCAATGGTCATTGAAGATGTGGTTGTGGTCTTTAGCCAGGAAGAATGGGCTTTGCTGGATCTTGCTCAGAAAAAACTCTACAAAGATGTGATGATGGAAACCTTCAGAAACCTGGCCTCAGTAGGTAAAAATGGCATCATTTGTTTTTTAAATTGATTCTTCCAGGGAACAAAAATAATTTATTAATCAACTTTGCTCCAGTATTTGGGCTGAAGAATGGAAACAAATTGTTAAACAGGCATGACCCTCTGTCTCTTGAGTTCACATGTCCTGGCTTTTCTGTGAACATAAAGCTCAAGCTCTGTGTGAGTTCTCAGTTCTCTTGTGTTTTAGGCTGGGTTCTCTAGAGAAGAAAAACCAGTGAAGGATATAGAGAGAGTGACACAAAGATATATTTATAATAAGGAATTGGTTCATGCAGTTTTAGAGGCTGGAAAGTTGTAAATCTGTGGATTAGGCATCAGGTTTCCCCTAATTCACATAACTTTAGGGGCTGATGAACTCCAGATTGGTAGGTCAGATGGCAGGTTGTTGGCTCATGGGCTTCAGAGACTAATGAGTCCAAGATTGGCAGATAAGGTGGCAGGCTGCTGGCTCAAGTCCCAAGAACTGGAGGCCAGATGATGATGAGCTAGATGCAGGATCCAGAGGGAGCAAAAACAAACAAGCTTTGCCAGAAAGTCTGTATATTGGATACAGGCCATACCCTGCAAGCAAACATCCGTTCATCTACTTTGCTGCTAATGTCAGATTTGATTATGAAGGTGATTACAGTATATCAGATCTCATCACGGAAATGAATAACATCATTACCTAACAGCCAAACTACACCATAGCTGGAAAAACACTGAGAATTATGGCCTAGCCAAATTGACACATAACCTTAGCCATCACAAAGTGTAAGGACTGGCTTTAGAGGGCACTGAGATTTGTATTTTGATGTTGTGGAAAATTTTACAATGTTTACTACAAATTTGATATGATTACTTTGCTGCACATAAACTCACATCTGTTCCATCTGAAGAGGAAAATATTGGCTCAGTGTCAAGGATATGTTATGTGTTGCGTGCTTTGAAACTCTGGTGGTGTAGCAGATAAGTGCTATAGCCGTTAACAAAAATCTTAGCAGTTTAAATCAACCGGGCTGTCCTTGGAAACTCTATGGGGCAGTTCTACTCAGTCCTACAGGGTCACTGTGAGTCAGAATTGACTCAGTGGCAACAGCTTTGGTTTTGAGCTGTCTTCCCTCATGATATGCATTTCTCCTTAAATACCATGTCATCTATATTTACTATTTTCATAAGAAGGACAGTGAAGATAGAAATTATACAAGGTCACTGTGTCAGGGAGCACCATGAAAGGAAGAATTTTTTGAACGTCAAGTCCTGCATTTAGCAGAGGCATAACAATGAGGGGCAGGGGACAGTGACTTGCTCTAGGGTGCAGGTCCAAGGGGGTGCTAGATGAAGCATGGAATGGGATTATAAAATGCCGCAAATATGACAGGCACCTGACTAAGGCAGCAGGACAAGAGGGGATAAGGTGTTGCTACTGATGCATTGTGACTGTTAATGTCCATTCATCTTGAAATTGGGAGGGAGATTGCATGGTGGTGCTCATTATCCCCGGCATACAGGAAATTACATTTGAATCCACCAGTTAGAAAAAGACTCTTTTGGGTTGAGGATACAACTTCGCAAATATCAGAGCTTATTATTTTTCTTATTATATTTTGATGTTAGCAATCCTCTCATATCTTTGGTCATGGTGACCCTTTTCCTTTTTTAATGTTATATTTATTGTGTCCAATATCTTTCTACTTAGCTCTGTTAATTAGACCTGTGTATGTCACTGATGCTGTCCATCTTCATGGAACTATTTCTTAGTAAATTGCTTTTTAACTGTTGTCAGAGTGCAGAAACAATGAATTTGTCTGAGTCTTTCTTTGCTCACAACAGCCTTTTTTTAACCTAATAATTCTTTTTCTTTTTTTTTTCATGTTGTAAACCTCAACGTGAATTATTGGGCCAGTCTCTGAAAACCTTAACAATGGAAAAAAGTTACCCAGCAAACATGTAATAGTGCAATTTATGAAGACAAACACCTGGTTAAGAGACATCTCTGAATTGCATGTCAATAAAGATTTGCATAAAAACCAGAGGAGACATTTGAGGTAAATGTCATTCATACAAGAGGAAACAGTATCTCAGGACAAAATTTTAAGGTGTCATGACTTTATATACTTACTATATATATACATAAAATGCTTAGTAAAGTAGAATGTCAGCAGAAAAGGGGAAATAATGAGATCGAGTCACACAGTGGCTACAGCATTGAGCTCAAACACAGCGAGATTGTGAGAACGGCACAGGACCAGGCAGTGTTTCATTTTGTTGTACACAGGCTGCTGTGTGTCAGAACCAACTCAGCGGCACCTAACAGTACATATAAATCTAGCTGTAAAGTTGTGTGGTCAGGGAATTTTCAAAATACTACATTCTCATAAATGTGAGTCACATATTGAATGTTTGAAACATTTTATTTGGATATAATTATCAGAAAGCCACATGTTTTAGAAAACCAGTGACAGTAAGTGTAGGATTTCTGCTAGCTGATTTATCCTATGAAACATGAGACAAGTTAGGGCAAAAACCGTGCAGGTTCACTATACTTGATAATTGTGAAATGGAAACAGGTTTATTTACAACAGTATGTTGTCTATTTTAACAGACATCATACAGTAGAAAACCTCTGTGAAAGTACTGAAGGCATTCATTGTGGGATAACCTTCAGCTGGATTCCAAATCTTCCTGTACTAAAAAGAAATTCTCCAGAAGTGAATCCTTTTGAATGCTGTGAGTGTGGAAAAGCCTTCATGGATCACTCGTCACATAACCATCATACTAGATCTCACACTGGATCCAGTAACTGTCAGTATGAGGAATGTGGAGAAACCTGCAGTTGTCCCTCTCACCTAACCACTCTTATGAACACTGTTACTGAAAAGAAACCTCAAAAATATATGGTATGGGAGAAAGACTTTATATGTTTCTCAGCATTTAAGAATCCTGTGACAACACTCATTGGTGAGAAATACTACGTGTGTAACCAGTGTGGGGAGCATTTCTGTAGTTTCCCATCCTTTTGGACACATGTGAAAGGTCATAAACATGAATGCCAAGAATGTTGTGAAACCTATAGTTGGCCTTCATCCCTCATTTTACATAAAAAAATTTGTAACAGAGATGTGCCTTATGAATGTAAGCAGTGTGGGAAAGCCTTTAGTCGTTCTTCCACCCTCACTAAACATACAAGAATTCACAGTGGAGAGAAACCCTATGAATGCAAGGAATGTGGGAAAGCCTTTAGTTTTTCCTCAGCCTTAACTCAACATATAAGAACTCACAGTGGAGAGAAGCCTTATGAATGTAAGGAATGTGGAAAAGCATTTAGTTGTTCCTCAGCCCTCGCTCAACACATAAGAACTCACAGTGGAGAGAAACCCTATGAATGTAAGGAATGTGGGAAAGCCTTTAGTTATTCCTCACGCCTCGTTGCACATATAAGAGTTCATAGTGGAGAGAAGCCTTATGAATGTAAGGAATGTGGAAAAGCATTTAGTCGGTCTTCACGCCTCACTGCACACCTAAGGCTTCACAGTGGAGAGAGGACTTATGAATGTAAAGACTGTGGGAAAGCTTTTAGTTGTTCCTCAGCTCTCACTCAACATACAAGAACTCACAGTGGGGAGAGGCCGTATGAATGTAATGAATGTGAAAAAGCTTTTAGTTCTTCCTCAGCCCTCATTAAACATATAAGAACTCACAGTGGAGAGAGGCCCTATAAATGTCAGGAATGTGGGAAGGCCTTTCGTTGTACCTCATACCTCACTCAACATATAAGAATTCACAGTGGAGAGAGGCCTTATCAATGCAAGGAATGTAGGAAAGCCTTTAATTCTTCCTCATACCTCACTCGACATACAAGAATTCACAGTGGAGAGAGGCGTTACGGATGCAAGGAATGTGGGAAAGCCTTTATTTGGTCCTCACAGCTCACTCGACATACAAGAATGCATAGTGGAGAGAGGCCTTAGGAATGTAAGGAATGTGGGAAAGCCTTTGTTTGGCCCTCATAGCTCACTTGATCATAGACTTCATAGTGGAGAGAGGCTTTTTGAATGTAAGCAGTGTGGAAAAGCCTTTATTCAAGCAATATCCCTCACTCGACATACCTGAATTCACAGTGAATGGAGACCTTATGAATGTAAGGAATGTAGGAAAGCCTTTGTTCCTCACACCTCACTCAACCTGTGAGAACTCACAGTGGAGAGACTACTCTGTCAAAAGTGAGATGTTTCCTTTTTACTGCTATAATTTGAAACAGCAGATTCCCCAAAGTGTGGGATTAAAGAACAGAGTGCCTCAGTGAGTAAGAAAGCAGTACCAATTGAATGAAGGAGTCATTAGAGCTACTTTGCATGTTTAAGAGAAATGACAGTTTCAGTATAGCTGCAGGGTTGTCATCAGCAGTATTAGTTACTTTCTAAGCTAAATTTTACCTTTCTTAAACTCTGGCTATTACAAATAAGGCTGCAGAAAATAGCTTTGAGCAAATGTGGTTAAACATTTTATTGATGTTATTTTGCATACAATAAAATACACTGAACTTGTATTTGCTTTGAGTGTTTTGTGTTGTTTCCATGTTTATCACACTTCCTTGCTTCCTTTCCTATTATAAATTAATTATTTTATCCTTTATAATTAGTACTTTTCTCATAGGGCAATACTTTGAAACTGCAAATATTCTTTTTTTCTTTGTACTTTGGCTTATCTTTTTAGTACCCACTGGTAATTATTACCTATGATGATTATTACTCTAGTGTTTACCAAATGTTATTTTCTCTTCCATTCATTTCTTCTATAGTTATTGTCATTCTTCAAGGATTAGCTTTCCCTTCTCTACCTTTTTCGTAATTTTTAAATTATTTATACCAGTATACATTAATCTGTATTACTTTTTCTCTCCTCTTGCTCAAACTGTCCCAGGTTTGCCTATTAGGTGCTGACTTAAATAGATTCAGGTAAAGAGAGTTTCCCTGGAGTGTGGCTGGCACTACCTTTTATCCTCTTATTCTACAAGAGATAAAAAGGAAGCAAGCAGAGAGTTGGGAACCTCATACCGTCAAGAAACCAGCACAGGGAGTAGAGTGCATCCTTCAGATTGAGGTTCCTGTGTCATGATGCTCCCTGACCAAAGACCAAGAACTTTCCTCTAGAGCCAACAAAGAGAAAGCCTTTCCCTTGCAGTAGACATCCTGAATTCAGATTTGTAGCCTACTGGTCTGTGTAAGAATAGACTTTTCTTTGCTAAACCATCCACTCAAAATATTTTTATTAGAGCAGTACCAGATGACTAAAACAGTTCTTGTATTTTTTTGACATGTCCCCACTGTAATTTGTACATTACTTTCTGCCAACGCTTAACACTCATCTTGTCTTTTCCGCCTGATCTTTGGGATGAGACTTTTCTTCAAGAAACCTTGGTTCCTCTTATTAGAGAATGATATTTAAAAGCAAAGTTCTGGGGATTATGTATGCTTATTCCTACTTGGCCCTCAAACTGGAAAGAGCTAGGAAATACATGTGTGCAAGTATACAGGTATACATTGGAGATCTTGCAGGTTCAGTTCCAGACCACTACAATAAAGCAAACATTGCAATAAAGCAATTCATGGATTTTTGGTTGCCCTGTGCCTACAAAATTCATGTTTATACTGTACTGTAGTCTATTAGTGTGCAAAAGCATTGTCTTTAAAAAAAAATACATACCTTGCTCGGCCACCACCAGTGATAGCCACGATGGAGCTCACTAGGTTGAGTCTCACCAGCAACACAAGAATAAAAGGGGGTGCATCTTCTACACAATGATAAGGAATAACGATTCCAGGAAACATCTTCTAACCTGGTTTCAACTGGAAGACATTATGTTGAGTGAAAGTAGTCAGCGACAAAAGGACAAATACTGTATGAGACCTCTACGATAAGATCTCAAAAACAGACTTGTGTATAGAAGAAAAGACTCTTTGACAGCTGCAAGGGAGGGGAGGGAGGGAGCGTGAGGAGGGGAGGGTTTAGTTTAGACAGTTACTAGAAATCTAGTTGGGAGAAAGCGGTGACAGCACACATTAGGAACAAGAACATTAAGTGGACTTCAGCATAACTTGAGTACTCCTTCCATCTTAACTCAATACTGCAAGGATAGAGTAGCTGGGGCGGGGGGCAGGGGACCATGCTCTTAGGCAAATTCCAGGCCAATTGGCACAACTAGCGTTTTGCTAAGAGAGCTCTCTGCACCCCACATTGGTGAGTGGCGTCTGGGGTCTTAAAAGCTGCCAAGCTGCCATCCGAGGACACAGCAAATGGTCCAACTCAACAGGAACGGATGCTCACCGAGGACCAAAATGACATGTGGTAAAGACACCCGAGAAGACGGAGAGAACCACAAGAGTGGGCACCTACATCGACTTGGGACCGGAAGAACCGGATGGTGCCTGGCCACCACCAGTGATAGCCACGATGGAGCTCACAGAGAGGAGTCTCACTGGCAACACAAGAATAAAGAGGTGCATCATGAGATCTCCACTAAAAGACCTCAACTGATGGTCCAGCAGCTTTGGGGTTCCCCTGAGAGCATGGCCCCCGGCCCTGATGCTGCCCTTTCCCATAAATTATAACAAAGGTCCACTCTTTGGACAGGAATGGATTGGACTTGGCAAGGCAGAGTGACCATATATTGGAAGCACTTTATGGTTCTATACATCTATAGGATATCATCTTGCTGACCTCTGGCTGGAGGAAGGGGAGTGGAAGGAGACTGTTGGGAGGATGAGACATGTATGGAGCAGAGAGGAATAGTGTGCTGTGTCACCAGACAGGGAGAGCAGTGGAAGCTGCATATAGGGGGGCATGTAAATTTATATGTGAATGTACATTTTCACTCAGTTATGTTAAATAAAAATTTTTTTAAAAAAGGGGGATGCATCCTGAGATCTCCACTAAAAGACCTCAATTGATGGTCCTGCGGTTTCGGGGTTCCCCTGAGAGCATGGCCCCCGGCCCTGATGCTGCCTGTGGTGGTCAGGATTATGTCAACTTGTCTACTACATATTTGGCTGCTGTATTAAGTGGCAGGGCGGGGTTTGTGGTGGCTCCCTGCCCCTCGGCTCTCATCTCGCGACCTTTTACTACGGCTCCTGGTCTCTGGTTCCAGCGTCTGGTTCCGGGACTTAACTAGCAGCTGTTGGACTCATCAGTCCTTACAGTCGGCACTTGAGAGTCCTGCTCCCTGATCTGCCGATCCTGGGTTCACCAGCCTCTGCCCGCTCCTGCTCCCTGACCTGCCGACCCTGGGTTTGCCAGCCTCTGCTTGCTCCTGCTGCCTGACCTGCTGATCCTGGTTTTGCCAGCCTCTATCACTTGGTCTTGCCACCAACTTGGGATCCACTGACCTACACAATCGGTGATCTAGAACTCTGGTCTCTGACTTGCTGACTTTGGGTTCCTCAGCTTCCGTGGCCACGTGAGGCTTGTGCCAGAGCTTGGGACATTCAGCTTCTGTGATTACGTGAGCTGTTTCCTATATTTGTATCTATCTATCTATTATAAATCTTTCCTTGTACCTACACATGTTACTGGTTTTGCTTCCCTAGAAAACCCAGCCTAAGACACTGCCCTTACCCATAAATTATAACAAAGGTCCACTCTTTGGACAGGAATGAATTGGATTTGGCAATGCAGAGTGACCATATATTGGATGCACTTTATGGTTCTATACATCTATAGGATATCATCCTGCTGACCTCTGGCTGGAGGAAGGAGAGTGGGTGGAGAGGAGCGGAAATGAGGCTGTTGGAAGGATGAGACATGTATGGAGCATAGAGGAATAGTGTGCTGTCACCGGAAAGGGAGAGCAGTGGAAGCTGCATATAGGTGGGCATGTAAATTTATACAGGAATGTACATTTTCACTCAGTCATGTTAAATAAAAAAGAAAAAAAAATACATACCTTAATATGAAAATATTACTAAAAATGCTAGCCATCTTCTGAGCCTTCAGTGAGTTATAATCCTTTTGCTGTCAGAGGGTGTCTCACCTTGATGTTGATGGCTGCTGACTGATCAGGGTGGTGCTTGCTGAAGGCTGGGGTGGCTGTGGCAGTTTCTGTAGATAACAGTGAAGTTTGCTGCATTGACTGACTCTTCATGAAAGATTTCTCTGTAGCATATGATGCTATTTGACAGCATAATACTCACAGTAGGAGTTTCAAATTTGTAGCCAATCCTATCAAACTGTGTGGTAAGCGGGACGTGATGGCCCAAGATGGCGCCCAGGGCCAGAACAGCACCCCAACCACACCCTTGTTTACCAGACCTAGGGCTTTCATGGCGCATGCCTGTGGGCAGTGGCTTCCCGCTAGCTTATCGTGGGCTGCCATCTTGGGAGAGCGTGGCACATGAGGATTGGAGGAATCTAGGGTATAAATTGAGCAAGCACCAGGAAAGAAGGAGAAGAATAATAAGAGAGAAGAATAAAGTCAGCAACCAGCAAGGCGGCTCGCATCCGTGTGTCCTGTCTTCTTTCCGCCGGCAGACAGTTAGGCAGCGACAAGTGGTGGCCCGTACGGGGACCCACTCTTCAATCAAGGAGCCCGAAGAGGTGAAACGCTAGCGTAAGTAGGACCCCAGAAGTAGGGGCGAAGGGAAAGTGAAACACTAGCATAAGTAGAACCCCGGAAGTAGGGGCGAAGGGAAAGTGAAACGCTAGCGTAAGTAGGACCCCGGAAGTAGGGGCGAAGGGAAAGTGAAACGCTAGCGTAAGTAGGACCCCGGGAGTAGGGGCGAAGGGAAAGTTATTTTATTGCAGCGATTAGGAGGCCGTGTGAAACTCAGAGGCGATGGGGAACCGGCCTTCCTCTCGGCACTTACTTGATGCCTTAAAGTGCGTATTGATGCCGCTGCTGATCACCTCACTAGAGCCACTCTCATCCTTAATGCCACTGAACAAGCTGAAGCTTTTCACAAACGTTTTCATGTGAATGCTCACACCCTCTCCTCGCGCTTCCATATATCGTGGGAAGCCGCTCGGGCCATAGTAAAACAATGCGCCTCCTGTGCACGCTACCAACCCCAGCCACACATAGGTGTGACCTATTGCAGGACCAAGTGGATGTGCTATTCCAGCTGGCACAGCTGGGTTGTGAGCAAAGGCTTCCTGGATTGTGTGTCACCTCCGTACAGTTCAGCAACGTCTCTAGAGCTGTTAACCTCTCTCGGTCTCTTTCTTTAGAACTACAGGGCAACTGGTCTGCTAATTTAGAGCAGACTCTGGAACAGCTAAGACTCTCCATCGTTGCGATCAACTCCATGCGAGTCGATACTCACACTCCCAGTGGACTGCTGAAATTTATGAGCTCAGCGTTTTCCACCATCAAGGAATGGACGGGACTTGGGGTACTCAGTGTAGCTTTCCTCTGTGCCATTTTTGCCATATGTCTTATTGGCCGGCGCGCCTCCCGACAGCGATGACAGGAACAGGCCCTGATTATACAGGCCATTGCAGCCGTGCAAGATGAACAGCCCTCGGCAAGCGTCTGGCTCAGCATGTTAGAAGGGTAGCCAAAGACGGGCAACCTCTTCTGGGGGTGCTACCAACCTAAGACAGGGGCCTCACCAAGCTGTGAGGTATCCCCATGACGGGTCAGGAGCATCCTAGCCGAAGAGGACCCAAGACAGGCACCTTCTCGGTTTATGTAAACAAAAAAGGAGGAGATGTGGTAAGCGGGACGTGATGGCCCAAGATGGCGCCCAGGGCCAGAACAGCACCCCAACCACACCCTTGTTTACCAGACCTAGGGCTTTCATGGCGCATGCCTGTGGGCAGTGGCTTCCCGCTAGCCTATCGTGGGCCTCCATCTTGGGAGAGCGTGGCACATGAGGATTGGAGGAATCTAGGGTATAAATTGAGCAAGCACCAGGAAAGGAGAATAATAATAATAAAGTAAGCAACCTGCAAGGCGGCTCGCATCCGTGTGTCCTGTCTTCTTTCCGCGGGCGGACAGTTAGGCAGCGACAAAACTGTGTTGCTGCCTTATCAGCTAAGTTTATATAATATTCTAAATTAAATCCTTTGTTGTCATTTCAGCAATGTTCACAGAATTTTCACCAGGAGTAAATTCCATCTCAAGGAACCACTGTCTTTCCTCATCCCTAAGATAGAACTCATCATCTGTTAAAATTTTATCATGAGATTGCAGCAATTTGGACATATTTTCAGGTGCCACTGCTGGTTCACTTGCTATTTCTGCCACATGTTCAGTTACTTCCTCCACTGAAGTCACAAACCCTTCCAGAAGAGTTGGAATCAACTTCCAAACTCTAGTTAATGTTGATATTCTTACCTTCTTCCACAAATCATAAATTTTCTCAGTGGCATCTCGAATGGTGAATCTTTTCTGGAACATTTTACTTTACTTTGTCCAGATCCATCAGAGGAATTGCTATCTATGGCAGCTACAGCCTTACAAAATGTATTTCTTAAATAGTAGGACTCGGAAGTCAAAATTACTCCTTAATTCAGGGACTGCAGAATGGGTGTTGTGTTAACAATCATGAAAACAACATTAATCTACTTGAAGATCTTCATTAGAGCTCTTGGGTGACCAGTTGCTTTAAGTCAAGGCCAATGAGCAATAATATTTTGAAAGGAATCTGTGAGCAGTAGGTCTAACAGTGGGCTTAAAATATTCAGTAAACTATGTTGTAAACAGATGTGCTGTCATCCAGGATTTGTTGTTCCATTTATGAAACACAGGCAGAGTAGATTCAGCATAATTTTTAAGGGCCCTGGGATTTTCAGAATGAGAAGTGAGCACTGGCCTCAAAGTCACTAGCTGCGTTAGCTCCTACCAACAGAATCAGTCTGTCGTCTGCAGTTTTGAAGCTGGGTAATGTTGTGATTTTCCTGTGCTGTATGTTAAAGGATTAGGGTGGGACTGTAAATCTCTTCATAAGATCATCCCCCTACTCCATTGTAAAGGGAGTTTCCCTGGAGTATGGCTTGCACCACCCTTAATCCTTTCATCCAGCAAGAGGTAAAAGGAAGCAGAGAATTGGGAACCTTGCACCATCAAGAAAGCAGCACCAGAACAGCACATCCTTCAGACCTGAGGTTCCTGTGCCATGCTTTCTGGACAAAGACTGATGCAATATTGGACTTTCCCCCAGAGCCAACAAGGGAAAAGCCTTCCCCTGGAGCAGACATCCTGAATTTGGACTTGTAGCCTACCAGAATTTGTGAATAAACCTTTCTTTGTTAAAGCCATCCACTCTAGGATATTTCCATTAGAGCAGCCCAAATGGTTAAAACGGTCAAGCCACCTTCGTCAGTTAGCTAGATCTTCTGGATAACACGCTGCAGCTTCAGCATCAGCTCTTGTAGCTTCCACATCAGCCTACATTGACTCGGGACCAGAAGAACCGGATGGTGCCCGACCACCACCAGTGATAGCTGCGATGGAGCTCACTAAGTTGAGTCTCACTGGCAACACAAGAATAAAAAGGAGTGCATCCTGAGATCCCCACTAAAAGACCTCAATTGATGGTCCAGTGGTTTCAGGGTTCCCCTGGGAGCATGGCCCCGGCCCTGATGCTGCCCTTGACCATAAATCATAACGAAGGTCCACGCTTTGGACAGGAATGGATTGGACTTGGATGCACTTTATGGTTCTATACTTCTATAGGATGTCATCCTGTTGACCTCTGGCTGGAGGAAGGAGAGTGGATGGAGAGGAGGGAAAAAAGAGACTGTTGGGAGAACGAGACATGTATGGAGCAGAGAGGAATAGTGTGCTGTCACCACACAGGGAGAGCAGTGGAAGCTGCATATAGGTGGGTATGTAAAACAGGAACATACATTTTCACTCAGTTATATTAAATAAAAAATTTTAAAAAATAATAATAATAATAGCCAAACTCATCCTACTGGTTTCAGAACAATGTAGTTTTGTGGATGAAGACCAAGCTCATGAGATTTACAATGGTTCTGTTTTCATAACTAAATATTTTAAATATTCTACCTTTCTTTTTAAGGGGAAAAAAAAGGGCTGAACAGAGATTCGCTGAGAAGAACACATTCACAATAAACTTGGTTTCTTTATCTTTGAAATGTAGTTCATTGGTGAGTAACAGGGAGCATTTCATGGGAGTTCCAGGGAGGTACTGTATTGATTTCAGAAATCATCAAATCCATGACACCATTATATGCTCGGTGTCTGAACGTAGGAGAATCAGAAGGGCCCTGAGAAGGTGATGGAAGAACTACACAGCTACAACTGTAGGTGTTAGTTAATAAGGAATAGATGTAGATGAAGCTCTAGGCAGGTTAGCAGACATTTTGAAGAGACAGTCATTGACTTCAGAAACACAAGAGCACTTGCTGTATATCAAATGTTAAATCGATCCACCACCTCTAATTTTGTAGCTGTATGTTTCAGTACAGCATTTCTGGCTGGTTCCTTTCAAATCTATAGGATCTCCTGTGACTGTTTCCAGTTTCTGCTTTGTATCTTCATGACCACAGTAAGCATAAATGTTTTATATCTATGTGTCTGTTTCTACTGTCTATGCTTGTTCATTTCCTGGATGTCTGATAAATTCTTAATCTGTAGTAGACACTATATTAATTAGGTTTTCTTATTTTTTTGACATACAGTAAATAGAGTACCATCCATTGCTCACATGCAAGTTCAAGTTTAAGCTGAAGAAAATCAAAGCAAGTCTATGACAGCCAAAGTACAACTTTGAATCTATTCCAGCTTAGAGATCATGTCAAGAATAGATTTGATGTGTTGAACATTAATGACCAAAGACCAAACAGGCAATGACATCCAGGACATCATACATAAAGAAGTCATTAGAAAAGACCAAAGTGGTTGTCAGAAGATCCTCTGAAACTTGCTCTTGAGTGTAGAGCTGTGAAAGTGAAAGATTTCGAAGGGCAGCTGGAATAGACACAGTGTTACGGTGACATGTGCAGAGACCTGGAGTTTGAAAGCCAAAAGGGAAGAACACACTTAGCACTTCTCAAGCTGAAAAAACTGAAGAAAAAATTCAAGCTTCAAGGTACAATATTCAAAGATGTCATGGGAAAAGTATTAAACAATACAGGAAACATCAAAAGAAGACAGAAGAAATCCACAGTCAGTGTACAAAAAAGAATTGGTCAATATCCAATCATTTCAGGAGGTAGTATACAATCAAGAATAAATGATACTGAAGGGAAAAAAGAGTCTAAGCTGCAATGAAGACATTGGTAAAAAAAAACAAAAAAAAACAAGACTTCATGAATTGGTGGAAAACCAACTGAGGTGTTTCAACAAACGGTTGCAAGGCTGCAGGTATTCACTCATTTATGCCAAGAAATTTGGAAGACAACTACCTGGGCAACCAACTGGAATAAATTCATATTTGTGCCCATTCCAAAGAAAGGTGAACCAATGGAATACAGATTATCAAGCAATATAACATGCAAGTACAATTTTGCTGAAAATAATTCTGAAATATTTGCAGAGTACATTGACAGGGAACTACCAGAAATTCAAGCCTGATTCAGAAGTTATGTGGAAAAGGAGTATCATTGCTGATGTCAGATAGATCTTGGCTGAAAGCAGAGACTACCAAAGAGATGTTTATCTATATTTTATAGACTTCACAATGGCATTCAACCACATGGATCATAACAAATTATGAATAACATTTTGAAGAATGGGAATCACGTAACACTTAATTGTGCTCATGGAAACCTGTACATAAACCAAGAGGCAATGGTTAGAACAGATCCAGGGAATACCGTATGGTTTAAAGTCAGGAAAGGTGTACGTCAAGTTTGTATCTTTTCACCACCACCAGGCACTCCTTGGAAACACTATCGGGCAGTTCTACTTCGACCTATAGGGTTGCTATGAGTCAGAATCAACTCAACAGCAACAGGTTTGTTTTTTCTATTCTGACCTACAGGGTTGCTATAAGTCGGAATCAATTCAACAGCAACAGCTTTGTTTTTTCATTTTTATTTAATCTGTACGATGATACAATGACCAGACAATCCAAGAAGCTGAACTATATGAAGAAAAACATGGCATCAGGATTTTAAGACTCATTAACAACATGTAATAATAGCAAGATATCACAACTTTGCTTGGTGAAAGCAACGAGGACCTGAGGCACTTACTAATGAAGATTAAAAACTACAGCCTTCAGTATGGATTACACTTCAATATAAAGAAAACAAAAATCCTTACAACTGTACCAACAAGCAACATCATGATAAATGGAGAAAATATTGAAGTTGTCAAGGATTTCATTTTACTTGGATCCACGATCAATGCCCATGGAAGAAATAGTCAAGAATTCAAAAGATGCATTGCATTAGGCAAATCTGCTGCAAAAGACCTCTTTAAAGTGTTGAAAAGTAAAGATATCATTTTGAGATATAAAGTGTGACTGATCAAGTCATGGCATTTTCCTTCACCTCATATGCATAGGAAATGAATAAGGAAGACCAAAGAAGTTTTTTTCCTTCTTTTTTTAACGGTGCCAAAAATAAATAATGAAATTTCCACCGAGTCAATTCCAACTCATAGTGACCCCACAGAACAGAGTAGAACTGCCCCATAGAGTTTCCAAGGACTGCCTGATGGATTCAAACTGCCAATCTTTTGGTTTGTACTTGTAGCACTTAACTATTACACCACCAGGGTTTCTGAGAATATTGAACATACTACAGACTGCCAAAAGAACAGAAACCCTGGTGGCATAGTGGTTAATTGGTATGGCTGCTAACCAAAAGGTCAGCAGTTCAAATCCAGCAGGTACTCCTTGGAAACTATATGGGGCAGTCCTACTCTGTCCTACAGGGTCACTATGAGTCAGAATTGATGGCAATGTACATGGTTTGAGCCAAAAGAATAAATAAATGTATCTCAGAAGAAGTATACACAACCAGAATGCTCCTTGGACACCAAAGTGGCAAGACACTGTCTATATACTTCGGACATGTTATCAGGAGACACCAGTCTCTGGAGGACATCATGCTTGGTAAAGGGTCAGAATTTTAGTCAGCTAGGGCTGCTCTAACAGAAATACCACAGAGTGGATGGCTTTAACAAAGAAAGATTTATTCTTACACAGTCCGGTAGGTTGCAAGTCCATATTCAGGGTGTCCGCTCCAGGGGAAGGCTTTCCCCTTGTCGGCTCTGGAGGAAAGTCCGGTATTGCATCAGTCTTTGTCCAGGGAGCGTCCTGACGCAAGAACCTCTGGTCTGAAGGACGCGCTTTGCTCCCGGTGCTGCTTGCTTGATGGTAGCGAGGTTCTCAAATTGTCCTTGGTTCTTTTTCCTTTTATTCCTTGCAGGCTAAAAGCATTAAGGGTGGGGCAAGCCATACTCCAGGGAAACTCCCCCCCACAGCAGGAATTTACAGCCCCACCCTAATCCTTTAACCTACAGGTTAGCAAAACCACACAATGGAGGACAGTCCCAAGATACTGGGAACCATATCCCAGCCACGTGGCTGCACACATTTTTGGGGGGACACAATTCCAACCATGACAGTCAGCAAAAAAGAATACCCTTGACAAGATGGATTGACACGCGACTGCAACAACGGGCTCAAGCATGACAACTGTGAGGATGGTGCAGGACCGGGCAGTGTTTTGTTCTGTTGTACACAGGGTCACTATGAGTCACTACTGACCCTGGGCCCCTAACAGCAGCAACAACAAGAATCTTTACAGAAACAGACTGTCCCTTCTGCACAGCGACTGCTAGACTTGAACTGCCAACGCTTTGGTTAGCAGTGAAGCTGTTAACTGCCACACCACAGACACTCCTTCAGACAGATGTATATATATAAATTTGTAAGATGTAAAGAAATCTACCCAAGTTTATGTGTTTCAAAGAGAAGACTTAAAATTGAAAGAAATGGATTCTCTACATCTTGAAAACACAAGTTTTTCCTTTTAAAACATTAATGGCATTTGGTTTCTAAGACTTATCTGGAGATTAATTGAAGGAGAAATAGACAAGATTTTTGATAAAAGAAGAGTGTGTCTAATAAAAATGTATGATAGTGACCCCACTGCTCTTCGCCCTGGCCAGCAGCAAGGCAATGGGTTCTTCCTCAGGTACCAGTGGAGGTCTGTGTTGGGGGGATGTTGGATGTTGTTGCCTGGTGTTTTGCTGTCCTCTGGCTGCTAAGTTCTCCCAGGTCCTCTTCCTGGTGATCTCCTGCCACTGCTCATGTCAACATTGTTACACCTAGCTAGTGTCCCTCCTCAGGAGTGCACACTCTGCCCCTCCTGCCCTCTGCCTGTGAGTGCCCCAGGCCAGTCTGCATCACTATCTGGCTGTGTATTCCTGAGTTTCCCAGGACTCAAATCTATGCTGTGCTCCTGCTCTCCTCTCTCTCAGGTCTGCCTACTGCCTGCATGTGCTCTGCCCACCTAGTCGCTCCTTCCAGGTCTGCCTCTGTCCGAGTCCTCTGTCTTGTTCCCACCCTGGGTTTTTGGCAACTGTGAGTAAGGCTGCTGCCACCTGTGGCTCTTTCAAAATGGTCACATTCAGCTGGGCAGCAAGCAGGGTGTCAACAGTCCAAGAATCTGCCTTTCTGTGGTCTCTGCTTCTAAGATCACTAGTTTTGTCACTTTTACCTGTTTTTTGTCATTGTTGCAGGACTCGTGAGGGTGCTGTTTGTGCCAACATCTTGCCTCCAATCCCCCAACTCCTCTTTTGCACACTGCAGATTCTAGAACTGGAGGATGAAGAAAAGGAAGGCTCATTTTTGGCAAAGCATTTCATGTTACACATTCCTCCAGATCCAGTAATGTGGTGGGTGTATCTGGGGTAAGTGCAATTCACATATTTTAGCTGATATGACAATATTTTGCCTACACACACAGGTAGGGTATTCAGTTTTTCTAATAAGAAAGTCTACTTTGGAAATAAAATCCTTTGCAGACAGTGACTTACAGTAGAATTCAGCAAACTTTTTTGTAAGGGTTAGCTAGTAAACACTGTAGGTTTTGCAGGCTGTATCACACCTGTGAAAAGACTTAAGACAGCCCCTGTAGCTTGAGAGCAGCTGCAGACGGTGAGTACGTGAATGGTCATGACCATGTTCCAGTTAACGAGGTGATTACAAAAGCAGCTGTTGTAGACACTGGGCCTGAGTCTGTGTAGTGTGTTGACTCCTGACTCAGAGAGTAGTTTCAGGTATAAGGTGCAGGCAAGTGATAGAGGACACTGTAAAATTAATAGAAAATATCATATGCAGCTTCCTTTCTACTAGGAGGACTCACCTGCTAGAAGTTCCAGGATGATTACGTCCATCACTCAGGCTCTGCCCTGTGTCCCTGGCCAAAGCTGATGTAACTGTCAGAGCCTTCGTCATCCTGACTCTCCCCTATGCCAACACTCCTCATCTAAAAAAAAAAAAAAAATTTGCCTTCAAATCAACTCAGACTCCTGGCAGGCACTGAGTTTCTTCTGGAAGGATGGAAAATTTGAGCACAGATATTGCTGATGGTTGTACAACATGATGCATGTATTTCATGTTACTAAATTGTATACCTGAAGAATGTTCAATTGGCCAATTATATATACATATATATATATACACATATATATACATACACACACATACATATCTATATATACAAAAAATTCAGGATAGGACAAATTGTTCTTTTTTAAAATATCTATTTCATGTATTTTACCATTCTTATTGTCTTTTATATTTGGAAAAGGAAATACATCTACTCACTCCTTGGCGATCTCAATTATCCAAAAATTGCTTTTACATCAGTAGTCAAAAACCCAGCGGAAGGAGCTTTTAGAGCTCTAGATCCAACTCGCCCCTGAGGTGAGCCTCTTGCTGGAGAGCAAAGCAGGGGGCAGCGCAGTCGGGCCTGGCTGGAGTAAGGGCCTGGGGAACTGGAATTGTGGGGTCAGGCCGGACTTTGCAACTGTCCCTTTCCCGTCGTCTGTGGATTTGACGCACTGCGGCCGCGCCAAGGCCTGTGCCAGAAGGCCCACGGTGCTGGGCGCAGGTCGTGTGCTCCCCGGGTCGGAAGACCAGAGAGCCCCTGCCCGGGATTACGCCTACCGTCTGTGGACCTGCCAGCCCGTTGGTTCAACGTCCGGCCCAGAGTCCTGGCCTGCAAGGGCGAGGCGCTCACTCCCCGGGGAGTCCGGCTGCCGACCTGCGCCCTGCATACGGTAGTGGTCTCACGAGAGAGCCATTTGGCTGGGAACCGAGAACTTCACCGTACAGTGTGAGGTGCAGCTCCTTCCGGCCCCTAGCCGGCGGCCCCAGGGCAGCGCGCACCCACCTACCCATGCCAGTTGCGCCTGCGGCCAGATCCTGGTGCCAGGCTACTTCTCCAGCCCCCAGAGCTCAAATGCTACAAGCACCTGAGCTACAATTTCCTGCAGATGGGTGGGCGCCCGGCTGGAGTGGTGTGGCCCAGGGATCCCAGCAAGCTTGACCACCCCAACACACCCCTGCGGAAGCGCTGGCGAGACTTGCGGCCAACGCGGGACCCTATGGCTTGGGAAACAGTGCGCCCCTCAGGAAATGTCCGGCCAGCGATGGAACCACGGGCGGGACTAGGGCTAGACCTGTCATCTGGCTCCTCATCAAGTCTCTCCTGAAAACTTTCCTTACTTGCACTGCACATTCTGTACGTTCCTAAGGTCCGGGCGGGGTCCCGCGGAAGCCTCGTCAGGCCTACTGTCCCACCAGCATCAAGACACTGCCAGGCGCACCTCCCGGCAACACGTGGCTGACTGCTGGGCAAGCGGCTCCTGCCGGCTGGGTCACTAAAGCGGCGTAGGGGACGGGGCCCGAGAAGGAGGGAGCGCCGGGAGGGGGCGGGGCCTGGGAGAGAAGGAGCGCCGGGACGGGGCGGGGCCTGGGAGAGAAGGAGCGCCGGGACGGGGCGGGGCCTGGGAGAGAAGGAGCGCCGGGACGGGGCGGGGCCTGGGAGAGAAGGAGCGCCGGGACGGGGCGGGGCCTGGGAGAGAAGGAGCGCCGGGACGGGGCGGGGCCTGAAAGGGAAGGGCAGAGAAAGGAATGGGGCTTGCCCGGGACTGCGGGACGGCAAAGGAAGCAAGGCTTCCAAAGCTGGCAGGAGTGGGAGGCCCCTTGGCAAGTACTCCCGAGCAACACTCTGGCGCAGCTCAGCGGCTTCAAGGGGAACTTCACTTTCTGCCGCGAAGTCAAATCAGGCGGGACTGCAGCCCTGGCCTCTTCATGGGGCGGTTAGAAATTGTTCTTGGAGAACCACACAGGGGCAAAATCATCTGAGATGCAGTCAAGATGGGGCAGGACCAGACTGCACCGCATGGGCACCCTCACCCTACCTGGATAGCCTTGACCGCACTGGGATCGCACAGGGACATTACTTCTCGGGGTGAGTGGGTTTGGAGAAGGCACGCAGTGACCCACGCCTGCTCTGATTCTCCTACCCTAGTTCCAGGTCACCAGCTATAACCTCCTGAGGCGGAAAGAAAGAGTCCTGGTGATGCAGTGGTTAAAAAGCTTTCCTGCTACTGTCCACCACGGCAAAAAGATGGAGTCAACCTAGATGCCCATCAACAGATGAATGGATAAATAAACTATGATACGTATACTCAATGGAACACTATGCAATGCAATGATGGAGAACAATGATGATTTCAGGAAGCATCTCATCACCTGGTTTGAACTGGAAGACATTATGCTGAGTGAAATCAGTCAGCAGCAAACGGACAAATATTGTATGAGACTCCTGCTATAAGGACTTAAAAGTAGACTTATGCATGAAAGAAACGTCTCTTTGGCGGCTACAAGGTAAGAGAGGGAGAGGGTTAGGCATAGATTAGATAGTCGATGGAAATTTGATTAGGTGAAAGCAGTGACAGCACACAGTAGAGAGTAGATCAGCTTAACTGGGCTTCATCATAAACTGAAAGGTTTTCTAAACTCAACCTAATATTTCAAAGGATTGACAAGCAGGGCCAGGAGTCTGGGGACCAGCTGGCCAGAGAGTTGAGGCCAGCTGGCATAACTAATCTATTGCTGAGAGTCTTCTGCACCCCATATTGGTGAGTGGTGTCTGGGGTCTTAAAAGCTAGCAAGCTGCCATCTGAGGTACACCAAATAGTCTCAACTCATCTGGAACAGATGATCACTGAGAACAACGAAGATATGAGGCAAAGAGAGCCCATGAGACAGAAGGACCCATATGAACGGGAGACTATCAACATCAGTGCAGAATTAGGTGATGCCCGGCCACCACCAAAGACAGCTGTAACGGAGGACAAGATGTAGAGTCCCTGAGACAACACAAGAAAAAGAGATGTGCCGTCTAAGAACTCTACCAAAAGACCTGAACTGATGGTCTGCAGCCTGGATGCTCTCCTGGGAACATGGCCCCTAGACCTGCTGCTGTCCCTGACTGGAAACCAGTAATAAGTCAACTGTGCAGACAAGAATGGACTGGACTCAGGGACACAGTGTGACCACATAGTATGTGTACTTTATGGTTCCAGACATTTACAGGAGGCTTTCCTACTGGTCTCTTTCTAGATGGGAGAGAAGAAGATGGAGAAGCGGGGAAAGATGCTTCTTAAGAGGCTACTAGATACACAGAGTGAAAAGGAAGAGTGTGCTGTCACCAGGTGGGGAGAACGGAGGGAGCTGCAGATAGGTGGGCATGCGAAAACGATTTGGATTTATATACTTTCACTTAATGACAACTTAAAAAAAACAGCTTTGCTCTAACAGAAAAGTCAGAGGTTGGAATCCGTAAGCCTCTGCAGGAGAAAGATGTAACAGTCTACTGCTGTAAAGATTTTATGGACTTGGAATCTCTATGGGGCGGTTCCACTATACTGTTATCAGTAGGTATTGACTCCAGGGCAGTGGGTTTTGGGGAGCAAAAGGTAGATCGGATGGTGCAGCTGTCAGTCCACAGAGGCATTTTCTCCATGAGGGACCTCGATGGCACGAATGTGCCCCCTTGGACAAATTTTCCACCTATGGATACCTCCTGCCATGATTACCTCCCCCAATGAACCCCTCTCAGTGGACAACTCCTCCATCGTCGAACATTCTCTCCCATGAAAATTCTGTCCCTCTCATAGAAGCCTCCTGCTATATAGATACCTCCCTCCCTTGGGTACCGTCCCCTCATGAATACTCCTCGCCTCTAATATCCACCCCCATTTCCTTTTCTGCTCCTCAGTGTTGTTGTCGGGAGCCCTCGAGTTGGTTTGGACTCATAGCAACCCCATGAACAACAGAACGAAACACTGCCCGGTCCTGCACCATGCCCACAATTGTTATGCTTCGGCCCATTGTTTGCAGCCACTGTGTCAGTCCATCTTGGTGAAAGTCTTCCTCTTTTTCGCTGATCCTCGACTTTACCAAGTGCGATGTTCTTCTCCAGCCATTGATTCCTCCTGACAACATGTCCAAAATATGTAAGACAGTGTCTTGTCATTCTTGTTTCTAAGGAGCACTCTGGTGTACTTCTGCCTAAACAAATATATTCATTCTTTTGGCAGCCCATATATATTCAGTGTTCTCCAACACCACGATTAAAAGGCATCAATTCTGCTGTCTTCTTTATTCTTTGTCCAGCTTCCTATACATAAGATATGACTGAAAATACCATGGCTTGGGTCAGGCATACCTTGGTCTTCAAGTTGACATCTTTACTTTTCAACACTTTAAAGAGATCCTTTGCAGCAGATTTGCCTAATGCATCTTTTGACTTCTTGACTGCTGCTTCCACAGATGTTGTGGTGGTCAGGATTATGTCAACTTGGCTATTCCATGTTTGGCTGCTGTATCAAGTGACAGGGTGGGGCCTGTGGTGGCTTCCCACCGCTCAGCTCTCATGTTTCTGCCTTCCACCACCTACTGCCAGTCTGCTCACTTAGCCAGCAGCTCCTGCTCTCTTCTGACATCTGGTTCCTGGACTTAAACTAGCAGCTGTTGGATTCATCAACCCTAACAGCCAGCACTTGAGAGTCCTGTTCCCTGACCTGCTGATCCTGGGTTCTCCAGCCCCTGCAGCTCCATCTCGCCGCCAGCTTGGGATCCACCAGCCTACACAACCGGTGATCTAGAACTCTGGTTTCTGACCTGCTGACCGTGGGTTCACCAGCTCCCATGGCCACGTGAGGCTTGTGCCAGGACTTGGGATTCAGCTTCTGCAATTGTGTGAGCTGTTTCCTTTATATATATATATAAATCTTTCCTTGTACATACACGTGTTACTGGTTTTGCTTCCCTAGAAAACTCAGCCTAAGATAGACGTTGATTGTGGAGCCAAGTAAAATGAAGCACTTAACAACTTCAGTATTTTCTGTTTATCGTGTTGTTGCTTATTGGTCCGGCTGTGACAATTTTGGTGTTCTTAATGTTGAAGTGTACTCTGTACTGAGGTCTTTGATCATCATCAGTAAGTGCTGAAGTCCTCTTCACTTTCAGCAATCAAGGTTGAGTCTTCTGCATAATGCTGGTTGTTAATGAGTCTTCCTCCAAACCTGATGCCCCATTCTTCTTCATGTAGTCCAGCTTCTTGGATTATTTGCTCATCATGCAGATTAAATAGGTATGATGAAAGCATGCAACCCTGATGCACCTCTTTCCTGACTTTAAACCATGCCATGTCTCCTTGTTCTGTTCACACAACTCTCTCTTGATCCATGTGCAGATTCCTTGTGAACACAATTGAGTGTTCTGGAATTCCCATTCTCCATCATGTTATCCATAATTTGTTATGATCCACACAGTTGAATGCCTTTCCACAGTCAATAAAATAGAGATAAACATCTTTCTGGTAGTCTCTGCTTTCAGCTGAGATCCATCTGACATCAGCAATAATCTCCCTGGTTCCAAGTCCTCTTCTGAATCTGGCCTGAATTTCTGGCAGTTCCCTGTCAACCTACCACTGTAGACACTTTTGAATGATCTTTAGCAAAATTTTATTTGTGTGTGATATTAATGATATTGTTCAGTAATTACCGCATTTGGTTGGATCACCTTTCTTGGGAACAGGCATAAATATGGATGTCTTCCAGTCAGTTGGCCAGGTAGCTGTCCTCCAGATTTCTTGGCATAGGTGAGTGATCATTTCCAGCACAGCATCTATTTGTTAAAACATCTCAGTTGATATGCCATCCATTTCTGGAGTCTTGTTTTGCCAGTGCCTTCAATGTAGCTTTGACTTCCTCCTTCAGTACCATCAGTTCCCAATTATGTGCTACCTCTTAAAATGGTTGAACATTGACCAGTTTTTTTTGGTATAATGACTCTGTGTATTCCTCCCATTTTCTTCTGCTGTTTCCTGAGTCATTTAAGATTTTCCCTGTAGACTCCTTCACTATTGCAACTCAAGGCTTGAACTTTTTCTTCAGTTCTTTCAGCTTGAAAAATGCCAAGAATGTTCTTCCCTTTTGGTTTTCTATCTCCAGCTCTTCACACATCATTATTACTTTGTCTTCTGAAGCCACCCTTTGAAATCTTCTGTTCAGTTTTTTGACTTTGTCATTTCTTCTTTTTATTTTAGCTATTTGAAATTCAAGAGCAACTTTAAGAGTTTCTTCTGATGTCCAATTTGGTCTTTTCTTTCTTTTTAATGACCTTTCTTTCTTTCTTCATGTACGATGTCTTTCCACAGCTTGTCTGTTCTTTGGTCATTAGTATTTGTCATGGTTTGAATTGTGTCCCCCCAAAAATGTGTGCAGCCATGTGGCTGGGATATGGTTCCCAGTATCTTGGAAATGTCCTCCATTGTGTGGTTTTGCTAACCTGTAGGTTAAAGGATTAGGGTGGGGCTGTGAATTCCCGCTATGGGGGAAGTTTCCCTGGAGTATGGCTTGCCCCACCCTTAATGCTTTTAGCCTGCAAGGAATAAAAGGAAAAAGAACCAAGGACAATTTGAGAACCTCGCTACCATCAAGCAAGCAGCACCGGGAGCAGAACACGTCGTTCAGACCAGAGGTTCTTGCGTTAGGACGCTCCCTGGACAATGACTGATGCAATACTGGACTTTCCTCCAGAGCCGTCAAGGGGAAAGTCTTTCCCTGGAGCGGACACCCTGAATATGGACTCGCAACCTACCGGACTGTGTAAGAATAAATCTTTCTTTGTTAAAGCCATCCACTCTGTGGTATTTCTGTTAGAGCAGCCCTAGCTGACTAAAACAGTATTCAACATGTCAAATCTGTTCTTGAGATGTCTGTCATACTGGGAGGACTTGCACATTGCTGTGATGCTAGGAGCTATGCCACTGGTATTCAGATACAAGCAGGGTCACTCATGGCAGACACATTTCAGCTGAGCTTCCAGATTAAGACAGACTAGGAAGGAGGACCTGGCGGTCTACTTCTGAAAAGAATTAGCCAGCAAAAATAGGCTCCTCAGTATCCTCTTGGAAACATCTCCTCTTGCCCCAAAGTATCTCCACCTTTTGAATATCTTTTCCTCATTCAAATCTTTGCTATTTATAATCCTTCATTCCACACATCAATTAAACCAATTGCTGTTGAACTGACTCTGACTCCCTGAGGGTAAATGATGAACATGCTCTGCTGCTAACCCAGAGGTTGGAGGTTCGAGTCCACTCCGAGGCGCACCAGAAGAAAGGCCTATTTATCTATTTCTAGGGAGAAAATAATCAGCAGGGAAAACCCTGTGGAGCCTAGTTCTATTCTGACACCCATGAGGTTGTCCCTGCTGTAGCCCCACACACATCTCTTTCTCTGAGAATCAGTCTTTCCCTCGCTCCCCTTCCTCAAGGATCCCTTCTGTCCAACTTCCTCCTTTACTTCTTTCCCCTCCCAGTCTCTGCCCACCCATTGTTTTTTTTCCTACTTTGTGAATGACTTTCTTCTACAAACTTCTCCTCAGAATGTCGGATGCCTCCACTCCCACCTAGAGTGTTCTCCCCATCCCGGGAATCCTGCCCCTCCTTGGGATTGCTCCCTTCACTCAGCCCCGCATCTAGGGGCACGCACAGCCTCTTGACTTGAGTTCCTCCCATTACCGAGGTGGTGATACTTCCAGGCCCGGACAGTCAGGGGCGCCCGCCGGAGCTGCTCTTCTCGGCCTCCGTGCCCGCCCTGGGCTTCAGCACCTACTCAGTGGCCCAGGTGCTTACTCGCCACACCCTGAAGGCCCACGGTGTTAGGCGCAGACCCAAGTCCCGCGTCCTGGTGATACAGAACGAGGTGAGATGCCGTTCAAACTCCCTTCCTCGCATGGCAGATTTGAGGTGCCGTGGTGAACCAGGCAAACTCTAGGTTGAAGGCTCCTGGGTTCATGGAGTAACACCACCACTCCAGCCATTGCGTGTCCTCGAGTGAGTGAGGTCTCCCGGAGCTGTGTGAGGACCCAGTGTGATCATGGGTGGGTGATACTCAACAGCTGTGTCAGCAGGTGGAGGTGGGGGTTTGCACCTTCAGGCGGGAGGGAGGTCGGGGAAGGCCTTCCTGAGGAGGCATGGTTGAGGGCAGTGCTGAGGGAAGTGAGGGACTGAGCCAGGTGGCTATTTGGGGGAAGAGAGATCCTGTCGGGAAGGGCAGACACAAAAGACCCCAGGCAGGAGAGTGTGTGGTGTTCAAGGAACCCAGTGTGGCTGAAGCAGAGTGCTGGGTGGTAATGGGAGGAGAGGACAGCAGGGCCTCAAAGGGCAAGAGGAGGACTTTGAATTTAGCAGAGAAAGACCCACAGGAGGGTCCTGACAGGACACATTTTAGACTTCTGTGGTCCTAGGACTTTTGCCTTTACAGGACTCTTCATCTATAAAATGATATTAAAATTATATTTTTGGCCCCTGGCCCTGATGCTGCCCTTGCCCATAAATCATAACTAAGGTCCACTCTTCAGACAAGAATGGATTGGACTTAGCAATGCAGAGTGACCATATATTGGATGCACTTCATGGCTCTATGCATCTATAGGATATCATCCTGCTGACCTCTGGTTGGAGGAAGGAGAGTGGGTGGAGAGGAGGGGAAAGGAGACTGCTGGGAGGATGAGACATGTATGGAGCAGAGAGGAACAGTGTGCTGTCACCAGGCAGGGAGAGCAGTGGAAGCTGCATATAGGTGGGCATGTAAATTTATACGGGAATGTACATTTTCACTCAGTCATATTAAATAAATAAATAAATAAAATTTTATGATAGCATTGGTATAAAGATGAATATAACCCATACTAGAGCCATTATTATGTATTCATTTTTCTTATAGGAGGACTGACAAGTTCATGAACTCATCCGAGAAAAACTGCTACATACCTCATTGCTGAATATCACTATGATCACCTTTGAAGTATTGCCTTTTGGAAGCTGTGCACAAATGCTGGTGCCTAGTTCACCATTCAAAGCAATTTTGGAACTCTTTTCCTGGAATGGCCATCAGAGCTGTCACCATATTATCTTTACTATCCTGAATGTCTTCATTTCAATATTTCCTTTTTCTTTGGGTAGAGAAAAAAGTCCTCAGGGGCTAGATCAGGTGAGTAGGGAGGGTGTTCCAATACAGTTATTTGTTTGCTGGCTAAAAACTCCGTAAGTCTGCAAACTTGCCACCATGTCACTGTGCACAATGGCCATTCCAGAAAGAGTTCCACAACTGCTTTGAAAGTGGACTAGGTGCTGGCACCGGTGCATAGTTTCCCAAGGGGAGTACTTCAAAGGTGACTGTAGTGATATTCAGCAATGAGGTATGTAGCACTTAGAACAATTAAATTTGCAAATTTAATTGTCAGAACTTGTATTCAAATTTTCTTCTGATTCTAGCAGTAATTAAAATTGAAGTATTTCTGTGAACTGCTGAAGTCTTCTGGCTCCTGATTTCGAAGACTCCTGTGCGAAGTGCAGATTTGGCTGTGGTCCCAAGCACAAGAGGGCCACAAATGGAAGAAGCCAGGAGACAAAGTAGGAGGCCACTGTCCTAGCACCGGTTTGTGATGGTGGCAAGTCTGACTGTGGAAAGGAGTCACATGCCTATTAGATAAAGGATAAAGACCTGAGGGTAATATCTGAGGATCTCCCTGGGAGGTGGCTTTTATGTCTCTGTGTGTGAGGAAGCATGAACTGGAACTCACACCTGCTGTGGATGGCAGGATTATACTTAGCTCTGGAGATTGGGGGCAGGCTGTTCTCACTTGGTCCACAAATGGGGAGGGCCAGGTGCAGCTGTTTGGAGTTCACCAAGGATTTGCGGTATGAGGGGTTCATATATAGGTGAGAATTTGAGAGTTCCTACTTAGCAAGTCTCACTTTGGGTGCATATGTTAGGTTGCATCTGGCTCACAAGGCAGCAGACTCCACCAGTGTATAAGGGATCTCCTAGGACCTCCCCTTGAGGTGAGTGTCTACGTACCTGGTTCACAGTATCCGGCAAAAGTACACTTTTGCCTGTTGTAACAGAGTTATCCAAATTAATTGTTCTTTCCCTCTAACAGAAAGCCTGGCTGAGCAGTCCACGCCAGGTGAGACAGCTCCATAATCAACCAGGCCCCTTCCGTCTTGTTGCTCTTCCTTCTTCAACTTTCACTTCTACCTCATGATCTAATATGGCTGCTGAAGCTCCAGCCATCACAACTGCATTCAAGCAAGAGGGAGAAGACAAGGGTCAAGAAGAGCTGCTCATATACTTAGATCACTTTCCACTCAGCAGACTGTGGTCATACAACTACCATAGCTTCAGGCAATACTGGGAAATACATGTATCGTCTGTTCCACGTAGCCATGTTGCCAAGCTAGACTCTGACTACTGTGAAAAGCAGGGAGATGATGCTAATGGTGTCAGCAAGCATGTATGCCACACTCAAAACTTACGTAGCCATGACTAGGCATGTGGGGGGTTCACATGCTGTGTGTTAGTGGGGTTGAACCTGAGGTAGGCCTTTATGGGGTTCACAGCAGGGGTGGACATTTGCAGGGCCTACCTCTTATCAGGTGTGGGTTCATCACTGTGTCATCCCCCCATGTCCCCACAGACAGCCTTGGTGCAGGAGGTGCACCAGGACTTCTCAGCCTGGTGTTCCCAGGTGATTTGCCTTTACCCAGAATAGAGGCACCTGGAGCTGGAGTCGACAGTGGGGCCGATATTCATGGGATGGAGATAGGAGCAAGGCCAGTGTGGGCTTCAGTGGGGCTCACAACCCTGTGTTCCCATTGGGTGCAGCGATGACTGGGGGAACGAGGTCATCAGTCACTTTATGAAAAAACTGAGGACAGATGGACGCTTCTACACAGCAACAGCCGGGAGATCCTGGACAGGAGGTGGGGGTAGCTGGGGACATTGAGGGTAGGGAGTGCCCTGTGGTGTACTGGAACTCAAGGGGTGGGGACATTTGCTGATGAAGAGGGTATGGGAGGGAGAGGATGGGTGAGCAGGGACAGGGAGCCAGACCCCAAGCCTGACCAAACCACGCCCCTCCCCAGGCGGGATTATCGACCCACCTGGAATCTGAACCAGACTGACCCAGTGGCCAGAAATTACTACCCAGTCGCAGGAAATTACTACCCAGTCAACAGCCGCATTTACATCATGTGGTACCCCTACCCTCCCGCCCTAGCCTGCCCCTCCCCACCTCTTCCTGACACTCTTCTCCAGAGAAGGAACTAACCATAACCCCTCACCCTCGGTGTCACCCAGTTGTCTGGGTAGTTGCTACCCACTCTGGGACCTGCCCACAGGGGCTGGTTTGCAGCACTGACCTCTGACCTTTCCCCCTGTCAGGATGGAAATGTGCAGCTGACAGTGCTGACTGACTGCTCCCAGGGGGGCAACAGCCGGAAGGATGGCTCCCTGGAGCTCATGGTGAGTGGGTTACAGCTGTGCCCAAACCAGGGTCTTTCCAAAAGGCCTTCACCCAGTTCCCAGCCCCTGATGGACCTGGAAGCCTGTTTGTCCCAGTTCTCTGCGAGGTGTGCCTGGCGGCTTGTGGTCCCTTACTGAGCTGAGACCCGCATCCCTGTTCAAGCCCTGGCCTCTGTGCTTTTACCCAGGCGCTATCCAGGTGACTCGCCATACTCATGGTCTCCTGTTAGGTGATCCCCTTCCTCCCCCTGTTGGGGTTCCCTAGCAGACCCTCTCCTTCTTCTTCGTCTGTGCCCCTTCCCCTTTAATTTCCCAGTTTCTGCCCAGGGACACCCACTAGACCCTCACTGTCTGGTGGCACTCTTCCCCAGGTGCACCTAAGGTTGCTGAGAGACGATGACCGTAGTGCAGGAGGAGAGCCGCTGCAGGAGGTGGGCCCTGATGGACAGGGGCTAGGGATTTGGTTGCGAGATGTCACCTCGCGCTGTTGGACAAGGTCCAGGCCGCCGCCGCTGGTCACCAGCCGCTGGCGGAAAAGGAGGTTCTGGCCCCAGGACGTGGATGGAGCCCCGCTGGCGTGGTAAGTGATAACAGCTGCTAATCAAAAGGTCTGCCGTTGGAATCCACTAGTCGCTGCTTGGAAACGCTATGGGCCAGTTCAACTCTGCCCTGTAGGGTCGTTCTGAGTCTGAATCGACTCAATGGCAATGGGTTTACCGGGGGATGGCGCCCCCTACCACTTGGGGACCGTCCCACTAACAACGGCGAGGGGCAGGGTGGGTAGACAGGCAGGACCGGAACGAAGCCTGTGGATCTGGTGAGCGTTTTCCTAGACTCTTAGGGCGGACCTGGCGGCACCTCTAGCTGGGGTCACGGAGACACCACCCGCTAGTCTCCACCCTGTCGGTTCAGCTCCGCCACTTGGCCGGTCCTGGCCCAGTCCCATCCCACCTTGACTGGGTCTCACCCAGGCTGGCTGACGTCCCTTCACCTTCTCATCTTGGTACCTCCGGCTATCACTTCAGTTTCATCCCTCTGGCTCCTTAACCAACCTGGCTCGGTCCTGCCCCGCGGGTCAGCTCAACCCCGCCCCTTCAGCTCACTCAGCTCAGCCCCGCCTCCCGACCAAGGTAAGCCCCGCCCTTCCCCTGCTGAGCCCCGCCCTGTCCTTGCTGGTAGCTGTCTGCACAGTCCCTGGAGCTGTCCCCGGCAGTGCATCTGCTCGCGCTGGTCCTGTGGGGGCGCAGGACGCTGCTCTAGTGCTTGCAGTACTTATTGGACGTCAGGGAGGACGCACACACCCCTGAGCTTCCCTATGGACTTGGGTGAACACAGCAGGAAGGAGTGTAGAAAGAAGCGGAGCGGGAAGCCCTGCTCTGCCACCCCCCTCAGCCGACCCATCCACTGCCAGCAGTACCCGTTCTCCACCTTCACCATTGCCCACCTGCAGGAGACCACGCTGGCCGCCAGCCAGGCTCGGGGCCACGTGACCAGGCTCCAGTGGACGCCGACCGCGGGTAGGCACCAATCTGATGGGGAGGTGGGATGATGTGTGAGGCATGGGAATGTTGGTATGACCCAGAACAGAACTCGGGGATCTTGGGTGGTGACCAGATCCAGATTGGGGGTTTAAGGGTCTGAAGCGAGTCTACACACTAGCAAAAGGTTTGGGGGTTTGGGGGTGAGAGGTCAGGACCCAGAACAAGATTTGGAAATCTGAGGTGAGTGTCCGGTTCTGGGAGTATCATACCAGAGTCTTCGGCGGTGTTTGCCACCTATGGGATCAGCTTAATGGTCCCCGGGTGGGGCTCGAGAGTGTAAGGGTACCAGCCAAACAGCAGGGGCTTTGGAGGTGACATTCCGGCCGGTCTGGAAGCGAGGCTTTGCGGACTGATTTGAGGGTTTATGGCTGTACCTCCTGGATTTAGGGCACCAGTTCTACAGGAAGGCTTATCTTCTGTTGACTCTGGAGGAAGATCCTTGTCTCTTTTCAGCTCCATTGCTTGGCTCTGTGGTGGTGTTCCTGTGTTGTGGCAGCTATCTCCTGTCTGCTTGCTTCTTCTGTGCCTGGTCTGCTGTTTCTGTGTTTCGAAAGACGTTGACTTAAAACACACTCAACACTAATACTGCCTGTCATGGATTGAACTGTGTCCGCCCAGAAATGTGTGTAGCAATTTGACTAGCCCATGATTCCCAGTATTGTGTGATGCTCCTATATATTGTAAATCCTGCATCTATGATGTTAGTGAGGGAGGACTGGCATCAGCTGTGTTGGTGGGGCCGGGCTCAATCTAGAAGTCTGTATTGTGTCTTGAGGCAATCTCTTGGGATATAAAGGAGAGGGAAGCAAGCAGAGAGTTGGGAACCTCATACTGTAAAGAAAGAAGCAGTTCCTGGAATCAAGCACTTCCTAAGCCTCGGAATCTGCCAGTCCATGGGGAAATTTATGACAAAGACTTTCCTCCAGGGCCGACAGAGAAAGATGTTTGGAATGTGGAGCTGATGCCCTGAATTTGGATTTTTAGACAACTGTTCAGTGAGAGAATAAATTTATTTGTTTAAAGCCATCCACTTGTGGTATTGCCACTACAGCAGCACTAGATGACTAAGACACTGCCTCATTAACATAACAAAGAAAACTCATTCCCAAATGAGGTTATAACCATAAATATCCCATTACCAGCGAGTCCAATCCACAGCACCCTATAGGACAGAGTGGAACTGCTCATAGGGTTTCCAAGGAGTGGCTGGATTCAAACTGGCAACCTTTTAGCAGCCACTAGCACTTAACCACTGCACCACCAAGGCTCCAACTAGAGGCATAGAGGTTAGGATTTACAACACATTTTTTCCTTTCTTTTTTTAAAAAAATTATACATTAGATGAAGGTCTAAAGTGCAAACTCGTTTCTCATTAAGCAGTTAATACACATATTGTTTTGTGATGTTGGTAGCCAACCCCACAACTTGTCAGCATTCACCCCTTCTTGACTTTGGGTTCCCCATTTACCAACTTTCGTGTCCCCTCCTGCATTCTGCTGCTTGCTTCTGGGCTGATGTACCCGTTAGGTCTCATTTTGTTTTATGGACCACCTGTCCTATCTTTGGCTGAAAAGTGAACCTCAGGAGTGACTTCATTACTAAGTTATAAGGGTTTCCAGGGACCGTACTCTAGGGGTTTCTCCATTCTCTTTAGACCAACAAATCTGGTCGTGTGTGTGTGTGTGTGTGTGTGTGTGCGCGCGCGCACATGTGCCTGTGCACATTAGAATTTTGTTCTACATTCTTCTCCAGTTCTGTCGGGGCCTCTCTGTTGTGATCCCTGTCTGAGCAGCCTGTGGTGGTAGCCAGGCGCCATCCAATTGTTCTGTACTCAGTTTGGTGGAAGCTGTGGTAGATGTGGTCCATTAGCCATTTGGACTAATCTTTCCTTTGTGTCCTTGGTTTTCTTCGTTGTCCCTTGCTCCCAAATGAAGTGAGACCAGTGGATTATCTTAGAAGGCTGCTCACAAGCTTTTAAGGCCCCAGAAGCTACTTAACAAAGTAGAATGTAGAACATTTTCTTTATCAACTATGCTGTGCCAGTTGAGCTAGGTGTTCCCCAAGACCATGATCCCCAAAGCTCTCAGCCCAGCAGTTTGGTCCCTCAGGGAGTCTGGATGTGTCTATGGAACTTCCATGATTTTGCCTTGGACAAGTTATGCTGGCTTCCTCAGTAGTGTGTGCTGTCTTACCTTTCACCGAAGTTACCACTAAACTATTTGTCATGGATTGAATTGTGTCTCGCCAAAAATAAATGTAGCTGTGTGTCTGGGCAATGATTCCCTGTATTCTATGACTGTCTTCTATTTTGTGATTTTCCTATGCTGTATGTTAAAGGATTAGGGTAGGACTGTAAATCCCTTCATAGGATCACCTCCCTGCTCCACTGTCAAGGAAGTTTCCCTGGAGTATGGCTTGTACCACCCTTAATCCTTTCATCACGAAAGAGATAAAAGGAAAGGGAAGCAAGCAGAGAATTGGGAACCTCACACCATCAAGAAAGCAGCCCCGGGAGAAGAGTATGTCCTTCAGACCTGAGGTTCCTATGCCAAGATGCTCCCTGGACTAAGATTGATGCAATACCAGACTTCTCTCCAGGAGCAACAAGGGGGAAAGCTTTCCCCTGGAGCGGACGTCCTGAATTTGGACTTGTAGCCTACCAGACTGGGTAAGAATAAACTTTCCTTTGTTAAAGCCATCCACCTGTGGTATTTCGAAAACACTGTTGTCTGTTTAGTGTTCTTCCATCCCCATCCCTCCCCTCCCTCATAACCATCAAACATTGTTTCTTTTGTGTAAAAGCTTTTTCATGAGTTTTTATAGTAGTGGTCTCCTATAATACTTGTCTTTTCATGATTGAGTTATTTCACTCAGCATAATGCTCAACAGATTTCATCCATGTCATGAGACGCTTTGCAGATGTATTATTGTTCTCTATTGTTGTGTGTATGTACCAGAGTTTGTTTATCCATTCATCTGTCGATGGGCATCTAGGTTGTTTCCATCTTTTTGTTATTGTGAATAATGCTTCAGTGAACATAGGTGTCCATATGTCTACTCATACAACACACACAATTCAACCCCCAACAACTAAGCAAGGAAGTCGGAGGAGACGATCCAAACAGTCACGACCTGGCACAACCCAGTCATCAAGTATGTCCTGAAACTACAAGTGTTTCTAATTCTCTGTCCATAGGGACTGCAGGGGCCCTAGGCAGCCATGGAGACTCCTGAAAATTTTTCTAACTCTTTAGCTGCTGTTACTGGCCCGAACTAGATGTCGAGACCTGTGGAATGCTCCCCAGTCCATGAACAACCCCACACGGGCCTTGTTTTAGGATGAGTCTTCTAAAATATTTTTAAATGTCCTTCCAGTGAGGAGGAAACCCTGGTGGCATCGTGGGTTAAGTGCTAGCAACATCTGCTAACCAAAAGGTCAGCAGTTCAAACCCACAGTGTGCTCCTTGGAAACACTATGGGGAAGTTCTATTCTGACATCTAGGGTCACTATGAGTCGGACCCAACTCAACGACTGTGGATTTGGTTTTGGTCCATCCAGAAGCTTAAGGAGGAGAGGAGGACTGGTGGCACAGGGGTTAAACACTCAACAATTCAAACCCACTAGCCTATTCACGGAAGAAAAGCTGTGGCAGTCTGCTTTCATAGAGATTTACAGCCTTGGAAACCTTGTGTGGCAACTCTGCTTTATCCTACAGGTTTGCTGTGAGTTAGAATCAACCTCAATGGCTGCTTTGGGTTTGTCCAGTGAAGGGGAGATTGTATTTATAAGGCTGAACATTGGTGCCCCCATGTGGTCCACTAGTTCACTACAGTTTGTTAGTCACCCTTACATAAGTCCCTGGCATGTAGCCACTATTGTCTACTACCCTATAAAAGCTCTGTCCTTCCACTAAAGGGTGCAGAGAGCCTCTTTGGTCCTGTAGCCACCCAGCCCTTGGCCTCCTATATGAGTCTTTCTAATAAACTTCGGTGCCATGCTGTAGTTGCCTATCTCTTTCTTCAGCCTCTCAACATGCTCTATTTTGGAAAGAAATTTCAAATTACAGGTCCATGTCTAGACAGCTAGTGAGGGGGATTGGGCCTGACCAACCAGGTAGGCCTGAGGAGGATGACTTGGGCCTGTCCATTATCCCACATGGAAACATTTGTTTGTGGCTCTGTATTTCTAACTCCACTGGCAGAGTGGGAAGCAAGGCATGAACATGGATCAGCTAGGAATGCCTGGAGAGGGCACTTGGGGCCTGGTTGCAGTCACATATGGGGCCCAGTTGCCAACTGTGCCTCTTAAAAGTTTTATCTAAATCTTTAAAGAGAGGGACCATCCAGAAGCTTAAGGAGCATTTCCGTGGCCAAGCTGAGGTTCTGCCTCTAGCCTGGTTGCTTGATGTACCTCCAAAACACTTTAGAAAGTCTCTCTCCAGAGGAGCAAGCCATCAGAGCTTACCAGGTAAGTCTGGGGAAAGGGGGCTTTAGCTTGTCAACTGTCCTGTGACCTGGGTCACGGGTAAAACCCGCTTAATCATTTGTAAGAACCTGTCTGGTGGCAGAACTGTAGTGAGCCAGATGGTAAGGCTCTCCTTGGGCCTGGTTCTCACATGGGGCTGCTTAAAACATCCAGGTCTCCCCTGTCATGGATTGAGATGTGTGCCCCCAGAACGGCAACTTGGCTAGGCCGTGTTTCTGAGCATTGTGTGGTTATCTTTCATTTTGTGATTTCATGTAATTTTATATGTGCTGTAAATCCTAATCTCTGCTTGTAGTTAATGGGGCAACATTGTTATTGTTAGATGCTGTGGAGTCAGTTCCAACTCATAGTAACTCTATGTACAATTAAAGAAAGCACTTCCGGTCCTGAGCCATCCTCACAATCACTGTTATTTTTGAACCTACTGTTGTACCCCTGTGTCAACCCATCTTATCAAGGGTCTTCCTCTTCACTGTCCCTCTGCTTTACCAAGCATGATGTCCTTCTCCTGGAACTGGTCCTTCCTAATAACATGTCCAAAGTATGTGACACAAAGTCTTGCCATCCTTGCTTCTAAGGAGCACTCTGTACTTCCATGACAGATTTGTTCATTCTTCTGACATTTCATGGAATAGTCAGTATTCTTCACCAAGATCATAACTGAAAGACGTCAATTCTTCAGTCTTCCTTATTCCTTGTCCAGCTTTCACATGCATGTGACATAAAGCCAAAGCCAAGCCAAGCGCCGTCGAGTATATCTGTAAGTTCACCTGTGAAGGCCGGACTGACCTGGCTGGCCACAGAGGCTGCAGTCCTGCCCAGAGCCTTGTCTCCTGAGATACTTCCTGAGATGGTGCTTAAGCACCCCACCTTGGTCAGGACTGGTGAGGGCCAGGCGTTGAGCCAGTAAAGGGCATCCTAGACACAGTCGTGTTTCTGAGCTTGCGTCAGTCATCCCATGTGCCTCTTAAAAAGTTCTTGACTTCCCTTCTGGAAAGGCCACTGGCCTGGGCTGAACAGAAACACGCTAGGAGAGCATGTCACCACCCCTGTTGCAGGATGCAGCCCCTGTAAAATTTTATATTTCCCCCTGGAGGAAAATACCAGTGCTAGGCATCCAGAGAGGCAAGGGAGAGGGTTCTGGCCCAGCCATGGTCACATATGGACTCCATTAGTCGCATGTGTCCTCTGAAAATGCTTCTAAGTCCCCCTCTAGGGTGGCTAGTTACACCCTTGGAGGCAATTTCATGTGAGACTCAGCAGCCACATGTGAGTCCTGAAAATAGTTTGTCTTCCTCTGGTGTGGAACCCCAGTCGTGCAGTGATAAAGAGCTTGGCTTCTAACCCAACAGTCGGCAATTGGAAGGCACCAGCTGTTCCTTGCCATATCCTATGGGGCAGTTCTACTCTGTCCTGTAGGGTCGCTGTCAGTCAGAATAGACTTAATGACAACAGGAATATATGCTGGAAGAGGGGATTGCCCTGGGATGTCCAGGAAGGTTCATGGAGGGTGTCTGCATCAGGCCACAGTCTCGCCATGAGCCCTTGTCTGTGAAATTATTGTCTGTGACCCCTAGCCAAGACCAGAAATGACCTAGGCCTACGAGACCGGTCCAAGGCGAGTGGCTCAGTCCGTCTGACACACAACGCCCTCAACCCCTCAAAGCCTGTGCAGTCTGGCTCTGTCCGGGTCGTGCTGGTTGTCGGGCGCCACTTGGCGGTCGCTTTTCTGTCATTCCTCGGAGCGCTTCACTGCTTCTGTGTGGGATCAGATTCTGCTGCAGATGCAAAACTGAGTTCCAGGGAGGGCTTCAAACCCGTTCATTTCGGTTCCAATCTCTGCATTAAATACTTTTCAGGCCAAAGTATGCTTGCTCAAACCTTTCTTCTCTGCCTAGAATGCCCACTTCTCCTGGCAGGGCCCCAAGAGTGTGCCCATGAACTTGAGATTAGAAAAGGAAGAAACGAAATTTAAGATGCTGACCATACCAGCTGGAGGGGCTGTGTCAGCACCGGGAAACGAAACTGCCTGGGCTGGTTTCCTGCCTGAGTCAGCGAGGACATGGGGTGCTGGGGCCCACAGGCGGGAGGGACCCTGGGAAAGGTTGGGTGGGGTGACCACAGGGTGGGGGATGCCCAAGACTCCTCTCACCTAAGCCCCCAGTGTCACCCCAGTTCTTGCAAGTCATGAAGACACATGGTTTGGGGTCAGAAGCTGCAGATGCCTAGACAGTGAGCTCACGGCAAGGCGGGCAGGCAGCGGATAAATGTGGCTTCCATTTCCCCTAAGCCAGAGCTCTCTGGCTCAGCTGAGAGATAGGCCATCGGACGGCTGTCTCCCTCCACTAATCCATACACACACACACACACACACACACACACACACACACACAGAGTCATCTTTTTTAAAAAACTCTTGCTAGGAAATGTGCCGGCTTGAAATAGGCCTACAGACTTCGTCCTGGGTCCACCTCCCACCTCCCAGGTACCTTCCTGGCCCAGTGTTCATTTTGGACTGCTCTGTGGCCAACTAGCCAGCCTTCTCTGGGCCTCAATTAGGGAATTACCTGTAAAATTAAAGGCTACGGTAGAATGTTCATTTGTCCTAAACTACTCATATGACCCCAATCAATGTTTGCCATTTCATGTGACTTAATGAAAAATAAAACCCCAAACTCATGGCCCCTAAGTCCATTCTGACTCATAGCCACCCCATAGGACAGAGAAGAACAGCTGCATAGGGTTTCCACAGCTGTCGCCTTTACAGAAGCAGACTGCCACATCTTCCTCCCTCAGAAGGGCTGATGAGGTCAAGCCACTGACCATTCACTTAGCAGTGGAGTGCTTTCACCGCTGCACCAGCAAGGCTCCTTTCTCCCCAGATCCCCTCCTTTTTATTTTATTTTTAAATTTTTTTTAACTGAAGACTGGAAAAGTACTGTTGCCATTCATAAACAATTACAGCAAACATAAATCCTGTGGCCACAGGACAAGGTGAGTACATTCTAACTATTCCTGACATCTGCAAAGGCTCTGCTCTTTTGAGAAAGAAGGAAATATTAGCAACTGTCTGCCAGTGAGCGAGAAAAGGAGAGATGCATGCAGCCCGGGGGTACAGAGCAAGACTTGGACCAGCTTGAACGCTAGTTTTGCCCTTTCTTGATGTAAACCTTGGGCGAGTCACCTCACCTTCCTGTGCCTCAGTTTTCTCACCTGTGGAATGGAAATGATAATATCTTTTGTTTGAGAGAGAATAAAATAAAATTTCTGTCTCTCAAATTCAGTGGTATTTTCTGTCCCACTCTCTTATCATCCTTGATCAACCCAATGGTCAGGAGTGACTTCTCTGGGGCACTTCTGCAGATCCCTCAAAGGTAGCCACCCGGGTTTAGCCGACAGAGTCAGATACCAGATACTGAAGGGGTCATGGGGAAAAGCAGGACCTGGATTCCATTTGGGAGGAGAGCCTGGAAGATGCTTTGCTGAAGTCTTTCCTGCCTCTCCCTAAACCCCAAGAACTCCTGCCCCACTGGTCTATCTTTGCCTTAAATCTTTGCAAGGAAAACAATCCCCTAAGTCTAGGGCCAGCCTGTCCCTTACCTACTGGGTGATCCCAGGCAACTGACTCCATTTCTCCGTGCCTCGGCTTCTTCCTATGAAAAATACAGGTAACAATCCCACTTTGCAGAGCTGTTAAAAGGCATAAACTTGATAAATCCCTGAGAACCTCAAGCACCAGCTAAGCTTTTGGTATGTTACTGTTATTGCTGTTTCTGTTGTTGTTATTATTAGTTCACCAGTCCCTATTTTCTCAAGACCAGTGCTGTCCAATCAAAATATAGTGTGAATCACATATATCATTTTATTTGTTCTAACATCACATTAAATAAAAGGAGACAAGTGAAATTAATTTAATAAGGTATTTTATTTAACCCCAATTTTTCTAAAGTTAGTATTTCAACATGCAATCACTATAAAAAATTCTCCATGCAATATGGTACATTCTTTTTTTTCTTTGTCTTTGAAAGCAGGTGTAGATTGTACATTTACAACACATCCCATCTCGGGCCAGATTCATTTCAGGGGCTTAAAAGTCACTGGTGACCAGTGGTGACTGGACTAGACAGTTGAGTCTGGAGGGGACTTTACTGAATGGTGGGTGAGGACTAGAAGTTCCCGGAAGGAAAAGGCAGGTTTCCAGTGGGGAAAAGGGGAGGAAATCAGGCCATAGGGTTTTCTTGCTCTGCAAGATCATGTCAACTGAAAAGAAGCAAAGGGTAAGATGGTTCATTCAACAAGTTCTAGATTGAGTGCCTGCTGTATACCAGGTACTGTTTCCAGGCGCTGTTCCAGGTGCTAGAGGTTCAGCAGTGCTCCAGTGAGATAAAACCCCTGCCTCGTGGGACTCCTGGGGGCAAGTAAGAGACAGATACTTAACCATGGAAATACGTAAGTAAGTGTGATGACAACGGAGATAAAACGTGACGAAGAGAAAATGGAGCGTTCTCTGAGGACACTGGGGGTTAGGGTGGGCTCAGTGAAGAACCCAGAGCTGGACAAACTAGGAGCCGAGAAAAATGACCAGAAGTCGAATGCAACATGTATGAGTTTGAAACTTACGAAATAGCCATTTTTATAGGTAAAAAACCATCGGAAATCAGCAAATTCATGTGATTCGACCTAATACTTAAGGCATAGAGTAGACTGAGGTCAACGGTGGGTTGAAGAAAAGTCTCCGAACCACTTAATTGGACTTTATTTCTGGGAAGTAGGTACGTTCCTTTCCTGGGTTCCTTAAAAGGGCCCGTGAGTCCCCTAAACAATCAAAACTTGACCCTGCGCCCAGAGAAGACGAGGGAGTTGTTTGGAGTCCCCTAGAAGGCGCTGAGAACTATTCAGGGATCCTGCCGCTCCGTCTCGCTCCCCCGGCGGGGCAGTGTTGATTGTCCCTTCCCGGTGCCCGGAAGCGACCCTCGGTAAACAAAGCCGTGTGTGGGCGCAGCCCCAGCTGCCTGGGGAGCGCGGTCCAGCTCAAGGGGGCGGGGGAGGAATGTTGTGAATGAACCCAGGGTCCGCCCCGAAACTCTGCCTAAGGACAGTGCCGCGAGGGGGGGTCCTTCCGTTCCGATTGGCTGCAGGTGCTCCTTGATTGACAGTGCCTCTCGCTGCGTACTCTGATTGGGTGATCTCAAAATGACGGGCAGTGCACATAACGAATGAGCAGAGGCATCCTGGGAGAGAGCTGTTGGCACCGCCAATGGCGGAGAAGGGTCACGGAAGCCGAAGGGGGGGCCAATGGGGATGGGCGGCTGGGGCGGGACGACGGCGGAAGATAAAGCGGCGGCCGAGGCAGCTTCATTGTTTTGAAGCGTCTTAAAGGGGCCGTACCACCCGTCCGGCCTGGCGGGGGCGGGGGTGGGCGCGGCGGGGTCCGGGGCGGCTGAGAGCCGAGGAAGAGCTGGAGGACGGCCAGAAGGCGCGGGAGCCGGCGGAGCGGAGCAAGTACCGGACCGACTTCTGGCAGCGCCGCCCCGGCCCCGGCCGGCCGATGGACCCCCCCGCGGCCAAGCGGAGCCGGGGCGGCCCCGCGGGACCGGAGGATCGCGAGGCCCGGGCCGGAGCTGCGCGCGGCCGGGGCCGACCCGAGGCACTGCTGGACCTCAGCGCCAAGCGAGTGGCCGAGAGCTGGGCCTTCGAGCAGGTGACCGAACGGGACTGGGAGGGGCTGAGGGGGGAGAACGCACCCAGCCCCTTTTCTGACATGCCACCTTCTCCTCCTGCCCAACCTCCAGTCTCCGGGCCTGTTTCTCACAAGAGACACCCTAGAACCCCTTCGAGATCTTGAAGCCCGCCCAGAGATACATCCTCCTCCTCCTCCTATTTCTGTCCTTCAAAGCCTATGACCCACCTCCGCCCCTGTCTCCCATCACTGCCCTCCAGCCCTCCTACCTCCCCTTTTCCCAAAGACATCCCGATCTCCTCACAGCCTAATTCAGGATACTGCCTTCTCCTTCCGTCCCTGTCACCTGAAATCCAACCCCCAAGTTCTTCTCACAAGCCTGAGTACCCTCTTTTTTTTCTTTTATTCTTGTTCTCCACAGAGTCAAGCCCCCACCCCTACTGAGTCCTCATTTTCTCTTTCTAGTTTCTACAAGGCACCCCGCGTGCCTTCTCCGCAGATCTCAGGGCCAGAGACTTCAGTCCCCCTAGTCCTGCCCTCTGAACCCCTACTGTACAAGCCAGTAGAAGACTCCGCGTCTCTCCAGATCTGGGTCTAAAGCGGCAACTCTTTCGGCCCTCCATCCCACTCTGCAGTCTCCAGAACCCACTGTCACTTGGGAACCCCCTTCTCCACACCCTCACTCTCAATCCTCCGTCCTCCTCCCCCTCAGTACCCCTGGGACCACATCCCACCTGGGACTGTCCAGCCCATCCTGGCTGGCAGCAGGGATTACCCAAGTTCCAAGGATCCCCACAGCCATCCCAGTTCCCTCGGGGGTCACTGGCAGTGAATCAAGTCCTGGTACCTGGACAGGTGCACCTGGAGCTCTGCCTCTGTACCTTCTGGGGATCCCTCCTGGATGACTCATAGCTGGGTTCCTTGAAGTACCCTTTCCAAACCCCAGTGTGGTCTCTCAAGGAGCCTGGATCTGGTTCTGCCCAGCTTTGGAAGGCAGCCTTTGCTTTGCTGGCCTCTCCTGAGCAGGAGTTTTGCCAGGACAAGGAGTCTGGGCCAAGTGGGGATGGGGCAGACTGATTCATCACCCAGAAAATCCCTCTTCAGTCATTTGCCAACTGTCCTTTTGGCCTGAGCCCCTCACTGATCCTTCCGCCTCCCCCGGAAACCCTAGAGCCTGGGCTTTGCAGGGTCCCTGTCCCAACACTGTGGTGCAAGACACACTGAAGAATCCTAAAACTATCTCTGGGACTACCGTGTAGTTCTCTCACCAGGCCTGCTGCTAAGAGAGCTCCCAGCCCCAGAAGCTCAGCAAATCCTTTACAGCCCTTTGGGGGTTGTTCTTGGACCCACTTTGTGAGGAAACTGGGGCACAGAGAAGTTGAGAAACTTATTCAAGGTCACTCAGCCAATAAGTAGCAAGTTGGGACTGGAACACAAGCTCAACCAGCTTGGTTCATTGCCTGGAGCCCACAGAGGTGGCTATGACACCCCTCCCCTCTTGGGAGCCCTTCCTAAGGGAGGGACATAGAAAGAAAGCTGAGGAACTGAGTGGCTCATGGGAGTTGGAGATGGCCAGCTCTGGGACCCTGACCTAATGAATTGACCCCATCTCTGAGCCTCAGGTTCTCCATCTGTATAATGGGGTGATGGTCAATATCTAACTCATTGGGTGGTGGCTGTGGGAACTAAGGGAATATGCTAAGCAAATGTAGACTTTGATGGTTATTGTTGTCACTCAAATTACTTTTGTCTTCCTTCTTCCTGTCCCCTCAAGGCCTATTACTTATGCTGAGTCCTTGGGGCCTGGCATCCAGGAGGGAAGTGACAGAAAGTTCTAGAACACTATCTATGGAACAGGTGTTATTGTAAGCTCTTTATGTATATTGTATATTTAATCCTTACAGCCCAATCCTTACAACAGTAGTACTATTAGCATCCCATTTTGCACCTGAGAAAACTGAGGCTCAGAGGCAGAGTGACTTGCCCTCTAGCATACATGCTGCTGGCATTTGGCAAAGCCAGTGTGTACATCAAGGGCCCCCACACCAAACCCGGCTCTCTAACCTCCTGACTCCCCTTCTCCACAGGTTGAAGAGAGGTTCTCCCGGGTGCCAGAGCCAGTCCAGAAGCGCATTGTGTTCTGGTCATTTCCACGCAGTGAGCGAGAGATATGCATGTACTCATCACTGGGCTACCAGCCCCTGGAGGGTGAGCATGATGCCAGGGTGCCCTTCACCCGTGGGCTGCACCTGCTGCAGAGCGGGGCTGTGGACCGTGTGCTACAAGTGGGTGAGTGGCTCCTGTCCCCCTTCCTCTGAGCGAGCATCCTGAAGCGGAGGAGTTAGAGGGAGGCCTGGACCAGGGGAAGGAGGCTCCAGACCTCCAACAGTAGGCCCAGCAGGGATTTGGGTAAGGGCTAGTAAGATTCAGAGTCAGAGGCGAGAGGTGGTCCTAGAACTTGGGTGGCAGGGCCTAGATGGGGAGTGGGATGAGAAGTGGTGAGCCTGAAAGGAGAGAAGGGGGCGTCCTAGACTTAGGCAGTGGAGTCCATACAAGGTTGAGGGCAGAGATGAGGGCCACTATGTAGATCGGGAGTGGAGATTCTGAGACACAGTGATGGAAGGCCATAGACCTTAGGCTTCAGGCCCAGAAAGGGTTGGGTACAGGATTAGAAACGAAAGATAGGAAGTGGCCCTAGACCTCAGACAGCTTAGTGGGGGAAGAGAAAAGAGGTGGTGAGCACCAAGGTGGCAGGGAGAGTCCCAGGCCTCAGAATCCAACTGGGGGCTAGAGGAGTGATTGTAAACCAGAAGAGAGGTGTTCCAGACCTCAGGCAGCAAGGCCCAGCGATATTTTGAGGCACAAGTTTAGAGACAGAAGCACAAAACAGTCCTAAACCTTAGGCAGCAGGACCCAAGTGAAAGTTGGAGGCTGAATTATAGAGCCAGAGGTCAGAGGTGGTCTTAGATCTTAGGCAGCGAGGTCTGGGTAAGGATAGGGGACAGAGGTTAAGGTTACAGGTGGAAAATGATCCTAGGCCTCAGGCAGCCCAGGTAGGGGACAGGGAGAAGGTTAAAGGCCAGAAGCAAGGGAAGGGGTAGAGTCTAGGTTAGGGGAGGCTGTAAGGAAGAGGCAGGAACAGCATCTGACCTCAGGCAGAGGGTTTGGGAAAGACCAGTAGAAGCTGAGTCCGTAGAGGTTGGCCCACCCAGACCTTTGACGGCGACAGGGGCTCAGTCAAGATGACCTTCAGTGGGTCCCGTCAACCTGAAGCCCCCATGGCTGGCAGTCTCAGCTGCCTCCAGCTGGTATGAGGAAGCTGTCTCACCGCATGACACAGCCAAGACTGCCTGGGGCTTCAGTAGCTCAACCAGTTGGGTGAGCCTGGCACCTGGCTCCCCAGGGGCCAGGGAGGGATGATAGGGTGACCTGCGCCCTTGGCCTGCCACATGAGCCCCTCAGTCCCCGGTGTCACAGCTTTGGCATCTTGATGGGGAGCCCTGACTATGTTCATGGTAACCCAAGTCTAAGATAACCATCCTTGCCATCATTACTGCTATAGTATTCCTGATAGAGAAAGAGCCGGCATTTCTTTAGGATGTCTTGTATGGCAACAGTGTTCTAAGCACTGTTCAAGTATTAACTCATTTAATCCTTCCAATGACCCAATAAGGAAGATGTTACTATGATTCCTGCTGGACAAATGAGAAAACTGAGGCTCCGAAAAGTCAGGGGACTTGCCCTGGGTCACTCACCTGGGTTTGCATCTGGGCCTTGGACAAGACTTGCCCATCCCCAGGGGGACTTGGCCCCGACCATCTGGTTCTGGTCTTAGGGTTCCACTTGAGCGGGAATGTGCGGGAGCCAGGGGGCCCTGGTGAGCCCGAGCATCTCTACCACGTCTCTATCAGCTTTGACCGCTGCAAGATCACGTCAGTTAGCTGCGGCTGCGACAACCGCGACCTTTTCTACTGTGCCCACGTGGTGGCCCTGTCGCTGTACCGCATTCGGCATGCCCGCCAGGTGGAGCTGCGACTGCCCATCTCTGAGACTCTCTCCCAGATGAACCGGGACCAGCTGCAGAAGTTTGTGCAGTACCTCATTAGCGCCCACCACACTGAGGTGTTGCCCACCGCCCAGCGCTTAGCTGACGAGATCCTCTTGCTGGGCTCTGAGATCAACCTGGTACACGGTAAGGGTGCCAGGGTTCGGGCAGTAAGGGAGCAGCTCCCAGCCAGCTCACCTGCTGGGGACCAGCCATCATCCCAGGATCCACAGATCCCCTTGGTACATGTGAGGCAAAAGCATCATTTTCAAGATTCCACACTTAGTATGGGGCAAATCTTAGATTCCATCTTTCTCTGGGGTAGGGGAGTGGTCAAAAAATCAGCCTGTGAGCAGAGAACAGGGCAGAAGGGAGAGCCTGAGTTAGGGGAATGCAGGGTGGGGTTGCCTCAGGATCACGTGGAAAGGCTTGGGTTTGGCTGAATGGTGGGGCATGACAAGCGTGTGTGGACACTGGTAGCTGTCAGGGGTGGGGATGAGTAGAGAGATGTTCCAGGAGGTGCTGGGCGGTCTGGGAGGGTAGGGGCTACAAGGACTGTGTTGCCTGGCTGTGTGCTTGAAGGAAGAGGTTAAATGGGGAGGATGGATAGACTGATGAGTAGTGGATGGAGGAATGGATGTATAACTTGAACATGGTGATGGACGAGTGCCGAAAGAGTTGCAGATGGGTGTTGGGGCGAACTGATGCTATGGATAAACTATAGAGTGAGTGGGTGGGTAAGTAATAAATGGGGAGTTGGTGGTAATTAGAGGGACGGATGGGTGAGTGGTTGGGGATGGCTTCGATGACCAGAGAGTTGAAGTAGACTGATAGTGGACAGATAGGGTTCATAGACGGATGGAAGGACCAAAGGGTTCGAGGATTTGAGGGTGAGTTGGTGGGTTCATGGAAGGTTCACATGTAAAGACTGACATGGCAAATGGATAGCCTGGGGAGGTGCTTTGTTTAAGATGGATGGATGGACAGAGTGGCAGATGTTTGGAGAAGAGCATATCAATGGATGGTTTGACGGGGAATGGATAAGATGGACAGTCGTGGTCACTTGGGTGGACAGATGGTGTGGCTACAAGGATCAATGGATGGATGAGTGGGTGTGTATTTTGAGTACAGGCAGTCTTTGGGTTACAAACATCCGACATACATGCGACTCAGAGTTATGAACCAACCCCCAGAAAGCCTATTATGTTTAAAAATCCGAGGTGCATACCTGAAACCCAAACCTGCTGCCATCAAGTCCATTCCAACTCATAGCGACCCTATAGGACAGAGTAGAACTGCCCCATAGAGTTTTCAAGGAGCGCCTGGTGGATTTGAACTGCTGACCGTTTGGTCAGCAACCATAGCCCTTAACCACTATGCCTCCAGGGTCTCCAGGGTACACACAGTGGTTCTTAATAACAAATGGGTACTACTTGGTGACATAGATCAAAACATTATTATTACAGTACTACTATGTTAAAGATATTTTAGTATATCTGAAAGTGGTTATTTCATGTTTTTCTGCAGAGAAGTATACACTATATACTAAGACGAATATTTGACTGACATTAGATATGAATGATACCTAACTGTTCTGGCTTATATACAAATTTGAGTTAAAAAACAGATTTAGGAATGGAACCTGTTCATAATCCAGGGGCTTGGATTGTAGCCGGTTTGGATAGTTTAGAAAGATAAAACAGGCAGGTGGTTGAATGGAACAATGGAATAGGTATATAGAGGAGTAGACAGATGGCAGTTACGAGTACAGAGACAGACTAATTGGGGGTAGACAGGCATGCTGAGGGGTATGGATGTGTGGCTGATCTGATACAGGAAAAATGGAGGGATGCACAGCATGACACAAGTGGACAGATGGGTGAGTGGTTCGGCTAGATGATCTTACTGTTTTTCAGGCGGGATAGACAGATAAGGGATGAGTGGACAAATGGATGGTGTTAATAGATTGAATTATGTTCCCCCAAAATATGTGTTGTAAATCCTAACGTCCATGCCCGTGGTTATAATCTCATTTGGGTATGGGTTGCTTTTGTTATGTTGGTAGTTGTTGTTAGGTGTCATCGAGTTGGTTCTAACTCATAGCAGCCCTATGCACAACAGAACGGAAACATTGCCTGGTCCTGCATCATGCCCACAGTCATTGTTGTGTTTGTTAGGCTTGGGCTCATTGTAGCAGCCACTGTGTCAGTCTGTTTCCTTGAGGGTTTTCCTCTTTTTCTGCTGACCCAGTGTTAGGTTAATGAGGCAGGATTAGCGTAGGTGTATGTTGAGTCTCTTCTGAAATGTAAAAGGGATTTAAAAAACAATCCAGAGTAGCAGAGATGGGGGAAGAGAGGTGCCAAGTCACTTGAAGGTCACCCAGGAACAGAAGCTCAAAGAGACCAGGACTCTCCTGTGAGCTGACACAGAGAAAACCTTTCTCTAGAGCTGTCACCCTGAATTCAGACTTCTAGCCTCCTAAACTGTGAGAAAATTAGATTTCTGTTTATTAAAAGCATCCACCTGTGGCATTTCTGTCGTAGCAGCACCAGGTAACTAAGACAGGTGGGTAGATGAGAATGGATGAGTAAGCAGATGGATGGATGTGTGGATGGACAGTGGGATGGTGTCTTAGGTGAGACACGTGAGTAAACATAGGTGGGTTACTGAGGGTTGTGTCGTGAGTGGGACAGACAGAATAACAGATGGATGGATGGGCAGATGATGTTTAAGGTGAGATGAATGAATGCATAGATGAGTAAATGAATGAATGGATGGTTGGAGTTGGGGTTTTGAGTGGGATGGATAGATGGATGAGTATATGGATGGGTGGGTGAGGGTGGTGAGTTGAGTGGGACAAGTGGATGGATGGGTGGGTGGGTGGATGGGTGGGCAGGTGGATGGGTGGGCAGGCTTATGGTGGATGGATGGAGGGGTGAGTGGATGGATGGAGGGGTGAGTGGATGGATGGATGGATGGAGGGGTAGGTGGTTGGGTGGATAGATGGGCAAATGATGTCTAAGGTGAGATGGACTAATGGATGGATAAGTATATGGATGAAGGGGAAGGTGGGGTGGTGTTTTGGGTGGGATGGATGATGGGTGGACGTTTGGGGTGTGTTGGATAATTTGGAAGAAGGACAGAAGGGCAAACGCATCTCCCCACACCACTCCCAGCATCAGCTTTCCCTTCTTCCCTGCAGGTGCCCCAGACCCGACGGCAGGTGCAGGCATCGAGGACGCCAACTGCTGGCACTTGGATGAGGAGCAGATCCAGGAGCAGGTGAAGCAGTTGCTGTCCAATGGTGGCTACTACGGTGCCAGCCAGCAGCTGCGCTCCATGTTCAGCAAGGTGCTGCCGGGCTTGGGGAGCAGGGAAACCCAGGAGACCCTGGCGCTGACATCCCAAACCCCTCCTCACCTCCCCATCCCTGTACAGGTGCGGGAAATGCTGCGAATGCGGGACTCCAACGGGGCGCGCATGCTGGTCCTCATGACGGAGCAGTTCCTGCAGGACCCACGACTGGCGCTGTGGCAGCAGCAAGGGGCGGGCATGACTGACAAGTGCCGGCAGCTATGGGACGAGCTAGGTAAGACTCGACCTGGAGAACGGTGAATGTCAAGCTGCAACCTGGGATTAGGGCCTGGCCCAGGAGTCCTTCTTCCACTCATTTGACAAGCATTTGTTGAGCAGCTACCATGTGGCAGGCACTGTACTGGGCACTGAGGACCCAAAAGAGAACAAGAAGCAAAAACCCACCTTCATGGAGCTGATATCTCATGGGGAGAACAGACATAAAATGCAATAGACATGCTAGACCAGGGGTCATCATGCTTTTTCTGAGAGGCTTAGAACAACACAAGTGTATGCTCTCACAGTTCTAGAGACCAGAAGTCCAAAGTCAAGGTGTCAGCAGGGCCATGGCCCTCCAAAGGGCCTAGGGAAGGATCCTTCCTTGCCTATTGTAGCTCCTGGTGGCTGCTAACAGTCCTTGGTGTTCTTGGCTTGTAGATGCATCATTCTGATCTCTGCCTCTGCCCTTACCTGGCCTTCTCTGCTGTGTCTGTGTCCCTGCCTTTTGGTCTAAATTTTCACTGTCTTTCTATTCATTAGATTAGGGCCCATCGTCATCCAGTAGAACCTCGTCTTAGTCCCCTAGGGCTGCCATAACTAAGGTGTATTTGAAGAACAGGTGCATTGTCTTAATAGTTCAGCAGGCTAGAAGCCCAAACCCAGGGCCTGACCATGTTGATTCCTTCTGAGGGTCTTGAGAGAAGAACTGTTCCATGCCTCTCTTCTCGCTTCTAGTGACTGCTAGCAATCCTTGGCGTTCCTTTGCTGCTCATAGATGCGTCTATCTCTGTTGTCACGTGGTATTCTCACGTGGTGTCCTGTCTTCTTCCTGTGTGACTCAGTCTCCATGGCTTTCTTCTTTTATAAGTCACTAAACCTCCAGCCCACTGCCGTCAAGTCAGGTCTGACTCATAGTAACCCCAGATAAGACATTAGTCATGTAGAATTAAGGGGTCCTGATGGAACAGAGGTTAAGCACTCAGCTACTAACAAGAAGACTGGTAGTTTGAGCCCACCAGCATTCCTTGGGAGAAAGATGTGGCAGTCTCCTTCCACAAAGATTTATAGCATTGGAAACCTTATGGGGGCAGTTCTTCTCTGTCCCATAGGGTCATTATGAGTTGGAATTGACTCAGCAGCAATGGGTTAGTCATATAGGATTAGGACCTACCCTACTTGGTATGACCTCATTAATATAACTGATCCAAAGCCATTGTTGTTGAGTCAATTCCAACATAAGGCGACCCTATAGGATAGAGTAGAACTGCCCCACAGAGTTTCCAAGAAGCACCTGGTGGATTTGAACTGCTGACTTTTTGGTTTGCCGCCATAGCACTTAACCACTACACCACCAAGGTTTCAAACTTCACTGATAATAACTTCAGGAGAAGACCTTCTCTTCTGAAACAAGGCCACACTGACAGGTACAGGAGTTAGAACTTCAACATACCTTTTTGGAAGACACAATTCAGTTCATAGCTGACCTCATCCTAGCTTGATGACATCTGCAGAGACCCTGGAAATGCTGGTGGAGTAGTGTTTAAGTGCGGCATCTGCTAACCAAAAGGTCGGCAGTTCAGATCCGCCAGGCACTCCTTGGAAACTACGGAGCAGTTCTACTCTGAACTATAGAGTTAGACCCAGCTCAGTGGCAGTGGGTTTGGTTTTTGGTTTGCAAAGACCCTATTTCCAAATAAGATCACATTCTCAGATTCCAGATGGACATGAATTTTGTGGGGGACATAAGTCAACCAAAGGCAGCTAGTCATAGTGAATAATATCAGCTTGATAGGCTATCCAGTCTCTGTTAGAACTAATCACCTCTGCCACTGTAGTGGGAAACTATGAAACATACATGTGGACATGTGGCTGCATTCCAATAAAACTTGATGGACATTTTTACTTATTTATTTGAATATCATATTTTCACAAGCCACAAAGTCTGCTTTTGATTATTTTTTTCCAGCTGCTAAAAAATGGTTGTCCTAAGTGCAGGCAGACGCATTCTGCAGACATGTTAGGCAGAAATGCTATAGAAAAAATACATGGAACAGGACTGGTACCCTGATTTGAATCCTGACTTCCAACTTATTAGCTGTGTGACTTTGAACAAACTATGTTCCCTCTCTGGGCCTCAGGTATCTGACCTGTAAGCAGGGCTTCAAACTGGTTCATTCCTATTAGAACCCCCACTGAGAATTTATATTTCCACCTCCTGATGTGCTGAATCAAAATCCACTTTTCAACAAGATTCCCAGGTGATTCTTATGTATATATAAGATAGGGATAGAATAAACTGGTTCAAAGCCCTGCCTGTAACATGAAGATAAGTCATTAGTGCCAACCTCAGAGTGGAGGTGAGGATTGAGCAGGGCAGGGCCTGGCCCACAAGAAGCATTCATTAAGTGTTTGCTGCCTTCTCACCTCAGGGGCCCTGTGGGTCTGTGTCATCCTGAGCCCCCACTGCAAGCCCGAGGAGCGGGCTGGCTGGCTGCAGCTGCTGGGCGAATGGGACAAGCTGGAGGTGTGCCCCTTGGAAGAGGGCAACTATGCCTTCAACGGCCCCAGCCAGCAGCTCACTGTGGCCCCCGCGTCAGGTAGGAAAGGAGCCCTGTCCCGGGAGAGAAGGGAGTCCACTGTAGGGCCAAGGCAGACCCAGCCAGGGGAGAGTTCATGCCCAGGGAAGAGGGTGGTGGACAGCTTGGTGGGATGTTGAAGTGTGACGGTGAAGACATGTGGTCCTGGCTGGTGTTCCTGCTTTAGTCTTCTGTTACCAGCTGTAAAGACAGAGAGAGCTGTGGAGGGAAAAGGACCGAGTAAAACAGAAGAGGAGAGAGATGGAGAAGCAGGAAACAGAGAAGAAGAGATGGATGGAGAGAAAAATAGGAGAGATGGAGAGGGGGAAGAGAAATGGAGAGTGAGAAAGGACAGACAGACTGACATTTATTTAACCTCAGTCTTCATCCATATGGTGGGGCTATTGTAGTACCCCCGACATGTGCCCCCGACATATGCCTCCAAAGGGCTGCTGTGAGGATTTGGGGAGGTGAGCTACATTCATTGTTCCACACGGGGGCCCAGCCCACTGTGGTGGGGAGAGCTGGCCACATCTACCACCTGAGCCCCCTCACTAGGCCACCTTGGGCCTCTGTCCCCCAGGCCCAGAGGTAGCAGCAGCAGGTTCCCGCCACACAGTGTTCAGCCGAGCCCTGCAGGCTGGAGAGCTGCACTGGAATGACACCCACCTGCAAAGGATCCTGGCCAGTGACTTCTACAGCCCCTGCCTCAAAGGCAACATGGGCTGTGACAAGCTGACCTGCGACCCCCAGGGCCGCCCACTCTGGCTGGGAGAGCCCTTCCCCACTGCCTGTGCCCGTGTGGACGCCCTGCGTGCCCATGGATATCCCCGCCAGGCCCTGCGGCTGGCAGGCGCCATTGTCAACACACTGCGGCTGCAGCGGCGACATCAGCTCGAGAGCTACAAACAGCAGAAAAAAGGTGGGTACCAATGTTAGCACCATGTCCCAGGGGCTATGGACACAAAGGCTGGCCGGTGGGGACAGTGGCACCCCAGAGGATCCGTGGGGCCCACCAGGGAAAAGAGAAACCACTCCAGGTGTCTCAAACAGAAAGGAATTTAACACAGGGCACTGGGGCTTAAAAGACCATTGAAGGGCTACAGGATTGAAAGTTATGGCAAACTGCCAACAGCAAGAACAAGGGCCTGCAGCCCCCAAAGGAGCAGTTGCCAGAGGACACCAGAACCTGTTGGCAAAACCCTGAGGCCTGCACAGAGCCCCACACTAGCTCGGTGTTGCTGCAGAACGGCAGCCTCTGCTTCTCCCCCACCCCCACATCTCCCATGAAGGAGGCTGGGATGTTCCTCTCAGGGACTGTAGGCCCGTGTGGCCAGATCTTCTGATTTTTCAAATGAGGCCAGGCATCTGGATTAACAACAAATGCAAATTAATGTTTTAAAAAAAAATGTATGGGCAAAAAAAGAAATCCTGTCTGTGGATTGGATATTGAGAGGAGGGGCGTACCCGGTGAGTTCCATGGACAATACGGTTGGTAGATCAGGTGTCAGAAAACTGAAAGAAAGGATAATAGGTGAAACACACAGGCTCTTGGAGCCAGAGGGAGCCACTGCTGCAGCCTGAGGGGCCACCAGGAAGGCGTCCGGAGGAGGGGATAGCTAGGGGGAGATCTTTAGGATGTCCGGTTACCCAGAAGCAAGGGGAGGGGTGAAGCATGCTCTGCATAGAGGGAAAGGCAAGGGCAGAAGCCCAGAGGCAAAAGAGAACACGGCTTGTAGTAGGAGACTGCAGAGCAGTGAGGCCTGCCACCTGCTACAAAACTCCACATTGGCCCTGGGGGTCCTGAGAGCTGTTTGGGCTTCATCTCGTGAGCAGTGGGGAAGGACACATCTCTTTTTGTGGTGTGCAAGTTGTAGGCTGGCTGTGGGTCTCGGTATAGTAGAGCCCAGGGTCAGAAACGATGGCCACTGGGTGGGCAGGTGGTGGGGACTGGGAGGCTGGAGCGCCTGGGGGTCGGGGAGAGGTGGGCTGCCGCGGGGCAAGCAAGCTGCGGGCGAGCACTGAGCCCCGCTGCCGCCTGCAGAGCTGCTCCAGAAAGGCTCCACTTGCATCACCAACACAGAAGGATGGGTGGGCCACCCCCTGGACCCCATTGGCTGCCTCTGCAGGGCACTCTTGGAGGCCTGTCGCCTAGAGGAAGACACCCTCTCTCTTTACCCAGGTATCCACACTGGGGACCCCTGGAGGTGGGGCAGAGAATTCCACCCTATTGGCCACACCCTCTGGCCAGTGCCAGGCACCAATAGACTTAGATTCTGAAAGTGAGGCCACCAATAGGTCTTTCTGTGGCTAGCTGGAGAGCCCCGCCCCCTGGTGCACGGTGGGAACCAAGCTGTCTCTTCCCCTTGGACGTCCTCTAAGCCTCAGCCCCCAGGTCTAGAGGCTTGTGTGGGCTCAAGAAAAAAGGGGTTCCCCCCCCAACCTGTGCCTGTCTCGCACAGATGAAGGTCCTGAGAAGCGAAAGGTAGCTTACCAGCACGTGCCAGTGCCCGGGAGCCCTGGCGAGTCCTACTTCACGCTGGCGCTGGAGGTGGCGCTGCTGGGCCTGGGGCAGCAGCGGGCCCTGCCGGAGGGGCTGTACGCCCAGGACAAGGTCGTCCGCAACGAGGAGCAGCTGCTGGCCCTGCTGGAGGAGCTGGAGCTGGACGAACGGCTGGTGCAGGTGCTGCGCAAGCAGGCAGGGCTCCTGCTGGAAGGTGAGGCCCTGCCCCAGCCCCACCTCCTGGTCCTTGTCTGTTAGGTGCCCCGGCGTCAGTTCTGACTCACAGTGACCCTCTACAATGAGCGAGACAGTGCCAGGTCCTCCTCACCGTCACTGCGTGTTTGAGCCCACTGCTGCGGCCCCTGTGTGGATTCATTTTGTTGAGTGAAGACCGCTCTCTCTTTCTCGGATGCCCTACCAACCATGACGTCCTTCTCCGGGGCCTGGTCCCTCCTGATACCGTGTCCAAACCTGAGACTGAGCCTCACCGCCCTCCCTTCTATAGAATATTCTTGCAGTATTCCTTCCAAGACAGATTTGTTCATTCTTCTGGCAGCCCATGATCTATTCAATATTCTTCACCGGTACCATGATTCAGAGACTTCGGTTCTTCTTCAACCTTTCTTATTCGCTGTCCAGCTTTTGCATGTATATGGGATGATTGAAAATACCCTGCCTTGGTTCAGGCTTACCTTAGTCCTCAAGGCAGCCAACTTTGGATTTTAACACTTCAGAGAGGTCTTTTGCAGCAGATTTGCCGAATGCATTACAGAGTTGAATTTCTTGCCTCTTGCTTTCACGTTAGTATTATGGATCCAAGTAAAATGAAATCCTCAACAACCTCACTATTTTCTCCATTTATCATCACGTTGCTTACTGGTCCAGTTGTAAGGACTTTCGTTTTCTTTATGTTGAAATGTAATCTAGACTGAAGGCTGTAGCCTTGGACCTTCATCAGTAAGTAGTTCAGTCCTCTTCGCTGTCTCTGAGCCGACTTCTGTCATCTGCATATGGCTTGTTACTAGCTACGGTGGCTGTTCCTGAAGGCGAAATCTGGCCTTTGGTCCCGCCCCCTACCCCCCGTAGAGCTCCAGCGCCGTGTTACTCGTGCCGGAGAGCGAGGCCGCCCCACCCCGTCCACAGTTTAGGCCCTGCCTCCTCCTCCTGGCTTCACCTATGGGCCGCCTTTCGGCCGCGAGGCCCCGCCCCTACCTCTCGGGCGGCTTGGCCCCGCCTCCCCCAGGCTCTTCGCTCTGTTGTTGGGGCCGGCCTCGGGCTGATGCTCTGCCTTCGGTGCAGTGTTGCCCAGGCTCCAGTGCCTGTTTCCGCCCTGCTTCTGAGTACTACCCCGCACCCCCAGTATGTCCACTTTTTATCCTCAGATCTAGCTTTGCTTCAGCTCTGAGTCTGTACCCCAGGGACTGCTCTAGTCCTAGCGACCCCTTCTGGAAGTCTGCCCATCCACCATTCAGAGGCCAGGGTCTGGGGAGATCTGAGGAAGGGCGAAGGTGAGCCCACAGCTGGGCTGAGCTCAGGCTACCCCTGCAGGGGGTCCCTTCAGCGGCTTCGGAGAGGTGCTATTCCGGGAGAGCGTGCCCATGCATACCTGTGCCCGCTACCTGTTCACCGCGCTGCTGCCCCACGATCCTGACCTGGCTTACCGCCTGGCACTCCGAGCCATGAGGTGAGGACAGATGGCTGGGGACACGGACATGATGGGAGGGGCAGGTGGGAGGGAACTCAGGGGTCCCACCTTGCTGCTGAACTCACAGCCTGATTTATCTAGTCTCCCTTTCCATAGCGCTCAAGGCTGCCGTGTGCTTTTTATTACTAAATATCCACACATTATGTTGTTTTGAATTTGAGAAATAGCATGGGACAAAATTCAAAAGATACAGAAAAGCAAGTCCTTTGCTGCTCACATATATCTCAAGCTATCAAGCTCTTCTTTCTGGAAGCAGACTTACGAATACCTGCTGCTGCTGAGTCAATTCTGATTCACAGCTACTCTCTAGGACAGAGCACAACTACTCCACAGGGTTTTCAGACCTGTCATCGTTATGGAAGCAGGCTGCCACATCTTTCTCTGGTAGAGGGGCTGGTGAGTTTAAGCCACGGACCTTTCACTTAGCAGCCAAGTACGTAACCACTGTATCACCAGGGTTCCTTAAACAATGTGATGACTTACATCTCCTGATCCTGCTCTAGTTTGATACCCCAATTCCCAGCCTGAATGTGTGCTGAGATTTCTGTAACCCTCCGATCTGGAACTTAAAAGTTGCCCCTCCTTTTACACAGACAGCAGCATCCAGCACATTCTTTTCACACCTTGTGTCACTGAATGCTGCATCTTAGAAGCTTTGTCACATCGCATAGTCACCAGGACCCATGAATGACTCCTTTGTTCCACTGCGTGCACACACTCTAGAAGAACCTGAAGCTGGTAGACGGTTATGCCATTTCCAAAAGGCAGTGCAATACATAACCTTGTTATTTCTCGTGCACATCTGCAGAGGAGACATGATTCTAAAGGCCCCTTCTCTATAGAACATCATGCCCAACAAATAATGTAACATCTGCTCTTAATCCTCTGATCCCATTTTCCAGCGACACCAACTGACAACTAGGATGTGTCACCCCAGAATGTTTGGAAAGAATAATCCATAACAGCCATGATTTAGCAATCATTCTTTAGATAACAAGACTTTTTTCTAAGCCAGAGGTGAGCAGACAATAGCCCACAGGTCGTACCCAGGCCACATCCTGTTTTTGTACATCCCATCAAATAAGAACACTTTTTACATTAAAAAAATAGAAAGATTTGTTGTTGTTGAGAATAGACACAATAGAACCTACACTAAGTCAACAGTGCATCTACAATTCAGTGAGATTAACGATCACAGTCTTCAAGTTGTACAACCACTCTCACCCTCCTTTTCCAAGTTGTTTCTCCCCCACTAATATAAACTCACTGCCCCCAAGCATCATGTCTATCAAGTTGCTGTTTTCAATCTCATCCCATACAGATAGTTCTTAAAACAGCAGTGTGGTTTATACATTTTCTATGGAATGATGGAAAAAAATCAAAACAATATTTTGTGATACATGAGAATTATATGAAATTCAAATTTCAATGTCTAGAAATAAACTTTTGTTAGAACACAGTGACATCTATTCATTTACGTATTATCTATGGCTGTTTTCACACTACAATAGCTGACTTGAGTCCTTGCAAAAGAGACTGCATGGCCAGCTGTCTTAGCTAACCAAAAAAAAACAAAACCCACTGCCATCGAGTCTGTTTTGACTCATAGCAACTCTATAGGACAGAGTAGGACTGCTCCATAAGGTTTCTAAGGAGCGCCTGGCCGATTTGAACTGCTGACCTTTTGTTTAGCAGACAGCACTTACCCACTACACCACCAGCATTTTCTCTTAGATATTTAGTGCTGCTGTAACAGTCATACCATAGGCTTTAACAAACAGCCATTTATTTTCTCAGTTTAGGAGGCTGGAAATGTGAATTCAGACTACTGGCCCTAGAGGAAGGCTTTTTCTGTCTTAGCCAGCTCAGAAGAAAGCTCTTGTCACATGAAGATTGCTCCTGGGCAATCTTCATGTGGACTTGGCATCTCTCATCCCCCGTATCTGCACCTCTTGGTTGCTTGTTTAATCTCTCTTATGTCTCATTGACTCAAGATACACCCTACACTAATCCTGTTGTAGTAATATAACGGAGACAACCCATTCCCAAGTGGGATTATAACCCCAGGCATAGAGATTAGGATTTGCTACATAGATTTGGGAGGTGGGGATGTAATTCAGTCTATAACACCAGCAAAGCTGAAAATTTTGGCTTAAAAGTGTGCCAGCCACTGACCTAAGTGCATGGTGTATACTGACCAATGTAATCCTCAAAACAGCGTAGCACAGTGAATGTTTTTACTCTGATTTTGTACATGAAGAAAGTGGCCTGTTGTCTCTCTCCTCTCCAAGATCACCCAGCAAGGAATTGTACTGATATTTTAACCAGAATTGTCAGACTTCTATCCCACTCTTTGAGTCTGAGCTACTTACTTTAAATACCTTCCTGAACACAAAGCTTAAAAAAGAAAAGTTGTCCCCAGTTCCAGTTTATGGAGACCCCAGGTGTGTCAGAGTAGAACTGTACTCCGTAGGACTTTCCACGGCTGTAGTTTTTTAGAAGGGGATCATCAGGACTTATTTCTCAGGTGGCACTGGCTGAATTAAAACCTCCAACCTTCTGGTGAGTAACCAAGCATGTTAGCCATTTGCACCATTTAGGGAAACCCCAAAACCAAACCCACTGCCCTTGAGTCAATTCTGATTCATAGTGACCTTATAGGACTGGGTAGAACTGCCCCATAGAATTTCCAGGGAGCACCTGGTGGATTTGAACAGCCAACCTTTTGGTCAGCAGCCATAGCACTTAACCACTATGCCACCAGGGAACACATGTGTAAATATCAGTGAACAACTTAGCAAAATTGGCTTCTACAGCAAATCATGCACAGATATTTGTTGTTTACCTTCTGTACATCAGGCGTTATTCTGGCTGCTGCAGACACAGCAATGAACAAAGCAGTCAAAAGTCTACCCTCATGCAGCTGATGTGCCAGTGAGGGAGAGACAGACAGCTAACAAAGAAATTGGTAAATTATGCTGTATGTCAGATAGTGGTCACTTTGGTGAGGAAAACTGAACAAGGAATCAGGAGAAGGGGTGGGGAATGGGTCTGGCAGTTCCACATGTGGGGGTGTCAGGGAAGAGCCCACAGAAGAGATACTTGAGCAAAATACCTGAAGGAGGTGGGGAGGACCCACAAGGTCTGGACAGAATCTGATGCAAAGGCCCTGTGGTAGGACTGTCTGTTGCGTTTAAGGGACACTGAGGGGAACGGGGTGGCTGGAGTGCAGTCAGTGAAAGAATGGGTGGTGGGGGTGAGGTCTCAGAACAGATAATGGGAGGCCACATCAGAACACAGATAATTGCTTTACCTCTTTATTGCCTTTGGTGCATCAGTGGAGCAGAGTTTATTTAACCAACTCCTAAGTAATGGTCTTCTCCAGGACTTCTACATCCCCTCTTAAAACAACACTGCAGTGACCATCCTTGTGTAGACATCCTCCAGCCTTTGGGTGCTAGAGCTCTGCTCACTGCAGAGGGGTGGCTCAGGCTGGGGCAGGAGACCTGTCCGTCCCAGAGGGGACAGCGACAGCATCACACCTCACCACAGGCTTTCTCTGCCCCTCTCTCCAGGCTGCCTGTACTGGAGTCAGCACTGCTGGCGGGAGACCCTCACCCCAACCCGCCGGAGTCCATTATAAGCAACCGTGTCCCCCGCTGGTTCATCCTGGGCCACCTGGAGACCCGCCAATGTGAGCTGGCCTCTGCCATGCTGATGGCGGCCAAGGGTGAGGACAGCAGCTGCCATGCCCCATTTCACCTCCTCTATCCTGTGACCAAATTCCCCCAATCTTTATTCAGCACCTTCTGTGTACTGGGTACTGTCCTTGGGGCTGGGATACAGCAGGGACCAAACAGCCCTAAATCCCTGCCCTGCCAGGTTTCCAGCTAGTGGGCGGAAAGAGACAGTAAGCAAGGTGAAAACACAAAACCTAATCCCTTGATGCCAATTCAGAGCTACCCTGTAGGACAGAATAGAACATCCCATAGGGTTTCCCAGGCCTTAAATCTTTACCAGAGCCGATTATCACATCGTTCAGCCACAGAGCAGCTGGTAGGTTTGAACTCAGAGTTAAACAATACATAAAAGGAAGAGGGATATTCAGATAAAGACCTGAAAGAGTAAGCAGTCATATGGAGACCAGAGAGGGGCACTGCAGGCGGAGAGAACTGCTGGTGCAAAGGCCCTGAGATTGGTGTGTCTGTCTGAGTAACAGCAGGGAGGTGGTGTGACTGCAGCAAAGGGGGAAGCATGGAATCTGGGCCAGTAGTGATAATAGGAAGAAAGCTAATGTCTTGGGCAGTTCTACTCTGTCCCATGGGGCCACAACAAGTTTGAATTGACTCCACACAACCAACAACACAACATGCATATTAAGGAAAAAAAAAAAGGTGTGTGTAGCTCTTACCATGTCAAGTTCTTTACCAGCATGGACTCACTGTGACCCTTTGAAGCAGTACCAACTGATGCTGTGGAGTCAGCCCTATAAGCTACCTATAGGATCAAGTAGTGCTGCCCCATAGGCTTTCCTGTGCTGTCGTCTTTACGGAGGCAGACTGTCATATCTTTCTCCTGAGGAGCAGATGGTGGGTTTGAACCACTGACCCTTCAGTTAGTAGCTGAACGCTTAACCACTGTGTCATCAGGGCTGCCTGTTATTACCTGCTTAAGAAACGTGGCAGCTAAGGCACAGAGAAGTGGAGTGACTTGCCACATGGCTGATAAGTGCCACGACAAGGTGGACACCCTTGACAGTTAGGGATTCAGCAGGTCCGTAAGTGGTTCCCTTTGCCCTGGGCAGAGCACCCAGCAGGTGCAGAGGACAGAACAGGCAAGTAGTGGGGACCCTGGGTTTAAGCTGTCACAGAGCCACTGCCTGCTGCGTCTGCCTCCATGCTCACAGGTGGGCACCTGAGCTGAGAGACCTGTGTGAGGTCAGGCGGTAGCAGTACTGGTAGCAGGGTCTACCCAACATGCCTCTTCCTCCTCCTGCCCAGGAGACCCCAAGTGGCTGCACACAGTGCTGGGTTCTGTCCAGCAAAACATACACTCACCGGCCCTGCTCTTCAAGCTGGCACAGGACGCCTGCAAGACAGCTGCCCCAGCCAGTGCACCGCCAGACACCACGCTGCTGGGCATTGCACTGGAGCTGGGCCTGCAGGTGGGTGATGGTGTTGCTGGGTAGGGGGAGGAGGGGAGAGAAGGTGCTGCTGCGGGGTGGAGCCTGGAAGGGTCAGGAGAGTGAGGGAATGGGCATCATCTGTGGAAGAGCCTCATGAGTGAGGTCCTGAAGGTGAGGCTGTCCCTCTGGGGGTGAGGTTTGTGGCTGAGGAACACCAGGGGACCCTGAGGAGGCAGGGCCTGCAGGTGTGTAGCTGGGCCTCCAGATGGGGCAGAGTAGAGCCACTAAGCCTTGGAGTTAGGGTCTGGAGTGCCTGTGGTCTAGGAACATGGGTGGACAGCCTTGAAACTAAAGGGGAGTTGGGGACAGACCGCACAAATAGGCACTTCCTAGAGGGTATGGAAGGTGCCACTGAGGGGTGGGGCCTAGAAGGGAGGGTCGCAGGAGGGGTCCTGAGAGTGAAGTGCCACCTCTGGGGATGGGGTCTGCAGTCTGGGTGAGGCCATGGCCCTGGGCTTGTGGTGAGTGCTCGGGCTATCCCAGGGGTCCGCAGGGCCAAGTCAGGGCCAACTCGGGTGAAACCAGCAGGTGAAGCATTGACTCAGAAGGGCCCAAAAGGGACAGGATAGGCAAACAGGGGTCCTGGAGGGAACAGTCTGAGGGGATAGGAACAGGGCCTGTGGAGGGGGGGGCCAGAGAGGGTGGCAGAAATCAGATATAATAAGGAGCAGCTTGGGGCAGGCCTGTGCCAGACCTTCCCAGGTAGAACAGGTAAGCACGGGACCTGTAGAGGGGAGGGATTGACCTGAGACAGCCTCTTGTGGGGGTGGAGCCCTTGTGGGAGGAGGACAAGGTCAGAGCTCTAGAGGAGACCGGCTGGTAAGGAGCTTGCCAAAGGCAGGGTCCACCCTGCAGGACCTGGGGGAGGGGCCTAAGGGGAGAGGCAGGTCAGCAGGATGCTTGCTGGGGGAGGCGGTGCCTGGAGGAGGTGGTGCCTGGAGGGCAGGTGTTTTGGGGTTTCAGAAGCAAGTCTGCTGAGATGTATGGAACTTTCCAGAGAGAAGAGACACATTGGTTTATTGACCAGCACAGGGATTCATGGGATCTCAAAATCATGCCAACGTAACTAATAGTAATCACAGACATCAACTGAACACTTTTGAGCAGCCATGCAAAAAGCTGTATTACAGAAAAACCCTATGAAGTATAATATCCTTATCTCCGTTTGATGGAAGAGGAAACAGACCCAGAGAGGTGACGTCATTGTCCCACGTTGTAGGGCTCACGAAACAGCCTTTTACTTCCTAGCCTCCCGTTAACAGTAAGTCAAGTTGAGACTTGGAGTGACCCCCTTCTCTGCCTGCCCCTACCCAACAGGTGATGCGGATGACCCTAAACACCATGACCTGGCGTCGCAGGGAGATGGTGCGCTGGCTGGTCACCTGTGCCACGGAGATTGGTGAGAGCCCTTCTGAGTGTCGTGGGGATGCCTTGACAAAGTACCACAGACTGCGTTCTCACACAGCCTGGAGGCCAGAAGTCTGAAATCAAGGTGTCACGGGGGCTACGCTCCCTCTAAGTGCCCTAGAGGAGAACGTGACCTTGCCTCTTCTAGTGTCTCATGATCACAGCCATCCTTCTAGTTCCTTGACTGGCAGTAGCACAGTGCCCATCTCTACGTCCACTGTCCCATGGCAGTGTCCCTTGGGTGTCTGTGTCTGAATTTCCATCTTACAAGGCCTCACCCTAATCTACTGTGATGTCATCTTAGCCTGATTATATCTGCAAAGACCCTATTTCCAAATGAGGTCACATTCACAGGTTCTAGGTGGCCATAAATTTGGGGAGCGGTACACTCAGACCCAATACAGCCCCCATTGGGGCCCTCCACCTTCCTCCCTGTTCTGATTCTCCACGTTTCACTGAAAGAACCAAACACAGGCAAGAGAGAAGCTAAGCCTTTCCCGACTCCAGCCTCTGCTCCAGGCTAGGCTTGGAGGGAGTGTCATGTTGGGGACTGATAGGGACAGAGGTCTGGAGGCTGGCCAGGCTAAAGTGGTTTGGAGGAAGCCTGTGTGCAAAACTTAGCCAGCTACCTGAGTTCCAGCCCAGTCCGGTGCTGTCCCAACTCCCCTGGACAGGTAAGACACAGATTGTGCTGAGCATGGTGTGCAGGAAGAGTGTCTTTGGTTCTGGCTGGCAAAGGTGGCAGTGTTGGGTAAACCCAGGAGCACCCATTGATATGCTTGACCCCTTCCTGACCAGTGTCTCCCGCTCCCCTCCCGCCAGGCCCGCAAGCCCTGATGAACATCATGCAAAACTGGTACTCTTTATTCACGCCCGTGGAGGCGGCCACCATCGTGGCAGTGACGGGCACCACGCATTCCACGCTGCTGCGGCTGCAACTGGATGGCCCGCGGCATGAGGAGCTGTGGGCCTGTGCCCGCACCCTGGCCTTGCAGTGCGCCATGAAGGACCCGCAGAACTGTGCCTTGCCAGCCCTCACCCTGTGTGAGAAGAACCACGCCGCCTTCGAGGCTGCGTATCAGATCGTGCTGGACGCCGCGGCCGGTGGCCTGGGCCACGCCCACCTGTTCACCGTGGCGCGCTACATGGAGCACCGGGGCCTGCCGCTGCGAGCTTACAAGCTGGCCACGCTGGCTCTGGCGCAGCTCAGCATCGCCTTCAACCAGGACAGTCACCCGGCGGTCAACGACGTGCTCTGGGCCTGCTCGCTCAGCCATTCACTGGGCCGCCACGAGCTGTCTGCCATTGTGCCACTCATCATTCGCAGTGTCCACTGTGCCCCCACGCTCTCCGACATCCTGCGCCGCTGGACCCTCTCAGCGCCTGGCCTGGGCCCCCTGGGGTCCCGTCGAGCTGCCAAGCCCATGGGTGCCGACCGGGCGCCCCTCTGCCAGCTCCTGGAGGCCGCCGTGGCAGCTTACATCACCACCAGCCACTCGCGCCTCACGCACATCAGCCCGCGGCACTACAGTGACTTCATCGAGTTCCTGGGCAAGGCCCGCGAGACCTTCCTGCTGGCACCCGATGGGCACCTCCAGTTCTCCCACTTCCTGGAGAACATCAAACAGACCTACAAGGGCAAAAAGAAGCTCATGCTTTTGGTTCGGGAGCGTTTCGGCTGAGGGGCAGGGACGTCCCTCTTTGTCCCGCCCACCGGCCCTCCCCTCCACGAGAAGGGGTGGCGGGGGAGCGGAGGGCTGGGCAGTTCAGGTCAGGCCCAGGTGGCATTTCAGTATTAAGTCAGGGAAGAAGCCAGGTTGGAGCAAAGTGGTCTTGCTTGCCAGCCACCCCAAACCTTGCTGGAGGTGAGGGCCAAGGGGTGGCATCCTACATGTGTGCCTAGGAGTGTGCAAGATAATGAGGATCAGAAGCCATAGCCACCGTCCACAGGCCTGGAGGGGATGTATGGTTGGACTGCTGATATGACCCCCATTGGCCACCCCAAAAGCAACAGGCAAGCTCTCCTTCCTCAACTTGTAGGCCTGGCTTGGGTTCCAGGGGCGCTGGAAAACAGAATTTTCCAAAACTTGCTTTCAAAGGCAATGTAGCAAACCCCATCCCACCCCCATTGCCCTACCCCAGGTGACAAGGGACTTATGTTAGGGCATTCAGAATCCCCTCCCCTCACTGCCTCAGGGCCCATCCTGCCCCAGTACTCCCTCCCAGGCTGCCCACCAGGGACCATGCCACATCCCCAGTGAAGGATCTGAAGAGGCCTCAGGTCTCAGCCACATACCTCACACCGCTCTTCCAGAGGGACCCCTGTTCCCTTGAGCACCAGGGTACCAGGGTTGGCTGGAGTCATTGCTAACCCTCCCCCCACCTGCTAGTCACTCACTGGACACACAACTCAGGAACACAAGCGAGGCTAACGCTGTCTCCCAAACCAGGAGAGCCAGGAACTGGGCCCCGTTAAAAATGGCTATCCTTCGGACCAACTCTGCCCCGTCTCCTGCCTCACCCCCTTCAGCTTCCTCTGCTTCTACAGGCTTCTTAGCTGCCTTTCTATTTGTGTCTAAGTCCCAGCTGCTTTCTCTTTGGCTTTCCTTCTCACCCTCTGCCCAAGGAGGTGAGAAGAATGTCCCACCCCCAGTCATCCCCTCCACTTCCTCACCTCTTGTATATTAAGGACAAAAAAAATCACACCGTTTTGTAATTTTTCTTCTATTTATTGAACCATATATTGTATTTCCTTTTTTCAGTTTGTTTTTTTAAAAGAATAATCACAGTTTTTTCTTTTTTAATTTTATTTTGAGACTGGGGTGTGTCTGTCTGGGCCAGAACTCCCTGTTCCATTCTCGCCACAGAAAATCTCTGGCCTCCTCTCCGGGCACAGCTTCAAGCAAGCACTGGAATGAGAGCAACTGCTGGATTTATCCAACAGCACAAATGACAAACAGATATAAGCGATTTCCCTGAGTTCTTTAATCGTCACGGCAACCCTGCCAGATTGGATTATTATTTCCATTTTACGGACAAGAAAACTACGCCTCAAAAGTTTCCAAAAAGAGCACCCAGCTAGGAAGAGGTGGAACTAGACTGAATACCATGCTGCCCACCCGAGGCTGCGTGGCTGCTGCACCGCTGGGAATAGCCACTCGGGGGTGCCCTGACTCCAGACACGGGCCACTAGTGGTGCGGTCTCCCAAGGTGAGGAACCTACGAACTGCTTCAAGCAGTAGGAGCAAGGCCACGCAGGGTTCTGGAGGCTCACAGAGCCCCAGGGACAAGCTGTTTCACCAAAATGTCCGTTGGAGTGCTGGCCTGACGGGTGCTGGGTTGTTGCAGAACCCCCTCTGCAAGCATAGGGGTCGCGCAGACTCCGACCGCACGGCCCGGCAGCCGGTTTCAACTAGGCCGTGGTGGGCGGAGCTACAACCGCTATGGGGCTGGGGCTGGGCGGGGCTAAAGCAGACGCTCGGCCGAGGGCGTGGACAGGGTGGGTCAGTGGGTCGGGGGCGCTAGCGCCACAGAGGAGGCTTCTGGCTCCCAAATAGGATGTGAGGTCTGCGGGATTGCAGACGTCTTCGGTTGCTTCCTTTCCCCGACTCCCCGACAAGCAGCTCCCTCGGGACCTTCTTGCTGACGGACAAATAGGGGTATTCGTGGCAGAGGCCTGAGTCTGGGTCACAGTCAGCGCCGGGGCAAGTGAGGACAGAGGCTCCGAAGGGGCGGGGCTTAAAGCTGGGCTGGGCAGGGTTTGCTGACAGTGGGCGCCGAGGCGGGACCCGCAACGGTGGGCGGGGTGGCCGCAGCGCTGGACACAGTGATTGGCTCGTGGCACCGCCAACTGCCCCAGAGGCCCAATTGGAGGCGGCTCCGCCCCACACGTTCCGCAGGTATGTGCGGGCGGGCCCGGGGCTGGCCGGCACGCCGCCTAGGGCAGCCGACAGGGCTGAGGGGGCGGAGACGGCAGGCCGAGTACCGGGCGCCGCGGCAGCGTTCCTCCTGGAATCCTAGCCATCTCCGGTTGTCCTACCAGGGCTCCCAGTCACCCTCAAACGTCCCCCTGGGGGTGGGGCGTTCCTCGGGTCCCAGATCTTCAAATGCCCCACTTAGACCTGAGGTTCCCTAATGTCACACAGACCCCTGAAGCTCAGACTCCCCTCCAGCATCTTCAGGCCTCCTCCAAGTTACCCCTTAGGTCCCAGTAACCCAAAGGTCATTAACTCCAGCCCAGGCCACCCTTCACTTATCCCGAAGTGTCACCTCTCAGGCCCAGGTTTCCCTCAGGGTCACCCCCATTAACAGACTGAGGTGGAACGCCCTCTTCAATGTTCCCACTCAGGTTCCATCGGCCCGGGACATGAGGCTCCTTGTTACCCCAGAAGACCTCTCTCCCTGTCCCCTCTCTGAGGCCCCAGTGGCCCTGAATGTCAGTCCCCTTAGGTCCAGGGTTTCCTCCAGATCACCTCTCAACCCGCAAATACCATTCCAAGCCCAGGGCACCGCCTCCGTCCGTGTAACCAAATGGCTGCCTTTCCCAGAGCAGGCGGGCCAGGAGCCGCAGGTGCCAGCTGATGCACCCTCCCCACCCAAACACCAGAATGTCCAGGGAAGGGCTGGAATGAATCACAAAACAAGACCTGCCCTCAAGAATGAAGCTGCGGCATCTTTTATTGGACAACAGGCAAAACACAGCACAAACTGCCCCACCCTCCAGCCCCAAGCTTGAATCTGTCCATACCTGCAGGGGAAGGGGCCGCTGGGCCAGCGCTGAGGGGCTGGAGAGCAGAGGGTATCAGCCCCATTAGTGGGGGGCTGCAGTCTGCCTCCGCAGCCCTACCCATCTCATCTTGGAAAGTGGGCAGTCTCAACTTGTTCCCATGCCCTAGAACCACCCGAGGGGTAAGGGTGGCTGTTCCAGGCTCCAGGACTAAGCAGGCCTGCTACTGTCCTTTCTGTGGCTGTAGGAGCCTTGTTCCTGCCCATGTGCCAGAGGAGGGAGTCGCTGCCATAAGTTAAGAAGCTGTAGGGCCCAGGGAGAAGAGGCCAGGCATGCTTAGGTCAGGCCAGCCTGGTTCCGGAAGCCCGGAGTTGGCATTTAACGGTCTGGGGGCCCAACACAGCTTCCTCTTGTGTAACTGGTGACAGGAGGTGCAGGCCCAGCCGGGCCCATTCCCTTGCCAGGCTAGGGGAAGGAGGAGCCAAAGCTCCAGGGCCGGGGGTTCTCCAGGCTGGGAACACAGCTGGCTCCCCTTCTTCACGGAAGGGCTGCCTAGGAGCACAGCCCAGCCCAATGTCAGGCCACGTGGGGGGTCCCCAAGAGCAGACTGTGGGGAGGGGACCTGCAGTAGACAGCTGGAGGCAGCCAGGCCCACCCACACCATCCCAGGCCCCAGCCCTCAGCCTGTGCCTCATCTGGACACAGGGCTGGGTCCAGGCCTCAGCCCACCCAGGGACGGTGGGGCCTCAGGCTCCGAGGGGGCACGACTCCTGTTCCTGCTGAACTGAGCCAGTCTGCACAAATCAACTGTGTTTCAGCTCAGTAGGCACAGGAGGCAGAGCCCGGGGGAGCCCGGGAAGGCCCAGTAGCTGAGGGGGAGGGTGGCAGGGCCGAAGGAGGCGTGAGCCCGGGGGGCGGAACTTAGCCACTGTGAACACGACTTGGTGTGGACCCTGCTCACAAGCAGCTAAGCCCTGCTCCTCAGGCCAGAGGCAGGCGGGAGCCTCCCTGCCACCCATTCCCCAGGCAGCATCTCGGTGGTGGTGGCAGCGGTGGTGGCCCCGAGGCAGGGCCCAGGGTCGGTTGGAAATCCCTGGCAATGTGATTTGTGACAGGCAGCAAATCCCATCCCCAGGAACCCCCGCCGGCCATGGCACAGGTTGGGGGCACCGGCGGGGCCGGCGGCTGGCACCTGGGGGTAGAAAGGAAAGGAGGTGATAACATTTGGAGCTCCCTCCCCTCCAGGTCCTGGCCTGCAACCTCTGAAACCTTGCAAAGAAGCCCCTTCCACATATGCAGCAGCCATGGGAGGGAGACCCAGACCAGGGGGCTGACCCCTGGCCACATCCTGGTCCCAGGCCCTGAGAGGTCCTTTTAGGCCAAGCAGTAGTCAGGAACTTCCAGAGCCAGCCAACCACTCCACTGCCTGTCCCCCCCAATACCCCTTTGCCCTGGGCAGGCCAAATGGGGCCAGGACAAGAGGAAGCTGAGGGGGTGGCGGGCAGGCGGGTGAGGAAGTGATCTCACCCCAGCTGGCGCCACTTCCGAGCCTGAAGGGCAGGAGGAAACCACCGGCCCCCGCCCCCTGTGGCCCCAGCTCCAGCAGCCAAACCTGCTCCTGGCCCTGCCAGACTCCCCCCACATCCCAACAGAATGGGCGCTGCCAGAGAGAGCACCCCGTTTTGTCCCTGGCCACACACACCACAGAGCTTCAGGCCCAGGCTGGAAGATGCAGGCCTCTCCACTCAGCCTGAGATTCAAATCCCAGCTCAGCTCTTCCCCAATGCCCTCTAAGCTTCAGTATCCATGCCTGTAAAATGGAACCAAGAGCCTCTACTGTGTAGCACAGGAGGTTTTATGAACAGTATGCATGTAAAGCTGTCAGCAAGTGCCCAGCACCAGGCCCCACTACAGAATTTTCAGAGTCCCATGTTGTTAAATCATTGAAAACTTCAATTTCAACAGCAGAGCATTAAGGCAGGCACAAGGCCCTCCTGAGCACAAGCCCTAAGCATTCCGCAAGCAGAGCCTCTTACTAGGTGGGTCATGTGGCTGGGAGACCCTAACTCTGGAGCCTGCCTGGGTTTGAGCACGGGCTCTGCAGCTTCCTAGCTGGGTGACTCTGGACAAGTTACTCAGCTTCTCTGGTCCTCAGTTTGCCCATCTGCAAAAAGCAGGAATAATAACAGCATCTACTCATATGGAAACCCTGGTGGCATAGTGGTTAAGTGCTACGGCTACTAACCAAAAGGTTGACAGATCAAATCTGCCAGGTGCTCCTTGGCAACTCTATGACACAGGTCTACTCTGTCTGCAGGGGCACTGTGAGTCAGAATTAACTTGACAGCAGTGAGTTCCACTTCATATGTTGTTGTGAGAAACACATGAAGACCCTATGAGTCATATTCATAACTAGGACAGGGCCAGGCAGACAGCAAGCAGGGTGTAGAGTCACAGGTAGGAACCGAGCATCCAGGTGGGTCTCGGAGAAACATCCTGGTCCCCCTCTTCCTTCCAGCCCCCAAATGCAGGCACCAGTCACCCTCTTTCCCATAAGGCTCCAGCCCAGCAGGCTAGGCCCTGTCCCTGCAGGGTTTGGGGCACCAGCCTGGGCAGGCAAGGCTCAGAAGGGCGGACAGTCTCCCTGGGCTCCTCCGGAAGTGAGACAGCACATTCGTGTCCCAGGGACCAGAACGGGAAGGGCGGCCATTTGGCCAGGCCCATTTCCTGTGGGGTTTCCCCTGCACAGAGCCCAGAGCCAGGGCCAAGGCCACTCCCCATCCCCACGGGCACCAAAGGCCAGGGCTCCCATGGCGGGGCAGTGCCACGCAGGTATCCAGAGCTGGACCTCCCCTACCCATGGTGTACACCTCGGAGTCTCATGGGAAAGCTGTCCAGGGAGGCCCAAGCCCCTGGCAGCTCAGGGACATGGGGGAAGGGTGGGCTGTGCAGTCAGGGAGCCCCAGTGCACCCCAGCCAGCCCATGCATGTATATGTGTAGATGGCTCTAACTCCACAGACAGGGCGTGTGCGTATGAGACGCATGTGGGCAGCACAGTGCTACCCCCTCCCCGCCGGGCTCCAAGAATGAATCAGGGCAACTTCCGCCGGGGGCGCCACCACTACCGCCCCCAAGCTGGGTCCCCAAATACTTTCCACCCTTGCAGAGCAGCTGGGATCGGAAAATACCAAGGGCTGCAGGCCCCGCCCTGCTCGCCGCCGTCGCGGCTGCCCGCCCTCCCGCCTGTCACTAATGCTTTGCCTAATGGGCCCAGACTCTCAGCAGAAGCTCCATGGACTGGGCCCCAAGCCAGCCGCCAACCTGGGATGCCCAGCCAGGCACTGCCAAACCCCTATTTCTACCCCAATCCCAACGCAGTAACAATAACTGTCTGATGGGCACCCTCAAAGACAGGCTTCCAGCTGGTAGGAGCCAGGGCACTGGCGAATGGGTGGCCCCCACTGCCCACCCAACGGTGGGGGGGGCTCAGGAAGGGGTGAGTAAGGACTGAATCACTTGTTATAAATAGGGGAACCATGAAAGGCACCTCCCAGCCCCCACTGGGTCCTGACATACCAACACATCCCCACCTCTGATTTAGAATCTAGCACCCCCCAAACCAGACACAAAATTCTCAGATGCCCCCAACATTCATGCAGTCAGCCCTAACTGAGGGGCACATCCCTACTTCTGTGTCCACCTCTGTCTTCTCCCCATATAAGTACATGTCCCTAGCTGTGTCCTGGCCTTTTGGGATTCCTTGAGAATAGTCTCAGCTAGACTGGCTTCTGGGTCCCATCAGCACCCTGACAGTCCCCAAACTCAAAGCTTAGACTCTCTGGCTCCCTGGGCATTCTCAGTGTGGGCGACCGCAGCCCTGGACTGTGATGGCCACACCCCGGAGCAAGGGAGGCCATGGTCGTCATCGTGTCTCAGAAGTCAGTTCCTTGATCCCTCACCACCCAAGGCCCTGCACCCCAGACCACCCAGCCCTGCTGTGCCCAGGGCCACTGCTCAGTGACCACACCCAGGGTGGCGCCAGCTCCAGCACCCTGGGGCAAGGCGCTGCTGGAGCGTGACTCAGCCGTGCCCAGCATGGCGGCGTCCTTCTCTTCCCAAGGATCCCACGCACTTGTGCCCCCTGCTCCTCTGTGCACATGGGTCGTCAGCGACAACCACTGAAGGCAGGGCCTGCCCCAGACACACCTCCACATCCACGCCAGACACCTGGCAGCAGCAAGGAAGGTGGCCAGAGAGCCCCAAAAGGAACCTAAAGGGGAGCACCCGGTGCATGGAGGGGGAAACACCTTTCCCTCAGGACACTTTCCCAACACTCCCCATTTGAAGATGGGGAAACTGAGGCCAAGGGAGAGTCACAGCCAGCTCAAGGTCATGCAGTTCTGGAAAGGCAGGCCTAAACCCAGGATAAAGCAAACCCTAAGTGGGACAGGGCTGGCTGGTGAGCCCAGAAGGCAGGAAAAAACTTTCTCAAGGCTGCCCAGGGTTCCCTGCAGCATTGTCAGTTGCGAGCGGACCCCAACCAGCCTCCCAAGGTGAAGGACAAAATCAGCAAGGAAGGATCTGAAAACACACTTAAGATGTGTCAACATGCCGCCAGACCTATGGAGAACAGGCCACCCCATTGTCCCCAAAAAGCCAGTTACCCTGGGGCCGCAGAAAGGATGGGGTCTGTTCTACAGCTGCAGACTGCTCACAACATCTGGCCTCCACTTGTGACAGGCAGGGGCGGTGGGTGCAGGGGTCCCTAGCAAGACCCCTGGAGCGTCCTCTGTGTCTGTTCTGTCTTTCCCAGCAAGCAAGGGTCTTTGTAGATGCAGAGGCCGCTGGGCCAGCACAGACAGGCCCAGCACTGAGCCCCCTGGACACGCCCTGTCACGCATGTGCTCTGTGTGCCAGGGCCGAGCTGGCCAAGCAGCTATTTTAGGGCCCCCTCTAGTCCCACAGATGAGGCCTGCCAACTGGGGTCTTGAGGAAGCTCCCAGAGGGCACTGAGCAAGGGCAAATGGGTGCTCCCAACGCCTAGGCAGCACTGGCACCAGGCCCGAGGGCCCATGGCTTCCCAGGATGCGGCATGTGAACACATGTGCCCGGGCCAGCCTGGGGAGGGTGCGTAGGCGAGTGGACAGGGTGTGTCCCACATCACCTCGCCTTTCACGGGGCACCTGTTGGGTGCTACTGTCCGGCTTGAGCTGGCTTGAGTAAGGGTGCCAGGGGACACCCCTCATCCCAAGTGTCTGATGGCCCCCAGCATTACCCTCATGTACTACCCCACCAGCAGGCTGGGGGTGGGGCAGGGAAAGGGAGGTGACAGGAAGCCATCTGCTGGATCTGAAGCCTGGCAGGAGCTGGTTGGAGAATAGGTCAGTGGTAGGGCTAGGGACTTCGGTGGCAGTCAAGTGGGCTGCTGGAATCAAAGGGGACTCTGGGGCTATCGTTGAATTGTTGTTAGGGTCCGTGGGTTCTGACTCATAGCGACCCTGTGCACAACAGAACAAAACACTGCCTGATCTTGTGCCATGCCCACAGGTTCAGTCTGGGCCCTTCCCCTCTCCCCCTGCAGCTCAAGGACACCAGGAGCCAGAGTTGCACAGAGCTGGGGAGACAGCCCTCCAGGATCTCTGCACCTGGCGTGCCTCCCAATGCAACCTTGACTGAGCCCTTCTCTCCCAGGCCCCAAGGAGAAGTCCTTTACACCCTACTGTACAGCGGGTGCCACCAGGCCTTCCCAGCACTCACAGGCCAACAGGTCAAGAGCTTGAACTCTATCCCTCTACCCAGAGGACTCCCGAGCTGCGCTAGAGGACCCTCACTCACTCTTCCTGCCCCAACCGCACCCTGGGCCAAGCAGGCACCTCCAGGAGAGCCTGCACACGCATATCCATCCCACCCCACCCTAAACCCGGCACATGTCCTCTGACGCTGCCGCCACCTTTCTGCTCACCCTGAAGTATCCCAGGTGCACTGGGACCCGCCCTCCGCACCCCGTTCTCATGGGTCTCTGGGGGAACCTGGGTGCGGGCTGCGCAGGCCTTTTGGGCTGACATAAAAGACTGGGCAGCCCTGTCCCCGGTCCGTAGGGGGCGCCCCGGGACTCTGCTGCTGCCACCAAAGGCAACCAACCTCGTGCCCCCCACCCTGGCGGCTAAGCGCTGGGCGCGCGTCCCCCCACCTCCCCAACCCGCGACACAGAGCTCTGGCTCCGGCGGGCACACCCCACTCCGCCCACGAGTCCGCCCGAGAAGTTGCGCCGCCGCTTCCCCCGCCCCTCCCGCCGCCCCGACTTACCGCGGGGGGAGGGGAGCCGGCTCGCGGGCTCTAGCCGCCCCGGGCCCGGCCGTCCGAGACACAGGCAGCGGCGGCAGGCGACGGGCCAGGGCAGCCGCCGGCGCTCCACCCGACTCGCTGGCCGGCCCGCTGCCGGGCCTCATCGCCTTTAAAACCTTCGCGTCTCCTCCCCCCCATCCCCGGGGCCGGGCGGGGGGCGGGGCGGGGCGGGCGCACCGTCATGTGCCCCGAGCCGGCCCGCCCTCCCTTTCTCTCTCCCGTCCCCCAACTCTGTCCTGTCCCCCAAACCTGTCCTGTCCCCAACTCAAATCTAACTTTCTCCCTTTTTATCCCGAAGCAGCCCAGGACTCAAACCCTATGCAACTTCCCCCTCTGGGTCCACAACCTGGGTCCCAGCCCAGATTTTAAGCCTATCCTCTCCCTGTGGCAGTAGGATGGGGGCAGAGGTCTTCACCCCCACCCCCACCCTGGCCTCCTTCTTGACCACGAATCCCGTCTCTGTGCGGGAAGGAGCAGACGGGTGGCTGGGGGTAGGGCTAAGGGTAAGGGGTATTGCGCGGCTTGGTCCTAGGGCATCCAGTCACTGGGTTCCTCTGGGACAGCATGATCTTGGGTATTCTGGGATACCACCAAGCGGGAACCCCCACTTCCTCCAGTTCCAGAGTACCTTCTCCAGCCTTCGGAAGTCCCTCCTTTCATCCCACCCAATCCTCTCCTGCTGTCATCGAAGAGGCTTCCTGATCCTAAGCCCAGGTGGTCCCTAAGTCTGGGTCACCTTCCCCCACTCTAGACTTCCCGTAATCCTCCTCCTCAGGGCCTCTGGGAAACTCCCCAGCTCCTGGAGTATCCCTAGGAGAGAGGCCCTTCCTGATCCCTCCCTCCTTCCCTGCGTTCGTGTGCCTCTCCCACCTCATCCTCCAGCCTCCCCGCCACCCACCACCGAGGAACACCGAGGCATTGTTTCCCAGGATGGGGCTCTGCCTCAGGGCCTGGCCCAGTGCCCAGGTAGGGGGCCGGGAACAAACCTCTGCAAAGGACGGGCGGGGTGCCCTCTGCCGCCAAGCCAGCCTCCTTAGGCATGCCCAGCCGCCACCTCCCCCTCTCTAGGACAGGACAGGGGCTGAGCACCCCCCACCCTCCATACATGCCCTGGCAGGGTTCTGGAGCCTGGCACACCCTCCACAGACTTGTGTGGGCATTGCTTTGGGGGACAGTTATTCCCATGCCCTCAAAACTTTCGAAGTCATATCTTTGTGGCTGGGGGTTGGAGTCTTCACCACCTACTTCCCTGCAGTAAAGGGGTAGCTTTCCCTTTGAATAACACTGGTTAAGGGGGCGGCAGCAGCAGGCCCAGGCAGGGCACTGGAGGGACTGGTTAGACACCTCTGGGTCACTGGCACTCCAGACATCCTCCAGGGCCTCCATTTCCTCAGTTCAGCTCAGCAATCTCCCACCTTGGATTGTGGGGATCTACGGAGAGGTAAATGGAAGCCACACCTGACTACCATCCCACAGGGCCCATCCCTGGAGGCTCCTGGGCCTTTCTTCCTTGTGAGTCCCAAGGGGCAGGCTGGCCCTAGCTGCAGGATCTGGCAGGTTGGGGCAGAGCCACCCATGGGGCCTGTGGGGTGATTTGGGGTGGCACAGAATTCCCCAACTCAGGGTGGGGCCGAAAGCAGCTACAAACCACCCAGAGGAATGAGAACCCCAAGGCTCTGGGTCTCCCTGTGAGACACCCGTGCTTGTCCAGAAGCAGAAACTGAGCAAATGACTGCGGCCAACAGCTGGAAGTGCCAACCTTCTGTCATACCCATGCACAGAGAAGACCGTCTCCTCCAGGAGGCTCACTCCCCTCACACTCCAGACCCAGACCTTCCATTGGACACCTACCCTTCTATCACAGTGCAGCTGGCGTACCTTTAGGGGTAGGTAATATACCTCCATGCTGGCCTCTGGAGATACCTGCCATATACTCTGCTCTCTTACATGTACCCCGGACCACTCTGCCTCACTTAACACACCTCGCCCCGATCAGGGAGTGTCTTCCAGGAGCACCAGCTCTCCCTCTGGGCCCTCCAACATCTGCTCCCACAGGCCCCAGATATGAGGTTGCCACTTTACCCACAGGCAGCAGCCAACAGACATGGAAGCTTACTATCCTGTATCAGACAGGTGAGGAGAGGTCAAGTGGCACAGGACACAGACACAGACACAGACACACACACACACACATTCATCTGTTCTGCAAACATCAAGCATTATGTTGTATGCTAAGTGCTGTCCTAGGCAGCAAAGCACAGAACAAGACAGAAAGGTCTGCCCTCACGGAGCTGAGATCTGTGAAGGAAACCCATGCTATAACAGAGACAAATAAGTAGAAAGGTGGGCAGTACGTGCTACGGGAAAAACTAGCTGAAGGGGATTGGCAGTGGGGGGACAGGTCAGCAAAAACTTCTAGGATGGAGGAGGTGACATCTGAACAGAGATTTGGTGGAGGTGAGAGGAGCCACGCTGATATCTGAGTGAAGGGTGTTTCAGGCAGGGAGAATGGGAAGGCCTGGGGGTGGGGATTGGTTATTTGAGAAACAGGGAAGAAGCCAGTGTAAGGGGAGTGGAGGAGAGGTGGAGTTTCCAATCCTTGCTCCCTAACTTCCCAGCTGGATGATCTTGAGCCTCAGTTTCCTTAGCTGTAAAATGGAACTGAAAATGTGGAGTTTGCATGTATTAGGAGGCTTTGAGATGAGGTGTGTCATGTCCTGGCCCGGGGCCAGGGTAGGTGCTGGTTAAGCATGTGCACACAGGCACACAACAGCAGGCAAGGCCCAGGCAGGGCTGGGGCAGAAGACCTTGACAGGCCCAGCAGACCAGCAGGTCACCCTGCCTGGCATGCAGGGCCGCCTGCCGGGCCCCATGGCAACGCTGCACACAGAGACATCAAACAGTCCCTGCCGAGGAAGTCCCACGTCACTGTGGTTAAGAGTGGCTCCTCCCAGCCCAGCCCAGCCCCTGTTCGTGACTATGACTGCACTCTGTGCCAGTCAGGGGGCCTGCCTCCTGTCACCCCGATGATGGACTGTGCTACAGACTGAGCTGGGATCTCACTATCTGCCCACCCCTTCTTCACCACACATCCTCACATCCAAGGAACAACATTACATGATGACCCCAGCTCCCCTTCATCCATCCCTTCATTCAACCACCCCAGCCCAGCCGTCGGAGGGACAGGAAAGATATCACCAACCCACCCATGGTTTAGAGATCAGTGGGGCCCATAGGATCAAGTCTGAGCACTTAGGAAAGGGTCCTGGTGCTGCTCCGGAGCACGGTAGGGTGAGTCAGGCAGGAAGAGCCAGGCAGGAAGAGCCCCCCGGCCTGGCCCAGCCCTACCCTGGGGCTGACTCACCTCCCACCCAGAACACGATGACCTCACAGCCTGGCCTGCCATCCCGACTTGGCCCGGGGCCAGGATGCGGGGCGCTTAAGAGGTACCACACCTGGCTACCCACTCCTGCCGGACTGGGCCGGCATCACAGAGTTAACGAAGAGCCCTCCCGAGGGTCTCCCCTTAACCCCACTCCCCCTTTCCCGGGGATTTCGGGCCCCAACCCCTCTGACGTCATTGGAGGTTGCTGTGGCAACCGGCGGAAGTTCCCAAATAAAATTACCGCGGGCGGGTTAAGTTTCCTAGGAGGCAGCCGACGGATAAACAATGGCTGTGGGGGGCGGGGCTGACTGGGGGCCGTCTCCCTGTCCCACCCCAACTCTGTGCTGGAAACCGGGGTCCTCGGGCCAGGGGCAGGGTCCCTCTCTCCGCCCGCGACGCGAGAGCCCCGTGTATACCGCGGCGACTGACGCAAGATAGGGGAGAGAGAGGGCATCATCGAGACGAGCACGACTGAGGGAATTTAGGGGGTCGAGGCGGCGGGAACAAAAGGAGTCCGAAGGCCCGAGCTCCACTCTCTGCACACTATGCCTCCCCGCCCCCCCCCCCGGTCTGCCCGCCAGTCCAGCTGTGGCTGCTCCCAGCTGCCTGGCTCCCCACATCTGGCGGGCTGCGCGCTCACTTCCTGTCGCCCCGGCTGCCGGGAGAGAGGTAAAAATAACCAGCCCCCTCCCCCTGCCCGCGGGTGCAGACGGCGGATCCGACGGAGAAGGAAAGGCCGAGCCTCAGCCCACTGAGAGAGGCCCCAGAGGCCGCCTCCGTCCCCTCCCACTGCGTCGGTGTCCTGGGAGGAGGCTGACGGGGCTGGCACAGAGCCAGGCTCTGCGAAGGACCTGGGGAGTCTATTGCCGCAAGAAGCCCCTTACTTGTGCCTCCAAGAACCATGGAACGCACTCCCCTTTTACCCCCCTGGTGGGGTGTAACCTGTGTCAGACTGTAACCAAGGTGCCCGGATTGGAATGAGGCTCAGTCACTAACTACCTAGGCAAATTACACAACCAGTCAGGGCTTCGGTTTCCCCATCTGGAAAATGGGTATAATAGTAGGGTACTCTTCAAAGGGGTGAGCACCTAGCAAGTGCTAATGAGTGCTTAATGAGTATAAGCTAGATTAAAAAAAATACGAGACACCCAATTAAATGTGATTTTCAGATAAACAACAAATCAGTGATTTAGTGTAAGTGTGTCCCGTGCAATATTTGGGACATACTTGTACTAAAAATTACTTGTTTTGTCCCTGGAAATCCAAATTTAACTGGATGTCTTGCATTTTTATTTGCTAGATCATGCAACCCTATCCGCAGGCCATCGTCATCTCTGGCCTAAAAACACTCCCACGGCGCCTTCCTGGCCACCCTCCTCCCCTGCATTCTCCAGAGAGAACTTTTGAAGCTTGAAATCCAACATGTATCCCCTCACTCCCTACCACCCACTGCTAACCATCGGCCCCCCCACCCCAACCCCCACGTGGATCCCAACCACCTAAAGGTCTGGCTTGTCAGACTCCGGCCACCTCTCCTTACCTGCTAGCTGGTCCTGGGTTGGAGGCCTTCTTCACCTCCCTACCCTGCCCGCCATGGTCCCTCAGCTTGAGGCCCTCCAGTGAGGCTGTACTCCTCTACCGAACCAGGTGCCCCTGGGCCTGCCTTGGTCACTGCCATGTCCCTAACCCTCAGCCCTGGCACCTGGAAGAGCCCCAGTGAGCATTCATTGAATGCCTGAATGACCCAAAGGTGGTCTTTTCCCGGGAAGGTAGGGGAGGGACAAGGCTCCCATGTGACCCCTCAGGCAACACCATTCAGAGCCCTGTGCACAGCACTAGGTGACGATTATGGAGTGCTAGGGAGCCCAGAATGAGGTGATCTGATGCTGGCTCCTGGGGAGCCCTCTCCCTGCCCTCAAATGCCACTGGGGAGAAGGGCAGGCTCGGTCCTCAGAAGAGGGCACAGCCTTCAGCTGTCTGTATTGGTAGCCCCCATGGAGCCCACCAGGCCCCCACTGCACTGTTGACATGTCCCACGCCCACTTCCAGGTGTACTTGGCACTGAGATCACATATAGCTCGAGACTCCCAAGCTTATGCCCACAGCTTGAGCCCTGGGCCACAAAAGGGCTTGTGCCTTGCTGAGAGGGGCTGCCGCCTCTAGTACTTGCCTTGACCATCTGTGACTCAGTTTCCTCATTTGTGAAATAGTTATGCCAGTAGAAGCCCAGGTTACTGTAAAGATTAAATTAGTGGATATCATAAAATATACAGAGCAAAACTCGGAACCCAGAATACACTCGTTAGGTATTAGCAACTTTCACAGGTGCAGTGAAGAGCCTCAACTCCCCATCACAGCACCCCACATCCCTCTGGGAAAATGACTGACTACTCGGCCTCCCAACTCAGCTTAGCTCAGCTCTCAGGGTCTCTCTCACTCCACAGAAAGTTCTGATCAGTGCAGAGGGGAATCAGTACCACTCTCTGACCGTGGTAACCGCCTCTGAGGACCCAGGAGTGGGTCTGGATTGGACAGAGGCTACTCTGTGCCTCACCCCTAGAGGATCCCAGGTGTCTGTGTCGCCCGCAATCCTGTGCCCACGAGGTCTGCAGGCCTGATCTGAGTCTCTAATCTGAGCCACTGGGTTCTGCAGCCCCGCGCAGCTTGCGTCTTCGCGGGAGGCTCGAACCCGGGCTCCCGGGGCGGGGCGGGCGGGGCGGGCGGGGCGGGCGGGGCGGGAGGCGGTGACGGTTGCCTGGCAACTCGCTGTTTGTTGGCGGCGGGGGGCGTGGCCGGCGACGCGCGGTGATTCAGAGCGGCGTGATGCGGCCGGGCGCGGCGCCCGGCAGCCTGGCGGGCAGCCCGGACCCCGTCGGCCTCGGAGACTGAAGGGGCCCGGTGGCGGGGGCGCCCCGGGCCCGTGGGGAGTCGACGAACAGACCCTGGCATCTGTTCGAATCCCACCCAGCCCTGCACTTAGGGTCTGTCCTATAATTAACTGCTGAGAGGCGCGATTTGTGCATCTGGAAAACCGGCAATGGGAGTAGGCTGCGGTAACCGCACCATGGTGCAGCGGCTAACTCGGGTAACCACCCAGTTACACAGTGGGGCAGCAGACTAGGTGTGTTCCTCGGTTTGAATCCCCTGGTCCTGGGATTAACCCTGGACCTCACCAAGCCTCAGTTACCCCATCTGTAAAAAGGAGGTGATAGTAGCACCCTCCACTGAAGTGATTTAAGGGTTTGATGCTTCAGTAGGCCAAGCTTGGCCATGTCAGTACCAGGGCCTGTCCCACGGAGGGGGTGAGAGGTGGGAGTGTTTTCTCTGTGTTCTCAGCCCTGGACTGCAAGGAGAGCGGGTCTTTTAGGGTGGGTGCCCCTGGGGGGAGGTGGCGTAGACGTGGCTGCGGAGGCCCCAGCCCATGGTGTGGCTGGCGGCACCTGCTGCAGACGGCTGGCAGGAGGGGGCCTGGGTGTGAGTCACCACCCAGCAATGAGGCTTGAGTCATGTAGGGCGGGGTCACCCGGTAGCCCCTGCCCCCAGCAGCAGCTCCCACAAAGGCTCTTTGAGAAAACTACCCCCAGCCCCTGGGTCCTCTCTGGGGTGGGCTGTGGGGCCAAGGCCAGCTGGACTGCCCACCAAGAGCCTGGTCTGGGCCAGGGAGGCGCCGGCCCGCTTCCGCCAGGGGTTCAAAAAGTCTCCCCCGGTGTCCCTGGGAAGGGGACTTTCAGACTCGGTGAGTCACTCGGGCAGTGGAGGGCCACACAAACAGGGTCCATGCACACAGCAGGCAAACTAGGCTGCGTGGTAGGGTGGGCAGGCAGGACAGTGAGACTCAGGCTTCAGAGAAAGGCCGCCACAGGGCACGGCACCTCAGGGAAGCCCATGACTTCCAGCAGGAACAAATGGGGCACATCTGATGAAACCCACCACCCCTCCTGCCGAGGCCACCTTCTGTGTTGCTCTTGAGCTTAGTGTGGGAGGGCCAAGCAGAGTTTGGACTACCGTGAGAAGAGAGGCTCTCCCCTCATGTGTGAATATAAAGCAGCGCCAAAATGGATAATAAAGATCCAATATCTTTTTATAGCAGTTTCACTGAGATAAAACGCACATACCCTAGAATTTACACATTTAGAGGGTGCAATTCAATGGCTTTCAGTATATTTACAAAGTTGCACAAACACCACCATAATCGATTTTAGAACACTTCCTTCATAGAAGAAACTCAGTACCTGTTATCAGTCACTTCTAATTTGCCCCTGACCTCTCAGTCCCTAAACCCAAACTCAAACCACACCAAACCCACTGCCATCGAGTTGATTCCCACTAACAGCCACCCTAGAGCCCCATACAGTTTTCCAAGGAGTGCCTGCAGATTTTGAACTGCCGACTTGGTGGTAGCTCTACTCTTTAACCACTCTGCTTCCAGGATTTCCTCTCAATCGCTAGCAACCACTCATCCACTTTAAAGAAAAAAAAAAGCATATTCCCACTTGATGACAATGGGTTTTTTGGTTTATATAAAAGGAAACATGCAATATATGGCTCTTTGTGACTGGTTTCTCTCATTGAGCGTTGTGTTCTCAGGGTTCATGCGTGTTGTAGCTTGTGGGTCAGGGCTTCTCTCTAGGACTCAATAGCAGTCCGCTCTGACTTAACGCCAATTCCTCCCTTTTTGTGTCCACTTTTTAGTTCTCCTGCAGAATGCCACTTGTGAACAGTCATCTTGTATGGAAGCCAGCCTTGTATGGGAGAGGAAATGTTTTAATGCAATTCTGTCAAAAAAATCTGAATGAATATAAAGGAAAAAACAAGAAACTCATATGGTGAACCAGCTCTCCAAACTGTAAGTTGAGACAGTCCTACGGGACTGCACCGAGGGTGAGGTGAGTGAGTCAGGTGAAGGCAGGGGCTATCTTGTCTCGACCTGCGTTGTCCCATGTGGCTGCCGAGCATCGGAAGGGCAGCTCCTCCAAATGGGGATGAGCTCTAAGGAGAACGTCCATACAGGGTATTGAAGACAGTGGAAAAAAGAAGAATGTAAGTTATCGCCAACATCATTTTTACTGCTGTTTGCTTCCATGTATTTGTGACATGTGCGTTTATTTGATTCCATGTCGATACCCTTTTGAATAGATTGGATAAATAAAATCCTATGTCAACATGAATTTCACCTGTTTCTTTGTGCCGGGAACGTTTTCTTAAATTACACGTGTGGCTCACATTTGGGGTTCAGAGTCTGTTCGTGCTGGACTCGGCTGCGCTCCACTCGCCACCTTTGTCTCCTTCCCTCCATTTAATTTGCACATGGCGGCCTGATCACACCGCTGACACCAGCCAGCCTAGTCGGGCAGATGTGCTCCTTGGTTGCTGCCCTCAACCTCTGTGTAGCACCTGCCCAGTTCCTCCTTGGCCTCAAGATGCCCTATTTACCTGATGCCACGCTTGACAGTCTTCTTTGTGGAACAGCCTCCCCCGCAAATGCTGTGTTATCCTGGGCTTCACCTCTCTGCTGTTTCCCTGATCTCAGCCACTCCCGTAGCTGTGATGACCAGATACTGACAGCCTCCTCCAAAATCATCTCCTCCTGGCTATCCCTGAGGTATCTCAGATTCTGTCTGCCCCCACCAGGCCCCACCCTCTTTCTGTGGTCCCTTACCCGCAACACACACATGGTCTGTCTCACCTGTCAGGTCCACTTCTGAAGCTTTCCATTTCTACCTGTTCCTAATCCCCTGCCCTAACCCAGGCTAGTTTCCCCTCCCCTGGACTATCACCTGGTCTCCCTACTGGCACCCTGCTTCCATGATTGCCCCCCAATGCTGTGTACATCGCCCAGAGCAGGTGACCTCACCCCCCTGCTTAAAGCCCTCCAAGGCAGTGGTTACTTAATTGCATATACTTGTCAAAGCTCATAGAACTGTAGAAAAGGTGAACTTTACTGTGTGAATTATACCTCAATAAACCTGGCTAATACAGAAAGCCCTCCAAAGTCTTCCTGTCGTACTTAAATCCAAACTTCTCACTGTGGCAGACAGGGTCCTGCCTGACCTAACCTCCTCCAGAAGGCTTTCCTGATTGCACCCATCCCCCGGGCTGGACCCAGAACCTCCCTGTACTCTTGATGTGTTCAGCTCCTACCAGTTGAAAACTGCACTGTAAGCAGCTGGTAATACACCTGTCCCTCTGCCAGACGGTAGCAGCCAGGCTCCATGTCTGCTGCTGTCCACCCCAGCATTCCCCATGCTGGCATGTCAAGAACATGTAAGTTACCAATATATTGACTCAACAGATAATGACCAAGGTTTTCCTGTAGGTACTACAACAGGAATCAAGACAAGTGTTCCAGCCCCAGAGGAGCTAAGAGTTGAGTGCTACTGATGGATGAAAACAAGATACACAGTAAAACTTCAAAAATATGTTCAAAAGTGGTAGGTTTATTGAAAAAAATAAAGCAAGGGGCATCATTTTAACCAGAGGAGTTAGGGAAAGCCTTACCAAGGAGCTGACACTTGAGCAGAAATCCCAAGGAAATGAAGGAGGAAGTCAGGTAGGCAGCTGGGGTGAGGGGGGGAGTCCTTGGTGGAGGGAACATCCTGTGCAAAGGCCCTGAGGCAGGCCATATTGTTGTGATTGAAGAGCAGTGAGGACCCATATGGCTGAGTGTGGGGAACCAAGGATTGGAGGTGATGGGGAAGACTGTGAAGGCCTTGTGGGCCACAGGGAGGGCTTGGACTGTGGCCTTGAGTGAGGTGGGAACAGCTGAGGAGGACAGACCATGTGAAGCAGAGGCAGGGGAAGCAAGGAGGTAGCGACTGCACTGGTCCAGGGTCTGTACTGCGGTGGGGGCCCGAGAGTGGGGAGGAGTAGTTGGATTCTGGATGTACTTAGAAGGGACAGAATAAAGTGAATTTGTTAACAGATTGCATAAGAGTGGGAGCAACTCCAAGATTTGGGGCAGCGCAGCTGGAAGGATGAAGCTGCGATTTCTGGAGCTGGGGAAGATGGTGGGAAGTGTGGTTTGTGGTTGAAGGAAATGAGCCTACAGGCCTTGCAGTAGCTCTGCCCAGACTCTGATGGGGTGCCAAGGAAGGTGCCCCCAGAGCCTGAGCTTGGCCTCCCTCAAGGTCTTGTCTCAGCTGTCACCTGATTGTGCAAGCTACATACACACACATACAGGCACACACAGTCAGTACTCAAAACCCCCACGGCCTAACATGCCACCCAGTAGCAAATGCCCATAGCTCTGGGGCCTCTGGGTGCTGGGACTTGGGGTTGATGAGTTGAAAAGGACTTCTGGTTCACACACCCACCCAGCCAACATCAGGGTCCCCAAGGAATCCCTGAGGGGGCAGGGGTGATCTGGGGTGGGAAACCTCTCAGGGAGCGGTTCAAAAAAAGCCGCTGCTGAGTCACTGTCCTGGGCTCCCCCTATGAGTCAGCACCGGCAGGGGCCCCTGGAGCCAGCCAGGTGGGGGTGGGGTGGGCAGTTCCCACGCCTGAAGGAACCAAGAGGCCCGGGGCACTGGGGCTTCCCCGGCTGCCCCTCCCATCCTGTGCTCTCGGGGTATTTGGAGGAATTGGGTGGGGTGGGGAGATGAGAACCCAAGGGTGTACTGGCCACTGGGCTGAGGTCCAGGAATCCTCTCCTGGTTTGACCCTATTCAGGAACGCAGAAGCTGCCCGCCCAGAGAACTTGTTGCAGTAAGAAGTACAGTTAGCAGTGAAGAGGGACCGCGCGTGAGTGAGGCATTTGTGGGGACGTCAGTTCTAAGAGGTTTCATTGAAGAAGAGAGTCTTCCCGGGGCCTCGGCGTTCTAGCACAGAAGGCTCCAGCGCGGCGGAGGCGCACAGCCCTCGGCTGCCAGCCGCGCAGAGAGGGCCGCGCCGAGCCTGTCTGGCCTCCGGGGCTCCGGACTCTGCTGCCCCCTGCTGGCGGCTTCTGGGAGCTCAGCGGGCCGGAGAGCCGGCGGACGTGCGTTCTGCGGCCGATCGTGGAAGGCAACAGACCCGGAGAGGCTCAGCTGCACTTGTCGTCTGAATCGGGACTCTGCTGCTTGCAGGTTGTGCCGAGGTGATGCCAGCCCTCCGGGAGTGAGCAGGGCCACTGCAAGTGACGTCGTGGGAGGCATCTCTCTCGGGCCGCACACCGTCGAAGGGTCAAAGGGTTCCTTGGTTAGGATGGGAAAGCAGGTTTACATTATCTGTGGGATGGAAGAGTGACAGTGTGAAAGAGTGTTACATATTTCAGAGCAAGTCCCCTTAGTTAGAAGGGGGCGATGAAGGACACAGCTGGGACATCAACAAAGCCGAGTTGCCCACGAGGCCTGGTTACTATTGACTCCCACCCTGTCGTCCTCAGGGAGCCCTCAGGGCACAGCGTTACAACTCTGCCGGTAACTACACAGTCAGCATTCAAACCCACCAGTCTCTCCTGGGAAACCCAATAGGACACTGCTCTTCTGTCTTACACGTTTACTAGGCGTCAGAACCAACTCCATGGCAATGGGTTTTCTCCTTGCTCAGCCCCCCACTGACTTAACCCTCCCCGGTTTGGGGGAGTTAGGCCTAGGGAAAGAGGACATTGATGCTTTAGTGGTAGAGCTTTCTCTTTCCGTGTGAGAGGCTCCGGTTTGAGTTTTGATTCCTGGCCGGTGCACTTCATGTCTCCTCTGCCAGTGCAGATTTGTGCATCAATATGTTGCTGAACAGAAACCCTGGTGGCGTAGTGGTTAAGTGCTAGGGCCGCTAACCCAAAGGTTAGCAGTCCTAATCCACCAGGTGCTTCTGGGAAACTACGGGGGTAGTTCTTCTCTGTTATATAGTGTATAGTGTCGTTAGGAGTCGGAACTGACTTAACAGCAGCTATGTTTGGTCTTTTGTTTGGTTTATGATGCTAAGCAGGTTTCAGTGGAGTTTCTAGACTAAGAAAGCATTAGGAAGCAAGACCTGTTGACCTGTTTTGGAAATCAGTCAAGGAGAACCCTACAGATCAGAACGGCCCAATCCCAAAGCTATTGCTGGGATGGTGAAGGTCTCTGTAGCCTGTCATGCTGTAGTCATGGGGTTACCATGCGTAGGGCTACCTACAATAACATCTAGTGAGGGTGGGCCCCACTGCCGGCTGGCGGTCCTGGGGACTTTACACTCCTGGGTCAGCTGGAGCTTGGTTTTCTGGACTGACACCTGAAGGAAAAGGGGGTGTAGGGAAGAGGGGCTCATCAAGGAGAAACTGAGGCAGGATGGTGGTGAGGGGTCCCTGGAAGAGGAGGCTGACATGGTTGGGCAGGCCTATGGGCCTGAAAGGGTTAAGGCCTGGGCTTTTGGTAGGAGAATTTGGAGATCCTGCCAATCCCTTCTCAGACTAGTTGTTGTCAGGTGCCTGGTAGTCAGTTCTGAGTCATGGCAACTCTGCACAACTGAGCGAAACACAGTCCACTCCTGTACCATCCTCCTGGGGCTGCTGTTGCAGCCACTAGGTCAATCTGTGTCATCAAAGGTTTTTCTCTTTTTCGCCAACCCTCTACTTTACCAAACAGGATGCCTGTCTCTACAGATTGGTCCCTCTTGATAACATGTCACAAGCACGTGAGATGAAGTCTCTCTATCCTTGCTTATAAAGAGCATTCTCGCTGTACTTCTTCCAAGACAGATTTGTTTGTTTTTTCTCACAGTTCATAGTATGTACAGTGTTCTTTGCCAGCACCGCAACTCAAAGGTGTCAGTTCTTCTTTGGTCTTCCTTATTCAGTGTCCAGCTTTTGCATGCATATACCAGACAAACAAGCAAAAATAAATATCCACTGCCACCGAGTTGGGTCAAACTGATAGCGACCCTATAGGTCAGAGTAGAAATGCCCCATAGAATTTCCAGGGAGCAGCTGGTGGATTTGAACTGCAGATTTTTGGATTAGCAGACATAGCACTTAACCACTATGCCACCAGGGTTTCCACTACATATTTAGGGAGACTTGAAAACACCACAGCTGTGACCAGGCACACCTTAGTCCTCAAAGTGACATCCTTGCTTTTTAACACTTAAAAGAGGTCATTTGCTCAGTGAAATAAGCAGTTCATTTCTTCTTAACTGCTGCTTCATGGGTGTGCGATGTGGATGCAAGTAAAATGAAATCCTTGACAACTCGAATCTTTTTCTTTTATCATGATGTTGTGAGGACTTTTGTGTCCTTTATGTTGTAGTGTAATCCTCACTGAAGGCTGTGGTCTTTAATCTTCATCAGTAAGTGCTGCAAATCCTCTTCATTTTCAGCAAGCAAGGTTGTGTCATCCGTATATCACAGGTTATTTTAATCCTTATGCTGTGTTCTCCTTCATCTAGTCCAGCTTCTCAGGCTATTTGCTCAGCATACAGACTGAATACACGTGGCGAAAAGATACAACTTTGACTCACACTTTTCCTGACTTTAAACTGCTCAATATCCCCTGTTCTGTTCAAACAGCTGCTTCTCGGTCTATGTCCAGTTTCCTCATGAGCAGAAGAAAGTGTTCTTAAATTCCCATTCATTGCAATGTTAGTCATAATTCGTTATGATCCACACAGTCGAATGCCTTTGCATATAGTCAATGAAACAAAGGTGAACAACTTTCTGATATTCTCTGCTTTCACCCAAGATCTATCTGACATCAGCAATGATTTGCCTTGTTTCACATCCTCTTCCTAATCCATCGTGAATTTCTGGCAGCTTCCTGTCAACGTACTGCTGCAGCCATTTTTGAATGATCTCAGGCTAGGGTGAGGGGGTAAATAAAAAGAATGAAAAAACTGTCAGTCCTTCAGGCCAATGGGAGGCCACCTGACACCACTGTCTGCTGTGATGTGGCCTCCCACTGGCCACAATGGCCATGGAGTCCAGTGGGCTGGGGGGGGTGTGTGTCTTGGGGAGTATGTATGGTCTGTGTGATTATCCCCGGAAGGAACGTATGTGTGTGCCCATGCATCGTGTGTGTGTGTGTGTGTGTCCGTGTGTCAGCATGTGGGAGGAAGATCAAGGAGCCTTGGCTTGTATACAACTTGTGTGCCCTGTGCATCTGGCCTAGATGTGTGCCTAAGCTTGATGGTCTCAGGTACACATGCTTCCAGGTGTCCCTGTGTTTTCTGTATGTCTGTGTGGACCCCTATGGGCCCTGGAGGCCTACCAGGAGTTTGGTGGCTAGAATTCAGTTGGGTCTGTGGTTTGTGGTCTCTGCCTGAACTCATCTCTATGCAAATAGCCGTGCATATGTTTGTGTTTGGGGACCTGGTGTGTCTGTGTGTGCCTTTGAACCTGTACCTGATTGTCTTTGTGGAGGTGTTGAAATTCTATGCAAACAACCATGTGTTAAGAGTGTTTTGTGTGTGTGTCAAGGTGTTTCCACAGCTGTGACCTGGTCCCTGGGGAGCAAGACGATATGTGTCGATCATTTTCTGTGTCTGTCGATCATACTTCTGTGTGTATGTCCCTGGGATTGTCTGTGTGTTGGGAGGTTCTGCTGCCCTTCTTCTGTGTATGCGTGCGTGGTGTGTCTGAGTATTTTCTGTGCGGCCTCTGGGCTCTTACCTATATATAGTTCAGTTCTGAGGACAATGTTTCCTGTCCTCGATGTTTGCCTCTGTGTATCTTGCATATGTCTGCATTCCCTTGGGTGTCCCTATGTATGGGGCTTGGTTTTATGGATATCCCAACGTGGCCTGGTGTGTGCGGCGGCCTGGTGCCCAGCGACTCTGCCTGTCCCGCCGCCCCCTCCTGTGGGTGTGCGTCTCACAGCCCCCTGCACACCCTTTCTAGTGTCTGTGGTTCACGTGCCTTTGTGCGCGTGTGCTCCCCGCGTGCCTTAGAGGTCTCAGTCCGTCCAGGTCCCTGACTATGCCCATCCGCTCCCCCGTGTCCCCTGTGTCGACCCAGGAAGCGGCGTCCTAACACCCCGTGGGCAGCTCCGCGTGTGTCCCGGGGCGCCTGGCGGGTGAACTCGGGCGCGCACGGCTGCGGCTGGCCCCAGAGCAAAGCGCGGAGCGGGAGGAGGGAAGGGGCGGCGGCGGCGGGGCGCGCGGGCACGTCACCGATACAGACAGTCCGGCGGGCGGGAGGCGGCTGTCGCGGGTTCGAGCCGGCGCCGAGCTTGCAACCCCCCTCCCCCCGCAGCCCGGGAAGCCCCCGCCTGGCCCCGAGCCGCCGAAATGCAATTTCCCGTGCCGGCGCCTCGGCGCGGGGGCTTTTCCGGGCGGATTTGGAAAGAAGAGGAGAGCCCCAGTAGCGGCCAGAACGAGGTGGGCGCGGGTGCCGGGCGGCTGGGGGCGTTGGGCCTGAGGGTTGGGGGCGTTGGGGCGGGGGCGCCGGGGCGGGGCGCGGCGGGGGCCCAGTCTCAGCCCCCTCGAGCACCTGCTCGCGCCTGGGGGCGGGCGCCCGGCCTCTGCGGCCCGGCCCTCCATTGTTGCGGCGGCTGGGAAGGGGGCGGGGAGGCCCGGTGGCATCTCTGCGACTCGCCTTCCGGAGAAGGGGTGCTGAAGACCAGACTCTCGAAAGAGGACAAGTCCCCGAATCTCCGAGTCGAGGCCACTGGGGGAAGGGGTGCACGAGCTGTTCCTGCGGGGCGGGGACGCATGATGGGGAGTGTGGGGGCAATGATGCCGGGGTCACCGACACCTGACGGCGGGAGGGCCATGTCCGGCGGCGACGAGCTTTGTTCTTGGGGGAGCAGAGCGAGTGGGAGCCTTGGAAGTCCAGTGTTGGAAGAGGCTTCGACTTGTATGCGCGTTGGCGAAGGCGTCCCCGGCCAAGTTCACGGGCGCGCGGGCCTGCTGTGGCCCTGCAGAGTCGGTCCCGGTGGGCGGCCCGCTTGGGCCTGGCTACGCCCGGGCTGGGGGCTACAGCGGCACCGCCTGCGGGAGCCACGGCGCCCTCCCAGGGCTGCTGCCGGCCTGTCAGTAGAAGCGGCGGCAGGGTGTTTACAGAAACCAAGGCTTGCTAAGAGCAACCCGCCTTCCAAAATTGGCCATAGAAAGGAAAATAGCCAGAATGCCCCTGCTCAGAGCCCTTTTAAAGGGTCAAAGCGCCTTTCGCAGGGGACCCCCCCTTGAGGCTCTGCTGGGGGTGGGAGACTGGATAAGCCCCCTCATTGGCTGATGGGGGCTGAGAAGTAGCCCCCAATATTTGAGGTTTTCTTTCCCAGTCTATGTGGGTGCTACCTCTCCTAGTTGCAACTGCTGACATAGGCATTTACAGAAACATTGTTAAGATTCTCCCAGATCATTGAGGGGGCGCCTCAAGCCACACACAATGCAGGGATATGTAGCATCCCCGGAACGCTCACACGCAGGGTCACCCAGGGTAATGCCAGTACACACACGTGCACACAGTCACGCACAATAACACTGCCATATGTGCCCACAAATACCAACGGTGAAGGGGTCATTCAGGACAGATTGAAAATGCTGCCACATGGAAACATTCAGCGACCCTTTAGGGTGGTCACAGTGATGACATACAGCCTCCGTACACTGACACACAGATGGATGGTGCTCACTGTCCCAGTCACACACAAACTGTCACTCACAGGACTCTGACAACCACAGTTACATAAACTCCCCAACACAGGGACACATAGATACCATTATCCAAAATGACATGGACATGCGTGCTTAGGCATCCATGTGTCTGCCCAACAAGGACACAAACTCATACGCATACTCACACAATACCAGGCCTGCAGAGACACAGATGTCCAGACAGTGGGTTCCTGTAATCTTGGCATATGAACACCCTCAATAACAGTTATCCACAGTTAAACCAATGCCACAGTGACACTTGCCATAAAGAGGTATGGCTGCATCCCAGTAGTGCTGACACCTACTGTAACACTTGGTATGCACTCAGAATGCCTAACTGCCTATAATGATACTGATATACACAGTTTCAGTATCATGGACACAACATTGTGTACACCTGGGCACACACAGCTGGTTTCCCACAGGGAAATGGACACAGGATCATGCCAAAATCCACAGCCACCTGGACATTTAGACTCCACACTTGTTTCTTGAATGTTTGCTATGTGCCAGGCTCTAGGGCATAGCTTGGGACAAGGGACAATAATCTCAGCCCTCTTGGAGCTGGCATCTTAGTGTGGAGGATCTTAATTGGATGACAGAAGGCAGTCACGCTTGGTGATACTGATACTAGACACCTGAAGACACTGGCTAACACACTGACCTGCACCAAAACTGCCCCAAGGGGCAGAGGACAAAAAGAAAAACAACTTATTACCATCGAATCAATTCTGACTCAGAATGCCACTATAGGAAAGAGCAGAATTGCCCCATAGGTTTTCCAGGAAGCAGCTAGCTGGTGGATTCAAACTGCTAACCTTTTGGATAGCAGCTGAACTCTTCACCATTGTGTCACCAAGGCTCCTACATCTACTTGCAATTCCTGCAATTAGCCTGACACACACCCACCGTCACACAGATATCCACACACAAATGGAAGGCCGTGGGGGGGCATCCTAACATACAGTGTGCCCCCTCACCCACCTGGACTCACAGATGTCCACGGACCTCCAGCCCAACAACCCCCAGAACAGTCCTGACCAGAAGCCCGCTGAGCCCCCAGTCCCAGGCAGAGCAGACAGACAGCTGCAGCCTCCACACAGAGAATCCACATGACCCCACCCAGGGTCGCCTTGCACAGCAAGCCTCAGTGGAAGGGTCTGGATTTCTCCTCCAGAGCTTCCAGCCTCAACTCCTGGGAAATGAGGCTGCCTCACCACCCGCCAGTTCAGGCCCCACATCCGGCAGGGTGTAGGAAGGAAGCTTCTGCTCCTGGGCCACCTGCCACCCTGTCTGGGCAGGACAGATGAGCCCCATGTCTGAGGACCTAGACATGAAAGGCCCTAGCAGCTGGGAAGGAAGCTGGGAAGTCATGGGGAAGGTGGAGTAGGAACCTGAGAGACCACACAGGTGTCACCAAAAGCAGGAGTTCCTGCCCTTCAGTCTAGACAGCCCAGGCCATCAACAATGAGCCCCTATCTGGGGACCCCCACAGGGCTCACTCTGTCACTGCAACCCCATAATGGGCTCTTTGACTAGCCAGCCCCCCGTTGGCCTGGGCACACATGCAGACATGCGCAGAGACACAGAGGGACGTACAGGGACACACACACACAGACAAACACAGAAGGAAACAGGGACACACACCCTGGGACATACACAGAGATGAGGACACACAGACACACACAGAGGGAAACATATACACAGAAACCTACACAGAGATACAGAGCAACACACAGCAGGACACTTACACAGACACAAAGACAGATACACAGTGACAGAGAAACTGGGATACACATACACACAGCGACATACACTCAGAGACCAAGAGGACCAGACAGAGACAAAGATACACATACAGGGAGACACATACAAAGGACACACAGAGACAGACAGACAGCGACGGGGGACACACACCCCAGGACATACACAGAAGCACACAGGGACACACATAAAAGGAAGTACATACACACACACAGGGACACACAAAGAGGGCACCAGACACACAGGACGGTGCACATAGACAGACAGGGACACACACACAGAGACACACAGGGAAGCTGCTCATGCACACGCACATACACACATATACACATACACCCCCAACACTTGAGCACACAGGCCTCCAGACAGCACCTCTTGCCTCTGGCCCGACACCTCCTGACACCCCCCCACCCCCTGCTCTTCAACTTGAAGGCAAGCACAGGCTGACACACAGCTGCCTCTATCCACTGCCTGCCCATCTGGCTCTTCTGGGACCTCTCACCTCCAACTGTGACCCTGTGACCCCCTGACCCTACAGCTGTCCTTCCTCCCAGAATCCTGGGTGGGGACAGGGCGTCTGGGTCAGTGTGGCTACTGGAGGGCTGTCCTCCATCCCACTGAGCCTTAGCCCCAGCCCCTGCCCCAGACAGACCCTCCCAGCTGGGGGTCGGGGTACCAGGAGGTTAAAGAGGAAGCAACAGCAGGAGGGCAACAATGGCCTGCACAGCCCCTCCCGCCCCCCACGCCTACCCCACCAGGCTTCAGAGGTCCACCAGGCTCCTGCTCAGACCATCAGAGCCGTGACTGGATGTCCAGGCAACCCGAGCTGGCCAAGGGGACACTTGACTGGAAGGACAGTTAGCCTAGCACTCAGAAGAAGGGGAGGTGGCTCACATACATGCACACACACAGACACATGCACACACATTGACACACGCACACACTCAGTCAGCCCCGACAGACGATGCTGGGCTGACAGGCGGACCCAGACAGACACAAAGGCCTGGAAAGTTACTGTGACCCAGCAAAGGCTGACAGGGAGACAGGCAACCCCAGGCCAGACAGCCCCACCTGCTGGCCAAGGGGGGCTGCGGCCTCTCCCACCCACTTGGCTTCTAGCCCCACCCTCTTGCCCAGGCACTGCATTTCACAACTCCAGGGTGAAGATCCCCCCAGATGGGCTTTCCTCAGTTTGGGGGAGACTTTTAGAGGGCCCCCTCCTTGGCAGTTCAAGGTCAAAGCCCTTAGACAAAAGCAAGCACAGAAGGTGTCTTGGGAGCCCCCTGCCCCTAAGGGGCTGCATCTGCTGTGTACCGTCTGGTCCCAGCTCTCAGAGCCTCACCATCCCTACTCGTAAAATGGGTCTCCTAATAACAGGAAGAAAACACTGGTGGTGTAGTGGCTAAGGGCTATGTCCGCTAACCAAAAAAGGTCGGCAGTTCAAATCCGCCAGGTGCTCCTTGGAAACTACAGAGCAGTTCTACTCTGCCCTACAGGGTTGCTATGAGTTGGAATCGACTTGATGGCAACAGGTCTTTAATAACGGGCAGGCCATATGTGTGAAGCTGTCTTCTTATTACTGTGATCAGAGCGTTGCGTGCTCTCCCTTATCTCCCAGCTCTAGACATTTATCTTAGCACCCAGATCTCAAAGCAGGAGACCCTAGCGCCTCACTTCCCTTCCCACCCCTCAGAGGAGAGACTCCCTAGGTCGCGGGCATGGATGCCTTGTGGGGTGTGAAGGGGAGCAACTTGGGGCCACCATGCACCCACCCTTCCCTGATAAGGGGCCTATTGGCCGGGGTGGATGGATGCAGAAGAGGGTATGGGGGTGAGACTGAGTTGGGAAGTTCCAGTGAGGGACTGGACTCTGTGGGAGCGGCTTCAGGGGAGGGCCCTAAGGGGGCGGGGCTCTCCGGGAGCACACACTGGGTGGTGTGCCTTAAGGGGTGAGCTCTGAGGGCAGGGCTTGGAGCAGGTCTAAAAGCAGCTGGGCTCCTGGCAAACTGAAAGTTTAGAGTCCTGCTACCTCTACTCCCTGGGACTCTAGATGGGCTTTAGGGTAGGGCTGTAGGTGTCAGGGAGACCGTGGTGGCCTAATTGTTAAGTGTTACAGCTGCTAACCAAAAGGTTGGCAGTTCAAATCTACCAGGAGCTCCTTGGAGACTCTCTAGAACAGTTCTACTCTGTCCTATAGGGTCGTCGTGAGTCAGAATTGACTCTGCAGCAGTGGGTTGGGTTGGGTTGGGTTGGTAGGTGCAGGTAGCAAGTAACTGGGCCTTAAGGCATAGACCTTGGGACAGACCTTGGCTGGAGGCCTCAAAAGGTGGATTCTGGGTCAGAGGTCTTGTGAGCAAGGCCTGGGCATCCTGCAGTCGCCATTGAGGAGTGTCTTAGAGCTCACTTATGAAAGCCCCACACACTGCAGGTTCCTCCACTTTGGGGTTCCATCAGGGAGGGACTAGGGCATTAAGACATCTGAATGTCTGTCTCTAAGCCTTCTTGGAGGCCCCTCAAGCCGGGTAGGAGGTTGTCTCCCCTTTTCCTTCCTGGTTGCTGCTTGGCAAGGGGTGGGGTCTGTCTGTAGGCCTGGGCCTGAGTCTGGGGGGGGCAGGGACTCCAGAGAGGGAGCACCCCACTCTGCCTGGCTACTGGAGGGAGGGACTGGGGGCCGTTGTGTGCATGAGAAAAGTGGGCACAGCATTGCCTACAGTCAGGGCCCAAGGCAGAATTAGTTGTAACTTGTTTTAAGTTCTGACACCCCATATCCTGAGGGCAGCACTCATGTGTCTGTGCCTTGGGCTCTGGCCCCAAAAGGGCCTAAGTTCAAATGGGTGCACCCTGAGATCCCTCACCCTCCCACCCCCTTGGCTGGAGGGTGGGTTCCCTCCTGCTGTTCTCCTAGGTACAATGGGCCAGTGGGCCCCAAGGGCAGTCTGGCTGTGGCTTCAGGCTGACACACCCTACCTACATTCATAAACAATCTGCTGGGAACACTAGTAGTTGAAGGTGTTACATTGTATTCAAATGCCTTGTTTATAACCTTCTAGGTGGAAGCCCCATGGGAGGGGGTGGTGTGGCCAGACACTTTGGGGCCGAGGTCTGGGAAATAACCTTCCCAGCCTCTAACAAAGCTTGATGGTCTCAGTTTCCCCCTCCTGCGGAAGTCACCACTGGGGGCATTGATGGACATGAGCACTTGTCAGCAGTATAAACCCACCACCTGCTCCCCATTGGTGGGAGGATAATGTGGCAGTCTGTGTCTGTGACAATTACAGCCTTGGAAACCCTCTGGGGCAGTTCTCCTCTCTCTATTCTGCCCTAGAGGGTCACTATGAGTCAGAGTCAACCGGAGGACAGGACTTTTTTGGGGGGGGTACTGTTATTTGCCGCATATTTTTCTCAGACTTGGGACAGATGGTTGGCATCTAATAACTGCTGAATTAATGAATATCAGTGGGTCCCTTACCCTCTTTCCACTGTCCCCCTCACCAAGTTCTCTGTACACTACCCCTCCACTACCTAGTCCCCAGAGAAGCCACCAAGGGTTTGGGGGAACATTCAACCTGTCGGTGAGTTTGGGCAGCACAGGCAAACCATCGACCGTTGAGTGGACCCCGAGGCCTGGAACTGCCATCTGCCTGATGCAACTACACCCCCAAGATCTGGGGTGGAACCTGCTCCAGCTCCGTCCCTGTCCCCTAGGCCACAGTGAAGGTCACAATCAACATTCATTGTTGTCGGTGGGTTGTGAGGATGGAGGCCAGACCCACCGGGGGATGAATGTCACTGTGGCTGGGCCAGACACAGCCTTGGGGATGGGAGGGGACCAGGCCCTCTGGACAACCCCCAAATTTCTCAGCCCATCCCTTGCCCTGACCCCTAGCATCTAACCCCTTGGGGAGGGCTGTTGTCAGTGATCCTGATGGCCCCATACTGGATTTGAAGACTGAATCCTGGAGGGTGGCTTAGGGCCAAGCAGGGTGGTAAGGGTTGGCAAGAAATCTTTCTGAGAGATGGCTGACTCAAGATTTCCGGAATGAATGGACAAAGAAAGAAAGGAGGGACCAAGACGCCTTGGTCTGCCCCTGTTCTTTGTGTCCAGGTCCTGGGGCAGTGTTCTCGCCCTCCTGGCACCCTTGGACCCCCTTTTGCCCTCTGAACACTCTCACATGGGCTGGTCTGTGCTCACCGGGGTGACTGGCCTCACTCCACCCTCCCCAGGCTAGGATGGGGGTCTCATTCATGGGGGAAGGGTCAAGGAGACTGAATGCTGGGGGGCCCCTTAGCCTGTCCTGTGATGGACTCCCAGGCTTACCCAGCCCGTACTCCCCCACCCCCTGCAGGGATTTGTTTCACAAACATGCATACCTCGCCCTATGGCAGGAACACCCCCACAACCCAGAAGCCAGAGGCCACACCCCTTCCAAAGACTGCTAAACATCAGCAACCCCCTCAAGAGGTTGGGGACACCTGGCTCCTCCTCCAGGTCAGTTTCTGGATACCTCAAGGCCTGTTTTGGAGGTGGGGCTTCCAGCCCCCATTACTCCTGGCTGGCCTCAGCGCCCTCTGAGGGTGTGGCCCCAGAGTGGGGTGCTCTCCTACAGCCTGGGAGACTAGTGCCTCCCTCCGGCAGGTGCATTGATGGGGGTGTCAGCCAGCCCCCCTGCGATGATAAGGAGCCTTCTTCAGCCTGCTCCTCCCCCCTCACATCCCCTCGGAGGTAAGAGGAGGGGATAGACAGCCCACAGACTCTCTGGCTCGGCAGAGGGGCAGGGAGTAAGGGGCTGAGCTTCTGCCGACTAGCCTTCGGCCCCGCTACCTGCCCCTCACGCCATGGGGACCTTCAACCCATGGACAGATTACCTGGGTTTGGCACGCTTGGTGGGGGCTCTGCGTGGGGAAGAAGAGCCTGAGAGCAGGCTGGACCCCCAGCCAAAGCCAGCGCCAGGTCCAGAAGATCAGAGGCCCAACCCAGAAGCCTCGATGGTCCCTGAACGCCTGTGCTCCTTCTGCAAACACAATGGCGAGTCCCGGGCCATCTACCAGTCCCATATGCTCAAGGACGAGGCGGGCCGGGTGCTGTGTCCCATCCTACGTGACTACGTGTGTCCACAATGCGGTGCCACGCGCGAGCGCGCCCACACCCGCCGCTTCTGCCCGCTCACCGACCAGGGCTACACCTCCGTCTACAGCTATACCACTCGCAACTCTGCTGGCAAGAGGCTCACCCGGCCAGACAAGCAGAGGACACAGGATGCTGGGCATCACCGAGGAGGAGGAAGAGGAGGAGCAGGAGGAACAGGTGGCTGGGGGTGGGGATGCTGTGGAGGGGCCCTGGAACCAGAGTACCTTTGAACACATGACAGTACCTTTCTGGGCTTCTGTGAAGTGGGATTAATCCCAGTGCCCACCTAGGAGGGCTAGGGGAGGGGCGGGGGGTCATGGAGAGTTTAGGGCAGCATTCTAGAGGTGCTGCTCGGTGTGGAAAGGTTGGGGCCAGTTTTGCTGTGTGTCCTTCAGTTAGTCACTTTGCCTCTCTGGGTCTGTGGAAGGAAATGCTGTCCTTTTCCTGCTGTCCTGATCTGGCAGGGGCCTAACAGTGGGATAGGAGTAGTTACTGCAACGGTTACGTTATGGGGAACACTTGAAACTCTGTGGCCTGGGGGAGTTCTGAGCCCAGTTTCCTCATTGCCACTGATTCACCAGCTTGCTTGAACAGTGAACAACGTAGATGGGAAAGCAGCAGTTATAATGCAGGCTGACAGGTGCTGAGCAGAGGGCCCTGACCAGGGCTTCCTGGAGGAAGTGACTTTTGGAGGCATCACTCCATTAGGAGGGGATCAGGGAAGCAGGACCTGGACTCTGGCATGGGTGTGCAGGGCTTCCAATTCCAGAACAGGGCCCATTAAGGCCTGTTATGAGATGCACTGTGTCAAGGGGAAGATGAGTGTGTGTCTGTGTGTATTTGGGAAAGCTGAGGGGCCTGGTGGCGTAGTTGTTAAGTGCCATGGCTGCTAACTGTAAGGTCAGCAGTTCGTTTGTCAAGCACTCCTTGGAAACTATGGGACAGTTCTGATCTGTTCATAGGGTTGCTGAGTGTGGAAATAGACTCGATGGCAGCGGTTTGCTTTGACTTTGAGGGGCCTACAGGGCCTTGGGCTTGGTTGTTGGGCACTAAGGAGCCATGGAAAAGGCCAGGTCAGACAGATTTGTGCGTCAGAGAAAAAACAGTGGCTACCAGATGGTGGCCATGCTGTAAGGAGAGTGTTCTGTTCGAGAGCATTGGAAGGACGGTGGCAGCGCTGGTCTCCCTCCTTGAGTATCAGTGCAGGACAGAGGCACCCAGACCCTGAGCTCCAGGGAGCAGCAGGTTGGATAGGGAATCAGGTTTGGGGTTCGAGGTGTGTGGATGAGCTCAGGACAGGTAGGCTAGAGAAATGGGGTTTGGGTTTGGGGTGTGTGGATGAGTTCTGGAGGGCAGTGTTGCCGTCCATCTGTCCGTTCCCCTGCCCTCACCTCCCCTGCCATCCTGCCTGTCATTAGATTTTAAGTGTCATCCGGCCACTTATTTGAAATGCGGATTCCCATTCTGCAGGACTAGGGTGGGGCCTGAGTACCTGCCTTTCTTAAAAGTCTCTTTCTGCTGCGGGCCCCTACGTCAGGCCCTGGGGGGCAGGGCTTTCAGAAGCCGAGACTTAAAATCGCAACAGTTAGTACAGGCTCGGGATTTTAAAAGATAAAATGGATTTAGCACCTTTAATTGCCTTAGGGGAAGTCAGACGCTAGAGGAGGCCGGTGGGGGTGCCTGCTTCCCCCATCAGACTGAGCCCATTGAATGAGATGGCGGGGTGGGCTAAACCCCCCTCCCTCTACACATCTGCACAGTATTTGACTGGGATCCCCTTCAGGATTAGGTGTATTCCCTGTGAAGTTTGACGAGGTCCATCTGGGAGATGTTGAAGGCGAAGGAACATAGAAATGATAGCCTGAACCTTTTCCCCTGAATCTAAAGGAACAGGAAAACAACTCGTGATACAAGGAGGGCTGGTGGAGCCATCCTCAGGATATTGACTCGGAAAGGCCACCTGAGGCCTCCTTGGTATCTTTCTGGGAAGGTAATAAATTTGGGCAGCAGAGCAGAAGGTGGTGCGCTCTGCGGAGGCTCCGCGTCCTCTGGGGCCGCCCTAGTCCAGGCAGCCTGGGGTTGCTATTCCAGGAATAGCCTGAAGGTGGTGCCAGAGTCCGGGCAGCGCGGAAAGTTCAGCCAGGGGAGCGTTTAATCATTTCCTGTTTTAACTGTTTTTCTCCTTTCTTGCCCCCCCCCTTTTAAAATCCAGGTTCCAGAGGTGCCAGAAAGTCTTCAGGACCTTCGCCTTCTTCCTGTAGTCCCTCCACTTCCTCCTAAGAGCCGGCGCACGGAGGACAGAACCCTGGGAATTCTGCTGTCACCAGGGGATGGGGACCCTAGCTTGGTAGGGGGCTGAATTTCGTGGGAAGACACACCCTGCAAGGACTGGTCCCCAGGCCTGAGCTTTAGGCCACAGAGCCAGCCGAGTGGGAAGCACAGCAGAAATAGCTCTTAAGGGGATGGAGAGGCATTCCCAGATACCACCCCACCCCAAACTGCCAGGGCTTCAACCCCAGCCTGTCCTGTTCTCACACACACAGGGGAACGCAGCACTCTAATAAAGGCATTAGGAAAGGAGTGATGTCAGATGAGACCATCTGGGGACTGGAGATCCTGGAGTCCTAGGCTGGGGGCCTTTTTCTTCTCCTGGCTACATCAGCTTTGTGTTACTCCCACTTTACCTGACTGCCACCCTAATTCCTGTTGGTCCTGTGGCCGTGTGCTGCTGTTTTGAGACAGAAGTGTTCAAGGGTGGTTGTGGGGTTCTGAGAGGTGGCTGGCGTGAACTTCTGAGAACACCCTCAGTGACTGTGGGTCAGCATCAGGGGGCCATTTTTGCACCATCAGGTGCACCAAGAAATGGGAGGGATTCCCGTACTGGAAGTGGGGGCTGATGTGAAGGGCAGTTATGTGAATGTTTGTTACCATGGGCGCCCCAGGGACAAGGGGTGATACAAACACCTGCAGGGCAGCTCAGTCTGACGAGGACAAACTGATGGGTGGGACTGGGTCTTGGGGGGGCAGTCTGTTTAGGCAGGGATTGAGGGGGGCATCACAGGAAATGTGGGTTCCTTTAGTTCTCTGTGGGGTGGGGGCACCCATGCCCCTGCCTCCTTACCCTCTTGGCTGTGCTGAAAGAGGCTGGCTGGCTGTATCTCTTACCTTCTTCCTCAAGCTGGGAGCTGGCAGTGAGGCCAGGCTCCAGTTGGGTTCCTCTGGGTTCTAGTAGGATTTGGACTGGCCAAGTCCGCTTTGCCCTTGGCTTCTGCAACGCAGGAGGAGGGCTGGGTGAGCTGGAGGGGGAAAGGGGGCTTACAGCCTGCAGCCCAGGTGAGGAAGGGAGAGGGGAAAGAGCAGAGGGCTCTTAAGTGGCCTACCCCCCAAAATATGGCCCACTGCTACTGAGGCAATTCTGACTTGTAGTGACCCTGTAGGGCAGAGTAGAACTACTCTGTAGTTGCCAAGGAGCACCCGGTGGGTTCCAACACACCAACCTTCTGGTTAGCAGCTGTAGCCCTTCACCAGCACGCGTGCGCGTGCGTGTGTGTGTGTGTCCTAGAGGCTGAGGAGGATGCTTGCTGCAGTTCTCAGAGATGTCACAGGAGACCCTGGCCCGCGTCACTGCCCACCTGCACCTGGTCTCCTAGTGTAAGAAGGCTGGCTGTGAGACGGGGTGAGAACAGCAGCAGCACGGGCACTCCAGGGCTGTGGGATCCTGGGTGTGCTGCCACCTGGAGTGACAAGCATCTGGCAGGATGGCTTGCTTCCCACCAGGGGCCAGAGGCAGCTGTCCTCTGAGGGCAGGACCCTAAGCAATGGGCTCACTTACCAGGGCACTAGCTGCAGTATCTTCACAGACATCTGCCAGTGTGCTCACCTACACACGATGTGTACATGCACATCTATGCACAGAACAGACCCTCAGGGAGAATCACACACTAACTTGTGGGGGCCCCTGGCCTGCATCACAGGAAGGATGCAAAATACATCACAAGGAGGGGACAGGCCCCTGTCTTTGCACACGAAGCTGAGGAGGAAGAGGAGTTAAAGGTTTATGGGGATGCCTGGAACCAAAGAGCAGTCACAGGCACTTGTCAGGGAATCATTTATTAACAGCCATCCCAGAAGAAAAGGCAAGGATACAATCAACAAAGGGGCCCTTTTCGGCTCCAGGAAAGAAATTTGGAACCTTCCTCGGTCTCAACTAAGGAGGTACAATTTGCAAATGAAGATAAACATCTGGGTGGCTCTCCCGATTGGCTGATTGAAACCAGGCAGCTGCCTGTAGGCAGCACAGGTGCCCTCACCACCGAAGAGTGACACTGGGGCTGCCTCTGTTCCAGGTAAGGGGCTAGGGGCTTACAACACTGGAGAAAGACAGCACCAAGCCACCCCCACACCTCCGCTTCCCCTGCCACCGTTGAAGAGACTTCTGCAGGAACAAAGAAACGTAAGCTTGTGCTTGCCCATCTGCAAAGACCACACACACGCACACATTATGTAGACACGCACACACACACTGATGGCCAGCCAGCTGGGGCGTGGGGAAGCAGCCCTAGGCATCCCTCCAGGGCTGCTCCCCTCGAGGGAGACTCCCAGCCCCCTTGGAGGCATAGGGTGCAGGGGCCCTTCCAGATGGCTTTGCTTTCCAGTAGCTGAGACGCTTCACGGCTTCCAGGTCCCGGTGGGTGCTCATGATCAGCCGACTGGGGAAACAGGTGTGCCCGCTGGGAGGTGCGTGTGCATGACCACACTCACCTTTGTACAAGGTTGTCACATACATACACTCACACCAGCTTATACCCTCACAGGCGCAAACTCACGGTGTACACTCACAGTCCACTTGCATGCACACTGACATGTGATAGCAGATATACTTGCTTATGCACAGGCACACTCACATACTCAAGGTACACACGCTCACACAGGTACACTCAGACACAAGGATGCACACACCCTCACACTCATACACATGTGCACATGCTGACATACAAGCACACAGGCACATACTCAGCAGGCCCACTCACACATCCAGACTTAGCTTCCTACAGAGCAGGGTGTCCCCACTCACACCCCCTCAATGTTTTGCCAACAGATGGGTCAACTTTACAAAGGGGTGGGGAGACAGGAACGAAGCAAGAGCTCCCTAAAGTCTCTTGCTGTCCCTGATGGTTCCTGTCTTTCTCCGCTCCCTGGGTCTCCCCTCTCCTGGGGCCATCCCTGGGTCCCCAACCCCCCCACCCCATGCCCGAGACCAGCTCTCACTTGAGATTGGAGAGCTCCATGATGAGGCCACACACGGTGCTCGTTGCATCCTCCAGCCTGGGGGCTTCCAAGGTCTGTGTCCTGAGGGTGGGAAGAAGGGAGGGAGGCCTGACATGGCCTGGGACCGCCCCTCGGGAAGGCAAGGCCATTCTGAGGAGCTATTTGGAGGCCTCCTGGTGGGGTTTTCTTCTTTGTGATATTTACTCTGCCCTGGTAATGTAGTGGTTTAAGTGCTACTCTGCTACCCAAAAGGTCAACAGTTCAAATCCATCAGGTGCTTCTTGGAAACTCTACGGGGCAGTTGTACCCTGAACTCTAGGGTCACTACGAGTCGGACCCAACTCCATGGCAGTGGGTTTGGTTTGTCTTTTTGTCTGTGGCAGAGCTCTGATGGCCAACAGAGCTGGCACTACCAGAGCCACTTGTACACAGAACCTAGCTGTTCCCCTACTACAGCCACCCTTGTCACATGGTGTCTGGGCCACAAGCTCCTCCCTGGTCCCCGCTCCCACACTTGCAGGCTAATCCCCATGTGGCCTGAAGCCAGGGGAGTAGGAACTATGAGAATGGAAACCTCAGTCCCCCCCCCCAAAACCCCACCATACCAGTTACCATGGTGTCAAATGAATGACTCACAGTGATTCCCTGTCTGTCAGTGTAGGGTTCCCAGTGGCTGCTTTTTCAGAAGCAGATTGCCAGGCCTTTCCTCTGAGGTGCCTCTGAGTGGATTCAAACCTTTTGGCTACCAGTTGAGTGCTCAACCATCTGTATCCCCGGGGCCTCCCCTCAGAGCACAGCTCTCCCTAAAGGCTGCAGGCTGTAGCCACATGGAAACCCCTGTTCTGTTCCAGCTGCCTTGTCCCCAAGAGGTGGCTGTCTGTCCCTGGGCCTGAGCCTCCTGGGTGTCCTGGAACACTAAACCCAACTTCAGGACTCTTTCTGGGAGCTCCAGCTGCTGCCTGTGTCAGGTGGGCACTGCCCAGGGAGGAATCAGACACAACCTCCCACTCCCTCCATGCTGTTTACAGCAGGAGTACTCTGACTTACTGCCTCTGGTCCACACACAGGTAGTGGGGGCAGGAGATGTGCAGACCACCCCATACCACGAGGAATGGGCGCAGGAGGGACAAGTGTGGCCAAGGGCTGCAGCCATGGCCATGGGCCCCACTTCTGAGTTCCCCAGACAGAACTGCAGCTGTGAATAATGGATGAGCCTCAGCCTCTGTGAGGAGGGAGGTTCAAGTGCAAGGTAACAGGCCACTGGGGAGGGGACAGGGGAGGGGCTGCTGCAGGAGTAGGGAAGGACACCCCAGAGGGGGATGGACTAGAGGACTTGCAGGAGGCAGAGGAGGAGCTTTCCCAGGCAAAGTGCCAGAGCAGGGGTGGTGAGAAGACCCAGGCAGGGAACAGAGCTGGGGATAACTGGAGGTGGTCCCACCAGCGGCTCCTAGTGCTGCCTGGATCCCCTTGCCCTCTTGGGGACTCAGGGAAAGCTCAGGGCTACCTCCCCAGGAAGATGCACACATGTACCTACATGCATGTGTACTTATAAAGCTGCGGGTGCTCCCCCCACAGGGTCCCAGGAGTCCATGGAGCCAGGTGTTGGCTTAGGGGAGGATCACTGAGTCCTAGTCCTGTGCTTGGGGGGAAAGTGGGGGACATGCATAGTTGGGAAGACGGAAACCAGCTCCTTTATTTGGTTGGTGAACTGAGGGCCTAGTGTGGTAGTGCCCACATCAGCTCTGTCACCCTTATGGCAACTGTGAAGAGGTAAGGAGGAATTCTAACAGGGCCATGAGGTCTGAAGAGCCACAAGGGCTGTGACCCCAGGGATGAAAGGCAGCTTCAGATCACACTGAGGGTCCCAGGCTACCTCCCATCACCTACCTTGGCTGGGCCACAGTAACAAGGGCTCTGCTGGTAGGTGGGCTGGTGCTAGGCCAGCAGGGGCTAGGTCTGCTCCCTAGAGGTGACAGCTGGAAAGAGAGAGGACACACATGGAAGGCACAGCCATACAAGTCCTGCACAGAGGATGGCAGGGTCCCCATGCTCAGGGCCTGAACACCAAGGCCAGGACTCCCAGCAGAGATACAGTGTGGGCTAGAGCCACCCCAGGAGAGGCCAACAGAGCTGCTGTCCTCCCCCACTCCCTGACATCTGCCTGGACCCTCCCCCTGTGGTCTTGTACCTCCCAGCAGGTACCTGCATGGGCACTGATGGTCCCATCAAAACACTCACTGTCCCTGACCACTGGAGTGACCACACAAGCCACTGCTCCCACACACTCCAGTCTCGGGAAGGTTGCAGAGAAGCCCATATGTGGTCTCTAGCTGCAACGTGGTGGGCACAGCAGAGTCAAGGACGAAGTCACCAACCTTGGCCAGACAGGCAGCGGGTGTGGGTATCAGGGAAAGATTTTGCAAAATACATCGTGAGGGAAAATTCATAGTTAATAGAGAAGAAAACCTGATAACCCTGTGAAGTTTAAGCTTCTAAATGTCACCCATGGTTTAATTTTTGTGAAAAATGTCAAGTTCAACCTCGAAGATGATACAAGTTCCTCCAAGGGGCAGAGGCCACTGTGGATGGGCAGCGGGGCTGTCCACCTTTTCTGGGGAGAATCAAGTCTGGGGAAGGGGGCTTGTTCTAACAGTGTCATTCCTAACCAGGGGGTAGGGTGAGAGACCTCAGCCACCAGTGCCAAAGGTCCCTGGATGCAAAGGCTGGCCATCAACAACTGCCTGCACAGCAGTACTACGAACAACAGCAAGACATGGCTACTGCCTGAGTGTCCACGAGCAGACGAATGGAGAAACAAACTGTGATACAGTCACACAGTGGAATACTACTTGGCTGTGAAAAGGAAGGAATCCCTGACTGATGCTCAGACATGGATCAACTGTGACGACGCTACGCTCAGTGAAAGAAGCCAGATAGTAAGGAGCATGTACTATGCGATTCCATGCACAGGAAATGTCCATAATAGGCAACTGCCTAGAGACAGAAAGCAGGTTTGTGGTTGGTAGGGCTGGGAAAGGGGAGTAACTCCTAGTGAGGATCTTTTTGAGGGTGGTGGAAATGGAATTGTGATGATGACTACATGATTCTGTATATTTAGTAAAAACTACCGGAACCATACACTTAAAATGGGTGAACTTTATGAAATGTAAATTCTACCGAAATAAAGCTCACAGGGTTCTCATAGGGTTCTCCTAGGGGAACGATTCTGACTCCCATCAGGATACCTGGCAGTGTCTGGAAACATGTTTGGATGCAGTGCTGAAGTGCTCACCCAAGAAATTTGGAAGATAGCTACCCGGCCAGCTGACTGGAAGAGATCCCTATTTATGTCTATTCTCAAGAAAGGTGAGCCAACTGAATAAAGAAATAATCAAACAGTATCACAAATATCACAACCCCGTAAAATTCCTCTAAAGATCATTTAAAAGCAGCTGTAGCAGCATACTGACAGAACTGCCAGGAATTCTAGTCACATTCAAAGAGGACATGGAACCAGGGATATCACTGCTGATGTCAGATGGATCTTGGCTGAAAACAGAGAACACCATGAAGATGTCTGCCTGTGTTTCACTGATTATGCAAACGTACTTGACTGTGTGGATCATAAGACTCTGGGTAACATCACAGAGAAAGAGAATTCCAGAACACTTAATTGTGCTCATGAGGAATCTGTACATAGACAGAAAGGCAGTCACTCAAACAGAAAAAGGGAAGACTGTGTGGCTTACAGTCAGGAAAAGCGTGCATCAGGGTTGTATTCTTTTACTATACTTATTCAATCTGTATGAGTAAAAAATCTGAAGACCTGGACTACATGAAGAACAGGTTATCACGAATGGAGGAAGACTCACTAACAACCTGCTTTATGCAGCTGACATAACCTTGCTTGCTGAAAGTGAAGAGGACCTGGAGCGCTAACTGATGAAGATCTAAGACCACAGCCTTTAGCACTGATTACACCTCAACACAAAGAAAGCAAAATCATCACAACTGTACCAATAAGCAACATCATGATAAATGGAGAAGAGATTGAAGGTGTCAAGGATTTTATTTTACTGGGATCCACCATAAATACGCATGGAAACAGCAGTGAAGAAATCAGATGATGCATTACACTGGGCAAATCTCCTGCAAAAGACCTCTTTAAAGCGCTGAAAAACAAAGATGTCACCTTGAAGATAGGTGCGTCTGACCCGGGCCATGCTATTTTCCATCATCTTATGTGCATGAGAAAGCTAGACAATGAATAAGGAATTGCAACTGAAGAAGAATTGACGCCTCTGAATTATGGTACTGGTGGAGAATACTGAATATACTATGTAGACTGCCAAAGAAAGAATAAATCTGTCTCAGAAGTACAGCCAGAACACAGAAGAAGTGAGGATACCACTGCTGGTATTCCTAGAAATGCAAATGGTGAGACTATGTCTCACCTACTCTGGACATGTTATCAGGAGGGATATCTCTCTGGAGAAAGGCATCATGCTTGGTAAAGCAGGGGGTCAGTGACAAAGAGGAAGACTCTGATGGGGATGGCTACAACAGTGGGCTGAAGCCCAACAAAGACTGTGAGGATGGCGCAGGGCTGAGCAGTATTTCAATCTGTTGTAGCAGTCGCTATGGGTCGCAACTGACTAGATGGCACCTAACACCACCACAGAGACTCGGCAACATCTAGAAACATGTTTGGTTGTCACAACTGCAGGGCTCAGGGACAGGGACAGGGGCACTGCTGGTATCCAGTGGGTCAAGGCCAAAGATGCTGCTAAATATCCTACAGTGTGTGGGATACCCCCACCTCAGTGATCTGATCCCAAACATCAGTAGTGCCAAGGTGACGACTCCATGCTATAGCCAAGAAAACCCTACGCAGCAGTTCTCCTCTGTAACGAGGAGTCTGGGGCTGCCTGACAGCAGCTGACACCACACGAAAGGCTGCATCTGCCAGCCCCCCAGGGAGCCTGATGAGAAGACCCCAAATTTTCCCTGAGGGAAAACCAACTCCTGTCAATGCTGTCTGGCCTCTCAGTCCAGCCCCTCCCAGGTGCCATGTGGGGGTATGATGCTGAGATGTCAAGGGTCACTGTGCCTTGTCACTGGGAAGATGACAGTCACTACTCTCTCAGTTTTAGCTCTGTTCCTGAAGACCCCTGCCCACACACGGAGCCACTGGATGTGGCTCTGCATTCCCACAGGAACCTGCTGGGTTGCTGGGTCATACTGACTTGCTCAGAAATGCCCAGTGTCAAAACAAAGCACACTCAAGTGTTAGTGCCCTGGCCCGAGCACTGGCTCCTCCCCCAGCTGGTCCAACTACCTGGTTCTGATTCCCTGACACTCTTCAAAGTGTGCAGCCCCTGCCCACCTATTCAGAGGACTCACAGGGTTACCTGCTAGGTGCTGCCCAATTTCCTCCCCAACCTTCTTCATAACTACTGCCCAAGGGGCCGGGGGCAGTTTACACAGCTCTTTCCAAAGGAAAGTTTGCACTGTTTTATGGGTGAGTCTTCCAGGCTGACCCCTTGCTGTGTCCAGCCCCTGAAGTCCACACCTCCCCCAGCACAAGGGCCATCTCATCCTGACTCTAACTCCCTGCTGCACTCAGGACTGGCTTTCAATGACACCATCTCATTTAGGACTACCACCTCAGGAAACGGGTGGGCACCAGGAGACCAGCCAGCAGAGATTAATCACTGTGCCTCTCGTGTGGTGGCTGGGCCAGGCGGTGTTGCCAGGGCTGAGGAGCCACTGGACAGGCCAATGCTGCAGATGGTCACAGTGACCCAGGAATGGCTCAGGAAGGTGGTTCCCGGAGACACATGTGGACCCTCTCCATGTCTCAACCAGACTTGTGACCTCCCAGGTTGGAACAGAGGCCACTGCTTCTGCTGTGCAGTGCTCAGGGGCCGTGTTCTGTGTCGCTGTCGTCAGGGGCCATCAGCTTGGTTCTGACTCAGTGACCCTGGGTACAGTATAACAAAACCCTACCAAGGCCGGTGCCGCCCTCCCCATTGTTGTTAAGCTGGAGCCCACTATCGTGGCCACTGTGTCAGTCCATCTTGTTGAGGGTCTTCCTCTCTTTCGCTGGCCCTCTGTTTTGCTATTTTGCCAAACACAAAAAGTAAGTCTGAAGTGCATGAGATGAAATCTCACCCTCCTTGCTTCTGTGGAGCATTCTGGCTGCACTTCTTCCAAGGCAGATTTGTTCATTCTTTTGGCAGTCCATGGTATTCAATATTCTTAGCCAACACTGTGATTCAAAAGTTGTCACTTTGTCTTCAGTCTCTCTCATTCATTGTCCAATTTTCACATGGATTTGAGGTGACTGAAAACACCACAGCGTGGGTCAGGTGTACCTTCGTCTTCAAGGTGACTTCTTTGCTTTTTAACACTTTAAAGAGGTGTCTTGCAGCAGATTTGCCCAGTGTAATGCATGTTTTGATTTCCTGACTGCCAGTGTGATTTCTTGACAAGACCTCCACAGTATGACAAAGTGACAGACACGTGGGGGTGTCCTGTGAAAACCCAGCGATCAGCTGCTGTCAAGTTGATCCTGACTTGTGTGTTGTGTGTGTTAGTGTACAGCTGTGCCCCCTAAGTTTTTGATGGCTGGATTTTTGGAAGTAGATTGCCAGGCCTTTCTTCCAAGGCTCCTCTTGGTGGATGTCACCCTCCAGCTATCTGGTAAGAAGCTGAACCGGTCACCCTTTTTCACACCCAGGAATTCCATTCTGTGCCAAAGAGCTCTTCAAGCACTAGAATCATGCAGAACCAGGTGCTCCCTCTGCAAGAGGCAGGCCAGGCCCTTGCTAACCAAGGGGACAGGGACCACATCTGATTTGCTCTCCTGACAGGCACTGCATTAAGTAGGTGCTGAATGATGACATTTTTCATGTCTCAGTGAGGATGGCCAAGGGAACAGGCTGACACTTGAAAAGCAAATGGGTTCCACATTCCATGGCAGGGTGGCTGACCTGGAAGAAGGTCCACCTCCTCCATTCACGGTTGTGTCCCCTCCGGCAAGTATCTGACCCCCTTCAGCCTCTCAGCCGCACCCCGTGTGTGGAAAGAGCACCTGCTGCCTGCTTCCTAGAGGCAGCTGCCAAGCATGCTGTCAGGCTCAGGTGCGCCAACCACCAGGGTGCTTCCTGAAATGAGGCAGCCAACTGCCCTCACAGGTGATCAGGGACAGCTGGCACTGATTCAGGAGCCACAGAAAGCAACACCTGGGCAGCTTTTCTAGTGCCCTGTCAGGTGGGCAGGTCTGGGAGGAAACAAAACCCTTACAGAGTCCACCAGGAAAATAAAATCACACACTGACCAAACAACACACACACATCTATAAACCAAACACCAAACCCACTGCTGCTGAGTTGCCTCCAACTCGTAGTGACCCTATAGGCTCCAGAGATTCCAACAAGAGCCTGGCAGATGTGAACTGCCAACTCTTTGGTTAGCAGTCTGTAACACCTAACCACTACACTACCAGGGTTTTCACACACACACATACACACGCACGCACACGTAAAACCAAACAAGCTGTCATCAAATTGATTCTAATTCATGGCAGCCCCTTTTGTGCAGATTAGAACTATGTTCCAGAGCATTTTTGAGGCTACTTGCTGGTTATTTTTTTATCCATCTTAGTTTTCATTCATTATTACAGTCCTATTAGAATCCCCAGAGACACTATAGATGAGCAAACGCTCTTGCCAGTTCAAGGGTGACATCCCTCCCGAGGCCCAGGTCATGAGCTTACCAGGTTACCCTTCTCAGTTCAGGGCCTGCAGCTGGGGGGCTGGTGAAGGGTGTACAGGCCAGCACGAAACTGCAGCTCCCTGGGGCTCAGAGACAGACGGTGACTGCCTGAGCTGGCACAGTAACTGCTCACAGCTTCCCAACAGGACAGGCCTGTCAGAGGTAGGCCTGACCTTTCCAGAAAACCCCCTACTCATTACCCACCCAGCTGCGACTCTAACACCTGAGGGCATCTGCCCTGCACACCCCAACTCTCCACAGAGGGCTCCTGGCTGTCTGGTACCTGCCTTGGGAAAGCTCTCCTGGGCCAAGAGGAAGTTCTTACCTGTTCAAGTGGGGCTTTGAAGTCGGGGGCATCCAAGGCATCCTGTAACTGGCTGTCAGGCAGGAAGTCAAGTTCCATAGGTGAGGAGCCCCCCCAGAAGGCCTGGTCTGCAGAGTGGAAAGTAGGGTGCGCCCCAGGCCCCTGGGAAAGGCCATTCACCACTTCGTGCTCTGGTGGGCTAGCAGCTCCATGGGACAGGCTGTACCCCGAGGGCTTGGGGTCAGACTGGCTCTTGCTGCCTAGCTCAGCCACCTTCCCACCTAGAGGCTCAGGAGAGGGCAGTGCACATGGGCCTCCCAGCTCCTCCTGACCAGGGCTTGCCATCTGCTTCAGATCTACACCTGGACCCACTTCCAGGATGAGAGGGCCAGAATTGCCTCCACCCACCACGGGCTCTCGGTTTTCCTGAGCAGGAGCCAAGGAGGCTGCAGGGGGCCCTGCGGCATTACCAGGGGGCTCGGCTTCCGGCTCTGCCTCCCTTCCACCTTCCACCTCCAAGGAGTGGGGCAGAGCCACAGTGCAGTTGTTGGGGGCCTGCTCATGTTGCCTAGGTGCCTCTAGAGCCCCGGGTGGTGGCATTGTGGAGTCTGTGATCCCATCTGTAACACTGACAACAGGCCCACTGGGTGTCTGCACATGGTCAGGGTATCCTTGGGTGGCAGACCCAGGCTCTGGGCCCTGAGACACAGGGATCAGACCCTGAACAGGATCGGAGCCCAGGGCACCCGGGACACCTCCTTTCTCACTGGGGGCTCCTCTGTGCCACTCCTTCCCTTCAGACTCACTAGTGGGCGGGGGCACCTTCTGGCCAGACGCCTCAGGAGCCAAACCCCTCTCTGTGCCAAGCCTGCTGTTCCCCCGCTGTTCCAGTAGGAAGCTGGATTCTGAGCCGCTGTTTTCACCACAGGTCCCTGGCTCTGACAGATGTTCCCGGCTGGCCCTCCCTGGGGCGGGGAGCACCGTCCCACAGCTTGGGGAGCTGTTGTTGAACGTCATGAATGGAGAAGTCCCACCGCCAACCACAGGTTCTTGAGGAAGCTGACTGTGCTGCTCTTGAAAGGTGCCAGTGGCCTGTGCCTGGTGCTCTGCGCCTCTTTCCTCTGGGAGGGCCAGTCCTGGGGACACTGGCAGCTGCTGGCTTTCCACCTGTAGTGCGCTGGGCTCTTGCAGTGTTTCCTGTGGAGAGAAAAAGACTCAGCCTGGGCCCTCACTAATCTACCCCTCAGAAGATTGTTCTAGTACTCACTGGCCCTGTCCTAAGTCTTGGTGCTGCAGACGCCCTTGTGTCACTCACTGCTGAGCTCCAAATCACCGGCACTAGTGCCAGGCAACCTTTGTGTAGGGGCTAGTGGGCACCAGAAGACCAGGAACATGCCCTCTATCAACCTCTCTCCCTGCCAGGGTTTGATTATGGACTTCAGCTATACAATAAGATGTTACCACTGGGTAGGGGCAGAGGGAAGGCTCATGGCACATCTCTGTACTGCTTTTGCAACTTCCTGTATTATAATTATTTCAAGATAGATTAAAAACTTAAAAATTTTTTAAAAGTAAATACAGCATCCCTGACGGGGTTCTCTCCTGTACCGTCACCACCGTGAGGGCAAACCTAGGGTAAGTGTGTTCACTGACCCATGTTCCTAGTGTTGGAGCTGTGCCTGGCACCGAGAAGGCTGGCAACAAGTATTCCTGAAATGAATCTTAACATTTTGACCATTGAGACTTGCACATGTGCAGAATGCACACGCCTGTAGCAGCATCAGCCATCAAGAGCACGGCAAGGGGACTCACAGACCCCTGCACACGTGTTCACAGCAGCACTGCTGTTCACAGTAGCCAAAAAGGTGGAACAACCCAAGTGTTTATCAACAGATGGGTGGGCAAACCCAGCAGGGTATATGTGTGCAATGGCATATTACTCTGCCCTGAAAAGGAATAAAGCACTGACACATGCTTAAACATAGATGATGAACCTCAAAAGCACACTGGGTGAAAGAAGCCAGACACACAAGATTGCATGTTGTGTGATCCTGTTTACGTGAGGTATCTAGAACAGGCAGAGTCACAGAGACAGAAAACAGATCCGTGGTTGCCAGGGGCTTGGGGTAGCAGGGAACAGGGAGGGACTGGGTCTCCCCTTTATGGTGAAGAAAAATTTCTGCCACTAGAGAGTGGTGATGGTTCCCTGTTGCTGTTGTTAGGTGCTCTCAAGTCAATTCTGACACATGTGACCCTATCCACAACAGAAAGAAACAATACCCAGTCTTGTGCCCTTCTTATAATCATCATGCTTGAGCCCACTGTTGCAGCCGCTGTGTCAGACCATCTTGTTGAGGGTCTTCCTCTTTCACTAACCCTCTCTTTTAATAAACATGATGTTTTTCTCCAGGGACTCATCCCTCCTGATAACATGTCCAAAGTATGTGAACATTCTGGCTGTACCTCTTCCAAGACAGATTTGTTTGTTCTTCTGGCAGTCCATGTATATTCAATATTATTTACCACACACCACAATTCAAAGGCATCAATTCTTCTTTGGTCTTTGTTATTCAGTGTCCAGTTGTTGCATACACATGAGGCAACTGAACGCCCCATGGCTTCAGTTAGGTGTACCTTAGTCCTGATACGGACATCTTTGCTTTGTCACACTTTTAAAGAAGTCTTTTACAGCATCTTTGCATTGCATAACACTGGGAATATAATTAATGTCACTGAACTGAATGGTAGACGCAAATAGTCAAAACAGTAAATTTTATGGTATACAAGATCTAACAATTAAGTCTGCGAACCTAGTTGTTCTAAGTGCTACATACCTTACTGCTGAATACTACTACGATCACCTTGGAAGTACTCTCCTAGGGAAGCTATGCACCAGTGTCAGCACCTAGTCCACCCTTCAAAGCAGTTTGGGAACACCTTTTCTGGAATGTCCATTGAACATGGTGGTAAGTTTGCAAACATAATTGTGTAGTTGTCTGTGAGGGAGTTTTTCCCCAATAATAAGTAACTGGATTGGAATATCCACCCCCAACTCACCTGATCTGGCCCCCAGTGATTTTTTTCTTCACACGAGGATAAAGGACATACTGAAAGGAAGACATTCATGACCTCAAGGGTAATATGACAGTAGCTCTCGTGGCCATTCCAGAAAAATAGTTCTAAAATTTCTTTGAAGGGTGGACTATGTGCTGGGATCAGTGAATAGCTTCCCTAAGGGAGTACTTCTAAGGTGACAGTGGTGATATTCAGCAATGAGGTATGTAGCACCTTTACTAGGATGAGTTCTTGAACTTACTTGTCACACCTTGTATATAGCGTTTAAATCCTAGTGGCGTAGCGGGTTTAACTTCTACATCTGCTAACCAAAAGGTCAGCAGTTCAAATCCACCAGGTGCTTCTTGGAAACTCTAGGGGGCAGTTCTACTGTGACCTCTACGGTTGCTATGAGTCAGACCCGACTTGACAGCAGTGGGTTTCATTTGGTTTGGTTTTATATGTATCATACCAAAATAATTTCTTAAGGAAACATTAAATAACAATAATAAAAGCACATAGCAAGCAGACTGGGCAGTATTGTGTGCTCGGTGCTGTGCTTACTTTTACATAAGCTCCTTGCTGAGCCCTGGCAGCAACTTCAGGAGGCCCATTTGTGTCCTCATCTCTAATTCACGAGGTTAAATAAGAGCTGGACAGTGGCAGACTTAGGACTCAAACTCTGATTAAAACTCCATGCCCCCAGCTTTTGCACCCAACTGCCCCCCTGCAAAACTGTGATAAACAGTTGCAAAGAAGTCAACACACTAACAATGGACTGAGGTCTGCCCTGGAGGGCACCCTGCAGACAGCTGCTGTCCCATCAGACAGCACCGCCCATGCCAACAATTTCAGTGAAGCAGGGAGCCAGCTGCTGAGTCATGCACCTCTTCAATCCGCCAGGAAGCTAACACCTTGCCCCTTTTCTTAAACTAAAGATTTGATTTTGAGATAATCATAGACTCACGTGTAGTCATCAGAAACAATAGAGGCCTCATGTGCCCTTTACATGGTTTCCCCAGCAGAAGCACCTGCACAACTGTGGCTGTTGGGAGGATAGTCTGATGAGGCCCCACTGCCTCTCACCTGCTGACCTAATGGACCCAGAGCAGTCTCTGATAATGGCAGCTGGGAACCGGGCCCCGAGCTTCTCTCTCTTCATTTCTTCTCCTCACAGGGAGCCCCCACCCTGTTCCTGGTGCACAGTAAAGTTTCTTTCTGCTCCCATACGTGTGTGTGTCATGTGTGTGTGTCGTACGCACCTGGCCAACTCCACTACTACACTTGTTCCTGGTAGGGAGGGAAAAAGAGTCTGTCAACTACAGCACAAGAGGGGTGTGTGTGGACACCAGCCCAGCAATGGTTGCAGGGAGTGACCTGCTGGCCACAGGTGACCAGTGCCCACAGCTGAAGCTGTCCTGGCTCTGTCTTTTCTCTGTGAGTACTGTCATTCTACCCAGTGCCTGTGCTGAAGCCATGCCTTTGTTGGTTACTCTGGGCCTTGGTTCCACAAGAGTCAGTATCCCAACACTGATACCATAATATTGCAGTTAATACACTTGAACCATAAATGTGGTGTGGGTGTTTGTGGGTGTGTGTTTGGTTCTGTCATGCGATCACTTGTGGTCGTTCCTGTATTCACCAGTCAAGACCCTGAATAGTTTCAACACCACAGGGATCCTTCATGCTGCCCTTTTATAAGCACACTCCTCCCTCTCATGGCCCCTTCATCTCTTCCCCATCTTTACTGTTTTGTCACTTCAGTAATGTGTAAATGGCATCACACAGCACGTAAGTTCTGGAACTGGCTTTTTCCACTCCACATAGTAATCTGGAGATTCATCTTTCTCTTTGTGTATATTACCATCTCTTCCTTTTCAGTGTTGGGTAACAGTCCATGGAGTAGATGAACCTGTTGAAGGACATCTGGGGGTATTTCCTGTTTTGGGTGATTATGAATACAACTGTTGTGACCATTTAACACCCTGAGTCCCTGGTGGCACAGTGGTTTAGTGCTATGGCTGCTAGCCAAAAGTTTGATGGTGCAAATCCACCAGGCGCTCCTTGGAAACTCTGTGGAACAGTTCTACTCTGTCCTATTCAGTAGCTATGAGTCAGAATTGACTCAATGGCAGTGGTTTTTTTTTTGTTTGTTGGTTTTTTCAGGTGCATATATTACCAGGGCCATCATCATCCCCTGAGGATATCATAAAACCCTTAACTCACATTAAAGCCCCTGGAGAGCAACGGGTGCTAGGAATGGAAAATCTTTCTCAGTGTTACTATTTCTATGCACCCTAGGGGAAAAGAGCTCTGACCAGACATCTGTGGTATGGGCATGGCTGTCCTAAATGCCTCTAATGGGCCTGTACCTGGCACACACTCAACAGACATTTACAGTAGGACACACTGAAAATAAGGGATGGAGAGTTGAGAGCACAGGCCTAGTCACTGCCAAAGAAAATAAGGTTAATTTTAGCTAAGGGAAGAGCCACAGGGGCTGCTGTAGCTGAGCCAAGAGGCAGTGCTCTGCAGGGCTCAGCCTGGCTGGTTTTAGGCCCTTACCAGGTTGAAGGCCCCACTCCTGATGTCCTCTTCCTTTGTCTCTGTTTTTCTTATCACTGTTTTCCTGGGTTTTACAAATTGGGGGATGAACTTTCCAACTGCATTCTATAAACCAAATTTAACAAGAACAAAACAGCAGTGTTGATAATGGAGGAATTAGGTCGTCTAGAAAAACAAAAATTGGTTCCCTTCTTATAGCTTCAGACGTAGCCCTTGCCCCCTTAGTCCCTGTTGGCTAGTAAGTCAGCAGCTGTTGACAATGAAAAGAAACACTGAACTTGACCTTAAGGGAAAACTAAAGAAGCTCACCTGGGAAAGAGGGAAGGGAAATGGATCCTTTTCTGGCTGCTCAAGAAGCCTGAAAGGAACTTCTGTTTCTTCATTAGACAAGCTGGATGGAGAAAGACAAAACTGAGGAGGATCTGTGGGTCACAGAACAAACTCCGGAAGAAAAGCTGTATTAGGATCTCCTAAAAGGGAGACCTTGGAGCACTGGCATTAAAAAGAGAGGGTGAAGAACGACATCAAGGCCCTAGACAATATTCAACCACCATGACAGATGTAGGGTTCACCTCCAGAATGCAATCTCCTGGGCCTGAGAAAACTTGATCCCACCAATTACGACACCAGGAAGTGATTCCTACAGTAAGAAGAGGGATTCTCATTTGCACTGATGCTTCAGCTCCCAACACGATGAACTCTAAAGATAGGAAGTGGATACAAGAAGCACCTGATAAAAGCAGCATGATGTCTAAAAAAATGGGTAAATATGACCCTAAAAGCACAAGCAACAAAGAAAAAACAGATACACTGAATTTCATCAAAATAAAAAACTTTGCACATCAAGAGACATTATTGACAACCTACAGAATGTGAGAAAATATTTGAGACTCATGTATCATGTAATAGTTCAGTATCCAGAATATATAAAGAATCTCTAAAATCTGACAAAAGGACTAGCCACCCAACAAAAAAATGGACAATGGACATGGATAGCTATTTTTTGAAAGACAATATACAAATGGCCAGTAAATACATGAAAAATGCTCAGTTATTAGTCCTTGTCATTGTTGTGAACCACTGATTGTAACTCGTAGTGACCCTACAGAACAGAGAACTACCCCATATGGTTTCCTCGGCTGTGATCTTCAGGGGATTGTGGTACTAGCGGTGGGTCAGAATCACCAACCTTCTGGTTACCAGCCCACTGCTTCATGCAAATCAAAACCACAATGAAATACCATTTCACACCCACTAGGCTGGCTATTATAAAACACACAGACACACCAACAGAAAACCACAAGCGCTGGGTGAGGATGAGGAGAAACTAGAGCCCTTTATCCTTTGCTGGTGGGAATGTGAAACGGTGCAGCCACTGTGGAAAAGCTTGGCTGTTTCACAAGAAGTTCAACACAGAATTACCATCTGACCCAGGAATTCCATTCGTAGGTACAGACCTGAAAGAACTGAAAGCAGGGACTCAAATAGCCGCTGCTGCATCAACATTTGAAGCAGTCTGATTTGAAACAGCCCAAAGGGAGACTTACTGACATAACCACTGCACGACCAAACCAAAAAAGCCAAATCTGTTTCTGTTGAGTTGATTCCAACTCACTGTGACCCTAGGACAGAGTAGGACTATCCCTGTAGTTCCCAAGGAGCAGCTGGTGGATTTGAAATATAGACCTTCTTTCGGTGCTGTAACCACAGCACCACCAGGACTCCTTAAATACCACATGTAATCTGGTTTTGAGTTTGGCTAGTTGTTTTGCACCCTGAAGTGAACCTCAGTCCAAAGGCCAAAGGGCAAATCCTGCCCAATGGCATCCCTCTGTATTTTCCTAGAGCCAGCTGGGTTTGGGGTTGGCCTAGTGAATTTAGCCTAAGTTGAGGTCATTTCTGGTCTAAAAGACAAGGATTCTGCCACAATTTTAGGATTAAAGTAAGAGCCATGAAGGTCTGGCAGTATCACAGACTGGCATTTCTACCCGAACTCCAGCACTGCAGTGTCCAACTGCCACTAGTCTTGAAACACAGCTATTATAAATTTGAGATGTGCTGTGACTCAAATACACACTAGATTTTGAAGGCTTGGGACAAAAACAAAATAAAACATCTCAGTAATAATGCCTTATGCTGTTAAGCCATGAAAAATAATATTGTGGAAGTAGTGGGTTAAAGAAATAAGTATTTTAATATATTTTTTTAAACAGGGAATAATTCTGGTTCTACCTAAATGAGCGTGGATATGTAGTAGGCCTTGGGGTGCAATGGTTACACCTTAGGCTGCTACCTAAAAAGCTGGAGACTCAAAACCATGTGCCTCTCTGTGGCAGAGAAGACCTGGTGATCTGCCCCTATAAAGATTACAGCTAAGAAGATTCTACAGGGTAGTTGTGCTCTGTCCTGCAGGGTCTCTGTGAGCTGGAACTGAAACAGCACACCACAACATCAGCATGCACACTGTCAGAAGAGATCAGGCAATTTCAATTCTGGAGGTGGTGAGAAAACCACCTGTCATTACAGGGCAGGAAAATACACTAATGAACTTGGACTGTTCCAGGGGAGGTCACAGAAGCTGAGAATGTCTGGATCGTGATAGGAAGATTGTCTGTCAGAAAACTGAAGATAGAAATTCTGACAGGTTATGCAGATGGCTTCCAGGGGTGTTGGCACTATTTCTCAATACAAATATTTTAAACTTTGTTTGCTCCATGTTTTTCTCTGTTTTATGGTTCTGTAAGGATGCAGTGGTTAAAACGCTCAGCTGCTAACCAAAAGGTCAGCACTGTGAACCACCAGCTACTCTGCAGGAGAAAGCTGTGGCAGTCTGCTTCTGTCAAGATTTACAGCCTTGAAAACCCTATGAGGCAGTTCTACTCTGTCCTGTAGGGTCTCCGTAAATTTAAATTAACTTCATCCAGCAGTGAGTTTGGTTTCTGGTTTCTTGGTTACATACATGTGATATTTCATAATAAAACATTTAAAAACAAAAAAAGGGTAGGCACCCACAGCACCCACCCTTCTTGTGCCTCAGAGGGCAGTGGCTTCAGTCCCAGGGCCCCTCATGAACTGACAGTAGGAGTGGCCAGGAGCAGGGGCATCATGGCTTTCCAGGGGCACGTCTGAGGTGCAAGGCAGTCTTCTACTCAGCCTCTCTCTTCACATCACTTCTGAAAGGGCTGCCCGGGACCTGCAAGTTGGCATTTCCGACCTCCTGGTGGTGCAGTGGTTAAGTGCTATGCCTGCTAACAAAAATGTTGGCAGTTCAAATCTGCCAGGTACTCCTTGAAAACCCTATGGGGCAGTTATAATCTGACCTATAGAGTTACTATGAGTCAGAATTGACTAGACGGCAGTGGGTATTTTGGATCCAGCGTTTAGTCCTAAGACTGCTATGACCCGCAATTAGACAGACAGAGACACTAGTAAAAAGTTTTACCTCCATATTTTATGCAGAAAATTTGGTCATTCAGTCTATAATACCTTCTTTGAAGACATCTGCTAGAAGGAAGCTTTCTTTTCTAACACCCCTCAACCTTTTCTACTTTGCAGCAGTTACATGGGGTTTAACCCCATGGACAGGCTAAACCTTTCCTGAAGTCTTTTCTCACCATGCTTAATCATGTACTTGCTGAAAGAATAAAAGAACCAGGAAATGACCACATAACATAACTAGCACAGCAGCTGGACATGAGTGGACATAGGTCTGAATGCCAGTCCTGGCCTATACCAGCTTGGGGTCCTTGGGTACCTCACCGACTCTAAACCCAGGGCCCTCCATCTGTGAACTGGGGATAAATAAAAACAATTCTCACAGCCATGTGGATAACACGATCTTACGTATGCAAAGTGCTCTGTGTACTAGCACACTACCTGGCACATACTGATCATTATTATCTTCTTAAAGAAGAACAGTGATAAAGACATATCCATAACAAAACATCTTCCATTTCAACATTACATGTACCATTCAGTGACACTGATAATGTTCATCCTGGCACCAACGATCATCACTATCCTCTTCCAAATTCTCCTACCACTATTAGGAGAAACTCAGTACCTCCTAAGCAAAGACTCCCTTCTCCTTCCCTCCTACACATGGTAAGCTTTGGTCTCTAGATACTCACCTATATAAGTGGAATTATGCACTATTTGTCCTTTTGTGACTGACTTACTTCACTCAGCATGATGTTCTCAAGGCCTCAGACTTTTATTTTTTCATTGTGATTAAGTGAAAGTACACAACCCAAATCAATTTTGCATGCCCGCCTGTCTGCAACTCCTTCTGCTCTCCTTGCCCTGTGATAGCACACTCCTCCTTTTCATTCTATACTTGTGGTATCCTCTTAACAAGCTCCTGTCCCCTCCTCTCCACCCTCCTCTCTCCCATTTAGAAAGAGACCAGTAGGACAGCATCCTATAAATGCACATAGCCATAAAGTACACACACCATATAGTCACACTGTGTCCCTGAATCCAGTTCATTTTTGTCTAAAGAGTTGACCTCAGCAGTGCTTTCTGGTCAGGGGCAGCAGCAGGTCTAGGGGCCATGCATGCAGGAGATCCCCCAGGCCATCAGCCCATCAACTGTGGCCTTTTAGTAGGGTTCTTGAGCTGCACCCCTCTTTTTCTCATGTTGCCACAGGGGCTCCCTGTGGCATTTCACACTTTTCTTGATTAAGGAGGAGAAGGAATGTGGCATACAGATTTTGACCAGCACATAGAACATCAAGTTACAGTTTATACATAAGCGACTGTGAACAACTCAATGTTTTCCTCAGTTAGGGTTAAAATACCTACCTTTCTCACCAGACTGGAGAGCATCTCAGGAGGGAAGAAAAACTGGGAAAAACACCATTCCTTCAGGGAGATGATATTGTAAGGGGTCAGGTTCGTCCCCTTCCCCTCATCTGTTTGCTGGAATGTCCCACGCCACCTACCTGGGGGTTGCCAGTCTCAGTTCCTCTTCACTGTGCTCTGCAGGGGTGGCAGGTCCCACCTTGCCTTCAGGGGCAGGCAAATAGCCCAACACAGGACGTTTAGGTGTCCCATTAGAGTTGCTCAGTTTTGGCTTCTTTGGGAGTTTCGGAGCACAGATTCTTTCTCCTCCTGATTAAGAGACACAAAGAGACAAAGCGGGTGGGTGCTAACAGGTGATAAGAACACCCTGTTCTGACCCTTTCCTAGTAAGAGGTGGGACCTGTTTCCAGGAGGTGGAACCTATGACCTTTAGAGGCCATGGATTTGATGGGGCTTTTATGCATGGGTGGGTCATCACTGATGCTGAATGCCTGAGGTGGCATGGCCTCAAACCCAATGGGGCCACCTGGCCTAGCTGAGCTGACTTGTCCTCTGCGTAAGTGGTGAGGGGTGTGAGGGCCAGCTCCTTTGGGTCTCATCTCAGATGTCTCTGCAGAGGGGAACATCCCTGACTTCTCTCTTGACCATCCCTCTTTGGACACGTAACTGTTTTACTCCTTTCATAGCTTTTATGCAATTACCTAACAAGTTGACTCATTTTTTGTCCTCATCCACCACAAGCAGACTCTTCACCAAGAGGGGCCCTGTCTGCCTCATTCTTTGTGCCTAGAAGAGCATCTAGCACACTGTTGGTGCTCAATAAACACTTGGTGGCTGACTGATGGCATCCCTGAGTGTTGCAAACGGTTAACACACTCAACTGCTGGCTGGAAGACTGGAGGTTTGGGCCTACCCAGACGTGCCTCAGAAGAAAGGCCTGACAATCTATGCCCACTGTAACCCTATGGAGCACCGTTCTACTCTGACACACTTGAGGTCACGATGAATCAGAGGTGACTCAACGGCAACTAGTGGTGCTTGCCTTAGGCTGGGCTCTCCAGAGAAGCAAAATCAGCGAAGTGTGTAAATATATACAGAGAGATTTATATCGAGGAAATGGTTCATGGGGCTGCAGAGGCTGGAAAGCCCTTAAATCTGTGGGTCACATATTGGGCTGGAAGTTTCTCCTGAGTCACACAGCTGCAGGGGCTGATTAACTCACACTCTATAGGTCAGACAACAAGTGGCTGGCTCTCAGCTGCAAAGGGTGACAAACAAAGGATCCCAGGTAAAGACAGCAGGATACTGGCCCAAGTCTAGACCTTTAGAGAATCAGAGATCAGATGTAAAGAGCTAAACGCAGGATCCAGAGCACAGCAAAAGCCAGTGAGCCTTGCTGGAAAGTCTACATACACTGGATGCAGGCCACACCCTGCAGGAAACTGCTCTTCAACCGAAAGGGGACTCAGAGCAGACTAGAGGTGCCACCCTGTATCAGATCTCATAACGGAAGTGATCACATCGTTATACAACTGCCAAACAACTGAGAATCATGACCTGGTCAGGTCGACACACCATCTTTGTCATCACAGTGGTGGATGGTGGGTGACTGAACACATGCACATGGAAAAGGCGATCCTTCAGGCACAGGCAAGCTGCCATCACGTAGGGCTCTAGTTTCCTATGACTAGAAAAACTGGGACCCAGAGCAACTGTGTCAGGAAGTGCAGCTTTCTGGCCATTTGGTCCCTTGCATCCTTGCAGGACACTTCCCCATCACTGAAAACAATCTGGGTCTGTCTCTTCCCGTGCTTTAGTGCCTAAAGGTGCTTATTAGCAACTATTTGCTGAGGAATGTAAACTTCCTCCCATAGAAACTGTCAAGATCTGTTCAAATCTGGCCACAAACTACTCATTTAGACAACAAACAACAAATAAGGGATAACTCTAGTAAGTTCCACAGCATAGGCTGTCCTAAGAACTTAGGTGTGAGCTCGTGCCATCCAGAAAGCAAAGCACTGAGGCAGAGCACCACTGTTATCCCATCTTACAGATGAAAACACTGAGACATGCGGAGGGCAAGGAACAGTGGAGATGGAGTCAAGGCTGAGATCCAGACAGTTCAACTTCAGGGCCTGCAAGTCTAACTACTGCCTAACATAGCTAGATGTTTACTGATCACATATTACGCACTGGACTTCTGGCCTGGCACTGCAAGTAAACAGACAAACTAGCCCAGCCAGGTCACTGCTATGAGCTGTCAGATCAGTACCACTTACGACTCTTAGTAACCCTGCGTGATACAGCAGAACTGTATCCTGGGCTGTCATCTCTACAGCAGCAGATTGCTAAGTCTTTTCTCCCACATAGCTGCTGGTGGGTTTGAACTGCTGACCTCTAGGTAAGCAGCCAAGCACTTATAACCACCCACCAGGGCTCCTACTCAGTCTGGCAGACCCTCCCTTTCTGACCTCAGCTCCTTATACACCTTTAAATAAACATGGGGAGTGAGCTCCCCAATACCAACTGTGAACGTCCTCCTCAGTCCTCACTTAGCTGTTTGCTGAGTCCAGGGTGACTTTCCTTGAACTTCTGATGCACTCAGTCACATGTGTGGGAGCCCACCTAGAAATGGACCCCACTGCCGTAGAGCTCACTAGCCCTCTGTGAGAAGCCTTTTTTTTTCCTCTCATCTGATTCCAACTGGAGCATCTCAAGGACAGGACCCGAGCCCTTTGCATGCTTCCACTGTCCCTCCCCCAGCCTAGCGCCTACCCCTGTGCAGTACCCAGAGGCAGGTTCCACCGAGTGTTTCTCACACACTTTCCTACCTTGTGGTTTACCAGAAGAGGCAAAACACAGCAGCTTCACTACTTTGGTTTCTTAAGGTTTACAAACACAAGCTCTCTTTGCTAATCGAATGGACGTTTGTATCAAATAAAAAGTAAAAACATCAAGTCAAGTGAAGAGCCTCCTGTTTCCTTCCTGTGATGTATCCCCAAAGGACTAATTTAAGAATAATTGCATTTTAAAGGCAGAACCTTGTGTTCAATACCAAAGGCCAAAAACCTTGGGAGGGAAAAAGCTTCTTTCACCATCTGCCAGAATCTAATTCCCCTCTCTCCACCCTGTCCAGGTCACACAGAAACAGCTGTCGTTGGCCAGTCCAGAGATCTACTGAGCTGAGGAGTCCGCTGCCAAGAGTGGTCTCCAGTGACCGGCTACGGGTGGGCCTGATGTGGCCAGGGCTCCCTCAAAGTCAGAGACATCCCTCTGCCTCCCAGCAGCCTGTTGCTCATCTCCTTTTGCAAAACATCTTTAATCTGTTGACAATTTTGCTTTTGTCCAACATCCTGGGAAAAACAAGTGCCACTCCCTAAATCCATTATCCACTAAGTGTCAAAAAACGATGAGTTTTGCATTATGAAAACAAAAAAATTCTTACTCATGACATGTCATCTTTGTTAAATGTTAAAAATCTACGCACTGCAACAATAACCTTTTAGCTACATTACCGTTTGTTGTTAGGCGCCCTCAAGTCGGTTCTGACTCATAGCGACCTTGTGTACAACAGAAGGAAACACTGCCTGGTCCTGCGCCAGCCTCACTGTCACTGGTATGCCTGAGCCCATCTTTGCGGCCACTGTGTCTGTCAATCCATCTTGTCGAGGATCTTTCTTTCTTTGGTCTTTCTTATATATTGCCCAGCTTTCACATCTTGGCTTCACATGCCTGGGAGGCGACTGAAAATACTATGGCTTAGGTTAGGTGCACATTAGTCTGCAAAGTGAAATCTTTGCTTGTCAACACTTTAAAGAGGCCTCCTGTAGCCTATTTGCCTAATGCAATACATTGTTTGATTTCTTGACTGCAGCTTCCAGAGGCATTGATTGTAGATCCAAATAAAATGAAATCCTCAACAACTACAATTTTTTTCTGTTTATTATCATGTTTCTTATGGGTCCAATTGTGAGGATTTTTGTTTTCTTTATACTGGAGTGTAATCCACACTGAAGGCTGTGGTGTTTGATCTTCATCAGTGAGCGCTTCAGGTCCTCTTCACTTTCAGCAAACAAGGCTGTATTATCTGCATATCACACGCTGTTAGTAAGTCTCCATCCAGTCCTGATGCTGTGTTCTTCTTCACACAGTCTGGCTTTTTAAAGAGTTTCAGTTCATTTTTTATGACTTTCAATTTTCCTAGGTTCATAGTTCATACATTCCACATTCCAATTATTAATGGGTACTTGCAGCTGTTTCTTCTCATTTTGAGGCATGCCACATGACACAATGAAGACCCTGAAAGCTTGACTCTGCCCACCTCATCAAGGTCAAGTCTCCTTGAGGAGGCAGCTCTTCACCAGTGGTATTTTGAGTGGCCTCCAACCTTAGGGGCTCATCTTCCAGCACTATATCAGACAATCTGCTGCTGCTATTCACAGGGTTCTCACTGGCTAAATGTTTTCAGGAGTAGATGTTAGGTCCTTCTTTGTAGCCTGTCCTAGTCAGGATGCTCTGCTGAAACCTGTCTGCCATGAGCGACCCTGAAGAAAAACAAAACCAAACTCATGGCTATTGAGTCACACTCCAACTCACAGTGACCCTACAGAACAGAGTAGAACTGTGCCAGAATTTCCAAGAAGCACCTGGAGGATTTGTTTACATTTTATTTAGCAGCCATAGCACTTACCCACTATGCCACCAGAGCTTCCTGGGTGATCCTGCTGGTATTCAAATACCAGTGGCATAGCTTCCAGCATCACAGCAACACACCACCACATACTACGGACAAGCTGACAGTCAAGTAGTGGCTTTTAGCTATGTTATAAACTAACCTTTAAAGACAGGTAGGTGACTAGGCCCCTGAAACCAGAAAGGCTGGTTTTGTTACTTTCATTTAAAATTCACAAAACAATAAACATCTTGTCTTCAAAAGTGATGAACACACGTTGCTGTCAAGGTGATTCTGACTCACAGCGACTCCATAAGATGAAAAAGAACTTCCCTATAGGGTTTCCAAAGAGTGCTGTTAGATTTGAACTGCTGACCTTTTGGTTAACAGCCAAGCTCTTAACCACTTGGCCATTAGGACTCTTTCAGAGCTTTAGGGGGTCTTATAACTAATCTTGTGATTGTCTTGTAACTGTTTAGCCAAGTTAAGTACATGTCAATCAATCAAATTTTGTTTAAAAGTTCTTGATCTCTTCATATGTAAGCATGTTAAGAATCCTGACTAATTGGAGTATTCATTTATTAGATAAATGATGAGCAGCCCCACCTTAAAACTGTCTATTAAACACGCTTAGCAATCTATTCATGGTGTCCTGAGTGGCTTCTTCACATATGTGAAAAAGTCATTTCAGAACTTTAAAGAAGTTTGAGATACCCTAAAAAATGACAGGGAAATGGAGCCAGATTCAATGACATTAGATGTTTTTCTAATGAGGATATTCTTTATGCATGTTGATGCAGACAGTCACCATTTACTGCAATGTGAAAAACAGAAGTTTTTCACATCAGTATGTGTGAAGATTTGATTATTAAAAAAACCCACTTTATTTGCACATGTTGATGGAAAAAGTCTGAAAGAAATACGGTACCCAGGTGGATGTCCTGTCTTATTTCTTTTGTGCTGTGCTATGGCAGTATTCAAACCTACACCATATAGTACTACATACTGCAATACTGGAAACCCTGGTGGTGTAGTGGTTACTCGCCACAGCTGCTAACCAAAACGTTAGTTCAAGTCAACCATGCATCTCTTGGAACCTCTGTGGGGGCAGTTCTACTCTGTCCTATGGGGTCAGAATCAACTAGAGTGGTGTTTTTTTTTTACTTATGATACTATGTTGTAACAGACATTAACATCAAGGAATGCTGGAAGAGGGTAAACAGGATATTTTTGCTACTTTTCTCTAAGTCCCAAATTATTTCAAAATGAAAAGTATTTAATAAGTCTGGCAAAAGGCAAATGCCAGAAAGTGAATCAGAGGTTATATGGGCAGGCACAAGGGGTAGATTGACAGGTCATTGCTTAATAGATATAGCTTCTGTTGAAAAGATTTGGGAATTAAACAGTTGTGATGGTTGCACAACACTGAACATAATGCCACTGAAGAGTACACTTAAAAATTGTTAAAATACCAAATAAACTACGGCTGAACTAGAAAAAAAAAATTGTTAAAATGGCAAATTTTGTTGCAAAAATGGTGTGGTGTCAAGGCATCTGACCTTCCCTCACTTCACAGGGGGAAAGAGAATCACAGTCAACAAACAGCCCAAGGCTGATTCCCAAGAGGCAAAGGTCAGATGGAGCTCCTGTCTCCAAATTTTTTACCAGTTCGGACAGCTGTTTCTCCTATGGCACTCTGTACTTCTTCAACGGGTTGGAAATTTATTGGAATGGCTGCACAGAACTCACAGACAATACTTACAATTATGCGGTTTATTAAGGATATACTAGATTACACTTAAAAATCAAGAATCACTCAAGATATAGTTTCCTGGCCCATGGTCCCTAGGTCTGGCATCTGCCCTACCTCGGCAAATGTCATGAAGCTTTTTAGCTCTACTAAGTGCCTAGCAGCATCCCATTCCACCAGGGTGCCTCCGACCAAACACATTCAGCTATCTCACTACATGGGTTAGTATACACCCACTCTAGTCATCTTGTTACGTGAGCCACGATGCCCATCACACTGTCTTGTGCTGGTTTCCTGCTTCCACTGCCTGCTTCTCATCATATCCAGTTTTACGGCATTGTCTATCTCCAGGGTCTAGAAGGTTCTCAGCTCAGGGACTCTAGGCCCAAAGGATGTGCTCCATTCTCGGCTTTTCTTGGTGGTAGTGAGGTTCTCCCCTCCCTGTCTGAGACATTTGGTACTGCTCTAGCAGAAATACCACAAAGTGGAAGTTTTAACAAGAAAAGTTCATTCTCACACAGTCCAGTAGGCTACCATTCCAAATTCAGGATGTTTGCTCCAGGGGAAGGTTTTCCTTCTTTGTCAGCTCTGGAGGAAGGTCCTTGTGTTTCACCAGTCTTTGGTCAGGGAGCATCTTAGTACAAGAAATGAAGGTCTGAAGGGTGTGCTCTACTCTTGGTGCCGCTTCCTTGATGGTATGAGGTTCCAAACTCTCTGCTTGCTTCCCTTTCCCTTTATCTCATGTATGATAAAAAGATAAAAGGTGGTGCCAGCCACTCTACAGGGAAACTCTCTTTACAGTGGAGCAGGGAGGGGATCTTAGGAAATGTTTTCTAGTCCCACACTAATCATCTTTAACACAAATCCAGTCTGGTAACCACAGGCAGACATTAGTACTTACAGCATCACAAAATCACAAACTGGAGGGCAATCCCGCAACACTGGGATCACCGGCTCTGCCAAATTACTACACACCTTTTTTTGGAGGACACAATTCAATCCATGACACTCTCTTTCCATTGCTGGGATGGCTCATTTTAAGCCTAGCAGGATGGCAAAACCGGCTAGTCCCCTAGTTTGGGTTCCATACAACTTATCTGCATGATCTCATGCCCACAAGGGTGCCATGCACCTTGTTTGCATTAATTAGCAAGCTGTCCAATTCCCGTGGTGGGCCACAAGTACCTTATATGCATAGCCTCACTCAATCATTTGGTGGGATTTACAAGACCACGGCAAGAAAGACCATGTACAAGCTGTCTGTTGCAACTTGTGTTTCGTGTATTTCACAATTGAAAAAACCACTCTGGAAGGGTAATCCCAATTAACAGCATTCATCTATATACTACCCAAGGGTCTGTCCTCTGCTTACAAATAAGCCAAGGAAAGTGCCGTCGAGTAACACATTTAACCCACACGAGAGCTCTAGGGCAGGGTTTCTCATCCTCAGCACTACTGACTTTGGGAACCATGTAACTTCTAAGCAGTGAAAACTATCTTGTGCATTACAACATGTTTCGCAGTGACCCTGTCCTCGACCCACCCAATGCCTGTCTTGCAGTTGTGAAATCCAAAAATGTCTCCAGACATTGCCAGATGTTGCCGGGGGGGGGGGCAAGATCACGCCCCCCTTTCAGACGTTCTGCTCCAAAAGGGTAAGTGGTTAGTCTAGATGCCATCTAGTCACCTCCCAACTCTGACTCATCACCTTACATTCATGTGTTAGAGTAGCACTATTCTCCATAGTAACCCCAAAAAGAAAGGACAGGTGATTTTATTATTCCCAGTTTACAGGAGAGACTGAGGCACAGAGAGGTTGAGCAATTCACCTGCAATCACATAGTGAGCAGGAGAGCTAGGATTATACAGCCAGGTCTTTGGTTCCTGAGTCAAGCACATAGTCAGACATCATACGGCCTTGAAGCCCATCAACATCTATTTAGAGGTCCTCTCTGGGAGATGCATCCTTACCCCACAGTCTAAGAGCCTCCCTTGGTTGGCTGGACCCCACCAGAAGTGGTGCTAAAAGTCCCAGAAAGGTTTTGCTTTTTAGTTACGTACTTCTTCATGATTTATATTTTTCTTACTACCTTGTATTCAATCTTTTTTTTTTTAAAGGACGCCTGCGTTGTCCTGCTACTATTTCTACAATCAATTAGTCCACCTCCCCAACAGTAGTGTACAAATACCTGAGGTGCCTGAGGTATGTGGCTTCTTCCTCTTAGTCATTTTATCCCTCTTTCAAGAAACCTGAAAACAAGCAAAAGCTTCTCATTAATATGAGCAGTCCCTGTCCCCCTCTGTACACAGGCACCCTGGCTGAGGGCAGAGCTCAGCCCTATCTCAGCCTGTCACAGACAGGGTAGAAGACACAGCCTTATCCCTCTGCCCTGCAGCAGGGTCGGGACTGCCATCCTCTGCCCAGCATTAGGCAGGGTCTGAGAAACACACAGCGGGTGTCTGTGTGATGCCCTGAGCACCCTGGGCCTAGTTTTCCCCTTAAGGGGCTTCTGGGAACTTTTGAGGAACGGCAGAGGCTCTTCCAAGGCTATCTGAGGACTTTCAAAGGGACACCTGGAGTTCTTCCAGGGACATCCACTGGCTTTTGAGAGGTGACCCTGAGGTCCTTCAGGGCTCACTCGAGTCCTCTTCCAACCTTGAGTGTCACAAAAGCCAAAACCAACCAGGGCTAGAGAATTTGTGGAGTTCCCCACTGTCCTTATTGGAAACTAGATCTGCCTAGCTCTGCTAAGGATAAATTAAGTTTTTCTGCGTCAACGATTTCTGAAAAGATAAAAAGCAGAGCTGGCCCTCATGTCGGGAGGGAGATGAAAGACGGTGGACCAAGGCCTAGACGAGGGAGAAGACCCTCAAATCCAAACACCAGTCTCGTACTAACCCTGCCCCAGGCCGGGACCCCTGTATGAGGCCGGAGTCCGCTGTGCGCGGGAAACGCTGAGCAACTGACCCTCACCACCTCAGGACACTTCGCCTCTTTCCCGCTCAGCGCGACTGACCGTGTGCTCATGCGCAATACAATCCACCCCTCTCGCGCACGTCCCGTCTCTTTCCCGCGCAGCCCACCGCCCATCCTGCGCATGCGCCTCCACGCGCTGCCTGCCGGGAGTTGTAGTTCAGAGCGGCGGGCCGGGCGACTCCTGTAGTAGATCTCAGGTGCCGCGGCGCCCGAGGGCCGAGGCGGAAGTGGGGTGGCCACACCGGTGGCGAGGCCGAGGGTGCATCGTCGTAGGGTGACGAGCGAGGGGCGCGGAACGGGAAGGGCGCGTGCGAGGGGCCAGACCCTTGGGGCAGAAGGCAAGGCAAGGCCGGACGCGGGGGACGGTGGTCCTGGTATCCAGCCTAGAAGATGCACAAGAGGAAGGGACCCCCAGGCCGAGGTGCCGCCGCCGCCCGCCAGGTAAGTCTGCGCCCTACAGCTCCGGCAGGGGGACTTTCCTGAACCCGGTCACAAGCTCACTGGAGGGCCCCACCCCCAGAAAGCCCGATTCCCGCCCCCTGGTCAGCTGCATCCCCGCCCTAAGGTCAAGCCGGGCACCCCTGGTCCTCACAGTGCGGCCTGCTGGCCCAGACCTCTCTGCTGTGTCGCTTCCCCAACCCCCACCACCCCCGGGCTGGCACCACCTGTTGCTATAAGCGCTCCTGTCGGGACCGGTGGGGCAGTAAGGACGGTAACTGCCCCACCTCAGCTTGTGTGCGTCTCGAACTCTCTTATTAGCCCAGCCACTGTACAGATGAGGGCACTGAGGCCCAAAGAGGCTTCTGGGATTTGTCCAGGGTCATAGAGATTAACAGCATGGCTAGTGCTAACTGCAAATCCTGAGCTGGCACCGTGGCCTCTCTCCCTCATCTTCAGAATTTGATTTTTCTCAGCTGTGGTGGAGTGAGTCCAGGGCACGGCTATGTACCTAGGCACTAGGGACAAATGTTTCAGAATTTCCTTCCTGGCCTCTGCCTGCTGGATGTATCTTCACAGCTGTGCACCTTGGTTTTCTCATCTTGAAATGGAGACCTTAAGAATTTCTATGTCACAGGACTGTTGTGAAGGTTCATTGAGATGATTTATGGAAAGTGGTAGACATAGTGTTTGTTATTGTTAGAACTGTTATTAGCTTGCCAGGGAAGTCGGCCCTGATTCAAGGAGACTGTACCATCCCCATGATTGGTTGTGGGCTGGACTTTGTGATCCACAGAGAGTTTTCATTGGCTGTTTTATGGAAGTATGTTGCCATGCCTTTCTTCCTAGTCTGGAAGTTGTGTTGAAACCAGTAACATGCCAGCTTCCACTAATAGACGGCTTGTGGCTGTGAGTGCTGTGACATCAGCTGGGAATCAAACCTGGTCTCCTGCACAGTTCTACCACTGAGCCACTGCTGCTTCATAATTGCTATGAAACTCCTCCAAAACCAAATCTGTTACTGAGTCCATTCTGACTTACAGTGACCCTACAGGATGTAGTAGAACTGCCTGATAAAGCTACCTACAAGGTGCTGGTGGATTTGAACTGCCAGCATTTTGATTTAGCAGCCAAGCTGTTAATCTCTTTGCCACTGGGGCTCTGCATCCATATGTACTTGCTGATACCTGGCCATTCTTGACCACCAGACAATTTCTTTTTTTTTTTTAATTTTAATTTTTATTGTTGTTGTTGAGCATATACACAGAACAGTGGGGAACTCCACAAATTCTCTAGCCCTGGTTGGTTTTGGCTTTTATGACCCTCAAGGTTGGAAGAGAACTCGAGTGAACCCTGAAGGACCTCAGAGTCACCCCTCAAAAGCCAGTGGATGTCCCTGGAAGAACTCCAGGCATCCCTTTGAAAGTCTTCAGATAGCCTTGGAAGAGCCTCTGCTGTTCCTCAAAAGTTCCCAGAAGCCCCTTAAGGGGAAAACTAGGCCCAGGGTGCTCAGGGCATCACACAGACACCCGTTGTGTGTTTCTCAGACCCTGCCTAATGCTGGGCAGAAGATGGCAGTCCCGACTCTGCTGCAGGGCAGAGGGATAAGGCTGTGTCTTCTACCCTGTCTGTGACAGGCTGAGATAGGGCTGAGCTCTGCCCTCAGCCAGGGTGCCTGTGTACAGAGGGGGACAGGGACTGCTCATATTAATGCGAAGCTTTTGCTTGTTTTCAGGTTTCTTGAAAGAGGGATAAAATGACTAAGAGTCATTTTATCAGTTCAGCCGTTTCTATGTGTACAACTCAGTGACATTGGTTACACTCTTAGAGTTGTGCAACTGTTCTCACTCTGCTTTCCAAGGTGTTCTTCCTCCAGTATCATAAACTCACTGCCCCTTCAGTTTCCTATCTAGTCTTTCCAATTACTGTTGTCAACTTGATCCCTTATTAAAGAAAAAAAATAACGAAACCCACTGCCATCAAGTTGGTTCTGACTCATAGCAACCCTACAGAATAGAGTAGAACTGCCCCATAGGATTTCCATGGAGCACTTGGTGGATTTGAACTGCCAGCCTTTTGATTAGCAGCCATAGCACTAACTGCTGTGCCACCAGGGTTTCCTTGATCCCTCATAGACACTTCTTAAAACCAAAGAAGAATTTCATACAGTTCAGCCTAATAGCACACCATCATAGGTTATTTATAGGAATATGGAAGATGAGTTTGTTACACAGCAAAGTCCCTGCTTTGCGCTTCTACGTTGTTGTTAAGGTTTCTAACTGCTCCCAGGCCAGCCCCCTCTGCTGAGGGTGTTGGGAGGAAGCGCTCATTGGTGAGCAGAGTGGCTTTGCCTTGGGCAGAGTGTGGGGCCTGCTTTTCCTGCTGAACATGGCTAGCAGTGTGTCACATTCACGAGCTCTAGTGGAAGCTGGGTCTCTCTACATGCCCTTTGCCCCATGTTGGTCTGAGCCAACAGGACCTGACTTGTTGCAGGATACCTGCTTTGTTCTGGGCCTGTCACAGCTTCCTGGCATTCCCTGTGAGTGGCTTTTCCCAGGAGGCCTGGGCTCCTTTCCTCCTGAGGGGACCATGAGCCCATCATAGCTACCTCTGGCCAGGTGGGATCCATCCCAAGATCTGACAGGACCCTCACTGTTCCTGCAGCTGGGCCTGCTGGTTGACCTCTCCCCAGACGGTCTGATGATCCCTGAAGATGGAGTTAATGATGAAGAACTGGAAGCTGAGTTTTTAGCTTTGGTCGGGGGCCAGCCCCCAGCCTTAGAGAAGCTCAAAGGCAAAGGTAAGATGCTCACACACTCTATCCCAAACATTTTCTGAGCTCCGTCTGTGCGCTGGCTCAGAACTAGGAGCTGGGGAAGTGGAGAAGAAAGGCAGAGAAGACCCCTGCCCTCCTGGAGCCCACAGTCTGGGTAGGAGGTTAAGCATTTGGCTTGGGACTGGCATGAAGGTTTGAATCCCAGCTTCAACACTTCCTGGCTATGTGACTTGGCAAGTCATATCACGTGGCTAAGCCTTGATTCCCAGCCTATAAAGTGGGAGGAATAAGTATGCTCATATCACAGGAGTCAACGTTCCAGTGTCTCATAAAGCACTTCTCGGGCCAACATGTCGTAAGCCAATGTTGTCATCATTCTGAACCTCTGTGCCGCTGTCCTGTGATCAGGCTTGCTAACAGGGAGCTTGGAGTCCTGAGGGAGACCTATGAGTTGAGTGGACACCAGGGGAGGCACCCACAATGGGGAGGGCAGATGAAGAAGTAGGAGATCTTTTGTGGGGGATAGGTCATAGCAGGTACAGAGGCCTGGGGATGGAGATGGACATGGCAGGGATCGGGACACTATAGCGGTCTCATACAGCTGGAGCTCAGGAGACACATGGAGGCCTTAAACATTTCAACTCAACTCTGGGCTTTACTAAGAGCTTCAGGCTCCATGACCTACCTATGAGAGAGGAACTGTTGTTACTATCCCCATCTAGCAGATGGGAAGACTGAGGCCTAGAGAGCTGAAGTAACTTGCCCAAGGTTCTAACTCTAGAAAATGGTAGAGTTGAGGCTCGGCCTTAGCTTTCCCCCAGACCTGAGGCCTTCTAAGGAGATGAGGCTGTTGAGGTCAGCAAGGTTCGGGGAACACAGGGGTAACAGAGGGGCACATGGAAGGGCAGGAAAGGGGACGTGCCATCCTGACTGCGTGCTGCTGTATTCTATGGGCTGTGGGTGAGCAGGGTAAGAGGTGGTGGCTCAAGAAAGATGTGACGCAGCTGGGGCCTCCCCTGCCACCAGGGCCGCTGCCCATGGAGGCCATTGAGAAGATGGCCAGCCTGTGCATGAGAGACTTGGATGAAGAGGAGGAGGAGGGGGCTGACGAGGATGATGTGGAGGCCGATCATGACCTACTGGTAAGGGGCTGTGCTGGGTGAGGCTTCCTTCCCTGTGCCCTGTGTGGGAGGCTCTCATGCCCTCACTGTGGTGTGTCCCTCCAGGCAGAACTGAACGAGGTCCTTGGAGAGGAGCAGAAGGCTTCAGAGTCCCAGCCTCCTTCAGCCCAGGTGCATCTCTGACAGCCCTGCTCCTTTGAACCAGACCCCATGGACAGCTTGGAGTTCAAGACTTGTCCTTGCACCTCTCACGCCACACTCAGTTCCCTCTGCCAAGAAACAGGGGTGGTGATTTCTCTCCTGCTGGGGTGGATGGGATGGCCCAGGATGGAAATGCATAGAGTTGTCTCTTTGTTAGTGCGAGCCTGGGACAGTGGGGGTATCCTGAGTGGACTCACACCCAGGCCTTGCCTGCTTCCTCTCATAGCCGAGGCCCACAGCCCCCAGCCCAGGGGTGGAAGCCACCCTGCAGGAGAGGCTGGCCCTCTATCAGACAGCAATTGAAAGCGCTCGACAAGCTGGAGATGGTGCCAAGATGCGGCGCTATGACCGAGGGCTTAAGGTGAGTGGGCCGAAGAATGGGTGCCTTGACTCCGTGCCCACTCTGCGCCCAGCTCTGGACTTCTCCATCACCCTCTCTTACACCTCCTCCAGACTCTTGAAAACCTGCTGGCCTCTGTCCAAAAGGGCAACACCATCGACGAAGGGGACATCCCGCCACCTGTGGCCGTGGGCAGAAGCCAGGCTGCCACGCCCAGCCACACTCCTGTGCCCACTCAGTCAGCCCCTACAAACCTGCCTGCTCCAGAGCCCAGGGTGACCATACAGGGTCCGCCTGCCCCTGCCCCAGCCTCGTCCCCAGGCTTGCCTCTGCCCCAGCTGTCCCCAGGTAGGCTGTACGCAGGGCTGGACTGGTGGTGTGGTTGGGATGGGGTATTCAGTCAGTAGGCCCCTCTGTGGGCATACAGCCGTGGACTAGCTGTTAAATATTTGAACATCCCCTAGGGCCTCAGACTCCGGGAGTTCCTGAAGCTTCTCCAAGGGGTATGTACCTTCTAGTTTTTATTTTTTATTTTTCTAAGTACATTTTTTTGTGTTTTTGGTGGTAGTTTACACAGCAAGTTTGAGTCCCATTCGGCCATTTCTACAGACATTGTTCAGCAACGTCAGTTTTATTTTTTGCAATATGTCACCATCCTCTTGCATTGTGGCATAGTTGTTCCATGTTCAGTACTGTAGCTTCCCCGCCCCTTCGTCATCTCAGCTTTAGAGTAATTGTTGACCTTCAGGTCTCATATAAGTGGTATTTTAATGGAGTACTACACTCAGTAGTGGAAACCCTGGTGGTGTAGTGGTTAAGTGCTACATCTGCTAACCAAAAAGTCAGTGGTTCAAATCTACCAGATGCTCCTTGGAAACTACAGAGCAGTTTTCTACTCTGTGCTGTAGGGTTACTATGAGTCGGAATCAACTCGACAGCATTAGGTTTATGCTAGTGGATAACGTTCTTTTTTTTTTGGCCAGTGTGTTATTTCACTAAAAGATGACCTCAGTGCATAGTTTTGGTTTAAGCTTTAAAGAGTGTCTCAGGGTGATAGTCTCAGGGAGTCTTCTAGTCTTAACTGATCTAGTAAAAGTAGAAAAAATTTAAAACCATTTGCGTTCTATTCTGGGTTTTTTGCCCATTCTGTCAGGGTTCATCTCGTGTGGCCCTGATCGGAATGGTCAGTAGTGGTCGCTAAGCACCATCTAGTTCTTCTGGTCTCAGGGGAGTTGAGGCTGTGGTTCATGTAAGTTATTAACCCTACAGAGTCATTTCTTCTCCGAAACTTTGGTTTCCTTCTTTCTCCTTTGCTCCTGGTGAGTAGAGACCACTAGTGCATCTTGATGGCTGCTTGCAAGCTTTTAAGACCTCAGATGCTACTCACCTCATTAGAATGTAGAACACACAGTGTTTTTAAAAAATATTTTAATGTGCTTTAGGTGAAAGTTTGGAATCCAAGTCAGTTTGTTGAACAAGAACTCACACACACACACACTGCTGTGTGGCTTCACCTGCTCTCCCGCCTGATGACCGCACACTCCTCCTTCCCACGCTGCATTTGCTGTGTCCATTCACGTAGCTCCTGTTCCCCTCCGCCTTCTCGTCTCACTTCTGGACATGTATCCACGTAAGCCAAGAAGCACACTCTTCCCCAGTATCATTTTATGTCTCATAGTCCAGTCTAATTTTTGCCTGAAGTGTTGGCTTTGGGAGTGGTTTCCGTTCTGAGGTAACACCAAGTCCAGGGTACGCATCTTCCAGGGAACCTGCAGTTTGTCGGACCATCAAGTCTGGTCTTTTTCATGGGGTTCAAGTTCTGTGCCCCATTTTTCTCATGCTTGCTCAGAGACTCTGTTGTGTTCCCTGTCAGGGCAGTCACTGGTGGTGGTGGGCATCATCGAGCTCTTCTGGTCTCATGCTGGTGTGGCTTCTGGATTATGTGACCCTTTCTGTCTGTTGGGCTCATATTTTTCTTATGTCTAATACCCTTCATTCTCCTTGGCTCCAGTTGGGTTGGGGCCTGTTGATGCTGCTTAGATGGCCACTTGCTAGCTTTTAAAACCCAGACTTACCAAGTGGAATGCAGAACATTTTCTTTAAAAACTTTATTATAGGAGGCTGACCTATTGGTTTCTTTCTAGACGGGAGAGAAGAGGATGGAGAGGATGGGACAGGTGCTCATTAAGAGGATACTAGAAATAGAGTGAAAAGGAGCATATGCAGTCACCGGGTGAGGAGAGCAGATGGAGCTGCAGATAGGTGGGCATGCAAAAGTGATTCGGATTGTATATTTTCATTTAATCACAATGACAAAAAACAGTTTTGTTATGCCAGGTGACCTAGATTGTCCCTTGAAACCATGGTCTGCAGACCACTGAGTCTGCTGCTCTGTCCTTTGAAGTGTTTGGTTATATTTAGGAAACTTGGTAGCTTTTGGTTTAGTCCAGTTGTGCTGGTTTCTTGTCTACTGTGTGTTGTCCGTCATTTCACCTAACTTAATTCTGATCTAGTATCTAATTAACGAATATCCCCCTCCTTCCTTTCCTACGCCCGTAACCGTTAAAGAATGTTTTCCTCTGTGTTTAACTGTTTCTTGAGTCTTTATAATAGTGGCCTCATAAATGCAGTATTTGTCCTTTTGCGACTGACTGATTTCACTCAGCATAATGTCTTCCAGATGACTCCATGTGATCACATGTTTCCCAAATTCACCGTTGTTTATTGTTGTATATTGTTCCATTGTATGACTGTAGCAAAGTTTGCTTACTTCTTCATCTCTTGGTAGGTACCTCGGTTGAGTGTTTCTGTTTGCTGTTGTGGACAGTGCTGCAGTAAACAGTGTGCGTGTATCTATTCACATGACAGCCCTTATTTCTCTCGGGTGTAGTCCAAGAAGTGGGATTGCTGGTATTCTATTTCTAGCCTTCTAAGAAAGTGCCAAATTGGCTTCCAAAGTGGTTGTACCGTTTTACGTTCCCTCCAGCAGTGCGGAAGAGTCCTAGTCTCTCCACAACCTTTCCAACATTCATTATTTTATGTTTTTTTGTATTAATGCCAGCCTTGTTGGGTATCTCATTCTGGTTTTGATTTGCATTTCTCTAGCAGCTAATGATCATGAGAAGTCCCTCATGTATCTGTTAGCTGCCTGAATGTCTTATTTGATGAAGTATCTGTTCATATCCTTTTCCATTTTTTGAGTTATTTGTCTTTTTGTTGTTTTACATTATCTTACAGATTTTGAAGATTAGACACTGATGGGTTGGTTGTATTCAGAATTTGTTTCCCAGACTATAGATTGTCTTTTTACTCTTGGTGAAGCCTTTGGATGAGTGAAGGTGTTTGTTTTTTAGGAGTTCCCAATTATGTATTTTCTGGTATTTGTGCTTTGTTAATAATGTTTTGTATTCTGTTTATCGTGACACACAGCTTTAAGTGAGCAATTCCTAGGCCTCAGCTTCTCTGCTGAAGCTCACCTGTTAGAGTAGGTACCTCCCACCAGGGTTTCCTTCCCACCCTCCCCTTCTCCAGCCACCCTCTTCCCATCTTAGGGAAGAAAGGCCTGCTGCCCACCCTTCTAGAACCTGAGCGGGAACCAAAGAGCTAATTCAAAACAAAAATCAGTCTGGGGTTGAGGCAGTAACCACTGGGTCACAGAATCCTGCCCCTGGGCTGGTTTCTAAGTGGTTGTTTATGGCCAAGTTCAAGACAGACTGTTGGTGGCCCTCTCACTTGAAATCCTCAGTAGAAATCACCAAGTTTTTCACAAGGAAAAAGCTTGACAAGAGTTCACAGGATTGCCTAATGAGACGCGTGTGTATTCCCACCTGCTCGTTGGTGTGAACTGGATTTCTCAACACTTGATGAAAGAAAAATAGAAAAAGAGTGAGCAGGGAACTGAGCTGATTGGCGCAGGGAGGATCCAGGCCCAATCAGATCAGCAGTCAAATCTGGATGTACAGAGTTTATTTACCAAAGTACGCACTTCACCAAAGATTACACAGGTCTATAAAATAAACATTAACACATGGGAGGAACGTGCTTCTTAGTTCAACCACTTAAACGAAACTGATGGGCACCACCTGACCAAAAGCAAAAATGAGAAGGCTGGAGGGGTCGGGAAAACGGGACACATGGAAACAGAGAACCCAGGGTGGAGAAGGGGAGAATGCTGACATGTCACAGGGATTTCGGCCCATGTGGACAAAACAGCTTGTATATAAATCTGTACATGAGAAGCTAGTTTCCTCTGTAAACTTCTACCTAAAGCACAATTAAAAAAAAAATGTTTATCGAAAACTTTGGTGTGTTTAGGTTTTGCTCAGTGACATGGTAGTAACAATGGCAACAGTAATTTAGCCTAGAAGAATTTGCTTTATTGATTTACCACTGGAGAGTTACAGTGACGGGAAATAAAACCAAGTAAATGTCAAGGTGTTTTTGTTCAACCTCCAGACACTTTTGAGGGGAAGTCTGTCTGAACGTAAAGCTGCAGGGTCTAGTTGTGAGTCTGAAGACAGTGCAGATGATAATTTCCAGATTTTGTGAACTCGGGGAGAGGTGTACCTACTGTACTTTGTTTTTTAAGGCTAACAATTGTACCAGTTACTTTAAATTTTAGAGATATGCCCCCTGAAAACATACTGAGCCTATCATTTGAAAATGTAGCTAACATATTCATTAAAAATCGCTTAATCCTATGCTTCCTGACTGCTGACATGCTGCATGAATGCATTTTGGTTGCACAAATGTATGATCCCAAAACCAAACTTGTTGCCTTCGAGTTGATTCCAGTTCATAGCGAACTTATTGGACAGAGGAGTACTGCACCGTAGGGTTTCCAAGAAGTGGCTAGTGGATTTGAATTCCCAGCCTCTTGGTTAGCAGTCAGGCTCTTAACCACCGCGCTGCCAGAGCTCCAGGTGTACGCTATCTGGTAACCTGTTGCCATCAAGTTTGTTCCAACTCACAGCAGCCCTATAAGGCAGAGAGCATAGCTGTCCTATAGGGTTTCTAAAGGGCAGCTGGTGGGTTTGAACTGCCAGCCTCTTGGTTAGTAGTCATAGCTCTTAACCCATACGCCACCAGAGCTTCCACGTGTTTGATAGGGTGGTCAAAAAAAGACTTGCAAGCATACAAATACGTTAGGAGAAAATCCTGTCAGGGGTGTGGATGGAAGCAAGAGTTCACAGAGAAAAAGACCTAACAGTCCTGACTGCCAGCAGCGAGCTCATGGATGTACCGAACTATGCATGTTGGAGAGTTCCAAATGACTGTGGTAGTTTAAAAGAGTGATGGAATGGATTTATTTTCCAAATGTCAATATTTTGCAGGCTGCCAGGAAGACAGCCTCTGCCACTTTTTACATTTAAGATGAAAAATACTAGAAGCCCACTTGAGTATGTATAAGGAGATTTTTATAAAGATTTCCAAAACTCTCTTAGGAGCAAGATAGTAGTGGCTCCAGAGTCTGCCACACCAGAGATTGAATCCCAACCTTGCCATTTTCAGACAGTGTAACCATGGGGAAGCAGCATTCCTTCTCTGAGCCTCAGTTCTCTCATCTGTAGAATGGGCCAACCCACAGTCTTGTTGGAGAATTAAGTAAAAGTGGTTTGTGCAGAGGACTTGACCTGGCCTCTGCAGACCTCTCTACACTATCCCCCTTCTAGGTCCCTGCAGCTCTGTCCCGCTGGCCCAGTTGCAAAGCCGGCAACGCGAGTATCAGCTGGCTGCTCTCCAGGCCAAGCAACAGGGAGACACTGCCACCGCCACCCGACACTTCCGTGTGGCCAAGGTGAGTCCAGGCTGACAGACAGGGTTGGAGGGAAAAGGCAGGATAGTTCTAGCACTGCACAGATGCAAAGAACATACACTCTGGCGTTAGACCCAAATTTCAATCCTGGCTTGGTCACTTCATATCTTTTGTTTGTTGTGTCTCTTATATAGCTTTAGTTTGCCCACTCTGTGAAATGGCATTCAGTCTCAGAAGAGGATTAAGTGAGATGTACATGGGAGAGACAGAACCTGGGGACCCTCTGTCATGTGACAGGGTATAGGGGCTCCCCAGCTGTAGCCTAACCTGTCCCTTTTTTCTACCAGAGCTTTGATGCTGTCTTGGAGGCCCTGAGCCGTGGGGAGCCTGTGGACTTGTCCCGCATGCCACCTCCCCCTGGTGAGGACCCTGCCCTGCCCACCTTCCAGGACTGCTCGGGGCCTCCACGAAGTTCTTCCTGATGCTGCTGCCCCCGTTGACCAGGCCTGGGGACTCTCTTGGGTTGACCAGCCAGGTGGGGGTGCCAGCCAAGCCCCTGATTAGTCCTCTGTGCTCCTAGACCAGCTGCCCGCAGACTCATCATCACCACCTGCACAGCCTCCTGTTCTCACGGCAGCGCCCACCGCACCAGGTAGGCTCCTGGGACCCTCTGAAGGGTACAGGCTCGGGCAGTAGTGCCTCCTTCCCTGGACTCAGTCCTGTCCCCTGGCCTGGTGCAGAGGTGCCCCCGCCCCCACGCACCCTCCTGGAGGCTCTGGAACAGCGGATGGAGCGGTACCGCATGGCTGCAGCCCAGGCCAAGGCCAAGGGGGACCAGCGGAAGGCCCGCATGCATGAGCGCATCGTCAAGGTATACAGGGGACAAAGGATGAGGAAGTGGCCCCTGGATGCCTAGCCAGGGCGACCTAACACCTGTGTTCCTACAGCAATACCAAGACGCTATCCGAGCCCACAAGGCTGGCCGAGCTGTGGAGGTGGCAGAGCTGCCCGTGCCTCCAGGTATGCCCCGCCCAGCACCCTTCCCTCAGCCCCAGAGCACCTTCGCAGGTGCTGTCCTACCGTGCATGCTCAGGGAGCCTATTGCAAAACAGGGATTTTGCAACCTGGTTAAACTGTTGGTAGCTGCAGTCAGTCACGGTGGCAATATTTACACCATGGAAATCGGCAAGCAGTAAAAATCAAGGCCATTTGTTGGAAAATTGGTTCCCCAACTCCCTTGTTTGTCCTTCCATTTCTTCTTTGCTTGACCCTCTCCTTCTCAGCCATCAGGCTCAGCTTAGCTGACCCTTCTCAGCCTCACCTCAGCCCCCTGTGGATTCTCAGAGTTGCCCCTGCACCCCCAGGAGAGCAGTTACCTTTGAGTCTGGGTCTTTTGTTAGCCTGGAAGTCCCTCCAGGTTAAGGTCAGCACCTGAGCCTCCAACAGAGACTCATCAGGGCATGTCTGTGGAGTCGGGTTCAGGTCTGAGGTTGGGAGAGGGAAGCTGAAAGGCATGAATGAGGTTGGGAATAGCCTGGTATCCACACAGGACCAGCAGCAGCTCCTTGCAGGACCTAAATAAAATTAGAGGCCAAAGGCGCCTCAGGTCGGGGAGGCACCCATGTCTCCGGACTTGGGTGTTCTCCTTCTGACCGGGCCCCGCCCGGCCGCCCAGGCTTTCCTCCCATCCAGGGTCTGGAGGCCACGGACCCCACTAAACAGAGCCTGGTGGGTGTCCTGGAGACTGCCATGAAGCTGGCCAATCAGGATGAAGGCCCAGAGGATGAAGAGGATGAGGAACCTAAGAAGGTGTGAAGAGTCAGGGCCTTGGGGTGAGACCAGGCAGTGGCAGCCAAGCTAAGCCTGGGAGTTCTGCCTTTGAGCTGGATAGGCCCTGCACTTCCAGCCTGTGTGGCTCAGGCCAGTTGATTTACTCTGAACCTCAGTCTTCTCATCTATAAAGTGGGCATGACAATAGTCCCTTTCTCCCAGGGCTGTTGCAAATGCAGTGAGAACAGGACAGTGTATTGTGTTAAGTGTGCAGATACAGAAAGCAAGATGGTTACTCTTGGTGGTGTCCAGCCCTGGCCCTTTGGGGATGGGCTCATTGTAGGCCCTGGGAAAGCTCTGACTTCCTCTCTGTCCCCCAGCAGTCCACCAGCCCTGCAGGCCCCACAGCCCAGCCCAAGGCTCCACCCTCAAGGGCATTGGCATCAGGATCAGCCAAAGCAGCCCCCAAAGGAACATCTACCAGAGGTGGGCATGCCCTCCCTGCTCTGACTACCCTGTTGCCCAGCCATGGACCATGCAGCACCCGTAGTGGCCCCTGTACCCACAGCCCAGCAGCAGCTGGCCTTCCTGGAGAACCGCAAGAAGCAGCTACTGCAGGCTGCGCTGCGAGCCAAGCAGAAGAACGATGTGGAGGGCGCCAAGATGCACCTGCGCCAGGCCAAGGGGCTGGAGCCCATGCTGGAGGCCTCACGCAATGGGCTGCCTGTGGATATTGCCAAGGTGAAGCCACTGGGCCTGCTGGATGTACTCAGGTGCCCAGAAGTCACATTCTGGCCACCAAGCAGTCATGCAACCTGGAGTATATGAGTGAGGGTCCAAATTGAGCTACTGTAACAAGTAGGCCCCCCAAGACACATGTTTCTTGTACGTAACAGTAAGGACACTGGGCTCTACGCTACAAGGCCTTCCGGGACCCAGGCTGTTTCTGTCTTGTTCTGCTGCTCCCTAGGAGTGTCATCCTTGTCCATGAGGTTGGATCTGGATTGCTACCCTGTCTGCATCTAGCCTGTGGGAAGGGGTTTAAAAAAAAAATGAGGCAAGCAGTTTCTTTTTAAGAAAGTATGGAGTTAGCATCACTTTACTCACTTCCCATTGATCAGAACTGAATTACAGGGCTATACCTAGCTGCAGGGGAGGCTGGAAAATGTAGTATTTTGCTTCTTTCTGGGTTGCCAAGTGCCTGGCCAGACTCCATCACTAGGGAAGAAGGGATCAGACTTGAGGGAGACAGTTAACAGATCCTACTGCACTGGGCAGGACCACTCATTCTCTGAGTGTCACTTTTCCTCCTTGGCGAAGTGGGGACAGAAATCAGTGAGCTGGTGTGATGAAACAGGATCCATGATAGGAGATATTTATGGAGCACCTACTGTGTGTCTAGGAGCCCTGGTTGCCCAGTGGTTAAAGCAGTGGGCTGTTAACTGAAAGAAGGACAATTCGAACCTACCATCTTGCTCCACAAGAGAACGATATGGCAGTCTGCTTTCACAAACATGTACAGCCTTGGAAACGCTGTGGGGCAGTTCTGCCCTGCCCTACGAGTCAGAATCGCCTTGACAGTAGTGGGCTCCTGTGTTCCTGGCCCGTGCTGGGCACCGAGGGTGCAACATGAAACAAACCAGATCATCACCCCCACACTCAGGAGCCAGGAGGCATGCAGAAACACACGAATTAACACAGCTCTGCATCCTGACCCCCAGGCCTCGGGTGATCTGCCCCATCACCCCCTTGCCTTCCCTCCTTCCCTTGCCTCTTGTCTTCTCCCTGCCAGCCCTCTGACCCCTCTCTGTCCTTTGCATCTGCTGTTGCTCTGGCATGAAGTGTCCCTCTAGTCTCTGCCTAGCTCACTCTCTCCCCTCTCTAGGTCTCTGCTCAGATGTCACTGACTGGGAGTACAGAGAACACTGTATTCCCCTTCCATCTTTATTTTTCACTGTAGCATCTGTCACCTTCTGCTGCCTCTCATGAGGTCCCTGGGTGATACAAATGGCTTGCCCTCAGCTGCTAACCTAAAGGTTGGTGGTTTAGACTCTCCTTTTGGTGCCGTGGAAGAAAGGCCTGGCAGTCTGTTTCTGTGAAGATTAATGCCAAGAAAACCCTGTGGAGCTCAGTTCTACTCTGTAACACATGGGGGTGGTGTGACATGGAGTCGACTCAGTGGCAGCAGGCTTGGGCTTTTTAAATTATTTCTCCTCTCATGTAATATACTTGTATGTTGGACCTTTCTCCAAAAAGAACGTGACCCCCTCAATATCAGGGCTTCTTGTCTCTATACTGTGTCCCCAGCCCCAGACAGCCAAACACACAGGAGGAGCTCTGCCATAATTTCCTGGGTGACTGAAAGGTTGTCTCAGTATGTCAGATAGTGGAAAGGACCCAGTGGAAGGAACAGAAACAGGGGTGCTTGGGGGGCCCTCGCCAAGGAGGAGTGACATCCAAAGAGCCCTACGTTGGCCCCATGAGCTGCCTTCTCCCCAGGTGCCACCCGCCCCAGTCAACAAAGATGACTTTGCCCTGGTCCAGCGGCCTGGCCCAGGTCTGTCTCAGGAGGCCGTCCGGCACTACGGTGAGCTCACCAAGCTGATACGGCAGCAGCATGAGGTGAGTGGGCTCCTGTCTGGGTCAGTGAGCCCCCAAGGAGCACAGCCCCATGAGTCACCCTCAATGTCATCTGCTCCCCTAGATGTGCCTGAACCACTCTAACCAGTTTACGCACCTTGGCAATATCGCCGAAACCAGCAAGTGAGTGTCCTCTACCCTGTACCACTGATGGCTTCACCCCAGACTGCTGTGCTCCTGGGGAGCCATGCACTCACTGCCGGCCTGAGCAGGAACCTCTGGTTGGCAGGTTTGAGAAGCTAGCTGAGGACTGTAAGCGGAGCATGGACACCCTGAAGCAGGCCTTTGCCCGTGGTCTCCCCACACCCGTTGCCCGCTTCGAACAGAGGACCTTCAGTGTCATCAAGTAAGGTTCTGATGCCCTAGGCCTGGTTGCGTCTTTTGGGTGGCGATGAGAGCTATGTTTCCCGGAAACTGGCAGAGGCACTTGCCTCAAGAGTAGAGTTTGGATGAATGGTGGGAACAGAGCATATGCAAGAGTCCTGAGGCAGGTCTGAGGGGGCATGGGTGAAGGAAGGCTGGCAAGGTGGCAGTGACAGTGACGTGTTCAGAACAGGGAAGATCCAGCCAATGAATTGAGGTACCATCTGGTTGGGTGTCATGCTGTTTGCATCACTGTCTTCCAGAGAAAAAGAACTGATAGGACCTATTAGTGCATTCTAACACACACATGTGCAGACTTATTTTAAGAAATTTGCTCACAAGATTGTGGAAACTGGCAAGTTCAAAATCAGTAGATCACAGGCAACAGGGTAGAAAATCTGGCAGCGTTGTATACAAATCAGTAGGCCAGGGGCAGGCTGGAAACTCACAGAATCTTTCTCTTGGGAGACCTCAGTTCGTGATCTTCGGGCCTTCAGTTGATTGGTTGAGGCCCATCCACCTTGTGAAGTGTAAATCTCCTTTAGTAGAGTCAGACAATTGTCAGTATTCATCATGTCAAGGAAATACCTGCACCTAGACAGTGGAGCCCTGGTGGTGCAGTGGTGAAGGGTTAGCCTGCTAACCGAAAGATTGGCACTTCAAATCCACTAGCTGCTCCTGGTAAACCCTATGGGGCAGTTCTCTGTCTTACAGGGTTGCTGTAGTCAGAACTGACTCTACAGCAACAGGATTTTAGACAGTGTTTGACCAAACAACTGGCCACCACGGCCGAGCCACACTGGCACATGAAATTAACCATCACATCCTTGTTAAGTCTTCTCCATACTGTAAGGAATTGGATCATATACCCCATTTTTTGATGAAGCTAGGTGTGGCTGCTCACCCTGTACTGTTTGTCCCCCACACTAGGGTAACCCGCATGCCTACCTGGCTCCTAGTATCCACTGGGCTGTCTCCTGACACCTCATCTTTCTGCACTGTTCCTACTTTACATGTTCTAACCACATGCCAAGTGTGTTTGTACCTCAGAGCCTTTGCACCTGCTGTTTGCGCAGACCCTCTTCCCCTGGTCTTCAGGTAGCTGATGTCACTGTCTAGGAGACCCTGCCCAGCCACTTCCCTCAGGCAATCCCTTGTGACCACAGCTCCGTCCATCCCCTCACCTATCTAAATTCCCTACAGAGGCACCCACGGCACCTGAGCTTTTGTTTATTTGTTTTTTTAAATTTCTTACTGTGCGTTCACTGGTCATCTGCCCACTCAGCTATATGTGAGAACCCTGGCTGGCACGTAGTAGGGCCTCAAGAGATACTGAGAAGGTCCCCTGATAGTGAAAGCACTGTCTGGCACATTGAAAAAAAAAAAGTGCCTGAGAGCTCTTCCAATCTTAACTCAGTATTGCAAGGACAGAGTAGCAGGGGTAGGGTTTTGGGACCATGCTCTCAGGGCATTGAGGCTAATTGGGATAACTAGCCTATTGCTAAGAGAGTCTTTTGCACCCTATATTGGCAAGTGGCATCTGGGGTCTTAAAAGCTAGCAAGCTGCCACCTGAGGTACACCAAGTGGTCCCAACTCAGCTGGAACAGATGACCACCAAGGATAACAGCATGAGGGAAAAAGAACCCAGAAGACAAAAAGGCCCATGTGAATGGGTGACTGTATCAACATGTGACCAGAAGAACCTGATGGTGCCCGGTCACCATCAATGACAGCCATGAAGGGGCTCACAATGTTGAGTCCCAGTGGCAACACTAGAAGAAAAAGAGGTAAAAGACCACAGTTGACGGTCTGCAGGTCTGGGAGTTCCCCTAAGGGCATGGCCCCTAGACCTGATGCTGCCCCTGATCATAAATCATTACTGAGGTCAATTCTTCAGATAGAAATGGATTAGACTTGGGGGACATAGAGTGACCGTATTGTGTGTGTACTTTATGGTTCTGTGCATCTATAGGATGCTATCCTACTGGCCTCTTACTAGAGGGGAGTGGAGAGTGTAGAGAGGAGGGGACAGGAGATTGTTAAGAGGATATCACATGTATAGAATAGAAAGGAGGAGTGTGCTGTCACCAGGCAAGGAGAGCAGAAGGAGCTGCAGATAGGCGGGTATGCAAATTTAAATTGGATTGTATACTTTCACTCAATCACAATTTAAAAAAACAACTATTTCCACGGAGTAGATTCCGAGTCATAGCAACCCTGTAGGACAGAGTAGAACAGCCCTGTAGGGTCTCCAAGGAGTACCTGGTGAATTTGAACTTGTAACTACTTTTAACCACTGTGCCACCAGAGTTTCTGGTTGTTGCCTGGTAGGCACCAAATAACTATGTGCAGGCTGAAGAAAGGACCCAAAACTTAGCCAGTGGCAGAAGAGGACAGAGAGCTCTGTTCTGTCTGATTCCATAACTGGAACCAAAGAGCCGAGACACCCCCAAAGGCCAGGGTGGGCTTGTGCCCTGCTTTGCTCTACCCCTAAGGAAAATAAGGTGGATGGGCGTGGGGCTGAGGAACCTCTGTCTCCCCTTTCCCACCTGCCTGCCCGGAAGGATCTTCCCCGACCTCAGCAGCAATGACATGCTCCTGTTCATCGTGAAATGCATCAGCTTGCCCACACCCCCAGGTGAGGGGGCAGCTGGCAGGGTCAGAGCCGCGGGGTCCATGACTGTGTGCCTTGAGCACTGAGCCTTGTTTGTCTACAGGGCTCTCACCTGGGGACCTGGATGTTTTCGTTCGGTTTGACTTCCCTTATCCCAACGTGGTAGGTGGACGGCTGTGGAGGGAAGGGCTCCAGGCCCAGTGAGCTGGAAGATGGGGGGGCAGGTTAGGGGTCCATGGGCAGGTCCCAGGCCCTTGACCTTGCTTGCCTTGTGTCTGGTCACAGGAAGAAGCTCAGAAAGACAAGACCAGCGTGATCAAGAACACAGATTCCCCAGGTACACTGCAGTGGAAACACCTCTCTGCCTCATAGACTGTTGCTGAGATCGTGGCCTGGTCTTGTCCCCACCATCCTCTCTCCCTTCTTTCCTGTCAGAGTTCAAGGAGCAATTCAAACTCTGCATCAACCGCGGCCACCGTGGCTTCAGAAGGGCCATCCAGACCAAAGGCATAAAGTTCGAAGTGGTCCACAAGGGGTAAGTTGGGCCACAGGTTCTGGGTGGGCTCCAGGGACAGGGAAGCTGCTCTGAGCCAGCCAACCTGTACCTCCTCGCGCACAGGGGCCTGTTCAAGAATGATCGAGTCTTGGGCACAGCCCAGTTGAAGCTAGATGCCCTGGAAACCACCTGTGAGGTCCGGGAGATCCTGGAGGTATGAGGTAGACATTCATCTGAGCACTCTGGTATGGCTGTGCCACGCATGATATTCATGCATTTGCTCTCAGTCCCTCAAGGGACCTCCTCTGGGGACCCCAGACCACCCTGACACTCAGCTATAAATACTTCCTCCACTCATCTTAAGATTTTGTTCATTGTAACAGACTAGGGTCTCAGCCAGACCCTCAGGTTCGTAGTTTTGATATCTCTGTAGTTCTCCCAGATCCTGGCACTGGGCTTCTGGTTACTGCCTATTTACCGTCGGCAACCTCCCCCAATGGCCACCTAGGTTCTGGATGGTCGCCGGCCCACTGGGGGACGACTGGAGGTGATGGTCCGGATTCGGGAGCCACTGACAGCCCAGCAATTGGAGACGACGACTGAGAGGTGGCTGGTCATTGACCCCGCGCCAGTAGCTGTGCCCACAGTAAGAGCATTGCCCACTTGGAAGCCCCATGGAGGGAGGCTTGGTTCAGAGGAGCCAGGACTCATAGGATTCTATCCCCTGAAGCAGGTCAGTGGGACCAAAGGAAAGGCCCCTCCTGTGCCTACCCCTACAAGGGACCCAGGAAGCAGGTAGGTGACTGGTTCAGCCTGTGCTGGAGGCAACCCCCCTTCCCTTTTCAGTCCCACCTGGACAGTTAGCACCTGGCACGAGTTGGATCATGTCCCTTCTCTACTTTAAGGTCTCTCCTGGTTCCCTTTTTCTTGGAGAATCCAGATTAAAACTCCTCAGTTTGATCTTTTAAGACCTTTTGTGATCTGACCATTATCAGCATGTCTAGTATTCCCTCTCTTGGCTTCCTCTTGTTGGTTCACTGACAGACCTCAATTTCACTGGCCTCTGAGCTCCTGTGTTCCCCTGACAGGAACACTGTGTCTCCCCATCCTTGACTATTTCTCTGCCCAACTGTTACTCATCCGTTGAGTCCCAATTTGGTTGTTCCTCTTCCAGGAAGCGCCCCCAGGCTAGTCAGGGGCTTTTTCTGGGTCCTGTAGCCACCTGAGCTCCTGTCACAGTCCTAGTGGGCGTGACAGGGCGTCCCAGTTGCCTTGGGGTGTGACACACTTGCCCATGAAGATGTGGGGTCAGAAAGCAACCAAGTGCAGCCTGGCTTGCTTCCTGCTGCATCCCCAGCGCCCACCGTCTTTGTTGAGTTAATGGGGTTGGCGGGGGAGGCTTCTGCAGCTCCTTGTCCACTCTGCCCTGCAGACCAGCCCGGACCCTGCACAGCCTCAGTGTGCTAGCCTTCGACCAAGAGCGTCTGGAGCGCAAGGTGGGTGCCCACCTCACTGGGCACTGTGGGGAGGTGGGGATACAGGCCCAGGCAGGGCTCTCACAGACCCCTCTGCACCTCCAGATCTTGGCCCTCAGGCAGGCACGGCGGCCGGTGCCCCCTGAGGTGGCCCAGCAGTACCAGGACATCATGCAGCGCAGCCAGTGGCAGAGGGCCCAGCTGGAGCAGGGCGGCGCAGGCATCCGGCGGGGTGAGGGCTCAGGGCAGGCACAGTGGGGAAGGGGGGAGGGGGGACACTGGGGAACACTGGGGGATGAGGGTGGGGAACACAGCGGGGAGGGATGGGGATGAGGGACAATGGGAAAAGGGTAGGGCTGGCACAGTGTGGGGAAGGGCATGGTGGGAGAGGGTGGGAACAGCGGGGGAGAGCGAGGGGGCGTGGTGGGAGAGGGGTAAGCTGAGAACGGTAGGAGAGATGGGTAGGGTGGGCACAGCCAGGGAGGAGGCAGGGTGGGCACACTGGCGGGGAGGAGGAGCAGCAGGGTTTCCCTGGCCTTCTTTGCCCTCAGAGTACACGGCTCAGCTGGAGCGGCAGCTGCAGTTCTACACAGAGGCTGCCCGGCGCCTGGGCAACGATGGCAGCAGGGTGAGGCGGGCAGGGCGGGCCAGGTGGGCATGGGGCAGGGCGGCCAGGGCACCTGCTGACCACCCATCCCCACAGGAGGCTGCAAAGGAGGCACTGTACAGAAGGAACCTGGTGGAGAGTGAGGTGAGGCTTGGGTGTCCGGGCCGGGTCGGGGTTGTGGTCGTGTGTGCCTTCACTGACTCCAGCATCCTGTCCCCCAGCTGCAGAGACTCCGAAGGTGAGGGGCTGACAGGCAGGTGGCCCTGACCCAGGGAGCAGCCCAGCAGCTGGAAGGAGCTGAGTGTGGCCCAGACCAAATGAGCAGACAAGCATCAGACAATCAGCTCTCGAGACGCAAACGTGGGGCCATCCCCTGCTGTGCCTACCCAGGCCCAGTTGGCAGAGCCTCCCTAGCAAGGGGCACTGGGATGGTGCCCGGCCAGCTTGGCCAAGCTCCCAGCATCCTGGGGACAGGCCTGGCTGGGAGGGCCCCACTGAGCCCTGTTTGCACAGCCCTGGGTGGCCTGTCCTAAAGTGGGAGGTGGCGGGACCAACCCTGGGGGCCCCTGCAAGCACTTTACTCCCTGTCCATCCCCTGCCTTAACCCACTGAAGCCTGCCTGCACCCCAAAGAAGCCTCGGAGGTCGCCTGAGCCCCGGCTGACTGCCCTGGCCCAGCTGGGCCCCTAGGACCAACCCTTGGAATAAATGGCCAGGGCCACACTAACCCAGCCCTGTTCTGTCTTTGTTTCTTGTTCCAGCCCCTAGTGGCTGACCTGGGTTCTCCCCTACAGTCCTGACCAAGGTGCATCTGACCCAGGCACCTGCTGCAGGGATACACATGAGGGTCTGTCGTGGGGGCCTGTGGTCTTTGGTTTCTACAACTGCTGGCATTGGGGGCATCTGTGTTTACATGTGGTTGGGTAGCCTGTAAGGCCCCTGGGGGGTACAGATGGTTTTCACTTGGCCTCTGATTAAAAGTTACGTGGTTCAGACCTAACCGTTGGTACCAAGGAAGAACCTTGCAATCCACCTCCAGACATTACAGCTGATAAAACTTTATGGAGCACTTTCACTCTGATGTGCACGGTGTCACAATGCTTAGAATCAACTTGATGGCATTGGGTTTGGTTTTTTCGGGTGGCATGTTGTAGTACTGTGGGGTGACATAGGTGATGCTGGTGCATCGGGGCCCTTCGGGGTGTGTGTGTAGAGGGGTCAGGAGGACACACACCCATAGGCCCCAGGTTCCAGCTTTGCTACTTGCTGGCTGCGGGCCTGAAACCAATTCCCTGACCTGCTCAGCCCTCCAGAGCCTCCTTTGCCCAAAGGGCACTCAGGAATGGTGACAGCCCCTGCAGCCAGGGTTGTGAGGAGCAGGTGGACACAGTCCTGAAAGGGTACCTGGCCCATGGAAGTGCCCCAAAGGCTTTGGCTTTATTGGTGGTGTCTGCATAGGGGCTAGGGTGCACACTTGGAGCGAGTCATGTGTGTGTGTGTTTCTCAGTGTCCCCTGGCTCAGCATTTGGAGGTGGCACCCTTGCCTCCAAAGGCTGAGCCCCTGTCCCTGAAGCCTGCGGCAGCCGGGCAGATGCCGCAAGTGGGTCTTGTCAGTTCGCAGCCCAGCAGAGCTCCCACGGCTCAGGGGCCACCTGCTCGTGGTGGACGTGGGGCCAGAGGCTGCAGCTGGACGAGGACCTGCTCGGGGTTCCCCGCTGTGTCTACCATGCGGAGGTGTGGGAGGCCCAGGAAGGCCTCAGGTGCAATGCTGGTCATGTGAAGCCTGTTGGCCCTGGACAGAGAAGGAGGTGTGAGGGCGGGTCAGTGGGTACAGACCCCCTGACCCACCATGACTGCCCATGCCCACCCCTGCCCAGCTGGCCATCCAGGGCACCTGAGGAAAAGGGCCCGCAGGCGGGGTGTGCTGGTGAAGGCCTCTGCACCCACGTGGCCAATGCGGTTCCCCTGCAGGTGCAGCTCTTCCAGGGCCTCGGGCAGGTCAGGTGGCACAAAGGACAGCTCATTGTGGCTGAGGTCCAGCACCTGGTGGGCAAGCGAGATGGCACGCAGTGTCCTCAGGCCTCTCCTGGGTCCTCTGTGTCCAACCCAGCCCTCTGCTCCCTGCCCTCGTGTCCCCTGCTGTGGCTGCCACATCACCCCTCCACAGAGGTAACTGAGCCCCTTCTTGACACAGCCCTGCTCTGGGCCGTGGGGTACAGCCAGAGGGCTGTCAGCTGCAGAGTCCCAGCAGAGACAGCGCCTTTGCACAGCCTGGATAGTGCGTCCTCCTGACAGGGCGGGGACCTGTGCCCAGTGGCTCTGTAGGGCCTAGACGGGGGGCTGGCACCAGAGGAGTGCTGGAACTCTGGAATCCACAGGTTGTAGTAGCTTGACCCCCATTTAATCTGTGTTTAGAAGACCCAGAGACAACAGGGTCTGCTGGGTAGTGGTCTTGGGGGTCAGGGGCCAGGGACAGCACACACAAAAGTCCAGAGGGCAGGGCTGTCTCAATTCACCCCAGAGTGGTACCCAGTAGAGCTTCTTGATGGCACTGAAGGGCCTTGAGCTGTGGGGTCTGAGCAAGTGGGGGGCCTTGTGCATGCAGTGTTCCTACCACCGCCCTGACCTTGAGGGCCTGCAGCTCGTGCCAGGTGCCAGGCCCGATGTCGCCAACCCGCAGCCGGTTGTGGGCCAGGCTGAGCTCCTCCAGCTGGTCCAGGCCAGCCAGTGGCTCAGGCTCAAGGGCCCGCAGCTGGTTGCGCTGCAGCCGTAGGGTGTGGAGGCTGGTGGGCAGGCCAGTGGGCAGCCGGGTCAGCTGGTTGCCAGCCAGGTCGAGGCTGTGCAGGGCTCGCAGTGGATGGAAAGCCCGGTGGTGGATGCGGGCACTGACCAGGCGGTTGTAGGCCAGGTTGAGTTCAGCCAGACTCCGCATGGAGGCCAGGTCACGGGCCCCCAGCGAAGCCACTTCGTTGTGGGGCAGCACCAGGGCCCGTAGGCGGCGGGGCAGCTGCAGGGGCACGTGGTCCAACCCATTGCCATACAAGTGCAGTGTGTGCAGGTGGCGCAGTGGCCGCAGAGCCCCAGGGGGCAGCCCCGTGCTCCCCAGTGCGTTGTGCTGCAGCAGCAAGTAGCGCAGGCCCCGAGCTCCCTGCAGCCGGGCCCCCTCCACCCTCCGGATGCAGTTGCGGCCGAGGTGCAGGATGGCCAGAGCTTGGGGCAGGCCGGCAGGCACCTCAGTCAGCTGGTTGTGGGACAGGTCCAGGTACTCGAGGCTGTACAGCTTGCTGTCAGGAGAGAGCAAGCCCGGTGTCGGGCCAGGCACCCAGAAGTGGAGCCTGGGCTGGCTTCCTCAGAGGGTGGTATGAGGGGTGGCCCTGGGCCAGATCTAAGCTGGAGATTTCAACCTGGGGGTGTTGACTCGGCAGGTCTTGGCAGAAAACAAACTCGAGATGACCAGGCAGATTCTGGCCTGAGTGTGATGTGGGAATGACCAGAACAGAGAGCTGATCCTCTCTGAGTGGCCGCTTTGACAACCATGTCACAGGGTGGCTGGGAACAAGGACACGGATAAGTGCTCAGCTGAGCCTGGTACACAGTGAGTGTTCACCAAAGGAGTCTAGGCTAGGAGTCCCACAGGGAAGGGACTGGGGGTGAGATTCCTGAACTCTGGCTCTTCAGGGCCTACCTGAAGGTGGTGGCATCCAGGCCGCTGTCGGTCAGCCGATTGTGCTGGAGGTAGAGCTCACGGAGCTGGGTCTGGCGGCTCAAAGCTCCCCGTGGAACCTTGGAGATGAGGTTGTTCTGGAAAGTAGGGGGGAGAATGAGACTGAGAGGCCATGACAGGGCATTTGGGAGCTATGGAAGGTTCTGGAGCAAGAATATTGAGGAGCTTGTCTTTACCAAGGTGCTCCGTGGAAGAGATTTAGAGAAAGGTAATTCTGACAGCTGGAATTCCAGAAGATAGATGATTGAAAGGGTGGTGAGTGTGTTTACAGGAGAGGAAGTGAGGTGGTGGAGGGGACGCATGAGGAGTGATCACAAAAGATCTGAGTTGGAAATAGAAGCCTGGCTGCCACCCTCAGAGAACTTCCGAGTGTTTCTGTGTGTTTGAAAAAAGTGCTGAACACTTTGCCTGGATGTCACTACTGTCACATCTGCCCCAAGCCCCGAAAGCAGTATGTGTCTGGAGTGTGAGGAGCCAGTGAGGAAGACCCAGCCTCTGCCCCCGGGCTGCACCTGCCCTGCTCCCCCCACCCCCGCCCTACCCCCCCCTGCTCCCCCCACCCCCGCCCTACCCCCGGCCACACCTGCAGGTGGAGCCGCTCCAGCGAGGGTGGCAGGCTGGGCGGCAGGTAGCTGAGCCGGTTGCTGGAGAGACTGAGGGTGGCGACGGCCTCAGAGCCTCGGAAGGCGTCAGCGGGCAGGCCTGCGTTGCTCAGCTGATTGTTGTGGAGGTACACAGACCTGAGGGAAGCCAGGCTCCAGCCGCCAGCCTGCCCACGGTCCCAATCCCACTCTGGCCCGGTGTGGCTTTGTGTGTGTGTGTGTGTCTGTGTCTGTGTTGTTTCCTCCTCAGGCTGGACACAGTGTACAGGGCCATGTCTCTCCACTCAGATTTCCAGAGTAGAGTCATGCCTCCCTTAAGCCCTTAGGTGGGCCTCCCCTCAGTCCCTCAGGTCAAGGCCATCCTCAGACCACCCAAGGTGGAGCCCTGCCTCCCGCAGACTCCCGGGACAGTACTTTCTCACACCTCCCAGGGTGAAGCCCCCTTCAGACCCCTAAGGCAGGGCCCCCCCAGGGTGTGGTCATGTTCCCAGACATGTCTGAAGCCTGGGCCAGGGACTACCTGAGTGCTGGCTTCTCCCCAAAGGTGAGAGGGAAGATCTCTGTCATTTGGTTGGCGGCCAGATCCGCAACACGGAGGGAGCGGGGCAGAAACTGGGGGGCCACCGATAGCTGTGGGAGCACAGCCCACTGGTCCTGGTGCCCACCAGCCCCCGCAGGTCACGCTGCGTGACCCGAGGCCAGGATACGCCCTCTCTGGGCTTGGCCTTGGGGATAGGGGAGCTCACCTTGTTGTGGGCAACATAGATGTGCTGCAGCTGGGTGAGGGACTCAAAGGCCTCATCCGGCAGGCCTGGGGATGGGGGCTCGTGAGGAGACTGTAGGCCTGGAGGAGCTGGGGGGTGCTCCAGTGTTCCCCGCTGCCCCAGGGCTCTAGCCAAAGGCTGACAGAGGCTCCTCCATGCACTCCCAGCCTGCGCCCCTCCCCCTCCCTACTCAAAACCCACACCACCCCTCCAGCCCCTGAGTTTCCACCCTACTCAGCAAAGGGTATTTCTGAGAAGTCAGCCACAGAGCTACCCACAGACCCAGGCCGGGAGGGAGAGGGCTGCTGGGACCATCTGTCCCCACATGCTGGGGAGGCGCCGCCTCTGGTTCCCGTGCCCCCTCACCCTCGGAGGAGATGAGGTTGTTGTGCAGATTGAGGGTCCGAAGGCCACTGAGGCGTGACAGCTCATTATAGGGGAGCTCCTGAAGCTGGTTATTCTACAGGACAGGAGTGGGGCACTCACACCCCTGATCCCCATGACCCATCACTCTGAAGGAGCCCTAGTACTCAACTCCCCATCAGCCCAAACAAGCCAGCCCCAACACCGCATCACCCCACCATGACTCCTAACACCCATTACCCTGATCCCCAAAAACTCAATAAGCACCAACATGTGGATCCCCACACCCATTACTATCACCCACCAACCCACCCACTGCCGTGGAGTCTATTACAACTCATAGAGACCCTATCACAGTCAACCCCAAGGATCTGTCACCCTAACCACAAACAATGTCACAACCACCGGTACTGGGATCCTAACACCCCACTACCACTGTGGTCAATCCCAATCCCTGTCACTGTGACCCCAAAATTTATAACTGCCAAAACATGAACTGCTAACACCCCACCAACCTCACAGTCCAACCTCAAATGCCCTGATCTCAAACCCATAGCCATCAAGGAATGGAGCTCAACACCCCCTCAACCCCTCAGTCAACTCCAAAAATCTGTTACCCTGAACTCAACCCCATAGCCACCAAGATGTCAATCCCTAGAGCCCACCACACACTGTTAACCCCAATTCCTATCATTCTGACCCCAAACCTCACAATCACCGCAATGTGGACCTCAACATCCCACCACCTCCAGAGTCAACCCCAAAGTCACATCACACTGACCCCAAACAACCTCATGACAGCCAAGACATGGACTCCAATACCCCATCACCCCCACAGTTGACCCCAGTCTCTATCACTTTCTATATATCTACCCCAACAGTTCTCTCTTGCCACACAAACCCCAACACTGTCACCAACACTGAATACCATTGCTACTGAAATCTTCACAGTCAACCTCTCTTCCTCAGCCCTGTGCCTATCCATCTGCATCCTGGTGCCCTGCGCCACATGTCTTGCATGCTGGGTCCCCACCCTCCTGTGCCCAGGCCCACCTGCAGAGAGAGGTACTGAGCTGCCCTGGTGATGTTGTCTGGGAATACCCGCAGGTCCAGGCCAGCACAGTCCACGGTATCCACACGGGGGCAGGAGCAGCGTGAGGGGCAGGGCTGGGGCAGGGGCTGCGAGCTCTCCCCCAGGTGGGGGAAGGCAGCATCCTCCATGATGGGGGCCACTCGGAGGCCTGGCCACATCAGGAACAGCAGTAGCAGGATCAGCTGCTGGAAGCAGAGGGAGGGGTCAGCAGGCCCCAAGCTGGGCTGTGGGTTGCCATGGTGACAGGAGCATCCCAAATCAGAGGAGGGGCTGGGGGGGCAGGCATGGGTAGCAAGAGGCAGCTGACAGAGCTGGGGGTGGACAGGCCCCACCTTCGGTCCCTCCCCCCCTTACCATAGCAGGCCCCAGCTCTGTCTTCTCGCCCGAACTGCCCACTAGGGCTTCCTAATAGAAACCAGGCGGTCACCTCCTGGAGCGTCTGCCGCGGCCACCACCACCCGCATCTCTCAGCATAGGCCACCCCCTGGCCTGTTGTCCCAGGGGCTGGAGGCACTGGCCCACCCTTGCCCCGCCCTGGGGAGGCCAGGCAGGCAGCCGGATGGGGTAGTGAGGATGAGCCAGCCCGGCCCCCCAGCTCTCCCCAACACTCCCACCCCTAGCTCCTGCTTGCGTAACCTCAGCCAGCCTGGGCCGGGCCACAGGAACAAGGAATGTTTGGGGAAAAGCTGAGATTCGCCCTGTCTGGTATTTGAGCTGACCACAGGAGAACGAGTGGGGATGGAGAGTCGGGGAAGTTTCAGGGTACAGTGGGGTCCCTGGGGGGCAGTGGCTGGCAGTGAGGGGTCTAGGAAGGCTTAGACTCAGCCTGCCAGCCCAGATGCTATCCTGGGGTCTCTTGGTCAGGCCTGCTATCTGGCCCCTCCTCCTCTTTGCCAGCTGGCCTTGCTGGCAGCCTGAGTCCCCCCTCCCCAAATGGCTGTGGCTGCTGGAGAGGAAATTATATGTATGGAGGCACTAGTGTGGTGGTTAAGGCTATGAGCTCGGTGCCAGCCTGCCTGGGTGTGAACCCTGCTACCTTTTCGGCCTTGGTGTCCCTCTCTGTCCAGCAGAGTAATGGTTGTACTCACCTCCCCGTCCTGCAGTAGGAGTAAATGAGATAATTCATCTGGAGTGTACAGGACAGCACTTGGCACGTCCCAGGCTCTCAGCATTCAGAGTGGTGGTGTCAGCGGCTGGCCAGGAAGCGCAGCCTTTGCCTGTTTGAATCCCCCATCTGTGCCACCTACCAGCGGAGTGACTTCCCTGCCTGAACCTCAGCTTTCCCACATGTAAAATGGGACAATAAATGATCTGCTCTCAGAGGCCTGTCTTAAGAGCAAAATGAGGTGATGTGTAGGGAGCCTTATGAACTGTGCCTGTGCCACAGGAGAGCTCAGCTCGGGAAGGACGGGGGCAGGGTAGGCTGGGCCTGGCGTGGGGCCAGAAAGCAGGATGGGCTGAGGTCAAGGTTCCCCCGAAACAGAGCTTGAGACAAGTGTGCATTGATCTTGGAGAAACACCTAGAGGGCAGCAGGGACTGAAGACAAGTAATAAACTGATGAGTTATCACTATCAAAAATGGTGATCACCTTACTGCAGTTTACCTGGAACATTCCCATTTTATCACTCAGAATTCCACATCCCAAGAAACCCTTTAAAAACAAAACAATAAAAAATCCGTTACTGTCAAGTTGATCCTGATTCAAAGTGACCATATAGGATAAAGGAGAACTAGACCGTAGTCTCCAGGTAGCAGCTGGTGGATTTGAACTGATGACTTTTTGGTTGACAGATACAGCTCTCTGTAGCTCTTACTGCACCACCAAGAAACCCTCTAAATCCAAAACCCATTGCCATAGAGTCAATTCCAGTTCATAGCAACCCTATAGGTCAGAGTAGAACTGCTCCATAGTTTCCAAGGAGCACCTGATGGATTTGAACTGCCAACCTTTTGGTTAGCAGATGTAGCATTTAACCACTACACCACCAGGGTTTCTAAGACACCCTTCAGTCCTGGGAAAACTGATAGTTGCTTCCCCTAGTTATAAAGCAAACCCCCACCAGGGGTAAGCAGGGCTCAGCCTCACCACGGAGCTTTGGGAGACAGTGCAGAACAGGCACCGCAGAGTCATCGGACCTGAGAGGCCAGAGAGCTGGGGAATGGATCCAATGCCAGCCCATCAGTTATTGATTAGATTATTCCTGAGCACTATGCGTGGAGCAGAATCCAGCACCAAAGAGGTACAGATACCTGAAGTTAAAGGTAGGCCAGGTGTACCCCAGTGGTGAGACCCAAAAGATTACAGACAGCACCAGCCCTAGTGGGTTATGGGGTTGACGGTTATGAGATCAAACTATGGGGAGGTGGTGATGAAGGATGTCACAGTGATGGAAATGCCATCTGAGGTTCAGAGCATGAGGATGGCAGTGGGGGTGTAGGGCTGAGTGAGATCTTGAGAGACATGATGGAGAGAGTGTGGAGAGCCTTGAAAGTCTGTATTATTTGTCCTCAGCCATGAAAGAGGAAGGTCCAGAGAGAGAGTTCTTATCCCATGTTTCCCAGGAAGTGTGGCCTCCTGATGGTCTTCCCCCTCATGGATGGGGCAGGGAGTAGGTCTTAGCTTTGACCAGAAGAGAACAGTCTTCCCCTCAAATTCTCCACATGGGACACAATGGCCTCTAGCTCAGAGTTTGGGTACAGTCCTTTGTCTTCCCAGCAGAATAAGGAGGCTGGTCCCAGGGAGGCTGAACTACCGCAGCCGTCATAGCCCAGGGAGGCAGCAACAAGAGCCAGACTGAGTTTCTGGCAGGTGTCTGCCAGTCATGAAGGTCAAAGACCCCAAACCACAGCAGCAGATACAAACAAGGGCATTTTTTGGCTTGTGACCTGAAAAATTGAGGAACGCATTCTTTCAGGCACAGCTGGATCCAGAGGCTCAAATGATGTCCTCCAGATGGATTCTGTCTCTGCCTCTCAGCTTCTTTGTGTGCTGCCAAGATGGCTCCAGAGGTGACATCCCTGGTTTCTATGCAGCTGAATGCCCCAGTTTGACTTTCATTGGCTTAGCTTCGGTTATGTGTTCATCCCTGAACCAGTCCCTGTGGCCAGAAGAATGACATGTTCTGATGGGCTAGGAACCTAGCTATTGCCACTTGTCTTCCTGGAATAAACTTTTCTCCTTCCTGCCACTCAGCCCAGCCTACTTGAACTTCCCTACCTTGTCTAGCCCTTCCCTGTCCTGCACTGCCCAGTTCAGCCTTTCTTAGCCCAGCTAAGCATTGTCTAGCCCAGTTCAGCTTTGTCTAGCTCAGCCCGGTCCAGCCCAGTCCAGCCCTGCCCAGCTCTGCCCAGCTCAGCCCTGCCTTGCCCAGCCCAGCCCAGCTCTGCCCTGCCTAGCTAAGCCCTACCTAGCCCAGCCTAGCCAGCCCTGTCCTGCCTTGTCTAACTCTGTTTTGTCCAACCTAGCCGAGCTCTGTCCAGCCCTGCACAGTCCAGCACAACACTGCTCTGCCCAGCTGAGCCCTGACCAGCCCTGTCCAGCTCTGCCCTGACCAGCTCTGCCCTGACAGGCCTGCCCAGCCTTGCCCTGATGACTTTGCCCAGCCCTGCCCTGACTACTTTGCCCAGCCCAGGCCAGCCCTGCCTCATTTTGCCCAACCCTGCCCAGCCCTGCCCTGCCTAGCCAGCCCTGCTGTGTTCCATCCAGCCCTGCCCAGGCTGCCCAACCCTGACCTGCCTGGCCCAGTCCTGCCGTGTTCTGCCCTGTCCTGCCCAGGCCTGCCCTCCTTAACCTTGCCCAGGCTAGCCTTGCCCAGCTCAGCTCTGCCCTGCCGCTGTAGTCTTAATGTCCAGCATAGGACCTGATGCAGTCAGTATTGGTTACATATTTATGGAAAATGGCATGTGTCTGTGTATCTGGATGTTTTCACGATGAGGGTTTTATGCTCCTTGGTGCCCTGAAGCTCTGATCTCAGGCCAGGGAGGGCTATGGGGCCAGAGTGACAAGGGGCAATTGCAGTAACACTGAGAGCATCTGGCACAGCAATCAGGTGTCATTTTGCATTAGGGAGTTGGTGTGGGAGGGATCGAAAGGCTGAAGGTAAATTCAATCTCCAGATAAGAAGAGGAAAGAAGTTTAACTCAGTGCCAGATAATAATCTCAGTGGCACATCGTGGGCCCTCCTCTCCTTATCTCCTAATGTTGTCTAGCCTTGAGATACAGGCTGTGGCCAAATTCCTCATCAACCTCCATCTAGCTGATAAACCCATCAAGATTTAGACCCGGTTCATAAAAGCGCTGATTTTTGTAACCAGGCATATAGCTGCCTTGGAAAAAAGAAGCATACTTTCCAGCCTCCTTTGCAGCTAGATAAAACCATATGACTGTGCTGACGAGTGGGATATAAGCAGAAGTAATGTGCAACTTTGAGAAAAGGAGGTATTTTCTAATACCTACCATCAGTTTATAGACATGATGGGTGGAAATCCAGCAGCTATAGTGGACTATGAAGTTACCTTGGTGTCTTAGTTTTCAGTGATGCTGTAACAGATATAACACAAGTGGGTAGCTTTAACAAACCAGAATGTATTTCTCACAGTTTGGGGACTAGAGGTCTGAATTCTGGGTGCTGGCACTTTGTTGTTGTTAGGTGCCCTCAAGTTGATTCCAACTCACAGCCACCCTAGATACAACAGAATAAAACACTGCCCGGTCCTGCACCATGCCCATAGTCTTTAGCCCATTGTCGCTGCCACTGTGTCAATCCATCTCATTGAGGGTCCTGCTCTTTTTCAAGAATGCTGCATTTTGTCAAGCATGAGGTCCTTCTCTAGAGACTTATCCCTCCGGACAACATATCCAAAGTATGTAAGACAATCTTGCCATCCTTGTTTCCAAAGAACATTCTGGCTGTACTTCTTTCACGACAGACCTGTTCATTCTCTTGGTAGTCCATGTTACAGTCAGTATTCTTCTCCAACAACACAATTCAAAAGCATCAATTCTTCCATCTTCCTTATTTATCATCCAGTTTTCAAATGCATATGATGTGACTGAAAATATCATGGCTTAGGTCAGATGCTCCTTAGTCTTCAAGGTGACTTATTCTTTGCTTTTTGATGTTTTAAAGATGTCTTTTGCAGCAGATCGGCCCTATGCAATGTGTCTTCTGATTTCTTGACTGCTGCTTCCATGAGTATTGATTGCCAATGCAAGTGAAACGAAATCCTTGACAACTTCAATCTTTTCTTCATTTGTCATGATGTGACTTGTTCATCCAATCCAGAGGATTTTTGTTTTCTTGATATTGAGGTGTAATCCATACCGAAGGTGGTGGTCTTTGATCTTCATCAGTCAGAGCTTGAAGACCTCTTCACTTTCACCAAGCAAGTTTCTGTCATCAGCATAACACAGGTAATTAATAAGTTTTCCTTGAAACCTGATGCTCCATTCTTCTTCATTTAGTCTGACTTCTTAGATTATTTGCTTTCTGTCTCTGTCAGCCGGAAGGTTCTTGTCTCTTTCAGCTTCTACTCCTTGGCAATCTTTATTGCTATGTCACTCCCACCATCTCTGCTTCTCTCACTTGTGTTTGTCTTTTTTATATTTCAAAAGAGATTGACTCAAGATCCACCCTATGCTAATCCTGTCTCCTAACAAAGACAACCCATTTCAAAATAGGACTATAACCACAGTCACAGGGGTTAAGATTTACAACACTTATTTTGAGGAGTCAAAAGTAAGGATGTCACCTTGAAGACTAAAATGTGCCTGACCCAAGACATGGTATTTTCAATCGCATCACATGCATGCAAAAGCTCGACTATGAACGAAGAACACAAAACAAGAATTGAAGCCTTGGAATTGTGGTGTTGGAAGAAAATGTTGAATGTACCGTGGACCGCCAAAAGAACAAACAGATCTGTTCTGGAAGAAGTATAACCAGAGTGCTCCTTGGAAGCAAAGATGGCAAGACTGCACCTTACACACTTTGGACAGGTTGTCAGGAAAGATCACTCCTTGTAGAAGGACAGCATGCTTGGTGGTGTTGTGGGTCAGCAGAAAAGAGGAAGACCCTCAACGAGATGGATCGACACAGTGGCTGCAACAATGGGCTTAAGCGTGAAACAAACTGTGGACATGATGCAAGACCACGCAGTGTTTCATTCTGTTGTTCATAGGGTCGCTATGAGTCAGAACTGACTTGATGGCACCCAACAACAACAACATCTTGAGGGGACATAATTTATTCCCTAACGTTTCCTTCTTTGCCCCCCCAAATTTATGTCCTTTCCACATGCAAAACACATTCAACTCATCACACCATTCCAGAAGTCTTAAATCAACCCTGAGTCCAAAATCTCATCTTCTGAATCACATATCAAAAATAGGTGAGGCTTTAGGCATATACCATCCTGGGGCAAAATTCCTCTTCATCTGTGAATCTGTAAAAATTAGAATACATGTTATCTGTTTCCAAAGTACAATGGAGGAGCAGGAATAAGGTAGACATTTCACATACCCCAAACCCACTGCCATCAAGTTGATTCTGACTCATAGTAACCCTATAGGACAGAGTAGAACTGTTCCACAGATTTCCCAAGGAGTGCCTGGCAGATTCGAACCACCAACCTTTTGGTTAACAGATGTAGCACTTAACCACTATGCCACCAAGGTTTCTATTTCATTTAAAACTGGGAGAAATTAGAAGGGAAGAAGGGATGATAGCCAATGAGCAAGCCCCAAGCTAATGTGATTTGTTCAAGGCTTGAAGACAGTCTTCTCTTCTCTGAGACCATCTGGGCAATGGCCCCACTCTCCAGACTCTGGGTATGGCCATGCCACCTGGATTTTCAGTGGTGGCCCCTCAGCTCTGACCTTCAGTTCTGCTGCCCAGGCCATATAGTACGGCAACTCTGTTCAGGATCATCAAAAATGAGGAAGACCCTCAAGGAGATGGATTGCCACAGTGGCTGCAATAATGGGCTTGAGCATACCGATGATTGTGGGCCTGACGGGACTGAGAAGTGTTCTGTTCTGTTGTTCATAGCGTCCCTGTGAGTTGGAACTAATTCGACAGCACCTAACAATAACAATTCTCCTAGCCCATCAGAGTGCTAACCTCACACCCTTGGCCCTGACAGACCCCATTCTTCTACCCTTGGGCATGGCAGCCCCACCTCCCTCTGATTTGGGCACAATCCCACCCCTCTGACACAACCTAACAGCGGCTTCACACTCTAGAACCAAGTTGGGGAAGATCCAACTCTGAAACCTAGGAGGCTGTGGCCCTAACCTTTAAAACAAGAAGATCCTGCTTCCCGTGCTCCTTCCAACAGTTCTGCTGATCTCCAAGCTGCTCCAGGGATGGTCCTTTTCTTTTCTTGGAGGACAACAGATGTAGCTCCTTCCGTCTGTTTCCTGTCTAGAATTCCAAGAAGCAGAAGTGTCCTCTGCTTTGATTCTTTCTCTGTCTCCTTCAGTCTAAGCTAATGGGTTTTCTGCTGTGGCAGCTGGATGATGGAAACCCTGGTGGAGCAGTGGTTAAGTGTTATGGCTACTCATTAAAAGGTTGGTGGTTTGAGTCCACCAGGCGTTCCTCGGAAACTGTGGGGTGGTTCTACTCTGTTCTATAGGATCCCTATGAATTGAAATTGACTCGATGGCACTGGGTTTGGTTTAGTTGGTGTTACCTGATTAGGGTCTGTGCCTGGGATCAGTCAAGCCAATGAAACATAACTTCAAGGCAGAAAGAGGAAGATTTACAAGGAAATATGATACCACCAGAGATTTGACAACAACTCAGGCTGTTCTCCACAGAGTCTCAAAAGACAATTTTTACATCAGAGTTTATATATAATTTTGGCAAGGATTAATTCCTATTTTTAAGCACATAGCCCATGGATAATTGTAGACATCACAAAATAATCAGAAGAAACTTTGTTAAACTGCAGATACATATGGAAACACTGGTGGCATAGTGGTTAAGTACTATGGCTGCTAACTGAAAGTATGGCAGTTTGAATCCATCAGGCACTCCTTGGAAACTCTGTGAGGCAGTTCTACTCTGGCCTATAGGGTCCCTGTGAATGGGAATAGACTTGAAGGCAGTGGGTATACATGTCAGATACCTAGACTCTAATCTGTATGTTTGTAACAGGCAAAGACAAAACTTACATAAAAATTCCTCTGCTAGTGGAACTAGCCTGTCAAGTCCACTCTGACTGAGATAAGGAGCAAGAAAGAAAGTTGCTGATACAAAAAATGCCAGGCAGCCTTCCTAGCTGCTATCTCACAGGCTGAAGACCATTTCTCAAGAGAACCAAGAAAAGAAGGGAGAGTAAGGTCATAGGACCTAAGAGGGCTCCACACCCCTTTGGAAAAAGGCCAGTGTAGCTGGTGCAATAAAAAACATTTATAGATTATTTAGAGTTTCATTATGGCATTAGTTATGTCAAGCTCTCAATTACACATTTTGTAAAGGAGAAAACATGCTGCAAGGTATTAGGGTTACATTGGTTAATCCATCACTCACAGGCTTAATCTCTTTAACAAAAGATTATGTAGCTACCTCCTTGGTAAAAATTCTAGGACATGTGTCCTTAGTTGGTACAACAGAATTTTCCACATCTTTAAATTTTGTCTTTGTTTTGCACAGTTCATTTTTAAGTCTATCTCTTCTCTCATTTTACTCAAACAGGGAGAAATTTTGTAGATCCGTTATAATCTTGCTTAGAAATCTCATCTGCCAAATATCCAAGTTCATCACTTAAAAGTTCTTCTTCCACCATGCATTTGAACATTATACAGACAAGCTCTTTGCTACTGCATAAAAAGCACTGTCTTTCTTCCATTGTCGAATCACATGTCCATCATTTCGTTCCAGAAGCAGGTTAACGTCTACATGTCCAGTGACATTCTGTTGCCAGCACCATATGTATTCTCTAAGACAACAGAGATTTTTCTCCATAGCTCTCCTCACTTCCTTCTGAGTACTATTCACCAGAATTGCCTTTGATGTCGATAATTCTACCAATAGTCTCTTCGAGGCCATCTAGGCCTTTACCATCTAGTATCTTAAAACTCTTTCAGTGTCTCCACTCAATACCCAATTCCAAAACCACTTCTACATTTTAGGGCTTTGTTAGAGCCCTGCCACACTCCCAGTACCAAATTCCATCTCAGTCATCCAGTGCTGCTGTAACAGAAATACCACAAGTGGGTGGATTTAACAAAGAGAAATTTATTTCCTCACAATAAAGTAGGCTACACATCCAAATTCCAGGTGTCAGCACTAGAGGAAGGCTTTCTCTGTCTGTTGGCGTTCTCATCAATGTTCTCCCAGACTAGCAGTGTCTCCATGAAAGGACCCCAGGTCCAAAGGGTCCTGACACTGCTTGCTTGGTGTTATAAAGTCCCCCAGTCTCTACTTGTTTCTTTCTTTTATATCCCAAGAGACTGCCTGAAAACACAATACAATCTTGTAGACCGAGTCCTGCCTCAATGCAACTGTCACCCTTCATCCCTCATTAACATCTTAGAGGTAGGATTTACTACATACACGAACATCACACAATACTGGGAATCACGGTCCAACCAAGTTGACACACACATTTTGGGCGGGGGGCGGACACAATTCAGTCCATGACACCAAGTCTAGAGGAAACTTCTCTCTGTCAGGTTGGAGGAGGGTCCTTTTCTCTTTGAGCTTCTGCTCTTAGGCAGTCTCCATATGGCTTGGTATCTCTCTTCCCCATCTCTGTTTCTCTTGCTTGCTGGTTTAATCTCACATCTCAAAAGAGATTGACTCGAGAATTCCTACACTAATCCTGCCTCATTAACATAACACAAAGACAATTCATTTCCAAATGGAGTTATAACCAGACATAGGGATTAAGTATAACTATATACATTTTTATACCCCACCAGAAGACAGTGTTGTGGAGTCAATTCTCACTCGTAGCAACCCTGTAGGACAGAGTAGAACTGCTCCATAGAGTTTCCAAAGAGCCCCTGATGGATTCAAACTGCTGACTTCTTGGTTAGCAACCATAGCACTTAACCACTATGTCACCAGGGTTTCCATACATATTTTTGGAGGAATATAATTCAATCCATAACAATTCTTGGGAATGGAAAAATATGATAGATGCAACCTAGATCCTGCATGCCACAGAAGATTGTGCCTCCCCTGGACTGACCAACTCCAGTCATCTTGAACATGAGAAACAAACATGTATCTTGCTTAAGCCACTGGTTTTTCTTTTATTTCTTCTTCTTTTTCCTGTGTTTTGAAGCTAAATCCAATCCTAAATATGGGGGATAGCCACAGAGGTTAGCGTTAAAGCCACACTGTGGAAGACATTAACCAAGAAGACAGTATGCATCAAGAAGAGAACGGGGTACAATACAAAGACACATTGTCATGGATTGAGTTGTGCTCCCTCAAAATATCTGTTGACTTGGTTAGGTCATGATTCCCAGTGTTACATGGTTGTCCTCCATGGTGCATGTTTTACATGATTTCCTTACATGTTGGAAATCTTATCACTGTGATGTAATAAAATGGATTAACAGCAGTTATATTGATGAGATATACAAGATTAGACAGACCACATGATGGAATTTTGCAAGACTAATGACTTCTTTGCAAATACGTTTTTTAACCAACACAAATGGCAGCAGTATACATGGCCTGCACAAGATGGAATACACAGGAACCAAATTGACTGTTGTTGTGTTGTTAGGTGTCATCAAGTCAGTTCTGACTCACAGCGACCCTACGAACAACAGAACAAAACACTGCCCGGTCTTGTGCCACATCCACAATTGACCTTCCTCCAGAGCCAACAAAGAGGGAAAGCCTTCGCCTAGAGTGGATACTTGAATTCTGACTTGTAGCTGACTTGTAGGGTAACAGCATCAGGTAAGGAGGGTAACACCATCAGGTAAGGAGGGAGTGGACAGCCCCACTTGTCTGTCACTGGAGGCTTGCTTGTTGCTGTGGTGCAGGAAGCTATGCCACAGGTATTTAGGGACCAGCAGGGTCAACCATGGTAGCTAAGTTTCAGCTGAGCTTCCAGACTAAGACTAGGAAGGAGGACCCGGCAGTCTACTTCTGAAAGGAATTAGCCAGGGAAAATCTTATGAATAGCAGCCAAACATAGTCAGATGTGGTGCCAGAAAGTGAGCCCCCCCAGGTTGGAAGGCACTCAGAAGATGACTAGGAAAGAGCTGCCTCATCAAAGTAGAGTCACTCTTAACTATGTGGATGGAGTAAGGCCTCCAGGATCTTCAATCACTGATGTGGCACGACTCAAAATGAGAAGAAACAGCTGCAAACATCCAAATCAACTATGTCTGTGAACAAAAGATGATGGAAAAGCTCCGTTATCAGCAGTCAGAACAAGACAAGGCGCTGACTGCAGCACAGATCATAAATCACTCATATGCAAATTAAAACTGAAACTGAAGAAAATTAGAACAAGACCACAAGAGCCAAAGTATGACCTTGAGCATATCCCTCCTGAGTTTAAAGATCATCTAAGGAACAGATCTGATGTGTTAACCACCAGCAACCGAAGACCAGACGAACTGTGGAATGACATCTAAGATATCATCCATGAAGAGAGCAAGAGGTCATTAAGAAGACAGGAAAGAAAGACAACATCAAATTGGATGTCAGAAGAGACTGTGAAACTTCCTCTCAAACGGTGAGCAGCTAAAGTAAAAGGGAGGTATGGTGAAGTAAAAGACCTAAGCAGATTTCAAAGAGTAGCTTGAGAAGACAAAATAAAGTATTGTAATGACATGTGTAAAGAGCTGGAACAGAAAACCAGAAGGGAAGAACACATTCTGTATTTCTCAAGAGAAAAGAACTGAAGAAAAAATTCAAGCCTTGAGTTGCAATAGTGAAGCATTCTACAGAGAAGCTATTAAATGACTCAGGGAGCATCAAAAGAAGAGGGAAGGAATACACAGAGATATTATACTAGAAATAACCGGTCAATGTTCAGCCATTTGAAGAGGCAGCATATGATTAGGAACCGATGGTACTGAACGATTGTTGAAGGCATTGTCAAAAAACAAGGTTCCAGGAAGTGATGGAATACCAACTGAGATATTTCAACAAGCAGATGCAGTGCTGGAAGTGCTCACTCATCTATGCCAAGAAATTTGGAAGACAACTTCCTGGCCAACTGACTGGAAGAAATCCAGATATTTATGCCTATCCGAAAGAAAGGTGATCCAACTGAATGTGGAAATTACTGAACAATATCGTTAGTATCATACACAAGTAAAATTTTGCTCAAGATCGTTCAAAAGTGACTGCAACAGTTTATTGACAACAAACTGCCAGAAATTCAAGCTGGATTCAGGAGAGGATGTGGAACCTGGGATATCATTGCTGATGTCAGATGGATCTTGGCTGAGAGCAGAGAATACCAAAAGAATCTTTGCTTGTGTTTCATTGACTATGCAAAGGCATTTGACTGTGTGGATCATAACAAATTATGGCTAACATTGCACAAAATGGGAATTTCAGAACACCTAATTGTGCTGTTAAGGAATCTGTCCATGAACCAAGAGACAGTTGTGCAAACAGAACAAGGAGACACTGCATAGTCTAAAGTCAGGCAACGTGTGCATCAGGGTTGTATCTTGTCACCATACTCTTTCAATCTGTATGCCAAGCAAATAATCTGAGAAACTGGATTATATGAAGAACGAGGTATCAGGATTGGAGGACGACTCATTAACAACCCGCATTATGCAGACAATACCACCTTACTTGCTGGAAGTGAAGAAGATTTGAAACACTTCCTGACGAAGATCAAGGACCATAGCCTTCAGTATGAATTGTACCTCAACATTAAGAAAACAAAAATTCTCACAACCGGACCAATAAGCAGTATTGTCATAAACGGAGAAAGGATTTAGGTAGTCAAGGATTTCATTTTGCTTGGTTCCACAATCAATGTCCATGGAAGCAGCAGTCAAGAAGTCAAAAGACCCGTTGCACTGGGACACTCTGCTGCAAACAATCTCTTTAAAGTATTGAGAACTAAAGATGACACCTGGGAGACTAAGATGCGCCTGACTCAAGCCATGGTATTTTCAGTTGCATCATATGCATGTGAAAGCTGGACTATGAACAAAGAAGACAGAAGAAGAATTGATGCCTTTGAATTGTGGTGTTGGAGAAGAATGTTGAATGTACCGTGGACTGCCAAAAAAACAAACAGATCTGTTCTGGAAGAAGTCCAACCAGAGCACTCCTTGGAAGCAAAGATGGCAAAACTGCATCTTACATACTTTGGACATGTCAGGAAGGATCAGTCCCTGGAAGACATCATACGTGATAGAGTGAGGGTCAGTGGAAAAGAGGACGACCCTCCATAAGATGGACTGACACAGTTGCCACATCAACGGGCTTAAGCATAAAAATGATTGTGGACATGGTGCAAGACCCGGCAGTATTTTGTTTTGTTGTGCAGGGCTCACTATGAGTCGGAACCAACTCGACGGTACATAATAACAGCAACAACAGATAATGTCTTCAGCCAAGTTCTTTTGAGATATGAGAGAGAAGTAAGCAGAGAGACATGGGAACCAGGAGCAGAGTGTGCTAGAAGCAGAGTGTGGCCTTTAGACCTAGATTCCTGAACTGAAATGCTCCCAGACCAAGGGAAGACTGATGACAAGAACGTTCCTTGACAGAAGCAAGACAAGAGACACAACAGAGAGGAAAGCCTTCCCCTGGAGCGTGCACCCTGAATTCACACTCCTAGCCTACTGGACTGTGAGAGAATAAAGCCATCCACTTCGAGTATTTCTGTTATAGTAGCACTAGATGACTAAGACACATCTTTATGTCATTATGAAAGATAGTATTTTAAAATAGTTTTAATGTGGAGAAATGCATTTTATATAATATTATGTGCAATAACATCATTTCAATCTATTGAAATGGTTATCTGTGGTTATGAAGACTGTGTGTCTAAGAAAAATGAAAAAATACATCAGAAGTATGTATGTATAGAACTGTGACTGTGGATTAGAAAAGTTTCATTTTCTTCCTCACACTTTTGCGTTCTACAGATCTTCGATAAACGTACAACCTTAAGTTGAAGAAAAGGAGGAGGAAGAAAGAGAAGGAGTTGGAGAATACAAAAAGACAGAGGGAGATCCTTGAAGAATTCTTACACCTGAAGAGCAGGCAGAAGAGAAGCCAGTAACCACTGAGAAGGGGCAGAAAGGGGCAAAACCAAAAACCCATTGCTGCCCAGTCGACTCCGGCTCATAGCGACCCTATAGGAGAGAATAGAACCACCCCCATCGAGTTTCCAAGGAGCGCCTGGTGGATTTGAACTGCCGATCCTTTGGTTAGCAGCCATTGCCACTGGGGTTAGAAAGAGGCAAAGGGCCTGAAAATATCTGGTAAATGGAGAATTGTGCCCGCCCCGTGTTCTAATCGGGAAGACAACACTTTCTGCATAACAAACAACCCCCAAAGTCAGTGACTAGCAGCACCAGCGCTGGTCGTCCACACTGTAGTCTGCGACAGATCAGCAGGGACTCTGTGCCACACAGTCAGTCAAGGACTCAGCCCCACACAGGCTGCACCGTCTTGACCACGAACAGACACAGGCAGCCGTGGGAAGAGAACAGACTGCGGACACCGGCTTCCGTTTCTCCGTGCTGCCACCTGGCAGCACCACGTGCCACCTTGCTCGCATTTAATTGGTCAAGAGTTGGTCACGTGGCGCTGATCAACCGCAAAGGGGCGGGCCGGGGGAGCAACTGGAATCTTTGAAGTATTGCTCTCTCACAGATAACGCGAAAGTCAGCACTTTCTTCTAGGAAAACGCTCCCGTAGCTCGCAGCAAATGCGAACAAGGCCGTTCCTTGACGCCTTATTTATGAGCAAGATAAACCTCTTGTCCCAACTCGACCGGGCCGCTCCCTCCCTCACATCCCTGCACCAGTGTCGCTTGTTTTTCCTCCCCCTCTTCTTGCCCCGCCTTGCTTTTCTTCCTGACCTTTCTCGGATCCTGAACTTTCCTATTTGCTCTTTGCCTGTCTTCCCCCTCGGGATGTCGGTCTCACAGGGGTGGGGCCTTTGCCGCGCTCACCTGTGTATCCAGGCACCTAGAAGCCTGGCAGGTAGCAGGTCATAGGTGAATACAGTTCAGTGAGTGAATGGAAAAAAAAAAAAGAAACTTCATAAATAGTGTTATATGCAAATAACGGAGAACATCTAGCATGGCCAAGGAGCAAACTCCATCTGTATGTATTGTATGCATTTCCTGTGGCTGCCATGACAAATGACCACAAACCCTATGGCTTGAAACAGCAGAACTTCTCCCAAATTCCTGACTCATACAAACCACAAAAATAAATAAATAAAACAGCCTCTGCCCTGGAGTCAGTGCTGACAGAGTGTAACTGGCCCATAGGCTTTTCAAGACTGTAAATCTTTGTGGAAGCTGACTGCTGTATCTTTCTCCTGTGGTACAACTGGTGGGTTTGAAGTGTTAATTAGCACGCGAGCACTTAACCATTGCACCACTAAGGCTTCTCCATACAAACCGTATGAGATAATAAATGCTTTAAAAACAAAAACAAACAAAATAGGATCTACTCTCTCACAGCTGTGGAGACCCACCCCCAAAACCCGCTGCCCTCAAGTGATTCTAACTCATAGCAACTCTACAGGACAGAGCAGAACTGTTCCATGGAGCTTCCAAGGAGTGCCTGATAGATTTGAACTGCCAACTTTTTGGTTAGCAGTGGCAGCACTTAGCCACTCTGCCACCAAGGTTTTCACACCAGAAGTCCAGAATCAAGGTGTTGGCAGGATTGGATCCTTCTGGAGCTCTGAAAGAGAAGCTCTTCCTTGCTTCTCTTCTCATTTCGGTGGCTCCACCATTCCTCGGCTCGTGGATGTATTACTCAGTCTCTGCCCCCATCTTCACATGGCCTTCTTCCCTATATGTCTGTGTCTGTTTCTCCTCTGCTCTCTCTTATGATGATATTGGTCATTGATTTAGGGCCCATTCAGATAATCCAGGATGATGTCACCTCAACATCCTTAAGTTCATTGCATCTGCAAAGGCTTTCTTTCCAGGTAGGATCACCCTCACACCTTCTGAGTTTTAGGATGTGGACATATCTTTTTGTGGTCACCATTCCACACACTACACATATGAATATAAGTTGAGATACTCTTGTGAGTGCTTAAAAAAAAAGTTGTAGAATGATGCTAACGATACTTATCATTTCTATAAACCAAAAGCAATACACCGTTGGCTGCTCCTGGGTGAGCTGCATGGCTGGAGCTAGAGGTGTAGGTGGATTTGCCATGGAAGAGTCTTATAAATCTATTGAATTTAAAACTTTATTAAGGTATAAACAATGCATAACAAAATGCACATATTTAAAGCATACATAAGTGAAAGCTTGTTTCAAAACTGTGCATACATACATCCATGAAACCATCACCATAGTCAAGTTAGTGAATATTTCCATCACCTCGAGAAGTTTCCTCCTTCCTTTTTAGTATCCATTCTTTTCTGCTTTCCTCCACCCCCAACCCCAGGCAGCCACTGATAGTTTTTTGTCCCTAGATATTAGATTGCATTCTCTAGAAATGTACGAAGACTACCAATTAAGTTTCTAAACTCATCCTAGAAAAAGTGCTACATACCTCATTGCTGAATATCACAATGGTCACCTTCAAAGTACTCCCTTTGAGAAGCTATGCACCAACACCAGCAATTAGTCTACCCTTTTTCTGGAATGACCTGTTCAGAGGTATTGTCACATTACCCTTGATGCCCTGAATATCATCAAAATGCCTTCCCTTCAGTATTTCCTTTATCTTTGGGTAAAGAAAAAAGCCATCCTGACCTTAAAACCTACTACATTGCCATAGTAGTCAAGACAGCCTGGTACTGGCACAAAAGCAGACGCATAGACCAATGGAACAGAATCAAAAATCCAAGTATAACTTCGTACACTTATAAACAGCTGACATTTGATAAAAGTCCCAAAACTGTGAACTGGGGGTAAAGGCAGTCTCTTCAACAAATGGTTTGCAATAATTGGAAATCCACCTGCAAAAAAATGAAACAAGACCCTTATCTCACACCATGCACAAAAACTAATTCAAAATGGATCAAAGACCTAAATATAAAAGCTAAAATAATAAAATTCTTGGAAGGAAAAATTGGGAAGATGATGGAAGTGTTAATCCGTGGCATCAAAAGTCTACTAGAAACCATCAACTACCTTCAGTCATCAGAAATGAAAATAGATAATTGAGAACTCTTAAAAATTAAACACTTATGCTCATCCAAAGCCTTTATCAAAAGAGTGAAAAGACTACCTACAGAGTGGGAACGAATATTTGCCCACCATGCTTCCAACTGCTGCCTAATCTCTCTAATCTACAAGATACTGCGAAACCTCGACAAGAAAAGGACCAACAACCCAATTAAAAACTGGGCAAATTACATGAACAGGCACTTCACCAAAGAAGACATATAGGTTGCCAACAGATATATGAGGATATGTTCATGACTGTTAGTCATCAGAGAAATCCAAATTAAAAGCACAATGAGATAACCATCTCATCCCAACAAAGGTGGCAATAACCCAAAAAACACAGAATAATAAATGCTGCAGAGGACGTGGGGTGATTGGGACCCTCCTATACTATTGGTGGGACTGGAAAACGATTCCACCGCAATGGAAATCAGTTTGGCCCTTTCTTAAAAACCTAGAAATAGAAATACCATATGATCCAGCAATTCCACTCTTTGGAATATAGCTCAAAGAAAAAAATGAGTACCTCGCAAACAGATACTTGCGTGCCAATGTTTATTTTAGTTCTCTCCACAATAGCAAACAGTTGGAAACAATGCAGATGCCCATCAACAGATGAACGGTTAAACAAACTGTGGTATATTTATACGATGGAGTACTATGCAATGATAAGAAACAATGATGGTTTAGAGAAATACCTGTCAACGTGGGACCATCTAGAGAAATTACGCTGAGCAAAATTAGCCAGACACAACAGGACAAATTTTGTATGAGACCATTGTTATAAAGAATGTAACTAATTATTAAGCACAGTAGAAATCAGTATTTGATGGCTACAGGGGGCGGGGCAGGGAGGGAGAGGGATGTTTTACAAATCAGACAGTGGTTAGGATTAAGGATGGATATAGGATGTGAGAGCATGCACTAGAAGTGGGGTACCCACAACTACTCATGTTCAAAACTAAATTGTCCCCTTAATGTAGACCACCTCTTTGGAAGAACAGGTAAATAGGGTCTGGAATCAGAAACCGTGCTCTCAGGGGACATCCAGACTAATTGGGATATGCACGGTTTTTCTCTCTCCTTCTCTCAAGATTATCACTCCACATGCCCCCTGGGTGAGTGGTGACCAGGATCTTAAAAGCTAGTAAGCTGCCATCTAAATAGCACCAAATAGTCCCAGTCCATCTGGGGCAAATGGGGGACACCAAGGGCAGGAGAAAAATACAAACCCACTAGATGGAAGGGGCCATATGAGTCACAGCCTGCTTCAGCGTGGGGCTGGAAGAACTAGATGGTGCCCAGCCACCACCAATGACAGCCTGGACAGGGTAAGTGGAGTGGAGCTCTGGACACAGCAGGTGATGGAGCAGAGGGCAGAGCTAGAACTCTACCAAAGAGACACATCTGATGGTCCTTCTCAACAGTGGGCCCTCTGGGAGCATGGTCCCCACACTCTCTAACCCTCAAGTGCATCCAGCACTGGGCCCAGCTTCCCAGATAAAGAGTGACCTGGACCATACAAAACGTAGAGCGATATTGGAGGCAACAAATATGTAAAAATGTTCATGGAGTTGTCTGAGAGACACTTTGCTGGAGCCGAGTTGATGGGTGAGGAAGGGCAGACCTTTATCAAAAGGTCATAGGAAGTTCTGAACAAAAGGGGAAGTGTGCTATTACATGGGCAGGGAGGGGGGCAGCTAGAATAGAGGTGAAAGTTCTGGGTGTTTTATGGCAATGTGATATAGACTATAAAATTGTTCTTAATTCACAATAAAAAGAAAAAAGTCATTTGGGGGCCAGATCAGGTGAGTAGGGAGGGTGCTCCAACACAGTTATTTCTTTACTGGCTAAAACCTCCTTCGTAGACAATTATACAATTAAGTTTGCTAGCTTGCCGCCTTGCCACCATACACAATGGCCATTCTAGAGTTTCAAAATTGCTTTGAAGGGTGGACTAGGTGTTGGCATTGGTGCATAACCTCCCAAGCGGAGTACTTCTAAGGTGACCGTACTGATATTCAGCAGTGAGGTATGCAGAACTTAGAACAATTAAGTTTGTGGACTCAGCTGTCAGACCTCATATATAAATGCACTCATAGAGTACGTACTCTGGGTGTCCAGCTTTCAGCAGAGTGATTTTGAGATTCATCCATGTGAATACATATATCCATACCTCATTCTGATTTTATTGCCTAGTAGTATTCCACTGTATGCATGTGCCAGTGTTTGCTTATCACATGTTGATGGACTTTTGAGTTATTTCCCTTTTGGGGGTATTTAAAAAAGGCTGTTAAAAGGTGTCATGTACAAGTGTTTGAGTAAACACGTTTTTAAAATTTGTCTTGAATAAACACCTAGGAACAAAATGGCTAGATCACATAGTTAACTTAAGAGACTGATAAACTGTCCTCCAAAGCAACTGCACCATTTTAACATTCCCACCAGTAGCATATGAGAGTTTCAGTTCTCCCTTATCTTCATCAGCATTTGGTATGGTCTTTTTAATTTTAGCTGTTTTACAGACTGTATTCATGTACTTTTGACTTCCTCTTCCCTCATGACTAATGATGTGAAATACCTTTTCATTTGCTGATTGACCATTTGTATATCTTCTTCTTGTTAAATTTTATGTCACACGAACACAGCATTTATTTTAAAATAAATGAAAAATTCAAAAGTTGTATTATAAATGTTACATACAGTTATATACATATTGCATTAGTTTTCATAAACAGATGTTAACGGTAGCTTGCCCTAGAGGAATGTTTCTCTCTCACTTAACAGGCTACAGGAGATTATTGAGGAGGCTCACTCCCATAAACTGAGAGCCAGTATCCCAGTTTCATCCCTGAGGTGATGCTCGCCCAACAAATGGCTCTCCAATCTGTCAGTCTTCTAATCAGGTGGCCTTGCCACCTACCTTTGTAAGAGAAGCAGAGAAACATCTTCTTTTATTCTGGGCAGCAATACTCCAGATAAAAACTGGGATTCCATCACTACAGATTGATGGAAAGGTGAATATTGGGATAATGACTAAACTTTGGGCCCCTATGGAAATTTAACACAAGTCTTTCTGTTCAAAGCCAGGATCTACAAAGTCAGATGTAGGGGGGAGAAAAATTCTAACTGCTTGTTATCCTGTTTAATGCCTATATTCTGTGTACATACTGAGATTCATATGATATAAAGAGTAGTTTAAGTGTTAAAGCTATGAAGGGTGAATGCTAAAAATTATTTTCCAGAAAGTGACTCATAATCAGCAGGAACCCTATATTGTTGTGCTCTGTTACCTCTGAAGAATAGAGAGAAAAAAGAAGAGAGAGAGGAAGGAAGTGAGTTTCAGCATAGGGAAATGGTGACAGTGTCTGCTGGAGAAGGACGAGATATGAGAGAAGAGATGCAGGAAGGTTTTATGGATGGCAGGCCTGCCCCTGACTTTTCAGAACGTAAATGGAGGCCCTCATGCTTTCTGTTATAAACTAAGCAAACTGAAAGAAATTGTGTTGTATCATGACACTCCAGTAGCAACGAGGACACTTAGCACCTGAATCTTGGCCTCTTTCACCATTCTCCAATAAAAGGAACCAGGGATCCTTGGAAAATCAGTTGATTCTAGGGCTGGGGCAGAGAAATCACAAGATGATACTGGAACATCTTGTGTATCAGAAAGTAGGGAATTATTTACAATACAAAAGGATATGATCATGTCAAAGGGACACAGGAGTCAACCTGGAAGAGCTTCTTATTTTCAGGAACAAAATAAACAAAATTGTTATTGTTGTTAGGTGCCATCAAGTCAGTTCTGACTCATAGTGACTATGTACAACAGACTGAAACACTGCCTGGTCCTGCTCCATCCTCACAGTCCTTATTATGCTTGAACCCATTGTTCTAGCAACTATGTCAGTTTATGTCACTGAGGGTCTTCCTCTTTTCTGCTGACCTTCTGCTTTACTAAGCATAATGCCTCTCTCCAAGAACTTGTCCATCCTGATAACATGTCTAAAGTATGAGAGATGAGGTCTTGGTATAAAAGAAAATTATAGCCCCCATAATGAAATAAATATCCAGGAGTACATACGATATAGATGAGTTGTTAAGTAAATAATGAGAAAAGGACAAATATTCCTTACAGAAGAATTCAAAGTCTTAAGTCAAGAAAAAATGAGTGAAATAGAAAATCACCTTTTAAGCACCACAGTAGTAACTGTTGCAGGCAAGATCCACTAGTGGGTATAAAAATTAATACAAGTAAGTGAAGTTTAAGAAGGATCAGAACATTTGCAGTGTCAAAAATATCACCCCCAAAATATTTATCAAGGGAAAAAAATCACTGTACGATGCACACTCTACCTTAAGAAAGTGATGGTGGTTGCTGTTACAGATAGCAATTCATGTGGATGTTATATAAGCCCTGATATGATATTTTAAGAATGGTGTGGGACAGCATCTGACCTCCTTTATCTTCACAAAGGGGAAAGAGAATTGAGATAAACAGCCCCAGGCTGATTGCTATGAGGCAGATGTTAGACATACTTTCACTCTCCATTCACTATTTTTACCAGTTCTGACACCAGCCATCCCTCCCACAGCACTCTGTGCTTCTCTGCTGAGTTCGATAATCCATTGCAATGACTACATAGAACTCATAGACAATACTCATGATCATGGGGTTTATTAGGCAACTACTAGGTTACAATTCAAGTTCAGGAGCACTGAGGATACAGTTCTTCTTCAGGATAGCTTCTTTTCAGCTGTGCTTACAGGCATGCCTGTCTATCCCTCCACCTCTGTCCTACAGCTATGAAGTGTTATGAGGCTCTTTAAAAGACAGATCTCTTTTAAAAGACACCTCTCTACACCAGTATGGAAACCCTCATGGTGTAGTGGTTAAGTGCTATGTTTGCTAACCCAAAGGTCTGCAGTTCAAATCCACCAGGCAGCGCTCCTTGGAGTAGTTTTACTCTGTTCTCTAGGGTCACTATGAGTTGGAAACTGACTTGACAGCAGTGGGTTTGGTTTGGTTTCTGAGCCAGGAAGCTTTGGCTCAAAGGTGCTCAGCTCAAGCTTCCTATGTTGACACATCTAATGCTGCCAAGTGCCTGGAAGCACCCTGCTTAGCCAGCAAGCCTCCTGAACAGGCGATCTCTGTCAGGTCTCCCCTGTCACTGTTTCTCTTCCAATACGTCCTTCAGTCTTCAGTGTTACAGCTCTTTGTCTCCTGGTTCCATCAGCTCTTTGTCTCCTGGTTCCATCACCTCTTAGCACAGGGATTCCAGATCCAAAGGATGTGCTCTGCTCCTGCCTACTTGTCTCGATGGTGGTGAGATCATCTCCTACCTGCCTCTGGGATGGCTCATCTTAAGCCTAGCATGGTGACAAAACTGACCAATGCCTTCAGTGGGGCACTATTGTCTTATTTGTACAGTCCCGCCCATTCACTTGGGTGGAAGTTACAAGACCATGGTGAGAAAAGCCACACAAAAGTGGTCCATTGCAATGCAGACACGATGAGGAAGCCATCTCACCTCTGGAATATCCTCCCCCTAAGACCCATAACTCCAGTCTAATCGTGAGAAAACATCAGATTAACTCAAATGGGGGGCATCCTACAAAGTTACTAACTGGTACTCTTCAAAAGTGGTAAGATCGTGAAAGACTTAGGAATTGTCACAATCTGGAAGAGATGTCATTAAATCTATTCTTGAGATGGCCTTTAAGCTTAGGTGTGATATACTATAGGTTGTACTTTGGTTCTCATGGACTTGTTCTAATTTTCTTCAGTTAAAGTTTGAACTTGCATATGAGCAACTGAAGCCCTGTTTTGTAGAAGTCCTTGGCACTTTTCAAATTGATGACATTGAACTTTTTCATTGTTTCTTTCCACACACATAGTCACTTTGATTCCTGTGTATTCCACCTAGTGAGTCCATGTCTATAGTCGCTGTTCATGTTAGTGAGAAGGGTACTTGAGTGATGAAGTCCCTAGTTCTATCATGCTATCTCCAGCATCATTTCTCTCACCAAGGCTATATTTTCCAGCTACTAATCCTTCTGTATTTACAACTTTTGCATTCCAATTGCCAGTGATTATCAATGCATCTTGATTGCCAAGAGCCAAAGGCCGTCGAGTCGGATCCGACTCATGGCGACCCTAGGGGCCAGGATAGATTGATTGCATGTTCAAAAAATTTTGGACTACAGAAACTAGTAGAAGTCTTCCATTTCTTCTTCCTTCTCATTAGTGGTTGGTGTACAAATTTGAATAACAGTTTCATTAATGGTCTTCCTTGTAGGTGTATTGCTGACAGCATTGTCCTTCAAGACAGATCTTGGAATTTCCTTTTTGACAGCAACTGCAGTGGCATTTGTTTTCAAGTTGTGATTCCTGGCACTGCATATTGTATGACTATCTGATTCAAAATGGGCAGTACCAGATCATTTCAGCTCGCTAATGCCTAGAATATCTATGTTTATGGGTTCCATTTCATTTTTGATAATTTCTAAATTTTCCTAGATTCATGCTTTGTATGTCCCATGTTTTGATTATTTGTGGATGTTTGCAGCTGTTTCTTCTCATTCTGAGTTGTGCCACATTAGCAAACGAAGGTCCTGAAAGCTTGCCTCCATCTACATCATTAAGCTTGACTCTACTCCGAGGAGGCATCTCTTCCATACTCATCTTCTGAGTGCCTTCCAACCTGGGGCTCATTTTCCGGCACTCTATCTGACAGTGTTCCACTGCTATTCATAAGGTTTTCACTGGCTAATCCCTTTCCGAAATAGACTTCTGAGACCTTTTTCCTAGTGTGTCTTAGTTTGGAAGCTCAGCTGAAACCTGTCTGCCTCGGTGACCCTGCAGGCATCTGAAGACTGGTGGCACAGTTTTCGGCATCACAGCAACACACAAGCCTCCATAGTACAACAAACCAATTTAGAGACAACCTCAGGAATAGGTTTGGTCATTGACACTAATGACCAAAGACCAGCCAAGTTGCGGAATGATGTAAAGGACACTGTATGCAAAGAAAGCAAAAGGTCACTAAAAAGACAGGAAAGAAAGACCAAAGCAAATATCAGAAGAGCAAAAGCAAAAGGAAGAAATGATGAAGTAAAAGAACTGAACAGAAGATTTCAAAGGGCAGCTTGAGAAGACAAAGTGAAGTATTATAATGACGTGTGCAAAGAGCTGGAGACAGAAAACCGAAAGGAAGACCATGCTTGGCATTTCTCAAGCTGAAATAACTGAAGAAAAAATTCAAGCCTTGAGTTGCAATAGTGAAAGATTCTATGGGGAGAATACTGAAAGACATGGGAAGCATCAAAAGAAGATAGAAGGAATACAGGGAATCACTATACCGAAAAGAATTCGTCAATGTTCAGTCCTTTCAAGAGGCAGCATGTGGTCAGGAACTGACGGTGCTGATGGCAGAAGTCAGAGCTGCATTGTTTTAGTCAGCTGGTGCTGCTATAACAGAACCACCACAGCTTTAACAAGAAAAGTTTATTCTCACACAGTCTAGTACGCTACAAGTCTGAATTCAGGGTATCTGCTCCAGAGGAAGGCTTTCTGTCTTTGTTGGCTCTAAAGGCAAGTCCTTGTGGTCTATCAGTCTTTGGTCAGGGATCATCTTGGCCCCAGAAGCTCAGGTCTGAAGGACGCACTCTACTCCTGGTGCTGTTTTCTTGATGGTATGAAGTTCCCAACTCTCTGCTTGCTCCCCTTTCATTTTATCTCTTGCAGTATGAAAGATATGGGTGTCGCAGTCCCACCCTAATCCTCTTTTAACATAATCTTATCTGTTCGCCACAGGCAGAGATTAGGATTTACAACACAAGAAAATCACAAAATGGAAGACAATTACACAATACTGGTAACAGCCAGATTTCTACACATATTTTGGAGAGGGGGGAGACAAATCAATCCACGACACACATTGAAGGCATTGATGAAAAACAAGTTTCCAGGAATTGACAGAGTATCAACTGACATACTTGAACAGGCAGATACAGTGCTGAACATGCTCAGTCATCTATGCCAAGAAATTTGGAAGACAGCTACCTAGTTAACTAACCAGAAGAGATCCATATTTATTTCTATTCCCAAGAAACCTGATCCAAACTGAAGGCAAAAATTATGAAACAATGTCATTAATATCACACACAGGTAAAATTTTGCTGAGGATCATTCAAAAGCATCTGTAGCAGTGTATTGACAGAGAACTGCCAGAAACTCAGGCCAGATTCAGAAGAGGACGTGGAATCAGGAATATCATTGCTGATGTCAAATGGACCCTGGATGAAAGCAGGGAATAGAAGAAAGCTGTTTACCTGTGTTTCACTGACTGTGTAAAAGTATCCGACTGTGTGGATCATACCAAATTATGAATAACATTACAAAGAATGGGAATTCCAGAATATTTGATTGTGCTTACGAGGACTCTGTACCTGCGTCAAGAGGCAGTCATTTGGACAGAACAAGGAGACGCTGAACGTTTTAAACTCAGGAAAGATTTGTGTCAGGGTTTCATCCTTTCATCACACCTTTTCAACCTGAATGCCGAGCAAATAATCCAAGAAGCTGGACTGTATAATGAAAAGCAGAGAGTTGGGACTGGAGGAAGACTCATCAACAACCTGCATCATGCAGATCACACAACCTTACTTGCTGAAAGTGGACTTGAAACACTTACTAATGAAGATCAAAGACCACAGACTTCATCACATCTCAACGCAGAGGAAACAAAAAGCCTCACAACTGGACCAGTAAACAACCTCATAATAAATGGAGAAAAGACTGAGATTGTCAAGGATTTCATTCTACTTGAATTCACAATCAAAACCCATGGAAACAGCAGTCAAGAAATCAAATGACGAATTATACTGGGCAAATCTGCCACCAAAGATCTCTTTAAAGTGTTAAAAATCAAAGACGTTGCCTTGAAGACAAAGGTGCACCTGACCCAAGCCAAGATATTTTAAATTGCATCATATGTGTGTGAAAGTTAGATAATGACTAAAGAAGACAGAATTGACATCTTTGAGTTGTGGTGGTGGCAAAGATTACTGAATACCACAGACTGCCAAAAGAACAACTAGATCTGTCCTGGGAAAAGTACAACCAGAGTGCTCCTTGAAGCAAGGATGGTGAAACTTCATCTTACACACTTTGGACATGTTGTCAGGAAAGATCAGTCCCTGGGGAAGGATATCATGTTTGGTAAAGCAGAGGGCCAGGGAAAAAGAGGAAGACCCTCAACAAGATGGATTGACACAGTAGCTGCGACAATGGGCTTAAGCATAAAAACGATTGTGGGTGTGGTGCAGGACCAGACTCTATTTTGTTCTGTTGTTCATAGGGTCGCTATAAGTCAGAACCAACTCCACAGCACCTAACAACAACAACAACAGAGGAGATGTCTGATGACTAAAAAAACTTGATACCCTGAATGGGGTTCTATACCAAAGAAAACACCTTCTATGGGAAAACCAGTGAAATCCAAATAAAGTCTTTAGATTGGTTAATGATGTTGTTAGGTGCTGTGTCAGTCATCTAGTGCTGCTGTAACAGAAATACCACAAGTGGATGGCTTTAACAATGAGAAGTTTGTTCTCTTACAGTCTAGCAGACTAGAAGTCCAAATTCCAGGTGCCAGCTGCAGGGGAAGGCTTTCTCTCTTTCAGCTCTGAGGGAAAGTCCTTGTCATCCATCTTCACTGGCTGAGGAGCTTCTCAGCACAGAGACTCAGATCCAAAGGACATGCCACCCTCTTGGCTCCTGTTTCTTGGTGGTATGAGGTCCCCATGTCTCTGTGCTGCCACCTCTCTTACATTTCAAAAGAGATTGATTTAAGACACAACCTAATCTTGTAAATTAAGATCTGCTTCATTATCATAATTATCACTAATCCTGACTAATTAACATCATTGTGGTAGGATTTACATGATATAAGAAAACTCATACCAAATGACAAAGTGGTGAACAATCATACAATATTGGAAATCATGATCTAGCCAAGTTGACACATAGTCTGGAAATTCATGAGATTGGAAAACACTCAAAATAGGTGCCAGCCAGTTGGTTCTGACTCACAGCAACTGCATATACAGCAGAAGGAAACACTGCCTGGCCCTGTGCCACCCTCGGAATCATTGCTGTGCCCAAGCTCATCCTTGCAGCCACTGTGTCAGCCCACCTTATTGAAGGTCTTCCTCTCTCTCACTACCCTGGGGCAGCAGCATGATACCCGTCTGCATGACGTATCCAAAGTACTGGAAACAGTCTCACCATCTTTGCTTCCAAGGGACACCTGCTGTACTTCTTCCAAGATAAATTTGTTTATTCTTCTGGCATCCCTGCTGTGTTCAATATCCTTCTCCAACACATAATTCAAAAGCATCTTTTTTGTGTGTGTGTTAAATTTTCCTCATTCATTGCACAGCTTTTGTGTACACATGAGGCAAATGAAAATATGTTTTGGAAGAGGTGCAACTTAGTGCTCAAAGTGATGTGCTTTTCAATTCTCTAAAGAAGTCTCTTGCAGCAGATTTTCCCAATGCAGTGCGTCATTTGATTTCTTGACTGCTGCTTCCGTGGGTGTTGATTGTGGACCCAAGTAAAATGAAATCTCTGATAACTTCAATATTTTCTTCCAGATTTAGGACAGACAAAGAAGGACCCAGTGGTCTACTTCTGAAAGGATTGGCCAGTGAAAACTTTATGAATATTGTCTGATACAGTGCTGGAAAATGAGCCTCTCAGTTTGGAAAGCACTCAAAAGATGACTAGGGAAGAGCTGCCTCCTCAAAATAGAGTCCACGTTAATGATGTGGATGAAGTAAAGACTTTAGACCCTCTATTATGATTTGACACTACTGAAAATGAGAAGAAACAGCTGCAAACATCTGTGACTAATCGGAACATACAACGTACAAAGTGTGAATCAAGGAAAATTGAAAGTTGTCAAAAATGAAATGCAGTTCATAGAACTTGGTGTCCTAGGTATTAGTGAACTGAAATGAACCGGTATTAGTCATTTTGAATTGTACAGTTATATGGTCTTCTATGCCAGGAATAGATTGGTTAACAGTATTTGTACAGTGTCAATTTACAGTATTAATTTCCTGATTTTAATGATGAAACAATGTACATTTATGCAAGATACTAACATTAGGGGAAGCTGGATGAATGGTGTACAGTAACTATTATTTTTACATCTCTATGGAAGTTTACAATGATCTTAAAATAAAAAGTTAAAATATTTAAGTCCCAAAATAAAAAAGGTAAAATGTGTATGTTTTATCTTCTTACCATAAGAAATACATCTTCATTAGATCCTGCAAGACCAGGTTCTGAGTTAGAGATGTAGAAGTCTTCAGCATTCCACACCAGTACGTGGTGGTGTGCGAGAGCCCATCTCTACTCTGTAGTTCTTCTCCCTTCTCTGTTCAGCAGCATCTCTACCTTCTGGTGTGAGGGTCTCGTGCACATGTGTATGGGGAACCCAGACTGCCCATCTAAGCTCCATCCACCCGCTTCCCAGCACCTCAAAAAAGCCAACCCTTAGCCAACCTTCGGATCCTGAGTGGAGAATTCTGGAGTTCCAGGTACCAGAACAAGGTCTAAAAAGGAGAGTGTGAATTTCAGGGTGGGCATGTACTCTTGCTCTCTTTGTGCTTCCTGTCCGGTGAAGTTGGACATGTCTGGAGGGTGGCAAGAACTAGGTCTTCTAAGGTTGACATTTTCTGGCTCCAACTGTATGTCCTCTATAGTTACCAGGCCCCATTTCAATCAAATGGCTTCCAGCTGCTAGAACCTCTACATAAGAGATTTTTTGGCCACAAGAGCTCATTCATCCTGAGCTTGATGTTCTGAGGGGTTAACATTTCCTGGGAGCAGTTCATAGGTGGATAAATACCCCAGCTCCCTCACTCCTTGGGTGGGATGACTCTGGGGCATGTTCTGCGTTATTTCCCCGAGATCCCCAGTGAGACTGAGCCCTGGTGGTCCGTAGTCGAAAAACTGCCCGGATAGCAACTTTTCCCTTCCCTCACTCACTTCCCTACTACTCTACTTGGGTTTCTCTGGTTCAGCTCCCCAAATACCGCTTGTTCACATCCTTGTCTCAGAGTCTGCTTCTTGGGGAACCCAAACTTGTATCCTACAAGAGGGCTTGTAGGATATTGACAATATTTTATTTCTTTGTCTTGGTAACTTATTAATGCTTATTTCATAATTATTTGTTCAGTGTACTAATGTTTGGTGTGGGCTTTCTGTATTATGTTATTGCCAAAGTAAAAGGAAAAAAATGATGAAGAGATATGAAAAGAAGATCGCAAAGAGCAACTCGAGAAGACAAAGGAAAGTGTTACAGTGAAATGTTCAAAGAGGTGGAGACAGAAAACCAAAAGGGAAGAAAAACACTTGGCACTTCTCAAGCTGAAAGAACTGAAAAGTTCAAGCTTTGAGTTGCTCTAGTAAAGGATTCTACAGGGAAAATGTGAAATGACACAGGAAGCATCAAAAGAAGATGGCTGGAATACACAGTCACAGTACCAAAAAGAATTGGTCAATCATCAACCATCTCAGGAGGTAACATACGGAGTCTGACAATTAAGTCTGCAAACTTAATTGTTCTAAGTGCTACATACCTCACTGCTGAATATTGCTGTGGTTACCTTCTAAGTACTCTCTTTGGGAAGCTATGCACCTATGCCACTGCCTAGTCCACTCTTTGAAGCAATTTTGGAACTCTTTCTGGAATGACTATTATGTGCAGTGGCAAGGTGGCAAGTTCAAGAACTTAAATGCATAGTTGTCTGTGAGGGAGTTTTTAGCCAGTAAACAAGCATCTGTATTGGAACACCCTCCCTACTCATCTGATCTTGTCCTCAGTGACTTTTTACCCAAAGATTAAGGAAATATTGAAAGGAAGATGTTTTGATTACAGTCTGGACATCAAGGATAATGCCATGGACGTTCCAGACAGAGAGTTCTAAAACTGCTTTGAAAGGTGGAGTAGGCACTGGCATTGGTGCATAGCTTCCCACAAGGAGTACTTCAAAGGTAACCATGGCAATATTCAGCCATAGCGTATGCAGCACCTTTTCTAGGATGAGTTCACGAACCTAATGGGTAGCCCTTGCATGATCAGGAACCGACAGTAACAAAGGAAGAAATCTGAGCTGCACTGAAGGCACTGGTGAAAAACAAGGCTCTAGGAAATGATGACATATGAATTGAGATGTTCCAACAAATGGATGCTGGAAATGCTCACTCATCTATGCCAGGAAATTTGGAAGACACCTGGCCAATAGACTGGAAGAAATCCATGTTTACACCTAGTCCCAAAAAAGATGATCCAACCAAATGTGGAAATTATTGAACAATACCTTTAATATTCCACACAAGTAAAACTTTGCTGGAGATTATTCAAAAGTGGCTTCAGCAGAATATCAACAGGGAACTGCCAAAAAAGTCAACCCAGATTCAGAAGAGGACAGAGAAACAGGCATAGCATCGCAGATGTCAGATGTTTCCTGGCTGAAACCAGAGAATACCAGAAAGATGTTGTCATAGTTATCTAGTCCTGCTATAGTGGGAATACCACAAGTGGATGGCTTTAACAAAGAGAAATTTATTTTCTCACAGCCTAGTAGGCAAGAAGTCCAAACTCATGGCGTCACCTTTAGGGGAAAGTTTTTTCTCCCTGCTGGCTCTAGGGGAAGGTTCTTCTCATCAATCATCCTCTGGTCTAGGAACTTCTCAGTGCAGGAAACCTCAGATTCAAAGATGGAACTCTGCTCCCGGCACTGCTTTCTTGGTGGTAGAAGGTTCTCAAATCTCTGCTTGCTTGCCTTTCATCTCTTGTAAGACAAAAGGCGCTATAGGCCACACCCTAGGGAAATGCCCTTTACATTGGATTAAGGTTGCTATCTGAGTAAACGTGTCACATCTCATCCTAATCCCCTTTGACATAATCTAATCTTGCCTCATTGACTACAAGCGGAGAATTAGGATTTAAAACAGGGGAAAATTACATCAATCACAAAATGGAGGACAACTACACAGTACTTGGAATGATGGGCTAATGAAGCTGACAGCTACTTTGGGGGGACATAATTCAATCCATGACAGATGTTCACCTGCATTTTACTGACTCAACAAAGGCGCTCAACTGTGTGGATCATAATAAATTGTGGATAACGTTTTGAAGAATGGGAATTTCAGAACACTTAACTGTGCTTTTGAGGAACCTGTACGTAAATCAAGAGGCAGTTGTTTGAGCAAAACAAGAGGTCACTGCATGGTTTAAAGTCAGGCAAGGTGTGTGTCAGGATTTACCATGCCTATTCAATCTATATGCTGAACAAATCCTCTGAGAAGCTAGACTACACTAAGAAGAACGGGGCATCAGGATTGGAGCAAGACGCATTAACAATCTGTGTTGTGCAGATGACACAACCTTGCTGAAACTGAAGAACACTTGAAGCACTGAAGGCTGAAGACCAAAGACCACAGCCTTCACTATGGACTACACTTCAGCACAGCTGTAGGGGCTAGTAAACCCAATGCTGTCAGATTAGAGAGCAAGGCTCCTGATCTCAGGCTGTGGTGTTGGAGAAGAACGTTGAACGTACCATGGATTACCAAAAGAACAAACTGATCTGTTCTGAAAGAAGTACAAATGGAGTGCTCCTTGGAAGCAAAGATGGCAAGACTGTGTCTTACATAATTTGGACATGTTGTCAGTAAGGTTCAGTCCCTGGAGAAGGACATCATACTTGGTAGAGTGGAGGGTCAGCAAAAAAGAGGAAGACCCTTGATGAGATGGATTAACACAGCGGCCACAACAATGGGCTTAAGCACAAAAATGATTGTGGACATGGTGTAAGACTGGGCAGTGTTTTGTTCTATCATGCGCAGGGTCGCTGTAAGTTGGAACCGACTTGACAGCACCTAACAACAACAACATAAAAGAAACAGAGATTCTCACATCTGGACTAATAAGCAGCATCATGATAAGTGGAGAAAAGTATGAAATCAAGAATTTCATTTGAAGTAAAGAGTGCTGTCAAGGGATGAGGAGAACAGATGGAGTTGCAGATAGGCAGGCATGTGAAGTTGATTTGGATCATGTGCTTTCACTTACTAATAATTGAAAAAATAAAAGAATTTCATTTGATTTGGATCAGCAGTCAAGAAATCAAAAGATGCATTACATCAGGCAAATCTGCTGCAAAAGGCTTTAAAGTGTTGAAAAGCAAAGATATCACCTTGAAAACTAAGGTACACATGACTCAAGCCATGTTGTTTTCTGAACAATAAACGTGACGGTTAGGATTGTGTGTCAACTTGGCTGGGCTGTGATTCTCGGTGTTTATGTGTGATTACTCCCATTCGATCCCATGATTGCATCTCCTGTGACTAACCAATCAGTTTAAAGGCAATTTCCTTGGAAGTGTGGCCTGCATCCGTATTATAAAAAGACATTCTCTTTTTCTTTGCTCTGGTTTCTGTAGTTGCCTCCTGTTCATCTGAAGGCAGGCTCTTAGAATTTGTCAATCTTCACAGCCTGAGAGCAGGAGCTATGCTCTCTATAGCCTGACAGTGTTGGGTTCACCAGCGCCTACAGCAATATAAATCTAGAGAAGTCTCCATCCTGATCCACGGACTTGGGATATTGCAGCCTCTACAATTGCATGAGCTGTTTCCTTAATATAAATCTTGTTGCATATATAGTTATACTCTTTCCTGGTTTTAGTCTCTGAATCCAAGACAATGAATTATGAAGACTAAAGAAGAATGAAGACTTTGAATTGAGGTGTTGACAAAGAATATTGAACATACCATGTACTGCTAAAAGAAAAATCTATCTTGGAATAAGTACAACTGGAATGTTCCCTTGAAGCAAGGATGGCAAGACTACATCTCACATACTTTGAACATCTTGTTAGGAAGAATCAGTCCCTGGAGAAGGACATCATACTTGGTAAAGTGGATGGTCAGTGACAAAGAGGATGGCTGTCAACAAGATGGACTGACACAGTGGCTGCAATAGTGGGCTTAAGCATAAAAATGATTATGGGCATGGCACAGGACCAGGCAGTGTTGCATTTTGCTATACATAAGGTCCTCAGGATTCATGAGTGCCTCCTGATAAAACACATGTGCAATTGCCTAAGCCCAAACCAACTCCTCCTCAGTCTTTCTCAAGTCAGAAAATGACACCACCATCCATCCAGTTCCTAAAGTCAACTTGAGCTGGTCTCTTTTTGGGCCCCCACCCTAATATCCAGTCCATGAGCAGGAGCCTGTGGCTCTGGAGATGGCCACTTGTCTCCATCTCTACTGCTGGTGCCTGAATTCAAGGTACCACCTCCCACTCTCTGGCTCTCTGAGGCCATTTGTGCCCGCCCCATAAAGCCATTCTCCACGCAACAGCAGTAATGATCTATTTTCCATGCTTTAAAGAAAATTGTGGTGAAATACACATAACATAAAAGTACCATTTTAAAGTGTGCAATTGAGTGGCATCTAGGATACTTACAATATTGTTCAATGGTGATGACCATTAACTAGCTTTAGAATTTTCTTTTTTTGAAGCTTCATATATATATTTAACCATAAAGTACACACACCACATGCATCACTCTGTGTCCCCAAATCCAGTCCACTTTTTGTCTGAAGAGTTGGCTTCAGTACTGGTTTCAGCTCTGGGCTAGCAGCAAGTCCAGGGGCCATGTTATCAGGGGACCCTCAAGGGTGTTGTATCATCAAGTCTGGTCTTTTAATAAGAGTTCTAGATCTGCACACCATTTTCTCTCCTGCTGCATCAGGGACTCCACACTGTGTCCCCTCTCAGGGCTGTCTTTGGTGGTGGCCAGGCACCATCTGAATATTCTGGTCTCATGTTAGTTTCAGAATTTTTTCAGCACCAGAAAAGAAAATGCTCGTGTCCATTAAGCAGTCATACTCACTCCACTTGATGACTACTAATTTGCTTTCCGTCTCTGAATCTGCCTCTTTTGGACATTTCGTATTAGTGGGATCATACAATGTGTGGTCTTTTGTGCGTGGCCTCTTTTCACTTTGCATGTTTCCAAGGTTCGTTTCCTATTGTAGCATGTATCAGCACTTCACTCTGTTTTATGACTGAGTAATATTTCATTGTATGAATGGATATACCACACGTTCACCCATTCATCTGCTGGTGGACTTTTAGGTTGTTTTTCTATTTTAGATTTTGTGAATATGAACATTCATGTATAAGTGTTTGCTTAAAAACCTGTTTTCAGTTCTCTTGGGTACATACCTAGAAGTGAAATCACAGAATGACAGAGCAATTTGTGTTTAACTTATTGAGACATCGCCCAGTTTTTATTTTGAAATAATTATGGATTTAAAGAAGAGTTGCAAAGGTGTACCCAGAGTTCCTATACACCCTTCACCCAGTTTGCCCCAAGGTTAGTTCATGCATAACCACAGTACTTTGGTCAAAACTCAGAAATCAACTAACACTGGTATTACTGTTAACTAGACTACGTACTGCAGTTTTCCCACTAATTTCCTTTTCTGGCCCAGAATCTCTTCCAGGACACTACATTTCACTTAGTCATCATGCCTCATTAGTCTTCTCTGATGTGTAAAGATTTCCTGGTCTTTCTTTGCTTCTCATAACCTTGACCCTTCTGAAATGTCTCAGTCAGGTATTTTGTAGACTGTCCCTCAATTTGGGACAAGTATCTGATGTTTTCTCATGATTAGAATGAGGTGATAGGCTTGGGGAATGATACTACAAAGCTATCCTTGGTCACACTGTGGTGACTTTCATGCTGCAAAGATGCCCGAAGCTATGCCACCAGTACTTCAAATACCATCAGGGTCACCCAAGGTGGGCAGATTGCCAGACAAAGATAAACTAGGAGAAAGAGCTGCAGACCTACATTTGAAAATTAGCTGATGAAAACCTTATTTTCTTGCTCATCTGGTACTGCTGTAACAGAAATACCATTCGTGGATGGCTTTAACACAGCAAAGTTTATTCTCACACAGTCCAATAGGCTAGAAGTCTGAATTCAGGGTACTGGCTCTGGGGGAATGCACTGTCTCTGTTGACTCTCGACCCAGATCCTTGTGTTGCATCATAATTTCTTTGGTCTGAGAGCATCTTAGCGCAGGAATTTCACGTCTAAAGGATGCCCTCTGCTCCTGGTGATGCTTTCTTGATGGTATGAGGTTCCCTCTCTCTGCTTGCTCCCTTTTCCTTTAGTGTTTAAGTGCTACATCTGCTAACCAAAAGGTCAGAAGTTCTAATCCACCAGGAGCTCTCTGCAAACTCTATGGGGCAGTTCTACTCTGTCCTATAGGGTTGTTACGAGTTGGAATCAACTAGGAGGCAGTGGGTTTGGTTTTGGGGTTTAAGCTAAAAGTATAAAAGGTGGTGCAGGCCACACTCAAGGTAAACTCCCTTTACAATGGAGTATGGAGGTGACCTTAGGCAGGGTGTTACAGTCCCACTCTGATCCTCTTTAACATAACACAGTCTATTGACCACAGGCAGAGATTAGGATTTATAGCATAGAAAAATTACACAACGGAGGGCAATCACACAATACTTGGAATCATAACCCACTGCCGTTGAGTCAGTTCCAATTCCCAGTGAGCCTATAGAATGGAGTAGAACTGCTCCATAGAGTTTCCAAGGAGCACCTGGTGGATTTCAACTGCCAGCCTTCTAGTTAGTAGATGTAACCCTTAACCACTACGCTACATACTTTTGAGGGGACACAATTTAATCCATGACACTTATGTATGACAACAGAACATAGTTTGACTTTGGACACTTCCTCAGGAGGGATCAGTCACATAAAGATGTTATCTTACTTGGTGAAGTAGGTAGAGAGGGCAAGTCAGATGGTTTGGCACATACCTTCAGTAAGTGACATGAACGTCCTGGTAATCGTGAGGATGATGAAGGACTGGTTAACATTTAATTCTGTTGTAAACACGGTTACTCAAAGACAGTTTATACCACAAAGGTGAAATACTTGCCTCATTGCATTGCATCTGGGGTCCATGATATCAGCATGACTTATCACTGGTGATGCTGACCTTGACCACTTCACTAAGACAATGTTTTGCTGAATTTCTCTGTGGTTAAGTCATGAGTTTTTCCATTTTATACTCTATTCCTTAGAAACAGGCCACTAAATCCAGCCCACATGCAAGAAGAGAAATTAGATTGGGAGGCATATCAAAAAATGTGTGGGCATATGTAAAACCCCCCACAGCAAGGATTACATATTTGGGGAGTGATACTTTGAAGCGATGCAAATGCTCTGTTTCTCCTTAAAGCTTTTCACTCACTAATTTAACATCCATTGACAGATCTTGCCTGCAGCGGTCATTACTATAGTGTTTGTCTAACAGCAATTTTGTATTTTCCTCATTCCAGCTACATTTATTTACTTTTTCCTTCTACATTTATTAATTGGAATTCTTCTGCAAGGAATATTTGCCCCATCCTGCTTATTTATTTATTCAATCATTGATTTATATCACCATGGATATTTATTTAATTTGTTGGATTATTAGATCTGTTAAAACCTCATATTGGATTCCATCATCTCCAGCTGAAAAGCTTCTAAAGTCTTCCTTTGACACTTAGGAATGAAATCCAAATGCCCTATTTACTATGGTCTCCCTTACTTTTTTTCCCTTGCTCATTCCTGCTGTGGCCCAGCTGGCCTTCTTGCGGTCTCTCAAGCATGTGTCTTCATTCCTTCCTCCCCCGCAACCTCCCCGCCACCCATCGCCACCACCTTTGCCTTTGCCTGGAACACTCCTGCTCCTTTCCTTCACAGAGTGTTCTATCTAAACAAACTTCTTCCCCTCACTTTCTAGACCTACCTGGAATTAGATAACAGATACTTGTTAGTTCTTAGTACATAGCTTTGTGCTCCTTGCTAGTAAGTCAGCTACAACTTACAGCGACCCCACATATAACAGAAGGAGTCTTGGTGGCACACTGGTTAACTGATATGGCTGTTAACCAAAAGGTTGGCAGTTCAAATCTACCAGCTACTCTTGGAAATCCTGTGGGGCAGTTTTATTCCGTCCTCTAGGATTGCTATGGGTCAGAACTGACTCAACAGTAACAAGTTTTTTCAGGTTTTATGTATAACAGAAATGTTATATACATTACATAGTATATGCTTAATAAATATTGACTGACTGAATGTGGACAACCTTGGTGGTATAGTGGTTAAGAGCTATGGCTGCTAACCAAAAGGCTGGCAGTTCAAATCCACCAGACTTTCCTTGGGAACTCCATATGGCAGTTCTGCTCTGTCTTATAGGGTCACTCACTATAAGTCAAAATTGACTCAGTTGCAATGGGCATGGGTTTTTTAGTAAATGAATGCATGAACCTAAAAGAATACTGAAAGTTCAACCTATCCATTTCCTCTGATTATTGTGACAACTCATTTCTACACTGTATATATACATGTGGAGCATAAGGGTCAGTCTCATCAGATGTAAAATGAAGATTTCTGGGAAATGCACTTCATCAACAGTCGTTACTCATCAGTCAGTGGAGGCTCTCGTATTGGTGTGATGCTGTACGAGATTCAGTGGATCCAGACTAAGGTGGACTAGGAAGAAAGGCCTGGCAAACTATTTCCAAAAATAAGCCATTAAAAATGCTAAGAACCACAAAGGTCAGATATCCAACCAATCAAGGGGATGGCACAGAACCAGGCAGCGTTTTGTTCAGTCGTGCCTGGGATCACCATGAGTTGGGGCCGACCTGAGGGCAGCTAACAACAACAAGATGAAGATCATAAAAGGATCTATCTCCAAGACTGTTATGAAGATGAAATGAGTTTAGTGTACAGATGATGCACACAGTAAACATTCTGCAATTAGTACCTGTTCCTTCTGTTTATTAGCATCATTTGTAAAATGGGTGTAATAATAGCGCTCTACCATGTAGAACTGCTGAAAGAATTAAATCAGTTATTACAGTTTAAGTGGACTTTACACTGAGAAGCACCCAGAATTATGTCCAGTATATGTAACCGCTGTGTAAGGGTTTGATGTCCTATCGTCGCCGTCACAGTCGTCACCATTAGTAGCAACCCTTCACAGCCCATCTGAAAGCTGCTTTCATTGAATCTCATCTTTAGTAAATCCCTTTCCTCGGCCCAGACTGGCGGCTCAGGGATGATCGCCAGGTCAGCGGGGACAGCTCTGGGATGGGATACTGGCCCTTCTGGACCACAGACTTTCATCACCCCGCCCACTGGCCTGGACCGCCTGGGGTCTCCATGGAAACCCACCAGCCATGGGAGGGCGTGACGCCATCGAGACGGACAGGGCCTACGCCTATTGGATCAATGTCATGTGGGAGAGGAGAACAAACAGGTCTCTTACTGGTGTGCTCTTGTGGGAAGGCGGGAACGCGGCGACAGGCGGCGAGGGCTGTACTGCCTCTACCAATCAAAAGCCAAGGGAGCTTTGATGGACAGCCGCAGCGGGAAGAGGCTCAGAGAGCGGGCTTTCACCCAACCGGCGGGCCATAATCCCGAGGAAGGGCCAATGAGAAGGCGGCAGGGGAGGGGCGAAGGGGCCGGTTGCTCCGGAAGTGGAGGGAGGGGGTGAAAATGGCGCCCAGCTCGAAATCGGAGCGGAACAGCGGGGCCGGGAGCGGCGGCGGCGGCGGCCCTGGGGGTGCCGGGGGAAAGCGAGCAGCAGGTCGGCGGCGGGAGCACGTCCTCAAGCAGCTAGAACGGGTCAAGGTGAGTCCTAGTGCCTTGGAGAGCGCGCCGGCGGGTACGGAGAAGGGACGAGAGAGGTGGAGGGAGGGAGGGCGTTCGCGGAGTAAGGGGTTGGGGGCGGGGCCCCGGGGAACGGGGTATGGATGGAGGGGGCCAGGGCGGGGCCTCAGGAAAGGGGTTTGGATGGAGGACTAGGGGCGAGGCCTCGGGGGAGGGGATTTAGGTACTGAGAGCAGTGGGGTGGGGTCCCAGGGAAGGGGCTTGAGTGCAGGGGGCGGGGGCGGGGCCCCGGGGAAGGGGCTTGGATGCTGAGGATGAGGCGGGGCCGCGGGTAGGGGGCTTGGAACGAGGGGGCCCTAGAGGCCGCTGGAGGAGTGAGAAGGGGGTTGATTCAGGGTTAGACTCATTTTTCAAAGCCCGCTCCCAAGGCCCCTGTTACGGAGCCTTCCTAACCGTTTTGCAGAGTAGAACCCCTATGACCCGCTTCGGGCTTGCTCAGCCTGATGTTCCTTCCTCTGTCCCAGCTCTCACCACACGGGAGCCGGCAGCGACTTGTACCGTGATCTGCCCCCTTCATTGGATGGAAAGGAGCTCCCTGAATAGGGCCAGGTCTTTCCGCCTAGACCGGGAACTACATGAGCCCCTCAGTTCCCGGTACCCCCAACCTGTGTCATCCTCGTCAGTTGGAGATCTCAGAGGGCAGAGATGTGACTCTTGTCAGATCCGGAGCAGCCAGGGCAGGACGGGGACTCTGGACAGGGCCTGTGCCTTCTCCATTAGTTTGGAGCTCCAGGAGGGCAGGGTTGTGTCTCCCCCTTTTGACTGGGAGCTCCCTGGACAGAGGCTGTCTCCGCCCTCACTCTAGGGAGCTACCGGGGTAGGGCTGTGGCCCCACCCTTAGCTCTAAAGCTCTCTCGGCAACACTGTGTCTCCCATATCAGTCCTGGCCTCTCTGCCAGAGCTGTTGTCCCCCAGGCCGACCCCTCGTGAGCAAGTCTGTTCCTCCATCAGACTGGGACCTCCCAGAAGCCAGAATTGTCTCTGCCCTCACTCAGGGAGCTCCCGAAAGTGGACTCTTTGTTTCCTATCAGATTGGAATCTCTCGAAGGCAGGGCTCAGTCTTCCCCATCAAATGAGGCAACAAGCGTGAGGGTCCTCAGAATCCAAGTTATGCCAGCCTAGTTCCCAGGATTCTTCCTTGGTGGTGGTTTGGGGATGAGGGAGTGGGTTGGAAGGCTAATTGAGAAGTGGGTAGGGCAGGAATCAGGCCCACACTACTGTCTACCTCCACCAGCCCCCAGGTGAGGCCAGACAGGCTCCGCTGGTGGGTGGGGACAGCCAAATGAAGGTCACGCCCTCGTCCCAGCCTCCTTGGTGCTTGAGAAGACTCACTGCACAATGGAGCAGTCTTCAGGCAGGGAGCCGGCCACCCAGTGTGGGCCAGGGGAGGCTGGGAGACCTCCTGGGGAGGTGCCAGCGATGCTGCATCTCAGAGCCCAGGGGCTTCGGCAGGAGGGGCCCGCAGCTGAAGAGGTTTGAGGTTGGGAGGCCAGGGCAGGTCCCAGGTGGAGAGGGCGGTTCATGCCAGGTCTAACTGGCTACATTCAGTGTTCTCACCTCTGGTCCATTTGCCCCAGCCCTTCCATCTTCTGGAACTTGGGTCACCCTTGACTATGTGGCTGGCAGGAAGAGGGCCTGCATGACTAGGACTGGCCAGCTGCAGTGGGTGGTACTGTGCTTTTGACAAGGAACCTGGTGGCCAGAGGGCTACAGGAGGGTAGTGCCTGAAGGACGTTGGCTGCCCCTTCCCCAGATCAGTGGGCAGCTGTCCCCACGCCTCTTTCGGAAGTTGCCCCCCAGGGTCTGTGTCTCCCTCAAGAACATTGTGGATGAGGACTTCCTCTACGCTGGGTAAGGCTGGGGCCGCATTCGGGTGCGGGGTTGGGAGGAGTGGCGGGCTCTCCCTGAACCAGCTGTCTTGCTTGTCCGCCACAGACACATCTTCCTGGGGTTTTCGAAGTGTGGCCGCTATGTCCTGTCCTACACCAGCAGCAGTGGGGACGACGACTTCTCCTTCTACATCTACCACCTGTATTGGTGGGAGTTCAACGTCCACAGCAAGCTCAAGCTGGTAGGGCCGGGCTGGGCTCCACAGCGCTGTGTGCGGCTCCCATGGGCTGCTGTGCTGGGCCGCCTGGGCTCGGGGCCCAACGATGCCGTGTCACGCCTTTGCACCTAGACAGCTTGTCTGTAAGACTGTGATAATCTAGTCACGAGATTGTTGGAAAGACCATGTCAAATCACATGGAATGACTATTTTTATAGGTCAAAGATGGGAAATAGTGGCCATTTCATTTGGTGTAACTCAGTATGTACCCCAAACAAAACCCACACCCATTGCTGTCGAGGCAGTTCCAACTCCTGTTGGCCATGTAGGACAGAGTAGAAGTGCCCCATAGGGCTTCCAGGGACCAGTGGGAGATCTAAACTTCTGACGTTTTGTTTAGCAGTCAAATTCTTTAACCACTTTACCAACAGGGCCGTGACTCAGTATATAAAGCCTGTGAAACATCACTGGCCCAGGTCCTGTGGGACATATTAGCTTGTTGTGACCATACAGGCTGCCCTACTGGCTTTCAGCCCTGATCCTTGACCCCTCGGGCCCCTGTAAGGTGGGTGCTCTTGTCCTGTTTTATCAGTAAGCTCAGAAAGGTGAACGGGTTTGCTGAAGCCTCCAGCCAGGAGGGCTGGGTCCCTCCACTGAGTAGGGGCACTGTGGCTGAGCTCAGGTCCAGCGCCATCTCCCCAGCTGAGAAGTGTAGCCTCCCTAGCTGCTGCTCCAAGAAGCCTCTCTAGAGATGGAGCTGGTGGCTGCTTGGGGCCCCCCAGCCTGAGACACCACGAAAGAGGATGTCCCTGCCAATTCCTGGTCTGGCCTTGTTCTAGATCAGCACTGGCCAGGCTTGGGGAACCCACCCCCACTTCTCAGTCCCTGTGACCCACCCCACACTGACCCTGGGAATGCCCCTCAGGTGCGGCAGGTACGGCTTTTCCAGGATGAAGAGATCTACAGCGATCTGTACTTGACCGTGTGTGAGTGGCCCAGCGATGCCTCCAAGGTCATTGTCTTCGGCTTCAAGTGAGACACAGGGATGGGGAGGCTGGGGATAGGCTGGGTTGCAGTGGGGCCCCTGGTGGGGTCCGGGCAGCTGAGGCTCTGCTGCCTCTAGCACCCGCTCGGCCAATGGCATGCTCCTGAACATGATGATGATGAGTGACGAGAACCACCGTGACATCTACATCAGCACTGTGGCCGTGCCACCACCGGGCCGCTGTGCTGCCTGCCGAGATGCCAGCCGGGCCCACCCAGGTGAGGGCCAGGGCTGCCAGGGGCATTGACCGCCTTGCCTCCCAGGCTGTCAGCGCGGGTGAGACTGGTGTGGCATGTGTCGCTGCAGGTGACCCGAGTGCACAGTGCCTGCGGCACGGCTTCATGCTGCACACCAAGTACCAGGTGGTCTACCCCTTCCCCACCTTCCAGCCCGCCTTCCAGCTCAAGAAGGACCAGGTGGTGCTGCTCAACACCAGCTACTCACTGGTGGCCTGTGCCGTGTCTGTCCACTCAGCAGGTAGGCTCCTGCCTGGCCTGAAGGCCCGCTGGCTACATTGGGAATGGGCATTTCCCAGGGCCAGCCTGTTCGTGTCCCTCTTGTGAGTGCTTTGGGCATGTTACCTGCTAAACTACCAGCAGCCCTGTGGTCCTTTTATGGACAGAGAGACCAAGGCACAGAGAGGTGAAGTCACCCATCCAAGGTCACACAGTAAAGAGCTAAAGTGCTTAGATTTGAGCCGTGCAATCCCATCCAGCACTGTCTAGTAGAACTTCATACAGGGCTGAGTGATCCCCCTCTTTGGAGTTCGCTCATACAGGGCGGAGTGGTCCCCTTCTGTGGGGTTCACTTGTAGAGGGCTGAGCACTCACCGTTCATGGACGTCACTAAGACCACTGGTAGATACTAGTGACTGCTCAGCATGTGGAATGTGGCCTATGCACCATGGAAGTGAGTTTTCCATTTTAGTTACTTTGAAACTAAAGACACAGATAGAAATTTTGGAGTGCATTGTAGATGGCCAGCATTTTACATCTTTGGATATTAAGACATGCAAATGAAGACCAGAGCTGATCACTTGACAAGAGTGGCAGGCGTCAGAAAGCTGAGTGATGCTGTGGCTGGTGGGGATGGGGACGGTGCAGCCCCTGCCCTCAGGTGATGTGACAGTGGAGTGTGACTGTGCTCTGCAGCTCTGTGCCAGGGCTTCTCCTCTGGGGGATTCTCACTGGGCCATGAGGGGCGTGTCCAAGGCTTTGGAAGCTTGAACTCAGTGTTCATCTCAGGGAGTGAGGAGGTATGACAGGTGGGTGTTCTTTGGGGAGCAGACCCCTAGTCCATGTTCCCAGAGCATCCTGGGTGGGACTTAAAGATGTAATGCAAATGTAAAAAGAAACACAGGATCTGTAACTCCACTTACATGTTAAAACACATTGCAGTTTTACAAGAACTTGGTCAGATACCCACTAAATACATTAAAATGGCTGCCATTGGAGAGGAGACGGAATTAGAACAAAACAAGGGTAAAACCAGCTGACAAGCAAGAGCAGGGACACTGTTGTTCCCAGACACATCCGGAGGGCCATCCATCTCCTGGCAAGCTGAGCCTCTGTGAACAAGATGCTATCGTTCACCAAGGCCCAGCCACCAGAGTTGGTTTGCTGTGTACCCCCAGGACACCAGCCCAGGTTAGGTTAATGCACCGTCCTCCAGTGGCTGTTGGCCCTGTTAGGAAAGCCACCAGGATTCCATGATATGGGATTCTGCTGTGTACCCTGGTCCAGGGAATGGGCACGGTCATAGCTGCTTGCATACTGTGTCACCATGGGAGACATTACCTAGAGGGAACCTAAGTAAGATTACCCAGACTCTGCCACTCCTGGGGGACAGGCACCTGGACCCACATCATCTTACCTGTCACCTTGGACAGGCTCCTCTGGGCCTGTCTCCACTTTGCTGACCTGGGAGAACACAGTCCACACTCCTAGGGTTGGCTTCAGGGGCTTGCCAGGGCCCAGCTTGCCCAGAGAACCACTGAGTTCTCCACACTAACCCCCACATTCCTCAGAGGGGACCTGGCACCCACTGGGGAGGCTGAGGTGGAGACCTAGGCTCCAGGCTGTGCCAGCGTGGGTCTGGCTGGTTGGGAGGGACAGAGGGCTGTGTGTGGGTGGATGTATCACTAGTACTCTTGGGCTTAGTCTCTGTGGCTTTCAACTGTCTCCACTGCAGCCTGGCAGCTCCCTAGGGCAGGGTTGTGTCTGCTCACTGCTGTGTCCTGGTGCCCAGCTCACACTAGGTACTCCAGGTTTGAATGTGGGTGTGATGTGTGGGGTAGGCATTTCAAACTGGCCACTTATCATGGATAAATATTCTAGAAGGATCTTCTTAAACTACACCTCTAAGGAGGCCAGGGGAACATCCTGAATTTGAATATTGCTCTCTCCATTACTTTTTTTGTTTCAGGTGATGGCAGCTTCTGCCAAATCCTGTATGACCACACCATCTCACCCCTGGTCCCTCCCAGCTCCCCTGCACCCCAGAGTCCAGAGGTGCCCCCAGTCCTCCCCAGCCTCTCCCCTGAGGCTGCCCCAGTCCGGCCCTCTGGGGCCTCCGAGCCCTCACCTGCCATTGCCAAAGCCAAGGAGTTTGTGGCTGACATCTTCCGCAGGGCCAAAGAGGCCAAGGGTGGGTCCTCTGAGGAAGCCCGGCCACCCCCCTGTCCAGGGCCCTCAGGTAGCCGCTGTCGCCTTCTCGCTGAGCCCCTAGCCCCAGGTGGGGAGGTAGTGCCCCGGGATAGCCCCCCTGCAACGGAGACGCCTGCGCCGGAGCCTGGCTATGTCAACTACACCAAGCTGCATTATGTGCTTGAGTCCGGGGAAGGGACAGAGCCAGAGGATGGTGAGCCAGCAGCGCCCTGGGTCGGGAGGCACTGTGGCCCTCCTGGCCTCTCACATTGCATGCCCCCCACCTCTGCCTTCCTAGAATTTGAGGACGACAAGATCTCCCTGCCCTTTGTGGTGACTGACCTCCGGGGCCGCAATCTTCGGCCCATGAGGGAGCGGACGGCTGTCCAGGTTGGTGCTGGGGGAAGGACAAGCTGAAGGCGTGGCCCTTGGTGAGGCTGCTGGAGTGGAAGTTGACACAGCCCTCCCCTGCCTCCTGCTTACCTGCTCACAGGGTCAGTACCTGACAGTGGAGCAGCTCACACTGGACTTCGAGTATGTCATCAATGAAGTCATCCGCCATGATGCCACCTGGGGCCACCAGTTTTGCTCCTTTAGCGACTATGACATCGTCATCCTGGAGGTGGGCCTAGGAATGGGACAGAGCAGGCCCAGAACCTCCTTGCTCTGGGGGGTCACCCTCAATGGCTTGTCATCATCTGACCCCACTCTAGGTATGCCCGGAAACTAACCAGGTCCTCATCAACATTGGCCTGCTGCTCTTGGCGTTCCCATCCCCTACTGAGGAGGGCCAGCTCCGGTAAGTGGGTTGAGACCCCTCCCCTAGGAGGGCAGCATCAGTGTGGGAGAGGGGGAATGGGAGAAGACGCCCCAACACTGCAAACTTGGATCTGCCAGTGTTACTGCTCCAGAGACTAGGGAGACACCAAGTGGGCTCACCCCCTCCCTCTGTGCCCCCTGTAGACCAAAGACCTATCATACCAGCCTTAAGGTGGCATGGGACCTCAACACGGGCATCTTTGTGACGGTCAGCGTGGGCGACCTCACTGAGGTCAAAGGGCAGACCAGGTGAGGCGGGGACAGGTGGGGCCACTTGGGGGATGGCAGGGCCAGGAGAGCATCTCACCTCCTCACCCCTCAGTGGCAGCGTCTGGAGCTCGTACCGGAAGAGCTGTGTGGATATGGTGATGAAGTGGCTGGTGCCTGAGAGCAGTGGCCGCTACGTTAACAGGATGACCAATGAGGCGCTGCACAAAGGTGGGTCTAGAGACCAAGGACCTCACTGGCATGGCTGTACTCTTACCCACTGCTAGGCCGGGCTGAGCAGGCCTGAGTCTGAAGTGTGGTTGAATGAATGGGTACACTGGATGTGCTGGGGATGTTGCAGAATCTGGGGTGAGGGTAGGGGAGCCCTTAGCAGACTCAGCTGAGGGGCTGTTCAGAGGCCAGACGGGCCCTGGCCAGTGGGTCATCCATGTGACAAGACATTGGGTGGCTGCAGGTAGGACTCAGAGGGGCTCTTAGTGGTGCCTGCCTTTTAGAACCTTATGGGCCTGGTGGGTGGTGGGCAGCTGGAAGGCTGGCCCATAGTGGCCTCGTGGCACTGTGCCCCCTTCCTTGCAGGGTGTTCTTTGAAGGTCCTGGCAGACAGTGAGCGATACACGTGGATCGTGCTGTGAGGGCCCCAGCGCCCTGGACACTGACTCCAACTACCTCCGCAGCCTGGGAGCCGGCCGCTTCCCGGGCTGGCCTCTTCCCGGCCGCGGGCCAGCTGACCGATGACCGGCACTAGTGTTAGGCTGCAGGAGGTGGCTGGGCGGGGGCAGTCGTGGCGGCCTGAGAGTCTGGATGCTTCTTATTTATGCCTATTTAAGTTGGGTAGGGGCAGAGGGAGGGAGCCCCCTGCCTCGCCAGCCACAAGTGTCCTATCTCCACTGTAGTTGGGCACGGCCAGTTCCTAGAGTATCTGCCCCTTTCCTCGCTGCAGGAGGTGTGGACATTGCCCTCGGGGAGGCTGAAGAACCCAGGTGCCCTGCCCACCCCACCCCACCCCACCCCACCCCACGGCAGCCTCCCCAGCACAGGGGTGAGAAACCTCGTGGCCATTCTCTTGATTTCCTCTTCATGTAATAAATGTTTTATTTCTGAACCTTGCCAGGTTACCTCACTGCTGCTCAGGGCCCAGTGTGAGCCCCCAGCCTCCCCACCAAGTCCCAGCAAGTCAGCAGTAGCCAAATAACACAGCGGAATTTATTGTGTTTTAAGAAAGACTACAAAAAGGTAGAAAACAGCTCGGCACACTAGACTACCACACCTGTGGACACTTTTCACCGCCGGGAGAGGGTGGCCCGTGGGCATCAGGGTGGGCGGGGCCAGTCCCAAAAGCTGTAGCACGCGGAGCACACAAAATAGTGATTTTTATACAGTCAGATTTTTTTCTTTTTTGCCATAAACATCTATCGCACAGATTTAAAACACTGAGAAAACCAGAACAGATAAGGCCATGATGGTTGGAAAAAAACCCAACAAGTTACCGACTCCGCTTGGTGGCGCTCACAAATCGCACAATAGTCACGTGGTTGAGAGGGTGGGGGTCACGTCACGGAGGAAAAGCACAGTCTCCGGGAAGAGTAGGCGCGCGGAGAAGGTTCCATTACAAACCAGTGGCGAGGAAGTGGGCGTTGGGAGGGGACCCAGGCAGGCACCGGGTGGGACAGGCCCCACTGCCCACAGCAGGGCTTGGCCACCCGACGCTCTTTGGAAGCTGGAGGCCAGGCCCCATACCACCCTTTCCTAGCCAGGCTGGGTAGGGCCCTCCTCGGGCAGAGGGACAAGGGGGCCCGGCTCTGGAGAAGATGCCACACCCAGGCTTTAATTGCACTTATACCAAGGAGGGGGAACGGTGGGGCTGCTAGGGGTGGACTACTGGGACTGCTGCCGACAGTGGGGGTCCCCAGGTGACACCCACTTGCGCCCGCCTGGGGCTCAGGCTGGGCCCCGGACAGGCTGTGCAAAGCCAGCGAGCTGAATAAATTAACGGTTCGCAGGAGAGGGGGCCTGCCTGCCTGCCCCCTCGGGTGGCGAGAGGAAGGGCTGGCGGGGGACGGGGTGAGGGAGATGCTGCGGCCTTCAGGGCCCAGGGGCCGCGCTGGCTGCCCCAAAGGGCACCTGGGCACGGCGGCAGGTTCCTTAAGGCACATCTTTTGTGTCAGAGTTTACAGCTGCGGCTCCACCGGGCCATGATTATGTCGGCCCCGTCTGGAGGCGGGGCCCCTCTCTGCCCTGGCCGAGGCTGGAGCTGTGTCAGCGAAGCCACAGAAGCAGTCGGGGACCCTGGCATAGGGGACTGATGGGGGCGGGCGGGTGGGGACCCGGGCCGGCGGCCGCGGGCTTAGCTGGAGGGCAGCGCCTGCACGAAGAGGCCGCGCGTGTCTGGCCGGGCCAACTTGGCAGGCGGCTCCAGGGCCTCGGGGCCCAGCGCAGGCGACTCGCCCCCGTCTGCCAGCGAAATGTCCTGTGGCAGCTCGTCCTCGCTCTCCTCCTCCTCTTCCTCCTCTTCATCTGGGGCACAGGGACCAGCCTCGGCTCAGAGCGCGGCAGCGATGCCCCCTGGCCTGCGCCTCTTCCATCCCCTCCCCCTGCTGGCTGCCTCCCGGGCTCAGAGTGGGGACATGTTCTGCCTACCTTTATCGGGGTCCAGGGGGTTCAGCGAGCTGGCCAGGTTGGCGAACTGGAGAACAGGAGACGGGAGGTGAGGATCCCGCCGCAGATGCCCTGCCCCACACCCTCAGACCCCGCCCACCCACCTCGCCCATGACGGCGATGGGGGTCTCGCCCTTGGCCTGGGCCACGCGATGCTCGATCAGGTAGTACATGTATTCATCGTAGAGCAGCCGGATGAGATGGAAGGAGCCAAAGCTGGCGGCGCTGCGCAGGGTCAGGTCCCGGATGACCATGGAGCTGAAGTGCGGCCGAGGGGAGGACTGTCAGGACTGCAGGCCCCGCCCCTCGGACCCCAGTATCTCCAGGCCCTGGCCCCTCCCCACTCTACCTAAAGACTGCCGCCAGAGGCAGCGACAACCCACCCCGCCCCGCCCAAACCCCGCCCTCACAAATTGGGAGGAGGGGGCCTTTTGGGGTCCGCCTTCGGCCCGCCCCCAAGGGGAGGAGCCCTCCCAGGTGCCGCCCAGGCCGAGGAAGGGCCCTCGATGAGCCCGCCTCTGACCCACACCGAAGGGCGGGTCTTCTCCGCTCCGCCCCCCACTCAGGCAGCCGCCGGGGCGCCCGCACCTGTAGAAGGACCACTTGAGGAGGAAGAGCTTGGCGGCCTTGGGGAAGCCGGCGCTGCCCTGGTAGGGTTTGAGCACCTGGCTCACGACGCCGTCCAGCCAGGCGGCCCACTGCTCCAGCGAGTTCTGCTGCTGTAGCGTCACCTTGAAGTCCTGCTCCAGCCGCTGCACCACTCGGTCCTCGCAGCGGCACACCCACGAGGCCTGCTCCTAGGGCACAGCGGACGATGCTGCGGCTCAGCCACCGCCCGGGGCTCACCTGCGGCTCCGGGCTCATCTGCCTCGACCGAGCTCACCTGCACATTGGCGAAATCGACGCGGTTGAGGTCGCTCAGCATCTGATTGATCTGCGCCGTGTTCTGAAGGACTGCGCGCGCCGCCTGTGCCAGGTGGTTGAGCGACGTGTAGCGCCGTAACGTCTGTGCGAAGGCGCCGGCTGCAGCCACCTGAGAGGCCAGGGAGCTTGTGGGGACTGATCTCACCAGCCCCTGCCCCACCCACTGTGGCCCTGGTGGCTGGCTCCTAGAGCTCTTTGAGCTGCGGGTGGGGGCCAAGCCCAGCTGGCACCCTTCTCTGGCTGCGCACCCTCCGCAGCCTCTCTGGGCCTCGTTCCCCTTTTATTTCTAAAACGGAAGGGATGCTTTCTACATCGTGGCTTTTATTGTGAGCCCAAGGAGTACTGGTTTTCTAACGTTAGGTCTTCAGCCACTAGTGAGCACCCACAAAATCACTCTCCTGGTGTACTGTATTCTGACCAGCACTATCAGTTTTAGTGGACGTACACAGGAGGAGACACTGCTGGATACTACCCAGAAAAAGTGAGTATTGCTTCCATAAACGTCTCTTTCAACAACACCTTCAGCTGTGAGGACCGAGGCAGGAATTCTGCCCCCTGTGCTCACTGCTGTGCTTCCAGCACTGAAAGGCGCCCAGGAGATGCTTGATAAATGCTGAATAAGCAAGTGACTAAGGGCCTTTGTCCCAAGGGCTTCCTATGTCTAGCATCCACTCTCCTTAGCCCCCACTTCTGCCCTGTGTCCACACCCCACCAGAGAGGCACCTTCAGACATGCCATCTAACAGGTTGTCTTTTTGTCAACATATATATATATGTATATATGAAGAAATTCAACAAAAAGAAAAACCATGTTTTGTCCAAGCACACTCCTTCTAGTCCCTTCTGTCTAGGTCATCATCAAATGTGCAGTTCTGGGCTATCCTATTTCCTTAGAGATGTCTTTTTTTTTTTTTTTTTTACATTTTCTGTATTTCTGAACACTGAAAGCAGTTTCTAGTGAGGCTGCCTGAAAAGAACTGTTTCCAGTTTGCACTTGGCTTTTATTGCTTGAGATGCTATGTCAAGCACACGAATGCCACAAAAGGGTTCCAGAAGTGGGCACCTCAGGAAGCAGGTTTCTAAAGACAATTGCCCTGTCCCTGAGTGCAGGCACCGGGGACACATCTAGGGGACAGATCTACTGGACAGAGGTCTTACACAGTAGAGGAGATTGAGGCCCAGGGCCTCATGCCCTAAGGCCACCCAGCCAGCTGCTCAGGTACCTTGTGAGTCTCTCTCCTCACCTTCACCCTCAGCATCTCCTCAGGGATGTTCACCATGGCATGGGTGAGCCAGCTCTCCAGGCTCTTGGCAAAGTTCCGGATTGCTTGGGTCAAGGCACCTGTGGGTAGCAGTGAGGACTGGTTAGGGCTGGGAGGGTGCCCGCGGTAAGAGCCCGTGGCCACACACTCACTGGGGATGGGCCGCAGCACATCAGGGATGAGGATCTCCACCAGGCCCTGGTACAGCACGTTGTCACAGTGCTTGGTCCACTGGAGCACAGGTTCGAACTTGGAGAGGAGCACCAGGCTGGCCTTGGGCAGCCGCTTCTCGGCCTCGTCGTGCCTGTGGATACCACCCACTGAGTCAGGCAGGCACAGGCACCCACTACCTGGGCCAGTGGGCACTGCATGCCTTCCCGGATCCCCAGGTCAGACAGGAATCCTATATTCTTCACAATAAGACCAAATGGGCACAGATGGTTTCCACTCCAGTAATGAAATGGTGCCCACCCTCAAACCCAGGCCCACTCATCCTACACACTGAGCATCAGACACGTACATTTGGAGGTCAGAAGCACATGCATACTCCACCAACTGCAAAGTCAGACAGGCACCCCCCCCACAAGCTCAGATGGGCACCCCATCCCTGTGTGTCTACTTATACACTGTCCCTGCCCCCCAAGCATTATGGGACTCACACGGCCAGCGGCGGTGCCTCACTGGGCTGGCTGAGATTGTATCTCCAGAAAGTTTTCCACAGGGTCTCCACAAGGGTGAACTGCAGATTCACCATGACATCAACGATGGCCTGTTTAGGAGACTGGGATGCTCAGAGGGGCTGAAAGGCTGTGGTCCTCCCAGCTCATGGTTAACCTCTGCCTGCCCACCCAGCCTGGTGGCCTACCTCACAGTGTTCCCGGTACAGGAGCTGGAAGGCCTTGATGTCCCCGGGCCCAATGCCTTCTGGCAGCACTTTGCCCTGGAGGTCCAGCTCTGTAAAGTCAGGGAGGCTCCGGGAGGCGTCTGGAGAACAGGGGAGCCAGGCACCATGAGGTCCTCAGCTCCTGCCTGCCCCCCCCAACCTCAAGCTTTCCTGAGATCCTATTAAGTTGTCACTACTTTCCTACTTGCAAGTAGGTGGCCCCCATGTGCAGTGGGAGATGTTGAGGTTCCAGGAGGTCATATGCCTGACCCAGGGTTCCCCCTCAGAAAGCTCCAGAAAGCAGGGGATCTGCAATGAGGAAGGCTCCAGGGCCTATGTACCTCCGCCACAGAGAACACGAGCGGCTCTTCTCGGCTACAGCTTGGCTGCTAAGTGGCAGTGCTGGGCTGGCCCCTGGGACATGGGACTTTTGAGTCCAAGCTGCCTCCCTGTGTCCACCCACCTGGCCAGGAAGCAGTCCCCAGATTCCAGTCAGGCCCACAGGGAAGCTGCCCTGAAGCCTGGACCAAAGGTGGGTGATAACCAAGGACCGTCATCCCTGAGGACCCCCCTCAGCTTGTCAAGGAACGGGATTTCACACCCTCCCTCAGCTCACCACAAATCTGTAAGAACCCACAGGACAGGGCTAGCACAGGAACCCCAGTATGGGTAGCATCACTGACGCACACTGGGTGTCTGCTCGGTTCTTGAGGTTTGTTTCCTGCACTGGTTTTTGCTTTATGAGTCTTTTTTCAGAAATTCATCTCTAGAAGTGCCATACGTGCACACCTTGGTGAGCAGACTTGGACCTGTGGAGGCTCCCGCTGTGAGGCGGCTGGATGAGCGAGGACGATGGCCCTCACGAGGCCTCACGAGAGAACGGAAGCTACCCTGTCACATCATGGCACAACAGCTGACATGAACCATCCAAGTGAATGTGTCTGTTTATGTGGGATATGGAATATGTTTTAGCATAAAAGGGGGTGATGCAGGGGCATTGGAGTTAATGGAATTAATTAATGGAGTTAATGAAATTAATTCATGGGAAGGTGTCTTGGGGATAAAATCCCCTTACAAGGCAGGGATGACGGTCTTGCTAGACTCGTGCAGGCCCTTTCTGCAGCTCTCCTTGAGCCCTCACCCCCAGAGACTGAGCTGTCACACATAGGGAAGCAGCAAGGCGACCACTACATATCTGCCTCTCCTGGCTTCAGGACACGCTCTGAATGCAGAAGACACCTCCCTGGGCCCCACCCCAACCAGGGAGGCCCTCACCCAGGAACTGCTGGTACTGCTGGACCTGGGCGCTGATGTCAGACAGCCCAGCAGCCTGCTGCTGCCCCACGGCCACGCCGTTGGTCATGCCTTCCATCTTCTGGATGGGCTTGAGCCTGGGGGAGGACAGGTAGTTGGGCAGGAGCCTGGTGGGGTGATGACTGGGGCCACACTTCCCTGTCCACCCAGCAGGGCCTGGCCTGCCTCCTACCTCTGCTTCTGTGAGAAGGGCTGGCCCCGCATAGCCATGTGCTGCTGGTCCTCCATCAGGCGCAGCAGGGGCGAGTTGGCCTTGATGCGCAGGCCATAGTAGTGGTACTTGGAGTTGCCCCTGGGAGGGAGGTGCAGGTGAGGCTGGTGGGGGGCAGGGTATGGGAGCCCCACATCACCTCCACCTCAGCTCTGCTTGGGAGCTGAACAGAGACCACAGGCTCTACCTTCAGAGAGCCAGTGGTGCTCAAAGGGAAGACTCCCACTGGCCACTGCTCTATTCATAGCTCAACCCTGACCTCCACATGGGCCTGGCACCCAGCAGAGTTCTTGATGGCCAGTTCTAACACAGCTGGTGACTTACACAGGCTGGCCACAGGCCAGCACTGTTCTGAGCCCTGTGCCTGTATGACCCTTGTTCCTTACTGCCACCCTCTGAGGGGGTCCTGACATCCATGCACAAGTAAACAAATGGAGGCTTGAAACCGGGGCTTGGAGCTGCGTGGCCAGCAGGGACCAGCAGCACAGGGTTCTTCCTGAGTGAACGCACACACTCCACGGTCCTGCCTAAGCTCTGACTGTGCAGCGCCACCCCCATGCCCTCCTCACAGAGGGTACATTTCAGTGCTGGACGACAGAATCAAAGACACTTAAGTGAAATAAAAGGTACACTGGATGGTGCTAAGGAGAAAAATAAAGCAGGGAAGGAGGAGAAGGTGTCAGGGAGGGGCCTGGGGACCAGGGAGAAGGCCCAGCTCTACAAGAACCTGGGGTGGTAGTGGGTGGGTGTGTCAGAGGACCCACAAGGGGCCAGTGAGAGCCAGAGTCCGTCAGCAAGCTGAGGCCTATCAGCAACTTGGGGTGGGGTGGCCGCACAGGCCCACCTGGTGCCGAGGCGGCGTGTGCGCAGGCCCATGAAGACAGAGCGGATGAGCTTGCCGAAGGAGGCGGCGTTGACGGGCTCCAGCTTCTGCTCCTGGCAGTGCAGCAGGTAGTGGCAGTAGAGGGTGCTTCGGGGCAGGCTCACACCCTCCGCTGTCTCGTAGTTATCCAGGAGCCACTGGACCTGGGGCCAGAACCGGGTTGGGAGAGCAAGGAGATTTGCTTGCAGCAAGGTACTCTGAATTTCCAACTGTGATCCTTACAGCTAAGCTCTAAGGCACACCACACCCTGAACAGCAGCAGCACCTGACTCTCATAGAACTCTAGAACCACACTTTCCACTCAGTCACCATTAGCCACTTGCAGCAATTTGAATGTAAATGTACACTAATTTATGATTAGTTAAAAAAGCCAGTCTCAAGAGGTCACATGCTGTATGCCTGATTCCATATACAGCATTCTGGAAAGGATAAAATCAGAGATGAGGAATAGATTTGTGGTTGCCAGGGGTCAGGTATGCTGGCAGGGAGGAAGCTAGGTGTGACCTTGAAAGGGTCACAGGAGAGAGAGCTTTGTGGTGAAGGAATGGTTCCATATCCTAGTTATAACTTGTAACCACTGGCAGAGGCTGGATGAAGGGTACCCAGGCCCTCTCTGACCTATTTCTATAGCTTGAATCAATGAGTAGGAATTGACTCAATGGCAACGGATAAGGTCTGACATGATGAGATTCTGCTTATTTCAAAATAAATGTTTGAAAAAAATTTTCTCAGCTCCTTAGTTGAACCTGCCGCACTGCCAGCACTCAACAGCCACATGCGGTCAGTGGCTACCACAGTGGGCCGCAGAGAACCATCCCATCACTGCAGAGCGTTCTACAGGACAGCACATTTCAATCGGTAGCTGCAGGTCCACTGGGGGGGCAGGTTGTGAAATCACTTAGGTGGGCCACAATGAGCTGCATCTGAGCATTATGGGAAGTCCCATCTTTAGTTACATAATCCACAGTGGGTGTCCTTGGGTTGCAACGCAGGAGTGCAGTTACCGCAAACATAGAAAAGCTAATGCTCAGATGCTGAGCTCTGTAGGGCAGGGGCACCAGGCCCTGACCCACTCCCCAGTCACACAGCTGGTAAGAGGGCAGCTGGGGACAGCCTCCTATGGGGCAACGTAGGTTGTGGCACTCGCCTTATAGATGGATGCAGAGCCTTCGCTGGGCTGTTCTTTCCTCCCCAGGGTGCCTGCCTCATGCTCCTCTTACTAGCTATGCTCCGTTGTGAGTGGTACTGAAAGATGACACTTCCGTGGGACCCCCCAAGAGCTGCAGGTCCAAAGAAGCTGAATAATTTGTCCCCAGCCACATAGCATGGGTCTGACCCCAGGCCATTGGCATAAAAGCGCTGCAGTCCCTGTGATGCAGTCTCCTGCTGCTGGTTCCAGGGAACGCAGCTTCTTGTGCCCACTACCCACCCTGCTACCCAGGGTTCCCCGCCCCTGCCTTGCCCAGGGCTTGGGCTGGGAACTTACGGTGGCTGGCGAGGCACGGGTGGTGTGGGAGTAGGACTGACTGGCGCTGCCCAGCATGTACCCGCCTTGGATCACGTAGGTGCCCGTCCCACTGCTGCTGCCGCTGCCGCCGCTGCTGCCACCACCACCACCGCCACCTCCCCCGCCGCCGCTGCCGCTGCTGGCGCCACTGCTGTTGCTGCTGCTGCTCCCACTGCTGGTGGCGCTGGCAACGACCTGGCCACCAGACACGTACATGGGCACGGAGCCACTGCTGGGCACTGCCTGAGAAGTGGCGGGCGTGCTGACCTGGGCGGCCGTGCTGGCTGCCTCGTAGTAGCTGGTGCCAGCCGTCTGTGTGTACAGCGGCGTCTCGGGGTAGGGGTAGGTGCTGGAGCGGCTGAAGAAGAAGCAGAAGGACAGTCAAGGGACAAGGGCTGAGGGTAGACCAGGCTCCTGGAGGGGGAAGTTCCCAGGACCCTGGGCTTCTGCCCAAACACAGCCCCAAGAGAGCCAGCCCCATGAAAGGCATGGAACAAGACAGCCAACGCTTCCCTCCAGTGGACTAATTCCCTCCCATGTGCTTGATGGCATTTTCCATCCAGTGCTCAGAGTAGCCCCCTGACAGGGGGGTCACTGTCCCCACACAGACAGAAGGAAACTGAGGGGGATGGGACCAGTAGCCTGCAACAGGCCACATGTTTCAACTCCATCAAAATGCTGAATATGGAGTACCTACTGTGTGGTGGACCCAGTCCTACAGACCACAGATACAACAGAGGACAGGAGAGTTAAATCCCTGCCCACAGGGAAGTGACATCTTAGAGGGGAAGGCAGGCTTGGCACTGCAAAATAGGAATAGTGGGTACAATACTAGAGGTGTATAATGAGGAGGTACGGGAGGCAGGAAGGGGGTATGGGAAGAAGGGGAATTCTGATTTTAAATGCGGGAGTCAACCCGGGTGGCCATGTGGCAACAATGACCGTAAGTGTGCAGATGGTGCTTTGTGAGGACATGGCTCCCACCTCACACCTAGAGGCTGACCTTACAGCTGTCCTTGCCCCTGGACACCTTGGTTCCCTTTCTAGGGGTTTTAAAGAAATGACAGTGTAGCCTGCATAGGTGTGAAAGAGAATGAGGAAGGCTCTGCTGTCGTGCTCCAGAACACACTGTTAAATCTTAAAAATGCAGAGATGGTGTGGATGGTGTGTTGGAGGAAGGGGGATGATAGCTTGACCTTTAGGGCTGTCCCCTGTAGGGTGGCGAGTACAGCGGAAAGGTGACTGGCAGGGAAACCACACTCAGTGTCTCACCAGGTATCACAGGATACAGCTTTGATTTGGAACCCTCTGAGAATCAGAATTGAGTCAACAGCACTGGGTTTGGTTTTATTTCTTTTTAAAACATGTAAATTAAAAGAATGCAAAGTTGGAAACGGATAAAAACATGGCCTTGGTGATGGACACAACATTAAAGATCACCCGACAGAATTTTTGCAAGACCAATGCCTTATTTACTGCAAATATCTTTGTTCAACAACACAACCAGCAGCTATAAACATGGACCTCACCAGGTGGACATATGGGAATCAAATCAACTAAAAATCTGGACTTTACCAGGCAGGACGCACAGGAATCAAATCAACTATGAACGTGGACCTCACCAGGTGCGACATACAGGAATCAAATCGAACTCACCCTTGACAAAGTGCCACATACCTCACTGCTGAATATCACTATGGCCACCTTCGAGGTACTCCCTTTGGGAAGCTATGCACCAAGGCCAGTGCCTAGTCCACCCTTCAAACCAATTTTTAAACTCTTTTTCTTGAACAGCCATGACAGCTGTTGTATTACCCTTGATGTCCTAAATGTCATCAAAATGTCTTCCTTTCAATATTTCCTTTATCTTCAGGTAAACAAAAAGTCACTAGTGGCCAGACCAGGTAAGCAGGGAGGGTGTTCCAATACAGTTATTTGTTTATGGGCAAAAAACTCCCTCACAAGTGTGCTGTCTCTGGGCAGGGAGAGCAGTGCGAGCTGCACATAGGCAAACATGCAAATTTATACAAGATTACACATTTTCACTCAATCATAATAAAAAATTTAAAAAACTCCCTCACAGACAACTATACAATTAAGTTCATAAAGTTGCCACCATACCACCATGCACAATAGCCATCCCAGAAAGAGTTCCAAAATTGCTGTCAAGGGTGGACGAGGCGCTGGTGTCAGTGCATAGCTTCCCAAGGGGAGTACTCAAAGGTGACCATAGTGATGTTCAGCAATACACTTAGAACAATGAAGTTCACAGACTTAATTGTCAGACCTTATACATCTGTGGAAAGGGATGATGGAAAATCTATCACCAGTCAGAACAAGGCCAGGGGCCAATTGGTGAATGACCATCAACAGCTCATACACAAGTTCAAGTCAAAGCTGAAGGAAATTAAAACAAGTCTATGAGAGCCAAAATATGACCTTGAGAATACCCTACCAGAGTTCAGAAACCACCTCAAGCATAGATTTGACACTTTGAACACTAATGACCAAAGACCTGATGAGTTGTGGAATGACATTAAGGTTATCATACATGAAGAAAGCAACAGTCATTGAAAAGACAAGAAAGAAAGAAAAGACCAAAAAGGTTGTGAGGAGAGACACTGGAATTTGCTGTTTTACATAGAGTAGTTAGAGCGAATATAAGAAACAGTGAAGTAAAACTGCAGAACAGATTTCAAAACATGGCTCAAGAAAAGAAAGTTAAGTATTATGACATGTGCAAAGACTTGGAGTTAGAAAACTAAAAAGCAGTAATAGTAGTAAAAGTCAAACAATAAAAGTGTAAGTGTGGCCATGGAGTGGCTGAGACACTTACACAGTGCTAGTGGTAACATAAACTGGTATATCCACATGGGAAAATAATTTGGCATTACTGACTAAAGTTAAAGATGCAAATAGCTCCCCCACAAAAAAACTAAAACGGCAGAACATGCCTGGAATTTCTAAAGATGAAAGAACTAAAGAAAAATTCAAATCTTGAGTTGCAATACTGAAGGATTCTTAGGCCAAAAAGCTTCTGCTCACGTACTCTGGACCTGTTGCCAGGAAGGACCAGTCCCCGAAGAAAGGCATCATGCTTGGCAGAGTGTCAGCAAAAAGAGGGTACTCAAGGAGACAGGTTAACACAGAGGCTGTAATAGTGGGCTCAAGTAAACAACAATTATGAGGACGGTGCAGGACCAGGCAGTACTTCTGCTGTACAAAGGGTTGCTCTGAGTTGGAATCAACTCAATGGTACCTACCAACGACAGACAAAATACTGAATGAGACAGGAAGCATCAAAAGAAGATGGAAGGAACACACAGTCACTGTACGAAAAACAACTGGTCAACATGCAATCATTTCAGGTGATAGCACAAAATCAAGAGCTGAAGGTACTAAAGGAGGAAATCCAGGCTGCCCAAAAGTCATTGTTACAAAACAAGTCTTCAGGAATTGACAGAATTGCAACTGAGATGTTTCAACAAACGGATACAAAGCTGCAAGCATTCACTCACCTGTATCAAGACAGCTACCTTGCCAGCCAGCTGGAAGAGATCCATATCTGTGCCCATTCCAAAGAAAGATGATCCAAGAGAATGTTGAAATTATCAAACAATATCATTAATATCATATGCAAGTTAAATTTTGCTGAAGATCATTCAAAAACGGTTGCAGCAGTACACTGACAGGGAACTGCCAAAAATTTGCGCCAATTCAGAAGAGGTGCGGAACCAGAATACCACTATTGATGTCAGACAGACCTTGACTGAATGCAGGGAACACAAAAAGATGTTTACCTCCTATGTTTTATTGACTCTGCAAAGGCATTTGACTGCGTAGATCATATCAAATTATAGATAACACTGCAAAGAACTGGAATTCCAAAACACTTAAGTATGGTCACACATAACCTGTATACACAGACCAAAAGGCAGTCTTTCAAACAGATGGTTTAAAATCAGGAAAAGGGTGTCTCACAATTGTATCCTTTCACCATATCTACTCAAGTACACCGAACATACAATCAGAGAAGCTCGACTGTATGAAGAAGAATGTGGCATCAGGATTGGTGGAAGACTCATTAACAGCTTGCAATATGCAGATAACACAACCCTGCTTGAAGAGAGTAAAGATGACACAACCCTGCTTGAAGAGAGTAAAGAGGACTTGAAGCACTTAACTGGTGACAATCAAAGACTACAGCCTTCAGTATGGATCACACCTCAACAAAAACAAAAATCCTCATAGAACAATAAGCAATAGCATGATAAACAGACACAAGATTGAAGTTGTCAAGAATTTCATTTTACCTCATCCACGATCAATGACCAAAGAAGCAGCAGTCAAGAAATCAAATACACATTGCTTTCAGTAAATCTGCTGCAAAAGATCTCCTTAAAGTATTGAAAAGCAAAGATGTCACTTTGAGCACTAAGGCATACCTGTCCCAAGCGATGATATCCTCAATGGCCTCATATGCATGTGAAAGCTGGACAGTGAAGACAGTGAATAAGGAAGACCGAAGAAGACTTGATGCCTGTAATTGTGGTGCTGGCAAAAAATACTGACTATACCACGGGCTGCAGGACTGACTGTCTTGGAAGAAGTACAGCCAGAATTATCCATAGAAGCAAGGACGGCAAGACTGTGTCTGACATACTTGGGACATGTCATTAGGAGGGATCAGCCCTGAAGACGGACATCATGCTTGGTAAAGTGAAGGGTCAGCAAAAAAGAGGAAGACCCTCAACAAGATGGACTGACACCGCGGCTGCAACAGCGGGCTCAAACACAGCAGTGATTCTGAGAAGGGCAGGACCAGGCAGTGTTCTGTTCCGGACACAGGGTCACTGCCAGGCAGAACTGACTGACAGCACCTAACAACAATAATGTATTATTGAATAAAATCATAACACCAAATTAAAAACTGCAGAGAGACAGTGAGGCCAGTCAGGGTAGCCTGGCTCAGGCACCATCGAGGGGACAGGAAGGAAGCAGGTGTTAGCCTGGCAGGCATGTGGGGACAGCCGTCTGGACAGGGGGTTGGGCACCACAGGGGTGTGGCAGGAGGTGCGGTCAGCTGTGGTGATGCCACAGCCCAGTCCCCACCCAGCTCGCACCGGCTCCACCCCGCGCCATGGCCAGTACTAGGTCCTGCTCATCCCTGCATGGCGAGGTCCCACCGAGTACCAGACACACAGTGAGTGCTCCAGGTATGTTGCTTTGGGAGTTATGTGCTGAGTAAGTGAATAGAGATGTGTGTGTGTCCCTCTGGACATGTCTTTTGGCCAGGGCCAGGGACTCAGGCCAACACAGTTAATGCTCCACCGTGAGAGAGACCGAAAGACAGAGCTCACGGCAGGGTTTGCTACCAGGCGCTTCACACATGGAATCTGATGGAAACCGTGAACATGCAGATTACCCGTGCCACCGTCAGGACGGACAGCACTCAAGGAGGGACAAGTACGACCAGGGAGAACTTTGTGTGGGGTCAGCCAGGAGTCGGCTGCAGACCCAAAAGTCTGGGCTCGGGATTCAGTGCCCTACTCCGCCTCTTAACATTTGGGATGCTGGAGTCAGCATCCTGTGGAATGCCCTCCATGGCTCCCACAGTTCAGGCATTCTGGGGAATGTGTTGTTCTGCCATGTGCCTGACTCTGGTGGCACTGGAAACGGCAGCCAAACTGTGAGGTGCTGGACACAGTAAGTCTGTCCCAGCTTCAGGCCCAGCCAAAGCATCAGGCCTAAAGGGCTTCATCACACCATGAGCTAACCTAATCCCAGCCCACCCCTAGGGTAGACAGATGGTGGGATGAAAAAAAATATCAGACAAGTGCATAGAAAACCAAACTAAACTTCAAGAAGCTAAAATGACTACAGCAATGACTAGAATCCTGGAGTTACTACTACTTGGGTGGAGAAGAGACGTAGCACTGGGGAACCCACCATTTGCCCTGCTGCATTGTGTGTGGTTGAGACCCACACCTGGGACAAATGCCACACTGTACCACCAGCAGTGACCAGAGTGGGGACTGGCCAACTGGCTTCCCACATGTGCCCAGGGGAGCACCTATTATGCAGCAGTTACAAAGAGTGGCCCAATCCAGGTGGACAACAATAGGGAGAGCAGAGAGTTGCGTGTCTGGGGAAGAAACAGGGCCGTGCGTCTGCTTTCACTCTGGCAGAGGTAAACGTGCTTTCTTTGCTGCCGATACCCCTGGAGGGAAACCACCTGGGTGCAGACCCTGCAGAGGGAGAGTTCTTTTTCCCTCTAACATTCCCTATTGCTTAGAAACATTCAACTCTGCTGACATTCAAAAGAAAAACAGGTATGTTTTTAGCTAACAACAAGGCTCAGCTGAGGGGCAATGCCGGCTGTCCTAGAACCTCAGTGACCCGCCAGGGCCCCTCCCAGAGGCCACTGGCTCCCACTGGGGAGCCACCAACCCATCTGTCACCTAGCACTTTGGAGGCTGGCAGCCTAGTAGGGTCCTGAGCAGTCTTAGACCCCCTTCCCACCCAGCACTCTGCCAACTCACATGGCATTGGCCGTGTAGCTGGCGTCGCCACCCTCCACATACTGCACCTGGCTGGAGTACACGTGTGGGACAGGTACCTGCTGGAGCTGCTGCACCTGGACGGGAGGAAGTGGGTAGTGGGTCAGGGGCCAGCCTCCCCTTCCACGTCCAAGGATGGATCCCCACTCCCCAGCTGGGAGACCACACTCCTTGGCTCTCTGGACACATCCTGGACAGGGTTGGGGACAGAGGCCCAGGGACTATGGCCTTGGCCAGGGCAGGGGCTCAGCCCAAAGAGGGATGGGAGCCAGAAGAGCTATGTCAGGAGAGTGGCCAGGGTGCTCTTGCTAGGGTTGGGGTGGGAGCCTTGTGGGGCCAAGGTGACATAGGTGGAGGGGCCCAGCAGTGTCCTATGTGGCATGAAGGTTGGACCCAAGAACAGAGCCAAGCACTGGGCCCAGATCTACTGCTAAAGCAGGACTCTGGAACCATGGCAGGGCTTCGGCGGTGAAAGTGGGGTCTGCATCCGGGATGTCTGTAGGCATAGGGCCTGGAGACTGTGGACAGGTTACTGGGGGCCAAGCTTGGGGCCACAGCTGGGGATCCCCGCTTGTGGCGCTGAATTGGAACTACTGACAAGGCTTTAGGGGCAGGGCCGGAGTACCTCACCCTACCCCCACCCAGGCTGTAGGGGCACAGAGCCTGGGACTCAGGCTCTGGCAGTAACAGATGGGTCCGCCAAGGGGAGGGGGTCTACTCTGCGGGTCAGGGGGCCTGGGGGGCAGCCCGGGCCGGGCGCGGGCCGGAGCGCGCATCCCGCCCCCGCCCGCCCGTCGCCCCCGCCCGTCTGTCCCCACCTACTTTGAGGGCCGTGGCGGCCGTGCCGAACACTAGCACCTGGGGGACTCTCTGGATCCTGACCCTCTGGTCGGGGCTGGCTCGGGCCGGGAGCCCGGGCAGTGGCTCGATGACCACTTTCTGCTGCGGCAGGAGCAGCTGCGGGGGCAGCACGCGTACCAGCTCCACCCACTGCTCCGCGCCGGGCTCGGCCGCGGGCGCCGCGGCGGCGGGCAGGTAATGGAGCCGCGGCGGCTCGGGGCTGCCTAGCTGCGGGGCCGCGCCGCTGCACTCGAGCAGGAGCGGCGGCGGCTCCGGCGGCGGCGTGGGCCGGGGCTCCTGCTGCTCTCCCTTCCTAGCGGGAAACTGACTGCCTGAGCTCTGGAGGACAAACAGAGACACTGGGGGGTCACCGGGGCGCGGCGGGCGGGGGCCCACACAGCAGCCCAACCGAAAATCCCCGCCCAGTTTCAGACAGGGGTTAGGAACTGCCCCGGCCAGGCAAGAAAGAGGTGGGATTGGAATCTGGATCTCTCAGAGCAAACCCTGGGCCTCCAGGTGCCAGGGGTGAGGAAGGGTCCAGGACAGGGTCTGTGGCCGAGGTGGATGAGGAGAGGGGCTCCAAGCCCTTGAGGAGTGGGGTGGTTCCATCCCCTCCCGGTGGTCCCCTCAGACCTGCAACCTTCCCAGCCTGGTTAGCCCCCATGTAGGTGGGGAGACACACACCTCTTGAGCCACGTGGACGGGCTGAAGCCCCTGCACGGTCAGCTGCTGCACAGGTGCTGCTTTGGGCGTCTGCGGGGTGGCCTGGACTACAGACCTCTGGGAAGGGAGAGGCAAAGCAGACAGACTGAGGACAGGGCAATGCACTGCGCCCCTGGACACACAGCTCCCGCCATCTTCACAGCAACGCTGTGAGAGACCAGCCCCCACAGCCAATCGAGTGAAGACAGCAGCCCTACACTATGCCAGGCCTGGCACCCCTCAACGCTGGGTTACAGGTGAGGCCACAGTTCAGCAACAAGAGGATGATGGGAAGTGGCAGAGCTAAAGCGGAGCCAGGGCTGACTGAGGGGCTTGTGCCCGCAGGTCATAGCCCTGGGTTATCTGGTTGCCCACCTGCAGTATCTCATTTGCCCACATAGCAAGGAACAGAGGCGGAGGGGGGGGCATCCAGAGCCAGACAGCTGGAGTAGGGGGGCCAGAACTCAAACCCAGGTCTGGAGTTCTGAGGGGCTCTGGTGTGAAGCAGGAGACTGACTAGCCTGTGAATCCTCCAGGGTGGTGGCATTTCTGCTCTACTCCGGGGGAAAGGGCCTATGGCTTTAATCAGGGTTTTGAGGGATCAGAACCCCCACACCTTGAGTAGAGACAGCAGACAGCCTTTGCCTCTTACCCTCAGAGCATAGCCTCTCAAGAAGCAGCTATGGATGAGCTGGGGGTGGATTTGGAGGCTGGGGTCCTGATCTGAGTCCCTCAGGGGTGAGTCAGGACTTGGCCACAGGGCAAATGAGAAGAGGTCACCACCCTCTGAGGCCCAAAGAGGCCAAGGTGGTTTCTTGCAGCTGTTTCTAATGCCTATTCTGTGTGACGCACCTGCCTCGAGGACTGCATTTCACCCTCAGGCGGCCCCAGCAGGCTGAAGCCTTTCCTTAGAGAAAGATCACATTGGCAAGCTCTAACAAGCCAAAGGAGCTACCCAGAGGCCACCTGGCTAGGACCCCCCCCCCACCCTAGCCCTGCCCGCCTTGGCCTGGCACCTCTTGGGTGGTAGGGACACTCGGCGGGACACTGTGGACCTGCAGCTGCTGTGGTACGGTGCCAGCAGGGGCACTGGCCGTCTTGCTGGAGGAGCTGTTGGCCTGCACTGGCGATCGCTGAAAGGGAAGGAGACACGGCACAGTGTGGGCTGGCTCGGGACCACTCAGGACACCTGGCCCTGATGCAACCTTCTCAGGAGGACTATCCCCAAAAGCTGTTCGGGGAGGGCATCAGCCAGTGGAGGCCATGTACCAACCACAAGGCTGATGATGGGCATATGCCCCATACCCACTCCCTGCTTCAGCCCTGGTCACCCAGGCAAGGCCAGGGGTTCAGTGAGGGCAGCCAGGACTCTAGCCTTGGCTCCTGGGCCACCTGCTACCTCCATGGTCATGGGGACTGGTGCTTAAGGCCAAGGTCCTGCAGTTCTGAGACGAAGAAGGGAGGGCAGGGGTGGGAAGACGGGGTGGCCGAGAGGGCAACTCTGAGTGGTCAGAGGTGTTGCCCAAGCCCGAGGCCCTCCGGGGCTGCTTCTCAAAGGTTGCAGCCCTGACCATAGCAGCATCAGATGTGGCATCCTGCTGATTTCCACCAGGCCTGCCCTAAGGAACCTCACAACACCCCTCCTCCCAGGTGAGGAGGGAGGCACAGGTGGAGGGTTGGGCCCAGGGCCACTCAATGGTACGTGAGGGGGCTGGTTGCCTGCCCCAGGTTGGCGAGTGACAGAGCCCTGCCTTAGCACCCAGGCCTGCCACATTGAGTCTTTAGTTCTCCCAGCCACCTGGCAGAGTGTTTGGTCCCATCAGCCCTGCTTTACAGATAGCCAGCTCCAGGGTCGGAAGGGTCACAGGGCCTGCCCAGAGTGCCACAGAAACAGAGGGCCGAGTGGGGATCCAACCCTGACCTCCTGATGCCAACACCTGTGCTCCTGGCTATCAAGGCCCACCTGCCTCTGACATCCCTGTTGGTCTCTGTGGGTCTCCAGAAGCCACCACGGGGTCTGAGGGTGCCTGGAGGAGGCTCCACCTGCCCTGGGGAATGTCAGGAGCCCACTCTGCTCCCTGTGATGTCACTGGAGCTGAAGCCCATCTCCACCCAGCCCCAGGGCTGCTCTGCTCTGAGCTTCCAGCGTAAACTACTCCTGCCCAGGGTAAATGAGGGTGTCTGCTGGGGGGAACAGGAGAACTGGACAGCAGGTGGAGTCCCCAGTAGTATGGGGACACATGACAAGAGGACCGATGGAGACGGCACCAGGGCTGCAACACTTACCTCAGGGGGCGAGTGCACCTGCTGGGTGCTGTGGACCGCCAGGGAGACCTGGCCACCCTTGGTGCCCTGTGCTGGGCTCTGGACCACCAGACGCTGCGTGGGGAGGGCCTGGGGCCAAAAAGAAGGACAGTTCACTGAGGGGCCCCGATGGTGGCCAGCCACGAGGCACTTTCCTCCTCTCACCCTCAGTGTAGCCCCGTCATCATCTCCATATGACAGAGTGACACCAAAGTTCAGGGAGCAGACATGCTTGCCTGGGCTCCTGGATTTGAGAAGTGGCCAAGCTGGGCCTGCATCCAGGGAACCTTGCTCCAAGGCCACACGAAATGTGCTCTGACTTCAAACCCAGCAGACCTGAATCCAATTCTGTGCTCACCATTTGGCACCCAGGAGTGAATCCCGGCACCCTTTCTGCAGCCTCCCGGGGACAGACCCCCATGCCTTGCGACTCCTCATGTTGGCTGTGGGCTCTTGGCCCCAAATCTGCCTTCAGTTTTCTGCTCTGAAATGCTGTTGCTGGCCCCACACATTACCTCTCAGTTCTTACCAACACTTAATTCTCTGTTTGGTAACTCATGCGCTTCCCCTGTTGCCCACTAGTGCTGTCTGTCACCCATGGAGGCAGCCAGCCAGAGCTGAGGGATGGCCCCTAGCGGGGGCCCTGAGTCCCTGATCCTGGAGAGGACACACCTGGGGGAGAGTGTGAGGGCAAAAGCAGTAAGGTGGCCTTACCTGCTGGGGCACCTGGATGTTGGTGAGCTGGAGGGGTGACATGTGGCCCGGCTTGGCCTGCACGCTTGTCTGGACCAGTAGCCGCTGTGGGGGCAAGGCATAAGGAGCGCGCCAGCGGCCTCTCAGGGGCCCAGCCCAGGTGGGTGTGAGGACAGCTGCGCTGCCCATCTTGATAAGGACAGGTGAGCAGATGGCTCCGGCAGGAAGGCTGAAGTGTGGGGGGGACACCCTCATCCCAGCTGCCTCCTTACATGCCCTTCCCAGCCATTCCAGGGGAAGGGGCACATCCTACCTGCTGAGTGCCCTGCACCTGCTGAACCACCTGAGTAGGGACTCCAGTCTGGCTGGCCGTGGAGCCTGGGCTGGCTTCTGACACAGTCTCGCTGGCCCGCATGGCACCTTCTGTGGGGTGGAGGGGCTGCCAGTCAGCTTGGCATGCTGCCCCTGCCTGCCCAACCCCTGCCCTGAGCCCATCCGGAGGGGATGGCATGCTGAATCAGGACCCCATGAGGAGGCCAGGATTCTCCAACAGTCTGCCCCCATCCCCACCCCCAGACCACCTACAGGGAGGGGGAGGGGTGGTCACATGGCAGGGTCGACTAGGGGCTCAAAGGTGCCAGGAACCTAAGCATCTGTATGTAGCCCCCACCCCCTCTTCATCCTGAAGCCTGACCAGAAAGGGTACCCAAGGAGCTGGATGCAGGGGAGGCCTGAGCGTTAGACCCTTTTTGCCAACAGATGGGCTCTGTGCAAAGGACTCGCCCAACTTAGGGTCTGGGGCCACTGTCCCTCGAATGACTCCTGGTCAAGAGTGGTCTCCTAGAAAGCCTCACTCCTCCCAGTGTCCTGCTGTTACCCTGTTTTCTGCCAGAGTCCCTGTCCTGGGGCAGGGGAGGGCTTGATGCTGGGGAGGTGGGTACTCACGCTGACAGGCGGCCGAGAAGAGGCAGTCATAGAACATGGTGCCCACCAGGCCACCTGCCTGTCCCTATGTACCCGCCCGCCTGCCTACCACTCCTTGCCTGCCTCTGAGGGAACAGCAGTGTGTGTGGGCTGCTTTATATCCACAGCCTTGGGGAACTAATCCCCCTGGTGGATCTGGAGCTCCCGCCTGCCCCCTTGGAATAAACACCCCCTCCCAGTGGCACAGCTGAGTGGGGCCTTCGAAGGCTCGGGCAGCCCGAGGAGGTAGGAGCGAGGCTGGGTCCCTCGATGCTATCACCGGCACAGGTCAAATTTCAGGCACGCTGTGCTGAGTGATTAGCAGGTGGTGGTAGCAGGGGGGCAAGTGCCCACAAGAGACACCAGGGAGCCACTCCCCAGATGGGATGCCACCCATTTCTGTGTCCCATGTGCCCTGGCCTGGGGGAGTAGGGGTGGGAAGACCCCCATGTCTACTCTTCCTCCTGCCTCATGTAGGGTATGCCACCCACCTTCCTGTGGGCTCAGAGGGGCTGTGCAACCCCTGGCAGGATTGGCAAGGCCAAGGGGTCACAGAAGCTGACCCTAAACAGTGCTTCTGATGCACCACGCATGGCCCTGCAGTCTTTCTGGGCAGCCTGAGGGTGAGGACTTTCATCCCCCCGTTTCAAATAAGGCAAACAGGAGAGAGGAAGTGACTGGCCCAAGGTCACCCAGCCAGCCAATGGCAGGCAGGACACAGGCTCACATGTCACTTGGAGACCTGGGCTAGGGCTCCTATGGCAGTGGTGTGGCAGATGTGGGCACATGGGCGCAGGGAGGACAGTGAACCCCAGTGCTTATGGGTACACTGCAAGGTCCACAGACACTGGTAGGGGAGGCAAGCCTTGGCTATAGCAGGGGACAGAGAGGGGCCTGCTGAGGTTAGGATGGCTATCCTGATGGATGAAAGGAGCTCAAGGTCCAAGCCTAGGACAAAGTACACAGGACAGGGGCAGATGGGGGCCAACCTCCCTATGGCCACATGTGGGCAGTCAGTTGGGCAGCAGTTACAATCTCTGCTTTGCTGGAATCTTCCCTCACATCCCTTGAACCAGGAGCCCTTCACGGAGATGACACCTCTGAAGAAAGTTTGTGTCACATCAGAGGCTGCACACTTGGATGTCTGTGAGGCACAGAGAGGCTGGCCCAACCCAGAGGGTGGTGCCCCACAGAGGAGGCCCTGCAGAAGATTTTAGTTGGCAGAGGGCAACAAGGTGAGGGCTGGCTCTTGTCACCTCCTAAGCCAGGGGAGCTATGACTAAAATGTCGAGGCTGGTCTTTAGAGTGGGACTCTCGTTAGCAGAAGCCCGGGAACCTGCTACCACTGACTATCTGCCTGAGGCACAGGCCACAGGAAGCAATCTTGTCACTGTCTCCTGCCTCTGAGGCAGTACTCAAAGCTAAGAACCCCACCTGTCAGGCCGGGGGGTGCAGTGGGGTACACTGCAAGGACAGAAAGCTGGTACGGCTCAGTCAATACTCTACACACAGAACTTCCGGTCTGCATGTGGCTGCTTGTGGCCTGGGGCTGGTGTGGGGGGAGGAGGGAGACACCGAGTCCTCGACTGGCTGCCTCTGTCTGTCTGAGGATCTGCACTCTGTGACTTGTACCAGGCCAGGGAGGGCCTCGCTGTCTGAAGTCTTGAGTCAGGAAGCAGCAGCTGGTTTCCTGTCCCTGAATCTGACAAGCATCTCTGCTGAGTGGCCACCCCTTCCGCCCTACCCCCTCCCCATCTAAATCCGCTCACAGCTCACACCCGAAATGAAGCTCCTTGGAGGAAGGGTGGGAGAGAGGTCTGCGAGGCTCAGGCAAGCCGATGGGTGACAGGGACCTCCCAAAGATGGGCAGGGTGAGAGTATATCAGGGGCTCTTGGAGGGGCTTCTGGGCCTTCTCTGCCCTAGCCAGTCTCCCCATCTGCACCTGGGGATGCTGACTGACAGCCTGTATCTTCCTCTCCTGGACACAGGAGCTCCGAGAACCCCGCGTGAACAGGAAGCAGGGAAGGGGGCTGGGTAGGGTCCTATCCTTAGGGGCTTCATCCCCCTACAGGCTAGCTCCTAGAGGCTCCAGTGGCCTCTGACGGCAGAGATGGTTTATGAAATCTAGAGTCCTGCTCCTGACAGGTAACTGAGCTGCCTTCGCATCACCTCTGAGGTCACCTTCCGGCAAGAGCGGCTGCCAGGGCCGCAGGAGCTGCCTTCTGGGGCTGCTCTCGGCTGGCTTCTGCCTGCCCCGGGGCTCCAGGCCTGGTCCTCCTCTTCTTCTTTCCTCCCTCCTTCCTCCTCGTCTCTGGGCAGCCCTATAGCTCCCAGCTCTGCAGAAACCAAAGGCACAGCCTTTGCCGGTTTCAATTACCACCCCTAACCCTCAACAGACAACCATACATGGCCCCAAAGCAGCTCTTAGGTGAAAAGAGCCACAGCCTGGGAAGAGTCAGAGAGGAAGCTGGGGAATCACTGCCAGGAGAGCACGACAGGTCCCTGCAACAAGAAGTGCAGACTACAGGGGCCAAATAACCTTCTTTTCCTTCATAGAAAATAACTATCCCCAGTAAGCCACCTGGGGACAGGCTAGCTCCTGCCAGGACCAGGAGCAAAAGGACATGAAATTCCCCAGGATCACTACAAAAAATGACCAAGCCACCCTGACCTCGTGAGGACTGTATCTAGCGCCCGTTGGTGGACAGCCACTGCTGAGACAGTCCTGTCTCCACTTGGCCAAGGAGGAGACAGAGGCTCAGGGGTGCTGTTGGACCCAAAGACCTCAAGTAGCCTTGACCCATGAGCCCCAGAAGAGCTGGGAAGCTGAGGGGAAAAGGAGAAGAACACACTTGGGATATCTGGGGCCTAGAGCCATCAGCCCACTCTAGATTCTTGTTCTGGGGACCCTGGGCCCCGAACCAGCACATTTCATACCCAGGAGGACTAGCGCCAATGAGATGGGGCGGGGCAGAGGCAAGCCCTCCAGTGGGGACAGGCCAGAGCTCTGACCTGCTCTGGGTTATTTTGGGGCTGAAAGGTGAGAAAGGACCAATTCAGTAGCACCCATGGGCAGACCATTCCAGGTACTGGGGGTACAGTGGAACAAGACAGAGCCCTGTCCTCCTGGGTCATGGGACAGGCATCACCACCATCATCACCTCAGGGGGTATGCTGAAAAAGGAGACCAAGAAGGAGCAGCTGGGGAGACCTAGGGAGGGCATGAGGGAGGGAGCCCCTAGGAAGGCTGGGGCAGACATAGTCTGCAGGCTAGGGGGCAGGACTGAGGCTGGTGGACTGAGGGGCAGGTCGGGGAGGCAGAGCAGGCAGAGCTGGGATGTGACTGATCTAGCTGACTAGTTTGAACAGGTTGTCTGCCACTCCTGTTGGGGCAGCTGAACAGTGAACTGGGAAGAGGGTTAGGGGCATAGGGGCAAGGGGGCATGTCCCAGAGGATTTAGAAGGCAGAGCTAAAGGATGGGCGGGCATTAGAGGAGACAGGAATTCAAGGCCCTGATGGCCTAAGGGGATGACCATGAGTTTAAAGTAAACCCTGGTGGTGGCGTAGTAGTTAAGTGCCATGGCTGCTAACTACAAGTTTGGCAGTTTGCATCCACCAGGTGCTCCTGGGACACCCTATGGGGCAGTTCTACTCTGTTCTATAGCATCGCTATGAGTTGGAATTGATTCAATGGCAGTGGGTTTGGTTTTATGAGTTGAAATTGACTCAACCTCACACAACAACCTGGGTATGGGGTTGGAATTTCCTAGGATGAGGAAGTCTCAAAGGAGGCAGGCTAGAAGACAGAACAATCAAAAGTTCTTTTGACCTTGCAGAGTATGAGAGGCTCGAGCGACCATGAATGGATGGACACAGGGTAAGGACTAGAGCTGGAGGTTCAGGGCCCAGGCCCAGGCTGTGGGCCTTGTCAGCACTGAGGGAGCACCTACAGCTGAGATGCTGACAAGGCAACCATGAAGCAGAGTTAGTGGAGCTGAGAGGGGTCCAGGAACAAGCCTAGAGAGATGGGGATGAAGCAGCAAGAGGGAAGGAGAAGGGACAGCCAGGAAGCAGGAGGTGACCAGGCAATGTGGGACCAGGGCTGCCCAAAGACCCAGAGAGATGAGGAGAAGGCTTAGAAGGACTAGCAGATGGGGCATCATGTAGGTGGCAGCTGACCCCAGACAGGGCTGCTGTAGTGTGAGGTGAGGAAGCAGAGACACAGGAGGGGGTAAATGTTTTGAGGAGTTCTAGAATGGATGGCTGCAGGATTTGGGAGATTTCTGGTTAAAAGGAGAGCAGTTTCACTTTCACAGGTGATGGCAGAGAGCTGTAAGAGAAGGAGCATGTGGAAAGGACACGGAGTGATTCCAGGTGCAGGTGCCAGAGGGGTGTAGGCGTGGGTAGCCAAGGACAGAAATGGGGCCAGTGGGTGCAGATAGACTCCAAGAGCTGGGAGACTGGCTGGTGGGGAGATGGAGTCCCTGCCCTGCTGATGGTGCCTTTTCCCCATACAGCTGGCAGTAGGGTCAGGGGCTGGCAGTGTGGAGTCTGGGGGTGAAGAGGGAAAGAGTTTTCTTGGGGTGTGTGGGAGTAGGTAAATGAGAACCCTTTACAGCATTGCTAAGTGGTGCTGGGAACTGGCCTGCTGTTTGTGGCCTGGTGACTGCCGTCATGTCCACTATGTGACCTCCTCCTGGATGTACAAGATGGCATACCAGGCGTGGCTTTCATGTCAGTCAAGGGGCACTGACCTGAGCCTCACATGCTCCCAGTCCTGGTCCTCCTTGAGAGTCCTGACTTCCCATATGGGTACTGCCAAGGGTCTTATCTGCTTTCGTCAATGGTGCCAGTCTCTTTGCTTGACCACTCTCCCATGGACCCCAGCCCACTCTTGACCTGCCTTCAGACACTGCCTCCCACCTCTTCCCACCAAGCACATCAGAGACACTGAAGACTCATGGTCCAGGTCCCAAGGCCCCATCCCCACACAATCCCAACCCTGCTCCCCAGCCCTCAGTCCCACCCAGCCCTAGAAGGAACCAGGTCTGAGGAAGATGCTCAAGGTGGGAACCAGGAGAGGGAGGCAAGCTCTGAGGGCAGTGCAAACCAAGCTTCCTAGTCATGTCTCCAAAGCCTGCAGGGGCAGCAGCGCTGAGTGACGGGAGCCGCAGCCACATGCTCACGTACAGACAGCCCGCTCAGCCCCTGGAATCTGCCAGAAACAACAGGGTGGCTCCTTCTGAAAGAAGTGCTGGTCCCTCCAGGGAGAGATGGCTACCCCATGACCCTTCTGGAATGCTCCCTCTGGGCTGGGCCTGGCTGAGCGCAAGAAGCCACCAAGACTCTTAACAGAGGAGAAAACTGAGGCTGCTGTGCACGCACTGCTCTGTTTCTCACTCGGGTGGGCACCTGCAAACTTTCTTCCACTGGCCAATCTTTCTTTCAAGTGACATCTTTCCGGGGGACAGGCATTTGGGGAATGCTGGCAAGTATGACAAGCTGTTATTCTGGTGACAAGAACAGTAAGCCCCCAAATCCAGAACACTAGTGCCCCAAAGTTCCTTTCAGAGTTGCTGAGAACAGCCCCGGGTTCCAAGCACATGTCCTCTTACCAGAGACGGTGACCACGATGTACTGCTGGGACGCCGAGGCCGGAGTGGGTGCCCCTGTCGGCTGCGAGGATGCGGGGGCAGCTGGGAGCTCCGTCACATACTGCTTCTGGCTGCCCGGTGGCTGTGCCTGAGGCTGAGGGCTCTGCAGTTCGGTGACATACTGGGGCTGGGGGGTGGCAGCAGCAGTGGTGGGCGGCTGGGGTGCCGCTGGTGGTGGTGGTGGTGGTGGCGGCTGGGGCTGCGCCTGCGACGGGGCCTGTGGAGGCTGGGATGGTTGTGGGGCTGCCTGTAGCTCAGTAACGTATGCCTGTGTTGCCATGCCAACAGTGGGGAAAATGATAATAAATAAGGCTTTTTTTTTTTTTTCTTCCTTGGGAAGAAGAAGGAGGGGGAGAGAAAAAAAAAACAAAAGAAAGAAAAACAAGAATTAATCTACAGGCAAAGGAAAGCAGGGACAGCGCCCAGCTCCCGAGAGAGAGGTTGGGTTTGGGTTCATCACTAACTTAATTAAATCTGAGGCTGGTGGCTGAATACAACCCATCCTTGCAGGGAAGGGCTGTGGGCAATGCAGGATCCCCACACAGCACTTCCTCTACCTCAGCCCAAGCCCCGCTTCTGGACCTAAAGGACCCCCCTATCCACCTCTGGTCAAGTTTCCCCATGCTCCAGGATAATGGAGCCAGCTGGTAGTTCTGTACCCTTGCTCAGGGACAAATGGTCCTGTTCTCATCAGGCCATGCTCACGAATCCCAGGGCTGCCCCTCCCCTGTCCCTGGGGCAGAGGACTTCTCTCCTGGGCAAGCTGGTGTCTCCTGAGAGCTCCTGTTGGCTGGATGCTGAGCTGAGCACTTTACACAGTATCTCTGATATTATACCTCACACCCGTCTGGGCTTGGCCTGCCTAATATGAGGAGCTGAGGCTCAGGGAGGGAAAGTGGCTTGGCCCAGGCCACACAGCAGGAAGTGACAAGCTGGGTGTTAGCCCTGGGATCTTGACTTGGTACCAGACTGCTGTCACAGGAAAGCTGTCTCCACACACATTGGGCTAGCTGCCTACATGTTATACCACCTGGACTTGGAGTAGCTGGGGTCATTCTCAATCAGGCACAGTAGGTATTTGAAGCTGAAAGGTCCCCCTGAGCTGCTGTGGCACAGGGGATTCCAGGCCCTCTTCCCAGAGCCACTGTGGATTGTGACACCTAGATGAGAACTCACAGGGGGAGAGCACCCACCAGGGGCCAGGGCACCAATGGGCTGGGAAGTGGCCTCTGCTGACCTCACAATGGGGCCAGCGTGGCTAGCAGCTGAGAGGGCTGAAGGGTGGTGGCCCCTGTGCCGGGTGGACAGAGGGTTTAGGAACCCCTGCACATACTGAAGAACGGTGGAACAAATGGAGGAGTGGGTGACAGGAGACACTCCAGCACCCACATCTTCACGGCCCTTGCCTGGCCCCTGGCGGGTCTGAGTTTGAGACCCCTGCAGTGCTCATGACCTAACTGGCAGCTGAACCCAAGGGCTCTTCCTTACAGACCTCTAGTGTGGCACCCTGGCGTACCAGCAGGCAGCCCTCTAGTCACAGGATGACCCAGAATGGACTAACAAAAGGAAGAAAGCTCACTGATCTGTGATGGAGACACTGTCACACCCCTTGTACAGATGAGCACTGCAGGCTCAGGGTGACCTGCTCAGAGCCACAGCAAGTGGTGAATGAGGTATCTGAATCTAAGCCCCTCACCTCCAGGTACATCCTTTGACCTTTCATCTAAGATCTGATCTTAGTTCATTTCCTTCTCACAGCATCTTCTGTTTTTCAGATGGGGAGACCCGAACCCCACCAAGAGAGGTTCCACTACCTGCCTAAGGTCAGGGCAGCAGAGTTGGGGGCTGGCTAGAGGAAGGCTAGGAGATTCAGCAGTTCCTGTGTTCTTCATGCTTCCTGCCTTCCCCTCCCTCCCCTGGACACCAAACTCAAGAGGTCTCCAAGTCACTGGGGAGCAAGCCAGAGGAAAAACAAGGCCTGAATAGGAAACTAAGCATGTTCTGAACTTGGCTATCTCCTAGCTGTGCAGCTATGGGTGAGGACTTCTCCTCTCTGGGCCTCTACTGCTCCACCTGTAAAATGGGCACCAGCAGGCCCTACGACACAGGCTTGTGGAAGAATTCAGTCTGTGTGTCCAATGGCTGACTGAGTGCCTGGCACACTGCATTGATCAGTAAATGGCTCTGGCTCCCTTGCTGCCCCAGGCCCCTTAACAAGGCACTGGGAAAAATGGCAATGCCAACTGGCCCTGCCTCCCCGCTTCCCTGCCAGGCGGTCAGAGCCCAGGCCGCTGAGTACAAATGGAAGCAGGGCCTGTCCCTTGGGTATGCTCAGCTGTGCTTGTGGCAGGCGGGGATTCTGCTGGCTGGTACAGGCAGAGCTGGCAGAGCCCTGGGGCCAACTCACGGGCCAGGCTGAGGTCAGATGTGGTCTCCCTTAAGGCTGTCATGCTGGTGTGAGAGGCAGAGACAGGGAGGTAGGCCAGGCCTGGCAGTGCCTCAGGCTTTCCTACCCAGCAGGACAGAAGGGCAGCTGGCTTCAGTACCTCCTTGCAGGCGGCTTATGCTTCACCTCCCCTCAGCCAGTCAGTGCCCATCTGCTTGGGGCCAGACCCACCCAATACAAACTCTGCTGCTATTTTTTAGCTCTCAAACCTGCAATATTACCAACTCTCCTCTGTGCTTCAGTTTCCCTGTCACCTGGGAATGATGAGATTCTCGATTCATAGAACTGTTTTAAAGATTGAATGAGATCATGAATCCAGACCAAAAGTGCTGACAGTGGAATCTGCTATTATTATTATCTACTGCACAAATACCCATGGCCAGGTGAGCATAGATGGGGAAGGGAAGGGACATAGTCCTCGAACTCTTGGAAGGCTACACTGAGGAAGGATCACCTACAAACATTTCCATTAATTAGCATCATCTAAAGAGCTAGTTAAAATATAGATTTCTAGGCCTCACTGCTCAGAGAATTGGGATGGTCCAGAAATCTGATATTCTAGTTAACATCCCAGGTAGTTCTTTCTACGTCAGGTGGCTCTGGGAGCCTTCTTTCAGAAACCCTGGCCTAGGCTTTCTCAGTCTAGGAATGCTGGCCCTTTTGGGGGCTCGGACTTCACATCACTGTAGCTAATCAGCACCTGTCTAAATGAGGCCAGATCCACCCAACAGGAACCCTGGTGCTATCTTTTAACTCTAAAACCAAAGAAATGGCTTTAAAAGCTCCACTGTCACTGCTTATTTCTCCTTCGAGGTGTGTCAAGCCTGCAGGCCTCATCCCTTCCACTCTGGGCAGGTGTGGGAGGATGTAATGATGAAGTCTGAAAGGTTGAACTCAAAAAGAGCAAATGGGAGTTAGATAAACAGCTTAACCAACTTCCTCATGGGAGGCCTGATCAACACTGTCATTGTCACTCTCCAGGAAGGTGAACACAGAATGCCAAATTTCCCATAATTATTTGGCCAAGGAGCCCCCTTTATCCATCTGTGGAATACGAGGTTCAATGAACAATGCAGGCAAGTTCCCTAGAGAGGAATAGATCATACATATCTAGACAGCATGAGGAGTTTCCCATATTATTTGAGCACGTGACCCATTTCTTTATGGAGCATAGCACATGCAAAATGGAATTGTTGAACAAACAAACCTGTTCCTCAGCAATGAATCTACCACAAAAAGCACTAGTGGTTGCACCTATATTCAAAGCCAAGGTTTTTTTTTTTTTTAGGGAATGTTTGAATCAGCTACTTTAGATTGTAGGTCAGGAAACTTCTCCTGTAAATATGTACTATCTGGTAAATTCACTAGTTCCAGATAATCAACATATTTGACTCTGTGGCCCAGAATCTGTGGCAAGTACTCAGCTCTGCCAGTACGGTGCAGAAACAGCCATAAACAATATACATAATAAAGCAGTCAGGATATGAAGGCTTAGGACCATAGTCTCATGGGATAACTTAGCCAACTGGCATAATATAGTCCATACAGCTATGTTTTTACATTCTAGTTTGGTGAGTAGTATCCGAGACCGTAAAAGTTTGTTAGCAGCCATCTAAGATACAATTATTGGTCTCTACTCATCTGGAACAAAAGAGAAAGACGGAAACTCAAGACTGAGAAAAGGAGTGAAAATCTACACGAATCACGCCCTCTTCTACGCTGAGACCAGAGGAACCAGATGGTGCTGGGCTAACACTGCCAACCATTCTGATCAGGTCCACAGTAGATAAATTCTGATAGAATAGGAGAAAATGGTGGAAAGGAACCTCAAATTTAAGAAAAATCCAGAATTACTGGACTGGTTGAGTCTAAAGCACTCTCTGAAACTACTGCCCTGAGACACTCTTAACCTTGAACGATATTTGCCCCTGAGGTCACCTTTCAGCTGAATAACAGCTTGACGCAAAATAGAGTACCATCTGTGAGTAGTGTACTCCTTAAAAAATCATCTCTGTGAGACCAAATGGCCAACAATTACTTTAAGAACAAAGATGAGAAGGTACGGAGGGGAGGGCAGGGAAACTAGATTTCTGGAAATGGAACAACCAGAACAGAAGCCATGAGAATGTTTGCATATTGTCAAGAATGCAGCCAATGCCACTGAACAACCTGAGTGCAAAGTGTTGAATGGGAACCCAATCTGCTACAGAAACCATCACCAAAAAATACATATATATATTTTTAAAAACCAGCCACAGACAATATGCTAACAAATGAACATGGCTGTATTCCAATAAAACTTTATGTCTAGATAGTGAGATTTTAATTTACGTAATTTTCATGTCATAAAATGTTATCTATACCATAGGTTATTATTCTTTCAGTTTTTTCCCAGCCATTAAAAAATATCAAAACCATTCTTAGCTCACAGATCATACAAAAAAAAAACAGGCAGCAGGCCAGATTTGATTTGCCAATCTCTGTTCTGGACACCAGAGTCTATAACTAAATGGCTTATATCCTGGACAAGGCCCTCCCAAGAAAAATAGCTTTACTCATCTATAAAATGGTTTGCATAACAAACTTGCAGGGGAATATGAGAAATTAAATGAAATGACGTGGGTTCCCCTCACTCTCTATATTCAATTAGTTGCCAGTTTTTTCCTAAATAGACCCACAGCTGACCCTCTCTCCACCATTACCAGCTCCGCCCTAGCTGTGGCCTCCATCATCTCTCTTGCACACAGCCTCCTCACTGGCTCCTGGCTTCACTCATGCCCCTATCTATAGCCTACAGGGTCCTTTGAAAACATCAGTTCTCTCTTGTCACTCTTGTGCTCAGAAGCCTCCAAGGCTGCCCATTACAGAGAATGATAAAAATCAAGAGCCCTTCCCACGACCTATAGGGCCCTGTGGGATGTGGCCCCTCCTGTCCCTTTCTTTCCCCATTGCCGGATGTTCCAGTCTCACTGGTTCTTATTCTTAAAATGCTTCAATCAAGCCCCCTCCTACCTCAGGGCCTTTGCACAATCCACCCCCCCACCAATCTGGCATGCTTTCCCCACCTCACCATCCCCATCCTCCACCGTCAGCTCCTGTGCTCAGCTCAAATGTTACCTCCCCCTCCCCCAGGCACTCTCTAGCACATGTTCTTTTTATTTTTTCTTGGCACTGTATTTCCCATTGATTTGCTTACTCACAGTTCCTCTCCCTTCCACAACTGGAAAGGTAGGCTCCTGAAAAGTGCAGCCCTGGCCTGCCTTATTCATGACTCTACCCTCAGCTCTTAGGACACTGGCAGGAACACAGCAGGGGCTCAACTACTGATGTCAAATGGGTGTGGAAGCCCCAGGAACATATTGCACAGAGTGTCAAAAGTCTGTTTGAACCTACGACTTGGTGACAGCTTGTGAAGAAGTCCCTGCCACTGGCAGCAGCAAGCTTAGGCTGCAGGAGCAGCAAGGCCTCCTGGTTCAATCGGCCAGGAGCCCATAGTGAAACACCCCTCACCTGCTGCTGGGAGGCTGGTCTTCACCCAACAAGACCACATACTGTGAGCTGCATCTGAAGGCAGTCCCTGGGAGGGTCTCCCTGGCTATGCTGTCCCTGGCACTGAGGTGCTCAGGCATGTGGTGAGAGAGGAGGGAGAGGATTTCAACTCCAGAGGCACCTTTCCTGGGCCCCCACCTTTCCCATGATGTCCACACCACTGGCTCACCCATCTGCCTCCTGGAAGACTTGGGGCTGGGTATGAGTCTGGGCCCAGGGGGAATTTTTCTTCAGGGCTACTTTCCTTAAAGCTGGAGAAAGGCCATCCAAGAGCAAGGAAAGTGCCACTTTCCTACGAGAAACCAAGTCCTATCCAGCTTCCTGGGATCCCTATCATCCCACACAGCCATCGAAAGAGTCGACCGTTAAAGCAGTAAGGCTCTCACCCGATTCAAAACGATAAAAACAAGTGCAAACAGCATCATCCCAAGGGCTAATCAGGAAGCACTATCATAACAGCAGCAGCAGCAAACAGTTTGAATACAGAATCCACAGCACAATACTATGAGATTAAAACGATAACCAATGATTACTGCCCGCAGCTTAGACAAGAGGAAACAGAGGCCCAGAGAAGTTAAGAAACTTGTCCAAGTGCACACAGCTACAACGTAGTTGATTGTTTCAGGCACAACTGAAGCAAGCCAATGCTTCCTGCCCTGGTCAAGGGACCCCTTTTGGGCTCAGGCCCTTCACCTGTAAATGCCCGAGAGATACCCAGACCAGTCAGTAACATCATCACCTCGTGCTCACAGTGAGCCTTTCTGACAGGTGCAGGTGATCTTTCTAGTTAATTCTGCATTTCTAGATGTTTACTGAAAATGAATCACCACTTTCCTAACAACCAAGGGGCCCTGCCACCTCTCTGAAAGAGTCAGATCCTGTAAAAGAAGAGAGACACCTGGCTAAATCACAAGTTCTTAGGACAGCCTTGGGGAAACCTGAGACGATCCTTTTTGTTGGAGTTTACTGATTGATTTAAAAGGAAAATAGCTTCTGTCTGTCCAGTCTGCCAAGCTCCAAAGTAAGACAGAAAAAAGCAAAGCAAACTTGGCTGTCGCTACTTTAGGGAAAAAAAAAAAAAAAACAATTCTGCCCCAAGCTGCCGGGTCTTATTGTCCTGCAAAGCAAGTGGATCAGATTTCCATCCAACCAATGTGAAGCGGTTCCCCTCCTGCTGACCTCAGTGTCCGCTCCAGTCCACGTGGCCCCGGAGGCTGGTACCTCCTCGGTGACATGTGACCCAGCTGACACTGACTTCGTTGACACAAACATATGTCTCTGGCCAAGACACACGGCTTAAGGAATCTAGGAAACTTCCTCAGGACACACTTGTTCGCTGTCCCCAGAAAAGCAGACCCTAATGGCAGAATTGCTGGTAATCATCTCCTGGAAGGAGCCTCTCTACCAGAAGACACCAGCTCTGTGAGAGCTGCCCACAGAGAAGCAACCAAGTTTCTGTTCCTCTAACTCAGTCGCTCAAAAGCACTCCTCCCTACCATCGGCTTCATCTTCCGCGAACCGCATTCTCAAAGCTAAAGCCTAGTCTATGTCCTAGCCACAGCTTCTCCATGAAACTCTCCCCTCTTCAGAGAGGAAAGAAGGCTTACGAATAGACAGCAATATTGAAATTAAAACCAGCTAAGACGACATTTATCAAACTACATCCAGAAACAGTTTATAAGGAGTAAAAGCTTCAAAAATGGGCCCTAAAGGAAGTCCTGCAAGGAACTGGTAGTCCCTGAAACGCTGCAAAGTGGAAAGAACTGCAGTAATTCTCCCCAGTTTACAGTTTAGAAAATCGAGGCCTCAGATGTAGCTGGTATTTAGTCAAGCTCAGAGTTCTGGGAACGACTGGGAAGCTTAAACGTACGCAGCACCGTCTACCTCGGCCTCGCACAGCTTCAGGGAGCTGGGAAGCAGCAGGCGCTGGCTGCCTCGCCCCACTCCCCCGGGATCCGACCGGCTCCGCCCACACCTTCCCGCCTGGCCCCTCCCTCACTCCCATTGGCCCAGCCTCCCAGACCCGCCCCTTCGCACCTCCTGATACATAAAAGCCCCCCGCCCCGGCCACCGGACCTCCACTCGTGGCTGGCCTGCGAACGCCCGCCCCTCACGGGGGCCGGGCCACGGGGCCCAGGGCGGGTGGTGTCTCTGAGTCGGGCCCCAGCCCCCTCCCCCACGGCCCCGACAGTCGCCGCCGCCATTTTGACCGCCCGCCCCTTCCCCTGGGCTGTGATTACAGCGACACCCGCCTCCCGAGCCCCAAGCCTCGGGCCGACCCGCCAACCCGGGTCCGCCCGGTTACCTCAGCTTCTCCCCACTTCTGTCCGCGGAAGGGCTCTTCGGAGGTCTCGGAGGCGATGTTGGGAGGGGGACAGAATGTGCAGGGGTCCCCGGACCGGGCCGGGGGGGGTGGGGGTGGGGGTCGGCCGGGCGGTTGTTGTTGTTGACTCGCGTTGCCGGGTTGCTTGGTCGCCACGACTACCGTGGCTATGGCGCCTCCGTTTCCCTCACCGGGGCAACTGTTGCTACCCACCCTACTTACGTCACGCGTTAGGCGGGGCCACGAATGATTGGCGACTCTGGGAATGGTGATTGGACGGCTTCAGACCCTGTCGCGAAGTTATTGGGTCGTACGCACGCTTTTCAACACCCTCTCGAATTCCCGGCCCTCTGATTCATCGGTACGGATGGCTATCAAAGGAAACTGAGCCCTCAAAGGCGGCGGAGCCCGTCACTCCTGCAAGGAAGCAGCAGGCTAAGAATAAAGGGGTGAGATCTGAGCGGTCGGGATTGGTTTGTGGCTAGAAAACCTGCCTTATGGTTGGACTAGAGAGATGTCAGTATGCTCCAAAGGTTTGCCGCGCTCTGGCTGGAGTCAGTGGGCATGCGTACCATGCAAGGCCGGGTGGGAGTTGTAGTTCGTCCCTGTGTACTTTAAATGACGTAACGGAAAACAAAAAAGGGGGACGAGAAAGGAAAAATCTCTTCAGAGGTCTCCCTCTCCGGATGGGCCAGTTCCTGGCCTCGCGCTCTGACGTCACGGGAAGAATGAGGTGACGCCGCGCTCCTCTGTGATGTCAGCGATGGAGGTTGGGCTCAGGGGTTCGATGACGTCACTGGTGCGCTTCCCCTCCCCTTAAACCTTTACGAGAATCGATAGATCGAAGTGGGTAGAGAAGCTAGGTTCGATTCCCGGTCCCAGCCTGGGAGGCTGAGCTCCCCCACCCCAGGCCAAAAGCGTGGCGGCCACATGCTCTCCCATCTGCCCCCATCCCCAGTTTCACCCGGCCAGAAAAGGTCACCGCTGCCCAGACGACAGAGGCTATCGCGGCTCTGCAGAAGACTCAGGCCGCCTTTCGGTCCCCCGCGGGCGGGGGACTTAATTAGCGGCTGCGACTGCGGGAGATAAGCAAAGGTCAGCGCCAGGCCCCACCCGGAGGGGTTTGAGCCGCCAGACAGGGCTCCGTGAAATTGCTCACGCGCCCCTCCTCCGTGCCTCAGTTTCCCCCGAGTATCTGCCAGAAGGGGAGGAGAAGAGATAAGAAGCAAGGCTGGGACAAAAGTGAGCCTCGGATGCAGAAACTGAAATCATCGAGATAAGTAATATTTTAAACAATATTTTTGAAGTTAAAAAAAACCATAATGAAGAAGCTATCAAACTTCTAAAAATAAAGACAGGACCCGCCGGGAATGGGGTTAGGGTCAGGCGAGTGAGGTGAGTTGCACAGGTGCAAGATAGCATTTTGTCTTTTTAATGTTTTGATGTTTTCTTTTCTTTCTTTTTTGGGGGGTATTCATTTAGCCTTAAAATATTGCAGTAAAATATCTTGATGGCTGAGATTTTTGGTGCTCCCTGAAGTTTGAACCTTTGTTCCAGCCATAACAGAGAAGAGAGGAAAAGGAACTTAGAGACTTTCTTTGCTGAGTGTTAGCTGTTTGCTTGGTAGAAGGAAAAGCCCCGGGTTCCAGGTTCTCATCCCACTGCTGTGTGACACTGAGGAAGAGTCTTCACCTCTCTAAGCCCCAAGCTGTAAACATGAAGAAAGCAGACAAGACGCTTGACTTTGGGTTCTAAGAGTAGACGAGATGCAGTAAACAGGGTGATTAATAAATAAGAAAGTTTCCCAAGGATTGTGTGAGTAACGGAACACGATATGAGGAAAAGTGAGAGAGATGCTTTAGAATTCGTTTTCTGAGGAGTCAAACAAACTGAGCCTAAGTGATGAGAAGGGCATGCCACACGTCATTGAGAGATGGAGGGGCCCACAGACACAGAGTCCTGGGGCAGAATGAGTGAAAAGGAATTCGTGAGGTCAGAGAGGCAGCAAAAGCCAGGTAATTCCACAGAAATCCTCACAACAGGCCAGCAAGGGGGAAGAGTGTCCCCTTTGACAAATGAGCAAATGGGGGCTTAGAGGGGGAAGTAGCTGCCCACCAGAGCCCGGGCAGCAAGCCTCCCTTCCTGGGAAGCAAGCCTCACTTCCTGGGACTTTCTGTTGTGTTGAGCTGCCTCTTTGTGTGACTCTGGCTAGGAGAGGGGAAGCAGCAGCCACCAGTGTGCCTGGAAATGCCAACTGAGCCCCAACCCATGAAAAGTCCTCCCAAGAAGTAATGAGCCTTCAGGGAAGGGAGCTCCCACATATAGTTAAGTGCCCGCTGTGGGGTCTTCACTGCTGGGGACAAAACCTAGAAACCCTGTTTCTACCTCCCATCCATTTCCCCACCTCTGAGAATTCTCTGAACCCCAAGATGGGAAATCTTGCCTTAAGCTGAACACATTCATTATGAACTTTGGTGCAGAAATTGGGGAAGAGGGCCTAGGAATGCTTCACATTTTGATCTGGGCAGTAGTTCTGTGACTATAAATGTAAACATTCACTGAGCTGTTCACTAAAGATCTGTGTATTCTGTGTGTTCTACCTCAAATTAAAAGCTAAAAATAAACATGTATCTGTTATACTATTGGAAGTGGCTTTCAGCCAACTCCTTCCTCAGAACATTGATAATTAAAAGGAGGAATTAGGCCTTGTCTTGCCTTCCCAGTGGTAGCTGTGTTTCACAGTCACTCAGCGGCCCAAGGAGAATGCCAGCTAATACATATGGAAGGAAGGAGAGAATTAGAAAATCATCATTTTGCAAAAGCCAATGAAATAATTGGTTTAGGCAGTGATCACCATAAAGCCGTTAGCTGAGAGGATAAAGGGGAACCTCTCAGAGGGTTCACTGGGCAGACAGAGCTGGGACCTCATCACAGAGGTGTTAACACAGATAAAGGTCAGCGTCACAGCAGAGGACACGTGGGTATGGTGGGCCTCCTGATGGATACAAAGATCTGGTACAAAACGAAGTTCACAGTTTTCTCAGGATACAATCTTGCCAAGATGCTAAAGGTGACACTAATCAAATCTCTAGATCTAACATCCAGCTTACAGGAAACAAAAAGGGTAAAAGAACAAGTTCAGATGACACCATCAGGAAACAACAGACAAGTCCAAAAGATGGGACGTGTTACAGGACAAGTTGTTGTTAGGTGACGCTGAGTCGCCAGATGACAGTAGAACTACCCCACGGGGTTTCCTAGCAGGAGAGAGATGTGGCAACTCGCTTCTGTAGTGATCACAGCCATGGAAACCATAGCAGACAGTTCTACCCTGTACTATAGGGTCACTGAATTAGAATCAATCCAGCGGCAGTGTTCTTTTTGTTTAATGTTTACGGAAACTGATTGTCAGGTGTTTTATCCCAAGGGATCACTAGGTGGTTCAAAGTGTGACTTTCCAGTTAGCAGCTGAACTGAGCACTTAACTATCTGTGCCACTAGGGCTCCTTCAACAAGTTAGTTATGGATAGAAAAAAAAGGGAGGGGATAGGGACCATTCTAGGGCAGGCAGGATTTCCTCAGCTCCAGCGCCACTGACATCTGGGATTCAATCTTCCAATGTCCCGGGTGCTGTCCTGTGCATTGTAGTGTGTTCAGCAGCCTCTCTGGCCTCTATTCATTAGATGCAGCAGGGCCTCTCCCCAAGTATGACAACTAAAAGTGTCTCCAGACATTGCCTAATGTCCCAGGGAGGGGAAAGTCATGTGAGTTGAGAACCTCTGCCTTAGAGGAGGGCGGAACTGGGATGGAAGGAACCTGGGCCCCACAACTGGCCCCTCAACTGTCTGCCAGTAGGAAGTCAGCATCCTCTCTTGTTTAAGCTACTTTATTTGGTCCCTGTGAAATCAGATGAAGCAAATACACTGTGTGACCCGGCAGTCCCACTCCTGCTTTTTGTGCTCCACTGAAGGCTTTGCATCAGGTGGGGATGTTCCTTAAGGTGGTTGGAATGGCAGAAGCCAAGAAGATGCCCATTCCTGCTGAATTGATAAGAATAAGAAGGCGATATGCCCCAGGATGCTAAATAAATGGTGAAAGTAGTAAAGTAACTCTTGGAACAGAGCACTGACAGCGTTAGACCCAGTCATGTGTTTTAAAATAAGGCAGCCTCACTCCTGACTGAGGTGGCAAGGGAAAAGGTCCCCAAAGAGCTTTGTGAAGGAAGGAAGAGGGGAGAGAAAAACCGCCCACTAGTGTGCAGGGGAGTAGAGATAAGAATCTGACACTCGATACATTTAAATGCAAACAAGATGCCCCTGGTTTACTCTGGCAATTCCTCATAAAAGCTGGTGATTTTCCTGATTTCTGCTTACTATACAACAGGTGGGAAACCCTGGTGTCCTAGTTTTAGCTACGGTTTGCTAACCAGAGGTCAGCAGTTCAGATCCACCAGGCACTCCTGGGAAATTCTCTGGAGCAGTTCCACTCTGCCCTGTAGGAATCGACTCAAAAACAGTGGATACATGAGGTCCAGTTAAGAACCAGGCTGGTTCTTCTAACAAACTTTTCAAACTATGTACTTGATAGGGTCAAACACACACATAGACATTCTGCATGAGATGTCCACAAATCAAATGGAACCTAGTGAGGGGATACCCACCTAACCATACTGTGGGAAATGTGTCGCAAGTGGACTTTTAAGGAGTTAAGATCATGTTGAAAATCTATTCTGGCAGTACTGCTCTGTTTTAGTCAGCTAGTGCTGCTATAACAGAAATACTACAGAGTGGATGGCTTTAACAAAGGGAAGTTTATTCTTACACAGTCTGGTAGGTTACAAGTCGAGTTCAGGATGTCTGCTCCAGGGGAAGGCTTTGGCCCTTATCGGCTCTGGAGGAAAGTCTGGTATTGTATTAGTCTTTGTCCAGGGGGGCGTCTTGGCACAGGAACCTCGGGTCTAAAGGATGCGCTCTTCTCCCAGTGCTGCTTTCTTGATGGGGTGAGATTCCCAGTTCTCTGCTTGCTTCTCTTTCCTTTTAGCTCTCCTAGGATGAAAAAATTAAGGGTGGAGCAAGCCATACTCCAGGGAAATTCCCTTTACAGTGGAGCAGGAAGGTGTTCTTATAAAAGAATTTACAGTCCAACCCTAATCCTTTAACATACAGCATAGGAAAATCACACAATGGAGGACAATCACAAGATACTGGGAATCTTGGCCCAGCCACATGGTCACACATATTTTGGGGGGCACAATTCAATCCATGACATGCTCCATCCATCATGCCTAAATAAAGAGCTGGGAAAGAAAAGGCAAGGGTGGAGACTCGAAAACAAAAAACTAGTAGATAAGCATCTAGGTAATTGGGTTTCAGAGAAAATGTTTGAGACACATGTATATCCACACCAGTCGACTCACTTTTTTTCCCCAGTGGAAAGACAACTTTTTGTTGAGAGGAGGCTGAAGGAAGGAAGTTAATAAGTGCTTACTTAGGCTCTTAAAAAACAAAAACAAACAATGAAGAAAAACACTGAGCCGAAAGAATACAGAGATCTAGTCCTCAGCAAAGGAGTGCTGGTGGTGCAGTGGTTAAGTGCTCAGTTGCTAACCAAAGGGTTGAAGGTTCAAAGCCACCAGCCACTCTGTGGGAGAAAAAAAACCTGGCAGTCTGCTTCTGTGAAGATTACAGCGAAGCAGACCCTATCAGGCAGTTCTCCTCTGTCCTGTGAGTCAGAATCATCTTGATAGCACCCAGCAGCAACAAACACTGAGTGCCGTTGTGCAAATTACAGCGGAGATGTACGAGATGATACAAACTATTTGTCAATAATACGTGACTGGGAATATACTGAAGAGGCCGGCCATGGTTAGGGCCCTGAGATGGGGGTGGGGTAGAATTAAACCAGAAAAAGCTTTGCATAGACCCACGAAAATGAGGGAGTTTGGGGAGGGGTGGGGCTGGGTGAGATCTGGGTTCCTCATTGGTGACCTCTCACTGTGGTACCTGGGGGGCAGATGTCAGATTGCCCGTTAGACTGAGGGCCAGATGGGAGTTGAAAGATGAAGACAGGAGATGTCTTTGGGTCAGGAAACCAAAGATCTGTACCTGCTATGTGCAGTATGATTGTGGGTAGCCATATATGACTGTTAAAATTAAAACAAAGAAAAGGCAGTTCATCAGTTCAGCTACATTTCCGGTGCTCAACAGCACCCTGTGGCTTTGGTGTTGCTGTTACGTGCTAGAGTTGGTTCTGACTCACAGCGATCGTCTGTACAGCAGAATAAAGCATTGCAAGGTCACGTGCCATCCTCACGGTCATGACTACATAGAGACCATTGGTGCAGACGCTGTGTTAATCAGTCTCACTAGGGTTTTTTGCTGACCCTCTACCAGTCACCTGGGATTGTTTCCGCCTGAAAGCAGGTCCAATGTGAGTGAGACAAAGTCATTGCTATTCTCATTTCCAGGGAGTTGGTGGCTACAAATAAAACACAAGCCTGTCGCCATTGAGTAGATTATGACTCATGGTGACCTTCATAAGACAGACTAGAACTGCCCCATAGAGTTTCCAAGGAGTGCCTGGTAGATTTGAACTGTTGACCGTCTGGTTAGCAACTGTAGCTGTTAACTGCTGTGCCATCAGGGTTTCCAGCTAGCAGTCAGTGTGCACAATTTTAGAAAGCAAAGCTCTTGAACACTGCCAACACGGACGAGTTCTGCTGGATACTGCTGCTCTAGACCACCTCTAAACAGACACCTTGGAGGCTCGGGGAAATTTGAAAGTGTACTTGGTGTTAGATGACTGTCTTAATCATCTACTGCTACTGTAACAGAAATAACACAAGTAGATGGGTTTAACAAAGAGAGATTTATTGTGTCACTGTCCGGTAGGTTAAAAATCGAAATTCAGGGCATCAGCTCCAGGGGAAGGCTTTCTTTGCTGGCTCTGGAAGAAGGTCCTCCAGAGGAGGATTTGAACTGCCGACCTTTTGGTTAACAGATGCAGCACTTAACCACTACACCACCAGGGTTTACCATAAACATCATAGAGGTGGGCTTTACAACCTATAGGAACATCACACAATACCAGGAATCACGGCCTAGCCAAATTGCTACACACACTATCTGGGGGACACAATTCGATCCATGACAATGATACTGAGGAATTACCAAGTGTTTTAAAGTATCTGTTCACATCAAACAACACTACTGTGATTATGTAGGAAAATATTTTTTCAAGATGTATGCTGTAGTAGACATCATACGAAAAATTGTGTCAGTGAGGTTTAAAACAATAAAGCACTTAGCACAGGACACGGCATGTATTAAGTCCTCAATAAATGTCCTTGGTCATCATTAAAGAAGTTTCAAGAAGTGACAAACTGGGGGGCGGAGGGATGTTTGCAGTTTATTAATCAAAAACAAATCTCCTTAATATAGAAAGAAGCAAAGACGGCAAGGCTGAGTCTTACATACTTTGTACATATTGTCAGGAAACCTCAGTCCCTGGAGAAGGACATCATGCTTGATAGTGTGGGGGGTCAGCAAGAAAGAGGAAGACCCTTGACAAGATGGACTGACTTAAGCATAAAAGTGATTGTGGACATGGCGTAAGACCAGGCAGTATTTTGTTCTGTTGTTCATAGGGTCGCTGTGAGTCGGAACTGACTTGACAGCACCAAACAACAACAACAGAAACCAAGAAGAGGAAGATCAACAGTCCCAAAGAAGGACAGACAAGGCAGGTGACTGTAGAGTGGAAGACTCTAAGTAAGTTGTAAATGCGTTCTGCCTTGTGTGTCGTAAGGAAAATGCAAACTGTGTCTAATCAGAGATGTCATTTTTCACCTGTCTTGTTGGCCAACACCCAGTCTGATGACACTCTGTTGGGAGGCTGTAAGAAAATGGGATTCCTGTGCCCTGCTGAAGGGAAAGGGAGTTGACCTAGTCCTCAGGGGGCGATGTGGCAATATCTGTAAAAACCATAAATGCGCAGAGTCTATCAGTCAGAAATCCCACTTAAAGGAATTTTTCTATAGACAAAGAGTCCTGGTGGGTGCAGTGGTCAAGTGCTCAGCTGTAAACCCAAAAATCAGCTGCTCTGTGGGAGAGAGATGTGGCAGTCTGCTTCTGTAAAGATGACAGCTTGGAAACTCCTTGAGGCAGAGGTACTCTTGTCCTGTAGGGCTGCTAGGAGTCGACAGTGGGTTTGGTTTTGATACGTAGAGTTAGGGTTGGGTGTGTGTGAAATGATGTTTGTGCAAGACTCTTCACTGCAGTCTTAGCTGAAGAGCAAACATGGAAACAGCTGACATGCCTGTGTCTGGGAGGAAAATGAACTGGGGGGCATCCACGCGATGGAACATTATGCAGCTGTAAACAAACAAACAGAGGACAAAGTTGCATAAACAGTTTTGAGAGAGAGAGTGCTCCAACACAGCTTTAAAGTGAAAAAAGCAAGGTGCACAAGAATGTGCAAAACATACTGCTTTTAACGCAAAAAGAGGGATGAATAAGGATCTGTGTTCAAATTCATTTTTATTTTGTGCATAAAAAATTCTGGAAAGATACTTAGGATATCAAAAGCAGTGGTTATCCATGGAGCCAGGGATGCTGAGCACACACCTTATATTCATTCTTAGGAGATTTACCACCTTTTGTTGTATATTTCTAATACATGTGAATGTATTAACTATTCAAAAATAAATTTGAGTGTAAAAGTTTGGAGAGAGTGGCTTTATTTAAGACTGATAGATTTTTGCTGAGCAAAACACTAGCAATAATGATAGTGTTGACAGGAGATAACTTTTCCACCTGTCACAGATTGAATTAGGTCCCCTGCAAAGTATCTGTCAACTTAGCTGGGTCGTGATCCCCAGTATTGTATGATTGTCTACAGTTTTGTCACTGGATGTGAGTTCCCTATGGGTTGTAAATCGTATCACTATGATGTCATCAGATGGATTAGTGGCAGTTGTATTGATGATTAGATAGTATCTTAAGCCTTTCAAGATATAAAAGAGAGAAGCAGAGAGACAAGGGGGACCTCATACTACCATTCAGAAAGAAGCACAAGGAGCAAAGTGCATCCTTTGGACCTGGGGCTCCAGTGTGAAGAAGCACCTAGTTCAGGGGATAATTGATGACAGACACCTTCCTCCAGAGCCAGCAGAGAAAGCCTACCTGTAGAACATGCACCCTGAACTTGGACTTCAAGCCTACTAGACTGTGAAAAAATAAACTTCTGCTTGTTGAAGTCATCCACTTGTATTTCTTGTAGAGCAGTACTGGATAACTAAGAGACTGGCTCTCACTGTACTGGTTTCCTGTGGTTACCAAAACAAATGACCAGACTCCCTGAGTGGTGCAGACAACTAACATGCTGGGCTGCTACCCAAACAGTTGGAAGTTCAGGTCTACCCACAGTGCCTCGGAAGAAAGACCTGGCAATCTATGCTTGAAAAATGAAGACTTGAAAACTCCATGGAGCACAGTTCTACTGTGACACAAATCAGGTGGCTGTGAGTTGAAGTGGACTTGATGGCAACTGGTTTGGGGATGTCTTACAGTAACAGTAATTTGTTCTGTCACAATTCTGTAAGCCAGAAGTGTGAAGACGAAGTATGGTCAGGGCTTTAAAGGAGCTGCCTTCCTCGCCTCTTCCAGCCTCTAGTGGCTCCAGGTGGTCCTTCACTTGTGGCAGTGTCACTCCAGTCTCTGCCTCCGTCTTCACGTGTGTGGCCTCATCCACCTCTCTGTCCGTGTCTTCTCCTCTTTTGTCTTTTATAAGGACATTATTGGAATTCCTGGGTGGTACAAACAGTCACTGTAGTGTGGCTGCTAACAAAAAAGTTATGGGGTTCAAGCCCATCCATAGGTGCTGCAGAAGAAAGGCCTGGTGATCAGTTGATCTACAGAAAATCAGCCATTGAAAACCCTATGGAGCACAATCTACTCTGACATATGAGGTCCGACAAGTTCACCAACTTAATTGTTCTAAGTGCCACAGAACTCACTGCTGAATATCACTATGGTCAGCTTCGAGATACTCCCCTTGGGAGGCTATGCACCGATGCCAGCGCCTAGTCCACCCTTCAGAGCAATTTGGAACTCTTTCTGGGATGGCCATCAGAGCTACTGTTCCAAAATTGCTTTGAAGGGTAGACTAGGCAGTGGCGTCGGTGCATAGCCTCCCTAGGGGAGTACCTCGCAGGTGACAGCAGTGAGGTCTGTAGCACTTAGGACAATTAAGTTCGCAGACCTCACTGTCAGCCCTCATATATCAATAGCTTTTTGGGCAATGAAGTAGTAGTAGCAGTAGATGTTAGGTGCTGTCAAGTTGGTTCCAACAGATAGTGACCCGTATGTAGAGCAGAAGGAAATGCTGCTGGCCCTGCACCAGGCCCATTATCATTGTTACGCTTGAGCCCAGTGTTGTAGCCACTGTGTTGGTCTATCTCACTGAGGGTCTTCCCCTTTTGCCCTGACCCTCCATTCCACCAGGCATGACATCCTTCTCCGGGGACTGATCCCTCCTGACAGCATGTCCAAAGTGCATAAGATGCAGTCTAGCCATCTTTGATTCTAAGGAGCACTCTAGTTGCACTTCTTCCAGTACAGATCTGTTTGTTCTTTTGGCAGTCCATGTTATGGTCACCTTTCTTCTCCCACACCGCAGTTCAAAGGCAGGCATATGGGAGACAAGGGCGATGCCTCCCACCAGGAACCATGGGAGAAGGGGCTGGGGAGGAGAGCGTGTTATTCATTGGCCCTTTGGAAGTGAGTTCTATCAGCTGTGATCCCTGCCTTCCAGAGTGTTGCCCTCTGCCTGAGACACCCACGAGGTGGAGAGTGGGGGCAACTTCAGGTCAAGAGTCTGTCACGAATAAAAGGGCAAAGTGATAAAGTTCTGCTCCAAAGAGAATGTGTCAGCTAGAAATAACATTTAAATAGCGTGTACTAAGTGCTGGAGGCAGTTTTAAAAAATTGACATATACATTGAATCCTAGTTTTACAGATGAAGAAACTGAGGCACTGAGTGATTAAGTCACTTGCCTGGGGTCACATAGCAGGAAAGGGCCAGAGCTGGGATTTTAACACAACGTCAGACCCCTGTTGTAGTTTGTTTAATTGTAGTTTGTTTAATTGTAAAATTTGTTTAATTGTAAAATTAACACGAGGTAAAATTAACACAACGTAAAATGAACAAGTCAGTGACACTCAGGACATTCACAGTGTTGTGCAACTGTATCACCTTTGTCTGGTTCCAGAACATTCTTATCACTCCAACAGGAAACTCCATACCTGTTAAGCAGTCACTACCCATTTCTTTCTCCCAGCCTCCAGCAACTGCTAATCTGCTTCCCTTCCTTTTATATCTGTCCATTCTGGATGTTTCAAGTGAATGGCCTTGTACGGTATTTGTCCATTTGTGCCTGGCCTTTTTTACTCAGCATGTTTTTGAGATTTGTCTGTGTTGAGGCACGTATCAGAAATTCCTGCCGTGGCTGAGTAATATGCCGTTGTGTGTACACACCATGTTTTGTATATCTGCTGGTGTCAGGTGATGGATATTGGATGGTTTCTACCTTTTGGCTCTTGTAAAGAGTGCTGCTGTGAACACATGTGTACACGTTTTTAGTTGGAACTCCTCTTTTTAAGACTCTTCAGTGTATACCCAGGAGTGGACTTTCTGGGTCACACGGTAATTCTACAAGGAGCCCTGGTGGCACAATGGTTAAGCTCTGGATTCCTAACCAAAAGATTAGTAGTTCAAACCCACCAGTAGCTCTACGGGAGAAGAGGCCTGGCCATCTGTCCCCGTCACTACAATAGCACACACCAACGTGGTAACTCTACGTTGAAGAGCCCCTGGTGTTAACCACTCGGTGGCATAGTGATTAACCGCGTCCGCTAACAAAAAGGTTGGCAGTTCAAATCAGCCAGCGCTCCTCAAAAACTCTCTGGGGCAGTTTTGCTTTGTCCTGTAGGTTTGGTATGAATCTGAATTGACTTGATGACAGTGGTTTTTTTGTTTTTGTTTTTGTTTTTTGTTGTTAATCACTACCTTTTAAAGCTGCCCTTCCACCTTAGGCTCTGTGTCCTAGCCCAGCAATTGGTCTTTGAAAGATCCCGAAGTGTTGAATGAATAAGGCTGAGTGATTTTCTATAGATAAACTTCAGGCAGCTAAATTCCATAGATTTTCAAACAGCTCCTTTGCTTAAAAACAAATCTCTCTCAGCCAGGTTCCTCACTTTCAGAAGTAACCAAACTGTTGAAGGAGGAAGGTTAGAATAAGCCATGTGGAGCTAGATAGGGATTGTAGACCATTGTGAACTCATGCTTATTTTAATATACAAACTGAGATAAATACGAATATTGTGTATTAATGGGATAGTATAACCCACTGCTTTTGAGTGGATTCCAACTCATAGTGACTGTATAGGTTAGAGTGGAACTGCCCCATAGAGTTTCCAGGGAGTGCCTGGCAGATTTGAACTGCTGACCATTTGGTTTGCAGATGTAACATGTAACCAGTATGCCAGCAGGGTTGGTTTATAACCCAAGGAATAAAATAGCTATTCGTGAGTTCATATAAATAAATAAATGATTGAATAAATTAATGAATGGAGGGGAATGGACAGCTCTTCTTTTTATTTTGTGGTGTTGAGACTACACACAGAGAAATGGACATCAGTGCAACCATTTCTATGTGTACAACTGAGCGACACTGATTCAGTCTCCCAATGATGCAACTCTTTTCACTTTCTTTTTCTGAATTGTTCCTTCCTCATCAACATAAACTCACTAGATTCCTATCTATTCCTTCAGGTTGCCACTTTGATTGCACACCATTGTTATTTTAGGTCCACTGAGGCAATTCTAACTCACAGTGACCATAGGTGCAACAGAATTCAACACTGCCCAGTCCTGTGCCATCCTCCCGATCACTGCTGTGTTTGAGGCCATTCACCGCCACTGTGTTACTCCATCTGGTTGAGGGTCTTCCTCTCCTTTCACTGACCCTCTGCGTGTTACCAAGCATGATGCCCTTCTCCAGGGACTGGTCCCTCCTGATCCCATATAGACAGCTCTTAAGAGAGTACAATGCTCAAGGCAGACATTTTTTTACCAGATAAGCTAAACTTGTTTGGTTTTAAGATCTCAGGGAATATTTGACAGCTCTTCTTTACAGAAAAATTCTAAATGATAATAGTAAATGTAGGCAGTGAGTTGATGTTAACGAGGGAAGAACAACTCAACAAAGCAGGGTAAGAATGGTTGGACCATTCAAAGCATGAAATCAGTGTTGTTAAATTGTACATGTAGAAGGGTGGAGAGGAGGGGACAGGAGCTTGTTAAGAGGATACTAGAAGTATAGAATGAAAAGTAGGAGTATGCTGTCACCAGGCAAGGAGAGCAGAAGGAACTGTAGGCAGGCAGTCATGTGAAATTGATTTGATTGTACACTTAATCACAATAAGAAAAAGAAAACAAACAAACAAACAAAAAATCGTACATGTAAAGAATGTTTATTGCAGCACAGTCCACAATAGCAAAAAGATGGAATCAACCCAGATGCCCGACAACAGATGAATGGATAAACTATGGTGTATATACTCAGTGGAATACTATGCAATGATAAAGAACAATGATGATTTTAGGAAACATTTCATTACCTAGTTTCAGTTGGAAGACATTATGTTGAGTGACAGTAATCAATGGCAAAGAGACAAATATCATATGAGACCCTTAACAATAAGAAATTAAAAACAGACTCATGTATAGAAGAAATGATTCTTTGATGGCTGCAAGGTTGGAGGGGTAGGGAGGGTGAGGGTTGGTTATAGATTAGATAGTTGATAGAAATTTGGTTGGGTGAAATCAGTAACAGCACACATTATAAAAGAAGATCAGTTTAACTGGACTTTAACATAACATGAACACTCCTCCAATCTTAACCCAGTATTGCAAGGGCAGAGTAGCAGGGGCGGGGGTCCAGGGGGCCATGCTCTCAGGGGACATCGAGGCCAATTAGCATAACTAGCATATTGCTAAGAGAGTCTTTTTGCACCTCATATTGGTGAGTGGCATCTGGGGTCCTAAAAGCTAACAAGCTGCCATCTGAGGTACACCAAATGGTCCCAACTCAACGGGAACAGATGATCACCAAGGACAAAATGACGTGGGGGAAAGAACCAAGAAGACAGAGAGACCCACGTGAGTGGGTCATGTGACTGGAGGAAACAGATGGTACCCAGCCACCACCAGGGATAGCCGTGATGGGGCTCACAAAGTTGAGTCTCACTGGCGACACGAGAATAAAATGGGGTGCACCCTGAGAACTCCACTAAAAGACTACAATTGATGGTCCAGGGGCCTTGGGGTTCCCCTGGGAGCAAGGTCCCTGGTACTGATGCTTCCCCTGTCTGTAGGTCATGACTGAGGTCAACTCTTTGGACAGGAATGGATTGGACTCAGTGACACAGTGACCATATAGTGGGTGCATTTTATGGTCCTGTGCTTTTATAGGATGTCGTCCTGCTGGCCTCTTACTGGAGGGGGCAAAGAGGGTGGAGAGGAGGGGACAGGGTGTTAGGAGGATACAACATTTCTAGAATGAATAGGAGGCGTGTGCTGTCACTGGGCAGGGACAACAGCGGGAGCTGCACTTAGGTGGGCATGCAAATTTACACTAGATTGTACACTTTCAATCACTATAAATAAAAAACAAAAATGAAAAAAGTATATGTAGAAGTAGTTGAACTGGTGTATATTTTGCTGTATGCTCAACGACAGCACCAAGATAAATTATAGTAAGAAGGGAAGAAGTAATAAACATAGATGGAAAAAAGTAAGTAGAAAATTTCTATGAGGCAAACACTGCAAGAATAATTACACAGACAAGAGTCACAAATAGGTGCAAAAATTGGTGGGTGAAACCTTAAAGAGAAATGGGATATTGGCATAGCATGAAATATCTTACTCCCAACCCCCCCAAAACTCCACTGCTATCAAGTCTATTCCGATTCATAGTGACTCTATAAGACAGAGTAGAACTGCCCCATAGAGTTTCCAAGGAGTGCCTGGTGGATTCAAACTGCTGACTTTTTGATTAGCAGCCATAGCCCTTAATCACTATGCCACCAAGGGTTCCAGGGGTTTGTTTTTTTTCTTTAATTTGGTTTTAATAAATACACTGAGTGTTTATTGATTATGTTGCGGGAGACCTGGGTTCGATTCCCCATTGGTGCCCCCGCAGGCACAGCTCCCACCTGTCTGTGTTGCTCTAATGCTAAGCAACTTCCAGCAGAGCTTCCAAACCAAGAAAACAGGCCCAGAGATCGACTCCCAAAAACTGGCCAGTGAAAACCCTGTGAACCACAGTGGTCCAGTCTGCACTGTGGGGATGGCGGGACCCGGCACTGTTTTGTTCCATGGTGCACGTCACCTTTAGTCAGGAGCCAACTTTGTGGCAGCTAATAAGACAGAGGCTACCTCTGGGGTGAGGGAGAGTCATAGTTAGGGAGGGGAGACAGGAGGGATTTCTTCAGGGACAGCTCGTCATATTTCTTGGCCTGAGTGGTAATAACTCGGGTGTTCCATTTGTAATGATTCTTTAACTCACACATGTATTGTTTTTACATTCACATGGTATTCTGGAATCAGCTCATAATGGCTTGTGAGAGCTGATTGTTAAGTTTTCAAGAATCTGGGGAGCCAGTGAGCATCGTGCTGCTAGGTAGCAATCAGGTAGAAGTGAACAACGGCAACCAGTTGGGGCCTTTTCTCCTGGAAAACACACCATCAGACATATGGCAGAACATCACAGTTCCTCTGTGACACAGGATATATGTTTAAAAAAATTCTAACCTAAAACAAATTTCCCTTGGAGAACATGGATTCCAGAGCCAGTTGGCCTCTGTTTAAACCACACAGACGTCTAGTACTTGGACTAGTTACTTCACCTGTCTGCAGCTCAGTTTGTTCATCTGTAATTTGGGGATGATCACAGACCCAATCTCATAGCGCAGTGGCTTTCAAAAGTGTGGTCCAGGAACACAAACATATTGTATACCAATATTCATTGTGATACTATTCACAACAGCCAAAAGGAAGAAACAACCCAACAGCCCATTCACAGATGGATGGATAAACACCAAGTGGCACATACATACAAAAAATAAAAAATAAAAATTTAAAAAATCCAACCCATTGATGTCAAGTCGATTCTGATTCATAGCAACCCACAGAGTAGAAGTGCCCAATAGAGTTTCCCAGGAGTGTCTGGTAGATTTGAACTGCTGACCTTTTGGTTAGTAGCTGTAGGACTTAACCACACACCACAAGGGTTTCCGATACAGTGGTATCTGCCTACAATGGAGTATTACTCGGCCATAAGGAGAAATGAAGTCCCAGTGCACACTACAACACAGATGAACCTTCAAACCATCATGCTGAACAAGTCAGTCAGTCATAAAAGGACAAATATTGCATGATTCCAATTATATGACATATTTAGAACAGGCAAATGTAGACAGACCACAACTAAGTCACAGTAATTGGTCTCTATTCACCTGGTACAACAGAGGAAGAAGGAAAGTCAGGAATAAGAGAAAGAAATGCAATATGTGGCTAATTGCCTCCATAAGCAATTACTTCCTTTGCCATAAGACCAGAAGAACTGGATGGTGTCTAGCTACCTTTACTGAACATTTTGGTCAAACAATCTATAGAAGAATACTGATCAAAAGGGGGAAAATGTAGAACAGAATTTAAATTCTCATGGACTTCAAACTTTCTGGAGCCACGGAGTCTGGATGGATGCCTGAAACTATTGTGCTGAGACAATCTTTAAACCTTAAACCAAAAATGTTCCCTGAAGTCTTCTGAAAACCAAGTAACAGTTTAGCTTAACTGGTAAAGAAAGTCTGCCTTGAGCCTTGTGCTCTGTTAAGAACCATCTATAATGGGATCAAAGTGACAACAGCAACTTGGAAGGTTACATAGGAACCTTAGCAGCCTGTGAGCTTATATTAATGGGGGAGGAGTGCTTCAGACAAGCAAGGGTGAGAATGGTTGTACCACCCAGAAAATGTCATCAATATCACATGTAGAAACAGTGGAATTGGTGTATGTTTTGCTGCGTGTAGCCTCAAATGAATAAGTAAAAAAAATGTGAAATGTGTAGAGACCAAAGTTTATTAGTGGTTACCAAGTATGGGAGTATTGGAAAGCAAAGATGTCATCTTGAAGACTAAGGTGCACCCCACCGAAGCCATGGTGTTTTCTATCACCTCCTATGCACAGGAAAACTCCACAATGAATAAAGAAGACTAAAGAACTGGCACCTTTGAATTGTGGTGTTGGAGAAGAATATTGAATGTACCACGGACTACCAAAAGAACAAAAAAATCTGTCTTGAAAGAAGTACAACCAAAATGCTGTTCAGAAGCAAAGATGGAGAGACTGCATCTCACATACTTTGAACATATTGTCAGAAAGGATCCGTCCCTGGAGAAAGACATCATGCTTGGTAAAGTGGAGGGTCAGACGACAAAGAAAGCCGTGAATGACGGGGGATTGACACAGTGGCTGCAACAATGGGCTTACACGTGGCAGTGATTGTGAGGCTGGTGCGGGACAAGGCAGTGTTTTGTTCTGTTGTCCCTACAGTCACTATGAGTCTGGATGGCACCTAACGACCAGGGTGGGAGAGAAGGGGCAAGAGAATGTCATTGCTTAGAGGGTACTCAGTTTCTGTCCAAAGTTGATGGAAAAAATTTAGAGACAGTGGTGATGATTTTAAAACACAGAGAAAGTGATGAATGTCACTAAATTGTGTATGCAAAAGATGTTGAGTGATAAATTTTTTTTTGTATATATATAAATAGATAGATACAGATATATACTTAACACAGTTAAAAAGAAAAACCTGGTCCTTGGAAGCAGCACAGGCTCCCTTGTGAACATCTTAGAAATGCAGGTTCCCCAGCACCCCAGCCTGTGGGTGGGGCCCAGCAATCTGTGTTGCTAACAAGCCCTTTGGGAGATTCTGATGCTGGTTCCAGCTTGAGAACCTTTGTCTTAGATTGCTGAGAGAATTACGGGCACACAAAATGCCCCATAGCCCGTGCTGGGGAGACCTCATTGCCATAGCTGGTGTTTGGGTTCTTGTTATCATAAAAGGGACTGGAGGCCCCAGCCCTATGGGGTCCAGCTGCACCTTCTCACCCAACCTTGTGGAGGGGCCACGGTCTGGGTCTGAATCGAGAGCTTCTTCCCTGTCTGCATGGAAGATGATAGTGAGCTGGGCTGCGTCACTGTATTCCTGGTAAAAGGTTATCGCTTAGTCCCGGAATGGGAAAGGTCAGGGTCGGGGAGACAGTGCTCACCTCTCCTCTGCTGGAGGAGATAAAGGAGGTTATACGATTCCTGGACACAGGGTGGGGGGAGGCAGGAGATATAATTAGGGGACCTTGAGCCAACAGAGGCATCACTCCAGGAAGCTGCCAGCCAAGCCCTGTCCCAGGTCTGAGGCATCTCTGTCCAGCATGGCCAAGCGCACGCTCCTGCTGCTGCTGGCGGTGTGGGTACTGGCTGGGGAGTTGTGGCTGCCGGCAGAGGCGCGGGCTGCACCCTACGGCGTGAAGCTCTGTGGCCGTGAGTTCATCCGAGCAGTCATTTTCACCTGTGGGGGCTCACGATGGAGACGAGCAGATGTCCTGACCCACGAAGCTATGGGTGAGGCTGGGCAGGTGGTCAGGAAGCAGGATGGCAAGGTGGGCCCGAGGAGCCAGGGACAGAAATGGGAGAGAGCAGGGGCTGGGGCGGTAGGAGCCCTGGCCCCCCACTTCCAGGTTGGAAGAGCAGCCAGCCTGTCAACAGTTTGGGGAAGGGGTAAGCAGAGCGGCAGAGTTAGAATGGGGCTGAAAGTCAGAGCAGTCTGCCAGTTCCCCAGCCCACTCTGTGCTGAGTCTGCATTAAGGGGACCACTGCTTACCCAACTCCCAGAGGTGTCATTCATGAAGTATGTCCAGCCTTCTGGGGCAGGTAGTTGGTGGGGCATGGTGGGTGTAAGGCCAGGGTTTGCCGTCTCATAGGTGTCCCCCTCCGCAAGTTGCTGCCCCTCTCTGAGCCTCTTCATCTGTGGAACAGGACAGTTTCTGTTAAGTGGCATAGCTAAGCTGAAACAGACATGGCCATGGTCTCTGCAGGGCTCAGTCTGGGCATGGCAGGGGACAGGAGGCCTGGTGGCACTGGGGACAGGGTCCTGGCAGAAAATAGATGTTTGTGATGATGGGGTGATGGAATGTGGACACGGAAACACACTGTTGTGTGTGCATATTCCAATAGTGGCTCTACAATGGACTACCTGTGTGTTCATGTACGAGTTACCCTACCTCTTTTAGGCTTCAGTGTCCTCTCTGGAAAATAGGGTGATCAAGTCAGCCCTTCTACATGGCATTGACATTGAGAAGAAGAAAGGATTTAATCCACAAAAGCACTTAAAACAGTGCCTGGCACGCAGTGAGTACTTCATAAGTCAGCGAGGCTATTTTGAGTGCTTATCGCATGCCAGACACCATTCTACATTTTTAAATAACTCATTGACTCCTTATATAAAACTCAAGAGGATTGGAGTTATTATTTTTCTCATTTTGCAAAGAAACTGAGGCTAAGAGAAGCAAATTCACTTGCTTACTCTTCAGCTCCATCAGCCTGGCTGCCTGCACTCAGCTGTCAGTTCCTCCATAAATAAACAGTAGAGGAAAGGAAATAACAAGAGAAAAAAGTCAAACTCAGTCAGATTGAATAATCTGCCCATCAGAGCTGCTGGCAGAGCCGGAATTTGAACCCAGGCCTGACTGAAATAAAAATCGTTACCCATGAGACCACATCCCAAGAACAGAGAAGCAGCCAGGCCAGCCAGGAACCAGGACTCCTGATGTGCAGAGCCAAAGCTGGAGCACTAACTGTCCTCCTCTTTTGCAGGGGATGCCTTCTCAGATGCAGATGTTGACTCAGACAGCGAGGCAGGAGAGCTGGATGAGGCAGTGGCCTCCAGTGAGTGGCTGACCCTTACCAAGCCTGCTCAAGCCTTTTATGGAGGTCGGTCCAGCTGGCAAGGAACCCCAGGGGCTCTGCGGGGTGGCCGTGATGTCCTGGCCGGCCTCTCCAGCAACTGCTGCAAGTGGGGATGCAGCAAGAGTGAAATCAGCAGTCTCTGCTAGTCAGGAGTGCTGAGCAGTCGAAGGCACCAGGATGATGCCCTGGCCCTGCTGCCCATTTATCAGTGCCCACCCATGTCTCTACCTTGGAACATCCACTCATCCAGGCCTCACTGGCCGACGGTGCACAGGGCAGGCTGGGACATGTTCCCCACTGTCCTGTGTTCAGTTTACCTTAATCTTGTGTCCTGAACAAGCTGTGTCCCTCCCTGGCCGGCTGGTGCCCCCATCCTGAGTCCTGACCTCTGCCCAGCACCAGCTGGGGCCACCGCCTGTATTATACCCCTGCCCCAGCCTCCCTCATGTCCTTACCATACTGTCTTACCCTGTCTTCCAGCCTGTCCTCCAATTCTGCTGCTCAACTTCGGGGCTGTGAGCCGCAAGGGTGGCAGCTGGGCCCCTGGGTTCCCTTCATAACCTTGGGTGAGGGCCTGATTAGGGGCCAGTCCCAATAATAAAAGTTCCAAAGGACTTGGCCTGTGTGTATTGTTGCTGGGACGGGTTTCTGGGAACGTGGTCCCCTTCTCCGCGCCCCCTACGACAGATGCAATCAAGAACCGTTCCCACACCCCCTGCCCAGCCCCAGTGACTGCAGCCGGGGACTTTCCCTTGCAGGGGAGCAGGGGGAAGGGGCGGAGACCCAGAGCGCAAGGTGCGGGGGAGGCCCTGAGGGGTGACTCTGCTTCCCGTGTCTGCCTTGGGCGGGGAACACAGAGACAGAGCCGAGTGGGGCTGCGCTCGGCCGACCAGACTGGGGGCGCGGGCGCGCCATGCAGGGGGCCCGGGTCATCCCCTTAGGGCTGTGGCCGCTGCCAAACCTACGGCTACTGCTTCTGTTGTTCCTGCTGTTGAACTGGATTCGTCTCCAGGGTGAGTTTGGAGGGCTCTCCAGCTGGTGCTCTGCCGTAGCGCTCACCGTTACAGCACAAGCTCGCCAGAGTGTGCCAGAAGTCCGCAGAACGAGCGAGAGGTCGGGTCACCTCTCGGAGGCAAGCACCCGGCGAAGAAAGGACTTGGGGAAGATGTGGCAGGGAGGCTGGCGGAACCCTAGCTGGCGTAGTGGGGGTAGCAACTCTTGGGACAGCAACAGGATGTGGTAGGCATTGCTCTGCCACTAGCAGAGAGAGCGAGAAGTGGGGCCCGAAGCCGGGCAGGGGTGTCCCATGCCCCCTTCCTGCGGCTCACTTCCGTCAGGGACCCCTGAACGACCCCGCATTTACTTTGTCCGGGAGTATACAGTGACCCTTCTCTGGGACTCTTCTCCCCACTTCCAGGCAGTCCTGGTCCCATGCAGTGCTACAGAGCTGGACGCTTGGGCGATTTGAATTGCTCGTGGGAGCCTCTTGGGGACTCAGGAGCTCCCTCCAGGTTGCACTTCCAGAGCCAGAAGTAGTGAGTACGCTGGGTGGCTTGGGGAAACTGAGGCTTTAGAGAGAGGGTAGTAGAGTGGAGGGGTCTTCTCAGGCTAAGAGGACCTGGAAGGCCTGCCCCCAGTCCTGGTCCCAATCTCCAGTGAGGTTCCCTCATTTTGTTGCTATATGACCCTTAATCTAGTACTTCCCCTCTCTGAGCCTCTGTTTCCTCCGCTATGAAATGATGATGGTTAATAGAACCTGCCTCCCAGGGTTGATTCTGAGGATTCAATGAGTTAAGCAGTTGGCAAGGAGAACACATGTAACAACTAGGAGTTGTTTTGTGTTGTTATTGTTTTAAGTGCTGTGTGACCTTAGGCAAGTACCTTAACCTCTCTGAGCATCTGAAAAGATCATTTGTTCATTTGGCCAGTGCCGTTGCAGGCCCTAGGGGCATAGTATCAAATGAGGCAGGCAGAAAGCATTGTTCTCTCCCTCGTGGGACTGACTTACAACTGGCCTGGAAGATATGCATGTCTTAAAGATGAATCATACCTGGAAACTTATGATTTCAAATTCTGCAAAGTGAAGGAAGAGTAAAAGGGGCCCCAAAAGGTGGGGATAAGGTATAAGGGACCTACCTGGTTTTAATTGTTGGAGTTTGAGGGGTCAGCTAGGTCCTGTTTTAAAATTTATGTTAATGAGAGAAAACTCACATAACCTAAAATTAATCATCTTAAGGTGAAATTTAGTGGTGTTTAGTAGATTCATAGTGTTGCAAGACCACCACCTCTATTAAATTACATTTTCATCAGCCTCTAAGGAAACTCCAGAACCCACTCAGCTGTCACTCCCTTTCTGCCTCCCCCGATGGCACTGATCTGCTTCTTTCTCTATGGATTTGCCTGTTTAAGACATTTCATGTGAATGGGAACCACACGATATGTGACCTTTTGTGTCTAGCTTCTTTCATTCAGCAGCATGTTTTTGAGGTCCAGCCATGTTATGACATGTATCATACCTCAGTCCTTTTTGTGGCCAGATAATATTCCATTGTATGAACTTACCATATTTTGTTTATCCCTTCATCCCCTGGTGAGCATTCAGGCTGTTTCCACCTTTGGTATTGTGAATGATGCTGCTATGAGCATAGGTGGCCAAGTGTCTGTTTGAACACTTGTTTTCATTTCTTTGGGGTACAGAACCAGGGGTAGAATTGCTGGGTCACAGGATCATTCTCAGCACAACTTTTTGAGTAACTGCCAGCCTGTTTTCCAAAGCAGCTTCACCATTTCCCATTCCCACCAGCAATGTATGGAGTTCCAGTTTCTCCACATCCTTGCCAACACATTATTATTACTATTTTTGATGAAGATTCTGTCTAAACTTTGGGGAGTTTCTTGCCTCTTCTTTCTCACCCACATCTACACCATCTTTCATGGTATCCAGAATCTGGCACTTCTTCCTACTGTTCCCAACCCACCACACCCCACACCCCCATACCCTCCTCAAGCCCCCCGCCCCCTGTCCAGCCCTGGTCATCTCCCACCTAGCCCGATGCAGTTGCCACCACCCTGACTTCCCACTCCTACTCTCACTTTGCACAGTTTGTTCCCCTCAAGCGGCAGAGGGAGCACCCCTCCTCTGCTCAGAACTCTCCATGGCTCCCACCTCACTCTGGGTAAAAGCTTAAGTCTGCCCTGCAGCCCACCAGCTGCAGGATCTGCTGCACTACCTCCCCACCCTCATGGCCCCCACTCATCCACCTCCCACACTCCACTCCAGCCACTTTGGCCTCCTTGCTGTTCCTCAAACACACTGGGTGTGGTCCAGCCTCAAGCCTCCGCATTGGCTGTTCCCTTTGCCTGGAACGCTCTTCCTGCAGGTACTACATGCTCTTACCTCCTCAGGCCTTTATTTAAATGTCTCCTCATTCAAAAGACCCTTCTTGACCCCTTCTCAATAAAAAAGCACCATCATCCCCTCTTCCATTGTCACATCAGCTGACATGGCACCAAAAATATACTTTACAGTTTCCCATCTGTCTCAGCTCCTGAAATGGCAGCTTCAGAGAGCTAGAATTTGTGTGTTTTGGTCCTAGTTGTATCTCCAGCTTCTAGAACAGGGCTTAACACAATAAACATTCACTAATTGAATAGCTGAATTATGCAAAAATGCATCTATATAATATTAATACCAAACCCAATGCCACTGAGTCAGTTCCAACTCATAGCAACCCTATCAGACAGAGTAGAACTGCTCCATAGAGTTTCCAAGGAGCACCAGGCAGTTTCAAACTGCCAACCTTTTGGTTAGCAGATGTAACGTTTAACCAGTATGCAACCAGGGTTTCCTATATAACAGTAGGTACTCAATAAATGCCATAACCAACCCTTACATAACATGTTTTGAGCACCTGGTGATGTTCTGAATGCATGCTATCTGTTATCTCATTTATTCCCCTCCCTGGCCCTCTCAGCTTATTGGCCTCATTTTATAGATGAGGAAATTAAGGCACAGAGAGATTCAGTTGCCTCCTCAATGTCACATAGCTTGAAGCAACAGGGCTGGTATTTGAACCCAGGCAGTGCAGGCTATTGCACTAGATGATGTCTCCACCAGCACTAGGATTCTTGTCATTGCGCCTCTGAGGGCCGAGGCACCTCTTGTCTCTGTGTCTCTCCCCATAGCCATCTCAGCAGAACCCAGGTTGTGGCAGTGCCTGCCGGGCAGAGCTGGGTGACCATTCCTCGGGAACAGTTCACCGAGTCTGACATACTCCTTGTCTGGGGCACCGAAGCAAGTGGCCCTCTTTGGCCCCCAACCTCTGTGGACCTAGAAACCCGAGGTAAAGTGGTAGGAAGGTGCTCTGTAGGGGGGGTGGCCCTGGAGGCCCTGACTCACTTCATCTTGGCCTCCTCCCCAGTGAAGCCAGATGCCCCGCAGCTGGGCCCAGACATAAACTTTTCAGAGGATGACCCCCTGGAGACCACTGTTCACTGGACCCCACCCAAATGGCCACCCCATCAAGAGAGCATGGTCTGCCAGTTCTACTATCGAAGATGCCAGGAGGAGGCCTGGACCCTAGTGAGTGTCAGGGGTTACAGCCCCTATTCCTGTGAGTCTGTCTCATGCCGAGTCCTGGGAATCAAAAACCGAAATCAAAAACCCAGGTTGGAATCTACCCCCTCAATTCCTACATGTCTATCTTCTTCAGCTAAAAATTTCTTCTGAAACAATCCATAAATTCCATGCATTCACAAGCGAGACTCTACCTGAAATCCCTGAGAAGCTGAATAAACTTTCTCTGACATTTTTGTGAACAAGTAAAAGTCCTCCAACAGTTTAAACCCACTGTCGTGGAGTCGATTTCAACTCATAGCGACCCTATAGGACAGAGTAGAACTGCTTCATGGAGTTTCCAAGGAGCATCTGGGGGATTTGAACTCCAACCTTTTGGTTAACAGACATAGCACTTCACCACTATGCCACCAGGTTAACAGCTTATGTCAAGCTTAAAATACAGATCTTCTCCGACTTACAATGGGCTTCTGTTCTGACTACTGCTTGCTCTTAAGTTAGTTCTGATGAATGTCAAATCTCTTTCTCTCTCTTTTTTAAGTTTTCATTATTATTGCTTTTTATTGCCAATATCTGTATAAATTCAATATTTGTTTCCAATAATTACACCTGAGAGTGAGAACATCAGCAAATCACACTGATACTGCCTATGGTGTGTATTACTCGTGATAACATAAAAAGCAAAAAAGGACCATCGTAAATGTGGCTCATCAGAACTCAAATAGGTCCAAAGTCAGGGACTGCCTGTAATAACAAAAGCAAACTCCCAAAGAGCATCCATTGTGTGCCAGACACTGTTCTAGGCTCTTCCTAAACAGGAGTTTATTTTATTTCTATTCTGGTTGTTCTGTTTCTATTAATCTAGCTTCCCTGTTCCCTCTAGCATTCTCATCTTTGATGTTAACCAAAGGGTTAGGGTGTTAACCACTTGGTTTCAGCTAGATAATTATTTTGAAAAGCACAGTACTCACAGGTGATACTATTTATTTTATGGGCTAATCTGTCATTTGGCTGAAAGGGGACCTCTGGGAGTAGTGATAGTTCCAAGTGTAAAGAGTATCTAAGGGCAGTAGTCCCAAGGGTGTATCTAGTCTCTACTGTCCCAGTAGTCAGGCCTTTTTTTTAAAGAATTTGAGTTTTGTTACACATTTTTCTCCCATTCCATCTGTTGAGTTCCTGGTAAGATCTCTTTTTGTAGTTGAGAAAGCTGAGCCTCAGAGAAGTTAAGCAAATTTCCCAAGGTCACACAGCGAGACAGCCACAGGCAACTCCGGAACTAGGATTTGCGGGGAGCTGCTCCTGCATTTTAAGGGCATGATCTGGAAGTTTAATATATCACTTCCTCTCATCTCTCCTTAGACAGAACATAGTCACGTGGCCTCACCGACGACAAGAGAGGCTGAGCAATGTAGCCTGCTTTCTGGACAGCCATATTCCCTGCCAATACTCAGGGATTCTATTTCCAAAGGAAAAGGAGAGAGTGGATACTAGATATTGAGACAGCCATCTGTCTCAACCACAGTTCTTGACACAAGACACCACAATACTGTCTTGGCAGTTACATTTCTGAGTAATGGCAGGTGCAGACTTTGGAATCTGACTGCCTGGGTACAAATCCCAACTCTGGGACTCACCAGCTCCATGACCTTGGGCAAGTCACTTCATCTCTCTGAGGCTCCGTTTCCTCCTCTGCAAAATGAGGAGACTCATAGGAGAATAACAGACCTACAGCCATGCCTGGAACATGAGGTGATCAATAAGTCTTGGTTTGCCTGGGACTGAAAGTCCCACATCCTGAGAACACCCTCAGTCCCAGGCAAAATGGTATCTTCAGCTTAGCCCCTGGACCCATCCTTCTCTCCTGTCTCTCCTCCAGCTGGAGCCCGAACTGAAGTCCATACCCCTAACCCCTGTTGAAATTGAGGACCTGGAGCTAGCCACTGCCTATGAGATGTCTGGCCGCTGTCGAATGCAGGTAGAAGAGGATCTGTGGAGTGAAAGGAGTCCCATTTTGTCCTTCCAGACACCACCTTCTAGTGAGGATCTCCTGGCTCGCCCCTAAACCTTCACCCTGCTTCTAGAAGCCTGATCTATCATGCCCCTCTGTTTTGACTCCTCTGTCTCCATCTTCATCAGCTCCAGAAGATGTGTGGATATCTGGGAACCCCTGTGGGACAACCACTGAACAAGCCCTCCTGCTTTTGTGGAAGGTGAGCTGTGGGAACCAACAGCATTTCTCAGACACTTCAGGAAACCCCAAATACCAATGATGTAAACAAGACAGAGGTTACTTACTTTATATGAAGGGAGTTTAGGGTTTGGCACATTGGCCTGATGTGGCGGCCTCACCCTTCCAGGTTCCTTCGTCACACTGCTTTGCCATGTTTTGTGTGTTGCCTCATGGTCCAACATAGATGCCTGAGCTCCAGCCATCAAATCCCTAGTCCAGACAAACTGCAACACGTTTTTGATCCATATGAATTTCCAGTGGAGACAACATTCAAGTGACAAGGGATGTGAGAACATTTTTGTTTGTTTGTTTCCGGGACAGTGTTGAATCCCTGGATTTTGCCTACCAAACACCAAATCACTGAGGCAACCAAAAATTCTCAGAAATTTGCCCAAAGTCCCCTCAAGGGTACTATTTGCCACACGCAACCACTTGGCTATACAGCAGTGAGAAATTTGAAATTCCTAAGAACTACATAGAACAGAAACTAGGATGAGGCAAGTGAGGTATTTGCTTAGCACACAAAATTTAAGGAGTACCTACAAACTCGGTGATCAAGATAAATAATAATTTAATGCAATATTAAAAGAAAAAAAATCATACCAGCAAAGTAGTGGCTGGTGGTTCAGCTGCCAGTTTTTGTAAATAAATCTTGATTGGAACCAGGACCAGGATTAGGGTGAGGCAAGTAAGGCAGCCAGATCCTGTCTCTAACTTAAAATTTTGATATTTTATTCATTATGAATTTTTTAAAAATTTGTGTTAATTTTGATTTATTAAAATATTATTTATCTTGATTATAGGGTTTTTGGTGTCCCCTTAAATTTTGGATACAAACTAAGTATCTCACTCAGCTCACCCTACTCCCAGCCCTAGAACCACCATCTAGTCTTGCCTCTGCTACAGAGCACTTCTGAGACTCAGTTTCCTCATCTTTAAAATGGAGCCAACAGAAATACTTGGCTGTTTTAAGAGCTGTCTACCTATGTGGGCTCTAATTGACAATAGCAACTCGAAAGACTAGATAGGAAATTTAATAGGCAGCAAGTTGATATTAATGGAGGAGGAATGATTGGGAAAAAGAGAGAGAATGGGTGTGCCACTTGAAGAATGTAATCAGTGTCACTGAAGTGTACCTGTAGAAACTGTTTAACTGGTGCATGTTCTGCTGTGAATAGTTTCAACAACAACAACAGATTTTAAAAGATCGGTTACTGGCTGCTTTGTTGCGTGGCCTCACTGAGGCCTGCAGTACATGCTAGAGAAATGGGAGCTGTTAAGCTCTTCTACCTCTCTTCCCTCAGTCCCCAGGGCCCTGTGTGCAAATGAGCTACAGAGTCCAGTTCCGGTTTGGAGGTCAGGTGCTGCTCCAGGAAGGGATTCCCTGCTGCAGTTTCTCCATCCCCGCCCAGGCAGAGTGGGCTGGGGTGTCTGCAGTCAATGCCAGGGGTCAGGAGGTCTTCGCCAACCTCTCTTTGGCCTGCTCAGGTAAGGGGCTGTGAGCTTCCACCGTGCGTGCCCCGGAGTGATGGAAGAGAACTTCCTGGAAGGGCAGCTGAGATTTCTCCTCCCTACCTTCTCTTTGCAGGCTCTGCCCCCCATGGTGTGACAGTCAGCCGCACCTCTGACAGCAAAGGGTTGCTGGTGACCTGGCAGCAGGTTGCTGGAGAGCTGCAGGAGCATGTGGTAGCCTGGGCTCGAGATGGGGATCCACCGGAACACCTCAGCTGGGTCCAGCTTCCCACTGGGAACCTCAGTGTCCTGTTGGCAGGTGAGGCTATGGGACACCTTGGTTCCCATCTTGGCTGGTAAAGGAAGGCAGACTAAGGAAGTCTGTTATAGTTTGAACGTCATTTGTTAAGATAAAAAAGAGCTATTGAGCTCCCAGTTCTAGACCAACCAGAACCCACCAGTTCTAGACAGTGGTATACATACAGGCAGCTTGTCTTCACTCAGCATTTACTGTATGTAATCAATGAGTTGAACTTCATTCTAAAGCGAGTTTCTATTATTATAATGCTCACTTTTCAGATGAGGCAACAGGTCCAAGGAGATTAATCAGTTCACCCAAGGCCACACAGCAAGCAGGTGGTAGAACTAGAATTTGAATCTTACCATCAGGCTCTTGAAGACATGCCCTGAACCATGACACCATCCTGCCTCTCAGCAATGCTCCTGCCCTCATGGAGCTGCCATTCTGGTGAAGGAGTCTGCCAGTTAAACAACATCTGTAATATAACTAGAGAAAAATAAAGCAGGAGGCGGGGGAGGAGAGAGAACTGCTCTTTTAGAAGAAGAGGTTAGCAGAAGATTTTCTGAGAAAGTGATATCTGAGCCAGGACCTGAAGGAGATGAGGGAGGAGCCATGAAGATGTCTGAGGGAAAAGCATTCCCGGGAGAGGGAACAGACAGTGCAAAGGCCCTAAGGCTCTTCCATGCCTGGCATAGTAGAGGAACAGCAAGGAGGCCAGTGGTACAGAATAAACTGAGCAAGGGAATGACTGGGGGCCTTTGAGGTCAGCTGACTTGACCACGGAAAGGACTTGGAGTTTTACCCTGAGGTGGGAGGCCTGGAGGGTACTGAGCAGTGGAGTCTTAGGTGCTCATTGGCGCCCTCTGGTGGCTGTAGGTGGGGGGAACACTGGGGTTGAGAGGCATCTACCCTGCACGGTAGATGCACCTGAATGGTCCATGCGGGAGACACGGGGCTAGACCAGGTAGGGACCAAGGAGCAGAGAGAAGCAGGCAGGTTCTGGTTGGGAGTCTCAGAGTAGAAGTGTCAAGAACTCATCTAGGTATGCTGACATGTGATGCTTGCGTCGTCGTCTAATTGGTATCATCCATGGAGCTTCTGGGTACCCAGGTCTGGGGCCCATGAGGCTTTGTACTGGAGAGTCAGTCGTTCATACACAGGACTTGAAAGGGCATGAGAAGGTGTAAGTGAGAAATATAGGAGTCCAAAGTTGCTACGAATCGGAATAGACTCAAACGCAATGTTTGTTTGTTTTACGCCTAACAAGTATGGGTGAAATAATCAAAAAACAAACGGACACATTGCCATGGAGTCGATTTTGAATCTTAGCAACCCAATAGAACAGAGTAGAACTGCCCCAAAAGGGTTTCTGAGGCTGTACTCTTTATGAAAGCAGACTGCCACATCTTTCTCCCAGGGAACAGCTGGTGGATTCTTACTGCTAACCTTTCTGTTAGAAGCAGAGCACTTAACCACAGTGCCACCAGGGCTCCTTGGAAGACAGAATAGGACCCTCAGTTTTGGAAAATTTTCCATTGAGGAAAGCCATGCTGAAGCAGTAGGTTTTGAGTAGGGCCTTCTCACCTACAGCTGTGGGGGCACCACCCACAGCTCTTCCTTTGCTGCCTCGGGGCCCTTGGGCCTTTCCCAGCTGTCAGCACCTGCATTTTCCGGCCTAAGGGCTTTTCCCTGCCTGGGTAACGGGCTGCAAGGGCTGGAGAATGTAAGGCCCTTCGGGAGCAGCCCTCACCCAACAGTGATGGGAGGTAGTCAGTGAATCAATACTGAAGCTCCCTCACTCCTGGGTGGGAAGGTTCTGAGGCCTATACTCTCTGCTGCCTCCCTGAGGTTCCCAGGGGATCTGAGCCCCAGTTGCCCATGGCAGGGGCTTCCTTAGTAACAGGCCATTCACTGGCTGCCTTCCATTCCCCACTGTCGTGCTGGTGCTGCCTGGGGTTACCTCCCCTATAAGTAATCTTTACTCAAATCCTTGTCTCAGGGTCTCCTTCTGGGGACTTGAATGAAGACACTCACAAAGTAGGAAAGGAGAAGAAGGGAGAGAGAACTCTAACTGAACTTTGTTCCTCCCCGACTCAGGGAATTTTGAGAAAGGAGTCCCCTATCAGATCACCGTGACCACGGTCTCTCCTTGGGGCTTGGCTCCCGCCCCCTCCGTCTGGGGGTTCGTAGAGGAACTCGGTAAGAAGAGGGGCTGGAGGATGGAGGGTCTTGGTACCCCAGCAGGTCTGACCCACTGGCTCTCTCCCTAGCACCCCTAAAGGGACCAGAACTTCGGCGACTGCAGGATGTATACCCCGGGATCCCCACCATAGCATGGGAAGAGGTCCCATGGCACCAACTCAGGGGCCATCTCACCCACTACACCTTGTATACACAAAGTGAAACTGGGTCCCATTTCTGCAAGAATGGTGAGCTCCCCTGTCCCCTCCTCCCAGCCCCCAAAGACCCCCATTGTCAGTGTATCCACCCCTTGCACCCAGATGGACCCCTGGGCTCCCTCTCAGCCCCTGGGCAAATATACGATGACATCAATCCCCTGGAGGATAATAACTGTCCCAGCTATTAATGTAATGGACTATCATTTGGCCATTAAAGATGAAGACTCAGATCTATATTTATTGACATTGAAAGATACCTGTCATATTTTATTAAGTGAAAAAGACAGAAAGGATAACAAAACTGCACGAGCTGGTTCTATTTTTGTAAAATAAGCCCTCTACACTGAGCAATGGGTGTGAGTATGAAAATAGAAAAACAAATTCCCAACAGTGTCAGCACAGCTCGTAGGATTACAAATAATTTTTATTTCTTTTTCATACCTTTAAGTATAGGCTGAATTTTTAGCCTGAGCACAAATGACTTTTTAAAAATCTCTTTATTCCTTTTTTTTTCTGAATATTTGTGCTTGTTACAAAAGCTAAATCTGTCTATAAGTATGTATCATCAATAATATTAGCATTCTCTCTGTTTTTCTGATACTGACAGCGCAGCATCCAGATTTCTCTACACAGATGCTAACACCGAGATAAGAGTTGTGTGTTGGTGATTTTTTCATTTTAACTTTTTATTACAGAGATTTTTTTCAAGCACAAACAAAGTAGAAAATGTGACAAAAGCCCAGTACAGACTACCCAGCATCAACAATTACCAACGTTGCACCTATTTTCTCTTAATTTGTCCTACATGTTTTGTTTGTTTTTTTTTTGGCTAGAATCTTTGATGTCCTTTCATCCTTGTTTTAGTACCACACCCTTTATCTCTGAGAAGGGTTTGTTTTTTTTCTTTTTAAACAATTTCCACACACATCATTGTGTGACACTGGTTGTATCTGTCACATTGTGTTGACATGCTCATTATTTCTTGTCTGACTCCCGTCAGTGTAGACTCGCTGTTCCTAAACTTCTCCTCTGTGCTTCAGAGTTTCTGTTGTCCCACTGGTCTCATTTTTTTTTTTTTAAGAGTGACATATTTCAGGGTGACATTCTTTACTTTTTGAGTTAGACTCTTTCTGTTTCAAGATGACTTCAGGAGATCTTTCAAGTTCAAGATCTGTAGAATGTCTCAGAGATTCATCTAGCCTCGGGGGGCCTGCTGTGTCTGGATTCTTTGGGAATTCGAAGTTCTTTTCCACCTTTTTTTTCCTTTCCTGATGAAAACAAACCAACCAAAAAAGCCAAACCCATCGAGTCAATTTTGATTCATAGTGACCCCATAGTGCTTTCAAGACTGTGAATCTCTACAGAGGCAGAGGAACTGCAGGTGGTTTTGAACTGCTGATCTTTGGGTTAACAGTCTATCACTTTAACTGCTATGACACCAGCGCTTCTTCAAATAGACCTTAAAAAAAATAAGTCACCATTACATGATTCCCATACCCCTAGAAAAAAAGAAAAACCAGTTCCCATCAAGTCAATTCCTACTAACGAGAATCCCATGAGTGTCAGAGTAGAAAGGTGCACTGTAGAACTGTGACTGATTTCTTTTGGAGGTAGATCACCAGGCATTTCTTCACATCTGCCTGTGGATGGACTCAAATCTCCAACCTTCTAGTTAGCAGATGAGCACCTTAACTGGCTGCATCACTCAAGAACTACACACACACACACAGAGACAGAGACAAATACGCAATTTTTTAAGTTTCTAAGTGTGCCGTTTGTGTGTGTGTGTGTAGTTCCAGGGGGGTGCAGTTATATGTATATATAAGTGTATATAACCCAAACCAAACCCACTGGCCTTATGTGGATTATGACTCACAGCAACCCTACAGACAGAGTAGAACTGCCCCATCGAATTTCCAGGGATTGCCTGGCAGGTTTGAACTGCTAACCATCTGGTTAGCAGCTGTAGCACTTAAATATTTTGCCACCCCAAACCCTATTGCTGCTGTATCAATTCTGAACGGAACTGTCCCTGGGGTTTCTAAGGTGGTAATCTTTATGGAAGCATGCTGCTCTATCTTTCTCTCAGAAAGCTGCTGGTCAGTTCAAACTGCTAATTTTTTGGTTAGTAGCCACGTGTTTAACCATAGCACCACCAGATCTCCACACACACACGTACGCACAAGTATTTTTAATAAGTAATAGTGGACTATTCTCTAACTTAGCCCTTGGATCTTAGGACTGCGATGTTTTTGCAACTTGCCTTTTGCAGGACATGTGATGATTTAGCCTGGACATTTTTCTGTCGGTAGCTTGATCCTTGCGCAGTTCTTCCATGATCCTGTAACCCAACTACCTTTGAGTTGATTCCAACTCATAGCAACCCTGCAGGACAGCGTAGGACTTCCCCATAGAATTTCCAAGGAGTACCTGGTGGATCTGAACTGCTGAGCTTTTGGTTAGCAGCCATAGCACCTAACCATGATCCTATGAAAAACTCAAAAGTAACTTCCTATTTCAGTTAAAAAACAAAAATTCGGGAAATAAAGGCCAACAAAAATAGTTCTGAGGGGTGGAAAGGTCCCCCTCTTGTTGGGGTTGCATCTGTCTCCACGGGGTTCTGTGCAGTTGAGGGATACCATGCCCATTCGTGCTTTTATTTACGTGCATAGATGGTTTGGAGATGTCTCCCCTGTGCCAGGCGCTGACCCACGTGCTGGAAGCTGCCCCTGGAGCTGCCTTTGTAGTGGTGGACATGCAGGGGCCCGCAGAGTAAATAACTCCCGGCGCATCAGATAGCTGCTGAATAGAGGCGTGAAGCAGAAAGGGGGCTGCAGTCTTAAAGGGGGGCTTCAGGGAAGGCCTCAATGAGGAGGTGACATTTGAGCAAAGAAAGCAAAGCAGCAGCCATGTGGATGTGGTGGGTAGTGTGTCCCTGGCCGAGGGACCAGCACTTGCCAAGGTCCTGAAGTGGGATTTACTCACCTGGTTCACCTCTCTGGTTGTGTCCTTTAGTGAGTGGTGACAGCCAGAATACCACCCTGCCGAACCTTCATTGGGGCATCTATGAGCTGTGGATGACTGCATCCACTACTGTGGGAGAGGGCCCACCTGGTCCCAGCATCCAGCTTCACCTTCCAGGTAGGGGGCCTGGGGTGGGGCTGCCACCAGGAGGGGCTGCGGCATTTTGGAGGAATGTCTGGAATCATTCCTTGGGCTTCAGTAGGACGGCAACCTTTGGAGTTGTAGGAGGGTGTTGACAATGCCTTGGGACTTAATTGGTTCTGCTTGATGCTCCTGTGTATTATGGGGCAGCGTGTGTCTGTCACCCTTTCACCCCATCGCTGCCCCTAGCCCTCCTCCCAGTATAGGCATCTCAAGATGCCCTCCATCCATAGCCCCCACCCATTTGCATTGCCCACCCCCTTAAAGTTTCCCTCATCCACAGAGCTGGCCCCATCCAGGAGCCTTTCCTGGCCCCTCCCTGGTGTCCAAACTTTCTTTCCCCCTCAGATAACACCTTGATCTGGAAATTTATGCCGGGTGTCCCCCTCCTATTGCTCGTGCCCCTGGTGGGCCTGGTCCTAGCCACCTGTGGAAGGTGAGCCCGTCAAACATGTGGGTTTCTTCCTGGGTGGGGAGGGCAGCTGGACATTAGCTGAGCTTGAAATGGGGAGGAGGGCAAGACCTGAGGGCACTTGGATGCTCCTGGGACAAGGCAACCTGGGCCTGGGTGTCTGCTCTGGGATCCCTGCCCTGACGTGTACTTGTTTGCCAGATGCGTCCACCTGTGGCACAAGGTGCTACGCCAATGGGTCTGGGAAAAGGTTCCAGACCCAGCCAAGAGCAGTTCTGCCCAGCCCCACATGGAGGTGAGTGAAAAGGCAGGACTGTCAGGGTCCACGAGGGGCTGGGAAGAGGGGAGGTCTGTGATATGTGGGAGGCAGAGAGTGGACAGAGGGTCAGATTCTCAGCCTCGTCCCTTCCCAGGAGGGGCTCCAGGCCCAGCCCCTTGCAGACGTACCCATCCTAGAAGTGCAGGAAGTGGAGCCACTGCCGGAGACAGAGCCCTCCCAGCCCCTCGCTACCCTTGACTCTGGGTATGAGAAACACTTTCTGCCCACACTGGAAGAGCTGGGCCTGTTGGGGCCCCCAGACCTTAGGTGCTGTCTTGAACCTTACCCCGGGCTGGGTGCCTCAGGCCACATCCCAGAGGTGCTCAGCCCAGCCCTGTTAACAGATGAAGACCCTGAAGCTCAGAGAGGCCAAGTTATTTGTCTGGGGGCACCCAGCCAGGAAGAGCTGGGACTGAAGGACCTCCCCAGAGAAGGGCCAGTCGTAGTAGGTACTACGGTGGGTGAATTAAGGAGCAAAGGAAAAGGCATGACATTGAGAGCATCAGCTGCCTCCCCGAGCCTTCCTCTGCTGTGACAGAACTAGAGTTGGGCACAGCTGCCAGCATCCCTTGCAGCTGGTTACGGCCATGGACCGAGTTCTCACCAGCAGACCAATGCGAAGAAGAAGTGATGCGTGCTGCTCTCGCCTCCCCACCCCATGTGGTGGGCCTTAAAACACTGCATGGGGGCTCCACGTTTTCCTCCCTTTCCTCCATGAGCTGGAGAATCGAATTGCCCTTGATCCAGCTTTGACCATGACCAAGGAGAGGGTGTGGGAGGAAGTGGAAAGGAACCTAAGTCTCTGAGTGACTGTCTGGATCAGAGCCAGTGGGAAAATAAACTTTCAGGGTTTTTTAGCTGCTGTAGATTGAGGTCTTTTGGTTATAGCAGCTCCATCTATACTCTCACTGATTTGCACTCTTTGATTCTAGCTGACGCAAACCTTTGACTTCCCATCAGGAGCTGGGGAAGAGGTTCTGTGTTCGCAACACACACATTTCAAGCCATGCTAATGTTTTCATATTTTATTTTCAAGTATAAAGGCTTTATCGCAGAAGGAGACCAAGGTCACAGGCAGTGGACAGGAGGTCCAGAAGCCCAGGTGGAGGTGAACATGCGGGCCAGCCGGCTCCCAGGTGCCATGGCCAGTCCCATGGTGCCATGTCTGTGCCTGGGACCCTCTGCTGGTTGCCAAGAGGCCGAGGTAGCTGTGAGAGGAGCTGGGTGTGGAGGGACGCAGCCTCACATGACCGCACAACACTGGCACGTCTTTTGCTTAGGGCCCCTCGCCTCTTCGCCTTCGTTGGGGGCAGGTGGCGCAGGCTGCTGGGCAGGGGCATATGTGGGCACAGGGTGGGCACTGGGGTTGGCACTGGGCGCCTCCACCGGAAGCAGTGGCTGGCACTCAGTGGGCTGCTCCAAAGCAGAGGTCTCTGCCAGGAGGGGCGTGGCATCCCCCGAGGGGCCCTGGTGCTCAGCAGGGGGTTGGGGCTTTGCCACCTGTCCCAGGGAGCCTTCCTGCTTCTCCTGGGGCTGCAGCTCTTCCTCCTCCAGCCTTGGCTCTTCCTTGGTCCCCAGGGGTGCACCTGCCTCACTCACCAACTCTGACAGGGGTTCCTTTTCACCCTCTGGCTCTCTCTGTTCTGCTGAACTCAGATCTTCCCCAATACCTTGGGTCTTCTCTGCCTCCAATGGTTCCTCACTTCCTTTTTTCTCTGCCTCCAATAGTTCCTGGCTTCCTTTTTTCTCTGCCTCCAGCCCTTCTTCACTTCCTTCTTTCTCTGATGCTAATGGTTCCTCATCTCTTTGTTTCTCTCCCTCCAGTTTTTCCTCACCTTCTTTATCCTCTGCCTCCACTGGTTCCTCACTTCCCTTTCTCTCTGCCACCAGTGGCTCTTCACCTGCTGTCTTCTCTGTCTCTGGCTGGATTTCACCTCCTTGCTTCTCTTCTCCCAACAGTTCCTCCTCTTCTTTCTCCTCTCCCCCTAGCTTTTCCTGACGTCTCTCCTTTTCTGCACCCACTGACTCTTTGGTTTCTTTCCTCTCTACTCCTAAAGGCTCCTCGGCTTTCCCTTCCACCCCCAGTTGCTCCTCACCTCCTTTCTTCTCTCCTCTCAGCACTTCCTCAGCTCTTGTCTCTGCCCCTTGCTGACTCTCACTTCCTTCCCTCTCTGTCTTCAGTGGGTCCCCAGCTCCCTTCCTCTCTGCCCCTAACTGGTCCTCACCTCCTTTCTTCTCTATCCCAGATGGCTCCTTAGCTTCTTCCCTCTCTGTCCCTGGCTTTTCCTCATCTCCTTTCTTCTCTACTCCCAGTGATTCTTCTGCTCGCCTCTTCTCCACCTCCCAGCTTTCTGTGCCTCCTCCCTTCTGTTTCCCCAGCAGGCCCTCACCTCCTCCCTCCCTTGCCAGTGGCCCCGGCCCCTCTGGCCCCTCCAGCTGCAGCTCCTCCCACTCTTCACTGAGGACTGACCTCTCTACCCAAATAAAAGACCCCTCCTCACCTCCAGAGCCCCCCTGCCCATCGCCCTCAGGGCTGGCCCCATGGGAACCGTCTCCTTCTCTGGAAATCATCGCCTGCAGCTGTTCTGGGAGCCCTGGTGAGCTCAGCTGTGTGGCCTCCAAGCCCCTCCCTGTCTCCCCTGTGCCCACTGAGTCACTGCCCTCTGTGCCCCCCACCCCTTCCCAGACCGCCTCTACCACATTCCTGTCTTCCTTCACCCAGGATGGGAGCTTGGGACTGCAGGCCACCTGCCTGTCCCCAATGGCCTCCAGCACCACCTCCTCTACCTTCGCCTCTAGTTCGGGGCCCGTGGCCCCCATGGCACAGTCCTCTGGGGCCCTCAGCCCTTCCCACACCACCTTCACCACACCCCCTCCTTTGGCCTCGCCCACCCCCCTCTCCAACACTGTCATCCCCTGACTGGGCTCCTGCTCCAGAGGAGGGCTGAGCCCAGGGCAGGGGCCATTGGCTTCTGAGGAGGCTGCTGTCATCCCAGAGACCTGCCGTGAGGCTAGTAAAACCCCAACAGCCTGCTCCCAGGGCTCAGATGGGGACTCCGGGGACATGCCTGCTGGTCCAGGTGGCAGGGAGGCTCTCTTGTCTAGATCTGCCAGGTCTGGGGCAGTCGGGGAGCAAAGGAGCGGAGAGAGGAGGCCACAGAGTGAGCAGAGACCCAGAGGTCCCCATCCTCACTCCTCTTGGGCCACCTAGCCCCAGATACCTACCTGCAGGACTGGCTTCCACACTGGGCTCAGAGAGGGGACGGTGACCCTGCAGGGAAGGCAGAGACAAGGTCAGACCCAGCTCTTGGCCCTACCCCAGCTTCCCCCCACACCCACAGCCCGCTGCTCTTCCATTCTCACTGATTCCCCAGTACCTGCCTTACTGGCGTCTGCGCCAAGGCCTCACGCACTCTGAGAGCTTAATCAACACTGGTTCATTCACTCAGTCTCTACATGGTGGGGCCTACACTGTCAGTACTGAGGTTACCGTGGACAAGGGAGATAGCCCTCTTATGAAGCTTATATTTTTAGTGAAAGGGAGGTGGACAATAAACATAAATTAGAGCTACAAAAGCAGGAAACAAGAAGGGCTGTGGCACACTATATCACCCAGGGCTCTCCTACCTCACAGCACTTTTAATTTGCTTCTAGGGCTGGGAAGCGTGCCTTAAGCACACACAGCAATGGATGCCTGGCTTATATTCAAAACTCAACAAGTGCTGCCCGCCCCACTGAATGGGCGCCCAAGAGGTGATGGGGTGCCTGCTTTAGATATATGATATGGCGAGCAGCTCTGAAGAGGTGACAATGAACAGTGACCTGAGCTGTGAGAGCAATCAGCCATGAGTCAAGAGGTGAAAAAAGCTATTTCATTCCAAGCAGAAGGAAAAGCAAGCGCAAAGGCCCTGAGGCCAGAATGGGCTAGGCATGTTCAAGGAAAAGAGGGTCAGTGTGGCTGGAGTAGAGGGAGATGGAGTGTGAGGAAGATGAGCTCAGGGGGGAGAGCAGGAGACTGCCCTGCAAGGTGCCTAGGCCAAGTCCCATTGCTCTCCTCCCAGGTCTCTGACCCTTGTCCTCTATTTTCCAACCCCTAGGTTTTTGCACAGGTGCTTCCTCTGCTTGGAACACCTTTTTGCCTTTTGCCTGGTTTCTACCCAGGTTTAGCTTACATGCTACCACCTCCAGGAAGTCCTCCTTGAACTCCTAACCTCACTCAGGTGCTTCCTCTGTGTTCTCTACGGCTCCCCTACCTCACAGAGCTTTTAATTTGCTCCTGGGGCCAGGAACCATGCCTTTAAGCACACACAGCAATGAACACCCAGCTTATACTCAAAATTCAACAAGTGCTTCCCACCCTACTTAACAGGCCTCCTCCCTCTGTCTCCCTATAGGCACAGGGAAGTAAAGGTGATACATAAAGGAGAGGTGGGGAATATGGAAAATCCACACCTTGCTGGAAGCAAATGTCACTAGAAAGCCAGATTTAAATGCAAAGTGTCCTGATTTTCAAAACCCCATGTGTTGTATGGTATGTGAGTGAAAACTCAATAACAATGTTGTTACTCTCCCTCCGCCAAAAAAAAACTCACTTGGATGCATCAAAACAGGAGAACATTCCATCGTAACCCTTTCCCACCTCCAAGGCCAAGTCCCATGACCTCCCACATACATCTTCTCACTACAGGTTTCATTTGGGCCACATTAAAGCCAAAAACAGAACCAAACCTGTTGCCATCAAGTCAGTTCCAACTCACAGCAACCCTACAGGGCCACATTAGCTAATCATTATCAAAACTTCCCCACAGTGGTTACTGGCACTAAGCTATCAATCAGCTCACTGTCTCTCCCAACAGCTCTGTGAGGTATATGTTATTACTATTCCCATTTAAGAGACGAGAAACTGAGGTTCCAGCAGGGTAAGCAATTTGCCCACAGTCACACAGAAAAGAAATAGCAGAGGGTAGATTCAAATCCAGATCTAGCGGCTAAATTGCACTTGGAGATCTCCTGCCTTCGACCCTGCTGACTGCCCCTCCTCCCAAGCCCTCCCCCGGTCCCTCACCTGTCTGCGCCAGGTGGGCCTGCCCAAGGGCTTGTGCTGGGCACCTGTGGACGCACTTTGCAACAGCTGCAGCTGGGATTGGAGTCTGGGGAAGAGAGGGCACTGCTGGGAACCAGGTCCCCAGGCGCCATTTGCCACCTCCCTGCAGTGGGCCCGGGGTCCTGGCGGAGCCCAGTAGGGCAGGGCCAGCAGGCAGGGTCCCACTCACGTGAACAAGCTGTCTTCCAGGTTCCGGATGCGGGCCTGAGCCTGGCTCTCAGGTGACTGGGTGTCCTGCGAGGCAGGGTCCTTGAGCCAGTCTGTTCCCTCAGCGGCTCCATCCATCAGCCAGCGCTCCCGCAGTGACTTCCTCTGGGAGTGGGAAGGAAGCTGGGGCTGGGCATGAGGGCTATCCCATCCCACACAGGGTCCCCTCAGGGTGCCCCCTAGCTATGCGGATCTATTATTATCCTACAACCTCATAAATGTGAGGCTCCCTGTTTCTCCCTCAGGCTGGTAGAAGCTCTCATCCCCCTCCCCCCATCACCCATTAAGGCCTCCAACACTGCCAGTGGGACAGGCACCCCACTGCCAACTCACATCCTTCGCAGGCTGGAACACACCCTGTCAGTGCCCCAACCCTCTAAGCTACAACAGACACCCATTACCCTCTCACAGCCCTCCCAGATGGGACAGACACCCCCCCACCCCCCACCCCCCACCCCCCACAGCCCTCCCAGGCTGAGACTGACACAACCTCCCCAGGCGGGGGCTGACACCTCAAAGATGAAATCAATAACTCCCTCCCTCGTCCCAAAGCTAGACTGGCGTTTCTTTCACTACCCTGAAACTGGAACAGACACTTCCATTGTCCCTATTCTCTTCCCAGCAAATGCCCTTATCAAGCCCCCCACCAGGCTGAGACAGAAGTCCCCAGAAGCTAACACGAATGTCCGCAGCCTACGAGATTGAACAGAGGCTCTGATCGTCTCCCCACCCGACTCGCACAGACACCTCACTTCACTCCCCAGGCTGGGCAGGTGCCCCAACCTTGAGCCGCTCCACACGGAGTTTCTCCTCCTCCAGCTCCACGCGGGCCGCGCGGATGTCCTCCTGCAGCCGCCGCTTCTCCTGCACAGAGCGGACCCAGAGCTGCCCGCGGGCTGGTCCCGGCAGATGCCGCCGCCTCCCCCCAGCGGGGCTCCCCCGGGGCTCCCGGGGGTGGGGCGGAGAGGCGCTCGTCGGGCGGGGGCGAGGAGGGGGCTGTGGCGGCGCTGACTCAGCAGCCAGCGGGGGTGGGGCTGCGGGGGCGGGGCGGGGGCGGGGCCGGCCGCGCCCCAGACGCTGCGGAGGCTGCGCCCGCGCGCTGCTGGGGTCTGTGCTTGGGGCGCCTTGGCCTGAGGAGTCGGAGGCGGGGTCGGAGATATGGGGTCACAGAGATGGGAACTAATGAGATGAAAAGAGTTAGAGAAGGGGGTTCAGTGATAGCGGTACAGGGATGGGGTCCATAAAGAACGAGGTTCAGATGTAGTCCAAGAGAGTCAGGGGTACAGAGTTGGGGTCCAGAAAGACTGGAAGTGTAGAGATGAGGGCTCTTAGAAAAATGGAGGTTAGCGAGATGAGGGGGATCAGAGATAGGGGTCCATCATTTGGGGTTCAGAGAAATGAGGGTCTAGAGAGAAGGAGAGCAGGGGGGTCAAGAAAAACTGGAGTTATAAAATAGGGGTGCAGCGGTCAGGGTCCAGACAGATGGAGACCGTAGAGATGGGGATGCAGAGATCTGGGTTTAGCTACGAGGTCAGAAACCGGGTGTTTAATGAGGTGGGGGACAGAGACATGGGGCTGCTGAGATGGGGCCATCCGAGAGAAGAAGGTCAGAGAGACAGGGTGAAGAGGGGAAGGACACGTAAGATGACGGGGATTAGAGATGGAGGTCGGTGAGAATGGAGTCCAAAGACGGAGTTCAGAATCGCGAAGTTTGAGCAATAGTGTGATGAACCGGGGATCGGAGAGATCGAATATTTGGGAGACCGGGGTTCTGCGAGGGCGGGTTCCACAGCCCTGACTTTTTGAGGGTGGGGAGGTTAAGACAGGTCAGATGGAGGTGAGCGGACAGAGGAAATGGGGAGCAAGGGACCTGAGAATTTGGGTGGGTAGGGAGCCGGGTTAGGCCGGGAGCCGTTACCACTACTCTGGGGGAGGAGGGGAGGTGAGGATGCGGGTGGAGCAAGGTCGGGAAAGCCCAGGTTGCGGGGCGTGCGCACAGGGAGTTTCACTTACTGCAATGACCTCCAGCCGCTGCCGGTAGAGGGAGCTCTCGGCCATCGGCCTATGGGGAGAGGGCCGGGGCGCTGAAGGGAGGAGGGTGTCCCAAAGCCTCCACCCTCAGCAGAGCGGCCCCTTGAACACCTCCCTGTCCCTGCTGCCAAGAATCCTGAGCGGTTAGCAAGCCGACCAAATCCAGGCTCCTTGCCTGCTTCCTCTCTGCACCCAGAGGAGTCAGGCTGGGGAGAGTCCCATGAGGGGGTAGTGAGCAGATATCATTAAAGGCTGAATTAAAGCTCTTCTAGTCTAACATCATCCCTCTGAGGGGCAGTGTTCTCGTCTGTAAAATGGACCAGAATAGCTTGATTTTCACCTCTCAGGACTCCTGTAAAGACGTTTCTAAACAAGGAAAGGCTTAGGACCTAGTGCTCTAAAAATAGCTGCATGGTTTATTATTAATATTTTAAATAATGCACATGGTTAATAACATTTATTATTAATTACAGTAACCATTCCCAGTCCATCCTACAGGAACTCTTGAATCTTGCCAGGTTCCTAACATGCTGTGTGTCTCTTGCCAGTTCTACACCCTCTCTGGTCCTCGCCTCCTTCTTAGGATCCCTTAAACATCAAGAGGTGAAGCAGCCTGGGAGACAGAAGTGTCCTTCCTGTGGTGGGCACATGCCACTGCCATGGTAACTCCTCCATCTGCTACTCCTCCTTCCTGGAGGCAAGGGTCACTGGGTCACACTGCCTAGGTCTGGACTCTGAGCTGGGGGTAAGAAGGGGAACCTGCTGTTTAAGGTTTAACCTGAGATTCCTCTCATCACTCCTCACAGTGCCCTAGTTCCCTGCCCTGACCTCATCCTGGCTGCCCTGGAAGCCAGAGACTGACCATAGTACTTACTGTAGGCACTTACAGGACAGTCAACTGTCATATCAACCTCCTCATCTCAGATATTTACTGAGCACCCAGTATGTGCAGTTTGACATCTAGAGGACAGACAGCTGGGTCTGCCCAGCTCAGGCACAGAACAAGCACTCCCCAAACCCAAAACCCACTGCCATCGAGTCAGTTCTCACTCATAGTGATCCTACGGTCAGAGTAGAACGAAGCCCCATAGAGTTCCCAAAGTGCCCAGCAGATTTGAACTGCCAGCCTTTTGGTTAGCAGACATAGCACTTAACGACTATGCCACCAGGGCTCAAGTACTTATTAATTTGAACAGTCTTGTTGGGTGAGCATCAGCCCCATTGGCCAAAGTCCAGCTGAGGCCACCAGACCTTCCTTGGCTATACCATGAAAGCATAATGATGAGCACTTACTTAAACCAAACCCATTGCATTTGAATCAATTCCAACTCATATTGAGTCTACAGAAGAGTAGACCTGTCACCTAGGGTTTCTAAGACAAATCTTTATGACAGCAGACTGCTGTATCTTTCTCCCTTATAGCATGCTGATAGGCTGGAACCCTGGACCTTTAGGTGAGCAGTCAAGTGCTGAACCACTAGGATACTAGGTCCCATGAGCACTTAGCACTTCCTGGATAAATACTGGAAACGCTGGTGGTATACTAGTTAAGAGCTGTGGCTGCTCACCAAAAGTATGACAGTTCACATCTGCCAGGCACTCCTTGGAAAACTCAATGGGGTAGTTCTACTCTGTCCTACAAGGGTGATTATAAGGTGGAATCAACTTGATGGCAATGGCTTTGGTTTTGGTACAAATACTTTTCTAAGTGCAGGATGATGCTTCTGCTGGCTCCCACAGCCACTTCCACCCTGCTGCTCTGCCCTGAACGTGATACACTATAGCTGACTGGTTGCTGAGTTGACATTCCAGCCAAGAATAAAATTAGCCAACTCTTAGTGAGTGGGTACCACGTGCCAAAAGCTGCTGTAAATTCTTTACACAGAGTAACTCATTTCAGCCTCAAACAATCCTAGGAGGCAAATAGTCTTACTGCCCCCATTTTACAGATGTGGAAACTGAGGCTCTGGGAAATGTCAGACTTGTCTGAGATCACTGGGTTAACACAAGAACTCAAAGCTCTCCCTGAAACATGGTAGGGATCTAGGAACCCCCATCTTGCTTGACAGCCAGAAGCCCCCAACTGGATTTTGGTGGAGGCAATTGTATTTGCAAAGTATCCCAAAGAAAGCCCAGACACCACTGCCACAGGTCCAGCTTATAGGTTTACCCCTGGGGGAGAATCAAAGGCCACCCCTTTGCGATCCTACCCCCAAGATGTAATCTCTCTGCCTCTTCCCTGCTGGGGGGGATCAGGTTCCCATTGCTAGGTAACCAGGTTTGTAGTTGGTGAATAATGCAATGGGGGACCCAGAAGGGTGAGAAACCAAATTGGGGTCCCTAAGGGGTGGAGCCCTCTCCCCAGAACTCTTTACAAACCTCTGGAGCTGCTCCATGCACTTGCTTCAAAGGGCTCTCAGGCATGGAATACTAAAACACCCTACACCCCGTTTGACCTTACTTATATTTGACTACTCAAGAACAGGGTCCGTGGCCTGTTGCCACCAGGAATGTCTGGTGGCATTTCATCCAACAGGTCATCATCTCTGTTTTGTCATCCTCTTTCTCAGTTTCAGGGCTGTTAATTTCTGCAGAATCTCAAACATTTCCTTCCACCCTGGACACTAAGGGGCAATTCTAGAGGCAGAGGTAGGAGCCAGGGACCCTAGCACCCCCCCCCTCAGCCATAGCCCCACCCCCAGGCTGGACTTTGGGCTTGCAGCCTGCCAGCACAAAATCCCAATAGAGAAGGGAGGGACAGGTGCACACCTCCTACCCACCTCCCCAGGCAGGGGGGCATTGAAGAGCCCCCTGGGTGGGCCGCTGCCTGTCTGCACCCTCCCTTGTCACTTCAGGAAAGGCCAGCTGAGGCTTTTGGTCCCGGAGCAAAGCCAGTGTCCCCCGCTGGCACTTCCAGGCCCTGCCCACCAGCCCTGCTGACCCTTGACACTTACATAGGTGTGGCGGAAGACCACAGCTGACTCTGCAGGGCCATCTCTCCCCAAAGCCCACCGCACAGTCTCTGAGTTCAGGACCCACCACCCGCTTGCCTGAAGGTGCCCTGGAGGCTGTGACTTGGCAGGAGGGGGGGGGGGCAGCGGCAGGCGGGGCGGCACCGGGAGAGCTGGTCCAGCTGGTTTGGGCCTGGAGGGAGGCGGGAGCAGCCGGGCGAGGGGGGCTGGGGGCTGGCGGGCAGTTCTGGGGAGGCGCTATCAGCTGTCCTGATCAATTATTTACCAGCCTCTGGCCTCTCTGCCGCTCTCTGCTGCCTCCCGGCAAACACGCTCTCACACACGTGGCTAAGCATGCTGGGGGTGGTCACTGACCCCTCCAGAGAACTGTGCCTCCGTTTGACACCCCAGACATCTCAAATTCTACTGCCCCCCCCCCAGGGTTACCCACATGTGTGCACATTCTCATCGTTCCAAGTCAAAGCCCTCCCTTCTGGGACCCTGGCTCTGGGGTGGGGGAGGGGCAGGCTAATCCAGCCAGAGGATTCTGCAGACCAGGGACTGGACGTCATGGGAACCAAGAGGCTTTGACGCTTCATGTTTCTAGACCTCGGTTTCCCCTTCTGTGAAATGGGTGCATTAGATAAATAGGCTTCCAGGACCATGGACACTCCCAGCTGAAGTTTGGGGTGGGTGAGACCGAGAAGGATCCAGAGAAGCTTCCACCCAAATCTTGAGGGCCTGTGCTCTATACCTCATCACATTCTTAAAAGGCTAGCACAGAGAAAAGTAGGCTGACTCCTAGGTTTTTGGCCTGGGAAATTGGATGAATGGAGTTGCCAAAACACAGTGGGAACCACTATGCACCCCCAAAGAACTGAAAGCAGGTAGTTATCCTCTCAGCCAGCACACCTCAAGTCCAACTAGGACTCATGTGTCAGTGGAAGCTTGCACGTTGTGATGCTGACCCATTTCAGATGACCTTCCAAACTAAGACAGATTTGGAAACATTGGGGATGACAAGGGCTGGAGCCACTGTCCCTGGGACTGCTGCTCTTAGTTGTGAACTGACTCGATGGCGGTTAATGGCAATGACCAAGACAAACTCATACAGGTATGTTCGTAACAGCACTCTTCACAATAACCAAAAGGTGGAAATAGCCCCAAAGTCCACCAACTGATGAACCAGTAAATACTAGTGTATCCCTACTGTGGAATATTAGTCAGCCATAAAAAGCAACAAAGTTCTGACACATGCTACAGTGTGGCTGCCCTCAAAAACACTATGTTCAGTGAAAGAAGTCAGACACAAAAGGTCGTATATTATGAGATGTCACTGCTGTGGAATGTCCACAAATAGCAAATCCAAGGAGGCAGAAAGCTGATGGACAGTTGCTGCAAGCAAATGGGTGGGGGTGTCTGGGAAATGGGGAATAACTGCCTAATGGGTATGGGGTATCCTTTTGGGCTGATGAAAATGTTCTGGAACCAGATAGAGGTAGTGTTTGCACAACGTTATGAATATACAAGTGCACTGATTCGTACACTTGGAAATGGCTCGTTTTTATTGAATTTTAACTCAATAAAATATGCATATGTACAAACACTATGTATGTACATAGTATATGTACATGTGTATATTTTATTGACATACATCTATATGCATATTTATGTATATTAATATATATATAGTGGGGGAATCAAGAGTTCATTTGGGGAATATTCGCTCTGAGATCTTTCTCAGACTGGAGATGATAACCGAATATGAATCCAAACCTCAGGAAAGGCAGCAGGGCTAGAGATATAAACTGAGACACATCAGCACGTAATCAGTCAGTTCTGACTCAGAGCAACCCTACAGGACACAGCAGAACAGTCCTATAGGATTTCTGAGGCTTCGGTCTTTATGGAAGCAGATTGCCACATCTTTCCCGCTGAGCGGCTGGTGGCTTCCAACCACAGACCTTCCAGGTAGCAGTCAGGCTCTCTAACCACTGTGCAACCAGGGCTCTCATCAGCAGATAGATGGTGTTTCAAGCTGTGGGATTGGAATTGCTAGAGTCAGGGGATTTCCTGGCAGCAAAGATATTGTATACCCAGGCAGAGTAACTTATGATAATTTAGTAAAGCAACTGTTTATAAAAATGTAGTTGTTGAGTGCCACCAAGTCGATTCTGATTCATGGTATCTACAGAGTAGAACTGCTTTCTCGGCTCTGGTCTTTCTGGAAACAGATCACCAGGCCTTTCTTACACAGAGCCACTGGGTAGATTCACGCCATCCATCTTTCAGTTGGTAGTATAGTGCTTAACTGTTGTATCACCAGAGCTGTTTATAAAGGTGTAGAGAAATCCTCAAGGCATAGTACAGCTCCCTGGACCAGCAACAGCCAGGAACTCTTACCACCCACCAAAACCAAACTAAACCCACTGCTGTCGAGTCAATTCTGACTCATAGTGACTCCATAGGACAGACTAGAATTGTGTCATAGAGTTTCCAAGGAGTGCCTGGTGGACTGGAACTGCCAACCTTTTTTTGGTAAGCAGCTGTAGCACTTAGCCATTATGCCATCAGGGTTTCTACCCACAGCAGGTGGCTTATTGCAACAGAAATGTATTATGTCATAGCTCTGGAGGCTAACAGTCTAGGTTATTGGCAGGGTCACATTCTCTTCAAAAGTTCTAGGGGAAGGTCCTTCTTTGTTTGTCCTGGCTGCTGGTAGCCACAGGCTGTCCTTGACTTGCAGCTGCAGCATAACCCCATTGTCATGTGACAGCTGTATTTGCCTTCTGTCTGTGTCTCTGTGTCTCTTCTCCTTTTGAAGCATACCTCACATGGGATTAGAACCTACCCTACGCTAGTGTGACTTCATGTCAAACACCCTATGTCCAAACAAGATCACCTTCACAGGTACCGGGATTAGGATTTCAACACATATTTTTGTTGGAGGGGGCGGGAAACCCTTTTCAATCCAGAACATACCCCTGGACCCTGGAGAGAGAACTGCATGGGGCATGGAATACATACCCTGTCTTCCGACTCCCCTCACTCCTCAATAACACCAGTGGAAGCCCAGAGTGGATGGAAGCTCACTGATGCAGGTGAAACATATCCTGAGCAGGAATGCCTGTAAGGTAAGAGGAGAACCAGGAGAGGGTGGTGTCCCTGCAGCCAATAGAACCAAGGAGCTAAGTCTGAGAGGTCAAAGAAGATGTTTTGGTCAAGGTTCTCTAGAGAAACAGAACCAGGTCAGATGACAGGCTGAAGACTTCTGCTAGCTCATGGGATTGTGGAAGGCTGGGAAATTCAAAATCTGTAGATCAGGTGGCAGGCTGGAGACTTCTATAGGGTTTTGTCCCAAGATCCACAGGTCAGATGACTAGAAGAGTGCAGGGAGCAAATTCTGCCAAAATATCTGTTTATAATCTTAAGACAGACCACATCGTTAAAGAACTCCTCCTTTCAAGGCTTTGATTGGCTAGATTACATGACGGAAAGTCACTGCATTATACTGCAAGAGTTCACATTATGGAATAGCAACTAGTCTTGGTGTTTGGCAAAACCACTGAGAATCATAGCCCAGTCAGATAAATACATAAAGTTAACCCTCACAGTTCAATTGTTAGCTTGGCACCTATATACCTCCTTTAAATCATACATAATCTCCAAATAAAGACAAGTACAAAGTCATTCTGGTGCTTAACATGATATAACTAACATGCGTACAATGGATTCACCTTGTATTTTATGATAAATGAAGGGATAAGAGGGAAGAAAACAAAGATATCTTTCATGTATACACACAAACATATTCATAACAAGACAAAGAAGAAGTATTCATAATATTTAAAGTCCTCATTTCTGCAACTGGTCATGTGGTCTTGCTGGTACTTTCTCCTCTTATTCCTTCATTCTCTTTGCCCTCAGTAAATTCCTCAGCTGGTCATGGTTTCTTGGTTGCTAGGGTGCCCCAAACTTCATTCCTGAAATGCCAGGACCATTAGTAATCGTGCCTGAGTTGGGTTGTTACAGTTTCCTGTTGACTAGTAATCACAGGGTCTGTCTGTACTGAGAGACGCCCCAGGGAGCTCAAGTATTCCATACACTTCTTTCCCTCCATTGTGTAGGAACAGTCCGTTTCCACTTGGCAATCAGGATTAGTCACACCAGCCAGCAAGGAGAAACTCTATTCTGTACCTGTTGATGCAGAAGCCATTAGGAGCGTAAAGTGGACAGGTGGCATTCCTAACTTCCATTTCAATGGAATCAGTGTTGTGTCTCTGGGTGGGAGCATTCCTTCCTTTGGAGCTAGTGCCTCTAAACTAGACAAACGTGGGGTTACAGGAAGCAAAAAAGGTCGCAAGTGGATCCCTGAGGGTAATTGTAGGTGGTGCCTCGCCAACGTCCACTCCTTGGCCCATGAATCCTGGCTGTGGGAGAAACGGCACCATGTGTTGGGTACTAACTGAGAAAGTATACCACCTCCTGGAAAACATCACCCCAGCCTGCATGGTGTTGCCACCAAGCTGGACCTGTAATTGAATCTTTTTTTTTTTTTCCTTTAAATAATCTTTTTATGTTGGAATATTTTTAGATTTACTGAAAAGCTGCAAAGACAATACAAAAAGTTCTCATCAGCTGCTCATCAGTCTCTTCCAATATTAACATATTACCACAGTTAACTTGTCACAACTACCAAAGAGACATCAGAACATGATTATTAACTGAACTTCAGATTTCATTTGAATATGACTAGCTTTTCCAGTAATATTCTTTTCATGTTCATGGCCCAGTCTAGGATAACACATTACATTTAGTATATGGAAGCCCTGGTAGTGTAGTGGTTAAGTGCTACATCTGCTAACCAGAAGTTTCCCAAGTTTGAATCTGCCAGGTGTTCCTTGGAAACTCTATGGAGCAGTTCTATTCTGCCCTATAGGGTCGCTATGAGTTGAAACCAACTTGACGGTACTGAGTTTGTTTTGTTTTTTTGGTATATATATATATATATATATATATATATATATATATATACATATATATATAATTGTGATAAAGTGGCAATATACAATCCAAGTCAGTTTTGCATGCCCACCTCTCTACAACTTTTACCTGCTCTCCTCCCCCTGTGATAACACACTCCTCCTTTTCACTCTTTACTTCCAGTATCCACTTAACAAACACCTGTACCCTCCTCTCAATGGTCCCCTCTCCCCTCTAGAAAGAAACCAGTAGGACAGCCTCCTATGTATATATAAAACCATAGTAGTATATTCTGTGTATATACATTTTAATTATCGTGTTTTAGGTGAAAGTTTACTGTGCAAATTAGTTTCTCATTCAAAAATTCATACGTGAATTGTGATATTGATTGCAATTCCTACATCAGCACTCTTCCTTCTTTCCCTTTATACTTGGGTTCCTGTGTCCATTCATCTGGGTTTCCTGTCCCTTCCTGCCTTCTGGTCTTTGCTTTGGGGCAGGTGTTGCCCATTCGGTTTCCTATACTTGGCTGAACTAAGAAGTACTTTCTCATGTGTGTTATTCTTCATTTCACAGGCTTGTTTAATCTCTGGCTGAATTGTGGACTTGGGGAATGGCTTCCATTCTGAGTTAGCAAGATGTCGGGGGGTGCTTAATATACTATTTTAAAGTAGAATAATTTCATTTTTAAAAACAGAATAAACAGAAATCAAAGTATACAAAAAGGGCTGCCAAACCACAGACACACGACTTTCTATCATAAAAGTTTTTCCCTAAGTGATCATTCTAAATTTTAGAATCAATATTACCTATATATGTATATATTTAAAATGTTGACTCTGTAAGTTTGATAAGTATGCAAATCATATTTGAACAATATTTGTCTGCTGTGAAGACAATTAGTTCTTTCCTATTGCTTCCCTTTTCACTCTGTAAACCCTCCAATTTCATCACTTATAATGCTTTGTAGATGTTCTCCACTATATAACAGGGATACTCAATAGTGCAATCAAATTTTCATGTTGAGTCTTAAACTGTGTTTAGTTGGATTCATCATTTGCCACTGTCCATTTCACCACAACCTTTCTATTTCTAACGTCTCTAAGTGATTTACCTCATGGTTGACTGGTTTTCTTTGTTGGAATTTTTTTTCCTTTTCAAAATGGGTCAAACCAAAACTAAACCAAACCCACTGCTGTGGAGTCAATGCTGACTCATAGTGACCCTGTAGGACAGAGTAGAACTGCCCCATAGAGTTTCCAAGGAATACCTGGTGGATTTGAACTGCTGATCTTTTGGTTAGCAGAGGCAGCACTTAACCGCTATGCTACCAGGGTTTCCAAAATGTGTTATAGTGCTATATTTCACTAATTCTTCATGTTTGAGAATGTCTTCTATGGCCTTTTTTATTTAACCAGTGAATTCACTTGGTATAACATCTTACAAAATCATTTTATTTTCCTTAAACTCCAAACCAGTGGTTGTTGAGTTGATTCTGACTCATGACAACCCCATTGTATCAGAGCAGAACTGTGCTCCCTAAGGTTTTCAATGGCTGTAATTGAGTCCTTAAAAGGCCATTCCACTGTTCTATCAAGCCAACTGATTCAGGGTGATAGGGAACACGGTGAAAAACCAAACCAAACCCACTGTCATTGAGTCAATTTCTACAGGACAGAGTGGCACTGCCCCCCAGGGGTTTCCAAGGCTGTACATCTTTACAGAAGCAGACTGCCACCTCTCTCCAGTGGAGCCACTGGTGGTTTTCAAAAGCCACTCTCTTGGTTAGCGGTTGAGCATGTAACCACTGCACCACCAGAGCACCTTTTTGGTTTTAGTAACGTCATGTCAATCCTGGGTCCTATCAAGTTGATTCTGACTCATAGCAACCCTGTGAACAACAGAATGAAACACTGTCAGTCCTGCAGCATCCTCACAACTGTTGCTATGTTTGAGCCAATTGTTGCAGCCGCTGTGTCACTCTGTCTTATTGACGGTCTTCCTATTTTTCAACGACCCTCCACCTTACCAAGCCTGATGTCCTTCTCCAGGGAGTGAGAAGAGGGCAGAAAGGAGGGGAGTCATCACCATCAGGGATTGGGAAAAGGGGTAATCAGGTAGTCGGATTATTGGGAGTTCCAATAAGGCTATGCAAAGTCCCTGGATTGCACAACTGGTTTGCACTTGTCTACTAACCAAAGGTTGTGAGTTCACATTGAGTGGCCCTTTCAAAGAAAAGCATGAGGTGGATCTACTTCTGTAAAGAAGTACATGAGATGAAGCCTTGCCATCTTGACTTCCAAAGAGCAGTCTGGCTGTACTTCCTCCAGGGCAGCTTTGTTCATTCTTCTGGCAGTCCATGGCATATTCAATGTTCTTCACCAATGCCATAGTTCAAAGGCATCATTTCTTGTTTGGTCTTCTTTATTTATTGCCTAGTTTTCACATGCATATGAGGCCCGTTGAAAAGATCATGGTTTGCGTCAGGTGCACCCTAGTCCTCAAGGTAACATCTTTGCTTTTCAATACTTCGAATAGGTCTTTCTGCCACAGATTTGCCCACTGCAATGTTATTTGATTTCATGACTGCTGTTTCCACGGGCATTGATTGTGGATTCAAGTAAAATGAAATCCATGACAGTGTCAATCTTTCCTCCATTTATCATGATGTTGCTTATTGATCCAGTTATGAGGATTTTTGTTTTCTTTATATTGAGGTGTAATCCACACTGAAGCTGTGGTCTTTGATTTTCATCAGTGAGTGCTTCCATTCCTTTTCACTTTCAGCAAGCAAAGTTGTGTTATCTGCACAATACAGGTTGTTAATGAGTCGTCTTCCAATCCTGACGCCATCATATCGTCCATCTTCACAGTTTATTTGCTCAGCACACAGACTGAATAAGTATGGTGAAAGCATACAACCCTGACACACACCTTTCTTGACTTTGAACCACACAGAAATCCCTTGTTCTATTCGAACAGCTGCCTCTTGGTCTATGTATAGGTTCTTTATGGCACAATTAAGTGTTCCGGGATTCCCATTCTTTGTAATGTTATCCATGATTTGTTATGATTCACATAGTCAAATGCCTTTGCACAGTCAATAAAACATAGGTAAACGTCTTCCTGGTTTTCCCTGCTTTCAGCCAAAATCTGACATCTGATATTCCTTTTTCCACATCCTCTGCTAAATCTGACTTGAATTTCTAGCAGTTCTCTATTGATGTACTGCTGCAACCACTTTTGAATTATCTTCAGCAACATTTTACTTGTGTGTGATATTAATGGAAACCCTGGTGGTGCAGTGGGTTAAGTGCTATGTCTGCTAACCAAAAGGTCAGCAGTTCAAATCTGCCAGGCACTCCCTGGAAACTCTATGGGACAGTTCTACCCTGACCCATAGGGTCGCTTTGAGTCTGAATTGACTTGACAGCACTGGGCAATGGGGTGATATTAATGATATTGTTCAATATATTCTACATTGCATTCTACTTCAGAGTGGGTATGGATACAGACCACTTGCAGTTGGTTAGCTTTGTAACTTTCTTCCACATTCCTTGGCATAAAAATGTGAGCGCATCCATTTGTTGAAACATTTCAATTGATATTCTGTTAATTCCTGGAGTCCTGTTTTTCACCAAGGCCTTGAGTGCAGCTTGGACTTCTTCCTTCACTACCATCAATTCTTGATCATATGCTACCTCCTGAAATGGTTGAACACTGGCCAATTCTTCCTGGTACAGTGATTCTGTGTATTCCTTCTTTTTTGATGCTTCCTACCTTGTTCAACACTTTGCCTGTGGAGTCCTTCAAAAGTCCAACTCAAGGCTTGAATCTGATTCTTCTGCTTGAGAAATCCTGAGCATGTTCTTCTCTTTGGGTTTGGAACATAATAAGAGCAGTGAATTCCACGAGCATGAGCTCATTGCTCCATTTCATTTGCTGTGAAGTGAGCTCCTTGGTGCAAGGCAATGCTACGTGGGATACCATGACAATGAATAAGGTGTTCTGTTAGTCTACAGGTGGTAGTTTTGGCAGAATCACTGGGAACCATAGTCTCGTCAAGTTGATACATAAAATTAACCAGCACAGAAGAGGAGAACAGAGGAGCCAGTGACTAATTCTGGCAAGGGAGGTTACTGGTGTCCTGAGGACGGGTTAGACTCAATGGGGTAGGTTTGCATGGCTGAAGGAAGAACAAGAGATAATGATTGGAAAAAGTATCTGAGACAACCCTTTCAAGAAGTATATAAGGATATATACTTATAAATAAATTCAGAAGTAGGCACTGTTATCCTCACTTTACAGAAAGGAAACAGAGGCTTGAACAAGGCAAGAGCCTTGTTCGAGTCCCCACAGGAAACAAGTGGTAATAACCCAGGGTGTTGTGATTCAATTCGGCCAGTGGGGAGATGGTAGTGGTGGGAGGGGTCAGATGCTCAGTGGGACACGGCAGCAGCTTGAAGTTGGTCTTCAAAAGGAGGTAGAGTGAAAAGAGGGCAGAAAGGAGGGGAGTCATCACCGTCAGGGGTTGGGGAAAGAGGTAATCAGGTAGTCGGATTATTGTGGGTTCCAATAAGGCTATGCAAAGTCCCTGGATGGCACAACTGGTTTGCACTTGTCTACTCACCAGAAGTTGTCAGTTCACATCGAGTGACCCTTTCAAAGAAAAGCCTGAGGTGGATCTGCTTCTTTAAAGACTGCAAGCAACTCCTTAGAGCAGTTTTCTCTAACACGTGGGGTCGCTATGAATCAAAAGGATTCGCAGGCAACCAGGTTTGGTTTTTGCTTTGAGGGTGTATAGTCCCCAGCTTTGTCTAAGCAACTTCTTCATCCCCACTACCTCAGCATGTTGATAGAGGACAGATTCTGGGAAGAGTGGAGACTGTCCTTAGCGGTGGGTGGGATATGGATTCGGCTACTGAGCAACAGGATGTAGCCTCGACCCCAGGGAGTTGCTCCTTCCCTCTAGCCTGGAATACCTCTTGTCCTATCAGGGCCACCCCACCTGCCCAAGGTGTCCGACCATCTTTTAAGAGCAATGTGGGCGCACTGTGTGGGTCACTTCTTTCTCCCTCAGCCTCAGGGCCGCAACTGCTTGGAACCTCACTGTGCTCAGGGACTGAAAGTTAAAACCCAGGCGAGCCGAGAAGCGCCACCTCGGGTCTGAGCTGTGTGCGGCAGTGTTGGAATCTGGAGGGATCCCAGGCAGGGAGCGTCATTGCCCAAGGGCTAGGCACCAGCCGGGAGGGGCTAGCAAGGCCCTGGAAGGATGGTTTCAGTGGACACTTGCCAGAAGTCCAGCCCGACACGCAGTTGCAGACAGCTTCCTGGGCAATGACGACGACGTGAAGCCTCAAAGATGTCAAGGTGACTCCCAGTGGTTGGCGGACACTGCATCCAGAGAAGTCCCCCAGATAGTGGGCCGAATCTAACGGATCCCTCTTCACTTAAATCCTGTGCCCGGAGCCGACCTCTGCCTGGCCAGTGGACTAAACCAGGTGCCTGGCGCGGTCGCCCCCGCCCCGAGGGCGGGGCCAGGGCGGGGCCGAAGTTTCCCCGGCAGGTGCAGGGGGTGGTGCCCGGCCATACCCCTGGGGGCCGTTCCCGGAGGCCAGAGGCGAGTCAGAGAAGCGGACTGCGCGGGCGACACCTTGGAGAACGCGGGCGGTGACTGTGCCCACAGGTAACCCCGCTCAGGGCATCAAAACCCTGGTATTGGGTACGGAGGCTTCCAAACTACTCCCCACACTGGACACCGAGGCCCCCGGGCCGGAGAGCGGAGCCCTGGAGTCTTCCGAAGAGGGGGGATACGAGTCCCCCGGGCCAGACAGAGAATCCCCTGGGCCTGCCGCAGAGCTAAACACCGAGGTGCCCACGCCTGGCGGCGAGGTTCCTAAGCCTTCTGCAGAGCAGGGCGTCAAGACCCCGAAGGAAGACAGCCAAGTCTGCGGGTCGCCGGCAGGGCAGAACGCAGACGGTCCCGGGTCGTCTGCAGCAGGGGCCTCTGAGGACTCTGGGCCGGGCAGCGAAGACCGCGGACTATTCGAAGCACAGAGAATGGAGGTCTCGGGGCAGTATCCCCTTGAGGATCCAGAGATCCTCTGTTCGGGACCAGACCCGGAAGCCACCGAACCCTATTTCCCACTGCGCCCCAAGTCCCGCCCACCATCCCCGAAGGTGATGGAGACGCCCATTGAGCGCGAAATCCGGCGCAGCTGCGAACGCGAAGCGAGCTTGCGCCGAAGCCGAGGCTTGAGCCCAGGCCGCGCGGGCAGCGAACTTGTACAGCTGCGCGTGCGGCCGGTGCTCAACCTGCCTGGGCCCGGCCCCGCGCTCCCGCGCGCCTTAGAGCGCGCGCGGGCTGGGGCGCAAATGCAGCGAGACATCGAGCGGGAGGCCCACCGCCAGGCGGCGCTGGCGCACCCCGCCGCCCCAAAACCAGGCGACCGGTCACCGCCGCTGCCGCTTGGCGAGCTCAAGCGATTCTTTGAGGCCGCCGCAGAGTGCGGGCCGTCGTCGGCGGGCGGAGCGGTCCCGCAGCGGCCGCCCGAACCTGCAGGACGGCGGCACTTGGCCAGGCAGGGCGGGTGCCCGGTGCTGGCCCACGCCCCGCAGTTCTCCGAGCTTTCACTGCTGCAGCAGGAGGTGTGCGTGGTGCGTGAACGCGAGCGGGAACTGCAGCGCCAGCGGCGTAGCGTCTATGGCACAGCCGAATTCAAGGAGCCCGCGCCGATCCTCACGGGTGAGACCTGAGTGTCGGGGTCCCCGGGGGCTCCAGTCGTGCCCCCAATTATGCAACTCCAGTGGGTCCCTCCTCTGTCCTTCAATTCTCCGGGTTCCCCCTTGGATTCTGAGCCAGCCAAGCCAAGTGCCGCTCTCAATTCTGTTTTCTGACCACCCCTATCACTGTCCCTCCTGGGTACTCCACCCCTGTGGTTGACTCCAAGATCCACCTCCCTAGGCTCAGGGATTCGGGTGCCTTCCTCTATGTCGGATTCCGGGGACCTCTGCCTCGTTTCTCTTATCCTGAGTCCTGTCTCTGAACTTTCGGGCTCCCTCCTCCTTCAGGTTTCTGGGTCCCTAGAGCTAGATGGAGGCTTCCAGGAGGGGGGCGGTGAACGCCTGTATGCGTTTAAGGGGCACTGCTGGCCTCCTCTGTCCTGGCCGCCACCAGCAGGTGTGAGGAGGGGCAGCCCCGGCTGAGCGCCCCCTTCCGCCGCAGCGAGCACGGGCAATGGGAAGCTGGCGGTGGTCTGGCCCCCCCGCAGGAAGGCTTCACAGAACGGCCTGGAGCAGGTAGGAGCCCCTACCACCGTGCCAGAGCTTGTTGCCGCTGCCGGCGCGCCAGAATGCTGGGATGGGAAAGGTGGATCCTCACTCCAGCTGAGGCCCCACTGTGGGCCAGAACACAAAACCTGGTGCGGCCGTGGGGTGATGAGGAGGCAGTGGGCCTGAGGCCAGAACTGCCACACTGAGCACTGGGTGTCCCCAACTGTGGTGCGTGGGTTCCTGAAGCCAGCCTTCCGTCTGGCCCCCTCTCCCCAGGAGGAGCGCAAGCCTTGAGGTTTGAGCAAGCTGGAACCCCGGGAAGAAGGAAAACACGTTGGAGGACCGGGTTGCAGGTGCCCCAGGAGTGCCCCTGGATTGTGGGGAAGCCTGGAGAGGGTTCTGCTGTACGCACAGGGGGCAATGACACAGACCATTCCATCCTAGAGCCTGACTTTATGAAACTGACCAGTCCCTTCTATAAAACTGTTTACTTCCCTCTGAGAACCCTTATCCCTGTAGGTGAAACTGTACAGCCCTTCTCCACTTAACTCTGCAAATCCAACCTCGGGCCTTGGCATTTGAAGAGGCAGAGTCACTGCCTCAGCTGCTCTTCTCTTCCCAATAAAGCCCTTCTTCCTGAGCAGTGCAAAGGCTTTTTCTTCTGGGTCCTCTTCGCCCAGGGCGGGGCCGGAGAGCGGCCGGCGCTGGGAAGTCTGAAAAGCTGCTGGTGCTTTTCGCGGGATTGCTCTTTTAGTGCCGGTTCCCTCAAGGTCGACGTCCCCCAGGACCCGACGTCCCAGCCCAGGTCCTGCTGCCCCCTGGCGACGCCGCGCAAAGTGCGGCGTCCGGACAGACGCTCCCGTCAAAAAGCGGAGGGAGGGGGCGCAAGCTCCTTAGCAGGGCATGTTGATCATCTGCCCAGCAGTTGGAAAATTTAGACGCCTGCAGGGCCAGGAGATACTACGGAGGGAGAAACAGGCCCACAGTGAAAGGGGCGGAATCTCCGTGTGTGCCGGGGAAAAAAAAAACGAGTGAGTTCAGTGGTGCCCGAGCTTCTGCTTTTCAAAAGCAAGTGGAAACCCAGCTTTCAAAAGAGAAATCTACTGAACTCGAAATGACTGCGACTATTTAAAAATTCTTAAGGGTAAAGGAATCATCAGCACAAACACCACCAGTTTGCAGTAGTGCCTGTGGCTGGCTGTCAATCTTCAAGGCCTGGTCAATTTCTGTTCCCTGGGACATGCATTTAAAGGTCCCTTGAATGGGGCACAAGGGGTCTGTGAACACCCTAAGTGGATTGTAAAACTGTATGTGGTCACTATTATGAACTAAAATCGCTTGGGATGCAGCTAGAGTTTAACAGCTTGTTGGAGGTACAGTGAGATCCAGGAAAGTTTTAGAATCACTGTTGTTACCTGCCATGGAGTCAGCCCCCTATTCACGGGGACGCCCAACAGGATCAGATCATTGTGACCTATTGGACTTGATGGCACTTGGCTTTGGCATTCAAAAGTAGATCACCAGACCTTTCTTCCTACTCCACGTTGGTCTGGCTGCTCCACTAAAACCTGTTAAGAATCACAGCAACGTGAAGGCCTCCAGGGACAAGACAATGGCTGTACATGAGGTGCACTGGCTGGAAACGAAGCCCAGGTGTCCTGCATGGAAGGTGAGAATTACACCATTGAGCCACTGCTGCCCCCTACTGAAACTCCTGGATCTGTTGAACTCTGTATGCCCTTGGGTCTAGCAATAGGACAAGCCAAAGCCACTGCCGTCAACTCTATTCCAGCTCACCGCTACCCTATAGGTCACAGTAGAACTGCCCCATAGAGTTTCCAAGGAGCGCCTGGCACATTTGAACTGCTGACCTTCTGGTTAGCAGATGTAGTGCTTAACCACCAGGAAACCACGGTTTCCAAACAGGAAACGGCTAATGAAGGGTGAATGAATAAAACAAAGAGAATGGAAAAAGTCACAAAACACTGCACCCAAGAGCAATGCAGCCCCAGAAGGGCCTGCCCTCTGAACTCATCAGCACACTGACCACGTGCTTGACCATGGCATTGTGACGTCTGGAGAGAAGGGCAGGAAGGAGCCAGGGCTGCCAAGGAGGGAATCAGAAACCCCCAGAGCCTATTCTTAATTCCCAGAAGGGGAGCTAAGAACTAGGCATGTGAAGAGTTGCATGAGAGAAACAGAAGGTATAGGCAGGATTGGCTAAGTATGTGCACTGCCAGTTAAGTTTGCAAACTCATCCTAGGAAAAGTGCTATATACCTCATTGCTGAATATTACTATAGTCACTTTCAAAGCATTCCCCTTGGGAGGCTGTGCACCAATGCCAGCACCTAATCCATCCTTCAAAGCAGTTTTGGAACCCCTTTTCTGGAATGGCCATCAGCACTGTCATCATATTACCCTTGATATCCTGAATGTCATCAAAATGCCTTCTTTTCAGTATTTCCTTTGTCTTTGGTTAAAGAAAAAAGTCACTGGGGGCCAGATCAGGTGAGTACAGAGGGTGTTCCAATACAGGTGTTAGTTTACTGGATAAAAACTCTCTCACAGACAACTATACAACTCAGTTCATGAACTTGACATTGGGCCACCATACGCAATGGCCATTCCAGAAAGAGTTCCAAAACTGCTTTGAAGGGGGAACTAGGCACTCGCATCGATGCATAGCTTCCCAAAGGGACTACTTCGAAGGTGACTGTAGTGATATTCAGCCATGAGTATGTAGCACTTAGAACAGTTAAGTTTGTGGACCTAATTGTCAGACCTTGTATAGCCTGAGAGTTCTCTAACTTTGTTTTCTGTGTCATCTACTTGATTTTGATTCATGGCAACCCTCTCTGACAGAGTAGAACTGCACCAGAAGGTTTCCTAAGCTGTAAGTTTTACAGGAGCAGATCATCAGGTCTTTTTGTCTGTAGACTTGCTAGTGGGTTTGAATTTGGACCTTTCTGTTAGCAGCTGGGCACTTAACCATGGTGCCACTTAAGGCATTTTTTTTTTTAAATGAACTAAAATGACTTGAACTAGAATAAAAATCTGAGGGTGGGGTCTTAGCATCAGTATTATTTAAAGCTGCCACGTGGTTCTGACCCACAACTAAGTTTGAGAACCATTCTGCAGACCAATGCAAAGTGCAGTGCTTGGACCAGCTATATCAGTGTCACCAGGAAACTTGTTAGAAATGCACATTTGCTGGCCTCACCCTGCTGCTAGAACAAACTATGTGATTCTGATGCATGGTGAAGTCTGAGAATCATGAGTGTAAACAGTTCTTTTGCAACCAAACCCCAAACCAAACAACCCCGTGTTGTCAAGTTGATTCCAACTCATAGTGACCCTATGGGGTAGAGTACAACTGCCCCACAGAGCTTCTGAGTAGTGGGTGGATTCGAACTGCCAATCTTTTGGTTGGCAGACAAAGCACTTAACCACTATGACACCAGGGTTTCCAACATCACCCAGGAAATCAAGCCTGTTTTCTTACCCCTCCCAGTACTGCTATACCCACCAAAAACTTGAGTCTTAGGCACCCTGTGGATTTCTCTCAAAGGAGAAAGCCTAAAGCAGTACTATAGCTAGTCTGAACTGAGATGTGTTCTGAGTGTAAAATCCACATCAGATTTCATAGACCACGATTTTTTTTTAAAGGACAATATCTCAACTTTTTACACTGATTGCAAGTTGAAATATTTTGGACGTACTAGGTAAAATAAAAATATTGTTACATTTGACCTCTTTAAAAAAAAAAAACGAGAAACCAAAAAAAGCCAAGCCTGCTGCTGTCAAGTCAGTTCGGACTCACGGGGACCCACCCGGTAGGACAGAGAACTGCCCATAGTTTATCCAAGGAGTGCCTGGTGGATTCAAACTGCCGAGCTTTGGATTAGCGGCCTCAGCAGCTGTAGCTGTTAAGCACCACGCCACCAGGGTTTCCTTTTAAAACGAGGTTACCAGAAAATTTGAAATCACATATTTGGATTGCTTTACATTTCTACTAGAAGGCGCTAGTCTAAAGTCCAAAGCCGCGGAAAAGTCACAGAGGCTACTTCAGGTTTTATCAGGGAACTTTGGAACCCCATTCAGACACGCGCTGCGCACCACAAATTACATGATGCATTCAGAAATTGTTATCAGAAGACCCTCAATAGCTTTGGTGTCCAATCCTGGCTCCACCACTTTCTAGCCGTTGATTCACTTCACCTCTCAGCTTCGTTTTCCTCATAAAATGAGGCGTATGCTAACACTATGTGCCAGGGGCTCCCAGGCTGGCGGGTGCTCTGCTTCAAAAGCTTTAAGGGCAGGGCTCTAGGTCTCTTCCCTGACTTTGAAAATGTAATGGTGAGTAGGGGAGGAGACCAAAACGTCCTTCTGTTTCAAAGGGAAAACTCACAGACATGTGATACCCAGTTCAGGAAAGACAATGACCCCTCGCTTCGCTGTGGCTTCGGACAGGTGAATCACCTCTTAACCCGGGTTTCCTATCCAGTCCAAAGTTAGGGTGAGGCTTAGAGACCCAAAGTTGGAGTTCCTTACAGCACTCTCACATTCCGTCCGCACCCCGAAGACCCCGTGGTGGGACAACAATCAGCAGGGCTCCAAATCCCAAAAGCTGGAGGAGGAAGGTATGACCTCAGACCTTCGGAAACTGATCTCCAACCCTGTCCTGAGGAATGTCGGGAAATGAAGTCTTTTGCGGTGGAAAGAAACCACATCTGGGTCAAAGAACGAAAATGGGAGTGGCTATGGCTCCCATTACCCTGCAGTGGGCGTTGGATTTTCTGGCTACCCGAAACTCGCGATTTTCTAACTTCCGGTTGCTGACCTGCGCCGCTACTTTCTTTTTCGCTTCAGTTGCATCACTACGCATGCGCCGCACTCTGCCTGACTATCCGCCGGCTCGTTCACTAGTAAAACCTACATATCCCAGAAAGCTGCACGAGTGGGTGGGATCTCCCCGCCCCAAGGGGAGGGGCGCGGCGCTCCCAGCAGACGCTGAGCGTCTAACATCCTTCTTTTATTTAACACAAAACTGGTGTGTGCACCACCCGGGGCCTCGCGGCCGTGTTGGACACAGTACCGACGGGTTAGTTCAGCTTGACCCCTTAAAAGGACAGGCCGGGCAGCCCGAAGAGAACGCGTGAGCCCCTCCTCTGCCTGCTCTCCTGGAGTTTGAAACTGTCAAGCTTCAGTTCCCATCCTGTTCTCCAGGTTAAGATCCCTGCGCGGCCCACGCCGCGGCCCCGGACGCGCTCGGAGGCCGGGCAGTGCCTGCCTGGCCAGTGAGGATCTGCACCAGCAGGTCGGTGGCCAGCATGTGCGATGGCTCCTCGAAGCCGATGGTCAGCAGCTGCTGGTAGTCTCCAGGCGGCTGTGGGCACAAAATCCTGGAGCCGGGGACAGACAGGCCCAGACGTGAGCGTCCCCTGCCCCTCGGGAGCCCCTCCCCACAAGCCAGAAGCTGATTGTAAAAAAAGGGCCTTGTTATAGGTGAGGGTGGGAAAACCACGGGGGAAAGTTGTTTCCTTGTTGAGGAGAAGCCTAGAGGGGCCTGGCTCCGGGAAGCTGCCCAGTCCGGCAAGTTTCACAGTTAGCTGTGTGTCCTTGGGCAGGTAACTTGATCTCTCTTCTGAACGCTGTCCCCTTCTCTGTAAAATGGGTCTAGTAGTCTGGACGTCAGTGGGTTGTTACTAGACTACATAAAACCATTAAGGGCCCAATAAAAGGCTGTCATTATCAAAGGAAGCTAATTAAAGTGTTGGGGGGAGGTAGATGAGCTTTGAGGAGTGAGTTTTGCACCTTCCCCCCCCCCAGCCCAAGCCTGTCTTTCCATCCCCCTCCCTCCTACCAGGAATAAAGGTCATCGTCGACTGGTCCTAGGGGCACCCATCGGCCAATGGACCACAGCTTCTGGATCTGGACACAGGAGTTTGCTGGACTCTTGCCTGTGTCTTCCCATGTGTCTCGATAGCATAGGAAGTAACTGGGAGAGGAGACGGTGGCCATTAAAAGTGGTTAGCTTCCTAACTTTTTTCTGTCGAGGGCTTTAGTTTTGGAGGTGAGGTGAAACTTGTCAGAAGTTGCCCTGAAGTTCTAAGCTAGGAAAGTGGCTCAACATGGAGTTTTTTTTTTTTTCCCTTCTGCCAGCCTGCTTTTAAGATGAGGACTCTTATTTTGATGGGCAGATGGGGTAACTTTAAAAAAAGAGTGAGGATGGCCTTTCAAAAGCCCTTGGTTTCCTGCTTGACCTTTCACACTGGTAGTAGTGGTTTAAAGGCTGATATCTGCATTCTGCATAGGAAGGGGGGGCGTTTTGTTTTTGGCAGGGGACTCACTACTCCACATGGGAACCTTGCTCCCGGCTGCTGGTCTCTGGGGTGCTCTCAAGGTTCCAGCGCATCTTCTTGTACAGATAGCGGGGGAAGCGGCTGGCCGTGTAGGGGGCTGGGGCGCAGTATCTGAAGATGGACACCTCATGGGAAGAGCTGATGGAGAACCTCCCACAGAAGAAACAGGAGATGCTGGTGGGAGATGGGACAGTGGAGGATGAGGCTAGGCTCTGGGCCCTGCTGCTTCCTCCCTCTTTCCAACCTTTTTACCTCAGGGGGTCAGTCTCCTCCAGTTCCACAAATCCAAAGGAGGCATACATGAGAACCAGCTGCTCTAGGCGCATGGTCAGCTGTTGGGAGATCTCCAACAGCTGCATGGAAGAGGAGACATAATGAGATAGGCTGCCTTGGCTGGAGCACCCCCTACCCTCCAGCTTGGGATTGTGAGGGGAAAGCAATGGGGCCCAGAAAACCTGCTCCACACACCCCTTTTCGAACCAGGTCCTGAAGAGCTCCATAGATGGGGGGCACACTCCGGGCAGCTGCCTCCAGGTACAGGAAGTAGGGCTCACACATCTTTAAGAAGGTGGGCATGGCCTTTGCCAGCTGTTCTTTCTGTACTCGGTCCCTACTGGAGAGAGAAAGGAACCTTTGCCTGGGGTCTCTCACCTCCTGAATTTCTCCCATGCACCCCATCACTTATTATTCCTGGCCTAGACTCCAGTCGTGAAATCCTTCAATACTAGGCTTGCTTCCAGCAGCACTTGCCTCATGAAACCCACACCTGACTTGGACACAACAGACTCTCCTCAGGGATTTGTGCTGAAATTTGAGAACCAAGGCCCCAATAATTACCTTTTCCTTGGTTACCTGGTCACGCTTTCCTTTAGGTCTCAAACTGGTTGCCGGGGAGCCACATCTTGCTCAGATGGGTTTTGTGGAGCCCTGAGAGTTAAAAACCTGAGCTGACATTTACAAACTGGGAGACACAGTTCTGGTGACTTGGCAACACAGGGCCCATGCTGCCTCAGGATAGTAATTTGAGGTTGCCCCCCATTCCCAATTCTACACAGTTCTCCTCTCTCATCCAAAGTGGCTTCCTAATCTCCCACTTCACTTACTACCTCCATCTGGCTCCTTGTGTTTTTGAGTTGGCGACCCTGTTGTGTGTGTGGCTAACCCACTGACCCTCTCTTCCGAAACCCACCACCTAGGGTCCCATCCAGCATCACCTGTAGAGCAGGTAGCTCTGGAAATCATCTGCCTTCTTTAGCAGGTAGCGGAGCTGTTCGGTGATGGGGCTGAACATGGTCTCCAGGGGTAGGCGAGGAGGGGCCGGCCCGGGGCCCGGAGTCAGATGCTCGGGGGACGGCGTGGAGGCAGAAGCCTCAGACAGCGGCCCGTCTACTTCTTGGGGTTCCAAGTCAGCGGGGTCCGCAGGCCTGACAGGGGGCATCGACCACGAGGGGTCTCGACACGGTGGCGCCCCAGGTTCCAAGTCCTCCAGTGGTGGTGTTTCCCCAGGACCCAGGGGTAGCGGCCCCACGAACCACTGCTCTGTGGCCATCGCGCCGGGGGCGAGAGCTCTTTAAAGCGCCGCTGAACACGTTGGCCGCGGGTTCGACCCCGCCCCGAGAGCCCCGGGAATCTCGGACTTGCCTAGGTTGGGAGCGCGGCCCGCTCCAACTCGCCCCTGCCTCAACCTCTCAGCTGGTGCCGCGCCGCATCTAGGGAGTTCGCCTCATTTGAAATTTCAACACGCGGGAGGGGCGCGCAGCTCCCAGCCGCGCAGCGCGCCAGCAGGGCCCCGCGCACAGGCGCGCTCCCCAGCCCTGGCGGGCAACCCGGGCCAGGGCTGGTGCGGCCATGTCCTGGAGGTGTGGCCGAGTACTTTTATCACCGGGAGGCGGTTTCCTAGGGAAGTGGGATCTCTGATGTGCATCCCAACCGCCCCCCACCCCCAACCAGAGCAGGTATAGGGCTTGTCCGGATCCCGTTTCCCGACGCTGACCCCCTAGGCCTTGGAACTTTTGTTTTTTAAACACCAATGGAGTACAGAAACTGCTTTAAATTTTTGGTAGGGACTTGTGTCAGCTGTAACTACTACCAGCAATAAAGATCTTCACTTGGCCCAATCTCTTCTGCTCCACTCATGCAGATCTAAAGTCTTAGAGACCCTCCCGTCGTCCTAGAAAAGATACCCACCCCCAATACTGGTATACTGGGTTTTCTGTAGGGTGCAAAGGCCGATAGGCATGTAGCTAAGAAATCAAATACATTAATTACACTTGAACCCTCTGGTTAAAGAACTCAGGTTCCTCAGATGGTGCGCTTTGTTCTCAGCTGCTAACCAGGTTGGTGATTGGAATGCAGGCAGTAGTGCCACAGAAGAAAAGCCTGGCAATCAACTTGTTAAAAGATTGCAGCTCCTGAAAAATCTAGGGAGTGCAGTTCTCTTTAGACACATGGGGTCACCGAGGCAGAACCAGCTAAATGACAGTGGGTTTGGTTTCTTAAGAATCCAAGGAGCCCTGGTGGCACAGTGGTTAACCAAAAGGTGGGCAGTTCAAATCCACCAGCAGTTCCTTGGCCACTATATGGGTCAGTTCTACTCTGTCCTATTCGGTCACCCAGTCAGAATCAACCCCAGGGCAATGAGCTTGTTTTCAGAAGGCAGGCAGGTGTCACCCCCTCCACTGTGTGACCTTGGTCAGGCATCTTAAACTGGAGCTAGTTGCCTCATCTATAAAGGAAGTTGGAGAAACCCCCTCCTCATGGTGCTGCTGAGAGAACTGAGAAAAGCTTCATATGCAATTACCAGGTGCTCAACAAGAATTTGAGTACTGTGTGTCAGGTACTACCTAAACTGTAGAAGATACCAGAGCACTAGGCCAATACTCTGGTCCTCCTGGAGGAGCTACTGTTCGATCCTGTTCACTGTTGCCTCCCTCCCCCAACACCCTTATTCTAGCCTCTACTGGGCTCTCCAATTGCTCCCTCCTCCAGCCCATTCATAAAATGGATCCCCAGACAGTTTTTTCTTTTTCTTTTTTTAAAATTTTATTTAAAAAACCTTCGGTGCAATATTAAAAAGCAATACAGCCAGCCAGAGCGACAACCGACAGAAAAAAAGGGGGTGGGGAAGACCCAGGAACCCCATCTCAGCTGCTCGTGGGGTCTGGAGCCAAGTGGGAAGGGACGTGGGTGGTGGGCAGTGAAGAAAAGCTACCCACTCACCGAAATGAACAGGCAGAAAAAAAAACATTTATATAGGAAACACCTGGCTGAACTGATTAGGATCTTGGGGAGATGGGAAGCCCCCATTTTTTTTCCATGAATGTCCGTGGGTGGGGGCTGGCCTCCTGAGATGAAATGGGCAGGCCTGGTCCCATCCCGCATCCCAACATGGAGTCCAAGATATGCTGAGGGCAGATACAAGGGCTGGCAGAGGGACACAGGGAGATGAGGAGACAGGATACCCCCTCACTGGAATCTTTCACGAGGACTGAGGGTGTCCCCATCCAGAAGCTCCTTGACTCTAGGGGCCTTAGGGCGAGATGAGGGCTGGAATGGGTGGGGGCAGGGGTGAGGCTGAGCACTCAGCTTAGAAAGCCATCAGGGTCATCATCCTCAAAGTGGCCTTGCTGCAGCACCTTGATGTGGTGCTCGTAGATTTTCAGGGCTGGGCCAAGGCGGATGGACAGGCCAGTCAGCACGTCAGTGCGCTGCATCAGCAGCAAAGACTTGCCGTCGATTTCCTGGGTGTGACAGAAACAGCTAAGTCAGAGCAGGCACTTGCTTTGGTCCTTGGGGAATCCAGGCCAGGTGCTCACCTGTTCTTGGAAAGCTGTGGCTTGCTCAGGGAAGCCAGCTTCGGTGAAATACTCCACCACGTCCATCACGGTCCACTCCACGGGGTCAGTGGGTTTCTCTTTGCGACTGGAACTGCATCAAAACAGACAAGACCAGTCAACAGCGATGTCCCTTCTGGTTCTGCTTCACACCGCTAAACAGCAACCCCAAGTCACAAATGCTCCAACTTACGGACAGCCAAAAGGGGTCCCGTCAGACCCAGGTAGAGCTGGTTTTCCTGGGGGCAAAGGCACAGGGGAGGGAGAGTCTGGCCCAGTGGCAGCAGAGGCTGAAAAAGCAAAAAGACCATCTGTGGTTTTGTCATGGGGCTGTATTTTTCCCTCACCCCGCACTACCTTCAGTGATACCCTTACCTGATCCCCCTTCCTTATTCATGGCTGACACACAGAAGGCCTGGCGGGTGCTGCTGCCCAGTGCTGGCCCCCGGCCCTCATCTTGTCCCTGGTGGGGTCCACAGATAGTCCACTCCTTGACTCTTTCCTTAGCACTCTGAGGGCCCCGTTCACCATTAAGCTGGTGGTGTTGGGCACCTGCAGGACGGTCACCCTCGGGCACTTCAGAACCCTCTGATACATCATCTTCATCGTCATCATCGTCACCTTCCTCTTCCTCTTCTTTCTCAAGCACCCTCTCTTCTCCACCTCTCTAGGACCAAGAAGACCGGCACACAAAGTTAATAGCTGTTCTACTCTGTGCCCAGATCCTGGGGCCCAGGACTGTGTCTCCTGCCCATTGCTACCTTTAATAACAACATACACTAACTTTTACTTATTTGCTCTGTGCCAAGTCCTGTGTTAATAAAACCTTCCGCAGCCAAATCTCACCAAACTCGAGCGCTGAACAACCCCAAGGGGTCGCTGCTTTTATCAAGCAGCACTAAAAGCAAAGTAAACTGAGGTTTTAAAAGATTAAATCACTTACCAAGGTCACCACTCACCAAACGCACAGTAAAGGAACGCTAAAGTCCTAGCCAGGCCATCCCTCCCAGGACTCCCACCCCGTCACCAACTTCGCCCGCACCTGCCCACCGCGTCGCGTCCCCGCCCCCCTCCCCGCGCGCTCACCTTGCTCCGCGACGCGCGGGCGCTGACGGCCGGCGGCGCCCGTCCGGGCCTGTCCCCGCGGGGCAACGCGAGCGCTCCAAGGCGGGTGCGCTCCAGCCGGCCCCGCGCTGCCGCTTCCTCCTCCAACAGCCCCTGCACACGGCCGCGGGTCAGGCGTCCGCCGGCGCTGCCGCTGCCCCCGAGGTAGCGCACGACATCCCGCAGGCTCACGGGCCGCGCCGGGCCGCTGGCCCGCGCCGCGCCCCCCTCCGGCGGCGGCTGTGGCTGCGGCGGTGGCGGCGGCTGCTGCTGCTGTGGCGGCGCCGGCGGCTGTGGCGGCGGCGGCAGCGGCGGCTCCCGGGCGGCGACGGCAGGCGGGGGGGCGCGTCGCGGGCCGGCCGGGGGCGCCACAGACGGGGGCGCGGCGGGCGCGGGTGGCGGCGCGGCTAGGGGCGCGGCCCGCTGCGCGCGGGGCCCCGGCTGCGCGGGGCCGGGCGAGGGGGGCGCTGTGGCGGCGGCGGCCGCACGGGGCGCCCGGGCCGGGGCGGCGGCGGCGACGGGCGCGGGCGGCGGCGGCTGTGGGGCGGGCGTGGGCGGCGGCGCGGCAGCGGCGGCAGGGCCCCCGCGGGGGGCGCGCGGCGGGGCCGGCGGGGTGGCTCCGCGCCGGGGCGGCTGGACGCGCGCCGCGTTGCGGTACGAGATGCTCCCCTTGTAGCTGACCCGAAGCACGGCGCGCTGCTGGATCAGTTTCTCGAGCTCGGCGCGCGTGCGCTCGGGCTCCGGGCCGTGCCGCCGCCGCACCATCCGGCAGATGCGCTCCAGGTCCGGCCGCGCCTTGCGCGAGCGCAGCGAGTCGATGGTGTCCAAGATCCACTCTTGGTAGTGCGGGGAAGCAGCGGACGACGAGGCGGCGGCCGCCGTGGTGGCGGCCGCCGCCGTCTCTGGCGGGGGTAGGGCCGGGGGCCCCGCCATGCCTCCCGCCCGGCCCGGCTGCACCGTGCGCGCTGCCTCCCTCCCAGCGCGGCGCCCCCCTCCCCGGCTTCCCTCCCTCCGCCGCTGCCCGCCTCCTCCGCCTCCCCCCCTCGGGGGGCGCAGCGCCTCGGCGGAGCGGCGGCGGCGCTGCTGTTTCTTTGCGAAAAAAAAAGCGAGAGAGGGAGCGAGAGAGAGAGAGAGAAAAAAAACAGTGAGAGAGAAAGAAAAGAGGAAAAAAAAATATGCACACACTCACTCACTCGCACGCACGCACACACAGCCCCGCTTCTACTGGGCGCGCGCGGGGCCGGGGATGCGAGGGAGGAGGGGAGCGCGGCGCGGCCGGCCCCTCCCCGCCGCCGCCGCCGCCGCCGCCGCCGCCGCCGCCGCCGCACGCGCGCCCTGCGCCCGGGACACTCCGGCCCCCCTTCCTTCCCTCCCTCCCTCCCTCCTCCCCGCTGCCCGCCTTCCTCCCTCCCACCCCCACGCGCCGCTTTTAAGGTGGAGCCCGGGCCCCCCGCCCGCCCCTTTACCCTGCGCTCAGCTCACTCCGGCTCGCTCCGGCCCCCCCTTACAACTCCCGCGCGCTTTTTAAGGAGGCGCCACGGAGTTGGCGCCGGGGCGGGGGCGGGGGAAAGCGGCGGGCGGGGGAGGGGGAGGGGAGCAACAGGGGGGAGGGGAGAGGGGGCGGGCGGGGCGGGCGGGGCGGGCGGGCGGTGCTCGGCCGCCCTCCAGCCATTGGGCGCGGACCCAGACGTTCCCGGCGCCCAGCCCCCCTCTCCACGCCTCCCCGGCGCGCTCCGCTCGCGGGACCGCACTTACCGGGAACTCACTGCCCGCTGGCTTGGGTCGTCACGCTCGCTCAGTGCCGCGACGACCCTCTTGCCACCGCCGCCCCCGCGCCCTACCGACGCGCCCGGCCCGGCGATCCGCGCCGAGGATGCGAGAGGGGGCGCGCACCGTCCCCCCCAACTAGGGCCGCCCCCGCCGCTGCGCGGCCTCCCAGCGCGCCAGCCCAGCGTTTCTCTAGAGCGCTCCGTTGGTTCCGACTGGACGCTTAAGGGGCGCGCTGCAGATTTGTGGACCCCGAATCCGGGGTCAAAGGGCAGTTTGGAACCCCTTTGCCTGCAGGATGGCTGAGTGGGAGAATTCTAGCAAAATCGGATTTTACACGGACTCCTGACTAGGGCCTTTTCAGCGTGGACACTGGGGTCCAAAATTGTTTTTCTGTCCTCCTGAGGGTAAGTGGGTGGGTTACCGAAATCGGGTACACAAACGGCACTTTTTTTTAAACAAAACTTTATTGGTAATAGTTTTCAAATATGTTTACAACAGCACACTGTTCAAGAGGAAGTCGCGTCCTTCGCAGCACACAGGTTGAATCACCCACGCGCCCACCCGTGGCCCCACTCCAGGCCTGAGAGCTCCTCCTGGGTTAGGGAGAAGTTATGTGAGGAACAAATATGGGGGTAAATGGGTGGCTCCCCACAGAGCTACTTTTTTTATTGAGAAAAAAAGCACATATCAGACAAGAGAGGGACAGAAGGGTTGGTGGACAGCTGACAGCTAAACTAGAGGGATGCCCACGACTGGGGGGGGGGGGCAGGGGCTGAGCCGCAGGGTGACTAAAACAGGCAGCCTCTCCCAGGCAAGTCTGGCCTTGAACTCAGGGCCAGTGGGGGTGGTGGTGGAATCTTCTTCTTGTCCTTAGACAAGGTTTGCGTCCTCAAGTGAGCTGAGAGGAAGCTGGGCATTAAAAATCTAGCTGAGAATAAAACTAAGGAGTTAGGGGGGGATGCTGCTGGGAGGAGGAGACCCTGGGCTTGTGGCTCCTCCTCTGTCTTTTAGGGGGACTCCTCTTTGGCAGGACAAGGAGCAGCTGCTTTGTCTGGCTCCCTGAGCCCACGAATGAAGACAGGTCTGTAGGGAATGAAGAAGGTAGGGGCTTCCTGAAGGGACTGAGACCCCTCCCTCCAGGCTTTGCAGGAGACCAAGGAGGGGACAGAGGTTCTAACCCCTGCTCCCTCCTTTACAAAGTCAGTGTGCTTCCCAGCCTTGTTAAAAGGAGTCTGGGGGAGAAGGAGATGAGAACAGGAGAATGGAGGTAGAGGGTGGAGGGGAGGAGGCACTGGTGGAACTTAAATATTTTAAATTTTCTTAAAAATCCTAGCACACAGCCCACTGAACATGTCATTAAAATTTCTCCTTTCCCTGGCAGGATTGCTCTGGACGGTAGGTTGGCTCTTCTGTTCATTTCTTCTTGGCTAATGGTGCCTGCCGTTTTGCGGGGGGTGGTTCTGGAGTAAAGTTTGAGTCCCTCTTTCTATACCCTGTCCCTGGATATATTAGCAAAACCTGGTCTGACTAGGGTTGAGAAACTCATTTAAAACAGGCAGAAGTGGGCTAGGGTTGGGGGCTGTGGGGGAGGAAGGAGGAAGGGCAGTAAAGTGAGTGGGAAGGAGGGCAAGAGAGTGAGGGGGAGCAGCTGGTGTTTCCATCCCTCTAAAAATCCAGGCTTCCTGCTCCTCCTACCCTGGAGGGTGGGTTGGGGGTGAAATTAGATGCAATGAACTCTGGGGCCCTCTGGCTGTTCAACCCTCCCACCCCCCCCGAAAAAAAAAAAGGGAAAAAAAAAAACCATGGGGCACAGACACACCCCTAAAACTCAGAAAACTCCTTGCCACACTTCTCATTGATGGAGACCCGGATCTCTTCCTCCTCATAGTCGTCAAAGTTACTTGTATCACCGGGGCCTTTAAACTTTGGTATGAAGGGAGCTTCCACCTGGAGAAGGATCAAGAACCATTCCAACCTGATTAGTCAGCATAATCACAGTTACAACAATAAATGTGAGTGGACTAATTTCTTAAGACACTCTGACCCAGACCTGTGCTTGGCATGAGGCTGTGGACCCCTCTCAATAGCCCAAACTCACCAACGGTGAAATACTGCCTGGACAGGGAGTTTCTGCCCAGGGTCACAGTGACCAGAATCCTATTTCTAGACCCAACCACTGGCACCAAGCTGCCTCCTCTAGGCTAACACTGAGCCTGAAGCCTGTTTTCAATTCCTCTCTCCTCTCTGTTGGCCAAACCTTGACTCCTGGCTTCCTGTAACACTCTCAGCCCACCCAAGGGGTGGGGTTGGGACCCACCTTCCTCTGGTAGATGGCAATCCAGTCAGTCGTGGCAAACCACTTGTGATTCTTGATGTCATTGACTCCATTTTTGAGGTTCCCAAAGCGCTTGGTGAGGTCCACTTGCAGGAGGTTCCGCAGTAGATCCTTCAGGTCAGAGCTGAAGTGTGATGGGAACCGCACCTGGAAGAAGCAGGGGCAGAGACTAGGCCAGTCAGCAGGGTCTTTTCTATTTAAGTGGAAGCTGGTCTGGAGCTCCAGACAGCTCAGGACACTGCCTCCTCTATACTTCTCTGGTGGAGGTCCTTACCAAATCCCCTGTTAAACACAGTGTGTTGGGCCCAGCCTGGAGGAACTGATTCAGGAGGGCTGGCTGGAGCCTGAGCATCTGCATTTCTAACAAGTTCCTTGGTGATGCTGATCCTGCTGCTGAGGGAACCACTTTGAGAACTATTGCTCTAAGCTGGCTCCCATTTTATAGATGAGGAAATGGAGGTTTAGATGGGCCAAATAGCTTGCCAGGGTCACACAGAGGAGCAGGAAAGGGCATTTCTATCACAACAAGCTTGCATTCATGGCCCCTGCTTCCTAAGCAGCCTTACTGAGGTCTGGGGGCTGTTGAAATATAACCAACTACACTACCACTCAATCACTGCCACTGAGTCAGGTCCAACTCACAACAACCTAGGGTCAGAGGAGAACTGCCCCCTAGACTTTCCAAGGAGCACCTGGTGGATTTGAACTGATCTTCTGGTTAACAGATGTAGCACTTAAACCCACTACCACCAAGGTTTCCAAGCAATTACAAAAAAAACAGTATTTCCTTTCTCCCTCTTCCATTCTTTAGGGCCTAGGTCAACTCGCTTCTAGAAACTTTCCTCAATGCTTTGAGCTCACAGCCTGGATTTATAGCCACAAGAACCAATCTCAATTCCATGCTCTGCCTCTTACGTGCTGCGTGACCTTGGACAGACCCTTAACCTCTCTGGGCTTGTGTCTGCCTCTAGGACACAAGGCAGATATCCCACGGTTTCTGGGAGGCATGGGAGAGATAAAACAGCTCAGCGGCTATGGGAACCATGAAATGCTATAAAGAAGGGAGTTACGGTCACCCCTCCTGCCTTGGAACCTTCTGTGCCCCACTCCCCCAGGCTGCTTTTCTTGGTGATTTCTATTCTGCCTGGGAGCAGATGCTGCATCTTTCCCTTCCAGTGACATTCACTGGGTGTCCAGCACAGAGCAGCCCACTTGGCAATTGGCTACTTCTTCCAATTACCCTGAAAGGCAGGTGTCTGACTGGCCTTGTCTCAGATGGGGTGGTGAGGTTCGGAGGAGACTGCACTACAGCCAGCAAAGAAGCACAGCTGGGACTTGAAGCCAGGCCTGCCCGCCGAGAAGCAGCTCAGCACTGCTCCCACCATTCTGAGGTGACTCAGCCAACAAGTGGCTTCCACGAACAAAATGCTGTGCCAGGCAGGAGGTCAGCTGAGGGTGGGGGGGCCCACATCCCCTTTCAGGTGCTCAGTGCCTATGACAGCATCCCCACTTACTTGCCACGGTGTGATCAAAAGCAAGACATGCCCCCTCAGCCTCCCTGTGCTCCCTCACATGGGGTACCACTCTCACAGAGGGAGGGACTGAACACCAGCGGGGTTCATCTGGTGCCACTGAATGCATTTCTCAAGTGCAAGCCCTTGCAGTCCCTCTACCCCTTACCCCAAACCTCAGTGTCAGGCAGTCTGCATTTGGGAAAGGAATCGTGGCCCATTTACCACAGCTGACGGGCTGGGGCAGTTCAGACGCATTCATTTTCCAGTTGGGATACTTACAAAAATACACACTAAGGGGGACAACCACAGACAGAAGGGCACAGGTCAGACAAGGCAGGGCAGGTTCTGGGCCAAAGAGCTTGATGACACCCAGAGTTTGCAAGCCCTTGGGATTCTGGCCCCATGGGTCAGGAACCAGACAGGGAAGCTGTGCTGGGTGTTAGCCTTGACTACCTGGCCCAACAAAGAACTTCTAGAGTTCCACGGAGAGGAGCGCAGGCCAGGTGAGGAGCGGGCTGCCACTGCGGGTGGTGGGGTAGGGGGCCCGACTGCCCACATCTGGCCTCACCTTCCCAGAGACGATCTTCTCATAGATCTGGATAGGCTGGTCAGCGAAGAAGGGCGGGTAGCCGGCTGCCATTTCATAGATGAGGACCCCCAGGGCCCACCAGTCCACAGCCTTGTTGTAGCCCTGAGGCAAGAGGTGGTACGGTGAGGGGAGGAAGCTGGAAGGGGTATGGGCAGAAAAGGGCAAGGGTGGGGTACTGGGGAAACACCTACTTTACTTAGGATAATTTCAGGGGCCAGGTACTCGGGGGTCCCACACAAGGTCCAGGTGCGGCCTTTGACACGCTTGGCAAAACCGAAGTCTGTCACCTGTGGGCACAAGAAGGCACAGTTGGGTGAGGAGGAAGGATGCAGGCCATGGCTGTCTGATGCTACCCTCACCCGGCCTGGCAGGCACCTGAATGTAGCCTTGTTGGTCAATAAGCAGGTTCTCTGGCTTCAGGTCCCGGTAGATGAGATCAAGTGAGTGCAGGTACTCGAAGGTCAAGACGATCTGCGCTGCATAGAAGCGGGCGTGGGGCTCGCTGGTGGAACAAGTGGGAGGGGATGGGTTAGTGCCAGTGGTCACAGCCAGCCAGGACCCGCCCACCCACAGCCAGCCAGTGGCAGGTGGGCTAGCACAGCCACCCCCAACATGCCCAGTCCAGCCATGGAAACAGCATAAACAGCCCCCTTAAGTTGTGATGTCTGCAGCACCCTGTTTTGTCTTGTGGTGGCTGAAACATGGAAGAGGCCACATCACAGTGGAAATAAAAGCCCAGAGACCTAGAGAGGTCGCATCCTAGCTGGCTGGGCCTGTGAGCCCCCAGTGGTCTGCTCATGTGACAGTGCCTGGGGTCTATGTCAGGCTGGTATGGTAGGGGCCTGGTGGGGCTGGGAGCCACTTACCTGAACCTTCCAATCCGCCGTAGGTGTGAGAACATCTCCCCGCCAGGCACATACTCCATGACCATGTATAAATTGGAGTTGTCCTGCAGGAAGCAGTGGCTGGTCAGAGCCCCAAGAACACCCAGAAGTAAAAGGGACACCAATGCTAGCTGCCATGTGTGAAGTACCACTAGGTGCCCAGCTTCACTTGTTGGGAGACACTTTTCATTTCATTTGCCCATGAGCAAAGGGGGCAGCTGGGACCCTGCTGCTCCCCAGGAGAGAGTGAGGGTCACACAGAGTTGGGCACATGACCCAGCTGAGTGCCCTAGTTGGAGAGAGGACTTGTGTCCAGGACTGTCTTCAACAAGGCTCTCAGGGCCAGTTTTTGTCATCTGTAAAATGGGACCAGGAATTGCAGAGCCCCAAACCAAAAGGCAGAGCTCCTTGCTAAATGATTATTCAGACTCTTGAGATGGTAGCAACAGTGCATGAGACCAAGTGCGGGGCCCTCGGGGGTGCATGACCCTTGTTACTGCACAGCCACATGCTGCCTGTGGTGCTTGCCCCAAGTGGCCTTTCCCAGCTTTCCCAGCCATGGCTTAGCATGCCACCCGAAATAGCTCGGACAGGGTGCTCGAGACAGCCCAACCAGGAGGGGACTGCCATGGTGCCCATTTACAGGTGAGGAAACCAACGCTTAAGGCAGTGACATTCCTTGACTAGGGTCATACGGTCAGAGGAAGCACAGAGCCAGGATTCGAACCCCAGCCGTCTGGCTGTAGGGTCAGTACTCCTGAGCATTTGTTAGATTCTTGGAGTGGTGATACTGAGTGAGGCTAACAAGGTTAAGTGATTTGTCCAAGGTTATTAAGCTTAGACTGTGGCAGGAATCAAACTTGGGTTTAGCAGAGCCTCAGCCTGACTCCTGACCCCCAGCACCCATCCTTCATGGGTCTCCTTCTTCCCCTTCCCAATTTCCTGGACAGTCCTCAGCCCCAGCCCCAACTCTGGGAACCAAGAGGTTGTACCCACCCATGGCAAACAGCTCCCCCTCCTCAAAGTGGCTTCCCTGCTCACTCTCCTCCAGCCCCCCAATTCCTGGGACCCCACCGACATGCTCGGTGCCACACCTTGAAGGAGAACTCAAGTTTGACGAGGAACGGAAAGCTGACGGCTTGCAGGATGCGCTTTTCGTTCAGGGTGTGCTCGATCTGCTTCAGCTTCACCACCTGTGAGGGAGGAGGGAACATGAGGGGGCTGCCTGGCCCATGCCACTGCCTTCAGTTAGAACTGTCTGAGGATCTGATCCCACTGGGCACTGGGCTGGGTGCTGAGGACTCACGAGAAAGCAAGGGCTCTCTGTCCTCAAATGGCAGGATACATGAGTCACCCAGCCCCAGGCCAGAGGGGCCTGTGAAAGCCCAGATAAGGAGCCTGGCCCAGCTGGAGGTTGGAACAGTGGTCAGAGAAGGCTTCCTGGAGGAAGGGGTACAGGAGGAGCTCATGGGTTGGGAGGTATTTACAAACAGACCCTGCCCTGGGTCTAGAGCACCCCATGTACCCGCCAGGACCTTGGGCTAATTCCTCCTCCGCCTTCAGCTGGCCCCCAACAGCACACAGCACAAGCCTGGTGCCTCACACATACTCATGGAATGTCCCAGAAGCCCTGTCAAGTGTGCACTGTAAGCATGCTAAGGTGGAAGCCCAGACACAGAAAAGTGAGGTGACTCACCCAAGGTCATGCTGCCTGTCAATGGCAGGTTGGTACCAACCACAGACAGCCTGACCCCTTGAAGCTTTGGGTTTTCTCACTGCTTTCCTCAGTGCCTACACCTGTGCTGCCTGACAGTTGCCACAAGCCACGTGTGGCTGCCGAGCACCTGAAATGTGGCTGGCTTGACTGAGAAAGTGAATTTACTGTTTTAAGAATCTAAAATTAAAATTTAAAAATGGACACTTGATTTAGTCATTGGAAAATGTGCATGCATGTCCAGGACAACCTGGGCTTGTGAATCTACATGGTCGTGTCTTTCTGGTGAAAATAAACCATGTGAACGGAAATGTGGGTTTCAGTGTCAAATATCTGCTGAATATCGTACACTAAAGTATGAAAAGAGAAACGTCAAGTATCAATAAGGACGCTTTTACACAGATCACAGGCTGAAATAATAATCTTTAAGATACGTATATTGGTTTAGTTAAGACGTAAGGTTAAAATCAATGTTACCAATTCCTTTTGCCTTTTTTTTTTCAATGACACTAGGACATTAGCTACATTTTCTTAAATGGTAATCACACTTGTGGCTTGCAGGACATCCTCCTGGGCAGCGCTGGTCTAGAGACTGCTGGCACAGGGCAAGGTCTCAGGAATACTGATAGAAAGAACCAATGTCCTTGTAAAGGCCCCCTTCCCCAGGAAGACTCCCCAGTACTGCCTCAGTGTCTGGTGTTCCACCTCTGGGCCCTGGCTGGGCACTTTCTGAACCTGTGACACATGGGCCTGGTTTCACATGGGTTGTTGGCCTGGATGGGAAGCTATGTAAGGGTGCCATAGCCCCATCTGATCCTTGAGCCTAGAGCGTTTCAGGGGCTGAGGAAAGAGTGGGAAAGTGAGAGGGCAGAAAGATGACCTGGGCGGGTGGCAGGAACAGCCAGGGCAGACTGGCAGCCGGCTCACCTTCTGTTTGTCCAGGATCTTCATGGCATAGTGGTTCCCGAGGTCCTTGTGCCTCACCAGCATCACCCGCCCAAAGGAGCCCGTGCCGAGGGTCTTGATTCGTTCAAACTGATCCAAGTGGGCTGTGTTCTGTGGGAGGTGTGGTTGGGAGGATCAGGGACCCCCAGCCCCAGGGCCTGCTGGGCCCAGGGCTGAGTGTCCCCTCTGCCACCGGCAGAGGGGGCTCTGGGGAGTGGGCAGCTTGCAGACGGGGTGAGGATTGGGGCAGAACAAGAAGATGGCGGAGGGCGCATTCCTCAAGGCGGATGGCAGGGGCCAGATCCGGCCCTGGCCCGGGGCCCAGGAGCTGCTGGCAGCTGCGTGGGGGGCAGGGGCCGCCAGTCAGGAGGGGGCAGCAGGGTGAGGGAACCTGGGTGTGGGCAGTTGGGTGCCTGTGTCTGGGAGCCTCCATCTGGGTATAAGAAGCCCTTCCTGGGGTGGGAGGGTCCCTAAAGCTCTAGTCTTGTTGAAGGACACAACCAGGGGGTGACAGCCCATCACTTTACCACTTGCAGGGTTCTGCCGTGGGGGGGGATTTTCCCTTACCTGGGCGGGATTTTCCCATTTTTTAAGAAAATCTTCTTTGGCTTTGGCTAAGAATTCTTTTACTGAAATAGAGAAAGAGCAGGGTTAGATGGAGATCCCATCTAGTCAGGGCAGACCCAGGCTATTTCTGGGGAGATGCCCACTTGTAAAAAGTAGGGTATAGCCCACCTGCCTAGAGCCTAACTTTTCCCCACTGCCTTTGGGGTGTCCTGGGTGAGCCTGTGGGCAGCTCTGGGATGCCCTGATTTGAGCTGGGGTCTGGGTCCACTCCAACTACAGGAAGACAGGATCTGGTCTCAATTCCATCCAAGAAAGGCATACAGTGCAACTCGAGGGTTACTACAGGGGGATAGAGAACAGCGTCCAGGCCAGCCTACCCCCACTTGCCCCAGTTCTGAACCACATTCCACGGCCAGGGAAGACGCCAGCCGAGGTATTTATAGCCTAGGGATTTGGCTGCTTCTCTGGCCCCTTCTCTGGGGAGGCTGGGCTTGGGGTAGAGGCCTCTGGGGCTTGGGTAGCAGGCTCCTTTGGGGGACTCAGCTAGCAGGCACCCTTGGGGGACTCAGCTGTCACCCTGGCTTTCAGCAGCCATCTGCCAATGGCAGAGTCCCTGACTCTGAGCTTGTTCAAGGGAGGCCACCTCCACAATGCCTTGTCTCATACCTGCCCCCAGGAGCCCCACAACACCCTAAGGTGAACATCACCCTCCCTTTAACCTGCGAGACTTCTCCCACAGGCCATGGCTGGCTGCTTCATCTACACGCTGTCGTTTAATTTGCCTGCCAACTTACGCATTCTCCCCACTTGACAGCCTAGGAAACTGAGGCTTGAAAGCAGGTGTTCTAGCCCCAAATGAGAAGCAGCCCAGCAAAGTGCATAAGGGCCAGACCTCGGGGATTGTGTCCAGGTCCAGGCCTGGCCCCTGATGAGCTACAACACTTTAGGCAACTGAATTAATCTTTCAGGTCCTCAGTTTACCTCATCTGTAAAATGAGGACAATACTACAAATAACCCCAAAGAGTGGCTGTGAGGATTAAATTAATTCATCTTTGTGGAAAGGACATGCTGGCGGTGTTGCGGTTGAGAGGTCAGCTGCTAACCAATGGTAGCTTGAATCCACCAGGAACTCCCTGGAAACTCTATGGGGCAGATCTATTCTGTCCTACACGGTTGCTACCAGTCAGAATTGACTCAATGCAATGGGTTTGCATTTGTTTTGGTCTGGCTGAGAGGACTGAATGGTGGCTGGCACAGCTTACTGCTATAGAAATGCTTACTATTAAGTTTACTTTTAAGTGTTTTTAAAAAATAGAGATATAAATTACACATGGAAGTGGATCAAGTCCTCAAATCTCAAATACACAACCTGATGCAGTCTTTAGTTATGGACAGGTCTGGGTTATCCTACCAGTTCCATGACCATGTGCCAAAGGCTTTCTATGCTAATTCTGATGCTGCTGTGTAAAAAGTCCACTGCTATTTAGTCAATTCCAGCTCACAGCAACCCTACAGAACAGAGCAGAAGTGCTTCACAGAGTTTCCAGGGAGCACTTGGCAGATGTGAATTGCAGACATTTTGGTTAGCAGATGCAGCACTTAACTATGGCACCACTGGGGTTTCCTTGCTGGATACAAGCTGCTATTATTCCCACTGTACATATGAGAAGACTAAGACTCCCAGTGAAGAGTCAGATGCTGAGTCACTGTGTCACCCTGCTGCCCATGAGATTAACTGCATCACTGCCACCTCAGGTGGAAACCCTGGTGGTGTAGTGGGTTAAGTGCTACGTCAGCTAACCAAGAGCTCAGCAGTCAAATCCACCAGGTGCTCATTGGAAACTCTATGGGGCAGTTCTATTCTGACCTCTAGAGTCGCTATGAGTCAGAGCCGACTCGATGACAGTTGGTGTGTACAGCATTCATCACAGTGCATTAGGGATGCTGGGGGCAGAACTGCCCTCAACATTTTGGGAACTGTTTCCACAACAGCCCTACACACCTACACTTTGGCCCTGCTTGTCATCCACCTGTCTCCATTTGTATGACACGCCAGGAACTCCTCACAGCCTCATGGGCAGTCACCCCCAACCCTTGTCCTCAAGGTCCTCCCCCAGTGCTCCCTAGCCCCTTCTACAGGGACAGAAGAGTGGCAGATGGAGGAGATGCTGCTGGCCTGGAGAATTCTGCACAGTGACCCAGGCTCAAAGGAGGCAGGCACTGAGTTGCCAGGACCTCATGGCAGGGACACCAACTGGCCAAGACACCTCTCTGTACCTGGGACTGAATCTCCTCCAATGCTTTCACCAGCAAAGCCTTTTCAACACACACCACCTTGCTCAGAAACCCCCAGATGGACCCACGCTAAACTCTGGCTGAAGGTGTGGGCAGAAGGTACCCTCTTGGGACTCCACTTGCACTCAACTGAGATGGAAGAAAGGACTGGGCTTGGGAGGAAACCAAGAGAATGCCTAGTCCTGCTTCCTCCCTTGTTCTCCAGAAGCTCATGGCTGAGCTGTCACTCCACTGAAAGGCTTCAAAGGGCCCTTGCCTGTAGCAAGGTTCTTCTCTGGTCTCTCAAAGCACCAAAGAGCCCAGGCTATGTCATCTCTGGTGCCATAGCAGTGCTATCAGCTGGCCAGGTCTGAGGGAGGGGTGGAAAGGAGAGCAAGACAGCACCAGGAAAAACAAGCAGATCAAGAGAGATAATTGGGGGGTGGGGGGCAGCCAGGAGCCACCACACTCACCTCTGCTTCCCACCTCTTCCCCCAGTGGGTGGGATGGGCGTGTAAGGGGTGATCTGGGGGCCCCTGGACTCCTGGCCAGGGACAATCAGGGTACTGGATGAGGTTTGGGCCCCCAGAGGGCTTGGCACAGGTAGCCCAGGAAACGGACTGCCAAGTGGGCCCAGAGGAGAAGCTGCAGCCACAACTGGAAGGTGGTCTCTGAGTCCTCACCCTGGCTGCTGCTTGACCCGGGATCCATCCCAGCCACCCCAGCTCTCCCTGGAATCTTCCCTCTGCAGGAGAACAGGAAAACCAGAGCCTCGGAGCCTGTTACCCAGGAGGGCCTCGGGGACAGCTGAGGAGGAGCTGGTTACCACAGAAGCATTTAAAGGTACCTGCTCCCAGCTGGCCAAGGTCTGCAGAGTTCCTCTGGCAGGAGGTGATGGGAAGATTCTCCTGAGAGTGTCCCTCTTGGCCAGTTTGCCTGCCTCAGGGCAGGACGCTAAAGCTAACTTCTCATTCCAAGGACTTAGTTGCTCCTAAGATGCCAGGCCCTGCCTTTCTGAGTGCCCAGAGGATGGCACCTGACATGTTCAGGGCAGTGCCCGCGAGGCAGAGGAGGAGTTAAAGCTCAGGCAGCAGCTAGAGACGCCCTGGGGGCTAAAAAGGCCCAGAGCTTCATTAATTTAGCTGGAAGAACAGCTGGAGAGAAAGGGAGGTGCACTAGAACCATCTCTATGCACCTCCTCTCCCGGTTCCCTTCCAACGTGGAGCCCCCAAATCACGCTACTCCAAGAGAGAGAGGAATGGGTACATCTGGTGCTTTGTCTTGATCCTCTGTGGGGGCGGAGAGGGGAAAGGCATCCTGGGATGTCCTTGGCCTCTGTCAAACCTTGCCCTGCGCTTGGCTCTGCTCTCAGCCATGAAAAATCCAAACCGGAAGAGACAGACTAAACCCGGGGGTGGGGGAGGGGGAGGCGCCTTGACCATCTTTATCCATTCTTCCAGATCCCAAAAGGACCTGAGAGTCAGTGGCAACCTTTCGGGGAGTGCCTGGCACCCATGGTCCCTGATGGAAACAGGAAGTGGCAGAGAAGGGAAACCCAGCCCGCAGAGCCTGCTGTTCTGCCCCACCCCTGGTCCTGATTCCATCTGAGCTCACAGAGGAAACCCCAAACACCCCTAGAAAAGTCAGGGGTGCAGAATGAAGCAGAAATCTAGAAATTCCCCTGGGAATGAGGAATTGTGGCAGCAGGATGCCACAGCGGGTAAGGAAGGAGTCCAGCCTCATATCCCCCAGACAGTAATCTCAGGACTCCGCTTGCTGAAATCTGGCGGTCTTGGGAATTCTGGGGTTGGGATGCCCAGCCTGGGAGCCTTAGAACTGAGCCTGGCTGATTCTTCAGTCTAACCTGGAACGCCTGTTTTGGGTTGGACCACTCTGAGATAAACCTCGGCACTGGACTAAACCAATTCCTATTTTGAGCTGAAGTCCAACGCTGGATTGGACTAATACTCATTCCGAGATGGACCCCAATAATGGCTGGATTACCCGCCCAGTCTGAGCTGAACCCCAGTGCTACACGATACCAGCCCTCAGTCTGAGCTGGACTCCAATAATTGCTGAATACCTCGCACCACAGTCTGAGCTGAACTCTAACCATAGGCTAGATCACTCCTCCAGTGTGAGGTTGGACCCCCACTGAGCAGACCATCCCTCATTTGTCTGAACGGAGGCCCTCATAGTATTCCCGGGTCTCCTCAGACTCCACAGCCGAGAGTTGTTAGTACGAGAAGTTTCCAAGGCGGCGAGTTAGTCCAGTGACTCCTTTCTGCCCACTCTCCAAGTCCTACTGTTGCCTTTCCCTGGGTTGGGGGGCACGGGGGAGACTAGGTAGTTGCTATAGTAACAGGGCTCAGCCTCACCATCCGTAGAGTTGGAAGCCATCACTCAGTTGTTCTCGTAGGGCACCCGGCTACGGTGGTCGTGCCCTACGGTGGTCGGGAAGGCTCATGAGACTCACCGCACCAGTTCAGCCACCCACCCTCAGAGCTCTGCCTATAGAGGGAGCCAGGGAGTTGTGGGGGGAGAAACGGCAGAAGAACCCAACCTGTAGTCCACTGGGTCACAGAAGGGGAAAGTAAGTCCCTCAGGGCTACTGTGACCTGGAATGGGTTAAGGGAGAGGACTTCTTGGCAGGACCCTCTTGGGCACCTATACAACTGCTAATGCAATGGAGGTGTTTGGCCCTTTTGGGCTTCTGTAGCTGGTTAGAGGCGGGCAACTCCACCCACAGACCTCTTGCAGGCGTTTTTTTACTCAGTATTTGTATCATCTTGTCTGTGAGATGTGGGGACTATCACGAGTAGTGTGAGGGTGGGGTAGGGGAGGGGAGGGGGTTCTTGCTAGCCCTGCCCTGTCCCCTGTGGCCATCTCCCAGGATTGTCCTCTGTCAGTGCCAGCCCAGAGGTTGTTGCTCTATCTCGATTCCCGTCTTCCTGGCTACAGCCGGAGGCTTCGGTTGTTTTTCTCTGCCCTCCTGGACCCTGCCAGTAGTTTCGCATCTTTGGGTGCAGATTCACCACCCCACCCCAAGGCTCATTCTAGTGGTCCCGATGAGGCAAACACGCCCTGCCCTCCCTGGCGTGAAGATGAGGGTGAAAGGGTCTGCAGGATACTTAACTGGTACCTAGTGACGCTCGGGCATTTTCCTTACCCCAGTCGTGCCGACGTGTGGCAGATGAAATTCAGGTGCCCCCTGCAGGCTGGCCTGGCTACTGCCCCTGCCCCGCCCTGGTCAGAAGAGGGCAAAAATTTAGTCTAACTCCATCCTGTCAGCATCAAAACTTTCAAGCAAAGAGGGACCTCCATCTCCTTCTCTGGGAGCCCCTGCAAGGCCAGGGGAAGAAGTACACCTTAGGGTGTTTCCTCAGGTGTGACACTGGTCCCACTGGCTGAATGTGGAATATGTGATGTTTTGTTACATATTTTAATTTGTATCAGAGAAATACTGGCCCAGCAATGCCATGACTTCAGTTACATAATGCACAGAGTGGTGTCAAAGTTTACAACCAACAGAAGTTCATTTTTTATTATATTAAATTAAGAAAGTTTAAGTGACTAAAGCAGAAACAAGGAAGGCACTCTAGAATATCTGAGTCAGGCAATTACGGGGTCCAGGTGGAGTTGGATGCGAATCCTGCCCATGACATCATCTACGTCAAATTCAGGGAATCTACTTGGAAAATTAGGCTAATAGCCTGTTAGGAATATCACACCAGTAGATCTATGGAGACAGTTTAGTCTAGCACACAGTAGATGCCCGATAAACAGTGGCTCTATTTCCTTATGACAGTCCATTCCTGAATGTCTTTTGGTCTGTGCTCTGAGAGAATTAGTGGTTCCCCTGGAGCCTTCTGGGGATCAGCCTGTTGCTGTCCACCATGCACCACATGTGCTTGGTATGCCCTGAAGGTTTTCCACGACTATGTCACCTCCCCAACTTTCAATCAAGCCACTGCAATATACAGCTGCCTGCCTCCACCTGCCACCTCCCAGCGGCCTTACCTGCTGGGGGTCGGCCCCTCCCCCTCTTCCCAGTCCCCTCAATGCTCATGCCCAGACCTTTTTTGGACACTATCCACCTGCTCCTCTGTCATCAAGCGCTCAACTACATGCACTTGCCTCCCCGTACCCCGCCCATCAGTGACATGTCAGTCCTTCCCATGCCTGCTAGGTTCCTCTGAGTTCTGCTATTTAAACTCATCTTGGAATGACGTTTCCTAGGGTGCAGGTCCAGGTCTTTCTGGGAGGGAGCGTTCAAGGGACTCAGTCAGTGTTGTTTGAGACCAGGAACTAGGAAGGCATAGTTGGACAAGAGCTCCCTTCTCAGCTCTTTTTCTGGGTAACCAGAAGGGACTCTCAGGTGGGGTCTAGCTTTAGGTCTGAGGGGTAATTGAGGAGCTGGCGGAATCAGAGAAGTGACTTGAGGCCATTTCTGAAAGCAGCTACAGATATAGAATCTCTGTTTGGCCTGAAAAGGCTAGCGTAATGTGAGGGCAAGACGGAAAGAGACAGCCCTCTGGCTGGGCCTTGGAAAGGACCAGAATCTGTCTGTCCCTTGGCATACCAAGTCACTAGATGTCACCCACTACTCTCCCCAACTGCCCCCATCCCCTTTCTCATTAACCTATCTCAAGCTGAACAGCCCTTGCTAAAGCCAGCACTCTTCACCCCCACTTTTCATCCAGCCCCAGAAGGAGGTGAAGGAGCCCAGGGGACCTGGTTTGTGAAACAACCATTTACTGAGGGGCCCTCCAAGAGGTGGGAGGTCGGCTGCCCAACAGGAAAGGGGCAAGGACTCTCCTGCTGTCCCTACTTCAACCCCAACCCCTGGCAAAGAGGATGCAATGAATCCCAGCAATACAGCTCAAATTTGGTTTCCGCGGAAGCCCTGAAGCAGTTCCCTAGCCTCATGAACAGCCTGCTCTCTCAGTCAGGGGCAGACGCTTACTTGGAGGAGGAAGCACAGTAACAGAGTGGCAGAGAGTGACAGGGGCAGAGGGACCCAGAAAGATCCTGTCCCTCAGGCCAAGTAATACAGAAGGGAAAAACAATGCTGGAGGTGGCTTTGGGGGAAATGTACAAGGATGGCAGGGGGCTGGGATAAGGTGAAGAGAGAAAGGGCAGCAGACAGATGGTGGGGGACGGGACCTGGAGGAGGGGTGTGGCCACCAAGTGGCCAGCGTCCCTCGGGGTGGAGGCAGACCCCATAGCACTCCCAGACTGCCACCTCTGGGTCAGGGTCTGGCAGTGAGGTCCCATCTGTATGAGAGACAAGTGAGGAAGTTGGGGGATGAGAATTTGGGGAGAGGGGACAGGAAGGGAGTGGGTATTGACACGGCCCCATGTGGGGCCCCACTAGTCATACATGCCATGGTTGGCAGTGACAGCTGGGTGAGGAGGGCACTGCCTTTGCAGCTGGGGGCGGCCTTTGGCAGGGATGTCCCTACGGGAGGTCTTCTGCAGGCATACAGGCCCCAGCCTAGGACAGGCAGGGGCGCTGGGGGTAAGCAGCGAAGAAAGGGGGGCCGTGTGGGGGAGGGGTCATGCAGTGATGGACAAGGAGGTGGCTGGTAGCGCGGGGCCGGGATCAGGTCGCGGCCCGGGCACTCACCGCTCTCCTGCTCACTGCCCTTCTTGGCGGCGGCCGCGTTGCCCATCGCGGCGGCAGCGGCGGCCCGGGCCAGTCCCGGAGCTGCGGCGCAGGGGGTGCTGGTGGTGGACGGCGGCCCCGGAGCGCGCTGGGCGGCGGCGGCGGCGGCCTCTGGGGCTGGCTGCGCTGGCTGCGGCCCCGCGACCCCCGCCCAGCCCCTGCTTCCCGCGTCTCTCCGCGCCCGCCCGCCCGGGAACCTCAGCCCAAGTCCGCTGCTGCTGTCCGTGACGCCCCCGCAGCCCGCTGCCCATTGGCCAGCGCCGCCCTGACTGACGGCGCCGCGCCGCTGTCCATTGGCTCGCCACGATTCTCCCGCGCCACCATAGGCTCTCGGCACCCTGACGCGCTCCACGGACGCCCGGCCACTCGCGTGGTCGCGAGGCCCCAGCTGGGCGGGCGGATGAGCCTAATTGGCTGAGGTGCGTGACAGAGCCCTGGGCCCGCCTAGCACAGCCGCCGATTGGCGGAGGCACGCAGTCCGGCTGGCCCCCCAGCAGAACATTCAGTGTCAATCCCGGGGTGAGAGGGCGGGGCGGAGGCGCAGTCCGCTGCCCAGGCCCAGGCGCAGGCGGGGCAGCCGAGCTTGGCCAGCGGCCGCACAGTGCTCCGAAGCTCCGGAGGCGGCCTGGCGGCACCGACCGGTCCTGTGCGCGCTGCAGTCCTCTGCCCCCGCCCAGTGCGGCAGTAACCGCTGGTCAGTCAAGGTTGACGCCGCTGGCTGCCGGCGCAGCCGCTGTCCACCTACTGCGGGGGAGGGGTGCAGCCGCTGCTGAGGGTCAGAGGTCGCTGGACCGGCGGCTGCCGTCATTCATAAGCGCTGGCGCTGGGCAGCAGCGGTTGGGCAGCCTCGGGTCCCCTGCAGCCACAGCCTGATCTTCAGAGGGATGCTCGGCCCGGGAGTGAGGGGTAGCTGGGAGGGGCATGCAGTGTCCATCCTGTGCTGGGCGCCCACGGTGGGCTCAAGCCAGTAGAGTTGGCACTCTCACTGTGTAACTTCACGCAACACTCCTATCATGTAGGCACTGCTAATCACCCCCATCTTACACCGGGGAATCAGAGGGCACAGGCAGCCTTTTGCTGATTCCCTGCTGGTGACCACGACGACTGCATTTCTTCTGCTTGGAAAATATGAAGGGAACCAGTCCTACTGGAGAGCAGAAGGGCTAACATGTCCTTCTTTTAGTAGACACACTGCCTGAGAATGCTAGTACAGCAGGGTTTACTAACAATGTCCAGCTGACATCTGGGGCTTGGTGACAGGGCTGTCTGGTGCACTGCAGGGTGTTAAGTAGTATTCTTGGCTTCTACCTACTAGACGTAGCAACACACACTTCCTTCCTCCTGTACCCACTACCTACAACCAGAAATCTCCAAAAATCAGACTGAGAACCACTGAAGCAGAGGAAGGCCTCTACATGAGGTGCCAAAATGGGTTGGTGGCTGGATCAGCCAGCTCTCCCCTACTGGGGGGCACTGGTCCAGGCCCAAGTTTACAAGCTGACTCATGACTCTGTGTACTGGCTTGTGCTAACTGCACACAGCTAGCTGTCTGTACTGCTCCCAGGCTGACCACCAGCCCCCTGGAAGGAGGAGTTTGGCATTCTCTGTGAAATATGGGGAAATGGCTGGTTAGCCGAACACCCTAGGGAGGCTGTGGAGCTAGAGAGTAACGTTAAGTAGCATGTAGTGACTTTGTGTATATACTTGGATTACGATATAATTTCTTCTTGTGGGCCATGGTCAAAGTCTGAAGTCACTGATCATTTCTCCAGATTTGACAAACATTCCCCCCAAAACTTAACCTAGAATACAATTATACAACCAACTAGAACTGAAGTGAGAAGTCATACAAGGGGACAAAGGGCAGTCAATTCACTTAATGGGAGAAGAGGCCACCCCCACGGTTAGGAGGGTAGGTTGGACAGAGCTACCCCTGCCCACATGAGACACAAGCAGAAACAATCAGCCTCAATGAAGTGCTTTTTATTTTTAGAGCAACCAAACATTTTTAATATAAAAACCCTCTAATATATCAACTGCAATCACAATAGCATCCATGGAACAGCAAGGGGATGGGGCAGAGGTGGAAAGATTCCAGGGAGGGAAGGTTTTCAGGATCTTGACAGCTTTCCTTTCACACACTCACCAGGACATATCAGCGTGTGTAGTCCTGGTAAGACAGCAGATCAAGACTGCCCAAGGCAGAGGGGCTTTGTTGCCAGCACCAAGAGCACAGCAGACCCTTCCAACATGCCAGGGCCCCACCATCAAAGTCTCTAAAGAATGCCAGGTCCACTCAGGAGGCAACAGGAAGGTGGCTGTGACTGAGAGGAGAGGCACCTGCTGATCACAACTCTGGCAGCAGTGTTATCTAGAGGCTGCTGGGTTAAAAAGAACTAAAAATCAGGGAAGGAAAGACACTGTGTCTGAGTTCACCTCCTAACCTGTATTCTTTGCCCATGAGTCCAGAAAGCTGGGGGCTCTGTTTTGACGTTTGGGAACGGAAAGGAGTAGCACAGCCTCTGACCCAACACGCTGGGACTTTGCCAGGCACTGACCAAGAAACCCTCAGACGGACCAGGGAGGTCTGTGGGAAGCAGCTTTGGGCCAGTGGTACTCAAGAAAGCACAATGACATCCAGGTGAATTTATAGTGTGTGTGGAAGAGTGAAAGAGCACAGTTGGAAAGAACAAAGAACTGAGTACCTCCTTGCAGAACTGTGGAGTCAGATGTGAGATGATCCTTCTGGGCCAGGTCTGGGAGAGACCCAAAGCCTGTTCTTTCCATGGGGCCCAGTCTGGCTGGTGTGATGTAGGTGATAGCCCCAGAGTCCTCCAGTTGTCCCACATGAGTCTCCAGGAGGCCCACGTACCCCCTCCAGGTGTGCCAGGAGACCGTGTCTGGGTCCTGGCCGAGCCCAGCCAGGGCCTGAGCTCCCACAGTTAGATGCAGTCCATGGAGTTCTCAGGGAGGAGACCAGGGATGCAGCCAGCAAGGCTGAGACCCTTGACAGGGGTGCAGCTGAGGGGGAGGGTGCCACTCAGGGAGAGGTCCTGGTTGTCCGTGGCCTCCAGATTGTCTGTGTTGTTATCCCAATTGATATGGAAGCGGGTCACCCGGGGGTTGGAAGCCAAGATGTTCCGCTGAAGCTGGCACAAGGAGGGAAGTGTCAAGCTTTGTCCTATGCCACTTGTCACTCCTCCAGAGTGAGGATAATCCCAGCTGCCACCCTAAGCCCAGGGAGAGTAGACTCTACTTATCCCATCAACCATGTGCAGAACTCCAGGGGATGGTCCTGTGCTACCACTTAGTACTCTTTACTCTCAGCTCTGAGGTGTGTCTCTGGAAAAAAGGACTCCTTCTTTCCTAGCCTGGCTCTGCAAGAATCAAGCTCGACTAAAAACCTTAAGCAGCCATCCTGGCTCTGAATTCTAATGACGCAACTCCCTCAGCGTGAAGGGGCCACCTGGCTGACACAGGATGAGCAGAAAAGACCCTACCTGAGAAAAGTCTGGCTTTAGTGGCGGGTTCTCCCGCAGCTCAGGGTTGGGGTACTCGTTGTTGACATAGTAGCCGACGCGGATGAACTCCTGCCCGTGGTAGGTGCAGGTGATGAGGACCACAGTCACACCCACAGCATCGGTCTCAGGGATGAGGGATGGGTTGGGGGCATCAGCCTAGAGGAAATACATCAGGGACCTTAGCATACAACAGTTACACCTTCAAGGATGATAAGAAAGATTCTTGAGTAACAGGTTTAGTGAAAGAAAAGTATGGTCTCTGTCCTCAGAAGTTTACAATCTGATGAAGCTAACAGAGAATCAATCACACAAATGACTGTAAAATTTTGACTGTGACAGGTGCCTGGAATTGTAAACCATATGTTCCCAGCAGAGGTCCTGAAGGATCAGTAAGCTATTTGGTGTCGCCCCGGAAGGCAATGAGCAAAGGGAAGATGGTGTCAGACACAGCTGAACAGGTGGGCAGCAGGGATCAGACCACACATGGTTTGCCAGGCCAGTTAAGAGTTTGGGGAAGCAAGGTAGTTAGCAGGTGAGTGCCATGTCAGACTAACAGTCTAAAAAGAAGACTCTGGCTCTATGTGTAGATGTGATGGGAGGAAAACTAGCTGGCTAGCTACAGGACTCATCCCGGGCAACAGACAGTAGAGAAGGACAAAAGTGAACAGATTCACAATGTGTCCTTATGAACCAACCCCAACCGCCAACTCACAGTGACCCTATAGGACAGAGTAGAACTTCCCCGTAGGGTTTCCAAAGAGCAGTTGGTGGATTCGAACTGCTGGCCTTTTGGTTAGCAGTCAGTCTCTTAACCACTGTGCACCAGGGCTCCATCACTGTGGACAGACCAGACAATATAATTTGTGGGGCCCAGGGCAAAATGAAACAAAGGATTCCTTGTTAACAAAACTAAAGACACTCCAGACAACTCCCCAAACTACTGCTAAGATAATCAATCCCTAAACCCTAACTCAAAAATATTCCCTGAAGTCTTCTTAGAGCCAAACAGTCCCTTAGCTTAACTAGTAAAGAATATCTGCCTAAAGCACTATGCTCTGTTAAGATCTATCTATATGGGACTGGACTGACAATGGCAACTTGAAAGACTAGATAGGAAAGTGAACTTAGGTTAATGTGGGAGGAACAACTCAGAAAAGGATGGTGAGAACAGTTACGCAACTCAATAAAATGTAACCAATGTCACTAAACTGTACATGAAAAATTGTATACATGGCATATGTCCTGGTGTATATATTCTCAACAACAAAAATAAGTTACATATTAAAAAAAATCCACACAAAAACAAACAACAACAAAAAAACCCAGTGCCATCAAGTAGATGCCAACTCATAGTGACCCTATAGGACAGAGTAGAACTGCTCCCTAGTTTCCAAGGAGCACCTGGCAGATTCAAACTGCTGACCTTATGGGTGGCATATGTAGCACTTAACCACTACACTACCTACAGTAGAGGTATAGGTGGAACTGACCCCGGGACCCTGTGTGACAGCATGGGTAGCATCCTCAGCTCATGGAGTAGAGATAGGGCTTGCTGGTGACCTAGACACAGGGCAGATGAGTGAGGGTTAGAAAATGGGATATGGATGGTAACCACGGAAGACAGAAGTGAATGGATCTGAGCTACTCTCAAAGTTGAGTGTGGAAAAGAATCAATTGGGGAACTTGTGACCTGCACTTCCGACAACCCAGGTGATGTTTGGTTAGACAGTGATCCAGGAGTTAAATCAGTGGCTTCAGGCAACAGATGTGACACAGATGCGGATCTCTAAAAGGAGTCGCCAAGTAGGCAGTTTATAGATCAGGAAACCTTTCTTCAAAATCTCAAGAGGTAGAGTCACGATTTGAACTTGAACATTTAGTCACGGAACCATGCCATGTGCTTTAGGGTAAAAGTGGGCATTTCTTGAGAGACATAGACTGTCAGCCTAAAGTCTTGTCTTTCTTACCTGAAAGACAAACATGTGTCTTCCTGCTGGGACAGGGCCGACCAGCACCGAATCTAGGATCTGATCAAACTCCTCACTCTCAGCTGAGCCAACATAAATGATCTTCCACTCCAGGTCTGCAAGGACATGGACACACGGGGTGTTAAGGATCTGAAACAGCTTGACAGCAGAAGCAGGGGAAGGGTTGTGTCTTATTAATTTTGGACAGGGCCTCAGTATATTTAAAGATTTGTATTCTCCAAAACACCTGCAATCCTCTGAGCACTAAGTGGCAGGAACTGTGGTCCTGAACACAGGTGGACAGTCCTACTCTCTGCAGTGCAATCTCACCTGTGGGCCTAGATTTGCCAGGTGACCTTGACTCCGCACCTTGGGGAAACACAGGCCTCTGGGAGCCTAAGGACAAACTGTATGGCAGAGGTTGAATTAAGATTCATGTGACTGAGGTGTACTGAGAAGGGAACAGCAGGACTTGGGCTACTCTAGCGCCCAGCCCACTGGGTGCTAGGACAAGAAGCAGCATCCTCTTTCACACACAGGGAGCAGTGCCACTGAACTGAGTAGATCCCTCGACAACTGGGGCAAGGCAGCAGATTCCAATCTGGCAGGAGAGCCAGCAGCAGGAGGAGGAGATGAGGCCGCTGGGAGAGCCGCCCATCCCCAAGACTCCAGCTCCAGCACCGAGTCAAGCTTGCTCTGGGTCTTTCAGATAAGGGTGCTGTTGTCAACCAACACGGCACCTCTGAGTGACCACCTGAATCTCAGCTCTCTTATATCGCTCAGCAGCCAGGCACCCTACCCTAGTGTGCGCGGGTGACCAGTAAGGAGGCCGTGCCCTCAATCATAGTGGTCATGGTGACTACTTCCTCTTGCAGGAGTCCAAGTGTACCAGGGGCAAGGTCATCCTAGTACAGGGACGCCTGGCATGAGACTTGAAACTTATTTTAGGTTCTTTGAAATTGCACAATCAACAGCACCAGCAGCTGTAGTTTCACAAGCTGTGATTCTGACAGGAAGCAAACTCTCGTGGAAGCTGCCCTGTTCCTTGGTCAAGCCGCCTGTAAGAACATCCAGTTGTGAGTAGTGACTGGCCACCAAGAAGAGATTTGTCACCCAAGCCCAAGCCCTTTCCTTGAGCCACTGCTTCCTGTCCTTGTGCAGTGTCATCCAGGCCCTCTACGCAGGAATCTTAGCAGGACTATAGTGGGCCATAGCCTGCTACAGGCACTCAGTGCAGTCTGGCTGAGGTCAATGTCTGTCAGCAAAACCTAGACAAGGAACAAGTGGCTGCTGGCTGAAAGAACACTGTGGCAAGTGGGCTGCAATGGCTCCCTCAACCTGGTCCAGAAAGAAACCGAAGGCTACACATAAATACTTAAAAGAGGAGCCAATGAAATGGTCCACAGGAGGAAGATGACTAGAATATGGGCCTACAAGTTGGACCTCCTTACATGTGCTGAAGTGTCTTTTAAGCAGACCCACTTAAGCAGTTCTATTTAGGAATACAACCCTTCTCTGGAGTTAGATATAGGACAATACTATACACGGCACATTCATACCTACTGAGTACAGGGTAAAACTGCCCAATTGTACACACGCAACACTGTACACTTGATCTTATGGGCAACTTGAAGGATCAGGCGAGTACCTTAAGTTTTGCCTTTAAGTCCTAGCTTCACAAGCTAACTCTTGCACAAGATGCTCCTCCACTATGCAGGAAAATAAAACTAAAACCAAAAACCAATACCAATTACAAGATCAAAATCGCAAACAAATTATTGCAGTTGAACTACCTGTGAAGTCTGTTTCCTGCCCTTATGTTTTTTAAAAAACATATCTAGTATGTCTTTCTCTGTGTTATCACTTTGCCTTTGTTCTTTATGTCACACTGATGAACCCTGGCCTCACCACAGAGGCTTCTATGACTTATTCAACCAGTGTCAGTTGCATTTCTCAACTAAACAGGGGAAAAAGCCAACCTAACATATTAACAGGGACCCATGCCTTGGAGACATCTATTTCCAGATGCTGCGCAGAGCAAAACAGACTTGGAACCTTTGGAAAATGCGGGTTGGCTAACTGACTGGGCTTTGGGTGCTTTGTCTGAATTCAGGTGGCAGCACAGAGAGATAAGGCTGAGATTTCTCCAGCACCGGAGAAACTTTAAAGGCAGCCCCATTCCATCTGTTTGGAAGGCAGGAAATGGATTTTGTTTTGTAGGAAGAAGGCCAGCAAGAGGCAGAAGGCAAGTTGGCAGGTCAGAGTTACCAACAGCTGCAGGAAGTTGAATCAAAGAGTCCAGATTTCTAGGCCAGGGTTTGAGTCCCAACTTGAACTTCTTGAGCAAATGCTTGCTATCTGGCATAATTAAGAAGAGTACCCCCTTTACTCTCTTTTGAATGTTCTGATTTGGCAATAAATTGTATGGTCCTTCCGATTTATAAGCGCCTCTGACGGTGCAATGCTTAAACAGTGCTCAACTGCTAACAGAAAGGTCTGTGGTTCGAACCCACCAGCTGCTCCACAGGAGAACGACATAGCCTTCTGCTTCTGTAAAGACATACAGCTTTGGAAACTCTACAGCACAGTCCTACTCTGTCCTTATAGGATTACTTTGAACTGGAAATCAACTCCACATTAGGAGCTTTTTTTTTTTTTTTATGACTGAGTGAAAATATACATTATCGACAGCACTTGGCTTGGCTATAAATTTACATGCCCACCTATATGCAGCTCCCACTGCTCTCCCTGCATGGTGACAGCACACTAGGAGGTTTGTTTTTTTGATTTCTTATTTATACTTCCTGGCAGCATAGTGGTTAAGTGTTACCGCTGCTAACCAAAAGGTTGGCAGTTCAAACCTACCAGGTGCTCCCTGGAAACTCTATGGGACAGTTCTACCGTCTATAGGGTTGCTTTGAGTCAGAATCGACTCGACAGAAGGGTTTCATTTATTTATACTCCATCTCTAAAGTAGGGAATGTTTTCTTTTTTTCATTAGCCAACAAGAATAAGAGCAAAGACAAATCATACTCAGAACTGAGACAAGCTCTCATCTCGACATTTCTATAAACTGGCTGTATGACCCTGGAGAAGTCATTCTACTTCCCTCTGTTAGAAGAGAAAATGCTGCAGGCTGCCTTTGGCCTTCCTTGCCTTGATTCTATAAACAAATTACTCAAGTTACAGGGCAAAAATACTAAATAATGGCCACAATCATACAGTAAAAATACTAAATAATGGCCACACAACCATTTTAATTCAAGAAGTGCAAACAGGCTGATTGAAACCTGATCTCCTGCCATCTGGGAACTGTGAATCCCTTAACCTATTAGCTTCTTACATCTCCTCCTGGCTTTAAAATTAAATCTTATTCTGTAGTGTCATTCTATACTTTATTTATTTATTTACACCTAGCCTTGTTCTAGCAAGGATTTAACTCAGCTTAGTCTAGTCACAAATGGACTTCTTAATTTAAAAAAGGAGTGAGACACCAGGCAGAGACTAACCATTGGCTCACCCAGCGGGCACACAGGGTTCAAACTCTATCAGCCACAAGCAATCTAAGCAGCAGGCTCCTGAGCAAACCAACCACACACCTGCCACTGAGCGGCGCTAGGTAGCGCCCCAGCCTCACCTCAGCTGCAGCCCCTTCTCCTTTAATGGCCCAGGGGAGAGGTGGCCTAGCGGAGTACTTCCTTCTGAAAGTAGGACTTGCCTGTCAGCTGTGCCAGAGCTCCCTGGGCAACCTTAGCCATTTGGTTTCAGATTTTTTATAAATCTCTTCTTGAAAGGTCTTTCACTTTGTGGCTCCCGCTTTCTCATCTGTCAGATGAGAGCCATGTCCACCTCCTTTATGTCACATAGACTTGTAAGTACATTCATGAAAGCACCTTGGAAAAGAGGCATGAAAGGTTGTGACCTCCTAGCTGACTGTTTGAAGCCAGCGCTGTCTTGGCTCCGCCCGTCCCACCCACCCCTAGACTGGGTCAGAGCATCAAAAGCTCAGAAGAATTGCTGCAAACCTTGGGAACTGGCCCCCTCCTTGCCTGGCTTTACCACCCCTAAGACTGGCGGGTGTTCGTCTAAGCTGATGTGCAGAAAAGGGGGAGGAACATGAGCTTGGGGCGACGAAGTCACTCTCTGAGTTTAGAGGGATAAGCCAGGCCAGCCCTCTTTAGGTGGAGCTTAAGAGTAGGGGATCAGACGGAGGAGGAGAAAAGCCGGGTTGGGAGAACGAACCAAAGATGTGGGGTGGGGTGGGAGATGGGGGAGGGGGCAGGTGTTTAACTACTAGCAGGTTGGGGAGGGGATTGTTAGGGTGAGTGCCATCATGCCACAAGAAGTCTTCACAGGGAAAAAGCAAGGTGACTGACTCTAGGAGGGGTCTCCACAAGAAAAAAGGGAAGAGCTTAGAGGAGAGGTCTGCACAGGGAAAATGGGAGGAGCTGCAGTCTCTCCAGGATGACAGTGAGTTGGGAGTGTCTGGCGACAGGTGAGTGGGGATGAGCGGGCAGTCTCATCCTACTGGGTGGCTGGAAAGGGGCTCTGGCCTTACAGAAATCGAGGGTGACTTGAAAGGTGTCTTGTCACAGGAAGAATGGAAATTAAGATCTCTACTTAAACGGGGGGCTGGGAAGTTCATCACACACACACAAAGAAGGGATGATGTAGAAGGAGAGTAGGGGGGTTTCCATGAAAAGGTGGGGATGGCCATGGGGAGAGGGGTCTCCACTGAGAGGCTCGGGTTGGCTGTGTCAGGGGAGTCTCAGAAGGGAGGACAGGGCCGGCACGTGGGGGGGGGGCGGATTTCGCGGGGGATGGTCGGGTTGGCACTCGATGCTTCAGGGGGAGGTTAGTGTTGGCATGGGGGGTTTCCAGGAGGAAGTTACGGTTGACGGCATGGGACGGTGTCTCCACAGGAAGGTCCGAGTTGGCCTGGCGGGGGGCGGGGGGAGCCTATGGGGACGCCAGGGTTGGCTGTATCAGGGTATCTCAGGGAGAGGATTGGCATTCGGGTGGTCTCCATGGAGTAGTCAAGGTCGATAGGGACAAGAGAGGTGTCTCCATAGGGAGGCGGAGATTGACTGTGGGAGTGTGTCCAGGGGAAGTCAGGGTCGGCCGTGGGTGGGGGTCTCCACACAGGCCCAGCCTCACCGTCCGCCAGGGCCTCACTGCACTCGAAGCTGATCTCGAACCGGAAAGGGCTGTGGAAAGGACTCGGGTTCTCCAGCACTGCCACATTCAGCACCGACACTTTGGCCATCGCCTCGCCAGACTGGTGCTAGTACACGGCCCGGGGCAAGCTAGGGTCTCCGTCCGGTGGGTAAAGAAGCAGCGTTTCCCAGAGCCGCTCCTGTCTCCTCTCTAATGCGGACGGCAGTGCGCACCTCATCCGCGCGCCGCCTTCAAATAGCCGCCCCGCCCTCCGGCCAATCACCGCCAACGTTCCCCGACGGCGCGAGCCCGCCCCCAGCCAATCCTGCAGTTTCGGCGTGCGCGCGCCGAGACTCCCGGACCAATCTAGGGAGCTCCCTCTCCGGTCAGCGCGAGCGAGGCGGGACCATCTCCATGCTTCTTTCGGCTGCCATCCCCACTAGGGAGCCAATCCCCAGTGTCTCCGACTCGGATGCATAGAGCGAGTGTGGGCGGAGACAGAGCGCGGGCCTCCTCTTGGCCAATCCCAAGGGTTCCCGCAACAGCGTGTCTTGCGCTTCGCCCCGTCCTTCCGGGGCACGCATCCTGCAGGGGTAGCGCCGCCAACGGCCGAACGGGGGCGCGCGGCGCTCGCTGAAGAGGGCGGGAAGGGCGGTGCTTGCGTCAACGGTGATTGGCAGGCGAGAGTGGGTGGGAATAGAGCAGGTTTAGTGACAGGCGATTGGCTGGGTTGACCGCGGAACTGAGGAGAGGTAGCGCGACTGGAGATTCGAGCGATGGGAGGGGAGGTCGAGCGCCTGCGCAGTTGCGTCGGGTTGGAAGAGAAAAGTGGAGCGTTTGTGGCCCTGATGTCTGTCAGCAGGTGAGCGTTGCCAGAGCGTCTCTGAGTAGTTCCTGGCTCTTCAGGTCAGGCGACCGGCAGTCTGTTGTGAATGTTGTGAACGTTGGAGTCACCCTAGGCAGATGATGGGGTGGTAATGCGCTCCCTTTGTCTGGCCTGCCTCGCGACTGTAGCCGGGTTCGAATCCCGCTGTCGCCAGCTCGAGGGCCGCTGGGAGGTTTCAAGTACATAATTACCCTCAAGCGTGCGGCTGCAAACGGGTGTTAGTTAACGTTCGGGGATACACGTGGGTTCGAGTGTGGGCTCCGTCACTCCTGTTTCCCCGCCCATTGATAGGGGCTGTGAAAAACTCACTGACATGGCTCCTAGTTCCACAGTACTTCCAGAAACTTCTCTCCACGTCCATTGCTGGTCTGGACCACTGACCCCTCCTGCTTGGCATATCCAGGAACTTCCCCAACCACTCTTTACATCGGCCACCAGTACTCTCCAGATGAAAAGTAGTGTTGAACCACATATCTAATTTTACGTTTTCTAGTATCTGCATACAAAAAGAGAAAAAAAGGGTGAAATTGGTTTTAATAACATGTCACATGTAATCCCATATAGCCAAAATACTATTTCAGCATATAGTGATAAAAAATACTGATGAGATAACTTACATTCTTTTACTCAGGACCAAGGATCCGAAGTCTTGTGTGTGTGTCACATGTACAGCACATCTGTAATTGGGATGCTCATTTTTCATAATAAACAGTTATTCTGCCTTCAGGTTTCATACAATTTACATTTAAAGAAGTAGGCTTATGTGTCCAGGTTGTTGCAGATGTACTTACAAGTTTTCCATTAGCTAGATTGCCTTGTGGGGCTTTAATTTTAATTTTAAAATTTAGTAAAATTGAAAGTTCAGTTTGAATCAAACAAGCCACCTGTATATACAAGGGTACTGTATACTATTGGAGAGTGCAGATTTGAAACAGCTGAATCAGCTCACTCCCCTGCATGAAATGTGATTGGATTTCTACTGTTCTAGAACCAGAACATCATCATCCAGATCTTACGTATTGTTTGCAATTACATATTCATCACCAACTTCAAGCCAGCCAAACTCTTTAGCTTCTTAAAAAACTGAAAGCTCAGAGTCTCTTCATAAAACCTCTCCTCCCATCTCTTGGCCCAGCTAGTGCCTTCTCATTCAGGTCTCTTGATTCAAATGCCCTTTCCTCGGAGAAGCCTTTCCAGTGGTCCCCTGGACAGTGTTTAAACTCACTCCTTTGGTATTCTGCGCCTTCTAGGGTGGGGTGTAAGCCTCTGCTACCCTGTAGACCTTAACAGCACTGATTTAAGCCTCACAGAATCTCTCACCGGGACACCTCTAGGGTCTCCTCAGAATCTTCAGGCCTGTGGTGCTAAGCATATTTATTTATTCTGTCTCCATTCCACATTAAAAAAAATTTTTTCTGTTTAAAAAAATGGAAAGTTATTTTTTTCTTTTGCTATTGTTTGGTTGCAAGAAAATTTGCCAGTGTAATTGGCTTGATTTCCAGGCAAACGTTGAGCGTACATGCTTGGAAATTTCTGTGACTCAGAATCTAATTTTCCAAATAAAATTGGATTTTTTGTAATTACTCAGTTATTGATGAATGAATGCCACGATGGTAAGTTTTCTATGTATTCAGTTAAATGTTTCTTTATTTCAACTTTGCTGTTTTCTTTTCTCTCTGTGGAACTTTCTTTCCCCAGTGTCCCCACCCCATCCTTTTCATAGCTCCGGAAAAGCTCATCAGCCACAAGCGTTCTCTCTGTGGTGCCAATGGAGAAAATGGTCCTGTTTGTGAGGAATTCTGCATACAGTTGTCTGAATGATCTTCAGATATAAATCAAATCACATCATTCCCTTGCTTAAAACCTTCAAAGGCTTGACATACTTTGAATGAATTCTAAAGTCTTCACCATGGTTTAGGAGACCCTGCACGGTAGCCTCAGCTGATCTCTGGGACCCCATCTACCACTCTCCTGCTTGTCACCACTCTCAAGCCATGCTGGCTTTATTGTCCTTCTTTTAATACACCAAGCTTCTTCCTGCCTTGGGGCTTTGCATGTGCTGTTTCCTCTGACTGGAATGTGCTTCTCCCAGATAATTGCATGACTGTCTCATTCTCATCATTTATGTTTCAGCTCCATTGTCCCTCTTGGAGGAACCTTTCCAGACCACTCTGTTGACAGTAGCCCTTTCTTAATCATATCAACCTGTTGTATTATCTCTGTAGCACTTACCAGAACTTGCGTTTATGATGGTTTTAAAATTTTGTTTATTATCTGTCATCATCTTTGAGAAGATTTAAGGCTATTTGAGGGCGGGCATCTCACCTGGCTTATTCACGATTATATTTCCAGTGCTTAGCACAGGGCCAGGCACGTAGAAGATCTTCCGTGCATCTTTTTTAAAAAGAATTGTACTGCTTCAAGGGCTTAGCGTAATACCTAGAGTGTGAAGAGCCATTAACATGAACCATTGGTAGTACACAGTTGATGCCACAGAGTCAGTTGTGACTCAAAGGCTTAGTGGCAATGGGTTTTGTTTTTTGGTATCCACCTCTCCTCAAATCCATTCCCTTCCCTTTTTCTCAAATGTGACTGTAATGCTGAATTTGGTATTTATTTTTCTGTGAAAGTTTTTATATCTTTGCTTCATATTCATGTGTATAAGCAATATATAGTATTGTTTTTCATGTTTTACAATTTTACATTTATAGAGTCTGTGCAAAATGAGAACTTATCAAGCCTCAGATTGCTATTTTTAGAAAGCTATGCTTACAAGATTGGTTCTTTCCTGGCATCTGGGAATTTGGATTTTAGGAAGGTTCCTGTCATTCCTTAAATGGTAGGAATAGCTCATTGTGTTTAAACTATGCCTTATACTGAACGCTTGCTTTCTTTCTGTGGGGGTGGTCTGGAATTTTTAGTACATGCAGACAGGGGGAGCCTACATGACCAGCCCCCAATAAAAATCCCAGTTACTGAGTTGCTAGTGAGAATCCCTGGTAGAAAACATTGCACATGTGTTATAACTTGTAGGTTAAGCATGTTCTGTGAAACTCCACTTGGGCAGGATTCTTGGAAGCTTGCACCTGGTTTCTTCAGGTCTTTACACTGTGTGCCTTTTGCTTATTTTCATTTGTGTTTTTTTTTGTGTAATAAATGATAGCTATGGGTCTGACTAGATGCTAAATTGTATGAGTCCTTTTAGTGAATCATCAAGCCTGGGGTGGCGTTGGGGACCTCCCAGTGTAGTATTAGATTGGATATATCTTTCTGACAGGGCTGAGGCTAGGGTGAGACAAGGAGGTACTTGTCTAAGCGTCATGCACATACCCAACCTGTACTGGCGTGATCCTGAGTGTGAATGCCTCCTAAAATTCTCACTCTGACACCTTACTTGCCGTACTGTAGTCCCCACTTCGCATTTCTGACACTGCTGTTATTTCATCCATTATAATGCTTTTGTGAGTTGTCTGTGTTGCAACATGTATATGGCTCTAATTCATTTATTTTTAGTGAAATACAGCTGTGCTTTCCAAACAGATTCCTGGGTGATGCAAATAGTTTGCACTGATTACTAACCTAGAAGTTGGCAGTTCGAACCCACCCAGTAGTGCCGTAAAAGAAAGGCCTAATAATATGCTTCCACAAAGATTCCAGAACCGCAAAGCAAACCTGCTGCTGCTGAGTCAATTCTAGCTCATAGTGATGTTATAGGACAGGACGGAATTGCTCTGTAGGGTTTCTGAGGCTGTAATCTTTATACAAGCAGACTGCCCTGCTGTGCGTCTTCTGTGGAGCAGCTGGTAGATTCAAACCACTGATGTTTTGGTTAACAGCTGAGCACTTAACCACTGCACTACCAGGGTTTCTTTTGTAAGAATGACTGCCAAGAAATCCCTGTGGAGGAATTCAACTCTGTAACACATGGGGTCACCATGAATTGTAATCAGTGGCAAGAGTTTTTATTTTTTTTAGCTGTGTATGGCTAGTTAGATTTAAATTAGTTAAAATTAGATAAAATGAAAAATTCAGTTCCTCAATCATACTAGCCACATTTTGAGTTTCCAGTAACCACTGTGGCTAGTGAGTCCCACGTTGGACAGCATGGACAGAGAACATTTCCATTCAAAGTTCTTTTCCTGTTAGATACTGCTCTTATGATTGTATAAGTTTACTTACTGATTTGCCTCTTGGTTGATATTTAGGCTGTTTCCGCTCTTCTACTATTACAATCAATGATGTGGTATAAATTGTGTATGTTTCCTTGTAAACACTTTTGGAATTTCTTTAGCATGTTTACCCAGGAGCCGAATTGCAGGGTCATCAGTTGTAGGAACATTTACCTTTACTCGGTAGTTTCCATCACGTTGGCCCTCAATTCATGGTAACGCGAGGCACAGTCGCCCCAAACACTGCTTAGTCCTGTGGTGTCGCCATGATTGGTTGTGGATCAGACCATTGTGATCCATAGGGTTTTATTGGCTGAGTTTTGGAAGTAGATCCCCAGGTCTTTCTTCCTAGTCCATCTTGATCTGGAAGCCCCACTGAAACCTCTTCAGCATCGTAGTGACACACAAGCCTTCACTGACAGATTAGTGGTAGCTGCATATGAGGTGCATTGGCAGGGACTGGGAACCGGGTCTCCTGCAAGTGAGGTAAGAATTCTGCCCCTGAACCACGGATGTCTTTTTCATCTTTACTAAATACTACCAGTTTGCCTTGCAAAGTCCCCAAGAATATGTCTTCTGGACACCCATATAGCAGTAAAGCCACTCCTGAGATTCACCCTTCAGCCGCAGATTACACAGGCCCATAAAACAAAGCGGTGCTAAATGGCACACTAATCCAGGGACAAAGGCAAAAAGGCAGGAGGGGATAGGAAAGCTGGTAACGGAGAACCCAAGGTCGAGAAGGGGAGAGTGTTGACATGTTATGGTGTTGGCAACAAATGTCACAAAACAGTTTGTGTGTTGTTTAATGAGAAATGAGTTTGCTTTGAAAACTTTCATCTAAAGTGTATATAAAAAAAAAAGGTTGCATTTTACTTCACTCCCACCTGCAGTGTGTGAGAGAGCTCCTGTTATTCTGTGTCCTTACCAGGACTTGGTATTGTCAGACTTTGTCATTGTGTCCCTCTGTTGGGTGCAGCTTAGTGAAGCTGAGCTATTTTCATAATTATTGACCATTTGCCTTTCTTTGAATGACCTGTTCGTATCTTTGCTCTTTTTTCTGCCAAATTATCTTTATCTTATTTAGTGCAGGATTTCTCACATCTAAAGCTAGCCTTTTCTTTTTTTTATAGTGCCTTTTGATGTTCCAACTTAAAAAACTTATTTTAATGTCATCAGAATTATCAGTCTATTTATGGTTTGTGCTTTTTGTGCCTTGCCTGAGAAATTCTACCTTGAGGTAAGAAAGATATCTTCTGTATTTTCCTTCCAGAAGTTTTGCTTTCATACTTAATGCTTTTATTCACCTGGAATTAATTTTTGTGTGGAATTTATTTTGTTTTAACATGAGATACAACTATGATTTAATTTGTTTTTCTACGTGAATAATCGATTGTACCAATTCCATTTATTTATTAGTTGAGTGGTTCTTCAAGTTTGGTCCCCAGGGGGTCCAGGAGGTAAACTGTTTTCCTGATACTTGTTGCTCTCAAGTCATTTCCAATTCATGGTGACTCACTGTGTACTGAGTGGAGCTGCTCCATAGTATTTTTAAGGCTGTGACCTTTCAGAAGCAGGTCACCAGGACTGTCCTCTGAGGCATCTCTAGGTTGGTGTAAACTGCCAACCTTTTGGCAAGTATTCAAGCCCTTAACCGTTTGCACCGTCCAAACATTCTTTGTAATAGTACAGTGTTATTTGCCTTTTTCTCTGTGTTGACATTTGTGCTGATGATATGAAAGAATGATGGGAAAAACTGCTGGTACCTTAGCGGGAATCAAGGCAGTGTCACCAAACTTACTAGTGTTTACTGACTTCTTCACCATTGCCAATGATGAAATTCTAACTTTCAGCGAAACTTAAAATCCTGAAAAACTTGGTTGTTGGCATGATCTTCACAATTTCTCGGTATTTAAAGACTTCTGATGGGCTTGGTAGTGATATTAACAAATAAGATTTTTTTTTACTATTGTGTAATGAAATGCAGTAACTCATTAAATCAGTATTTTCCAAAAGATCAGTACATGATTTTACAAAATGACCCATGGCTTACAAATCTCTTTAGATTGTCAGACAGACCAAAGAATTATAACGAGTATTGAAAGTTCACTGATAGAGTTTCAGAGTTCACATTACAGCTAATGTTGATGTGCTGTTACTTGTTGAGTTTGGGCTTAGTAACAAGGTAGAATGTCCCTAATTATCTGAAAAGGCTATTAAAACACTCCTCCCTTATCCAGGTCATTTGGCATGACAAAGTTTATTAGAATGTTCTGCATCCCACTTTGGTGAGTTGCATCTAGGGTCTAAAAAGCTAGCAAGCAGCCATTTAATAAGCAGGAGTTGGTCTCAACCCACCTGGTGCAAAGTAGGAAGAAGAGCATCAAAGACACAAGGAAAGTGTGAGTCCAAGAGAGAGAAAGGGCCATATGTACCAGACTGTATCAGCATGAACTAGAAGACCTAGATGGTACCTGGCTACCATGAAAGACTGCCCTTACAGGGAATTCAACAAAGAGTCCCTCTTGGAGCAGGAGAAATGTGGGGTGCAGAGTCTGGTAGCAAGACCAGACTCAATGATCTGACAGACTGGAGGGTCCTGGGAAAATATGGTCCCCAGACTCTCTGTTAACCTAGAACTGAAACCATTCCAGAAACCAACTCCTTAGAAAATAGATTGAATTGCTATATAAGACATAAAATGATACTGATGAATAAACTGCAAGGTTTTATAAACTTAATCCAAATATGTCAGGATAGAGTAGTAGGGATAGGGGCCTGGGGACCATGTATTCAGGGGACATCGAGGCCAATTGGTGTAACTAGTCTGTTGCTAAGAAAGTCGTCTGTACCCCAGATTGGTGAGTGGTGTTTTGGGTCTTAAAAGCTAGCAAGTTGCCATCTGAAGTATACCAAGAACATCAAAGACATGAGGAAAAAAAGAGACCAGGAGACAGAAGGACCCATATGAATGGGAGACTATATTAACACGAGACCAGAAGAACCAGATGGTGCCCAGCCACCACCAAAGACAGCCATGATTGGGGACACAAGATTGAGTCCCTGCAACATGACAAAAAGAGGGGTACAGCCCAAGAACTTTACTAAAAGACCTGAGTCAATGGTCCGACAGCCTGGAGGATCCCCGGGGAACAATGGCCACTAGACCTGCTGTCCCTCACCAGAAACCAATAATGAAGTCAACTCTTCAGACAAGATCGGACTGGACTCAGAGACACACTGTGACCACATGGGTGTGAGTACTTTATGGTTCTGTGCATTTATAGGAGGCTGTCCCACTGGTCTCTTTCTAGATGGGAGTGAAGAGGGTAGAGAAGAGGGGTCAAACGCTTCTTAAGAGGACACTAGAAATACAGAATGAAAGGGAGGACTGTGCTGTCACTGGGTGGGGAGAACAGAAGGAGCTGCAGATAGGTGGCATGCAAAACCGATTTGGATTGTATACTTTCATTTAATTACAGTTAAAAAAAAATACTGGTGAAGAGTCTGCTTCTTGGCTTGGGTAGATAGAGGAGAGTAACTGGATAGCTCCTGTCTAGAGGTGAGATGAGAAGATGGGGACAGGAACTGTTTAAATGGACATAGGAAATGTGAGGTGGAGGGGAGGAGTGTGCTGTCACAGCTTGGGGAGAGCAGCTAGGGTTACATGGCAAAGTGTGTGTAAGTTTTTGTATGACAGATTGGTATTGTAAACTTGCTCTTAAAACACAATGAAAAACACCTCTGTCTTCCAACTACATATGTGTGAGGCTGGATCTTCCTCATACTAAAAAACAAAACAGAGCAGCATATGGCAACAGGTTGATTGTGGAAGCCAGAGTGAAAATCCAGCTGTCTTCCATTAAGCCAGGCAGATTTACAAAAATGTGAAAGAAAAAGACCACTCTTTTTACTACTTTATTATTTGTTTTAAATAGTTATTTTTCGTAAAAAAGGTTTTTTTCAAAGCAGGCTCAGGTTTTAGAAGAAATACTGCAGATTCTAAGAAATTTACAAGTATATAAGATATAGAAAAACTTTTAGGGTCTGGGAAACAAGTTATTTGTGCTAATATATAATAGGTTTATTAGCATTGTTTTTAAACGGCTTAATAAACATTGTTTAAGTTATCCAGTGCTATTAACTTCTCAGGTTTAATTCCTGCTGTAGTGAATGTGTAGTTGTTAGGTGCCATTGAATTGTTTTGACTCATTGTGACCCTATGTGACAGAGTAGAACTTCCCCATAGGGTTTCCTAGGTTGAAATCTTTCTGGAAGGAGATGGACAGGTCTTCCACAGATCTGGTGGGTTTGAACTGCTGACTTTTGGTCAGTAGCTGAGTGCTTAACCATTGCACTGGCAGTAAATACAGACAGACATGAACTAAAAACCCAAACCCATTGCCCTTGATTCCTACTCATAGCAACGCTATAGAATATAGTAGAACTGCCCATAGAATTTCTAAGGAGCAGCTGATAGATTCAAACTGCTGACCCTCTCTTAAATACTTCACCATCAAGGCTTCTCCCTGCTAATACCACGTTACAATAACTCTTTCTAAGGCTAGTTCCTGTTCTTTCTTCTCCTAGTTGTATTGATCATGAGGATGTTTGTTCATCTGTAAAAAAGTTTTTATTCAAAAAATAAAGTTATGTAAAAAAAGATTTAGTGAAATACTAGCAGCTGTTAGCAAGACTGAGGTAGCACTTTGTGTATAGATAGGAGCCCTTAAGATTTGTTTAATGAAAAAAGGCAAAGTAGATACGCAGAAGTAGAATACACTCTTTTCCTATGAGGAGAGGGATTGAGGCTGAGTGATTAATGAGAGAGAAACTTTCTAAAAATAATGTGTTGTAAATCCTAACTTCTGTGCCTGTGGTTATAATCCTGTCTGGGAATGAGTTTTCTGCTGGTGAGACAGGATTAGTGTTGGGTGTGTTTTAAGTTACTCTTTTACAAGAGGTGAAAAAGAGCATATTAGGCAAGCAGAGATGGGGAAAGAGATGTCTTGATACATGAAGTTCATCCAGGAGCAGAAGCTCAAAGAGACAAGGCCTTCCTCTAAGCCCAGAGAGAACCTTCACCTAGAGCCAGCATCCTGAATTCAGACTTCTAGCTTACTAAACTGTGAGAAAGTAAGTTTCTGTTTGTTAAACCACTCACTTATGGTGTCTCAGTTAAAATAGCACTGGATAACTAAGATGATTATGAATACATTTCCTCACCAGTTGATACCGTTCTGCATTGTAATTTATTTTTTATTGTAATTAAGTGAAAATATACAATCCAAATCAATTTTGCGTGCCCGCCTATCTGCAGCTTCTTCTGCTCTCTTTGTCCAGTGACAGCACACTCCTTTTCATTCTATATTTGTAGTATCCTCTTAACAAGCTCTGTCCCCTCCTCTCTACCTTCTTCTCTCCAATCTATAGACCAGTAGGACAGCATCCTATAAATGTATAGAACCATAAAGTATACACACCATATGGTCACATTGTCTCCCAGAGTCCAGTCCGTGTTGTTTGAAGAGTTGACCTCAGTAGTGTTTTTTGGTCAGGAGGACCAGCAGGTCTAGGGGCCATGCTCCCAGGGGATCCTCCAGGCACTTGGACCAACACTGTGGTCTTTTAGTAGAGTTCTTGAGCTGCCCAACTCTTTTTCTCATGTTGCCACAGGGACTCTACATTGTGTGCCCCATTACGGCTGTCTTGGGTGGTGGCCGGACACCACCTGGTTCTTCTGGTCTCGTGTTGATACAGTCTTCCATTCACATGGGTCCTCTGTGTCCTGAGTTTTTTTGGCTCGTATTTTTGTTGTTCTCGGTCATTATCTATCTATTCCAGATGAGTTGGGACTATTTGGTTGCATTGTAATTTCTAATGGCCATGTCTATTCTGTTGGAATAGGTGCACGTCATTTATTTAGCCATTTTAGGTTGTTCGCAGTTTTTCACTCTTAGAGACCTGACTGCAGCAAATATTCTGAATATCCATGATGCTGAGTTTTGATAAACATGTGGTTTCTTTAGGTTTGATTCCTAGGGGAGAAACGTTCAGCTTAAAGTGAAGTCTTCGGTTGTGAGAAACTGAGTGGTTTGGAAGGAAGCAAGGGGTGGTGGGAAGCAGTAGGACAGGAAAGATTGAAACAGTAGCCATTCCAAGAGTCTTGGTCAAGGAGTTGTTAAAAAATCAAACCAAACCACTGCCGTCGAATTGATGCTGACTCAAAGAGGCCGTATGATGAAAGAGTTATTAGTGCTATGGTTCCTAACCAAAAGTTCAGCAGTTTGAATCTATCGGGCACTCTTTGGAAAGCTCTATGAGGCAGTTCTATTCTGTTTTATAGGGTCAGTATGAGTAGGAATTGACTTTGCACAGCAGGCGCTCCATTAACACAATGTTTACAGGGTTCATCCATCCATGTTGTGATATGTGTCAGGACTTCATTTCTCTTTATGGCTGGGTAATATTCCATGTGTGTATATACCATGTTTTGTTTATCCATTCTTTTGTTGATGGACTTTTCTGTGGCTGCCCCTTTTTGGTGATCATGAATAGTGCTGCATTGAACATTAGTATACAAGTTTCTGTTTGTGTTCCCACCTTAACTTCTTCAGGCATAGGGATTGCTGTGTCATAGGTAGTTCTGTGTTCACCTGTTTGAAGAATGACCAAACTGCTGTTCACAGTGACTGTGCTATTTTATGTTCCCACAGGCAGTGGATAAGGGTTCCATTTTCACCAAAACTTTGCCAATCACTGTTGTTTTCCTTCTTTTGGCTCACTGCTGTTTTCACAGGGGTGAGATGATATCTCATTGCTGTTTTAGATTTGCATCTCTTGTGACTAATGACATTGAGCACCTTTTCATGTGCTTGGTGTCATTCTGATAACCTCTTGGTGAAATGTTTGCTCAAGTCCTTTGCTCATTTTTTGATTTGGTTGTCTTTTTATTGTCACATGAGTTTTAAAAATATGTATTTTACATATGAGACCTTTATCAGATACATGATTCCTGAAAATTTTCTCTCAGTCTGTCAGTTGTCTTTACTTTTCTGATAAAGTCCTTGGATGACAGAAGTATTTAATTTTTATGAGATTTCATTCATCTGTTTTGTCTCACCACTGGTGCTTTTTGTCATATCTGATAATTCATCATTAAAAACTAGCCAGACCCTTGCGTTTTCTTCTAAGAATTCTGTGGTTTTAGTTTTCACATTTAGATTCTTGATCCATTTTGAATTAGTTTTAGAATGTGGTGTTAGGCATGGATTCTAATTATTCTAATAGATGTGGAAATACAATTTTCCCAGTACCATTCATTACAGAGACTATGCTTCCCATTGAATGGACGTAGCAGTGTTGTTGAAAATCAGTTGACCATGCATGTATGGACTTGTTTCTGGATTTTCCAGCCTATTCCATTGGTCTGTATGTTTGTTGTTAATACCATTATCAGGCTGTTTTAATTACTATGGCTTTATAGTATGTTTGGAAATCAGGTAATGTGAGTCTTCCTACTTTCTTCTTGTTATTCAAGACTACTTAAGATATTTGGGCTCCCTGGCTCTTCCATATAAATTTGAAGATTGGCTTTTCTGTTTTTGTAACAAAGGCTGTTGGAATTTTGATAGAGATTACTTTGAATTTATAGATTGTTTTGGGCAATATTGACATATTAACTATGTTAAGCTTTCCAGTCTCTGAACAAGGAATATCCTTCCTTTTATTTGGGTCTTTAATGTCTTTTAGTAAGTTTAGTAACTTCATGGATAAATTTATTTCTAGGTACTGTATCCTTTTAGATGCTGTTGTAAATGGTAATTGTCTTAGTGCTGCTATAAGAAATAACACAGTGGATGACTTTACTTATAAAGCTTACTCTCTCAGTCTAGTAGGCTAAAAGTCCCAATTCAGGGTGTTGGCTCAATAGGAAGGCTTTCCAAAACTCTGCTGGCTCTGGAGGAAGGTCCGTGTCATTAGTTTTCTCCTTGACTAGCAGCTTCTCAGCACAGGAACCCCAAAGTCCAAAGGATGTACTCTTCTCTGGGCACTACTTTCTTGGTGGTATGAAGTCCCCTGTCTCTCTGCTCACTTTTTTACACCTTAAAGGGATTGGTGTAAGATACAGTTTAATCTTGTAGATTGAGTCCTGCCTCATTAACGTAATTGCCCATAATCCCATCTGAAAAATCACATCTGATGACAGGATGGTAGACGGTCACATAGTAGGGAATGCATGGCATACCCAAACTGGTACACTTTTTGGTGGGGGGGACACAATTCTGCATGACAGTGATGTTTCCTTAATTTCCTTTTCTACTAATATATAAAAGCCCAGCTGCTTTTTATGTGTTGAGCTTGTATCCCACCACTTTACTAAATTCAGGCATTAGCTTTTTTGTGGATTCTTTGTAGGTTTTCTATGTGCAAAATAACAGGAGTAATAATAGTGTCAGAACCTGTCTAATTTCAGAGGGGATAATGACCAGAATCAGTACAAAATTGATTCCTATGAGGTAAGGTGGATGTCAGACATACTCCACTGTCTAAACTTTACCAGTTCTTAGGCTAGCCGTCCTCCCGCTGCACTCTCTGCTTCTCTTCTGGGTTCAGTAATACATTGCACTGGTCACAGAACTCACAGAGGACACTTAGAGTTCAGTGGTTTATTAAGGAAGTAACAGGCTACAATTCTGGAACATGATCAACAGGCTATACAACTCAGGATCAGGATTAGGAAGCAAGTGGGTAAAGTCTCTCTTCTTCATTGTAGGACAGCTCTCTCAGCTCCCTGACCATGCTGGCTTCCTCTCCACCCCCTAAGAATAGGCTCTTCTTGGCCGCTCGTAACAGGCCCCTCTGCACTAGTGATTGCACGGCCTGGTCCCATCTAGGCCTATCACTGTCTTCAGTCTTTCAGTCCTTGACCTGTGTGTGATTGTCAAGGTTGTGTGTCAACTTGGCTGGGCCATGGATATAACGATGATGTAATCACATCCATGATGGAATCTACTGTGAGTAGCCAGTCAGCTGAAAGGGTGTTTCCTTGGAGGTGTGGTCTGCATTGAATATAAGTAGACTTTCTGCCAAGGCTTGCAGACTTTTGCTTGTATTATATCCTGCTGGCTCCAGTTAATCTGACCTGTGGTTCTTAGGCCTTGAGCTAGCAGCTTGCCTGCCATCTTGACTGCTGATGCCTGTGAGCCAGAGCCCTGCTGGCTGTCTTGCCAATCTTGGGTTCAGCGGTCCCTGTGGCTACATGAATCAGGAGAAGCCTCCAGCCTGATCATGTTCCAGCCTCTACAACCACATGAGCCATTTCTTTAAAATAAGTCTATATGCATATGTATACACTTTACTGGTTTTCTTCTCTAGAGAACTCAGCTTAAAACACTGTTGTAGTTCATAGTTCATATTTCTTTGCTTCTTTTCTCAGTGCTTTCTCTCTCTTGTCTTTTCTTTCCTTCGTGTCTTCCTGCTTTTTTCTGTCTGGAAAACCTCTGTGGGGTTGTCTGCATATGTATAAAACTTGTCAATTTCAGGACCTGTCTCTCCTGCCTGGGCCATATACTATGGTTCCAACTCATAGTGACCTTGCGTACAACCAAATGAAATACTGTTCAGTCCTGTGCCATCCTCACAGTCACTGGTATGCATGAGCCCATTGTTGCAGCCACTGTGTTAATCCATCTTGTTTAGAGTCTTCCCCTCTTTTGCTGACCCCAAGCATGACATCCTTTTGCAGGGACTGCTGTCTTCTGACAATGTGCCCAAAGTATGTAAGATGAAATCTTGCCATCCTCACTTCTAAGGTACATTCTATGGTACTTCTGTCAGTCTGGAGTGTACTAAGTGTTCTTCAATAGCGTCGTAATAGTCTTTATTCATTTTCCAGCTTTGGTTGCGTGTCAGACAATTGAAAATACCATGGTACCCTAGTCCTCAAAGTGACATCTTTGCTTTTTAATACTTTAAAGAGATATTTTACAGCAGATTTTGCCAATTCAGTATATCGTTTGATTTCTTGACTGCTGCTTTTGTGGGTATAGATTGTGGAACCTCAGTCTTTTCTCCATTTATCATGATGTTACTCACTGGTCCAGTTGTGAGGATTTTTGTTTTCTTTATGTTGAGGTTGAATCTATAATAAAGGTTGGAGTCTTTGATCGTTACCAGAAAGTGGTTCAGGTCTTTGCTTTCAGCAACCAAGATTGTGTTATCTGCATATTATAGGTTGTTAATGAGTCTTCTTCCAATCCTGATGCCACATTCTTCTTCATGTAGTCTGGCTTCTTGGATTATTTGCTCGGCATACGGATTGAGTAGTTGGTGGTGAAAGGATACAACCCTGATGCACACCTTTCCTGACTTTAAACTACACACCTCCCCCTTGTTGCGTTTAAACAACTCCTTCTTGGTCTGTTTACAGGTAACCCACAAGCTCAGTGAAGTGTTCTGGAATTCCTATTCTTTGAAATGTTACCCATGATTTGTTATGATCTACACAATCAAATGCCGTTGCATAGCCAGTGAAACACAGAACATCTTTCTGGTATTCTCTGCTTTCATTCAGGATCTATCTCACATCATCACTGATAACCTATGTTTCATATCCTCTTCTGAATCCGGCTTGAATTTCTGGCAGTTTCTTGTAGATTCCCCACTGCAGCTGCTTTTGAATGATTTTCAATATTTTACTTGCATGTGATATTAATGATAATATTCAGTAATTTCTGCAATTTGTCTTCCAAATTTCTTGGCATAAACAAGTGAGCACCTCTAGTACTGCATCCTTTTGTTGAAAACATCTCCGTTGGTATTCTGTCAATTCTTGGAGCCTTGTTTTCTCACCAACATCTTCAGTGCAGCTTAGACTTCTTCCTTCATTACCTTTGGTTCCTGATTATATGCTACCTCTTGCAGTGTTGAATGCAGAAGAGAGTTCTTTTTGGTACAGTGACTTTGAATATTCCTTCTCTCTTCTTTTGATCACTCTGGCATTGCTTAATATTGTTCCCATAGAATCTTTTACTTGTAGCTTCAGGCTTGAATTTTTTCTTCAGTTTTTTTAGTGAGTGTTTTGGTCACCATGAGTCAGATCCAACTCGACGGCACTTGGCTGGCTTTTGGTTTTCTAACTAATCTATAGTCATTTCGTTTGGATAACCCAGTGACCAATCAATCCCCTTAAGGTGCATACCAACCAGAGGGCTGGCTGCAGCCCAGTAGCAGACAGAAAGTATCAAACCACGAATTGTCTACAGCTTTCTCCGAGAATGTCATCTAACCCAGAGGCTCTAGGTTAGAAAACTAGGGCAGAGGTAACTCTTCAGGGCTTAGAGGAAGATCTCTGAAGTTGTTTTTCCGAAGAACCAAGGCAGAAGGCCGCACAAAGGAGCTCACTTCACCACAGGTTACAAGATCACAGCAACTGCAACAAGACTGACTTTCCTTCCTCCTTCCTAATTTGGATACTTGTTCCCCTCTAGACTAATTTCTCTGGGACTTCCAGAGTGGAGTCCCTGAGGGACACAATGGTTAGGCACTCAACTACTAGCTGAAAGATTGAAGGTTCAAACCCACCCAGAGTTGACTTGAAAAAGGGACTGGAGACCAGCTTCCAAAAGGTCACAACCTTGAAAACTGTGTGAAGTAGTTCCACTCTGCACACATGGGGTTGCTATGAGTCAGAATTAATAGCAACCACCACCAACAAGGACTTGGCAGGGTGATGTTGAACAGCAGTGGTGAGAGTGGAGGTGTCAGCATTTGGAGCTGCCTAGTGATTGGTAGGAAACTCTGGTGGTGTAGTGGTTAAGTGCTATGACTGTTAACCAAGACGTCTGCAGTTCAGATCTGCAAGGTGCTCCTTGGAAACTCCATGGTGCAGTTCTACTCTGTCCTATAGGGTTGCTGAGAGTTGGCATCGGCTCAGTGGCACCAGCTTTTTTTTTCTTTTTTAGTGACTGGTAGAGGGTGAATGAAAAAGAGGAAGACCCTCAACAAGATGGATTGACACAGTGGCTGCAACAATGAGCTTAAGCATAAAAGCGATTACGGGCCTGGCGCAACACTGGGTAGTGTCTTGTTCTGTTGTGCATGGGTTTGCTATGAGTTGGAACTGACTCAGTGGCACCTAACAACAACAGCAATCGCTGGTGTGTGAAGTTCCCGGGTGGCACCAGTGATCAAATGCTTGGCTACTAACAGAATGGTTTGCAGTTCATATCTGCCCCCAAGTTCCTTGGAAGAAGGGCCTGGCAGTTGCAAGCCCTATGGAGTACAGTTCTGTTCTGAAACATATGGTGTCATCATGCTGGGATTGTCTTGCTAGCAACTGGTGAAATAACTCACTGGAATAAGTCCTTTAATCACTCCAAATTTAGTTTCCTCAATTTAAGATACATACCTCATAAAAACTAAATGAGATAAAATGTGAGAAAGAGCTTTGAAGTGATAAATCTTAGCATAAATGTTAGGGCAGGATCAAGTGGTTGACCCAGATATGAACTCGTGCCACTAACATGCCACCCCGATGGTCACAGATTGTTACCACAGTGGAGAAAAGGAAGTGTACAGTGCTGGGGAGAATGAGGGTCATACAGGCTGAGGCACTGGCCATTTTGTAGAGTCTCATCTTATGCAGGGAGTAGATTTCAGAATCTGAGTGCGGTGCAATGGATTTTCCTTTATATATGGCCTCTCTTCCCTTGCATTGTAGTTTTACCAAGGTGAATTGTGGGCCACAGTCTAGGAAAGGGATTGGACAGTTTACTCTGCAGATAAGGCACATAAAACTCTTGTGGGAATTAGCCAATTGCTATGCAAATTAGGTTACTTTTTGTCTACTGGTAAGTTTCACCATCCCACTAAGGTTATAAAGATCATCCACAAAGACTGGAGGTGAATCTCATTACCCTCAACAAGAATCTGGAGCAGAGCATGTCCTTTGCATGAAGGGTTCCTGTGCTAAGAACCTTCTAGATGTAAGAGCCAGAGAGAGCTGTCACACTGGAGGTGGTGCAGGGCAGTGCAAGGTGTTACAAGACACTGGTAGTAGTACTAGCAATGAGAACCAGGAAACTGGTATGAGAGCTGTGGTGGGCTTCCTGACAACCCACAAAGTGAGACAGCTGAGTGCCTTTGGGCAAGATGCTTGTTGGTAGAGTGGGCTGCCTCTGAATACTTGTCTGCGGAACTGATGAGCTGTAACACTTGCTTGGGCAGGCACAGCTGAGAGAAGGGCCTGCTAGCCCAGCTGAGATGTACGGCCTGCCTGCAGGCTTAGCTGAGAAGGAGCTGAGAGCTGTCTTGATTGGAAGCTTCTCTGATTGACAGACTATATCTTAACTCCAGAGGTGTATCCTGTTAATTCCAAGTGGATCCTCATTTTGAGTTACAGCCGGTTACTGTCCCAATAAACCCCATAACAGTGAGTATGGTCTGTGAGTTCTGTGTAGCGATTGCAACAAATTATCAAGCCCAGCAGAGAAGTCTCTAGAGAGTACCTTAGAAGGAAAGGCTGGTGTCAGAATTGGTAAAAAAAAATAGTTGGAGAGTGACAGTATGTTATGTCTGACCTCCATCTCATAGGAGTCAGGTTTGTGCTGGTCCTGATGGTCTTTTCTCTCCCTGTAAAGTTAGAGGACTTCTGATGCTGATGTTTTACACAGAGCATGAGATGAAAATCATACAGCTAAAAAGGAACTACCCTGAAATTCTTTTGAGTTGCTCATAGAGCTACACTTCTCTGAGTAAGTCCCATAGAGCCAGTTCCTTCTTCAGCACAGGGACAGATTGCCCTTCTGTTGGGCACTATTTAAGATATTTAAACTTGGGCTCAGGGGTCATGCTTAGAATCAGTACCCAGAGATGTATAGGCAGTGAAACCAGTTAAAAGAGAGGCAGATTCACCGTCCCCATCAACCTTAGCTCACCTCATGCTCACGCTGGGTCTTATGCTCAGCTTAGTGTTTCTTCCTTTAACAGATACTTGTTTATGGGCCAGATACTTCTGGGCACTGGAGGAATAGCAGTGAAAGAAACAGACAAAAAAATCCCCACCTTCATGAAACTTACCTTCTAGTTGGTGAATGTCCTAGTCATCTAGTGCTGCTGTAACTGAAATACCACAAGTGGATGGCTTTAAAAAAAGAAATTTATTTTGTCACAGTCCAGTAGACTTTAAGTCCAAATTCACAGTGTCAGCTCCAAGGGAAGGCTTTCTCTTTTGGCTCTGGAGCAAGGTCCTTGTTGCCAGTCTTCCCCTGGACTGGCAGCTTCTGAGGCACAGGGACCCCGGGACCTTCCCAGAAGACACGCTCTGTTCCTAGCACTGCTTCTTTCTTGTTGGTATGAGGTCCCCAAATCTCTGCTTGGCTTCTGTCTCCATTGTATCCCAAGAGATTGTCTCAAGGCACAATACAGTCTTACACACTGAGCCCTGCCCTGCCAGCACAACTGCTGCCTATCCTCCCTCTTGAATATCATAGAGGCAGGGTTTATAGCATATAGGAACATCACACAATACCAGGAATCATGGCCTAGTCAAATGGCTATGCACATTTTGGAGGGGGGTCACAATCCATGGCAGGGAGGCGGCCAACAAACCAAGTAAAATAGTTTGTTAGATGGGAGTACTATGAGAAACTAATAAAACCGGGAAAGGGTTGGGAAATTCAGAGCAGCAGTTTGCAAGTTAAACGGTGTGGTCAAGGAAGAGCTCTGAGGAGTGGTTTGGATTAAGTCCTGAAGAGGAACAAGTGAGCCCTGTGGAAGGGGTCTGAGGGTGGAGGCAGGAGCCCGTGATTGGCACAGGGAACAGCAGAGGTAGGCAGGACTGTACCTGGCATGTTTGAGGACAGTGAGGAGCCCAGAGTGGCTGGAGTGGAGTGAAGGAGAGGGAGAGCATGAAGATGAAGTCAGATGCTGCAGAGACCATAAGCCACTGTGCTGATGACTTTGGGTGAAAGGAGGCCCTTGGAGAGTTCTGGGCAGGAGAGAGAGAAAATACATTTAACAAGACCACCTGGTTTCTGTGGTGAGAATAGCCTGTAGAGGAAGGGCAGGGGAACCAGTTGCAGTGGTCCTAATGAGAGACAATGGTGACTTGAACTAAGGTGGTGAAAATTGGACAAATTGAAGTTACAGCCACCATTACCTTTGCTATTGGACAAGATGTGGGATACGAAACAAGGGGATGAGTTCAAAGGAAACTTGTCCCTTGAATGGGCTGACTTGCCATTAATTGAGATGGAAAGACTGAGGGGGGAGCTATGGGTCTGGGGAGGTCAGGAGTGTGGTTTTGGAACATTGAGGTCCTCCCAGACACTACAGGGGAGAGGTTAATACATGTGATAGACCTACACCTCAAGCAGACTTTCTAGCTGCAGATCTGTATTTGGGAGTCGTCGGCATAGAGGTACCACTGAAAACCAAGGCAGGAGAACTCCCAGCTCCAAGCACTGAACCCCATGTCTGTCCAACATTAAGGGGTCGGGAGATGAGCAGGAAGCAGCCCAGGAGACTGGGAGAGTGGCCAAGGAGGTGGGAAGAGTTGGGAGAAGTGTGACATCTTTGCCACCAGGTGTTTTAAGGCCAAAGGGTGTAGTGAAAGATCCTTGTCATGTGGCATGGATTGAACTGTGCCTTCCCAAAAAATGTGTGTAGCAATTTGGCTGAGCCGTGATTTCCAGAACTGTCTGACATGCCCTACATTTTGTGATTTTCCTATGCTCTAAATCCTAATCTCTGCCTGTGGTTAATATATTGAATTATGTTAAAGAGGATTAGGGTGAGACTGTAACACCCTTACTAAGGGAGTTTCCTTGGAGTGTGGCTTGCACCACCTTTTATCTTGCAAGAAGTAAAAGGAAAGGGAAGCAAGCAGAGTTGGGGACTTCATACCATCAAGCAAGCAGCCCTGGAGGCAGAGTATGCCCTTCAGACCTGAGGTTCCTATCCCGAGATGCTCTCAGACCAAAGAAAGACCGATGCAACATAAGGACCTTCCTCCAGAGCCGACGGAGGAGGAGTGAGTTCCCATGGAGCCAGCACCCTGAATTGGGACTTTCACCTCACTGGAGTGTATAAGAATAAACTTTTCGTGGTCAAAGCCATCCACTCGTGGTATTTCTGTTACAGTGGTACAAGAGGACTGACACCCCGTTTTAATAGTCATTCGTCTCTCAGAGCTTTGATAGTTATATTTGAATGTGAAATATATAGACCATTGTGCTGTCACGTTTTGAACTGCAACATTCCAGCAGTGTCAGGGAGTCTAGGAAATGCAGTTGGAATCATACATGCTCTGCTCAAAAACAGTCTGGGAACAGCAGTCTGGGCACTCTGAGAACAGTGTGGCACAGTGGTGGGCCCAGAGATGTGGGGTGCATCCAGGCTCTGTGAGCCTGTTCCCCCATCTGTAAATGGTTCACTGATCTACATCCTAGAGGTTTATGATGCAGAGAAACTGCCCCTGGAAGTTTGGGCCAGGCACTGAGATTTACTCAGCCAAGCCGAGCCAAGTGCCGTCAAGTCGGATCCAACTCATGCGATTTACTCAACTCTCTGTAAATGTTCAAGAATCTGCCTGTCACCAGGCCTGTGTGTGGGTCCTACAAAGTGAAGGTACAGACTCCTCTCAGTCAGAGCCTGGGGAGAGGACATCTCCCATGCAGGTCTGCTCACCTTTTGCTTGCCCCTCAGTGAATCACCACCACTCTGGTCATTCCAAGAAATCTTAATTTCTTTATTGATTTTTTTTGACTCAACAATTTTTTTTAACTTTTTGTTTTTTTCTGAAATGTTCTTGTTGTTATGAGCCTTTTGTTTTGTTCTCGTTAAATGCACTCGACCCAAAATTGGTTTGGCATATCGAAAAGGAGACCAAAGAGGGAGGGACTAGGGGAGTGGGATTGGGGGAAGGAGGCCAGAATGGACACAGAAGTTGAGGATGAGAGGAAGAACACAGAGATAGCCCGAGAGACACAAGGAAGGAGAGGTGAGGACACTGAGAAACGGAAGGGAAACCAAAGAGAAAAAAAGTCCAGAGAAAAACAAAGTTAAGAGCAAATGAATTTAGGAGCCCAAGGAGGGGAGGAAGAGGAAACCAAGACCCTTCTCTATACTGTCCCAGCTGGGGTGGGGCATCAAGGCACCAGGTCTGGCTGGGGAGGGGAGGGACACCTGGGCTCTTGGGGGTGGCTTTGCACTGAGCTGCAGTGGTGTCCAGCCCCACCAGGGGGCCCTGACATGCAGCTCTGAGGCCTAGGAATCCACCTTGGTGGTTCCTGCTTGATCAGGAACCAAGGGACTCTACACCATCTCCCCCTTGATTGTCAGAGTCTGGAGAGAGAAAGGAGTGCTGAGTAGGGGAGAAGCAGCAGATGCCTTCCATTCCTTCAATATCCTCCTCCCATACCCCACACTCACCTACCCCTGCCCTGATCTCCTAGACCCCTTCTGGTATCATGAGCTGCCCCAGATTGGGCTCACCTGAGCTGAGCCATCTCCTCTACCCTCGTGTCCAATAAGCTCTTCACTGACTCTGCTGCCCCTCCCCATCTAGAAGTTCCTGGTCTAGTGAAGCTGAGGGCAGGCCACAGAGCAAGCTGTCCCCTTCCAGCTCCTCCCTGTCCAGCCCTCCAGGCTCCCCACACGCACGCAAGGTCTTCTGGTGAGATGGATTAAGCCCTCCCCAGAAAAGCCAGAGATGGAACCTAACTCTACCTTTTCCCCAACCTATTTTCCTTCATGGGACAAACCACCATCTTTGGTCCGACCCCTTCTCCCCCAATTGATGGGGACATGCCAGCCCCAGCTCCCCAGGAGGAAGGAGGGGCTTTCTAGCAGCAAAAAAGGTCCCACAGCCACCTACCTGTCCTTTCCTTTAATTCCTCTCTAGAGCCCCTCCACTGTAACCCAAAGGTCATGGCAGCAGCAGGCTGAGACCCAGAGATGTTTAAAAACTCATGGCACTTGTGAGAGACAAGGGCGGGGCGAGAGACAGGGAAAGGTCTGAGCAGAGGTGGAGGGCCACCCCCGAGGAAATGGTAATGAAGGGGATGGACTAGTGTGGCAGTGGGGCTCTGCTACTCCAAAGATTGGGGGGATCTGGGAAGGTCAGGTTATCAGGCTGGAGAGGGACAGGAGACAACGGGAGAGGTACTCAGGAGGTACCCCCAAACCTGGACCTCCCAGGGTCTGGAGGTTTGGGGGTACAGCCCCAGACATAAGTGTTCTGACCCCAGACCCTTGTACCTGGCTTTGCCTCCCCTGCAGGATCTCATACCCACCCACCCACCAAGAGAAGACAGCCTTACCCTTCCCAACCACCCTCCTCAGTGTGTACCCACCACCATCAGGCCCTCCTGTCCTCTCCTGCCCCAGCTGTTTCCTGTCTTCACGCCCCCCACCTCCACCATCAGCCTCTTCAGACAGGAACAAGTTTCCCTGGCCCAGAGTCCCAGAAGCAATATACAAGAAGCAGGAACTCAAATGGACAGACAGCACAGCCATCTTGGCAAAAGCATCTTTGGGTGTAAGGGTGTCTCCTCTGGGCCAGTGGGGAGGGGAGGGGGGACAGGCCCCTGGTCCTAGGGCAGGCGGTGAGGTACACGCCCCAGGAGGGCTGACGGATGCCTGGCAGGGGGCCAGGAGGAGAGGACAGACGGTGCCAGGAAGGAGACAGGTTCTTTGTTTTGCTGTTGCTTCTCAATTTTGTTTTCTGTCTCTGGGCTGTAAAAAGCTGCACTGGCGGCCAGGGCCGCACCGGCTGGGGATGTGCACGCACGCAGAGAAGTCCTGGCTGCCGGGATGGCGGGCGCGCGCTGCTCCTGGGAGGGTCAGAGCTCGCCTGGACGGGCCGCAGGCTCCCGGTGGCTTCAAGTGATGAGAATTTTTTTTGTCTTTTTTTTCTTTTCCATTTCGTTGAAATATTTACAGCAGTGGGGAAGGAGAAGGAGGGGTAAGAGGGCCCCCTAGGGAAAGATCCAAGCCCAGGACCCACTCCCCAGGGAGATCCAGACCCAAAATCTGCTCCCCAGACAGCCGAGCCCACAGAACTGGGAACTGCCCAGATATGGCCACCCCTGTGGGCTGGGGGCCCTGAAGGGAGTTGTGCTTCATCAGGAGTCACCCCAAGGGAGGGGGTCACTGGGTGCAGTCACGGAGGGCTAGGGGGCAGGCTTGCTGGGAAGGCAAGAATGAAGTGCAAGGGGAAGGAGCTTCAGAGAAAGTTTGACCTTTAAACCACCAGCCACTGCCCTGGATCTGGGGCTGTCTCCAGGCCAGAGACTCCAGTTTACAGGGAGCAGGGAGCCACAGTCAGGAGACACCTATCTGTCCATCCTTCTGCCCCCTCTGCTTCCTCCTAGTGGAGCCACAGCACTTCTGGCTGCAAAGGAGCAGCTGACAGGTTTGGTTCAGCAGGGCCCTCAGCAACCTCACAAGGCAGCTGCCCTTCTAGCCCAGGGAAGCCACAGCCTCGTCTCCCTCCAAGGGGCAAGAAGGCGAGTCAGAAAGTGGGCTGTGCCCTTCCACTCTCCCCTCATTCCCCTGGGGACCTCTGGGCTCCTCTTCACTGCACTTCCCCACCCTCGCAGAGCTGGTGCACGTGGCTGGTGGGAAACCCTGTCTGCGACCCCACACCTCAGAGTCCCCTAGAGAGCACTGTAGGGCTCACAGCAGAGAGGTGGCTCTGAGAGAGTGGCCCCCCAGCCACTGCCGCCACCAGTCCCCTTCCCTACCAGAGCCCTGCCCAAGGTTCCTCCTCGGCATAGGGCCAGCAGCAGCCCGTGGTCCACGAGGTCCCTCAGAGACTGGTGACCAGCTGCATCTGCCCATCCCCATCGGGACCTGGCCCTTCCAGGCCCGGGGCTGCCAGATAGCCCTCATGGCTAGGCCGCCGCACCTGGTAGTAGCCCTGCAGGGGATTCCGGGCCACCAGGGCCGGTGGGCGAGAGGTGTAGTAGATTTCAGGGGGACCAGGGGGCACGGGAGGGGGCGGGGGTAGGGCCTCACTGGGCCCTTCGGGGCTGCTGTCCGGGTACGAGGGTGAGTCCCGCAGGTTGGCCCCGCTGGCATAGAGGGAGTCCCGGCCAGGAGGGGAGGACAGGGGCCGGCTGGTGGCCCCGTCCTCTGCTGCACAGCTCTCCGACTCATCCAGATCGCTCTGGTACAGCACCGACTGGGCCCGGGGCAGCAGCAGCGGCTCCTCCAGGGCCTTGTAGAGAAGTTCAATCTCAGCCCGGTCAGCACCCCCGGGCCCTCCGGCCTCTTCCTCACCACCACCTCCTGGCACGGGCGGCACAGAGGGCTCGGGCGGTGGGGGGCCCTTGGCCACGCTGGTGCTCCCCCGCAGGTTGTTGTGAACCAGCTCCGAAATGATCATCTTCTCAAAGGCGGCAGCATCGGCCAAGTTCCGGCCCCGGGGTGGCTCGGGGCCCCCATCCCCTGGAGGGAAGTCCCCACTTCGCAAGGAGTAACTGTTGTTGAAGTTGCCGTTCAGAGGGAGGGTGTCCATGCCGCAGGCCTCCCGGCCTCCCAAGGGGTGCTCTGCAGGGTGGACACAGACTGGTCAGGAGGGGAGAGGGCCCACTGCTGGGGCAGCACCGCACCCCCGGGGGTTTTCTCTGTGCTTGCTCCTCTTCCCCAGGCTCTAGTCTCATGCGCCGGCTTTTCCTCGCTGGCAGTGGGGATGCCAAGTCAGCAGCAGGTTGGTCTGAGAGGAGGCTGGGGACCTGTTCTCCCAGTGGAGGTTCAGGTTCTCGGAAGTGTGAGGAGGCCTGGGGTGACTGGGTTCAGAGAAATGGCTACTCTGGGGCTCTGACCCTTGTCACCACCATTTCCCCACTGAAGGCCCAAACTCAATACCATTCATTTGGTTAAGTCAGAGATGGACTGGGGTGGTAGGGAGGGAAAGGACTGCATCCTTGTGTTCTCCTCCTCCAGTGAGGTTATCTGAGGAGGCCACTACTTGTCCTCACTTGGTCTCAGAAATGTCATCAGAAAAAAGCCACACTTACTGGGTTCCCGGAAGCTCCCTGCAGGTGCCAGCAAGGAGAGAAAAGAAAAGACAGTTAAGAGTGAGCTCAGCATGGAGAATCCCAGCCAGTGAGGACTCGCTCTCCCAGCGCCACTGTGGCTGTCTCCCAGAGGGCTTTTACCTGGAGAGTTGAACACAGGGGGCGAGGAGGGATTGAAGCCCACGGATTCAGCGATGAGGGTGTTGTAGGGGCTGGTGCCACCACGGGGCTGCAGGACAGGGTTGGTCAGCAGGTGGTTCCCCATGGTACCTGCCCAAGAGGTCAGAGGTCACAAAGCAGCCCAGAGATGTGAATCCAAGAACACTATGGGACTGGATCCAGGCAGAGGGACCCCATCTCACCTCGGTTCAGGGTGGGGGTACTGTTGATGTCACCTGCCATGAAGGAGGACTCTGTCTGTTTCCTCACGGTGTCGTTCCACATTCTCCGGATTCGGCTCTGGGGACACAGGCCAGACAGGAGGAGATCCTCAGCAGCCCCTCTCAAGCTTACTCATGTGATCAGGACCATCAGAGACTGGGACCCAGTGTATCCTGCCTCCTCCGGGGTTCTTGTTCTAGCCCTCCACCCATGGTGGCCTGCCTACACCCTGCCCGGCCTCCATACCTGGGTCCCTGTGTAGTATCGTGTGTTGCTTCGCATGGCTGAGGTCTTCAGGGAGCCATGTGTGCCCCCGGGGGGGGAACGGATGCAGCAGTAGGAGTGACGCAGGCACTTGCTGTACTCCTTGTGCACCTGGGGCGAGGAGGGACACCAGTGAGAGCACACGCTGGCCTCCTTGGTGACCCACCTCAACCAGTTCGCTTCGCTGTCATCTCATTTGGGCCCCTCCCCTTCTCTGCCTCCACTGACTCCTTCATCCACCACTCCTGAATCAGCAGCCACTAGGCACCAGGTACATTTTTGGCTCCAGGGTTAGAAGAGAACAAAACCACCACAAAGCTACATCTGGGAACTTACAGTCCAGTAGACAGACACCGAACATAAAGAATTACATGAATGCATCTGTAGTGTGTCTGATGGCATTAAATGCTGTGGAGAAGATGGCTGGGAGGGGCCTGGGGAGTGCTGGCAGGCAGTCTGCAATTTTCAATAGATCAAGGAAGGCTTCACCGGGAAGGAGGCATTTTAGCACAGGTTTTGAAAGAAAGAAGCAAGACTTGTGGATACTAGGGAAAAGCATCTAGGCTGAGGAGCCAAGCGCAGAAGAGGGATCACGTCTAGTATGTCCAAGAATGCAAAGGTGAGCAGGGTTGAAAGGACAAGGTGAGCAGGGTTGAAAGGACAAGAAGGGTGCAGGACCCTGTTGAGGTGGAAGCAGAGAGCCTGGCCACACTGTACATGGGGGAGGCCCTGGGAGGACTTGGCTGTGCTGTGGAAGGTCGAGGCCCTGTGAGATGTCAGCTGTCACTGTGAGAAATGGGGGCTCTGTGAGGATGTTGGCTGGACTGTGGGAAGTGAGGGCCCTGTGAGGGTGTCAGCTGTGAGAAGTGCGGGTCCTATGTGGACACTGGCTGTACTGTGGGAGGTGGTAGCCTGAGGGTATCAGCTGTGAAAAATGAGGGGCCCTGTGAGAGTGTCAGCTGTGAGATGTAGGGGCCCTCTGATGGTGTCAGCTGTACTGTGGGAGGTGGGGGCCCTATGAGGGTATCGGCTGTGAGAGGTGGGGCCCTGTGGGCGTGTTGGCTGTACGATGAGAGGTGGGGGGCGTCCCGTGAGGATGCTGGCTGTACTGTGGGAGGTGGGGGCCCTCTCAGGACATCGGCTGTACTACGAGAGGTGGGGGCCCTGTGAGGGTGTTAAATGTACTGTGCGTACCGTGAGAGTTGGGGGCTCTGTGAGGGTGTTGGATGTACTGTGAGAGGTCGGGACCTGTGAGGATGTCAGCTGTACTGTGTGTACTGTGAGAGGTTGGGACCTGTGAGACGTCAGCTGTAATGAGAGGTGCGGACCTGTGAGGGTGTCAGATGTATTAATGGGGGGGAACCTGTGAGGATGTCAGCTTTATGTGAGAGGTGGGGGACCTGTGAAATGTCAGGTGTCACTGTGAGAAGTGGGTGCCCTGTGAGAGTGTCAGCTGTAACTGAGAAATGGGGGCCCTGTGAGATGTCAGCTGTACCGTGAGGGGTGAGCGACCTTGTGTGATGTCAGCTTTCACTGTGAGAAGTAGGGGAACCTGTGAGGGGGAACCTGTGAGGGTGTCAGCTGTCACTGTAAGAGGTAGGTTCTTGGGACTGTTCTGAGCAGCAGCAGGGCAACAGTCAACCTCACAACATAAATTTTTGTGACAACTGCATCCTTATCTCCTGTCTTAGTCTCAGCCACCTCCATACTATCATGTCCAAGACCCCTTCCCTTTCTCAAACAAAACTCTGACCATGGTTCACTGTTGCTTTGGGACAAAGAGGAAATACTCCTTAGCTTGGTTTCCCCAACTGCAGTCTAGAGTGTTGCTGCTTTGCTGTTGAGAGGGCTCTGTGACTCATGGCAGCCCCACAGGTTGGGGTCGAACTGCTCTGTGGGCTTTCTGGGCTGTAATTCTTAGGGAAGCAGTCAGCCAAGTCTTTCTTCCGTGGATTTGCCAGGTGGGTTTGAAATCGCCAACTTTTAGGTTAGCAGCCAACTGCAAACCACTTATGCCATCCAGATTCCTGTCAGGCGTGCTATCACCAAGTTTTCTGTGCCTTCTCTGTATTTCTCCACTATTATCATTTCTTTCATCTGTGTTTATAAAATTCAGCTTTTAACAAATCTGTTAAGAAGGAAACTGTCCTGGAAACTTTTTCTTAAAGCAGAAATAAAAAAGAAGGCAACTTTCTGTCATCATGAAACTCATAGCTCTTTCCCTAAACTGTTCCAGTAGGCAACGCTGTGTCTGGGAGACTCCCAAAGCCATCTTCCCTCCCCCATACCTGATACTGTCCCCCACTTTGGAGAAGATAAAAGCACTTCTCTCACCCTATCTCCACTCTGTTCTCCCACCCTTCTGGAATACTCCCATCTGTCGTGCTTTCTCACACCTCCAGACTATCATCTTTTTGCCTAGAACCCTCTTCTCCCCCAGCTGAGGACTCTGACCCCAAGCTTGGCCTCCTCACAGGAGGACACAAGTCCCACCACAGACCATGGGCCTGTCCTCACATGCCTGTTCACCAGTAACTCTCTCTGGAGAACCCGGGAAATGTCTCCAAGGGTCCACTCTGGGGCTGGGTGTCTGGGATAAAGGCCACAGAGCCCCTACCCTCACCTCACCTTCTTCTGTAAGGCGCAGTGAAAGACAAAGATGAAGACCCCCTGGAAGGCGTTGAAGGTGGTGAAGAGATATGCCATGACCACTGATTCCTTGTTGATGAAGAGGAGGCCAAAAGCCCAGGTGAGACCCAGCAGGAAGAGCAGTGCAATGGCCCCCAGGGCCCAGGATCTGGGGGGACAAGGGGTGGACATATCAAAGAGCCAGGCAGAAAGGGGAGCAGGAACAGCAACAGCTGCAGCCCAGACTGTACCCCGAGCCCAGTACTTGGGGTAGGGAATCCTCAGGTGGCGGAGATAATCTGCAGAGACCCCACAGACACCACCTGGGGTTGAGCACGCCCAGGGGAAAGTGGCCTGCCTAGCGACATTCACTGGGCCCAAGCCTAGGAAGGAGAGGGGACAGAGGTGAGGATGGCAGCCTTGCCAACATGAAGCAGTCTTCATTTCTGCCACCTCTTGACCCCTTAACTGTATGCAAACTGCCTACTCCTCTTGAAATCACCCTTAAAATGGACTCACCTTTTAAACATAGCCTTGAGACAATTACATCATGTGCTAATTATATATTTTTCTAATACATCTTAAATATGTAATAACCTTTGTATTCAAAATTGTAAAACATGGACCGTCAAAGATACCAACTACTTTTAAGGGACTCTGGGAGAGATCAAGCCCTGTGTGGTGGGCCACGTCCTGAAGGAGGCACCGGGACAAGTGGGCGTGTGCGTGCGTGTGTGTATGTGGATGCGTGCATGTGCACGCACACATGGATGCTCACTTGATGTTGTCAAGGCGGCTTGAGTCTGGCTTGAGCACAGAGGAGCTCCGGACCATCTTGTGCAGGGTCACCATGAGGAACACCAGGTTCACCTGGAATAGGGGATGGGAAAGAGGCTGGGCCAGGAGTGCCACCTCCTGCCCCTGCTGAGGCCAGCACTGCAGCTACAGTGGCCCAAGGCCTCCACTATGGGCAGCCCTCCTGTGAGGCCTCACAATTTCCACTGGGGCACCCATGCCATGAAGTTAACCAGCCACTGCAACTCTGTGGGCAGTGCTGCTATGAGGCCAGGGACCCTGTCCAACTGTCACTGTCTGATGTGGTGTAGGGGGCCAGGTAGCAGCTCCTGAATGCCTGGACCTTCATTTTGGAGTTCCACAGACCCAAGCTGCTTTCATTCTCTTGGTTGGCTGCTCAGTTCTGACGGTGTTTTGAAACCAGTCCCTCCTGGGGCTCAGGGGTGAATGGGATCCAGGCTCGCTGGAACAAAGGAAGGAGACGCAGCACTGGTGGTACCGCTGTGCCTTCTGACTTACCACGATGACAAAGGAAACAGGGCCAATGAAGCTCCAGATGAAGTAATTGTCCACACGGAGCCAACAGCTGTAAAGGAAATGAGGCGGGGTGGAGAGGTGTTGAGGCCCTTCCCTGCACTGGGAGGCTGCACTCTTGGGGCCTGGGGGTGCTACTGAGAAGGGAGCCAGGCAGGAGGAACAACTTGGGGGAAGGAGCGGGAGACACTCACGCCTTCTCAGTGCCATAGCTGCGGTAGTCGATGGCAGCCGCGATGCCCACCACCAGGGCCGGGAAGCAGTAGCCGCCCAGGTAGTAGTATTTGGTGCGGGAGTACTCGCTCTCAAACACCTCCACCAACAGCAGATAGAGGTGCACGCCCTCCAGACACAGCCAGGAGAAGGCCGCCAGGAAGAAGTAGTGCAACAAGCCAGCGAAGATGGGGCAGGCGATCTGGGGATGGAGCATCGCAGGTGAGGCGGGGGCCCGTGTGCTCCCACCTTCCTCTCTACTCAGGGATGGCCACTTGCTGTCCCCTGATGCCGACCCTTGTGCGCCTACCCACCTCATACTGCGTCTTGTCTATCCCAACCAGGAAGAGCAGCTCGGCAAGGAAGAGGTTGATGCACAGGTTCTTGTGGATGGTGTTACGGTCCGTCTGCAGCCCCCGCAGGAAGCAGAAGGTGGAGATGCAGATGGCCAGGCAGACCAGGGAGATCACGATGCCCACCCAGGTGATGACAGACAGCAGGAGCTCGTTGATACGGCCCTGGTACTGGGGACGGAGCGGCACACTCAGGCCCCAGCAGGGCTCGCTGCCTCCCCCCACCTGCTGGCCTTCTGCCCCCTTTCAGGTAAGCCCACATCTTCATGCTCTGGGAGGCTTGTGGAGAGATGACAAAGGGAATACCTGCTTCTCTTCTCCGGAGAGCCCTGAGGAAGGTGGGATTGTGACCAAAGAGAGCCTCACACCCAGACAGACTCCCCTATGTATGCGGGATGTCATGCAAAGCCATTCTGGCTAGCAGCCTGGCTGACAAGTGGCACTGGGCACTTACAATCTCGCGGTGAGCCATGAGCACGGCGAAGTTGGTGAGGTGACTGCAGGCGCAAGTGGTGTGTGTCTTGTTGGACTCCACCAGGCGGCAGCCCTGGGTCGACCAGTAACCCAGCATGGACCGCTCAGAGTAGTTCCAGAAGGAGCAGTTGGCATTGAAGTGGTTCTTGGCCTGTGTGGTATGGCCCAGGATCAGAACCAGGGAGTACTGTTTGGCCCCACACTCAGCGACAGGGAGAGTGACAAGCCACAGACAAGTGTCAGGGGCTTTCAGGCTCATGGTCACACCTTGGGATCTCTGGGGACAAACTGCTTAAGCCAGTAAAGGGGAAAGGTGCACAGGGAGGAGTTGTATCTGAGCCACATGCTTAACCCTGGGGTGGGTGAAGTCTAGGGGGACACATGCAGGACGCTGGGACTCCCATGGAGGGCAGGACGCCTTGGCTCACCTCCAGGTGGGCCACAGTAAAGATGACAGGGTCCATGAGGAAGACACGGCTGGACTCCTTGTTGATGGACGCAGCAATGACCTGCGAGTTGACCACCAGAGAGGCGCCCCCTGGGCTACCCGTGCCCGCTTCTCCCGCCAGCTTCACCGTGGCATTCTCCGTGGACAGGAAGAGGCCCAGGTTGTTGTACAGGATGAAGACAACTTTGACCACCCCTGGAGGGGGCAGGCACACCTTCAGTCCTCGGAAGGGCACCTCCACCACCTGGGCCCTCAGCCTCCTGGCGCTGCCAGCTTGTCTGCCATCAGCCATGCTCACCAATGTGCCATCTCATCCCGGGCCATGGCCCAGGCAGGGGCCCCTGGGAAGCCCTCCTACAGGACTGCTATTGTAGGCAGTTCAAACCACAGGGCACTGTGCCCTCAACCAAGCGCTTACTGTGTGACCCTGAGCAAACTGCTAACCTCTCTGAGCCTCAGTCTCAAAGGAAGCAGTCCTCCTGATGTGAGCATCAAGTGTGTTGCTCACAGAATCGAGCATTGCACTCAGGAGGGCTGTGGGGACCTGCAGACCCTCTGGGTTTACACCAGCTGGAGAGGTAGGATGAATCTTTCTGCATTTTCATAGGACCCACATGTACTTGGATTCTTCACCACAACAAGAATTAACCACTGCCCTGTGGAGATGGCACAGAAAGTACCAGCCGGCTACGTTTCCACCTGACACTCAATCCCAGGGCACTGACCGTTGCGGCTGTTCTGTTTGATGGTTCTAGCTGACAGGTGGATGGAGTTTTCGCTGGGGTACTCCTGGGGAAACACCAGCTCCTGCACCTGGCCCTCTGTGTTCAGGACTGTCACCTCCAGGACTGTGGGGACAGAGAATGGCAGAGCATGCAAGATTGGGGTCTGTTCCCCAGCCAGGGGCTCAGGCTGCAGAGTGGGGCTATGTGGCAAAAGGTTCGAGGCTGAAGGCCAGGGTGACAAAGACACTCCATGGTCTAAGGCCAGGTGTGCCCCTACAGTCAAGACTTGGGTCTGAGCTTGTCCCCCACGCCAGAGATGGTTGGTGTGACACGGCACTTACCCACATTTTGTTTGGCAGCCAGGAAGCGGGCAGGCTCCCGGACATTGTCAGCCAGCAGAAAGGCACCTTCCTCCAGGACGTCCAAGAGCATGGTGGCCGTGTGCACCTGCTCTGTGGTGTTCATGTCCTTCCAGGACTCAAGAGCCTCTGGCCGCAGCAGGTTGTCCACTGTCTCCACCACAGCCTGTACAGGGTGGGTGGGGGCATGGCCCTGTGAGTCCCCCTCGCCCAGTTCTTCAGGGGCCTGGCAGAAGGGCTGGCTCTGCCCCCTCCTTTCAAGGGTCACCTGGGCCTGCTCCCCGTCCCCATACCATCTGTCTGTGTAGGTCTCACCTTAATATAATCCTTGCAGGTTCTCTCTCGCTTGTGCATCTAAGGGACAAGATGGAGTTAACATCAGGCCAGCTCCTGGGCACTGCTTCCCTAAACCCAGCACTCACATCTGGGGCCCGTTATCTCACATTTTAGTATTGTTACTACCCACAGGGACTGGGCCATCGGCAACAGTCCTAGGGGCACGCCTAGCACCCAGGACCACTGAGGCAGCACAGGAACAGCAAACCCAATGTTCTTGGAGCCTCTCCTCCTCCCTGAGTGCAGTACAGGCAGCTAGCCCAGCCTGGAGGTGCCAGGCCAGACACCACCCGAGACTTCTGGGCAGTCACCTGCCCTGGCCCCATGCTCTGCTGCCAGACCCACCTTGTTGTAGTTCTTGCCAGCCGACTCACGTTCGATGGGCCGCAAGGCCTGCAGCTGGGCGTCCAGGATGTCCAGCAGCTGCTCCATTAGCTTCACAGAGGAGGAGACATCGCCTGCGTAGATGGAGCCCCGCGTGTGACGGGCCAGCTCACTGGCGATGTTGGCTGCGTTCTCCCCGCTCTTGATCTGTGTGAGGTGGGGTGGGCACCGGCTCCATCAGGGACCATCCTGTTCTTGCCCGCATGCAGTCCTCTCTCTCAGGTCACACAGCCCTGTGAATCTCCACCAGCCCCTTCGCCTCGTCTGGTTGACTTCTGCCTCCCCATATGGCCCTGCTTCCTCTTTGGGCAGAGATGGAACTCAAGAGTCTGGCTTTCTAGACTTCGGGTCCCACTGTCTTCCCAGCTGCTCCCCCACCCCTGCTGTGTCCTGCCAGTGGCCACCCAGATCTGGTAGTCAAGCAAATGTGTGTGTCTGGGAGGGGTGGTTGCTACTGGTACCTTCTGGGCTACCTGGTTGACCCAGGGAGAGGTGCAGTTGCTGAGGTCAGGGCCCCGGGGGTTCCAGAGGCCCAGGGCTGGTAGACACTGGAAGGAGGCGATTCCTGCAGGGACACAGACAGAAACAAAGGAAAGAACCAAAGGAGAGAAGGATGGGTCAGAGGCAGCGGAGGAGACACGAGAAAGACGAGATAGATCGAGATGCAGCAGCCAAACAGCAGCAGCAGCAGCACTCGGAGGCAACTTAAAGCTGTCCTTGCTTCCTCTAAATGCCACTCAGCCTCTGGGCTCTCCAGGCTTCTGCCTGCCAGAATGATAGTCCTCTAGCATAATCCCTCCTGGAAGCTCCTTGGTAGAGCCTCTTCTGACCCATCCTCTCCTGACCTTAGGGGACATGGCTGCTACCCTGTTCCCCTACACTTCTGCTGCTCGTGGGGCTGTCCCGCTCTCAGCTGAGGCAGGAGCTGGGCTCTCTGCAGGTGTTCAGTGGGCATTTAAGGGAGGAGGAAGCTCTCAGCTGCCACAAGCTCTGGAGTTCTGCTAGGCACAAGTACAATGCCTTCCTAAGGTTCATGTCCCAGCATAACAGACAGCTAAGTGGTTTACACTCAGCTGAACAATGTGCGTGTCCCCCATCTCTGCCTGTCCCACTCACCTCGTGTCCCCTTGGGGCAGGGCCTCTCCACCAGCATCCCTTGCTGGGTGGCTGGCCACTGGACCCGCCGCACTTCCCGAGGTTCACAGAAGAGTTCGGGGGACACATGCAGATTGGGGGCCAGGGGCCTCCGGGTACTGGGGGCCGGGGCAGTGGCCGGAGGCAGGTCAGGTCCCAGTTGATTGATGGCTCCCACAGGGTGTGTGGTGAGGGGAGCCCGGCGGAGTGGGGTGGTTGCCGCAGGTGAGGCTGTGCTGGTAAGTGGAGTGGGCCGGGCTGTGGTGGTCGTGCTGAGGGGTGGGGAAGTGGCTGGGCCTGTAAGGGAGAGACGATATGAAACAAGGTCAGCAACATGGCTGGGTGGGACCACAGCAGTGTGCCCAGGCACAGGTGCCTTGTCCCTTGACTCTGGGGTTGGATCTCTTCCCACAGTTCAACCACAAAGAAGGACAGAGGTCCCCTATACCCAAGGGACCATAGAAAGTATCCAAAGAGGCCATAGAAACCCTGAGGTCTGAGAAAAGAGTTTGGAGAGGAGAGGTGGAAAGGAGATGTCAGAGGGCCACTCAACCTGGTCATTTCCCATCCTGTTCTTACTGACTCTGGCCTGTGACCCTGACCATGTTCCTTCCTGCTGGGGGCTTGGAGTTCCCCTTTTCCAAATACAACTGGCTTAGATTGGTGGCTTTCTGGCTGCTCCACGTGACCATGGGCTGCTCAGAGCCAGCTCCAGGAAGCTGAGGGGGTGACAGGAGGCTGTGGAGGAGCCCCTGCCCATGTCAACACCAGTAGCTCTGCTCTGCTCTGTTCATACATACTGGGTTCTCACCCAGGTTCCGGTCCACCTGAGGGCTCCAGACTGAAATGCTGCACTCAAGCCCTAGGAGAGGCAGTGCGGTTTCACAGTTAGGGTCCCAATTCTGATTCAAGTGAGTTAACCGCACACCCACCCCAGTCTCAGTTTCCTAGTCCGTGAAGTTTCTATCTCATGAGTCACTGTGACAATTAGATGAGTTAACAATTGTAAAATGCTTTCAACACTGACAGTCATGTGCTGTGGCTTTCTCCTACCCCCAGAACCCCCTAAACCACCTCTAGGTCTCCAAGAGTGCCCAGGATGCTGTCTACCCTAGGGCCCAAGGAGGGGGCAGGCTCCTGGCCTGGACAGTTACTGTCCTCACCAGCACTGGGGTCAGGTGGCCCAAACTCCAGGCTGTAGCGCACCACAAAATAGTTGTTCCAGACGTAGAGTTGGTTGTCACGTGGGTTGTAGTCAACAGAGGAGACAAACTGGTAGGGGTTAGGAAAGGCGAGGCTGACAGGTTCCTCGCGGTTGGCGTTGGTGTTGAAGGCATAGTCTACGCGGTTGCCAGCTGCTTCGCTGTCATCATCCACATACACGGAGCGCAACACGTAGAGGACACCGCACACCATGAAAGCATTGGACGCAGAGCGCTTGTCGTAACCCGTCTCCCAGGTGCCCTCGAAGCGCAGTGTGTAGGGGTTGAGCTGGCTCACCACCAGCCGCCCATTGTTGCCCTCGGTGGCGTAGATGACCCACAGCCCGTTCTCATCCACAGCCAAGTCAATGTCGGTCTTGCCGCCCCAGCGGTAGGGTGAAGTGTCATGGTAGTTGGCGGTGTTGATGACCGTCTCCCCACTCTTGATGCGTGTCCGGAGATCATACTTGACAATGTTGCGTGTGCGCTCCTTGTTATAGAACACGGCACCATCATAGACCACGAAGCCCGTGCCATCCACACGGTTGGGCAGGCGGTAGGTGGTAGTGTGGCGGGCAGCCACGTAGTCCTCCCATGAGGCATACTCAGTCAGTGTGTCCGTGCGATAGGGGATCCAGGGCATCACGTAGATGCGGTCCCCAGCCTGCAGTGGGTCCTTGCACCAAGCACCAGACTGGTGTTCCGACTCATGCGTCGACGTGGGCTCCAGCACCTTCTGCAGGGTCCCTGGGCACACGAAGACTGGGCCAGGCGGGTGGGTGGGAAGGAGACAGGAGAGGAGGAGCAGGGGTGAAGAAGGGAGAGAGAAAGGCACGTTGGTCACAGTGGCCATAGCGACCGGGTTCTTCCCTCCTGCAGCTGCAGTCACGGTTGCTTGGTAGGGCTGGTGATGGGGAGGGGGTTCTGGGCTGGGACACCCCCCCCCAGCTGCCCCTGTCCCTGGAAATGTCAACCCTGGAGGCCATTAAGAGTAGGGTTAGTGGGGGTGGTGGTGGTGCCTCTCTTTCCTTCCCTGGCTGCTTGAGACCCCACAGGCTGGGAAAAAGGGCCTTGGCAAGGCCCCTTCAGAGACATCCTTATGACTTAGATGGGCGGAAAGATTCCCCGCTGCAGTGACTCCTGGATGTGTCCCTCCAGGGACTCAATGCCTGCCCCTCCCTTTCTCCAAGAGCTAGGCTCAAAAGTCCCATCCTTTACCAACCACACCGAGACAGATTTTTTTTTTTAATCCACTTTCTTCCTCCTGCAAAGATTGCAAGATAAAGTGATAGTTCCTTACCCTTGTGGGTATCAGAGTGCCCCATTCCAGGATGGGGGCGGCAGAGGGGAATCAATTCTTCTAAGGATCATGAAGCAACCCATGTTCCCCCCAACCCCCACTCAATCAATAGCCAAGAAAGGGTTCCCAAGGCGGCCCCAGGCCAGGCCAGGCCCCCGCGGCCCAGCCCTCCCAGGGCCCAGTCCTGCCCCAGCCGGCAGGGTCTCTCACTGGGGCTCTGCTCAGCAGCAGACACTGACACTGGTGCACAAGGGGACATGACGGGGAGGGACTCCCAGGAAAGGGGGGAGGGGAAGAGAGCTGTGGGGCATGAAGACAGACGGGGGTGTGCAGTGAGGTCCCGGCTCCTAGCGCTGTAGACAACCTGGGAAGAAAGGGTTAGTGCTGGCAGAGGAGAGAGGGGTGAGCAGAGAATTCACTCCAAGGCCCAGGCCCGACTCAGGGTCCCTCGGGGGGGCACTCCCAGGTCCAGCTCGGAGGGGGCAAGGGAGGGAACCAGGTGCTAGGATAAAGACCCAGCCCGCCCCAGCCAGGCCCCCCACCTCCCCTGCCCCGGACCCCGATTTACCTGCGACCATCCCCGGCTCGGGAGGAGGGATCAAGGCAGCGCTGATGTCAGAAAGGTGGGGGGCCCCGCCCCACCCCCCCATTCCCTGAAAAGGAGGAAAACCTCAACTGCATCTCGTTGGCCACCGCTGGCCTGCCCATCCCTGCCCAACACATCCCAGCACCACCTGGTCCTGGCTTCCCTGCCTGGGTGGTGAGGCTGGCCTCCCCACCTCCTCCTCATAGCAGGGTGGCACCCACCGCCCCTTCACACAGGTGGGTGGGCCTCCCTCTCGCTCCCTGTTAGCATAGCCCATTGACAGGCCACAGTGAGGGCTTGGGGGGTTGCAATGAATTCTCTGCTCCTGCTTGGCCTATTACCAAAGCAGCTGGCCCAAGTGGGCAGGGTGGGCTGGGAACCTGGCTCTGGCCTGGGGGCCACCTCAGTGGCCAGAGAAGCTTGGACAGTAGCCAATACTCATCCCCACTTCAGCCTTGCTCTTCAGCAGGCTTTGGGGGCAGCCAGCCTTCCCACAGCCTTGTGGAGAGCTGGAAACGGGTCTCCAGGCACGAAGCAGCCAGGAGCATGGCTGTGAACAGGGGGAAGGGAGCCTGAGGCACAGAGGTGGGCAGGGACCAGAATGCCTGCCCCTAGGTCCTTCACTGTTGTTCCACATGGACCTGGGGGGCTTTGGGCCCCTGCTACCGCCCTGACCCAGCTGCCCTGAGAACCAGCCTTCACCTTCTACCCCTGGCCTCTGTGCCTGTCTCCCCTTTCCCCAGAGGCCCCCTCCAGGCCCATGGCATCTGAGTTGATGTGTGTGTGAAGGGGATGGTGGAAGGTCTCAGAGCCTGTCCTGGTTAAGGTTTCGGGGGAGGAAAAATGTGGTTAGAGGTTGCAGCAGAAGAGGGAGTGGACAAGGAAGGGTCTGTTTGGGGCCTCTGACACCAAGGACCCCTCCTCAGCACCAAGGTCCCAACTCCTCTTCTCTCCCCTTTGCCCCGCCCCTCCCATCGAAGAAAAAAGAATCCAGGGCTGCGCATCCAACCGGGCCTGCAAGAAGAGTGGTGCTGGGTGGGAGAGAGACTCGGGAGAAAGCAGGGAGGGGGGTTACCTCTCAGAGGCAAGGGAGGGGGAAATGGGGAGGGGAGCAGCTCAGAGGGACCACACCCCACCTCCCTCATAGGGATGCTCCACAGACCGTAACTTCAAGGCCCAATTTTCCAAAAGGCCACTCTCATCCAGCCCTGCCCCTTGGGCCACTCTGGGCTTTTGCCAGTTTACCAAAACTCTATGGGGAAGCAATGACTGCCCCCAACATCTCACCCACCGTGGCATCTCCTGCTGAAGGCTCAACAGGCAAGAAATTACGGTCCTTGTGGAAGTCCCCAGACCCTCCTAGGCCCCCTCCCCTCCAGGGGCCTCTCCCTTCCTCTAACCACAACAGCCCAGAAGAAACCCTGACTGCAGCTTCGCAAGTGTGAAAGAGCCAGAGCACCCCAACCCCCACAAGGCCCACCCCCACCCCTCAGCAACCCCCATTTGGCACGCTGCCCTCCCCAGGCTGGGAAGAGCTTGAGACCCCTCCCAGGACTGGACCCCCAGCTGGCGGGAGTGGGGCTGGGGGTAGGCTGGTGCTCCGTGCTCCAAAACAGCTCTGGGCCTTGGAAATGTCAAACCAGAAGGAACTTAAGAAGCCACTAGGAGCCCAAGGAGAAATCTGCTACCCAAAAGGAAAACAAAGGTGCCCCCTTCATCCCACCTCCCTCAAACCAGAAACACAAAAGCCAGGGGAGAAGGAAGAGGAGAGAGTCTGCTCCCCTAAAACCCCAGCCAGGAGCTGGGACAGGGTCCCTCCCCCACCCGCCCTGGATGCTTACACACTTCTCCTGAAGGAGGCAAAAGAAGTATGAGAGGAGGCCAGGTCCCTGGCAGGGCTGAGGACGAGGAAGGAGGCATAGGGAGAGGCAGAGAGAGAGAGGCAGAGAGAGACAGAGAGAGAGAGAGAGAAAAAGAGAGAGAGAGAGAGTCCTGCCCGTGCTCAGAGAGGAGCTTCCGTGGGTGTCTGGAGGGTGGAGATGCCCATGGCCGCACCAGGGCTGGCCCCACCGGGTGAACACCCGGGGTGGGGTCATCGACTGGACCAAGTTGGGAGGGGAGAAGAAGGGGCTGGGGAGGGAAGGGCAGGGTCACATTAAGTATGGGTACAGGTAGAACAAAGTGTGAGTTAGGGGTTAGCATTGGTAACAGTGCTTTTACCTTTCTGCTCCACTTCTACTTTAAGCATCGGAAGAGAGAGAGAAAACAAATTGAAAAAAAAAATGTGCAAGAAAAAAAGAGAAAAAAAAGATTAAATTGCTTTCGTTTCTTTTCTGGCAACATGCCCCCTTTTCCTTTCCTTCCTCACTCCTGCTTCCCCAACCCCATATGTAGTATCAGTTCAGCCCCCGCCCCCAAGTCCCTTCCTCTAGGAGTAGGGTGGGGCAAGGGAGTATCGGGGAGACGTTACAGAAAAGGGGAGACACACAAGAGGACAGAGACAGAGAAACAGAGGTAGGGTGCAGGGCAGGCAGACGGAGCCCTCGGATTGGAGGGAGACCCTCTGTACAGAGAGGGGTACAGAGGGCCGAGGGGTGCCCCAGCTGGGAGGTGGGCCACCGGGAGGGACTGGGGTGGAGGAGCCACTCTGATCCCCTCCCACCTGCCCAGGCCCTCCTGCTAGAACAGGGACCTGGGAGTACAAGAGTTCAGTGCTGAAAGGGCAAGCTGAACTCCTCAACCCCTAGCCTGGCCATGTCCAAGTCCCGCTGAGTTCCGCAGGCCCTCACCACCCAGAGAGAGCAAACACAGAGAGAAGGTGGCGGAATCAGACACAGTGACAGGGAGGCAGACAGGCAGTGCACCCTGGCCTCAGAGCCAGCCAGGACGGGGAGACGGAGGCCAAGAGGTGAGAGGCAGGGGAGGACACAGACAGGGCCATACAGCAGGCGGCGGGCACAGACACCCCTGCTCACGGGCAGCCCTGCAGCTGGGTTTCTCCCCCAGCCCCCCGTGGGCCCAGGAGTTGGGAGCTCTGCGCCTGCCCGCACCTGGGGGAGTAAGGGCACGTTAGGCTGTGCTCAGCTGCAAGGCAAATCCAGTGTTAGTTGGGCTTGTCCAGGGAGTCCCAAATACTCACTTCCCTTTCCCCACAGTAGCCCCTACCACCCACCCCTGACCCACCCACAGCAGCACTGGGGTCAGCCTCAGGGTGGGGGCCCAGTCTCTGAGGCCCAGGGCAAAATGGCTTACAACCATGCCCACAAGCCTCTGCTTCCCTGTCCCCTTGTCTCTCAGGGTGGCCCTTACACAGGCCCTCCAGGGGTCCCAACCATGTCTCTGAAGACCTGAGCCTCAGCAGGGAGATCGCAGGGGCAGCGCTGGCCCCCAGCACCTTATCCAGGCCTGGTTCACAGCAGATGCTCCGCAAATGTGGGGGTACATTAGCACCGGGGCTCCCTGTCCTCTAGCCTCACTTCCATTGCTCCTTCTTCCAGTCCGCCTCCATCCCTAGCCACACATGTCCACCACGTGTGTCCACATGTGTCTGTAACATCTCTCTGTGGCCTCTGGCAGCCCTTTCTCATCAGACTGGGAGGTGCCCTTCCTGCACTGTGCAGCCCACCATCCCAGGCCTCTGTGGCCCTACACACATTCAGGGCTCGTCTCCTTGAGGCCTCTAAGTTCCTTTTCCCTGAGGCCCTCTAGCTCTGTTCTGCCTCTCCCTATCTGGCATCTACACAGGTTGGACTCCACTTGGACCAGGGGTTTTCCCTACCCTTTATCACACCTGCCTTCAGAGAAATTGGGTTATTCATCTGCTTTTATTTGTGATTATTAACAACAGTAATGATTGGTATGAATCTTAGTGAGTAGTCACAACAAAAGCAGCGACTACCAAGCATACAGCATGAACTGGATGCTGCAAGCTGTGCTGACGCTGCCCTGTCTACAGATGGAGAAACTGAGGCTCAGGAAGGTGAAGTGATAGGACTGGGGCCACTTGGCTAGCAACAGCAGCAGCGTTTCGTTCATACCTATTGCTAGGGGTGCCCCGTAGGTGCTTTATCCACATAGCTCTACTTACAGTATCCTAGGGAAGACTTCATTCTCCCCTGATTACAGATAAAGCAGCAGGCTCAGCCAGCTAGCTTGAAAGAACTTTCTGGAACATTACTGAGCACATCCTGAAGCAGGCTCATGGCTGGGTGCTGGGGGTCGGTGGGCCTGAAGAGAAAGCCTTTGCCCTCAGGTAGTCCTAATACAAGGATCTGGTTTCTGGCCCCAGGCCAAGTGCTTGACAGGCACGATCTCTGGACTCTCCCCTCCTGCAGCAGCCCAGAGAAACGACACCATCTGCTCACGGTTTCAGCCCCAGAATGTTGAAGAGCCAAACCTCGAACCTAGGCTTGCCTATCTTCCCTGCTGTGCTATGCTTGCTTGCTACCTCCCACCCGCTTCCCTGCTGTCCCAGCCGCAGGGCAGGCAGTGTCCCCAGTGCTGTGGGGAGGCTTCAAGGAGTAGATGGGCATCCCCCTCGGCTGATGGCTGGAGGCCTCAGTTGCTGAAAGGAAAGGGTGAGGAGTAAAAGAAGAAGGTTACGGAAGCATATAAGCAATCCTGTCTCCCCCAGTGGAGTAACCTGCAAGGAGAAATCAAAAGTTGGGGGGAAGGCTGAGGTGGTAGGGGAGAGGCGGGAGAGTTACAGGGCTTCCTGCTCCCCCTGCCCCTCATGCTCAGACACCCTGGTCACCCTGCCTCCTCTCCCCTCCACCCCGAGGCCCTGTGTCCAGGTGGGCTACATGAAGCTGGGAGAGGAAAGGAGAAGGGATGATGGGGAGGAGGGAGGGAAGAGAGAAGGCAGGACAGCAGGGTGATGTTCAGGGCAGGATGCTGAGGAGGAGAGACCCTGTCTTTGTCCGCTCCCCTTGGCCAGGCTCCTGCTGACCACTCGCAGTCCAACATGGCGGCACTTCCTTTGCAGACAGGAAGTGCTATCATGGTAACGGACAAATCAACACGAAGATAAGAAATCTGCTGACAATAACCCTAGCCCTTCACATGGGATCTGCCACTAGGCTTCAGAGGGTGGTATGCCTTGCAATATGACTGGCACGATGCTGCTTGTCGTGTTGAGTCCAGCTTCAGGGACTAGGAAGGTATACAGTAAGTAGCAGTGTAAGACAGACAAGAATGGGGATGTAGGAGGGGTGAGGAGGGGGCAAGAGAGCACAGAGAAATTTGAGAAAGGAAGTGAAGTGAGTGAGGGAAGAACAGGTGCATGAGGGGTCAGGAACGAAAGGGCGTGTGAAGAAGAGGGAGGCAGACAGTTTTGAGGGCAGCAGTCCAAGTTCAAGGGAGATTTAAGTGTACAAAGCAAAGCACGGGAGTGTGAATAAGTGAGGGGAATGTGAACAGAAGTTTGACAAAATGACCTGTGAGGGTGCAGAGTCTGTGAAGCAGGAGCACCAAGTGTGGATGCGAGTGTCTGGGAGAAGAATGTGTGTGGGAGGAAGCAGGCCCAGCTGTCCCCCAAGTGCCCGGTGCATATGATAGGTCAAGGTGTCTCCTCCTCACTCACTTGGGGAAAGGGCCCTCATTACACAAAGAACAAGATCACTCACTGTAGGGAACACAGTCGTACTGCACCTCCAGGTACTTGTAGGTCCCTGGACACGGGTCAGGAAAGGCATCAGAGCCAGCGACCACCACACACTGGGTGCGGTTGTTACACCTGTGGAGGAAAGACAGGGAGCTGGGACACAACCTAGAATTGGGGGCAGGCCCCCATCTTTCCCAGTCTACAGGGTCGGGACAGTAATAACCAAACCAGTTGCTATGAGTCAGTTGTGACTCATGGAGACCCCATGTGTCTTAGAGTGGAACTATGCTGGGCAGGGTTTTCCATGGCTGTGATTATTTTAGAAGGAGCCAGGCCTTTCTTCCAGAGCACCTCAGGGTGAGTTTGAACCACCAAATATCTGGTTAGTAATCAACCGCTTAACCATTTGTGCCATTTGGGGACTGGCCTCAGGGGAGGAATGAACACCCCCAAAATGTGAAGGAGTGGTGGGGTGAGAAACCAAGAGCAGAGGCCTTGAGTGGGCATTGTTTTCTGTTTCCTGGGTGCTTTCTCTTCCCCACCAGGGAGGGCTCTTCTCCTTTCAGCCCTGCTCAGTGTCGAACACAAGGCTGGACCAGAGAATGCAACCTGTAAACAAGCTGCCCTTCATCACATCTGAGTGTCACCTTTCCTGTCCATGATATTTTTCTTTAACTTGACTTTAAAGCCCTTTTGCTGTTCACTGAATCAGTACAAGTGAAGCCACATATGTAAGGCTGTGTTCCTTCAGAACGGAAACACCCTCCTCACAGGGTGTTTGGTGTCCACCTCAGCATAGTGTGGCTGAGCATGGTCCATGAAGCACTCTCTGGGCAACACGTTGCTGTGCGGATTTACAGCCAGAGCAGAAACAAGAGAGGCCAAGTCCTCACTTTGTGGAAAATCCATTCTTTATTCCTCACAAGGAGCTCGCGAGTCCGTGTCAGCTTCTTCATAGTCTAGCTAATACGTATAGGAAGACCCACTGAACAAAAAAACAGACATCTGCTGTCTGTCCGTCCATCTGTCCTCACAGTCAGGGTCCCAATTCTTGGAGTGGGCCAGGTCTAGACCAGACAGGATTACAACCTGGCTATGGGTGTGCACACAGTGACTTGTAAGGCTTCACAACAGGTAAAAGCAGAGTGGGCCCTTTGTCTTCAATTCTGTCCTCAACCAATGAGTGCCCAATGCTGACACAAAAAATGCAAGAAGTGCCAAGGGCCTGGCAGGAAAGGGTCCACCCATATCTACCCTTTTCCTTAAAAGTGGAACAGTTGCCTCAAAAAGTTAAAACAGTGCTACTACATGGCCCAGCCATTTCACCCCAGACATAAACACAAGACTTGAAAGTAACAAAATCAAACACTTTTACATCAGTAATCACTGCGCCATGATTCACAATCACCAAAAGGTGGCAACAGCTCTGATGTCACCAACAGATGACATATAAACAAAATGCCGTCCATCCATACGATGACATATTACCTGGCTATAAAAAGGAATGAAGTTCTTATATCCGCTACCACATGGATGAACCCCCAAAGTGCTATGCTCAGTGAAAGAAGCCAGGTACAAAACACCACGTAGAATAAACTCCACTTGTATGCAACATCCAGGATCCAGAGAGGCAGAAAGTAGATGAGTGGTTGTCAGGCAGAGGAAGGGAAGTGGGAGTGACTGCTAACAGGGACAGAGTTTCCCTTTGGGGTGATGGAAATGTTCTGGAATTACAGAGAGCTGGTGACTGTGAGTGTCCTAAATGCCACTGATGGTTCTTTCTAAAACAGTGAATCTAGTATTATGTGAACTTTGCCTCAGTGATAATAAACACGCACAGAACGCCAGCCCTCAGAGAAAGACTCCGTGTCCCAGCATCCCCTGCAGCTGTACGGTCACGTGAGTGACCAGTGAGATGTAAGCATGACTTGTGCCTATAAAAGGTGAGGGGCAAGGGGAGGTGCTGGGCACATACATGCCAAGCAACAGACTAGCAGCAACATCAAGGTATTATGAACTCCAACCTTGTTCAGGTCACTGTGCTTAGTCTGAGGTGTCTCTGTCACCTTTCAGCTCCTCCCTGTCCCCTGATGGGTGAGGTCTGTGACTCATGCCCTCCCTCAGCTCACAGTCAGTGCACTGCTCAGCGTGTACTTCCCAGCTGGGCCCAATGCCATCCAAGTGTCTGGGAGGCAAGGAGGAGGAGGAAGGCAGTTCCCATGGAGTAGGGGCACAACACAAGGACAGGCTTGGAGGCTGGACTGGGACCACCACCGTGGGGTGTTGGGAGACAGCCAAGTAGAAATGAAAGGCAAAGTTGTCAGGGGCGGTGGGTACTTGAGAACAGGCAAGGGGCTGCTGACAAAGGAGCCCAGAGGTTGGGTGTAGCCTGGTCACGCTCACCTCCTGCCTGAAACTCTGAGGATCTTGGTGACTGCAGACACTTTCGGGACTCCACTGCTGGCATGCAAGGCCTCCCCTTCTACCAGCCTAGGTTCCAGGCCCTGGAGTGAACCTGGCTGTCTCAGACATTTGGCACAAATTCTGTGAGTGACTGCTGTGTACCTGGCTGTTCTAGGAACCGTGGACATGGCAGTGACAGAAAAAACCGCCCTGTCTCTGTGGGCTGATGGTCCAATGAGAGCAGAAGAGAAACCACACACACCAAGGAGGCAAAGCATCAGAAGGAAATAAGAGACTGACATCAGGGCTAAGGGGGCTGGAGGTTGATGGCTGGCGCTGCAAGTTCAGAGAGGCCAGTGTGCGGGCCCCTGAGGAGGAGGTGGAGGGGCTACGTGGAGGTAACAGCATCCCAGGGCGAGGGAACCGCCATCATGGGGCCCTGAGTGAGGAGACCCTGATGTATGTAGGCACAGGCCAGGGTGGCTGGAGCTGAGAAAGCAAGAGGGAGAGAAGGGGAGATGAAGGACGGTGACAAGGCAGCATGTGCAGGGCCTTCTGTGCCGTAGGGGGCACCTCGGCTTCTGCTCTGAGTGAGGTGGAGTCATGGCTGGACAGCGGGTGTTGACAGTGTACCTGGCCAAGGGGACAGCCTGTAGCAGGACAGAGGGGCAGCAAGAACTGCTAGAGCCCAGGGTGAAGGTGTGTGGAAACAGTGGTTAGAGTCCGGGCACGATCTGAAGGAAGAGCCAGCAGGCTCTGCAGGTGGACAGTGTGTGTGTGTGTGCACACTCAAGGCTTCTGCAGTGCCTCACCCTGGGACAGCCTCCCTCCACACATGCAGACTCATTTACACTCACATAACACAAACAGCCACACACTCATTTACACTCACACATTCAACATGCAGACTCACACATACATTTACACTGCCACACACATTCAACAGATACACATATACACAAGTGACACATTTACACTTACATATTCAATGCACAAAGCCACACATTTACACACCCACATACATTTACACTCACACTCTAACACATTTACAAAACATACATTTACATTTATACTTATACTCACATTTACACATTCAACACACAGCCAGATACATTTATGCAGCCACTCCCATTTTTACTCAGATTCAGCACACACAGCCGCACACATTTACTCACACGCTCAAATTCCATACACTCACATTTCTACTCAAACGTATTTACACTCACACACATTTACAACACACATTTGCACTCACTCACATTTATACACACATTTGCACTCAGTCACATACTTTCAAACACATCTACACTCACATTCAACACACAGCCACACACACTCACCCTTACACTTACACTCAGACACACCCCCACACTCGTACTCTCCCTTTTGTCTAGGTATGGCTGTCACCTCCTTGGGAAAGACATACCTGATCTCTCATACCTGGGGTGAAGAGCCCTCCTTTGCTCCTCTGACACATCACACTGTTCTGCCACTGCTTTTATCCTGCAAGGTCCCCTGCCCGTCACTAACCTTAGGGTAAGATTCTGGAGGGGGTGGGTTAGTGTGTGGAGGTTGGGCTGGTGTTGGGGGCTGGGTCTTATTTTCTTTGTCTGCACAGGGCTTGGCACTTGGCTGGCACTCAGGGGCTTCTATCATAGGGATGGAGGAAAGGACAGGGCACATGGGGCATGTGGAGGACACTGCTTTGTGCAGGCATGCCCCCCGTAGCTGGAGCAGACCGGTAGCTCACCTCTGCGACATGATCTTGAAGGCGTCCGGCAGGTAGCACTGCACATTCTCCATCTGGAACGGGTCAGCATCACAGATCTTGTCGTCTGTACGCCCGTAGTTGGCATTCTCCACCATGATGACATCGCTGCCCGGGCACCGCAGCTCAATGGGGTAACCCTCACACGCCAGCTCCCGCCGCATCAGCCCGAATGGGAGCCCGGCCCGGCTTAGGCCTGTAGGGCAGGGCAGTGTCACAGATGACAGGGAAGGGGCTACATCTGCAGCTCTGCTGGGCCAGAAACGTCAGTTTGTATAGCTGTAAAATGGGCTTCTCGCATGTCCACTAGCAGTAGTAAGAAATTTAACCTTATCCATTGCCAGCTCAGCTGTTTCGGGGATGGCAGGTTCTGCGGAGATCAGTTTCTTCAGCTGTAAAATGGGCTTCTCATACGCCCACCTGTGCAGTAAAGAATTTAACTCCACCCAAAGATATGTCTGGCCCTGGCCCTTGGTTCTTAGAAGGACATCCCTATGCCCTTGCATCATCCCACCTGACAGGAATGTCTCTGCTTACCTGGGGACCTGGGTCACCCTGGGTCACAAAGTATCAGCCCGACCTCTTAGGGGCTGGAGGTTGAGGTCTGTCACATGGGTGGCCAACCGTCTCCATGTGCCTGAGCCCAATAACAATTCTGATCACATCACTGCCACAGAGGTCAGTGCTGCCATGACTCCAGAAGCAGAGGCTACCAGGAAGTGCTTTGTATGGGGCTGCCCACAGCTCTGCCCTGTCCCTCCTCCCCTAGCTGATTCCATCAGTGCCCCTTCCCTGTCATAAAACATAGCCACGGTGCAACAGCTCTCAGTGGGTCATTCCAGTGAATTAAAGAAGTGGAGGGTGGTCTTGGGGATCCCTGAGTTGGCAGATGGCATCTCAAGTGAGGGTGGTAAGTGGCCCGGTCCCTAATCTCCAAGTGGCCCATGAAGGGGGTGGCATGCACTCCTGCCCTGAAGGATAAACTGTAGAATCTGCTCTGCCACCACCCGGCTGAGCTGAGTGTGTCCTTTAGGCCAAGACTCTGAAGTGTGACCTGGGGACCAGTGGCAAAACAGTTCTAAATGCAGACTATGGCTCCTACTCCAAGCCTGCTGAAGGAGAACCTTGGGAGCAAGGCCAGGAGCCTTCCCCAACTAGGTGAGCTTGATATACTCCAGTTCAGGCCACCATTGTTCTGCCCTTCTCAGGCCTCAGTTTCCTGATCTGTAAAGTGGGGTATGCAGGGTTGTACCACAAAGTGTCCATGCATAAGGGAATCCTCTTGAGCGCGACACTGAGGGTTACCATCTGGGAAACTTCCAGGGTTGCCACTGAGATAAAAGAGCACGGCCTAGGCAGAGTGAGCACCTGCTAGGGCATCTTCACACAGCATCCTGCACTGTGCAGGGTGAATGATGTGGGCTCAAATCCCCACTTGACCACTCCCTGGGGGTGACTCATCTAAGACACTCTCTGGGCCCTAGCTCCTCCCTTGAGGTGCAGTGCGAGGAATTTAATGTGCCACACAGGCCAAGCACTTTGGTCTTCAGCAGACAGTAAGTGCAAGCTGCCACTATCGTCAGTGTCACTCAAGCATCCAGTCTGGGCCAGACAGGGGGCTCTAGGCTGGTCAGCTGCTGAGACAGCCTTCTTCAGTACTGGTCCCTGCCACACCTTACAGGCTACCTGGGGAAGTGCTGATACAGAGAACAGCCTGGAGGCGCCAACTTGGGGACTGTCCCTTGCAATAGCAGACTGCAGGGGGCCACAGGGCAGGAAGAGAAACAGCAAAGCAGCCCTTCCCAGAGGCCGGGCCCTCCAGTGCTAGCCAGGGTGCCCTGGGCCTGGCAGCCCAAATGTGGGGTTTCTTGGGGTGAGTTGAGTCCCAGTCGGGGAAGTTTTCCATGTGCTCCTTTCGACACCATCTGCTTCCCCAGCTAATTTTAGCCCTTCCCAGGCTGGGGAGGGCTGGGGGTGGAGGGCTGGCGCAGACAGGCCCAGGGGTGGGAGCACGGCTTCTTCCCAACCCAGCTGGGGCTGCAGGGCAGGACCCTGATGGGCAGAGAAGACAGGGCACTGGGGTGCTGCTGACTGGGGCTGTGCTCAACACTGCCATCTTCACCTTCAGGCCCACTGGAGGGTACTGGGGAGCAGGGCTGTGACCGATGCCCCTCACACAGGGCTGGGCAAGTTGGCCTGGCTGGCCAGGGCCAGGGGTGCAGCCAGTCTTCTCACCCAAGCTGCCATCAGAAGCAAAACTGAATAATTGGGGCGGGTGGGCAGTGGCTCAGGGTGCTAATTGTGGCCTGTGCATGATCCTGGGGCCGGTACAGGGCCGAGCTGGGTAATTAGTTGTTTTTAAATAAACATCAGCGGGCATGCTTTAATTAAGTCTTTTTCCCAGTGAGAGCCTCAGAGATGTAATCACAGAGAGAGAGACACACAAGACAGAAGCGTGTTAGCTCACCGGGGTAGCCTGTCCACATCCCAGGGGGCCACAGCTGTGTCCCCAGCTCTGGGACCCCTGGTGGGACAGCACCTGGTGCCTGGCTGCAACCTGTTGGGGTGTGGGAATGATGCAGGGGCTCCTCAGAAATGGCAGGGTAAGGTGTGATCCCAAAATCTTTCTCAAGCTGGCTCCCACCCCTTTGGACAGATGGGGCAGGCTCTAAGCGGTGGCCCTGATTGTGCTTGGGAGTCGTCTGGGTGATCTGACAACCAGTTGCTGGAGGCCACCCTGCCAGTAGAGTTAAGAGCTGTGGTCCCTCCCCAGTCCAAGTAGCTCCTACCTTGGGTGGCTGAGGTGACTAGGACAGCAGTGACGCAGAGGCTCCAGAGCACAGCGGCCAGGCGGGCCATGTCGACGGCAGCCAGAGGCGTGTGTGGAGCAGTCAGTGTCCTGCCTGGGGGGCCTTGCCCCGCATCACTGGGCAGGCACCAAGGCCTGGCCCACCAGCCTGGGGAAGAACAAGAGAGTGAGGTGCCACATGGCCAGGGCCAGGCAGCCAGCAGCATCCCAGCCAGGCTCAGGGTGCTGCCCTGTCCTCTGGCAAGTGGTTGGGCGTCCATCCTGCTGCAGCGCTGCCCAGCTGCAGCTGACAGAAGCTGCAGCCTAGGGCTGAGGCGGACCTCTCCCAGGTCTCTAGCACTCCCCTGCCTGCCTGCCAGGGACAGCCCCACCACATGGGCACCTGGACTTCCACCTTTCCCCAAGGGACCTTCCAGTGGCAGGGCAGCTCATCAGGACAGCACAGCAGCAGAGGGCCACCTCACCCAGGCATGCCTCAGCCCCCCCACCAGAAAAGCCTCTCTCCTCTATCCCTAATCCAGATCCCTGCCCATTCATCATTCCTCTGCTTGGCATCCTCACCAGCTAAGAGGAGGAGAGGCCTGGTCCTGGGTGGGGACCCAGGTGTCCCGCTCACAGCCTCTGGTCGTGGGCAGGGATCCAGCTGCCCGCCCCAGACCCTGCTTCCTGTCTCTTGTGCTCTGGTAACTAATTAGAATCCGGCTGGCTGGCGCCAGGGATGGGGACCAGGGAGGCCTGAGTCCCCTCTTTCCCCTCTGGGGAGCCCTCGGGGTAAAGCTGGAGACAAGCAGGCGGAGTGAGAAGGGACTGCTGCCCCGGGGGGCTGGGCAGCTAGCGGGGGCCCCTTCCAGGCAGAAGCAGGCACTCCTCAGGCACACTGGGTCGGGGGTCTCAGAACTCAGCTCTGACCCAGTTTCTTCCTCTCTGGCAGCTCTTCCTCTCACCTCTCCCTGACCTGTTCTCCCCTTACTCCCCAAGTTGCAGCCCTGGAACTCTGCCCTGGGCTCTTGGCTTTTTTTAAGCCCTAGTCTTCTGAGAGTGGTCCCTGCCCGGAGGCTTTCTGTGAGGAGGCTCAGGGTGCCATGTTTCAACGGGCCCCCTGTGTGCAAACCACCACTTTGTCCTCTCTCCCAGCCTGCCCTTCACACTCAGCACCACCAGCGAGCTAACACTTCCCAGACATCTTCCCATCATGGACTCTCAACAGAGTTCAACCCAATCCAACTTGTGATGACTCCATACAGATCAGAGTAGAACTGTGCTCCACAGGGTTTTCAATGGATGATTTTTTGGGAGTCAGTCAGAAAGCCTTTCTTCTGGGGTGCCTCTGGGTGGATCTGTACCTTCCAATTAGCAGCCGAGCGTGTTCACTGCTGCACTACCCAGGGTCTCTGCCAACAGCTCAAGGCAGTGTTCTCTCCCCGCCCCCAAAAGCATTCTAGCAGCCTTCAAAGTCCTCCTTCATTGGCCTTCTTAGCTCCCCGACCCATTTCTGCTCTACCACTTCTGCTCTCTGCTGTTCCTTAACCATGCCAGGCCCTACCCCAGGACCTCTGAACATGCCACGTCTCTGGGCATTTGTTTACACGTAACTTTTTTTTGTTTTATTGAGACAGAACTTACATATGTCACCCATTTCAAGTGTACCATAGTTTTTATTAGTATATCCAGAGACATGCAAACATCACCACAGTAAGAACCTTTTCATCACCTCAAGTCCCACACACGTTAGCTACCACCCCAATTCTCCCATTACCCCCGGCCCCTGGCAACCACTACACTGCTTCTGTTTCTCTCTGTGGATGTGCCTAGTCGAGATGGTTCATATAAATGGAATCATACAATGCGTGACCTCTTGTGACTGACTTATTTCACGAGTGTTTTCGTGGTTCGTCCACACTGTAGCATCCATCACTACTGCCTTTCTTCCCATGTTTTGGTTGTTGTTAGGTGCCACGGAGTTGTTTCCGAATCACAGTGACCCTGTAGGACACAGTGGAACCGCGCTACAGAGTTTCCAAGCATCACCTCACGGATCTGAACTGCCAACCTCTCGGTCACCAGCTGCAGCGCTTCATCTATAGCTGAGTAATACTCCACTGTGGCTGGACCAGCATCCCTAGGTGGTGGAAAGGTTAGCACCCAGAGGTATCTTCGAAGAAAGGCCTGGTGATTTACTTCCAAAAGAAATCAGCCATTGAAAACCCTATGAAGCAGAATTCTACTCTGACACACAAGGGGTCATTAAGACTGGGGTTGATTTGAGAGCAACTATGTCATTTTCTTTTTAATGGATGGATCACATTTCATTTGTCTATCTGTTGATGGACACAAAATGTAACTACATCTCTCTTGCACAGTATGTTCCTGCCACAAGGCCAAGGCCATGGACTGCTGTGCTCACTGGCGTATCCTCAGCTTCTAGAACTGGGCCAGGCAGACACCAACGAGCATTTGTCAAACAGACCCAGACCCAGGAATCCACCTCGGTTCCTCGCTTCTTCCCTCAAGCAAGATCCACTGATAAGTCCTATGGGCTCTGCCCCTAAAACAGTTCAGACCTCTGTCCACTTCTGGCCCTAATGCCACCACCCACCATCATCACCTGTGGTGGGGTGGTGGTACCGGCCTCCTCCTCCTCCTCGGGCTTCCTGTCTCCACGCACCCACCACTGATCCATCCTCTGCCCAGGGGTAAAGGGTCATTTCATGATCCAGATCCCAGCACAGCCTCCCCCTCAGCTCTCCAACTTTGTGCTCCTCACTGGGGCCAACAGGGCTGCCCCTGCCCCAGCCCCCAGCCCAGCCCAGCCCAGCTCTCCAATCTCCTCTCCTTCTCCTCTGCCCAACTCGTCCCCCCTCCTGCTACCTAAGCTACCCCCTCTGCCCAGACCCCAGCCCTAAGACTGAAGCAGTCTGCCGAGGCTTCTCACTGCTCAAGGCTCAACTCCAAGGGTGCTGCAGCAGAGACCTCTCCTGACCATTCCTACTGGCTGTCACATTCCCTGGCTTTTCCTTGACAGCTCTGCAGTCAGCTGAAGTCACCTTTTTACACTGATTGGTCTGTTGCTGGCCTTCCCTACCAGACTGTAAGCTCCCTGAGGGCAGGGGTTCTACCCAGGCCCAGCCCATGACAGGTTCTCAATAAAAAGAGGCAGCAGAACACAGTGACTGGGCAAGACGCCCCCTCTATGCTCACCTGAGAACTGGGCCCCCCTCCTTCAGTAAACCCCTCAACCACTGCCAGCCCATAGCAGTCTCCTCCTCCAGCCCTGAACACCCCTAACTGGAGGCACCGGCCCCAGGTGGATGGAGGCTCCCCTCCCCCGCTCTTCGAATGTAAAAGCCATCCAAGGCAGGAGGAGTTGAACTGGTCAGTGGCTGGTGAATGCCAGGGAGGCCACTGGGTGCCAGTCTCTGGGGGCTGCTGGCCATGTGGGTCTGGCTCCCAGCTGCCATTTACATGCTTTGGGACCTTGAGCCAGTCCCCTCAGACATCTAGGCCATCAGCCCTCAGCTCCAGCAAGTCTGCAGGACTCTGTCCATAGCACAGCCCACATGCACCTGAGGGTGGTGCCTCTCTTCCTCCCAGGTGGTCTCTAGTCCTCTTCCCACCCTCACCCCCATCTTGGAAATGCCAAACAGCCTCCTGAGTTCAGGTACCATCTACACTGACAACGGCCATCTGAGCTCTCCAGCCCAAGCTCTCTCCTGATGGACTGACTGTCCACGCTCCCCGCTCATCTCCACGGTGTCTTCATTCCAACTGGACCAAGTATTCCCCCACCTCAGCCAGCAGTCCTTGGCCAAACCCCGTGGCTCCAAATCCCTGGCTCTTGGCCTCACCACCACATCTGGGTATGAGTAAATCCTGGAGGCAGTATTTCCAGAACACCCCAGCACCTGCCCTTCCTTGGGAGCTGCCCCTAAGTCCCAGCATCACCATCGCCCCCTGATGGCCCTGCCCACTGCCTGCCCTCCAGCCCCTCTGGCCTGCACGGTCCCAGCTCCCCCTGCAGGCAAGGGCCTTTTAAATGACAATGTAGGCACATGGCTCTCCCAGCTCTATTCCACTGCCCATGAGCCCCTGCTCCCCTGCAGCTGGGTCCCCAACAGGCCACCTCGGCCTATGCAGCCCCACGCCTGTGTGGGCTGTCCTCAGAGAGTTGGGTCCATAGCCACTTGTTCTTCTCGTTAACATACGACACCATGTAGGTTTCCGTGTTACGTGTATGAACCTATGTTAAGTGAGACAGTTTTACACAGGCTGACTTAACACGTATGAAACGGAAGGACTAGATGAATCTCTATATACAACCCTGGGAGCAGGGGCTGCCGTACAGCAAGTGTGACTTGTCCCCTGTCACTCACAGTCCCGATAATATCCCCACCATCTCCACCCTCACTGTCCCTGCCTCTATTGTCATCTCCATCCCCACTGTCCCCACCACATCATTACTGTCCCTGCCTCCACTGTCTCATTCTCCCCACTGTCCCCACCACATCCTTACTGTCCCTACCTTCCTGACTGTCTCTGTCTTTGCCAGCCCTGTCCTCACCCTCCCACCCTCCCTGTCTCGCCTGTCCCTGCTGACACTCCCCGCATCTCACTTGCCCACTCCTTGACTCTCTCTAACCTTAGAGGAGACAAGCTCCTGAACTGCGGTGTCATCTCCCTGTGTGGTCTCTGGTGCCTGAGCACACAGGAATAATTCCTACATGACCACAGTTGAGTGTCCAAGGATGCTGTGGGAGCAGCTACCTGGCAAGGCTGGGTACCAGCCTGCCACTCCCTGAGCACCTCTCCACAAGTGTCCCCCAAAGCCCCCGGCACTGCCCCACTTGATTGGAGTTGGGGCAGCCAGGTACTCCTGCCTCCGACTGGGGTCTGGCTATGCCCCATCCTACCCCACCCCACCCAGGCAAGTGTAGCTGGCACACTTGATACCACTGAGGTAGAAGGCCAGATTGGAGAGGTGGTGCCGTCACCGGAGACTGAGGCCTGATCCTCCCTGAGGCCCAGGGGTCATCATGGCACACAACGGGGTTGCAGGCAGAGATGCAGACAGGGCTACGCAACCCTGGGGCGCACATGGGTCACAAACTACGGGAGTGGACAGTGAGATATACAGCACGACCTCCATGCCCCATGCTGCCATGGTCAGCAGTGATACCTGGTCCGAGCATGCTGTGCAGCCAAGTCATGTAATTTTCACAGACTTAGCGAGGGTGGGGCCCTATCCACCTGTCCGAGAGGAGGGGACAAGGGCCCGGAGTTGAAGGCACAGTCCCAGGGGCACCCAATAGACTCAGTGAGGCTGGGGACCTGGAGCCCACCAAGCCCCCATCCTCCCCTGCACTTGTATGTCTGCTACCACCCCAGCCTCGGTAGTCCCAGGTACACCCCCTTATACTTGCAGGATATAAGGGCAGCTGCTGCACTCTGGGGGGGCTTGGCCCCAGGCATACTCAACTCCACCTCCAGGGGTTGCCCACCAGCCACACAGCTCCTGTGTTTGTGTCTGAGCCCCTGACACCTTCCATCAAGGGTGGGAAGAGCAGAAAGGGTGAAGCCCAGGGTCAGGGGCCCAGGCTCTGTCCTTGGGTGCCCTGGGATGAGGAGGGGTGAGTGACAGGAGGAAAACCGGCTGCTGGAGGAGTGGGGGCGCCTCTAGCCTGCCCTAAAGTGTGGTTGCCATAGCAACCCTCTGTGCTTATGTGGGTGGTGTCTGAATGTCTGGGAGGGGTACTGAGAGGGGGCTTGAGGCTCCCCACAGCCTCACCCCTTCCCCAAAGGCTGCCAGCCCTGCTCCTTGGCCGGCCCCTCCACACCCATCCCATGGTGACATCTCCTGCCTCTTGCCAGGTTCCTCCCTGTTAGAGGTTGAATTGTATTCCCTCCAAATTTTATGCTAACGTCCTAACCTCAGGTACCTGTGAACCTTGTTTGGAAATCCGTGTCTGAGATGTTAAGTCAAGTCAACCTGAGATCACACGGGAGTAGGGTGGGTCCTAATTTTATCTGAGCGGTGTCCTCATGAAAGAAAAGAGCCAGAGAGCCACAGACAAGAGGGAGACTGTCATGTGATAAAGGAGTTACACTGCAGCTGCCAAGTCAAAGGATACTGGTAGCTACCAGAAGCCAGAAGAGACAGGGCAGGAGCTTCCCCTGCAGGGAGGCGGAGCCCTGCCAACACCTCCAGACCTGTGAGCTACCAAATTCATTATTCTCCTAAATCACTCACTCCATGGAACTTTGTCATGGCAACCTTGAAATGTTCATCCATACCGATGAACCTCCAGCTCCCGACCTGAGGCCCGGGAGCCCTGCTCCACCGGCCACTCGCCGGCATCTGTGAGCACCTGCAGGGCAGACCCAGGAAGCAAGCTTCAGAATCAGGAGGAGTCTGCAAAGATTCAGTTCAGACTGCTAACCTAAGCTGTGTCCTCTCTCTAAACAGGGCTAACACACCAATCTCGTAGTCGGGGTGAGCTCACAGAGCGCCCAGCAGTCTTCCTCACGGCAGGGGGCCATGGAGAAGGCCCTAACCCCCTAAGCCCCTAACCCCATCTTCCTCATCTCATCAGTACAGTCCTTCCTGGTGCTCAGAAACCACACAGCAGCTGTCCTAGGGCTTCTCCTCTCACCTCCACATCCAAACCACTAGCATCTCCCGCAGTTTCACCGTAGAATCACCTCTATCGTCACGACCAGGACCAGTCTGTACCTTTACCACCCAGGCTGTCCTCGTCACAGAGACCAGCAGGCAGCTGTGAGCACCAGCGTCAGGGCCGTCCATCTTCCGCTCAGAGCCCTCCGCGGCTCACACCTCCCTCAGAGGTGGACTTCCCCGCAGCACACCCCCAGGCGCTGTACTCTAGTCCCATCCCCACTCTGCTCACATCTCCTCTATTCTCCCTCCCCTCACTCAGTTCTAGCTTTCCTGGTGGAAAGCACCAAGGACGGTCTTACCCCAGAGCCTTTGCACATGCTGACTTCATGGACACCTCCTTGCCTCTTGCCGGTCTTTGCTCAAATACCTCCTTCCTGAAAGGAAGCCCTGCTCTCGTTATTTCCCCATGGAGGGCATTATTTCTTCCCAGCGTTCTCACACCACGCATTTCACTGGCTTCCTTATCATCTCTCTCCCACTAGGTGTCAGCCTTACCAGGGTGGGGCCTGTGCCTGTCTTGTACGGTGGCTGTGTCCTGTCTCCTCCCTGTCCTCTCCTCTGCACTCTCTCCCAGCTCAGTTCCTAAGGAAGGCTGAGGGGCACTTCTGCTGCTGTCTGGCACAAGTATGAACTCGACAGATCTTTGGCCACCAGGTGGCACTGCGCTGTAGAAGGGTAAAACCAAAGACCAGATCCACTGCCGAGTCAGGTCTGACTCATAGCAACCCTATATGTCACAGTAGAACTGTCCTACAGAGTTTCTAAGGAGTGCCTGGTGGATTTGAACTGCTGATCTTTTGGTTAGCAGACACAGCATTTAACTCACTATGCCACCAGGGTTTCCCTAGAAGGGTACGGGCAGGTCAGAGTACCCCCTCCCTTGTGATGGGTGCATCAGCCTTCTCTCTCAGGTCTCCCCCATCTATTTGCTACCCCCGTCCCATCCAATCTCTGTCTGCAGCTGGAGTACTTTTCACAAAATTAAATTCTGACCATGTCCCTCTTGCCTACAACTTTCCATGGCTCCCTATTGCTCCCATCAGTGGCTCTAACATGGCCTCTTGCCTACTTTGTACAGCCCCCAATACCTGCAGTCTCAGGCATTGCTGGAGCTCTGCCCTGTTGCCCCGCGCCACCTCAGCCCTTCAGCTCCCCCCACCCCCCGGTGTGGTGCTACCCTCTCCCTCCAAAAGGCTCTATATGCCATGCCACACGGGTTTCTGGTGTCCACATGCACAGCAGACAGGGCATCCACTTTCTGCTCTCCTGTTTGGGCCTGAAATTAACTGTTGTGCCTCTGTATCTCCCATCAGCCAAGGCCTCTGCAGTGAAAGTTTCACCACAGATCTGTCCGGTTCTCTGTGGCATGCCCAGGCCTGGGTATGAAGTGAGCACTTTGTTTAAGGAACAAAGATGAAAGAGAAGCAAAGAACAGGCTATCCATTCAGGAGATGGCTACCTGCTTGGTCACAAGTAGGAAGAAAATACACCCAGAAATGGAGAGGGTGTAGGGACGGGTCAGCTGGAGATGAGGACATGAGGAATGCCTCACCAAACAGGTGACATCTGGGCAGAGGTCTCTGAGATGTGAGCATCCAGGCTTCTGGGAAAAGAGCAGCCCAAACAGCGAGAACAGCATGTGTAAAGGCCCTGGGGCAGAAGCAGACCTTGTGTGGTCAGATCAGGGTAGAAGCCTAGGTTGCTGGTGGGACGGAACGAGGGGAGATGAGGGTAGGGAGATGAAGAGCAGAGCATACAGAGCCTGTGGGCCTGAGAACTTGGCCTGTTACTGTGAGTGAGGTGGGAGTCACAGACGGTTCTGAACAAAGGAAGCACATGTCCTAATTCAGGTGCTCTCATACACTCTCTGGCCACTGTGGGGACAACAGACTGTGCTTGTGTGTGGGTTGGGGGGACTGTTAGAGGTGTTGCCCACTCTATCCTCCTCCAGTGTCAAAGCCAGAAATCTGTAATTTTCCCCTACTCCCTCTTTAACCTATCTTCCTGGCCAATCAGCCACCAAACCCCGTCAACTCCAACTCTCACACCAATCTCTAATATCCCAAGATGCCTTCCAGGGCTCTGGCTGCTTCCAGTTCCCGGTGGGGATGGGGGATGGTGCCTAGCAGCACAGGAGGGAAGAGGGAGTTGAGCACAGCACCCCTAAGCTCCGGCACTGTAGCCCAAGGGCTCTAGGCTCCAAGCCCTGCTCTGCCCACTTGAGGCTACGTGAAGAGGTCTCATGTAGCCCCTCAGAAATCTGTTTCTCTACAGGGGAAAATGGGGATGAAAACCTTGCAGGTTGGCTGTGGGAGTCAGACATAATATTCAGCTCTTTCACACATTTTTCTGAGAATGACTATGTGCCAAGCACTGTTCTAGGCACTATAAATACAGCCTGAAGAAGCCAGGCAAAAGCCCTGCCCATGTGGAGCTAGAAGCAGACACGATGCACATACAAGCATCCATTCAAGAGTGCACTAGAGCCATGGGAGCAAGTACGTGGACAGGTGAGCAAGAGGAGCATGTATGTGCAAGTGGGGTGTCCTGTGAACGCAATTTTAAATTGGGTGGTTGGGAAAAGTGACCCTGTCCTGAAAAGGTGACATTTCAGAAGAAACCTACCAAGGTGAGAGCAGAGCTGCAAAAGTGTCCAGGGAAAGAGATGATCAGCCCAGGGACAGGGTACATCCTGTGCAAAGGTCCTGAGGCTAGATCAAGCCAGTGTGTTTAAGGAGAGGTGAGGAAGCCAGCATGCCTAGAGGGGAGCGTGCAGTGGGGTGAGTGGGAAGCACTGAGGGCAAGCAAGTGGTATGCTGATCGTGCTGGGCTTTCCAGGGACTCCAAGGGCACAAGTGCCCCCGAGAGAGAGCGGTCCCTCTGTTGAAAGGATGAATACCACGGTGGCCTCACACCTACCACCGGGGCCACTGGGGGGTGCTCTCAAGCAGGGGTTGGCAAACTATGGCCCAGGTTTTTCCCTACTTTGGCACAGCCGAAATGTTTTACATTTTTAAGGGGCTGTGAAGAAGAAACAACACAGAGTTAGAGTAAGAGGAAGAATATGCAACAGGGCTGGAACAGGGCCGCAAAGTCTGCAGTATTTGCTATCTGGTTCCTTACAGAGAAAGTCTGCCAGCCTTTTCCCCACACAGCATTTCTTACTGGGGACTGATTTTGTCTGCAGACACTTTTGGCTATCACAAATTGGAAACCTGGCTGGGATTTGGTAGGTCAAGGCCAGGGATGTTGTTCATCACCCTAGAGTGCAGAGGATGGCCCCTCCCGGAAGATACTGACCTAGCCCCAAACATTAGCAGTGCCACAGTGGCGACACCCTGCCCTGGAGAGCCAGCCACTGGGCCCATCACCTGCCTGTACCACCTGCCCACCTGGGCCGGCCCTCACAGCTCCTGGCCTGCTGCTTGTGACATGTTGGATTCTTTTTATTCCCTGGAGGAGGGGTACCAGCTATTTGTAACTTTGGGGGGCAGGGCTATTTTTAGCCTTTGCATGAAATGTGTATTTTCTCAAATTTCTGCATTGGGCAGGGGCTTCTGTTTGACCAGTTACCCAGGGCCAGAGCAAATCTCAAGGGGGAAGGGCCAAAAAAACTGTAACTCCCTGGCAAGCAGCAATGCCAACAGCCCCCCTTCCCAGTGGGTTTACTCACACACACATACACGGGTTGGGGAGCACGGAGGAAGCTGCTTGCCCATGCGGACACCTCATGCACCCAAAGCACCCACCAGGTCACAGAGTTGCACCTGAATCTGTACAAGTATGCATGGAGGTAGAAAGCTGGCCTAGCCCAGGTTCCAGGGATGATGACTTAAACAGGGGGACAGGCCAGAAATCACTGGGGAGGTGACATTCAAAACGGTTAAGGGAAATCCTCACAGGTGTCCAGGAGGCTCCCAGGTGGAAGGAGCAGCCAAAGCAAAGGTCCTGGGGTGAGAGTGTGGGACAGGGCTAAAAAACTCATGCAGGGTCCACCCCACACCCCTTGGGAGTGAAAGAGCAACAGGAAGCAAGGGCTGCTGTGTTTGGCTGGGTCTCCCCGTCCCCAGCAGGGAGCCTGGCACCTCTGGAGGGAGAGACTCAGGCCTCCCTCCGCTCCCACGAGATGAATGAGTCCCGTTAACAAGACTACGGCCATCATGAGGCCAGGGCACTGCCGCCATGGCATCCCTGGCATGGATTCTGGCAGGGAAGGCATTTGCCAAGTGTTCAGAGATTGGGTGAAAAGGCACATCCTCTTACACACGTGAGCAGACCTGCAGGTGCACAGCAGACAGACAGCTGCTCGAGGGAGCAGTCACACCCATGTACAGCCACCCCCTCAGGAAAATGAGAACACCAGCACACAGGAGACCCTGTGAGCATAGGGCATGTGGCCACACATGGTCACGGCCACACTCAACCAGGGTCACCATGCAGTCGTGCACAGGAAGGGTCCATACAGATGCAGACACCTGACAGAGGACTAGGTCGGGGTGGGCAGTGGGATCTCCTCCATGCCCTCTGCCTACCTAGTTATATGTTCAGGGAACCTGCCTTCCCCTTCCATTGGGGCGGTCAACAGCGCATTTGGTCCAAACTCTGGGACCTGGTGGCACAATGGTTCCTTCCAGCACCTCCAGGGTCACACAGTCACTTACAGAACCTGGGAACCCTCACCTTGGGAGCCCCTCCCCTGCTTCCCTGTGGAGTGACCTAGAGAAGGAAAGTGTCCGGCATCTGGAAATCACTTCCGGGAGACAACCCCACAGAAACCAAGGCCTCCCATGTCGTTAGCCACACGTCTGGTTAGGGTGATGAAGCAAGATCCCTGAGTTCCAGCTCCCCATTGTCCTGGGCTGGGGGTTCCACCTCCTCTTCAGGGGTACCTGTCTCTGAGCTAAGCAGTATACATGTCTCCTGGGACACTGCCTCCACAAAGATCCCCATGACGGAGCTGAAGCCCACACGCTCTCCCACCAGCCAGGCGCGCAGGGACCACGCAGACGCCCTAGACGCAGCCGGCGCAGGTAGAGATGCTGACCGCCAGAAGTCCAGACAGCTTGATGCAAACAGTCTCGAGCAGCCAGCGCACTGGTAGGTCGCCTCCCCCATGTGCCTGGAGGGTCCTCCTCGGGCCCCCCAGGAGACGGGGGCTCCCCAGGGCAGGCTGGGAATAGAAACCGACTAGAGTCTTACCGCCTTCCACCTCTTCTCTGCAGGCCCCACAGCCCAGGTGCACTAGTCCCTAGCTCCCTACCCTCCCCCAACCCTGTGTGCACTATCCACACTCAAGGGCAGGCATCTGCACCTAGAGATTGTGGGGTGCATGAGACCCCATGCCCCCTAAGTGGGGGGTGGAACGGGCTGCCATGGAGACGGAAGGAGGGCCTAGCGGGACATCACAGGGAAGGGTTGACACCCGTAGGGTGGGCCAAGGCACAGTGCAAGGCCGCGGGTGGGGAGAAGGAAGGATGCTGTGAGCCAGTGGGAGGGCCGGCACCCACAAGAGAGTATACACTCTGTGACTGTGGCCCTGCTCACGGGTGTGATCGCCTCCGGCAAGGGATCGAATTAGGTCCCTTTTCCTCTTCCCAGATGATTTTTCATCTCTGTAATTAATGGGCAAGTCAGTTCTGAACGGCGTGGCAGGCAAATTGCTAGTTAGGAAAATCACGGATAATTTTCTCGATATGATAATGAAGGTTGTATTCCTTCTCTTATTCTCCCTGTTTTCATCCTACTTTTAAGTAATAAATTCAGCACTAGTGGGACGGGCATGGGGAGGAAGGAGACGTCACCCGCTCCCGGAGCTGGGGTCTGACCTGGGCCCCAGCAGGGTAGGACAAGACGATGTGAGACAGGGATCCTCAGTGGGACACCCTGACACTCCAATGATCAATCCCAAGAGCACGCCTGGGAGAGCAGGTGGAAGGCAGGGAGGCCCTGGGCTGTTGGCTGGGGTGAAGGGATCAGAATCAAGGGTTGGGTAAAAGAAGGGGGGGATTCCTGGTTCCCATCTCACTCTGGGGAGGGGAGCAGAGACCACCAGCTTCTCTCCAGGCAGCATCGAGGTCAAGGGGCCCGTAGAAGACAACTATCCTCAGGTGCCCACACACTCCAGCACGTTTTTATGGTGACCCCTAAAGAAGCTAAGGGAGCAGTGTAAGGAGCCAAAAAGATAAAAAAGGAAAAAACAGCAAGCGAGAGGGAGAGACGACCAGCCATCTTGGCAGCCATCTTGTACCCCTCCCCCTGCTCCCCAGGCACACCACATGTTTGGATGTGGGTAGACCAGCCAGCCAGGCCGCGGGTCCTGCAGAAACTGGGAAGCAAGGGGGCCCCGTCTCCAGACAGAGATGGAGAAACACCCACACACAGCCCACTACGGAGGAAGCGGGTCACGGCTGCAGGGAAGGAACCAGGTTCAGGCAGAAATGGGGAAGCGTGCTGACCTAGACTGAAGCATACGAACAGGGATGTGCATGGAGGGTGGGCTGAGGGGAATGCTGTGAGCAAGCAGGGTGGTGTCTTCAGATGGGTGCCACAGTGGGCTGCAGTGATGCCTATGGGGGCACACACAGCACCTCTCCTTTCAGGCTCGTACTAGCATCCCAGGGCCCTCAGATGGCAAGACGACAATACACCCTGCACACCTGGGGAGAGGGCTCGGGTGGGTCAAACCTGACAGACCCCCATTCTTAAACTGGTACCACTGAGGCGATGCCGCCGGGCAGCACCCCTCCTCCTGGCAGCGGCCCCGGTGCCGCCGCCGATCCAACACTCAGACAGACCCCCGCCCCGCACGGCCGCCTCCCAAGGAAAAACAACCCCCAACCCAACCTCCCGTAGAGCCAGCCCCCGATACAGCTCCTCCACGGTCGGGGCCCGCGCGGCGCGCACACGCACCATCTCCGCTCACACCCAGACACCTACACAAACAGGGCGCCAAGCACCAGCGCGCACACGCACCGGGGACACGCAGGCACCGCCGCACCGCTTCCCCACAAAGACTGGCGCGCGCGCGGGCACACGCAGCCACGCGCGGGCACACTCACCGCCCCCTCCCCCCCGCAGGGCACCCGCGGCCGCCCATCCGCACCCCCGCGGCCTGGGCGCTCTGTAAGGCCACCTCCCCAGGCTCCTAGCCGGCGGGGGTGCGGGACAAGCCGCCCCCCACACCTCCCTCGGCTCTGGTGCGGTGACTGCCGCTCCAGCATCCCCTCCCCCTCCGAGGCTCGGACAGGCCCAGGCTCCCATCCCCCACGCCCTGCACACCTGGCCCAGGTACGGTGCCCCCCTTGCCCTAGGCCCACAGACACCCACCTGTCCAGCGCCACTCCGGGGTCGGTCCTGTGCGTCTCTCCTGCGGCTCTGCGAACCCGGGCCCCCCGCCCGGCACATCTCCCGGAGCCGGGGCGGGGGGTAAGTAGGTGGGTGTTGGCGGGCTGAGGGCGGCCTCCGTGTCCCTTCCTACCCCCGGCCCAGCACCGCGGCCACCGGCCAAAAATGTACCATAAAAAAACGCACAAAAAGCGAATTATACAGATCCAATGGCGGCCCACTCGGCGGCGGCGGCTCCGGGCTGGGGGCGCGCGGGTCTGCGCCCCTCCCGGGGCGGGAGGCGGGGAAGACGACGGGCGGGGGCGGTGTCAGAGCTCCGGGGGCTGAGGCGAGGCGGAGCCCCCCAAGGCGGCGCAGGCAGCGGGCCACATCTTCCCCGCAGCTCGCGCCCCGACGGAGGCGGCACGTGCGCGCCCAGGCGACTTCCCAGCCCCCTCCGACGGCGGCGACCGCGAGCTTAGCGGAGCAGCCTGAGCTCCCCTGCAGCCCCCGGCCGTCCGGCTGAGCCGCTCCGGGGCCCGCACGGCCCCATCGGCCGGTGCCTCCTCGGCAGACGGCGGGCGGGGGCGCCGCAGCGCCGACAGCTCCCGCGCCGACGGCTCCGGCTCCCTGCAGTGGCCGCGGACTTCGGGGCTGGGGCGGGCGGCGCGGAGCGGGGGGCGCGGCTGGAGGCGGGCACGGCGGCGTCGCGCCCCGGGGAGGCCGGAGGGGGGCCGCCGGGCCGTGGGCACCGCAGGACGCGCGGACCGAGCCGGCGCCGGGCACCAGCAATGACAAGCCGCCTGCTCGCTCCGCTCCCCGGCGCACTCGCTCCGGGAGGGGGCGCGGGCGCGCGCAAAACCCGTCCCGGAATCTGTGACCGGGATCGGCCGCTGCAACCTGCCTGGGCGCACCGGGGGCAGCCCGAAAACCCGGGCTGGATATCGTGTGCTTTTGCCTCCTCTCGCCCCCTTGGAAAACGGGAAGAGGAGAGGCGCTGTGCAGGATCCTCGCGACTGAACGGAGAGTGGGGGAGGGGAGGCTGGCTTACGAAAAATCAGGAGCGGACTATAGTCCAGGGAAGGTGCCGATCCGGGGTAGGGGATAGGCAAAACCCGGATTGGATTAGATCGAGGTGGTAGGAGTCGGGGGGAAGGTGCGACACAGCCAAATGCACCCGTGGCACGCAAATTTCGGGCCAGATTCTTCCTCGGGAGACGGAGTAATGCGTCATGCCTAATGCAGTGGGAACCAGTAAGACCTGGCCTCGCATTCTTCGGACCTGGACTCGTAGGGGATAGGGGAGGGGGCTGCATAGTGGCCGAGGCATTGTGGGCTGCCCCCTTCTTTTTGGCAGCGACGTGCAGGGTGGACGGGCAAAAAGAGGGCTGGAGTCTGGCACGAATGGATCTGGAGTGGCCTTTTGCACCAGAAGCGGCCAAGTAAAAGCGGTATCTGGGTTCCAGGAGCTATGCATGGGGAATGCAATGAGGGGGCCGCTACCCTGGGAGACGGGACCTACAATAAAAGGCAAGGAGGAACATAAACCCAGGACTGGAGCATACGGGACGGGATGAGGCCCAGCAGAACAGTCCCTGCAATCGGACAGGGACTTGGAGCTGACCACGCAAAGGGGGTGGTGGGGGTGGATGACTGTTAGGGGGAGAGTAGTATCTATGAAAGCCTCTAATGCTTCCCTTTGGGGAGGTGAGGGGAAGGAGAAAAAAAAAATTTTTGTCCTCGGAAAGAGCAAAAACACGGTGTGGATTTTCACTGCCAAGCAAATATGCGGCAGCTGGTGGATTTCCAGAAGTAGGGCAAAGAACCGGCTTGGATACTAGGCATCTGGCTGCGTGTGGCAAGGCGCAGGCAGGTTTCAGGCTGAGGGTGCAGACGTAGACCTGCACACTTGTCCGGAGTGTGGAAGGCGGTCCAACTTGGCTTGGATCCCCGGAGCCAGGGCTATGACTGCCAAGACCCACCATGGGGATGGGAAACCTAAAACATGCACTTCTGCAGAAGAGACAACTCAGAGCAGACATGTGGGTGGGGGCTGGGGAAAATGGAAGGAGGCAGAATGGGGGGGGTGGAGGGCAACGGCGCTGAGAGTTAAGATCAGCTTAGGATCTCCAGAGACTGGACCTGGAGGCCAAGCTGCTGGTTCCAGGTTATAGAAGACAGAGGTAACTCTGAGACTGATGTATTGGAAGGAGCAAAACCTGGGCTTGGATCTTTGGGGAAGGGAGCTGGTCCCAGTGAGGCCTAAGCACTAAAGCTGCCAGCACAGGCAAAGTCCAGTCTGAATCTTAGCAGGTCAGGAACCAGCTTTTGGTTGTGGGGTGGGGGGAAATAGGGCAGAGACAAATCCTGATGTGGATTCTAGGGGATGGGCTGAGGATGGGGGAGGAGGAGGAGGAGGCAGACGCTACAACCTGGTACTTGTCTTCAGGGAAGAGAATCTACTCCCAGTGAAGCTTGGCTCCTGGCAGAATAGGTGCAGGAGTAGGGGTGGGAGATGTCGAGGTAGTCAAAATACACAACCCTTGGGGCAGGCTCAGATGGGGGACTGTGAGCATCAAAGAAAGCCTGGACTGAATACCTGGAAGGGAATTAATCTGACATCCAAGAATTCCTGTCTTAGCTCCAAGGGGCTAGGGGAGAGGGCTGTCCTCTTTTTGCTTGCCCTGGTAGCTGGCCTCAGAGAAGAGGTGAGGACACCAGACTTCCTGGGAGGCTGGGTTAGCAGAGGTTGACTTCTACGGACAGCTATTGAATTCAGGATATCATCTACAGCCCAGAACCTGCGCCAAATTTGGCCCGAAGACCTTGGGGCTGAGCGATGGGGTAGACCACTTTTGGTTCCCCCAACAAACCCCGGCTTGATGGCTGCAGAGCTCTGGCCTTGAATCCAGGTGACCAGGCCAGGGGGTTGGGGTCTGGGGGTGGAAAGGGGTATGAAGTGGATGTTGCTGGGTGCAGAAAGGATCCCGCTGTTGTCTGTGAGTGGAATGGGCATGGTAGATTACAACAGGCCACGCCTCAGCTAATATAGGAAATGCACCTAGTAGGTCCTCCTGTGGGTTCTGAGGTGCTGGGGAGTTGGATGCAGTGCCTCGGGTGTCACCAGGATCCCCCCTCACCCCATCCAGGCAATAAGCTTCTTAAAAATTCAGCAAGGGCAAAAAGAAGACTTGAAAGCCCCACTAGGCGGAAGGATGAGGTGGTTCCACCGCACCCAAGGGTCCTCTGGTTCCAAGCCTCCTTCCCCTAGTTTCTACCTCTGACCCACCTACACAACCACCACTAACCCCCGAGCGGCCTAGGAGAGGGTTGTAACTTGCTCCTTCCTTTATCTGTATTAGGGAGCAGGCTCGGTTCTGAAAAATCCCAGCCAGTCTCCCCCTCCCAGTTGGTCCAAGTGACCTCCTTCTCTACAGGAGCGCCCCTGCCCGCAGTTGCAGGGTCGCGCGGGGATTGGTTCTCTCGCCCCTAGCCCAGGCTGGTCTGTGATCACAGGTGGAGGGTGAGGGCGGCTCACAAGGCAAAGAGCGAGGAGATACTGGGGACACGAAGAGAATCCCGTGCGGGCGATATCGGCGCACTCGGACTTCCCTGGGCCTCCGACGTCCGCAAGCGCTGTGGCTGCGCAGCCGCAGTGGGGACTGAGCTTACAGCTCTGCTCCCGAAACCAAGGCGTCCGCGGGGTACAGACTCTCCCGGGCACTCCGCGTCCTGCACCCCCACCTCGGATACCTCACCCTGAGCCTGGGGACTCCCACACTCATAGCGTCCTGTGCCTCGGGCATTTCGGGCACCCCACACCCAGAGCGCCCTGCACTTCGGGCACCCACACTCCATGCATCCTGGGCCTCAGACAAGCTCTGCTCACCTTTGCCCTCCACCTCTGCCCTATGACCTGAGTATCTTGCTCCTGCTGCCTGGGCCCCCATGCCCTGATTCCTTTGCCTCCGGCCCAACACCCTCGGCCCACGGTGCCCTGTCTCGGGGTACTTACCTCTTTGGCTGGGAGACTGGGATGAAATACGGACTCAGAGGGAAGCAGGACAAGGCTCAGACTTCCCCCTGGCCAAGGTGCCCCCAGCCCTACTTTTCCTACAGCCCACTGTGCACACTGCAGGTACATCCTGTCATCCGTCATTTCTATTATTCCTTCTTCCATGTATTCCTCAAGCATGAAGTACTCCTCACCCACCCTGACCTGGCCTGTGCAATGCCAGGCATTAAGGATGCCCTAGTCAGCAAGAAACCCTGGTGGCCTAGTGGTTAAGTGCTGTGGCTGCTAACCAAAAGGTCGGCAATTGAAATTCACCAGGTGCTCCTCAGAAACCCTATGGGGCTAGTTCTGCTCTGTCCTATACGGTTGCTGTGAGTTGGAACTGACCCAACGGCAGTGGGTTTTTGGTTTGGGTACGGGGCAGGAAGGAGTCTCTGGGTGGTGCAAAGGGTTAACACGCCCAGCTGTTAAGGTAAAGGTTGGAGGTTCAAATCCACCCAGAAGTACCTCAGAAGAAAGACCTGGTGATCACCCGGAAAATCAGCCACTGAAAATCCTAGGGAGCAGAGTTCCACTGTGACACACATGGGGTCTCCTTAAGTTGAATGGATGGCAACTGGTAAAGCAGGACACCCTCTGGTGAAGTGATCCAGAATCTATGGTGGGAGGCTATAGCCCAGGGGCTCTAGGAGTTGAATGAGTGGGGTTCGGTGTGCCCCTAAGCCCCATGAAGTCGCTCCCTCACTCAAATGGAAAATAAGGTTGAAGAGGTCTCAGGGATGGGCTTTGAAGATAAGGTAGGAGTGGGGTGGGAACAATTCAGTCAGTCAACAAACATTTATTTAGCACTTACTGTGTGCCAGCCAATGTGGTAGGCTCTGGGGACATAAACAAGGCAGACAAGATTCTTTGTCCTCCAAAGGACTAACATTCTGATCGGGAAGATGGACAGGAAATCAGTCAAATAGAAGATACACTATGTCAGAGAATGACAAGTGCTCTAGAAGAAAAAAAAAGAAGAGGGAAGGGGTGGCAGGTTGGTGGCTGCAATGCAATTTAATTTTTTTATGTTTTAGGTGAAAGTTTACAGCTCAAGTTAATTTTGCATACAAAAATTTATGCACATATTGTTAGGGGACACAATCCTTGAAATGTGACAACACATTCGCCCTTTTCACCTCAGTTCCCCATGTCCATCCAACCAACGCCTGTCCCTTGCTGCCTTCTCATCTTGCCTCCAGGCAGGAGCCCCCCACTTAGTTTCAGGTATCTGCTTGAACTGAGAAACACACTCTTCACAAGTATTGTTTTGATGTTCTATAGTACAGTCTAATTTTTGGCTGAAGAGTGGGCTTCAGAAAGGGTTTTAGCTCTGGGTTAACAGTGTCGGGGTACCATGGCTTTGGGGGTTCTTCCAGTCTCAGTCAGACCACCCAGTCGGGTCTTTTTATGTGAATGTGAGTTCTACCCCACATTTTTTTTCCCATGCCATCAGGGACTGTCTGTTGTGTCCCCATCAGGGTGGTCATTGGTGGTCACCAGGTATCATCTAGTCTTTCTGGTTTCAGGTTGGTGGAGTTTCTGGTTTATGTGGCCCTTTTGACTCCCAGGCTAATATTTTCCTTGTGTCTTTGGCATTCTTTATTTCGCTTTGCTCCAGCTAAGGTGGGACTGACTGAGACATCTTGGATAGTTGGCAGCCACTGTTTTAGACTGGGGAGGTCAAGGAAGGCCTTCCTAAGAGATAACATTCAAAGACCTGAAGGCAATGAGGGAGGGAGCCACGCAGGAATCTAGGGAAGCGGGATCCACACACAGAGAGGGAATGCACTGGGAGGAGGGATTCAGGCAGCGAGTGGGAATGTGCTGGGCTGCTCAGCGGATCAGTGAGAGGACCAGTGTGGCTGGAGCTGAGTGAGTGTGGGGGAGACAAGGCCAGGGGGTGACAGGGCAGACTGTGCCAGGCCTTGTGGGCCACAGTGAGGACTGAGTGAAGTGAGAGCCACAGAGAGTTCTGAGCAGAGGAGGCACACGGCCTGACTCAGGTGCTCTTTGGAGCCCTCTGGCTGCTGTAGGGGAACAGACAGTGAGGGTCAAAGGTGGGGGCCTGGGCTCTGGTCCAGGTGATCAATGCTGGGGCTTGACCAGCCGAAGATGGTAGACATGACCAAACCAAACCCACTACCGTGGAGTCAGTTCCGACTCATAGCGACCCTATAGGACAGAGTAGAACTGTTCTATAGAGTTTCCAGGAAGCACCTGTCGGGTTTGAACCACCAACCCTTTGGTTAGCAGCTATAGCACTTAACCACTATGTCACCAGGCATTCCCCAGGGACATGAGATGTGGGTCAATCCTGAGTGTATTTTGAAGGTAAACAAATGATTGTCGAGTCCAAGTTTGTGGCCAAGGTGAAGGTGAGGAGCTGTTTGGGGATTAGATGCAGGAGTTCCCTTAGGTCTGATAAGCTTGTGAGAGATCTGAATGGAAGTGTCCAGCTGACAACGGTGGGGAGGCACAGGTGGCCAAGACCATGGCTGGAGTCAACACTTGTTCAAGAGTCTCCTTGATTCTTTATGATGACCGTGAAGTCAATTCTACCTTTCTCTCTGGCTTACAGAAGGGGCAACTGAGGCTCTATAACTCATCCAAGCAGTACAAAATGGACTCAGATCCTAAGCCAGGCCTGTCTGACCCAGGGACCCTGTTTAGAGCTACTGCTGAGCTGTTGGGGGGATGAGGAGAGGGGCTATGGGGCTGGTGATTACAGGGCTGGCCTTTTACTGCCCAGGACTCCCAGCCCTGGAAGCCACAGACATCCTGGTCCCAGCTTCCCTGTGATTTATCAGTTCATTCTCAAACACCGGACAGAGGAACAGAATGTCTACTAGGCTCCAGGCTTGGCAAGTAGGCTCCAGGCCTGGCAAGTAGGCTCCAGGCCTGGGTGAGGCCAGTGAGGCATTCACGTCACGCACAAAATATAAGAGGGTGCCCCAAAACTTAGTCATCAAGATAAATACTGCTTTAATGTAATATTCAAAAAACAAACTGCAAACTTATGCCATAAAAAAAAGTGAAAAGTAAAATATCAAAATTTTAAATAAAGACATGATCAGTAAGAGTGCTATGCCAAGATATTCTGGAGCTTGGGGAAAAGAAAAAATCAGGAACGTGAATGCTGTCTTTAGTGAAGATTTTGATATTTTTTTATCATGAAATTTTGAATGAGTTTTGACTTTTTAAAAAGATTGCATTAAAATTTATTTGTCATTGATTGAATTTTGGGGTGTTTCCTTCAATTTTGTGCCTGAGGCAAGAGTCTCACTCATCTCACCCTAGTTTAGGCCCTGTCCTAGGAGCCAAGGGTCAGACAGCAAATAAATCAGATGAAGTCATTGCCCTGAGCCAGTATGATTTAGGTGATGGTGGCTGCACTGAGCGAGAGAAGGCTTTCTGAGGAGGGAAGATTTGAGCTGAGGCCTGAAAATGAAGAAGGAGGCCATCATGTGAAAGCTGGATGTTCCAAGAGAACGGAACAGCCTGTGCAAAGGCCACGGGGTTGGAACCAGCAGGGACTTTGTTTGTGAAGAGCAGAGGGGCTGGACTGGCTGGACCACTATGCATACCACCATGGTTTGTGACGAGGGTCTGGATTATACTTTTAGTGACTTGTGAAGCCACAAGAGGGCTTGGAGCAGGACAATGACATGAACTGATCTGCAGGTTTAAACTATTACGTGGGCGCATCCTTAAGAAGTTAAACAAAATTACCATGCCCATTGCTGTCCAATCAATTCTGATTCCTAGCGATCCTATAGGACAGAGCAAAACTGCCCCATAGGGTTCAAACCCCCAACCGTTTGGTTAGCAGCCCAGCACTTTAACCATGTGTCACCAGGGCTCCTTAAAAGAAGAAGAAGAACAAAACCCACTGCAAGTTAATTTAGACTCATAGTGACCCTATAGGACAGAGTAGAACTGCTCCATAGGATTTCCAAGGCTGTAAATCATTATGGAAGCGACGGCCACAGCTTTCTCCTGCGGAGCTGCTAATGGTTTTGAACTCTGACTTTTCTCTCAGTTAGCAGCTGAATGCCCAACCACTGTGCCGCCAGGACTCCTCAGAATCATCACATGACCCAAAAAGCTGAAAGTGAGGACTCAGACAGATACTTACACACAAATGTCCACTGCAGCACTATTCACCATAGCCAAAAAGTGGAAACAACCCAGGTGTCCACCAAGAGACGAACAGGTAAAACAAAACATTATTCACCACCCCCCAAAAAAGCTTTTTTTGTGGCTGAGTCATGCGCATACAATGGAATATTACTTGGTTGTGAAAAGGAAGGGAACCCTGATGCATGCTACTGTGTGGGTGGACCTCAAAAACACTGTGCTCAGTGAAAGAAGCCAGACACAAAAGGTCATATATTGTGTGATTCTGTGCATTTGAAATCTCCATAATGGATAAATCCAGAGATACAGAAAGCAGACTAGTGGTTGCAGGGTCTATGGGGAGGTAGACATTGGGGAGGGACTTCTTAGTGGGTGCAGGGGTTTCCTTTTGGGGTGACATGAATATTCTGGGACTATTAGTTAAGGGTGGAGGGCATACAGCCTGGCAAATGCACCAAATACCACTAAATCAGCTCACCTCAAATGGTTAATTTTGTGTTACGTGCATTTCACCTCAATAAATAATCTTTTAATAAAAGAGTATAGGGAGGATTTGAGGGACAGTCCTGAGTCTTGGGCAGGCAGCTGCCACTGTCTGGGTTGGGTGGCGGTGGAGGCCTGGCCTAGGGCCCTAGGGAAAAGCTGTCAAGTTTGATGCTATTTTAAAGTCACAGCTGATTAGGCCCCTTAAACTGTGCACCCTCTCACCTTCTTCATCCCTTAACCCACTTCTCCTGCCCCCCTGCCAGCATTTTCCACTCTGAAAAGACCACGCCCATACCTACTTCTTGTCCCTAAATTACTGGTCTGTCTCACCCCCTGGAAGATCAGCTCAGCAAGGGAAGGATTTTTTGTCTCTTATTCATTGTTGCATGTCCTTCACATTGTAGGCCCTCAGGAGAAAGCAGGGGTGCAGAAGAAGGTGAAGGTCAAGGGCTTTGCCGAGTTTTCAGCCAGAGCTGCAGGCAGTGCCAACAAAAGCCAAAGTCAATGTGTACTTCCCCGTCAGGGACCGGGACTGAGACCAAGGGGGTGCCCGACTGAGCTGCGCTTCCCTCCCCAGCCGCTAGGGGCCGCTGACCCGCTGCTCTGCGGCCTCCTGGTGAGGGGTGCCCCCCAGCCCGTCTCCCCCAGGTGCGAGGGGGGTACAGCCTCCGAGGCTGAGGGGGAGATGAGAACAGAGTTGGGTGGGACTCGAAATGTGAGAGGGCGAAGTAGGGGTGAAGGAAGAGAACCCAGAATGTCTGAGGTGGGAGCTACTGCACGAGATGTTGGGATAAAGAGAAAGAAGCCCAAGGGAGGCTGGAGGGGTGAGGAGGTGCAGAGGAGGAGGCAGCCTGGGGCTCAGGAGAAAGGTGTGAGGACAGGAGAGCTTTAGAGGAGGAGGCTAGTGAGGGACTCACCTCAGGGACACAACTGACGGAAACAGGGGAGGGCTGAGGGCAAAGTCGTCTGGAGGGAAGACAGGTGACCAGGTGACAGAGGGGTCAGGGAGGGTTACAGCTTGCATAGTGGATATTTGGGTGGTAAATCGGAAGGTTGGAATGTTGGCAGTACTGGGAGGAGGTGGAGACTCCAGAAAGGGACGCTACTTGTTGCCAACCTCAGGCAGGTGTGGAGTGTGTGTGTGTGCATGTGTGTGTGTGTTGGGGCAACAGGTCTTTTGGATCCTACCTACTTACCCACCCTTGGATCATCAGTGGAGAAAGAGCTTCTTGGTAGTGAGGTGTGCCTGCAAGCCCATCCTAGGAGCCCGGGTCTCTTCTGCAGAAGACATGGCTGGGTAAGTGGTTTGCCCAGCAAGGCATGGCTCTCCCTACCCGCCTGCATGCTCCATAGCCGGTGCTCAGTGTGCACTGAGCTGGGAGCTGGGAGACAGCACAAAGAAGGCAGACTCAGTCCCAGCCAGCTAAGAGCTGACATGGAAGAGCCAAGCCAAGGGTGAAAGGGTACAATTCGGAGGCCTCCCCTGGGCAGAGAAGGCACCCCTGGGGAAGTGACACGTAAGCTGAGAGCAGGAGCTGACTGCTTGCAAAGGAAGCCACTAGCGGCTGGGCTGAGAGGACCACCCACAGGGAAGGTAGGAAGATATGGCCAAGAAAAATGCCAACAGAAACCAGGCTGGAATAGGGTGACGGGTAGTGGGGTCTAGGGAAACCTGAAAATGCATGCCAGTCTCAAGGGGACTCTGTTTGGGGTTGAGGTGGAGGCTGCAGACTCTGCACCCTGAGGAGGGGTTCCAATACTGTGAGATGGAGAAGGATTGGAAAGGGGGATTGGATTAGGAGGCGAGAGGGTGTTGAATGGGTCCTGGGAAGGCCCATGCCATGGGCACAGAAAGCTAAAAGATGATGTCCAACCATGCCTGGGCCCAGGCGGGAGGGGTTGCAGATACCAACTGACCAGGGAATGAAACTGCAGACAGGTGTGAGGCAGTGGGGAGCTGGAGCTCTATCCCCTTCTAAAGCGGGGATCCTCTTACTACCACTCAGCTCCAGCTGAGGGCTACCACATTAGGAATTCAGGCCCAGGGTTTCCAGAATGAATCTTCAAGAGAAGGCAGAAATTAGGATTTATTGTACAAAGTTCCTTGAATTTCAAGCCTCACACAAGAATCTACTGGAGTTAAATTGCTACAATCCAGTAGTTCCATTCCTGGGTTTATTTCCAACAAAACCGAGAGCTTATGTTTGCCAAAAGACAGGCCTGCAGATGTTCCTAGCAGCTTCATTCACAATCACCAAAGCTGGATGCCACCCAGCTGGCCATGGACTGGCAAATGGAAAACAAATTGAAGTATACCACACACTGGAATACCACACAGCGATGAAAAAGAGTGAACGGCTGATGCGTGCATCACACGGATCTCAAAGACATAATGCTGAGCAAAGAAGCCAGATACACGCACGCATGTGCACACACACGCACACACACACAAACACACATGTGTGCATGCACACACAAGACACAAAGAGGCCGTGTTGCATGCTTCTGGTTCTGTAACAGTCGAGGGCAGGCAGAACTAACTACGGAGAGAGCAGGCAGAGGAGGCCAGGACTTGTCAACTGTGGCACTGGTGACAGTTGGAGCTGGAAGATACTTTACTGTGGGAGGCTGTTATGGATTAAATTGTGACACCCCCCCCAAACGTGCTATAATTCTTAACCTCTGTGCCTGTAGTTATAATCCCACCTGGGAATGGGTTGAACTGCTGAGTACTTTAGCCACTGTGCCACCAGGGCTCCTGTGAGATATTTAGAACAGGTAAATTCCTAGAGGTAGAAAGTACATTAGAGGTCCCCAGGGGCGGAGGAGGGGATCTGGGGGAAGTTACTGCTCCATGGGTACCAAGTTTCTGTTTGGGGTAATGAAGACTCTTCAAACCAGATGGAACTGCTGGCCATGTGGCTCTGTAAATCTAATTAACAGCACTGAATTCTATACTTGAAAATGTTTCAGGGGCCAGTTTTATATTACATATATTTTATGACAATAAAAAACGTAGAGAAAAAATTCCTCAAGCTACACTCTTAAGATCCATGCCTGTCACAGGAAATAGTCAACCCTATAATGAGGACAGGAAACCCTGGTGGCGTACTGGTGAAGTGCTATGGCTGCTAACCAAAATGTCAGCGGTCCAAATCTGCCAGGGGCTCCTTGGGAACTCTATGGAGCAGTTCTACCCTGTCTATGGGGTTGCTATGAGTTGGCTTTGACTCGACAGCAGTGGGTTATAATGTGAGTGAACCTCAAAAACACTACACTGAGAGAGAGAAAGGAGACACAAAAGGCCACAGACGATATGATTCCACTTGCATGAAATGTCTAAAACAGGCAAATCCACAGAGACAGAAGGCAGGTGACTGGTGGCCAGGGGGCTGGGGAGGGGAATGGAAAGTGACCCCTAATGGATACAGACGGGGGTTCTGTTTGGGGTGATGAGAATGTTCTAGAACAAGATGGAGGTGGTGGTTGTACAGCATTGCAAATGTAATAGATGCCTCTGAGTTGTGCACTTTAAAATAGGTAATTTTATGTTGTGCCAGTTAAACTTCAGTTAAAAGAAGAAGGAATCAAGGCCCACAGGCTGACACAACGGTGGCCATTTTGCCATGGATGGGGGAGACGAGGAAGCGATGCTTGACACTGAGACAGTGCAGAGCCACGAGCGGCTCTGCTTCGGGCTTCTTTGGTGAGGGGAGGGCTGAAGCGAGTGGGAGGCAAGAAAGTGTGTCTTGGCTCGGGGGAGCGCTCCCTCTTAACCCAACCTGTCAGCCCGGGAAAGAGAGCTGCAGCGGGTCAGAGGCCAGCCGGGAACTGCTGAAGGGAAGGCGAAGTTCTGACGGCTGGAAGAGAAATGACAGCTGCACGGTCCAGCCTGCCGCCCGCCAGATGATGGAATGGGGCTGGCAGGGGTGTTCTCTGTGAGCTGGGCAGAAAGTGGGGGTGCTCACCCTAGTTCTTCAGCAGGCACAGAGGAACAGCAGCAGAGGACATACAAATTCGCATTTAGGCCAATCCTTCCCTCCTGACAGCGGGGCAGGGAGGAGGGATCACAGATGGCGGGCTTCAGAGGGGCAGGGCAAGGTCCCAGGGTCCGGATCTTCATAGGCTTGGCAAACAATTGAAAATGTAAAGAGAGACGGAAAGCCAAGACTCTGGAAAGCAGTGGAGGCCCTGTAGCGGGTTGAACGGTGGTCCCTCAAAAGACAGGTTCACTCAGAACCTGTGAACGTGACTTGCTTTGGAAAGAAGGTCTTTGCAGATGTGATTAAGTTAAGGACCTCTGATAAAATCATCCTGGATTACTCAGACGGGCCGTAAATCCAAGGACTGTACTTACAAGAGACAGAAGAAAAGACATAGACACAGAGAAGACCATGTAAAGACGGAAGCAGAGGTTGGAATGATGCTTCCATAAGCCAAGGAATGGCTGAAGCCGCCAGGAGCTGGAGAGGCAAGAGAAGACACCCCGTTACGGCTTCTGGGGTGAGGTTGGCCTTACTGACACTTTGATTTTGGACTTCTGGCTTCCGGTTGTGGGAGAACATACATTATCTGTTTTTTGAAAAAGCCACTGAGGTCATGTAGCTTTGTTTCAGTGCCTCTGAGAAACTGATATAGGCCCTGCTGTCCAACCCCTCAAATACTGGTGAAGGCCCGGGAGGGCTCGCAGTACAGTGAAGAGGCAACCTCAGAAAGAGTCACTCCAACATGGGTGGGTCACTATTAGTGGAAGGACCTCTGAGGATTGGATGTCCTTTGGGATGGAGGGCTGACTGGGGAAGCTTCACGGACATGACAACATGGAGCTGGACCTGGAGTGGGTCACACAGCTGTAGGGGGACGACAGGTCTTATGGGTTGAACTGTGTCCCCTGAAAAGGTATAATGAAGTTCTCTTACCTGAGAAAGACCTTATTTGAGTTTTTGAAGATATTATCAGTCAGGTTAATCAGTTACCACTGAGTTGACTAGGACTCAAAGTGACCCCGTGGGAGAGAGCAGAGCTGCCCTGTGGGGTTTCCCAAGGCTGTGATCTTGACTGATGCAGACAGCCACAGCTTCTTCCCACAGAGCAGCTGGTGGGTTCAAACCCCTGACCTTTTGGTTAGCAGCTGAGTGTTTAACCACTGAGCCACCAGGGTGCCCTTCAGTTACACTAACATGAGCTTGCACTGGAGTAAGGTGGGTCTTTATGTTTGGTGTTCGTATGAAAGAGGAGAAAGACAGACGGACAGATAGATGTCCACGTGAGATGCAGCTGCAAGTCAAGGAAGCAAGTCAAGGAACACCGGAGGCCACCAGATGTTGAAAGAGACAAGAAAGGATCTTCCCCGAGAGCCCTGGGAGAGCAAAGCCTGGTCAACACGATGATTTGGACTTCTGCCCTCTGGAACTGTGTGATAACCAATCTTTGTTCTTTTAAGCCACCCAATTTGTGGCGTTTGTTACAGAGGCTCCCCAAATTAATAGAGCAGGTAAGGTAAACCCACCAAGCAAGCAGCCAAGTCCAGAAGACTGACTGCAGGGGATCATCAGCTTCAGTATCTGGGTGACAAGAAGGAGTGGTGGGGTCTGTGGTAAACAGCAATCCTAATACAGCAAAACCTGCAAAAAACGGGAGCCCGGGTACGATGGATACTTGTCAGAGGAGGAAAAACTCAAACATTTTCCACTAAAAAATAGAAGAGCGGGAAGGCCAGCATCCTGCCAGAGGCAAGAAACTTTTGAGACCTAGAAAAACAAGGCAGCCCTCGTTGAGTTCCAGCTCTCAGAGAGGTTGCTGTGGTTGATGGCGTTAATTAACACTTGCTCAGTGCTTACTTATGCAATGTTAACTCATTCCGTCCTCACATCAACTCTTGGAGCAGATGTACCATTTTCCCACGGACTGTTCTGATGTATAGAAATCCTGGTGGCACCGTGGCTAAGTGCTGTGACTGCTAACCACAGGGCTGGCTTTTCAAATCCACCAGACACTCCTTGAAAACTCCATGGGGCAGTTCTGCTCTGCCCTGTAGGGTCTCCTCTAGGAGTTGGAATCGACTTCACAGCAGTGGGTTTGAATCCAGTGTACTGACTGAAGCGCAGAGACTGTATCAGTCAGGCTCTCAGAGGGAACAGATGGAGCATTCCAACTGGGTAATTTGAGTAGAGTTTAATGGAGAGACAAACTTAACACAAGCACGGATGTGTAGGGAACCACAAGGAACAATGCCATGCCTTGGGCTAGTTACCTGAGCCAGAGAGGGCAAGGGGAGAGAGGAGCTTCCAGAATCTGGAGGTAGGGCAGGCTGGGTGGCTCAGAGAGGCCTCCCAGTGGCTGAACCAGATGACATGGAAGCCTGTTGGTGGAATTCACACAGGCCAGCCCCCTGGGTACCTAGCTGGGTGGAGAAGTTTCCAGCACTGGAAGGTTGTCCCTTTATCCACTTGCCATGTGTGAAGTGGCCAACCTTTGCCCTCTGTGGAGGGAGGGGAAAAGCTTTTGCTGAGCTCCAAGGCTGAGCAACATGGCTTCAGCCTTGTGAGTCTCTGACTTTTGGTGGAGAACCAGAAAGCCAAATTTTTATACAAAATTCTCCTGGTATTTAACTACTGATGACCAACTACAACATTTTAAAATCCTGCACGGGCCAAACGGGTGAGCTGGGTGCCAAATCCCCAGCTCAGGAAGTGGACAAGGAGGGCATGGCCAGCATCAGATGGGAGAAACAGGATGTTTGAAGAGCTCAAAGCATCATGGGTAAGATGGAGCCACAGCTGGCCGGTGGGCTTGAGTATGAAGGGGGCCTTGGGGCAGGGGCAAGTGGAGGAAGGAATAGGGGGCATGAATCAAACAGGTGGTTTGGCTCTAGACTGAGAGCCAGCCAGCCCCTGAGAAGGACATTCACTTTCAGGTTTGGAGGGGAGAAGCCATCAGGAGCTTTTTCCCAGCCTGGTGACACATTCGTGTTTCCCCCTCTTCCCCAGAAAACTACGTGAGTCAGGCTTTCTTTGGGTCGGGAGGGACCAGGAATCCATAGGTGAATGAACCAGCCCCCTACTTTTGGAGGGTGCACAGCTCTGTGCAGACGACATCAGTAATGATATCAGGGTCTCGTGAGGGTTCGGGGAGCCTGTAGCAGAGGGTCTGGCAGTGACCACACTGCTCTGTGTCATAGCTGGGGTTGCGGTCCTGCCTTCAAGAGGAATGAAATACAGGGAGAAGTCTCAGTAGTGATAAGCAAATGGCAGAAGAAAAAAAAGATGAGCAGAGGAAGGGCTCAGACCAGGTGGCCCAAGGGCCGGGGCAGGAGGATGGGGCCGCCCTGGGGGGTTCCCAGCTGTCCTTGTCCTCTGGGCCCAACAGCCTAGCCAGGCCTCCTTCTCTCCACAGTCTCTCCGTCACACCACAGAGAACAAACCTGCAGCTGACATAGGAATCCTGACGTGAGTGGAGCAGGGGGAGAAAGGCGAGAGAAGGCATCCATCTGTTCTCCCTCGGATGGAACGTGATTTTTCAACCAGTGCTTAAACCCGCTTTCCTCCTCCCGTTTCCTCTCGGCAGCCTTGGTGACGCGATATAAATCGCTGCAAATGGTTTTTCCCGGCCGGTCGCCGTGTTGTTTTAATAATGGTTCATTTTCTGCCCAGGAAAAAAAAATACTCTGTGGAGAACTTGGGGCGGGGGCGCTCGTTCTGGAGAGACTCCCGTGTGTGTGTGCGCGTGTACGCGTGTGTACCTACTGCGTGTGTACATGGGTGTCTCTGGCACCTCGGAGAAGATGCTGGTGTATGCTGCGGAGACACCAGGTGGCCCCTTGGGTCGAGGGTTTGTAGCAGGTTGAATAGTGTTCCCTCCAGTGTATGCTCACCTGGGACCTCAGAATGAGACCTTATTTGGAAATATGGTGTTTGCGGATATAATTACTTAAGGATCTCCAGATGAAATCACACTGGATTCAGAATTCCAAACCCAACCTGTTGCCGTTCAGTTGATTCCACCTCACAGCAACCTTATAGGACAGGGTAGAACTGTTTCCGAGGAGCACCTGGTGAATCCTAACTGCCTGCTGGCCTTTTGGTTAGCAGTCAAGCTCTGAGCCACTCCACCAGCAGAGTTCCCCTAATTTCGGGGTGGGCCCCACACCTGAAGATGGATATCCTTGTAAAAGGAAGACAGACACATAGAGAAGAAGGCAGTATGACAGTATGATTGCAGTGATATAGGCACAAGGGAAAGAACACCTACAGCTGCCAGAAGCTGGAAGGGACAAGGATGGAGTGTCCCCTAGAGCCTTTCAAGGAAGCATGGTCCTGCTGACACCTTGATTTAAGACTCTGGCCTCCAGAACCGTGAGATAATAATAATTCCTGTTGTTTTAACCCAGCCACCAACTCAAAAACCAAACCCAATGTCATCAAGTCAATTTCAACTCATAGCAACCCTATAGGACAGAGTAGAATTGCCCCATAGTTTCCAAGGAGCACCTGCCGGATTCGAACTCCCAACCTTTTGGTTAGCAGCCGTTGCTCTTAATCACTATACCACCAGGGTTTCCCTAAGCCAACCTGCGTGAGTGGTAGTTTGCTAGGACCGTCACAGGACATGAGTAGTTTCACTGGTCGGAGGCCTAGTGGTGCCATCCTAATCTGAGCAAAGGGCTTTGTTTGAAAACCTCTTGGACACGTGTATTGAGCACCTATGTGTGCTGTCCCTGAGTTGGGAACAGAGAATACGGCAGTGAACACGTCTCTTTGCCTTGTCCTCCCTCTTCATACACCCCTCCTTTCCACCCCAGACTCCCATTCTAGACTGGGAAAGTGACTTTAAGACGAATTCTCTAAAATGACACCATTACATCACAACCCACTGGGTGTGCTATAATTTTTTTTTTTTTAAAAAAGGAAAATCACAAGTGCTGGCAAAGATGCAGAGAAGTTGGATCCTTTGCGCACCAGTGGTAGGAACATACATGGTGACGTTGCTGTGAAGGACACGTGCTGGTTCCTCCAAGAGTCACACAGAATTACAATATGGCCCAGCAATCCCACTCCTACCTACATACCCTAAAGAACTGAAACCAGTGACTCAGATACTTGTGCCTCAATGTTCATAGCAATATGACTGACAATAGTGAAAAGGAAGAAACCACTCTAGCGTACCTCAACGGATGAGTAGAATGTGCCCATCCATACTGTCATGGAATGAACTGTGTTCCCGCAAAACGTGTGTATTAATTTGACTAGGCCATGATTCCTGGTATCGTGTTGTAAACACTGACTCTATGATGCTAATAGGGGAAGATGGGTGGCAGCTGTGTTGGTCGGGGCGGGACTCAAAGTCTAAGACTGCAGGGAGCCCTGAGGCAATCTCTGGGGCTGTAGATGAAAGGGAAGCGAGCGGAAGTTGGAGATACCCTACCATCAGGAAGGAGGCAGTTCTGGGAGCACAGCACATCCTCCTGGTCCCTGTGCCTCTGAAGCTCCCAGTGCAGGGGAAGACTGGCCACAAGGACCTTCCTCCAGAGTCAACAGAGAAACCTTCCCTTGGAGTGGATGCTGTGAATTATGACTTTTTGGCCTACTTTTCTGTGAAGAAATCAACTTTTTTAAGCCATCCACTTGTGGTCTTTCTGTTACAGCAGCACTAGATGACTAAGACACATACTATGTAATATTATGCCATCATAAAGAGAATAGTTAAGAGCTTGGTTGTTAATCAAGAGGTCAGCAGTTCAAATTCACCACCTTCTTGTTGGAAGCCCTATGAGACAGCTCTATTGCGTCCTGTAGGGTTCTTAGGAGCTGGAATCAATTCAATGACAGCAGGCTTTTTTTATTTAAGGAGACTGGAGCACTGATATATGCTACTGCACCTACAAATCTCAAAACCATCATCCTCAGTGAAATAAACCAGACCATATGCTGTATGCTCCAGCTTGTACAAAATGTCCAGAATGGGCAAATTCATAGAGAGAAAAAGCATATTGTTGATTGCCAGGGGCTAGAAAAGTAGAGGTGGGGATGGGGAATGACCATTTAATGGCTATGGGGTGTCCTTGGAGAGTGATAACAATCTTTTGTAACTAGATAATAGTGAATGGTTACCCAACATTGTGAACAGACTGAATACCGCTATTGAGGTGTACACTTAAAATGGTTACAAGAGCAAATTTTATGTTACGTGTGTTTTACCACCATCAGTTTTTTGAAATGACATAATTATGATTGCAGAAACTGCTCCAAGAAAAAGAAGAGGGTACAAGGGGAATGGATGAGAAGCATTTGACATAACTTGGGTCCTTGTGGCAGGGACCCTCACACTGAAACCCAGAGGTGGGATGGAGTTGGAGAAGGGAATATGTACAGGTGTTCCTTGAAAGGAGGTGGTACAGGTTCAGATCCAAGTGAGAGCAAGGCCAAGGCAGGGCATAAGGGATGGTGGTGTCTCCGCTGGGACTGGTCTGAAACCAAGGAAGCTTCCATCCTGTTTCTGGACAGACACAGGGCCTTCTGCACTGATGCCTGGCCCTGACTATCCCCTTAGTCTCAATGCCAGCGATGGCCCTTGTTCTACTGATGAGGGAACAGCAGCTCTGGGAGGACATGTGGCTCCCTTCTATCTGCTGCCCTGTTTTACTTTGGGGGGTTGAATTTCGCCCTCCCCCCCAAAAAAGATATGCTCTAGTCCTAACCCCTGATACCTGTGAATGGGACTTTATTTGAAATAGGGTCTTTGCAGATGTAATCAATATCAGATGAAGTCATACTGGATTAGGGTGGCCCTCAATCTAAGGACTGGTGTCTTGGTAAGAGAAAGGAGAGGGAGACTTGGATCCAGAGAGACAGAGGGAGGAAGGCCATGAGACGACGGCAAGGGATGGCAGCGACACACGCTCAGACCAAGCAACGCCAAGGATTGCTGGCAGCCGGCAGAAGCTAGAGCAGCAGGGAACAGATTCTCCCTCGGCTTCCAGAACAAGCCAACCTTGCTGATACCTCGAATTCAGACATCTGGCCTCTTGAACTGTGAGAAATTAAAATTCTGTTGTCACCAGCCACGCAGTATGTGGTTACTTGTTTGGCTAGCCCCAGCAAACTCACACACTCCCCTTCCCAGCAAAACATCCCCAAAGCGGTCACTCCTCCCTGACCCCAGGTCCTTTCCTCCTGTTCTCTTTCTGTCCCTCTCCAGCCAGGCTCTCATCCCTGCCCAGGCCCTGAAAGGGCTCCATCCTGCCAAATGTGATGGTTGTTTTTCAGCCCTTGTTGTACACAGTGGAGATGCCCTCCTGTGCCACCTCCAGGGCCCCCTGCCCCCCAAGTTCTCCTCCTAGCTGCCCTGGTGGTCTGCGCCTCTGGCTCCTCCTTACCTCCTCTGATGTTGCAGACAGCACCATGAACTTGCCCTCTCCTCACCTCCCTGGTGATCCCAACCACTTCCCCCCGACATCTCTCAGAGGCCATGTCAGCCCAGACCTCTCCACTGACCTGCAGCTGTCCCCCAAGACATCTCCACTGGATGCCTGTGGGCATAGGCAAGTGTTGTGCTTATAACAGAACTCCTGACCCCAAATCTGCACCTTGCCTGCCTCTCCTACCTCAGTAATGACCCCATTGTTGTCTTCCTCAGAAGTGCACCCTAAGACAGGAATTTGAATACATGTGGTTCATGTGTCAGGGAGGGTGCTTGAAAAAACACCAGTAGAGGAGAGGGTAGTGAGGCTTGAAGGGAGGCCAGGCACTAAGACCATCCTAACGACCAGACTGTATGAAGATACAGGGTTTCATGTCTCTGGGGAACTCTGGGATACTCACCTCCAAATTGTCTCAGGTAACCAGTGAGGGAGGTGGGGTATTTATCTACCAACGCCCAGCCGTCAGTGGTTGAGATATGCCAGCTGGGAGCATGAATTCTCTAGAATTTCAGTGTTCTCCCAGGCTGGCTGGAGCAGCCTCTGCAGCCAGACAAAACAGCCAGGTGTTGGTCACATGAAGCTGCTGGACTGACCCACCTGGTACAGTGATGGCCTCCAATATGGTCCCCACTGCTTCTTCCTTCTGCTTCACATCCTTCAGTAATTGTCTCCCCTTGAGTGTGGGCAGGGCTTAGTGATGTGCTTGTAACCAACGTTTTTGTTGTGGTGGTTAGGTGCTGTCGAGTTTCTTCCAACTCTTAGCGATCCAATGCACAGCAGAACAAAACAGTGCCTGGTCCTGGGCCATGCCCACAATCATTTTTATGCTTAAGCCCATTGTTGCAGCCACTGTGTCAATCCATCTCCTTGAGGGTCCTCCTCGTTTTTGCTGACCCTCCACTCTACCAAGCATGATGTCCCTCTCCAGGGACTGATCCTTCCTAACCACATGTTCAAAGTATATAAAATGCAGTCTTGCCATCTTTGCTTCTAAGGAGCACTCTGGTTGTACTTCTTCCAGAAGAGATTAGTTTGTTCTTTTGGCAGTCCATGGTACATTCAACATTCTTCTCCAAAGCCACAATTCAAAGGTGTCAGTTCTTCTGACTTCCTTATTCGTTGTCCAGGTTTCCCATACATACAATGTCCTTTTAAAATATCATGGCTTAAAAACCAAACCAAACCATAGCCTGAGTCAAGAGCACCTTAGTCTTCAAGGTGACATCTTTACTTTTCAATACTTTGTAGCCAACAGAACATGGCAAAAGTGATGAGGTCACTTTCAAGATTAGGTTATAAAAAGACTGTGGCTTTCATCCTGGGCTGTCTCTATTGATCTCTCTCATTGACTTTGAGGGAAGCCACGTGGCATGTGGTGACCTGTCCTATGGAGAGACCTACATGACGAGGAATTGCAAGAGGCTGCTGGTCCAACATCCCATGAGGAAATGAACCCTGCAACAATTAAGTTAGTGTACCTGGAAGCGGATCTTCCCCTAGTTGAGTCCTCAGATGCGACTGCAGCCCCAGCCAACATATTTCTTCTTCTTCTTTTAATTAATTAAATCTGCACAAGGAGCCCCGGTGGCACAAATGGCTAAGCTGTCAGCTGCTAAGTGAACCCACTCAGTGACTTTGTAGTGGAGAGACCTGGTAATCTGCATCTGTAAAGATTACAGTCCAGGAAACCTTGTGGGGACAGTCTACTCTGTCATATGAGGTTGCTATGTGTGGCATCAGCTTGACAGTACCCAATAACAACAAAGTCCATACTTTATCAGATTTCCTCAGTTTTTCTCTAACGTCCTTTTCTGTTCTAGGATCCCATCCCAAATACATGAAAAGTAACACTTTTTTTGTTTTTTATTGTGGTAAATACATAGTTTATTTGTTGGTTTTTTTGGCCACCTCCATAATCTTCAGAAACTCTCATGGAGTAGTAAACAAATGCTACATCTGCTAATCAAAAGATCGGCAGTTCAAACCTGCCAGGCACTGCTTCGAAACTCTATGGGGCCATTCTACTCTGTCCTCTAGGGGTCACCATGAGTTGGAATTGACTAGACAGCAGTGGGTGTTTTGGTTGCCAACCATCTTTGCATGTACAATTCAGTAACGTTATGTCCTGCCAACATCTTGATTGCAGCCTAGGAGAGATGTTGAGCCAGAGGTATCCTGCTAAGTCAAGCCTGGATTTCTGACTCACAGAAGCTGTGAGAAAATAAATGTCTGTTGTTTGGAGTGATCTGTTACATGGCGATAGATAACTAAAACACACGGAAATGCTGTGCGCCAGGGACACGGGGAACTCTAACAGTAACAGTGAACTCCATCACCCCAGACTACTCTTTTCTCACCCCTCACATCCATTCCGTTAGCAGACCTGTCAACCGCAACTCCAAAATCTGCCTTGACCTTGTATACTTGTCCTCCTGCCCAGGTCAAGCTGTACATCACGACTGAATGTGTTCCCCCCTAGTCCCCACCCCCACCCCTGCAAAAAATGTATCAGTTTGGCTGGACCATGATTCCTGGTATTGTGTGAGATACCTATGTGTTGTAAATCCTGCCTCTTGAGGGAGGATGGGTGGCAGTTTTTTTAGTGATTCAGGACTCCGTCTATAAGATTGTTTTGTGTCTTGAGGCACTCTCTTAAGACATAAAAGAAAGAAGCAAGCAGAGAAACGGAGGGACCTCTCACCACCAATAAAGCAGTGCCTGGAGCAGAGTGTGTCTTTTGCACCCAGGGTGCTTGTGCCCGAGAAGCTCCTCAACCCGGGGGATGATTGAGGACAAGGACCTTCCTCCAAAGCTGACCCAGAGAGAAAGCCTTCCCCTGGAGCTGATGCCCTGAATTTGGACTTTAGCCTACTTTACTGGGAGGAAATAAATTTCTCTTTGTTAAAGCCATCTACTTGTGGCATTTTCTGTTACAGCAGCAGCGATGACTAAGATGCCATCCTTCTCTCACCTGAGTGAGACCCAGGGCCCCTTCCCTATTCTCCAGCCAGCCAGAAAGAGCCTCTTGGAGTCAGCAATCAGATCCCGGTAGATGCTTGGTAAGGTTGGCATGGGGCAGAATGCCGACTAGACCAAGTCCTGCTGGTTCCCTTCTAATGCCTGCACGAGGAAGGGAAGGACCTAGTGGTCCCAGCCGACTCTGTAGCCCCAGGAAGCAGCCTGACTCCCCACGGCCCTCCTCTTGCACATCCTCTGCCAGCACTGCCTGCCCATGCACACGGCAAGGAGAACAAAAGACAACACTTAGCTCCTACTGTATACCCCTGATATCTGAGCACTGGGCAGACTTTATCTGATTTAATCCTTGAAATGGCTCTATGGAATAGGGCAGTCACTGTACCCCTTTTACTTGGGAAAACAGGCCCAGAGTAGCAAAGCCACTTGCCTACAGATGACTCAGCCAGTCCTAGGGAGAGCTGGGGTTTGAATCCAGGTACCATTTCAACAGCAGTGCTGGGATCTTCACTGAATTTCAGTTGATGTGACCCAGAGGTTAATTATCTGGCTTCCACATTTCCAAATGTTCCCTGAAAACTAAGCAGGTTAATAGCCCTTGGCTTTATCCAGCAGGCAGTTTCTGCCTTGCTGGGATGCACCCACAAGCCCATTCCCTGCCTTCGGGGAGATTCCACCCTAGCTGGGGAGACACGCGTGTAACTAACTTTAAAGTCACAGGAACGGCCAGCCGGAACCACTAAACCTGCAGCCGTAGAGTCAGTTCTGACTTACTGCAATCTTACGTGTTATAGAGCAGAACTATTCCATGGGGGTTTTCTTGGCTGTTTGGAAACAGATTGGCAGGCCTTTCTTCTGTGGCACCATGACCAGGGCTACACCAACCTGGAGTATGATTATCCTGCCCAGGCAGAGGGGCTCGGGAAGGTGGAAAGGGTCCCTGGGACAAGTGTAGTGACGCTGTCCCCATTGATGGAGGACCTTTCTTGTCCATCTTAGTGTGCCAAGCCTGCAGAGGGCGTTAAACACACAAAGGTGCAGGCCAGCAAATAGCTTCCTCCAGTCCTATCACCTGAAATCTCAAGTGGAGCCTGGGACCCCAATTCCAGTGGGACAGAGCCTTTTGCACTGTGTTGTGCTGACTTATAACCCTCCTCTCCTGTAATTTCTTGCTGGGTTACATGCTTTCCTGGATCTGCACAGGAACCCAGTAAATAGCATCCATTTTCCTTCCCCCTGCCTTTTTTTTTAAATTTTCATGCTGCAGTGTTTGTGCCTTAATCTATATTCTGTCAATTAAAACAAAAATCAGTGAATGGCTAACCAGTACTGAGCATTCTTAGAGATTCAGAGAAATGCAGTATCATCATTTGGGAATGCACTGGGCTGCAAGTATCAAAATATCTGCACCACAGTGGCTTAAATAAAAAGGTTGCTTTTTTTTTTTTTTTTTCCTCACCAAAAAGCTCTGAAGCCAGGTATGTGGAGCTACTGGCTGGACAGCCGAGATTCCCCTGGCCTGTTCCTCCAGGTCACAAGGTGGTGTGTGTCTCAGCTGTGATAATTCAAGGGATCTTCACCACAGCAAACTGCCATTTTAATTCCCATTTTATAGATAAAATTACTGAGGCTTTGATGATAACATGCCCATCTTTTCCTCAAACCTCCGGCAGACTTCTGCTTGAGTTTCCTTGGCCAGAACTGTGTTACACAACCCCTCCTATCCCTCACCCCAGGACCAAGGGAGGCTGGTGAGAGAAGTATTGAGCTGGGCACTCTGCCACAGAAGAAAGGCCTGGTGATCTATTTCCATACAGCCAAGAAAACCTCATGGAATAGTTCTGCTCTATAACATGCAAGATAACAGTAAGTCAGAACTGACTCGACGGCTGTAGGTTTGGTGGTTTCAGTTGGCCGTTCCTGTGAATTTAAAGTTAGTAATACCCTTGTCTCCCCAGCTACCCTGCTATTCAACAAGAGCTCTGTTAGCAAAGGAAGAAAGCAGGTGTGGAGGTTTGGGGGAGAGCAACAAATGTGTCTCCCACAATTCTCTGAATCATCAGCAAGTGTACTGTGCACCCTCTAAGTGCCAGGCTCGAGCCACAGCCTCAGGTGTTATTTCTAAAAATAGTAATGGCAGCGGGATTCTCATGGAGTCCTCACAATTATCTGTGAGGCAAGTGCTTTTCTCATCCCCAGTTTACAGATGAGAAAACTGAGGCACAGGCAGCTTCAGCAGAACTTCATTTATTCACTCCCTTAACAAGTGTTTCTTTAGTATCTACTGTGTGCTAGGTCCTTTGGGCACAGAGTATACAGTGGCAAATAAAATGAATACTACTCTGGGTGAGGAGAACACCCAGAGATAATATGAACAGTATTACTTTTAGCAATAACACCTACTGGGTGCCAGGCACTGTTCTGAGTGCCTCCCATTAACTAAAGCATTTATTCATCACCAGTGGAGGAAGGAGGTTTTATTATCACCCCCATGACGAAACTGAGGTTCAGACAAGGTAAGTAGCATGCTCAACATCACACAGCTGTAACTGTGAAGCCAGGACTTGAACCCAGGCCCTTGAGTTTCAGAGTCTGAGTTCAAGTAAGTAATGTAATGTGGTGGTAAGACAGATGAGGCTAACAACAAGCAATGGTGGGGATCATGCCAGGTGGCCAGGGAAGCCCCTTCGGAAATGACATTTGAGCAGAGGCCTGAACAAATGGAAGGAGTGGGCTGTGGGGATATCAGAGGGAACAGCCAGTGCAAAGTGGGGCAGGGGCTACAAGCATACAGGGTGTGTTTGGGGCACTGTGAGAAAGCCAATGTGGCTGGAGCAACACACCCTGCATCTGTTGCAAGCACTTTGCCTGTGGGACCTCCTTTCACTATTACAACAGTCTTGTGAAATAGCCTTTCTACTTATCTTCATTCTGCAGATGGGGAAACTGAGGCTCTAAACTGCCCAAGGGCACACAGCCAGAAAGTAGTGGTGGTGGTTGTGGCTTAAGTCTGACCCAGGCAGCCCGACCCTGTTGCCCAACTTCAGGGGAAGCAGTAGGAGCTATGCCAGCATCCAGGAAGAGCTGCCTGGAGGAAGAGCCCTGAAACCAGGACAGGAGGAATTCCAGGAGCCTGGAGGGTGCTGGGTGAAGACTTTCACTGGGTCGGGCACATGACCACATTCCTGGGACAGTTCCTCGAGGACAGGTTTCCAGGATTCTGCCCTAGCTCGTCTGGGCCCTGCCTCGGTTTTCCCTGCAGGTCCACTCAGCAAGCCGGAAGGCGGCCATAGAAGCTTCATTAGCGCCTCTGAGGCCTCAGCCGCCCCGGGGGGATGAAAAGGGTCCCGGAGGGGAGCCGTCCTAATTTTGGCACACCCGGCAGGGGGTTCAGGGCCACTGAAAGGGAAGCGGCTGGGGCCGGCTGGGCAGGCCCAGTCATTGTTCCACGCTGGCGCTGCTGTTAGGGCTTCAAATGCAAAAACCAAAGTGTGTGTGTGTCGCGGGGAGCTGGTGCCCTCTGCTCCTCCTTTAATAGACCAAAGGACCCTGGCGGCTTAGCTCTTTTTCCTAATTTAAAGATATTTTCAGGCGTTTGGGAGCTCCCCTACGGTGAAGCAGGAAGGTTGGGATGGGGGGCCTTGAAACTCTCATCGCGGTCGCCGACGGCGGAGGGAATAGGCCAAGTGGTGGTGGGGGGCTGAGGCCGGTTTGGGGTGAAAGATGGGGCACCAGGGGGGTAAACAGAGCCAACACAATAGAGTTGTGTTCCCACTCTCCTCTGCCTCAGTTTCCTCTCTCTTAAGCTTCCACCTGCGGAAAAAGGGTTCCTGCTAAGAAAAGGGGGTTCTTTGGAACCAACCCTGGAGGCTTCCAGTGGAGAGACCGTGGGGTTGTTACCCCACGGCAGCTCCTGGGCAGGACAGAGCCTACACTCAGGGGTGGTTAGAGGCCTGAGAAGTCGAGAGGGAGGGAGGAGGTTGTCCCTTTGCCCAGAGGGAGGCAGACGTCGCCTGGCTCGTTCCCTCTCCGTCTGACACTCCTGGTGCCAGGGCTGGATGGGGCCGATGGGGCGCAGCCGCATCCAAGTTCAGAGGGGGGGGCACATCTCCACTGGGGAGGGTGCCCAGGAACCAGGAGAGTGCCAGCAAGGGGTCCCGGCTGGAGGGGCTGGCGCATGGGGTACAGCCGGGGAGGGGGGTTCTTTCCTTCCCTCTTGTCCAGCCCACCCCCTCCCGGTCTTTTGCACCCCCCTTTTCCTTCGGTCGTCTCCCTCCGGCTTCCTCATCCCGTCCTGCCCGCTTTCCTGGCCCCCCGCCCGCCCCCTCGTCACCTCCCCCCGCCGCCCCACCCCCGTCCACCCCTCCCCCGAGTTCCCGGCCGTCTCCCTCGCCCCTTCCCCGCCTCCAGCCCGCCCTCCTCCCTCCGCCCTCCTCCCTCCGCCCTCCTCCCGCCTCCCCGCCGTGGTCCCAGCCTCCCGGCCCCCTCCTCGCGCTCCCCTCCTCCGTCCCGGCCTCTGCTCCCCGCTTCCCCAGCGGGAGGGGCCCGCCCCCAGCACCCCGCGCCCGCGCGCGCCGCTCCCGCCCTCCGCGGGGGCCGCCGCCATCTTGCAGGATGTTGGGGAGGGAGCGGCGCGCCTGACGTGGAGACAATGCATCTTTTATGAAGCCCCCATCTTTGCCTTGGAACCTTACATTAACGCGGCATTGATTTCCCTCTCGGAATAGATGAAAAAACCGCGCGGGGCTATGGGGGGGCTAACCCGGCCCCGGCCCCGTCCCGGAGACCCTGCTCCCCTCGGTGCACGGAGCGCCCCGGGACGGAGGACACGTACTGAGCCGGCGCCAGCACTGGGGCGCTGATTCCTAGGAGGGAGGTCGGGCTGGACAGGGTCCAGAAACTCCTGGACTGAGACCACGCCAGCTCCAGGTCCTAGCAGAGTCCCTAGCCGCTGGGACCCCTCCTCAGCCCTGGCCTTGGTTACAACGGCCCGAGACTGTCGGCTGCCTCTCTAAGCCAGGCCTTCCAAGACACTTGCCCCCGAGCCCGCGGTGGCCCTGTCCACCTCCAAGCCCGGTCTCTGTCCCCTCTTCCTACTTGCCGCCTCCTTGCCACCCTTTCAGCTCCCATCTCCCGCCTCCACGCCCTGCTCCTCCTTACCCTTCCCTGCTGACTGCGGGGCCACCCCCCCAACCCCTTCCCTGCGTGCTAATGGCCCGGTGGCAGGCGGCACCGCCGCTGTTTCAGGGGGAGGCGGGTTGTGCAGCCAGGGGAGAGGCTGGAGTGATTTCGGGGAGATGGAAAGAGAGGAGTTAGACACACATAAATCTGGAATAATGACGCTGGTGCTAATGGGGCTGGCAGCGGCTGTGGCAGCTCCCAAGCCCTCGCCACGTCCCCACGCTGGGACCCACTGAGGCCTCCCTACTCTCCTGAGGGTCCCTGGGTGCCTGTCGCTCTCTGATAGGCTGTGAACAGGGCATGCCGGTGCACAGGGTCCTGCCTGATCTGGGACATGGACTGATAAACTTCTTGCCGGGCTTTAGCTGGCAGCTTGCCTGTCCTCCTGTGCCCAGGGGCACTAGGAACCAGGGAAAGATGGGATTCTCTGGGTCTGCAAGCTTACCCCCCCCACCTACTCCTCCCTACCCTGAAGCCCCACATCTCTGAGGCTGAATGACCCTCAACATGACACTTGAACCTAATGGAAGGGTCAGACCTGAATTTTTCTCTGCCCTTCAGTTTCCTAGCTGTGTGACCTTAAGGCAAGTCCCTTAACCTGTGATTCAATTCTCACTACGGCCGAAGGGGATGACCATGTCCATTTTCAAGGAGAACCTGAAGTCGCCCACTTCTTCCCGCTTCTGTGGCTTCCATCTTGCTCATGTCCTCATCACTGCTGGCTGTGGTCTCCCAGCGTCACTCTCCCCCGCACCCCGTCAGTCCTTACAGCAACCAGAGGGGTCTTTGAGATGATAGCTGGGTCAGCGTTGGCATCTTCAGAACTGTACAATGGCTCCTCCACGGCTCTTAAATTAAACCCAGATCCCTCCCTCCAGCCTCTTCCGGTTGCTTACTCCTTCCACGGAGCCTTTCCAATAGCTGTTCCTCCTCCTGCAACACCCTTGTCCCCAATCTCACATGGTCACCTCCATCTCCATGTCACCTCCCTGGTGAGACAGCCCCGCAGTAGTGCTCAACTCCTCGCCTTTACCTCTTTTGCCATCGCCTTGTTTGTTTTCAAGTTTATAATCTGAGCAGTCACTCCGCACTGGAAGACAGTCTTTTTAGACCTCATCTCTTGTTCTCAGTTGTGTCCCATTATATCTGGCATCTCCTAGATTTTCCAATAATATGTGTTGAATAGCTGAATTAAATGAGAATGTTGTGACTGTTTAGAATACAGCTGGTGTGAAGTCCTCAGCATGTCACTGGTGTTCAATTAACCTGAGTACTTTTCCTTTTTCATGAACTAGAAGTGGACAAAGATCTGTGGTTATTGTTCTTGTGGTCACCTCCAGCCCAGGACCTGTGGAGATCACCTGGAGTAGGAGATATTTCCCTAGGAAGAAGGTATTTGCAATAGGTGTATCTGAGAAAGGACTCGTATCCAGAATATATAAAGAACCCTTACAAATCAATAAGAAAAAGGTAGACAACCAAATGTATATGTTATTAGGTTCTGTGGAGTTGGTTGTGACTCACAGCAACCCTATGCACAACAGAACAAAACACTGCCTGGTCTTGTGCCATGTCCACAATCTTTTTTATGCTTAAGCATATTATTGTGACCATTGTGTCAGTCCATCTCATTGAGGGTCTTTCTCTTTTTTGCTGACACCCTACTCTACCAAGCATGATGTGCTTCTCCAGGAATTGATCCTTCCTGACAACATGTCCAAAGTGTGTAAGACATAGTCTTGCCATTTTTCCTTCCAAGGAGCACTCTGGTTGTACTTCTTCCGGAACAGGTATGTAGTTGTTTTGGTGGTCCATGGTACATTCAACCTTCTTCTCCAACAGAAGAAAATGTGAACACTTAACAAAAGAAGATATCTCAAAACAGCCAGTAAGCACACAGAAAGATGCTCAGCCTCGTCAGGTACTAAACCTACTGCCTTCAAGTCAGGTCCAACTCATAGCTACCCTAGAGGTCAGAGTAGAACTGCCCCAGAGAGTTTCCAAGGAGCACCTGGTGGATTTGAACTGCTAACCTTTTGGTTAGATGTATTTAACCCAGTACGCCATCAGGGTTTACTCGTCAGGTAATAGAGAGAATGCAAATAAAGCCACAATGAGATACCATGGCCCACCTACCAGAACGGCTACAACAAAAAAAGACTGATGATGTGGACATACGCTTGGAGCAACTTGGGAACTTTCCTACACTGCTGATGGGAATGTGAAATGGTACGATCAGTTTGGAAAACTGTCTGGCACCATTTCCTGGAGCTATATACTGACCATGAGACCAAGCAATTCTAGCTACTCTTGGGTGTTTACCGAGAGAAATGAAAATTTGTATCCACAAAAAGACACAAGAATGTTCGTAGCAGCTTTATTCACAACAGCCAATAACTGCAAACAACTCAAATGTCTATCGACAGCAAAATAAACTGTAGTACATTCCTACAAGAAAAAGACCAGCCAAATAATATTTACAATGACCAAGATGATTCTCAGAGATACCATGTTGTATCTGAAGTCAGATTGGGGGGCAGTGCTGAGGAAGGGTGTGAGAGAATCTTCTAGAGAGATTAGCATTTCTCTGTCTTGTTGTCTGTACAGGTGTGTGTGTGTATATATAGGTATATAAACATTTATCCAGTGGAAACTTAAGATCTATCCACTTACATAAGTTGCGTCTCATTTAAATAAAAAAGGAACTGCAGAAAAAGTGTCCCATAGCTGTGACCCTTATTTATGCTATATGTGTCTTGAACGTCTCCCTCAGAGATTTCACAACAACCTTGCAAAGTGGACAAATGTTGGAAATTTAAAGAAGCTACCCTAAATCTTGGAGGCAGTGTCAGGGATGAGGTGCTTTGTTCAGTGCCTTACCACCGCCCCATTTCCCTTGGATAATAAAGGTCTTGAACCTCCCTTGGGTCTGGGCTAGGAGTGGGCCACGCTGAGGGCAAAGGGGTGCTCCAGGGGTCTCCCTCTGACCCCCTCACGCCCTCCCACCCAAGCTTGGGCTGGACACCTCCTATACCAGTAACTGTTAGTGAGTCTGGTTGCTATGGCAATGGAACTGCCCAGCCGAGCCCTCCCCACCCCACCACCTAGCTCTCACAAGGAACTACTGCTCTGCCTCTCTTGTGGCAAGTTTTTCCCCTTAGTAGTGAAATCACAAACTCCAATGGCTTACTGGTTAAGTGTTACAGCTGCTAACCAAAAAGCAGTTCAAATCTAGCAGGCGCTCCTTGAAAACTGTGTGGGGCAGCTCTCCTCTGTCCTATATGTCCTAGCTCCTCTGTCCATCACTATAATCCAGAATTGACTCCATGGCAGTGACTCTTTTACTTTTTTAAATAGCGAAATAGAGGAAGAAGAGATGGGGAAGGAGTAACCCCTTTCCTCTGATCTTAAGGAGATGATGCTTCCTCCACCAGCTTCACCCCAAAGCCCTCTAGGTCCCCAGAAGTGGAGGTTCTCGGTGGGACCCCAGCAGTGGCCCAGGATGTGGAAGGGAGAGGTCCCTGCTGCTCCCTAGTGTATACCAGCCTTCCTCGGTGGATTGCAGCAAAGGGGAAGCCAGCACAGTCTTCTCTAGATCCACCTGTTCCGATTTACTCCTCAGTTCCTGCCACATTTGGAGTCAAAATACAGGGAAAGCCAAGGGTTGGCCAGGTGTGTTGTGTGGTCTTGGTTCATACCTGTCTTATTTGCTCTTTTACAAAATCAAGATAATAGGAGGCTAGAAGAAGCCCAAACTCAGGGCGCTGGTTCTACGAGAAGGCTTTCTCTCTCTGTCGGCTCTGGAGGATGTTCCTTGTCTCTTCAGTTCTTGCTTCCTGGTTCCTCGGAGATCTCCCTGTGTCTGCAACTCTGCCTTCCCCCATCTCTGTTTCTTTTGCTTACTTGTTTCATCTTCTTTGTATCTCAAAAGAGATAGATTCAAGATATACCCTATGCTAATCCTGTCTCATGAACCTAACAAAAACAACCCATTCCCCAAAGGGATTATGACCATAAGCATAACCACTCATAGACCCCATGGGTCAGAGTAGAACTGGCCCATAGAGTTTCTAAGGAATGCCTGGCAGATTTGAACTGCTGACCTTTTTGGACCATAAGCACAGAGGTTAAGATTTACAACATGTAATTTTGGGTGACGTAATTCAATACATAACACCAATTTATAGCATCATTGTGAGGAATCAATGATTTAATACACGTGAAAAACACATGGCATACAGCTCTTGCTCAATGCATCTATTTTGCACTTTTGTGGGCCAGGTCCCTTTCATATGTAATATTTGGTATAACCCTCACAGCAGCTTTATAGGCTAGCCATTATTGCACCCACTTCATAGATGAGGTAACTGAGGTTGAATGTTCTCATAGATGAGGGCATTCACCATTCTCCCAGAAATCCTGGATCCTTAAACCACCCAGAGTCCTCATCTCAGCTCTAAAATGGGCTGGTGGACTCCACCTGCAGGTGCAGAAAAGAGCTGCCTGCAGCTTGGCCTCAGGTCCTTGTCCCTCTTTTTGGTGTACAATAAGAGGGTTACAGCTACTTCTGGGCCAGTGTCCCCACAGATTATTGATGGCTGCCCTCACCTCTGTCACATTCCATGGAGAGGTGCAGGAATCCTTGGTTACAGGAAAAGTCTGATATAACGGAGTAAGACCCTCCCCCCTCCTTCCTTTCTCCTCTATTTTACAAATCTTTCTTTACACATCTGCATACCCACCTGTGTATTCTTAGCCCTGGGGCTTCCTCACAACATGCAGGCTGGGTTCCAACCACAAACCTTAATCAGAGAGAGAGAAAGTGAGGGTCAGGTAGAAACTCCCTTGCTTTTTCCAAGGAGCCTTGAAAAGCAGAGTGAATCACTTCTGTGGTGGTACTCCACTGGAGTGTATACCCACTTATGCGAAAACAGCGTTAACTAGTGTGAGGTCTTCATTTGGGTTTCCCCAAAGGAAGACACCCCAGGGCAAAGACTTAGGGGCAAGTGATCCCAGGGAACATCAGGAGAGACGGGAAGCAGAAAGGGAAACTGCAGGTTGTATTTTCAAAGAGGGCCACCCTCAGGTTTTCTCCATTCCTCAGCACGTTTTACAGTGGGCTGATGAGTCAGACCTGACTTGAAGGCAGTGGGTTTTTTGGGGGGCGGTGGTGGATACTCCTTCCAGGAGAGGCGAGGTCTGTGTTCCCTCCCCTTGAATCTGGCAGGGTTTGTGACTTCCCTGACCAGTGGGGTATAATAGAAATGATTCACTGTGGTTTCCAAGGCTCTTCATAAAAGGCGAGACAGATTCTGCTTGACGCTTAGTCTCTGTCTCTCTCACAGATTTGTCCTAGGAACCCAGCCGCCACGTTGTGAGGGAGTCCAGGCTACATGAGGGCCGTGTGGGGTCTTCTGGCCCATAGCCATTGATCCCCCAGCCAACAACCAGCATCAACCACAAGGCACACAAATGAATGACCCTTCAGATGATTTTAACCATAGATGAGCCAAGTCTCCCAGCTGAAGTCTCAGAGCCAGCTAGAACTAAGTAATTTAAGAGGGACGGGAAGAAGCCAACACAATGGTCCTTAAGGGGCAGGTGACTCCTGAGGGCCACTGGGAGCTTAGTTTGGCCGGGGACCTCCAGAAGCCCACTTAGGTCATGTTGGGGCATATCCACCCGCTTCCAACCCTCCCGAGGGCTGCTCTCAGGGGCGATCGTTGCCTCATGTTGGCCACAAGGAAAGCCCTCTGGTGGGGACACAGCTACTTGGGGTGGGAAGCTTTGAGCCCAGTTGAAAACTGTCCACCAGGGCTTCAGGTGACCCCAGGTGAGTCCGTGGGAATGGCCAGGACCACAGATGACCACATTTGCAACATGCGATTTTGCACATCTTTAGCTTTAGTTGCATCATTCAGCACATAACTGCTCTGAAGCTTGCCTTTATCTCTGTGTTAGCTTCCCAGGGCCGATGCAATAAATCACTTGGTGGTTTAAGTTAGCAGAAATGTATTCTTTGCCTGTTCTAGGGGCCAGAAGTCTGAAACCATGGTGTCAGTAGGGCCATACTCCCTCTGGAGGCACTAGGGAAGAATTCTTCCTTGGTTCTTCCAGGTTCTGGGGGCTCCAGACACTCCTTGGCTTGTGGCAGCATCTCTCCATCTTCACGTGACCTCCTTCCCTGTGTGTCCAACGTCGTCCTCCTTTCTCCTGTTACAAAACCAAATCAAATCTGTTGTCCTGGAGTCAAGCCTGACTCATGGCAACCCTATAGGACAGAGTACAATTGCCTTCTAGGGTGTCCAAGTCTGTACAGAAGCAGACTTTCTCCTGAGGAGTTGGGGGGGTGGTGGGCATTGAACTGTCAACCTTTTGGTTGTCAGTTGAAAGCTTAACCGCACTGCCACCAGGGCTTCTGCCAACCCCTGACAGCCACTTCATAGATTTTGGAGCTTTTCTGCCTCATTTTCCTGCCTGATTTCCATAGTACACACCCTAGTTTCTTTCTTTCTTTTTTTTTTTATTATGATTGAAGATGTACATTCCCATATAAGTTCGCATGCTCACCTATATGCAACTCCCCCTCCTTTCCCTGCCTGGTAACAGCACACCCCTCTTCTCTGTTCCATACATGTCCTATCCTCCCAACAGTCTCCTATATCCTTCTGTCCACCCACTCCCCTTCCTCTAGCAAGAGGTCAGCAGGATGACATCCTACAGATGCATAGAACCATAAAATTCCCACAAGATACGATCACTCTGCGTCACCAAGTCCAATCCACTGCTGTCCGAAAAGTTGACCTTCATTATGATTTATGGACAGGGGCAGCATCAGGGCCAGGAGCCACATTCCCAGGGGAACCCCAAAGCCCGAGGACCATCAATTGTGGTCTTTTATTGGAGATCTCAGGGTCCATCCCTATTTATTCTCTTGTTGCCAGTGAGACTCAACTTTGTGAGCTCCATTGTGGCTATGACTGGTGCACACCCTAGTTTCTTTAGCCAGTTTCCTGTTGATGAACTTGAAGTTGTTTCCAGCGCTCTGTCCTTACAACCATTCCTTGTTGGTGGAGTCTGCTGAAGTTTTGTGCAGGAGAACAAACAATTCTCTAAGAGTTTGTCCCAACCCCACGGCAGAGCCATGTGAAGGAGGTAAGATAGCTGTCATGTGGTTCTCTGGAGCCATTCTTACCCTTCTCCACTTGGATTGGGGTCCCAGGATGCATCAGGGGGGCCCTAGCTTGCTAGCTTCTAGTTGGGCTCAGTCAGTGGAAGGTGCTAGATAAGGATGGAGGGCTGGAGGGGAGTTGGGTCAACTCAAAGTGTCCTGAAAGGTAGCCTTGGGCTGGGCACCCACTTGATCAAGGACCACAGCTCCTATGGGTGGTGCTATGGATTGAAAGATGTCTCCCCAAAACATAGGTTGTAAATCCTGATCATGACACCTGTGGTTATAATTCCATTTGGAAATGGGTTTTCTTTATTATGTTAGTGAGACAATGTTAGTACAGGATATGTCTTAATCAACCTCTTTGGAGACATAAAAGATGAGTTTAGGCAAGCAGGGAGGGGTGCAGATAGCCACCAGGCCGCTTGAAGATCACCAGGGAGCTGAGACACAGAAGCTGAAGAGAGACAAGGACCTTCCCTCAGACCTGACAGAGAAAGCTGTTTTAGTCAGCTAGGGCTGCTGTAACAGAAATAACAGAGCGGATGGCTTTAACAAAGGAAGATTTATTCTTACACAGTCCGGTAGGTTGCAAGTCCATATTCAGGGTGTCCGCTCCAGGGGAAGGCTTTCCCTTTGTCGGCTCTGGAGGAAAGTTGGTATTGCATCAGTCTTTGTCCAGGGAGTGTCCTGGCGCAGGAGCCTCAGGTCTCAAGGACGCGCTCTTCTCCCGGTGCTGCTTTCTTGATGGTAACAAGGCTCCCCCTTCTCTCTTGTTTCTGTTTCCTTTTATCTCATGCAGGCCGAAAGGATCAAGGGTGGGGCAAGCCATACTCCAGGGAAACTCCCCCCACAGCAGAGCAAGGAAGTAATTCTATGCAGGAATTTACAGCCCCTTTAACACACAGTTTAGCAAAACCACACAATGGAGGACAGTCCCAAGATACTGGGAATCGTGTCCCAGCCACACGGCTGCATATATTTTTGGGGGGACACAATTCAACCCATGACAAAAGCCTTCTGCCAGAGCCCTGAATTTGGACTTCCAGCCTCCTAAACTGTGACAAAATAAATTTTATTAAAGCCACTCACTTGTGGTATTTCTGTTTGCAGCAGTGCTGGGTAACTAAGGCAGGTGACGACAGCTCCCTAGTGTCACTGGACCCCAGGGCCACATGGCAATGGAGCTTCCCCTCAGCTTTCTAATAAGCCCCATCTCACCCGTGTTGACTGCAGATTCTGCTCCCCACAAAGAGGTTTGCACTTGAGCCTTTTCTCGTACCTGAAGGGCTATATTTAGGGAGAATTTTAAAATACTTTGCTTTTATTGCTTTCTTTTTGTTTTTCCTCTCTCATGACAGACATGAACCACACTCAGTGCAGAAAAATTTGAAAACCCGGATGCAGTGAAAGACGACAAAGATGTCCCGCATCTGGCCTGGAGGGTGGCACAGCTGATCCACAGGTGTTTATCCTTCTCGCCGTCTTCCTCTGGCAGTGTTTTGGGGGTCGGCTCTTATCTTGGGCCAGTTTCTCAGCCTCTCTGAGCTTGGTTTCCCCCTCTCTAAACAGGGTGAACTCAGTGCCTTCTTCATCGAATTGCTGGGGGGTGCCAAGTCCAGAGGTTGATAAACGTTACTTCTTAGAACCGCTATCAATGTCATAGGTAGTTTTTCCAGATCCTTATTCAGGTTTATGTAGGTAACAGGATGGTAGCCCCATTGTTAGGGATTGAATTGTGGCTCTCCAAAAATGTGCACAGCAATTTGACTAGGCCAGGATTCCCGGTATTGTGTGATGTTTCCATGTACTGTAAATCCTGCCTCTAGGATGTTAATGAGGTAGAGTGGGGTGGACAGTTATGTTGGTGGGGCAGGACTCCAGGTGCCTTGAGGCAATTTATTGGGATTAAAAAGGAAAGGGAAGTAAGCAGAGAGCTGGGGACCTCACACCACCAACAAACGGTGCTGGGAGCAGAGCAAATCCTAGTAAAGTGTTATGGACAAAACTCCGGATTCTCATTACCTGCTCCAAATAGCCAGTCTCTGAGACAGGTTTTGGTGAGTGATCAAAGAACAAGTTTATTAACCATGTTCTGCTGGCTAGAATACGAGGGACAGACATATCTGAATCTCCAGGGCTGTTCAAATTGGGCGGGCAGAACACGGGGTTTGTGTATGGAACAAGCGGTGCACAGAGGTCTGGCGAGAACAATGGGAGCAGTAGGGAGGGTGGAAGCTGTCTGCTTCGCAACCTGGCAAGCCATCTCCAGCCATCAAGGAAACAAAATGGTGCTAGACTTCTCTGGCCAGGATTCTGGATGAAGAATGCTTAAACACAACTTACTTCCCTGTCTGCCCTGCCTGATTCTTTTATCATTAGTTAAGAGTTCAATTATTAAAACCAAAGGAGTCATTCATTGTCCATAGTTCACTGAGTCTATAGCGGTGCCTTTGAGGGCAGCATGCCAGTGCCTACCTGGGGCTTGTGGGCGGTAGAGGTCACTTTTTTCCTGTGAACTGGAAGCCTCTCAGGCCCCCTGATCTTGAGCGCTTCTCACATGGGGGTTTTCTCAGCATCTGGTTTCAAAAGGACCCAGGATCTCCGTGCCGCAGAGGCTCCCAGTCCAGGTGAAGGCTGACAACAGGGACCTTCCTCTAGAGCCAGCAGAGAAAGCTTTTCCCTGGATCTGATGCCTTGGATTTGAGCTTGTAGTCTCCTGGACTGTGACACAGCAAACTTTGTCTTTGTTAAAGCCAGCCACTCAAGGTGTGTTACTGCAGCACTAGATGACTAAGACAGCCTGGTATTTGTGAAGGTGACAGTATTTGGACACAGGATCTCTGAAGCAGGGTGGGTTCTAATCCCACCCAAGTGGGCTCTTAATAAACAGGAGAGTCAGACACAGGAGGAAGACACAGGTACAAGCCAAGGAACGCTAAGGATTGCTGGGCGACACCAGACACTAGGAGAGAGGCAGGGAACAGGCCTCCCCTCAGGGCCCTCAGAAGGAATCAACACAGTCACTGCCCTGATTCAGACTTCTCACCTCCACAACAATGAGACAATGCATTTCTGTTCTCTGAGGCCACCCACTTTGTGGCCTTTTGTTAAGGAATCCCTCTGTCATGGACTGAATTATTGAATTGTGTTCCCTCAAAACAAGCATCAACTTAGTTAGGCTATGATTCTAGGACTGTGTGGTTGTCCTCCATCTGGGGACTGTCACTTTATGTGAAAGAGGATTAGGGTGGGATTGCAACACTCTTACCCAGGTTGCATCCTTGATCCAATGCAACGGGTGTCCCTGGGTGTGGCCTGCACCCCGTTTTATCTTACAGAAATAAAAGGAAAGAGAAACAAGCAGAGAACTGAGGACTTCATACCACCAGGAAAGCAGATGGACCCAGGGTTCCCACAAGGAGTTGCTCCTAGATCAGGGTAAGGCTGGTGAGAGAGATCTTTCTCCAGAGCCAACAGAGAGAGATAAAGCCTTCTGCTGGAGGTGACACTCTGAATATGGACTTGTAGCCTGCTAGGCTGTGAGAAAATAATTTTTTCTTTGAAAACCATTCACTTGAGGTATTTCTGTTACAGAAGTATTAGATGCTTAAGATACTCTCTGAAATCAGCCCCCTATTTCAAGCTAAAGTGAGTTCTATTTTTATTCCACTGTCTTAGAAACTCCGAAGGTTGTTCCTAGGCTGCCATGCTTTTTTTAGGTCTGATGTCTGTTGTGATAGTTTCTCTGTTCCCTCAATAATTCTACTTAATTCTTATTTGAGCACTTGCTAGGTGCCATACGTGGCACATGTAATTTTCTGCCACCTTCACAATTACCCATTTTACAGAACGGTCAGTCAAGGCCCTGCTAGTAAGTAGTGGAGCCAGAATTTTCTCCCATCTCTTGCCATCAGCTGCTGTCTGTATGCTCACTTTGAGTTAAGCTCCCTGTCCCCATTTAACATAACAAATCTTGTTATTACAGCTTCTAACCTACGAGTGAGTGGGCTATAAGTAGGAGTCATGCTATCAATTCAGTTCAGTTCCACAAACATACATGCTCCTTATGCTTCCTACGGAGCCCTGGTGATGCAGTGGTTAAATGCTTGGCTGCTAACTGAAAGGCTGGCGATTCAAACCCACCAACTGCTCTGGGAAAGAAAGCTGTGGCAGTCTACTTCTGTAAAGATCTATAGCCTTGGAAACCCTATGGGGCAGTTCTGCTCTGTCCCATAGGGTCGCTGTGAGTTGGTTTGGTTTTTACAATTCTCAAAGCAAAAACAACGGGATCCCCACCTTCTTGGGGCTGACAGCCTCTCTAGGTCACATGCTTTAGTTTTTGCATGGACTTTGTGATGTATATGTTGATGCATAGAGAGTTCTTCCTTGCATTGGGGTGCTTGGTTGATTGCAGATGGTCACAGGTACCAGAAAAGTGACCATTGGGCTGTAAGGTGTTGTTGGTGTTGCCTTGTCTAGGAGGGCTGAGAGGGTGAAGAAAACGGCAGTCCAGCCTGTTAGGGGCCCAAGCTCTGACTACAAAATATCTTGGTTCGAATCCTCTTTGGGCAAGTCCCTTATCTCCCTGTGCCCCTGTTTCTCAGTCTGTGAAGTGTCATTGTTGCTAGTTGCCACGAAGTCAGTTACAACTTCCTGTGACCCAATATGTGCAGAGCAGGGTTTTCAAGGTTGTGATCTTTCGGAAGAGATTGCTGAGTCTTTCTTCCTAGGTGCCTTTGGATGGGTTCTAGTGGCTAACTTCTCAGCTGACAGTTGAGTCATTAACCATTTCTGCTCCCAGGGAGCCCCTCTAGACGTAAAGTAGACCTAGTAACTATGCCCGCCTCCTAGAGTTGTGGGGAGCACTTCGGAGCTTCTTCAAGCCTTGGACAGCTGGCTGGCACACAGCAAGCACTTAATAAAGGAAACAGCTGTGGCAGTGATCCTTCAGGGCTCCCCAGACTCGTAGCGCGGAGATAGGTATGAAGGGAGAGAGGAGAGCCCAGAGGCCTTGCAGGGCGGCCAAAGCAGCTGGACCCCAGACCCAGCTCCAGAGCAGCTCCCAGTAAGGAGCGTAGCTGGCCTGCCCGGCCCCAGCAAGCCTGTTAATTACCTCTCAGGGTCACGGTCTTAACGAGCCCCTCTGGGGGATATTTGCTCAGCCCTCTGTATATTGATCTCATCTAATCTCGCGGCAGGCAGGCGGGCCGCTAAATCCTCTTTAACCCTCATTTCCTGCCCTTCCCGGGCAAGGAGGCCCTAGGCAGGGCTTAGCTGGAAGCGCGTGAGGGCTGGGAAACAATCCGAGAGTTTTTGGGGGGCATCTCAGCTCCCCACTACGGAGGACAGGCAATGTGGTATGGGCGTGGGGGCACCTCCAGATAGGGCTGGCTGGCTCTCTGTCCCTTTGCCTGACACCCCACCCCCACCCCCACCCCATTTCTTTGTCCAACACTGTGGCCCGGGATCCAGGTAAACAGCCCCTCCTGGCCGTGGCCTCCCAGGCCCCATGGTGGGCTGGAGGGAGGACTCAGAGCTGGCTGGCCGCCCACTCTGCTTTTCTCCTCCTCTCTTTAAGGAAGCCAAAGCTGCTGGAGACCCTCAGCCGAGGAGGCCGCGGCCCCAGCCGGCTGGGATCACGGGCGGTGGGGTAATTAGGCCGAGCCTCCAAGGGGGCTGCGCTGTGGAGGAACCTCCGCCCGCTCTGTTCACGCCTTCTTCCACCGAAGTGGGTTGTTCAGGCCTCAGTTCCCACCTTTGAAGTGAGCTCAGGTTGCGGATGGAGAAGCCAGGCCCTGGAGGTTCAGGGGACTGCAGAAGTGGGGGTGCTAATAGAGGAGCAGAGACAGAGTGAAATGCAGCCTGGAGATTCTTTTAAAAGCTCCAAAGTCGGAACAGCGTAGGTTCGAAACCAGGCCCCACCTGGAACCTCCCTCTGGGAGACCCTGAGGTTGGGGCTTTATCTGTCACCTCTTCTGGTTGATTGGAAAGGAACTGAATGAATGAAAGACTTGGTGGCTTGGGCCTAATTTAGAGTGAGCGCCCCCTCTGGCCAAGAGAGAAATACATTTATCATGGTTGCTGAGTCGGGGGAGGCCGTCTCCTCGTCCAGAGGTCCAGGCTGCGGCTAAAGCTCGTGTGAACATCCGTCCTTGCCCAGGGGGAGGTGCGATGGGCCGTGGTGAGGGGGGTGCACGCTAGCCCAGGCGTGGAGGGTCTGGGCAGGTTCAAGCTTCCCACTACCTGGAATGCGTGATGGAGCTCTGTGATCTGGAATGAGCTCAGGGTCCGGCACGAGTGTGCACCATCTGTGCCTTGGTGGCAGGACATCCTTCGTGCACACCTGGCATACATCTTCCAGGTTTCTAGCCACCAGCTCATCTTAGGATTGCTCAACCAGTAGCAGGGAGGCATCAAACACCTGGGAGAGGTCACTTTTCCTGATTAAAGAAAATCACTGTGAGCCAGGTGCTGTCCCGAACACTTCATGCTTGTTAGAAACCCAGACCCAACCAGAAGCTGTCAAGTTGATTCTGACTCACTCAGTTTTCGCAATGACTTATCAGTCGGAAGCCATTTGTGCTGTTGGCTGAGTATCTCCAACTCTTCTCTTGTGGATACAACCTAAAATTCTGCTCCCTGGGTGGCACAAATGGTTAATGCACTCAGCTGCTAACTGAAAGATTGGTGGTTTGGACCTACCCAGACATGCCTCAGAGGAGAACCCTGGCAATCAATACTGTGGAAAAATCAGCCACTGAGAACTCAATGGAGCACAGTTCTACTGTGACACGCATGGTGTCGCCAGGAGTCAGAAATGACTTTATCAGAACTGGTTGGTGCTGCCCACTTTGTGGTGGATGCGGTGCTACAACTACTTCTAACCAGTGATCAGTGAGTGAAACTGACACGCGTCATTTCTAGGCTAGAGATCCTCCCGAACCAATGGTTCCCTCCTGGGCATGACAGTAAGCAGTGTTCCAGAATGTGGCTGCACCATCAGTGACCGCAACCAGTCCGACCCCTCCTTCTACCAACCCCAAATAGGTATGAAGCCTGATGGAGAACCAAACCTTGTGGTTTTAAGCCACTGAGATGTTGGGCTTGTTTGTTTCTGCAGCATGACTTAGCCTATGCTTACTGTTATAAATAACATCCTTATTTTACAAGTAAGGAAATTGAGACAGAGGTCAAACGGCTAGCTCTAGGCCATGCAGCTAGTATGGTTTAGCATCTGGAAAGTCCGATCTAGAGTCTCTGCTCTTCTTTGTTTCTTTCTTCTTTTTTTTTAAAAAAATTGTGTTTTAGGTGACAGTTTAAAGTGCAATTAGCTGCTCATTCAAAAACTTATACACAAACCATTTTGCGACATTGGTTTCTATTCCGACAATGGGTCAGCACTCTGCACCTTTATGTCCTGATTTCCTCATGTCCATTTATCCAGGGTTCCTGTCCCTTCCTGCCTTCTTGTCTTTGTTTTTGGATGAGAGTTGTCTACTTGGTCTCGTATACTTGAATTGAGCTAAGAAGCATGTTCCTCATGTGTGTTACTGTTTGTTTTACAGATCTGTCTAATCTGTGGCTGAAAGATGAACGTCAGGAGTGGCTTAGGCAGTAGGGTGTCCAGGGACCCTACTTTCAGAATCTACTCTTATTTCTAAACTGTCTCTCTGGATAGGATCCAGCCAACAGGAGGGTCCTGTAACAGACCAGAAATTCATAAGGGGCAGTTGATTCTAGATGGAGTGGGGTTGGCTTCTGCTCTTCTGTTGCTCACATCATTTAGAGCTTTGTATTTCTTTCGCTCTTGATCATGGCTCTCCTGAAAAGCCTCCCTTCTTCACCTTCCTCCATTACCTCCTCCATCACCTCCAGAAAGCCTGGACTAAGAAGACCAGGGAGCTTTCTTCTTCCCCAAGTCCTTAACTAGAAAGACCAGCTTGATCAGCTCAGTGTTGTCTCTCTAGGGAGCCAGTTTCTCTCATTGTAAGAGACCTGCAACCCGTTCTCCTGCTCCTCCTCCACCCCTCCTTTTAGATTCCATTAAGTTGGCTCCTTCGACTCGACTCGTAGTGACCCCATCACAACGGGACAAAGTGCTGCCCGGTCCTGCCCTATTCTCATGAGATTACATGATGCCTGATCCTTCCTCCAGAAACCCTGGTGGCATAGTGGTTAAGTGCTATGGCTGCTAACCAAAGGGTTGACAGTTCAAATCTTCTAAAAGCTCCTTGGAAACTCTGTGGGGCAGTTCTATCCTGTCCTGTAGGGTTGCTATGTGTTGGAATTTACTTGACAGCAGTGGGTTTGGGATTTTTTAATACTACCTCCTGAGCCCCAGTGGTGCAGCAGTTAAGTGCTCCAGCTGCTAACCCAAAAATGGGCCATTTGGAACCACCAGCCACTCCGTAGACACCCCATGGGGCGGTTGTACTCTGTCCTGTCAAGTCTCTGTGAGTTGGCATGAACTCCACAGTAACAGGTTTGTTTTTTTAAATATATCCTCCTGGGGGCAGCAATGGCTCAGTGGTAGAATTCTTACCCTGCATGCAGGAGACCCGGGTTTCAGTCCCAGCTGGTGTACTTCATGAGCAGCCACCACCTGTCTGTCCTAGAGGCTTGTGTGTTGCTACAGTGCTGAACAGATTTCAGCAGAGCTGCCAGACTAAGAGAAACTAAGAAGAAAGGCCTGGTGATCTTCCAAAAATCAGCCTGTGACAACCCTACAGGTCACAATCTGATCCACACCTGATCACGGGGCTATCCGCAGGAGCAGGCAGTGTTTGTTGTTGTGCTTGAGGTTGCTGTCATTTGGGGGCCTGTTCGGCTCAAGGTAGCTGACAGCAGTACCCAGTGCTGCCTATAAGAGCTGGAGATCAGTTGTTTGTGGCAAGAAACCCTGAGATCAGAGAACTGGACTCTGGGCTTCTGGGCCCTGAGCTGAGCCCTGAGGTTGGCTGAGCCCTGGGGTCACAGAGTTGTGTTTTCACCTCTTCCCCCAACCCCCCAGGCTGCTCTCCATCACCTTCCCATCCCCAGAAAGCCAGAACCTCAGCCACTTGTATTCGGAGCCTCCTGGGGGAAAGGCCACTGGGCCTGTCTCAGGCCCCCTCTACGCAAACCTCGCTCCTCCTGCCCTGCCCAGTTATCTCAACGCTTACTCGACATTAAATACCAATTGGACTAATTTTCTGCTGTAATTAAAACCTCTGTTGACGTGTTCCCTGATCATCAGTGATGAGTTTATTAACCTCCAGCTCTGCAGCAACTGGGGGCAGGGAGCAGAGAGGGACAGGAGACGATTTGCCTTGGTGTTGGGAGAGTCGGCGCTGTGAAAGGCTGTGGCTGGAGCCATTCTGTTCTCTTGCTGAGCCCTGGGGAGGGGACAGGTTGACGTGTTTGCAAAGGTGTCAGTATCTGTGTATTTCCAGCTTCTGCAGCAGAGATTCCAAAGTATCCACCTCCTCCACCCTGCCCTGCTATAAATCTGGGCCTGCTATGACATATTCGAGTGTGTTTGGACAGTTCCAGATGGCTGGAGTCTGCAAACATCATCTCTTTGGCTCAGCCATCTGGGCTTGTTTGGGATTCTGTATCATTGCCGCATAACTTTGACTACCCTGACTATTATTATTACATGTTATATCTCCTTTTTATGGAAGCCCTGGTGGCATAGTAGTTAAGAGCTATGCTGCTAACCAAAAGGTCCGCAGTTCAAATCCACCAGGTGCTCTTTGGAAACCACGTGGGGCAGTCCTACTGTGTCCTGTAGGGTTGTTATGAGTTAGAATTGACTCAAAAGCAATGAGTTTTTGTCTCTATTTTATAGATGGTGGACCTGAGGCCAAGTTTGCTTGCTAATCAAGGCAAGGCCAGGATGACCCTTGGTGAGGGATCCTGGGTCATGGAACCCTTGAGGCTGACTCAGGAGAAGCAGATCAAGGTGGTTCCCAGGTCTGCCCAAAGCGAGAGGTCTATGGCCAACAGCCATGGAGCTCAAGGAGTCAGTTTGTCTGTGTTCTCAGAGGTACCCATAGGTTGCAGGACGGTCATCTTCCAAACTTCCTCCATTCTAGTCCCCAGAGAAAGTTCTTTTTGTCTTTCAACATCTTCGTCACCAGGCCCCAACCTTGTCGCTTCCTTTCATTGCTTTGTAGAAGGAATGCAACCTGACAGAGAGACACCTGGGAAAGAATGTCCTCATGGAGCAAGGATGTGTCTTGGACATCTGCAGTGAGTGAGGTTGAATCCCCACCCATGGCCCAAGATCACATCCAACTCCTTCTCCTGGCCAACCTGGTCTCCATGTTTCACCTCTTGAGATGTGCTGGATCATCTGCTAGCCACTCTGCACCGTTTCCCTTCTTCACTTTCCTTGCGTGTTAGTCATCCAGTGCCACATAACAGAAATGCCACAAGTAGATGCCTTTCAGAAACAGAGACTGATTTTCTCACAGTCTAGTAGGCTGGAAGCCCAAATGCAGGGCATCAGTTCTAGGGAAAAACTTTCTCTGTCAGCTCCAGAGGCAAGTTCTTGCTGTCAGTCTTCCCCGGGGCTAGGAGCTTCTCTATGGAGGAACCCTGGGTCCAAAGGCTGTGTTCTGCTCCCTGGGCTGCCTTCTTGGTGATATGAGGTCCCCAACCGTCTGCTTGCTTCCATTTCTTTTTATCTCTTGTAAAATAAGAGGTGGTGTAGTCTACACTCCAGGGAAACTCCCTTTACATTGGACCAGGGATGTGACCTGAGCAAGGGTGTTGTACTCTGACTGTAATCCTCTTTCACATAAAATGACAATCAGAAACTGGAGGACAACTGCACAATCCTGGGAATCATGGCCTAATCAAATCAACCCATATTTGAGGGGGTGGGGCATAATTCAATCCATGTCATCGTGTATCTCAGGGGCTAGAAGACTGGGAACTACATGTCTAGGACACCATTGCCAGTAGGGCTGTGGTGTGAATTCTGCAAATGAGAGCCACTCAGGGAAGGTTTGTAAGGTGAAAGATAAGCAGGCGCCATCATCTTTATTTCCATGTTAGCAGTGAGCAGGAACTTGGGCTTGGCAAATGACAGTTGTGAGGTTTGGCCAGTGTCGTCTAAGCATCTCCTTGCAACTCTCCCACTTCGATGTCAAGAATAGGTAGTTGAAGTTGACAGTAGTGTTTCTTTGCAGTTCCTTTACCTCCTGAATGCTGGCATGACCTCCTCCAGCCCTCCTAGTCTTTTTGAAAGCCTTTAATTCCCTACACTAAACCCCTTCTTGTTGAAATACCTACAGTGGCTTCTGTTTTCCTAATCTAATCCTAACCAATGAGATGAGAGTTCAGAGGAGGATGGAATGTCTAGGCTGTGACATTACCTGCTTGGCCAAGTAGAGGTCCACCTGACTGCCTGTCTCAGTTCTTGGCCTGTGTCTGGGGTTACCTGTCCTCTGCCTCCAGCAGCAGCCAGGGTAACTCACAGAAAAGAGCCCTAGAGTTCTCTCAGCTCTACCTTTATTGGAAACCCTGGTAGTGCATTGGTAAAGTGCTACAGCTGAGAACCAAGAGATCAGCAGTTCAAATCCACCAGGTGCTTCTTGGAAACTCTGTGGGGCAGTTCTACCCTGTCTACAGGGTCACTGTGAGTCAGAACTGACTTGACAGCACCTGACAACAGCAACAGCAACCTTTATAGGCTCGTTCCACCACTTGTCTGTCCGTTTGCTGTACTGTGATGCTTTGCATGTTGCTGTGATGCTGGAAGTTATAATTCTGGTATTTGAAATACCAGCAGGGTCACCTGTGGTAGACAGGTTTCAGTGGAGCGTCAAGACTAAGACAGACTAGGAAGAAAGGCCTGGTAATCGACTTCCGAAACTTAGCTAATGAAAACCCTGTGGATCACAACAGAATGTTGTCCAATACAGAGTTGGAAGATGACCCCCTCGGTGGGGAGGCCCTAAAAACATACAGTGGCTACAACAATGGACCCAAGCACAGCAACGTTGTGAATAGCATACAGGACCAGGCAACACTGTGCTGTGTTGTCCATGGGGGTCACTGTGACTCGGAGCTGACACAATGGAAACAACATATAACAATAGGCTCATTATCTTCCCAGGAGTTAAATGCTGAGTTTGGGGACCCTCTCGTCTCTCTCCAGACCACCCCTTCATGCCCAGGTTCTGGCTGCTGTTCCCTAAATATTTCTGTTTATATGTCTTTTGGATGTATAGTTGAATCACACTTGCTGACCTTATGGTTAAGGAGGGCCATGTGATTAGGTTTGTCCAATGAATCTTTTCCTTCTCTTTATATCTGACCAGTGAATTTTGAGAACAACTGACATGTGTCACTTCTGGGCTGAATTATTTAATTGCCAGTATGGGGCTCTCCAGGGCTCTCTTTCTTTCTGGAGTGGCAGCTGCGACATTCAATGTGCTGACTGTTCTATCAGCCTGGATTCCTGAATGAGGAGAAAGGAGAGCTATGCCCGTCCTACCCCCTTGTGATTGTTAAGGTTGTGTGTCAGCTTGACTGGGCTGTGATTCCCAGTGGTTTGACGGTTATGATGTAGCTTGGCAGTTGTGTAATGATGGGATCATCTCCATGATGAGATCTTATACACAAACACTGCAAATCAAGTCCATGAACTCATCCAACAAAAAGTGCTGCGTGCCTCATTGCTGAATATCTGTGGTCACCTTCAAAGTACTCCCTTTGAGAAGCTAGGTACTGATGCTAGTGCCTAGTCTACCCTTCAAAGCAGTTTTGGCAACTCTTTTTCTGGAATGGCCATCAGAGCTGTTGTCATGCTACCCCTGATGTCCTGAATGTCATCCGTATTCCTTTATCTTTGGTTAAAGAGAAAGGTCACTGGGGGCCAACTCAGGTGAGTAGGGAGGGTATTCCAATACGGTTATTTGGTTACTGGCTTAAAAACTCCCTCACAGACAACTATACAATTAAGTTCTCAAACTTGCCACTGTGCTACCATGTGCAAGGGCCATTCCAGAAAAAGTTCCAAAGTCACTTTGAAGGGTGGACTAAGCACTGGCATCAGTGCAGAGCTTCCCGAGGGGAGTACTTCGAAGGTGACTGTAGTGACATTCAGCAATGAGGTAAGAGGCACTTAGAATAATTAGGTTCACAGACTTCATTGTTGGACCTTATATTCTGATCACCTTCTTAATGGGATCTGCTGTGAGCCAATCAGTTGAAAGGGAATGTCCTTGGAAGTATGGCCTGTGTTGATATAAGTGAATTTGCTGGCAAGGCTGCTGGGCTTTTGCTGGCTCTGGATTCTGTAACTGGCTCCTGTTCTCTCAGCCTCTGGTTCTTGGACTTGAGCTAGTAGCTTACCTGCAGTCTTACCTGTTAGTCTTGGATTCATAGCCCTTGCAGCTGCATGAAGAAGAAACCTCCAGCCTGACCCATGGATTTGGGATGTTCCAGACTCTACAACTGCGTGAACAGTTTCCTTGCTATAAATCTCTCTCTCTCTCTCTCTTTCTGTCTGTGTTTATATGCTTTACTGGTTTTGCCTCTCTAGAGAACCCAGCCTAAGAGACCCCTCCAACCTTTCATGGTCATGTAGTATGAGAAAGAAATAAAATTTTGATGTTTGAAGCAACTGAGTTATTGGGTTTATTTGTTACTGAAGCATAACTTAGCCCATGCTAACTAATATATCCTGAATGGTGACACTTACATTTATATGCCTGAGTACTACAGCCTCATTGAATTGTTTTTTTAATGTTTCTTTGTGTAGTTTCAAGGAAACATGTCCAAGTCTAGACAAAAGATCTCCTTCCACATCAGGTCCCCTTCTGGATCTCTTTTTTAGTAACTTGTGTCCAATGTGCAAGCTACCCAAGTGTCTTCCCTGACACATCTTTTTCCCTTCCCTTCTACATCTAATCCATAATCAAGTTCCGTGAACTCATTGTTAGGTGCTGCTGGGTCGGCTCTGAGTCATGGTGACCTTAATATACACTGAAACAAAACATTGCCTTGTCTGTACCATCCTAATGATAATTGGTATGTTTGAGTCCATCATTACGGCTATTGTGTCAGTTCATCTTGAGGATTTCCTTTGTTTTCGTGGGCATGCTACTTTTCCAGATGTAATATCTTTTCTAGTACGCAAAGTAAGTGAGTTGAAATCACACCATCCTCACCTTTAAGAAACATTCTTGTTGAATTTCTTCTAAGACTAATTTGTTCTTTGGTTGTCCGTGGTATGTTCGGTATTCTTTGTTAACAGCACAATTCAAAAACATTCATTCTTCTGTCTTTTTCATCATCCAGCTTTTACATGTATATGAGCCAATTGAAAAGACCGTGGTTGGGGTCAGATGTACCTTAGCTGCCAAAGTGAAATCTTTGCTTTAAAAAAAAAATTATCATGTTTGTGGCAAAAGCTTATACAGCGATTTAAGTTCTCATTCAATAATTTCTACACAAATTGTTGCGTGACATTGGTCACAATGTGTAAACACAATGTGTAAACATTGTCAGTATTTCCATTCTGGTGGTTCCATTTTCCTTAATCTAGTTTCCCTGTCCCTTTACATTCTCATCTTTATTTTAAAGTAATTATTCATTGTTTGTGAACTCACGGTTTTTAGAGGAGCATGATACTCACAGAGAATATTATTTTGTAAGCTTGATTTTGTGGGCTAATTTAGGTTCAAGACTTAAGGAGTATCTCAGGGCAGTAGTATCAGGGAGTCTCAGTGGGTCTGGTAAGTGTGTTTTTTAAAAGAAATTTGAGGTTCTATTCCGTATTTTTCTCATGATCCTTCTGCTGTGTCCCTGATTATAACAGTTGGCAGTGGTAGCTGGGCATGGTGCCTGGCACAAAATAGATGTTCACTAAATGCTCACTCATTCAACAAGCACTTATTGCATACATACTCGTCAGGCACTGTTTTCAATGCTTAGAAATTAGAGTCAGAAATAACAACAGTTCACATTTACTGAGCACCTACCCTGTGCCAGGCACTGCCTAAGGACATTTGACTCATTCAGTCCTTACATTTTCCCAGATATATAGATATTGTTATTATCCCCTTTTACAGACAAAGAAACAGAGGCAGAGAAAGGTCAAGCATCATCACACAACTTCAAGAGGTGAGGTCAGTATGCAAACACGGGGTGTCTGCCCCAGAGGCGAGGCTCACAACCACCTTTTCTGACCTATAGAAAGCAGAACAAAATCCCCATCCTCCTAGAGTTTGAATTCTGGTGGAGGAGGTGAATATAAGTAAATAAATAAGTGCAGAGACAGAATAGTATCAGTGCGGGAAGCTGCAAGGAAAAATCCAGCAGTAGAAAGGGCATGAGAAAGGGGCTTTTTCTTCAGGTAAAGTGGTCTGGGAAGGCTTCCTGGAAGAGGCAGCATCAAAGCAGAAAACTGAATGAAGCATCAGATGAGAGATTTCCCAAATGTGGTGGAATAATTTAAAAGGGACAGTGGTCATTGTTGCATAAAATGATGAAGGTGATCAATGGCCAGTGACATCCCCAGGGAGGTATGGGGGCTGCAGGCCACACCAGGTGACTTTGTCAGAGGGGGTGACCCCAAAAGACAGCCTATAAGCTTTTGTGCAGTGTCTCATTGGCAAATTATTATTTTTGTTAAAATATCCCTGTAGGGTATTAAAACCCAGCAAGTGGCCATCTAAGAAGCATTAATTGGTCTCCACCTACTTGGAGCAAAGGAGAACAAGGAACGTCAAAGACATAAAGAAAATATGAGCCCAAGAGACATAAAGGGCTACATAAAACAGAAAGTAAACCAACATGAGACAGGAAGAACTAGATGGTTCCCGACTACTGCCGACCAGGAAACTCAACAAATATTCTCTGCTGAAACGGGAGATGTGTGGGCTGCAGTACTCAAACCTTAGTAAAAGGACCAGGATTGATGGTCTGTCATACTGCAGGGTCCCTGAAAGACATGGCCCCTGGACTCTTTGTTAGCCCAGAACGGAAACCATTCCGGAAGCCAATTATTCAGACAAAGATTGAACCGGTCTGCAAGACACAAAGTGATACTGATGAAGAGTGTGCTTCTTAAGTAGATGCAGGAGACCAAATGGGCAGCTCCTGTCCGGAGGTGAGAGAGAAGACAGAGGTGGACAAGAGCGAGTTGAATGAACACAGGAAATACAGAGTAGAGGGGAGGAGTGCGCTGTCACAGGGTGGAGAGAACAGCTAGGGTCACATCGCAAAATGTGTGTAAGATTTTGGACAAGAAACTGACTCAAATCATAAACTTTCACTTAAAACACAATAAAAATATCCCTGTAGTTAGTTATAACAACAAACACATTTTTTTATAAGCTCAGTCTGCAGGTATCAATACACCTACAAAGCTGAAACTCTATGCTAATTTACTTTTTCAAGCTTCTAATGCATTCTGGAAACCCTGGTGGCATGGTGGTTAAGTGCTACAGCTGGCTGCTAACCAAAAGGTTGGCAGTTCAAATCAACCAGGTGCTTGTTGGAACTATGGAGCAGCTCTGCTCTGTCCTGGAAGGTTGCTATGAGTCAGAATCAATTCAATGGCAGTGGGTTTGCTTTTTGGGAGTTTAATGGCCTCTGGTCAGAGCTGTCATTATCACCCAATTACAGTGACACTCTGAGTCACGTGGTTTTGTCTGCTGCTATTTTCACTGCTGCTGATTTTTGTCAGTTCGAGTCGCTGATTTTGTCAAATTTTCTGGTATTTTAGCTATGATATTGTGGCAACTAGTATTTGTTTGCCTGTATCAGTAATTTTTTTGAGACTCAAGTAGTAATTAGGAGAAAAGAAGGAGTGATCTACAGGAATTGTGATTTATGGATAACTTTAGTACAAAAAACATTACTAAGGATTCTGTGTGGTCTAGTATGGGAAGAGATTCATGGGAAGGGGTGACAGCATGAGTTATTTAACAGGGTGACACTGGTCCTGGTGATGCTATGGTCTATGTCACTGAATTATACATGTAGAAATTGTTGAACTGGCAAATGTTTTGTTCTACTTTTTACCGTAATAAGAAAAAAAGAGTTCCCAAACATTTGTCCCTATATAACAAGAGCCTCTAGCTGCCCGCTAACTAAAGTAATGCCCCGTATTTTGCCTTCCATAGACCAAATCCGTTGGTTATGATACCATTTTGGCTGCTGGAACCAAAATCCAAAACAACAAGTCCAAAGGGCCCACTCCATTAAGAGCGAACTTCATTTAACTCTCACGTAGCCATCTGAGTACAAATAGTCCAGGGCTGGAATGGTGGCTACACAGGGTTACGGGCTCATTTTCTTTCTGCCTTCTCTTCTGCCATCTGTGGGGTGCACCAAAACGACTCCCCATCACATTAGCCCTCCAGTTAGTGGGAGGAGAAAAGATCAAGGAGCTGCACTGTTCCTCTCCTTTAAGGGCATCACTAGGAAGGGAGGTCTGGCACTGCTGCTCACATATCACTGGCCAGAACATAGTCACATGGCTGCAGCTGGGACTCCTGGGAAGCGTAGTCTTTCTTCTGCTTGGCCAGGTGCCCAGCTAAAGTAAGAGTAGTGTTCTATTAATAACACAAGGAGTCCTTGGCTTGTGCGAATGATTAACTTCTTGGCTCTTAATCAAAAGGTTGTAGATTCAAAATCACCTAAAGGTGCCTCAGAAGAAAGGACTGGTGATCTGCCTCCAAAAGGCCATAACCGTGAAAGTGAAAACCCCACTGAGTGCAGTTCTGCTCTGAAAACATAAATGAGGTCACTATGAGTCAGCATCAATTCAATAGTTACTGGTTTGTTTCTGTTTTCTATTAACATGAAAGATGGGGAAAATGCAGTGACTGCTTATTGGGTAAAAGGTTTCCATTTGGGGTCATGAGAATGTTCTGGAGCTAGACAGAGGTGACGGCTGCACAGTACTGTGAACACCATTGAATGAGACACTTTAAAATGGTTACAATGGTGAAGATTATGTTATGTGTATTTTTGCCATAATAAAAAAAAAAGCTCACATTAAAAAAAAATAAAAAAAAAGACACTGGGCATCAGGGTATAGTTTATGGCCCAGGCAGATACCTGGATGAAAAGTGAGAGGGAACAATGCCAATGTGGAGGGTTGGGGTAGGGACAGAGCCTCCTGGTGGTAAGAACAGCACGTGCTAAGGCCCTGGGACCACTTGGAAGTTTGAGACACAGCCAGGAGCCTGGCATAGAGTGAGCAACAGGGCAGGGGCGGGAGAGGAAGTTGGGGAGGGGATAGGACCTTCTGGGCTGAGTGAGGGGCCCAGATTTTTTCCTAAGAGTGATGGAAAGCCAGTGGAGTGTTCTCTGTTTAAGAGTGACCCGCTACGATTTAGTCACGTGTTTTTTTTAAACAGATTTATTGAGATAGCGTTCACCCACTGTACAACACAACCACTTAAAGTGTGCAGCTCTACAGTTTCTAATGCATTCACAGATATGTGCACCCATCACCATGGCCAATTTTAGAACATTTCGTCACCTCGAGAAGAAACTCTTTGCCTTTTAACTGTCATTCCTTGTTGTGGATTGAGTGTGTCCCCACCAAATACATCTTGAATTCTTGGCCCTTGGACTTATGACTGTGATCTTGTTTTGAAAAAGGGTATTTCTTTTGTTATGCTAGTGAAGTCGTACCAGTGTAGGGTGGGTCCTAAGCCTAATGACCTCAGAATTAGGAAAAGAGCAGAACAGACACAGTCATGCATACACACACACACACACACACACACACACTGGGAGTACAGAGGCCATGTACAGATTATCTGCAAACCCACAAACGGTAAGAAACCAAGAGTGTCGGGTTACCGACAAAGAAGGAATCTACCTGCTGAGACCCTGATTTGAGCTTTCAGCCTTTCAATACAGTAGCTTGCTCTCTATACAAAGCCTTTCTGGCTTTCAGTTTATAATTCTGCCAAAAAATAATTGGTTGGGCTACATCCTACCTGTCATGGATTGTGTGCATCCATTTGGCTAGACCATGACTTTCAGTATGGTGTCACACTTCTATGATGTTAATGAGGACGGATGGGCAATGGTCATGTCATGGGGGCAGGACTCACTGTAAGACTGTATTGGGCCTAGAGGCAATCTCTTAGAATATAAAGGAGAGAGGCCAGCAGAGAGCTGGGGCCCGCATACCACACTAAGAAAGCAGTGCCAGGAGCAGAGTGTGTCCTTTGGAGGGGACCTAGGTTCCCTGCATCTCAGAAGCTCCCAGTCTAGGGGAAGATTGATGACAAAGGCCTTCCTCTAGAGCCAACAGAGAAAGGCTTCCCCTGGAGCTGATGCCCTACAGTTGGACTTGTACCCTACGGGACTATGACAAAACAGATTTCTCTTTTTAAAGCCATGCACTTCTGATATTTCTGTTATAACAGCATTATACAACTAAGACACTAGCTTATGACTCGCCTGTTTTATGCACCTTGCAGGGACTGGTTATTCTACCACGCAGACTTGTGGAATGACATTAAGGACCTTATATATAAAGAAAGCCAGATGTTATTAAAAAGATATGAAAGAAAAGAGCAAAATGGATGTCAGAAGAGTTTCTGAAGCTCGATGCCAAATAGCTAAAGTGAATGAATGAAACGTAAAAGAGCAGAACAGGAGATTTCAGAGGGCAGCACAAGAAGATGAAGGGTTGTAATGACATGTGCAAAGAGCTGAAGATAGAAAACCAAAAGGGAAGAACACACCCTGTGTGACATTTCCAAAGCTGAAAGAACTGAAGAAAAAAATTCAAGCCTCAAGTTGGAGTAGTGAGGGGTTCTATGAACAACGCAGGAAGCATCAAAAGAAGATGAAAGAAATACACTGAGTCATTGTACCCCAAATAGTTGATGTTCAGTTGTTTCAGGAAGTATAATAAAGAATCAGTGTATTGAAGGAAGAAGTCCAAACAGCACTGAAAACATTGGCCAAAAAAAGGCTCTAGGAATTGATGAAATACCAATCGAGATGTTTTGACAAGTAGATGTAGTACTAAAGTGCTGATTCATCTAGGCCAAGACATTTGGAAGATAGCTACCTGACCAACCAGCTGGACCCAGACCAAACCCACTGTCACTGAGTCAGTTCCAACTCACAGCAACCCTATAGGTCAGAGTAGAACTGCCCCCTGCAGTTTCCAAGGAGCACCTGGCAGATCTGAACTGCTGACCCTTTGGTTAGCAGACATAGCGCTTCACCGCTACATCACCAGGGTTTCCAACCAACTGGAAGAGGTCTATATTTATATTCATTCCAAAGGAAGATAATCCAACCAAATGCAGAAATTATAGGATAATATTATTAATACTGCACACAAGTAAAATTCTGCTGAAGATAATTCAAAAGTGGCTGCAGCAGTAGATCAACAGGAAATTGCCAGAAAATCCAGCCAGATTTCAAAGAGGACGTGAGACCAGGGCTGTTACTGCTGATGGCAGATAGATCTTGGCTGAAAGCAGGGAATACCTGAAAGATGTTTGTGTGTGTTTTATTGACTATGCAAAGGCATTTGACTATGTGGATGATACCAACTTATGTTAATATTGTGAAGAATAGGAATTCCAGAACATTTAACTGTGCTCATGGGACATTTGTACATAGATCAAGAGGCAGTCGTTTGAATAGAACAAGGGGATTCTGCGCGGTTTAAAGTCAGATACAGTAATCAGGGTTGTAGCCTTTCACCATGTTTATTTAGCCTGTATGTGGAGCAAATAATCCAAGAAGCTGGAATAGCTGTAGAAGAACGAGACATCAGGATTGGAGAAAAACTCATTAACAACCTGCAGCATGCAGGTGGCACAACCCTGCTTGCTGAAAGTGAAGAGGACTTAAAATACTTACTGATGAAGATCAACGACCACAGCCTTCAGTTATAGATTACACTTCAACATAAAGAAAACAAGCATACTTACAATTGGACCAATAAGCAATATCATGATAAATGGAGAGAAGATTGAAATTAAGGACTCCACATCACTTAGACCCAGAGTCAATTGCTGTGGAAGCAGCAGTTCGGAAGTGAAATGACGCACTGCATGGGGCAACTAGGCTACAAAAGACCTCTTTGAAGTGTTAAAAAGCAAAGCTGTCACTTTAAGGACTGTCATGGATTGAATTGTGTTCCCTAAAAAATTTGTAGCAATTTGGCTCAGCCATAATTCCTGGTACTGTGTGATGTTCCTCCAAGTTGGAATTCCTATCTCTGTGATGTTAATGAGGATGGATGGGTGCTTGAGACAGGAAATGAAAGGGAGGCAAGCTGAGATTTGGGGACTGTCTTAGGCTGGATTTTCTAGGAAAGCAAAACCAGTAACACGTGTAGGTACAAGGAAAGATTTATAATAGATAGATAGATGCAAATATAGGAAACAGCTCACGTAATCACAGAAGCTGAATGTCTCAAGCTCTGGCACAAGCCTCACGTGGCCACGGAAGCTGAGGAACCCAAAGTCAGCAAGTCAGAGACCAAAGTTCTAGATCACCGGTTGTGTACGTCAGTGGATCCCAAGCTGGTGGCCAGATGAAGTGACAGAGGCTGGCAAAATCAGGATCAGCAGGTCAGGGAGCAGGAGCAGGCAGAGGCTGGCGAACCCAGGATTGGCAGGTCAGGGAGCAGGAGTGGCAGAGGCTGGCGAACCCAGGATCGACAGGTCAGGGAGCAGGACTCTCAAGTGCTGACTGTAAGGACTGATGAGTCCAACAGCTGCTAGTTAAGGCCCAGAACCAGACGCTGGAACAAGAGAGCAGGAGCTCCTGGCCACATGAACAACCAGCAGCCGTAGTAAAAGGTCACGAGATGAGAGCCGAGGGGCAGGGAGCCACCACAAACCCCACCCTGCCACTTAATACAGCAGCCAAATATGTAGTAGACAAGTTGACATAATCCTGACCACCACAGGGACCTCACACCATCGAGAAAGAAAGCAGTGCCAGGAGCCGATTGCATCCTTTGGAAAGGTCCGGGGTCCCTGTGCCCCAGAAGCTTCCAGTCCAAGGGAGGATTGACAACAAGGACTTTCCTCCAGTGCCACCAGAGAAAGTCTTCCCCTGAAGCTGACACCTAAATTTGGACTTTTAGCTTACTGGACTGTGACAAAGAAAATTTCTCTTTTTATGCACCCCAATAGGTAAGTGATGTCTGGGGTCTTAAAAGCTAGCAAGCTGCCATCTGCAGTACACCTGATGGTACCAACTCATCTGGAACAGATGATCACCGAGAACATCAAAGACACTAGGAAAAAAGAGCCCAGGAGACAGAAGGATCCATATAAATGGGAGACTGTATCCACATGAGACCCAAAGAACCAGATGGTGCCTGGCCACCACCAAACACAGCCATGACAGGGGACACAATGAAGAGTCCCTGAGTTAACATGAGAAAAAGATGGGTGCAGACCAAGAACTCTTGTAAAATACCGGAGTTGGTGGTCTGACAGCTTGAATACTTCCATGGGAACATGGCCCCTAGACCGGCTGCTGTCCCAAACTGGAAACCAATAATGAGGTCAACTTTTCAGACAAGAACAGACTGGATTTAGGACACAGCGTGACTGTATGGTGTGCATACATTATGGTTCTGTGCATTATGGGAGGTGATCCTACTGGTCTGTTTCTAGATGGGAGAGAGGAGGGTGGAGAGGAGGGGACAGAAGCTTGTTGAGGGGTCACTAATAGTATGGAATGGAAAGGGGGAGCATGTTGTCACTGGGTGGGGAGAGCAGAAGGAGCTGCAGATTGATAGGCATGCCAAAACTGATCTGGATTGTATACTTTCACTTAATCATAATTAAAAAAGAAATTCTCTTTTTAAAGCCATGTGGTGTCTCTGTTAGAGCACCACTGGCTGACTAAAATAAGGACTAAGGTGCTCCTAAAGCAAGCCACACCACAGTGTTTTCAAGGGCCTAATATTCATGTGGAAACCCTGGTGGTGTAGAAGTTGAGTGCTAGGTCTGCTAACCAAAAGGTCGGTGGTTCAGATCCACCAGATACTCCTTGGAAACTCTATGGGACAGTTCTACTCTGTCCGTAGGGTCACTATGAGTTGGAGTCAACTCAACAGTGGTGGGTTTGGTTTGGGTTTATTATTTGTGAAAGCTGGGCAATGAATAAGGAAGACTGAAGAACTGATGTCTTTGAATAATGGTGTTGGTGAGGAATATTGAATAGACCATGGATTGCCAAAAGAATGAACAAATCTGTCTTAGAACTACAGCCACAGTACTCCTTAGAGTAATTCATCTCATGTACTTTGGACATGTTGTCAGAAGGGACAATATCCTGGAGAAGGACATCATGCTTGGTAGACTAGAGGGTCAATGAAAAGGAGGAAGACCTTCAGTGAGATGAACTGATACAGTGGTAACGACAAGTATAACAACAACAGTGAGAATGGTACACAATACTGGGCAATGTTTTCTTCTGTTGTGCGCATGGTCACTAGGAGTCAGAACCTTACAACAACAATTATGCAAATAGGGTGTGTAAAACCACCCAATAAGATTAAATGACCTTTTGAGAATTGGTTGATTACTATGCAAATTAAGTGACTGTGGACCACCAAGGTGACTGGTCATTTTTGCCACCCTGCTAAGCTTATAAGGGCCAGTCCCACAGAGGCTGGGGGAGAACCTCACCACCATCAAGAAGAGTCTGGAGTGGAGTGAGTCCTTTGGACCCAGGGCACCTGTGCTGAGAACCTGCTCAACACAGGAGAGAGCTGTAACACTGGAGGCATCAAGAGATGGCAAGAAGTGGCAGCAACCACAGTAGAGCCCAGCAGCAGAGAAATGGAGGCAGCAGTACATGCAGGAAGAATCAGGAAAACAGCAGGAGGGTGGCTGCAACGGGCTGGCCAACCCACGGCGTAAGAGAGAGCTGAGCATCTTCAGGCAGGAGGATTGCTCAGAGAGAGTGGTAACTCCATAGCAGCTCTGGTGGAGTAAAAGAGCTATAACCCAAGCAGGGCACAGCTAAGAGAAGGCCTGGCAGTGGGCACTGCTGAGTAAGAGGGCCATTCTGGTTGGAAGCTGTCCTGACTGACAAACTGCATCTCATCTCCTGAGACACATCATGGTACTGCCAAGTTGATCCTGATTCTAAGTTGTAACCTCCCTGGTAAATTACATAATTGTGAGCATGGTCTGCGAGTTCTGTGTGGCCATTGCAACAAATCAGCCAACTCAGCAGAGACGTAGAGAGTACTGCGGAGGTGGGAGATGTCTGGATTGAAAAACAGTGAACAACTTGGGAGACTGGAGGTGTGCCTGACCTCCACCTCACAGGAGCCAGCTTTGAGGTGATCCTAGTTGTCATCCCTCTTCACTAACTTCCGGGGGATAATAACAATGACCATCAGCCCCAGGCTGATTCCCCTGCAGAGGAGGTCAGATCTACCTCTACTCTCTAACCTTTTCACCAGCTGTCTTCCCCATGGTGCTCTCCACTTCTCTTCTGGGTTTAATAATCCACTGCAGTGGCCAAACATAATGCACAGACTGTCCTTATAGTAAGAGGTTTATTAAGGCAGAAACCACATCCTGTGAGATCAGAATCAAGAAAAGTCTCCCTCTTTCGGGGAAGGACAGCTTGCTCAGCTCCTCTTGGCTGTGCAGACCTCCTCTCAGCCCCCTGAGGACAAGTCTCCTCTGGACCCCCTCTCAAGACAGTCTCTTCTTGGTCCCATTGTCTGCCACTGGTGGCCCTGCCACTGGGCATCTTTGGAGCCTCTCATTTTCTTTAGCTCTTGGCCGGTGCAACAGTTCTTTTGGGAGATTCCTTCCTCCTCTCTCTCCGGTTCTCCTCTCTTCTTTCTTACCACTGCTTCCTGTCTGCCAACTTTCTGTGGGGTTGGCTTCTGTCTGAGTTATCTAGTAGTGTTGTTGCTGTCAGGTGCTATAGCGTCAGATCTGACTCATGGAGACCCCATGTATAACAGAATGAAACATTGCCCTGTCCGACACAATGCCTGTCATTGTTGTTACGCTAGAACCCATTGTCGCAGCCGCTGTATCCATCCGTCTCGTGGAGGGTCTTCCTCTTTTTCGTTGATCCTCTACTAAGCACGATGTCCTTCTCCAGGAATTGATCCCTCCTGGCAACATGTCCAAAGTAGGTAAGACACAGTCTGGCCATCCTTGCTTCTAAGGAGCATTCTGCTTGGGGAAGTGATGATGGGAGACTGGGCAGAATTTTGTTGCATTGTATGTAGTGTTGCTATGAGCCAGAACTCACTTGACAGCACCTACCAACAACCACAGTATTGTCATTCTCCTTGGGACACACCTGCAGGTGGAATTTATGGTTCACATGGTAGCTGTATGTTTAACTTTTTGAGGAATCATCAAACTGTGTTCCATAGAGACAGTGCCTTCTTACGTTCCCACCAGCAGTGTATGAAGGTTCTGATTTCTCCACATCCTTGCCAACACTTGGTATTATCTGACTTTTTTATTCTAGCCTCAATTAGGTTTTATAAAATGACCACCTGGCCACTAAACTTTAGTGCTGTCATCCCTGAGCGGACTGCAGGTCAGGCTTCCCCAGTCACTGGTTTCTCGGTGATACCTCCGGCCACTCCGAGGCTCTCACCTGCCCTTTCCTGAGCTCCCCACCTGTCTCTCCACTGCTGTACTCTTGTTCCTGTCTCTCCATGAGGACCAGTGTCCAGGAGCTCGGGCTGTGAGGTCATGTTCACCAGGCTTGAATCCCAGCTCCAGACCTTAAAGGCTTTGTTTTCATGACTTAACCTATCGGTGCCTCCGTTCCCTCATAGAGAGATGGAAAGATGGACTTACTGACAGTCCTAGCTCAAGCAGTGTCTTGAGTAGTCTGTGAGCCAACAGCACCTGCTGAACTCAGTAAATGTTGGAGAGCCAGTGAGAGGAGGCCAGATGCAGCCAGCACTGGGAGTGCCCTGCCCTTGTCCCCTTGACATCAGTTGTACCAGTGTACGCCAGTGGCATCCAGCTGCCAACACCTGCAACTCAACTTGAAGACTTTTCTCAGGCAAAAGTACCTGGGGATTAGTGACCCCATGAGTATCCTCAACCAATGAAAGGCAGAAGCTGGAGGACTGACACCCCAGCTCCTTCACCCCACAACTAGAGCAGAGGGTCACATTCTACACTGTCTGCCAGGGCTCCCCAGCTGGCTCTAATCTCAGTTGCCTGCAGTAGTAATCATCTCGATAATGTACCATTTACCAAACCGAACCAAACCTGTTGCCATCAAGGCGATCCTGATTCACAGCGACCCTACAGGACAGAGTAGAGCTACCCCATGGAGTCTCTAAGGTGTAGCTGGTGGATTCAAACTACCGATCTTTCGGTTAGTAGTCGTAGCTCTTAATTAAGGTGCCACCAGGGCTCTGTACCTACCCCTTCTAGCTGTCCTCGCTTCCTTGCCCTTCTTATCTGGGGTCACCTCCCAAATGAACTATTGGCACTTGAATTTTTGCCTCAGGGTCAGCTCCTGGGGGAACTTGTTTCAAAACCACACAGTAGGTGTGATTAGACGTCATCTGGATGGTGGGACACAACACAAAGACACTCTCATAGATTCATAGGTGAAAGGCAGACTTGGGTTACCTCCAGTGATTGGGGGGCAGGGAACAGCAAGCTGGAGTTACAGCCAACAGAGTATGTCTGGCCAGTGGAGTAGGCTGAGCTAGGTTTTAAGGGCTTCCTGGGGACTAGGTATTTTGAATTATTCCATGAGTCCCTGGTGGTGCAGTGGTTAAGAGCTTGGCTGGAGGGGCCATCCTTGGGTGTTAGGTTCTGGGGACCTCTGTGCGTTGTAGCTCAGGGGTGTCACAGCCTAAAAAGGAAGTTGTTGGGTGTGACCTTAAATGAGCTGCTCAAGAAGGGGAACTGATTGGTCTCAAAATGGATAGAGCTTTAGGGAAAGACCATACCACAAAACCGCTGATTGTGGGCAGGAGAACAGCCTCAGTGATCTCAGCCCTGATCCCTGCATCCTGTGTATGGACTTTCTCTCACAAAAGGGTCTTGGCAGCTGTGATTAAGTCTAACGTCCTGAGGGAGCAAACCCTGGTTGGCCTAGTGGTAAAGAGCTATGACCGCTGACCAAAAGGTTGTCAGTTCAGATCTGCCAGGCGCTCCTTGGAAACTGTGTGGAGTACTTCTACTCTGACCTATAGGATCACTATGACTCAGAATCTACTCAATGGCAATGGGTTTGGTTTTGCTTTTTTTTTTCCAGTCTTGAGGTGGAGAGATGATCCTGTATATCCCAGTATCCTTGTAAGAGGGAACCAGAGGAAGATTTGACTGAGACAGAGGAGAAATCAATACGGCAGAGGAGAAACCCGAAGATGTCCCCCTGTTGGCTTTGAATATGGAGGACAGGGCCATAAGCCAAGGAATGCAAGGGGCCTCAAAAAGCTCAAAAGGACAAGAAAATGAATTCTCCTCTAGAGTCTCCTGAGGGAATTGCTTTGAGCCCAAGAGAAATGGATTTTGGGCCTGTCTGATTCATCTAGTGGTAGTCTAAGAGAAATACTTTGAGCGGATGGCTTTAAAAACAGAAATTTTATTTTGTGAAGTCCAGTAGGCTACATGTTCAAATTCAGGATCAGCTCCTGGGGAAGGCTTTCTCTGTTGGCTCTGGAGGAAAGTCCTTGTTGTCAGGAAAAGGTTGAGAAGGGAAATTAGGAGAGGATTTGGGGAAGATTTCCCTGGAGGGGCTATGCTGTGAACCTTGCATTCTCCCCTTAAGAGAAATGGGTGGGGCTCAAACCAGGGGGGAGAGAGTTGCATGGGATAGCCTGGGAGCCTGTTGTGGGCTCTGTGGACTTTCAGGATCTACTTCCCTGAGGAGGGTAGGAAAAAGGGGCTGGTGATAGGTTTTGTGGTCCAAGGACCTGGGTACTTCCAGGAGGGCTTCCTGTAATAGGTGTTGGGCTTATAGCAGTAAAGATCTGAGTGGTTTGAATGGAGAGAGGCAGAGCATGGAACAGTTTCCAGGAAGACACAAGCGATGGGTCAGAGGGACCCTTAAAAGTGTCTGCAGGAGAAGAGCTCCACTCTGAACACCAGCTTGGCCAAAGAGGTGATGTCAGCTGACAACAGAACCAACTGAAGGAGAACCATCTGATGCTGTGCTAGTGTCCTGGGGCCACCATAACAAATGCCCAACAACCTGGTGTCTTAAAACAACACGGATTTATTCCCTTCCCTGTTCTGGAGGCCAGAAGTCCCAAATCAGTATGTCAGCAGGGCCACGTTGTCCTAGAAGGCTCTATGGGGGCTCCTTCCTTGCTTCTTCCAGCTTCTGGGGCTCCAGTCTTCAGTGGCCTGGCAGTGTCACTCTGATCTCCGCCTCTGTCTTCACACGGCCTTCTCTTCTCTGCCTTTCCTCTGTGTGTCTTTTATAAGGACACTTGTCACTGGATTTGTGACCAATCCAGATAATCCAGGATGGTCTCATCTTGAGACCTTTAACTTAGTTACATCTTCAAAGACCCTTTCTTCAAATAAGGTCACGATCACGAGTTCCTGAGGTTAGAATGAGGACACATTCTTTTGGGGGCCACCTGTCACCTCACTACAGCTCCTTCCCTTCCTGCCTGGGCTGCAAATGAGAAGGAGAAGAAGAATGCAGGGCGGCAAGAGGCTCTGCAGCCCCCAACGGTGTCACCCCAGATTCGGGCCCTAGGTGGGGGAGGGAAGATTTAACCCTGAACCAAGGTCTGAGCTTGTGTCTGAGCATTATTGTTTCTGAATCAGTGCCAGGCTTGTGACTCAACGTGACCCTGGGAACAACAGTTATTTGAGATTAGCAGAAAAGCCAGGAGGTCAGGATGGTGTCCGCGGTTGGGGACGCCTCCCCACGACGCATTTTCTAGGGGCAGTGAGAGGCCAAACAGACACTGTGTTCTAATCTCACTCGGTGATTTTCATCAGCGGCCTCTTGTCCTCCAGGATTCTTCTAGAATGACTTTTCTTCTCCTGCCCTCCCTATCCCTCCTACACTGAGACTTCCCTTTCCACTCTGCCTTCCCCGAGGCCCTGACTTTTCCTCTGTGCAGGGTGATCCTACCTGCCTGCTCTCCATTCACTCCCAGACACCTGCCCAGCACCTGCTGTGTTCCATGGGCCGTGTGGGGTGCTGGGTACTCAGGAGAGAACAGCACAGGCCAGGGCCTGCCTGGTGGAGCAGACATGCAAGTGGAGAGCTGGCTGAGAGGCAAGTGAGCAGTGAGTGTCAGCTGGGCTATCTTCCAGGGCTGTGTGCATCAACGCGGGTCTGTGACCACTATACTTTAGGCGGAAGGGTCGGGGAAGGCCTCACTGAGGAAAGCAGACCTGCAGGGGATGAGGGAGGGATCCATGCAAATATCTGGGGAAAGAGTGCTACAGGCATCAAGCACAGCCCATGCAAATGCCCTGAGGCAAGAACGTGGCAGTGAATTTGGGGAACACTGAGGAGCCTGGTGTGACTGGAGCAGAGTGAGCGAGGGGCAGACAAGGGAGGTGACAAAGTAGGTTGTGTGGGGCCTTGGGATGACTTGGGCTTTTACTCTGATGAGGATGTTGGTAGCCAGAATAATGCCCCCCAGTGATGTCTGAATCCTAATCCCCAGATGGTGTGAATGCTTTGCCTCACATGACAAGAATGGACTTTGCAGGAGTTAGTAAATTAAGAATCTTAAAACGGGGAGGTTATGTTGGATTAGGTGGGCCTGATCTAATCAGATCGGCCCTTTAAAATGGAAGAGGAAGGCAGAGAGATACAGTGACAAGGACATGACTTAACGCTGCTGGCTTTGAAGAAATCTCTACCTTGAAGGGGCCATGAGTCAAGGCCTCTGGAAGCCAGAAGAATCTTAGGTTGGCAGCGAGCAAGATAAGTGGGACCTGGGACCTGTGACCACTAGGAACTGAATTCTACTGACCCACAAAGGAGCAGGAACCCAGCCTTTCCTACAGCCCCCAGAAGGAATGCAGGCTGCTGGCAGCCTGACTCAGCCCTGTGAGCCCACACAGACTTCTGACCTCCAGGGCTGTAAGAGAACAAACAAGGGTTATTTAAGCTGGTAAGGACTCTGGGAATTTATTACGGTAGCCTCGGGAACCAACACCAAGTGGGAGCCATGGAGGGTTCTGAGCAGGAAAGGGATGTTGTCATCTGACTCTGTGCTGGCAGCCCCCCTGTGGCTGCTGCAGGGGGACAGAGGGGCCAGGGTGGGACTGACTGCATTGGTCCAGGTGAGCGATGCTGGGTTGGGCCCAGGAGGAGACAGTGCAGGTGAGGAGAGAGAGGCATGGCATCAACACCAACCAGAGCTTCTGACCTGAACTCCCTGAGCGGCCAGCCTCCTCCATCCCCAGTTCAGCCAATTTCTACCTGTGTCCCTGTGTTGCCCCTGCCTCCAGCCACCCCAGGTTGGTGCCACCTTACTCCCCTTGCTGCTTGGTGCCACCTCACTCCCCTTGCTGCTAAGACCCTGGCCTGGCCCTCTTTGTTCTCCAGCAGGAAGTCATATGGAGACTGGGGGTCCCTGACCCCCAACAGAATCAGGAGTCTCCACCTCCTCCTTCCCATCTTACTCCCTGCTCTCTTTCACGCTCTCTCTCTCTCTGGAGTTTTCTTTCTCTTTCTGGTAACTGAATTATCCCATCTTTGCTTCTCGCTGGGGGCCTCCTGCTGTGAAGTGGGCGAGAAGGGGCCCAGGTCGCAGCTCAAGATATTAAACCATCAATCACCCGCCAACGCTGCTCCCCCCTCAGAACCCTCGGTGGGGGCCCCCCTGTGGGCCAAGAATCAGAGGCAGGCAAGGTGGAAGCTGACGGGTCTCTGTCCACCAGGGTACACCTACAGGGCAAGGATGGCCTGTGCTGGCTCTGTGGCCAGATGGCCTGAGTTCAAATCCTGATACTGCCTCATAGGAGCTTGGGTGAGTCTCTTTGTCTCCCTAAGCCTGTTTCTCTACCTGTAAAACAGAAACAAGGAGTCTTGGTGGCGCTGTTGGTTAAGCCTCAGCTTGAAAGGTCAGCAGTTTAGATCCACCAGCTGCTTGGCAGGAGAAAGATGTGACAGTTTACTTCCTAAAGTCACTGGCAAGTTGATTCTGACTCTTAGTGACCCTATAGAACAGACTGGAATTGTCCGCATAGGGTCCCAAGGAATGGGGGGTAGATTTGAACTACTGACTTTGGGTTAGTAGCCGTAGCTCTTAACTACTGCTCTACTAGGGCCCCTCGTTAAGACACACACACAAAAAACCCCCAAAACAAACAAAAAAAAAAACAGTGTTGTCAAGTCGATTCCAACTCATAGCCACCCTATACGACAGGGTAGAACTGCTCCATAGGATTTCCAAGACTGACTCACATTTTTCTCCCACAGAGCAGCTGGTGAGTTTGAACTTCTGACCTTGCAGCTTGCAGCTGAGCGCTTACTCACTGTATCACCAGGGATCTGTGTACATAAAACCAGAAAGGCTCACACCTTTTGCCATCAGGTCAATTCAGACTCATAACAGTCCTATAGGACAGAGTAGCACTGCCCCACAGAGCTTCCGAGGGGCACCTAGTGGATTCAAACTGCTGACCTTTTGGTTAGCAGCCACAGCACTTAACCACTATGCCACCAGAGTTTCCTCTGGGTGTGTGCCACGTTGTTTATCTAACATTCATTGATGGACATTTGGATTGTTTCTGCCTTGTGTGACCCTTTATAAAATGCCCCTGCATCTGGGTACACATACAGCCTACTGAGGGGTGCTCCAGCACTTTTGTGCAGTGAGCAACCTGCACAACAGTTCTTGCCAGCCCTGCCTGTGTGGCCTGTTTCCCTGGGCAGTTTGGAGACAGAGGTCAGTGCAGTGACAAGACCAAGCATCTAGACTTGTCTACCTTAGCTGAACCTCATTCTAAATCATCCTACGATCCTGCTAGGAAAACCTTCTTGGGCACAGGGGCCAATGGCAGAGTCCCCAAGCCGTCTTTCTGTTGCCCTCCAGACTTGGGGGCAGCTAGCTTTCCCCAGTCTCTCAGCCGTCTCCCCTGTGCAAACCTTCTGCCCACCTTCCCCTCCCGCTCTTCCCAACGCTCTCAGTCTCTCCAGCACGGTGGCTATTTTTATTTTTCCTTCTTATTAAATTTCCAACTTCGGCAAACACCATGGCCCCTGCTTCGCCGCCCCCTCCCCCGTCCCTCGGAGCGGATTTGATTCACTTTCGTTTTATTAACAGATTAAAAAAAAAAAACCCTCAGCCGCCGCGGCCCCACTCCGCCTGTCTGCTTTCCTGGAGGTTTACAGAAAACTCGAGGGAGGAGAAGAGGCTTGCCGGCCCTGGGCTCCCTCCGGATTGTAAACCTGTCTCCTCCTGGTGTCCCAGGGCTGCTAGAGCTTTCCACCGTTGCTTGAGGGGGCAGGTGGGACAAGCTGAGCCCCTTTCTGGCTTTGTGAGGGATCGGATGGGGTTCAGCCCAGTGCTATCCCCAGCCAATTCCTGCCCCAAGCCCGGCTGGACATTAAAAAAAGAACAAAAACCCAGGCAGCCCTGCCCCCCATGCCCAGTGGAGGCTTGTTGCAAAAGGCCTCAGGTGGGCCGCATGTATCTAGACGCTTGTCCTTTTGGGCCAAGAGCTTAGATTTGCAGGCCCCTCTTGAGTGCCGGGATGCCCTGCCCTCTCCCCTTTCAGAGGCTGGTGGAGCCAGGGTACATGGAGAGAGAATCACAGGGAGGGAGGATGGGAAGGTTGCAGGCTCTGGAAGGCCACTAGACCCGGCCCAACTCTCTTGGCTTTTTCTGTTGCCCTGTGAGACTCTGGCCCCTGTTCCCACCACCCCCTGCATCCCCAGGCTGAGAGCAAATTGTGTGTTTATGCCCCCGGGGTGTTTTCCCCCAAAATTCTCGGTGGCAGTTACCATGGCAACCAGGAACCCCTGCTACACTTGATTCTCCAGAATACGGGATGGGGGGCAGGGATGGGGAGGCAGCCTGGGACTTTCCGGCCCTGAGCCTCCTCTTCTGAGCCTCGTCTTTCCCCCTTCCTCCCACAGTCGGTCCAGTCACACAACAGGCTTGTCAGGCTGTGGCTTTTCAGGCTGTGGCGCCCCCGGGACTCTTCATCAGTTTGGCGGGGGGCTCTTTCATTTTCTTTGATGGTCCGGAAGCTGCCTGTTTCCTCCCAGTGTCCTGGCTCCCAGTGAAACCCCTTCCCCTTCTTTACTCCCGCCCTTTTCCTCTCCAGCCTCCTGCTAGGGAGGGCAAGTATGGTTGGGCAGGCTGAGCACTGCACGAGGAGGGGCTGTGGGGGCCTAAGTCCAAACTGGGAATGTCTACTTAGGGGGCCTTTCAAACTAGCCAAAGCCCTGCCAGAGATCACCGTGCTGACACTGACCTTGGCCCCTACTGTTCTTCTTGGGTGATGCGAGTGATTTCCACTCACAACGACCCCATGTGACAGAGTAGAACCATCCCATAGGTTTTCTAGGCTGTAATCTCTTTGACGGTAGGTAGCCGACTGCCAGGCCTTCCTCCCGTGGCATCACTGGTGTGTTTCAATCATCAACCATTTGGTTAGCAGCTGAGCCCTTTGACCATTGACCCATCAGGGCTTGTCATTTCCTGTTCACAGAATTAAGACAAACCCGCTGGCATCAAGTCAATTCCAACTCCTGGCAACCTGTAACACAGAGTAGAACCTCCCTTAGAGGGTCTCTGAGACTGTAAATCTTTACAGAGGCCGACGCTCATGTCTTTCACCACAGCGTCCAGTGGTTCAAACTGCCAGTCTTTTGGTTAGCAGCTGAGCGCTTAACCGTTGCAGAACCTGCACTCCTGTTGTCCCTTATTAGGGGAGCTGATTATTTCAACAAAAAATTTCAGTCCTGGTCACACTCGGAAGAGGAAGAGGGTATGGATATGGGTAGATGAGTTGATTCTGACTTACAGTGACCTTATAGGATGGAGTAGAACTGCCCCATAGAGTTTCCAAGGAGCGCCTAGTAGATTCGAACAGCCAACCTTTTGGTTAGCAGCCCTAGCACTCAACTGATACTTCACCAGGGTTTCCCAAGGAGTAATAGAATTGCTAAACAGCCCTGATTCTACCCATATCCATACCCTTTCTTGTGGAGTCTATTTCCCCACCCCTTGAATCCTAACTGGTCTTATGAGCTGCTTTGGACAATAGAATACAGCAGAACTCCTTGCTTCTGTTCCTCTCTGGCCCTAGGCCTCAAGGGGTGCCGCACGTGTCTGCTGGCTCTGCAGAAACCTGCCTCTAAGGTGGGAACAAGCCCAGGCTAGCCTGCAGGGTAAAACGCAGTCATCCAGCTTACATCCAGCTGAGGCCATCCTAGACCAGCCTACATGCCAGAGAGGCCAGCCTGGATCAGCCAAGCTGCCCCCCAGCCGACAGCTGACCACAGAGAGACTCATGACGGGGGCCAATCACGACCAGAACAACTGTCCGGTGACCCAGCAACTCCTGGGCCATTATTCATATGGATTTTGTCTGTTTGTTGTGAAGCAAGGACCTCTAGAGACCTCTACGTGTCACAAACAGTTCACACTCAATTACTAACTAGAAGGTGGTTCCAGCAGTACCGTGGAAAAAAGGCCTGGCGAGTTGCTTCCATTAAAATTACAGCCAAGAAAACCCTACAGAGGAGCTCTGCTCTGTAATACATGGCATCGCCATGACTCAGAATCGACTGAATAGCAGTGGGTTTGGTTCTTTTTCTTTTGGGGTTTGTTGCATAGCACAATGGGTCACTGACACACACGTGCACTGGGCAGAATGTACCCTTCCTACCTTCCTCACCGGTCCCTGGGCTCAGATGCAGGGGGCCTGCATTGAACCCACTTTCCTGCCATCACCTTCCACCCCCCTCAGCATATTTCCCTGGTCCTTCAGGCCCTGCTGGCTTTCCACCCTGTCTCTCACTCTCCAGTGCTGTCGCTTCTCTTGGCCACACCAGCCTCCTGGCTGATCAGCCCCCTCTCCAAGCTTGTTCCTACCTCTGGGCCTCTGCGTCTGCTGTCCTCCTGCCTGGATTCCTTCTCCCCAAGAGCTTCACGGGTCCCTCCCCCACCCTCTTCGGGTCGCTGCTCACGTCAGCTCCTCTGAGAGGCCCTAGCACAGACAGGTAGGCCTCTCACTCGGATTTCATTGTTGTGATTTACTTACCACGACCGGAAATCACTGTCTCCTTTTCAGCATCTGCCTCATGGGGCTTCCTGCATCACCTCCCACCTCCCAGATGAACTATTGTTGTTGGCTGCTGAGAGTGAACCACCAACTCATGGCAAAACCATGCACCAGGGAACAAATCCCTGCCTGGCCTGCACTGTCCCCGAGATCTGTTGGGGATCACACTCGTAATCCAAAGTCTGACACTTGCTGAATTTCAGAAGTAGATCACCAGGCCTTTCTTCCTTCTCAGTCTTAGCCTGGAAGCTCCATGAAAGCCTATTCAATGTCTTAGCAACACACAAAACCCTCCACGGAGCTGGTGGCTCTGCATGAGGTGTCTTGGCCAGAAACTGAACCCGAGTCTCCCCATGGAAGGTGACAATTCTGTTCCAGAACCAAATAAACGACTTGCCCTGAAATCCTCCTTCCAGTATTTGGAGAAGCCAGAGAAGATTCTAAACTGAGGGCAAAGACACTTCAGAGGTGCCTCCCACATTATGTCTGTTGGCCCCACGTTTATGGGGTGCTACTGACATGGAGCGCAGCTTCATATGGAGACAGAAGAGGGCTCCACAAAAATGCTCTTCATCTACCTTTTGCCTGATGATTTTACCGTTTATGAATGAGCCCTGAATTCATGATTGCAAATTGCCACTCCAAGTCTGTCGCTACATCTTCCCATTCATACAGCCAGCCGTTCTCTCCATCAGGCTGGGAATCCCTCATCTCCAGGGACAGAGCCCTAGAGCACCCAAGGAAACATTTGCTGACAGAATTTAAGGTCAGGTGACGCAGCCAATTGGAAACACACAAACAAACAGGTATTTGCTGTTTAGGGCAAAGAAATATTGCACCATATGCTCCTTCTGCACCTGGGATCAAAGACTTCCAGCTTCACCCCCTTCAATCTCCAGGCTGGACCCAGGGTCTTGGGACAGGCCTGGCCCCACCCACCACATCACTGCCCTGATCACATGGGCTGGGGACCAAGAGGGGCTTTGGGGAGAACCGTCATCCATCTGTAGGTATCAACATTTCTTTCCTTTTTTAAAAATTTAATTTAAACCTCCCCACAATTCAAACGTTTCTCTTATTATCTTCTGCCGAGGGAAAAAATTAATAACACTGCGCAATATAAAATACTCAATTAAAGGCATTTTGGAACCAGCAATTATTTCATAAGCTTCCCTTTTATTGCCGTGCTAATGTGCCTAATTGCTGTCTTAATGAGGACATTAATTTCTAGCTAATGTGATGTTATTATAGAAATTGCAGTCAATCTCTTAAAAAGGGGAAAGTGCTAGAAAGCTGTCCCAGGAGACAGGGGTTCTGGTCACCCTGGGGCTGAAGGGCACGCAAGAGGGGAGGAGAGGCTCTGGGAGCCCGGCTGGGGCTGGGGGAGAATGGGCAGCTGGGGTCCACAATCGGAAAAGGGGAGCAGGGGAGTTGAGTGGGGGTTGGGCAGCCTGGGGAGCTCTGGTCATACAGCCAGCTGTTGCCATGCCTGGGGACCTATGAGATGAGATTGAAAACGTGGCAGGGGGGTGAAGGCAAAGGTGGCATGCCAATCATAAAACTGAACATCTATACCAGGCACTATTGGAGCAGTTTATATTTTAATCTTTACCAAATGAAATAGATCACATTGTTTTTTCCATTGGATGGATGGGAAAACTGAGGCATAGAAAGGTTACCCAAGGTCACACTGTTAAATACAGAGAGTGGGATTTGTACCCAGTCTGTCTGGCCTAACCGCTGGCCTATGTGGCCTCTCAGCCAACACCTACCCTCCCAATAATAATAATAGCTTATTGTCCTAGCGTTGATTCTGGCTCTGTACTACAGAGTCGAACTGCCCTATAGGGTTTCTGAGGCTATAATCTTCACAGAAGCAGACTGTCGTTTTGTCCCTCTGAGTGGCTGGTGAGTTGGAATCACCAGCCTTTCTGTTAGCAGCCAACTGTGTAACCACTGGGCAACCAGGGCTTCTTATAGCAATCATATCAAACGTTTATTGAAGGTCTGTTATGCTCCGGCCTGCATCATCTCAGGATGGGCTGTCTAGGGCCAGGAGACTTGGAAGAGCAGGAGCAGGAAAGGCTGCATCTGAGCACTCAAGGACATAACAGAGAGGGCAACTGGGGTTTGAGGCTGTGGGCTGGTACTGTGCTCCCTGCAAGAGCAGGAAATCCACTATGGGGACAGAACCTCAGGGCCTGGGAGGGGGAAGTATCTTTGCCTGGAGTTGCACTTTCTAGCTCTAAAGTCAACTGGTCTGGGTTAGAATTCTGCCATTCTTGCTTCCTATATGACCTCGAGTGAGGGACTGACACTTGGTGTCCTCATCTGCAGATTAGGGATAACAACGGAACCAACCTCACAGGGCCATTTAAGGATTAAATCTCATTGTCCTAGAGTTGAGAACGAATCATGGTGACCCCACAGGTCTTAGGGTAGCACCGCTTCTGTGGGGTTTTCAGTGGCTGTGATTTATGCAAACAGATCTCCAGGCCTTTGTTTGGCAGCACTGCTGGGTAGATTCAAGTCACCAAATGATCGCTGAGAACAAACCATTTGCACCATCCAGGGTCCTTGATTAAGGATTAAGCAAGTTAAGAGAGTGTATCAGAATACTCCAGAGGCTATAATGAGCAACCCCCAAATCCCAGTGGCTTAAGACACTAAAAAGGCTATTTCTCACCTGCATCACAGACAGAGTCGATCCTCTCAGAGAACCCCCTCTCTCTGTTGAGGCTCTACCTTCTTCCAGTGCCTCAGAGCCCCCCATTTGCTAGTAGCTGGCAAAGTGGCCGAGAGCACAGCGAAGCCAGCAGGACGTTTCAGAGGCTTGAACACAGCCACCACCAGAAGCAGAACTGGGGGGAGGCAAGGAATGGGTCTGGGAACAAAGCAGCACAGGCCAGCCCCCCGCTGTCCCCCATTTCCCCTCCACTTTAGCATGCTACCTTGTCAAGCACACAGCAGGCAAGGCCAAGGCCAAGGCCTGACAGACTGGTAGAGCTACAGTGAGCCTGCTTCTAGATCCAGACAGTTTATTACTTAGACCATGAAGAGGAAAATAAGCTAAAGGTGGCAATTCTTCAGGCTCCTTGTTTCATACACTTAAGAAAAGACACCTGTTATGGATTACACTGCGTCCCCCCAAAATGTGTACTATAAATCCTAACCTCTGTACCTGTGGTTATAATTCCATTTGGGAATCGAGTTTTCTGTGTTATGTTAATGAGGTAATATTTGTGGAGGATGAATCTTAAATCAATCTCTTTTGAAATAAAGCCAAGAGCCAAGTGCCGTCGAGTCGGATCCGACTCATGGCGACCCCTTTTGAAATAATAATAATAATAAAAAGAGCAGAATAAGCAAGACAGCACCAAGGGAAAAAGTGAGATGGGCCACAGGATCAGCCAACAACCTAAGTATAGAAACGACAAAGAGACAAGGACCTCTTCCCTTGCAAACAGAGACAAGGGGTCTGCCCCTAGAATTAGTGCCCTAAATCCAGACTTCCAGCCTCCTAAACTCTGACAAAATGAATTGCTTTTTGGGTAAAGCTGCTCACCAGTGATATTCCTGTTATAGCAGCAGTGGTGAAGTGTTTGTCTGCTAACCAAAAGATTAGCAGTTCAAATCCACCAGCCACTCCTCCGAAATCCTAAGGGGCAGTTCTGCCCTGTCCAATAGGGTCATTATGACTTAGGAGCAATCAATTTTTATTTTTGAGGTAAGATAACACCCAATGAAAAGCATGAGTGGTGGGATGCCCCATCATGGAGGGGCCAATTCCAGAATGCTGCTGAGTGATTTTATCATCTGCAGCTGTACCCTAAAGGGAACAGGGCATAAAACCCATCCTCCTGGGAACCCGGGTGTTGGGGAGCTGTTCCAGAGTAGCTGCCAGGGCTCCGGCTCTCTGTTGGTGTAGTCTGTGTGGAGTCTCACAGAGTTGCCAGAGGGCTGCGACAGAGCTGCTCACGCCTCTGTACACTCTTCCCTTTATTTGTAAAAAGGACTCACTTTATTTCAGACTTAAACCAATTAACTCATGAAGGAAACTGTCTCTCATGGCCATGAGTGGAGCTTCCCGATTAAGCCAAACTAGGAAGAAAGGCCTGGCAACTGACTTCCTGAAAATTAGTCCGTGACAGGCCTGTGGATCAGAACAGAACACTATTTGACTCAAACAGGCTGAAGATTGTGAAGATGGCACGGATGGGACACATTTTCACCCTGTTACACGTGGAATTGCCATGGGTCAAGAGTCATCTTGACAGCAGCTAACAACAATCCTGGTGGCCCAGTGGTTAAGAGCTCTGCTGCTAATCAGAAAACATCAGCAGTTCAAACCCACCAGCCACTCCTTCAAAACCCTATCGGGCAGTTCTGTTCCCTCCTATAGGGTCCTTGAGAGCAACAGAGGTTTGTTTGTTTTTAAATAAACATAATGAAAGTGAAACAGTGCTGTCAGATTCTCCCTCTCTGTTAAGACTCTGAACCTGGGGCCTGTTCTTGTTAAAAAGATGTATTCAGAAGCCTTGAAGGGATTAAAGCCAAGCCTGCACTTCCGAGAATTTCCTCTGGAGGTACTGCTGGAAGTATTGAGAGCAGGGAAGACGGCGTCACTTTCTGCTCATGATGCTGTGGTCCCTAATCCCAGAGTTGGGTACCCTGCTGAGGGGTGTCTCAGCCCCCTAGTGCTTCCCTAACACAAATCTCTCTCACACACACAAATAAATAAACGAACCGTCTGCTGCTGAGTCACTTTTGACTCATAGCGGATCCTGTACAGGACAGAGCACAACTGCCACACAGAGCTTGTTCCAAAGAGCGCCTGGTCAATTTGAACAGCTGACCTTTTGGTTAGCAGCTGTAGCACTTAACCATTATTAGGTCACCAGGGTGTCCCAAATACCACAAGTGGGTGATTTTAACCAAAAACCCCAAACCCACTGCTTTGAGTCAATTCTGACTCACAGCAACCATCCAGAGAATTGACATTCACTTTTTCACAGTGTTGGAAGCTAAACATGCAAATCATCGTCTTGACCTTGGTAGTTCCTTGCTTGTCAATTAGCCCTGGGCATTCCCTGGTTACTTGGCGTTCCTTGGGTTCTAAACAATCTTCATCTGCTGTCTGTCTACCCCATGTGTGTGTCCCTGCGTCTATTCTTGTCTTCTTATAACTCAGAAGTCTTGGAGGGTAGGATCCACCCTCTACTGTATAATCTCATGAGTTGAACAAACACTATACTGTGTTGTATCATTAACATAACGGAAGAAAGCCCCTATTGACAAACAGGAAACTGGGGTGGTGGGGTGGTTAAGTGCTACAGCCTGCTAACCAAAGGTGCACTGTTTTTGAACCTACCAGGTGCTTCCTGGCAACTCGATGGGGTAGTTTTAACTCTGCTGTGGGGGTCACTGTGAGTCAGAATTAACTTGACAGCAACAGGATTTTCTTTGCTTGTTTTTTATTTACAAACAGGATCTCATCCACAGGTACAAGGGCCAGGAAGTCAACACAGAATTTTGGGGGACACAATTCAATCCCTGATGCGGGTCACTGGATGCTCCAAGGAACTGGCCAGCAAGAGGAGGAGCCCGTTGAGGCTTTCTCCTCCTCTGTGCTGTTTAAACCCATTCTGCTATCGGTGATGGAAACAAAGGAGAGGCTGCTGGATGGAATGGACAGTGTCCTGGAGTGCCAGAGGCTCTGAGTAGTCATTTCCCTTCCTGGGCCTCAGTTTTCTCAGCTATAAAGTGGGGGCACCAGGCAGGTGCAGGCTGCAGAGATAATCTGTAAAGTGCTGCTCAGCCCCCAACTCTCTTTTCCACTATGGTGTAGCTGTCACGGTGGGTGCTGTGTCCACATACCCTTGGTCCACCCTTGGGTTTCCACACACTGCTGTGTCTCTCTGCCCGAGGCTTTCTCCAGCCACACAAGCAGACTGAGCCCTCAGGTCAGAAGGGCTAGGGGTTGACACTCCCAGGCCAGCCAAGTGCCATCGAGTCGGATCTGACTCATGGCGACCCTACAGGCCAGAGTAGAACTGCCCTCTAGTGTATTCAAGGAACACTTGGTGGATTTGAACTGCCGAACTTGTGGTTAGCAGTGGTAGCACTTAACCCACTATACCACCACCCAGGAGTGACTGTCAATCTATAAGACGCAGTCTTTTGTGTATACATACCCAGCTCCCTCACCTCAGGTGGGAGGACTGTCAGGTAGGTACTCTCTGTAGACTCACAAAGGTCCCCACAGGAATTGCACGCCAAGTGCCCATAGTGGCAACATTACCAGGCGTTTCATACACCACAGACCCGTATGAGGTTCTTGGCCCTCACTGATCAAGAATGAACAGGTAAAGCACAAGGAATCGGTCCCCATGAGCTAAGCTTTATTAAAGAGACCTGCAAGCAGAGACAGGAGGGCTGAGGCAATGCTTACCACAAAGGTTTTGTCAGGGCTTATAAAGGATTTGGGAAACGAAGGGTCTCATGTTTTATTCATATTGCAGGTAGAGATTTCCAGGAAGTGCCAGGGCTTGGGAAATTAGATTGTGCTTTCCTCTTTGTACAGAATGGAGTCAGCAGCAAAGGGTTCTGGGAAGCACCAGCAGGACTTATTATGGGATGTTGTGCATGCATTGTCCTTTGAAATCTCAGTTCAGATCCTGGCATCAGCTTTATGTTCTTATGCATCTCTGCTGGAAGGTCACCTAGTACCCACTCCCGGCACCGGGGCGCCTGCTCCTTGTATTAGCATGTTCTGGTTCATCCTGAAAAACAACTTAAAGAAGGTCTTGTTCTTTTGGTATTTAGGGTTATTAGCGGCAGTCCTGGTCAGATCGCCCGCATACTGTTTATGACATCATTGTCCTTGGGAGGGCCTCAGGTGCTTTTCCTATCTCACCATCACAGGAAGTGGTGAAATATTGGGTCCTTTTATGCCTCTCCGGCTGTTTGCAGTTTCGCTCACCAGGTTTGCTGAAAGGTGTTCCCTTGCCCCTGCTTTTGGGGAACCCAGCTCAGGGCACAGAAAGTCCCTCCTTAGCCCCATCTCCATGTTTGGGGCAACAAAAAACGAGTACCTGGTGATAAGTAAAGTATTTTTTCTTTGAAAGCAATAGATTTTCATGATAAAATAAGAAGAATTCAAACTCAGTCAAAGGGAGAGCACGTTGAGTTGAATCTCCCTCTGGGCACCTCCGTTTCGCCCCACTCCCACCCCCTGATGTGACCTCGCTAACAGCTGTATCAATTGTTGTTGTTAAGTGCTATCGAGTGGGTTCCAACTCACAGCAAGACCCTGCAGATCAGAGTAGAGCTGCCCTAAACAGTTGCCAAGGAGCGCCTGGAGGATTTGAACTGCTGACCTCTCGGTTTGCAGCCATAGTACTTAACCACGGCGCCACCAAGGTTTCCGCTGTAGCTACTAGTGTCCCTTCCTATTCATGCACCAGCATCTCTGTGTCTGTCTGCTTTTTGTTCCCAGACGTGAGAGTTTGCAGGCGCACTGATCTACACTTGCTCAGCTCTGGTTAACTGCAGCTCTCGGACACTATCCCAAATCGGGACTTCCAGACCCACCTCATTCTGCGTAACGACTGCGGGAGTATTGGCGGGTGTGATGTAAGTACAACAAAAAAAGACGTGTCTGGATGCTCCCCCCGGAAGTCTTGGATCTGGAAGGGAAGAGCACACTCCAATTCTTCTCCTGTCTCTGTAGGATCCTCAGAGTCTTGAGAGTGGACATGGACCTAGTTTAGGGGCCAGCCTTGCTTCAGAGGGACAGAGACAGTCCTGTGTCTGGGTCAGGGTGGGAGGTCTTGGGCTCCTGCCCCAGCCATCTGTGAAAACAAATACAGACCAGACTCCAGAGGCGGGTGCGTGCCCCAGGACCCATACTGGGGCTCTGGGGGCCTCGTCCCTGTGGGCAGTTGGCATGTTTTACAGGACTGGCCTACAGAGCTCAAGCCTCATCACCAACCCACAACAATCTAGCAAAAGCCCACTACCCACCCAATACTCATTTCCATTCCGAACGGGCATGTGCTTCAGAGCGGGGATCCTGATTGGTTTAAATCCATCTGGTCCTGGCTGGTGATTGGCTCAGGCTTGGCACCAGATGCATATGCTATTGGCGTCCTGCCACATCCGCTGAGCCTCCCTGTTCTGGAGCAGGGGTTTATAAAGCATGGCCCAGACCACTTGTGTTTTTACTTTTTTCAAAAAATTGTAGTAAAATATAATAACATAAACATTTTAACTGTCTTTAACTGTACAAGTCAGTGGCTGTAAGTACATTTACAGTGTTGTGTAATCATCATCACCATCTATTTTCAGATCTTTTCATCATCCTAAACGGAAACTCTACCCGTTAAACAGTGACTCTCCCTTCCTCCCTCCTGCCAACCACTAAAAAAAAAAAAGAAAAAAGAAACTCACAGTGGTCCAGTTGATTCCAACTCATGGTGACCCTATAGGACAGGGCAGAACTGCCCCATAGAGTTTCCAGGAGCGCCGGGTGGACTTGAACTGTTAACCTTTGGATTAGCAACCACAGCACTTAACTCCTACACCACCAGGGCTTCGTGCCAACAACTGCTAACCTCTAATCTACTTGTCACTATTCATCTGCCTATTCTAGCTATTTCATGAAAGGGCCCTGGTGACGCTGTGGTTAGGAGCTCAGCTAGGAACTGAAAAGTCAATAGTTGAAATCCTCCTGCCACTCTTGGGAGAAGCGGCGGCAATCCACTTCCGTAGAGACGACAGCCTCAGACCCTCTGGGGCAATTCTACTCCGTTCTATGGGGTCACTATGAGTTGGAATCAACTTGACAACAGTCAGTGTGGTTTTTTGGTTTAGGTATTTTATGTAAATGAGATCATACAATATTTTCTCTTTTGTATTCTGACTTCTTTCACTCAGCAGAAAGGTTTTTCAAGGTTCAGCCATGTCACAATATGAATCAGAATTTCATTTCTTTTTAAAATTGAATAATATTCCATCGTATAGATGGACTGGGTTCTGTTTATCCATTTGTCTGTTGATGGACATTTAGGTTATTCCCACCTTTGGGTTGTTGTGAACAGTGCTGCAATGAACATTGTGTATACATGTCTCTTTGAGTCACTGCTTTCAACCCTTCAGGGTATCTACGTAGGAGTGTGAGCGCTGGGTCATGTGGTAATCTTACATTTATCTTTTTGAGGAACCGACGTGATATTTTCCACAGCAGCTGCACCATTTTACGACTTCACCAGCAGCGCACGAGGGTTCCTATTTTTCCACATACGTGCCAACACTTGTTATTTTCCATTTTTCTGATAATAGTCATCTTTGTTGGCATGATTTCCATCTGCATTTCCCTAACAACTGATGGGGCTCAGTATCATTTCATGTGTTCATTGGCCATTTATGTATTGTCCTCAGAGAAGGGTGTATCCAAATTGCCACCTATCTTTGTAAATAAAGTTTTATTGAACAGAGTACACTCATTTGCTTACCTATCATCTATGACTACTTTCACACTACAAAGTTGAATGGCTGTAACAGAGCCTACCCAGCCTGCAAAGTTGAAAATATTTACTATCTGGCTATTTATAGAAAAAGTTTGCTGAGCCCTGGGCCAATAGCTAGCAATGCTGGTAGAGAAAACATTCCTTGCCCAACAATTACAGCAAAAGTCTAATGGTACGCTCATCAACCATTCTTGGGTCCCTCTCTGGACTAGTGGGTGCCAACAGCATACACTATCCACTGCTGTCCCTTGGCCCGTGAGTGGGACAGGTTAGAAGTGCCCCTACGAGCAGCTGCCAGCCATGAGCTGCAGTAATGGGAGGGTACCTTCCCCAGCTCTCTTGCCCCTCACCCTCTCTGAGGTGCATGACCTACAAAGCCTCCGCAGAGTTCCCAGCAGTACTGAGCCCCAGTTGTCCCCCACAGTAACTGCTGATTTACACCTTGCATCGGCGGCCTTCCCCACCTGTCTCATTTCCTCCTTTCTCTACAGTGTCTCCTGGAATCACCTCCCAGAAAAACTGCTTGAATTCAAATCCTTACCCCTGGGCCAGCTTCTAGGGACCGCAAACTAAGAGTGCATGATGTGTTTCAGGTTAGGGAGACCTGCAGGGAAGTCCCGTGAAGGCTCCTACTTCTTGAAAAGAGACACATTGAAGGACATAGTCTTTTCTATCAGAATGTGAGGCCTGGAGTTTTGAAAGCTCTCTTGAGACCATGAGGACAGACAGTCGTAGGACAAAGGTGAGATGCTAGGAAGACAGAAGGAACCTGGCTTGAGGATACCATGAAGCCTCTGAATTAAGCAACCCTGGAGCTGCCCTGGGAAACCCCGGTGGTGTAGTGGTTAAGTGCTACATCTGCTAACCAAAAGGTTGGCAGTTTGAATCTGCCAGGTGCTCACTGAAAACTATAGGGAGCAGTTATACTTTGTCCTCTAGGGTTACTGTGAGTCAGAATCGACTCAATGGCAGTGGGTTTGGTTTTTAGTTTGGGAGTCATGCTGATGCTGAATTTACTGTTCTGTGAGAAGGTAACTATTATTATTAAGTTGCCTTGAGTGTGGGATTTCCTTTTTCTTTCTGATAGAGTGTGAGACCTGGAGTGAGAGTAGGGATGATGGAGTATGTAGTTGGATGGAGTACGCACTAGGCTATCACCCTTCTGGTTGGGTGGTATCAGGAGTGAGGGCATTGCAGCAGCCAGGACATTCTTTGTATGTGAGACTTAATTGCCATAAACAGTTAAAGAGAGACAAGGCAATGCCTCATACACTGAGCAGTATGGAGGTAGTGTAAGCTTCAGGCATGGCTGGATCCAGGTGCACAGAGGATATCATCAGGGGTCTGGTTCTGTCTATCAGATTTCCTCTGCAATAGCTTCCCTCTCAGGCCTGCTCTCACCACATGTAGCCAGATGGTCCCAGTGGTTCTTGGTTTATCTTTCAATAGCTTAGTAATGCTAATAGAGAGAAAATACCTGTTTCCTAACAATTACAGAAAAAGTTTAAGGGATGACTGTCATCAACACATCGTGGGTCACAGGCTCATCCCTGAACCAGTCTGGAAGGGTGGAATGTCCTGGTTGGCCCATCATGAGTCACAAGCTCATTTGTGGAGGTAAGCGGAAGTCAACCTCATCAAGGTGGGACAAAAGTGATTTCTCAAAAGAAAAAATGCAGAAAATAAAAGAGATGCCAGGGAGGTGAAAACAACAAACTTCTATGAGCCTAGACTCAGCATGGGTTAATGACTGAAGCAGAAGGTGCAATCAGCTCAGAGCAGCAAGGTCTAGATCCAGTGAAGCCTGTACATCACCTCTCTACTTGACTCTTATCTCTTACACTATGATTCTTATGCAGGACACAATCCAGGAAGATTTGTACACTGCTATTCAGGACATCAGAGTCAGGGAGAGAGTGGCAGGCACTGTGGGGCCAGGAGTGAGGAGTGAGCTCAGTGTCCAAGGACTGAATCTGGAGGTCAGGGCTCATACTGCATTAGTTCGTCATAAGCCATGATGCTAAAACAAAGAGGCCCAGAAATTCAGTGGCTTTAACAAGATGAATTGATTTCTCTCTCATGTAAGTGTAAAGAAATTAGTGGACCAGGGCTAGTGAGACAGCTTGGCCATGCACATCAGTTGTGTAGTCCCTCTAGTATCCCAGGGGGTCCCTTCAGCCCAGGGAAACAAGAAACCAAACATGCCCAGAAATAGGACTCATTGCTTATACTCACATCCCATTGGCTAGGACTTAGTCACATGGTCACACCTAGCTGCAAGGGAGGCTGGGAAACATAGTCTCTATTAGGGTAGCCATTGCCCAGCTAAAACTCAGGAATCTCAAAATCTGAAAGGAAAAAGAGGAGAATGGATGCCAGGAGGCAGTTTATTCCATTCTACAAATGAATCTACTATGTTTGGGAGTGGACTCTGCTATCTGGGACCACTGGTCTCATACAGAGGGAGAAGGCTAATCCTCTTCATACCCCATACCTTCTCCCCATGTGCACATATCTTATGATCACTTCTGTTTACCATGACTGGGCAAGAGAAAACGTGAGCAAAGTGACTGGTACTTAGTAGGCACTCATGAAATGTAGTCACCACAAAACCAAACCTGTTCCTTCTTCCTGTACACAGAGGAAGACTACATTTCCCAGACTGCCTTATGGTTGGCTGAGCCACATGACTGGGTTCTGGCCAATGGGATAGGGAAAAAGTGAGGGTACTACTTCTGGGACTGGGCCACATAACCTCCCACCAGATCTTCTTCTTCCTTTATCACCTTGCATCAGCCAATCAGACCTCACGGATGCAGGGTAGGACTCTGCGACTCTCAGGGGATGGTCTCTCTGTTTCTCTGTTGCCTCATCTATAAATTTGAAGAAAATCAGCGCCTACCTCATCAGCTATGTATTTTGAGAGTTAAATTAGGTGAATTAGTTTTTGAAAAGTACTTAGAACTGTGCCAGTCAAGGCATTAAGTTAGGTGTTAAATATGCTTTAGATGCATAATTTAATCATATATTTTAAAATGTATAACTTAACAGAGTAATAAACTAAACACTCATATACGTGCATTGAGTAAATACCTAAATCACACAAATACGTCCTTATTAAGCTATGATAGATGATTTCAAGGAAAACAGCAGGGAACTATGCAAGTAATGACGACAAAAAAACCAAAGCAGTCCCTGTGGACCCAGTTCTGACTCAGGACAATTCCACATATGTCACAGTAGAATTGTTCCGTGTAGAGTCTTCCACGACTATGATCTTGGAGAAGCAGATCGCCAGGCCTGGGTTCAGGCTGGGAGTTTTGAAAGGCTGTGTGTCGCATTCTGAGAACTGGAACTCTACTGGTAAGTACAGAGTACAGAGAGTAAACTGGTCAAAACCAGCTCACAGATGTGTTTTGCTTTATGAAATATTTGGATCAATCATCAACATGTATGCATTTGATGATTCTGTATAAGAACCCAGATTCCTGGCTTTTCTAGAAAAAAAAAATCAGCAATTCTGATCATCCTGGGCCTACATTCCCACAAGGTAGTAATTCATCCGAGTATGGTGGGAAACAATAAGGAGTTGTGGGGACTGTGATGAATGCAGAAGTTAGTAGACCACAGTCTCCACCCCCCCCTATTGTTTCCCAGTACTGGTGCTGAGAGTCAGCCACCATCTGCATCCTTGCTCATAGGACTCGCTGCTTTCCTTATGAGAGAGCAAGATGGAGTGATACTCATGTCTCTAAAAAGGAAAAATGCAAGAAGCCCAAGAACGCTATGGGTTTTTCACCTTCTGTTGGCTTGTCCTTTGCCTTCCTGCCCAATGGCATCTGTTGCATGTTTGAGTTTGTCACCCCTGTGGCAGCAATGGAACATAGGTTGGGTCATGGTGTTTCATGTGCCAGCTCAGAAGTGTGAATTTTGTCCTTTAGGTTGCAGGAGTTACTAAAAAATTTTTATTCAATTTTTCAGCTAATAGTTGTAACAGAAGCTGTTGATGCCCCACTCCTGTCTCTCTGGCACTACCATCTCCACTGGCTCCCTGCTGATGTGCAGCTGCCAGTGTCTGCAGCTCCTTGCCACAGGGCATCCTCTGAAGCTGGGGACGGCTGCTCTGCCCTGGGCAAGGCAGGCTGGAGGGAGCAGGAATGAGCCCCACCCCACCACGGCAGGTCTCTCAACCTGCCCGGAGTTGGTGAATAAAGATGCCACCTCCCTCACATCTCTGTAGCACCCTATGCCTCTCAGAGGTCCCAGCAGGGCTAAGCTCCAGACACCCACAGTGGTAACACGCTAGATAACAGATGTATTACTAACTCGCTTTCTTGCTTTCCACCTCATATTTCCTGACGTCGTCTCCCAGAGAAGCAACTTGCACTTGACTTCTTGTCTCAGATTCTGCTTCTAAGGAAGCTAAACTATAACATAGTCATTGAGCGCCTACTCTAGTCTGGAGATCAAAGACTCAATTTCTGCTTTCAAGGACTTGACATTCTATTAGTGAGAGAGATAGACCACAAAACAAGCAAATTGGTGTGTGTGGGTGCGGAGTCCTGGTGGCACAGTGGTTAAGACCTTGGCTACTAACCAAAAGCTTGGCAGTTCAAGTCTACCAAGCTGCTCCTTGGGAATCCTATGGGGCAGTTCTACTCTATTGTTATGAGTTGGAACACACTCGACAGCACCTTACAATGATGACAACATGCACACACATATATATTCATATAGAAGAAATGACATCACATGATAGAATTTTGCGAGACCAATGACATCTTCACTGCAAGTACATTTTTTCAACACAAAAGATGACTATACACATAGACTTCGCCAGATGGAATACACAGGAATTGAATGAACTACGTCTGTGGAAAGAGACAGTGGAGAAAGCAGCTCAGCGTCATTAGCCAGAACAAGGCCAGCGGCTGAGTGCACAACAGACCATCAACTGCTCATATGAGAGTCCAAGCTGAAGCTGAAGAAAATTAAAACAAATTCACAAGAGACAAAGTACAACCTGGAGTATATCCCCACCTGAACTTTGAGACTATCTCAGGAATAAATTTGAAGTGTTAAGGACTGAAGACCAGACAAATTTTGGAACGACATCATAACGTGAAGAAAGCAAAGCGTTATTAAAAGGACAGGAAAGAATGAAAAGACCAACACAGATGCCAGAAGAGACTCTGAAACTTGAAATGATAAAAATCAAAGAGCTGAACAGAAAATCTAAAAAGGTGACTGGAGACAACAAATTAAGGTTTTCTAATGACATGTGCCAAGTCCTGGAATTAGAAAACCAAAAGGGAGGAACATACTCTGCATTTCTCAGCCTGAGGGAACTGAAGAAAAAATTCAAGCCTTGAGTTGCAATAGTGAAGAATTCTATGGGGAAAATACTAAATGACTCAGGAAGCAGCAAAAGAAGAGGGTAGGAATACAGAGTCACAGTACCCCCCCAAAAAACTGCTGTATGTTCAACCATTTCAGGAGGTAGCATATGATCAATAATCAGTGATACTGAAGAAAGAAGTCTCAGCCTCACTGAAGGCACTGGTGAAAAACCACCTTTCAGGAACTGATGGAAAAGCAGTTGAGATGTTTCAACAAATGGATGCAACACTGGAAGTGCTCACTTATCTATGCCGAGAAATCTGGAAGAGAGCGACCTGGCCACCCAGTTGGAAGAGATCCATGTTTATACCTATTCCAAAGAGAAGTGATTCAACAGAATGTGGAAATTATCTAACGATATCATCAATATATTACAAAAGTAAAAATTTTCTGATAATTCAAAAACGATTGCAGCAGTACTTCAGCAGATAATTGCCAGAAACTCAAGCTGGATTCAAAAGAGGACTTGGAATGAGGCATATTGTTGATGATGTCAGATGAATCTTGGCTGAAAGCAGAGACCATCGGAAAGGTGTTTACCTGTGTTTTATTGATCTTACAAAGGCATTAAACTGTGTGAATCATAACAAATTATAGTTGATGTTGGCAAGAATGGCAATTTCTGAGTGCTTAATTGTGCTCATGCAGAACCGGTACCTAGACTAAGGCAGTTCTTCAAACAGAACAAGGAGACACTGCACCGTTTCAGATCAGGAAACGTTTGCATCAGGGTTGTATTCTTTCACCATATCTATTCAACCTGTACTCTGAGCAAATAATTCTAGAAGGTGGACTGTATGAAGAATGGGGCATCAGGATTGGATGAAGACTCACTAACAACCTGTGTGATGTAGCTGACACAACCTTACTAAAAGTGAAAAGGACTCAAAGCACTTCACAGATGAAGATCAAAGACTGCAGCCTTCAATATATATTACACCTCAGCATCAAGAAAACTCTTCCTAACTAGACCAATAAGCGATACCAGGATAAACAGAGAAAAGATGGAAGTTGTCAGAAATCTCACTTTACTTGAATCCACAATCAACACTCATGGAAGCAGGAGTCAAGAGATCAGAAGACAGATCGCATTGTGTAAATCTGTAAGAGACCTTTTTAAAGTGTTAAAACACAAAGCCGTCATTTGGGGGACTAAGATGCACCAGACCCAAGCCATGATATTTTCACCCACCTCATACGCATGCAAAAACTGGACAACGGGTAAGGAAGACTAAAGAAGAACTGATGCCTTTGAATTGTGGTGTTGGCACAGAATATTGAAAATATTGTGGACATCTGGAAGAACAAACACATCTGTGTTGAAGGAAGTACAGCCAGAACGCTCATTAGAAATGTGGATGGCAAGACTTTGTCTCACCTACTTTGGACATGTTGTCAGGAGGGATCAGTCCCTGGAGAAGGACATCATGCTTGGTAAAGTAGGTGGTCAGTGTTTTAGTCAGCTAGGGCTGCTCTAACAGAAATACCACAGAGGGAATGGCTTTAACAAAGGAACGTTTATTCTTACACAGTCCAATAGGCTATGAGTCTATATTCAGGATGTCCGCTGCAGCCCTTGTTGGCTCTGGAGGAAAGTCCGGTATTGCATCAGTCTTTGTCCAGGGGGCATCTTGGCGCAGGAAGCTCAGGTCTGAAGGATGCCCTCTCCTTCCGGTGCTGCTTTCTTGATGGTACGAGGTTCCCAATTGTCAGCCTGCTTCTCTTTCCTTTTATCTCTTGCAGGATGAAAGGATTAGGGTGGTGCAAGCCACACGCCAGGGAAACTCCCTTTACAGCGAAGCAGGGAGATGATCCTATGAAGGGATTTACAGCCTCAGCCTAATCCTTTAACATACAGCATAGGAAAACCACAAAATGCAGGACAGTCACAAGATACTGGGAATCATGGCCCAGCCACATGACTACACATATTTTTGGGGGGACACAATTCAATCCATGACAGTCAGCAAAAAAGAGGAAGACCCTCAGCAGGATGGACTGACACAGTGGCCGCAGCAACGGTCTTAACCATGGCAAAGACTCAGGATGACGCACAAGGCAGGGCAGTGTTTCTGTTGTACACGGGGTCGCTCTGACTCAGAACTGACTCAGTGGCACCTAACAACATACATATATTTGTATCTAAAATTTTAGGTGGCCCAGTGACTAAGCATTCAGTTGCTAATTGAGAGCTTGGTGGTTTGAACTCCCCAGCCACTCCACAGGAGAAAGAGGTGGCCGTCTGCTTCCGTAAAGATTTCAGACTTGGAAACTCTAAAGGGCAGTTCGGCTCTGTCCTGTAGAGTCACTGTGAGTTGTCATTGATTTGAGATCAATGACTTTGGTTTGCATTTTTTGTTTGTTTGTTTGAGATATGAAGAGAAAGGATTCCTGGTGGCATGAACAGTGAAATACAGAGTTGCTAACTTACAGCTTGGCAGTTTGAACCCAGCCAGCAACGCCGTAGGAGAAAGACTTGGAAACCTTCTTCCATAAAGATTACAGCTAAGAAGACCTTAGGGAGGCAATTTTATTCTGTCACATGGGACTACTCTGGGTCAAAATCAACTCAGTAACGCCTGATGACAACAACCTAGGAGAAGAAAAGAACTCTAAAGCAGAACGGGATGGTTTTAAATTATGTCCGCAAGTTCTCTGATACACTTCCCCTCAAAACGTGGAGTCCTATTCGCTTCTCCTTGTGTGTGGACTGCAGTTAAAGACTAACTCCTCATGAATAGAATGAATTGGAAGTGACAGAATGTGACTTCTGTCTTGGATCACTTGCTCTGGGGGAAGCAGCTGCCATCTGGAGAGGATACTCAAAGCAATCCTTTGGAGAGACTCAGGTTGTGAGTCACTGAGGCCTGCTATCAACAGCCATACGATTGAGGCATCTTAGAAGACAATTCTGCAGCCCCAGTCCTGCCTTCAGATGGCTGCAGTCTTCACCAGCTTCCTGATTGCAGCCTCACAAGAGACTCTGAGCCAGAACCATTCAGCTAAGCCCATTCCCAGATTCTTGGTTCTTCGAAACGGTGCCACGGTGTTTGTTGCTTTAAGTCCTTAGGTTTTAGAACAACTCATTATAGCAATAAAGAGTGGTGGGGAAGATTTTACTCAAATGGACAGTCAAAGAAGACCTCTCTCAAGTGCTGGCCTTCAGCAAAGATCACTAAGGAGTGAATGAGGGGGAAGAGTGTTCCAGGTAGACAGAATAGTCTGTGCAAAGGCCCAGAGGTAGGAGGGTGTCTGGTGTGTTCCAAGAACAGTGAACAGGCCTGTGTGACGGGAACGGAGGTAGAACAGTGGGGTATGAGTCAGAGGGAAGTGGGCGGGAGCCACAGTAGTTCTCAGTGGAGTGTAACACCACCTCCAGGGAAAGAGCCTTCAGAAGCAGGGGAGAGTTTGGGGTTGTTAGAGTGACTAGGGCGCTTCTGGCATTTTTAGGCAACAGCAGGGAAACTTTAATACCTGCCTGCGTTGTGAGAACCAGTTACTGGTCATGAAGAACTGCCCCATCAAAATATATAAAATAAAATAAAATCAAGGCTTGGGAGTATTCTCAGCAGGGGAGACACATGATTTGATTTGTTCTTTTAAAGGTTTTCTCTGAAATGAACTTGTGGCTAATTCCCTCCACGAACAGCTGCCTCCTTTATCTTATGACCAGAAGAACTGGGTAGTGCCAGGCTACTGTTACAGAATGTTTGGATCAGAGACTGTAGAAGAATTTTGATTAAAAGGGATGCAAGTGTGAAACAGAATTTTAAATTTTCATAGCCCCAGACTTTCTGGAACTATGGTGGCCAGATGAACCTCTGAAACTATTACCCTGAGGTAGTCATCAAATCTTAAATAAAAAAAGTCCCCTGAAGTCTTCTTAAAACAAACAATAGATTAACTAGGAAGGAATGTCTGCCTAGAGCCTTGTGCTCTTTTAAGATCTATCTGTATGGGATCAAAGTGACAACAGCAACTCGAAAGATTAGATGGGAGCCTCAGTGAGTAGTAAGTTTATGTTGCTGGGGGAGGAACAACTCGGAAAAGGAGGATGAGAAGGGCTGCATAACTTGGAGAATGTCATCAGTGACACTCAATTGTACATGTAGCAACTTGAATTGGTGTGTTTTTCCTGTGTATGTTCTCAACAACAACAAAAATAAAATAATTTTTATTCAAAAAAAGCTTTTCTGGCTTTTATGAATGAAAGAATGAAAGATTTTCTTGTGCAGAATAGAATATAAAGTCTGTTAACTTTTCTTTAAAGAAGGGCAGAAAAAGGAAGGAAAGACATTCCTATTTGCCTGTACTTGCAAGAAGAAACTCTGAAAAGATGCATTTGATTAGATAATAGTGGTCACTTGTTAGGGACTGCAAACAGGGCCAGCTGGGACCTGCACAAAGGAAGGAGGCTGTTCACTTCTTTATATACCTATATTTCTAAACATACAGATACGTCATTGGCTGGACAAGTAATGAGAAAACAAAAAAGATCACCTTGGGTGTAGAGGATCAGGGGACATTCAGAGAGGTCAGAGTCAGAGTACGGAGTGTGATGGGATTAGAGCTGGAAGTCTGGGAGGAGTAGGAGGTCAGCTCTAAGCCCATCGTGGTGGCATTTTTTTAGGTCTTCCTGTGAGCTGGTGTGTGAGTAGCTGTTTAGGTTCCACAGAAGCAGAGCCTGAGGCAGGGATTCTAATACCTGTGATTTATTGGAGGAAGAGTCTCAGGGGAGAGGGGTAGGGGAAGGAGCTCTGCCAGGCTGTGGGATTAGCTGGGTCTGGCCTCCACCTGATCCCACTGGGATCTGGGAATTGGTATTGCATCAGACAGTTGTTCCAGCTGTAAGCTGCACTGGTCTGGCCTTTGGTACCCCATGTCAGCCAATCATTGGTTGCGAGCTGCACCTGGGGAGGGCAGACCATCCCTGGTGCTGAGGAAGGAGCACCAATCAGCAGGCACAGACTGATTCTCCAAGTAGGGCCAGGTACATTGGCAGCTGATACCTGGAGCAGGTAAGCCCACAAAAAAGGGGGTCTAAGTGGGGCACCCATTCATCTACCCCAGGGGTCATGGTCTGCAGAGGGCTGGAGTCTTAGCCCCGTCTCACATTAGACTCATGGTGACCGTGGATATGTCACAGGAGAACTGCACTCCCTAGGGTTTGACTGGCTGACTTTTTTCAGCCACCGAGAAGACAGTGGTGACATTGGGGAACATTTTAGTTGCCATGATGGAGGGAAAGTGTGCTGGCAGCATCTAGTGGGTGAAGGCCCTGGATGCTGCTCAACACCCTCAGCCCCCCATGGCAGAGAATATGCTGGGGACACCCATGCACATGCACACACACTCACGTACATGCTCAGTTACACTCACGCACATTCGTACATGAACTGGTGCCACAGCTCCAGAAGTATCTAAGGCACTGCCAAGGTTGGGAGGCGCTGGTGCAGGGAAGCTGGGGGTTCTCTAGCCTCCCCTGCCCTTTTCCTGCTCCCTCCTCCTCTCCAGGACTCTGTGTGCCCCTCTGAAGACAAGGAACAGGAATCTCCGTGGACTAGCCTTGCCCTGGGCTGACGTTCTGTTGAGTCCCTGGCCTTAAGTTCTCTCTGGGCTTCACACATCCTCTGAGGGACCCAGGCCTGGCCCACCCCTGCCTTCTCAGCACCCCCACTCTTGGTAGGAAGATGAGGGGTGAGACCAAAGCAGATAGGCCTTAAGAACCTCAAACGTGAAACGAAAGTCCCCTAAAACAAAAGAACTAAGAGCTGGGGAGGAAGAGGGGACCCCTGAGGAGACAGCAGTCAGTTTAGGGAAGGGGAGAGGGACCTGAATGCAGGTGACCCCCTTTGGCAATGTAGGGGACGCTGCAGCCAGAGCATGTGTGCCTGCTGAGCAAACCAGTCCCCTGTCCCTCAACAGACACACACACACACACACACACACACACGTGCACGCACACACACTCAGGCACACTCATATAGTCACATTCTCATTCACACTTGCACAATTCAGTCACATGCAACCCCCACGTGTCTACACTCATACACACTCACAGACATACAGCCACACACACACAGTCACAGACACACACTCCCACGCAGTCTCACAAACATCCATATGGTCACACGCTGACAGTATCATGCACATGTAATGAGTCCCACAGTCACCCACACTCACGCAAGTCAGTCTGACACACTCACACTGCATCACACAAGTTCACTTGTACAAGCTCAGTCACACCCTCTCACACATGCTCACTGTCACATAGTCACAAACACACGCACTGATACACAGTCATACAGACTCCCTCCCAGTCTCACAGAGACTCACATGGTTACATTCCCCCCATCACAGATTGTTAGTTGCATGGTTACCCACACTCACATCTCGTCACACAAGCTTACACACATGCAGCCTCTCACACACATATACTCTCACATGCACACCGTCTCACGCAACCGGTTCTCTCTCTCTCTCACACACACACACACACACATACACACTCTGCAAACATCAGTGGCTTCCACCTTCGCCTCCTCCTCTGTACCAAAGCCGCCCTAAGACTCTGTAAATGTCACCGCCTGGGCTGCCCTGGCTCAGACAGGAGGGAGACCAGGTGGGAGGGGAGCCACGGGCAGGCTCGGTCCCTCAGCTCCTCAAGCCTGGGGTCTTGGGTTGGGGCAGATTTTGAGAGGGGACTGCCTTTCTAGAAACCACACCCCACAGCCCAGCACCCTGCAGACCTGAGCTGGGAGGGTCTCCTGGACAAGGGTGGGCGCCAGACTCAGAATGGAGGTCCATCAGTCATTCTAGTCATTTGCTCATTCACTGACTTATTTTGCGCATTTATTGAGTGCCTTCTGAGTGCCTGCTGGTCCAGACACCTGGGAGCTTCCTGTGCTGAGGGTACCAACAAACGAACGGGTGAGGAAGTATGGAGCTCAGGAGGAAGACAGCAGGAAGGGTAGGAGGGAATGTGAGCGAGACTGGGCCTGGCCTTCATGCTGAGGGCGCTGAGGGCAAGTTCAAAGGCGGGAGCAGGCAGGAGTTGACTTGGTGTACCAGACTCCCAGGGATTGCCATTAACAAACTACTATAAACTTGATGACTTAAAATACCAGAAATACATTTTCTCACTGTTCTGGAAGGCAGAATTCCGAAACGAAGGTGTTATCGGGGCTGTCCACCTGGCAGGCTCTAGAGGAAGGTCCTTCCTTGTTTCTTCCAGTTTCTGGTGGCTCCAGGCATTCCTGGGCTGGTGGCTGCATCTCCCCTACCTCGGTGTTACCTGGCCTGCTCTCCTGAGTCTCTGGCTCCGAGCCTCACTCTGCTTTCTCTTACAGGGCCCAGTCATTGAGTTTAGGGCCCACTCTAAATGCAACAGGATGTCATCACAAGCCTCTTAACTAAGTACACCTGTGAAACAAAATCACAAAACCAAACCAGCTGCCGTCACATGGACTCGAACTATGTTTCCAAGTGGACTGGACTCCACCGGAGTTTCACGGCTCTCATCACCAGGCTTTTTTAATTCTTTGCTCCGCGGACTTTTGCATCTGCAGGAACCCCTGTTTCCACATAAGGTCACATTCTGAGATTCCAAACCAATACCAAACCAAACCTGCTGCTGTCTGGTCCATTCCAACTCGTGGCAACCTAGAAGATGAGAACTGCCCCATAGGGTTTCCAAATCCACCTGGCAGATTCAAACTGCTGACCTTTTAGTTAGCAAAAGTAGTACTTATCCTCTAGACACTATTCTACCCACTCACTGGGGGTCTAGGGTCTGTCAGCCCCTCAGACTGGGTGCACTCCTGGTGGGTTTACGTCTCTGAAGGGTCTCCTTCCTCTCTGCCCCCAATTTGTTCTCCGAAGCTCCAAGCCCAGCCACATCCAGCCTGGGATGTCTTTGGTAGGGCACCCTATCCTGCAGCCCCCACTGGGGTCGACTCCGGGCAATTCAATCCCAGTCTCCACCCAGAGACTTTACAGGAAAACAGCTAATTATATCCCTCCCCACCAGCCAGCCTGATGGGGCTAAGCTGCGTTGGGCAAGCATACCCTGGGCCGGCTATGGGCTCACAAACACACAGATTTCTATATATTTTTAATTCCACAGAAATACTTTGATTAGAGAGCCAGTGTGTTGTATATGACCTCAGGGACCTCATTATTTTTCTAACTCAAATAAATACGGCATTTGGAAAGTGGGAAGGGGTGGAGAGGGGTGGAGGAAAGAGAGAGGCTGCAGACCTCATCTATAAAAAGAACCCAGGCCTTAATGAGCTTTTAAGACTCGACAACACCCCCACTCCCCATCTATAAACAGAAGACACCTGCTGGCTTGGGCTGCAGGATTTGGGTGGGTGGGACTGGTTTGGGGGGCACAGCACAGCTGAGGAGCCCTGCCCTGGTTTTGCCCATCCTGCCTGAGCAGAATGGGGTGGTTCCTGGCCAAAGCTCAGTGGAGACTGCCAACATCTGGACATGTAGGTGTCCCTGGCTGGGACGTTGGTCTAAGAAAGACATAGAATTTCCTCATCCCCTAAGACCCCTCAAGCTAGCATGAGATGGGAGACAGGTAAAGTGGTCTTTCCTCGTCCCTGTGGGTCTGGAAATTCTCCCCAGAGTCTCTTCCAGGAGAGGCTGGGGTCTGCAGCTGGGGGAACTGAGGCAGGACAGTGTGAGGAAGGCTAGACCATAGAATCTACACTTGGCACCCTCCAAGCTCACTCCAAGTGGGCCCAAACCAGCCCTCTGCTGGGGCAGACAAGCTGTGGGTCTCCCCTAGTGGCTGTGAGGAGGGCCAGCCCCTGCTAAGCCATGGGTGCTGACCATGGGACTCGTGCGAGCACAGAGTGACTGAGTCACGTCCCCTCCAACAGGAGCAATGAGGCTTCTCAGAGTGGGCAGCAAAGCCAATTTCAGAGGGAAAATGAGTTAAATGGGCAGAAATGAGCTTGGGGCTATGGGAGCTGGGTTCTTTCAGTGAAGGAAATTCTGGAGAGCAGGACACAGGGCGGTTGGCTTTAAGGAGGTGGGGGTGCAGCGGCTAGAAAAAGGGTGCTAAATGAGGGTCAGAAGTAGGCTCGAAGATGTGGAGCTGTGTTAGAGCTGGAGGGGGCGGTTTCCCTGCCCCTCAGTCTGAAATGAGAACTCCTGTTCCTCATTTTCCCCATACCCTGCTGTCACCTGTCGCCTTTCACCTTCCGACAGGACCTTTGTTTACTAAGCCTACCCCATCAGACTAGCAGCTCCCTGAGGGCAAGGGTTTGTATCCTTCTGGAAAGGTGGGCAGAAAGAGGTCAGCTGGAAGGGGGTGTCCAAATGGACGTAAACCATGGTGTCCTGGTAATCCAGCTGCTGCGGGAGGGGGAGGCTCGATTTGCATTCTATGCCAGTTTCCATGATATAAATTCTCCCACCTGGGATGACTTCAAGTAATGAGTGGGACCTTGCTGAACCCGGAGTTAGGGAGCTCTGTGCACAGGTGGCTTTTGCAAGCCAGTTAAACTAGCTCTGGCATACCACTGAGTGTCAGCTCCTGGCCTAGAGGTGGCCCTTTGCAGGTTTGAACTCGGGAAGAAGGGAGGAGAGCTCGGAAGGTGGGTGGAGCCTGCTCACCTTTCTACTGTTCCAGGGCCACCCCACTGTTCCCTGTGCCTGGTATGCTGTTCCTACGGATAATAGTGACGGAGCGCTCCGCACCCCTCTGAGTGAATCCCATTCAGCTCCTGCTGGGGCAAGCCAGTCTCAGGCCGCCCAGATGGCTCGGTGGACACCTCTGCTCCCTGAGCAACCAGCAGCCTGTAAGCTCCTGCAGTGGCCAGCTTACGGGTGTTGTTGTCAGGTGCTGTAGAGTTGGTTCCAACTCACAGCGACAGCAAGAAACACTGCCCAGTCCTGAGCCATGCCTGTGGCTGTAGCCACTGTGTGAATCCACCTCCGTGAAGGTCTTCCTCACCTTCAATGACCCTCTACTTTACCAAGTATGATGTCCTTTTCCAGGGACTGATCCCTCTGGATAACACATCCAAAGTATGTCTCACCACGCTTGCTCTAAGGAACACTCTGGTTGTGCTCCTGCTGAGACAGATCTGTTGGGTCCTCCTGCAGTCTGTGATGTAGTCAATATTCCTCACCAACACGACAGTTCAAAGGGGTTGGTTCTTCTTTGGTCTTCTCTATTGGGTGGGAGGGAAATTTCCTGTCCCTGAAAAATCCTTGAGAGCTGGGAAGGCAGGAATGGCATGTAGGTATGCTGAATGGGAGAAGGAAAGGAAGGGGTGGAGCGATGGGGGACACCCAGAACCCAACCAGGAAGCTTGGACTGCAAATCTGTTTCAACAAAGATCTACTTAATCACGTGTTTGTGAGTTGAACTAAGTCCCCCCCAAATATGTGCTGTAAAGCCTAACCTGTATGCTGTGATTATAATTCCATTTTGGGGAATGGGTTGTCTTTGTTATGTTAATGAGGCAGGATTAGTGTAAGGATATGTTTTCAGTCACTCTCTTTTGAAATATAAAAGAGCTTAAACACATGAGCCAGTGAGCAGAGATTGGGGGAGACAGATGCCAAGCCACATGGAGATCTCTGAGGAACCAGGGAAAAAAGCTAAAGATACAAAGACCTGCACCATCCCAGTGCTGAAACAGAGAGAGAGACTTCCCCTAGAGCTGGCATCCTGAAATCAGACTTCTAGCCTCCTCAACTGGGAGAAAATAAATTTGTTAAAACCATCCACTTGTGGTGTTTCTGTTACAGCAGCACTGGATAATTAAGACATATTCTTTCAACAAGAATTTCTTTTTTTTTTTTTTTTATTGTGATTAAGTGGAAGTATACAATCCAAATCGGTTCTGCATGCCCACCGATCTGCAGCTCCCACTGTTCTCTCTACCCGGTGACAGCACACTCCTCGTTTTCACTCTAGGTACCTGGTACCCTTAACAAGCATCCATCCCCCACCTCCACCCTCTTCTCTCCCATCTGGAAAGAGACCAGTAGGATGGCCTCCTGTAAATGCAAAGAACCATAAAGTGCGCACACCACAAGGTCACACTACGTTCCTGAGTACAGTCCGTTTTTGTCTGAAAAGTTGACTCAGTACTGGTTTCTGGTCAGGGACAGCAGCAGGTCTAGGGGCCATGTTCCCAGGGGAGCCTCCAGGCTGTTGGACCATGAGTTCAGGTCTTTTAGTAGACTTCTTGGGCTGCACACTTTCTTCTCATGTTGCCTCGGGGACCATACACTGTGTCCCCCTCATGGCTGTCTTCGATAAGTACTGCTTGAGGCTTACTGGGGCTGCAGCAGTGGACAAATGAGGCAAGGGCTCCTGCCCTCGTGGAGCTGACCAATGTTACGGTGTCCAGGCAGGTAAGGAATAAGTTAGGTCCAAATAAGCCCATCCAGGGAGGATATTGGAAGAAAGTCCTGGCAATCTGCTCCCAAAAAGTCAGCTGTTGAAAACCCCACAGAGCACAGCTGAACTCGGACACACATGGGGTCTCCATGAGTCCCAGCTGACTCTATGGGAACTGGTTTTGGAGTTCCTAGTGATGTGAACAGATAATGTGTTCAGCTGCTAATAAAAAGGTTGGAGGTGGAAGTCCACCCAGAGATGCCTTGGAAGAAAGACCTGGTGATCAATTCTAAAAGAAGCAGCCATTAAAAAAAAAATCAGCCATTGAAACCTATGGAGACTTCTTCAAAGAGTCACAGGACTTTTGCTTCAAGAGTACTTGAACAGCACCCGGCATCCACCCACCTCCCCTCAGCTGGTCATTCCTAGCCAGTCCCCCCAAACCTCCTCACATCAGCCCCTTGGAGGCCTCGAGGCCTTCTGAGGCAGCCCTGACACCTGTGTCACCTACGTCTGCCTGTCCACATTTCACTACTTCAGCCTCGGTGGTTGTGGCTACAAAGAACTCTGCCAGATGTTTTCTTCACCCATCTCACGAGGACAGAACGTGTCTAGACAGCGATGAAGCTGCACAACCAATGAGGTGGCCGAATCTTCCTTCAGGACAACCAGAAACGGGCACTGATACTGGGAGTGGGGCTGAAGCAGTGGAGTGGGCACTACGGCCGGAAAAAAGCACGAATCTGTCGCCAGCAGAAATGCACACACTGGCCACTGACAAGAGCGACCCCCCCGCCCCCCGCCGCCGTGTGACTCCATTGAGACGCAGCACCTGCAAGAACAGGTGAAATCTGTCCGTGAACTGGGTGGCTGCGTAACCAACTTGCTCATGATGGGGATCCCCTGGAACCTGGCCTGGCAGAGTATCTCTTTGACAAACCCATCCTGGGAGACAGTAACAGAGACAGCTCAGCTTCAGCCTGGCTTTCCCGTCGCCACAAGGGGAACTTTGTGGTCACCAAGACAGTGTAAGCATGTTGATTTACCTTTATCTTTTGTATGAATCGTCCCCAAACACCCATTTAAATTCTTCCATTTGTACCATTCTTTCAAAAGAAGTAATTTTGGGTCCCTCAGCACACCCACCCTTGCAAAAAAATTTAAAAACCCTGCGGAGCACAGCCCTGCTCTGATGCACACAGAGAGTCACCAAGAGTTAGAGTCAGCTGGGCAGCAGCTGGTGATAAATTCTACAAGGAAAAGGAGGCTGAGAAGAGGATGGGGGTGCCAGCTATGGGGGTGCCATTTTAACTTGGCAGCCTCTGCAAACAGGTGACACTGTGTGTTACCACATAGTTCCTGCGTGTCGGGAGCTGGGTGTGGCTTGGTGGTGTCCCCTGGCTCAGGTTCTCTCAGGAGGCTGTAGTCACGGCCAGGCCTCTCTGGGAAGGGTGGCTTCCAAGCTCCCCCTGTGGATGCTGGGAGAATGTGGCTCCTCTCTGGTTGTTGGCTGGAAGCAGCTGTCGCATCCTTGCCCCATGAGCCCCCCCATAGAGCAACTCACCCGGTGTCACTTGGCTTCATCAGAGCTTGGAAACCCAGAGGGCCAAGGGGGAGAGAGTCAGCAAGACAGACGTCACCGCTGTCCACAGTGTGATCTCGGAAGTGACAGTTTCCACATTCACCATGTTCTGTTGGCGAGAATCCAGTCCCTAGGACCTGCCACACTCACAGGGAGGGAGTCACATCAGGACAAGAAGACCAGGAGGTGGGACACTGGGGACTGTGGGGCAAAGAACTGGATTCAGCCCTTTGACGCTGGTTTCTGAAAATAATCCAAATGATCAAGATGTCTTTGTTTTCTGAAATAATTAGGCAAGGGGGGGTGACATAGGCCCCACCACCTGGGAACTAACTGCAGGGTGGGAGGGGGGTCTGATACAGTTCTGTAACTGGCTTGATCATAACTGTGCATTAAGGCCCAAGTCATACACATTCACCGAAGCCACGGTGACTAGCGGACCCGGGACCCTGCAGGCTTTCATTAGGGCCTCCCGGATTAGTGAGAACATCCATGCACAGAAGAGGGAGCAGCACATCACTGAGGACCACGGAGGCTCTGTGCCGGGAACTCTTCCAGTCCTTGCTTGATGTGTCTCTAGCCTTGTATCCTTTCTGAGTAACTAAGTATAGGTAATAATTTCTGTGAGTCCTCTGAGTCATTCTAGCGAAGTATCGAAACCGCTAGAGGCAGTCAGATCCAGGCGAGAGGCGCTGAAAGGACAGTCCCAACTTCTGGAGACCCAACTTTGGGTGGTTACAGTCAGAGAAGGAAAAGTGCCAAATGGATGGCTGTTGTCAGAATGATGAAGTGGGTAAGTGTAATTATGCATTGTCGTCACATTTTCAAAATCTAACTTATGTCAGTTACTATTTGTACTGGGACCATCTTAGAAATGGGCACTGCAGGAACTGTGCAAATATCTGATGAGGAGCAATCCAGACAGAGGGAAGAGCAAGTGCAAAGGCCCTGAGGCAGGAACAGGGTTGCAGTGTGGTAGGGACAAGATGAAGGACCACGTGGCTGGAGCAGGGACGAAAGAGAAGAGGGGTGGAAGATGAAGGCAGAGAAGCCAGCAGTGGTCACGGAGGTTGTTGGAAGAAATCTGAATTTTTCTACAAACAATTAAAAATCTCTAAAGCCAAACAAACCCAGTGCTGTCAAGTTGGTACTGATTTAAAAAAAGTCACCGGACAATTTCAAATTTCCATGGGTGGTGCAAACATTTTGCTGTGAACTATTAAGCTAAATGTAATCGGCACAAACCCACCCAGCAGTGCCAAAAAGAAAGTCCTGGCAGTCTGCTTTCTTAAAGATTTATAGTGAAGAAAACCCCATAGAGCACAGGTCTCCTCTATAACACATAGGGGTCACTATGAGACAGAATTGGTTTGGTTTGGGTTTCAATGATTTCAAGTCAGAAATCAAATAATCTGATTTACATTTTAAGATGAGTGCTCTGATATCTACTGAAGAATTTTGGGGTGAAGCCATGTGGACTTTGCTTTAAAATAGTCCTTCAAAAAGAAAAAAAAGCTTGGAGGTGAGAGACGAAACAAAACAGGCAAAATGTGGGTCATTGTTGAAGACAGGGGATGGGACCACAAGGGCTCTACTTTTTCACTTGTATGAATATTTTCCATAGTAAAAAAGGCAATATTAAAGACAAAGTATGTGTCTGGTTTCTGAGGGAACAAAGGGGCTGTAGGCAACCTGGGTGGCTTCAGGGAACCAGGGTGGAAGAGATTTCAGTGTTATAGACCACAATCACCAACGTGGCCCAAATTAGACTGACATTATCAAGTGCTGATAAGGCATGGAGGAACTGAAAAGCCACACACTGCTGTGAGAGTGCAAAATGATACAACCACTCTGGAAAACAGTTGGCTAGTTGTTTATATAAAATTATGCACTTAATCAGACAACCTAACAATTCCACTTCTAGGTATTTACCCAAGAGAAATGAAAACAATTGTGTCCATAAAGACTTGCTGTTGCCCATTTGTCACTGGCAAATGTTCATAGCAGCTTTATTCATAAACACCAAAAAACTGGAAATAGCCCCTGTGTCTACTCGTAGGAGTATGAATAATTAAAATGAGGGCCATTCATATCATGGAATACTACTCAGCAATAGAAAGGAATGAACTATCAATAGGCACTTGCTTGGCAACTAACTGAAAGGTAGCAGTTCAAGTGCAACCAGAGGCACCTTGGAGGACAGGCCTGGAGGTCTACTTCTGAATAAGCAGTCACCAAAGACCTAACAGAGCGCGGTTCTACTCTGACACACAGGGCTTGCCACGAGTTGGATGGAAATGACTCCATGGAAACTGGTACTGATACATGCAGTGTGGATGAACCGCAAATGCATCATGTTGAATGAAAGGAGCCAGATCAGAGAAGACACAATAATCCAAGGTGATAGAAATCAGAATAGCGGTTGGGTGTGGAGGACGAGGGGGTGTTACCGATTGAATTGTGCCCCCCAAAGAAAGATATATCTGGGAAGTGCTAACCCCAGGAACCTATGAATGTGAACTTGTTTGGAAACAGAGTCTTTCAAGAGGTTATCTGTTGAATTACCCAAGGTCATACTGGAGTAGCAGTTGCCGGGGGCCATGGAGTCAATTTTCAGCAAGAGTAGACTATACCCCATAGGGTTTTCTAGGCCATAATCTTTATAGAAGCAGATTGCCAGGCCTTTCTTCTGCGGAGCTGCTGCTCGGGTTCGAATTTCCCCAGACTTTTGGCTGGCAGTGGAGAGCCTTAACCGTTGCACCCCAAGGCTCCTTATATGGGAGCAGAGTGGGCCCTAATCCAGTTAATGACTGATGCTGTTATGAAAGACACCTGACCCTGAAACAGGAAACAGGTGCTGAAGGAGGACCACGGTGGGATGAGGGAGTTGTGCTGCGGCTGCAAGCCAAGGAATGCCGGGGCTCCCAGAAACTGGGAGAGACAGAGAAAAGTTCCCCACATGCCCAGGGCTTTGGCAGAGAGTAGAGCCTTGACTGATGACACCAGGACACTGCTAGCCTCCAGAGCTGTGAGACAAAAAATTTCTGTTGTTTTAAGTCACAGGTTTGCAGCTTTGTTACAGCCACCCCAGGCCACTCAGGGAACCATCTTGGATGGGGCACAGGGAACTTCTGGTGCCTTCTGGATAGAATCGTCCCACACTTTGACCTGTGGGGCACAGGGCCATACACATGTGGAGCACACAGATACATGGCTCCTGGACAGGATTTTAACGACCCCTAGAGAACGTTGTCAGAAAGGAACCTCAACCAGGCAGGCGCTGGGAGGCAGCACCATTCCTGCCGGCGGGTGGAACTCGGAGAGAGGAAGCCGGGGACCTCCCCCTGTAGGGGAGAGGGTAGCCCCGACCTTTGCCCCCGCAGGGATGCGCTGGCGGATCTAAAAAGCTTCCCCGCCGCAGCCAGGCAGTCGATAGCAGACACCCCGGCTCCGTCTCTGCCTGACGGGCAGTCTGGCCCCTTCCCGCCAGCGCGGCCCCGAAGGGGACCCTGGCGGGTGGGGACCTCCCTGTAATGTGGAGTCTGGCTCTGGTGACCGCCCTACATGCTCCCCATCTGCATCCCCTGAAGCTGCAGAGAAGGACCGGCCCACCGAGACTGCGCCCTGGGAGGGCTGGGGACAGGCTCCAGTTGGTGAGCTTGGAGCCTGCGACAACAACACCCACTCTTCCTCGGCTCAAAAGGCACCGAGAGACCAGATAGGCTCCTAGAGAGGCAACGAAGTAGAGGTGTACAGGGCCTTACAGCTTGGGTGCTATAACTTCGTTTGTTCCTTAGTTCATTCATTCACTCACTCACTCATTTCCACAAGTTATTGAATGCCTACCGTGTACCATGTGGCAGCAGAGAACAAGGCAAAGATCCCCACTCTCATGGAGCTGACATCCTGGACCAATGCATGTGACCAACAGAAGTATGACAGTAGTCACCGACATAATTTTACAATTTTTTCCAGTAGCCCGCATTTTAAAAAGTGAAAAGAAAACACCTGTTGCCTCCGAGTGGGTTTGGACTGGTAGCAACCCTACAGGACAAAGGAGAACTGCCCCATAGTTACCGAGGAGTGTCTTGTGGATTTCAAAGAAGAAATAATCATGTATTTTATTTAATCCAACCAACGGCACTGCCACTGGGTCGATTCCAATTCACGGTGACCCTATAGGACAGAGTGGAACTTGCTCCATGGTTTCCAAGGTGTGCATGGCGGATTTGAACTGTTGCCTTTTGGTTAGCAGATGTGGTACTTAACTGCTGCACCACCAGGATTTCCTTATTTAATCCAGTATAGCTCAAATCTTATCATTTTAACATGCAGTCAACATTAAAAAGTTTATTTAATTTTATAACATAAAATTTTTTGATGAAATATTTTATATCCTCTTTTTTTTCAAGCGAATTCATGGCAATTCCGTGTGTATCAGAGTGGATCGTGCTCCATAGGGTTTTCAGTGACTGATATTTTTTTGATTGCCAGGCCTTTCTTCTGAGGCACCCCTGACTGGATTTGAACCCGCAACCTTCCACAGCCGAAATCTGTATGTATTACACACTTAGCATATCTCAATGAGGACTGGTCACTTGACAGCACTCTGTGGCCTCATGTGGCTGGTAGTGGCTGTGTTCACTGGTCTGCAGGATGGTGGAGGACAAGATGAGAGGGACAAGGAATGGCACGGGAGGCCAGTGAGGCCTCAGGGCCCCTCAGAGTGAAATGGGAACCTCAGGGGGGTTTTGAGCAGGACGAGGACCTGATCTGACTTTTAAAATATTCCTTTGGTTGCTATGTTAAATACAAGGCGGTACTTAGGCTGAAAGGCATTAAAAAATTCATTGGTGAATGGATGGATAAAGGGACAGATAGTGACAGAGCAAATATAGCCCCGTGTCAGCTGTAGACTCAAGGTGGTGGGTGTAGGAGAGGTGTTCAGTGATGTTCCTTCAGCTTTTCTGTACATTTGACAATGTTGATGATAAAATGTGCAAGAAGAGACGGCACTCATTTCCAGGCTGCTGTGACAAATGAGTGCAGACGAGGTGGTTTACAATAACAGAAATATGTCACCTCCCAGCTCTAGAGACCAGGAGACTGAAATCAAGAAGTCAGCAGGGCCACGCACCCCGGGAAGTCTCTAGGGGGGCTCTTTCCTTGCCTCTTCCAGCTTCTGGGGCTCTAGGTCTTCCCTGGCCACAGGCAGGGTCACTGCAAGCTCTGCCTCTGTCTTTGCACGGCTTCCTCCTCTATCTCTGTCTCTCTTCTCTTCTAAGGACATTTGTCATTGCTTTTATAGGAACCATCTGGTTAATCCTGGAGGATCTTACCTCAGAGCCCTTAATTTCATCTGCAAAGACCCTTTTGTTTCAGTGGTGCTGGGAGTTGGGACTTGGACATATCTTTCGGGTAGGCCACCATTCAGCCCACTACACAGCTCAGCTACCACGTGTCAGCTGGGGGGCCCTGGGCACGCGGTAGAGCCTCTCGGAGCATCCACAGTGGGCACTCAACAAACCGTCTCCATCACCCTCGAGGCTCCTTGGAAGTTAGTCCACTCTCCAACAAATCTGGGACCCAGAGGATGTATCTGGGCACTAGCTAGGGGAGGAGGGCACAGTCCTGGTTTGCGGCCCAGGCTCTGGCAAAAGAAAGACAAAGAGTTCAAATCCTGGTCCTGCCTCTCAAATTAGAATGAAAATGTGGTTCAAAGTCACGGTGACTTTGAAACTCTGAGCTTTGATTTTCTCATTCCTAATGCTGGGTGTACGTGTTTGATTCTTTGCTTCAGCAGATACTTATTAACTCCTATGATGGGCCGTGGAGCCCAGGTGGTGCAGTGGTTAGGCATCAGCTGCTAACCAAAAGGTCGGCAGTTTGAATCCTATAGGGGGTTTCATCTTGTCCTATGGGGTTGTTATGAGTCAAAATTGACTCAGTGGCAACCCATTTGGCTTTGTTTTTTTACTGATGTGTCATGCCCACAATCCCATCCAGCCACACCCACCCCCCTCTTGCCAAGCCTGCCTCCACAAGAAGTAGCAGACAGAGCCCCAAAGAGAGAAGTGTGTGCACCTCAAGCATAGCCAAGGAAGCTAAGTGAGGGACAGGCGGGAAGGAAGAGCCCTGACCAGGGCAGCTGGCAACCCTTTGACACCCTCAGGTTTAGAATAGAAGCGAGTCCCTGGGGACTTCATCCCACCTTTTCCACCCACTCATTAGTATATTCCTACCAGGACTCGAGGTTTCTCTGTGCCTCACCTTTCTTGTCTGTAAAATGGGTGTAGGTCTAAGGATTCCTCGGTTAGTTAGTATCTGGCTCATAGTAGGCACTCAGTAGAGGAAGCCCCATTCTGGTTCTGCTGTTTGGTGTGTCACTACTGAGGAGAAGGCATGGGCTGGAAAAGCAGGGCTTGGTCCCTGGAACCAGCTCCAGGTGCAGGAGCTCTGCCCGGGCTCCTCCAGAGAACCCTTTCGGGGAAAGTAAGGCTCCAAGCACTCCAGTTCTCCTTATCCATGCAGTCCCAGCCCCCGAGAGGTCCCAGGAGGGGGCCCCTGGGAAAACAGCACTGTAGGCTGGCGCTGCCCAGTACAATTACCGTTTTCATCCTCATTAAACCACATTTTCATTCTAATTAGAGTTCCACCGCCTCCCAGAGAGAAGGGCCGATTACTTTTCAGCCTCATTACCAGCCTTGCACCACCCCCTTCCCACCCTGCCCGGGCTCCCATTCCGCACCCACTTGCCTCCACTGGCTGGCTCCCCCAGGGTCTAGAGAGAAGCCAGATAGCGTTTATGAGTCGCCTATTGGGTATCACTCGAGGTGCTAGGAACCTTCACCCACAGTGCTGTTTTACTTGTTGCGGGTGATTGTTCTTCTCCCCCAAGCCTGACCCCCTCAAACATGCAGCCTGACTTACTTGTATTGTCTGTGCCCCCTTTCCCCAGAGTGGCTGTGCCCACCCATATCCCCTGCAGCACGCTCCCGGACACACCAGCACCACAGGGACTGGCCACAGCCTGGCTGCTAGACCATCCCCTGGGCAGGTGGAGAGTGCCAGAGAGCAGATACCCTCCGGGAGCAGCCCTGGCCCACCAGCGGCGGATCCAGACCTCGGCTCCCTCACCCACTGGTGTACACTCTCCTCTCTCTGCTCACGCTCCTGGGCAGGATTGTGCCTCCATTGCCCACAGGCATGAATTGCTCATTAATGAATCATCTGCCTTCTCTGCTTCACCCCTCCTCTGCCCTTCCTGTGCCTCCTGGGGTCAGCTCCCAGACTGACCACATCCTGAGTCTCTCAGTCCCCTCAGCATTAAGGACATCAGATCTCAGAGAGGGTCACTTTGGTGTGCAACACTCAAGGAATGGGTGAAGAAAGCCTCTGCGTCACACCTGGGATGTACCATCGGGACTAGAATATGACAGCGCTGGGCAGCTCTGGCTCTGGTTTGAGGTGCTCCCATTTGGAGGAGAAGTAAGCTGCACCATGGTTTGGGAGAGCAGCTTGACAGTGGGTGTTAAAATGTGAAACGCCAAAGCCTCCACCGTCAACTTCCTTTCCGGATGGTTGATCACAAAGAACCTTGTGCCTGGAGCTGAGAGTTAGGATGCTTTGGGCGGGACTGCTTGTGATTTCACGAAGAGGAAATAACACAAATGCCCATCAGTTGTCAATGGGTGGAATACCACACAGTGGTGAAAAAGACGGCAGATGCTCAATGGACCAGTCATAAGTCTGGTGTGATTCCTTTACGCAATACTAGTTTGTCTTTGTCATTCTTCCACCCCCATCCTTAACCCCAATCATTTGCTCAGCTACAGCTGTTTCTCTTCTTCCTTGATTTATGTCAATGTTTACTGCATGATTATACCATGACTGTCATGTTGTAAGCATTCTATAGGCATTATTTTATTTGTTCTTTGTAACAAGCCCATGAAGTCCTCTTTTAGCCCCATTTCACAGATGGGGAAACTGAGGTACAGGTACTTGAGTCCCCATTTCAAACTGAGGCAGCTGGTAAGTGGCAGAGTTGGCTCTAGTGGCTGTTTGTTTAGCCCTCACCATGCCACCTCTTGTGGGCCTAAGATTATCAGAGCCTCTGATTACTGACTTCCATTACATCTGGGCGTATTGTGCAAACAGTTAATGCACTCAGCAGCTAACTAAAAGGTTGGAGATTTGAGTCCATTCAGGGGCACCTCAGAAGAAAGGCCTGGTAACCACAGTTCTACTTGTGGGTCCCCACGAGTCAGAGTCAATTCAATGCCGACTGATTTTTTTTTGTAATGGAGACATGAAACACACATTATCATTTATTTTTCCCAGCTCCCCTACAAGGCAGAAATGATCATTACGTTATAGATGAGGGAACCGAGACAGGGAGAGGTAAGCAACTTGCCCAAAGTCGCTCAGTAGGTACCACTCAGGAACATGAGCCTCATGGTGACCATGGGACCCTCTGGGGGCTTCAGCCTCTGTCCCCTGGCCCGTGGTGCCCACAGCCGCCTCCAGCTCCACTGCTCTTCCACAGCTATAGGAAGACGCAGGGCCTGGGTACCATCTCCTGGGCTTGGACCAGTGAGGGCCCTGGGTGGTGAAGGCTGCCCTGGAGGTACCACTGTGGATGCTGATCTTGATTCATGCCCGAACCCACTGGCCCTTGCCCATCTTAGACCCAACTGCCACACAGCAGGGACCCAAGGCAGCCTGCAGGTCCCTTACAGCTGAAAGGATCTGCCAGCATCACTCACTGCCCACAGGGGATTATTAATCAATGCTAATTAATATTGGTGCCCATAGAGCCAGCCAGGCCCAGGCACACATCTGAGGAAAGTATGAGGGACCCCGCAACCTGACAAGCACCATGGATCACAGTGACACTGACAAGCTAGCCTGGCTAGAGCCAGCAGGAGAGTGTGTGGTGACCAGAAGGGGAAACAAAGGCGAAACAAAGGCAAAGAGGAGAACCAAGCCTCCCGGAGCAGCGTTCAGAGTAGCTGTCATTGGGAAGGAACAGGACCCAAGCCTTGGAGACCCAGAGGCTCTGGCTACCACACAAGCACTGGGTCCTACTGGGCCCTCAGCTTCCTCATCTGTATAATGGAAACAAGAATTCCTTTCTCACATATGTGTGTCTTGGAGACCCATCAAGCTTTTATACACATAAAACTCCTTGCACATAATTGGTTTCCAGTCAGTATTAACTCTCGTCTTCTGCCTGCCCGTCTGAAAGCCTTCTTTCAGACGTGTGCCTCGGCTTCCCTCTTGTGCACACAGGAGGGGGCAGGTTAGATTGCCCCTCCTGGGGAGTGTCAGGTCTGTAGCCCCCAAAATGGTCACACTGTCACAGGTTTCATGGCAGAGTGCCTCAGGCCTGACCTCAGGGAAGGCATGAAAAGATCATTTCCAATTCGCCTAATTAATAAAGCAGTTGCTAACGTGGCAATAAGCAAGTTCCCTGGCCCCTAATTAAAAACAGAAGTTTCCTCCACATTCGTGGAGATGGAGCAGAAGGGAAAACAAAGACACGCTCACTCGTGCCAGATAAATACAGACGCAAACACATGCGCAGCAGATAAACACACACTGGCACACCAAACAGACACCGAGCTGGCAGCATGCCGCACCCGACATCCGGTGGGCTCAGATGGCCCAGAGGCCCCCAGGAATGGCCACACGACAAGGTGCAGAAAGACAGATGCTCCCAACCACGTGGCCGTCCAGGCCCTTGGTGTGCACGGCAGGGAGCCAGAGGTGCAGCAGTGAGTGACCCCCAACACTGGAGCAGTTCTGGGGGATCAGCGCCCCGCTCCCTCTCCCACCAGCTGTGTGTCCCATGCAGCGTCCCGGAGGAAGACCCCACTGGGATTGTGATGAAGCCCCAGGTGCCCACCGTGGAAGTCTGGTTGAGTACAGCCCAGCTCTCCGCTCACTTCCCTATGAGCAACCCAGGCCTGCTGTAAGAAAGTGTCACAAACTGGGTGTCTTAAAAACACAAATCTACACTCTCACAGCTCTGAAACCCAAAACCAAGGTGTCAGCAGGCCACGCTCCCCCCAAGAGGCTCCAGGGGAGGACTCTTTCTTGCCTCTTCCAGTTTCTGGTGGCTTCAGATGTTACCCAGCTTGTGGCTACAGTAATCCTGTTATTATGTAGCCATCTTCCCTCTGCAGCTACCTCTGTGTCGCTTCTCATCTTTTTATGAGGACCCCAGTCATAGAAGATTAAGATCAACCCTACCCCAGCATGACCTCCTGTTAACTAATTCCATCAGCAGAGACCCTATTTCTAAATAAGGTCATATTTGCCCAGTACTTGAACACAACTTTTGAGTGGACAGCCAACAAGCCGTATCATCTCCTCCCCTCCACCTAAGTTTCCTGAGATCACACCTCATATAACCAAGTGTCAGAGTCTTCTGCTTCTACGTTAGCCAAACCGAGCACTGCCAGAGAAGCAGGTGGGAGGAACAGGAGTGCACACTGACCCGCAGGTGGACACACTGACTCATGGGGGGCTACACCAACTCACAGGTGTACACACAGACCCATGAGTGAACACACAGACCCATGGTGGACACAGTGACTCACAGGTGAACACACTGACCCATGGGGGTACACCCAGAGCCATGGGTGGACACACCCACAAAATGTATACACTGACTCATAGGTGAACACATGGGTCCACAGGTGTACACACAGACTCACAAGTGTACATGTTGACTCGCAAGTGTACACACTGACCCTGGGGTGTACACACAGACCCATGAGTATACACACTGACTCACAGGTGAACATACTGATCCACAGTGGTATACCCAGAATCACTGTTGGACACATTAACCGACAAAGTATACACACTGACTCACAGGTGAATACATGGGTCCACAGGTATACACACAGACCCACAGGTGTACATATCAGAAGCATCTGCAGTAGCGGTTCCCAGCAAGTGAGATTCTGCCCCAGGAGACATTGGTGATGTTTGGAGACATATTTTGGTGTCACCGTTTGGGGTACTGTGGCATTTGGTGGGTCAAAGCTAGGGATGCTCCTTAGCATCCTACAATGCACAGATAGCTCCCATCCCACAAAAAAATGATCCAGCCCCAAATGTCAACAGTGCCGAGGAGGAGGAAAACTGCCGATCTGCGGGCCGTACTGCACATACCCACTGACAGGAAGTACCACATGCAGCATGAACCAGACCTGGCCACAAAGTGGGGTCACAGGCAGCATCAGACCACAGACAAGTCTTGGCACCAGAGCACATACTGTGAAACAACAGAGAATGTGACAACTGGCTCCAGCCACCAGAAGGGTCCTATACGGACTGAGTGCTGCCTGTGGTCCCTGCTCTGCTCCTGGATAATTCACTTATGCAATCCCTATAGTCTCTCTTGAAGTTGAGTTAATCATCACCCAGCCCATTTTAAAGATGAAGAAACTGAGGCCCAAAGGAGTAGCTCCTGCCTAGTAACTCAGTCAAAAATCCAGAAACTCCCTATGTGTAGCTCTGTGTAAAGGCACAGAAGGCAGGCTAGAAAGAGACCCCACCTCCATCTCAGAGCTGAGATGGGGAGGGCCTGTGCAAGCTTGAGCTTCCCAAAGAGATTCCTGAATCATTTGGGGTGATTAAGAAATCCATTTTTACATGTTTTGTAACTGTCTGACTCTGAATTTGGACAGGCCTGGGGCTCCAGCCTCAGCCTCACCGGTTTGTCTCTGCAAACTTAGGCAAGCCACAGCACCCCACTGAGCCTCAATTTCCGCATCTTCTAAAAGGGGGACTGTCCCTTTACTATGCCACAACGTTCACGGCGGGTCCTCTAAGCTGTAAAGCGTTGGGGTAGCACGTGCTCTGAGCACGCACGTTGGGGCGTGGGGGGGAAGGCGTGCGTGGGGTGGAGGGGCAGAAGCCCCAGGCTCTCCCCAACCCTCAGCCCACCATCCTACGCTTCTTAGACCCCCTTTTAAACAAAAAGCCTCCCAACCAAGAGCTGGACCCCGGGTCCTAGCGCTGGGGGTCCAAATCCGGGGCCAGGGGTTCACCGCTGGAGACCGACCAGGGAGGGCTAATCCGGAGGTGGCCCCCCCACTACACACGGCTTTTGTATCTCGCCTTTCCGCCGCTGCAGCGCGGGGAGCGCGCGCCACCTGTCGGCCGTCGGGGGAGGTGCGGGCGACTCCCGGGAAAATGGGTCGCGTTCCCCTTCCTTCCTCGCCAGGGCAGATTTTGCAAACCGCTCCCGTCACCTGCCAATGAAATTCTCCTCCACGTCCTGCCCGCTTTTCCCACACAGATCGCACGTCAGCCTTGTCCATTTATTCATCCAGCAAACATTTATTGAGCAGCTACTGTTTGCTGGGCTCTATTTCGGATTCTGAGGCCACAGAGGGGACAAAACAGGCAAAGCTCCCTGCCTTTCTGAGGCTCATGGTCTACCCGGTCGGCCTGCCAGGAGACCTTTGCAGAACGGGCAACAACCGCAGGAGGCTATTGCTGGCCCTGATAAACAATTCTGAAGGAGAAGTGACCATAAGAGTGTCCGTCTGAGACAAGGTGAGTGGGGAGGGTTGTGAGGCCTGAGAAGGATAAGACCCCCGCCAGGCCAGGCCTGGGGAGAGGCAGTCCCGGTGGAGAGCAAAGCTTGTGCCGAGGGCCCTGAGGCAGAAAGGAGCTTGCAGCTTGAAGGGCAGGAACAGAGACTAGGGTGGTCAGAGCTGAGAGATGGAGGGAGAGGTGGGCTAGGACCACCAAAACTAGCTTGACCACTTTGGAAGGCAAATGTAAGCCCAGACTCTCCCAAGACGTCCTCTCTTAAGAACTGGAGAAGACAGGACTTCTGTGAGCCCAAAGCCCTTCATCCCCACCCAGCTCCATCCAGACATCCTCACACCATAATCCCTTGGCTAAGACCCAGGTCTGGCACTAGGTGTGGTGTCCCCTGGGGAGAAACTCCATGCCCCCGCCTACACCCTTCACCTCTGTGGGTGCTGAGTCCAATAACACAGCCTAGTGGCATGTGCAGAAAAGAACAGGACGTGGTAACAGGCTGGAGCAGGACCAGAGGTAGCACAGAGCCTTCTTGGGGGACCCTGGAGACTAGATCAGCTGGGGGTCTGTGGACATCTACACATCCCAGTTTTCTGAGGGCTGCCACACACCAGGCACCCCGTGGTCACGGGGTCAGCTTTGCCCGGCAAAGCCCCTTCACAGCCTCCCTGGGAGACCGAGGAAAGCCACACAGCCAGTGGACACATGCTTGGCTTCAGCCCCATGACAGGACACTAAGGGACAGTGGAAGCCCAAGGGTCTCCCTGCCTCTGTCAGCCTAGGAGGCTGTGGGGAGCACAGCTAGAGAGGGTCCCCTGCCTCTCTGAGTCTTTCTGCGCTGACTGTCATCCTTCTTCTCTCCCTGAAATCATTGCCTCCGTGAGGGGCTGGGGTGTCCACTTTAGCTCCCCTCAGCCAGAGAGAAAAACCCTTAAGGGCTGTCTCAGCCCCACAACCTAGACCCTACCCAGCCCCTTCCCCCTTGCCTTCAGACCACCCTGAGTCTGTCCCCAAGTGCAAAGTCACCGTGTGTGGTCTGACAACCCCAAAAAGGACTGTCCAGGGATTGCCTGGGAGGCTCTGGTCTTGCTGAGCCCTGGGAGGGGACCAAGCTCGTATCCTCAGTCCCAGCTGGCACAGTCAGGCACCCCCAGCGCCACTGGCCCTGGCCGCATCTTTGGAGGCTGCCTGGCTCTTGGGGAGGGGGCGGAGTCTCCTGGAGCTTCTAATTATGGTTTCAGAGGCACAGACTTAATTACTGCCTTGCGAAGGGTTAATTACCCCTAATCGGTCGGGAATCAGGCAATTCTCGTGCCTTGTAAGAACCAAAATATTTCCCCTCCCCAAAGCACCCCCCACAACTTGCTTTCCGTTTTCAGCGCCTCCCGGTTTCTCCCCATGGAGGAAGCTACTGGTGGGCTGGAGGGCTGGGGAGGACGGGAGACCAGCAGTCTGCCCCCAAAGACAGGTGAGGGCCAGGTTCAGAGGAGAGGGTTACCCAGCTGGAGCAAGCTGAAAAGGCTTCCTGGAAGAGGTGGCTGAGGACTGATCTCCAGGACCCCAAGTCACCTCCTCAGTAGGCCTAAAAATAAAGCCAAACCTGCCACCACCCGGTCAGTTCTGAGTCATAAGGACCCTACAGGGCAGAGTAGAAGCACTGTATAAGTTTTTCAAGGAATGACTGGTGGATTCAAACCAACAAGCTTTTTGGTTAATAGCCTAGCTCTTAACCACTGTGCTGCTCACTGGGCTGGGGGCTTCTAAAATCTTGTCCCACTGGAGGGAGCAGGGCCTGAGGAAGCTGGAGTTGATGGTTTGAGGCCTGGGGGAACCTCTCTGGGGCCTCAGTTTTCTCATCTGTTAAATGGGGACCCCAGAGAGTGAGCAAGGAACACAGCACACCAGGTGCCACTACCCTGCAGAGAGGAAGCCCCAGTGGGCACCTGGGTGAAGGGCTCAGCTGGAGTCCACCCAGCTGCTCACACTGCCTCTAGCTCCTCCCTGCACCCTCTGCCTGGGCTTTTAGCTGTTGGAGTCTTGGGGCCTGCCCCCCTCTCTCTCCTTATTTCCCCATTCTCTTACCAACCCCATCACTGGGCCCTAAACACACTATACAAATTTCATGCCTCAGTCCTTTCTCCCTTGCCAAGTCTCCTTGCCTGGCTTGCCCCCACCCCCACCCCATGCTGCTGTGTGTGAGAAACCCTCACCTACTTTGTCGCCTGTTCAGGAAGCCCTCAGCAGTTTGTCTCTGTAGAAACAGCCTCCCCCTCCTGGGGATTCTCCAGCCTATCACACTCAGAGAAATTGCTTGGTTGTATTTTGGGTGACCCAGACCTCAGTGTCCTCATCTGTAAAATGGGGATGACAGCAGGCCATACTGCCAGATTGGGGCAGTCCCAGGCCGGGGCAAATCGGCAGCTTCTCTTGCACGCCACCGGCTAGACCTGTGGGACTCTGAGCCAAGCCTGAGGACCCTGAGCAGGAGAGCTGGGACAGGTTGGGTGAGAGGGAGGCTCAAATGACTGGTCAGTCAACAGGTTAGAGATGAGGTGGACCTGGAACCGTGCTTCGGATGTTTTGGGCTCATTTTTACGGAAGGAGAAACTGACACCCAGAGAGGTGTACTCACTAGAGAGCACCCAGCCCTCTAGTGAGGCGCTGGGATTCCTACTCCCATGGGCACAAGATGAGGAGCTCAGGAGGAGGCAGAAATAGGAAGAAGGTTGTTTGGTGGGAAGGCCAGAATGTGATGAGATTCAATGAGAGAGAGAAGGATGGCAGGAAGGATGGGAAGAAGGGAGGGAGAAAGGGAAAGAGGGAAGAAAGGAGGAAGGGGGGAGGGAGGGAAAGGGAGAAAAGAGGAAGGCTGGAGGGAGGATGGAGAGGGAATGAAGGAGGTGGAAAGAGAGAGGGAGGAGGGAAAGAGAGAGAGGTCAAGGGAGGGAGAGAGGGAGGGGCAGAAAGGAAGGCAGGAAGAATTGACTGGTCAGGACTGTTTCCACTGTAAGTAATCAAACAAACAGGAATAGATAGCTGACAGTCCAGAAAATAAACAGACACCTGTGGTCAATTGATTTTGGACAAGGGTACTAAGTCTGTATAATGGGGAAAGAAGAGTCTCTGATAAACTGCACTGGGACAACTGGATTTCCACAGGCAACATAAGGAAGCTGGATCCATGCCTCATGCCATATATAAAATAATACAAAACCTGAATGGGAAATCTAAAGTCATCAAATTCTTGGAGGAAATAAGAGGTAATGCTTTGGGACTTAGTTTTTAACAACAGAATCTTACGTAGTTATGTTAATTAGGCAGAACTCAATCTATAGGATTAGGTTGTATCTTGTGTCAGTGAAAAGAGAGAAGTGAACCGAGAGAAAAGGGACTTCAAAACCAAAAACAAATCCACTGCTATCGAGTCGATTATGACTCATAGTGACCCTATAGGACAGAGTAGAATGGCTTCATAGAGTTTCTAAGGAGCACCTGGAGGATTCAGACTGCCAGTGTTTTGAGTAGCAGACACAGCACTTAACCACTAGGCCACCAGGGCTTCTGGAGAGGGACCTCCCTCTCTCCCTCTCTTGACCTCTCTCTCTTTCCCTCTGGAGAGGGGCCTCACATACCAAGAAAGAAGCACCAGGAGCAGAGCGTGAACAGCAAAAGACACAAACAGATAAATGGAACCTCAGAAAAAATTAAAAACACTGGTTCATCCAAAGACTTTATCAACAAAGCATGGAGACAGTCTAGAGACTGGGAGAAAACATTTTGAGAAACCTTATGTCTCATCACGGTTTAATATCCGGAAGATATAAAGAACTCTCACAAATGACCATCACACAGCCCAATCAAAAAAGGAGCAAAGGACCTGATTAGACATTTCATCAGAGAGGTTATACAACTGGCCAAGAAGCCCACAGAAAGATGCTCCGTGTTATTAGTCATTGCTGTTTTCAGTTGCCGTTGAGTCAGCTCTGACTCATGACGACCCCATTTAAAAAATAAAAAAAAAAGTTGCCCAGTCCTGTGACATTGTCACAATCATTGGTGTGCTTGAGGCTACCGTCGTGGCTGCTGTGTGTTCTCAGTGCCTTCTAACACAGCGGGCTCAGCTTCCACCGCTGTGTTGAACACTGTTCTGCTGTGATCCACAGGGATTTCACTGGCTCAGTTTTGTAAGCGGATCACCAGGTCTTTCTTAGGAGTCCATTCCACTTGGAAAACTCTGCTGAAACCTCTTCGCTGTGGGTAACCCCACAGTGTTTGGGTAACCCCGCAGTGTTTGGCACCAGCGTCATAGCAACGTGCAAGTCACCACAACGTGACAAACTGACAGATGAGTGGCAGCATTAGTCAGTGGAAACCCTTAGGACGATACAAGTCAAAATATCAATCAGATAACTGCCTGGCCCCCGCTAGAGTAGCTATGGTTAAAAAAAGAAGAAGGAAGAGAACAAATGTTGGCAAGGACATGGAGAAATTAGAACTCGCAACCATGCTGCTGGGAATGCAGAACAGTACAGCTGCTATAGAAAGCAGTTTACTGTTGCCTGAAAAATTAAACATAGAGGCGCCCAGCCACCACCAGAGGTAGCCCTGACTGGGGACACAACGTAGAGTCTCTGATGCAGCAGGAGAAAAAGGGGTGTGCAGACCTAGAGCTCTATTAAAAGCCCAGACTTGATGGTCGGACAGCCTGGAGGGTCCCCTGAGAACATGGCCCCTGGACTTGCTGCTAGCCCAGAACTCAGACCAGTACTAAAGCCAACACTTCAGGCAAAGAATGGACCGGATTATGGGACACAGAGTGATGCAGGTGGTGTGTGTAGTCTATGCTTTAATATACACAAGGCTGCTCTACTGGTTTCTTTCTAGAGGGGAGAGGAGACAGTGGAGAGGAGACAGTGGAGAGGAGGGGACAAGTGTTGGTTAAGTGGATACAGGACAAGTGAAAAAGAAGAATGTGCTGTCACAGAGTGAGGAGAGCAGATACAGTTAGAGAGAGGCAGGTACTAGGGGTTTTCTATGGAAAATTGACTTCGATTGTAAACTTTCACTTAATCACAATAAAAAAATTAAAAAAAAATTAAACATATAACAATATGTTATGTCACCCAGGAATCCCAATCATAGGTAAATCCCAAAGGAATTTAAAACAGGTGTTGCAACAAAAACTTATGCATGAATGTTCACACTCACACTGGTCGAAGTACTGAAACAACCCAAGTGTCCATCAGTGGCTGATGTGATAAACAAAACGTGGTCCATCCATACAATGGAGTATCAGCCATCTAGAGAGAAGAAGTCTTGATACAGCCTACAACATAGATGAACCTTAAAAACACTGTGCTGAATGAAATAAGTCAGTCACAAGAGGACGAAATACTGTATTATCCCATTTATGTGGAACAGGCAAATATCTAGAGGCCAAAGCTTATTAGTGGTTACCAGGGATGAGAAGGAAGGGGAGAAAAAGGGGGTCACTGTTAGGAAGCACTGGATTTCTGTTAGTGGCTGTGAAATGATCTGGAAAAAGATAGTGGTCATAGTTGAACAAAATGATAAACATAATTGGTGTCACTGAAGTGTATATGTAAGAATTGTTTGACTGGCAGATATTTTGTCATGTATGTTTTCACCATCATTAAAAAATAACTGGCTGAAAAAAAAATGTACCAGTTTATGTAAATGAAAACTCCAATGTATTCAGCTTCAGGCACAGCTGGATCCAGGGGCTCAAATAATCTGTCGCTCTTGACTGATCTTTCCTCTAGGGAGCTTCATGCTGAGACAGCCACTCCTCAAGGGGACAAAGTGGCCTCAGCAATCCCTGACTTCTATTTTACCAGCTCAGAAATCCCAGAATAAATGAGGGTGCCTCTTTGCCAGAACTTCTAATGAAAATCCCATGCTACTTCTCATGGGACAGTTTGGATCATGTGTCATTTAGTAGCCAATCACGCTGGCCATGAAGGATAAGAATTGCTCATTTGTCAGGCCTGGGTCACCCCACCAGACAAAGTATGGAAGAGAAGGCGGAGATTCATTTAACGGTCACAGACTGAGCACCTGCTCTGTACCTGCCCCTGTGCTAGGTGCTGAAGACAACTTAGTGAGCAAGACGAAGAAACTGCCTTTATGGTGCTGTATGGATTATGGTGATAGGAAGAGGTGATGCCTTCTACAGTTAAAAAAATAAAGCAAGGAGAAGGGGAGGGGTTGCTGAAGGAAGGGACGAGATTTTGAATAGGAGAGTGGCCAGGGAAAGCTTCAAGAAGGAGGTGATGTCTGAACAGAGACTTAAAGTCTTGAAGATGCGAGGCTATCTGGGGAAGGTATTTCAGGCAGAGGGAACAGCCTGTGGACTGAAGCAGAGCTGAGGGAGAGAGTGGAGGAGACAAGGGCAGGGAAGTGACAGGCAGGTTGTACCGGGTCTTGTGTGCAGCAAGGAAGACTTTGGTTTTTATCTCTGGGGTGAGAGCCACAGAGGGTTCTCAGCACAGGGGATAGGGCCTGACTCAGAATAGTCAAACTAGCAAAGCAGCCATCATGCTGACCAAAATAAACCTATTGCTGTTGAGTCAAATCTGACTCATTGTGACCCTATAGGACAGAATATAACTGCCCCAGAGGTTTTCCAAGGAGCACCTGGAGGATTCAGACTTGTAGCCTTTTGGTTAACAGCCTTAGCTCTGAACCAGTATGCCAGCAGGGTTTCCCTGTCAGGCATACAGAGAGAGGTCTTATGTGTCAATGACTGGATGTGGCCTTGTCATTCAGGGTTGTCTCCTCAGGAGCCAAGGGCCCCACCCCAGTCAGGGTGCACACTTGGGCACAGCTTCGGGGAGTGTTTGCTTTTGCCATCTCCACACAGGTGGGATTGGGTGTAGCTGGGGTTCAGGAAGGCACCACCCAGCACAGGGAGAGGGGACCCAAAGAGTAGGGTCACCAAGAGGATGGACCAGGGAAGGCTGCAGAAAACCAGGGACACCAGAATGCAGCAGTCAGCTAGGCCTCCATGTCTTCTGGCTCCGTTTTGTGGTCAACGCCCTGGGTGAAGCCCAAAGCTGAATGAGGGGGCAGGTTAGATAGCAGCAGAGTGACCAGGCTCGGCCAGAGCTGTTGATTGAAGTGTGATAAGGACCCTCGAGGGTTGGATCTCAGCCCTGAGAGGGTTGGGTGACATCCTGTTTGGCAAGGCACTTGGGGTTTTTCTCTTCTCCAGCTCTGCCCTGGCCCAAGAGAGAAAATTACAGCCCACTCTGCACTGGGAACCAAGTGCCCACTCTGCACTGGGAACAAAATAATCTGCTTTACATTTTCCTAGCAATAATACAATATACAAAAAACCCAAACAACCAAACAAGGCCTTAAGCCCTACCTCACACCATACACAGAAATGATCACAAAATGGATCACAGACCTACATATAAACCCTGAAACTATATAATATCTAGAAAAGATGAGAGAAAATCTTTGTGACCTTTGGTTAGGCAAAGATTTCTTAGATATGTCACTAAAAACACAACTTATAAAAGAAAAAATATATATAGTGAGTGGTATCTGGGACCTTAAAGGCTTGTGAGCAGCTGTCTAAAGATACTCTGCTGGTCCCACTGAATCTGGAGCAAGGGAGAGTGAAGAAAACCAAAAAACAAGGGAAAGATATGTCCAAAGGACTGATGGACTGCAACTACCACACACTGGGTGTGGCGCAACTCAAGGGTGCCCAGCTACTGATATTCTGACAGGGATCACAGTGCAGGTCCCAGGCAGAGTTGGAGAAAAAAGCAAAAAAAGAAAAAAAATAATAAAAACAAAAGAAAAAACATTAATAAATTGAACTGCATCAAACTGAAAACTTTTTCTTTTCAAAAGACACGAAAATAAAAAAGGGAAGCCATAGACTGGGAAAAAAATCTTTGCAAATGCTATAGCTGATAAAAGACTTGTATGGAAATACATACACGTAATATGTAAAGAACTTTCAAAACTCAATAATAAGAAACAAAAACCCAGTTTAAAAATGCTCAAAAGTTTTGAACAGATGCTTCACCAAGAAGGATATAAGGGTGACAAATACATCCAAGAACAGATGCTTACTATCACTAGTCATTAAACAAAAGCAAATTAAAGGCACATCAAGTTACCACTACCCACGCCTATCAGAACGACTAGGAATAATAGAACCTGAAGACATTATGCTGGGTGAAATAAGTCAATCACAGAAGGACATATATTGCATGACCTCACTTACACAAAAGGGGAAATGCATAGTGACCACAAAGTTTACTGGTAGTTACCAGGGGTGAGAGGTAAGGAGCAAAAGGGGTGGTTAATGGTGATGGAAAAATCACACTGGTTAAGGTAAGGTTGCACAGTCCATTGTTGTAATTGATGTCAATAAGTCATATACCTGTAGAAAGTTGATTTGGCAAAAGTTGTCTGATGCATTTACCAAAAAAGAGAAAAAAGGTGAGTAGCTGCTGAGACCACTAAACATCTCATGGGATTTCATTCCTTAGTTTGGAGGTTTAGGATCATAGTTTCATGGGACATCCTATTTAACTGGCCTAATAATGTGTTTGGTGCTTCTCCTCTACCACCTAGTTCATTGCTTAGTGCCTGGGGTCTCAAAAGCTTGCAGGTAGGCTTCTGAGGAACAATACTTTCTGTCTGTTCACTTGGATCAACAGAAGAAGAAAGAGCATCAGGAAGAAGAGGAGGATATGGAATGTGTGGATAATTGCCTCCAAAAACAACTCCTTTGCCGTGAGACCAGAAGAACTGGATGGCACCCAGGTGTCATTGCTGAACATTGTGATCAAAGGCTCCATAGAAGAATCCTGACCAAAAGAGGGAAAATGTAGAACAGAATTTCCAATACTCATGGATGCTAGACTTTCTGGAGCCACAGAGGGTGGGTGAACCCCTGCAACTGTTGCTCAGAGATAAACCGAAAATATTCCCTGAAGTCATCTTAAAATCAAACAATAGTTTTAGTTTAACTAGTAAAAAGGTCTGCCTTGAGCATTAGGTGCTTTTATGAACTAGCTATGTGGGATGAAACCGATAACGATCACTCAAAAGATTAGCCAGAAACTTTAGTGGGCAGTGAGTTTACATTGTAGAAGAAGGAATAACTCAGAAAAGGAAGGTGAGAATGGTTGCACAACTTGAAATGTAATCAATGTCACTAAATTATACATGTAGAAACTGTTGGATTGGTGTATGTGTTGCTGTGTGTATTCTCAACAACAACAACAACAAACTAAATAAAATTTAGAGGAAAAAAACCCACAAGATACCACTACAAACATCTCATGGCAAAGGAGGCAGTTATTTTGAGAGGCAATTAGCCACACATTCCCTATCCTCCTCCTCTTCTTCCTGGCTTTCTTCTTCTGTTGATTCAAGTGATCAGACAGAAATTGTGTCTTGGACAGCTACTTGCAAGTTTTGAGACCCCAGGCGCTATCAGAAAGACTAAAAAGGATTGACAGTACAAAGTGATGATGCATATGGGGAGGAACTGGAACTCTCATACACTCTTGGTACGATGTATATGATGCAACCATTTTGGAAAACAATTTGGCAGTTTCTTAAAAAGTTAAACATACGCTTACCATATGATTCAGAACTGAAAATATATGCCCACACAAAGACTTCTATGTGGATGTTCATAACAGCTTTATTCATGAAAACAACTCAGATGTCCATCAGAAAGTGAATGGATGTACAACTGTGGTCCATCTGTACAATGGAATAGCACTCAGCACTAAACTGTGGATAAACCCAGCAACATGGATGAACCTCAGAAATATGCTATTTAGTGAAAGAAGCGTTTATGTGCAATTTCTAGAAAATGCAAAGCAATAGAGTCAGAGAGCAGAGCAATAATTGCCTGAGGCTGAGGTAGAAGGGGGTGGACTGCAAAGAGGAACAAAGGAACATTTAGGGGAGATGGAAATGTTCTCAGACGCTGAATTGTGGTGATGACATGACTGCACAACTTGGAAAATGTACTAAGAGTCATCGAACTGCACACTTACAATGAGTGAATTATATGCTATGTAAATTACATCTTAGTAAAACTATTAAAAAAACAGTGTCCCAACAATCTGCAAAGCAGATGGGATGGTCACCATTCAGTGGATTGAATCCACAAGTATTTAGGGTGCCAGACCCCGCCCTGGGCACTGAGCAGAGGAGTAGGGAACAAAACAAACAGGAGTCCCTCCCCTTGAGAACTGACTTTCCCACAAGAAGCAAAATCAAGCAAATCTTCAGAGTGCCAGATGGTGAGAAGTGATAAGAAAAATAAAATAGACGAGAAGAGAGTGCAGTTTTAAATAGGGGGTCAGGAAAGCCTCCCGAGGAGATGATATGTGAGTCAAGCTCTGGAGGAGGTGAAGAAAAGCATGTGGAGCTCTGGGGGAGGAGTACCAGGTAGAAGAAAGAGCAGGTGCAAAGGTCCTGAGGTAGAGGAGTGTTCCAGGAGCCCTGAGGAGGCCCACAGGGCAGGAGCAGAGTGAGCCAAAGGGAGAGTCGGGGAAGATGAGGGCAGAGAGGCAATAGCGGCAAAATGTGCAGGGGGAGGATTTTGTCCTTTGCTCCAGTGGCAGTGGGCGCCATGGAGTGTCCTGAGCAGAAGAGGGACGTGACTGACTCGGATGTCGGGGTTACTGTAAAGGAACTCAGTGGGAGGAGGGGGAAGCAGGGGCTGAAGCTGAGAGACAAGGGAAGAGCGAACGCACCAGTGCAGGTACGCGATGCTGGGGCTGGGCCAGATGGGAGCCTGGGAAGGGGTGAGAAGCGGGTGGATTCTCGACAGATTTTGAAAGTAGAGTCCTCAGCATTTGCTGATGCGGAAGAGAGATACAGAGACAGAGTTAGATGGGGACAGGGAACAACAGAGAGACAGAAATGGAAAGACAGAGAGGCAAAGAGGGAGAGAGAGAAACGGGTAGAGACCGGTGAAGACAGAGACACAAAGACAGACATACGAAAAGAGACAGAGAGATGGAAACAAAAGAAACAGAGACAGAGTGACAGATGACTCCATGGTTTTAATCTGAGCATCTGGACCATTAGAGCAGGACAGAAGGATGGGGTGAGTGGCCCAAGTCACACCTGGGCCCCCAGGGGCTCAGATCCTCAGCCAAACCGTGTTCCCTGTTTTGGAGCTCAGGCGGTGTGGGTATCTGGAAGGGCAGAGGCTGTTCAAAGCAGACACCACCTCCACTGCTCCCAAATCCTGCATCCTAGTTTCCCCTCTGGCCTCGTTCTCTCCCGAGTTGTTTCCAGAGCTTCTCCTCCCCAGGGAGCTGCCCCATGTGCTTTTGATTCCTTTGTCCTGAACTCATACAACACGAGCATCCTGAGGCCTTATGTGGAAGAGTCTAGAGTCTGGGGGAGGGGGGTGCAAATTCCTCAGAGTGGGGAGCACGGCTGTGTCCAGCCCAGCTTAGTGGCATGTCCAGGCCTCTCAGAGCAGGGAGGCATCCTCTTGGGCCAGCCAGACGGACTGCCGCCCAACACAGGCTTCGGGGCCCAGCCACCCGCCGCCTCCTGCCGCCATGGCTCCAGCTGCCTGTCCCGACTCAGGCCTCCCACGCATTTCCTCTTGGCAGTCCCTGTGCAGCTCAGCCTCCCCTGCCCTCTTTCTCCCTGCTGCTCCCGCGGGCTCCTCCCTGGTGTCCACGGCAGGCTCCGCTTTGCCTCAGGGGGTGGGAACCCCAAATAGCACTGGCAAGGCGTATGTGTGGTGTGGCTGCAGGTGTGTCTCTGATCTCCTCTGGTACCTCTTATCCCCTGGCCTCTGTGTGCTGCCCACCCTACCATCTGGGCACCTTATGTCTTCTCCTGCCTCCCCAGCAGCAAAGTACCAGAGGAGTCTCCTTTATTCTCCTGCTTTTTACCAAACACCGACTCTGCAGACCTTGTTCCACCCCTTGGGAAACAGAGTGACCAACACTTAGAAACCGGTATTTGTAGAGACCTTACTCTGTGTTAGTGAGCTAGCCCATTGATCCCCTAGTAGCCCTCTGAAAGAAGAACACGTGTTCCCATTTTACAGATGGGAAGACTGAAACACAGAAGGGACACTGTTTGCCCCAGGCCGTACCACCAGAAGGAGGTTTTCCTGATCTAATGCCTCTCATGAGAGAGCTAGATGAGGTCCTAGGTCTCAGAGCTTTTGACCCAGAGGAGAGAGACAGAAAATCCCAAATGAGCAAGAACATATCACTCAGTGACAGGGTGACGAAGAACACCAAAGGGGCTGCCTGGGAGGATGGGGGCTGGTGTCAGGGGTCTCAAGGCTACCATGGGTTGAGATGATTCACTTGAAATGTTCACAGAACTCAGAGAGATGTTATACTTATGGTTATGATTTATTACAGTACAAGGATACAGCAAAGGAAAAAGATGCATAGGCGGAGTCCAGAGAAAACCAGGCACAAGCTTCCAGGTGTCCTCTCCCCGTAAGGTCGTGTGAACAGCACTAAATTGTCCCAGCACTGCCATGTAACAACACACACAAGGTATTGTCAACCAGGGAGCTCAGCCGTGCCCTGAGCTCCAAGGTTTCTATTGGGGGTCAGTTATATAGGCATATCGGGCTTGAGTCTCTCAGTTTCCAGAGGCTGAACTGACAAAGCATGGCCCAGGACCCCAGGTGAACAAAAAATAGGTGTTTACCATAAATTACACTGTTAGCATAGACTATCTGGAATGGCCAAGTAAATAAAGACGCTCTTATCAAGCACAATGTGCGTCCAAGGGCTCAGAAATTATCTACCAGGAAGCAGTCGAGGGCCAGTGTATTCTTTGGAATGGGTGGGTTTTGGACAGGTCAGACCTGCTGAATTAAGCCTTTATTGCACAGAGGTCAATCTGATGGTGGATGAGGAATGCATCTTTAAGGAGATGATGTGGAAGCTGAGGCCAGAGGGGAATGAGGTAGGAGCCATGTGAGCATCTAGGGGAAGAGAATTCCAGGCAGAAAGAACAGCAAGTGCCCTATGGGAGGACTGACTTCCAAGAACCAAAGAAAGCCGAGCATGGACAGCCCAGGGTGAGGGATGGAGTTAAGGTCAGAGGGACCAGCTAGAGTCAGACTGGAGGGTCATGGGGACAGGAAGAGAGGACTCTGAGAAGGCTGTCAGATATAGGGCCTGAACAACTGAGCTGGCATTCGTAAGTAGGAAGCTGGAATTGAGGGAGAGCAGGTGAGTCAGATTCCAAGATGGTTCTCATGATACCTGCCTTCTGGTGTCCATTCTTCTCTGTATTATTCCCTCCGCTTAAGTGTGGGCTGGGCCTTGTTTCCAAAAATAGGGTACAACAAAGTACTGGGTGTCACTTCCAAAATCAGAGGACCGAAGATTGTGGCTTTTGTCTTGCTCCAAGTCTCTCTCTTGTGCACTGTGATGAAGTTAGCTGGCATGTTATGGGCTGTCCTTTGGAGGGGTCCACATGGCAAGGAACTGAGAGTGGCCTCTGGCTGACAGCTATCAAGAAACTGAATCCTGGCCAGCATCGTGTAAGTGAGCTTGGAAGTGGATCTTACCCCAACTGAATTTTTTTTTAAAGATTTATGTTGTATTTTTTTGTAACTATATCACACAGTTTTTGCCAATTCAACTTTTTACAGCTGTACAACTTATTGACAGCAATTAACAATAATTGGCTGTGCAACTCTACCCCTGATCAATGTGATTTTTCCATCACCATTAACCCTTTTTTCCCCGCCCTTCTGCCTGTGGCAACCACCAATAAACTTGGGTCTCTGTACATTTTGCCTTTTCTTATCTTTTTATTCTGCTAACCAAAAGGTTGGCAGTTCAAATCTGCCAGGCACACCTTGCAAACTCTATAGGGCAGTTCTACTCTGACCTCTAGGGTCACTGTGAGTTGGACCCAACTCAACGGCAGTGGGTTTGGGTTTTTCAATCTTTTTATATAAGTGAAGCCATACAATATTTGGCCAAAGGACTTCAAGCTCCATCCATGCTACAGCACACGTCAAGTCTTCATTCCTCCTCTTGGCTGAGTAGCATTCCATCACGTGCATGTAGGTGCCACCTTTTGCTCACCCATTCATCTGCTGATGGGCATTTAGGTTGTTTCCATCTTTTGACTATTATGAGTAGTGTTGCAATGGGCACAGGTATACAAGTCTCTTTCTGAGTCTCTGCTTTCAAACCTTTTGGGTGGAATTGCTGGGTCTTAGGAAACCCTGGTGGTATTGTGGTTAAGAGCTACATCGGCTAATCAAAAAGTCAGGAGTTCAAATCCACCAGGCGATCTCCGGAAACTCTATGGGACAGTTCTACTCTGTCTGACAGTTAAGTCTGTGAACTTAAATGTTCAAAGTGCTGCCTACCTCATTGCTGAACATCACGACAGTCACCTTCCAAGTACTCACCTTGGGAAGCTGTGCACCAACGCCAGCACCTAGTCCATCCTTCAAAGCAATTTGAGGACTCTTTCTCAAATGGCCATTGTGCACTGTGGCTTGGTGCAAGTTCACAAATTTAATTGTATTGTTGTCTGTGAGGGACTTTTTCACCAGTAAACAAATAACTGTATTGGAACACCCTCCCTACTCACCTTTCTGGCCCCCAGTGACTTTTTTCTTTACCTGAAGATAAAGGAAATATTGAAAGGAAAATATTTTGATGATATTCAGGACATCAAGGGTAATAACAGAAAAAAAGTTTGAAAATTGCTTTGAAGGATGGATTGGGTGCTGGTGTCGGTACATAGCTTCCTGAGGGCAGTACTTCGAAGGAGACCGTAGTGATAGTCAGCAATGAGATATGTAGCACTCTTTCTAGGATGAGCTCACAAACTTAGTTGTTGTATCTTGTATGGTCACTGTGAGTTGGAACTGACTTGACTCCAGTGGAGATTTTCTAGGGCCATTCTAGTTTTAGTATTTTGATGAACTGCCACATTGTTTTCCCCAACAGCTGTTACCGGACCAGTTTGCCTTCCCACCAGATAAGAGTTCCACTTTCCCTACATTCCCCACCAACATTTGTTACTTTCTGTTTTGTTGTTGTTGTTTGTTTGTTTGATCTTAGCCATCTTAGGGGAAGTGAAATGGTATCTCAGTCGGGCTTTGATTTGCATCTCTCTGATGGCTAGTGATGCTGATTAAGCGTCTTTTCATGTTTCTGGTGGCCATTTGAATGTCTCTGGTGAAATATGTGTTGAAATCCTTTGCCCATTTTATGATTTGGTTGTCTCTTTTGTTGTTAAGCTAAGTTATATATATTTCTTGGTTGTTCGATCCTTGTTGGATGCCCAGTGGGGTCTCCAGATGAGAGTCAACCCTGGCTGATCCAACATCCGGTTCGCAGCCTGTGAGACACTCTGGCCACAGGACCCTGCTAAAGCTCCACCTGCTTCCTGACCCAAAGAATGACCCATAGCAGCCAAAGTGGTAAATGTTTGTTGTTTTAAGACATTCTAAGTGTGTGGTGGGGAACCCTGGTGGTGTAGTCGGTTAAGTGCTACCACTGCTAACCAAAAGGTCGGCAGTTCAAATCCACCAGGTATTCCTTGAATACTCTATGGGGCAGTTCTCCTCTGGCTTCTAGGGTCGCCATGAGTCGGATCTGAATCGACGGCACTGGGTTTTGTTTCTTTTAAGTGTATGATAATTTGTTATGCAGCTAGAGGTAACTAACAGGGCAGGTTTGGCCAGCGATTAGGAGGGGAAGGTTACGGGTATCAAGAGCTATGGTTTTCTCCATGTTGAAAAACAGAATTACCTTGGGGCGACTGCCTGGCTGTAGAGGAGACATAGGCATTTCCTGACGGTCCTGTCTTAACCTCTAGCCCTGAATGATTATTCTGGAAGGCAGTTCAGGGCATGGTGCCAGCCTCCTTGCCAATGCCCAGTCTGCCTGGCCTGGTAGACTCTGGGCAGCCTCTGAGTTTCCCAGGGCCGGTGCCCCTACAAGACGGAAACCAGGGGCCAGAGATGGATGTGGTAGCAGCTTTTCCACAAGGGAATTGCCACTCAACCTTGTCACTCAGCATGACGGCTCATGCCAAAGGCCACGGAAAACCCCAGTGACACCCTCGCCTCCAGGATGGGGCCAGCAACAGGAAATACAGAGGGGAAAAGTCCCTCCTTGCCTGCTCAGGGAAAGCGGGGGCTGTCCGCCCAGAGGGGCCGTCTTCCACCCTCACAGTGGCATCTGGAGAGGACACTGTTTGCTGAGCAGAGTCACCTGAGCCCAGAACCAAGCCCATGGGTGGCTCCCATTGCTTCCTGAAGCATGGAGCCCCCCCAGGGGCTCACAGAGTCATTCATTTGTCCCCACCTCCTCACGCTGGGCTTCTCTGTGTACCACAGCTTTCTCCTTAAATCAACTTGCCTCTCCTTTGTTTATTCTTATTCAATTAATTTATTTTGAAAGGAACCTTTCTCCCATGACCACAAAAGGAAACCATTTCCATAAGTGGAAAGCAAAAGTAAAAATAAACACGTCTAGAAGGGGTGACATTAGATTCTGTCAATGCTGCTGCCTGCCAACGGCTCACACTGGGACTATGTGAGGCACATGAGGTGCCCAGGACCAGAGTTTAAGAGTCACTAACTTTCAGGGCCAAGCCAGCACTCCCATCACAGTGAGAGCTGCGTCCTCGTCCTCGCCCTCGTCCAGCCCCGGACTCAGGGGACTGCTCCTTTTGTTAAAAATAGCATCAAAGGAAAGGAAATTGTGGACAGAAAAGAAAAAGACAGCAAAGGGAGCTAATGAAATGAAAACAGAAAGCACTTCGGGAGGTGTTTAAAGGTCTCCAATCAACGAGACCTTCACACACATTCAAGCACAGCTGAACACCACCTGTGTGCTGGCTCGGTCTAGGCGTGGGAAGAGGGGACACAGCTGTGACCCGGCCAGTATGCTGGGGTGAATAGTCAATGGTGCATATGGTAAGTGACGAGGTCACACATGACTTAGAAGGAGGTGTTTCTGGAGAAGTTCCTGGGCGATGCAAATAGTTAAAGCTCTCGGTTCGTAACTGAAAGGATGAAGGTTTAAGTCCACCCAGAGGTGCCTCGGAAGAAAGGCCAGGCAATCTCATTCTGAAAAATCAGCCCCTGGAAATCCTATAGAAATCTTTGTGATTGTACACACACATATTCATATACACAATAAGGCACATAGGTAGCACAATTATGAATACTTCTTAGACATAACTAATCATCTCACAGGACTGGATTTGAGGGTCTGAAGGACTAGAGCTATGGCCACATGGGACAACTTGGTGAATGGGCATAAGAGAGTTCATAACATTATATTGTACGTCCTAGTTTGGTGAGTAGTGTCTGGGATCATAAAAGCTTGAGAGCCACCGTCTAAGATACAACTATTGATCTCTATTCATCTCAAGAAAAAGACAAAGAAAGAAACCCAAGGCTCAGAGAAGAAACTTGTCTACAGGACTCATAGTTTACACAAACCACAATCTCTTCTACCCTGAGACCAGAAGAACTAAACTGGTGTCAGCAGCTATTCTAATCAAGACGGTAATAGATAGACCCTGCCAGGTGGGAGAAAATTGTGGAACAGGACCTCAAATTCCTAGAAATGAAATAAAACAGACCTAAATGAAATGAAACAGAAAGCACGTACAAGGAGGTGTTCAAAGGTGTCCAATAAATGGGACCTTCACACACAATTGAGCACCACCTGTGTGCTGGCTCAGTTTAGGTGAGGGGAGGGCAGACACAGCTGTGACCCAGCCAGTACGCTGGTTGAGACCAGCGACCTCCCCAAGACTATCACCCTGACGTAGCTCTTTAAACTTTGAACTGAAACTTAACCCTGAGGTCACCTGGTAGCTAAATAACAAACTGGCTCAAAAAATAATGACTAGCACCTGTAAGTATTGTGAGCCTTTTGAAAACTCACCTCTATGAGACCAAAGGGTCAACAATGACTTTAAAACACAGATGAGAAGGTAACGGGGCGGGGAAATCAGATGAATGGAACTGGAACAACCAGAATGGAAGTCATTACAATGTCCATGCATGTGGAGAATGCACCCAACGTCACTGAACGATTTGGTAGAAATCATTGTATAGGGACCTAACCTGCTTGTAAACCTTCACTAAAAACGCAATAAAGTGTCTTTTAAAAAGAAAGCTCTATAGACATTGAGGCCAATTGGTATAACTAGCCTATTAGTAGAGTCTTTTGCACCCCATGTAAGTGAGCGGTGTCTGGAGTCTTAAAAGTTAACAAGCTGCCACCGGAGGAACACCAAATAGTCCCAGCTCAGCTGGAACTGATGATCACCAAGGCCAACAGCAACGTGAGTGAAAAAGAGCCCAGAAGACAGAAAAGTCCACATGAACAGGTGATTGCATCGACATGTGGCCAGAAGAACCAGATGGTGCCTGGCCACCACCAATGGCAGCCCAGTGGCAACACAAGAGAAAAAGGGGGGCACCCTAAGAACTCCACCAAAAGACTGTAATTGATGGTCGAAGGCCTGGGAGTTCCCCTGGGAGCCTGGCCCCTAGACCTGATGCTGCCCCCGATCATAGATCATTACTGAGGTCAACTCTTTGGATAGGAATGGAATGGACTTGGGGACACAGAGTGACTTATCATGTGTGCAGTTTATGGTTCTGTGCATCTGCAAGATGTCATCCTACTGTCTTCCTACTAGAGTAGAGTGGAGAGGGTAGGGAGGAGGGGACAGGAGATTGTTAAGAGGATAATGACATGTATGGAACAGAAAGGAGGAATGTGCTGTCACGGGCAAGGAAAGCAGAGGGAGCTGCAGATAGGCGGGCATGCAAATTTGAATTGTGTTATAAACTTTCACTCAATCACAATTAAAAATAATAATAATAAAAAGAAAACCTTATAGAACACAGCACAATTCTCCTCTGGCATGTATGGGTCACTGGGAGTAGGCGTTCCACTTGACCACAATTAGTGTTTTAAAGTGCTTCAGAGAAAAGAGAAAGCAGATCAGGATAAAGAGGATGGAAAGACAGTGGGGAAACAGGAGCAGCTTTGAAGTGGGCAGAGAAGATTTCCTGGAGGCAATGACATTTGCACAAAGACTCAAAGGAAGAAGAGTAGGGCATGTGTAGATGTCTGCAGGAAGCTGTTCCCAGGTCAAGAGAACAGCAGGTGCAAAGGTCCTGAGGCTGGCCCATGCCTGCCATGTTGGAGGAACAGAGAGGGGGCCTAAGAGGCTGTAGTGGAGTGAGGGACAGAGAGGTGGCAGACAAAGGCAGGGAGGGTACAGGCTAGGTTGTGTGGAGCCTTGTGTGCCGTGAGGAGGACTTGGGCTTCTGTTTCTGGTAAGGTGGAAGCCATGTGGTGTTCTAACTGGGGGGAGGAAGGGATCTGACTCAGGTGTTCACAGATACCCCCTGGATGCTGTGGAAGGAACAGACTGTGGGGTTACAGTGAAGCCTGGAGGCCAGGGCAGGGGCCACTGTGCTGGTCCAGGTAGGGAATGCTGGATCAGGACCAGGAAAATCTCCCAGAGTCCACGTCCCCACCCTACTGTAGTAGAGAAAGTCAAGAGTCCCATCTTTGTGACCTTGGGTGGTCTCTCTGTCACTAGCCTCAATTTCCCCCCTGTAAACTGACAAATAGGCCTTTCCCTACATGATTCTAAGCATCTGACTCCAGACTCAGAGCTCCCATCCCAACTGAGACTTCCCAGACCTGGAGATGATGTCTCAGGCAGAGTCTGGTGCAGGGTGGAGTAGGGGGATGGAGGGTCTGTGTTCCCTGGGCACTCAGCAGAGGCCATTGGCAATGTAGGGAATCAGAAATCACAAGGGACCTGAGCAGGAGCCGCCATGGGGTCCCAGGGACACATGGACACTTAACAGTGGCCAGAACCAGCTTGGGGGCTGGAAAGCTGGTCTGAGTTCCCTTGGAAGCAGTGTGCCCTTTAGCCGGCCTTTGACCTCTGTGTGCCTCTGAGCCCTCCTCCTGGCCCAAGGACTACTTCCCGTGGACAGTAGTTCTTCTAGTCCAGCACCCTCCATGTGTCAAATATTTTTGATATCACCCTGAATATTCCGACTGTGCACACAATCTCACCTGTTATCTCTCCAGTCGTATCTCCTACTTCTCACTCAGTTCCAGCCACGTAGACCTCCCTGATCCTTCGTACCAGGTGCACTCCAGCCTCAGGGCCTTTGCACGTGCTGTTCCCGCAAGCAGTCACATGGTTCTTCCCCCCGCCTCCTCCAGGTCTTTGTTTAAACATTACTTCCTAAGTGAGGCCTTCCTTGACACCCTAATTAGCTGAGCAGCCCATCCCCCTTTCTCCTTGGGTAGTGGTTTTTCTTAGGTGCCATCTAGTCGGTTCTGACTCATAGCAACCCTATGTACAGCAGAACAAAACACTTCCAAGTCCTGCCCTGTGTCCACAATCATACTTGAGTCCACTGTTGTAGCCACTATGTCAGTCCATCTCACTGAGGGTCTTTCTCTCTTTTGATGACATTCTACTTTGCCAAGCATGTTGTCCTTCTCCAGGGACTGACTCTTCCTGACAATGTATCCAAAGTATGTAAGATGTAGTCTCACCATCCTTGCTTCTAAGGACCACTCTGGTATATTTTTTCCAAGACGGATCTGTTCATTCTTTTGGTAGTCCATGGTATATGTTCAGTATTCCTCACCAACACCACAGTTCAAAGGCATCAATTCTTCTTTTCAACACTTTAAAGAGGTCTTTTGCAGGATATTTGCCCAGTGCAATGCATCTGTTGATTTCTTGACTGCAGCTTCCATTGATTTTAGAACCAAGTAAAATGAAATCCTTGACAACTTCAATCTTTTCTCTGTTTATCGTGATGTTGCTTATTGGTCCCATTGTGAGAATTTTTGTTTTCTTCATGTGGAGGTATAATCCATACCAAAGGCAGTGGTCTTTGATCTTCATCTGTGTTTCAGGTCACCTTCACTTTCAACAAGCAAGATTGTGCCATCTGTATAATGTAGGTTTTTAATAAGTCTTTCTCCAGCCTTCCTCTGTTCTTCTTCATATAGTCCAACTTCTGAGATGATTTGCTCAGCACACAGATTGAACGGGTATGGTGAAAGGATACAACCCTGATGCACACCTTTCCTGACTTTAAACCATGCAGTGTCCCCTTATTCTGCTCTCACAGCTGCCTCTTTGTTCATGTACAGATTCCTGATGAGGTGTTCTGCAATTCCCATTCTCCTCAATGTTATTCATAATTGTTAGGATTCACACAATCTAATGTCTTTGCATAGTCAACAAAACCTAGGTAATTATCTTTCTAGTATTTTCTGCTTTCAGCCAAGATTCATCTGACATCAGCAATGACATTTCTGGTTCCTCTTCTGAGTCCAGCCTGAATTTCTGGTGGTTCCCTGTCAATATACTGCGGCAGATGTTTTTGAATGATCTTCAGCAAAATTTTACTTGCATGTGATATTAATGATATTGTTTGATAATTTCCACACTCAGCTGGATACATTTCTAGGGAATGGGCATAAACATGGTTCTTTTCCAGTTGGTTGGTCAGGTAGCTGTCCTCCAAATTTCTTGGTGTAAACAAGTGAGCACTTCCAGGGCTGCATCCAACATTTCAGCTGACACTCCTTCAGTTCCTGGAGCCTTATTTATCACCAGTGCCTTCAGTTCAGCTTCAGCTTCTTCCTTCAGTGCCGTGGGTTCCTGATCAGATGCTGTCTCTCCAAATGGTTGAAAGTCAATCAGTTCTTTCTGACACAATGACTCTGTGTATCCCTTTCACCCTCTTGGATGCTTCCTGCGTCGTTTCCCTGTAGAATCCTTCACTATCGTGACTTGAGGCTTGAATTTTTCTTCAGTTCTTTCAGCTGGAGAAATGCCGAGTGTGTAGTTTCCTTCTGGTTTTCTATTTCCGGCTCTTTGCACATGTTATTATGATATTTTTTTCTTTTCAAGCCAGGCTTTTAAATCTTGTGTTCAGTTCTTTTACTTCATCACTTCTTCCTTTTGCTTTAACTACTCGATGCTCGACAGGAAGTTTGAGAGTCTCTTCTGACATCTATTTGAATTTTTGCTTCTTCCCTGTCTTTTTTATGACTTCTTGCTCTCTTCATGGATGAAGACTTTGATGTCATTCCATGACTCCTCCGGTCTTTGGTCATTAGTTATTGGCACATCAAATCTGTTCTTGAGATGGTCTTTCAACTCAGGTCGGATGTACTCAAGGTCATACTTTGGCTCTCGTGGACTTGTTCTAATTTTCTTCGGTTTAAATTTGAACTTACATACGAGCAGTTGATGGTCTGTGCCACAGTTGGCACCTGGCCTTGTGGGGACTGACGATATGAAGTTTTTCCATCATCTCTTTCCACAGATGTAGTCAGTTTGATTGCTGTGTATCCCATCTGGTGATGTCTATGTGTATAGTCACCACTTATATTGCAGAAAAAAGGTATCTGCAATGAAGTGGTCACTGATTTTGCAAAATTCTGTCATGCAATCTCCAGCGTTGTTTCTATCACCAAGGCCAAATTTTCCAACTATTGATTCTTTGTCTTACGTTTCCAACTTTTGTATTCCAATTACCAGTGATTATCAGTGCATTCTGATTGCATGTTCAATCAGTTTCAGACTTCAGAAGCTGGTAAAAATCTTCATTTTTTTCAACTTTGGCCTTAGTGGTTGGTGTGTAAATTTTAACAGTAGTTGGATTAACAGACCTTCCTTTTAGGCCAGTGGATATCATCCTATCACTGACAGCATTGTAATTTAGGACAGATCTTGCAATGTTCTTTTTGACAAAGTAACACCACTCGTCTTCAAGTTTTCATTCCCAGAATAGACAACTACTTGATTAATGATTCAAAATGACCCATAACGGTCCATGTCAGCTCACTAATACCTAGGACATTGATGTTTATGCATTCCACTTCATTTTTGATGATTTCCAGTTTTTCAAGACTCATCATTTGTAAGTTTCATATTCCAATTATTAATGGATGTTTGCAGCTGTTTCTTCTCATTTTGAGTCACGCCACATCAGCAGATAAAGGTCCTGAAAGCTTGACTCCATCCACTTCATTAAGGTCGCCTCTACTTTGAGGAGGCAGCTCTTTCCCAGTCATCTTCTGAGTGCCTTCCAACCTCGGGGGCTCACTTTCTGGCACTAATATCTGGCAAAGTTTGGCTGCTATTCTTAAAGTTTTCACTGGCTAATTCTTGTCAGAAGTAGACTGCCAGGTCCTTCTTCCTAGTCTGTCTTAGTCTGGAAGCTCAGCTGAAACCTGTCCACTGTGGGTGACCCTGCTGGAATTTGAACACTGGTGGCATAGCTTCCAGCACCACCACAGCACGCAAGCCCCCACAGTACGACAAGCTGACAGACACACGAAGGTCTCCTGGGGTATCCTACTTCATTTTTCCATTCATAACATCCTTTATAACATCTTTGTTTATCAGGCTCGTGACCCACCACCTCACCAAAGTATCAGCCCAGTGGAGTGAGGCTTTGGTCTGGCTGCTTCCCGCTGCACACCAGCTGCCAGGCACAGAACCTGGCACACAGCAGGCATTCCTTGAGTGTTCATTGAGTGAATGCGTGACTGTCAAATCTTCAAAAGGGGGAAAGTAAGCCACACTCCTCTCTGCTGTAGAAAGATGAAAGAAGAAGCACTCGTGTGCCTCAAAAGAGAAATCACAGAGAAAGACACCCAGGGTGGGGCTGGGGGCACCACACGACCATTCAAGCTCTATTGATACTGGGTCCCAGGAGGTCCAGTAGACATCCTGTTTCTTTTGTTCAGAGCCCCTGGTGTCAAGTCTCCCCTCCCTGACTGTCTTCACAGCAGCCAGCAGTTCAAGTGGGTTATCAGGACAGGCTAGCAGGGATCACTTCCAGCTGGATCCAGCTGACCGAGGGAGACACCGCTGGATGCGCAAAGCTGTAGGAGTCAGTTCCGTGGAATAGACTGTGTCTTTTTGAGAACAGCTGTGATTGTCAGCACTCTCCATGGCTTCATTTTTCAGGACTCGAAATCAGTGACTGAGGAGGCCCAGGCAGGGAAACTGAGGCATAGGGAAGGGGAGAAAGACCTGGACACACAGCCCAACCTTCTTTTTCTCCTGCCCTGCCTCTGAAAAGGGGAAGACCTGAACCCCACTGTAATCTTGAGCACAGACTTCAATGTGGTGGGGGGCATTGCCCCCAGCTTATGGCTCCCAGAAGCCCTTGCAAAATACAGAAGAGACAGACAACAACGAGAAAATGCCGGAAACACTGCCAAACATTGAAGTGTTTTCCAGCTTAGGCCTGCAGAGTTTCCTGTTGTCCACTGCCCAGTCCCCCCTTCCAGGGACTCCCCCAGCCTCTCCCCTTCCCTGACAGCTGGCTCCAACCTCTGGCCACCGTCCAGCACCTCTCTGCATCTGTCATTCTTTTCATCAAAGTCTTTGAACATTTTTAAGTTTAAAAATAATTTCAAAGGCCTCAGGTTTACAGAATCAATTAAACATAATTCTTGTGATATCAGTTGGTTCATGATCCATTGTATTTTATCTGTCATTTATATATCTGTGATACCCCAAACCCACTGCCATCAAGTCAGGTCTGACTCACAGTGACCCTAGAAGTCGGAGTAGAACTGTCCCATTAGAGTTTCCAAGGACTGCCTGGCAGATTTGAACTGCTGACCTTTCAGTTAGCAGACATAGCACTTAACCCACTATGCCACTAGAGTTTCCATATATATGTGATACGTATGTATACATGTGATGTGTGTGTACATATATGATGCATAAGAGTACCTGTGATTCTTATGTATACATGTGATGCACATGTATATATGTGATGTGTATGTACTCATGTGATAGGCATGTATATATGTGCTAGATGTGTACATATACATATATATATGTATACACACACACACACATAGTTGCCCCAGGTGGTTAGGCACTTGATCATTATCCAAAAGGTTTTCAATTCAAATCCCCCCAGAGGCACCTTGCAAGACAGGCTGGTCATTTGCTTCTGAAAGATCACAGCCTTGACACAGGGGAAATAGAACCCAAAGGACACAGAGACCCACATGAGTGGGTGTCTACATTGACTGGTGACTGGAAGAACCGGATGGTGCCTGGCCACCACCAGTATTAGCCGCAATGGAGCTCACAAAGTTGAGTCTCACTGGCAACACAAGAATAAAAAGCAGTGCACCCTGAGATCTCCACCAAAAGACCACAATTGATGGTCCAGGGCTTCGGGGTTCCCCTGGGAGTATGGCCCCTGGCTCTGATGCTGCCCCTGCCCATAAATCACAATGAAGGTCCACTTTTTGGACAGGAATGGATCGGACTTGGCGATGCAGAGTGACAATATCTTGGGTGTGCTTCATGGTTCTATGCACCTATTGGATATCATCCTGCTGACCTCTTACTGGAGGAAGGGGAGTGGGTGGAGAGGAGCAGAAAGGAGACTGTTGGGAGGATGGGACATGTATGGAGCAGAGAGGAATAGTGTGCTGTCACCAGGCAGGGAGAGCAGTGGAAGGTGTATATAGGTGGGCATGCAAATTTACATGGAATATGCATTTTCATTAAATCATAATAAAAAAAAAGATCACAACCTTGAAAACTATGTGAAGCTGTTCTAGTTTGCACACATGAGGTCGCCAGGAGTCAGAATCGACTTGGTGGCAACTCACAACAACAATGTGTGTGTGTGTGTGTGTGTGTGTGTGTGTGTGTGAGAGAGAGAGAGAGAGGGAGCATGCGCGCGCAGTGGTTAAAGTGCTCAGCTGCTGCTAGTGGAAAGATCAGCAGCTGGAACCCAGCAGCAGATCCCTGTGAGATTAAGACCAGGCGATCTGCTCCTATAAGAATTCACAGCCTAGGAAACCCCAGAGGAGTGTTCTCTTGTTTTTTAGGTGCCGTGGAGCCAGTTCTGACTCATAGTGACCCCGTGCACAACAGAAGGAAGCACTGCCTGGTGCTGCGCCAGGTCCACAATCGTTTCTGTGCTTAAACCAATTGTTGGGGCCACTGTGTCAATCTGTCTCAAGGGTTTCTCTCTTTATTGCTGACCCTCTACTTTACCAACTATGATGACCTTCCCCATGTTCCTCCTGGTAACATGTCCAAAGTATGTGAGACGAAGTCTTTCCATCCTTACTTCCAAGGAGCGCTCTGGCTGTATTTTTTCCACGACAGATTTGTTCATTCTTCCATGGTGTTTTCAATTCTTCACCAGCACCAGAACTCAAAGGTGTCAGTTCTTTTCCAGTCTTCCTCACTCATCATCCAACTTTCACATACATAGCAGGTGATTGAAAACACTGCGGCTTTGGTCAAGCACACATTAGTCCTCTTTGCTTTTTAACACTTTAAAGAGGGCTTTTGCAGCAGATTTGCCCACAGCAAATACATTATTTGATTTCCTAGCTACCGACTCCATGAACATTGATTGTAGATCCGCGTGAAATGAAATCCTTGCCTACCTCAGTCTCTTTGCCATTTACTGTGATACTGCTTATTGGTCCAATTGTGAGGATTTTTGTTGTCTTTGTGTTATGGTGTAATCCACACTGAAGGCTGTGGTGTTTGCTCTTCCTCAGTAAGTGTTTCAAGTTCTCTTTATTTTGAGAAAGCAAAGTTGTACTATCTGCATAATGCAGGTTGTTAATGATAGTGAGTCTCCCTTTAATTTTAATTCCCCATTCTTCTTCATATGGTTCAGCTTCTTGGATTATTTGTTCAGCATACAGATTGAATAGATATGAGGAAACAGTATAATCCTGACACACACCTTCCCAGACTTTAAACCACACAGCGTCCCCTTGTTCTGTTCAAAGGACTGCTCCTTGGTCCATGTACAGGTTCCTTATGAGCACAAGTAAGCATTCTGGAATTCCCATTCCTTGCAAATGTTACCCATAATTTGTTATGATCCACACAGCCGAATGCCTTTGCATAGCCATAAAACACAGGTCAGCATCTTTCTGGTATTCTCTGCTTTCAGCCAGAGTCCCTCTGACACCAGCAGTGATAGCCTTTGTTGCACCTCCTCTTCTGAATCCAGCTTGAACTTCTGACAGTTTTTGTTGATGTTCTACCCTGTTCTGTCATATAGGGTCACTATGAGTCAGAATCAACTTGACGGCAAATGACAACTCCATGAGGTATGCCAATTCAGTTCGCCAACTCATCCTAGAAAAAGTGCTACACGCCTCACTGCTGAATATCACTATGGTCACCTTTAAAATACTCTGTTTGGAAAGTTATGAACTGATGCCAGTGCATACTCCATCCTTCAAAAGAATTTTGGAACTCTTTTTCTGGAATGACTATCAGAGCTGTCGTCATATTACCCTGATGTCCTAAATGTCATCAAAATGTTTTCCTTTCAGTATTTCCTTTATCTAATGGTAAAGAAAAAAGTCATTGGGGGCCAGATCAGGTGAGTAGGGAGGGTGTTCCCATACGGTTATTTGCTGGCTAGAAGCTCCCTCACTGACAATTATACAATTTAAGTTTGCGAACTTGCTGCCTTGCCACCATGCGCAGTGGCCACTCCAGAAAGAGTTCCAAAATAATTTTGAAGGTTGGGCTAGGTACTGGCATCGATGCATAACTTTCCAAGGGAAGTACTTCAAAGGCGACCACAGTGATATTCAGCGATGAGGTATGTAGCACTTAGAACAATTAAGTTCACGGACTTAATTGCCAGACCTTACATATTGTAGGCCCACGAGCCCCCTAAGAACTGGAACATGACTCTGTCCCTTCCGTAGGTAACCAGCACGCTGGCTTCTATTTCTCACTCTATCGCTTATTTACTTTGTAGGTTTTATTACATATGTTTGTGTGCTGTTATCTTTGTGTCTGAACTCTCTGGTAATGGGATTTGAATTTTTTTGGCCAAGATTCTATAAGGAAAGACTGTGTTGAAAACATTGGCCATCCTGTTGTGTGCACACAGCCTTCTTCTTCAGGGCTGTATAGTACCCCCACTGCTTTATCCATCCCCTACCTTCCTTAAAGTCCTAGTGGCTGTGGAGCAAATGTGTCATCTTCAAGAATCACTGGTGTTCTTTTTCAAACACAGGCCCTTTGGTTCCCCTTCCTCACTGCCTTGATCTTGGTGATTTCCGGGAGGGAGGAAGGATCCTGCTACCCAAGAAGAGCTCCCTCTGCTCAGCTGCCCCCTGCCCTGAGGCCTGGACAGCTGCTTATAAACTGTCTATAAATAGTCCCACCCCCCACCCCACCCCACGTCACCAGGGCCCCAGCTGGGGGAACCAGTGAGCTCAGCACGGGTGAGAAAGGGGAAGTTGGTTGCTAAGCGTTGGGGTTTGTGTGGGGTTTGGGGTGTTCTATCACTTCCTTGCAAGGCTTCGTTTCCTAGAAGCTGAGAACATAAACTGAGGTAACAGCGCAACCCCTTTCCTTACCACAGTGGCATGAAGGAGGCAAGGCGCTGGGTGCTGGGACCCTGGGCACAAGTGCACGCCCTCCTCCTCAGACAGACCACAGGCCTGCCTGCCTCGCTCACACCCCCCTGCGTTGCACGCAGCCTTCTCCCTCTTTGCACTGGGTCCCTGCCTCCTGACTCTGCGTGTCCGCATTCAAACACACATGCTGCCCCGTGTCCTGCCCCAGTCTCAGGAGACTGAGAAGCCTGTGGGGCCAGGCCAGGGAGGCCCACATGCAGTCCGCTGGTGCCCAAGGGCTAAGGCCCCAAATAGCACGCCTTCTATATTTAGGCCACTTGCTCAGCAGTGCCAGGGAACTATAAATACCGCCCAGCTCAGTGCCCGCCTCCGACTCCCCAAGCCAGGCTGAGAGGGGTTGGGGCGTAGGGATCAAGGATATCAGCTGAAGCTGGGCGGGATCTGCCTTGGGGGCCTCCCAACGGTGGACTCTGGAGGTCCCAGGCTGGGAGGAACCCAGGTGTTCAGCCTGCAGGAAGAGACAAAGGGCTTATTGTGGAGCCTGCCTCCGGTAGGCGGTTAGGGCTAGGCCAGCAGCCTCCCGCCCTCCTCCCTCTCTCTGTGGTGCTTCCTGGCATGGGGACAGCTGTCTGGCCTCACAATAGCCATGCCGCCCTCCTGGAGCCTGCAGTGGGCTCATCTGTGTGGGGGCTGGACCAGCCCCTTCCTCCGCTATTGTCTTCTACTAAGGGGACTTCCTGTTACACCCCTCCATCCGGACACCCCAGATGACCCCCATCTCAGCCCAGGCACGAGCTGGTGACACAAAAAGCTAGAGCAGGACACTGGGGTCCCCTCGCGCCCCTATTCCCCTCCGGAAAGACAGATGAGAGAAGGTTCCAGCCCTGGGGCCATCCTAACAGCCGTTGTTTATTGAGTGGTCATTCTGAGCCATATCTAAACAATATATTCACTGCTTATGATGTTCAGAGGAGCCCTTGCAGGTCTGACCATTTCACAGATGAACAAATTGAGGCCCAGAGAGGCCCCTTGCCAGGCCACACAGCCTGAAGGGAAAGGAAGTGAGCTTGCCCAAGCTCTCTCAGGGAGGAAGAGAGTGCTCTGTGACCCTGTGACCCTAATACCTCATAATGTTTTCACTTTTTCCAAATGAGTGACTGAGAGCTTGACATCACTAACGCCATAATGATAATCTGAGTAACCTGCAAGTGTTTTTTATTGCACAAGCTGCATTGGTGTCTTTTCAAAAAGATGTGGGGCCCCCTTGGCTCCTGAGGCCTTGGTTTCTCTCTTCTTAATGTACTCTTGATAAATGGCATCCAGTTTGTTAAATACCAGACAGCAGCTGGGGACACCGCCTGGCACTTGCGATCTGCGGCTTTCTTCCGTGCTCCTGGTCCTAGTCAGGGTGCGCTCAGTAGGCCAGTTCCACTAATCAAAGGTTTTTACATAAGTTGTTTTTCTTTTTTAGTTTGTTACAAACATACAGATTAGAGTCCAGATGTCCAACATACATACAAGGACTGCAAATTAAGTTCACTAACTCATCCTAGGAAAAGTATTATATACTTCAATGCTGAGTATCACTGTGGTCACCTTCAAAGTGCACCCTTTGAGAAGCTATGCATCGAAGCCAGCGCCTAGACCACCCTTCCAAGCAATTTTGGAACCCTTCCTGGAAAGGCCGTTGTGCACGGTAACATGGTGGCAAGTTTGCAAACTTAATTGTATAGTTGTCTGTGAGGGAGGTAAACGAATAACAGTATTGGAACACCCTCCCTACTCACCTGATCTGGCCCCCAGTGGCCTTGTTTTTTACCTGAAGATAAAGGAGATATTGAAAGAAAGACATCTTGATGACATTCAGGACATCAGGGGCAATACGATAACATCTCTGATGGCCATTCCAGAAAGAGTTCCAAAATTGCTCTAAATGGTGGACCAGGCCCTGGCATCGGTGCGTAGCTTCCTGAGGGAGGTACTTCAAAGGTGACTGTGGGGACATTCGGCAATGAGGCACATAGCACTTAGAGTAATTAAGTTCTCGGACTTAACTGTTAGACCTTGTATTTGTTGCTTAAGAAAGAGTTCATTGTGGTTATCTTGTGATATATACAATTATCTGTGGGCTATGTCCTTGAAAATACTAGGTAATCCTTGCCAAAATGACGTACAAACTCTGGTGTAAAAGTGGTCTTTTGAGACTCCGTGGTGAACAGCCTGCGTAGCTGTTCAGTCTCCGCTGGTATCAGACCTCCTGATAAACCGTCTCCCTCTTTCGGAAATCTGAGTACATTTCATGGGCTCGACTGCTCCAGGACACGGACCCCAGTCAGGCAACATCCCTGAGTCTCAGCGTCCCCATTGGCCAGATCGAAACCATAGCACCTGCCTCCTAGGGCTGCTGGGACAACTGATGAGTTCTATCCCCGTGAGGTGCTTAGAAGAGGCCCAGGCACAGTGGGCATGATGTGAACACTGCCGCCCACAGTTGTCATTTCTTATGGTCACAGCTATAATGATAGTAACGATTCTAATATTGGGAAACCCTAGTTGTATAGTAGTTGAGTGCTACAGCTGCTAACCAGAAGGTCAACAGTTGAAATCCAAGTACTCCTTGGAAATTATGTGGGGCAATTCTACCGGTTTTATAGGGTCACTATGAGTTGGAATTGACTCAATTGCAGTGGGTTTGGTTTGGTTTTATTCTCATGTTACATTATTATATATAATAATTTATCATAAGGTATATGTCACAATACTGTATATTATACAGAGGCTTCATGGCACAGTGGTCAAGAGCTTGGCTGCTAACCAAAAAGTCAGAAGTTCAAATTCACCAGTCACTCCTTGAAAACTCTTTGGGGAAGTTCTATTTCATCTGATAGGGTCACTGTGTGTCAGAATTGACTCAGCAGCACACAACAATATATTGTATAATACTATTTTGCTTGGAAACCCTGGTGGTGTTGTGGTTAAGTGCTACAGCCACTAAACAGAAGGTCAGCAGTTCAAACCCACCAGATGTTCCTTGGAAACTCTACGGAGCAGTACTATTTTATTTATTATTGTTTTTGTTGTGTTGGTGATAATTATCATTTTTGTTTGAATAACCCTGGCTCGGCCTTTTCCTAGCTAAGCTATCTCAGGCAAACGGGTAAGCTTCTCTGGTCACCACTTTCCCATATGATGGTGGGAAGTTGAGTCCCTGCCTCACACTCTTGTTGAGCAGAGGACATGAGGCTGTCAAGAGGCCCTGGAGCTTTAGGGGAGAGGGAAGAAGACACAACAAAGATCGAGACCCAACTAGGGACCAGTGACAAGATGCCTGAAAGAAGCCTAGGGTGTGAGTTTGCGGAGGATGAGGTAGTAGAACAGCTCCAGAAGTTTCTCTGACTGTTGTCATGAGTATAGGGGAGGGAGAAGGCAAGAGAGTGTGCGGAGGAAGTGAGGAGCAGCGGTGAGGTGAGAGAGAGTGGGGGTGGGGTAGAGGGTGCCATTACCAATTCATATAATTACTATTTACAGAGCCCTACTGGGTGCAGGCTCTGGGCTACGGGGGAACAGCAATGAACTAGACCAATAATCAGGGCTGACAATCCATGGGACAGCAGAAAATAAACAAGAAGGTAAGCAAGTTCTGTGAAGGGTGAAAAGTGATACAGAGGATACAGGAACCTAGAGGCAGGGTGCAGAGGGTGGGAGGGGTTTCCATTTTTGCGTGGGGCGGGATGTGTCAGAGGAAGTTTGAGCAAAGGCCAGAAGGAGGCCAGGGGAGGGAACACGGAGTCACCTAGGGGAAGCAGGGAGGCAGAGGGAGTAGAATGGGCAGAGGCCCTGGAGCAGTACTGTGCCTGGTGTTTTCTACCAAGAAAATGAATCAGAGAGTGAGAGGAGAGAGTAGGAGGAGGTGAGAGCACGGAGGGGATGGGACAGAGAGTACAGGGCCTGGTGGGCTGCTGAGTGGACTTAGGGTTTCATTCTGAGGCAGGTGGACACCCTGGAGCTCTGAGCAGACTGCACAGGGACCAACCTGACTGTGTTCACAGGCTCCCTCTAGCCTCTGCAGGGACAGGGCCAGGACCAAGGTGGGACTGAGAAGTGGGCTGCGCACAGCAGGTTAGGAAGGCAGGGCTGGCTGCAGGAGTTGCTATCTGTCACATTGCAGTAGCGGTGTGACATGAGGGCGGGTGGGGGTGTCCCTCTGCCCACCTCCCCGAGACGAGACAGCGAGCGTCTTGAAGCCTTTCTCCTGGTCTTACCGCTTTGTCCTCACTCTGCTCTGGGAGGCCAGAGGGCAGGCGTTTGAATCCCCATCAGCAGATAGGGAAACTGAGTCCCAGGAAGGCTAGAGTAGCATCATGGGCCCAAGAGCTGCCGCAGAAGGAGAAGGCAAGAGGATCACTGACCCCACGGCTCCCATCAGAGGGTGTGGGTACTGCTGTGCGGACAGCACCTCCCCGTCCCCTAACCTGAAACCACCACTCTCAGTTTCTCTGGGCACCCAGGTCTGCCTGTGGACGAGGGGCATGGAGCTCTGAAATTGCCAGCTTTCTGGGAAACAACTCGAAGCTTCACCTCCCATCTAGGCTCCTCCCATGTCCACTCCCCTCCTTCAAGGCCCCGCAGGCTTCCCGCCTCTGCTCTTCCTGGTCCCCCTTAAGGCCTATCAGGAGCCCGGTTGAAGGGAGAAGGGGTTAATTCTGTAATCCTTAAGATCACAGTGACCACAGGAAAGGGAATCTTGAAGGAGTAGACCCCCAGGTCCTTCTTCCTTGGAGCTGCCTGGTGAATTCAAATCCCAGTCCTTTCAATCGGCGGCTGAATGCTTAAAGATGGTGCCACTAAGTCTCCTTTGAACTATCACTGACCGCATATTTTCTTTAACATTCATCATAATTACACCTTGAGTCCGTTTATTTCAGTAGGAAACTTTATACCAAAACCATGATAAGGAGACCCTTTCCATGGCCCTCGTGGCCTAGTGGTCAAGTGTTACGTCTGCTAACCAGAAGATCAACAGTTCAAATCCTCCAGACACTTCTTGGAAATTCTACCAGGCAATTCTACTCGGTCTGTAGGGTTGCTCTGAGTTGGAATCAACTCCACGGCAGTGGGGTTTTTTTGTTTGTTTGTTTTTTTGGTTTTCTCATGGCCCCAAATTATAGGTAAATTTAAAAAGAAATACTGATGCAAAGAAAAGCAAACCCAATATCTGAATTCTTGCTGGGTGTCAGCACCTGCAAAGCCTGAGTCACTGAAGTGTTAAAGCCACCCTAGTACCCAACAGAGACTTTCTCCTTGGGCTCCTGTCAGGGTCTCCTCCTGCCTGTGGATCTGGGCCACTTATTAGCTATGCAAGTCACCTGTACCTCAGTTTCCTGATGTATAAAATGGGACTCCTAACTACACCTGTGGGTTTATAAGCTTGTTTCGAGGAGTGAGTTAAAACTGGTAAAGCCTCTGCAGATTAAGAGCTTTATCTGTGCTTCCTAAAATTTTTACTAGATGGTGTGAAGGACAAGCCAGTCATGGGATTTAGTCAAAAAGGAAACAACTACCATGTGATTCTCTGTTGATCACTACAGTGCCCACACCCCTGAAATACGAATTTCTCACGGGGCAGGGGGAGATGACCCAGAAAAGACAGCTTAGGGACCAGGCAGATGCTTCCTCTTGGCACCTGCCTTAAACCCCCAAGAGGCCGGTTGTCCTTGCTCGGCTCCTACTTAGACAAGGCTTCTCTCTGCCTGTTTCCTCATCTGGCAAACAAGGAGAGGAGACACTTGAGCTCAGACGGTGATTCAGGTGTGTCAAGACTTTAAGGACAGGACAGGGGGCTGGGAGACATTTCTGACACGGCTCAGCCTAAGCACCTCCACTGCCCACCCCAAGGAGGAGGAGAAGAGCCAAATGGAGCGCTGGGCTCAGAAAGTCAGGTGCTCGAATGGCAGAAATGCAGGCAGAGGATTGGAAAGTGGGTTGCGTCTCTGTGCCTAAGTTCCAGCCCATTGTGTGTGAGTGTGTGTGTGTGTGTGTGTGTGCGTGTGAGAGAGAGAGAGAGAGAGAGAGTACGTGTGGGTGCATGCAGCGCCCTGGAGCTGTGTTTTTATTGCGCTTTCCTGTCAGCTTCCAGCTGCACCACCAGTTCCGGGGAGGACCCTGGGCCACCCCCCTTCATAAAGTCTCAGCCGCCAGGCAGGCTGCCACACAGCTGCTCAGACTCCAGGACACGGGCTGGCCCTACCCCAGCCGCCCGCTGACCATGGGAGGCCCACACCACGGCGTCTGTCTGGGTGAGAATCCCAGGCTTTACTGGGAGGGGCGTGGGACCGCGGGACCCCCTTGGCTGAGGAGGCCGGCGAGGCGTCCCGGCAGCTCCAGGACGGCAGAGGAAGCCACATGCTCAGGGGACCTGTGGGCACATGGGGAGTGGCACTGGCAGTGCGCCTGGGTACCTCTTGGCCTGGCAGGAACTCTGGGGTGCTCATAAGAGCCCACACCCCTTCTTAAAAAGTGTCTTAGAGCTCTCACTAGAGCCAACTTGGAGGCTGAGGGGAAACTGAGGCAAAGGGGAAGGAAAAAGGGCAAAAAGTGAATGTTTGGATTCCCTCCACAGGCAGTTGCTTTTAATGGAAGAGTGCTGGCGAGCTGGGGATGGGACTTCTCCACCCTGGGTCAGCTCCCCGCTGCCTTGGTGGCAGGCAGACCCAGAGGTCCTCATTCCTGCTCCCCCAGGCCTGGCCAGGACTCAGTGGAGGACTGAGGGGATTTCGCCGCTACCGCTTTGAACTCGTATTTGTTGTGACTTCCCCAACCTCTCTTCCCGCCCCACCCAGGGTGGCTCTAACGGTTATCGGCAGCCTGTTGCCTGAGCAACCAGGCAACAGAGAAAGTGAAAAAACGGCATCTGGGGCACAGCAGCCCTCTGCCGGGGCCGGGGTGTCAGCGTGACTCAGTGCCCCTTTGGCTCAGGGCAGGAAAAGGAAACCTGGGGGCAAACTTAGGGGAGGGAGCAGCAGCTTAGGACAGGTGCCCTGGGCAGGACACTGCCTAGGCCTGGCTTCTAGGTGCTTCTGAGCTAAGTTCAGGTGTGTCTCTAAGACTGAGTCACCAACTCCCCTAGCCTCACTTTCCTCGTCTGTGAAACGGGCAAGACCAGCCTCTCTACCTTATACACTTGTTTTAAGGGTTAAGTGAGCCAGCTATTCCAGGGAGAATTAAGTAAACAGTATTTTTTTTTTTAATTATTATTTCTTTGTGGGTAAGACACTGGCCGGTCTGAGCTAGCCTAGGGGGGCCCTTAGCTGGAGGAGCACTTACCCACCCCCACCCCAGGGTCCTTAAGCCGGAATCTAATTGGGAAAACAGAGGGTGACTTGGCTGCCCTGCTGAGGGCTCTGCTGAGAATGCGAACCAGATGTGCCTGAGACCTGACAAACGGCAGCTCCTTTCCCCGCTTCTGTTTGGGTGACTTCCAAGGCCCCCAGAGGAAGGACTGGCTCAGTACTGGAACTGGAGAGCCCCGCCAAGGCCAGACCAGGGGGGTGGGGTGCAAAGGAGCCTGTTCCAGGGACTGGGGACCTCCACCCCTCAATTCCCACCCAGCCCAGCCCTCTGCATCAACTTAGATCTTTCTGAGCCTTCTCCAAGATGTAATTCTGTTTCCCCATCTGTACACTGGACATAAACACAGCCCTGCCTCACAGGGCGGTACTGAGCATTAAAGTGGCTGTTGGGGGCTTAGAGAGCTGGGGAATGTACCAGCCCAAGGCTCATGCTTGGAAGGAGAGTCACTTTGTGGTGTCCTGCAAAGAGGAACTGGTCGTGGCTGAGGGGGAACTAGCCAAGCCCTGCAGCCACAGAGAATAAGAGAGAGGTCCTACTGTTGCTGGAGGTGCCAGGAGTCGTATGGAGCTTAGGTGTTCTGTGCCTCAGTTTACCGCCAGTGGAGGGGTCTGGACGGGGATCTCAGCTTTCCACTGGCTGGAGGGGACTAGAGTTTGGACGCAGAGGCTCTCACAGCCAAGCTCACCACGACTCACCCCAGAATCCCCCACAGAGCACCCTCCTGGAGGTGAATTAGAGTGGCTGGCTCGTGAGTCAGCCATTTCACTTGGCCCAGGAAGTGACTCACGCCCCTAATCCTTCTGGAGGGGGACCCCTTCGAGTCTCTCTGGATTATTGGGGTCTCATGCTTCCAAGCCCTCCGAGACGGACCCAAGCTAAGATGCTCCCCCCACCCCTTCCCATACCCCACTGCTGCCTTGTCTCTGGCTTTCTGTGCTGAGGTTTCCTATTTCTCTGTCCCTCTCTGTCTCTAAATCTAATTCTGCCTCTCTCCCTCCCTTCCTCTCCCCTCCCTCTTACTACCCCTCTATCCCTACCCCTAGTCTTTCTCTCTGGTGAAAGGCAGGGAGATGTCACCTCCAAAGTCCCTGGTGGTGTGAAGAAATTCTCCAGGACCCTCTCTGAGTGTGGGCCCCTCTTGCAGCAGGAGCAGGGGCCCCTTTCAGTGAGCAGGCGGCCGCCGAGTCAGGTCTCCATCCCAATCCCTGTGTCCAGAGATCCACTTGGAGCCTGAAGAGGGGTTGCCCACTTTTTCTCCTTGAACAAGAACAGTCCCCAGCCTGGGGAGGCAGGCTAAGCAGTCCCCGCTCCTCAGATATGTCTCCTGACTCCCCACCCTTTGTTCCAGCACTCTGCCTTCTACTGATGCTGTCAGGAGCCGTGTCCCAGAAAGGTGAGGGGGTACACGCTGGGTAAGTCTGCAGGAGCAGACAGCCACAGGCGGAGCCTGGGGAGGGTAGGCCGGGGAGGATGAGACTCTGAGCTGTCCCCCACCCTCCATGCTCCCTCATCTGAGACCACCTTGCTCACCCATCCCCTTCTTGGCCCTCACCTTCTAACCATGTTTTCTGTCCCCACAGCTTCTTGCGCCTCTTGGTGTCCCCCAAACTCCACATGTGACAGTGCCACCACTTGTCGCTGTAACCCGGGATTCAGTTCTCTATCTGGGGAGATCATCAACAGCCCTGTGGAGTTCTGTGATGGTACCGAGGCTTGGGGGTGGTGGACAGGTGTACCCAAGATTGTAGGGCATCACTTATATCAGAGGGGGATGTGGTGATGGCTGGGCACCTCAGCTCTTGACCTAGAGAACATCATCGGACAGAGGAAAGGAAAAGGAAAAGATAGAGAGTTGGAGAAATAAGAAATGCCTTACTGGAGAGGGGAAACCCTGGTGGCATCGTGGCTTAAGTGCTATGTCTGCTAACCAAAAGGTTAGCAGTTCAAATCTGCCAGGCACTCCTTGGAAACTCTATAGGGCAGTTCTACTCTGTCCTATAGGGTCTCTATGAGTCGGACCCGACTCGATGGCAGTGGGTTTGTTTATTTTTTGCTGGAGAGGAGCTAGACCAACAAGAGTGCTATAGCTTGTCCTTCAAGGCCTGGGGCAGGGGATGCAGAGCTTCCCACTGATCCACCACCGACCACTGTGTCCAGTCGAGGGTGCCAACCAGAAGGCTGAGATGAGCAGAGCCAATGAAGTAGCCTTCAGGAATGTCCCACTCAAGCCTCAGCCCAGGCACAACAATGCAGCCTGAATCTTATTCTTTGCAAAAGACACTGATTAAATGTCAAGCTCTGCGCTGGGCAGTCGGGTGGGGATGGGATGTCTGCCCTGAGGAAAGCCGTATCCATAGGAGATGACTCTTTTCTCTGTTGCGTCCCAGACATCAACGAGTGTGCACCACCCACATCAGTGTCCTGTGGAAAATTCGCTGACTGCCAAAACGTGGATGGGAGTTACTACTGCATGTGCAGCCCAGGATACGAGCTGGCTTCTAGGGGGAGAATGTTCAGGAACAAGAGCGAGAACACATGTCAAGGTAAGAACTCTCCAGGTCCTGCATCTCCACCTCTCCAGAGCTGTTCCTTCAGCCTCCAGGGACCAGGTCCTGGCTACACACGAGCTACTCAGGTCTCAGATGGGACAGGCGTGCTATAGGCCTGTCCCACCAGCACAGAGGGGCAGGTGATGTGAGATCCACAGGCACATACCCTGGGAGGAGGTGTCTGGGTCCAAATTTTGGCTTTGCTGCCTGACATCTGTGTGTGATGTTGACTAGGGCACTTATTCATAAAGTGTGTTTGCATTTGAGATGCGATAACATTGTTAGAATTTTCTGTCTAAAAATTTCTTAAAGATAAAAAAAAAGCAGCTTTGCCTTTTGTTAATTGTGTGATCTTGAACAAGTTACTTTGCTTCTCTGGGCCTCAGTCTACCCATCTATAAAAGGGGGATGACCCGGGTAGCATGCTGGGAAGGTCAATGAGATCACAAGAGGGCTTCCCAGCACCAGGCTCACAGAAAGTGCTGCATCATTGATGTCTGAAAAAGCCATCTCCAGGGTGTCCTAGGAGGCTGAGGTTCAGGCCCAGGAGGAGCTGGCTGGGTGCAGCCAGGGGCTTCAGGTATGTGCAGGGCGAGTGGGAGTCAGTAATGGGCAGATGGGAGCCGTGACTCCCCCTGAGAGAGGAAGTCAGTGCAGAGTCCAGAGAGCATGGTGGGGAGGTAAACCAAGGGGGCAGGTGAGCCAGGCCCCCAGAGCGGGCTCTGATGAGGGCCCAGCTGACCCTTCCAGCACAGAGAAAGGAGCTGGTGGCCCTGGTCCCAGCGCCTTCCCTCGTGAGCCTGCCTTGTTGAAAGGAATTGGAAACAGGGCAGAGTCTGTCAGCAGAAACATGGACGCAGCACTGCTGGTCTACATGCTGACCCCTGTGGGTGGATGTTGCCCCGCACAAGGTCTCTGAGCCAGAGGACAGAGCCTTTCTGAATCAGGAAAAGGCCTCTCTGCTCCAGACGGACACAGAGGATAGGCTGGTTTTCAGCACCTGCTTGTCTTCTGCTGAGCGCCCTGAACAGCCTGAGCAATTGCACATGATGGGTGTGGACCTCTCTCCATGTGCCTGGGCTGGCAGGACCTCCTCACCCCGTTTTGAGCCCTCCACACGCGGCAGATTCAGGCTGGAGCTGTGGGGGCCTCAAGCACAGACTTGCATGCGCAGGGGTGAGGTCGGAGAGGGGCTCCCACTGACAGGTGACAGCGACATGATCCTGCTGGCTTGCAGCAGGACCTGTGGCCTGAAGACCCAGCTAAGTAGGGGCTTAGCAGGCCCTAGGTAGGGGTGGATTACCCAGCAAGCATGGTACACACGAGCTTACAGCAAGCAAGGTACACACAGGCTTAATTGTGTGTACTTACTAACCTGGAGTGCACAATTTCACACCAAAGAAGCCGTGAAAAACAGGTGACATTGTGTACTACAGACTGGTGACTAAGCACAATTAAGCCCGTGCAGATCTTGCTTATTGGGTGACCTGTCCACATCCAAGGGTATGTGCATGGTGGTCTCACAGCCCATGTGGCCTGTGACAGACACAAGATCCAAGGTCTCACCCTTTCTTCACAGACCTTCTCCCAGGCATTAGAGGGCCACTTCCAAAGCCTCTGAACAGGTCCCTGCCTGTCTGTCATCTTATTTGTATTAAAAAAAAGGGTGGCATTCTAAACATCTCCTGCCTCACCATGTGGTGTGTTCACAGCAATACCGTCTCCTTCACCACTGTCCTAACTTCTGGGGGTGGGACGGCCACTCCCATCTGCCCACAGGAACCTCCCTCTCTGGGCCCACAGTGCTCAGCCCTGCTCAGCACCCTCTCTGACTCCTGGGCCATGGTGGACCCAAGGGCACCGTCACCCACAGCAGGTGGGAGAGTCCAGGGAGGTCCACTGTCCCCTGCTCAACAATCTCTACCCAAAGAAGAGCCTTTTGGTGCTCCATTCATCCTCATGCTCAGCCTGCATCCCATTTCTCTGGCCAGGGCTCTGCCCTGACCTCCTGAATGATTACGGCTCCTGAGCCTGGGTGGCAGCTCTGGAGAACACTGGACTGTGTGAAAGTGACCCCACCCCGACCTGGAGAGCTGGGTAAAGCAGGGGCCCTGTGGGCCACACAGCAGAGAGGATGTGCCCAGCACCATTTCCCGGCAGAGTCTTTCCCAGGAGGTCAACCAGACGTGTGTGGGCTGGAGCACTGGGGATGAAAGATGAGGCTGAGCCCCACTGCTGGAAGGCGAGGGTGACGTGTGGATTCTCCACTCAGATGTGGGTTCTCAGCCACCCACTTCCTGCCAAGTCCACAGGGAGCTTGTGTGGGGATCTGAAAATTGTACCTTCTTGGCCCCTGGGCTGCCTGCATTGTCCTGGCTTGGGTGTGAGCCTTGGTCTTTCTCCCGGGATCTAAAGTCTCTGAGTTGGTGTGGATGAGACAGCTCTGACCTGCTAGGGTCACCAGGATCCCCAGGAGAGCTAAGTCACAGAACAGCTGCCCTGAAGAATCAGGCCAAAAGCCACCATGGGAGCCAAGAGTCTACTGTGGGCAGCATGTCCAGCCTTCATCCTGGGAAGGCTCATCCTGGCCTAGCTTCATGTCCTCAGGCCAGGTTGCAGAAGGCCAGGACCTCCCCACACCCTGGAGGCTGCCCGGGAGGACAAAGGGGCTGGAGCTGGCGGATGGGGAAGAGTCAGCCATTTCATCCACATCTGGAGAGCCGAACATCTGGGCCACCATACTTGCCCATAGATGCCTCTGTATGAATTAGAAAAGGCCTATGTGTGGGAGGAGACAGCCTTCTAGATGCTTCTGCCCTAGGAAATGCACCCGTCCCCAGCTCTAAAGCCTGCCTGTGGCCACAGGTGTCCACCACCCTCTCCTCCCCCTTGCAGATGTGGACGAGTGTCAGCAGAAGCCCAGACCCTGTAGAAGCCCAAGCGTCTGTGTAAACACACAGGGTAGCTTCACCTGCCAGTGCCCTCTCGGCTTTCAGCTGAAACCGGAAGACCCGAAGCAGTGCACAGGTAGAGCCCCTGGAAGACGTGTGTGACGATGGACTGGTGCCTGGGTGTCTTAGGTTACCTAGTGCCACTGTAACAAAAATACCACAAATGGGTGGCTTAAAAACACAGAAATTCGGAGTGCCAGCTCTAGAGGAAGACTTCCTGTCTCTGTCGGCTCTGGAAGAAGGTTCTTGTCTCTTCAACTTCTGCTGCCTGGTTCCTTGGAGATCTCCATGTGGCTTGACATCTATCTCCCCCATCTCTGCTTGTTTTTTTTGCTTATTCGATCTCCTTTGTATCTCCAAAGAAGGAGCCTGGGTGGTGCAGTGGCTAGAGCACTTAGCAACTAACCACCAGCCACTCCATGGAAGAAAGCTATGGCAGCTTTTGTAAAGATTCACAGCCTTGGAAACCCTATGGAGCAGTCCTATTGCTATCTACAGGGTCCCTATGAGTTAAAATCATCTCCACTGCAACGGGTTATACCTCCAAAGAGGCTGACTTAAGACACACCCTGCACTAATCCTGCATCACTAAATACAACAAAGACAAGCCATTCCCAAATGAGAATATAACCATGGACACTTAAAAAAAATGAAATAAAACTAAGCCCACTGCTGTGGAATTGATTCTGACTCATAGTGACCCTATAGGATAGAGGTTAGGATTCACAGCACAGTTTTGGCGGGGGCATAATTCAGTCCATAATACTGGGTATGGACGGAGGCAAGTCACATGGCCCAAGGAGGCAGGAGATTCTCAGGTACTCTTAATGCCAGGGGCCTGCTAAGACCCCGCCCAAGAACTCACTTCGACAGAAGGTGCCAGCACAGGGAAAGGGCCTTCTGGAACTGGGGTTCCCCTACTGAGACCTCTACCCCTGAGAGCACCCTCATATCTTCTTCATCTGTCTCATGCATGCAAAGTAGAGAGAATTGCCACTGCTGGTTCTGAGAAAGGTGACCCTGGCTGAAGAAGAGAGCTCTTAGTTAGGAAACCCAGCTCCCATGACTCAGTTTCCCTTCTGGCTTCTTTAGTTTCCTTGCCTATAAACTGAGTCTGGAGACCATGGTCTCCGCTGCTCTCACCTTCTGTGGAGGCCCACCTTAAAATGCTTTGAGATTGCAGTTGAAGGTCACCAGGTGGCAGTACTCTCAAGTATGGTGGGGTCCTGGGTTTTGGACTCTAAGAAGATGGGGAAATGGGTGTGGTCAGTCAAGGGGAGGCCTGAGCCAGGCTGGGCATGGTCTCATCTTCTGCCTTTGTCCCCAGATGTGAATGAATGTTCTTTGGAGCAAAAGCCATGTCACAACACCACCCACTGCCTCAACACCATAGGTGGCTATAGATGCAGCTGCAGACCTGGCTGGAAGCCAGTACCTGGGTCTCCCAATGGCCCAAACAACACCGTGTGTGAAGGTATGGAGCTCAGATCCCTCATCCTGGAGACCCTCAGAAAACGTATCTGACCACAGAACCTAGGACACCCACCCCAACCCAGCAGAATAAGTGCTGGGTTCCCTGCTGGGCCAGGCATCAACCCCTTTGAGACTAGATATGAAAAGATACGAAGGATGCCAGGACAGGAGCTGGGTGTCTGCAGGGAGGCTCCCTGGAGGGCCCCAGGCAGAGCTAATTATCGACTGGGACAAAAGTGTTTCAGTACCATCACCTGTGTACATTGTAGGGCTCATGCTTTGTGCCAGGCCTGTCCATCACTCAGAGATGTGCCATCTCCAGGTGGCATCATCTCATGGAGGAACAAGGGATTAATACCAGGAAGATGAAGGTGAGGCAAGCAGAGGAGAGAGGACTTGTAGCAGGCTGTGACAGAGACCGATCCTCTTCTTTTGTCCCCAGACATGAACAAGTGTGGTTCCGAGCAGCACTGTACTGCAGCTCTACTCGCTGACTCCACAGTGAGGAAATACAAGTGCTGCTGCCATCAAGGCTTGATGCCTGTCTTAGCTACCCAGTGCTGCTATTACAGCAATACTCCAGGTGGAGGCTTTAAGAAACAGAAGTTTATTTTCTCAGTTTAGCAGGCTAGAAGCCCAAATTCAGAGCTCCAGCTCCAGGGGAAAGCTTTTCTGTCTCCTTCAGCCTCGGAAATGAGGACCTCCTTGGCTCTTCAGATTCTGCTTCCTGGTTCCTCGGAGGGCTCTGTGCAGCTTGGCATCGCTCTTCCCCATCTCTCCTTCTTTTCCTTGTTTGTTTACAGTCTCCTTTCTATCTCAGAAGCCCTCAGCTGCTAACCAAAAGCCGGTGGTTCCAACTGGAGCTCACCTGGCTGCCACTCCATGGGAGAAAGATGTGGCAGCCTGCTTTTGTCAAGATTTACAGCCTTAGGAACCCCATTGGGCAATTCTACTCTCATCTATAGGGTGGCTGTGAGGTGGAATCCACACCATAGCAATGGGTTATATCTGGAAAGAGTGACTCACCTATACTACCCCTACCTCGTTAACATAACAAAGATGACCATTCCCAAATGAGATTATAACCACCTGCACAGAGGTTGGGATTTACAACATAGATCTGGGGCAAACGGAATTCAGACCATAACACTAGGTATGGATGGAGGCAGATTATACAGCCCAGTGAGGCTGGAGAAGATTCTCAGATTCCTGGGACACCAAGGTCCTGCTGAGGCCCTGTCCAAGGACTTGCCTCACCAGAAGTTCCCAGCACAGGGTAGAGTCCTTCTGGAACTGGGGTTCCCCTGCAAAGCCTCCGCTCCTAAGAGCACCCTCAGACCTTCCTCTCTGTCTCCTGCAAGCAAAGTAGAGGGAGGTGCCACTTCTGGTGCCCTCGTTGGGGAGTAAGCAAGAGAGTCCTTTGTCAGGAAATTTAGCTCCTATGACTCAGTTTCCCTCATGGCTTCAGTTTCACTGCTCATAAACTGGGTCTGGGGACCATGATCTCTGCTGCACTTATCTGGTGTGGAGGCCACCATCAGGTACTTTGGGACTGAAGTTGAAGGTCACCAGGTGGCAGTACTTTCAAGAGTGGTGGGGTCCTGGACTCAGGACTGTCTGTAAGAAGATGGGGGAGTGGGTGTGGTGAGTCAAGGAGAGGCCTGAGCCAGGCTGGGCAGGGCCCTCATCTTCTGCCTTTGTCCCCAGATGTGAACGAATGCTTGGAGCAAAACCCATGTCACGACACCACTCGTTGCATCAACACTGTGGGTAGCTATAGATGTCGCTGCAGACCCGGCTGGAAGCCAGTACCTGGGTCACCCAATAACTCAAACAACACCATGTGTGAAGGTACAAAGCTCAGATCCCTCATCCTGGAGACCCTCAGTAGAAACACCTGATCACAGATTCTAGGGCACCCACCCAACCGAGCAGAATGAGTGCTGGGGTCCCTGCTAGGCCAGGCATCAACCTCTTTGAAACTAGATATGAAAGGGTATGGAGGATGCTGGGACAGGAGCTGGGTGTCCATGGGGAGTCCCCGTGGGACCTCCAGGCAGAGCTAATTATTGACTGGGGCTAAGATGTTTCAATACTGTCACATGCATGTACATTGTAGGGGCTCATGTGCTGTGTGTCAGGCCTGTCCACCACTCAGGGATGTGCCATCACCAAATGGCATCACCGCATATGGGGGATGGGGCAGGGAGTAAGAGGGACTAATATCAGGGAGAAGGGGGGGAGGCATGCAGAAGAGTAGGGACCTGGCCCAGGCTGGGACAGGGCCTGACTCTCCTCTTGTGTCCCCAGACACGAGCAAGTGCAGCTCCACGCAGCATGGTGCCACAGCTTCACCTCTGCCTCTACAATGAGGAAATACTGGTGCTGCTGCCAACAAGGCTTGATGCCTGTCTTAGCTACGCTGTGCTGCTATTACAGCAAAACCACAAGCAGAGGCTTTAAGAAAAAAATTTATTTTCTCACAGTTTAGGAGGCTACAAGTCCAAATTCAGGGTGGTGGCTCCAATGGAAGGCTTGCTTTCTGTGTCAGCCTTGAGGAAGGTCCTTGTCTCTTCAGCTTCTGCTTCCTGGTTCCCTGGAGATCTCCATGTGGCTTGGCATCTGTCTTCCTCATCTCTCCTTCTTTTGCTTTCTTGTTTAATCTCCTTTATAGCTCACAATAAGGAGCCTTCAGGTGGAGTGGTTAAGCCCTGGGCTGCTAAGCAAAAGGTCAGTGGTTTGAACTTGAACTCACTGGCCATGCTGTTGGAGAAAGATGTGGCAGCCTGCTTTTGTAGAGATTTACAGCCTTAGAAACCCCACTAGGCAGTTTTACTCGCATCTATAGGGTGGCTATGAGGTGGAATCTACACTACAGCAGTGGGTCACATCTGGAAAGAGACTGAGCCAAGACACACCCTATACTAACCCTGCCTTGTTAACCTAACAAAGCCAACCATTCCCAAATGGCCTTCTAACCTCTGGCACAGAAAGTAGGATTTCCAAGCCAGATTTGGGGCAGACACAATTCAGTCCATTCTCAGAATCATATGATAGACATTAAGGTCCTGCTGAGGCCCTGCCTTGCCTTGCCAGAAGGTCCCAGTGTAGGCCAGAGGCTATCTGGAACTGAGGTTCCGCTGCAGAGCCCCTGCCCCTAAGACCTCCTCAACTGTCTTTTACAAGCTAACTAGAGGGAAGTACCACTTCTGGTTCTCCCCAGCCCTGGTTGGGGATTAAGCAGGAGAGTCCTTTGTTCAGAAATCCAGCTCCTGTGACTCAGTTTCCCTCATGGCTTCAGTTTCACTGCCCATAAACTGGGTCTGGGGACCATGGTCTCTGCTGCACTTATCTTGCATGGAGGCCACCATAAGGTACTTTGGGATTGAAGTTGAAGGTCACCAGGTGACAGTACTTTCCAGAGTGGTGGAGTCCTCACTCAGGACTGTCTATAAGAAGATGGGGGAAATGGGTGTGGTGAGACAAGGGAAAGCCTGAGCCAGGCTGGACAGGGCCCTCATCTTCTGCCATTGTCCCCAGATGTGGATGAATGCTTGGAGCAAAACCCATGTCACAACACCACTTGCTGCCTCAACACTGTGGGCAGCTATAGATGCTACAGCAAACATGGCTGGAAGCCGATATCTGGGTCACCCAGTGGCCCCAACAACACTGTTTGTAAAGGTATGGAGCTCAGATCCCTCATCAGGGAGGTCTTCAGTCAGAACATCCGACCACAGACTGTAGGGCACCCACCCCAACCCAGCAGAATAAGTGCTGGGGTCTCTGCTGGCCCAGAGGTCGACCCCTTTGAGACTAGGTATGAAAAGATACAGAGGATGCTGGGAAAGGAGCTGGGTGTCCAGGGGTCCCTGCCCCCAGACAGAGCTTATTGTTTACTGAGACACAGGTGTTTCAATACTGTCACGTGTGAACATGGCAGGGCCTCATGGGCTGCTTGTCAGACCTGTTTACAAGCGGATGGCTTTAACAAACAGAAATTTAGGAGGCCAGAGGTCTGAATTCAGGGTGCCAGCTATAGGGGCGGCTTTCTCTCCCTGTTGGCTCTGGAGGAAGGCCCTTGTCTCTGAAGTTTCTGCTTCCTGATGGCTTGGAGATCTCCATGAGTCCTGGTCTGGGCTTCAGATCAATTCATTCTGGTTCAAACCCCAGCTGAGAATCTGCATTTCTAACAAGTTCCCCACTGGAAATTTGCATTACTACAGATATTGTGAATCAGAATCTACATTTTCCACAAGATCGCACAGGTGATTCCCACATATAACTTCCTGGGAACTTGTTAGAAATGCCAATTCTGTGCAGGGGTCCAAAATGGACACAGTGGGTTTGAAGCCCTGCTTGGCATTTGTCTGATCCCATCTCTTCTCTGCTGGCTCATTTTTCTTCTCTTTTATATCTCAAAAGAGATTGACTCAAGCCACACCCTCCACTAATTCTGCCTCATTAACATAACAAAGAGAATCCCTGCCTAAATGGGATTATCACCAAGAGGGGTGTGGAAGTTGGGATTTACAACACATATTTTAGGGGACACAATTCTGTCTGTAACAGTGCCCAAACCTGGGGTCCAGAATAGCCAAGTAACTACCAAGTGTAAAGGTAGGTGGCCTGACCCGACCACAGATGCCCCCCAAAACACACGCACACGCACACGCACACACACACACACACATGCACGCACGCGCACTCACACACACACACACACACACACACACACACACACACACACACACACACACACACACACACACAGTCCCACCCAGTGAACTGTGTCCTGTCTCCACAGAGATGCCCTTCCCCTCCTGGACCCTGCCCTCTGAAGTCAGCAGCAGCCAGGTAAGTGGCTAGACTGGGACCCAGGAAACCGGAAATCCCTCTATACAGCATTCCCCCCTTTGCCCTTGCTCCCTACTCCCCAACACTGGGCTCTGTGACCCTGCTGTTCTTCCTCTCCTCAGCACCTCTCCCGCTTCTTTAAGAATGTTCAGGATCTGGGCAGAAATTACAAGCCACAGTTGGCCAACGACACTATCCTAGTAAGTGAAAGACCTGGGGGGAGCCCTGGACAGTGTGGGGTTGGCTGAAAGATGCTTTACTGTGGGCGGAGACAGCCCTTGGCTCAAGCAGTGGTCTTCTGTCAGGGACACATATGTGTCTGTCTGCCAATTAAGTCAACGAACTCATCCTATAAAAAGTGCTACATACCTCATTCCTAAATATCACTATGGTCACCTTTAAAGTACCCCCCTTGGGAAATTATGCACTGACACCAGTACTTAGTCCACCCTTCAAAGCAATTTTGGAATTCTTTTTCTGGAATGGCTGTCAGAGCTGTTATTGCATTATTCTTGATGTCCTGAATGACATCAAAATGTCTTTCAATATTTCCTTTATCATCAGGTAAAGAAAAAAGTCACTGGGGACCAGATCAGGTGAGGAGGGAGGGTGCTCCCATATGGTTATTTGTTTACTGGCTAAAAGCTCCCTCACTGAGAACTATACAGTTAGGTTTGCAAACTTGCCACCTTGTCACCATGCACAGTGGCCATTCCAGAAACAGTTCCAAAATTGCTATGGAGGGTGGACTAGGTGTTGGCGTAAGTGCATAGCTTCCCAAGGGGAGTACTTGAAGGTGACCATAGTGATGTTCACTGACTTGTTAGACCTTGAATATGTGCACACAGGCCTGATCCTCTCACTTGTCCTCTGGCTACTGCAATGTCTCAGTGATACCCCTATGCCTGGAAACCAGAGGCTTCTTCAATCTGTCCTCCGGGACTGGGAGTAGGGGGTGAGATCAGGGTCCTTTTGGCAGCCCTGTGATCAGTCAGCCAGTACCTCTGTCACCCATCACCCCCAGAAACTCATTGAGTACCTGGATGAGCTGCTGGAGGCTCCCTGGGACCTTGCAAACCTGAGCCAGTCTACACGGTACCGCATCATCACCCGCCTGCTCTTGGACCTTGAAGAAGCCCTGAGGACCCTGGCCCAGGGCTTGCCAGGACCCTCCTACACCTACCATTCCCCTTCAGACACAGGTGAGGTGTCATCCTGCCCTGGCCTAGCCCCAGGCCCCAGCCTGCACACAGTTCCCAAGTCACAGCCCCTCTCCCCTCAGAACTGTCCCTGATGATCCGGGAACCGGACGAGGATGGGGACGGGATTGCGATCGTGGGCCGGAGCCATGCTCGCATGAAGCTCAGCTGGGCTATGGCAGCAGCCGGTCCAAACAACTCAGGTAACAGCAGTGGTCAGGAGAGGGGGCCGTGGGACAGGGAAGGAGACCTCTGGGGAGAAGGCCAGGGTGCGATTCAGTGTGTGTTCTCACTGGGCACTGACCCATTGCATGGGACTCCAGGTTCAGAGTGGGGCTGCCCAAGCGTGGATTCCACACATTTAGAGACAGAAGGGTATATGGGAGAAGATATGGCAGGGCAGAAGGAGGCAGTAAGTCTGTCTGCTCCCCAGGCCGCACTGTGATGGGCATCCTCTCCAGCCCAAACTTGCGGAGACTGCTGGACAACACCTCCCTGGATTTGGAGAGCTCAAAGAAAGAAAAGCTGGAAGAGATCTATGAAATTCCAGTCCGTGGGGCCCAGCTCAGAGTCCTCTCAGCCATCAACACTGTGTTCTTAAGCAACAAAGACACGAAGAAACTCAACTCTTCTGTCACCTTCGCCTTCTCCCACCTTGTGAGTCTTCAGGCTGGGGGTTGGGGGTCAGTTCTCCTGCTCACCTCGTAGCCCAGGTCCTGGTGGCCCTTCTGCAGCCTTTGTTTCCTCACTTCCTCCCACTGTGCCAGTTCCACAAACACACCCCAGGGCCTTTGCACCTGCTATTCCAGCTGCCTGTGACACTTTTCTTCCCATACGTAGCTCTGCCCTTTATTCTCAGACCTTGTTCAAATGTTGCAATCATGTGGAGAACTCTTCTAACCTACTTATTTAAAACAACCTACAATCACATGCCACATTTCTCCTACACTTTCACTTTTTCCTCTCCTACTGTTCCCTCTAGTTTATCATCCATCTCTTGTCAGCAAGTCAACCTCTAGAGAGCAAGAGATTTTAGTCTACTCTTTTCACACTTGTGCCTGTAGAGCTGGCAAACAGCACATGCCACATAAACACCTGTCAAGAAACAGCAGCCGTCCCAGAGGTCAGGACTCATGAGTGGGCTCCAGCCAGCCTCTCTGACTGCCCCACCCACCCACAGCCAAAGATACCGGGGCCACGGCAGGAGCTGATCTGTGCCTTCTGGAAGGGTGAGCAGTGGTCCACCACAGGCTGCCGGATGCTAGGTGGGAGGACTAACAGCACCACCTGTCAGTGTGACCACCTGAGCAGCTTTGCCATCCTCATGGCCCACTATGACGTGGAGGTGAGTGACGGGGAAGGTGACAAGATCAGCGTAGCTGGTCCCCTGTGGTCCAACCAGCTGCTTGTTCAAACGTGTCTGTACAATTGGACAGCCCAGGTGGCCCCACGCCCTTTCCTCTTCAGGGGGCTCTTTTGTTATTGTGACTCATGACAACCCTATACAACAGAGGAGAATCCTCTGTGGGGTTTTCTAGGCTGGAATCTTTATCAGAGCAGACGGGTCCCTTGGAACCACTGGTGTGTATCATGCCACCAGGGCTTTCTAGCACCCAGCAACTAAACTCAGCACCCTGGCACTGCAGGGCCCAGCTCTGGCCAGGGCCCCTCTGATCTCCCCCCACACCAGGTATTACATATGTGGCCTCAGAGGGGGCCACCACGAGCAGGGCCCGGGGTGGATAATCCGGCTGGCCAGGCAGAATAGAGGAGGCTGGTGGTCCCGGCCACAGGCCCAGCCCTTGCAGAAGTGTGGAACCCGTTAGTTGATAGGTGTGGCCAGATATAGGAGGAGTGGGAGGTGAGGTCAGAAACTGGGCCGGTCTGAGCTGGAAAAGCAGGGAGGCTCCCGTGGAGGCTGCCCTCCTCAACCTCTGTCAGAGCAGTCACGTGGGCAGCAGGCAGGAGGCAGCCGTGGCAGGAAACCAGAAGAGAATTAGGAATCCCTGCCGTTGCGGCAGGATGTTACTTGGGACGAGGGAGACACAGGCAGGCTTGTTTAGATGTTGAGCAGAGTCCCACAAGCTAGGTCCTAGGCGGGTCTGGGGAGAGGGGGGATCCAGGCCTCAAGTGTCGGATTGAATCCCGTCCACCCCATTGCTCCCACCCCAGGACCCGACGCTGGCCACGATCACCAAGGTGGGGCTGGCTGTGTCGCTTGTCTGCCTGCTGCTGTGCATCGTCACCTTCCTGCTGGTACGGCCCATCCAGAACTCCCGCACCACGGTGCACCTGCACCTCTGCATATGCCTCTTCGTGGGCTCCGCTATCTTCCTGGCGGGCATTGAGAACCAGGGCGGTGAGGTGAGCCCTCCTTGCCTGAGCGCTAGGGCAGAAAAGAAGCCTGGGAGGGCGGGCCACACCCTCCCTTCCTTCAGGCTAGGTTCAGGAGGCCATCAGGTTCCTCCCCAAGATCCGGCCAGGCTCTGCTCCCTGTAGCTTTAGAGGCCGAAGACCAAGTCCCGGCTATGCTCGCCTCCAAGGTCTAGGGCGGCGGGGCCGAGGAGGCGCCGGGTCCTGCCCACTCGATCTCGGCCCCCATCCACCTGGCTGTGTCCGGGTCCACTGGCCTGGCTTGAGTGTCAGGGAGGGATCCAGCACAGCCCTCCTCCACCCGGCTCCAGGCCATGGCCCCACCCCTAGGTGTCTAAGCACCGCCCACCCCAAGGACGAGCGTAGGTCCCGCTCCGGCAGAAGTGCCCACGCCCACATCCAACCCCACCCGCACTGAAGGTCCCCGACTCCTCCCCACAGGTGGGGCTGCGGTGCCGCCTAGTGGCCGGATTGCTGCACTACTTCTTCCTGGCTGCCTTCTGCTGGATGGGCCTCGAGGGCCTGGAGCTCTACTTCCTCGTGGTGCGGGTGTTCCAGGGCCAGGGCCTCAGGACGCGCTGGCTCTGCCTCATGGGCTATGGCACGCCCGGCGTCATCGTCGGCATCTCGGCAGCTGTCAACAGCAGGGGCTACGGCCGTGACCTCTAGTGAGTGTGGCAAGTCCGGGGCATAGGGCAGCACCACACACACATGGCCTGCACCCCCCTGGAGGGCTCTGACCTGGGCCTCCGGGGCGCTGATGGGACCCTCCTCCCCTCACACAGCTGCTGGTTGGACCGGGAAGGCGGCTTCATCTGGAGTTTCCTGGGACCTGTGACCTTCATCATTCTGGTAACTGCTCACCCCACACATCCATCCGAAGCTGGCCCTTCACTGCCTTCCTGCAGAGGTCCCTGCCTCTGTGATGTCCTGGGGCATCCCCTAATCTGAGTTCCATTTTTCCTACCCAGTGCAACGCTGTCATCTTCGTAATTACTGTCTGGAGGCTCAGTCAGAAATTTTCCGAAATCAACCCAGACTTGAATAATTTAAAGAAGGCAAGGTGAGTGAAGGGAGTGGGAGGACACATGGAGAGCTGGAAGGGGGCCTGGCCTCACCCTGCTGTCCCTTCCCCAGAGTGATCACCATCACAGCAGTGGCCCAGCTCTTTGTTCTGGGCTCCACCTGGGTCGTCGGCCTGGGCCTCTTCAACCCCCAGAGCTGGGTCCTAGCCTACATCTTCTCCATCCTCAACTGCCTGCAGGGCTTCTTCCTCTTCCTGCTCTACTGTGTGCTCAATAAGAAGGTGCAGCCTGCTGGGCCAGGGTGGGGACAAGCTGGGGTGGAGGTGGGCATGGGATGGGACCTGGGCCACTTTCCCCCTAACTTGGCACCTGGGTCACACAGGTAAGAGAGGAATACTCTAAGTGGGCCTGCCTGGTCACCAGGAGCAAGTACTCAGAGTTCACCTCATCCATGTCTGCGACCAGCCACCAGACCCGGGTAGGGACCGTGCCTGGGCAGGGTTGTAGAAATGGGGGGTGCCCCAGCAGCCAACTCAGGCCTCACGGGCTCGTTCCTCTCCAGTCCCTCAGACCATCAGAATCTGGCATGTGAAGAAAGGTTCTGGACCAGCTGGCAGTGGCCATAGCAGCTTTTGCACATGCTGAAGACCAGCCCCTCCTCTTCCACTTCTCTCCCCACCCTCCCACTGTGCACCAAGGAGAGGGGCAACAGCTGTGGTCTGGCACCAAACCCCAGAACAGCCAAGACAGGTGGACTTGCTTCTGGCTGCCCCTCTCTGCTCTACCCTGGTAACCCTGGCTGCATCGCATGGTGGGGACATGGGCGGGGCCAGAGCTCCAGCCTGGAAAACAGGTCTTGGGGACAGACTGACTGAGGGCTGCTGGCCCCAACCTGGCACTTTCCTCTCATCTACTTTGCTACAGAGCAGAGGGGCCAGGTGCTAGGGCCCAACTTCCCTCACAAGCTAAGACTGATGTCAGGGGCAGGAAAGGCAGTGCCGAGGCCCCCAGGTCTGCCACCTGAAACTCACGGTACACAGGCCCAATGGCCCAGGGCAGAGTTCTGCTTTAGAGGCTGTGGATGTTACACAGGTTGTTTTATTTTTTAATCTGCATAAAACTTTCAGTGTTGACACTTATGGATCACTCTGATATAGGTGGATGATACAGGGGCTCACTGGCCACCCCCAGTGCCATCAAAATGCTGGTGATGCCCAAGAAATGAGTGGTGGGAGTCAGGCTTCCATAATAAATTTATTTGCGCACAAATCTACAGCTTTAACGCAATAGAGAGAGGTCCATTGTCGCCGACGGAGACGAGACCAGAAGGCAGCAGGCGGGCGGCAGGAAGGGCTCAGCCTGGAGGGCACAGGGTTACCGGCTCTGCTCAACTGGAAGACACAGGGAAGGCCCGGTGACTACAGGGAAGGACCCGCCCTGCCAGTCCCTGGCCCCCAACTTGCCACGGACTTACTATATGTGGAGATGTCAATTTCTTCTGGAAGCTCTGCCACATTCACTTCAAACCGATCCTGGACGTTATTCAGGGTTTTGGCATCACTCTCATCAGACACAAAAGTGATAGCCAGGCCTTTGGTGCCAAAGCGACCTGCGCGGGCCACCTGAGAGGGACAGGAGCAGGAGTGAGTTCCCCATCCAAATACAGGAGAGGGAGGCAGCTCACTGTGGGCCACTCACCCGGTGGAGATAGGTGTCTGAGTCTCCAGGCATGTCATAGTTGAAGACGATATTGACCCGCTCAATGTCCATCCCTCGGCCAAACAGATTGGTGGCCACCAGGATGCGCCGCTGGAAATCCTTGAACTGTTGATAGCGTGACAAGCTGGAGTGCAAGGGGAACAAGTGGAAGTGTCAGGTGCCAGGTGCCAGGTTTTCTCTCTGGTCGGGCTTCTTTCGAAAGCTGCCCCAGCCTGTGCACTCACCGCTCCTCCTGTGCCATTCCCCGGTGGATGGCAATGGCTGGGAAGTTCTGCTCCACGAGGAGCTGGGCCAGGGCCATGCAGCGCTGCACTGACTTCACAAAGATCACCACCTGTGAGGGAGTGGCAGTCAGGCTACAGTCCTGCCATCAGCAGACTCCGAAACCCTCGATCCCCAGGACATGCCACAGCAGTGTCACCTGGTTGAACTCCAGCACATCCAGGAGATCAAACAGCTTGCGGTTCTTCTCGCTGTCCTTGAGCTTGACGTAGTACTGCTGCAGTCCGTGCAGCGTGAGCTTGGTCTCGTCGTCCACAAACACCTCCATGGGCTGTCGGGGGAGGAGGCAGGGAAGGGTGAGCAGGGCTTACTTCTGGGTCTATTACCTGCCCAGAGAACCTTCCAGAGGAGACTCCTTTGCTGGGAGGCCTCCCAGTAGGCGCCTGCTGTATCCTGACCTCAGTAAAGACTTCTATACCAAAAGGTGAATTTAAGTTGTGATCCAACTTGGTGGAGGGAAGGAGTGCTCCGCCTGGCCTCCCAGCATCCTGTGTGCCTTGACAGCAGTGGTGTCCCAGGGCTCTGGGGATGCCGGAGTGACCGTGCTTGGCCCTGCTGGCAGATGCAGTCTCGCCCTACTCACATCCTGCATGAACTTCCTGCAGACTGGCCGGATCTCCTTGTTCAAGGTGGCGCTGAACATCATGCACTGCTTCTCATGGGGGGTCAGGCGGAAGATCTCCTGCACATCCCGCCGCATGTCTGGAGGGGCAGGAAACACATAGGCATCAGTACCTGCCAGCCACAGCCCCCACCCGAGACCAGGCCCAGACCCCTCCCAACCTGAGCCAGGGAGCTGCTGGCACCATGATGAGGGCAGGCGGTGTGAGATGGGACCAAGTGGAGAGAGGGGCAAGTCCAAGGTGCCTGAAGGGCTCGACTCGCGCGAGCACAGGCGAGGGAGGAGCTGCGGTCCACTTAAACGCGGCGAGCGCGGAGTAGCCGTGCCAGAGCACCTCGTGCCACGCTTCAGGGAGGGGAGCCTGAGGCAGAGACAGCGGCTGGGGTGACAGCTGCAGCTGCCCCCGACACAAGCCCTGTCTCCTATCACCCTGTCAGGGCTCTGAGGCCTGGGGAACCTAGAACAAAGGCCACAGACGGCTAGGTGACAGCACTCTTGGGACCAAGAGTGTGTGTGCCTGTGGTCCTGTTCAGCTTGAGGTTAGGAAGAAGCAGGCACACTGGCAAAATCAGATCTTTCCCTAAGATTGTTTAAGGGAGACCTATGTGCTGGCCACCCACAACCCCAACTCAAGAAGCCTACTGTCAAGGCCCAGGGAATGGCTGGCTCTGTGCCCACGGAGGGCTGCAGGCGGGGCCTAGCCCTGGAGGGTACTCACCTAGCTGCTCCAGCATCTTGTCACACTCGTCCAGCACGAAGTGCTTCACGTTCTTCAGGTTGAGGCTCCTGTTCCGCACAAGTGCCAGAATGCGGCCCGGGGTCCCCACCACGACATGAGGGCAGTTCTTCCTCAGCACATCTTCGTCCTTCTTGATGGAGAGGCCACCAAAGAACACAGACACCTGCAGGGACAGGGAGAAGTTACTTTTGCCCACCTAGGACAAAAGCTCCCTTTTCTCCTTACTAACGCCAGGCCTGTGGCCCTGCCAGCATGGGCCTGCGGCCCCCTAGAATGTGAGCCACCACCCCCATGCCTGACAACAGGCCAGGCCCACAGGGACACAGGCCTGAGAGCCTGGTTGGTTCCCATAAAAAAAAGCCCCAGGGCTAGAGCCGTGGAGGCCTTGGGGGCCATGCATAATTCATCAGGCTTCAAGGAGCATAAACCGCTGCAAACCTCAAAGGCAGCTCCTACAGCCAAGCTTAGGAAACACTGGCTGGGTAAGAGCCAAGGCCAGCCAGCTCGCTGCGGAACACCGTGGAGCCCTGGCCTGGGGGCTCACCTTGACACTGGGCATGTACTTGGAGAAGCGCTCGTACTCCTTGCTGATCTGGAAGGCCAGCTCCCGAGTATGGCACATGACCAGAACTATCACCTGTGGGGCGGAAGGAGACGGGTCCTTAAGCCAAGGTCCTGAACCTTCCCCGGGCCCACAGCCCACGCGGGTATGCTCTTCCCTTCTGGCCCACAGTGTGTAGGCCTCACCCCACCTGGACCTGCCACCACTCCCTCACACCCAGACCACCGGCAGGCTCAGTCCCGTGCCGCCACCTCCTCACAGACCTCCACTCTCTTCTAGCTACTGAGGTCTGCCCCCCAGCCCAGGAGGCAGAGGGCTCCTGTGGGCACCACCACCCAGCACCTGCCATCAGGTCAACGAGGCCCGGCCGAGCCCAGCTGGCCTGCGCTCTCTGCTGGAGCCCTGTGCAGTAGAATTCCCAGCTTTGTGAAAACATAAAACTGAAGGGAGCATAAGGCACTGAACATGGCAGTGTTCTCTCCATGCAGGGAAACTCTGGATACTTTTCTTTTCGGCTTACCTGTATTTCCTGATTTTGTTAGCTAAGTAATGTACTTAACTTTAAAAGCCCACAATAAGAGTATGGGGGCAGAAGTGCTTAAGAAGAGGTGAAAGCAGAACAGGGAGCAGCATGGCTCCTGGGAAGGGCAGCCCTCTCTTGGCTGCCCTGGAGGATCGGGCCGGGAGGGTAGGTCATCCATACCTGTCCGTTGACAGGCTCAATCTGCTGCAGAGTGGCCAGCACAAAGACCGCCGTCTTGCCCATCCCAGACTTGGCTTGGCACAGGACGTCCATCCCCAGGATGGCTTGGGGGATACACTCATGCTGGACTGTGAGAGGAAAAGGACATGAGAGACCAGATGCGGGGTGCCCCGTGCAGGCTCCTCAAGACTGGTCAAGGGCCCCGGTTAGGACAGGGAGAGGCGACAAAGCCTCAGTATGTCACCAACAACTGGGGGCCTGGAGTATCCACCTGGTAAAGCAGAGTGCCATGCTGCAAAGGGCAGCTACTGGATACCTGGTGGGCACAGGCCCTACCTGAGCACCAGCAACTCCACTAGGAAGGAGGTGCTCCCATACAGGGCCAGAGCTGGTCTTGGGGAGGGGCCCAGGCAGGGGAGAAGGCCAGGAAGCATACCCTCAGACGGGTGCTCAAAGCCACAGTCCACAATGGCTCTGAGGAGCTCTGGCTTCAGCAGAAAGTCCCGGAAGCCAGAGCTGTGGATGGAAACATAGGAACCCTTGACGTCTTTCTTGGCGGGAGCAGGAGTGCTTTCAGGAGGAGCCTGGGGCTCTTCATCATCATCGTAATCCAGAAGCTCATTTTCCACGTCCTGTTCTGCCATCGTGCTGAGGACAGAGCAGAGGAGGGCAAAGGGCAGTGACAATGGAGCCTGCAGGAAAACTCGCCCGGCCGGGAGGACACGGCCCAGGGAGGCATGGCTCTGCTGGTTGCTCCCGACAACAGGCACCAGAGCGCACTCGGTCAGGACTGCTCCGCGCAGTGCATCACTGGCAGGTCCTGCGAGGTCCGCCTGTGAGCTGCTTCTACCGCCACCCTCTGTCTCCACATACCAGCACTGGTCTAAGATGCCTCACCTCACCCTGCCCCAACCCTGCCATATCCGGCCCTCAGAAAACACACACCGCCGTCCCTGAGTGGCACCAATGGTTTGTACTAGGCTACCAACTGCATGGCAGGCAGTTCAAATCCACCCAGGGTGCTGCAGAAAAAAAGGCTACAGATCTACTTCTGTAACGATTACATGGAATAAAACCCTACGGAGCAGTTCTACTCTCTAACACACAGGGTCACTATAAGTCAAAAACCAACTCAGTGGCCACCAAAACACACACCAGGGGGGTCACACTCCCACACACGCACAGACAACCTCAAAGGGTTCCTAGTGCTTTCAGACTGAGCCCCAATTTCGCCCCCTCCTTGTGGGGCCCAGTCTTCCTCACTCAGCAACACCCGTCACGGCAGCCCAGCCCTACGTCTCAGGGCTAAAGGAGCCCATGTACCTCTGCTGCCGGGTCTTTGCAAGAAGGGGCTTTCACAGTCTGAAGTTCCACCTCAGATGCCCAGGTGAGGCAGACCCTCCCCACCACCGTCTGGTGCAGGACCCAGGGACCCAGAGACGGGATCACTGCCCTGGAGGAGGCCGCTGCAATGCTGGAGATGGGTGTTCATCAGACAGTGGTGTCTTCCCAGCCTGGCCTCTCCTGCTATTTGTGGTTGACACAAGGGAATAATTAAGTGCTCTCATGAAAAGGCCTCCCAGTGGGCCCAGGGCCAGCAAAAATAAAGTGGAGACAGTACATGGAATTAATATAAAGCACACCTCCTTGCTTTATTTAGTCCATTGCTAGTGTACAAAGCACCCAGAGAGCACAGCTGTGCTACCCGGGATCCAACCCTGAGGACAGTCTCTTTCTGCACTCCTGCCCAGCCTGGGGACAAAAGTGCAGAAGCAGTGCCTTTTCTTCCCAAATCAAAGTGCTACAAGCCCTAGGCCCTGTTTCTGGTCCTCCTCTCTGTGGCTTCATCTAGTAGCCCCACTTAAACACCCTGTGCTCTCTGGAGATGACTTCTCACGACCTTCAGCCTCACTTAGGCAGCTGCCTCCTCCACAGCTCCCCTTAAGCTCAAAATTCCTGGAACGAAACCGTTCCTCCCTACAGCCTTAAGTCTCCTAAGCAGCAATTCCGTTCTCTTGCAGCCTGCCTCTTCTCACCCACCCTCCATGTCCCACCCGTCAGTGAGCCCTGCCGGTTGGATCAGCCACCTCACCCTGCTCACTGCTCATCACTTCCTCGTTTTACGCGAACAGTGCTACGTATCCAGAATCCACACACCACACTGCTTACCTGTTTACAGCACACAACTGAGATATGTGCAACCACCCCCACAATCAATTTTAGGATATTTTATCACCGCAAACAGAAACCCCAAACCCCATACCCATTCTAGACATCTCACACCACCAGTAAGATGAGATACATGGGCTTTGTGTCTGGCTTCTTTCCCTCAGCACAATGTTTTTAAGGTTCATCCACATGGTGGCGTGGATCAGAACTTCATTCCTTTTCACAGGTAACACGACATCACTTGGATGCACCACCCCGTTTCCCTGCTCATCCATTGCTGGACACTTGGGACCCACCCCTGTGGCCTGGATTATGGCAGCGGCCTCCTCACTGGTCCCTGGCTTCCACCTCCCCCTTCCCACAGTAGCCAGAGGAGGCTAAGTCAGATGATGTTATCCCTCTGTTCACAACCCCCACTACCTATGGCTCCCATCTGCTTGGAACAGTCCTTACCACTGCTGATCACACCAACACGGCCTGAACACCCCCTCTACTGGCCTCGGACATCCAATCATCACCAGCCACGCTGCTGCGCCTCAAACTCATCTCTGTGCTTTTGCACTCACTCACTCACTGTTCCTCTACTCAAATTATGTCACTCCAGAAGGGTCTTTCCTGGGGGCCCCGACTACAACAGCACACGCTCCAGTCATACCAGCCCCTTGCCACAGCTCATTCTTCTTCCCACCTGACATGTCATGTGTTTGTCACTCTCACCTGATGAGCTGTTTTAAGGATTACCATGTCCCCAGCACCTGGAACAGGGCCAAGCACACAGCAGGGACGTACTCACTTACCAATGGTTGAACAAACAGAACTAGAATCCAGGGCTGAACCACCTTCTTCTTTTTTTTAGTTATATTCCCTACTGAGAATTTATATTTACACTCCAGACAGACTCAACCAAACTTTACATTCTAACAAGATCCCCAAGGATCCTGTAACAATCACTAAGGGATCTGGTTAAAATGTAGATTCTGATTCAATACATCTGGGGTAAAAATGCAAACTCAGCAGAACTTCAGACTGGTAGGTAGCCTTCCCTGCTAGAATCAAACCCTCGAGGCAGAGTTCTGGAGCTAAGTAAGCACTGCCGGTTATCTGTTCTTTGAAAGAGACAGCACCTGGTAAGGTTCCTGAGGGCAATGACTAGCAAAAACAGAAAGGGGTCATTACCCAAGCAGCAAGGAAAAAGGCAGGAGCCAAAAACGACCCTTCTGGGGAATGAGAGTGGGATTTCATGGCTGACTTCATTTGCTGCGCAACAGGGAATCACTGATGAGGTTCTCAGTTGAGTGATTCATCCAGGATGATGGAGTGCGGGTGGAACTATCAGCAAGGAAAAGCAGGGTAGGGGCATGAGGGAAAAAGAGGGTGGAATAATCCAGACACTCTGGATGATCTAAGAACAAAGAGCCAGGGTCATCAACTACGAGCTTCAAACCTGAGCCATCAACGGGGAGTGGTGAACAACAAAAACTACGCTGATTGCCAATGACTCCATTCCAACTCATAGCGACCCTACAGGACAGAGAAGAATTGTCCCATTGTCTCCCAAAAAAGTACCTGCTGGATCCGAACTGCTCATCTTTTGCTTGGCAGCCGTAGCACTTAACCACTACGTCACCAGGGTTTCCAAGTCACCAAGGGACAGCGATGTATTTAAAATCACTAAGGATGTCAAATGAACTTTGGCCTCTAACAATTTTAAATATTTCCCAGAGGTTGCTACACATGGTCTAACACTCCAAGCAAATTAGATCAAAATCAGACTGGATGTGGCGGGCCTTCCGGAGTGGATGGACGCGGACAACACGACACTTGGTCTTAAGTGAACCTGCCCAACCCGGAGTTTGCTCCTTACTGAGGTCCTGTATTTCCAAGACTACTTTGTTCCCCCTAAATCTCTGGAATCCCAAACCTCCCAAACGCGGAGCAAGAACACAGCCAGGTGAAAGGGATTCCTGAGACTCGGAGAGGCCTGTCCCGTCCCAAAGGTTCGACTTCTCCTATCACACCCCCAGTTCCCAGTTTCGCCCTCAGGGCCCCTCCCCATTGCGGCCTGGACTCTGTAGGGACGAAGGACAGGCGGGCTCGGTGGGCACGAAAACCCTTCGAGAAGCGACCCCGAACCCCAACAGCCGGCCAGCCCCGGCGCATGCGCCTTTGCGCCCAACGGCCACCGCCCGCTCCAGGTGCCCCAACGCCCGTTAGCACCCCTCAGGTCTCGTGCCCCCTTCACTACTCCCTCCGCACCTAGCGTCTTTCTTCACTCGCTGGCCTGCTGGCCTGGCGGCTCGGCCCCGCGGCCCCGCGCCCAGCCCATCCACTCACCCGACTCTCGGCTCACCCCCGCGTGCTACTAGAAGTGCCAACTGCCTCCGGTCAGCAACCTCGCGCTCTGACAGCAACAGCCGCACTGACTGCCTTCCGTAATCTTCGGAGGCTCCACTCACTGGGCCACTGCCTTGTTATTCAAGAGTGGTGGCAGCGGTGATTGGATAACGTGGAGGCCTCGGTTGACTATTGGTGAAGATGGAAAAGAGGGCTGTGCTTATGCCTCGTGTTCATTGGCCAATCTAAAAGTGGTCACGCCCAGGTGGGTTGACTGACATGGACGCAGCCCCTACTCTGTCGCGTGACCGGTAATTTGCCCTTCCCCCTCTCTACGCCCCTCCCCTCCGCCGTGGCCAGCGCCATGTTTAATGTTGGCGAACGAAGCTGAAATGAGTGATGTGCCGTCACGACCCTACCTATCGGAAAGGGGGCCTGTGCACCGGTCCCCGAGTCCGGGACTCTCGGAGTGGGCATCAATACGTGGCCTTTTTGTCCTTCACGGTAGAGGCTCTGAAGGGCCTTGAGGAAGAGTGCACGTTGGAAATGAGTCCAGCGTGGAGGAGACAGCGTTTGGCATCAGCAGTGGGAAAGGGTTCCTTAGCGTGAGAGAGAAATGATGAAAAGCAGCAGATTTCTTTTGTTGGGAGTGTTGATGTTCTGGATCGAACACAAAACCCGGGTGCTTAGGTAATAAAACTTTTACTTTTTCACTGTGTTAATTGCCCTCAACTTACTTAAAAAAAAAAATTCGTTGCCGTAGATTCTGACTCATGGCGACCCTGTAGGACACAATAGAACCACCCCAGGGAGCAGCTGGTAAATTCAGTTCAAACTGTTGATCAACAGCCCAACTCTTAACCACTATGCCTCTTGGGATTTCTTAAGTACTTTCAACCCCACCCTTAAAAGTCCCAAACCTATTATTGCCATCGAGTTGATTCCAACTCCTAGCAACCCTATAGGACAGAGTACAACTAGCCCCGAAAAGTTTTCAAGGAGCACGTGGTGGATTTGAACTGCTCATCTTTTGCTCAGCAGCAATGACGTTTAACTGCTGCGGCACCAGGGTTTCCTTAAGTACTTTACTGAGGTGTAAAGAACCAAACCTATTCCCGTGCAGTCCATTCTGACTTATTACTGAGGTATAACTTACAGTAAAAGGAACAAACAAACAGGTTGATGAGTGTCATAGATTGAATTGTGTCCCCCCAAAAATATGTGTAGCCATGTGGCTGGGCCATGATTCCCAGTATCTTGTGACTGTCCTCCATTTTGTGGTTTTCCTATGCTGTATGTTACAGGATTAGTGTGGGGGCTGTAAATCTCTTCAGAAGATCACCTCCCTGCTCCACTGTAGAGGGAGTTTCCCAGGAGTGTGGCTTGTCCCACGCTTAATCTTTTCATCCTGCAAGAGATAAAAGGAAAGGGAAGCAGGCTGAGAATTGGGAACCTCGTACCATCAAGAAAGCAGCACCAGGAGAAGAGTGCATCCTTCAGACCAGAGGTTCCTGTGCCAACATGCTCCCTGGACAAAGACTGATGCTGTTAGGGTCCGCGATTTTCAAGATGCGACACTGTTACTTTAAAGGTTAAATTTTATTAAAAAATATGCCCAATAGGAAAAATACTGGTGCACCAGGGACGCACCCCAAGCTACACAGAGCAGGGGGCGACGGGGAGTTTCCTCAGCGCCCAGTACTTAATTCATGAGATTGCAAAGTAGGGAGGGTGAACTGACCTTTACATTGATTGGTTAACTCCTATTAGTTGTAAAATGTGGTCAAGGTCTAGGGGTCACTTGCAGGCTGTCACTTGCAAGGTTGCCCCCAGGCTTGTCTTGTGACAGTGTTTTGTAAGACAAAGGTAAGATTATTCTATGATATTTTCTGCTATTAAGTTGTTTCCTGGGGCTTTCTTCAATACCTCCAATTTTTACCAGGCCCTTCCTCATTTCAACATTCCCCCCTTGAGTTCTTATTCCAGAGTCAAATCTTAGACTCTGAGTGGGTGCCAGGCTGATCAAGGTCCTGGCTGGTCAGGGGGTGGTAGGTCTGGTGTTGGGGCTGATGTTTTAGGACCAGGAGCTGGCTAGTTTTTCTCTTAAGTAATTTAGAATGTAGGGACCCACAGTTTTAAAGTTAAGGTGAAGAGGACAAGTGGTCCTGTTAACGCAGTGACAAGGGTGGTCAGCCACGGAGACCAGGAGAACAGAGACTCAACTGATCCTAATGAGGTCCCCTATTTTCCCTGATCCCGGGTGCATTGGTTTCACAGCCCCATGTATAACAGAAATAATCATTTGTTCCTCCATATGATCCATAGACACTAGCCCCGGGACAGACGTAAAATTGTTTCTTAGCCAGTTGTTGCATGAGGCAGTTAGTAGCACACCCCCACCCATCAGCATGTATACATCCCCCAGTATTTATGAGTGTTCGTGTGGACAAACCGGGTATGGGTCTTTCTTAAGCTGTGAGCCTATAGAACCCCGCACAAGGTCACATGAATCAAGGTGAAAAACTAGTGAAGTCACCTCGGGAGGGCCAGTTAGGGTCAGTTCTTGAACTTGCCAGGGGAGGTTTCTTGGAGTCGCCTCAGGGCCAACATGTTGTCGCACCTTCCATTGAAGGTAGATGGGAGTGACAGACCCAGGGCCGGATCCTGTCAACCTTGACGGCAGTGGGGGTTGTCAGGATTACTGTGTGGGGTCTTTCCCAACGGGGCTCCAAAGTCTCCTTTTGGTGTCTCAGGACCCAGACTAGACCCCCGGCTGAAACTGATGTGGCTTTACAGGAGGGAGATCGTGGAGGCATCTCGACAAGGGGAAAAGCAGATCTTGAGTTTTCTGCAGGGCCTGGAGGGACTTAAGCAGGTCATGATTAGAAATTTCGGCAAGTATGTCATCCCTTGGTTTAGGGCAGAGGGGTGTGGCCTCCCGAAAACAATTTCACAGGGCATAAGGCCTTGGGGGTAGGGAGAATTACACATACGCATTAAGGCAAAGGGAAGCAGGGCCGTCAAGTCACCGCCAGTTTCTAGGGTCAATTTGGTTAATGTCTCCTCAAGGGTCTGGTTCATCCTCTCTACCTGTCCTGAACTCTGGGGGTGATAGGCACAGTGTAGTTTCCAATTAATCCCCAGAACAGATGTTACTCCCTGAGAGACTATGGCCATAAAGGCAGGGCCATTGTCTGATCCTAGCATCAACAGAACCCCCGAAACCTAGGTATGACTTCTTCCAGGAGTTTTTTTTTTGAAACTACTTGTGCTGTCTCTCTCCCAGAGAATGTGTCTATGAAAACTAAAAGGTACTTATATCCGTATCTGCAGGGCTTAATTTCAGTGAAGTCCAGTTCTCAATGTACTGCAGGCATAGTGCCTCTTTTTCTCTTACCTTGGTGGGCCTTACCGGAGCTGCTTGCGTTAGTGGCCTGGCAGGCTTGGCAGGTGTGCGTTATTCCTTTAGCCAACCAGAGTAGCTAGGGTATATAGTACCTTGGAGATAGAAGTTCTTGGATTCTGTTGCTCCCAGATGGGTGGTCTGGTGGATCTGGCGGACGAGCTTCTCTTCCAGTTTTTGAGGGAGAATGGGGAGCCCTCCCGAAGTATAGTGTCATCCTTTCTTCTCTTCTAGGTGGGCTCCTCGGGAAGGGTTGGCTCGGGGAGCTGGATAGAACTGATCTCCAGGAGGCTGAGGGCAGCTTCCTTAGCTGCTCGGTTGGCTAGGTTATTGCCTCGGGCTTCCATTGTTTCAGCCCGATGATGTGGTAGGCATCTCGTAGCCACTGGTCATGGGCATTGTACGTCTGGGGCACAGTGAGGGGTGGCGAGTCAGGGGACAGGCTGGCGTCAGGAGGCTCCTCGTCATCTGAGAGGCCGGATCTGGTGGGTAGGAGCTGTCAGAGTGCAGGGACAAGGGCAGTTCCTGGCACAGGCTCAGGTCTTGGCACAGGTGCTTATAGTCCTGGATTGACTCATACAGACCTCACAGCTGGCACAGCAGCGACATGTCCAGTTCTCGTAGTCCCACCTGTAGGCAACCTCTCCTTGTACAGCACCACTAATGTAGTGTCAAGATTGACTGGGCAGCGTGGAGCGGCGGGGCCGGCGACGGGGCCCGCGTTGGCAATGCCAGCGCTGTGGGGGGTCTGTCCAGAACTCGGGCTGTGTGGCTCAGCTCGTCATGGGTGCGGCTGTGCTGGCTGTAGACACGCTCCAGCTCCCGCCACGAGCCCCCGCTGGCCTTGAGAAGGCCGCTGAGGCCGCGCAGCAGGGGCAGGCACCCGGCCAGCGCAGCCTCTGCTGAGGGCGGCCTGTTGCACTGATGTTCCCAATCGTCGGCTACCACCGCTGCCCCTGTGTACCTGGTGCCATCCCTGATAAAAATGCTCCCGTCAGTGAACAGAGTGAGATCAGGGTCCCGCAAGGGAACGTCCGTAAGATCTCGGCGAAGTCCATGCTGTTGGCTAAGCACCTCAGTGCAGTCATGCGGTTCGGCCTCCAGGTCCAGATCAGGCAGCAGTGTTGCTGGGTTGAAGGCTGAGCTAGAAGCAAACACAGCTGGGGGCTGATCTAGTAATAAAGACTGGTAGTGGGTTAGCCGGGCATTGGAAATCCATTTATGAGGCGGGCTACGCAGGACTCCCTCGATGGTATAGGAGGTAGTGATGGTCAGGGGCTGTCCCATAGTCAGTTTTATCAGAGTCTTTTGCTAGTTGAGCGGTGGCTGCAACAATTCTAAGGGACCTTGGCCATCCTGAGGCCACTGGGTCTAGCTGTTTAGACAGACAGGCCACCGGCCTTTTCCATGGGCCGAGTGTCTGAGTAAGGACTCCCTGGGCTATTCTTTTATTTTAATGCCAATGCTGGTGCCTCCAGGAGCAACTTCTTTATAGTCTGGAAAACCTGTTGTTTCTTTAGTCCATATAAAATTCTTTTCCTTTCCTCGGGTTGGCTCGTATAGGGGGCGCATTATCTCTGCAAATCCTGGGATCCAGGGTTGGCAGAACCCAGCGGATCCCAGGAACTCCCTCACCTGCCGCGGCATACACGGGGTGGGAATCCCAAGGATAATCTGTTTTCTTGCTTTGAATAGGGAGTATTGTCCCCCCTTGAATTGGAAACTCAAGTAAGTCGCCTCCTGGACATAGACCTGTGTCTTTTTAGCAGAGACTCGATATCCCAATTTCTCCAAGAGAGTTAACAGGGACTTGGTGTCCTTTAAACAAGTATCTTCATCGGGTGCCCCGAGTAGTAAGTCATCTACATATTGTAGAAGGGAAATGTCAGGCCACTGATACCTGTACTCACGTAAGTCCTGATGAAGGGCCTCAAAGATGGTGGGAGAGTTCTTGAACCCTTGTGGCAGGCAGTCCAGGTCAGCTGCCCGCTGGAGCCATCTTCTGGGTCCTGCCATTCGAAGGTGAAGAGGGGCTGACTCTGCGGGCTCAGGGGTATACTGAAGAATGCATCCTTTAAGTCCAGCACTGAATACACCCGGTGTTCTGGTGACAGAGAGCTCAGGAGAGTGTATGGGTTAGGACTGGTCTGGAGTCCAGCCCTCCTGCCTTCCTCACCGGCAGGAGAGGAGTATTCCAGGGCGACTGGCAGAGCACCAGTATTCCATGTTTTCTGAGTCTTTGAATGTGGGCCCTGATCCCTCTCTTCACTTCTGGCACAATGGGGTACTATGGCACCTGAATCGGGCTGGCAGATGGTTTTAAAGTCACTATAACCAGTGGTTGGTGTTTGGCCAGCCCTGGGGAGTTGTTTTCAGCCCAAACCTGAGGAATCTCTTTGATCAACTGATTCACTGATATCATGAGGATAGAGCAGGGGCCCCTGTCAGAACCATCATAAAATCTGTATTCTTCCTCTAAAGGGGCTATCACATTGATTTGGGGTGTCAGGTAAGCATGATCCCCAGCGAAGCAGATAGTCACCTGCATTTTTGATAACAAGTCTCTTCCAAGTAAAGAGTACGGGCATTCAGACATTACTATAAAGGAGAGGGAAACAGTCTTAGCTCCCAGATCGTTCGTCAGTTCATGAGTAGGCATTAACCCCAGTAGTTCCTCGTGCTAGGGTTTTGGTTTCAGTTACAGGTCCTAGGGGTTCAATTAGAACTGAGTTGCTAGCCCTGGTGTTGACCATGAATTCTACTGGCTGTCCCCCTATTTTTAAGGTTACCCTGGGCTCGGGGGCGGGCCTGGTGAGCCCTGACGCCCTCAGGCCTCTGGGTTAAGAACCTTCGGAGGGGGCTTTCTTTAGGGGCACTCACCCTTCCAATGTCCAATTTCCTTGTAGTAGCACACTGGTTTCTCTGCAGGGGAGGCTTTCCTGGCTTCCTCGTCTGATCCGGTTTCTTCTCCCAAGGGCGCAGCGGCGTGTGGCCCTGGGCTTCTGCCAGGAGGATTCTGCTTACCTTTTTGGCTTATTTGTCTTCTGGTAGTTCTCGGTTCAGCTCGGATAGATTCTTTCCCTTGAATCCTTCTATTTTTTGTATTTTTTTCTTTTGATGTCAGGGCTGACTGTCCCACGAAGGCTATGTTAATGGCCCGTTGATTTTTGGGAGACTCAGGGTCAATGGGAGTATCTGTGCGGTATGTCTCCATCAGTCATTCCAGAAAGGCTGCTGGGGATTCTGAGGGTTCCTGAATTACCTGTGTTACTTTAGACAAATTTGTGGGGCGCCCAGCGGCGGCCCAGAGATCCCCCCCATAAGAATCTGGCGGTAGACAGTTAGGTGCTGCTTACCTGCAGTGGTGTTTGGGTCCCAATTTGGGCGGGTCAGCGGAAAAGCGTGGTTAATCTCATCTAAACCACGAGTAAAGTTTCCATCATCTCGTGGCATGTGTTTTCTGGCTAGGGAAACAATGTTAGTCCTCTCCTCAGTGGTAAAGAGGGCTTGGAGAAGTTGCTGTATGTCTTCCCAAGTGGGCTGGTGTGTTACAAAGATGGTCAAGGTTTGAGGTTTTTCAGAATAAGGGGGATTCAGCATTTTCCAATTGTAAAGATCAGAGGTTGTAGAAGGAGTATAGACCAAGAAGGGGGTCCCAGCCTCAGTCATGTGCCCTATAGCTCGCAAGGGGAAAATATGAGGGAGGCTTCTATAAGTGGTTTAAAAGATCGACCTGAGCGGGTATGGGCTGGGCTCTGGAGATCAGAGGAAGGTGGTGCTGCAGAAGTGGCGGGGGTCCGGGGAGCAGTCGGGACTGGAGGGTCTGCAGGGACCCTATACAGGCCACGGAGACTGGCTTTGGCTCCCTCAGCCCCGGTGGCAGCAGGAGGAGAAACGGGAACAGGGGGGTAGGGAAGTGAGAGACTCAGTCAGAGGAATCAGACGGAGGAAGGGAAGCTGGCGGGGGTTTTGAGGAGCCCTGAGCTGCCAGGGTTGTAGGAGGTTGTTTAGGGGGAACATAGGGTTGCAGCCACACAGGTGGCCGCCTGAGGAGGTCTTGCCAAGCAACAATGTATGGCATTTGGTCAGGGTGACCCGGATCACCAAAGATGACCTGAAAAACAGAGTGGGTTTGGTTAATGTCTAGGGATCCCGTGGGTGGCCATCCAGTACCAAAAGCCGGCCATTCCAGATTACAAAGTGTGCAGAGTTTTCCTGATCGCACCTTGCCGAAGTCTCGGGCTCGTTTCTGGAAATTTGAAAGTGGTTAAGGAATAGGTCTAGGGGTGTTACAGAGTGAGAAGAAGATTGCCCCATGGTGGCAAAAGTAACAATCAGGACAAACAACACAATCAAACAGACAACGGAACAGACACAGACAGGTCACAGAAGAAACAAAACAAAAACCAGATGCGGGATTTATAGGCCGCAGAACCAACAAAGGAACCAGCGGTGCCCGCCCAGATGGAGAGCTGAGGCGTCCCCCAGCCTCCGACTCAAGAGAGCAGTTCTGCGTCCAGATTCTCTCTTAGTGAGTCCCAGAACCAGAGCTCGCGCACAGACAGACAATATCCAGAACAGACACAGACGTGGAGGCAAAAGTAGCAATCAGGACAAACAACTCAATCAGACAGACACAGACCGGTCACAGAAGAAACGAAACAAAAACCAGATGCGGGATTTACAGGCCGCAGAACCAACAAAGGAACCAGCGGTGCCCGCCCAGATGGAGAGCTGAGGCGTCCCCCAGCCTCCGACTCAAGAGAGCAGTTCTGCGTCCAGATTCTCTCTTAGTGAGTCCCAGAACCAGAGCTCGAGCACAGACAGACAATATCCAGACTCACCGGTGAGGTCCAAACCAGATCGGCCGGCCGCGGAGGTCGCTCTTGAAATCCCGGGAGAGCCCCCAAATGTTAGGGTTCGCGATTTTCAAGATGCGACACTGTTACTTTAAAGGTTAAATTTTATTAAAAAATATGCCCAATAGGAAAAATACTGGTGCACCAGGGACGTACCCCAAGCTACACAGAGCAGGGGGCGACGGGGAGTTTCCTCAGCGCCCAGTATTTAAGTCGTGAGATTGCAAAGTAGGGAGGGTGAACTGACCTTTACATTGATTGGTTAACTCCTGTTAGTTGTAAAATGTGGTCAAGGTCTAGGGGTCACTTGCAGGCTGTCACTTGCAAGGTTGCCCCCAGGCTTGTCTTGTGACAGTGTTTTGTAAGACAAAGGTAAGATTATTCTATGATATTTTCTGCTATTAAGTTGTTTCCTGGGGCTTTCTTCAATACCTCCAATTTTTACCGGGCCCTTCCTCATTTCAACATTGCAATACTGGACTTTCCTCCAGAGCCGACAAGGGGGAAAGCCTTCCCCTGGAGTGGACACCCTGAATATGGACTGTGTAAGAATAAACTTTCTTTTATTAAACCCATCCACTCTGTGGTATTTCAGTTCAAGCAGCCCTAGCTGACTTTGCTAGTTGTCCGTAGAGTGACATCTACCCCGTTGAAGATACTGATACATTTCCGTCACCCCACAAATATTCCTTAGTGCCCCTTTCAACTCAACCCACATATCCCAAACAACCACTATGTAGATTTCTATCAACATAAATTAGTTTTGTCTGTACTTGATTGCATATGCAGCAAATGGGTGGCCTTCTCAACTGACTTAATGTTGTAGAGATTTGTCTGTGTTGCTGAGTGTATTGTTGGTTCTTTTTTTATTGTATGATGTTTCATCATGTAGGTATTTCACAATACAGTTTCTTTATTCACCTGTTGAGAATATTTGGTTGTTTCCAGTGGTGGCAGAGGTGGTTGTTGTTAGGTGCCATCAAGTCAATTCTGACTCACGTGACCCTATGAACAACAAAACGAAACACTGCCTGGTGTCGTGCCATGTTCACAATTGTTTTTATGCTTAAACCCATTGTTGCAGCCACTGTGTCAATCCATCTTGTTGTGGGTCTTCCTCTTTTTCACTGACCCTGAACTCTACCAAGCATGATATCTGTTTTAGTCAGCTAGGCTGCTCTAACAGAAATACCACAGAGTGGATGGCTATAACAAAGAAAGATTTATTCTTACACAGTCCGGTAGATTGCAAGTCCATATTCAGGGTGTCCGCTCCAGGGAAAGACTTTCCCCTTGATGGCTCTGGAGGAAAGTCCAGTATTGCATCAGTCTTTGTCCAGGAAGCGTCCTCACGCAAGAACCTCTGGTCTGAAGGACGCGTTCTGCTCCCGGTGCTGCTTGCTTGATGGTAGTGAGGTTCTCAAATTGTCCTTTGTTTCTTTTTCCTTTTATTCCTTGCAAGCTAAAAGCATTAAGGGTGGGGCAAGCCATACTCCAGGGAAACTCCCCCCACAGCAGGAATTCACAGCCCCACCCTAATTCTTTAACATACAGGTTAGCAAAACCACACAATGGAGGACAGTCCCAAGATACTGGGAACCATATCCCAGCCACTTGGCTGCACACATTTTTGGGGGGACACAACTCAAACCATGACATCCCACCCTTTGACAACCCAAAAATCACATCACAAAAACATCTAACACATTCATAGCAAAATTATGTCCATCTGTGCAACAGAAGTCTTAAATCAGTTCGAAGTCCAAAATACAAAAACTCTTCTACATCTGTGAAACTTAGAAGGCATTAACAGGCAACAGGCAAGTCAACAGAACACATTACATTAGCCCTCAAAGCTTTGGAAATACTCTTACATTTTCTGAGACATTCTACACAACAGCAATGCTCTCCAGACTCTAGGTATCGGCCACACTCTCTGGTTTCTGAGTGGAGACTTCCAGCCCCGTGCTACAACTCTGCCTTCAAGGCCCACTTGGACAGAAACTCTGTCCCATTGGCTTTAGGAGCACCCTAAGCCCAACTGAGTGGCAATTCCACCCTGACGAACACAGCACGCCATGGTTCCACCCTTTCAAACCCCTGAGGTCATGGCCATACCTCTTGAGAGTGAGGCAGCTCAGCTTCTCACACTATTTGTCTCTTCAGCTTCAGCTTCCTATGGCTGCATGGCCCGGGCCTCAGGCCCACATCTGCCCTGCCGGGCAAGTGTTCCAAAGCTCTGTAGCTCCACTGGTTTAAGTGCCCGGAGGCACCCCACTCTTGCTAGAAAGCATCCTGCCCAAAGGCACTCAACTCTCTCACTCCATGGGTCAGCAAGGCCAGCTCCACCGACTCAAGAGCCCAGAGGCACCCCGTTCCGCGAGGAAAACTCTGTGCAGGCACTGACGTCTCTCGCTCCACGGGTTGGCTCCAGCGCTGCCTCTGGTTCTGCTGCTGCCGCTGCCGCTGCTGCCGGTCCTCTGTTGTTTCTCACTATCTGCGCCTTCTTCGTTCCTTCTGAATCTTCTATCCATTCGCAGTTTCAAAGTGGCTTCCACATTTTAGGTATTTCCTAGAGCAGCACCCCACTCCTGGTACCAATTCTGTTTTAGTCAGCTAGGCTGCTCTAACAGAAATACCACAGAGTGGATGGCTTTAACAAAGAAAGATTTATTCTTACACAGTCCGGTAGGTTGCAAGTCCATATTCAGGGTGTCCGCTCCAGGGAAAGACTTTCCCTTGTTGGCTCTGGAGGAAAGTCTGGTATTGCATCAGTCTTTGTCCAGGAAGCGTCCTCACGCAAGAACCTCTGGTCTGAAGGACGCGCTCTGCTCCCGGTGCTGCTTGCTTGATGGTAGTGAGGTTCTCAAATTGTCCTTTGTTTCTTTTTCCTTTTATTCCTTGCAAGCTAAAAGCATTAAGGGTGGGGCAAGCCATACTCCAGGGAAACTCCCCCCACAGCAGGAATTCACAGCCCCACCCTAATTCTTTAACATACAGGTTAGCAAAACCACACAATGGAGGACAGTCCCAAGATACTGGGAACCATATCCCAGCCACGTGGCTGCACACATTTTTGGGGGGACACAACTCAAACCATGACAATATCCTTCTCCAGGGACTGAACCTTCCTGACAATATGTCCAAAGTATGTAAGATGCCATCTTGCCATCTTTGCTTCCAAGGAGCACTCTGGTTATACTTCTTCCAGAAAAGATCTGTTTGTTCTTTTGTGGTTGATGGTACATTCAACGTTCTTCTCCAGCACCACACTCAAAGGCATTAATTCTTCTTCTGTCTTATTTCTTCATTCCAGTGTTTAGCCATGATTAATAAAGTCACTGTATACATTCTTGTACAGAGTCTTTTTGTGAACATAAATTATTATTCTAGAGTAAATACCTAATAGTGGAATGATGGGCTGTAGATATTTGTATGCTCGGCTCTGTAGATCCTGACAGTTTCCCAAAATGCTTGATCTGTTTGACACTACCACTAACAGCCTGCAAGGAACCCTGGTGGTGCAATGGTTAAGCATCCAGCTGGTAACTGAAAGATAAGTGGTTCAAACTCCATGTCTTAGTCATCTAGTGCTGCTGTAACAGAAATACCACGAGTGGATAGCTCTAGCAAATAGAAGTTTACTCTGTCACACTCTAGTGGGCTGAAAGTCAACAATCAGGGCATCAGGGCCAGGGGAAGGCTTTCTCTGTCAGCTCTGGAGGAAGGTCCTTGTTATCAATCTTGGGCTTGGAGCTTCTCCATGCAGAAACACCAGCGTCAAAGGATGAGTTCGGCTCCTGGCTCTGCTTTCTCGGTAGTATGAAGTCCCCACGTCTCTCTACTGGCTTATCTTTTATATCTTAAGAGAGGCTGTCTTAAGACACTGTTTAATCTTGCAGATTTTATCAGCATTAACTGGAGCTAATCCATCTCATTAATGTCTTACTGATAGGATTTACAACACATAGGAAAATCACTGTCAAATGACAAAATGGTAGACAATCATATACTAGGGATCATGACCTAGCCAAGTTGACATATTTGAGGGGAATGCAATTCAACCCATGACATCTATCCAGTGGCTCTTCAAGGGAAAAGAGCTGGCAGTTTGCTCTGATCAAGATTGCCGTTGTTAGGTGCCGTGGAGTCAGTCCAACTCATAGCAACCCCTTGTGCAATAGAAGGAAATTTATCTTGTGACATACCCACAATTGTCCTTATGCTTAAGCCCATTGTTGCAGCCATTGTGTCAATTCATCTTGAGAGGGTCTTCTTTTTCGCTGACCCTCCACTTTACCAAGCATGATGTCCTTCTTCAGGGATTGATCCCTCAAGACATGTCCAAAATATGTAAGAGGTAGTTTCACTATCCTTACTTCTAAGGAGCGCTCTGATAAACACCACAGCCTAGGAAACCCCAGGGGGTTGTTCTATACTATCACATGGGGTCGATATGAGTCTGAATTCACTTGGCCTTTAGAAACAAAGCACCATCAAGATACAGTTGCAGTTATTCCCAATCTATGCCCACACCTAGTATTGTCAGCCTTTACTCAGGTATATATTGAGATCCCAAATCCTCACAACTGGACTAAAAAGCAATATCACAATAAATAGAAATGTAAAAAAGGGTTGGGGGCAGCATCTGACCACTTCTTTTTCATTAGGCAGAAGGAGAATCAAGATCAAGAGCACAAGGCTGATTCCTATAAGGTGGAAGTCGGACACGCCGCTTCTCTCTACCACCTATATTAATTCTGATACTAACTGTCCCTCCCATGGCACTATCTACTGCTCTGCTGGGTTAGAGAATTCATTGCAATGGCCACACAGAACTCACAGACACTACTCATGATTATGAAGTTTATTAGAAAAGTAAACCCTGGTGGCATAGTGGATAAGTGCTACAGCTGCTAACCAAGATATTGGCAGCTTGAATCCACCAGGGTCTTCTTGGGAACTCTGTGGGGCAGTTCTACTCTATCCTATTGGGTTGTTATGAGTCAGAACTGATTCAATGGCAGTAGGTTTTTTTTTTTTTTTTTTTTTCTGGTTAAAAGATTACAACAGGTTCCAGAAGACTCAACATACACTTCTTCCATCAGACTAGCCTCTTCTCAGCCATGCCTGCTCAGGCAAGTGTTACAGAACTCTTTTAGCCTGACCTATAAATGTCCAGAGGCATCCCATTCAGTCTGAAGGCACTCAGCTGTAGTCCGTGGGTCAGCGAAGCTAATTCCACTAAGCTCCTACAGGCACTCTACTCCTCCAGTAAGTCTCCAGCTCAACTACACTCATCCTTCTTGCCCCATGGGCAGGGAAGCTCAATGTACTGTCTCCTGTCACTCTCTGCCACTTTATCTTGCTATCTTCAGTGTTAAAATTCTTTCTGTCTGTCTGTCTTGCTGTCATTCTAACTCCTTATTCCAGAAGCTTCTTAGCTCTCAAGGATCCTGGATTCAAAGGATAAACTCTGGTCCTTCTTCCTGGGTGGTGGTGAGATCCCCTTGCTTTCCTGCCTCTGGGATGGCTCATTGTAAGCCTAGTATGATGGCAAAACTGACCAATCCCATAAATGGGCCATAGTTACCTTATTTCCACAGTTCTACCCAATCATATGGGTGGGAGTTTCAAGCATGTGGGAAGAAAGACCACACAAAAGCGATCCATCGCATCCCGTGGCTTTTCTAAAATGGTTCCTTCTTACTTGGAGGATGACTTCAGTCTCACAATAATTTTACAAGTCCAAAACAGTCATGAACAATCAGTCCGTCAACAGGCAAAAGAGTCCCAAGGATGAGGTTTCTCAGGTGCCAGCCATTCAGGTCTGCTACAGTTGGCCACCTAAGCTGGTCAAGTTCTCCAATCACTAGTCTCAGCTTCACCCTTCCTGGCATCTGATACAATTTAACTGAGAGAAGATTAATCCCTTGCTCTGGACCTCAGGAGGTATCAGCAGTGCAATACCTTTAAGGGACTTGAGGTTCAGCCACTGTACTACAGTCGAGCAACACTTCTCCCTTAAATTCATTCTTTCACACTTGGAGCTTCTACAATTACAGTGTTTACAATCACAACCCTTGTTGTGAATTGAACGTCACAGACACCTGTCAGTTTGTCATACTGTGGAGGCTTGTGTGTTGCTGTAATGCGGGAAGCTTATCCTGCCCAGTCCAGTGCCGTTGAGTCAGGTCCTGGTACTCAAATACCAGCAGGGCTAGATTTCAGCTCGGCTTTCAGACTAACATAGACTAGGAAGAAGGACCTGGCCATCACTTCTGAAAAGAATTAGCCAGTGAAAACCTTACAAATAGCAGCAAAAACATTGTCAGATAGAGTGCCGGAAAATGAGCACTCAGGTTGGAAGGCCCTCAAAACACAACTGGGGAAAAGCTGCTTCCTCAAAATAGAGTCAACCTTAATGACGCTGATGGAGAAAGCTTTCATTTGCTGATGTGGCATAATTCAACATGAGTAGAAACAATGGCAAACATCCATTAATAATTAGAACCTGGAATGTACAAAGTATGAATCTAGGAGAAATGGAAATCATCAAAAATGTAATGAGTGCATATAGATGGACAACATAGGCATCAGTGAGCTGAAATGGACTGGTATTGGCCATTGGGAATCAGATAAACATATGGTCTGCTATGCTGGGAATGACAACTTGAAGAGGAATGGTGTGGCATTTATCACTGAAAAGAACTTTTCAAGATTTATCCTGAAGTGCAATGCTATCAGTGATAGAATAATATCTAAACACCTACAATGAAGACCAGCTAACACAACTATCATTCAAATTTATGCACCAACCACTAAGGCCAAAGATGGAGTAACTGAAGACTTTTACCAAGTAGTGCAGTCTGAAGTTGATGGAACACGCAATCAGGATGCACTGATAATTACTGTTGATTGAAATGTGAAAGAAACAAAACAGTGTCAGTAGTTGGAAACCATCCTGCAGATAACATGATAGAATTTTGCAAGACCAACAACTTCTTCACCGCAAATATCTTTTTTCAAAAGATAAATGGCAACTATACAAGTGGACCTCACCAGAGGGAATACCCAGGAGTCAAATCAACCATACTGTAGAAAGAAAGAAGGAAAAACTAAATATCAGCAGGTATAAGAAGGCCAGGGTGCAACTTGGAAGAAGTTCAAGTTGAAGCTGAAGAAAATTAGAACAAGTCCATGAGAGCCGAAGTATGACCATCAGTATATCCCACCTGAATTTAGAGGCCATCTCAAGAAGATTTGATGCACTGAACCTAGAGACCAAAAGCTAGACAAGCTGTGGAATGACATCAAGGACATCATACATGAAAAAAGAAAGAAGTCATTAAAAAGAAAGAAAAGGCTCAAATGGATGTCATGAGAGATTCTAGCAGTTGCTCTTGAGTGTCCAGTGGCTAAAAATGTCAACGGGCTGCTAAAGATGACAATGTGTGACAACAACATGCACGAAGACCTGGAGACGGAAAACTCGAAGGGAAAAACCTGATCAGCAATTTTCAAGCTGAAAGAACCGAAGAAAAATTTCCATTCTCAATTTGCAATGATGAAGGATTCAATGGGGGAAAATACTAGAAGACACTGAAAACGTCAAACGAAGATGGAAGGAATACACAGAATCGTTACACCATAAAGAATGGGGTGGCATTCAAACTTATAGGAGGCAGCATATGATCAGGAATCCATGGCACTGAAAGGCGTTGACTAAAAACAAGGCTCCAGGAACTGATGGAATATCAATTGCGATGTTTCAACAAACCAATGCAGTCCTGGAAGTACTCACTCATCTATGCTAAGAAATTTGGAAGACAGCTACCTGGCCAGCCAACTGGAAGAGATCCATATTTATGCCTATTCTCAAGCAAGGTGATCCAACAGAATATAGAAATTATCAAACAATTTTATTAATATCACACTCAAGTAAAATCTTGCTGAAGATCTTTCAAAAGTGGTAGTAGCAACATATAGACAGGGAGGAGCGATAAATTTAAGCCGGATTCAGAAGAGATCGTGAAACCAGGAGTATCACTGCTGATGTCAGATGGGTCCTGGCTGAAAGCATAGAACTCCAGAAAAATGTTTAACCTGTATTTTATTGACTATGCAAAGGCATTCAACTGTGTGGATCATAACAAAGTAAGTAAGAAACTTTAAAGAAATGGGGATTTGAGAAGACTTACTTTTGCTCATGAGAGACCTCTACATGAATCAAGAGGCGAGAGTTCGAACAGAATAAGCAGATACTATGTAGTTCAAAGTTAGGAAAGTTTTGTGTCAGGGTTGTAGCCTTGCACCAAACCTATTCAATCTGTGTGCTGAGCAAATAATCATAAAAGCTAGACCATGTGAAGAACGAGGCATACAGAATTGGAGGAAGACGCAGAACTGGCAGCAGAACTAGGAGATCAATGCCAGACAGCACAGGAGATTGACAGGCTGAGTGCCTTTGCACAGGAGGCTTCTTGGCTGAGTGGCATGCCTCCAGGCACTTACTGGGGGAGGTAGGCTTGCTGACCCAGGAGCAAAAGAGCTGAGTTCCTTCTGGCAGAAGTTTACTGGCAGTGCCGTGTGCCTCCAGGCACTTATTGATGGAGCTATAGAGTTTTGGGACATTTGTCCCAGTAGGGCAGACTTGAGTGGAGAGTCTCAAGGGTCTGAAAGGCCAGGGGACCAGGAATCAAAATCTAAAAAGACAAGAAACATGGAAGTTGAGACACCTCTGTCTTACAGGGTGTGGCCATGACCTCTGGGGTTTCAAAGGGTGAAGTCATGACCTCTGGTGTTTCTAAAGGTGAAGTCACCACTCGGGTGGACTAAAAGAATGACACGCCTAAAGCCAAGGGAGTAGAGTTGTTGTCTCAGTGGGCCTGGAAGGTGGAGGAGCTTCAGCTCAGAATATGGAGATGCTGACCAGTTTGGGCAGCTACTACGCTAACAGAAATACCACAGAGTGGATAGCTTTAACAAAGGGAAGTTTACTCTTACATAGTCTGGTAGGTTACAAGTCCAAATTCAGGACGTCCACTCCAGGGCAAGGCTTTCACCCATTGGCTCTGGAGGAAAGTTCAGTATTACATCAATCTTTGTCCAGGGAGCTTCTTGGTGCAGGAACCTCAGGTCTGAAGGTTGTGCTCTTCTCCCCGTGCTGCTTGCTTGATGTTGTGAGGTTCCCAATTCTCTGCTTGCTTTTCTTTCCTTTTACCTCTTGTAGGATGACAGGATTAAGGGTGGGACAAGTGATACTCCGGGGAAAGTCCCTTTACAGTGGAGCAGGGAGCTAATCCTATGAAGGGATTTACAGTCCCACCCTAATCCTTTAACATACAGCATAGGAAAATCACAAAATGCAGGACAATCACAAAATATTGAGAATCGTGGCCAAGCCACATGGCTACACATATTTTTTTTGGTGGGGGGGTCCAGTTCAATCCATGACAGTGACTAATATCTAGAGTCTGGAGGGCAGGTCCATTGTGTAAATTGTCTCAGAGAATAGAGAATTATTTTCAGAGGCTTGAGGGCTAATGTAATGTTTTCTGCTGACTTATGTGGTACTTGTTATTCCTTCTTTTCCTCCAATTTCCCCTGTTTGTAGTGGAAATGTCTAGTTTGTGACTGTCGAACCACTGTAATTCGGAAGCAGATAACTTGTATTCTAGAGTTAAATTAAGAGTTTTGCTATGATGAGATAGGGTTAATACGTTTTACATGTGTCAAGGACGTGAATGGGAGGGCAAAGAGTGGAATGTCATGAATTGAATTGTGTCCTCCAAAAATATGTACGTAAGTACAGCTAGGCCATGATTCCCAGTGTTATGTGATTGTCCACCATTTCGTCATCTGATGAAAGTTTCCTGTGTGTTGTCAATCCTATTACTGTGGTGTTAACGAGATGAATTATAAGTGATTATGCTGATAAGATCCATAAGATTAGATTGTGTCTTAAGACAATCTCTTTTGAAACATAAAAGAGAGAAATAAGGAGAGAATTGGGGGGACCTCATATCATTATGTCATGATCAGGATTGAGTGCCACAGTGTTGTTATAACAGAAGCACCACAGCCATACAGCTATAACAAAACTTATCTTCTCATAGTCTAGGAGTTAGAAGTCCAAATTCAGGGTGTTGTGATTCTCAGCATTTATGTGTGATTACTCTCATGATTGCATTTGCTGTAGGCAGCCAATCAGTTTTAAGGGAGTTTCCATGAAGATATGGCCGCACTGTATGTAACCAAACATTCTGGCTTTTTCTTTGCTCTGGGTCCTGAGGCTGCCTTTTGTCGGTCTGACCTCTAGCTCTCGGGACTTGAGCTATTAGCTTATCTGCATGTGTTGGAATTTGTCATTCTGCTTAGGTTATGAGTAGGATCCCTGCTCTCTCTAAGCCTGTGGATCTTGGGTTCACCAGCCCCTGTGTCTATGTAAATCGAAAGAAGCTGCTATCCTGATCCACAGACTTAGGCATTCCAGCCTCTACAATTGAGTGAGCTGTTTCCTTGAATAAATCTCTCTCCATGTTTGTATGCTCCACTGGTTTTACTCTCTACAGAATCTAGCTAAAGACATAATTTGGTGCAGAGTGTGGGATGTTGCCTTAATGGATGCCTAAAATGTGAAAGTGGTTTTGAAGCCGTGAATGAATAGAAGACTTAGAAGGAACTGAGGAGAACTGTTAATATTGGAGAAGGAAACCACAGTGAGAAACAGCAGCAGGGCTGCCATCCCAATGGGCCTGGAAGGTGGAACCGAAGCCCACAGTAGAGAGGACCTCTTACTACCAAGAAAGCCTGAAGTTCCTGCACTGAGATGCTTCCCAAGACTGATGCATCACAAGGACTTTCCTCCAGATATGATGGAGAGAGAAAGGCTTCCCCTGGAGCTGGCACCCTAAATTTGGACTTCTAACTCCTAGACTGTGAGAAAATAGATTTTGTTATAGCCATACAGTTGTGGTACTTCGGTTATAACTGCACTAGATACCTGAGATAACCATGTTAACAATCAACATTCGACACTGAATCATACAATCCTATCAGCATCTTCCTCCACTCTTTCTTCTGAAGACTTATCAAGTAAAATCTGCTCCATGGGAATCCTCACTTGCCCCCTTTAATTTTGAGTCAGCCAGCTACTTCATGCTTTTATCTATCCTCATTTTAGATAGCCAATGTTTAAATTGCCTGTCCCTATCAAAACAGTCCCCCATGGATCTCTAATTTTGTTATACTGTTGGGGCTTGTGTTTTGCTGTGATGCTGGGAACTATGCCACTGGAACTCAAATACCACCAGGGTTGCTCATGGTGGACAGGTTTCAGCTGCGTTCCCCTAAGATGGGCTAAGAAAATGGATCTGGCAGTCCACTTCTGAAAAGAACTAGCCAGTGAAAGCCTTATGAATAATAGCAGAACGTTGTTTGATGTAGTGCCGGAAGATAATCAAAAGATGACTGGGGAAGTGCTGCCTTCTCAGAGTAGAACTGATCTTAATGATGTGGATGGAAGCAAGCTTTCAGGACCTTCATTTGCTGGTTTGACACAACTCAAAATAAGAAGAAAGAGCTACAAACATCCATTAATAATGGGAACCTGGAATGTACTCAGTATGAATCTGGGGAAATTGGAAATTGTCAAAAATGAAATGGAAAACATTAAGATCAACATGTTAGACATTGTTGTTGTTGTTAGGTGCTGTCAAGTTGGTTCTGACTCATAGTGACCTGAGCCTATACACAGCAGAACAAAACACTGCCTGCTTCCGCACCATGCCCACAATCGTTTTCACACTTAAACGGCCACTGTTGCAGCCGCTGTGTCAGTCCATCTTGTTAAGCATCTTCTTCTTTTTCAGTGGCCGTCTTCTTGGCCAAGTATGATGTCTTTTTCCAGAGACTGATCCTTCCTGAAAACATGTCCAAAGTATGTAAGACACAGTCTCACCATACTTGCTTCCAAGGAGCACACTGATGGTACTTCTTCCAGAGCTGTTTGTTCTTTTGGCAGTCCATGGTACATTCAGTATTCATCTCCAACACTACAATTCATGGATGTCAATTCTTCTTCTGCCTTCCTTCTTCACTGTCCAGCTTTTACATACATATGAGGCAACTGAAAATACTATGGCTTGATATAAAAGTCGAAATCAATAGCAGAAAAAGCAAGGGAAGTGAACACCTTTCTCAAAAACTCCTGAGCTATAGAAGAAATCAAAGACAGAATAAATTCATAGAATCAAATGAGAATAAAAACACATCCTAGCAGAACCTACACAGCAAAAGTAGTGCTCAGAGGTCAATTTATCTCAATAAATGCACAATGTAAAAATGGAAACACTGTAGTTTGGGTCAGGTGCACCTTAGTCTTCAAGGTGACATCTTTACTTGTTAACAGTTTAAAGAGGTTCTTTGAAGCAGCTTTTCTCAATGTGATGTGTATTTTTTTGATTTCTTGACTGCTGCTTCCACGGGTGTTCATTATGGAACCAAGTAAAACGAAACCCTTAACAACCTCAGTCCTTTCTCCATTTATCGTGATGTTTACTGACTCAGTTGTTAGGACTTTTGTTTTCTTAATGTTGGGATGTAATCTGTACTAAAGCCTGTGGTCTTTCATCTTCATCAGGAAGCGTTTCAAATCTTCACTTTCAGCAAGTAAATAAGTAAGTTTGGGCTATTTGCGTAACATGTATCGTTAATGAGTCTTCAATCCTGATGCCTCGTTCTCCTACACGTAGTCTGGCTTCTCAGATTATTTGCTCAGTGTACAGACTGAAAAGGTATGGTGAAAGGATACAACCTTACGCACATCTTTCCTAGTTTTAAGCCATGCAGTGTCCCCTTGTTCTGTTGGTACAGCTGCCTCTTGATCCATGTACAGATTCCTCATGAGCACCATTAAGTGTCCTGGAATTCCCATTTCTCCACAATGTTACCCATAATTTGTTGGGATCCACACAGTTGAATGTCTTTGCATAGCCAACAAAACATACGCAAACACCTTTCTGGTGTTCTATGCTTTCAAAGAGGATCCTTCTGACATCGGCAATGATATCTGCCATCCTCTACTGAATGTGGTTTGAATTTCTGGCAGTTCCCTGTCAAAATACTGTCGCACTTGCTTTTGCATTATCTTTTACAAAGTTTTACTTGCATATTCTATTAATAACCACTGTCATCGGTTAATTCCAATTCATAGTGACCCTATAGGGCAGAGTATAACTGCTCCACAGTTTCCAAGGAAACCCTGGTGGTGTAGTGGTTAAGTCCTATGTCTACTAACCAAAAGGGTGGTAGTGTGACTCTGCCAGGCACTCCTTGGAAACTCTGTGGAGCAGTGCTACTCTGCCCTATAGGATCGCTATGAGTCAGAATCAACTTGACGGCACTTGGCTTTGTTGTTGTTGCTGTTGCTATGATATTAATGATATTGTTAGATAATTTCCACATTCGGTTGGCTCACCTTTCTTGGGAATAAGCATAAGTACAGGTCTCTTCCAGTCAGTTAGCCAGGTAGCTGTCTTCCAGATTTCTTGGCATAGATGAGTGAGCACTTAGAGCACTGCATGTCAGCACTTACAGTGCTGTTCAAACATCTCAACAGACACTCCTTTAACTCCTGGAGCCTTGTTCTTTGGCCGGTGCCTTCACTGCATCTGGGACTTCTTCCTTTAATATCATCATTTCCTGATCATATGCTATCTCTTGACATGCTTGAACGTCCACCAGTTCTTTCTGGTATAAGGACTCCGTGTATTCCTTCCAACTTCTTTAGTGAGCTGAAACAGACTGATACTGACTGTTTTGAATTGGACAATCACATGGTCTACTGTGTCAGGAATGACTTGAAGAGGAATAGTGTTGCATTCATTGTCTGAAAGAACATTTCAAGATCTATCCTGAAGTACACTGCTGCCTGTAATGAGATAATTTATCTACATGCCTACAAGGAAGACCACTTAATATGGCTACTATTCAAATTCAGGCACCCACCACTAAGACCAAAGATGAGGAAACTGAAGATTTTTACCAAGTTCTGTAGTCTAAAATCGACTGAATGTGCAATCAGGATGTACTGATAATTACTGGTGATAGGGATGAGAAAGCTGGAAACGGAGAAAAAGGATCAGTAGTTGGAAAATACGGCCTTGGTGATAGAAACAGCGCCAGAGATCACACGGTTACACGATTTGGGTCTGTGCCCTGGGGCAGTCGAGCCAATGAAATATACTCCAAGTTAGAAAGAGGAAGAAGATTTATCAGGAGGTATGATACCACGGGAGACTTGGCAGCAACTGAGGCTGTTCTCCATGGGGTCTTGAAAGACAATTTTTACATCAGAGTTTATATATCATTTTGGCAAAGATTACTTCATGTTTTCAAGCACGGAGCCCACAGATAACAAAACAGTCACAAGAAACTCTTTATTAAACTACAGACATATATGTCAGGCACCTGGACTCTAATCTGCATGTTTATAACACGCAAAGACAAAACTTGTGCAAAAATTCCTCAGCTAGTAGAACTAGCCTGCCAAGTCCACTCTGAGTGACATAAGGAGCAAGAAAGAGAGTTGTTGGTACAAGAAAATGCCAGGCTGCCTTCCTAGCTGCTGTCTCACAGGCTGAAGGCTGTTTCTCAAGAGAACAAAGAAGAGGAGGGAGACTAAGGTCACAGGAGCTAAGGGGACTCTGCATCTCTTTGGAAAGAGACCAGTGCTTAGGCCAGAGTAGCTAAACAAAACACATACACACACACACAGAGAGAGAGAGAGAGAGAGAGAGAGAGATTATTTGGAGCATCATTATGGCGTTAGTTATATCAAGCTCTCAATTACCCATTTTAAAAAGGAAAAAAATACGGTTCAAGGCATTAGAGTCACAGCATGACAGAATTTGGCGAGATCAACGACATCTTTATTGCAAATACCTCTTTCACTGACATAAGCAGTAGCTATGCATGGAAACCTTGCCAGATGTAATACATAGGAATCAAGTCAACTACGTCTGATGGAAAAACTCAGTATCAGCAGTTAGAACAAGGCCAGGGACTTACCACAGATCAGATCATCAATTACTCATATACAAGTTCAAGTTGAAACTGAAAAAATTTAGGGGAAGCCTATGACAGCCAAAGAACAACCTTGAGTATATCTCACCTGAATTCAGACACCAGCTCAGGGTTAAGTTTGATGCACCGCACAGTGATGACTGCAGACCAGACGAGTTGTGGAACAACGTCATTCATGAAGAGTGCAACAGGTCGTTAAAAAGACAGAAGAGAAAGATAAAACCTAAATGGATGTCAGAAGACACTGAAACTTTCTTTTGAACATCAAGTAGCTTTAGCAAAAGGAAAAAAAATGATGAAGCGAAAGAACTGAGCAGAAGATTTCAAAGGGCAGCTTGAGAAGGGCAAGTCTTATGATGACACATGCAAAGAGATGGATATTGAAAACCGAAAGGGAAGAACACATTCTGCATTTCTCAAGCTGAAAGAATTGAAGAAAAAAGTCAAGCTTCGAGTTGCAATACTGAAGGATTCTACAGGGTAGTTGTTTTTTTTTTTTTTTTATTGTGATTGAGTGAAAGTGTACAATCCAGTTTAAATGCGCGTGCTCACCTATCTGCAGCTCTTTCTGCTTTGCTTGCCCAGTGATAGCACACTCCTCCTTTCTGTTCTGTACATGTCATATCCTCTTAACAATCTCCTGTTCCCTCCTCTCTACCCTCTACACTCTCCTATACTAAGAGGCCAGTAGGATGACATCCTATAGATATACAGAACCATAAAGTGCACACACGACATGGTCACTTTGTCCCCAAGTCCCACCCATTCCTGTATGAAGAGTTGACCTCAGTGAAGATTTATGATCAGGGGCAGCGCCAGGTCTAGGGGCCGTGCTCTCAGGGGAACCCCCACCCAAGCCTTTGGACCATCAATTGTGGTCTTTTAGTGGAGTTCTTAGAGTGCACCCCTTTTTTTTCTTGTGTTGCCACTGAGCCTTAACATTGCAAGCCCCATTACGGCTGTCATTGGTGGTGGCTGGGCACCATCTGGTTCTTCTGTTCATGTATTGGTATAGTCACCCATTGACATGAGTCTTTCTGTGTTCTAGGTTCTTTCTCCCTCATGTCATTTTTGACCTTGGTGATCATCTGTTCCAGCTGAATTGGGACCATTCAGTGTACCTCAGGTGGCAGCTTGCTAGCTTTTAAGACCCCAGACACCACTCACCTATCTGGGGTGCAGAAAACTCTCTTAGCAATAGACTAGTTACGCCAATTGGCCTTGGTGTCTGCTGAGAACATGGTTTGCAGCCCTTGCCCTTGCTCTTCTGTCTTTGCAATATTATTAAGATTGGAAGAGTTTTCAGGTTATGTTGAAGTCCAGTTAAATTGATCTTCTTTCTAATGTGTGTTGTCACTGATTTCACCCAACCAAATTTCTATCAACTATCTAATCTATAACCAACCCTCTCCCTCCCTCTCTCCCCTCCGTTGCAGCCATCAGAGTCTTTTCTTCTGTACATGAGTCTGTTTTTAAGTCCTTATTGTAGGGGTCTTATACAATATTTGTCTTTGTGCTGCTGACTAATTTCACTCAACATAATGTCTTCCAGTTGAAACCAGGTTATGAGATGCTTCTTAAAATCATCATTGTTCTTTATCATTGCATAATGTTCCGTTGAGTATATATACCACAGTTTGTTTATCCATTCATCTGTTCTTGGACATCTGGGTTGGTGCCATCATTTTGTTACTGTGGACTGTGCTGCAGTAAATATTCGCGTGCATGTATCTGTTCATGTGACTGTCCTTGCTTCTGTGGGATATATTCCAAGCAGTGGGATTACTCAGTCAAATGGCATATCTTTTTCCAGCTTTCTAAGGCAATGCCAGATTGCTTTCCAAAGACATTGTATCATTGTGCAGTCCCACTAACAGTATAGGAGAGTTCCAATTTCCCCACAGCCTCTCCATCATTTGTTGTTTTGTGTTTTTTGGATCATGGCCAACCTTGTTGGGGTGAGATGATATCTTATCATCCTTCTGATTTGAATTTCTTTAACAGCTAATGATCATGAGCATTTCTGCATGTGTCTTTTGGCTGCCTGGATATTTTCTTTAGAGAAGTGTCTGTTTGTCTCCTTTGCCCAACACTTAATTGGGTTATTTACCCTTTTCTTGTTGATATCTTGCAGTACCTTCTACAGGGAAATTTTTATTGTTTATTTTTGTTGTGCTTTAAGTGAAAGTTTGCAAGTCAGTTTCTCATACAAAGATTTATACATGTTGCTTTCCCCGCAATGTGACAGCACCCCTGCCTATGAAACCAGCTGCTATCCCCTTCCACATTCTCATCTCACCTCAGGAGAGGAGCTGCCCATTTAGTCTAGCGTAATATAAACCATGAAGCACAATCTTTGCCAGTATCATTTCATGTCTTATACCCGAACAACCAAACCTACTGCCACTGAGTTGATTCTGACTCATAGCAACCCTACTGACCCATAGAGTTTCCAGGGAGCACCTGGTGGATATGAACTGCTGACCTTTTGATTAGCAGATGTAGCACTTAACCACTATGCCACAGGGTTTCCTTGATGTCTTATAGTTCAGTCTAATCTTTGTCTGAAGAGCTGACTTTGGGAATGGTTTCAGTTCTGGGCTAACAAGGGAGTCTTGGGGCCATATATTCTGGGCTCCCTTCAGGCTCAGTCTAAGTCAGACCACTGAGTCTGCTCTTTTTACTATAATTTGAGTTCTGCATCCCACTTTTCTCCTACTCCATCAAGGACTCTCTGTTGTGTTCCTTGTCAGTGTAGTCATTGGTGGTAACTGGCCATTATCTAGTTCTAGTCTCATGCTGATGGAGCCTCTGGTTTGTGTGGCCCTTTCTGTCTCTTGGGCTCATATTTTCCTTATGTCTTTGGTGTTCTTCATTTTCTGTTGCTCCAGGTGTGAAGCAGAACATTGTCTTAATAAATTTTGTTATGCCAGTTGAGCTACCTGTGTCCTAAAACCATGGTCCCCAGAACCCTGCTGCTGTTTCTCTGTCCCTCAAAGTGTTTGGTTGTATTCAGGAAACTTCTTAGCTTTTGTTTTAGTCCTGTGGTTCTTACTTCTGTGTCATGTGTTGTCTTCTTCACCTAAAGTGATTACCGTCTACTATCAGTTGTGAATACACTTCTGCCTCCCTCCGCACCCTTATAAAGCCATCAGAGAATATTTTCTTCTCCGTTAAAATCTTTCTTGAGTACTTGTAATAGTGGTCTCATCCAATATTTGCTCTTTTGTGACTAATTTGATCCGGCATAATGCTGCCCAGATCCATCTGTTATGCAATGTTTTGCACATTCATTCTTGTCCTTTATTGTTGCATAGTATTCCATTGTGTGAATATACCAAAATATGCTTATTAATTTATCTGTTGATGGGCACTTAAATTATTTCCATCTTTTTGCTTTTGTGGCCAGTGCTGCAATGAACATGTGCGTGCATGTATCTATTCACGTGAGGGTTCTTATTTCTCTAGGATCTATTCCAGGGAGTAGGATTGCTGGATCATATGGTACTTCTATTTCTAGCTTTTTAAGGAAGCATCAAATCAATTTCCAAAGTGGTTGTATCATTTTACATTCTCTATGGGGAATATATTAAATGATGCAGGAAGCACTGAAGGATGGGAGGAATACACAGAGTTGCTTTACCAAAAAGAGTTGGTTGGCACTCAGCCATTTCATGAAGTAGTCTACAATCAGGATGACGGTACTGAAGGAAGAAATCCAAGCTGTACTAAAGGCCTTGGTGAAAAACAAGGCTCAATGAATTGATGGAAGACCAATAGAGATATTTCAATAAATGATGCAGCATGCCAAGGAATTTTTCGGAAGACAGCTACCTGGCCAACTGACTGAAAGAGAGTCATATTTATGCCCTTCCCAAAGAAAAGCGATCCAACGGAATGTGGCATACCAAATAATATCAATGTCACACGTAAGCAACATACTGTTGAAGATAATTCAAAAATGGTTTCAGCAGCGCATGGACAGGGAGCTGCTTGGAATTCAGGCTGGATTCAGAAGAAGACGTGCAACAGGGGCATCTCTGCTGATGTCAGATGGATCTTGGTTGAAAGCAGAGAAGACCAGAAAGATGTTTGCCCGTGGTTTCTTGACTATGCAAAGGCATTCTACTGTGTGGATCATAACATATTGTAGGTAATCTTGCGAAAAATAGGAAATCTGGAGCCCTGGTGGCACAGTGGAAAGCGTGGTGGTGTAGTGGTTAGGGATATTGAATACTTCATGGGCTGTCCGGAGAACAAACAAGTCTGTCTCAGAAGAAGTACAGACAGAGTGCTCCTTGGCGGTGAAGATGCCAAGAGTTCATCTCACATATTGAGGTTGTATTTTTATCATGCTGGGTAAAGTAGAGGGCCAGTGAATGAGATGGACTGGCACAGTGGCTGCAGCAGTGGACTCGGCCCAATGATTGTGAGGATGGCACAGCACCAGACAGCGACTTTTTGTTGCACTTAGGGTTGACTAGAGTCACAGTTGATTTGATGGCTTCTAGTAACAATAATAGCATGACAAAAGGGAAAAGAAGGAACACTGATCCTGTTTTTATTTGGATTTTTTTACATTATTGTTATTATTGTATTAAAATAATGTGTATCTGGAGTTTTTTGGTGCTCGAGGCAGCATCTTGCTTGCCTCCCCCTAGGCCTGGACTTGGTGTCTAGCCCTGTTCTGAGTAGTCTATACATAGCAACAAAGTCACTTCTCACTCCAAGGCCCCCAGGTAAGTATATTTGTGTCCTCATTGCCAAGTAAGTGAGGCCCGGAGAGGAGGAATACCAGGCCCAAGGTTGCACAGTTGGAGGGATTCGCACCCAGACTACCTCCTTCTTTAGACATGGTTACATCCTTTGAAGGTGGAAGAGACACTTAAGCCAAGTAACTGGAAACCAGGTTCCCCAAGGGAGAGGTGGTACCCCAGGAAAGCAGGTGGGAGGTGAGTATGGTGTGATTAGACTAAGATGAGGCTATAGAGCAGGCAGTCGAGGCCATTTGAGTCCATGGGAGTTCTGGACAAATGGGATAACAGCCAGCCTACCCATCATTTATACAGCCAGGGAAGCTCCTCCTTTTCAAAAATAAAAAGAAAACAACATTTTTAAATACAGAAAAGATCAGAGCTTTCTAAACTAACCAGCCCCCTCAAGATAAACAGATATTAACCTTTTGTTCTATTGGCTTAATAGATTCCAAAATTATCTAAAGATATAAAAGACTTAAAACACACCCACCTGAGTGCCTAAAAAGAAAAATGAAACATTGTCAAAGGATGGAGTCTGTGGAGCAACCAGCAGTCTCATTTGTTGGTGGTGGGACTGTAATATTGTAAAAAACACTTTGGAAAACAATTTTGAAGTTTCTAATAAGATTAACCAGTTTCAGAGGCTTAGCACTGAGCACTTTGGGGCCAGATCATTCTCTGTGGTGGGGGCTACCCTGTGTATAGCAGAATGCTTAACAGCATCTCTGACCTTGACCCACTAGATGCCTAGTCTAGTACCAATCATGACAACCAAAAATGTCTTCAGACACTGCTAAACATGATAGGGAGGCCGTGGCAGTGCAAAATTTTCCCAGGTAGGAATCTCTGGGTTAAACAGATGTCTAGTGATGTGCAGTGCTGTGGTATGGCCGTTCTCACCGTGGCCTTATAACTCCTATCCAAGTGATTGGGTAGGAATGTGCAAATAATATTACTAGTGGCCTACCAAGGGGACTGGTCAATTTTGTCATTCTGCTAGGCTTCAGGTGAGCTATTATAACAGCAGAGGGGAGCTCTCACCACCAACAAGGAAGAAGAGCCAGGAGCAGAACGTGTCCTTTGGACCCAGGATCCCTGTGCTGAGAAGCTCCTTGAACCGGGAGACAGAGGAGAGAGGTGTTTAACACTAGAGACAGCAAGAAGTGGTGGCAGGGAAACTAGGCAGGAGATACCGGCAGAACGCCTTGGGGCGGACTTCCCAGCCCATTGAGGGATAAAGCTGAATGCCTTTGGACTGCAGGCTTGTTGGACGAGCAGGATCCCTTTGGGTACTTGGTGGAGCTAGGTTTGCTGACCCACTAACTAGAACGGAATGTCTTAGGGCTAAGGCTTACTAGCCTCGTGCCTCTGGGCACTGACAGTCAGAGCTGAAAGAGCTTCATAACATTTGTTGACACCAAGCAGAGGCAAAGGGGCCAGAAAGAAGGCCGCCTGTGTTTGAGAAAAGGCTGTCCTGATGAAACACCTCTATCCTGAGTGCTCTTGAACCTGAATTGTTGAACCCATTACTTGAACCTCTTGAACCTGTTACTTCCCTGATAAACCCTGTAACTTGAGAATGGTCTGTGAGTTCTCTGTGGGCATTGCAATGAATTGTCGAACTCGGTAGAGAAGTATTCAGTGCTGTGGGAGGGATGGGTGGTGTCAGAACGGGTAAAGACGGCAGACAGAGACACGTCTGACCTTTGTCTTATAGGAACCAGCTTTTGGCTATTGATCTTGATTCTTCTTTCCCTTGTGACGACAGAGGAAGTAAGATACTGCCACCTTACCATTTTTACATCATGACTAAGTAATTCTTCTAGGTATACAACCAACCTAGGAGAATTGCTTAGTCATGACTAGCTGGATCGTGACAAATTACAGATAACATTTCAAAGAAATGGAATTTTAGAACACTTAATTGTAGTCAGGAGGAATCTATACAAAGTCTAAGAGCAGCGGCTTGCACACCATAAGAGGACACTGCCTGATTCTAAATCAGTGTCAGCGTTGTATCCTTCCACCAAATGTATTCAATCTGTATGCTGAGGAAATAATCTGAGAAGCTGGACTACATGAAGACATCAGGGTAGAAGGAAGACTCATTAATTAATAGCCTGTGTTACATGGATGATACAACCTTGCTTGCTGAAAGTGAGGAGGACTTGATGTACTTGCTGATGAAGAGCAAAGACTATAGCCTTCAGTATAGATTACACCCCAACATAAAGAAAACAAAATTCCTCACAACTGGACCAATAAGCGATATCATGATAAACAGAGAAATGACTGCAGTTGTCAAGGATTTCATTTTGCTTAAGGTCCCCGATCAACAGCTATGGAAGCAGCAGTCAAGAAATCAAAGTATTGCACTGGGCAAACTTGCTGCAAAAGAGTTCTTTAAAGTACTGAAAAAAAGATGAAACTTTGAGGACTAAGGTGTGCCTTAATCAAGTGTCATGGATCCAATTGTATACTGCACCAAAATAGATGTCAAATTGGTTAGACCACAATTCCCAGTATTGTGTGATTATCTTCCATTGTGTGGTGTACTGTAAATCCTGACCTTAGCCCATTAATGAGTCAAGATGAGGTGATGTTAAAGAGGATTAGGTAATGTTTGCCATGTTAATGAGGCAAAATTAGGGTTGGGTACATCAACTTACTTAGGTCTAGGCTCTGATCTGATAGCAGGGGAGTTCCCCTGGGGTGTGTAGCCTACATCACCTTTTATCTTAAATGAGGTAAAAGGAGAGTGAAGCAAGCAGAGAAGGACCTCAGTCCCACTGAGAAAGAAGACCAGGTAAATCAGTAGCATGCTTCCCTTGGACCCGGGGCACCTGCACCAAGCATCTCTTAGACTCGGGAAGACTGACACCAAGAAATATGGAGTTCTCCAAGGAACTCTGGGCCCACAGATGTTGAAAGGAGACATGGGTCTTCCCCCAGAGACAACAGAGAAAGCCTTATAGAGCTGGCGTCTTAATTTGGACTTCTAGTTTCCTGAACTGTGAAAGAATAAATTTCTGTTTGTTAAATCCATCCACTAGTGGTATTTCTATTATAGCAGCACCATACAACCAAGACACCATTGTATGTCCCATCACCTCATATGCATGTGAGAGCTGGACAGTGAATAAGGAAGACCATAGAAAAACTGATGCATTTGAATTATGGTGTTGGCAAAGACTGTTGAATAATACCCTGGACTGCCAGATGAATGAACAAATCTGTTCTTGGAAGAAGTACAACCAGAGTGCTCCTTAGAAGGGAGAATGGTAAGACTTTATCTCACGTCTTGCACATGATGTCAGGAGGGACCAGTCCTTGGTGAAAGACATCATGCTTACAAGAGTAGAGGATCAGGAAAAAAAGGAGGGAGACCCTCAGCAAAGTGGACTGACACAGTGGCTACAACAATGGGCTTAAACTTAGCAATGATATGAGCATGGTGCAGAACCACGGAGGGTTTCTTTCTATTGTACACAGGGTCACTATGAGTTGGAACCATCTCAATGGCCCTTAACAATGTAACGCCAACAATGAATAAAATACTTTTGTCCACAGAAAGACATGAGCAACAAACGTTCTTTATTAAAAATGGCCCCAAACTGGGAAGAACCCAAATAGCTATCAAGACATGAATGGATAAAGAAATTATGATCCATGCATACACACAGAATAATGCTCCTTTCAGTAACGGAAAGGAACAAAGTATGGCTACAGGCAACATTATGGATGAATCTAAAAACATAGTTTTGGGAAATATATTACATCCTACTGGACTCTACATTTTGAAAGACTGAATTTTGTAGTATGTGAATTATATCTCAACAGATAAAAACATGATGTTGCATGAAGGTAATCAGACACAAACAGAACACACAGTATGATTCCATGAAGAATGAAGTTCAAGAATGGGCAAAATTAGTCTACGGTGATTGAAGCTATAGGAGTGGACTGCCTGTCCAGGGGCAAGAGTAAATGTCGTGGGGAGGCTGGAGAGGGTGTGGTCTCAGGAGAATATATATATGTATATGTATATGTATATATACTAATTCACTGAGCCACATGCCAGATCTGTGTAAAGTATATGAATTGTACTTCAATCAAAATAATTATTAAACATAAAAACAACCAAAATTGCAATTAAAGTTGACATCACTCATGCTCATCTCTCCAATTTGTTCACCTCCCCGACCCTATCACATTAAATACTTTTTTTTACTTGCCCCCCACCCCTGCCATCTCAACCTGCTACTTTTGAGACTAGTTTTGTCAATACACTGATTTCAGGCTTCAGGGTGTGTACCCTGAAATTGACCCCCATTTGTTTGTCTGCCTTCTACTGGTGGATACTTGGTGTCATGGATTGAATTGTGCCCCTCTAAAGGGGAATGGGAGACCTCATTCCACCAAGAAAGCAGTGCCGGGAGCAAAGCACATCCTTTGGGCCTAAAGTCCCTGCATCGAGATGCTCCCAGACAAAGGGAACATGGATAACAAGGACTTTCCTCCAGAGCCAACAGAAAAAGTCTCATGGATTGAACTGTGTCCCCCCAAAATATTTGTCAACTTGGCTAGGTCGTGAGTCCCAGTATTCTATGATTGTTTACCATTCTGTCATCTGATGTGATTTCCTCATGTGTCATAAATCTTATCACAATGATGTGATCCGATGGACTAGTGGCAGTGACACTGATGAGATCTACAAAATTAGGTAGCACCTTAAGCCAATCTTTTGTGAGACAGAAAATAGAGGAGCATTCAGAGAGACATAGGGACCTCTTGTCATCAGAATGGAGATCAGAAGTGTGTGTCCTTTGGTGTGTCACTGTCCTGAAAAGCTCCTCAATCAGGGGAAGAAAAATGACAAAGACTTTCTTCCAGAGCCAAAGCCTTCCTTTGAAACTGATGCCCTGAATTTGGACATGTAATCCAATAGACTATGAGACAACAAATTTCTCTTTGTTGAAGCCACTCACTGTGGTATTTCTATTATAGTAGCACTAGATGACCAAGACACTTGGTTTCCAAAGAACCTTCATCCTTTGAGAAACACACTCCTGCTTGGGTTCCTCCTCTGCTGAGAATCCACTGACGGCTCATGCTGTCCTCAGGGTCAAGTGTGATCTCCATGGAGGTGCTGGAGCCCTCGTCCTGCTGCACCTGCACCATCTAGAGCTTTCTCTCTCTTCTCCCCACGGCCCAGCCATCCTCTATGATGCCAGCCTTGTTCTTCCATCCAATCATTCAACAGCTGTTTATTGAGCATTTACTGTGCCAGACCCTGTTCTAGAAACTCTAGTGGTGTCCTGGTTAAGAGTTTTGTTGCTAACCAAAAAGCCAGCAGTTTGAACTCACCGGGTGCATCTTAGAAACCCTTTTGGCCAATTCTACTCTGTCCTGTAGGGTCTCTATGGGTTGAGATCAACTCAATAGCAATGAGTTTGGTCTGATTTGGTTTAGACCCTGTTCTAGGAGCTGGGGACCTAGCAAGGAACATTTTCATTGGGGAGACAGAGAGGAAAGAAAATAGTAAATTTATTGACATTTGCAAGAAATAAAAATCAAGGCATGTGAGGCGTAGGGTGTGGTAGGGATGGGGTGGGGCTGCTTTAGGTGGGGGTATAGTCAGGGAGGGCTTCCCTAAAGAGGCAACATCCTAGCAAAGGTGGGAAGGTAGCAAAGCAGAGAGCATGCCAAGAAGGAAAAGCATTGCAGGCAGAGGGAACAGCCAGTGCAGAGGTCCTGAGGTGGGAAAAAGCTTGGCATGTTTGAGGAACAGCAAGGAGGCCAGTGTGGTCAGACCAGAGTGAGCTAGGAGGATGGGGTAGAATACAAGGGTAGAGGAATCAGGAGTCCCTAAAATATGCCATGTTCTCCCTCACTCACCTCTGGGCCTTTGCATCTTCTGTTTCTTCCACTAGATACCCTTTTTCTTATGTGCCTGGCAATTTCTAACTTGTCCCTCACAACCCAACTGCCATGCCAGTCTTTCTGAAAAGCCTGTACTCACTGTACCCTCCACAGTAAGGTGGCTGCCTCCTCCAGCTCCCAACAGGGCTAGGATGCTTCTCATCTGACACCTGACCATGTCCATCATTCACTCATCCCACAAAGATTCAGTGAGTATGAGCCATCATTCACTCATCCCATAAAGATTCAGTGAGTATGAGCCAGGCACTGGGCAATCTCAGAGAGGAATGTCACTCAAAGGACACAAAGTAGGAACAGGCCAGACATGAACAGACACTGGGGTGGCCTGGGAAGATCTCTTTCATGAGGTGACATTTAAACAGAGAACTAAATGATCAGAAGGGCCAGGCTTGGAGGGTTGCGATGGAAGGGCATTCCAGATAAGCGAAGAGCCAGTACAAAGGCCCTGTGGTTGAAAGTTAGATGAACAAATTTGAAATGTTGCTGGAAGGGGTGAAAAGAGTGGGAGAGATGAGATTGGACAGGTGGGCAAGATGAGCGGGGGTAGAAGTTTTTTCTAATACTGCTGAGGAACGATGGAAGGATTTTTCAGTGGGGAGAGGTGGAGTGTGATTTAGGATTTCTAAGGCAGTTATCACATTTTCTTGCAACGGTACAAATTAGACCTTGGCTTCTTGGTTTCAAGCCCAGAGTGCCACCAAAGCCCCCACCATACATCGATAAGTGTTCACTGAGTACATGTGGGAAGCTGGCAGGGTTTCCCAGCTCCATCCCAGGAGGCGCCTGGAAGTTGGCAGACAGAGAAGGCCCCGTCCCTAGAAAAGGGGAGCTCCTGCCAGCCGAGTCCCAGCGAAAATCAGAGCCTTATTCTGCCTAATCCTCTCCGTCTGTAAAATGGGTCAGCTGGAGGATTACCAGAAGACAGCACATCCCTCGGAGCAAGGGTCATAAAGGTCCTGATTCCATGACTGCAATGAGGGACTCTCTGTGGACCTCAGTATCTTCACAGGCGAAAAGTGGGCAGACTCTGGGTCGTCTTAATTCTTCCTGCCTCTGTTAAAATTCCCAGAGAGTAGCTCAAAGAAAAAAGGCACGGGAGAAAACATTGCACCTGGTTTCTGGGACAACTAAACCTCACAGAGCCAGGTGTAACCAAGGTACCTGCAGCTTCAGGAGGTCCCTGGAGTGCACCGACCCCGTGCAGCCTCTGCCGCCAGGGAGTGCTCCTGGCCCGGAGCCCAGTGGCCGGGTGCTGGAGACCTTGGAGAAGTCCCCTGACGTCTCGGCCCTCCCCGAGGGCAGAGCCCACGTTGATGAAACTCCACCTGGATATGGGGTGGCACAGACCCCATCAATCCTCACAGCCAGCCCCAAGAAGAGATTTGATCTTCTACAGGTAGAAACCGAGGCTCAGGGGCCACAGGGTTAGCAGGGCCTACAGTCAGCGTCTGAGTTGTACCCTTTGTAATAATAACAATATTAAAAATGACAGCTGCTGCCATTTATTGAGTGCTTACTGTGTTTTCAACGCTTGACATGCCTTCCTCACTTAATTTTACCAACCCCCAGAAGTGGGCAAACCCTTCTCATTCTTAGAATGGGACGTCTGCCTTAGGGGTATCAGTCGTCCTCGAGCTGTCGGGACTTGAACCCAGATCTAGCAGAACCTTGATTGTTTTCCAGCAGCAAGGAAACCTCTGTGCCTTTGAATGGGTGGTCCTTTCAGCCGAATGGGTCCGGGAGGCCTGAGTTTGCAAGCGGAGGGGTTAGATTAGTTATTATTGTTATTTTGGGGATTTTGAAGGGATCCCAGGAGGCCCAAAGAGCTCTCTCGGCTGCTGCGGGCTCGTTCTTTGCTTCAGGCCGGGTGGGGAAGTTCCCGCGCGCTCCAGTGGGGGGGATCGGGCGACAGGGCTGGCGTGGGAGGGGCGGAGGCGACGGGGGCGCGGAGGCTGGACCCCGCAGCCCCGGGGGCCGCCGGGAGCCGCGCCCCCTCGCCCCGCCCCCTCCCCGGGCGCCGACCTCGGCGGTCACGTGACGCGGCCGGCCGCTGGGCCCGAGGGCGCGGCGCGCGGACACGGCGGCCTGGCCGGGCGGGCCGGAGAGGAGCAGGCCGGAGCGGGCCGCGCGCCGAGGGTCGCGCCGCGCCGCCCCTCCGCGCCCCGCCTGGGCGCACGCGCGCTCCGCCGCCGTCCCCTCCCTCCGCGGGGACCCCTGGCGGGCGGCGCGAGGACATGGCCAGCGACGCCGTGCAGGTAGGCGCACCTGCGTCGAAAGCGGTGGGGCGGCAGGACGGCGCCGGGACCCCCGCCTGCGGCCGCCGTGGCCCCCAAAGTGGGACGGCAGGGCGGGGCCTCCGGGTGCCTGGCGCCCCCTCCGCGGGCCGGGATCTCGGAGCCAGCGCGGCCCACTTCTCTGCAGGTGGAGGTACGGACAGGGCGGGGGCTGGAGGACAACAGCGCAGCGACACCCCGAACTCGGCCCCGCCCTGAGAGTCGGAGGGGGCGCGGTGGAAGCGCGGGTTCGGGTGGCGTGGTTGGCTTTGCGTCCCGGCGCTGTCGGCCCCCATCTGCCCCTCTCTCCAGCGTTGGGTTCCCGGCAGATGCCGCTGTCCACCTGGGGCAGGTGCCTGGCGCGGCGCCTGGGGAGGGAGGACGCCGCCCGGCCCCTCCCCCTCCCCCGCCCAACAAAGCTCCAGCAGCTCTGCCTGGGGACTGAGATTTACGAGGGTCCCGACGCCACCCAGATTGGCACCTGTTGGCGGAAGTACCCGAGTCACCTCATTAGGTCGGGGGACCCGGGACTCTTGTACCCAATCTCCAGGCTCCCGCCTTCCGGGCGGTGCCTTATCCCAGGTGGGCTGTGTAGGGTCAGCAGGCTGGAATGCTCCTGTATCTGGAATTCTACCTGCCCTCCGTTGGCATCAGGGCTGGGTCACCTCGTGTACATACACATACACTATCAAGACTGGCATCAAAGCTGCTGTCCAGCCAGGTTCAGCCCTGGATTTCTTGTGCCACCCTGAGGACATCACTGCCTTGGACTCTCCTTCCCCATCTGAGATTAGCAGGACCAGGTTGACCTCCAGCTTTTCTTTAACTCTGTTGTCCAAATCTGAAACATTGCCTTTGCGTCTGTGTCCTCATCACCATCTGGTCTGTTGTTCTGTGGTCTCTGTGTAACACCTTCTTATCTCCTTCTACACCTGCCCCATTCCCTCTGTGTCTCTCCCTTGACTCCCTATGACATTCCCCCTAGTCTTGCTGATGGCCTGCCAGCCTTGCCGAGGAGCTGGGCGTATCTGGTGTTGCCGATCACACAAGGTCAGACCTTTGGGTGGGCTTGGGCTGTGGTCCCTGCCCCACCCCTGGCCCAGGGAGGGCGGTATAGGAGTTCCTGTACCCCGCACATGCATGTGCTTGGCGTGTACCACACATGAGCTAGACGGAGGCTGTGATTCCTGCCACGAGGCTCTACCTATGCCTGGCCCCTGCTTTTGTCCCCCTCCTGCCATCCCTTTCTTGTGGCTGCCTGGGCTTGCTGCCCTGTCTGTCTGTCTTTCGAGACATGTGCTTGTCTATTCTGTGTCCGGCAAACGGATGTCCTGTCCAGATTCCGGAAACGCCCAAGGCATTGAAATCTCCGGACATGGGGGTCTAGGTTCCAGGCTGTTGTAGAGAGAGAGGGTTGCTGAGAAGTAGGTGCCCTGGGCTTGGGGCCTCCTGCTCCAGGGTGAAGGGGAGCAGGGATTCTCTGAGGCCAGGCTAGTCCCCTTGATTCTTGGATTTGCCTTGTTAGCCCTCAGGTGACCCTTCGTTCTTGGGCAGGACCGACTCACCCCTCCCTGTGCTCAGGGCTCAGTGGCTAGAGATGGACCCAGAGGCACACTCCTCATCTCTGCCTGGACTTCCCACCTTGAGCTGGCCTTGCTCCTGGCTGTAGCCCTGCTCTGCCTGCTGGGGAGGAGGTGGGCCTGGCCTGGTTGGGAGGCAGTATGTGAGTGCTGTCACTTTCTTCCTGTGTGCCCCAGGCCCAGTGCCTTTGCGTCTTTGAGCCGTGGTTCCGTCACTGGAAAAATAGGCTAAAAAGGGGAGACAGACGGGGTCACTCATGGCAGATGGCGCTGCTGTCAGATGGTTACTAAGGTTCAGTGAGAGACCGGGGTTGAGTCTCTCTTTGTTAGCACCCAGGGTTTCTCAGCCTTGGCACTTTTAACATTGGGGGTTGGACCATTCTTTGCTGTGAAGGACTATCTTGCACACTGTAGGATATTTAGCAGCATCCCTAGCCTCAGTCTTCTGGATGCCATTAGTGCCCCCCCAGGCATGACAACCAGAAATGTCTGTAGACATTGCCAAGTGTCCCTAGTGGCGGGGTGAGGTTGTCCCTGGTTGAGAACTACCATTACCTCTCTGAGCCTCAGTTTTCCTAACCTGTAAAGTGGGAAAATAATAGCAGCTCTGGGTTATTCTGAAGGGTGCACTTGACCTGGGGCAAACCCTCCCCTGGGGACTGCTGCCTTTGAGGTTGGTCAGCAGCCAATGATGACTTTCCTCATCTGTGAAATGGGCTCTCAGAGCAAAGGGAGATGACAAAGGTGCAGCACTTGATGCTCAGATGCTGGCCACTCCTTTTGAAATCCTGGCCCGCCTCCTACTGGCTGAGGGACCTTGGGGCAGATTACAGCACCCCTTTGGGCCTGTTTCCTCATCTAGAGAAATAGTCCCTGGCTTGAGGAGTTGCATTAGTTGACTTGGGTGGAGCTTCTGGAACTACTGTTATCAACAGTTGTATTTGAGCATTAGTGTTTGGTTAGCAGGCATTTGTGGGCTGCTGTGTTGATCATAGAAACCCTGGTGATGTAGTAGTTAAGTGTTTCAGCTGCTAACCCAAAGGTCAGCAGTTCAGATCCACCAGGTGCTCCTTGGAAACTACATGGGGCAGTTCTCCTCTGACCTGTAGGGTTGCTGTGAGTTGGAATGGACTTACATGTATACTCGTATGCACACAAGTCACTGCAGAACCTGGACATGCACACTCACCTGTCCATGTGGACAAGCCGCCGCCTTCACTCACTTCCACACACTCCCTGCAGCCCACATTCCTTGCCCACATTCCCACGGGCCTCCAGCCCTGCTGATGCTTCCACGTGCCCCTGTCACGGTAGTGGGGTTATTTATCTATTTATTCATTTTTTGGTGTTAATCATCATCCTAGCCCCTCAGTGCTGTCCCCTGCAATGTATTGGCCTCAGGGAGAGCCACTAGGCTGGCCTTGCCCCCTAGACCTCAGAGCTGTGGTCAACAGCAGTGGGTGGCTGGTCTGGGAGGAAGCAGGAAGTCAGACGGCCTAGGCCTGCAGGAAGGGACCCCACCTCTGCAGAAGTTGCTGTACTGACCCCAAAAAGGAAGTTGGGGACAAGGGCAGGACGGGAGCGCCTGGTGACAGGGGCACGTGGAAGCATCAGCAGGGCTGGAGGCCCGTGGGAATGTGGGCAAGGAGTGTGGGCTGCGGGGAGTGTGTGGAAGTGAGTGAAGGCGGCGGCTTGTCCACATGGACAGGTGAGTGTGCATGTCCAGGTTCTGCAGTGACTTGTGTGCATACGAGTATACATGTAAGTAGAGGTGGAAACATACACACTTGTGAAACCTGTGTTCCATGCACACATCCATAGATGTGGAAGGGTGTACACATATTTGAGCCTGTGTTTTGTGTGCATACACCCTGAGGCATGAGAGTACACACACACGTGAGCTTGTACTTTGCACAGACCCATAGGTATAGGAGTGCACACACGTGTGATCCTGTATAGGTGTGAGAGTGCGCACACATGTGTGAGCTGTGTTCCTTGTTTGTGATTTTAGGTATGTGGGGGATGAACACACTGAAGTCAGCCCATGGAGCCTGTGTGTACTTGTGAAAGCCTCTTTGCCGTATACACAGTAGTATGCATGCCTGTGTACCTTGGGCACCTTTACCAGACAGGGAGTAAACACAGTCCCCTGGCTGCCTCTGGGAAGCAGACTTGACCCTGGAACAGAGGCTAAGGGGAAGCTCCCCTGGATGTCCCAGAGCCCTGGAGCTGTGTGGCCGCAAGGGGTGCTGGGAGGTGGCAGGAAGGAGGAAGTGGCGGTAAGAGGCCCTGGCTGGGCTGAAGCTCAGGAAGAGGGTGGGGCCCTCACCCTGGACCCAGGATGGCGGAGCTCAGTCCCCCTTTGGACCAGGAGCTGGAGGTGGGGGCTGGGTCCCTGTGGTGGGCTGCTGCTAGAGGACCCCAAGTGGGACCGGCTAGGTCGGTGGGAGACAGCGCCCTGCTCTATGTAGCTCTTCGATTTAGACCAAGGAGAGGAGGTGGGGCCCTGGCCTCAGAGCCCTCAGTCAGAAGAAAGAAAATACTTGGGGCCCTTTGGTGGCATAGTAGTTAAGAGCTGTGGCTGCTGACCAAAAGATCAACAGTTCAGATCTACCAAGTGCTCCTTGGGAATTCTATGGCGGCAGTTCTGCTCTGTCCTTGAGATTGCTGTGAGTTGGAATTGACTTCAGGGCAGTAGGCTTGGTTTTTTGGTTTTTTTTTTGGCTTTGGGGCCCCCAGGTTGGAGGGTATAGGAAGAAGGAGGTGGGGCCTGTGCTTGGAAACTCCTAGTTTAGAGGGCAGTGGAGGGAAAGCGGGTGTACCTCTGAGACCTGAGTGGAGGAATGGAGAAAAGGGGGTTGGGGGAGGAAGATGGAGCCTCACCGCAGGACCTCCTAGTTTCGGGGAGATAGCAGAGGTAGGCAGGGTTTTCCCTTGGGACCTCCTAGTTTTGGAAGGATGGAAGAGAAGGAATGGGGCCTACTTTGGGACCTCCTAGTTTGAGGGGACAGCAGAGAGGAGATGAGGTTCTGTAATTAGGACTTTCTAGCTTAGGGGAGAGCAGACAAGAAATAAGACCTACCTCCATGGCCCCTAGTTTGGAGAGGATAGCAGTGGGGCCACAAGACCTGCCTTAGGGGTCTCTTGATAAGGGAGGAATAGCAGAAAGGAGACAGACTCTCTTTTTGGGACTTCCTAGTTTGGAAGACAGCAGGAGGAAAATGGGGCCTACCTTCAAGACCCTCTAGTTTGAGGGGGCAGTAGTGGGGCAGTGGTGCCTGCTGTCCAGGACCCCCCTGCATGTGGAATAGGTGAAGGGAGACAGGATTGTTTCTATGGGGCCCTGAATCTGTAGGCACAGGGAAGGGAGACAGGATTGTCTCCATGGGGCCTGAGTCAGTAGGGATGAGGGAGGGGAGACAGGATTGTCTGTGTGGGACCTGAGTCTGTAGGGACAGGGGAAGGGAACAGGCCCTGCCCTGGCTTTCACAGTTTGAGGGTGGTGGAAAGCAGGGACAGGACCCTGCCCTCCCCTCCCAGGTTGTGGGCCCTGAGAGGGTGGGGTAGGCCTTATATTTGGGGGTCCTGGTGTGGGAGGATGTGAGATGGCTGGGCCCAGGTTGGCTGAGGTGGTCTATGTCCAAGAACTGGCACCCACTGACCCTGTTCCGTCCTGCAGAGCGAGCCACGCAGCTGGTCCCTGCTGGAGCAGCTGGGCCTGGCTGGGGCGGACCTGGCGGCCCCTGGGGTGCAGCAGCAGCTGGAGCTGGAACGGGAGCGACTGCGGAGGGAGATCCGCAAGGAGCTGAAGCTGAAGGAGGGCGCCGAGAACCTGCGGCGGGCCACCACAGACCTGGGCCGCAACCTGGGCCCCGTGGAGCTGGTGCTGCGGGGCTCCTCGCGTCGCCTTGACCTGCTGCACCAGCAGCTGCAGGAGCTGCACGCCCACGTGGTGCTGCCCGACCCAGCGGCGGCAGCCCGGGGTGAGCCGGGGCGGTGGGGGCGTGGGGCTCCAGGGGTCCCCGCAGCCTGCACAGCCAAGCCATCACCGGAGATGCAACACCATCTCCACTGGTCCCAGACAGAGAGAGGCAGACTCAGTCACAGCAACCCTGAATTTCAAGTCACTGTCACAGCAAGGAGCGAAGTCCCCACAGCCACCTGATGCTCAGAGGCTCTCACACCAACACCCAGGTGTACATGCTGTCAACACCCAGAGCTCCCATACACTGACACCCAGACGTACGTGCTGTTAACACTCGGAGGCCCCATACACTGATACCCGGATGTACATGCCATTAACACCCAGAGCTCCCGTGTACTGACACCCAGAGATACGTGCTGTCAACACCCAGAGCTCCTGCACATGGACACCCAGACGTACGTGTTGTATGTCACACCAGCACCAGTCAGTGCTCAAAAACTTATCCACTGTCACGTGAACACCCAGAGATTCTTTCATCCTGCCATACTAGCACCCGGACAACACCCAGAAACTCATATCGCATCAGTGCTCAGAGATTTTCACACAGTCTCACCAACACCCGGTGACACCCTAAGACTCATCAGTGTCTAGAGATGCACGCACAGTCTCACTGACACCAGACAACACCCCAAAACTTCAACACAGTTGCAAGAATACCCAGAGATTCACACACAGCCACCCAGCATGTATGGACTGCTACAGTCCACCAACAGCCAGAGATGTCTACGTATAATCACAGTACTTAGTGTTGTCACACCAACACCGAGCCCTTCCATCCACGTGGGCATGTCAGCACCCCAAGACAGGGAGCTAAGCCCACATACATATTGCATATCGTCCTGTGTTACCTGAAGACCTTACATAGTAGTCACACCAACCGCCAGAGACTCTTCCCCGCAGCCCCCTAGCACCCAGAGATGCACACAGATGGCTACACCAACACTCAGGCTCCCACACAGTCATACCAGTGCCCAAAGATCTAGGTGCACAGCTGTGCCCACAGTCAGGAATGCCTACAGTCAGCCCCACACCTAGAATCACACGCAGCTGTGACCAGATTACCTAATAAGAAAGGCACTCATGGGTTCACTTGTGTGTCCTTAGTAGTCTGTAGTGAACAATTTTGTGTTTTTTCCACCACATAATGTGGTTAAACCCATGTGCAACTGTTTTCTACCGATTAGTAAGTAAACACAGGTGAGCCCAGGTTGCCTTGCCTGATGTACGCTGGTGCACACCTTGCATACTCAGTGGTCTGCTCCCACACACAGCTCTTTTAACACCTGCAGTCTCCCGTAGCTATGCAGCAGCTAGACAGACACACACACTCAACCGGCGCGCACCCTGCCACTCACAGACATAAGCCCACACAGCTCTGTAAATTGTTGGGGGTTCCCGTTCACAGTGGTACCCACACCCATGGAGTCAGACACACCTGGAGACTTGCCTGAGCTCTGTTGTGCAAGCTCTGAGGGAGTTACCTTGGGGGACCAGCATGCTTGGAACTTTCTGGTCACTAGCCTGGTCCCCCAGCCAATTGCTGGCCCTCTGGAGCCTGGGGATAGGAGATACCTAGCTGGGCAGAGGGCAGATCCTGTGAGCTAGGGCAGAGTCTCCACACCCCAGCAGGCCAGGATAAGGGCTGTGGTGACTGTCTTCCACCCTCCCCCTCCAGATGACCCCCAGTCTCCGGGCACGAGTGGCCCAGCCTGTCTGGCCACCAACCTGAGCCTTGTGGCTGGCCTGGAGAAGCAGCTGGCCATTGAGCTGAAGGTGAAGCAAGGAGCAGAGAACATGATCCAGACATACAGCCACGGCAGCACAAAGGTGGGGACTACATGCACGCATACCCACGCGTGTGTACACACCTCACATGCATTCACATGTGTGTACATCCATGCGTACGTGTCCACGTGTGCACAGACCAAGGGTTCTGGGGGTTGGGTGTGCTGGATTTCAGGACCCTATAGAATTTTTGATTAGATGGTTTATAATGCAGGGATGTGCTGGTAAATGTTTAGCATCCAGAGGAAATTGTATGATGTGTGTTTACTGATTTCTGTGGTGTAGCCCCTCCCACCATGGCTGACTTCAGGCAACCAATATCAGTGTGCCATCATTGAAGGTAAAGAGATACGCAGGAGTGTTATGTATACGGATGTATATGTATACATGTGTCTTCACACACATACGTGTGTGTGTGGATATATGTATGGAGCTATGGCCTGCTGGTGGCACAGTGGTTATGAGGTCATCTGCCAACCCAGAGGTCAGCTGTTTGAATCCAGCAGCTGCTCCGTGGGAGCTCTGGGCAGCAGCTGTACTCCATCCTTCAGGGTCACTGTGAGTCAGAATGGACTCCTGGCAATGGTGAAAAGTGGGAACACAAATATGTATGTCTGTATAATGTGTATATATTTCTGCATTACATGTATAACAGGTGTATGTTGTTTTAAATATATTGATTGTCAGATATAATATTTAATAATGGTGTGTTTAATGACTTCACAATATTGCTTGAAAATTTTAACAAAGAGCTTTGGCAATCCAGAAAGAGAAGGCTCCAGTATACAACTAAGTATCTGTTTTGGTATTTATCATGTTAGAATTAAAATAGAGAAATGTTAAATATTTACTGATTTGTTTGAAGTTAACTGTAATAAACCCGGTACCCACTGATGTAAATAATAGATTTTTATGAAAAATAACTGTATTTTTCAAAAACAAAAGTTTTAGGGAAAAGAGTGGCATTTTTACAAATCTCTTTAATATCTAGCTTAAAAGAAGGTAGCTGGAGCCTTATATCTGCTTCCACATTCAGTCTGTTGTGATATGTGGTTTTGTTTAAAGTGTGCGAGGAAAGCCCTTCATACACTTCATACACGTTAAAGCTGTGCAAATTGGAGGCTGCAACCCTGTGGGCTGGGGACAGAGAGACTAACCAGATGACCTGGAAACAGGACTGGAGAGTGGGCAGCTCATGGGGGTGTATGGGAAATGATGAATGTGGGTAGTGTCAGACAGATGCACAGCAGAGACTGTCCCCCACATTCAGTCACCCCAAGAGACTTAGGGACATCCAGAGTCAAGGCAACATACAGATTCTCATTGCTTGTGGGATGTGTATCTCATGCAGATATACAAAACCGTGTCAACCAGGATTCACAGAGATGCACAAAATCATGACAATACCCAGACATACACACATCATCACAACATCTAGAGAAACAGCAGTGACAATACTTACAAACACAGAGTGAATGACCACACATAGTCACGTCAGCATCTAGATGCACATAGACACATGCACTGTCATGCTACCCAGAGACTGACCAACCTAACAACACTGGACATAAACACAGATTCACACCACAGCTGGCCCTGTCCTGCAGACATGCACACACCCCCAGTCGTAAAACCGCCAGGTGCACACACACAGATCTGCAGTAATGTGCAGAGATTCTTAGCCAACCAGAGCTACGGTGAGAGACACGATGTGTTTACACTGTCAGGAGAACAGATTCTGGACTGTGTATGGTCACATGTGTGCTCGCCTAACTGTGACTGTTGTGTGTCAGGACACAACACTGGGATTATTTTTGTGCTGTTTACCAGTGTGTGATGTATGTGCAATAGAGTGTGCAAAATGTCAGTGTACAGCCGGTGGATTCTTACTGGAGCGTGTCATCACCCACATCAAAGTGTAGACCACTGCCCATCACCCAGAAAGTTCCCTCCTGCCTCCTCCAGTTGCTAACCAGACTTCAGGTGCCTCAAGTTAGTTTTGCCTGGTTTTGAGTTTCCTGTAGACAGAACCAGGGGCCCCTGTGTGGCACAAACTGTTAGCACCTAACTACTGATCTGAAGGTTAGTGGTTTGAGCCACCCGGTGGCACCACAGAAGAAGGACCTGGGAATCTGCTTCTGTAAAGACTACAGCCCCAAAGTCCCAGAGTCCCCAAGGAAACTTATAGAACAGGTAGGAGAATTTACCAAAGTTTCAGGGTCCAAGGCCAACAAACCCAAATCAGTTGGCTTCTGTCCGTCACTGATGAGAAAACGGAAAAGGAAGTTCGAGAAAAAATTCCACGTACAGTGGCATCTAAGAGAATAAAATACCTAGGAGTAAATCTCATGAGAGATGTGAAAAATAGTGTGGAAAAAAAAAGAACTACCATATGACCTAGTAATTCCACTCCTTGCTATATACTTAAAAGACCTGAAAACAGAGATTCAAAGAGGCTGTACACCAGTGCTCACTGCAGCACTGTTCACAACAGCTGAAAGGTAGCAACCACCTAAGTGCTCATCAGCAGAGGAGTGGATAAACAAAACGTGGTACCTACATACGTACCAAGGGCTGCTCCTCAGCCCTAGTCGTAATACATGCTACGGTGTGGATGGAGCTTGAAGACTTGATGTGAAGCAAAACAAGCCAATCAGAGAAGGCCAAATACTGTATAACCTCACTTGTATGAAAAGACAAGGAAAGAGAAATGCGGAGCTCCAAAGTTTGTTAGTGGTTACCTGAGGTGGGTAGGAGGAGGAAAAGAGGAGTTGATGGTGGTAGAAAAGTCACATTGGTTAAGGGTCGGGTTGCACAGTCCGTTATTGTAATTGATGCCAGTAAGTTGCGTACCTGTAAAAAGCTGGATTGGCGATAATTGTGTGCTAGTCGAATTAGCAGAAAAAAATAAAGATGAGTAGTTGCTGAGACTGCTTATGTACCACCAAACACCTCTTGGGATTTGGTTCCTTGGTTTGGAGGTTTAGGTCATAGTTAAATGGGACATCCCAGTAAAGTGGTCCAGTAATGTATTTAGGATTTCTGTTCTACCTCCTAGTTCACTGTGTAGTACTAGTCTGGAGTCTTAGAAGCTTGTCGGCAGCTGTCCAAGGCAGAACAATTGCTCACTGTTCTCTTGGATCACAGAGGAAGAAAGAGAGTCAGGAAGAGGAGGACACTGTGCAGTGTGGGGCTAATTGCCTCCATGGACAGCTGTCTCCTTTGCCATGAGACTAGAAACAGGTGATGTCCAGCTACCGTTACTGAGCAGTTTGATCAAAGAGTCCGTAGAAAAATCCTGATCCAAAGGGGGGAAATGTAGAACAGAATTTCACATTCTTGTGGACTCTGGGCTTTCTGGAACCATGGATGAACCCCTGAAACTGTTGCCCTGAGATAATCTTTAAACCTTAAACCAAAAATATCCCCCGAAGCAAAATAATAGTTTTTTTTAGCTTAACTAGTAAGAAAAGTCTGCCTGGAAATGTTTTGGTCTTTTAATGGCTATTTATATGAGATCAAGCTGATTACAGTCACTGATAAGATTACATGAGAACCACAGGGGGCAGTGAGTCCATGTTAATGGGGGAGGAACAGCTCAACAAAGGAGAGTGAGAATGGTTGCACAGCTCAGGGAGTGTCATCGATGTCACTGAAATCCACATGTGGCAATTTAAACTGCTGTATGTTCTGCTGTGTATGTTTTCAATAACAAAAACAAAACAAGTAAAATTTTAGGAGAGAAGGAAAAGATTATAGCCAAGGAAACCATACAGAGCACAGTTTTATTCTGTTACTCATGGGATTGCCATTGGTCAGAATGGACTCAACAGCAGAGGGTTTAATTTTTTGTTGTTTTTAATAGATAGACCCACCCACTGCATCCTCTTTTTCCCATCTGAGTTGCTGCTCTGAGGAACAGAGGAATGCTCACCTTGGGGTCAGGATTCCCTAGGAAATCCCATCTGTGTCAGGGTCTGGGGTTTCCCAGTGATGCACTTTTGGGGTCACAGGGTCCAAGTCTTCATCACCCCAAATGGAAACGCACTGTCTCTTACATAGTAACGCCCCGTCCTCGAACCTGTCCACCTCCCCGGCCCCTGACAAACTCTGGTTTACTTTGTGTCTCTGTGGGTACGCCTGTCTTGAGCAATTCGCATAAATACACTCATAAGATACATGGCCTTTTGTGGCTGGCTTTTTTCACCAAGAGTAATGTTTTCAAGGTTCATCAGTGTTGTGGCACGTACCACTGCTGCGTTCCTTTTTATGGTCAAATCGTACTCCGTTTACTTCCATGCGGCACTGTGTTTGGCCATTCATCTGCCGATGGACGCCTGGATGATTCCCAGCTTTTGGCTATTGTACTCGTACGGTTATGAATGTTGGTGTATAACTTTTTGTCTGAATACCATTTGTGATTTTTTTTTTTATCGCAGTAAAAATACATGCAGTAAAACTCAACTCAGCGGTATCCATGTGTAAAAGCACATTTTATAAAATTTTAATCTTATAGATAAACCGTGTATCTGTTTGTGTATTTTACGTGTATATGCTTTATGCATAAAAAGAATAAGAGTTTTTGTCCACCCCGTTCCAATTTCCACCCCTTCAGGGGGGTAATGTGAGAAGCTGTGGCGGCGCAGTGGTTAAGTGCTCACCTGGTAGCCTAAAGGTTGGTGGTTCAAACCCCCAACTACTCTGCAGAAGGAAAGCCCTGGCAGTCTGCTCTCATGAAGATTACAGCCTTGGAAACCCTGTGGGGCGCTTCCCCACTGTCATGTGGGGTCACTAGGAGTTGGGATTGACTTGATGGCAACAGGTTTGTTGCTTTTGGTTTGGGGATGACATGACCCCATTGAGCATCCATGGACCAGATACAGTGTCCTTTCTGAACAGAAGCACAGTACGAAGGGGATGGAAAATCCACAACCAGTTCTTCAACCCTTATACACACTCTAGGGCATGAGCTGTGTGTGGTCAAGGCTGTACCTTGCACACCCCTTAGGCACTTTTGGAGACACCCACATGCTGCTGCGAGGGCTACCTCAGCCACGGGGGCCATGCTGCCAGGTGTCCGCTGTCCTAACGTCTAGCGGACACCGTACTTGCCAGGTGCCAGGCTCACTCAGCCCTGCCCTGGGATCAGCATCTTCAGTCCTCAGCACAGTGGAGTTTGACACTATCAGTATCTCCATTGTACAGATGAGGAAATTGAGGCCCCTACAGGCTAAGTGGCTGGCCTGAGGTCACCTCTCTGGAAGGTGAGCCGAGATTTGAACCTGTGTGCTGTATCACTCCACCGAGGAGTGCATGGAACACATGAATGTACATGTTGTCATACCCTGACACATGGTTGCGTGGGGCTTGTGTGGTGTGAAGAAATTGCTGGTAGTTCAACTGTGGCCTCTTGGCCTTCCCTCATGCCTGTCTCTGCCCCCAGGACCGGAAGCTGCTGCTGACAGCCCAGCAGATGCTGCAGGACAGTAAGACCAAGATTGACATCATCCGGATGCAGCTCCGCCGCGCACGGCAGGCTGGCCAGCTGGAAAGCCAGGTGGCCCCGGACGAGGCCCAAGGTAAGGCCCAAGGTGACCCCTGCCCCAAGGCAGCTGGCCTGTGCCCTGCCATAGAGGGCACAGCTCCCAACCCATCAGAGGCCTCTTTCTGGGGTACAGGGGTGGGCATTGTGACTCACTGTGAGTCTGAAACCTGTTCCTGACCCTCTCTGGGCCTCAGTTGCCCATTTGTCCCAGACAAGGTTTGGGACCTGTTCCTGACCCCATTTGTTCCTTGCAAGGTTTGATGTCTGTTCATGAGCCTCTTGGGCCTCAGTTTCCCATCTGTCCTCGGAAAGATTTGGACTAGACTAAGTTTTGGCAAACTATGACCTGTGGGGCAAATACTGCCACTTTCTAAAAAAATATTTTATTGCATTTTTGGTGAAAAGTCTGCACAGCATATTAGGTTCTCATTTAACAAGTTCTATACATATTGTTTGGAAGCTCTGGTAGCCTAGTGGTGAAGTGCTATAGCTGCTAACCAGAAGGTGGCAGGTCAAATCTACCAGGCGCTCCTTGGAAACTGTTTGGGACAGTTCTACTCTGACCTATAGGATCACTATGAGTCAGAATTGACTCAGTGGCAGTGGGTTTGGTTTTAATTTTATACATCCTGTTCAGTGACATTGGTTACATTTCTCACAATCTGTTGGCATTCTCGTTATTTCCATTCTGGTTGTTCTGTTTCCCATAATCCAGCTTCCCTGTTCCCCCTTACCTTCTCCTCTTTGGTGTAGGGAGCTGTTTACTGTTTGGTTTAATTTAGATGATTATTTAGAGGAGCACAGCCCTCACAGGTGATACTGTTTTATGACAGTCTAACATTTGGCTGAAAGGTGACCTCTGGAAGCGGTTTGAGTTCCAAGTTTAGAGGGTGTCTCAGGGCAGCAGTCTCAGAAGTTCATTTAGTCTCTAGTAGGTGTGGCCTTTTTCTTTTTCTTTTTTTTAAGAAATCTGAGTTTGGTTCTACGTTTTTCTCCCGTTCTACCTGGGAGCATCTGAGTCCTTGGTTACAATGGTTGGTTGTAGCAGGGCACCATCTAGTTCCTCTGGTTTCAAAGTAGGTGAGGCTATTGGTTGTGTAGACTGTTAGTTCTGCAGACTAGTTTCTTCTTTGCATCTTGGTTTCCTTCTTTCTCTTGTGCTCTGGATGAGTAGAGACCCAATAATTGCATCTCAGATGACTACTTACAAACTTTTAAGACCTCGGATGCTACCCATCAAACCAGGATGTAGAACATTATCTTTATGGACTACATGGTGCCAGTTGACCAACATGCCCTGTGTGACTATCATCCTAAGCCCTCAAATCTAGTAAGCCAGTCTTGTGAGATACTTGGTTATGCCTAGTAAGTATTCATAACTGGGCCCTCTATTAACTTTATTTTATATTTTAAAAATATATGCAGCACACAGAACATGCGTATACAAATGCCTATATTACACCTTATACATTCACGTTCATATGTGCCTTTCTGTACATATATACATGCATATCTATGTAATCATATATGAATTTTTTAGTTTTTATTAGTATTGTTGCAAAATTGTATAGCCCCCAATAAATTTATGTTGACAATTTTCATGCACATTGTTCACTGGTGTTACGTACCTTTATAGCCATTGGTCAGTATAACCCTTCCATTTGTGCTTAGACACTTGTCTTGACTGCGATTGTGCTGTGCTCACTGCTTCCACACTTGGTGTGCTTTTCGAAAGCACTTGTCACCTGTTTTTGTACATAAAAGTTTTATGACAGATAGCCATGCTCATTTACTTGCTGTCATTTGTGGCTGCTTCTGTACTGTAATGTGGAGTTGAGAAGTTGTGGCAGAAACTGGAAGACCCACAAAGCTGAAATGATTCACTAACTGGCTCTTTTCAGAAACAGGTTTGCTAACCCCTGGACTAAATTAAATGGTTGTCTTCCCTTGTTGGCCCCATGTGTGTAGAACTGCGGATGTATGTTTGTGTGTGCGCACATGCATGTATGTCTACGTCTGGATGCCCAGGGGTGTCTCACATGACTGTGCTGAGATTATCACCTGAATTCATGACAGGGTCTTGGTGTGTTATGTGCAGGGTTGATTGTGTCTGTGTGTCCGTACTGATGTGGCTTTGCACAGGCCACGGGTTATATGCATGCCTTTCTAACAATAACTGGTTATGGCTGTATGGCAATAAAACTGTGCATCCCCGTGAGAGGTGATAGGACTGTCAGATGGTGAAGGGGCTTATAACTGGATGACAGTTTGTGTGTGTCTGTGAGGGATGTCATTGTGACTTTTCATGTGATTGTCCCTATTCTGAATTTCCCACTGCTTGTCTATCAGTTTGTCATGCTGTGGTGGCTTCCATGTTTGTTACTGTGGTGCTGGAACACAACAGGAATTTCAAATACCAGAATGATCACCCATGGTGGACAGGTTTCAGCTGAGCTTCCAGACTAAGACGGATTAGGAAGAAGGACCTGACAGTGTACTTCTGAAAAAAATTAGGCAGTGAAAACTTTATGAATAGCAGCAGAACATTGTCTGTTATGGTGCTGGAAAATGAGCCCCTTAGGTTGGAAGGCACTCAGAAGATAACTGGGAAAGAGCTACCTCCTCAAAGTAAAGTCAACTTTAAGGAGGTGGATGGAGTGAGTAAAAGTTTCAGGACTTTTGTTTGCAGATGTGGCTTGACTCAAACTGAGAAAAAAATAGCTGCAAACATCCATCAGTAATTGGAACATAGACTGTATAAAGTGTGTATTAGGAAAACTGGGAGTTGTCGGAAATGAGACAGAATGCATGAAGGTCAGTATCCTAGGCATTAGTGAGGTGAAGTAAACTGGTATTGGCCTTTTTGAATCAGATAATCATATGGTCTGGGAGTGGCTAACTGAAGAGAAATGGTTGGCATACATCATGAAAAAGAACATTTCAAGATCTGTCCTAAAGTACAGTGCTGTCAGTGCTAGGACAATATCATACACCTACAAGAGGACAGGTAATAAGACTATTATTCAAATTTATGCATCAACCGCTAATGCCAAACCTTAAGAAACTGAAGATTTTTACCAGCGTCTGCAGTCTTACATTATTTAAACCTGCAGTCAAGGTGTATTGATACTCACTGGTGCTTGGAATGTGTAAGTTGGAAACAAAGAAAGATCCAGTAGTTGGAAGATAAAGGCCTCAATAGAAACTATGCCAGAGCTCTCATGATAGAATTTTGTAAGACCAACAACCTATTCACTGGAGACAGATTTTTTTTTCAAGAAACATAAATGGTGACTGAACATGCAAAGCTCACCAGATGGAATACACAGGAATCCTAGTGGCAACATCTGTGGAAAGAAATGATGGAGAAGCTCGATATCATCACTCAGACCAAGGTCAGGGGCTGGCTGTAAAGGACCATCAATTGCTTGTATGCAAGTTCCAGAAGAAGCTTAAGAAAATTAAAACAAGTCCATGAGAGCCAGAGTACAACTTCGAGTGTATTCCACCTGAGTTTAGAGACCATCTCAAGAATAGATTTGACCTCTTGAACATTAATGACCAAAGACCAGATGAGTTGTGGAATGACATTAAGGACATCATACATGAAGACAATAAAAGATCATTAAATAGACGTGAAAGAAAAAGACTGAGCCAGAAAACTAAACCTGTTGCTGTAGAGTGGATTCCAACTCATAGCCTTGGAAACTTGATCAGCAATTCTACTGTCTTACAGGGTCGCTGTGAGCCAGAATTGAGTTGATGGAACAGGTTTGGTTTTACATCCTGAGGCTAATCCAGTTCTTACCCATTTGGCAGCACACCTGAAAGTCCAAAGCGGTTTGCTCACTCTAATAAAATGATACAGTGTGCTGGGGCTGAAAAAAAAGACAGGAAAAAAAGAAGAAACCAAAATCGATGTCAGAAAAGATCCTGGAACTTGCTCTTCAACCTAGGGTAGTTACAGTAAAAGGAAGATTTAAGGAAGTAAAAGAGCTGATAAAAGATTTTGAAGGGTGGCTCAAGAAGACACAGTAAAGCATTGTAGTGGAATGTGCAAAGAGCTGGAGATAGAAAACCAAAAGGGAAGAACATGGTTGGCATTTCTCAAGCTGAAAAAAATAGAAGCAAAAATTCAAGTCTTGTGTTGCTACAGCAGAAGATCCTATGGGCAAAAAATTGAACAACACAGGAACCATCAGAAGACAATACAAGGAATACACAGGATCACTGTTCAAAAAAGAATTGGTCAGCATTCATCCATTTCAGGTGGTAGCATATGATCAGGAACCAACTGTATCGAAGGAAGAAGTCTAATCTTCACTGAAGGCATTGATCAAAACAAAACAAAACAAAAAACAAGGCTCCAGAAATTGATGGAATACCAATTAAGATAGTTCAGCAAATGGATGCAGTGTTCACTTGTCTATGCCAAGAAATTCTGAGGACAGATACCAATGGATTTGAAGAGTTCCATAGTTGTACCCATTTGATCCAGTGGAGTATGGAAATTATAGAACAATGTCATCAATATTCACACAAGAAAAATTTTGCTGAAGATAATTTAAAAGTGGTTACAGCAGTACATCAACAGGGAACCGCTAGAAATTCAAGCTGGATGCAGAGGAGGATGGGGAACAAGGGGTATCATTGCCGGTATTGGGTGGATCTTGGCTAAAAGCAGAAAATAGACTTCAACCTGTATTTTATTGACTGTGCAAAGGCAGTTGACTTTGTGGATCTTAACAAACTATGGTAAACTTCGCAAGGAATGAGAATTTCAGAACACTTAATTGGGATCATGAGTAACCTGTATGTAGGCCAAGAGGCAGTCAAACAGAACAAGGGAGTGCTGCATAATTTAAAATGAGGAGTGGTGTGCACCAGGCTTGTATCCTTTTACCATACTTACTCTGTTTGCTGAGTAAATAATCTGACCAAATACATGAAGAACAAGGCATCAGGTTTAGGGGAAAGACTCATTAACAACTTGTATTATGCAGATGATACAACCTTTCCTGCTGAAAGTGAAGAGCATTTGAAACACTGATGAAGATCCATGACCACAGCCTTCAGTATGGATTACACCTCAGCATAAAGATAACTCTTCACAACTGTACCAGTAAGCAACATCATCATAAACAGAGAAACGATTGAAATTGTCAATGGTTGCATTTTATTTGTATCCACAATCAGCACCCACGGAAGAAGCAGTCAAGAAATCAAAAGATGCATTCCTTTTGGCACATTTGCTGCCAAAGACCTCTTTAAAATGTCAAAAAGCAAAGATGTTACCTTGAGGACTGAGGCGCCCCTGACCCATGTGATGATATTTTCAGTCTCCTCATGTACAATGAAAAGCTGGAAGGTGAATAAGGGAGATTCAGTCAATGCCTTTGAATTATGGTGTTGGAAAATAATGTTGAATTATACCGCAGACTGCCAAAAGGATAAACAAATCTGTCTTGGAAGAGGTACAGCCAGAATCCTCCTTAGAAAGTAGGTTGGCAAGACGTTATCTTATGTACTTTGGACATGTTAGCAGGAGGGACTGACTGGTCCATCGAGGAAGGACATCATGCTTGATAAAACAGGATCAGCAAAAAAGAGGAAGACCCTTAATGAGATGTGCTGACACAGTGGCTGCAGCAGTGGCCTTAGAGCAGCGATTATAAGTTTCATTCTGTTATACCTAGAGTTGTGTCAGTCATGGAACAACAGCAACATGAGTATCCAGGTTGGTTTCTCTGTAACTGTGGCATGGTGGTGTTGCTGTGCAGTTTGTGCTACAGTAACCATGAGTGACACTGTCCCTCTTTCCCTGTCAGTGTGAAAGTCTGTGTGACTGCCAGAGTTCTATGTGACACCAGGTGTGTGACTGTCTTTATAATAAGACACCATGCTGTTAAATACCAGGGTTTATGTGACTCTACATGGTGAGTCTCCAGGTAAGTGCCACATACTGGTAGGTGACAGGCGTGTGACCCCATGAGTCGAGTACTACCATGTGAGTCTGGACCATTTACACAGGGGAGGGAGATTAGCCCCATCACTCTCAGCCATGAGTGTGACTGTGACCTTGTGCCTGTAAGTGATGAGTTTCCTGTCTGTGTGACAGTGGTGTATGCCTGTGCCATTGTGTGATGTGGTTGTGTCCTATGTAGTCTGTGATTTTGTTGCTGTGACTTCACACTGTGACAGTCAGTGTGTTTCCGTGTGACATAGGATCTGTATGCCTGTTGGCATCAGTGACATGGCCCTGCTTGTGTGACAGTGTAATGGCATTTCTTTGCCTGTCTAGGAGTGTCATTGATGTGGCAGGCAGGGTGATGATGCTGATAGAACCCTCTCTAGGCTGGAGTTACAGCCCTGAGGGTTTGTGCCATAGTGTTACCGGGCCCATTTTCTTGGGTGTTATTGTGAATGTGACTCTGCCCCATGATGAGTGTGCGTCCCTATGCACAGGGGTGACGGGCAGAGACTGACTCCTGTCACACTGTCGCTGTGTATGACGGTGCCAGGCATAGGTCTCTGTGACAGTAGCTTTGATGGTGTGCTGGTTCCCTGGATGGAAGGAACAGCGGGACAGGGCTACTGGTGATTAGTTTGTCACGTGCTTATTCCTGCCAATGGCTGTGTGTCTGAACCAGGATTAGTTGGTCCTAGGCCCCACGATAGCCTCCCCATCCTGTGTTCGCAGGGAGTCCAGACTTAGGGGCCGTGGAGCTGCGTATCGAGGAGTTGCGGCACCATTTCCGAGTGGAACACGCGGTGGCAGAGGGCGCCAAGAACGTGCTGCGCCTCCTCAGCGCTGCCAAGGCCCCAGACCGCAAGGCAGTCAGCGAGGTGAGAGGCGGGGCCTCAGCAGGGGTGGGGCATCGGAAGGGGCGGGGCATCGGCAAAGGGGTGGGGCCTGAGGGCCTTAGTAGGGCGGGCCTCGGTGGGGCGGGACCTAAGTGAGTAGTGGGATGCTGTTGGGATAAGGCCTCAGCAGTGGAGGAGACCTCAGGAAGGGGTGCTGCTTCAGGATGGGTGAGACCTCTGCAAGAGCTTCGTGGTTGGGGGATGGGACCTCGGCAGGGCGGTGGGCCGTGGCCTAAGCCAGTAGCAGGTGGTGGCAAGGGGAGGGACCCTGTGAGGCGAGGCCACTGAAGGGCGGTATTCAGTGAGGGGCAGGGCCTACTTTTGGAGGCATCCTGGGTGGGCTTCCAGGCATCTGGGAAGAAGGATCTAGGATGAGACTCAGCCACTATGGGACAGGGTCTGGGTCTGTACTTAACTTGGGGGCACTGCGTATAGCAGCCCCATCAAGACTGTCCCCCAGCCTGGCCTCCTTGCCACAGGCCCAGGAGAAGCTAACGGAGTCCAACCAGAAGCTGGGGCTGTTACGGGAGGCACTGGAGCGGCGCCTCGGGGAACTGCCCGCCGACCACCCTAAGGGACGACTGCTGCGCGAGGAGCTGGCTGCTGCCTCATCCTCCGCCTTCAGCGTCCTCCTGGCAGGACCCTTCCCCGCCACACATTACAGCACCCTGTGCAAGCCAGCGCCCCTCACAGGTGGGCCCTGATCCACCCTGTGCTGGACCACCACTCATTGGATTCTCCCAGACCTGAGACTCCCCCAGCTCCAGACCCTTGCATTCTCATCTGGGATCTCTACTATCCACAGCCCTAGGTTACCCTTCTACCCAACTTGGGACCCCCGTCCTACTGGATCCTCTTCACTGGTCACCCCAGCCCTCTAGCCCTAGACCCATTTCTCTAGGCCACACACACACCCTGGAATCTCCACCCCACCTTGCCCTCTGATTGTGTGGACTTCTGGCCTCCTCTTCCTCCTCCTTCCCAACCCTCCCCACACACCCCTGAGACAAGGCAGTCTCATCTCGCTCAGATCCCCTACCCCCACCCCCAGATCAGCCTGCCGGATCTTACCCTGGTCTCTCCCAGTTAGGGCTTTGAACTGGCTCTTGTCAACTCAGTCATGGTTGACAAAGTAAAATCACATAAGACCTGGATTTTTTAAATGTGGATAAGCCAGAATGATAACTGTGGTGGGAAAAATTGCAGGTGGAAGCCCTGCTAAAAAGTTAATCTTCCTCTTAGAAAATAAGGTCTGTGTGGGCAGTGCCTAGCAGCCAAATCTCTGGACCGGCAGAGTGGGACACGGCCTGCTGGCTCCAAGAAGGCGCCAACGGTGCTGCTTTGGAAATGTGTTGCTGTCCCTAGTCCTGCTGGCCCAGGCTCCCACACTGGCCCCTGAAAGGGTTTACTTACTGCACCTGTTCTGTGTTTCCCACTCCAGAGCTTCCACTTACAATGATTCCTGTTCCAGTCATTGTTCTGGTTTACCTACATGTTAGGAATCTGGGTCTGGTGCAGTTTCAGTTAGTCAGCCATGACCAGCCCAGTGCCCTGGCCCATTGCTACACTGCTTCGCCTTGCTGGGACTCTGACCTCTGCCCTGACCCTTCTCTGTCTCTAAGTCCCAGCATCTAGGCCCCCTCCCTCCCTAGCCTGGCCCACCACAGCCTCAGTGGCCAGGTTTCTTGTTCGGTATTTGTGGCATCCAGGCACAGCCATCCCTGCCTCAGACATCCCTGTCACACTCTTGGACGTTGGCTGCTTCTGACTTGTCCACTCTGCCTGCCCCAGATGTGGCCCCCGCTGAGTCTGCTCTTCCCACAGGGACACTGGAGGTACGTGTGGTAGGCTGCAGGGACCTCCCGGAGACCATCCCCTGGAGCCTGTCCTCCTCCGCAGGAGGACCTGGGGCCTCTGACAGCCGCAACCCCTTCCTGAGCCGCCCAGCCCGGGGACTTTACAGCCGGAGTGGAAGCCTTAGTAGCCGGAGCAGCATCAAAGCAGAAGCTGAAAACACCAGTGAGTCGGGGCATCGCAGGGCCTTCAGGGCAAGGTGGAGGAGGGAGGCTTCTGGGACACCCTGTGTTTGTAACACTTTAAAAACAAGTGCATGCATACAGGAAATGTGCGTAAACAGAAGAATAAGAAAGAGCACTGCTGGATCCTGGAAAGCCCTTGGTGCCCACTCAGTTCTTCCCTACACCACCTGCCCACTGCCGTCGTGTCGGGTCCAACGTATAGCAACCCGAGAGGTCGGAGTAGAACTGCCCCATAGAGTTTCCAAGAAGCACCTGGCGGATTTGAACTGCCGACATTTTGGTCAGCAGATGTAGCACTTAACCCACTCTGCCACTAGGGTTTCCCAGTTCTTCCCTAGACATGGTCATTCTCCTAACTTAGAATTCTCATTCTCTTGCATTTCAGTTTTAGCTCCACGTAGGCTTCTCAAAACACTGTGGTTTGATTTTGCCTCTTGTTTGAGCTGATGTAAATGTAGTCAGACAGAATGATAGTGCTGGCTTCTTTCTTTCAGTGTTTGGGAAAATCACCCACATTGTTGCATGAAGCTATTGTTCACTTATTGTTATTACTGTCTAATTGTCTACTGTATTAGATTGAGCGATGTCAAATTGCTGGATATTTTTAGGTTAAAAATAGTTAAATATCAGCAATTTTCTAGTCCAGCCTAATAAGAGTATGTCATAATTCATATGTTAATTTTCCCCTCAGTGGACAGTGGGATGTTTCTAGTTTGCAGCTAGTATGTAAACATTATGTATACATGGGTCTCCTGCTGTACACTTGGTTGCATTTTTCTAGGATAAATACTTAAGGAGTATATTGCTGGAACTTCCTAATTTGGATCCATGCCTCACACCACACACAAAAATCAATTGGAAATAGATTAAAGACTTTAATGTCAAAGGCAAAGCTATAAAGCTTAGACAAGATACCATAGCAGAGTGTTGTCATGGCTGTATGGGAGGGTCTGTCTAACCAGGCACAAGAGAGCCTCCCCCCCACTATTTCTCGACACCCCCTCCCCACTTCAGGTGAGGTCAGCACTGTTCTCAAGCTTGATAATACGGTGGTGGGACAGACATCCTGGAAGCCATGTGGCCCCAGTGCCTGGGACCAGAGCTTCACCCTGGAGTTGGAGAGGGTGAGCTGAGTTGGGGAATGACAGGGCTTGCAGGAGGAGGGGTTCTGAGCCTCAGGCACCCCAAGTGACAGCCCTTTTCCTCTCCCTTGAGGCACGGGAACTGGAGCTGGCTGTGTTCTGGCGTGACCAGCGGGGCCTGTGTGCCCTGAAATTCCTGAAGTTGGAGGATTTCTTAGACAACGAGCGGCATGAAGTGCAACTAGACATGGAACCTCAGGGCTGCCTTGTGGCTGAGGTATAGCCCTGACCCCTGGTCCCCAAGACACGTGGAAGCCAAGGGCTGCCTAGTGGTTGAAGTGTAGCCCTAGCCGCTGGGGAAATGCTTCCTCCCTTCCTGCCATCAGTCTTTTAAAAGGGGCAGGTAGTTTTTCATTTGGTCCCTGCACTTTGATAGAAAAGAACATATACTCTGTCACATCAGTAACATGATTTTAGCTGTGATTTTGTTCTGAGATAAAATATAAAAAAAAAAAAGAAAGAAAAGAAATTTTACCAAGTGAGAAGAAACAAACAATGAAGGAAAAATGGGTGTCGTGTCTTGTGATTGCTACCAGCAGTGCACTTGGGTAAGGAGAGATTCTTCTGCAGTGCGGCTGGGGTTAAGGTCTAACTCAGAATTGCCCAGTCGCAGTGGTCTAGGCATTCGGGGCTGCTCGTTCTCTGTGGCAGGAGCCGTCCTGTGCATTGCAGGGTACTGAGCAGCATTCCTGTCCTCCACCCACTAAAAGCCAGCAGCATCCCTCCTTCCTCAGTTTTAACACCCCAAAAATGTGTCCAGCCATAGCTAAATGTCCTCTGGTTGAGGACTCCCTGGTCTAAATAATATTATTTATAATAATTAATAAAGTAATGATACTGTCAACTAACACTTTATATTGTGAGCCATACCCTATTCTGAGTACATTAGAGACATAAACTTACATTTTCACAACAACCCAGTGAAACAGGAACTGTTACTAGTTACATTTAACACATGAGGAAACAGGCACAGAGAAAGAGAGGAATTGGCTCCCTTGTTTCTCCTAACTAGTTTCTAGAAAATTCTGTAAATTTGCTCCAAACATGCACATGGGCTCCATTTTATATATTTTTCATCATCCCTATCCCCATGCAAAAAATTTTACATCATCCAATAGTTGAGGACCACTGGAAGGAAAGAGCACAGAAGTTCAACTTCAGAGGGTGGGGTGGTGAAATTGTTCTTCCATTGGGACAACCATCTAAAAGCAGGTGGGGAATGGCGGTGGGTAACATAGGGGACAAATTCTGGAGTATTCCTGCTAGCCAGTGAGGTTTACTGACAGCCATCTCTTTCATTTTCATTCCTCTACCTAAGTGCCATCCAACAGAACGTTCCAGAGTTCTTAGTAATAGGCAGACGGGTTCTGCACTGACAGCCCACCTCCAGTAGATGGGTCCTGTGGTCAGCAGGAAGGTCCTGTAATGGTGCTGTCCGGTACATAACTGGCAGCTAACTGAAGTGAGCCCTGAAATTACAGTTTGACTCAGTACAGGTCTTTACATAGCCACATGTGGCTAGTGAAGATGTATTGAATATTGAATACTGACTGCAATTCTGTGATGTTAGCACCTTCTAAAAGATACATTTGACTTGGGAGAATTAAACTGGATGAGCTGCCCCCCCCAAACCAAACCCAGTGCCATCAAGTCAGTTCCAACTCATAGCAACACTACAGGACAGAGCAGAACTGCCCCGCAGAGTTTCCAAGGAATGCTTGGTGGGTTTGGACTGCCCACCTTTTGGTGAGCAGACGTAGCACTGAACCACGGCACCACCAGGGTTCCCTTAGACTAGACCAGTGGTTTCCAATTGTGGATGGGCTTCGGCATCACCCAGGAGACTTGTTGAAACAGATCACCGAGACCCCCAGCCACAGCCCCTTCCTGTGTTTCTGATCAGTAGGTGGAGATGGGGCTGAGAATGGGCATAGTTAACATGTTCCCAGGTGACGGTGATGCTGAGGCTGCTGGCTGGGGACCACACTTTGAGACTCGCTGCCCTAGATGCTGTAGGACCTGTTGGCAGGAGTCGGATGTCAGTCTTGGTGGATCAGACCCCTCCCTGGTTGCCTGCTTCTTGCCTTTCCTAGACAGAACCTCAGGCGGTTGCTCGCTGGGCAATGCTTTGGTTTAGGACCCCTTAATAACAGCCCTGGTACTATGAGACTGGATGTGATGCCATAGTAGTCTGACTCCTCCACACATTTGAGTTGGCGCAGCTCTTCTCTTAAGGTGTCTTTCTCAGACTGCTCAGTTGCAGGCGAGAGGTCCTCACGCTTCCCCTTCTCCTCAGGTCACCTTCCGGAACCCTGTTATTGAGAGGATCCCCCGGCTCCGAAGGCAGAAGAAAATCTTCTCCAAGCAGCAGGGTCAGTGGGTGGGCCAAGAAGGGTAAGGCTGGGGTCCCAGGCAGAGTACCAGAGGATGACGCCTGCCCATTCCCCAGGGAAGACCTTTCAGCGCGCCAGGCAGATGAACATCGACGTGGCCACATGGGTGCGGCTGCTTCGGAGATTCATCCCTAATGGCACTGCCACAGGTTCCTTTAGCCCAGTGGCTTCGCCAGGACTCGAGGCCCGGCCCATGGGGTAAGAGGAAGGGCGCTGGGGTCCCACTGCCCCTCATCGCTTCCCAGGGTGCTGGGTCCCAGACATGCCACCTCCCTCTACAGCAGCGACATCTCTGTAGAGAAACTCAGCCTCGGGGTCAACTCGGAGAGCTCACCCCAGAAGAGCCTGCTAGGGCCTCCTTCCAGCCCATCAAACCTGGTAAGTGTCTTCCTTCAGGCTCCTGAGGGCAGCAGCTGGGGCAGGATGGTTCTGCTTCTGGCCTTCTTCCCAGCTGAAGGCACAGAGAGCCCTGGGAACTTCCCCAACCACACAGCACATCTCTAACAGAACCTGAGCCTGATAGCTCAGACTGAGAGCCAGGCGGCCTGGATTCCCAGCCCCGCTGTGCCGCTTCCCAGCTTTGTGAGCCACAGCAAGCAGTTTCACCTCTCTGTGCCTCAGTCAACTGCCAAACAGGCATATTTAAAATGCAGAGTCCATGATGGAAGTCAAGACAGTGGTTACCTCTGGGTGGGGGTGTTGACAGGGAGGGGGCGCCAGGGAGCCCACAAGGGTGATGGAATGTTCTACATCTTGATCCAGGTCACAGGTCAGCAGACGTTTTCCGTAAAAGGCCAGATAGTCGATATTTTTGGCTCTGTGAACCAGACGGTCTCCATCACAACAATTCAGCCCTGTGCCTGTAATGCAGAAGCAACCACAGATACATAACCAAATGGGTGCAGCTGGGCTCCAGTGGAGTTTGTATCTATTGCTGTCTCGTTGCTTCTGACGTGTGGTGACCCCATGTGTGGCAGAACAGAACTCCACAGGGTTTTCAGTGGCTGATTTTGGTGGAAGGAGATAGCCAGGCCTTTCTTCCAGGGCACTTCTGGTGGACATGAGCCTTCATCGTGTTGGCTCACAGTCAAGCACATTAACAGCTGCACCACCCAGAGACTGCCAGACTTGGGCAGACACTGAAGTTAGAATTTCATGTAATTTTTCTGTCACAAAATACCGTTCTTCCTTTGTGTCATCGAATGTGGTTGGTTGGTTGTTTCCTAACCATTTGAAAAGGTGAAAACCATTCTTAGTTTGGATGGTGGCAGGGTGCATTTGGTGTGTGGGATGGAATTTGCTGACCCCAGTGTAGGGCATGGTCACATGGTAAACAGAGGTGTAAGAGCACCCAGCACCCCTCTTCTGTACACCTTACCCAATGGATTCTATACCTCTTAAAAAAAATAATGATATGCCTTCGTAGGATTAAACTGAATGAGCATACCTATCTGGCAAAAAATCCAAAAGTTGTATAACCCCTAGTGCGGGGGAGCCTCTGGGGGAACAGGTGCTGTCACAGGTGGGTGAATCGCTGTTACCTCCGTGGGAGGGCTTTTGATGATAACTGGCTGCCTTAAAATTGGACGTTTCTTGACCCAGAAATTCCTCTACTGGGCAGTTATTCTGGATATTCCTGTGTGTTCAGGCTGTTCACAGCCGCAGCTTCATGTTGGCAGAAAAGTGGAAACAGGCTTGGGAGCTGGTGTTAAAGATCACGGTGTGGAACAGTATGCAGCCGTTAAAAATGAGGCCATGTCCATATGCTGGTGTGGAGAGATTCCAGGACAGTCTGTTTGTGGGAAAGCGTGAGGTGGAGACATAGTCAGTTGTAGGTGTAAGACAAATGGGGCCGTGACCGGCATTTTGGCCTCTGTGACTGCGGACTGGAAACCCTAGTGTGCTAGTGGTTAAGTGCTACCTTGGGCAACCACCAGGCACTCCTTGGAAACTCTGTGGAGCAGTTTAGCTCTGTCCTATAGGGTCACTGTGAGTTGGAATTAAGTTGACAGCACTGGGTTTGGTTTTGCTTTTTTGGTGATAGTAGACTGTATCTAGAAAGATACCCAAGAAATCATGACCAGTGACCACCTTGGGGAGAGCAGCTGGGGCAGGAGGGAAATATGCTTCTGACCTGCACCCTTTGCACAAATTGTATATTTAGAACTGTGTCTGTGGGGTCTTCCTGTAGGATCAGCGTGATGGACCAATAGGAAATGATTTTTCCATTAAAAATGGTTTTGGGTTCTTTTCAAAGTATGTGATATAAAGAGTTAAGTAGATCCATAAGGCTTAATACCAATAAATGAAATAAGGAGGTAAGTGATAAAATGTGCTGGGAATGTGAAATGTGTTATGAAGAAAAATAAAGCAGGGAAAGGAGTGGGTGGTGCTTTATTGAATACGGTGATCAGCTGTTACCTGCAAAGGTGACATTAAGTAGAGGATGGAGTTGTACAGTGTCTGGGGAAAGAGCCCTCCAAGCAGAGGGACTAGCAGTGCAAAGGCCCTGAAGTGGGAGTGTGCCTGGTGTGCTCAGGGACAGTGTGGCTGGAGGGGAGTGAATCGGGGCCAATGAGGGGTGCACAGAGAAGTGGAGAGGCACATCATGTGAAGTCTTGGTTGTCTCTGTGATTTGGGGACCCCTCTGACTCTGCTTCCTCTGACTTCTCCTTGTTGCAGAGTTCCAGGATCCAGGAACCACCCCATACTCCTGGGCTAGCTTCAGACACCCAGGAGACCCCAGGCCCCACTCTGTGCAGGTGATGCCCCTCCCCATTCCTACCCACCCTCCACGGTCCCCACTGCTGTTCTTGTCCCCACCAGTGTCCTTCCTCCACAGCCCTCTGAGGAAGTCACCCCTGACTCTGGAGGATTTCAAGTTTCTGGCAGTGCTAGGTCGGGGTCACTTTGGGAAGGTGAGGTGAGGGCTGGGCGTGGGAAGCTGGGAGTTCAGACCTCTGGGCACCTGGGCTGGGCCCTAAACCCACCCTTACCTGCTGGGGTTCCAGGTGCTGCTGTCTGAATTCCGGCCCAGCGGGGAGCTGTTCGCCATCAAGGCTTTGAAGAAGGGGGACATTGTGGCCCGAGACGAGGTGGAGAGGTGGGCAAGCCTGCTCAGGCCTTCTAGGGCTCTTGGTCTTCTGGGAAATAGGAAATAGAGCAGTTCCCCTCCTTGGAACTGCTGTGAAAATGGCTTAGAACAGTCACTCACACTTACTAGACTAATACTGAAAGTAATAGTACTGACTCTTAGAAAGCACCCACTGGGTGATTAAATTCAGTAACTCTGTTTAGTCACCCTGTAAGGTCAATACTATTATTGTTCCCATTCTGCTCGTGGCACAGAGAGGATGAGCAATTTTCAAGAGGTCACATAGTCAGCAGCAGAGCCAGGATTCAAACCTAAGGAGTCAGGCTTTGAAACCTTTGCTGTTATTTTTTTAAGATATTTTATTGTGCTTTAAGTGCAAGTTTATAGTGCAAATCAGTTTGCCAAAAGAAACCCCTCACGCCACTATGCAGCTCAGCTGCTCTCCCCACCCCGTGACAGCACGCTCCTCCTTTCCGCCCTGGACTTCCTGTATCCATTCAACCAGCCCCTGTCCTCTCTACCCTGTCATTTCACATCTGGACAGGAGCTGCTCAGAAGACTTTGCTCTTAGTGCTGGTGCTACACTGACTTTACTTTGAGGTTGGGACCCTGGGTTCAAATCCTTCCTCTGCCACCAGTGTGCTTGGAGACCCTAGGGAAGTCATTTCATCCTCAGCCTCAGCCTCCCAATCTTAAGGAGAGAGTTGATCTCAATGAAAGAGTCAGTGGATATAAAGCACGCAGCACAGTACCTGCTCCCATTAAGCTCTTGATAGAGGTGCTGAGATGATCCTTTTATTAATCTAGAACCCAACTCAGATAGGCTTAAGCAAATAAAGGCATTTATTGATCCGAACTAGAGCAGTCCAAGGGTGTTCTGTCTTCAGGCGTGGCTGTATCCAGGTGGAGATGTCACTCAGTTTTGCTTTCCTGGTAGTGACCTCTGCTTGCAGTCCCCTTGTGGGGACAGAATAGCCCCCCTACCTCAGCAGCTTCCAGCTCATCCTGCTAGCTTGTAGTCCCTCTTTCCTAATAGCCCAAGCAGGAATCCTGGGATATGGCCCTATTAGCTTGGATTACTCATCCCCGAACCAGTACTTGGCCAGGGAGATAGGGTGCTCTGATCAGTGTGGGCTTCATGCTCATCCCCGGGGCTTCCCCAAAGGGACATTAAACCCCAAATAACCAAACCCATTGCCATTGAGTCAATTCTGACTCACAGTGACCCTATAGGCTAGAGTGGAACTGCCCTACAGAGTTTCCAAGGAGTACCTAGTGGATTTGGTTAGCAGCCATAGCACTTAATCACTACACCACCACGGTTTCAAAGAGACATTTAAGAACACAAAGAAAACTGGTTGCCTTTGTGTTGATTCTGACATAGGGTCCCTATAGGACAGAGTAGAACTGTTGCACAGAGTTTCTAAGGAGCATCTGGTGGATATGAACTGCCACTTTTTGGTTAGCAGCCATAGCACTTAACCACTGTGCCACCAGGGTTTCCGTAAGGGATGTTAGGGGCCTGTTACCAGAAGGAAGGATGGATTCTTCGTGCTTCTTCATGCAGACAAGACTGCCAGTGTTCAGAGCTAGTAAGCAGTTTCTCTAAGGTCATGCAGCAAAGCAAGGCCCAATGCAGAGCCAAGACTGGCCCCCAGGAGTTCCTCCACAAGTACCTGCTGATGGAGGAGTCTGGAGGTTCTGGGGTGGGACAGCCTCTGACCCCTGCCTTGACCCACCCAGCCTGATGTGTGAGAAGCGGATCCTGGCAGCTGTGACCCGTGCGGGGCACCCCTTCTTGGTGAACCTGTTCGGCTGTTTCCAGACGCCAGAGCACGTGTGCTTCGTGATGGAGTACTCAGCCGGCGGGGACCTGATGCTGCACATCCACAGTGACGTGTTCTCTGAGCCCCGCGCCGTGTGAGTCCCAGCGCTGCTCTCCCCACCCTTCCCACCCCCCACCCCAGCACCCCTGACACCAGCCATCTGACCACGCCCCTTCCCACCCCCAGTACCCCTGAATCCTCGGAATTGGGAGGCCAGCAGCTACCTTCGTACCCTTCCACCCTTAGGCACCACCTCCCCCAGCCTCTTGGAGTTTGGGGGCTGGGGGCCTTGGAGGATCAGGGATGCCCGCTTGTCAGCAGCCTGGCCCCCTCACACCAGCCTCTTTCTGCAGCTTTTATTCGGCTTGTGTGGTGCTGGGGCTGCAGTTTCTCCATGAACACAAGATTGTCTACAGGTGTGTTTGTGTGCGCACCTGTATACTCTGCCATCTGGGGGACCCTCTGGCTTTGGGCAGGACCTAGGCCCTCCCTTTTACGTCCCCAAATCCCCCACAGGGACCTGAAGTTGGACAATTTGCTCCTGGACACCGAGGGCTACGTCAAGATCACAGACTTTGGGCTCTGCAAGGAGGGTGAGGGGGTGGAAGGCTCTGTTTGGGTGGCTGGGGCCTGTCCTGTCCAGCAGGGGCTGGCCTTCAAGGAACTAGCCTTTGGGAATTCCACTTCAGTAGGGACTTGCCCCAACCCAGCTACTGGCATGGACTGGCTGTCTGTAATGTCCCCACACCCATGCCAGACTGAGCTAGAGCTAGAACCCTGATAACCTCGCATGGTTCTGCTGCCTCCAGGAATGGGCTATGGGGACCGGACCAGCACGTTCTGTGGGACCCCGGAGTTTCTGGCACCCGAGGTGCTGACAGACACGTCGTACACGAGGGCTGTCGACTGGTGGGGGCTGGGTGTGCTGCTCTACGAGATGCTGGTTGGGGAGGTGAGGTTCCACTCCCCTCTGTCCCAGTGTACCCCTCAGACCTCACTGGACTGGAACCCTCCTTTGTCTGGGGCTGCGGGTCAGAATCTGCCTCCACAGTGTGCTGTGTGGTTGGAAGGAGGTGTCTTCACCCTCTGGTGTCAGTTTCCACATCTGTAAAATGGGGGTACTTACCACCTTCCATGTAAGCCAATACCATGTGAGAGTTCAGTGGGGTCAGGTGGGCTGGGCTTGCAGAGGAGGGGGCCTGTTTCACCTGGCCTTCCCTGTCCCCAGTCCCCATTCCCAGGGGACGATGAGGAGGAGGTATTTGACAGCATCGTCAACGATGAGGTTCGCTACCCCCGCTTCCTGTCTGCTGAAGCCATCGGCATCATGCGAAGAGTGAGGACCCCCAACATAGGGGGATCCCCTGTGGGCTTGGGGAGGGAAATGGGGCCCAGCAGTGGGACAGACCCTGACACAATGCTTCCTCCCCTAGCTGCTGCGGCGGAATCCAGAGCGGAGGTTGGGGTCCAGTGAGAGGGATGCAGAAGATGTGAAGAAACAGCCCTTCTTCAAGGTGAGACATCCCCTTGAGGGCTTGGCTAGCCTCCCAAAGTGCCCAGCCATTTCCCACAAGAACCTGACCATCCCTCTCAAGGGTCTCATCACCCCCCACCAGGCACCAGCCGTGCCCCAGGAGCCCGGTCATCTCCCCTGAAGGGCCCGGCTTTGCCCCCTGCAGGGGCCTGGCCACCACCCCCGCAATGGCTCGGCCAACCTCCCAACCCCTGGCCGTTTCCCTCAAACACTGTCACCTCCCTTTAATACCCTCATCTCCTTAGCCATCCCTCACCCCTCCTGACCCTCCTCCACCCACCCCAACCCAGGCTGGCCATGCTACCCCGAGTGGCTAAGGCTTATCCCACTGGCCACCAGTGCACACTCCACTGTGACATTCCTGGAGCCCGTTTTTACCTTGTGACTCCTGCTGGTCCCCACAGACCCAGGGTTAGACAGGGCCAAGGAGCTAGTCCTGCTGGCGTCTGGCTCCCCACCTCCCTTGCTGACCCCCACCCTGTACCACAGACACTGGGCTGGGACACCCTTCTGGCCCGACGACTGCCGCCACCCTTCGTACCCACGCTGTCCGGCCGCACTGACGTCAGCAACTTCGACGAAGAGTTCACGGGGGAGGCCCCCACTCTGAGCCCGCCCCGCGATGCACGGCCCCTCACAGCCACGGAGCAGGCGGCTTTCCAGGACTTTGACTTCATGGCGAGTGGCTGCTAGCCCTCCCCTCACCCCAACCGAGCTCTTAGTAGTTTTTAAAAGGCATTTGGGGTTGACCCCATTCACGCATCCTCTGTCTCTTGTGCGCAGTACTGGGGTGAGGGCAATAGATGGAAGTGGGGAGAACTGGGGGGCGTGTAGGGCGTGGTGAGGAGGCGCCTGGGATGGAGGAAGGGTGGGGACATAGGACTGCTGCAGGGTGAGTGTCCTAGGCGGGCACATGGGCAGGTGGTGATGGGGGTGGCTGGGGGCTGTATTGGGGTAGCTGAGGGCCGTGATGAACAGAATGGTTGCGAGTCCGCTCTGGCAGTCGGAGGGGCAAGAAACCCACAGCCGCTCTGGCTCTGCCTCCTGCTGAGCATCTGCTCCTGGGCAGCAGCTTCAGCTCCACCAGCTGGGCGCTTGCCTCCTGAAGACCAAGCTTCGGTGTCTGCGCCGCCACGGGCTCGGTATCGAAACTGCAGCCTCCCCAGCGATCAGTGGGTTCCTCTGCCGCCCCCGCGAGGCTTCAGTGGGTGCTGCAGCCCCTACAGGACGCACAGTGCTGGGGTAGTTGGTTAAGTGGCTTTATTCCCGGAGGCTCCAAGCCACGTGCCTGGCCGCGGGGTAGTCTGACTTAACCGAAGAGCCTCTGAGAGAGCCTAGAAGTGGCCGAGGCCACTGTGTCGAGAGCTATGCAGCGAGCTGATCTCCCAGGCGCTCCGAGTCAGGCTGAACCCCACGTGGCCGCCCTTGGTGCCGGCTCTTGGGGGCAGGAGACGAAGCAGCTGGCGCAGCACGGCCTGGCGCAGTAGGATGTACACCCAGGGATCCAGGATCTGGTTCCAGGAGGCCAGGCGCACGGCGAGAAACAGCTGCCGCTGCAAGGAACTGGGGCCCCAGCCCCCAATGGCCAGCACCACCAACACCTGTAGAGAAGCTGTCCTAAGCCACAGGGTTGGGCCTGGGAGGGGAGGAGATGTGAGAAAGGATTCAGGCTGTTGGGAGAAGCGTGTGGCTGCCAAGCAAGGCTGGGAGGGGAGGTGCGTGGCTGGCCCGGTGGACAGTGAAAGGGCTGTGAGGAGGGGCAAGCATCTTGGGGAAGTAAATGGGGGTGTATGTAGGAGAAGCAATGGAATGCGGGTGGAAAAGTAGGACTTAGGATAGCTTGGTAGAAACAAAGGCCTTCAAAGTTGGATATTCTTTAAGAAGTCCCAGAAGGACTGAGAGTGGAAGATGATGGGTGGGGGCGGGGGGAATCTCAGCAGCATCTGGGGAAGGGGGCAGGTGAAGATGGCTTACAAGGAAAGGTAAAGGGACCGGGCTCATCCAGGACGCAGAGGAGGCCTAGAGGGAGGTAGCCAGGACTGTAGGGAAGGAGGATACGGAGGTTGTGGGGAAGGGCAGGTTCTGGAAGGACAACAGTGGGTACACAGGAGACTGAGCACCCCAGGAAGGAAGTGGGACTGGTGGTGAGGGTCAGGCCAGGTTGGGAGCAGGGAGGAACATGACTAGGGGCACCGTGCCCCTCACCAGCAGTGGGCTCCAGCAGATGCACGACACCAGCATGATACCCACGAGCTGGCCCACCATTTCCACATCGTGGGCACGGGCTCTGCGCGTCGAGCCATGGCCCGGGGAGCCGCTGTGGGTAGCTGAGGCAGAGGCCAGAGACGAGGCGGACGAGGCTGAGGCCGAGCGTGGTCCCCAGGGGCGGCGGCCGCGGCGGTCATCTGGGCTTGCAGCTGTGGAGTGCCGTAGAGAGCGGCGGCGCCAACGCGCGCGCAGCAGGGTCAGGCCACTCAGCGTGTTGCACACAAGCGCCGCAAGCAGCGCGACTAGGCCAAGGCCGGCGAATAGGCTGGCGAGCAGCGCCTGGCGCCAGTCACCCGTCGGGCCCAGGCTGATGAAGCACCAGGTGCCCGGGTACTGCACCTCGTAGCGACCGACGTGCACCAGCGGCAGCAGCGCCACAGCCAGGGCCACGGCGGCCAACACGGCGAGCGCCAGACGCGCCCGAGCTGTCGAGACGCTGGCGGCGTGCCGCAGCGGCCGCGTGACGCCCACGCAGCGCTCCACCGCCATCCCACAGCCCAGCAGCAGCGGGCAGAGGCCGAAGAAGACCATGCAGCCGCCCAGGAAGTGGCAGGCGCCACCGGCTGGCACGCGGCCCGCTGTGTACAGGCGCAGCACCAGCGCGCCCGGGATCACATGGCCTGCCAGGTCGGTGGCCAACAGGCTAGCGACAAAGAGCAGGAAGATGGCGGCCGAGCGGCGGCGCCGCATGCGACCTGCGGCCTGCGCCAGTAGGGCCAGTGCCAGTATGTTGGACACGGCGCCCAGCGTCATGGAGAAGATGGGCAGTGCCGGGGACCCGCCCGGACGCCCCGACGGCTGCACGTCCGATGCGTTGGGAGCCCCAGGTGCCACGCACGTGGTCGCTTCGCTGACCAGGCTCAGGTTGAGGGGCCCGCAGGGGCCCATGTCAGGTGCTGGAGGGCTAGGGAGAGGAAACGGTGGTCAAAGTGAGGGGGGCAAGCGCACAGCCCCACCACTCGATTTGGGACCAGCCAGTGGCCTTATTAGTGGTTGTCAGGTTCAGAGCCCATGTGACCACACGATGGTCCTGTGTGGCCCCTCTGTCATGGTAACTCCAAGTGACCCTTGCTGGCCGGCTCCTGACCTCCTCCTCTCTCTCTCTCTCTCTCTCTGCCTCTCACCATCCCATCTCTGTCCTCTGCTGGCCCCTGCTCTGTCCCTGTCGGCCCCTTCCACAAATTCCAGGTCCCTCTGTGTCTCTGCTCCCCACCTCTCTGCCATTGCTGCTCACACATCTCTGACTCCTGGCCCCATCTGATACCGCTGGATGCACTGCTGATTTCAGGGAGCCACCCGACCCCACAGTCCCAGCTCTGACCACACTGTGTTACTCCAGTGCCATCCTTGAAGCCCACGGTCTATCTCTGTCCCACCGCCCTTTCTCTCCCTAAGACTGCATCTCTTTCCCCGTGGCCTCATCTCTCGCCTTATGGCCCCATCTCTATGCTTCTCTGCCACGTCTGTCTCCCTGGGCTTTTGTCTGCCCCTCAGCCACAGTACTTTTCCCATGATCATGTCTCTGTCCCACAGCTACATCTCTGTCCCCATGACCCTTAGCCATATTTCCCATGACCACAACTCTATACCCTCAACCACAGCTGTCCCCATGATCATGTCTATACCCACAGCTGTCTGTCCCCATGATGTCTCTGTCCCAACAGCTCCTTGTCTGTCCCCTTAGCCATGACCATGTTTCTACTCAGGACTAAATTTCGTCCTCGGACAGCTCCATGTCTGATTTTGTGGCCCTGTTTCTATCCCCCATGGCCTAATTTCTCCCCCTTAGACATGATCTGTGTACCACCAGCCATGTCTCTGTCCCCATGGCCCTCTTTCCCCCATAGCTCTGTTGCTGTCCATGTAACCCCATCTCTGTGCTCCATGACTATCCCTTGCACCCAACTATCATGCTGTCACCCTGGATGCCCACAGTTCCATGCCTGTCCTCTGCATGCCTGCCTGAAAGCCTCAAACCTGACCCAGAACAGTCTACTCCTTCCTACCCTAGTGTTGAGTCAGCTACGCAGCGAGGCACACAGATGGGGCTGAGAGCCAAGGAACCCAGGAGAGAGACACGGAGGTAATGCCGCTCCCATCCTTTCCCGCCCTTCTCCCCGAGCTGAGATCCAGTGCCCCAGCCTCTTACCCAGCACAGCCTGGGACTGCAGGTCCCCATCACCTGCCACACAGCTCCTGCTGCTTGCTTGCTGCGCCCCACTGTGTCCTGGCTCTCACAGGCTGCTCCCTCCTTCTCTTCCTCCTTCCTCCCCTCCCTCCCCTCTTCCTCCCCGCTTCCCTCCCCTTCAGGGTGGCTCCTTGGCTCTCTGTGCCTTATGCCGCCCCACCCTCTAGGCTCTAGGGGCTCTGTTCCCACCCCCCAACTCCTGCTGGGCCTGGGCCCCTCTCTGTTGTCCTAGCAATGGGCATGGGCCCTTCTAGGCCCCAGCTACCCCCAGGAGTTGGCTTGGTCCCCCAGGACCTCCTCCCCCCACAGGGGCAGAAGCAACCCCCTCCTCCAGCAGGCAGGCTTCTCAAGATGCCTCATTAATAAAGCGGATACAATCTAAACACTGGAAAATGTGAGCCTTGCCTGGGGCAGTCCAGGGTGGTTTCAGTGGGTGCCAGCACCCTTACAGGCAATGTGGGGTTGGGGGCCAACCCTGCCGTGGGCAGTGGCACATCCCACCCCTGTCCCCATGGAGTATTTATGGACATCAGGGTGGGTGACAGAAGGCAATGCCTTGGGTGAGACCCAGTGCCTTGGGTCAGGCCCAGCCTGGCCAGGGGATCCGCCCACTATTTACACAGGGGCTTAAGCCCAGGCCAGGGCCCAGCGAGTCATACCCCGGAGGGGGAGGAGAGAGGAGGCTGAAGGGGGACAGGAGCCAAGCGGCCTGGCTTCCCAAGGGCTCTCATCTCCCTTGATGGCTCCCCTAGTTCCTAGGTTCCACTTTATGATGAGCAGACCAACACATGGTCTCAAGCCAAGAAAACAGTCATGTTCTTAAATGCTGGACACACTGCCTCACTACCTAGCCCCTGAAATAGGTTCACATACAGCTGTAGTCACCTATCAGCACAATCTCTGTCTCAGGTCTGGGGTCATTCCCCAAACTCACTGAGACTGCCTGACCCCCAGGATGAAGCCGAGGCCATTGTCTGTCTGACACCACAGACACCAAAGCGGTCACTTCCCTTGTCACCCTGAAACGCAGTGCTCCGAGGAGGCAACCATCACCCCTTAGCACTGAGAAAGTTTCACTCAGCTGCAAGATGCACAACTGTGTCCCATATCTGAAACAGCTCTTTGCCACCCTTCATGTCATCCAGACACATGCCTTTGTCCAAGACAGGTGCCACAGGCACCCTCTACATACCCAAGCCAGGACAAATGCCTCACCTCTGAATACCCCGAGACCAAGCCAGTCACCTCCTTCCCAGAAAAAACAACAGACATACTGTGCTCACACAGTGAACCCCAAGACCTAGCTGGCCACACTAAGAGCAACACAGAGAGACATGCTCACACTTCTGAACCCCAAGACCTAGCTGATCACTTCCTCCCAGAAACAACAGCCCCTGAATACCCCAAGACACATGGACATCCTCACTTCAAGCCACCAGACTGCCAGTTACACACTGGCCACTCCAGAACCTACAACACAGGCACAACATAGCCCTCCCCACAACAGTGTCACAAGTCACAGCCCTCAACACCAGCACCACCCAAGGACACTCAGAGAGACACACAGGTGTGCCTCTTCACACCTTTACAAGGTCTACTGGTGCAGACATGTTGGGGACTCCCTAGTAACCCAGACAGCGACTGCCCCCCCCCACAAGCACAGTGCCCTCAGTGGAGCCCTCTCCCCGCCCCTTCACAGCCACCCAGCCCATCGCCTGGCTGGTAGTGGGGAGAGCGGGCAGGCTCAGACTTCACAGCCTCTCGGCCTGCCCCAAACATTCCTGCAGAGACCTCTGGCCTGGCTCCCCTTTTTCAATTCTGGCCCATCCCCTCCAGGTCTGGCCAGGGTCCTACCCACTTCCCTGTCACCCCCAACCCTTGAGGATCAAGTGGGTTGTCAAAACAAGTAAACGGGGTTTATGTCAACTCCACAAAGCATCTCTTGCCCTGGGGCACCAGAGACCCTGCACATCAAGGAATCCACTGGGGTTGGGGGATAGCATCAGGACCCTCCTCTGCCCTGGGCAGGGTGGGCAGGGCAGCGTCAGGAGGCCCCCCTGCCCTGGGTTGGGCAGCCTCAGGAGCCCCCTCTGCCCTGGGTGGGGTGAGGGAAGGGCAGCCTCAGGAGCCCCCTCTGCCCTGGGTGGGGTGAGGGAAGGGCAGCCTCAGGAGTCCCCTCTGCCCTGGGTGGGGTGAGGGCAGAGCAGCCTCAGGAGTCCCCCTGCTCTGGGTGTTTTAGGGGCAGACAGCCTCAGGATCCTGCTCTCTCCCAGGTGGGTAGAGGTGGGTCCTTCCCATCAGTAAGCACCACGGCAGGCCCGAGGCTCCCTCTTAGGGCTGGCTGTCTGGGCACCATCTTCCCAGCTGAGCCTGGATGCCCTCTTGTCCTGGTGCTCTCCAGGGTTGGGGGTCCCCTTCCCCCCAACCACAGACAACAACCTCATGCCCACGGGACACTGGGCTGGGGCACAGAAGTGCTCATCCTGGAGGCTCATTCCAAAGGGGCAGGACTGGAACCTCAGTAGGCCGGGCGTGCAGGCCTTGCCCGGAAGCGCGTGGCTTGCAGCCAGCAGCCTCATCAGGCAGAACGGTGGGAGGGGGCGGCGGGCAACTCCTAATTCAATTTGGAGTGTAAGGAGGATGGATTTCAGCTGCTACATTCCTTCCCAGCCTGGGCGGGCGCACCCCCTCTCTCCCACCGGGAACACACAGGTTCAACAGCAGATAGATTCTTTATGTTCAGACAGCAAATTCAGATACAAAAGCCCACCACCTGGTCCCTTGTCCCAGCAGACCCTGGCTGGGTGGGGGGAGGTGGTGAGGCTGGGGTTCACAGCAGACTCATTCAAATTAAGAGGTAACAGACTTCAGGACAAGGGGCTCCTCTGGGGGGGCAGTAGGAGGGAGGATATTATTGCATCGGCTGAAGGGGGATGCCCCCCTTCTGCGTTCCCTGTGACAGGAAACTAGGGAGGTCATGACCTCCAGACAGAACCCGAGGCCCCAGGGAGACAGAGGGACCAGTTTGGCAGCTGATGTGGAAAGTGTTGGGGGTGGGAATAGCCACCCCATTTGGCCGGTCCCTCCCTGTGGTGCCTAACCCAGCTGAGGTAGGTGGGGAGCAGGGCAGGGGCCTGGGGACCCCAGCTAGGCTAGGGAATGAGGGGGAGTGGTACCAATTGAAGTGGGGCAGGTGCCCAGCCCCACCTCTGCTCCACATTGCCCTTGGGCTATGGTCCAGGGCATGGTGGGCCCTCTAGGGGTCCCCACTAGGCCAAGCCCAAGTCATTGCAAGGTCCAGCAGGTAGCCTTAGTAGCGTCCGACCTTGGCATCCCCGATGGCACCCCAGACATCAAAGACGAATTCGTCAGGAAAGGCGAAGTCACCAAGCTGCTCATCCAGGGCCTCTGCTAGCTCATCTGGGTTCTTTTTGTCCTTCCCTAGCTCCACCATGGTGGCCGCTGGAGGTGTGCAGAATGGAGGTGTAGATGGCCCGAGGTGTAGAGATCCAGCCCTGTGGGGCCTAGAGGCTGCTTCCCCCAGACTCCCACCCACCCCCAGTCCTAGGCACCCCACTCACCCAGCTCTGTGTCCCTGATGCCCATGTAGCTCTCCAGTAAGTCATCTACCTTCTCAATGGCCTTCTCTTCAAAGGCTGAGGGCTGTGAGAAGAGCAACAACATGACCATGATAACCGTACTTACCAAGTGTGAGACCACCTCTGAACTGCTTTAGTTATATGACCTCATACCCAATCCTCACAACAACCCTGAGAAGAAGGCATGATTCCTATTAGCCCCATTTTACACTGGGGAAACCGAGGCCCACTTGCTCACATCTCAGTGCAGGAAGGTGACAGAGGTGAGATGTGAACATACACAGGGGTGGGGAAGGGGAGGGACGTGGCTGGAATACTCACCAGACCCTCCACTGTGGCAGGGCCCCGGGATCGGAGCCGCAGGGTCCCTCGGCCTGTACCTAGCTGGGGACCGGAGCCAGGACGGCCACCTGCTGAACGCTGGCTGATCATGTCTGTAGGAGGCAGGGATGGGGTGAGAGCTGGGAGGCCCCCTTCCAGCATGCTCTGGGCAGGAATCCTCCCCAACCCCATTCTCCAAGCTTTTGCAAGTTCCCACAAGCTCCAGGGGTGGGGGCTGAGATGACTCCATAACGGTAAGACTCCTGACTGGTAAGACTCCTGACTGAGGCCTGGCACGGGCATGGAACTGGTGGCCAGAGGTCAAAGACAGGTACAGGTTGGGCCGGGGTCACCACCGGTTCCCTCCATGGCCAAGGAGCATACGGCTGCTGGGCCACAACCAGCCCCACCTGCTGCGGAAGGGTTTCAGTGTCCCCCACCCTGGCTCCAGGGGCCTCGGGGCCCATTCCTGTGAGTCACTGAAGCCAGTCACTGCAGTGTGGGTGCCAGTGTGGTGCAGTCAAGCCTGGCTCTCCTGGGCTGGGGGGCTGGCCAGGGCCGGGGGCGCTTGACTGGGCTAATGGCTCCTGAAAGCTGGGGGTGGGGGCAGCTTCCTCCTTGCCCCCGGGCTCCCCATGGGCTGGGAAGGAAGCCAGCACCCTCATCTCTAACAGGGTGCGGCTGCTCCCATTTCCTCTGCCGCCTGCTGGCCTTGGGTGCCATCTACCGGCGGCTCCCAGAACCACAGTCTAGACCCACGTGAGCAGGGAGTCTCCTCACCGAAGGCCTTCCGGGGCTCAGTGAGCTTGAGTGTGAAGGTCCGGCCTCGGGGCAGTTCCTTGAGCAGCCGGGCCACCTCGTAGTGCCGGCAGCCCAGGAGGCTCTGCCCGTTGATAGCCTCGATCATGTCACCCACGCTGATGAGCTGGATGTGGTCAATTACGCTGCCTTCCTTGATGCGCTGGGGGGAAAAGCTGTCAGCCCCTGGGATCCACCCAGGGTCTCCAGGTCTGCCCTCACCCTAGGCCTGGAAGGGAGCCACCCATCCCAGGTACCTTGATGAAGGCGTAGCCAGCACCATTGTCTGTGATGGTAAGTCCCAGTGCCTCCTCTGACTTAAACACCTCCACCTCCTTGCGCTGGCCCTTGATGTGGGCAAAGATGAAGTCTTCCAGCCCGATCTGCCCCCCAAGGAGCTTGTCCATGTCCACTTTGTGGGTGTTGAGGGTACAGAACATCACCTGCAAGAGTGGGACACATTAAACCCTCACCTCCCTTTCTGAAGGGGCAGGGTGAAGAGTAGGGGAAGGCCTGGGGAGCTCTGTCCCAGTGACTGGCCACCCTGAGCCAGGGCAGGGCTCCACTAGGATATCAGTTCTGCTGGGACCAGGTTTTTGTCCTCCCATTTTTCTAGGGCACAGAACAGAGCCTGGCCCACAGGGAGAGCTCAGTAAACGCTTGAGAGGTGAAGGCACAAGAACAAATTTCCACCCCGCCTAATGAGATGCCTACTCAGACCCCTGCACCTACTTCTGCTCGGTCCTTGTCTTCTTCCCTTCTACCTCACAATCCACAAGTAGAGGTTCAGGCTTCCTAATGAATGATGGGTACTCAGCATCCAACCCTGACTTTCAGTTCCCCATAATCCACTGGGATCCAGGCCTCCCAGGGCCTGATGTGAACTCAGCATCCAGCCCTGACCTCCAGTTCCCTAAAATCCATTGGGATTCAGGCCTCCCAGGGCCTGATGAGAACTCCGCATCTAGTCGTGACCTCCAGTTCCCCAGAATCCATGGGGGTTCAGGCCACACCACACCAAATATACATTCGGCATCTCAAGTTCAGAACCCAGCATCTATGCCCAGGCTCCTGAACAGGATACAGGCCCAGGCCTCTCACCCACCACCAGGGGCCCTCTGCTCTTGCCCAGGGTTCCAAGGCCCTAGTTGCCCAGCACCCCAGCAGGTACCTCAGCAGCTGGCAGACGGAAGGCCTCAGCGATCTTGCCATACAGCTCCTTTACGTTGGTGAAGCCCTCAATGCGACCAGTGGGACTGCCGTGGGCCAGCTGGGTGTGGAACACGAGGCGGGGCCGCAGGGCCGCGGGCGGGGGTGGCAGGCCCATCTGGGGCTCCCCTGCGCCAGCCCCACCCAGTGGCCCTGGCTCTCCCATGCCCAGCCCACCACGGCCTGGCTCGGCTTCCTCATTTTCCACCAGAGGTGGTGCCTTTTTCCGCCGCCCAAGTCCCAGCGGCATGAGCAGTGAGAAGGTGGGGACACGTCCAGGAGATCTGCAGGGCAGGAAGGTGGGCTTAGGGCCTGCAATGGCCTCAGGCTGCCCCTCTGCCGCTCCCAGTACTCAACAGGCCCAATGAAGTGTTTACAGAAGAGACCGGCCTCTGTTCAAATTCTCATGCAGACATATGACCAACTAATGTTTCTTTACACCTGTATCTTTACATACCATGGTTATGCAGAACCACATGCTATTGTTATACCCACTAACAGAAGAGGAAATGGAGGCTCAAAGAGGTTCAATTTCTGTCTTTTTATGTGTTGCCATCACGCCTGCTGTGCACTTAACATTTCTGCCTGTCCCGCTTCTAAGCACATGGACAGCTGACACTCACCGACCTCCCTGTGACCGGGAGGGGATGTGGCTACTTCCAGCCAACGAGTTGAGAGAAGAAGGGACACGTGATACTTCCGGGCTAAAGCATTTCAGGGCTGCTGTGAGGACCTCCAGAGCACTATTCCCCCTGGCAGGGTAACCAGCCACACTTCACGTGAGGACAGACAATTTTAAGTTCAAGAAGTCATCTTAGAAGAAGTGCTACGTCCCTCACTGTTGAATATCATTATGCTCACCTTCAAAGCACTCCCCCAGGGAAGCTGTCCACTGATGCCAGCACCTAGTCCACCCTTGAAAGCAATTTGGGGGTTCTTTTTCTGGACTGGCCATCAGAGCTGTCATTGGATGAGGTCTGACAATTAAGTTCTTGAATTCAATCCCGGAAAAACTGCTTTGAAAGGTGGCTTGGTGCTGGTGTCGGTGCATAGCTTCCCCAGGGGAGTACTTGGAAGGTGACAGTCTTGATATTCAGCAGTGAGGAATGTGGCACTTTTTCTAGGGTGAGTTCACCAACTTAACTGTCAGACTTGGTATGCTGGCTGCACCACTGAGCTGAGTCCAGTGGAGGGAGCCTCCTGACCAGCTGCAGTGATCAGGAAGCAGCCACAAAAAATTAACCTTCACCCAGTTCAGCTACTAAGATTTGGGAGTTGTTACAGTAGCAAAACCTGTCCCGACTGATCACTCCATTCCCCCCCATTTTTTTGTCTCTTTCTTTCTTTCTCCCTCCTTTTAAACATTGTATCAGGTGCTTACTATAGTTTAATCATCATTTTAAATCCTGCCTTCAAAAGATAAGCAAGGTCCGGGCAGACAGCCACCACTTGAGTTATAGAGGTTGCTCACAGTGCAAAAGCAGCAGCCTGCCAGGCCTCAGTCCCTGGTTGGGGATCTCTGCCCAGGAGAAAAGCTGCCTCTTTCTAACTCACGCCGAGGTACCTTACCAGCAAGTCGGGCTCTGTCCAGGTCCTCTGGAAGTATAAAGTACAGAGAAGAAGACACACAGTGCACAAACAGATGTGTAAATATGTAGTATAATTTCTAACAGTGCTGTAAAAGTCAATAAAACAAAACAGGTTTGCATCTATAGGGTGTCATCCTGCTGACCTCTTGCTGGAGGAAGGGGAGTGGATGGAGAGCAGGGCACAGGAGACTGCTGGGAGGATAGGACATGTATGGAGTAGAGAGGAGCGGTGTGCTGTCACTGGGCAGGGAGAGCAGTGGGAGCTGATATAGGTGAGCACGCAAATTTATATGGGAATGTACACTTTCATTCAATCATAATTAAAAACAAAGAAAACTAAAACAGGTTTGTTAGACAAGGGCAGAGAGGGCCTCACTGAAGATCTGAACAGGTGAAGTACAACCCGAGATGAAGCCAGATCCTGAATGAAAGGAGGAAGCACCCACACAAGGAATTAGGGCAAGAGTACACCCGGCAGAGGGAACAGCCGTGCAAAGGCCCTGGGACAGACACACGCTTAGCATGTTTGAGAAACAGTGAGGCAGCTGTGCAGTTTGAGCAGACTGAGAGTAAAAGGGAGGAGGCAAGGACAGGGAGGTGATGGGGCCTGGTGGGCTGCTGGAGGATGGGGGTCCCTGACTCAGGTGCTCACAGGCGCACCCTGGCTCACAGATCAGTGAGGAGACCAGTGTGGCTGGTACACAGAGAGCAAGGGGCTAAGATAGAGGTGGTAAAGAGGAGCGAGGCCAGGTTAAGCAGAGTCTTGTAGGGCAGGGTGAAGAATTCATATTTCATTCCAGAGACATAAAGGCAAGACAGAGAGCATGGTCACACCCCCAGGTATGTCCACTCTCTAAGTCCTAGTTCACAGCCACGAAGCTGTCCCTTAAGCTACTCCAACTTCCTAGGCCTCAGTTGCCTGTCTGCAAATGGGGATATTGAACCCACCTTGTCTAACTGGGATAAGAATGAAGTTATAAAGAGGCCTCCTGTGTCCTCCTGCGAGACCACCTTTTCCGGGGGCTGTCCTCCATTCAGTCATGTACCCACCCAGTTGCCCATGTGCCCGTCCACTCATCCATGCTAATCCGTTTATCGTCCTCCGACGCCTCCTGTAATACCACCCACCATCACTCACCTAGACTAGGACAGTTGCCTCCTCCAGGTCCCTCGGCTTCCACCTAACCCCCCACGGTCACTTGTCAACACAGCAGCCAGAGTGATCCTGCAAAACACCAGTCAGAACATGCCTCCTCTCTGCCCAGAACCCTCCATGGCTCCCACCTCACTTGAAGCAAAAGCCAACATCCTCCCCACGGCCCACCAGGCCTTGCACGCTCTGCCCCATCATGTCCCTGCCTTTGTCTGTTTGTTCTCCTTCTTGGTTACTATGTTCCAGCCACAAAGGCCTCACAGCTGCTCCTGCGTGAAGATGGGTTTAGTCAATAGGCTCAGCTGAACCCAGGATGGCCTCAGGGCTTTTGCCACTATCCCCTGATGCCCACAAGACTGCCTTACTAGTTCTTCATCTCTATCTCTTTTCTGCACAGAACAGTGCCTGACTCACAGTAGGTATGCAATAAACATTTGTTGAATGAACAAATAATCCTAATACTCACTAGTACCTGTGCCAGGCTCTAGAGGGTCAAACAGGCATAGATGTGTCCCTACCCTCAAGAAGGTCTGGATTCCCCTGGAAAAGCACAAGCCCATTTCCTCCACCCCCATGTCCCAGCACAGCACTGGGTACCTACTAGGCGCTTTGGCTACCCAGTGAGCTCCTCAAAGGCAGAAAGAAGGTTTCCTTCACCTTTCATTGTTTTGTTTTTCACTTCCCCAATAATTAATAGAGCCAACCACTTTTTTACTAAGCTGCTTGGATTTGCTCTTTTGTGAACTGCTTGTTTTAATCTTTTGTCCATTTCTTTTCAAATTATATTGTCTTTTTCTTATTGATTTGTTGGAACTCTTTATATATTCTGGATACTAGTCTTTCACCAGCTTCTTCATCTCTCTATCTATAATACTCATAACAGGGTCTAAGATAAGCACTAAACTAATATTTAACAAAAACAAACAAACTGTAAATGAAAAACAAGCCAGCACTCCTTTGTTCAGTCATACTCAATGCTAAAAAAAAAAAAAAAGACATCATTCCTTCTCCCCTACACTCCATCCACTGGAAGGCAAGATGCTATGACCATGGGTCTGGAATCTGACTTCACTCATCTCTTACCAGCTGTGTGAATTTGGGCCATAGTCTTACCCTCTCTGAGCTGTGAGGAAATTATGTGTGCCTGGAACATTTCCTGACATACAGTAATGACTTCATAAATACTGATGACGATTATTATTATTTAAACCTGAACCATTTTCTAGTCAGTGGCCAGGATTCAAACTTCCTCTTCTCTAGACTCCTATATCCCAACGACCAATTCTCAACTTGTTTACTTTCTCTGTGCCCAACCCACTGCTCTGGTCTAGGCTGGCTTCTGTGCTCTCACTTGTAAGATAGGCATCATGGTGGTGAGGAAGGTGGGTACTTACTGAATTTGCCTTCCAAGTCAGAAAGGCAGTGTGGCCTGGGTTTGAATTCCACCCTACCACTTACCAGCTACGTGGCCATGGGCAAGTCACTTCTCTTCACAAGGTCTCAGTTTCCTCATCTGAAAAGTGGATAGAATACCTGTCTCTCAAGGTACTAAAAGGAATCTAAAAAGATTACACATGTAACCCACTTAGCACTTGGCCTAATACTCCATTTTAAAACCAGCTGCTGTTGAGTGGATTCTGACTCATGGCAGCACCACATGTGTCTGAGAGCTGTGTTCCACAGGGTGTTTGGTGGCTGATTTTTCAGAAGTAAATCACCAGCCCTTTCTTTTGAGGTACTTCTGGGTAGACTCAAACATCCAACTTTTTGGTTAGCAGCTGAACGTACTAACTGTTTGTATCACTCTTTGACTCTGTTGCCCCCCACGCGTCCTGCACAGGAACATCTCAGTCCTCTGTCTGCCAAGGCCAACTCCAGGCCACTACCTCCAGGGAGCCTACCCTGCTTGCCCCAGCCTGCTGGAACTGCCTTTGTGGTCCAGCCTTTGTGGTCAAGCTGGCTCAGGCCTATGAATTTAATTACATGCTGTCCTGGCAAAACTCTTATCTTCAACATTGGGGGTGTTATTTGATTTTATGTCTCTATTTTAAAACATAAACCAGATCATGTCACTCCCATGCCTCAAACCCTACAATGGCTCTCCACTTCAAGGAAGAAAGACTTAAAACTCCTTACTGTGACCCACAGATCCCTACAGAACTGATGCTTGGGCCTCATCTCCCCAACCACACTATTCCAGGCTCAGTCCAGCATCATGGCCTTTGTCCTGGCTGTGCCCTCAGCTTTATCTTTCCAGTTTCCAGGACTGGCTCCTCTGTGTCATTCAGACCTTGAATCCAAAGTCACCTCCTCTGAAAGTCTCCCAATGCCCCCATTTTATTTATAGCACCAATTACAATCTAAAGGTATCTTCTTTATTTACTTATTAACTTTGTTGTTGCCTATTTCTCACCACCAGAATGTCAGCTCCCCAAAGGCAGAGATTTCTGACTGCCTTGTATCCTCTGTGCCATAGCAGATGGCACACAGTAGCTGCTCAATAAATATTTGTGCAGTGAATGAATGAATGACCCATGTCCTCATGCTAACTGCCCTCTGAGCTCCCATCCTTAGAAGGCTGCCCCACCAAGCCTGCTGCAGAGTTGCTAACAGTTACCACTTCCCTGCCCTCCCTGAGTCTCCTCTCAAACCTGAACACAGATTAGAAGAGGAGCTTCAGCCCCAAGCACATAATGGAGTGGCTGGAATTCCAGCACTCCCACCCTCTCATCCCTAGGAAGGCCTGAAACTTACAGCAACCCCAGAGCCACAAAAAGCACAGTGGGAGAGGCAGCACATGGGGAAGGGGTTCCTGGGAACTCACACAGATGGAGTGGACACCCACGCCCAGGCTCCCCCTTCCAGCAGCATTACTGCTTTGGCAAGACAGAAGGAGGGAGGCCTCTGATTCAGTCCTGAAAAACCGGCTCCTGGGTATTTCTTGGGAAAATACATACTGCTCTAGTCTCGGCCCAAACTGCCCAGGAAGCCCAGTGGGTACAACATCCCAGCTTCCTGACCCCCTTCCTAACTGGTTCCCATCCCCCAGATGTCATCTGTCCTCAAGACCCAGATATCTGGGTCCTGCCTTTCCAGCTTAGTGGAGAAAAGACATGGGGGCAGCTTCCTGTTTGAGTGTCTGGTGTCTGGTGAGCTCTGAGTTGGGGATAAAAAGCCCAGCCGGTGCGGCCGTGTGAGGTGTAATGGGGGGCTTAAGGGGCGGTTGCCTGGCTGAGGAATGCCTTAGCTACGGAGCCTGTATAGGGCATCTGGTCTGGTGTTTGAAACTCTAGTTCTGGATTCTGAGAGGCATGGGTTCAAGTCCCAGCCCCGCCACCGTCCAGCTTGTGTAACCTTGGACAAGTCCCTTCACCTCTTGAGCGCGGCTGGCTGCCTCACCTCCAAAAGAAGTAACAGCACCTCCCACGAGGTGTTTAGATTCCATGATACCACGGTAAATGCCTGACGCGGAAGCAATAAATGCTAGCCAGTGTGATTTCTTCATGATTAGTATCGGGAACTTCCATTCTCCCCGGCTCCCCACTCCCCCAAGCCCCGAGAGGGTAGAGACGTGGCCAGCTCCAGGTCAGAGGCAGGAATAACGATCCTGTACAATCCCTACCAGCACGAAGGCTGCCCGGGGAACAAGAGTTGTGGCGGAGAGGCTTTTTCCTGCTGCCCCAGGAAGACAGGGAGGTGCCCCCTAGGCAGGAGCCCCGGGTATACCCGCACCCAGCCTCGATCTCCAGCCTGCTCCACCGGGCGACCCCACCCCGCGGGCCACCCCACCCCACAGTCGACAGATCACCTCGCGTTCACGGCTCTGTGCGACCCACGTGTCCACAGTTGGGGTCCTGGGACTGTCCCGCGGCACACTCACCTGCTCCGCCGCCACCCCGGCTGCCGGTCGCCGCGCTCCTCTCGGGGCCCTCCGCAAACTCCTGCCCGGGCCTCTCCCGCAGCCACGGCAAGGGGGCGGGGCCCACACCGCGCGCTCTACCAATCAGAGGCTGCATCCCGGTGCTCGGGACCAATGCGCGCAGCTGCGCGTCGGAAGGGTCCGACGGAAACATTCCAGAGGGATCCCTCCGCCTTACCCAGCGCTTCTCGACGCCCCCCCGCGCTGCGGAGCAGTGGACCGTCCCGCCAGCCTGCGCCGCGGTGGGCTGTACCACAGTGGGATGCGAGAGGGGGGAGATGCCGCTGGGCCCAGGCCAATCGCTGGGGAGGAAAAAGGCGATCGGCCAATGAGAAACTGGGGCCCCTCGACCACGTGCTGTTCTCTGAGTGTAGGTCGGCTATCCTAAGTGGTGTCAGGCAGAGAAGAGGGGTAGAGGGGAAGAGAGCAGACCGTGGGAGTCACGTGGCCGAGGGTGAATCTCGCGGAGAGGATGAGAACGCTTAACGTTTGGAAAAGCAAACTCTTTAGGAGGCCTGAGAGGGCGCAGAAAGTAGCCCCTCATGGAGTGCCCCAGCTCAGCCTGGCCATCCTCGGAGTGGATAAAAGGATGCATTCATTTGTGGCTGGTGTGAGGGAACTGAGATGAATGGGGGGGGGGGGTCCTGAGTGTCCCTGCTCCCTGAGGGAGGTGCACAATGGACAATTATTCATTCACTAGATATTTAATGTACTCCTGCTCCGTGCCAGGCTTTGTCTTACCTCTGAAGACACATCACTGAATGGGCTCCTGGTGCAGGGAACAGCCTGTGCAATAGCCTGAAGTTTGGACCGGAAAATACAGCACAATCTAAGGAAAGCATCTAGTACAACCTGTTGCTGTTGAGTCAGTTCCAAGTCATAGTGACCCTATAGGGCTGAGTAAAACTGACCTATAGGGTTTTTAAGGCTGTAATCTTTATGAAAACCGAGTGCCATCTCTTACTGCCTCAATTGGTGGGACCAAACCACTGACCAAGGGCTTAACCGCTATACCACCAGGGCTCCTTGAACATCCAGTGAAAAAAATCAAAAACCAAAAACAACGCTGTTGCCCTGGAGTCAATTCCGACTCATAGCAACCTCATAGGACAGAGCAGAACTGCCTTATAGGGGGTTTCCAACGTTGTAATCTTTACAAGAGCAGATGGCTAGATTTTTTTTTTTTCTCCCGACAAGCCACTGGTGGTTTCCAACCACTGACCTTTAGGTTTAGCAGTTCAGAGCTTTACCTTTGCACCACCAGAAGCTGGGAATGCAGTGCAAAAACCACAGTGGATGGGTAGACAAGGGCAAGTTGTCTTATGTGCTTGTTGGTTCATTCGACGACAGTGTATTGAACAGCTACTTGATGCTAGGTCAGGACCCTGGTAGCTCAGTTGTTAAGAGCCCAGGCTGCTAAACAGCGGCTTTTTGGAAACTATAGGGCAGTTTCAGTCTGTCCTACAGGGTCATGTGAAGTGGAATTGCCGAGAATTTGTCTTGTCTTGTTTTGTTTTATATGCTAGATCACAGCTAGCCTAAGCCTCTGCCCTCAAGGAGTGGACATTTCATGGCTATGTCTCATTTACCTGACTGTGAGTTCCAGGAAAAGAGAGTCTGGCACAAGACAGACCTGTGTGAATGAATGGACCAGGCGAGAATTGACCATCTCCAGGTTTGGTTCGTAACTCTTAATTTCTCTGACAGAAGCAAATCCAAGAAACAAAGGCAGAAAAGCACCTCGCAGGCTTGGACGCTCTAATTCTGGGCCAGGTGAGGTTTCCGTGTTCTAGTTCAAAGCCGGGCACTCAGGCGACCAGGATTGGACCAGGAATTTGCTGTGCATTCTGGGAATTGTAGTTCCTGAAGGCTTCTGGCCGCTACCACTCTGCTCAGGCCTCCATGAGTGACTGAGCTTTTACAATCTCCAGGTTGAGCTGTTCTGCGTCCCAGCTCCACCCAGGCCTGCAGAAGGGCAAAGTGAGAGGCTCAGCTGCTGGGGACTGCCAGGCCAGCCCCACCCAGCTGGCAGACTCTTGAGACTGCTGTGGTAGGCGAGGCAACAGGCACAGCCATTGTCTCTCCCTTCCTGTTCTGCTGACCTCTGCCACTCCCGCCTCCGAGCCCCGGGAGATTGGCTTCCTGGGCCCAGCTATAGCCTTTTGTGGCTGCGTATGCACGTGGCATCTAGCATCTGGGCTGTCCCCAGCACACCTGGAGAGGGGAGGGTTTCAGGCAACAGGCCCAGCATCCACTTGTTCCTGTTGCCTTATGGGAAGTGCCCTAGAGAACAGGCCAGGACTCCCCCAGGGCACAGAGCAGTGCTGGGCACCTTTGAGCTGATTTTGTAGCTCAGGAAGCATGGCTGAAAACTGAGTCTGGAGGCTCAGCTGGTAAGGGCTTCAGGTTAGACTCCTGCCCTGCCCTTACCCCTGTGAGGGGAAAAAAATCCCATTCTGAAATGCCAAATCAAGGGCTCAATTGTCTTCTCACAACAGGTATGCTGAAGTCTTAACCACCTGGTGAAGGGACTTTGTTTGGAAATAGGGAATTTGAAGCAGTTATTAGTTAAGTCACACTGGAGTAGGGACGTCCTAATCCTATATGACAGGTGTCCCTATATAAGAAGAGAAACACACACTGAGGGAAGATGCCACAGGAGGACTGAGACTGAGATTGGAGTGATGCATCTAGAAGCCAAGGCACGCCAGGAATGTCTTCCTCAGCTCAGGGAGACTGGGGACAGCAGCTGCAGTTGCTCAGGCCCCAAATCTTGCAGTTGGCTTAGACTCCAGGTTCTCTGATACCCCCACCTCTGATCCACCAGCAAATACTTTCAAAATGTGTCTTAAATAATTTCTCACCCCTGCCATAACCCTCCCCCTGGTTTTGGACACTGGTTGTCATCCCTTGCCTGGACCAGTGTATGAACTCTCACCTTCCCCCCCACACCCTCCAGACCCCACGACTTTCCCCCCACAGTCTGTTCTCCTAACATCTGCCAGAGGGCGCCAGTGAGCACCTGAGCCAGCGCACATCCCACCTCTGATGCGGACCTTCCCCATGACAGCTACAGTGTGTCTTCTGGAATCAGGCCTGGCCCACAGATGTTCTGCATAATCTCTCTGAGGAAAATGAGTCCTCTGACCAAATAAAACCACCCAGGTGTAGTCTCCCCTTCCAGGCTGTGTCCCTCCTGACTCAAATCTTTTAAACTGGCTTCTCTACCCCAGATTGGGGCCTGTCCCAGCAGAGCCCTGAAGCTCTGTCTTGTCTCATCTCTGGACATGCTCCACCCTGCTTTCTCTGGACCACATGAGGCCTCCGGCTGACAGCTCCGGGTCAGCATGCTCCTCCTTATGCTCTTCTGCCTAGGCCTGCCTCATCCATGGGGGTCTCAGCTCAGATGGTCTGTCTGAGCCCTAACCAGTCCGGTCCCCTGGACATGTGCTGCCTGCCTGGCTTTTTCCTGCCAAGCTCTCCAGTCACAGGAAGTGCCCTGCCCACTGTAGTTAGTGGGTTGAATGATGGCCCCCTCAAAAGATACCATCCACCCATCAATGAAGACCTGGCTTGATGGTCCTACAGACTGTAGGGTCCCCAGAAGACATGGCCCTGGATTTTCTGTTAACTCAGAGCTGAAACCATTCCCAAAGCCAGCTCTTCAGACAAAGATTGGACTACACTATATGACATAAAATGATAGTGGTAAAGAGTGTGCTTCTTGGCTTAAGTATATAAGGATAACTGGGCAGCTCCTGTCCAGAAGTGAGATGAGAGGGCAGACTGGGACAGGAGCTGCTTAGACAGACATGAGAAATACAGGGTGGAAAGAAGTACACTGTCACAGGGTGGGGAGAGTAGCTAGAGTTGCATAGCAGTGTGTGTGCAACTTTTGGAATGACAAATTGACTTAGATTATAAACTTTTACTTAAAGCATAATAAAATATTTAAAAAAAAATGATAGTGGCTACCCAGAACCTCAGATTGTGGTTTTATTTGGAATAAGGGTTTTTGTAAATATAACTGAAGATTGCAAAAGGAGTGTATCTTAGATTACCTAGATTTAGGGGGCAGCCCTAAGTCCAATGACTACCCTTGTAAGAGACAGAAGTAGACACACAGAGGAGGCCATGGGAAAACAGGGACAGAGATAGGGGTGATAGTGGCCCCAGGACAAATATGGTAGGCCCTCTTGTCTGAGTCACTAGGTGGGTGCCTTAGACATTCATCCCCTCACTTGCCCAAGGCCACACAGCTGGAATGCCTGGAACCAGGAGAAGCTGTAAGAGACAAGGAAGACTTCTCCCCCAGAGTCTTTGGAGGGAGCATGGCTTTGCTTAATGCCTTGATTTTAGACTTCTAGCTTTCAGAAAAGTGAGATGAACACAAGTCTGTTGTTTGAAGTCATGCAATGTGTGGCGCTCTGAGCAGCCACAGGGCACCTAGGTCGGTGTTTCCCAGGAGGCTGTGAGAGTCCTCAAGTCCCTGGATTGCTGTGTTCAGCCTCAATGAGTCTTTAGCCTTGCAGTGAGCTGGCCCCTTAAATACATGAATTGTGGAGTGGGACCAGGTCCATCTTCAGAATAAGGGGAACAAAGGCTAGGGTAAGAAGTTACTAGCTGACCCAATGCACAAAGCCCATGCACCTGGGAAATGTGTGCACAAACAGAATGACTTAGGGGAGAAAAGGAAAGACAGGGGATTTTTTTCGAGAACGCAACCTTAAAAGGGAAGACTTAGCGACATTCGGGAAAGACTTACCCCCACAGTACTCAGCCAGTGAGGAACCAGGCAAGGGACTCACAAGTTAGGAGATAAGAAGGCTTGTAAGGAACTGTTTGCCTGCACTCTGGCCTGCCTCCTTTGTGGGCTCCTGAGCCCTATTTTGCAAAATTGAATAAAACCTCGCCTTTACTAACTGGATTCCAACTGGATTTCTTGGGTGTTTGTTGGGTTGAGAGACTCTGGTAGCAACCTATTGGTGATCGCATAAGGGATAAGTTGGTCCACCCCAGCCACTGGGTATGATCCCAGTCCGGGGTTTCTACTGACCCGCCAGTTGCCGAGAGAGACCAGGCCAGTATCCAGGGTGCTGACATTTCCCACAGGCTCTTCTAAAGCCAGAGCATGTGCTGACTTTTCCCTGCAGCCAGCTGTGGGGACTAGGCCACGGGAGGCCTCTCCATGGGGAGATGGCTGGTGGACCCAGCTCTCCTTTCTCTGCTCACTCCCTGATATAGTGGCCCTAGGACAAATGTTGTAGGCCCTCTTGTCTGAATCACTTGGTGCCTTAGTCATTCACCCATTCACTTGCCCAAGGCCACAGAGCTGGAAGGTGGTAGAGTTGGGACTGGAACAACGGCTGGAGAAAAGGCAGGGGCCACCACTGAACTGGAGTCATCACACCTACCCAGCAGGGCTGGTGGAATAAAGGTGTGCCCTTAACAGGAATGAGGAAACTCTTTATCTCCACAATATATTATGTGAAAAAAGTCTATAGTATGGACCATTTGTGTGAAGAAAGGCAGAAACATAAGTATTTGTGCAGCACCACAGGAAAAGCATGTGAGAAATTGGGAACATTTGTTGGGGGTGTGTTATGGATTGAATTGTGCCCTCTCCCCAAAGACAGCACTTTGAGAACTAAAGAGCACCTGACCCAAGCCATGGTATTTTCAATCGCCTCACACACATGTGAAAGCTGGACAGTGAGTAAGGAAGACTAAAAAATCCACACCTTTGATTTACAGTGTTGATGAAGAATGTCGAATATACTATAGACTGCCAGAAGAATGAACAGGTCTTTCTTGGAAGAGGCACAGCCAGAATGCTCCTTAGAAGGATGAGATTGTGTCTCACTTACTTTGGACATATTATTAACAGAGCCCAGCTCCTGGAGAAGGGCATCATGCTTGGTAGAGGGTCAGTGAAGGAGAGACAGACCCTCAATGACATGGGCTGGCACCAGGGCTGCAATGATGGGCTTGAGCACAGCAAGGATTGGGACAAGAGGGCAGAACTGAGCTGTGTTTTGTTTTACGGTGCATAGTGTAGCTACCAGTGGGAACTGACTGCTGCCACACAGCAACAAAATATATGTTGAATTCTTGGCCACTGTAGCTGGGATGGAAACGCTAGTAGTACAGTGGTTAGGTGCTACGGCTACTAACCCAAACACTGGCAGTTCGAATCTACCAAGCACTCCTTGGAAACTATGGTGTACTTCTACTCTGTGCTATAGGGTCGCTGTGAGTTGAAATTGACTCAGTGGCTGTGGGTTTGATTTTGGCTTTTGCTGCCTGCCAATACACAGTGGTTAAGAGCTTGGCTGCTAACCCAGAGGTCAGCAGTACAAATCCGCCAGCTGCTCCTTAAAAACGCTGTGGGGCAATTTTGCTCTCTGCTATAGGGTTGGAATTGACTCAACAGCACCAGGTGTTTGGGCATCTGTAATGATATTTGGCAAGTTTGGGTTATGTAACGTGGTCATACCAATGTAGGGTGGATCCTAAACCTATTCCTGGGAGTTATAAAAAGACCAGGACACAAAGTGACACACATAGGTGCCATGTGAAGACTGCCTGAGCTTCTGACATGGCTGAGACCTGGATTTGGACCTTTGTTCCCCTGAAGTGTGAGAAAATCCATTTAATTAAAGCTGCTCACTATGGTGTTTGTGTGACAGCAGCACTAGGGAACTGAGTGTATCAGGGAGGGAGGGAGGATTTTCACTGTGTACCCTTTTGTTTTGTACTGTGATGACGCATCCAAAAAAATGAAACTGAAAATTTAGAAACGATGCTGATGCTTATATAAGCACAGACTTTCTTGAAGGATGCATAAAACACCTAAAAAAAAAAAAAAAAGGAACAAGTCTATGATGCAAATCTTTGTAGGCAGGAAGGGGATGGGTAGGCCAGGGCAGGAGGGGACTGACTGCTCCCCGCAGGCTGAAAGTGCATTTCCAGCTTTGTACCATGTTCAACTCATGTGAAAATTGACATATTGCTGCTGACAGTACAATGGATTATTATATGGCTGGGCAAAGAACGAGGCAGCTCCACACGTCCCCCCATGGATGACACTCTGAGAAGTGCTTAGAGGCAGGGTGGCAAAACAAACAAAAAAATGCTTTACAGGGAAGCATCCTTGGAGGTGGGAAGGCCAGATTCATTTAGGCACCCAAGACCTCCCCTGGGCAGAACCACACATATCCAAGGAGAGGCTTTCTCTCTTTCAGTCCTGTTGTTTCTTCCTTTTTACCATGAACTTTTCCCCAGTGTTACCACCTCCCCGCACACCTCCAAACCAGGCAGGTAGCTCAGCATATTACACAAATTCCCAGAACTGTGTGTATACTCATGTTTTGTGCACATCTGTGTTTCAGGCTTCACTATGACATTCACAGGGACACTGCTGTATAATGGCTACCAGGAACCTGAGACCTGAGGCAGGTGGTGGTGTGCCAGGCCAGGCTTATTTCCAAACTACAGGGATCCTGGCACCTGAGGGTGTGGGTCTTGAATGTCTTTCAGTAGGCCCCTCCTGGCTCCAGTAGTCCAGTGCCACCATCTGATTAGCAGTGTTACTAGCTGCTGTCACACTGGTCCCTGACTCACTGCGACCTCATGCACAAGGGGAAATGATGCCTGGCCCAGGATCAGTTGATTCACAGGGTTTTCACTGGCTGGTTTCAGAAGTACATCATCAGGCCTTTCTTCCTAGTCCATCGTAGTATGGAAGCTTCACTGAAAGCTCTTCAGCTTCATAGCTACACACAGGCCTCACAGGCAGTGCACTGGCCTGGAATCAAATTCAGGTCTCAGCCTCCGAAGGCATGAATCCTATGGCCTTTTTTTAAAAAAAGAAAAGCCTTCTCTTTATGTGCTGTCAGTTGCCACTGCTGTCACGTACCTGAAACACGTCTAAGTGTGGAAGTCCTAATTTTATTGGATCTTAAAAAAAATTAAAATTCTATAGCAGAGATTGAAATATCATGATGGTCATAGAAACCTCTATTGGCTAGCACTGCTGCCCCTAGACTGTTTTCACTGTTAAGACTGTTTCAGTGGGGAGGGAAAGGACTTCCTAGGTGGACTTAAATGGTTACAAACTTCTACTTGAAAACATTTTGTAGCAAAACAACACCACATTGTCTCAAGTCTATGTAGTTACAAGCTAGGTGAGTAGTCTCCCAATAAAATGTGGCAGTAAACATAGTGTAGGCAGGAATCACCTTCTCTAGGGCCCGCCTGGCCTGGGCCAACTCAGGGTTGCTCTCCTGGTTGGGCCAGGCCCACCCACAGTCTGTTTCAGCAGGCAAGGACAGAATGGGAACTAGACTGCATGCACCCCACACTTAACCTTAGTAGCACTACCAGCTAGGAGGGAGTTGAGACCCCCAGGGGACAGGAAGTAGAAGGGTCCAGTCTTCTCCCAGTAACTCTGGCCTTGACCTTTAACCAAAAATACAACTAAATGCAAGGCATTCAGGCCTCTCTGGATGTCTGGATCTGGCCAGGGGAGACTTCTCTCCAATGCAGAGGGGTCCTTCCGCCAGCCTCCCTGCCCTCCCCAAGTGTTATATTAACTGACCACTCCCTCCAGCCCCACCCACCCCCAGAGCCACGACAATCTTCAAACAGAGTCGCAGGACTGCTCCCCTGAGGTTTTGCATCAAGTCTTTAATGCCTTTGTGCTGCACAATGACAAGTCACAGGCTTTAGTCTTGGGTCGGCAGTGGCAACTTACAATGAGTCTAAAGGGCTGAGCACCAGACTAGCCTCCAGGGAAGAGACACTTGTTCCTACTCCCTGCCCTCCCCCCCCACCCCAAGGTTTCTTCTAGACTCCAACATTGCCCTATACAAAGACCAACAAGCTGTCCTGGACTGCTTTCATCCGGAGTGCACACCAACTTTACACCGAATTATAAAAACGTTATTTACAGACGTTCCACAGTGCTCCTGTAATCAGAAGCGAAGACCCTTTTATCAAAAGGGATTATTTCTAGCGCTGTGCAAAATTCAAAAGGATCATATCCTTTTGAAAGAGTCCAGAGTCCATTAGTTCAGAAGAGAAGAAAAAATTCTCCGGGCTCCTGTGAAGCCCAGGTGTGCCAGAAGATGGCCTTACAGAAGGAAGGGTGGGACTCCCAAGTGAGCACTCTGGGTCTCCCAAGCATCAGGGTCCCAGGGCCCCTAGACCCTCACAGGAGGCTGTAGTGTGACTTGCTGGCATGAGGCCGGCTCCCACGGTCCTGCTGGAACAAAAGGTATTGCTTGTGGGTGCCGGCCAGGCAGTTCTGCAGAAATAGTGTAGGGTCTCTACTTGAGATGCCAAAGAGAAGACAGGATTCTGCAGGGCACACTGACACATGGCACACAAGGTGAAATAAAACACAAACTGAGCATACAACAGACACCAAGGAGTATACATTGTCTGAGACACCAAGACAGTGTGACTGCCAGAGGGAAGCGCAGGAACTACAGAGGGATGCATCAAGTCCAGCTTTGGGGTGGCCTCTGCTCCCAGCCAGGGACTGAAGAGAGAAGAGGAAGGGCTGCAGGACTCAGGGGGACCAACTGGAGTACCTGTTCCTGTTGTCCCCACCACCTGCCGCCCTGCCCTATCGCTTGAAAAACCACTTAAGTCTAGCGCAGGACTTTGAAAGATTGTAATATATTCTCTGGAAAACATTCAGCAGTATGAAAGCCCTCCCGCCCTCTTGTGGGCCCACAACTGGTGGAACAATCTGGAAATCCTTGAGTGCCTGGTCAGTCTCTGGGAAGTGCAGGTGGCTATATTGGAAGAATCTGCTCAAGTACGGTTCTTGATGTCTGCGGAATTCTTTCTGGGAAGAGCACTTCAAACTCGATGATAAGGTCCCCGCGTTTCTCGGGCGTTTTAGGGAGGGGGAGGCCTTCTCCAGGAACTTTTCGGCGCATGCCAGGCCTGATGACATCTTTGAACACGACGGGTATGGTCCTGCCGTCCAGAGTGGGGACGTTCACTGTGCAGCCACACAGAGCCTTGGAAAGCAAAGGGATGGCATTAGATAAATAATAGCTTAAGAAGCTTAATTCCTATCCAGAGGCTGTTTGCTGTAAGGAAGACCCATTAGGTCTCGGCAGCTAAGAGCCAGCCAGAATCCACAGGATTGCCAGCATGGAAGCTGGGGAAGAAGGCCCTTGTCCGTCTATTCATGTGGCGCCCTCTGAGCCTGGCCCACAAATGCTCACAAGTACCAGCAAACAGTCCCTCAACAAGCAGCCCTCTCCCATGCTGTCTAGCGCCTTACCTCTCGAAGGCTGATCCTGGCTGGGTAGATGACGTCAGAGCCATCTCTCTTAAAGATATTGTGTGGCTTGTCCTTTAAAACAAAGACAATGTCAGCTGGAATGTTGTTGGAGGTCTGGTCTCCTTCCTTGGGGAAAGTGATTTTGGTCCCTTCTTTCCACCCCCTCTTCACTTCAATGGTCAAGATTTTGTCTTCGTTTCGGATGCTCTTTCCATCGGGGTTCAGCCGCTTGTGGGAGATTTTCATCTTTTTGGTACAGCCGTTGTAGATCTCTTCAAGCGAGACCCGAAGGTCATGGGTGACGGGAGGATCTTGCTTCTTTCGGGTGGGTTCCTGGGCAGGGCGGAACCGGCCAGAGTTCATGTTGGTGAAGCCACCCAAGCCCATGGGGATGCCACAGAATGCGTCATCGATGTCCATGCCTTCTTCACCGTCCCGCTGCCCAAAAAAGTTATCAAAGTGATTTCGGCTACCGAAGAACTCAGCAAACATAGCATAAGGGTCTCCATGGAATGTATAGCTGAAAGAGGTACCATTAGCACCACCACTGCTCCCGACACTGTGACCACTACCCTTCAGGCCTGAAAAGCAAAACCACAAGTTGTTAGATAGCTGACCAGGACATTTCTTTCTCTAGGAGTTTCCCTTAAGGGGAAAATCTTGGAGCCACTGACAAGGATTTTTTTTTTTCCGGTTGTCAGAGAAAAGCTAAGAAGAATCGCAAGCTTTTGCATCCTGATATAACAGCACAGACAGACCCTCCAATTGTTCATTATGGCATGACAGCAGTATGGGATCAAGCTGAGGCAGGCATCTCTAGGGGCCACCCAACCCCTTAAAACTCGACAAGAACTCAACAAAGAGATGAGATGACAAAGGCATGATTTAAGGTAAACTTTCAGAGTATTTTCACTCAATACTTTTACAAGTTGTGATACTAATGAAGGAGCCCTGGTGGCAAAGTGGTTAAGTGTGCTCCAGCTGTTAGCCAAAAGATCAGAAGGTCAAATCCATCAGCAGTCTAATTCATAACCTGTAAAAACTCGATGCATTCTAACCTGAAACTCCAGGCGATTTCAACTCACAGTGATCACAAAGGAGAGTAGAACTGCCACATTGAGTTTTTAAGGAGGGGCTGGTGGATTCAAACTGCTGGCCTTTTGGTTAGCAGCTGAGCTCTTAACCATTGCTTCGCCAAAGATTACAGCCTTGGAAAACCTATGGGGTAGTTCTACTCTGCCCTGTAGGGTTGCTATGACAACAAATCCACATCAACCAGTTTGGGATGCTAATGATGAGGGGGACCACAGACAAAAGCGAGATACAAAGTAAACAGATGTTTTCAAATCCTGGTCACCACACCCCGTCATCAGTTGCCACCATGTTACATAAAGTCACTTGGTTTCTTGAGTCTAGAGCCCAGAAGCCAGACTGAGTCATCAACAGGCAAACGAACAAGAAAGCCTTTCTCTTTTGCCGAGCTTATCCTATGAGGACAGGCATGGAAAACTGTTGCTGCGGCTGCACTGCCGCAGTCGGCGGTGGCTGCTTCCTACCTGCTGCTAGGGTAAGCACTTCAGAGGGATTACCTCTCACTCCACCCTCACGGGGCTGGGGGAGGGCGCCAGCACCTCCGGTGCCACCACCAGCAGTTTGTGCCCGGAGCGCTCTGAGACACTACCCTGCAACACCCGGCCCGGCCGAGCCCAGGTGGGCTGCGCTGAGCGCCCCGGCAGCGGCGCGATGAACCAGCTCGGTCTCGATCTGCGTCCGCAACCCTGTCATCCTGGGCCGCCCGGGGGACGTGGGTGGCGGCGCCCAGGGAGGAGCAGCCACAGACACACTAGAACCTTCTGGGCGAGCGGTGTGGCCAGGGCTCCTCCTCCCATCAGCTGGCCGCCAATCCGATGGTTCAGGCCCGCGGGGACAGATGGCCAGGGATGTCTGCCTCCCCACCCGTGCCTGGGTGATCCCAGGGGATACTGCAGCGGAGCTGGTCCTGTAGGGCCGCCGTGCCTCAGTTTCCCCTAATGTCAAACGGCAGGGGCGAGCCCCAGCCGCGATCGCACTCACGCAAGCACACACGCACCTTCCTCCCCGTAGCGGTCGAAGATCTCGCGCTTGCGCGGGTCGCTGAGCACGTCGTAGGCCTCGGCGATCTCCTTGAACTTCTCCTCGGCGCCGGGCTCCTTGTTCTTGTCCGGGTGGTAGCGCAGCGCTTGACGGCGGTAGGCTCTCTTGATCTCCTCGTCTGATGCGCCGCGGGACAGGCCCAGCGTCTGGTAGTAGTCCTTACCCATGGCCCCGCCAGCGGCCCGCCGCCCCGCTCTTGCCGTTCCCCAGCCCCGCCGCCACCGCCGCCGCCCCGTCCCGGACTCTATATACCCGTCCGGCGGAAGCTTCCAGAGCCCGCCAGCCCCCTCCAGAACCTTCCGCCCTGCCCCTCGCGCCACGGCGGCCAATCGCTGCCGCCTGACCTGCGACGCCCGACATCCGGGGAGGGGCTGCGTTGCCAACGGTCGGCTGGGTGCGGCCCCGCCCCTTCCCGCTCTCCCCCACCCTCGGCAACGCCTACCATCGCGCGCGCACCTGCGGACGGAAGCCGCGCCCATCCTTTGGTAGAGCCAATCGCGGCGGCCTTTTACCTTGCGCGCGATGAGCTAGTCTTCCTGGAACTCCTACTCCTGCACCGGTCAATAGATTACGGGCGCTTCCTGCCTCAGTGCAGTCCGCCCGGCTCCGGGAAGGGGCGGGGCCGGGAGCAGTCAAGTTCCCTGGAGACCCTGCCCCTTTCTGGTGGTTTTAAATCTGTCTGTCCGAGAATTCACGGGGCTAGTTAGGTGGGGTACTTCTGGACAGGTAGGATCACTGTTTAGGTACCAGCTTCTGTAAGCCAAGCCAGCCGAGTGCCGTCGAGTCTAGCTTCTGCAAAGTGAGGCTAAAAATACCTGGCCTGCCTGTGACGCGGTGTTTAAGCGCTGGGCTACCAATCCGAAGATCGACAGTTTGAATCCACTTGCCACTCCCTGGAAACTCTATGGGGCAGTTCTACTGTGTCCTATAGGGTGTCTATGAGTCAGAATTGACTTGATGACAAAACGGTTGATGGTCCCTCTTCTCTCGGCAACAAGGTGCTTCAAAATTGTTCCTGACCAGGTCCCCATAAAGCGAGGTGAGGATAGGATAACGTCTTTTCCTTCCCTAAGCATGCCTATCGCCCCTCATGCTTTTCAGTTTATACCGTTTTCTTAAGAGCACCTCTCACAGAAGTCTGAAATATATTTACTTCCTGATCTTCACGGTTACTGTCCCCCACCTTCCAAGTCTGTGACCAATGATCTCCGCCAGGGCAGGGACCAGGTTCTGTCGCTGCGAGGTCTCCCATGCCTGAACAGTGTCTGGCGTGCTGTGGATGCCTCATACATATATGCTGCCCCTGCTGCTTTTCTTTTCCCCACTACCTTTATGATGGGACGGGGCATGGGCCCGTCATATACGTCTGTTTCCTCGTTTGTGGGTGACCACATACAACTTGGTTCTGGGCATCTGAAGTGCTTGCGATTAAGCACATGTCTGATGGGGAAGGGAGGTACAGAAAAAGTGTACCGCCTTAGAAAGGCATAGGGAAGAAGGGGCAAGTGGTCACTTGGAAGGGTGGGGGTTCTGCGATAACTACTTGGGAGGCCAGGGCATTGTAGCGCTGGCTCTGGAGCCAGGTTACAGGGAATGATTCCTGGTTGCAGAACTTCCTGGCTGTCTGACCTTAGGCTGGTTAGTTAACTATTCCGGGCCTTGGTGTCCCTAAGTATACAATCGGGATGGCAGTTGTAGCCACCTCATTGGATTTTGAAGTTTACAAGAGTTGACAGCCTTGACACAAAGAGGAAAGTACCACCTGTTTTGTGTAGTGGTGAGTTGCTAAACCCCTGACTCCCTCCTTTCTTGGGCAGCACTTCAGCAAATGCTTCTGGTGACTCTGTCTTGCGCAGGCTGGGACACCTAAGAAGAACACTGGTCTTCCAGTGGGTGGATTCTTGATTCTCAGCCCTGTCACTGACCCCAAGATAACCATGCCAGCAAGGACTGTGGACTGAGACACACGCTAGAGCAGGAACAATTCAAGATTCAAAGAGTTAAGTAAATAAGTATCAGGAGAGCTGCCTGGTCTTCTCACACTTAAAAACAAAACCAAGCCCTTTGCTGTCAAGCCAAGTGCAACTCATAGTGACCCTATAGGATTGAGTAGAATTGCCCCATAGGATTTCCAAGGAGCATCTGGTGGAATCTAACTTTGACCTTTTGGTTAGCAGCTGTAGCTCTTAACCATTATGCTACCAGGGTTTCTGCACTCTCCTATGTTATAATTCAATGTAGAAATTTACAAACATGGTGGCACTATCCTTTTGCAAATGTTAAGGTTTCTAAAGTTCTTAACATGATTCTGGGTGGGCCTTTCTAGTTTTACTAATGTTTCTTGCCACACTGGTGGGTCCACCCTTTGCCAAAAACATCAGGCAAGGGTTATTTCTGTGTTTTGATGGCAACCTTAGTAAACCAGGGACATTGATCATGAAGTTTTAACCAAAAAAAGAAAATGAACAAAAACAAAAAAAGACTGTGGACTTCTGACTGGGTGCTTCAGAATGTTGTTGGAGAAGTGGCCCTGAGGGACACCTCAGTAGATCTTGGGCTCTCTATTAGGAGGATGTAAGAAAGTGGGTTTGGAGTCAGTCAACTTCAGTTCAAAGCCTGGAACCATTATTTACAGCTCTGGTGATCTTGTACAAGTTGCCTGACTTCTCCCAACTTTAATGCTCCCATCCATAAAATGAAGAGTGACTCTCTCCTCCTGGGGTGCTATGCAGACATTAGAGCGCCCAGGTAATAAGCATTTTAACACAATCAAGGGCTGACATGGCTTTGCCGTGTGCCAGGCCGATTCCAAGCAGTGTATATTATTTAATCCTCACATTGTTACTTCCATTTTACAGGTGGGGAAACTGAGGCTCTGAGAAGTTACATGACTTGCCCAAAGTCACCAAGGTCAATAAAATGCTGCAGTGTACAGTGCTTAGCATGCCAAAGACATTTTGATGTAGGCTGGATCTGCTGCGGCGAACAGACTGAGGAGGCCTAAATTCCAGGCAGAAAGCTGAGAGACTGGACTGGGTGACAAGGAATAAAAAATCATGATCCATCTATACGCTGCTTACAAGAGACACACCTTAGACCTAAAGATAGAAACTGAAACTCAAAGGATGGAAAAATAGGTGCAAGCTAATAGCATTCTAAAAAGTGTAAAAGTAGCAATGTTAATTTCAGACAAAACAGACTTTAAAGTAAAATCCACCATAATGGACAAGGAAGGTCACTATATATTGCTTAAAGTGTTAATACATCAGAAGGACATAATCATATTATTTACATGCCCAAAGACAGAACTTCTAAATATGTCAAATGAACTGTAACAGCATTGAAAAAGTTAAATAGACAGCTCCACAATAATAGGAGACTTCAACACATCATAGATGGAATATCCAGAAAGATGCTCAATAAAGACACAGTAGATCTAAGTAGTACAATCAAACAACCTGACCTCATACACATGTATAGAACTCTCTACCCAACAATGGACAAGTATACCTTCTTTTCAAGAGCACATAGAACTTTCCCTAGAATAGACTACATATTAGGGTATAAAGCAAGTCTAAACAAAACCCAAAGCACTGAAATATTGCAAAGCATCTTCTCAGACCAAAAAAGTAAAAATCAATAGCAGAAAACACAAAGGAAAAAAAACGAAACACATAGAAACTGAACAACACTTCGCTCAAAAACTTCTGGATGATAGAAGAAATCAAGGACAGAATAAAGAAATTATAGAATCAAATGAGAATGAAAACACATCCCATTAGAACTTATGGGACATAGTAAAAGCAGTGCTCAGAGGTCAATTTATCTCAATAAACACACATCCAAAATGGAAAAAGGGCCCCCATCAAAGCAATTAACCCTACATTTTGAGTAAAGGAGAACAAGAAAGGAACCCCTCAGCACCAGACAAAAATAGTAAAAGTAAAAGAGCAGAGCTAAATGAATTAGAAAATACAAAAACAATTGACAGACCAAAAGATAGTTTTTTGAAAAGATCAACAAAATCGATAAACCACTGGCCAAACTGACAAAAGAAAAACTGGAGAGTATGCAAATAACTTGAATATGAAATGAGATGGGCAATATCACAACAGACCCAACTGAAATGAAAGGAATCATAACAGAATATCATGAAAAATTGTATCCTAATGAATTTGAAAGCCTATAGGATATGGACAAATTTCTAGAAACACACAACCTACCAAAACTAACACAAACAGAAGTAGAACAACTTAATAAACCATCAGAAAAGAAGGGATTGGAAAAGTAATTTACAAACTTCCAACCAAAAAAAGTCCTGGTCCATGCAATTGATGGTCTGAAGACCTGAGGCTTCCCCTGGGAGCATGGCCACTAGATGTGATGCTGCCCTGTTAATAAATCATTACCGAGGTCAACTCCTCCGACAGGAATGGGTTGGACTCGGAGACACAGAGTGACCATATTGTGTGTGCACTTTATGATTCTATGCATCTATAGGATGGCATCCTACTGGCTTCTTACTAGAGTGGAGTGGAGAAGGTGGAAAAGAGGGGACAGGAGATTGTTAAGAGGATATAACATGTATAGAACAGAAAGGAAAAGTTTGTTGTCACTGGGCAAGGAGAGCAGTAGGAGCTGCACATGGACAGGCATGTGAATTTAAATTGGATTGTACACTTTCACTCAATCACAATAAATAAATAAAATACAAAAAAAAAAAAAAAAAAAAGAAAGAAAAAGAAAATAGTCCTGGTCCAGATGGCTTTACTGGAGAATTCTACTAACCCTTTAGCCAAGTGCTGTCGAGTCGGACCTGACTCATGGTGACCCTTTACAGAAGCATTCACATCACTATTGCTAAAGGTATTTCACAGCTTAGAAAAGGATGTGATACTCCCAAATTCATTCTATGAAACCAGCATAACCCTGATATCAAAACTGGGTAAATATAGCACAAAAAAGGAAAATTACAGACCAATATCACTCATCAACTTAAATGCAAAAATCCTCAAGAAAATTCTAGCCAATAGAATTCAACATACCCCAAAAAAGAAAAATTCACAATGACCAAGTAGAATTCATACTTTCATGAACTATGCATAGTTCAGCATTAGCAAAACAATTAACGTAGTCAAGCACATAAATAAAATAAAAAGTAAGAATCACTTGATTTTATTAATTCATGCAGAAAAGACATTTGATAAAGTCCAACACCCATTCATGTTAAAAACTCTCAGCAGAACAGGAATAGAAAGGAAAATCCTCAACAAAATAAGAGGCATCTATGCAAAGCCAACAGCCAACATCATCCTAAATGGAGAGACACTGAAAGTATTCTCCTTGAGAACAGCAACCAGACAAGGATACCCATTGTTACCACTTTTATTCAACATTGTGTTAGAGGTTCTAGCCAGAGCAATCAGATGAAAAAACCACCAAACCCACTGCCGTTGAGTCTATTCCAACTCCTAGTAACCTTAGGAGGTCAGAGTAGAACCATCCCATACAGTTTCCAAGGAGCACCTGGCAGATTTGAACTGCTGACCTTTTGGTTAGCACATGTAGCACTTAACCCACTACACCACCAGGGTTTCCAGCAATCAGACAAGATAATGAAATAAAGCGCATCCAAACTGGTAAGGTAGAAGTCAAAGTATCTTTATTTGCAGATGATAAGATCTTATACACAGAAAACCCTAAAGAATCCATAAGCTACTGAAACTAATAGAAGAATTCAGCAAATTATCAGGATATAAAATAAATGTAAATAGATCAGTGGGATTCCTTTACACCAATAAAGAGACCATCAAAGAGGAAATCACCAAATCATTAACATTTACAATAATCCCCAAGAAAATAAAATACCTAGGAATAAATCTAACCAGAGATGAAAAGACATATACAAAAAAAATTGTACAAATCTACTGCACGAGACCAAAAGAGAACTACGTAAGTGGAGAAATGTACCCTGTTCATGGATAAAAAGACTTAACATTGTTAAAATTTCTGTTCTTTTCAAAGCCATCTACAGATACAATGTAATCTCAATACAAATTTCAATGTCATTTTTTAATAGATGGAGAAACAAATCACCAACTTCATACAGAAAAGGAAGAAGACCCAGATAAAGAAAACATTACCAAAGAACAAAGTGAGAGGCTTCATATTACCTGACTTTAGAACTTGTAACACTGCCATGGTAGTCAAGATAGCCTGGTACTGGTACAAAAACAGATACACAGACCAACGGAACAGAATGGAAACTCCAGATGTAACATCATTCACCTATGAGCTTTGACCAAGACCCAAAGTCTGTGACCTGGGGAAAAAACAATCTCTTCAACAACTGGTGTTAGCAAAATTAGATGTCCATCTACAAAAAGTGAAACAAGACTCAGATCTCACACCATGTACAAAAACTAACTCAAAATAGATCAAAAAGATGGAATCAACTATGAGTAGGTACCCATCAACAGATGAATGGATAAATAAGCTATGGTATATTGACACAGTGGAATACTATCCAATAATAAATAACAACAGTGATTTTGGGAAACATCTGATAACATGGAGTCATCTGGAAGACATTATTATGTTGTGTGAAATTAGCCAGTTGCAAAAGGAAAAATATTATATGAGACCACTATTATAAGGACTCAAGAAAAGGTTTAAACGTTGAAGAAAATAACCTTTGATGGTTATAAGGGAGGGGTGAAATGGATATGGGTATTCATAGATTAGACTGTAGATACGAACTGGGTTAAGTGAAGGAAGTGACAAACGCAGTAGAAGGGAGATTAACACTGCTGAACTACACCAACAGCTAAGAGGTTTCCTAATACAACCCAACATTTTCAAGGTCAGAGTATGTTTTAGTCAGCTAGTGCTGCTCTAACAGAAATATCACAGAATGGATGTCTTTAACAAAGGAAGGTTTATTCTTACATAGTCCGGTAGGCTGCAAGTCCATGTGCAGGGTGTCCGCTCCAGGGGAAGGCTTTCTCCCTTGTTGGCTCAGGAGGAAAGTTCGGTGTTGAATCAGTCTTTGTCCAGGGAGCATCAAATCTCGGGTGTGAAGGATGCGCTCCTCTCCTGGTGCTGCTTGCTTGATGGTTCAAGGTTCCCAATTCTCAGCCTGTTTCTCTGTCCTTTTATTTCTCATAGGATGAAAGGATTAAGGGTGGGGAAAGCCATACTCCAGGGAAACTCCCTTTACAGTGGAGCAGGGAAGTGATCCTATGAAGGGATTTACAGCCCCATCCTAATCCTTTAACATACAGTTTAGGAAAATCACAAAATGAAGGATAGTCACAAAATACTGGGAATCATAGCCCAGCCACATGGCTACACATATTTTTTGGGGGACACAAGTCAATCTATGACAGAGTAGCAGTGGCAGAGGTCTGGGGAAACCATGGTTCCAGGGGACATCTAGGTCAATTGACATAACTAAGTTATTGTTTTGTTTCTTTTTTTAAGAAAATGTTCTGCATCCCACTTTGGTGAGTGGCATTTCGGGTCTTAAAATCTAGCAAGCTGCCATCTAAAGTGTATTGACTGGTCCCAATCTACCTGGAGCACTGAAAAATGAAGGATACCAAAGACATGAGGAAAATATGAACCTAGGAGATAGAAAGGGCAAAATGATCAGGAGACTACATCAGCATGGGACCAGAATAACTAGATGGTGGCCCATTACCACCAATGACTGCCCTTACAGGGAACACATCATACAGTCCCTGACGTAGCTGGAGAAAAATAGGGGTGCAGCTCTAGCACTCTATTAAGAGACCAGAACTGATGGTCTGACATCCTGGAGGGTCCCCTGAGAACATGGCCACTGGACTTAGTGCTAGCCGAGAGTGCAAGCCATTACTGAAGTAAAAAATCCAGACAAAAATTGGCCTGGACTATAAGATATAGACTGATGCTTGTGACATGCATGTTTCTTGGCTTAGCCATATACATGAGGCTGTGGGAGCAGCTCTTCTCCAGAATTGAGAAGGGACAGTGGAGAGGAGGGGATAGGAGTTGGTTAATGAATATGGGATGTATAGGGTGGGAAGGAGGAGGGCGCTGTCATAGGGTTGGGAAAGCAGCTAGAGTTGCATAGAGGTACATATGCTGGGTTTTATATGGCAAATAGACTTGGATTGTAAGCTGCCACTTAAAGCATAGTAAAATATTTTTCTTAAATCTGAATATCACCTGTAAGTGCTGTGCTCCTTTACAAAAATCAACCATATCAGATGAAACAGCCAACAACTTAAGCAAAAATGAGAATGTAAGGGGCCAGGGAAACTATATTAATGGACACGGAACAACCAGAATGGAAATAATGAGAATGTAACCAATGAATAACCAATGAATGAATAATTTGTGTCGAAATTGTTGAATGGGAACTCAAACTGCTGTGTAAACCCTTACTGGAAACATAACAAAACATTGTTTAAAAAGAAAAGACCTTTTAAAACAAGACAGTCACACAAACTAGCAGTCCCACTCCTGCCAAACCAAACTTGGTGCTGTCAGGCTGATTCCCACTCATAGTGATCCTATAGGCCAGAGCAGAACTGTAATCTTTACAGATTACAACCAGAGTGCTCCATAGAACTAAGAATGGTGAGACCATGGCTTACATACTTTGGACCTGTTGTCAGGAGGGATCAGTCCCTGGAGAAGGACATCATACTTGGTAAAGGTTCAGTGAGAAAGAAGATTTTCAACAAGACGGATGGACACAGTGGCTGCAACAACGGGTTCAAGCATGTCAAAGATTGTGGGCATGGTGCAGGAGCAGGCAGTGTTTCATCCTGTTGCACATAGGTCACTATGAGTCGGAACTGGCTACATGGCAGTTAACAACCACAGTGTTTACAGAAGCAGAGTGCTACATCTTTCTCTTGCAGACCCATTGGTGGGTTCAAACTGCTGACCAACCAGGGCCCCAGAATTCTACTCCTAGTGAAATCAAAACCTTTATTCACAGAAAAAACTGTGCACAATTTTTTATTGTGGCTTTATTTGTAATCACCAAAAGTTGGAATGCTTTCCCCAGTGTGCTGTGGTGAATTACACAGTATGGCCCTCTAGGCATAGTCTTTGTAACTTGCATCAGATGGCTGAATGGGACTAGGTAAAGGAGGTGTTTGTGGCCCAGGAAGGGGACGGGATAGCTTGCTAAGAACGTAAATGATGTGCATGGCACCCTTGAAGGGATAAGGACCATACAAATAAGGTGTGTGAAATCCTAGAGAGGAGATTGGTCAGTTTTGCCATCCCACTAGGCTTAAAGGGAGACAGACAGAGGGGAAGAGGAGCTGTACCATGGAAACCAGCAAGAGGCAGGGGTGAGAGACAGCAGGAACCAGAAGGCCAGAGGAAGCAACTGCAGCGGTGCTGGCAGACCCTGACCCAGGGAACTGAGAGTTGTAACCCTTGTCCAAGAAGCCCCCCAGGAGAGGCTGGCAGCAGAAGGCAGAAAGAAGCTGTCCTCACGGAAGAACTGTATCCTGAGTCACTTCTGATCCTGATGCTGAATTGTACCATTACTTCCCTAACAAACCACCTAACTGGAAGTATAGTCCTTGAATTCTGTGAGATGTTATAGCAAATTACTGAACCCAAATATGGGAGGGAGAGTACTGTGGCTGGAGGAGTAGTTGATGTGAGGGATGACAGAGTGGTCCAGCAATTTGGAAAAGCTGGATACTGGGGATATCTTGAAGCTGTGCCTCACAGCAACCAGCTGTGTGCGGATCCTTATAAAAGAAATTGTTCATTTAACTGGCGAATGAATAAACAGGGATCCATCCATACCATGGAATACTGCTCAAACAGAAAATGGAAAGTGCTGCTGATTTACGAAACAATGAGGAGGAACCCCATGGAAGAAGCCAGACTCAAAAGGCTACAGGCTGTGCAATTTCATTTCTGTGACCTTCTCAAAAAAGCAAAACTACAGCGACAAAGTGCACATCAGTGGCTGCCAGGGCTGGAGTGGCTCCAAAGGGTCCTGGGGGGACTCTTTGAGAGAGGATGTGAAAGTTCTATAATATCTTAACTGTCAGGGTAGTTACATGCGGGTATGTGTTCAGAGCCATACATTAAAAAGGGTGAATCTCACCATATGTAAATCGTACCTTAGTTGAACACATTCAAACAAAGCGGGGGGGGGGGGGGGAAGAATTCTAGGGACCTTAGAAAATAAAAAGCAAGACAGGGTAGGGCTTGGGAAGCCTCGCTGCTGATGGAGCACAAAGTTACCAACCAGCCCTGGCTTGTCCAGTCTCACACCTTCCGTCCCACGCTCTGGACAGGCTCCATCACACACCCCAGAAATGAGCTAAGCCGAGATTCAGGGAAAACAAGATCCTGCCTAACCCGAACATGGGAACTACAAAAGCAGTGTGTGACACAGACCAAAACTCAAAACCAAACCTGTTGGCTGTTGAGTCAATTCTGACGAAGAGGGACCCTTTAGGACCCTTGAGGACAGGGTCCTCAAGGAGGGGCTAGTGGATTTGACCTTTTGGTTAGTAGCTGAGTTGTGCCACTAGGGCTCCATGAGACAGACACTACTGTTTACACCAGATCCTTGGCATCCAAATGACCGCTGGTTCTCTCAAAACTGGCCCAGCCAAGCCCTCCCTGGAATTCTCCCTTTGGAAACTGCTCTGAGGGACTTGTTACAGTCAGCTTAGCCAACATGCATGCATCTACCAGTCACCATTATGAGTCAGACACAGAAGCAAGCAGGAGCTAGCTGTCCCCACGGGCTGGCACAGTGAAGTGTCAGTGAGTGGCCGGAACAAAGCAGTCAGTCTTCATTCTGAGTATGGATTTGACTTCTGCCAAGAGCCTGGTCACTGAAAGCCAAATGAGGCAAACAGGGGGTCTTTGGGCCTGTCATAAGAGTTAGAAACAAAGAAGAAGTCTACTCTCAAGTCCTGGATCTAACTTTCCAGAGTTTCTTGTAAGTGAATTCAACTTATTTACATGCCCTGGCTAGCACACAGCACAGTAGGTACACAACAATGATTCTGGTGCCTGTGAAAGTCAGCATGGGGCACAGAGAAGCAGTTTCAAAAGGAAGTTCCAGAATGTTCTGAGTCTGTAGCAATATATGTCAAATCTCTCCAAAAATGATGCCTGTTTGGCTGTCAGAATGTCTTACCTAGCCAGAACCTAGCAATACTGTGGAGTCACCTACTTACCACTCTCAGGACTGCCCCAGCTCTAAGGTGTGTCCTCTGAAATGTGTCTGCCCCAAGCCAAAGCCTCTTTCCCTGGATGAACACCCTCCCCTGCTCCTGACAACCTTCCAAAATAAGTTCACTTTTATGGGGAGCCCTTACTAACACCTTTTCAATTTGGAGTAATGAGTCATCCACTAGGTGGGAGTCATATGATTTCCTCTACCTTTTCTCTCTATATGTCAGCATCCGTCTCCTAGAAGAAGGTCTCTTCTTCTTTTGTGGGGACAAGACATATTCATGCCTACCCACAAACTGGACAGGAACATGCACCCTGATATACTTATCCCCACACATTAATATCGCCCCTCCTAACCAATCCGTGCTGGGACCTGTACAGGTCTCAGTCAGGCCAAGGAGGGCACCCATCCTTATACCTCTGTTGGCTATGCTGGGGGTCTCAGCGGGTATTGGTACCAGAATAGGAGGGTTAAGCATCTCTCTCTATTATTTCTACCTCCTCTCACAAATCCTACAGGAAACCATGGAAGACATATCCAAAGAACTGGTAAAAATATAAGACCAAATAGATTCTCTAGCTGCTGTCACCCTACAAAACAGATGTGCCTGGATCTGTTAGCCTGTTATCCGTCATCTGGATCTAGATGAAGAATGATGTTTCTATGTCAACCAATCAGGTCTGGTCCAAAATGCAGCTAAAAAACTTTCAGAAACAGTGGCCAAGTTATGAAAACAGCACGAAGGTGACTGGGATATTTGGCTATATCCACATAAGTGGCTTCCCTGGCTTCTTCCATTTATAGCACCTCTTGTCTTACTCACTTTAGGACTCTCTCTTGGCCTGGTCCTATTTAGAGCCATAACACAACTGATCTAGTGGTCAGTCTGCACCCCTACTCACCAACAAGTGAACCAGATTCTGCTCCTCTGAGCTACTCGACAAGAACTACGCCAAAATCTCCCTGAAAATAACTAACAGATCTCCCTTTTTACAGAATGGCAGGAGGCCAGACGACCCCAGACCCCCGTATACCCTATGATAAATCAATGATCCTTGTCAGGAGGAAGCATCTAGAAAGATAATAACATCACTGTCCCTAAACCAAAAAGTCAGGAATTGAGGGGACTTTGTCCCTCAATTTCAGAGAGGTTTAACATAAGCCATCTTCTCCTGCTATGTCTCTGGATTTCAGAGAGGCTTAGCAGAAGCCCTTCTCCCCACAGTTACTCAAAAACAGCCAACAGGAATTTGACCACAAACAAAATTTTATACCTGCAGCCTCCTAAGTAAAACTCTTCCCTTATTAAACTGTAACCACAAACAAACTGCCCCCTCCCCCTTCTGATCAACACTTCTTCCATAACAGACCACAAAGCCTTTTACTGGAATTTCTTGCAAACTTCTCTCTTCTCTTAATTAACAATTCTTCCCTTATCGAACCATAAACCTCCTCACCCCATGCTACCTCAAAAAAACTTTTAAAAACTTGCCCTACTGGTCAGGGGTGGGCTAAGCCACCCTCAGCTCAGACCCTATTCTCCTTCTTTTTGAATAAACTTCACTGGTGTGCATTTGCCTCTTTTTCATGCCATTCTCTGCTCAACAACATTGGAGAAAATGGAAATTGGCAGAACTGGCAGAAGTAGCAAAACATGGCTAGATTTTAGAGGTTCAAACCCACTCCCAACTCCCTCATAAGTAGACACTTCATGTAACCCAATTTAGGATTTTGACTTGTGGTCTCTGAGTGAATCAGCCACACTTAGAGAATGAGGCCTATCTGGATGCCAATAGCCCCAAGACAATGTAAGCCTCCCGAACTGCCAGCAGAAAAAGATCTGTGCTTTTGAAAACACCTATTATGAAACAACTTTATGTTTTCCCATGCTTTGGCTACACAGATTGGTTTCTTTTGGTCAGAGATCAAAACCTGTTGTTGATTCCAATTCACAAAGACCTCACGTGTCACAGAGTAGAACTGTGATCCACAGGGTTTTCTTTGCTGTAATCTTTGTAGAGGCAGATCCTCTTGGCACCCCAGGTGGGTTTGAACCACCAACCTTTAGGTTAGTAACTGAGTCCAGAACACTTGGAAACAGGGGTTCCCAAACGCTACAACTTCAGAAGCTTCCAGAGTCAAACCTAAATGACTCAGTGCCAAGTGATGGCTCACCCTTACCCTGCTGTGTTCCCCTGTGAATCAGAGAGCTACCTCTGAGGATTCCTCCCTGATTGTCTGACGCCAGGCCATGACTTCTAGAGGGCTCCAGAGTTGTTGGAGAGGTTCATCACAAAGGAAGGGGCGTTGCTCGGAGGTTCAGAGGCAGGACCTGGAACCAGAAGAAAGGGAAAGAGGTGAGGGAATGTTAGGTGCTGCCCATGCCTCCACCTGCCCTAAGGCTGTGTGTGTGTGTGTGTGTGTGTGTGTGTGTTGGCATTGACCTTCCAGCTCTCTCATGATGGAACAATTGAGGCTGATCCAAGAGAAGTCTGTGCAAGGTCCAAGTGCCAGCCACATATGTGAGCCATGTCTGTGACTTTAAGTTCTATTTGGCACATTCAAAAGATAAAAGGAAAAAGGTGAAATGAATTTTAATGATACTTTTTAAGCCACCATATAAAAAAATATAATATTCTCAATTTAAGGTGTTATCAGCATAAAATGTTATAGTGAGATAGTTGACATTCTTTCGTGCTCCGCCTTTGATAGTGGTGTCTAGCGTGTAGTACGTCTCAGGTCTGACGAGTCGCATTTCAAGGGCTCAACAGCCACATGCGGCCAGTGTGATCATATGTGGGGCAGAGCAGGTAGAGACCAATGTTAGCCCCTGACGCACAGAGCCCAGCAAGGTGAGGCCGGGGCTTGCATCGACAAGGGCAGTGAACGGGGCAGGTACTCAGGTTGCAGGTTAGGGAGTCTCAGGGGAGATTGTCACCACTCCTTCCCCATATCTCCTTTCCTTCTACCCCATTCATGTTAGATGGGGTTCTCTCGCTCTCTAGGAGCCTCAGGCCGTTCACGGTCCCCCAGTTCTCCCTCGCTGCTTACCGGACCCCTCGGAGGCCACCAACGTCGGAATACACCGAGTCACGCCGCAGTCTCCGTGGATGCTGCCCTGTCACTCAACTTCTTGCTCCTGCTCCCCGCCTGGCAATGACCATCGCGTCCCTTGGTTTCCACAGCGACGCCGCCAGGGGCCCGCCACGCTGAGCGCCCCTTTTGGATTGGTGGACGACCAAGCCCCCCTCTTTCCACCTACTCTTGCTCGCGCTCCGCCCCTTTGTTTGGTCCTGCACACGGATTGGCCAGCATCATGGAGCAAGCAGCTAATCTACGCTCAGACTGGCCTCTGGGGCGGAGACCAAGGTGAGCACTCCGCGTGCTGATTGGCCGGTGGGGTGCGCGCGGCAGCGAAGGGCGGGGTGGGCGCGAGGCTGTGGTTAGTCTTGCGCCGCGGTGGCGAACTCTGAGGCGTGTGATACCGTGATACTCGCCGGTCGAAGGTAGCAGCAACAGCAGCAGCTGCCGTTTGACGGAGCCATGAAGCACTATGAGGTAAGAAAGAAGGCCACAGGGGCTGGAAGCCTACCAGATACCACTCTGTTTTCTTCGCGCAACAACGGGACCCCTTTTTCGTCCTGTGTCCTGAAGGAAAGAGACGGGCAGCGCAGGCGTTGTGGGCACGCGCTGCTCCGGGCCGTGCTACCCTTATATCATAGTGCGCATGTGCGGGAAAGGTATTTATAATTCTGCACCCCAGGCTGTTTGGGGGTCCATTTTCTGGGGTCTCTGCAGAACCTGGGAAGCGAGTAGTTTCCTTGCAGCTTACCCAGAGGGCTGAGTTTCAGGGTTTGGTGGGGGAAGACCCTTGCTCTTGATCGAAGGAGTCTTGCGCAAACCTTGCACCGTACTGCCGCCCTTAGGGAGAGGCTTTGCAGTTAGCTGTCTCTTGCCAGACCTTTGGACCCCTTTTCTCTACTTGGACGTCCTGTTGAAGCTTAGGCGGTGATGGAGGTGCAACAAAGCTCTTTGGTAATCTAAGAGATCGTTTTAGCAAGCCCTGCGGGCCACTGAGGAGGAATCTCAGGCCATGGCCAGTCGAGAAGTTTAAGTCTTTTCACTCCAAACTTGAGTCTCTTTTTCCCTTTAAACGAAATCTTGTGATGTGCTTATTGACCTAGTTGGTAATAGAATCTTAATAATTTAATTATTGATTTTTAAGTAGCTACTGTTTAATAAGAAATATATTAATAATGAGAACAATTTATATAATAACGTATCGAGTGCCTTACTCGTGCACTAGTTAGGACCGTGTTACTCTGTCGTCCCTCCAGCTAGTAAATGCAGAACAGAGAGGAATTCATGAATCTAGAGTCCAAATTCCTAGCCACTCTGCCTTGCTGGCCCTACAGTGAAAATTAGGAGGTGGAGAGGTTTCTCGTTTTATTCACAAGCTGAATACTGTCACCTCTTCTCACTCTGTTTATTACTGTTAATTTTCACGAATTACCCAGAACACTTTAACCCAGAAATCCTCAATTGTTGTTACTTTTATGTTTCATTTCCAATGTCTGTTTGTGCTCATAGAATATTATATTTACCCATTTCCTTCCCTCACCAGGAAGATGCACTTATATATTACGGCTGCCTGTCATCTCAAGTGGAAACCCTGGTGGCATAGTGGTAAAGTGCTATGTCGACTTATAAAGCGGCTGGCAGTTCCTATCTACCAGATGCTCCTTGGAAACTCTACGGAGCAGTTTTGCTTTGTCCTATGAGGTCGCTATGAGTCAGAATCAACTTGATGGCAGTGGGCTGAGCTTTTTATCTTCTTCGTTTGACACATCACATTCCAGGATTGACATTTGTCTCTGTTTGACTTAATTTTTGGGGTCTTTGCTGAGCAGGGATGGTGTGGTGCTTCTGTCTGTGGCATGTGGGCTGAAAGTCTCCTCAGTTATTTTTTGACATACCAAGAATGAAGAGGTGGGATTAAATAAAATAATCCCTCGTTCCTCATTCAACTTTGATTCTGGAATAAAATTCTTAGAATATAACTTTCCCTCTCAAATCCTCTGTTATTTAACCCTGGAGGGAAAACTATGCTTAGTTTGAAAGATGCAGGATGGAAGATCCACATGGAATTTGCAAAATGATGTTAGTTTATCTTTGCCAGCCAACAAAGCAGTTACGTACCTCTCTGAGGAGTCTCGGCGGGGGGCACTTTAATTCACGGATGTTGGGAATAGCCTGATGCCAGTGGCTGTGATTTATTCAAATTTTTCCCTCCCCAAAAGTAGAAGAGCTTCAAATCCATTGTTTAAAGTGATCTTGGAGAAAAATGAATAAATTGTTATTTTACTGTGTGTTTCTTTGTTATAATTTTCTGCTAACACTTGGCTGGAGAGGGGTCCCCCACCCAGATGATAGATACACAGTTTCTGTTTGAGAGGAGCCTTTGTCTCAGCCATTAGTTTTACTCAAAAGTATTTGCTGCAGACCCAGAGATTCTTTTGTTCATACCCAGCAGATCTTTCAGAAAAGATTTCAGTTATTCACATCAAGAGAGTACATTTGTATTTGGTACTAAATCAACCCCTACCTCCAACCAGCTGCTACCCCCTGAAAGGTAAAATGGACCCCAAATCATGGTGACTCCATGTGGTCGAAGTAAAACTGTGTTCTGCAGGGTTTCAGTGGCTGATTTTTCAAAGGTAGATCACCCTGAGAACGTGGCCCGTCGACTTGCTGCTAGTCCTGAGCTGAAACCAGTACTGAAGCCAACTTTTCAAAGACTGGACTGAACTGTGAGCCCAGAGAGTAATGCAGGTGGTGTGTGTACTTCTTGGCTTTATGTATATGAATCTGTCCAACTGGTTCCTCTTTAGAGGGCAGAGGGGAGGGTGGAAACGAGGGGACAAGTGTTGATTAAGTGGGTATTGGAAATACAGGGTAGAAAAGAGGAGTGTGTGGCGAGAAAAGCAGATAGTTGTATAGAAGCATGTGTTGAGGATTTATATGGCAGATTGGCTTGGACTGAAACTTTTACTTGATTACAGTAAAAGTTAAAAAAAAAAAAGGTAGATCTACAGGTCTTTTCAGCCCACTCAGAAGACTTCTTATGACCCTGGCAGAGACCCTCGTCATTACAAGTGACAAAGTGATACCTAGAAAGGTGTGGACTTGTTCAGTGTCCACGGCTGGTGAGTTAGCATTTAGGGGTTGAGGGCTAATCTCATGCAGCAGGTGGTCAGATTTGTTGCTGTTTCAATGACAGTGTTTCATATCCCTGCCAGCCTCAGCTCTGTGTTCCAGGAGGAAAAATTAGCCCACTTAAGTAACAGACGCAGCTAGAATGATTACCCCGATTGCCTTGGAATGCCAGAGCAAGGGGTGAGATTGTCAGAGCAAGGTCAGTCAGAACTGCTTAATCTGTACAGACACTACCAGCAGATTTTCATTTTTTCAGTTACTGTTTTTGCCCCTACAGATGAGACTCAGCGATCCCCTTAGCAACTGGAAAAAAAAGAGCTACAACATCTGGTAAATTTCTGGAAAGTAATTGAGGGCAAGCTCCTTGAACTCAGCTCACTGCTTGTCCTCCTCTGTCCCCATAACCAGGTACTCAGAGATGAGACAGGGTCGCTCTTGTGGTGCTCATCTTACACATTGTCCTAGACCAGCATTTCTTCAGCTATCTGTGTAGGAACAAATACGTGAAAGTTCAAGAAATGGAGTTCTAGTCAAGAGGCAGTTGTTGGAAATGAAAAAACTGGGTGGGAGGGTGAAAATGAAGGAGAAAGCAGGGTGTGTGTGTAAAGGTGACATAGGCGAATAGACTTAGGAAAGTTAGGCCTGAGGATGAATTCTGGCTCCTGCAATAGTCGTGTGACCAGGACAATTTGCTTAACCTCTCTGTGCTTCCCTGTGGATGTTCCTTGGAGCTCAGCGCGTTTAAATGTGAAAACAACAACTAGTATTACAGAACATACATGAAGTTGCTAGACAAGTGACTTGTGCTTAACCACTAAACTAGAGGTTGGTGGTTTGAATCCACCCAGTAGCACTGTGCAAGAAAGGCCTGGCAGTTTGCTTCTGTGAAACTTAGAGCCTAGAAACCCTGCGAAGGTCAGTTTAGCTCTGCTCTGTAATGTATGGGTCGCCCTAAGTTGGAATTGACTCCATGGCAGTAGGTTTGGTTCTGAAGTTGCTAGAAAATAAGACCAAAGCTTATATGTACAAGGAGTGATGTTACTGGTAACTCAGGGCCATTCATTTTAACTGGTGTACACAATGCCACAATATAAAAAAGATCTTGTTTGATTTACTCAGTCCTTGAATAAATCTTCAAACAGCAGATTAAGTGATGGAAAGCAAATTGCAAAATATAATTTAAAGTGTATCAAGTAAGACTTCTGTGTACTCTTGGTAGATACATACACAGTAAAAGGATGAGTTGTAGTAAGAGCTCAGAGGAGCCAGTGCCTGAAGAGGGAGGTGGAAGTAAAGAGAAGCTGTGTCTGATTTTTTTTTTAACATGGGGTTGAGAGGAGAAGAGTCAAAAATAGAGTAAAACCTGGGAGGTGTCCCCCTCTGTTTTCTGTACTTTTTCTGTCTGAAGTCTTTTGTCTGTGTGAAATACATGGGGCTTCTTGGGGATTGAGTCCTGTTGCGATTTGTAGCTGTCCTTGACCTCTGGGTGGTAATTTGGAGCGCTGTGTTCTGAGGTGGGGGCCTGCTTGCTGTCTTCACCCTTGAGCCCGTCAGTGCTTCCGCTGAACAGGCCCACTGCCATCAAGTGGATTCCGACTCACAGTGACCCAATAAGACAGACTAGCACTGCCCTATGGAGTTTCTAAGGAGCGGCTGGTGGATTTGAACTGCTGACCTTTTTGTTTGCAGATGTAGCACGTAACCGCTGCACAACCAGCGTTTCCCAGAAAGGCTTAGGGGGTTGATTTTGCCCTTGCAGACAGGATGGGAGGGACCCTGGTTGTGTTCTCTCCTCCTGTGCTGTCTTTGGTGTTGCTGCTGATTGATAGTAACAGTGACAGTTGTGCCCTTACACGGACCCTGAGACGTGGGCACTCTTCTGGGCACTATCTTGTGGATAAAGCGAGGGAACCTGCTCCAGGTTCACATACTGTTGAGGTGAGATCTGACCCAGGAGTGTCAGTGGAAGAGCCAGAGCCGTGTCATCAGTGACTGCTGCTCCGCTTCACAGAGAAGGAAACCAAGGCTCAGAGAGGTAGATTAAGTTGCCCAAGGTCACACAGCTAGGACTCATGGGGGTTGGGCCTTGGCCTGGGTGTGGGAACTCTGGATTACATCAGCACAGGAAACCTTCCTGCTGATACTACCCCGCCACCCCATGACATCCCTGATGGTGCAGTGGGTGGGGTGGGCCCTGGCTGAACAACACCCTTTGCACAGATAAGATGGGCTGCCAGTGGAGTTCTAAGGTGAGAGCTTGACTGGGCCTGGCGAGCCACCAAAAGGGGTGAACTTTAGGGACTTTCATTGTGCTGGGGTGCCTCAGACCTTGAGCCTCTGGGGCTCTTAGGCTTTCCTAAGCCCTGCAGAGTTCTTGCGTAAGGAGACTGCAGTAATTCAGGCAGAGTCTCCAGGGGGCATTTGGCATCGTAGCTCTACACTCCAGCCACTCCCTTGCTATGGACACTCGCAGTCTCAGACCCCTGGCCTGCTACAGTTGCAGAATCCTCTAGTTTAATTTCTCTTTTTCCCTGCATTTTGCTTCACTTATTTTTTAAATTGTACTTTAGATGAAGATTTACAGAACAAACTAGTTTCTCATTGAACAGTTAGTACACATTATTTTTATAACATTGGTTAACAACCCTGCAACAGGTCAACACTGTTTCTTCTTAACCTTGTTGGGTGCCCAATCACCAGCTTTCCTGTACCCTCCTGCCTTCTAGTACTTGCCCCTGGGCTGGCATGCCCCTTTAGTGTTGTTTTGTTTTATGGGCCTGTTCATTCTTTGGCTGAAGGGTCAACCTCAGAAGTGACTTCAGTACTGAGCGGAAAGGCTATTTGGGGGCCATACTCTCAGGGTTTCTCCAGTCTCTGTCAGGCCAGCAAGTCAGGAGTTTGTTTTTGAGTTAGAATTTTGGTGTGCATTGTTTCCAACCCTGCCCAGGACCCTCTGTCGGGATCCAGTACCATCTAGTTGTACTGGACTCAAGTCTGGTGGGGACTGTGTAGTTGTGGTCCAATAGTCCTTTGGAGTGATCTTTCCCTGGAGTCTGTAGTTTTCTTCATTCTTCTTTGCTCCCAGAGGGATCAGACCAGTGGAATGTCCTAGATGGCCACACACAGGCTTTTAAGACCTCAGACACTATTCATTAAAGCAGAGTATAGAACAGCGTCTTTATAAACTGTCTTATGCCAGTTTAGCTGTATTTTCTGTAAGACCGTAATCCACACAGCCATCAACCAAGCATCCCTCGGGGAGTTTGGATGTGTCTGTGGAGCCTCCGTAACCTTACCTTGCACAAGTTGTGCTGGTTTCCCCAGTAGTGTGTACTGTCTTACTCTTCATCATGTGTTGTCTACTTAGTATTTTTCCATCTCTCCTTTTCCCCTCCCTTTTAATCAGCAAAGATTGTTTGCTTTTATGTATAAACCTTTTCATGAGTTTTTTACAGTGGTCTCATACAGTATTTGTCTCTTTATGGTTGACTTATTTCACTCAGCTCAAAGCCCTTCAGTTTCCTCCGTATTATGGGATGATGCCCAGTTTTTCAAGCACTATTTAGTGAAAAGAGTGTCTTGTTCCCATCTGATAGACTTTCAGCCGTTGTTGAAGATCAGCTGACCATAGGTAGATGGATTCACATCCTAGGTTCTCAATTTTGTTCTGTTTGTCAGTGTGTCTGTCATTGTACCTGAACTAGGCGCCTTTGTTTCTAAATAATGTCTCTTGTAAATAGAATATTGATGGATTGCATTTTTTAAAAATCCATTCTGTCACTGTCTCTTTTTGGGTCCATTTAGGCCATTTACATTCAGTGTAATTATCAATGGCTGTAGTTTATTGCTGTCGCTTTGTAGTTTTTTTTTTTTTTTTAACGTGGTGCTGGCATCTTCTGTGTTCCTTGTACTCTCCTGTGCTGAATTTCCTTGGTTTGAAGATTTCTTTTGTTTTTGTAGGTTTTGTTTTTACTGACACTTTACGTTTTCGTTCTCTATTTTGATAAGTATGTTTGTTAACTTTCTTTGTGGTTACCTTGAAACTTACCCTTGTCTTGCTACATTTGAACTTGGTCTGTTATGTTTTGGTAGTGCCTTGCTTTTCACTCTCCTTGAAAGTTCTATACTTACACCATTTATTACTTCTTTTTTGTTTTTTAATGTTGTTGATGTTGTTGTCATTTACAGATTAACTTCTCTGGTTCCCTGTTGTAACTCTTTTGGATAGTCCTTGGGAGGTGCTTTCCTAGGAGGGTATCTGGCTGGTACAGTCTTGTGTCCTAGATTCAGGCTGTGGTCTGACGTTGTTTGTTCTTAGACCAAAGGACTCCCTTTAATAATTCTTGTAAGTTTTGTTTGCTTTTTACATAGTCCCTTAATTTCTGTTTATTTGTAAATGTGCTAATTTTACCATCACATTTGAGCAAAAGTTTTGCAGGATATGTTATTCTTGGTTGACAGTTTTTTTTCTTTCAAGGTTCTATATTTGTATCTATATATCTATATGTCATCCTGTTATTCTTGGTTGACAGTTTTTGTCTTTCAGGGTTATGTGTCATCCCATTTCCTTCTTGCTTGCCTGGTTTCTGCCAGATAATCAGAGCTTAGTTTTATTGTTTCTCCTCTGTATAGGACATCCTGCTTTTCTCGAGCTGCCATCAGAATTTTTTCTCTGTTTTTCGTTTTAGCAAGTGTAATTATGATATGCCTCGGTGATTTTCTTTTAGGGTCTATCCTGTACGTGGTTTGTTGAGCTTCTTGGATGGTCAGCTTTTCATCTATCAGGATACTAGGGAAGTTTTCTGTTGGTAGTACTTTAATAATCCTCTCCATCAGGGGCCACACTTGTGAGTCTGCTGGATACTTGGTGCTCTTTCAAATGGGGTACTATGTGAGGGTGGGGACCCTGGGTGCCTGCTCCTGCTCCTGCCCCACCCTTTGGCACTATGCCTTGGCACACAGTAGGTGCCTGATATATGCTATGGGGTGAGTGAGGAGGTGTGTGAATGTACTACTCCTTGTGATCAGGCTCCAGGGGAGCAGGTGAGTCTCTTTCTTCTCATTGGTGAAGATGGCCTTGAGTGGCTAGTCATCAGAACTCTTGGCACAAGAAACAGTTTCTTGAGGCCCCTTGGCTATGAGCCCAGGGGTCACCCTGTGCTTGACCTGTCCTGTGTACTCGTCTTCTCACATGGACTGTGCTGAAAGTCTGCACTGGGATCTTTCTTTGTCACACAAGTGCTGGCAGCTGCCACTTATCTGCTGTCCTACCCATCACTTATCTGTCCATTGGGTTTTCTCCCTCTGTCTGTCTTGCTCCATGACACAGGAATGAGCAAACAAACCACAGCCTCTGTCTGTTTCTTCCTTTGGGCCAAGGACTGAAGGATGAATCATAGGTGGGAGGGAGGGGGACCAGGGGACAGTGGTCCAGGTTGGGGGGGCACACTGTGAGGGGAGGTCTGGAAGCTGGCTTTAGTGTAAGTTCTAGGACTCCTGTGCAGTGTGGGTGTCTGGACAGGGAGATGTTGAATGACAGACAGCCCATCGGGACATCTTTGTCCTGAGGGCAAAGAAAGTCTCTTTTTGGTTGGTTTTGCAGTCTAAATGTTGAACTACACAGGGCTGTTTATTTGATGTTCTCGGGGGCTTCTCACTTTATAGTGTTTGCAGCAGTGCTCACAAGCGGGTGCTCCCATGTGGGCTGGGATTAGTGTTTGTCTTTCATGGGTGAAGAGGGGGCTCCTGCCCCCATCATTTGGTTAATGAGAGAGGGACCACAAGCTTTTCCAGCCCTTGGAGGGATAAAGGCTCTCTCAGGAGCTCCTGGGTGACTGGCAGGCTGGCACCAGTCCTGTCCCTGTCCCTGCCTGAACTTGGCTATTATGTAAGCACAGTCCACGCCAGTCCCAGAAGCCAGCGAGACTGCAGGGATCTGCCGCCTTCTGGGTCCTTCCGCCCAGTGCTGTTGAGTCGGATCCAACTCATGGCAACCCTAGGTCCTTCTGAATCCTCTTCTTACTTTCAGCTGTGCCAGGGTTGTGGTGGGCCTACTGGAATAGTGTCTGTTTTGGGGATGGGTCTGCTGAGTTAGGGCCCTGGAACTTATTTATGTGTTAGGAAGTAGTTGAAACATGAGAGGCTCATAGGGCTGGAGCTGCCTGTTTTCTTGGGATAAGTTGTTTACCTGGACCCCTTAAGTCTGACTCAGAAGAAGGTGGGCAGTGGGTGAAGCTGCCAGGCCCCTGTTCTTAGGAAGTTGAGGCTAGGGAAGCATATCTCTGTTTTAGAGCAGTACAGTATCTGAGTTCTCGTGGAAATGTGGGTGGTTTGAGCTAGCATGTCCTTTGAGTAATACTCTTTCCAAATAATAAGCCAACTCTCTCTGACTGGGGTAGAGAGCTCACAGAGGCAGAGTGAGGAAGCCTTGTCAGGCTGGGGTAGAGCACTGGGCTGGGAGGCTTGGGGAGACGCTAGCTCTGCCCTTCATTCCAGGAATCCTGTTCTTCAGGTCTGTGCTCAGATGCTGCCTCCTCCAAGAGGCCCTCCCTGACCATTCAGTCCCCTCATGCTTCCCTTCTCCATACGGCTCTCAGCACCATCCAAGAATGTTTACTGGGTGTCTTCTCCCCACTAGAAAGGGATCCCCATGATCACGGGCTGTCGCTCCTCTCTGACCCATGGCCAGGTGGCATTAGATACTCATGCAACAGTGAGTGAGCATGTGTCAGTTGGAGACAGCATCCTGCAGAGCAAGCCACAGCTTAGGTTTGCCAGGCATGTATGCTGGCAGTCAGTGTCTTCTTCCTCATTCCTGCTCACCTGGGGCCTCAATGGCACACTAGGGTGACACCATTCCCAGCCCTTAGGTGGCCAGGGTGAAAGTGTGGAAAAGGACACCTATGTCAGATCCCTGGATTCCTTTCCTTTCCCTGGACTCTCCCTTTTCTGCCAGCCTGTCAGCCAGAGGGGCAGAGCTGAGCCAGCTGAGACCACAGAACCTTCAGATGACAGTTGCAGGTGTGAAGGTGACTGCAGGTATCTTTCTTGGCCCCTCTCTGCCACTAGACCTGAGCCCTTTCTCTTCATTTCTCTTTCTCTTTATAGACCAAGTGGTGCTGGCTACTTTTGTGGTTCTGGAAGCCTCTACCCCTCTGCTGAGCTGTCCTTCCACATTCTAACCTCTTAAGTTGAGAGTTCCTGGGTGATGCAGATAGTTCAGTTTGGGGCTGCTAACTGAAAGACTGGAGGTTCAAGTCCACCCAGAGTTGCCTTGGAAGAAAGGCCTGGTGATCTGCTTCTGAAAATCAGCCACTAACTGAATACCGCATGAAGCACAGTTCTACTCTCACACACATGGGGTTGCCGTGAGTTGGAACTGACATGATAGCAGCAGCTTTTAGGAGTCCCTGGGTGGTGTGAATGGTTAAATGCTTATCTGCTGACCAAAGGATTGGTGGTTTGAACTCACCCAGAGGTCCTGGAAATAAGGCCTGGTCGTAGGTGGTGGAGTGCAGTTTGGATCTGAAACATGTGGGCTAAGAGTTGAAATTGACAGCAACCTTTTTTTTTTTTTTTTTTAAAGCTGGGATGCATTGATGAATGCACAGGATTGACATTTCTTATGTGGATATATGGAGTTTTTCCCCATGAAAACTGGCAGCTGGTTTCAAAATCACTGGTGTTTTAAGAACGCAGGAATGAGGCTGCCTTTTTCTCCCATCTCATCTCTAATCCTGGCCACCAGTGTCTTGCCTGGGAAATTTCAGGGCCTGTTCCCACTGCCTCTTGCATGTCACGCATGCTGCCTTCCAGCCCTCTCCACCCCTAGTAGCGAGAGAGATCCTTCTGGAAACCAAATCAAGACTGGCTTCCAGTTGTTTGGGTGTAAAACCCTAAGTGGTTGTCCTGACCTTTGCTACAGCCTCCTCCTCAGCCCTTTTCCCTCCAGCACAGTCTGGTCCAGCCTCTATGACCTGCCAAGCACAGTGTAGCCTCGGGGCTTTGGCACTTCCTCGAGGAGCCTCACGCTGGCCCTGGCTTGGTTCAGGCTATGGCACCACTTGCACCCCCCGTGCCCTCTGCCCTGCTTTCTTTTCTTCATAGCTCCTGGTACATCCTGACCTTGTCTTTGTGTTACATGTTTTGCCCGTGTTCCCCTTGAGCGTGAGTTGGGAGTGTAGGGGATGTGACCTTTCTCAGCTCTGCTCACTTTTGTATCCCAGCACCTTGATGCACAGCCTCTGTTATACACAGGTCTTTGTGGCTGGGAACCAAGTCCTGTATACCACAGAGTTCAGTATGGGCCCACACAACAGGGTGGTCAGTGCCTGTTTGGGAGATAAAGAAGCTAAGAACCACTCAGGTGGCAGAAAGGGCCTTGGGGGTTACAGACAACACCCCCATGGGCAGGGGCTAGAGCCCTTTGTGGACCTTCACCATAGCAAGCCCTCCTCGCTGTGGCTCCATCTCACATGAGAGTAGGGCCATGCATGCATAGCCTGTAGCGAAAAGGCACCTGTCCCACTGAGAGATGCAGTGCCCATAACCCCATACCGTGCGTGCGTGCGTGCGTGCGTGCGTGCGTGCGTGCGTGCGTGTGTGTGTGTGTGTGTGTGTGAGTGTAGCCTTGATGGTGCAGAACCAAGAGGTTGGCAGTTCGAATCCATCAGCTGCTCCATGGAAACCCTGTGGGGCAGTTGTAGTCTTTCCTGTAAGGTCTCTCTCTGTCCTGTAGGGTCTCTACAAGTCAGAATCAAACTGACAGCATGGTTTGGTTTTTTTGTTTGTTTCGTGTGTGTATAGTTCTCACTGGTTACCATTGTGATAGAGCTCCGTTGTCTGATATGATTTATGCTGTGGTAAAGGGGCCGTGTTGGTGTAGTGGTTAGGAGCTCGGCTGCTGGCTAATGGATCAGCAGTTCAAATCCATTAGCCACTCCTTGGAAACCCTATGGGGCAGTTCTGCTTTGTCCCATGGGGTCATTGGAATTGACTTGATGGCACATAACAACATCAATGTTGTAATGGGAATGCTCCTAACGGATTTTGCTTTTTACTCAGAGCCTTAGGTCTCTGACGTGGTTTTAAAAAATTAAAATTTAGTTTGACCAACATGGTAGGATAATCAGTAATAACCTATAAGCACTATATATGTATATGTGTGTGTATATATATATATATGAGTAAGATCTGTGGGGAGGGAGGGAGAATTCAAGGGAAGTGAAGCAACTGTTGAAGAGCTTGTTCATATGTGTCTGTCTTTTTTAAAGGGATTATCAGATTACTGAAGTGTTTAGATGCTATAAATTAGTTTTGATACTGCTAACTCAAGAGGATGGCGAGTTAAACCCACCAGCTGTCCCTTTGGGGAGAGATGTGGCGGTCAGCTTATGCAAGGATTTGTGGCTCTGGGAACCTATGGGGCAGTTCTCCATTCTGCAGGGTTGCTCTGAGTCAGAACTGACTCGATAGTGATGTGTTTCATGGAAATAAATGTTTATATTAAATTGTTGATATTTCCAGGAGGCCAGAACTAATAGCTCTTGCAATTATTCAAGCTCAGATGAAAAAGTAGTCAACTTAAAAATGTAGATGAGAGGTAGAAAAAAATTTCAAAACTATTTTAAGGGGATAACGTGATCATTGGATGTGCTCACTGGTACATGGTTCTGCCTGATTTAGGGGTGGGGGAGAGGATGGGGAAATGGGGGCTGAGGGAGTGGGGCTTCTTAGTGGGAAGATATTTTCTGCACTTGGGTGCTTAATGAGACTTTTTATATGGAAAATTGACCTGTGACTCTTCCCCTGCAACCTGGTGTTTCCCAACCCGCGTTAGTGGTAGCTGCAGCCTTCAGGTCACCAGGCCTGAAGCTGCTTGCCTTTTCCCTCACGTCTTGTGTCCAAAACAAACAACAAGACACCAAACCTCTTGGCACCGAGTTGATTCCCACTCATAGTGACCCTACAGGACAGGGTAGAACTATTCCATAGGGCTTTCAGGGAGTGGCTGGTGGATTCAGACTGCCAGCCTTTTTTTCGGTTAGCAGCTGAGCTCTTTACCACTGTGCCGTCAGGGCTCCACCTTGTGTCTGCAGATCTTGAGCTCAGCCTTCACAGTACATCTGTGCTCTGACCACTGCACACTACCCTTACTGCCTTCATCAGGTTTAGGCCCGGGCTCAGCAAGCTGTCCACAGAGGGCCACATAGCAAATGTCTCCAGCTTCTAGGGCCATAATGCTTTATGACAGCAACTCAGCTCTGCCATTAGCACTTGAAAGTGGCCATAGAACATGTGTCAGCCAAGGAGCGTGGCTGTGTTCCAACAAAACATGGCTGTGGACAGGGAAACGCTAGTGGCATAGTAGTTAAAGGGTTATATCTGCTAACCAGAACGTTGGCAGTTCAAATCCACCAGGCACTCTTAGGAAACTGTATGGGGCAGTTCTAATCTGTCTGTAGGGTTGCTCTGAGTTGGAATTGACTTGATGGCAGCAAGTTTCTTGGGTTATGGACACTGAAATTGGAATTTCATATAATTTTCACATCATGAAATATTAGTTGTTTTGGGCAGGGGGATTTATAAACATCCATTCTGAACTTGTCGACCATGCAGAAATAGATGGTGGACTTGGTTAGGCCATGGGCCATAGTTTGCGGACCCCTCTCTAAGCCATTATGTCATTGGAATCAGTGCCATACCTCTTAGTCGGTTCTCTGCTTCCACTCTTATTCACAGTCAAGAGGAACCCTTTACCAACTCAAGTGAGCTGACAACCCTCTTCCTCTGTTCAGAAGTTTGTATAGCTCCCTAACATGGTCCTGCGTGAACTGTACTCCCTTCTCCCATCACCTCCTGGCCTCCCTTCCTTTCCCCTCTGCCTCCTCTCCTCCATTCATTGTCTCTGCTCCAGCCTTGTGGGCTTCCTTACTGTTGCTCGAGTTCACCAACCATGTCCCTACCCCAGGACCTTTCCATGGGTGGTTCTTCTGTCTAGAATGCTTTCCCCAGCCACCTGAGCATCTCTTTCCTTAAGGGCTTGGCTTAAAATCCATTCTATGTCCACTGGGCTACTTTACATTTCACTTGCCACTCTCTGCCCCTGTTCCTGCTCTGTTTTCTCTATGGCACATGTCAGTTTCTAATATACACTCTTGTTAGTTATATTCTTGTCTCTGTCCGCTGCCCCCACCCCCGCTGAATGGCATCTTCGCATGGATGGCTGGGTCCCCAGAGCCCTTGTCAGTGCTGCTCTAGAGTAGGCGTTAAGTCAGCATTTGTTGAGTGAATGAATGAGCCTCAGTTTCCCCATCCACAAAAGGGGATTTGTGGTAGTAGATGTCAGGGATGTGCCTCTGTGTCTGCTGTATGGTGAGCTGTGGGAGGCATGAACGACATGGGCGCAGGCTGGGCTGTGTGCGAGCAGAGCTTGTGGGCGGGACTAACCTGCCTCCTGGACCCGGGAGTGGTAGACCAGGTGAACTGTCAGTGGGATGCACTACTCTCGCTTGTCTGGTCGACTTGTGTCCACAGGCCTCAGAGTTGGCTGCTGTCTTCCAGCCTTTTGGTGTGGCACTGCCTTCCTGCCAGAGATGGGAGAGAGGCCCAGACATGGTCACCAACAGGACCCTGTGTGGGGATGTGGGGGTACAGGTCTAGGCTGTCTTCCAGGGGCCCAGGGCTCAAGAAGGTCAAAGCAGATGTCAGGGGCAGGTCTTGGAGAGTGGGCCCAGACTAGAGCATCCAAGGGTGCCCACTCCCCAGCCTGGAACGTTTCACTCTGAGGACTTTCACCTGGCGCTAGACTGTTGCCTGTGCTCCTGGAGCCTGAGGCTCCTCAGCTGTAAAATTAGGTAACAGTGCCACCTAACAGTGTCAGTGGGAATGTTGCAGGCAGTCCCTGGGGAGCTGTTTGTGTGGGGGCAGGGGGCCATGAGGAGCTCCTGGGGGAATCTTATTTCACAGGTGGGGCTGAGCTGGGGGATGGGATGTGTACCCTCCTCAGTGTGTCCAGCTGCCTTGTGCCTGGGCCCCCTTGGAGAGGCTATGGCTCGTGGGACCTGGTAGGTAGGTTGTCTGTACCCCTGTGCATGGCCTCCTTGGTCTGCATTGGGTAGCCCCCATAGACTGGGTTGCCAGGCCCAGTGCCGGCTTCCATCTAGATGCAAAGGAGAACATGCAGGAAGTGATGTAGCTGCAGCTGGGTGTGTGCTGGGCCCTCTGTGGTGTAAGTAGGTGACAGGCCTTTCCCCTGGCATGGCCTGACTACAGTATGAGGCCTAGGGGCAAGGTTCCTGGCCCAGGAGAGAGAGATCCTGCACATATGAGGTCTGCCATTTAAGTTTGTAAACTATCCTAGAGAAAGTGCGACATACCTCATTGCTGAATATCCCTGTGATCACCTTCAAAGTGCTACCCTTGGGAAGCTATGCCCCGACACCAGCGCCTAGTCCATCCTTGAAAGCAATTTTGGAACTCTTTTTCTGGAATGGCCATCAGAGCTGTCGTTTTATTACCCTTGATGTTCTGAATGTCATGAAAATGTCTTTCAGTATTTCCTTTTTCTACAGGTAAAGAGAAAAGTCATTGGGGGCCAGATAAGGTGAGTAGGGAGGGTGTTCCAATACAGTTATGTTTACTGGCTAAAAACTCCCTCACAGTCAAGTTTGCAAACTTGCCACCTTGCCACTGTGTGCAATGGTCATTCCAGAGAGAGTTCCTAAATTGCTTTGAAGGGTGGAATAGGCGCTGGCATTGATGCGTATCTTCCTGAGGGGTGCACTTTGAGGGTGACCATAGTGATTCAGCAGTGAGGTATGTAGCACTTAGAACAATTAAGTTTGTGGACTGAATTGTTGAACCTCATCTGTGAAAGAGTCAATATCTGTCTAGATGAGTGGGTCTGGTGTGTGTACTTTTGCTTTTTTGTTTTAAAGTAGTCATCTTGTCTCTTCAAAGTGAAGGCAATGTTGCGTTGTACTTGGGAGCAGGGCTTTGTGCCCAAGTCGACTGGCTCCGTACCACCTTGGGCACTTCCTGGCTACATGCCCTTGTGCCGGGGTTGTCCCATTCTGGGTTCTCTGAGCTGCTCGAGGTACTCTGGTTGTAGCTTCCTGGGCTGGGGTGAGGGTTGGGTGAGTTGGCTCAGGCGGAGGTCTTGGCACCGTCTGGTGCAAGATTAGCATTTGGTGGATGTTACTAGTGCCGCTCGCCTGGAAGTTCAGGGTGGGCGTCTCTCCAAAGGAAACAGGCCCTGCCCAGCTGGTTCTGCCCAGGGGGTTCTGCCCCCTGAAGATGCCTCTTGGCAGAGGCCCAGAGAAGTGAGATGGGTTGTGGGAAGTGGAAACTGGGACATAGAACACAGGGCAGGCTCAGGGCAGAGACTCGATCCCGTGAGCCCTCTGGATTCTCTTCTTGGGCCATCTGTGGTGACAGCACCCAGCCAGAGTGCACACAGCCACCTGATGAAGGTTTGAGGCTGGATCGCAGACATGCTGCACACAGGGCTGTGCCACGCAAGAATGGCAGTGCCAGGTACTCTTGGTCCCTGTCCCCCTGCCTCTGTCTCCCTCGTCTGGTCAGTAGGGGCACAGACAGGAGCAGACTGGTCAAAGGGCCTAGATGTCGGCGCTCGCGCAGGTTCTTGGCTCCCCCTAGCTTGGTGGCATCCTGCTCCCAACGAGGCAGCTGCAGGGGTGGCTGGCATGACTGCTCTGTGGACATCATGGAGAAACGAGGTCAGAGCAGAGCCATGTTGGGAAAGGAAGTATTTCTGGCTAGCAGGTGTGGCCTGTGCTGGCTTCCCAGCAGCTGAGCCTAAGGTGTTTTCAGCCATCCTGGCATTAGCAGTATGACCAGATATTTCTGGAAAAGGGAAAGGAAGATGGCTAAAGTGCTGAGCTGGAGTCAGGCAAGTGTGGTCAAGCCTGTCTGTGAGGAGCTGTATGTGAGAGGGAGCCACACTGCCCAGAGCAGGCTGCCTGGCTGTTCTGAAGGCCTCATTTGACCCTTTTTGTTTTGGCTAGGGTCCTTGGTTGTCCCAGGCAGAACTTGCACTTACAGCCAGGCCTCTTGGGGTTCCCAGGGCCTTCTGCCATAGCCCCAGGAGAAGGTGTTGTATGGTTCATCGGGCAAACACCCTCCCCGCAGGCTTGTGCAGGCACCTGTTGGGTCAAGCCAGGGGGCCCACACAGATGGCCCCTTCAGAGGGCCTTTTCCAAGCACATCTGTCCCCCAGAGCCTGAGGCAGCCTGCTGGTGAGCTAGGTCCTTAGGGGCAGGGTCTGCTATGAGGTGCCAGCTGTGTGTGGGACCTGTGTGTTTGGTGGTGAAAGAGGGGGAGCTTGCTGGTCGTGGCTGGACCGTTCATTGATAGATGACCAAGGTGCTCCTTACCTGTTGACATCACTACATCCTCATCTGTGATATGGGGCTCACAGCTCCTGTGCCTTCAAGGGGGCCATGGGATGGAAGGAGGGGCATGTGGAAAGTCATGGCCTAGGCAGGAAGCACACAGTGATCATTGGGATCTACCAGGGGTAGGTCACATTTTAGGACACATACATGTTCTAGGTGCATAAGCAGATGATGAGAGTGGCCCAGAATCCAAGCTGGCCCTCTGGCCCATGTTGGCCCCTTGTCTTGGGGCCAGGAGGCTGCTAGGCCTCGTGGTGTGGACTGAGGTGGTTGAATCTTATTGTTTATGGATGAGTGGGAGGCCTGGGAAGCAGCAGACCAGCCAGTATTGTCCAGATGGGGAAACCAAGGCTTGAGCAGTGTGCTCCCCCAGGCTCCTGGCCACCAGTGCTTGGCTGCTGTGTGCAGTGCTGGCCGGCCATCTCACCAGGTAGCCAGCAGGAGCTGCAAATGCAGCTGTCCGAACTGGAAGCCTCCTGCTGATGGGACTCTGTGCCCCTTTCCTGGGCCTCAGATTCTATCCCCCCGCCACGTCCCTGTGTCCCCTCCCCACGTTCAGATCGTCAGTGGGGTCATGTCAATTCACAGTCCACTTCTCGTTCCTCTAGGGCCCCGACCTGGTCCAGTCCCATCATGGCTTTCCTGAGCCAGTACAGTCAACCCTCTCCCACCCCTCCGCTCTGTTCCCCTTGCCATATCCAGAAGGCACTTTAGGGGATGTTCCATCTCTGTTCACAGCCCTACATGGCTCCCACCTTGCTGCGATAAAAGCCCAAGTCTCCCTCAAGCCCACAAGCCATTCATGACCTGCCCTGTCACCTCCCTGCACTCCCCTGCCTTCAGCCTCCCCATCACTCATGCTGTTCCAGCCTCACAGGCCTCCTCACTTAACATGCCAGGCACAGTCCAGCCTCAGGGCCTTTGTCCTGACTGTTCCTCTGCTTGAAGTGCCTGCTTCCGATAGTGCACACACTTGTTTCCTCTGGTCTCTGTCAGATGGCTCTTTCTGAGGGAGTCCTTTGCAGACTCCACCCCTATTCTGTGTATTTGCCCCACAGTGCTTATGATGGCAGTGTCGCTATTGCCTGTCCTGTTACTATCCTACTTTCCCTAACGAATAGTCCTCTTGAAGGCAGGTCCTGGTTTTTTTCCCTGGTGTGTCCCTCACACCCGCAGCAGTATCTGAGGCACAGACATGGTCCACTGGGGATGCACCTGCTTGCTGTCCCACCATGCGCCCAAGTCCTGTCCTCCGCTAGCCTTTGGGATCGGGCCTTTCCAGGGAGCCAGGCGGCTGTGGGCGCTCCTCCAGCTGTGGAGCAGAGCTACAGCCACCAGGGGGCAGTGGAGAGCACCACTGCCTTAGCCACCTGCTGCTGGCTGGAAGCCCGTTCCTGGCCCTCTAGCGGGTGAGCAGGCGTGGTGGTGGTGGTCGGTAGAGGGGGTATAATGGTTTGAACTGCCCGGCCCCACCTCTGCTGGGCAGCAGAGCCATAAGACTAATACAGCTTAGGAACTGCTCCCTGTGAGATGTCTGGGTGGGCATCCTTTTACCAGCTGCCTGTGGATGGGCCACTCTCCAAGGCCATGGTTAGGATTTGGGGGATAGCCTGCCACAGCCACCGCTACCATTCTGCTGGTGTTTGTCTAATGACATTGTTGATTTAATCTGTACCAGGTGTACTGATGTGCTACTTAATATGTTATTGTCATCGCCATAGTTCTTGCAGCAACCTTGTAAGATAGCAGGGGTGGCTTACTGCTCAGGTGAGAGTTGGCAGGTTCAGAGAGGTGGGGTACCTTGTATAGGTCCAGAGCTGGGAAGTAGGTGAGTCTTTTTGATCTCAGAGCCTGGGGAGTATGAGCGCAGCTCAGGAGGCGGGCCTACCCTTGGTGCTCACACCCTCACCGTCCTCTGAGGGAGTTGTGGGGCCTGGGGTGTTAGCCCATCACTATGGAGCCCCCTTTGTGTTGGGGTTGCTGGTGAGGTAGAACCCAGCTTTCGGGGAGCTGGAGCCGCAGAGCCCCTGTGACATGGTTGGCCAGTGCTTTTCCTTGGTGAGGGGCCCCCAGGAGCCAAGGCAGGAGGGTTTGTCACCAGTGTGCCAGGTGGGCATGCTTGCAGGCTTGGCAGGGGTCCCAGCACAGGTCACACAGGCTAGGCAGAGAGTGGCACCTGGGCAGTGGCACCTGGGCACAGTGGGCAGGGCTCCCAGTGTGGTGAGGGAATAGGAGCAGAGAGAGGGTGGGCTCCGACCTGGGTGACCTCCACCAAGTCTAGGTGACTCAAGCCCTCCTGGATATCTGCATAGCACTGCTCCATGCCAGCCCTGTTCTGGTGTGGAGGACACAGACCCTCCGCCCTCAGGATGGACTTCTGGTGGGCACACAGTCACTCTTAAGCAGATGGTCAGGAAGGCCTCCTTGAGAGGATGTCTGAATGCCCAGAGGGGTCAGGGGAGCTATGTGGGGCTTCTAGGGGAGCGCTCGAGGCAGAAGGCATAGCCCACAAAACCCTGAGCCCTGCACTGTGGCCTAACCGGTGGTGTCTCGGATGCTTTGTCCTGGCCAGCTGGGACGGAGGGGCTCATACTCTTCCTGCTCCATCAGTTACACCTGCTGGGCTGTGGCTTGGGGGCCTGTCTGCAGTTGGGGGGCCACATCCTGGCCCTGAACCCCTCCGCAGGGTGGGCTGCAGGCACCGCCCGCCCCTGGCTTGGGCCCTGCGCCCTGACCTCGTGCTACCACGGGTTGCTCTTGGCGAGGCCATGGAATTTCTGGCTTCTGGGTGAGAATTCCTTCCTAGCTGATGGAACTGTCATCACAAGCCACCCTTGCGTCCTTGTCCTCTGCCTGCCCATTGTACCCCCTGAGGCCTCTGGGTCACACCCTGTCTTGGGCACATGATTCCCCCTTCAGGCCATAGTTCATCCATTGAGAATGCTTATGCTCCTCCCCCCTCTGCCACTGTGGGAGCAGCAGTACCTGTCCCTTGTTGCCCCCTCCTATGTGGAGACATGAAGGTGTTGGGGGCACCCCTTAGGAGGCCCCATCACTCCTTCCTGCCTACAGCCCACCTCTTCTCCAGGGGTGGGGACCAAGCCCACTGCCTGCTCTGCCATAGGTGCCTCTGACCCCAGGCCTGGATGCACCCTGGGCCCCAACCCCAGCCCTCTTCAGGTGGTGTGGGTGCAGCATGAGGGGTCCCCCCATTAGGCTTAGGGTCTCTGGGGACCTCTGCTGCTCCTTGCCACGTGCCCTGGGATCTTGTTTTCTGTACTCTTTAGAGAAATTGTTTAGAAAGAATTGCGTAAAAACAACTAGAGACGAATATGAAGCTGCAGAAATAGTAAAGAAGTGACCCTGTGCACCCCCAGGGCCTTTTCATCTTTGGGAGAAGACGAGTGCTGGGTCTGGGGGTTTGTGGGCAGCCATGGAAAGGAGCAGTCTGGGTCCCCATGTGCTAGCCTTGGGGCCAGCCTTACCTCTTTGGCGTGTGGGTGGCCCCTCTGCGGGCTGGACTGGGTGCTGCTGCAGACTCTGGCCCTCACTGCTGCACCCCTCTGCTGCCCTGCCTCATTCCTCAGCAGCACGGCTGCTTACCCTCCTGGGCCTGGGGCCTGTGTCTGGGCAGGGGGAGAGGGTAGGGTTTCACCCCGCCCCTCAGCAGCTGGCGGGCAGGGCCAGCCGTTGTATTTTAAGCTGTTGAGTGGTTCAGCAGGAACTCGGGGCTCCTCTCCCAGAGGAGGCCGCTGCTGCTGGCCTGTGGGCCACACGGGCTCCTGAGGCGTGTGGGCACTGCCTGCCGGAGCCCAGGGCTATTAATAGACCTTCAGCCCCGGTGCCTGCCCAGGGCCTTACTCTTCTAGCCCTTCCCTGGTCATTCTGCTTGCACCCTGGCTCTCACCGACAGGTCCCCTGGGTGGGCCTGGTTCTCCCCTCCATGTGCCAGCTCTCTGCCCAGCCCTTGTTATCCCTGTGGCTCAGCGGGGTCAAGCACCCCAGGCCCTGTAGCAGAGCCAGGTAACAGTGGGCTCTTGAGAGTGGGACAGTAGGTAGTATTCCCAAGGGGGAGGGGGACAGTGAGTCATCAATGGGCACACAGGACATGTCCTGGCAGGGACCTGGTGGTCCGCAGGGAGCCCGAGGCCTGGTCCCAGGCCCATGTCCCACCTCATCGCAGGATGCTGAAGCTGAGCATGGTCCCTCCCTTCCCCTCCTGAGCTAGCTGCTCAGCCTTCTGTCAGGCCCCCACCCTGCTTCACAGTCCTCTCTCTGGGCAGGCCCTGTGTCTCCTGTGTGGCTGGGCTGTGCACCTGCCTCGCCTGCAGTTGGGGGTGTGCCTCTGTTGGTGTGTGCTGGGCATGTGTGTGTACTTGCCAGGGCAGGATGTGAGGAGAGCCCAGCCTCTGGTGTGATGGCACAGTTGTTCCATCACGGTGACTCCTGGTGCTCTGGTCCTGTCTCCCCAGCTCCAGTGGGTGGTTCGTCTGCCTGCCTGGGGTGGCCATGGAGCTCAGGCCTCAGAGCAGTGGGTCTGATCCCTTGTGGCTCATTCTGTTTGTGACCAAGAGCCTACCTGGGGCTCTGGGTGAGAAGGATCTGCAGCAACTGCTGGCCAGTGGCTGATTGGGAGCAAACCTGGACCTGCCTGCACAGCCCGTCTCTAGCAGGGTCTCTGCATGGCACTGCAGCCTTTTGGCATCTGTATGATGGTGCTGGGCCTCACTCCATTGCTGCCAACAGCTCACACCCTTTCATTGCTCATGCGTGGTGCCTTCTCTGGCCTCCTCAGGACAGGTGGGCCACATGTCCCCAGGGATTCCCTCTGCCCATGTGTCTGACACCTTGCCTGCAGGCCCAGCATAGGTCTGGGTGTGGCCTGGGAGGTGCGTACAGGTCAAGGCTGGGCAGTCTGGGCTTCTGGAGGGTTCAGGCCTGGAGATGGGTAGGATGTTGGGCAGATGTGCCAGGAGACTGTACCTGGAGATAGCTTTGAGACAGGCCTGGGTGGGCCTGGTTAGAAGTGGTTGGAGTGAGTGGCAGGACCAGGCCAGGGTGACCGCTGTGCCGGGATGGAGGCCTCGGCAGCCCTGCTGGAGGCCCTGGCCTGGAGCTCCCTGGTTTCCTGTCCCTTTTCGTGCTTAGATAGAGCTCTCTGCGCCAATAACTCTGGAATCTGTCACCTCCCTGGGAACACAAATGCACAAGGAAAGTAATCCGGAGTGGCTCTTACAGCTCAGGACGGGAAATGGATGATCCTTCTTGTGGATTCTCAAAATAGCTAGGGTTTCTTCAGGCCCTGTGAACTCCCGTGCTGGCCTCTCACCCTCTCTCTGCCTGGAGTGGCCCCTCTGTGCCTGGCTTGGGGCTCTCCGGCCCTTGGTCTGTTGGGAGGCCATACCCACTAACAAGCTTCTCTGTCTAAGTGCCCTGGTCCCCCGTAGAGCCCTCCAGAGGGGTCTGTGGCATGGCCCGTGGAGGCTGAGTCTGGTCCGGTTTTATATTTAGCTGGTTTGTGGCAGTGGTGCCACTCAGATTACATCTGGCAGGGCAGCCAGCCGCACAGGGCAGGAGTGGGCTCCCTTCCAGTGCCGCGGCAGAATTTGATCGGCTGGCTGGCCTGGCGCTGCTTCCAGTGGGGGGGGTCAGCTGTGGGGGCTGATGGGTGGCGGCTAGGCCACGGCTGCGGCGAGCGTGGAGCGGAGCGGGCAGGGCTGGTGGCTGGCGCCGAGGGTGGCATGGACATGAACATGGTGGCTCGAGAGGCCAGCCAGGGTGTTGCCCTCGGCCTCATCAGTCTTCCTGGGCCTGCACCCCCTAAGGTAGCCAAGAAACCTAAAAAGGGTGTTCTCTTTTTTGAGGTGGAGATTCTGGATGCAAAGACTCGGGAGAAACTGTGCTTCCTGGACAAGGTAGGACGGTGGCACCCAGCTGCCCTAAGCCAGGGCACATGTCCTGGGACCCCCACTGCTTCTGTTGGTTTTAGCCAGAACTGGAGAGCAGCTGCTTGCTGAAGGGAGCCCTGGAAGGTCCAGCCCAGCCCTGCAGTGTCCCTGTCCTGTCCCCTCAGAGGGTGCATAGGTTGCCGCTCCAGCCAGCAGGCTGCTCCTATTGGCAGCCCCTTGCCCCGGGCAGATGGCGTCCTGGCTATGAGAGGCAGTGAGCAGCCATTATGGAGCCCTGCAGGGCTTTGGGGCCTGGGGAGGAGGCACCGAGGCCAGGCCTGGGGGAAGGGGCTTCGATGCTTCCCGAGGAGGTCTGGTATGGACCAAGGGCTCTACTGGGGGAGTTGTGAGTGGAGTAGAGAAGAGGACAGAGGTGAGGTTGGAAGAAGCAGGCCTAGCTTCCTAAGCTCAAACTGTCTCCCAGTTGGGCTGGGACTGTCACAGTCAGGCGAAAACTGGAGACCCCAGGCTCAGCAGCTGTCGCCACTCTGGCTGGGTTCTCACTGTCATAGCCGAGGAGCTGCTGTTCATGCCCTGGCCCTGGGTAGGGGCCTAGACCTCCCTCTTCCCCCTGCCCCAGTTGTGGGGCTGCCCAGGCCCTTGGCCCAAAAGCCCCTGACCAGGAAGGATCCTGGCTGATGGCACCATGGCCTGTGCTTCCCCTAGGTGGAACCCCATGCCACCATTGCTGAGATCAAGAACCTTTTCACCAAGACCCGTAAGTTGGGGCAACCACGCAGCCCTGAACAAGCCCTCGCTGGGGGCCTGGAGAGCTGGCTCTGAGCATCCCCCAGGCATCTGGGCTGCCCTGGGCAGGCTCCCTGTGTGGCCATCTGCAGGAATGCCCTTGCTGGGTTGCCGGATAGATCCTGTTACCCATGTTTAGTGTGGGCTTGTGTCCTGGGACCACAGAGCCTCAGGCCTTGTCTGGCGGGGGCAGCAGAGCTCTGGGCCTGAGCCCCAGGACCCAGAAGCAGCTGAGGGTGGCACACCATGGAAGGGCACAGTGGTGACAGAGGGTGGCTGGGCATGGCTGGGCGTGGCCAGGCTGGCACTGTGACTGGCATGAGTTCTCCCCACAGATCCGCAGTGGTACCCTGCTCGCCAGTCCCTCCGCCTGGACCCCAGTGAGTACAGCTGCCCACTTGGCCGTGCGCAGGCTCAGGAGGGTGGGAGTGAGGAGCTGGGCAGCCCTGAGCACCTGCTTCTCCACAGAAGGCAAGTCCCTGAAGGATGAGGACGTCCTGCAGAAGCTGCCGGTGGGCACCACTGCCACACTGTATTTCCGGGACCTGGGGGCCCAGATCAGCTGGGTGACGGTGAGTCCCAGCCCCCGCCCACAGCCTCCTCTCCTGCCGGCTGCACTGGGAGGGCCTCACCTCGGCTCCCACCCACTGCAGGTGTTCCTGACGGAGTACGCAGGGCCCCTCGTCATCTACCTGCTCTTCTACTTCCGTGTGCCCCTCATCTACGGCCACAAATACGACTTCACGTCCAGTCGGCACACCGTCGTGCAGTGAGTGGGGGCAGCGTGGGGCTAGCCGGGGCTGGGGTGGGGTCTGATGGCGGGAGCAGCCCTGCTGAGCCCGCTGCCCCGCAGCCTTGCCTGCATCTGCCACTCATTCCACTACGTCAAGCGCCTGCTGGAGACGCTGTTCGTGCACCGTTTCTCCCATGGCACCATGCCACTGCGCAACATCTTCAAGGTGAGTGCCTGCCGGCGGTCTGGTGTCCCCCCACGTCCCGGTCCCAGCCCCAGATGCATCTCTGCTGTCTTTCAGAACTGCACATACTACTGGGGCTTTGCTGCTTGGATGGCCTATTACATCAACCACCCTCTCTACACGCCCCCCAGTAAGTGGCCTCAGACCTCCCCCAGCCCTGCCCCACCCGGGCCCCCACGCTCCCCCAAGCACTGCCCTGTGCTTCTCCCACAGCCTACGGAGCTCAGCAGGTGAAGCTGGCACTCGCCATCTTTGTGGTAAGAAGGCTGGGAGGGCAGGGGCAGCCCGTGGTCAGGGGAGGAAGGCTGGGGGCCCTGGTCAGACTGGGGCAGTGAGCCTGCACTGGCCCCTCACACAGATCTGCCAGCTCGGCAACTTCTCCATCCACATGGCCCTGCGGAACCTGCGGCCGGCAGGTGGGTACTGTCTGGGGGGCGGGTTCGGGGCGAGGGGCTGTATGGCTGACTCATCCCGCTGGCTCCTTCCCACCAGGGTCCAAGACAAGGAAGATCCCGTTCCCCACCAAGAACCCCTTCACATGGCTCTTCCTGTTGGTGTCGTGCCCCAACTATACCTATGAGGTGAGAGTATTTCCTGTCCCCCCGCAGAACTTGAGGTCCCATGTGGAGGGTCCAGCCCCAGCAGTGGTGCCTAGATGAGAGCAGCTTTGGCATCTGAGCTCTGAGCATGTGGAAGGGGGAGAGGTGGCTTCTCGGGGGCTGGCCCAGAACACCAGATGTGCCTCGCTGGAGCACGCAGGCACTCGCCCCACCAGTCTGCACCGGGCTGGGTATTACCCTGGCCCCCTCACACCCACCCTCCCTGCTTACAGGTTGGTTCCTGGATTGGCTTCACCATCATGACACAGTGTCTCCCAGGTGAGCTGTGGCTCCTCCCCTAGCAGCACCCTCTCATCTGCCTACTCACCCCCAAATCCCCAGCTCTGCGCTGACACCCCTACTCTGCCTGGCAGTGGCTCTCTTCTCCCTGGTGGGCTTCACCCAGATGACCATCTGGGCCAAGGGCAAGCACCGAAGCTACCTGAAGGAGTTCCGTGACTACCCATCCCTGCGCTCACCCATCATCCCTTTCCTGCTCTGAGCCGCTGTCCCTGCCGCCTGCCTGCCCACGCTCGGCCAGGGCCCTAGACCCGGCCAGGCTCTTGTCCCTGCACCTCACTGTTATCCTGGGGGAGTGCTGGGGCTCACAGTTTTCCAGCACCTGGAATAAAACCTGCCTGCCAGCTGGTCTCAGCCTCCGTGTGCTTCTTTGGGGGACTGGGGATTCAGGGGTCCTGGCTACTACAGCACCCTGCCCTACCACACAGTGAGACAAGGCTGAGAAGCTGGAGCCTTTTATTTCTTTGCCTGGTCCACAGGGTGGCAGCAGGTCTCTACAGAGCCACTTCAGGGGCCACCTCCCCGGACCCATGGCCCTTGGCTGTCTCTGCCTCCCTCTTTTCCCGCCGTTTCTTCCGTTGCAGCAGCCGCCGCTCCCGCTCATACTCCTTCATGCGGCTCACGTAGCTGCAAGGACAGAGCAGGGTCGTCAGGTCCCCAAATGAACCCCACCCATGGCCCTGGGAAGTGGATGGGAAAGAAGTGGGTGCCCCAGAACTTTTGGGAGGACCCTGGTTCTAGCTTGAGCTCTGCCCATGCCTCTGGGCCAGACAGCCTCCCAGACAGAGGCTGGCTGGACAATGACATTGAGCCTCTAGCCCCACAAGCCTCTGGAGGAGGAGCTTCCCTGCCAGGCAGGGCCTCCACTTGCAGCAAGCCACCAGTGGCCCACAGCCTGCTGCAGGGTGCTGATGGGGGGCAGGGGGACCGGAGTGCAGTGGGGGTGGGGCGGCGGAGCCGGGGTGCGATGGGGTGGCCAGGCTCACTCGAGGTGCTGGCAGTAGTCCCAGTCGTGCCGCTCGTGCTTGCAGGCCAGGAAGTTGGGGAAGGTGTCGCGCTTGCACTTGAGCAACCGGATGAGGTGATGGGCGCAGTAGTCCCGCTGCTGCAGTTTCAGCTGGGCGTCATTCATCTGCTGCTGTGTGGCCACCATCTCTGTGGGGAGGACCAGGGTGGGTCAGCGCCCGCCCTCCTGACCAGTGCTCCTGCCTGTTGCCCCACTCCACACCCAGAGCTCCACAGAGCCACACCCTAGGGCTGTCCCCCACTGACAGGTGGGTGGCAGATGGAGGTGAATCAGACTGTCCTGAGGAAGGATGAGGAGGCCATGGTCCTTCCTGTCAACACAGACAACCTGAGCAAAGGGGGGGCATTGTCTCCCATCACCTCAGCGGTCGCTCTATCCTGGCCTCCTGTTCCCCAGGGATGCCTGCTCCCAAAGTCACTCCAGACTGCCCACTAGGTTCACAAAGTTATGGTAGAAAAAGTGCTATATACGTCATTGCTGAGTACCACTGCGGTCACCTTTGAAGTATGCCCCTTGGGAAGCCAGGCACCGACACCAGCACCTAGTCCACCCTTGAAAGCAATTTTGGAACTCTTTTCTGGAATGGCCATCAGAGCTGTTATATTATTCTTGATGTCCTGAATGTCATCAAAAAGTCTACCTTTCAATATTTCCTTTATCTCTGGGTAATGAAAAAAAGTCACTGGGGGCCAGTTACTTACTGGCTTAAGAACTCCCTCGCAGACAATTAAGTTCACAAACTTGCCACTGTGCACAAAGGCCATTCCAGGAAGAGTTCCCAAGTTGCTTTGAAGGGTTGACTAGGTGCTTGCCTTGGTGCAAGCACCAAGCGGAGTACTCTGAAGGTGACTGCAGTGACATTCAGTGTGTAGCACTTAGAACAATGAAGTCTGCGGACTTCAAGGTTGGCCCTCACAGTCCTGAGCCAGGAACTGTTTTCTCGCCCGGCCTCTGCTCCCTCACTGGCCAGCTGTGTGGCCTTGGATGTTTCACTTCCTATCCTTCACCTCAGCCTTCTCACCTATGTAATGGGCCACTGTCAGCTGCTCAGTTACTGTCTTAGTTGCTGAGACAGCCACTAATGAAAGGGCCTCAGTGCCTTGCCTACCTGGCAGGCCCGACCCAGGAAGCCATGGGGGCAGTCCGCCCACTCTGCTGACCACCCCACTCTCAGCCTCTGATCTCCTGACCCACTGCTACACCCGCTGAGGGGAAAAGGCAGGATCCAGCCTCCCTCGTCCTCTTTCTTGGTCCCAGCTCCCGGCCCTGAGGCTGGCCAGGTCTCCCCTCTAGCTGTTGCCTGCTGTGTCCTGCCCATTTCTAGCTGTCTGCAGTCAGGACGGTCAGGGAGTTGGGGTCCTGGAAGTCAGTATGGAGGGGCTCCTAGGGGGCAGGGGAGATCGACAGTGCTCAGGAAAGGGGATGGTCACTGAAGCCTTCCTCAAACCTCCCCAGGTTTCTGCCCCCAAATCTCCTGGTCCCACTGTGCACTGCACTCAGCTGTGAGTTCCCTGAAGACAGAGCCTGTGCTCTGTCTGCACCACTGACAGAGCCCTGCTGTATCTGGGTGTCCAGCTTGGGACTCGGTCCAGGGTTGGTGCTCAATGTGAAGTATTACTACATAAAAAAGCCATGTGCAGAACAATATGTGTGCTTAGGCCCCAGTATACTTGCAAGCAGCTATGAAAGGAAGGTGAGAGGGCAGTCACCAGAGACAGGGCCAGGAGAGCATTTTAAAATAGCTCTACATGCACAATCATGGGGAAAACCACTGTTGCACAGGTGAGAGAGAACAGATGAGGCAGCGTCCCTGGGTAGCCGAGAGGACCGGTTCAGGGCTCAACAGGTAGGGGCTTAGCTCAAGCAGGCGCAGCAGAGGAACAGGAGGAAGGTGGAGACTGAGGGTGCCCAAGAATAAGGGGTGCAAGGAACCCATGAGAGCTCTTTTCTGGCTGTGTCTGTTTTCTAAAACAAGAATGCAAAATCAAAAGCTGTGGAAACACATGCTGGAATCTGAGGAGAGAAGGGGACAGCCATTTAGCACAGTCAGGAAGAGTTAAGGGACTATCTAGCGGAGGGGCAGGCAGCACAGAGCCTGTGCCCCTACAGTTCCCTGCTTCTCCACGATGCCCAGGTTGGTACTTGGTCCGGGGTTGGCATTTGATGTGATATATTATTATATATAAAAGCAATGTGCTCCCATATTGGTGAGTGGCATCTGGGGTCTTAAAAGCTAGCAAGCTGCCATCTGAGGTACACCAAATGGTCCCAACTCATCTGGAACAGATGATGACTGAGAACAACAGAGACTCGAGGAAAAAAGAGCCCAGGAGGCAGAAGAACCCATATGAATGGGCGACTGTATCAACATGAGACCAGAAGAACCAGATGGTGTCTGGCCACCACCAACTGTGGCAGCCGTGATTGGGGACACAATGTAGAATCCCTGAGGCAACACGAGAAAAAGAGAGGTGCAGCTCAAGAACTCTACTAAAAGACCACAGTTGATGGTCCAACAGCCAGGAGGGTCTCCTGGGAACATGTGCCCTAGACTTGCTGCTGGCCCAGACCAGAAACCAAGACTGAGGTTAACTCTTCAGAAAAGATGTACTGGACTCAGGGACACAATGTGACCACAGGGTGTGTGTACTTTATGTCTATACACTTAGAGCAGGCTGTCCTACTGGTTTGTTCTAGATGGGAGACAGGTGCTTGTTAAGAGTATACTAGAACTACAGAGTGAAAAGGAGGAATGTGCTGTCACTGGAGGAGGAGAGCAGATGCAGCTGCTGATAGGCGGGCATGCAAAATTGATTTGGATTATACACTTTCACTTAATCGCACACACAAAAAAGCAAAGTGCAGCACAGTATGTGCACTTGCGGCTCCCTCGTGTATCCCTAAAAACAGCCGTAAGACAGTGCACATCCCCCTTATCTGATAACCCCGCAAGTCTTTCCCTCCCCCTAAATCTGAACTCTTTTGCTCCCGGGCTTTTGCGTAAGCCGTGTCCTCTGCCTGGTATTCTCCACTGAGGCAAGGACTGTGCTTCTCTGGGCTCGTCCAGGCCGAAGCCAAAGATGAGCCCAAGGACAAGAGCGTGAGGCTCCAGTCCAGTCTTGGGGGGTCCCCAAGGTTCCAGGGGGTTCTGGCGCACGCGCCTCAAGGCTGCGCACCGGACCTCACCGCGCTCCTTGCGCTCGGGCATGCCGTAGTCCGGCGGGAAGGTGGGCATCCGTACTGGGTCAGGCTCCGTTGAGCTATCACCCACATACCGCCGGCCCAGATGCGCCCCCATAGTTGTTGCCGCTACAGCTCCCGCTGCAGCCGCTGGGTCACCTCGCTCCTACCCGGAACGACTCCTCCTCCGTTAGCAAGGCTTCCGGGTTATGCCACCGCCTACGGGGACCATAGAGATGAACAGCTTCTAAGGCCTTCTTATCCTGCGTGCGCCACCTGGCGGCCGAATCAAGGCTGGACGACTGCGGCGCGCCTCGGGAGATCTGGAGGCTGAGGCCAGAGGGGGCGCCCTGACTCTCGGCAATTTGGGGCCTGGGACTTAGCCGCACTCTCCACCACTGCCCTGATTACACGAGCCTAGAGCACAAATAAAAATTATTTTTCGTATCTATTTTCAAAAGAGGAAACCCTGATGGTGTAGTGGGTTAAGGGCTACGTTGGCTAACCAAAAGGTCAGCAGTTCAAATCGGCCAGGTACTTCTTGGAAACTCTATGGGGTGTTCTACCTCTAGAGTCCTTACAGTCGGACACTACTTCACGGCAGTGAGTTTGGGTTTTCAAAATAATTTTTTTTTCTTTATTGCGATTGAGTGAAAGTGTACAATCCAGTATGAATTTGCATGCTCACCTATGTGTTCTCCCTGCGTGGTGACAGCACACTCCTCCTATTCGTTCTATACGTGTCATATCCTCCTAACAATCTCCTGTCCCCTCCTTTTCACCCCCTTTGCCCTCTCCAGTAAGAGGCCAGCAGGATGACATACTGTAGATGCACATACAATGTGGTCAGTCTGTGTCGGAGTCCAACCCATTCCTATCCAACGAGTTGACCTCAGTAATGATTTATGGACAGAGGCAGCGTCAGGACTAGGAGCCATGCTTCCAGGGGAACTCCGAGGCCCACAGACCATCAATTGTGGTCTTTTGGTGGAGTTCTCAAGGTGCACTTTTTTTTTTTTAATTTTTATTTTTATTTAACATAACTGAGTGAAAATGTACATTCACATATAAATTTACATGCCCACCTATATGCAGCTTCCACTGCTCTCCCTGTCCGGTGACTGCACACTATTCCTCTATGCTCCATACACGTCTCATCCTCCCAACAGCCTCCTTTCCCCTCCTCTCCGTCCACTCCCCTTCCTCCAGCCAGAGGTCAGCAAGATGTATAGAACCATAAAGTGCTTCCAATATATGGTTACTCTGTATTGCCAAGTCCAATCCATTCCTGTCCAAAGGGTGGAGCTTTGTTATAATTTATGGGAAAGGGCAGCATCAGGGCAGGGGGCCATGCTCTCAGAGGAACCCCAAAACCGCTGGACCATCAACTGAGGTCTTTTAGTGGAGATCTCATGATGCACCTCTTTTTATTCTTGTGTTGCCAGTGAGGCTCCTCTCTGTGAGCTCCGTCGTGGCTATCACTGGTGGTGGCCGGGCACCATCCGGTTCTTCCGGTCCCAAGTCAATGTAGGCACCCACTCTTGTGGGTCTCTCTGTCTACTAGGTTGTCTTTACCGCATGCCATTTTGGCCCTCGGTGAGCATCCGTTCCTGCTGAGTTGGGACCATTTGCTGTGTCCTCGGATGGCAGCTTGGCAGCTTTTAAGACCCCAGACGCCACTCACCAATGTGGGGTGCAGAGAGCTCTCTTAGCAAAACGCTAGTTGTGCCAATTGGCCTGGAATTCGCCTAAGAGCATGGTCCCCCGCCCCCCTGCCCCAGCTACTCTATCCTTGCAGTATTGAGTTAAGATGGAAGGAGTACTCAAGTTATGCTGAAGTCCACTTAATGTTGTTCTTGTTCCTAATGTGTGCTGTCACCACTTTCTCCCAACTAGATTTCTAGTAACTATCTAAACTAAGCCCTCCCCCCACCGCCCCCCCTCCCCTCCCTTGCAGCTGTCAGAGTCTTTTCTTCTATACACAAGTCTGTTTTTGAGATCTTATCGTAGAGGTCTCATACAGTATTTGTCCTTTTGTCGCTGACTACTTTCACTCAACATAATGTCTTCCAGTTGAAACCAGGTTAGGAGATGTTTCCTGGAATCATCGTTATTCTTTATCATTGCGTAGTGCTCCATTGAGTATATGTACCACAGTTTACCTATCCATTCTTCTATTGTTGGGCATCTGGGTTGATTCCATCTTTTTACTATCGTGGACTGTGCTGTGATAAACATTCTGGTGCATGTGTCCGTTGGTGTGAAAGGCCTTGAATCTGTAGGATATATTCCAAGTCGTGGAATTACTGGGTCAAATGGTATATCAATATCCATTTTTTTAAGGAAGCGCCAGATTGCCTTCCAAAGAGGCTGGACCATTTTGCAACCCCATCAACAGTGTAGGAGGGTTCCACTTTCTCCACAGCCTCTCCAGCATTGTTTTGTATTTTCTGGATCATGGCCAATCTTGTTGGGGTGAGATGGTATCTCATTGTTGTCTTGATTTGAATTTCTTTAATAACTAAAGATCGTGAACATGTCCGCATGTGTTTTTTGGCTGCCTGGATCTCCTCTTTAATGAAGTGTCTGTCCATCTCCTTTGCCCATCACTTAATTGGATGGTTTATCTTCTTCTTCGTGATATTTTGTAGTATCTTATAGATTATGGAGATCAGGCGTCAGTCTGACATAGAGTTGCCAAATATTTTTTCCCATTCTGTGGGTGTTCTTTTAATTCTATTAATAAAGTCTTTGGGTGAGCAAAAGTGTTTGATTCTTAATAGTTCCCATTTATCTATTTTCTCTTCTGTTGATTGAGGTTTCTTTGACAGATTTTGGAGTCTGTCCTCATTGTGTATTAAAACTTCCATTGTTGTTCCTACCTTTTCTTGGATGAGCTTTATCGTTTTAGGTTTGATATTTAGGTCTTTTATCCAGTTGGAGTTGGTTTTTGTATAAGGTGTAAGATATGGATCTTGATTCAGTTTATGGCAGATGGATAACCAATTTTGCCAGCACCATTTGTTGAAGATACTGTTTTTACCCCAGTTTAATGTCTTAGGGCCTTTGTCGAATATCAACTGTTCATAGGCAGATGGTGCCATCTCTGGGGTCTCAATTCTGTTCCATTGATCGATCTGTCTGTTCTTGTACCAGTACCAGGCTGTTTTGACCACTGTGGCAGTGTAGTATGTTCTAAGGTCGGGTAATGAGAGGCCTCCCAGTGTGTTCTTCTTCTTTAGTAGTACCTTACTTATCTGGGGCTTCTTCCCTTTCCAAACAAAATTGGTGATTTGTTTTTTGATCTCATTAAAAAATGATGCTGGAACTTGTATTGGGATTGCATTATATAAATAAATTGCTTTGGGTAAAATAGACATTTTCACAATGTTAAGTCTTCCTATCCATGAGCAGGGTAGGTTTTTCCATTTATCTAAGTCTCTTTTAGTTTCTTGTAGTAAGGGCTTGTAGTTCTCTTTGTAAAGGTCTGTTGTTTCTCTGGTTACATTGATTCCTTCCTCCCGCCCTACCCTTGCAGCCATCAAAGTCTTTTCTTCTACACGAGTCTGTTTTTAAGTTCCTATCATAGGGGTCTCATGCAATATTTGTCTTTTTGCTGCTGACTACTTTCACTCAACATAACATCTTCCCATTGAAACCAGGTTATCAGATGCTTCCTAAAATCATCATTGTTCTTTATCATTGCATAGTGTTCCACTGAGTATAGGTATACCATAGTTTATTTATCCATTCCTCTGTTGCTGGACATCTGGGTTGATTCCATCTTTTTGCTCTTGTGGACTGTGCTGCAATAAACATTCGTGTGTATGTATCTGTGGGTGGAAATGCCCTTGATTTTGGAGGATATATTCCAAGCAGTGGAATTGCTGGGTCAAATGGTATATCTGTTTCCATCTTTTTAAGAAAGTGCCAGATTGCCTTCCAAAGAGGCTGTACCATTTTGCAATCCCACCAACAGTGTAGGAGAGTTCCAATTTCCCCACAGCCTCTCCAGCATTTGCTTTTTTGTGCTTTTTGGATCATGGCCAACCTTGTTGGGGTGAGATGATATCTCATCGTCCTTTTGATTTGAATTTCTTTAATAGCTAATGATCATGAGCATTTCTGCATGTGTCTTTTGGCTGCTTGGATATTCTCTTTAGAGAAGCATCTGTCCATCTCCTTTGGCAATCACTTAATGGGATAATTTACCTTTTTTCTTATTGATATTTTGTAGTACCTTATAGATTATGGAGATCAGGTGTCAGTCTAACATACAGTTGTCAAATATTTTTTCCCTTTCTGTAGGTGGTATTTTAATTCTTTTGATAAAGTCTTTGTATGAACAAAAGTGATTCTTAGTAGTTCCCACTTATTTTCTCATCTGTTGATTATGCTTTGTTTGATTTTGAAGTCTGTCTATGTTGTGTATTAAAACTTCCATTGTTGATCCTATTTTTTTCTTGGATGAGCTTTATCATTTTAGTTTTGATATTTAGGTCTTTTGTCCCGTTTGAGTTGGTTTTTGAATAAGGTGTGAGATATGGGTCTTGTTTCAATTTTATGCAGATGAATATCCACTTTGGCAGCACCGTTTGTTGCAGAGGTTGCTTTTACTCCAGTTTAATGTCTTAGGGCCTTTGTTGAATATCAGCTGTTCATAGGAAGAGGGTGTCGTCTCTGGGGTCTCGACTCTGTTCCATTGATCTATCTATCTCTTTTTGTACCAGTACCAGGCTATTTTTACTACTGTGGCAGTGTAGTAGGTTCTAAAGTCAGGTAATGAGGGGCCTTCCAGTGTGTTCTTCTTCATCAGTAGTGCTTTACTTATCTGGGGCTTCTTCCCTTTCCAAACAAAGTTGGTGATTTGTTTCTCCATCTCATTAAGAAATGACACTGGAATTTGTATTGGAATTGCATTGTATAAGTAGATTGCTTTGGGTAAAATAGACATTTTCACAATGTTAAGTCTTCCTATCCATGAGCAGATAGGTTTCTCTATTTGTGTAAATCTTTCTTAGTTTCTTGTAGCCAGGTCTTGTAGTTCTCTTTGTAAAGGTCTGTTATTTCATTAGTTAGATTTATTCCTAGATATTTTATCTTCTTGAGGGCTATAGTAAATGATATTGATTTGGTAATTTCTTCTTTAATAATCTCATTGTTGGCATAAAGAATATTTTCTTGTAAAGCATTCAAAACACTTTGAAGAATTGCAAAATAGCAATTACTATGATTCATGAATATAAAAATTTTTAATGAACTTATTTGAAGTATATACTTTAATTAATGAAATTTAATTTAAATAATAAATAAAAGTTATTTATTTTTAATTCAAAGATTTTTACCTCATATGCATGTGAAAGTTGCACAACAAATAAGGAAGACCAAAGAAGAAGTAATGCCTCTGAATCGTGGCTTCGGTGAAGAATCTTGAGTATACCATGGACTGCCAGAAGAACGGACTAATCTGTCTTGGAAGACGTACAGCCAGAATGTTCCTTAGAAGTGAGAATGGCAAGACTTGTCTCATGTCCTTTAGATATGTTTTCAGGAGAGACCAGTTCCTGAAGAAGGACATCATGGTTGGTAGTGTTGTAGCGGAAAAAAAAATCACAAAGCTTAGTAAAGCAAAAAAGAAAGTTTTATTCAGCATATTTTCAAAAAGGCAAAAGGAGGAAATCAGAAAAGCAGGCTTCTGGAGCTATGTCTGTCCAAATCTAAGGAAATTACAGAACGGGCAAAAGTGGGAAAATGATAAGCATGCTGCTACAGTCAGGTCTGTCCGAAGTCCAGGGAATATTACAGACCAGGCAAAGATGAGGAAAGGAAGAAGCATGCTGCCACAGCCGTGTCTGCCTGAGTTTAAGGAACATCATAGAACCATCAGTATATACTTGTATTAACATGGAAAACCTAACTCAAACCCAGTGACGCTGAGCCAGCAAACCTGTAGACAGAGTAGAACTACCCCATAGAGTTTCCAAGGAGTACCTGGTGGATTTGAACTGCTGACCTTCTGGTTAGCAGCCATAGCACTTAACTACTATGTCACCAGAGTTTCTGTATTAACAGTAAAACTGGGTAAAACCATTGAAAGCTTCATCTTTTCACTGACTGGCTAGAAACTTTGATCCTACATTTCGCATCATATTTCTTAACAATCATTGGTCCAGCTTTCAGTAACAACAGTCAGGAGGGTCTTCACTGGTCCAACAAATTTTCTATTCTCTAAATGTTAAAAGAAAAAGATGGGAGTGGAAAATTTTTTGTGTTTTGGCTTTTATGAAAGATTCTCTAAAAATATATATTCCAAGATTGTCCCATCTATTGTTTTCATCTCAGGCCCAGTGGCTGTCTGCTGGTGAGTCTTTGTGGATCAAGCTCCAGCCTGGTCACATTCTCCATACTTAAGGACAGGGAATAATGATTCCACTATCATTTTCTGAATCAGTCAAGGACCATCAGAAAAGAGTAAGACTCTGGCTTAGATGGATTGATACATTGGCTGCAAACAATGGGCTCAGATATGTCTGAGGATGGTATAAGACTGAGGAGTGTTTTGTTCTGCTGTACACAGTCTCTGTGAGTCAGAACTGGCTTGGAGGCATCTAACAATAACAGCAAAGTGTGTGAAAACCGGAAACTATGTAATGTGGAAACTTGTCAGAGAAGGGAAACTCAAATATTTTCCACCATAGCGCAAAAAAGGTGTTAAGACTGCATCTTGTCAAAGGTGGGGAACTTGGGAAATTAGGAAAATGAGGCAGTCTCATTGAATTCAGCTCTCACAGGTTTCACTGTATATGTTGGTGTCAGTCTTGACTCATAATAATGTTGTGCATAAGTCAAAACACAAAACAAGATACCATTGCTATTGGGTTGTTTATGATTCCTAGTGACCCTATAAGGCAGAGTAGAACTACCCAAATAATTTCCAAGGAGCACCTTGTGGATTCAAATTGCCGGCTCTTTGTTTAGCAGTGGTAGCACTTAACCACTAAGCCGCTAGTTTCCACCTTATGTATAACACAACAGTATTTGTTTTTAATCTTTGCCTGGTCTTGTGTCAGCCTCAAAGTCCTTGCTATGTTTGAGCCCGTTGTTGCCACCAACACATTATTAATCCATCTTGTTGAGGGTCTTTCTCTTTCTCGCGGACTCTCTACCAAGCATGATGTCTTTCTCCAAGGATTGGTCCCTCCTGACAACATGTCGAAATATGTGAGATGAAATCTTGCCGTCCTCACTTCCAAATACGTCATTACTATATCCTTGTATGAATGAGTGTTTCAGGTCTTGTGAACACAGGTGAACAAGAGAGACAAGGGTCGTGGCTTTAAACCTCCCCTGTAGTTGGCTAAATGGTACCCCTTAAAGAGATAAATTCAAGTCTGAATCCCTGGTACCTGTGAATGTTATCTTCCTGGGAAAAAGGGTATTTGCAGATGTAAGCAAGTTAAGTACAAACAAAAATTATTTTTTCCTATCTTTTTCATCTTGAGATGAGGTTGTCCTGGACTACCCAGGTGGACCTGTGAGAGTACAGAGGTTAGTCAACTACAGACAGGGAAAAACAAAACACCACCAACATTCACACACTGAAAGAATCAGAGAGGGTCTGAAGGCAGAGCAAATGAAGATACCAGCATTTGCCACCATAGAGGACAAAGGGTCAGCATCTATCCACTACAGGGACCAATGAGCAGAAAGAACCAAAAATTCCAGGAGAAGGGGAAAACTAGAGTAGAAAACCCTGGAATAAGAAAGGATTTGGGCTCTCAGACCTTTTCTCTGAGTAGCCTGCTTGACGCTCCTTGTTAAGTGTACTGAACCAAAAAAAACAAACCTACTGCCATCAAGTTGATTCTGACTCACAGCGACCTTATAGGTCAGAGTAGAACTGTTCCATACTTTTCAAGGAGCGGCTGGCAGATTTGAACTGCCAACCTTTTGGTAAGCAGCCATACCACTTAAGCACTAGGCCACTGCATTTCTGTCAAATGTACTAGTCCCAATTAAAACTCTTTTGCATGCTTAGCTTTTTGCCTGTGCATGTCTCTTTGTTCGAAATTTTTCTTACACTGGAAACAAAAATCTAGGGACACTTTTCCAGTTACAGACCCTAGATCCCATGTCAAGAGTCCTTATAAGACACAGAAGACGAGATGCAGAGCCAGAGGAGGAGGCCGTGTGAAGACAGGCAGAGATGAGACTAAGGCTGCCACAAGCCTGGGAGCTGCTGGAACTGCTAACAAAACAAACCCCAAACCCATTCCCATCGAGTGGACTGACTCCTATCCATCCTATAGGACAGAGTAGAAATGCCCCATAGAATTTCCAAGAGGCACCTGATGAATTAGAACTGTCAACATTTGGTTAGCAGCTGTGGCACTTAACCACCATGCTAGCTGGAAAAGGTAGAGAAGGGTCATTCTCTAGGGCGTTGAAGGGAAACTGGTCCCATGAACATCTTGATTTTGGACTTATGGCCTTCACAACTGTGAGAGAATGCATTTCCATTATCTTAAAATGTCCAGTTTGTGAGAATTTGTTGTGGCAGCCACAGGAAACCAATGCACTACCTTCATGCTGATAATTCTCAAGTTTGTTTCTAGATACATCTTCTCTGAACGCACAGGTATCCCACCAGCTACTGGGCATCTCTGTGCCCTATCTAGAACTTCATGTGCTCCCCCAAACTCTGGACTCCCCTGAGTGCTTTCTCAACTAGACCTACACTACCCATCTTCCTACCTCAGTAGCTCTGTCCTTCTAGGTGCTCATGCTCCAAACTTTGGACTGTACTTGACCCTCACCTTTGTCTCACCCCACATGTCCAGATCGTTGGCAAAGTTGTTTGACTCTGCCATTGAAATCCATCCAGAACACAATCCCTCACCTCTTCCTCCATGGCCACCAGCCTGTTCCAAGGCATTGTCATCTTCGGCTGCTGTGATTGCGGAAGTTTCCCTAATCTCTTGCCTGTTCTCAGGGTACTTGTCAGAAATGGAGATTGAGTCATCCATTTGCTGAGGATTCTGTGGTGGCTCGCCAGTGCGTGCTTGCGTGCATGCGTGCGTCCGTGCGTGCGTGTGTGTCTGTGAGTGTGGGTGTGTATATACGTGAAAGCAGGGCTCCAACCCAGAGTGTCCCATTCAGCAGGCCTGAGAGCAGCCCCGGGCGATGCTGATATTGCAGCTCTACACCTCGCTGTTGGAGAACCGCCGAGTCAGATCTTCACGTGCTCACTCCAGGAAGTGCTCGAGATACTGTTGGTGGAAAACATGCAAAATAGACCAACGATGATGAAAGTTTCCTTTCCAAGGATCTCTGTGACCTAGCTCTGTCCGCAGGCCACCATAAAGATTTGTGAGTCTTGTGTCTTTTTTGACGGCAGGGGGCACTGTTCACACTGTAGGCTCTGTGAATGGTGCAACTCCGGAGCCGCTCAGTGAGCAACCTCCTCAGGCAGCCCTGTCACATCCTGGGTGTCCTTCCTCCCTCTCCCTTCTCTGCGCTCAGCTGCTCACCTGGAAGTCTGAGTTGGGACAAGGTCCAGGGAGGAAATTATGGTCCCAGCTTATTCTTCCTGTGTAACTCTGTAATTAACTTGCTCTCTTTGAATCTCAGAAACCCGGGTGACGTAGTGGTTAAGTGTTACAGCTGCTAACCAAAGGGTCGGCAGTTCAGATCCACCAGGTTCTTCTTGGAAACCCTATGGGGCAGTTCTATTCTGTCCTGTAGGGTCGCTATGAGTTGGAATTGACTCGATGGCAGGGAGTGGTTATGCAATTTATTTCATATAAGGAGCTCTGGTGGTGTGAGCAGTGGTTAAAGGAATTGACTGCTAACCAAAAGGTCACTGGCTGGAAACCACCAGCGGCCACGTGGAGGGAAGATGGGGCAGTCTGCTTCCCTAGAAGTACGCAGCCCTGGAAACCCTTTATAGTCACTATGAGTCAGAATTGACAGCCAGCAGTGGTTTTTTTTTTTTTCTTTTTAAAATACATTTGATATATTTATTTTGCTTATTGTTGGTCTCTCCCTTTCGAATATCTGGTAATGCGGCAGGGTTTTTTTTTTTTTTTTAGCTGAAGTGAAAGTCACATAAACTATTTTAAAGTGAACAATGATTTTAGTGCATTCACATTACTGTGCCAGCACCATCACTAACTAGCTCCCCAACATATTCATCACCCTAGAGGAGACCCTCTGGCCACTACGAGTCACTCTCTGCTCCCCTCCCCAGTCCCTGGCAACGGCTAATCTACCTTCTGCCTTTCTGGATTTATAAATCCTGGATAGTCCACATAAATGACCTTTTGCGTCTGCCTTCTCTCCCTTGCAAACCCTGGTGGTGTAGGTAGCAAGGTGGTTAAGTGCTACGGCTGCTAACCTTCCAGTTCAAATTCTCCAGGTGCTCCTTGGGAACTCTATGGGGGCAGTTCTACTCTTTCTATGGGGTCGCCATAGACAACCCAGTGGCAGCGGGTTTGGTTTTTGGTCTCTCACTTAGCGTGTGTTCAAGGCTCCTTCATGCTGAGGTGCGTATCAGGTCATTCCTTTCTGTGGCTGAATAACGCTCTGTTGTGTGTGTACACCACATTTTCTTTCTCCATTTTCCATTTGTTCTGCTGATGGACTTTTGGATTGTTTCTACCTTTTGGCTACTGTGACTAGTGTGACTGTGAACATGTGTGTACAAGGCTGTGTTTCTGTACCTGTTTTCAGTTGCTTTGGGTAGATTCCTAGGAATGAAATTGCTGGGTCATATGAAAACTCTGTGGAAACCTTGGTGGCATAGTGGTTAAGGGGCGTGTCTGCTAACCAAAATGTTAGCAGTTCAAATTCATCAGCAGCCCCTTGGAAGCCCTGTATAGGCAGCTTAGCTCTGTCCTATAGGGTCGATATGAGTAGGAATTGGCCCATGGCAATGGGTTTCTTTCATTCATTCTTTTTTTTTTTTTTTTTTTGGTATGGTAATTCTGTGTTTAAATTTGTAAGGAACCACCAGACAGTTTTCCAGAGGCAGGGCTTTCTGTGTCTTCTTCGCTGTTATAGATCCTATTCTGAGAGAAGAGCTGGTAAATAGTAGCTGCTCAGTGAGTATCTGTTGGTTGAGTAAACAACTAGGTTGACTGAGAGGAGTCAGATGGTTGCATGAAAACCACTCACTGCCTGGCACATAGTAAGTGCTCAGTAACCACTGTTGTCGAGTCAATTCTGACTTGTAGTGGCCTGTTTACTACTACCTTTGGGGCCCCTGGCTGGCACGGATGATTAAGGGCTTAGCTGCTGCCTGAAAGGTTGGCAGTTCAAGCCCACCCAGAAGTACCTCGAGGCAAGGCCTGGCGATCTACTTCTGAAAAATCATCCACCGAAAACCTCGTGACGCACAATGCTACTCAGACACACGTGGGGTCACCACGAGTTGGCATCAACTCATCCATTACTATTTCTTCTTCTTGTTATTCAGGCCAAACATTCTAGCTACACAGGCCTCCTATGACCAGCTGTTTGACTGAAGACTGAGGGGTCCAAGCCAGGGACGACCTTGGTATGGGCACGTGGCTCATTTGGTTCTCAGGTCGCTGGGCTCAGCCACTGTCAGCTTGGCCTGTCTTACTCAGCATTGGGGACCTGGAGGTGGTCATATTATAATGTGCGTGATATTAGGAAGTGAGTTCCGGGTGAGGAGAGGACAGGACTCAGCAGCTGTGTTTCTTGCCCTTCCTGTTTTTCTCCTACTAACTATCTACCCTGGTGGTGCAGTGGTTAAATCAATCAACTGCTAACTCAAGGATCAGCAGGTTGAAACCAGTAACGGATCAAAGGACAAAGATGTGGCAGTCTGTTTCCATAGTGATTTATAGCCTTGGTCAACTATGAGTCAGAATCAACTCTAAGGCAGTGAGTTTGGGTTTAGTTTTTCTGGTAGCTTCTTTCCTGCCTGGCCTCCCAGCTGTTCTGGTCCCTTGCCACAGCTTCCTGTTCTTCCTTCTGTCCTCCTCCCCTGATTTATCATTCCTGGCCTGATTGGCCTGTACACCCTCCCAGTGGGGCTGCTGACTTAGCATTTTGTGATTAGGCCAGCCTCAGAGTCCTGGGTTCAGCCCCATGGGACTGGGGGTCAGGGAGGAAAGCCAGGCAGTTCCAGGCCTTGCCATGTGGTTGTGGTCAGCTGGATCAGAAATCGGATGCTCTGGGTAACTCAGTTCTTGGGGAGGAGGGATATCAAGGTCAGTGGGTTGGTCCTTGTTTCTGCCCAGGGCGTAGTTCATGCCCTCACCTCTAAGCTAAGCTGAGGGTGGCCCCACCTCCGGGGACTGGGGTCTGGGGTTGCTTCAGTGGGGCTGACTGGATGGTGTTGAAAGAGTCAGTGAGCCTGGGGACCTGGCCCCAAAGGTGACTTGAGTAAGGGTTTATTTAGCAAGCAGGTTGGTCACTCAGTCATTCAACAAACATTTACTGAAAACCTAGTGTGTGTCAGCAGTAAGGAGCAATGAACAGGACAGACAAAAAATAACTGCCCTTGTAGATGCGACCTGCTGATGGGGGTGGGGAGGAGGAGCCCCGAGTAAGCAAGAAAAATAACTGAAATACACTCAGTCTCCCTTGTCTATGGTGTTGGTCCTTATACATACGCCTACCTGCTAATATTTCTTTGTAACCTCAGAATCAATGTTCAGGGAACTTTTGCCATCATTCCAGTACAAGCAAAGACAAAACGTTTGAGTCTCCCATGCAGATGCCACCGGCCGGAAGCGAACGAGATGACGCTCTGCCTTCTTATTTTCTCTCTCATACTGCAAACAAGTGTCCTTTTTGTGGTCTATTTGGTGCCACAGTTTTTGCATTTTTGTGCTTCTTTTTGGTGACTTTGCTATTTAAAATGGACCCAAACATAGTACTGAAGGGCCATCTAATGTTTCTAACTGCAAGAAGGCTGTGACGTGCCTCACAAAGGAAATACCTGCCTTAGAGAAGCTTTGTTCAGGCGTGAGTTACAGTGCTGTTGGCCAGGAGTTCAATGTTAATGAATCAACGATATGTATCACACAGGATGATGCATTGATCAATCACAAGAAACCTAACCTTGTATTACCTCTTGGAGCAGTGGCTCAGCGTTTGTTAACTCAGTGTCAGCAGTGACTGCATAGGACATAACTACCATCACTAATGAGAGCGCACTGCACAGAGAATGTTAGGTAGAAAAATGCTGTGTGCATTGTGTGGAGAAGGCCAGTTTGGAATTTTAAGGCCTTGCTCAGAAGGAGACTTTGGGCCCAAGCAGGAACTTGTGTTACACTCAGGGTGCTTGCACTGATGTTTCTTTTGCTTGGAACGAGTTTCTTCCAGATAATCCACTCCAACTCATAACAAACTTACAGAACAGAGTAGAATTGCCCCATAGAGTTTCCAGGGAGTGGCTGGTAGATTTGAACTGCTGACCTTTTGGCTGGTAACCAAGCTCTTAACCACAACTGAGCTCTTAATCACTGCACCACCTGGGCTCTTAGGGACACATTAGTGAACAACAACTGCAAAAACTGCTACTCTTGGGGACAGTAACAGGAAGGAAGACAGTGAATGAAGTAAGCCAAATATCTTAGAAGTTGTCTTACATGGTAAAAAAAAGCCAAACCCGTTGCCATCAAGTCAATTCTGACTTGTAGCCATCCTGTAGGATAGAGAAGAACTGCCCCCTACAGTTTCCCAGGAGCGCCTGCCCAGTTTGAACTGCCACGCTTTTGGTCAGCAGACACAGTTGTTAATCACTAAGCCACCACAGTTTCCTGTTACATAGCATTAAGTGGAAAAATAAATCAGCAAGGGGGAATCAGGTGTCGATGGGAGGTCACAATAAAAAGGATCACTGCATTGAAATCATGCAAAGTATTCTCTCAGGTCATAAGAGAAGTAACCTAGCAATAAATAACAGAATGATACCTGGAAAATCCCCAGTATCTGGAAATTAAAAACACACTTCTGAATGACCCTTGGGTTCAAGAGGGGAAATGAGAAATATTTTTAACTGAAAGTAAAAACATAACATATCAAAATGTGTGGGACGCATGGAAAGCAGTCTAAGAGGGAAATGTACAACAGTGAAAGCATTGAGACTAAAAGGAGGAACTGGAAAGACCCTACTGGTAAGATGATGTTTGAAAATGTCCTGTTCATATTGGGCAGGTGCTCCTGGGAAACTAAGACTTCATGGCAATGGGTTTGTTTTTTTGGCTTTAATGTATCCCTAGTACCTAGTGCCTAATACATAGTAGGTGGTCAACACACATCTACTGAATGAATGAATGAACTAATGATTTTCATTTGACAAATCAAGACACTGATGATCAGAGATAGTGTTTCATTCCCCTGAGGTCACACAGTGAAAAAGGGGCAGAGCTGGGGCTCCGAGGCACATAGCCTTGTGTTATATCCAGTTGATAGAGTTGGAACCCACCAGCAATTTCTAAACAACTACTGTATGCCAGGCCCCAAGGAATGGCATGTGGCCATCACCACTACACTGAGAGACCACTCAAGATTCATGCATTTATCTTAGTCCATACCTACTTGTCTTTTGTTCTTTTCCTAGGGCTGCTGAGACAAATATCCACGCACTATGGTACAAGAATGAGGATATTGTTGCTGATGTTAGGGGGGATCCTGGTTGAAAGCAGAGAACACCAGGAAGATGTTTACCTGTGTTTTATTGAGTATGCAAAGGCATTCAACTGTGTGGATCATAACAAATTATGGATAACATGGAGGAGAATGGGAATTCCAGAATACTTAATTGTGCTCATGAGGAAACTGTACTTAGACCAAGAGGCAGTCACTCAAACAGAACAAGGGGATACTGTGTGGTTTAAAGTTGGGAAAGGGGTGTGTCAGGGTTGTACCATTTTACCATACTCATTCAACCTGTATGCTGAGCAAATAATATGAGAAACTGGACTGTATGAAGAAGAATGGGGCATTAGGATTGGTGAAGGCTCATTAACAACCTGCATTATGCAGATGACACAATTTTGCTTATTGAAAATGAAGAGGACTTGAGGCATATACTGATGAAAGTTGAAGACCACAGGCTTCAGTATGGATTACACCTCAACAAAAAGAAAATAAAAATCTTCACCACCAACAGCAACATCATGATAAAGGGAGAAAAGATTGACGTTGTCAAGGATTTTATTGGGTTTTCCCTAATACTCATGGAAGCAGCAATCAGGAGATCAAGCTGTATATTGCATCGGTCAAATCTAGGGCAAAAGGCCTCCTTAACGTCTTGGAAAACAAATATGTCACTTTGAGGATTAAGGTGTGCCTGACCCAAGCCATGTTATTTTCATGTACATGAGGAAGCTGGACAATGAATGAGGCAGAGGGCAGCAGAACTGATGCCTTTGAATTATGGTGTTGGTGAAGAATATTGACTATACCAGGGACTGCCAGGAGAGTGGACAAAGGTGTCTTGGAAGAGGTACAGCCTGAATGATCCTTAGAAGTAAACCTAAAGAGACTTTATCTCACTTGGGAATGTTAGTAGGGAGAAGCAGTCCCTGGAAAAAGACTTCATATCTGGTAAAATAGAGGATCAGCAAAAGAGAAGACTCTCAATGAGATGGATTGATACAGTGGCTGAAACAATAGGCTGAAACCTAGCAACACTTGTGAAGATGGCCCAGAATCTGGCAGTGTTTCATTCTGCTGTGCACACAGTTATTATGAGCCGGAACTGACTCAGCAGCACCTAACATCAGCAGAATCATTTATGTGTGAAGACTGGACAATGTGTAAGAAAGGTTGAAGAAGAATTGATGCCTTTGACTTATGGTTGCCTTAGTCATCTAGTGCTGCTTTAACAGAAATGCCACAAGTGGATGGCCTTAGGAAGAGAAATTTTGTTTTGTCACAGTCAGCAGACTACAAGTCCAAATTCAGGATATCAGCTCCAGGGGAAGGCTTTTTCTTCTGACTCCAGAGGAAGGTCCTTGTTGTCAAGCTTCTGGACTGGAAGCTTCTGAGATGCAGGGACCCTGGTCCTTTCCAAAGATATGCTCAGCTCCTGGCACTGCTTCTTGGTGGTACGTGGTCCCCAAATCCCTCTGCTAGATTCTTTCTTTTATTTCTCAAGAGAGTGCCTCAAGGCACAATACAATTTTACCCACGGAGTCTCGCCCCACGGACCCAACTGCCAACCATCCACCCTCATTAACCCCAGAGAGGCAGGATTTAAATCATGGGGGGGTATCACACAACACCAGGAATCACGGACCAGCCAAAGTACCACCCACATGTTTGGGGGGAACACAATTCAGCCCACGACAGTCGTGTTGGTGAAGAATGCTGAGCATACCAGAAGAATGAACAAATCTGCCCTGGAAAAGTACAGCCACAATCTCCCTTAAAAGCAAAGTGGTGAGGATTTGTATCACGTACTTGGGACATATTATCAGCTGGGACCAGTCCCTGGAGAAGGACATCACGCCTGGTAAAGCAGAGGGTCAGTAAAAAAGAGGAAGACCCTTGACAAGACGGACGGACTGACACAGTGGCTACCACAATGGATTCTAACACGGCAGTGACTGTGAGGAAGCACAGGACAGAGCAGTGATTCATTCTGCGACAACTGAGATTGCTGTGAATCGGAAACAGCCTGCTGGTACCTAACAACTAGTTTTAAATCCCTGGATAGATAACAGATCCTGTGGCCTAGCCCTTATTCTGTAATGTGGAATTACTTAGCACACCTCACTTTATCATCTTACTGCAAATGTCACTCCCTGTAGGAAACCCTCCTGGCCGTCTTCTCTACACTAGTCCTCATCCCATCCAATTGCCCTGCTTTAATTTTTAGAGTGCTTAGTGACTTATTTCTATGTTTGTTTCTTGTCTCTGCTGTCTAGATTGAAATTTCCACCAGGGAAGGAGTTTCTCTGTCTTTGTCACCTGGGACCTGGCAGTTTGTGGGAGATCCATGGCGAGTGCTGTCATTGTGTTTACTTCCATACATCAATCCAAGCTGAGGAGACAGACAAGTGGGTGCAATGCTTATGCAAATAGGTGGGGTTTCCTTTCAGGTTGGATTTGCATGCCCTTGCCTTTAAGGAAAAAGGAACTGAGAAAGACCCAAGAAGCTGGAGGAGGAGGGCCAAGGGTAGAAGCTGCAAAGCTCCAGCAGTCTCTTCTCACGCTCACCTTATTGACTGCCACCATGGGTACCTTGTATACTAATGCTCGTTTCCAAGACCTGTCGGGTATAGCACCGGCCACACTCAGTCTGGGGACTAGGGTGGTCAGGACCCTGGTTACAGAATTCCCATCCTGGTTAGCTGGGTGGGAGGCCAGGGCATGAGAGACAGAGGAGAGAGTGGGTCGGGCCCTGACTTGCTTCTCTCTTGGAAGGAGCCAGGGAGGAGGAAGATGATGATTACGAGAACTCCACACCACCCTACAAGGACCTTCCTCCCAAGCCAGGTAAGACGGCTTCAGTGAGGCCAGTTAGAGGGATGTGGGCTTGGGGGCTGTGGGGAGCAGAATCCTCAGGGGCTGTTGGCTGTGTGTCCAGCCCCATGCTAGGCACCACAGTAGTGGGGGAGTCATTGTCTGTGCCCTGCCCTTAGTCTGATGGGGGCAGTAAGGAAGTTCTGGACACAGCCTTGACTGAGCAGGGCACAGCTGGGACACACCAAGGGATAAGGGAATTTGCTGGGACAATGGAAAGCTCTGACTGCAGTGCTGCAGCCTTGGGAGCCAGCCAAGGCTCTGGAGGAGGACATATTGGACTGGAACTGGAAGGATGTTTAGGAATCTGTTAGGGAGTCAAACCCAGGAAGGGACCAGTGGGAGCGAAGGTCCTGAGACATGAAAGCTAACGTGTCTAAGGAACCGTGAATGGACTGTTGGCTCTCTTGCTCCCATACGTGCACACTGAAGACCTGGGCTTGACTTAGAACTGAAGTCTGATAAACCAAAAACCAAAGCCTGTGCTGTCGAGTCGATTCCAACTCAAAGTGACCATATGGGATAGAGTAGAACTGCCCCATAGAGTTCCCAAGGAGCCCCTGGGGGATTTGAACAGCCAATCTTTTGGTTAGCTGACGTAGCACTTAACCTCTGTGCTGTGTGGGCTTGCTTGGAAGCCTTCTCGACGTTGATTCTCACCAGGGCTGGGGAGGCTCAGAGATTCCAAGGGCTCAGCCAGTCATGCTGACTGTGTCCTTGGAGAGTAGCCATTCTGTGTGGGGTGGGACTGTGCCTGCCCCATTCATGAGCCTAGAGTGGGGCTACCCTCACAGATCCAGGGACAGCATGAGGTACAGCAAGAGGCAGGAGGTGAACTGGCTTCTGCTGTTTGACTGTCTCACCTCCAACTCCAGCCCTGGCCCCAACATGAGCCACAAATTTAACTCCATAACCAACCTCATCCCCAAATACAGGGCTACCTCTTCCCCAGTGTAGACCCTCTCCACCCCCAAAATGAGGCCCTATCCCAGTCTCCATTCCCAGCTACCACCAAACCTAAACTTCTTTATCTTTGTCAAACCCAGTTTGGACTCTATTCTTCAGTCCAACCACGTCCTGAATCACAACCCTACCCACGTCTCCAACAGTATCCCCAACCGCACAACTGCATCCATATCCCAGTCCAGACTCCCATCAAACCCTTACTCCGACCTCACTCCATGCCAAATCCCACTTTTATTCCTATCGCCTTTCCAAATTCATCCCCACCCCCGAACTCAACTTTGTCTTTAACTCAGGGTGACCAACTACTTCAATTTTTCCAGGGCTGAGGGATTTCCCTGGATATGAGAACTTCTGATTAAAAAAAAAAAAAAAGATTGATTAAAAAGGAACAAAAGGTTATGTACATGCCACATAGTTATAAGAGTTCTAGAAATGAAAACTCTGTAAGTTTTCCTGACCGCAAGAATCAAAATCGGGGACATTAGTCAGAGTGTTTTACCATCTCCTACTAGGAAGACAATGCCTAAGGTGAAAATCCTGCAGAGATGTGCATGTCTGTGGCACCCCACTGTGCCAGTAGCAGGAGTAGTTCAGAGGGGCATGGGCCAGCCCCCCGAAAAAGAAGCAGAATAAGGTTGATCAGATTTGCTTTTATTAGGGCACTTACAGACAAAGGTCTGCACTAAGATTCCCATGAGGGATGGGGACATATCATGTCACCAGGGTAGAGGTCTGCATAAGGCAGTGTAGGTTAGAGGTTTACGTACTTAGTGCTTATGTGCAAGGGCACCTGCAAAGGACCTAGGAAAAAGCATGTCTAATCTAGGATGGGTGCTTTTTTGTGTGTGAGTACATTAGTTAATGGGTTCCCATTGAAGTTACTACGCAGTCAGTTGTTTGGTGTTTTTTTTTTTCCTGTCCCAAGTCATCACTCCTCAGTAAGGTACTCTGGTGCTTTCCCAAAGCTCTTTGCAGGCAGGGTCTATCTCGTATTGTTCATGGCCTTCTCAGTGTTCAGATATTAGCTTAGCTGTTTTTAAAATAAATTATTTAAAAATACATCCTTAAAATCTTTAACATACAGATAGCACATACTCATAACAGAAAAATTGAAAAAGTCAAGTAACCAGGATGCAAATAATAATCACCATAATCCCTCCATGGAGAGAAAACATTTTTAACACTTCAAATGAAAGTCCTTCTTCCTTTCTCTCTCTGTAAGTGGGAAAACAGGGAAAGTCCTAGGCAATTAAGGATGGCTAGTCACTCTACGCTGTTGTTGTTGCTGTTAGGTGACATCAAGTCTGTTCCGAATCACAGTGACCTTATGTACAACACAACTCTATAATCATGCCAAATTCATTTCCATTTTCATACCCAGCTCCGTCTCCAACCTCCCCCTTCACCTTCTGTTGCAACTCCAATCCAGTGTCCATTATTCCCTTCAATCTTGTTCCCATCCTCAAATAAGTCCTAACCTGAGCCTCTCTTCTGCAGGTTCAATGGCTCCTCCAAGACCCCCAAGGGCAGGTGAGCTGGGGGTGGGGGTATAGGAGACTCAGTGCTGACTTTGCCCTGTAGAAACTGAACACCATTCTTCCCTTCCCAGAAAAGAGAATGAAGATCCCCTCAATTCGTTGCAAGCCCCAGAAGACGGCAGGTGAGAGTCCAGGGTTGGAACCTCTGGCTCATCTGGCTAAAGACCTGTTCTTTATAACTGTTCTCTCTCTGACCCCTTACAGGGCTGTCCCTCACCCCTGTGTCTGGCATCTCTTCTCAGCTAGGTGAGTAGACAGATCCCTTGAGAAGCCTGAGAGGGGAGCACATGGAAGGCTCACAGCCCACTATTTCTCCAGCTCCCCAATCCTGACCAGGAAACAAAGCTGTTAAGGAGACTCTTGGCTGACAGAGTCTTTTGGCAGGTTGTCCGTAAATCTCTCTGCTCTTTTTCCCAGGTGTTGAAGTGGAAGCTTACCCATCCCAGCCGCCCCCATCCAGTAAGTCCTTATCTTCTCCTGCTGTGCACCATCTCCTCTGTCACCAGCCAGGGCATTTGAATCAGACCTATGGCTCCCATGGTGAGACAGGGGCCAGAGGGAATTTTTTCCATTTCAGAAGCTTCTCCCTACTGAGTATAGGCAGACCCCCAGGGTCCCAGGGTCCCAGGGTCCCAGGCTTGGGAGAGATGATGAGACATCTACAACAGCGACCTGCCAGGAACTCTTCAGGCCCAATTTCTTGCTTAGGTAAGATCTAAGCAACATTTCTTGTCCAGATGCAAAAGCTGTTGGCTTCTTTGGACAGGGAGCAGCTTGGACAGATGCTGGCAGTTTATCTTTCTACACTCTTTGTATAGCTGGGTCTTAAAAAAAAAATTCAGTCTGACAATCTCCGGCTTTTAATTAATTAGACAATTTATGTTTAGTGTAATTATTAATACCGTTGGATTTAGGTCTATACCTTATTTCTTTTTCTGTATATTCTACTTTTAGTCTTGTTCCATGGTATTATTTGTTAGAGCATAACAGGTCTTAGATGTTAAAGAGCACGACTGGTTTTAATTTCCAAAGTGGAGACAATATACTGACGCCATAAGGGCAAGGATCCAGTCAGATAATAGGGAGGCAAAATAATGCTTGGTGCCCAGTAGAGTTTTATAGATGTTCAAGCCTCTTTGGTGTTTACTGTCCCGATATCCGTTTGCTGACCTAGGATGCAAATAATGACCACCATCATCTGTTTCCCTTTTCTTGGAGGAAGGCTCAAAGCTTCTTTCTTCACTCTCCAAAGCACTGGTAGCAGTCTTCCCACTTCCTGCCCCCCTACAGCAACTCCAGTGACCTGTCTCAGCCAGAAGCCAGGGGGTCCTAGTCGCTGGTGGGAAGACAGACTGATGATGCTTCTGTGTCTGCTGGTGGTGATTTCATTGCTCTTGGGGTGTATCAGCCTGGCTGTGACTCTGATTAATTGTGAGTAGCACCAGGATGGGGTGTGGGGGAGATTGGTGTGGGGTGCAGGATAACCTGGGCTCAAACTGGACTCCTCCTTGTAGACCGGGCAGTGATGGAAGAACTGAAGATGTTAACCCTTCAGCAGATGGCATGGCAAGCAAACTGTGAGTGCTTTCAATTATTTCTTCATACCAGCTATGTTGAGCACTATGCACAAGGCACTGTGCTGGGCACTGGGGGTAGAATGGTGAAGACGTCAGAAATAGTCCCTGCCCTTATGCACTTGTGCAGCGTGAGTCTAGACCTGCACTGTTTAATATGACTGCCACGAGCCACGTGGTGGTAGTGAGTACTTGAAATGTGGTCAGTGTGAACTGAGATGTGCTATAAGTGTAAAATACCAATTTCAAAAACTTACTATGAAAGAAGAGTGTTTCAGACTTGTTTCACACTGAAATGGTAACATTTTAACATATTGGGATAAGTAAAAAATATTATTCAAATTAATTTTACCTTTTTTTACTTTAAAAGATGTGGTTATAAAAATTATATATGTGGTTCAGATTATTATTCTATTAGACAGTGCTGGTATATATAGTCATTAATTGAGTCATCATCCAAATGGGTATAAAATTCCAAAAGAAGAGGAATTTGGCCCTTGAAAATGTCTAAACAGGGGTCTTGACCTTCTCTAGGGGAGGCCAAAAAGAGCTTCTCTACTGAAGTGGTGCTACAGCTGAGTAAAGGAAGGGGAAGAGTTAACCAGAGGAGGGATTGAGGGTCTTAGGCATGTGCAAAGGCCCTGTGATAAGAGGAAGCATCACGAGTACAAGCGAGGAAGATGGTGCAGCTGGGCCAGCGGGAGATGCTGGCGGCTTAGATGAAGGTGGTGGCCAGAGAATGGAGAGAAATAGGAGGAGCAGAGAGAAGTTTAGAAGGTATCTTTGACAGAACTTGAGAATGGATTGGGATTGGTGGTGTGCAAAAAGGGTGTGTGTGTGTGTGTGTGTGTGTGTCAAATTCAAGGATAACTTGTCTTTCTGCTTTGGATGATTGAAGGGCTATCCATTGAGCTATGGATGTTGAAGGAGAGTCAAGTTTGGGGGGAAAGTCACACGTTAGTTGGAGAAGAGTCTTCTGAGTTGGGCCGAACTTTGTCAGGAGTGTTGCAGCCTGGGAATTGCTCCATTCCACATCCCCCACCCCGTACTTCACATCCACCACTCTCCCACTCACATCGCATCTGCGACTGCACAGTGCCCGGAATCCAATAAGAAACCTTGGCTTGGCATTCAAGGACTCACCTTACCTCGAGCTCAGATGTTTGTGAATTTCTCTCTATCCCTGCTACAACAGCCTTCCCCAAACCACCTGGCCCTGCACCCCTGTTCTTCAAGTGGTCCCTGCCTACTGGGCTTTGTTTTCCTTCTCACAGTCACTGAATCACTCTTTTCCTCAGCCTCCTTTCTCCAGGAATCCCGATGCCCTCACCCCTCCAAACTCCAGGGATTAGTCCCTCCTCTGAGTCCCTCTAAGGCTCCTTCTGGGCTCTGAGCATGGTTTTTTGTTTGAGTTTTAGCACCACCCTCCAGGACACGGTGTGGTAGGTGCGTAGCTCTTGTTTCTCTCTAGGGCATCTACGGTCAGCAGTGGGTGGGTGGGTATGTGGGGGTTCTGGGTCTCTAACTGTCAAGCTCATCCTTGCTGACAGTGACTGGCGTGGTGAGCCTAGCTGGCCTGAAGAAGGACATTGATCGCTTGAAAAGTGACACTAACAAGTCCCTGGTGGAACTTCGGGGCTTATTAGGTGAGTGGAACTTGGGGAACTTCCCATGGAGGGGGGCATAGCAGAGCCAGCACACTGAACAAACTCCATGAGAGCTATTCTCTGTGCCATCTGTGTGAGTAGTGCCCTCTGGAGTTGAGCAGTGCATAGCTTGGACAGCTGTACATGGCGTACCATGTACCTGGCCCTGGCTTCGGGGCCACCCTGACAAAATCCTATGCTGTCCCCAGATTACACCAAGATCACCTGCCCCAAAGGTTGGCTCCCCTTTGAGGGCAGATGTTACTACTTCTCTGAAATCACCAAGTCATGGGATGAAGCCAGGAAGTTCTGCCAGGAGAATTACTCTCACCTAGTCATTATCAACAGCTCTGCTGAAGAGGTGAGCTGTCCCCACCGAACCTCTGTCAATGAGTAGGGCTGGCCTGCTTCTCCTCCAGGATCCATACATCTGGCCCTGGATGGAAAGAAATCAGCATTACTTTTGAGTCACTAAGAATGTCAATAACAAGCTTTTACTGAGATGGCATCATGCAAAGGTTAAGAGGGTTTTCTTGGCTGGAGTTCAAATCCTGATTGGGCTTTTGTGACCTTGGCTCTACAAGACCCAGTTAACATCTCTAACATGGGACATAATTATGCCTATCTCTTAGGTAGCACTTTCTACTCTTTAGGCTGTATTTGAAACACCTTACATGCATTTACCTATTTATTCTTCACAATGACCCTATATGTGAGTCAATCAGTCAGGAGAGGTTATGTTATGCTGTGGTAACAATCTTCCCCATCTTGATGAGAGATTGACCTTTAAAAGAGAACGAGACAAATGATACACTGGCTCTTAAAGCTTCCACATTGATGCAATCGCACACTTCTACTCATAAAGAAGTCACATGGGCAGTCATACTCTTTCAGGCGATAAGGAAGTACAGTCTTATCTGTATACATCCAGAAGGAAATCTAGAATATTTGTAAACAGCTTTAACAGCTTAATACTACTGCAGTTAAGTAGCGTCAGCCTGTGTACACAGCATGTATTATCTGCTCCTCACAGATGAGGAACCTGAGGCACAGTTCACTTAAACAACTTGCCGATGTTCACTTACAACTAGTGTCAGAGCTGGAATGTGAACCTGGGCAGCTGTCTTCAAAGTCCACATGCCTGACATAGCACCATTAGATTGATGTTGGCACAGTTTATTTTCCTGTCATTTTACTTTTGATCTATCTATACGATTATATTTAAAGTGGGTTGCTATAGACATCGTATAGTTGTATCTTGTTTGTTGTTACTGTCTTTGTAATCCAAACTGACAATCTTTGACTTTTAATTGGTGCATTTAGATAATTTAATGTCATTATTGATCTGGTTGAATTCACCTTATTATTATTTTCTTGTACGTACCTTCTGTTTTTTTGTTCCTCTGGTCCTCTTAGGGAGGCCCTGGTGGCTTAGGGGTTAAGTGCTATGGCTGCTAATCAAAAGGTTGGCGGTTCAAATCCTCCAGGTGCTCCTTGGAAACTCCATGGAGCAGTTCTACTCTGACTTATAGGGTCACTGTGAGAAAGAATCGACTGGAAGGCAGTAGGTTTGGTTTGGTTTGGTTCCTCTTAGCATCACTTGTGTGAGTAGCTAACACAGGGTTTTGGGGAGGATGACATGAGATAATGTAAGTAGTTACAAACTAGTCATCATAAATTGAGGTGTGCAATTAATGTAGTTTACCTTCCTTTAAGTAACTCATGTTAGTTCCTTTATTGAAGATAAAAACTGAAACCAAACCTGTTGCCATTGAGTCAGTGCCAACTCATAGTGACTCATGATGGACATTTAATCTGCTTTAATTGGAATTCCCGTTTTTCTTCAGAACGGGCAAGCGTGGCTCATGTGGGGTCAAAGTTGAAGGGACCACATGTCTGTCCTTGAAGTCTTTACCTAAAGCCAGTCCACCAGGACATCTGCTGACTGTGTGATCCTGTGTGAACTGTTAACCTCTCTGTGCCACAGTTTGCTCATCTGTAAAATGGGGATAATAATAAGACTTACCTCAACAGGTCATAAAGAAGATCAAACGAGATCACCTGTGTAAAGTGCACAGCTTACTCATTAACTCATTAATTCAACCACATTTCCTGAGTACCTATTATGTGCCAGACTCTGTTCCAAGGACTGGGGATCTAGCAACAGCCAAGACAAACTAAGTCCCTCTTGTGAGAGTGCCCTCATTTTGGTGTCTGGCAGACAGCAAGAACTCTCTAAATTTCATCTTTTCTTCTAGTTGTCTGATTCTCAGTCATTGGCCTCTCCAGGTTGTCCCTGAGATGTCCTGCTCCCCTGTCAGCAAGGTGCTTTGGGTTTGGAGGTCTCCTCAACTCTCTCTTGCTATCCTTGGGCACAAGGGACTTTTCCGCTTCCTCTACCGTATGTTGGAGTGTGAGAGCCTGTGATGTCCTCTAAGGTCCATAGACACCCCTGACGCCTGCCTGGGGCTTTACTCAGGAAATGGGGCCCTGGTTCCCTCTGCTTTTGGAACCCCAAACCGCCTGTGGTTTTAGCCATGACCTGGGCTTTACCAGGGATGAGGTGTGGGGCCTCTGCCACATCTTCGTAACTTCCTACTGATATACCTGCTGCCCACAATTTTAGGCAATCTATCTTTGGTGTTGAGATTGGGTGGGTGAAGTATGATTTGCATAATGTAAAATGCACAGATCCTAAGCATAGGTTCAGTGAGTTTCGACAGATGGTTATACTTGTATAACCATCAACTCAATCAAGATATAGAACATTTCCATTACCCTAGAAATTGCCCTCATGCACCTTTTCCAGTCAACACCCCTCCCACCCTATCCCAGAGGCATCCACTGATATGATTTCCTTCCTCTTAGATTAGGAGTTGACTTTAATAATGATATTTTTGTCCCCATCTTTTGTCTGAAAACCATGGTGGTATAGTGGTTAAGTGCTATGGCTGCTAACCAAAAGGTCAGCAGTTCAAATCTGCCAGGCATTGCCTGGAAACTATCAGGCAGTTCTACTCTGTTGTATGGGTTCACTATGAGTTGGAACCAACTTTGACGCACTGGGTTTTTTGTTTTATATTTTGACTTCTATGTAAGTCATTTCTTTTCTCTATAGAGGCTTGGACATTTGAAATACAACCACCAGGAAAATTCTCTTTTTCCATTATAACATCAGTTGCTATAGTTGAAAATGTTTCTTAAATGTTATAATGTTAAATGTTAAAATGTTACAGTCCTTACTAAGTACTTGGACACTGTTCTGATCCATTTAAATACTTATTATTTAATCCTCACAAAATGGTAGCTACTGCTATTATCCCATTTTACAGATAATGAAACAGACACACAGTGGTTGGTCACATGAGAAAGTCTCATGGCTGGAGCAGGTTATCCTCCCACACATGGCAACGTGGGAGGTGGCTGGTGCTCCTGTTTTGCATGCTGGGGACACTGGGGGCAGGACTGGGAGATGGCATTGGAAAACTCCGAATGGCTAGGGCAGAGTGGGTGAGGGTGCTCACCCTGAGGGACATGGGAGGAACTGGTGGCTGATTGGAGTTTGTACTTACAGAATTTTGTGGCCAAAGCTCATGGCTCCCCACGGGTGTATTGGTTGGGACTGACTGACAAAGACCATGAAGGGACCTGGAAATGGCTGGATGGGTCGCCTGTCACATTAAGGCAAGTGCCTATGGCTTCTGGGCTCTCTCTGCCTCTTTTGTGGCCCAGACCACAGGGACTGAAGAGGGGGACACGGGTGTGGGGCTGGGGAGTCTGGAGCTGATTCTTATTTGTACAGCTGTTGTTGCTGTGTGCTGCTGAGTGGATTCTAATTCCTCAGACCCTATGGGTCAAAGCAGAACTGCTGTTTAGGTTTCCTAGGATATAATCTTTGCTGGAGCAGATTGCCAGACTTTTCTTCTGCTGAGCTGCTGGTGGGCTGGGACTGCCAACTTTTCCATTAGCAGCTAAGCATTTAACCATAGAGCCAGCAGGGCTCCTCAGTACAGGTGTGCTGGCTGTTACACAGGAACAGTTTCTCTTCTGGTTGGTAAGTTGCCACCACTTTTGACTTTCCGTGTGTCCCCATGCTGCCATCTGGAACTCCTCACTTCCCCCAAACAAAAGGCACAGAAGTGGCCTGGTGCTCTGATTGGGAACACAGCATTGGAATCCCTCCAGGGCATTTCTTCTTTCCTGGGTCCTTGTCACCTTTGTAGTCCAAGTTGGCAGACTCTGGAATCGTGGGCCGGGCAGAGTAGGGGCAGCAGGAGGGTGCTTTCTTGTGCCTGTCCTTGTACCTTGAAATTGTCCTTCATTGCAATAGCTCAACCTTTTGGTAAAACTGCTCAGACATATCAAGTCCTCAGACCAAAGTCTGGAAAAAGAAGGAAAGGAAGGGTAGCTACCAGGTGGGAGGAAAGGGAAAAAATAAAAATAAAAAAGTATATATATATATAATCTGTTGTTGTGAAAATACATAAAACCAAAACGAAACCCACTGTTGTTGAATCGGGTCTGACTCACAGTGACCCTAGAGGTCAGAGTAGAACTTCCCCATAGAGTTTTCAAGGAGTGCCTTGCAGATTTGAACTGCTGAACTTTTGGCTAGCAGACGTAGTACTTAACCCACTACGCCAACCAGAGTCTCTATACATACAATAACACATGCCACAAAACATGCCAATTCAACAATTTCTGAATGCCTGATTCAATGACACTAAGAATATTCTTCAACTAGGAAATTTTTCAACTAGACTTTTGTTGGGAGGTAATTGTATATTAACGTGCAGTTGTAAGAAACAATGCAGAATCTCTTGTGTACTGCTGAGTTTTGGAAAATTTATTTTCTGAAGAGAAAGACTTTGATTTGTCCAATAACCAGTAGTATCTCCTTTTTTCACCAAAGACCTCAAAAGAAGGGGCAGCTTTCTCAGTAGAGATGACATGACATGGCGTGGCACTGGTGTGGTGTGGCACTGTTGAAGCTCAGCTTGAATCCTGTCATGGGGCTGTTGTGTCCATCCCACAGCCGTGTCAGCAGTGGCCGCTAAGGGCCCAGGGTTATGCTGTCTCTGGAGGGTTGCCCTCAACAGAGCGGGCACCTCATCACCGAGGAAGTTTTTCTAGTTTTGCCAGCTCAGCTGCTGTCAGGAACAGTAGCCCTCATACCTTACCTTGGGGGTAGCCCTGTGTTGCAATTCACCCTCCAGAGCTCCCTGTGGGATCAGGCGGAGGCTGGACCCACCTGAATTCATAGCCTTGCCCAACTTCTTCCCCTATGCCGTTCTTCTTTCTTCTCCAAATTCATTACTAAACCCATTGTCATCAAGTTGATTCTGACTCCAACTCATGGCAACCCCGAGTGTGCAGGGTAGAATTGCACTCCATGGGGTTTTCTTTTCTAAATAAGTTATTTTTGCTGTAGTTGAGAATACACACAGCAGACCATATACCAAGTCAACAGCTTCTATGTGTACAATTCAGTGACACTGGTTAAATTCTTCCAGCTGTGCAACCATTCTCACCCTCCTTTTATGAGTTGTTCTTCTCCCACTAATATAAACTCACTGCTTCCCAAGTTACCTATCTAATCTTTCAAGTTGCTAATGTCCACTTAATTCCATATAGATAGATCTTAAAGGGGCAGGTGCTGAAGGCAGACATTTTTTACTATTTAAGTTGAACTATTGTTTGATTTTAAGACTTCAGTGGATATTTCTGGTTTAAGATTTTAAGATAAGCCATAGGGTTTTCAAGGCTGTCACCTTTCAGGAGAGGACTGCCAGGCCTTTTTTCCCAAGACATCTCTGGATGGGTTCAAACTGTTGACTTTTTGGTTAATAGTTGAGTGCTTAACTGTTTGCACCACCCAGGGACACTGCTTCCCTCACAGAACCCCCTTAATAAATCTCATGCAGCTGAATCTCTCTGCCTTAAGGGAGCCTGACCTAAGACATTGTAACTCATGGAATATTGGGAGGATCAGGACGTAAAGGAAGGGAGAGAGACATGAAGACTGAGCAGATGCAGGAAATGGATTCAGAAGGCAGAGGACAATGCTGGTAAACAGGGCTGAGCTATGACATGCAAGCCAGGGCCAAGGGAATGATGGAAAATTCAGCTAGAATGTACTAGCTGCTCCTTGGTACAGAGATGATGCAGTCAGCTTCCATGAAGATTAACTAAAAAAACAAACAAACAACAACAACAAAAAAAAAAAAACAAACACAAACCCACTGCTATTGAGTCAGTTCTGACCTTGTAGACAGACTAGAACTGCCTCACAGAGTTTCCAAGGAGTGCCTGGTGGATTTAAACTGCTGACCTTCTGGTTAGCAGATGTAGCACTTAGCCACTATGATGCCAGGTTTTCCTCATGAAGATTACAGCCTTGAAAATCTCTTGGGACAGTTCTTCTCTGACCTATAGGGTTGCTATGAGTCACCATTGACTTGACAGCAATGAGTTTTTTACAACAGTGCATTAGTATAGTACCTTTATTATAATTGATAAACCAATGTTTTTTTTTTTTTTAATTTAACGTAACTGAGTAAAAATGTACATTCACGTATAAATTTACATGCCCACTTATATGCAACTTCCACTGCTCTCCCTGTCCGGTGACTGCACGCTATTCCTCTCTGCTCCATGCATGTCTCATCATCCCAACAGCCTCCTTTCGCCTCCTCTCGATCCACTCCCCTTCCTCCAGCCAGAGGTCAGCAAGATGACATCCTATAGATGTATAGAACCATAAAGTGCTTCCAATATATGGTCACTTTGCATTGCCAAGTCCAATCCATTCCTGTCCAAAGAGTGGACCTTTGTTATAATTTATGGGAAAGGGCAGCATCAGGGCAGGGGGCCATGCTCTCAGAGGAAGCCCAAAACCGCTGGACCATCAATTGAGGTCTTTTAGTGGAGATCTCATGATGCACCCCTTTTTATTCTTGTGTTGCCAGTGAGACTCAACCTAGTGAGCTCCATCGTGGCTATCACTGGTGGTGGCCAGGCACCATCCGGTTCTTCCGGTCCCAAGTCAATGTAGGCACCCACTCTTGTGGGTCTCTCTGTCTTCTCGTGAACCAATATTTGTATGTTATTACTAAGGTCCATAGTTTATGTTAGGGTTTGTATTCTTCTATGGGTTTTGGAAATGTATGATGTCCTGGTGCCACCCTTACTGTATCCTATGAACCAGGTTCATCACCCCGAAAATGCCTCTTGATTTCACATGTTCATCCCTCCTTCCTCCACCCCTTCTTTTCCTCCATCTAGTTTCTGGGGCCCAGAGGAACCCAACAACAGTAATGAAGAGGACTGTGCCAGCATGAACAAAGATGGTACCTGGAATGACCTCGCTTGCAGTAAAACTACATATTGGATTTGTGAGCGGAAGTGCTCCTGCTGAAGCTTGGGACTGAGGCTAGGGGCCACATGCAGTGCCGTTCAGCCCTTGGAGATGAGTACCTCCTGCCCTCCTGTAGAGGCCCTACTTGTTCGTGAACAGACATGGGTATCGACAAACTGGAACAGCAGTCTGGATGTAGCAAGTCTTTGGAATGCAAGTAAGGCCAATTGTAGGGCAAGGATATAGGCTTGCCCACATGGATGGTGAACTGGAGGGACATTCAGGGCTTGGTGGTGGTCTTCGGTCTTGAGTCTGGTGGGCATTCAACCAAAATCCTCATCATGGTTCTTGGAAACTGGTGGCCCAAGGGCTCTGGGTCTGACATTGAACCCAGGACTGAAATACCCCGGTTTCTCTGAACTGTGATGAACTGGGACAAAGTTCTTATGTCTGACCTGTTGTGGACCAGCTTCCAGAAAGTGAGTGAAGCAAAACTATTTTTGACAAACAACTTTCATCATGAGCTTTGCCCTAGTCAGCTGGTGGAAACTGACTTCTACTGACTTCTGCTGACATCTGACCCATGGAAATTCCAGAAAGGCAGACCAGCTGAAAGGCAAGTCCTTGGTCAGGTCTATAGGAGGAGCGTGGAGATATCTGTCTGCATGTGCCCTCAAACTGTCTGTGGGTTGTAGAGATCCTTGATGATATAATCCATTTACTTCTGTGTGAGCTTTCTTGGGCTATTTGCTCTTGTAATGTTTGTGTTTCTCAAAGTGCCACTTTGTGGTATGGGACACTTCTGGTAGTGGCCCACTAAGTGTGGGAAATACTCCACCACTATCATCATGACAATCAAAAAATGCATGCTAGAGGTCTACTACTGCTCGAGGTGAGCACACAACGCAACGCAACAACCCCTTTATGGAAATCAATAAACTCTATCCAGGGATGGTTCTCTCTCTCCAAACCAAGCAATTTATATTTTTTTATTTTTTTTTTAACAAGTTACCTTTGACTAGTTGTAGAGTCTTTCCTATTTTGATACACAGCAGATGATGAAGGCGAGGGAGCTCTGAGGAGATAGAGCTCTGGGAGAGGTTGGGACTCAGGTCACTTACACTGTCTCTTCCTTTGTGTCTTCCCATCTCCACCCCCTTGCCCCAAGTTCGTGAATACCCAAAGCAGGCAGAATGGGTGGAGGTCCCCTATACCCTGCACCCAGGGGACCCTTGGTTCAAGTGACAGCTTTTCTGGGGCCAGAGGAAGTTCCCCTATCTCAGAGAAGGGAACTTCCGTTTCCCTCAACATGGGTGGCGAGAAATGAGGAAGCAGGGGGCTGTGGTTATAGCTATCAGTTATGCTGAGGGGCCCGGAAGTGGAGCTGGCTCCCACTTCTCTTAATTTCACATCTCTCAGGGAGGTAAACTTGAACAAAGTCCCCTTTTAACCATATTGGGTCCAGGGGAGCAAATGTTAAGGCTCTTGCTAATTAAATTAACTCGACGGCACTGGGTTTTTTTGGGGGGGCGGTTTGTGATTTATCAAGCATGTATTGCTAGATGCTGAAGTGATTCTTATTTAGGGTTAGAATAATTTACCCACCCCATTTTACAGCTTGAAAGACTGAGGCCCAGGGGAGTCTCATGGCTTCTCTATTGTCAGTCAGTGGATAAATGACACAGCTGGGATTTGGTCTCAGTTTGTACCTCCAGCGGTTGGTCTTTCTGCAGCACCTGCTGCCTTCAAAGGGATTGTTTGTAAAATTTCAGTCATTCCTGAGGACCCATGAACTTTGTAAATCTTGTCTCAGCTACCTGTTTTGGGAAAGAAGCAATGTGGTGGAAAATAATAAAATATTTAGAGTCTGCCCTTGACAGAAAAGTTTTCTGGCTACTTTTTAGCATATTTACGCTAGGCTAAGAGGAAATGGGGGCTGAATTGCTAATCGTGTGGTTCTTCTGGGGCTATTGTGAGAATCCAAGTCAGTAAGGGTGGTGGCTCGGCCAGGGACTTTGGAGGCGGGAAGAATTCTGAATCTATTTTGAAGGCACTGCCAATAAGTTTTGTTGATGGACTGGATGTGGCGTGTCAGGGTAAGAGTAAAGACTGACTCTAAGGTTTCGGCCTAAGCAACAGGAAAAGGTGGAATCACCATTAATGGAGACAATGAAGGAGAAATGTTTATGAGTACAAAACATTTAAACTTCAGTGATTCATAAACTTTGTCTGAAGTTCTTAGCACTTCTCTTGTCAAGTGAGGAGTGGATCAAGGGTAGAATCCTGTGTATAGCAGATGTGGTGACGTCATTCCCATGTCTTTAATTCTCACCTTGGTGCATGACAGCCTGAGTCCACTTGGTCTGCCACACGGCGGGTGGGAACTGCCAGGGAAAAATGCTGCCTGGAACACTCTGGACTTTGGTGAAGACATACTCCAGCTGCCTTGCCCCTCAGGTGGAATAACTCACAGGTGTGTGTTTTTTTCCATCTACCCCCAGGCCTGCAGTAGGATTAAGTTCCAGTTGCCTGCAGTGGTAGCCTAGCTCGGTAACACATCCTTGACACTTTTTTTATTGGCTGTTTCTTTCTCTGACTCATTTCTCCAGTTGGCGTCCCTGGGATTGTCTCTAAAATAAACTACTTGAACTTGAGTCTCTGTCTCAGTGTTTTCTTTTGGGGGAACCCAAGTCAGATGCCATAGACTAGTTTGCAAAGTAGTTTCAGTGTGCCTGAGATTGAAGGGTTCCTGGGACCCTGGACACTCAGTGACCAAACTGGGAAACTATTAGGCAAACTGGGATGAGTTGGCCACTCTAATTGGACAGTGTGGTATCAGGAAAAAGAGACCAACAGAGTCAAATGTGACCAAAGTTAGGTAAGACTAAGATGCAGCCAGTGGACATAAGGTTGAGGAAACATTTGGTGTGCTGAGTCATTTTTTCATGTGTTGGAAGCAGAAGTCAGACAGCAGTGGGTTGAGCTGTGAATGGGTGGAAGAAAGTAGAGACAGTAGCGCATAAGCAACATTTTCTAGAATTTGGCTGGGAAAAGGAGGGGGAATAGACAGTAGTTATTGAAGTAGGAGAGGAGGTTGAGGGAGGGTTTTTTTGGGTAGAAGGGACCTGAACATGCATTTTCATCCTACTCTTTCAAAAACGTCTGTTATTCCCACACCAGATCTCCTAGATCTCTCAGTTTAACTTTTCTTATTCATGATTTTCATCCCTTTGCATTTTTCTCTGTTTTCAGATATTTATCTCACACAGTCTTCTAAGCCATTAATTTAGCTCTTGGCAGTGATCACCCAGTTGGTTAATTCATCCAGGGGAATTTCTCATGCAAAAAGCATGCCTGTTTAATTCTACAGAGCTTTTTTGGTGCTATACTAATCTCCTCATGTTCTTATTTTTACTATTGTTTAAAGTTGATGCCCTTGTGGTACAGTGGTTAAGCATTTGGCTGCCAACCAAAAGACTGGCAGTTGGAATCTACCAGTCTTTTCTTGAAAATCCTATTGGGGCAGTTCTTCTCAGTCCTGTAGGGTCACTGTGGGTTGGAATCAACTTGACAGTAACATGTTTTTGTTGAAAGTTGTCTGTCTACTTGAGTAGCTCTATTTCGTTGGGTGTCAATTCAGTTGGGTCATTCTCTTTTTAGCTTCCATACACTCTCACATGTTGTCATTTTTCTGGGGGCTCAGATCTCGTGTTGAGGCAGTGGCAGTTTCCCAAGTGATGTAAGGAGATGAGCTTTCCAGTCAAGTGGATTGATGTGTGCACCAGGCAGGTGTGGAGAAGTGCCTCCCTCATTCCCAGTCTCCTTACTTTCTGCCACATATGAGAACAGGGTTTCTCTTGGGGTTCTTGGGAACCAGAGAGACCACACACACGTGCACCCACACTGGGGCTGATGTTTGCCTTACCCAAGAAGTTCATTGACTTCTCTGGCCAAACTCTTCCTAGGATAGATTGTGTCTTGTCTCCATCCCAGGGCACTATTTGGCAAATCTCAGGGCTCAAATCCGGTATATGGGGGAAAAATTCCAGACCCAGCTGTCTCCAGAGACAGAAACTTCACTTGTATCTAACTTCCATGGGTCTAAGAAGAAGCCTTTTGGTTCAAAAGGGACAGTGATACTGGGATTGTTCAGGTGGCTGTTTTCCTAGAATCTCCCATTTCTTTTTCTTTTGCACAGGGGTTAGAAAACTATTATTAGAGACCAAATTCTGCTGCAGCTTGTTTTTGTGTGGCTGGTGAGCTAGGAATGGATTTCATCCCACATATACTTAGATTTGTTGTTTTTAGGTGCCATTGAGCAAGTTCCCACTTGTAGCATATTTATGAATGAGACACTGCCTGGTCCTGGGCCATCCTCACAATCATTATTAGGCTTGCGCCTGTTGTTACAGCTGCTCTGTCAGTTCATCTCATTGAGGGTCTTCCTCTTTTGTTGCTGAACTTCTACTTTACCAAACATGATGTCCTCCTTCAGAGACTGATAACATGTCTAAAGTGTATGAGAAATAGTCTTACCATCTTTGCTTCTAAGGAACATTCTGGTTGTACTTCTTTCAAGACAGATTTATTTGTTTTTCTGGCAGTCCATAGTATATTCAATATTCTTCACCAACACCCTAATTCAAAGGCATCAGTTCTCACACTGTCTTCCTTATTTATTGTCCAGTTTTCACATTCACATGAGGCAATTGAAAACACCATGGCTTTGGTTACCTTAGTCCTCAAGGTGATGTGTTTGCTTTTTAAAACTTTAGAGATCCTTTGCAGATTTGCCCAATGCAATGTTATTTGGTCACTTGACTGCTGCTTTCATGGGTGTTGATTGTGGATCCAAGTAAAATGAAACCCTTGACAACTTCAATCATTTTTTTTCTCCATTTAGCATAACATTGCTTTTCAGCTTTACATTAATATATGCAATGTATATTATGTACTTTTGGATTTTATATCAGTCTCTATCATCTAATATACTTATCCTGTGTGTGTGTGTGTGTGTGTGTGTGACAGAAAGTGTATATGGCATGAAAATAATATTTACTATATAGCCTTTTATAGAAAAATTTGCTGACTGCTTTTAGCATATTTAAATGCTACTGAGGAGAGAGGGCATAGATGAGGTGGAGAAGAGAGGGCATTATCAATAGAAAAAGGTCTCTGATGAGGCATTAGGTCATGAGATCCAAAGCACAGACGACAGGGTTAGCCTTAAATAAGGGGAGGTGGTCCTTTGCCCTTGTGGTAGAATGGAGGAGAAGGCAATAGACACCGATGGGAGAAGGAAGCAAGGGGTGGCACGAATGCAGGTAAATTTGTAAGGAAAGTCTGGAAGTTGAGTTTCTGATTGCTGGTGTTTATTTTCTCTTTGAAGCTGAAGACAAGGTCTCTGCCTTATGTAAAGATTAACGTGACAAGGATTGAGGAAGGAGGTGGAAACCTGAAATTCTCCATGTGGGAAAGTTGAACAGGGATAGGAAAAGAGCTCTCCAGGGAGCATGGAGGGTCTTGTTTAGACCAGAGAGCATGAATCTGTGGTGGCTTCACTCTGAGTGAACCTAGGATCTCACTGCCTTGATGGAGAAACGGAGAAGAGACATGGTAGTTCATACAAAAGGATGCTTTGGGCTTCAAGCATCAGATCCCCTGTCTCAGAATGGTTTAATAATTGGGAGTTGTTTGTCTTACATAGCAAAAAATCTAAGGGTTGGTTCAACAATTCAACAATGTCGTAAAAGCTCAAATTATTCCTGTCTTCTCATTCTTTCATCTTTAGTGTGCCCATTATTTCTTCCTTCCAAGTAGCATTTTGTTGTATGACAAGCAAAAGTAAGAAGTCATGGGAGCCTCTCCTTAAATTTATCTTTGTTTTTAGTCAGTGAAAAAAAAAACTTCCAGTGGGTTTTTCTTACATATCTCATCAGCTAGAAGTTGCCCAAATGTCCATCCTTAGCCCAACTCTGGCAAATTAAACCGGAATTTTTCAACCTCAACATTACTGACATTTGGGGATGAATAACTGCTTGCTGGTGGGCTATCCTATGCATTACAGGACGGTTAGCATCACCCCGGCCTCTATTCACTACCTGAAGTAGGACTACTGTCCCCCATCGTGACAACCAAAAGTGTCCAATGCCAAATGTCCCTGTGTATGTGGGGAAATCACTCCCACTTGAGAACTGATGACTTAGACCCATCTCAGTGACCTCCTGGGCCCAGACACATTATTGTCCCGAATCTGAGAACAGTCAAGGTTGTTGCTGAGTTGGCAGTCTGCAGTGCCTGCTGTAGTTGGACTGGTCTTGGATTGAATGGTTATAAGTAATTCTGGGTAGGCAGAAAATGGGAACATTAAGTAGGAAATGGAATCAGAGACAGGAAACAAAAATGTTGAAATATAAAAGAGAATTATTTGATGTGGTGGATCATGAGATTTAGGCTCAATAAGAAAGGAAGAAAAGCCAAGAAGCTCAAGATTTAGGAGAAGTTTAAAGAGTTAAGTTTAAGAGGAGTGAGAGCTTAAGCTCAATGAAAGATCTTACAAAGAGCCCCAAAGTTACAACAGGGCAAGGAGGTGTTAGCAATGGATATGATTTGAGTGTCCAGGTCCAGCATTTCCTGGACGTATCATAGTAAAGAGAAACCCAGTTCCACACACATGCGCTGGGAGACTACTATGTAGAAGAAACACTTAAGAAAGTGAAGATTAAATTTTTCCTCCGAGGATGGTACGTATAATGAATCTGCTTTCTCCTTATTTATTCTTCATGATGTCAACCAGATCCATGGAGCTGAAGGTTGCAGTCTGGCCATTTTCTCTTCATTTCTCTTGAAAGTTCCCCTATCCCACCCAAAAAAGAGATGTTTTCATTAAAGATGGATCTAAGGATAAAAACAGCAAACAACCAAAAAACAGCAAAAGCTGATGGAAAGAACAGGAATGGGTGATAGTGAGGGAGCTTCATTAGCAGATACCTGCACAAGGGTGGCCCGTCTCCCAGCATTTAGGCTCCTAAGGTGAGTTTCAAAGTTTTAGCTTATGTTGGGAGGACTTTTCAACAACCCGGGATGAAGAATTCTTCTCTTTGAAGAATCTTGAAAAGCAGTGTCTCACACAGAATTTCAGCTCTTAGGCTCTTGTTTTGTTTTTCTGTGAGGACAGGGTAGACTCTAAACTCCCTGAAGACAGTCAGCCCAGAGTTATGACTTCCTTCCAGGAGTTTATGACTCATTGTCTGGCACTTGACTAGTTAGGCGTATCTTTTTACCGTGAACAATGCTGTCTGGTTACACAGCTGACCTTTCTTCTCTATTAAGTTTCCAGGAAGAGAGCCAGAAAGCAAAACAAAGGTCACACTTGTCTCCAGAGAAAGAAAAAGAACTCTGCTCATTCCTTGCTCCCTTACTTGCATCCCATGTATGGGGTAGGGATGGGACAGTAAGCTTAAGAGATTCTTTTTAATTAAACCTACTTATTTCTTAAAGGGAGACTCAGTTTTTGTTTTATATTTTACCTCTTCAAAGATATATTCATCTTTGAATTTCTTGAATGTAAAATAATCATAAAGACAAAATTCCTTATTTCATTGTGGGAAACCAGTAACGGAAGTGTGGCAACTTTGGAAACTATTTTAGGATATCTGGGACAAATTTTACAGGCCACAGTCAGTTGTGAGCATCTCTCACAATTTTACCCTGATGGAGAATAATTCAGCCTGATACTCAGAAAAAATTTTCTAATTACTTGGCTGATCTTAAGTTTTTTTTTTTTTTTTTTCCTGTTTCTTTTTCATCTTGGTCTCTCTAGTGTAACGGTCAAGCACTTGACTGCTAACCAGAAAGTTAGCATGGGGCTTTTCTACTATGGGGCAGTTTTACTGTGTCCTACACAGATGCTAAGAGTCAGAATTAATATGATGGCACACAACAATGTCCTCCCCACAAAAGACAGAATTTTCTTTATTGACCTCAATCTAGCTTTTTGCTACTGAGGAAAATCACAGGTTATTTTAGAAATACAGAAGATGATTTAGCAACATTTTCTCAGTGGAAACATAGTATTCTGAGGCTCTTTGGTGAATGGGTGTGGAGGGCATGAAACCAAACAAGCAACTAAGTTCCAGAGGGCCATTTCTCCACAGGAAAGTCCCATCATTCCCTGCATGCTCTCCCTATAGTTAGGTAGAGCATCTGGGTGGGATCCTTCTCACAGAGCTTCTTCCATGGTATCCACCAGCTCCACTGGGCTCATGTCTACCTTCCTAGACGATAGTGGAGGTTTGGGGGATGAAGACCGCTCTGCTACTTCTAAGCTTAGAAGTCTCCCTTCCTAGGGTTCTGTTTCACATGGACATCACGTAGTGCTGGTGATGTTTTACCCCTGCCTCTTTGCATGGTATAAAAAAACCCACTGCCACTGAGCTGATTCTGACTCCTAGTGGCCCTATAGGACACAGTAGAACTGCCCCATAGGGTTTTCAAGGAGTGCCTAATGGATTTGAACTGTAGACCTTTTGGTAAGCAGCTATAGCTCTTAACCACTGTACCTCCAGGGTTTCCTTGTGTAGTATGGACATAGATCAAATCTTGTTAGTGAGCAGGGAAGAGTCCCTGAGGAAAAATACGGTGAGAACAAGAGGTACAAACCAAGTTTGGGCAAGAGTGTAACCTCTTACCCCTATTCTCCATGAAAAGACCTCTAGACTAAGACAAAGAGAGGAAGTCTGGGGTGTCACAGGGGTGAGACATTAGCATAAGTCACAAGTTATCTTACTTGGCTAGGTCTTGAGTCAGGGCCAAATCTGCTGGAAAGTGTGTAAACTTCCGACTCAGATTTTGATTTCTTGATATCACTAAACCATTTCTGGTATTGTTTCCAGACCTAGAACATCAAAGGAAATACCAAGATAGTTTTTATTAACACTGGCGAGGAGGAGAAAAGCTAGTGAGTCAGCAAGAGAAGAAACTTATTATTAAAAGACTTTTCTTATATTACAGAAAGGTCCCTGTGTGGTGTAAATGGTTTGGACTTGTCTGCTAACTGAAAGGTCAGCAGTTCAAACCTACTCAGTGATACTGTCAGAAGAAAGGCCAGGCTACTTGCTTCCATAAACATTATAGCCAAGAAAACCTTAGGAAGCTCGATTCTACTCTGTGATACATGAGGTCACTGTGAGCTGCAATTGACTCCACAACAATGGTCCTTTCTTTTTTTTTTTTTTTTTTGGTTTCATATTACAGAACACATCTTTGTTACAGAAACTATTCTACATATGCATATGCGAAAGGAAGAAAACAGAAGTCACATCTAATTCCTCAATCTAGAGAAAACTACTGGTAATGTTTGGGTGATCTCTTTATGTTTGTCTTTATTTGGGGTCCCCCAGAAGTCTAGAACAAGGATTTTAGTTGTAGAAAGTTTATCTGGGAGCTAATCCCAGGAAAAATACAGCAGGGCATTTGGGAAGCGAGACAGGTAAGAGAAGGCAGCTGGTGAAGAGTTTATTTTTATCACAGAAGTTTCCACCAGGGCTCAGTCTTACCGGGGACCTCACAGACAAGGCATAGGACCTGCCCCTCAGAGTCGTCCCACTCATGGGGCAAGGGAGCTGGGGTATTGATCTACCAGCTCTGTGAGATGTTAGCTGATGGCCACTTTCAGACCACACGACTCTCTGGCTCCACCAGCTTGTCTTGTGCATGGGTCAGGCATGTCCTGTGAGCAGTAAGGCACCCACAGGCAGTCACATGTGTTTACATTCGAAAGCCTCAGGCACGTAGAGGGAAATGCCAAGAGGATACGGGAGGGCCACTGGCAGGGTTTTCCATACCCCGGTTTCCCAACCCTGGCATTATTATCACTCTGGCCCAGATACTTCTTTTTGTAGTTCGGGCTGTTTGTGCACTGCAGGATGTTTACCAGCATCCTTGGCCTCTACTCTGTAGATGCCAGTAGGATTCCCCCAGTTGTGACACACAAAAATGTCTCCAGCTATTACCAAATGTCCTCTGAGGGCAAAGTACCTCCTGACTGAGAAGCATCGTACTAGGCCTTAATACCCTGACACATAAATGGGTACATAACTGTAACATATACATTTTTATACACACTATTTAAACAAAGTGGGACCCTTGTGAAGTAATATTGCATAATTTGTTTTTCCACTTAATGTAGTGTGAACATCCTTTGGGTCATAGCATATTCTTGGGTGTGGACAAAAATGAAGGTGTGGATGGCTTGTGCTCTGCCAGCTCGGTTTCTTCCCTTCCCTCACCCTCTGAGGAGCTGCTTGGTTCTTCGAATTTCTGGGTGCAGAGTGAGGGAAAGAAAGAGGGAGGGCAGGTGAGGTGTAGAGCAGGGGGCAGGGAAGAAAATATGATGAAGGAAGGTGGGACTGAGAGGAAGCTTTTGAGGGAATTTTTGAACAAGAGGGGGCCAGGGAAGCTATGAGGGAGAAGAAAATGTATGGGAATGGAGAACAAGATACCCGAACTGTGGGTCCCCTTCATGGAGTCTGAGGAGTGTATGCCAAGAACTTGAGTGCTTTTGTATTTCTCCTGGTTCACGGGTGATGTTTACATGGCCATTGGACCTCCTGATCTGCACTCTGTGGATCTCAGCTTCACTAGGGTTTTGGGCTTTTATAACATGATTTTTAATGGTTGAATGGTAACCCATTCTACAGGTGTAGTATAATTTAACTGTATCTAGATAGAAGTATGCCAACAAAGTTCAGTTGCATATAGTGGAGTTGTGTTTCTCCTAGCATTACATTGTAGATCCAGAATGCTGTTCAAGTTACCTCGTGATACCCCTTAGGAAAGCACCACGAGGGAGGCTGATCCCCATAAGTTCCTAGCAATCAGTATTTAGTAAGTGTTGGAACACAGTGGTGTTTTCTTTGGTTCACAGCAGACAAATGAATAGGTCTTCATTTAGCAGCCACATTGCATAAGAAATATGCATCTTTAAAAACCAGGTGTGGTGTTTCAGGAGACAGAGCAAGCTGAGGGAAGAGTAAATATGAGTCTTTCTCATTGAGCTCACCCAGGAGCACGCATGCATTCAGAAGTGTTACCTGCACGTTTCCTCTGCTGAACATGCCAGCTTATCACGAGAAGGATCCATGGATGGAAAAAGGAGGTGGATAAACGGACAGATACGTAATAATGCAAATATAGCACAATGTTCGGTATAGAATTTAGACGATCATTGCACAATGCTATTAGCTTATTAAGTGAATTCACTGCAGAACTATTAAGATATTAGTATGGAGACTGTGCCTGGAAACCTATTTAAGAATTCATGTTAAGTGGTGTGGTAAATTATATTACTGATCTCAATTCTTCACTTGCCCGCACTGTCTCCCTATCCTAGCCAGATGGGAGGTGAGCTTTGGGCTTGGTCATGTGACTTGCCTTGGACGCTGTCGTATTAGCAGAGACAACTTAAGCAGAAGGTTGAAATGGCCTTGCCCAGTTAGGGCTTGCCACCTAGGCCAAGCCAGGCCAAGTTCAGCCAAGATCAGCTGAACCCCAACTAACCTGCAACCCAAGAATAAGAAAAGGGAATACTCATTGTTTAAGCCATTGAGATTTTGAGAGTTTTTGTTCTACAGCAATACCTGAGTATTGCAAGCCGAAAGCTAAAGAAAAGCACAATATTTCCTGGACGTAGCAATTCATTACTGTCTGACAATATCTTACAAGCAACAGTGCCTTCAAGTAGAGGAAATGTAGTCTTTACATACTGATTATAAGCCTGTATGGAAATTTCCAGAACATGGCTTTAAGTGTTCATTAATAGCTGTACCGCCAAACTTTTCTTAGCTTTAAAACAATAAAGGATTGAGGTTTACCTGCTGGCTGAAAAGGCAGTACACCAGGAAGATGAAGACACCCTGTAAGCTGTTGATGATGGTGAAGAGGTAGGCCATGACCTGGGCAGCTGGGCCCACCTGCAGGATGCCCAGACACCACGTGCAGCCCAGGATGAAGAGCTGAGCTGTTGCTTTGACTGTCAGCATCCTGAGAGGAGTAAAAACCGATGTGGTCAAAAACCTGATGAGGAGCGTGGGCACCAATATGGTGCAGTGCTGAAAGCGAGGATTTCGCAGTTAGAACGTCCAGGTTTACACCTAAGCCCGGGTGCTAGCCAACTGTGTGACCTTGGGCAAGTTACTTTACCTTTCTGTAACCCATTTCTTCTATCTTTGTAATAGTCCTGCCTTGTAGGGCTGTTGCAGAGGTTAAGTGAGAGTTTAATATATGTAAAACATATAGGACAGTATCTGTAATAAAATAAGTTCTGTATGTATGGAAAGCATTCTAAAACTGGGTGTTCTTTCTCTATTTGTGGATAGATAGAGTTAAAAGAGAGTTTTGTTAGTCACTGCAACAGGAATAAACTGGAGTTGTTCCAGACAAACTATGATGTATGGCCGCCCTGCTTGTAGTATATAAACCACCCCCAAATCTGTTGCCACTGAGTCAATTTCAACTCATAGTGACCCTATAGGATGGAGCACAGTCATTCCATATAGTATCTAAGAAGCAGCTGGTGAATTCAAACTGTTACCCTTTGGTCAGCAGCTGAATGCTTAATCACTGTGCCACCAAGACTCCACTTATTTTAGGCACACACACACACACACACACACACACACACATATCCCTAATTCGTTGACATAGTATAAGGGAGAAAAGCCAGTCAAGGAACAATTTATACAGTATGATCCTATTGTTTATGTGCCTGTGTCTATGCTAGAGAAAGTGTACAGATAAAGGCCTGGAAAAGTGTCACAACACCCCCTGCAGACTATTCACCAACTCCGGCTTCCTTGGGAAGTGGGAGCAGAATCAAAAGAAGAATGTCATTTTTCAGCTTTCACTTAATTTTGAAAAAATTTCAAAAAAACCAAAACCCACTGTTATTGCTTCAGTTCCGACTCACAGTGACCCTATAGGACAGAGGAGAGCCACCCCACAGAGTCTCCAAGGGGTGCCTGGTGGATGTGAACTGCCGACCTTGTGGTTAACAGTCATAGCACTTAACCATGACACCACCAGGGTTTCCAAATTTTAGTAAGCATATCTTGTTTTTATGACCAAAACAGCAGCAATAACAAAGATGTGTTCAAGTTACAATGGATGCTACAGAAAGGAAATACTCATAGCTCCAACTTTTTGGGGGAAACATTTAGATTGTAGTATAATCTCATAATCTAAATCCCACTTGAACCGATTGCACACAATTGTGGATGTACTTTTAAGTTTGCTACAGTTATCCCACTTGAGTGTACATCCATACAACACTGAATACACCCAATCTAGGAAGTTAAGAAGGGTAGGACCTAGTACTTGGATGGTAAAGAATACTGAATATACTGTGGACTGCAAAAGAACAAACAAATCTGTCATGGAAGAAGTACAGCCAGAGTACTCATTGTCAGTAAGGATGGCCAGACTTAGTCTCATGTGCTTTGGACATACTGTTAAGAGAGACCAACCATTGGAGAAGGACACCATGCTTGGTATAAAGTAGAGGGCCAGTGACAAAGTGGAAGACCCTCAAATGAGATGGATTGACATGGTAACTGTAACGATGGGCTTAAGCATAGCAACAGTTATCAGGAAGCCTCAAGACCTAGCAGTATTTTGCTATGTGTACTAGGGTTGCTATGAGTCAGAACCAACTCCACGGCATATAACAAAGCTAACTTGGTCCTTACTGGCTGGGTGGGCCCAGTTTCACTGGGATATCCTCAGTAGCTCAATTGTTAAGATTCTTGTAGAATTTAAGCTATCAGTAACTGATGGATTAGCAAACTTGGGGTGGTTATCTGATAAAGAAAGAGCACTCCTGTATGGATCTTGTGTTTGGGTGGCAGAAACTGCTGGTTTTGTCATTCTCCTCTTCTTCTTTTTAGTGGTAAATCGCTTTTCCCTTTGAGTTCTGTCAGGACACGTGGATGCCCAGGTAGAAACTAAATTTCCCAGCCCTCCTTGCAGTTAGATGTTGCCACATGAACAATGCCTGGTAAAGCAGAGGGTCGGCAAAAGAAAGGAAGAGCCTCAATGAGATGGATTGACACAGTGACTACAACAATGGGCTGAAGCATGGCAGCAACTTTGAGGATGGGGCAGGACTGGAAAGTGTTTTATTCTACTGTGCCTAGGGTTGCTATGAGATGGAACTGACTCCATGGCACCTAATAATGACAACATGGGAACAAGGTTAGCCAATGGGATATGAACAAACGTGGACTGTGTGACTTCTGTGCTGTCTCCTTGCCATGGATGGGATGCTGGCAAAGACTACACCCCAGGGAATGATAGACCGACAGGTAGAAAAAAGCTGAGTCCCTGGATCACTTCGTGGAGCACAGCTTCCCTGCCAGCTCTGTAATGCGCACCTCTGGACTATGACATATAGGTAAAAGAAGCTTCTATTTCACTCTATTTTGGGTCTTTTTGTCATCTTAGCTTGTACTCTGGCTTGTACATGTTGTCTTTAATTGAGAAAAGTGGACGCTTACAGTGACCTTACTGGTCCCTAGATCCTGATGACTGTGTGTGTGTGTGTGTTTAAAATGTAGGAGGGAAGAGTATTGGGGTGGTTAGAGAAAAAGGGAATGAGAAAGACCATTTGCCCCATCTTACTTTGTGTTCTGGATGGTAGATACTTCACTGCTGAGGGAGCAAAGTTTCGTTTTCAAAATCCAAAGGACCAAGATAAAAAATACTATATTTACCTGCAGGAATGACACAAAGAGTGCAGAATGCAAGTTAAAATATTTGCCATGCAACTGGCAAAACTGTGACAGATATATTTACAAAAACAAAGACAAAAAACAAAAAAAGAGAGGTTACCAAGGCTGCTTATGTATAACCAAACACTTCATGAGATTTGGTTTCTTGAATTAGTGGTTTAGGGTCACAGTTCCTTAGGACATCCTAGTCAGCTGGCCTAATACTGTGTTTAGTGCTTATGTTCTACCTCCTAGTTTTTTGCACAGTGACTGTGGTCTTAAAAACTTGCAAGAGGCCATTTGACCTACAACAGTTGGGATCTATTTGCCTGGAGCAGCAGAGGAAGAAGAAGATCAAGGAATTGGAGGAGGAACTGGACTGCAGGTCTGACTGCCTCCACCAACAAATGTCTCCTTTGACATGAGACCAGAACTGGATTTTGCCTGGCTACCTTTACTGAACATATTAATTAAAGATTCTATAGAAGAATCATTGATCAAGAGGGGAAAATGTAGAACAGAATTTAAAATTCTTATGGAATCCAGACTTTCTGGATCCATGAAGCTGGATGAACCTCTGAAACTACTGCCTTGAGATAAATAAACCAAAAATATCCCTGGCGTTTTCTTTCTTTTTTTTTTTTTAAATCCAATATAATTGAGTGAAAATGTACACTCCCGCACAAATCCACATGCCCACCCATATGCAGCCTCCATCGCCCTCCTCGTCCGGCAACAGCACCCTGGAGTTTTCTTGAAACCAGACAATAGTTCAGCTTAACTAGTGAAAAACGTCTACTTTGAGCATTGTGCCTTCTAAGGAACTATCTCTGTGGAGTCAAACTGACAGCAGCAGCTTAAAAGATTAGATGGGAAACTTGGGGGGCAATGAGTTTAGGTTAATGGGGGAGAAATAACTGAGAAAGGGAGAGTAGGAATGTTGTACAACTTGAAGAATGTGGTCAATGTCACTGAATTTTTCATGTAGAGATTGTTGAACTGATGTATGTTCTGCTGTGTATATTTTCCACAACAACGAAAAATGAAATAAATTAAAAAATGTGTACCATGTCTACAGTGAGTTACACATAACTCCTACCTCCTTGTGAATGGGTTGGAATTGGTTGCGGGTAGAAAATCAAGCCATACATCTGGGAAAATGTGTGTCCCTGGTACTACCTTGCACCTAGCACATGTGGAGGGTCTCCTCTGGTAGGTAGCATTGCAGCCACGTACTCACACAGACAATGACACAGATGGGGCCAAGGAAACCCCAGATGAATCCCTTGTCCAGGTGTAGCCAGCAGCTAGGAAAAAATGAGAAAATACAGGAGAGATCAGAGAAAACATACGAGATGAACATAAAGTGACACTTTTCCAACAGAGGAGTATTGAAAATAGCAGCTCGTGCTACATGTGTCACTGTGAAACCAGCTGCTGTTGAGTCAATTCAAACTCACAGGAATCTCATGTGTGTCACAGTAGAACTCTGCTTCATAGGGCTTTAAAAGGCTGATTTTTCAGAATTAGATGGCCCAACCTTCCTTCCGAGGTGCTACTGGGGTGTCAAAATTTCAATTAGCAGCCGAGCATGTTAATAGTTTGCACCACCCAAGCCCTCTGTGTCTGTGCTATGTTAAGCATTTTGTGAACACAGTCTCTGTTATGGATTGAATTGTGTCTGCCAGAAAGATATGTTGAAACCCCTATCCCTGTACCTGTGAAAATCTGCTTGTTTGGAAATAAAGTCTTTGAAGATGTTATCACTTAACATGTGGTCATACTGGAGAAAGGTGGGTCTTAGTCTGGTACAAGTGGTCTCCTTGTAGAAGAAGAGAAAAGCCACAGATGGGCTATGTGACAAAAGAGGTAGAGATCTGAGTAGTGGCATTGACAAGCCAAGGAATGCCAAGGATTGTCAGGAGCCACCAGAAGCTGGAAGAGGCAAGGAAGAACTCTCCCCCAGAGCCTTCAGGAAGAGCCTTGACGACACGCTGATTTCATACTTCTGGCATCTATAACTGTGAGACAATCCATTTCTGTTGTTAGAAGTTGCCCACTTTATGGTATTTGTTACAGCAGCCCTAGGAAACTAATACAGCCCTGCTAATTTTTTTTCACATCGGCATTGTGAGATTGGGACCATGGGGATAACTATTATCCCTAATTCACAAATGAAGAGACTATAGCTTGAGAACTCAAGATTCCAGAGCCTGAGAGGGACAGAGATGCAATGTAACCACAAAACTCTTTCCCTCTGAAACCCAAACTCTTATCACCATCTCTCCTGTCTCCTTGGGAAAAGGGTTAGAACTTTTATAAATGGGAAAATGGGGTACATTTGATATGTGTATTACAATCATCATTAACACCATTCCCAAAAAGCTTTCAGGAAATATGTAACTATCCACAGCAGGTGGGTGGGAGTTAGCTCACCGATCAGGTGTTCCATAAAGGTGAGATCTGGATGTTGCTGAAATCGCCACGATCACGGCCGGGACTCCGTAGCCCACAGGAAACATAAGCTTCTTCATGAGTTTGTTCACACCAGAGTAGTTGACCACGGTCAGGTTCCTCGCAGTGAGGAAGAGGTGCAGGCCCTCCAGCAGCATCCAGGTGAAGGCGGCCAGGTAGAGGTAGTGTAAGGCACCAGCAATGATGGCGCACAGTAGCTGAAGGAGAAGGGAGAGTAATCAGAAGAGGCTGTCGGGGTGGCATGCAGCCCAAGAACCTCCCTCTTGCCCTGGCATTGACCTCAAAGCATCTGATATTAAACTGAAGTCCTCAAAAGTAAAAGTGGCTGATAGTCAAGAAAGGCACTGTCCACCTTAGCACTAACCCATCCAGTGTCCCCTGGGTCTAAGGATAGTTTAGCAGGGTATCAGGGACAACATGGTGCCATGAGCCCAGCCTCTCCCGGAGGTTGGGCTGAGAGTCCTTAGGGACACTGTCAGTACCTTGTGCTCAGTTCGGTGGATCCCAACAAGGAAGAGGAAGTGGGCCAGGAAGAGGCAGAGTGAGAGCTGCAAGTGGAGTGAGGTGCTGGTGTTCTGGATGGCTTTGCACAAGAGGAAGGTGAGGGCTGCCAGGAAAAGACACAGCAGAGAGAGGCCTAGGCCCACATAGGTGATCACATTCAGCACGGGATCTTCCTCCTGGGACCCAGGAAAGAGGAGTTCATAGTTACACGCTGCTGCTCTGGGATGATGACTTCTCCCTCCCGGAAGGGGGCAACCCAGATACAGGGACAAAGCTCGGTGATGGAGAGTGTGAGAAGTGTCCACATACTAAGTTTTGCTCCTTCAGAGATGTAGGAAGCCCTGTGTTGCAGAGGGCCCTCCATTGTCCTCTTCATGCTCACCTGGGTCTGCCCTTTGCTAACTGTGAACTCCAGTGACTGCCTGAGGGCAGGAGTTAAACCCTCTTCACTGGGTCAAGAGCGAAACAAAAATCTGTCATATTTACAGGAAGTGACAGTTTTCAGTAGGATGAAAACCTTGGCAAGTTTTCCTTATCAGGATGAATTAGCAACAATCATCGATCAAGCAGAGCCACTTTAGTACTCAGTGACCAACTTTCTCCAAATCAAAAGAAAATTAACAAAAGGACAAATACTGTATGAGACCTCTACGATAAGATCTCAAAAACAGACTTGTGTATAGAAGAAAAGGCTTTGACAGCTGCAAGGGGAAAGGGTTTAGATTAGATAGTTGCTAGAAATCTGGGTGAAATCGGTGATAGTACGCATTAGAAACAAGAACAATATTAAGTGGACTTAAACATAACGTGAGTACTCCTTCCATCTTAACCCAATATTGCAAGGATAGAGTAGCTGGGGCAGGGGCCGGGGGACCATGCTCTTAGGCGAAAGTGAGGCCAATTGGCACAACTAGCGTTTTGCTAAGAGGGCTCTCTGCACCCCACATTGGTGAGTGGCGTCTGGGGTCTTAAAAGCTGCCAAGGTGCCATCCGAGAGCGCAGCAAATGGTCCCAATTCAGCGGGAACGGATGCTCACTGAGGACCAAAATCACATGGGGGAAAGACAATCCAGAAGACAAAGAGACCCACATGAGTGGGTGCCTACATCGACTTGGGACCGGAAGAACCGGATGGTGCCCAATCACCAGCAGTGATAGCCGCGATGGAGCTCACTAGGTTGAGTCTCACTGGCAACACAAGAATAAAAAGGCATGCACCCTGAGATCCCCACTAAAAGACCTCAATTGATGGTCCAGTGGTTTGGGGGTTCCCCTGGGAGCATGGCCCCTAGCCCTGATGCTGCCCTTGACCATAAATCATAACGAAGGTCCATGCTTCGGACAGGAATGGATTGGACCTGGCAATGCAGTGACCGTATATTGGATGCACTTTATGGTTCTATACATCTATGGGATGTCATCCCGCTGACCTATGGCTGGAGGAAGGAGAGTGGGTGGAGAGGAGGGGAAAAAGAGATTGTTGGGAGAATGAGACATGTATGGAGCAGAGAGGAATAGTGTGCTGTCACCGGGCAGGGAGACCAGTGGAAGCTGCATATAGGTGGGTATGTAAATTTATAAGGGAATGTACATTTTCACTCAGTTATATTAAATAAATTTTTTTTTAAAAAAAGAAAATTAAATGTTATTCACCTGTCAAAACAAAGGGCAGACTGCTCACTCACTTAAATTTTACAGTGGCATTGGAACTATGTAAACTTGTCTTCTTACCATTTTCAGCGTGGGGTGCTCCCCAAGCAAAAACAGTTTCTAACTTGATAAAGCCCAGTAACTCTAATTAACTTTTAATAAAATTTTTTATCTTTTGTTTCGACAGTGGTAACTTACTCTCTGACACATCCTTTATTGACAGGACCCCTCCCTTCCCTGATTCACTTCTCCACTACTGATGTGTCCTGGGGTCATTTTCTTGCCCTCAAATACTTGTCTCAGGGTCTGCTTCTGGAAGACCCCAAGCTAAGCTCAAACCCAAAGAAACCAGACTCTTTGCTGTTGGGTCAATTCTGACTCATGGTAACTGATAATTCAGTTCTTGGGGACTCAAAATTTGTCCAAGACGGTGGCCGGTAATCTGGTCAGTGACTCACACACAGCAAGACCAAGTAACAGAAAAGGGTAACCACCCCCTGATATGTAACTCTATGTAACAAAAGTTACTCTGTGCAACTTCCCAGTCCTTTGTGCTTTTAATGGTTTAAAAACTGTGAAACATGATACACATACAGAAAGATAACGCATGTAACTGCATCGTATGATCAGTAATTGTTAAATGAATGCTCACATCATGAACTAGTCTGTGGACATTATCCCAGTAGCTCTTCCCAATGACAGACTCCCTTCTCTCCGATAAGACTTTACGGTAATCACTTTCTGGTTTTCTTTATAGTTTTTATTGTCTACGCATATAATCCTAAACCAAAAAAAAAAAAACAAAGCCAGCCAAGTGCCGTCGAGTCAGATCACACACACACAAAAACCAAACCAAATCCGTTGACCTGATTCTGACTAGTAGTGACCCTATAGGACAGAGTAGAACTGCCCCACAGAGTTTCCAAGGACTCCTGGTGGATGAGAACTGTTAAGCTTTTAGTTTGCAGCCATAGCACCTAACCACTACCCCTCGAGGGCTTCCATATAACCCTAAGCACTATAACTTAGTTTTACTATGTATGTGTATAACTCTAAGCACTATAAGTTAGTTAGTCTTTTTTTTAAAACTCAACGTAATTGGAGGAAACCCTGGTGGTGTGGTGGTTAAGTACTACATCTGCTAAAGTGTAAAATTCAAATCTGCCAGGTGCTCCTTGGAAACCCTATGGGGGAAATTCTATTCTACTTATAGGGTTGCTATGAGTTGGAATTGACTCAATGGCAGTGGGATTTTTTGATTTTGGGGGCCCCTGACAAGGGATAATATAAAATGGTCAAGAAAACAAGATGCAAATGAACAGAACAAGGAGGTACAAGACTGATAAAAGTTAAAAAATTTGTGACAAGAATGTGGTTCAGCGGAGGCTACCTTGCAGTGCTAGTGGTGATCTGTGTTGGTGCAACCATTCGGGAAACAGTTTGGCATTGTTTTGTGTAGCTGTGAATGTGCTGCTGTCAGGTGCTGCCAAGTCCCGACTCACAGTGACCCTACGCTCAACAGAACAAAACACCGCCTGGTCCTGCGCCTTCCTCACGATCCTTGCCATGCTTGACCCCATTGTTGCAGCCACTGTGTCAGTCCGTATCTTCGAGGGTCTTCCTCTTTTTGACAGACCCTTGGGTTTCTCAAGTGTGGTGTCGTTCTCCAGAGACTGGTCCCTCCTGATAGCATGTCCAAAGTCAGTGGGGCAAAGTGAATGTAAGGGCCAGTAATTTCTGTACTGGGCATGTACTCTACAGACCCTTATGTAAGTGAGCACTGTGAGTGTGAAAGGATTAGATCCACATTAGGCAGACATATTAACGTAAAAAGAAAAAAATTCGTGGTAAAATTCGCCTGGCATAAAAGTAATCATTTTAAAGCGAAAATTCAGTGGTATTTAGTGGCTTCCCAACACTGAGCCACCACCATCTCTATCTAACTGCAAAACATTTTCATCACCCCTAAAAGGAAACCTTATACTTATTAAGCAGTCACTCTCTATTTCCCTTTCTCCCTCTAGCAACCCTCAATCTGCTTTCTCTCTCTGTGGATTTACCTATTCTGGATATTTCACATAAATGGAACCATATGAGACCTTTTGTGTATGGCTTCTTTCACCTGGCATAACATTTTTAAGGTTTATTCATCAATGTTGTTTCCATGTTTGGGCTACTGTAAAGGTGTGGCTGTGAAAGTTCATGGACAAGCATTTGTCTGAGTACTTGTTTCCAGTTCTCTGGGGTTACAACCTAGGAGGGGAATTGCTGAGGCATGCTGTAATCCTGCATTTGCGTTTCTGAGGACCCACCAACTGTTTCCCATGGCGGCTGCATCATTTTACATGCCTACACATGATGATTCCTACTTTTCCACACCCTTGGCAACACTGCATTCTGTTTTTTTGATTATAGCCTTTCTAGTGAGTATGAATGGGACTCTGGCAGTGCAGTGGTTAAAGCATTCAACTGCTAATGGAAAGATTGGAAGTTTGAACCTACCAACTGCTCCATGGGAGAAAGATGTGGCGGTCTGCTTCTATAAATATTTACAGCCTTGGAAACTCCATGGGGCAGTTCTACTCTGTCCTATATAGGGTTGCTATGAGTTGAAATCGACACAACGACAGTGGGTTACTGGTATCTCATTGCAGTTTCAAGTACTGACTCTTTAATAGTCAGATTTCAGCTCAAATATTTCATTCTGTTGAGGGTCTTCTCTGATTATGCTATGTAATGTCACATGCCTTCCCTACTCCAGTCTTGCTTTTTCACTTCCTTTATAGCACCTATCACTGTCTAGCAGGTGCTCACGAAGTACTTGCTGGATGAAGTAAAGATTTACATTGTACCTGGTTCCCAATGGCCATGAGGACAGCGAAGCTGGACAGGTGGGTGGCGTTGCATATGGTGTGGCTTTCATTCTCACCTACCAGGAAACAGCCATCTGTGGACCAGCCGTTGCCCTCCGAGGAGCTTTTCCAGTAGACACAGAAAGTCTTTTTGCTATGGGACTTCATCTGAAAATAGAATGAGCTTATCATCTGTTTCCTCAGGAGTGATAATTATCAAAGTCTATGACTGCCTGAATGTCATATTACAAACACACAGGTTAGGGGTGACTCAGGTGATTTTATTTTAGGTAAATATGATGGCTGCCAAGACCACGGCCATTGTACCTGTAACATCCTTGGGTTCTGCACAACTTAAAAGAAAGCTAAGACTTTCTGGGAGGTAGAATTTTAGGAGATTTCACTGAGCTCGGGATCTTCTGCCTTACGGGTGTCAATCAAAAACAGAGACTGAGGCTCACATACAGTTTTCCCAGAAGACTCAGCCAAATTTCCCTTGTCTCTCCACAGCAGTTCTGTCCCTGACACATCACAACACTTGATGTGAGGAAAGGAGTTGTGTAGGAAAGGAAGGTCATGAGGAGACAGAGAATAAAATTATAGCCTTCAATCTATTCTCTTCATTCCTAGAACTTCTAGAGCAGCATTTCATAGGGTCCTGGAGATGGCTGGATGCCCTCTTGTTTGAGGGCTCCTTTGAAAACCTGCTGGGCCACTCCCAGAGTTCTTACTGGCTACTCACTCCCATGATATACATCAGAAATTCCATAGCTAGACTTTATGCATTAGAGGGAAATACTCTGTATTTCTCCCACTTAATTCTTCTCAACACAGCTGAAAGGCCAAGAAGCAAATGAATCCAATTACGCATGTGTCTGGCTGTTAACTCTCCTGTTTTAAGAGCTTGGACGGAGCATGGAAAAAGGCAATGGATTAAATGAAAGTTTCTGGTGGTTGAGTTACGTAGTGTTAGTAACTAATATCAGGCTTTTGTGTGAGAATAAGTAACAGTCTCAGTTCAGATTTCACAGATTTCTAAAGTACCTGTAACTAAAATAACCCCATGCTCCACAGCAGTGCTGTCTAACAGAAGTATCCTGTGAGCCACCTATGTAATCTAAAAAGCTCCACTCAAAGTTGAAGTCAAAGTCACTGCTGTAGAGTTGATTCCATCTCATAGCAACCGTAGAGGTCAGAGTAGAATTGTCCATGGAGTTTCCAAGGAGAACTTGGCAGATTTGAACTGCCAACCTTTTGGTTGGCAGATGTAGCACTTAATCCATGATGCTACCAGGGTTCCAAAAACTTCCCCTAGCCACATTAAAACAAAGTAAAAAGAAACTAGTGAAAAATCCACAATATATATATATATATGATGTTCTTTCTGGTGTGTAAGCAATATAAGAAATTACTTAATGAGCCATTTTACATTCTTCTTCTTTTTATACTAGGGCTTTGAAATCCAAGGCATAATTTTACACATAGAACACAACTTCACTCATACCAGCCACATTTCAAATGCTCTATAACCACATATGGCTTGTGGCTACCATATAGGACAATTCAAGTCTGGAAGCGCTGTTTGGGGTATACATACAAACCGCTCTTTCTACCTCCTTGAAATGTAAAAAAGCCCAAACTGCAGCTCTCGCTTACCTTTGTGTGCTGGAAACTCAGAGTGACAGGCCTGGAGAGAGAAATGTTTCTTGTGGGTTTAATAGCAGCACTCACGACCTGGGAGTTCAGGAAGAGTCGATCACTGTCATTCATCTCTTCAAAAAAAGTTGCATTTATGATGTCACCAAGAGAAGTGTATGAAATAAAGGCAACTGCACTGGGACCTGAGGAAATAGAAAGATGGAGTCAGCATTTTTTCTACCTTCTTGTTCACCATCCCTCAAGCAGGACCTCCCCACCCTACCGCTGCCACAACTCCACAATCTCCATGTCTGTGCTCAGGAGCTGTCCAGGAAGTTCACACTTCTCTCCATGCCCTTCCTACTCAAATCCACTCATCCTTCAAGACCCAGACAGACCCAGCTCCTCATTAGCCTTGCTGCCTCTTTCTCTGAACTCATGCATCAAGTGCTGTTCTTTCAGTGCCAGTGAGTACTTGATTGGTCTGCTACTTGAACTGAACTTTATCTTTCCAGTAGACTATAACCTTCTTGAGTGCAATGACTGTGTGTTGTTGTTAGGGGCCACCGAGTTAGTTCCTACTCATCGCAATCCACGTCCAACAGAACGAAACCCTGTCTGGTCTGGCACCGTCTTCACAATCCCTTCTAAGCTTGAGCCCATTGTTGCAGCCACTGTGTCAGTCCATCTTGTTGAGTATCTTCCTCTTTTTTGTTGACTCTCTGCTTTGTCAAGCACGATGTCCTTCTCCAGGGACTGATCCCTCCTGATAACGTCTCCAAAGTATGTGAGATGTAGTCTTGGCCATTCTTGCTTCCAAGAAGCCTTCTTGATGTGCTTCTTCCAAAATAGATCAGTTCATTCCTTCATCAGTCCACAGGATACACAATGCTGAATACTGAATGACTATAAGGGATATTTCATGTATCTCGCATAGTGGCAGGCATGTGGTAAAAGATTACTTTTTTCAAGACATCTGACTTCTTATGAAAGTTCAAATTATATTTCAAGCACGCAGAAAAACATACAAAAAACATACAACAGATACCCAAATCCACATTTCACAAACACTCACCTTCTGACATCTTGTCTTTGGAATTCTTCTTTTTAAAGGAATGAAATGCTGTACATGTGGTTAAAGCTCCCACTGTCTTACTCTCTTTTTTCCTTCTCCAGAGCTAAGCATGGGCGTGAAGTTGGAGTCTAACCTGTCCATGAATGTTTTCATAGTTTCACTGTATATGTATGCTGGCATAATGATATATAGTTTTGTTTTCTGTGTTTAAAACATTCCCAGAAATAGGGTCACATTTTGGATACCGTGTTGTACCCTGCCTTTGTCATTTCAGTTAACAGCGTCAGGTTTAGCTATACTGACACATCCACTAGTCATTGCAATTGCTGTGGAGTATTGTATTATTTGATACACCACAAATTTGTTATTGTGAAAAGAAATTAGAAAGAGGATTTTTTGAGAAGAAGAAAATGAAATTTCAAAATTCATACACAATTCTGCTACTCAGGGATAATCATTGTTGGAATTCTGGAGTTTTCTAGGCATACATGAACACATACACACACGTATATATCTCCAAAATACAGGCAGGAAAAACAAATCCAAGACCTGTAAATGGACAAAAGATATGAATAAGTGTTCTCTCAGTGGAGAAGTGAGCACTGTCTAGTCGGGCTTTTGTGCATTATCCGATTCTATAGGAGTGTTGCCCCTCTAACTGGTTTTCTATTGCCACGCTGTAACTCTGTAGGCATGGAGTTTAACATGGGGAAAATTGACAGTAGTGCAAATGGTTCATTCCATAGGTGCGAATGCATTTTGCCTGGTAAATATGTAGTTGCTTTCTGCTCCATAGAAAACACCAAAGATTACATTTTATTGCCCTACAAGATATTAATCAGTTTTTAATCAGTTAGTATAATTATTTCAGCACCTTTGCTTGTCTCCATGTATGAATGTATGTGTGTGTCTACTCTTCAAAGCTCCTTTGTACCAGTATTAATGTTTTATCGGTTCCCTTATCAATAAACCAGTTGAATGTGTTTTTTTTAAACATTTCTTTATACATTCTTGAGAGTCAAGATTTTAGTCTTCTGGAAAGGATATATATGTAATATATGCATATATGGAAACTCTAGTGGCACAGTGATTAACAGCTCTGTCTGCTAACCAGAAGGTCAGTAGTTCGGATCCACCAAGTGCTCCTTGGACACCCTATGGGAGCAGTTCTTCTCTGTCCTATAGGATTGCTATGAGGTGGAATCAACTTGGCAACTGTGGGTTTGGTTTTTCTTCATGTGTATACACACACACACACATACACACAGGTATGTGTACACATTGTTAGTTGCTGTTGAGTCAGTTCTGACTCATGATAATCTTTTCATATAGAGTAGAACTGCCCCATACAGTTTTTAAGGTTGTGACCTTTTTGAAGCAGATCACTAGGACTGTCTTACAAGGTACCTCTGGATCTGTCTAAACTACCAACCTTCTGTTTTAACTCTTTGCAACACCTGGGGAATGCATATATAGTGACGTGTGTGCACACATTCACACACATTCATATAGTGATATTTGTATATCTGTGTACATATATATCTATAAACGCACACAGTATATTAGTCAAAATATGTAGTGTTTCTCCTTTTCCCAGATTCTGAGGCCAACTTGGTGTTTGTTGCCCTGAATCTTTTTTGTGTTGACTTAGGGTAATTCTGGAAACTCTGGTGGCATAGTGGTTAAGTGCTATATCTGCTAACCAAAAGGCTGGCAGTTCAAATTTTCCAGGTGCTCCGAGAAGTATGGAACAGTTCTACTCTGACCTGTAGATTTGCTATGAGTCAGAATCAATTTGATGGCAATGGGTGTGGGATTTAGGGTAATTCTGGTGGCGTAGTGGTTAAGAGCTATGGCAGCTAACCAAAACATTGGCAATTTTAATCCACCAGGCACTCCCTACAAACTCTATGGGGCAGTTCTACTCTGTCCTGTAGGGTCACTACCAGTCAGAATCAACTTGATAGCAGTCGGTTTTGGGGGTAAAAATTGGGATAAGAGAACTGGAAACACTAAGAAAAGCTAACTTGATTTACATAAGAAAGGACATAGATTTATAAGAAAATAATGCAAGAAGTGGGAGCAGTAGAAATTAACTTGATGGCAATGGATTTTTTTTGTTTCTATAAATATAATTTACGTACTTTTATTCAACATGTTTTTAAATGTAATGTTTACTATGCTACAGTCACTATTCCAGGGATGCTGTGGGGGGCAAAACAAAACAAATCTCTACTCTCATGGATCTTCCTTTCTGGTGCAGGATTCAGACAAAAATATAAGCCAAAGTGTAAATAAATAAAGGCATATGTATCAGAGAGTGACTAGTTCTATTAGAGAATGTGAAGCTGGGTAAGCGGACAGAGACAGACAAAGACTAAAGAGCAAAGATACTGCATCCAGTCAGTTCTGACTCTTAGTGGCCCTATAGGTCAGAGTAGAACTGCCCCACAGAGTTTCCAAGGAGCATCTGGCAGATTTGAACTGTCAATCTTTCGTCACCAGACATAGCACTTACCCACTACAGTGACCAGGGTTTCCAGACAGAGACAAAACCCCAAAAAGCCAAACCCACTACCATCAAGTCAATTCTGGCTCATAGTGACCTCATAGGACAGGGTAGAACTGCTCTATAGAGTTTCCAAAGAGTGCCTGGTGGATTCAAATTGCTGACCTTTTGGTTAGCAGCAGTAACATTTAACCACTATACCACCAGGGTTTCCAGAGAGAGACAGAGAAGAACTGCCCCATAGCATTTCCAAGGAGTGCCTGGTGGATTTGGGTTGCCAACGTTTTGGTTAGCAGCCATAGCTCTTAACCACTACACCACCAGAATTGTCCTAAACCCAAACCCTGCTGCTGTCAAATTGATTCCAACTCATAGTGACCCTATAGGTCAGAGTAGAACAGTTGTCAGACCGCCTAAATGATGCAATGGAGAGGCCATGAGGCTTTTTAAGGGCAGAGTGTTCTAAGCAGAGGAAATGTTCTGTGCTACGGAGTTGATTCCAATTTCTGTAAGACAGAGCAGAATTGCCCCAGGGTGGCGGTGAAGTCCCAGAGACGTGAATGTGCTCCCCTGGTTCACGAAATAGCAAGAAGGCCCTTGTGGTGAAAGCAGAGAGAAGGACGGGGAGAGTGGGAGGAGAGTTGGGTGAGGAGGGGACTCAGCAGCTAGGGCAAGGGTCTCTTGGACCTGGAGCAGGGGACGGGGGAGACGGCGGTGACTGGCTTTTATTTTAAGCCCAGTGGAAAGCCAGTGAAGGGTTTCAAGCACGGGAATGCTGTAATGTGATACCTTTTTTTACAGGATAAATACATTTTAATAGGATAAAAATATATATTATATCATATACTAGTATATAACTGTATTTTGTATTAACACGATATGTATATGTTAGATATCAGTATACCAAGGAATCCTTGGGTGGCAAAAAGTGATTAAGTGCTAGACCATTAACTGAAAGTTTGGCAGTGTGAACCCACCCAGAAGCGCCTTGGAAGAAAGACCTGGCAACCTGCTTCTGAAAGGCCACAGCCCTGAAAATTTGACAGAGCACAGTTCTTCTCTGATACACACGCAGCACCCATGACTTGGAATTGCCTTGACAGCAACTAGTTATATATACGCACACGACACATGTACATGACATATACCAACAGGGCATGTGTACATATGAGCACATAGATATATTTGATACTATATTATGGACGTTTTTCCATGTTAATGTGTATTGGTTATTCTTAACGGCTGCTGAGAAAGCCACACAGTGAAGAGGCTGTATAGCTGGTGGTTAAGAGAACAGAGGCCACAGCTAGGTTTCTGGATTACAATCTTGGCTTTGCCAGCTACTAGCTGTGTGATTCATCATCCTGAAGTAACCCCCTACGTGGGTCTCCCGAATCAAGCTTCTCTGGTCTTGCTCAAAGGGCCAGAAGTAGGAAATTTACATGTTTCTCTGACTTAATGGCGATTTCCATTTATCAGAACAACAGAGCTGCAGGTGGTTGGAAACCAGAAACAGGTGACAGATCAACTTGTTATTATACTCGAAAATGGCTTATCTTTTTGAACTGAAATATTCTGATGTAACAGCAAAATCATAAACAGAAAAGAGAGGAGAAGTAGGAGCTTCCAAGGCCAGTATCTCCGGCTCCAGGCTTGATCTCTGGGAGTCAGGTGACTGTACCTCTTCGTTAGCTGTGACAGTCTCACTTCAAACCAGTCTCAGTTCACATCTGCTGTCCTATTAGCACCCCTTTTTAATAGGAAGAAAGGTCTGGCAATCTGCTTCTAAAAATTAGCCACTGAAAACCCTATGGATCACAAGCAAACGCTGTCTGCTTTGCTTTATTTGGATCATCATCAGTTGGGGTTAATCACATGAGAGGGACATCGTGTTTGGTGAAGTGGAGGATTCGGAAGGTCAGGGGAGCCCCTCGGTGAGATGGATCAGTACAACAGCCATAGTGATGGACTCAAACGTGCCAGTGACTAGAGGATGATTTTGCACCGGGCAATGTTTCACTCTACTGTACATGTCCATCTATCTAAGTGTCCCAGTTTGGACAATAATTTACATGATCAAGACCAGTAGCACTCAACTGGGGGCAATTTTGTCCCCAGGGAGTGTCTGATGATGTCTGGAGGCATTTTTGGAAATCCTGGTAACGCAGTAGTTAAGTGCTGTGGCTGTTAACTAGAAAGTCAGCAGTTCAAATCCACAAAGCACTCCTTGGAAACTCTGGCATAGTTCTACTCTGTCCTATAGGGTCTCTATGAGTCGGAATGGACTTGATGGTAATGGGTTTTGTTTTGGTTTGGAGCCATTTTTGTTTGCAAAGTCTAGGGTAAGTGTGGATGGTTGCTACAGGAATCTGGTGAGTAGAAGCCAGGGACGCTGGTCAACATCCTACAGTGCAGATCGCCACCACCTCAAAGAACTGTCTAGCGCCAAAGTCAATAGTGCCAAGGAGCAGACACCTTGCCTTGGACACAGCCTGAAGAACAGATGACAGTTGCTCTACAAGCTTCTCATGCATCCATTAACTAGTTCTTTTCTCTCCTTTGGAATGTTGAAGCATCATCCTAAATGCTGATTTAATTCAATAAATACATGTCACCGTTCTCCTGGCACTGTTGGCATTGATTCAGTTCTGACTGCTGACAAATTCATGTGTGTCCAAATAGAACTGTGCTTCATAGGGTCCAATGGCTGGGTCTTTGAAAGTAGATCACTCAACTTTTATTCCCAGGCATCTTTGGGTGAACTCAAGCCTTCATAGCTTTGGTTGGCAGCGAAACATGTTAACTGTTCATACCACAAAGGAGCTTCAAGAATTTATGGTCTCTATTCTTAAGGGGGTCCAAGCACAGTGGGGAAACAGACATTACAATGTAGTTAAGATATAGTAAGACAATGGATAATGAATGTTAGAAAAGTTTTTTTAGTTGTTTACATTAACTACATTTATAAGAAAAATTTCCAGACCAACCCATTGATCAAATAGATGTATCTTAATTTCCATTAATGATGTAGAACATTTCATTAAAATCCATCTCTTTTCACTAGTCTCTGCTCCCTCTTTTACTTGTTTAATCTCTTCTATATCTCAAAAAGAGATCGACTCAAGATATACCCTACACTAATCCTGCCACCCAAACGGGATTATAATCACAGATATCCCATCAACCCCCTGCTATCGAGTTGATGCTATCTCATAAACCAAAACCCAAACCCATTGCCGTCAAGTTGATTCCTACTCATAGAGACCCAACAGGACAGAGTAGAACTGCCCCACAGAGTTTCCAAGGAGCACCTGGTGAATTCAAACTGCTGACTTTTTGGTGAGCAGATGTAGCACTTAACCACTACGCCGCCAGGGTTTCCACGTCAACCTATAGAGATTAGGATTTACAACACATTTTTAAAGCCAATCCACAACATTCTTCTAACCACTTGAGGTTACAACTATCAAGCCCATTATCATATAGAAACATCAGAACATAACTTTAGGAAGCCAAATGAGAAAAACAATCAGCCCAAAATTAATCCCTGTGAGATGGAGGTCTGATAACTCATCTCTCCAACCTTTTCACCAATTCTGACACCAGCCATCCTTCCCATAGCACTCTCTGTTTCTCTTCTGGGTTCCATAATTCTTTGCAATGGCTGCATGGAACTCACAGACCGTACTCATGATTATGGGGTTTATCAGGCAAGCAACAGGCTTCCACTCAGGATCAGAGTCAATTTGGAAGTAACAGGAACAACGCAGGAGACAGAACACAGCTCATCAATGGGAAAATCTTCCAGCCAAGGTGGCTCTCATTTTTCTCCTTGATGGTGTCCATAGGCTGGCCATACTTCTTGGCCTGGCCTCTGCAGCTGTGCCCTGCTCACGCCTCGCCTGTGCCTTGCTCTGGCAAATGTTACAGCTCTTTAGGTCTGCTGACACATGCCTAGTGACACTTCATCCTGCCAGGAGCCTCCTGCCTGAAAGTGCTCAGCTCTCTCTTGCTTCATGGGTTGGCAAGCCTCGCTCTGCAGCTGCCTGACTCCATGGGCTGGGATTCCCACAGCAGCAATCTCACATGGGTCTCTTGGTTTCTGTTATCTTGTACTGCTGCTGCACCATCTCTTGAGGTACTGTTCTGTCTGTTTCCTGGGTCTAGGAAGTTCTCAGTGTGGGAAACCCAGGTCCAAAGGATGCACTGTGCTTCAGATTCTTCTTGATGGAAGTAAGGTCCCCTACTGAGACCACAAATGGACCACTCCCTGTGGTAGGCCACAGTCATCTTATTTGCTCAGTAAACTGTCCAGTCCCTGAAATGTAGGTAAAAGAGACCAATCTATAGGATAGGCTGTAGCCAAACCAATTAATTTCGGCAAAAAAACAAACTCAGGGTCAGTTAGGCCATAGACAAAGAGAAATCCATTGCTCTGTACCCATGAAATAGGTACAATTGTTACTTAAGTCATTAAACGTCTCAGACTTATGGACCATCACCTCCCTATTCTCATCTCCCTGACCCCATTCCACTTCCTCCTTCCTTCTGCTCCAGCTTCACCAGCCTTTTCGCTATTCCTTGAATATGTCAGGCGTGTGCCTGTCTCAGGGCCTTTGCACTTGCTGTTCCTTCTATCTTTAACACTCTTCCTTCAGATAGCTGCATAGTTAGTACTGGCATTTCTCAGGTTTCTGCTCAAATATCCTCAGGCCTTTTCTGATTACATATTTAAGAGATCTACCCTCAATGTCTCTCTTTATCTCCTTACTCTGCTTTGTTTCTCAAAACACCTGAAAAATGAAATACATGTATTTAATCACTAGACTGTTTCCCTTAACGAGGCATAAGCTCTGTGACAGCTGATGTGTGTGTGTGTGTTCACTGGAACAGAGCCTAACATATGAAGATGAGTTTTTTTGTTTCTGCAGCATTGAGTAGATTGTGACTCATGGTGACCCCGTGTGTTACAGAATAGAACTGCTCCACAGGGTTTTCTTGGATGCATTCTTCACAGTAGATTGTAGGCCTTTTTTCTGTGGTGGCACTGGGTGGGTTTGAACTGCAAATCTTTAGGTTAATAGTCAAGTACAAACTGTCTGTGCCACTCAGAGCCCTCACAGTCAATGACAGATGCTCAGTCAACATTTGTTCGGTGATGAACACATACCAACAGCTCCCTTTGCTCATCCAGAGCTGTGGGATGGGTGGGGACTCCATCTGCTGCTTATTCTGGACATTTGTGGGGTGTCAGTCCACACTGTAGAGCAGAAAACCGCCCATGTTGTCAATTTTTATTTTTAGAAAAAAAACTCTTGGATGACACATAGTCTTAGGGTAAAAAACCATCAGGGAGGAGCCTGTTGGGGACCTTTCCCCTTGGTTCTAATAATGATATTGCTCTTTACAAAGGAAGTACAGTTGTCACACATACCTTGCGTGTTTCCCTGGACAATCGTGTTGCACTGGATGGCCATCGAATTGCTGTGGGCCTGCAAGTTGAAGATCTTACTCTCCTTGGAACAGCTGCCAGAGACAACTCGAGTTTCAATGACTGGTAAGAAGAAAAGGAGACAAACTTATTGATACCAGGAGTTTTCAAAGTGTGCAAAACCAACATGAACAGCCCACATCTACTGAACAGCCCACATCTACGATGGCCCAGGTAAGAGGCAAAAGGTCTTATATGTGTCAGTCTAATAACAGCCTTCTACGACCCCAAGAGAATCTGCTATACAGATGATAAACTGCAGTTCAAAAGTCAGATAAGACTCTACCTCCTGAAACCAAGTTTCAACACTGTTGACACATCTTTTTTGAAGGGATGATTCCATTTCCAGGTGTTTATTCTCAGAAAACAATTAAAGACAAGAGGGCTGGTATAGCTACAAGAAAGTTCATGGCTGCACAGATAACGGTGTGCAATGGGAAATTACTTAGATGTTCAGTAAGAAGGAATTGGTTAAGTATGTGATGGTGTATACCTTATTTTGAGAAATAAGCCTCCAACCCTCTTCAGTTCTCTAGAGAAGGGTAGGTACCAGATTTTCAAAACCCAACCTTAAAGCCAAAATTTGACACCAGGGATTGGAAACTGCCAGCAACATTTTAAATCTTTTTTTTTTTTTAAAGAAACCTTCTCAATGAGGTGCAATTTACATACAATAATGTGCATATATTTCAAGTGTGTGACCTGGTGTGTTCTGTTGTGTGTACACATCCAGAGACCACCACTGCAGCTAGGATAGCATACATTTCCTCCACCAATTTCCCCAAATTTTCCCCATGCCCCTTTGCCATACCCCGTCCCCATCCCTGGCAGCTACTGATATGTTTTTGCTAGGATTTTATATAAATGAACTTGTGCAGTGTATTTGCATGTGTGTGTCTGTGTCTTTGTTTTGGTAATTGCTTTGCCCAGACCTCAGCCAGTGAGCAGCACCCACTGTGTACTGGGTCCTACCATCCTCTTACCCACAGTACTGTAGTTGATTCTGACTTTTTGGTCTGGGGTTTTCAGAGCAGCGTCCAGAGCATCTGTTTCCATTCTTTTGAGGAGGGAGGTGACATTGGATGCAATGTCTCTCTTGTCTTTGTTTTCCCAGAGAGTCTTATTGGTGACAACTGAGTCAAATTGGACAACAATCTGTTGAAGCTTTGAAGACAAAAGGAATAACAGAAATCCACTCTGACATGTCCCCCACCTGAGGGGCAATAGAAAGCATAAGAAAGCAGGCTCTGACAAGATGACTTCGTTTCTCAGGTCCACCACTCACCAGAATGTGATCTTGGGCAAATCACTCCACCACTCAGGGTCTTAGTTTCCCCATCTTAGGGTAGTTATGACACCTCATAAAATTTTGGGGAGAATTAAGTGAACTAAGAGATACTACACTTTCAGAGGCAGTAGTGATGATTCACTGGTAGAATTCTTGCCTTCCATGTGGAAGACTTGGGTTTGATTCCTGGCCAAGGCAGTTCAAGTACAGCGCTCACCCATCTGTCAGCGGAGGCTTGTTGTAGCTATGATGCTGAATCGGTCTCCGTGGAGCTTCCAGACCAAGAGAGACCAAGCAAAAAGGCCTGACAATCTACTTCTGAAAACTAGCCAGTGAAAACCTTCTGGATCACAGCAGTCTAACTCACAATCAATCACAGGAATGGCACAACACGGGCAGCGTTTTGTTCCATTGTGTGTTGGATCACCACGAGCCAGAGGTGACTCCATGGCAGCTAACAACACTTTTAAAATAGTGTCTGTGCCTGGTAAACACCCTGGAGGTTAGTTGTCGGTAACATCTTTTACCAACAGTGAGGTAGTGTGGGTGCTAGAAATAAACCACTGATTCTTATGGTGACATTTAGCAATGCCTGGAGACATTTTTGGCTATCAGAACTGGAGTGACGGGGGGATGCCACTGGCATCTAGCGTACAGAGGCCAGGGGCACTGCTCAACATTCTAGAAAGCACAGGACAGCCCCAGCAGAGACAACTGAGAAGCCTAAATATGAACACTGTCAAGGTTGAGAAACCCTGACATACGGTTATACTCCCAAAGACATTCTATTTAGATTTCCTTTTTCTAGTTTTGGAAAATATGTAGGTAACAAAACACTTGTCTGCTGTTTTAAACCCAGAAATTAGCCTGTGAAGGAGACTAAAGAGGCAGGCCAGTGGCTGGAGAAGGGTGAAAGGCCAAGGTGAGGTTTATGCGAACTGTAATGCAGGAGGTTTGAAGCACTATTTTTATGCAGAATCCCATGTCCTTGTACTCCAAGTGTGTCACTGAATAAGCTGTGACAGCATCACGTGAGATCTTGTCAGAGAAGCAGGGCCTCGTGCCCTGTGGGTGGATTGAATTCAAGTCTGTGCTTTAACAAGATCCTGAAGGGATTTGTGTGCACAATGACACCAGACAGAAAGTCCCATGAGAACAGGCACTGTGTCTAGTTCACAGCTGCTTCCTAGCATCTAGGATTAGACTGACGGAGCCCTGCAGGCACAGTGGTTAAGTGCTCAGTGTGCTTCGGTAAAGATAAAAAACCACTGCCATCAATTCCAACTCACAGTGGCCCTATAGGGCAGAGTAGTTAGTGCCTCACAGGCTTCCAAGACTGTAAATCTTTATTTATGGGAGCAGACTGCCACATCTTTCTCCCATGGAGCAGCTGGTGTGTTCAACCAAACTTGGCACGTTGTCTCAGCCACTGAGCTCTTAACCGCTGTGCCACCGGGGCTCCTCCACAAAGATTACAGCCTTGCAGACCCTGTGGAGCACTTGTACTTTGTCCTGTAGGGTAGCTACGAGTCAGAATCGACTTGATGGCACCCAACAAACACAGGCAAACAGTAGGTGCTCAATAAATATTCATCAACTGAATGAAACCACTTGTAGAAAATAGCATCACACCAAAGAGTTATAAGTGGAGTGACATTAATAAAAAGTTGGAGGAACTTCCAGAATGGGCTTTCAAGTACACCTTTGGACCGTTCTACTCTTGTAGTCCATTGAGTCTTTGTGGGAGTTCTGAGCCAGGGTTCCTATTTAGGAGCAGCCTCCCACCTCTTGTCTGATATATATAAAACCCTAATTCTCTCCCATAAATGACCACTGACGTCTTCTTGGCTTAAATTCACTCATACAGAGTAAGTGCTGAAGAAGTTGCTGTTCAGAATTACTATTGCAGTGGCCAATTCTTATATGGTACTACTGGGTGCATTAGAAGCTGAGCATGAACCACCAGCACTACCTAGACTCTCATATAAGGAGTCCACACATCCCCACTCTCCACTCTCCCATCCTCGTCTTTCACTCCTGTCACTTTTGGGGGACTTTCTCTCCTTTTTTCCATCAGCAGCTTATGCTCTGACCATGGGCTTGAGAACAACACCCTGGAGCAACAACATGGAAAGAGCTTGGGATCCTTAGTGGGCTCACAGAATGGAATCCCTCCACCAGCCCAGATAGCTTACTCCTTGTCATGGATTGAATTGTGTCCCCCCCACCCCCAAATATGTGTAGCCATGTGGCTGGGCCATGATTCTGGTTATTTTGTGACTGTCTTTCATTTTGTGATTTTCCTAAAGGATTAGGGTGAGACTATGAAATCCCTTCATAGGATTACCTTCCTGCTCCACTGTAAAGGGAGTTTCCCTGGAGTATGGCTTGCCCCACCCTTAATCCTTTCCTTCTACAGAGATAAAAGGAAAGAGAAGCAAGCTGAGAGTTGGCAACCTCACACCATCAAGAAAGCAGTACAGGGAGAAGAGCATGTCCTTCAGACCTGAGGTTCCTGTGCCAAGATGCTTCCTGGACAAAGACTGATGCAGTGCCAGAATTCCCTCCAGAGCCCACAACGGGGAGAGCCTTCTCCTGGAGCAGACATCCTGAATTTGGACTTGTAGCCTCACGGACTATATAAGAATAAACCTTCCTTTGTGAAACCCATCTACCCTGTGGTATTTCTGTTAGAGCAGCACTGGCTGACTAAAACACTCCTAGACTGTTAATGAGAGAGAAATAAATGCACCTTAAAAAAAAAAAAAAGCCTTTGGCTAATTGGGACTGTTTGTCACAGCAACTTCACACATTATAATGCATTTTTTTTTTAGTTTGTCTTTCTTGGGCTAGTGGTAGAGGGAAGAATGAGAACAATTTGGGAAACAAGTCAACCAGGTTCTCCCATAAATTTGTTAATTGATGTTTCTTCGTTTCCCAGTTAGATCCTTGATTTTAGAGAGATACTATCATAGAATATATACATCTTGACCCTATATCTTGGGCTTTGTAAATATCTATTACCTGGCTAGGTTCCAGGGCTCGGCCTGCACTCACCTTTGTCTTGTCTTTGGCTGGTGGTTTCTTGCTGGTGGTGATGTCTGTGAAAAACATTGGGGAGGAGGTTACTAATGGAACTGAGAGTGAAAAGTGGTAGGGTGGGCAGATAAGTTGGGTAATTTTTGCATCAGAATGGTTTCAGACCACACTCTTTATTCACACTTGTATGACATGGAACAGTAGTTTCTAACCAGAAATGATTCTGTTCCCCTCTCCATCCCAACATTGGCAATGTTTGGAGGTGTTTTTCACTGTCACATGTGGGGAGGTGGCATTATTGGCATGTAGTAAATAGAGGCCAGGGATGCTGTTCAGCATCTGACTTTACACAGTACAGCATCCCACAGCAAAGAACCATCTGATCTCAATGCCAAAAACGCTGCTGTGGAGACACCTTGATGTGGAGAAAGCAGAAAAGCGTAAGTTCCCTACTGTAGGCTGGAAATTGTAATGGAAATAGTTAAGGAGACGGACTTTGGAAGCCTTAGGGTTTTAACCCGAGTTTAGCTGGGAACAGGAACTGAAACACAGGCATCAGTTTTCAGCTGTCAGCTGTTAACAGCGACCTCTGTTTCTGCTGCCTTGCTGGAACGGCTACTTGTACATTAGATGAAGAAGTGTCAGCAAACATTTACATACCTAGTACCATTAGACTAGGGTAAATCTGTACTTATTTCAGCTGAGTCTGTTTATTAAAAGAGAAAAAGATCTATCTCGTATTACTGAAGGTTTTGTCTTAAAGAATTCAAGAAATTGGACTTAAAATCCTAAGTCTAGCATATACTTGTTGAAGGAAAACTGCACTTTTAAAGAAGTTGTCTTATTGTGGTAGAAAACATATGTAACAGGCCAATTCAACATTTTTCACGTGTACAATTCAGTGACATTGATGACATTTACCATGTTGTACAAGTATCATCACTATTCATTCCCAAATGATTCCAACACCCGTAGCAGAAACTCAGTGTACCCGAAGCAAAGACTCTCCTTTTCCCTCTCCTTCCTACCCTTGATAACTGTTAATAATGTTTGGTCTCTATGTGTTTGCCACTTTCAAATGGGATCATACACTATTTGTCTTTTTGTGACTGACTTGTTTCACCCAGCATGGTGTCTTCAAGGTCCACCCATGCAGTAGCATTATCAGAGCTTCCTTACTCTTTACGACCGAATAATAATCCCTGCACATATTGCTATGGATTAAATTATGTCCTCCAAACATATATGTTGTAAACCCTAACCTCCGTCTTGAGTTTTGCAGCCCTGATGGTATAACTGGTTAAAGTGTTTGTTGAGTTACAGGTTGGTGGTTTGAATCTACCAGCTACTCCTTGGAAACCCTGTGGGGCAGTTCTACTCTGCCTTAGTGATCGCTATGAGTCAGAAGGGGCTCAGTTGCAATGGTTTGGAATATTCGGTGGGGCACAGGTATGTTGTAGTTATAATCCCACTGGGGAACAGGTTGTCTTTTATACATCAGTGAGACAGGATTAGAGTAGGGTGTGTCTTGAATTAATCTCTTTTGAGATAGGTAAGAGGATAAATAAGCAAGCAAATGAAGCAGAGATGAGATAAAATTGATGCCAAGAGACATGGAGATCTCCAAGAAAATAGGAAGAGAAGATGAAAAAACAACGACCTTCTTTCAGAGAGATAAAGAGAATATCTTTCCTACAGCTGGTGATCTGACTGAACTTCTCGCTTCCTCTCCTGTGAGAAAATAAACTTGTGTTTGTTAAAGCCATCACTTGTGATATTTCTGTTACGGTTCCACTAGGTTACTAAGACATATATACACCACATTTTGTTTGTCCATTCATCCGCTGATGGACATTTCAGTTGTTTTTACCCTTTGGCTGTTGTGGATAGTGCTACAACGAACTCTGGTGTGCAGGTTTCTCTTGGTGTTCCTGCTTTTACTTCTTTGGGGTATATACCTAGAAGTGGAATTACTGAGTATAAGGAAACTCTGCTGGCATAGTGGTTAAGTGCTATGGCTGCTAACCAAAAGATCGGCAGTTCAAATCCACCAGGTACTTCTTAGAAACTCTATGGGACAGTTCAGCTCTCTCTATAGGGTCACTCTGAGTTGGAATTGATGTGACAGCAGTGGGTTTGGGTTTTAGTATAGTAGATAATTCCACTCCCAGGTCATATGGCAATTCTGGGAAACCCTGCACTTAACCAAAAGGTCGGCAGTTCGAACCCACCAGGTGCTCCTTGGAAACCCCATGGGGCAGTTCTGCTCTGTCTTACAGGGTCGCTATGAGTAGGAATCAACTCAGTGGCAATTGCTTGTTTGTTTTTAAGTAGCTCTGGACTTAAACACAGCAATGATTATGAGGATGGCACAGGACAGAGTTGCTACCAGTCAGAAGTGACTTGATGGCACCTAACAACGACAACGGTAGATCTATGTTTAACTTTTTGAGGAACTGTGAAACCATGCTTTTGACTGAAAGTTGTTAACTTTGTCATGGGGGTTTTGCTCATACCCAGCGTTGGTGATAACAAATCGCAAATGGACTCAGTCTGTATAAAAAGATGGCATAATCCCAAAATCAAATCTTTTGCTATTGCATCAGTTCCAACTAATATTGACCCTATAGGACAGAGAAGAACTGCCTCATCGGATTTTCAAGGCTATAATCTTTAGGAAAGCAGATTGCCACCTCTTTCTTCTGCAGAGCAGCTGATGGATTTGAACTACTGATCAGCAACCAAGTGTTTAACCACTATACAACCAGGGATCCTTATGAAAGGGCTGCATAGAAGCTCCTAAATGTAGGAAAATAACAAAATGCATTTTTCTTCCTTGTGAAATGAGTTTAACTGAACTTGAGTAGAATCTAAATCCATTTTCACATTTCTAGAGAAGATATCACTGCTTAGGAAGAGACTAATTTACTTCAAGTTTAATCATTCATTCATTCTATTGTTTATTGAAGGTGTGGGGTAGTGACAAGGAGCACGGAGAGGGTGGTCTTAGATCTCAGCACCTATGTCTTGGCCTTGTGCTTTTTCTTGCCTTTCCTATTTGGAGATTGGAGCGTTAGTTACATAGCAATCATCTCCTCTCGAACTTCTCTACAAATATGCACAAGAGTAGTTTTCTCTTTCCCACCATCTCTTCCAAAACCTCAGGTTGGAGAGGGGGTAGGCATGTCATTAGAGGGATCTCTTGGGGTCATCCCTGGAGGACACTCACCCAGAAACCATACTCCTTTTCTCTCTTGCTAACAGAACACAATTTTGTTCAGGTGTGAACGTCCTATTTTATTATTCTGGGCAATTGTTTAGGGGTGAGAATTTGACCAGGTCTAGCCAAAAAGACCTAAGGGGAGCTGAAAAGTTCCTGAGGACAACTTTCCTTAATGTAAAAAGAGAGAGACTTAGAAGCAGTAACCCTCTCTTCTATTTTATTTGTTTTTGAACCTAAGCATGGATATATGAGGATGTGATGTGTGGAGCCGTGGCAGCCACTTTGGAACTAGGAGAAAATGCCAGCGTAGGCTAACCCAGAGGTCTGCTGTCATTGAGATGCCAAACTAACAAACAGAGACACTATCTACATTTATCTACATCTAAATTTCTTGTAATATGAAACTTGGCCTCTATAAGCCACTTTTAGTCAGGGTTAGTTTTATCTGAAGAAAAAAAAATCCTACAACTATAGGTTAGCGGTAGACAGAGGGTGAGAACACTTTGGTATCCTATTTAGCTAGGTTCTCCCTAAAATTGTCAATTGTCTATTCCTGAATAGAGCCATTGACTATACACCATAGCTCAGGCATGGAATCAGGGACTGAAAAACTCAACAGTGAAAAGAAAAATTGAAAATCCATAGAAGAGAGAATAGAGCAAATCTGGAAAACGTGGAAGTACAAACAGAGATTAATAAGGAAGTTTCATTTCCCGATGAAAGCTTGCCAAGAGAGAAGGGATCCTTCCACTAGTTATATCATAAGAACCATCAGCCATGTTTAAGCAATATGGGTTGAAACTGACTCTTTCCGTAGCAAGCATGGTGCTGCTGTGATGTGAGTCAGAATCCATTTGATGGCCACGAGGGGAAGGAACAGTAAGCCTCTCCAGGCTTCTGCCTTAGCTTATATTTGTAAACAAAAGGCTTTACATTCTTGGGGAAAGAGGTTTGCCAGTCAGCTGCCAGTTGGCCCTGAAACCCCTGTCCACTCTTCCTATGCTCTGTTCTGTTTCACAGAGTGCTGCATTTTCTGGGGATTTCTTGTCCTCTGGCTTCCTGCATTCAGCCAGTGTAAGGCATTGGCAGGATATGGCAAGGCAGAGGAAGGGAGGAGCCGGCGTGTTCCTCCCAGATCTCCTTGGCTTCCTGCGACATCTCCAGCATTGGCCACACTTCTTCCAAGATTCTAGCTCTCACCCAGATGGACTTAGCTCTTGGTTTCTGGTAAAACCACCACCTCTTTCTGCCCCTATAGGTTTAGGGTAGTAGTAATGCTGCTACTGCTAATCTCTGGGTTCCTTCACTGTCCTCCCAGCTCCTCGTCACCAGTACTATTCCCTACGTAAAATTTCTTCTTTTTGAAAGATTTAGCGTGACTCCTGTTTTCCACTGTAAATCTTGAGCTGAGTATCTTCCATAGAGCTGAAGAAAGACTTGTCATCAAGTCTGTTCCGACTCTTAGTGACCCTATAGGGCGGAGTAGAGCTGCCACCTAGGGTTTCCAGGGCTGTAAGGGTTACTGTCATCTTTCTCCTGTGAAGTGACTGGTTGGTTTGAAACCCTGGCCTTTTGAGGGCTCCTTTCTTCACTGATAAAGTAGGATAATTTATTTACTTTCTTCACCCAGAAAAAGAGTTCTTTGTTGCTATTATGGTTTATCTAAGTCTCACATTACAGTACAGCAGATGGCTATTCTGTACTCTCAAGTGTGTACTTTCAAGACAGTTTGACCAGAGTTCAAAACCTGCTGCTGTCAATTATCAGCTAGTTGACCTGGGGAAAGTTATTCGACTTCTTATTTTTAAATAATATTTTATGGTTTTGGACAAAAATGGAATGGACATGGGGACAGAATGTGACCATGTGGTGTGTGTACTTTATGGTTCTATGCATTTATAGGATGCTGTCCTATTGGTCTCTTTCTAGATGTGAGAGAAGAGGGTGGAGAGGAGGCGATAGGAGCCTGATAAGAGAATACAACAAGTATAGAATGAAAAGGAGGAGTGTGCTGCCCCTGAGCAAGGAGAGCAGAGGAGCTGCAGATAGGCAGACACACAAAATTCATTTGGATTGTATGTTTTCACTTAGTCACAATACAAGAAAAATCCCTTCTACATTAAATAATAATAATATTTGATTGTGCTTAAGTAAAATTTTACACCGCAAATTAGGCTCCCATTTAAGAATTTCTACAAAAATAACTCAGTGCTATTGGTGATATTTTCCACAATGTGTCATCATCCTCATTCATTCTGTTCTGGTTTTCCCATTTCCAGTACTCTAGTTTCTCTGCCTGCTTCTCTTCTTATCTTTGTTTTAGAATAATTTTTGGCCATTTGATCTTAAATGGATGATTTTTTAAAGGAGCTCATTACTCATGGGTGATATTCTTTATTTTATGAGCCAATCCATGGTTAAGTGCTATGTCTGCTAACCAAAAGGTCAGCAGTTGAAATCTGCCAGGCGCTCCTTGAGAATTCTATGGGGAAGTTATACTCTGACATATAGGATCACTATGAGTGAAATTTAACTCGATGGTAGTGGCTTTGGCTTTTTTGGTTTGGGTTTAGTTATTTACCTAACAGGTGACCTCCAGGGATAGTTTCTATTTTAGGTTTAAAGAGTGTCTCAGAGTGAGTGTCTCAGGGATTCTTCCAGTCTCAATCAGTCCAGTAAATGTGAACTTTTTGAGAATTTAAGTTCATTTCCACATTTTTCTTCTGTTCTATCAGGATCCATCACTGTAGTCCTGATCAGAATGATCTATAGTGCTAGCCAGGCACCGTCTTGTTCTTCTGGTCTCTGGGTAGATGAGGCCATGGTTCTTGTTTTCTATCAGTCCTGTAGACTACCTTTTTTTCATGGTCTTTGGTTTTTTCTTTCTCTTTTGTTCCAGACAAGTAGAGACTAATAGTTTATCTCAGATGGCAGCTGCCAATCTTTTAAGACCCCAACACTACTCATCACATCAAGATGTAGAAAATATACTTTACTAACTGTATTATGCCAGTGAACTGGGTTGTCTCAGTTACTTAACTTCTTGATAACTCACTTTCTTTATTTGTGATAAAAATAACTACTTCATATGATCACTATGAACACAGTAATGCTTGAAAGGTATTTCATGTGGCACCCCACACACAGTAAAGTGAACTGAAAACGAGACCTGACAATTAAGTCTGCAAACATAATTGTTCAAAGTGTTACACACCTCATTGGTTAGATGATAAAACTGAAACAAACAGCTTATATGAGGGCTGCCAGTTAAGTTTGAGAACTCATCCTAGGAAAAAGTGCTACACACCTCACTGCTGACTGTCACTACGGTCACCTTTGAAGTACTCCCTTTGGGAAGCTATGCACTGACCCCAGTGTCTAGTCCACCCTTCAAAGCAATTTTGGGACTGTTTCTGGAAAGGCCATTGTGCATGGTGTCATGGTGGCAAGTTCTCAGACTTAATTGTATAGTTGTCTGAGAGGGAATTTTTAGGTGGTAAGCAAATAACTGTATTGGAACACCCTCCCTACTCATCTGATTTGGCCCCCAGTGATTTTTCTTTACCTGAAGATAAAGGAAATATTGAAAGGAAGACATTTGGATGATATTCAGGACATCAAGGGTAATATGACAACAGCTCTGATGGCCATTCCAGGAAAAGACTAGCAAAATTGCTTTGAAGAGTGAACTAGGCACTGGCATTGGTGATAGTTTCCCAAGGGGAGTACTTTGAAGGCTACCATAGTGATATTTAGCAATGAGATATGTAGTACTTTTTCTAGGATGAGTTCACAAACTTAACTGGCAGGCCTCGTATAAGATGCTCATATCAGTTTTATCATCTGGTTAGCTTCCTACAATTTATCTTTTCAGTTTCTGTCTTATGATCCCGATTGCAGCCAATACCTAGCAGACTTCCACCAAGTCCCATATCTCTTTTGCTTATAGTCTTTTCCCATCAACATGGTTTTTCTGAGAGTGGTCACATTTGACTAACACAGCACATTCTCCTGGATACAGATTCAAGGGTGGAAACATGACTCACACTGGGCCAAATGGTCCACTTGCAAAGAATGTGCAATCAAACTGAGGAGAGAGTTGATTAATTTAATCTCTGAGTGATTAGATCAATAATAAATAAGATCTAGAACTGTTGGTCGCCATATTTTCTGTCCTGTGGATTAGGGAGCAGATAAAGCAAGCCCACAGTGAAAGAGAAGAAAGGACCAGACCCAAAGAGGATCAGAGGGTAAGGGAAGAAGGTGAGTTTGATGGTGTTGGGTTCCTAACTCTAGTTCATTCCAGAAGCCCAGCTGCATTCGTGAACATGAGTTCCAGACACATCCATGCAACCTTCCCATAAACACCTATTTTAGTTACTATGCCTGAGCTTTTCTTTCTGCAACCCAATTAACACTTCATCACCTTCTTCATCTCCCAGCACCACTTGCCTCCCTCATTCTATCATTTCCCTGAACTCTCTTCTTTCCCTTGTTCTTTGCTTTCATCTGTCAATCAATTTCTTCTAGAAAACAGGATCACATTTTGATCCCAGTACATCTTTTCTGTTGTTTGGCTCAACAAAAAAAACAAGTTACAGAGACAAGAAGACAAGGATTTTCTTACTCCGACAAGTGTTCTCATTGGAATTTTTGAATTTTGTCGCCTTAGAAAGGAGTGTGTATCCAGCGATACAGCGACAGTGAAAGCCTCCTTCCTCATTTTGACATTCAGCATTTAATCCACAATACATGTTAAAGGGTGGTCCACATTCGTTGATATCTGAAACACAAAAGATAAAGTTAGTTGTTCAATCAGTGAAGATTTATTGTGCATCTATCACATGCCAGGGAAACCCTGATGGCATAGTGATTAATTGCTATAGCTGCTAACCAAAAGGTCCAGAGTTCGAATTTGCCAGGGGCTCCTTGGAACCTCTATGGGGCAGTTCTACTCTGTGTATAGGGTTGCTCTGAGTCAGAATCAACTCGACAGTGAGTTTGGTTTGGTTTATTATGTGACAGATCTGTGCCCCTTTCTCCAGAGTCTGTCTCGGCTTTATAAGAAAATTCAGTTTAGGTAACTGAGTTAGAATGTCTCCAGTCCTCAGGGTCACTGTATCTGCTTTGCAGTGGTAATGATTAGACAGTGAAAAATGAGCAATCTCCCTGTCCAACATGAAAAAAAGAAATTTGGAACTTCCAGAGCGTGAGACATAGTGTGGCGGACACTGTGCCACATACTCAATAGCCATTCTGCTTCTCCTCTAATGTCTTTATTTAGGAAGTCAGTCTGGAGATCTTGTTCCCACTTCTCATATATTCCCTTTCCCAGTCTCCCTTTTAATTAGGGTGGCCATGTGACAGAGGTCCAGCCAATGAAAAGTAAGGATGGCCTCCTGGGGAGCTCTTTTAAAAGGATGGAGAGGTGAACTCTTTGGCCCCACCCCTTCTCTTGGCTTCTTGAATTTGGATAGGATATGAAGATGTGTAATCAGGAGTTATGTCAGCCGTCTTGGGACTATGATATGATAAGCTTGTCGAAGTTTGTGGGCAGGAAAGTAAAGAGACCTTGGAGTCCTTGCTTCTGTGGGCTGCTGAAGCAGGCCACAGTCAAGTAATACCCACAGTCAAGTAATACCCCTGAGACTACTAAGGCATGTGGAAAAGTACTGGAGTAGGAGACAGAAAGGGGAAGAGAGAGAGACACAGCCCAAGAAGCATCAAGGTGCCTGATATGTAAAGAAAGAAGCCGTCTTGGAAGTGAACCATCTGACTTCAGCTGACACCATGTGGGTCAGAGGTGACCCTGCCCCATCAGACAAGTTCTTCCATAACTTCTGAACCACAAAACTGAGCAATACAATTTTTTAAAATGTAATTTTGTTGTTGTTGTTGTTGAGAATACATACAGCAAACAACCAATCAACTCATTGCCGTTGAGTTGATTTTTGGACTTGACCCAAGTGGATAGAGTAGAATGGCTTTATGGAGTTTCCAAGGAGTGGCTGGTAGATTTGAACTGCTGACCCTTTGGTTAACAGCCAACCTGTTAACCACTGTGCCACCAGGGATCCAAATAGTAAAACACACACCAATTCAACAGTTTCTACATTTATAATTCAGTGACACTGTTGACATTCTTAGAGTTGTGCAACCATTATTCACCCTCCTGTTCTGAGTTGTTTCTCCCTCATTAACATGAATTCACTGCCCCCTGAGGTTCCCATCTAATCTTTTGAGTTGCTATTGTCGCTTTGATCCCATATAGTTCTTCTTTATTTTATTTTATTTATTTATTGTGATTGAGTGAAAATGTACAATCCAGTTTAAATTTGCATGCCAACCTATGTGAAGTTCCTACTGCTCTCCTTGCCTGGCGACAGCACACTCCTCCTTTCTGTTCTATAAGTCAAGTAATACCCCTGAGACTATTAAGGCACGTGGAAAAGTCCTGGAGAAGGAGAGACAAAGGGGAAGAGAGAAAGACATATACACCAAGGAGCATCAAGGTGCTCTTAACAATTTCCTGCCCCTCTTGTCCACCCTCTCCACTTCCCTCTAGTAAGGGGCCAGTAGGATGACATCCTATAGATGTATAGGACCATAATGTGCACACATGATATGGTCATTCTGTGTTATCGAGCCCAATCTAGTCCCATCTGAGGAGTTGACCTCAGTACTGATTTATAGCCAGGGGCAGCATCAGGACTAGGGGCTATGGTCCCAGGGGAACCCTGAGGTTGTCAGACTGTCAATTGTGGTCTTTTAGTGGGGTTCTCAGGATGCACCGATTTTATTCTTGTATTGCCACTGAGACTCAACTTTGCAAGCCCATCATGTCTGTCACTTGTGGTGGCCGGGCACCATCTGGTTCTTCCGGTCACATGTTGATGTAGTCACCCCTTCACGTGGGTCCTTCCACCTTCTGAGTTCTCTTTCCCGCATATCATTTTGTTCCTTGTTAATCACCTGTTCCTGCTTGGATAGTTCTTAAAAGAGGATAATGCCTAAGGTAGATGTTCTTTACTAGCTAAACTGTTGTTTGGTTTTTAAGAAGACTTCAGGAGATGTTTTTGTTTAAGTTTTAAAGATTATCTCGGGACAGTAAATTCAAGGATTCATCCAGCCTCCTTGGCTCCAGAAACTCTATCATGAGAATCTGGAATTCCGTTCTTCATTTTCCTCCTTTTTTATAAGGATTCTTCTATAGAATCTTTGATCAAAATGTTGAGTAATGATACCAGGCACCATCTCATTCTTCTGGTCTCATGACAAAGGAGGCAGTTTTTATGGAGACAATTAGCCACACATTCCACACACTCCTTCTATTCCTGAATTTCTTCTTTGTTGCTCCAGGCTGTTTGTAAGCTTTTAAGATTCCCAGGTGCTTCTCAGTGAACTGGGAGGTAGAACAGAAGCCCTAAACATGTTATTGGGGCAGTTAAATGGGATGTTCTGTGAACTTACAAACCAAGGAAGCAAATCTCATGAGGAATTGTTTCTAAGCAGTCTCAGCAGCTATTCTTTTGTTGTTGTTGTAGTAAATATATCTTTCATGCAACTTTTGCCAGTTCAACACTTTACAAGTGTAGTACGACTTGTTGACAGAAACTACAATAATTTGCTATGTGACCCTACCCTTAATCAATCCAATTTTTCCATTTCTTTTACTCCCCTGCCCTGTTTCCTTCTCCCTCCTGCACATAGCCAAGCCAAGTGCCATCTCATGCACATGGTAACCACGAAATAAACTTCGGTCTCTCTAGATTCCCCTCACCTTGTATTTTTACTTACGTGAGGTCATATAATATTTGTCCTTTTATAACTGACTTATTTCATTCAGCACAATGTATATCCTACTTGTATTTAATGACAATTTCCAAAATTGATTTGACAAGTTAAACATCGATGATGCTTAGCTTCTCCATCTTGTCTTTCCACAAACATAGTGGATTTGATTCTTGTATATTCCGTCTGACGAGGACTCCTGTGTAGTCATGATTTATATTGTTGAAAAAAGATATTTGCCATGAAAAAGTCACTGGTCTTGCAAAATCCTATCACACAATCTTTTGTGTTCTTTCGATCACCAAGGCCATATTCTCCAACCACTGTTCCTTCTTCTTTGTTTCCCAACCACCACTAATTACCAGTGCATCTTGATTGTATGTTTAGTCAATTTTAGACTACAGAAGGTAAAAATTTCCATTTTTGGAATTAGTAGTTGGTATGTAAAAATGGACAAGAGTTCCAGTTTTTCCACATCCTCACCCACATTTGTTATTTTCTGTGTTTTTTTTTCTTTTCTTTTCTTTTAAATCTCTGCTGTCCTAATTGTGCTTTTGATACTCTTTCTGGTGGCTAATGACATCAAGCATCTTTTCACGTGTTTGGTGGCCATCTGAATTTCCTGTTTGGTGAAGTGTCTATTGAAATTCTTCACTTGTTTTAAGATTGGGTTATTTGTTTTTTTGTTGTTAAGCTGTTGAGGTTTTATATTAACATATATATATATGTGAGTTCTTTTGGATGTATGGTTTCAAAGATATTCTCCCAGTCAGCAGCTTGTCTTCTCACTGTTTGGGGGGAAGTCTTTTGATAAACAAAAGTTTTTAATTTTTATGAGGTACCATTTATTTATTTTGTGTTTTGCTTTTTATTATATTAGATACTGCCTTGTTGAAGCTAGGCCTGACAGCATTGTCCCTGCACATTCTTCTAAAAATGTTAGGGCTTTAGTTTGCACTTTTAGGTCCTTAATCCATTTGAATTTGTTTTTGTCTATGGTGTGAGACTTGAATCTTGTTTCATTTTTCTGCATGTAGAAATCCAAAATGGTTGTTTTAAGCCACTTAGTTTTGGGGTGGTTTGTTATAATCCATAAGTACCAAAACCAGTCATGTCATAGGTGGAAACCCCAAGGGTCCATGATGAACGTTGATAGCTATCTTGTCCCATTTCTTCTGAAGATGTTTCACAGAATCAGCACGTGATGATCATCTTATTGAGCTGGGACAGGGAAATAAATGGAGGATGGAGAAGTTTGGCTTATATAATATGTGAGAAATAGTTTTGCCTTGAATTGGGGTCCCTGTCTGATTCCTAAGGTAAGTTGGGCTCCTTGTGTTCACAAAGTCTCTTGAAGTAGGTTGGGAGGGTTCTAGGATTTTGGATAACTGCATGTGAATTTTTCCCCCTCTTCTACTCACTCTTACATCTCTTTGTTTCTCTTGAGCCGGTGACTGCTGGGTTCAGATGGAAAGAAGTCCTGGGTGTCTACGGAGAACTGGTATGGAACTGCCTCTCTGTTGTGCTGGGTGGAGACTGAGAAATGAGTTCTAAGGAATCCTAAGAAGGGGAACGGAAAGAGAGGATCCTGAGATATGAGAATCTCCAGTGGGTGGGTGATGCTGCATAGCATGAATATGTCTAGTCCCCAAAGGTCAAAATGGAACTGAATCTCTGTTTGATTATGAAATTAAAAATTGAGAAGGTTAGCAGAATGGAAAAGTGTGTATAAATTTCAGATAGATAAAGGGAAAAATGGAATGAAAAGCAAATTGTTCAAACAAGCACCAAAACCAAACCAAACCTACTGCTGTCAAGTTGATTGTGACTCATAGAGACCCTATAAGTCAGAGTCAAACTGCCCCCTAGGGTTTCCAAGGAGCAGCCAGCAAATTCAAACTGCTGACTTTTTGCTTGGCAGATGTAGCACTTAACCACCATGCTACCAGGGCTTCCCAAATGAGCACGGATAAGAAAAAGATAAATGAAGAACTAACAATGTAAAGTCAGTAATAAATGTGAAGCCAGATGAGCCAGCCAAGTGCCATCGAGTCGGATCCAATGAAGGGTGCAGATATGTCTGTCTTTACACTAAATATAAATGGACTAGCAAACAATAAAAGCAAAAAACTTTTAGTAAAAGTAGACTAGCAGATTGGATGTAGTAGTTTTAATAGAAAGCCTCAAAATTCTTTGATACTCTTTCCATTTTAATTACTGCATTGAGAATGAAAATTGCATTTTAGGTGATTTCAGGACTTACATTGCCTAAGAATGATTTGAAAAATCTTTCATTTCTGCCCAAACATTCATTTTCTCCTTGTCATAACTTTAGCGCATATCTTTTTCCAAATACTTTTTAGGAGTGTTTGTATGATGCTTTATAATTTATAAAGTACTGTCACATTCATACTTCAGTCTCTCTACCACTCTTGTGAAGTCAGCATTATCATTCCTATAGTATGGAGGAGAAAATTAAGGCCAGATAGAGTCTGAAAGAGCCCCGGTTTTCTGAACTCCACAATAAACATTTTTCTCTTGGTGAGGGTTGTTTGGAAGAGTTTTCAGTACTGCGAATTCTCCCAGGCCTCTTGCTGTCTTCCTTCTACTCCCATTCCTGGGTAATTTGAAAATTTCCTTTAGTTCGCTGAAGCCCATTTCTCACTGGCAGTAAGTTGAAAACAACTGAGAAGATTATCAGCTGACAAATGGATAAACAAAATGTGGAATGTGCATACGATGGAATACTACTCAGTCATAAACAGAAACTGAAGTCTTGACACATGCCACCATGTGTATAAACCTTGAAAATATCAAGCTGAGTGAAATAAGTCAGCTGCAAAAGGACTACTGCTGTATGATCTCACGTGAAATAAGCAACTATATAGAAACTAAAGATGATAAGCAGTTACTAGGAATGGGATGGAAGGAAAGGGAAAGTTTTAGCTTAGGAGGCACAGAGGTGGTGGAATGATTTGGGAAAGGATATCGAGAATGGTTGCACAACTTGAAGAAGGTAATCAATATCATTAAATTAAACATGTAGAAATTGTTGAGATGGCAATACAAAGGTTACAGTAAGAAATAATAAGAAAATTACCATAAGAATAAAAAAAATATCACTTTACCATTACATGTCTCCAAAGTGAGTGGGCTGAAAAAACTGTCCTGAGATTTGGAAACATATCCAGGCTCACAGGTACAGTGAGTCTCATTGACACAATTGGCATTCTTGGGACACTGAGCACAGAAGGGAACTGCAGGGAGCAAAGAGGCAGGTGAAGTGTTACTTGAGCCACAGGCTGTCCTGTCACGTCTTGGCCTTGCTCCACCCCCACAACAGGGCCTCTTGAGGCTGAGGAGGCCCATCACCTTTTCTTTCTTGAGGTTCCAGTGCATTAAACAATTAAAGATTCCAAACCAAATGTATATATATAAAAAAAAAATGTGGTTCCTGTGCATGGTAAAGGACTGGAGGGAGAAGAGGTTGGTACTAAATTAATTTTAACACAAAAAATTCAAGGCAATATTACTGTGCTACTCCCAGGGCCATTGCAGAATTTTAAAAAAGGTGGGAGGTGGGGTGGTCAGTGAGTTGGTCAAGACTGTGGTCCCAGGTTTCAATTGTGGCTTCATAGCTTACTAGCTGTGTGTAGCCGGGCAATTATCTTAAGCACTCTGTGCCTCACTTTCTTCCTCAGTGAAATGGGTTATTATGAGGACTAAGTGAATTAATATGTATGTAAAATGCTTGGAGCAGTAACTTGCATGCAATCAGTGTCAGTTATGATTATAAAACTTAAATTTGTAGTATATCACAGGAAGTATGGAACTGTGATGATATAGCGGTTAAAAGCTCAGGCTGCTAACCAGAAGATCAGCACTCCTTGGCACACTGTGAGGCAGTTGAAATCTGTCCTTTAGGGTCACTATGAGTCAGAATCGATTCAATGGCAACTTTTTTCCCTTTTTTAACAGGAGGTACATTCTGATAATATGTTAAAATATCTCTTCATTTAGATAGAGATATGTCAAAAGTTTTTATCTGAGATCCCTTGAGAATGAATGGAAACCCTGGTAGTGTAGTGGTTAAGTGCTATGGCTGCTAACCAAAGGGTTGGCAGTTCAAACCCACCAGATGCTCCTTGGAAACTTTATGGAGCAGTTATACTCTGTCCTATAGGGTCACTATGAGTTGGAATAGACTCAACTGGGGTTTGTTTTTTTTCATTTTGGGGAATGAATGGAGCCCCTGTGTGCTGCAAATGGTTAATGCATTCAACTGCTAGCTAAAGAGCTAAGGGTTCAAGTGCCCCCAGAGGCACCTAGGAAGGAAGGCCTTGAGATCCATATTTTGGAAGTAGGTCTCCAGTTCCACTCTCACACACATGGGGTGGCCATGAGTCAGAAATGATTCAGTGCAAACTGAGAGGAATGAATGGAAGTAATGGGGTAGAAGAAATAGCTCAGTCCTGGAGTGTTGTGGGGGAGCCCTGGGTACAGACTGTATGAAGCGGTTCCACAAGGAGCAGGGACTGGGGCATGGGAGGGAGAGGGCCACTTAGAACACGTACCCTGGGAGCTGGCTAGGAATACAGAACCTTGGGCCCCACCCTAGACCTGCAGAATCAGAATTTGCTTTTTAGCAGATCTCCAGGGACTGCAAACAAACAGATATGTCCTGGAAGAAGTACAACCAGAGTGTTCCTTGGAATCAAGGATGGCAAGACAGCATCTAACATACTTAGGAAATACTGTCAGGAAGGATCAATCCCTGGAGAAGGACATCATGCTTGGTAAAGTAGAGGGTCAGTGAGAAAGAGGAAGACCCTCAAGAAGATGGATTGATACAGTGTCTACAACAATGGGCTTAAGCATAAAAATGATTGTGGGCATGGCACAGGACTGGGCAGTGTTTGGCTCTGTCACACATAGAGTCACTATAAGTTGGAATCAACTAGGTGGCACCTGAAAACAACAGCAACCACCACCACTCAGGGGATTAAAATGAAATTATCTTGTTCATTATCTGTTGGCCTGTTGATTAATGGAATTAGTGATTATCATCGTGTTCTTTCTCTCTCCACTAGAAAATGTACTTGCTGAGACTTCGTGTGTTTCATCTATTGCTCTATCACCGCAAGCAGTTTTTAGCAACCACAAATAAAACTTAAAAAAATCTAAATTTGGTCAAATTATCAATTAAAAGACAAACGGACAGGAACAAGCCCACCTAAGACCTGCTCCCAGGACAATTGTGGCATTTCTAGCTGTTGGAGGACATGGGTGGTTCTTGTTGGGACTTTGGTCCCTATGCTCCCTGGTCTCTGGCTGTCAAAGTGTCAAGCTCTGAGTACTCACCTCTGGCCTTCTGAGACATCAAAACAGCATGTGGCAAACTCAGCAGGAGGCACAGTCCTGGAATAGGAAGCAGGAGGGAGAAATGTGAAACAATTGAAGAATACTTCCAAGAGACTCCCCAAGAGCTGCATTTCAGTGATCTATTGGTGTGTATGTCTTAAGTTTGACCCAAAGAGGTCTCAGGTATGTAGTAGATAGTCAATCAGGTACAGCCCAAGGAAGCAATACTCAATGCAGGAAGGCTAGAAAATTAATAGTACTTAGTACCACAAGTCTTACAGAGTAAACTATATAGCAAGCCTCGACCCAGGACTATTGAATATTGCCCCTGGAGTCAAGGAAACAAGTTGGAATTGTAGGATAGGGCTATGTAAGGCAAACAGAGCAGGGGGTTAGTGTTGGTTCCAGCTGAAATCTTACTGGTCATTTTAAAAGTTTCTGTAGTGCAGCATGAGGTGGGAAGAGGGAGGTGGTTTTATCATAAGGAACCACGGTTAGAAGGGTCAAGGAGTAACACTGACCGTTAAAGAGACTGGTTATGTGGTAGTAACAAGGTCTTTCTCACGGTAAACTGTATGGGGCATAGCTGGGAGGACTAGTTAGAAACTGCAACTGTTGAGAGATTGTGTGACAAGATGGGAATGATTGGCCATGTCAGAAACCGGGAGAAAGGGCAGCCGGGAAGAGTTAACGATGGATGCCGAGGGGACAAAGTATGTGGGCCACGTGACTGCTTCATGAGAGTGTAACAGATGGCAACAAACATGGGTTTGAAACACGTGCATTCGCTTCATTTCTCTCTCGTGCTTTCTGGGGAGCCCTGGTGGCCAAGTGGTCAAGAGCTCAGGCCACCAACCAAAAAAGTTACTTTGAGTTGGAATTGACTTGGTGGCACAGAACAACAATAACAACATGGTTCCTGTGGGTCAGAAATCGGGAAAGGGTTGAGTTAGGTGTTTCTGGCTTGAGGACTCATCATCCTCGGAGCTTCTTTCCTGCCCAGCAGCAACTCAGTGCTCTTAAGAGTCATCGGCATGTCACAATTCCAGAGTTCCAAGACTTTCAGAGCCCTGGTGGCACATTAGATGGCAATCGGGCTTGGCTACCAACCAAAAGGTCTGTGGTTTGAACCCACTAACTGCCCTGCAGGAGAAAGCTGTAGCAGTCGGCTTCTGTGAAGATTATAGCCTTGTAAGCCCTGTGGGACAATTCTACTGTATCCTGTAGGGTCACTGCCCTGCGGGACAATTCTACTGTATCTTGTAGGGTCACTATCAGTTGAGACCCACTCTGTGGCAATGGGTTTGTTTTGGAAGACTGCAGCAATCTTCTACCAACTTGGTTTGTAGATAAGGAAACGGGTTCCCAGAAGTTCAGATAAGAGCTGTGCAAATTTGGCCAAGTTTCTTAACTGTGCTAAGCTTTCATATTCAAAATACAGTGGCAGTGGCCTGTGCTCATTGTGTTGTGATGATGAAGAAGTAGACACCCTGAAGCCTGCCCCTGGACAGATGCCCAACACCAGTAGCTCATTGAAGAGAGGAACACAACAGGAGGCCTCACACTACCCGACTTTAGAACCTACTATACTGCCATGGTAGTCAAAACGGCATGGTACTAGCACAAAGACAGATATATAGACCAATGGAACAGAACAGAGAATTCTGAAATACCACCATCATCGTATGAACAACTGATATTCGACAAAGGCCCAAAGTTTGTAAACTGGGCTAACAACAGTCTCTTTAACAAATAGTATTGCAAAACTTGATATCCATCTGTAAAAAACTGAAACAAGACTCATATCTCATACTTCATGCAAAAACTAACTCAAAATGGGTCAAAGACCTAAATATCAAACCTGAAATGATACAGATTATGAAAGAAATGACAGGGACAACAACAGAACTTTTAATACAAGGCTTAGACTGACTACAAAATCTGATCAATATGCACAAACAACAGAAAACAGATAAATGGGAACTACTGGTAATCAAACAATTATGCTCATCCAAAGACTTAAGACAATTAAAAGACTGCCTACAGAATGGGAAAAAATATTTGGCAACCACATATCAGGTTGACATCTAATTTCCATAATCTACAAGGAACTGCAAAATATCAACAAGGAAAAGACAAATAACCCAAATAAACAATGTGCCAAGGACATGGAAAGATACTTAACCAAAGAAGACATTCAGGTAGCAAAAAGACACATGAAGAAATGCTCACAGTCATTAGCTATTAAAGAAATACAGATCAAAACTACAATGAGATACCATCTCACCCAAATGAGGTTGGCAATAGTCCAAAAGACACAACACAACAAATGCTGGAGAGACTGTGGAGAAACTGAAACTCTTCTACACTGCTGGTGGGAATACAAAATAGCACAACCTCCTTGGAAAGCAATTTGACACTTCCTTAAAAAGCTAGAAATAGGACTAACATATGGTCCAGCAATCCCATTGTTTGCAATATATCCTACAGAAGTAAAGGCTGTCACGCGTACAGATACAAACACATGGATGTGTGTTGCAGCATAGTCCATAATGGCAAAAAGACAGAATCAAGGTAAATGCCCATTAACAGATGAATGAATAAACAAACTATGGTATATACACACAGTGAAACACTATGTAGTATGAAGAACAATGATGATTTTAGGAAGTATCTCACAACCTGGTATCAACTAGAAGACCTTACGCTGTGTGAAATCAGTCAGCTGCAAAAGGATAAATATTGTATGAGACCACTATTATAAGGACTTAAAAAAGGACTTAAGAATGAAGAAGAGACTCTTTGATGGCTACAAAGTGTGCATGGGGGTGTTGTTCACAGATCAGATACCCACCAACCCACTGCCATCAAGTCAGGTGCGACTCATAGCTACTCTAGAGGTCAGAGTAGAACTACCGTATAGAGTTTCCAAGGAGTGCCTGGAGGATTTGAACTGCTGACCTTTCATGTAGCAGATGTAGCCCTATGCCACCATGGTTTCCATAGATTAGATAGCCGACAGGAATTTGGTTACGAGAAGGATGTGACAGCACTCAGTAGAAGGCCGGTCAGCGTAACTGGACTGCACCATTAACTAAAAAGTTTTCTAAATTCAACTCAACATTTCAAAGGATACAGCAGCAGGGACAGAGGTCTGTGAACTGTGTTTTCAGGGTACACTGAGGTCAACTGGCACAATTAGCGTTTTGCTAAGAGAGTCTTCTGCACCCCATATTGGTGAGTGGCATCTGGGGTCTTAAAAGCCAGCAAGCTGCCATCTGAGGAACATCAACTGGTCCTAATCTACCTGGAACATCAAAGACAGGAGGAACAATGAGCCCAGGAGACAGAAGGATTCAAATGAATGGGAGACTACATCAGCATGAGACCAGAAGAACCAAATGGTACCTGGCCACCACCAAAGACAGCCTTGATATGGGACACAATGTGGAGTTCCTGATGTAGCACAAGAAAAAAGGGTATGCAGATCCAGAACTCTACTAAAAGACCAGAACTGATGGTCTGACAACCTGGAGGGCCCCTGGGAACATGGCTTCTAGCCTTACTGTTGCTCCAGACCTGAAACCAGTTTGGAGGTCAACACTTCATACTAAGAATGGACTGGATTTGGGGACACGGTGTTAGCATGTGGTGCATGTACTTTATGGTTTTATACATTTACAGAGGGCTGTCTCACTGGTTCCTTTCTAGAGTGGAGAGGCGAGGACCAAGAGGAGGGGACAGGTGTGTGCTGAGAGGATACTAGAAGTAAAGAGTAAGAAGGAGGAGTGTGTTGTCACAGGGTGGGGAGAGAAGATAGAGTTGTAGTGAGGCAGGTATGCAAAATTGACTTGGATTATATACTTGCACTTCATCATACTAAAAAAAGTTTAAAAAAGTCAACAAACAAAAACAATTGTGGGTATGGCACTAGACTGGGCAGTGTTTTGATCTGTTGTGCCTAGGGTCGCTATGAGTTGGAAACAACTGGACAGCACCTAACAACAGCACAGCCAGGACTGACATCCTGCCTTTGCGACTAAGTAACTGTGACTTTGAGTAAATCATACCGTCTCTCTGTGATGCCATTTCTCATCTGTAATACGGAGATATGGTGCAAAAACGAACAGAAGACACTTTGTGTGAGGCCAGGTACAAAGTAGGTATTTGATAAATGCAAGCTTTGATTAAAACTGTGCCTGTTGATGCTGTTATGTAATCTGGAGCCAGAGAGATGGGCAGACTTTCAGAGTTGGGGTTCTCCGTTTGGGAGTCACCTGCACAGAGTGGATGGTTGGAGCCATGGGGTTTTGAGATTTCTCTAAGGAGAGGATGTAGAAAATCAGAAGACCCTCTGACAGAGTTGTGTGAGAGGAGTGTCGTAGTATAGATCCAGATTCAGGCAGCTCCGCCGTTTACTAGCTGTTTGACCTCTGTGTGCTCCAGTTACCCTCATATGTAAGACGGGGATAATAATAGAGTCATGGATTGAATTGTGTCCCCCTTAAAATGTGTGTAGCCGTGTGGCTGGGCCATGATTCCCAGTATCTTGTGACTGTCCTCGATTTTGTGGTTTTCCTAACTGTATGTTAAAGGATTAGGGTGGGACTGTAAATCCCTTCATAGGATCACCTCCCTGCTCCACTGTAAAGGGAGTTTCCCTGGAGTACGGCTTGCCCCACCCTTAATCCTTTCATCCTACAAGAGATAAAAGGATAGAGAAGCACACAGAGAATTGGGAACCTCATACCATCAAGAAAGCAGCACCGGGAGAAGAGCGCGTCCTTCAGACCTGAGGTTCTTGCGCCAAGAAGCTCCCGGGACAAAGACTGATGCAACACCGGACTTTCCTCCTGAGCCGACAAGGGGAAAACCTTCCCCTGGAGTGGACACCCTGAATATGGGCTTGCACCCTACCAGACTATGTAAGAATAAACCTTCCTTTGTTAAACCCATCTACCCTGTGATATTTCTGTTAGAGCAGCCCTAGCTGACTAAAACAAATAGTACTCACCTTATGGGCCTAATAAGTGAATTATTAAATGAGTGTTAATGGAATTGCTGAGTAGTATAAATAGTTAATGTGACTGGCTGCTAGCTGAAATGTTAGTAGCTCGACTCCACCCAAAGGCACCTTAAAAGAAAGACCTTGCTATCTCCTTCCAAAAATTCAGCCACTGAAAACCTACAGAGTTGAGTTCTGCTCTGACACAGATGGAGTCACTATGAGTCAGATTCAACTGGGCAGCAGTTGGTCAATACATGTAAGGTGCATGAAAACCAAACCTACTGCTGGCAAGTTGATTCCAACTCATAGTGACCCTACAGGGCAGAGGAGAACTGCCCTATAGAGTTTCCAAAGAGCACCTGGTGGACTTGAACTGCCAACCTTTTGGTTAGCAGCCATAGAACTTAGCCACTACACCACCGGGGTTTCCATACGGAGCATAGTGATGATAAAAAACGTTGATTGTTATTATTGTTAATATTTTTGTTGTACAGAAAGGCAAGAGGAGGAGGAATAGGCAAGGGTGTAGAGAAGAAAACTGGGCAGTGTTAGGTCACAGAAGTTATGAAGGAGTGGATGTCAACTAGAACAACAACAAAAAATCTCTGAAGAGGGAGGTAAACAACCCATTTTCCAACAGGATAATTTCAGAGATGTTTGAGAACATAGTTTCAAGAGGGTGGTAAGGAAGGAAAACCGCAGTCCAAGGGGCAAAAGAGACAGCATTCACAGCAGAGGAGAGGAAGAGAAAGCCAGTTGTAGAAACATGTAGCTCCAGCTGTGTGTGGTCAGCGGGGCACAGCCACTGTCGTGGTTGCACGTACCTGCAAGAAGAGAAAGCCCTCGCATTTCTGCGGTGACGGAACACTCACTGGCCAGCTGTGGAGGCTCCCTGCGGTGCCGGAAGCCAACCGCTCTTTCCTATCTCAAGGAAGCCTCAAGAGATGTGACATACTTGTCTTAGGTCAGCTGGCTTAGGAAAGTGCTTTCAGAAAAGTAAACTTCTTCTTTTGTTATCAGATTCATGCTTCTGCTTTTTATTTATTTTTTACTTCTTTGCATTTGTTGGATACAGTGCTACCGAAAAGGGAGCGTTAGAGGAAAGCAGGCTTTTGAGGAAGTAGAATTCAGTTTCGGGAAAGCTAGTTTTGAGGTGCTGCTGTTTCGGTTCCCCTTGTATTGATAGTCTAGATCGCAAAAGCGAGGTTCTGTACCCCCAGCCAACAGATGGCAATTACAGCGGTGGTGATGGATTAAATCATTTAGAGAAAGAGGATAGAGTGCAAACAGAGCCAGAACAGAGCCCATTTATTTAAAAGTCAGAGAGTGGAGGGACAGCTGACGGAGGAGATAGAGAAACGTGAGACAATCACTGTTGTCCTGGCAGGTGAGGGGAGACAAGACCGAATTAAGACTGAAAAATACCAGAGGACAGCGGGGCTGGCATTTTTAGCAAGACCCATCTCAGACGGTGGTGGCAGCGACCTGGCGACAGGGACAGTGGCAGTGGTGATGATGCTAGTGAAGATGGTGGCGATGGAGGTGACAGCAGGGATGTGAGGGTGCTGATGGAGGTAGCGATGGTGGCGGCGGCGGTGACGGTGATGTTGAAGGTGTTTGGGAGGGGTGGTGATGTCAGGAATTTCTTGGGGCGTCTTCTGGGGATGAAGTGATGACGACTGGAGAAGCCAGGATAGATTAAAGAATTAGGAGGTGGAGAAGAAGACACGACTGGGGTGCAACGGGTGTATGAAGGTGGGCAGAAGAAGGAATGTCTTGGGTGGTGCAGCCTGGTGAAATCAGCTGGCTCCCAGCATTGTCAAGACCTTCAGTCTTACATGAGGAGTTGTCTGGGCTCCCACTGTCCCACGGCAGCCTGGTAGGTGGGCCCAGCCGCTGTGCAGCAGGGCTTCGTTTCCTTTCTCTGTGTGGTCCTCTGGGGATAGGCTCACAGTTAGAGGCAGGGATTGATAGGAGAGACAAGTCACGCCACCTAGCGGTCAAGTTAAGGTGGTGATGAGATTACAGTCTGGCTGTGGAGCCAGAAAGCCTGGGTTCAGATCCCGGCTCTGCCACTTATTAGCTGTGTGACTTCGGGTAAGTTAGTTAACCTCTCTGTCCCTCATGCATCTGTGAGCTGGGATAACTGCGAGTCTCCTAACTGGTTGTCCTTCCACTAACTGGTTGCTCTTCCACTGTTGGGAGAGCTTTCTGAAAGATCACAGCCTGCCTCACAGTTGAATGGCTATGTTATAGGCCTAATGCAGTTAGCACAGTGCATACAGCTCTTCCTGATTTGGCCAGTCTCCCCCTCCAGACTCATCTCCCATCCTCTCTTCCCACATTGCCCACCTGCCCTGAGCCACTTTCTGTTCCCTGAACTCTGCACGCTCTTTCCAGCCTCCTGCTTTGTACATGTGGTACCCCCTGCCTGGAATGCCCTTCCTCCTCTTCTGCTCTGCCCTGGTCACGTCCTTCAAGCAAGCATTCTTTTGTCTATACTTCCTTGACAAGCCCTGTTCTGCCCCTTCCCTACCCCAAGCTAGAGTTAGGCATTTCCCTCCCCACTGTTTATATTTCTTCACATCTTAAGTGTTATCAAATTTAAGGCAGACTATTATTATATGTGATCCGACTTGACGGCACTTGGCTTGGCTTGGCATTATTATATGTACTACAGTGGGTGGGAGTGGAGACAACTGAACAATGACAATACTTTCTTACTCCTTAGAATTTGTATTTTATTCTTACTGAAACAGCTACTGTAGATTTATTTTGAAGTGAATTTTTATCATGTATCACTCTCACATGCAAGAAAGGAAAAGAGAAGTAGAATAAACTGGTCAAGATATTCTTGAGACTCCTTCAATTTCAGAATCTTTTAAATGACTTTAAAACAGAAAGTTATTTATCTTTATATTTCTCTACACCAGATGGTCTCAAGATGTGATTCTGGTCCAGTAGTACCCGTGTTACCTGGGAACTTTTTAGAAACAAAGACTCGCAGCCTCTGCCCCAGACTTGCTGAATCAAATTCTAGGTTGGGGCTCAGCAAACTGGCTTTCAAACAGATAGATCTCCTTCAGAAGACTCTGATGCATGCTCAGATTTGACAACTCAGTGCTACACAGTATCATTCTTTGGTCCCTCAAGAGTTAGGTGATGCAACGTTTATTAAAAGCATCCACAAAAGAACAAGAAACTCTTGATGGCTCCCTACACTGCTTCCTATGAAACACAAGACAAGACAGCACCAAACAAAAAAAATATAAAGGCCACTGGGCTGGGTCTGGCGCATTTGGTGGGGCCATGTGCTGCTGCAGATGGTGAGGTGGCCGAGCCCCAGGCTTCTCCCTGTGAGCTCAACAGAAGCTCAAGGGCCATTTGTACAGTGATTTTAATGCAGAACTGGAATGCTTCGTTTTGTGTTAAGTAGCACTGTTAACACTTCTGTGAGATGGAGAAGCAGCTTTAGAAAAATGAGAGAACGCAATTTACAGTTTGATAGTATGATTTCCCCCCTGTTGGTAGCACAATATGTAAGCAATGTTTTTCTGTGGTCCCAAGTCTCACTTGTTTTTTGTATGTTTCAGCTACCATCATAGTTGAATTGTTTATTATACATTTTATATATGTAAAGAGTATAATAATAGTAGTAATGATAATAATAATAAAACTACACTATGTCTGATGATGTTTTTAGCACAACTTTGGTGTACACAAAGAATCCAAAAGTCACTAAAAGGACTTCTTTCCAGGATGAGCTAATAAAAGCAATTACAGCTCAATCAGCCAGACCCTGGAGCTCTGAGTACTCAGATGACTTTGACAGTGATGAGATTGTACCTTAGGTGATTTCTCTGATGTGTCAGTAGATGAAAATGCAGTTAAAAGAATGAATGATTTTCATATATCAGATGATGATGAAAATGATTTTCCAAAGCTGTCTTTCTTGAAAGCTGAGAAATCAAACAGTGATATATTCAAAGGTGAGCCAGGGTCTTCTGTCAAAAATGATGAAGAGGTAGCACCTGATGGCTGTGAATACACCGCTCTAAATCCCTTATCCGACCTTCAAGATAAAAATCATGAAATGGAAAAAAAAGAAAATTCAAGTGGAACTCAAACCCAGAATTCTCCAAGTCAAAAGCGTTTCTTAAGAAAACAGCATCCTCGACGTGGATTCCCACTTTAAACCTTCACCTTGGCCAAGGAGCATGTTAAAATATATGAGCCCTGGGGAAGAAAAAGACACACAAGGAGAAGAAAAAGAAATCATCCTCGGTGGAGAATTAGACTCTCATTCTTTACCTTGTTCCCTCCCAAAAGCTGAGAGAAGAACACTCTCTGAGACTTTGATCCCGAGGGCCCATTGTTAACAACTCCATCATCATCATGCTTTAAAGAAAGCCTTAGAGATTCTTTTTCATCAGGATCTGTAGAAAAAAAGATTCATTACAGATCAGAATGAAGAATTCACTGAAAACTACGATTCCTTGAAATGAAAAGAATTCACTTTTGATAGACTTTGTTCCTGCTGCACTTGAGAAATCAAAGCAAAGTCTAGAAACGGCTGATGCCTTTGAAGGAGAAAAGGAAAAAAAGCTGAACTGATGGGTGGCTTGACAGTTGATCCACTACTGTTTAAATCTCAGTGTCTTGATATCCACCAGGGCAACTGAATCTGCAAAGAAAGCAATTAAAGATAAAAATACAAACAATAAAAGCTCAACAAATTCCAGGGGATCCACTGAATCTGGCCCATTAATGACTTTCACATTTTTAAAGAAAGCTGGTTCTATAAGGAAAACTGTTGACAGCTACCTCTTCTCACTACCCGGGGACTTTGAAAGTGTTGGACCAAAGCCCTCGCAGAAATAGCATAAAGCCTGACAAAGCAAGTGATACAAGGGCAGTTGTGTATCAGGACTGGTTAGAAAAGAACAATGTGTACTTACATATAACACACAGAATTAAAAGAGTTGGAAGCGAAACCTTAAGGATCCAAAATGAACAGAAAAGGATGGCTAAGAGAGAAGAAGCACTAGCATCATTTGAGGCTTGGAAAAGGCTATAAATGAAAAAGAAGCAAAGAAAACAGCTGCAAAAAAGAGGCTTCAGGAGAAAAACAAGAAAATGGAAGAAGAAAACGCTGTAAGGAAAGGAGAAGCACCACAAGTTTTTTAAGAATGGAAAGAGAAGACTGAGTATCTTTAAAAGTAAAAAAAGTATGAAAGCGCAAGGAAGCAGAAAGAAGAGGAAACTGTTGCTGAGAAAAAGATAACTGCAGTTGAAATGGAATTAAAAAAATGAAGCATTTGCCAAACAAAAAGAGAAAAGGAAGAACTGTAAAGAGCTAAGAAAGAAGATAAAGAGAAGCAAGCTCTTGAGTATGAAAGATGGCTGGAAAAGAAAGACGAAAGAAAACACAAGAAACATCATTCCTTTCTTGAAAATGAGGCTCTGTCTCCGTGGAGCCCTCCAAGTGGAACTGTGTTCTCAAAAGTGTTTTAATAATTCTAATTCTTCTTGTTATTTATCAAATAGCCATTTTAGCCACAGGTTTAAAACTATTGGTTTAATTATTCATAGCTAGAAGAGTTTTCAGTCACTGTTGGAAACTTACACTGACAATGAAAAGACACTTAAGACTTTCATTAGTGAAAACGCTTTTTGAACTATAGGTAAATAAACTGCCTCAAATGAAAAGCTAAGTGTACAACTATCATGTCCCTTGAAATATATAACTTCTTATCGTGTCTTGATAATTCTTACAGTTGAATGATCCGCGATGATTTTCTTTAAGTTTTACATGTTATTTAACTGTGCTTCATTCCAAGAATAAGAAGGAAAATGTCTTGATGACATAACCATAGAAAATAATTGAATCTGTAAATGTTTGTGCATGTAAATAGATTCAGGCTTTAAAATGAATACTGGAGAACATGTGTGGATTATTTAAAACATCTTTAACTCAAAGCAGTTGCATTTACACTGTAACAAAAGTTATAGTTTTGGTTAGTCGAGGCAGTAGTTCAGTAGAACAATAATCATAGATGGATACTTAGGAATTTTTGCCTTAAATTTTAAAATGAGTATAGTTTATCTGTTCCAGGCTTAAGTGACAATTATAGGTTCTTTCCAATGAGCCCACCTCTGAAATCTTTTTTTTTTTTTTTTTTTTTTGTGATTAAGTGAAAGTATACAATCCAAATTAATTTTGCATGCTTGCCTATAGGCAGCTCCTCTGCTCTCCTAGGCTAGTGACAGCACACTCCTCCTTTTCATTCTATATTTGTTGTATCCTCTTAACAATCATTTGTCCCCTTCTTTCCACCCTCTTCTCTCCCTATAAATGCATAGAACCAAAAGTACACACACCATATGGTCACATTGTTTCCCTGAGTCCAGTCCATTTTTGTCCAAAAAGTTGACCTCAGTAGTGTTTTCTTGATAGGGGGGAAGCAGGTCTAGGGGCCATGCTCCCAGGGGATACCCTGGCTGTTAGACCATCAGTCGTGGTCTTTTCGTAAAGTTCTTGAGCTGTGCCCCTCTTTTTCTCATGTTGCCACAGAGACTCAACACTGTGTGCCCCATCATAGCTGTCTTTGGTGGTGGCCAGGCACCATCTGGTTCTTCTGGTCACAAGTTGATACAGTCTCCCATTCACATGGGTCCTTCTGTCTGCTGAGCTCTTTTTTCCTCATGTTTTTGTTGTTCTGTGACATTTGTCTTTTTATGTTCTATCTCACTGTGTTTCTTTATCACTTCAGTGATAGCAAAGATATCCATCTCACGGTAATTATATACTTACATATTTGTTATGGGTATTCCACAAGAGTTCTAAATTGCTATTACTATTACTATTTTCCAGAATAAAGCCAAGAAGGTGATTCAGGAAATTATTGTCTTCTTATGTAATCCAGAATCTTACAGTTCATCTTTAGACAATACCAGCATGAGAAAGTAAATTTGCAGAAAATATCTGGAGAAACTTTATTTATTTACTTCATCTCTGCATATCTTGTATTAACTGGTATCACACTTGACCTTGATAGCTAGTTTATGGCAGATCAACTGTATGCTCTCAGAGTTAAAATGCTACTTTAGCCAATAGTACAGGGCAGAGATGATGGATGAGAATTAGCAGTGACTATTTATTAAGCACTTATCATGTCTTTTCTGTTGACTGTTTACAAGAGTTGCTTCTCATCTTTACAACAATCAGGGTGTTATTAGCTTTGTTTTACAGATAAAAATACCTAGGCTTAGAGAAATCAAATAACTTACCCAACTGATAGACTGAAACTGATTAAGTCAATTTAAGCCCACCTACGACCAGCATTAATGTGCTTTTTCTCCTGCTCTCGCTTGGCTGAGAGAATTGTAGATTCTGTTGCAATCTCTATCACATATGAATTTTACAAAAGCATTTTACCTCTCAGACCCTCTGATGAACTGATCTGTGTCTCTCCAAAAATGTGTGTAGCCATATAGCTGGGCCATGATTCCCAATATTTTATGATTGTCCTCCATTCTGTGATTTTCCTAAATGGTATATTAGAGGATGAGGGTGGGACTATATATCCCTTCATAGTATCATCTCCCTGCTCCACTATAAAGGGAGTTTCCTTGGAGTATGGCTTGTACCATCCTTTATCTTTTCATCCTACAAAAGACAAAAGGAAAGGGAAGCAAGCAGAGAACTGGGAACCTCACACCATCAAGCAAGCAGCACCGGGAGAAGATCGTGTCCTTCAGACCTGAGGTTCCTGTGCCACGATGCTCCATGAACAAAGACTGATGCACCACAGGGACTTCCCTCCAGAGCTGACAAGGAGGGAAGCCTTCCTCTGGAGCGGACATCCTGAATTTGGATTTGTAGCCTACCAGACTGTGTAAGAATAAACTTTCCCTTGTTAAAGGCATCCACTTTATGGTATTTCTGTTAGAGCAGCACTAGCTGACTAAAGCAGACCCTAAAATCATGTATTATTATCCAGAGATAGGCTTTCTCTGGAGAAATAGCTGCTTGTTATTGGAGACAGTAGACCTCATTGAATAATAGGAATTCACAAGTTTTAAGGAATTGCAACGTTTTGTATACAGTATTGGAATATCAGAAAATTCAGGAGTTACATAACACAAGTTTGGAGATAGTTGTTTGGTAGATTTTACACACCGAGGACTACCTTCTTGCTGCAGCATAGGTGAAAAATAAGAGATGTCACAGACCACTTTGTAAGAACATATCAGTGTTATAGACTAAAAAAAAAAAAAAGCAAGTTCATAGATAAAACCAGAAACTTTTTTTTCCCACTGCTAGACTTAAGGAATATGTCATGAAATTGAAATTAACAGCAATCAGTATTATCAGTATGAGTGGCGGTCAGTCTCCTTATCTGAATGTATTTGATAGTACTAGACAAAGTGCCTTCCAGAATAGATTATTGTTGCTGTGAACCAGTTACTAAGAACTAAAAGATATTTTCAAAGTCCAAGGCAGTAAAAGGAAAAATAGAAGCAATCACACAGTACAACAACTTTGGGGATCATAAGCACGTGTCATGGGTTTCACATTAAATGTTTGCTTAAACTTCCTGATCTTCTTCATTATCATATTTAGTGGCTCACTATCACTATCTTTTAAGTTGTTGTGAGAATGAAATAAAGTTGAATGAATGTGAAGCATGCAATAAATCAAACCCATCATGATTAAGTAAATTCCAACCCATAGTAACCCCTATAGGACAGAGTAGAACTGCCCCACAGAATTTCCAAGGAATGGCTGGTGGATTCACTGACTTTTGTTAGCAGCTGAGCCTCTTAACCACTGCACCACACCACAGCACTCCATGTAACATATAATAAGAACTTAATAAATGTTCATTATTGTCATCATTCATTTGCTATCATGAGCTCCACTTTTCCCCACTTAATGTATGTGAGAGCAGGCTAACATAGCATTGATAATGGTTATTTGACATTTACATTTTCAGCATACAAGAAGAATTCTTTGCCTTCTTGGCCAGTGCAGGCCCTACTACTCAAGAGAGCATATAGAGATGCCCTTTATTAAACTAAAAAGACCCAAACCTATTTCTGTCAAGTAGATTTCAAATCATAGTAACCCTACAGCACAGAGCAGAATTTCTCCATGGACTTTCCAAGGAGTATAACCTTTGGTTAGCAGATCTTTTGGTTAGCAGCCAAATGCTTAACCACTGTGCTACTGGGGCGCTTCATTATCAAAAACCAAAAACCAAACCCATTGTTGTCAAGTTGATTTCAGCTTTAACAACCCTATAGGAAGGAGTATAACTGCCCATAGGGTTTCCAAGTAGTGTCTGGTGAGTCTGAATTGCTAATTTTTTGGTTAGCAGCGATAGTCCTTAGCTACTGGGATGCCAGGAATTCTGGCCCTATATTAACAATAACAAAAAAAGGTGGGAGATGGGGCCAAGATAGTGGACTAGACACACGTCTCCTCAATTTCTTCTGAGAACTTAGGCCTGGGATAATTGAACGGAGCTGTGTGGACATCCAAGGAGCCCTAGGATCAGGCATAGGGTTGTCAGATTGGCCTATGCACCACCAAACAGGTAACTACCTCTCTCTAACACAAGGCAGTGCCATGCTGAGTCCTGGGAGGACTGCAGGCACTGATGCCTTCTTTGTTATCTGTGACACAGGAATTAGGCATGGGCCAGCAAATATGCTGAACTGCAATGCTTAAGTAAACAGCATATAGCGCAGCAGAGAGACTATGCTTGGGATAGCCACATTTTGAGAGCCTGGCTGCTGACTGAGTGTACCACTGCCTCTCCACACTCTTGTTTCTGGGCTGAACCATAGGTTCTGTTTTGCAGCAGGAAGAGCAGCTCAAGTGGGATGCCATCTTGGTCAGCTGGGAAATGCAGTCACCTACCAGGAGGTCTTAGCAGGTGATAATTCTCATGTTGAGAAGCGGCCCCTGTCTGCAAAGTGCTTCTCTAGCAGAAAAGCTGTGTTTAGGACAGTGGTGCCTACAGTTATGGGTGGGGCCTGGCAAAGGATGGCAGCAAGGCCATAACTTCTCCTTACTTTGAACCACATCATAGCGTCTGGGGACAACCTATGAGGTGCTTCTGTTGTCAGACAGAAGGCAGGGCCTGCCACACCTGACAGCCTGACTGATTTTGGCAGCTGTTGGACAGCTCCTCACTTAGCAGTAAAGTACATTTTTAAAGCAAGATCATCTGGAGAACTGACTGCTGAGTGGCCCAGCAGCACCTCCTCCACCCTTCATTGATCCACATCATAAAGTTGGCTAACAGCCCCACCCGTGACTCCATAAATAGGGTGCCATCTTTGCAAGTCAGGAGCCAGAGACTGCCACCCCATAGATTTCACCTGGGGCCTGTCACTAGAATACACAGAGGTAGCTGGTGACCAACTCCCTCATAGAACTATCCCTCAGCCTGTTGAGGTAACACCAGGGAAAGTGAACAGCTTCTGGAAGGTGTGAAGGCCACAATCAATAGCTAAGAAGCAGTCTCTCATGGCTCCAGAAAACTCCCAAAATAGTCAAAAAACTTCCCAGATGAAGAAGGCTTTATGAAACTATCAGAGGTTGAGTACAAAAGAATTATGTATAAAGTCCTCCTAGAGATTAAACAAAATGCAGTAGAAAAAAATGAAAAATTAAGTAAGCTGTTTGAACTAATGGAACATCAATGATCTGAAATCCAGCAGATCAATAATAAGATTACAGAATTAGACAATTTAATCCAAAGCCAAAAGAGGAAAATTGAGATAGAAGCCAGAGTTAATGAGCTTCAGGACAGAACAACTGACAATAGCATTCATGAGGAGAAAACAGAGAAAGGAAATAAGGAAAATGAAGAAGCATTAAGAAACATGCGGGACTTTATTAAGAGGACTAATCTATGAATAATTGGCATTCCTGTACAGTGAGGGATAGCTGCAAATACAGAAAGTATTGCTATAGAGTTGCTGACAGATAACTTCCCTGAAATTATGAAAGAGAACATAGATATCCAAGATGCTTACTGAATGCCACAAAAACTAGACCCCAAAATAAAGACACCAAGGCATATTATAATCAAGCTTAATAAAATGAAACATAAACAGAGGTTCTTAAAGGCAGTGAGGCTTAAAGCAAAGCTAACATACAGAGGGAAGCCCTGTAGGCTTTTGTCTGACTTCTTGGAGGAAACAATGTTGGCAAGAAGGCAGTGGAGTAACACATTCAAAGCCCTGAAGGAGAAAAAGTTACAGCCAAGAATTATATATCCTGAAAAATTGTCTGTCACACGTGAAGGTGAAATGAAGACATTTGAAGATATACAGAAGCTTAGAGACTTTGTAAAAACCAAACACAAACTATAAGAAATACTGGAAGAAGCTTTTTGCTTAGAAAAAGAAAAACATCAAGTGTATACTTAAGGAGGCAATGCAGGACACAGCACCCAGAACCCTACTCAGTTAGAGAAGTCATGAAGCTCAATCAAAACTACATTATTAAAAGAAGGTAACCAGTGATCATAATGCAAAAACTATGACATCATCACACTAAAAAGAAGAATACACTACAGTAGTTATAAACCTTTCAGATGGAGTGGAAATTAAAAAGATATGCAGAAGTTAAAGTCTGGTTTAAACCTAGAATAATAATGGGGATCATGAAATAACCACAAAACAAAATAACAATGTGACATATCAAAACAAGAAACATAATGAAAGAGTCTTAACAAACACAAAACCAACACTGAAAAAGATGAAAAGTCAGCACATAAAGAAAAATGACCCAGAACAGAATATTAAGAGCAACGTAGAAAACATAAATAATGCAAAAATAAATGCATCAAAATGGCAGCACTCAACACATATCTATCAATAATTACACTGAATATAAACGGACTGAACACTCCAATAAAGACAGTGAGTGACACTGTGGGTCAAAAGACATGATCTGTCTATATGCTTCTTACAAGAAACACACTGTAGACTCAAAAATATGATGAACAAACTGAAAATCAAAGGGTGGAAAAATATATACCAAGCCAACAAAATACCAAGAAGAGCAGGAGTGGCAACACTAATCTCAGATAAAATATACTTTAATGTAAAATCCACCATCATGGACAAGGATGGTCTCTGTTTATTGCTGAAAGATTCAGTACATAAGCAGAACATAGCAATATCAAATATTTATGCACCCAATACCAGAAAGCATCTAAATACATCAAACAAACACCAACAACACTGAAAAACGAGACAGATTACTCCACATTAATAGTTGGAGACTTCAACACTCCACTTTCAGTAATAGACATATCATCCAGAAAAAACAGTAAAGATACAGAAGATCTCACTGAGACAATTAACCAACTAGACCTCATCAACATATACAAAATTTTTACCCATCAATAGATAAGTACATCTTCTTCTCCAGTACACATGAAACACTTTCCAGAATGGACCATGTGTTAGGACATAAAGCAAGTCTCAACAAAATCCAAACCACTGAATTATTGCAAAGCATCTTCTTGGGTCATAAAGCCATAAAAGTTGAAATCAAAAGCAGGATAAAAATAGGTAGAAATGGAAAATGAACAACACCTTGCTCAAAAATTCATGGGTTATAAAAGAAATCCAGGACAAAATAAAGAAGTTTATGGAATTAAATGAGAATGAAAGCACACCTTACCAGACTCTATGGGATACAATAAAAGTAGTGCTCAGAGGTCAGTTTATCTCTATAAATGCACACATCTGGAATGAAGAAAGGACCCAAATCAAAGAATTAACCCTAAAGCCTGAACAAGTAGAAAGAGAGGAACAGAGGCACCCCTTAGGCACCAAAATAAAGATAATAAAGATGAGAGTAGAACTGAATGAATTAGAGAATAGAAGAACAACTGAAAAAATTAATGAAACTAAAAGGCTGTTCTTTTAACAGATCAACAAAATTGATAAACCACTGGCTAAACTTACAAAAGAAAAACAGGAGAGGAAATGAATAACCTGAATAAGAAATGAGATGAGAGGTGTCACAACAGACCCAATAGAAATAAAAAATATCTTAACAGAGTACCATGAGAGATTGTACTCCAAACAGATTTGAAAACCTAGAGGAAATGGACAGATTCATATCACCTACCAAAATTATCACAAGGAGAAGTAGAACAATTTAATAAATGCTTCACAAAGGAAGAGATTGAAAAACTCATTAAAAAAAACCCACCAGCCCCAAAACGCCTTGACCCAGATGGTTTCACTGGAGAATTTTTAGAGAAGAGTTAACTGCAATACTACTGAGTCTATTTCACAGCACAGAAGAGGATGGAATACTCCCAAATTCATTCTACAAAGCTAGTATAACCCTGATACCCATACCAGGGAAAGATCCCACAAAAAAGAAAATTGATGACCAATTTCACTCACAAACCTAGATGCAAAAATCTTCAAGAAAATCTTAGCCAATAGAATTCAACAACATATCAAAAAAAAATTCATCATGACCTAGTTGGAGTTGCCTGGGATGCAAGGCTAGTTCAACATCAGAAAAACAATGAATGTAATCAACCACATAAATAGCACAAAAGTTAAGAATCACCTAATTTTGTCAATTGATGCAGAAAAGGCACTTAACAAAGTCCAATACCATTCATGCTAAAAACTCTCAGCGAAATAGGAACACAGGGGAAATTCCTCAACACAGTGAGGGGCATCTATGCAAAGCCAACCACCTACATCATCCTGAATGGAAAGAGATTGAAAGAATTTCTCTTCAAAACACGAAATAGACAAGGATGCCCACTCTTACCACTTCTATTCAGCATTTTACTAGAGGTTCTAGCCAGAACAATTAACAAGACAAAGAAATAAAGGGCATCTGTATCAGCAAAGAAGAAGTAAAAATCTCCCTATTTGCAGACAATCCTCAAGAATCCAGAAGTAAACTACTGGAACTAATAGAAGAGTTCAGCAAAGTATCAGGATATATAATAAATACAAGTAAATCAGTAGGATTCTTTTATAGCAACAAGAGATTATGAAAGAAGAAATCACCAAATCAATACAATTTACTATAGCCTCCAAGAAGAGAAAATGCCTGGAAATGAATCTAACTAAAGAAATAAGACCTTACTGCAAAAGAGACGTACATAAATGGAGAAACCTACCCTGCTGATGCATAGCAAGATTTAACACTGTGGAAATGTCCATTTTGCCCAAAGTGATCTACACATACAGTGCAATCCCAATACAAATCCCAATGTGTTTTTTAATGAGATGGAGAAACAAATCACCAACTTTATTTGGAAAGGGAAGAAACCCTGGATGTGTAAAGCGCTGGTAAAGAAGAGGAACACAGTGGGAGGCCTCACACCACCCGACCTTAGAAGCTATTATGCTGCCATGGTAGTCAAAACAGCCTGGTGCTGGTACAAGAGCAGACATATAGATCAACAGAAAGAGTTGACACCTCAGAGATGCCACCACTCTCTTGCGAAAAGCTGATATTTGACAAAGGCCCTATAATTGTAAACTGGGGTAAAAACTGCCTCTTTAACAAACGGTGTTGGCAAAATTGCATATCCATCTGCAAAAAACTGGAACAAGACCCATATGTCACACCTTATACAAAAACTAACTCAAAATGGATCAAAGACCAAAACATAAAACCTAAAACGATAAAGATCTTGCAAGAAAAGATAGGATCAACAATGGAAGTTCTAATACACAGTTTAGACTGACTTCAAAAACTAACAAAGCATGATCGACAGAAAAGAAAATAGATAAATGGGAACTACTAAGAATTTTGCTCATTCAAAGACTTTATCAAAAGAGTTAAAAGACCATCTACAGAACGGCAAAAATATTCGGCAACTACATGTTGGACCAACATCTGATCTCCATAATCTACACAGTACTGCAAAATATCAACAAGAAAAAGGCAATAACCCAATCAAGTGATGGGCAAAGGAGATGGACAGACACTTCACCAAAAGGACATCCAGGCAGCCAGAAGACAAATGAGGAAATGCTCACGATTATTGAGAAATCCAAACCCAAACTACAATGAGATACCATCTCATCCCAACAGGGTTGGCCATAATCCAAAAAACACAAAAGAACAAATGTTGGAGAGCCTATGGAGAGATCGGAACTCTTGTCCACTGCTGGTGAGATTGCAAAATGGTACAATATCTTTGGAAAGCAATTTGGTGCTTCCTTAAAGAGCTGAAAACAGGTATACCATTTTGTCCAGTAATTCCACTGCTTGGAATACATCCTGCAGAAACAAAGGCTGTCACATGAACAGATATATGCACACAAATGTTTATTGCAGCACAGTCCACAATAGCAAAATGATGGAATCAATAGATGAATGGATAAATAAACTATGGTACATATACTCAGTGGAACACTATGCAATGATAAAGAACAGTGGTGATTTTAGGAAGCATCTCAGCCTGGTTTCAACTGGAAGACATGATGCTGAGTGAAATCAGCCAGCAGCAAAAGCACAAATACTGTATGAGATCCCTGTGATAAGGACCAAAAGATAGACTTATGCACAGAAGAAAAGACTCTTTGATGGCTACAATGGTGGGGAGGGAGGAAGAGGGCTGGTCATAGATTAGATAATTGATAGAAATTTGGTCAGGTGAAAGCAGTGACAGCACATAGTAGAAAGTAGATCAACTTAACTGGACTTCACCATAAACTGAAAGCCCTTCTAATGTCAACCCAACAGTGCAAGGATGGAGTAGCAGGAGTGGGGTATGGGGACCATGCTTTCAGGGGACACTGAGGCCAGTTGGCATAACTAGTCTATTGCTAAGACAGTCTTCTGCACTCCATATTGGTAAGTGGTATCTGGGGTCTTAAAAGCTAGCAAGCTGCCATCTGAGGTACACCAAATGGTCTCAACTCATCCGGAAGAGATGATCACCGAGACATGAGAAAAAAAGAGCTCAGGAGACAGAAAGACAAATGTGAATGGGAGACTGTATCAACATGTGACCGAAAGAATGAGATGGTGCCTGGCCACCACCAAAGACAGACATGATGGGGCACAAGGTGTTGAGTCCCTGTGGCGACACCAGAAACAGCGGGCTGCAGTTCAAAAATTCTACTAGAAGACCACAACTGATAGTCCAATGGCTGAGGAGAGGGGTTCCCTGGGAGTATGGCACCTAGACCTGCTGCTGCCCCTGTCTAGAAATGCTACTGAGGTCATCTCTTTGGACAAAAATGGACTGGACTCAGGGACACAATGTGACCATATGGTATGTGTACCTTATGGTTCTATGCATTTATAGCAGGCTGTCTTATTGGTCTCTTCCTATATGGGAGACAAGAGGGTGGAGACGAGCAGACAGGAGCTTGTTAAGAGGATATGACAAGTATAGAATAAAAAGTGCTGTCACTGGGCAAGGACAGCAGGCAGCACAGGGACATGCTGATAGGAGGGCATGCAAAATTAATTTGGATTGTGTACATTCACTTAATCACAATGGAAAAAAAAAGCAAAAAAACAAACCCAGTGCTGTTGAGTTGATTCCAACTCATATTAGGACTTCTTAAAAAAGAAAACAAAACATTAATTTTTATGGCCATTTGTAAGGTTGGATGAGATGGGAAACTGAGGTGTTTAGGTAGGCCAATTGGCATAACCAGCCTATTCCTAAGAGAGTCTTCTGCACCCCATATGTCATTTCCCTGAAGTACGATGGGGAATTTTGTCTTATTACAGTAAATAATACATCATTTCCCATCAACTACAGTTTGTGCTGAAGTTACCCAGTTGAGGGAAATAACTTCTGTAGTAAACTGGAACACAGATGGTGCAGTGATTCACAGCTACAGCTGCTAACTAAAAGGTCAGCAGTTCAAATCTACTAATAGCTCCCTGGAAACCCCATGGAACAGTTCTACTCTGATCTATAAAGTTGCTGTAAGTTGTAATCAGCAGCAGTGATTGTGTGTGTATATAATAGCCTTTTTTTTTTTTTTGGTAGCATAATAAAGCATAATAAAACTGAGTTTTAGGAACCTGGTGAAAATACATGACTGTTGTTCTCCTTCTGAGATCCAAAGGGGAGTATCAAGCCTGGTAACATTTTCTTGAATATATTTATCAATGTAAGGGGTATAATTTTCCTACATATCCTCCAAGTGTCAAATATCAACATAGATATCTTTTCAATAAAATTTCATTATTGTATAAGGGAATGTTTAATTCAAATTAATGACATTAGAAGCCTATAAACTTTCACGTTAAATATCTAGTTTTATAAATTGTGTTCATCACTTTAAGAATGCTTGGAATACATACAAAAAAATAGAAACTTTATGGGTATTTTAAAACTACTGAAAAGTTTATTAGAAAGTACAGTTATGGATGCATTTGAATGTTAATTCTAAAAAAATACATAGTTAAACTGTTATGTAGAATTTCAGTCTTATAACCAAGCAAATTAAAATATTGTACAAATTTAAAAAAAAAAAAAGACATTTTAAACCAGAAGGTGGTTGAGGCTTTCTTAGTAAAACAGAATAACTATTCATGGAATAACAAAAACCCAGTTGTCTGTATTTGCATCAGACTTGGAGAATATGAGTTCATTTATTGTATTAAATTGTTTTGGAACTGATACTTTTCATTGTTGCTAAGGCAGCACCTGGCAGTAAGCTAGGTGTCCACAACTGTATGTTCTTTAGAGTAATAAAACCATAAATTTGAAAGAGATTTTAAAAATTACTTGGTCCAAACTCTATTTCTGAGTTGGAGAAAATGTGTTCCAAAAATGTTGACTTGTCCAAGCTCACAGGACTAATATAAGAAATCTAGACTGAGGACTCAGGCATTACGGTGTTTCTTGGTTGTATTCTGCCCGCTATTACACACTTTTGATAATCTGCTAAAGCACTCACAGTAACTTTGTTACTGGAATCATTAATTTAGATGATTTTGTCCTTTCATCTGTCCTTATTCCTCCACTTCCTTCTCCGTAACTACCTAGCAGATGAGAGCTCTTTGGGGCCTACACTACCATTTAAATGTGATAAAACACTAAACTTCTTCTTCTTTTTTTAAAAAATTGCGATTAAATGGAAGTATACAATCCGAACTGGTTTTGCATGCCCACCTATCTGCAGCTCCCTCTGCTCTCCCTGCCCTGTGACAGCACACTCCTGTTTTCTACTCTGTGTATCTAGTATCCTCTTAACAAGTATCTGTTCCTCATCAACCCCCCTCCCACTGTTCTACCCTCTTCTCTCCCATCTAGAAAGAGACCAGCAGGACAGCCTCCTATAAATGCACAGAACCATGGAGTACACACATCATATGGTCACACTGTGTCTCTGAGTCCAGTCTATTCTCATCTGAAGAGCTGACTCATTACTGGTGTCATGGTTTGAATTGTGTCCCCCCAAAAATGTGTGCAGCCATGTGGCTGGGATATGGTTCCCAGTATCTTGGAAATGTCCTCCATTGTGTGGTTTTGCTAACCTGTATGTTAAAGAATTAGGGTGGGGCTGTGAATTCCTGCTATGGGGGAAGTTTCCCTGGAGTATGGCTTGCCCCACCCTTAATGCTTTTAGCTTGCAAGGAATAAAAGGAAAAAGAACCAAGGACAATTTGAGAACCTCGCTACCATCAAGCAAGCAGCACCGGGAGCAGAGCCTGTCATTCAGACCAGAGGTTCTTGCGTTAGGACACTCCCTGGACAATGACTGATGCAATACCGGACTTTCCTCCAGAGCCAACAAGGGGAAAGTCTTTCCCTGGAGCGGACACCCTGAATATGGACTTGCAACCTACCGGACTGTGTAAGAATAAATCTTTCTTTGTTAAAGCCATCCACTCTGTGGTATTTCTGTTAGAGCAGCCCTAGCTGACTAAAACAACTGGTTTCCAGTCAGGGACAACAGCAGGTCTAGTGGCCATGTTCCCAGGGGATCCTCCAGGCTGCTGGACAATGAATTCAGGTCTTTTAGTAGAGTTCTTGGGCTGCACACCTCTTCTTCTCAAGTTGCCCCAGGGACTCTACACTGTGTTACATGTCATGGCTGTCTGGTGGTGTCCAGGCACCATCTGGTTGTTCTGGTCTCATGTTGATACAGTCTCCCATTCACATGGGTCCTTCCGTCTCCTGGGCTCTTTTTTCCTCGTATCTTCGTTGTTCTCAGTGATCATTTGTTCCAGATGAGTTGGGACCATTTGGTGTACATTAAGTGGTAGCTTGCTAGCTTTTAAGACTCCAGACACCACTCACCAGTATGGGGTGCAGAAAACTCTCTTAGCAGTAGACTAGTTATGCCAGTTGGCCTCAATGTCCCCTGAATCCATGGTCCCCAGACCACCACCCTGCTACTCTACCCTTCGAAATATTAGGTTGATTTTATGGTGAAGTCCAGTTAAGTTGATCTACTCTCTACTGTGTGCTGTCACTGCTTTCACCTAACCACATTTCTATCGACTATCTCATCTGTGCCCAACCTCTCCCTCCCTCCCCACCCTTGTAGCTGTCAAAGAGTCTACCAAATTTCTTAAATCCTGTGTCATTCTTAAGATACAATTGAAAAAAGAAATGTTACAAAACAGACAATACTACTTGTTAGAATAATTCTCAAGAATAAGGTATTGTAAGAAATGTAGATTTTCCTGATTTAATATTGGCTAGTACCTTATCAAAAGGTGTTTAAACAAATTTGCTTCCATTCTACACAAAGTAAAGACACTATCAACTTTCCTGTTTCCTGGTTACACTGGTAGATAAATGCTATTTAATGTTAATTTGGAAATCTCTCGAGTACTTTTACATTAAATTTCATGTGATTCTATTATTCTGAATTATTTACATTACATGTAATTGTGCAATATTAACTAGTGATAAAGTGCATAGATATTGTATTTAGGATGCTGTTTAAAAGTTATTTGGAAAGATGCATTTAAAGTCTGCTTTTTTGTTAAAATGTTTTTACGCAGTGCTTAATTTATTAAAATCAGCCATTCAAGATGAAAAAAAAAAAGGCAAACCTAAAAACCTCAACTCACAGTGATCCTGCAGGACAGAGGAGAACTGCCCTGTGGTTTTCCAATGACCAGCTAGTAGATTTGAACTGCTGACCTTTTGGTTAGCAGCAATATGCAAGTACAACCCAAATCTGTCTGTGGTGACAAGATGAGATGACAATTCCTTTTTATAACCAAGGCATTACCCCCCAAAACTCTAGGGGCCTTCTGGCTGGAAATCAGGCCCTCTGCAAGTGCTTCTCAATGAAGCGTCCAGGAACTTCCACTATAATTCTCTGGGTATGTTTACTATTCCTTCAAATGCTGCTACAGAATACATGTTGCTGGGTCTTTCTTTTTGCGATGGTTAAGGTTATGTGTCAACTTGACTGGACCATGATCCCCAGTGGTTTGGCAGTTACGATGTAGTTTGGCAGTCATATGATGTAATCAGCTGTATGATGAGATCTGATATAAGGTGATCAACTCTAAGGTGACGAGATCTGCTATGAGCAATCGGTTAGCGGAGAGAGTTTCTTTGTGGGTGTGGCCTGCATCCACTACAGGTGGGCTTCATGGAAAGGCTGGCTAGCTTTTGATTGCTGTGGGTCCTGCAGCTGGCTCCTGCTCACGTGATCTCTGCTTCTTGGGACCTGAGCTAGCAGCTTGCCTGCTGATCTTGGGTTCACCAAGCCCTGCAGCTACATAGCCTGGGAGAAGCCTCCAACCTGACCTATGAGTTTGGGATTTTCCAGCTTCTACAACCGTGTGAGCCATTTCCTTGATATGCACTTTTCTTAGTCTCTCTCTTTCTCTGTATGTATATATACGCTGCACTGGTTTTGCTTCTCTAGAGAATCTAGCCTAAGACAATTTTAGGGTGTTCCAGATAACACTGTTCCCCCATAAGCCATGTTGCACCCTCACATGGCAAAGTTGGGGCTGAGCAGCTGCCACTTAATTTTTAATCTACAGTCTCAAGAATTGTCATGTTTAGTAGCTGGCCTTAATCATCTGAAGTGTTGGTGCAGATCCCAGTCTAAACTGTGCTTAAGATTCATACTCCCTCCCAGACATAACCAGGATTAATCCCGTGACCAGCCTCCCAACCACTCTAACAAGCATACGTGCAGAGAGATGCTGAGTAGATTGACCATAGGGGGCACGTGCTCCCATGCTGCTCACTCTGGAAGTCAGCTCCTGCCTTTCCTTGCCTTACCTGTGGATGGGGCACAGGTCTAGGTGCCACCCCAGTGGAAGCACCACTTCTTGAACCCCAGTCTGAGGATGCAAGAAGCAAGAACCTCAGGGAACCCATCACGGTGAGGGTAGCAGCAGCTACATAAGGTTTCCTGAGCTCCAGTGCCAGAGGATCAAGAGGTGGCACCCAGCACCTAGGCTGGGCCATGGTGGTGCACAGGTTGTGGTGCTGTGACTGTTGTGTGGGAAGTGAACTTAATGCAATGACACCCTCCAACTACATTACCAGGTATCATGGGCTGAACTGTGTCCCCCCAGAATGCGTGTGAATCCTAACTCCTATACCTGCGCATATAGTCCTATTTGGAAATAGAGTTTTCTATGTTATGTTAATGAGGCCACAATAAATCCAAAGGGTGACCTAAACCTAATCACTTCTGAATTATGGGAAGAGCAGCCTAAACACAGAGGCAAGCACAGAAGAGGATGGGAGACAAAACAAGTATCAGGTGAAGATAATCAAAGACTCAGGAATACCGGGCAACACGTACTAAAAGAGAGAAGTCTCTTTCCCCAGAGCTGACAGACAGCAAGCCTTCTCCTAGAGCTGCTGCCCTGAATTTAGGCTTATAGCCTCCTAAAGTGTGAGAGAATACATTTATTCTTTAAGGCTACCCACTTGTGGGATTTGTGTTGCAGCAGCACTAGGAGACTAAGACACCAGGGAAGCTAGCCCAGAGGTCAAAGAATGGGAGAGCTCACAGACCAAATTAAAATACCCAAATTACATGGCTCACCAACTAAATTTAAACACAGTGAGAAGGAAAGAGAAAAAGATGGTGGTAACTTACTGCCTTTAGAACAGGGTACAAGCGAGTGGAAGGATCCTACTACCTAAGCCCTGGGGTTCAGTGTTCACATGTCCTGTCTCTCACGGTGTCTGACTTAACAGCTTATGGTGTGATTATGAGGACCAGAGCTGAGGTTGGAACAAGGTGGGAGCCCTCTATCAATGACATGTGCTTGCTCTGTTGGAGAGATGCAGGGGACAGTTATCTGATGAGCAGTCATGGGCTCTATTGGCACCTGTTGGGCAGAAGACATGTGAGGCCAAAGTGGGGGTCACCAATAGGTGGCTGAATTATGACTGCATGCATAGTGAGGGTTTCATATGTCTTGTGCTTTTATACTGCATCATAAGCATCAGGTAGCTCTTCATCCTTCCATTTTGTATATAACTCACACATGCTCTATCTGCATCTTCACTTAACATATCTTATGAATTTTACCTGTATCTTATAAAGTACTTGATTACCAGCTGGCTATCTCTATTTACCTCATGATTTCTTCCATAGTATTTATTTTTTAATACTCTGAAACAATACAACAAACTGATATTACACTGCCTGGCAATGCCGACCCCCGTGTCTACTCTAAGTCAGTTCTCAAGTGTGATTTGGGGCATTGTCATGGATTGGGTTATGTCCCCCCAAAAATGTGTGTAGCAATTTGACTAGGCCATGATTCCTGGTATTGTGTGATGTTTCTGCACACTGTAAACCCTGCCTCTATTGATGCCAGTGAGGGAGGATGAGCAGCAGTTGTGTTGATGGGGAAGTAGTCAATGTATGAGACGGTATTTTCCCTTGAGACAATCTCTTAGGATATAATGGAAAGGGAAGCAAGCAAAGAGTTGAGGACTTCATACCACTGAGAAGCAGCGTTGGGAGCAAAGACCTTCCTCCACAGCCAGCTGACAAAGCTGTTCCCTGGAGCTGATGCCCTGAATTTGGACTCACAGCCTACTGGACTGTGACAAAGTAAATTTTTCTTTGTTAAAGCCACTTGCTTGTGGTATCCGTGCTACAGCAGCGTTAGCTGTCGGTAAGACAGGCATTAATCTTGCCTGCATATTCTCTTGGAGAGTCTCTGATGGTTTCTGTTTTTTGGAACTAAGAACCCTCTCGGATATGGAGAGCAGTTGCAGGTCACAGGCCCTCAAAGAAACGCTAATCTGGGATTGGTCAGCGGGTCTGGTTGCAGCTGAAGGTAGTGAAAATCCAGTTAGCATTACTGGGTAGGGCACTGGTAGTGGTGACACAGTTAAATGACGACCTCCAATCATCTAGAACTGAAGTCTCCATTGAAAGCTTGAGGCAAGAGGCCGCTGGTACTAAAGAGCAGGAGAGAATAAGGAATCTGAAGACTGTTGCGCTAGCTGGCTGCTTCCATATGTGACTGAGAGCTTAAAGACAAAGAACGGCAAGGTATAAGTTCTGAAATACTCTCTCAAGTCACTATCAGGGACTTTCTATTACTTTGCTAAATGAATCTCTTTTTCCTGGTAACCTCAAGGCTAAGACAATCCAATGTTAATCTCAAAATGTTATCTGGTGGATTTCAGAATTATAGCTTTTTATAAATCGACAGCCTTGGTAGAGTCCAAATTATGACAGCATTAGAATAAGATAGCATCATTACCAGGTACATCTGTGGTGTGATTTTAGGGATTGTTCCTGGAAAGCCAGCCTAGTACAGGTTCCTCAAGCTGTTCTAAGCACTTCCCACTAAGATTCCTTAATAAATCTCTTTCAGGTTGCAGACAGGGTGGACTTTGTTGTCTGCAACTAAGAACTCTGATCAATACAATAATTTGTTCCAGGAGTGACTGCGGGAAGCAGACCCTCAAGGGAATTGGAATCTGGACCTAGTTATTCAACTTGATTGGATTTAAATGCATCAAAGAGCTGGTTAGCAATAGAGGATAGGATAATGGGAGCTTAAAGAAAGAAAGAAGCCCAGATGGTGCAGTGGTTAGTAGTTCAGCACCTAACTAAAAGGTCAGCAGTTTGAATCCACCAGCAGCGACTTGGAAACCCTGTGCGGCAGTGCTTCTGTTTTCTGTAGGGTCACCATGACTCAGAATCGGTTTGACAGCAACAAGTACCATAAAAAAAAGAAAATAATCAATGTTATTAATTTTTGTTTTGGAAGAAGGGTACTAAGAATGCTGTGTTATTGTCTTAAAATATTCTCTAGGAACAAAAAGAGTTCTCAAGTACTTCCAATTTGTATTATCAGAGTGATGGAATGAAAGAATTGCACTGAACAGTCTTAAGCAATTAAAATTATGGAAGACAAAATAAAAATTTAAGAGGATTAGACATAGAGTGGTGACAATCTCCAAGAAAGGGGAATCAAAAGACGAAGACCCTAAAATTCACCTAGGCAGTACACTAGCCCAGTAATGATAGTTTCAGAAAGAAAATTAAAGGAAGAGGGGAACCATAGAAAGGACATTATCCCCCCCCAAAAGTATTAAACAATTTTTCAGAGTTGGAAGGTTTTCAGATTAGAAAACACTTCTGCAATGTTGTATAATATTATATATTACATAATGTATAATATGTAGGTAGAGGATAAGCAAAACAGAGGGAGATATTCAGTGAAATGAAATGACACAGTGGCTGCAACAATGGGCTCAAAGACAGCAATGATTGTGAGGATGGAGCAACCAGGCAATGCTTCGTTCCAGGGCACACAGGGTGGCTATGAGTTGGAACTGACTCGATGGTATCTAACGATCCAGTAACAAATGAAGAATAATCTCCTAAATGATGTGCTGCCATTTGGGAAGGGGTTATTACCTACATTTGTAACTGTATCACTTATGTGGAGTCATCAACTGAAGCCTTATAAGCTTTTATTGAAAGAAAGAATACACAGACATGCTTCAATATACAGTGAAACCTGTGTAACTTGGAAAGCAATGGGACTGCCTTGTTTTTAAGGGTCTCGAAAGTTTTCAGCATGTGACAGCATGTAGTCTTACCACTTTTCTATCCCTCTCTATTAGTGGAAAGTATCTGAGGTTTCTCACCTTCCACAACTTCCGATTTTCACAGGTTTCACTGTACAAATTATATATATAAAGGAACTTGTTACGGTGGTTGTTTCTGGGGAGGAAAACAGCGATGGAACTGAGACTCCCACGTTAACCTTTCTTATGCTCAGATTATTACCTGCATAGTGTTATAAACACAACGTAAAAGGGGTAAATAGAGCCAGACCTATTATCTTAGGTGGAGTCTCAGGGCTATTTTTGGGGAGTGAGGAGCGTTGCCAAGAAACACAACCCACAATCTTATTTTTAGAAGACATAGACACCAAAAACAAAATCCTAAGTACGCGTTTGTTTTTGCAGGGAATTGGCTTAAGCACATGCTGGCAAGGGGACAGAAGTTAACACTGAGAGAACCGAGAAGGCACCGGCGAGGATTCCCTATCTCCCCGCCCCCAGGCTCAGGCCCCGCCCCAGGCTCAGGCCCCGCCCCTAGGGCTGAATCTTCCAGACCTGGTCCAACGCTACCCAGGGTTTAACTTCATCCCTCAGGAAAGGAAACTAGACTTTCTCCGCTGTGTGGATGAAGACTCGGCCCCTCCCTTTGAGGACTACCCCATGGCAGTCTCCACCACCACCTCAGGCCCCTCCCGGCCAAGAAGCTGAGCCCCCGCCACCGGGGGAGGACAAGGGCACCAGCCCACGTGGGCCAGCTTCCTCCCCTCGGTTGTCACAGGCCCAGAGGGGAGCGCCGACCTGTAGCCAGTCGCCCACGCTGTGTCCCTTGCCCTCGGGTATCTCCGATCCTGGCCAACAGGACTGTGATGCTTTCAAAAGGGAAACCATGGGAATACGGTCCAAGTCTGTTGCATGGATCATTCGGAAAACTTGGTATAAAGCGCACTGGGAGCAAATCCAGTGTGGAAGGGAGAGAACAATGAAACTGCAAACATTGTCAAGCCTAGTCTAGGACTCCGGGCTCCCCAAAGCACAAAAACCTCCCCTAAGGTCAGGCATGTGGTGAACTGGCCCATTCCCTTCGGTTCCTCCCCATCTGTGGTATCTGTAGGGAAATTGCAGCAAGAGGACCTTCCTTATCTTACCTCCCTTAGCAAGATGACATTTTATTAGTTCATCTACTTTTTATTTCTTGTGAGATTTAGTATTACCTAGATCTATGGGGAAATCCTGATGGTGTAGTGATTAAGTGCTATGTCTGCTAACCAAAAGGTAGCAGCTCAAATCCACCAGGTGCTCATTGGAAAGTCTATGGGGCAGTTCTACTCTGTCTATAGGGTCACTATGAGTCAGCATCAACTCAAAGGTAGTGGGTTTCGGTTTTTTTGTGGTTTAGATCCAGGGAGCAGTTCTACTCTTTGTCCTATAGTTGCTGTAAGTCGGGATCCACTCCAGGGCAATGGGTTAAATTTTGCAGGGGAAAGTTAAGTCTGGGTCTGTATGTGCCAAATGGTTTGAGTGACTTGTCAGAGAATTTATCAAAATGAATGCATCCTCTATTGAGGTATTGAGGGATGCATCTGTGACCAGAGGAAGTTTGGGGGATGGAGAATTTGGCTCCACCAGCCCTGGTGGCATGGCTTCCAGCATCACAGCAACAAGCAAGCCTCCACTGACAGACAGGTGGGGGCTGCTCACTCTGTCTTGACTCCTCCTGCTAGCTAAGGCGATTTGTGCTGCAGTCCGCACCTGGTCTTGTTCTTACACTGCTGAGAGGGGGTTTTTCCATCGTCTTTTTTCCACAGATGTAGTCGATTTGGTTCCTGTGCATTCCATCTGGTGAGGTCTATGTGTACAGTCACCGTTTGTGTGGGTTAAAAAAGGCACATGCAACGAAGAAGTAGTTAGTCTTGCAAAATTCTTTCACGCCATTTCTGGCATTATTTCTATCACCATGGCTGTATTTTTCAACTACTGATCCTTCTTGTCTCCAAGTTTTGTATGCTAGTCACCAGTAATTATCAGTGCATCCTGAGTGCATGTTCAATCAATTTCAGACTGCAAAAGCTGGTAAAAATCTTCAGTCTTTTCATCTTTGGCCTTAGTGGTTGGTGCATAAATTTGAATTATAGTTGTATTAACTGGCCTTCCTTGTAGGCATATGGATATTATCCTATTACTGACAGCATTGTACTTCAGGATAGATCTTGAAATGTTCTTTTTGATGATGAATGCAACACCATTCCTCTTCAAGTTTTCAAGAAGACAAAATAAAGGATTAAAATGACATGGGCAAAGAGCTGGAAATGGAAAATCAGAAGGGAAGAACACATTCTGCATTTCTCAAGCTGAAAGAACAGAAGAAAAAATTCAAGTCTCGACATGCAATAGTCAAGGGTTCCACAGGGAAAATATTAAAAGACTCAGAGCATCAAAAGAAGATAGAAGGAATACACAGAGTCATTATACCAGAAAGAACTGGTCAGTGTTCAATCATTTGAAGAGGCAGCATATGATCAGGAACCGACGGTACTGGAGGAGGAAGTTGATGCTGTCTTGAAGGCACTGGTGAAAAACAAGGCTCCAGTAATTGATGGAGTATCATTTGGGATATTTCAACAAACCGGTGCAGCACTGCAAGTGCTCACTGGTCTATGCTAAGAAATTTTGAGGCCAGCTACCTGGCCAGCTGACTGGAAGAGATCCATATTTTTGCACCTTCCAAAGAAAGGTGATCCAACCAAATGAGGAAATTACTGAACAATATCATTAATATCACATGCAAGTAAAATTTTGCTCAAGATCATTGAAAAGTGACTGCAACAGTACATTGACAAGGAACTGCCAGAAATTCAAGCTGGATTCAGAAGAGAATGTGGAGCCAGGGATGTCACTGCTGCTGTCAGACAGATCTTGGCTGAAAGCAGAGAATACCAGAAAGATGTTTATCTGCATTTCATTGACTACACAAAAGCATTCAACTGTGTGAATCATAACAAATTATGGCTAACATTGCACAAAATGGGAATTCCAGAGCACTTAATTGTGTTCTTAAGGAATCTTTACATGGATCAAGAGGCAGTCACATCAACAGAACAAGGGGACACTGCATGATTTACAATTAGGAAAAGTGTGCGTCAAAGTTGTATTCTTTCACTGTACCTTTTCAATCAGTATGCTGAGCAAATAATCCGAGAAGCTAAATTATATGAAGGAGAATGAGGCATCAGGATTGGAAGATGGCTTATTAACAACCTGCATTACACAGATGACACCACTTATTTGCTGGAAGTGAAGATTTGAAACACTTATTGATGAAGGTCAAGGACCACAGTATGGATTGCACCTCAACATCAAGAAAACAAAAATTCTCACCACTGGACCAGTGAGCAACATCATCATAAATAGAGAAAGGATTGAGGTTGTCAAGGGTTTCATTTTACTTGGGTCTACAATCAATGCCCATGGAAGCAGCAGACAAGAAATCAAAAGATGCACTGCATTGGGAAAATCTGCTGCAGAGGACCTCTTTAAAGTACTGAAAAGTAAAGATGTTACCTTGAAGACTAAAGTGCACCTGACTTAAACCATGGTATTTTCAGTCGCATCATATGCATGCAAAAGCTGGACCACGAACAAAGAATGCAGAACTGATACCTTTGAATTGTGCTGTTGGAGAAGAATGTTGAATGTACCATGGACTGCCAAAAGTACGAACAGATCTGTTGTGGAAGAAGTACAACCAGAGTAATCCTTGGAAGTAAAGATGGTAAAGATGGCATCTTACATCCTTTGGACATGTTGTCAGGAGGGATCAGTCCCTGGAGAAGGACATCATGCTTGGTAGAGCAGAGGGTCAGTGAAAAAGAGGAAGACCCTTGAGGAGATGGATTGACACAGTCTCCACAACAATGGGCGCAAGCTTAAAAATGATTGTGGACATAGTGCAAGACTGTACAGTGTTTCGTTCTGTTGTGCCTAAGGTTGCTGTGAGTTGAAACCAACTTGACGGTAACCAACAACAACTATGTGTTCATAACAGCTCTGTTTGTAATAGCCCAGATGTGAAAACAATGCAAATATCAATAGGTGAATGGATTAAAAAAACAAATATATCTCTAGGATGTAGCAGTATTCAGCAATAAAAAAATGAATTATTAATACATGCAAAAAGATAGATAAACCTTGAAGTAATTATGCTGAGTGAAAAGAACTCATATGATTCATTTTTTTAAAAAATTCTAGAAAACACAAACTATAGTGACAGGAAGCACATGAGTGGTTGAAACTGCAAAAGGATGTGATTCAACTTTTGAATAATGAGCATGCCTTATCTTGATTCTGGTGATGGTCCAACCACAATCAAAAGTTATCAAAATGTTTTAAACGTGTGCAGTTTATTTTATGAAAATTATGCACCAATTTAACTTTGGAGGTGGGGAAGGAGACAGTATGAATATAAAGGCCATCAGGACCAAAGACTTGTGCTTACCTATCTTAAACATGTCATCAGGAAAGACCAATCACCAGAAAAAAAAAATCACGTTTGTTAGAGTAAATGGTCAGCAAAAACCCTTAATGAGATGGATTGACAGAATAACTACAACAGTGAACTCAAACATGTTGAAGATTATGGTGCTGGCTCCGGGTTGTCCAACATTTTATTGTGTTATACACGAAGGTTGCTGGGAGTTGGAGCCAATTCAATGGCAGCTAACACTACAGAGGGCAAAAAAAAAGGTAGAAAATTTGAGAATGAAGGGGTTAGAGAAGAAAAGGAAGAGGTCATGAGAGCAGAAAGGGAACAAGGAAGGAAGGGTTTAGGGAGAAAACTAAATGGAGAAAAGGAAGAAGAGAGACAGCATAAGATTCCTGTGGCTTTGGCCACCTTCTCAGCCCTGCAGTTGCCCGTTCTTGGGCAGCTGACCAGTCCACTGTGACACCCTTTCTCACCCTCAGAGCTCACTACCTGCCTGCAGAGGAAGGAGAGAGCTTGTGAGGTGCAGCGCCACTGCTTGGGCTATCAACTGCCATAGCTAGATTTGAGGAAGCCACAACGACTGCATCTGTTTGCGGCCCTTCCCTCAGCCAGGGCCCAGGAAGCCTGGCTAGAGCAGAAATAAACCACATTGATTGATCACAGCCTTCTGGTCTTGTATGACTTGACTCTGACTGGTTCACAAGAGACTAAGAGAGAAGTCTCCCCATTTATTTAGTCCTGAAGGCCTCACACTTATCTCATCCCTCATCAGATCTACTGAAACTGTCACAGAAATTTCTCATCGTGTGGTGTCCCACTGCTCTGTGAGGATTCCCTTTTCAGTCACTCACTACACAACTCGCCTTGACTCCTGTGCCAGCTACCACTCAGTTGTCACCCATCTGGGTTTTCTCCTCTCCCTGTCTACTGCAGAAGCCCTAGTGGACTCAAACGCCCCTTCCATTACTTCATGCTCTGAAGCCCAGATTCACTGGCGCTCTCAGATCTGTCTGCTTGAGTGGCTGCTCACAACCCTGTCGCACGCCCGCCATGACCAGAAATAGGCCAGGAAGCAATGAGCGGGTCCGAAATTTACTCAGCTCTTAATCTTGGAATTTGGTTGAAATGGCTATGCATCTGGGAAGCCTGAACACCAGAGTTATGCCAAGGCTATGTAAGGACAGTGTCTACTTTGGATGCAAATGTGAATAACACTTGAGATTGTTGTTGCTGCTGTCAGTGGTGGGGGTGACCTGAGGGAAAGTAACGACAGTCTTCCTTGCATCTTTCTCTCCACTGAATCCAACCACAGTTATGATAGAGGCTCCCCAAGGAGCAGCTCAAAGCCTCCGAGCTGGGCTAGTCTGCCCTGGCTTTGCTGGAAGATTGCATTGTCTCTATGTATTTTGTTTTGTAGACTACCACAGCTGAAAATACCTGAGGGCTAAGAGTTCAATCTGCCCACTGTCATGCTATTTTGTGTGAGCCTCACTGCATCAGTCTTAGGACACTTTTCTCAGAATGCACTCTTTGAAGATTATAATAATGATAATAATAGCTATTGGTAATTGTTTCAGCTCTACTAAGCACCTTGGTTCATTAGCTCTGCATGTGTTATCTCAATAGATAAAGATGGAGAGGCACTGAAATATTAATAACTTAAAAGGAAAAAAAAATTGGCTTAGAACATAAATTATATACCTAGCCAAACTATTTGCCAGAGAAATACAGACATTTCTAGACATCCAGACAAGCTCAGAGTTTAACTTCCAATGGCTTTTGTTGAAAATACTAAACAGTGTACGTAACAGGAGACGTGTGAACCCAGAAACATGTGCTGGAACAAAAAAACAGAATGGATGAGGAAAAGAGTAGGGGGGAGTGTATCTAAATTGGTATCATTTTTTAAATAAGACATTAAACATGCTCTAATTAAAATTCCTGATGATCACCACATGGGAGAATAAAGAGAAGACAGAATTTAAAAAAAACATTCATTTTTCAGAGACTAGAAATACTATGGAAACTCTACTACTTTTTAACACGTTACTCACATAAATTCTAAATCCATTAATCAAAATAAGTAAAGAGCAAGAGAATTGAGTACTACAACAAGGTGGATTAGGCAGAGACAAATACGTCTAAATTGAAAACGTAAGCCAAACAAATTAAGCCTTGTTAGATTAACGATGCTGACAGCATTCTCCCTTGATACCACGATCCTGCAAACAGCATGGTAATTTTTACAAATCATGTTTTAAGTCCATATAAACAAAACCCACTGTGTTGTGGATTCTGACTCATAGCTACCCTACAGGACAGACACATGGCTAGACTGACAGAGGAATTGAACCCGAGTCTTCCACATGAAAGCTGACAATTTTACCACTGCACCACCACAGACGCATCCCTTCTTTATATGGACATAAAAGCCAAGCCAAGCCAAGTGCCTTCGGTAAACCCACTGCCACTGAGATGATTTTGACTCCTCAACCCCAGTGCTTAGACCACTCTTCAAAGCAACTTTGGAACTGTTTTTCTGGAATGGCCATCAGAGCTTTTGTTGCACTACCCTTAATGCCCTGAATGTCATCATCATGTCTTCCTTTCAATATTTCCTTTATCTTCAGGTAAAGAAAAAAGTCACTGGGGCCCAGATCAGGTGAGTAGGGAGGGTGTTCCAATATAGTTACTTGTTTACTGGCTAAAAACTTCATCTAGACAGCTAAGCTTGAGAACTTGCCACTATGCCATCGTGCACAATGGCCATTCCAGAAAGAGCTCCAAAATTGTGTTGAAGAGTGGACTAGATGCTGGCCTTGGTGCATAGCTTCCCAAGGGGAGTACTTTGAAGGTGACCATAGAGATATTTAGCAATGATGCGTGTAGCACTTAGAACAATTAAGTTCACAGACTTAATTGTCAGACCTTGTATTAATGGTAAATGCAAACAATGATACAACATGCAAAGATTTCTGTCTTCACCTGAAACAGTCTCTCATCTCAAAAAAAAGGCTGTTTACATATTCTTGTGTCATGTACAGCAGTTTAATAAAGCAAAGTATGAATTAGATTGTGTCCTATACCAGCCTTACACCAGTGAACTGGTTGCACAGTGGTTAAGAACTAACCAAAAAGTTGACAATTCAAATCCCCCAGCCTCTTTCTGGAAATCCTATGGGGCAATTCTACTCTTTTGTATAGCATGGTATGAGTCAAAACCAACTCAACGCCACCTAATAACGAGACATACTGATGGAAAAGAGTCCTGGCAGCACTGTGGTTAAATGCTACTAACAGCAGAGTTGGGGGTTTGAACCAACTAAGCAGCTCCATTGGAGAAAGACCTGGCTATCTGCTCGCATAAAGACTACAGCCTAGAAAACCTTCTTGGGCAGTTCTACTCTGTCCTATAGGGTTGTTAGGAGTTTGAATTGACTGGGCACAGTAACATACTTGTTGATGTAATCTGATTTGGGAATAGGGTTTTCTTATGCTAATGAGGCCACATGAGTATAAACAAACAAACAAAATAACCCACTGCTGTTGAGTTGCTTGTAACTCATAGCAACCCTATAAGACAGGGTAGAACTGTCCCATAGGGTTTCCAGGAAGTACCTGGTGAGTTCAGACTGCTGATCCTGTGGTTAGTTCCTGTAGCACTTAACCACTACACCCAAAGTGTCCTTATCCTAATCACCTCTGAAATATAACGAATGCAGATGAGACATGAAAGTGAGATCAAACATAGAAAGACAGATGTAACCAAGGAACACGCAGGCTACCTACAAGGAAGAAATCTGTAAGGTCAAGAGTTCTGTTTGGATTTATAGCCTCCAGAATACCATGGGTGGTATTTTTGTTACAGCAGCACTGAGAAACTGAAACAAAGAGTAATGGTGTATTTTAAAGTTTCAACAGTTCAGAGCAAGGAAACATTTTGGATGCTCAAATGATACTAATAATGTTCCCAGCTCCGTTTCCTCTGTGTTATCATCTGTTTCTTTTTAAATGTTTTTCAGGACAATCTTCTTGGCCCCTCACTTTGTCCGACTTCTTAGCCAGCCTGTCTGCAATCAGTGCTATTGCCAATCTCTCCCTCACCGTCTTCACTTTCCTTTCCTGTTTCTTAATGTCTTCATCGGTAACCAGAAATGGTCTGCAGAGGAGCTGTGGGAGATCCAAACCAGCTCCTGCGGTCATCTTCGCCAGACCTGAAGATGGGCCAGGGTTGGGCACAGAGGTGGAGCACAGATCACCAGCAAGAGCCTGAGGCAGGGATTCACGTGAGTAACTAGGTCTCAGTTTCTGCAAGGCTTTGGTAAGACTCAAAGTACTTAAAAGTTCCCCTGCACTGCCGTAGGCCTGGAGTCCCTGCAGTCTCTTCTGCCAACAGACTTGCTGTGGTTTGTCCAAGTTCTCCTCCCATTGATGACACCTGACTTCACTGCCAGGATGGGAAGTAATTCTAGTAACTGGTCTCTTGAATATGTAACTGGACATCCTTAAAGGAATGGAGACGCTTAAACCAGGTTGTGATTTGGCTTGGGTTACACAGTCACTTTGCGTCCTCTGTGAAGTCTTGACCATCATACTTCTTTTCCTCTTATCCTATAAATCGGGAAATTGGACCACACTGTAAATGAAGCCTGCCTCCTATAGCCAATTATCTTGGCTAATTTGCACTTCTCCCCTTCCTCTCTCCTAAGGATAATATAACCTACATCCTGGGACACTGTCAAGCAATCAGTCCCACAAGTCAAGAACAGAAAACTCAAAGTCAATATCCCAGGCCTTTTTCAGATTGATTCTATACCATTTTGAAAAACTCCCTTCTTGTTAGATTAGTTTTTTTCCTTTTGTCCTTGTCACTCTCACCCACACAAGTCTACCCATGAAGCAAGGCCCCCAGTCTATCTCAGTCTCAAATCCTGCCATTCATCTGTGTTACTTTACTAGTCATTTGGTTAACCCATTCACCACTTGGTTTTCATAGCTCCTTTAGAGCTTAAATATTAAACAGTGAAATTATTAGCTGCCCCATCCTTAATGACTCCTACTCACATTCCAAATGTTCTCCTTCAACCCCAGCACTCATGCTCAAGAATACTTCAGAAGACTGACCAACTTAGGACAAATTTCTGATTTACAGCTTTTCGTAACCCACACAACAGATACCTGTCCCTCAAGATCAAAGTCACAACAGACCATGATATCCTCAACTTATTTTGTTCCTTCTTCTCTTACTTCAATCCATTTTGGATAGCATGGTCCTTGGTATTCAGATCCAATGATCTCAATCTTTCCCTTAGAATAGTTCCCAAATTCAATACCTTTCATCATATCTGCCTTATAAAACTTTAAACCTAGAAGATTCCAGTTTTCTGCCATGCCATGGTTACTGCTGATCTTACAGTAACCACTGAAAAAAAATACATAACATGTCATTTTGGTACCACCATAAACATGAGTAGAGTGTCATCAACAAAGAGGAAGATCCTCAACGAAATAGACTGACACAGTAACTGCAACAGTGGGCTCAAGCATAACAATGATTGTGAGGATAGCATGGAGCAGTGCTTTGTTCTGTTGTACACAGGGTCACTGTAAGTTGGAACCGTCTCAGTGACACTTAACAAAAACACAAGATCATCAGCAATAACTGGAAACCACTGATGACACCTGGAAATTTTACTTTTATTTGTTGGTGTATTTATATGAGAGACTAGATGAACAAATGGGCAAGGCCCAGATCATACAGAAACAGCACTTTGACTCATTGTCTATGGAGCCAGCCTAGGATGTAAAGCCACCATTTGCAGCTACCAACCTAGGAAGCCAAACAATAACCCCTGTAACAGTGGGCCCCAAATGACCAGAATTTTGATGCATAACTTACAGCTTCCTTAATTTTTGTCCCTGTTTCCAGTTTAAGACTAATCAGAAAAAGCCAAATATACCCTCCTAAACAATCAGCATAAAAGATTGCCTATAGTTAGCCACTTATGGCTTCCCCAAACCAACAGCTGCTGGTTAGGGCACACCTGAAATTTTCTCTTGTTTCTGCTTTATAGCTTTCCCACTTTCCTATCTGTCTTTGAATCTTTGCCAAACTTAAGCGATGTTGTCTGACTTCCTAGTTACAGCAAGGGCTGAACATAGACTTTGTTCTTATGTATTTCTTCATTTTGTTGTTTTTTGGTTTACATCCACTTCTTGACTTTTTTTCTAAAGCCCTTTTCACAATTCTCCCTTCTTATTATATGTACAGATTTAGCTTAATTTTCTTGATATTTCACTGAGAAACTACAAACTATTAGGTTTAAATTTTAATATCTGGTTGCCAAATCTGCAAATATCTGATAGGCTTCCGTTATCCCCAAATTCCCTCTAATTATATTCAAAAAGATTTCTGTTATCCTCTAGTGGTGGTCTGAGCCTCAGCCCTTTTTCCTTTTAAGTGACGTTGTGCTCCAAGATTCCCATGTAACACCTGTATCTTCAATCTCTTTTCTTCTACTGCATCCTTATATTTAGATACATTCAAATTTCTTCCAACTGTACAAAAATCCCTCACCTAGCCTTCCTGAGACCCTCCTAAACCACTGATCTTTGCACTCCTTCCTCTTAGTTTGTGAACCATTGGAAAAGGGTCATCTGTATCATACATCTCTGTCCACTCACCTCCAACCTAATCCTCAGATCACTCCAAACTCCCTTCTGCCTTCACCATTCTATGAGTGCTTTCCTTGTTAGGTCATAATGACCCCATTGTTACTAGATTTGATAGCCAAGTCAAGTGCCATCGATTCAATAGGAGTTTTTCATTATTTATCTGACATGAACTTTAGGAGGAAAACTTTTAAGTATGTATGTTTGGAACAACTTTGATGCATGAATCTTCTTTCATAGGTGAAAATCTTACAGATTTTCTCTAAGTATAGAGTAGTTGTATCTGTAAGCTGGCTAACACACTGAGAAGTGCTGTCAGGTGGAAAGGACAAATTGAATTTCCGGAAGTCAGCAGAGACACACTACTAATTACTAATTACTACTAATTACTAATGCTGACACTGATTACATGTACCAATGACAGTAATTTTGGACACAATGTGCTGAATAAAGTATACTATTGAAATTCATTTCATTGTCTTTGTTCCTTAACTTTTTTTAGTGTGATTGCTAGAAAACTTAAAATTACATAATGTGGAGTGCATCATATCATGACTGAGCAGCACTGGTTCCAGACGCATGTCAAAGAAACTCTATGGGGCAGTTCTACTGTCCTTAGGTTTGCTTTGAGTTCAATTGACTTGACTACAGTGGGTTTGGTTTGGTTACCCACAAAACCAAATATTCACTATCAAGAAATTCTCAACCAAAATTAATCCTGACACCTGTTCTTCTTTCACCCAAAGTTGCAAAGTTTTTCATTCTTTTTGGAAGCGAGGCTTACTAAAATTGAATTTCAAAAGATATGGCTGAGTGGAGGGGCAGAGACCCTCTTGTGACCTCATAAGAACTGATTTGAGTAAAAGAGGGCAGGATTCAATGAATCATGTTAAGATTAGCCAATGGTTGAATCTTCTATATATTTCTTCCTCCTGTTTTCTTTATAAGCTTCACTGTACCTAGCTTTTTAGAGCCACTTTCTTCCAGAATCAAAATGGTCTTCTGTCTACCTGTACACATGCAGCAGAGTTCTAGTGGTGCAACAGTTAAGTGCTCAGCTGCTAACCAAAAGGTGGTGGTTCAAACTGCCCGGTGCCTCTGCAGGAGACAGATGTGGCAGTCTGCTTCTATAAAGATTACGGCCTTGGAAACCCTTGACCTTTAGTTGCACTGTAAGTTGAAACTGACTTGACAGCTATGGCTAGTGAACTGACAAGCACAGAATTACTGCTCAGAATGTCCTAGGTTCAAATTTTGTTGAGTTTTGATTATCTTTAATATATGAATGTAAACTAAGGCCACAGAAAGTGATTGGAGGAAAGATGTCTTTCTCCCGACTCTCACATCAAGAAGCAGCAACCATCCAAACAAACATACACAAACACACACATACCAAACGCCCAAACATGCACATACACACACACCAACCATCATCCCAGATTTCCACTACTACTTCTCAAATGCCATCAAGTTGTGCTCCTATATGGTTCTAACTGGATTGATCTTAAGAGAAAAATCAGATATTATGATAATTAACCAGCTTAGGAGGAGACCAAGAGAGTCAAGACCAGCGACACATCCACTGATAGCCAAGGTTGGATTCTGGCTCCACTAGACAGCCCTTAGCTCACATTTAGCATGGTGATCCTTGTGGCCAGCCCTGAGCATGCCCTGAAGACATCAAAGTGCCTTCAGTTTTCTGTCTAGGCCCAGTGGCTCCTTCCCACCACTGATGATAATCACCTGGGAGATCAAATGAAAAATGGATCTGATCCAGGCATGAGAGCCTGGAATGTGAGTCTCCCACATGCACAAAAGTGATAGCTCCTCAATACTACAAGAACCCAATGGATACGGGAAGGTCATAAGGGGACCTTCCAGAAAACCCTTTTCATGGGATCAGTCCTTCTTCTCTATGATACTCCTTCTTCATCCTACTCTACTACTGCTCCTCAACTCTATCTCCTGCCACCACATTTAGCTCACAGGGGCATATGTGGTTGGCCAACTTCACTTGAGCTTCCATGCTCTGGGGTCCTTATCCAGCTCTGCACTCCAAACTCTGCTTTCCTTACCATTCAGTGCCCCAACCCTCCTACAAGTGCCATCAAGTCCTCCTTGTAGGACCCAAAAATATCTCTTCCAGAGGTGAATGATCTCAAGTGGCACCTTCTCCACAGCTAGGACTTACCCAGTGCTTAGTCTGTGAACACTCTACAACCAAGAAACAGAAATGTACCACTCAAAATTTATGGGCAATGAAATTAAAAAAAAGAAAAAATAATGGCCATGGTTCTTTTTGTTTTGTTTTTTCTTTTTAACATTGCATTGTGCTTTAAGTAAAAGTTTATAATCCAAGTCAGTTTGCCATACAAAATCCCAAACACATATACCACTGTGCAACTCTAACTGCTCTACCCCACTACTACCCCATGACAGCCCACTCCTCCTTTCTGTCCTGTATTTCCTGTATCCAACCAAATCCTGTTCCCCTCCAGCCTCTCATTTCACCTCTAGGGAGGAGCTGCTTAGGCAATCTCATGTATATATTTAAGCCAAGGAGCACATTCTTCACCAGCATCACTCCATGTCTTACAGTCCAGTCCAATCTTTGTCTGAAGAGTTGGCTTCAGTACTGGCTTCAGCTCTGGACTAACAGACAGTCTGGGGGCCACATTCTCAGGGCCCCCCCCCAGTTTGACAAACCATTAAATGTGGTCTTTTAATAGAGTTCTAGTACTATACACCCATTTTTCTCCACTACTTCAGGGACTTTATGTTGTGGTCCCTGTCGGGGCAGTCACTGGTGGTGGGGGGGCACCATCTAGGTCTTCTGGTCTCTTTCTGATGTAGTCTCCAGATCATGACACCTTCTGTCTCCTGGGCTCATATTGTCCTCATATCTTGATGTTCTTCATGCTCCTCTGCTCCAGATGGACTGGGACCAACTGATGCTACCTAGATGATGGCCAATGGTTCTTTCTCAAGTGTGTTCCAGGATCATCCATAACTCTGGATATCTAGCAATTTGTGATGCTCCAGAGGCTCCAGGACTGAGGGAACCTACCGGGAAATCAGACAAAATGCTCCTGCACTTATAAGGCACATGCCCTTTCTGGTAAATTCTCATCCTTAGCTTGCATTCTAGGTTTCACAGATGTAAAGAAATTTTTGAATTTTGGACTTAGAACTGATTTAAGAGCTTCTGTCATATGGGATGGATATTATTTTGCTAGGATGAATGTGTTACATGTTTCAACAATGTGAGTTTTGGGGTGCCAAAGGGTAGGATGTCATGGACTGAATTGTGTCCCCCCAGAAATACGTGTAGCCATGTGGCTGGGCTATGATTCCAATTATTTTGTGACTGTCTTCCATTTTGTGACCTTCCTGTGCTATATGTTAAAGGATTAGGGTGGAACTAAATCCCTTCATAGGATTACTTCCTTGCTCCACTGTAAAGGGAGTTTCCCTTGAGTATGGCTTGGCCCACCCTTAATCTTTTCATCCAGCAAGAGATAAAAGGAAAGAGAAGCAGGCTAAGAGTTGGGCACAATTTAATACCACCAAGAAAGCAGCACCAGCAGAAGAGGGCATCCTTCAGACCTGAGGTTCCTGTGCCAAGATGTTCCCTGGACAAAGATGGATGCAATACTGGACTTTCCTCCAGACCTGACAAGGAGAAAGCCTTCCCCTCAAGCAGACACCCTGCATACGGACTTGTAGCCTACTGGACTGTGTAAGAATAAACTTTCCTTTGTTAAAGCCATCCACTCTGTAGTATTTCTGTTACAGCAGCACTAGTTGGCTAAAACATCCATGAAACAGAAAGTACAGCTTGACTATACCACACCTTAATTCAGAGACCATCTCAAGAAGAGACTTGCAGCATGGACAATGAGTGACCAAAGACCAAACAAACTGTGGAAGGCCAACATACAGGAAAAAGAGATCTTGAAAAGGCAGGAAAGAAAGGAAAGATCCAAATGAAAGACACTGAGGCATGCTGTTCAACATCCAGTGACTAAAGCAAAAAGAACTGATGAAGTAAAAGAACTCAACAGAGGACTTCAAAGGACATCTTTACAAGACAAATTAAAATATTATACTGAAATGTTCGAAGACTTGCATATCATAAAGGAAAAGGGAAGAACAGGCTTGGCATTTCTCAATCTGAAAGAATTGAAGAAAAAATTCAAGCCTCAAGTTGCAATACTGAAGGATTCTACAGTGAAAATAGGTAACGACTCAAGAAGCATCAAAAGAAGATGGAAAGAATACATCATTATACTAAAAAATCCTGGCAAACATTTCAAGAGGTAGCATACAGTCAAGAACCAGCCATACTGAAGGAAGACATCAACGTTGAATTCAAGGCACTGGAGAAAAAGAAGGCTCCAGAAATTCACAGAGAATCAATTGAGATGTTTCACCAAATGACACAGCACTGGAAGTGCTCACTAATGTATGTCAAGAAAATTGGGAGGACAGCTACCTGGCCAACAGGCTAGAAGAGATTCGTATTTCTCCCTATTCCCAAGAAACATAATCCACCTGAATGTGCAAATTATCAAAAAAGATTAACATCACATTCAAGTCAAGTTTTGCAAAAGATTAATCTAAAGGGACTGCAACAGTGTACTGACAGGCAAAGGCCAGAAATTCAAGCAGGATTCAGAAGAGGCTGTGGAACCAGGGATATCATAGCTGATGTCACATGGATCTTGGCTGAAAGTAGAGAATACCAGAAAGATGTTTACCTGTGTTTCTTTGACTATGCAGAGGCATTCTACTGTGTGGATCACAAGAAATTATAGATAACCCTGTGCAGAATGGGAATTTCAAAACAATTGTACTTGTGAGGAATCTGTATATGGATCAAGAGGCAGTCCTGTGAACAGAATGAGGGAACACTGCATGGTTTAAAGCTCAGAATGGTGTGTGTCATGGTTGTATCTGTCCACCATACCTTTCAATCCATATGTCCGGTAAATAATCTGAGAGGCTGGGCTATATGAAAAAGAGAGGCATCAGGATTCAAGAAAGACTCATTAACAACCAGTGTTAAGCAGACAGTCTACACAACCCTGCTTTCTGGAAGTGAAGAGGATTTGAAATATTTACTAATGAAGATAAAAGACTGCAGCCTTCTGTACACACTGCACCTCAACATCAGAAAAACAAAAATCCTCACAACTGAAACAGTAAGAAACATCATGATAAATGCAGAAAGCATTGAGATGGTCGAGGATTTCATTTTCCTTGGTTCCACAATCAACGTCCAGGCAAGCAGCAGTCAAGAAATCCAGACATACTGCACTGGGAATACTTGTTGCAAAGAACCTCTTTAATGTGTTGAAAAGTAAAGATGTCACCTTGAAGCCTAAAGTGCACCTGACCCAAGCCATGGTATTTTCTATCACCTCATATGCCTGAAAAAGCTGGACAGTGAACAAAGAAGACAGAAGAGTTGGTGCCTTTGAATTATGGTGTTGGAGAAGAATGCTGAATTGACCATGGATTATTAAAAGAACCAAGTGATCTGCTCTGGAAGCCCGTATAACCAGAGTGCACCTTGGAAGCAAAGATGGTGTCATGGATTGAATTGTGTCGCCCCCAAAATAGGTGCAGCCATGTGACCATGATCCCCTGTATTCTATGATTGTCCTCTGTTTTGTGATTTTGCTGTGATGTATGTTAAAGGATTAGGGTGGGCCTGTAAATACCTTTATAAGATCACCTGCCTGCTCCACTGTAAAGGTAGTGTCCCTGAAGTATGGATTGCCCCACTCTTAATTCTTTGATCCTGCAAGAGATAAAAGAAAAGGGAAGCAGGCTGAGAATTGGGAACCTCACACTGTCAAGCAAGCAGCACCAGGAGAAGAGTGCGTCCTTCAGACCTGAGGTTCCTGCACCAAGACACTTCTTGGATAAAGACTGATATAATACCGCCTTTCCTCCAGAGCCGACAAGGGGGAAAATCTTCCCCTGGAGCAGACATCTTGAATGTGGGCTTGTAGCCTACCGAACTATGTAAGAATAAACCTTCCTTTGTTAAAGCCATCCTCTCTGTGGTATTTCTGTTAGAGCAGCCCTAGCTGACTAAAACAGATGGTGAGACTGTGACTCACATACTTGGGACATGTTGTCAGGAAGGGTCAATCCCTGGAGAAGGACATCATAATGGTGAAAAAGTGGACCCTCAAGAAGATGAACTGTCACAGTGGTTGTAATAATGGGCTTAAGCATGAAGATGATTGTGGGCATGGCACATAACTGAGCAGTATTCACTTCTGCTGTGTATAAGGTCACTATGAGTCAGAACTGACACTCAACAGCAACAAACAACACCAACAAGACAGACAAAATCTTCAATGATGCCTCTACAACATCGTGGTTGACTTCAACAACACAGGAAACATCGTTAGAAGATCGAAGAAACACAGAGTCACTGTCTCAGAAAAGAATAAGGTCGATGTTCAGCCATTTCAGGAGGCAGCAGATGATCACGAACAGATGGCTCCAAAGAAAGAGATCCAAGCTGCACTGAAAGCACTGGTAAATAACAAGGCTCCAGGAACTGATACCCTCATTTGTCTGTCAGTTACTTATACTGATGGGGACTGTGTCTTGCTAGGATGCTGGAAGTTATGCCATAAGTATTCACATAGCCTCAGAGTCACCCACAGTGGACAGGTTTCAGCTGAGCTTCCGGACTAAGACAGACTAGGAAGGACCAAGCAGGCTACCTCTGAAAAAAATAAGCCAGTGAAAACTCAATGAATAGCAGCAGAACACTGTCAGAGATAGTGTCAGAAAATGAGGACCCCAGGTTGAAAGGCCTTCAAAAGACAACAGAGGAAGAGCTGCCTCCTCTCAAAGGAGAATCAACCTTCATGATGTAGATGGAGTCAAGTCTTCAGGAACTGCATTTGCTGGTGCAGTATGATGTAAGATGTGAAAAAAAACTGCAAGAAGCCATTAATAATGGAAATGTGGAATGGGTGAAGTCTGAATCTAGGAAAATTGGAAATTGTCCAAAATGAAATAGAATCCATAAACATTGATATACTAGGCCTGAGTTAACTGAAGTAGACCGATAGTGACCATTTTGAATCAGGCAATCATATGCCAGGTAGGAAAACTTAAAAGAGGAATGGTGTTGCATTCATCATCATAAAGAACATTTCAAGATCAATCCTGAAGTATAACGCTGTTAGGGGTAGGATACTATCCAAAATGCCTACAAGGAAGGTTAGTTAACACAACGATTATTCCGCTTTATACACCAACCACTAAGCCAAAGATGAAGAAACTGAACACTTTTACCAACTTCTGCAGTCCAAAATCGATGGATCATGGAATCAGAATACATGGTTAACTACTGCTGATGGGAATGCAACAGTTTGAAACAAAGAAGGATCACTATTTGGAAAATATGACTGGTGAATCATTCTGGAGATGACATGACAGAATTTTACAAGACCAATGACTGCTGCATTGCAACAACTTTTTTTCACCAACATAAGGAGCAATGATGCTGTTTACACAGGAATCAAATCAACTACACCTGTGGAAGGAGATAATGGAAAAGCTCAGTATCATCCGTCAGAACAAGACCTGGTGCTGACTGTGGCCCAGACCATCCATTGCACCTATGGAAGTTCCAATTGAAATGTAAGAAAATTTAAACAAATCCACCAGAGTCAAGGAACAACCTTGAGTATATCCCACTTGAGTTTAGAGAGTTTCAAGAATGGATCTAATGTATTGAATGCTATTGACCGAAGACCAGACAAGTTGTGGAATGACATCAAAACCATCATTCATGAAGAAATCCAGAGGTCATTTAAAAGACTGGAAAGAAAGAAAAAACCAAACTGCATGTCAGAAGAGACTGTGAAACTTACTCTTGAATACCAAGTAGCTAAAGCAAAAGGAAGGAAAGATGAACTAAAAGAACCAAAGAACTAAAAGAACCAAACAGAAGATTTCAAAGGGCAGCTCAAGAAGACAAAGTATCATAACAACATGTACATACAGCTGGAAATAGAAAACCAAAAGGGAAAAACATGCTGTGCATTTCTGAAGCTGAAAGAACTGAATTAAAAATTCATGCCTCAAGTCCCAACAGTGAAGGATTCCACAGGAAAAATACTAAGATGAAATGAATAAAGACAATCATTAGACCAGAAAGAACTGGTAGAGGCCCAGTCATTTTAAGAGGTAGCATATGATCAAGAACTGACAGTACTGAAACAAGTTGAAGTTGCATTGAAGGCAATGACGAAAAACATATATTCAGGAATTGACATACTATCCATTGAGATGTTTCAACAAACAGATGCAGCACTGCAACTGCTCACCAAGTGCTATTCTAAGGAGTCTGGCTGCAAAGGACCTCTTTTGAGTATTGAAGAGCAAAGACCTTCAAGACCAAAGTATGCCTAACTCAAGCCGTGATACTTTTAATTGCATCATGTACATGCAAAACCTGGAGAATGAATAATGAAGACAGAAGAACTGGTACCTTTGAATTGTGGTGTTGGAGAAGAATGCTGAACATACCATGGACTACCAGAAGAACCAACAGATCTGTTCTGGAGGAGGTACAACCAGAGTGCTCCCTGGAAGCAAGGATGGCCAGACTGCTTCCTACACACTTGGGACACGTTGTGAGGGAGAAAGACATCATACTTAGTAGGGTGTCAGCAAAAAAGATCTTCAACCAGATAGATTCACATGGTGCCTGAACAATGGGCTCAAGCATAAAAATGATTGTGGGACTGGCACAGAACCAGGCAGTGTTTCCATTGAGTTGGGCATAGAGTTGCTAGGAGTCAGAATCTACTCGACAGCACCTAACAACAACACCTCCCTTATAAACCTCCTAACAGTGACTGTGGTCTATGAGATCTGACAGTTACATTCATGAACTTGCCACTGTATGCTTATGTTGGTAGCACTGTACCAACAACTCAGTAAGGTTTCATAACCTTGGAATAACAGTGTAGCACAGCTATGTTCATGTCGACATGTGATGGTGTCTGGCTGAGTGGCATTCATTATTGTTGCATGTCCTTGTGTGCTATCAAGAGGATGTTGGAGCTTGAATTAGAGCAACAGACAAACATTAAATTTCTCATTAAACTTGTCAACAGTGGAAGTGAAATCAGGGACATGTTAGTCCAAGTTTATGGGGATAATGCCATAAACAAAATAGCAGTGTACAAGTAGATTAAGCGTTTTTTTTGTAGGGGAAAGAAAGTGTCACTGATGAAAAGAGGTCTGGGCAGTCAGTAGTGAGCAGAACTGAAAAACAAAATTGCAAAAATTCATTGGATCAGTTATCAAAATCGTCACCTGACTGTGAAGGATAGTGGACCATGTAAACATGGATAGAGAAACAGTTAGGAAACTGTTCACTGAAAATCTTGACATGAGAAAGGTGTGTGCAAAAATGGTCCCAAAGGAGCTCATGGAGAAACAATAGCAAAGGAGAGTTCAAGTTTGCCAAGACTTTTTGGAGAGGCAGATGATGATTTCACTGGTGTTATCCCTGGTGATGAAACATGGGTGTACCAATATGATGCTGAAACAAAGCATCCAAGTGCACAGTGGAAGTTAGCGAATTCTCCACCACCAAAAACATTCCATTGGTCCAAATCAAAGTCAAAATGATGTTGCTAACCTTTTTTGATATCAAAGGCATTCTTCACGATGAGTTTGTACCATTGGACAAACAGTTAACCAAGTTTATGATTTAGAATTGCTTAAAAGGCTGCATGAAAAAGTTAGATGCCAATGACTCATGGCTCTTGCTTCACAACAATCTTCTAACTGTTAAGACAACAGTTGGATTCCACCAGGTGTTCCTTGGAAATTCTATGGAGCAGTTCTACTCTGTCCTATACAGTCACCAGGAGTCAGAGTTGACTGGACAGCATAGGTTTGCTTGATTTGGGGGTATGTATTGGGGGGCATGGGCCCCAAAGTGAGCCCTACCCATGTTTTGCATTTGAAAAGGCATACAGAACCACTCAGAACTGCTGAGAAAATGGGAAGTTTGCACTTGAAGAACTCAGATCAAAAAAGTGGCTGCTTTGCTTTTGGAATTTCCAACCAGCAGTTTGCTGTTGGATGCATACAGGGAGGAAGTCAGAGCCCATTACAAGGCAGCCCCCTCCAGGACAAGGTGTTAAAGGGAGCCAGTGAGCAGACAGCTTGGTCAGCTCCCTTAGGGTGATCACCTAGGTTCATTCAATCAGTGCAAGTGGGTGAAGTGCAGAAACCAAGAGACCGGCTGAGTTTGGACATGTTCCATTGACACCCTTGGTCCTAGCCTGCAGGGGCAGGGATGAGAGGAAGAGCTGGCTGCTCAGAAGGAAGGGAATTGGATGTGGACTCCTAAGTTTACAGGTAGGACTTGTTGACCTAGCCCAAGGGGGCTGGGGATGAGACTGTGTGAAGGAGCTGTCTGAAGTGCCTGCAAGTAGGCATGAACTCTAGAGCCTAGGCTGCTACCCCTTGTCACAATTAGATTGGATGGGTGGGTTGAGCTGTGGGCTTGGAAAACTGTGTGTCTCAAGCTTAGGCAGCAGGAGGCATTGTCCCAGTGAGCCAGAAAGGCAGAGCTATAAGATAGAGCAGGGGGCTGCGGGTAGGGGCTTCCACTCAGAAGTTAGAGAAGGGAGCCAATGTCTAGAGTCTAGAGGACAGCGCCGTTGTAAAAATGCCTCAGAAAAAAGAAACAAGCTTCTAGGTGGGGAGGTAACGTGATGTGTTTTGTCAAACTGCCTGGTGACTGTCAATTCCTCCTCCGCCTGTGTGGTTTCTCCCATGTGTAACGTTAATTTTTTTTTAAAGGCAGATACTCTATGTTCTAAATTCCACAAAAAAAGAAGACTATTGGATTTTTAAACTGGACTTTAAGACATTTGCTATAGTGGGGTGAACATTTTACTTCCTGCAAGGTTATAATTCTTTAGACAACAAAGGATGCCAAGCCAAGTACCATAGAAACGTCATAAATATATTTTATTTAATCTGACATCATCAAAGACAATGCTTTGGCTGAGATACTAGTGTTATTTGCCTGTAAGTTTATTTTACACTATATAAATACTTTAGAGACATAACATGCTGGTACATCTTGATGATGTGATATTATACCTCAAAAAAGTATTAGGAAATAACCCAAATTAGAAATGAGAGGGGAGTTGTCACCACAGATGCAACAGAAATAAAAAATATCATAACAGAATACTATGAAAGACTGTACTCTAACAAATTTGAAAACCTAGGGGAAACGGACCAATTCCTTGACTCATACCACCTACCCAAATTATCACAACATGAGACAGAACAACGTAATAAACCCATCACAAAGGAAGAGATTGAAAAGGTCATCAAAACACTGCCAACCAAAAAAAGTCCGGGCCCAGATGGCTTCACGGCAGAATTCTACCAAGCATTTAGAGAAGAGTTATCCCCAATACTACTGAGACTATTTCACAGTATAGAAAGGGATGGAGTATTCCCAAACTCATTCTATGAAGCCAGCATAACCCTGATACCTAAGCCAGGGAAAGATCCAACAAAGACAGAGAACTACAGACCAATATCACTCATGAACCTATATGCAAAAATCTTCAACAAAATTCTTGTCAACAGAATACAACAACACATCAAGAAGATAATCCATCATGACCAAGTGGGATTCATACCAGGGATGCAAGGCTGGTTGAACATCAGGAAAACAATTAATGTGATAAACCACATAAATAACACAAAAGACAAGGATCACCTGATTTTGTCCATTGATGCAGATAAGGCATTTGATAAAGTCCAACACCCATTCATGCTAAAAACTCTTAGCAAAATGGGCATAGACGGCAAATTCCTCAACACAATAAGGGCCATTTATACAAAGCCAGTTGCCCACATCATCCTGAATAGAGAGAGACTGAAAGACTTTCCCTTGAGATCAGGAACTAGACAAGGATGCCCACTCTCACCTCTCCTATTCAACACTGTGCTAGAAGTTCTAGCCCGAGCTTAGACAAGACCAAGAAATAAAGGGCATCTGCATCGGCAAAGAGGAAGTTAAAATCTCCCTGTTCGCAGATGATATGATTGTATATGCAGAGAACCCCAAGGAATCTATAAGTAAGCTACTCAAATTGATAGAAGAGTTCAGCAAAGTCTCAGGATACAAGATAAACATAAGTAAATCAGTAGGATTCCTTTATACCAGCAACGAGACTGTTAAGGAGGAAGTTATCAAATCAATACCATTTACAATAGCCCCTAAGAAGATAAAGTACCTAGGAATTAATCTAACCAGAGAAACAACAGACCTTTACAAAGAGAACTACAAGCCCTTACTACAAGAAACTAAAAAAGACTTAGATAAATGGAAAAATCTACCCTGCTCATGGATAGGAAGACTTAACATTGTGAAAATGTCTATTTTACCCAAAGCAATTTATTTATATAATGCAATCCCAATACAAGTTCCAGTGTCATTTTTTAATGAGATGGAGAAACAAATCACCAATTTTGTTTGGAAAGGGAAGAAGCCCCGGATAATTAAGGTACTACTAAAGAAGAAGAACACACTGGGAGGCCTCTCATTACCCGACCTTAGAACATACTACACTGCCACAGTGGTCAAAACAGCCTGGTACTGGTACAAGAACAGACAGATCGATCAATGGAACAGAATTGAGACCCCAGAGATGACACCATCTGCCTATGAACAGTTGATATTTGACAAAGGCCCTAAGACATTAAACTGGGGTAAAAGCAGCATCTTCAACAAATGGTGCTGGCAAAATTGGCTATCCATCTGCAATAAACTGAATCAAGATCCATATCTTACACCTTATACAAAAACCAACTCCAACTGGATAAAAGACCTAATCAAACCTAAGATGACAAAGCTCATCCAAGAAAAGGTAGGAACAACAATGGAGGTTTTAATACACAATGAGGACAGACTCCAAAATCTGTCAAAGAAACCACAGCCAACAGAAGAGAAAGGAGATAAATGGGAACTATTAAGAATCAAACACTTTTGCTCATCCAAAGACTTTATTAATAGAATTAAAAGAACACCCACAGAGTGGGAAAAAATATTTGGCAACTTTATGTCAGACTGACGCCTGATCTCCATAATCTATAAGATACTACAAAATATCAATAAGAAGATAAATCATCCAATTAAGCGATGGGCAAAGGAGATGGACAGACACTTCACTAAAGAGGAGATCCAGGCAGCCAAAAAACACATGCGGACATGTTCACGATCTATAGTTATTAAAGAAATTCAAATCAAGACAACAATGAGATACCATCTCACCCCAACAAGATTGGCCATGATCCAGAAAACACAAAACAACAAATGCTGGAGAGGCTGTGGAGAAAGTGGAACCCTCCTACACTGTTGGTGGGGTTGCAAAATGGTCCAGCCTCTTTGGAAGGCAATCTGGCACTTCCTTAAAAAAATGGATATCAATATACCATTTGACCCAGTAATTCTACTACTTGGAATATATCCTACAGATTCAAGGCCTTTCACACCAACGGACACATGCACCAGAATGTTTACCGCAGCACAGTCCACGATAGCAAAAAGTTGGAATCAACCCAGATGCCCAACAATAGAAGAATGGATAGGTAAGCTATGGTACATATACTCAATGGAGCACTACGTAATGATAAAGAATAACGATGATTCCAGGAAACATCTCCTAACCTGGTTTCAACTGGAAGACATTATGTTGAGTGAAAGTAGTCAGCGACAAAGGGACAAATACTGTATGAGACCTCTACGATAAGACCTCAAAAACAGACTCGTGTATAGAAGAAAAGACTCTTTGACAGCTGCAAGGGAGGGGAGGGAGGGAGTGTGAGGGGGGGGAAAGTTTAGTTTAGATAGTTACTAGAAATCTAGTTGGGAGAAAGCAGTGATAGCACACATTAGAAACAAGAACAACATTAAGTGGACTTCAGCATAACTTGAGTACTCCTTCCATCTTGACTCAATACTGCAAGGATAGAGTAGCTGGGGCAGGGGGCGGGAGACCATGCTCTTAGGCGAATTCCAGGCCAATTGGCACAACTAGCATTTTGCTAAGAGGGCTCTCCGCACCCCACATTGGTGAGTGGCGTCTGGGGTCTTAAAAGCTGCCAAGCTGCCATCCGAGGACACAGCAAATGGTCCCAACTCAGCAGGAATGGATGCTCACCGAGGACCAAAATGACATGCGGTAAAGACAACCGAGAAGACAGAGAGACCCACAAGAGTGGGTGCCTACATTGACTTGGGACCGGAAGAACCGGATGGTGCCCGGCCACCACCAGGGATAGCCACGATGGAGCTCACAGAGAGGAGCCTCACTGGCAACACAAGAATAAAAAGGGGTGCATCATGAGATCTCCACTAAAAGACCTCAATTGATGGTCCAGCAGTTTTGGGGTTCCTCTGAGAGCATGGCCCCCGGCCCTGATGCTGCCCTTTCCCATAAATCATAACAAAGGTCCACTTTTTGCACAGGAATGGATTGGACTTGGCAACGCAGAGTGACCATATATTGGAAGCACTTTGTGGTTCTATACATCTATAGGATATCATCTTGCTGACCTCTGGCTGGAGGAAGGGGAGTAGACGGAGAGGAGTGGAAAGGAGGCTGTTGGGAGGATGAGGCATGCATGGAGCAGAGAGGAATAGTGTGCAGTCACCGGACAGGGAGAGCAGTGGAAGCTGCATATAGGTGGGCATGTAAATTTATACGTGAATGTACATTTTCACTCAGTTACGTTAAATAAAAATAAAAAAATAAAAAAAGTATTAGGCATGGTGTTTAATGTTTCTCAAAAATATGGGTAACAACTGTGTTTAAAAATGTTATTGTCTAAAGATTGTCTTTATAATTGATTTATCTCACTGTGAAAAAGATCTGATTTCATGATCATGTTAAGTTTTTGTCACGTAAATGTTTGTGCTAATAAAAAGAACTATCTCAACAGAAATTTTGGAAAGTTCTGCTTTCTGTACATGGAAAAGTAATTTAGCTTTTCCAAAAATTATTTAACCAATGCGTTTGGGTTGTTATAATTCTCCAGATAGAAATTCCTCTGGGTGAACTTGGTAGAGTTATGAATATCATAACCAGAGAAGTGTCTAAAATTTTGGCCACTATTTTACAAATTAAAGTCATGTTGAGTTTCTTATCCTAACAACTAACCAACTGACCAACCAACCACCAAAAAAACAGTTTAAGTCATGACAGATAAATGTGACTATAAGGTGCCTGACATTTTAAAAATCCGATAGTGCTCAATTACCATTTATTGAACACTTTGATCGACGGTTTTATAGTGAGATACACAACTCTTTGGGGGTTTAAGTTTATGGCTTCTGTGGGGATTGAGGTAACCCACACAGGCTACTGCCTTTGAAAGAGATAGTTCAGTTATCCACTGAAGCCTTTGCTGTAAAGGGCCAAATGAAAAAGAGCCCTGATCCACAAACTTGATGATTCTACCCCATCAAGAAGGAGGCCTGAGAGGTAAGTGTCTCATTAACATTAGAAAAGCTAAAAGACTGGTCCTCAAGCTAGCTTTTCAGCAGAGGACCTGGAGGAAAAGAGCCAGCTGCCTCACTCTGGCTGGTCTCTCTGAACTATTTGAAAAAAACATCCAGTGCCAATTTTAAAAGTGGAAAAAGGAAAAGCCATTACAGCCATACAAGTTATATCCTAGTCCACAGGACACATAGGACAACTTACAAAAGCTTAAGGCAAAGCTTCAGGTCACACTCCCAATTGGCCGAGAAGACTTCTTTTAGGATATTTTAGTAACAGAAATTCTGGCGGCAGGGAAAACAGACTAAAAAAGCTCCGGTGTGTTGACAGCCAAGTCCAAGTGCCACCTTGAGGTAACCCAGTTAGCCCCAGAGATGAGCCCTAAAGTATCACTGGCCAGTAAATATGGACCCTGGTAAATACAGGTGCTGTCAAAAATGAGGCCACTGAAAGACAGAGTGTCCTGGGCACCCTAAAACAGGATGTTCAGTGGACTTCCCCCCATGAAGCCTAGATGGACAGGCTCTCCTGGACTCTCTCAGAAGAAGAGTCTAAGAAATTGACCACTGACTGGGGCCAGAGGCCCATATGCCTCCTGGCCACCAGTCAACAGCTCCATGGGAGAACTAAGTGTTACGCTCTGATGCAGACCTTGAGAAACAAAATTATACTTGTCTTAGATGAGGGAAGCCACCTCCTCTATTCTAAATTACCCAAATGGGCACCTACTCTCCAAGTAGGATTGTGTAAAATTTAAGTTTTACTCTTCAGATCAAGTTTTTACTTTTATGTTTGATGAACTTTCCTCTTACGTCTGATAAGGACTAATATAGCCACAGTTAAAAACATACTTCTTTCGATGTGTCCCTAAATGTCCTATTAAGTTGTTGGGACAAAATTACTGGTTGAAACCCAAGTAAGATTTAAAAATTGGTTATAGTATCGGTTTGAGGATACATGCCCGGGAAGAGTCTGATGACATGAGGCATCTTCAGATGTTGTCTGCTACGTACCTGGGCTGTGCTGATTGAAGCACGATGTTCTTCATACATATGTAACTCTGTCATGATTTCTTCCCTATATATAACTAACAGCCTTCACCTCCTTCTCTGCTCTTCCTCAGCAGGAAGTAGCCAGAATGATCTGCATCCCTTTTCCAAAGATTGTAAAGATTTTAAAAGGAAAAGAGGTGAACTAAAGCCGGCAGGAAGCATCTAGGAACCCCACTATGAAAAAGGGAAAGAGTAAAATAAAATAGCAATAATTCTTTCAAATAATTGACTTTTCCCTCCTGTTTTTTTACTTGTCTTAAAAGTCCCCGGGCTTTCTGCACCTAGACTCTGATATGAAGTCACACAGTGGCCAGTAGCCAACAATATCCACTGAGATAATACCTCTAAAGCTTCTCTTTATAGCTTCTTTTAGGAGGCACTGAGTGAAGGGGGCCCATGAAAGAGCCAATGGAGACCTCCTGTCTGAGCTGACAACTGAGTTTCCTGGACCCCAGATCAGATTGAGCCCACTCCGGAATAGTTGCCCCTCCCACCTGCTCTCATTGTTCCGCTGACCCCACACCCAGCATGTAGCTTCTCCTACAAAACCCATTTTTCCTGACCAATTTGGACAGGCAAGGAGAACAAACATGTTGTCTGTCTCCTGTGCTGCTGATGGCACAGAAATAAAGGTTCTGATCACTCACTCAGATAGCTGTGTCAGAGACTGACTTTTTGGGACAGGGAAAGAGAACTGGGAAGGTTTGTCTGGTAACATTACTAAACTGAGATGCTCTGGTATTCGCCATTTTCAACTGAATAGTCAGTCATACAGTCCAGTATGCCAGGAATGACAACTTGAAGAGGAACGGGGTTGCATTCATCATCAAGAAGGACATTTCAAAGTCTATCCTGAAATATAATGCTGTCAGTGATACGGTAATATCCACACAACTGCATGGAACACCAATAAACAACTACTATTCAATAATTTGCACCAATCACTAAGGCCGAAAAGGAAGAAATTGAAGATTTTTTACTAGGTTCTACACTCTGAAATTGATCAAACATGGATTCAAGGTGCACTGACAATTACTACTTCTTGGAATGTAGATGTTATAAATAAAGAAGGAAGAGCGGTAGCTGGAAAGCAAGGCCTTGGTAATAGACATGATGCTCAAGATTGCATGACACAATTTTGCAAGATGAGTGTCGTCGGGGCAAATACCTTTTTCCACCTACATGAATAGTAACTATATACATGAACCGCACCAGATGGAATACACAGGAATCAAATTGACTACACTGGGGAAAAGACATGATGGAAAAGCTCAGTATTAGTTAGTCAAAGGCCAGGGGCTGACTGTGAAACAGACCATTAATTGCTCATATGTAGGTTTCATGCTGACGAAAGTTAGAAAAAGTTCATGAGAACCAAAGCACAAACTGGACTCTAGCCCACCGGAGTTGAGAGACCATCTGAAACAGAGATCTGAGGCACTGAACACCAGTGACCGAATCTAGCCCAGTCGCAGGGTGACATCCAGTAAGTCATGTCTGAAGCAAGCAAAGGTCACTGAGAAGACAGGGGAGAAAAAAACATCCAGATGGATGTCAGAAGAGACTCTGAAAATTGCTCTTGCATGCTGAGTAGCTAAAGAAAAAGAAAGAAATGGTGTAGTAAAAAATAATACAGAAATCAGTAAAGGGAAAGAACAGTTCTATGGAATTTGTTTCATACACAGAGAGAGAGAGAGAGAGAGAGAGAGAGAGAAAGACACACACAGACACACACACAGATACATTCCTCTTGTTCAAAAAATGTGTCAAGGATTCTTGAGACCAAAAAGACAGACAAGCACAGAGAATTATTCCCAGCCTTGACTGGCCCATTTCTTGAACCGACCTTGTAAGGAGCCAAGCGTTTGCAACTCCAACCCCTACATCAGTTCTTGGCAACCCGGGTCTGTGGTCCTTCTAGCACAAGCTGTTTCAGTGACCTGAGAGAATGTGATAACTTAGCTGGTTGCTGCTACCATAAAACACAGATTCCTCCCACCTGCCACAAAACCAGTACTGAGACAGGAGGTGAGGTGAATAATCAGGAGCACTGATCATATATAGCTATACAAATCCTCCAAAACGTGTCCGAGTTTCCCAGTCAGACTGGAAGTTTGTATTGGGTGTCTCAGGGAGGATGAAGCTGACCAAATGCATGCGGACATTTAGTCATGGGGGAAATCAGTCATGGAATAATGTAGGGAATTCCTGGTAAGGGTCTGGAGTGGACGTCTGGAGCCTGGAAATGGTGCCTGGAATTCTCCCAGTCTTCACGCTGTAGTGAGCAAAGGAAGAATGATAACAGTGACAGGTATTTCAGTGCTATGTGCCCAAAGACACAAACCTTTATTTTCCTTTCTTTTCATACAGAAACAGCTTGCAAGCCTAGCTTAGCTATGTAGCAAGTTTAAGCGACTTACATTGCAATCATTGCATTATTCTTCTTTAAGTTTCAACACCTTATCTAAATTGGCCTATGTGAGGAATCCTTGAAAAACCAGTAATTCAGCCAAAAAGGCTGTTAAACCAAACCCAGTGCCGTCAACTCGCATCCAACTCATGGCAACCCTAGGGGTCAGAACAGAACTGCCCTGTGGAGTTTCCAAGGAGCACCTGGCGGATCTCAACTGCTGACTTTTTGGTTAGCAGACACAGCACTTAACCCACTATGCCACAAGGGGTTGTCAGAGTTTAACTGAGTAATTATAGGTATATTTATAAAGGGTAAGTCACTGTTACCAGCTCCTGAGTTAAAGGGCTGCCACAGGCTGGGCCCAAGTGGCAGAGAGCAGTGTGGCCAGTGGTGGCAGGCAGTGGTGGGTGGAGTTGTCAGGCAACAGGTGGAGACAGCCACTGGCTAGGCAGGAGGAGCAGCTATCAGGGTCAGTCAACAAGCTGTTGGAATAAGAGGGACCCCACTCCAAAATCCAGTGCTGTTAAGTCTTGTCGAGGACAGTCCCAAAGGAAACATCCAGCTGCCAGGCCGACTTATCGCAGGCACATGCCGCTGGCGTGGCCAAAGTTCACAGCAATGGCTCTGCTCTGAAAAGCAGAGTCGTAAACCTTACAGCTCCAGCTGACAGTCTCAAAGGAACTGCCCATGGGCAAGGCAAAGAGGGCTTATCCCCTGCAAATGTTACGGCAAGGCCAAGGGTCACAGCGTGTGCTCTGCTGTCAAAAGCAGGGTTCTGCTCCCAAAATCAGGGTGGTAGTCCTGAAGTCTTTTCCAAACAAGGTACAAAAAGAGGGCCCCAAACTGCCCAGGCACATGCAGTGGTGAAGATCAAAGTCACAGCTGGGGCTCTGCTCCGAAAAGTTGGGCTACTGTGGGTCTTTGCTGCTGCTTGTGATTCCTTGGTGGTCTCTCTCTCATCTTAGAGAGGACAAATGTTGTTTTTCCCATAGGACGAAGGCGTGGCCTTACCACTCCTCAAGGCTGAGGAGACTGCCTCATTGACCAGCGTTTCCTTTGACTTTTTGAGCATTCACACCTTCTTCCGGGCTTCTAATTAGCAAGACAGACCCCATTTTGATACACCCCCATGACACCCCCGCCTCCTGCCCCCATGGTGGTTATCTGGACAGAGGGTAGATGACTGGCAATGCTGTCAGTTCGGTGATCTGGAGAGAACATGAAAAACACCAGCTGCAAAGCTCTGATCATGTTTTATCATACCAGTGACTGGGCTGTCACCTCCCCTGCTCACGGTTCTGGTGGGTTGTAAGTTAATATGTAATCTCCCTGGGCTAGGGAGTGCACGGAAGCTAGGGCTTTAAGAGAAGCAGTAATACACAAAAATGAAGTAGGTCTTGTTCAACGCTTTCTACAACCTGCCTGCTTGTCTTGATCAGTTGTGAGATTTTTGTCTGTTTCATTGTTACTTTTTCTGATTTGGTCTTTACTCTTTTCAGTCATAACTTTTTCATTTTCTTTCATTCCTTCATTATTTTGTCATTTATTTTTGTCTACCTTTATTTCCTCAGTTTGCATTTTTCTTTTTTCTATGTACTTCCTTTTTATTAATCATTTTACTATTAATAATATTTCCTCATTTTGCATATTTTCTTTGCACTGCTTATTACCTTTCCTTCACATTTTCCCATTTACTATTTTCTGTTTATATGTAAAATGTGTCTTGTTTATGATTTACCATTTGCTGTTTTAATCTTAATTTTCCATTTCTTTCTTTGGATGCTTTCATTTCTTCTAATTCATACAGGTCCCAGCTCTGTCTTATATTTATCCTTCGCTTATTGTTTTCTTAGCTGGTTTCTACCATTCTTTTCTCATTTCCCTATTCTTTGGTACTCATATTTTGTCTTCTCAATATATTTTAAAATGTCCCATTTTATTTAGTTAACTTTCTTTAATTTTCCTCATTTTTTCATTTTACATCTCTTTAAACTTGTAGTTTATTATTTTCCAAATGATCGAATTTTCATTTGATTTTTATTGTATTCTTCTATTTTTATTTTGGTTCATTTCCTTTCATCTATTTCATTTTCCCATTTGTGTTTTAACTCTCTGAAGTATTTTCTTTGGGTTCTTAAGTTTAATTATCTGTTTTCCCATTTTTAAATTACACTATATTTGTTCTATCACTTTTTCTGTTTTATTAAGTTGTTAGCTACTACATCCTGGAAGCCATAAATCTGTTTCTAAGTTATAAGTCCACTCAACAAGAGAAATTATCATAGTATGGTGGGTAGAGTCTCAATTCAAGGAGAGCATCTTTGCACAGGAACCTCAGGTCCAAAGGATGTGCTCTGCTCTCGGTGCTGCCGTCTTAGTGGCACGAGGTTCCCAATTCTCTGTGCTCACTTCTCTCCCTTATATCCCACAGCTGGTAACCTGAGTCCTGCCTCACCAGGACAACTGCTGCCCAGTCTCCATCATCAGTTATCACAGAGGCAGGATTCACAATACATAGGAGGAATGGCACCATACTGGGACTCATAGCCAAGTGAAATCAATACATACGTTCTTGGGGGGACACAGCGCAATCCATGACAGCTACACTGGCCAGAGTCAATTTTCTCTGGCACATCAACACTGCCAAGAGGTAGCCAAGAGAAGAGCTGAAAAGAGGCAACAGACATCCTCCAACCTCCAAACACTAGACCCACAGATAAAAATCATGAAGGCTCTGCATCGTTGAAGAATTTTATGGGGTTTCAGGCTGTAGAGAATAACAACATCTTTGGTACAGTGATGGAGTACACAACTACAGGTGTCTTGTGTGATCATCTGGAAACTCATAGCTTCATGAGCTACAAAGAGGCCCCCCAAATATTCTGCCAATTACAGCTGGCCTTACAGGTTTGCAACAACTGTTGTACATAGGGATACCAAATCAGAATATGCGGTCTTGGATGAGAGAAGGAACATTAAACTTGCTGACATTGGTAGTCTGAGAACTGAATTCACCAATGGGAGCAACCTGAACACTTTCTGTGGTAGTCTCCATTACTGTGCCTAGAACTCCTACAAGGAGAAAAGTACCATGGACCCCCTTGGATGTGTGAAGCCTGGAAATCACTGTAAACTTCAAGGTAAGTGGATCTCTGCCTTTCCAAGGAGAGACTTTAACTGAGCTATCAACTCAGGTATTAGAGGAAGGATATGACTTTCCTCTCCACATGTCTACACTATGTGAACACTTGCTAAGCCAAATAGTGATCTGTGACTCAAGAAAGACAGCCCTATCAGAGGACCTGCTAAAATTTACATACAGGAATATGGATGATGCAGACAAACAAAAGGTGTATGTGAAGCCTCTCCCAGACTATGAGGACCCCTGATGAATTGAGGCCAAAGTGAACACAGGTGAAAGGCAGAAAGAATTTCTTGACCCGCTGTTGAACCAAAAATACAGTGACGTGGTGGGCACCTATCTGATTCCAGGTTACAACACATCTGAGATGGACAGTCATGCTAGTACCGTGGAACCCCAGGGTGCAGCACATTGCACTGATAGCCACACACCTTTCTCACTCCATGAGGTGCATCCTACCATCTATGCCAAACCCAAATGACATGATTACAATGTACCTGTGCACTCCCACCTGTGACTACTGTTTCTACAATATTTTGAAGAGTCTACCACATAGAAGGAAAGGAGTCTCCACCATATGTGTTTCTCCCTGCATCTCCCTGACAGTCTTTCCTGCACCAACAACCTGGGAGAGCCTGGACAGAGCCCAACCCAACCTGGGGACTGTGTCCCAACATAAGAATAGTGTGGAAACACAACCCAGTGTAATTCCCACATGTGTTTCTGTGGCTACCTCCTCTGCCCAGACCATCGTTAAGAATGGTAGAGCCCCAGTGGAAACTGGTTTTGCACAGGGAGTGTCATAACTAAGATCCTTAAATGACAAGCAGCTGCAGGAGGTATCTGACCAGACTGTGACCCCAGCCCCTTCCCAGGTCAACAGCCAGGACCAGCAGAGTGCCACCACGATGCACTTTAGGCTCAGAAGAAGGTATCATTGTTGTATCTGTATCAACAGGGAACCCCAGACTGTGACCTCAGCCTCTCCCTCTGTCACTTTGGGAGTCACCTTGTATTTCATAGTAAATGGACTTCTGCCTTTTCATGGAGAAACCTCAACTGAGCTACGAAAGCAGGTATTGCAGGAAGAATATGATACTGCTTTCCACATATCTACACCATGTAAACACTTTCTGAACCAAAGATTTGTGACACAAGAAAGACAACCACGGTCAGAGCACATTCTAGAGCATCTACACTCAAGGTAAACACTAAACAAAAACAGAAGGTGGATGTGTAGCCATTCCTGGACCACAAGGACCCCAGGTGCATTGAGGCCACAGTGAACATGGATTACAGGCAGAAGGAGAGTCATGGCTCACTCTTCAATCAAATACAGAATAATGTGATGGGCACCTATCTGATCCTAGGTCACAACACATCTGAAATGGGGTGTCACGCCAGTACTGAGAAACTTCAGACTACAGCATACAGCACTGATAGCCACACAACTGTCTAATCCTGTGAGGGACATCCTACTATCCATAGTAAACCCAAACAACATGGTTACAGGGAATCTGCCATCCCTGCATATGGCTACTGTTACTACAGTATTTTGAAGAATCAAGCTGATCAAAGGAAAGGGTCCTCCACGGTTATGTGCTTCTCCCTCCATCTCCCCTGCAACATCCTTTGTGCACCAACAACTCAGGATAGCCTGGGCAGAGCCTCACCAAACTCTGGGACTGTGTGCCAAGGTGAGAAAGTGGGGTTCCAGAACCCAGCAGAGTCCCCACCTGTGTTTCCATGGCTGCTACCTCGGCTCAGACCATCAGTGAGAATGATAGATCCCCAGGGGAAGCCAGTTTCCTATACGCAGTGTTACAACTTAAAGGATGAGTTCACACGGGAGCGAACTGACCAGACTTGACCCCAGCCTCTCCCTCTCTCATCCTCAGAGTTACCCTGTACGTCACGGTAAGTGGATCTCTTCCTTTTCATGGACAGACCTTCACTGAGCCACAAAAGCAGGTAATGTAGGAAAAACATAATACTCTTTTCACATGTATACGTCATGTGAACACTCGCAGAGGAAAACAGTCATTCATGACCAAGGAAAATGAGCCAGCCCTATCAAAGGACATGCTAGAACATCCATGGATACAGATGAATGAAGGAGAAAAACAAGATGTGCAGCCACTTCTAGACTTTGAGGAATGCCCAGTGAACTGAGGCCAAAGGCAACATGGGTTACAGGCAGAAATAGATTCTTAACTCACTGCTGAAAGAAAAATACAGTGATGTGATGGGCACCTACCTGATTCTAGGTCCCAACACATCTGAGATGGAGAGTCAGGCCAGTAGCACGGAACCCCAGTGTGCGGCACACTGCACTGACAGCCACACATCTTTCTCAACCCATGAGATACATCCTACCATTCATGCTAAATCCAAACAACGTACATACACAATACCTGCCATTCCCACCTACGACTACTGTTTCCATAACGTTTTCAACAATCTAGCTGATAAAAGGAAGGGGGCCTCCATCAAATGTGCTTCTCCCTGTGTCCCTTGTAACGTCCTTCCTGCCCCAACAACCCAGGTTAGCCTGGGCAGAGTTCAACCAAAACAATGAGTTGCGTTCCAAGGTTAGAAAAAGTGTGATGGTGGAATCCAGCGGGTTCATGGTGTGTGCTTCCACGGCTGCCTCCTCCGCCAAGACCATCAGTAAGGATGGCGGAGCCCCAGAAGAACCCAGTTTCCCACAGGGAGTGTCACAACTAAGATCCTTCATTGATGAGCAGATATGGGAGGGACCTGACCAGATGGTGAACCAAACCTCTCCCTCTGTCCCTGGGAGTCACCCTGTACTTCATGGTCAATGGATCTCAGCCTTTCCAGGGAGAAACTTTAACTGAGCTACGAAAAGGGGCGCTGCCTGAAGAATATAATAGTCCTTTTCCACATGTCTATGCCACGTGAACACTTATTGAGCCAAATACTCACTGGTGACCCAAGAAAGAAAGGCACATCAGTGGACATCTTAGGATATCCACAGATGAAACTGATGACGAAGAAAACAAAAGGTGTATGTGTAGCCACTTGGAGATTGTGAGGACCCCTCGTATTGAAGTCACGGTGAACAGGCAGGAAGAGACACACTACTCACTCTTGAATCAAAAATACAGTCACGTGAAGGGCACCTATCTGATCAAAGCTCACAACAGATATGAAATGGAGAGTCACGCCACTACCAAGAATCCCCAGGCTGCAGCACAGTGCACTGACAGACACACACTCTTTCATCCCATGATGAACATCATACTAACTGTGCTAAACTGAAATGGAGTCGTTAGACCGTCCCTTCCATTCCCACTTATGACTACTGTTCCTGCAAAGCTTGGAAGAGTCTAGCTGATAGAAACAAAGGGGTCTCCATGGTACGTGCTTCTCCCTGAGTCTCCCGTGCAGCATCCTTCTTCCTGCACCAACAACCTGGGATCGCCTGGGCAGAGTCCAATTAAACCATGAGGACTGTGCGCCAAGGTGACAAAAAACGTGGTGCCACAACCCAGCACAGTCCCCTCAAGAGTTTCTGTGGCAACCTTCTTAGCCCAGACCATCAATAAGAATGATGGAGCCCTAGTGGAGAACACTTTCTGCCAGCCTCTCCTTCGGTCAACAGCCAGGACAAGTAGGGTGTCACTGGGAGATTCTTTAAACTCATAACTTCGTTGGAATTTCATCAAAAGGGAACAAAAGCTATGTGACACCAAAGTTGTAGAGGAGACCCTCAAATCTCAAGAGGCCAAGCACCAGTCTCTCAACTTTAAGTGGAGGATCAAAATCACCAGTTCCATGGAGCCCAACGAAACGAAGCGGGAGGATTTGCCAAGTGGTGGACACCCACCGACAAGTACACGCTGCTGTGTATGAGCAGCACATGAGGACTGCAGGACTTTGCTCAGTGGAGGATGGAATTGTGCACACTGCCCCTGTGGACTCTCAACCAGGGAAAGGGGAGAGAATTTCAGGCATCTCTGAGGCCTTCAATAGCATCGCCTCGAAAATGAGCAGGGAGCATGTACTTTGCAATGCTGACAGCAGTTGCCTGGGACAAATGAGGAGTTCACACATATAAGCTCCCACATGATCAGGCAGTGTTGTTGTACATAGTCACTATGAGTTGGAACCTACTCGAGGGGAGCAGTGTTTTGTTCTGTTGTACACAGAGTCACTATGAGTTGGAACCTACTCGAGGGGAGCAAACCACGTAACAATGCCACAAGAGGAATTCAGAAGAGATCAACTGAGACATGCTCCCCATCCCCCAGGCACCAGGATGCTACCTTCATGGCAGCAAAATGTATTAAGTCAATGTACCGTAAATACAGGGAAGGGGTCAATCTCTATGAGTGGGGAAAGGCCTGGTACAAAGCTTGCAGGGTTCCTTATATTGGTAAGGGTAAAAAGTACTCTCCTAGTCAGGTGGGGTAGCTAGGAAATAGCCTTTTGTTTCAGTTTTAGGGTTATACATCAGCAACTGCATGATGGGTTCCCACCTGAAAGATAAGATAAATGGTATCGTGACAGGATTAACACAGGGGATAGGTCATTTCTAGACTATCCTCCTGAGGTGGTACCTGTATATAGCCAAATCTCAAACTGCCAGGAGGTCACATCTGCAATTACCCTTCTCAAACATTGATTGTTTAGTGAACACATGATGAGGTGGTCTGTGGTGGCGATCAAGTTCCCTAGCTACCTTGGTCACTTCCCCTTGAGGAGACATGGGCCTGAAATCTTGAAGGGAATGTGGGACGTCGACTCGCTCTGGCTACTTCCTGCTGTTTGGGGTTGTAGTCCTGCCTACCCGGCAGACCCATGTTCCTCAAGTACCCTGTCTTGATAACAGTGGGATGCGTGATCTACCTACTGCCCCGCTAGGGGTCATAGGCTGCATATCCTTGTAGGACCATGAGATTCACTAGCAATGGTTGTAACTTAGAGCCATGTCTTTTATCTTAGAAGCCAAATTCAAGATGTGCTGTATGTTGTCGTGGACCCAGCCAGACTTATTAACATAAAAACAACACTGTTCCTTGAGACATAGGCAGGTGCTGTCCTCAGCTTCTGTTAAAAGGTCAAGGGAATCAATGAGGGACACTATCACCAGCTGAGACCATTGGCAAGTGGACGTGGGTCAGAGGCAAGTTTTCTTGGCACATCATCAAGGGCGAAGAGGTAGCCAAGAAGATTTGAGAAGAGCCCAGAGACATTCTCCAACCTCCTGACACCATACCCAGAGATAAGTATCACAAAGGGTCTCCAGGATCCAAATATTTTAATGCTGTTGCAAGTCATAGAGAATAAGAACGTCTTTGGTATAGTGATGAAGTACGTAACCGCAGGGGACTTATTGATCATTTATAGACTCATGACTTCATGGGCCAGAAAGAAGCCCCCAAAATATTCTGCCAATTAGTGTTGGCCCTACAGGTTTGTCACACAACTGTGTTACACATGGGGTTATCACACCAGAAACCATGTACTTGGATGAGAGAAGAAACATCAAACTTGCCGACATTGATTTGGGAACTAAATTTACCAAAGGGAGTGAGCTGAGTACTTTCTGTAGCAGTCTCCATTGTTATGATCAGAACTCCTACAGGGAGAGAAGTACTACGGACTCTCTTGGACGTGTGGAGCCTGGAAGTCACCCTATACTTCATGGTAAGTGGATCTCTGCCTTTTCATGGAGAGACTTTAACTGAGCTACCAAAGCATGTACTGGGGGAAGAACATGACATTGCTTTCCATGTGTCTGTGCCATGTAAATGCTTGCTAAGCGAAATATTCATTTGTGACACAAGAAAGACAGGCACATCAGAGGACACGCTAGAACAGCCATAGATGAATATGGATAACGAAAAACACAAAAGCTGGATGTGCAGACACTCCCAGGCTATGAGGATCCTCAGTCCATTGAGGCCATGGGGAACATGGGTTACAGGCAGGAACAGATTCAGGACTCTTGAATCAAAAGTACAGTGAGGTCATGGGAACCAATCTGATTCTATGTTCCAACATATCTGAGATAACAGACTCATGCTAGTCCCGTGGAACTAACCCCAGAGTGCAGCATACTGCACTGATAGTCAGGCCTCTTTCTCATCCCATGAGGTATATTCTACCATTCATGCTAAATCCAAACGACGTAGTTACACCGTTCCTGCCATTCCCACCTATGACTTCTATGATGCTCCAAAGAGTCTAGCAGAAAGAAGGGAAGGGGATTCTATGGTATATGCTTCCTCCTCAGCCTCCTCTGCCAAGTCCTTCATGCACCAACAACCCAGGATAGCCTGGACAGAACCCAACCAAACCTCAGGACTGAGTCCCAAGCTGAGGAAAAATGCAGTGTCACAAGCCAATAGATTCCCTGTGTGTGTTTCCATGGCTGCCTCCTCCACCAAGACCATCAATAAGAATGGTGGAGTCCCAGCGGAAACCAGTTGCCCACGATCCTTATTGATGAGCAGGTCTGGGAGGTACCTGAGCAGACAGTGAACTCAGCCTCTCCCTCTGTCACTGGGAGTCACCCTGTACTTCATGGTAAGTGGATCTCAACCTTTCCATGGAGAAACCTTAACTGAGCTACAAAAGGAGGCACTGGAGAAAGAACACGAAATTCCTTTCTACATGTCCATGCCATGTGAACACTCATGGAAAAAATACTCATCGATGACCCAGGAGAGAGAGCCACTTCAGAGGACATCCTAAGACATCCAGAGATGAACACTAAGGATGAAGAAAACAGAAGATGTAGGTACAGCCACTCCCAGACTATGAGGACACCTGGTGTATTGAGACCACAGTGGACATGAGTTAGAGACAGGAATAGATTCATTACTCATCCTTGAATCAAAAGCACAGTGACATAATGGGCACCTATCTCATCGTAGTTCACAACACCCATGAAATAGAGTCATGCCGCTACCAAGGATCCCCAGGCTGCAGCACACTGCACTGACAGCCACACTTTTCTCATCCCATGACGGACATCCTTCCACTCGTGCTAAACCCAAACGGGGCTCTTATACCATACCTGCCATTCCCACCTACGACGACTGTTTCTACAATGCTTTGAAGAGTCTAGCTGATAGACAAGGGGGTCTCCATAGTATGTGCTTCTTCCTAAGTCTCCCTGGCAAAGTCCTTCCTGCACTAACATCCCAGGATAGCCTGGACAGAGCTCAACCAAACCTGGGGACTTTGCGGCATGGTGAGAAAAACTGCAGAGCAACAATCCAGTAGACTACACATGTATGTTTCCATGGCTGCCTCCTCCATCCAGATCATCATGAAGAAGGATGGAGTCCCACGGGAATCCAGTATCCCACAGGGAGGGTCACAGCTAAGATCCTGTAATGGTGAGCAGGTGTGGAAAGTACCTGATCAGACTGTGTCCCCAGCCTCTCCCTGAGTCAACCGGGGATTCACCTGCACATCATGCTAAGTGGATCCCTGATTTTTGATGGAAAGACCTTCACTGAGCTGTGAAAACAGGTATAAAAGGTATAATACGATATTCTTTTCCACAGGTCTACACCATGTTAACACTTGCGGAGCCAAATAATCATTTGGATCCAACAAAGAGAGTCACATCAGAGGACAACCTGGAACTTCTATGGATGAAGATGGATGATGAAAAGAAACAAAATATGTATGTGCAGCTACTGCCAGACAATGAATACCCCTAGTACACTGAGCCTGTGTTGAACTTGGACTATAGGCGGGAAGAGATTCAAGACTCATTCTGGAATCAGAACTACAATGACGTGGTGGTCATCAATCTGATCCTAAGTCATAATCAGCTGAGATATACAGTCATGCCAGTACCGTGGAACCCCAAAGTGCAGCACATGGCACTGATAGCCATGCACTTCTCTCAATCCATAAGAAATATCCTCCTGCCCATTCTAAAGCCAAACAAGTTAGTTACAATGTACCTGCCATTCCCATCAATGACTACAGTTATTTGAACTGTCTAGCTGGTAGAAGAAGCTATACGCTTCTCCTTCAGACTCCGTTACAAAGTCCTTCCCACAACAACTACCCACAACAACTTCCCACAACAACAGAAGAGCCTGGGTAAACCCCAACCAAACTTAGGTATTGTATGCCAAGCTGAAAAATAGTGTGGAGACACAAGCTAGGAGAGTCCTCACATGTGTTTCTGTGGCTGCCTCCTCCATCTAGACCATCAAGAAGAATGGTGGAGTCCCAGTGGAAACCAGTTTCCCACAGAGAGTGTCCCACTAAGAGCCTTCAATGATGAGCAGGTACAGGAGGTGTCTGACTAGACTGACCCCAGCTTCTCCCTCTGTCCATAGCCAGCGAACAGCATTGTGCCACTATGAGGTTTTTAAGCTCATGAGAAGATAACTTGATCGTCCATGTGTCAAAAGGAAGGGAAGGTTTGTGACCACAGTGTTGTAGTGAGATACTCAAACTTGAGAGAGAAAGCCACGCTCTCTGAAGTCCACATGTTGTTGTTAGGATCCATTGACTCGGTTCCAGCTCATAGCAACCCTACGCACAACAGAATGAAACGCAGCCCGGTCTGGTGCCATGTCTACCATCGTTCTTATGCTTAAGCTCATCTTTGCAGCCACTGTCAATCTACTTCATCAACGGTCTTCCTCTTTTTTGCTAACCCTCCACTCTATTAAAAATGATGTCCTTCTCCAGGGACTGAGCCCTCCTGACAACATGTCCAAACTATGTGAGACACAGATTCACCATTTTTTGCTTTCAAAGAGCACTCTGGTTGTACTTGTTCAGAACAGATCTGTTTGTTCTTTCAGCAGTTTGTGGTACACTCAAAAATTCTCCAATATTACAATTAAAAGGCAGCAGTTCTTCTGTCTGCCTTGTTCACTGTCTAGTTTTTACACGCATATGATGCTATTGAAAAAACCACGGCTTGGGTCAGGCACACCTTAGTCATCACGGGGACATCTTTTCAATAACTGAAAGAGGTCCTTTGAGGCAGATTTTTCCAATGCAACGTGTCTTTTCATTTCTTCAGTGCTGCCTCCATGAGCACTGACTGTGGAACCAAGTACAACAGAATCCTTGACAACTCCAATCCTTTCTCCACTTATTACAATGTGCTTACTGGCCCAGTTGTGAGGATTTTTGCTTTCTTGATGTTAAGTTGCAATCCACATTGAAGGCTGTGGTCTGCCATCTTCCTCAGTGTTTCATATCCTCTTCACTCCCAGCAAGTAAGGTGATGTCATCTGCATAACACAAGTTCTTAATCCAATCCTGAAAACTCGTTCTTCATCTAATACAGGTTATGATACCTTATTTTGTCTTCTTGAGGATGAAAGTCACCAGTGCTATGAAGCCCAAGTGGATGATGGGGGATACCTGGCAATCGCTGGATGCCAATGGCCATGAGTGCAATCTCATCGACAAGTACACGTTACTGTGTATGAACGGTGTGCCCGCACAGCAGGACTTTGTTGAGTGGAGGGCAGATGTGTGAACCCTGCTTTGTTGGACTGTCAGTGGGCTCAAGCCCAGTGCCGTCAAGTTGGATCCAACACAGAGCGACCCTATGGGCTACAAGTGAAGAGAATTTCAGGCATCTCTGAGGCCCTCCATAACATGGCCTCAAAAATTTCCAGGGAGCTCACACTTTTAAAGGTGCTAGAAGTTGCCAGGGACAAAAGAGCAGTTCACAGAGTTAAGCTCCCACAGGATCGCGCAGTGTTTCCTTCTGCCGTGCACAGGGTCACCATGAGTTGGAGCTTACCTGACAGCGCCTAATAACATAACAACATGTAACAGGAATTGATGGAATACTAACTGGGATGTTTCAATGAGCGGAAGCAGTTTTGGAAGACCTCACTTGTCTATACCCAGAAATCTGGAGGACACCTACCTGGCCAATCAACTACAAGTGACCATTTCATGCACCCATTCCAAAGAAATGTGATCCAACACAACATGAAGATTACTGAAGAACATTGTTAGAACTACACGAGTAAAATTCTGCTGAAGATCACTGTGCTGTGATTAATGACTTTTGTCGGAGGCTTTTCTAGCCACAGTCTTGTAAATCCCACCCAGGTGAGTGGGCAGAACAGTGTGACAGGGTAACTGAGGCCCACCAGGAGTATTGGTCAGTTTCTCCTTGAGAGGGAGCCCATTTTAGAACAGAGAGGATGATTCTGCCACCACCAAGGAAGAACGGCTTTGAGCTGACAGTACATTCTTCGGGCCTGGGATCACAGGGTTATAGAGCTTTTGGAAACAGGTGCTAGAGAGAGCCGAGAAGTGGTGGCAAGACAGACCTGGCAACAGGAGACACCATTATCGGTTTCCCAGTCCACAAAGACAGAAAGCTAAGTACTTTTGAGCAGTGGCTGAAAGCCAGGGAGAGCCTGCCTTTGGGAGGTAGGCAGAGTAGTCTGTGTGGAAACATACTATGGAAACCACTTTTGAGTCAACCAGCAGTGGGGAGTGAGACAGAGAGCCTGAGGGCCTCTGTAAAGGGTGACCAAAGCTATCAATAAGCAGTAAGAGAAAAAAGATCCAAGGATTTATAAAATCTTGGGACACTGAGGTAAGTACCAAACGATCATGTAAATTTCCTTGTTTGTCAGAACAAATCACACGGAACCCACTCCAGGCATCCAAAGAAAGTCCCACTTCAACCGCTACATGTCATTCCAATGAGGGCACCAGGGAGCTGTGATCAGGACCAGGGAACTGAACCAACTAACCAAGGAAACTGCATGTGCAAGACCCCATAGTAAGTCCTGCTACTAGTGCCAGAAACCCCTGTGGCAGGAACTATCGAGATCCTGTAACTACTCAGACTCCAAGTGGCCTGGTTCAGGTGTGGGGAGTTCAGGCTAGCAAGTGTAGTCCCTTGATGGGCAAAAAGCTGGGCTCCCTTAGCCCTAGGCATGAGGATGTAATCTTCTTGGCCGCCGAGTTTTACTAAATGAAAGTACCTTGCAGAGACAGAATGGGTCAGTGTCCAAGAGTGGAGAAGGATCCAGTACAAAGCCTATACCAACACCAAAACCAAACTCAGTATCGTCAAGTCGACTGCAACTCACAGCAACCCATGTAGGGTTCCCTTTATTGTTGAGGGTAAGGGGTGGTGTCATAGTTGGTAGGGGGAGGTGATGACACAGCCCTACGTTCTGGTTGTAGGTTTACACGTCAGTAAATGCTTTATGGGACCCCTCCTGAAGAATATAGTAATGGTATGGACACGGACAGAAACACAGGCTATGTCATTTCTAGGTCATCCTCCTGAGGCGATACACATGTGTGAGCACGTCACAAACTGCCAGGAGGAACTGTTTCATGGGCAATTACTTATCGGAAGCATTGACTGGGCATTGAGTGACATATGATGAGGTGGTCTGTGGTAGCAATCAGGTTCCCTAGCTTTCCCCCTTGAGGAGACATGGGCCTGAAATCTTGAAAGGAATGTTGGAAGTTGATTTGCTCTGGCCACTTCCTGCTGTTTGAGGTTATGGTCCTGTCTACCCCTCAGACTTGTGTTCCTCAAGTGCCTAGGAGAGAAAACATGGAGCCGCCTGATCTGCCACCTGTTTGGCAGGTGGGTACAGGCTGGTATCCTTGTAGGACCAGGAGTTTAACTTGGAGTTGTTTTAGCCTGGAGCCACGTCTGTTATCTTAGAAGCTGGACTCAAGCTGTGCTGTATGTTGTCCTGGACCTGGATAGATTTATGAACATAAAAACAACACTGATCCTTGAGATACAGCAAGCACCTCCTTCTGCTGTTAAAAGGTTGAGACTTTTCTGCTCTGCAGGGCTACTCCCACCAGACAGTCCCCTTCTTTCTGGAGCAGAAGGAGGGCTTTCCACATCCTCTCCACTCATCTCCAAAAAGATGAGCACTTACACTCATCTAAGGCCTTCATTAAAAGTGTAAAAAGACCACGTACAGAGTGGGAAACAAGTTTTGGCTACCACACATATGTCTGTTAGACATATGTCCTCTCTAATCTACAAAATACTGCAGAATAGCAACAAAAAGACAAGCAACCCAGTTAACAAATGGGCAAAGGACATAAACAGGCACTTCACTGCAGAAGGCGTACAGGATGCTAACAGAAAATGCAAAGTCATGGTGAAGAAGCACAGAACGAGGAAAGCAACTACCAGATGGACACAGCAGCAGATGGTTAGAGACAGAATAGAGATGGCACCCAGTCAGAAGGAAGTCACCAACTCGAAGTACCAGAAGATAAGACTTATCCACTGGACGACCAGGGCCAGAACTAAGTCAATAACTTGTTTTACACATTACGATAAAAATTCAGCACTCTGGACTTGGGCTGTGCAATCTCCTCCTGAGAGTCCATGCCCATGAGTCTGCTGATGTGCTCTGACCTGATCCTGGATTTGGTCAGGTTCATCCTCGAAGCCTTGGTTGAAGTCATTGTGGCAGTGTTCTGTTGGTGCTGGAAGCCCTCATGATGTCCTGTCTGAGTACCTCTGAGACACCTTGAAATCACAGAATCCCACTCCAGACTCTGGTGACACCTGCAGAGTGAGAGCACAGCAAATCTTCAAATTCATTAGCGTGAAACCTGCTTTTAGGGAAGCGGAGGTGATGACTTAGTAACACCAAGACTAACCTTGGAGTCCCGGTGCAGCCTGGTCTGAACCTGCATGTGGTTTTTAATTAATGTAACCAATGCAGCCTTTGGGGGCACTTTGGGGTGCTAGCACCTTTCCCTGTCTGTGCTGGAGTGTGTGTGTTTTTAACCAAAATGTAGGAGTTAAGTGTGTTTTTAACCAAGAGATTAAATCAAGCGTAACACTAATGCCAAGCTTCACAGTCATGTATTTCCGCTTGTGGTCCCCGATACTTCCCCAGGTGCTCACGACAGTCACTGTCTCCAGAGCAGAAATGGCACCTAAGATAAAACAGAGCCCGAGCCACGGGGTGTTCAGAAACCAGTTTTTGTTTTTTCCAAAGCTCAAGGTTCCCAAGGATACCCAGAGGCAGCAGCCTGTGTGAGTAACCCCAACTTTCATGAAGGCCAGAATTCAAGATTCCAGAAGAACTTTGTCTATCTCTTTCACTGTGTCCTCTTTTGGGCCACAGTCTCACTATGGATCTTTGATAAAAATCTGCAGTAAACGGTAATTCAACACTATGTGGTTTGTAAGCTATCAGTTACCTTACAGTGAAGAAGGAAGCAGAATAAAAACACTCAACAATTATATTACATCAACTGCCTGAAATAACCAATAGAGCTATGACCCTACACCCTTTGAATGAGGAAACAAATCTCAGGAAGCATTTGTTGATGTACGAGCAGTATCAGCACCCGGTTTCCATGTGCCTCGACGGTAACTGCATTCTATCAAACCTCTGATTCATGTGAATACAATACAGCAACATTTATCTATAAACCACTCCGTGACAGAAGAGGAAATCTAATGTTACTCTAACTTGTAAAATCATAGCTCAAACTTCAGACACTTCTGGTTATGATACTTACAACTCTGCTAGGTTTCCCAGTAAGAATTTCTAGTCTGAGAGTTACAAATCTAACCCATTAGTTCAATAATTGAAGAGAAAGAAAAACTGCTTCCTAAATCTAGAAAATTATGAGTAGTAAGCCCACAGAAGCCCATGGTATCTTTTCATTTCCTCAGTCACGTGCAGTTACTTCCTGTTCTGCCTGGTCCTACGTCAGCCGCGGTCTTCGAGCCCATCGTTTCCTTTGCACGAGCTTCCAAAATCTCGACTCCGAGTTCTCTTCACGTGTCAAATTCCCTTTTGGTTGAGATACACTGCTCAAACGTTTTCAGAAAATCAGCAAAGTGAAACCTTATCTGTAGATGACAAAACATAACATGCCCATGATTAATTTATAAAATAAATACTCCTAAGAGTCAAAGACCTGATACAAGTTCATTTCAAGCAAAATACAAAGGCCAAATCAATCTGTCAAAAAAAACTTTACAGAATATTTCTAAACATAACCATATTTTTCAATAAGTTCAGCTAGCATACACAATAATCCTGAGGCAAATACCACACAGCCAGCATACACCATAATCATTTATACATCAAGACTGTCAAGTCTCTAAATACCTAAATAGTATAAACATCAACTCATAGGTAAATAATTCAAATTTCCGGTTAGAACATTTGGTGTGACGAGGCTGAGTTAAAAAACAAATTCTAGTCAGGTTAGCAACTAAGAAATAATAATAAAATTATGACAGAATATTACACATTTGTTAGATAATGTTAGGCAAAACAGAAGGGGAAATTACTACCATACATTTGTAACCCAACAAGAATCAGGCCCTGCTCTTCCTATTTCCCTGTTCCACATGATTTCTTAAGGAAAGCCCTCCAGCATTTTACCTTTATAAAAAGATACCTGGGATTACCCAAGAAGTTTCTGATGTGTCAGGAGTTTACTACAGGCTATCAAGAAACAATACAAAAGTTATTTAACTAAAGATCGTTCAGTAAAAAACCTTAACGTTCTCTTCTATTGTTGCAATTCCTGCAGCTTGGTATTTGACTCAGAAGTCTAATTCTAATAAGAAGACAAACATTTGCCTTTAAGGGAGTTTACATAAAGAATAATTAAACCTTTCTTCAGAAATCAGAGAAAACTTTGTTATTTTAATAACACAATTCTTCGTTTTATATTTTATCTACTATCAAAGCTCTTAAAAACCTCACAAATTAAATGGTTCAGCTTTTGTCAGACAAAGGAAACTTTTGATCATATCAAACAAGTATTTCTGAATAAATCTTATAGCGTAGCCCTTTAAATAGCAAAGAAGAATTTACTCACTAACAGAACACATATGTATGAGTACATGTACACACACACAGACACACAAGGTCTGACAATTAAGTTCACAAACTCAACATATAAAAACTGTTACATGTGAAATTTATACGTGAATGTACATTTTCACTCAGTTATGTTAAAAAAAAAAAACTGCTACATGTGATATATGTCAAGCAAACCTACAAACTTAATTGTTCTAAGTGCTACATACCTTGCTCCTGAATTATCACTATGGTTACCTTCAAAATACTCCCTTTGGGAGCTATGAACCAACACCAGCGCCTAGTCCATCCTTCAAAGTAACTTTGGAACTCTTTTACTGGAATGGCCGTCGCACACTGTGGCATAGTGGCAAGCTCATGAACCTAAATATATAGTTGTCCGAGTGGTTTTTAGCCAGCACACAGATAGTTGTATTGGAACACCCTCCCTGCTCACCTGATCTGGCCCCCAGTGACTTTTTTCCTTACCCACAGATAAAGGAAATATTGAAAGGAGGACATTTTGATGACAATCAGGACATCAAGAGCAACACAATGACAGCTCTGATGGCCTTTCCAGAAAAAGAGTTCTAAAACTGCTTTGAAGGGTGGACCAGGCTCTGGCATTGGTGCAGAGCTTCCCAAGGGAGTACTTTGAAGGTGACCATAGTAATATTCAGCAATGGGTTACAAGGACCAACAACTGAGTCCATGAGGTCATCCCAAAAAAGTGCTCCAAATCTCACTGCTGAATATCACTATCGTTACCTCCAAAGTACAGTTGGGGGTCCCAGCTGAAATTTGGGGTTCCCTTCATGGTCACCAATATGTTTTCATCAGACTGCGAAAAAGAATTTTTTGAGGAGGCTTGTCTGGGCCATGACAGAAATCTTTACTGGAAAATGAAAGCATCTGAAAGTGGGGTAGCAACAGCCTGGATAGCAGTCCTCTAGGTTCTGCCACTAAGTGAGTTTAGGGTTTAGTTCTTATAGGCCATATATGCCCAGGGTATAGCTGGTGCCAGCCAATCAGCGATGGGGCTCTGAAATACTTCCTGTTTTGGCAAGCAGGTACGTATCACCTGGCTGCACCCATATGCAGATTTCAAAAGGGTTCTTCCCACAGGGCTTCTGGAATTGGCAGCAGGACTTACTACGTGGTGTCATACTTGGGCAGCTTCCTGCTCCCTTGGTGTGATACCCTGGTCCTGATGGGGGCTCTCTGGTGCTTGCATTGGAAGGGCATACAGCAGCCACCTCTGTCTCATCTGCACATGACTGAGTTGGGTCTACACAGACATCTCGGAAAAACCAGAGACAATTGAAGCAACTCATCCCCAGGTGTGGGTGGCAAAATTAAGTTGATGATCACTCTGGAATGCTCCAAGGTGTGATCAGGCTGGCCCTTCTCATCCCCAAGAGTATAAATTATTAACAGGGTTAACTGGGATTATCAAAACTGTAATTGTGGAAACTGTCAAAATAAGAGGGTAGACTACGGGGGGAGATGCTCCTTGATTAGTCGAGTCCCTGATCCTAAAATTCCTTCAAGGGTTTCCTATGCTGACACCTGTGAGGCTTAGAGCAAGAGAATCAACTTCTCCCAGGTGACATACATCAGAGTTCAGAAAGGATAAAGATGAGGTGATTTTTGGAGAATGTGACAAGATTATAAGGAAACTGCAGGCCACATAAAAGGCTGGTACCTGATTAAGCTGATCCTTTGGACTCTTTGCTCTATTGACGGCCTATGGGAGGGGAGAATTGTCCTCCAAATATGGAAGAACCATGGCTACAAAAGTCAAGGGGTAGATTCTGCTGTCACTGATTACTCATGGGTGGGGCCTTTCTAATCACGGTCTTGTAACTCCCCCTCAGTTGACTTGGCAGGACTGTGAAATGGTGTGTAATTGGGGCCTACCAGGACCGTGTGATGGGTTAGTTGTGGTCAGTTTTGCCTTAAAAGTGTGACAACTGCAGAGCCCAGGAAGAGGGTGGTACTACCACCAAAAAAGAACAAACAGGATCAGAAAGAGCATCCTGTGGGCACAGGATCCCCTGCTGAGAGGCTCCTGGAAGCAGGACACAGAGAGAAAGACAGAACAGTCTGTAACTCTGAAAACTTTAAGAAGCAGGGGCGTAAAAAACCCAGTAGCAGGAGACAGCACAGTGGCCTTCCCAGCCCACAAAGATCAAGCTGAGTGCCCGTGGGCAGAGACTGAGGGCCAAAAAGAAGTGTGTCCATCAGCACAGCTTCAGAGAGACTCTCCTGATGGAAGAGATGAATCCTGAGTGTTCTTTAGCCTGAATAATAACTGTTACGTCACTCAAACACCTGATCACTGTGAATGTGGTCTGTCAGTTCTTTGTGGCTACTGCAATGAAAGACTTAACTTAGCTGTCAAGGCTGTGGGAGGGATGACAGCTGTGAGAATTGGTAAGACAGCAGAGAAAAGGGTCATATCTGACCCTGCCTCATAAGACTGAACCAGCCTTGGGATGTTGATCTCGATCCTCCTTACCCTCATGAGGTTGGTGGAGGTCAGACACTGCTCCCGTGTCATTTCACAATCACTGAAAAGTGGCTGCACCAGCATATCGACGGAATGGCCAGAAATTCACTCAGAACAGGATGCAGAATAAACGATACCACTGCTGATGTTAGAGAATCCTGGCTGAAACCAGAGAAGACCAGGAAGTTGTTTACCTGTGTTTCACCAACCATGTAAAGACAGCTATGTGGATGGTAACAAATTATGCCTAACACTGCCAAGAATGGGAATTCCAGAACACTTAACTGTGTTCATAAGAAACCTTTAAAAAGACCTAGAGGCAGTCACTCAAACAGAACAATGGGATACCACGCGGTATCAGGCCCGGAAAACCATGTGTCTCAGACTTGTACCCTCTCACTAATCTGAGCTGTACACTGAGGAAATAATCCAAGAAGCTGAGCTATCTGAAGAAGAACACAGCACCAGGTTTGGAGGCAGGCTCATTAACAACCAGTGATGCACCAACGACACAGCCGATCTGGGGCAAAGAGAAGAGGACTTGGAGCACATACTGATGAAGATGAAAGATGACAACGAGAAAACAGAAGCCCTGACAACTGGACCAGTAAGAAACACTTATGATGAATGGACAAACTACTCAAGTTGTCGAGAATTTGCTTGCATCCACAAACAATGTCCAAGGAAGCATCACTCAAGAAACCAGAGGATGCACCGCACTGATCAAACCTGCTGCAAAAGATTTCTGTCAAGTGTGAAAAGGAAAGATATCACTGCAGGCACTAAGGCATGTCCGACTCAAGTCCCAGTGTTTACAGTCACCTGATATTCATGGGAAAGCTGGACAATCAATAAAGACAACCCAACAATAACTGATGCCTTTGAATTTTGTTGTGGCCTTAGTATACTGCATGCAGCATGGACTGCCAGAGTAACAAATAAATCTCTCTTGGAAAGAAAACAGCCAAAATGTTCATTAGAAATAGCCCACACCTTGGACATGTAATGAGAACGGACCAGTCCCTGAAATAGGACACTATGCTTTTGTCAGAGGGTCCGCGAAAAAGAGGAAGGCCCTCGGCAAGAGGGACACAGTGGCTGCAAAAATAGGACTGGGAGTAGGACGATGCTGTTGTGCAAAGACTTGCTAGGAGCCAGAATGGATTGAACGGCACCTAACAACAACAACTCCTGGAAATGACTTTTAAAGAAGACCTCGCTGTCTGGTTATGCATGCAGAGGACTGAACTGACTTGTAGAATACCTTCCACTGCATTGTGCTTTCCTGTTCCAAAAGATGACTCAGCAGTGTCCACGCATATTTGTCACACATTCCCACAGTACACTGGGCTTACGAAATTGCATGTTTTCATTTCCCCCATGTGGACACTGGGGAAAGTATTCAGTCTCACATCAGTAACTATAAAGATCTTGTAGGCTCTATGGACACGCTAACCCCAAACCCAATGAAAACTACTGCCATCAAGTTGATTCCGACTCACAGGGACCCTACAGACAGAGTAGAGCTGTCCCATAGGGTTTCCAAGAGTCAACTAGTGGATTCAAAATACCGACCCTGTGGTGAGCAGTTACGCTCTTAACCACTTCAGCACCAAGGCCCCATATGCAAACTAATCTTTAAGACAAAGTTATTTGAAAACTTGCTATAATTCTGTGGTAATAAAGAAAATGCTGCATTGACATAAAGTTAATCAAGTAAAGGATCCTTCAATAATGAGGTCCCATTTGGACACCTCACAGAGGCTGTATTTGTGAAGCTACAACACCCACGTTTACCGTGTTTTTTGATTAGTCTTGACAAATAGCCATGAAACGTTACACGACCCCAAAACATGTAGAAATTAAAGATTATTATAAAAATGGGTGTTCAGTTTGCCACGTACCCTATGTCTTATGTGAAATTTATGATGTACATAATTTTCCCCACTGTGAATAATTCGATGTTTAATCAAAAAATTGAGACAACTGGGTCTGTTGCCAATCAAACCGCCTGTGCATCAAGGAACCACACGTTCCAACGAAGACATCACCACTGTCCGTCAGAGCGCATGCAGGAATCCATCCCAGTCAATTGCTCACTGAGCACAAGAACAGGGTCCTTCAATGACCACAGTTGAGCCGATTTCGCTGGGACAAGGTAGGGAGGAGATTCCAGGTGGGACCTGCCCACCATGTACCACCAGCTCTTACAGGGTCAGGGTCTTCAACAATGGTGGAAGCCACAGCCAAAGTAACTAGGTACCAAGCAGGGGCTCCACGCCCTCAGTGGCTTCCCTGAGGAGTCCCCATGGGGCCTGGTGCAGTGGACAGGACATGTAGGAGGGCTGGAAGAGGAACACTTACTCCTGGGATCAGGGGCTCAGGTTGGCAGGTGTTAGGGGGAGGGATTTCAGGTCAGAGGAACCAGAGCTCTCTGCCCATTTCTTAACTAGGTTGTTTTGTTCTTTTTGTTGGTGACTTTCAGGAGCTCTCTGGATATTCACTTTGGATACTGAACCCTTATCCCACAGACAGTTTCCAAATATCTTCTACCACTCAGCAAGTTTTGATAGTGTTCTCTGAGGCACAGACATAATCATTTTGTTGAAGTTCCCCTTAGACCTGTGTTTTCTGTGTTACTCATTTCTTGCTGTCTCTAAGAATCTACCCATGAATCAGGCACTGAAAACCCTAGGGAGCACAGGTGTCTCTGACACACACAGGGTTACTATGATCAGAACGTCCTGGATGGTGACTGGTTTCTTTTCTCACCTTCTCTCTGCTCCGTGTGTCCTGTCTCCCACTAAAGGTAAGTCTGTGTGACTCACTACAATTCCAGGTGGTGGGAGGAGGAGCATATGATGTCATAGCCAAAAAAGCTGTGAATTCTCCGCCTTGTTGTCAGTATCTGTATCATGGGTTCAGCCCACCATTGTGTATCTGTTAACGTGACACTAGTTTCTGGATGTTGTTGACGTCAACAGTTAAGGAGCAAGGGTCATCTCTGAGTGTGAGGTTTCTGGAGGAAGCTGGCCAGCAGAGGGCATGGACCATATACTGAAGTTTGGATGCCAGAGCAAGTTAAACAGAGTTAGTGGATTGATGTACTTTTAGAGTAGATGTCAACTGTATTATATACTTTATTGTTTTCTGTCTCTGATTCCTGTTTTCGGTAGGGGACCACCTGCTCTATCATCCCTGCGCTAGGAGAAATTCTTATACCACAACCATTACAGGAAATACAATGTGCATCATCTGTAAGACATTATGCAGACTGAAATCAGTCTGATGAAAAAGGACAAGTACTGTATGAGATCACTACCATAAGGACTTCAGAAAAGGTTAAAGCACAGAAGATAATAATCTTTGATGGTTACAAGGGTTGGGCGGGAAGGAAAGCGGTATTCATAGATTAGACAGCAGACAGGAATTAGGTTAGGTAAACGGAATGACAGGATACAGTGGAAGGGAAGTTAGCACAACTGGATCATACCAAAACCTAAAAGGTTTTCAAAATGAAACCCAATGTTTTGAAGGACAGAGCAGCAGGAACAGCCACCTGGGGACCACAGTTTCTGGGGATATCTAGGCTAATTAGCACAATTAAGCTGTTTCAAGAAAATGTTCTGCATACCACTTTGGTGACTGGCATCTGGCCTCTTCAAAACTACCAAGTGTCCATCTAGGTGGCATCAACTGGTCCAATCCACCTGGAGCAGTGGTGAATAAAGGACATCAAAGAAAAGCAGAAAACACAAACCCAGCATACAGAAGGGACGACGTGATCCAGAGACTTCAACAGCATGAGAGGAGAACTGGATGGTACCAGGCCACCACCAGTGGCTGCACTGACATGGAACACAAGGTAAAGTCCCTGATGTAGCAGGAGGAAGACGGGTGTGCAAGTAAGAACTCTACTAAAACACCACATGCTATCAAAAAGTCTACATTTGATGGTCTGTCAGACAGAGGGTTCACTCAAGATATGGCCCCTAGACTCTCTGTTAGCGCAGAGCCAAAAGAGGACCAAAGACAACTCTTCAGACAAAGACTGGACTGTAAGACACACAGTGATGCTGGCAAAGAGGGTGCGTCTTGGCTTAAACATACACACAAGGCTGGCTGAGCAGTTCCTCTCCAGAGGTGAGAGGACAGTGCAGGGGGACAGGAGTTAGTTGAATGGATATGGGAAATACAGGCTGGAAAGAAAGAGTGTGCTGTCACAGGGTGGTGGGGGTGAGAGCGGTTAGGCTTGCCCAGTAATGTGTGTTTGGGGTTTTACACGGCACATTGATTTGGATTGTATACTTTTACTTACAGGACAATAAGAGAGTTAAAAAGAGAGAGACAGAGTCAATACCAAAGCAGAGAGATCTTACAAGCAATAAGAAAGAACAGCCAGGAGCAGAGAACCATCCTCAGAACCTGGGATCTTAGCACTAAGGATCCCGTGGAAATGCGAGACAGAAAGATCAGGAAGTTTGGGCAGAGAAACAACAGTAGGAGACCGTTGAGGGCTCTCTGGCCCAGAGAGGAAGAAAGCTTGCTGGTGGAGTAGGGTGCCTCTGGCAATCATCAGCACCTAAGTTCTGTGTGGGAGGCAGTGAATTACTGAAACCAGTAGAGGAAGTACAGAGTGCCGCGAACGGACAGGTGGTGTCAGAACTGGCCAAGACGGATGAGAGAAGAGACAAATCTGAATTCTGCCTCACAGTCATGTTCTGAACCACTAACATCTATTTGATCACATCCATTACTTTCCTGATCCACAACCAAACTGTATCTAAGCCTCCTCACATTCTTCCTGACTTTCTTCCTAACAAGCACCCACCTGATGTCCTTCATTCACTGTTGACATCTCCAAAAATCTATCTGGAGCCCAGGAACTGGAGTGTTCTATTTTAAATCTCAGATACACTCTGCCCTATCTCTGCTGAATACCCAACAGTGCCTGTCTACTGGCTTCAAAAAACGCAGAGTCGTCAGCCCAGTTCTAAAGGACCTGCCTGCCATGGCCTCCTCCAATGAGGCTCACACCACCCCCAAATCCCAACGCATGGTTTCTTTTTGCTGCCTCGGTAATCCCTGACTTTCATTAAGGAATGCAGATACTGAGTGCTCTGACCCTCAGGGATTTGCACACTAATATTTCCCAAATGATTCTTTCCACCCTGATCCATCTCAGATGTCATCAGCTCTACTCAACCATGTATGGAGCTGAGTCTAACTAATTTTTTGACTCTTTCCTTAAATAATCTGCAATCTATCCTGACTCTCAGGATAGGTCCTTTTAGTAAAGCTATTAGATGTCCCTGGTTTTTCATTATTTATTTAAAACTGTCTTCCATGTGAGACTGTAAACCTATGGGACTCTCTCTGTATTGTTTTCTTGTTCTTTCTGGCCTGTGTCACTGATCGTTAAGGACACACACAGATTATCACCTGCTGTATGTACTCTTGGGAAACCCTGCTGGCACAGTGCTTCAGTGCTACATCAACTAACCAAAAGGTTGGCAGGTCAATCCCACCAGGTGCTCCTTGGAAACTTTATGGAGCCATTCGACCCTGGTCTACAGGGTCACTATGAGACAGCATTGACTCGATGACAATGAGTTCAGGCTCTTTGGGCATACACTCTTGAGCAGTACTATGCAAATGAAAGTTTCACTGAAGGCACACAGGTTCTCTTTCTCAACAGTGCACAAAGGTAGACACTTGCCCTATGTGGCTACCAAGCACTTGAACTCCACTCGTTCTTCTGAATCAAAAGGGTGTGCAAGTTGCCATCATCACAACGGAGAACTTGAGAGCTTGGTTCTTGCAAACCTGTAACACAGGATATACAGAGCTTGGAAAGGGAACACTCAGTCCAACTGGGTTGTGTTTACATTATGAAAGTCTACCTCAACTGGCAGGAGGGGCACTATCAGAGAAGGTGACATCTGAAGTGAGTCCATGAGATGCCTAAGGTTACAATGTTTTCTTCAATCAGAGGAAATATCTAGTGCAAAGGGTGAAAGGCAAAGAAAATCTTCACCTCAGTGAAAAGTCTTAAAAAGTGCACTGTGCCTCATGACACGGGGCCTCTGGATTTCACCCCAAACAGCATTTCTACCAGCATTTTACCAAGCATCAGTTTCCTTTACAGAGATAGATACCTTAAGGAGGAAAGAGCCTCTCTTCTTCCCAAGATCCCAGTTGGACTGCAGATATTATTTAGAGGAGGAACAATCAGCTAATACTCCACAACACATCTTCTGGATCCAGTCTCAAGGTGTTCTTAGGGTGGGGTAGAGCCACAGAGAGACCAAGTGGGATGCTGCTCCCAAAACACCTAAAGTGTGGAAGCAGTTTTAGAATTTGCTAATGCTTACAGCCTGGGAGACTTTGTGTGTGCCTAACAGGAAAAGCCTAGATTGTCAAAGACAAAGCTGACGAGGCTCCAAAGGAAGTCAGGACAGCCATATGTCAATTCTCTCTCAGTTGTAGAGAACACACAGGATGCCAGCAAGAGAACGCTGCTAGAAAGATGCATGTTAAATGGGCTTCTGGTGAGGCTTTAAAAGAAAATGACAAACACAGGGTTGGTCAGTGGAAGAAAGCAGATGCTTTTTACACACGAAGAACTCGTCTGAATTACCTTCCAAAGTTTGGTGGCAGGCAGACTTTTAAGTGATGGATTTCCATAATTAGCTGAGGAGGTTTCTCAGGAAGATCATAAAAGTGCAGCGTGGGATCTCCTTGATGCCTAGAGTGAAAAAGTAAGGAGAAAGAAATGGACTTAAAAATGAACTGTGCAAAATTAAAACAAAACTTAAAGACATGGAAACTTCTGCTATACAAAGGACATGTAGTCTAGCATTTTCACCAAGCATACGGCTGCACCATCTTTTGTAAAAGAGATTAAGCCAGTCACTGATGACTCTAACCAACTACCAGAGCAGCAAAGTCATCAGATAAGGCAGAAGGGGACAGAGAAGGAACAAATGGAAACAACACTGTCTGCCTCCTTGAGTTGCATAGACAGCGAACTGGTCAAAGGAGCTACAACTCTTGACTTTCAAGAAAAGCACAGGGCCATGCTTGGAGCATTCCAAACATCAGCAGACATGCTGGAAAGAGCACGGGAAACAGGCAGGGCTGCCTCAGCTTCACAGTATAGAGTTGCAGCCTTTGTTTTAGTTACCTAGTGCTGCTTTAATGAAAATACCACAAGCAGATGGCTTTAAAAAGAATTTTGCTTTAGATTTTTATTATGATTAAGTACACAATCCAAGTCAATTTTGCACACCCGCCTCTGTACAACTCTATCTGCTCTGCCTACCCTGTGACAGCACACTCCTCCTTCTCACTCTTTACTACTAGTATTCTCCCAGTGAGCACCTGTCCCCTCCTCTCCACCTTTTCCTCTCTCCTCTACAAAGAAATCGGCAGTGCAGCCTTCTAGAAATGGGTAACACCATAAAGTGCACACACCACATGCTCACTCTGTGTCCCCAAATCCAGTCCATTCTTAGTCTGAAGTGTTGACCTCAGTGCTGGTCTCAGGTCTGAGGCAGCAGCAAGTCTAGGGACCATGTTCCCAGGGAACCCTCCGGGTTTTCAGACCATCTCTTCTGGTGTTTTAGTAGAGCTCTTCACCGGCACATCTCTTTCTCTCCTTTATGTCAGGGACTCTATATCGTGTTTCCTATCAAGAAAAATTTTATTGGTCACATCCAGTAAGTTAAAAGATCAAATTCATGGTGACAGCTCCTGGGGGAGGCTTCCTCTGCAGGCACTGGAGGAAGCTCCTCGTCCTCAATGTCCCCCTGGACTGGAGGCTTCTGAGGCACAGGGACCCTGGGCTTTTCCAAAGGATGTGCTCAGCTCCTGCCACTGCTTTCTGGTGGCATGAGGTCCTCAAATCTTAGCTTGCCTTCCTTCCTGTTATGTTCCAAGAGGCCACATCAAGCCACAAGACAATCCCACACATTAAGTTCTGCCCCACCAACTCAACTGCAGCCCATCCATCCTAATTAACATCAGAGAGACAAGGTCTACAACAGGAAAGACATTACACAACACCGGGAATCATGGCCTAGCTAAATGGCTACACAGATTTTGGGGGGAACACAATTCAATCCATGACAGCCTTCTAGGTTTTAAAGAGTCAGATCTTCATCCACTCAGTTCTGGGGGATGGGATCACTGCCCAAAGCTGAGGTGACAAGCTGCCATGCCCAGAGGGCCTTCTAGAGCTCAAGGCATGAAGCTGCCACTGACATGGACCAGGAGAATAGGATCCCTCAAACCAAGGGGCTGCAGGTACCATCCTAGTGGGCCTGGAAGGTGCAGCTGGATCCCAGAGCCTAGGGTCCTCCACTGAGAATCCAGAGAGCATGTCCCACACTGCCAGAGTCCACAAGACAGGAATAATTTCCAGATGGTACCAAAACGCACAGGATTATTTTATAGCTTCGACAGCTAACATAAATTGTTCTGCTGGATTTTGAACTTGCTTGGTGCCCGCTATCCTTTTTTTACCTTGTGCCTGTGGCACCACTGTACTTCAGAAACAGTCTTTTAGATTCCATAGGCCTACAGATTCAGAATTTGGCACCTGATAAAATAGTCCTAAAGTCTCAATTATGTATGATAGACATGATTCAGAAGATGCAATTCTGGTCTTGGAGTTGATTTAAGATGACTCAGATAATGTGATGGGGTGATTCTGTTTTGTATGTTTCAAGGACATGAATTTGGAGGCCAATGTGTGGAAGCAAACACTGATGGCATAGTGGTTAAGCGCTATGGCTGCTAACCAAACACTGAGCAGTTGAAATGCACCAGGCACTCCTCATAAGCTCTACAGGTCAGTTCTACTCTGCCCTATAGGGTCACTATGTGTTGGAATTGACTCCATGGCAGAGGTTTTGTAAGAGTGGAATCTTATGGACTGAATGTGTTGCCCCCAAATCTGTGTTGTCAATCCTAGCCTCTATGCTATGGTTATAAGCCTATCTGGGAATGGGTGGTCTTAGTTATGTGAATGATGCAGGATTAGTGTAGGGCATTATCCTGAGTCAATCTTTTTTGAGATATTAAAGGGATTAAATGAGCCAGCCAGAAATCAGAAATGGGGAAACGAGGTACCAAGCCACGTGAAGATCACCCAAGGACAGAAGTTCAAAGAAACAAAGACCAGAGCATGCACGTAGTCTTCTCCTAGAGCACCCATCAAAACTCAGACTTGAGTTGCCTAAATGGTAAGAAAAGAAATGTGTTTGTTCAAGCAACCCAGTTTGCTCTGTCTGTCACAGCAGTACTAGAGAACTAAAGGGACCCTAGTGGCACAGTGGGTAAGGGCTCAGCTGCCAATCATAAAGTCAGCAGTTCAAATTCACCAGCAGCTCCTTGGCAACCCTACGGGGCAGTTCTACTCTGTCTTACAGAATCCCTACAAGATGGTAGCTACTCAAGGGCACTCAACAATGACAACTAACTGAATAAAATACTTTTGTAGCAAGGTTCACAGGAGTACTATTCAGAAGGGCTGAACAGTGGAAATAACTCAAATTCCCATCTGCAGATGCATGGATAAACAGTAAGTCCATATAATGGAGTACTATCCAGTCATAAAAAGAAATGAAGTTTTCATAAATGCTACAACATGAACCTTGAAAATACTAAATGAAATGAGTCAGACACAAAAGGACAAATATTTTATGAACTTACTTGCATGAAATACCTAGAATAGGCAAGTGTATAGAGACTGAAGTTTATTAGTGGACAAACCAAACCCACTGCCATCGAGTCAGGTCTGATTCATAGCGATCCTACAGATCAGAGCACAACTGCCCCCCGGAGTTTCCAAGGAGCGCCTGGTGGATGTGATCTGCCGACCTCTTGCTTAGCAGATGTAGCACATGACACCACCAGGGTTTCTTTATTTTAGTAGTTACCGGGGGCTAAATGGAGGGAGGAAGTGGAGTTATAGCTGCAGCAGAAACCGGTTTCTGCTGAGGGTGATGGAGAAGTCTGGACACTGGTAGTGGCGATGGTTGTACACACAGCCAGAGTTAATGTTACTAAACAGGGAAAAAAACTTAAAAAGGAAAAAAAATGTTACATTTATTTTACCAAACACACACAAATGCAAATTAGAGTGACATGAACATTAAGACACGATCAAATAAATAAATAAAGCAACTTAGTGTCTTGGACTCAGTGTGTTAAGCAAAATGGGGAGAATTTAGATACTATGGCAATAAAGAGAGGAAAGTGGGTATTTCCAGATTTTCATGCCCACCTTAGGCTGTACTCACCTATGAGAAACTATAGTGTGCAAATGCACTCCACAAGGTCATCAAACCTTGGTCACCTTCTTAATGTGAAAAAAAGAACTACTTCTAGGGTAAGAAAAAAAACCCAAAAACCTGAGAGTTGTAATTTTACACAGGTTAAAACAAAAAAGAGACTACGTTAACGGCATTTGAGTTAGCAATCATTTCACAAACTTGACACTTAAGACACTTCACCCATTTGAAATAAAATATATAGTTGCTCCTGGACCTTCTGGTGTTAGTTACCGTGGAGCGGATTTCAACTGATGGTCACTGCATGTGTGCAGAGGACAACTTCTCCACATGGTTTTCAAGGCTGGGACCTTTGGTAACAGATCACCAGGCTTCTCTTCCAAGACATAGCTGGGTGGGTTTGAAGTCATGACCTTTCAGCTAGTAATCTTAACCATTTACGCCTTCCAGGGACTCCTTACTTGGCTTTTTATGATCTATATTTTCGCCTATTTTCTTATACTTACATTCCATAGATTGGAGAAATGTGTTTAGGACCTTCATTCTACATTACATTTAGTTTCAAGGGAAACATATCCTCTAGTCATACTACAGATGTCACACATTCTTTACTCAATTTAAGTGTTACTTCTCTATGTTCAAAACTCTAAATTACAATTCTCTAGAAGTTGCACACTTCCCATTTACTTAAGGAAGGACTGTGTAAAATAATTATTACAAATGACGAGGTAACATTTGCAGTGATGCGGCATGGCTGCCAAAGAATGAGTGAATCCGTCTCAGAAGTAAACCTGAACGCTCCCTAGAAGCAAAGATGACAAGACTGTATCTCACATAGTTTGGCCATGTTATCATGAGGGATGAGTCCCTACAGAAGACCATCATGCTTGGTAAACTACAGAGAGATGGCTTGATACAATAACTACAATTAATGCAAGCATAAAAAAATGATTTCATAAAGCCACAGGCCAGTCAACATCTTGTCCTATTGTATACGGGGTCACTAGGGGTTGTAATTCAAGAGACAGTAATCTAATAATGTGTGACTGACCCTCGAGGATCTACTCAAGTATTGTGATTTGTTCTGAGGTTGAACCACTGACCTTTCAATCAGCAGCTGAGTGCATCACCATAGCGCACCACCAACGGTCCTCTTTATAACATATGCCTCCCATTTGGCCCTCATTGTTACATTCACTATTACGAAACTGGCAATATGACTGCCTTTGGCTCCAAGAAGCCTTCAACCTCATAGCAAAAACTATGGCTGAATCACCAGGATCTAAGCTGGCTCAGATCCTGTCTCAGCTAACCACTAAATTCTCTGACAATCACTGAGTGTTCGATCTTGATAAATCCCTCATCGGCCACATTACACTGTTATCTGCAGACCACGTAGGAATGGCCATATCGTTTGTCACATAATCATGATGAAAATGAGTGCTTTATAGTCACAGGAATGCTAGGAAACGTGCCTGTTATTTGCCTCCTGAATTTGGGATAAATTTGAGACAGATATGGGGAAATATGTAGCAGTCGGCTTCCAGAAAGATTACAGCCTTCCAAACCCTATGGGGCAGGCCACTGTTCTACACGGTCACTACGAATCAAACCTGACTTCAGGGCAATCTTTTTATAAAACGTTTCGAAATACACTTACTAATTTTCAACTCATGGTTTAAATTCACATCTGAAACTCCTATAGCCATTGAAAAAAACAGATATATACAAACCTCATCATCATCTTATTTTGTGTATGAACAGCAACACTCAAAGCGCTACAGCACACTAGACAGACAGGGTGGGCGCAGGGCATTCAGAGTCCGGCCAACCACCCTGAGCTTCCCGACTGTGTTTTTCAAAAAACGTCCAAGTTGATTCTGCTGACCCGAAAAACCACTTTTCCTGAGCGACAGTCCCATGACTTCACTCGTTACTGCACCCAGAGACACTGCACCACCCACCTACCACGCATCCAGCCTGTGGTAGTTAAGACAGCGGGTGTGCCCAGTAGCCTGGGAGCCACAAGGCGGCCGTTGAAGAAAGACGTTGGAGGGAGCTCCCCCCATGGAACACGCACCCTCCAGACACCTTTTCCCGTCTACACAGTCCAGCTAATGGCACGGCCCATGGCTCTCGAAGGATGTGTAAGACAGCAGGAACACAGCCTTCAGCTCCGTGGGCTGTACTTGCTTCTGGACCAAGCAAAACACACACAGACCCAAAACCTCCCTCACACAAGTGCTGTGGCGGGACCCAGCATGGCTGCCGGGCCGCAGATTAGCCCTTCCGCTTCCGGTTTTTGGCAATCCTGTCCTGCAATCTCATGGGCTCAGGACCCAGGCACAGAGGGCTCCACCTAGTGGCCATGGAGTTCAGTGACTTTCCCTTGGACTAAGGATCCACCTGCTGACGGCTCGACTGCCTCTGTAAACAAAAGCCTGAGTGTTCTGAAATGCCCAAAACTTAAAGACAATTCAGAAGGCAAAGATTTCTAATATGCCCGGGTAGCAAAGGAAGATGTATTTGCATACTTCTCCATTTGACAGTTAATATCTACCCCTCATATATATTTGCCAGTCTTTAAAATTGTTCTAAGTGCCTCCTTTGGCTTCTCTTTCATGGTTTGTCTTCTCTTGCATACCAGGCATCTTTCCTCAGGAACAGGCCACCTACTCTGCAAACCCAGTCTGAATGCTGCAAGAGCTGAGGACAACTAAGATGGGTAATTTCCAGGACGAGAGGCAGGTAAGCACTGTTCTTTCTGAGATTAGAATTGCCACCCCTGCTCTTCTTTGTTCATTGTTAGCTTGATATATATCCTTCTATCCTTTAATTTTCAGTTTGTTCCTGTCTTTAGGTCTCAAGTGAGTTTCTTGTAGACAACATACAGATGGGTCGTGTCTTTTGATCCAAGATGACACTCGGTGTCTCTTTACTGGAGCATTCAGTCCATTCACATTCAATGTAATTATTGATAGGTATGTGTTCACTGCTGCCATTGTGATATGTTTATTTTTATGTTGATGTTTTCTCTGTTGTTCTTATTAGTCTGTTCTGGGACACTCTTTTTTGTGAGTTGATTTTTCACCTTTTTCAGAGCTGGTTTTACAGTTGTTGAGACTCGTGTGTTAGATTTCTTGAAATGGTAGGATACATCTTTGTTGTGCTTTACAGCTGCCCCTATGAACCCCCTTAATAAACTATTTATAAACCCAATTTTAATTACTACCAGTCTGGTCACCTTCCTCTCCATCTGGAAGGACTATAACGACTGTAGTACATCCCTCTTTTTATTATGATGACACCATAGTTTTCATGATGATCACTAGATTGCTTCTTTCCAAATCAAAGCTGTGATTTACTTTGGAGCCTTCCCTAAATGAGTAGAGTATTGAGTAGTGTGTCGTTCTAAAATATAAAGTTAATGGTTTCGTTCTTCTAAGCCAAAGCCAAGAACTTCTTTCAGTATTTCTTATAGTTTGGGTTTGGTTTTTTACAAAGTCTCTTGAGTTTCTGTTTATCTGAGAATGTCTTAATTTCATTTTCGTACTTGAAAGATAGTTTTGCAGGATATATAATTCTTGGTTGGAAGTTCTTCTCCTTCAAGACTTTGAATGTGTCGTGCCACTGTCTCTGTGCCAGTATGGTTTCTGCTGAGAAATCTGACGAGAGCCTACAGGGTTTCCCCCTGAATGTTAGCTTTGCCTTGAGTCTTGCTGCCTTTAAGAGTTGCTGCTTGTGTTTCATTTTGTTAAGCTTGACTATAATATGTCTTGGAGTCTTTCTTTTGAGATCTATATTGGGTGGTGTACGATATGCATCTGAGATGTCTATATTCTCTTCCTTCATGATTTCTGGGAAGTTTTCTTTCAGCAGCTCAGCAACAATACTCTCTGTGGTCTCAGATGTCTCACCTGTTCAGGGACTCCAATTAATCGAAGGTTGTTCCTCTTAATAGAGTCCCACATGCTTCTTAATGTTTCTTCATTTTTCTTGTTTCTTTTTTCTGATTTCTGCTCGTAGACACTGGCATCAGTAGCTCTGTCTTCCAAGTCAGAAATTCTTTTTTCCATTTGTTCCATTCTGTTTTCTTGGCTTTGCATGGAAGTTTCTCTGTCTTTGATTTTCTTCTTGATCTGTTGGATTTCAAAGTACTGGTGTCCCATCAGATCGAACAACTTGCTTAATTTTTCATTTTGTTCTGCTGCATTTTGTATAAGGTCTAGAAGGGCTCTGTATATAATCAATTTGTATTCACTTCCTGATGCTTTCATAAAAGTTTCTTCATCTGGAAAACTCCTTGGTTGCTTTGTTTGGGAGGCTTCTGAAGCCATGAGTGATTGCTTGTATGCCACAATTGTCTGTTGCTTTTTGGGTCCCATGTGAGTATATAGAGGCTGGAAGAGGTACTGTGAGGATGGATTGCAAATGTTTCTCTAGGCTGTCTTCAAATGTAAAGCAAAAGGTATCTGACCAGTTCACAAGTCAGTTAGGTTTTCAGGTGTAGAGGTCCCTCTTCTCATCTGACAAAGTAAGCACCATTATATCCAACCCCAGATGATAACAAACTAGTTCAGAATACAGCAATGCTACTGCCCTGTTGGCCTCTACTGACAGGGCCTAGCCTTATCCAACACTGCGTCGAGTACTGGTTTTGTAATAGAAAAGCACTCTCCTGTGGGCAGGCTCTGGCTCCCAAGCTAAGAATTAGGTCCAGCTGCGGCCACTGTATCCAAGATGGCGTCCTCCACACAGGCAGCAGACAGGGGGGCTAAAGGTGCCCAGAGGTAGTGATTCCTCTGCTTCTGTTGCAGGGCCCCCAATGTAGGCAGCACTGTGCAAAATCACTACTTTTCTGATGGAGAAGCGCTGTCCCGTTTGCAGGCGCTGGCTCCCAGGCTAAGAACGAGGTCCCGCCAAAATCTCGGTACCAACATGACGTCCTGCACCCTGACCGCGGAGCTCCGCACAAACCCCACTGAGGCAGCTGCAAAACGAAAGGCTCAAAGTGTCTAGATTAACAGAGTCCCAAGCCTGGCTCTCAGAATATGGGAATTTCGCCGGCCTATTCCCGCAGCAGCACGTCTGAGTCCAGCCCAGGCAAGGCCCAGCTCCGCCTGCGAGCCGAGACAGAGGGAAAAAAAAGTCAAAATGGTGCATTTACCTTCCGTCCGTGAGAGCCGGGGCTAGCCAGGAGCGGGAGTCAGCGAAAGAGAGGAGGTTTTTCGCTGAGTGGTATGAAGTCCCAATTAACAGCTCTGTGCTGTGTCCTGAGGCTGATTAGGTGCTCAGAAGGCTCTGTTTGATTGTCAATTCAGGTCTTGGTTTCCAGAGGGATAGAAGGAGACGTGGGCTTAGTCGGCCATCTTGACTCCGCCCCCCAGCACTGTTCTTTCTGATGGTAAAAGGTGATGTTCTTTTGAAAATGACTACTACAAACAAATTTTCCTTTTTTCTCAGGTACACACATGTATAACAAGTTCATAATGTGCATTCATCTGAAGTGGTCAATGCCTCAGTCTTGACATTTGGATATATACTTATATAACCTCGTCTAACATCAAGGGCCCATTTTGCGGGAACTTGCATAAAATGGGAATTCCAGAACAATTGTGCTCTTAAGGAATCTGGATATGGATCAAGAGGCAGTCATGCAAACACAACAAGGGGACACTGCATGGTTCAAAGTCAGGAAAGATGTGTGTCAGAGTTGTATGTTTTCATCATACCTTTTTAATGTGTATATCTAGCAAATAATCTGAGAAGCTGGTTTCAACAAAGAAGAACAAGGGATCAGGACTGGACGACGACTCACTAATCTTCATTACACAGGCAACCCACCTTACTTGCTGGAAGTGAAGGAGACCTGAAGTACTGACTGATGAAGAACAAGGACCACAGCCTTCAGGATGGATTGCACCTGGTCACAGATTGACTGTGTTCCCTCAACAATCTGTGGCAGTTTGGCTGTGCCATAATTCTTGGTATTGTGTGATCTGCCTCCATGTTCCTGCCTCTATAATATTCATAAGGGTGGATGGGGAGCAGTTGTGTTAGCAGAGCAAGATTCAATGTGTAAGTTGGTTTTATGCCTTGTGGTGCTCTCTTGAGATATAAAGGAAAAAAATCCAGCAGAGAGAATTGGGAACCTCACACCATCAAGAAAGCAGCACAGGGAGAAGAGTGTGTCCTTCAGACCCGAGGTTCCTGCACCAAGATGCTCCCCAACCAAAGACTGACGCAACACAAGAACTTTACTCCAGAGCCGACAGAGGGAAAGCCCTTTCCCTGAATGTGGTCTTGTAACTGACTGGACTGTGTAAGAATGAACTTTTCTCTTTGAAAGCCATCCACTTTGTGGTATTTCTGTTAGCAAAGCACTAGCTGACTAAAATACCAACATCAAGAAAACAAAAATCCTCGCAACTGGACCAGTAAGCAACATTGTGATAAATGGAGAAAGCACTGAGGTTGTCACAGATTTCATTATACCTTAGCTTTTTCTTCTTCTTTCCCAAGTTCCACAGCTTGGTTGTGGACTCAGGAATCCTATTCTAATGAGAGGCCAAACCTTTGCCTTTAAGGGAGAGTATATACATAAAGAATAAATTAAACCTTTACTCAGAAATCAGAAAAAATTTGTTATTTTGAAAAGGAAAACCCCAATGTTTTGTTTTATATGGTATCTAATATTAAAGCTCCTCAAAATCTCAAGAATTGATAAACTTTTGTCTGACATATGACACTGCAGACCAGATCAAATAAATATTTTTCAATCAATCTTATAGTGTAGTACCCCTTTAAATAGCAAAAATGAACTTACCCGTCAACCCACAGAAAAACGACACGAACTATAAAATGTAAAATCATACTTGTAGACACAGGAGACTAAATAGGCAGCTCCTTCCTGGAGGTGGGATGAGAAGGCAGAAAGGAACAGGAGCTGTCTGAATGGAAAGGAAGGGTATGCTATCACATTAGAGGGATTGCAACGAGGGCCATATTAACAATATGTGTCTAAATTTATGTATGCGAAAGCAACTTGAGTGGTCAACTTTTAAACAAAGCATTATACTACAGCATGAAAAAAAAAGCGACATGGAAAGCAAAGGTATATGAAGTGAAAGTATGACAAATATCTATTAATTTAAGACCAGTAATTTACCTGAAATGTTTTGGACATTATGTTAAGTCTGTAATTGAAACAAAGTTTGCCTCAACAGTCCAGGTTTGCACTCAACTTTTCCTAGGTCCCATATTTTGCCCAGTCTAGGTTCTATCAACTGCCTTTGGAAATCACAGTCTCTCTGGTCACCTGGTCAGGGTCGAAACATTTTTACAGGCCATTTCAGGTGTGTCTCAAGCTTCCCCTGCAACAAAGACAACTTGTTTACAGTTCTTTCACAATTTCGATACACCCAATTTCAGATAATTATAATACAGTGCCGTTGAATCAATTCTGACTCATAAAGACTCTATAGGACAGAGAAGAACTGCTCCATAGTTTCCAAGGAGCACCTCGTGGATTAGAACTGCCCGTCTCCTGGTTAGCAGAGTAGCACTAAACCACTATGCCACCAGAGTTTCCTCGGATAATTATAGACAGTAGCAATTCTTGTTGGTACTTATCTTAAAAATGTCTCCACCTAGTTGGAAAAGGTCTTTCAGAAGCTGTTCTGGAGCTATAGCACTTCAGAGGCTGGAGAACAGGGAGCGGTGATCTTGCCCTGCTCTCATTCCTTTGACTCATAAAAGATACACGTGAGTTTTGAAGAGCAAAAGATAATTTATTTCCCTTTTACTCTTATGAAACTATTACTTAAGACAAACATACCTTTTATCTTGTCTAGGACCTTCAGCCAAGGTCTGTAAGTTGGTCTTTGCAGTTCAATCACAGTTATTTTCTTGATCTACTCAAAAATTCTGCTTTCTTAGCCACCTCAATCGGAAACCCTGGTGGCCATACTGGGTGAAGTGCAGCATTTGCTAACCGAAAGGTCACCAGTTGGAATCCACCAGGCGCTCCCTGGAAACTCTATGGGGCAGTTTTACTCGGACCTCTAGGGTCACTAGCAGTTGGACCTGACTCGACAGCAGTGGGTTTTTATCCACCTCAATTAGCTTAGCCAAGATACTCCCCACGCTGAGGAGGAGGATTTGGGCATGAAAGATTTCTTCGACATGTGGAACTAGCTGTCAGTCTCCAAGAATTGGAACTAGAAATATCCTAAAATCAGACTGGGGGTGTGGGGGGACTCTGCTACAAGTAAAGCTTATACTGGCCATGACTCGACAAGACACGGAAGTCTCAACAAGACATATAAGACAAAGAGACTAAAGAAACACTTAACAGAAAAACATTTCTTCACAAAAATAGAGACAGTGCACATGATAATAGGAAAAATAAAACCAAGTCTGGGGTTAAATTGGCCCCATTTGAAACCCAAGGTCAAACTTTTGGAGCTTTCCACACACAACAAACACTGCCTACCTGACTAACACAATCTTTCAAAACTTCTCACAGAAAATTACAAACCAGGGGTCTCTGCACCTGAATACAAACTTGACCAAAATACTGAATGGCTGAAAAATAGGTTTCTGGACAGAAGGCCAGTATGAAAAGTAAAGCTGGTCGGGCAGAAAAAGTTTAAAAGAAGTTCTCTGGCTCTAGCCAAGTGTCCAGGAGGTGGAGGGATGACCCACACAACCAGAAACCAAGGTGGGGTCACAACGAAAGGAGGTGGAACGAGTACCCACCAAGTGCAGAAAAATGAGAGCCATCAGTCTTGGCAGCTGCTTATTTCTCCATTGTGGGCAAGTGAACATCTGCAGGACAGACACAAAGGGTGTCAATCAGAGGTGAGGACAGAGATGAGAGAAAAGGAATGGTCCAAGAAGACACAGTACCAGCAGATTCTTTTCTCCAGAATGAGGCAACAGTAGCCAAGAATCGAGTAGGGTAAGGGGGATCTGACCCCACCCACAAGGCTTTATGGATGTCTTCTGCCTGTTACCAAAAGTCTAGGCCTTCCAGGACTTTTCCCTAGGACTTACTGCAAAATTCAAACCCAAAGACAAAGCGGGCCAAGACAATTGAGGGTTATCAGTTCCCAGCCCTCTATTCAAAAGGAGAGGCCACAAACCCAACACATGTATCCAGAACTTTCTAAAGAGAAGACCAAACACAAGGGAAAAGGGGGGAATAGTTGTACTGTGGAGGAAGGAGAGACAGGCAAGTTTAAGAAGCAGAGAAGAAAGATTTTCTTGTTCCTTTACCTGTCCATAACCCGGAGTAGTCACACATCTTTGGACAAGGCTTGTAGTCACAATTGTCTGGCGGCTGCTTGTCTGGTCATTTCAGTAAGGTAGCTTGTCCACATCCATCCTTCAGGGTCAGGGGTCTTTCATTGTGGACACAGGGAAGCTTAAATATGATAAATCTGGAATGATGCTTGCATCCACAACGGAAGTTCATGATTACAAAGAAAAATGTTCAGACTATTGAGGCCAGGTGGAGCCATCCAAAGGATATCAATCAGACAGGAATCACATGGACATAGATGGACCACAGAAACTCTCAGGGCATACCAGTCAAGTGTTGTCTTCTAACCAAAGGATCAGCAATTCAAATCCAGTAGGCAAGCCTTAGAAACTCCATGGTGCAGTTGGACCCACTGTGAGTTGCAATGGACTTGACAGCAGTGGGACTGATTTATTGTATTTTTGTCTAGACCATGCAGGAGGGTACTGCAGCCATCCTAGTGAGAGATGTTGGTGGCCTGCACGAAGACTGAGGGAATGCACACACACTGAATGCAAGGACATATGAAATATTCAGGAGGCAGAAGAGACAGCCTGTGGTGACGATGGACATGGGAGGTGACAAATAAGAAGCACCAAGTTTGGGACATCAGGCTCTGTATTTGGTGACAGGGGAAGGAGCAGTTTCAGAGATGACAAAGACTTTAGGGTGGCCATGCTGGGGCCAAGTAGTCGAAGTAATGTCCCAGGAGGGGAGTGGGCAAGGGGTATGGATTGGACACCTAGAGTTGGTCAGCAGAATCCACATAAATGGATGAGTTCACTCAGCAAATTAAGAACAATACAGGAAGGGTTTGATACAAATAATGGTAGAGAAACGATTTCATTATCAATTAGAGCCTGAGGCCTTTCTTACTTGTGGGCTCGGTTGTCAGGACAGGTGCCAGAGAGGATGCTGGGAAGGACATGGAAGTCACAGCTTCTGCAGAAGAAACACCAGAATGGAAATCTAAGGAGAATGCTCTCTAAGAATATGCCAATGGCTAGTAGGGATGACATGCTGTCTTAGTCACGTGGTGCTGCTCCAACAGAAATATTACAAGTACAAGGCTTTTCAAAGAGAAATTTTATTCTGCCAGTATACAGTAGACTACAAGTCAAAATTCAGATCCAGGAGAAGGCTTTCACTGTTGGCTCTGGAACAAGGTCTTTGCCTTCACTTTTCCCCTGGTTGGGGAGCATGTAAAGCACAGGGACCTGAGGTCCTTCTCCAAGGACGTGCTCTGCTCCTGCTACACCTTCTTGTTGCTATAAAGTCCCCAAATCTCTCTGCTGGCTTCTTTCTTTTCTATCTCAAGGAATTGCCTCAAGGCACAACACAATCATACACACTGAGTCCTGCCCCACCAACACAAATGTCACCAATCCTCCCTCGTGAACATCACAGAGGCAAGGTTTATAGCATATAGGTACATCACACAGTATCAGGAATCATGGTCTAGCCAAATTGCTACACACATCTTTGGGAGGACACAACACAAACCACAACAGGTACTACTAAGGACGGAAATGTACAGTTCTCTGTGACACCCAGAAACAGAGCATCAGGCTCAAGCAGGGGGGCAAAGAAGAGACTGCCATTATCCCCAACTGGAGCCACAATCTCTGTATGTCTACTGTAGGACCTTTTCATTTTCTGACAGTAAGTAGTGGTGGGGGAGGGACTGGCAGGTCCAGGAGCTCCTATTGTTCAGGAGATGTGGAGTGGCACCCCATTACAGGGTCTGCGATGCTCATTGGACCTGGCCAGATTCGTTACCATAGAAACAACACTGTTCCTCCAAGATATAGGCAGGTGCTGCCCTCAGCTGCTGATAAAAGATCAAGGACATCAAAGTGGGACACTACCACCTGCTAAGACCTTCAGCACGGGGACACGGGTCAGAGTCAAGTTATCCTATCACATCATCATGGGCAAAGACGTAGATGATGAGAGTCAAAAAGAGCCCCCAGACATCCTCCAACTTCCTGACACTAGAGATAAAAAATCATGAAGGATCGTCATAATCCAAATATTTTAATGCTGTTGCAAATCATAGAGAATAACCTCATCTTCGGTATAGTGATGGAATACGTACCTGGAGGGGACTTGCGTGATCATCCAGAGATTCTTGGCTTCATGAGTGAAAAAGAGTCCCTGATAAAATTCCATTAACTAGTGAAGGCCCTACAGGTGTGCCACAACAAGTATATTGCACACACAGATAACAAAGCAGAAAATGTGTTCTTGAATGTCAGAAAGAACATTAAACTTGCTCACTTTGATTTTGTAAAGTGAATTCACCAAGGAGGGCAGGCTGAACACTTGCTGTGGGAGGCTCCCTTATTATGCCCCAGAACTCCTACCTGGATAAAAGTACCAAGGACACCCTTGTGGGTGTGTGGAGCCTGGCAGTCACTCTGTATTTCGTGGCAAGTGGATCTTCACCTTTTCATAGAGATGCCTTAAATGAGCTATGCAAGTAGGTACTGCAGGAAGAATGTAACATTCCTTTCCATATGTCTGTGTCAAATACTCATTTGTCACCCGCTTGCTCCATTTTAACTGTAACACAAGGGCAGCTCTTATCCCAAAGCCCATTAGTCTCTGACACCACATTGAACATGCCGCAGAGCCGCTTAATGTTTTCCGCTGAAGAGGAAATCTGTGTGGGGCATCTGCCGGAGTCAATTTATCCTGGAACATCAACACTGCCAAGAGGTAGCTAAGAAACGAGCTGAGAAGAGTCAACGGGCATCCTCCAAACTTCAAATACTAGAAACAGAGATAAAAACCTTAAAGGATCTCCATCCTTTGAGAATTTTAATACTGTTCCTTGCCAGAGAACAACTACATCTTTGGTATAGTGACAGAGTACGTAACTACAGGCGTCCTGTGTGATCATCTGGAGGCTCATAGCTCCATGAGCCAAAACGAGGCCCCCAAAATATTTGACCAATTAGAGTTGGCCTTGCAGGTTTGTTACAACAACTGTGTTATATACAGGGATACCAAGCTACAACATGTGCTTTTGGATGAGAGAAGGAATATCAAACTTCCTGACATTGGTTTGAGAACTGAATTCACCAATGGGAGTGACCCGAATGTTTTCTGTGGCAGTTTCCATTACAGCGCCTAGAATTCCTACAAGGTGAAAAGTACCACGGACCCCCTTAGATGTGTGGAGCCTGGAAATCACTGTGTACTTCAAGATAAGTGGATCTCTGCCTCTGCATGACGACATTATGGAGAAACAATATGACATTCTGTTCTGCATGTCTACACGATGTGAATACATGCTAAGCCAAATACTCACTGGAGACACAAGAAAGACGGCCATATCAGAGGACATGCTAGAACTTCCATATGTGAATATGGATAATGAAGAAAAACCAAAGAGGTGTGTGCAGCCGCTCCGAGACTATGAGGACCCCAGATGAACTGAGGCCAAAGTGAACACAGCTGAAAGACAGAAAGAATTTCTTGACTCACTGTTGAATCAAAAATACAGTGACGTGATGGACACCCATCTGATCCTAGGTTACCACCTACCCTAGATGGAGAGTCATGCCAGAACCGTGGAAACCCAGGGTGCAGCACATTGCACTGATAGCCACACACCTTCCCCAACCCATAAGCTACATCCTCCTATCCATGCTAAACCCAAATGACATAGGTACGCCATACCTGCCATTCCCACCTATGACTACTGTTTCTATAACGTTTTCAACCGTTTAGCTGATAAAAGGAAGGGGGCCTCCATCATATGTGCTTCTCTCTGTCTCCCTTGTAATGTCCTCCCTGCCCCAACAACCGAGGATAGCCTGGGCAGAGCTCAACCAAACCTTTGGGCTACGTTCCAAGGCTAGAAAAAGTGCACTATTGGAACCCAGTAGATTCCCCACCTGTGTTTCCATGGCTACCCCTTCTGAGCAGACCATCAGTAAGAATGGTGGAGCACCAGTAGAAACCAGTTTCCCACAGTAAGTGTCACAACTAAGATCCTTCACTGATGAGCAGGTGGGAGGTACCTGACCAGATGGTGAACCCAGCTTCTCCCTCTGTCACTGGGAGTCACCCAGTACTTCATGGTAAGTGGACCTTGCCCTTTTCAGGGACAAACCTGAACTGAGCTACAAAACGAGGCACTGCATGAAGAATATGATATTCCTACTCCACAAGTCTACGCCATGTGAACACTCACTGAGCCAGATGCTCACTGGTGACCCGAGAATGAGAGCCACATCAGAGGACATTCTAGAACACCCATAGATGAAAATGATGATGAAGAAAACAAAAGATGTATGTGCAGTCACTCCCAGATTGTGAGGGCCCCCGGTGTACTGAGGCCACAGTGAACAGGCAGGAAGAGATGCATTACTCACTCTTGAATCAAAAATGCAATCATGTGAAGGGCATCCATCTGATCAAAGCTCACAACACATATGAAATGGAGAGTGATCCCAGGACCAAGAAACCCCAGACTACAGCGTACTGCACTGACGGACATGCACCTTTCCACCCCATGATGAACATCCTATCAACCCTGCTAACTCAAGTGGACTAGCTAGACTGTACCTGACATTCCCACCTGTGACCACTATTTCTGAAACTCTTTGAAGAGTCTCATAGAAACAAGAGGGCCTCAATGGTGTGTTTCTCATTGAGTCTCCCTTGCAAAGCCCTTCCTGCACCAACAACCCAGGATAGCCTGGGCAGTGTCCGACCAAACCTGGGGACTGTGCACCAAGGTGAGAAATCGTGTAGTGCCACAAATCAGCACAGTCCCTGCAAGTGTTTCTGCGGCAGCGTTCTCATCCCAGACCATCAACAAGGATGATGGAGCCCCGGTGGAAACCAGTTTCCAAGTGGAAGGGTCAGAGTTAAGCTCCTTCAATGATCAGCAGGTGCAGGAGATACCTCAGCAGACTGTGAACCCAGCCTCTCCCTCTGTGAACAGCCAGGACATGCAGGGTATCACTGGGAGATTCTTTAAACTCATAACTTTTTTTGCACTTTTATCAAAAGGGAACAAAAACTGTGACAGCAAAGTTGTACAGAAGACACTCAAATCTCTACAAGCGAACCCCTGCTGTCTCGAGTTAAAGTGGAGGATTAAAAGTACCAGTTCCATGGAGCCCAAGGAGACGATACAGGAGGTCTGGCAAGTGGTGGACACCCACTGACAAGTACACGCTGCTGTGTATGAACAGCACACCAGGACTGCAATACTTTGTCAAGTGCAGGATGGAGGTGTGCACACTGCCTGTGTGGACCCTCAATAAAGGGGCAGGGGAGAGATTTCAGGCACCTCTGAGGGTTTCAATCGCATCGCTTCAAAAACGAGCAGGGAGCGTGTACTTCATAGTGCTGTCAGAAGGTGCCAGGCACAAAAGAGGAGTTCTCACATTTAAGCTCCCACACAATCGGGCAGTGTTTCCTTCTGTTGCATGGAGTCACTGTGAGTTGGAACCTACTTGACAGGACCAAACCACATAACCCTGTAATAGGAACTGAGAGAATAGCAATTGAGATGTTTCAATAAACAGATGCAGTACTGCAAGCACTCATTTGTCTGTACGCAGAAATCTGGACGACAGCTACCTGGCCAACCAACTACAAGTGATCCTTTCTTCTACTCGTTCCAGAGAGAGGTGATCAAACACAACACAGAGATTACTGTGAAACTCCTTTAACGTCAAAAACGAGTAAAATTTTGCTGAAGATCATTTTGCTGTGATTACTGACTTCTGTGCGAGGCCTTTCTAGCCATGGCCTTGTAACGCCTACCCAGGTGATCGGGCAGGACAGTGTGACAGTGCGGCTGAGGCCCACTGAGACCGTTGGTCACTATCTCCTTAAGTGAGGGAGAGCAGCGAGGGAGATTTGGCCACCACCAAGGAAGAACGGCCTTGAGCTGAGTCTTTGGGCCTGGATCACTGTGCTGTAAAGCTCTTGGAAGCAGGTGCTAGAGAGAGCGCAAGCTGAGAACTGGTGGCAGAAGAGACCGAGCAGCAGGACACATCATCACGGACTTCTGTTTTAGTCAGCTAGGGCTGCTCTAACAGAAATACACAGAGTGGATGGCTTTAACAAAGGAAGGTTTATTCTTACACAGTCTGGTAGGCTACGAGTCCAAATTCAGGATGTCTGCTCCAGGGGAAGGTTCTCCCCCTTGTCGGCTCTGGAGGAAAGTCCGGTATTGTATTAGTCTTGTCCAGGGAGCGTCTTGGTGCCGGAACCTCAGGTCTGAAGGACACGCTCTTCTCCCGGTGCTGCTTTCTTGATGGTGTGAGGTTCTCATTTCTCTGCTTGCTTCCTTTTTGGTTTCTCTCCTGCAAGATGAAAGGATTAAGGGTGGGGCAAGCCATACTCCAGGGAAACTCTGTTTACAGGTGAGCAGGGAGGTGATCTTATAAAGGGATTTACAGTCCGGCCCTAATCCTTTAACACACAGCATAGGAAAACTACAAAATCAAGGACAGTCATAAGATGCTGGGAATCATGGCCCGGCCACATGGCTACATATATTTTTGGGTGGACACAATTCAATCCATGATATCTTTCCACTTCACCAAGACAGAAAGGTGAGTGCCTTTGATCAGTGGCTGAGAGCTAGGGAGAGGCTAGCCTTCAGGAGGTGGGCAGAATAGTTTGTGTGGAAACAAGCAGTGGAAATCCTATGGCAAATGTGGTATCTCTTTGGAGTCCACAGCTGGGAGTAACACAGAGAGCCTGAAGTCCTCTGTAAATAGTGGGACCAAAACTATCAACAAGCAATAAAGGATAAAAGAATCAAAGCATTAACAACAATCTGGGACAGTGATATAAGCCCCCCGTAAACTATGCAAATTTCCTCAAGGCTGTTTTTCAGAAGAAACCAAAGATGGAAGCAACTCTAAGGACATAGCAGAAACTCCCACTTCAACAGCTACATGTCCGCCCAATGGGAGCACCAGACATCCAGTCAGGACCTGGGGATGGAACCAAAGACCCAAGGCCTCACACACCGCATAAGAAGTCCTGCTACCAGTCCCAGACAGCCTCAGAGGAAAGAACTTTCTAGATCCTCTAACTGATTCCACCTCAAGTGATCTGCTTCAGGTTCAGGAGATCACAGTGGCAACTTTAGTCACCTGATGGGTGGATAACTGGGCTCTCCCTCCCCCAGGCACCAGGATGCAACTTTCACAGCAGCAAAATTTATTAAGTCAAAGGACCTTACAAACAAGGAAGCGGTCAGTCTCTATGAGTGGGGAAAGACCTGGTACAAAGCATGTAGGGTTCCTTATATTGCTAAGGGTAAAAGGTGCTGTCCTAGTGAGGAGGGGTAACTAAGAAACATCTTTTGGTTTCAGTTTTAGAGTTATATGTCACCAAATGCACAATGAGGCCCCTCCTGAAGAATAAGATAATAATATGCAGATAGAATAAAAGTAGGGGCTAGGTCATTTCTAGAATGTCCTCCTGAGGTGGTACCTGTATGTAGCCACATCTCAAACTGCCAGGAGGAATTGCTACATCTGCAATTACCCTTCTCAAATGCAAATTGGGTGTTTAGTAATCATATGATGAGGCGATATATGGTGGCAATCAGGTTCCGTTAGCTCACCTGCTCATTTCCCCTTTGAGGTGACATGGGCCCAAAATCTTGAAGGGAATGTGGGAAGTCGACTCACTCTGGCTACTTCCTGCTGTTTGGGGTTGTAGCCCTGCCTACCTGTCAGACCTGTGTTCTTCAAGTACCCGGTCTTGAAAACATTGAGATGCCTCATCTACCTTCCACCTGGTCAGTGGGTATAGACTGTATATCCTTGTAGGACCATGAGATTCACTACGAAAGGTTGTAGCTTTGAGCCGTGTCTTTTATCTTAGAAGCCAAATTTAAGATGTGTCATATGTTGTCCTGGACCTGGGCAGATTTATTAACATAAAAACAACACAATACCTTGAGATGTAGGCAGGTTCTGCCCTCAGCTGCAGTTAAAAGGTCAAAGAAATCAATGGGGGACACGACCATCTGCTAAGACAATCGACAAGGGGATGTGTTTCAGAGTCAAGTTATCTCAGCACAAGATCACGGGCAAAGAGGTAGCCGACAATAGTCCAAAAGGGCCAACAGACATCCTCCAACCTCCTGACACTACACCAAGAGATAAAAATCATGAAGGATCGCCAGAATCCAAATATCTTAATGCTGGTGGAAGATACAGAGAACAACATCTTTGGTATGGTGACAGAGTACGTAACTGCAGGGGACTTGTGTGATCATCTAGAGACTCACACCTTCCTGAGCCAAAAAGAGGCCCCCAAATATTTTGCCAATTGGTGCTGGCCCTACAGGTTTGCCACAACAACTGTGTCACACATGGGGTTATCAGACCAGACAACGTGCAATTGGATGAAAGAAGGAACATCAAACTTGCCGACATTGGTTTGGGAGCTGAATTTACCAATGGCAGCAAGCTGAATATTTTCTGGAGCAGTCTCCATTATTGTGCCCAGAACTCCTACAGAGAGAGAAGTGCCATGGAAACCCTCAGACGTGTACAGCCCGGAAGTCACCCTCTATCTCCATGGTAAGTGGATCTCAGTCTTTTCATGGAGAGACCTTAACTGAGCTACCAAAGAAGGTACTGGGGAAGAGCATGACATTCCAGACGTTCACCACATGGGACCACTTGCTAAGCCAAATATTCATTTGTGACACAAGAAAGACAGCCACATCAGAGGACATGTTAGATCATCCATGGATGAATATGGATAATGAAGAAAAACAAAAGTTAGGTGTACAGCCACTCCAAGACTATGAGGATTCTTGGTCTACTGTGGCCATGGTCAACAAGGGGTGCAGGCAGGAAGACATTCAGGACTACTTCTTCAATCAAAAATACAGTGAGGTCATGAGAACCAATCTGATCCTAGGTCCCAACACCTCTGAGGTGGAGAGTCATGCCAGTACCATGAAACCCCAGGGTGCAGCATACTGCAGTGACAGCCACACCTCTTTCTTATCCCATGGGGTACATTCTACCATTCGTGCTAAATCCAAATGACGTAGTTACACAGTACCTGCCATTGCCACACACGACTACTGTTCCTATGACGCTCTGAAGAGCCTAGCAGATAGAAGGAAGGGGGGCTCCATGGTATGTGCTTCCTCCACGATCTCCTTTGCCATGTCCTTCCTGCACCAACAATCCAGGATAGCCTGGGCAGAGCCCAACCAAACCTCAGGACCGTGTTCCAAGGTGAGGAAAAGTGCAGTGTCGCAAGCCAATAGATTCTCCGTGTGTGTTTCCACAGCTGCCTCCTGTGCCCAGACCATGAGAAAGAATGCTGGAACCTCAGCAGAAACCAGTTTCCCACAGGGAGTGTCACAGTTAAGGTCCTTCAGTGATGAGCAGGTGGAAGGTACCTGACCAGACAGTGAACTCAGCCTCTCCCTGTCACTGGGAGTCACAATGTCCTTCATGGTTAAGTGGATCTCAGCCTTTCCAGGGAGAAACCTTAACTGAGCTACAAAAGGAGGCACCAGAGGAAGAATATGACAGCCTTTTCCACACGTCTGTGCCATGCGAACACTCATGGAGCCAAATACTCATCAGTGACCCAAGAGAGGAAGCCACTTCAGAGGACATGCTAAGACACGCGGAGATGAAGACTGAGGATGAAGAAAACAAACGGTGTATGTGCAGCCACTCTCAGACGATGAGGACTCCCAGTGTACTGAGACCACAGGGAACACGTGTTACAGACAGGAAGCAATTCATTACTCATCCTTCAATCAAAAATACAAGGACACGATGGGCACCCATATGATCATAGGTCACAACACACAGGAAATGCAGAGTCATGTCAGTCCCAAGAAACCCCAGGCTGCAGCATACTGCACTGATAGCCACACTTTTCTCATCCCATGTCGGACATCCTACATCCAGTGCTAAACCCAAAAGGGCACTTACACCACACCTGCCATTCCCACGTACGACGACTGTTTCTACAATGCTTTGAGGAGTCTAGCTGACAGACAAGGGGCCTCCTGGTATGTGCTTCTGCCTCAGTCTCCCTTGCAAAGTCCTTCCTGCACCAACAACCCAGGATAGCCTGGGCAGAGCTCAGCCAAACCTGGGACTCTGTGGCATGGTGAGAAAAACTGCAGAGTGAGACAACCCAGTAGACCCAAAATGTATGTTTCCTTGGCTGCCTCCTCTGTCCAGACCATCATAAAGAAGGGTTGAGCCCCAGAGGAACCCAGTTTCCCGCATGGAGTATCACAGCTAAAAGCCTTTAATGATGAGCAGGTGCGAAAGGTACCTGATCAGACTGACTCCAGCCTCTCCCTGTGTCAACCTCCGAGTCACTTGTACCTCATGCTAAGTGGACCTCTGATTTTTCATGGAGAGACCTTAACCGGGCTGTGAAAGCAGGTACTAGAGGTGTAATATGGCATTCCTTTCCACTTATCTACACCATGTTAACACTTGCTGAGCCAAATAATTATTTGGACCCAACAAAGACAGCCACATCAGAGGACAACCTAGCACTTCTATGGATGCAGGTGGATGATAGAGAAAACAAAATGTGTATGTGCAGCTACTGTCAGACGACGAACACCCTGGTGCACCAAGGCCATGCTGAACCTGGGTCACAGGCAGAAATGCAGCCCTCAATCAAAACTAAATTATGTGATGGGCACCAGTCTGATTCTGAGTCACGAATCATCTCAAATGGACAGTCATGCCAGTACCGTGGAACCCCAGGGTGCAGCACATTGCACTGTCAGTGACACACCTTTCTCAATCCAAGAGGAATATCCTCCCATCCATTCTAAACCCAAACAAGGTAGTTACAACGTAGCTGCCATTCCCACCTGTGACTACAATTCTTTGAACTGTCCAGCTGATAGAAGCAAGGGGGCCTCCATGCTATGTGCTTCTCCTTCAGACTCGCTTACAAAGTCCTTCCCGCAACAACTCCCCAGAAAAGCCTGGGTAGACCCCAACCAAACTTAGGTATTGTATGCCAAGGAGAAAAATAATGCGGAGCCACAACCTAGGAGAGTCCCCACGTGCGTTTCTGTGGCTGCCTCCTCCATCCAGACCATCAAGAAGAATGGTGGAGTCCCAGCAGAAACCAGTTTCCCACAGAGAGTGTCGTAAGTAAGATCCTTCAATGGTCCAGGTCCAGGAGGCATCTGACCAGACTGTGACCCCAGCCTCTCCCTCTGTCCATAGCCGGGAACAGCAGGGTGCCACTATGAGGTTTTTAAGCTCATGAGAAGATAACTTTGTCATACATGTGTCAAAAGGGAATGGAAGTTATGTGACAGCAATGTTGCTGTGAGACGCTCAAAGCTGGAGACGCCAAGCCATGCTCTTAACATTTACATGTTGTTATTAGGCTCTGTCAACTCAGTTCCAACTCACAGCAACCCTATACACCACAGAATGAAACACTGTCCAGTCTGGTGCCATGTCCACAATCGTTCTTATGCGTAAGCCCATCGTTACAGCCACTGTGTCAACCTACCTTGTAGAGGGTCTTCTTTTTTGCTGACCCTCCACTCTATCAAGCATGGTATCCTGCTCCAAGGACTGAGCCCTCCTGCCAACATGTCCAAAGTATGTAAGACACAGTCTCGCCAGCTTTGCTTCCAAGGAGCATTCGGGTTGTACTTCTTCCAGAACAGATCTGTTTGTTCTTTTAGCAGTTCATGACACAATCAAATATTTTCCAACATCACAATTAAAAGGCAGCAATTCCTTTTCTTTCTGCCTTTTTCACTATCTAGCTTTTGCGTGCATATGATGCAACTGACAGTATCGCAGCTTGGGTCAGGCACACCTTAGTCTTCACGGTGACATCTTTACTTTTCAATACTTAAAAGAGGTCCTTTACAGCAGATTTTCCCAGTGCAATGTGTCTTTTGATTCCTTCACTGCTTCTTCCAGGGACACTGACTATGGAACCAAGTACAATGGAATCCTTGACAATTTCAATCCTTTCTCTACTTATTACAAAGTTGCTTACTGGTCCAGTTGTTTTCTTGATGTTACAGTGCAATCTACACTGAAGGCTGTGGTCTTTGATCTTCATAAGTATTTTAAATCCTCATGGCTCCCAGTAAGTAAGGTGGTGTCATCTACATAACACAGGCTGTTAATCCAATCCTGAAAACTCATTCTTCCTCACATAACACAGGTTGTCAGACTATCTGCCCGGCATACAAACTGAAAAGGTATGGTGAAAGGATACAACTCTGATGCACACCTTTCCTCACTCTAAACCCTGCAGTGTCCCTTGGTTCTGTTGACACAACTGTCCCTTGATCAACATACACAGATTCCTTCAGAGCACAATTAACTGTCCTGGAATTCCCATTCTAAACAATGTTAGCCATAATTTTTTATTAGAAGGCTTTTCCAAACATGGTACCAAAAGAGGGCCCCAAACCACGAGGGCTGGGCTCCTCTCAGGCACATGAAGTGGTGGACATCCAAGTCACAGCTGGGGCTCTGCTCCCAACAGCTGGACCACAGTGCCTCTTTGCTGCTGCTTTGGATTGCTGTGGTGGTCTCACTCGTTTTGCACTGGACACATGATGTTTCTGTCATAGGATGAAGCTGTGGTCTTAGCACTTCACAACCATGGTTTAGGACACCGCCTTCTTATTCAACAGCCCTTCTTTTGACTTACAGCGCCTTCACAGCTTCTTCTGGGCTTATAATTGGCAAGACGGGCTCCATGTTAACACATCCTCACTGCAGCCACTTCCTCCTGCCCCCTGGTGGGTATCTGGGGACGGGGTAGATGACTGGCAACACCATCTGTTCAGTGATCTGGAGACAACATGAAACAAACCAGCTGCAAAACTTGCCATCTTTCACAGTACTGGTGACTGGTACATCACCCCTCCTCCTCATGGTTCTGGGAGTTGTAAGTTAGTCTGTAATCTCCCTGGGGATGGTAGTGTCAGAAAACTAGGGCTTTGACAAAACCAGTAACACAGAAAAATGAAGTAGGTCTTGTACAACTTTTTCGACTACCAGCTTCATTTTCTTGGGCACTTGAGTGGCTTTGGTCTATTTCCCTGTTACTTTTTCTGGTTGTGTCTTTCTTCTTTTCAGTTACAAGTTTTTCTCCTTTTCTTTCATTCCTTTGTTATTTTCTCACTTATTTTTGTCTCCCTTTAGTTCTTCAATTTTTGCATTTCTTCTTTTTTCCATGTACTTATTTTTTATTAACCATTTTACTATTATTTCATTTCCTCCTTCTGTATCTTTTCTCTGCATTGTTCATTGCTTTTTCTACACACTTTCCCATTTATTATTTTCTGTTTATATGTGAAATAGTTCTTGTGTATGATTCACCATTTGCCATCTTAATCTTCACTTTCCATTTCTTCCTTTGACTCTTTCATTTCTTCTAATTTCTACAGATCTCACCCTTGTCCTATTTTTATACTTCGCTTATTGTTTTCTTAGTTGATTCCTCACCTTCTTTTCTGGTTTCCCTGTTCTTCTGTACTCCCATTTTCCCTTTTCAATCTATGTTCCGTTTTTCTGTTTTAGTTAACTCTCTCATTTTAATTTTCCTCGGGTTGTTAGTTTGTTATCTTTTCAAACTTGTAGTTTCTTATTTTCCAAATGATACAGTTCTCATTTGATTTTCCTTGGAATCCTTTCATTGATTTTTATTTCACTCACTTTCATCAATTTCATTTTCCCATTCTTATTAGAACTGTCTAAAGTATTTTCTCTGGATTTTTAAGTCTATTTTTTTCTCATTTTTAAATTACACTTTGTATTCTTCTATCATTTTTATGTTTTATTAAGTTGTTAGTCACGACATCCTCCATTATTTGAACTGATTGACTTATTTTCTCATTGGCTCCATTTTTACCCTACCACAAAGGAATCTACTACTCCAAAGCCCACTCGGCCTTCACACCACATTGAACATGCCACATAGCCACTTAGCCTTCTGCTGAGGAGGTAATCCATGTGGAACACTACTACTTCCTAAGAGCCATCGGCAAGGGGACATCTGACAGAATCAAGTTATTCTAATTCATCATCACTGATAAAGAGGGAGCTGAGAAAAGTGTTGAGAAGTGTCAGCAGACATCTTCCAACCCCTGACACTGCACTGAGATAAAAACCATGAAGGATCTCCATCATCAAAATATCTTAATGCTGTTGCAAGTGACAGAGAATACCAACATCTTAGGTACAGCGACGGAGTAGGTAACTGGGTAGGGTTTCATGAGTAAGAGGACACCACACATCATGAGATGGCTCAGGGTTTCATGAGTAAAAAAGAGGCCCAAACCAAGTTCCACCGATTACTGCTAGCCATACACTTCGGCCACAAAAAAATGTGTTCTGCACAAGGACATCCAACCAGAAGACGTGCTCTGGGATGACAGAAACAACCTGAAAATTGCTGACTTTGGATTGTGAACTGAATTCACCAAGGGGAGGAGGAAGAGAAACACTTCTAGTTGGAGGTTCCCGTATTATGCGCCAGAACTCCTACAGGCAGGAAGTACAGTAGACCTACCAGGTAAGTGTGGAGGCTGCGAGTGCCTGGTACCTGAAGGGACGTGGATGTCTGCCTTTTCATGGACAGACCTTAACTGAGACACAAAAGCAGGTACTAGAGGAAGAACGAGATACTTGTCTTCACATGTCTAGGCCATATGAACATCTGCTTAGGCAAATACTCACCGGTGACCCAAGAAACACAACCACATAAGAGGACATCCTAGAAAACTCATGATGAAGATGTATGAGAAAGAAAAACAAAAGGTGTATGTGCAGCCACTCCCAGACTATGAACACGCCCAATGCTTTAAGGCCACTATGAACACATGTCACACGCAGGAAGAGATTCATGACTTGTACTGAATCAAAAATACAGTAACGTCATGGCCACCTATCTGATAAGAAAATACCACACGTCTGAGACTGACAGTCATGCTAGTACCACGGAACCTCAGAATGCAGTACACTGCAATGATCGTCACACACCTTAGTCATCCCACCTTCTGTGATGAACCCGAACAGTGTACTACGCTGTGCCTGCCATTCCGACCCGTATTTACTATTTCTACAGTGCTCTGAAGGCTCCAACTGATAGAAGGAAGGAGACTCTACAGCATGTGCTTCTCCCTGAGTGTCCCTTATAAAGTCACTCCCGTATCAGCACCCCAGGACAGCCTGGACAGAGTACAACCAAACCTCAGAACTATGTGCCACAGTGAGAAATAATGTGGTGCCACAAACCAGCACAGTCCCCACATGTGTTTCCTGGCACCCTACTCAACCCAGACCATCGATAAGGACGACGGAGCCCCAGGGGAAACCAGTTTCCCAATGGGAGTGTCACCACTAAGCTCCTACAAGGCAGGAGATGCTTGAGCACACAGTGAACCCAGCCTCTCCCTCTGTCAACACTGAGGACCAGCAGGGTGCCACAGAAAGATTCTTCAGGCTCATGAGACGGTTCAGTTGCACTCTGATCAAAAGACAACAAAAGCTTCGTGACAGCAAAGTCGTAGAGGAGACACTCAAATCTTGAAAGGTCGTGGTCTCACAAGTTTAAGTGCAGGATGAAAATCATCACTTCCGTGGAGCATGAAGAGAGGGTGCAGGAGATCTGTCAAGGACTAGACACCTACCAACAAGTACACGCTGCTGTGTATGAACAGCACAGCAGAGCTGCAGGACTCTGTGCACTGGAGGATGGAGATGTCCACACTGTCTGTGTGGACCTTCAACAGGGAAAAGAGAAGAGAGTTTCAGGCATCTCTGAAGCCTTCAATAGCATTGCCTCAAAAAGGAGCAGGGAGCATGTATTCTCAAATGCTGCCAACAGCTGCGAGGGACAAAAGAGGAGTTCACAGATTTAAGCTCCCACAGGACCACGCAGTGTTTTGTTCTGTTGTGTGTATACTCGTTATGACTTGGAATCTACTCGACGGGACTAAATAGAACAACAATACAACAACAGGAATTGAGAGCATATCAACGCAGATATTTCAAAGAACAGATGCACTACCCGAAGGTCTCACTTGTCAATACTCGCAAACCTGGAAGATTGCTATCTGGTCAAACAACTGCAAACAATCCTTTCGGGGACGCATTTGAAAGGAAGGTGATCAAACACAACACAGAGATCACCGAAAAATACCATTACTACCACACATGACTAAAATTTTGCTCAAGATCACTGTGTTGTGATTACTGCCTTTTGGTTGAGACTTTTCCAGCCATGGCCTTGTAACTCCTACCCACGTGATTGTGCAGGACACTGTGATAGTGAGTTCGAGGCCCATGAAGAGTACTGGTCCCTAGACCTCCTTAAGTGAGAGCTCATTCCAGAGCAGTCAGGAAGATTCACCCACCACCAACGAAGACTGGCCTTCAGCTGACAGAGCATTCCTTGGGTCCAGATCGCTGTGCTGAAAAGCTGTTGGAAGCAGGTGCTAGAGAGAGCACAAGCTGGGAACAGGTGGCAGTAGAGACCTCGCAGCAGGAGAAATCGTGCTGGGCTTCACAGTCTACAAAGACAGAAAGCTGAGGGCCTTTGATCAGTGGCTGAGGGCCGGGGAGAGCCCTGTCCTCAGGAGGTGTGCAGAGGAGTCTGTGGGGAAACTCACAGTGGAAATCCTATGGAAAATGTGGTATCTCTTTTGAGTCAACAGCTGGGAGTAACACAGAGAGCCCACGAGGTCCTCTGTAAATTTTGTGACCGAGACTATTAGCAAGGAATAAAGGATAAAAAGACCAAAGTGTTAACAACATCCTGGGACACTGAGATAAGTTCCCCCGGATTATGTAAATTGCCTCAAGGTAGGTTTTCGGAAGAAACCAGGTAGAAGAAATTCTAAAGACATGCACAGAAATGCCCACTTTGACAGCCACCGGTCCTTCCAATGGGAGCACCAGACAGCCACAGTCAGAACCTGGGGATAGAACCAAAGAACCAAGAAACTGCATGCAGAAGACCCTGTAAAAAAATCCTCTTCACACGTCCAGTTACCTTTTTGTTGAGACAATCTGCTCAAACATTTTGAGAAAACCAGCAAGGTAAAACCTCACCTGTAGATGACAAAGTGTAGCATGGCCACAGTTAACTTATAAAAATAATACTCTTAAGAGTGAAAAGACCTGAAAGAATTCTAAATAAAATGCAAATCTGTGAAAAAGACAAAATTTTAGGCAACAACATTTCTAAACCTAACCATTAACTATATTTAAAAGAACTTCAGAAGTCATACATGATAATCCTGAGGCAAACATCACATAGCCAAGATATACCATGATGATTTACACAGCAACACAGTCAAGTCTCTACCCAAATCATATAAAAACAAATTTATAGGTAAATGATTTGAATTTCCAGTGAGAACATTGGCTTTGATGATGCTCAATTAACAGAAAGTTATAATCAGGTTAGCAACTAAGAAATAATAATAGACTCATGATATAATATTATGCATTTGTTATACGATTAGGCAAAACACAAGGGGAAATTACTACCATACATTTTTAACCCAACAACAGTCAGGCACTTCTCTTGTTCCTAACCTGTTGCATGTAACTTATTAAGGAAAGCCCTTTAGCACTTCTCCTTTATAAGAAGATATTCTGGACTTTCCAAGAGGTTTCAGATGTGTCAGGAGTTTAGTAGAGCTTACCAAGAAACCACAGTAAAGTTATTTTACTAAAGATCTTAAAGTAAAAAACCTTCTCTTTTTCTTCTATTTTTGCAATTCCTGCCACTTGGTTTTTGACTCCGAAATCTTATTCTAATAAGAGGGCAAACATTTGCCTTTAAGGGAGATTACCTAAAAAATAAATTTTGTTATTTTAACAGGAAAAAAACCAATTCGGTTTACATCATATCTAATATTAAACCTCTTAAAAATCTCGCAATCTAAATCATTCCACTTTCATAAGACAAACTTCTAACTATATCAAGAAAATATTTTTCAATAAATTTTATAGAGTAGCTCTTTAAATGGTGAAAAGGAGCTTACTGACATTCACACAATAAGCTCTGAGAAATGCACAGATTTATCCTATGAAAACTCTACATATGATGTTTGAAAGTTAAGTCCACGGACTTCACTGTAAAAAGGGCTACAGACCTCACTGCTGAATATCACCATGGTCACCTTCTAAGGACTCCCCTTGGGAAGCTATGCACCAATGCCAATGCCTAGTCCACCCTTCAAAGCCACCTTGGAATTTTTTTTTCTGCAGTGGCCGTTGCACACTGTGGCATAGTGGCAAGTTCATGAACCTAACTGTATACTTTCTGTGGCAGAGGTTTTAGCCAGTTAACAAATAACTGCATGGAAACACCCTCCCTACTCACCTGACCTTAACCTCAACGATATCTTTCTTTACCTGAAGATACAGGAAATATTCAAAGGAAGGCATTTTGATGACAGTCAGGTCTCGGGGGTAATACGACATCTCTGATGGCCACCCTAGAAAAAGAGTTCCAAGATTGCTTTGAAGGGTGGACGAGGCGCTGGTGTCAATGCACAGCTTCCCAAGAGGAGTACTTCGAAAGTGACTGTAGTGATATTCAGCAATGAGGCACAAGGACTGACAATAGAGTTCACAAACTCATCCTATAAGAAGTGTTGCATATCTCACTGCCGAACATCACTATGGTCACCTTGAAAGCACAGCCAGGGGTCCCAGCTGACTTTTGGTATTCCCTTCGTAGTTGCCAATTGGTTACAGGGTTTCTCTGAAGACCCAACAGTCCTCATAAGACAATGAAAAAGAATTATTTCAGGAGGGTTCACTGGACCATGACAGAAACAATGACTCAAAAATGAAAACACTTCAAAGTAGGGTTGCAGCAGCCTGGATAGCAGTCCTGTAGGTTCTGCCACTGAGTTTGGGGTTTGCTTCTTATACTTCATCTATGCCTGGGGTATAGCTAGGGACAAAAAAATCAGTGATGTGGATCTGAAATATTTCCTGTTTCGGCAGGCAGGTGTCTATCCCTTGGCTGCACCCACATGCAGACTTCAAAAGAGTCTTGCCAAGGAGGCTTCTGGAACTGGCAGCAGCACTTACCCTGGGATGTTGTCCTTCGGCAGATTCTTGCTCCCTTGCTTGGATTCCCAGGTCCTGATTGAAGCTCTCTGATACCCCTCTGGAGGGCATACAGTGGTGACCTCTATCTCATCTGGGCATGTTTCTGAAGTAGGTCTAAGCTGGCTTCTTTGAAACACAAGGGACAATTTAAGCAACTCGTCTCCAGGTGTGGGCGACAAAATGAAGCGGACTGTCCCTCTGGAATGCTTCAAGGAGTGGTTAGGCTGGCCCTTCTCATCTCTATCTCATGAGTATTCCTTGTTAACAGGGTTAATTGCGGTTGAGCTGTAACTGTGGAAGCTGTCAGTATAAGAGGCTGGACTAAGGAGGAGATGTCCCTGCATTACAGTCGAGTGGCTGAACCGAAAGCTCCTTCAAGGGTTTCCTATGCTGACCCCTGTGATGTGTGGAGCAAGGGAATCATCTTCTCCCACATGAATTACCTCCAAGTTCATAAACGATAAAGATGAAGTGACTTTTGGAGAGTCTGACCAGGTTACGAGGAAAACCAAAGACCACATGAGTGGCTACTCCCTGAATAAACGCACCCTTTGGACTCTTTGCCCCATTCAAGGCCTATGGGAGGGGCAAGCTGTCTTCCAAATATGAAAGAATCATGGCTTCAAAAGTCAAGGGGCAGACTCTGCTGTGACAGATGACTTTTGTGTGTGGCCTTTCTGAATACCTGGGTCAACACATTGACCATGGGTTCAGCCCATCAATGTGCACATATTAACATGACACTACTTTCTGGATGTTGTTGATGCAACAGTTAAGGAGCAAGGGTCATCTCTGTATGTGAGGTTTATGGAGGAAGCTGGCCAGCAGAGGGCACGTACTGTGTACGAAAGTCAGGATGCCTGAGCAAGCTAAACAGTGGGACTGATCACCTGTGGCCGATTGTGTCTTCGTCCTTTTGCTCACTGATGTGTGTTGGTCGCTGAACTTCCTGCTGACTGGTGACAGTAAACGGCACTGGTGGGTTTCCACAGGCTTTTCAGGTACTCTGTGTGGCCTGTGAGAACAAACGGGCCAGTGGAGCCATCCTATTAGATCCCGGACTACTGGCGGAAACCCCGGTGGTGCAGTGCTGCAGTGCTCCATCTCCGAACCAAAAGGTCAGCAGTTCGAGTCAGCCAGGTGCTCCTTGGAAACTCTGTGGGTTGCTATGAGTCAGAATGGACTCGACAGCGTAGGTTGGTTTTCGATTACGGGGAACTCAACATAGGATCCTCTCAAGTGGGCCGAGATAATTTTAGAATAGACAGCAATTGTATTATACACTGGAACCTTTTGTGTCTCTTTGTGTTTGCAGCAGGGGACAACTTGCTCTATCATCTCTGTGCTAGGAGACATTTTTAGAGCACAGCTATTATATGAAATATAACACGGAGTCACTTGGAAGGCACTATGCTGAGTGAAAAATGACAAACATTGTACGAGACCATTACTGCAAGGACTTCCAAGGTTTAAGCAGAGAAGAAAGTAATCTCAGACAGTTACCAGGGTGGGGAGGGATGAAAAGGGACAGCCACAGATTAGACAGTAGATAGGAACTGCAGCAGGTGAAGGGAATGACAGGATGCAGTCAGTACAAGGGAGGTTAGCCCAACTGGATCACATCAAAAGCTCAAAGGCTTTCTAAGTACAACCCAACATTTTCAAGCACAGACTAGCAGGGACAGTTTTGGGGAACCACAGTTTTTCAGGACACCTAGGCTAATTAGCACAATGTGGTTTATTTTTTTTAAGAAAATGTTCTGCATATCACTTGGATGAGGGGTGTCCGGCTTCTTAACAGCTATAGTGGCCATCTAAGCAGCATCAACTGGTCCCAATCCACCTGGAGCAGTGGAGAATGAAGGACACCAAAGATAACAGAAAACCACGAGCCCAGCACACAGAAGGAGCCATGTGATCCAGACACTTCATCAGCACGAGAGACAACGAGATGGTGCCTGGTTATAACCAATGGCTGCCCTGACAGGGAACACAAGTTAAGTCCCTGATTTAGCAGGAGAAAGACAGGTGTGCAGAACAAGAACTCTACTAAAAAAGACCACACGCTATTAAGAAGTGCACACTTCATGGTCCGTCAGACGGCAGGGTCCCTTAAAAATACAGCCCCCGCACTCTCAGTTAGCCCAGAGACGAAAAGAGGACCAACGACTACTCTTCAGACAAAGACCAGACTGGACTAGAATATATAGGCGATGCTGGCATAGAATATGCTTCTTGGCTTAAACACAGACACAGGGCTGTCTGGGCAGTTCCTCTCTAGAAGTGAGATGAGAGGGTGGAGGGGACAGGAGTTGGTGGAACGCATATGGGAAATAGAGGGTAGAAAGAAAGAGTGTGCTATCACAGGGCGGTGGGGGCAACAGCAGTTACAGGTGCACGCTAATGTGTGTTTTGGGTTTTACATGGCAAACTGATACGCAAACTTTGGCCTAAAGCACAATCAGAGATTTTAAAAGAGAGAGACACAGTCAATTCCAAAGGAGAGAGATCTTCCCAGCACCAGAAAAGAACAGCCAGGAGCAGGGAGCTAGCCTCGGCACCTGGGACCCCAGCACTAAGAAACACCCGGAACCAGGAGACAGAAAGACAGATCTAGAAGTGCTGGCAGAGAACATCCGTAGGAGACAGAGTGGTGGCCTTTCCTGCCCACAGAGGGAGAAAGCTTCCCAGTGGAATAGGGTTCCTCTGGGCACTCATCAGCACCTAAATTCCATGCAGCCACACCATGAATTACTGAAACCAGGAGAGGAGTGCTGTGGGAGAGACTGCTGGTGTCGGAACTGGTCAAGACGGACGAGAGAACAGGGCAATCTGACTTCTGCCTCACAGACATCTTCTGAACCACTGACATCTCTTTTATCACATCCATTACTTTCCTGATCCACAATCCATTTTCCCATCTACGCCTCTTCACATTCTTCCTTAATTTGTTAGTAACAAGCTCCCGTCTGATGTCATTCACCCAGGAATGATTCTTTCAAAACCCACTTGCAGCCCAGAAGCTGTTCTGTTTTAAATCTCAGATACCCTCTCATCTATCTCTGCGGAATACCTGCCTGAGGCTGTCTCCTGACCTTGAAAAAACCTGGAGAGGTCTAAAGGACCTGTGGCCTCTGTCTCTTCCAGTGGGGCTCACATCGTCCTCAGCTCCCAAGTGTGTGAAAGCTGCCATCGTCATAATTCAGAGCTCGGTTGCTCAAAGCCTGTCACATAAGACATAGAGCTGGTAAAGGGAACAGTCAATCCAATCGGGTTGTGTTTACAGGAGTAAGGTCTACCTCAACGGGCAGGAGGAGCACTCTCTGGGAAAGTGACATGTGAAGTGAGACCAGGAGATGCCCATGGTTACAATGTTTGCTTCAGTCAACGGCAACAGCTAGTGTAAAGACTGAAAGGCACAGAAAATCTTCATCTCAAGGAAAGGTCTTAAAAAGCACACTGTGCCTCAAGTAACAGGACCCTGGATCTCAGCCAAAACAGTTCCTTACCAGCATTGTCCCGGGCTGCAATTTCCTTCACAGAGATAGATACCTTAAGGAGGAAAGAGCCTCTCTTCTCCCCAGGATGGCAGCTGGATTGCAAATACTTTCAAAGAGGAACAGTCAGCAATCTAACGGGGTTCTCAGGGTGGTGCAGAGACACAGACAGACAAAGTGGGATGCTGCTCTGAAATACCAACAATGCGGAAGTGGTTTTAGCATATGGTAACACGTAGAACCTAAAAGGAAAAGTCTACATTGTCAAAGGCAAAGCTGGCAATGCTCTGGAGGAAGCCAGGACGCCCAAATGTAAAGTCTCTCTCAGTTGCAGAGAACACATAGGATGCCAGCGACAGAACGTGGCCAGAAACGTGCATTTTAAAGTGCTCCTGATGAGACTTTAAAAGAAAATGACAAACACAGGGTGGGTCACTGGAAGAAAGAGATGCTTTCTACGCAGCGAAAAAGAAATTGTCTGAATTACATCCAAACGTTTGGTGGAAGATCTTCATGGTGGAGTACGGGATCTCCTGGCCACTTAAGAGTGAAAAAGAGAGAGGAAAAAGATGGACTTAAAATGAACTGTGCAAAATGAATACAAAGCTTAAACAGATGGAAAATTCTGGTGTACAAACTAAGGACACACATTTTAGAATTTTCACCAAGCACATGGCTACACAATCTTCTGTAAAAGAGATTCAGCCAGTGACTAATGATTCTAATCAACTATCACAGCAGAAAATTCATCAGCTACAACTGAAGGGGACAGAGAAACAATGCAAACAACACTGTCTGCCTCTTTGAATTTCATAGGAAGGGAACTGGTCAAAGGAGCTACATCCCTCCACTTGTAAGAAACGGACCGGACCACCCCTGGAGCACTCCAAACATCAGCAGATGTGTCGGAATTTGCACGGGTAACAGGCACGGCTGCCTCCGTTTCAAAGGGTGGAGTCACAGCCTCAGTTTTAGTTATTCAGTGCTGCTTTAATGGAAATACCACAAGTAGATGGCTTTAAAAAGAATTTTTTTTGTTTTCTTATCATGATGAACTGAAAGTACACAATCCAAGTAAATTTTGCACATACGCCTCTCTACAGCTCTATCTGCTCTCCCCACCCTGTGACAGCACACTCCTCTTTTGCACTCTTCCAGTATCCTCCCAACCAACACCTCTCTTTTCTCTCTACTCTCTGTTCTCTCCTCCAGGAAGAAGACAGATGGACAAACTTCTATAAATGTATAAAGCCATAAAATACACACATCACATGCTAACTCTGTGTCCCCAAGTCCAGTCCATTCGTACTCTGAGTGCTGACCTCAGTACTGCTTTCAGGTCTGGGGCTGCAGCAAGTCTAGGAGCCATGTTCCCAGGGGACTCTCCACTTTGTCAGACCATCAGTTCTGGTCTTTTAGTAGAGTTCGTGATCTGCACACCTCTTTTCCTCATGCTATGGCAGGGACTCTACATCGCTGTCCCCTATCAAGATGATATTAGTCACGTCCAGTAAGCCAGAAGTCCAAATTCAAGGTGTCAGCTCCAGGGAAAGGCTTTCTCTGCTGGCACTGGAGCAAATTCCTTGTCCTCAATCTCCCTGGACTAGAGGCTTCTGAGGCATAGGTCACCTCATCCTTTCCAAAGCATGTGCTCAGCTCCTGGCACTGCTCTTTGCTGCTATGAGATCCCCAAGTCTCAGCTTACTTTCCTTTCTGTTATATTCCCAGAAGCCACACCAGGCCACCGTACAATCCCACACATTAAGTCCTGCCCCACCAACTCAACTGCAGCCCATCCACCTTCATTAACATCAGAGAGGCAGGATTTACAACATGAAGGACATTACACAATACCAGCCTAGTTAAACGGCTACATAGATTTTGGGGGGAACACAATTCAATCCATGACAGTGTCCTAGGTTTTCAAGAGTCAGATCTTCATCCACTCAGTTCTGGGGGATGGGATCACTGCTCAGTGCTCAGAGGACAAGGCAGCCATGCCCAGAGGGCCTACTGGGTGGGGCTCAAGGCATGCAGCTGCCACTCAGACGAACTAGGAGAATGGGACCCCTCAAAGCCAATGGGCTGCAAGTGCCATCGGAGTGGGCCTGGAATGTGCAGCTGAATCCCAGAGCTGAGGGGCCTCCTCCCACAATCCCGAGAGCAGGGCCAATGCCCAGAGTCCAGAGGACAACAATAACGCCCAGATGGTCCCAAACAGCAGAAAATTATTTTGTATCCTTAACAGCTAATATAAATTGCTCCGTCGGGTTTGGGATTTATGTGGCACTCATTATCCCTTCTTCTCCTTCCATTTCCCCCACAAGGAATGGAAAGGTCGACCTCACACCTGTCGCACCACTCTACTGCATACACAGTCTTCTAGATTTCACAGGCTGACAGGTGGAGAATTTGGCCCCAGCATCAACTATTCCTCAAGTCTCAACTATACTTGATGGAGATGACTCAGAAGGTGAGATTCTGGCCTTGCAGTTGATTTACGACTCCACAGATGACACGATGGGGTTAACTGTGTTTTGGATGTTCCAAGGACAGGAATTTGAAGGGACCAAAGTTGTGGAAGGAAACCCTGGTGGCGTAGTGTTTAAGCGCTATGGCTGCTAACCAAACGGTGAGCAATTCAAATCCACCAGGCACTCCTTAGAAGCTCTATGGGTCAGCTGTACTCTGCCCTATGGGTTTGCTATGTGTTGGAATTCACTGGATGGCAGAGGTTGTTGTTGTAAAGGGTCAAATCTTATGGAATGAATTGCATCTCCCCAAAATCTGTGTCATAAATCCGAGCACCCATGCTATTGTTATAATGTTATTTGGGAATGAGTTGTCTTAGTCGTGTGAATGATGCAGCATTAGTGGAGGCTGCATCTTCAGTCATTCTTTCTTGAAATGTTAAACAGATTACACAAGGAAGCAAGCAATCAGAAAACGGAAAAGTGATTCCATGCTTGGATTTATGACACAGATTTTGGGGAGATGCAATTCAGTCTATACCTAGATGCCCAACAACAGAGGAATGGATAGGTAAACTGTAGTATATATATGGAGCATTACACAATGATAAAGAATAATGATGATTCCACGAAACATCTCATGACCTGGTTTCAACTGGAAGACATTATGTTGAGTGAAAGTAGTCAGCGACAAAAGGACAAATATTGTACGAGACCCTTATGATAAGATCTCAAAACCAGGCTTACATATAGAAGAAAAGACTCTTTGACAGCTGCAAGGGAGGGGAGGGAGAGAGGGCGAGGGGGGAAGGGTTTAGATTAGATAGCTGCTAGAAACTTGGTTGGGTCAAATAGGTGATAGCACACATTAGAAACAAGAACATTAAGTGGAACTTCAGCATAACTTGAATACTCCTTCCATCTTAACCCAATATTGCAAGGTTAGAGTAGCTGGGGCAGGGGGTGGGGGACCATGCTCTTAGGCAAAATCAAGGCCAAATGGCACAACTAGCGTTTTGCTAGGAGGGCTCTCTGCACCCCACATGGGTGAGTGGTGTCTGGGGTCTTAAAAGCTGCCAAGCTGCCATCCGAGGGCACAGCAAATGGTCCCAACTCAGCAGGAACGGATGCTCACCAAGGACTAAAATGACATGGGGTAAAATCAACCCAGAAGACAGAGAGACCCACAGTGAGTGCCTACATCGACTTACGACCAGAAGGAACGGATCATGCCTGGCTCCCATCAGTGATAGCCACGATGGAGCTCACTACATTGAGCCTCACTGGCAACACAAGAATAAAATGAGTTGCACCCTGAGATCTCCACTAAAAGACCTCAATTGATGGTCCTGTGGTTTCGGGGTTCCCCTGGGAGCATGGCTCCTGGCTCTGATGCTGCCCTTGTCCATAAATCATAATGAAGGTCCACTCTTCGGACACGATTGGATTGGACTTGGCGATGCAGAGTGACCATATACTGGATGCACTTTATGGTTCTATGCATCTATAGGATATCATCCAGCTGACCTCTGGCTGGAGGACAGAGAGTGGGTGGAGAGGAGGGGAAAGGAGACTGTTGGGAGGATGAGACATGTATGGAGCAGAGAGGAATAGTGTGCTGTCACTGGGCTGGGAGAGCAGTGGAAGTTGCATATGGGTGGGCATCTAAATGTATATGGGAACGTACATTTTCACTCAGTCATAATAAAAAAGAAAAAAAAAAAACAGAAAAGCGAGCTAGCAACCCAGGTGAAGATAACCCAGGGACAGAAGCCCCAAAAGACAAACATCTTCCACCAGAGGCCGCAGACACAAAGCCTTCTCCTAGAGTGCCCACCACAATTCAAACTTTCAGCCTCCTAAACTGTGAGAAAACAAACATGTTTGTTAAACGAACCCACTTGTGCTCTGTCTGTTACAGCAGCACTAGAGAACAAAAGGTACCCAAGTGGTACAGTGAATAACTGCTCAGCTGCTCACCACCAAGTCACCAGTTCAAATTCACCAGCAGCTCCTAGGAAACCCTATAGGGCAGTTCGACTCTGTCCTATAGATTCACTAAGAGATGGCAGCAGCTCCAGGGCACTGAACAACGAGATCTAACTACAACAAGGTACTGTTCCACTGACATTCATGCAAGTACTACACACAAGTGCCCAACAGTGGAAATAACCCAAATTCCCATCAGCAGAATCATGGATAAATAAAATGGAGTCTATCCATCTAGTGGACTATTATTCAGTCATAAAGCAAAATGAAGTTCTCGTAAATGCTACAGTATGCATAAAACATGAAAACACTACATCAAATGAGTCAGACACAAAACAAACATTCTAGGACCTAACTTGCACAACAAACCTAAAATAGGCAAGCATACAGAGACTGAAGTTTATTAGTGGTGACCAGGGGCTGTCGGGGGCTGAATGGAGGGATGAAGTGGAGTTACAGCTTAACGCAAATTGGGATTTTGCTAGGGGTGATGAAAAATTTAGAAACTGATACTGGTGATGTGGTTGCACACAGGGCCAGATTAATGGATGTTACTCAATTAAATATGTAAAACAGCTGAAAAAGAAAAGAGTTTTCTTGTATATATTTTACCAGACACACAAACACAAATTAGCATGAAATGAACACAAGACAGTATTTGAATAAAAAGCAACTTACTGTCTTGAACTCAGTACATACCTGAAAGGAGAGGGATTTAGATACCAGGGGAGGAGAGAGAGGAAGTGGGTATTTCAAAAACGTCATGCCAACTTTAAGCAGTACTCACCTAGAGAAATGAAATTACGTAGCAGGAACTGGAGTGTGCAAATGGATTTCCTCAGGTAACTGAATCTTGGTCACCTTCTTCTGAATATGAAAAAAGGTCTACCTCTACGATAAAAAAAACAAAACCTGAATTATCATTCAGCATACTTGAAAACAAAAGATTATGTTAACGGCATTTGATTTACCAATCATTTCACAAACTTGACACTTGAAGACACAGCATTTTGGAAACGAACCATACAGCTGGTCCTTCACCGTTTGGTGTTAGTTACCCTGGAGTGGATTTCAAATGATGGGAACTGTTGGTGCGATTCCCATGGGACACCATTTGCTGGTGTGATTAACAGGGGACACCACTTGCTCGTGTGATTACCAGAGGATACCATTTGCTCGTGTGATTAATACAGGACACCACTTGCTGGTTTGATTAACAGGGGACACCATTTACTAGTGTGATGTACATGAGGAGCTGAGGTTGAAAAGAATCACACTGACAACCAACTTTTCGTTTGCTGTCGGCAGAAAAGGGACAGTCTCCATCAAGTAGAGATTGACACCAGTTTGCTGAACCCAGCAGCTTTTATTGAGCAAAGTAAACAAGTTTTCTGCTGGCAAACTGAGAAAAAGCATCTCACCAGCCTTCCTTACTTCAAAACAAGTAGTGGCATTCCCAGGAAGGGGGATGAGAAAGTCCCTGAACTATTCTCCATCGAGTGCGAGTTTTCAGCACGTACCGGTATGTGGCACACTGACACAACCTTGTCTCCAGGGCTTTCGCCAGGCTTCTGCCATTCTCAAGACAAGCCCCTATCTTGAGAAGGACCAGGGTAGGGTCAGCAGGATTTCACATTCTTTCCAAACACACCCATTGCTACAGGTCCCCACAGATGTGCACAGCAGAACTTCTCCACAGGGTTTTCAAGGCTGGAGCCTTTTGGTAACAGATCACCAGGCTTGTCTTCCAAGGCCTACCTGGCTGGGTTTGAACTGACAACCTTTCAGCTAGTAATGTTAACCCTTTGCACCACCCAGGAGCTCCCTGTTTCGCTCTTTACTGTCTATATCTTCTGTTTTCTTATGCTTACATTCCACACATTTGACATACATTTAGGACCTTCATTCTACATTACATTTGGTTGAAAAGGAAACAAATTCTCTAATCATACTGCAGGTGTCACATACTATTTACTCAACTTAAGCCTTACTTTTTTTTGTACTCAAAATTATAAATTACATTTCTCCAGCAGCTGCACATTTGACATTTTTTTCAGGAAGAGCTCTGTGTGAAATAATTTTTATAAAGGATGAGCGGTCTTCTGCAACACTGTAACGCGGCTGCCCAAAGAAGAACAAATCTGTCCTGGAAGAAGCAAACATCAAGGCTTTTTAGCAGCCATGACAACACTCTGTCACCCACAGTCTGGGCATGTGATCATGGAGGATCCGTTCCTGCACAAGGATACCATGCGTGGTCAACTCCAGGGACCTTCAGAGAGATGCCCTGACAGAGTAAATATAAGTCATGCAAACATAAACAGTGATTATGAAGAAGGCACATGCCCATGAACTTTGTCCTATTGTATGTGGGGTTGCTGTGAGTCCGAACTGAAGACACAGTACCTAACAACGTGTGGCTGACCTTCGAGGATCCCTTCAAGTATTCTGATCTGTTATGGGGTTGAACTCACCTTTCAATTAGCAGCTGAGTGCCTAATCAAAGCGCACTGCTGACAGTCCCCTTTATACAGAGACCTCCCATTTCCACCTCATTTTTATCGTCACTGTTCGGAAATTGGGAACATGAATGGCCTTTGATCCGAGAAGCCTTCAACAAAAATATGACGCGTTAGTACTACAATCTGTGGCTGAATGACCAGCATCTAAGCTGGCTCATATCCTGTCTCATCCAACCATTAAAATCTTGGACAAACACTGCTGTTTCAGCTCCAGAAAACCTTCAGCGACCACATCACCTTCTATCTGCAGACCAAATAGGAATGGCTGTATTGTTTCACACATAATCATGACGAAAATGTCGGCTTTATACTCAAAGAAATTCAGGAAACGTGCCCGTAATTTCCTTCTGAATTTGGAATCCATTTGAGACAGACACGGGGGAACGATGTAGCAGTCGGCGTCTGCAAGGATTACACCGTTGGAAACCCCATGGGGCGGCTCTACTATCCTACAACGTTGCTATCAATTAGACTTCACGGCAATCTTTTCAGACGTTTCAAAATCCACCTACCTATTCCCAACTCATGCTTTAAATTCGTCTCTTAAATATCTACAAATATCTACACACATTAAAAGAGGAGATACATACATAACTCCTCACCATCTTAGTTTCTATATGAACAGCAGCACTCCAATCGCTGCGGCACTTGGAGCAGCGCACGGGACAGCGAGGGCTCAGGGCCTTCCCACTCGGGCCAACCGCCCCGAGCCTTCCCACTGTATTTCTCACAAACTCCCAGGGTAGTTGATGCTGTTGATCTGAAAAACCACTTTTGCTCAGCGAGAGTCCCATGGTTTTACCTGTCATTCCACCCAGAGATACAGCGCCACTCACCTACCAGTCGTACAACTTGCGGTACTTGCGAAGCGGAAGTGCCAGACGGCCTGGGCCCCACAGGGCTTCCGTTGAAGAGTGACGTCGGAGGGAGCTCCGCCCACCGGACCGCCCCCTTCGGGACCCTGCGGCCCTGCACAACGTGGCGACGGTAAGGCCCGCGGCTCTCGCGGCTCTCCCAGGGGTGAGAAGTCAAGAATGTGGGAGACAGTGGGAGCACAGACCTCAGCTCGGTGCGCTGTACGTGCTGCTGGAACAAGCATGACACACACAAAGCCAGGCCTCCCTCACACAGCAGCTGTCGAGGCACCCAGCATGGCGGCCGGCCCTCACACTACCACTTCCGCTTCCCGTTTTTGGCAACAGTTTTTTGCAATGTCACGGGCTCCGAACGCTGACCCAGAGGGCTCTACCCAGTGACCGGTCGAGTTCGGTGCCTTCGCTCGGTCTAAGGTTCTGTCCACTGGGGTCTTCTTTGCCTCTGGAAACAAAAGCCTAAGGTTTCTCAAATGCACAAAGAAACACAAGACAGTTCAGTAGGCAAAGATTTCTAATGTACTTGGAGAGCAAAGGAAGATGTATTTCCATACTTATCCATTTGAAAGTCAATATTTACCATGTCTTTTAGAGAAATATTCACCTCTCATATGTATTTGCCAGTCTGTAAAATTGTTATAAGTGCCTCCTTTGACTTCTCTTTTATGGTTTGTTTTCTCTTACCTATCAGGTGTCTCTCCTTAGGAATAGGCCACCAACTCTGCAAACCCAGTCTGAACTCTGCAAGAGCTGAGGACACTTGAGAGGAGGATTTTTGACGATGAGAGGCAGGTAGGCACTATTCTGAGGAAAAATAGGTAAAAGTGAAAGTCGTTTTGAAAATGTCTGTTGTAAACCATTTTTACTTTTTTCTCTGGTACAAACATGTATAAGAAATGGATCACATATACTCATCTGAACTGGTTAAGGGCTCAGTTTTGAGATTTGCATATATACTGATAGACCTCGTTGAACATTAAGTTTCTGTTTTATGGGATCTTGTGTAAAATGGGAATTCCACAACACTTAATTTTGCTCTTAAGGAATCTGTATATGCATCCAGAGGCAGTCATACACACAGAACCAGGGGACACTGCTGGTTCAAAGTCAGAAAAGATGGGCATCAGAGGTGGATCCTTGTACCGTATCTTTACCATGTGTGCACTGAACAAATAATCTGAGAAGCTGCTTTCTGCAAAGAGGAACAAGGCATCAGGATTGGAGGACGACTCATTAACAACCTGCCATACGCAGACGACATACCTTACTTGCTGGAAGTGAAGCAGATCTGAAACACGGATGAAGAGCAAGAACTATATCCTTCAGTACGGATTGCACCTGGTCATAGACTGTGTTCTCCACAAAATCAGTAGCAATTTGGCTATGCCTAATTCCTGGTATTCAGTGTGCTGCCTCCATTTTGCAATTCCTGCCCCTATGAGGTGAGTCAGGGTGGGTGGGCAGCAGTGGTTTTGGCAGACTAAGATTCAATGGTGTAAGTTGGTTTGGGACCTTGAGGCAGTCTATGGAGGTATGAAGGAAAAAATCTAGCAGAGAGAATCGGGACCCTCACCCTATCAAGAACACAGCACCAGGAGAAGAGTGCGTCCTTCAGGCCTGAGTTTCCTGGACCAAGGTGTTCCCCACCCAAAGACTGATGCAACACAAGGACTTTCCTTCAGAGCTGACACAGGGACAGCCCTTCCCCTAAATGTGGCCTTGTAACCTACTGGACTGTGTAAGAATGAACTTCTCTCTTAAAGCCATCCACTGTCTGATAATTCTGTTAGAGCAGCACTGGCTTCCTAAAACACATCTCAACATCAAGAAAACAAAAATCCTTACAACTGGACCAGTAAGCAACATGGTAATAAATGTCAGAGGTTGTCACCAGTTTCACTGTACTTGGGTCTACAATCCACACCCATGGAAGCCACAGTCAAGAAATCAAAAGATACACTGGGAACATCTGTGGCAAAGGATCTTTTTAAAGTACTGAAAAATGAGGATGTCACCTTGAAGACGAAAGTGTACCTGACCCAAGCCATGTTATTATCAGATGTAGCAAATGCATGTGAGAGCTGGATGATGAATGAAGAAGGCAGAAGAAGAGTTGATGCCTTTGAATTTTGGTGTTGGAGAAGAATGTTGAATGTATCATGGGTAGCCAGAAGAACCAACAGATCTGTTCTGGAAAAAGTACAACCAGAGTACTTCTTGGAAACAAAGATGGCAAGACTACATCGTACATACTTTGGACATGCTGTCAGGAAAGATCACTCCCTGGAGAAGGACATCATGCTTCACCGAGTGGAGGGTCAGAGAAAAAGAGGAAGACCCTCAGTGAGATGGGTGGACACAGTGGCCATAACAATGGGCTTAAGCATAAAAATAACCGTGGGCATGAGGCAAGACTGAGCAGTGTTTTGTTCTGTTGTGCACGAGCTCACTATGAGTTGAAACCGACTTGATGGCACCTAGCAACAACCAGAACAAGTGAGCTGAAATGGGCTGGTACTGGTCTTTTTGAATCAGAAAAAAGAAACACATGATCTACTACAACAAGAATGACAAATTGAAGAGGAATGGTATCACATTCATCAATAAAAAGAACACTTCAAAATGTATGCTGAAGTACAGACCAACTGCCACCCGTCCTCCATCATGAATCTCATAGAAGCAGGATTTACATTGTACAGGAAAATCACACAATACCAGGAATCATAGATTGGGCCAATGGCTCCACATAGTTTTGGGGGAAACAACAGGTGCAAACATGACAGATACCAAGGAAGAGACTGTACAGTTCTCTATGACACTCTCAAACCTAGAAACAGAGCATCATCCACAAGCAAGTGGGCAAGGAAGAGACTGTTCTCGTGCCCAACTCACTCCACATTCTATCCATGTCTACTGGCCCTTTTCCCTTCCTGATGGTAAGCAGTACAGGGGGAAGGGTTGGCAGGTGCAGCAGCTCCTAATGTTGAGGAGATGCAGGGTGGTACCAGCACTTTTTCTTTGGGGGATATGGAGAGGTATCTCAGTACAGGGAGATGGAGGCCTTTAATCCTCACTGGAAGAGGTCTTGGCTGACACACAGTGGGTGGAAACATGAGATGGGAGGATGAAGAAGGGGCAGTGAAAGACATTCAATGTGGAGGCCACTGGGTCACAGTAAACATGGTGGCTGGACTATCACAGTAGTGATTCCCTTCAAGGAAGAAACATCCTCATCTGTTAGGGATCAAAGGATAAATATCTGCCTCTTGCCAAGGAGAAAGAGACCTTGCTGAAAGCCTTCTAATACGAGAGGCCTAGATGGAAGTCTGAATGTGGGGTAGATATCTCCCCTAACAGGACCTACCCAGCCAGGGGTAGGAGGCCACCACCCCAGCAGGTCCTCTCACTTTGGACATAGACATTGTCCCTGTTCATGGTATAGGGGACAAGCTGGGTGACACCACAGGTCAGCTGGTTCAGCTCCCGGTGGAGCTTCTCTCCATCCAGACTGTGGCCATTAAGGACAGAGCAGAGTGTGTAGATGCCATCCACTTTTGGGGCTTCCTTGTGCTCTTTGAGGGAGAACGAGGGTATGACCACAAATGGTGCCTCCAGAGAGAGGTTCTGAGAGTCTTTGGGGGCAGGACAGAGACAGGCAAGAGGAAATGAGACAGGTGAAGACTTGGACTTGTGATTAAAGCAAGGGCATAAGACTTCTTTCTCTGGAGAGAATCCCTGGAGACAGAGTTGAAGATCTAAAGGAAATGTCCTAAGTGGTTCCAGCAAGGAGAAGAGTGAGTTCTGGAAGTTGCAGAATGGTACCAGGGAAGAGTCAGTCCTGCTCAGGAGCTCTGCAGAGCCTAAGAGTGGTAGTGGGGACTAGGAAATGCCTTGGTCCTGGAGCAGATGCCTCCCAAATTCTACCTCTACTGTGGAGGCTGAATCTGGCAAGACAGAGGGGAAATGACCAAAGGCCGTAAGCCTGGGATCCCTTGACACACTCCTGCTGTCTTTTCCAGATGTATCACCTAAGTGAGGTCAGTCTGCAATCAGAGTAGAGGGTGTCAGCACTGGGCTTACTGAGCAAGAGCCCAAGCTTGGGAGAAAAGAAGAGTTCAAGAGGAGGGCTCAAGGGGCTGAGGGAAAGTGTGGGCAGGGATGAGGTGGGCGCCATGCGGACATCACGGTCCTCTTACCAGGCTCTGCTGGATGCTGTCAGCCATAGTGAGCTTTGTAGTACCCTGTTATCCCATGTCATCCATATAGCGCAGGTTGGTGATGGTGAAGTTGCAGGTGAACCAGACCGGGGCAGGTTGAAGAGCTGTACTGGAGAGGAAGAAAAAGTTTTCCCTGTGGACTACAGTAATAGCCAAGGTTGCCTAGGACCCTGGTCAGAAGCAACAGCAGTGAACTACGTACGGCCATTGGCTGCAGGAGCACAAGGAGAGAACAAAGATTTGGGGAACCCAAACTTCCTCATTCGGTCAGCATTAAGTGAGCAGACATGAGTTCAAAGCTTTGTGCAATCATAGCTGTCAAAGGCACAGTGTTACCGACTGTATTGTCAACACAAAATTTCTGTTGAAACCCTCACCCTCTTACCTGTGAATCTTAAGCATCCAATATTATAGAGCAGAACTGCCCTCACAGAGTTCTTTTAGGCTAAAATCTTTAATTTTAAAATTACTTGGCTGAAAATTATTTCCAAAGTTGGCAGTAGTACATCAACAGGGAACAGCCAGGAATTCAACCCTGATGAACACAAAGGTGGTACAACAGGGGATACCACTGCTGATTGACAGTTGGATCTTGATGGAAAGCAGAAAATACCAGAAAGATGTTGACCTGTGTTTTACTGACTACACAAACACATCTGACTGTGTGAATTGTAATAAATAATGGAGAACGCTGGGACAAAAATGAAATTCCAGGACACTTCATTCTGCTCTTACGGAACCTGTGTACAGAAAGAAGAGGCAGTCATTCTAACGCACAAGTGAGTATTACGTGGCTTAAAATCCAGAAATACTTCATCAGAGTCATAATCTTTCCGCATTACTCAGCCTATATGCTTGGCAAGTAATCCTAGAAACTGGACAATACGAACAAGAAGGCAGGATTATTGATGCAGAAAGACTCATTAACAATCTATCATATGCATATGATACAAATTTGACTGCTAAAAGTCAAGTAGATTTCAGGTAAAGTCTTTGGTGTGGATTGGACATCAACGTAAAGAAAACCAAAATCCACGCAACTAGACTGGTAAGAACCATCATGATGAGTGGAAAAACACTGAAGTTATCAAGGATTGCATTTGACCCAGATCCATGATCAGTATCCATGAAGTTTGTTGTTGTTGGGTGCCATCAAGTCAAACCCGACTCATAGCAGTCCTGTCCACAACAGAAGGTAATTCTTCCTGGTCCTGGGCCATGCTCAAAATGGTTGTTAGACTTCAGCCCACTGTTGGAGCCATAAAGTAACAGTCAACAAATCAAAAGACACACTGCACTGTGAAAATTGGGTGCAGATGACCTCTTTAAATCTTGAAAAGCAAAGGCATGACTCTGATGACTAAGCTGTAGTGTCATGGATCGACTTGAGCCAAGATGCACAGTCTTCAACAGGATCCACTTATGCGTCATAATCCACTCTAACCTTTGTCTGAAGACTTGGCTTCAGGAATGATTTCACTTGTGGGCTAACACAGTCTGAGGACCAGGTCTTCTGGGGTCTCTCCAGGCTCAGTCAGGTCAGCAGGTCTGTTCTTGCTACTCCAATTTTAGTTCTACACCCCACTGTTCTCCCACTTCATCAGAGACTCTATTGTTTTCTTTGTGAGCACAGTCACTGGTGGTAGCCTGGTACCATCTAGTTCTTGATTCTGGCTGATAGCCTCTAGTTTAGGTGGCCCTTTATGTTGTTTTGGACTCCAAGGTACCTAACAACGTAATTGTGGAAGAAATAGCATTTTAGAACAGGCTTCTTAGGTTTTATTAATGAGGTAGTATCAGAGTAGGCATTTACCCATGAGTCCACTTGTCATACTGTGGATGCTTCCGTGTAGCTGTACTGATGCAAGCTTTATCACCAGTATTCACATTTCAGCTGAGCTTCCAGACTAGAACAGACCAGGAAGAAAGACTTGCCAGTCTACTTGAGAACATTAGCCAGTGAAAACCTTATGAACAGCAGTGGTGCATTGTCTGAGAGAGTGCCTGACAGTGAACCCTCCTGTGTGAAAAGGACTTCAGTGAAGACCAGCAAAGAGCTGACTCCTCAAAGTAGCCAAGCCAAGTGCCGTAGAGTCGGATCTGACTCATGGCAACCTCAAAATACAGTCAACCGTATTGATGTGGATGGAGTCAATCTTTCAGGACCCTCATTAACTCATGTGGCATGACTCAAAATGAGAAAAAAAGGCTGTAAATGTCCATTAATAATCAGAACCTGACATGCATCAAGTATGAATGTAGGAAAAGTGGAAACTGTCAAAAATGTAATGCAATGCATCCAAATCAGTATCTTCAGCATTAGTGAGTGGAAATGCTCTGCTGTCGGCTCTTTATTTACTGAATATCCAGATGGCCCATTATGCCAGGAATGGCAACTTGAAGAGGAAATGGGGTTGCATTCCTCATCTAAAAGAACATTTCAAGATGTATCCTGAAGTACAGTGCTGTCAGTGATAGGATAATACCCAGAAGCCTACCAGGAAAACTGATCAAATGACTGCTATTCAAATATCTGTACCAACCAGTAAGGTCAAAGAGGAAGAAATCGAGGAGTTTTTACTACGTTCTAAAGTTCGGCATTTGTCAAACATGCAACCAGAAGGCATTGACAATCACTGGTTATTGGAATGCGAAAATTGGGAACAATGAAGGAAGAGTGGCGGCTGGAAAATAGGGCCTTGGTAATAGAAATGATGCCCGAGATTGCATGACAGTATTTTCTAAGATGAGTGACTGCCTCCTTGCAAATACCTTTTTTCCCCTGACATGAATGGTGACTATACGCAGGAACCTCACCAGATGGAAGATGCAGGAATCAAATGGACTGCATTTGGGGAAGGAGACAATGGAAAAGCCCAGTCCTAGCTAGTTCAAGGCCAGGGACTGACTGGGAAACAGGCCTTAATGGCTCCTATGTAGGTTTCCTGCTGAAAGTTAGAGTAAGTTCCTGAGAGCCAAAAGACATACTTGAGTATACACCACCTGAGTATAGAGACCACTGGAAAAACAGATGTGAGGCACTGATCAGTAATGACCGAAGACTACACAAGCTGTGGGGTGACATCCAAGAAGTTATACCTCAAGAAAGCAAGAGGTCACTGAAAGACAGGAGAGAAAGAAAAGGGCCAAATGGATGTTAGAAGGGACTCTGACACTTGCTCTTGAATATTGACTAGCCAAAACAAAAGGAAGAAAAGAGGAAGTAAAAAACAAATATGGAAATAAAGCAAAGTTCTATGCAGTTCATTCCATATACACACCCACCAAGAGACACATTTTTCTTTCTGAAAAAATGCATCAAGGATTCTCGGAAAAAAGAATGGGAAAACAAAAGAAGCATTCTTGAGACTAAAGAGACAGAAAACCACAGAGAATGATCCCCAGGCTGGATTGGTCGGTTTCTTGCAGTGACTTCATAAGGAGCAAACTGTTGGCAACTCCAAGCCCCTGTATGTGTTCCAGGCAACCTAGGTCTGGGGTCCGTCTAGCACAGGCAGGTGTTTCACGGACCTGAGAGACTGTGACCACACTTACCTTGTTTTTCACTTTTAGTGTTTATTGATTTGCTCATTTTTCCATTGCATTTTATCTTCTTTGCTTAATGTCTCATTAAGTTTTGGTCATTATTTGTTCAGTTATTTCTCTCCTTATTTAGTTATTCACTTAGTTTTTACTTATTTAGTTGTTTGTTTATTGACTCCATTTATTTACAATATGGAGACAGGAGGTGTGGTGAATAATCAGGAGCATTTATCACAGACGGAGAAACAAGAGAGACGGGAGCTCAGTCCCCAAACCATCTCCAACTTTTCCAGTCCGACCGCATGTTCTTACTGGGTGTCTAAGGGAGGACAGAGGTGAGTGACTGCATGCCGACATTCAGGCTTGGGGGACAGCAACTGTGGAAGAATGCATGGAACTCGTGATGGGGGATGGGGTGGTCAGCTGGAGCCCCGTGGGCGTATCTGGGATTCTCCCAGACCCTGCTCCCACCCTGACCCCACCCCCATGACTGTTACCTCCACAGAGGTGCCTGTCTGTTAGGTGAGCCGGAGAGAACCTGCGACAAACCGGCTGCAGAGATTTTATCCTATTTTATTGGACCAGTGCCTGGTGTGTCGCTTCCCTTCCTCAAGGCTTCAGTGCGTGGTAAGTCAATCTGGAATTTCCCTGGGGCCAGGTAGTGCCGGGAAGCAAAGGCTTTGTGAAAAGCAGACACGTAGAAAAACGGAGGTCTCACCTGCTTTCATCCCCTACCTCTTCATTTCCTCAGCAAATTGTGCCGATTTTGTCTTTTTCACCTTTAGCTTTTCTTGATGTCTTGGTTCTCTTTAGTGACAACTTTCTCTCATTTTCTGTCATTTCTTTGCTCTTTTTCAGTTTATCTGGTTTTCCCTTTATTTCCTCAGTGCCTCATTTTTGTTTACTCTGTACTTCTGTTTGCTTATGAATCCTTTTCCTATTATGGTATTTCCTCATTCTGTATCTTTTCTTTCTCTTTCACATTTTCTCTTTCTTTTGTTTATATAATTGATCTTCTTGGTGATTAAACTTGAAATCGTACTTTTCCATTCTCTGCTTTTGCTTTTCTCATTTCCACTAATTCCCTGTCTCTTCTCTGTATCCTTTTCCTTACACTTTAGTTTCTTTTTACCATTCTTTTCTCATTTCCCCATTGTTTATTGTATTTTATCTTTTGAATACCTTTTCAAATTTCCCGTTTTATTTATTTTAGTTAATTTTCTCATTTGAATTTCCTCATGTCTTTCATCTCATACCCCTTCAAACTTATAGTTTATTATTTTCCTGATTACTGAATTTTCTTTTTATTCTTTTCCCTTATCTCTATTCTGGTTAGTTTCATTTCACGGAATTGATCTTCCTGTTCTTTTCTTACCTCTCTCAAGTTTTTGAAGTTGTAATGTCTTTTTTTCTCATTTTTAAATTATACTTGCTCTTTTTTTCATATTTTGTGAAATTTTTAGTTATTACATTTCCCACTACTTTTACTTATTTATTTCTTTTCTCACTTTTTCCATCTTAACCCTAACACAAGGGCACCTCTCATCCAAAAGCCCAAAAGGCCCCGAAGCCACACTCAACATGCTGCAGAACCACTCAGCTGTTTCTGCTGAGGAGGAGATGTATGTGGGACACTACCACCTCTTCAGAACCATTGGCAGGGGGACATTTTCCAGAACAATGTTAGCCCAGCATACCGTCACCGGCCAAGAGGTAACCATTAAAATGCTGAGCAAGACCCAAAAGGCATCCAACTTCTACCAAGAGGTGAAAATATTGAAGGATCTCCATCATCCTTATATTGTAAGGATGCTTCACATTATAGAGACTCAGTACCTTCTCGGCATGGTCTTGGAGTACGTGAGTGCAGGGCACTTGGGGAATTATATAAGAGCTCACGGCTTCCTGAGTGAAAAGGAGGCCCAAAAAACTTTCAGACAATTAGTCCGGGCTGTACACTTTTGCCATAATGAACGTTTCGTGCATAGAAACATAAAACCACAAAACGTGCTGTTAGATGACAGGAAGAACATCAAACTAGCCAACTTTGGGTTTGCAACGGAATTCACCCAGGGGAATAAGCTGAACACATTCTGTGGCACTTTGCCTTATTCTGCCCCAGAAATGGTGCTACGAAATCCGTACGATGGACCCCCCGTGGACATGTGGAGCCTGGGAGTCACCCTGTACGTCATGCTAAGTGGATCTCTGCCGTTTGATGGTGACACCTTCAGTGAGATACGAAATCAGATCCTGGCCACAGAATACATTATTCCTGGCCACATGCCTACGCAGTGCACACACATGCTGAGCACAATACTTACTTATGACCCAATAGAGAGAGCCACATCAGAGGCCATCCTAGACCATCCATGGATGATGACAGTTGACAATGAGAACCAAAATGTGTCTGTGCAGCCACCCTCAGACCATTAAGACTGACAACGCATTCAGGCCATGGGGAACATGGGTTACAGGCAGGAAGAGATTCGTGACTCACTGTTCAATCCAAAAGATGATAACGGTATGGCCACCTCCCTGATGCTAGCTCAGAAGACATCTGAGACACAGACTCATGCCAATACCCTGAAACGCAATACTGCAGCACACTGCACTGACAGCCACACCCGTGTCTCCTCCCATGAGGTACGTCCCACCATCTGTGTGAAACCCAAACAGCTGAGTTACAGTGTACTTGCCATTCCCACCTACGATTACCACTACCACAGCCCACTGAAGACTCCAGCTTGTAGAAGGAAGGGGGCCTCTATGGTGTTTGCTTCTCCCTCAGTTCCCCTTGCAAAGTTCTTCCACAACAACCCAGGATAGCCTGGGCAGAGCCAACCAGACGCTGAAATGGCATGCCAAGCTCAAAAGTAGTGCAGTGGAACAACCCAGCAGAGTCCCCACGTGCGTAACCGTGGCTGCCCATGGCTGCCTCCTCAGCTGAGACCAGTAAGAAGGGTGGAGCCTGAGAGGAAATCCAGTTCCCACATAGAACGTCAGCACTTATTCTGTCAAAAACGAGCATGTGCGAGAAGTACCGACCAGAGTGTGACTCCAGCCTCTCCCTCTGTCAGAAGCCATGAGCCACAGGATGCCACTGGCCAGTTCTTTTAAGTTGATTACAAAATATCTTTGTTGTACCTGTATGCAAACAGAACAGAAGCTGTGTGACATCCAAGTTGAAGATCAGAGGCTCAGACCTTGAGAGGCCAAGCCACAGTCTCTCAGGTATAAAAGGAGGAGGAAAATAAACAGTTTCATGGAGCCCAGTGACATAATGCAGGAGATATGCCAAGTGGTAGACACGAATGACTGTGAGTGGGATCTCACAAGTACACACTGCTTTCTTTGCATGAATGGCCCACCAGGACAGTAGATCTTGGTCCAGTCGACAATGGAGGTGTGCAGACTGCCATGGCAGGCTCTGAAAGGGGTCCAAGTGAAGAGAAATTTAGGCATCTTGTTGGCCTTCAAGAAGATCACCTCCAAAATCACCAGAGATCTGGTACTGTAGAAACGTGTCACCACCGGCCAGAGACAAAAGAGGAGTTCACATGTTTAACCTCCCTCATGATTCTGGAGACTGTGTTTTTCAAGGCCACAGAAGACCCTGAAATTCTCTCCACTTGAACTGCACTGAGATACCACCAAGGCAGTAAACACACCCTGATGCCAATCAGGTGATTGTGGTTCTGAATGAACAGTGAGTCACAAATCTCTATGTGTCTATAAACCATGCTCCCCATGGCCTCAAGGCACTGTGGGTCCTCACCAAGTTCTCTTGGCCTGAATGCCATCTGTACACAGCAACAACTCTGTCTATGCAAGATCCTACTTACAACCATTGGCATCCCACAGAGGGCAGATCTGCATCATCTCATCAGGCTCCATGGAGCTGGTCCTTCATGTCGGCTTCCATGAGTGTGACGTTTGAGATCTGATTATCTCCACCACATCTTGCTCTCAAGTTCGTTAAGGTCCCTTCAAGCACAGGTGAGGCAAAGATTCATCAAAAACAGACACTGCCAACTTGATCGGTTGGGGGTAAGAGGTCTGGATGTTTCTGCCTTGGGAAGCCATTTGATTTCCATCAGGGTCCTCAAGCTCCCTCTAAAATCCAGTGAAAGTAGTCAATAAACAATGAACAAAGTTCACTGAACAGTGAACCAGGAACTGCACAGTTCAACTCCACAAAGACACACCTTGAAAGAAAGGCTTGCAGTCTCATTCTCATGTATCTGGCATTTGAAGAAAATTAGAAAAAGTCGATGAAACATAAAGGACGTGTTGAGTATACCCCACCTGAATTCAGAGGCTGTCTCAAGAAGAGGTTTACAGCATGGCAAACGAGTCACCAAAGACAAAACAAATTGTGGGAGGCCATACAACAGGAAGATGACATTTTAAAAGGCAGGAAAGAAAGGAAAGACAAAAAGGAATGACATGGAAGCTTGCTCTTCAACATCCAGTGAGTAAAGCAAAAAGAACTGATGAGGGAAAAGCTCACCGTTAAGAAAACAGTTGGAATTCAGCAGCTGCTGCTTGGAAACTGTATGGAGCAGTCTTATTCTGTCCCATACAGTCACCAGGAGTCAGAATTGACTGGACGGTGTAAGTTTGCTTGGTATTCGGGGGGATGCATAGGCCCCAAGGTGAACCCTACCCATGTTTTGTACTTGTTTTGCAGAACTGCTGAGAAAATGGGAGGTTTGCACTTAAAGAAGAACTCAGAGGGAAAAAGTGGCTGACTTGCTTTTGAAATTTCCAAGCAGTAGTTTGCTGTTGGAAGCCTTCCAGCAGGAAAAGTCAGAGCCCATTGCAAGACAGCCCCTTGCAGGACTGGGAGTTATAGGGAGCCAGTGAACAGACAGCTTGGTCAGCTCCCTTAAGCTGATTGTCCAGGTTGAGTCAATGAGTGCAAGTGGGGGAAGAGCAGGAACCAAGTGACAGTCTAAGTTTGGGCAAGTTCTATTGGCACCGTGGGTCCTAGCCTGCAGGGCCAGGGATAAGAGGGAGAAGCAGGGTGGCTACTGAGAAGGAAGGCAACTGTGTGTGACTTAGCCCAAGAGGACTGGGGATGAGAGTGTGGGAAGGAGCTGTCCGAAGTGCCTGCCAGTAAGTGTGAACTCGAGAGCCTGGGTCTGCTACCCCTTGTCAGTTAGATTGGAAGGGCAGGGATGAGCCGACTAAAACCCACCCAAAGGAAGAGAAAGGTGTCTGAAAGAGCTGAGAAAGCTGGTGTAGACTGCTACAAGCTGATGGCGCCCTGCGGACTGGATTTGAAACCCCAACCAACGTTTTTTCTTTGCCTTTATCTTGCTAACCTGAAACTTCTGTCTGAGCCATGTTTTTCAGGAAATCACAGCAGATGGTGGCTCCATCCACAACACGTGCCCAACCTACAACCTCTCAGCATGCCCAGATTCAGAGCCTGGCCTACACTGACACAGGACCAATTTATCACCAGAAAGGAAGTGCTTCCCAGCCAGTCCTTTCACCAGAGACTATCCCAGAAGCCATGACAGAAGAGGATGCCACTTCTGCACCTCCACATGTGGACATGCAGCAGGGGAGCTAAGGGCAGAGAACTCTACTACCAAACCTGACCCCTGGACACCACTGGAAATAAAAAGCTTTTGAGCCCCGTGGGACAGTGAACACATGGTGTTAAGGCTGCTAGACTCGTGTTACTCCTTATCTACACAGACAATAAACTTGAAACTTTCTGTTACCCTTGCAATTCGTGTCCCTCTTATTTCAGTCAGCTAATAAGACAGGACAAGAACCCAAACACAGTTCTGTTAGAGAGACAGATGTTCAGCATTCTAACCAGATCACATTCTTCAAGACCAGAGAACATGCTCATCACCTCAGTACTGATTTGACAGGGACGGCCAATTTGAACACTGGCTATCGCAGTCAAGGGAAGAGAAAGTCACCAGGAGGCTGGCTGACAGGCTTTCATGAATGTGCCTACATTAAATGAAGGAGACAAGGGTGGGTGCCCAGTAAAGAAATTCTTCCTCCCTGATGAGGCTGGAAAACTGAGTGTTACTGGACAGAACTCCAGGTTCTCTGTATCTGCCCCAAATAGCCAATCTCTGAGACACGTTATAGGGTGGATGATGAAAGTTTATTACCATGTCCTGTCGGACACAGGGAGCAGGAAAATACTTGTCCACCAAGGTCCTGCTCAAATTTTGTCAGGCAAGGTAGAAGTATTTAAAGGGAGAGGGGGTTCCATGCAAAATGTAAATAGAGGTACTGGGGCTGGTGCCAGGGAAACAATCAGTTGAAAAGGGGTATCCGATGGTGGGGCTCAGAGGTCCTTTGAAGATACATATCAGGAATAGGAATCCGGAAGGCTTTCGTCAGAGGTCCCAGCTGTGGCCTGGGTCTTTCGCTGGCTCCTCCGTCTGTTTTCATGTGGCTAAAAAGCTCTGAAAAACTACAGGCATTATTTCCACAGCTCCTGTCAGCGACTTCCTGCCAGGGCCAGGAATTTTTAAGACAGGAGAAATAACAAGCTAAGCTTACAGAGAAAATTTAATCTTTGCTGCCTATCTCAACTTCCTTTTTTAAAATCGGGGTGTCTAAACCTTATCTCCTATTTCAAGAGGATGGGGGAAGAGATTGATAGAATTTCTTGATTCATTTCAGAGTGTTATCAGGGTTTTCTGAAGACCCTCAAGGATCCTTATCAACCTGCAAAAAAGAATCATCTAGGCAGACGTGGCAGGCCCATATGGCTTGATGGGAAACAGTGTACAGCTGCGCTGGGCAGTGGCACAGTGTACAGGACTCCTGTCGCTGCACCACCGATGGAGCAGGGGCTGCATTTTTGTAGTCTGTCTCCACCAGGGTACAGCTGGGGACAACAACTCAGTGATGGGATCTGACATCTTGCCTTCTTTGTCAGGAGGCTGCTTGTCCTTTGTTTCAGTGCTCACGCAGACTTCAAAATGGTTCTTCCCAAAGGGGCCTCCGGGCCTGGCAACAGGACTTAGTATGCGGTGTCCCATGGGAGCAGTTTCTTGCTCCCTTGGTTTGGTTCCCTGATGCTGATTCTAGTTCTCTTGTGCCCCCACTGGAAGGACATCTAGTGGTCACTTCTACTGCATCTATGCGTGCCTCTAACTTGTGTTGAAACAGCTTCTCTGAAGAAGTAACTTGAGAGATAATGAAGCAACTCGTCCCTGTGAGTGGGCAGTGAATGAGTTGCTTATCGCTCCAGAATGTCCCAGGGTGTGGTTAGGCCGGCCCTGTCTCAGTCTTCCCTAGGAGATTCCATATTCGTAATTCTTGAAGGAAATACCATGGAGGTCTCTTCTGTTTCTGCTTCATGCAGAACAGGGATGCAGGCCTACCCATCACGGTAGAAATCCCTTGCTGACTGTGCCAGGGATCTCTGCGGGCCAGGATGGTCACGAGCAGACATTCCTTAGAACCCAGGCATCATCATTCCCTTTACTAGGAAGAGTTCTAACCTGAAAGAAACTAACTAAACAAGGAGTTTAAAGACACAAGGCCTGAAAACAGACAGAGTAAAATCCAAGTAATTGATGAGAGATGTACCAGTGAACAAAAGTTGGGGACATTTAGCTGTTAGGAATTTCTTTCTGACTCATCAGTTCAGGTTTTAGTAATGACAGTCAGGAGGGTCTTCAGTGCTACAGATTTTCTATTTCATAAATGTTAATACAAAATGTGAAGAGTAGCAAGTCTTCCACGATTCCATTTGAATGGCTCCTGTGAAAGCTTGCCTAAAAGACAGCCTTGAAGATTTCTTTGCCATTGTCTTTACACCTCAGCACTCCTTGGATGTCTCCTTGTGAGTCTACCTCCAGCTGGGTCACACCCTGACTGCTCCGGAACAAGGAAAAGTGACCCATCAATCATTAACACTTGGACTTACTGGACATCCTAGGTGGGGGCCATTGCAGGCTCCTTCAACTCCTGGTGCTGGTTTTTCACAGGATAACAACATTTGGTTCCTCACCAGGTTATTAAGCAAGAGACAGCAATCTTCTCATGAGTCTCATTGCCGTAGTGAGCAGTCTCAAAGTACCACAACATTTTACGCCAAGGCCTTCTTTCAACGTTTAGGTGTGTAAAACCAGGGAGGATGAGTTTTATGATGTCTTAATACAATCAGAATGCAGACTAAGAATATAACTATTCCTTGCAGTAGTCATCTATTTCATGGACATAATTTTTGATGGTAACTAACTAAACATCTGGCGTTGGGAATGTTGTTACAATAATGTGAAAAAATAGCTCAATGTCTACTTTTAATGGGCAGATGACAATCCTGGGATGACAAGAAAACTGAGGCTTTTTGGTAATCTCATGTCAGCTTGGCTTATGAGGTCAGTGAGCACTGTTTCTAGCTTCCATCCCATGAGGACCTCAGTTTGTTGTCTTATACTCATTTGTTGTCTTATACTCACTGATGGCCTTCTCAAAGAGTTTGTCAGTTCAACTATACCATAAGTAGGAATAAAAGCTCTTGGAAATGATTAATGCTAGCCTGTGTGGCAGACCATGACACCTCTTCTGACTCAACATTACCTTTGCCAAATTTACCAGCATCATTCCTATGAATAGCTAATGGTCATCTTAAAGTTCCCGAAGCACATCGTAAACATATTCACAAGCAATCTGAAGAAGAGCAATTTGATAAATTCACTCAGTTAGAAAGGAATCTAAATTAGTACAGTTGGATTTAACACACGCACACATGAATCTATAATCAGCACACCAAGTGTGTTTAGAGAAAACTGAAGTTACAGAAACACTTGTGACAAGTTTTCAGTACAGAATGAATGATTATCAAGGTAACAGCACAGACCTCCCCTGCTGGAAGGCTTCAAATACTCCCTTTAAAATATGCTATCTGTCCCTTTGAGGACACGCTGCCTCTCCTTGGTTTGCCTCCTAACAGTCATGGGTCACTGTCTCAGAAGCAGAAATGGAAAATAAGATGCAATGGAGTCTGAGCCATGGGGTATTCAGGAATCAGTTTTGTTTTTTCCCAAGCTTACCGTTCCAAAGGATAGAAAAAGGCTGTAGCCTCTCTGGGTTACCCCAATCTTCACGAAAGCCAGAAATCAAGATTCCAGAAAAACTATGTCTACCTTTTTCATGGTGTCCTCTTTTGGATCAAGCTCTCACCATACAATCTTGGATCCAAAAAGTTTAAGCAATGGTCATTGAACGCCATGTGTTTTCAAAGATATTAGGTAACTTACAGTGAAGAAGGAAGCCTAACAGAAACACTAACTATACCATTAGGCCAGCAGTCTGAAATAACTAATGAACCTATGACCCTAAGGTCCTTGAATGAGGAAACAAATCTCAGGAGGGGTTTGTTTCTGCTGAAGCACTATCAGTACCTGTTTCTCATTACCTCCGTAACAACTGTATTCTGTAAAACCTCAGATTTCATAGTAATACAAATACAGCAACATTTATGTACTGAGGCACAAAGGGCTCCTTTGTAGAGCAGGAAATGTAATGTTATTCTGCTTTGTAAAATCACAGCTCAAACTTCAGTCATTTTTCTGATTACAATATTTAGAAAAAACTTTGCTGTATTTCACAACAGGAATTCTTGATTTGAGAATTAAAATACCTAAACCCATTAGTTAAATAACTTAGGAAAAGGGAAAATGGTTTCTTATAGCTAGAAAGTAGGACCTTAAAACATCAACAATATTCCCATATAAAACCCAAGTGGGTTTCTCTGTGGCACGGAAAGCAAAAGTATATAAAGCTAAATTATGACAAATGTCTATTAACTCAATTTAATAACAGCAATTTACCTAAAAGTTTTGGACATTATGTTAAGCCTGTAATTGAAACAGTTTATGTCAAGAGTCCCAAGTTTTCATTCAACTTGTACTATGTCTCACAGTTTGACCAGTCTAATTTTAACCCATAAAGGTTCTATCAACTGGCTTTGGAAACCACAAAGTCTCTCTGGTCAGCTGACTAATTCTCCTCCTGAGGGTGACACATCTTTACAGGACATTTCAGACGTGTCTCAAGGTTCCTCTAACAAAACAAGACAAAATTTCTTTACACTTATTTCACAATTTGGATTCACTCAGCTTCAGATACTTATAATCCATTGCGATCCAATCAATTCTAACTCATAGCAACCCTAAAGGACAGAGTCGAACTGTTCCATAGAGTTTCGAAGGAGCACCTGGTGGATTACAACTGCCCACCTCCTGTTTAGCAGATGTAGCACTTAACCACCATGCCACTAGGGTTTCCTCGGATCATTGTCGCCAGTAGCCATTCTTCTTCTTATCTGTCTTAAAACTGCCTCCACCTAGGTGGAGGGTCTTTTAGAAGCTGTTCTGGAGCTATATATACCACCTTAGAGGCTAGAAAACAGGGAGAGGTGATCTTGTCCTGCCCTCATTCCTTTGACTCATAAAAAAGACACATGTTTCAGTTGACCAAGGTGTTCTCAAGGACGAAAGATACTTCATTTCCCTTTTACTGTTAGGGAACTACTACTTGGATTTTCACACATACATACATTTTTCCTTGTCTGGGACCTACAACCAAGGTCTGTAAGTTAGGCTTTTCAGCTCAGTGACAGTTCTTTTCCGATGTACTCAAAATTTTGCTTTCTTTTACATCTCAAGTGGAAACCCTGGTAGCATAGTGGGTTAAGTCCTACATCTGCTAACCAAAACATCAGCAGTTCAAATCAGACAGGGGCTCCTTGAAAACTCTCTGGGGCCATTCTGCTGACCTCTAGGGCTGCAATGAGTTGGACCTAATTCGACGACAGTGGGTTTTTACGCATCTCAGTTAGCTTAGCCAAGACACCCCACACCTTGATTAGGAGGATTTAGGCATCAGAGATTTCTCCCACATGTAGAAACAGTTGTCAGTCTCAAAGAATTTAAACTAGAAATATCCTCAAATCATTCTGGCTCAGGGGACTCTGCTACAGGTAAAGCCTATCCTGGCCATGACTTGACAAGACGGGGAAGTCTGAACAAGACATTTAAGGCAAAGAGACTCAAGAAACACTTAACAGAAAAACATTTCTTCACAAAAACAGAGATAGGGAATACAACAATAGTTAGAAAAACAAGTCCAGGGTTAAATGGGCCAAAGTTGCCAGCCAAGGTCAAACTTTCAAAGTTTTCCACACACAACAAACACTCTGCCTAGATGACTAAAACAATCTTTCAAAAACTTTTCACAGAAGGGTCTCTGCAACTGAATATAAACTTGACCAAAATACTGAGTGGCTGAAAAAACAGGTTTTTGGACAGAAGGCCAGCAGGAAAAGTAAAGCTGGTTGGGCAGTAAAAGGTTAAAAGAAGGCTCCTGGCTCTAGGACTGAACAGCACGACGACATGAAAACAGGAATTGACAGACCATCAAACGTGATGCTTCCATAAACACATGCAGTGCTGGAAGGCGAGGCCTCACCTGTCAATACTAAGGAAACTGGAAGACTGCTACCTGGCCAACCAACTACAAGCAGTCCTTTCTTGGACCCATTTCAAAGAAAGGTGATCAAACACAACACAGAAACTGCTGAAAAATATCAGTGATATCAAATACAAGGAAAATCTGGCTGAAGATCATTGTGCTGTGATCAGTGCCTTTTGTGTGAGGCTTCTCTAGCCATGGCCTTCTAACTCCTACCCATGTGATCAGGCAGGACAGTGTGACAGTGCAGTCCAGGCTGACAAAGAGTACTGGTCCCTATCTCCTTAAGTGACAGCTAATTACAGAGCAGTGAGGGAGATGCGGTCACCCGCACAGAAGCACGGCCTTGAGCTGACAGAGCATTCTTTGGGCCCAGATCACTGTGCTGGAAAGCTCTTGGAAGCAGGTACTAGAGAGGGAACAAGCTGTGAACCAGTGGCAGGAGAGACCTCACAGCAGGAGAGATCATGCTGGGCTTCCCAGTCCACAAGACACAAAGCTGAGGGCCTGTGATCAGTGGCTGATAGACAGGGAGAGACCTGCCTCCAGGACAGGATAGTCTTTGGGGAAACACACAAGGGAAATCCTATGGAAAACGTGGCCTCTCTTTTTGAATCAAGAGCTGGGAGTGTTATAAGAAAATGAAGCGAGCGACACCCAGGAGGAGGCAAGGGGCAAGTTTATTACGTCGACGGGCCAAATGGGACCTCTGCAGGTTCCAACAAAATGGCCCCGAGTCAAGTTTTGAGTCTCTACTTATAGTGTAGTTGTGGTTGAGACAAATGGGGTAAGCAGGCGGAGTTCTGAGGAGGGGGGCATCCTGCTAGGTGGGTGGGAGGCTTTGATAAGGGGAGCATAGGCATGAGATTCGTGAAAGGAAACTATCCCATCTGGCAAGGGAAGGGGCTGGGCTGGAAAAGGAAAAGGGGAATGGGTTATCACATCTTGCCAGCTGGGGTGCCGGTCTGGGAAAGGAATGGGGAGTCTCCGGCCAGCTGGGGAGTTGAGCTGGGAAAAGGAAACAGGGGTTATCCGGCCAGCCTGGGAGCCGGGCTTATCAAGGGAGAGTGTCCTTGTCTGGCGAGAGCTGCTGTGAAATGAAGGGGAAGCTAGGTGGGTTTAGGACTGGCAAGGACGGGGGGGAGGAAAATTTTTCAGTATCTATATTATTCCCCCCTTTGATACCCCCCTTTGATAAGGGTGGGTATCACAATTCTTCAACGTCGGCTTGGGGAAGTTGTTGATAAGTTCGGAGAGTCAGGACCCTGGAGATGGTTTTGTTGAGTAAGTTCTGTTCCAGCTGGTCTCGCAGGTGGTGCAGGAGGCAGGGTCCGAAGATCAGGACTATGAATCTGAAGATGAGTTGTCCCCACGGGGGGGGGTGGCCAACCAGGTGGCCCAATTTGACATGAGTCCCCATCCAGACTGGGTAAGTTCACATCGTCTCTGTTCGATTCGGCTTTTGAGCTCTGTAATCTTAGATGTGACAATGTTAGAAGCATTTATAACATATCACCATTTTTTTGCCCAGGGTCATATAAGTCCCACCCTTCTCTGCCAGTAATAAGTCTCACGCTTGTCTGTTTTGTAAAGTAACTGCTGCCAGGGAGTTAATTTGATTCTGAAGTATAAGAAGTGTGTCAGTAACTTGGTCCATGTCTGTACTGAATGTCTCTGATAGCTTTTTATTTATTTCTCCCTGAGTAGAGAGTAAGTGTCTGTCATCTCCTAATCCAGCCCTTTATAGCTTTAATGGCTGTGTGGAGAATTCCTTGGAAAGTCTGTCAAAAGTTACTGTGTAAACCTGTGTTTGTGAAGAAAAGGGAAGGGGGGGACGTAATTAGGGGGAAGTCAGTGAGACTGGGCAGGCCTCAGTGTTACTAGGTATGTTGTATTGAAATCTGTTCCTCTGATCTCTGTTCCCCAGAAGTTCCTGGTCAGATTGTCCTGATATATTCTCATAAATCGAGGGGTTGTGAAGTCCCTCTTAGAAGGCATTTCCTTGATCCTCATGTTGGAGGGGGGGGCCGCTCCCGACATCTCCCCTTTATTATAAAAATCAGCTGGCTCCCAGCTGTCCCACCTGCGTGTCTGTTAGGTCGTGCTTCTTTGTTTCTGTGTCTTTCCCGTCATCGGAACCCTATCCTCTAGCGATAGAGTCCTGTCTTAGGCGAACACAGATCAAGAAGCATCTCACCTGTCCCTGACTACCGCAGTGGGTTATATAGTAAACATGGTGGGGGGCGCCCACGCTGTGTTTGCAGTTTCAGGTGATGAACATCTATTAGTGGCCATTTATCAGTAGCTGTTGTAGACTTCTGCAAATTAGTTTAAGCAGACAAGGGTGTATAGAGTATTATCGAGAGGACAGTTTTCCTGATTATGATCATGGGGATTAATAAGTGTCAGATTTGGTTAAGAGGCCCAGAAAACATGTTCTTAAGGTCATTCAGAAAATCTTTCAGCTGTCACAACAGTATTAAAGGGTAAAGGAGTATGACTTAGTGTCAGAATTTCTGAATGTAACTGTGTTAGGTGTAGAGTTTCATTAGTGTGTTCCCACATATTTTCTAGATGTTGTTTAACTCTTTCCCATGTATCTGTGTTTATATTGTGAGTTTTGTTAGTCACACAAATCTAGATAAATTCAGCATGACAAGTCAGCCTGGCTTGGTGTTGTAAAGTTTGAACCAGATTTCCTATTACTATAAGAAAGAGTCTGAATCCACACTTCAAGGTAAACTCCCAGATTCTGAATCTCAGGGACTGGGTGTACTCCGGAGCAGAGTTCTGACTTAATTGTCATGTATCCAGGAGAAAGTCACCCACGGAGTAAAAGGCCCTGCAACTTTTGTTTGATATTCCTAGGGCAGCCGATTTAAGGGTACAAGTTAGTAATCTGAAGCCAAGGGCTCTTCAGAAGCAAGGAAGATTTCCTTGAAATTCAAATCTAATGAGGGATTGATTTTTAGGTGATACTTAAATAAACAAAAAATCAGCATGTTTGTTTTGGAGGCAGAGAAAGGAGGGGCTAGTCTCTGGGAAAGGACCAGAACTGACTCTGGGTCAGAGGCAAACACACCTAGCATACCTCTTGTCTCAGACTTTTCTCTGCTCACCCCCCCCCCTTTGAAAAACCATCCATCCTCCTTCTTATAAGAACTAGAGAAGTCCGAGGTAAAGTAATCTTGGTAAGTGTCTTGCCCAGCCCCTCTATTTTACAAAGAGATAACAGGTTCAGAGATTCACAGAGATGAGGAGCTGGGACTCCTGACTCTGTTGACAAGCTAATGTTGTCGTGTAGTTTTAAATAGTAGCTCTAACTTTGTTTTACTTTTGGATCAATCATTTCCTGAGTACTCATAGGTTGTAACCTACTATGAACCACATTATGTGTAAATTAAGCAGTTTGTACATTCTGAGTAATGACCACGGCGATTATAGCAGATACAAGTGCAGTTATTCCCATAATAACTAATCCCGCAGCCCGCTTAGGCCTAATCAACTCTTACAATTTTTCTATCACTTGTAGCCCTTTGTCCCGATACCAGGGTTCTGACAAGTTTACAGGCAGTACCACAAAGGGAGGCTGATGTAGAACAATCATAAGTTTCCCTTCCCCAAGGGGGCCCACACAATTAGCAAGATTACAGTTAAAGCATGTGATGTCAAAACAGGTTACATTGGCAGGTTTCATTGTCCTGTGTGGCAGTCACCTTTTTTTCAAGTCATTGGTCCCTGTTACACAAGTAGTGACTGTTTTATTCAGGAGAGATTGGGTTAGTTTATGTCCGAGTCCAGAGTTCTCTCCCTCTCAGCCATTGGCAGCATAGCCCCCTGTGTGATCTTAAGTTGGTGGGGGGGCTTGTCAGCAATCGCACTGTGATGAGCTGGCTATAGAAGAGAAGGGACGGAGGAGTCGGCAGGCACCAATCACACGGTATCTTGGCATTGACTTCACTGTTGCTGGGGAGATCTCCCAGAAGGAATGGTGTCAGGTTGTGCCTATGACTCGAATTAGCCTCTCAAGAATTTAGATAGGAAAGTCAGTATCCTGTGAAAACACAATTTCTATTTCTACGGCCTGGCTAATAGCAAGTGATTGATAATAAAAGGGTATTTTATTAAATGATATGGTAAGCCGTGCTTATAATTTTAAAGGTATGGTAAGATTCCTGAAAACTCTTAAAAGTATAAGCCGGAGCACTGTCTGTTTTGAGATGTGAGGGAATCTAGCGGCTTGTAAAGCGACAAAGGAGGTGTCGAATTACATCCTTGTAAGTTTCTCTCCTGTGAGCTGAAGCCGTATACCTGGACATAACAGAGTTTTTAGTAATATTCATTTGTCATAATTGTCCAGCCTTTAAACCCCGTGGGGTAATTTTTATTGGTAAGGAGGACTGCCCTTAGTTAAAAGTATGTACTTTTATGATATATACAATCCTCTTAGCCAGGCAAGAGTTTTTGAGACAAATTCAGTCTCGGTGGACTGTAAAATCAAGACTGCCGAAAATTGCATTTATCAAACCCAATTTAAAGATTCCCCACAGTCTCATGTTCTGACTTCCTTGTCCTTTTCCTTTTTCAGTTTTTATCTGTGTGACACTTTCTTTTCTTTCTGTTTCTCTCTCCTTCAGCCTTCCTTCCCTTTTAGCTACCCAGCCTTTTCCAATATTTTCTTCTCCTTTAACTACCCAGCCTTTTTCACTTGCTCATATCCTTTTTATATTCCCTTCATATTTGTCACACCTGGGGTTTCACAGACAATTGTGCACATCATAAATAGTCACAGGAAACTCCAGCCAGACTGTTTACATCAGGTGAAGCCCAAAACCCAAGAGAACATTTTTCAGCTATACATTCTCACAAGAGACCGCACTGTGAATATATAAAATGTAGTTTTTGTTCTCCAGTCTGAAAGTTAACCTCTTAAAGATCAAAGAAGGAACAAAGGAACCTGTAACTGGCCGTGATTAATTAGTCGTAAGCCCCGTGCTGTACTCGGACCAACTTTGCAGGAGTTGATTTTAATAACAGTTAAATGATAGCACCGAGCAGCCTTTGAAAGTCATTTAAAGTTTTTAAGTGTGTGGTTTTTTTAAGACAAAGGGAACACAAGGTACTGTGGTATTATTTAAACACGGCCCAAGTAAGAAATTGGAGGCTGAGTTTGGATTTTATCTGGAGTAATTACCAAGTCTCTAGCTTTTAGGACAGAGGTGAGAGTTATTCAGCACTCCTGTAGAAAAAAGAATGATTAGGGTGAGCCAACAGAAACAGAGTGAACTTGTTTTTTTTAACACTTTCCATCACAGCATCAACAAACTTCCGACCAAGAGTGAGACTGTTTCTCATCCCCCGGGGGGAGGGCATTTCACTGATAACGCTGGAAAGGCCGTTCGAAATTCTCTGATGGCAGATTAAAAGCAAAACAAAGTGAAAAGGGAGGGAACTCAGGTAGCAAAACTTTTATGAATTCCACTGTTGCACTGATTGCCCCTAGGCCACTAACGCACCATGCACAGATCCCCAGGGGGCGGGGGAGGCTGAGCGCAGAGAGAAAACCTGCGGTCTGCTCCTCCAAATCTTTTGTGCCTGCCACCCAAAGCAGCTGAAGTGGCGGAGGCACGGCGGAGCAGCCGCTGCTGGCTGCTGGCTTCTTAAAGGAGCCGCAGCTATTTAGGAAGAGGAGGAAAAAAAAAGACTCAGGAAAAGGAGGTTTCTATAAGGAGTCTTCTCTAGACTCCCTACGGCACAACTCTTCGCTCTTAAATAACTATAAAGAGTTCTCCCTTATTTTTAGAACTCTTTATGGCTCATAAACCTTTTAAAAGCAGGTTTGCTGTGTGTCCCACCCATGTTGACGGGTGTCACAAGTGAGACAACAGACTTGCCCTGAGGACCACTCAGATGCCCCTCTGGCCGTTCCCCTCGTGGGGACTTAGGTGGGCTCTGCTCACACCGTTCTGCCTTATGAGTCCACACGGAGCCGCAGAAAAAGGCCCAAACAGGAAAGCACAAATACATTCACACAACACAGAATTCACTCACACAGACTGAGACTTCCACCCGGAGGGGGAATCCTGAACTGGGGCACAAAGGCCGGGAGGTGATCAGTCTCCCCTTCGCCCTGTTGAGGACGGTCCTGACTGAGCTGGGGCGGCCCCGGGGCCTTACCTGAACTGAAATTTTCTGGCGCCTGGTACCGGATGCCTGTTACCTGGTCCTTTCAGGGTCCTGCATCTCTGGAAGCCTCTCCGGCGGGCAGGGGCGGAGAGGTGGAGGAACCTCGTTAACCGGAAAACGAGTGGCGCCTGTCCCTCCTGGCCTGTCCACCCCGGGCCGACGGCCGAGGTCCCGAGAGGCCGGTGACTCAAGGGGTCACTTCGTTCGCTTCAGTCCCTTCGCTTCCCGGTCAGGGAACCAATTGTTATAAGAAAATGAAGCGAGCGACACCCAGGAGGAGGCAAGGGGCAAGTTTATTACGTCGACGGGCCAAATGGGACCTCTGCAGGTTCCAACAAAATGGCCCCGAGTCAAGTTTTGAGTCTCTACTTATAGTGTAGTTGTGGTTGAGACAAATGGGGTAAGCAGGCGGAGTTCTGAGGAGGGGGGCATCCTGCTAGGTGGGTGGGAGGCTTTGATAAGGGGAGCATAGGCATGAGATTCGTGAAAGGAAACTATCCCATCTGGCAAGGGAAGGGGCTGGGCTGGAAAAGGAAAAGGGGAATGGGTTATCACATCTTGCCAGCTGGGGTGCCGGTCTGGGAAAGGAATGGGGAGTCTCCGGCCAGCTGGGGAGTTGAGCTGGGAAAAGGAAACAGGGGTTATCCGGCCAGCCTGGGAGCCGGGCTTATCAAGGGAGAGTGTCCTTGTCTGGCGAGAGCTGCTGTGAAATGAAGGGGAAGCTAGGTGGGTTTAGGACTGGCAAGGACGGGGGGGAGGAAAATTTTTCAGTATCTATATTAGGAGTAACACAGACAGCCTGAGGTCCTCCGTAACTAGTGTGACCAAAACTATCAACAAGCAATCAAGGATGAAAAGATCAAAGCATTACCAACATCCTGGGACACTTAGGTAAGTCCCTCCAAATTATGTAAATTTCTTCAAGGTTGTTTTTCAGAAGAAACCAGAAGGAAGCAACTCTGAAGACATGCACAGAAATTCCCATTTCGACAGCTACATGTCCTTCCACTGGGAGCACCAAATACATGTAGTCAGGAACCGGGAACTGAACCAAAGAACCAAGAGACTCCATGCACAACACCCCATAATGAGTCTGCTACCAGTCCCAGAAAGCCTCAGAGAAAGGAACTCCCTAGATCCTGTCACTGATTTGACCCTAAGTGACCTGGTTCAAGTTCAGCAAATCAGAGTTGCAACTTTGGTCTCCTGATCAGTAGACAACTGGGCTCCTCCTCCCACAGGCACCAGGGTGCAACCTTCACACCAGAAAAATTTATTAAGTCCAAGTACTTACAGACAGAAAATGGGTCAGTCTCTGTGACCAGCAAAGAGCTGGTAAATAGCTTGTAGTGTTCCTTGCATTCGTAAGGGTAAAAGGTGGTGTAGGAAATAGGCTTTGGTTTCAGTTTAAGGGTCATGCATCAGCAACTCCATGATTGGTTCTCTCCTGAAGGATAAAATAATGGTATGGAGATTGGATAAAAAAAGGGGCTAGATCCTTTCTAGATCATCCTCCTGAGGAGGTAGGTACCCACAGGTAGCCACAGCTCAAACTGCCAGGAGGAAATGTTACATCTACAATTACTGTTCTGAAACACTGATTGGGAGTTTAGTGAGGATATGATGAGGTGGTCTGTGGTGGCCATCAGGTTCCCCAGCTACCCTTGTCATTTCCCCCTTGAGGAGACATGGGCCTGAAATCTTGAAAGGAACGTGGGAAGTCGACTCGCTCTGGCTACTTCCTGCTGTTTGGCATTATAGTCCTGCCTACCTGTCAAACCCATGTTCCTGAAATACCATCTTGAAAACGTTGAGATGCCTCATCTACCTACCACCTACCTGGTGGGCACAGGCTGAGTATTCTTGTAGGACCATGACATTCACTAGGCGTAGTTGTAGCTTGGAGCCGTGTCTTTTATCTAAGAAGCCAATTTGAAGATGTGCTGTATGTTGTCCTGGATCTGGTCAGATTTACTAACATAAAACAACATTGTTTCTTGAGATATAGGCAGGTGCTGCCTCCAGCTGCTGTGAAAAGGTCGAGGAAATCAGTGTGGGACACTGCCATCTGCTGAGACCATTGGGACGGGGACATGGGTCAGAGTCAAGTTACTCTGGCACATCATCATAGGCAAACAGGTAGCCAAGAAGAGTCAAAAAGAGCCCACAGCCATCTTCCAACCTCCTGACACTAGGCTCGCACATAAAAATCATGAAGGATCTCCACAATCCAAATATTTTAAATTCCATCCATTAGTGTAGGCCCTACAGGTGTGCCACAACAAGTGTATTGTGCACACAAATATGGAACCCACAAATGTGCCCTTGGATGACAGAAAGAATATCAAACCTACTGACTTTCATTTTAGAACTGAATTCACTGAGGAGAGCTAGCTGAAAACTTTCTGGGAAAGTCTCCCTTATATTATGCTCCAGAACTCCTGCCTGGAGAAAAGTTCCATGGACACTGTCCTCGAGGTGCAGAGCTTGGGAGTCACCCCGTATTTCATGGGAAGTGGATCCCTACCTTTTCGTGGTGATGCCTTCAATGAACTACCAAAGTTAAATACCAGACGAAGAGTATAACAGTCTTTCTACATGTCTATGTCACGTGAACACTCACTAAATCCAGTTTTCCTTTTGTCACCCCCATGCTCCATTTTAATCACACCACAAGGGTACCTCTTGTCCCAAAGCCCATTAATCCTTGACACAACATTGAACATGCTGCAGAGCGACTTAGCATTTCCTGTTGAGGAGGAAATCTATGTGGGACACCACCAGCTCCTAAGAATCATCAGGAAGCGGACATTTGCCAGAGTCCAGTTAGCCCAGCACATCAACACTGCCAAGAGGTAGCCCAGAAAAGAGTTAAAAAGAGACAACAGACATCCTTTAACCTCCAGACATGGTACCCAGAGATAAAAATCCAGAAGGATCTCAATCATTCAAGAATTTTAATGCTGTTTCAAGTCATAGAGAAAAACCACCTCTTTGGTATAGTGATGGGGTAGGTAAGTACAGGCATCTAGTGTGATCATCTGGAGGCTCATCGCTTCATGAGCGGAACAGAGGCCCTGAAAACATTCTGCCTATCAGAGTTGCCCTTACAGGTTTGCCATGACAACTGTGTTGTACATACGGGTATCAAACCAGAACAGGTGCTCTTAGATGAGAGAAGGAACATCAAAATTGCTGACACTGCTTTGAGAGCTGAATTCACCAATGGGAGCGACCTAAGAACATTCTGTGGCAGAGTTCATTGCAGTGCCTACAGCTCCTACAAGGAGAAAAGTATCATGGACTCCCGTTGGATGTGTGGAGCCTGGATATCACCATGTACTTCATGCTAAGTGGATCTCGGCATTTCCAGGGACAGACCTTAACTGAGCTATCAAAGCAGGTCCTAGAGGAAGAACATGACGTTCCTTTCCACATGTCTACACCGTGTGAATGGTTGTGAAGCCAAATATTCACTGGTGAGACAAGAAAGACAGCCATATCAGAGGACATGCTAGAACTTCCACACATGAATCTGGATAATGAAGAAAAACAAAAGTGGTATGTGCAATCATTTCCAGACTATGAGGACCCCGATGAATTGAGGCCAAAGTGAACACAGGTCTTCCTGGTCCGTTTTCGTCTGGAAGCTGAGCTGAAACGTGTCCACCATGGGTGACTCTGCGGGTGTTTGAATACTGGTGATAAAGCCTGCATCAGTACAGCTACATGGAAGTGTCCACAGTACAACATATGGACTCATGGGTAAATGCCTACTCTGATACAACCTCATTAATAAAACCTAAGAAGCCTGTTCTAAAATGCTATTTCTTCCACAATTACATTGTTAGGTACCTTGGAGTCCAAAACGACAGAAAGGGCCACCTAAACTAGAGGCTGTCAGCCACAGTCAAGAACTAGATGGTACCTGGAGAGGTCTAAAGGGCCTGTGGCCTCCGCCTCCTCCAGTGTGGCTCACTCTGCCCCTAGCTCCCAGCGTGCAGACTGTTTTCTCTACCTCACTTGCCCTGACTTTCACGAAGGAACGAACGATACTGAGTTCTCAGCTCCCTCAGGGATTCACACACTAATTTTGGCCAAATAACTCTGTCCATCTCACATGGTATCAAATTTGCTTAACCATGGAGATAGCCAAACCTAACTAATTTTTTGAATCTTCACTTCAATAATTTGCAGCCTATCCTGACTTTCAAGTTTTGTTCCTTGATTAAAGGTATTAGATGTCCCTGGTTTTTCATTATGCATTTAAAACTGCCTCCCATGCTAGACAGTAAACCAATGAGCAGACCCTCTGTATACTGTTTTCTTGTCCTTTCTGGCCTATGACACTGATCACTGAGGACACAAACAGATTATCTCCTGCTGCATAAGCTCTTGCAAAATCCTAGTGTTGTAGTGCTTAAGTGCTACATCTACAAATCAAAAGTTCAGCAGTTCAAATCCACGGGGTGCTACTTGGAGACTCTATGGGGCAGTTCTACTCTGTTCTGAAAGGACACTGTGAATCAGAATCAACTCCACAGCAATGAGTTTGGTTGTTTGGGATGTATACTCTTGAGCAATACTATCCCAGTGAAATTCTCATTGTTCTCTTTCTGCACAGGGCAAGAAGGTAGACACTGGCCTTATTTGGTTTTTCAGAACTTAAAATGGGACTACTGTAACTAAGGAACTCTATTTTGTCTTTTGTTGTTACTGTTAGGTGCCATTAAGTGAGTCTGGACCATACAAACCCTCGGAGAATTCAACAAAACACTGTCTGGTCCTGCACCATCCTCACAGTCGTTAGGCCTGGACTGATCATCGCTGCCACTGTGTCACTCTATCGCATTTCTTTTCTTTGGGCTGTAATTCACTATGTGAAACAGACACAACCAGTCACGGGACACCACCGTTCCACTGGACTCATCAGAAACCTACATGATCCATATCTCAGAATGCGTGTGAAAGCCGCCATCGTCACAATTCAGAGCTTCAGAGCTCGGTTGCTCAAAGCATGTCCCACAGGCTGGAGAGCTTGTAAAGGGAACATTTGAACCAACGGGTTGTGTTCACATGATTCAGGTCTACCTCAACTGGCAGCAGGGACACTCTCTGGGAAAGTGACGAGTGAGGTCAGACCATCAGATGCCTACTTTTCTTCTATCAGTGGAAACACCTAGTGCCAAGGCTGAAAGGCAAAGGAAATCTTCATCTCAACGAAAAGTCTTGCAAAGCACACTGTGCCTCATGACATGAGGCCTGTGGATCTCACCCCAAACGATTCTTCTACCAACATTTCCCTGGGGCTCCAGTTCCTTCACAGAGATAGATACCTTACAGGAGTCAAGATCCTCTCTTCTTCCCAAGATCTCAAGTAGATTGCACACATTATTTAGACAGGAACAATCACCTAAAACTCCACAGGACATTTTCTGGATCAAAACGAACGGGGTTACAAGGGTCGGGTAGAGCGACAAAGTGGGATGCTGCTCCAGAAACACCTACAATGTGGAAGCAGTTTTAGAATCTGGTGAGGCTTAAAGCCTGGGAGACTTAATGTGCCTCATAGGAAAAGTCTACATCGTCAAAGGCAAAGCTGGCGGGGCTCTGAAGAAAGTGAGGACGGCGACACCTAGTCTCCAACAGTTACAGAGAACACATAGGATGCCAGCGACAGAACGTGGCTAGAAATGTGCATGTTAGACAAACACAGCGTTAGCAAGTGGAAGAAAGGAGGTGTTTTCTACACAGTGACAAGGAACTCATTTAAATGACATTCAAATGTTTGGTGGAAGGCACTTATTTAAGGGATGAACTTCCAAAACTAGCTGAGGAGCTTTTTCAGGAAGACCTTAAAGGTGCACAAGGGATCTCCTTTCCACTTAGAGTAAAAAAGAGAGAGGAAAGAGATGGACTTTTAAATGAACTATGCAAAATTCAAACAAAATTTAAAGACATGGAAAATTCTGTTGTACAGACTAGGTCCATGCATTCTAGAATTTTCACCAAGCATATGGTTACACAATTTTGTAAAAGAGATTAAGCCAGTGACTAATGATTCTAACCAACTACCATAGCAGAAAATTCATCAGCTCAAACTGAAGGGGACAGAGAAGGAACGGAAACAATACTGTCCACCTCTTTGAATTTCACACGCATGGAACTGGTCAAAAGAGCTACATCTCTTGTCTTTCAGGAAAAGGACAGGACCATCATTGGAGCATTCCAAACATCAGCAGACATGTGGGAAAGAGCACGGGAAACAGGCACAGCCGCCTCAGTTTCAAAGCGTGGAGTCACATCTCTGTTTAGTTATCTGGGTGCTGCTTAAACAGGAATACCACAAATGGGTGGCTTTAAAAAGAAAACCTTTTAAGTTTTTTTTTTATCATGATTAAGTGGAAATATACAATCCAAGTTAGTTCTCCGGCATGCCGCTCTCCAACTCTATCTGCTCTGCCCACCCTGTGACAACATACTCCTCCTTTTCACTCTTTACTACTGGTATCCTCCCAACCAACATGTGTCCCCTCCTCTCTACCCTCTCATCTCTCCTACAGAAAGAAATCGGTTCAGTGGTCTTCTATAAATGTATAAAGTGATAAAGTACACACCACATGCTAACTCTGTGTCCCCAAGTACAGTCCTTTCTTAGTCTCAGTGTTCACCTCAGTACTGGCTTCAGGTCAGGGCAGCAACAAGGCTAGGGGCCATGTTCCCAGTGGACCCTCCAGGTTCTCAGACCATCAATTCTGGGCTTTTACTAGAGTTATTGAGCTGCACACCTCTTTTTCTTCTGTTATGTCAGGGACTCTATATTGGGTCTCCTACCAAGAACAATTTTCTTGGTCATGTCCAGGAGGCTAAAAGTCCAAATTCAGGTTGTCAGCTACAGGGGAAGGCTTCCCCTGCTGACACTGGAGGAAGTTCCTTGGCCTGAATCTCCCTGGACTACAGGCTTCTGAGGCACAGGGGACCTAGTCTTTTCCAAAGTATGTGCTCAGCTCCTGGCACTGCTTTTCGGTGCTAAGAGATTCCCAAATCTCAGCTGACTCCCTTCCTGTTATATTCCAGTAGGCCACCCCAACCCACAATACAATCCCACACATTAAGTTCCATCCAACCAACTCAACTGCAGTCCATCCACCCTCATTAACATGAGAGACACAGGATTTATACACGAAGGGCATTATACAATACCAGCAATCATGGCCTAGCTAAATGGCTACACAGATTTTGGGGGGGAACACAATTCAGTCCCTGACAGCTTCCTAGGTTTCCAAGAATCCGATGTCCATCCAGTCGGTTCTGGGGGATGGGATCACTGCCCAAAGCTAAGAGGACAAGGTGGCCATGCCCAGTGGACCTACTGGGGTCCAAGACATGCAGCTCCCACTCAGAGGGACTAAGAGAATAATAGCCCTCAAAGCCAATGGGCTGTAAGTGCCATCCTAGTGGGTCTGGAAGGTGCAGCTGAATCCCAGAGCCTAGGGGCCTCCTCCCACTATCCAGAGAGCATGGGCAACACCCAGAGTCCAGAGGACAACAGTAACACCCAGATGGCCCCAAACAGCAGAGGGTTATTATGCAACCTTGACAACTAATCTACTTGTTCTGTTGGTTTTGGACATGCTTGGTGCCCATTATCCTTTCTTTTTCTTCAATTTCCCTCATTGGGAATGGAAAGGTCGATCTCGCACCCCTTTGTACCACTGTCCTTCAGAAATAGTCTGCTAGATTTCATAGGCTGACAGATGAAGAATTTGGCCCCAGGATCAAATATTCCTAAAGTTTTAACTACAGGTGACAGAGGTGATTCAGAAGATCCGGTTCTGGTCTTAGAGTTGGTTTGACACTTCTCAGAGACGTCCTGGGGTGACTGTGTTTTGGATGTTCCAAGGACAGGAATTTGGAGAGGCCAGAGTGTGGAAGGAAACCCTGATGGCATAGTGGTGAAGTGCTATGGCTGCTAACCAAACAGTCAACTGTTCAAATCTACCAGGCACTCCTTAGAAGCTCTATGGGTCAGTTTTACTCTGCCCTACAGGGTCGTTATGTGTTGGAATTGACTGGATGGCAGAGATTGTTGTTGTAAAGGGTGGCATCTTATGGAATAAACTGTGTCCCCACCAAATACGTGTTGTAAGTACTAGCCTCTGTGCTATGGTTGTAATCCTGTTTGGGAAAGCGTTGTCTTAGCTATGTGAAGGATGCAGGATTAGTGTAGGGTGTAACCTTGAGTCAACCTTTTTGGAGCTATTAAAGGGATTAAATAAGCAAGCCAGAAATCAGAAATGGCAAAAGGGAGGTACCTAGCCACATGAAGATCACCAAAGGACAGAAGCTCACAGGCACAAAGACCTTCCACCAGAGCCTGCACACACAGCCTTCTCTTACAGAGCCCACCAGAATTCAAAATTGTAGCCTCCAAAACTCTGGGAAAGTCAACGTCTCTGTTCAAGCAACTCACTTGTGCTAGGTCTGTTCCAGCAGCCCCAGAGAATGAAAGGAACCCTAGTGGCACAGTGGGTAACAGCTCAGCTGCTGAGCACAAAGTCAGCAGTTCAAATTCACGAGCAGCTCCTTGAAAACCCTATGGGGCAGTTCTCCGCTGGCTATACAGCTACTACAAGATCGCAGCAACTCAAGGACACTCAACAACTAACTAAAACAAGGTACTTTTACACCTGTGTTCAGGGGAGTACTATTCAGAAGGGCCACACAGAGAAAGAATCCAAATTCCCATCAGCAGATGCATGGATCAACAAACAATGGCGAACTCTTCAGTCCTAAAAGGAAGTGAATTTTTTCAAAAATGTTATAATATGGATGAACCTTGAAGATGTTAAGTGAAATGAACCAGACACAAAAGGACAAATATTCTATGACCTTACTTATAGGAAACGCCTACAATAGACAAGTGTATAGAGACTGAAGTAGATGAGTGTTTCAAACCAAACCCATTGCCATCGAGTTGGGTCTGACTCATAGTGACCATATAGATCAGAGCACAGTTGACCCACAGGGTCACCTAGGAGCACCGGGTCAATTTGATCTGCCAACCTTTTCATTAGCACCAGGGTTTCCTTACCAGTGGTTACCAGGGATTAAATGGAGAGGGGAAGTAGAGTTACAGCTTCAGAGGAAACGGGTTTCCCCTAAAGGTGATGGAAAAATTTGAACACCAGTAGTGGTAATGGTTGTACACATGGCCACAATAACTAATGTTATACTAAATAGGTAAAAAAGGAAAAAGGTGTTTCAAGTATTTTACAAAACATACACAAACACAGCTTTGCATGAAATGAACATAACACACTATTAAATAAACAAAACAACTTAGTGTCTGAACTCAGTGCAGAAGCGAAAGGACGGGAATTTAGATACTCTTGGAAGAGAAAGAAGAAAGGAGATATTTCCAAACTTTGACGCCAACCTCGGGGTATACTCACCTAGAGAAGTGAAATTACGTATGAGAAACTTCAGTGTGTAAATGGGCTCCACAAGGTCACTGAATCTTGGTCACCTTCTTCTTAATAGAAAACAAAAAAAAAATGAATTATAATTTTACATGCGTGGAAACAAACAAAAAAATATGTTAAGGCATTTGAGTTAGCAATCATTTCACAAACTTCACACTTAAGACACTTCACACTTCTCAAATGAAGTAGACACCTGTTCCTGGACCCTTTGCATTTAGCTACCCTGGAATGCATTTCAACTGATGGTCATCACGTGCATGCAGAGAAAAACTTCTCCACATGGTTTTCAAGGCTGGGACCTTTTGGTGACAGACCACCAGGCTTGTCTTCCAAGGCCTACCTGGGCAGGTTTGAACTGATGAACTTCTGGCTAGTAATCTTAACGATTTGCACCATACAGGGACTCCCTACTTCACGCTTTACTGTTTATGTGTTCTCCTCTTTTCTTATACTGACATTCTACAGACTTAACCCACGTGTTTCAGACCTTCATTCTACATTAGATTTGGCTTAAAAGGAAACATATTCTCCAGTCATGCTACAGGTGTCACACGCTATTTACTCCATCAAGTGTTACTTCCTGTTCAAAATCATAAATGAGAATTCTCTAGAAGTTGCACATTTCACATTTCTTGAAGGAAGAGTTGTGTAAAGTAATTAGTACAAAGCATGAGGTGCCATCTCGGACACTGCAGCTAGCTGCGACGAGAAAGAACAAATCTCTCTTGGAAGAAATAAACCTGAATGCTCCTTAGAAGCAAACATGACAGGACTGTATCTCACACAGTTTGGGCATGTTACCATGAGGGATCAGTCCCTGGAGAACATCATCATGCTTGGTCAACTACAGAGATCTTCAGAAAGATGGCTTCATAGAGTAGTTATAAGGGATGCAAGCATAAAAAATGTTTTCATAAAGGTGCAGGCCAGTCAACATTTTGTCCTATTGTACACGGTGTCACTGTGAGTTGGAACTCAAGAGACAGTACCCAGCAACCCGTGGCTGACCTTTGAGGATCTATTCAAGTGTTGTGATTTGTTCTGGGATTGAACCGCTGACCACTCAACTAGCAGCCAAGTGCATAATCACAGCACACTACCAACAGTCCTCTTTATAACATATGCCTCCCATGTGGCTCATTCCTACAGTCACTGTTCTGAAATTGGATATATGAATGGCTTTTGCTCCAAGAAGCCTTCAACCTAAATATGGTTCATTAGTAGCAAAAACTGTGGCTGAATCACTAGGATCTACACTGGCTCAGATCCTGTCTCAGCCAACCCTTAAAGGTAGGCACTATTCTTTCTGAGGAACAATAGGTAGAAGCCATTTTTACTTTTCTCTCAGGTGCACACACATATAAGCAGTTCATCATGTGTCCTCATCTGAAATGGTCAAGGTCTCAGTTTTGAGATTTGGACATATACATATAGAACCTCCTCTAATATTAAGTTCCCATTCTATGGGAATTCCAGAACACTTAATGGTGCTCTTAAGAAATCTGTACACAGATCCAGAGGCAATCGTGCAAACAGAACAAGGGGACACTGCATGGTTCAAAGTCAGGAAAGATGTGCATCACGGCTGGATCCTTTCACCGCGCCCTTGCAACATGTATGCTGAGCAAATAATCTGAGAAGCTGCTTTCTACAAAGAACAAGGCATCAGCATTGGAGGACGACTCCGATGTGGTATGCAGTATGCACACACCACCACCTTACTTGCTGGAAGTGAAGAAGATTTGAAACGCTGACGAAGACAAAGGACCACAGCCTTCAGTATGGACTGTACCTTGTCGTGGATTGACTGTTTTCCCTGAAAAATCAATAAAAATTAGGCTGTGCCATAATTCCTGGTATTTTGTTGATGTGCTTCCACGTGGGAATTCCTGGCCCTATGATGTGAATAAGGGTGGATGGGGAGTAGTTAGGTTGGGTCCACAATCAACACCCATGGAAGTAGCAGTCAAGAAATCAAAAGACACATTGCACTGGCAACATTTGTTGGAAAGGATCTGCTCAAACCACTGGAAAATAAAGATGTCACCTTAAAGACAAAAGTGTGCCAGGCCCAAGCCATGGTACTTTAAATCACATCATACACATGCACAAGCTGGGTGGTGAACAAAGAAGTCAGAAGAAGAGTTGATTACCTCTGAATTGTGGTGATGGAGAAGAATGTTGAATGTACCATGGACCACCAGAAGAACCAACAGATCTGTTCTAGAAGAAGTACAACCAGAGGGCTCCCTGCAAGCAAAGATGGCAAGACTGCATCTTGCATACCCTGGACATGCTGTCAGGAAGGATCAGTCCCTGGAGAAGGACATCCTGCTTGGTAGAGTGGAGGGTCTGTGAAAAAGAGGGAGACCCTCAATCAGGTGGATGGACACAGTGGCAGCAACAACGGGCTTAGGCACGAAAATGACTGCGGACATGAAGCCAGACTGGGCAGTGTTCCGTTCTGTTGCCCTCAGGGGTCCCTGTGAGTTGAAACTGACTCGACGGCACTAACAACAACCAGAAGAGTGAACTGAAATGGGCTGGTACTGGTCTTTCTGAGTCAGAAGAAAACAAATATGGTCTACTGTAACAAGAATGCTAAATTAAAGAGGAACGGTATCACATTCATCATCAAAACAAACACTTCAAAATATATACTGAAGTACAAAACAACTGCCACCCATACTCTGTCATTAACCTCACAGATGCAGGGTTGACAGCATATAGGAACATCATACAATACCAGGAATCATGGATTAGGCAAACGGCTACACACAGTTTTGATGGGAAACCACAGGTACAAACATGATGGATACCAAGGAAGGAACTGCACAGTTCTCTATTACACTCTCAAACCCAGAAACAGAGCATCATCCTCAAACAGATGGGTATGGGAGAGACTGTCCTTCTGCCCAACTGAATCCACATTCTTTGCATGTCTACTGGCCCTTTTTCCTTACTGAAGCTAAGTCATAGAGGGGGAGGGGTTGGCAGGTTCAGCAGCTCCTACTGCTCAGGAGAAGCATGGTGGTACCAGCACTTTTTGTTCAGGAGATGTGGAGAGGTGTCTCAATACAGGGAGGTGGAGGCCTTTAATTCTCATTGGACGAGGTGCTGGCTGATGCACAGTGGCTGGAACCATGAGTTGGGAGGATGAATAAGGGGTGGTGAAAGACATTCAATGGGGAGGCCACGGGGTCACAGTGCAGATGGTGGCTGGACTACCACAGTAGTGATTCCCTTCGAGGAAAAAACATCCTCATCTATTAGGGATCAAAGGACAAATATCTGCCTCCTGCCCAGAAGAAAAGAGACCTTACTCAAAGCTCTCTAATCCAAGAAGCCTAGCTGGAAGTCTGTATGTCAGGTAGGTAGATATCTGCTCTAACAGGACCCACCCAGCCACAGGTAGGAGACCACCACCCCAGCAAGTCCTCTCTTTGGACACAGACACTGTCCCTGTCCAGGGTGTAAGAGCCAAGATGGGTGACACCACAGGTCAGCTGGTGCAGCTCCCAGTGAAGTTTCCCTCTATCCAGCCTGGGGCCTTTAAGGACAGGCCAGAGTGCGCAGATGGCATCCACTCTTGGAGCTTCCCTGTCCTCCTTGAGCCCGTGGAGGGAGAACGAGGGGATGACCACAAATGGTGCTTCCAGAGTGGAGTCTTGAGAGTCTTTGGGGGCAGGGTAGAAAGGGGCAAGAGAAAATGAGACAGGTGAAGACTTGGACTTGTGATTAAAGCAACGCATAAAACTTTTTTGTCTGGAGAGAAGCCCTCGAGACAGAATTGAAGACCTAAAGGAAGTATCCTAAATGGTCACAACAATTACAGGAGTTCTGGGAGTTGCAGAATGATACCAGGGAAGAGGCAGTCCTGCTCAGGAGCTCCGCAGAGCCTAAGAGTGGTAGTGGGGACCAGGAAATGCCTTGGTCCTGGAGCAAATGCCTCCCAAATTCCACCTCCACTGTGGAGGCTGAATCTGTCAAGACAGAGGGAACTGACCGAAGGCCTTAAGCCTGGGATCCCTTGACGCGGTCCTGCTAGGTGTCTTTTCAAGAAGTCCCACCTATGCGAGACCAGTGTTCAGTCAGAGTAGACGGTTTCAGCACCAGTCTTACTCAGTAAGCTCTTGAGCTTGGGAGAAAAGAAGAAGAGATAAAGAGGAGGGCTCAAGGGGCTAAGGGAAAGTGTAGGCAGGGATGAGCGGGGTGTCAAGTGGACATCACGGTCCTCTCTCCAGGCGCTGCTGAATCCTGTCATCTGAGGTGAACTCTGTAGTACCCAGGTGTCCCATGTCATCCATGTAGCACAAGTTGGTGATGGTGAAGTTGCAGGTGAACAGAACCAGGGCAGGTTGAAGAATGGCACTGGAAAGGAAGAGCAAGTTTTCCCTGGGGACCACGGTAATGGCCAAGGTTGCCTAGGACCCTGGTCAGAAGTGACAGCAGTAGACTAAGTATAGCCATTGGCTGAAAGAGTCGAGGAAGAGAACAAAGATTTTGGGAACCCAGACTTCTTCATTCAATGAGCGCTAACGGAGCAGACATGGGTTCAAAGCAATGTGCAAGCATACATGACAAAGGCACGGTGTTATTGACTGTACTCTAATGACACAAAATTTGTGCTGAAACCCTAACCCTCATGCCTGTGAATCACAGGCATCCAATGTGACGCAGCAGAACAGCCCCCATAGAGTTCTCTTAGGCTAACATCCTACATTTTTAAGTTATTTGGCTGAAAATCATTTCCAAATTTGCAGTAGTAAAGTAACAGAGAACAGCCGGAAATTCAAGCCTGATTCAGACAAAGGTTGGACAACAAGAGATCCCACTGCTGATGACAGATGGATCTTGACAGGAAGCAGAGAACACCACAAAGATGTTGATCCATAGTTTACCAACTAAGCAAAAGCATTTGACTGGGTGAACTGTAACAAATAATGGAGAACTTTGGAACAAATAGAATTCCAGAACGCTTCACCGTGCTCCTAAGGAACCGGCGCAGAGAAACAGACAAGTCATTCTGACACAACAAGGGCATACTGCATGGTTTAAAATCGAGAAATATTCCATCAAAGTTGTATCCTTTCCCACTTATTCAGTCTGTATGCTCAGCAAGTATTCTGAGAAGCTAAACTATATGAAAAAGAATGCACCATCATGAGTACAGAAAGACTCATTAACAATCTATGATATGCATATGATACAACCTTGATTGCTAAAAGCAAATAGAATTTGAGGTGCTTACTGATGAAGACTAAAGGCTACAGCCTGTGGTGTGGACTGCACATCGACATAACGAAAACAAAAATCCACACGACTCGATCAGTAAGCAGCATCACGATGAATGGACAAAACACTGAAGTTGCCAATGATGTCATTTGACTCAGATCCATGATCAGTATCCATGAAATTTGTTCATCTTAGGTGCCATCAAGTCAAACCCGACTCACAGCAATCCTGTGAACAACAGAAGGTAATTCTTCCTGGTCTTGGGCCGTGCCCACAAGGGTTGTTAAACCTCAGCCTGTTGTTGCAGCTATAAAGTAACAGTTGTGACACATTACACGGGGAAAACTGGATGCAGATGACCTCTTTAAATCTTGAAAAGCAAACACAGGACTCTGATGACAAAGATGTAGTGTCATGGATCGACTTGAGCCAAGATGCACACTCGTCAACAGGATCTACTCATGCCTCATAATTCACTCTAACCTTTGTCTAAAGACTTGGGTTCAGGAATCATTTTGCTTGTGGGCCAACAGAGAGTCTGATGACCACGTGTTCTGGGGTCTCCTCAGGCTCAGACAGATGATCGAGTCTCGTCGTTCTACTAGAATTTCCGTTCTCCACCCCACTTTTCTCCCACTTCATCAGAATCTCTGCTGCTTTCCTGGTTACAGCAGTCACTGGTGGTGGCCTGGCACTGTCCAGTTCTTCTGGACTCTGGCTGATAGACTCTCTGCTTTAGGTGGCCCTTTCCATCTCTTGGGCTTCTCTTTTTCTCCTGTCTTTGTGTCCCTGATACTCCTTTGCTCTAGGTGGGTGATGGCCAATTAATACATCTTAGCTGTGTCTTGCTTTTAAGACTCATCACCGAAGTAGGATGCAGAATATTTTCTTAAACTTTGTTACGCCAGTTCACCTGGATGCCCGCTGAAATCACAGACCACACGCTCCAAACCCAGTTACCATGTCCCTCGAATGTTTACTTATCTAAAGGAAATCTCTCAGCTTTTGCTTAAATCCTGTTGGGCTGATTTCCTTCACTGTATGGACCAAATGACTTCTGAGGTACAAAAAAAAAAAAAAAAAAACAGATTCAGTGCAGAGACAAACCAGACTAGGAAAGTCAGATGCCATGTGCAGTTTGCCAAGGAAGTAACACTGGGGCTGTGAAAGCTGACAGTGACCCAAATTTTCCCTGGAGATGAGAAAGAGACAGCTTTTCTCTACAACCGCTATCTTGGTCATCCACGTTGTTATAGCAGAAATATCACAAGCGGATGCCTTTCACAAAGAGAAACCTCATGGTCTAGCAGGCCTCAAGTCCAAATTCAGGATGCTGACTCAGAGGGAAGACATTCTATGTCTCCTCTGGAGGTTAAGTCCTCAACACCAGTCTGCCTTGGGTTTAAGGGCATCTCAATGCAAGAACTTAAGATCCAAAGGACATGATCTGACCCTGGCACTGCTGTTTTGGTGGTGGGTGTTGCAGTAGCAGGTCCCCGGCTCTCTCTACTCATTATTTTATTTTGCCAAAGAGACTGCTTAGGACACTATCCCATCCTGTAGATCTCATCCACATTAAGTACTAATAATTCATTTCATTACATCATAGTAACAGGACCTATAACACCCAGGCAAGTCACATCTGGTGACAAAAGGCAAATCACACAGTACTGGGATTATGACCTAGCCAAGCTGACAGATGTTGGGGGCGGTGGGATCCAATTCAGCCTGTGACAGTCAGTGCCCTGAATCCAGAATTCAAGCCTCCTATATTGGGACAAAAAAAACTGGGCTCTTTAAACCCACGCATTCGTAATAGTTCTGCTACAGTGGCATTAGGAAACCAGAACATGCCTCAGTCAAGGGTACTGTGGCCAGGGCAGTGAGCAGGCCATTAAACTCCAGGGTGAGCCAGGGGCAGATAACTTCAGGGGGACACCCAAGCCAAAGACTCAGAAAAGTTCACAAAACAAGCACCACTGCAGGTGTCATCATAATAAGCCTTAACAGTTTGGTAGCTGGCAGCCAACCAAGAGAAAATGTCCTCCAGACAGGAGAAAGAGGCTCGGCAAAGGCCTGGTGGAGGGGCAGAGCAGCTGCATATAAGAAACATTAAGTGCTTTCACTGTGGCCACAGCGAGTAAGACCTGGAATGAGAAGGATCCTCTGAGCCCAGAAAGGGGGCTAGGACTATCCAGAACAGAGGGCCGGCACCACTTGAGGTCAGGTGGACCAATCCAAAATTGTCAACAAGCCAAGAACTAAGAAGACCTATGTAGGTTAGAGTGCTTATTACTGCAGTCATCACAGTGGAAGATAAAGGACGGCCATGCAAAGTTTTAGATGATGCAGAAACACACAAGTCTTGCATGATGGATTGAGGTGGTAAGTGACAGGCAAGGAGGGCCAAGGTTGGCACTTCTATCTCTGTGTTTGGTGATCAAGGGGCAGGTTACGAGGACCAGTGATGTCTTCAGGATACACATGTTCAAACCGAGCAGTCTGAGGTCCTAAGAGGTGGACAGACCACGTGTCCAGAGCCAGCGTGGGATGTGGAAACTAGACACTCAGCAGAATCCACATAAATGCATGAACAGCCTCAAAGACAAAGAGTGAGCAGTGAAGGAAGAAAGGGTTTGGCACAACACAGCGGCAGAAGTGATTTTGTCCTCAGTAACAGCCTGAGGCATTTCCTACCGTGGACTTCTTGAGGAGAGCTGGTGTCAGGGAGGTGGCTGTGAAGGGAGAGGACATCACAGCTGCTAGAGAAGAAACAGCAGGGTGGAAATCCAAGGAGCCCTGTCCCCAAGGAAACTGCAGTGTGTGGTAGGGCTGGTGTAGCGGGGAAGGACACGTCCAGTTCTCTCATCCTCTTCTCAGCATGAGGAAACGGCATCTTCCTCAAGAAGCTGGGCATCCCCGGCTCTGCCATCCCCAACTCAGCTCCTATTTTATACATATATCTTGGACACTTTTCCTTCCTGATGGTAACCAATGTTGGCATAGAGGGGTTGGAAAGTCCAGCAGCTCCCATTGTTCGAAGAAGTGGGTGGCACCAGGCACATGGGGACATGGAGGTCTGTAATACTGAGTCCCACTGAGTGTAACCTGCCGATGGTACGATGTGGAAGGGGGACGGAAAGACATTCAGTGTGGCATAAACAGCTTCCTTACAGTAGACACGGTTGCTGGACCATCACAACTGGGAATTCTTTCAAGGAAGACAGAGCCCCCACCTGGTGAGGATCAAAGGCTACATACCCTCTCCTCATAAAGACATGGAGGCTTTACCCAAAGCACTCTGAGAGGCCCAGAAGGACGTCTGAATGTGGGGCTGATACCTCCTCCAGCAGGACCCACAGACACCCCTCCCCTGGAGGCGGTGAACACTAACAACCGAAGACTAGACAAGTTGTGGGATGACATACAAGAAGTTACACCTGAAGAAAGCAAGACGTCACTGAAAAGACAGGAGAGAAAGAAAAGAGGAAAATGGATGTAGAGGAGACTCTGGGACTTGCTTTTGAATAGCGACCAGCTAAGCGAAAGGAAGAAATGAGCAAGGGAAACACAAACATGGGAATCAATACAAGCAAAGAACAGTTCTATGGAATTGATTCCATACACACACCGACACACAAAGAGACATATTTTTCTTTTGGAAAAAACGCTTCAAGGATTCTTGAGACCAAAGAGACAGAGAACACAGTGTGAAGGATCCCCAGTCTTGATTGGTCCATTTCTTGCAGTGACTTCATAAGGAGCCAACTGCTGGCAATTCCAAGCCCCTATATAAGTTCCAGGCAACCTAGGTCTGTGGTCCGTCTAGCGAAGGCAGCTGTTTCAGTGACCTGAAAGACTGTGACCCCACTTAGCTCATTTGTCACTTTTAGTATTGTTTTGCTCATTTTATATTTTATCTTTTTTCATCTTTTATTAAGTTTTTAGGCATTACTTGGTTACTCATTCCTGTTATTTACTTAGTTATTTACATACTTTACTTATTTACATATTTACTTAGTTATTTACTTATTTATTCACTTGTTTAGTAATTTACTTGTTATTTATTGACTTGTTTAGTTATTTATTGACTTATCTACTTGTATTTTTATATAGTGTATTTATTTACAATACTAAGACAGGAGGTGTGGTGAATACTCGAGAGCGTTTATCACAGACAGACATACAAGAGAGATGGGAGCTAAGTCCTCCAAACCATCTCGGACTTCTCGAGTCAGACCGCAGGTTCCCACTGGGCACCTAAGGGATGATGAAGGTGAGTGACTGCATGCAGACATTTAGGCAAGGGAAGAGCGGAGGAGTAATTGTGGAAGAACACACGGAATTCATCGTGGGCATATGGGGTGGTCAGCCGGAGCCCCGTGGGGGTATCTGGGATTCTCCCAGACCCTACTCCCACCCCAAACCCCATCCCCATGGTGATTATCTGGACAGAGGTTCAATGATGGGTGCCTCTCTGTTCCGTGAGCTGGGGAGAACTGGAAACAAGCCAGGCAGAGACTTGATCCTGTTTTCTCAGACCAGTGTCTGGTGTGTCACCTTCCCTCCTCAAGGTTTCTCAGCGTCACTAGTTGATACAGAATTTCCCTGGGGTCGGGTAGGGCCAAGAAGCAAAGGCTTTGTGAAAAACAGACATACGGAAAAAAGGAGGAGGTCTCATCTAGCTTCATCCACTACCTTTTCATTTTCTCATCAGATCGTGCGGATATTGTCTCTTCCACCATTAGCTTGTCTTATTCTTTTTGGTCAGAACTTTTACTCATTTTCTTTCATTTCTTTGCTATTTTACCAAGTATTTGGTTTTCCCTTTATTTCTTCAATGTCTCCTTTTTCTGGGTACTTCCTTCTACTTATTAGTCATTTTACTATCATGCTATTTCCTCATTTTGTATCTTTTCTCTTTATTCTTTTCTTTTTCTTACTATGATTGAATGAAAATGTACATTCCCACATAAATTTGCATGTTTACCTATATGCAGCTTCCACTGCTATCCCTGCACGGTGACAGCACACTCTTCCTCTAGGCTCCATACACGTCCTATCCTCCCAGTAGTTTCCTATCTCCTCCTCTCCACCCACTCCCCTTCCTCCAGTATGAGGTCAGCAGGATAACATCCCATAGATGCATAGAGCCATAAAGTACCCACAAAGTATGGTCACTCTACATCACCAAGTGGAATCTACTGCTGTCGGAAGAGTGGACCTACATTATGATTTATGGACAGGGGCAGCATCAGGGCCAGGGGCGATGCTCCCAGGGGAACCCTAAAGCTCCTGGACCATCAACTGCTGTCTTTTAGTGGAGATCTCAGGGTGCACCCCTATTTATTCTTGTGTTGCCGGTGAGGCCCTTTCTTGTTTATTGCCTTTTCTTCACATTTTCTCACTTACTGTTGTGTGTTTACATAGAGAATTTATCTTGTCTATGGTTTACCTTTTGCCATTTCAGTCTTCACTTTCCATTCCCTCCTTTTGCTTTCCTCATTTCCCCTAATTCATACACCTCTCCCCTTTCTTCTCTGTATCCCTCTCCTCATTCTTTGCTTTCTTTTTACCATTCTTTTCTCATTTCTCCATTGTATGTTACATTTTCTCTTTTCTATACTTTTTCAAGTTTCCTCTTTATTTTAGTTAATTTTCTTATTTCAGTTTCCTCCCTTCTTTAATACCCCTTCAAACTTGTAGTTTATTATTTCTCTAATTTCTCAATTTTCATTTTATTCTTTTCACTTCTTTTTATTCTGGTTAGTTTCATTTCATGGATTTCATTTTCCTATTATTTTTTTGACCTCGTTCAACTTTTTTAAGTCGTAATGTGTTTTTTTCCCATTTTTAAAGGACATTCTATCTTTATGTCCTCAGTTTTTTCACATCTTGGGAAATTTTTAGTCACTTCATTTCCCATTAGTTTTACATGTTTACTGCTGTTCTCACCTTTTCCATTTTAATCCTACCACAAGGTCACCTCTCATCCCAAATCCCAAGAGGCCCTCACACCACACCCAACACGTCTCAGGGCACCTCAGCTGCTTCTGCTGAAGAGGAAGTGTATGTGGGGCACTACCATCTGCTCACCACCATTGGCCAGGGGGCATTTGCCACAGTGAAGTTAGCCCAGCATACCATCACTGGCCAAGAGGTGGCCATTAAAATGCTGCACAAGAGGCAAAGTACATCCATCCTCTTTGACCAAGAGATCAAAATAATGAAGAAACTCTGTCATCCTCATATTGTAAAGATGTTTCACACTATAGAAACGGAGAACCTTCTTGGCATGGTCTTGCAGTACATGAGGGCAGGGCACTTGGGGGATTATGTAAAATCTCACGGCTCCCTCAGTGAAAAGGAGGCTCAAACCATTTTTCAACAATTGGTCTGGGCTGTAGAGTTTTGCCACAACCAATGGATCGTGCACAGAGACATAAAACCCGAAAACATCCTGTTAGATGACCCAAACAACATCAAACTGGCCGACTTTGGTTTTGCAACACAATTCACCAAGGGGAGGAAGCTCGACACCTTTTGTGGCACTTTGCCTTATTGTGCCCCAGAAATCATACTGCAAAATCCATACCATGGACCCCCTGTGGACGTGTGGAGCCTGGGAGTCACGCTGTATGTGATGCTAAGTGGATTTTTGCCGTTTGATGGCAACACCATCAGTGAGATAGGAAATCAAATCCTGGCCAGAGAATACATTATTCCTGGCCACATGTCTTCTCGATGTGAAAAAATGCTGAGGAAAATATTTACTTATAACCCCAAAAAGAGAGCCACCTCACAAGCCATCCTACAACATCCATGGATGAAGATGGATGACAATGAGAACCAAAAGGTACGTGTGCAGCCACCCTCAGACCATCAGGACTCACAGTGCATTGAGGCCATGGGGGACATGGGCTACAGGCAGGAAGAGATTCGTGACTCACTGCTCAATCCAAAAGATGATAACATCATGACCACCTCTCCGATGCTACGTCAGAAGACATCTGAGACCCAGAGTCATGTCGCTACCCTGGAACCCAAACCCGCAGCACAACGCACGGACAGCCACACCTCTTTCACCTCCCATAAGGTACATCCCACCATCTATGTGAAAACCAAACAGCAGAGTTACAGTCTACCTGCCATTCCCAACTACAATTACCACTACCACAGTCCACTGAAGACTCTAGCTTCCAGAAGGAAGGGGGCCTCCATGGGATGTTTGTCTCCCTCAGTTCCCCTTGAACAGTCCTTCCCACTACGACCCAGAGTAGCCTGGGCAGAGCCAAAAACACAGACCAAAACGGTGTGCCAGGCTCAAAACCAGTGCACTGGAACAACCGACCCGTGCATTCCCGCGGCTGCCTCCTCTGCCCAGCCCAGTAAGAAAGGCAGACCTCCAGAGGAAATCCCATTGCCACACACAGTGACAACACTAACCTCTGTCAACAATGAGCATGTGCGAGATGCACCCGACCAGACTGCCACTCCAGCCCCTCCCTCAGTCAAGACCCAGGACCAACAGGACACCACTGGCCGATGTTTGAAGTTTATCAGAAAATATCTTTGTTGTCTTTGCATGAAAAGACAGCAGAAGCAGTAATGACATCCCAGCTGACGATCAGATGCTCAAACCTCGAGAGGCCAAGCCACGCTCTCTCAGGGCTAAGAGGAGGGGCAAAATCACCAGCTGCGTGGAGCCCAATGTCATGATGCAAAAGATATGCCAAGTGCTTTGCATGCATGGCACACCAGGACAGCAAAACTTTGTCCAGTGGACAATGGAAGTGTGCAAACTGCCACAGCGTGCTCTCCACAGGCTCAAAGTGTAGAGACTTTCAGGCACCTCTGAGGCCTTCAAGAACATTATCTCGAAAATCACCAGAGACCTTGTACTATAAAAATGTGTCAGCAGCTGCCAGAGACAAAACACGAGTGCACAGGTTTCACTTCCTTTATAACTTTGGAGACAGTGTTTTACAAGGCCACAGAAGTCCCTCAAATTCTCATCACTCGAACCCGGTTCAGATACCACCAAGCCAGTAAGCACACTGTGATACCTACCAATCAGGTCAATGTAGTTTTGATTGAACAGTGAGTCACGAATCTCTTCCTGCCTGTAACCCATGTTCCCCATGGCCTCAATGCACTGTGGGTCCTCATCAACTTCTCTTGGCCTCAATACCATCTATACATAGCAACAAGTTTGCCTGTGTGAGATCTCACTTAGAGCCAGTGGCACCCCGCAGAAGACAGATCCGTATCATCTGATCAGGCTCCATGGAGTTGGCCCTTCATGTCGGTTTCCATGAGTATGAGATTCGAGGTTGAGCATCTCCACCACGTCTGGCTCTCAGGTTCATTAAGGTCCCTTAGAGCACAGGGGAAGGAAAGATTTCTTAAAAACAGACACTGCCAAATTCATCTAATCAGGGCCAGAGAAAGGGATGATTCTGATATGGAAAGCCACTTGATTTCCAATAGGGTCCTCAAGCACCCTCTGAAATCCATAGAAAATAGTCAATCAGCTGGACAGTGAACCCGGTAGTGCACAATTCAACTCCACAAAGACACACCTTGAAAGAAAGGCTTGCAGTCTCATTCTCAAGTATCTGGCATTGGAGGAAAATTAGAAAAAGTCCATGAAACATGAACTATGGCTTGAGTATACCCCACCTGAATTCAGAGACCATCTCAAGAAGAGATTTGCAGCATGACAAATGACTGACCCAACACCAAACAAACTGTGGAAGGCCATCGTACAGGAAGAAGACATCTCTAAAAGGCAGGAGAAAAAGCAAAGAGCAAAATGAATGACACTGAAGCTTGTTCTTCAACATTCAGGAAGTAAAGCAAAAAGAACTGATGAGGTAAAGAGCTCAACAAAGGAATTCAAAGGACATCTGGAGAAGAAAAATTAAAATATTACACTGAAACGACCAAGGACCTGGATACAGAAAAGGAAAAGGGAAGAAGAGGCTTGGCATTTCTCAAGCTGAAAGAATGGAAGAAAAATTCGATACTCAAGTTACAGTACTCAATGATTCTACAGGAAAAATAGGAAACAACTCAAGAAGCATCATAAGATGATAGAAAGAATACACAGAGTCATTATACCCCAAAGCCCTGGTGAACGTGCAGTCATTTGAAGAGGTAGCATATGGTCAAGAACCAACTATACGGAAGGAAGAAGTCAACGTGGAATTCAAGGCACTGGAGAAAAAGGAGGCTCCAGAACTTCACAGAGAATCAACTGAGAGGTTTATCAAATGGATACAGCACTGCCAGTGCTCACTAACATTTGCCACGGAAACTCGGGGGACAGTTACCTGGCCAACAGGCTATAAGAGATTCGGATTGATCCCTATTCCTAAGAAATCTGATCCAACCAGATGTGCAAATTATCCAAAAAGCTCACTACAACGTGCAAGTCCAATTTCACGAAACATCCATCCAAAGTGACTGCAACAGTGTATTGACATGAAATGGTCAGAAGTTCCAGGTAGATTCAGAAGAGCCTGTGGAACCAGGGATAGCATGGCTGATGTCAGATGGATCTTGCCTGAAAGTAGAGAATATCAGAAAGATGTTTCACTGGGTTTCATTGACCATGCAAAGGCATTCCATCCTGTAGATCACAAGAAATTATGGAAACCCTTGTGGAAAAGAGGAATTCAGAACACTTAACTGTACCTGTGAGGAATCTGTATATAGCTTCAGAGGTGGTCCTGCCAACAGAACGAGTGGACACTGCATGCTTTAAAGCCCAGAAAGCGGTGTATCAGGGTTATATCTTTTCATCATACCTTTCAATCCGTATGTTCAGGAAATATCAGAGAAGTTGGACCCCTGAAAAAGAAAGAGACATCAGGATTGGAGAAAGACTCATTAACAACCTGTGTTATGCAGACAACACCATCAGTTACTTGTATTGATGGGGACTGTGTCTTGCTGGGATGCTGCAAGTTAGGCCACAGGTATTGACATACCCTCAGAGTCACCCACAGTGGACAGGATTCAGCTCAGCTTCCACACTAAGACAGATTAGGAAGAAGGACCGGGAAGGCTACCCCTGAAAGGAACAAGCCAGTGAAAACCCAATGAACAGCAACAGAACACTGCCAGAGATAATGCCAGAGAATCAGGACCCCAAGTCGAAAGGTCTCCATAAAACAAGAGAGGAAGAGCTGCCTCCTCTCAAAGTAGAACCAACATTCATGATGTGGATGGAGTAAAGCCCTCAGGATCTTCCTTGGCTGGTGCGGCATGACGTGAGATGTGGAAAAAGCTGCAAGCAGCCATTAATAATGGGAACGTGGAATGGATGAAGTCAGAATCCAAGAAAATTGGAAATTATCCAAAACGAAATGGAATGCACAAATACTGACACACTAGGCATGACTGAACTGAAGTAGACCGGTAGTGACCATTTTGAATCAGGTGATCACACGCCAGGAAGGAAAACTTAAAGAGGAATGGTGTTGCATTCATCATAAAAAAGAACATATCAAGCTCTATCCTGAAGTACAATGCTGTCAGGGTAGGACACTGTCAAAACACCTACAAAGAAGGTTAGTTAACACAACCATTATTCAGATTTATACACCAACCACTAAGCCAAAGATGAAGAAACTGAAGACTTCTACCAGCTTCTGCAGTCCAAAATGGATGGAACATGCAATCAGGATGCAGGGTTAATTACTAGTGATGGGAATGCAACAGTCTGAAACAAAGCAGGATCACTAGTTGGAAAATACAACCTTGGTGACAGCAATGATTTCGCAGACAACGTGACACAATCTTGCAAGACCAATGACTGCTACACTGCAAGCACCTTTTCTCACCAACATAAATAACATGAACGATGTTTACACAGGAATCAAACCAATTGCACCTGTGCAAAGAGATGATGGAAAAGCTCCATTATCATTGGTTAGAACAGACACAGTGCTGACTCCCTCACAGACCGTCCACCGCGCCCATGCAAGTTCAAAGTGGAACAGAAGAAACCTGAAACAAATCCACCAGAGTCAAGGTACAACCTTGAATATACCCCACTTGAGTTGAGAGAGTCTCAAGAACAGATCTGATGCATTGAACACTACTGACCAAAGACCAGACAAGTTGTGGAATTACATCAAAAACATCCTTCATGAAGAAACCCAGAGATCATTAGAAAGACAGGAAACGAAGAAAGAAAAAACAAACTGCACGTCAGAAAAGACTGTGAAACTTACTCTTGAACACCAAATAGCTAAAGCAAAAGGAAGGAAAGATGAACTAAAACAACCAAACAGCAGATTTCAAAGGGCTGCTGAAGAAGACAAAGCATTAGAAAAACACGAACGTACAGCTGGAATAGAAAACCAAAGGGGAAAAACAGACTCTGCATTTCTCAAGCTGAAAGAACTCAATTACAACTTCCGGCCTCCAGTCCCAACAGCGAAGGATTCCACAGGAAAAGCACTAAGACGAAAGGAATAAACACAGTCATTGACCAGAAAGAACTGGCAGAGCTCCAGCCATTTTAAGCGGTAGCACATGATCGAGAACTGATGGACTGAAGGAAGGTGAAGCCGCACTGAAGGCGATGGCGAACAACATGTACCCAGGAATCGACGGATATCCACTGAGATGCTTCAACAAACGGGTGTAGGGTCGCAACTGCTCACCAAGTGCTATGCCAAGGGCTGTGGCTGCAGAAGGCCCCTTTCAGGTACTGAAGACGACCTTCAAGACTAAAGCACACCCAGCTCAAGCCCTGACGTTTTTAATCGCATCCCACGCATGCCAAAGCTGGACAATGAATGAGGAAGACAGAAGAACTGACACCTTCGAACTGTGCTTTGGCAGAAGAATGACGAACTACCAGAAGAACAAACAGATCTGTTCTGCAAGAGGCACAACCACAGTGCTCTCTGGCAGCAAGGATGGCCAGACTGCTTCTTACACACTTTGGACACGTTGTCAGGGAGCAAGACATCATGCTTACCAGAGTGTCAGCAAAAAACATCCTCAACCAGATACATTCACACAGTGCCTGCTACCTTGGGCTGAAGCACAAAGTGATTGTGGACTGGCACACAATCAGGCAGTGTTTCGGCTGAGCTGGGCATTGAGTTGTTAGGAGTTCGAATCTGCTTGACAGCACTTAACAACAACAACAACACCTCCCTTGTAAACCTCCTAACAGTGACTATGATCTGTGAGGTCTGACAGTTACATTCACTAACTTGCCACCATGCGCTTACGTTCGCAGCAGTGCACAAACAACTCAGAAATGTTTCATAACCCCGGAATGTCAGGGCTTCACAGCTGTCTTTGTGTTGACATGTGACAGTTTCTCGCTGAGTGGCATCCATTGTTGTTGCATGGCTTTGTGTGCTGTCAAGAGGACATCAGAGCTTGAATTCAAGTACAAACATTAAATTTCTCAGTAAGCTTGACAACAGTGGAAGTGAAAAAAGGGACATGTTAGTCCAAGTTGATGGGGATAATGCCATAAACAAAACAGCAGTGTACAAACGGATTCAACGTTTTTCTTATGGGAAAGAAAGGGTCACTGAAGAACAGAGGTCTGTGCAGTCAGTAACGAGTGGAACTGAAAAACAAAATTCCAAAAATTCAGCAACCTGGGCATCAAAATCATCACCTGACTGTGTAACAGTAGCAGACCATGTAAACATGATAGAGAAACAGGAAAATGTTCACTGAGAATCTTGACATGAGGAAGGTGTGTGCAAAAATAGTCCCGAAGGAGCTCATGGAAGAACAAAAGCAAAGGACAGTCCAAATTTGCCAAGACCTTTTGGAGAGGCAAGGCAACCTTCTCACTGGTGATCAAACATGGGTGTACCAATACGATGCTGAAACAAAGCATTCAAGTGCACAGTGGAAGTCAGCCAGTTCTCCACCACTAAAAACTTTCCATTAGTCCAAATCAAAGTCAAAACGATGTTGCTAACCTTTTTTGATATCAAAAGCATTCTCCACGATGAATTTATACCACGGGACACTTAACAAAGTTTATGATTTAGAATTGCTCAGATGCCAACGACTCATGGCTCTTGCATCACAACAACGCACCAGATCTCAGGGGACCATCTGTGAAAGAGTTTTTCACCAATAAACAACTCACTATATTGGAACACTCTGGCTAACTACCCGACGTGGCCTCCAGTAACTTTTCTCTTTACCTGAAGATAAAACAAAAATTGAAAGGAACACATTTTGATGACATTCAAGACAGTCCGGGTAATAAGACACCAGCTCTGACGGCCATTCCAGACAAAGAGTTCCACAGTTCATTTGAAGGATGGACTCAGCGCTGGCATTGGTGCACAGTTTCCCAAGGGGAATCGTTGAAGGTGACTGCAGTGATGTGTAGCAATGAGGTATGTAGCACTTTTTTCTAGGATGAGTTTGTGACTTTCATTGTCAGAACTCATATGCCTTCTGCCATTTCAAAGAACCAACCCAGCGGTGAGGGCTGTGGGAGGGACAGTTGCTGTCGGAACTGGTACAGACGGTACGGTGAGGACACACTCACTTCTGATTCCGACCTCAGAGGAATCACCCTTGGGCAGTTCATCTTGATTCTTCCTCCTTGTCAAGTTGGAAGAGGTCAGACACTGCCCGCAATTCAGGTTGAGAGAGGGCTTCAACAGCATGATTCTTTGCAGTGGCTCCAGACACCTGAAAGAATAAAGATGCTTGGGAAGTGAAACTCTGAAGGCCTGGCAAATTAGTTAGGTTGATGTTCCCTGTAAAGGCAGAAAAGCTGCGGTAGAAGCGGCCTGGGGCCAAAGCCAGGCCAGATAAGTGGAATAACCTTTAGGGGGCCTGTTCTGGTTTCTATAACCTGGAGGCCAAAAGCCAGATTCATCTGAATGGGATGACAGTTCAAGTGTGGAGAAGACCCAACTGGAAGATTTTCAAAGGGTAGTAAGTTTGGGATGATGTGTTTAATTCAGCAGACCATAGATAGTGAAAGTTTCTTTGACCAAGTATTGTAACGCCGACCTCAATGTTTGCTAGAAATGAGTATCAGGTACTACAGGTGACTGTGTTGGAATCAACTGGACAGCAACTGATGTTTCTACTGATGACAGGAATTTTTTAACTCTGCTTTTAGCCAGTGCTTCCTAAGACTTGCAGAAAAGGGGACCAAGAGACTTGTTCCAGGGAAACACTGACTGTTTAAATGTAGTACCCTATGTATAGAGCAGAAACCCCGGGGACCTAGCGGTTAACGGCTTTCTCTGCTGAGTATAAGGACAACAGTTGCTATCTTCCAGGTGCTCCATGGAAACTCTATGGAGCAGTCCTACTCTGTCCTGTAGAGTCACTAGGAGTCAATGTTGACTAGATAGCATAGGTTTGCTTGGTTTTTGGGATACATATGGGGTGCATAGGTTGAAAAGTGAGCTCTACCCATGTTTTGCACTTGTTTTGCAGAACCACTCAGAACTGCTGAGAAAATGGGAGGTTTCACTTGAAGAAGAGTTCAGAGGAAAAAAAGTGGCTGCTTTGCTGTTGCAGTTTCCAATGAGTAGTCTGCTGCTGGATGCATTCAGGCAGGAAAAGTCAGAGCCCATTACAAGGCAGCCCCTTCCAGGACTGCGAGTTAAAGGCAGCCAGTGGGCAGACAGCTTGGTCAGCTCCCTTAAGGTGATCACCCAGGCTCGTTCAATGAGTGCAAGTGGGGAAGTGCGGGACCAAGAGACAGGCTGAGTTTAGACATGTTCCACTGGCACCCTTGGTCCTAACCTGCAGGTCCAGGGATGAGAGGGAGAGGAAGGGTGGCTGCTCAGAAGGAAGGCAGTTGTGGGTAGACTCCTAAGTTTACAGGTAGGACTCGCTGACCTAGCCCAAGGGGGCTAGCCCAAGGGAGCTGGGGATGAGAGTGTGGGAAGGAGCTGTCTGAAGTGCCTCCCAGTAGGTGTGAACTAGAGAGCCTGGGGCTGCTACCCCTGCCAATTAGGTTGGATGTCTAGGGAGAAGATGACTAGAACCTAACCAGATGAAGAGAAAGTGGTTTGAAAGATACACAAACGCTGGTGGAGACTGCCACAACCTGATGGCTCTCTGTGGACTGGATTTTGCTAATGGACATGAAACCCCAACTAACATCCTTTGCCCACCTTTCTTTCTCTTACTAACCGCAAACTTCTTTCTGAGTCATCTTTTCCAGGAAATCACAGCAGACGGCTCCACCCACGACACCTGCCAGACCTACAACCTCACAGCATGTGCAGATTCAGATCCTGGCCTTCCCTGACACAGGATCAAATTATCACCAGAAAGGAAGATGCTTCCTGGCCTGTCCTTTCACTATAGACCATCTCAGAAGCCATGACAGAAGAGGATGCAACTTCTGGATCTCCTCATGTGGACATGGGGCAGGGGACCTAACGGCAGAGAATTCCAGTACCAAACCCAACCACTGGACAACACTGGAAATAGAAAGCTTTTGAGCCCCCAGGGGCAATGAACACAGGGTGTTAAGTTGCTAGGCCCCTGTTGCTCCTTATCTGCATAGACAATAAACTTGGAATAGTTACCCTTGCAATTGGTCTCTCTCTTATTTCGATCAACTAATAAGACAGGACAAGAACCCATGCTCAAAGTTCTAACTGGAACCACATTCTTCAAGACCAAAGAACATGCTCTTCAACTCAGTACTGATTTGACAAAGGTGGCCAGTTTGAACACTGGCTATCTAAAACAAGGGAAGAGAAAGTCACCAGGAGGCTGGCTTACAGGCTTTCAGGAATGTGCTTATCTGAAATGAAGGGGACAAATAGATTCTTCTTTTCCTGATGAGGCTGGAAAACAGTGTCACCGGAAAAAACTACAGCTTCTCTTTCCCTGCCCCAAGTTGTCCAACTCTGAGACAGATTTTAGGGAGGGGGACTCAAAGGAAACTTTGATGTTATGTCCTAACAGACCCAGGGAGCAAGGAAAATATTTCTCCATCAAGGTCTCCCTCAAATTTTGTCAGGCAAAGTGTAAGTATTTAAAGGGAGTGGGCGTTCCATGCAAAATGTAAATACAAGTACTGGTGCTGATGCCAGGGAAACAACGTGATCGATTAGGGGTGAAAACAGGTACCCGTTGGTGGGGCTCAGAGGTCCTCTGAAGATACGTATCAGGAACAGGAATGTGGATTTCCTTTGGTTGGAGGTCCCAGCTGGTGCCTGGGTCTTTTACTGGCTCCTTTAACTGTTTTCATGTTTCTAAAAGGCGCTCAAAAACTGTACAGACATTATTTCCATAGCTCCTGTCAGGGACTTCCTGTCAGGGCCAGGAAATATCAAGACAGGACAAAAAACACGCCAAGTTGACAAAGAGAATTCAATTAAATTTTGGCTGCCTATTTCAACTTCCCCTTTCAAAATCAAGATGTCTGAAGCTTCCCTCCTGTTTCAAGAGGGTGGGCAAAGAGATGGATTGGATTACCTGATTCACCTCTCAGTGTTAGTGGGGTTTTCTGAAGACTCTCAAGGATCCCCACCAGACCTGCAAGAAAGAACCATGTGGGGAGACATGGCTGGCCCCTGACAGACGGCTGCATAGGAAAATGAAGGTACTGCTAAGCTGGGCAGCAGCACACCACTGACAGAGTTGAGGCTGCATTTTTATACTCTGTCTCCACCAGGGTACAGCTGGGGACAAGTCAGTGATGGGATCTGAGGTGCCTCCTTCTGTGGCAGGCAGCTGCTTGCCCATTCTTTCAACACTCATGAAGACTGCAAAATGGTTCTCACAGGGGCTTCTGGGACTGGAGACAGGACTTACTATGGGGTGTCCCACCTGCCCTTGATTCTAGTTCTCTGGTCCCTCTGTTGCAAGCACATCCGGCAGTCACTTCTAACTCATTGATGCATGCCTCTGAATTGGGTGTAAACTGGCTTCCCTCAAAAAATAACTTTAGAGACAATAAAACAACTCATCCCTGTGAGCAGGTGATAAGATAAGCTGCTTATCACTCTGGAGTGTTCCACAGTGTGGTTGGGTTGCCCCGACTCCAAGCAATTTCATATTTGTAATTCCTGAAGGAAATATTGATGGAGGTCTCTTCTATTTCTGCTTCAAGCAAAACAGGGGTGCATGCCTGCCCATTATTGTAGAAATCCCTCCTGACTATGCTGATGATCTCTAAGGACCAGGATGACCACTGGTAGGTATTCGTTAGAACCCATGCAGCATCATTTATTTGACTGGGAACACTTAGAACCTGGAAGACACAAACTTAACAAGGAGCTTAAAGAGGCAAAGTCTGAAAATAAACAACAAAAGATTATCCGCCAAGGTCATAATGTCAGTAAAATTCAAGTAGTTGATGGGAGATGTACCAGTGAACAACAGTTGGCTCCTGCGACAGCTTCCCTAAAAGACAGCCTTCAAGATTATCTTTGCTATTGTCTTTACACCTCAGGGATCCTTGGATGTCTCCTTGTGAGTCTACCTCCAGCTGGGTCACACACTCCATGCTGAAGGACAAGGAATAATGACACATCAATGTTTAACACCCGGACTTAGTTGACATCCTAGATAGAGGCCATTACAGGCTGTTTAAATTCCTAGTGCTGGTTTGCCACAGGATGACACTTGCCTTTTCATGAGGTTAGTAAGCAGGAGGCAGCAGTATTCTCATTACTTGCAGTGCCGGAGTGAGGAGACTCAACTTACCTCAACATCTTAGTCCAAGGCCTTCATTTACCTTTTACGTGTATAAGACAAGAGAGGGTGTGTTTCCTTATGTCTAATATTATCAGAATGTAGACTAAGAACAGAACTATTCCTTGCAGTAGTGATCTATTTCATGGACATATTTGTGATGGTAACTAACTCAACACATCTGGTGTATGGAATGATGTTACAACACGGGACTAAATAGTTCTTTGTCTACTTTGAATGGACAGATTGCACTCTTGGGATAACAAAACGTTTCAGGCTCTTTTGTGATCCCATGTCAGCTTGGCTTATGAGGTCAGTGAGCACTGTTTCTGTCTTCCATCTCACCAGAAACTTCATTTGTCATTTGTTGTCTTACAGTGATTTGACAGCTTCTCGAAGATTCTTTGAATTCTACTATACCATAAGTAGGAATAAAAACTCTTAGAAATGACTGATGCTAGCCTGAGTGTTGGACCGATGAGACTTCTCCTGATGCAACATTACCTTTCCAATATGGACTAGCATCATTACTATGAATAGCTAAAGGTCATCTTAAAGTTCCCAAAGCACATCAGAAACATATTCATGAGCAGTCTAAACAAGAGACTGTCTACATAAATTCACTATCAGTTGGAAAGGAATCATCGAAATTAGTCTAGCTGGAGCTGACACGAAAAAACATGGGTCTATAATCAGCACACAAATTTTGTTGAGAGAAAACAGAACTTACAGAAACACACGTGAGAAGTTTTCATCAGAGAATGAATGATTATCAAGGTAATATAGGATGGACCTCTCCCGTTGGAAGTCTTCAATTACTCTCTTCAAAATATGCCAAGTGTCCCTCTGAGGGCAGGCTGCCTGTCCTTGCTTTGTCTCTTAACAGTCATGAGTCACTGTCTCAGAAACAGAAATGGAAAGTAAGACACAATGGAGTCTGAGCCATGGGGTATTCAGGAACCAGTTTTGTTTTTTCCAAGCTTGAAGTCCCAAAGGATAGAAAAAGGCAGTAGCCTCTCTGGGTTATCCCACTCTTCATGAAAACCAGAAATCAACATTCCAGAAAAATTATGTCTATCTTTTTCATGGTGTCCTCTTTTGGATCAAGCTCTCACCATACAATCTTGGATCCAAAAAGTTTAAGAAATGGTCATTGAACACCATGGGTTTTCGAAGACGTTAGGTACCTGTCATGGATTGAATTGTGTCCCCCCAAAAATACATGTTGCCATGTGGCTGGGCCATGATTCCCACTATCTTGTGACTGTCTTCAATTTTGTGGTTTTCTTGTGCTGTATGTTAAAGGATTAGGGTGAGACTGTAAATCCCTTTATAGGATCACCTTCCCGCTCCACTGTAAAGGGAGTTTCCCTGGAGTATGGCTTGTACCACCCTTAATCCTTTCATCCTGGAAGAGATAAAAGGAAAGAGAAGCAGAGATTTAGGAACCTTACACCATCAAGCAAGCAGCACTGGAAGAACAGCACATCCTTCAGACCTGAGGTTTCTGTACCAAGATGCTCCCTGGACAAAGACTGACGCAATACCAGACTTTCTTCCACAGCCGACAGTGGAAAAGCCTTCCCCTGGAGTGGACACCCTGAATATGGACTTGTAGCCTACTGGACTGTGTAAGAATAAACCTTCCTTTGTTAAAGCCAGCCCCTCATGGTATTTCTGTTAGAGTAGCCCCAGCTGGACTACAACAGTACCTTACAGTGAAGAAGAAAGTATAACAGAAACACTAATAATAACATTAGGCCAACAGTCTGAAATAACTAATGAACCTGCGATCTCATGAGATGTTTGCTTATGCTTAAGCAGTGTCAGTCAGTACCTGTTTCTCACGTGCCTCAGCAACAAATGCATTCTGTAAAACCTCTGATTCCATATGAATATAAATACAGCAACATTTATGGACTAAGGCACAAAGTGCTCCTTTGTAGAACGAGAAATCTAGTATCATTCTGCTTTGTAAAATCACAGCTCAACTTTCAGACACTTTGCTGACACTGACAATTACAACTTGGCTATGTTTACCAACAGGAATTCCTGATTTGAGAACTGAAATATCTAAACCCATTACTTAAATAACTTAGGAAAAGGAAAATGGTTTCTTCTATCCAGAAAGTAAGACCTTAAAACTTCCGCAATATTCCCATTGAAAACCCACAGTATCTTCTCACTGATTCAGTCTGATGGACTTAGTTCCTCTTCTGCCTGATTCTGCATCAGTGACAATCTGTGAGCCCATCAGAATCTGCCTAACAGTTGTGGGAATCTTGGGTCATGGTCCTTTTCACAAGTCTAATGTGTTTTTGTTGAGATATCCGGCTCAAACGGTTTTACAAAATCAGCAAAGTAAAACCTCATCTGTAGATGACAAAATGAAACATGACCATGAGTCATTTATAAAAATAAATCCCCTTAAGAGTGAAAAGACTTACTACAAGTTAATTCCAAGTAAAATGTAAAGGCCACATCAAATCTGTTAAAAAAAGAAAAACCTCAGACAATAATATTTTAAAACATAACCATTAATTGTATTAAAAAAAAAAAACAAACCTTCAATGCCACACATAATAATCCTGAGACACAATAGTACATAGTCAGGATATACCATGATACACCAAGATTATCAGATCTCGAAATACATCAATGGTATAAAAGTAAATTCATAAGTAAATAATTTAAATTCTCAGGTAGAGCACTTGCTTTGATGATGCTGAATGAACAATTAAAAAAGTTGAAGTCAGGTTAACAGCTAAGAAATAATATAATTATGACATCCTATTATGCATTTGTAATACAATATTAGGTAAAAACCTAAGAGGACATTGTTATCACAAATTTTTAATCTAACAAGAATGAGGCTCTTCTCTTGATTTTAACCTGTTCCATGTAATTGATTCAATAGAACCCTTTAGCACTTTTCCTTAATAAAAAGTTATTTGTGGCTTTTCACGAAGTTTCACACTTCTTAGGAATCCCCCCTATGTTATTAAGAACCAATGCTGAAGTTAGTTACCTAGAGATCTTCAAGGAAAACCTCAGCTTTTTCTGCTTCTTTCCCAATTCTGCAGCTTGGTTTTGGACTCAGGAATCTTATTCTAGTGACTTATTCTTTGGCTTTAAGGCAGATTATATACATAAAGAACACACTCAACCTTCACTCAGAAATCTGAGAAAATTTTGTTCTTTTATCAAGGAAAACCCCAATTCTTTATTGCATATGATATCTAATATTAAAGCTCAAATTTATCTGACAAATGAAACTTTTGACCATACCAAATCAATATTTTTCAATAAATCTTACCGTGTAGTACCCTTTTAAATAGCAAAAATGAACTTACTCAGCAACAGACAGATACACACACATACTTCCTCTGCAGCATGGAAAGCAAAAGTATGTCAAGTTCAGTTACGACAAATAGCTATTAATTTATTATCAGTAACTTACCTAAAAGGCTTTGGAGATTCTGTTATGCTTAAAATGGAAACAAAGTTTGTTTCAACAGTCCAAGTTTGCACTCAACTTTTACTAGGTCTTGTATTTGGCCCAGTTTCATTTTAACCCATAAAGCTTCTATCAGCTGGCTTTGGAAATCACCAAGTCTCTCTGGTCAGCTGACTGATACTCTTGCTAGGGTTGAAACATTTTTACAGGCCATGTCAGATGTGTTTCAAGGTTCCCCTACAACACAAACAAGTTGTTTACAGTTCTTTCACAATTTGCATTCAACTGATTTCGGATAAGTATAATCTAGTGCCGTCGAGTCAATTCTGACTCACAGCGACTCCAGAGGACAGAGGAGAAACTGTTCCACAGAGTTTCCAAGGAGCGTGTGACGGATTACAGCTGCGCACCTCCCAGTTAGCAGACGGAGCACTTAACCACTATGCCACCAGGGTTTCCTCAGATAATTACAGACACTAGGAATTCATCTTATTAATTCACTGAAAAAGGCCTCCACCTAGTTGGAAAGAGTCCTTCGGAAGCTGCTCTGGAGCTATCCCAGCTCAGAGGCTGGAGAACAGGGAGGAGTGATCTTGCCTTGCCCTCGTTCCTCTGACTCATAAAAGACACATGTTTCAGATGACCTAGGAGTTTTCAAGGGCAAAAGATAAGTTATTTCCCTTTTACTGTTATGAAACTACTACTTTTACTTTAAGACAAACATACTTTTTTCTCGTCTGGGACCTTCCAACAAGGTCTGTAAGTCAGTCTTCTCAGCTCAGTGACACTTATTTTCTCAATCGACTCTAAATTCTGCTTTCTTATCTATTTCAATTGGAAACCCTGGTGGCGTAGTGGGTTAAGTTCCACGTCTGCTAACCAAAAGGTCAGCAGTTCAAACCCGCCAGGCACTCCTCGGAAACTCTCTGGGGCACTTCTACTCTGACCTCTAGGGTCAACAGCAGTTGGACCCGACTCGATGGCAGTGGGTTTTTATTCATCTCAACTAGCTTAGCCACGACACTCCCCACCCTGCTTAGCAGGATCTGGGCATGAAAGATTTCTCCAACATGTCGGACTACTTGTAGGTTTCAAAGAATTTCAACCAGAAAGATCCTAAAAGCAGAACAGCCTGGGAGACTCTGCTACAAGTAAAGCCTGTACTGGCCATGACTTGACAAGACAGGCAATTTGGAACAAGTCATACAGTCCAGTATGCCAGGAATGACAATGTGAAGAAGAATAGGGTTGCATACATCATCAAAAGGAACATTTCAGTATCTCTCCTGAAGCAGAATGTTGTCAGTGATAGGATAATAGCCATACATCTGCAAGGAAAGCCAATCAATGCCTACTATTCAATAATTTGCACCAACCACTAAGGCCGAAGAGGAAGAAATGCAGGATTTTTGCCAGGTTCTACACTCTGAAAATAATCAAACATGGATTCAGGGAGCATTGACAGTTACTAGTGACTCAAATGTAGAAGCAATAAATAAAGAAGGAAGAGTGGTAGCTGGGAAATAAGGCCTTGGTAATAGAAGTGATGTCCAAGATTGCAGGACACCATTTCACAAGATGAATGACTTCCTGGCTAATATCTTTGTGCACCTACATAAATGGTATGTACACACACGAACCTCTCCAGATGGAATACACAGGAATCAGATGGACTACATCTGTGGAAAGAGATGATGGCAAAGCTCACTGTTTGTTAGCTGAATGCCGGGGACTGACTGTGAAACACACCATTAATTGCTCATACCTAGGTTTCATCCTGAAACTAAAGAAAGTTAGAAAAAGTTCATGAGAACCAAACCACAAAATTGAATCTATCCCACCTGAGGTGAAAGACCATCCTAGAAACACATCTGAGTCTCTGAACACTAGTGACTGAATCTAGGCAAGCTGTGGGATGACATCAAATAATTGATACCTGAAGAAAGCAAAGGTCACTGAGAAGACACAAGAGAAAAAAAAATCCAAATGCATGTCAGAAGAGACTCTGAAACTTGCTCTTGAATGTTGAGTAGCTAAAGAAAAAGAAAGAAATGATGCAGTCAAAAATAATATGGAAATCAATCAAAGGAAAGAACAGTTCTATGGAATTCATTACATATATATACACACACACGGAGAGAGAAACATTTTTCTTTTTCAAAGAATGTATCAAGGACTCTTGAGAACAAAAACACAGAAAGGCACAATGAATTATTCCCAGTCTGGACAGGTCCGTTTCTTGCAGTGACCTGAGGAGAAGCCAAGGGTTTGCAACTCCAAACCCCGACATCAGTTCTTGGAAACCCAGGTCTGTGCTCCTTCTAGCACAAGCTGTTTCAGGGACCGGAGAGACTCTGACCCAACTTAGCTGCTTTCTGTTACCATAAAATACAGATTCTTCCCACCTCCCACAAAACCACTACTCAGACAGAAGTGAGGTGAATAATCAGGGCCATTGATCCTATATGGATATACGAATCCTCCAAAGCATGTTTAAGTTTTCCTGTCAGACTGGAAGTTTTGATTCGGTGACTAAAGGAGGACAAAGGTGATTGACTTCATGGAGTCATTTAGTCATGGGGAAAATTAATCTTTGAATAACGTGGGTAATCCCCACTAAGGGTCTGGAATGCACATCTGGAGCCTGGAAAGGGTGTCTGCAATTCTCCCAGTCTTCACACTGTAGGGAGCAAAGGAAAAATGATCACACTGACAAGAATTTCAGTGCCATGTGCCAAAAGACACAAACCTTGACTTTTATTTCTTTTCGTACAGAAACGGCTTGCAAGCCTAGCTTAGCTATGCAGCAAGTTTAAGCAACTTACATTTCAAACACTGAATTGTTCTTGCTGAAGTTTCATCATCTAAATTAGCCTATGTGGGGAATCCTTCAAAACCCAATAATTCAGCCAAAGGGGTTGTTAAATCAAAACCACTGCCTTCAAGTCGGGTGTGACTCTTGGCAACCCTAAAAGTCAGAACAGATATGCCCCACAGAGTTTCCAAGGAGTACTTGGAGGATCTGAACTGTTGATCTTTTGGTTAGCAGACATAGCACTTAACCCACTGTGCTACAAGGGGTTGTTAAGAGTTTAATTAATTAATTAGAGATATATTTATGTATGCTAAGTGCTTGTTACCGGCTCCTGAGTTAAAAGGGCTGCCAAGGGCTGGGCCACAGTGGCAACAGCAGTGTGGTCAGTGGTGCCGGGCAGTGGTGGGTGGACGTGTCAGACAACAGGTGGAGACAGCAAGCGGCTAAGGTTGGAGAAGTGGCTATTGAGGGTCCGCCAGCAAGCTGCTGGAGCAAGCAGGGGATGCCCCCCAAACCAGGGCTTCAGTTGAGGACAGTCCCAAAGGAACCATCCAGCAGCCAGGCCGAATTACCCCAGGGACACTTTGTCACACAGCCAGAGTTCACAGCGGTGGCTCTACTCTGAAAAGCAGAGCTGTAAATCTTATGGCTCCAGCTGACAGTCTCAAAGGAACGGTCCTGCGGCAAGGCAAAGTGGGTTTATCACAGACGAACGTCGTGGCAAGGCCAAGAGTCACAGCGAGGGCTCTGCAGTGAAAAGCAGGGCTCTGCTTCCAAAGGTGGGCTGTAGTCCTCAAAGTCTTTTCCAAACGTGGTACCAAAAGAGGGCCCAAAACCATGAGGGCTGGTCTCCTCCCAGGCACACGTAGTGGTGGACATCCAAGTCACAGCCAGGTCTCTGCTCCCAACAGCTGGACCACAGTGCCTGCTTGCTGCTGCTTTTGACTCCTGCGGTGGTCTCGCTCATCTTGGAGTGGACAGATGATGTTTCTGTCACAGGACGAAGCTGTGGTCTTAGCACTTCACAACCACGGTTTAAGACACTGCCTTCTTATCCAACAGCCCTTCTTTTGACTTTTAGAGCCTTCACAGCTCCTTCTGGGCTTGTAATTAGCAAGACGGACTCCATGTTAATACAGCCTCACTGCAGCCACCGCCTCCTGCCCCCGGTGGGCATCCGGACACAGGGCAGACGACTGGCAACGTAGTCTGTTCAGTGATCTGGAGACAACGTGAAACAAGCCAGCTGCAAAACCTGACGATCTTTTATTGTACTCATATTTTGTCAATCTATGTTAAATTTTTCTGCTTTAACTTTCTTATTTTAATTTTCCTCAGGTTTTTAATTTATATCTTTAGAAACTTGTAATTTCTTATTTTCCAAATGATAGCGTTCTCATTTGATTATTATTGCATTCCTTTCATTGATTTTTATTTCAGTTACTTTTCTTCCATCAGTTTCATTTTCCCATTTTTATTAGAACTGTCTAAAGTATTTTCTCTGGATTTTTAAGTCTATTTTTTTCTCAGTTTTAAATTGCACTTTATTTGACGGCACTTGGCTTTGGCTTGACTTCATCTTTGTCTATCATTTTTATGTTTTACTAAGTTGTTAGTTACGACATCCTCCATTATTTGAATTGATTTACTTATTTTCTCTTTGGCTCCATTTTTTACCCTACCACAAGGAAATCTACTATTTCACACAACATTGAACATGCTACAGAGCCACTTAGCCTTTTCTGCTGAGGAGGAAATCCCTGTGGAACACTACTACTTCCTAAGAGCCATCGGCAAGGGGACATCTCACAGAGTCAAGTTATCCCAGCACATCATCACTGACAAAGAGGGAGCTGAGAAAAGTGTTGAGAAGTGTCAACAGACATCCACCAACACCTGACACGAGACACAGAGATAAAAACCACGCAGGATCTCCACCATCCAAGTGCCTTAATGCTGTTGCGAGTCATAGAGAATAACGACATCCTAGGTACAGTGATGGAGTAGGTAACTGCAGGGGACATGCATGATCATCTAGGGGTTCAGGGTTTCACAAGCAAAAAGAGGCCCAAGCCAAATTCCACCAGTCAGTGGTAGCCATATACTTTTGCCACAACAAACGTATTCTACACAAGGACATTCGACCAGAAAACATGCCCTGGGATCACACAGACAACTCTCAAAATTACCGACTGTGGAATGTGAACTGAATTCTCCAAGGGGAGGAAGTGAAACATTTCTTGTTGGAGGCTCCCTTATTATGTGCCAGAACTCCTACCGGGAGGAAAGCAGAGTGGACCTACCATGGCAGTGTGGAGACTGCGAGCGCCTGGTACCTCAAGGGACGTGGGTCTCTGCCTTTTCATGAAGAGACCTTAACTGAGACACAAAAGCAGGTACTAGAGGAAGAATATGATACTTGTCTCCACATGTCTAGGCGATATGAACACCTGCTTAGCCAAAGACTCACTGGTGACCCAAGAAAGACAGCCACACGAGAGGACATCCTAGAAAACTCAGGGATGAAGATGTATGAGAAAGTAAAACAAAAGGTGTACGTGCAGCCATTCCCAGACTACAAGCACACCCGGTGCTTTGAGGCCACAGTGAATGCATGTTACAAGGAGGGAGAGATTTAGGAATCGTACTGAATCAAAAATATGGTAACGTCATGGTCACCTATCTGGTAAGAAGACACCACACATCTGACATGGAGAGTCATGCTAGTATTGTGGAACCCCAGAGTGCAGTACATTGCACTGATTGTCACACAGCTTAGTCATCCTGTGAGGTGCATCCACCTTCTGTGCTGAACCCGAACAGTGCACTTACACTGTGCCTGCCATTCCAACCTATGTTTACTATTTCTACAGTGCTCTGAAGGCTCTAACTGATAGAAGGAAGGGGACCTCTATAGCATGTGCTTCTCCCTGAGTGTCCCTTAAAAGTCACTCCTGTATCAGCACCCCAGGACAGCCTGGACAGAGTCCAACCAAACCTCAGAACTATGTGCCAAGGTGAGAAATAGTGTGGTGCCACAAATCAGCACAGTCCCCATATGTGTTTCTGCGGCACCCTACTCAACCCAGACCATCGATAAGGATGACGGAGCCCCAGGGGAAACCAGTTTCCAAACGGGAGTGTCACAACTAAGTTCCTACAAGGCAGGAGATGCCTGAGCAGACAGTGAAGTCAGCCTCTCCTTCTGTCAACACTGAGGACCAGCAGGATGCCACAGAAAGATTCTTCAGATTCATGAGACAACCCTGTTGCACTCTGATCAAAAGAGAACGAAAGCTTTGTGACAGCAAAGTTGCAGAGGAAACACTCAAACCTCGAAAGGCCATGGTCTCTCAAGTTTAGGTGGAGGATGAAAATCACCAGTTCTGTGGAGCACAAAGAGACGGTGCAGGAGATCTGCCAAAGACTAGACACCCACCAACAAGTACACGCTGCTGTATACGAACAGCACAGCAGAGCTGTAGGACTCTGTGCAGTGGAGGATGAAGATGTCCACACCACCTGTGTGGACCCTCAACAAGGAAAGAGAATTTCAGGCATCTCTGAGGCCTTCAACAGCATTGCCTCAAAAAAGAGCAGGGAGTGTGTAGTCTCAAACGCTGCCAGCAGTTGCCAGGGGCAAAAGAGGAGTTCACAGATTTAAGCTCCCACAGGATGAGATAATGTTTTGTTCTGTTGTGTGTATACTTGTTGTAACTTGAAATCTACTCAATGGGACTGAATGGAATGATGACAAAACAACAGGAATTGAGAGGTTATCAATGCAGATGTTTCAAAGAACAGATGCGCCACTGGAAGGCCTCACTTGCCAATACTCATAAACCTGGAAGACTGCTATCTGGCCAACCAACTGCAAGTGACCCTTTCTGAGACCCATTTCAAAGGAAGGTGATCAAAGACAACACACAGATTACTGAAAAATATTATTAGTATTACACATGACTAAAATTTTGCTCAAGATCACTGTGTTGTGATTACTGCCTTTTGAGTGAGAGCTTTCTAGCCATGGCCTTGTAACTCCTACCCAGGTGACTAGGCAAGACAGTGTGATAGTGAGTTCAAGGCCCACGAAGAGTACTGGTCCTTAGCTCCTTAAGAGAGAGCTCATTCCAGAGCAGTCAGGGTGATTCGCTCAACACCAATGAGGAATAGCTTTGAAATGATAGACCATTCTGTGGGCCCAGATCACTGCACTGTAAAGCTCTTGGAAGCAGGAGCTAGAGACAGCACAAGCTGGTAACTGGTGACAGGAGAGACCTCGCAGCAGGAGAGATCATGCTGGGCTCCCCAGTCCACAAAGACAGAAAGTTGAGGGCCTGTCATCAGTGGCCAAGGGCCGGAGAGAGCCCTGTCTTTAGGAGGTGGGCAGAGGAGTCTGTGGGGAAACTTCCAATGGAAATCCTATGGAAAAAGTGGCATCTCTTTGGAGTCAACAGCTGAGAGTGACACAGACAGCCCGAGGTCCTCTGTAAATATTGTGACCAAGACTATTAACAAGGAATAAAGGATAAAAAGACCAAAGCACTAACAACATTCAGGGACACTGAGATAAGTCCCCCCAAATTATGTAAATTGCCTCAAGGCTGTTTTTCAGAAGACACCAGATGGAAGAAACTCTAAGGACATGCACAGAAATGCCCACTTGGACAGTGACAGGGCCTTCCAATGGGAGCACCAGACAGCCACAGTCAGGACCCGGGGATAGAACCAAAGAACCAAGAATTTGTATGCACAGCACCCCATAACAAATCCTGCTACCAGTCCCAGAAGGCCCCAGAGAAAGGAACTCTCTACATCCTGTAACTGATTCCACCCCAAATGACCTCTTTCAGACTCAGGAGATCAGAGAAGCAACTTCTGTCTTCTGATGAGTGGCTCACTGGGCTCTCCTCCCCAGGTAGCAGGAAGCAACCTTCATGGTAACAAAATTTATTAAGTCAAAGTACCTTACAGACAGGGAAGGGGTCAGTCTCTGTGAGTGGGGAAAGACCTGGTACAAAGCTTGTAGGGTTCCTTGTATTGGTAAATGGTACTGTTCTAGTCAGGAAGGAAAGGTAGGAAACAGTCTTAGGTTTCAGTTTTGGGGTTATCAGTCAGCAACTGGATGATGGGACCCCTCCTAAAGAAGAAAATAATGGTATGTAGATAGGATTAAAAATACGGGCTATGTAATTTCTAGATCATAGTCCTGAGGAAGTACCCACACGTAGCCATGTCTCAAACTAACAGGGGAATTGTTACAGCTCCAATTCCCCTTCTTAAACGCTGACTCGGGATCATCTGATCAGGTGGCCTGTGGTGGTGACCAGGCTTCCTAGCTACCCTTGTCATTTTCCCTTGAGGAGACATGGGCCTGAAATCTTGAAGGGAATGTGGGAAGCCGACTCGCTCTGGCTACTTCCTGCTGTTTCGGGTTGTAGTCCTGCCTACCCATCAGATCCACGTTCCCCAAGAACCCTGTCTCAAAAACATTGAGGATCTTGATCTATCTACCGCATGGTTGGTAGGTATAGGCTGCATATCCTTGCAGGACTATGAGATTGCCTAGGAAGGGTTGTAGCTTGGAGTTGTGTCTTTTACCTTAGAACCCAAATTCAAGACATGTTGTATGGTGACCTGGCCAGATTTACTAACATAAAAACAACACTGTTCCTTGACATATACGCAGGTGCTGTCCTCAGTTGCTGTTCAAAAGTCAAGAAATCAGTGTGGGACTTTACCACCTGGTAAGACCATCAGCAGGGGGACATGTGGTAGAGTTAGGCTATCCTGGCACATCATTATGGGCAAAGAGGTAGCCAAGAAGAGTCTAAAAGAGCCCACAGACATCCTCCAACCTCTTGACACTAGACTCAGAGATAAAAATCATGAAGGATCTCTACAATCCAAATATTTTCATGCTATTGCAAGTCAGAGAGAGTAACATTATCTTTGGCATAGTGATGGAGTGCTAACTGCAGGGGACTGGGGTGATCATCCAGAGACTCATGGTTTCAAGAGTGAAAAAGAGGCCCAAACAACATTCCATCAATTAGTATAGGCCCTACAAGTGCACCACAACAAGTGTGCTGTGCATACACCCATCAAACCAGAAAATGTGCTCTTGGATGATAGAAAGAACATCAAACTGGCTGACTTTGATTTGGGAAATGGAATTCACCAAGGAGAGCAAGCTGAAAACTTTCTGTAGGAGTCTCCCTTATTAAGCCCCACAACTCCAAAATGGAGCAAAGTTCCACGGACACCCTGGTAGAGGTGTGGCATCGTGCATTTCATGGTAAGTGTATATCCACCTTCTGACGGTAATGCCTTCAATGAGCCACGAAAGTAGGTACAGGACGGACAGTATAATAGTCGTTCTACATGTCTATGTCATGTGAACACTCACTGAGTCAAACATTCATTTGTAACCCTCTTTCTCCATTTTAACACAAGGGTACCTCTTATCCCAAAGTCCATTAATCTTTGACACCACATCAAATATGCCACAGAGCCACGTACCATTTCCTGCCAAGGAGGAAATGTATGTGGGACACTACCAGCTCCTAAGAACCATCAAGAAAGGGACATTTGCCAGAGTCCACTTGCCCTGGCCCATCAACACTGCCAAGAGGTAACCGAGAAAAGAGTTGGAAAGAGCCAACAGACATTCTCCTACCTCCAAACACTAGACCCAGAGATCAAAATCATGAAGGATTTCCATGATTCAGTAATTTTCATGGTGTTTCAAGCCATAGAGAATAACAACCTCTTTGGCATGGTGATGGGGTACGTAACTACAGACATCTTCTGTGATCATCTGGAAGCTCATACCTTCATGAGCCAAAAAGAGGCTCCCAAAATATTCCGCCAGAGTTGGCCTCAGAGGTTTGCCACCACAACTGTGTTGTACATGGGGATATCAAACCAGAAGACAGGCTCTTGGATGAGAGAAGGAACTTCAAACTTGTGAACACCGGTTTGAGAACTCAATCCATCAGTGAGAGTGACCCAAACACCTTCTGGGGCAGTCTCCATTAGGATGCCTAGAACTCCTTCAAGGAGACAAGTACCATGGACCCCCTTGGATGCATGTAGCCTGGAAATCACCATGAACCTCATGGTCAGTGGATCGCTGCCTTTTCATGGAGAGACCTTAACTGAGCTATCAAAGCAGGTACTGGAGGAAGAATATGATTTTCATTGCCACATAGCCACACCATGTGAACATATGCTATGCCAAATATTCATTTGTGATGCAAAAAAGACAGCCAGATCAGAGGACCCGCTAGAAAATCCAAACATGAATATAGATAATGAAGAAAGACAAAAGGTATATGTGCAGCCACTCCCAGACGAGGAGGACCCTGAAAGAATTCCTTGACGCGCTGCTGAATCAAAAACAGTCACGTGATGGGCACCTGTCTGATCCTAGCTTGTAACGCATCCGAGATGGTGAGTCATGCCAGTACCATGGACCCCAGAAGGCAGCACACTGCACTAAGAGCCACATGCCTGTTTCAATGTATGAGGTGCATCCTACCATCTCTGCTAAACACAAACGACACAGTTACAATGTACCTGCCATTCCCACCCGTGACTACTGTTTCTACAATACTTTGAAGAGTCCACCAGACAGAAGGAAGGGGGCCTCCATTGTGTCTGCTTCTCCCTCCATCTCCCCAGCAAAGTCCTTCCTGCACCAACAAGCCAGGAGAGCCTGGCAGAACCCTAACAACCTCGGCACTGTGGGACAACGTGACAAACAGTGTGGAACCACAAACCAGTGTAACTCCCACAGGTATTTCTGAGGCTGCCTCCTCCGTCCACATCATCAATAACAATGGTAGAAACCCAGAGGAACTCAGTTTCACACACGGACTGCCATAACCGAAATCCTTAAGTGACAAGCAGCTGCAGGAGGTAACTGAGCAGACTGTGATGCTAGCCTCTCCCTGGGTCAACAGCCAGAATCGGCAGGGTGCCACTAGGATGATCTTTAGGCTTACAAGAAGATACCGTTCTTGTATCTGTATCAATAGGGAGCCCCAGGCTGTGACTCCAGCCTCTCCCTCTGTCATCTTGGGGTTACTTTGAATTTCACGCTGAGTGCACCTCAGCCTTTTCATGGAGAGACCTTAAATAAGCTATGAAAGCAGGCATTGCAGAAAGAATAGGACATTCCTTTCCACGTATCTATGCCATGTAAACACTTGCCAAATATTCACTTGTGACACAAGAAAGTGATCCCCGGTCACAGCACATGCTAGAATATCCATGTATGAAAAAAAAATGAAGGAAAACAAAAGGTGGATGTGTAGCATTCCCAGACTATGAGGACTCCAGGTGCCTTGAGGCCATGGTGAACATAGATTACAGGCAGGAAGAGATTCACAGCTCGCTCCTGAATCAAAAATAGAATGGTGTGATGGGCACCTATCTGACCCTACATCACGACACATCTGAAATGGAGAGTCACACCAGTACTGAGAAACTTCAGGTGGCAGCACACTGCACTGATACCCACACACCTCTCTCATCCTGTGAGGGAAAGCCTACCATCTGTGGAAAACCCAAACGACATGCTTACAGTGAACCTGCCATTCCCACATATGACTGCTGTTTCTATAATGCTTGCGACAGTCTGGCTGATAAAAGGAAGGGGCCTCCATGATATGCACTGCTCCCTGTCTCCCTTGTAATGTCCTGCCAGCCCCAACAGCCAACGACAGCCTGGCCAGACCCCAACCAAACCTTGGTGCTGCTGGAATCCAGTAGACTCCTCGTGTGGGTTTCCACAGTGGCCTTCACCGTCCAGACCATCAATAAGAAGGGTGGAACCCAGCAACAACCAGTTTCCCACAGGGAGTTGTCACAACTAAGATCCTTCCTTGAGGAGCAGGTGTGGGAGGTACCTGACCAGGCGGTGAACCCAGTCTCTCCTCTGTCACTGGGAGTCACCTTGTATTTCATGATGAGTACATCTCGGGTTTCTCAGGGAGAAACCTTAAGTGAGCTACAAAAGGAGGCACTGGAGGAACAACAGGATATTCCGTTCCACATGTCTACGCCACGCGAGCAGCGTGTGAGCCAAATACTTACTGGTGACTCAAGAAAGAGAGCCACTTCATAACATGAAACCGATGATGAAGAAAACAAAAGGTGCATGTGCAGCCAGTCCCAGACTGGGAGGACCCCCGGGGTACTGAGGCCACGGTGAACAGGCAGGAAGAGATGCACTACTCAGTCTTGAATCAAAAATGCAATCATGTGAAGGGCACCCATCGGATCAAAGGACTCAGCACATACGTAACGGAGAGTCACACCAGGAACACGAAACCCCAGACTGCAGCCGACTGCACTGACACACACACCTTGCTCATCCCGTGAGGAGCATCCACCACCCGTGCTAAACTCTAACGGGTAGTCAGACCCCACCTGGCAACCCTATCTATGACTGCTGTTTCTCCAAAGCTTTCAAGAGTCTACCTGATAGAAACAATGGGACCTCCAGGTTATGGGCTTCTCCTTGAGTCTCCCTTCAAAGTCGCTCCTGCACCAACAACCCAGGACAGCCTGGGCAGAGTCCAACCAAACCTCGGGACTGTGTGCCACGATGAGAAATACCATGGAGCCACAACCCAGCACAGTCCCTGCACGGGTTTCTGTGGCAGCCTCCTCAGCCCAGACCACCGAGAGGAATGATGGAGCCCCAGGGGAAACCAGTTTCTGAAAGGGAGTCTCAGGACTAGTCTCCTTCAGCGATCAGTAGGTACAGGAGACACCGGAGCTGATGGGGAACTGGTCTCTCCCTCTGTCAGCAGCCGGGAACAGCAGGATGTCACTGACAGATGCTTTAAACTCATGAGACAACTTTGTTGCACTTTGATCAAAAGGAAACAAAAACTATGGGAGAGAAAAGTCGTAGAGGAGACACTGAAATCTTGAGATACCAAGCCCTACTCTCCCAAGTTTAAGCAGAGGATGAAAACCACCAGTTCCATGGAGTGCACGATGATGTGCAAGATCTACCAAGCACTGGACACCCACTCACAAGTACACACTGCTATGTGTGAACAGCACCCCAGGGCTGCAGGACGCTGTGCGGTGGAGGATGGAGGTGTGCATATTGCCTGTGTGCACCCTCAACAAGGGAAAAGGGAAGAGAATTTCAGGCATCGCTGAGGTCTTCAATGGCATCGCCTCAAAAATGGGCAGACACTGTATACTTTATAATGCTGCCCGCAGTTGCCACAGACAGACGAGGAGTTCTCACACATAAGCTCCCACACCATCGGACAGTGTTCTCTTCTCTTGTACACAGTCACAAAGACTTGGAACACAGGAAGAGAAAGGTCAGGCATCTTTTGAGTCAACAGTTGGGAGTAACACAGAGAGCCTGAGGTCCTCTGTAAGTAACGTCTCCAAAACTATCAACAAGCAATAAAGTATAAAAAGATCAAAGCACCAATAACAACCTGGGATTCTAAGATAAGTCATCCCCAAATTACATAAATTTCCTCGTTTGTTTTTCAGAAAAAAGAGATGGAAGCAACTCTAAGTACATGCACAGAAATTTCCACTTTGACTCCTACATGTCCTTCTAATGGGAGCGCCAGACAGCCACACTCAGGACCTGGTAATGGAAATAAAGAACCAAGAAACTGCATGCATAGCACCTCAAAAGGAGTCCCCCTATCAGTCCCAGGAAGGCCCACAGAAAGGCACTCTCGAGATCTTGTTACTGATCGACCCCAAGTGACCTGGTTCAGGTTCAAGAGATCAGAGTAGCAACTTGAGTCTCCTGACGGATGGGTCACTGGGCTCCTCCTCCCCCAGGCACCAGGATGCAATCTTCACGGCAGCAAAATTTATTAAGTCAAAGCACCTTACACACAGGGAAGGGTCAATCTCTGTGAGTGGTGAAGACCTGGTACAATGCTTGTAGGGTTCCTTATACTTGTAAGGGTAAAAGGTGCATCCTAGTCAGGAGGGGTAGCTAGGAAATAGCCTTTGGTTTCAGTTTTAGGGTTATACATCAGCAACTGCATGATGAGGCCCCACCTGAAGAATAAGATAATGGTATGGTGATAGGATTAACATACGAGCTAGGTCATTTCTAGATCATCCTCCTGAGGTGGTACATGTATATAGCCACATCTCAAACTGCCAGGAGGAACTGTCACATCTGCAATTACCCTTCTAAAATGTTGATTGTTTAGTGAACACATGATGAGGTGGTCTGTGGTGGCGATCAAGTTCCCTAGCTAACCTTGTCACTTCCCCCTTGAGGAGACATGAGCCTGAAATCTTGTAGGGAATGCGGGAAGTCGTCTCGCTCTGGCTACTTTCTGCTGTTTGGGGTTGTAGTCCTGCCTACCCGGCAGACCCATGTTCCTCAAGTACCCTGTCTTGGTAGCATTGGGATGCCTGATCTACCTACTGCCTGGCTAGGGGGTACAGACTGCATATCCTTGTAGGACCATGAGATTCACTAGCAATGGTTGTAGCTTCGAGCCACGTCTTTTATCTTAGAAGCCAAATTCAAGATGTGTTGTATGTTGTCGTGGACCCAGCCAGACTTATTAACATAAAAACAACACTGTTCCTTGAGACATAGGCAGGTGCTGCCCTCAGTTGTTATTACAAGGTCAAGGAAACCAATGTGGGACACTATCACCAGCTAAGATCACTGGCAAGAGGACATGGGTCATTGGCAAGTTTTCTCAGCACCTCATTGTGGTCAAAGTGGTAATGAAGAATAGTTGAGAAGAGCCCAGAGACATCCTCCAACCTCCTGACACTATACCCAGAGGTAAAAACTATGAAGGGTCTCCAGAATTCAAATATTTTAATGCTGTTGCAAGCCATAGAGAATAAGAACATCTATGGCATAGTGATGGAGTACGTAACCGCAGGGGACTTATTGATCATTTATAGACTCATGACTTCATGGGCCAGAAAGAAGCCCCCAAAATATTCTGCCAATTAGTGTTGGCCCTACAGGTTTGCCACAACAACTGTGTTACACACGAGGTTATCACACTACCAACCGTGTACTTGGATGAGAGAAGGAACATCAAACTTGCCGACATTGATTTGGGAACTAAATTTACCAAAGGGAGTGAGCTGAGTACTTTCTGTAGCAGTCTCCATTGTTATGACCAGAACTCCTACAGGGAGAGAAGTACTAAGGACCGTCTTGGACGTGTGGAGCCTGGAACTCACCGTATACTTCATGATAAGTGGATCTTTGCCTTTTTACTGAGAGACCTTAACTGAGCTACCAAGCATGTACTGGGGGAAGAACATGACATTCCTTTCCACATGTCTATGTCATGCAAACACCTGCTAAGCCAAATATTCATTTGTGACACAAGAAGGACAGGCACATCAGAGGACACACTAGAACATCCATGGATGAATATGGATAATGAAAAAAACAAAAGCTGGATGTGTGGCCACTCCCAGACTATGAGGATCCTCGGTTCATGGAGGTCATTGCGAACATGGGTTACAGGGAGGCACAGATTCAGGACTCACTCTTGAATCAAAAGTACAATGAGGTCATGAGAACCAATCTGATCCTATGTTCCAATGTATCTGAGATAACAGAGTCATGCCAGCCCAGTGGAATCCCAGAGTGCAGGATACTGCACTGATAGCCACGCCTCTTTCTCATCCCATTAGGTATATTCTACCATTCGTGCTAAACCCAAATCACGCAGTTACACTGTTCCTGCCATTCCCATCAATGACTACTGTTTCTATGATGCTCTGAAGAGCCTAGTGGAAAGAAGGAAGGGGACCTCTATGGTATATGCTTCCTCCTCAGCCTCCTTTGCCAAGTCCTTCCTGTACCAACAACCCAGGATAGCCTGGGCAGAACCCAATCAAACCTCAGGACTGGTGAGGAAAAATGCAGTGTCACAAGCCAAAAGATTCCCTGTGTGTGTTTCCATGGCTGCCTCCTCCACCAAGACCATCAATAAGAATGGCAGAGTCCCAGCGGAAACCAGTTGCCCACAGGGAGTGTCCCGACTAAGAGCCTTCAATGATGAGCAGGTACAGGAGGTACCTAACTAGACTGTGACCCCAGCTTCTCCCTCTGTCCATAGCCAGGGAACAGCAGGGTGCCATTACGACGTTTGTAAGCTCATGAGAAGACAACATGATTGTACAAGTGTCAAAAGGGAATGCAAGGTTTGTGACCGCAATGTTGTAGTGAGACGCTCAAACTTGAGAGAGCAAGTCACGCTCTCTGAAGTCCACATGTTGTCGTTAGGAGCCACTGACTCACTTCCAGCTCATAGCAACCCTGTGCACAACAGAAAGGCCCATGGCCTGGTCTTGCGCCATGTCTGCAATCGTTTTTATGCTTAAGCCCATCGTTGCAGCCACTGTCAATCCACTTCATCAAGGGTCTTCCTCTTTTTCGCTGGCCCTCCACTCTATTAAGCATGATGTCCTTCTCCAGGGACTGAGCCCTCCTGACGTGTCCAAACTATGTAAGACACAGTCTCACCATTTTTTTTTTTTTTTGCTTTCAAAGAGCACTCTGGTTGTACTTGTTCCAGAACAGATCTGTTTGTTCTTTCAGCAGTTTGTGGTACACTCAAATATTCTCCAGCATTACGATTAAAAGGCAGCAGTTCTTCTTCTGTCTGCCTTGTTCACTGTCTAGCTTTTACATGCATATGATGCTACTGAAAGAAGCCACGGCTTGGGTCAGGCACACCTTAGTCATCAAGGGGACATCTTTTCAAAACTTGAAAGAGGTCCTTTGAGGCAGATTTTCCCAATGTGTCTTTTCATTTCTTCAGTGATGCCTCCATGGGCATTGACTGTGGTACCAAGTACAACGGAATCGTTGACAACTTCAGTCCTTTCTCCACTTATTACAATGTGCTTACTGGCCCAGTTGTGAGGATTTTTGCGTTCTTGATGTTAAGTCGCAATCCACACTGAAGGCTGTGGTCTTTCATCTTCCTCAGTGTTTCATATTCTCTTCACTCCCAGCAAGAAGAGTGGTGTCATCTGTATAACACAGGTTCTTAAGCCAATCCTGAAAACTCGTTCTTCACCTAATGCAGGTTGCGAGATTATTTGCCCAGCAAACAGATTGAAAAGGTATAGTAAAAGGATATAACCCTAATGCACAGCTTTCCTCTCTTTAAACCATGCCCCTTTATTCTGTTCGCACAACTGTCCCTTGATCTGTATACAGATTCTTTAAGAGAACAATTAAGTATTCTGGAATTCCCATTCTAAACGTTATCCATAATTTTTTATCAGTCACACAGTCAAATGCCTTTGCATAGTTAAGGAAACACTGGTAAACACTTTCCTGATATTCTCTGCTTTCAGCCAAGATCCATCTGACATCAGCAGTAATATCCCTGGTTCTACATCCTCTTCTGAATCTGGCTTGAATTTATCGCAGTTCCTTGGCAATACACTGTTGCAGTTACTTTTCAATGATGTTGAGCAAAATTTTACTTCTGTATGACATTAATGATATTGTTCACTAATTTCCCCATTCAGTTGCATCACCTTTCTTTGCAATGGACATAGATATGGATCTCTTCCCGTCAGTTGGCCAGGCAGCTGTCCTCCAGATTTCTCAGCATAGACAAGTGAGCAGTTCTGGTATTGCACCTCTTGGCTGAAATATCTCCTATCAATTCCCAGAACCTTGTTTTTGGCCAATGTCTTCAAAGCAGCTTTGACTTCTTCTTTCAGTACCACTGGTTCCTGATCATATGCTACCTCTTCAAATGGCTCAACACTGACCAGTTCTTTCTGGTATAATGACTACGTCTTCCTTCGATCTTTTGGTGTTCGCTGAGTCGTTTGTTTTCCTGTAGAATCCTTCACTGTTGCAACTTGAGGCTTGAATTTTTTCTTTACTTCTTTCAGCTTGAGAAATGCAGAATGTGTTCTTCTCTTTCGGTTTTCTATTTCCTGCTCTTTGCACATGTCATTACAATACCTTATTTTGTCTTCTTGAGGATGAAAGTCACCAGTTCTATGGAGCCCCAGTAGATGACAGGGATACCTGGCAACTGCTGGATGCCAATGGTGATGAGTGCAATCTCACCGACAAGTACACGTTGCCGTGTATGAATGGCACATCTGTACAGCAGGGCTTTGTTCAGTGGAGGACAGATGTGTGAATCCTGCCTTGGTGGACTGTCAGTGGGCTAAAACTAAAGAGAATTTCAGGCATCTCTGAGGCCTTCAATACCATGGCCTCAAATATTTCCAGGAAGCTCACACTTTTAAAGGTGCCAGCAGTGGACAGGGACAAAAGGGCAGTTCACAGAGTTAAGTTCCCACAGGATCACACAGTGTTTCCTTCTGTTGTGCACAGGGTTACTGTGAGTTGGAGCTTACCTGACAGCACCTAATAACATAACAACATTGTAACAGGAATTCATGGAATACCAACTGGGATGTTTCAATAAACAGAAGCAGTTCTGGAAGACCTCACTTGTCTATACCCAGAAATCTGGAGGACACCTACCTGGCCAACCAACTACAAGTGATCACTTCATGCACCCATTCCAAAGAAACGTGATCCAACACAACATGAAGATTACTGAAGAACATCATTAGAACTACACACAACTAAAATTTTGCTGAAGATCATTGTGCTGAGATTAAGGATTTTTGTGGGAGGCTTTCCTAGCCATGGTCTTACAAATCCCATCGAGGTGAGTGGACAGAAAAGTGTGACAGGGTAATCGAGGCCACCAGGAGTATTGGTCAGTTTCTCCTTGAGAGCGAGCCCATTTCAGAACAGAGAGGAAGATTCTGCCACCACCAAGGAAGAATGGCTTTGAGCTGACAGGACACTCTCTGGGCTTGGGATCACCGGGTTACAAAGCTTCTCAAAGCGAGTGCCAGAGAGACCTGAGAAGTGGTGGCAAGAGGGACCTCACAACAGGAGACACCATTATAGGTTTCCCAGTCCACAAAGATAGAAAGCTAAGTACACTTGAGCAGTGGCTGAAAGCCAGAGAGAGCCTGCCTTTGGGACGTAGGCAGAGTAGTCTGTGTGGAAACATACTATGGAAACCTCTTTTGAGTCAATCAGCAGTGGAGAGTGAGACAGAGAGCCTGAAGGCCTCTCTAAAGGGTGACCAAAGCTATCAGTAAGCAGTAAGAGATAAAAAGATCCAAGGATTTATAAAATCTTGGGACACTGAGGTAAGTACCCAAACAACCATGTAAATTTCCTTGTTTTTCAGAAGAAACCACATGGAACCCACTCTAGGCATTCACAGAAAGTCCCACTTCAACCACTACATGTCGTCCAATGAGGGCACCAGAGAGCGGCAATCAGGACCAGGGAACTGAACCAACTAACCGGGAAACTGCATGTGCAAGATCTCATAATAAGTCCTGCTACTAGTGACAGAAGCCCCTGTGGCAAGAACTGTCGAGATCCTGTAACTATTCAGACTCCAAGTGGCCTGTTTCAGGTTTTGGGAGATCAGGCTAGCAAGTGTAGTCTCTTGACGGGCAAAAAGCTGGGCTCCCTTAGCTCTAGGCATGAGGATGTAACCTTCTTCGCCACAGAGTTTTACTAAATGAAAGTAGCCTGCAGAGACAGAATGTGTCAGTCACCAAGAGTGGAGAAGGATTCAATATAAAGCCTATGCTAAGTGCCGTTGAGTCCAATACCAAAACCAAACTCAGTGTCATCAAGTCAGTTGCACCTCACAGCAACCCATACAGGGTTCCCTATATTGGTGAGGGTAAAGGGTGGTACCATAGTTGGTAGGAGGAGGTGAAGACACAGCCCTATGTTCCGGTTTTAGGTTTACACGTTAGTAAATGCTTTATGGGACCCCTCCTGAAGAATATAGTAATGGTATGGACATGGACGGAAACACGGGCTACATCATCTTTAGGTCATCCTCCGGAGGTGATACACACGTGTGACCATGTCACAAACTGCCAGGAGGAACTGTTTCATGGGCAATTACTTATCGGAAGCATTGACTGGGCACTGAGTGACATATGATGAGGTGGTCTGTGGTAGCGATCAGGTTCCCTAGCCTTCCCCCTTGAGGAGACGTGGGCCTGAAATCTTGAAAGGAATGTGGGAAGTTGACTTGCTCTGGCCACTTCCTGCTGTTTGAGGTTATGGTCCTGTCTACCCCTCAGACTTGTGTTCCTCAAGTGCCTAGGAGAGAAAACATGGAGCCGCCTGATCTGCCACCTGTTTGGCAGGTAGGTACAGGCTGGTATCCCTGTAGGACCAGCAGTTTAACTTGGAGTTGTTTTAGGCCGGAGCCACGTCTGTTATCTTAGAAGCTGCATTCAAGCTGTGTTGTATGTTGTCCTGGACCCGGATAGATTTATGAACATAAAAACAACACTGATCCTTGAGATACAGCAAGCACCTCTTTCAGCTGCTGTTAAAAGGTCTAGAGCTCTTGTGCTCTGCAGGGCTACTCCCACCAGAGAGGCCACTTCTTTCTGGAGAAGAAGGGGGTTTTCCACATCCTCTCCACTCATCTCCAAAAACATGGGCACTTACACTCATCTAAAGCCTTCATTAAAAGTGTAAACAGACCACCTACAGAGTGGGAAACAAGTTTCAGCTACCACACCTCCAACTGACGTCTATCCTCTCTAATCTACAAAATACTGCAAAATAGCAACAAGAAAAAGACAAAAAACCCAATTAAAAAATGGGCAAAGGACATAAACAGGTACTTCACACTAAAGAAGACATACAGGATGCCACCAGAAAATGCAAAGTCATGGTGAAGAAGCACAGAACGAGGAAAGCAAGTACCAGATGGACATGGCAGCAGACAGGTAGAGACAGAATAGAGATGACACCCAACCAGAAAGAAGTCACCAACTCGAAGTACCAGAAGATAAGACTTATCCACTGGACAATAAGGACCAGAACTAAGTCAATAACTTGTTTACACATTATTATAAACATTCAGCACTGTGGACTTGGAGTGTGCAATCTCCTCCTGAGAGTCCATGCCCATTGGTCTGCGGAAGTGCTCTGACCTCATCCTGGACTTGGTCAGCTTCATCCTTGAAGTCTTGGTTTAAGTCATTGTGGCAGTGTTCTGTTGGTGCCAGAGGCCCTCATGATGTCCCCGCCTGAGCACCTCTGAGACACGGTGCAATCACAGAATCCCACTCCGGACTCTGCTGACACCTGCAGAGTGAGAGCACAGCCAATCTTCAAATTCATTAGCATGAAACCTGCTTTTAGGGAAGCAGAAGTGATGACATAGTAACATCACGACTAACCTTGGAGTTCCGGTGCAGCCTGGTCTGAACTTGCGTGTGGTTTTAAATTAATGTAACCAATGCAGCCTTTGGGGCACTTTGGGGTGCTAGCACCTTTCCCTGTCTGTGCTGGAGTTTGTGTGTTTTTAACAAAAATGTAGGTGTTAAGTAATGCCGAGCTTCAGAGTCACATATTTCCGCTTGTGGTCCCTGATACTTCCCCAGGTGCTCACAACAGTCACTGTCTCCAAAGCAGAAATGGTACCTAAGATAAAACAGAGCCTGGGATCTTCAGTTTTTGTTTTTTCCAAAGCTCAAGATCCTCAAGGATACCCAGAGGCAGCAGCCTGTGTGACTAATCCCAACTTTCATGAAAGCCAGAATTCAAGATTTCAGAAGAACTCTGTCTATCTCTTTCACTGTGTCCTCTTTTGGGTCCCAGTCTCACCATGAATCTTTGATAAAAATCTGCAATAAATGGTAGTTCAACACCATCTGGTTTGTAAGCTATCAGTCACCTTACAGTGAAGAAGGAAGCAGAATAACAAACACTCAACAATTATATTAGGCCGACTCACAAAATAACCAACAAAGCTATGACCACACGGCCTTCGAATGAGGAAACAAATCTCCGGAAACGTGTTGATGCACAAGCAGTATCAGCACCCAGTTTTCACGGGCCTCAGCAGTAACTGCATACTATAAATCCTCCGACTCATGTGAACACAATGTAGCAACATTTATCTATAAACCACTCCGTGACAGAATAGGAAATCTAATCTTACTCTAACTTGTACAATCATAGCTCAAACTTCAGACACTTTTCTCATTATGATACTTACAACTCTGCTAGGCTTCCCAATGATAATTTCTAGTTTCAGAGTTACAAAACTAATCCATTAGTTCAATAATTGAAGAGAAAGAAAAACTGCTTCCTAAATCTAGAAAATAAGACCTTAAAACATGAGCAGTAAGCCCACAGAAAGCCCATGGTATCTCTTCATTTCCTCAGTCATGTGCAGTTACTTCCTGTTCCGCCTGGTCCTAGTCAGCAGCGGTCTTCGAGCCCATCGTTTCCTCTGTACGAGTTTCCAAAATCTCGAGTCCTGGTCCTCTTCACGTGTCCAATTCCCTTTTGGTTGAGATACACTGCTCAACTGTTTTCAGAAAATTAGCAAAGTGGAACCTTACCTGCAGACGACAAAACATAATATGGCCATGATTAATTTATAAAAATAACTACTCCTAAGAGTGAAAGACCTGATACAAGGTCATTTGGAGCAAAATGCAAAGGCCAAATCAAATCTGTCAAAAAAAACTTTATACAATAATATTTCTAAATATAATGATCAACCAGATGTTTAAACAACTTCAGCTACCATACACAATAATCCTGAGGCATATACCACACAGCAAGGATATACCATGATCATTTATACACCAAGACTGTCAAGTCTCTAAATACCTAAATAGAATAAACATCAATTCATGGTTACATAATCCGAATTTCTGGTTGGAACACCTGGGGTGTTGAGGCTGAGTTAAAAACAAATTCTAGCCAGGTTAGCAACTAAGAAACAATAACAAAATTATGACAGAATATTATGCACTTGTTAGATAATGTTAGGCAAAACGGAAGGAGAAATTACTACTGTACATTTGTAACCCAAGGAGAACCAGGCCCTGCTCTTGCTATTTCCCTGTTCCACGTGATTTCTTAAGGGAAGCCCTCAGCACTTTTCCTTTATAAAAATATACTCAGGATTTCCCAAGAAGTTTCTCATTTGTCAGGAGTTTACTATAGGCTATCAAGAAACAATACAAAAGTTATTTTACTAAAGATCCTAAAGTGAAAAACCTTAAGTTTCTCTTCTATTTTTGCAATTCCTGCAGCTTGGTATTTGACTCAGAAGCCTTATACTAATAAGAGGGCAAACGTTCGCCTTTAAGGGAGATTACATAAAGAATAGATTACACCTTTCTTCAGAAATCAGAGAAAATTTTGCTATTTTAATAACAAAAACACAATTCTTCATTTTATATTTTATCTACTATTAAAGCTCTTAAAAACCTCACAAATTAAATCATTCAGCTTTGGTCAGACAAAGGAAACTTCTGACCATATCAAACAAACATTTTTGAATAAATTTTACAATGTAACCCTTTAAACAGCAAAGATGAGTTACTCATTAAGACACATATGTATGTGTACACACACATGCACGCACACAAACACACACACAGACACACAAAGTCTGACAATTAAGTTCATCAACTCATCATATAAAAACTGCTACATGTGCTATCTGACAAGCAAATCTGCAAACTTCATTGTTCTAAGTGCCACATACCTCACCGCTGAATTATCACTATGGTTACCTTCAAAATACTCCCCTTGGGAAGCTATGCACCGACACCAGCGCCTAGTCCACCCTTCAAAGTAACTTTGGAACTCTTTTACTGGAATGGCCGTCACACACTGCAGCATGGTGGTAAGTTCATGAACCTAAATATATAGTTGTCTGAGAGGTTTTTAGCCAGCAAACAGGTAATTGTATCGGAGCACCCTCCCTACTCACCTGATCTGGCCCCCAGTGACTTTTTTCGTTACCCAAAGATGAAGGAAATATTGAAAGAAACACATTTTGATGACAATCAGGACATCAAGAGTAACCCAATGACAGCTCTGATGGCCTTTCCAGAAAAAGAGTTCTAAAACTGCTTTGAAGGGTGGACTAGGCTCTGGCATCGGTGCATAGTTTCCCAAGGGAGTACTTTGAAGGTGACCGTAGTGACATTCAGCAATGGGGTACAAGGACCAACAACTGAGTCCATGAGGTCATTCCACAAAATGTGCTACAACAAATCTCACTGCTGAATATCACTATGGTCACCTCCAAACTACATTTGGGGGTCCCAGGTGACATCTGGGGCTCCCTTCATGGTTTCCAATTTGTATTCATAAGACTGTGAAAAAGAATTCTTTGAGGAGGCTTGCCTGGACCACGACAACAATCCTTATTGGAAGATGAAAGGATTTCAAAGTGGGGTAGCAACCACCTGGATAGCAGTCTTCTAGGTCCTGCCACTAAGTGACTTTGGGGTTTAGTTTTTATAGGCCATATATGCCCAGGATATAACTGGGGCCAACCAATGAGCGATGGAGGTCTGAAATATTTCCTGTTTTGGCAAGCAGGTGCTTATCCCCTGGCTGCACCCACATGCAGATTTCAAAAGGGTTCTTTCCACAGGGCTTCCGGAATTGGCAGCAGGACTTACTATGTGGTGTCATACTTGGGCAGCTTCCTGCTCCCTTGGGTCGATACCCTCGTCCTGATGGGGGCTCTCTGATGCTTGCATTGGAAGGGCATACAGCAGCCACCTCTGTCTCATCTGCACATGCCTCTGAACTGGGTCTACACAGACATCTCTGAAAAACAAGAGACAACTGAAGCAACTCATCCCAGTGTGGCTGGCAAAATTAAGCTGATGATCACTCTGGAATGCTCCAAGGTGTGGTTAGGCTGGCCCTTCTCATCCCCAAGAGTACTAATTGATAATAGGGCTAGTTGGGATTGTCAAAACTATAATTGCAGAAGCTGTCAGTATAAGAGGGTAGACTACGGGGGGCGATGCTCCTGCATTAGTTGAGTCCATGACCCCAAAATTTCTTCAAGGGTTTCCTATGATGACACCTGTGAGGCTTAGAGCAAGACAATCAACTTCTCCCAGGTGACATACATCAGAGTTCAGAAAGGATAAAGAGGAGGTGACTTCTGGAGAATCTGACGAGATTATAAGGAAACTGCAGGCCACATAAAAGGCTGGCACCTGAATAAACTCATCCTTTAGACTCTGCCCTATTGAAGGCCTGTGGGAGGAGAAAATTATCCTCAAAATATGGAGAACCACGGCTACAAAAGTCAAGGGGTAGATTCTGCTGTCACTGATTACTTATGGGTGGGACCTTTCTAATCACGGTCTTGTAACTTCCCTACAGTTGACTTGGCAGGACTGTGAACCAGGGTGTAATTGTGGCCTACCAGGACCATGTGACGGGTCAGTTGTGGTCGGTTTTGTCTTAAAAGTGTGACAACTGCAGAGCACAGGAAGATGGTGATACTACCATCGAAAAAGAACAAACAGGATCAGAAAGACCATCCCGCGGGCACAGGATCCCTCTGCTGAGAGGCTCCTGGAAGCAGGACACGGAGAGAAAGATACAACAGTCTGTAACTCTGAAAACTGTAAGACGCAGTGGCATAGAAAACCCAGCAGGAGACAGCACAGTGGCCTTCCCAGCCCACAAAGATCAAACTGAGCGCCTGTAGGCAGAGACTGAGGGCCAAAAAGATGCGTGCCAGTCAGTACAGCTTCAGAGAGACTCTCCTGATGGACGAAATGAATCCTGTTTTTTAGCCTGTATAATAACTGTTACGTCACTAAAACACCTGATGACTGTCAATATGGTCTGTGAGCTATTTGTGGCCACTGCAATGAATGACTGAACCTAGCTGTCAAGGCTGCGGGAGGGATGACTGCTGTCAGAAAGATGGCAGCGAGAAGGGTCATATCTGACCCTGCCTCATAAGACTGAACCAGCCTTGCGATGTTGATCTTGATCCTCCGTACCCTCATGAAGTTGGTGGAGGTCAGACACTGCTCCTGTGTCATTTCCCAATCATTTAAAAGTGGCTGCACCAGCGTATCGACAGGGAATGGCCAGAAATTCACTCAGAACAGGATGTAGAATAAACGATACCATTGTTGATGTTAGAGAATCCTGGCTGAAACCAGAGAAGACCAGGAAGATGTTTACCTGTGTTTTACCAACCATGCAAAGGCATTCAGCTATGTGAATGGTGACAAATTATGCCTAACACCACTAAGAATGGGAATTCCACAACACTTAACTGTGTTCATAAGGAACCTGTAAAAAGACCTAGAGGCAGTCATTCAAACAGAACAATGGGATACCACACGGTATCAGGCCCGGAAAACTATGTGTCTCAGACTTGTACCCTTTCACTAATCTGATCTGTACACTGAGGAAATAATCCAGGAAGCCGAGCTATCTGAAGAAGAACACAGCATCAGGTTTGGAGGAAGGCTCATTAACACCCCATGATACACCAATGACACAGCCAAGTTGGGGCAAAGAAAAGAGGACTCAAGGTACATTATTTTTTTATTTGACATGACTGAGTGAAAACATACATTCACGTATAAATTTACATGCCTACCTATATGCAGCTTCCACTGCTCTCCCTGTCCGGTGACTGCACACTATTCCTCTCTGCTCCATGCATGTCTCATCATCCCAACAGCCTCCTTTCACCTCCTCTCCATCCACTCCCCTTCCTCCAGCCAGAGGTCAGCAAGATGATATCCTATAGATGTATAGAACCATAAAGTGCTTCCAATATACGGTCACTCTGCATTGCCAAGTCCAATCCACTCCTGTCCAAAGAGTGGACCTTTGTTATAATTTATGGGAAAGGGCAGCATCAGGGCCAGGGGTCATGCTCTCAGAGGAACCCCAAAACCGCTGGACCATCAATTGAGGTCTTTTAGTGGAGATCTCATGATGCACCCCTTTTTATTCTTGTGTTGCCAGTGAGACTCAACCTAGTGAGCTCCATCGTGGCTATCGCTGGTGGTGGCCCCGCACTATCTGGTTCTTCCGGTCCCAAGTCGATGTACGCACCCACTGTTGCGGGTCTCTTTGTCTTCTCGGTTGTCTTTACCGCATGTCATTTTGGTCCTCGGTGAGCATCCGTTCCTGCTGAGTTGGGACCATTTGCTGTTGAGGTACATTATTGATGAAGATGAAAGATGACAACCAGAAAACAAAAGTCCTCACAACTGGACCAATAAGCAAAACTTACGATGAATGGACAAAATACTCAAGTTGTCCAGAATTTGCTTGCATCCACAAACAATGTCCAAGGAAGCATCACTCAAGAAATCAAAGGATGTATCGCATTCATCAAACCTGCTGCAAAATATTTTAAGTGTGAAAAGGAAAGATGTCACCGCAGGCACTAAGGCATGTCTGACTCAAGTCACAGTGTTTACAGTCACCTGATAGTCATGCGAAAGCTGGACAACGAATAAGGAAGACCAAGAGTAAGTGATGCCTTTGAATTTCTGAGTGGCCCAAGTGTACTGCACGCAGCATGGACCACCAGAGTAACAAACAAATCTCTCTTGGAAAGAAAATAGCCAAAATTCTCACTAGAAATCTCACACGCTTTGGATATGTAATGAGAACAGACCAGTCCCTGAAATAGGACACTATGGTTGTATCAGAGGGTCTGCGAAAAAGAGGAAGGCCCTCGGCAAGAGGGACACAGGGGATGCAAAAATGGGACTGGGAGAAGGCCCATTCTGCTGTGCAAAGGCTTGCTAGGAGCCAGAATGGATTCCACAGCACCTAAAAACAACAACAAATCCTGAACCCTTATCCCCCAGACAGTTTCCAAATATCTTCTCCCATCCAGCAGGTTTTGATAGTGTTCTCTGAGGCCCACACATAATCATTTTGCTGAAGTCCCCCTTAGACCTATGTTTTCTGTGTTGCTCATTTCTTGGTATCTCTAAGAATCTACCTATGAATCAGGCACTGAAAACCCTAGGGAGCACAGGTGTCCTCTGACACACACAGGGTCACTATGGTCAGAACGTCCTGGATGGCAACTGGTTTCTTTTCTCACCTTCTCTCTGCTCCGTGTGTCCTCTCTCACTAAAGGTAAGTCTGTGTGACTCACTACAATTCCAGGTGGTGGTAGGAGGAGCATATTATGTCATAGCCAAAAACGCTGTGAATTCTCCGCCTTGTTGTCAGTAGCTGTATCATGGGTTCAGCCCACCATTGTGTATCTGTTAACGTGACACTAGTTTCTGGATGTTGTTGATGTCAACAGTTAAGGAGCAAGGGTCATCTTTGGGTGTGAGGTTTCTGGAGGAAGCAGGCCAGCAGAGGGCATGGACCATGTACTGAAGTTGGGATGCCAGAGCAAGCTAAACAGAGTTAGTGGATTGATGTACTTTTAGAGTAGACGTCAACTGTATTATATACTTTATTGCTTTCTGTCTCTAATTCCTGTTTTCGGTAGGGGACCACCTGCTTTATCATCTCTGCACTCGGAGAAATTCTTATACCACAACCATTACAGGAAATGTGCATCATCTGGAAGACATTATGCAGACTGAAATCAGTCTGATGAAAAAGGACAAGTACTGTATGAGACCACTACCGTAAGGACTTCAGAAAAGGTTTAAGCACAGAAGATAATAATCATTGATGGTTACAAGGGCGGGGAGGGAAGGAAAGGGGTATTCATAGATTAGACAGCAGACAGGAACTAGGTTAGGTAAAGGGAATGACAGGATACAGTGGAAGGGAAGTTAGCACAACTGGATCATACCAAAACCTAAAAGGTTTTCAAAATGAAACCCAATGTTTTGAAGGACAGAGTAGAAGGAACAGCTGCCTGGGGACCACAGTTTCTGGGGATATCTAGGCTAATTAGCATAATTAAGCTGTTTCAAGAAAATGTTCTGCATACCACTTTGGTGACTGGCGTCTGGCCTCTTCAAAACTACCAAGTGTCCATCTAGGTGGCACCAACTGGTTCCAATCCACCTGGAGCAGTTGTGAACAAAGGACATCAAAGACAAGAGGAAAACACAAACTCAGCATACAGAAGGGATGACGTGATCCAGAGACTTCAACAGCATGAGAGAGGAGAACTGGATAGTGCTGGGCCACCACCAGTGGCTGCCCTCACAGGGAACACAAAGTAAAGTCCCTGATGTAGCAGGAGGAAGATGGGTGTGCTGAGAAGAAGTCTACTACAAGACCACATGCTATCAAAAAGTCTACATTTGATGGTCTGTCAGACAAACGGTCCCCTAAAGATACAGCCCCAACACTCTCTGTTAGCCCAGAGCCCAAGAGAGGACCAAAGACAACTCTTCAGACGAAGACTGGACTGTAAGACACACAGTGATGCTGGCAAAGAGGATGTTTCTTGGCTTAAACATATACACACGGCTGTCTGAAAAGTTCCTCTCCAGAGGTGAGAGGAGAGAGTGGAGGGGGACAGGAGTTAGTTGAATGGATATGGGAAATACAGAGTGGAAAGAAAGAGTGTGTTGTCACAGGGTGTCGGGGCGAGAGTGGTTGGGGTTGCACAGTAATGTGTGCTTGGAGTTTTACATGGCAAATTGATTTGGATTGTATCCTTTTACTTACAGGACAGTAAGAGATTTAAAAAGAGAGAGACAGAGTCAATTCCAAAGCAGAGAGAAGATCTTACCAGCAATAAGAAAGAACAGCCAGGAGCAGAGAACCATCCTCGGCACCTGGGATCCCAGCACTAAGGATCCCCTGGAAATGGGAGACAGAAAGATCAGGAAGTTTGGGCAGAGAAACAACAGTAGGAAACTGTTGCAGGCTCTCTGGCCCAGAGAGGAAGAAAGCTTGCTGGTGGAGTAGGGCGCCTCTTGCAATCATCAGCACCTAAGTTCTGTGTGGGAGGCAATGAATTACTGAAACCAGTAGAGGAAGTACAGAGTGCCGCGAACGGACAGGTGGTGTCAGAACTGGCCAAGATGGATGAGTGAAGAGACAAATCTGAATTCTGCCTCACAGTCACCTTCTGAACCACTAACATCTATTTTATCACATCCATTATGTTCCTGATCCACAACCAATCTCCCTATCTAGTCCTCCTCACATTGTTCCTGACTTTCTACCTACCAAGCTCCCACCTGATGTCCTTCATTCACTGTTGACGTTTCCAAAAATCTATCCAGAGCCCAGGAACTGGAGTGTTCTATTTTAAATCTCAGATACACTCTGCCCTATCTCTGCTGAATACCCAACAGTGCCTGTCTACTGGCCTTCAAAAAACCCAGAGTAGTCAGCACAGTTCTAAAGGACCTGCTGCCATGGCCTCCTCCAATGAGGCTCTCACCACCCCTAAATCCCAATCCGTGGTTTCTTTTCACTACTTCAGTCATCTCTGACTTTCATTAAGAAATGCAAGATACTGAGAGCTCTGCTCCCTCAGAGATTTACACACTAATGTTTCCCAAATGATTCTTTCCACCCTGATCCATCTGAGATGTCATGAGCCCTACTCAACCACATATGGAGCCAAATGTAACTAATTTTTTGAATCTTTCCTTAAATAATTCACAATCTATCCTGACTCTTAGGATGGGTCCTTTTAGTAAAGCTATTAGATGACGCTACTTTTTCATTATTTATTTACAACTGTCTTCCATGTGAAACAGTAAAACCATGGGCAGACTCTCTATGTACTATTTTCTTGTTCTTTCTGGCCTGTGACACTGATCATTGAGGACACACACAGATTATCACCTGTTGTATGTACTCTTGGGAAACCCTGCTGGTGAAGTGGTTCAGTGCTACATCAACTAACTGAAAGGTTGGCAGGTAAAACTCACCAGGTGCTCCTTGGAAACTCTATGGAGCAGTTTTACCCTGTTCTATAGGGTCACTATGAGGCAGAATTGACTCCATGGCAATGAGTTTAGGTTTTTGGGGTATATACTCTTGAGCAGTACTATGCAAATGAAAATTTCATTGAAGGAACACAGGTTCTCTTTCTGAACAGTGCAGGAAGGTAGACACTTTCCCAACGTGGCTACCAAGCACTTGAACTCCACTTGTTCTTCTGAATCAGTAAGGGTGTGCAAGTTGCCATCATCACAATGGAGAACTTGAGAGCTTGGTCCTTGCAAGCCTGTCACACAGGATATAGAGCTTGGAAAGGGAACCCTCAGTCCAACTGGGTTGTGTCTACATTACTAAGGTCTATCTCAACTGGCAGGAGGGGCACTATCAGAGAAGGCGACATCTGAAGTGAGTCCATGAGATGCCTAAGGTTACAATGTTTTCTTCAGTCAGAGGAAATACCTAGTGCAAAGGGTGAAAGGCAAAGAAAATCTTCATCTCAGTGAAAAGTCTTAAAAAGTGTACTGTGCCTCATGATACAGGGCCTCTGAATTTCACCCTAGACAGCATTTCTACCAGCATTTTGCCAAGCATCAGTTTCCTTTACAGAGATCGATGCCTTAAGGAGGAAAGAGCCTCTTTTCTTCCCAAGATCCCAGTTGGACTACAGATATCATTTAGAGGAGGAACAATCAGCTAATACTCTACAAGATGCTTTCTGGATCCAGTCTCAAGGTATTCTTAGGGTGGGGTAGAGCCACAGAGAGACCAAGTGGGATGCTGCTCCCAAAACACCTAAAATGTGGAAGCAACTTTAGAATTTGCTAATGCTTACAGCCTGGGAGACTTTGTGTGTGCCTAACAGGAAAAGTCTAGATTGTCAAAGACAAAGCTAAGGAGGCTCCAAGGAAGTCAGGATGGCCATACGTCAATTCTCTCTCAGTTGTAGAGAACACACAGGATGCCAGCAACAGAACTGTGGGGAGAGGAGCGTCCGGCCCAAGATGGCGCCCAAGGCCTTATTCCACACCCTTGTTTACCAGACTTAGGGCTTTCATAGCGCATGCTTGTGAGCAGTGGCTGCTGGTCAGCCTATTGAGAGCCCCGCTTTGGGAGGACGTGGCCTTGGGTGATTGGAGGAACCTGGGAGATAAAAGCGTGTGGGGACCGGGTGTAGAAAGAAGAAGAACAAAGGAAGCAGACACAGCCACGGCGTTCAGGGATGGGGCGCAGCAGGAGAGCGAGGAAGAAGAATAAAGCAGGAAGAAGAATAAAGCAAGTAACTTGCAAAGTGGCTCGTATCCGTGTGTCCTGTCTTCTTTCCGCGGGCGGACAGTTAGGCAGCGACAAGTAGCGCCCGAACGTGGGGCCCCCTGCGAGCCCAAGAGGAGGAGATAGCAGCGCTGGTAAGTCCCCGGGAAAGGAGAGGCGATCTCAAGTCCCCGGGAAAAAGGGGGCGATCTCAAGTCCCCGGGAAAAGAGGGGCGATCTCAAGTCCCCGGGAAAGGAGGGGCGATCTCAAGTCCCCGGGAAAGGAGGGGCGATCTCAAGTCCCCGGGAAAGGAGGGGCGATCTCAAGTCCCCGGGAAAGGAGGGGCGATCTCAAGTCCCCGGGAAAGGAGGGGCGATCTCAAGTCCCCGGGAAAGGTGGGACGATCTCAAGTCCCCGGGAAAGGAGGGGCGATCTCAAGTCCCCGGGAAAGGAGGGGCGATCTCAAGTCCCCGGGTAAGAGAGGTAATCTCAAGTTCTCTGGGTAAGAGGAGACCATCGGGAGGGGAAGTTCTCCGGGGAATCGGAGACCATAGCCAAGTGCACTAAGCACCGGCAGAGCCCGGGGCAGGAAGCGCCAGGCGGGAGCGGGGTAGTTATCGTGGGAGGTTAGCTTCACTTTCGCCATGGGGAATCAGCCGTCCGCCAGACACCTTCAGAATGCTTGTAAGAGTTTGTTTAAGCAGCATGGCATTGGTATAAAGCAGGCTTCTTAAAACTGGCTGTGCTTTTCAAGCTCAAACCAACTTTACAGCTTCAGCCAGCAGAAAATAAAAGGACAGGTTACTCATTTTTTTTTCTTCCCTGCTCGCACCTGCCTCAGCCGCTTTGTAGCTTTAGCCAGCAAAGAATTTATAAATCAACTAACTGCAGCCCTTAAAACTAAAATTAACTCCTACCAGTGCAGCATGGGGCTTACAACTAATTAATCACAACCAGTTACAGATTCCTTTGTTCCTTCTCCTTTAATCTCCAAGGACATGGCCTTTGGACCAGAAAACGAAAACTACATTTAATATATTCACAACATGCTTTCTTGCTTCTTATCTCTGTAAAAATGTGAGTTTAACAGACTAATTTCATTAACTGAAAAAATTTTCTCTTAGGTTTTAAACTTTGCCTGATGTAAACAACCTGGCTTATACTTCTAAGAGCTTTCAAAAATTTTACAACACCCTTAAAATTATAAACACAGCTTACCATATCATTTAATAAAATATACCCTTTTGTTATCAATCACTTGCTGTCACTAACCAAGCCGCAAGGCAGAAATTATATTTTCACAGAAATTCAACTCGCAAACACAATCTGACACCATCCCCTCTCAGAGATCTCCCCAGGAACGGTGAAGTCACCGCCGAAACATCGTGTGATTGGTGCCCACCAGCTCCTTCATTATTAACCCTTTTCAGATACTACAACATCACCAACTTAAATAACACAAGGAACTATGCTGCCAATGGCCAAAATGTAAAGAACTCTGGACTTGGACATAAACTAACCCAATCTCTCCTGAATAAAACAGTCACCACTTGTGTAACAGGAACCAACATAATCCTTAAAAGGAATTTCAATGAGAAAAATGTAAACATCACTTAAAAAAAGGGAATGACTGTCACATAGGGCAATGAAACCTGCCACAATGTAACCTGTTTTAACATAATGTGTTTTAACTGTAATTTTGCTAACTGTGTGGGCCCCTTGGGGAAGGGAAACTTACGATTGTTCTACATCAGCCTCCCTTTGTGTTACTGCCTGTAAACTTGTCGGGACAAAGGGCTTCAAGTGATAGAAAAATTGCAAGAGTTAATCAGGCCTAAGCAGGCTGTGGGGATTAGTTATTATGGGAATAACTGCACTTGTATCTGCTATAATCGCCGCAGCCACTCCAAGCGAACAGCCCTTGGCAAATGTCTGGCTCAGCATGATAGAAGGGTAGTCAGAGACGGGCAACCTCTTCTGGGGGTGCTACCAACCTAAGACAGGGGCTTCACCAAGCTGTGAGGTATCCCTAAGACGGGTAAGGAGCATCCTAGCCGAAGATGACCTCAGGCAGGCACCTTCTCGGCTGTTTATGTAAACAAAAAGGGGGAGATGTGGGGAGCGGAGCGTCCGGCCCAAGATGGCGCCCAAGGCCGGAGCCCCTCCTTATTCCACACCCTTGTTTACCAGACTTAGGGCTTTCATAGCGCATGCTTGTGAACAGTGTCTGCTGGTCAGCCTATTGAGAGCCCCGCTTTGGGAGGACTGGCCTTGGGTGATTGGAGGAACCTGGGAGATAAAAGCATGTGGGGACCGGGTGTAGAAAGAAGAAGAACAAAGGAAGCAGACACAGCCGCGGGAGCTGCAGCTGCTGCCGCGTCCCTGAACGCCACGGCGTTCAGGGATGGGTCGCAGCAGGAGAGCGAGGAAGAAGAAGAGTAAAGCAGGAAGAAGAATAAAGCAAGTAACTTGCAAAGCGGCTCGTATCCGTGTGTCCTCTCTTCTTTCCGCGGGCGGACAGTTAGGCAGCGACACAGAACGTTGCTAGAAAGATGCACGTTAAATGGGCTTCTGGTGAGGCTTTAAAAGAAAATGACAAACACAGGGTTGGTCAATGGAAGAAAGCAGATGCTTTTTACACATGAAGAAATCGTCTGAATTACCTTCAAATATTTGGTGGCAGGCAGAATTTTAAGTGCAGCCTTTCCGTAATTAGCTGTGGAGATTTCTCTGGAGGATCTTAAAGGTGCAGCGTGGCATCTCCCTGCAACTTAGAGTGAAAAAGTGAGAAGAAAGAAATAGACTTAAAAATGAACTGTGCGAAATTAAAACAAAACTTAAAGACATGGAAACTTCCGCTATACAAGGACATGTAGTCTAGAATTTTCACCAAGCCTATGTCTGCACAATCTTTTCTAAAAGAGATTAAGCCAGTCACTGATGATTCTAATCAACTACCAAAGCAGAAAACTCATCAGCTAAGGCAGAAGGGGACAGAGAAGGAACAAATGGAAACAACACTGTCTGCCTCTTTGAGTTCCATAGGCAGGGAAATGGCCAAAGGAGTTACAACCCTTGACTTTCAAGAGAAGCACAGGGCCATGCTTGGACCATTCCAAACATCAGCAGACATGTTGGAAGGAGCACAGGAAACAGGCAGGGCTGCCTCAGTTTCCAAGTATAGAGTTGCAGCCTCTGTTTTAGTTATCTAGTGCTGCTTTAATGAAAATACCACAAGCAGATGGCTTTAAAATGAATTTTTTTTTAGATTTTTATTATGATTAAGTATACAATGCAAGTCAATTTTGCACACCCGTCTCTGTACAATTGTCTGCTCTGCCTATCCTGTGACAGCACACTCCTCCTTTTCACTCTTTACTACTAGTATTCTCCCAGTGAACACCTGTGCCCTCCTCTCCACCTTTTCCTCTCTCCTCTACAAAGAAATCGGCAGAAAACAAAGAAAACAGCCTTCTAGAAATGGGTAACACCATAAAGTGCACACACCACATGCTCACTCTGTGTCCCCAAATCCAGTCCATTCTTAATCCGAAGTGTTGACCTCAGTGCTGGTCTCAGGTCTGAGGCAGCAGCAAGTCTAGGGACCATGTTTCCAGGGGACCCTCCGGGTTTTCAGACCATCTCTTCTGGTGTTTTAGTAGAGCTCTTCACCTGCACACCTCTTTTTCTCCTGTTGTGTCAGGGACTCTACATTGTGTTTCCTATCAAGAAAAATTTTACTGGTCGCGTCCAGTAAGCTCCTGCGGGAGGCTTTCTCTGCAGGCACTGGAGGAAGCTCCTCGTCCTTAGTGTCCCCCTGGACTGGAAGCTTCTGAGGCACAGGGACCCTGGGCTTTTCCGAAGGATGTGCTCAGCTCCTGGCACTGCTTTTTGGTGGCATGAGGTCCCCAAATGTTACCCTGCCTCCCTTCCTGTTATATTCCAAGAGGCCACACCAAGCCACAAGACAATCCCACACATTAAGTCCTGCCCCACCAACTCAACTGCAGCCCGTCCAGCCTCATGAACATCAGAGAGGCAGGATTTACAACACGAAGGACGCTTCACAATACCAGGAATCATGGCCTAGCTAGATGGCTACACCGATTTTGGGAGGAACACAATTCAATCTATGACGGCCTCCTAGGTTTTAACAAGTCAGATCTTTATCCACTCAGTTCTGGGGGATGGGATCACTATCTAAAGCTGAGGGGACAAGGCTGCCATGCCCAGAGGGCCTACTGCAGCTCAAGGCATGAAGCTGCCCCTGACATGGACCAGGAGAATGGGATCGATCCCTCAAACCAAGGGGCTGCAGGTACCATCCTAGGGGGCCTGGAAGGTGCAGCTGAATCCTAAAGCCTAGGGCCCTCCACCCAGAATCCAGAAAGCATGGCCCACACCGAGAGTCCACAGGACAGGGATAACTTTCAGATGGTACCAACCAGCAGAGGATTATTTTGTAGCCTTGACAACTAACGTAAATTGTTCTGCTGGAGTTTGGGTGCCCACTATCCTTTCTTTTCCTTCAATTTCTCCCATTTGGAAGGGAAATGTCTACCTTTTACCTGTTGCATCCCTGTACTTCAGAAACAGTCTTTTAGATTTCATAGGCCTACAGATGCAGTACTTTGCCCCTTATAAAATAGTCCTAGAGTCTCAATTATGTTTCACAGAGATGATTCAAAAGATGTCATTCCAGTCTTGGAGTTGATGTAAGACAACTCAGATAATGTGATGCGGTGATTGTGTTTTGTACATTCCCAGGACATAAATTTGGAGGCCAATGTGTGGAAGCAAACCCTGGTGGCATCGTGGTTAAGCACTACGGCTGCTAACCAAACAGTCAGCAGTTGAAATGCACCAGGCACTCCTCAGAAGCTCTATGGGTCAGTTTTACTCTGTCCTATAGGGTTGCTATGTGTTGGAATTGACTCCACGGCAGAGGTTGTTGTTGTAAAGGTGGAATCTTATGGACTGAATGGTGTTCCCCCCAAATCTGTGTTGTCAGTCCTAGCCTCTATGCTATGGTTATAAGCCTGTTTGGGAATAGGTGGTCCTAGTTACATGAAAGATGCAGGATTAGTGTAGGGCATTATCTTGAGTCAATCTTTTTTTGAAATATTAACGGGATTAAATGAGCCAGCCATAAATCAGAAACGGGAAAGCGAGGTACCAAGGCACATGAAGATCACCAAAATACAGAACCTCAAAGAAACAAAGACCTTCCACTAGAGCTTGCAGACACACAGCCTTCTCCTGGAGCACCCATCAGAACTCAGACTTTGAGCTGCCTAAACGGTAAGAAATGAAATGTGTTTGTTCCAGCAACCCACTTGTGCTCTGTCACAGCAGCTCTAGAGAATTAAAGGGACCCTAGGGGCACAGTAGGTAAGGGCTCAGCTGCCAATCACAAAGTCAGCAGTTCAAATTCACCAGCAGCTCCTTGGCAACCTTACGGGGCAGTTCTACTCTGTCCTACAGAGTCCCTACGAGATGGCAGCAACTCAAGGGCACTCAACAATGACACCTAACCAAATAAAACACTTTTGTAGCAAGGTTCATAGGAGTACCATTCAGAAGGTCTGAATAGTACTCAAACTTCCACCTGCAGATGCATGGATAAACAGTAAGTCCATTATAAAGAAATGAAATTTTCATAAATGCTACAATATGAACCTTGAAAATGCTAAATGAAATGAGTCAGACACAAAATGACAAATATTCTATGACCTTACTTGCATGAAACACCTAGAATAGGCAAGTGTACAGAGACTGAAGTTTATTAGTGGACAAACCAAACCCACTGCCATCAAGTCAGGTCTGATTGATAGTGACCCTACAGATCAGAGCATAACTGCTCGCTAGAGTTTCCAAGGAGCACCTGGTGGATGTGATCTGCTGACCTCTTGGTTAGCAGATGTAGCACATAACGCCACCAGGGTTTCTTTATTAGTGGTTACCAGGGGCTAAATGGAGGGAGGAAGTGGAGTTACAGCTGCAGCAGAAACGGGTTTCTGCTGAGGGTGATGGAAAAGTCTGGACACTGGTAGTGGCGATGGTTGTACACACAGCCAGAGTTAATGTTACTAAATGAGGAAAAACACTTAAGAAGGAAAAAGAGGTTACATGTATTTTACCAAACACACACAAATGCCAATTAGAGTGATATGAACATTAAGACACGATCAAATAAATAAATAAAGCAACTTAGTGTTTAGACTCAGTGTGTTAAGTAAAATGAGGGGAATTTAGATACTATGGCAACAAAGAGAGGAAAGTGGGTATTTCCAAACTTTCATGCCCCCCTTAGGCTGTACTCACCTATGAAACTACAGCATGCAAATGCACTCCACAAGGTCATCAAATCTCAGTCACCTTCTTATTTTAAAAAAAGAACTACTTCTAGGATTAAAAAAAAAAAACCGAAAACCTGAGAGTTGTAATTTTACACAGATTAAAACAAAGAAGAGGTTATGTTAATGGCCTTTTGAGTTAGCAATCATTTTACAAACTTGACACTTAAGACACCTGACCCTTTGGAAATAAAACATACAGTTGCTCCTGGACCTTCTGGTGTTAGTTACCCTAGAGTGGATTTTAACTGATGGCCACTGCATATGTGCAGAGGACAACTTCTCCACATGGTTTTCAAGGTTGGGACCTTTGGTAACAGATCACCAGGCTTGTCTTCCAAGACATAACTGGGTGGGTTTGAAGTCACAACCTTTCAGCTAGTATTCTTAACCATTTGCACCTTCCAGGGACTGCCTACTTGGCTCTTTATAGTCTATATTTTCTCCTACTTTCTTATACTTACATTCCATAGATTGGAGAAATGTGTTTACAACCTTCATTCTACATTACATTTAGTTTCAAGGGAAAAATATTCTCTAGTCATACTACAGATGCCACACATTCTTTACTCAATTTAGGTGTTACTTCTTTATGTTCAAGTTCTAAATTACAATTCTCTAGAAGTTGCACATTTCCCATTTATTTAAGGAAGGGTTGTGTAAAATAATCATCACAAATGATGAGGTAGTATTTGCAGTGCTGCGGCATGGCTGCCAAAGAATCAGCGAATCTGTCTTGGAAGAAGTAAACCTGAACGCTCCCTAGAAGCAAAGATGACAAGACTGTATCTCACATAGTTTGGCCGTGTTATCATGAGGGATCGGTCCCTGTAGAAGACTATCATGCTTGGTAAACTACAGAGAGATGGCTTAATACAGTAACTATAATTAATGCAAGCATTAAAAAAATGATTTTATAAAGCCACAGGCCAGTCAACATCTTGTCCTATTGTACGTGAGGTCACTAAGAGTTGTAACTCAAGAGACAGTAATCTAATAATGTGTGGCTGAACCTCGAGGATCTACTCAAGTATTGTGATTTGTTCTGGGGTTGAACCACTGACCTTCTAATCAGCAGCCGAGTGCATCATCATAGCACACCACCAATGGTCCTCTTTATCACATATGCCTCCCCTTTGGCCCTCATTGTCACAGTCACCATTATGAAACTGGCAATATGAATGCCTTTGGCTCCAAGAAGACTTTAACCTCATAGCAAAAACTATGGCTGCATCACCACGATCTAAGCTGGCTCAGATCCTGTCTCAGCTAACCACTAAATTCTCTGACAATCACTGGGTATTCGATCTTGATAAATCCCTCATCGGCCACATTACACTGTATCTGTAGACCAGGTACGAATGGCCATATCGTTTGTCACATAAGCACGAGAGAATGTCTGCTTTATAGCCACAGGAATGCTAGGAAACGTGCCTGTTATTTGCCTCCTGAATTTGGGATAAATTTGAGACAGATATGGGGAAAGATGTAGCAGTCGGCTTCTGGAAAGATTAAGGCTTTCGAAACCCTATGGGGCAGGCTACTGTCCTACAAATTTGCTACGAATCAGACTTGACTTCAGGGCAATCTTTTTTTAAAACGTTTCGAAACCCACCTACTAACTTTCAACTCATGGTTTAAATTCCTATCTGAAACACCTATAACCATTAAAGGAAAGGATATATAAACAAACCTCATCATAATCTTATTTTCTGTATGAACAGCAACACTCAGAGCGCTACCGCACACCAGACAGGGTGGGCGCAGGGCATTCAGAGTCCAGCCATCTGCTCTGAGCTTCCCGACTGTGTTTTTCAAAAAACATCCAAGTGAAGTTGATTCTGCTGACCCGAAAAATCACTTTTCCTGAGCAAGAGTCCCATGACTTACTTGTTATTGCACCCAGAGACATTGTGCCACCCACCTACCACACATCCAGCCTGTGGTAGTTAAGACAGCGGGTGTGCCCAGTGGCCTGGGAGCCAAAGGCGGCCGTTGAAGAAAAACGTTGGGGGGAGCTCCCCCCATGGAACACCCACCCCCCAGGAACCTTTCCCCTCTGCACAGACCAGCTATGGCACGGCCCATGGCTCTCGAAGAGTAGAGAAGCCAGGAATGTGTCAGGCACCACGAGCACACCTTCAGCTCGGGAGGCTGTACTTACTGGACCAAGCAAAACACGCACAAACTTAAAACCTCCCTCACACAAGAGCTCCCGTGGGACCCGGGAGGGCTGCCGGCCCGTAGACTAGCCCTTCCGCTTCCGGTTTTTGGCAATCCTGTCTTGGAACCTCAGGGGCTCCGGACGTGGACCCAGAGGGCTCCCCCTAGTGGCCGTGGAGTTCAGTGCCTCTCCCTTGGACTAAGGCTCCCTCTGCTGATGGCTTGACTGCTCTGTAAACAAAAGCCTGAGTTTTCTGAAATGCCCAAAACTTAAAAGACAGTTGAGAAGGCAAAGATTTCTATTATACTTGGGGAGAAAAGGAAGATATATTTGCATACTTGTCCATTTGAAAGTTAATATCTACCCCTCATATGTATCGGCCAGTCTTTCTGAAATTATTCTAAGTGCCTCCTTTGACTTCCCTTTCATGGTTTGTCTTCTCTTGCGTACCAGGCATCTTTCCTTAGGAATAGGCCACCGATTCTGCAAACCCAGTCTGAACGCTGCAAGAGCTGAGGACAATTGAGAGGGGTGGTTTCCAGGATGAGAGGCAGGTAAGCACTGTTCTTTCTGATGGTAAAAGGTGAAGTCCTTTTGAAAATGACTACTATAAACAAATTTTCCTTTTTTCTCAGGTACACACATGTATAAGAAATTCATAATGTGTACTCACCTGAAGTGGTCAATGCCTCAGTCTTGACATTTGGATATATACTTATATAACCTCGTCTAACATCAAGGGCTCATTTTATGGAAACTTGCATAAAATGGGATTTCCAGAACAATTGTGCTCCTAAGGAATCTGGATATGGATCAAGAGGCAGTCGTGCAAACACAACAAGGGGACACTGCATGGTTCAAAGTCAGGAAAGATGTGCGTCAGAGTTGTATCCCCTCATCATACCTTTTTAATGTGTACATCTAGCAAATAATCTGAGAAACTGGTTTTAACAAAGAAGAACACGGCATCAGGACTGGACAACTATTCACTAACCTTCATTACACAGGCAACCACCTTACTTGCTGGAAGTGAAGGAGACCTGAAGTACTGACTGATGAAGAACAAGGACCACAGCCTTCAGGATGGATTGCACCTGGTCACAGATTGACTGTGTTCCCTCAAAAATCTGTGGCAATTTGGCTGTGCCATAACTCCTGGTATTGTGTGATCTGCCTCCATGTTCCTGCCTCTATGATATTCATAAGGGTGGATGGGGAGCAGTTGTGTTAGCAGAGCAAGATTCATTGTGTAAGTTGGTTTTGTGCCTTGAGGTGCTCTCTTGAGATATAAAGGAAAAAAATCCAGCAGAGAGAATTGGGAACCTCACATCATCAAGGAAGCAGCACAGGGAGAAGAGTGCGTCCTCCAGATCCAAGGTTCCTGCGCCAAGATGCTCCCCAACCAAAGACTGATGCAACAGAAGACCTTTACTCCAGAGCCAAGGGAAAAGCCCTTTCCCTCAGTGTGGCCTTGTAACTGACTGGACTGTGTAAGAATGAACTTTTCTCTTTGAAAGCCATCCACTTTGTGGTATTTCTGTTACCAAAGCACTAGCTGACTAAAACACCAACATCAAGAAAACAAAAATCTTCGCAACTGGACCAGTAAGCAACATTGTGATAAGTGGAGAAAGCACTGAGGTTGTCACAGATTTCGTTGTACTTTAGCTTTTTCCTCTTTCCTAAGTTCCACAGCTTAGTTGTGCACTCAGGAATCCTATCCTAATGAGATGCCAAGCCTTTGCCTTTAAGGGAGAGTATATACATAAAGAAGAAATTAAACCTTTACTCAGAAATGAGAAAAAAATTATTTTAAAAAGGAGAACCCCAGTGTTTTGTTTCATATGGTATCTAATATTAAAGATCTTCAAAATCTCATGAATTGATAAACTTTTGTCTGACAAAGGAAACTTCAGACCAGATCAAATAAATATTTTTCAGTAAATCTTATAGTGTAGTACCCCTTTAAATAGCAAAAATGAATTTACCTATCAACCCACAGAAAAACGACATGGAAAGCAAAAATATATCAAGTGAAATTATGACAAATATCTATTAATTTAATACGAGTAATTTAGCTGAAAGGTTTTGGAGATTATGTTAAGCCTGTAATTGAAACAAAGTTTACCTCAACAGTCCAGGTTTGCACGCAACTTTTCCTAGGTCCCATAGTTTGCCCAGTGTAGGTTCTAAGAAGTGGCTTTGGAAATTACAGTCTCTCTGGTCAGCTGACCAATTCTCTTCCTAGGGTTGAAACATTTTTACAGGCCATTTCAGATGTGTCTCAAGCTTCCCCTGCAACAGAGAGAACTTGTTTACAGTTCTTTCACAATTTGGATTCACCAAGTTTCAGACGTTGAATCAATTCTGACTCATAGCAACCCTACAGGACAGAGCAGAACTGCTCCACAGAGTTTCCAAGGAGCAGCACCTGTTGGATTACAACTGCCCACCTCCTGGTTAGCAGAGTAGCACTAAACCACTATGCCACTAGAGTTTCCTCGGATAAATACAGACAGTAGCAATTCTTGTTCATATGTGTCTTAAAAATGTCTCCACCTAGTTGGAAAGGGTCTTTCAGAAGCTGTTCTGGAGCTATACCACTTCAGAGGCTGGAGAACAGGGAGCAGTGATCTTGCCCTGCCCTCATTCCTTTGACTCATAAAAGATACATGTTTCAGTTGATCTAGCAGTTTTGAAGGGCAAAACATAATTTATTTCCCGTTCACTCTTATGGAACTATTACTTTAAGACAAACATACCTTTTATCTTGTCTAGGACCTTCAACCAAGGTCTGTAAGTTGGTCTTTGCAGTTCAGTCACAGTTATTTTCTTGATCTACTCAAAATTCTGCTTTCTTAGCCACCTCAATCGGAAACCCTGGTGGCATAGTGGGTTAAGTGCAGCATCTGCTAACCAAAAGGCCACCAGTTCAAATCCACCAGGCGCTCCCTGGAAACTCTATGGGGCAGTTTTACTCTGACCTCTAGTGTCACTAGCAGTTGGACCTGACTCGACAGCAGTGGGTTTTTATCCACCTCAGTTAGCTTAGCCCAGATACTTCCCGATCCTCATTAGGAGGATTTGGACATGAAAGATTTCTTCAGCATGTGGAACTAGCTGTCAGTCTCCAAGAATTTGAACCAGAAATATCCTAAAATCAGATTGGGGCAGCAGGGGGTAGGAGGGGGGGACTCTGCTACCAGTAAAGCCTGTACTGGCCATGACTCGACAAGACAGGGAAGTCTGAACAAGACGTATAACACAAAGACACTTAAGAAACACTTAACAGAAAAATATTTCTTCCCCAAAACAGAGACGGTGCACACAATAATAGGAAAAATAAAACCAGGGTTAAATTGGCCAAAGTTGCAACCCAAGGTCAAACTTTTGACGTTTTCCAATTACAAAAATCACTCTGCCTACCTGACTAACACAATCTTTCAAAACTTTTCACAGAAAATTACAAACCAGGAGTCTCTGCAACTGAATACAAACTTGACCAAAATACTGAGTGGAAAAACAGGTTTCTGGACACAAGGCCAGTATGAAAAGTAAAGCTGGTCAGGTAGAAAAAGTTTAAAAGAAGTTCCTGGGCTCTAGCCAAGGGCCCAGGAGGTGGAGGGATGACCCACACATCAGAAACTAAGGTGGGGTCACAACAAATGGGGGAGGAACGAGTCCTCACCAAGTGCAGAAAAATGAGAGGCGTCAGTCTTGACAGCTGCTTATTTCTTCACTGCGGGCAAGTGAACATCTCCAGGACAGACACAAAGGGTGTCAATCAGAGGTGAGGACAGAGATGAGAGAAAAGGAATGGTCCAAGAAGACACAGTACCAGCAGATTCTTTTCTCCAGGCTGAGGCAACAGTGGCCAAGAATGGAGTGGGGTGAGGGGGATCTGACCCTACCCACAAGGCTTTATGGATGTCTCCTGCCTGTTACCAAAAGTCTAGGCCTTCGAGGACTTTTCGCTAGGACTTACTGCCAAATTCAAACCCAAAGACAAAGCGGGCCAAGACAATTGAGAGTTATCAGTCCCAAGCCCTCTATTCAAAAAGAGAGGCCACAAACCCAACACATGCATCCAGGACTTTCTAAAGAGAAGACCAAACACAAGGGAAAAAGGAGGGAATAGTTGTACTGAGGAGGAAGGAGAGACAGGTAAGTTAAGAAGCAAAGAAGACACATTTTCTTCTTCCTTTACCTGTCCAGAACCCAGAGTAGTCACACATCTTTGGACAAGGCTTGGAGTCACAATTGTCTGGGGTCTGCTTGTCTGGCCCTTTCAGTGAGGCACCTTGTCCTTATTTATCCTTTAGGGCCAGGGGTCTTTCATTGTGCACACAGGGAAGTTTAGATATGATAAATCTACAATGATGCTTGGACCCACAACGGGAATTCATGATTATGAAGAAAAGTGTTCAGAATAAACTTGAGGCCAGGTGGAGCCATCCCAGTGTTATCAACCACATGGACATAGATGGGCCACAGAAACCCTGAGGGCATACCGGTTAAGTGTCGTCTGCTAGCCAAGAGATCAGCAGTTCAGATGCGCTAGGCACTCCTTAGAAACTCCATGGGGCAGCTGGACTCCCTCTTACAGGGCCACTATGTGTTGGAATCGAGTTGACAGCAGTGGGGTTGGATTTTTGTTTTTTGTCTGGACCATGGAGGAGGGTACTGCAGCCATCCTCGTGAGAGATGTTGGTGGCCTGCATGAAGACTGAGGGAATGCGCACGCACTGAATACAAGGACCTATGAGATATTCGGGAGGCAGAAGAGATAGCCTGTGGTGACGATGGACATGGGAGGTGACGAATAAGAAGCACAAAGGTTGGCACATCAGGACCTGCATTTGGTGACAGGGGAAGGAGCAGTTTCAGGATGATGAGGACTTCTCGGTGGCCATGTTGGGGCCAAGCAGTCTAAGTAATGTCCCAGAAGGGGAGTGGGCAAGGGGTATGGATTTGGACACCCAGAGTTGGTCAGCAGAATCCACACAAATAGATGAGTTCACTCAGCAAATTAAGAACAATACAGGAAGGGTTTGATACAAATAATGGTAGAGAAATGACTTCATTATCAATTAGAGCCTGAGGCCTTTCTTACTTGTGGGCTTGGCTGTGAGGACAGGTGACAGAGAGGATGCTGGGAAGGACATGGAAGTGACAGCTTCTGCAGAAGAAACACCAGAATGGAAATTTAAGGAGAAATCTGTCTCAGGATGTGGCAGTGGCTAGTATGGATGAGGTACTGTCTTAGTCATGTGGTGCTGCTCCAACAGAAATATCACAAGTGAATGGTTTTTCAAAGAGAAATTTTATTCTGCCAGCATCCAGTAGACTACAAATCCAAATTCAGATCCAGAGGAAGGCTTTCCCTGTTGGCTCTGGAACAACGTCCTTGTCTTCCATCTCTCCCTGGTTGGGGAGCGTCTAAAGCACAGGCACCCAAGGTCCTTCTTCAAGGACATGCTCTGCTTCCGCTACTGCTTCTTGTTGCTATGAGGTCTCCAAATCTCTCTGCTGGCTTCTTTCTTTTATATCTCAAAGGATTGCTTCAAGGCATAACACAATCTTACACACTGAGTCCTGCCTCACCAACACAACTGTCACCAACCCTCCCTCATGAACATCACAGACGAAAGGTTTACAACATATAGGAACATCACACAATATCAGGAATCATGGTCTAGCCAAATTCCTTCACACGTCTTCAGGAGCACACAATTCAAACCATGACAGATACTAAGGATGGAAATGTACAGTTCTCTGAGACACTCTCAGCCCAGAATCAGAGCATCATCCTCAAGCAGGTGGGCAAAGAAGACAGATTCTTGTTATCTCCAAGTGGAGCCACAATCTATGCATGTCTACTGTAGCACCTTTTCCTTTTCTGACAGTAAGTGGTGGTGGAGGAGGGGTTGGCAGGTCTAGAAGCTCCTATTGTTCAGGAGATGTGGAGTGGTACCCCATTACAGGGATATTGAGGTCTGTTATTATTAGGGGAGGTATTGGCTGACACACAGTTGGTATCACCTTCAGATGGGATAATGAAGGGGTAGTGAAAGACACTCAGTGTAGAGGCCACCTGGTCACAGAAGAGATGGTGGCTAGACCATCACAGTAGTGATTCCTTCAAAGAATGAAAGGACACATAACCGCCTTCTGCCCGGGAGAAAAAGGCCTTGCTCAAAGCCCTCTAAAATGAAGTCTAGATGCAAGTGTGAATGGGACTACATATCTGCCTAGTAGGACCCACCCAGCAAGGGGAGAAGATCGCCTCCCCAGCAGGGCCTCTTATCGCTAATACTGAGACTGTCCCTGTTCAGTGATTAGGGGCCCAACTGGGGCACCCCATAGGCCAACTAGTTCAGGTCCCAGTAAAGCCATTCTCTATCCAGCCTAGGGCCCTTAGAGTCAGGGTGGATAGCTTAGATGGCATCTACTCTGGTTGTTTCCCCATCTTTCCTGGGCATGGGGAATGAAAATGAGGGGAACGGAAAGAAAGAGAGTCCCACAGAGAGGAATTTTGAGACTCTTTAGGGGTTGATCAGAAAAGATAAAGAAGAAATGAGACAGGTGAAGAGTTAGATTTGGGATTAAAATGGGTGCACCAGACTTCTTTATCTGGAAAGATTTCCTGGGGACAGAAGTGAATACTGTGGTGGTTAAGGCTTTGTGAACTTGGCCAGACAACGAACGATTCTCCGTGTTTGGCAGCTATATCAAGCGTCAGGGGGCCGGGCCGGTGGTGGCTTCATGTCCCTCAGCTCTCATCTTCAGCCTTCCACCACTTAGTCCTGTCTCCCCACATTGCCACCAGCTCCTGCTGTCTTCTCTTTTTGCATCCGGTTCCTGGGACTTGAACTAGCAGCCGTTGGATTCATCAACCCTTACAGCTGGTGAGTGAGAATGCTATTCCCTGACAGACCGATCCTGGATTTGTAAGCTCCTGAAGCTCTGTGAGTCACCAGAAACCTTGCAGTCTTGCCCACAAGCTTGGGATCTGCCCACCTACATAGGCTGTGACATAGAACTCTAATCTCTGACTTGCTGACATTGGTTTCACCAGCTCCCATAGCCATGTAAAACTTGTGCCTGGACTTGGGACAGTTCAGCTTCTACAACCTTGTGAGCCGTATCTCTTAAATATATCTTTAGTCTTGCATGTCGTAAGTTACTGGTCTTCCTTCTGTAGAAAATACAGCTGAAGTAAAACACCCAAAAGAAATGCACTCCTTGGGCAGAGGAAGGCTGGAGTGAATTCAGTGACACCAGTAAGCAATCAATCCTTTTGACAGGCTCTACAGAGTCTAGACGTACCAGCGGGGCAAATGTCTCCTGAATTCCACCTCTGTTGAGGACGCTGTACACGGCAGGACTCAAAAGAAACTGACCAGATACCTCGGGTCTGGGAGCTCTTTTGTCAGCCTCGCCAGCTTTCTTTTCAAGGTCTTACCTGATCGAAAACCCCACTGGCATATTGGGTGAGTACTGCTGCTAATCAAAAGATTGGCAGTTGAGATCCTCCAGGTACTCCTTGGAAACTCTACAGAGAAGTTATCCTCTGTCTTATAGGGTCGCTATGTATCATAATTCAGTTGACAGCAACGGGATTTGGGGTTACCTGAGTGAGTTCAGTTTGCATCAAGATTAGAGGAGGCCAACAGTATTATTACTGAGCAAGGGCCCAAGATGGTGAGAAAAGAGGACCAAATGAGCAGGAGGGCCCAAGAGGCTGAAGGAAAGTGTGGGCAGATTGGAGGTGGGGTGGACAATTGGTCATCATATTGCACTTACCAGGTGCTGCTGGATCCTGTCAGTCAAAGTAGCCCAGGCATCCTATGTTCATCTGTCATGGATTGAATTGTGTCCCCCCCAAAACAGGTGTAGCCACCTGACCATGATTCCCTGTGTTCTGTGATCGTCCCCTATTTTGCGATTTTGCTGTGCTGCATGCTAAAGGATTAGGGTGGGACTGTAAATCCCGAAGATCACCTCCATTCTCCATTGTAAAGGGCGTTTCCTTGGAGTAAGGGGGTTGGCCCACCCTTAATCCTTTTGTCCTATAAAAGATAAAACAAAAAAGAAGCAAGCACAGAATTGGGAACCTCACACCATCAAGAAAGCAGCACCAGGGAAAGAGCACATCCTTCAGACTTGAGGTCCCTGTGCCAAGATGCTCACTGGACAAAGACTGATACAATAACAGAATTTACTCTAGAGCTGACAAGGGGGAAAGTTGTCCCCTGGAGCAGACATCCTGAATTTGGACTTCAAGCCTATGGGACTGTGTAAGGAATAAACCTTCCTTTGTTAAAGCCATCCACTCTGTGGTATTTCTGCTAGAGCAGCCCTAGCTGACTAAAACACCACCTGTGCAATAAAGGTTGGTGATGGTGAAGTTCAGAGTGAACAAAACCAGAGAAGACTCAGTAGCTATCCTAGGGAGGAAGAAAAAGTTGTCCCTGTGGACCTTAGTAATGGCTAAGGTTGCCTGCATAGTCACCCATCGTGGACATGTTTCAGTCAAGCTTCAGACTAAAACAGACTAAGAAGGAAGACTTGGTGTTCTAGTTGTGAATAAAATCAGCCAGTGAAAAGCTTATAAATAGTAACGGAACATTGTCTGAGATAATGCTGAAGAGGAGCCCTTCTGGTTGGAAAGCACTAAAATGAAGACTGGGGAAGAGCTTACTCCTCAAACAAGAGTCATTTTTAATGATATGGATCGAGTCAAGCTTTCGGAACCTTCATTTGCTGATGTTGCAGGACTCAAAATGAGAAACAGCTGTAAATATCCATTAAGAATCAGAATCCGACATGCAGGAAGTATGAGTGTTGGAACAGTGGAAACTCAAAAATGAAATGCAATGCATAAACACTAATATTCTAGGCATTACCAAAGCAGGGTAGGAAGCAAAGCATTCAGGAACCCTGGTTTAAAATAGGAAGAAATTAGGCAGCCAGAAAGAATTCTTTCATACAATTCACATTTCCCTTTTGTTTTTCACTTGTCTTAAAAATCCCTAAGCTTTCTCTACCTAGCTTCTGATAGGAAGTCACACATTACCTGACAGGAACCACTGACATAATACCTTTAGAGCTTCTCCTTACAGCTTCTTTTCTAGGAGGCACCAAGTAGAAGAGGCCACTGAAAGGGCCAATGGGGACCCCTTCCTGAGCTGACAACTGAGAGTTCCCTGGAACCCAGATTGTATACGGCCCACTCCAGGATGGGTGCCCCTCCCAACTGCTCTCATTGGTCCCCTGACCCCACACCCAGCATGTAGCTTCTCCTATAAACCTCCCATTTTTGCCTGACCAATCTGGACCAACTTAAAGAATGAGTATGTTATCTGTCTCCTGTGCTGCCTGTATCACAGATGTAAAGGTTTTGATCACTCGCCCAGATACTGTCTCAGAGACTGGCTTTGCAGGCAGCTAATGAGAATTTGGAAACTTTGTCCGGTAACAATTTGGCAACTCAGCCACGAGGCATACCGTGCCTGGGCTCGATGACCTCCTGGAGGAACAAAGGGGCTGGTTGGGCTCCGTAAGCAGCTGCAACACTTAAGACCTCCAGTGACTCCTTTCCCCACTGTTGGACATCGTCAGCTTCTCAACAAGCACTGTCTAGGGGTGAGTGACCAACCTTTTCGTTTCTCCTCTCCCTCTTCTCTTCTGGGGTGGCTTTTTCTTTTCCTAAATTTTTTTTGGTTTGTGGACCTCTGCCAAGACAGGAACCACCTTGGATTACACAGTTACCACATGCTATCCCTACCCTCTGGACATCAAGCACATCAAGTTTGGGATTATTCCGCTGATACAAAAGTTCCTGGCAAATGGGGTCCCTTGGGAAAAGTTTCCTTGAGTTGGAAGGCCCCAGGAGTAACAAAAACTCCTATGTGTTCCCAACGAAGCAGGTCTTTTAGTTTTCCCAGGAGTTTGTCTCTATGAGTGGGAAGTGTTGGTCATGGAGGGCCCCTGCTGCAAGGTTCCAGGAGCAAAAATGGCTCATAGTGTTACTGGCAGAGGGTTTCAGATGTGTGAGTGAAGCCAGCTAGAAAAATGTGTGTGATACGTAAATACTTGGAGTTTGCTTAACAGACTGCATGTGTGTCTGATCAAATGGAGCTGCATAGTTGTCCTGTGTGTGTTTGATGGCATGGATACATTTATAGTGTGGTTTTGTATTTGCCTTTGGGGTTTGGAGTGATACAACAAAGTCTATCCATGTGTCTTTATATCTCTTATCGTGTTATTGACAGTATATTCCATTGTTTTAAATTAATGGCTGAAAGCTAACAGCCCTAGGACATAAGAGCTTGCTGTTTTCAGGGTTCTAAGTCAACCTAAACATATATAAATGTCTCTCCTGAAGTCCCCAAGTAAAGGAACTTCAGGGAAGCTGTTAGAAAAAGCCAGCTGGTAAAACTCAGAAATTAAAGGCCTGAGATGTTTAAAAAAGTTTTTATTCAGGATGACTCTCTAGACTCTTTTTCTCCCCCCTTATATCGAGACTAATAGATAACTGATATTATGTAAATTTATATAGTGTTTACTTTTCAAGCAGCAGAAATATGTGCATACTATAGAAGCTTACAGAGTGAAGTCATCTTTGCTGTTTAAGGAATGTAGTGCAAAAGTTTATTTAAAAATGTTCATTTGGTATGGTTAAGGGTTTTATTTCTCTAACAGCTGTCTAACAATTTAATGCCTTAATTCATATGATCTTTAAGTACATTAAGCTTAAAAATTGGGTAACAAGGTTCTCTGACATCTGAGTAAAACAGTCAATTTATTCCTCGAAGGCAAAGATCTGATCTCTCACTAGGATGAGATTCCTGAGTCAAAACTGAAAAGGTTTAGGCACAGATAGGAATCAAAGGCTGGCTCGTTCTCATTGGGTTAAATGTATATGTTTATTTCTTCTTAATATTATCCAACAAATGCATAATATGAAGTCATGATTTGATTGTTTGCTTCTTAATTGCTATCTGGAAAGACTGTGGTTACATAGTGATAAGTGGTATCCCTGCTAATCAGAAAGTCTGCTGTTTAAATCTCCTAGCTGCTCTTTGGCTGCGTGGTAGGGCAGCTCTGTTCTGCTCTGCCATACAGGGCTGCGGTGAACAAAAATCAACTCCACAACAGTGAGTTTGATTCAGTTTTAACTGCTTTCTTGACACACTGAGAAACGTCAGAGAACTAACAACACTATCAAGTGGCAAAACCAGACCAGCTTTAAAACAACACTGAACCAATTCAGAGAGTCCAAAGGCTGAGGGCCTGTCACACTGAGGCTTTTTACAGTAGGGTGCCACCCGGGCATTTAAATTGGTACAACTGGACTTGCTGACTGACAGAGCCAGAAGAGTTGGATGCCTACATGCAAAAGGCCTAGCTGGTAGAGTAAGGCTGTCTTGAACATTTAAATCAGGGAAGCTACAGGGTCTTGAAGCACTCCCCCCTACAGCAGGGGTGGAGGCAGACTGCTGCTCATGCCCTTAAGGCCCTAAGAAATAAAAGCTGAGCTGCTTTATGGGTTGAGAAATGTGGAGCCACACCCCCTCATGTTTCTAATTGTGGAGGTGCCACTTTTGTGGGTTTGGAAAACTGTGTGCCTCAATCTCAGGCAGCAGGAGGTGCTGTCCCAGTGGGCTAGGAAGGCAGAGCTATAGGATAGAGCAGGGGGTGTGGGTAGGGGCTTCCATTCAGAAGTTAGAGAAGGGAGCCAATGTCTAGAGTCTAGAGGACAGAGCCATTGTAAAAATGCCTCAGAAAAAAGGAACAAGCTTCTAGGTGGGGAGCTAATGTGATGTGTTCTGTCAGACTGTTTGGTGACTGCCAGTTCCTCTTCCACCTGTGTGGTTTCTCTGATCTGTAACGTTAATTTGCTTTAAAAGCAGATAATCTATGTTCTACATTTCACAACAAAAGAAGACTATTGGATATTTAAACTGGACTTTAAGACATTTGCTATAGCGGGGTGAATGTTTTATTTGCTGCAAGGTTATAATTCTTTAGACAACAAAGGATGAGATGTCATAAATATATCTTATTTAATTGGACATCATCAAAGCCAATGCTTTGACTGAGATACTCACGTTATTTGCCTGTAAGTTTATTTTATACTATATAAATACGTTAGAGACATAACATCCTGGTATATCCTGACGGTGTGACCTCAAAAGAGTATTAGGTATGGTGTTCAGAGTTTCTTAAAAATATGGGTAACAACTGTGTTTAAAAATGTTATTGCCTAAAGGTTGTGTTTTTATAATTGGTTTATCTCACTGTGAAAAAGATCCAATTTCATGATCGTGTTAAGTTTTTGTCATCTAAATGTTTGTGCTAATAAAAAGAACTATCTCAACAGAAATTTTGGAAAGTTCTGCTTTCTGTATATGGAAAAGTAATTTTGCTTTTCCAAAACTTATTTAACTAATGCATTCAGGTTGTTATCATTCTCCAGATAGAAATTCCTCTGGGTGAACTTGGTAGAGTTATGAATATCATAACCAGAGAAGTGTCTCAAATTTTGGCCACTATTTTACAAATTAAAGTCATGTTGAGTTTCTTATCCTAACAACTAACCAACTGACCAACCAACCAACAAAAAAACAGTTTAAGTCATGACAGATAAATGTGACTATAAGGTGCTTGAGATTTTAAAAATCCGATAGTGCTCAATTACCATTTATTGAACACTTTGATCGAGGGTTTTATAGTGAGATACACAACTCTTTGGGGGTTTAAGTTTATGGCTTCTGTGGAGATTGAGGTAACCCACACAAGCTACTGCTTTTGAAAGAGATGGTTCCTTAAGCCACTGAAGCTTTGGCTGTAAAGGGCCAAATGAAAAAGAGCCCTGATACACAAACTTGATGATTCTACCCCCATCAAGAAGGAGGCCTGAGAGGTAAGTGTCTCATTACCATTAGAAAAGCTAAAAGACTGGTCCTCAAGCTAGCTTTTCAGCTGAGGACCTGGAGGAAAAGAGCCAGATTGCCTCACTCTGGCTGGTTTCACTGAACTATTTGAGAAAAACATCCAGTGCCAATTTTAAAAGTGGAAAAAGGAAAAGCCATTATAGCCATACAGTTTATATCCTAGTCCACATGACACATAGGACAACTTACAAAAGCCTGAGGCAAAGCTTCAGGCCACACTCCCAATTGGTCGAGAAGACTTTTCTTTTAGGGTACTTTCATAACAGAAATTCTGGCGGCAGGGAAAACAAACTAAAAAAGCTCTGGTGTGTTGACAGCCAAGTCCAAGTGCCACCTTGAGGTAACCCAGTTAACCCCAGAGATGAGCCCTAAAGTTATCACTGGCCAGTAAATATGGACCCTGGTAAACACAGGTGCTGTCAAAAACAAGGCCACTGAAAGGCAGAGTGTCCCAGGCACCCTAAAACAGGACGTTTAGTGGATCTCCCCCCATGCTCAGATGAACAGGCCCTTCGGGACTCTTTCAGAAGAGGAGTCTAAGAAATTGACCACTGATTGGGGCCAGAGGCCCGTATGCCTCCTGGCTACCAATCAACAGCTCGATCGGAGAACTAAGCATTATGCCCTGATGCAGACGTTGAGAAACAAAATTATACTTGTCTTAGATAAGGGAAGCCACCTCCTCTATTCTAAATTACCCAAATGGGCAGCTACTCTCTAAGCGAGATTGTGTAAAATTTAAGTTTTACTCTTCAGATCAAGTTTTTACTTTTATGTTTGATGAACTTTCCTCTTATGTCTGATAAGGAGGAATGTGGCCACAGTTAAAAACACACTTCTTTCCCTGTGTTCCTAAATGTCCTATTAAGTTGTTGGGACAAAATTACTGGTTGAAACCCAAGTAAGATTTAAAAATTGGTTATATTATTGGTTTGGGGATACATGCATGGGAAGAGTCTGATGGCATGAGGCATTTTCAGATGTTGTCTGCTACATACCTAGGCTGTGCTGATTGAAGCACGATGTCCTTCATACATATGTAACTCTGTCATGATTTCTTCCCTATATATAACTAAAGGTCTTCACCTCTTTCTCTGCTCTTCCTCAGCAGGAAGTAGCCAGAATGATCTGCATCCCTTTTCCAAAGACTGTAAAGATTTTAAAAGGAAAAGAGATGAGCTAAAGCTGGGAGGAAGCATCTAGGAACTCCACTATGAAAAAGGGAAAGAGTAAAATAGACATTCAGCAATAATTCTTTCATAGAATTGGCTTTTCCCTCCTGTTTTTTACTTGTCTTAAAAATCCCCGGGCTTTCTCCACCTAGACTCTGATACGAAGTCACACAGTGGCCAGTAGCCAACAATAACCACTGAGATAATACCTCTAAAGCTTCTCTTTATAGCTTCTTTTAGGAGGCACTGAGTGAAGGGGGCCCATGAAAGAGCCAATGGAGACCTCCTGTCTGAGCTGACAACTGAGTTTCCTGGACCCCAGATCAGATTGAGCCCACTCCGGAATAGTTGCCCCTCCCACCTGCTCTCATTGTTCCGCTGACCCCACACCCAGCATGTAGCTTCTCCTACAAAACCCATTTTTGGACAGGCAAGGAGAAAAAACATGTTGTCTGTCCCCTGTGCTTCTGATGGCACAGAAATAAAGGTTTGGATCACTCACTCAGATAGCTGTCTCAGAGACTGACTTTTTGGGACAGGGAAAGAGAATTGGGAAGATTTGTCTGGTAACATTACTAAACTGAGATGCTCTGGTATCGGCCATTTTCCACTGAATAGTCATACGGTCCAGTATGCCAGGAATGACAACTTGAAGAGGAATGGGGTTGCATTCATCATCAAGAAGGACATTTCAAAGTCTATCCTGAAATATAATGCTGTCAGTGATACAGTAATATCCACACAACTGCATGGAACACCAATAAATGACTACTATTCAATAATTTGCACCAATCACTAAGGCCAAAAAGGAAGAAATTGAGGATGTTTCACTAGGTTCTACACTCTGAAATTGATCAAACATGGATTCAAGGTGCACTGACAATTACTACAAATTGGAATGTAGATGTTATAAATAAAGAAGGAAGAGTGGTAGTTGGAAAGTAAGGCCTTGGTAATAGACATGATGCTCAAGATTGCATGACACAATTTTGCAAGATGAGTGTCGTCGGGGAAAATACCTTTTTCCACCTACATGAATAGTAGCTATATACATGAACCTCACCAGATGGAATACACAGGAATCAAATTGACTACACTGGGGAAAAGACATGATGGAAAAGCTCAGTATTAGTTAGTCAAAGGCCAGGGACTGACTGTGAAACAGACCATTAACTGCTCATATGTAGGTTTCATGCTGACGAAAGTTAGAAAAAGTTCATGAGAACCAAAGCACAAACTGGACTCTAGCCCACCGGAGTTGAGAGACCATCTGAAACAGAGATCTGAGGCACTGAACACTAGTGACTGAATCTAGCCCAGTCGCAGGGTGACATCCAGTAAGTCATGTCTGAAGCAAGCAAAGGTCACTGAGAAGACAGGGGAGGAAAAAACATCCAGATGGATGTCAGAAGAGACTCTGAAAATTGCTCTTGCATGCTGAGTAGCTAAAGAAAAAGAAAGAAATGATGTAGTAAAAAATAATACAGAAATCAGTAAAAGGAAAGAACAGTTCTATGGAATTTGTTTCATACACACACACACACACACACACACACACACACACACACACACACACAGAGACAGACACACACACAGATACATTCTTCTTGTTCAAAAAATGTGTCAAGGATTCTTGAGACCAAAAAGACAGACAAGCACAGAGAATTATTCCCAGTCTTGACTGGCCCATTTCTTGAACCGACCTTGTAAGGAGCCAAGCGTTTGCAACTCCAACTCCTCCATCAGTTCTTGGCAACCCAGGTCTGTGGTCCTTCTAGCACAAGCTGTTTCAGTGACCTGAGAGAATATGATAACTTAGCTGGTTGCTGCTACCATAAAACACAGATTCCTCCCACCTGCCACAAAACCACTACTGAGACAGGAGGTGAGGTGAATAATCAGGAGCACTGATCATATATAGCTATACAAATCCTCCAAAACGTGTCCGAGTTTCCCAGTCAGACTGGAAGTTTGTATTGGGTGTCTCAGGGAGGATGAAGCTGACCAAATGCATGCGGACATTTAGTCATGGGGGAAATCAGTCATGGAATAATGTAGGGAATTCCTGGTAAGGGTCTGGAGTGGACGTCTGGAGCCTGGAAATGGTGCCTGGAATTCTCCCAGTCTTCACGCTGTAGTGAGCAAAGGAAGAATGATAACAGTGACAGGTATTTCAGTGCTATGTGCCCAAAGACACAAACCTTTATTTTCCTTTCTTTTCATACAGAAACGGCTTGCAAGCCTAGCTTAGCTACGTAGCAAGTTTAAGCGACTTACATTGCAATCATTGCATTATTCTTCCTTAAGTTTCAACACCTTATCTAAATTGGCCTATGTGAGGAATCCTTGAAAAACCAGTAATTCAGCCAAAAAGGCTGTTAAACCAAACCCAGTGCCGTCAACTCGCATCCAACTCATGGCAACCCTAGGGGTCAGAACAGAACTGCCCTGTGGAGTTTCCAAGGAGCACCTGGCGGATCTGAACTGCTGACTTTTTGGTTAGCAGACACAGCACTTAACCCACTATGCCACAAGGGCTTGTCAGAGTTTAACTGAGTAATTATACGTATATTTATAAAGGGTAAGTCACTGTTACCAGCTCCTGAGTTAAAAGGGCTGCCACAGGCTGGGCCCAAGTGGCAGAGAGCAGTGTGGCCAGTGGTGGCAGGCAGTGGTGGGTGGAGTTGTCAGGCAACAGGTGGAGACAGCCACTGGCTAGGCAGGAGGAGCAGCTATCAGGGTCAGTCAACAAGCTGTTGGAATAAGAGGGACCCCACTCCAAAATCCAGTGCTGTTAAGTCTTGTCGAGGACAGTCCCAAAGGAAACATCCAGCTGCCAGGCCGGCTTATCGCAGGCACATGCCGCTGGCGTGGCCAAAGTTCACAGCAATGGCTCTGCTCTGAAAAGCAGAGTCGTAAACCTTACAGCTCCAGCTGACAGTCTCAAAGGAACTGCCCACGGGCAAGGCAAAGAGGGCTTATCCCCTGCAAATGTTACGGCAAGGCCAAGGGTCACAGCGTGTGCTCTGCTGTCAAAAGCAGGGTTCTGCTCCCAAAATCAGGGCGGTAGTCCTGAAGTCTTTTCCAAACAAAGTACAAAAAGAGGGCCCCAAACTGCCCAGGCACATGCAGTGGTGAAGATCAAAGTCACAGCTGGGGCTCTGCTCCGAAAAGTTGGGCCACAGTAGGTCTTTGCTGCTGCTTGTGATTCCTTGGGTGGTCTCTCTCTCATCTTAGAGAGGACAAATGTTGTTTTTCCCATAGGACGAAGGCGTGGCCTTACCACTCCTCAAGGCTGAGGAGACTGCCTCATTGAACAGCCTTTCCTTTGACTTTTTGAGCATTCACACCTTCTTCTGGGCTTCTAATTAGCAAGACAGACCCCATTTTGATACACCCCCATGACACCCCCACCTCCTGCCCCCATGGTGGTTATCTGGACAGATGGTAGATGACTGGCAATGCTGTCAGTTCGGTGATCTGGAGAGAACATGAAAAACACCAGCTGCAAAGATCTGATCATGTTTTATCATACCAGTGACTGGGCTGTCACCTCCCCTGTTCATGGTTCTGGTGGGTTGTAAGTTAATATGTAATCTCCCTGGGCTAGGGAGTGCACGGAAGCTAGGGCTTTAAGAGAAGCAGTAATACACAAAAATGAAGTAGGTCTTGTTCAACGCTTTCTACAACCTGCCTGCTTGTCTTGATCAGTTGTGAGGTTTTTGTCTGTTTCATTGTTACTTTTTCTGATTTGGTCTTTACTCTTTTCAGTCATAACTTTTTCATTTTCTTTCATTCCTTCATTATTTTGTCATTTATTTTCGTCTAACTTTATTTCCTCAGTTTGCATTTTTTTTTTCTATGTACTTCCTTTTTATTAATCATTTTACTATTAATAATATTTCCTCATTTTGCATATTTTCTTTGCACTGCTTATTACCTTTCCTTCACATTTTCCCATTTACTATTTTCTGTTTATATGTAAAATGTGTCTTGTTTATGATTTACCATTTGCTGTTTTAATCTTAATTTTCCATTTCTTTCTTTGGATGCTTTCATTTCTTCTAATTCATACAGGTCCCAGCTCTGTCTTATATTTATCCTTCGCTTATTGTTTTCTTAGCTGGTTTCTACCATTCTTTTCTCATTTCCCTATTCTTTGGTACTCATATTTTGTCTTCTCAATATATTTTAAAATGTCCCATTTTATTTAGTTAACTTTCTTTAATTTTCCTCATTTTTTCCTTTTACATCTCTTTAAACTTGTAGTTTATTATTTTCCAAATGATCGAATTTTCATTTGATTTTTATTGTATTCTTCTATTTTTATTTCGGTTCATTTCCTTTCATCTATTTCATTTTCCCATTTGTGTTTTAACTCTCTGAAGTATTTTCTTTGGGTTCTTAAGTTTAATTATCTGTTTTCCCATTTTTAAATTACACTATATTTGTTCTATCACTTTTTCTGTTTTATTAAGTTGTTAGCTACTACATCTTCCATTATTTTAACTGATTTCTTTTCTCACTTGCTCCATTTTTACCCTACCACAAGGGAACCTCTTACCCCAAAGCCCACTAGGCCCTGACCTCACATTGAACACGCAAGAGAGCCACTGAGCCTTTTCTGCTAAGGAGAAAATCCACGTGGAACATCACTACTTCCTTTTTCCACTTTTAAAATTGGCACTGGATATTCTTTTCAAATAGTTCAGAGAGACCAGCCAGAGTGAGGCACCTGGCTCTTTTCCTCCAGGTCCTCTGCTGAAAAGCTAGCTTGAGGACCAGTCTTTTAGCTTTTCTAATGTTAATGAGACACTTACCTCTCAGGCCTCCTTCTTAATGGGGTAGAATCATCAAGTTTGTGGATCAGGGCTCTTTTTCATTTGGCCCTTTACAGCAAAGGCTTCAGTAGATAACCGAACTATCTCTTTCAAAGGCAGTAGCCTGTGTGAGTTACCTCAATCTCCACAGAAGCCATAAACTTAAACCCCCAAAGAGTTGTGTATCTCACTATAAAACCCTTGATCAAAGTGTTCAATAAATAGTAATTGAACACCATCGGATTTTTAAAATCTCAAGCACCTTATAATCACATTTATCTGTCATGACTTAAACTGTTTTTTTGTTGGTTGGTTGGTCAGTTGGCTAGTTGTTAGGATAAGAAACTCAACATGACTTTAATTTGTAAAATAGTGGCCAAAATTTGAGACACTTCTCTGGTTATGATATTCATAACTCTACCAAGTTCACCCAGAGGCATTTCTATCTGGAGAATTATAACAACCCAAACGCGTTGGTTAAATAATTTTTGCAAAAGCTAAATTACTTTTCCATGTACAGAAAGCAGAACTTTCCAGAATTTCTGTTGAGATAGTTCTTTTTATTAGCACAAACATTTACGTGACAAAAACTTAACATGATCATGAAATCAGATCTTTTTCACAGTGAGATAAATCAATTATAAAGACATAATCTTTAGACAATAACATTTTTAAACACAGTTGTTACCCATATTTTTAAGAAACATTAAACACCATGCCTAATACTTTTTTTTATTTTTTTATTTTTATTTAACGTAACTGAGTGAAAATGTACATTCACGTATAAATTTACATGCCCACCTATATGCAGCTTCCACTGTTCTCCCTGTCCGGTGACTGCACACTATTCCTCTCTGCTCCATGCATGCCCCATCCTCCCAACAGCCTCCTTTCCACTTCTCTCCGTCCACTCCCCTTCCTCCAGCCAGAGGTCAGCAAGATGATATCCCTGTAGATGTATAGAACCACAAAGTGCTTCCAATATATGGTCACTCTGCGTTGCCAAGTCCAATCCATTCCTGTGCAAAAAGTGGACCTTTGTTATGATTTATGGGAAAGGGCAGCATCAGGGCCGGGGGCCATGCTCTCAGAGGAACGCCAAAACCGCTGGACCATCAATTGAGGTCTTTTAGTGGAGATCTCATGATGCACCCCTTTTTATTCTTGTGTTGCCAGTGAGACTCCTCTCTGTGAGCTCCATCGTGGCTATCCCTGGTGGTGGCCAGGCACCATCCAGTTCTTCCGGTCCCAAGTCGATGTAGGCACCCACTCTTGTGGGTCTCTCTGTCTTCTCGGTTGTCTTTACCGCATGTCATTTTGGTCCTCGGTGAGCATCCGTTCCTGCTGAGGTGGGACCATTTGCTGTGTCCTCGGATGCCAGCTTGGCAGCTTTTAAAACCCCAGACGCCACTCACCAATGTGGGGTGCAGAGAGCCCTCTTAGCAAAATGCTAGTTGTGCCAATTGGCCTGGAATTCGCCTAAGAACATGGTCCCCCGCCCCCTGCCCCAGCTACTCTATCCTTGCAGTATTGAGTCAAGATGGAAGGAGTACTCAAGTTATGCTGAAGTCCACTTAATGTTGTTCTTGTTTCTAATGTGTGCTATCACTGCTTTCTCCCAACTAGATTTCTAGTAACTATCTAAACTAAACTTTCCCCCCCTCACCCTCCCTCCCTCCCCTCCCTTGCAGCTGTCAAAGAGTCTTTTCTTCTATACAGAAGTCTGGTTTTGAGATCTTATCCTAGAGGTCTCATACAGTATTTGTCCCTTTCTCGCTGACTACTTTCACTCAACATAATGTCTTCCAGTTGAAACCAGGTTAGGAGATGTTTCCTGGAATCATCGTTATTCTTTATCGTTACGTAGTGCTCCATTGAGTATATGTACCATAGCTTACCTATCCATTCTTCTATTGTTGGGCATCTGGGTTGATTCCAACTTTTTGCTATCGTGGGCTGTGCTGCGGTAAACATTCTGGTGCATGTGTCCGTTGGTGTGAAAGGCCTTGAATCTGTAGGATATATTCCAAGCAGTAGAATTACTGGGTCAAATGGTATATTGATATCCATTTTTTTAAGGAAGCGCCAGATTGCCTTCCAAAGAGGCTGGACCATTTTGCAACCCCACCAACAGTGTAGGAGGGTTCCCCTTTCTCCACAGCCTCTCCAGCATTTGTTGTTTTGTGTTTTCTGGATCATGGCCAATCTTGTTGGGGTGCAAAGGTATCTCATTGTTGTCTTGATTTGAATTTCTTTAATAACTAAACATCGTGAACATGTCCGCATGTGTTTTTTGGCTGCCTGGATCTCCTCTTTAGTGAAGTGTCTGTCCATCTCCTTTGCCAATCGCTTAATTGGATGATTTATCTTCTTCTTATTGATATTTTGTAGTATCTTATAGATTATGGAGATCAGGCATCATTCTGACATAGAGTTGCCAAATATTTTTTCCCACTCTGTGGGTGTTCTTTTAATTCTATTAATAAAGTCTTTGGATGAGCAAAAGTGTTTGATTCTTAATAGTTCCCATTTATCTCCTTTCTCTTCTGTTGACTGTGGTTTCTTTGACAGATTTTGGAGTCTGTCCTCATTGTATATTAAAACTTCCATTGTTGTTCCTACCTTTTCTTGGATGAGCTTTATCGTTTTAGGTTTGATATTTAGGTCTTTTATCCTGTTGGAGTTGGTTTTTGTATAAGGTGTAAGATATGGATCTTGATTCAGTTTACTGCAGATGGATAACCAATTTTGCCAGCACCATTTGTTGAAGACGCTGTTTTTACCCCAGTTTAATGTCTTAGGGCCTTTGTCAAATATCAACTGTTCATAGGCAGATGGTGTCATCTCTGGGGTCTCAATTCTGTTCCATTGATCAATCTGTGTGTTCTTGTACCAGTACCAGGCTGTTTTGACCACTGTGGCAGTGTAGTATGTTCTAAGGTCGGGTAATGAGAGGCCTCCCAGTGTGTTCTTCTTCTTTAGTAGTACCTTACTTATCCGAGGCTTCTTCCCTTTCCAAACAAAATTGGTGATTTGTTTCTCCATCTCATTAAAAAATGATGCTGGAACTTGTATTGGGATTGCATTATATAAATAAATTGCTTTGGGTAAAATAGACATTTTCACAATGTTAAGTCTTCCTATCCATGAGCAGGGTAGGTTTTTCCATTTATCTAAGTCTCTCTTAGTTTCTTGTAGTAAGGGCTTGTAGTTCTCTTTGTAAAGGTCTGTTGTTTCTCTGGTTAGATTAATTCCTAGGTAATTTATCTTCTTAGGGGCTATCACAAATGGTATAGATTTGATAATTTCCTCCTTAACAGTCTCGTTGTTGGTATAAAGGAATCCTACTGATTTACTTATTTTTATCTTGTATCCTGAGACTTTGCTGAACTCTTCCATCAGTTTGAGTAACTTACTTATAGATTCATTGGGGTTCTCTGCATATACAATCATATCATCTGCGAACAGGGAAATTTTAACTTCCTCTTTGCCGATGCAGATGCCCTTTATTTCTTGGTCTTGTCTAATTGCTCTGGCTAGAACTTCTAGCACAATGTTGAATAGGAGAGGTGACAGTGGGCATCCTTGTCTAGTTCCTGATCTCAGGGGAAAGTCTTTCAGTCTCTCTCCATTCAGGATGATGTGGGCAATTGGCTTTGTATAAATGGCCCTTATTGTGTTGAGGAATTTGCCGTCTCTGCCCATTTTGCTAAGAGTTTTTAGCATGAATGGGTGTTGGACTTTATCAAATGCCTTTTTGGCATCAATGGACAAAATCAAGTGATCTTTGTCTTTTGTGTTATTTATGCGGTTAATCACATTAATTGTTTTCCTGATGTTGAACCAGCCTTGCATCCCTGGTATGAATCCCACTTGGTCATGATGGATTATTTTCTTGATATGTTGTTGTATTCTGTTGGCAAGAATTTTGTTGAAGATTTTTGCATCTAGGTTCATGAGTGATATCGGTCTATAGTTCTCTGTCTTTGTTGGATCTTTCCCGGGCTTAGGTATCAGGGTTATGCTGGCTTCACAGAATGAGTTGGGGAGTACTTCATCCCTTTCTATACTGTGAAATAGTTTCAATAGTATTGGGGATAACTCTTCTCTAAATGCTTGGTAGAATTCTGCCGTGAAGCCATCTGGGCCTGGATTTTTTTGGGTTGGCAGTGTTTTGATGACCTTTTCAATCTCTTCCTTTGTGATGGGTTTATTAAGTTGTTCCGCTTCACGTTGTTATAATTTGGGTAGGTGGTATGAGTCAAGGAATTGGTCCATTTCCCCTAGGTTTTCAAATTTGTTAGAGTACAGTCTTTCATAGTATTCTGTTATGATGTTTTTGATTTCTGTGGCATCTGTGGTGACAACTCATTTCTAATTTGGGTTATTTGTTTCCTTTCCTGCTTTTCTTTAGTAAGTTTAGCCAGTGGTTTATCAATTTTGTTGATCTTTTCAAAAAACCAGCTTTTGGTCTTTTTGATTTTTTCAATTGTTTTTCTATTCTCTAATTCATTTAGCTCTGCTCTAATCTTTATGATCTCCTTTCTTCCAGTGCCCGAGGGGTTCCTCTGTTGTTCTCTTTCTACTTGTTCAAGCTGTAGAGTTAGCTCCTTGATTTGGTTTCTTTCTTTCCCGATGTGTGCATTTATGGAGATAAACAGACCTCTGAGCACTGCTTTGGCTGTATCCCATAGGTTCTGGTAGGAAGTGTTTTCGTTCTCATTGGAATCCACGAATTTCTTTAATTGATCCCCTATTTCCTCTATAACCCATGTTTTTTTGAGCAAGATGTTGTTCAGTTTCCAAGAGTTCCACTTTCTATCTCTGTTTTTTCTGCTATTGATTTCAACTTTGATGGCTTTATGATCTGACAAGATGCTTTGCAATAATTCAATGGTATGGATTTTGTTGAGCATTGCATTATGGCCTATCACGTGGTCAATTCTGGAGAATGTTCCATGTGCACTGGAGAAGAAGGTGTAGTTGTCTGCTGATGGGTGGAAAGTTCTGTATATATCAATGAGGTTTAGTTGGTTAATTGTGTCAATGAGGTCTTCTGTATCTTTACTGAGCTTTTTTCTAGATGATCTGTCTAGTAATGAGAGTGGAGTGTTGAAGTCTCCCACTATTATTGTGGAATCATCTAACTCTCTTTTGAGCATAGTTAGTGTTTCTTTGACATATTTAGGTGCTCTGACATTAGGTGCATAAATGTTTAATATAGTTAAGTCTTGCTTGTGTACTGAACCTTTCAGCAGTAAATAGTGTCCATCTTTGTCCACGATGGTGGATTTGACATTAAAGTTGATTTTGTCTGAGATTAGAATTGCCACCCCTGCTCTTCTTTGTTCATTGTTACTTGATACATATTCTTCCAACCTTTAATTTTCAGTTTGTTCCTGTCTTTAGGTCTCAAGTGAGTTTCCTGTAGACAACATATGGATGGGTCGTGTCTTTTGATCCAAGATGACACTCGGTGTCTCTTTACTGGAGCATTCAGTCCATTCACATTCGATGTAATTATTGATAGGTATGTGTTCACTGCTGCCATTGTGATATGTTTATTTTTATGTTGATGTTTTCTCCGTTGTTCTTATTAGTCTGTTCTGAGACACTCTTTTTTGTGAGTTGATTTCTCACCTTTTTCAGAGCTGGTTTTATAGTTGTTGAGACTCGTGTGTTAGATTTCTTGAAATGGTAGGATACATCTTTGTTGTGCTTTACAGCTGCCCCTATGAACCCCCTTAATAAACTATTTATAAACCCAATTTTAATTACTACCAGTCTGGTCATCTTCCTCTCCATCTGGAAGGACTATAACGACTGTAGTACATCCCTCTTTTATTATGATGACACTATAGTTTTCATAATGATCACTGGATTGCTTCTTTCCAAATCAAAGTTGTGATTTACTTTGGAGCCTTCCCTAAATGAGTATTGAGTAGTGTGTCGTTCTAAAATATAAAGTTAGTGGTTTCGTTCTTCTAAGCCAAAGCCAAGAACTTCTTTCAGTATTTCTTGTAGTTTGGGTTTGGTTTTTACAAAGTCTCTTAGTTTCTGTTTATCTGGAAATGTCTTAATTTCATTTTCGTATTTGAAAGATAGTTTTGCAGGATATATAATTCTTGGTTGGAAGTTGTTCTCCTTCAAGACTTTGAATGTGTCGTGCCACTGTCTCCGTGCCAGCATGGTTTCTGCTGAGAAATCTGACGAGAGCCTACAGGGTTTCCCTCTGAATGTTAGCTTTGCCTTGAGTCTTGCTGCCTTTAAGAGTTGTTGCTTGTGCTTCACTTTGTTAAGCTTGATTATAATATGCCTTGGAGTCTTTCTTTTGAGATCTATATTGGGTGGCGTACGATATGCATCTGAGATGTCTATATTCTCTTCCTTCATGATTTCTGGGAAGTTTTCTGTCAGCAGCTCAGCAACAATATTCTCTGTGTTCTCAGATGTCTCACCCTGTTCAGGGACTCCAATTAATCGAAGGTTGTTCCTCTTAATAGAGTTCCACATGCTTCTTAATGTTTCTTCATTTTTCTTGTTTCTTTTTTATGATTTCTGCTCATAGACACTGGCATCAGTAGCCCTGTCTTCCAAGTCAGAAATTCTTTTTTCCATTTGTTCCATTCTGTTTTCTTGGGTTTGCATGGAAGCTTCTATGTCTTTGATTTTGTTCTTGATCTGTTGGATTTCAGAGTACTGGTGTTCCGTCAGATCGAACAACTTGCTTAATTTTTCATTTTGTTCTGCTGCATTTTGTATAAGGTCTAGAAGGGCCCTGTATATAATCAATTTGTATTCACTTCCTGATGCTTTCATAAAAGTTTCTTCATCTGGAAAACTCCTTGGTTGCTTTGTTTGGGAGCCTTCCGTAGCCATGAGTGATTGCTTGTATGCCACAACTGTCTGTTGCTTTTCGGGTCCCATGTGAGAATATAGAGGCTGGAAGAGGTACTGTGAGGATGGACTGCAAATGTTTCTCTAGGCTGTCTTCAAATGTAAAGCAAAAGGTATCTGACCAGTTCACAAGTCAGTTAGGTTTTCAGGTGTAGAGGTCCCTCTTCTCATCTGACAAAGTAAGCGCCACTGTATCCAACCCCAGATGATAACAAACTAGTTCAGAATACAGCACTGCTAGTGCCCTGGTGGCCTCTGCTGACAGGGCCTAGCCTTATCTAACACTGCGTCGAGTACTGGTTTTGTGATACAAAAGCGCTCTCTTGTCGGCAGGGTCTGGCTCCCAAGCTAAGAATTAGGTCCAGCTGCAGCCACCGTACCCAAGATGGCGTCCTCCACACAGGCAGCAGACAGGGGGGCTAAAGGTGCCCAGAGGCAGCGATTCCCCTGCTTCTGTTACAGGGCCCCCAACGTAGGCAGCACTATGCAAAATCAGTACTTTTCTGATGGAGAAGCGCTGTCCCGTTTGCAGGCGCTGGCTCCCAGGCTAAGAACGAGGTCCCGCTAAAATCTCGGTACGAACATGGCGTCCCGCACCCTGACCACGGAGCTCCACACAAACCCCATTGAGGCAGCTACAAAACGAAAGGCTCAAAGTGTCTAGATTAACAGAGTCCCGAGCCTGGCTCTCAGAACATGGGAATTTCGCCTGCCTCTTCCCCCAGCAGCGCGTCTGAGTCCAGCCGCCGGGCAAGGCCCAGCTCCGCCCGCCAGCCGAGACCGAGGAAAAAAAAGTCAAACTGGTGCGTTTACCTTCCGTCCGTGAGAGCCGGGGCTAGCCAGGAGCGGGAGTCAGCGAGAGAGAGGAGATTTTTCACTGAATGGTATGAAGTCCCAATTAAGAGCTCTGTGCCGTGTCCTGAGGGTGATTAGGTGATCAGAAGGCTCTGTTTGATTGTCAGTTCAGGTCTTGGTTTCCAGAGGGATAGAAGGAGACGTGGATTTAGTCGGCCATCTTGACTCCGCTTTGATGAATTCTCAGATTTAAGTTCCCACAGGACTGGGCAGTATTTTGTTCTGTTGTACATAGAGTCACTGTGAGTTGGAACGTACTCGGGGGACCAAGCCACATAACAATGCTACAACAGGAATTGAGAGAATATCAACTGAGATGTTTCAATAAACAGATGCAGTACTGCAAGCCTGCACTTGCCAGTGCTCAGAAATCGGGAGGACTGCTACCTCTCCGACCCACTACAAGTGATCCAATTGAGAGAAAGGTTATCAAACAGAACATAGAGATTACTGAAAATATCAAATGCGAGTAAAATTTTGCTGAAAATCATTGTGCTGTGATTACTTTCCTTTGTGTGAGACATTTCTAAGCCATGACCCTGTAACTAATACTCAGGTGACTGAGAAGGACAGTGTGATAGTGCAGTCGAGATTCACTAAGAGGATTGGTCCTTATCTCCTTAAGTGAGAGCTCATTCCAGAGCAGTGACAGAGATTATGCAACCCTCTAGGTAGAATGGCCTTGAGCTGACAGAGCATTCTTTGGGCCGGGATCACTGTGCTGTAAAGTTCTCGGAAGCAGGTGCTAGAGAGTGTGCAAGCTCGGAACTGATGGCAAGAGAGACCTAGCAGCAGGAGGCACCATGATGGGCTTCCCAGCCCACAGAGACAGAAAGCTGAGGGCCTCTGATCAGTGGCTGAGGGCCAAGGAGAGACCTGCCTTCAGGAGGTGGGCAGAATAATCTGTGGGGAAACATACAATGGAAATCCTATGGAAAATGTAGTATCTCTTTGGAGTCCACAGCTGGGAATAACACAGAGAGCCTGAGGTCCTCTGTAAATAGCGGGACCAAAACTATCATCAAGCAATGAAGGATAAAAAGATCAAAGCACTGACAACATCCTGGGACAGAGGTAATTTCCTGAAGGTTGTTTTTCAGAACAAACCAGATGGAAGCAACTCTAAGGTCATGCACAGGAATTCCTGCTTGGACAACTATGTGTCCTTCCAATGGGAGCACCAGACACCTACCTTCAGGACCTGGGAATGGAACCCAAGAACGAACAAACTGTATGCACAAACACCCCACAGGGAGTCCTGCTAGCAGCTCCAGAAAGCCCCAGAAAAGGAACTGTCTAGATTTTGTAACTGACCAGATCCCAAGTGACCTGGTTTGGGTTCAGGAGATCAGAGCAGAATTTCAGTCTCATGATGAGTGTGTAACTGCCTGCTCCTTCCCCAGGCACCAGGATGCCACCTTCAGGGCACCAAAATGTATTAGTACCTTAACAGACAGGGAAGGGGTCAGTCTCTATGAGTAGGGAAAGACCTGGTACTAAGCTTGTTGGGTTCCTTATGTTGCTAAGGGTAACAGGTTGTGTCATAGTCAGGAGTGGGAGGTAGGAAATAGCCTTTGGTTTCAGTTTTAGGGTTATACGTCAGCAACTGCATGATGGGTCCCCTCCCAAAAAATATGATAATGGTATGGAGATAGGATAAAAACAGGGACTCAGTTGTTTCTAGGTCCTCCTCCTGAGGTGGTCCGCACCAGTAGCCACATCTCAAAGTGCACGGAGGAAGTGTTACATCCGCAGTTACCCTTCCCAAACATTAATTAAGCATTTAGTGATCATGTGATGAGGCGGTCCGTGGTGGTGATCAGGTTCCCTAGCTACCCTTGTCATTTCCCCCTTGAGGAGACATGGGCCTGAAATCTTGAAGGGAATGTGGGAAGTCGACTCGCTCTAGCTACTTCCTGCTGTTTCGGGTTGTAGTCCTGCCTACCCGTCAGACCCATGTTCCTCAAGTATCCTGTCTTGAAAACACTGAGAGGCCTGATCTACCTACCACCTGGTTGCTGGTTATATGCTGCATATCCATGTAGGACCAGGAGATTCACTAGGAATGGCTGGAGCTTGGAGCTGTGTCTTTTTTCTTAGAAGCCGAATTCAAGATGTGTTCTATGCTGTCCTGGACCTGGCCAGATTTATTATCATAAAAACAACACTATTCTTTGAGATACAGGCAGGTGCTTCCCTCAGGTGCGGTGAGAAGGTCAAGGACATCAACATGGGACACTATCACTGCTAAGACCATGGGCAAGGAGACATGGGTCACAGTCAAGTTATCCCGGCACATCATCATGGGCGAAGAGGTAGCCGAGCAAAGAGCTGAAAAGAGCCAACAGACATCCTCTAACCTCCTGACACTATGCCCAGAGATAAAAATCATGAAGGATGCCCACAATCCAAAGAGTTTAATGCTGTTGCAAGTCATACAGAGTAACATCATCTTTCCTGTAGTGATGGAGTATGGAACTGGAGGGGACTTGCATGATCATCTGGAGACTCACGGCTTCATGAGTGAAAAAAAGGCCCAGAAAAAACTCCATCAATTAGTGTAGGCCCTACAAGTATGACACAACATGTGTGCTGTACACACTCACGCCGAACCAGGAAAAGTCCTCTTAGATGACAGGAAGAACACCGACTTGCTGACTTGGATTTTGGAACTGAATTCACCAAGGGGAAAAGGCTGAACACCTTCTATGGGAGTCTCCCTTTTTATGCTCCAGAACTCTTACCTGGAGAAAAGTACCAGGGACACCCCTGTGGATGTATGAAGTCTGGGTTTCATGTATTTCATGGTAAGTGGATCTCTGCCTTTTCACGGAGATGCCCTAACTGAGCTATGAAAGTAGGTACTGGAGAAGAATATAGTATTCCTTTCCACACGTCTATGTCACATGAACACTTGCTGAGTTAAATACTCATTTGTCGCCCACTTGCTCCATTTTAACTATACCACAAGGGTATCTCTTATCCTACAGTCCATTAGTCTTTGACACCACACTGAACATGCCGCAGAGCCACTGAGCATTTCCTGCTGAGGAGGAAATCTATGTGGGACACTACCACCTCTTAAGAACCATTAGCAAGGGGACATCTGCCAGAGTCAATTTACCCTGGCACATCAACACCAGCAAAGAGGTAGTCTAGAGAAGAGTTGAAAAGAGCCAACAGACATCCTCCAACCTCCAAACACTAGACCCAGACGTAAAAATCATGAAGGATCTCCATCACTGAAATATTTTAAGGCTGTTTCAAGCCATAGAGAACAACAACATCTCGGGTATAGGGATGGAGTATTTAACTACAGGTGAACATTTGGAGGCTCAGAGCTTCATGAGCAAAAAAGAGGTGCCCAAATAATCTGCCAAACAGAGTTGGCCTTACAGGTTTGCCACAACAACTGTCTTGTACATAGGAATATCAAAGTGGAATATGTGCTCTTGGATGAGAGAAGGAACATCAAACTTGCTGCCAGTGGTTTGAGAACTGAATTCACCAACGGGAGCGACCTGAACACATTCTGTGGCAGTCTCCATTAGGTCGCCTAGAACTCCAACAAGGAGAAAAGTACCATCGACCCCCCTGGGACGTGTGGAGCCTGGCAACCACCATGCACTTCATGGTAAGTGGATCTCTGCCTTTGCATGGAGAGACCTCATCTGAGCTATCAAAGCAGGTACTGGAGGAAGAACACGACATTCCTCTCCACATGTCTACACCATGTGAACACTTGCTAAGCCAAACAGTCATTTGGGATGCAAGAAAGACAGCATATCAGAGGAGACGCTACAAGTTCTGTAAGTGACTACGGATAATGAAGGAAAACAAAAGGGGTTCGTGAAGCCACGCCCGGACTATGAAGACTCCCAAAGTGAACACAGCTGAAAGGCAGAAAGAATTTCTTGACTTGCTGCTGAATCAAAGATACAGCGTGGTGACTGGCACCTCTCTGATCCCGGTCACAACACATCTGAGATGCACAGTCATGCCAGTACCATGGAACCCCAGGGTGCAGCACATGGCACTGATAGCCACACACCTTTCTCACTCCATGAGGTACGTCTTACCATCTATGCTAAACCCAAACGTGAGACCCGTAACAGTGGAGGATGAAGAGTGCCTGTTCCACTGAGCCCAAGGAGACGATACAGGAGATCTGTCAAGTGCTGCACACCCACTGACAGGTACACACTGCTGTGTATGAACAGCACACCAAGACTGCAGGACTTTGTTCAGTGGAGGATGGAGGTGTGCACACTGCTTGTGTGGACCCTCAACAAGGGGAAAGGGAAGGGAATTTCAGGCATCTCTGAGGCCATCAGTAGCATCGACTGAAAAAGGAGGAGGGAGTATGTACCTTATAATGCTGCCAGCAGTTGCCAGGGACAAAAGAATTCACAGATTTAAGTTTCTATAGGACTGGGCAGTGTTTTGTTCTGTTGTACACAGGGTCACTGTGAGTTGGAACCTACCTGACAGGATCAACTGACGCAACACCACAACAACACAAACTGAGAGAACATCAGTTGAGATTTTTCAATACACAGATGCAGTACTGCAAGTCCTCACTTGTCTGTACACAGTACATTTTCATTTAATCATAATTAAAAAAAAAAAGAAAAAGAAATCTGGACGACAGCTACCTGGCCAACCAGCTATAGCTGATCCTTTCTTACACTCATTCCAAAGAAAGGTGATCAAGCAGAACACAGAGATTACTGAAAAGTCTCACTAATATCAAAAATGAGTAAAGTATGGCTGAAGATTATCGAGCTGTGACTAACAATGTTTTGTGAGGCTATTCTAGTGCTGGCCTTGTAACTCCTACCCAGGTCATCCAGCAGGACAGTGTGATAGTGCAGTCGAGGCCCACTAAGAGGACGGGTCAGTATCTCCTTAAGTGAGAGCTCATTCCAGAGCAGTCAGGGAGATTTGGCCACCACCAAGGAAGAACGGCCTTGAGCTGAGAGAGCATTCTTTGGGTGCAGGATCACTGTGCTGTAAAGCTCTTGGAAGCAAGTGCTAGACAGAGTGCCAGCTCAGAGCTGGTGGCAGGAGAGACCTAGCAACAAGAGACATTATGGTGGGCTTCCCAGCCACAAAGGCAGAAAGCTGAGTGCCTTTGGTCAGAGGCTGAGGGCCAGGGAGAGCCCTGCCTTCAGGAGGTGGGCAGAATAATCTGTGAGGAAACACAGAATGGAACTCCTATGGAAAATCTGGCATCTCTTTGAAGTCCGCAGCTGGAAGTAATACAGAGACCCTGAGGTCCTCTGTAAATAGTGGGGCCAAAGCTATCATCAAGCAATAAAGGATAAAAAGAGCAAAGCATTAATAACATCCTGGGACACTGAGATAAGTCCGAGCCCCCAAATTATGTAAATTACCTCAAGGTTGTTTTTCAGAACAAACCAGATGGAGCAACTCTAAGGTCATGCACAGAAACTCCCACTTCAATAGCTACATGTCCTTCCAATGGGAGCACTAGACAGCCAATCAGGACCCGGTGATGAAACAAAAGAACCAAGAAACTGCATGCACAACACCCTCTAAGAAGTCCTGCTACCATTCCCAGACAGCCCCCAAGAACGGAACTCTCTAGATCCTGTAACTGATTCAATCCCAAGTGACCTGGTTCGGGTTCAGGAGATCAGAGCAGCAATTTCTGTCTCCAGACGGGAGGATAACTGGGCCACCCATCCCCCAGGCACCAGGACGCAACCTTCACGGCAGCAAAACTTACTAAGTCCAAGTACCTCACAGACAGGGAAGGGCTCAGTCTCTGTGAGTGGGGCAAGACCTGGTACAAAGCTTGTAGGGTTCCTTATATTGGTAAGGGTAACAGGTGGTGTCATAGTCAGGAGGGGTAGGCAGGAAACAGCCTTTGGTTTCTGTTTTAGGGTTATACGTCAGCAACTGCATGAGGGAGCCCCTCCTGAAGAGTAAGATAATGATACAGAGATAGGAATAAAAAATAGGGGCTAACTCATTTCCAGATCATCGGCCTGAGGTGGTATCCATACATAGCCACATCTCAAACTGCCAGGAGAAATTGTTACATCTGCAATTACCCTTTTCAAATGCTGATTGGGTATTTAGCAATCATATGATGAGGTGGTCTATGGTGGTGATCAGGGTCCCTGGCTACCCTTGTTTCTTCCCCCTTGAGTAGACACGGGCCTGAAATCCTGAAGGAAATGTGGGAAGTTGACTGGCTCTGGCTACTTCCTGCTGTTTGGGGTTATAGTCCTGCCTACCCATCAGACCCATGTTCCTCAAGTACCCTGTCTTGAAAACACTGAGATGCCTGATGCACCTACCGCCTAGTTGGTGGTTCTAGGGCTGCATATTCGTGTAGGAGCAAGAGATTTGCTAGGAATCTCAAGCAAAGAGCTGAAAAGAGCCAAAAGAAATCCTCTAACCTCCTGACACTACACCAAGAGATAAAAATCATGAAGGATCTATACAATCCAAATACTTTAATGCCATTTCAAGCCATAGAGAAAAACACCATCTTTGGTATACTGATGGAGTACAGAGCGGGAGGAGACTTCTGTGATCATCTAAGACTCATGGCTTCATGAGTGAAAAACAGGCACAGAAAAAATTCTGTCAGTTAGTGTATGCCCTACAGCTGTGAAACAAAAAATGTATTGTGCACAGAGACATCAAACGAGAAAATGTGCTCTTGTATCATAGAAGGAAAACACCAAACTTGCTGAACTTTGGTTCTGGAACTGAATTCACCACAGACAGCAAGTTGAACACTTCCTGTGGGAGTCTCCCTTATTATGTTCCAGAACTCGTACCTGGATAAAAGTTCCATGGACACCCTCGTGGGTGTGTGGAGCCTGGGAGTCACCCCATATTTCATGGTAAGTGGATCTCCACCTTTTCATAGAGATGCCTTAAATGAGCTACGAAAGTGGGTACTGGAGGAAGAGTCTAATATTCCTTTCTGTATGTCCATGTCATGTGAACACTCACTGAGTCAAGTATTCGTTTGTCACCCACGTGCTCCACTTTAACCACACCACAAGGGCACCTCTTATCCAAAATCCCATTAGTCTTTGACACCACATTGAACATGCCACAGAGCCACTTATCATTTCCTGTTGAAGAGGAAATCTATGTGGGACACTACCAACTCCTAAGTACCACTGGCAAGGGGACTGTTTTAGTCACCTAGTACTGCTCTAACAGAAAATACTACAGTGGATAGTTTCACGAAGACAAACTTTATTGTCATAGTCCTGGAAGCCATAAATCTGTTCCTAAGTTATAAGTCCACTCAACAAGAGAAATTATCATAGTACGGTGGGTAGAGTCTAAATTCAAGGAGAGCATCTTTGCACAGGAACCTCAGGTCCAAAGGATGCGCTCTGCTCTCGGTGCTGCCGTCTTAGTGGCACGAGGTTCCCAATTCTCTGTGCTCACTTCTCTCCCATATGTTCCACAGCTGGTAACTTGAGTCCTGCCTCACCAGGACAACTGCTGCCCAGTCTCCATCATCAGTTATCACAGAGGCAGGATTCACAATACATAGGAGGAATGGCACCATACTGGGACTCATAGCCAAGTGAAATCAATATATACGTTCTTGGGGGGACACAGCGCAATCCATGACAGCTACACTGGCCAGAGTCAATTTTCTCTGGCACATCAACACTGCCAAGAGGTAGCCAAGAGAAGAGCTGAAAAGAGGCAACAGACATCCTCCAACCTCCAAACACTAGACCCACAGATGAAAATCATGAAGGCTCTGCATCCTTGAAGAATTTTATGGGGTTTCAGGCTGTAGAGAATAACAACATCTTTGGTACAGTGATGGAGTACACAACTACAGGTGTCTTGTGTGATCATCTGGAAACTCATAGCTTCATGAGCTACAAAGAGCCCCCCCAAATATTCCGCCAATTACAGCTGGCCTTACAGGTTTGCAACAACTGTTGTACATAGGGATACCAAATCAGAATATGCGGTCTTGGATGAGAGAAGGAACATTAAACTTGCTGACATTGGTAGTCTGAGAACTGAATTCACCAATGGGAGCAACCTGAACACTTTCTATGGTAGTCTCCATTACTGTGCCTAGAACTCCTACAAGGAGAAAAGTACCACGGACCCCCTTGGATGTGTGAAGCCTGGAAATCACTGTAAACTTCAAGGTAAGTGGATCTCTGCCTTTCTAAGGAGAGACTTTAACTGAGCTATCAACTCAGGTATTAGAGGAAGGATATGACTTTCCTCTCCACATGCCTACACTATGTGAACACTTGCTAAGCCAAATAGTGATCTGTGACTCAAGAAAGACAGCCCTATCAGAGGACCTGCTAAAATTTACATACAGGAATATGGATGATGCAGACAAACAAAAGGTGTATGTGAAGCCCCTCCCAGACTATGAGGACCCCTGATGAATTGAGGCCAAAGTGAACACAGGTGAAAGGCAGAAAGAATTTCTTGACCCGCTGTTGAACCAAAAATACAGTGACGTGGTGGGCACCTATCTGATTCCAGGTTACAACACATCTGAGATGGACAGTCATGCCAGTACCGTGGAACCCCAGGGTGCAGCACATTGCACTGATAGCCACACACCTTTCTCACTCCATGAGGTGCATCCTACCATCTATGCCAAACCCAAACGACATAGTTACAATGTACCTGTGCACTCCCACCTGTGACTACTGTTTCTACAATATTTTGAAGAGTCTACCACATAGAAGGAAAGGAGTCTCCACCATATGTGTTTCTCCCTGCATCTCCCTGACAGTCTTTCCTGTACCAACAACCTAGGAGAGCCTGGACAGAGCCCAACCCAACCTGGGGACTGTGTCCCAACATAAGAATAGTGTGGAAACACAACCCAGTGTAATTCCCACATGTGTTTCTGTGGCTACCTCCTCTGCCCAGACCATCGTTAAGAATGGTAGAGCCCCAGTGGAAACTGGTTTTGCACAGGGAGTGTCATAACTAAGATCCTTAAATGACAAGCAGCTGCAGGAGGTATCTGACCAGACTGTGACCCCAGCCCCTTCCCAGGTCAACAGCCAGGACCAGCAGAGTGCCACCACGATGCACTTTAGGCTCAGAAGAAGGTATCATTGTTGTATCTGTATCAACAGGGAACCCCAGACTGTGACTTCAGCCTCTCCCTCTGTCACTTTGGGAGTCACCTTGTATTTCATAGTAAATGGACTTCTGCCTTTTCATGGAGAAACCTCAACTGAGCTACGAAAGCAGGTATTGCAGGAAGAATATGATACTGCTTTCCACATATCTACACCATGTAAACACTTTCTGAACCAAAGATTTGTGACACAAGAAAGACAACCACGGTCAGAGCACATTCTAGAGCATCTACACTCAAGGTAAACACTAAACAAAAACAGAAGGTGGATGTGTAGCCATTCCTGGACCACGAGGACCCCAGGTGCATTGAGGCCACAGTGAACATGGATTACAGGCAGAAAGAGAGTCATGGCTCACTCTTCAATCAAATACAGAATAATGTGATGGGCACCTATCCGATCCTAGGTCACAACACATCTGAAATGGGGTGTCACGCCAGTACTGAGAAACTTCAGACTACAGCATACAGCACTGATAGCCACACAACTGTCTAATCCTGTGAGGGACATCCTACTATCCATAGTAAACCCAAACAACATGGTTACAGGGAACCTGCCATCCCCGCATATGGCTACTGTTACTACAGTATTTTGAAGAATCAAGCTGATCAAAGGAAAGGGTCCTCCACGGTTATGTGCTTCTCCCTCCATCTCCCCTGCAACATCCTTTGTGCACCAACAACTCGGGATAGCCTGGGCAGAGCCTCACCAAACTCTGGGACTGTGTGCCTGGGTGAGAAAGTGGGGTTCCAGAACCCAGCAGAGTCCCCGCCTGTGTTTCCATGGCTGCTACCTCGGCTCAGACCATCAGTGAGAATGATAGATCCCCAGGGGAAGCCAGTTTCCTATACGCAGTGTTACAACTTAAAGGATGAGTTCACACGGGAGCGAACTGACCAGACTTGACCCCAGCCTCTCCCTCTCTCATCCTCAGAGTTACCCTGTACGTCACGGTAAGTCGATCTCTTCCTTTTCATGGACAGACCTTCACTGAGCCACAAAAGCAGGTAATGTAGGAAAAACATGATACTCTTTTCACATGTATACGTCATGTGAACACTCGCAGAGGAAAACAGTCATTCATGACCAAGGAAAATGAGCCAGCCCTATCAAAGGACATGCTAGAACATCCATGGATACAGATGAATGAAGGAGAAAAACAAGATGTGCAGCCACTTCTAGACTTTGAGGAATGCCCAGTGAACTGAGGCCAAAGGCAACATGGGTTACAGGCAGAAATAGATTCTTAACTCACTGCTGAAAGAAAAATACAGTGATGTGATGGGCACCTACCTGATTCTAGGTCCCAACACATCTGAGATGGAGAGTCAGGCCAGTAGCACGGAACCCCAGTGTGCGGCACACTGCACTGACAGCCACACATCTTTCTCAACCCATGAGCTACATCCTACCATCCATGCTAAATCCAAACAACGTACATACACAATACCTGCCATTCCCACCTACGACCACAGTTTCCATAACGTTTTCAACAATCTAGCTGATAAAAGGAAGGGGGCCTCCATCAAATGTGCTTCTCCCTGTGTCCCTTGTAACGTCCTTCCTGCCCCAACAACCCAGGTTAGCCTGGGCAGAGTTCAACCAAAACAATGAGTTGCGTTCCAAGGTTAGAAAAAGTGTGATGGTGGAATCCAGCGGGTTCATGGTGTGTGCTTCCACGGCTGCCTCCTCCGCCAAGACCATCAGTAAGGATGGCGGAGCCCCAGAAGAACCCAGTTTCCCACAGGGAGTGTCACAACTAAGATCCTTCATTGATGAGCAGATATGGGAGGGACCTGACCAGATGGTGAACCCAGCCTCTCCCTCTGTCCCTGGGAGTCACCCTGTACTTCATGGTCAATGGATCTCAGCCTTTCCAGGGAGAAACTTTAACTGAGCTACGAAAAGGGGCGCTGCCTGAAGAATATAATAGTCCTTTTCCACATGTCTATGCCACGTGAACACTTATTGAGCCAAATACTCTCTGGTGACCCAAGAAAGAAAGGCACATCAGTGGACATCTTAGGATATCCACAGATGAAACTGATGACGAAGAAAACAAAAGGTGTATGTGTAGCCACTTGGAGATTGTGAGGATCCCTCATATTGAAGTCACGGTGAACAGGCAGGAAGAGACACACTACTCACTCTTGAATCAAAAATACAGTCACGTGAAGGGCACCTATCTGATCAAAGCTCACAACAGATATGAAATGGAGAGTCACACCACTACCAAGAATCCCCAGGCTGCAGCACAGTGCACTGACAGACACACACTCTTTCATCCCATGATGAACATCATACTAACTGTGCTAAACTGAAATGGAGTCGTTAGACCGTCCCTTCCATTCCCACTTATGACTACTGTTCCTGCAAAGCTTGGAAGAGTCTAGCTGATAGAAACAAAGGGGTCTCCATGGTACGTGCTTCTCCCTGAGTCTCCCGTGCAGCATCCTTCTTCCTGCACCAACAACCTGGGATCGCCTGGGCAGAGTCCAATTAAACCATGAGGACTGTGCGCCAAGGTGACAAAAAACGTGGTGCCACAACCCAGCACAGTCCCCGCAAGAGTTTCTGTGGCAACCTTCTTAGCCCAGACCATCAATAAGAATGATGGAGCCCTAGTGGAGAACACTTTCTGCCAGCCTCTCCTTCGGTCAACAGCCAGGACAAGTAGGGTGTCACTGGGAGATTCTTTAAACTCATAACTTCGTTGGAATTTCATCAAAAGGGAACAAAAGCTATGTGACAGCAAAGTTGTAGAGGAGACCCTCAAATCTCAAGAGGCCAAGCACCAGTCTCTCAAGTTTAAGTGGAGGATCAAAATCACCAGTTCCATGGAGCCCAACGAAACGAAGCGGGAGGATTTGCCAAGTGGTGGACACCCACCGACAAGTACACGCTGCTGTGTATGAGCAGCACATGAGGACTGCAGGAATTTGCTCAGTGGAGGATGGAATTGTGCACACTGCCCCTGTGGACTCTCAACCAGGGAAAGGGGAGAGAATTTCAGGCATCTCTGAGGCCTTCAATCGCATCGCCTCGAAAATGAGCAGGGAGCATGTACTTTGCAATGCTGACAGCAGTTGCCTGGGACAAATGAGGAGTTCACACATATAAGCTCCCACATGATCAGGCAGTGTTGTTGTACATAGTCACTATGAGTTGGAACCTACTCGAGGGGAGCAGTGTTTTGTTCTGTTGTACACAGAGTCACTATGAGTTGGAACCTACTCGAGGGGAGCAAACCACGTAACAATGCCACAAGAGGAATTCAGAAGAGATCAACTGAGACATGCTCCCCGTCCCCCAGGCACCAGGATGCTACCTTCATGGCAGCAAAATGTATTAAGTCAATGTACCGTAAAGACAGGGAAGGGGTCAATCTCTATGAGTGGGGAAAGGCCTGGTACAAAGCTTGCAGGGTTCCTTATATTGGTAAGGGTAAAAAGTACTCTCCTAGTCAGTAGGGGTAGCTAGGAAATAGCCTTTTGTTTCAGTTTTAGGGTTATACATCAGCAACTGCATGATGGGTTCCCACCTGAAAGATAAGATAAATGGTATCGTGACAGGATTAACACAGGGGATAGGTCATTTCTAGACTATCCTCTTGAGGTGGTACCTGTATATAGCCACATCTCAAACTGCCAGGAGGTCACAACTGCAATTACCCTTCTCAAACATTGATTGTTTAGTGAACACATGATGAGGTGGTCTGTGGTGGCGATCAAGTTCCCTAGCTACCTTGGTCACTTCTCCCTTGAGGAGACATGGGCCTGAAATCTTGAAGGGAATGTGGGACGTCGACTCGCTCTGGCTACTTCCTGCTGTTTGGGGTTGTAGTCCTGCCTACCCGGCAGACCCATGTTCCTCAAGTACCCTGTCTTGATAACAGTGGGATGCGTGATCTACCTACTGCCCCGCTAGGGGTCATAGGCTGCATATCCTTGTAGGACCATGAGATTCACTAGCAATGGTTGTAACTTAGAGCCATGTCTTTTATCTTAGAAGCCAAATTCAAGATGTGCTGTATGTTGTCGTGGACCCAGCCAGACTTATTAACATAAAAACAACACTGTTCCTTGAGACATAGGCAGGTGCTGTCCTCAGCTTCTGTTAAAAGGTCAAGGGAATCAACGTGGGACACTATCACCAGCTAAGACCATTGGCAAGTGGACGTGGGTCAGAGGCAAGTTTTCTTGGCACATCATCAAGGGCGAAGAGGTAGCCAAGAAGATTTGAGAAGAGCCCAGAGATATTCTCCAACCTCCTGACACCATACCCAGAGATAAGTATCACAAAGGGTCTCCAGGATCCAAATATTTTAATGCTGTTGCAAGTCATAGAGAATAAGAACGTCTTTGGTATAGTGATGAAGTACGTAACCGCAGGGGACTTACTGATCATTTATAGACTCATGACTTCATGGGCCAGAAAGAAGCCCCCAAAATATTCTGCTAATTAGTGTTGGCCCTACAGGTTTGTCACACAACTGTGTTACACATGGGGTTATCACACCAGAAACCATGTACTTGGATGAGAGAAGAAACATCAAACTTGCCGACATTGATTTGGGAACTAAATTTACCAAAGGAAGTGAGCTGAGTACTTTCTGTAGCAGTCTCCACTGTTATGATCAGAACTCCTACAGGGAGAGAAGTACTACGGACTCTCTTGGACGTGTGGAGCCTGGAAGTCACCCTATACTTCATGGTAAGTGGATCTCTGCCTTTTCATGGAGAGACTTTAACTGAGCTACCAAAGCATGTACTGGGGGAAGAACATGACATTGCTTTCCATGTGTCTATGCCATGTAAATGCTTGCTAAGCGAAATATTCATTTGTGACACAAGAAAGACAGGCACATCAGAGGACACGCTAGAACAGCCATAGATGAATATGGATAACGAAAAACACAAAAGCTGGATGTGCAGACACTCCCAGGCTATGAGGATCCTCAGTCCATTGAGGCCATGGGGAACATGGGTTACAGGCAGGAACAGATTCAGGACTCTTGAATCAAAAGTACAGTGAGGTCATGGGAACCAATCTGGTTCTATGTTCCAACATATCTGAGATAACAGACTCATGCTAGTCCCGTGGAACTAACCCCAGAGTGCAGCATGCTGCACTGATAGTCAGGCCTCTTTCTCATCCCATGAGGTATATTCTACCATTCATGCTAAATCCAAATGACGTAGTTACACCGTTCCTGCCATTCCCACCTATAACTTCTATGATGCTCCAAAGAGTCTAGCAGAAAGAAGGGAAGGGGATTCTATGGTATATGCTTCCTCCTCAGCCTCCTCTGCCAAGTCCTTCATGCACCAACAACCCAGGACAGCCTGGGCAGAACCCAACCAAACCTCAGGACTGAGTCCCAAGCTGAGGAAAAATGCAGTGTCACAAGCCAATAGATTCCCTGTGTGTGTTTCCATGGCTGCCTCCTCCACCAAGACCATCAATAAGAATGGTGGAGTCCCAGCGGAAACCAGTTGCCCACAGTGGTGTCATAGCTAAGATCCTTGATTGATGAGCAGGTCTGGGAGGTACCTGAGCAGACAGTGAACTCAGCCTCTCCCTCTGTCACTGGGAGTCACCCTGTACTTCATGGTAAGTGGATCTCAACCTTTCCATGGAGAAACCTTAACTGAGCTACAAAAGGAGGCACTGGAGAAAGAACACGAAATTCCTTTCTACATGTCCATGCCATGTGAACACTCATGGAAAAAATACTCATCGGTGACCCAGGAGAGAGAGCCACTTCAGAGGACATCCTAAGACATCCAGAGATGAACACTAAGGATGAAGAAAACAGAAGATGTAGGTACAGCCACTCCCAGACTATGAGGACACCTGGTGTATTGAGACCACAGTGGACATGAGTTAGAGACAGGAATAGATTCATTACTCATCCTTGAATCAAAAGCACAGTGACATAATGGGCACCTATCTCATCGTAGTTCACAACACCCATGAAATAGAGTCATGCCGCTACCAAGGATCCCCAGGCTGCAGCACACTGCACTGACAGCCACACTTTTCTCATCCCATGACGGACATCCTTCCACTCGTGCTAAACGCAAACGGGGCTCTTATACCATACCTGCCATTCCCACCTACGACGACTGTTTCTACAATGCTTTAAAGAGTCTAGCTGATAGACAAGGGGGTCTCCATAGTATGTGCTTCTTCCTAAGTCTCCCTGGCAAAGTCCTTCCTGCACTAACATCCCAGGATAGCCTGGACAGAGCTCAACCAAACCTGGGGACTTTGTGGCATGGTGAGAAAAACTGCAGAGCAACAATCTAGTAGACTACACATGTATGTTTCCATGGCTGCCTCCTCCATCCAGATCATCATGAAGAAGGATGGAGTCCCACGGGAATCCAGTATCCCACAGGGAGGGTCACAGCTAAGATCCTGTAATGGTGAGCAGGTGTGGAAAGTACCTGATCAGACTGTGTCCCCAGCCTCTCCCTGAGTCAACCGGGGATTCACCTGCACATCATGCTAAGTGGATCTCTGATTTTTGATGGAAAGACCTTCACTGAGCTGTGAAAACAGGTATAAAAGGTATAATACGATATTCTTTTCCACAGGTCTACACCATGTTAACACTTGCTGAGCCAAATAATCATTTGGATCCAACAAAGAGAGTCACATCAGAGGACAACCTGGAACTTCTATGGATGAAGATGGAGGATGAAAAGAAACAAAATATGTATGTGCAGCTACTGCCAGACAATGAATACCCCTAGTACACTGAGCCTGTGTTGAACTTGGACTATAGGCGGGAAGAGATTCAAGACTCATTCTGGAATCAGAACTACAATGACGTGGTGGTCATCAATCTGATCCTAAGTCATAATCAGCTGAGATATACAGTCATGCCAGTACTGTGGAACCCCAAAGTGCAGCACATGGCACTGATAGCCACGCACTTCTCTCAATCCATAAGAAATATCCTCCTGCCCATTCTAAAGCCAAACAAGTTAGTTACAATGTACCTGCCATTCCCATCAATGACTACAGTTATTTGAACTGTCTAGCTGGTAGAAGAAGCTATACGCTTCTCCTTCAGACTCCGTTACAAAGTCCTTCCCACAACAACTACCCACAACAACTTCCCACAACAACAGAAGAGCCTGGGTAAACCCCAACCAAACTTAGGTATTGTATGCCAAGCTGAAAAATAGTGTGGAGACACAACCTAGGAGAGTCCTCACATGTGTTTCTGTGGCTGCCTCCTCCATCCAGACCATCAAGAAGAATGGTGGAGTCCCAGTGGAAACCAGTTTCCCACAGAGAGTGTCCCACTAAGAGCCTTCAATGATGAGCAGGTACAGGAGGTGTCTGACTAGACTGTGACCCCAGCTTCTCCCTCTGTCCATAGCCAGCGAACAGCATTGTGCCACTACGAGGTTTTTAAGCTCATGAGAAGATAACTTGATCGTCCATGTGTCAAAAGGAAGGGAAGGTTTGTGACCACAGTGTTGTAGTGAGATACTCAAACTTGAGACAGAAAGCCACGCTCTCTGAAGTCCACATGTTGCTGTTAGGATCCATTGACTCGGTTCCAGCTCATAGCAACCCTACGCACAACAGAATGAAACGCAGCCCGGTCTGGTGCCATGTCTACCATCGTTCTTATGCTTAAGCCCATCTTTGCAGCCACTGTCAATCTACTTCATCAAGGGTCTTCCTCTTTTTTGCTGACCCTCCACTCTATTAAAAATGATGTCCTTCTCCAGGGACTGAGCCCTCCTGACAACATGTCCAAACTATGTGAGACACAGATTCACCATTTTTTGCTTTCAAAGAGCACTCTGGTTGTACTTGTTCAGAACAGACCTGTTTGTTCTTTCAGCAGTTTGTGGTACACTCAAAAATTCTCCAATATTACAATTAAAAGGCAGCAGTTTTTCTGTCTGCCTTGTTCACTGTCTAGTTTTTACACGCATATGATGCTATTGAAAAAACCATGGCTTGGGTCAGGCACACCTTAGTCATCACGGGGACATCTTTTCAATAACTGAAAGAGGTCCTTTGAGGCAGATTTTTCCAATGCAACGTGTCTTTTCATTTCTTCAGTGCTGCCTCCATGAGCACTGACTGTGGAACCAAGTACAACAGAATCCTTGACAACTCCAATCCTTTCTCCACTTATTACAATGTGCTTACTGGCCCAGTTGTGAGGATTTTTGCTTTCTTGATGTTAAGTTGCAATCCACATTGAAGGCTGTGGTCTTCCATCTTCCTCAGTGTTTCATATCCTCTTCACTCCCAGCAAGTAAGGTGATGTCATCTGCATAACACAAGTTCTTAATCCAATCCTGAAAACTCGTTCTTCATCTAATACAGGTTATGATACCTTATTTTGTCTTCTTGAGGATGAAAGTCACCAGTGCCATGAAGCCCAAGTGGATGATGGGGGATACCTGGCAATTGCTGGATGCCAATGGCCATGAGTGCAATCTCATCGACAAGTACACGTTGCTGTGTATGAACGGTGTGCCCGCACAGCAGGACTTTGTTGAGTGGAGGGCAGATGTGTGAACCCTGCTTTGCTGGACTGTCAGTGGGCTCAAGCCCAGTGCCGTCAAGCTGGATCCGACACAGAGCGACCCTATGGGCTACAAGTGAAGAGAATTTCAGGCATCTCTGAGGCCCTCCATAACATGGCCTCAAAAATTTCCAGGGAGCTCACACTTTTAAAGGTGCTAGAAGTTGCCAGGGACAAAAGAGCAGTTCACAGAGTTAAGCTCCCACAGGATCGCGCAGTGTTTCCTTCTGCTGTGCACAGGGTCACCATGAGTTGGAGCTTACCTGACAGCGCCTAATAACATAACAACATGTAACAGGAATTGATGGAATACTAACTGGGATGTTTCAATGAGCGGAAGCAGTTTTGGAAGACCTCACTTGTCTATACCCAGAAATCTGGAGGACACCTACCTGGCCAATCAACTACAAGTGACCATTTCATGCACCCATTCCAAAGAAATGTGATCTAACACAACATGAAGATTACTGAAGAACATTGTTAGAACTACATGAGTAAAATTTTGCTGAAGATCATTGTGCTGTGATTAATGACTTTTGTCGGAGGCTTTTCTAGCCACGGTCTTGTAAATCCCACCCAGGTGAGTGGGCAGAACAGTGTGACAGGGTAACTGAGGCCCACCAGGAGTATTGGTCAGTTTCTCCTTGAGAGGGAGCCCATTTTAGAACAGAGAGGATGATTCTGCCACCACCAAGAAGAACGGCTTTGAGCTGACAGTACTTTCTTCGGACTTGGGATCACAGGGTTATAGAGCTTTCGGAAACAGGTGCTAGAGAGAGCCGAGAAGTGGTGGCAAGACAGACCTGGCAACAGGAGACACCATTATCGGTTTCCCAGTCCACAAAGACAGAAAGCTAAGTACTCTTGAGCAGTGGCTGAAAGCCAGGGAGAGCCTGCCTTTGGGAGGTAGGCAGAGTAGTTTGTGTGGAAACATACTATGGAAACCACTTTTGAGTCAACCAGCAGTGGGGAGTGAGACAGAGAGCCTGAGGGCCTCTGTAAAGGGTGACCAAAGCTATCAATAAGCAGTAAGAGAAAAAAGATCCAAGGATTTATAAAATCTTGGGACACTGAGGTAAGTACCAAACGATCATGTAAATTTCCTTGTTTGTCAGAACAAATCACATGGAACCCACTCCAGGCATCCAAAGAAAGTCCCACTTCAACCGCTACATGTCATTCCAATGAGGGCACCAGGGAGCTGTGATCAGGACCAGGGAACTGAACCAACTAACCAAGGAAACTGCATGTGCAAGACCCCATAGTAAGTCCTGCTACTAGTGCCAGAAACCCCTGTGGCAGGAACTATCGAGATCCTGTAACTACTCAGACTCCAAGTGGCCTGGTTCAGGTTTGGGGAGATCAGGCTAGCAAGTGTAGTCTCTTGATGGGCAAAAAGCTGGGCTCCCTTAGCCCTAGGCATGAGGATGTAATCTTCTTGGCCGCCGAGTTTTACTAAATGAAAGTACCTTGCAGAGACGGAATGGGTCAGTGTCCAAGAGTGAGAAGGATCCAGTACAAAGCCTATACCTACACCAAAACCAAACTCAGTATCGTCAAGTCGACTGCAACTCACAGCAACCCATGTAGGGTTCCCTATATTGTTGAGGGTAAGGGGTGGTGTCATAGTTGGTAGGGGGAGGTGATGACACAGCCCTACGTTCTGGTTGTAGGTTTACACGTCAGTAAATGCTTTATGGGACCCCTCCTGAAGAATATAGTAATGGTATGGACACGGACAGAAACACAGGCTATGTCATTTCTAGGTCATCCTCCTGAGGCGATACACATGTGTGAGCACGTCACAAACTGCCAGGAGGAACTGTTTCATGGGCAATTACTTATCGGAAGCATTGACTGGGCACTGAGTGACATATGATGAGGTGGTCTGTGGTAGCGATCAGGTTCCCTAGCTTTCCCCCTTGAGGAGACATGGGCCTGAAATCTTGAAAGGAATGTTGGAAGTTGATTTGCTCTGGCCACTTCCTGCTGTTTGAGGTTATGGTCCTGTCTACCCCTCAGACTTGTGTTCCTCAAGTGCCTAGGAGAGAAAACATGGAGCCGCCTGATCTGCCACCTGTTTGGCAGATGGGTACAGGCTGGTATCCTTGTAGGACCAGGAGTTTAACTTGGAGTTGTTTTAGCCTGGAGTCACGTCTGTTATCTTAGAAGCTGGATTCAAGCTGTGCTGTATGTTGTCCTGGACCTGGACAGATTTATGAACATAAAAACAACACTGATCCTTGAGATACAGCAAGCACCTCCTTCTGCTGTTAAAAGGTTGAGACTTTTCTGCTCTGCAGGGCTACTCCCACCAGACAGTCCCCTTCTTTCTGGAGCAGAAGGAGGGCTTTCCACATCCTCTCCACTCATCTCCAAAAAGATGAGCACTTACAGTCATCTAAGGCCTTCATTAAAAGTGTAAAAAGACCACGTACAGAGTGGGAAACAAGTTTTGGCTACCACACATATGTCCGTTAGACATATGTCCTCTCTAATCTACAAAATACTGCAGAATAGCAACAAAAAGACAAGCAACCCAGTTAACAAATGGGCAAAGGACATAAACAGGCACTTCACTACAGAAGGCGTACAGGATGCTAACAGAAAATGCAAAGTCATGGTGAAGAAGCACAGAACGAGGAAAGCAACTACCAGATGGACACGGCAGCAGATGGTTAGAGACAGAATAGAGATGGCACCCAGTCAGAAGGAAGTCACCAACTCGAAGTACCAGAAGATAAGACTTATCCACTGGACGATAAGGGCCAGAACTAAGTCAATAACTTGTTTTACACATTACGATAAAAATTCAGCACTCTGGACTTGGGCTGTGCAATCTCCTCCTGAGAGTCCATGCCCATGAGTCTGCTGATGTGCTCTGACCTGATCCTGGATTTGGTCAGGTTCATCCTCAAAGCCTTGGTTGAAGTCATTGTGGCAGTGTTCTGTTGGTGCCGGAAGCCCTCATGATGTCCTGTCTGAGTACCTCTGAGACACCCTGAAATCACAGAATCCCACTCCAGACTCTGGTGACCTGCAGAGTGAGAGCACAGCAAATCATTAGCGTGAAACCTGCTTTTAGGGAAGCGGAGGTGATGACTTAGTAATACCAAGACTAACCTTGGAGTCCCGGTGCAGCCTGGTCTGAACCTGCATGTGGTTTTTAATTAATGTAACCAATGCAGCCTTTGGGGGCACTTTGGGGTGCTAGCACCTTTCCCTGTCTGTGCTGGAGTGTGTGTGTTTTTAACCAAAATGTAGGAGTTAAGTGTGTTTTTAACCAAGAGATTAAATCAAGCGTAACACTAATGCCAAGCTTCACAGTCATGTATTTCCGCTTGTGGTCCCCGATACTTCCCCAGGTGCTCACGACAGTCACTGTCTCCAGAGCAGAAATGGCACCTAAGATAAAACACAGCCCGAGCCACGGGGTGTTCAGAAACCAGTTTTTGTTTTTTCCAAAGCTCAAGGTTCCCAAGGATACCCAGAGGCAGCAGCCTGTGTGAGTAACCCCAACTTTCATGAAGGCCAGAATTCAAGATTCCAGAAGAACTTTGTCTATCTCTTTCACTGTGTCCTCTTTTGGGCCACAGTCTCACTATGGATCTTTGATAAAAATCTGCAGTAAACGGTAATTCAACACTATGTGGTTTGTAAGCTATCAGTTACCTTACAGTGAAGAAGGAAGCAGAATAAAAACACTCAACAATTATATTACATCAACTGCCTGAAATAACCAATAGAGCTATGACCCTACACCCTTTGAATGAGGAAACAAATCTCAGGAAGCATTTGTTGATGTACGAGCAGTATCAGCACCCGGTTTCCATGTGCCTCGACAGTAACTGCATTCTATCAAACCTCTGATTCATGTGAATACAATACAGCAACATTTATCTATAAACCACTCCGTGACAGAAGAGGAAATCTAATGTTACTCTAACTTGTAAAATCATAGCTCAAACTTCAGACACTTCTGGTTATGATACTTACAACTCTGCTAGGTTTCCCAGTAAGAATTTCTAGTCTGAGAGTTACAAATCTAACCCATTAGTTCAATAATTGAAGAGAAAGAAAAACTGCTTCCTAAATCTAGAAAATATGAGCAGTAAGCCCACAGAAGCCCATGGTATCTTTTCATTTCTTCAGTCACGTGCAGTTACTTCCTGTTCTGCCTGGTCCTACGTCAGCCGTGGTCTTCGAGCCCATCGTTTCCTTTGCACGAGCTTCCAAAATCTCGACTCCGAGTTCTCTTCACGTGTCAAATTCCCTTTTGGTTGAGATACACTGCTCAAACGTTTTCAGAAAATCAGCAAAGTGAAACCTTATCTGTAGATGACAAAACATAACATGCCCATGATTAATTTATAAAATAAATACTCCTAAGAGTCAAAGACCTGATACAAGTTCATTTCAAGCAAAATACAAAGGCCAAATCAATCTGTCAAAAAAAACTTTACAGAATATTTCTAAACATAACCATATTTTTCAATAAGTTCAGCTAGCATACACAATAATCCTGAGGCAAATACCACACAGCCAGCATACACCATAATCATTTATACATCAAGACTGTCAAGTCTCTAAATACCTAAATAGTATAAACATCAACTCATAGGTAAATAATTCAAATTTCCGGTTAGAACATTTGGTGTGACGAGGCTGAGTTAAAAAACAAATTCTAGTCAGGTTAGCAACTAAGAAATAATAATAAAATTATGACAGAATATTACACATTTGTTAGATAATGTTAGGCAAAACAGAAGGGGAAATTACTACCACACATTTGTAACCCAACAAGAATCAGGCCCTGCTCTTCCTATTTCCCTGTTCCACATGATTTCTTAAGGAAAGCCCTCCAGCATTTTACCTTTATAAAAACATACCTGGGATTACTCAAGAAGCTTCTGATGTGTCAGGAGTTTACTACAGGCGATCAAGAAACAATACAAAAGTTATTTAACTAAAGATCGTTCAGTAAAAAACCTTAACGTTCTCTTCTATTGTTGCAATTCCTGCAGCTTGGTATTTGACTCAGAAGTCTAATTCTAATAAGAAGACAAACATTTGCCTTTAAGGGAGTTTACATAAAGAATAATTAAACCTTTCTTCAGAAATCAGAGAAAACTTTGTTATTTTAATAACACAATTCTTCGTTTTATATTTTATCTACTATCAAAGCTCTTAAAAACCTCACAAATTAAATGGTTCAGCTTTTGTCAGACAAAGGAAACTTTTGATCATATCAAACAAGTATTTCTGAATAAATCTTATAGCGTAGCCCTTTAAATAGCAAAGAAGAATTTACTCACTAACAGAACACATATGTATGAGTACATGCACACACACACAGACACACAAGGTCTGACAATTAAGTTCACAAACTCAACATATAAAAACTGTTACATGTGAAATTTATACGTGAATGTACATTTTCACTCAGTTATGTTAAAAAAAAAAACTGCTACATGTGATATATGTCAAGCAAACCTACAAACTTAATTGTTCTAAGGGCTACATACCTTGCTCCTGAATTATCACTATGGTTACCTTCAAAATACTCCCTTTGGGAGCTATGAACCAACACCAGCGCCTAGTCCATCCTTCAAAGTAACTTTGGAACTCTTTTACTGGAATGGCCGTCGCACACTGTGGCATAGTGGGGCAAGCTCATGAACCTAAATATATAGTTGTCTGAGTGGTTTTTAGCCAGCACACAGATAGTTGTATTGGAACACCCTCCCTGCTCACCTGATCTGGCCCCCAGTGACTTTTTTCCTTACCCACAGATAAAGGAAATATTGAAAGAAGGACATTTTGATGACAATCAGGACATCAAGAGCAACACAATGACAGCTCTGATGGCCTTTCCAGAAAAAGAGTTCTAAAACTGCTTTGAAGGGTGGACCAGGCTCTGGCATCAGTGCAGAGCTTCCCAAGGGAGTACTTTGAAGGTGACCGTAGTAATATTCAGCAATGGGTTACAAGGACCAACAACTGAGTCCATGAGGTCATCCCAAAAAAGTGCTCCAAATCTCACTGCTGAATATCACTATCATTACCTCCAAAGTACAGTTGGGGGTCCCAGCTGAAATTTGGGGTTCCCTTCATGGTCACCAATATGTTTTCATCAGACTGCGAAAAAGAATTTTTTGAGGAGGCTTGTCTGGGCCATGACAGAAATCTTTACTGGAAAATGAAAGCATCTGAAAGTGGGGTAGCAACAGCCTGGATAGCAGTCCTCTAGGTTCTGCCACTAAGTGAGTTTGGGGTTTAGTTCTTATAGGCCATATATGCCCAGGGTATAGCTGGTGCCAGCCAATCAGCGATGGGGCTCTGAAATACTTCCTGTTTTGGCAAGCAGGTACGTATCACCTGGCTGCACCCATATGCAGATTTCAAAAGGATTCTTCCCACAGGGCTTCTGGAATTGGCAGCAGGACTTACTATGTGGTGTCATACTTGAGCAGCTTCCTGCTCCCTTGGTGTGATACCCTGGTCCTGATGGGGCTCTCTGGTGCTTGCATTGGAAGGGCATACAGCAGCCACCTCTGTCTCATCTGCACATGACTGAGTTGGGTCTACACAGACATCTCGGAAAAACCAGAGACAATTGAAGCAACTCATCCCCAGGTATGGGTGGCAAAATTAAGTTGATGATCACTCTGGAATGCTCCAAGGTGTGATCAGGCTGGCCCTTCTCATCCCCAACAGTATAAATTATTAACAGGGTTAACTGGGATTATCAAAACTGTAATTGTGGAAACTGTCAACATAAGAGGGTAGACTACGGGGGGAGATGCTCCTTGATTAGTCGAGTCCCTGATCCTAAAATTCCTTCAAGGGTTTCCTATGCTGACACCTGTGAGGCTTAGAGCAAGAGAATCAACTTCTCCCAGGTGACATACATCAGAGTTCAGAAAGGATAAAGATGAGGTGATTTTTGGAGAATGTGACAAGATTATAAGGAAACTGCAGGCCACATAAAAGGCTGGTACCTGATTAAGCTGATCCTTTGGACTCTTTGCTCTATTGACGGCCTATGGGAGGGGAGAATTGTCCTCCAAATATGGAAGAACCATGGCTACAAAAGTCAAGGGGTAGATTCTGCTGTCACTGATTACTCATGGGTGGGGCCTTTCTAATCACGGTCTTGTAACTCCCCCTCAGTTGACTTGGCAGGACTGTGAAATGGTGTGTAATTGGGGCCTACCAGGACCGTGTGATGGGTTAGTTGTGGTCGGTTTTGCCTTAAAAGTGTGACAACTGCAGAGCCCAGGAAGAGGGTGGTACTACCACCAAAAAAGAACAAACAGGATCAGAAAGAGCATCCTGTGGGCACAGGATCCCCTGCTGAGAGGCTCCTGGAAGCAGGACACAGAGAGAAAGACAGAACAGTCTGTAACTCTGAAAACTTTAAGAAGCAGGGGCGTAAAAAACCCAGTAGCAGGAGACAGCACAGTGGCCTTCCCAGCCCACAAAGATCAAGCTGAGTGCCCGTGGGCAGAGACTGAGGGCCAAAAAGAAGTGTGTCCATCAGCACAGCTTCAGAGAGACTCTCCTGATGGAAGAGATGAATCCTGAGTGTTCTTTAGCCTGAATAATAACTGTTACGTCACTCAAACACCTGATCACTGTGAATGTGGTCTGTCAGTTCTTTGTGGCAACTGCAATGAAAGACTTAACTTAGCTGTCAAGGCTGTGGGAGGGATGAAAGCTGTGAGAATTGGTAAGACAGCAGAGAAAAGGGTCATATCTGACCCTGCCTCATAAGACTGAACCAGCCTTGGGATGTTGATCTCGATCCTCCTTACCCTCATGAGGTTGGTGGAGGTCAGACACTGCTCCCGTGTCATTTCACAATCACTGAAAAGTGACTGCACCAGCATATCGACGGAATGGCCAGAAATTCACTCAGAACAGGATGCAGAATAAACGATACCACTGCTGATGTTAGAGAATCCTGGCTGAAACCAGAGAAGACCAGGAAGTTGTTTACCTGTGTTTCACCAACCATGTAAAGACAGCTATGTGGATGGTAACAAATTATGCCTAACACTGCCAAGAATGGGAATTCCAGAACACTTAACTGTGTTCATAAGAAACCTTTAAAAAGACCTAGAGGCAGACACTCAAACAGAACAATGGGATACCACACGGTATCAGGCCCGGAAAACCATGTGTCTCAGACTTGTACCCTCTCACTAATCTGAGCTGTACACTGAGGAAATAATCCAAGAAGCTGAGCTATCTGAAGAAGAACACAGCACCAGGTTTGGAGGCAGGCTCATTAACAACCCGTGATGCACCAACGACACAGCCGATCTGGGGCAAAGAGAAGAGGACTTGGAGCACATACTGATGAAGATGAGAGATCACAACGAGAAAACAGAAGCCCTCACAACTGGACCAGTAAGAAACACTTATGATGAATGGACAAACTACTCAAGTTGTCGAGAATTTGCTTGCATCCACAAACAATGTCCAAGGAAGCATCACTCAAGAAATCAAAGGATGTATCGCATTCATCAAACCTGCTGCAAAATATTTCTGTCAAGTGTGAAAAGGAAAGATATCACTGCAGGCACTAAGGCATGTCCAACTCAAGTCACAGTGTTTACAGTCACCTGATATTCATGGGAAAGCTGGACAATCAATAAGGACAACCCAAGAATAACTGATGCCTTTGAATTTTGTTGTGGCCTTAGTATACTGCATGCAGCATGGACTGCCAGAGTAACAAATAAACCTCTCTTGAAAAGAAAACAGCCAAAATGTTCATTAGAAATCGCACACACCTTGGACATGTAATGAGAACGGACCAGTCCCTGAAATAGGACACTATGCTTTTGTCAGAGGGTCTGCGAAAAACAGGAAGGCCTTCGGCAAGAGGGACACAGTGGCTGCAAAAATAGGACTGGGAGTAGGACCACGCTGTTGTGCAAAGACTTGATAGGAGCCAGAATGGATTCGACGGCACCTAACAACAACAACTCCTGGAAATGACTTTTAAGGAAGACCTTGTTATCTGGCTGTGCATGCAGACGACTGAACTGACTTGTAGAATACCTTCCACTGCACTGTGCTTTCCTGTTCCAAAAGATGACTCAGTAGTGTCCACGCATATTTATCACACATTCCCACAGTACACTGGGCTTATGAAATTGCATGTTTTCATTTCCCCCATGTGGACACTGGGGAAAGTACTCAGTCTCACATCAGTAACTACAAAGATCTTGTAGGCTCTATGGACATGCTAACCCCAAACCCAATGAAAACTACTGCCATCAAGTTGATTCCAACTCACAGGGACCCTACAGACAGAGTAGAGCTGTCCCATAGGGTTTCCAAGAGTCAGCTGGTGGATTGAAAATACTGACCCTGTGGTGAGCAGTTACGCTCTTAACCACTTCAGCACCAAGGCCCCATATGCAAACTAATCTTTAAGACAGAGTTATTTGAAAACTTGCTATAATTCTGTGGTAATAAAGAAAATGCTGAATTGACATAAAGTTGATCAAGTAAAGGATCCTTCAATAACGAGGTCCCGTTTGGACACCTCACAGAGGCTGTATTTGTAAAGCCACAACACCCACATTTACCATGTTTTTTGATTAGTCTTGACAAATAGCCATGAAACGTTACATGACCCCAAAACATGTAGAAATTAAAGATTATTATAAAAATGGGTGTTCAGTTTGCCACGTACCCTATGTCTTACGTGAAATTTATGATGTACATAATTTTCCTCAGTGTGAATAATTCAATGTTTAATCAAAAAATTGAGACAACCAGGTCTGCTGCCAATCAAACCGCCTGTGCATCAAGGAACCACACGTTCCAACGAAAACATCACCACTGTCCGTCAGAGCGCATGCAGGAATCCATCCCAGTCAATTGCTCACTGAGCACAAGAACAGGGTCCTTCAATGACCACAGTTGAGCCGATTTTGCTGGGACAAGGTAGGGAGGAGATTCCAGGTGGTATCTGCCCACCATGTACCACCAGCTCTTACAAGGTCAGGGTCTTCAACAGTGGTGGAAGCCACAGCCAAAGTAACTAGGTACCAAGCAGGGGCTCCACGCCCTCAGTGGCTTCCCTGAGGAGTCCCCATGGGGCCTGGTGCAGTGGACAGGACATGTAGGAGGGCTGGAAGAGGAACACTTACTCCTGGGATCAGGGGCTCAGGTTGGCAGGTGTTAGGGGGAGGGATTTCAGGTCAGAGGAACCAGAGCTCTCTGCCCATTTCTGAACTAGGTTGTTTTGTCCTTTTTGTTGGTGACTTTCAGGAGCTTTCTGGATATTCACTTTGGATACTGAACCCTTATCCCACAGACAGTTTCCAAATATCTTCTCCCACTCAGCAAATTTTGATAGTGTTCTCTGAGGCCCAGACATAATCATTTTGTTGAAGTCCCCCTTAGACCTGTGTTTTCTGTGTTACTCATTTCTTGGTGTATCTAAGAATCTACCTATGAATCAGGCACTGAAAACCCTAGGGAGCACAGGTGTCCTCTGACACACACAGGGTCACTATGGTCAGAATGTCCTGGATGGTGACTGGTTTCTTTTCTCACCTTCTCTCTGCTTCGTGTGTCCTTTCTCCCACTAAAGGTAAGTCTGTGTGACTCACTACAATTCCAGGTGGTGGGAGGAGGAGCATATAATGTCATGGCCAAAAAAGCTGTGAATCCTCTGCCTTGTTGTCAGTATCTGTATTGTGGGTTCAGCCCACCATTGTGTATCTGTTAATGTGACACTAGTTTCTGGATGTTGTCGATGTCAACAGTTAAGGAGCAAGGGTCATCTCTGAGTGTGAGGTTTATGGAGGAAGCTGGCCAGGAGAGGGCATGGACCATGTACTGAAGTTAGGATGCCAGAGCAAGTTAAACAGAGTTAGTGGATTGATGTACTTTTAGAGTAGATGTCAACTGTATTATATACTTTATTGTTTTCTGTCTCTGATTCCTGTTTTCGGTAGGAGACCACCTGCTCTATCATCCCTGCGCTAGGAGAAATTCTTATACCACAACCATTACAGGAAATATAATGTGCATCATCTGTAAGACATTATGCAGACTGAAATCAGTCTGATGAAAAAGGACAAGTACTGTATGAGATCACTACCATAAGGACTTCAGAAAAGGTTAAAGCACAGAAGATAATAATCTTTGATGGTTACAAGGGTGGGGCGGGAAGGAAAGGGGTATTCATAGATTAGACAGCAGACAGGAATTAGGTTAGGTAAAGGGAATGACAGGATACAGTGGAAGGGAGGTTAGCACAACTGGATCATACCAAAACCTAAAAGGTTTTCAAAATGAAACCCAATGTTTTGAAGGACAGAGCAGCAGGAACAGCCACCTGGGGACCACAGTTTCTGGGGATATCTAGGCTAATTAGCACAATTAAGCTGTTTCAAGAAAATGTTCTGCATACTACTTTGGTGACTGGCATCTGGCCTCTTCAAAACTACCAAGTGTCCATCTAGGTGGCATCAACTGGTCCAATCCACCTGGAGCAGTGGTGAATAAAGGACATCAAAGAAAAGCAGAAAACACAAACCCAGCATACAGAAGGGAAGACGTGATCCAGAGACTTCAACAGCATGAGAGAGGAGAACTGGATGGTACCGGGCCACCACCAGTGGCTGCGCTGACATGGAACACAAGGTAAAGTCCCTGATGTAGCAGGAGGAAGACGGGTGTGCAAATAAGAACTCTACTAAAACACCACATGCTATCAAAAAGTCTACATTTGATGGTCTGTCAGACAGAGGGTTCACTCAAGATATGGCCCCTACACTCTCTGTTAGCGCAGAGCCAAAAGAGGACCAAAGACAACTCTTCAGACAAAGACTGGACTGTAAGACACACAGTGATGCTGGCAAAGAGGGTGCGTCTTGGCTTAAACATACACACAAGGCTAGCTGAGCAGTTCCTCTCCAGAGGTGAGAGGACAGTGCAGGGGGACAGGAGTTAGTTGAATGGATATGGGAAATACAGGGTGGAAAGAAAGAGTGTGCTGTCACAGGGTGGTGGGGGTGAGAGCGGTTAGGCTTGCCCAGTAATGTGTGCTTGGGGTTTTCCACGACACATTGATTTGGATTGTATACTTTTACTTACAGGACAATAAGAGAGTTAAAAAGAGAGAGACAGAGTCAATACCAAAGCAGAGAGATCTTACAAGCAATAAGAAAGAACAGCCAGGAGCAGAGAACCGTCCTCAGAACCTGGGATCTTAGCACTAAGGATCCTGTGGAAATGCGAGACAGAAAGATCAGGAAGTTTGGGCAGAGAAACAACAGTAGGAGACCGTTGCGGGCTCTCTGGCCCAGAGAGGAAGAAAGCTTGCTGGTGGAGTAGGGTGCCTCTGGCAATCATCAGCACCTAAGTTCTGTGTGGGAGGCAGTGAATTACTGAAACCAGTAGAGGAAGTACAGAGTGCCGCGAACGGACAGGTGGTGTCAGAACTGGCCAAGATGGATGAGAGAAGAGACAAATCTGAATTCTGCCTCACAGTCATGTTCTGAACCACTAACATCTATTTGATCACATCCATTACTTTCCTGATCCACAACCAAACTGTATCTAAGCCTCCTCACATTCTTCCTGACTTTCTTCCTAACAAGCACCCACCTGATGTCCTTCATTCACTGTTGACATCTCCAAAAATCTATCTGGAGCCCAGGAACTGGAGTGTTCTATTTTAAATCTCAGATACACTCTGCCCTATCTCTGCTGAATACCCAACAGTGCCTGTCTACTGGCCTTCAAAAAACGCAGAGTAGTCAGCCCAGTTCTAAAGGACCTGCCTGCCATGGCCTCCTCCAACGAGGCTCACACCACCCCCAAATCCCAACCCGTGGTTTCTTTTTGCTGCTTCGGTAATCCCTGACTTTCATTAAGGAATGCAGATACTGAGTGCTCTGCTCCCTCAGGGATTTACACACTAATATTTCCCAAATGATTCTTTCCACCCTGATCCATCTCAGATGTCATCAGCTCTACTCAACCATGTATGGAGCTGAGTCTAACTAATTTCTTGACTCTTTCCTTAAATAATCTGCAATCTATCCTGACTCTCAGGATAGGTCCTTTTAGTAAAGCTATTAGATGTCCCTGGTTTTTCATTATTTATTTAAAACTGTCTTCCATGTGAGACTGTAAACCTATGGGCAGACTCTCTCTGTATTGTTTTCTTGTTCTTTCTGGCCTGTGTCACTGATCGTTAAGGACACACACAGATTATCACCTGCTGTATGTACTCTTAGGAAACCCTGCTGGCACAGTGCTTCAGTGCTACATCAACTAACCAAAAAGTTGGCAGGTCAATCCCACCAGGTGCTCCTTGGAAACTTTATGGAGCCATTCGACCCTGGTCTACAGGGTCACTATGAGACAGCATTGACTCGATGGCAATAAGTTCAGGCTCTTTGGGCATACACTCTTGAGCAGTACTATACAAATGGAAGTTTCACTGAAGGCACATAGGTTCTCTTTCTCAACAGTGCACAAAGGTAGACACTTGCCCTATGTGGCTACCAAGCACTTGAACTCCACTCGTTCTTCTGAATCAAAAGGGTGTGAAAGTTGCCATCATCACAACGGAGAACTTGAGAGCTTGGTTCCTGCAAACCTGTAACACAGGATATACAGAGCTTGGAAAGGGAACACTCAGTCCAGCTGGGTTGTGTTTACATTATGAAAGTCTACCTCAACTGGCAGGAGGGGCACTATCAGAGAAGGTGACATCTGAAGTGAGTCCATGAGATGCCTAAGGTTACAATGTTTTCTTCAATCAGAGGAAATACCTAGTGCAAAGGGTGAAAGGCAAAGAAAATCTTCACCTCAGTGAAAAGTCTTAAAAAGTGTACTGTGCTTCATGACACGGGGCCTCTGGATTTCACCCCAAACAGCATTTCTACCAGCATTTTACCAAGCATCAGTTTCCTTTACAGAGATAGATACCATAAGGAGGAAAGAGCCTCTCTTCTTCCCAAGATCCCAGTTGGACTGCAGATATTATTTAGAGGAGGAACAATCAGCTAATACTCCACAACACATCTTCTGGATCCAGTCTCAAGGTGTTCTTAGGGTGGGGTAGAGCCACAGAGAGACCAAGTGGGATGCTGCTCCCAAAACACCTAAAGTGTGGAAGCGGTTTTAGAATTTGGTAATGCTTACAGCCTGGGAGACTTTGTGTGTGCCTAACAGGAAAAGCCTAGATTGTCAAAGACAAAGCTGACGAGGCTCCAAAGGAAGTCAGGACGGCCATACGTCAATTCTCTCTCAGTTGTAGAGAACACACAGGATGCCAGCAAGAGAACGCTGCTAGAAAGATGCATGTTAAATGGGCTTCTGGTGAGGCTTTAAAAGAAGATGACAAACACAGGGTTGGTCAGTGGAAGAAAGCAGATGCTTTTTACACACGAAGAACTCGTCTGAATTACCTTCCAAAGTTTGGTGGCAGGCAGACTTTTAAGTGATGGATTTCCATAATTAGCTGAGGAGGTTTCTCAGGAAGATCATAAAAGTGCAGCGTGGGATCTCCTTGATGCCTAGAGTGAAAAAGTAAGGAGAAAGAAATGGACTTAAAAATGAACTGTGCAAAATTAAAACAAAACTTAAAGACATGGAAACTTCTGCTATACAAAGGACATGTAGTCTAGAATTTTCACCAAGCATACGGCTGCACCATCTTTTGTAAAAGAGATTAAGCCAGTCACTGATGACTCTAACCAACTACCAGAGCAGCAAAGTCATCAGATAAGGCAGAAGGGGACAGAGAAGGAACAAATGGAAACAACACTGTCTGTCTCTTTGAGTTGCATAGACAGCGAACTGGTCAAAGGAGCTACAACTCTTGACTTTCAAGAAAAGCACAGGGCCATGCTTGGAGCATTCCAAACATCAGCAGACATGCTGGAAGGAGCACGGGAAACAGGCAGGGCCACCTCAGCTTCACAGTATAGAGTTGCAGCCTTTGTTATAGTTACCTAGTGCAGCTTTAATGAAAATACCACAAGCAGATGGCTTTAAAAAAGAATTTTGCTTTAGATTTTTATGATTAAGTACACAATCCAAGTCAATTTTGCACACCCGCCTCTGTACAACTCTATCTGCTCTGCCTACCCTGTGACAGCACACTCCTCCTTCTCACTCTTTACTACTAGTATTCTCCCAGTGAGCACCTGTCCCCTCCTCTCCACCTTTTCCTCTCTCCTCTACAAAGAAATCGGCAGTGCAGCCTTCTAGAAATGGGTAACACCATAAAGTGCACACACCACGTGCTCACTCTGTGTCCCCAAATCCAGTCCATTCTTAGTCTGAAGTGTTGACCTCAGTGCTGGTCTCAGGTCTGAGGCAGCAGCAAGTCTAGGGACCATGTTTCCAGGGGACCCTCCAGGTTTTCAGACCATCTCTTCTGGTGTTTTAGTAGAGCTCTTCACCTGCACATCTCTTTCTCTCCTTTATGTCAGGGACTCTATATCGTGTTTCCTATCAAGAAAAATTTTATTGGTCACATCCAGTAAGTTAAAAGATCAAATTCATGGTGACAGCTCCTGCGGGAGGCTTTCTCTGCAGGCACTGGAGGAAGCTCCTCGTCCTCAATGTCCCCCTGGACTGGAGGCTTCTGAGGCACAGGGACCCTGGGCTTTTCCAAAGGATGCGCTCAGCTCCTGCCACTGCTTTTTGGTGGCATGAGGTCCTCAAATCTTAGCTTGCCTTCCTTCCTGTTATGTTCCAAGAGGCCACATCAAGCCACAAGACAATCCCACACATTAAGTTCTGCCCCACCAACTCAACTGTAGCCCATCCATCCTAATTAACATCAGAGAGACAGGGTCTACAACAGGAAAGACATTACACAATACCGGGAATCATGGCCTAGCTAAATGGCTACACAGATTTCGGGAGGAACACAATTCAATCCATGACAGCCTTCTAGGTTTTAAAGAGTCAGATCTTCATCCACTCAGTTCTGGGGGATGGGATCACTGCCCAAAGCTGAGGTGACAAGCTGCCATGCCCAGAGGGCCTTCTGGAGCTCAAGGCATGAAGCTGCCACTGACATGGACCAGGAGAATAGGATCCCTCAAACCAAGGGGCTTCAGGTGCCATCCTAGTGGGCCTGGAAGGTGCAGCTGAATCCCAGAGCCTAGGGTCCTCCACTGAGAATCCAGAGAGCATGTCCCACACTGCCAGAGTCCACAAGACAGGAATAATTTCCAGATGGTACCAAAAAGCACAGGATTATTTTATAGCTTCGACAGCTAACATAAATTGTTCTGCTGGATTTTGAACTTGCTTGGTGCCCGCTATCCTTTTTTTTCCTTCAATTTCCCCCATTTGGAAGGGAAATGTTTACCTTGTGCCTGTGGCACCACTGTACTTCAGAAACAGTCTTTTAGATTCCATAGGCCTACAGATTCAGAATTTGGCACCTGATAAAATAGTCCTAAAGTCTCAATTATGTTTGATAGACATGATTCAGAAGATGCGATTCTGGTCTTGGAGTTGATTTAAGATGACTCAGATAATGTGATGGGGTGATTCTGTTTTGTATGTTTCAAGGACATGAATTTGGAGGCCAATGTGTGGAAGCAAACACTGATGGCATAGTGGTTAAGCGCTATGGCTGCTAACCAAACACTGAGCAGTTGAAATGCACCAGGCACTCCTCATAAGCTCTACAGGTCAGTTCTACTCTGCCCTATAGGGTCACTATGTGTTGGAATTGACTCCATGGCAGAGGTTTTGTAAGAGTGGAATCTTATGGACTGAATGTGTTGCCCCCAAATCTGTGTTGTCAATCCTAGCCTCTATGCTATGGTTATAAGCCTATCTGGGAATGGGTGGTCTTAGTTATGTGAATGATGCAGGATTAGTGTAGGGCATTATCCTGAGTCAATCTTTTTTGAGATATTAAAGGGATTAAATGAGCCAGCCAGAAATCAGAAATGGGGAAACGAGGTACCAAGCCACGTGAAGATCACCCAAGGACAGAAGTTCAAAGAAACAAAGACCAGAGCATGCACGTAGTCTTCTCCTAGAGCACCCATCAAAATTCAGACTTGAGTTGCCTAAATGGTAAGAAAAGAAATGTGTTTGTTCAAGCAACCCAGTTTGCTCTGTCTGTCACAGCAGTACTAGAGAACTAAAGGGACCCTAGTGGCACAGTGGGTAAGGGCTCAGCTGCCAATCATAAAGTCAGCAGTTCAAATTCACCAGCAGCTCCTTGGCAACCCTATGGGGCAGTTCTACTCTGTCTTACAGAATCCCTACAAGATGGTAGCTACTCAAGGGCACTCAACAATGACAACTAACTGAATAAAATACTTTTGTAGCAAGGTTCACAGGAGTACTATTCAGAAGAGCTGAACAGTGGAAATAACTCAAATTCCCATCTGCAGATGCATGGATAAACAGTAAGTCCATATAATGGAGTACTATCCAGTCATAAAAAGAAATGAAGTTTTCATAAATGCTACAACATGAACCTTGAAAATACTAAATGAAATGAGTCAGACACAAAAGGACAAATATTTTATGAACTTACTTGCATGAAATACCTAGAATAGGCAAGTGTATACAGACTGAAGTTTATTAGTGGACAAACCAAACCCACTGCCGTCGAGTCAGGTCTGATTCATAGCGACCCTATAGATCAGAGCACAACTGTCCCCCGGAGTTTCCAAGGAGCGCCTGGTGGATGTGATCTGCCGACCTCTTGGTTAGCAGATGTAGCACATGACACCACCAGGGTTTCTTTATTTTAGTAGTTACCGGGGGCTAAATGGAGGGAGGAAGAGGAGTTATAGCTGCAGCACAAACCGGTTTCTGCTGAGGGTGATGGAAAAGTCTGGACACTGGTAGTGGCGATGGTTGTACACACAGCCAGAGTTAATGTTACTAAACAGGGAAAAAAACTTAAAAAGGAAAAAAATGTTACATTTATTTTACCAAACACATACAAATGCAAATTAGAGTGACATGAACATTAAGACACGATCAAATAAATAAATAAAGCAACTTAGTGTCTTGGACTCAGTGTGTTAAGCAAAATGGGGAGAATTTAGATACTATGGCAACAAAGAGAGGAAAGTGGGTATTTCCAGATTTTCATGCCCACCTTAGGCTGTACTCACCTATGAGAAACTATAGCGTGCAAATGCACTCCACAAGGTCATCAAACCTTGGTCACCTTCTTAATGTGAAAAAAAGAACTACTTCTAGGGTAAGAAAAAAAACCCAAAAACCTGAGAGTTGTAATTTTACACAGGTTAAAACAAAAAAGAGACTACGTTAACGGCATTTGAGTTAGCAATCATTTCACAAACTTGACACTTAAGACACTTCACCCATTTGAAATAAAATATATAGTTGCTCCTAGACCTTCTGGTGTTAGTTACCGTGGAGCGGATTTCAACTGATGGTCACTGCATGTGTGCAGAGGACAACTTCTCCACATGGTTTTCAAGGCTGGGACCTTTGGTAACAGATCATCAGGCTTCTCTTCCAAGACATAGCTGGGTGGGTTTGAAGTCATGACATTTCAGCTAGTAATCTTAACCATTTACGCCTTCCAGGGACTCCCTACTTGGCTTTTTATGATCTATATTTTCTCCTATTTTCTTATACTTACATTCCATAGATTGGAGAAATGTGTTTAGGACCTTCATTCTACATTACATTTAGTTTCAAGGGAAACATATTCTCTAGTCATACTACAGATGCCACACATTCTTTACTCAATTTAAGTGTTACTTCTTTATGTTCAAAACTCTAAATTACAATTCTCTAGAAGTTGCACATTTCCCATTTATTTAAGGAAGGACTGTGTAAAATAATTATTACAAATGATGAGGTAACATTTGCAGTGATGCGGCATGGCTGCCAAAGAATGAGTGAATCCGTCTCAGAAGTAAACCTGAATGCTCCCTAGATGCAAAGATGACAAGACTGTATCTCACATAGTTTGGCCATGTTATCATGAGGGATGAGTCCCTACAGAAGACCATCATGCTTGGTAAACTACAGAGAGATGGCTTGATACAATAACTACAATTAATGCAAGCATAAAAAAATGATTTTATAAAGCCACAGGCCAGTCAACATCTTGTCCTATTGTACACGGGGTCACTAGGGGTTGTAACTCAAGAGACAGTAATGTAATAATGTGTGACTGACCCTCGAGGATCTACTCAAGTATTGTGATTTGTTCTGAGGTTGAACCACTGACCTTTCAATCAGCAGCTGAGTGCATCACCATAGCGCACCACCAACAGTCCTCTTTATAACATATGCCTCCCATTTGGCCCTCATTGTTACATTCACTATTATGAACCTGGCAATATGACTGCCTTTGGCTCCAAGAAGCCTTCAACCTCATAGCAAAAACTATGGCTGAATCACCTGGATCTAAGCTGGCTCAGATCCTGTCTCAGCTAACCACTAAATTCTCTGACAATCACTGGGTGTTTGATCTTGATAAATCCCTCATCGGCCACATTACACTGTATCTGCAGACCACGTAGGAATGGCCATATTGTTTGTCACATAATCATGATGAAAATGTGTGCTTTATAGTCACAGAAATGCTAGGAAACGTGCCTGTTATTTGCCTCCTGACTTTGGGATAAATTTGAGACAGATATGGGGAAAGATGTAGCAGTCGGCTTCCAGAAAGATTACAGCCTTCCAAACCCTATGGGGCAGGCCACACGGTCGCTACGAATCCAACCTGACTTCAGGGCAATCTTTTTATAAAATGTTTCTAAATCCACTTACTAATTTTCAACTCATGGTTTAAATTCATATCTTAAACTCCTATAGCCATTGAAAAAAACAGATACATACAAACCTCATCATCATCTTATTTTGTGTATGAACAGCAACACTCAGAGCGCTACCGCACACCAGACAGGGTGGGCGCAGGGTATTCAGAGTCCGGCCAACCAGCCTGAGCTTCCCGACTGTGTTTTTCAAAAAACGTCCAAGTTGATTCTACTGACCCGAAAAACCACTTTTCCTGAGCGCAGTCCCATGAGTTTACGCGTTACTGCACCCAGAGACACTGCACCATCCACCTACCACGCATCCAGCCTGTGGTAGTTAAGACAGCGGGTGTGCCCAGTAGCCTGGGAGCCACAAGGCGGCCGTTGAAGAAAGACGTTGGAGGGAGCTCCCCCAATGGAACACGCACCCTCCAGACACCTTTTCCCCTCTACACAGTCCAGCTAATGGCATGGCCCATGGCTCTCGAAGGGCAGAGAAACCAGTAATGTGTAAGACAGCAGGAGCACAGCCTTCAGCTCCGTGGGCTGTACTTGCTTCTGGACCAAGCAAAACACACACAGACCCAAAACCTCCCTCACACAAAATCTGCGGCTAGATCCAGCATGGCTGCCGGGCCGCAGATTAGCCCTTCCGCTTCCGGTTTTTGGCAATCCTGTCCTGCAACCTCATGGGCTCAGGACCCAGGCACAGAGGGCTCCACCTAGTGGCCGTGGAGTTCAGTGCCTTTCCCTTGGACTAAGGATCCACCTGCTGACGGCTTGACTGCCTCTGGAAACAAAAGCCTGAGTGTTCTGAAATGCCCACAACTTAAAGACAATTCAGAAGGCAAAGATTTCTAATATGCCCGGGTAGCAAAGGAAGATGTATTTGCATACTTCTCCATTTGACAGTTAATATCTACCCCTCATATATATTTGCCAGTCTTTAAAATTGTTCTAAGTGCCTCCTTTGGCTTCTCTTTCATGGTTTGTCTTCTCTTGCATACCAGGTGTCTTTCCTTAGGAACAGGCCACTTACTCTGCAAACCCAGTCTGAATGCTGCAAGAGCTGAGGACAACTAAGATGGGTAATTTCCAGGACGAGAGGCAGGTAAGCACTGTTCTTTCTGAGATTAGAATTGCCACCCCTGCTCTTCTTTGTTCATTGTTAGCTTGATATATATTCTTCCATCCTTTAATTTTCAGTTTGTTCCTGTCTTTAGGTCTCAAGTGAGTTTCTTGTGGACAACATATGGATGGGTTGTGTCTTTTGATCCAAGATGACACTCGGTGTCTCTTTACTGGAGCATTCAGTCTATTCACATTCAATGTAATTATTGATAGGTATGTGTTCACTGCTGCCATTGTGGTATGTTTATTTTTACGTCGATGTTTTCTCTGTTGTTCTTATTAGTCTGTTCTGGGACACTCTTTTGTGAGTTGATTTTTCACCTTTTTCAGAGCTGGTTTTATAGTTGTTGAGACTCGTGTGTTAGATTTCTTGAAATGGTAGGATACATCTTTGTTGTGCTTTACAGCTGTCTCTATGAACCCCCTTAATAAACTATTTATAAACCCAATTTTAATTACTACCAGTCTGGTCATCTTCCTCTCCATCTGGAAGGACTATAACGACTGTAGTACATCCCTCTTTTTATTATGATGACAGCATAGTTTTCATGATGATCACTAGATTGCTTCTTTCCAAATCAAAGCTGTGATTTACTTTGGAGCCTTCCCTAAATGAGTAGAGTATTGAGTAGTGTGTCGTTCTAAAATATAAAGTTAATGGTTTCGTTCTTCTAAGCCAAAGCCAAGAACTTCTTTCAGTATTTCTTGTAGTTTGGGTTTGGTTTTTACAAAGTTTCTTGAGTTTCTGTTTATCTGGGAATGTTTAATTTCATTTTCGTATTTGAAAGATAGTTTTGCAGGATATATAATTCTCGGTTGGAAGTTCTTCTCCTTCAAGACTTTGAATGTGTCATGCCACTGTCTCCATGCCAGCATGGTTTCTGCTGAGAAATCTGACGAGAGCCTACAGGGTTTCCCTCTGAATGTTAGCTTTGCCTTGAGTCTTGCTGCCTTTAAGAGTTGCTGCTTATGTTTCATTTTGTTAAGCTTGATTATAATATGTCTTGGAGTCTTTCTTTTGAGATCTATATTGGGTGGCGTACGATATGCATCTGAGATGTCTATATTCTCTTCCTTCATGATTTCTGGGAAGTTTTCTTTCAGCAACTCAGCAACAATACTCTCTGTGTTCTCAGATGTCTCACCCTGTTCACGGACTCCAATTAATCGAAGGTTGTTCCTCTTAATAGAGTCCCACATGCTTCTTAATGTTTCTTCATTTTTCTTGTTTCTTTTTTCTGATTTCTGCTCATAGACGGTGGCATCAGTAGCTCTGTCTTCCAAGTCAGAAATTCTTTTTTCCATTTGTTCCATTCTGTTTTCTTGGCTTTGCATGGAAGTTTCTATGTCTTTGATTTTCTTCTTGATCTGCTGGATTTCAGAGTACTGGTGTTCCATCAGATCGAACAACTTGCTTAATTTTTCATTTTGTTCTGCTGCATTTTGCATAAGGTCTAGAAGGGCTCTGTATATAATCAATTTGTATTCACTTCCTGATGCTTTCATAAAAGTGTTTTCATCTGGAAAACCCCTTGGTTGCTTTGTTTGGGAGCCTTCTGAAGCCATGAGTGATTGCTTGTATGCCACAACTGTCTGTTGCTTTTTGGGTCCTATGTGAGTATATAGAGGCTGGAAGAGGTACTGTGAGGATGGATTGCAGATGTTTCTCTAGGCTGTCTTCAAATGTAAAGCAAAAGGTATCTGACCAGTTCACAAGTCAGTTAGGTTTTCAGGTGTAGAGGTCCCTCTTCTCATCCGACAAAGTAAGCACCACTGTATCCAACCCCAGATGATAACAAACTAGCTCCGAATACAGCAATGCTACTGCTCTGTTGGCCTCTACTGACAGGGCCTAGCCTTATCCAACACTGCGTCGAGTACTGGTTTTGTGATAGAAAAGCGCTCTCCTGTGGGCAGGGTCTGGCTCCCAAGCTAAGAATTAGGTCCAGCTGTGGCCACCATACCTAAGATGGCGTCCTCCACACAGGCAGCAGACAGAGGGGCTAAAGGTGCCGAGAGGTAGTCATTCCTCTCCTTCTGTTGCAGGGCCCCCAACGTAGGCAGCACTGTGCAAAATCACTACTTTTCTGATGGAGAAGCACTGTCCCGTTTGCAGGCGCTGGCTCCCAGGCTAAGAACGAGGTCCCGCTAAAATCTCGGTACCAACATGGCGTCCCGCACCCTGACCGGGGAGCTCCGCACAAACCCGCTGAGGCAGCTACAATACGAAAGGCTCAAAGTGTCTAGATTAACAGAGTCCCGAGCCTGGCTCTCAGAACATGGGAATTTCGCCTGCCTATGCCCCCAGCAGCGCGTCTGAGTCCAGCCGCCGGGCAAGACCCAGCTCCGCCCGCCAGCCGAGACCGAGGAAAAAAAAGTCAAAACGGTGCGTTTACCTTCCGTCCGTGAGAGGCGAGGCTAGCAGGGAGTGGGAGTCAGCGAAAGAGAGGAGGTTTTTCGCTGAGTGGTATGAAGTCCCAATTAACAGCTCTGTGCCGTGTCCTGAGGCTGATTAGGTGCTCAGAAGGCTCTGTTTGATTGTCAATTCAGGTCTTGGTTTCCAGAGGGATAGAAGGAGACATGGGCTTAGTCGGCCATCTTGACTCCGACCCCCAGCACTGTTCTTTCTAATGGTAAAAGGTGAAGTTCTTTTGAAAATGACTACTACAAACAAATTTTCCTTTTTTCTCAGGTACACACATGTATAACAAGTTCATAATGTGCATTCATCTGAAGTGGTCAACGCCTCAGTCTTGACATTTGGATACATACTTACATAACCTCATTTAACATCAAGGGCCCATTTTGTGGGAACTTGCATAAAATGGGAATTCCAGAACAATTGTGCTCTTAAGGAATCTGGATATGGATCAAGAGGCAGTCATGCAGACACAACAAGGGGACACTGCATGGTTCAAAGTCAGGAAAGATGTGTGTCAGAGTTGTATGTTTTCATCATACCTTTTTAATGTGTATATCTAGCAAATAATCTGAGAAGCTGGTTTCAACAAAGAAGAACAAGGGATCAGGACTGGACGACGACTCACTAACCTTCATTACACAGGCAACCACCTTATTTGCTGGAAGTGAAGAAGATTTGAAGTACTCACTGATGAAGAACAAGGACCACAGCCTTCAGGATGGATTGCACCTGGTCACAGATTGACTGTGTTCCCTCAACAATCTGTGGCAGTTTGGCTGTGCCATAACTCCTGGTATTGTGTGATCTGCCTCCATGTTCCTGCCTCTATGATATTCATAAGGGTGGATGGGGAGCAGCTGTGTTAGCAGAGCAAGATTCAATGTGTAAGTTGGTTTTGTGCCTTGAGGTGCTCTCTTGAGATATAAAGGAAAAAAATCCAGCAGAGAGAATTGGGAACCTCACACCATCAAGAAAGCAGCACAGGGAGAAGAGTGTGTCCTTCAGACCCGAGGTTCCTGCACCAAGATGCTCCCCAACCAAAGACTGACGCAACACAAGAACTTTACTCCAGAGCCGACAGAGGGAAAGCCCTTTCCCTGAATGTGGCCTTGTAACTGACTGGACTGTGTAAGAATGAACTTTTCTCTTTGAAAGCCATCCACTTTGTGGTATTTCTGTTAGCAAAGCACTAGCTGACTAAAACACCAACATCAAGAAAACAAAAATCCTCGCAACTGGACCAGTAAGCAACATTGTGATAAATGGAGAAAGCACTGAGGTTGTCACAGATTTCATTGTACCTTAGCTTTTTCTTCTTCTTTCCCAAGTTCCACAGCTTGGTTGTGGACTCAGGAATCCTATTCTAATGAGAGGCCAAACCTTTGCCTTTAAGGGAGAGTATATACATAAAGAATAAATTAAACCTTTACTCAGAAATCAGAAAAAAATTTCTTATTTTAAAAAGGAAAACCCCAATGTTTTGTTTTATATGGTATCTAATATTAAAGCTCCTCAAAATCTCAAGAATTGATAAACTTTTGTCTGACATATGACACTTCAGACCAGATCAAATAAATATTTTTCAATCAATCTTATAGTGTAGTACCCCTTTAAATAGCAAAAATGAACTTACCCGTCAACCCACAGAAAAACGACACGAACTATAAAATGTAAAATCATACTTGTAGACACAGGAGACTAAATAGGCAGCTCCTGCCTGGAGGTGGGATGAGAAGGCAGAAAGGAACAGGAGCTGTCTGAATGGAAAGGAAGGGTATGCTATCACATTAGAGGGATTGCAACGAGGGCCATATTAACAATATGTGTCTAAATTTATGTATGCGAAAGCAACTTGAGTGGTCAACTTTTAAACAAAGCATTATACTACAGCATGAAAAAAAAAGCGACATGGAAAGCAAAGGTATATGAAGTGAAAGTATGACAAATATCTATTAATTTAAGACCAGTAATTTACCTGAAAGGTTTTGGACATTATGTTAAGTCTGTAATTGAAACAAAGTTCGTCTCAACAGTCCAGGTTTGCACTCAACTTTTCCTAGGTCCCATATTTTGCCCAGTCTACGTTCTATCAACTGCCTTTGGAAATCACAGTCTCTCTGGTCAGCTGGTCAGGGTCGAAACATTTTTACAGGCCATTTCAGATGTGTCTCAAGCTTCCCATGCAACAAAGACAACTTGTTTACAGTTCTTTCACAATTTCGATACACCCAATTTCAGATAATTGTAATCCAGTACCGTTGAATCAATTCTGACTCATAAAGACTCTATAGGACAGAGGAGAACTGCTCCATAGAGTTTCCAAGGAGCACCTCGTGGATTAGAACTGCCCGTCTCCTGGTTAGCAGAGTAGCACTAAACCACTATGCCACCAGAGTTTCCTCGGATAATTATAGACAGTAGCAATTCTTGTTGGTACTTATCTTAAAAATGTCTCCACCTAGTTGGAAAGGTCTTTCAGAAGCTGTTCTGGAGCTATAGCACTTCAGAGGCTGGAGAACAGGGAGCGGTGATCTTGCCCTGCCCTCATTCCTTTGACTCATAAAAGATACACGTGAGTTTTGAAGAGCAAAAGATAATTTATTTCCCTTTTACTCTTATGAAACTATTACTTAAGACAAACATACCTTTTATCTTGTCTAGGACCTTCAGCCAAGGTCTGTAAGTTGGTCTTTGCAGTTCAGTCACAGTTATTTTCTTGATCTACTCAAAAATTCTGCTTTCTTAGCCACCTCAGTCGGAAACCCTGGTGGCCATACTGGGTGAAGTGCAGCATTGGCTAACTGAAAGGTCACCAGTTGGAATCCACCAGGCGCTCCCTGGAAACTCTATGGGGCAGTTTTACTCTGACCTCTAGGGTCACTAGCAGTTGGACCTGACTCGACAGCAGTGGGTTTTTATCCACCTCAATTAGCTTAGCCAAGATACTCCCCACGCTGAGGAGGAGGATTTGGGCATGAAAGATTTCTTCGACATGTGGAACTAGCTGTCAGTCTCCAAGAATTTGAACCAGAAATATCCTAAAATCAGACTGGGGGTGTGGGGGGACTCTGCTACAAGTAAAGCTTATACTGGCTATGACTCGACAAGACACAGAAGTCTCAACAAGACATATAAGACAAAGAGACTAAAGAAACACTTAACAGAAAAACATTTCTTCACAAAAATAGAGACAGTGCACATGATAATAGGAAAAATAAAACCAAGTCTGGGGTTAAATTGGCCCCATTTGCAACCCAAGGTCAAACTTTTGGAGCTTTCCACACACAACAAACACTGCCTACCTCACTAACACAATCTTTCAAAACTTCTCACAGAAAATTACAAACCAGGGGTCTCTGCACCTGAATACAAACTTGACCAAAATACTGAGTGGCTGAAAAATAGGTTTCTGGACAGAAGGCCAGTATGAAAAGTAAAGCTGGTCGGGCAGAAAAAGTTTAAAAGAAGTTCTCTGGCTCTAGCCAAGGGCCCAGGAGGTGGAGGGGTGACCCACGCAACCAGAAACCAAGGTGGGGTCACAACGAATGGTGGAAGATGGAGTCTCCACCAAGTGCAGAAAAATGAGAGGCGTCAGTCTTGGCAGCTGCTTATTTCTTCACTGCGGGCAAGTGAACATCTCCAGGACAGACACAAATGGTGTCAATCAGAGGTGAGGACAGAGATGAGAGAAAAGGAATGGTCCAAGAAGACACAGCACCAGCAGATTCTTTTCTCCAGAATGAGGCAACAGTAGCCAAGAATCGAGTAGGGTAAGGGGGATCTGACCCCACCCACAAGGCTTGATGGATGTCTTCTGCCTGTTATCAAAAGTCTAGGCCTTCCAGGACTTTTCCCTAGGACTTACTGCAAAATTCAAACCCAAAGACAAAGCGGGCCAAGACAATTGAGGGTTATCAGTTCCCAGCCCTCTATTCAAAAGGAGAGGCCACAAACCCAACACATGTATCCAGAACTTTCTAAAGAGAAGACCAAACACAAGGGAAAAGGGGGGAATAGTTGTACTGTGGAGGAAGGAGAGACAGGTAAGTTTAAGAAGCAGAGAAGAAAGATTTTCTTGTTCCTTTACCTGTCCATAACCCGGAGTAGTCACACATCTTTGGACAAGGCTTGTAGTCACAATTGTCTGGCGGCTGCTTGTCTGGTCATTTCAGTAAGGTAGCTTGTCCACATCCATCCTTCAGGGTTAGGGGTCTTTCATTGTGGACACAGGGAAGCTTAAATATGATAAATCTGGAATGATGCTTGCATCCACAACGGAAGTTCATGATTACAAAGAAAAATGTTCAGACTAAACTTGAGGCCAGGTGGAGCCATCCAAAGGATATCAATTAGACAGGAATCACATGGACATAGATGGACCACAGAAACTCTCAGGGCATACCAGTAAAGTGTTGTCTTCTAACCAAAGGATCAGCAGATCAAATCCAGTAGGCAAGCCTTAGAAACTCCATGGTGCAGTTAGACCCACTGTGAGTTGGAATGGACTTGACAGCAGTGGGATTGGTTTATTGTATTTTTGTCTAGACCATGGAGGACGGTACTGCAGCCATCCTAGTGAGAGATGTTGGTGGCCTGCACGAAGACTGAGGGAATGCACACACACTGAATGCAAGGACATATGAAATATTCAGGAGGCAGAAGAGATAGCCTGTGGTGACGATGGACATGGGAGGTGACAAATAAGAAGCACCAAGTTTGGGACATCAGGCTCTGTATTTGGTGACAGGGGAAAGAGCAGTTTCAGAGATGACAAAGACTTTAGGGTGGCCATGCTGGGGCCAAGTAGTCGAAGTAATGTCCCAGGAGGGGAGTGGGCAAGGGGTGTGGATTTGGACACCTAGAGTTGGTCAGCAGAATCCACATAAATGGATGAGTTCACTCAGCAAATTAAGAACAATACAAGAAGGGTTTGATACAAATAATGGTAGAGAAACGATTTCATTATCAATTAGAGCCTAAGGCCTTTCTTACTTGTGGGCTCGGTTGTCAGGACAGGTGCCAGAGAGGATGCTTGGAAGGACATGGAAGTGACAGCTTCTGCAGAAGAAACACCAGAATGGAAATCTAAGGAGAATGCTCTCTAAGAATACGCCAATGGTTAGTAGGGATGACATACTGTCTTAGTCATGTGGTGCTGCTCCAACAGAAATATTACAAGTACAAGGCTTTTCAAAGAGAAATTTTATTCTGCCAGTATATAGTAGACTACAAGTCGAAATTCAGATCCAGGAGAAGGCTTTCACTGTTGGCTCTGGAACAAGGTCTTTGCCTTCACTTTTCCCCTGGTTGGGGAGCATGTAAAGCACAGGGACCTGAGGTCCTTCTCCAAGGACGTGCTCTGCTCCTGCTACACCTTCTTGTTGCTATAAAGTCCCCAAATCTCTCTGCTGGCTTCTTTCTTTTATATCTCAAGGAATTGCCTCAAGGCACAACACAATCATACACACTGAGTCCTGCCCCACCAACACAAATGTCACCAATCCTCCCTCGTGAACATCACAGAGGCAAGGTTTATAGCATATAGGTACATCACACAGTATCAGGAATCATGGTCTAGCCAAATTGCTACACACATCTTTGGGAGGACACAACACAAACCACAACAGGTACTACTAAGGACGGAAATGTACAGTTCTCTGTGACACCCAGAAACAGAGCATCAGGCTCAAGCAGGGGGGCAAAGAAGAGACTGTCATTATCCCCAACTGGAGCCACAATCTCTGTATGTCTACTGTAGGACCTTTTCATTTTCTGACAGTAAGTAGTGGTGGGGGAGCGACTGGCAGGTCCAGGAGCTCCTATTGTTCAGGAGATGTGGAGTGGCACCCCATTACAGGGTCTGCGATGCTCACTGGACCTGGCCAGATTCGTTACCATAAAAACAACACTGTTCCTCCAAGATATAGGCAGGTGCTGCCCTCAGCTGCTGTTAAAAGATCAAGGACATCAAAGTAGGACACTACCACCTGCTAAGACCTTCAGCACGGGGACACGGGTCAGAGGCAAGTTATCCTATCACATCATCACGGGCAAAGACGTAGATGATGAGAGTCAAAAAGAGCCCCCAGACATCCTCCAACTTCCTGACACTAGAGATAAAAAAATCATGAAGGATCGCCATAATCCAAATATTTTAATGCTGTTGCAAATCATAGAGAATAACCTCATCTTCGGTATAGTGATGGAATACGTACCTGGAGGGGACTTGCGTGATCACCCAGAGATTCTTGGCTTCATGAGTGAAAAAGAGTCCCTGATAAAATTCCATTAACTAGTGAAGGCCCTACAGGTGTGCCACAACAAGTATACTGCACACACAGATAACAAACCAGAAAATGTGTTCTTGAATGTGAGAAAGAACATTAAACTCGCTCACTTTGATTTTGTAAAGTGAATTCACCAAGGAGGGCAGGCTGAACACTTGCTGTGGGAGGCTCCCTTATTATGCCCCAGAACTCCTACCTGGATAAAAGTACCAAGGACACCCTCGTGGGTGTGTGGAGCCTGGCAGTCACTCCGTATTTCGTGGCAAGTGGATCTCCACATTTTCATAGAGATGCCTTAAATGAGCCATGCAAGTAGGTACTGCAGGAAGAATATAACATTCCTTTCCATATGTCTGTGTCAAATACTCATTTGTCGCCCGCTTGCTCCATTTTAACTGTAACACAAGGGTAGCTCTTATCCCAAAGCCCATTAGTCTCTGACACCACATTGAACATGCCGCAGAGCCACTTAATGTTTTCCGCTGAAGAGGAAATCTGTGTGGGAACTACCATCTCCTAAGAACCAACGGCAAGGGGGCATATGCCGGAGTCAATTTATCCTGGAACATCAACACTGCCAAGAGGTAGCCAAGAAACGAGCTGAGAAGAGTCAACGGGCATCCTCCAAACTTCAAATACTAGAAACAGAGATAAAAATCTTAAAGGATCTCCATCCTTTGAGAACTTTAATACTGTTCCTTGCCAGAGAACAACTACATCTTTGGTACAGTGACAGAGTACGTAACTACAGGCGTCCTGTGTGATCATCTGGAGGCTCATAGCTCCATGAGCCAAAACGAGGCCCCCAAAATATTTGACCAATTAGAGTTGGCCTTGCAGGTTTGTTACAACAACTGTGTTATACACAGGGATATCAAGCTACAACATGTGCTTTTGGATGAGAGAAGGAATATCAAACTTCCTGACATTGGTTTGAGAACTGAATTCACCAATGGGAGTGACCCGAATGTTTTCTGCGGCAGTTTCCATTACAGTGCCTAGAATTCCTACAAGGTGAAAAGTACCACGGACCCCCTTAGATGTGTGGAGCCTGGAAATCACTGTGTACTTCAAGATAAGTGGATCTCTGCCTCTGCATGATGACATCATGGAGAAACAATATGACATTCCGTTCCATATGTCTACAACATGTGAATATATGCTAAGCCAAATACTCACCGGAGACACAAGAAAGACAGCCATATCAGAAGACATGCTAGAACTTCCATATGTGAATATGGATAATGAAGAAAAACCAAAGAGGTATGTGCAGCCGCTCCGAGACTATGAGGACCCCAGATGAACTGAGGCCAAAGTGAACACAGCTGAAAGGCAGAACGAGTTTCTTGACTCACTGTTGAATCAAAAATACAGTGACGTGATGGACACCCATCTGATCCTAGGTTACGACCTACCCTAGATGGAGAGTCATGCCAGAACCGTGGAAACCCAGGGTGCAGCACATTGCACTGATAGCCACACACCTTCCCCAACCCATAAGCTACATCCTCCTATCCATGCTAAACCCAAATGACATAGGTACGCCATACCTGCCATTCCCACCTATGACTACTGTTTCTATAACGTTTTCAACCGTTTAGCTGATAAAAGGAAGGGGGCCTCCATCATATGTGCTTCTCTCTGTCTCCCTTGTAATGTCCTCCCTGCCCCAACAACCGAGGATAGCCTGGGCAGAGCTCAACCAAACCTTTGGGCTATGTTCCAAGGCTAGAAAAAGTGCATTATTGGAATCCAGTAGATTCCCCACCAGTGTTTCCATGGCTACCTCTCCTGAGCAGACCATCAGTAAGAATGGTGGAGCACCAGCAGAAACCAGTTTCCCACAGTAAGTGTCACAACTAAGATCCTTCACTGATGAGCAGGTGGGAGGTACCTGACCAGATGGTGAACCCAGCTTCTCCCTCTGTCACTGGGAGTCACCCAGAACTTCATGGTAAGTGGACCTTGCCCTTTTCAGAGACAAACCTGAACTGAGCTACAAAACGAGGCACTGCATGAAGAATATGATAGTCCTACTCCAAAAGTCTACGCCATGTGAACACTCACTGAGCCAGATGCTCACTGGTGACCCGAGAACGAGAGCCACATCAGAGGACATTCTAGGACACCCACAGATGAAACTGATGATGATGAAGAAAAGAAAAGGTGTATGTGCAGTCACTCCCAGATTGTGAGGGCCCCCGGTGTACTGAGACCACAGTGAATAGGCAGGAAGAGATGCATTACTCACTCTTGAATCAAAAATGCAATCATGTGAAGGGCATCCATCTGATCAAAGCTCACAACACATATGAAATGGAGAGTAACGCCAGGACCAAGAAACCCCAGACTACAGCGTACTGCACTGACGGACACGCACCTTTTCATCCCATGACGAACATCCTATCAACTCTGCTAATTCAAGTGGAGTAGCTAGACTGTACCTGACATTCCGACCTGTGACCACTATTTCTGAAACTCTTTGAAGAGTCTGACAGAAACAAGAGGGCCTCAATGGTGTGTTTCTCATTGAGTCTCCCTTGCAAAGCCCTTCCTGCACCAACAACCCAGGATAGCCTGGGCAGTGTCCGACCAAACCTGGGGACTGTGCACCAAGGTGAGAAATTGTGTAGTGCCACAAATCAGCACAGTCCCTGCAAGTGTTTCTGCGGCAGCGTTCTCATCCCAGACCATCAACAAGGATGATGGAGCCCCGGTGAAAACCAGTTTCCAAGTGGAAGGGTCAGAGTTAAGCTCCTTCAATGATCAGCAGGTGCAGGAGATACCTCAGCAGACTGTGAACCCAGCCTCTCCCTCTGTGAACAGCCAGGACATGCAGGGTATCACTGGGAGATTCTTTAAACTCATAACTTTTTTGCACTTTTATCAAAAGGGAACAAAAACTGTGACAGCAAAGTTGTACAGAAGACACTCAAATCTCTACAAGCAAACCCCTGCTGTCTCGAGTTAAAGTGGAGGATTAAAAGTACCAGTTCCACGGAGCCCAAGGAGACGATACAGGAGGTCTGGCAAGTGGTGGACACCCACTGACAAGTACACGCTGCTGTGTATGAACAGCACACCAGGACTGCAATACTTTGTCAAGTGCAGGATGGAGGTGTGCACACTGCCTGTGTGGACCCTCAATAAAGGGGCAGGGGAGAGATTTCAGGCACCTCTGAGGGTTTCAATCGCATCGCTTCAAAAACGAGCAGGGAGCGTGTACTTCATAGTGCTGTCAGCAGGTGCCAGGCACAAAAGAGGAGTTCTCACATTTAAGCTCCCACACAATCGGGCAGTGTTTCCTTCTGTTGCACGGAGTCACTGTGAGTTGGAACCTACTTGACAGGACCAAACCACATAACCCTGTAATAGGAACTGAGAGAATAGCAACTGAGATGTTTCAATAAACAGATGCAGTACTGCAAGCACTCATTTGTCTGTACGCAGAAATCTGGACGACAGCTACCTGGCCAACCAACTACAAGTGATCCTTTCTTCTACTCGTTCCAGAGAGAGGTGATCAAACACAACACAGAGATTACTGTGAAATTTCTTTAACATCAAAAACGAGTAAAATTTTGCTGAAGATCATTTTGGTGTGATTACTGACTTTTGTGTGAGGCCTTTCTAGCCATGGCCTTGTAACGCCTACCCAGGTGATCGGGCAGGACAGTGTGACAGTGTGGCTGAGGCCCACTGAGACCGTTGGTCACTATCTCCTTAAGTGAGGGAGAGCAGTGAGGGAGATTCGGCCACCACCAAGGAAGAACGGCCTTGAGCTGAGTCTTTGGGCCTGGATCACTGTGCTGTAAAGCTCTTGGAAGCAGGTGCTAGAGAGAGCGCAAGCTGAGAACTGGTGGCAGAAGAGACCGAGCAGCAGGAGACATCATCACGGACTTCTGTTTTAGTCAGCTAGGGCTGCTCTAACAGAAATACACAGAGTGGATGGCTTTAACAAAGGAAGGTTTATACTTACACAGTCTGGTAGGCTACGAGTCCAAATTCAGGATGTCTGCTCCAGGGGAAGGTTCTCCCCCTTGTCGGCTCTGGAGGAAAGTCTGGTATTGTATTAGTCTTGTCCAGGGAGCGTCTTGGTGCAGGAACCTCAGGTCTGAAGGACACGCTCTTCTCCCGGTGCTGCTTGCTTGATAGTGTGAGGTTCTCATTTCTCTGCCTGCTTCCTTTTCCTTTTCTCTCCTCCAACATGAAAGGATTAAGGGTGGGGCAAGCCATACTCCAGGGAAACTCCGGATTTATACTCTGGCCCTAATCCTTTAACACACAGCATAGGAAAACTACAAAATCGAGGACAGTCACAAGATGCTGGGAATCATGGCCCGGCCACATGGCTACACATATTTTTGGGTGGACACAGTTCAATCCATGATATCTTTCTACTCCACAAAGACAGAAAGGTGAGTGCCTTTGATCAGTGGCTGAGAGTTAGGGAGAGGCTAGCTTTCAGGAGGTGGGCAGAATAGTCTATGTGGAAACAAACAATGGAAATCCTATGGCAAATGTGGTATCTCTTTGGAGTCCACAGCTGGGAGTAACACAGAGAGCCTGAAGTCCTCTGTAAATAGTGGGACCAAAACTATCAACAAGCAATAAAGGATAAAAGAATCAAAGCATTAACAACAATCTGGGACAGTGATATAAGCCCCCCGTAAACTATGCAAATTTCCTCAAGGTTGTTTTTCAGAAGAAACCAAAGATGGAAGCAACTCTGAGGACATGAGCAGAAACTCCCACTTCAACAGCTACATGTCCTCCTAATGGGAGCACCAGACATCCAGTCAGGACCTGGGGATGGAACCAAAGAACCAAGACACTGCATGCACAACACCCCTTAAGAAGTCCTGCTACCAGTCCCAGAAAGCCTCAGAGGAAAGAACTTTCTAGATCCTTTAACTGATTCCACCTCAAGTGATCTGCTTCAGGTTCAGGAGATCACAGTGGCAACTTTAGTCACCTGATGGGTGGATAACTGGGCTCTCCCTCCCCCAGGCACCAGGATGCAACTTTCACAGCAGCAAAATTTATTAAGTCAAAGGACCTTACAAACAAGGAAGGGGTCAGTCTCTATGAGTGGGGAAAGACCTGGTACAAAGCACGTAGGGTTCCTTATATTGCTCAGGGTAAAAGGTGCTGTCCTAGTGAGGAGGGGTAACTAAGAAACATCCTTTGGTTTCAGTTTTAGAGTTATATGTCACCAAATGCACGATGGGGCCCCTCCTGAAGAATAAGATAGTAATATGCAGATAGAATAAAAGTAGGGGCTAGGTCATTTCTAGAATGTCCTCCTGTATGTAGCCACATCTCAAACTGCCAGGAGGAATTGCTACATCTGCAATTACCCTTCTCAAATGCAAACTGGGTGTTTAGTAATCATATGATGAGGCGATCTACGGTGGCAATCAGGTTCTCTAAGCTCACCTTTTCATTTCCCCTTTGAGGTGACATGCGCCCAAAATCTTGAAGGGAATGTGGGAAGTCGACTCACTCTGGCTACTTCCTGCTGTTTGGGGTTGTAGCCCTGCCTACCTGTCAGACCTGTGTTCTTCAAGTACCCTGTCTTGAAAACATTGAGATGCCTCATCTACCTTCCACCTGGTCGGTGGGTATAGACTGTATATCCTTGTAGGACCATGAGATTCACTAGGAAAGGTTGTAGCTTTGAGCCATGTCTTTTATCTTAGAAGCCAAATTTAAGATGTGTCATATGTTGTCCTGGACCTGGGCAGATTTATTAACATAAAAACAACACAATACCTTGAGATGTAGGCAGGTTCTGCCCTCAGCTGCAGTTAAAAGGTCAAAGAAATCAATGGGGGACACGACCATCTGCTAAGACAATCCACAAGGGGATGTGTTTCAGAGTCAAGTTATCTCAGCACAAGATCACGGGCAAAGAGGTAGCCGACAATAGTCCAAAAGGGCCAACAGACATCCTCCAACCTCCTGACACTACACCAAGAGATAAAAATCATGAAAGATCACCAGAATCCAAATATTTTAATGCTGTTGGAAGACACAGAGAACAACATCTTTGGTATGGTGACAGAGTACGTAACTGCAGGGGACTTGTGTGATCATCTAGACACTCACGCCTTCCTGAGCCAAAAAGAGGCCCCCAAATATTTTGCCAATTGGTGCTGGCCCTACAGGTTTGCCACAACAACTGTGTCACACATGGGGTTATCAGACCAGACAACGTGCAATTGGATGAAAGAAGGAACATCAAACTTGCCGACACTGGTTTGGGAGCTGAATTTACCAATGGCAGCAAGCTGAATATTTTCTGGAGCAGTCTCCATTATTGTGCCCAGAACTCCTACAGAGAGAGAAGTGCCATGGAAACCCTCAGACGTGTACAACCTGGAAGTCACCCTGTACCTCATGGTAAGTGGATCTCAGTCTTTTCATGGAGAGACCTTAACTGAGCTACCAAAGAAGGTACTGGGGAAGAGCATGACATTCCAGACGTTCACCACATGGGACCACTTGCTAAGCCAAATATTCATTTGTGACACAAGAAAGACAGCCACATCAGAGGACATGTTAGATCATCCATGGATGAATATGGATAATGAAGAAAAACAAAAGTTAGGTGTACAGCCACTCCAAGACTATGAGGATTCTTGGTCTACTGTGGCCATGGTGAACAAGGGGTGCAGGCAGGAAGACATTCAGGACTACTTCTTCAATCAAAAATACAGTGAGGTCATGAGAACCAATCTGATCCTAGGTCCCAACACCTCTGAGGTGGAGAGTCATGCCAGTACCATGAAACCCCAGGGTGCAGCATACTGCAGTGACAGCCACACCTCTTTCTCATCCCATGGGGTACATTCTACCATTCGTGCTAAATCCAAATGACGTAGTTACACAGTACCTGCCATTGCCACACACGACTACTGTTCCTATGACGCTCTGAAGAGCCTAGCAGATAGAAGCAAGGGGGGCTCCATGGTATGTGCTTCCTCCACGGTCTCCTTTGCCATGTCCTTCCTGCACCAACAATCCAGGATAGCCTGGGCAGAGCCCAACCAAACCTCAGGACCGTGTTCCAAGGTGAGGAAAAGTGCAGTGTCTCAAGCCAATAGATTCTCCGTGTGTGTTTCCACAGCTGCCTCCTGTGCCCAGACCATGAGAAAGAATGCTGGAACCTCAGCAGAAACCAGTTTCCCACAGGGAGTGTCACAGTTAAGGTCCTTCAGTGATGAGCAGGTGGAAGGTACCTGACCAGACAGTGAACTCAGCCTCTCCCTGTCACTGGGAGTCACAATGTACTTCATGGTTAAGTGGATCTCAGCCTTTCCAGGGAGAAACCTTAACTGAGCTACAAAAGGAGGCACCAGAGGAAGAATATGACAGCCTTTTCCACACGTCTGTGCCATGCGAACACTCATGGAGCCAAATACTCATCAGTGACCCAAGAGAGGAAGCCACTTCAGAGGACATGCTAAGACACGCGGAGATGAAGACTGAGGATGAAGAAAACAAACGGTGTATGTGCAGCCACTCTCAGACGATGAGGACTCCCAGTGTACTGAGACCACAGGGAACACGGGTTACAGACAGGAAGCAATTCATTACTCATCCTTCAATCAAAAATACAATGACACGATGGGCACCCATATGATCATAGGTCACAACACACAGGAAATGCAGAGTCATGTCAGTCCCAAGAAACCCCAGGCTGCAGCATACTGCACTGATAGCCACACTTTTCTCATCCCATGTCGGACATTCTACATCCAGTGCTAAACCCAAAAGGGCACTTATACCACACCTGCCATTCCCACGTACGACGACTGTTTCTACAATGCTTTGAAGAGTCTAGCTGACAGACAAGGGGCCTCCTGGTATGTGCTTCTCCCTCAGTCTCCCTTGCAAAGTCCTTCCTGCACCAACAACCCAGGATAGCCTGGGCAGAGCTCAGCCAAACCTGGGGACTCTGTGGCATGGTGAGAAAAACTGCAGAGTGAGACAACTCAGTAGACCCCAAATGTATGTTTCCTTGGCTGCCTCCTCTGTCCAGACCATCATAAAGAAGGGTTGAGCCCCAGAGGAACCCAGTTTCCCGCATGGAGTATCACAGCTAAAAGCCTTTAATGATGAGCAGGTGCGAAAGGTACCTGATCAGACTGACTCCAGCCTCTCCCTGTGTCAACCTCCGAGTCACTTGTACCTCATGCTAAGTGGACCTCTGATTTTTCATGGAGAGACCTTAACCGGGCTGTGAAAGCAGGTACTAGAGGTGTAATATGGCATTCCTTTCCACTTATCTACACCATGTTAACACTTGCTGAGCCAAATAATTATTTGGACCCAACAAAGACAGCCACATCAGAGGACAACCTAGCACTTCTATGGATGCAAGTGGATGATAGAGAAAACAAAATGTGTATGTGCAGCTACTGTCAGACGACGAACACCCTGGTGCACCAAGGCCATGCTGAACCTGGGTCACAGGCAGAAATGCAGCCCTCAATCAAAACTAAATTATGTGATGGGCACCAGTCTGATTCTGAGTCACGAATCATCTCAAATGGACAGTCATGCCAGTACCGTGGAACCCCAGGGTGCAGCACATTGCACTGTCAGTGACACACCTTTCTCAATCCAAGAGGAATATCCTCCCATCCATTCTAAACCCAAACAAGGTAGTTACAACGTAGCTGCCATTCCCACCTGTGACTACAATTCTTTGAACTGTCCAGCTGATAGAAGCAAGGGGGCCTCCATGCTACGTGCTTCTCCTTCAGACTCGCTTACAAAGTCCTTCCCGCAACAACTCCCCAGAAAAGCCTGGGTAGACCCCAACCAAACTTAGGTATTGTATGCCAAGGAGAAAAATAATGCGGAGCCACAACCTAGGAGAGTCCCCACGTGCGTTTCTGTGGCTGCCTCCTCCATCCAGACCATCAAGAAGAATGGTGGAGTCCCAGCAGAAACCAGTTTCCCACAGAGAGTGTCGTAAGTAAGATCCTTCAATGGTCCAGGTCCAGGAGGCATCTGACCAGACCGTGACCCCAGCCTCTCCCTCTGTCCATAGCCGGGAACAGCAGGGTGCCACTATGAGGTTTTTAAGCTCATGAGAAGATAACTTTGTCATACATGTGTCAAAAGGGAATGGAAGTTATGTGACAGCAATGTTGCTGTGAGACGCTCAAAGCTGGAGACGCCAAGCCATGCTCTTAACATTTACATGTTGTTATTAGGCTCTGTCAACTCAGTTCCAACTCACAGCAACCCTATACACCACAGAATGAAACACTGTCCAGTCTGCTGCCATGTCCACAATCGTTCTTATGCGTAAGCCCATCGTTACAGCCACTGTGTCAACCTACCTTGTAGAGGGTCTTCTTTTTTGCTGACCCTCCACTCTATCAAGCATGGTATCCTGCTCCAAGGACTGAGCCCTCCTGCCAACATGTCCAAAGTATGTAAGACACAGTCTCGCCAGCTTTGCTTCCAAGGAGCATTCGGGTTGTACTTCTTCCAGAACAGATCTGTTTGTTCTTTTAGCAGTTCATGACACAATCAAATATTTTCCAACATCACAATTAAAAGGCAGCAATTCCTTTTCTTTCTGCCTTTTTCACTGTCTAGCTTTTGCGTGCATATGATGCAACTGACAGTATCGCAGCTTGGGTCAGGCACACCTTAGTCTTCACGGTGACATCTTTACTTTTCAATACTTAAAAGAGGTCCTTTACAGCAGATTTTCCCAGTGCAATGTGTCTTTTGATTTCTTCACTGCTTCTTCCAGGGACACTGACTATGGAACCAAGTACAATGGAATCCTTGACAATTTCAATCCCTTCTCCACTTATTACAAAGTTGCTTACTGGTCCAGTTGTTTTCTTGATGTTACAGTGCAATCTACACTGAAGGCTGTGGTCTTTGATCTTCATAAGTATTTTAAATCCTCATGGCTCCCAGTAAGTAAGGTGGTGTCATCTACATAACACAGGCTGTTAATCCAATCCTGAAAACTCATTCTTCCTCACATAACACAGGTTGTCAGACTATCTGCCCGGCATACAAACTGAAAAGGTATGGTGAAAGGATACAACTCTGATGCACACCTTTCCTCACTCTAAACCCTGCAGTGTCCCTTGGTTCTGTTGACACAACTGTCCCTTGATCAACATACACAGATTCCTTCAGAGCACAAGTAACTGTCCTGGAATTCCCATTCTAAACAATGTTAGCCATAATTTTTTATTAGAAGTCTTTTCCAAACATGGTACCAAAAGAGGGCCCCAAACCACGAGGGCTGGGCTCCTCTCAGGCACATGAAGTGGTGGACATCCAAGTCACAGCTGGGGCTCTGCTCCCAACAGCTGGACCACAGTGCCTCTTTGCTGCTGCTTTGGATTGCTGTGGTGGTCTCACTCGTCTTGCACTGGACACATGATGTTTCTGTCATAGGATGAAGCTGTGGTCTTAGCACTTCACAACCATGGTTTAGGACACCGCCTTCTTATTCAACAGCCCTTCTTTTGACTTACAGCGCCTTCACAGCTTCTTCTGGGCTTATAATTGGCAAGACGGGCTCCATGTTAACACATCCTCACTGCAGCCACTGCCTCCTGCCCCCTGGTGGGTATCTGGGGACGGGGTAGATGACTGGCAACACCATCTGTTCAGTGATCTGGAGACAACATGAAACAAACCAGCTGCAAAACTTGCCATCTTTCACAGTACTGGTGACTGGTACATCACCCCTCCTCCTCATGGTTCTAGGAGTTGTAAGTTAGTCTGTAATCTCCCTGGGGATGGTAGTGTCAGAAAACTAGGGCTTTGACAAAACCAGTAACACAGAAAAATGAAGTAGGTCTTGTACAACTTTTTCGACTACCAGCTTCATTTTCTTGGGCACTTGAGTGGCTTTGGTCTATTTCCCTGTTACTTTTTCTGGTTGTGTCTTTCCTCTTTTCAGTTACAAGTTTTTCTCCTTTTCTTTCATTCCTTTGTTATTTTCTCACTTATTTTTGTCTCCCTTTGGTTCTTCAATTTTTGCATTTCTTCTTTTTTCCATGTACTTATTTTTTATTAACCATTTTACTATTATTTCATTTCCTCCTTCTGTATCTTTTCTCTGCATTGTTCATTGCTTTTTCTACACACTTTCCCATTTATTATTTTCTGTTTATATGTGAAATAGTTCTTGTGTATGATTCACCATTTGCCATCTTAATCTTCACTTTCCATTTCTTCCTTTGACTCTTTCATTTCTTCTAATTTCTACAGGTCTCACCCTTGTCCTATTTTTATACTTCGCTTATTGTTTTCTTAGTTGATTCCTCACCTTCTTTTCTGGTTTCCCTGTTCTTCTGTACTCCCATTTTCCCTTTTCAATCTATGTTCCGTTTTTCTGTTTTAGTTAACTCTCTCATTTTAATTTTCCTCGGGTTGTTAGTTTGTTATCTTTTCAAACTTGTAGTTTCTTATTTTCCAAATGATACAGTTCTCATTTGATTTTCCTTGGAATCCTTTCATTGATTTTTATTTCAGTCACTTTCATCAATTTCATTTTCCCATTCTTATTAGAACTGTCTAAAGTATTTTCTCTGGATTTTTAAGTCTATTTTTTTCTCATTTTTAAATTACACTTTGTATTCTTCTATCATTTTTATGTTTTATTAAGTTGTTAGTCACGATAGCCTCCATTATTTGAACTGATTGACTTATTTTCTCATTGGCTCCATTTTTACCCTACCACAAAGGAATCTACTACTCCAAAGCCCACTCGGCCTTCACACCACATTGAACATGCCACATAGCCACTTAGCCTTCTGCTGAGGAGGTAATCCATGTGGAACACTACTACTTCCTAAGAGCCATCGGCAAGGGGACATCTGACAGAATCAAGTTATTCTAATTCATCATCACTGATAAAGAGGGAGCTGAGAAAAGTGTTGAGAAGTGTCAGCAGACATCTTCCAACCCCTGACACTGCACTGAGATAAAAACCATGAAGGATCTCCATCATCAAAATATCTTAATGCTGTTGCAAGTGACGGAGAATACCAACATCTTAGGTACAGCGACGGAGTAGGTAACTGGGTAGGGTTTCATGAGTAAGAGGACACCACACATCATGAGATGGCTCAGGGTTTCATGAGTAAAAAAGAGGCCCAAACCAAGTTCCACCGATTAGTGCTAGCCATACACTTCGGCCACAAAAAAATGTGTTCTGCACAAGGACATCCAACCAGAAGACGTGCTCTGGGATGACAGAAACAACCTGAAAATTGCTGACTTTGGATTGTGAACTGAATTCACCAAGGGGAGGAGGAAGAGAAACACTTCTAGTTGGAGGTTCCCGTATTATGCGCCAGAACTCCTACAGGGAGGAAGTACAGTAGACCTACCATGTAAGTGTGGAGGCTGCGAGTGCCTGGTACCTGAAGGGACATGGATGTCTGCCTTTTCATGGACAGACCTTAACTGAGACACAAAAGCAGGTACTAGAGGAAGAACAAGATACTTGTCTTCACATGTCTAGGCCATATGAACATCTGCTTAGGCAAATACTCACCAGTGACCCAAGAAACACAACCACATAAGAGGACATCCTAGAAAACTCATGGATGAAGATGTATGAGAAAGAAAAACAAAAGGTGTATGTGCAGCCACTCCCAGACTATGAGCACGCCCAATGCTTTAAGGCCACTGTGAACACATGTCACACGCAGGAAGAGATTCATGACTTGTACTGAATCAAAAATACAGTAACGTCATGGCCACCTATCTGATAAGAGAATACCACACGTCTGAGACTGACAGTCATGCTAGTACCACGGAACCTCAGAATGCAGTACACTGCAATGATCGTCACACACCTTAGTCATCCCACCTTCTGTGATGAACCCGAACAGTGTACTACACTGTGCCTGCCATTCCGACCCGTATTTACTATTTCTACAGTGCTCTGAAGGCTCCAACTGATAGAAGGAAGGGGACTCTACAGCATGTGCTTCTCCCTGAGTGTCCCTTATAAAGTCACTCCTGTATCAGCACCCCAGGACAGCCTGGACAGAGTACAACCAAACCTCAGAACTATGTGCCACAGTGAGAAATAATGTGGTGCCACAAACCAGCACAGTCCCCACATGTGTTTCCTGGCACCCTACTCAACCCAGACCATCGATAAGGACGACGGAGCCCCAGGGGAAACCAGTTTCCCAATGGGAGTGTCACCACTAAGCTCCTACAAGGCAGGAGATGCCTGAGCACACAGTGAACCCAGCCTCTCCCTCTGTCAACACTGAGGACCAGCAGGGTGCCACAGAAAGATTCTTCAGGCTCATGAGACGGTTCAGTTGCACTCTGATCAAAAGACAACAAAAGCTTCGTGACAGCAAAGTCGTAGAGGAGACACTCAAATCTTGAAAGGTCGTGGTCTCACAAGTTAAGTGCAGGATGAAAATCATCACTTCCGTGGAGCATGAAGAGAGGGTGCAGGAGATCTGCCAAGGACTAGACACCTACCAACAAGTACACGCTGCTGTGTATGAACAGCACAGCAGAGCTGCAGGACTCTGTGCACTGGAGGATGGAGATGTCCACACTGTCTGTGTGGACCTTCAACAGGGAAAAGAGAAGAGAGTTTCAGGCATCTCTGAAGCCTTCAATAGCATTGCCTCAAAAAGGAGCAGGGAGCATGTATTCTCAAATGCTGCCAACAGCTGCGAGGGACAAAAGAGGAGTTCACAGATTTAAGCTCCCACAGGACCACGCAGTGTTTTGTTCTGTTGTGTGTATACTCGTTATGACTTGGAATCTACTCGACGGGACTAAATAGAACAGCAATACAACAACAGGAATTGAGAGCATATCAACGCAGATGTTTCAAAGAACAGATGCACTACCCAAAGGTCTCACTTGTCAATACTCGCAAACCTGGAAGATTGCTATCTGGTCAAACAACTGCAAACAATCCTTTCGGGGACGCATTTGAAAGGAAGGTGATCAAACACAACACAGAGATCACCGAAAAATACCATTACTACCACACATGACTAAAATTTTGCTCAAGATCACTGTGTTGTGATTACTGCCTTTTGGTTGAGACTTTTCCAGCCATGGCCTTGTAACTCCTACCCACGTGATTGTGCAGGACACTGTGATAGTGAGTTCGAGGCCCATGAAGAGTACTGGTCCCTAGACCTCCTTAAGTGAGAGCTCATTCCAGAGCAGTCAGGAAGATTCACCCACCACCAACGAAGACTGGCCTTCAGCTGACAGAGCATTCCTTGGGTCCAGATTGCTGTGCTGAAACGCTGTTGGAAGCAGGTGCTAGAGAGAGCACAAGCTGGGAACAGGTGGCAGTAGAGACCTCGCAGCAGGAGAAATCGTGCTGGGCTTCACAGTCTACAAAGACAGAAAGCTGAGGGCCTTTGATCAGTGGCTGAGGGCCGGGGAGAGCCCTGTCCTCAGGAGGTGTGCAGAGGAGTCTGTGGGGAAACTCACAGTGGAAATCCTATGGAAAATGTGGTATCTCTTTTGAGTCAACAGCTGGGAGTAACACAGAGAGCCCGAGGTCCTCTGTAAATTTTGTGACCGAGACTATTAGCAAGGAATAAAGGATAAAAAGACCAAAGTGTTAACAACATCCTGGGACACTGAGATAAGTTCCCCTGGATTATGTAAATTGCCTCAAGGTAGGTTTTCGGAAGAAACCAGGTAGAAGAAATTCTAAAGACATGCACAGAAATGCCCACTTTGACAGCCACCGGTCCTTCCAATGGGAGCACCAGACAGCCACAGTCAGAACCTGGGGATAGAACCAAAGAACCAAGAAACTGCATGCAGAAGACCCTGTAAAAAAATCCTCTTCACACGTCCAGTTACCTTTTTGTTGAGACAATCTGCTCAAACATTTTGAGAAAACCAGCAAGGTAAAACCTCACCTGTAGATGACAAAGTGTAGCATGGCCACAGTTAACTTATAGAAATAATACTCTTAAGAGTGAAAAAACCTTAAAGAATTCTAAATAAAATGCAAATCTGTGAAAAAGACAAAATTTTAGGCAACAACATTTCTAAACCTAACCATTAACTATATTTAAAAGAACTTCAGAAGTCATACATGATAATCCTGAGGCAAACATCACATAGCCAAGATATACCATGATGATTTATACAGCAACACAGTCAAGTCTCTACCCAAATCATATAAAAACAAATTTATAGGTAAATGATTTGAATTTCCAGTGAGAACATTGGCTTTGATGATGCTCAATTAACAGAAAGTTATAATCAGGTTAGCAACTAAGAAATAATAATAGACTCATGATATAATATTATACATTTGTTATACGATTAGGCAAAACACAAGGGGAAATTACTACCATACATTTTTAACCCAACAACAGTCAGGCACTTCTCTTGTTCCTAACCTGTTGCATGTAACTTATTAAGGAAAGCCCTTTAGTACTTCTCCTTTATAAGAAGATATTCTGGACTTTCCAAGAGGTTTCAGATGTGTCAGGAGTTTAGTAGAGCTTACCAAGAAACCACAGTAAAGTTATTTTACTAAAGATCTTAAAGTAAAAAACCTTCCCTTTTTCTTCTATTTTTGCAATTCCTGCCACTTGGTTTTTGACTCCAAAATCTTATTCTAATAAGAGGGCAAACATTTGCCTTTAAGGGAGATTACCTAAAAAATAAATTTTGTTATTTTAACAGGAAAAAAACCAATTCGGTTTACATCATATCTAATATTAAACCTCTTAAAAATCTCGCAATCTAAATCATTCCACTTTCGTAAGACAAACTTCTAACTATATCAAGAAAATATTTTTCAATAAATTTTATAGAGTAGCTCTTTAAATGGTGAAAAGGAGCTTACTGACATTCACACAATAAGCTCTGAGAAATGCACAGATTTATCCTATGAAAACTCTACATATGATGTTTGAAAGTTAAGTCCACGGACTTCACTGTAAAAAGTGCTACAGACCTCACTGCTGAATATCACCATGGTCACCTTCTAAGTACTCCCCTTGGGAAGCTATGCACCAATGCCAATGCCTAGTCCACCCTTCAAAGCCACCTTGGAATTTTTTTTTCTGCAGTGGCCGTTGCACACTGCGGCATAGTGGCAAGTTCATGAACCTAACTGTATACTTTCTGTGGCAGAGGTTTTAGCCAGTTAACAAATAACTGCATGGAAACAGACCTGACCTTAACCTCAATGACATCTTTCTTTACCTGAAGATACAGGAAATATTCAAAGGAAGGCATTTTGATGACAGTCAGGTCTCGGGGGTAATACGACATCTCTGATGGCCACCCTAGAAAAAGAGTTCCAAGATTGCTTTGAAGGGTGGACGAGGCGCTGGTGTCAATGCACAGCTTCCCAAGAGGAGTACTTCGAAAGTGACTGTAGTGATATTCAGCAATGAGGCACAAGGACTGACAATAGAGTTCACAAACTCATCCTATAAGAAGTGTTGCATATCTCACTGCCGAACATCACTATGGTCACCTTGAAAGTACAGCCAGGGGTCCCAGCTGACTTTTGGTATTCCCTTCGTAGTTGCCAATTGGTTACAGGGTTTCTCTGAAGACCCAACAGTCCTCATAAGACAATGAAAAAGAATTATTTCAGGAGGGTTCACTGGACCATGACAGAAACAATGACTCAAAAATGAAAACACTTCAAAGTAGGGTTGCAGCAGCCTGGATAGCAGTCCTGTAGGTTCTGCTACTGAGTTTGCGGTTTGCTTCTTATACTTCATCTATGCCTGGGGTATAGCTAGGGACAAAAAATCAGTGATGTGGATCTGAAATATTTCCTGTTTCGGCAGGCAGGTGTCTATCCCTTGGCTGCACCCACATGCAGACTTCAAAAGAGTCTTGCCAAGGAGGCTTCTGGAACTGGCAGCAGCACTTACCCTGGGATGTTGTCCTTCGGCAGATTCTTGCTCCCTTGCTTGGATTCCCTGGTCCTGATGGAAGCTCTCTGATACCCCGCTGGAGGGCATACAGTGGTGACCTCTATCTCATCTTGGCATGTTTCTGAAGTAGGTCTAAGCTGGCTTCTTTGAAACACAAGGGACAATTTAAGCAACTTGTCTCCAGGTGTGGATGACAAAATGAAGCGGACTGTCCCTCTGGAATGCTTCAAGGAGTGGTTAGGCTGGCCCTTCTCATCTCTATCTCATGAGTATTCCTTGTTAACAGGGTTAATTGCGGTTAAACTGTAACTGTGGAAGCTGTCAGTATAAGAGGCTGGACTAAGGAGGAGATGTCCCTGCATTACAGTCGAGTGGCTGAACCGAAAACTCCTTCAAGGGTTTCCTATGCTGACCCCTGTGATGCTTGGAGCAAGGGAATCATCTTCTCCCACATGAATTACCTCCAAGTTCATAAACGATAAAGATGAAGTGACTTTTGGAGAGTCTGACCAGGTTACGAGGAAAACCAAAGACCACATGAGTGGCTACTCCCTGAATAAACGTACCCTTTGGACTCTTTGCCCCATTCAAGGCCTATGGGAGGGGCAAGCTGTCTTCCAAATATGAAAGAATCATGGCTTCAAAAGTCAAGGGGCAGACTCTGCTGTGACAGATGACTTTTGTGTGTGGCCTTTCTGAATACCTGGGTCAACACATTGACCATGGGTTCAGCCCACCAATGTGCACATATTAACACGGCACTACTTTCTGGATGTTGTTGATGCAACAGTTAAGGAGCAAGGGTCATCTCTGTATGTGAGGTTTATGGAGGAAGCTGGCCAGCAGAGGGCACGTACTGTGTACGAAAGTCAGGACGCCTGAGCAAGCTAAACAGTGGGACTGATCACCTGTGGCCGATTGTGTCTTCCTCCTTTTGCTCACTGATGTGTGTTGATGGCTGAACTTCCTGCTGACTGGTGACAGTAAACGGCACTGGTGGGTTTCCACAGGCTTTTCAGGTACTCTGCGCGGCCTGTGAAGACAAACGGGCCAGTAGAGCCATCCTATTAGATCCCGGACTACAGGCGGAAACCCTGGTGGTGCAGTGCTGCAGTGCTGCGTCTTCTAACCAAAAGGTCAGCAGTTCGAGTCAGCCAGGTGCTCCTTGGAAACTCTGTGGATTGCTATGAGTCAGAATGGACTCGACAGCGTAGGTCGATTACGGGGAACTCAACATAGGATCCTCTCAAGTGGGCCGAGATAATTTTAGAATAGACAGCAATTGTATTATACACTGGAACCTTTTGTGTCTCTTTGTGTTTGCAGCAGGGGACAACTTGCTCTATCATCTCTGTGCTAGGAGATATTTTTAGAGCACAGCTATTATATGAAATGTAACACAGAGTCACCTGGAAGGCACTATGCTGAGTGAAAAATGACAAACATTGTATGAGACCATTACTGCAAGGACTTCCAAGGTTTAAGCAGAGACGAAAGTAATCTCAGACAGTTACCAGGGTGGGGAGGGATGAAAAGGGACAGCCACAGATTAGACAGTAGATAGGAACTGCAGCAGGTGAAGGGAATGACAGGATGCAGTCAGTACAAGGGAGGTTAGCCCAACTGGATCACATCAAAAGCTCAAAGGCTTTCTAAGTACAACCCAACATTTTCAAGCACAGACTAGCAGGGACAGTTTTGGGTAACCACAGTTTTTCAGGACACCTAGGCTAATTAGCACAATGCGGTTTATTTTTTTTAAGAAAATGTTCTGCATATCACTTGGATGAGGGGTGTCCGTCTTCTTAACAGCTATAGTGGCCATCTAAGCAGCATCAACTGGTCCCAATCCACCTGGAGCAGTGGAGAATGAAGGACACCAAAGATAACAGAAAACCACGAGCCCAGCACACAGAAGGAGCCATGTGATCCAGACACTTCATCAGCACGAGAGAGAACGAGATGGTGCCTGGTTATAACCAATGGCTGCCCTGACAGGGAACACAAGTTAAGTACCTGATTTAGCAGGAGAAAGACAGGTGTGCAGAACAAGAACTCTACTAAAAAAGACCACACGCTATTAAGAAGTGCACACTTCATGGTCCGTCAGACGGCAGGGTCCCTTAAAAATACAGCCCCTGCACTCTCAGTTAGCCCAGAGACGAAAAGAGGACCAACGACTACTCTTCAGACAAAGACCAGACTGGACTAGAATATATAGGTGATGCTGGCATAGAATATGCTTCTTGGCTTAAACACAGACACAGGGCTGTCTGGGCAGCTCCTCTCTAGAAGTGAGATGAGAGGGTGGAGGGGACAGGAGTTGGTGGAACGCATATGGGAAATAGAGGGTAGAAAGAAAGAGTGTGCTATCACAGGGCGGTGGGGGCAACAGCAGTTACAGGTGCACGCTAATGTGTGTTTTGGGTTTTACATGGCAAACTGATATGCAAACTTTGGCCTAAAGCACAATCAGAGATTTTAAAAGAGAGAGACACAGTCAATTCCAAAGGAGAGAGATCTTCCCAGCACCAGAAAAGAACAGCCAAGAGCAGGGAGCTAGCCTCGGCACCTGGGACCCCAGCACTAAGAAACACCTGGAACCAGGAGACAGAAAGACAGATCTAGAAGTGCTGGCAGAGAACATCCGTAGGAGACAGAGTGGTGGCCTTTCCTGCCCACAGAGGGAGAAAGCTTCCCAGTGGAATAGGGTTCCTCTGGGCACTCATCAGCACCTAAATTCCATGCAGCCACACAATGAATTACTGAAACCAGGAGAGGAGTGCTGTGGGAGAGACTGCTGGTGTCGGAACTGGTCAAGACGGACGAGAGAACAGGGCAATCTGACTTCTGCCTCACAGACATCTTTTGAACCACTGACATCTCTTTTATCACATCCATTACTTTCCTGATCCACAATCCATTTTCCCATCTACGCCTCTTTACATTCTTCCTTAATTTGTTAGTAACAAGCTCCCGTCTGATGTCATTCACCCAGGAATGATACTTTCAAAACCCACTTGCAGCCCAGAAGCTGTTCTGTTTTAAATCTCAGATACCCTCTCATCTATCTGTGCGGAATACCTGCCTGAGGCTGTCTCCTGACCTTGAAAAAACCTGGAGAGGTCTAAAGGACCTGTGGCCTCTGTCTCTTCCAGTGGGGCTCACATCGTCCTCAGCTCCCAAGTGTGTGAAAGATGCCATAATTCAGAGCTCGGTTGCTCAAAGCCTGTCAGATATGACATAGAGCTGGTAAAGGGAACAGTCAATCCAATCGGGTTGTGTTTACAGGAGTAAGGTCTACCTCAACTGGCAGGAGGAGCACTCTCTGGGAAAGTGACATGTGAAGTGAGACCAGGAGATGCCCATGGTTACAATGTTTGCTTCAGTCAACGGCAACAGCTAGTGTAAAGACTGAAAGGCACAGAAAATCTTCATCTCAAGGAAAGGTCTTAAAAAGCACACTGTGCCTCAAGTAACAGGACCCTGGATCTCACCCAAAACAGTTCCTTACCAGCATTGTCCCGGGCTGCAATTTCCTTCACAGAGATAGATACCTTAAGGAGGAAAGAGCCTCTCTTCTCCCCAAGATGGCAGCTGGATTGCAAATACTTTCAGAGAGGAACAGTCAGCAATCTAACGGGGTTGTCAGGGTGGTGTAGAGACACAGACAGACAAAGTGGGATGCTGCTCTGAAACACCAACAATGCGGAAGTGGTTTTAGCATATGGTAACACGTAGAACCTAAAAGGAAAAGTCTACATTGTCAAAGGCAAAGCTGGCAATGCTCTGGAGGAAGCCAGGACGTCCAAATGTAAAGTCTCTCTCAGTTGCAGAGAACACATAGGATGCCAGCGACAGAACGTGGACAGAAACGTGCATTTTAAAGTGCTCCTGATGAGACTTTAAAAGAAAATGACAAACACAGGGTGGGTCACTGGAAGAAAGAGATGCTTTCTACGCAGCGAAAAAGAAATTGTCTGAATTACATCCAAACGTCTGGTGGAAGATCTTCATGGTGGAGTACGGGATCTCCTGGCCACTTAAGAGTGAAAAAGAGAGAGGAAAAAGATGGACTTAAAATGAACTGTGCAAAATGAATACAAAGCTTAAACAGATGGAAAATTCTGGTGTACAAACTAAGGACACACATTTTAGAATTTTCACCAAGCACATGGCTACACAATCTTCTGTAAAAGAGATTCAGCCAGTGACTAATGATTCTAACACAGCAGAAAATTCATCAGCTACAACTGAAGGGGACAGAGAAACAATGCAAACAACACTGTCTGCCTCTTTGAATTTCATAGGAAGGGAACTGGTCAAAGGAGCTACATCCCTCCACTTGTAAGAAACGGACCGGACCACCCTTGGAGCACTCCAAACATCAGCAGATGTGTCGGAATTTGCACGGATAACAGCCACGGCTGCCTCCGTTTCAAAGGGTGGAGTCACAGCCTCAGTTTTAGTTATTCAGTGCTGCTTTAATGGAAATACCACAAGTAGATGGCTTTAAAAAGAATTTTTTTTGTTTTTTTATCATGATGAATTGAAAGTACACAATCCAAGTAAATTTTGCACATACGCCTCTCTACAGCTCTATCTGCTCTCCCCACCCTGTGACAGCACACTCCTCTTTTGCACTCTTCTAGCATCCTCCCAACCAACACCTCTCTTTCCTCTCTACTCTGTTCTCTCCTCCAGGAAGAAGACAGATGGACAAACTTCTATAAATGTATAAAGCCATAAAATACACACATCACATGCTAACTCTGTGTCCCCAAGTCCAGTCCATTCGTACTCTGAGTGCTGACCTCAGTACTGCTTTCAGGTCTGGGGCTGCAGCAAGTCTAGGAGCCATGTTCCCAGGGGACTCTCTACTTTGTCAGACCATCAGTTCTGGTCTTTTAGTAGAGTTCGTGATCTGCACACCTCTTTTCCTCATGCTATGGCAGGGACTCTACATCGCTGTCCCCTATCAAGATGATATTAGTCACGTCCAGTAAGCCAGAAGTCCAAATTCAAGGTGTCAGCTCCAGGGGAAGGCTTTCTCTGCTGGCACTGGAGCAAATTCCTTGTCCTCAATCTCCCTGGACTAGAGGCTTCTGAGGCATAGGTCACCTCATCCTTTCCAAAGCATGTGCTCAGCTCCTGGCACTGCTCTTTGCTGCTATGAGATCCCCAAGTCTCAGCTTACCTCCCTTTCTGTTATATTCCCAGAAGCCACACCAGGCCACCATACAATCCCACACATTAAGTCCTGCCCCACCAACTCAACTGCAGCCCATCCACCTTCATTAACATCAGAGAGGCAGGATTTACAACATGAAGGACATTACACAATACCAGCCGAGTTAAACGGCTACATAGATTTTGGGGAGAACACAATTCAATCCATGACAGTGTCCTAGGTTTTCAAGAGTCAGATCTTCATCCACTCAGTTCTGGGGGATGGGATCACTGCTCAGTGCTCAGAGGACAAGGCAGCCATGCCCAGAGGGCCTACTGGGTGGGGCTCAAGGCATGCAGCTGCCACTCAGACGAACTAGGAGAATGGGACCCCTCAAAGCCAATGGGCTGCAAGTGCCATCGGAGTGGGCCTGGAAGGTGCAGCTGAATCCCAGAGCTGAGGGGCCTCCTCCCACAATCCCGAGAGCAGGGCCAATGCCCAGAGTCCAGAGGACAACAATAACGCCCAGATGGTCCCAAACAGCAGAAAATTATTTTGTATCCTTAACAGCTAATATAAATTGCTCCATCGGGTTTGGGATTTATGTGGCACTCATTATCCCTTCTTCTCCTTACATTTCCCCCACAAGGAATGGAAAGGTCGACCTCACACCTGTCGCACCACTCTACTGCATACACAGTCTTCTAGATTTCACAGGCTGACAGGTGGAGAATTTGGCCCCAGCATCAACTACTCCTCAAGTCTCAACTATACTTGATGGAGATGACTCAGAAGGTGAGATTCTGGCCTTGCAGTTGATTTACGACTCCACAGATGACACGATGGGGTTAACTGTGTTTTGGATGTTCCAAGGACAGGAATTTGAAGGGACCAAAGTTGTGGAAGGAAACCCTGGTGGCGTAGTGTTTAAGCGCTATGGCTGCTAACCAAACGGTGAGCAATTCAAATCCACCAGGCACTCCATAGAAGCTCTATGGGTCAGCTGTACTCTGCCCTATGGGTTTGCTATGTGTTGGAATTCACTGGATGGCAGAGGTTGTTGTTGTAAAGGGTCAAATCTTATGGAATGAATTGCATCTCCCCAAAATCTGTGTCATAAATCCGAGCACCCATGCTATTGTTATAATGTTATTTGGGAATGAGTTGTCTTAGTCGTGTGAATGATGCAGCATTAGTGGAGGCTGCATCTTCAGTCATTCTTTCTTGAAATGTTAAACAGATTACACAAGGAAGCAAGCAATCAGAAAACGGAAAAGTGATTCCATGCTTGGATTTATGACACAGATTTTGGGGAGATGCAATTCAGTCTATACCTAGATGCCCAACAACAGAGGAATGGATAGGTAAACTGTAGTATATATATGGAGCATTACATAATGATAAAGAATAATGATGATTCCACGAAACATCTCATGACCTGGTTTCAACTGGAAGACATTATGTTGAGTGAAAGTAGTCAGCGACAAAAGGACAAATATTGTATGAGACCCTTATGATAAGATCTCAAAACCAGGCTTACATATAGAAGAAAAGACTCTTTGACAGCTGCAAGGGAGGGGAGGGAGAGAGGGCGAGGGGGGAAGGGTTTAGATTAGATAGCTGCTAGAAACTTGGTTGGGTCAAATCGGTGATAGCACACATTAGAAACAAGAACAACATTAAGTGGAACTTCAGCACAACTTGAATACTCCTTCCATCTTAACCCAATATTGCAAGGTTAGAGTAGCTGGGGCAGGGGGTGGGGGACCATGCTCTTAGGCAAAATCAAGGCCAAATGGCACAACCAGCGTTTTGCTAGGAGGGCTCTCTGCACCCCACATGGGTGAGTGGTGTCTGGGGTCTTAAAAGCTGCCAAGCTGCCATCCGAGGGCACAGCAAATGGTCCCAACTCAGCAGGAATGGATGCTCACCAAGGACTAAAATGACATGGGGTAAAATCAACCCAGAAGACAGAGAGACCCACAGTGAGTGCCTACATCGACTTACGACCAGAAGGAACGGATCGTGCCTGGCTCTCATCAGTGATAGCCACGATGGAGCTCACTACATTGAGCCTCACTGGCAACACAAGAATAAAATGAGTTGCACCCTGAGATCTCCACTAAAAGACCTCAATTGATGGTCCTGTGGTTTCAGGGTTCCCCTGGGAGCATGGCTCCTGGCTCTGATGCTGCCCTTGTCCATAAATCATAATGAAGGTCCACTCTTCGGACACGATTGGATTGGACTTGGCGATGCAGAGTGACCATATACTGGATGCACTTTATGGTTCTATGCATTTATAGGATATCATCCAGCTGACCTCTGGCTGGAGGACAGAGAGTGGGTAGAGAGGAGGGGAAAGGAGACTGTTGGGAGGATGAGACATGTATGGAGCAGAGAGGAATAGTGTGCTGTCACTGGGCTGGGAGAGCAGTGGAAGTTGCATATGGGTGGGCATGTAAATGTATATGGGAACGTACATTTTCACTCAGTCATAATAAAAAAGAAAAAAAAAAAACAGAAAAGTGAGCTAGCAACCCAGGTGAAGATAACCCAGGGACAGAAGCCCCAAAAGACAAACATCTTCCACCAGAGGCCGCAGACACAAAGCCTTCTCCTAGAGTGCCCACCACAATTCAAACTTTCAGCCTCCTAAACTGTGAGAAAACAAACATGTTTGTTAAACGAACCCACTTGTGCTCTGTCTGTTACAGCAGCACTAGAGAACAAAAGGTACCCAAGTGGTACAGTGAATAACTGCTCAGCTGCTCACCACCAAGTCACCAGTTCAAATTCACCAGCAGCTCCTAGGAAACCCTATAGGGCACTTCGACTCTGTCCTATAGATTCACTAAGAGATGGCAGCAGCTCCAGGGCACTGAACAACGAGATCTAACTACAACAAGGTACTGTTCCACTGACATTCATGCAAGTACTACACACAAGTGCCCAACAGTGGAAATAACCCAAATTCCCATCAGCAGAATCATGGATAAATAAAATGGAGTCTATCCATCTAGTGGACTATTATTCAGTCATAAAGCAAAATGAAGCTCTCGTAAATGCTACAGTATGCATAAAACATGAAAACACTACATCAAATGAGTCAGACACAAAACAAACGTTCTAGGACCTAACTTGCACAACACACCTAAAATAGGCAAGCATACAGAGACTGAAGTTTATTAGTGGTGACCAGGGGCTGTCGGGGGCTGAATGGAGGGATGAAGTGGAGTTACAGCTTAACGCAAATTGGGATTCTGCTAGGGGTGATGAAAAATTTAGAAACTGATACTGGTGATGTGGTTGCACACAGGGCCAGATTAATGGATGTTACTCAATTAAATATGTAAAACAGCTGAAAAAGAAAAGAGTTTTCTTGTATATATTTTACCAGACACACAAACACAAATTAGCATGAAATGAACACAAGACAGTATTTGAATAAAAAGCAACTTACTGTCTTGAACTCAGTACATACCTGAAAGGAGAGGGATTTAGATACCAGGGGAGGAGAGAGAGGAAGTGGGTATTTCAAAAACGTCATGCCAACTTTAAGCAGTACTCACCTAGAGAAACGAAATTACGTAGCAGGAACTGGAGTGTGCAAATGGATTTCCTCAGGTAACTGAATCTTGGTCACCTTCTTCTGAATATGAAAAAAGGTCTACCTCTACGATAAAAAAAACAAAACCTGAATTATCATTCAGCATACTTGAAAACAAAAGATTATGTTAATGGCATTTGATTTACCAATCATTTCACAAACTTGACACTTGAAGACACTGCATTTTGGAAACGAACCATACAGCTGGTCCTTCACCGTTTGGTGTTAGTTACCCTGGAGTGGATTTCAAATGATGGGAACTGTTGGTGCGATTCCCATGGGACATCATTTGCTGGTGTGATTAACAGGGGACACCACTGGCTCGTGTGATTACCAGAGGATACCATTTGCTCGTGTGATTAATACAGGATACCACTTGCTGGTTTGATTAACAGGGGACACCATTTACTAGTGTGATGTACATGAGGAGCTGAGGTTGAAAAGAATCACACTGACAACCAACTTTTCGTTTGCTGTCGGCAGAAAAGGGACAGTCTCCAGCAAGTAGAGATTGACACCAGTGTGCTGAACCCAGCAGCTTTTATTGAGCAAAGTAAACAAGTTTTCTGCTGGCAAACTGAGAAAAAGCATCTCACCAGCCTTCCTTACTTCAAAACAAGTAGTGGCATTCCCAGGAAGGGGGATGAGAAAGTCCCTGAACTATTCTCCATCGAGTGTGAGTTTTCAGCACGTACCCGTTTGCAGTACACCGACACAACCTTGTCTCCAGGGCTTTCGCCAGGCTTCTGCCATTCTCAAGACAAGCCCCTATCTTGAGAAGGACCAGGGTAGGGTCAGCAGGATTTCACATTCTTTCCAAACACACCCATTGCTACAGGTCCCCACAGATGTGCACAGCAGAACTTCTCCACAGGGTTTTCAAGGCTGGAGCCTTTTGGTAACAGATCACCAGGCTTGTCTTCCAAGGCCTACCTGGCTGGGTTTGAACTGACAACCTTTCAGCTAGTAATGTTAACCCTTTGCACCACCCAGGAGCTCCCTGTTTCGCTCTTTACTGTCTATATCTTCTGTTTTCTTATGCTTACATTCCACACATTTGACATACATTTAGGACCTTCATTCTACATTACATTTGGTTGAAAAGGAAACAAATTCTCTAATCATACTGCAGGTGTCACATACTATTTACTCAACTTAAGCCTTACTTTTTTTTGTACTCAAAATTATAAATTACATTTCTCCAGCAGCTGCACATTTTACATTTTTTTCAGGAAGAGCTCTGTGTGAAATAATTTTTATAAAGGATGAGCGGTCTTCTGCAACACTGTAACGCGGCTGCCCAAAGAAGAACAAATCTGTCCTGGAAGAAGCAAACATCAAGGCTTTTTAGCAGCCATGACAACACTCTGTCACCCACAGTCTGGGCATGTGATCATGGAGGATCCGTTCCTGCACAAGGATACCATGCGTGGTCAACTCCAGGGACCTTCAGAGAGATGCCCTGACAGAGTAAATATAAGTCATGCAAACATAAACAGTGATTATGAAGAAGGCACATGCCCATGAACTTTGTCCTATTGTATGTGGGGTTGCTGTGAGTCCGAACTGAAGACACAGTACCTAACAACGTGTGGCTGACCTTCGAGGATCCCTTCAAGTATTCTGATCTGTTATGGGGTTGAACTCACCTTTCAATTAGCAGCTGAGTGCCTAATCAAAGCGCACTGCTGACAGTCCCCTTTATACAGAGACCTCCCATTTCCACCTCATTTTTATCGTCACTGTTCCGAAATTGGGAACATGAATGGCCTTTGATCCGAGAAGCCTTCAACAAAAATATGACGCGTTACTACTACAATCTGTGGCTGAATGACCAGCATCTAAGCTGGCTCATATCCTGTCTCATCCAACCATTAAAATCTTGGACAAACACTGCTGTTTCAGCTCCAGAAAACCTTCAGTGACCACATCACCTTCTATCTGCAGACCAAGTAGGAATGGCTGTATTGTTTCACACATAATCATGACGAAAATGTCGGCTTTATACCCAAAGAAATTCAGGAAACGTGCCCGTAATTTCCTTCTGAATTTGGAATCCATTTGAGACAGACACGGGGGAACGATGTAGCAGTCGGCGTCTGCAAGGATTACACCGTTGGAAACCCCATAGGGCGGCTCTACTATCCTACAACGTTGCTATCAATTAGACTTCACGGCAATCTTTTCAGACGTTTCAAAATCCACCTACCCATTTCCAACTCATGCTTTAAATTCGTCTCTTAAATATCTACAAATATCTACAAACATTAAAAGAGGAGATACGTACATAACTCCTCATCATCTTAGTTTCTGTATGAACAGCAGCACTCCAATCGCTGCGGCACTTGGAGCAGCGCACGGGACAGCGAGGGCTCAGGGCCTTCCCACTCGGGCCAAGCGCCCCGAGCCTCCCCACTGCATTTCTCACAAACTCCCACGGTAGTTGATGCTGTTGATCTGAAAAACCACTTTTGCTCAGCGAGAGTCCCATGGTTTTACCTGTCATTCCACCCAGAGATACAGCGCCACTCACCTACGAGTCGTACAACTTGCGGTACTTGCGAAGCGGAAGTGCCCAGACGGCCTGGGCCCCACAGGGCTTCCGTTGAAGAGTGACGTCGGAGGGAGCTCCGCCCACCGGACCGCCCCCTTCGGGACCCTGCGGCCCTGCACAACGTGGCGACGGTAAGGCCCGCGGCTCTCGCGGCTCTCCCAGGGGTGAGAAGTCAGGAATATGGGAGACAGCGGGAGCACAGACCTCAGCTCGGTGCGCTGTACGTGCTGCTGGAACAAGCATGACACACACAAAGCCAGGCCTCCCTCCCACAGCGGCTGTCGAGGCACCCAGCATGGCGGCCGGCCCTCACACTACCACTTCCGCTTCCCGTTTTTGGCAACACTTTTTTGCAATGTCACGGGCTCCGAACGCTGACCCAGAGGGCTCTACCCAGTGACTGGTCGAGTTCGGTGCCTTCGCTCGGTCTAAGGTTCTGTGCACTGGGGTCTTCTTTGCCTCTGGAAACAAAAGCCTAAGGTTTCTGAAATGCGCAAAGAAACACAAGACAGTTCAGTAGGCAAAGATTTCTAATGTACTTGGAGAGCAAAGGAAGATGTATTTCCATACTTATCCATTTGAAAGTCAATATTTACCATGTCTTTTAGAGAAATATTCACCTCTCATATGTATTTGCCAGTCTTTAAAATTGTTATAAGTGCCTCCTTTGACTTCTCTTTTATGGTTTGTTTTCTCTTACCTATCAGGTGTCTCTCCTTAGGAATAGGCGACCAACTCTGCAAACCCAGTCTGAACTCTGCAAGAGCTGAGGACACTTGAGAGGAGCATTTTCGACGATGAGAGGCAGGTGGGCACTATTACTTCTGAGGAAAAATAGGTAAAAGTGAAAGTCGTTTTGAAAATGTCTGCTGTAAACCATTTTTACTTTTTTCTCTGGTACAAACATGTATAAGAAATTGATCACATATACTCATCTGAACTGGTTAAGGGCTCAGTTTTGAGATTTGCATATACACTGATAGACCTCGTTGAACATTAAGTTTCCGTTTTATGGGATCTTGTGTAAAATGGGAATTCCACAACACTTAATTTTGCTCTTAAGGAATCTGTATATGCATCCAGAGGCAGTCATACACACAGAACCAGGGGACACTGCTGATTCAAAGTCAGAAAAGATGAGCATCAGAGGTGGATCCTTTTACCGTATCTTTACCATGTGTGCACTGAGCAAATAATCTGAGAAGCTGGTTTCTGCAAAGAGGAACAAGGCATCAGGATTGGAGGACGACTCATTAACAACCTGCCGTACGCAGACGACACACCTTACTTGCTGGAAGTGAAGCAGATCTGAAACACCGATGAAGAGCAAGAACTATAGCCTTCAGTACGGATTGCACCTGGTCATGGACTGTGTTCCCCACAAAATCAGTAGCAATTTGGCTATGCCTAATTCCTGGTATTCAGTGTGCTGCCTCCATTTTGCAATTCCTGTCCCTATGAGGTGAGTCAGGGTGGGTGGGCAGCAGTGGTTTTGGCAGACTAAGATTCAATGGTGTAAGTTGGTTTGGGACCTTGAGGCAGTCTATGGAGGTATAAAGGAAAAAATCTAGCAGAGAGAATCGGGACCCTCACCCTATCAAGAACACAGCACCAGGAGAAGAGTGCGTCCTTCAGGCCTGAGGTTCCTGGACCAAGGTGTTCCCCACCCAAAGACTGATGCAACACAAGGACTTTCCTTCAGAGCTGACACAGGGACAGCCCTTCCCCTAAATGTGGCCTTGTAACCTACTGGACTGTGTAAGAATGAACTTCTCTCTTAAAGCCATCCACTGTCTGATAATTCTGTTAGAGCAGCACTGGCTTCCTAAAACACATCTCAACATCAAGAAAACAAAAATCCTTACAACTGGACCAGTAAGCAACATGGTAATAAATGTCAGAGGTTGTCACCAGTTTCACTGTACTTGGGTCTACAATCCACACCCATGGAAGCCACAGTCAAGAAATCAAAAGATACACTGGGAACATCTGTGGCAAAGGATCTTTTTAAAGTACTGAAAAATGAGGATGTCACCTTGAAGACGAAAGTCTACCTGACCCAAGCCATGTTATTATCAGATGTAGCAAATGCATGTGAGAGCTGGATGATGAATGAAGAAGGCAGAAGAAGAGTTGATGCCTTTGAATTTTGGTGTTGGAGAAGAATGTTGAATGTATCATGGGTAGCCAGAAGAACCAACAGATCTGTTCTTGAAAAAGTACAACCAGAGTGCTTCTTGGAAACAAAGATGGCAAGACTACATCGTACATACTTTGGACATGCTGTCAGGGAGGATCACTCCCTGGAGAAGGACATCATGCTTCACCGAGTGGAGGGTCAGAGAAAAAGAGGAAGACCCTCAATGAGATGGGTGGACACAGTGGCCATAACAATGGGCTTAAGCATAAAAATGACCGTGGGCATGAGGCAAGACTGAGCAGTGTTTTGTTCTGTTGTGCATGAGCTCACTATGAGTTGAAACCGACTTGATGGCACCTAGCAACAACCAGAACAAGTGAGCTGAAATGGGCTGGTACTGGTCTTTTTGAATCAGAAAAAAGAAACACATGATCTACTACAACAAGAATGACAAATTGAAGAGGAATGGTATCACATTCATCATTAAAAGGAACACTTCAAAATATATGCTGAAGTACGAAACAACTGCTACCCATCCTCCATCATTAATCTCATAGAAGCAGGATTTACATTGTACAGGAAAATCACACAATACCAGGAATCATAGATTGGGCCAATGGCTCCACATAGTTTTGGGGGAAACAACAGGTACAAACATGACAGATACCAAGGAAGAGACTGTACAGTTCTCTATGACACTCTCAAACCTAGAAACAGAGCATCATCCACAAGCAAGTGGGCAAGGAAGAGACTGTTCTCGTGCCCAACTCACTCCACATTCTATCCATGTCTACTGGCCCTTTTCCCTTCCTGATGGTAAGCAGTACAGGGGGAAGGGTTGGCAGGTGCAGCAGCTCCTAATGTTGAGGAGATGCAGGGTGGTACCAGCACTTTTTCTTTGGGGGATATGGAGAGGTATCTCAGTACAGGGAGATGGAGGCCTTTAATCCTCACTGGAGGAGGTCTTGGCTGACACACAGTGGGTGGAAACATAAGATGGGAGGATGAAGAAGAGGCAGTGAAAGACATTTCAATGTGGACGCCACTGGGTCACAGTAAACATGGTGGCTGGACTATCACAGTAGTGATTCCCTTCAAGGAAGAAACATCGTCATCTGTTAGGGATCAAAGGACAAATATCTGCCTCCTGCCAAGGAGAAAGAGACCTTGCTGAAAGCCTTGTAATACGAGAGGCCTAGATGGAAGTCTGAATGTGGGGTAGATATCTTCCCTAACAGGACCTACCCAGCCAGGGGTAGGAGGCCATCACCCCAGCAGGTCCTCTCGCTTTAGACATAGACATTGTCCCTGTCCAGGGTGTAGGGGACAAGCTGGGTGACACCACAGGTCAGCTGGTTCAGCTCCCAGTGAAGCTTCTCTCCATCCAGACTGCGGCCGTTAAGGACAGGGCAGAGTGTGTAGATGCCATCCACTTTGGGGCCTCCTTGTGCTCTTTGAGCCTGTGGAGGGAGAACCAGGGGATGACCACAAATGTTGCCTCCAGAGAGTGGTCTTGAGAGTCTTTGAGGGCAGGGCAGAGACAAGCAAGAGAAAATGAGACAGGTGAAGACTTGGACTTGTGATTTAAAGCAAGGGCATAAGACTTCTTTTTCTGGAGAAAATCCCTGGAGACAGAGTTGAAGATCTAAAGGAAATATGCTAAATGGTTCCAACAAGGAGAGGAGTGAGTTCTGGAAGTCGCAGAATGGTAGCAGGGAAGAGGCAGTCCTGCTGAGGAGCTCTGCAGAGTCTAAGAGTGGTAGTGGGGACCAGAAAATGCCTTGGTCCTGGAGCAGATGCCTCCCAAATTCCACATCTACTGCGGAGGCTGAATCTGGCAAGGTAGAGGGAAACTGACCAAAGGCCTTAAGCCTCTTGACACATTCCTGCTGTCTTTGCCAGATGTACCACCTAAGTGAGGTCAGTCTGCAATCAGAGTAGAAGGTGTGAGCACTGGGCTTACTGAGCAAGGGCCCAAGCTTGGGAGAAAAGAAAAGTTGAAGAGGAGGGCTGCAGGGGCTGAGGGAAAGTGTGGGCAGGGATGAGGTGGGGCTCCAAGCAGACATCCCAGTCCTCTTACCACGCTCTGCTGGATGCTGTCAGCTGAGGTGAACTTTTTAGTACCCTGGTATCCCATGTCATCCATACAGCACAGGTTTGTGATGGTGAAGTTGCAGGTGAACTGAACCGGGGCAGGTTGAAGAGCTGTACTGGAGAGGAAGAGACAGTTTTCCCTGTGGACTACAGTAATAGGGAAGGTTGCCTAGAGCACTGGTCAGAAGCAACAGCAGTGAACTACGTACAGCCATTGGCTGCAGGAGCACAAGGAGAGAACAAAGATTTGGGGAACCCAAACTTCCTCATTGAGTCAGCATTAACTGAGCAGACATGGGTTCAAAGCTTTGTGCAGTCATAGCTGTCAAAGGCACAGTGTTACCAACTGTGTTATCAACACAAAATTTCTGTTGAAACCTTAACCCTCTTACCTGTGAATCTTAAGCATCCAATATTACAGAGCAGAACTGCCCTCACAGAGTCCTTTTAGGCTAAAATCTTTAATTTTAAAATTATTTGGCTGAAAATTATTTCCAAAGTTAGCAGTAGTACATCAACAGGGAACAGCCAGGAATTCAACCCTGATTCACACAAAGGTGGTACAACAGGGGATACCACTGCTGATTGACACTTGGATCTTGATGGAAAGCAGAAAATACCATAAAGATGTTGACCTATGTTTTACTGACTACACAAACACATCTGATTGTGTGAATCGTAATAAATAATGGAGAATGTTGGGACAAAATGGAATTCCAGGACACTTCATTCTGCTCTTACGGAACCTGTGTACAGAAAGAAGAGGCAGTCATTCTAACACACAAATGAGTATTAGGTGGTTTAAAATCCAGAAATACTTCATCAGAGTCGTAATCTTTCCGTCTTAGCCTATATGCTCGGCAAGTATTCCTAGAAGCTGGACAATATGAACAAGAAGGGCAGGATTATCGATGCAGAAATACTCATTAACAATCTATGATGTGCATATGATACAAATTTGACTGCTAAAAGTCAAGTAGATTTCAGGTAAAGTCTTTGGTGTGGATTGGACATCAACGTAAAGAAAACCAAAATCCACGCAACCAGACCGGTAAGAACCATCATGATGAGTGGAAAAACACTGAAGTTATCAAGGATTTCATTTAACTCAGATCCTTGATCAGTATCCAGGAAGTTTGTTGTTGTTAGGTGCCAACAAGTCAAACCCGACTCACAGCAGTCCTGTCCACAACAGAAGGTAATTCTTCCTGGTCCTGGGCCATGCCCACAATGGTTGTTAGACTTTAGCCCATTGTTGGGAGCCATAAAGTAGCAGTCAGCAAATCAAAAGACACACAGCACTGCGAATATTGGATGCAGATGACCTCTTTAAATCTTAAAAAGCAAAGATGTGACTCTGACGACTAAGCTGTAGTGTCATGGATCGACTTGAGCCAAGATGCACAGTCTTCAACAGGATCACTTATGCGTCATAATCCACTCTAACCTTTCTCTGAGGACTTGGCTTCAAGAATGATTTCACTTGTGGGCTAACACAGTCTGAGGACCAGGTCTTCTGGGGTCTCTCCAGGCTCAGTCAGGTCAGCAGGTCTGGTCTTGCTACTCCAATTTCAGTTCTACACTGCACTTTCTCCTACTTCATCAGAGGCTCTATTGTTTTCTCTGTGAGCACAGTCACTGGTGGTAGCCTGGTACCATCTAGTTCTTGCCTCTGGCTGATAGCCTCTAGTTTAGGTGGCCCTTTCTGTTGTTTTGGACTCCGAAGTACCTAACAACGTAATTGTGGAAGAAATAGCATTTTAGAACAGACTTCTTAGGTTTTATTAATGAGGTTGTATCAGAGTAGGCATTTACCCATGAGTCCATTTGTCATACTGTGGATGCTTCCGTGTAGCTGTACTGATGCAAGCTTTATCACCAGTATTCAAACACCCACAGAGTCACCCATGGTGGACACGTTTCAGCTGAGCTTCCAGACTAAAACAGACCAGGAAGAAAGACTTGCTAGTCTACTTGAGAAGGACATCAGCCAGTGAAAACCTTATGAACAGCACTGTGCGTTGTCTGAGAGAGTGCCTGACGATGAACCTCCCTGCGTGGAAAGGACTTCAGTGAAGACCAGCGAAGAGCTGACTCCTCAAAGTAGCCAAGCCAAGTGCCGTAGAGTCGGATCTGACTCATGGCAACCTCAAAATAGAGTCAACCGTATTGATGTGGATGGAGTCAATCTTTCAGGACCCTCATTAACTGATGTGGCATGACTCAAAATGAGAAAAAAAGGCTGTAAATGTCCATTAATAATCAGAACCTGACATGCATCAAGTATGAATGTAGGGAAAGTGGAAACTGTCAAAAATGTAATGCAATGCATCGAAATCGGTATCTTCAGCATTAGTAAGTGGAAATGCTCTGCTGTCGGCTCTTTATTTACTGAATATCCGGATGGCCCATTATGCCAGGAATGGCAACTTGAAGAGGAAATGGGGTTGCATTCCTCATCTAAAAGAACATTTCAAGATGTATCCTGAAGTACAGTGCTGTCAGTGATAGGATAATACCCAGAAGCCTACCAGGAAAACTGATCAAATGACTGCTATTCAAATATCTGTACCAACCAGTAAGGTCAAAGAGGAAGAAATCGAGGAGTTTTTACTACGTTCTAAAGTTCGGCATTTGTCAAACATGCAGCCAGAAGGCATTGACAATCACTGGTTATTGGAATGTGAAAATTGGGAACAATGAAGGAAGAGTGGCGGCTGGAAAATAGGGCCTTGGTAATAGAAATGATGCCCGAGATTGCATGATAGTATTTTCTAAGATGAGTGACTGCTTCCTTGCAAATACCTTTTTTCCCCTGACATGAATGGTGACTATACGCAGGAACCTCACCAGATGGAAGATGCAGGAATCAAATGGACTGCATTTGGGGAAGGAGACAATGGAAAAGCCCAGTCCTAGCTAGTTCAAGGCCAGGGACTGACTGGGAAACAGGCTTTAATGACTCCTATGTAGGTTTCCTGCTGAAAGTTAGAATAAGTTCCTGAGAGCCAAAAGACATACTTGAGTATACACCACCTGAGTATAGAGACCACTGGGAAAACAGATGTGAGGCACTGAACAGTAATGACCGAAGACTACACAAGCTCTGGGATGACATCCAAGAAGTTATACCTCAAGAAAGCAAGAGGTCACTGAAAGACAGGAGAGAAAGAAAAGGGCCAAATGGATGTTAAAAGGGACTCTGACACTTGCTCTTGAATATTGACTAGCTAAAACAAAAGGAAGAAAAGAGGAAGTAAAAAACAAATATGGAAATAAAGCAAAGTTCTATGCAGTTCATTCCATATACACACCCACCAAGAGACACATTTTTCTTTCTGAAAAAATGCATCAAGGATTCTCGGAAAAAAGAATGGGAAAACAAAAGAAGCATTCTTGAGACTAAAGAGACAGAAAACCACAGAGAATGATCCCCAGGCTGGATTGGTCCGTTTCTTACAGTGACTTCATAAGGAGCAAACTGTTGGCAACTCCAAGCCCCTGTATGTGTTCCAGGCAACCTAGGTCTGGGGTCCGTCTAGCTCAGGCAGGTGTTTCATGGACCTGAGAGACTGTGACCACACTTAGCTCGTTTTTCACTTTTCGTATTTATTGATTTGCTCATTTTTCCATTGCATTTTATCTTCTTTGCTTACTGTCTTCCTAAGTTTTGGTCATTACTTGTTTAGTCATTTATCTCCTTATTTAGTTATTCACTTAGTTTTTACTTATTTGTTTGTTTGTTTATTGACTCCACTTATTTACAATATGGAGACAGGAAGTGTGGTGAATCATCAAGAGCATTTATCACAGACGGAGAAACAAGAGAGACGGGAGCTCAGTCCCCCAAACCATCTCTGACTTTTCCAGTCGGACTGCGTGTTCTTACTGGGTGTCTAAGGGAGGACAGAGGTGAGTGACTGCATGCAGACATTCAGGCTTGGGGGACAGCGACTGTGGAAGAATGCATGGAACTCGTGATGGGGGATGGGGTGGTCAGCTGGAGCCCCGTGGGCGTATCTGGGATTCTCCCAGCCCCTGCTCCCACCCCGACCCCACCCCCATGACTGTTACCTCCACAGAGGTGCCTGTCTGTTAGGTGAGCCGGAGAGAACCTGCGACAAACCGGCTGCAGAGATTTTATCCTATTTTATTGGACCAGTTCCTCAAGGCTTCAGTGCGCTTAGAATTTCCCTGGGGCCAGGTAGTGCCGGGAAGCAAAGGCTTTGTGAAAAGCAGACACGTAGAAAAACGGAGGTCTCACCTGCTTTCATCCCCTACCTCTTCATTTCCTCAGCAAATTGTGCCGATTTTGTCTTTTTCACCTTTAGCTTTTCTTGATGTCTTGGTTCTCTTTAGTGACAACTTTCTCTCATTTTCTGTCATTTCTTTGCTCTTTTTCAGTTTATCTGGTTTTCCCTTTATTTCCTCAGTCCCTCATTTTTGTTTACTCTGTACTTCTGTTTGCTTATGAATCCTTTTCCTATTATGGTATTTCCTCATTCTGTATCTTTTCTTTCTCTTTCACATTTTCTCCTTCTTTTGTTTATATAATTGATCTTCTTGGTGATTAAACTTGAAATCGTACTTTTCCATTCTCTGCTTTTGCTTTTCTCATTTCCGCTAATTCACACACATCTCCCTGTCTCTTCTCTGTATCCTTTTCCTTACACTTTGGTTTCTTTTTACCATTCTTTTCTCATTTCCCCATTGTTTATTACATTTTATATTTTCAATACCTTTACAAATTTCCCATTTTATTTATTTTAGTTAATTTTCTCATTTGAATTTCCTCATGTCTTTCATCTCATACCTCTTCAAACTTGTAGTTTATTATTTTCCTGATTACTGCATTTTCTTTTTATTCTTTTCCCTTATCTTTATTCTGATTAGTTTCATTTCATGGAATTGATCTTCCTGTTCTTTTCTTACATCTTTCAAGTTTTTGAAGTTGCGATGTCCTTTTTTCTCATTTTTAAATTATACTTGCTCTTTTTTTCATGTTTTGTGAAATTTTTAGTTATTACATTTCCCACTACTTTTACTTATTTACTTCTTTTCTCACATTTTCCATCTTAACCCTAACACAAGGGCACCTCTTATCCAAAAGCCCAAAAGGCCCCGAAGCCACACTCAACATGCTGCAGAACCACTCAGCCGTTTCTGCTGAGGAGGAGATGTATGTGGGACACTACCACCTCTTCAGAACCATTGGCAGGGGGACATTTTCCAGAACGATGCTAGCCCAGCGTACCGTCACCGGCCAAGAGGTAACCATTAAAATGCTGAGCAAGACCCAAAAGGCATCCAACTTCTTCTACCAAGAGGTGAAAATATTGAAGGATCTCCATCATCCTTATATTGTAAGGATGTTTCACATTATAGAGACTCAGTACCTTCTCGGCATGGTCTTGGAGTACGTGAGTGCAGGGCACTTGGGGAATTATATAAGAGCTCACGGCTTCCTGAGTGAAAAGGAGGCCCAAGAAATTTTCAGACAATTAGTCCGGGCTGTACACTTCTGCCATAATGAACGTTTCGTGCACAGAAACATAAAACCACAAAACGTGCTGTTAGATGACAGGAAGAACATCAAACTAGCCAACTTTGGGTTTGCAACGGAATTCACCCAGGGGAATAAGCTGAACACGTTCTGTGGCACTTTGCCTTATTCTGCCCCAGAAATGGTGCTACGAAATCCGTACGATGGACCCCCTGTGGACGTGTGGAGCCTGGGAGTCACCCTGTACGTCATGCTAAGTGGATCTCTGCCGTTTGATGGTGACACCTTCAGTGAGATACGAAATCGGATCCTGGCCACAGAATACATTATTCCTGGCCACATGCCTACGCAATGCACACACATGCTGAGCAAAATACTTACTTATGACCCAATAGAGAGAGCCACATCAGAGGCCATCCTAGACCATCCATGGATGATGACAGTTGACAATGAGAACCAAAATGTGTCTGTGCAGCCACCCTCAGACCATTAGGACTGACAACGCATTCAGGCCATGGGGAACATGGGTTACAGGCAGGAAGAGATTCGTGACTCACTGTTCAATCCAAAAGATGATAACGGTATGGCCACCTCCCTGATGCTAGCTCAGAAAACATCTGAGACACAGACTCATGCCAATACCCTGAAACGCAATACTGCAGCACACTGCACTGACAGCCACACCCATTTCTCCTCCCATGAGGTACGTCCCACCATCTGTGTGAAACCCAAACAGCTGAGTTACAGTGTACTTGCCATTCCCACCTACGATTACCACTACCACAGCCCACTGAAGACTCCAGCTTATAGAAGGAAGGGGGCCTCTATGGTGTGTGCTTCTCCCTCAGTTCCCCTTGCAAAGTTCTTCCACAACAACCCAGGATAGCCTGGGCAGAGCCAACCAGACGCTGAAATGGCATGCCAAGCTGAAAACTAGTGCAGTGGAACAACCCAGCAGAGTCCCCACGTGCGTAACCGCGGCTGCCCATGGCTGCCTCCTCAGCTGAGACCAGTAAGAAGGGTGGAGCCTTAGAGGAAATCCAGTTCCCACATAGAACGTCAGCACTTATTCTGTCAAAAATGAGCATGTGCGAGAAGTACCCGACCAGAGTGTGACTCCAGCCTCTCCCTCTGTCAGAAGCCATGAGCCACAGGATGCCACTGGCCAGTTCTTTTAAGTTGATTACAAAATATCTTTGTTGTACCTGTATGCAAACAGAACAGAAGCTGTGTGACATCCAAGTTGAAGATCAGAGGCTCAGACCTTGAGAGGCCAAGCCACAGTCTCTCGGGTATAAAAGGAGGAGGAAAATAAACAGTTTCATGGAGCCCAGTGACATAATGCAGGAGATATGCCAAGTGGTAGACACGAATGACTGTGAGTGGGATCTCACAGGTACACACTGCTTTCTTTGCATGAATGGCCCACCAGGACAGTAGGTCTTGGTCCAGTCGACAATGGAGGTGTGCAGACTGCCATGGCAGGCTCTGAAAGGGGTCCAAGTGAAGAGAAATTTAGGCATCTTGTTGGCCTTCAAGAAGATCACCTCCAAAATCACCAGAGAGCTGGTACTGTAGAAACGTGTCACCACCGGCCAGAGACAAAAGAGGAGTTCACATGTTTAACCTCCCTCATGATTCTGGAGACTGTGTTTTTCAAGGCCACAGAAGACCCTGAAATTCTCTCCACTTGAACTGCACTGAGATAGCACCAGGGCAGTAAACACACCCTGATGCCAATCAGGTGATTGTGGTTCTGAATGAACAGTGAGTCACAAATCTCTATGTGTCTATAAACCATGCTCCCCATGGCCTCAAGGCACTGTGGGTCCTCACCAAGTTCTCTTGGCCTGAATGCCATCTGTACACAGCAACAACTCTGTCTATGCAAGATCCTACTTACAACCATTGGCATCCCACAGAGGGCAGATCTGCATCATCTCATCAGGCTCCGTGGAGCTGGTCCTTCATGTCGGCTTCCATGAGTGTGACGTTTGAGATCTGATTATCTCCACCACATCTTGCTCTCAAGTTCGTTAAGGTCCCTTCAAGCACAAGTGAAGCAAAGATTCATCAAAAACAGACACTGCCAACTCGATCGGTTGGTGGTAAGAGGTCGGGACGTTTCTGCCTTGGGAAGCCATTTGATTGCCATCAGGGTCCTCAAGCTCCCTCTAAAATCCAGTGAAAGTAGTCAGTAAACAGTGAACAAAGTTCACTGAACAGTGAACCCGGAACTGCACAGTTCAACTCCACAAAGACACACCTTGAAAGAAAGGCTTGCAGTCTCATTCTCATGTATCTGGCATTTGAAGAAAATTAGAAAAAGTCGATGAAACATAAAGGACGTGTTGAGTATACCCCACCTGAATTCAGAGGCTGTCTCAAGAAGAGGTTTACAGCATGGCAAACGAGTCACCAAAGACAAAACAAATTGTGGGAGGCCATCCGACAGGAAGATGACATTTTAAAAGGCAGGAAAGAAAGGAAAGACAAAAAAGGAATGACATGGAAGCTTGCTCTTCAACATCCAGTGAGTAAAGCAAAAAGAACTGATGAGGGAAAAGCTCACCGTTAAGACAACAGTTGGAATTCAGCAGCTGCTGCTTGGAAACTGTATGGAGCAGTCTTATTCTGTCCCATAGAGTCACCAGGAGTCAGAATTGACTGGACGGTGTAAGTTTGCTTGGTATTCGGGGGGATGCATAGGCCCCAAGGTGAACCCTACCCATGTTTTGTACTTGTTTTGCAGAACTGCTGAGAAAATGGGAGGTTTGCACTTGAAGAAGAACTCAGAGGGAAAAAGTGGCTGACTTGCTTTTGAAATTTCCAAGCAGTAGTTTGCTGTTGGAAGCCTTCCAGCAGGAAAAGTCAGAGCCCATTGCAAGACAGCCCCTTGCAGGACTGGGAGTTATAGAGAGCCAGTGAACAGACAGCTTGGTCAGCTCCCTTAAGCTGATTGTCCAGGTTGAGTCAATGAGTGCAAGTGGGGGAAGAGCAGGAACCAAGTGACAGTCTGTTTGGGCAAGTTCCATTGGCACCGTGGGTCCTAGCCTGCAGGGCCAGGGATAAGAGGGAGAAGCAGGGTGGCTACTGAGAAGGAAGGCAACTGTGTGTGACTTAGCCCAAGAGGGCTGGGGATGAGAGTGTGGGAAGGAGCTGTCCGAAGTGCCTGCCAGTAAGTGTGAACTCAAGAGCCTGGGTCTGCTACCCCTTGTCAGTTAGATTGGAAGGGCATGGAAGGGCAGGGATGAGCCCACTAGAACCCACCCAGATAAAGAGAAAGGTGTCTGAAAGAGCTGAGAAAGCTGGTGTAGACTGCTACAAGCTGTTGGCGCCCTGCGGACTGGATTTGAAACCCCAACCAACATTTTTTCTTTGCCTTTATCTTGCTAACCTGAAACTTCTGTCTGAGCCATGTTTTTCAGGAAATCACAGCAGATGGTGGCTCCATCCACAACACGTGCCCAACCTACAACCTCTCAGCATGCCCCGATTCAGATCCTGGCCTACACTGACACAGGACCAATTTATCACCAGAAAGGAAGTGCTTCCCAGCCAGTCCTTTCACCAGAGACCATCCCAGAAGCCATGACAGAAGAGGATGCCACTTCTGCACCTCCACATTTGGACATGCAGCAGGGGAGCTAAGGGCAGAGAACTCTACTACCAAACCCGACCCCTGGACACCACTGGAAATAAAAAGCTTTTGAGCCCCGTGGGACAGTGAACACATGGTGTTAAGGCTGCTAGACTCGTGTTACTCCTTATCTACACAGACAATAAACTTGAAACTTTCTGTTACCCTTGCAATTCGTGTCCCTCTTATTTCAGTCAGCTAATAAGACAGGACAAGAACCCAAACACGGTCCTGTTAGAGAGACAGATGTTCAGCATTCTAACCGGATCACATTCTTCAAGACCAGAGAACATGCTCATCACCTCAGTACTGATTTGACAGGGACGGCCAATTTGAACACTGGCTATCGCAGTCAAGGGAAGAGAAAGTCACCAGGAGGCTGGCTGACAGGCTTTCATGAATGTGCCTACATTAAATGAAGGAGACAAGGGTGGGTGCCCAGTAAAGAAATTCTTCCTCCCTGATGAGGCTGGAAAACTGAGTGTTACTGGACAAAACTCCAGGTTCTCTGTATCTACCCTAAATAGCCAATCTCTGAGACACGTTATAGGGTGGATGATGAAAGTTTATTACCGTGTCCTGTCGGACACAGGGAGCAGGAAAATAATTGTCCACCAAGGTCCTGCTCAAATTTTGTCAGGCAAGGTAGAAGTATTTAAAGGGAGAGGGGGTTCCATGCAAAATGTAAATAGAGGTACTGGGGCTGGTGCCAGGGAAACAATCGGTTGAAAAGCGGTATCCGATGGTGGGGCTCAGAGGTCCTTTGAAGATACATATCAGAAATAGGAATCCGGAAGGCTTTCGTCAGAGGTCCCAGCTGTGGCCTGGGTCTTTCGCTGGCTCCTCCGTCTGTTTTCATGTGGCTAAAAAGCTCTGAAAAACTACAGGCATTATTTCCACAGCTCCTGTCAGCGACTTCCTGCCAGGGCCAGGAATTTTTAAGACAGGAGAAATAACAAGCTAAGCTTACAGAGAAAATTTAATCTTTGCTGCCTATCTCAACTTCCTTTTTTAAAATCGGGGTGTCTAAACCTTATCTCCTATTTCAAGAGGATGGGGGAAGAGATTGATAGAATTTCTTGATTCATTTCAGAGTGTTATCAGGGTTTTCTGAAGACCCTCAAGGATCCTTATCAACCTGCAAAAAAGAATCATCTAGGCAGACGTGGCAGGCCCATATGGCTTGATGGGGAACAGTGTACAGCTGCGCTGGGCAGTGGCACAGTGTACAGGACTCCTGTCGCTGCACCACCGATGGAGCAGGGGCTGCATTTTTGTAGTCTGTCTCCACCAGGGTACAGCTGGGGACAACAACTCAGTGATGGGATCTGACATCTTGCCTTCTTTGTCAGGAGGCTGCTTGTCCTTTGTTTCAGTGCTCACGCAGACTTCAAAATGGTTCTTCCCAAAGGGGCCTCCGGGCCTGGCAACAGGACTTAGTATGCGGTGTCCCACGGGAGCAGTTTCTTGCTCCCTTGGTTTGGTTCCCTGATGCTGATTCTAGTTCTCTTGTGCCCCCACTGGAAGGACATCTAGTGGTCACTTCTACTGCATCTATGTGTGCATCTAACTTGTGTTGAAACAGCTTCTCTGAAGAAGTAACTTGAGAGATAATGAAGCAACTCGTCCCTGTGAGTGGGCAGTGAATGAGTTGCTTATCGCTCCAGAATGTCCCAGGGTGTGGTTAGGCCGGCCCTGTCTCAGTCTCCCCTAGGAGATTCCATATTCGTAATTCTTGAAGGAAATACCATGGAGGTCTCTTCTGTTTCTGCTTCATGCAGAACAGGGATGCAGGCCTACCCATCACGGTAGAAATCCCTTGCTGACTGTGCCAGGGATCTCTGCGGGCCAGGATGGTCACGAGCAGACATTCCTTAGAACCCAGGCATCATCATTCCCTTTACTAGGAAGGGTTCTAACCTGAAAGAAACTAACTAAACAAGGAGTTTAAAGACACAAGGCCTGAAAACAGACAGAGTAAAATCCAAGTAATTGATGAGAGATGTACCAGTGAACAAAAGTTGGGGACATTTAGCTGTTAGGAATTTCTTTCTGACTCATCAGTTCAGGTTTTAGTAATGACAGTCAGGAGGGTCTTCAGTGCTACAGATTTTCTATTTCATAAATGTTAATACAAAATGTGAAGAGTAGCAAGTCTTCCACGATTCCATTTGAATGGCTCCTGTGAAAGCTTGCCTAAAAGACAGCCTTGAAGATTTCTTTGCCATTGTCTTTACACCTCAGCCCTCCTTGGATGTCTCCTTGTGAGTCTACCTCCAGCTGGGTCACACCCTGACTGCTCCAGAACAAGGAAAAGTGACCCATCAATCATTAACACTTGGACTTACTGGACATCCTAGGTGGGGGCCATTGCAGGCTCCTTCAACTCCTGGTGCTGGTTTTTCACAGGATAACAACATTTGGTTCCTCACCAGGTTATTAAGCAAGAGACAGCAATCTTCTCATGAGTCTCATTGCCGTAGTGAGCAGTCTCAAAGTACCACAACATTTTACGCCAAGGCCTTCTTTCAACGTTTAGGTGTGTAAAACCAGGGAGGATGAGTTTTATGATGTCTTAATACAATCAGAATGCAGACTAAGAATATAACTATTCCTTGCAGTAGTCATCTATTTCATGGACATAATTTTTGATGGTAACTAACTAAACATCTGGCGTTGGGAATGTTGTTACAATAATGTGAAAAAATAGCTCAATGTCTACTTTTAATGGGCAGATGACAATCCTGGGATGACAAGAAAACTGAGGCTTTTTGGTAATCTCATGTCAGCTTGGCTTATGAGGTCAGTGAGCACTGTTTCTAGCTTCCATCCCATGAGGACCTCAGTTTGTTGTCTTATACTCATTTGTTGTCTTATACTCACTGATGGCCTTCTCAAAGAGTTTGTCAGTTCAACTATACCATAAGTAGGAATAAAAGCTCTTGGAAATGATTAATGCTAGCCTGTGTGGCAGACCATGACACCTCTTCTGACTCAACATTACCTTTGCCAAATTTACCAGCATCATTCCTATGAATAGCTAATGGTCATCTTAAAGTTCCCGAAGCACATCGTAAACATATTCACAAGCAATCTGAAGAAGAGCAATTTGATAAATTCACTCAGTTAGAAAGGAATCTAAATTAGTACAGTTGGATTTAACACACGCACACATGAATCTATAATCAGCACACAAAGTGTGTTTAGAGAAAACTGAAGTTACAGAAACACTTGTGACAAGTTTTCAGTACAGAATGAATGATTATCAAGGTAACAGCACAGACCTCCCCTGCTGGAAGGCTTCAAATACTCCCTTTAAAATATGCTATATGTCCCTTTGAGGACACGCTGCCTCTCCTTGGTTTGCCTCCTAACAGTCATGGGTCACTGTCTCAGAAGCAGAAATGGAAAATAAGATGCAATGGAGTCTGAGCCATGGGGTATTCAGGAATCAGTTTTGTTTTTTCCCAAGCTTACCGTTCCAAAGGATAGAAAAAGGCTGTAGCCTCTCTGGGTTACCCCAATCTTCACGAAAGCCAGAAATCAAGATTCCAGAAAAACTATGTCTACCTTTTTCATGGTGCCCTCTTTTGGATCAAGCTCTCACCATACAATCTTGGATCCAAAAAGTTTAAGAAATGGTCATTGAACGCCATGTGTTTTCAAAGATATTAGGTAACTTACAGTGAAGAAGGAAGCCTAACAGAAACACTAACTATACCATTAGGCCAGCAGTCTGAAATAACTAATGAACCTATGACCCTAAGGTCCTTGAATGAGGAAACAAATCTCAGGAGGGGTTTGTTTCTGCTGAAGCACTATCAGTACCTGTTTCTCATTACCTCCGTAACAACTGTATTCTGTAAAACCTCAGATTTCATAGTAATACAAATACAGCAACATTTATGTACTAAGGCACAAAGGGCTCCTTTGTAGAGCAGGAAATGTAATGTTATTCTGCTTTGTAAAATCACAGCTCAAACTTCAGTCATTTTTCTGATTACAATATTTAGAAAAAACTTTGCTGTATTTCACAACAGGAATTCTTGATTTGAGAATTAAAATACCTAAACCCATTAGTTAAATAACTTAGGAAAAGGGAAAATGGTTTCTTATAGCTAGAAAGTAGGACCTTAAAACATCAACAATATTCCCATATAAAACCCAAGTGGGTTTCTCTGTGGCACGGAAAGCAAAAGTATATAAAGCTAAATTATGACAAATGTCTATTAACTCAATTTAATAACAGCAATTTACCTAAAAGTTTTGGACATTATGTTAAGCCTGTAATTGAAACAGTTTATGTCAAGAGTACCAAGTTTTCATTCAACTTGTACTATGTCTCACAGTTTGACCAGTCTAATTTTAACCCATAAAGGTTCTATCAACTGGCTTTGGAAACCACAAAGTCTCTCTGGTCAGCTGACTAATTCTCCTCCTGAGGGTGACACATCTTTACAGGACATTTCAGACGTGTCTCAAGGTTCCTCTAACAAAACAAGACAAAATTTCTTTACACTTATTTCACAATTTGGATTCACTCAGCTTCAGATACTTATAATCCATTGCGATCCAATCAATTCTAACTCATAGCAACCCTAAAGGACAGAGTCGAACTGCTCCATAGAGTTTCTAAGGAGCACCTGGTGGATTACAACTGCCCACCTCCTGTTTAGCAGATGTAGCACTTAACCACCATGCCACTAGGGTTTCCTCGGATCATTATCGCCAGTAGCCATTCTTCTTCTTATCTGTCTTAAAACTGCCTGCACCTAGGTGGAGGGTCTTTTAGAAGCTGTTCTGGAGCTATACCACCTTAGAGGCTAGAAAACAGGGAGAGGTGATCTTGTCCTGCCCTCATTCCTTTCACTCATAAAAAAGACACATGTTTCAGTTGACCAAGCTGTTCTCAAGGACGAAAGATACTTCATTTCCCTTTTACTGTTAGGGAACTACTACTTGGATTTTCACACATACACACATTTTTCCTTGTCTGGGACCTACAACCAAGGTCTGTAAGTTAGGCTTTTCAGCTCAGTGACAGTTCTTTTCCGATGTACTCAAAATTTTGCTTTCTTTTACATCTCAAGTGGAAACCCTGGTAACATAGTGGGTTAAGTCCTACATCTGCTAACCAAAACATCAGCAGTTCAAATCAGATAGGGGCTCCTTGAAAACTCTCTGGGGCCATTCTGCTGACCTCTAGGGCTGCCATGAGTTGGACCTAATTCGACGACAGTGGGTTTTTACGCATCTCAGCTTAGCCAAGACACCCCACACCTTGATTAGGAGGATTTAGGCATCAGAGATTTCTCCCACATGTAGAAACAGTTGTCAGTCTCAAAGAATTTAAACTAGAAATATCCTCAAATCATTCTGGGTCAGGGGACTCTGCTACAGGTAAAGCCTATCCTGGCCATGACTTGACAAGACGGGGAAGTCTGAACAAGACATTTAAGGCAAAGAGACTCAAGAAACACTTAACAGAAAAACATTTCTTTACAAAAACAGAGATAGGGAATACAACAATAGTTAGAAAAACAAGTCCAGGGTTAAATGGGCCAAAGTTGCAAGCCAAGGTCAAACTTTCAAAGTTTTCCACACACAACAAACACTCTGCCTAGATGACTAAAACAATCTTTCAAAAACTTTTCACAGAAGGGTCTCTGCAACTGAATATAAACTTGACCAAAATACTGAGTGGCTGAAAAAACAGGTTTTTGGACAGAAGGCCAGCAGGAAAAGTAAAGCTGGTTGGGCAGTAAAAGGTTAAAAGAAGGCTCCTGGCTCTAGCACTGAACAGCACGACGACATGAAAACAGGAATTGACAGACCATCAAACGTGATGCTTCCATAAACACATGCAGTGCTGGAAGGCGAGGCCTCACCTGTCAATACTAAGGACACTGGAAGACTGCTACCTGGCCAACCAACTACAAGCAGTCCTTTCTTGGACCCATTTCAAAGAAAGGTGATCAAACACAACACAGAAACTGCTGAAAAATATCAGTGATATCAAATACAAGGAAAATCTGGCTGAAGATCATTGTGCTGTGATCAGTGCCTTTTGTGTGAGGCTTCTCTAGCCATGGCCTTCTAACTCCTACCCATGTGATCAGGCAGGACAGTGTGACAGTGCAGTCCAGGCTGACAAAGAGTACTGGTCCCTATCTCCTTAAGTGACAGCTAATTACAGAGCAGTGAGGGAGATGCGGTCACCCGCACAGAAGCATTGCCTTGAGCTGACAGAGCATTCTTTGGGCCCAGATCACTGTGCTGGAAAGCTCTTGGAAGCAGGTACTAGAGAGAGAACAAGCTGGGAACCAGTGGCAGGAGAGACCTCACAGCAGGAGAGATCATGCTGGGCTTCCCAGTCCACAAGACACAAAGCTGAGGGCCTGTGATCAGTGGCTGATAGACAGGGAGAGACCTGCCTCCAGGACAGGATAGTCTTTGGGGAAACACACAAGGGAAATCCTATGGAAAACGTGGCCTCTCTTTTTGAATCAAGAGCTGGGAGTAACACAGACAGCCTGAGGTCCTCCGTAACTAGTGTGACCAAAACTATCAACAAGCAATCAAGGATGAAAAGATCAAAGCATTACCAACATCCTGGGACACTTAGGTAAGTCCCTCCAAATTATGTAAATTTCTTCAAGGTTGTTTTTCAGAAGAAACCAGAAGGAAGCAACTCTGAAGACATGCACAGAAATTCCCATTTCGACAGCTACATGTCCTTCCACTGGGAGCACCAAATACATGTAGTCAGGAACCGGGAACTGAACCAAAGAACCAAGAGACTCCATGCACAACACCCCATAATGAGTCTGCTACCAGTCCCAGAAAGCCTCAGAGAAAGGAACTCCCTAGATCCTGTCACTGATTTGACCCTAAGTGACCTGGTTCAAGTTCAGCAAATCAGAGTTGCAACTTTGGTCTCCTGATCAGTAGACAACTGGGCTCCTCCTCCCACAGGCACCAGGGTGCAACCTTCACACCAGAAAAATTTATTAAGTCCGAGTACTTACAGACAGAAAATGGGTCAGTCTCTGTGACCAGCAAAGAGCTGGTAAATAGCTTGTAGTGTTCCTTGCATTCGTAAGGGTAAAAGGTGGTGTAGGAAATAGCCTTTGGTTTCAGTTTAAGGGTCATGCATCAGCAACTCCATGATTGGTTCTCTCCTGAAGGATAAAATAATGGTATGGAGATTGGATAAAAAAAGGGGCTAGATCCTTTCTAGATCATCCTCCTGAGGAGGTAGGTACCCACAGGTAGGAACAGCTCAAACTGCCAGGAGGAAATGTTACATCTACAATTACTGTTCTGAAACACTGATTGGGACTTTAGTGAGGATATGATGAGGTGGTCTGTGGTGGCCATCAGGTTCCCCAGCTACCCCTGTCATTTCCCCCTTGAGGAGACATGGGCCTGAAATCTTGAAAGGAACGTGGGAAGTCGACTCGCTCTGGCTACTTCCTGCTGTTTGGCATTATAGTCCTGCCTACCTGTCAAACCCATGTTCCTGAAATACCATCTTGAAAACGTTGAGATGCCTCATCTACCTACCACTTACCTGGTGGGCACAGGCTGAGTATTCTTGTAGGACCATGACATTCACTAGGCGTAGTTGTAGCTTGGAGCCGTGTCTTTTATCTAAGAAGCCAATTTGAAGATGTGCTGTATGTTGTCCTGGATCTGGTCAGATTTACTAATATAAAACAACATTGTTTCTTGAGATATAGGCAGGTGCTGCCTCCAGCTGCTGTGAAAAGGTCGAGGAAATCAGTGTGGGACACTGCCATCTGCTGAGACCATTGGGACGGGGACATGGGTCAGAGTCAAGTTACTCTGGCACATCATCATAGGCAAACAGGTAGCCGAGAAGAGTCAAAAAGAGCCCACAGCCATCTTCCAACCTCCTGACACTAGGCTCGCACATAAAAATCATGAAGGATCTCCACAATCCAAATATTTTAAATTCCATCCATTAGTGTAGGCCCTACAGGTGTGCCACAACAAGTGTATTGTGCACAGAAATATGGAACCCACAAATGTGCCCTTGGATGACAGAAAGAATATCAAACCTACTGACTTTCATTTTAGAACTGAATTCACTGAGGAGAGCTAGCTGAAAACTTTCTGGGAAAGTCTCCCTTATATTATGCTCCAGAACTCCTGCCTGGAGAAAAGTTCCATGGACACTGTCCTCGAGGTGCAGAGCTTGGGAGTCACCCCGTATTTCATGGGAAGTGGGTCCCTACCTTTTCGTGGTGATGCCTTCAATGAACTACCAAAGTTAAATACCAGACGAAGAGTATAACAGTCTTTCTACATGTCTATGTCATGTGAACACTCACTAAATCCAGTTTTCCTTTTGTCACCCCCATGCTCCATTTTAATCACACCACAAGGGTACCTCTTGTCCCAAAGCCCATTAATCCTTGACACAACATTGAACATGCTGCAGAGCGACTTAGCATTTCCTGTTGAGGAGGAAATCTATGTGGGACACCACCAGCTCCTAAGAATCATCAGGAAGCGGACATTTGCCAGAGTCCAGTTAGCCCAGCACATCAACACTGCCAAGAGGTAGCCCTGAAAAGAGACAACAGACATCCTTCAACCTCCAGACATGGTACCCAGAGATAAAAATCCAGAAGGATCTCAATCATTCAAGAATTTTAATGCTGTTTCAAATCATAGAGAAAAACCACCTCTTTGGTATAGTGATGGGGTAGGTAAGTACAGGCATCTAGTGTGATCATCTGGAGGCTCATCGCTTCATGAGCAGAACAGAGGCCCTGAAAACATTCTGCCTATCAGAGTTGCCCTTACAGGTTTGCCATGACAACTGTGTTGTACATACGGGTATCAAACCAGAACAGGTGCCCTTAGATGAGAGAAGGAACATCAAAATTGCTGACACTGCTTTGAGAACTAAATTCACCAATGGGAGCGACCTCAGAACATTCTGTGGCAGAGGAGAAAAGTATCATGGACTCCCACTGGACGTGTGGAGGCTGGATATCACCATGTACTTCATGCTAAGTGGATCTCGGCATTTCCAGGGACAGACCTTAAATGAGCTATCAAAGCAGGTCCTAGAGGAAGAACATGACGTTCCTTTCCACATGTCTACACTGTGTGAATGGTTGTGAAGCCAAATATTCACTGGTGAGACAAGAAAGACAGCCATATCAGAGGACATGCTAGAACTTCCACACATGAATCTGGATAATGAAGAAAAAGAAAAGTGGTATGTGCAATCATTTCCAGACTATGAGGACCCCGATGAATTGAGGCCAAAGTGAACACAGGTCTTCCTGGTCTGTTTTCGTCTGGAAGCTCAGCTGAAACGTGTCCATCATGGGTGACTCTGCGGGTGTTTGAATACTGGTGATAAAGCTTGCATCAGGACAGCTACATGGAAGTGTCCACAGTATGACAAATGGATTCATGGGTAAATGCCTACTCTGATACAACCTCATTAATAAAACCTAAGAAGCCTGTTCTAAAATGCTATTTCTTCCACAATTGCATTGTTAGGTACCTTGGAGTCCAAAACGACAGAAAGGGCCACCTAAACTAGAGGCTGTCAGCCAGAGTCAAGAACTAAATGGTACCTGGAGAGGTCTAAAGGGCCTGTGGTCTCCGCCTCCTCCAGTGTGGCTCACTCTGCCCCTAGCTCCCAGCGTGCAGACTGTTTTCTCTACCTCACTCGCCCTGACTTTCACAAAGGAACGAACGATACTGAGATCTCAGCTCCCTCAGGGATTCACACACTAATTTTGGCCAAATAACTCTGTCCATCTCACATGGTATCAAATTTGCTTAACCGTGGGGATAGCCAAACCTAACTAATTTTTTGAATCTTCACTTCAGTAATTTGCAGCCTATCCTGACTTTCAAGTTCTGTTCCTTGATTAAAGGTATTAGATGTCCCTGGTTTTTCATTATGCATTTAAAACTGCCTCCCATGCTAGACAGTAAACCAATGAGCAGACCCTCTGTATACTGTTTTCTTGTCCTTTCTGGCCTATGACACTGATCACTGAGGACACAAACAGATTATCTCCTGCTGCATAAGCTCTTGCAAAATCCTAGTGTTGTAGTGCTTAAGTGCTACATCTACAAATCAAAAGTTCAGCAGTTCAAATCCACGGGGTGCTACTTGGAGATTCTATGGGGCAGTTCTACTCTGTTCTGAAAGGTCACTGTGAATCAGAATCAACTCCACAGCAATGAGTTTGGTTGTTTGGGATGTATACTCTTGAGCAATACTATCCCAGTGAAATTCTCATTGTTCTCTTTCTGCACAGGGCAAGAAGGTAGACACTGGCCTTATTTGCTTTTTCAGAACTTAAAATGGGACTAGTGTAACTAAGGAACTCTATTTGGTCTTTTGTTGTTACTGTTAGGTGCGATCAAGTGAGTCTGGACCATACAAACCCTCGGAGAATTCAACAAAACACCGCCCGGTCCTGCACCATCCTCACAGTCGTTAGGCTTGGACTGATCATTGCTGCCACTGTGTCACTCCATCGCATTTCTTTTCTTTGGGCTGTAATTCACTTATGTGAAACAGACACAACCAGTCACGGGACACCACCGTTCCACTGGACTCATCAGAAACCTACACGATCCATATCTCAGAATGCGTGTGAAAGCCGCCATCGTCACAATTCAGAGCTTCAGAGCTCGGTTGCTCAAAGCATGTCCCACAGGCTGGAGAGCTTGTAAAGGGAACATTTGAACCAACGGGTTGTGTTCACATGATTCAGGTCTACCTCAACTGGCAGCAGGGACACTCTCTGGGAAAGTGACGAGTGAGGTCAGACCATCAGATGCCTACTTTTCTTCTATCAGTGGAAACACCTAGTGCCAAGGCTGAAAGGCAAAGGAAATCTTCATCTCAACGAAAAGTCTTGCAAAGCACACTGTGCCTCATGACATGAGGCCTGTGGATCTCACCCCAAACGATTCTTCTACCAACATTTCCCTGGGGCTCCAGTTCCTTCACAGAGATAGATACCTTACAGGAGTCAAGATCCTCTCTTCTTCCCAAGATCTCAAGTGGATTGCACACATTATTTAGACAGGAACAATCACCTAAAACTCCACAGGACATTTTCTGGATCAAAACGAACGGGGTTACAAGGGTCGGGTAGAGCGACAAAGTGGGATGCTGCTCCAGAAACACCTACAATGTGGAAGCAGTTTTAGAATCTGGTGAGGCTTAAAGCCTGGGAGACTTAATGTGCCTCATAGGAAAAGTCTACATCGTCAAAGGCAAAGCTGGCGGGGCTCTGAAGAAAGTGAGGACGGCGACACCTAGTCTCCAACAGTTACAGAGAACACATAGGATGCCAGCGACAGAACGTGGCTAGAAATGTGCATGTTAGACAAACACAGCGTTAGCAAGTGGAAGAAAGGAGGTGTTTTCTACACAGTGACAAGGAACTCATTTAAATGACCTTCAAATGTTTGGTGGAAGGCACTTATTTAAGGGATGAACTTCCAAAACTAGCTGAGGAGCTTTTTCAGGAAGACCTTAAAGGTGCAGCAAGGGATCTCCTTTCCACTTAGAGTAAAAAAGAGAGAGGAAAGAGATGGACTTTTAAATGAACTATGCAAAATTCAAACAAAATTTAAAGACATGGAAAATTCTGTTGTACATACTAGGTCCATGCATTCTAGAATTTTCACCAAGCATATGGTTACACAATTTTGTAAAAGAGATTAAGCCAGTGACTAATGATTCTAACCAACTACCATAGCAGAAAATTCATCAGCTCAAACTGAAGGGGACAGAGAAGGAACGGAAACAATACTGTCCACCTCTTTGAATTTCACACGCATGGAACTGGTCAAAAGAGCTACATCTCTTGTCTTTCAGGAAAAGGACAGGACCATCATTGGAGCATTCCAAACATCAGCAGACATGTGGGAAAGAGCACGGGAAACAGGCACAGCTGCCTCAGTTTCAAAGCGTGGAGTCACATCTCTGTTTAGTTATCTGGGTGCTGCTTAAACAGGAATACCACAAATGGGTGGCTTTAAAAAGAAAACTTTTTTCGTTTTTTTTTTATCATGATTAAGTGGAAATATACAATCCAAGTTAGTTCTCCGGCATGCCGCTCTACAACTCTATCTGCTCTGCCCACCCTGTGACAACATACTCCTCCTTTTCACTCTTTACTACTGGTATCCTCCCAACCAACATGTGTCCCCTCCTCTCTACCCTCTCCTCTCTCCTACAGAAAGAAATCGGTTCAGTGGTCTTCTATAAATGTAGAAAGTGATAAAGTACACACCACATGCTAACTCTGTGTCCCCAAGTACAGTCCTTTCTTAGTCTCAGTGTTCACTTCAGTACTGGCTTCAGGTCAGGGCAGCAACAAGGCTAGGGGCCATGTTCCCAGTGGACCCTCTAGGTTCTCAGACCATCAATTCTGGGCTTTTACTAGAGTTATTGAGCTGCACACCTCTTTTTCTTCTGTTATGTCAGGGACTCTATATAGGGTCTCCTACCAAGAACAATTTTCTTGGTCATGTCCAGGAGGCTAAAAGTCCAAATTCAGGTTGTCAGCTACAGGGGAAGGCTTTCCCTGCTGACACTGGAGGAAGTTCCTTGGCCTGAATCTCCCTGGACTACAGGCTTCTGAGGCACAGGGGACCTAGTCTTTTCCAAAGTATGTGCTCAGCTCCTGGCACTGCTTTTTGGTGCTAAGAGATTCCCAAATCTCAGCTGACACCCTTCCTGTTATATTCCAGTAGGCCACCCCAACCCACAATACAATCCCACACATTAAGTTCCATCCAACCAACTCAACTGCAGTCCATCCACCCTCATTAACATGAGAGACACAGGATTTATACACGAAGGGCATTATACAATACCAGCAATCATGGCCTAGCTAAATGGCTACACAGATTTTGGGGGGGAACACAATTCAGTCCCTGACGGCTTCCTAGGTTTCCAAGAATCCGATGTTCATCCAGTCGGTTCTGGGGGATGGGATCACTGCCCAAGGCTAAGAGGACAAGGTGGCCATGCCCAGTGGACCTACTGGGGCCCAAGACATGCAGCTCCCACTCAGAGGGACTAAGAGAATAATAGCCCTCAAAGCCAATGGGCTGTAAGTGCCATCCTAGTGGGTCTGGAAGGTGCAGCTGAATCCCAGAGCCTAGGGGCCTCCTCCCAATATCCAGAGAGCATGGGCCACACCCAGAGTCCAGAGGACAACAGTAACACCCAGATGGTCCCAAACAGCAGAGGGTTATTATGCAGCCTTGACAACTAATCTAGTTGTTCTGTTGGTTTTGGACATGCTTGGTGCCCATTATCCTTTCTTTTTCTACAATTTCCCTCATTGGGAATGGAAAGGTCGATCTCGCACCCCTTTGTACCACTGTCCTTCAGAAATAGTCTGCTAGATTTCATAGGCTGACAGATGAAGAATTTGGCCCCAGGATCAAATATTCCTAAAGTCCTAACTACAGGTGACAGAGGTGATTCAGAAGATCCAATTCTGGTCTTAGAGTTGGTTTGACACTTCTCAGAGACGTCCTGGGGTGACTGTGTTTTGGATGTTCCAAGGACAGGAATTTGGAGAGGCCAGAGTGTGGAAGGAAACCCTGATGGCATAGTGGTGAAGTGCTATGGCTGCTAACCAAACAGTCAACTGTTCAAATCCACCAGGCACTCCTTAGAAGCTCTATGGGTCAGTTTTACTCTGCCCTACAGGGTCGTTTTGTGTTGGAATTGACTGGATGGCAGAGACTGTTGTTGTAAAGGGTGGAATCTTATGGAATGAACTGTGTCCCCACCAAATATGTTGTAAGTACTAGCCTCTATGCTATGGTTGTAATCCTGTTTGGGAAAGCGCTGTCTTAGCTATGTGAAGGATGCAGGATTAGTGCAGGGTGTTACCTTGAGTCAACCTTTTTGGAGCTATTAAAGGGATTAAATAAGCAAGCCAGAAATCAGAAATGGCAAAAGGGAGGTAACTAGCCACATGAAGATCACCCAAGGACAGAAGCTCATAGGCACAAAGACCTTCCACCAGAGCCTGCACACACAGCCTTCTCTTACAGAGCCCACCAGAATTCAAAATTGTAGCCTCCAAAACTGTGGGAAAGTCAACGTCTCTGTTCAAGCAACTCACTTGTGTTCCAGCAGCCCCAGAGAATGAAAGGAACCCTAGTGGCACAGTGGGTAACAGCTCAGCTGCTGAGCACAAAGTCAGCAGTTCAAATTCACCAGCAGCTCCTTGAAAACCCTATGGGGCAGTTCTCCGCTGGCTATACAGCTACTACAAGATCGCAGCAACTCAAGGACATTCAACAACTAACTAAAACAAGGTACTTTTACACCTGTGTTCAGGGGAGTACTATTCAGAAGGGCCACACAGAGAAAGAATCCAAATTCCCGTCAGCAGATGCATGGATCAACAAACAATGGCGAACTCTTCAGTCCTAAAAGGAAGTGAATTTTTCAAAAATGTTATAATATGGATGAACCTTGAAGATGTTAAGTGAAATGAACCAGACACAAAAGGACAAATATTCTATGACCTTACTTATAGGAAACACCTACAATAGACAAGTGTATAGAGACTGAAGTAGATGAGTGTTTCAAACCAAACCCATTGTCATCGAGTTGGGTCTGACTCATAGTGACAATATAGATCAGAGCACAATTGACCAACAGGGTCACCCAGGAGCACCAGGTCAATTTGATCTGCCAACCTTTTCATTAGCACCAGGGTTTCCTTACCAGTGGTTACCAGGGACTACATGGAGAGGGGAAGTAGAGTTACAGCTTCAGAGGAAACGGGTTTCCCCTAAGGGTGATGGAAAAATTTGAACACCAGTAGTGGTAACGGTTGTACGCATGGCCACAATAACTAATGTTATACTAAATAGGTAAAAAAGGAAAAAGGTGTTCCAAGTATTTTACAAAACATACACAAACACAGCTTTGCATGAAATGAACATAACACACTATTAAATAAACAAAACAACTTAGTGTCTGAACTCAGTGCAGAAGTGAAAGGACGGGAATTTCGATACTCTCGGAAGAGAAAGAAGAAAGGAGGTATTTCCAAACTTTCACGCCAACCTTGGGGTATACTCACCTAGAGAAGTGAAATTACGTATGAGAAACTTCAGTGTGTAAATGGGCTCCACAAGGTCACTGGATCTTGGTCACCTTCTTCTTAATAGAAAACAAACAAAAAAAAAAACGAATTATAATTTTACATGCATGGAAACAAACAAAAAAATATGTTAAGGCATTTGAGTTAGCAATCATTTCACAAACTTCACACTTAAGACACTTCACACTTCTCAAATGAAGTAGACACCTGTTCCTGGACCCTCTGCGTTTAGCTACCCTGGAATGCATTTCAACTGATGGTCATCACGTGCATGCAGAGAAAAACTTCTCCACATGGTTTTCAAGGCTGGGACCTTTTGGTGACAGACCACCAGGCTTGCCTTCCAAGGCCTACCTGGGCAGGTTTGAACTGATGAACTTCTGGCTAGTAATCTTAACCATTTGCACCATACAGGGACTCCCTACTTCACGCTTTACTGTTTATGTGTTCTCCTCTTTTCTTATACTGACATTCTACAGACTTAACCCACATGTTTCAGACCTTCATTCTACATTAGATTTGGCTTAAAAGGAAACATATTCTCCAGTCATGCTACAGGTGTCACACGCTATTTACTCCATCAAGTGTTACTTCCTGTTCAAAATCATAAATGACAATTCTCTAGAAGATGCACATTTCACATTTCTTGAAGGAATAGTTGTGTAAAGTAATTAGTACAAAGCATGAGGTGCCATCTCGGACACTGCAGCTAGCTGCGAAGAGAAAGAACAAATCTCTCTTGGAAGAAATAAACCTGAATGCTCCTTAGAAGCAAACATGACAGGACTGTATCTCACACAGTTTGGGCACGTTATCATGAGGGAGCAGTCCCTGGAGAACATCATCATGCTTGGTCAACTACAGAGATCTTCAGAAAGATGGCTTCATAGAGTAGTTATAAGGGATGCAAGCATAAAAAATGTTTTCATAAAGGTGCAGGCCAGTCAACATTTTGTCCTATTGTACACGGTGTCACTGTGAGTTGGAACTCAAGAGACAGTACCCAGCAACCTGTGGCTGACCTTTGAGGATCTATTCAAGTGTTGTGATTTGTTCTGGGATTGAACCGCTGACCACTCAACTAGCAGCTGAGTGCATAATCACAGCACACTACCAACAGTCCTCTTTATAACATATGCCTCCCATGTGGCTCATTCCTACAGTCACTGTTCTGAAATTGGATATATGAATGGCTTTTGCTCCAAGAAGCCTTCAACCTAAATATGGTTCATTAGTAGCAAAAACTGTGGCTGAATCACTAGGATCTACACTGGCTCAGATCCTGTCTCAGCCAACCCTTAAAGGTAGGCACTATTCTTTCTGAGGAACAATAGGTAGAAGCCATTTTTACTTTTCTCTCAGGTGCACACACATATAAGCAGTTCATCATGTGTCCTCATCTGAAATGGCCAAGGTCGCAGTTTTGAGATTTGGACATATACATATAGAACCTCCTCTAATATCAAGTTCCCATTCTATGGGAATTCCGGAACACTTAATGGTGCTCTTGAGAAATCTGTACACGGATCCAGAGGCAATCGTGCAAACAGAACAAGGGGACACTGCATGGTTCAAAGTCAGGAAAGATGTGCATCACGGCTGGATCCTTTCACCGCGCCCTTGCAATGTGTATGCTGAACAAATAATCTGAGAAGCCGCTTCCTACAAAGAACAAGGCATCAGCATTGGAGGACGACTCCAATGTGGTATGCGGTATGTACACACCACCACCTTACTTGCTGGAAGTGAAGAAGATTTGAAACGCTGACAAAGACAAAGGACCACAGCCTTCAGTATGGACTGTACCTTGTCATGGATTGACTGTTTTCCCTGAAAAATCAATAAAAATTTGGCTGTGCCATAATTCCTGGTATTTTGTTGATGTGCTTCCACGTGGGAATTCCTGGCCCTATGATGTGAATAAGGGTGGATGGGGAGTAGTTAGGTTGGGTCCACAATCAACACCCATGGAAGTAGCAGTCAAGAAATCAAAAGACACATTGCACTGGCAACATTTGTTGCAAAGGATCGGCTCAAACCACTGGAAAATAAAGATGTCACCTTAAAGACAAAAGTGTGCCAGGCCCAAGCCATGGTACTTTAAATCACATCATACACATGCACAAGCTGGGTGGTGAACAAAGAAGTCAGAAGAAGAGTTGATTACCTCTGAATTGTGGTGACGGAGAAGAATGTTGAATGTACCGTGGACCACCAGAAGAACCAACAGATCTGTTCTAGAAGAAGTACAACCAGAGGGCTCCCTGCAAGCAAAGATGGCAAGACTGCATCTTGCATACCTTGGACATGCTGTCAGGAAGGATCAGTCCCTGGAGAAGGACATCCTGCTTGGTAGAGTGGAGGGTCTGTGAAAAAGAGGGAGACCCTCAATCAGGTGGATGGACACAGTGGCAGCAACAACAGGCTCGGGCACAAAAATGACTGCGGACATGAAGCCAGACTGGGCAGTGTTCCGTTCTGTTGCGCTCAGGGGTCACTGTGAGTTGAAACTGACTCGACGGCACTAACAACAACCAGAAGAGTGAACTGAAATGGGCTGGTACTGGTCTTTCTGAGTCAGAAGAAATAAAATACGGTATACTGTAACAAGAATGCTAAATTAAAGAGGAATGGTATCGCATCCATCATCAGAACAAACACTTCAAAATATATACTGAAGTACAAAACAACTGCCACCCATACTCTGCCATTAACCTCACAGAGGCAGGGTTCACAGCATATAGGAACATCACACAATACTAGGAATCAAGGATTAGGCAAACGGCTACACACAGTTTTGATGGGAAACGGCAGGTACAAACATGACAGATACCAAGGAAGGGACTGTACAGTTCTCTATTACAGTTCTCAAACCAAGAAACACAGCATCATCCTCAAACAGATAGCTAAGGGAGAGACTATCCTTCTGACCAACTCAATCCACATTCTTTGCATGTCTACTGGCCCTTTTTCCTTACTGAAGCTAAGTCATAAAGGGGGAGGGGTTGATAGATTCAGCATCTCCTACTGCTCAGGACATGGTGGGTGTTACCAGCACTTTTTGTTCAGGAGATGTGGAGAGGTGTCTCAATACAGGGAGATGGAGACCTTTAATCCTCATTGGATGAGGTGCTGGTTGATGCACAGTGGCTGGAACCATGAGTTGGGAGGATGAAGAAGGGCCGGTAAAAGACATTCAATGGGGAGGCACAGGGTCACAGTACAGATGGTGGCTGGACTACCACAGTAGTGATTCCCTTCAAGGAGAAAACACCCTCATCTGTTAGAGATCAAAGGACAAATATCTGCCTCCTTCCCAGAAGAAAGAGATCTTGCTCAAAGCCCTCTAATCTGAGAAGCCTAGCTGGAAGTCTGTATGTCAGGTAGGTAGATATTTGCTCTAACAGGACCCACCCAGCCATGGGTAGGAGACCACCACCCCAGTAAGTCCTCTCTCTGGACACAGACACTGTCCCTGTCCAGAGTGTAAGAGCCAAGATAGGTGACACCACAGGTTAGCTCATTCAGCTCCCAGAGAAGTTTCCCTGTATCCAGTCTGGGGTCTTTTAAGGACAGGCCAGAGTGTGCAGATGGCATCCACTCTTGGTGCTTCCTTCTCCTCCCTGAGCCCATGGAGGGAGAACGAGGCAATGACCGCAGATGGTGCCTCCAGAAGGAGGTCTTGAGAGCCTTTGGGGGCAGGGCAGAAAGGGGCAAGAGAAAACAAGACAGCTGAAGACTTGGACTAGTGATTAAAGCAGCTGCATGAAACTTTTTTGTCTGGAGAGAAGCCCTAGAGACAGAATTGAAGACCTAAAGGAAGTATCCTAAATGGTCACAACAACTACAGGAGTTCTGGTAGTTGCAGAATGGTACCAGGGAAGAGGTAGTCCTGCTGAGGAGCTCTGCAGAGCCTAAGTGTGGTAGTAGGGACCAGGAAATACCTTGGTCCTGGAGCAAATGCCTCTCAAATTCCACCTCCACTGTGGAGGCTGAATCTGGCAAGGCAGAGGGAAACTTACCAAAGGCCTTAAGCCTGGGATCCCTTGACACGGTCCTGCTAGGTGTCTTTTCAAGAACTCCCACATAAGTGAGACCAGTGTTCAGTCAGAGTGGACAGTTTCAGCACTGGTCCTACTGAGCAAGCTCCTGAGCTCGGGAGAAAAGAAGAAGAGATGAAGAGGAGGGCTCAAGGGGCTGAGGGAGAGTGTGGGCAGGGATGAGTGGGCTGTCAAGTGGACATCATGGTCCTCTCTCCAGGCGCTGCTGAATTCTGTCATCCACAGTGAACTTTGTAGTACCCAGGTGTCCCAGGTCACCCACTGTATCACAGGTTGGTGATGGTTTGTTCATCTTAGGTGCCATCAAGTCAAACTTGACTCACAGCAATCCTATGAACAACAGAAGGTAATTCTTCCTGGTCCTGGACTGTGCCCACAAAGGTTGTTAAACTTCAGCCCATTGCTGCAGCCATAAAGTAACAGTCAACAAATCAAATGACACACTACACTGGCAAAACTGGATGCAGATGACCTCTTTAAATCTTGAAAAGCAAACACAGGACTCTGATGACTAAGACATAATGTCATGGATCGACTTGAGCCAAGATGCACACTCATCAACAGGATCCACTTATGCCTCATAATCCACTCTAACCTTTGTCTAAAGACTTGGCTTCAGGAATGATTTTCCTTGTGGGCTAACAGAGAGTCTGAAAATCTTGTCTTCTGGGGTCTCCCCAGGCTCAGATGGATGATTGAGTCTGGTCTTTCTACTAGAATTTCAGTTCTCCACTAGACTCTTCTCCCACTTCATCAGACTCTCTGTCGCTTTCCTCATCACAGCCGTCACTGGTGGTAGCCTGATACTGTCTAGTTCTTCTGGACTCTGGCTGATAGACTCTCTGCTTTAGGTGGCCCTTTCCATCTCTTGGGCTTCTCTTTTTGTCCTATCTTTGTGTCCTTCATCGTCCTTTGGTCTAGGTGGGTGACGACCAACTAATGCATGTTAGTTGTGTCTTTCTTATAAGACTCATCACCAAAGTACAATGGAGAATATTTTCTTAATAAACTTCGTTATGCCAGTTCACCTGGATGTCCCCTGAAACCATGGACCACACGCTCCAAACCCAGCTAATATGTCCCTCGAATGTTTACTTATCTAAAGGAAATCTCTTAGCTTTTGGTTAAATCCTGTTGGGCTGATTTCCTTCACTGTGTGGACCAAATGACTTCTGAGGTACAAAAAGAACAGATTCAATGCAGAAACAAACCAGACTAGGAAAGTCAGATGCCGTGCGCAGTTTGCCAAGGAAGTGAGTAACACTGGGGCTGTGAAAGCTGACAGTGACTCAAATTTTCTGTGGAGCTGACAAAGAGACAGCATTTCCCTACAACCACTATCTTGGTCATCGATGTTGTTACAGCAGAAATATCAGAAGCAGATGGCTTTCACAAAGAGAAATCTCATGGTCTAGCAGGCCTCAAGTCCAAATTCAGGGTGCTGACTCAGAGGGAAGACATTCTATGTCTCCTCTGGAGGTTAAGTCCTCAACACCAGTCTGCTTTGGGTTTAAGGGCATCTCAATGCAGGAATCTAAGATCCAAAGGACATGATCTGACCCTGGCACTGCTGTTTTGGTGGTGATTGTTGTGGTAGCAGGTCCCAAGTTCTCTCTACTCATTATTTTATTTTGCCAAAGAGACTGCTTAGGACACTATCCCATCCTGTAGATCTCATCCACATTAAGTACTAATAATCCATTTCATTACATCATAGTAACAGTACCTATAACACCCAGGCAAGTCACATCTGGTGACAAAAAGGCAAATCATCACACAGTACTGGGATTATGACCTAGCCAAGTTGACAGATGTTGGGGGCAGTGGGACCCAATTCAGCCTGTGACAGTCAGTGCCCTGAATCCAGAATTCAAGCCTCCTGTATTGGGACAAAAAAAAAAAAAAAACTGGGCTCTTTAAACCAACGCATTTGTAATAGTTCTGCTACAGTGGCATTAGGGAACCAGAACATGCCTCAGTCAAGGGTACTGTGGCCAGCACAGTGAGCAGGCCATTAAACTCCAGGGTGAGCCAGGGGCAGATAACTTCAGGGGGGCACCCAAGCCAAAGACTCAGAAAAGTTCACAAAACAAGCACCACTGCAGGTGTCATCATAATAAGCCTTAACAGTTTGGTAGCTGGCAGCCAACCAAGAGAAAAAGTCCTCCAGACAGGAGGAAGAGGCTCCGCAAAGGCCTGGTGGAGGGGCAGAGCAGCTGCGTTTAAGAAACCATAAGTCCTTTTACCGTGGCCACAGCAAGTAAGACCTGGGATGAGAAGGATCCTCTGAGCCCAGAAAGGGGGCTATGACTATCCAGAACAGAGGGCGGGTACCACTTGAGGTCGGGTGAACCAATCCAAAATTGTTAACAAGCCAAGAACTAAGAAGACTTATATGGGCTAGAGTGCTTACTACTGCAGTCATCACAGTGGAAGATTAGGGATGGCCATGCAAAGTTTTAAATGATGCAGAAACATGCAAGTCTTGCATGATGGATTGAGGTGGTAGGTGACAGGCAAGGAGGGCCAAGGTGGCACTTATATCTCTGTGTTTGGTCATCAAAGGGCAGGTTACGAGGACCAGTGATGTCTTCAGGATACACATGTTCAAACTGAGCAGTCTAAAGTCCTAAGAGGTGGACAGACCACGTGTCCAGAGCCAGTGTGGGATGTGGAAACTAGACACTCAGCAGAATCCACGTAAATGCATGAACTGCCTCAAAGACGTAGAGTGAGCAGTGAAGGAAGAAAGGGTTTGGCACAACACAGCAGCAGAAGTGATTTTGTCCTCAGTAACAACCTGAGGCATTTCCTACCTGTGGACTTCTTGAGGAGAGCTGGTGTCAGGGAGGTGGCGTCAGGGAGAGGACATCACAGCTGCTATAGAAGAAACACCAGGGTGGAAATCCAGGAGCCCTGTCCCCAAGGAAACTGCAGTGTGTGGTAGGGCTGGTGTAGCGGGGAAGGACACGTCCAGTTCTCTCATCCTCCTCTTAGCATGAGGAAACGGCATCTTCCTCAAGTAGCTGGGCACCCCCGGCTCTGCCATCCCCAACTCAGCTCCTATTTTATACATATATCTTGGACGCTTTTCCTTCCTGATGGTAACGAATGTTGGCATAGAGGGGTTGGAAAGTCCAGCAGCTCCCATTGTTTGAAGAAGTAGGTGGCACCAGGCACATGAGGACATGGAGGTCTGTAATACTGAGTAACACTGAGTGTAACCTGCTGATGGTACAGTGTGGAAGGGGGACGGAAAGACATTCAGTGTGGCATAAACAGCTTCCTTACAGTAGACACGGTTGCTGGACCATCACAGCTGGGAATTCTTTCAAGGAAGACAGAGCCCCCACCTGGTGAGGATCAAAGGCTACATACCCTCTCCTCATAAAGACATGGAGGCTTTACCCAAAGCACTCTGAGAGGCCCAGAAGGACGTCTGAATGTGGGGCTGATACCTCCTCCAGCAGGACCCACAGACACCCTGGAGGCGGTGAACACTAACAACCGAAGACTAGACAAGTTGTGGGATGACATACAAGAAGTTACACCTGAAGAAAGCAAGACGTCACTGAAAAGACAGGAGAGAAAGAAAAGAGTGAAATGGGTGTAGAGGAGACTCTGGGACTTGCTTTTGAGTAGCGACCAGCTAAGTGAAAGGAAGAAATGAGCAAGGGAAACACGAACATGGGAATCAATACAAGCAAAGAACAGTTCTATGGAATTCATTCCATACACACACCGACACACAAAGAGACATATTTTTCTTTTGGAAAAAACGCTTCAAGGATTCTTGAGACCAAAGAGACAGAGAACACGGTGTGAAGGATCCCCAGTCTTGATTGGTCCCTTTCTTGCAGTGACTTCATAAGGAGCCAACTGCTGGCAATTCCAAGCCCCTATATAAGTTCCAGGCAACCTAGGTCTGTGGTCCGTCTAGCGAAGGCAGCTCTTTCAGTGACCTGAAAGACTGTGACCCCACTTAGCTCATTTGTCACTTTTAGTATTGTTTTGCTTATTTTACATTTTATCTTCTTTTTTCATCTTTTATTAAACTTTTGGTCATTGTTTACTCATTCCTCTGCTTATTTGTTAGTTACTTAGTTATTTACATACTTCACTTATTTACATATTTATTTATTTATTCACTTGTTTAGTAATTTACTTGTTATTTATTGACTAGTTATTTATTTACTTATCTACTTGTATTTTTATATACTTTATTTACAATACTAAAGCAGGAGGTGTGGTGAATACTCAAGAGCATTTATCACAGACAGACATACAAGAGAGATGGGAGCTAAATCCTCCAAACCATCTCCGACTTCTCAAGTCAGACCGCAGGTTCCCAATGGGCACCTAAGGGACGACGAAGGTGACTGCCTGCAGACATTTAGGCAAGGGAAGAGGGGAGGAGTAATTGTGGAAGAACACACAGAATTCATCATGGGGGTACGCGATGGTCAGCTGGAGCCCCAGGGGGTATCTGGGATTCTCCCAGACCCTACTCCCACCCCAAACCCCACCCCCATGATGATTATCTGGATGAAGGTTCAATGACGGGTACCTCTCTGTTCCGTGAGCTGGGGAGAACCGGAAACCAGCCAGGCAGAGATCTGATCCTGTTTTCTTGGACCAGTGTCTGGTGTGTCACCTCCTGTCAAGGTTTCTCAGTGTCACTAGTCCATACGGAATTCCCCTGGGGCCAGGTAGGGCCGGGAAGCAAAGTCTTTGCCAAAAACAGACATACAGAAAAGAGGAGGAGGTCTCATCTAGCTTCATCCACTACCTCTTCATTTTCTTATCAGAGCGTGTGGATTTTGTCTATTTCATCATTAGCTTGTCTTATCTTATTCCTTTTGGTCAGAACTTTTACTCATTTTCTTTCATTTCTCTGCTATTTTTCCATATATTTGGTTTTCCCTTTATTTCCTCAATGCCTCCGTTTTTCTGGGTACTTCCTTCTACTTATTAATCATTTTACTGTTACGCTATTTCCTCATTTTGTATCTTTTGTCTTTATTCTTTTTTTATTATGATTGAATGAAAATGTACATTTCCATATAAATTTGTGTGCTCACCTATATGCAGCTTCCACTGTTCTTCCTGCACGGTGACAGCACACTCTTCCTCTCTGCTCCATACACGTCCTATCCTCCCAGTAGTCTCCTATCTCCTCCTCCCCACCCACTCCCCTTCTTCCAGTATGAGGTCAGCAGGATTACATCCGGTAGATGCATAGAGCATCTATAAAGTACCCACAAAGTATGGTCATTCTGCATCACCAAGTCCAATCCATTGCTGTTGGAAGAGTTGATCTTCATTATGATTTATGGACAGGGGCAGCATCAGGGCCAAGGGCCATGTTCCCAGGGGAACCCTGAAGCTCCTGGACCGTCATCTGTGGTCTTTCAGTGGAGATCTCAGGGTGCACCCCTATTTATTCTTGTGTTGCCAGTGAGACTCTTTCTTGTTTATTGCCTTTTCTTCACATTTTCTCACTTACTGTTGTGTGTGTATATAGAGAATTTATCTTGTCTATGGTTTACCTTTTGCCATTTCAGTCTTCACTTTCCATTCCCTCCTTTTGCTTTCCTCATTTCCCCTAATTCATACACCTCTCCCCTTTCTTCTCTGTATCCGTCTCCTCATTCTTTGCTTTCTTTTTACCATTCTTTTCTCATTTCCCCATTGCATGTTACATTTTCTCTTTTCCATACTTTTCCAAGTTTCCGCTTTATTTTAGTTAATTTTCTTATTTCAGTTTCCTCCCTTCTTTAATACCCCTTCAAACTTGTAGTTTATTATTTCCCTAATTTCTCAATTTTCATTTTATTCTTTTCACTTCTTTTTATTCTGGTTAGTTTCATTTTACAGATTTCATTTTCCTATTATTTTTTTTTTTACCTTGTTCAACTTTTTAAAGTTGCAATGTGTTCTTTTTTCTCATTTTTAAAGGACATTCCATCTTTCTGTCCTCAGTTTTTTCATGTCTTGGAAAATTTTTAGTCACTACATTTTCCATTAGTTTTACATATTTACTGCTCTTCTCACTTTTTCCATTTTAATCCTACCACAAGGGCACCTCTCATCCAAAATCCCAAGAGGCCCTGACACCACACCCAACATGCCTCAGGGCACCTCAGCTGCTTCGGCTGAAGAAGAAGTGTATGTGGGGCACTACCATCTGCTCACCACCATTGGCAAGGGGGCATTTGCCACAGTGAAGTTAGCCCAGCATACCATCACTGGCCAAGAGGTGGCCATTAAAATGCTGTGCAAGAGCAAAAGTACATCCATCCTCTTTGACCAAGAGATCAAAATAACTAAGGAACTCTGTCATCCTCATATTGTAAAGATGTTTCACACTATAGCAATGGAGAATCTTCTTGGCATGGTCTTGCAGTACATGGGGGCAGGGCACTTGGGGGATTATGTAAAAGCTCATGGCTCCCTCAGTGAAAAGGATGCCAAAACCATTTTTCAACAATTAGTCTGGGCGGTAGAGTTTTGCCACAACCAATGGATCGTGCACAGAGACATAAAACCTGAAAACATCCTGTTAGATGACCCAAACAACATCAAACTGGCCGACTTTGGCTTTGCAACACAATTCACCAAGGGGAGGAAGCTCAACACCTTCTGTGGCACTTTGCCTTATTGTGCCCCAGAAACCATACTGCAAAATCCATACCATGGACCCCCTGTGGACGTGTGGAGCCTGGGAGTCACACTGTACATGATGCTTAGTGGATTTCTGCCGTTTGATGACGACACCGTCAGTGAGATAGGAAATCAAATCCTGGCCAGAGAATACATTATTCCCGGCCACATGTCTACACAATGTGAAAAAATGCTGAGGAAAATATTTACTTATAACCCCAAAAAGAGAGCCACCTCACAAGCCATCCTACAATATCCATGGATGAAGGCGGATGACAATGAGAACCAAAAGGTACATGTGCAGCCACCCTCAGACCATCAGGACTCACAGTGCATCGAGGCCATGGGGGACATGGGTTACAGGCAGGAAGAGATTCGTGACTCACTGCTCAATCCAAAAGATGATAACATCATGACCACCTCTCCGATGCTACGTCAGAAGACATTTGAGACCAAGAGTCATGTCGCTACTCTGGAACCCAAACCTGCACCACAACGCATGGACAGCTACATCTCTTTCACCTCCCATGAGGTACATCCCACCATCTATGTGAAAACCAAACAGCAGAGTTACAGTCTACCTGCCATTCCCAACTACAATTTCCACTACCACAGTCCACTGAAGACTCTAGCTTCTAGAAGGAAGGGGGCCTCCTTGGGATGTGCTTCTCCCTCAGTTCCCCTTTGACAGTTCTTCCCACTATGACCCAGAGTAGCCTGGGCAGAGCCACAAACACATTCTGAAATGGTGTGCCAGGCTCAAAACCAGTGCACTGGAACAACCCAGCCGTGCGTTACCGCGACTGCCTCCTAAGCCCAGCCCACTAAGAAAGGCAGAACTCCAGAGGAAATCCCATTCCCACAAACAGTGACAACACTAACCTCTGTCAACAACGAGCAGGTGCCAGATGCACCTGACCAGACTGCCACTCCAGCCCCTCCTTCGGTCAAGACCTACGACCAACAGGACACCACTGGCCGATGTTTGAAGTTTATCAGAAAATATCTTTGTTGCTTCTGCATGAAAAGACAGCAGAAGCAGTAATGAGATCCCAGTTGAAGATCAGATGCTCAAATCTCAAGAGGCCAAGCCACGCTCTCTCAGGGCTAAGAGGAGGGGCAAAATCACCAGCTGCATGGAGCCCAGCGTCATGATGTGGAAGATATGCCGAGTGCTTTGTATGCATGGCACAACCAGGACAGCAAAACTTTGTCCAGCGGACAATGAAGTGTGCAAACTGCCACAGCATGCTCTCAACAGGCTCAAAGTGAAGGGACTTTCAGGCACGTTTGAGGCCTTCACGAACATCATCTTGAAAATCACCAGAGAGCTTGTACTATAAAAAAGTGTAAGCAGCTGCCAGAGACAAAACAGGAGTGCACAGGTTTCACTTCCTTCATAACTTTGGAGACAGTGTTTTCCAAGGCCACAGAAGTCCCTCAAATTCTCGTCACTCGAACCTGGTTCAGATACCACCAAGCCAGTAAGCACACTGTGATACCAATCAGGTCAATGTAGTTCTGATTGAACAGTGAGTCACGAATCTCTTCCTGCCTGTAACCCATGTTCCCCATGGCCTCGATGCACTGTGGGTCCTCATCAACTTCTCTTGGCCTCAATACCATCTATACACAGCAACAAGTTTGCCTGTGTGAGATCTCGCTTAGAGCCAGTGGCACCCCACGGAAGGCAGATCTATATCATCTGATCAGGCTCCATGGAGCTGGCCCTTCATGTCGGCTTCTGTGAGTATGAGATTTGAGGTTTGAGCATCTCCACCACGTCTGGCTCTCAGGTTCATTAAGGTCCCTTAGAGCACAGGGGAAGGAAAGATTTCTTACAAACAGACACTGCCAACTTCATCTATTCAGGGTCAGAGGAGAGGATAATTCTGATATGGGAAGCCACTTGGTTTCCAATAGGGTCCTCAAGCTCCCTCTGAAATCCATAGAAAATAGTCAATCAGCTGAACAATGAACTCGAAAGGGCACAGCTGAACTCCACAAAGACACACCTTGAAAGAAAGGCTTGCAGTCTCATTTTCAAGTATCTGGCATTTGAGGAAAATTAGAAAAAGTCCATGAAACATAAACTATGGCTTGAATATACCCCACTTGAATTCAGAGACCATCTCAAGAAAAGATTTGCAGCATGGCAAATGAGCGATCCAAGACCGAACACACTGTGGAAGGCCATCCTACAGGAAGAAGACATCTTTAAAAGGCAGGGGAGAAAGGACAGAGCAAAATGAATGACACTGAAGCTTGCTCTTCAACATCCAGCAACTAAAGCAAAAAGAACTGATGAGGTAAAGACCTCAACAAAGGAATTCAAAGGACAACTGTAGAAGAAAAATTGAAATATTACACTGAAATGACCAAGGACCTGAATACAGAAAAGGAAAAGGGGAGAACAGGCTAGGCATTTCTCAAGCTGAAAGAACGGAAAAAAAAAATTGATGGTCAAGTTACAATACTCAAGGATTCTACAGAAAAAATAGGAAACAACTCAAGAAGCATCAAAAGATGATGGAAAGAATACAGAATCATTATACCAAAAAGGCCTGGTGAATGTGCAGTCATTTGAAGAGGTAGCACATGGTCAAGAACCAACTATACGGAAGGAAGAAGTCAACGTTGAATTCAAGGCACTAGAGAAAAAGGAGCCTCCAGGAACTCACCGAGAATCAACTGAGAGGTTTTACCAAATGGATACAGCACTGCAAGACTCACTAACATTTGCCAAGGAAACTCAGGCGACAGCTACTTGGCCAACAGGCTAGAAGAGATTCAGAGTTATCCCTATTCCTAAGAGATCTGATCCAATCAAATGTGCAAATTATCCAAAAAGCTCACTACAATGTGCAAATCAAATTTCGCAAAACATCCATCCGAAGCGACTGCAACAGTGTATTGACAGGGAATGGCCAGAAATTCAAGGTGGATTCAGAAGAGGCTGTGGAACCAGGGATACCATGGCCAATGTCAGAGAGATCTTGGCTCAAAGTAGAGAATATCAGAAAGATGTTTCACTGGGTTTCATTGACTATGCAAAGGCATTCCACTCTGTGGATCACAAGAAATTATGGAAAACCTTGTGGAAAACAGGAATTTCAGGATACTTAACTGTACTTGTGAAGAATCTGTATATGGATTCAGAGGCGGTTCTGCCAGCAGAACAAGGGGACACTGCATGATTTAAAGCCCAGAAAGCGGTGTATCAGGGTTATATCTTTTCGTCATACCTTTCAATCCATATGCTCAGGAAATATCAGAGAAGTTGGACCCCCTGAAAAATAAAGAGGCATCAGGATTGGAGAAAGACTCATTAACAACCTGTGTTATGCAGACGACACTAACAGTTACTTGTACTGATGGGGACTGTGTCTTGCTGGGATGCTGCAAGTTAGGCCACAGGTATTCGATACCCTCAGAGTCACCCACAGTGGACAGGTTTCAGCTGAGCTTCCACACTAAGACAGATTAGGAAGAAGGACCGGGCAGGCTACCCCTGAAAGGAACAAGCCAGTGAAAACCCGACGAACAGCAACAGAACACTGCCAGAGATAATGCCAGAGAATGAGGACCCCAAGACGAAAGGTCTCCATAAGACAACAGAGGAAGAGCTACCTCCTCTCAAAGTAGAACCAACATTCATGATGTGGATGGAGTAAAGCCCTCAGGATCTTCCTTGGCTGGTGCGGCATGACGTGAGATGTGAGAAAAAGTTGCAAGCAGCCATTAATAATGGGAACGTGGAATGGATGAAGTCAGAATCCAAGAAAGTTGGAAATTATCCAAAACGAAATAGAATGCATAAATACTGACACACTAGGCATGACTGAAATGAAGTAGACCAGTAGTGACCATTTTGAATCAGGTGATCACATGCCAGGAAGGAAAACTTAAAAGAAGAATAGTGTTGCATTCATCATAAAAAAGAACATATCAAGATCTATCCTCAAGTACAATGCTGTCAGGGTAGGATACTGTCAAAACACCTACAAAGAAGGCTAGTTAACACAACCATTATTCAGATTTATATACCAACCACTAAGCCAAAGATGAAGAAACTGAAGACTTCTATCTGCTTCTGCAGTCTGAAATGGATGGAACATGCAATCAGGATGCAGGGTTAGTTACTAGTGATGGGAATGCAACAGTCTGAAACAAAGCAGGATCACTAGTTGGAAAACATGACCCTGGTGACAGCAATGATTCCGCAGACAATATGACAGAATCTTGCAAGACCAATGACTGCTACGCTGCAACCACCTTTTCTCACCAACATAAACGATGTTTACACAGAAATCAAACCACTACACCTGTGCAAAGAGATGATAGAAAAGCTCCATTATCATCGGTCAGAACAAGACCTGGTGCTGACTCCGGCACAGACTGTCCACCGTGCCTATGCAAGTTCAAAGTGAAACAGAAGAAATCTGAAACAAATCCACCAGCGTCAAGGTACAACCTTGAATATACCCCACTTGAGTTGAGAGAGTCTCAAGAACAGATTTAATGCACTGAGTACTACTGACCAAAGACCAGACAAGTTGTGGAATTACATCAAAAACATCCTTCAGGAAGAAACCCAGAGGTCATTAAAAAGACAGGAAACAAAGAAAGAAAAAAACAAACTGCACGTCAGAAAAGACTGTGAAACTTACTCTTGAACACCAAATAGCTAAAGCCAAAGGAAGGAAAGATGAACTAAAACAACCAAACAGGAGGTTTCAAAGGGCAGCTCAAGAAGACAATGTATTAGAAAAACACGGACCTACAGCTGGAAATAGAAAACCAAAGGGGAAAAACAGACTATGCATTTCTCAAGCTGAAGGAACCCAATTAAAACTTCCGGCCTCAAGTCCCAACAGTGAAGGATTCCACAGGAAAAGTACTAAGATGAAAGGAATAAACACAATCACCAGCCCAGAAAGAACTGGTAGAGCTCCAGCCATTTTAAGCGGTAGCACATGATCGAGAACTGATGGCACTGAAGGAAGGTGAAGCCGCACTGAAGGCGATGGTGAAAAACATGTACCCAGGAATCGACAGATATCCACTGAGATGTTTCAACAAACGGGTGCAGGGTCGCAACTGCTCACCAAGTGCTATTCCAAGGAATTTGGCTGCAAAAGGCCCCTTTCAAGTATTGAAGACTAAATATCTTCAAGACTAAAGTACACCTAGCTCAAGCCCTGACGTTTTTAATCGCATCCCACGCATGCCAAAGCTGGACAATGAATGAGGAAGACAGAAGAACTGACACCTTTGAATTGTGCTGTAGCAGAAGAATGATGAACATCCCATGGACTACCGGAAGAACAAACAGATCTGTTCTGTAAGAGGTACAACCACAGTGCTCTCTGGCAGCAAGGATGGCCAGACTGCTTCTTACACACTTTAGACACATTGTCAGGGAGCAAGACATCATGCTTACTAGAGCGTCAGCAAAAAACATCCTCAACCAGATACGTTCACACAGTGCCTGCTACCTTGGGCTGAAGCACAAAGTGATTGTGGACTGGCACACAATCAGGCAGTGTTTCGGTTGAGCTGGGCATTGAGTTGTTAGGAGTCCAAATCTGCTTGACAGCACTTAACAACAACAACAACACCTCCCTTGTAAACCTCCTAACAGTGACTATGGTCTATGAGGTCTGACAGTTACATTCACTAACTTGCCACCATGAGCTTACGTTCGCAGCAGTGAACAAACAACTGAGAAATGTTTCATAACCCCGGAATGTCAGGGCTTCACAGCTGTCTTTGTGTCAACATGTGACGATTTCTGGCATCCACTGTTGTTGCATGGCTTTTTGTGCTGTCAAGAGGATGTCGGAGCTTGAATTCAAGTACAAACATTAAATTTCTCAGTAAACTTGACAACAGTGGAAGTGAAAAAACGGACACGTTAGTCCAAGTTGATGGGGATAATGCCATAAACAAAACAGCAGAGTACAAATGGATTCAACGTTTGTCTTATGGGAAAGAAAGGGTCACTGATGAACAGAGGTCTGCACAGTCAGTAATGAGTGGAACTGAAAAACAAAATTCCAAAAATTCAGCAAGCTGGGCATCAAAATCACCGCCTGACTGTGTAACGGTAGCAGACCATGTAAACATGATAGAGAAACAGTTTGGAAAATGTTCACTGAGAATCTTGACATGAGGAAGGTGTGTGCAAAAACAGTCCCAAAGGAGCTCATGGAAGAACAAAAGCAAAGGACAGTCCAAGTTTGCCAAGACATTTTGGAGAGGCAAGGCAACCTTTTCACTGGTGATCAAACATGGGTGTACCAATACGATGCTGAAACAAAGCATCAAAGTGCACAGTGGAAGTCGGTCAGTTCACCACCAAAAACGTTCCATTAGTCCAAATCAAAGTCAAAACGATGTTGCTAACCTTTTTTGATATCAAAAGCATTCTCCACGATGAATTTGTACCACGGGACACTTAACGAAGTTTATGATTTAGAATTGCTCAGATGCCAACAACTCATGGCTCTTGCATCACAACAATGCACCAGATCTCAGGGGACGATCTGTGAGTTTTCACCAATTAACAACTCACTGTATTGGAACACTCTAGCTAACTACCTGACGTGGCCTCCAGTAACTTTTCTCTTTACCTGAAGATAAAACAAAAATTGAAAGGAACACATTTTGATGACATTCAAGACAGTCTGGGTAATATGACAACAGCTCTGACGGCCATTCCAGACAAAGAGTTCCACAATTCCTTTGAAGATGGACTCAGCGCTGGCATTGGTGCACAGTTTCCCAAGGGGAATCGTTGAAGGTGACTGCAGTGATGTGTATCAATGAGGTATGTAGCACTTTTTTCTAGGATGAGTTTGTGACTTTCATTGTCAGAACTCATATGCCTTCTGCCATTTCAAAGAATTATCCAACCCAGCGGTGAGGGCTGTGGGAGGGACAGTTCCTCACGGAACTGGTACAGACGGTAGGATGAGGACACACTCACTTCTGATTCCAGCCTCAGAGGAATCACCCTTGGGCAGTTCATCTTCATTCTTCCTCCTTGTCAAGTTGGAAAAGGTCAGACACTGCCCACAATTCAGGTTGAGAGAGGACTTCAACAGTATGATTCTTTACAGTGGCTCCAGACACCTGAAAGAATAAAGATGCTTGGGAAGTGAAACTCTGAAGGCCTGGCAAATTAGTTAGGTTGATGTTTCCTGTAAAGGCAGAAAAGCTGCAGTAGAAGCAGCCTGGGGCCAAAGCCAGGCCAGATAAGTGGGATGACCTTTAGGGGGCCTGTTCTGGTTTCTACAACTTGGAGTCCAAAAGCCAGATTCATCTGAATGGGATGACAGTTCAAGAGTGGAGGAGACCCAATTGGAAGATTTTAAAAGGGTGGTGAGTTTGGGATGATGTGTTTAACTCAGTAGACCATAGATAGTGAAAGTTTCTTTGACCCAGTGTTGTAATGCCAACCTCAGTGTTTGCTAGAAATGAGTATCAGGTACTACAGGTGACTGTGTGTTGGAATCAACTGGACAGCAACTGGTGTTTCTACTGACGACAGGAATTTTTTTTAACTCTGCTTTTGGCCAATGCTTCCTAAGACTTGCAGAAAAGGGAACCAAGAGACTTGTCCCTGGGAAACACTGACAGTTTAAATGTAGTACCCTATGTATAGAGCAGAAACCCCGGGGACCTAGTGGTTAATGGCTTTCTCTGCTGACTATTAGGACAACAGTTGCAATCTTCCAGGTGCTCCATGGAAACTCTATGGAGCAGTCCTACTCAGTCCTGTAGTCACCAGGGGTCAATATTGACTAGATAGCATAGGTTTGCTTGGTTTGGGGAGTATATATGGGGTGCATAGGTCGAACAGTGAGCTCTACCCATGTTTGCACTTGTTTTGCAGAACCACTCAGAACTGCTGAGAAAATGGGAGGTTTCACTTGAAGAATAACTCAGAGAAAAAAAAGTGGCTGCTTTGCTGGTGCAGTTTCCAATCAGTAGTCTGCTGCTGGATGCATTCAGGCAGGAAAAGTCAGAGCCCATTACAAGGCAGCCCCTTCCAGGACTGGGAGTTAAAGGGAGCCAGTGAGCAGACAGCTTGGTCAGTTCCGTTAAGGTGATCACCCAGGCTCATTCAATGAGTGTAAGTGGGGAAGCACAGGACCAAGAGACAGGACATGTTCCACTGGTCCTAGCCTGCAGGGCCAGGGATGAGAGGGAGAGGAAGGGTGGCTGCTCACAAGGAAGGCAGTTGTGGGTAGACTCCTAAGTTTACAGGTAGGACCTGCTGACCTAGCCCAAGGGGGCTAGCCCAAGGGAGCTGGGGATGAGAGTGTGGGAAGCAGCTGTCTGAAGTGCCTCCCAGTAGATGTGAACTCGAGAGCCTGAGGCTGCTACCCCTGTCAATTAGGTTGGATGGTTAGGGAGGAGCTGACTAGAACCTAACCAGATGAAGAGAAAGTGGTTTGACAGATACGCGAAAGCTGGTGGAGACTGCCACAACCTGATGGCTCTCTGTGGACTGGATTTGGCTAACGGACTTGAAACCCCAACTAACATCCTTTCCCCACTTTTCTTTCTCTTACTAACTGCAAACTTCTTTCTGAGCCATCTTTTTCAGGAAATCACAGCAGACGGTGGCTCCATCCACGACACCTGCCAGACCTACAGCCTCACAGCATGTGCAGATTCACATCCTGGCCTTCGCTGGCACAGGATCAAGTTATCACCAGAAATGAAGATGCTTCCCGGCCTGTCCTTTCACCAGAGACCATCCCAGAAGCCATGACAGAAGAGGATGCAACTTCTGGATCTCCTCATGTGGACATCGGTCAGGGGACCTAACGGCAGAGAATTCCAGTACCAAACCCAACCACCGGACAACACTGGAAATAGAAAGCTTTCGAACCCCCAGGGGCAATGAACACAGGGTGTTAAGTTGCTAGGCCCCTGTTGCTCTTTATCTGCATAAACTTGGAATAGTTACCCTTGCAATTGGTCTCTCTCTTATTTCGATCAACTAATAAGACAGGACAAGAACCCATGCTCCAAGTTCTAACTGGAACCACATTCTTCAAGATCAAAGAACATGCTGTTCAACTCAGTACTGATTTGACAAAGGTGGCCAGCTTGAACTCTGGCTATCTAAAACAAGAGAAGAGAAAGTCACCAGGAGGGTGGCTTACAGGCTTTCAGGAATGTGCTTACGTGAAATGAAGGGGACAAATAGATTCTCCTTTTCCTGATGAGGCTGGAAAAGAGAGTGTTACCGGAAAAAACTACAGCTTTTCTTTACTAAGTCATCCAACTCTGAGACAGGTTTTAGGGTGGGGGACTCAAAGGAAACTTTGTTGTTATGTCCTAACGGACACAGGGAGCAAGGAAAATATTTCTCCATCAAGGTCTCCCTCAAATTTTGTTAGACAAAGTGTAAGTATTTAATGGGAGTGGGCGTTCCATGCAAAGTGTAAATACTAGTACTGGTGCTGATGCCAGGGAAACAACGTGATCGATTAGCGGTGAAAACAGGTACCCGTTGGTGGGGCTCAGAGGTCCTCTGAAGATACGTATCAGGAACAGGAATGTGGATTTCCTTCGGTCGGAGGTCCCAGCTGGTGCCTGGGTCTTTTTGCTGGTTCCTTTAACTGCTTTTATGTTTCTAAAAGGCTCTCAAAAACTGTACAAACATTATTTCCATAGCTCCTGTCAGGGACTTCCTGCCAGGGCCAGGAAGTATCAAGACAGGAGAAACAACAAGCTAATTTGACAGAGAATTCAATTAAATTTTGGCTGCCTATTTCAACTTCCCTTTCAAAATCAACATGTCTAAAGCTTCCCTCCTGTTTCAAGAGGGTGGACAAAGAGATGGATAGGATTAACTGATTCATCTCTCAGTGTTACTAGGGTTTTCTGAAGACTCTGAAGGATCCCCACCAGACCTGCAAGAAAGAACCATGTGGGGAGACATGGCTGGCCCATGACAGATGGCTGCATAGGAAAATGAAGGTACTGCTAAGCTGGGCAGCAGCACACCACTGACAGAGTTGAGGCTGCATTTTTATACTCTGTCTCCACCAGGGTACAGCTGGGGACAAGTCAGTGATGGGATCTGAGGTGTCTCCTTCTGTGGCAGGCAGCTGCTTGCCCATTCTTTCAACACTCACGCAGACTTCAAAATGATTCTCACAGGGACTTTTGGGACTGGAGACAGGACTTACTATGGGGTGTCCCACTTGCACAGTTTATTCCTCCCTTTGTTTGATTCCCTGGTCTTGATTCTAGTTCTCTGGTCCCTCTGTTGCAAGCACATCTGGCAATCACTTCTAACTCACTGATGCACACCTCTGAATTGGGTGTAAACTGGCTTCTCTCAAAAAATAACTTTAGAAATAATAAAACAACTCGTCCCTGTGAGCGGGTGGTAAGGTAAGTTGCTTATCACTCTGGAATGTTCCAAAGTGTGGTTAGGCTGCCCCAGCTCCAAGGGTTTTCATATTCATAATTCCTGAAGGAAATATCGATGGAGGTCTCTTCTATTTCTGCTTCATGCGAAACAGGGGCGCAGGCCTGCCCATCATTGTAGAAATCCCTCCTGACTGTGCTGATGATCTCTAAGGACCAGGATGACCACGGGTAGGTATTCATTAGAACCCATGCAGCATCACTTATTTGACTCGGAACACTTAGAACCTGGAAGAAACCAACTTAACAAGGAGCTTAAAGAGGCAAGGTCTGAAAATAAACAACAAAAAGATTATACGCCAAGGTCATAATACAGGTAAAATTCAAGTAGTTGATGGGAGATGTACTAATGAACAAAAGTTGGCTCCTGCGAAAGCTTCCCTAAAAGATAGCCTTCAAGATTATCTTTGCTACTGTCTTTATACCTCAGGGCTCCTTGGATGTCTCCTTGTGAGTCTACCTCCAGCTGGGTTATACTCTCTATGCTCAAGGACAAGGAATAATGACACATCGATGATTAACACCTGGATTTAGTCGACATCCTAGATAGAGGCCATTACACGCTCTTTAAATTCCTAATGCTAGTCTGACACAGGATGACATTTACCTTTTCACGAGGTTAGTAAGCAAGAGACAACAATGTTCTCATTACTTGCACCGCTGGAGTGAAGAGACTCAACTTACCTCAGCATCTTAGCCCAAGGCCTTCTTTTACCTTTTACGTGTATAAGACAAGTGAGGGTGCATTTCATTATGTCTAATACTATCAGAATGTAGACTAAGAACAGAACTATTCCTTGCAGTAGTGATCTATTCCATGGACATATTTGTGATGGTAACTAACTCAACACATCTGGTGTATGGAACAATGCTACAACACGGGACTAAATAGTTCATGGTCTACTCTGAATGGACAGACTGCACTCCTGGGATAATAAAACGTTTCAGGCTGTTTTGAGATCCCATGTCAGGTTGGTTTATGAGGTCAGTGAGCACGGTTTTTGCCTTCCATCTCACCAAAAACTTCACTTGTCATTTATCGTCTTACAGTAATTTGACAAGCTTCTTGACGATTTTTTGAATTCTACTATCCCGTAAGTAGGAATAAAAGCTCTTAGAAATGACTAATGCTAGCCTGCGTGTTGGACCGAAGAGATTTCTCCTGATGCAGCATTACCTTTTCAATATTGACTAGCATCATTACTATGAATAGCTAAAGATCATCTTAAAGTTCCCAAAGCACATCATAAACATATTCACAAGCAGTCTAAACAAGAGACTGTCTACATAAATTCACTATCAGTTGGAAAGGAATCATCGAAATTAGTCTAGCTGGAGCTGACACAAGAAAACATGGGTCTATAATCAGCACACAAATTTTGCTGAGAGAAGACAGAACTTACAGAAACACACGTGACAAGTTTTAATCAGAGAATGAATGATTATCAAGGTAATATACGATGGACCTCTCTTGCTGGAAGTCTTCAATTACTGTTTTCAAAATATACTAAGTGTCCCTCTGAGGGCAGGCTGCCTGTCCTTGCTTTGCCTCCTAACAGTCATGGGTCACTGTCTCAGAAACAGAAATGGAAAGTAGGACACAATGGAGTCTGAGCCACGGGGCATTCAGGAACCAGTTTTGTTTTTTTCCAAGCTCAGAGTCCCAAAGGATAGAAAAAGGCTGTAGCCTCTCTGGGTTACCCTAATCTTCATGAAAGCCAGAAATCAGCTTCTGGAAAATTATGTCTATGTTTTTCATGGTGTCCTCTTTTGGATCATGCTCTCATCATACAATCTTGGATCCAAAAAGTTTAAGAAATGGTCACTGAACACCACAGGTTTTCGAAGATGTTAGGTACCTGTCATGGATTGAATTGTGTCCCCCCAAAAATACATGTAGCCATGTGGCCGGGCCATGATTCCGAGTATCTTGTGACTGTCCTCCATTTCGTGGTTTTCCCATGCTGTATGTTAAAGGATTAGGGTGGGGTTGTAAATCCCTTTATAAGATCACCTCCCTGCTCCACTGTAAAGGGAGTTTCCCTGGAGTACGGCTTGTACCACCCTTAATCCTTTCACCCTGCAAGAGATAAAAGGAAAGAGAAGCAGGCAGAGAGATTTGGGAACCTCACACCACCATCAAGTAAGCAGCACCAGGAGAAGAGCACTTGTTTCAGACCTGAAGTTCCTGCGCCAAGATGCTCCTAGGACAAAGACTGATGCAATACCAGACTTTCCTGAAGAGCTGACAATACAAAAGCCTTCCCCTGGAGCGGACACCCTGAATACAGACTTGTAGCCTACTGGACTGTGTAAGAATAAACTTTCCTTTGTTAAAGCCATCCCCTCTTGATATTTCTGTTAGAGCAGCCCCAGCTGACTACAACAGTACCTTACATTGAAGAAGGAAGTATAATAGAAACACTAACATTAGGCCAACAGTCTGAAACAACTGATGAACCTGCGACCCTACGGTCTTTGAATGAGCAAACAGATCTCATGAGATGTTTGTTCATGCTTAAGCAGTGTCAGTACCTGTTTCTCACGTGTCTCAGCAATAAATGCATTCTGTAAAACTTCTGATTCCATATGAATATAAATACAGCAACATTTATGGACTAAGGCACAAAGTGCTCCTTCGTAGAACAGAAAATCTAGTATTATTCTGCTTTGTAAAATCACAGCTCAACTTGCAGACACTTTGCTGATACTGACAATTACAACTTGGCTATGTTTACCAACAGGAATTCCTGATTTGAGAACTGAAATATTTAAATGCATTACTTCAATAACTTAGGAAAAGGAAAATTGTTTCTTCTATCTACAAAGTAAGACCTTAAAACATCAGCAATATTCCCACTGAAAACCCACAGTATCTTCTCACTGACTCAGTCTGATGGACTTAGTTCCTCTTCTGCCTGATTCTGCATCAGTGACAATCTGTGAGCCCATCAGGATCTGCCTAACAGTTGTGGAAATCTTGGGTCACAGCTCTTTTCACAAGTCTAATGTGTTTTTGTTGAGATATCCTGCTCAAATGGTTTTACAAAATTAGCAAAGTAAAACCTCATCTGTAGATGACAAAATGAAACATGGCCAAGAGTCATTTATAAAAATAAATCCTCTTAAGAGTGAAAAGACTTACTACAAGTTAATTCCAAGTAAAATGTAAAGGCCACATCAAATCTGTTAAAAAAAGAAAAACCTCAGACAACAATATTTCTAAACATAGCCATTAATTGTATTTAAAAAAGAAACTTTCAATGCCACACATAATAATCCCGAGACACAATACTACACAGCCAGGATATACCATGATACACCAAGTTTATCAGGTCTTGAAATACATCATTGGTATAAAAATAAATTCATAGGTAAACAATTTAAATTCTCAGGTAGGGCACTTGCTTTGATGATGCTGAATTAACAATAAAAAAAGTTAAAGTCAGGTTAACAGCTAAGAAATAATAAAATTGTGACATTATATTATGCATTTATAATACAATATTAGGTAAAAACTAAGAGGACACTGTTATCACAAATTTTTAATCTAACAAGAATGAGGCTCTTGATTTTAACCTGTTCCATGTAATTGATTCAATAGAACCCTTTAGCCCTTTTCCTTAATAAAAAGTTATTTGTGGCTTTCCATGAAGTTTCACATTTCGTAGGAATTCACCATATGTTATTAAGAACCAGTGCTGAAGTTGTCTACCTAAAGATCTTCAAGGAAAACCTCAGCTTTTTCTGCTTCTTTCCCAATTCTGCAGCTTGGTTTTGGACTCAGGAATATTATTCTAGCGAGAGGCCAAACCTTTGCCTTTAACGCAGATGATATACATAAAGAACACACTCAACCTTCACTCAGAAATCTGAGAAAATTTTGTTCTTTTAACAAGGAAAACTCCAATTCTTTGTTGCACATGATATCTACTATTAAAGCTCAAACTTATCTGACAAATGAAACTTTTGACCATATCAAATCAGTATTTTTCAATAAATCTTACTGTGCAGTACTCCTTTAAATAGCAAAAATGAACTTACCCATCAACCGACAGATGCACACACATACTTCCTCTGCAGCGAAGTATGTCAAGTTCAATTATGACAAATAGCTATTAATTTATTATCAGTAACTTACCTAAAAGGCTTTGGAGATTCTGTTACGCCTACAATGGAAACAAAGTTTGTTTCAACAGTCCAAGTTTGCACTCAACTTTTACCAGGTCTTGGATTTGGCCTAGTTTCATTTTAACCCATAAAGCTTCTATCAGCTGGCTTTGGAAATCACAAAGTCTCTCTGGTCAGCTGACTGATACTCTTGCTAGAGTTGAAACATTTTTACAGGCCATGTCAGATGTGCCTCAAGGTTCCCCTACAACACAAACAACTTGTTTACAGTTCTTTCACAATTTGCCTTCAACCAACTTCGGATAAGTATAAGCTAGTGCCGTCGAGTCAATTCTGACTCACAGTGACCCCAGAGGACAGAGGAGAAACTGCCTCATAGAGTTTCCAAGGAGCGTGTGATGGATTACAACTGCACACCTGGCAGTTAGCAGACAGAGTGCTTAACCACTATGCCACCAGGGTTTCCTCAGATAATTAAAGCCACTAGGAATTCGGCTTATTAATTCACTTAAAAATGCCTCCACCTAGTTGGAAGGGTCCTTTGGAAGCTGCTCTGGAGCTATCCCAGCTCAGAGGCTGGAGAACAGGGAGGAGTGATCTTGCCCTGCCCTCGTTCCTCTGACTCATAAAAGACACGTTTCAGTTAACCTAGGGGTTTTGAAGGGCAAAAGATAAGTTATTTCCCTTTTACTGTTATGAAACTACTACTTTTACTTTAAGACAAACATACTTTTTTCTCGTCTGGCACCTCCCAACAAGGTCTGTAAGTCAGTCTTCTCAGCTCAGTGACACTAATTTTCTCAATCGAATCCAAATTCTGCTTTCTTATCATATCCAAATTCTGCTTTCTTATCCATTTCAACTGGAAACCCTGGTGGCGTAGTGGGTTAAGTTCCATGTTTGCTAACCAAAAGGTCAGCAGTTCAAATCCGCAAGGCGCTCCTCAGAAACTCTCTGGGGCACTTCTACTCTGACCTCTAGGGTCAAAAGCAGTTGGACCTGACTCAACGGCAGTGGGTTTTTAGCCATCTCAATTAGCTTAGCCACGACACTCCCCACCCTGCTTAGCAGGATCTGGGCATAAAAGATTTCTTTGATGTGTCAGACTACTTGTAGGTTTCAAAGAATTTCAACCAGGAAGATCCTAAAATCAGAACAGCCTGGGGGACTCTGCTACAAACAAAGCCTGTACTGGCCATGACTTGACAAGATGGGCAATTTGGAGCAAGTCATATGGTCCAGTATGCCAGGAATGACAGCGTGAAGAGGAATGGGGTTGCATTCATCATCGAAAGGAACATTTCAATATCTCTCCTGAAGTAGGATGCTGTCAGTGATAGGATAATAGCCATACACCTGCAAGGAAAGCCAATCGATGCCTACTATTCAATAATTTGCACCAACCACTAAGGTCGAAGAGGAAGAAATGCACGATTTTTGCCAGGTTCTACACTCTGAAAATGATCAAACATGGATTCAGGGAGCATTGACAGTTACTAGTGATTCAAATGTAGAAGCAATAAATAAAGAAGGAAGAGTGGTAGCTGGGAAATAAGGCCTCGGTAATAGAAGTGATGTCCAAGATTGCAGGACACCATTTCACAAGATGAATGACTTCATGGCAAATATCTTCTTCCACCTACATAAATGGTATGTACGCACACGAACCTCTCCAGATGGAATACACGGGAATCAGATGGACTACATCTGTGGAAAGAGATGATGGCAAAGCTCACTGTTTGTTAGCTGAATGCCGGGGACTGACTGAAACACATCATTAATTGCTCATACCTAGGTTTCATCCTGAAACTAAAGAAAGTTAGAAAAAGTTCATGAGAACCAAACCACAAAATTGAATCTATCCTACCTGAGTTGAAAGACCGTCTGAAAAACACATTTCAGGCACTGAACACTAGTGACTGAATCCAGGCAAGCTGTGGGATGATATCAAATAACTAATACCTGAAGAAAGCAAAGGTCATTGAGAAGACACAGAGAAAAAAGATCCAAATGCACGTCAGAAGAGACTCTGAAACTTGCTGTTGAATGTTGAGTAGCTAAAGAAAAAGAAAGAAATGATGCAGTCAAAAATAATACGGAAATCTATCAAAGGAAAGAACAGTTCTATGGAATTCATTACACACACACACACACACACACACACACACACATACACACACACAGAGAGAAACATTTTTCTTTTTCAAAGAATGTATCAAGGATTCTTGAGACCAAAAACACACAAAAACACAGTGAATTATTTCCAGTCTGGACAGGTCCATTTCTTGCAGTGACCTGAGGAGGAGCCAAAGGTTTGCAACTCCAAACCCCAACATCAGTTCTTGGAAACCCAGGTCTGTGCTCCTTCTAGCACAAGCTGTTTCAAGGACCTGAGAGACTCTGACCCAACTTAGGTGCTTTCTGTTACCATAAAGCACATATCCTCCCACTTCCCACAAAACCACTACTCAGACAGAAGTTAGGTGACTAATCAGGGCCATTGATTGTATATGGATATACAAATTCTCCAAAGCATGTCTGAGTTTTCCTGTCAGATTAGAAGTTTTGATTCGGTGACTAAGGGAGGACAAAGGTGATTGACTGCATGGAGTCATTCAGTCACAGAGAAAATTAATCTTCAAATAATGTGGGTAATTCCCGTTAAGGGTCTGGAATGCACATCTGGAGCCTGGAAAGGGTGCCTGCAATTCTCCCAGTCTTCACACTGTAGGGAGCAAAGGAAAAATGATCACACTGACAAGAATTTCAGCACTATGTGCCGAAAGACACAAACCTTGACTTTTATTTCTTTTCATACAGAAATAGCTTGCAAGCCTCGCTTAGCTATGTACCAAGTGTAAGCGACTTATATTTCAAACACCGAATTGTTCTTGCTGAAGTTTCATTTTCTAAACTGGCCTATGTGGGCAATCCTTCAAAACCCAATAATTCAGCCAAAGGGGTTGTTAAACCAAAACCACTGCCTTTGAGTCAGGTGTGACTCTTGGCAACCCTGAAAGTCAGAACAGATCTGCCCCATAGCGTTTCCAAGGAGTACCTGGAAGATCTGAACTGCTGATCTTTTGGTTAGCAGACATAGCACTTAACCCACTGTGCCACAAGCGGTTATTAAGAGTTTAATTAATTAATCAGAAATATATTTATATGTGCTAAGTGCTTGTTACCAGCTCCTGAGTTAAAAGAGTTGCCAAAGTGGCGACAGCAGTGTGGTCAGTGGTGCCAGGCAGTGGCGGGTGGACGTGTCAGACAACTGGTGGAGACAGCAAGCAGCTAGGCTGGAGAAGCGGCTATTGAGGGTCAGCCAGCAAGCCGCTGGAGCTAGTGGGGGATGCCCTCAAAGCCAGCACTGTGAGTCTTCGGGCTTCAGACGAGGACAGTCCCAAAGGAGCCATCCAGCAGCCATGCCGACTTATCCCAGAGACACTTTGTCACACAGCCAGAGTTCACAGCAGTGGCTCTGCTCTGGAAAGCACAGCTGTAAATCTTATGGCTCCAGCTGACAGTCTCAAAGGAACGGTCCTGCGGCACAGCAAAGCAGGCTTATCGCAGATGAACGTCGGGGCAAGGCCAGAGTGAGAGCTCTGCAGCGAAAAGCAGGGCTCTGCTTCCACAGGCGGGCTGTAGTCCTCAAAGTCTTTTCCAAACACCGTACCAAAAGAGGGCCCAAAACCATGAGGACTGGGCTCCTCCCAGGCACACGAAGTGGTCGACATCCAAGTCACAGCCAGGGCTCTGCGCCCAACAGCTGGGCCACACTGCCTCTTTGCTGCTGCTTTTGACTCCTGCAGTGGTCTCGCTCATCTTGGAGTGGACAGATGATGTTTCTGTCACAGGACGAAGCTGTGGTCTTAGCACTTCACAACCACGGTTTAGGACACTGCCTTCTTATCCAACAGCCCTTCTTTTGACTTTTAGCGCCTTCACAGCTTCTTCTGGGCTTGTAATTAGCAAGACAGAGTCCATGTTAATACAGCCTCACTGCAGCCACCGCCTCCTGCCCCCGGTGGGCATCCGGACACGGGGTAGACAACTAGCATTGTCGTCTGTTCAGTGATCTGGAGACAACGTGAAACAAGCCAGCTGCAAAACCTGATGATTTGTTATTGTACTCATATTTTGTCTATTCAATCTATGTTAAATTTTTCTGCTTTAACTGTCTTCTTTTAATTTTCTTCAGGTTTTTAATTTTATGTCTTTAGAAACTTGTAGTTTCTTATTTTCCAAATGACAGAGTTCTCATTTATTATTGCATTCCTTTCATTGATTTTTATTTCAGTTACTTTTTTTCCATCAATTTCATTTTCCCATTTTTATTAGAACTCTCTGAAGTATTTTCTCTGGATTTTTAAGTCTATTTTTTTCTCATTTTTAAATCACACTTTATTTGATGGCACTTGGCTTTGGCCTGACTTCATATTTGTCTATAATTTTCATGTTTTATTAGGTTGTTAGTCATGACATCCTCCATTATTTGAATTGACTTACTTATTTTCTCTTTGGCTCCATTTTTACCCTACCACAAGGAAATCTACTATTTCAAAGCCCACCGAGCCTTCACACCACATTGAACATGGCACAGAGCCACTTAGCCTTTTCTGCTGAGGAGGAAATCCATGTGGAACACTACTACTTTCTAAGAGCCATCGGCAAGGGGACATCTGACAGAGTCAAGTTATCCTAGCACATCATCATTGACAAAGAGGGAGCTGAGAAAAGTGTTGAGAAGTGTCAACAGACATCCTCCAACACCTGACACGAGACACAGAGATAAAAACCATGCAGGATCTCCACCATCCAAGTGCCTTAATGCTGTTGCAAGTCATAGAGAATAACGACATCCTAGGTACAGTGATGGAATAGGTAACTGCAGGGGACATGCATGATCATCTAGGGGTTCAGGGTTTCACAAGCGAAAAAGAGGCCCAAGCCAAATTCCACCAGTCAGTGCTAGCCATACACTTTTGCCACAACAATGTATTCTACACAAGGACATTCGATCAGAAAACATGCCCTGGCATCACACAAACAACTCTCGAAATTGCCGACTTTGGCATGTGAACTGAATTCTCCAAGGGGAGGAAGTGAAACATTTCTTGTTGGAGGCTCCCTTATTATGTGACAGAACTCCGACCGGGAGGAAAGCAGAGTGGACCTACCATGGCAGTGTGAAGCCTGCAAGCGCCTGGTACCTCAAGGGACGTGGGTCTCTGCCTTTTCATGAAGAGACCTTAACTGAGACACAAAAGCAGGTACTAGAGGAAGAATATGATACTTGTCTCCACATGTCTAGGCCATATGAACACATGCTTAGCCAAAGACTCATTGGTGACCCAAGAAAGACAGCCACACGAGAGGACATCCTAGAAAACTCAGGGATGAAGATGTACGAGAAAGTGAAACAAAAGGTGTACGTGCAGCCACTCCCAGACTACGAGCACACCTGGTGCTTTGAGGCCACAGTGAATGCATGTTACAAGGAGAGAGAGATTTAGGAATCGTACTGAATCAAAAATATGGTAAGGTCATGGTCACCTATCTGGTAAGAAGACACCACACATCTGACATGGAGAGTCATGCTAGTACTGTGGAACCCCAAAGTGCAGTACATTGCACTGATTGTCACACAGCTTAGTCATCCTGTGAGGTGCATCCACCTTCTGTGCTGAACACGAACAGTGCACTTACACTGTGCCTGCCATTCCAACCTGTATTTACTATTTCTACAGTGCTCTGAAGGCTCTAACTGATAGAAGGAAGGGGACCTCTATAGCATGTGCTTCTCCCTGAGTGTCCCTTAAAAGTCACTCCTGTATCAGCACCCCAGGACAGCCTGGACAGAGTACAACCAAACCTCGAAACTACATGCCAAGTTGAGAAATAGTGTGGTGCCCCAAACCAGCACAGTCCCCAAATGTGTTTCTGTGGTATCCTACTCAACCCAGACCATCGATAAGGATGATGGAGCCCCAGGGGAAACAAGTTGCCAAACGGGAGTGTCACAACTAATCTCCTATAAGGCAGGAGATCCCTGAGCAGACAGTGAACCCAGCTTCTCCCTCTATCCATACTGAGGACCAGCAGGGTGCCACAGCAAGATTCTTTAAGCTCATGAAACAATCCTGTTGCACTCTGATCAAAAGAGAACAAAAGCTTTGTGACAGCAAAGTTGCAGAGGAGACACTCAAACCTCGAAAGGCCATGATCTCTCAAATTTAGTGCAGGATGAAAATCATCACTTCTGTGGAGCACAGACGATGTGGGAGATCTGCCAAGGGCTAGACACACAGTGACAAATACACACAGTTGTTTATGAACAGCACAGCAGAGCTGCAGGACTCTGTGCAGTGGAGGATGGAGATGTCCACACTGCTTGTGTGGACCCTCAACAGGAAAAGAGAAGAGAATTTGAGGTATCTCTGAGGCCTTCAATAGCACTGCCTCAAAAATGAGCAGGGAGCGTGTAGTCTCAAATGCTGCCAGCAGTTGCCAGGAACAAAAGAGGAGTTCGCAGATTTAAGCTCCCACAGGATGAGATAATGTTTTGTTCTGTTGCATGTATACTTGTTATGACTTGAAATCCACTCGACGGGACCTAACAGAATATTGACAAAACAACAGGAATTGAGAGATTATCAATGCAGATGTTTCCAAGAACCGATGCACTACTAGAAGGCCTCACCTGTCAATACTCACAAACCTGGAAGACTACTATCTGGCCAACCAACTGCAAGTGACCCTTTTGGAGACCCATTTCAAAGGAAGGTGATCACACACAACACACAGATTACTGAAAAATATCATTAGTATCACACACGACTAAAATTTTGCTCAAGATCACTGTGTTGTGATTACTGCCTTTTGAGTGAGAGTTTTCTAGCCATGGCCTTGTAACTCCTACCCAGGTAACTAGGCAGGACAGTGTGATAGTGAGTTCAAGGCCCACGAAGAGTACTGGTCCTTAGCTCCTTAAGAGAGAGCTCATTCCACAGCAGTCAGGGTGATTCGCTCAACACCAACGAGGAATGGCTTTGAAATGACAGACCATTCTTTGGGCCCAGATCACTGCGCTGAAAAGCTCTTGGAAGCAGGAGCTAGAGACAGCACAAGCTGGTAACTGGTGGCAGGAGAGACCTCGCCGCAGGAGAGATCATGCTGGGCTTCCCAGTCCACAGAGACAGAAAGCTGAGGGCCTGTGATCAGTGGCCAAGGGCCAGAGAGAGCCCTGTCTTCAGGAGGTGGGCAGAACAGTCTGTGGGGAAACTTGTAATGGAAATCCTATAGAAAATGTGGCATCTCTTTGGAGTCAACAGCTGAGAAGGACACAGACAGCCCGGGATCCTCTGTAAATATTGTGACCAAGACTATCAGCAAGGAATAAAGGATAAAGAGACCAAAGCACTAACAACATTCAGGGACACTGAGATCAGTACCCCCAAATTATGTAAATTGCCTCAAGGCTGTTTTTCAGAAGACACCAGATGGAAGAAACTCTAAGGACATGCACAGAAACGCCCACTTGGACAGTGACAGGGCCTTCCAATGGGAGCACCAGACAGCCACACTCAGGACCTGGGGATAGAACGAAAGAACTAAGAAATTGTATGGACAACACCCCATAAGAAATCCTGCTACCAGTCCCAGAAAGCCCCAGAGAAAGGAACTCTCTACATCCTGTAACTGATTCTACCCCAAATGACCTCATTTGGATTCACGAGATCAGAGGAGCAACTTCCGTCTTCTGATGAGTGGATCACTGGGCTCTCCTCCCCCAGGCACCAGGAAGAAACTTTCACGGCAACAAAATTTATTAAGTCAAAGTACCTTACAGACAGGGAAGGGGTCAGTCTCTGTGAGTGGGAAAGACCTGGTACAAAGCTTGCAGGGTTTCTTATGTTGGTAAATGGTACTGTCCTAGTCAGGAAGCATAGGTAGGAAACAGCCTTTGGTTTCAGCTTTTGGGTTATCAGTCAGCAACGGGATGATGGGACCCCTCCTGAAGAAGAAAATAGTGGTATGTAGATAGGATTAAAAATATGGGCTGAGTCATTTCTAGATCATCTCAACTAACAGAAGAATTGTTACAGCTCCAATTCCCTTCTCAAATGCTGACTCGGTATTTAGGGATCATCTGATGAACCGGTCTGTGGTGGTGACCAGGCTTCCTAGCTACCGTTGTCATTTTTCCCTTGAGGAGACATGGGCCTGAAATCTTGACGGGAAAGTGGGAAGCCGACTCGCTCTGGCTACTTCCTGCTGTTTCAGGTTGTAGTCCTGCCTACCCATCAGACCCACGTTCCTCAAGTACCTTGTCTTGAAAATGTTGAGGATCCTGATCTATCTACCGCATGGTTGGTAGGTATAGGCTGCATATCCTTGCAGGACCATGACATTTCCTAGGAATGGTTGTAGCTTGGAGTTGTGTCTTTTATCTAGGAACCCAAATTCAAGACATGTTGTATGTTGACCTGGCCAGATTTACTAACATAAAAACAACACTGTTCCTTGACATATAGGCAGGTGCTGCCCTCAGCTGCTGTTCAATGGTCAATGACATCAGTGTGGGACGTTACCACCTGGTAAGAACATCAGCAGGGGGACATGTGGTTGAGTTAGCTTATCCTGGCACATCAACACGGGCAAAGAAGTAGCCGAGAAGAGTTGAAAAGAGCCCAGAGACATCCTCCAACCTCTTGATACTAGACTCAAGAGATAAAAATCATGAAGGATCTCTACAATCCAAATATTTTCATGCTGTTGCAAGTCAGAGAGAGTAACAATATCTTTGGTATAGCGATGGAGTACTAACTGCAGGGGACTGGGGTGATCATCTGTGGTATAGTGATGGAGTGCTAACTGCAGGGGACTGGGGTGATCATCCAGAGACTCATGGCTTCAAGAGTGAAAAAGAGGCCCAAACAACATTCCATCAATTAGTATAGGCCCTACAAGTGCACCACGACAAGTGTGTTTTGCATACACATATCAAGCCAGAAAATGTGCTCTTGGATGATAGAAAGAACATCAAACTGGCTGACTTTGATTTAGGAAACAGAATTCACTAAGGAGAACAAGCTGAAAACTTTCTGTAGGAGTCTCCCTTATTATGTTCCACAACTCCTAAATGGAGGAAACTTCCACAGCCACCCTGGTAGAGGTGTGGCATTGGGCATTTCATGGTAAGTGCATCTCCACCTTCTCACAGTAATGCCTTCAATCAGCTACCACAGTAGGTACAGGATGGAGAGTATAATAGTCTTTCTACATGTCTATGTCATGTGAACACTCATTGTGTTACCTTCTTTCTCCATTTTAACCACACCACAAAGGTACCTCTTATCCCAAAGTCCATTAGTCTTCAACACCACATCGAACATGCTGCAGAGCCATGTACCATTTCCTGCCAAGGAGGAAATATATGTGGGACACTATTAGCTCCTCAGAAACGTCAGCAAAGGGACATTTGCCAGAGTCCACTTGCCCCGGCCCATCAACACTGCCAAGAGGTAGCCGAGAAAAGAGTTGGAAAGAGCCAACAGACATCCTCCCACCTCCAAACACTAGATCCAGAGATAAAAATCATGAAGGATCTCCATCATTCAACAATTTTCATGGTGTTTCAAGCCATAGAGAATAACAACCTCTTTGGCATGGTGATGGAGTACGTAACTACAGACATCTTCTGTGATCATCTGGAAGCTCATACCTTCATGAGCCAAAAAGAGGCTCCCAAAATATTCTGCCAGAGTTGGCCTCAGAGGTTTGCCAAAACAACTGTGTTGTACATGGGGATATCAAACCAGAAGACAGGATTTTGGATGAGAGAAGGAACTTCAAACTTGTGAATACCGGTTTGAGAACTCAATCCACCAGTGAGAGTGACCTGAACACATTCTGGGGCAGTCTCCATTAGGATGCCTAGAACTCCTGTAAGGAGACAAGTACCATGGACCCCCTTGGACGCGTGTAGCCTGGAAATCACCATGAACCTCATGGTCAGTGGATCTCTGCCTTTTCATGGAGAGAACTTAACTGAGCTATCAAAGAAGGCACTGGAGGAAGAATATGACTTTCCTTGCCACATAGTAACACCATGTGAACACATGCTATGCCAAATACGCATTTGTGATGCAAAAAAAGACAGCCATATCAGAGGACCTGCTAGAAAATCCAAATGCGAATATGGACAATGAAGAAAGACAAAAGGTGTATGCGCAGCGACTCCCAGACAAGCAGGACCCTGATGAATTGATGCCAAAGTGAACACAGGTTAAAGGCCGAAAGAACTTCTTGACTCGCTGTTGAATCAAAAATACAGTCACATGATGGGCACCTGTCTGATCATAGCTTGTAACACATCTGAGATGGTGAGTCATGCCAGTACCATGGACCCCAGAAGGCAGCACACTGCACTAAGAGCCACATGCCCTTTTCAATGCATGAGGTGCATCCTACCATCTCTGCGAAACGCAAACGACACAGTTACAATGTACCTGCCATTCCCACCTGTGACTACTGTTTCTACAATACTTTGAAGAGTCCACCAGACAGAAGGAAGGGGGTCCCCATCGTGTCTGCTTCTCCCTCCATCTCCCCAGCAAAGTCCTTCCCGCACCAACAAGCCAGGAGAGCCTGGCAGAGCCCTAACAACCTCGGCACTGTGGGACAACATGACAAACAGTGTGGAACGACAAACCAGTGTAATTCCCACAGGTGTTTCTGAGGCTGCCTCCTCCGTCCACACCATCAATAACAATGGTAGAAACCCAGAGGAACTCAGTTTCACACACGGACTGCCATAACTGAAATCCTTAAGTGACAAGCAGCTGCAGGAGGTAACCGAGCAGACTGTGACCCCAGCCTCTCCCTCTGTCATCTTGGAGTTACCCTGAATTTCATGCTGAGTGCATCTCAGCCTTTTCATGGAGAGACCTTAAATAAGCTATGAAAGCAGGCATTGCAGAAAGAATAGGACCTTCCTTTCCACATATCTATGCCAAGTAAACACTTGCCGAGCCAAATATTCACTTGTGACACAAGAAAGTGATCCCCGGTCACAACACATGCTAGAATATCCATGTATGTAAAAAAAATGAAGGAAAACAAAAGGTGGATGTGCAGCATTCCCAGACTAGGAGGACTCCAGGTGCCTTGAGGCCATGGTGAACATAGATTACAGGCAGGAAGAGATTCACGGCTCGCTCCTGAATCAAAAATAGAATGGTGTGATGGGCACCTATCTGACCCTACATCACGACACATCTGAAATGGAGAGTCACACCAGCACTGAGAAACTTCAGGCGGCAGCACACTGCACTGATACCCACACACCTTTCTCATCTTGTGAGGCAAAGCCTACCATCCGTGGAAAACCCAAACGACATGCTTACAGTGAACCTGCCATTCCCACATGACTGCTGTTTCTATAATGCTTTGCGACAGTCTGGCTGATAAAAGGAAGGGGCCTCCATGATATGCGCTTCTCCCTGTCTCCCTTGTAATGTCCTGTCAGCCCCAACAGCCAACGACAGCCTGGCCAGACCCCAACCAAACCTTGGTGCTGCTGGAATCCAGTAGACTCCTCGTGCGGGTTTCCATGGCGGCCTTCTCCATCCAGACCATCAATAAGAAGGGTGGAACCCAGCAACAACCAGTTTCCCACAGGGAGTTGTCACAACTAAGATCCTTCCTTGAGGAGCAGGTGTGGGAGGTACCTGACCAGGCAGTGAACCCAGTCTCTCCTCTGTCACTGGGAGTCACCTTGTATTTCATGATAAGTGGATCCCGGGTTTCTCAGGGAGAAACCTTAAGTGAGCTACAAAAGGAGGCACTGGAGGAACAACAGGATATTCCGTTCCACATGTCTACGCCACGCGAGCAGCGTGTGAGCCAAATACTTACTGGTGACTCAAGAAAGAGAGCCACTTCAGAGGACATCCTGGGACATTCACACATGAAACCGATGACGAAGATAACGAAAGGTGCATGTGCAGCCAGTCCCAGATTGGGAGGACCCCCGGGGTACTGAGGCCACGGTGAACAGGCAGGAAGAGATGCACTACTCAGTCTTGAATAAAAAATGCAATCATGTGAAGGGCACCCATCTGATCAAAGGACTCAGCACATACGTAGTGGAGAGCCACGCCAGGAACACGAAACCCCAGACTGCAGCCAACTGCACTGACACACACACACCTTGCTCATCCCGTGAGGAGCATCCACCACCCGTGCTAAACTCTAATGGGTAGTCAGACCCCACCTGCCAACCCTACCTATGACTGCTGTTTCTCCAAAGCTTTCAAGAGTCTACCTGATAGAAACAATGGGACCTCCAGGTTATGGGCTTCTCCTTGAGTCTCCCTTCAAAGTCGCTCCTGCACCAACAACCCAGGACAGCCTGGGCAGAGTCCAACCAAACCTCAGGACTGTGTGCCACGATGAGAAATACCGTGGAGCCACAACCCAGCACAGTCCCTGCACGGGTTTCTGTGGCAGCCTCCTCAGCCCAGACCACCGAGAGGAATGATGGAGCCCCAGGGGAAACCAGTTTCTGAAAGGGAGTCTCAGGACTAGTCTCCTTCAGCGATCAGTAGGTACAGGAGATACCGGAGCTGATGGGGAACCGGTCTCTCCCTCTGTCAGCAGCCGGGAACAGCAGGATGTCACTGACAGATGCTTTAAACTCACGAGACAACTTTGTTACACTTTAATAAAAAGGAAACAAAAATTACGGAAAGAAAAGTTGTAGAGGAGACACTGAAATCTTGAGATACCAAGCCCTACTCTCCCAAGTTTAAGCAGAGGATGAAAACCACCAGTTCCATGGAGTGCACGATGATGTGCAAGATCTACCAAGCACTGGACACCCACCCACAAGTACACACTGCTGTGTGTGAACAGCACCCCAGGGCTGCAGGACGCTGTGCGGTGGAGGATGGAGGTGTGCATGTTGCCTGTGTGCACCCTCAACAAGGGAAAAGGGAAGAGAATTTCAGGCATCGCTGAGGTCTTCAATGGCATCGCCTCAAAAATGGGCAGACACTGTATACTTTATAATGCTGCCCACAGTTGCCACAGACAGACGAGGAGTTCTCACACATAAGCTCCCACACCATCGGACAGTGTTCTCTTCTCTTGCACACAGTCACAAAGACTTGGAACACAGGAAGAGAAAGGTCAGGCTCTTTTGAGTCAACAGTTGGGAGTAACACAGAGAGCCTCAGGTCCTCTGTAAGTAACGTCTCCAAAACTATCAACAAGCAATAAAGGATAAAAATAACAATCTGGGATGCTGAGGTAAGTCCTCCCCAAATTAGGTAAATTTTCTCATGTTTGTTTTTTCAGAAAAAAACAGATGGAAGCAACTCTAAGCACATGCACAGAAATTTCCACTTTGACACCTACATGTCCTTCTAATGGGAGCGCCAGACAGCCACATTCAGGGCCTGGCAATGGAAATAAAGAACCAAGAAACTGCATTCACAACCCCGCAAAAAGGAGTCCCCCTACCAGTCCCAGAAAGGCCCACAGAAAGGCACTCTCAAGATCTTGTCATTGATCGACCCCAAGTGACCTGGTTCAGGTTCAAGAGATCAGAGTAGCAACTTGAGTCTCTCGACGAATGGATTACTGGGCTCCTCCTCCCCCAGGCACCAGGATGCAATCTTCACGGCAGCAAAATTTTTTAAGTCAAAAAACCTTACACAAAGGTAAGGTTCAATCTCTGTGAGCAGGGAAAGATCTGGTACAAAGCTTGAAGGGTTCCTTACATTGGTATGGGTAAAATGTGTGCCCTAGTCAGGAGGGGTGGCTAGGAAATAGCCTTTGGTTTCAGTTTTAGGGTTATATCTCAACAACTGCATGATGAGGCCCCATCTGAAGAAAAAGATAATGATATGGTGACAGGATTAAAATAGGGGCTAGGTCATTTCTAGATCATCCTCCTGAGGTGGTACCTGTATATAGCCACATCTCAAACTGCCAGGAGGAATTGTCACATCTGCAATTACCTTTCTCAAACATTGATTGTTTAGTGATCATATGATGAGGTGGTCTGTGGTGGCGATCAAGTTCCCTAGCTACCCTTGTGACTCTCCCCTTGAGGAGACATGGGCCTGAAATCTTGACGGGAATGTGGGAAGTCGACTCGTTCTGGCTACTTCCTGCTGTTTGGGGTTGTAGTCCTGCCTACCCGTCAGACCCATGTTCCTCAAGTACCCTGTCTTGGTAGCATTGAGATGCCTGATCTACCTACTGCCTGGCTAGGGGGTACAGACTGCATATCCTTCTAGGACCATGAGATTCACTAGCAATGGATGTAGCCCGGGAGTCATGTGTTTTATCTTAGAAGCCAAATTCAAGATGTGTTGTATGTTGTCGTGGACCCAGCCAGACTTATTAACATAAAAACAACACTGTTCCTTGAGACACAGGCAGGTGCTGCCCTCAGCTGTTGTTAAAAGGTCAAGGAAATCAATGTGGGACACTATCACCAGCTAAGACCACTGGCAAGAGGACATGGGTCAGTGGCAAGTTTTCTTGCACATCATCATGGGCAAAGAGGTAACCAAGGAACAGTCGAGAAGAGCCCACAGACATCCTCCAACCTCCTGATACTATCCCCAGAGATGAAAACCATGAAGGGTCTCCAGAATCCAAACATTTTAATGCTGTTGCAAGTCACGGATAATAAGAACATCTTTGGTATAGTGATGGAGTACATAACCACAGGAGACTTACTGATCATTTATAGATTCATGACTTAACAGGCCAGAAAGAGAACTCCAAAATATTCTGCCAATTAGAGTTGGCCCTACAGGTTTGCCACAACAACTGTGTTACACATGGTGTTATCACACCAGAAACCGTGTACTTGGATGAGAGAAGGAACATCAAACTTGCCGACATTGATTTGGGAACTAAATTTACCAAAGGGAGTGAGCTGAGTACTTTCTGTAGCAGTCTCCATTGTTATGACCAGAACTCCCATAGGGAGAGAAGTACTATGGACCCTCTCGGATGTGTGGAGGCTGGAAGTCACCCTATACTTCATGGTAAGTGGATCTCTGCTTTTTCACTGAGAGACCTTAACTGAGCTACCAAGCATGTACTGGGGGAAGAACATGACATTGCTTTCCACATGTCTATGCCACACAAACACTTTCTAAGCCAAATATTCATTTGTGACACAAGAAAGACAGGCACATCAGAGGACATGCTAGAACATCCATGGATGAATATGGATAAATGAAAAAAACAAAAGCTGGATGTGCAGTCGCTCCCAGACTATGAGGATCCTCAGTCGATTGAGGCTGTGGCGTACATGGGTTACAGGCAGGAACAGATTCAGGACTCACTCTTGAATCAAAAGTACAATGAGGTCATGAGAACTAATCTGATCCTACGTCCCAAAACATCTGAGATAACAGAGTCATGCCAACCCAGTGGAACACCAGAATGCAGCATACTGCACTGATAGCCATGCCTCTTTCTCATCCCATGAGGTATATTCTACCATTCGTGCTAAATCTAACTGACATAGTTACACTGTTCCTGCCATTCCCACCGATGACTACTGTTTCTACGATGCTCCATAGAGTCTAGCGGAAAGAAGGAAGGGGGCCTCTATGGTATATGCTTCCTCCTCAGCCTCCTTTGCCAAGTCCTTCGTGCACCAACAACCCAGGATAGCCTGGGTAGAACCCAATCAAACCTCAGGACTGAGTTCCAAGGTGAGGAAAAACGCAGTGTCACAAGTCAACAGATTCCCTGTGTGTGTTTCCACGGCTGCCTCCTCCACCTAGACCATCAACAAGAATGGTGGAGTCCCAGCGGAAACCAGTTTCCGAGAGAGAGTGCCCCAATTAAGAGCCTTCAATGACGAGCAGGTACAGGAGGTGTCTAACTAGACTGTGACCCCAGCTTCTCCCTCTGTCCATAGCCAGGAAACAGCAGGGTGCCACTACAAGGTTTTTAAGCTCATGAGAAGATAACCTGATTGCACAAGTGTCAAAAGGGAATGGAAGGTTTGTGACCACAATGTTGTAGTGAGATGCTCCAACTTGAGAGAGCAAGCCACACTCTCTGAAGTCTACATGTTGTTAGGAGCCACCGACTCGGTTCCAGCTCATAGCAACCCTGTACACAACAGAATGACACACGGCCCCGTCTCGCGCTATGTCCACAATTGTTTTTATGCTTAAGCCCATCGTTGCAGCCACTGTCAATCTACTTCGTCAGGGGTCTTCCTCTTTTTTGCTGACCCTCCACTCCCTTAAGCATGATGTCCTTCTCCAGGGACTGAGCCCTCCTGACAATGTGTCCAAACTATGTAAGACACAGTCTCACCATTTTTTTTTGCTTTCAAAGAGCACTCTGGTTGTACTTGTTCCAGAACAGATCTGTTTGTTCTTTCAGCAGTTTGTGGTACACTGAAATATTCTCCAGCGTTATGATTAAAAGGTAGAAGTTCTTCTTCTGTCTGCTTTGTTCACCGTCTATCTTTTGCATGCATATAATGCTACTGAAAAAACCAGATTGGGTCAGGCACACCTTAGTCATCAAGGGGACATCTTTTCAATACTTGAAAGAGGTCCTTTGAGGCAAATTTTCCCAGTGCAACGTATTTTTTCATTTCTTCAGTGCTGCCTCCATGGGCACTGACTGAGGAACCAAGTACAATGGAATCCCTGACAACTTCAGTCCTTTCTCCACTTATTACAATGTGCTTACTGGCCCAGTTGTGAGGATTTTTGCTTTCTTGATGTTAAGTTGCAACCCACACTGAAGGCTGTGGTCTTTCATCTTCCTCAGTGTTTCATATTCTCTTCACTCCCAGCCAGTAAGATGGTGTCATCTGCATAACACAGGTTCTTAATCCAATCCTGAAAACTCGTTCTTCATCTAACACAGGTTGTCAGATTATCTGCTCAGCGAACAGATTGAAAAGGTATAGTGAAAGGATACAACCCTAACACACACCTTTCCTCTCTTTAAACCATAACCCTTCATTCTGTTTGCACAACTGTCCCTTGATCCATATACAGATTCTCTAAGAGCACAGTTAAGTATTCTGGAATTTCCATTCTAAACAATGCTATGCATAATTTTTTATAAGCCACACAGTCAAACGCCTTTGCATGGTTAAGGAAACACTGGTAAACATTTTCCTGGTATTCTCTGCTTTCAGCCAAGGTCCATCTGACATCAGCAATAATATCTCTGGTTCCACATCTTCCTTGGAATCTGGCTTGAATTTCTGGCAGTTCCTTGGTAATACACTTTTGCAGTCACTTTTCAATGGTGTTGAGCAAAATTTTACTTGTGTATGATATTAATGACATTGTTCACTACTTTCCCATTCAGTTGTATCACCTTTCTTTGCAATGGGCATAAATATGGATCTGTTCCGTCAGTTGCCCAGGCAGCTGTCCTCCAAATTTCTTGCCATAGACAAGTGAGCAGTTCCGGCATTGCAGCTCTTGGCTGAAATATCTCCTATCAATTCCTTGAACCTTGTTTTTGGCCAATGTCTTCAAAGCAGCTTTGACTTCTTCTTTCAGTACCACTGGTTCCTGACCATATGCTACCTCTTCAAATGGCTGAACACTGACCAGTTCTTTCTGGTATAATGACTACGTCTTCCTTCAATCTTCTTTTGGTGTTTGCTGAGTCGTTTGTTTTCCTCTAGAATCCTTCACTGTTGCAACTTGAGGCCTGAATTTTTTCTTTAGTTCTTTCAGCTTGAGAAATGCAGAATGTGTTCTTCTCTTTTGGTTTTCTATTTCCTGCTCTTTGCACGTGTCACTACAATACCTTATTTTGTCTTCTTCAGGATGAAAGTCACCAGTTCCATGGAGCCCCAGTAGATGACAGGGATACCTGGCAACTGCTGGATGACAACGGTCGTGAGTGCAATCTCACCAACAAGTACACGCTGCCGTGTATGAATGGCACATCTGAACAGCAGGGCTTTGTTCAGTGGAGGACAGATGTGTGAATCCTGCCTCGCTGGACTGTCAGTGGGCGAAAAGTGAAGAGAATTTCACGCATCTCTGAGGCCTTCAATAGCATGGCCTCAAAGTATTCCCAGGAAGCTCACACTTTTAAAGATGCCAGCAGTGGTCAGGAACAAAAGGGCGGTTCACAGAGTTAAGCTCTCACAGGATCACAGTGTTTCCTTCTGTTGTGCACAGGGTTACTGTGAGTTGGAGCTTACCTGACGGCACCTAATAACATAACAACATTGTAACAGGAATTCATGGAATACCAACTGGGATGTTTCAATAAACAGAAGCAGTTCTGGAAGACCTCACTTGTCTACACCCAGAAATCTGAAGGAAACCTACCTGGCCAACCAACTACAAGTGATCATTTCATGCATGCATTCCAAAGAAACGTGATCCAACCCAACATGAAGATTACTGAAGAACATTGTTAGAACTACACGAGTTCAATTTTGTTGCAGATCATTGTGCTGTGATTAATGACTTTTGTGGGAGGCTTTCCTGGCCATGATCTTGTAAATCCCACCCACGTGAGTGGGCAGAACAGTGTATTAGGGTAATCGAGGCCTTCCAGGAGTATTGGTCAGTTTCTCCTCAAGAGAGAGCCCATTTCAGAACAGAGAGGATGATTCTGCCACCACCAAGGAAGAACGGCTTTCAGCTGACAGGACATTCTTCAGGCTCAGGATCACCAGGTTATAGAGCTTCTGGAAGCGGGTGCTAGAGAGAGCTGAGAAGTCGTGGCAAGAGAGACCTGGCAACAGGAGACACCATTATAGGTTTCCTAGTCCACAAAGATAGAAATCTAAGTACTTTTGAGCAGTGGCTGAAAGCCAGGGAGAGCCTGCCTTTGGGAGGCAGGCAAGGTAGACTCTGTGGAAATATACTATGGAAACCACTTTTGAGTCAACTAGCAGTGGGGAGTAAGACAGAGAGCCTGAGGGCCTCTGTAAAGGGTGACCAAAGCTATCAATAAGCAGTAAGAAATAAAAAGATCCAAGGATTTATAAAATCTAGGGACACTGAGGTAAGTCCCCTAACAACCGTGTCAATTTCCTTGTTTTTCAGAAGAAACCACATGTAACCCACTCTAGGCATCCACAGAAACTCCCACTTTAGCCACTACATGTCATTCCAATCAGGGTGCCAGAGAGCTGCGATCAGGACCAGGGAACTGTCCCAACTAACCAGGAACTGCATGTGCAAGACCCCATAATAAGTCCTGCTACTAGTGCCAGAAATCCCTGTGGCAGGAACTGTCGAGATCCTGTAATTACTCAGACTCCAAGTGACCTGGTTCAGGCTTGGAGAAATCACGCTAGCAAGTGTAGTCTCTTGACAGGCGAAAAGCTGGGCTCCCTTAGCCCTAAGCATGAGTATGTAACCTTCCTGGAGGCACAGTTTTATTACCTTGCAGAGACAGAATGGGTCAGTCTCCAAGAGTGGAAAGGACCCAGTACAAAGCCTATACCAATATCAAAACCAAACTCAGTGTAGTCAACTTAATTGCAACTCATAGCAACCCATATAGGGTCCCCTATATTGGTGAGGGTAAGGGGTGGTGTCATAGTTGGTAGGGGGAAGTGAAGACACAGCCCTACGTTCTGGTTTTAGGTTTACATGTCAGTAAATGCTTTATGGGACCCCTCCTGAAGAACACAGTAATGGTATGGACATGTATGGAAACATGGGCTACGTCATTTCTACGTCATCCTCCTGAGGTCATACACACGTGTGACCACGTCACAAACTGCCAGGAGGAACTGTTCCATCTGCAATTACTTATCGGAAGCATAGACTGGGCATTGAGTGACATATGATGAGGTGGTCTGTGGTAGCGATCAGGTTCCCTAGCTTTCCCCCTAGAGGAGACACGGGCCTGAAATCTTGAAAGGAATGTGGGACGTTGACTTGCTCTGGCCACTTCCAGCTGTTTGAGATTATAGTTCTGTCTACCCCTCAGAGTTGTGTTCCTCAAGTGCCCAGGACAGAAAACATGGAGCCGCCTGATCTGCCACCTGTTTGGCAGGTAGGTACAGGCTGGTATCCCTGTAGGACCAGGAGTTTAACTTGGATTTGTTTTAGGCTGGAGCCATGTCTGTTATCTTAGAAGCTGGTTTCAAGCTGTGCTGTATGTTGTCCTGGACCTGGATAGATTTATGAACATAAAAACAACACTGATCCTTGAGATACAGCAAGCACCTCCTTCAGCTGCTGCTAAAAGTTCGAGACTCTTCTGCTCTGCAGGGCTACTCCCACCAGAGGCCACTTCTTTCTGAAGCAGAAGGGGGGTTTTTCACATCCTCTCCACTCATCTCCAAAAACATTAGAAGTGTAAAAAGTGTAAAAGTGTAAAAAGACCAGCTACAGATTAGGAAACAAGTTTTGGCTACCACACCTCCGATTGACATCTATCATCTCTAATCTACAAAATACTGCAAAATAGCAACAAGAAAAAGACAAACAACCCAATTAAAAAATGGGCAAAAGACATAAACAGGTACTTCACTAAAGAAGATGTACAGGATGCTATCAGAAAATGCAAAGTCATGGTGAAGAAGCACAGAACGAGGAAAGCAACTACCAGATGGACACGGCAGCAGATGGTTAGAGACAGAATAGAGATGGCACCCAGTCAGAAGGAAGTCACCAAGTCGAGGTACCAGAAAAAAAGACTTATCCACTGGACTATAAGAACCACAACTAAGTCACTAGCTTATTTACATATTATAATAAAAATTCAGCACTCTGGACTTGCGGTGTGCAATCTCCTCCTGAGAGTCCATGCCCATTGGTCTGCTGATGTGCTCTGACCTCATCCTGGACTTGGTCAGCTTCATCCTCGAAGCCATGGTTCAAGTCATGGTGGCAGTGTTCTGTTGGTGCCGGAGGACCTCATGATGTCCCTGTCTGAGCACTTCTGAGACACCCTGCAATCACAGAATTCCACTCCGGACTCTGCTGACACCTGCAGAGTGAGAGCATAGCCAATCTTCAAATTCATTAGCATGAAACCTGCTTTTAGGGAAGCTGAGGTGATGACACAGTAACACCAAGACTAACCTTGAATCCCGGTGCAGCCTGGTCTCAACCTGCATGTGGTTTTAAATTAATGTAACCAATGCGGCCTTTGGGGGTACTTTGGGGTGCTAGCACCTTTCCCTGTCTGTGCTGGAGTGCGTGTGTTTTTAACCACAATGTATATGTTAAGTGTGTTTTTAACCAAGAGATTACATCAAGTGTAACACTAATGCCAAGCTTCATAGTCACATATTTCCGCTTGTGGTCCCCGATACTTCCCCAGGTGCTCACAGCAGTCACTGTCTCCAAAGCAGAAATGGCACCTAAGATAAAACACAGCCTGAGCCATGGGGTCTTCAGAAACCAGTTTTTGTTTTTTCCAAAGCTCAAGGTTCCCAAGGATATCCAGAGGCAGCAGCCTGGGTGAGTAACCCCAACTTTCATGAAAGCGAGAATTCAGGATTCCAGAAGAATTCTGTCTATCTCTTTCACTGTGTCCTGTTTTGGGTCACAGTCTCACTATGGATCTTTGATAAAAAATCTGCAATAAATGGTAATTCAACACCATATGGTTTGTAAGCTATCAGTCATCTTACAGTGAAGAAGGAAGCAGAATAAAAACATTCAGCAATTATATTACGCCAACTGCCTGAAATAACCACTAGAGCTATGACCGTACAGCCTTTGAATGAGGAAACAAATCTCAGGAAACATGTGTTGATGCATGAGCAGTATCAGCACCCAGTTTTCACGTGTCTCAGCAGTACCTGCATTCTATAAAACCTCTGTATCATGTGAATACAATACAGCAACATTTATCTATAAACCACTCCGTGATAGAATAGGAAATCTAATGTTACTCTAACTTGTAAAATCATAGCTCAAACTTCAGACACTTTTCTGGTTATGATACTTACAACTCTGCTAGGCTTCCCAATAAGAATTTCTAGTTTGAGAGTTACAAAACTAATCCATTAGTTCAATAATTGAAGAAAAATAAAAACTGCTTCCTAAATCTAGAAAATAGGACCTTAAAACATGAGCAGTAAGCCCACAGAAGCCCATGGTATCTGTTCATTTCCTCAGTCACGTGCAGTTACTTCCTGTTCTGCCTGGTCCTACGTCAGCCGCGGTCTTCGAGCCCGTCGTTTTCTCTGTACGAGTTTCCAAAATCTCAAGTCCTTGTCCTCTTCACGTGTCCAATTCCCTTTCGGTTGAGATACACTGCTCAACTGTTTTCACAAAATCAGCAAAGTGAAACCTTATCTGTAGATGACAAAACATAATATGCTCATGATTAATTTATAAAAATAAATACTCCAGAGAGTGAAAAGACCTGATACAAGTTCATTTCAAGGAAAATGCAAAGGCCAAATAAAATCTGTCAAAAAAACTTTATACAATAATATTTCTAAATATAACCATTAACCATATTTTTAAACAACTTCAGCTAGCATACACAATAATCCTGAGGCAAATACCACACAGCCAGGATACACCACAATCATTTATACACCAAGACTGTCGAGTCTCTAAATACCTAAATAGCACAAACATCAATTCATTGGTAAATAATCCGAATTTCCAGTTAGAACACCTGGTGTGATGAGGCTGAGTTAAAAAACAAATTCTAGTCAGGTTAGGAACTAACAATTAATAATAAAATTATGACAGAGTATTATGCATTTGTTAGATAATGTTAGGCAAAACAGAAGGGGAAATTACTACCATACATTTGTAACCCAACGAGAACCAGGCCCTGCTCTTGCTATTTCCCTGTTCCACAAGATTTCTTAAGGAAAGCCCTTCAGCACTTTTCCTTTATAAAAAGACACTCAGGATTTCCCAAGAAGTTTCTGATGTGTCAGGAGTATACTATAGGCTATCAAGAAACAATACAAAAGTTATTTTACTAAAGATCCTAAAGTGAAAAATCTTAACTTTCTCTTCTATTTTTGCAATTCCTGCAGCTGGGTATTTGACTCAGAAGTCTTATTCTAATAAGAGGGCAAATGTTTGTCTTTAAGGGAGATTACATAAAGAATAAATTAAACCTTTCTCCAGAAATCAGAGAAAATTTTGCTATTTTAGTAACAAAAACACAATTCTTCATTTTATATTTTATCTACTATTAAAGCTCTTAAAAACCTCACAAATTAAATTGTTCAGCTTTTGTCAGACAAAGCAAACTTCTGACTATCAAACAAACATTTTTCAATAAATTTTACAGTGTAGCTCTTTAAATAGCAAAGATGAACTTACTCATTAACAGACACATATGTATGTGTACACATACACACGTGCACACACACACACAGACACACAAAGTCTGACAATTAAGTTCACCAACTCATCATATAAAAACTGCTACATGTGCTATCTGACAAGCAAATCCGCAAACTTAATTGTTCTAAGTGCTACATACCTCACTGCTGAATTATCACTATGGTTGCATTAAAAATACTCCCCTTGGGAAGCTATGTACCAACACCAGTGCCCAGTCCACCCCCTTGAAAGTAACTTTGGAACTCTTATTGGAATGGTCGTCACACACTGTGGCATGGTGGCAAGTTCATGAACCTAAATATGTAATTGTCTGAGGGGTTTTTAGCCAGCAAACAGATAATTGTATCAGAACACCCTCCCTACTCACCTGATATGGCCCCCATAACTTTTTTAGTTACCCAAAGACAAAGGAAATACCGAAAGAAAGACATTTTGATGACAATCAGGGCATCAAGAGTAACACAATGACAGCTCTGATGGCCTTTCCAGGAAAAGAGTTCTAAAACTGCTTTGAAGGGTGGACTAGGCTCTGGTATTGGTGCATAGTTTCCCAAGGGAGTACTCTGAAGGTGACCATAGTGACATTCAGCAATGGGTTACAAGGACCAACAACTGAGTCCATGAGGTCATCCAACAAAAAGTGCTACAAATCTCACTGCTGAATGTCACTATGGTCACCTCGAAAGTACAGCTGGGGGTCCTAGCTGATATCTGGGGTTCCCTTCATGGTCATCAATTTGTCCTCATGAGATTGTGAAAAAGAATTCTTTGAGGAGACTTGTCTGAGCCACGACAGAAATCTTTACTGGAAAATGAAAGCACTTCAAAGTCGGGTAGCAACAGCCTGGATAGCAGTCCTCTAGGCTCTGCCACTAAGTGAGTTTGGGCTTTAGTTCTTATAGGCCATATATGCCCAGGGTATAGCTGGGGACAACCAATCAGCGATGGGGGTCTGAAATATTTCCTGTTTTGGCAAGCAGGTGCTTATTCGCTCACTGTGCCCACATGCAGATTTCAAAAGGGTTCTTCCCACAGGGCTTCTGGAATTGGCAGCAGGACTTACTATGTGGTGCCATACTTGGGCAGCTTCCTGCTCCCTTGGTACGATGCCCTGGTCCTGATGGGGGCTCCCTGGTGCTTGCATTGGAAGGGCATACAGCAGTCACCTCTGTCGCATCTGGGCATGCCTCTGAGTTGGGTCTACACAGATGTCTCTGAAAAACAACAGACAATTGAAGCAACTCATCCCCAGGTATGGGTGGCAAAATTAAGTTGATGATCACTCTGGAATGCTCCAAGGTGTGGTTACGCTGGCCCTTCTCATCCCCAAGAGTATTAATTGTTAAAAGGGTTAACTGGGATTGTCAAAACCGTAATTGTGGAAGCTGTCAGTATAAGAGGGCAGATGACGGGGGGAGATGCTCCTTGATTAGTCGAGTCCCTGATTCTAAAATTCCTTCAAGGGTTTCCTATGCTGACACCCGTGAGGCTTAGAGCAAGAGAATCAACTTCTCCCAGGTGACATACACCAGAGTTCAGAAAGGATAAAGATGAGATGACTTTTGGAGAATCTGACGAGATTATACGGAAATCGCAGGCCACCTAAAAGGCTGGTACCTGACTAAACCCATACTTTGCACTCTTTGTCCTACTGAAGGCCTGTGGGAGGGGAAAATTATCCTCGAAATATGGAAGAACCATGGCTACAAAAGTCAAGGGGTAGATTCTGCTGTCACTGATTACTTATGGGTGGGGCCTTTCTAATCATGGCCTTGTATCTCCCCCACAGTTGACTTGGCAGGACTGTGAACTGGGGTGTAATTGTGGTCTACCAGGACCGTGTGACGAGTCAGCTGTGGTCAGTTTTGCCTTAAAAGTGTGACAACTGCAGAGCCCAGGAAGAGGGTGGTACTACCATCAAAAAAGAACAAACAGGATCAGAAAGAGCATCCCGTGGGCACAGGATCCCTCTGCTGAGAGGCTTCTGGAAGCAGGACACAGAGAGAAAGACAGAACAGTCTGTAACTTTGAAAACTGTAAGAAGCAGTGGCATAAAAAACCCAGTAGCAGGAGACAGCACAATGGCCTTCCCAGCCCACAAAAATCAGGCTCAGTGGCCGTGGGCAGAGACTGAGGGCCAAAAAGAAGCGTGCCAGTCAGCATAGCTTCAGAGAGACTCTCCTGATGGAAGAGGTGAATCCTGACTGTTCTTTAGCCTGAATAATAACTGTTATGTTACTAAAACACCTGATCACTGTGAATATGGTCTGTGAGTTCTTTCTGGTGACTGCAATGAATGACTGAACCTAGCTGTTGAGGCTGCAGGAGGGATGACTGTTGTCAGAAGGATGGCAGAGAGAAGGGTCATATCTGACCCTGCCTCATAAGTCTGAACCAGCCTTGGGATGTTGATCTCGATCCTCCTTACTCTCATGAAGTTGGTGGAGGTCAGACACTGCTCCCACATCATTTCCCAATCATTTAAAAGTGGCTGCACCAGCATATCGACAGGGAATGGCTAGAAAAATTCACTCAGAACAGGATGTAGAATAAACGATACCACTGCTGATGTTAGAGAATCCTGGCTGAAACCAGAGAAGACCAGGAAGATGTTTACCTGTGTTTTACCAACCATGCAAAGACATTTAGCTACGTGGATGGTAACAAATTATGCCTAACACTGCCAAGAATGGGAATTCCAGAACACTTAACTTTGTTCATAAGGAACCTTTAAAAAAACCTAGAGGCGGTCATTCAAACAGAACAATGGGATACCACACGGTATGAGGCCCGGAAAGCTACGTGTCTCAGACTTGTACCCTTTCACTAATCTGATCTGTACACTGAGGAAATAATCCAAGAAGCTGAGCTATCTGAAGAAGAACACAGCACCAGGTTTGGAGGCAGGCTCATCAACAACCCGTGATGCACCAATGACACAGCCGATCTGGGGCAAAGAGAAGTGGACTTGGAGCGCATACTGATGAAGATGAAAGATGACAACCAGAAAACAGAAGTCCTCACAAGTGGACCAATAAGCAACACTTACGATGAATGGACAAACTACTCAAGTTGTCGAGAATTTCTTGCATCCACAAACAATGTCCAAGGAAGCATCACTCAAGAAATCACAAGATGTACCGCATTGATCAAACCTGCTGCAAAAGATTTCTGTCAAGTGTGAAAAGGAAAGACGTCATTCGGCATTAAGGCACGTCTGACTCAAGTCACAGTGTTTACAGTCACCTGATATTCATGGGAAAGCTGGACAACGAATAAGGAAGACCCAAGAATAACTGATGCCTTTGAATTTTGGTCGGCACTTGGCTTTTGGTTTGAATTCTGGTGTGGCCCGAGTATACTGCATGCAGCATGGACTGCCAGAGTAACAAACAAATCTCTCTTGGAAAGAAAACAGCCAAACTGCTCATTAGAAATCTCACACACTTTGGACATGTAATGAGAACAGACCAGTCCCTGAAGTAGGACACTATGCTTTTGTCAGAGGGTCCGCAAAAAAGAGGAAGGCCTTTGGCAAGAGGGACACGGTGGCTGCTAAAATAGGATGGGGAGAAGTACCATGCTGTTGTGCAAAGGCTTGCTAGGAGCCAGAATGGATTTGACGGCACCTAACAACAACAACAAAACCTGGAAAAGACTTTTAAGGAAGACCTTGTTATCTGGCTGTGCATGTAGAAGACTGAACTCTGACTTCTAGAATACCTTCCACTGCACTGCTCTTTCCTGTTCCAAAAGATGACTCAGCAGTGTCCACGCACACTGGTCACATATTCCCACAGTGCACTGGGCTTACAAAATTGCAGGGTTTTATTTCCCCCATGTGGACACCGGGGAAAGTATTCAATCTCACACCAGTAACTACAAAGGCAGGTGTAGGCTCTATAGACCTGCAAATCCAAACCCAATCAAAACTGTTGCTATCAAGTTGATTCCCACTCACAGGGACTCTACAGACAGAGTAGAGCTGTCCCATAGGGTTTCCAGGAGTTAGCTGGTGGATTCAAACTGCTGACCTTGTGGTGAGCAGTCATGCTCTTAACCACTTCAGCATCAAGGCCCCATACCCATTCTAATTTTTAAGAATCAAACTATTTGAAAATTTGCTAAAATTCTGTGGTAATGAAGAAAATGCTGCACTGATAAAGTTAAACAAGGATTTTTCAATAACGAGGTCCTATTTGGACAGCTCACAGAGGCTGTATTTGTGAAGCTACAACACCCATACTTATGTTTTTTGATTAGTCTTGACAAATAGCTGTGAAACGCTACACAACTCCAAAACATGTACAAATTAAAGACTATTATCAGAATGGGTATTCAGTTTCCAATACATCCCATGTCTTATGTGAAATTTATGATATACAGAATTTTCCCCACTGAGAATAATTTGATGTTTAATCAAAAAATTGAGACAATCTGGTCTGTTGCCAATCAGACAATGCCTCTGCATCAAGGAAATACACATTCTAACAAAGACGTCACCACCGTCCATCAGAGCACATGCAGGAATCCATCCCAGTCAATTACTCACTGAGCACAAGAACTGGGCACTTCATCAACCACAGTTGAGACGATTTTGCATCTGGACTTGAACCTTCAACCTTACAGAATTGTTTTAACACGAGAACTGAAGTCCAATGACCACAGACTGCTCTGTATATTTGCTGACTGGGCCCCGTAGCAATAGGAAGTTGACCCTGTTTTGGGCTAAAAAATCATCTTCAGCAACGAGGCCCATTTCAGGATGAATGGTTTTCGTAACAAACAACCCTGGCACATCTGGAGTGATGAGAACCCAATGGAGACTCAAAAACATCCACTGCATCCCCCAAAGGCACCATGTAGTGTATATTTAGGTCCCATGGAATCACTGGCCCTTACTGTTTCCAATATGAACCGAGAGGCTGTGACTGTCAACAGTGAAAGGTATGGGGCTGTTGCTGATTCTTTCTGGCCCCATTTGGTAGCTGCTACAGTGGTCATTCACCCAGAGTTCTTTCCCACACATAATGCCACCAAAACTACTTCAAAATATTAAAACAAACTGTAATATTTATACAACTTGTTCTCTTCAAGTTCAAAGATAGAACACCCTTATTAGAGGACCCTTTCTTTCCATGAAGAATGAAACAGAGTCCCAAAACAGGCCCAGATTAACTTTGTTGTAAGGTACCTTAGCTGCAGTTTCCTTAAATGACAACCCTCCATATTCTAGAGAATGAAGCACTGCCAAGGCCTGTACTGACCTCATGATCTTTACCATGTTTGTGGCCACTGGGGCAGCCCCTGTGTCAACCCATCTCTTGGAGGGTCTTTCTCTTTTTCACTCTCTACCTAACCACAGTACGCACGATGTCCTTCTCTAGGGACTGGCCCCTCTTGCTAATATGTTCTGGGTCCACCAGATCATTACCATCATATTAGCTTCCAAGCTGCCGTCACTTCTCCCAGCAGCACCCTACCCAGCCCAGCTTTCAGGTTCTCACTTGCCTTTCAGGCTAAAAGTTGAGGGAAGAGAAAGGGGTGCAGAGTATCTGTAGTCACTCCTTTCCCAAGCCTAAGGGATTCCCGTTGGTTCCTGGGCAAAGCCCGAGGTCAGGGGATGTGAGGAGCCCCCTTCCCCCACCCTGCAGTAGGCTTCCATCTCCAGTAAACTCAAGGTGGGGTGGCTATAACCTCCAAGGTCAGGTGCAGGGCCTGGGGAGGCTGGGACAAGGTAGGGAGGAGATTCCAGGTGGCACCTGCCCACTATATGCCAGCAGCTCTTACAGGGTCAGGGTCTTCAGCAATCATGGAGGCCACAGCCACCGTGGTACCACAGGTACCACAGGTACCAAGCAGGGGCTCAACACCCTCAGTGGCTTCCCTGAGGAGTCCCCATGGGGCCTGGTTGGTGGGCAGGACCTGCAGGAGGGCTGGAAGTGGAACACTTACTCCCAGGACCAGGGGCTCAGGTTGGCAGGTGTTAGGGGGAGGGATTTCAGGTCAGAGGAACCAGAGCTCTCCGCCCATTTCTGAACTAGGTTGTTTTGTCCTTTTTGTTGGTGACTTTCAGGAGCTCTCTCGCTATTCACTTTGGATACTGAACCCTTATCCCCCAGACAGTTTCCAAACATCTTCTCCCATTCAGCAGGTTTTGATAGTGTTCTCTGACGCCCAGACATAATCATTTTGTTGAAGTCCCCCTTAGACCTATGTTTTCTGTGTTGCTCATTTCTTGGTGTATCTAAGAATCTACCTATGAATCAGGCACTGAAAACCCTAGGGAGCACAGGTGTCTCTGGCACACACAGGGTCACCATGGTCAGAATGTGTTGGATGGTGACAGGTTTCTTTTTTTCAGCTTCTCTCCGCTCCCTGGGTGTCCTGTCTCCCAATAAATGTAAGTTTGTGTGACTCACTACAATTCCAGGTGGTGTTAGGAGGAGCATATAATGTCATAGCCAAAAAAGCTGTGAATTCTCTGCCTTGTTGTCAGTACCTGGTTCACGGGTTCAGCCCAGCGCTACTGGATGTTGTCAATGTCAACAGTTAAGGAACAAGGGTCATCTTTGGGTGTGCGGTTTCTGGAGGAAGCTGGCCAAGAGAGGGCATGGACCATGTACTGAAGTTAGGATGCCAGAGCAAGCTAAACACAGTTAGTGGCTTGATGTATTTCTAGAGTAGACGTCAACTGTCTTATACACTTTATCCTTTTCTGTCTCTGATTTCTGTTTTCAGTAGGGGACCACCTGCTCCATCATCTCTGCACTAGGAGAAATTCTTATAGCACAACCATTACAGGAAATATAACATGCTACCATCTGGAAGACATGTGGACTGAAATCAGTCTGATGAAAAAGGACAGATACTGTATGAGATTACTGCTATAACGGCTTCAGAAAAGGTTTAAGCACAGAAGATAATAATCTTTGATGGCTACAAGCGTGGGGAGGGAAGGAAAGGGGTATTCATAGATTAGACAGCAGACAGGAATTTGGTTATGTAAAGGGAATGACAGGACACAGTGGAAGGGAGGTTAGCACAACTGGATAATACCAAAACCTAAAAGGTTTTCAAAAAGAAACCCAATGTTTTGAAGGACAGAGTAGCAGGGACAGCTGCCTGGGACGACAGTTTCTGGGTATATCTAGGCTAATTAGCACAATTAGGCTGTTTTGAGAAAATGTTCTGCACACCACTTTGGTGACTGGCATCTGGCCTCTTAAAAACTACTAAGTGCCCATCTAAGTGGCATCAACTGGTCCCAATCCACCTGGAGCAGTGGTGAACAAAGGACATCAAGCCAAAGGCAAGCCATCAAAGACAAGAGGAAAACACAAACCCAGCATACAGAACGGGCCACGTGTTCCAGAGACTTCAACAGCATGAGAGAGGAGAACTGGATGGTGCCTGGCTACCACTAGTGGCTGCCCTGACAGGGAACACAAGGTAAAGTCCCTGATGTAGCAGGAGGAAGATGAGTGTGCAAACAAGAACACTACTAAAAGACCACATGCTATCAAAAAGTCTACATTTGATCATCTGTCAGACAGAGGGTCCCCTAAAGATATGGCTCCCACACTCTCTGTTAGCCCAGAGCCAGAGGACCAAAGACAACTCTTCAGACAAAGACTGGACTGTAAAACACACAGTGATGCTGGCTAAGAGGATGCTTCTTGGCTTAAACATACACACAAGGCTGGCTTAGCAGTTCCTCTCCATAGGTGAGAGGAGAGACCGGATGGGGACAGGAGTTGGTTGAATGGATATGGGAAACAGGGTGGAAAGAAAGAGTGTGCTGTCACAGGCTGGTGGGGGCGAGAACGGTTAGGGTGTAATGTGTGTTTGGGGTTTTACAAGGCAAATTGATTTGGATTGTATACTTTTACTTACAGGACAATAAGAGATTTAAAAAGAGAGAGACAGAGTCAATTCCAAAGCAGAGAGAAGATCTTACCAGCAATACGAAAGAACAGCCAGGAGCAGAGAACCATCCTCGGGACCTGGGATCTCAGCACTAAGGATCCCCTGGAAACAGGAGACAGAAAGATCAGGAAGTTTTGGCAGAGAAACAACAGTAGGAGACCGTTGCGGACTTTCTGGCCCAGAGAGGAAGAAACCTTGCTGGTGGAGTAGGGTGCCTCTGGAAATTATCAGCACCTACGTTCTACGTGGGATGCAATGAATTACTGAAACCAGTAGAGGAAGTAGAGCCGCGGGAGAGACAGTTGGTGTCAGAACTTGGCCAAGATGGGTGAGACAAGAAAAATCTGAATTCCGCCTCACAGTCATTTTCTAAACCACTAACATCCATTTTATCTCGTCACCTCAAGTTAGCCAATAGTTTGTGTGGTCGGGGGACAGGGTGAAAATCACGTCACCTCGATTATAAAAAATAAAGGAAGACAGACCTTAGTGGGCTGCCATTCTCCAAAAACTCATTCCTGTCTCTCTCAATACTTTCTCCACCGACACTGTTCCCCTCCCTCCATGGGGCCCCGAAAAAGTTGTTGGGCTGGCTCCCAGCAGGAGCCAAATCTAAATAATTTTTTGAATCTTTCCTTAAATAATTTGCAATCTATCCTGACTGTCTGGATGGGTCCTTTTAGTAAAGCTATTAGATGTCCCTGATTTTTCATTATTTATTTAGAACTGTCTTCCATGTCAGACAGCAAACCTATGGGCAGACTCTCTATGTATTATTTTCTTGTTCCTTCTGGACTGTGACACTGATCGTTGAGGACACACGCAGATTATCACCTGTTGTATGTACTCTTGGGAAACCCTGGTGGCGAAGTAGTTCACTGCTACATCAACTAACCTAAAGGCTGGCAGGTCAAACCCACCAGGTGCTCCTTGGAAACTCTATGCAGCAGTTCTACTCTGTTCTATAGGATCACTATAAGGCAGAATCGACTCCATGGTAATGAGTTTAGGGTTTTTGGGTTTACACTCTTGAGCAGTACTATCCAAATGACGTTTTCACTGAAGGCACACAGGTTCTCTTTCTGAACAGTGCAAGAAGGTAGACACTTGCCCTACGTGGCTACCAAGCACTTTAACTCCACTTGTTCTTCTGAGTCAGAAAGGGTGTGCATGTTGCCATCATCACAATGCAGAACTTGACAGCTTGGTTCTTGCAAGCCTGCCACATAGGATATAGAGCTTTTAAAGGGAACATGCAGTCCAACTGCTTTGTGTTGACATTATGAAGGTCTACCTCAACTGGCAGGAGGGGCACTATCAGAGAAGGTGACATCTGAAGTGCGACCAGCAGATGCCTAAGGTTATAATGTTTTCTTCAGTCAGAGGAAATACCTAGTGCAAAGGGTGAAAGGCAAAGAAAACCTTCACCTCAATGAAACGTCTTAAAAAGTGCACTGTGCCTCATGACATGGGCCTCTGGATCTCACCTGAACACTTCTTCTACCTGCATTTTACCAGGTATCAGTTTCCTTCAGAGATAGGTACTTTAAGGAGGAAAGAGCCTCTCTTCTTCCCAAGATCCCAGTTGGACTGCAGATATTATTTAGAGGAAGAACAATCAGCTAATACTCCACAAGACATTTTCTGGATCCAATCTCAAGATGGTCTTAGGGTGCGGTAGAGCCACAGAGAGACGAAGTGGGATGCTGCTCCCAAAACACCTAAAATGTGGAAGTGGTTTTAGAATTTGGTAATGCTTAGAGCCTGGGAGACTTTGTGTTTGCCTAACAGCAAAAGTCTAGATTGTCAAAGACAAAGCTGAGGAGGCTCCAAAGGAAGTCAGGGTGGCCATACATCAATTCTCTCTCAGTTGTAGAGAACACACAGGATGCCAGCAAGAGAACGTTGCTAGAAAGATGCATGTTAAATGTGCTTCTGATGAGGCTTTAAAAGAAAATGACAAACTCAGGGTTGGTTACTGGAAGAAAAGAGATGCTTTTTACATACAAAGTACTCGTCTGAATTACCTTCAAATGTTTGGTGGAAGGCAGAATTTTAAGTGACGCATTCCCATAATTAGATTTCCCATAATTAGATTTCTCAGGAAGATCTTAAAGGTGCAGCGTGGGATCTCCCTGCCACGTAGAGTGAAAAAGTGAGAAGAAAGGAATGGACTTAAAAATGAACTGTGTAAAATTAAAACAAAAATTAGACTTGCAAACTTCTGCTATACACAAAGGACATGTTTTCTAGAATTTTCACCAAGCATATGGCTGCACAATCTTTTGTAAAAGAGATTAAGCCAGTGATTGATGATTCTAACCAACTACTTGAACAGAAAATCCATCAGCTAAGGCAGAAGAGGACAGAGAGGGAACAAACAGAAACAACAATGTCTGCCTCTTTGAGTTCCATAGACAGGGAAAAGGTCAAAGGAGTTACAACCCTTGACTTTCAAGAAAAGCACAGGGCCATGCTTGGAGTATTCCAAACATCAGCAGACATGTTGGAAGGAACATGGGAAACAGGCAGGGCTGCCTCAGTTTCAAAGCATAGAGTTGCAGCCTCTGTTTTAGTTATCTAGTGCTGCTTTAATGAAAATACCACAAGCAGATGGCTTTAAAAAGAATTTTTTTTAGATATTATTAAGTATACAATCCCTGTCAATTCTGCACACCCACCTCTGTACAACTCTGTCCTGCTCTGCCTACCCTGTGACAGCACACTCCTCCTTCTCACTCTTTACTACTAGTATTCTCCCAGTGAACACCTGTCCCCTCCTCTCCACCTTTTCCTCTCTCCTCTACAAAGAAATCAGTAGTGCAGCCTTCTAGAAATGGGTAACACCATAAAGTGCACACACCACGTGCTCACTCTGTGTCCCAAATCTAGTCTATTCTTAGTCTGAAGTGTTGACCTCAGTGCTGGTCTCAGGTCTGAGGCAGCAGCAAGTCTAGGAACCATGTTCCCAGGGGACCCTCCAGGTTTTCAGACCATCACTTCTGGTGTTTTAGTAGAGCTCTTCCCCTGCACACCTCTTTTTCTCCTGTTGTGTCAGGGACTCTACATTGTGTTTTCTATCAAGAAAAATTTTACTGGTCACGTCCATTAAGTTAAAGACCAAATTCAGGGTGACAGCTCCTGCAGGAGGCTTTCCCTGCTGGCACTGGAGGAAGCTCCTCGTCCTTAGTATCCCCCTGGACTGGAAGCTTCTGAGGCACAGGGAGCCTGGGCTTTTCCAAACGATGTGCTCAGCTCCTGCCACTGCTTTTTGGTTGTATGAGGTCCCAAATGTTAGCCTGCCTCCCTTCCTGTTATATTCCAAGAGGCCACACCAAGCCACAAGACAATCCCACACATGAAATCCTGTCCCACCAACTCAAGTGTAGCCCATCCATCCTCATTAACAACGGAGACGCAGGATTTACAACAGGAAGGACATTACACAATACCAGGAATCATGGCCTAGGTAGATGGCTACACAGATTTTAGGGGGAAAATAATTCAATCCATTACAGCCTCCTAGGTTTTAAAGAGTCAGATCTTCATCCACTCAGTTCTGGGGATGGGATCACTGCCCACACCTGAGGGGACAAGGCTGCCATGCCCAGAGGGCCTACTGGAGCTCAAGGCATGAAGCTGCCACTGACATGGACTAGGAGAATGGGTTCGATACCTCAAACCAAGGGGCTTCAGATGTCATCCTAGTGGACCTGGAAGGTGCAGCTGAATGTCAGAGCCTAGGGCCCGCCACCCAGAATCCAGAGAGCATGGTACACACCCAGAGTCCATAGGACAGGGATAATGTCCAGATGGTACCAAACAGCAGAGGATTATTTTGTAGTCTTGAAAGCCAATGTAAATTGTTCTGCTGGATTTTGGACTTGCTTGGTGCCCATTATCCTTTTTTTTCCTTCAATTTCCCCCGTTTGGAGGGGAAATGTTTACCTTGTACCTGTTACACCACTGTACTTCAGAAACAGTCTCTTAGATTTCATAGGCCTACAGATGCAGAATTTGGCTCCTGATAAAATATTCCTGAAGTCTCAATTATGTTTGATAGAGATGATTCAGAAGATGCGATTCCAGTCTTGGAGTTGACTTCAGACAACTCAGATAACGTGATGGGGTGAATGTGTTTTGTGTGTTCCCAGGACATGAATTTGGAGGCCAGCGTGTGGAAAGAAACCCTGGTGGCATAGCGGTTAAGTGCTATGGCTGCTAACTAAACACTGAGCAGTTGAAAAGCTCTATGGGTCAGTTCTACTTTGTCTTATAGGGTCGCTGTGTGTTGGAACTGACTCCATGGCAGACGTTGTTGTAAAGGGTGGAATCTGATGGACTTAACTGTGTTCCCCCCGTATCTGTGTTGTCAATCCTGGCCTCTATGCAGTGGTTATAAGCTTATCTGGGAATGGGTGGTCTTAGTTACGTGAATGATGCAGGATTAGTGTACAGCATTATCTTGAGTCAATCTTTTTTGCAATATTAAAGGGATTAAATGAGCCAGCCAGAAATGAGAAATGGGAAAACGGAGGTACCAAACCACATGAAGATCACCCAAGGACAAAAGCTCAAAGAAACAAAGATCTTCCACCATAGCTTGCAGACACACAGCCTTCTCCTAGAGCACCCAACAAAACTCACGCTTGAGCCTCCTAACTGGTAAGAAAAGAAATCTGTTTGTTCAAGCAACTAACTTGTGCTCTGTCTGTCACAGCAGCACTAGAGAACTAAAGGGACCCTAGTGGCACAGTGGGTAAGGGCTCAGCTGCTAATGACAAAGTCAGCAGTTCAAATTCACCAGCAGCTCCCGGGCAACCCTACAGGGCAGTTCTGTCCTACAGAGTCACTATGAAATGACAGGAACTCAAGGACACTCAACAATGACAACTAACTAAATAAAATACTTTTGTAGCAAGGTTCACAGGAGTACTATTCACAAGGGCTGAACAGGAGAAATAACTCAAATTCTCATCCGCAGATGCACGGATAAATAAATAGGCCATATAATGGAGTACTGTATGGTTGCCATGAGTCGGATCCGACTCAATGGCACTTGGCTTGGCATTCAGTCATAAAAAGAAATGAAGCTTTCATAACTGCTACAATATGAACCTTGAAAATACTAAATGAGTCAGACACAAAAGGACAAATATTCTATGACCTTACTTGCATGAAACACCTAGAATATGCAAGTGTATAGAGACTGAAGTTTATTAGTGGACAAACCAAACCCACTGCCATCAAGTCAGGTCTGATTCATAGCGACCCTATAGATCAGAGCACAACTGCCCCCTGGAGTTTCCAAGGAGCACCTGGTGGATGTGATCTGCCGACCACTTCGTTAGCAGATGTAGCACATAACGCCACCAGGGTTTCTTTATTAGTGGTTACTGGGGGCTAAATGGAGGGAGGAAGTGGAGTTACAGCTGCAGCAGAAACGGGTTTCTGCCGAGGGTGATGGAAAAGTCTGGACACTGGTAGTGGCGATGGTTGTACACACAGCCAGAGTTAATGTTACTAAATAGGGAAAAAAACTTTAAAAGCAAAAAGATGTGACATATATTTTACCAAACACACACAAATGCAAATTAAAGTGACATCAACATTAAGATACGATCAAATAAATGAATAAAGCAACTTAGTGTCTTGAACTCAGTGTGTTAAGTAAAATGAGGAGAATTTAGATACTACGGCAACAAAGAGAGGAAAGTGGGCATTTCCAAACTTAGGCTGTACTCACCTGTGAGAAACTACAGCGTGCAAATGCACTCCACAGGGTCATCAAATCTCGGTCACCTTCTTAATGTGAAAAAAGAACTACTTCTAGGATTAAAAAAATAAAAACCTGAGAGTTGTAACTTTACACAAGTTAAAACAAAAAAGAGATTATGCTAACAGCATTTGAGTTAGCAATCATTTCACAAACTTGACACTTAAGACACTTCCCCTTTTGAAATAAAATATACAGTTGCTCCTTCACCTTCTGGTGTTAGTTACTCTGGGCTGGATTTCAACTGATGGTCACGGCATGTGTGCAGAGGACAACTTCTCCACATGGTTTTCAAGGCTGGGACCTTTGGTAACAGATCACCAGGCTTGTCTTCGAAGACGCAGCTCGGGTTTGAAGTCACGACCTTTCAGCTAGTAATCTTAACCATTTGTGCCTTTCTGGGTCTCCCTCCTTGGCTCTTTATGGTCTATATGTTCTCCTATTTTCTTATACTTACATTCCGTAGATTGGAAAAATGTGTTTAGGACCTTCATTCTACATTACACCTAGTTTCAAAGGAAACATAATCTCTAGTCATACTACAGATGCCTCACACTCTTTACTCAATTTAAGTGTTACTTCTTTATGTTCAAGTTTCTAAATTACAATTCTCTAGGAGTTGCACGTTTCCCATTCATTTAAGGAAGGGTTGTGTAAAATAATTATTACAAACGATGAGGTACCATTTGCAATGCTGCAGCGTGGCTGCCAAAGAATCAGCCAATCTGTCTCAGAAGAAGTAAACCTGAATGCTCCCTAGAAGCAAACATGACAAGACTGTATCTCACACAGTTTGGCCATTTTATCATGAAAGATCAGTTCCTGCAGAAGACCATCATGCTTGGTAAACTACAGAGACATGGTTTGATACAGTAGCTATAATGGATGCAAGCATAAAAAAATGACTTTATAAAGCCACAGGCCAGTCAACATCTTGTCCTCTTGTACATGGGGTCACTAGGAGTTGTAACTCAAGAGACAGTAATCTAATAACATGTGGCTGACCCTCGAGGATCTACGCAAGTTGAGTTTTTTCTGGGGTTGAATCACTGACCTTTCAATTAGCAGCCAAGCGCATCATCACAGTGCACCACCAATGGTCCTGTTTATAACATATTCCTCACATTTGGCCCTCGTTGTTATATTCACTATTATGAAATTGGCAACATCAATGACTTTAGCTCCAAGAAGCCTTTAACTTAATAGAAAAAACTGTAGCTGAATCACCAGAATCTAAGCTGGCTCAGATCGTGTCTCAGCTAACCACTAAATTCTCTTGACAATCTCTGGGTGTTTGATCCTGACAAATCCCTCAGAGGCCACATTACTTGTATCTGCAGACCACGTAGGAATGGCCATGTCGTTTGTCACATAAACATGATGAAAATGTCTGCTTTATAACCACAGAAATGCCAGGAAACATGCCTGTTATCTGCCTCATGAATTTGGGATAAATTTGAGACAGATATGGGGAAAGTTGTAGCAGTCGGCTTCTGGAAAGATTACAGCCTTGGAAACCCTATGGGGCAGGCTACTGTCCTACAGGGTTGCTACGAATCAGACTTGACTTCAGGGCAATCTTTTGTTAAAACGTATCGAGATTCACCTATTAATTTTCAACTCATGGTTTAAATTCATATCTTAAACACCTATAACCATTAAAAGAAAGGATATATACAAACCTCATCATAATCTTCTTTCCTGTATGAGCAACAACACTCAAAGTGCTGCAGCGCACTGGACAGGGTGGGCGCAGGGTATTCAGAGTCCAGCCAACCACCCTGAGCCTCCTGACTGTGTGTTTCAAAAACGAAGTTCAAGTGAAGTTGATTCTGCTGACCGGAAAACCACTTTTACTGAGCGAGAGTCCCATGATTTTACCCGTTATCGCACCCAGAGACACTGCGCCACCCACCTACCACGCATCCAGCCCGCGGCAGTTAAGACAGCGGGTGTGTCCAGTGGCCTGGGAGCGACAAGGCGGCCGTTAAAGAAAGACGTTGGGGGGAGCTCCCCCCATGGAACACCCCCCCCCCCAGGAACCTTTCCCCTCTGCACAGACCAGCTATGGCACGGCCCATGGCTCTCGAAGGGCAGAGAGCCAGGAAGGTGTAAGACAGCGGGAGCAGAGCCTTCAGGTCGCTAGGCTGTACTTGCTGCTGGACCAAGCACCACACACACAAACCTCAAACCTCCCTCACACAACAGCTGTTGCGAGACCCAGCATGGCGGCCGGCCCGTAGACTAGCCCTTCCGCTTCCGGTTTTTGGCAATCCTGTCTTGGAACCTCAGGGGCTCCGGACGTGGACCCAGAGGGCTCCCCCTAGTGGCCGTGGAGTTCAGTGCCTCTCCCTTGGACTAAGGATCCCTCTGCTGAGGGCTTGACTGCCACTGTAAACGAAAGCCTGAGTTTTCTGAAATGTCCCAAAGCTTAAAGAAAGTTGCGAAGGCAAAGATTTCTAATACGCTTGGGGAGCAAAGGAAGATGTATTTGCATACCTGTCCATTTGAAAGTTAATATCTACCCCTCATATGTATTTGCCAGTCCTTAAAATTATTCTAAGTGCCTCCTTTAGCTTCTCTTCCATGGTTTGTCTTCTCTTGCATACCAGGTGTCTTTCCTTAGGAATAGGCCACCGACTCTGCAAACCCAGTCTGAACGCTGCAAGAGCTGAGGACAACTGAGAGGGGGGATTTCCATGGTGAGAGGCAGGTAAGCACTGTTCTTTCTGATGGTAAAAGGTGAAGTCCTTTTGAAAATGACTACTACAAACAGTTTTTCCCTTTTTCTCAGGTACACACATGTATAAGAAGTTCATAATGTGTACTTACCTGAAGTGGTCAATGCCTCAGTTTTGGGATTTGGATATATACTTACATAACCTCATCAAACATCAAGGGCCCATTTTATGAGAACTTGCATAAAATGGGAATTCTAAAACAACTGTGCTCTTAAGGAACCTATATATGGATCAAGAGGCAGTCGTTCAGACAGAACAAGAGGACACTGCACGGTTCAAAGTAAGGAAAGATGTATGTCAAAGTTGTATCACTTCATCGTAACTTTTAAATGTATATGTCCAGCAAATAATCTGAGAAGCTGGTTTCAACAAAGAAGGACAAGGCATCAGGACTGGATGACGACTCACTAACCTGCATTACACAGGCAACCACCTTACTTGCTGGAAGTGAAGAAGATTTGAAGTACTCACTGATGAAGATCAAGGACCACAGCCTTCAGGGTCGATGGCAACTTGTCACAGATTGACTGTGTTCCCTCGAAAATCTGTGGCAGTTTGGCTGTGCCATAATTCCTGGTATTGTGTGATTTGCCTCCCTGTTCCTACCTCTATGATGTTCATAAGGGTGGATGGGGAGCAGCTGTGTTAGCAGAGCAAGATTCAATGCGTAAGTTGGTTTTGTGCCTTGTGGTACTCTCTTGAGATATAAAGGAAAAAATCTAGCAGAGAGAATTGGGAACCTGACACCATCAAGAAAGCAGGACAGGGAGAAGAGTGTGTCTTTCAGATCTGAGGTCCCTGTGTCAAGATGCTCCCTAACCAAAGACTGATGCAACACAAGAACTTTACTCCAGAGCCGACAGAGGGAAAGCCCTTTCCCTGAATGTGGCCTTGTAACTGACTGGACTGTGTAAGAATGAACTTTTCTCTTTGAAAGCCATCCACTTTGTGGTATTTCTGTTACCAAAGCACTAGCTGACTAAAACACCAAAATCAAGAAAACAAAAATCTTCTCAACTGGACTAGTAAGCAACATTGTGATAAATGGAGAAAGCACTGAGGTTGTCACAGATTTCATTGTACCTTAGCTTTCTCTTCTTCTTTCTCAAGTTCCACAGCTTGGTTGTGGACTCAGGAATCCTATTCTAATGAGAAGCCAAACCTTTGCCCTTAAGGGACAGTATATACATAAAGAATAAATTAAACCTTTACTCAGAAATCAGAAAAAAAAATTATTTTACAAAGGAAAACCCCAATGTTTTGTTTTATATGCTATCTAATATTAAAGCTCCTCAAAATCTCATGAATTGACAGAATTTTGTCTGACAAATGAAACTTCAGACCAGATCAAATAAATATTTTTCAATAAATCTTACAGTGTTGTATCTGTTTAAATAGCAAAAATGAAATTACCCATCAACCCACAGAAAAATGACATGGAAAGCAAAAGTATATCAAGTGAAATTATGACAAATATCTATTAATTTAATACCAGTAATTTACCTGAAAGGTTCTAGACATTATCTTAAGCCTATAATTGAAACAAAGTTTGTCTCTACAGTCTAGGTTTGCACTCAACTTTTCCTAGGTCCTGTATTTTGCACAGTGGAAGTTCTATCAGCTGGCTTTGGAAATCACAGTCTCTCTGATCAGCTGATGAATTCTTTTCCTAGGGCTGAAAAATTTTTACAGGCCATTTCACAGATGTGTGTCAAGCTTCCCGTCCAACAGAGAGAACTTGTTTACAGCTCTTTCACAGTTTGGATTCACCCAATTTCAGATAATTATAATCCAGTGCCGTTGAATCAATTCTGACTCATAGCAACCCCATAGGACAGAGTAGAACTGCTCCATAGAGTTTCCAAGGAGCACCTGGTGGATTAGAACTGCCCATCTCCTGGTTAGCACAGTAGCACTAAACCACTATGCCACTAGAGTTTCCTCAGATAATTATAGACAGTAGCAATTCTTGTTCGTATTTGTCTTAAAAACGTCTCCACCGAGTCGGAAAGAGTCTTTCAGAAGCTCCTCTGGAGCTATACCACTTCAGAGGCTGGAGAACAGGGAGGGGTGATCTTGCCCTGCCCTCATTCCTCTGACTCATAAAAGATACATGCTTCAGTTGATCTAGGAGTTTTGAAGGGCAAAAGATAATTTATTTCCCTTTCACTCTTATGCAACTATTACTTTTTAAGAAAACATACCTTTTATCTTGTCTGGAACCTTCAACCAAGGTCTGTAAGTTAGTCTTTGCCGTTCAGTGACAGTTATTTTCTTGATGTGCTCAAAATTCTGCTTTCTTAGCCACCTCAATTGGAAACCCTGGTGGCGCAGTGGGTTAACAGCAGCATCTGCTAACCAAAAGGTCACCAGTTGGAATCCACCAGGCGCTCCCTGGAAACTCTATGGGGCAGTTTTACTCTGACCTCTAGGGTCACTAGCAGTTGGACCTGACTTGACAGCAGTGGGTTTTTATCCACCTCAATTTGCTTAGCCAAGATACTTCCCCACCCTGATTAGGAGGATTTAGGCATGAAAAATTTCTTCGACATGTGGAACCACCTGTCAGTCTCCAAGAATTTCAACCAGAAATATCCTAAAATCAGACTAGGGGTATGGGGGGACTCTGCTACAAGTAAAGCTTATACTGGTCATGACTCGACAAGACAGGGAAGTCTGAACAAGACATATAAGACAAAGAGACTTAAGAAACACTTAACGGAAAAATATTTCTTCACAAAAACAGAGACAGTGTACCTGATAATAGGAAAAATAAAACCAAGTCCAGGGCTAAATTGGCCGAAGTTGCAACCCAAAGTCAAACTTTTGAAGTTTTCCACACACAACAAACACTCTGCCTACCTGACTAACACAATCTTTCAAAACTTTTCACAGAAAATTACAAACTAGGGGTCTCTGCAACTGGATACAAACTTGACCAAAATACTGAGTGGCTGAAAAACAGGTTTCTGGACCCAAGGCCAGTATGAAAAGTAAAGCTGGTTGGGCAGAAAAAGTTTAAAAGCAGTTCTCTGGCTCTACCCAAGGGCCCAGGAGGTGGAGGGATGACTCATACAATCAGAAACTAAGGGCGGGTCACAGTGAATGGGGGAGGAGGGAGTCCCCACCAAGTGCAGAAAAATGAGAGGAGTCGGTCTTGGCAGCTGCTTATTTCTCCACTGTGGGCAAGTGAACATCTCCAGGACAGACACAAACGGTGTCAGTCAGAGGTGAGGACAGAGAGGAGAGAAAAGGAATGGTCCAAGAAGACACAGTACCAGCAGATTCTTTTCTCCAGGATGGGGCGACAGTGGCCAAGAATGGAATGGGGTAAGGGGGTCTGATCCTACCCACAAGGCTTTATGGATGTTTCCTGTTACCAAAACTCTAAGCCTTCCAGGACTTTTCCCTTACTGCAAAATTCTAACTCAAAGACAAAGCGGGCCAAGACAATTCAGGGTTATCAGTCCCTGGCCCTCTATTCAAAAAGAGAGGCCACAAACCCAACACATGCATCCAGGACTTTCTAAAGAGAAGACCAAACACAAGGGAAAAAAGGGGAGCAGTTGTACTGAGGAGGAAGGAGAGACAGGTAAATTTAAGAAGCAAAGAAGTAAGACTTTCTTGTTCCTTTACCTGTCCAGAACCTGGAGTAGTCACACATCTTTGGACAAGGCTTGGAGTCACGATTGTCTGGTATCTGCTTGTCTGGTCCTTTCAGTGAGGTAGTTTGTCCATATTCATCCTTTAGGAGCAGGGGCCTTTCATTGTGCACACAGGGAAGTTTAGATATGATAAATCTGGAACGATGTTCGGACCCACAATGGGAATGCATGATTATGAAGAAAAATGTTCGGACTAAACTTGAGGCCAGGCAGAGCCATCCAAAGGTTATCAACCAGACAGGAACCACATGGACATAGATGGACCACAGAAACCCTGAGGGCATACCGGTTAAGTGTTGTCTGCTAACCAACAGATCAGTTGTTCAGATCCACTAGGTACTCCTTAGAAACCCCATGGGGCAGCTGGACTCCCTCTTACAGCACCACTATGAGTTGGAATCGACTTGACAGCAGTGGGATTGGTTTTTCTGTCTAGACCATGGAGGAGGGTACTGCAGCCATCCTAGTGAAAGATGTTGGTGGCCTGCATGAAGATTGAGGGAATGCACACACACTGAATGCAAGGACATACAAAATATTCAGGAGGCAGAAGAGATAGCCTTTGGTGACAGTAGGTATGTGAGGTGATGAATGAGGAACACCAAGGTTGGCACATCAGGACCTGCATTTGGTGACAGGGGAAGGAGCAGTTTCAGGATAATGAGGACTTCTGGGTGGCCATGTTGGGGCCAAGCAGTCGAAGTAATGTCCCAGGAGGGGAGTGGGCAAGTAGTGTGGATTTGGACACCCAGAGTTGGTCAGCAGAATCCACACAAATAAATGAGTTCACTCAGCAAATTAAGAACAATACAGGAAGGGTTTGATACAAATAATGGTAGAGAAACAATTTCATTATCAATTAGAGCCTGAGGCCTTTCTTACTTGTGGGCTTGGTTGTGAGGACAGGTGACAGAGAGGATGCTGGGAAGGACATGGAGGTCACCCTTCTGCAGAAGAAACACCAGAATGGAAATTTAAAGAGAACTCTCTCTAAGGATATGGCATTGACTAGTATGGATGAGGTACTGTCTTAGTCATGTGGTGCTGCTCCAACAGAAATATCACAACTGAATGGTTTTTCAAAGAGAAATTTTATTCTGCCAGCATCCAGTAGACTACAAATCCAAATTCAGATCCAGGGGAAGGCGTTCCCTGTTGGCTCTGGAACAACGTCTTTGTCTTCAATCTTCCCCTGGTTGGGGAGCGTCTAAAGCACAGCCACCCAAGGTCCTTCTTCAAGGACATGCTCTGCTTCTGCTACTGCTTCTTGTTGCTATGAGGTCCCCAAATCTCTCTGCTGGCTTCTTTCTTGTATATCTCAAGGGATTGCTTCAAAGCACAACACAATCTTACACACTGAGTCCTGCCCCACCAACACAACTGTCACCAACCCTCCCTCGTGAACATCACAGAGGGAAGGTTTACAGCATATAGGAACATCACACAATATCAGGAATCATGGTCTAGCCAAATTGCTACACACATCTTTGGGAGGACACAACTCAAACCATGACGTGTACTAAGGATGGAAAAGTGGAGTTCTCTGTGACACTCTCAGCCCAGAAACAGGGCATCATCCTCAAGCAGGTGGGCAAAGGAGAAGATAGATTGTTGTTATCCCCAACTGGAGCCACAATCTATGCATGTTTACTGTAGCACCTTTTCCTTTTCTGATGGTAAGTAGTGGTGGAGAAGGTATTGGCAGGTCTAGAAGCTCCTATTGTTCAGAAGATGTGGAGTGGTACCCCATTACAGGGATATATTGAGGTCTGTTACTCATTAGCGGGGGTGTTGGCTGACACACAGTTGGTATGACCTTCAGATGGGGTAATGAAGGGGTAGTGAAAGACACTCGACGTGCAGGCTACCTGGTCACAGTAGAGATGGTCGCTAGACCATCACAGTAGTGATTCCCTTCAAGGAAGTCAGTGCCCTCATCTTTCAGGAATCAAAGTACACATAACTGCCTCCTGCCCAGGAGAAAAAGGCCTTGCTCAAAGCCCTCTAAAATTAGGTCTAGATACAAGTGCGAGTGGGAGTATACATCTGCCTAGTAGGACCCACTCAGCAGGGGGAGAAGATCGCCTCCCCAGCAGGGCCTCTCATCTCTGATACTGAGACTGTCCCTGTTCTGTGATTAGGGGCCCAACTGGGGCACCCCATAGGCGAACTATTTCAGGTCCCAGTAAAGCCATCCTCTATCCAGCCTAGGGCCCTTAGAGTCAGGGTGGATAGCTCAGATGGTATCTACTCTGGTTGTTTCCCCATCCTTCCTGGGCATGGGGAATGAAAATGAGGGGAACAGCAAGAAAGAGAGTCCCACAGAGAGGAATTCTGAGATTCTTGAGGGGTTGATCAGGAAAGAGAAAGAAGAAATGAGACAGGTGGAAGAGTTAGATTTGGGAGTAAAACGGGTGCACCAGACTTTTTATCTGGAAAGATTTCCTGGGGACAGAACTGAACACTGTGGTGGTTAAGACTGTGTCAACTTGGCCAGACAATGATTCTCCATGTTTGGCAGCTATATCAAGTGGCACGGGCAGGGCTTGTGGTGGCTTCATGTCCCTCATCTGTCATCTCTCAACCTTCCACCACTTAGTCCTGTCTCCCCACATTGCCACCAGCTCCTGCTGTCTTCTCTTTTTGCATCCAGTTCCTGGGACTTGAACTAGCAGCTGTTGGATTCATCAACCCTTACAGCCGGTGAGTGAGAATGCTGTTCCCTGACGGGCTGATCCTGGGTTTGTAAGCTCCTGAAGCTCTGTGAGTCACCAGAAACCTTGCAGTCTTGCGCACCGGCTTGGGATCTGCCAACCTACATAGCCTGTGACCTAGAACTCTAATCTCTGACTTGCTGACATTGGTTTCACCAGCTCCCATGGCCGCATAAGACTTGTGCCTGGACTTGGGACAGTTCAGCTTCTACAACCTTGTGAACTGTATCTCTTAGATATATCTTTAGCCTTGCATATCGTGTTATTGGTTTTCCTTCTGTAGAGAATACAGCCTAAGAAAATCACCCAAAAGAAAGCGCTCCTTGGTCAGAGGGAGGCGGGAGTGAATTCAGTGATACCAGTAAGCAATCAATCCTTTTGACAGGTTCTACAGAGTCTGGACGTACCAGTGGGGCAAATGCCTCCTGAATTCCACCTCTGTTGAGGACGCTGTACATGGCAGGACTCAAAAGAAACTGATCAAACACCTCGGGTCTGGGAGCTCTTTTGTCATCCTCACCAGCTTTCTTTTCAAGTTCTTCTCTGATTGAAAATCCCAGTGGCATATTGTGTGAGTACCGCTGCTAATCAATAGATTGGCAGTTCAGATCCTCCAGGTGCTCCTTGGAAACTCTACAGAGAAGTTATCTTCCGTCTTAGAGGGTCGTTATAAGTCAGACTTGAGTTGACAGCAAGGGGATTTTGGGGTACCATAGTGAGTTCAGTTTGCATCAAGATTGGAGGAGGCCAAAAGTATTACTGAGCAAGGATCCAGGATGGTGAGAAAAGAGGACGAGATGAACAGGAGGGCCCAAGAGGCTGAAGGAAAGTGTGGACAGATTGGAGGTAGGGTGGACAAGCGGTCACCATATTGCACTTACCGGGTGCTGCCGGATCCTGTGGGTCAAAATAACCCAGGCATCCTATGCTTATCTGTCATGGACTGAATTGTGTCCTCCCCAAAATAGGTGTAGCCATCTGACTATGATTTCCTGTGTTCTGTGATTGTCCTCTATTTTGTGATTTTGCTGTGCTGCATGCTAAAGGATTAGGGTGGGACTGTAAATCCCTAAGATCATTTCCATGCTCCATTATAAAGGGAGTTTCTCTGGAGTAAGGGGGTTGGGCCACCCTTAATCCTTTTGTCCTATAAAAGATAAAAGGAAAAAGAAGCAAGCACAGAATTGGGAACCTCACACCATCAAGAAAGCGGCACCAGCTAAAGCTGCCATCCGAGGGCACAGCAAATGGTCCCAACTCAGCAGGAACGGATGCTCACCGAGGACCAAAATGACATGGGGTAAAGACAACCCAGATGATAGAGAGACCCACATGAAAGGATTGTGTAAAAATAAACTTTTCTTTGGTAAAAAAAAAAGAAAGAAAGAAAGAAAGAAAGAAAGCAGCACCAGGGCAAGAGCACGTCCTTCAGACTTGAGGTCCTTGCACCAAGATGCTCACTGGACAAAGACTGATACAACACTGGAATTTCCTCCCGAGTCAACAAGGGGGAAAGTTGTCTCCCGGAGTGGACACCCTGAATTTGGTCTTTAAGCCTACGGGACTGAGTAAGGAATAAACTTTCCTTTGTTAAGGCCATCCTTAACCTCTGTGGTATTTCTGTTAGAGCAGCCCTAGCTGACTAAAACATCATCTGTGCAATAAAGGTTGGTGATGGTGAAGTTCAGAGTGAACAAAACCAGAGAAGACTCAGTAGCTATACTAGGGAGGAAGAAAAAGTTGTCCCTATGGATCTTAGTAGTGGCTAAGGTTGCCTGCAGTCACCCATCGTGGGCATGTTTCAGTGAGCTTCAGACTAAAACAGACTAGGAAGAATGACTTGGTGGTCTAGTCGTGAATAAAATTAGTCAGTGAAAAGCTTATAAACAGTAATCGAACATTGTCTGAGATAATGCTGAAGAGAAACCCTTCTGGTTGGAAAGCACTAAAATGAAGACTGGGGAAGAGCTTGCTCCTCAAGCAAGAGTCATCTTTAATGATATGGATCGAGTCAAGCTTTCAGAACCTTCACTTGCTGATGTTGCAGGACTCAAAATGAGAAACAGCTGTAAATATTCATTAAGAATCAGAATCTGACATGCAGGAAGTATGTGTTGGAACTGTGAAAACTGTCAAAAATGAAATGCAATGCATAAACACTGATATCCTGGGCATTACCAAAGCAGGGGGGAAGCATTCAGGAACCTCAATTTAAAAAAGGAAAAAATTAAGCAGCCAGAAAGAATTCTTTCATACAATTCACATTTCCCTCATTTTTCACTTGTCTTAAAAATCCCTAGGCTTTCTATACCTAGCCTCTGATAGGAAGTCACACATTACCTGACAGGAACCACTGACAGAATACCTTTAAAGTTTCTCCTTACAGCTTCTGTTCTAGGAGGCACCAAGTAGAAGAGGACACTGAAAGGGCCAATGGGGACCCCCTGCTGAACTGACATCAGAGAGTTCCCTGGACCCCAGATTGTATATAGCCCACTCCAGGATGGGTGCTCCTCCCAACTGCTCTCATTGGTCCCCTGACCCCACACCCAGCATGTAGCTTCTCCTATAAACCTTCCATTTTTGCCTGACCAATCTGGACCAACTTAGAGAATGAATATGTTATCTGTCTCCTGTGCTGCCTGTATCACAGATATAAAGGTTTTGATCACTCACCCAGATACTTGCTCAGAGATTGGCTTTGGGGCAAGTAACGAGAATTTGGAAACTTTGTCCAGTAACGATTTGGCGAATCAGCCACAAGACATACCGTGCCTGGGCTCGATGACCTCCTGGAGGAACAAGGCGGTTGGCTGGGCTCTGTAAGCACCAAAAGACTCAAGACATCCACTGACCTCTTTCCCCACTGTTGGACATTGTCAGCTTCTCAACAAGCACTGTCTAGGGGTGAGTGACCAACCTTTTCGTTTCCCCTCTCTCTCTTCTTTTCTGGAGTGGCGTTTTCTTTTCCTAATTTTTTTTTTTTTTTGTTTGCGGACCTGTGCCAAAATAGGGACCTTGGATTACACAGTTACCACATGCTATCCCTACCCTCTGGACATCAAGCGCATCAACTTTGGGATTATTCCACTGATACAAAAGTTCTTGGCAAATGGAGTCCCTTGGGAAAAGTTTCCTTGAGTTGGAAGGTCCCAGGAGGAACAAAAACTCCTGTGTGTTCCCAACGAAGCAGGTCTTTTAGTTTTCCCAGGTTTGTCTCCATGAGTGGGAGGTGTTGGTCATGGAGGGCCCCTGCTGCAGGGTTCCAGGAGCAAAAATGGCTCACAGTGTTACTGGCAGAGTGTTTCAGATGTGTGAGTGAAGCCAGTTAGAAAAATGTGTGTGATACATAAATGCTTGGAGTTTGCTTAACAGGCTGCATGTGTGTCTGATAAAATGAAGCTACATATGGGGAGCTGTCCTCTGTGTTTGGTGGCATGGATACCTTTATAGTGTGGTTCTGTATTTGCCTTTGGGGTTTGAAGTGTCTTTATATCTCTTATCGTGTTATTGACAGTATATTTACAGTATATTCCATTGTTTTAATGGCTGAAAGCTAACAGCCCTAGGACATAAAGGCTTGCTGTTTTCAGGGTTCTAAGTCAACCTAAACATACGTAAATGCCTCTCCTGAAGTTCCCAAGTAAAGGAGCTTCAGGGAAACTGTTAGAAAAAGCCAAATGGTAAAACTCAGAAATTAAAGACCTGAGATGTTTAAACAAGCTTTTATTCAGGATGACTCTCTGGACTCTTTTTGTCCCTCCTTATATTGAGATTAATAGATATCTGGTATGATGTAAACTTATATAGTGTTTACTTTTCCAGCAGCAGAAATATGTGTATACTATAGAAGCCTAAAGAGTGAAGTAATCTTTGCTGTTTAAGGAATGTAGTGCAAAAGTTTATTTAAAAATGTTCATTTGGTATGATTAAGGGTTTTATTTCTCTAACAGATGTCTAACAATTTAATGCCTTAATTCATACGATCTTTAAGTACATTAAGGTTAAAAATTGGGTAACAAGGTTTTCTGACGTCTGAGTAAAACAGTCAATTCATTCCTCGAAGGCAAAAATCTGGTCTCTCACTGGGATGAGATTCCTGAGTCAAAATTGAAAAGGTTTTGGCACAGATAGGAATCAAAGGCTGCCTGGTTCTCATTGGGTTAAATGTGTATGTTTATTTCTTCTTAATATTATCCAACAAATGCATAATATGAAGTCATGATTTGATTGTTTGCTTCTTAATTGCTATCTGGAAAGACTCTGGTTACATAGTGATGAGTGGTATCCCTGCTAATCAGAAAGTCTGCTGTTTAAATCTCCCAGCTGCTCTTTGGCTGCGTGGTGGGGCAGCTCTGTTCTGCTCTGCCATACAGGGCTGAGGTGAACAAAAATCAACTCCACAACAGTTGAGTTTGATTCAGTTTTAACTGCTTACTTGACATGCTGAGAAACGCCAGGGAACTAACAACACTATCAAGTGGCAAAACCAGGCCAGCTTTAAAACAACACTGAACCAATTCACAGAGTCCAAAGGCTAAGGGCCTGTCACACTGAGGCTTTTTACAGTAGGGTGCCATCTGGGTATTTAAACCAGTAGAACTGGACTTGCTGACTGACAGAGCCAGACGGGTTGGATGCCTACATGCAAAAGGCCTAGCTGGTAGAGGACTTTCTTGGACATTTAAATCAGGGAAGCTATAGGGTCTTGAAGCACTCCCCCCACAGCAGGGGTGGAGGCAGACTGATGCTCATGCCCTTAAGGCCATAATAAAAGCTGAGCTGCTTTATGGGTTGAGAAATGTGAAGTCATACCCCCTCATGTTTCTAATTGTGGAGGTGCCACTTTTGTGGGCTTAGAAAACTGTGTGCCTCAATCTCAGGCAGCAGGAGGTGCTGTCCCAGTGGGCCAAGAAGGCAGAGCTATAGGATAGAGCAGGGGGGTGCGGGTAGGGGCTTCCACTCAGAAATTAGAGAAGGGAGCCAATGTCTAGAGTCTAGAGGACAGAGCCATTGTAAAAATCCCTCAGAAAGAAGAAACAAGCTTCTCGGTGGGGAGCTAATGTGATGTGTTCTGTCAAACTGCTTGGTGACTGTCAATTCCTCCTCCACCTGTGTGGTTTCTCCCATTTGTAACAATTTGTTTTAAAAGATAACATATGTTCTAAATTTCACAACAAAAGAAGACTATTGGATTTTTAAACTGTACTTTAAGACATTTGCTACAGTGGGGTGAATGTTTTACTTCCTGTGAGGTTATAATTCTTTAGACAACAAAGGATGCCAGCCAAGTGCCGTCAAGACAACAAAGTATGAGATGTCATAAATATATTTTATTTAATCAGACATCATCAAAGCCAATGCTTTGGCTGAGACACTCATGTTATTTGCCTGTAAGTTTATTTTATACTATATAAATACTTTAGAGACATAACATCCTTGTATGTCCTGATGGTGTGATATTATACCTCAAAAGAGTATTAGGCATGGTGTTTAAATATATGGGTAACAACTGTGTTTAAAAATGTTATTGCCTAAAGATTGTTTTTATAATTGATTTATCTCACTGTGAAAAAGATCTGATTTCATGATCATGTTAAGTTTTTGTCATCTAAATGTTTGTGCTAATAAAAAGAACTATTTCAACAGAAATTTTGGAAATTTCTGCCTTCTGCATATGGAAAATTAATTTTGCTTTTCCAAAAATTATTTAACTAATGCGTGTGGGTTGTTATAATTCTTCAGACAGAAATTCCTCTGGGTGAACTTGGTAGAGTTATGAACATCATAACTGAAGAAGTGTCTAAAATTTTGGCCATTATTTTACAGATTAAAGTCATGTTGAGTTTCTTATCCTACTAACCAACCAACCAACAAAAAAACAGTTTAAGTCATGACAGATAAATGTGACTATAAGGTGCTTGAGATTTTAAAAATCAATTACTATTTATTGAACACTTTGATCGAGGGTTTTATAGTGAGATACACAACTCTTTGGGGGTTTAAGTTTATGGCTTCTGTGGAGATTGAGGTAACCCACACAGGCTACTGACTTTGAAAGAGGTGGTTCCTTAAGCCACTGAAGCCTTTGCTGTAAAGGGCAAAATGAAAAAGAGCCTTAATCCACAAACTTTATGATTCTACCCCCATCTAGAAGGAGGCCTGAGAGGTTAAGTGTCTCATTAACATTAGAAAAGCTGAAAAACTGGTCTTCAAGCTATCTTTTCAGCTGAGGACCTGGAGAAAAAGAGTCAGCTGCTTCATTCTGGCTGGTCTCACTGAACTGTTTGAAAAAAAATCCAGTGCCAATTTTAAAAGTGGAAAAACGAAAAGCCATTACAGCCATACAGTTTATATCCTAGTCCACATGACACATAGGACAACTTACAAGAGCTTGAGGCAAAGCTTCAGGCCACACTCCCAATTGGTTGAGAAGACTTTTCTTTTAGGGTATTTTAGTAACAGAAATTCTGGCAGCAGGGAAAACAGACTAAAAAGCTCAGGTGTGTTGACAGCCAAGTCCAAGTTCCACCTTGAGGTAACCCAGTTAGCCCCCGAGATGAGCCCTAAAGTATCACTGACCAGTAAATATGGACGCTGGTAAATACAGGTGCTGTCAAAAACGAGGCCATTGAAAGGCAGAGTGCCCTGGACACCCTAAAACAGGATGTTCAGTGGACCTACCCCAATGAAGCCCAGATGGACAGGCCCTCCTGGACTGTCTCAGAAGAGGAGTCTAAGAAATTGACCACTGATTGGGGCCAGAGGCCCATATGCCTCCTGGCCACCAGTCAACAGCTCCATGGGAGAACTATGTTACGCCCTGATGCAGACGTTGAGAAACAAAATTATACTTGTCTTGGGAAGCCACCTCCTCTATTCTAAATTACCTAAAAGGGCACCTACTCTCCAAGCAGGATTGTGTAAAATTGAAGTTTTACTCTTCAAGTTTTTACTTTTATGTTTGATGAAGTTTCCTCTTATGTCTGATAATGACTAATATGGCCACAGTTAAAAACACACTTCTTTCAATGTGTCCCTAAATGTCCTATTAAGTTGTTGGGACAAAATTACTGGTTGAAACCCAAGTAAGATTTAAAAATTGGTTGTATTATTGGCTTGGGGATACATGCCTGAGAAGAGTTTGATGACATCAGGCACTTTCAGATGTTGCCTGCTAAATACCTGGGCTGTGCTGATTGAAGCACAATGTCCTTCATACATATGTGACTTTGTCATGATTTCTTCCCTATTTATAACTAACAGCCTTCACCTCCTTCTCCGCCCCTCCTCAGCAGGAAGTAGCCAGAATGATCTGCATCCCTTTTCCAAAGACTGTAAAGATTTTAAAAAGAAAAGAGGTGAACTAAAGCTGGGAGGAAGCATCTAGGAACCCCATTATGAAAAAGGAAAAGAGTAAAATAAAATAGCAATAATTCTTTCATATAATTGACTTTTCCCTCCAGTTTTTTACTTGTCTTAAAAATCCCCAGGCTTTCTCCACCTAGACTCTGATATGAAGTCACACAGTAGCCAGTAGCCAACAATAACCTCTAAAAGCTTCTCTTTATAGCTTCTTCTTTTAGGAGGCACTGAGTGAAGGGGGCCCATGAAAGAGCCAATGGCGACCTCTTGTCTTAGCTGACAACTGGGAGTTTCTTGGACCCCAGATCAGATGCAGCCCACTCCGGAATAGTTGCCCCTCCCACCTGCTCTCATTGTTCCCCTGGCCCCACACCCAGCATGTAGCTTCTCCTACAAAACCCCTTTTTGCCCGACCAATTTGGACAGGCAAGGAGAACAAACACGTTGTCTGTCCCCTGTGCTGCTGATGGCACAGAAATAAAGGTTTGGATCACTCATTCAAATAGCTGTCTCAGAGACTGACTTTTTGGGACAGGGAAAGAATTTGGAAGGTTTGTCTGGTAACATTACTAAACTGAGATGCTCTGGTATTCACCATTTTCAACTGAATAGTCAGTCATATGGTCCAGTATGGCAGAAATGATAACTTGAAGAGGAATGGGGTTGCATTCATCATCAAAAAGGATATTTCAAAGTCTATCCTGAAATATAATGCTGTCAGTGATATGGTAATATCCACACAACTGCATGGAACACCAATAAACGACTACTATTCAATAATTTGCACCAATCACTACGGCCAAAAAGGAAGAAATTGAGGATTTTCTATTAGGTTCTACACTCTGAAATTGATCAAACATGGATTCAAGGTGCACTGACAATTACTACAAATTGGAATGTAGACGTTATAAATAAACAAGGAAGAGCGGCAGCTGGAAAGTAAGGCCTTGGTAATAGACATGATGCTCAAGATCGCATGGCACAATTGTGCAAGATGAGTGTCGTCGGGGAAAATACCTTTTTCCACCTACATGAATAGTAGCTATATACATGAGCCTCACCAGATGGAATACACAGGGATCAAATTGACTACACTGGGGAAAAGAGATGATGGGAAACGTCAGCATTAGTTAGTCGAAGGCCAGGGGCTGACTGTGAAACAGACCATTAACTGCTCATATGTAGGTTTCATGCTGACGAAAGTTAGAAAAGTTCATGAGAACCAAAGCACAAACTGGACTCTAGCCCACCGGAGTTGAGAGACCATCTGAAACAGAGATCTGAGGCACTGAACACTAGTGACTGAATCTAGCCCAGTCGCAGGGTGACATCCAGTAAGTCATGTCTGAAGCAAGCAAAGGTCACTGAGAAGACAGGGGAGGAAAAAACATCCAGATGGATGTCAGAAGAGACTCTGAAAATTGCTCTTGCATGCTGAGTAGCTAAAGAAAAAGAAAGAAATGATGTAGTAAAAAATAATACAGAAATCAGTAAAGGGAAAGAACAGTTCTATGGAATTTGTTTCATACACACACACACACACACACACACAGACACACACAGACACACACAGACAGATACATTCTTCTTGTTCAAAAAATGTGTCAAGGATTCTTGAGACCAAAAAGACAGACAAGCACAGAGAATTATTCCCAGTCTTGACTGGCCCATTTCTTGAACCGACCTTGTAAGGAGCCAAGCGTTTGCAACTCCAACCCCTACATCAGTTCTTGGCAACCCAGGTCTGTGGTCCTTCTAGCACAAGCTGTTTCAGTGACCTGAGAGAATATGATAACTTCGCTGGTTGCTGCTACCATAAAACACAGATTCCTCCCACCTGCCACAAAACCAGTACTGAGACAGGCGGTGAGGTGAATAACCAGGAGCACTGATCATATATAGCTATACAAATCCTCCAAAACGTGTCTGAGTTTCCCAGTCAGACTGGAAGTTTGTACTGGGTGTCTCAGGGAGGACGAAGGTGACCAAATGCATGCCGATATTTAGTCATGGGGGAAATTAGTCATGGAATAATGTAGGGACTTCCTGGTAAGGGTCTGGAGTGGACGTCTGGAGCCCGGAAATGGTGCCTGGAATTCTCCCAGTCTTCACGCTGTAGTGAGCAAAGGAAGAATGATAACAGTGACAGGTATTTCAGTGCTATGTGCCCAAAGACACAAACCTTTATTTTTCTTTCTTTTTATACAGAAACGGCTTGCAAGCTTAGTTTAGCTACATAGCGAGTTCAAGCGACTTACATTGCAATCATTGCATTATTCTTTCATAAGTTTCAATACCTTATCTTACCTAAATTGGTCTATGTGAGGAATCCTTGAAAAACCAGTAATTCCGCCAAGCCAAGCCAAGTGCCGTCGAGTCGGAGCCGACTCATGGAGGTTGCTAAACCAAACCCAGTGACGTCAACTCGCATCCAACTCATGGCAACCCTAGAGGTCAGAACAGAACTGCCTCATGCAGTTTCCAAGGAGCACCTGGCGGATCTGAACTGCTGACTTTTTGGTTGCCAGACACAGCACTTAACCCACTATGCCACAAGGGGTTGTTAGAGTTTAATTATGTAGTTACAGATACATTTATACAAGGTAAGTCACTGTTGCCAGCTCCTGAGTTAAAAGGGCTGCCACGGGCTGGGCCCAAGTGGCAGAGAGCAGTGTGGCCAGTGGTGGCAGGCAGTGGTGGGTGGAATTGTCAGGCAACAGGTGGAGACAGCCACTGGCTAGGCAGGAGGAGTGGCTATCAGGGTCAGTCAACAAGTTGTTGGAATAAGAGGGACCCCACTCCAAAATCCAGTGCTGTTAAGTCTTGTCGAGGACAGTCCCAAAGGAAACATCCAGCTGCCAGGCCGACTTATCGCAGGCACATGCCGCTGGCGTGGCCAAAGTTCACAGCAATGGCTCTGCTCTGAAAAGCAGAGTCGTAAACCTTACGGCTCCAGCTGACAGCCTCAAAGGAATTGTCCAGGGGCAAGGCAAAGGGGGCTTATCCCAGGCAAATGTTATGGCAAGGCTAAGGGTCACAGCAAGTGCTCTGCTGTCAAAAGCAGGGTTCTGCTCCCAAAATCAGGGTTGTAGTCCTGAAGTCTTTTCCAAACACAGTACAAAAAGAGGGCCCCAAACTGCCCAGGCACATGCAGTGGTGAAGATCAAAGTCACAGCTGGGGCTCTGCTCCGAAAAGCTGGGCCACTGTGGGTCTTTGCTGCTGCTTGTGATTCCTTGGGTGGTCTCTCTATCTTAGACGAGGACAAATGCTGTTTTTCCCATAGGACGAAGGCGTGGCCTTTTCATTCATCAAGGCTGAACAGCCTTTCTTTTGACCTTTTGAGCGTTCACACCTTCTTCCGGGCTTCTGATTAGCAAGACAGACCCCATTTTGATACACCCCCATGACACCGCCCGCCTCCTGCCCCCATGGTGGTTATCTGGACAGAGGGTAGATGACTGGCAATGCTGTCAGTTCGGTGATCTGGAGAGAACATGAAAAACACCAGCTGCAAAGATCTGATCAAGTTTTATCATACCAGTGACTGGGCTGTCACCTCCCCTGCTCACGGTTCTGGTGGGTTATAAGTTAATATGTAATCTCCCTGGGCTAGGGAGTGCACGGAAGCTAGGGCTTTAAGAGAAGCAGTAATACACAAAAATGAAGTAGGTCTTGTTCAACGTTTTCTACAACCTGCTTGATTCTCTTGTCCAGTTGTGAGGTTTTTGTCTGTTTCATTGTTACTTTTTCTCATTTGGTCTTTACTCTTTCCAGTTATAACTTTTTCATTTTCTTTCATTCCTTTATTTTGTCATTTATTTTCTTCTACCTTTATTTCCTTAGTTTGCATTTTTTCTTTTTTCTATGGACTTCCTTTTTATTAATCATTTTACTATTACTAGTATTTCCTCATTTTGCATATTTTCTTTGCACTGCTTATTGCCTTTTCTTCACATTTTCCCATTTCTTATTTTCTGTTTATATGTAAAATGTGTCTTGTTTATGATTTACCATTTGCTGTTTTAATCTTAATTTTCCATTTCTCCTTTGGATGCTTTCATTTCTTCTAATTCATACAGGTCCCAGCTCTGTCTTATATTTATCCTTCGCTTATTGTTTTCTTAGTTGGTTTCTACCATTCTTTTCAAATTTCCTTATTCTTTGGTACTCATACTCTGTCTTCTCAATATATTTTAAAATGTCCCATTTTATTTTAGTTAACTTTCTTACTTTAATTTTCCTCATTTTTTCATTTTACATCTCTTTAAACCTGTAGTTAATTATTTTCCAAATGATCGCATTTTCATTTGATTTTTTACTGTATTTTTTTATTTTTATTTCGGTTCGTTTCTTTTCATCTATTTCATTTTCCCATTTGTGTTCTAACTCTCTGAAGTATTTTCTTTGGGTTTTCCAGCTTAATTATCTGTTTTCCCATTTTAAAATTACACTATATTTGTTCTGTCACTTTTTATGTTTTATTAAGTCGTTAGCCACTACATCTTTCATTATTTTAATTGATTTCTTTCTTTTCTCACTTGCTCCATTTTTACCCTACCACAAGGGAACCTCTTACCCCAAAGTCCATGAGGCCTTGACCTCACATTGAAAACGCCACAGAGCCACTGAGTCTTTTCTGCTAAGGAGAAAATCCATGTGGAACACTACTACTTCCTAAGAACTATCAGCAAGTCCACACTGGCCAGAGTCAAGTTATTCCAGCACATCATCACTGGCAAAGAGGTAGCTGAGAAAATAGTTGAATCAAGTCAACAGACATTCTCCAACCTCCTGAAACTATATCGAGAGATAAAAATCATGCAGGATCTCCTTCATCCAAATATTTCAATGCTGTTGCAAGTCACAGGGAACAACAAAATCTCAGGTACAGTGACAGAGTAGGTAACTGCAGGGGACGTGCATGATCATCTAGAGGCTCATAGTTTCACGAGCCAAAAAGAGGCTCAAACAAAATTCCACCAGTTAGTGCTAGCCGTACTGTTTTCCCACAACAAATGTATTGTACATAAGAACATCAAACCAGAACAAGTGCTTTGGATGACAGAAACAACATCAAACTTGCTGACTTTGGACTGTGAGCTGAATTCACTAAGGGGAGGAAGCTAAACACTGTCTGTTGGAGTCTCCCTTATTATGCTCCAGAACTCCTACTGGGAGAAAAGCACAGTGGACCTACCCACGGAAGTGTGGAGCCTGGGAGCACCTTGTACTTCAAGGTAAGTGGATCTCTGCCTCTTCGCGGAGAGACCTTAACTGAGATACAAAAGCAAGTATGAGAGGAAGCACAGGATAGCCCTTTCCACACATCTAAGCCACCTGAAAACTTGCTGAGCCAAATACTAACTGGTGACCCAAGAAAGACAGCCACATCAGAGGACATCCTAGAAAAGTCATGGATGAAGATATATGATAAAGTAAACAAAAGGTGTATGTATAGCCACTCCCAGACTAAGCACGCCTCGTGCTTTGAGGCCACAGTCAACATGTGTTACAAGCTGAAGAGATTCACGATTTGTGCTCAATCAAAAATATGATAACATTAGGCCCACCTATCTGATAATAGAGCAACATATCTGAGATGGAGAGTCATGCTAGTACCCTGGAGCCCCAGGACGCAGCACACTGCACTGACAGTCACACAACTTCCTCATCCCATGAGGTGCATCCCACCATCCCTGCTGGAACCAGTGTAGTTACTCACTGTATCTGCCATGCCACCCAGCTTCCTGTATTGACTGTTTCTACAATGCTTCAACGCGTCTAACTGATGGAAGGAAGGGGGCACCACTATAGCATGTGCTTCTCCCTGAGTGTCCCTCTGAAAGTCCTTCCTGCACAGCAACCCAGGATAGCCTGGGCAGAGCCCAACCAAACCTTGGGACTGTGTACCAAAGGTGAGAATATAGTGTGGTGTCACAACTCTGCACAGTCCCCAAGTGTTTCCTTGGTGGGCTTCTCAGCCCAGAGCATCAATAAGGATAACGGAGCCCCAAGAGAAACTAGTTTCTGAAAGGGAGTGTCAGATCTAAGCTCTTCCAATGCAGGAGATACCTGATTAGATTGTGAACCCAGCCTTTGCCTCTGCCAACAGCCAGGACCAGCAGGGTGTCGCCAGGAGGTGACACTTTAAGCTCATGATAAGATACCTTTGTTGTACATGGATCCAAAGGGAACCCTAAACTGTGACCCCAGCCTCTCATTCTGTCAACAGCCAGGACGAGCACAGTGTGACTGCAAGGTTCTTTAAGATCATGAGATAACTGTTTCACTTTTATTACCAAAATGGAGCAAAAACTATGTGACAGCAAAGTTGTACAGAAGACACTCAAACCTCTAGAGGCCAAGTCCCATTCTCTCAAGTTTAAGTAGGGGACGAAAATCACCAGTTCCATGGAGCCCAACGAGACGATCCAGGGGATCTGCAAAGATCTGGACACCCACCGTCAAGCGCACGCTGCTGTGTATGAACAGCACACCAGGACTGCAGGACTTTGCTCAGTGGAGGATGGAGGGGTGCACACTGCCTGTGTGGACCCTCAACAAGGGAAAAGGGAAGGGAATTTCAGGCATCTTTAAGGTCACCAACAGCACTGCCTCAAAAAGGAGCAGGGAGTGTGTACTTTAAAATGGCACCAGTCGTTGACAGGGACAAAAGACGAATTCTCAGATTTAAGTTTCCACAGGACTGGGCAGTATTTTGTTCTGCTATACATACAGTCACTATGAATTGGAACCTACTCGAGGGGACCAAGCCACGTAACAATGCTACAACAGGAATTGAGAGAGTATCAACTGAGATGTTTCAATAAACAGATGCAGTACTGCAAGCCTGCACTTGCCAGTGCTCAGAAATCTGGAGGACTGCTACCTCTCCAACCCACTACAAGTGATCCTTTCTTAGACCCAATCGAAAGAAAAGTTATCAAACAGAACGCACAGATTACTTAAAAAATCAAACGCGAGTAAAATGTTGCTGAAAATCATTGTGCTGTGATGACTGACCTTTGTGTGTGACATCTCTAAGCCATGGCCCTGTAACTAATACCCATGTGATTGGGCAGGACAGTGTGATACCGCAGTTAATACTCAGTAAGAGGAATGGTATCTCCTTAAGTGAGGGCTCATTCCAGAGCAGTGACAGAGATTATGCCACCCTCTACGCAGAATGGCCTTGAGCTGACAGAGCATTCTTTGGGCCAGGATCACTGTGCTGTAAAGCTCTCGGAAGCAGGTGCTAGAGAGTGTGCAAGCTCGGAACTGCTGGCAAGAGAGACCTAGCAGCAGGAGACACCATGATGGGCTTCCCAGCCCACAGAGACAGAAAGCTGAGGGCCTCTGATCAGTGGCTGAGGGCCAGGGAGAGACCTGCCTTCAGGAGGTGGGCAGAATAATCTGTGGGGAAACATACAATGGAAATCCTATGGAAAATGTAGTATCTGTTTGGAGTCCACGCTGGGAATAACACAGAGAGCCTGAGGTCCCCTGTAAATAGTGAGATCACGACTATCAACAAGCAATAAAGATAAAGGGATCAAAGCATTAACAACATCCTGGGATACTGAGGTAAACCCCACCCAAATTATGTAAATTTCCTGAAGGTTGTTTTTCAGAACAAACCAGATGGAAGCAACTCTAAGGTCATGCACAGAAATTCCCACTTGGACAACTATGTGTCCTTCCAATGGGAGCACCAGACAGCTACTTTCAGGAGCCGGGAATGGAGCCCAAGAACGAACATGCTGCATGCACAACACCCCATAGGAAGTCCTGCTAGCAGCTCCAGAAAGCCCCAGAAAAGAAACTCTCTAGATCTTGTAACTGACCAGATCCCAAGTGACCTGGTTTGGGTTCAGAGTATCAGAGCAGAACTTCAGTCTCATGATGAGTGTGTAACTGCCTGCTCCTTCCCCAGGCACCAGGATGCAACCTTCAGGGCACCAAAACTTACTAGTACCTTAACAGACAGGGAAGTGGTCAGTCTCTATGAGTAGGGAAAGACCTGGTACAAAGCTTGTAGGGTTCCTTATGTTGGTAAGGGTAACAGGTGGAGTCACAGTCAGGAGTGGGAGGTAGGAAATAGCCTTTGGTTTCAGTTTTAGGGTTATACGTCAGCAACTGCATGATGGGTCCCCTCCTGAAAAATAAGATAATGGTATGGAGATAGGATAAAAATAGGGGCTCAGTTGTTTCTAGGTCCTCCTCCTGAGGTGGTCCGCACCGGTAGCCACATCTCAAAGTGCAAAGAGGAAGTGTTACATTCGCAGTTACCCTTCCCAAATGTTAACTGGGCATTTAGTGATCATATGATGAGGCGGTCAGTGGTCGTGATCAGGTTCCCTAGCTACCCTTGTCATTTCCCCCTTGAGGAGACACGGGCCTGAAATCTTGAAGGGAATGTGGGAAGTCGTCTCGCTCTAGCTACTTCCTGCTGTTTGGAGTTGTAGTCCTGCCTACCCGGCAGACCCGTGTTCCTCAAGTACCCTGTCTTGAAAACGTTGAGAGGCCTGATGTACCTACCACCTGGGTGCTGGTTATATGCTGCATATCCATGTAGGTCCACGAGATTCACTAGGCTGGAGCTTGGAGCTGTGTCTTTTTTCTTAGAAGCCGAATTCAAGATGTGTTCTATGCTCTCCCAGATCTGGCCAGATTTATTAACATAAAAACAACATTATTCTTTTGAGATACAGGCAGGTGCTTCCCTCAGGTGCTGTGAGAAGGTCAAGGACATCAACGTGGGACACTACCACTGCTAAGACCATGGGCAAGGAGACATGGGTCACAGTCAAGTTATCCTGGCACATTGTCATGGGCGAAGAGGTAGCCGAGCAAAGAGCTGAAAAGAGCCAACAGACATCCTCCAACCTCCTGACACTATGCCCAGAGATAAAAATCATGAAGAATCCCCACAACCGAAAGAGTTTAATGCTGTTGCAAGTCATACAGAGTAACATCATCTTTGCTATAGTAATGGAGTACGGAACTGAAGGGGACTTGAATGATCATCTAGAGACTCACGGCTTTACGAGTGAAAAAAAGGCCCAGAAAAAATTCTGACAGTTAGTGTAGGCCCTACAAATGTGACACAACAAGTGTGTTGTACACACTGATGTCAAACCAGAAAATGTCCTCTTAGATGACAGGAAGAACAACTTGCTGACTTGGACTTTGGAACTGACTTCACCAAGGGGAAAAGGCTGAACACTTTCTATGGGAGTCTCCCTTTTTATGCTCCAGAACTCCTACCTGGAGAAAAGTAAAAGGGACACCCGTGTGGAAGTGTGGAGCGTGTATTTCATGTATTTCATGGTAAGGGGATCTCTGCCTTTTCATGGAGATTCCCTAACTGAGCTATGAAAGTAGGTACTGGAGAAGAATATAGTATTCCTTTCCACACGTCTATGTCACATGAACACTCACTAAGTTAAATACTCATTTGTTGCCCACTTGCTCCATTTTAACTATACCACAAGGGTATCTCTTATCCTAAAGCCCATTAGTCTTTGACACCACACTGAACACACTGCAGAGCCACTCAGGTTTTCCTGCTGAGGAGGAAATCTACGTGGGACACTACCGCCTCTTAAGAACCATTAGCAAGGGGACATCTGCCAGAGTCAATTTACCCTGGCACATCAACACTGGCAAAGAGGTAGCTGAGAGAAGAGTCGAAAAGAGCCAACAGACATCCTCCAACCTCCAAACACTAGACCCAGACATAAAAATCACAAAGGTCTCCATCACTGAAAAATTTTAAGCCTGTTTCAGGCCATAGAGAGTAACATCATCCTTGGTATAGTGGGGGAGTATATAACTACAGGTGTCTGGTGTGATCACTTGGAGGCTCAGAGCTTCATGAGCAACAAAGAGGCTCCCAAATAATCTGCCAAATAGAGTCGGTCTTACAGGTTTGCCACAACAACTGTGTTGTACATAGGGATATCAAAAAGGAATACATGCTCTTGGATGAGAGAAGAAACACCAGACTTGCTGCCAGTGGCTTGAGAACTGAATTCACCAACGGGAGCGACCTGAACACATTCTGTGGCAGTCTCCATTAGGTCCCCTAGAACTTCAACAAGGAGAAAAGTACCATCGACCCCCCTGGGACGTGTGGAGCCTGGCAATCACCATGCACTTCATGGTAAGTGGATCTCTGCCTTTGCATGGAGAGACCTCATCTGAGCTATCAAAGCAGGTACTGGAGGAAGAATACGACATTCCTCTCCACATGTCTACACCATGTGAACACTTCCTAAGCCAAACAGTCATTTGGGATGCAAGAAAGATAGCATATCAGAGGAGACGCTACAAGTTCTGTAAGTGACTACGGATAATGAAGGAAAACAAAAGGGGTACGTGAAGCCACGCCCGGACTATGAAGTCCCTCAATGAACTGAGGCCAAAGTGAACACAGCAGAAAGAATTTCTTGACTTGCTGCTGAATCAAAAATATAGTGTGGTGACTGGCACCTCTCTGATCCCAGGTTACAACACATCTGAGATGGAAAGTCATGCCAGTACCATGGAACCCCAGGGTGCAGCACATTGCACTGATAACCACAAACCTTTTTCAATCCATGAGGTACATCTTACGATCCACGCTAAACCCAAATGTGGTACCCGTAACAGTGGAGGATGAAGAGTGCCTGTTCCACTGAGCCCAAGGAGACGATACAGGAGATCTGTCAAGTGCTGGACACCCACTGACAGGTACACACTGCTGTGTATGAACAGCACACCAGGACTGTAGGACTTTGTTCAGTGGAGAATGGAGGTGTGCACACTGCCTGTGTGGACCCTCAACAAGGGAAAAGGGAAGGGAATTTCAGGCATCTCTGAGGCCATCAGTAGCATCGACTGAAAAAGGAGCAGGGAGTGTGTACTTTACAATGCTGCCAGAAGTTGCCAGGGACAAAAGAGTTCACAGATTTAAGCTTCTACAGGACTGGGCAGTGTTTTGTTCTGTTGTACACAGAGTCACTGTGAGTTGGAACCTACTTGACAGGATCAACTCATGTAACACCACCACAACACAAGCAGAGAATATCAGTTGAGATTTTTCAAAACACAGATGCAGTACTGCAAGCCCTCACTTGTCTGTACATAGTACATTTTCATTCAATCATAATTAAAAAAAAAAGAAATCTGGACGACAGGTACCTAGCCAACCAACTGCAAGTGATACTTTCTTACACTCATTCCAAAGAAAGGTGATTAAACGGAACAAAGATTACTGGAAAACTTCATTAATATCAAAAACAAGTAAAATATGGCTGAAGATTATTGTGCTGTGATTAACAATGTTTTGTGAGGCTTTTCTAGTGATGGCCTTGTAACTCCTACCCAGGTGATCCAGCAGGACAGTGTGATAGTGCAGTCGAGGCCCACTAAGAGGACAGGTCAGTATCTCCTTAAGTGAGAGCTCATTCCAGAGCAGTCAGGGAGATTTGGCCACCACCAAGGAAGAACGGCCTTGAGCTGAGAGAGCATTCTTTGGGTGCCGGATCACTGTGCTGTAAAGCTCTTGGAAGCAAGTGCTAGAGAGAGTGCCAGCTCAGAGCTGGTGGCAGGAGAGACCTAGCAGCTGGAGACATTATGGTGGGCTTCCCAGCCACAAAGACAGAAAGCTGAGTGCCTGTGGTCAGTGGCTGAGGGCCAGGGAGAGCCCTGCCTTCAGGAGGTGGGCAGGATAATCTGTGAGGAAACACAGAACGGAAATCATGGAAAATCTGGCATCTCTTTGGAGTCTGCAGCTGGGAGTAATACAGAGACCCTGAGGTCCTCTGTAAATAGTGGGGCCAAAGCTATAAACAAAAGAAGAGAAAAGCAGTAATAACATCGTGGGACACTGAGATGAGTCCCCCCCCCGAAATTATGTAAATTTCCTCAAGGTTGTTTTTCAGATGAAACCAGATGGAAGCAACTCTAAGGTCATGTGCAGAAACTCCCACTTCAATAGCTACATGTCCTTCCAATGGAAGCACTAGACAGCCAATCAGGACCTGGTGATGAAACAAAAGAACCAAGAAACTGCATGCACAACACCCTCTAAGAAGTCCTGCTACCAGTCCCGGACAGCCCCCAAAGAACGGAACTCTCTAGATCTTGTAACTGAGTCAATCCCAAGTGACCTGGTTCGGGTTCAGGAGATCAGAGCAGCAATTTCCATCTCCAGACGGGAGGATAACTGGGCCACCAATCCCCCAGGCACCAAAATGCAACCTTCATGGCACAAAACTTACTAAGTCCAAGTACCTCACAGACAGGGAAGGGGTCAGTCTCTGTGAGTGGGGCAAGACCTGGTACAAAGCTTGTAGGGTTCCTTATATTGGTAAGGGTAATAGGTGGTGTCATAGTCAGGAGGGGTAGGTAGGAAACAGCCTTTGGTTTCTGTTTTAGGGTTATACGTCAGCAACTGCATGATGGGGCCCCTCCTGAAGAGTAAGATAATGGTACGGAGATAGGAATAAAAAACAGGGCCTAACTCATTTCCAGATCATCGGCCTGAGGTGGTACCCCTACATAGCCACATCTCAAACTGCCAGAAGAAATTGTTACATCTGCAATTACCCTTCTCAAATGCTGATTAGGTGTTTAGTCATCATACGATGAGGCGGTCTACGGCGGCGATCTGGGTCCCTGGCTACCCTTGTCATTTCCCCCTTGAGGAGACACGGGCCTGAAATCCTGAAGGGGATGTGGGAAGTTGACTCGCTCCAGCTACTTCCTGCTGTTTGGGGTTGTAGTCCTGCCTACCCATCAGACCCATGTTTCTCAAGTATCCTGTCTTGAAAATGTTGAGATGCCTGATCTACCTACCGCCTAGATGGTGGCTATAGGGCTGCATATTTGTGTAGGAGCAAGAGATTTGCTAGGAATGCCAAGCAAAGAGCTGAAAAAAGCCAAAAGAAATCCTCCAACCTCCTGACACTACACCAGGAGATAAAAATCATGAAGGATCTATACAATCCAAATATTTTTGTTTCAAGCCATAGAGAAAAACACCATCTTTGGTATACTGATGGAGTACAGAGCAGGAGGAGACTTCTGTGATCACCTAAAGACTCATGGCTTCATGAGTGAAAAAAAGGCACAGAAAAAATTCTGTCAGTTAGTGTACACCCTACAGGTGTGGAACAATAAATGTATTGTGCACAGAGACATCAAACCAGAAAATGTGCTCTTGTATCATAGAAGGAACACCAAACTTGCTGACTCTGGTTCTGGAACTGAATTCACCACAGACAGCAAGTTGAACACTTTCTGTGGGAGTCTCCCTTATTATGCTTCAGAACTCGTACCTGGATAAAAGTTTCATGGACACCCTCGTGGGTGTGCGGAGCCTGGGAGTCACCCTATATTTCATGGTAAGTGGATCTCCACCTTTTCATAGAGATGCCTTAAGTGAGCTATAAAGTGGGTACTGGAGAAAGAGTATAATATTCCTTTCTGTATGTCTATGTCATGTGAACACTCACTGAGTCAAGTATTCGTTTGTCACCCACGTGCTCCATTTTAACCACACCACAAGGGTACCTCTTATCCAAAACCCCATTAGTCTTTGACACCACATTGAACATGCCACAGAGCCACTTACCATTTCCTGTTGAAGAGGAAATCTATGTGGGACACTACCAACTCCTAAGAACCACTGGCAAGGGGACTGTTTTAGTCACCTAGTACTGCTCTAACAGAAAGTACCACAGTGGATAGTTTCGTGAAGAGAAACTTTATTGTCACAGTCCTGGAAGCCACAAATCTGTTCCCGAGTTTTAAGTCCACTCAACAAGAGAAATTATCATAGTATGGCAGGTTGAGTCTAAATTCAAGGAGAGCATCTTTGCACAGGAACCTCAGGTCCAAAGAATGTGCTCTGCTCTCAGTGCTGCCGTCTTAGTGGCAAGAGGTTCCCAACTCTCTGTGCTCACTTCTCTCCCATATGTTCCACAGCTGGTAACCTGAGTCCTGCCTCACCAGGACAACTGCTGCCCAGTCTCCATCATCAGTTATCACAGAGGCAGGATTCACAATACATAGGAGGAATGGCACCATACTGGGACTCAGCCAAGTGAAATCAATACTTAGGTTCTTGGGGGTACACAGTGCAATCCATGACAGCACCACTGGCCAGAGTAAATTTACTCTGGCACATCAACATTGCCAAGAGGTAGCCAAGAGAAGAGTTGAAAAGAGGCAACAGACATGCTCCAACCTCCAAACACTAGACCCAGAGATAAAAATCATGAAGGCTCTGCATCCTTGAAGAATTTTATGGTGTTTCAGGCTGTAGAGAATCACAACATCTTTGGTACAGTGATGGAGTACACAACTACAGGCATCTTGTGTGATCATCCGGAAACTCATAGCTTCATGAGGTACAAAGAGGCCCCACCCCAATATTGCGCCAATTACAGTTGGCCTTATAGGTTTGCGACAACTGTTGTACATAGGGATACCAAATCAGAATATGTGCTCTTGGATGAGAGAAGGAACATTAAACTTGCTGACATTGGTGGTCTGAGAACTGAATTCACCAATGGGAGCAACCTGAACACTTTCTGTGGTAGTCTCCATTACTGTGCCTAGAACTCCTACAAGGAGAAAAGTACCACAGACCCCCTTGGATGTGTGAAGGCTGGCAATCACTATGCACTTCAAGGTATTGGATCTCTGCCTTTTGAAGGAGAGACCTTAACTTAGCTATCAACTTCGGTACTGGAGGAAGGATATGACTTTCCTCTCCACATGTCTACACTATGTGAACACTTGCTAAGCCAAATAGTGATTTGTGATGCAAGAAAGACAGCCCTATCAGTGGACCTGCTAAAACTTACATACAGGAATATGAATAATGCAGAAAAACAAAAGGTGTATGTGAAGCCCCTCCCAGATTGTGAGGATCCCCGCTGAATTGAGGCCAAAGTGAACACAGCTGAAAGGCAGAAAGAGATTCTTGACTCGCTGTTGAACTAAAAATACAGGGACGTGGTGGGCATCTATCTGATTCCAGGTTACAACACATCTCACATGGACAGTCAGGCCAGTACCATGGAACCCCAGGGTGCAGCACATTGCACTGATAGCCACACAACCTTCTCACTCCATGAGGTACATCCTACCATCTATGCCAAACCCAAATGACATTGTTACAATGTACCTGTGCACTAGTGCATAGAAGGAAGGGGGTCCCCACTGTATGTGCTTCTCCCTGCATCTCCCTGACAATCTTTCCTGCACCAACAACCCAAAAGAGCCTGAACAGAGCCCAACCCAACTTGGGGACTGTGTCCCAACATAAGAAAAAGAGTGGAACTACAACCCAGTACAATTCCCACATGTGTTTCTGTGGCTACCTCCTCTGCCCAGACCATCAGTAAGAATGGTAGAGCCCCAGTGGAAACTGGTTTCATACAGGGAGTGTCATAACTAAGATCCTTAAATGACAAGCAGGTGCAGAAGGTATCTGACCAGACTGTGACCTCAGCCTCTCCCCAGGTCAACATCCAAGGCCAGCAGAGTGCCACCATGATGCACTTTAGGCTCAGAAGAAGATATCCTTGTTGCATCTGCATGAACAGGGAACCCCAGACTGTGACCTCAGCCTCTCCCTCTGTCAACTTGGGAGTCACTTTGTATTTCATGGTAAATGGACTTCTGCCTTTTCATGGAGAAACCTCAACTGAGCTATGAAAGCAGGTACTGCAGGAAGAATATGATACTGCTTTCCACGTATCTACACTGTGTAAACACTTGTTGAACCAAGTATTTGTGACACAGAAAAGATGGCCACGGTCAGAGCACATACTAGAGCATCTACGCACAAGGTAAAAACTGAAGAAAAACAGAAGGTGGATGTGTAGCCATTCCCAGACTGTGAGGACCCCAGGTACACTGAGGCCACAGTGAACACGGATTACAGGCAGGAAGAGAGTCATTGCTCACTCTTGAATCAAATACAGAATAATGTGATGGGCACCTATCTGATCCTAGGTCACGACACATCTGAAATGGGGTGTCACGCCAGTACTGAGAAACTTCAGGCTACAGCATACAGGACCGATAGCCACACACCTTTCTCATCCTGTGAGGGACATCCTACCATCCATGGTTACAGGAAACCTGCCATCCCCACACATGGCTACTGTTACTACAGTATTTTGAAGAATCAAGCTGATCAAAGGAAAGGATCCTCCACGGTCATGTGCTTCTCCCTCCATTTCCCTTGCAAAATCCTTTGTGCACCAACAACTTGGGATAGCCAGGGCAGAGCCTCACCAAACCCTGGGACTGTGTGCCAAGGTGAGAAAGTGGGGTTCCACAACCCAGTAGAGTCCCCGCCTGTGTTTTCATGGCTGCTACCTCGGCTCAGACCATCAGTGAGAATGATGGATCCCCAGTGGAAGCCAGTTTCCTATACGCAGTGTTACAACTTAAAGGATGAGTTCACATGGGAGGGAACTGACCAGACTTGACCAGCCTCTCCCTATCTCATCCTCAGAGTTACCCTGTAGTTCATGATAAGTGTATCTCTGCCTTTTCATGGACAGACCTTCACTGAGCTATAAAAGCAGGTAATGTAGGAAAAACATGATACTCTTTTCACATATATAGGTCATGTGAACACTCGCAGAGGAAAACAGTCATTCATGACCAAGGAGAATGAGCCAGCCCTGTCAAAGGACATGCTAGAACATCCATGGATACAGAGGAATGAAGGAGAAAAACAAGATGTGCAGCCACTTCTAGACTTTGAGGAATGCCCAGTGAGACTGAGGCCAAAGGCAACATGGGTTACAGGCAGAAACAGATTCTTAACTCACTGCTGAAAGAAAAATACAGTGATGTGATGGGCACCCACCTGACTCTAGGTCCCAACACATCTGAGATGGGCAGTCAGGCCAGTAGCACGGAACCCCAGTGTGCAGCACACTGCACTGACAGCCACACATCTTTCTCAACCCATGAGCTACATTCTACCATCCATGCTAAATCCAAACAACGTACATACACAATACCTGCCATTCCCACCTACGACTACTGTTTCCATAACGTTTTCAACAGTCTAGGTGATAAAAGGAAGGGCGCCTCCATCATATGTGCTTCTCCCTGTCTCCCTTGTAACGTCCTTCCTGCCCGAGGTTAGCCTGGGTAGAGGTCAACCAAAACTTTGGGTTGCGTTCTAAGGTTAGAAAAAGTGTGATGTCTGGAACCCAGCAGGTTCCCGGAGTGTGTTTCCACGACTGCCTCCTCCGCCAAGACCGTCAGTAAGGATGGCGGAGCCCCAGAAGAACCCAGTTTCCCACAGGGAGTGTCACAACTAAGATCCTTCATTGATAAGCAGATATGGGAGGGACCTGACCAGATGGTGAACCCAGCCTCTCCCTCTGTCACCGGGAGTCACCCTGTACTTCATGGTCAGTGGATCTCAAGTCTTTCCAGAGAGAAACCTTAACTGAGCTACAAAAGGAGGCGCTGCCTGAAGAATATAATAGTCCTTTTCCACATGTCTATGCCATGTGAACACTTATTGAGCCAAATACTCACTGGTGACCCAAGAAAGAAAGGCAGGTCAGCAGACATCCTAGGACATCCACAGATGAAACTGATGACGAAGAAAACAAAAACTGCATGTGTAGCCACTCCGAGATTGTGAGGACCCCTCGTATCGAGGCCATGGTGAACAGGCAGGAAGAGACACACTACTTACTCTTGAATCAAAAATACAATCACGTGAAGGGCACCTATCTGATCAAAGCTCACAACAGATATAAAATGGAGAGTCACGCCACTACCAAGAATCCCCAGGCTGCAGCACAGTGCACTGACAGACACACACTCTTTTATCCCCTGAAGGATAAGATAAATGGTATGGTGACAGGATTAACACAGGGGCTAGGTCATTTCTAGACTATCCTCCTGAGGTGGTACCTGTATATAGCCACATCTCAAACTGCCAGGAGGAATTGTCACAACTGCAATTACTCTTCTCAAACATTGATTGTTTAGTGAACACATGATGAGGTGGTCTGTGGTGACAATCAAGTTCCCTAGCTGCCTTTGTCACTTCCCCCTTGAGGAGACATGGGCCTGAAATCTTGATGGGAATGTGGGAAGTCGACTCACTCTGGCTACTTCCTGCTGTTTGGGGTTGTAGTCCTGCCTACCCGTCAGACCCATGTTCCTCAAGTACCCTGCTTTGATAACAGTGGGATGCGTGATCTACCTACTGCCTGGCTAGGGGGTATGGGCTGCATATGCCATAGGACCATGAGATTCACTAGCAAGAGATGTAGCTTAGAGCCACGTCTTTTATCTTAGAAGCCAAATTCAAGATGTGCTGTATGTTGTCATGGACCTAGCCAGATTTATTAACATAGAAACAACACTGTTCCTTGAGACATACGCAGGTGCTACCCTCAGCTGCTGTTAAAAGGTCGAGGAATCAATGTGGGGCACTATCACCAGCTAAGACCATTGGCCAGGGGACGTGGGTCAGAGGAAAGTATTCTCAGCACATCATCAAGGGCAAAGAGGTAGCCAAGAAGATTTGAGAAGAGCCCAGAGACATCTTCCAACCTCCTGACACTATACCCAGAGATAAAATCATAAAGGGTCTCCAGAATTCAAATATTTTAATGCTGTTGCAAGTCACAGAGAATAAGAACACCTCTGGTATATAGTGATGGAGTACGTAACCGCAGGGGACTTATTGATCATTTATAGACTCATGACTTCATGGGCCAGAAAGAAGCCCCCAAAATATTCTGCCAATTAGAGTTGGCCCTACAGGTCTGCCACAACAACTGTGTTACACACGGCATTATCCACCAGAAACTGTGTACTCAGATGACAGAAGGAACATCAAACTTGCCGACACTGATTTCGGAACTAAATTTACCAAAGGGAGCGAGCTGAGTATTTTCTGTAGCAGTCTCCATTGTCATGACCAAACCTCCTACAGGGAGAGAAGTACTACGGATCCTCTTGGACGTGTGGAGGCTGGAAGTCACCCTATACTTCATGGTAAGTGGATCTCTGCCTTTTCAGAGAGAGACCTTATCTGAGCTACCAAAGCATGTACTGGGGGAAGAACATGACATTCCTTTCCAGGTGTCTATGCCATGTAAACGTTTGCTAAGCCAAAAACTCATTTGTGACACAAGAAAGACAGGCACATCAGAGGACACACTAGAACAGCCATAGATGAATATGGATAATGAAAAACACAACAGCTGGATGTGCAGCCACTCCCAGACTATGAGGATCCTTGGTCCTTTGAGGCCATGGGGAACATGGGTTACAGGCAGATTCAGGACTCACTCTTGAATGAGAACCAATCAGATCCTATGTTCCAACATATCTGAGATAACAGAGTCGTGCTAGTCCCGTGGAACTAACTCCAGAGTCCAGCACACTGCAGACTGCACTGACAGCCACACCTCTTTCTAATCAAATGAGGTATATTCTACCATTCGTGCTAAACCTGAATGATGTACTTACACCGTTCCTGCCATTCCCACCTACGATTACTGTTTCTATGATGCTCCATAGAGTCTAGCGGAAAAAAGGAAGGGGGCCTCTATGGTATATGCTTCCTCCTCAGCCTCCTTTGCCAAGTCATTCAAGCACCAACAACCCAGGATAGCCTGGGCAGAACCCAAGCAAACCTCAGGACTGAGTTCAAAGGTGAGGAAAAGTGCTGTGTCGCAAGCCAATAGATTCCCTGTGTGTGTTTCCATGGCTGCCTCTTCCACCAAGACCATCAATAAGAATGGCGGAGTCCCAGAAGAACCCAGCAGCCCACAGGGAGTGTCACAGCTAAGATCCTTCACTGATGAGCAGGTGTGGGAGGTACCTGAGCAGACAGTGAACTCAGCCTCTCCCTCTGTCACTGGGAGTCACCCTGTACTTCCTGGTAAGTGGATCTCAACCTTTCCACAGAGAAACCTTAACTGAGCTACTGGAGGAGGCACTGGAGAAAAAACACGAAATTCCTTTCTACATGTCCATGCCATGTGAACACTCATGGAGCCAAATGCTCACTGGTGACCCAAGAGAGCGAGCCACTTCAGAGGACATCCTAAGATGAACACTAAGGATGAAGAAAACAAAAGACGTAGGTACAGCCACTCCCAGACTATAAGGACACCTGGTGTATTGAGACCACAGTGGATATGCGTTAGAAACAGGAAGAGATTCATTACTCATCCTTGAATCAAAAGCACAGTGACACGATGGGCACCTATCTAACTATAGGTCACAATACCCATGAAATAGTCATGCCGCTACCAAGAAACCCCAGGCTGCAGCACACTGCACTGACAGTCACACTTTTCTCATCCCATGACGGACATCCTTCCACTCATGCTAAACCCAAATGGGCACTTATACCATACCTGCCATTCCCACCTATGATGACTGTTTCTACAATGCTTTGAGCGGTCTAGCTGACAGACAACGGAGTCTCCATAGTATGTGCTTCTTCCTAAGTCTCCCTGGCAAAGTCCTTCCTGCACCAACATCCCAGGATAGCCTGGGCAGAGTTTAACCAAACCTGGGGACTGTGTGGCACGGTGAGAAAAACTGCAGAGCAACAATCCAGTAGACTACGGACGTTATGTTTCCATGGCTGCCTCCTCCATTCAGATCATCAGGAAGAAGGGTGGAGTCCCACAGGAATCCAGTATCCCACAGGGAGGGTCACAGCTAAGATCCTGTTAATGCTGAGCAGGTGTGGAAAGTACCTGATCAGACTGTGTCCCCAGGCTCTCCCTGTGTCAACCAGGGATTCACCTGCACATCATGCTAAGTGGATCTCTGATTTTTCATGGAAAGACCTTAACTGGGCTGTGAAAGCAGGTATGAGAGGTATAATATGATACTGCTTTCCACAGGTCTATACCATGTTAACACTCGCTGAGCCAAATAATCATTTGGATCCAACAAAGAGAGCCACATCAGAGGACAACCTGGAACTTCTATGGATGAAGATGGATGGTGAAAAAAAACAAAATATGTATGTGCAGCTACTGCCAGACAATGACCCCTAGTACACTGAAGCTGTGGTGAACATGGATTATAGGCAGGAAGAGATTCAGGACTCATTCCGGAATCAAAAGTACAATGACATGGTGGTCATCAATCTGATCCTAAGTCATAATCAACTGAGATATGCAGTCATGCCAGTACCGTGCAACCCCAAGGTGCAGCACATGGCACTGATAGCCATACACTTTTCTCAATCCATAAGAAATATCCTCCTACCCATTCTAAAGCCAAACAAGTTAGTTACAATGTACCTGCCATTTCAATCGATGACTACACTTATTTGAACTGTCTAGCTGATAGAAGCAAGGCGGCCTCCATGGTATGTGCTTCTCCTTCAGACTCCCTTACAAAGTCCTTCCCGTAACAACTACTGACAAGAGCCTGAGTAGACCCCAACCAAACTTATGTATTGTACGCCAAGGAGGAAAACAGTGTGGAGACACAACCAAGGAGAGTCCCCACATGTGTTTCTGTGGATGCCTCCTCCACCCAGGCCATCAATAAGAATGGTGAAGTCCCAGCGGAAACCAGTTTCCCATAGGGAGTGTCCCAACTAAAAACCTTCAATGATGAGCAGGTTCAGGAGGTGTCTGACTAGACAGTGACCCCAGCTTCTCCCTCTGTCCATAGCCAGGGAGCAGCAGGGGGCCACTATGAGGTTTTTAAGCTCATGAGAAGATAACTTGATCGTACAAGTGTCAAAAGGGAATGGAAGGTTTGTGACCACAGTGTTGTAGTGAGATGCACAAACTGGAGAGAGCAAGCCACGCTCTCGGAAGTCCACATGTTGTTGTTAGGATCCATTGACTCGGTTGCAGCTCATAGCAACCCTCTGCACAACAGAATAAAATACAGCCCGGTCTGGCGCCATGTCCATAATCATTTTTATGCTTAAGCCCACCGCTGCAGCCACTGTCAGTCTACTTCGTCAAGGGTCTTCCTCTTTTTCCTGACCCTCCACTCTATTAAACCTGATGTCCTTCTCCAGGGACTGAGCCCTCCTGACAACGTGTCCAAAATATGTAAGACACAGTCTCACCATTTTTTGCTTTCAAGGAGCACACAAACAGATCTGTTTGTTATTTCAGCAGTTTGTGGTACACGCAAATATTCTCCAGCATTACAATTAAAAGGCAGCCGTTCTTCTCTCTATCTCTTGCATGCATATGATGCTACTGAAAAAACCATGGCTTAGGTCAGGCACACCTTAGTCATCAAGGGGACATCTTTTCAATACTTGAAAGAGGTCCTCTGAGGCAGATTTTCCGAATGCAATGTGTCTTTTCATTTCTTCAGTGCTGCCTCCATGGGCATTGACTGTAGAACTAAGTACAACAGAATCCTGGACAACTTCAATCCTTTCTCCACTTATTACAGTATGTTTACTGGCCCAGTTGTGAGGATTTTTGCTTTCTTGATGTTAAGTTGCAACCCACACTGAAGGCTGTGGTCTTTCATCTTCCTCAGTGTTTCATATCCTCTTCACTCCCAGCAAGTAAGGTGGTGTCATTTGCATAACACAGGTTCATAATCCAATCCTGAAAACTCGTTCTTCATCTAACACAGGTTGTCAGATTATTTGCCCAGCGAACAGACTGAAAAAGTGTAGTGAAAGGATACAACCCTAACGCACACTCTCCCTCTCTTTAAACCATGTCCCTTCACTCTGTCTGTACAACTGTCCCTAGATCCATATACAGATACTTTAAGAGCACAATTAAGTATTCTCAACAATGTTCTAAACAATTCTAAACAATGTTCCCAATAATTTTTTATAAGCCACATAGTCGAACGCCTTTGCATGGTTAAGGAAACACTGGTAAACACTTTCTTGGTATTCTCTGCTTTCAGCCAAGATCCATCTGATATCAGCAATAATATCCCTGCTTCTACATCCTCCTCGGAATCTGACTTGAATTTATCACAGTTCCTTGGCAATACACTGTTGCAGTTACTTTTCAATGATGTTGAGCAAAATTTACTTGTGTATGATATTAATGATATTGTTCACCAATTTTCCCATTCAGTTGCAACACCTTTCTCTGCAATGGGCATAAATATGGATCTCTTCCATCAGTTGCCCAGGCAGCTGTCCTCCAAATTTCTTGCCATAGACAAGTGAGCAGTTCCACCATTGCAGCTCTTGGCTGAAATATCTGCTATCAGTTCACAGAACCTTGTTTTTGGCCAGTGTCTTCAATGCAGCTTTGACTTCTTCTTTCAGCACCACTGGTTCCTCACCACATGCTACCTCTTCAAATGGCTGAACACTGACCAGTTCTTTCTGACTGTGAATTCCTTCCATCTTCTTTTAGTGTTCCCTGAGTTGTTTGTTTCCCTGTGGAATCCTTCACTGTTGCAACTTGAGGCTTGAATTTTTTCTTCAGTTCTTTGAGCTGGAGAAATGCAGAATGTGTTCTTCTCTTTTGGTTTTCTATTTCCTGCTCTTTGCACATGTCATTACAATACCTTACTTTGTCTTCTTGAGGATGAAAGTCACCAGTTCCATGGAGCCCCAGTAGATGATGGGGGATACCTGGATACTGCTGGATGCCAGTGGCCGTGAGTGCAATCTCACCGACAAGTACACGTTTCTGTGTACGAATGGAATGTCTGCATAGCAGGACTTTGTTCAGTGGAGGGCAGGTGTGTGAACTCTGCCTCTCTGGACTGTCAATGGGCTAAAGCCAAGTGCCGTTGAGTTGGATCTGACTCATGACGACCCTATGGGCTAAAAGTGAAGAGAATTTCTGGCATCTCTGAGGCCTTCAATAGCATGGCCTCAAAAATTCCCAGGGAGCTCACACTTTTAAAGGTGCCAGAAGTTGCCAGGGACAAAAGGGCAGTTCACAAAGTTAAGCTCCCACAGGATCACGTAGTGTTTCCTTCTGCTGTGCACAGGGTTACTGTGAGTTGGAGCTTACCTGACAGCACCTAATAACATAACAGGATAACAGGAATTCATGGAATACCAACTGGGATATTTCAATAAACGGAAGCAGTTTGGAAGACCTCACTTGTCTGTACCCAGAAATCTGGAGGACCCTACCTGGACAACCAACTACAACTGATCACTTCACGCACCCACTCCAAAGAAATGTCATCCAACACAACATGAAGATTACTGAAGAACATCGTTAGAACTACACATGAGTAAAATTTTGCTAAGATCACTGTGCTGTGATTAATGAATTTTGTGGGAGGCTTTTCTAGCCATGATCTTGTAAATCCCACCCACGTGAGTGGGCAGAACAGTGTGACAGGGTAATCGAGGCCCACCAGGAGTATTGGTCAGTTTCTCCTCGAGAGAGAGCCCATTTCAGAACAGAGAGGATGATTCTGCCACCACCAAAGAAGAATGGCTTTGAGCTGACAGGACATTCTTCGGGCCTGGGATCACAGGGTTATAGAGCTTTTGGAAGCAGGTGCTAGAGAGAGCTAAGAAGCGGTGGGAAGAGAGACCTGGCAACAGGAGACACCATTATAGGTTTCCCAGTCCACAAAGATAGAAAGCTAAGTACTCTTGAGCAGTGGCTGAAAGCCAGGGAGAGCCTGCCTTTGGGAGGCAGGCAGAGTAGACTGTGTGGAAATATACTATGGAAACCACTTTTGAGTCAACCAGCAGTGGGGAGTGAGACAGAGAGCCTGAGGGCCTCTGTAAAGGGTGACCAAAGCTATCAATAAGCAGGAAGAGATAAAAAGACCCAAGGTTTTATACAACCTTGGGACACTGAGGTAAGTCTCCAAAGAGCTGGGTAAATTTCCTTGTTTTTCAGAAGAAACCACATGGAACCGACTCTAGGCATCCACAGAAAGTCCCACTTCAACCACTACATGTCATTCCAATGAGGGCACCAGAGAGCTGTGATCAGGACCAGGGAACTGAACCAACTAACCAAGGAAATTGCATATGCAAGACCCCATAATAAGTCCTGCTACTAGCGCCAGAGGTCCCTGTGGCAGGAACTGTCAAGATCCTGTAACTATTCAGACTCCAAGTGGCCTGGTTCAGGTTTGGGGAGATCAGGCTAGCAAGTGCAGTCTCTTGATGGGTGAAAAGCTGGGCTCCCTTAGCCCTACGCATGAGGATGGAACCTTCTTGGTCGCAGAGTTTTACTAAATGAAAGTACCTTGCACAGACAGAACAGGTCAGTCTCCAAGAGTGGAGAAGGATCCAGTACGAAGCCTACACCAATACCAACATGAAAACCAGTGTTGTCAAGTCGACTGCAACTCACAGCAACGCATGTACGGTTCTCTATATTGTTGAGAGTAAGGGGTGGTATCATAGTTGGTAGGGGGAGGTGAAGACACAGCCCTATGTTCTGGTTTTAGGTTTACACGTCAGTAAATGCTTTCTGGGACCCCTCCTGAAGAACATAGTAATGGTATGGACACGGATGGAAACACAGGCTATGTCATTTCTAGGTCATCCTCCTGAGGTCACACACACGTGTGAGCACGTCACAAACTGCCAGGAGGAACTGTTTCATGGGCAATTACTTATCGGAAGCATTGACTGGGCATTGAGTGACATATGATGAGGTGGTCTGTGGTAGCGATCAGGTTCCCTAGCTTTCCCCCTTGAGGAGACATGGGCCTGAAATCTTGAAAGGAATGGAAAGTTGACTTGCTCTAGCCACTTCCTGCTGTTTGAGGTTACAGTCCTGTCTACCCCTCAGACTTGTGTTCCTCAAGTGCCTAGGAGAGAAAACATGGAGCTACCTGATCTGCCACCTGTTTTGCAGGTAGGTACCGGCTGCTATCCTTGTAGGACCAGGAGTTTAACTTGGAGTTGTTTTAGCCTGGAGCCACGTCTGTTATCTTAGAAGCTGGATTCAAGCTGTGCTGTATGTTGTCCTGGACCTGGATAGATTTATGAACATAAAAACAACACTGATCCTTGAGATACAGCAAGCACCTCCTTCTGCTGTTAAAAGGTTGAGAGTTCTTCTGCTCTGCAGGGCTACTCCCACCAGAGAGTTCACTTCTTTGGAGCAGAAGGAGGGTTTTCCACATCCTCTCCACTAACCTCCAAAAAGATGAGCACTTACACTCATCTAAAGCCTTCATTAAAAGTGTAAAAAGACCACCTACAGAGTGGGAAACAAGTTTTGGCTACCATACCTCCAATCGACATCTGTCCTCTCTAATCCACAAAATACTGCAAAATAGCAACAAGGAAAAGACAAACAACCCAATTGAAAAATGGGCAAAAGACATACACAGGTACTTCACTAAAGAAGGTGTACAGGGTGCTATCAGAAAATGCAAAGCACAGAATGAAGAAAGCAACTACCAAATGGACACGGCAGCAGATGGGTAGAGACAGAATAGAGACGGCACCCAATCAGAAAGGAGTCACCAACTCAAGGTACCAGAAGATAAGACTTATCCACGATGATAAGGACCAGAACTAAGTCAATAACTTGTTTACACATTATGATAAAAATACAGCACTCTGGACTTGGGATATGCAATCTCCTCGTGAGAGTCCATGCCCACTAGTCTGATGAAGTGCTCTGAGCTCATCCTGGACTTGGTCAGCTTCATCCTCAAAGTCTTGGTTTAAGTCATAGTGGCAGTGTTTTGTTGGTGCCAGAGGCCCTCATGATGTCCCTGCCTGAGTACCTCTGAGACACGGTGCAATCACAGAGTCCCACTCCGGACTCTGCTGACACCTGCAGAGTGAGAGCACAGCCCATCTTCAAATTCATTAGCATGAAACCTGCTTTTAGGGAAGCGGAGGTGACGACACACCAAGACTAACCGTGGAGTCCCGGTTCAGCCTGGTCTAAATCTGCGTGTGGTTTTAAATTAATGTAACAAATGCAGCTTTGGGGGGCACTTTGGGGTGCTAGCACCTTTCCTTGTCTGTGCTGGAGTTTTAACAAAAACGTAGGTGTTAAGTGTATTTTTAACCAAGAGATTAAATCAAGCTTAACACTAATGCCAAGCTTCACAGTCACAAATTTCCGCTGTGGTCCCGGATACTTCCCTGGGTGCTCACAACAGTCACTGTCTCCAAACCAGAAACGGAACCCAAGATAAAATGGAGCCTGAGACATGAGGTCTTCAGAAACCAGTTTTTGTTTTTTCCAAAGCTCAAGATCCCCAAGGATACCCACAGGCAGCAGCCAGTGTGAGTAACCTCAACTTTCATGAAAGCCAAAATTCAAGATTCCAGAAGAATTCCCTCTATCTCTTTCACTGTGTCCTCCTTTGGGTCACACTCTCACTATGGGTCTTTGATAAAAGATCTTCAATAAGTGGTACTTCAACACCATCTGGTTTGTAAGCTATCACTCTCCTTACGGTGAAGCACGAAGCAGAATAAAAACACTCAACAATTATATTACGCCAACTGCCCGAAATAACCAACAAAACTATGATCCTATGGCCTTCGAATGAGGAAACAAATCTCAGGCAACATGTGTTGATGCATGAGCAGTATCAGCACCCAGTTTTCACGTGCCTCAACAGTAACCGCATTCTCTAAAACCTTCAAATCATGTGACTACAATACAGCAACATTTATCTATAAACCACTCCGTGATAGAACAGGAAATCTAACATTACTCCAACTTGTAAAATCATAGCTCAAACTTCACACATTTTTCTGGTTATGATACTTACAACTCTGCTAGGCTTCCCAATAAGAATTTCTAGTTTGAGAGTTACAAAACCAGCCCATTAGTTCAATAATTGAACAGAAAGAAAAACTGCTCCTAAATCTAGAAAATAGGACCTTAAAACATGAGCAGTAAGGGCACAGAAGCCCATGGTATCTGTTCATTTCCTCAGTCACGTGCAGTTACTTCCTGTTCTGCCTGGTCCTACGTCAGCCGCGGTCTTCGAGCCCGTCGTTTCCTCTGTACGAGTTTCCAAAATCTCGAGTCCCTGTCCTCTTCACGTGTCCAATTCCATTTTGGCTGAGATATACTGCTCAAATGTTTTCAGAAAATCAGCAAAGTGAAACTTTATCTGTAGATGACAAAACATAATATGCCCATGATTAACTTATAAAAATAAATACTCCTAAGAGTGAACAGACCTGATGCAAGTTTATTTCAAGGAAAATGCAAACGCCAAATCAAATCTGTCCAGAAAAACTTTATACAATAATATTTCTAAATATAACCATTAACCATATTTTTAAACAACTTCAGCTAGCATACACAATCATCCCAAGGCAAATACCACACAGCCAGGATACAGCATGATCATTTATACGACAAGACTGTCAAGTCTCTGAATACCTAAATAGTGTAAACATCAATTCATCGGTAAATAATCCGAATTTCTGGTTAGAACACCTGGTGTGATGAGGCTGAGTTAAAAAACAAATTCTAGTCAGGTTAGCAACTAAGAAACAATAATAAAATTATGACAGAATATTATGCATTTGTTAGATAATGTTAGGCAAAACAGAAGGGGAAATTACTACCATACATTTGTAACCCAACGATAACCAGGTCCTGCTCTTGCTATTACCCTGTTCCACGTGATTTCTTAAGGAAAGCCCTTCAGCACTTTTCCTTTGTAAAACGACACTCGGGATTTCCCAAGAAGTTTCTGATGTGTCAGGAGTTTACTATAAGCTATCAAGAAACAATACAGAAGTTATTTTGCTAAAGATCATAAAGTGAAAAACCTTAACCTTCTCTTCTATTGTTGCAATTCCTGCAGCTTGGCATTTGACTCAGAAGTCTTATACTAATAAGATGGCAAATGTTTGCCTTTAAGGGAGATTACACAAAGAATAAATTAAACCTTTCTTCAGAAATCAGAGAAAATTTTGTTATTTTAATAACAAAACCACAATTCTTCATTTTCTATTTTATCTACTATTAAAGCTCTTAAAAAGTCACAAATTAAATCGTTCAGCTTTGGTCAGACAAAGAAAACTTCTGACCATATCAAACAAATATTTTTGAATAAATTTTACAGTGTAGCATTTTAAATAGCAAAGATGAACTTACTCATTAACAGACACGTGTGTGTACACACACACAAACACACACACACACAAGGTCTCACAAACTCATCATATAAAAACTGCTACATGTGCTATCTGACAAGCAAATCTGCAAACGTCACTGTTCTAAGTGCTACATACCTCACTGCTGAATTATCACTATGGTTACCTTCAAAGTACTCCCCTTGGGAAGCTATGCACTGACACCAGCGCCTAGTCCATCCTTCAAAGTAACTTTGGAATTCTTTTACTGGAATGGCTGTCACACACTGTGGCATGGTGGCAAGTTCATGAACCTAAATATATAGTTGTCTGAGCGGTTTTCAGCCAGCAAACAGGTAATTGTATCAGAACACCCTCCCTATTCACCTGATATGGCCCCCATGACTTTCTTTCTTACCCAAAGATAAAGGAAATACTGAAAGAAAGACATTTTGATGACAATCAGGACATCAAGAGTAACCCAATGACAGCTCTGATGGCCTTTCCAGAAAAAGAGTTCTAAAACTCCTTTGAAGGGTGGACCAGGCTCTGCCATCGGTGCAGAGCTTCCCAAGGGTGATATTCAGCAATGGGTTACAAGGACCAACAACTGAGTCCGTGAGGTCACCCCACAAAAAGGGCTACAAATTTCACTGCTGAGTATCACTATGGTCAACTCCAAAGTACAGCTGAGGGTCCCAGCTGACATCTGCGGTTCCCTTCATGGTCGCCAATTTGTCTTCATCGGACTGTGAAAAAGAATTCTTTGAGGAGGTCTGTCTGGACCATGACAACAATCTTTACTGGAAAATGAAAGCACTTGAAAGTGAGGTAGCAACAGCCTGGATAGCAGTCTTCTAGGTTCTGCCACTAAGTGAGTTTGGGGTTTAGTTCTTACAGGCCATATATGCCCAGGGTATAGCTGGGGACAATCAATCAGCAATGGGGTGTGAAATATTTCCTGTTTTGGTAAGCAGGTCCTTATTCCCTGGCTGCACCCATATGCAGATTTCAAAAGGGTTCTTCCCACATGGCTTCTGGAATTGGTAGCAAGACTTACTATGTGGTGCCATACTTGGGCAGCTTCCTGCTCCCTTGGTACGATGCCCTGGTCCTGATGGGGGCTCTCTGGTGCTTGCATTGGAAGGGCATACAGCAGTCACCTCTGTCGCATCTGGGCATGCCTCTGAGTTGGGTCTACACAGTCGTCTCTGAAAAACAACAGACAATTGAAGCAACCCATCCCCAGGTGTGGGTGGCAAAATTAAGTTGATGATCACTCTGGAATGCTCCAAGGTGTGGTTACGCTAGCCCTTCTCATCCCCAAGAGTATTAATTGTTAAAAGGGTTAATTGGGATTGTCAAAACTGTAATTGTGGAAGCTGTCAGTATAAGAGGGCAGATGACGGGGGGAGATGCTCCTTGATTAGTCGAGTCCCTGATCCTAAAATTCCTTCCAGGGTTTCCTATGCTGACACCTGTGAGGCTTAGAGCAAGACAATCAACTTCTCCCAGGTGACACACATCAGAGTTCAGAAAAGATAAAGACTAGGTGACTTTTGGAGAATCTGACGAGATTATAACGAAACCGCAGACCACGTAAAAGGTTGGTACCTGACTAAGCTCATCCTTTGGACTCTTTGCTCTATTGAAGTCCTACGGGAGGGAAAAATTGTCCTCCAAATATGAAAGAACCAGGGCTACAGAAGTCAAAGGGTAGATTCTGCTGTCACTGATTACTCATGGGTGGGGCCTTTCTAATCACGGTCTTGTAACTTCCCTAACAGTTGACTTGGCAGGACTGTGAACCGGGGTGTAATTGTGGCCTACCTGGACCGTGTGACGGGTCAGTTGTGGTTGGTTTTGCCTTAAAAGTGTGACAACTGCAGAGCCCAGGAATAGGGTGGTACTACCATCAAAAAAGAACAAACAGGATCAGAAAGACCATCCCACAGGCACAGGATCCCTCTGCTGAGAGGCTCCTGGAAGCAGGACACAGAGAGAAAGACAGAACAGTCTGTAACTCTGAAAACTGTAAAAAGCAATGGCATAAAAAACCCAGTACCAGCAGACAGCACGGTGGCCTTCCCAGCCCACAAAGATCAAGCTGAGTGCCCGTGGGCAGAGACTGAGGGCCACAAAGAAGCATGCCAGTCAGTACAGCTTCAGAGAGACTCTCCTGATTGACGAAATGAATCCTGAGTGTTCTTTAGCCTGAATAATAACTGTTACGTCACTAAACACCTGATCACTGTGAATGTGGTCTGTGAGTTCCTTGTGACCACTGCAATGAATGACTGAACCTAGCTGTCAAGGCTCGGGAGGGATGACTGTTGTCAGAATTGGTAAGATGGCAGCGAGAAGGGTCACATCTGACCCCGCCTCATAAGACTGAACCAGCCTTGGGATGTTGATCTGGATCCTCCTGACCCTCATGAAGTTGTTGGAGGTCAGACACTGCTCCCACGTCATTTCCCAATCATTGAAAAGTGGCTGCACCAGCATATCGACAGGGAATGGCTAGAATTTCACTTAGAACAGGATGTAGAATAAACGATATTACTGCTGATGTTCGAGAATCCTGGCTGAAACCAGAGAAGACCAGGAAGATGTTTACCTGTGTTTTACCAACCATGCAAAGGCATTCAGCTATGTGGATGGTAACAAATTATGCCTAACACTGCCAAGAATGGGAATTCCAGAACACTTAACTGTGTTCATAAGGAACCTTTAAAAAGACATAGAGGCAGGCATTCAAACAGAACAATGGGATGCCACACGGTAGAGGCCAGGAAAACCATGTGTCTCAGACTTGTACCCTCTCACTAATCTGAGCTGTACACTGAGGAAATAATCCAAGAAGCTGAGCTATCTGAAGAAGAACACAGCACCAGGTTTGGACAAAGGCTCCTTAACACCCCATGATACACCAACGACACAGCTGAACTGGGGCAAAGAGAAGAGGACTTGGAGCGCATACTGATGAAGATGAAAGATGACAACGAGAAAACAGAAGCCCTGACAACTGGACCAGTAAGAAACACTTATGATGAATGGACAAACTACTCAAGTTGTTGAGAATCTGCTTGCATCCACAAACAATGTCCAAGGAAGCATCACTCAGGAAACCAAAGGATGCACCGCACTGATCAAACCTGCTGCAAAAGATTTCTGTCAAGTGTGAAAAGTAAAGATGTCATTAGGCATTAAGGCATGTCTGACTGAAGTCACAGTGTTTACAGTCACCTGATATTCATGGGAAAGCTGCACAACAAATAAGGAAGACCCAAGAATAACTGATGCCTTTGAATTTTGGAGTGGCCCGAGTATACTGCATGCAGCATGGACTGCCAGAGTAACAAACAAATCTCTCTTGGAAAGAAAACAGTCAAACTGCCTATTAGAAATTTCACACACTTTGGACCTGTAATGAGAACGGGGCACTTCCTGAAGTAGGATATTATGCTTCTGTCAGAGGGTCAGTGAAAAAGAGGAAGGCCCTAGGCAAGAGGGACACAGTGGCTGCTAAAATAGGACTGGGAGGAGGAGCATGCTGTTGTGCAAAGGCTTGCTAGGAGCCAGAAGGGATTTGATGGCACATAACAACAACAACAAATGCTGGAAATGACTTTTAAGGAAGACCTCGCTGTCTGGTTGTGCATGTAGAGGACTGAACTCTGACTTCTAGAACTTCCACTGCACTGCACTTTCCTGTTCCAAAAGATGACTCAGCAGTGTCCACGCATACTGGTCACACAATCCCACAGTGCACTGAGCTTACGAATTGGCAGGTTTTCATTTCCTCCATGTGGACACTGGGAAAGTATTCAGTCTCACACTAGTTACCACAGAGGCAGGTGTGGGCTCTACAGACCTGCAAACACAAACCCAATCAAAACTATTGCCATCAAGTTGATTCTGACTCACAGGAACCCTACAGACAAGAGTAGAGCTGTCCCATAGAGTTTCCAAGAGTCGGTTGGTGGATTCAAACTGCTGACCTTCTGGTGAGCAGCTACGCTCTTAAGCACTTCAGCACCGAGGCCCTGTATGCAAATTAATCTTTAAGAACAAAGTTATTTGAAAACTTGCTATAATTCTGTGGTAATGAAGAAAATGCTTCACTGATAAAGTTAATCAAGTAAAGGATCTTTCAATAACGAGGTCCTATTTGGACACCTCACAGAGGCTGTCTTTGTGAAGTTACAACACCCATGTTTATCATGTTTTTGATTAATCTTGACAAAACAGCAAAACCTACAAGGTTTTCTAAAGGAAACCAATGTTTTAAAGGACAGAGTAGCAGGAACAGCCGCTTGGGGACCACAGTTTCTGGGGATATCTAGGCTAATTAGCACAATGAAGTTGTTCTGAGAAAATGTTCCACATACCACTTTGGTGACTGGCGTCTGGCCTCTTGAAACCTACCAAGTGCCCATCTAAGTGGCATCAACTACTCCCAATCCACCTGGAGAAGTGGTGAACAAAGGACATCAAAGACAAGAGGAAAACAGAAACCCAGCATACAAAAGGGGTCACGTGATCCAGAGACTTCAACAGCATGCGAGAGGACTGGATGGTGCCTGGCCACCACCGGTGGCTGCCCTGACGGGCAACACAAGGTAAAGTCCCTGATGTAGCAGGAGAAAGGTGGGTGTGCAAACAAGAATTCTACTAACAGACCACGTTATCAAAAAGTGTACATTTGATGGTCCATCAGACAAATGGTCCCCTAAAGATACGGCCCCCACACTCTCTGTTAGCCCAGAGCCCAAAAGAGGACCAAAGACAACTCCTGAAATGAAGACTGAACTGTAAGACACAGTGTGATGCTGGCAAAGAGGATGCTTCTTGGCTTAAACACATATACAAGGCTGGCTGAGCAGTTCCTCTTCAGAGGTGAGAGGACAGAGTGGACGGGTACAGAAGTTCGTTGAATGGATATGGGAAATACAGGGTGGAAAGAAAGAGTGCGCTGTCACAGGGTGGTTGGGGTGAGAGTGGTTAGGGTTGCCCAGTAATGTTGTGTTTGGGGTTTTACATGGCAAATTGACCTGGACTGCATACTTTTACTTAAAGGACAATAAGAGATTTAAAAAGAGAGAGACAGAGTCAATTCCAAAGCAGAGAAAAGATCTTACCAGCAATAAGGAAGAACACCCAGGAGCAGAGAACCATCCTTGAGATCTGGGATCCCAGCACTAAGGATCCCCTGGAAACAGGAGACAGAAAGATCAGGATGTTTGGGAAAAGCAACAACAGTAGGAGACTGTTGCAGGCTCTGCGGCCCAGAGAGGAAGAGAGCTTGCTGGTGGAGTAGGGTGCCTCTGGCAATCATCAGCACCTGAGTTCTATGTGAGATGCAATGAATTACTGAAACTGGTAGAGGAAGTACAGAGTGCCGTGGAGGGACAAGTGGTATCAGAACTGGCCAAGATGGATGAGAGAAGAGACAAATCTGAATTCTGCCTCGCAGTCATCTTCTGAACCATTTAACATCTATTTTATCACATCCATTACTTTCCTGATCCACAACCAATCTCTGTACCCAGGCCTCCTCATATTCTTCCTGACATTCTATCTACCACGCTCCCGCGTGATGTCCTTCATTCACTGTTGATGTTTCCAAAAATCTATCTGGAGTCCAGGAACTGGAGTGTTCTATTTTAAATCTCAGATACACTCTGTCCTATCTTTGCTGAATACCCAACAGTGCCTGTCTACTGGGCTTAAAAAACCCAGAGTAGTCAGCACAGTTCTAGAGGACCTGCTGCTATAGCCTCCACCGAGGCTCACACCACCTCCAAATCCCAAACCATGGTTTTTTTTCACTGCTTCAGTCATCCCTGAAATTCATTAAGGAATACAGATACTGAGTGCTCTGCTCCCTCAGGGATTTACACATTAATGTTTCCCAAATGATTCTTTCCATCCTGATCCATCTCAGATGTCATCAGTCCTACTCAACCATGTATGGAGCTGAATCTAACTAAGTTTTTGAATCTTTCCTTAAATAATCCACAATTTATCCTGACTCTCAGCATGAGTCCTTTTAGTAAAGCTATTAGATGTCTCTGGTTTTTCATTATTTATTTAAAACTGTCTTCCACGTGAGACAGTAAACCTATGGACAGACTGACTCTCTGTGTATTGTTTTCTACTTCTTTCTGGCCTGTGACACTGACCACTGAGGACACATACAGATTATCACCTGTTGCATGTACTCTTGGGAAACCCTGGTGGCGAAGTGGTTCAGTGGTACATCAACTAACCAAAAGGTTGGCAGGGCAAACCCACCACATGCTCCTTGGAAACTCTATGGAGCCATTCTACTCTAATCTATAGGGTCACTATGAGGCAGAATCGACTTCATGGCAAAGAGTTTAGGCTTTTGGGGTATACACTCCTGAGCAGTACTATCCAAATGAATCTTTCACTGAGGCATACAGGTTCTCTTTCTGAACAGTGTAAGAAGGCAGACACTTGCCCGACACGGCTACCAAACACTTAAAATGTGACTAGTGTAACTAAGGAACTCCACTTGTTCTTCTGAATCAGAAAGGGTGTGCATGTTGCCATCACGACAACCCAGAACTTCAGAGCCTGGTTCTTGCAAGCCTGTCACACAGGATATAGAGCTTGTAAAGGGAACACGCAGTCCAACTGCTTTGTGTTGACATTATGAAGGTCTACCTCAACTGGCAGGAGGGGCACCATCAGAGAAGTTGACATCTGAAGTGAGACCATCAGATGCCTAAGGTTACAATGTTGTCTTCAATCAGAGGAAATACCTAGTGCAAAGGGTGAAAGGCAAAGAACATCTTCACCTCAATGAAAGGCCTTAAAACGTGCACTGTGCCTCATGACATGGGCCTCTGGATCTCACCCAAACAGTTCTTCTACCTGCATTTTACCAGGCATCAGTTTCCTTCACAGAGATAGGTATCTAAGGAGGAAAGAGCCTCTCTTCTTCCCAAGATCCCAGTTGGACTGTAGATATCATTTAGAGGAAGAACAATCAGCTAATACTCCACAAGACATTTTCTAGATCCAGTCTCAAGGTGTTGTCAGGGTGGGGTAGAGCCACAGGTAGACGACGTGGGATGCTGCTTCCAAAACTCCTAAAATGTGGAAGCGGTTTTAGAATTTGGTAATGCTTAGAGCCTGGGAGACTTTGTGTGTGCCTAACAGGAAAAGCCTAGATTGTCAAAGACAAAGCTGAGGAGGCTCCAAAGAAAGTGAGGATGGCCATACATCAATTCTCACTCAGTTGTAGAGAACACACGGGATGTCAGCAAGAGAACATTGCTAGAAAGATGCATGCTAAATGTGCTTAAAAGAAAATGACAAACACAGAGTTGGTCAGCGGAAGAAAACAGATGCTTTTTACACACAAAGAACTTGTCTGAATTACCTTCAAATGTTCCGTGGCAGGCAGACTTTTAAGTGATGGATTTCCATAATTAGCTAAGGAGGTTTCTCAGGAAGATCTTAAAGGTGCAGCATGGGATCTCCTTGCTGCCTAGAGTGAAAAGTGAGGAGAAAGAAATGGACTTAAAAATGAACTGTGTAAAATTCAAACAGAACTTAAAGACATGGAAACTTCTGCTATACAAAGGACATGTAGTCTAGAATTTCCACCAAGCATACGGCTGCACCATCTTTTGAAAAAGAGATTAAGCCAGTCACTGATGATTCTAACCAACTACCAGAGCAGAAATTGCATCAGCTAAGCCATAAGGGGACAGAGAAGGAACAAAAGGAAACCTCTTTGATTTCCATAGACAGGGAACTGGTCAAAGGAGTTACAACCCTTGACTTTCAAGAAAAGTACAGGGCCATGCTTGGAGCACTCCAAACATCAGCAGACATGTTGGAAGGAGCACGGGAAACAGGCAGGGCTGCTTTCAAAGTATAAAGTTGCAGCCTCTGTTTTAGTTATCTAGTGCTGCTTTAATGAAAATACCACAAGCAGATGGCTTTAAAAAGAATTTTTGTTTTTTAGATTTTTATTATGATTAAGTATACAATCCAAGTCAATTTTGCACACCCGCCTCTGTACAACTCTATCTGCTCTGCCTAACCTGTGACAGCACACTCCTCCTTCTCACTCTTTACTACTAGTATTCTCCCAGTGAGGACCTGTGCCCTCCTCTCCACCTTTTCCTCTCTCCTCTACAAAGAAATCGGTAGTGCAGCCTTCTAGAAATGGGTAACGCCATAAAGTGCACACACCACATGCTCACTCTTGGTCCCCAAATCCAGTCCATTCTTAGTCTGAAGTGTTGACCTCAGTGCTGGTCTCAGGTCTGGGGCAGCAGCAAGTCTAGGGACCATGTTCCCAGGGGACCCTCCGGGTTTTCAGACCATCACTGTGGTGTTTTAGTAGAGCTCTTCCCCTGCACACCTCTTTTTCTCCTGTTGTGTCAGGGACTCTACATTGTATTTCCTATCAAGAAAAATCTTACTGGTCATGTACAGCAAGCTAAAAGATCAAATTCAGGGTGACAGTTCATGCGGGCGGCTTTCTCTGCTGGCACTGGAAGAAGCTCCTCGTCCTCCATGTCCCTCTGGACTGGAACCTTCTGAGGCACAGGGACCCCGGGCTTTTCCAAAGGATGTGCTCAGCTCCTGCCACTGCTTTTTGGTTGCATGAGATCCCCAAATGTTACCCTGCCTCCCTCCCTGTTATATTCCAAGAGGCCACACCAAGCCACAAGACAATCCCACACATTAAGTCCTGTCCCACCAACTCAACTGCAGCCCATCCACCCTCATTAACATCAGAGAGGCAGGATTTACAACAGGAAGGACATTACACAACACCAGGAATCTCTGCCCAGCTAAATGGCTACAAAGATCTGGGGGGCGGAGGGGGCGACACAATTCAATCCATTACAGCCTCCTACGTTTTAAAGAGTCAGATCTTCATCCACTCAGTTCTGGGAGATGGGATCACTGCCCACACCTCAGGGGACAAGGCTGTCATGCCCAGAGGGCCTACTGGAGTTCAAGGCATGAATCTGCCACTGACATGGACTAGGAGAACGGGATTCCTCAAACCAACGGGCTGCAGGTGCCATCCTAGTGGGCCTGGAAGGTGTAGCTGAATCCCAGAGCCTAGGGCCCTCCACCCAGAATCCAGAGAGCATGGCCCACACCCAGAGTCTGTACAACAGGGATAATGTCCAGATGGTACCAAACAGCACAGGATTATTTTGTAGCCTTGACAGCTAAAGTAAATTGTTCTGCTGGATTTTGGACTTGCTTGGTGCCCACTATCCTTTCTTTTCCTTCAATTTCTCCCATTTGGAAGGGAAATGTCTACCTGTTGCACCACTGTACTTCAGAAACAATGTTTTAGATTTCACAGGCCTACCGATGCAGAATTTGGCCCCTGATAAAAGATTCCTAAAGTCTCAAATATGATTGATAGAGATGATTCAGAAGATGCGATTCCAGTCTTTGAGTTGATTTAAGACCACTCAGATAACGGGATGGGGTAACTGTGTTTTGTATGTTGCCAGGACATGAATTTGGAGGCCACGGTGAGGAAGAAAACCCTTATGGCATAGTGGTTAAGTGCTACGGCTGCTAACCAAACACTGAGCAGTTGAAATGCACCAGGCACTCCTCATAAGCTCTACGGGTCAGTTCTACTATGCCCTATAGGGTTCGCTATGTGTTGGAACTGATTCCACGGCAGAGGTTGTTGTTGTAAAGGGGGGAATCTTATGGACTGAACTGTGTTCCCCCCCCCCAAATTTGTGTTGTCAACCTTAGCCTCTATGGTATGGTTATGAGCCTATCTGCAAATGGGTCGTCTTAGTTACGCGAATGATGCAGGATCAGTGTAGGGCATTATCTTGAGTCAATCTTTTTTGAGATATTAAAGGGATTAAATAAGCCAGCCAGAAATCAAAAATCGGAAAATGGGGTACCAAGCCACATGAAGATCACCCAAGGACAGAAGCTCAAAGAAACAAAGACCTTCCAAAACAGCTTGCAGACACACAGCTTTTTCCTACAGCACTAACCAAACTCAGCCTTCGAACCGCCTAAATGGTAAGAAAAGAAACGTGTTTGTTCAAGCAACCCACTTGTGCTCTGTCTGTCACAGCAGCATCAGAGAACTAAAGGGATCCTACTGGCACAGTGGGTAAGGGCTCAGCTGCTAATCACAAATCAGCAGTACCAATTCACGAGTAGCTCCTTGACAACTCTACGGGGCGGTTCTACTCTGTCCTACGGAGTCCCTACGAAATGGGTACAACTCAAGGGCACTCAACAATGACAAATAACTAAATAAAACACTTTTGTAGCAAGGTTCACAGGTTCACAGAAGGGCCAAATAGTGGAAATAACTCAAATTCCCATCTGCAGATGCATGGATAAATAACTCCATATAATGGAAATGAAGTTTTCATAAATGCTACAATATGAACCTTGAAAATACTAAATGAAATAAGTCAGACACAAAAGGACAAATATCCTATGACCCTACTTGCATGAAACACCTAGAATAGGCAAGTGTATAGAGACTGAAGTTTATTAGTGGACAAACCACACCCACTGCCGTCAAGTCAGGTCTGATTCATAGTGACCCTATAGATCAGAGCACAACTGCCCCCTAGGGTTTCCAAGGAGCGCCTGGTGGACGTGATGCCGACCCCTTAGCAGATGAGGCACACATCACCACCAGTGTTTCTTTACTAGTGGTTACCAGGGGCTAAATGGAGGGAGGAAGTGGAGTTATAGCTGCAGTGGACAGGGGTTTCTGCTGAGGATGATGGAAAAGTCTGGACACTGGTATTGGTGATGGTTCTACACACAGCGAGAGTTAATATTACTAAATAGGGAAAAAACCTTCAAAAAGAAAAAGATGTTACATATATTTTACCAAACACACACAAACGCAGATTGGAGTGACATGAACATTAAAACACGATCAAGTAAATAAATAAAGCAACTTAGTGTCTTGGATTCAGTGTGTTAACTAAAATGAGGAGAATTTAGACACTATTGGTAACAAAGAGAGGAAAGTGGGTATTTCCAAACTTTCATGCCCACCTTAGGCTGTACTCACCTATGAGAAACTACAGCGTGCAAATGCACTTCACAAGGTCATGAAATCTCAGTCACCTTCTTAATGTGAAAAAGAGAACTACTTCTAGGTTAAAAAAAAAAAAGAAAACCTGAGAGTTGTAATTTTACACAGATTAAAACAAAAAAGAGATTAAATTAACGGCATTTGAGCTAGCAATCATTTCACAAACTTGACATTTAAGACACTGCTCTTTTGAAATAAAATATATACAGTTGCTCCTTCACCTTCTGGTGTTAGTTACCCTAGAGTGGATTTCAATTGATGGTCACTGCATGTGTGCAGAGGACAACTTCTCCACATGGTTTTCAAGGCTGGGACTTTTGTTAACAGATCACCAGGCTTGTCTTCCAAGACACAGCTTGGGTTTGAAGTCATGACCTTTCCTCTAGTAATCTTAACCATTTGCGCCTTCCAGGAACTCCCTACTTGGCTCTTTATGGTCTATATGTTCTCCTATTTTCTTATACTTACATTCCATAGATTGGAAAAATGTGTTTAGGACCTTCATTCTACATTACACTTAGTTTCAAAGGAAATATATTCTCTCTAGTCATACTACAGATGCCACACATTGTTTACTCACCTTAAGTGTTATTTCTTTATGTTCAAAATTCTAAACTACGATTCTAACCAAGTTGCACATTTCTCATTTACGTAAGGAAGGGTTGTGTAAAATCATTATTACAAATTGATGAGGTACCATTTGCAGTGATGCGGTGTGGCTGCCAAACAATCAGTGAATCTGTCTCAGAAGAAGTAAACTTGAATGCTCCCTAGAAGCAAAGATGACAAGACTGTATCTCACATACTTTGGCCATGTTATTGTGAGAGATCAGTCCCTGCAGAAGACCATCATGCTTGGTAAACTACAGAGAGATGGCTTGATACAGTAGCTATAATGGATGCAAGCATAAAAAAATGACTTTATAAAGTCACAGGCCAGTCAATATTTTGTCATATTGCACATGGGGTCACTAGGAGTTGCAAACTCAAGAGACAGTAATTTAATAATGTGTGGCTGACCCTCAAGGATCTACTCAAGTATTGTGATTTGTTCTGGGGTTCAATCACTGACCTTTCAATCAGCAGCTGAGTGCATCATCATAGCGTACCACCAACGGTCCTCTTTATAACATATACCTCCCATCTAGCCCTCATTCTTATATTTACTATTATGAAATTGGCAATATGAATGACTTTAGCTCCAAGAAGCCTTCAACCTAATAGCAAAAACTGTGGTTGAATCACCAGGATCCAAGCTGGCTAAGATCCTGTCTCAGTTAACCACTAAATTCTCTGACAATCACTGGGTGTTTGATCTTCATAAATCCCTCATCGGCCACATTATACTGTATCTGCAGACCAGGGAGGAATGGCCATATCCTTTTTCACATAATCACGATGAAAATGTCTGCTTTATAGCCACAGAAAAGCCAGGAAACGTGCCTGTTATTTGCCTCCTGAATTTGGGATAAATTTGAGATACATACGGGGAAAGATGCAGCAGTTGGCTTCTGGGAAGATTACAGCCTTGGAAACCCTATGGGGCAGGCTACTGTCCTACAGGGTTGTTATGAATCAGATTTGACTTCAGGGCAAAAATTTTTTTAAACCTTTCAAAATCCACCTACTTATTTTCAACTTATGGTTTAAATGCATATCTTAAACACCTATAACCATTAAAAGAATAGATATATACAAACCTTATCATAATCTTATTTTCTGTATGAACAGCAACACTCAAAGTGCTACAGCGCACCAGACAGGGTGGGCGCAGGGCATTCAGAGTCCGGCCAAGCGTCCTGAGCTTCCCGACTGCATTTATCAACAAATGGCCAAGTGAAGTTGATTCTGCTGACCTGAAAAACCACTTTTACTGAGCTAGAGTCCCACGATTTTACCCGTTATTGCACCCAGAGGCACTGTGCCACCCACCTACCATGCATCCAGCCTGTGGTAGTTAAGACAGCTGGTGTGTCCAGTGGCCTGAAAGCCACAAGGCGGCCGTTCAAGAAAGACGTTGGAGGGAGCTCCCCCCATGGAACACTCACCCCCCAGGAACCTTTCCCCTCTACACAGTCCAGCTATGGCACGGCCCATGGCTCTCGAAGGGCAGAGAGCCAGGAAAGTGTAGAAAAGCGGGAGCACAGCCTCCAGGTCACTGGGCTGTACTTGCTGCTGGACCAAACAAAACACACACAAACCTAAAACCTCCCTCACACATGAGCAACCGTGGGACCCAGCATGGCTGCCAGCCCGTTGACTTCCGCTTCCGGTTCTTAGCACAGCTTTCTTGCAACCTCGGGGCTCCGGACGTGGACCCAGAGGGCTCCACCTAGTGGCCGTGGAGTTCAGTGCCTTTGCCTTGGACTAAGGATCCATCGGCTGATGGCTTGACTGCCTCTGTAAACAAAAGCCTGAGTTTTCTGAAATGCCTAAAACTTAAAAGACAGTTCAGAATGCAAAGATTTCTAACATGCTTGGGGAGCAAAGGAAGATGTATTTGCATACTTGTCCAATTGAAAGTTAATATCTACCTCTCATACGGATTTGTCAGTCTTTAAAATTCTTGAAAGTGCCACCTTTGGCTTCTCTTTCATGGTTTGTCTTCTCTTGCATACCAGGTGCCTTTCCTCAGGAATAGGCCACTGACTTCGCTAACCCAGTCTGAACGCTGCAAGAGCTGAGGACAATTGAGAGGGGTGCTTTCCAGGAAGAGAGGCAGGTAAGCACTGTTCTTTCTGATGGTAAAAGGTGAAGTCCTTTTGAAAACGACTACTAAAAACAAATTTTCCTTTTTTCTCAGGTACACACATGTATAACAAGTTCATAACGTGTACTCATCTGAAATAGTCAATGCCTCAGTTTTGACATTTGGATATATACTTACATAACCTCAAAAGGGCCCATTTTATGGGAATTTGCATAAAATGAGAATTCCAGAACAATTGTGCTTTTAAGGAATCTGTACATGGATCAAGAGGCAGTCATGCAAACAGAACAAGGGGACACTGTATGACTCCAAGTCAGGAAAGATGTGCGTCAGAGTTGTATCCCTTCTTCATACCTTTTTAATGTGTATGTCCAGCAAATAATCTGAGAAGCTGGTTTCAACAAAGAACAACAAGGCATCAGGACTAGACGATGACTCACTAGCCTTCATTACACAGGCAACCATCTTACTTGCTGGAAGTGAAGAAGACTTGAAATACTCACTGATGAAGATCAAAGACCACAGCCTTCAGGATGGATTGCACCTGGTCATGGATTCACTGTGTTCCCTCAAAAATCTGTGGCAATTTGGGTGTGCCATAATTCCTGGTACTGTGTGATCTGCCTCCATGTTCCTGCCTCTATAATATTCATAAGTTGTGTTAGCAGAGCAAGATTCAATGTGTAAGTTGGTTTTGTGGGTTGAGGTGCTCTCTTGAGATATAAAGGAAAAAATCTAGCAGAGAGAACAGGGAACCTCACACTATCAAGAAAGCAGCACAGGGAGAAGAGTGCATCCTTCAGAACTGAGGTTCCTGCACCAAGATGCTCCCCAACCAAAGACTGATACAACACAAGAACTTTACTCCAGAGTTGACAGAGGGAAAGCCCTTTCCCTGAGTGTGGCCTTGTAACTGACTGGACTGTGTAAGAATGAACTTTTCTCTTTGAAAGCCATCCACTTTGTGGTATTTCTGTTAGCAAAGCACAAAACATCAACATCAAGAAAACAAACATCCTCGCAACTGGACTGGTAAGCAACATTGTGATAAATGGAGAAAGCACTGAGGTTGTCATAGATTTCATTGTACCTTAGCTTTTTCTTCTTCTTTCCCAAGTTCCACAGCTTGGTTATGGATTGAGGAATCCTATTCTAATGAGAGGCCAAACCTTTGCCTTTAAGGGAGAGTATATACATAAAGAATAAATTAAACTTTTACACAGAAATCAGAAAAAAAATTGTTATTTTAAAAAGGAAAACCCCAATGTTTTGTTTTATATGGTATCTAATATTAAAGCTCTTCAAAATCTCATGAATTGATAAAACTTTTGTCTGACAATGGAAACTTCAGACCTGATCAAATAAATATTTTTCAATAAATCTTATAGTGTAGTACCCCTTTAAATAGCAAAAATGAACTTACCTATCAACCCACAGAAAAACAACACGGAAAGCAAAAGTATATCAAGTGAAATTATGACAAATATCTATTAATTTAATACTAGTAACTTACCTGAACGGTTTTGGAGATTATGTTAAGTCTGTAATTGAAAGAAAGCTTGTCTCAACAGTCCAAGTCTTTACTCAACTTCTACTATGTCCCATATTTTGCCCAGTCTAGGTTCTATCAACTGGCTTTGGAAATCACAGTCTCTCTGGTCAGCTGACCAATTCTTTTCCTAGGGCTGAAAAATTTTTTACAGGCCGTTTCAGATGTGTCTCAAGCTTCCCCTGCAACAGAGAGAATTTGTTTACAGCTCTTTCACAATTTGGATTCACCCAATTTCAGATAATTATAATCCAGTGCCGTTGAGTCAATTCTGACTCATAGCAACCCCATAGGACAGAGTAGAACTGCTCCACAGAGTTTCCAAAGAGCACCTCATGGATTAGAACTGCCTATCTCCTGGTTAGCAGAGTAGCACTAAACCACTATGCCACTAGAGTTTCCTTGGATAATTATAGACAGTAGCAATTCTTGTTTTTATTTGTCTTAAAAATGTCTCTACCTAGTAGGAAAGGGTCTTTTAGAAGCTGTTATAGAGCTATACCACTTCAGAGGCTGGAGAACAGGGAGGGGTGATCTTGCCCTGCCCTCATTCCTTTGACTCATAAAAGATACATGCTTCAGTTGATCTAGGAGTTTTGAAGGGCAAAAGATAATTTATTTCCCTTTCACTCTTATGCAACTATTACTTTAAGACAAACATGCCTTTTATCTTGTCTAGGACCTTCAACCAAGGTCTGTAAGTTAGTCTTTGCAGTTTAATCACAGTTATTTTCTTGATCTACTCAAAATTCTGCTTTCTTAGCCACCTCAACTGGAAACCCTGGTGGCGCAGTGGGTTAAGTGCAGCATCTGCTAACCAAAAGGTCACCAGTTGAAATCCACCAGGCTCTTCCTGGAAACTCTATGGGGCAGTTTTACTCTGACCTCTGGGGTCACTAGTAGTTGGACCTGACTCGACAGCAGTGGGTTTTTATCCATCTCAATTGGCTTAGCCAAGATATTCCCCACCCCGATTAGGAGGATTTGGGCATGAAAGATTTCTTTGACATGTGGAACCAGCTGTCTGTTTCCAAGAATTTCAACCAGAAATATCCTTAAATCAGACCGGAGGTGTGGGGGGATTCTTCTACAAGTAAAGCTTATACTGGCCATGACTCGACAAGACAGGGAAGTCTGAACAAGACATATAAGACAAAGAGACTTAAGAAACACTTAACAGAAAAACATTTCTTCACAAAAACAGAGACAGTGCAAATGATAGCAGGAAAAATAAAATCAAGTCCAGGGTTAAATTGGCCAAAGTTGCAACCTGAGGTCAAACTTTTGAAGTTTTCCACACACAACAAACACTCTGCCTACCTGACTAACACAATCTTTCAAAACTTTTTATAGAAAATTACAAACCAGGGGTCTCTGCAACTGAATACAAACTTGACCAAAATACTGAGTGGCTGAAAAACAGGCTTATGGACAGAAGGCCGTATGAAAAGTAAAGCTGGTTGGGCAGAAAGAGTTTAAAAGAAGTCACCTGGCTCTACCCAAGGGCCAAGGAAGTGGATGACCCACACAATCAGAAACTAAGGTGGGGTTACAGTGAATGGGAGAAGAGGGAGTCCCCACCAAGTGCAGAAAAATGAGAGGCATCAGTCTTGGCAGTTGCTTATTTCTCCACTGCAGGCAAGTGAATATCTTCAGGACAGACACACACGGTGTCAGTCAGAGGTGAGGACAGAGATGAGAGAAAAGGAATGGTCCAAGAAGACAGAGTACCAGCAGATTCTTTTCTCCAGGATGAGGGCAACAGTGGCCAAGAATGGAGTGGGGTGAGTGGGTCTGATCCTACCCACAAGGCTTTATGGATGTCTCCTCCCTGTTACCAAAAGCCTAGGCCTTCCAGGACGTTTCCCTAGGACTTAACTGCAACATTGAAACCCAAAGACAAAGCGGGCCAAGACAGTTGAGGGCTATCAGTCCCTGGCCCTCTATTCAAAAAGAGAGGCCACAAACCCATGCATCCAGGGCTTTCTAAAGAGAAGACCAAACACAAGGGAAAAAGGGGACTAGTTGTACCGTGGAGGAAGGAGAGACAGGTAAGTTTGAAAAGCAAAGAATAAAGACTTTCTTGTTCCTTTACCTGTCCAGAACCCAGAGTAGTCACACATCTTTGGACAAGGCTTGGAGTCACAATTGTCTGGCAACTGCTTGTCTGGTCCTTTCAATGAGGTAGGTTGTCCATATTCATCCTTCAGGGTCAGGGGTCTTTCATTGTGGACACAGGGAAGCTTAAATATGATAAATCTGGAACGATGTTCAGACTCACAGCGGGAGTTCATGATTATGAAGAAAAATGTTCAGACTAAACTTGAGGCCAGATGGAGCCATCCAAAGGTTATCAATCAGACAGGAACCACATGGACATAGATGAAGCACAGAAACCCTGAGGGCATACCGGTTAAGTGTTGTCTGCTAACCAAAAAATCAGCAGTTCAGATCCACGAGGTACTCCTCAGAAACTCCATGCGGCAGCGTAACTCTCTCTTACAGCGCCAGTATGAGTTGGAATCGACTTGACAGCAGTGGGATTGGTTTTTTGTTTTTTTGTCTAGACCATGGAAGAGGGTACTGCAGCCATTCTAGTGAGAGATGTTGGTGGCTTGCATGAAGACTGAGGGAATGCACACACACTGAATACAAGGACCTATGAAATATTCGGCAGGCAGAAGAGATAGCCTGTGGTGACGATGGACATGGGAGGTGACGAATAAGAAGCACCAAGGTTGGCACAGGCTCTGCATTTGGTGACAGGGGAAGGAGCAGTTTCAGGGATGATGAGGACTTCAGAGTGGCCATGTTGGGGCCAAGCAGTCGAAGTAATGTCCCAGGAGGGGAGTGGGCAAGGGGTATGGATTTGGACACCCAGAGTTGGTCAGCAGAATCCACAGAAATGGATGAGTTCATCAGCAAATTAAGAACAACACAGGAAGAGTTTGATACGAATAATGGTAGAGAAACAATTTCATTACCAATTAGAGCCTGAGGCCTTTCTTACTTATGGGCTCAGCTGTCAGGACAGGTGACATAGAGGATGCTGGGAAGGACATGGAAGTCACAGCTTCTGCAGAAGAAACACCAGAATGGAAATCTAAGGAGAATGCTCTCTAAGAATATGCCAGTGCCTAGTAGGGATGACGTACTGTCCTAGCCATGTGGTGGTGCTCCAACAGCTGGCTTTTCAAAAGAGAAATTTTATTCTGCCAGTATACAGTAGACTACAAGTCCAAATTCAGATCCAGTGGAAGACTTTCACTGTTGGCTCTGCAACGAGGTCTTTGCCTTGACTTTTCCCCTGGCTGGGGAGTATCTAAAGCACAGGGACCCGAGTTCCTTCTCCAAGCACGTGCTCTGCTCCTCCTACTCCTTCTTGTTGCTGTAAGGTCCCCAAATCTCTCTGCTGGCTTCTTTCTTTTATATCTCAATGGATTGCCTCAAAGCACAACACAATCATACACACTGAGTCCTGCCTCACCAACACAACTGTCACCTATCCTCCCTCGTGAACATCACAGAGGCAAGGTTTATAGCATATAGGAACATCACACAGTATCAGGAGTAATGGTCTAGTCAAATTGCTACACACATCTTTGGGAGGACACCACTCAAACCATGACAGGCACTAAAGATGGGAATGCACAGTTCTCTGTGACACTCTCAGCCCAGAAACAGAGCATTAGGCTCAAGCAGGTCGGCAAAGAAGAGACTGTCATTATCCCCAACTGGAGCCACAATCTATGCATGTCTACTGTAGGACCTTTTCCTTTTCTGATGGTAAGTACTGGTTGGGGAGAGACTGGCAGGTCCAGGAGCTCCTATTGTTCAGGAGATGTGGAGTGGCACCCCATTACAGGGTCTGCAGTGCTCATTGGACCTGGCCAGATTCATTATCCTAAAAACAACACTGTTCCTCCAAGATATAGGCAGGTGCTGCCCTCAGCTGCTGTTAAAAGATCAAGGACATCAAAGAGGGACACTACCACCTGCTAAGACCATCGGCAAGGGGACACGCGTCAGAGTCAAGTTATCCCAGCACATCATCATGGGCAAAGACGTAGATGATGAGAGTCAAAAACAGCCCACAGACATCCTCCAACCTCCTGACACCAGACTTAGAGATAAAAATCATGAAGGATCGCCATAATCCAAATATTTTAATGCTGTTGCAAGTTACAGAGAATAACCTCATCTTTGGTATAGTGACGGAATATGTACCTGGAGGGGACTTGCATGATCATTCAGAGACTCATGGCTTCATCAATGAAAAAGTGTCCCTGATGAAATACCATTCATCAGTGAAGGCCCTACAGGTGTGCCACTACAAGTATATTGCGCACACAGATAACAAACCAAAAAATGTGCTCTTGGGTGGCAGAGAACATCAAGCTTGCTGACTTTGAGTTTGGAAACTGAATTCACCAAGGAGAGCAGGCTGAACACTTGCTGTGGGAGGCTCCCTTATTACGCTCCAGAACTCCTACCTGGATAAAAGTACCAGGGACACCCTCGTGGGTGTGTGGAGCCTGGGAGTCACTCTGTATTTCGTGGCAAGTGGATCTCCACCTTTTTATAGAGATGCCTTAAATGAGCTATGCAAGTAGGTACTGGAGGAAGAATACAATATTCCTTTCCACATGTCTATCTCAAGTGAACACTCACTGAGTCAAACACTCATTTGTCGCCAACTTGCTCCATTTTAACAGTACCACAAGGGTAGCTCTTATCCCAAAGCACATTAGTCTCTGACACCACATTGAACATGCTGCAGAGTCACTTAACGTTCTCTGCTGAGGAGGAAATCTACGTGGGAACTACCACCTCCTAAGAACCATCAGCAAGGGGACATCTGCCACAGTCAGTTTACCCCGACACATCAACACTGCCAAGAGGTAGCCAAGAAACAAGCTGAGAAGAGCCAACGGACATCCTCCAAACTCCAAACACTAGGCACAGAGATAAAAATCTTAAAGGATCTCCATCCTTCAAGAATTTTAATAGTGTTTCTAGCCACAGAGAATACCTACATCTTTGGTATAGTGATGGAGTACGTAACTACAGGCGTCCTGTGTGATCATCTGGAGGCTCACAGCTCCATGAGCCGAAAAGAGGCCCCCTGAAAATATTCGACCAATTAGAGTTGGCCTTGCAGGTTTGTCACAACAATTGTGTTATACACAGGGACATGAAACCACAACATGTGCTTTTGGATGACAGAAGGAACACTAAACTTGCTGACATTGGTTTGAGAACTGAATTCGCCAATGGGAGTGACCTGAATGTTTTCTGTGGCAGTTTCCATTACAGCACCTAGAATTCCTACAAGAAGAAAAGTACCACAGAACCCCTTAGATGTGTGGAGCCTGGAAATCACTGTGTACTTTAACAAAAGTGGATTTCTGCCACTGCATGACCACATCATGGAGAAACAATATGACATTCCATTCCACATGTCTAAACCATGTGAATACATGCTAAACCAAACATTCACTGAAGACACAAGAAAGACAACCATATCAGAAGACATGCTAGAACTTCCATATGTGAATATGGATAATGAAGAAAAACCAAAGAGGTACGTGCAGCCGCTCCGAGACTATGAGGACCCCAGATGAACTGAGGCCAAAGTGAACACAGCTGAAATACAGAAAGAGGGTCTTGACTCACTGTTGAATCAAAAATACAGTGACGTGATGGACACCCATCTGATCGTAGGTTACGACCTGAGATGGAGTCATGCCAGAACTGTGGAACCCCAGGGTGCAGCACATTGCACTGATAGCTACACACCTTCCTCAACCCATGGGCTATATCCCACCATCCATGCTAAACCCAAATGATGTAGCTATGTAGGTACGCCACACCTGCCATTCCCACCTATGACTACTACTGTTTCTATAACGTTTTCAACAATTTAGCTGATAAAAGGAAGGGGGCCTCCATCACATGTGCTTCTCTCTGTCTCCCTTGTAACGTCCTCCCTGCCCCAACAACCGAGGATAGCCTGGGCAGAGCTCAACCAAACCTTTGGGCTACGTTCCAAGGCTAGAAAAAGTGCGCTATTGGAACCCAGTAGATTCCCCACCTGTGTTTCCATGGCTACCACCTCTGCCCAGGCCATCAGTAAGAATGGTGGAGCATCAGCAGAAACCAGTTTCCCACAGTGAGTGTCACAACTAAGATGCTTCACTGATGAGCAGGTGGGAGGTACCTGACCAGATGGTGAACCCAGCTTCTCCCTCTGTCACTGGGAGTCATCCTGTACTTCATGGTAAGTGGACCTTGCCCGTTTCAGGGAGAAACCTGAACTGAGCTACAAAACGAGGCACTGCATGAAGAATATGATATTCCTATTCCACAAGTCTGTGCCACATGAATGCTGGCTGAGCCAGATACTCACTGGTGACCCGAGAACAAGAGCCACATCAGAGGACATTCTAGGACACTCACAGATGAAACTCATGATGAAGAAAACAAAAGGTGTATGTGCAGTCACTCCCAGATTGTGAGGGCCCCCGATGTACTGAGGCCACAGTGAACAGGCAGGAAGAGACGCATTACTCACTCTTGAATCAAAAATGCAATCATGTGAAGGGCATCAATCTGATCAAAGCTCACGACACATATGAAATGGAGAGTCATGCCAGGACCAAGAAACCCCAGACCACAGCGTACTGCACTGACGGACACACACCTTTCCACCCCATGACGAACATCCTATCAACCCTGCTAACTCAAGTGGAGTAGCTAGACTGTACCTGACATTCCCACCTGTGACCACTATTTCTGAAACTCTTTGAAGAGTCTGATAGAAACAAGAGGGTCTCAGTGGTGTGTTTCTCCTTGAGTCTCCCTTGCAAAGCCTTTCCTGCACCAACAACCCAGGATAGCCTGGGCAGTGTCCGACCAAACCTGGGTACTGTGCGCCAAGGTGGGAAATTGTGTAGTGCCACAAACAAGCATAGTCCCCGCAAGTGTTTCTGCAGCAGCCTTCTCAGCCCAGAACATCAATAAGAATGATGGAACCCCAGTGGAAACCAGTTTCCAAAAGGAAGTGTCAGAATTAAGCTCCTTCAATGACCAGCAGGTGCAGGAGATACCTCAGCAGACTGTGAACCCAGCCTCTCCCTCTGTCAAAGGCCAGGACATGTAGGGTGTCACTGGGAGATCGTTTAAACTCATAACTTTTTTGCACTTTTATCAAAAGGGAACAAAAGCTGTATGACAGCAAAGCTGCACAGAAGACACTCAGATCTCTAGAGGCCAACCACCGCTCTCTCGAGTTGAAGTGGAGGATTAAAAGTTTCAGTTCCATGGAGCCCAGTGAGATGATACAGGAGGTCTACCAAGCGGTGGACACCCACCAACAAGTACACGCAGCTGTGTATGAACAGCACACCAGGACTGCAGCACTTTGTTCAGCGCAAGATGGAGGTGTGCACACTGCCTGTGTGGACACTCCACAAGGGAAAAGGGAAGGGAATTTCAGGCACCTCTGAGGGCTTCAATAGCATCGCTTGAAAAAATAAGCAGGGAGCGTGTACTTCACAATGCTGCCAGCAGGTGCCAGGGACAAAAGAGGAGTTCTCACACTTAAGCTCCCACACAATCAGGCATTGTTTTCTTCTGTTGCACAGAGTCACTACGAGTTGGAGTCTACCTGAGAGGATCAAACCACATAACGTTGTAACAGGATTGAGAGAATATCAATTGAGATGTTTCACTAAACAGATGCAGTACTGCAAGCCCTCATCTGTCTCTACACAGAAATCTGGACAACAGCTACCCGGCCAACCAACTACAAGTCATCCTTTCTTATAGTCGTCCCAAAGAGAGGTGATCAAACACAACACAGAGATTACTATAAACCTTCTTTAATATCAAAAATGAGTAGAATTTTGCTGAGGATCGTTGTGCTGTGATTACTGACTTCTGTGCGAGGCCTTTCTAGTCATGGCCTTGTAACTCCTACCCAGGTGATCCGGCAGGACAGTGTGATAGTGTGGCTGAGGCCCACTGAGACCATTGGTCACCATCTCCTTAAGTGAGAGAGGGCAATGAGGGAGATTCAACTCACTCCAGGGCAGCGAGGGAGATTCAGCCACCACCAAGGAAGAATGGCCTTGGGCTGAGTCTTTGGCCCCGGATCACTGTGCTGTAAAGCTCTTGGAAGCAGGTGCTAGAGAGACCACAAGCTGAGAACTGATGGCAGGAGAGACCGAGGAGCAGGAGACATCATCATGGACTTCTCTTTTAGTGAGGTAGGGATGCTCTAACAGAAATACACAGAGTGGATGGCTTTAACAAAGGAAGGTGTCATGGATTGAATTGTGTCCCCCCAAATATATGTGTAGCCGTGTGGCTGGGCCTTCATTCCCAGTATCTTGTGACTGCCCTCCATTTTGCGGTTTTCCTAAACTGCATGTTAAAGGTTAGGGTGGGGCTGTAAATCTCTTCATAGGATCACCTCCCTGCTCCACTGTAAAGGGAGTATCCCTGGAGTATGGCTTGCCCCACCCTTAATCCTTTCATCCTACCAGAGATAAAAGGACAGAGAAGCAGGCAGAGAATTGGGAACCTCGTACCATCAAGAAAGCAGCACCAGGAGAAGGGCATGTCCTTCAGACCTGAGGTTCCTGAGCCAAGATGCTCCCGGGACAAAGACTGATGCAGTACCAGACTTTCTTCCTGAGCTGACAAGGGGAAAGCCTTCCCCTGGAGCAGACACCCTGAATATGGACTTGCAGCCCCTTCCAGACTATGTAAGAGTAAACTTTCTTTTATTAAAGCTATCCACTCTGTGGTATTTCTGTCAGAGCAGCCCTAGCTGACTGAAACAGAAGGTTTATTCTTACACAGTCTGGTAGGCTACGAGGCCAAATTCAGTATGTCCGCTCCAGGGGAGGGTTCTCCTCTTTGTCGGTTCTGCAGGAAAGTCTGGTATTGTATCAGTCTTTGCCCAGGGGCTGTCTGGGTGCAGGAACCTCAGGTCTGAAGGGCACGCCCTTCTCCTGTGCTGCTTGCTTGATGGTGTGAGGTTCCCAATTCTCTCCCTCCTTCCCTTTCCTTTTATCTCTTGCAGGATGAAAGCATTAAGGGTGGGGCAAGCCACACCCCAGGGAGACTCCCTTTACAATGGAGCAAGGAGGTGAACTTATAAAGGGATTTACAGTCCCACCCTAATCCTTTCACGTGCACCATAGGCAAACCACAAAATGGAGGACAGTCACAAGATGCTGGGAATCACGGCCCAGCCACCTGGCTACACATATTTTGGGGGTGATACAATTCAGTCCATGACTTCTTCCCACTGCACAAAGACAGAAATGTAAGTGCCTTTGATCGGTGGCTGAGAGCCAGGGAGCGGCTGGCTTTTAGGAGGTGGGCAGAATAGTCTTTGGGGAAATGTACAGTGGAAATCCTATGGAAAATGTAGTATCTCTTTGGAATCCACAGCTGGGAGTAACACAGGGAGCCTGAGGTCCTCTGTAAATAATGGGATCAAAACTATCAACAAGAAATAAAAGATAAAACGATCAAAACATTAACAACAACCTGGGACACTGAGATAAGCCCCATTATGCAAATTTCTCAAGATTGTTTTTCAGAAGAAACCAAAGATGGAAGCAATTCTAAGGACATGAGCAGAAACTCCCACTTCAACAGCTACATGTCCGCCCAACGGGAGCACCAGACATCCAGTCAGGACCTGCGGATGGAACCAAAGAACCACGACACTGCATGCACAACACCCCTTAAGAAGCCCTGCTACCAGTCCCAGAAAGCCTCAGAGAAAAGAACTTTCTAGATCCTCTAACTGGTTCAACCTCAAGTGACCTGCTTCAGGTTCAGGAGATCACCGTGGCAACTTTAGTTTCCTGATGGGTGGATAACTGGGCTCTGCCTCCCCCAGGCACCAGGGCGCAACCTTCACAGCAGCAAAATTTATTAAGTCAAAGCACCTTACAGACAGGGAAGGGGTCAGTCTCTATGAGTGGGGAAAGACCTGGTACAAAGCTTGTAGCATTCCTTATATTGCTCAGGGTAAAAGGTGCTGTCCTAGTCATGAGAGGTAACTATGAGGTAGTACCTGTATGTAGCCACATCTCAAACTGCCAAGAGGAATTGCTACATCTGCAATTACCCTACTCAAATGCTGATTAGGTGTTTAACAATCATATGATGAGGCGATCTATGGTGGCAATCTGGTTCTCTAAGCTCACCTGCTCATTTCCCCCTTGAGGTGACACAGGCCAGAAATCTTGAAGGGAACGGGGGACGTCGACTGGCTCTGGCTACTTCCTGCTGTTCGGGGTTGTAGTCCTGCCGACCCATCAGACCCGTGTTCTTCAAGTACCCTGTCTTGAAAACACTGAGATGCCTCATCTACCTACCACCTGGTCGGTGGGTATAGACTGTATATCCTTGTAGGACCATGAGACTCACTAGGAATGGTTGTAGCTTGGAGCCATGTCTTTTATCTTAGAAGCCAAATTTAAGATGTGTCATATGTTGTCCTGGACCTGGCCAGATTTATTAACATAAAAACAACAAAGTACCTTGAGATATAGGTAGGTTCTGCCCTTAGCTTCAGTTAAAAGGTCAAGGAAATCAATGGAGAACACTACCACCTGCTAAGACCATCGGCAAGAGGACATGAGTCAGAGTCAAGTTATCTCAGCACATGATCATGGGCAAAGAGGTAGCCTAGAATAGTCCAAAAGAGCCAACAGACATCCTCCAACCTCTTGACACTACACCAAGAGATAAAAATCATGACGGATCTCCACAATCCAAATATTTTAATGCTGTTGGAAGACACAGAGAAAAACAACATCTTTGGTATGGTGATGGGGTACATAACTGCAGGGGACTTGTGTGATCATCTAGTGACTCACGGCTTCCTGAGCCAAAAAGAGGCCCCCCAAATATTCTGCCAATTAGTGCTGACCCTACAGGTTTGCCAAAACAACTGTGTTACACATCGGGTTATCAGACCAGAAAACATGTACTTGGATGAAAGGAGGAACATCAAACTTGCTGAGATTGGTTTGGGAGCTGAATTTACTAATGGCAGTGAGCGGAATATTTTCTGAAGCAGTCTCCATTATTGTGCCCAGAACTCCTACAGAGAGAGAAGTACCATGGAACCCATCAGACGTGTACAACCTGGAAGCCACCCTGTACCTCATGGTAAGTGGATCTCAGTTTTTTCATGGAGAGACCTTAACTGAGCTACCAAAGAAGGTACTGGGGGAGAGTATGACATTCCACATGTCTACACCATAGGACAATTTGCTAAGCCAAATATTCATTTGTGACACAAGAAAGACAGCCACATCAGAGGACATGTTAGATCATCCATGGATGAGTATGGATAATGAAGAAAAATAAAAGTTGGATGTGCAGCCACTTCAAGACTATGAGGATTCTTGGTCCACTGCGGCCATGGTGAACAAGGGGTGCAGGCAGGAAGAAATTCACGACGCCCTCTTCAATCAAAAATATAATGAGGTCATGAGAACCAATCTGATCCTAGATCCCAACACATCTGAGGTGGAGAGTCATGCCAGTACCATGAAACCCCAGGGTGCAGCATACTGGACAGACAGCCATACCCATTTCTCATCCCATGAGGTACATTCTACCATTCGTGCTAAATCCAAATGACATAGTTACATTGTATCTGCCATTGCCACACACGACTACTGTTCCTATGACGCTCTGAAGAGTCTAGCAGACAGAAGGAAGGGGGGCTCCATGGTATGTGTTTCCTCCACGGTCTCCTTTGCCATGTCCTTCCTGCACCAACAATCCAGGATAGCCTGGGCAGAGCCCAACCAAACCTCAGGACCATGTTCCAAGGTGAGGAAAAGTGCAGTGTCTCAAGCCAATAGATTCTCCGTGTGTGTTTCCACAGCTGCCTCCTGTACCCAGTCCATGAGAAAGAATGCTAGAACTCCAGCAGAAACCAGTTTCCCACAGGGAGTGTCACAGTTAAGGTCCTTCAACAATGAGCAGGTGGAAGGTACCTGACCAGACAGTGAACTCAGCCTCTCCCTGTCACTGGGAGTCACAATGTACTTCATGGTTAAGTGGATCTCAGCCTTTCCAGGGAGAAACCTTTAACTGAGCTACCAAAGGGGCACTTGAGGAAGAATATGACAGTCCTTTCCACACGCTGTGCCATGTGAACACTCACGGAGCCAGATACTCATCGGTGACCCAAGAGAGCAGGCCATTTCAGAGGACATCCTAAGACATGTGGAGATGAAGACTGAGGACGAAGAAAACAAACTGTGTATATGCAGCCACTCACAGACGATAAGGACCCCCAGTGTATTGAGGCCACAGTGAACACAGGTATAGACAGGAAGTGATTCATTACTTATCCTTGAATCAAAAATACAGTGGCACAATGGGTACCTATCTGATCGTTGGTCACAACACATGAAATGGAGAGTCATGCCGGTACCAAGAAACCCCAGGCTGCAGCACACTGCACTCATAGCCACACTTTCTCATCCCATGATGGACATCCTTCCACCTGTGCTAAACCCAAATGGGGCACTTACAGAACACCTGCCATTCCCACCTATGACGACTGTTCCTACAATGCTTTGAAGAGTCTAGCTGATAGACAAGGGGCCTCTACGGTATGTGCTTCCCCCTCAGTCTCCTGCAAAGTCCTTCCTGCACCAGCAACCCAGGATAGCCTGGGCAGAGCTCAGCCAAACCTAGGGACTGTGTGGCATGGTGAGAAAAACTGCAGAGTGAGACAACCCAGTAGACCCAACATGTATGTTTCCATGGCTGCCTCCTCTGTCCAGACCATCATAAAGAAGGGTTGAGCCCCAGAGGAACCCAGTTTCCCACATGAAGTGCCACATCGAAAAGCCTTTAAGCTTGAGCAGCACTTCACAACTACAGTTTAGGACACTGCCTTCTTATTCAACAGCCCTTCTTTTGACTTTTAGGGCCTTCACAGCTTCTTCTGGGCTTATGATTAGCAAGACGGACTCCATGTTAACAGATCCTCACTGCAGCCACAGCCTCCTGCTCCCTCATGGGTGTCCAGACACAAGGTAGACAACTGTCAGTGTCATCTGTTCAGTGATGTGGAGACAATGTGAAACAAACCAGCTGCAAAACTTGCCATCTTTTACAGTACTGGTGACTGGTATGTCACTTCCCGTCCTCATGGTTCTGGGAGTTGTAAGTTAGTCTGTAATCTCCCCGGGGATAGGTGGTGTCAGAAAGCTAGGGCTTTAAGAAAAGCAGTAACATAGAAAAATGAAGTAGGTCTTGTACAACTTTTTCGACTACTGGCTTCATTTTCTTGGGAACTTGGGTGGCTTTGGTCTATTTCCTTATTACTTTTTCTGGCTGTGTCTTTCTTCTTTTCAGTTACAAGTTTTTCTCATTTTCTTTCATTTCTTTGTTGTTTTCTCATTTATTTTTGTCTCCCTTTATTTCTTCAATTTTTGCATTTCTTCTTTTTTCCATGTACTTATTTTTTATTAACCATTTTACTATTATTTCATTTCCTCCTTTTGTATCTTTTCTCTGTATTGTTTACTGCCTTTTCTACACATTTTCCCATTTATTATTTTCTCTTTATATATTAAATAGTTCATGTGTATGATTCACCATTTGCCATCTTAATCTTCATTTTCCATTTCTTCCTTTGACGCTTTCATTTCTTCTAATTTCTACAGGTCTCACCCTTGTCTTATTTTTACCCTTTGCTTATTGTTTTCTTAGTTGATTTCTCACCTTCTTTTCTGATTTCCCTGTTCTTTTGTACTCTCATTTTCCCTTTTCAATCTATGTTAAATTTTTCTGTTTTGTTTTAGTTAACTTTCTGATTTTAATTTTCCTCAGGTTTTCAGTTTGATATCTTTTCAAACTTGTAGTTTCTTATTTTCCAAATGACACAGTTCTCATTTGATTTTCATCAGATTCCTTTCATTGATTTTTATTTCAGCTACTTTCCTTTCATCAATTTCATTTTCCCATTTTAATTAGAACTGTCTAAAATAACTTCTCTGGATTTTTAAGTCTGTTTTTTTCTCATTTTTAAATTACACTTTATATTTTTCTATCATTTTTATGTTTTATTCAGTTGTTAGTCATGACATCCTCCATTATTTGAATTGATTTGCTTATTTTCTCATTTTTACCCTACCACAAGGAAATCTACTATTCTAAAGCCCACTCGGTCTTCACACCACATTGAACATGTCACAGAGCCACTTAGCCTTCTGCTGAGGAGGTAATCCACGTGGAACACTACTACTTCCTAACAGCCATCGGCAAGCGGACATCTGACAGAGTCAAGTTTTTCTAACTCATCATCACTGACAAAGAGGGAGCTGAGAAATGTCAACAGGCATCCTCCAACCCCTGACACTGCATTCAGAGATAAAAACCACCACCAATCTCTATCATCCAGATATCTTAATGCTGTTGCAAGTGACAGAGAATATCAACGTCTTGGGTACAGTGACGGAGTAGGTAACTGCAGGGGATGCACATGATCATCTAGAGGCTCAGGGTTTCATGAGTCAAAAAGAGGCCCTAACCAAATTCCACCAATTAGTGCTAGCCATACACTTTGGCCACAACAAATGTATTCTACATAAGGACATCCAACCAGAAAACATGCTCTGGGATGACAGAAACAACCTCAAACTTGCTGACTTTGGATTGTGAACTGAATTCACCAAGGGGAGGAAGCGAAACACTTCTAGTTGAAGGTTCCCGTATTACGCGCCAGAACTCCTACAGGGAGGAAGTACAGTAGACCTACTATGGAAGTGTGGTGGCTGCAAGCGCCTGGTACCTGAAGGGACGTGGATGTCTGCCTTTTCATGGACAGACCTTAACTGAGACACAAAAGCAGGTACTAGAGGAAGAACATGATACTTGTCTTCACATGTCTAGGCCACAGGAACACCTGCTTAGGCAAATACTCACTGATGACCCTAGAAACAGAGCCACATTAAGAGGGCATCCTAGAAAACTCACGGATGAAGATGTATGAGAAAGGAAAACAAAAGGTGTTGTGTGCCGCCATTCCCAGACTATAAGCATGCCCGGTGCTTTCAGGCCACAGTGAACACATGTCACAAGCAGGAAGAGATTCATGACTTGTACTGAATCAAAAATATGGTAACGTCATGGCCACCTAGCTGACAAGAGGACACCACACATCTGAGATGGATAGTCATGCTAGTACCACGGAATGCAGAATGCAGAATCCAGAATGTAGTACATTGCACTGACCATCACACACCTTAGTCATCCCATGAGGTGCATCCCACCATCAGTGGTGAACCCGAACAGTGCACTACACTGTGCCTGCCATTCCAACCTGTATTTACTATTTCTACAGTGCTCTGAAGGCTCCAACTGATAGAAGGAAGGGGACTCCATAGCATGTGCTTTTCCCTGAGTGTCCCTTATAAAGTCACTCCTGTATCAACACCCCAGCACAGCCTGGGCGGAGTTCAACCTAACCTCGGAACTGTGTACCAAGGTGAGAAATACTGTGGTGCCAAAAACCAGCACAGTCCCCACACGTGTTTCTGTGGCACCCTACTCAACCCAGACCATCGATAAGGATGACGAAGCCCCTGGGGAAACTAGTTTCCGAACGGGAGTGTCACAACTAAGCTCCTACAAGGCAGGAGATGCCTGAGCACACAGTGAACCCAGCCTCTCCCTCTGTCAACACAGAGGACCAGCAGGGTGCACAGAAAGATCCTTCAGGCTCATGAGACAACTCTGTTGCACTCTGGTCAAAAGACAACAAAAGCTTTGTGACAGCAATGTTGTAAAGGAGACACTCAAATCTTGAAAGGTCATGGTCTCTCAAGTTTAAGTGCAGGATGAAAATCACCACTTCCGTGGAGCACGAAGAGATGGTGCAGGAGATCTGCCAAGGACTAGAAACCTACCAACAAGTACACGCTGCTGTGTACAAACAGCACAGCAGAGCTGCAGGACTGTGTGCAGTGGAGGATGGAGATGTCCACATTGTCTGTGTCGACCCTCAACAGGGACAAGAGAAGAGAGTTTCAGGCATCTCTGAAGCCTTCAATAGCATTGCCTCAAAAAGGAGCAGGGAGCATGTATTCTCAAATGCTGCCAACAGCTGCAAGGGACAAAAGAGTAGCTCGCAGAGTTAAGTTCCCACAGGACCATGCCGTGTTTTGTTCTATTGTGTGTGTACTTGTTATCACTTGGAATCTACTCGACGGGACCGAATAGAACAACAATACAACAACAGGAATTGAGAGCATATCAACGCAGATATTTCAAAGAACAGATGCACTACCCGAAGGTCTCACTTGTCAATACTGACAAACCTGGAAGATTGCTATCTGGTTAAACAACTGCAAACAATCCTTTCGGGGACCCATCTGAAAGGAAGGTGATCAAACACAACACAGAGATCACCGAAAAATACCATTACTATCACACATGACTAAAATTTTGCTCAAGATCACTGTGTTGTGATTACTACCTTTTGGCTAAGACTTTTCTAGCCATGGCCTTATAACTCCCACCCATATGACTGTGCAGGACAGTGTGATAGTGAGTTCGAGGCCCACGAAGAGTACTGGTCCCTAGACCTCCTTAAGTGAGAGCTCATTCCAGAGCAGTCAGGGAGATTCACCCACCACCAACGAAGACTGGCCTTGATCTGACAGAGCATTCCTTGGGTCCAGATCACTGTGCTGAAAAGCTGTTGGAAGAAGGTGCTAGAGAGAGCACAAGCTGGGAACAGGTAGCAATAGAGACCTCGCAGCAGGAGAGATCATGCTGGGCTTCGCAGTCCACAGACAGAAAGCTGAGGGCCTTTGATCAGCGGCTGAGGGCCGGGGAGAGCCCTGTCATCAGAAGGTGCACAGAGGAGTCTGTGGGGAAACTTACAGTGGAAATCCTATGGAAAATGTGGCATCTCTTTGGAGTCAACAGCTGGGAGTAACACAGAGAGCCCAAGGTCCTCTGTAAATATTGTGACCAAGACTATTAGCAAGGAATAAAGGATAAAAAGACCAGAGTGTTAACAACATCCTGGGACACTGAGAGAAGTACCCCCGGCTTATGTAAATTACCTCAAGGTAGGTTTTCAGAAGAAACCAGATGGAAGAAACTCTAAAGACATGTACAGAAATGCCCACTTTAACAACTATAGGTCCTTCCAATGGGAGTACCAGACAGCCACAGTCGGAACCTGGGGATAGAACCAAAGAACCAAGAAACTGCATGCAGAAGACCCCGTAAAAAATCCTCCTACCAGTCCCAGAAAGCCCCAGAGAAAGGAATTCACTACATCCTGTAACTGATTCGACCCCAGATGACCTGATTCAGGTTCAGGAGACCCGAGAACCACCTTCGGTCTTCCGACAGATGGCTCACTCAGCTCCCCTCCCACAGGCACCAGGAAGCAACCTTCAAAGCAACAAAATTTATTAAGTCAAAGTACCATACAGACAGGGAACAGGTCAGTCTCTGTGAGTGGGGAAGCCCTGGTATACAGCTTGTAGGGTTCCTTATATTGGTAAAGGGTACTGTCCTAGTCAGGAGGGATAGGTAGGAAACAGCCTTTAGTTTCAGTTTTCGGGTTATACGTCAGCAACTGGATGATGGAACCCCGCCCCCCCCCCCCCCACTCCCGCTGAAGAAAGTAATGGTACGGAGATAGGATAAAAATAGGGGCTAGATCATTTCTAGGCCTGGGGAGGTACCCATAGGTAGCCACTTCTCAAACTACCAGGAGCATTGTTACAGCTCTAACTCCCCTTCTCAAATGCTGACTCGGTATTTAGGGATCATCTGATTAGGGTTGTTTGTGGTGGCGACCAAGCTTCCTAGCTACCCTTGTCATTTTCCATTGAGGAGACATGGGCCTGAAATCTTGAAGGGAATGTGAGAAGTCAACTGGCTCTGGCTACTTCCTGCTGGTTTGGGTTGTAGTCCTGCCTACCCGTCAGACACATGCTCCTCAAGAACCCTGTCCTGAAAACGTTGAGGTGCCTGATCTATCTACGTTGGTGGGTATAAGCTGCATATCCTTGCAGGACCATGAGATTCCCTAAGAATGGTTGCAGCTTGGAGTTGTGTCTTTAGTTTTAGAAGCCAAATTCAAGACATGTTGTATGCTGACCTGGCCAGATTTACTAGCAAAGAAACAACATTATTCCTTGACATATAGGCAGGTGCTGCCTTCAGCTGTTGTTCAAAGGTCAAGAACGTCGGTGTGGGACACTACCACCTGCTAAGACCATCAGCAAGGGGACATCTGCCGAAGCCCATTTACCCCGGCCCATCAACACTGCCAAGAGGTAGCCAAGAAAAGAGTTGGAAAGAGCCAACAGACATCCTCCAACCTCCAAACACTAGACCCACAGATAAAAACCATGAAGGATCTCCATCATTCAAGAATTTTCATGGTGTTTCAAGCCATAGAGAACAACAACCTCTTTGGCTTAGTGATGGAATATGTAACTACAGGCATCTTCAGTGATCATCTGGAGGCTCATAGTTTCATGAGCCAAAAGAGGTCCCCAAAATATTCTGCCAATCAGAGTTGGCCTCACAGGTTTGCCACAACAGCTGTGTTGTATACGGAGATATCAAACCAGAAGCCAGGCTCTTGATGAGAGAAAGAATTTCAAACTCGCGGATACTGGTTTGAGAACTCAATTCACCAATGGGAGCAACCTGAACACATTCCGTGGCAGTCTCCATTATAGTGCCTAGAACTCCTACAGGGAGACAAGTACCATGGACCCCCTTGGACATGTGCGGCCTGGAAATCATCATGAAATTCATGGTCAGTGGATCTCCGCCTTTTCATAGAGAGACCTTAACTGAGCTACCAAAGCAGGTACTGGAGGAAGAATATTACATTTCTTTCCACATGTCTATACCATGTGAACACATGCTACGCTAAATATCCGTTTGTGATGCAAGAAAGACAACCAGATCAGAGGACCTGCTAGAACTTCCAAATGTGAATATGGATAATAAATAAGGACAAAAGGTGTATGTGCAGACACTCCCAGACGAGGAGGACCCCGATGAATTGAAGCCAAAGCGAACACAGGTTAAAGGCTGAAAGAATTTCTTGACTCGCTGTTGGAACAAAAATACAGTGACATGATAGGCACCTGTCTGATCCGAGCTTACAGCAGCACATCTGAGATGGTGAGTCATGCCAGTACCGTGGAACCGTGGAACCCCAGGGTGCAGCACAATACATTGATAGCCACACACCTTTCTCATCCCATGAGGTACATTCTTCCATTCCTGGTAAACCCAAATGACATCGTTACACTGTCCCTGCCATTCCCACCTATGACTACTGTTCCTTTGACGCTCTGAAGAGGCTACCTGAAAGAAGGAAGAGGGCCTCCATAGTATATGCTTCTTTCTCACTCTCCTTAGCAAAGTCCTTCCCGCACCAACAACCCAGAATTGCCAGGGCAGACCACAATCAATCTTCAGGACTGTCTGACAAGGTGACATTTCCAGACAAGGTGAGAAAAAGTGGGGTCCGACAACCCAGCAGAGCTGCCATGTGTATTTCTGTGACTATCTCCTCCGCCCGTGCCACCGATAAGAATGGGACAGCCCCAGTGGAAACCAGTTTCCCACTTGGAGTGTTGCAACTAAGATCCTAAAATGATGAGCAGGTGCAGGAGGTACCTGACCACACTGTGACCGCAGCCTCTCCCTACACCAACAGCCAGAACTAGCAGGATGCCACCAGGATGCTCTTTAACCTCAAGGGAAGATATTTTTCTTGTTCCTGGGTCAAAATGGTGAACCGAGCCTCTCTGTCACCTTGGACTCAACCTCTACCTCATCATAAGTGGATCTCTGCCTTTTCATGCAGCGACCTTAACAGAGCAACAGGACATAACGGAGGAGCAATATGATACTCCTTTCCACATGGCTATCTTATGTGAACTCTTGCTCAGCCAAATGATCGCTCATGACCCAAGAAAGAGAGCCACATCCAAGAACATGCTAGAACATCCATGGATCAAGATGTATGATAAACAAAAACGAAAGCTGCATGCGCAGTCATTTCCAGACTATGAAGACACCTGGTGTATTCAGGCCAAAATGAACAGTGGCTACAGGCACAAAGAGACTCACGATTCACTCTTCCAGAAAAAAATACAACGACATGATGGGCACTATCTGATCCTAGGACACAGCACGTTCTGAAATAAAGACTCATGCCAGTCCCATGGAATCCTGAGCTGCCTCACACTGCATGGATAGCCACACAACTTTCTCATCCACGAGGTACCTCCTACCATCTGTGATAAACTCGAATGATGTAGTACACCATAGCTGCCTTTCCCACCTGTGACTACTGTTTCTACAACATGCTTAAGAGCCTAGCTGATAGAAGGGAAACTTCATGCTGTGTACTTCTCCCTTAGTCTCCCCGGCAAAGTTGTTCCGGTACCACCAACCCAGGATAGCCTGGGCAGAGCCAAACCCAATCTTGTAATATCATAGCTCAAATTTCAAACACTTTTCTGGGCATGATACTTACAACTTGCCTAGGTTTCCCAACACAAATTTCCAGTTTGAGAGTTACAAATCTAACCCATTTGTTCAATATATTAGGACAAAGGAAAATCACTTCCTAAACCTAGAAAGTAGAACCTTAAAACATCAGCAGTATGCCCACATAAAGCCCATGGTATCTTTTCACTTACTCAGACACATCTTCCTTACTGTTCTGTCAGATCGCACGTCAGCCGTGGTCTTTGATCCCATCCTTTTCTCTGTGCAAGTTTTGGAAATCTCGAGTCCCGGTCCTCTTCACACATCCAGCTACCTTTTTGTTGAGATAATCTGCTCAAAAGTTTTCAGAAAACCAGCAAAGTAAAACCTCACCTGTAGATGACAAAATGTAGCATGGCCATAGTTAACTTATAAAAATAATACTCTTAAGAGTGAAAAGACCTGAAAGAATTCTAAAAAAAATGGAAATCTGTGAAAAAGACAAAACTTTAGACAATAACATTTCTAAACCTAGCCAGTAACCATATTTCAAAGAACTTCAGAAATCATACATGATAATCCTGAGGCAAACACCACATAGCCAAGATATACCACGATGATTTATACACCAATACTGTCAAGTCTCTACCCAAATCATATAAAAATAAATTCATAGGTAAGTAATTTGAATTTCCAGTGAGAACATTGGCTTTGATGATGCTCAATTGACAAAAAGTTATAATCAGGTTAGCAACTAAGAAATAATAATAGACTTATAATATTATGCATTTGTTATATGATTAGGCAAAACACAAGAGGAAATTACTACCATACATTTTTAACCCAACAACAGTCAGGCACTTCTCTTGATTCTAACCTGTTGCATGTAACTTATTAAGGAAAGCCCTTTAGCACTTCTCCTTTATAAGGAGATATTCTGGATTTTCCAAGAGGTTTCAGATGTGTCAGGAGTTAAGTAGAGCTTACCAAGAAACCATAGTAAAGTTATTTTACTAAAGATCTTAAAGTAAAAACACTTCACTTTTTCTTCTACTTTTGCAATTCCTGCCACTTGGTTTTTGACTCCGAAATCTTATTCTAATAAGAGGGCAAACATTTGCCCTTATCTAAAAAATAAATTTTGTTACTTTAACAGGAAAAAAACCAATTCAGTTTACATCTTATCTATTATTAAACCTCTTAAAAATCTCACAATCTAAATCATTCCACTTTTGAAAGACAAACTTTTGACTATATCAAGAAAATATTTTTGAATAAATTTTATAGAGTAGCTCTTTAAATAGTGAAAAAGAACTTATTAAGAGCCATACACACAACAAGCTCTGAGAAATGCACAGATTTATCCTACGAAAACTCTACATATGATGTTTGAAAGTTAAGTCCACGGACTTCACTGTAAAAAGTACTACAGACCTCACCACTGAGTATCACCATGGTCACCTTCTAAGTACTCACCATGGAAAGCTATGCACCAACACCAGCACCTAGTCCACCCTTCAAAGCCACCTTGGAATTTTTTTTCTGCAATGGCCATTGCACACTGTGGCATAGTGGAAAGTTCATGAACCTAACTGTATACTTGTCTGTGACGGAGTTTTTAGCCAGTTAACAAATAACTGCATAGAAACCCCCTCTCTACTCACCAGATCTTAACCCCAATGACCTCTTTCTTTATCTGAGGATACAGGAAATACTCAAGGAAGGCATTTTAATGACAGTCAGGGCATCGAGGGTAATAGGACAGCTCTCATGGCCATCCCAGAAAAAGAGTTCCGAGATTGCTTTGAAGGGTGGACGAGGCGCTGGTGTCAATGCACAGCTTCCCAAGAGAGTACTTCGAAAGCGACTGTAGTGATATTCAGCAGTGAGGCACAAGGACTGACAACTGCTTATCTCACTGTTGAATATCCCCATGGTCACATTCAAAGTATGGCCAGGGGTCCCAGCTGACTTTTGGGACTCCCTTCTTGGTTGTCAATTTGTTACAGGGTTTCTCTGAAGACCCAACAGTCCTCATAAGACAATGAAAAAGAATTATTTCTGCAGTGTTCGCTGGACCATGGCAGAAACCTTCACTCGAAAATGAAAACACTTCAAAGTAGGGTTGCAGCAGCCTGGATAGCAGTCCTGTAGGTTCTGCCACTGAGTTTGGGGTTTGCTTCTTATACTTCATCTATGCCTGGGGTATAGCTAGAGACAAAAAAATCAGTGATGCGGATCTGAAATATTTCCTGTCTCGGCAGGCAGGTGCCTATCCCTTGGCTGCACCCACATGCAGATTTCAAAAGAGTCTTGCCAAGGAGGCTTCTGGAATTGGCAGCAGCACTTACCCTGGGATGTTGTCCTTCGGCAGATTCTTGCTCCCTTGCTTAGATTCCCTGGTCCTGATGGAAGCTCTCTGGTACCCTGCTGGAGGGCATACAGTGGTGACCTCTGTCATCTGGGCATGTTTCTGAAGTAGGTCTAAGCTGGCTTCTTTGAAACACAAGGGACAATTTAAGCAACTCATCTCCAGGTGTGGGTGACAAAATGAAGTGGACTGTCCCTCTGGAATGCTTTAAGGAGTGGTTAGGCTGGCCCTTCTCATCCTTATCTCCTGAGTATTCCTTGTTAACAGGATTCATTGCGGTTAAACTGTAACTGTGGAAGCTGTCAGTATAAGAGGTTGGACTAAGGAGGAGATGTCCCTGCATTACAGTCGAGTGGCTGAACCGAAAGCCCCTCCAAGGGTTTCCTATGCTGACCCCTGCGACGCTTGGAGCAAGGGAATCATCTTCTCCCACATGAATTACCTCCAAGTTCATAAACGATAAAGATGAAGTGACTTTTGGAGAATCTGACCAGGTTACGAGGAAAACCAAAGACCACATGAGTGGCTACTCCCTGAATAAACGCACTCTTTGGACTCTTTGCCCCATTCAAGGCCTACGGGAGGGGCAAGGTGTCTTCCAAATGTGAAAGAACCGTGGCTTCACAAGTCAAGGAGTAGAATCTGCTGTTGACAGATGACTTTTGTGTGTGGCCTTTCTGAATACCTAGGTCAACACATTGGTCATGGGTTCAGCCCACCAATGTGCACATATTAACATGACACTACTTTCTGGATGTTGTTGATGCGACAGTTAAGGAGCAAGGGTCATCTCTGTATGTGAGGTTTATGGAGGAAGCTGGCCAGCAGAGGGCACGTACTGTGGGACTGATCACCTGTGGCCGATTGTGTCTTCCTCCTTTTGCTCACTGATGTGTGTTGGTGGCTGAATTTCCCGCTGACTGGTGACAGTAAACGGCACTGGTGGGTTTCCACAGGCTTTTCAGGTACTCTGCGTGGTCTGTGAGAACAAACGGGCCAGTGGAGCCATCCTATTAGATCCTGGACTACAGGCGGAAACCCCGGTGGTGCAGTGCTGCAGTGCTGCGTCTCCGAACCAAAAGGTCAGCGGTTCGAGTCAGCCAGGTGCTCCTTGGAAACTCTATGGGTTGCTATGAGTCAGAATGGACTTGACAGCATAGGTTGGTTTTGGATTACGGGGAATTCAACATGGCATCCTCTTAAGTGGGCCGAGATAATGTTAGAATAGACAACAATTGTATCATACACTGGATCCTTCTGTGTCTCTTCGTGGTTGCAGCAGGGGACCACCTGATCTATCATCTAGGTACTAGGTGAAATTTTTAGAGCACAGCCATAATATGAAATGTAAGACGGAGTCATCTGGAAGGCATTATGCTGAGAGAAAAATGACAAACATTGTATGAGACCATTACTAGAAGGACTTCCAAGGTTTACAAACAGAAGAAAATAACCTTGGACGGTTACAAGGATGGGGAGAGATGAAAAGGGACAGTCACAGATTAGATAGTAGATAGAAACTACAGCAGGTGAAGGGAATGACAGGATGCAGTCAGTACAAGGGAGGTTAGCACAACTGGATCACATCGAAAGCTCAAAGGCTTTCTAAATACAACCCAACATTTTCAAGGACAGACTAGTAGGGACAGTTTTGGGGAACCACAGTTTCTCAGGAAATCTAGAGTAATTAGCACAATACAGTCTATTTTTTTTAAGAAAATGTTCTGCATGTCACTTGGATCAGGGGTATCTGGCTTCTTAAAAGCTAGAAAGTGGCCATCTACAAAGAAGGAGCCATGTGATCCAGAGACTTCACCAGCATGGGAGAGAACGAGATGGTGCCTGGCCATAACCAATGCCTGCCCTGACAGGGAACACAGGTTAAGGCCCTGATGTAGCAGGAGAAAGACAGGTGGGCAGAACAAGAATTCTACTAAAAAAGACCACACACTATTAAAAAGTGCACACTTCATGGTCCGTCAGACGGCAGGGTCCCTTAAGGATACAGCCCCCACACTCTCAGTTAGCCCAGAGCCGAAAAGAGAACCAAAGACTACTCTTCAGACAGACTGGACTGGACTAGAAGACAAAAGTGATGCTGGCATAGAATATGCTTCTTGGCTTAAACACAGACACAGGGCTGTCTGGGAAGTTCCTCTGTAGAAGCGAGATGAGAGGGTGGAGGGGACAGGAGTTGGTGGAACGCACATGGGAAATAGAGGGTGGAAAGGAGGACTGTGCTGTCATGGGGTGCTGGGGGTGACAGCAATTACAAGTGCGCAGTAATGTGTGTTTGGGGTTTTACATGGCAAACTGATATGCAAACTTTGACCTAAAGCACAATCAGAGATTTTAAAAGAGAGAGACACAGTCAACTCCAAAGCAGAGAGATCTTCCCAGCACCAGAAAAGAACAGCCAGGAGCAGGGAGCTAGCCTCGGGACCTGGGACCCCAGCACTAAGAAACACCTGGAACCAGGAGACAGAAAGAAAGATCTAGAAGTGCTGGCAGAGAACATCCGTAGGAGACAGAGTGGTGGCCTTTCCTGCCCACAGAGGGAGAAAGCTTCCCAGTGGAATAGGGTTCCTCTGGGCACTCATCAGCACCTAAATTCCATGCGGCCACACAATGAATTACTGAAACCAGCAGAGGAGTGCCATGGGAGAGACTGCTGGTATCGGAACTGGTCAAGACGGGCAATCTGACTTCTGCCTCACAGACACCTTTTGAACCACTGACATCTCTTTTATCACATCCATTACTTTCCTGATCCACAATCCATTTTCCCATCTACACCTCTTCACGTTCTTCCCTAATCTGTTAGTAACAAACTCCCATCTGATGTCATTCACCCAGGACTGACACTTTCAAAACCCACTTCGAGCCCAGAAACTGTTTTGTTTTAAATCTCAGATACCCTCTCATCTATCTCTGCTGAATACCTGCCTGAGGCTGTCTCCAGACCTTGAAAAAACCTGGAGAGGTCTAAAGGACCTGTGGCCTCTGCCTCTTCCAGTGAAGCTCATACTGTCCTCAGCTCCCAACTGTGTAAAAGCTGCCATCATCACAACTCAGAGCTCGGTTGCTCAAAGCCTGTCAGATACGACATAGAGCTGGTAAAGGGAACAGTCAATCCAATCGGGTTGTGTTTACATGAGTAAAGTCTACCTCAACCGGCAGGAGGAGCACTCTCTGGGAAAGTGACATGTGAAGTGAGACCAGGAGACGCCCACAGTTACAATGTTTGCTTCAGTCAACGGCAACAGCTAGTGCAAAGCGGCAACAGCTAGTGCAAAGACTGAAAGGCACAGAAAATCTTCATCTCAAGGAAAGGTCTTAAAAAGCACACTGTGCCTCAAGTAACAGGACCCTGGATCTCACCCAAAACAGTTCCTTACCAGCATTGTCCTGGGCTGCAATTTCCTTCACAGAGAAAGATACCTTAAGGAGGAAAGAGCCTCTCTTCTCCCCAAGATGGCAGCTGGATGCAAATACTTTCAGAGAGGAACAGTCAGCAGTCTAACGGGGTTCTCAGGGTAGGGTAGAGTCACAGAGAGACAACGTGGGATGCTGCTCTGAAACACCAACAATGTGGAAGTGGTTTTAGCATATGGTAACGCTTAGAACCTAAAAGCAAAAGTCTACATCGTCAAAGGCAAAGCTGGCAAGGCTCCAGAGGAAGTGAGGACGCCCAAATGTAAAGTCTCCCTCAGATGCAGAGAACACATAGGATGCCAGCGACAGAATGTGGCCAGAAATGTGCATTTTAAATGTGCTCCTGATGAGGCTTTAAAAGAAAATGACAAACACAGGGTGGGTCACTGGGCGAAAGAGATGCTTTCTATGCAGCAAAAAAGAAATCGTCTGAATTACATTCAAACGTTTGGTGGAAGGCAGACTTTTAAGTGATGAACTTCCATGTTTAGCTGAGGAGATTTCTCAGGAAGATCTTTCAGCACAGCATGGGATCTCCCGGCCACTTAGAGTGAAAAAGAGAGAGGAACAAGACGGACTTAAAATGAACTGTGCAAAATGAAGACTGCCGGGAGCCAGCCCCAACACTTTTCAGGGTCACGCACGGAGGGAGGGAAGGCATCGGTGGGTAAATGAACAAAGGAGACAGGAAACAATTTTCTGGTTTAAGGCAGCCCGACCAAGAGAAGAGAGCTGTCTGTCTTTATTGTTTTTATAGTCAAAGTGACGTGAATTTTACCCTGCCCACTGACCACACAATCTATTGGCTAATTTGAAACCAAAACCTCGTGATTGGCTAATTTGAAACCAAAACCTCGTGGTCTTGAGGTGATGTAATTTCTACCCTGTCCCTCCCACCACCACCACATGAGCTATTAGCTAACCGAACTCTTTTAATTGTTAAGGCTTTCTAGATAATGGCCCGAGGCAGGTGTGTTGTGGTGATAACAGACATGCCCCGAGCTCAATCAGCCCTACTCATACCTCAAGGTTAAAAGGTACAGGAGGAGGGTTCTAAAGTTTATGATCTCTATTTGTTCCTACTTTGCTCTTTATTTTATCTCTTCCTGCGGGGACAGTAAACACCTACCGTCCCCCACCCTATGCCTTTCTTAAGCTGTTCTAAAAAGGATAATTCTTTTCACATGGGTGGGGATGTGCAGCTGGGGGAAGTCAGCAGGGCTGGGCATTCCCGGGCTCAGCGTTTGTCCTTGTGCAGGGAGATGAGGGGGTATTTTTTGGGAGAGTTTAATTGGGGCGAAAAAATACACAACCAGAAATATGTCAGGGGTGAGATGCGTCCATCTGCCATCACAAAGGCTTGTAGCTCTGCTCACAGAGGTCTTTGTGGGTGATGGGCTTCGGCAGAAGACAAAACTTAAACGGATGGAAAATTCTAGTGTACAAACTAAGGACATACATTCTAGAATTTTCACCAAGCATGTGGCTATACAATCTTCTGTAAAAGAGATTCAGCCAGAGACTAATGATTCTAACCAACTATCATAGTAGAAAATTTATCAGCTACAATTGAAGGGGACAGAGAAACAATGCAAATAACACTGTCTGCCTCTTTGAATTCCACAGGAAGGGAACTGGTCAAAGGAGCTACATCCGTTGACCTGCAAGAAAAGGACAGGATCACCCTTGGAGCATTCCAAACATCAGCAGAAGTGTCGGAATTTGCACAGGACACAGGCACGGCTGCCTCCATTTCAAAGGGTGGAGTCACAGCCTCGGTTTTAGTTCTTTAGTGCTGCTTTAACGGAAATACCACAAGTAGATGGCTTTACATTTTTTTATCACAATGAATTGAAAGTACACACTCCAAGTCAATTTTGCACACACGCCTCTCTACAGCTCTATCTGCTCTCCTCACCCTGTGACAGCACACTCCTCTTTTGCACTCTTCTAGTATCTTCCCAACCAACACCTGTCTTTCCTCTCTACCCTCTCTCCTCTCCTCCAGGAAGAAGCCAGATGGACAACCTTCTACAAACGTATAAAGCCATAAAATACACACATTACGTGCTAACTCTGTGTCCCCAAGTCCAGTCCATTCGTACTCTGAGTGCTAAGCACTGGTTTCAGGTCTGGGGCAGCAGCAAGTCTAGGAGCCATGTTCCCAGGGGGCTCTCTACTTTGCCAGACCATCAACTCTGGTTTGTTAGTAGAGCTTTTGATCTGCACACCTCTTTTCCTCATGCTAGGCAGGGACTCTACATTGTTGTCCCCTATCAAGAACAATTTTATTAGTCATGTCCAGTAAGCTAAAAGTCCAAATTCAGGGTGTCAGCTCCAGGGGAAGGCTTTCTCTCCTGGCACTGGAGCAAATTCCTTGTCCTCAGTCTCCCTGGACTAGAGGCTTCTGAGGCATAGGCAACCTCGTCCTTTCCAAAGCATGTGCTCAGCTCCTGGCACTGCTCTTTGCTGCTACGAGATCCCCAAGTCTCAGCTTACCTCCCTTTCTGTTATATTCCCAGAAGCCACACCAGGCCACCGTACAATCCCACACATTAAGTCCTGCTCCACCAACTCAACTGCAGCCCATCCACCCTCATTAACATCAGAAAGGCAGGATTTACAACAGGAAGGACATTACACAATACCAGAAATCATGGCCTAGTTAAACGGCTACATAGATTTTGGGGGGAACACAATTCAATCCATGACAGTGTCCTAGGTTTTCAAGAGTCAGATCTTCATCCGGTTGGTTCTAGGGGATGACGTCACTGCCCAGTGTTCAGAGGACAAGGTGGCCATGCCCAGAGGGCCTACTGGGGCTCAAGGCATGCAGCTGCCACTCAGACGAACTAGGAGAATGGGACCCCTCAAAGTCAATGGGCTTCAAGTGCCATCAGAGTGGGCCTGGAAGGTGCAGCTGAATCCCAGAGCCTAGGGGCCTCCCACAATCCAGAGAGCAGGGCCAAGGCCCAGAGTCCAGAGGACAACAATAATGCCCAGATGGTCCCAAACAGCAGAAAATTATTTTGTATCCTTAACAGCTAATATAAATTGCTCTGTCAGGTTTGGGATTTACGTGGCACTCATTATCCCTTCTTCTCCTCCCATTTCCCCCACAGGGAATGGAAAGGTCGACCTCGCACCTGTCACACCACTCTACTGCATACACAGTCTTCTAGATTTCACAGGCTGACAGGTGGAGAATTTGGCCCCAGCATCAACTACTCCTCAAGTCTCAACTATACTTGATGGAGATGACTCAGAAGGTGAGATTCTGGCCTTGCAGTTGATTTATGACTCCACAGATGACACGATGGGGTTAACTGCGTTTTGGATGTTCCAAGGACAGGAATTTGAAGGGGCCAAAGTTGTGGACGGAAACCCTGGTGGCGTAGTGTTTAAGTGCTATGGCTGCTAACCAAACGGTGAGCAATTCAAATCCACCAGGCACTACTTAGAAGCTCTATGGGTCAGTTGTACTCTGCCCTATAGGTTTGCTATGTGTTGGAATTCACTGGATGGCAGAAGTTGTTGTTGTAAAGGGTCAAATCTTATGGAATGAATTGCATCTCCCCAAAACCTGTGTCATAAATCTGAGCACCCATACTATAGTTACAATGTTATTTGGGAATGAATTGTCTTAGTCGTGTGAATGATGCATGATTAGTGGAGGCTGCGACTTCAGTCATTCTTTCTTGAAACGTTAAACAGATTACACAAGGAAGCCAGCAATCAGAAAATGGAAAAGTGATTCCATGCTCAGATTTATGACACAGATTTTGGGGAGATGCAATTCAGTCCATATCTAGATGCCCTACAACAGAGGAATGGATAGGTAAACTATAGTACATATATGGAGCACTATGCAATGATAAAGAATAATGATGATTCCACGAAACATCTCATGACCTGGTTTCAACTGGAAGACATTATGTTGAGTGAAAGTAGTCAGCACCAAAAGGACAAATATTGTATGAGATCCTTAAGATAAGATCTCAAAAACAGACTTACATATAAAAGAAAAGACTCTTTGACAGCTGCAAGGGAGGGGAGGGAGGGCGAGGGGGGAAGGGTTTAGATAGCTGCTAGAAATCTGGTTGGGTCAAATCGGTGATAGCACACATTAGAAACAAGAACAATATTAGGTGGACTTCAGCATAACTTGAATACTCCTTCCATCTTAACCCAATATTGCAAGGACAGAGTAGCTAGGGCAGGGGGTGGGGGACCATGCTCTTAGGTGAAATCAAGGCCAAATGGTGCAACTAGCATTTGGCTAGGAGGGCTCTCTGCACCCCATGTTGGCGACTGGTGTCTGGGGTCTTAAAAGCTGCCAAGCTGCCATCCGAGGGCACAGCAAATGGTCCCAACTCAGCAGGAACGGATGCTCACCCAGGACTAAAATGACATGGGGTAAAATCAACCCAGAAGATAGAGAGACCCACATGAGTGGGTGCCTACATCGACTTAGGACCAGAAGAAACGAATGGTGCCCGGCACCACCAGTGATAGCCACGATGGAGCTCACTACGTTGAGTCTCACAGGCAACACAAGAATAAAATGGGGTACACCCTGAGATCTCCACTAAAAGACTTCAATTGATGGTCCTGTGGTTTCAGGGTTCCCCTGTGAGCATGGCTCCTGGCTCTGATGCTGCCCTTGTCCATAAATCATAATGAAGGTCCACTCTTCGGACACGAATGGATTGGACTTGGCGATGCAGACTGACCATGTACTGGATGCACTTTATGGCTCTATGCATCTATACGATATCGCCCTGCTGACCTCTGGCTGGAGGAAGGAGAGTGGGTGGAGAGGACGGGAAAGGAAACTGTTGGGAGGATGAGACATGTATGGAGCAGAGAGGAATAGTGTGCTGTCACTGGGCAGGGAGAGCAGTGGAAGTTGTATACAGGTGGGCATGTAAATTTACATGGGAATGTACATTTTCACTCAGTCATAATAAAAAAGAAAAAGAAAAAAAAGAAAACGGAAAAGTGAGCTAGCAACCCAGGTGAAGATAACCCAGGGACAGAAGCCCCAAAAGACAAACATCTTCCACCAGAGGCCGTAGACACAAAGCCTTCTCCTAGAGCGCCCACCACAATTCAAACTTTCAGCCTCCTGAACTGTGAGAAAACAAACATGTTTGTTAAACGAACCCACTTGTGCTCTGTCTGTTACAGCAGCACTAGAGAACGAAAGGAACCCTCGTGGTACAGTGAGTAACAGCTCAGCGGCTCATCACCAAGTCACCAGTTCAAGTCCACCAGCAGCTCCTAGGAAACCCTATAGGGCAGTTCGACTCTGTCCTATAGATTCACTAAGAGATGGCAGCAGCTCCAGGGCACTCAACAACGAGATCTAACTACAACAAGGTACTGTTCCACTGACATTCATGGAAGTACTACACACAAGTGCCCAACAGTGGAAATAACCCAAATTCCCATCAGCAGAATCATGGATAAATAAAATGGAGTCTATCCATCTAGTGGACTATTATTCAGTCATAAAACAAAATGAAGCTCTCATAAATGCTACAGTATGCATGAAACATGAAAACACTACATCAAATGAGTCAGACACAAAACAAATGTTCTAGGACCTAACTTGCACAACACACCTAAAATAGGCAAGCATACAGAGACTGAAGTTTATTAGTGGTGACCAGGGGCTGTCGGGGGCTGAACGGAGGGATGAAGTGGAGTTACAGCCTAATGCAAATTGGGATTCTGCTAGGGGTGATGAAAAAATTTGGAAACTGATACTGGTGAGGTGGTTGCACACAGGGCCAGACTAATGGATGTTACTCAATTAAATATGTAAAACAGCTGAAAAAGAAAAGAGTTTTCTTGTATATATTTTCCCAAACACACAAACACAAATTAGCATGAAATGAACACAAGACAGTATTTGAATAAATAGCAACTTACTGTGTTGGACCCAGGACATACCTGAAAGGAGAGGGATTTAGATACCAGGGGAGGAGAGAGAGGAAGTGGGTATTTCAAAAACATCATGCTAACTTTAAGCAGTACTCACCTAGAGAAATGAAATTATGTAGCAGGAACTGCAGCTTGTTTCCTCAGGTAACTGAATCTTGGTCACCTTCTTCTGAATATGAAAAAAGGTTTACCTCCACAATAAAAAAAAACAAAACTTGAATTATCATTCAGCATACTTGAAAACAACAGATTATGTTAATGGCATTTGATTTACCAATCATTTCACAGACTTGACACTTGAAGACACTACATTTTTCAAACAAACCATACAGCTAGTCCTTCACCGTTTGGTGTTAGTTATCCTGGAGTGGATTTCAAATGATGGGAACTGTTGGAGCGATTCCCATGGGACACCATTTGCTGGTGTGATTAACAGGGGACACCACTTCCTCATGTGATTACCAGAGGACACCATTTGCTTGTGTGATTAATACAGGACACCACTTGCTGGTTTGATTAACAGGGGACACCACTTACTAGTGTGATGTACGTGAGGAGCTGAGGTTGAAAAGAATCACACTGACAACCAACTTTTCATTTGCTGTGGGCAGAAAAGGGACAGTCTCCAGCAAGTAGAGACTGACACCAGTTTGTTGAACCCAGCAGCTTTTATTGAGCAAAGTAAACAAGTTTTCTGCTGGGAAACTGAGAAATGGCATCTCACCAGCCTTCCTTACTTCAAAACAAGTAGTGGCATTCCCAGGAAGGGGGATGAGAAAGTCCCTGAACTATTCTCCATTGAGTGCGAGTTTTCAGCACGTACCCGTTTGCAGTACACCGACACAACCTTGTCTCCAGGGCTTTCGCCAGGCTTCTGCCATTCTCAAGACAAGCCCCTATCTTGAGAAGGACCAGGATACAGTCAGCAGGATTTCACATTCTTTCCAAACAAGCACATTGCTACAGGTCCCCACAGATGTGCACAGCAGCACTTCTCCACAGGGTTTTCAAGGCTGGAGCCTTTTGGTAACAGATCACTAGGCTTGTCTTCCAAGGCCTGTCTGGCTTGGTTTGAACTGACAACCTTTCAGCTAGAAATGTTAACCCTTTGCACCACCCAGGGGCTCCTTGTTTCGCTCTTTACTGTCTACATCTTCTCCTGTCTTCTTATGCTTATGTTCCACACATTTGACACACATTTAGGACCTTCATTCTACATTACATTTGGTTGAAAAGAAAACAAATTCTCTAATCATACTACAGGTGTCACATGCTATTTACTCAACTTCAGCCTTACTTTTTTTGTACTCAAAATTATAAATTACATTTCTCCAGCAGTTGCACATTTTACATTTTTTTCAGGAAGAGCTCTATGTGAAATAATTCTTACAAAGGATGAGCGATCTTCTGCAACACTATAGCGTGGCTGCCAAAAGAACACAAATCTGTCCTGGAAGAAGCAAACATCAAGGCTTTTTAGCAGCCATGACGACAACACTCTATCACCCACAGTCTGGGCATGTGACCATGGAGGATCCATTCCTACACAAGGACACCACACATGGTCAACTCCAGGGACTTTCAGAGAGATGGCCTGACAGATAGCTATAAGGCATGCAAACATAAACAGTGATTATGAAGAAGGCACACGCCCGTGAACTTTGTCCTATTGTATGTGGGGTTGCTGTGAGTCCGAACTGAAGACACAGCATCTAACAACGTGTGGCTGACCCTCGAGGATCCCTTCAAGTATTCTGATCTGTTATGGGGTTGAACTGCTCACCTTTCAATTAGCAGCCGAGTGCCTAATCAAAGCACACTGCTGACAGTCCCCTTTATACAAAGACCTCCCATTTCCATCTCATTTTCATAGTCACTGTTCAGAAATTGGGAACATGAATGGCCTTTGATCCAAGAAGCCTTCAACAAAAACATGACGCATTAGTACTACAATCTGTGGCTGAATGACCAGGATCTAAGCTGGCTCATATCCTGTCTCATCCAACCATTAAAATCTTGGACAAACACTGCTGTTTCAGCTCCAGAAATCCTTCATCGGCCACATCACCTTCTATATGCAGACCAAGTAGGAATGGCTGTATTGTTTCACACATAATCATGACAAAAATGTCGGCTTTATACCCAAAGAAATTCAGGAAACGTGCCCGGAATTTCCTTCTGAATTTGGGATCCATTTGAGATAGACACGGGGGAACGATGTAGCAGTCGGCGTCTGCAAGGATTATACCGTTGGAAACCCCATGGGGCGGCTCTACTATCCTACAACGTTACTGTCAATCAGACTTCACAGCAATCTTTTCAGACGTTTCAAAATCCACCTACCCATTTCCAACTCATGCTTTAAATTCGTCTCTTAAATATCTACAAACATTAAAAGAGGAGATACGTACATAACTCCTCATCATCTTAGTTTCCGTATGAACAGCAGCACTCCAAACGCTGCGGCACTTGGAGCAGCGCACGGGACAGCGAGGGCACAGGGCCTTCGCACTCGGGCCAACCACCCCGAGCCTCCCCACTGCATTTCTCACAAACTCCAAGAGTAGTTGATGCTGTTGATCTGAAAAACCACTTTTGCTTAGCGAGAGTCCCATGGGTTTACCTGTCATTCCACCCAGAGATACAGCGCCACTCACCTACCAGTCATACAACTTGCAGTACTTGCGAAGCGGAAGTGCCCAGACGTCCTGGGCCCCACAGGGCTTCCGTGAAGAGTGACGTCGGAGGGAGCTCCGCCCACCGGACCGCCCCCTTCGGGACCCTGCGGCCCTGCACAACGTGGCGACGGTAAGGCCCGCGGTTCCCGCGGCTTTCCCAGGGGTGAGAAGTCAGGAATGTGGGAGACAGCGGGAGCACAGACCTCAGCTCGGTGCGCTGTACATGCTGCTGGAACAAGCATGACACACACAAAGCCAGGCCTCCCTCCCACCGCGGCTGTCGAGGCACCCAGCATGGCGGCCGGCCCACACACTACCACTTCCGCTTCCAGTTTTTGGCAACACTTTTTTGCAATGTCACGGGCTCCGAACGCTGACCCAGAGAGCTCTACCCAGTGACTGGTCGAGTTCGGTGCCTTCGCTCGGTCTAAGGTTCTGTCCACTGGGGTCTTCTTTGCCTCTGGAAACAAAAGCCTAAGGTTTCTGAAATGCGCAAAGAAACACAAGACAATTCAGTAGGCAAAGATTTCTAATGTACTTGGAGAGCAAAGGAAGATGTATTTCCGTACTTGTCCATTTGAAAGTCAATATTTACCATGTCTTTTAGAGAAATATTCACCTCTCATATGTATTTGCCAGTCTTTAAAATTGTTATAAGTGCCTCCTTTGACTTCTCTTTTATGGTTTGTTTTCTCTTACCTATCAGGTGTCTCTCCTTAGGAATAGGCGACCAACTCTGCAAACCCAGTCTGAACTCTTCAAGAGCTGAGGACAGTTGAGAGGGGCATTTTCGACGACGAGAGGCAGGTAGGCACTGTTACTTCTGAGGGAAAATAGGTAAAAGTGAAAGTCTTTTGGAAATGTCTGTCATAAACCATTTTTACTTTTTTCTCTGGTACAAATATGTATAAGAAATTGATAACATGTACTCATCTGAACTGGTCAAGGGCTCAGTTTTGAGGTTTGCGTATATAGATAGACCTTGTCGAACATTAAGTTTCCATTTTATGGGATCTTGTGTAAAATGGGAATTCCACAACACTTAATTTTGCTCTTAAGGAATCTGTATATGCATCCAGAGGCAGACATGCACACAGAACCAGGGGACTCTGCTGGTTCAGAGTCAGAAAAGGTGGTCATCAGGGGTGCATCCTTTTACCATACCTTTACCATGTGTGCACTGAGCAAATAATCTGAGAAGCTGGTTTCTACAAAGAAGAACAAGGCATCAGGATTGGAGGACGACTCATTAACAACCTGCCGTACGCAGACGACACACCTTACTTGCTGGAAGTGAAGCAGATCTGAAACACGGATGAAGAGCAAGAGCCATAGCCTTCAGTACGGATTGCACCTGGTCATGGACTGTGTTCTCCACAAAATCAGTAGCAATTTGGCTATGCCTAATTCCTGGTATTCAGTGTGCTGCCTCCATTTTGCAATTCCTGCCCCTATGAGGTGAGTCAGGGTGGATGGGCAGCAGTGGTTTTGGCAGACTAAGATTCAATGGTGTAAGTTGGTTTGGGACCTTGAGGCAGTCTATGGAGGTATAAAGGAAAAAATCTAGCAGAGAGAATCGGGACCCTCACACTATCAAGAACGCAGCACCAGGAGAAGAGTGCGTCCTTCAGGCCTGAGGTTCCTGGACCAAGGTGTTCCCCACCCAAAGACTGATGCAACACAAGGACTTTCCTTCAGAGCCAACACAGGGAAAGCCCTTCCCCTAAATGTGGCCTTGTAACCTACTGGACTGTGTAAGAATGAACTTTTCTCTCTGAAAGCCATCCACTTTCTGATATTTCTGTTAGAGCAGCACTAGCTTCCTAAAACACACCTCAACATCAAGAAAACAATAATCCTCACAACTGAACCAGTGAGCAACACGGTGATAAATGTCAGAGGTTGTCACCAGTTTCACTGTACTTGGGTCTACAATCCACACCCATGGAAGCCACAGTGAAGACATCAAAAGACGCACTGGGAACATCTGTGGCAAAGGATCTTTTTAAAGTACTGAAAACTGAGGATGTCACCTTGAAGACTAAAGTGTACCTGACCCAAGCCATGTTATTTTCAGATGTAGCAAATGCATGTGAGAGGTGGATGATGAATGAAGAAGGCAGAAGAAGAGTTGATGCCTTTGAATTTTGGTGTTGGAGAAGAATGTTGAATGTAGCATGGGTAGCCAGAAGAACCAACAGATCTGTTCTGGAAAAAGTACAACCAGAGTACTTCTTGGAAACAGAGATGGCAAGACTACATCGTACATACTTTGGACATGCTGTCAGGAAGGATCACTCCCTGGAGAAGGACATCATGCTTCACCGAGTGGAGGGTCAGAGAAAAAGAGGAAGACCCTCAATGAGATGGATGGACACAGTGGCCGTAACAATGGGCTTAAGCATAAAAATGACCGTGGGCACAAGGCGAGACTGGGCAGTGTTTTGTTCTGTTGTGCACGAGCTCACTATGAGTTGAAACCGACTTGATGGCACCTAGCAACAACCAGAACAAGTGAGCTGAAATGGGCTAGTACTGGTCTTTTTGAATCAGAAAAAAGAAACACATGATCTACTACAACAAGAATGACAAATTGAAGAGGAATGGTATCACATTCATCATTAAAAGGAACACTTCAAAATATATGCTGAAGTACGAAACAACTGCTACCCATCCTCCATCATTAATCTCATAGAAGCAGGATTTACATTGTACAGGAAAATCACACAATACCAGGAATCGTAGATTGGGCCAATGGCTCCACACAGTTTTGGGGGAAACAACAGGTACAAACATGACAGATACCAAGGAAGAGACTGTACAGTTCTCTATGACACTCTCAAACCTAGAAACAGAGCATCATCCACAAGTAGGCAAGGGAGAGACTGTTCTCGTGCCCAACTCACTCCACATTCTATCCATGTCTACTGGCCCTTTTCCCTTCCTGATGGTAAGCAGTACAGGGGGAAGGGTTGGCAGGTGCAGCAGCTCCTAATGTTGAGGAGATGCAGGGTGGTACCAGCACTTTTTCTTTGGGGGATATGGAGAGGTATCTCAGTACAGGGAGATGGAGGCCTTTAATCCTCACTGGAGGAGGTCTTGGCTGACACACAGTGGGTGGAAACATGAGATGGGAGGATGAAGAAGAGGCAGTGAAAGACATTTCAATGTGGACGCCACTGGGTCACAGTAAACATGGTGGCTGGACTATCACAGTAGTGATTCCCTTCAAGGAAGAAACATCCTCATCTGTTAGGGATCAAAGGATAAATATCTGCCTCCTGCCAAGGAGAAAGAGACCTTGCTGAAAGCCTTGTAATACGAGAGGCCTAGATGGAAGTCTGAATGTGGGGTGGATATCTTCCCTAACAGGACCTACCCAGCCAGGGGTAGGAGGCCATCACCCCAGCAGGTCCTCTCGCTTTGGACATAGACATTGTCCCTGTCCAGGGTGTAGGGGACAAGCTGGGTGACACCACAGGTCAGCTGGTTCAGCTCCCAGTGAAGCTTCTCTCCATCCAGACTGCGGCCGTTAAGGACAGGGCAGAGTGTGTAGATGCCATCCACTTTGGGGCCTCCTTGTGCTCTTTGAGCCTGTGGAGGGAGAACCAGGGGATGACCACAAATGTTGCCTCCAGAGAGTGGTCTTGAGAGTCTTTGGGGGCAGGGCAGAGACAAGCAAGAGAAAATGAGACAGGTGAAGACTTGGACTTGTGATTTAAAGCAAGGGCATAAGACTTCTTTTTCTGGAGAGAATCCCTGGAGACAGAGTTGAAGATCTAAAGGAAATATGCTAAATGGTTCCAACAAGGAGAGGAGTGAGTTCTGGAAGTCGCAGAATGGTAGCAGGGAAGAGGCAGTCCTGCTGAGGAGCTCTGCAGAGTCTAAGAGTGGTAGTGGGGACCAGGAAATGCCTTGGTCCTGGAGCAGATGCCTCCCAAATTCCACATCTACTGTGGAGGCTGAATCTGGCAAGGCAGAGGGAAACTGACCAAAGGCCTTAAGCCTCTTGACACATTCCTGCTGTCTTTGCCAGATGTACCACCTAAGTGAGGTCAGTCTGCAATCAGAGTAGAAGGTGTGAGCACTGGGCTTACTGAGCAAGGGCCCAAGCTTGGGAGAAAAGAAAAGTTGAAGAGGAGGGCTGCAGGGGCTGAGGGAAAGTGTGGGCAGGGATGAGGTGGGGCTCCAAGCAGACATCACAGTCCTCTTACCAAGCTCTGCTGGATGCTGTCAGCTGAGGTGAACTTTTTAGTACCCTGGTATCCCATGTCATCCATACAGCACAGGTTTGTGATGGTGAAGTTGCAGGTGAACTGAACCGGGGCAGGTTGAAGAGCTGTACTGGAGAGGAAGAGACAGTTTTCCCTGTGGACTACAGTAATAGGCAAGGTTGCCTAGGGCACTGGTCAGAAGCAACAGCAGTGAACTACGTACGGCCATTGGCTGCAGGAGCACAAGGAGAGAACAAAGATTTGGGGAACCCAAACTTCCTCATTGAGTCAGCATTAACTGAGCAGACATGGGTTCAAAGCTTTGTGCAGTCATAGCTGTCAAAGGCACAGTGTTACCGACTGTGTTATCAACACAAAATTTCTGTTGAAACCTTAACCCTCTTACCTGTGAATCTTAAGCATCCAATATTACAGAGCAGAACTGCCCTCACAGAGTTCTTTTAGGCTAAAATCTTTAATTTTAAAATTATTTGGCTGAAAATTATTTCCAAAGTTAGCAGTAGTACATCAACAGGGAATAGCCAGAAATTCAACCCTGATTCACACAAAGGTGGTACAACAGGGGATATCACTGCTGATTGACACTTGGATCTTGATGGAAAGCAGAAAATACCATAAAGATGTTGACCTATGTTTTACTGACTACACAAACACATCTGATTGTGTGAATCGTAATAAATAATGGAGAATGTTGGGACAAAATGGAAGTCCAGGACACTTCATTCTGCTCTTACGGAACCTGTGTACAGAAAGAAGAGGCAGTCATTCTAACACACAAATGAGTATTAGGTGGTTTAAAATCCAGAAATACTTCATCAGAGTCGTAATCTTTCCGTCTTACTCAGCCTATATGCTCGGCAAGTATTCCTAGAAGCTGGACAATATGAACAAGAAGGGCAGGATTATCGATGCAGAAATACTCATTAACAATCTATGATGTGCATATGATACAAATTTGACTGCTAAAAGTCAAGTAGATTTCAGGTAAAGTCTTTGGTGTGGATTGGACATCAACGTAAAGAAAACCAAAATCCACGCAACCAGACCGGTAAGAACCATCATGATGAGTGGAAAAACACTGAAGTTATCAAGGATTTCATTTAACTCAGATCCTTGATCAGTATCCAGGAAGTTTGTTGTTGTTAGGTGCCAACAAGTCAAACCCGACTCACAGCAGTCCTGTCCACAACAGAAGGTAATTCTTCCTGGTCCTGGGCCATGCCCACAATGGTTGTTAGACTTTAGCCCATTGTTGGGAGCCATAAAGTAGCAGTCAGCAAATCAAAAGACACACAGCACTGCGAATATTGGATGCAGATGACCTCTTTAAATCTTGAAAAGCAAAGACGTGACTCTGACGACTAAGCTGTAGTGTCATGGATCGACTTGAGCCAAGATGCACAGTCTTCAACAGGATCACTTATGCGTCATAATCCACTCTAACCTTTCTCTGAGGACTTGGCTTCAAGAATGATTTCACTTGTGGGCTAACACAGTCTGAGGACCAGGTCTTCTGGGGTCTCTCCAGGCTCAGTCAGGTCAGCAGGTCTGGTCTTGCTACTCCAATTTCAGTTCTACACTGCACTTTCTCCTACTTCATCAGAGACTGTATTGTTTTCTCTGTGAGCACAGTCACTGGTGGTAGCCTGGTACCATCTAGTTCTTGCGTCTGGCTGATAGCCTCTAGTTTAGGTGGCCCTTTCTGTTGTTTTGGACTCCGAAGTACCTAACAACGTAATTGTGGAAGAAATAGCATTTTAAAACAGACTTCTTAGGTTTTATTAAAGAGGTTGTATCAGAGTAGGCATTTACCCATGAGTCCATTTGTCATACTGTGGATGCTTCCGTGTAGCTGTACTGATGCAAGCTTTATCACCAGTATTCAAACACCCACAGAGTCACCCATGATGGACACGTTTCAGCTGAGCTTCCAGACTAAAACAGACCAGGAAGAAAGACTTGCTAGTCTACTTGAGAAGGACATCAGCCAGTGAAAACCTTATGAACAGCACTGTGCGTTGTCTGAGAGAGTGCCTGACGATGAACCTCCCTGCGTGGAAAGGACTTCAGTGAAGACCAGCGAAGAGCTGACTCCTCAAAGTAGCCAAGCCAAGTGCCGTAGAGTCGGATCTGACTCATGGCAACCTCAAAATAGAGTCAACCGTATTGATGTGGATGCAGTCAATCTTTCAGGACCCTCATTAACTGATGTGGCATGACTCAAAATGAGAAAAAAAGGCTGTAAATGTCCATTAATAATCAGAACCTGACATGCATCAAGTACGAATGTAGGAAAAGTGGAAACTGTCAAAAATGTAATGCAATGCATCGAAATTGGTATCTTCAGCATTAGTGAGTGGAAATGCTCTGCTGTCGGCTCTTTATTTACTGAATATCCGGATGGCCCATTATGCCAGGAATGGCAACTTGAAGAGGAAATGGGGTTGCATTCCTCATCTAAAAGAACATTTCAAGATGTATCCTGAAGTACAGTGCTGTCAGTGATAGGATAATACCCAGAAGCCTACCAGGAAAACTGATCAAATGACTGCTATTCAAATATCTGTACCAACCAGTAAGGTCAAAGAGGAAGAAATCGAGGAGTTTTTACTACGTTCTAAAGTACGGCATTTGTCAAACATGCAGCCAGAAGGCATTGACAATCACTGGTTATTGGAATGCGAAAATTGGGAACAATGAAGGAAGAGTGGCGGCTGGAAAATAGGGCCTTGGTAATAGAAATGATGCCCGAGATTGCATGATAGTATTTTCTAAGATGAGTGACTGCTTCCTTGCAAATACCTTTTTTCCCCTGACATGAATGGTGACTATACGCAGGAACCTCACCAGATGGAAGATGCAGGAATCAAATGGACTGCATTTGGGGAAGGAGACAATGGAAAAGCCCAGTCCTAGCTAGTTCAAGGCCAGGGACTGACTGGGAAACAGGCCTTAATGGCTCCTATGTAGGTTTCCTGCTGAAAGTTAGAATAAGTTCCTGAGAGCCAAAAGACATACTTGAGTATACACCACCTGAGTATAGAGACCACTGGAAAAACAGATGTGAGGCACTGAACAGTAATGACCGAAGACTACACAAGCTCTGGGATGACATCCAAGAAGTTATACCTCAAGAAAGCAAGAGGTCACTGAAAGACAGGAGAGAAAGAAAAGGGCCAAATGGATGTTAAAAGGGACTCTGACACTTGCTCTTGAATATTGACTAGCTAAAACAAAAGGAAGAAAAGAGGAAGTAAAAAACAAATATGGAAATAAAGCAAAGTTCTATGCAGTTCATTCCATATACACACCCACCAAGAGACACATTTTTCTTTCTGAAAAAATGCATCAAGGATTCTCGGAAAAAAGAATGGGAAAACAAAAGAAGCATTCTTGAGACTAAAGAGACAGAAAACCACAGAGAATGATCCCCAGTCTGGATTGGTCGGTTTCTTACAGTGACTTCATAAGGAGCAAACTGTTGGCAACTCCAAGCCCCTGTATGTGTTCCAGGCAACCTAGGTCTGGGGTCCGTCTAGCTCAGGCAGGTGTTTCACGGACCTGAGAGACTGTGACCACACTTAGCTCGTTTTTCACTTTTCATATTTATTGATTTGCTCATTTTTCCATTGCATTTTATCTTCTTTGCTTACTGTCTTCCTAAGTTTTGGTCATTACTTGTTTAGTCATTTATCTCCTTATTTAGTTATTCACTTAGTTTTTACTTATTTAATTGTTTGTTTATTGACTCCACTTATTTACAATATGGAGACAGGAAGTGTGGTCAGTCATCAAGAGCACTTATCACAGACGGAGAAACAAGAGAGACGGGAGCTCAGTCCCCCAAACCATCTCTGACTTTTCCAGTCGGACTGCGTGTTCTTACTGGGTGTCTAAGGGAGGACAGAGGTGAGTGACTGCATGCAGACATTCAGGCTTGGGGGACAGCAACTGTGGAAGAATGCATGGAACTCGTGATGGGGGATGGGGTGGTCAGCTGGAGCCCTGTGGGCGTATCTGGGATTCTCCCAGACCCTGCTCCCACCCCGACCCCACCCCCATGACTGTTACCCTCACAGAGGTGCCTGTCTGTTCAGTGAGCTGGAGAGAACCTGCGACAAACCGGCTGCAGAGATTTTATCCTGCTTTATCGGACCAGTTCCTCAAGGCTTCAGTGCGCGGTAAGTCAATCTAGAATTTCCCTGGGGCCAGGTAGTGCCGGGAAGCAAAGGCTTTGTGAAAAGCAGACACGTAAAAAACGGAGGTCTCACCTGCTTTCATCCCCTACCTCTTCATTTCCTCAGCAAATTGTGCCGATTTTGTCTTTTTCACCTTTAGCTTTTCTTGATGTCTTGGTTCTCTTTAGTGACAACTTTCTCTCATTTTCTGTCATTTCTTTGCTCTTTTTCAGTTTATCTGGTTTTCCCTTTATTTCCTCAGTCCCTCATTTTTGTTTACTCTGTACTTCTGTTTGCTTATGAATCCTTTTCCTATTATGGTATTTCCTCATTCTGTATCTTTTCTTTCTCTTTCACATTTTCTCTTTCTTTTGTTTATATAATTGATCTTCTTGGTGATTAAACTTGAAATCTTACTTTTCCATTCTCTGCTTTTGCTTTTCTCATTTCCGCTAATTCACACACATCTCCCTGTCTCCTCTCTGTATCCTTTTCCTTACACTTTGGTTTCTTTTTACCATTCTTTTCTCATTTCCCCATTGTTTATTACATTTTATATTTTCAATACCTTTTCAAATTTCCCATTTTATTTATTTTAGTTAATTTTCTCATTTGAATTTCCTCATGTCTTTCATCTCATACCCCTTCAAACTTGTAGTTTATTATTTTCCTGATTACTGCATTTTCTTTTTATTCTTTTCACTTATCTTTATTCTGATTAGTTTCATTTCACGGAATTGATCTTCCTGTTCTTTTCTTACATCTTTCAAGTTTTTGAAGTTGCGATGTCTTTTTTTCTCATTTTTAAATTATACTTGATCTTTTTTTCATGTTTTGTGAAATTTTTAGTTATTACATTTGCCACTACTTTTACATATTTACTTCTTTTCTCACTTTTTCCATCTTAACCCTAACACAAGGGCACCTCTCATCCAAAAGCCCAAAAGGCCCCGAAGCCACACTCAACATGCTGCAGAACCACTCAGCCGTTTCTGCTGAGGAGGAGATGTATGTGGGACACTACCACCTCTTCAGAACCATTGGCAGGGGGACATTTTCCAGAACGATGCTAGCCCAGCGTACCGTCACCGGCCAAGAGGTAACCATTAAAATGCTGAGCAAGACCCAAAAGGCATCCAACTTCTTCCACCAAGAGGTGAAAATATTGAAGGATCTCCATCATCCTTATATTGTAAGGATGTTTCACATTATAGAGACTCAGTACCTTCTCGGCATGGTCTTGGAGTACGTGAGTGCAGGGCACTTGGGGAATTATATAAGAGCTCACGGCTTCCTGAGTGAAAAGGAGGCCCAAAAAACTTTCAGACAATTAGTCCGGGCTGTACACTTTTGCCATAATGAACGTTTCGTGCATAGAAACATAAAACCACAAAACGTGCTGTTAGATGACAGGAAGAACATCAAACTAGCCAACTTTGGGTTTGCAACGGAATTCACCCAGGGGAATAAGCTGAACACGTTCTGTGGCACTTTGCCTTATTCTGCCCCAGAAATGGTGCTACGAAATCCGTACGATGGACCCCCCGTGGATGTGTGGAGCCTGGGAGTCACCCTGTATGTCATGCTAAGTGGATCTCTGCCGTTTGATGGCGACACCTTCAGTGAAATACGAAATCGGATCCTGGCCACAGAATACATTATTCCTGGCCACATGCCTACGCAGTGCACTCACATGCTGAGCAAAATGCTTACTTATGACCCAAGAGAGAGAGCCACATCAGAGGCCATCCTAGACCATCCATGGATGATGACAGTTGATAATGAGAACCAAAATGTGTCTGTGCAGCCACCCTCAGACCATTAGGACTGACAACGCATTCGGGCCACGGGGAACATGGGTTACAGGCAGGAAGAGATTCGTGACTCACTGTTCAATCCAAAAGACGATAATGGTATGGCCACCTCCCTGATGCTAGCTCAGAAGACATCTGAGACACAGACTCATGCCAGTACCCTGAAATGTAATACTGCAGCACAGTGCACTGACAGCCACACCGTTTCTCCTCCCATGAGGTACGTCCCACCGTCTGTGTGAAACCCAAACAGCTGAGTTACAGTGTACTTGCCATTCCTACCTATGATTACCACTACCACAGCCCACTGAAGACTCCAGCTTCTAGAAGGAAGGGGGCCTCCATGGTGTGTGCTTCTCCCTCAGTTCCCCTTGCAAAGTTCTTCTCACAACAACCCAGGATAGCCTGGGCAGAGCCAACCAGACGCAGAAATGGCATGCTAAGCTGAAAACTAGTGCAGTGGAACAACCCAGCAGAGTCCCAGCGTGCGTAACCATGGCTGCCCATGGCTGCCTCCTCAGCTGAGACCAGTAAGAAGGGTGGAGCCCGAGAGGAAATCCAGTTCCCACATAGAACGTCAACACTTGTTCTGTCAAAAATGAGCATGTGCGAGAAGTACCCGACCAGAGTGTGACTCCAGCCGCTCCCTCTGTCAGAAGCCATGAGCCACAGGATGCCACTGGCCAATTCTTTTAAGTTGATTACAAAATATCTTTGTTGTACCTGTATGCAAAGAGAACAGAAGCTGTGTGACATCCAAGTTGAAGAGAAGAGGTTCAGACCTCGAGAGGCCAAGCCACAGTCTCTCAGGTCTAAAAAGAAGAGGAAAATAACCAGTTTCATGGAGCCCAGTGACATAATTCAGGAGATCTGCCAAGTGGTAGACACCAATGACTGTGAGTGGGATCTCACTGACAAGTACACACTGCTTTCTTTGCCTGAATGGTCCACCAGGACAGTAGATCTTGGTCCAGTCGACAATGGAGGTGTGCAAACTGCCAAGAGAAATTTAGGCATCTTGTTGGCCTTCAAGAAGATCACCTCCAAAATCACCAAAGAGCTGGTACTGTAGAAACGTGTCACCACCGGCCAGAGACAAAAGAGGAGTTCACATGTTTAACCTCCCTTATAATTCTGGAGACTGTGTTTTTCAAGGCCACAGAAGTCCCTAAAATTCTCTCCACTTGAACTGCACTGAGATACCACCAAGGCAGTAAATACACCCTGATGCCAATCAGGTGATTGTGGTTCTGAATGAACAGTGAGTCACAAATCTCTATGTGTCTATAAACCATGCTCCCCATGGCCTCAAGGCACTGTGGGTCCTCACCAAGTTCTCTTGGCCTGAATGCCATCTGTACACAGCAACAACTCTGTCTATGCAAGATCCTACTTACAACCATTGACATCCCGCAGAGGGCAGATCTGCATCATCTCATCAGGCTCCATGGAGCTGGTCCTTCATGTCGGCTTCCATGAGTGTGACGTTTGAGATCTGATTATCTCCACCACATCTTGCTCTCAAGTACGTTAAGGTCCCTTCAAGCACAAGTGAAGCAAAGATTCATCAAAAACAGACATTGCCAATTTGATTGGTTGGGGGTAAGAGGTCTGGACGTTTCTGCCTTGGGAAGCCATTTGATTTCCATCAGGGTCCTCAAGCTCCCTCTAAAATCCAGTGAAAGTAGTCAATGAACAATGAACAAAATTCACTGAACAGTGAACCCGGAACTGCACAGTTCAACTCCACAAAGAGACACCTTGAAAGAAAGGCTTGCAGTCTCATTCTCAAGTATCTGGCATTTGAAGAAAATTAGAAAAAGTCGATGAAACATAAAGGACGTGTTGAGTATACCCCACCTGAATTCAGAGGCTGTCTCAAGAAGAGGTTTGCAGCATGGCAAACGAGTCACCAAAGACCAAACAAATTGTGGGAGGCCATACGACAGGAAGATGACATTTTAAAAGGCAGGAAAGAAAGGAAAGACAAAAAGGAATGACACGGAAGCTTGCTCTTCAACATCCAGTGAGTAAAGCAAAAAGAACTGATGAGGGAAAAGCTCACTGTTAGGACAACAGTTGGAATTCAGCAGCTGCTTCTTGGAAACTGTATGGAGCAGTCTTACTGTGTCCCATACCGTCGCCAGGAGTCAGAATTGACTGGACGGTGTAAGTTTGCTTGGTATTCAGGGGGATGCATAGGCCCCAAGGTGAACCCTACCCATGTTTTGTACTTGTTTTGCAGAACTGCTGAGAAAAGGGGAGGTTTACACTTAAAGAAGAACTCAGAGGGAGAAAGTGGCTGACTTGCTTTTGAAATTTCCAAGCAGTAGTTTGCTGTTGGAAGCCTTCCAGCAGGAAAAGTCAGAGCCCATTGCAAGACAGCCCCTTGCAGGACTGGGAGTTATAGGGAGCCAGTGAACAGACAGCTTGGTCAGCTCCTTTAAGCTGATTGTCCAGGTTGAGTCAATGAGTGCAAGTGGGGGAAGAGCAGGAACCTAGTGACAGTCTGAGTTTGGACAAGTTCCATTGGCACTGTGGGTCCTAGCCTGCAGGGCCAGGGATAAGAGGCAGGGTGGCTGCTGAGAAGGAAGGCAACTGTGTGTGACTTAGCCCAAGAGGGCTGGGGATGAGAGTGTGGGAAGGAGCTGTCCGAAGTGCCTGCCATTAAGTGTGAACTCGAGAGCCTGAGTCTGCTGCCCCTTGTCAGTTAGATTGGAAGGGCAGGGGTGAGCCGACTAGAACCCACCCAAAGGAAGAGAAAGGTGTCTGAAAGAGCTGAGAAAGCTGGTGTAGACTGCTACAAGCTGATGGCGCCCTGCGGACTGGATTTGAAACCCCAACCAACGTTTTTTCTTTGCCTTTATCTTGCTAACCTGAAACTTCTGTCTGAGCCATGTTTTTCAGGAAATCACAGCAGATGGTGGCTCCATCCACAACACGTGCCCAACCTACAACCTCTCAGCATGCCCAGATTCAGATCCTGGCCTACACTGACACAGGACCAATTTATCACCAGAAAGGAAGTGCTTCCCAGCCAGTCCTTTCACCAGAGACCATCCCAGAAGCCATGACAGAAGAGGATGCCACTTCTGCACCTCCACATGTGGACATGCAGCAGGGGAGCTAAGGGCAGAGAACTCTACTACCAAACCCGACCCCTGGACACCACTGGAAATAAAAAGCTTTTGAGCCCCGTGGGACAGTGAACACATGGTGTTAAGGCTGCTAGACTCGTGTTACTCCTTATCTACACAGACAATAAACTTGAAACTTTCTGTTACCCTTGCAATTCGTGTCCCTCTTATTTCAGTCAGCTAATAAGACAGGACAAGAACCCAAACACAGTTCTGTTAGAGAGACAGATGTTCAGCATTCTAACCAGATCACATTCTTCAAGACCAGAGAACATGCTCATCACCTCAGTACTGATTTGACAGGGACGGCCAATTTGAACACTGGCTTCGCAGTCAAGGGAAGAGAAAGTCACCAGGAGGCTGGCTGACAGGCTTTCATGAATGTGCCTACATTAAATGAAGGAGACAAGGGTGGGTGCCCAGTAAAGAAATTCTTCCTCCCTGATGAGGCTGGAAAACTGAGTGTTACTGGACAAAACTCCAGGTTCTCTGTATCTGCCCCAAATAGCCAATCTCTGAGACACGTTATAGGGTGGATGATGAAAGTTTATTACCGTGTCCTGTCGGACACAGGGAGCAGGAAAATATTTGTCCACCAAGGTCCTGCTCAAATTTTGTCAGGCAAGGTAGAAGTATTTAAAGGGAGAGGGGGTTCCATGCAAAATGTAAATAGAGGTACTGGGGCTGGTGCCAGGGAAACAATCGGTTGAAAAGGGGTATCTGATGGTGGGGCTCAGAGGTCCTTTGAAGATACATATCAGGAATAGGAATCCGGAAGGCTTTCGTCAGAGGTCCCAGCTGTGGCCTGGGTCTTTCGCTGGCTCCTCCGTCTGTTTTCATGTGGCTAAAAAGCTCTGAAAAACTACAGGCATTATTTCCACAGCTCCTGTCAGCGACTTCCTGCCAGGGCCAGGAATTTTTAAGACAGGAGAAATAACAAGCTAAGCTTACAGAGAAAATTTAATCTTTGCTGCCCATCTCAACTTCCTTTTTTAAAATCGGGGTGTCTAAACCTTATCTCCTATTTCAAGAGGATGGGGGAAGAGATTGATAGAATTTCTTGATTCATTTCGGAGTGTTATCAGGGTTTTCTGAAGACCCTCAAGGATCCTTATCAACCTGCAAAAAAGAATCATCTAGGCAGACGTGGCAGGCCCATATGGCTTGATGGGAAACAGTGTACAGCTGCGCTGGGCAGTGGCACAGTGTACAGGACTCCTGTCGCTGCACCACCGATGGAGCAGGGGCTGCATTTTTGTAGTCTGTCTCCACCAGGGTACAGCTGGGGACAACAACTCAGTGATGGGATCTGACATCTTGCCTTCTTTGTCAGGAGGCTGCTTGTCCTTTGTTTCAGTGCTCACGCAGACTTCAAAATGGTTCTTCCCAAAGGGGCCTCCGGGCCTGGCAACAGGACTTAGTATGCGGTGTCCCATGGGAGCAGTTTCTTGCTCCCTTGGTTTGGTTCCCTGATGCTGATTCTAGTTCTCTTGTGCCCCCACTGGAAGGACATCTAGTGGTCACTTCTACTGCATCTATGCGTGCCTCTAACTTGTGTTGAAACAGCTTCTCTGAAGAAGTAACTTGAGAGATAATGAAGCAACTCGTCCCTGTGAGTGGGCAGTGAATGAGTTGCTTATCGCTCCAGAATGTCCCAGGGTGTGGTTAGGCCGGCCCTGTCTCAGTCTCCCCTAGGAGATTCCATATTCGTAATTCTTGAAGGAAATACCATGGAGGTCTCTTCTGTTTCTGCTTCATGCAGAACAAGGATGCAGGCCTACCCATCACGGTAGAAATCCCTTGCTGACTGTGCCAGGGATCTCTGCGGGCCAGGATGGTCACGAGCAGACATTCCTTAGAACCCAGGCATCATCATTCCCTTTACTAGGAAGGGTTCTAACCTGAAAGAAACTAACTAAACAAGGAGTTTAAAGACACAAGGCCTGAAAACAGACAGAGTAAAATCCAAGTAATTGATGGGAGATGTACCAGTGAACAAAAGTTGGGGACATTTAGCTGTTAGGAATTTCTTTCTGACTCATCAGTTCAGGTTTTAGTAATGACAGTCAGGAGGGTCTTCAGTGCTACAGATTTTCTATTTCATAAATGTTAATACAAAATGTGAAGAGTAGCAAGTCTTCCACGATTCCATTTGAATGGCTCCTGTGAAAGCTTGCCTAAAAGACAGCCTTGAAGATTTCTTTGCCATTGTCTTTACACCTCAGCGCTCCTTGGATGTCTCCTTGTGAGTCTACCTCCAGCTGGGTCACACCCTGACTGCTCCAGAACAAGGAAAAGTGACCCATCAATCATTAACACTTGGACTTACTGGACATCCTAGGTGGGGGCCATTGCAGGCTCCTTCAACTCCTGGTGCTGGTTTTTCACAGGATAACAACATTTGGTTCCTCACCAGGTTATTAAGCAAGAGACAGCAATCTTCTCATGAGTCTCATTGCCGTAGTGAGCAGTCTCAAAGTACCACAACATTTTACGCCAAGGCCTTCTTTCAACGTTTAGGTGTGTAAAACCAGGGAGGATGAGTTTTATGATGTCTTAATACAATCAGAATGCAGACTAAGAATATAACTATTCCTTGCAGTAGTCATCTATTTCATGGACATAATTTTTGATGGTAACTAACTAAACATCTGGCGTTGGGAATGTTGTTACAATAATGTGAAAAAATAGCTCAATGTCTACTTTTAATGGGCAGATGACAATCCTGGGATGACAAGAAAACTGAGGCTTTTTGGTAATCTCATGTCAGCTTGGCTTATGAGGTCAGTGAGCACTGTTTCTAGCTTCCATCCCATGAGGACCTCAGTTTGTCATTTGTTGTCTTATACTCACTGATGGCCTTCTCAAAGAGTTTGTCAGTTCAACTATACCATAAGTAGGAATAAAAGCTCTTGGAAATGATTAATGCTAGCCTGTGTGGCAGACCATGACACCTCTTCTGACTCAACATTACCTTTGCCAAATTTACCAGCATCATTCCTATGAATAGCTAATGGTCATCTTAAAGTTCCCGAAGCACATCGTAAACATATGCACAAGCAATCTGAAGAAGAGCAATTTGATAAATTCACTCAGTTAGAAAGGAATCTAAATTAGTACAGTTGGATTTAACACACGCACACATGAATCTATAATCAGCACACCAAGTGTGTTTAGAGAAAACTGAAGTTACAGAAACACTTGTGACAAGTTTTCAGTACAGAATGAATGATTATCAAGGTAACAGCACAGACCTCCCCTGCTGGAAGGCTTCAAATACTCCCTTTAAAATATGCTATCTGTCCCTTTGAGGACACGCTGCCTCTCCTTGGTTTGCCTCCTAACAGTCATGGGTCACTGTCTCAGAAGCAGAAATGGAAAATAAGATGCAATGGAGTCTGAGCCATGGGGTATTCAGGAATCAGTTTTGTTTTTTCCCAAGCTTACCGTTCCAAAGGATAGAAAAAGGCTGTAGCCTCTCTGGGTTACCCCAATCTTTACGAAAGCCAGAGATCAAGATTCCAGAAAAACTATGTCTACCTTTTTCATGGTGTCCTCTTTTGGATCAAGCTCTCACCATACAATCTTGGATCCAAAAAGTTTAAGAAATGGTCATTGAACGCCATGTGTTTTCAAAGATATTAGGTAACTTACAGTGAAGAAGGAAGCCTAACAGAAACACTAACTATACCATTAGGCCAGCAGTCTGAAATAACTAATGAACCTATGACCCTAAGGTCTTTGAATGAGGAAATAAATCTCAGGAGGGGTTTGTTCCTGCTGAAGCACTATCAATACCTGTTTCTCATTACCTCCGTAACAACTGCATTCTGTAAAAACCTCAGATTTCATAGGAATACAAATACAGCAACATTTATGTACTAAGGCACAAAAGGCTCCTTCGTAGAGCAGGAAATCTAATGTTATTCTGCTTTGTAAAATCACAGCTCAAACTTCAGTCATTTTTCTGATTACAATATTTAGAAAAAACTTTGCTATATTTCACAACAGGAATTCCTGATTTGAGAATTAAAATACATAAACCTATTAGTTAAATAACTTAGGAAAAGGGAAAATGGTTTCTTATAGCTAGAAAGTAAGACCTTAAAACATCAACAATATCCCCATATAAAACCCAAGTGGGTTTCTCTGTGGCACGGAAAGCAAAAGTATATAAAGCTAAATTATGACAAATGTCTATTAACTCAATTTAATAACAGCAATTTACCTAAAAGTTTTGGACATTATGTTAAGCCTGTAATTGAAATAGTTTATGTCAAGAGTCCCAAGTTTTCATTCAACTTGTACTATGTCTCACAGTTTGACCAGTCTAATTTTAACCCATAAAGGTTCTATCAACTGGCTTTGGAAACCACAAAGTCTCTCTGGTCAGCTGACCAATTCTCCTCCTGAGGGTGACACGTCTTTACAGGATATTTCAGACGTGTCTCAAGGTTCCCCTAACAAAACAAAACAAAACAAAACAAAACTTCTTTACACTTCTTTCACAATTTGGATTCACTCAGCTTCAGATACTTATAATCCATTGCCATCCAATCAATTCTGACTCATGGCAATCCTAAAGGACAGAGTAGAACTGCTCCATAGAGTTTCTAAGGAGCACCTGGTGGATTACAACTGCCCACCTCCTGTTTAGCAGATGTAGCACTTAACCACCATGCCACTAGGGTTTCCTCGGATCATTATCGCCAGTAGCCATTCTTCTTCTTATCTGTCTTAAAACTGCCTCCACCTAAGTGGAGGGTCTTTTAGAAGCTGTTCTGGAGCTATACCACCTTAGAGGCTAGAAAACAGGGAGAGGTGATCTTGTCCTGCCCTCATTCCTTTCACTCATAAAAAAGACACATGTTTCAGTTGACCAAGCTGTTCTCAAGGACGAAAGATACTTCATTTCCCTTTTACTGTTAGGGAACTACTACTTGGATTTTCACACATACATACATTTTTCCTTGTCTGGGACCTACAACCAAGGTCTGTAAGTTAGGCTTTTCAGCTCAGTGACAGTTCTTTTCCGATGTACTCAAAATTTTGCTTTCTTTTACATCTCAAGTGGAAACCCCAGTAGCATGGTGCGTTAAGTCCTACATCTGCTAACCAAAACATCAGCAGTTCAAATCAGATAGGGGCTCCTTGAAAACTCTCTGGGGCCATTCTGCTGACCTCTAGGGCTGCAATGACTTGGACCTAATTCAACGGCAGTGGGTTTTTACGCATCTCAATTAGCTTAGCCAAGACACCTCACACCTTGATTAGGAGGATTTAGGCATCAAAGATTTCTCCCACATGTAGAAACAGTTGTCAGTCTCAAAGAATTTAAACTAGAAATATCCTCAAATCATTCTGGCTCAGGGGACTCTGCTACAGGTAAAGCCTATCCTGGCCATGACTTGACAAGACGGGGAAGTCTGAAGAAGACATTGAAGGCAAAGAGACTCAAGAAACACTTAACAGAAAAACATTTCTTCACAAAAACAGAGATAGGGAATACAACAATAGTTAGAAAAACAAGTCCAGGGTTAAATGGGCCAAAGTTGCAAGCCAAGGTCAAACTTTCAAAGTTTTCCACACTCAACAAACACTCTACCTAGATGACTAACACAATCTTTCAAAAACTTTTCACAGAAGGGTCTCTGCAACTGAATATAAACTTGACCAAAATACTGAGTGGCTGAAAAAACAGGTTTTTGGACAGAAGGTCAGCAGGAAAAGTAAAGCTGGTTGGGCAAAAAAGGTTAAAAGAAGGCTCCTGGCTCTAGCACCGAACAGCACGACGACATGAAAACAGGAATTGACAGACCATCAAACGTGATGCTTCCATAAACACATGCAGTGCTGGAAGGCGAGGCCTCACCTGTCAATACTAAGGACACTGGAAGACTGCTACCTGGCCAACCAACTACAAGCAGTCCTTTCTTGGACCCATTTCAAAGAAAGGTGATCAAACATAACATAGAAACTGCTGAAAAATATCAGTGATATCAAATACAAGGAAAATCTGGCTGAAGATCATTGTGCTGTGATCAGTGCCTTTTGTGTGAGGCTTCTCTAGCCATGGCCTTCTAACTCCTACCCATGTGATCAGGCAGGACAGTGTGACAATGCGGTTCATGCCGATAAAGAGCACTGGTCCCTGTCTCCTTAAGTGACAGCTAATTACAGAGCAGTGAGGAAGATGCGGTCACCCGCACAGAAGCATGGCCTTGAGCTGACAGAGCATTCTTTGGGCCCAGATCACTGTGCTGGAAAGCTCTTGGAAGCAGGTACTAGAGAGAGAACAAGCTGGGAACCAGTGGCAGGAGAGACCTCACAGCAGGAGAGATCATGCTGGGCTTCCCAGTCCACAAGACACAAAGCTGAGGGCCTGTGATCAGTGGCTGATAGACAGGGAGAGACCTTTGGGGATAGTCTTTGGGGAAACACAGGAAAGACAGGATAGTCTTTGGGGAAACACACAAGGGAAATCCTATGGAAAACGTGGCCTCTCTTTTTGAATCAAGAGCTGGGAGTAACACAGACAGCCTGAGGTCCTCCGTAACTAGTGTAACCAAAACTATCAACAAGCAATCAAGGATAAAAAGATCAAAGCATTACCAACATCCTGGGACACTTAGGTAAGTCCCTCCAAATTATGTAAATTTCTTCAAGGTTGTTTTTCAGAAGAAACCAGATGGAAGCAACTCTAAAGACATGCACAGAAATTCCCATTTCGACAGCTACATGTCCTTCCACTGGGAGCACCAAATACATGTAGTCAGGAACCGGGAACTGAACCAAAGAACCAAGAGACTTCATGCACAACACCCCATAATGAGTCTTGCTACCAGTCCCAGAAAGCCTCAGAGAAAGGAACTCCCCAGATCCTGTAACTGATTTGACCCTAAGTGACCCGGTTCAAGTTCAGCAAATCAGAGTAGCAACTTTGGTCTCCTGACCAGTAGACAACTGGGCTCCCCCTCCCACAGGCATCAGGGTGCAACCTTCACATCGGAAAAATTTGTTAAGTCCAAGTACTTACAGACAGGGAATGGGTCAGTCTCTGTGACCAGCAAAGAGCTGGTAAATAGCTTGTAGTGTTCCTTACATTCGTAAGGGTAAAAGGTGGTGTCACAGTCAGGAGGGGTAGGTAGGAAATAGCCTTTGGTTTCAGTTTAAGGGTCATACATCAGCAACTCCATGACTGGTTCTCTCCTGAAGGATAAAATAATAGTATGGAGATTGGATAAAAAAAGGGGCTAGATCCTTTCTAGATCATCCTCCTGAGGAGGTAGGTACCCACAGGTAGCCACATCTCAAAATGCCAGGAGGAACTGTTACGTCTACAATTACTGTTCTGAAACACTGATTGGGACTTTAGTGAGGATATGATGAGGTGGTCTGTGGTGGCCATCAGGTTCTCCAGCTACCCTTGTCATTTCCCCCTTGAGGAGACATGGGCCTGAAATCTTGAAAGGAACGTGGGAAGTTGACTCGCTCTGGCTACTTCCTGCTGTTTGGCATTATAGTCCTGCCTACCTGTCAAACCCATGTTCCTGAAATACCATCTTGAAAACATTGAGATGCCTCTTCTACCTACTACCTGCCTGGTGGGCACAGGCTGAGTATTCTTGTAGGACCATGACATTCACTAGGCGTAGTTGTAGCTTGGAGCCGTGTCTTTTATCTAAGAAGCCAATTTCAAGATGTGCTGTATGCTGTCCTGGATCTGGTCAGATTTACTAACATAAAAACAACATTGTTCCTTGAGATATAGGCAGGTGCTGCCTCCAGCTGCTGTGAAAAGGTCAAGGAAATCAGTGTGGGACACTGCCATCTGCTGAGACCATTGGGACGGGGACATGGGTCAGAGTCAAGTTACCCTGGCACATCATCATAGGCAAACAGGTAGCCGAGAAGAGTCAAAAAGAGCCCACAGACATCTTCCAACCTCTTGACACTAGGCTCGCACATAAAAATCATGAAGGATCTCCACAATCCAAATATTTTAAATTCCATCCATTAGTGTAGGCCCTACAGGTGTGCCACAACAAGTGTACTGTGCACACAAACATGGAACCCACAAATGTGCCCTTGGATGACAGAAAGAATATCAAACCTACTGACTTTCATTTTAGAACTGAATTCACCGAGGAGAGCTAGCTGAAAACTTTCTGGGGAAGTCTCCCTTATATTATGCTCCAGAACTCCTGCCTGGAGAAAAGTTCCATGGACACTGTCCTCGAGGTGCAGAGCCTGGGAGTCACCCCGTATTTCATGGGAAGTGGGTCCCTACCTTTTCGTGGTGATGCCTTCAATGAACTACCAAAGTTAAATACCAGACGAAGAGTATAACAGTCTTTCTACATGTCTATGTCACGTGAACACTCACTAAATCCAATTTTCCTTTTGTCACCCATGTGCTCCATTTTAGTCACACCACAAGGGTACCTCTTGTCCCAAAGCCCATTAATCCTTGACACAACACTGAACATGCTGCAGAGCGACTTAGCATTTCCTGTTGAGGAGGAAATCTATGCGGGACACCACCAGCTCCTAAGAACCATCAGGAAGTGGACATTTGCCAGAGTTCAGTTAGCCCAGCACATCAACACTGCCAAGAGGTAGCCCAGAAAAGAGTTGAAAAGAGACAACAGACATCCTTCAACCTCCAGACATGGTACCCAGAGATAAAAATCCAGAAGGATCTCAATCATTCAAGAATTTTAATGCTGTTTCAAGTCATAGAGAAAAACCACCTCTTTGGTACAGTGATGGGGTAGGTAAGTACAGGCATCTAGTGTGATCATCTGGAGGCTCATCGCTTCATGAGCGGAACAGAGGCCCTGAAAACATTCTGCCTATCAGAGTTGCCCTTACAGGTTTGCCACGACAACTGTGTTGTACATACGGGTATCAAACCAGAACAGGTGCTCTTAGATGAGAGAAGGAACATCAAAATTGCTGACACTGCTTTAAGAACTGAATTCACCAATGGGAGCGACCTAAGAACATTCTGTGGCAGAGTTCATTGCAGTGCCTACAGCTTCTACAAGGAGAAAAGTATCATGGACTCCCGTTGGACGTGTGGAGCCTGGATATTACCATGTACTTTATGCTAAGTGGATCTCGGCATTTCCAGGGACAGACCTTAAATGAGCTATCAAAGCAGGTCCTAGAGGAAGAACATGACGTTCTTTTCCACATGTCTACACCGTGTGAATGGTTGCGAAGCCAAATATTCACTGGTGAGACAAGAAAGACAGCCATATCAGAGGACATGCTAGAACTTCCACACATGAATCTGGATAATGAAGAAAAACAAAAGCGGTACGTGCAATCATTTCCAGACTATGAGGACCCCGATGAACTGAGGCCAAAATGAACACAGGTCTTCCTGGTCTGTTTTTGTCTGGAAGCTCAGCTGAAACATGTCCACCATGGGTGACTCTGCGGGTGTTTGAATACTGGTGATAAAGCTTGCATCAGTACAGCTACATGGAAGTGTCCACAGTATGACAAATGGACTCATGGGTAAATGCCTACTCTGATACAACCTCATTAATAAAACCTAAGAAGCCTGTTCTAAAATGCTATTTCTTCCACAATTACGTTGTTAGGTACCTTGGAGTCCAAAACGACAGAATGGGCCACCTAAACTAGAGGCTGTCAGCCAGAGTCAAGAACTAGATGGTACCTGGAGAGGTCTAAAGGGTCTGTGGTCTCCGCCTCCTCCAGTGTGGCTCACTCTGCCCCTAGCTCCCAACGTGCAGACTGTTTTCTCTGCCTCACTCACCCTGACTTTCACGAAGGAACGAACGATACTGAGTTCTCAGCTCCCTCAGGGATTCATACACTAATTTTGGCCAAATAACTCTGTCCATCTCACATGGTATCAAACTTGCTCAACCATGGAGATAGCCAAACCTAACTAATTTTTTGAATCTTTACTTCAATAATTTGCAGCCTATCCTGACTTTCAAGTTTTGTTCTTTGATTAAAGGTATTAGATGTCCCTGGTTTTTCATTATGCATTTAAAACTGCCTCCCATGCTAGACGGTAAACCAATGAGCAGACCCTCTGTATATTGTTTTCTTGTTCTTTCTGGCCTATGACACTGATCACTGAAGACACAAACAGATTATCTCCTGCTGCATAAGCGCTTGCAAAATCCTAGTGTTGTAGTGTTTAAGTGCTACATCTACAAATCAAAAGTTCAGCAGTTCAAATCCACGGGGTGCTACTTGGAGATTCTATGGGGCAGTTCTACTCTGTTCTGAAAGGTCACTGTGAATCAGAATCAACTCCACAGTAATGAGTTTGGTTGTTTGGGATGTATACTCTTGAGCAATACTATCCCAGTGAAATTCTCATTGTTCTCTTTCTGCACAGGGCAAGAAGGTAGACACTGGCCTTATTTGTTTTTTCAGAACTTAAAATGGGACTAGTGTAACTAAGGAACTCTATTTGGTCTTTTGTTGTTACTGTTAGGTGCCATCAAGTGAGTCTGGACCATACAAACCCTCGGAGAATTCAACAAAACACTGCCCGGTCCTGCACCATCCTCACAGTCGTTAGGCTTGGACTGATCATTGCTGCCACTGTGTCACTCCATCGCATTTCTTTTCTTTGGGCTGTAATTCACTTATGTGAAACAGACACAACCAGTCACGGGACACCACCGTTCCACTGGACTCATCAGAAACCTACATGATCCATATCTCAGAAAGCGTGTGAAAGCCGCCATCGTCACAATTCAGAGCTTCAGAGCTCGGTTGCTCAAAGCGTGTCCCACAGGCTGGAGAGCTTGTAAAGGGAACATCTGAACCAACGGGTTGTGTTCACATGATTCAGGTCTACCTCAACTGGCAGCAGGGACACTCTCTGGGAAAGTGACGAGTGAGGTCAGACCATCAGATGCCTACAGTTACAAGGTTTTCTTCTTTCAGTGGAAACACCTAGTGCCAAGGCTGAAAAGCAAAGGAAATCTTCATCTCAATGAAAAGTCTTGCAAAGCACACTGTGCCTCATAACATGAGGCCTGTGGATCTCACCCCAAACGATTCTTCTACCAGTATTTCCCTGGGCCTCCAGTTCCTTCACAGAGATAGATACCTTACAGGAGTCAAGATCCTCTCTTCTTCCCAAGATCTCAACTGGATTGCACACATTATTTAGACAGGAACAATCACCTAAAACTCCACAGGACATTTTCTGGATCAAAACGAACGGGGTTACAAGGGTCGGGTAGAGCGACAAAGTGGGATGCTGCTCCAGAAACACCTACAATGTGGAAGCAGTTTTAGAATCTGGTGAGGCTTAAAGCCTGGGAGACTTAATGTGCCTCATAGGAAAAGTCTACATCGTCAAAGGCAAAGCTGGCGGGGCTCTGAAGAAAGTGAGGACGGCGACACCTAGTCTCCAACAGTTACAGAGAACACATAGGATGCCAGCGACAGAACGTGGCTAGAAATGTGCATGTTAGACAAACACAGCGTTAGCAAGTGGAAGAAAGGAGATGCTTTCTACACAGTGACAAGGAACTCATTTAAATGACATTCAAATGTTTGGTGGAAGGCACTTATTTAAGGGATGAACTTCCAAAACTAGCTGAGGAGCTTTTTCAGGAAGACCTTAAAGGTGCAGCAAGGGATCTCCTTTCCACTTAGAGTAAAAAAGAGAGAGGAAAGAGATGGACTTTAAAATGAACTATGCAAACTTCAAACAAAATTTAAAGACATGGAAAATTCTGTTGTACATACTAGGTCCATGCATTCTAGAATTTTCACCAAGCGTGTGGCTACACAATCTTGTAACAGAGATTAAGCCAGTGACTAATGATTCTAACCAACTATCATAGCAGAAAATTCATCAGCTCAAACTGAAGGGGACAGAGAAGGAATGGAAACAATACTGTCCGCCTCTTTGAATTTCACATGCATGGAACTGGTCAAAAGAGCTACATCTCTTGTCTTTCAGGAAAAGGACAGGACCATCATTGGAGCATTCCAAACATCAGCAGACACGTGGGAAAGAGCATGGGAAACAGGCACAGCTGCCTCAGTTTCAAAGCGTGGAGTCACATCTCTGTTTAGTTATCTGGGTGCTGCTTAAACAGGAATACCACAAATGGATGGCTTTAAAAAGAAAACTTTTTTCGTTTTTTTTTTTATCATGATTAAGTGGAAATATACAATCCAAGTTAGTTCTCCGGCATGCCGCTCTACAACTCTATCTGCTCTGCCCACCCTGTGACAACATACTCCTCCTTTTCACTCTTTACTACTGGTATCCTCCCAACCAACATGTGTCCCCTCCTCTCTACCCTCTCATCTCTCCTACAGAAAGAAATCGGTTCAATGGTCTTCTATAAATGTATAAAGTGATAAAGTACACACCACATGCTAACTCTGTGTCCCCAAGTACAGTCCTTTCTTAGTCTCAGTGTTCACCTCAGTACTGGCTTCAGGTCAGGGCAGCAACAAGGCTAGGGGCCATGTTCCCAGCGGACCCTCCAGGTTCTCAGACCATCAATTCTGGGCTTTTACTAGAGTTATTGAGCTGCACACCTCTTTTTCTTCTGTTATGTCAGGGACTCTATATTGGGTCTCCTACCAAGAACAATTTTCTTGGTCATGTCCAGGAGGCTAAAAGTCCAAATTCAGGTTGTCAGCTACAGGGGAAGGCTTCCTCTGCTGACCCTGGAGGAAGTTCCTTGGCCTGACTCTCCCTGCACTACAGGCTTCTGAGGCACAGGGGACCTAGTCTTTTCCAAAGTATGTGCTCAGCTCCTGGCACTGCTTTTCAGTGCTAGGAGATCCCCAAATCTCAGCTGACTCCCTTCCTGTTACATTCCAGTAGGCCACCCCAACCCACAATACAATCCCACACATTAAGTCCCGTCCAGCCAACTTAACTGCAGTCCATCCACCCTCATTAACGTGAGAGACACAGGATTTACAACATGAAGGGCATTACACAATACCAGCAATCGTGGCCTAGCTAAATGGCTACACAGATTTTGGGGGGGAACACAATTCAGCCCCTGACAGCTTCCTAAGTTTCCAAGAATCTAATGTTCATCCAGTCGGTTCTGGGGGATGGGATCACTGCCCAAAGCTAAGAGGACAAGGTGGCCATGCCCAGTGGACCTACTGGGGCCCAAGACATGCAGCTCCCACTCAGAGGGACTAAGAGAACAATAGCCCTCAAAGCCAATGGGCTGTAAGTGCCATCCTAGTGGGTCTGGAAGGTGTAGCTGAATCCCAGAGCCTAGGGGACTCCTTCCACAATCCAGAGAGCATGGGCAACACCCAGAGTCCAGAGGACAACAGTAACGCCCAGATGGTCCCAAACAGCAGAGGGTTATTATGCAGCCTTGACAGCTAATCTAGTTGTTCTGTTGGTTTTGGACATGCTTGGTGCCCATTATCCTTTCTTTTTCTTCAATTTCCCCCATTGGGAATGGAAAGGTCGATCTCGCACCCCTTTGTACCACTGTCCTTCAGAAATAGTCTGCTAGATTTCATAGGCTGACAGATGAAGAATTTGGCCCCAGGATCAAATATTCCTAAAGTCTTAACTACAGGTGACAGAGGTGATTCAGAAGATCCGATTCTGGTCTTAGAGTTGGTTTGACACTTCTCAGAGATGTCTTGGGGTGACTGTGTTTTGGGTGTTCCAAGGACAGGAATTTGGAGAGGCCAGAGTGTGGAAGGAAACCCTGATGGCATAGTGGTGAAGTGCTATGGCTGCTAATCAAACAGTGAGCAGTTCAAATCCACCAGGCACTCCTTAGAAGCTCTATGGGTCAGTTTTACTCTGCCCTACAGGGTCGTTATGTGTTGGAATTGACTGGATGGCAGAGACTGTTGTTGTAAAGGGTGGAATCTTATGGACTGAACTGTGTCCCCACCAAATATGTGTTGTAAGTACTAGCCTCTATGGTATGGTTGTAATCCTGTTTGGGAAAGCGTTGTCTTAGCTATGTGAAGGATGCAGGATTAGTGCAGGGTGTTACCTTGAGTCAACCTTTTTGGAGCTATTAAAGCGATTAAATAAGGAAGCCAGAAATCAGAAATGGCAAAAGGGAGGTACCTAGCCACATGAAGATCACCCAAGGACAGAAGCTCATAGGCACAAAGACCTTCTACCAGAGCCTGCACACACACAGCCTTCTCCTACAGAGCCCACCAGAATTCAAAATTGTAGCCTCCAAAACTGTGGGAAAGTCAACGTCTCTGTTCAAGCAACTCACTTGTGCTAGGTCTGTTCCAGCAGCCCCAGAGAATGAAAGGAACCCTAGTGGCACAGTGGGTAACAGCTCAGCTGCTGAGCACAAAGTCAGCAGTTCAAATTCACCAGCAGCTCCTTGGAAACCCTATGGGGCAGTTCTCCACTGGCTATACAGCTACTACAAGATCGCAGCAACTCAAGGACACTCAACAACTAACTAAAACAAGGTACTTTTACACCTGTGTTCAGGGGATTACTATTCAGAAGGGCCAAACAGAGAAAGATCCCAAATTCCCATCAGTAGATGCATGGATCAACAAACAATGGAGAACTCTTCAGTCCTAAAAGGAAGTGAATTTTTCAAAAATGTTATAATATGGATGAACCTTGAAGATGTTAAGTGAAATGAACCAGACACAAAAGGACAAATATTCTATGACCTTACTTATAGGAAACACCTACAATAGACAAGTGTATAGAGACTGAAGTAGATGAGTGTTTCAAACCAAACCCATTGTCATCGAGTTGGGTCTGACTCATAGTGATCCTATAGATCAGAGCACAACTGACTGACAGGGTCGCCCAGGAGCACCGGGTCAATTTGATCTGCCAACCCTTTCATTAGCACCAGGGTTTCCTTACCAGTGGTTACCAGGGACTAAATGGAGAGGGGAAGTAGAGTTACAGCTTTAGAGGAAACGGGTTTCCCCTAAGGGTGATGGAAAAATTTGAACACCAGTAGTGGTAATGGTTGTACGCATAGCCACAATAACTAATGTTATACTAAATAGGTAAAAAAGGAAAAAGGTGTTCCAAGTATTTTACGAAACATACACAAACACAACTTTGCATGAAATGAACATAACACACTATTAAATAAACAAAACAACTTAGTGTCTTGGACTTAGTGCAGAAGTGAAAGGACGGGAATTTAGATACTCTCGGAAGAGAAAGAAGAAAGGAGGTATTTCCAAACTTTCGTGCCAACCTTGGGGTATATTCACCTAGAGAAGTGAAATTACATATGAGAAACTTCAATGTGTAAATCAGCTCCACAAGGTCACTGGATCTTGGTCACCTTCTTCTTAATAGAAAACAAAAAAAAAAACTGAATTATAATTTTACATGCATGGAAACAAACAAAAAATACGTTAAGGCATTTGAGTTAGCAATCATTTCACAAACTTCACACTTAAGACACTTCACACTTCTCAAATAAAATAGACACCTGTTCCTGTAACCTCTGCGTTTAGCTACACTGGAATGCATTTCAACTGATGGTCATCATGTGGATGCAGAGAAAAACTTCTCCACATGGTTTTCAAGGCTGGGACCTTTTGGTAACAGACCACCAGGCTTGCCTTCCAAGGACTACCTGGGCAGGTTTGAACTGATGAACTTCTGGCTAGTAATCTTAACCATTTGCACCATACGGGGACTCCCTACTTCACTCTTTACTGTTTATGTGTTCTCCTCTTTTCTTATACTGACATTCTACAGACTTAACCCACGTGTTTCGGACCTTCATTCTACATTAGATTCAGCTTAAAAGGAAACATATTCTCCAGTCATGCTACAGGTGTCACATGCTATTTACTCCATCAAGTGTTACTTCCTGTTCAAAATTATAAATGACAATTCTCTAGAAGTTGCACATTTCACATTTCTTGAAGGAAGAGTTGTTTAAAGTAATTAGTACAAAGCATGAGGTGCCATCTCTGACACTACAGCTAGCTGCCAAGAGAAAGAACAAATCTCTCTTGGAAGAAATAAACCTGAATGCTCCTTAGAAGCAAACATGATGGGACTGTATCTCACACAGTTTGGGCACGTTATCATGAGGGATCAGTCCCTGGGGAACATCATTATGCTTGGTCAACTACAGGGATCTTCAGAGAGATGGCTTCATAGAGTAGTTATAAGGGATGCAAGCATAAAAAATGTTTTCATAAAGGTGTGGGCCAGTCAACATTTTGTCCCATTGTACACGGTGTAACTGTGAGTTGGAACTCAAGAGAGAGTACCCAGCAACCTGTGGCTGACCTTCGAGGATCTATTCAAGTGTTATGATTTGTTCTGGGATTGAACCGCTGACCACTCAACTAGCAGCCAAGTGCATAATCACAGCACACTACCAACAGTCTTCTTTATAACATATGCCTCCCATGTGGCTCATTCCTACAGTCACTGTTCTGAAATTGGACATATGAATTGCTTTTGCTCTAAGAAGCCTTCAACCTAAATATGGTTCATTAGTAGCAAAAACTGTGGCTGAATCACTAGGATCTATGCTGGCTCAGATCCTGTCTCAGCCAACCATTAAAGGTAGGCACTATTCTTTCTGAGGAACAATAGGTAGAAACCATTTTTACCTTTCTCTCAGGTGCACACACATATAAGCAGTTCATCATATGTCCTCATCTGAAATGGTCAAGGTTTCAGTTTTGAGATTTGGACATATACATATAGAACCTCCTCTAATATTAAGTTCCCATTCTATGGGAATTCCAGAACACTTAATGGTGCTCTTAAGAAATATGTACACGGATCCAGAGTCAATTGTGCAAACGGAAAAAGGGGACACTGCATGGTTCAAAGTCAGGAAAGATGTGCATCATGGCTGGATCCTTTTACCGTGCCCTTGCAACATGTATGCTGAGCAAATAATCTGAGAAGCTAGTTTCTACAAAGCAGAACAAGGCATCAGCATTGGAGGACGACTCCAATGCAGTATGCGGTATGCACACACCACCACCTTACTTGCTGGAAGTGAAGAAGATTTGAAACGCTGATGAAGACAAAGGACCACAGCCTTTTGTACGGACTGTACCTTGTCATGGATTGACTGTTTTCCCTGAAAAATCAATAAAAATTTGGCTGTGCCATAATTCCTGGTATTTTGTTGATGTGCTTCCGCGTGGGAATTCCTGGCCCTATGATGTGAATAAGGGTGGATGGGGAGCAGTTGGATTGGGTCCACAATCAACACCCATGGAAGTAGCGGTCAAGAAATCAAAAGACACATTGCACTGGCAACATCTGTTGCAAAGGATCTGTTCAAACCACTGGAAAACAAAGATCTCCCCTTAAAGATAAAAGTGTGCCAGACCCAAGCCATGGTATTTTCAATCGCATCATACACATGCACAAGCTGGGTGGTGAACAAAGAAGTCAGAAGAAGAGTTGATTACCTCTGAATTGTGGTGACAGAGAAGAATGTTGAATGTACCGTGGACCACCAGAAGAACCAACAGATCTGTTCTAGAAGAAGTACAACCAGAGGGCTCCCTGCAAGCAAAGATGGCAAGACTGCATCTTGCATACTTTGGACATGCTGTCAGGAAGGATCAGTCCCTGGCGAAGGACATCCTGCTTGGTAGAGTGGAGGGTCTGTGAAAAAGAGGGAGACCCTCAATCAGGTGGATGGACACAGTGGCAGCAACAACAGGCTCGGGCACAAAAATGACTGCGGCCATGAAGCCAGACTGGGCAGTGTTCCGTTCTGTTGCGCTCAGGGGTCACTGTGAGTTGAAACTGACTCGACGGCACTAACAACAACCAGAAGAGTGAACTGAAATGGGCTGGTACTGGTCTTTCTGAGTCAGAAGAAAACAAATATGGTCTACTGTAACAAGAATGCTAAATTAAAGAGGAACGGTATCACATTCATCATCAAAACAAACACTCAAAAAATATACTGAAGTACAAAACAACTGCCACCCATACTCTGTCATTAACCTCACAGAGGCAGGGTTGACAGCATATAGGAACATCACACAATACCAGGAATCATGGATTAGGCAAACGGCTACACACAGTTTTGATGGGAAACCACAGGTACAAACATGACGGATACCAAGGAAGGAACTGCGCAGTTCTCTATTACACTCTCAAACCCAGAAACAGAGCATCATCCTCAAACAGATGGGTATGGGAGAGACTGTCCTTCTGCCAACTCAATCCACATTCTTTGCATGTCTACTGGTCCTTTTTCCTTGCTGAAGCTAAGTCATAGAGGGGGAGGGGTTGGCAGGTTCAGCAGCTCCTACTGCTCAGGAGAAGCATGGTGGTACCAGCACTTTTTGTTCAGGAGATGTGGAGAGGTGTCTCAATACAGGGAGGTGGAGGCCGTTAATTCTCATTGGACGAGGTGCTGGCTGATGCACAGTGGCTGGAACCATGAGTTGGGAGGATGAATAAGGGGTGGTGAAAGACATTCAATGGGGAGGCCACGGGGTCACAGTGCAGATGGTGGCTGGACTACCACAGTAGTGATTCCCTTCAAGGAAGAAACATCCTCATCTATTAGGGATCAAAGGACAAATATCTGCCTCCTGCCCAGAAGAAAAGAGACCTTACTCAAAGCTCTTAATCCAAGAAGCCTAGCTGGAAGTCTGTATGTCAGGTAGGTAGATATCTGCTCTAACAGGACCCACCCAGCCACAGGTAGGAGACCACCACCCCAGCAAGTCCTCTCTTTGGACACAGACACTGTCCCTGTCCAGGGTGTAAGAGCCAAGATGGGTGACACCACAGGTCAGCTGGTGCAGCTCCCAGTGAAGTTTCCCTCTATCCAGTCTGGGGCCTTTAAGGACAGGCCAGAGTGTGCAGATGGCATCCACTCTTGGAGCTTCCCTGTCCTCCTTGAGCCCTTGGAGGGAGAATGAGGGGATGACCACAAATGGTGCTTCCAGTGTGGAGTCCTGAGAGTCTTTGGGGGCAGGGTAGAAAGGGGCAAGAGAAAATGAGACAGGTGAAGACTTGGACTTGTGATTAAAGCAACGCATAAAACTTTTTTGTCTGGAGAGAAGCCCTCGAGACAGAATTGAAGACCTAAAGGAAGTATCCTAAATGGTCACAACAATTACAGGAGTTCTGGGAGTTGCAGAATGATACCAGGGAAGAGGCAGTCCTGCTCAGGAGCTCCGCAGAGCCTAAGAGTGGTAGTGGTGACCAGGAAATGCCTTGGTCCTGGAGCAAATGCCTCCCAAATTCCACCTCCACTGTGGAGGCTGAATCTGTCAAGACAGAGGGAACTGACCGAAGGCCTTAAGCCTGGGATCCCTTGACGCGGGCCTGCTAGGTGTCTTTTCAAGAAGTCCCACCTAAGCGAGACCAGTGTTCAGTCAGAGTAGACGGTTTCAGCACCAGTCTTACTCAGTAAGCTCTTGAGCTTGGGAGAAAAGAAGAAGAGATAAAGAGGAGGGCTCAAGGGGCTAAGGGAAAGTGTAGGCAGGGATGAGCGGGGTGTCAAGTGGACATCACGGTCCTCTCTCCAGGCGCTGCTGAATCCTGTCATCTGAGGTGAACTCTGTAGTACCCAGGTGTCCCATGTCATCCATGTAGCACAAGTTGGTGATGGTGAAGTTGCAGGTGAACAGAACCAGGGCAGGTTGAAGAATGGCACTGGAAAGGAAGAGCAAGTTTTCCCTGGGGACCACGGTAATGGCCAAGGTTGCCTAGGACCCTGGTCAGAAGTGACAGCAGTAGACTAAGTATAGCCATTGGCTGCAAGAGTCGAGGAAGAGAACAAAGATTTTGGGAACCCAGACTTCTTCATTCAATGAGCGCTAACAGAGCAGACATGGGTTCAAAGCAATGTGCAAGCATACATGACAAAGGTACGGTGTTATTGACTGTACTCTAATGACACAAAATTTGTGCTGAAACCCTAACCCTCATGCCTGTGAATCACAGGCATCCAATGTGACACAGCAGAACAGCCCCCATAGAGTTCTTTTAGGCTAACATCCTAAATTTTTAAGTTATTTGGCTGAAAATCATTTCCAAATTTGCAGTAGTAAAGTAACAGGGAACAGCCGGAAATTCAAGCCTGATTCAGACAAAGGTTGGACAACAAGAGATCCCACTGCTGATGACAGATGGATCTTGACAGGAAGCAGAGAACACCACAAAGATGTTGATCCATAGTTTACCAACTAAGCAAAAGCATTTGACTGGGTGAATTGTAACAAATAATGGAGAACTTTGGAACAAATAGAATTCCAGAACGCTTCACCGTGCTCCTAAGGAACCGGCGCATAGAAACAGACAAGTCATTCTGACACAACAAGGGCATACTGCATGGTTTAAAATCGAGAAATATTCCATCAAAGTTGTATCCTTTCCCACTTATTCAGTCTGTATGCTCGGCAATTATTCTGACAAGCTAAACTATATGAAAAAGAATGCACCATCATGAGTGCAGAAAGACTCATTAACAATCTATGATATGCATATGATACAACCTTGATTGCTAAAAGCAAATAGAATTTGAGGTGCTTACTGATGAAGACTAAAGGCTACAGCCTGTGGTGTGGACTGCACATCGACATAACGAAAACAAAAATCCACACGACTCGATCAGTAAGCAGCATCACGATGAATGGACAAAACACTGAAGTTGCCAACGATGTCATTTGACTCAGATCCATGATCAGTATCCATGAAATGTGTTCATCTTAGGTGCCATCAAGTCAAACCCAACTCACAGCAATCCTGTGAACAGAAGGTAATTCTTCCTGGTCTTGGGCTGTGCCCACAAGGGTTGTTAAACCTCAGCCTGTTGTTGCAGCTATAAAGTAACAGTTGTGACACATTACACTGGGAAAACTGGATGCAGATGACCTCTTTAAATCTTGAAAAGCAAACACAGGACTCTGATGACAAAGATGTAGTGTCATGGATCGACTTGAGCCAAGATGCACACTCGTCAACAGGATCTACTTATGCCTCATAATTCACTCTAACCTTTGTCTAAAGACTTGGGTTCAGGAATCATTTTGCTTGTGGGCCAACAGAGAGTCTGATGACCACGTGTTCTGGGGTCTCCTCAGGCTCAGACAGATGATCGAGTCTCGTCGTTCTACTAGAATTTCCGTTCTCCACCCCACTTTTCTCCCACTTCATCAGAATCTCTGCTGCTTTCCTGGTTACAGCAGTCACTGGTGGTGGCCTGGCACTGTCCAGTTCTTCTGGACTCTGGCTGATAGACTCTCTGCTTTAGGTGGCCCTTTCCATCTCTTGGGCTTCTCTTTTTCTCCTGTCTTTGTGTCCTTGATACTCCTTTGCTCTAGGTGGGTGATGGCCAATTAATACATCTTAGCTGTGTCTTGCTTTTAAGACTCATCACCAAAGTAGGATGCAGAATATTTTCTTAAACTTTGTTACGCCAGTTCACCTGGATGCCCGCTGAAATCACAGACCACACGCTCCAAACCCAGTTACCATGTCCCTCGAATGTTTACTTATCTAAAGGAAATCTCTCAGCTTTTGCTTAAATCCTGTTGGGCTGATTTCCTTCACTGTATGGACCAAATGACTTCTGAGGTACAAAAAAAAAAAAAAAAAAAAACAGATTCAGTGCAGAGACAAACCAGACTAGGAAAGTCAGATGCCATGTGCAGTTTGCCAAGGAAGTAACACTGGGGCTGTGAAAGCTGACAGTGACCCAAATTTTCCCTGGAGATGAGAAAGAGACAGCTTTTCCCTACAACCGCTATCTTGGTCATCCACGTTGTTATAGCAGAAATATCACAAGCGGATGCCTTTCACAAAGAGAAACCTCATGGTCTAGCAGGCCTCAAGTCCAAATTCAGGATGCTGACTCAGAGGGAAGACATTCCATGTCTCCTCTGGAGGTTAAGTCCTCAACACCAGTCTGCCTTGGGTTTAAGGGCATCTCAATGCAGGAACTTAAGATCCAAAGGACATGATCTGACCCTGGCACTGCTGTTTTGGTGGTGGGTGTTGCGGTAGCAGGTCCCCGGCTCTCTCTACTCATTATTTTATTTTGCCAAAGAGACTGCTTAGGACACTATCCCATCCTGTAGATCTCATCCACATTAAGTACTAATAATTCATTTCATTACATCATAGTAACAGGACCTATAACACCCAGGCAAGTCACATCTGGTGACAAAAGGCAAATCACACAGTACTGGGATTATGACCTAGCCAAGCTGACAGATGTTGGGGGCGGTGGGATCTAATTCAGCCTGTGACAGTCAGTGCCCTGAATCCAGAATTCAAGCCTCCTATATTGGGACAAAAAAAACTGGGCTCTTTAAACCCACACATTTGTAATAGTTCTGCTACAGTGGCATTAGGAAACCAGAACATGCCTCAGTCAAGGGTACTGTGGCCAGGGCAGTGAGCAGGCCATTAAACTCCAGGGTGAGCCAGGGGCAGATAACTTCAGGGGGACACCCAAGCCAAAGACTCAGAAAAGTTCACAAAACAAGCACCACTGCAGGTGTCATCATAATAAGCCTTAACAGTTTGGTAGCTGGCAGCCAACCAAGAGAAAATGTCCTCCAGACAGGAGAAAGAGGCTCGGCAAAGGCCTGGTGGAGGGGCAGAGCAGCTGCATATAAGAAACTTTAAGTGCTTTCACTGTGGCCACAGCGAGTAAGACCTGGAATGAGAAGGATCCTCTGAGCCCAGAAAGGGGGCTATGACTATCCAGAACAGAGGGCTGGCACCACTTGAGGTCAGGTGGACCAATCCAAAATTGTCAACAAGCCAAGAACTAAGAAGACCTATGTAGGCTAGAGTGCTTATTACTGCAGTCATCACAGTGGAAGATAAAGGACGGCCATGCAAAGTTTTAGATGATGCAGAAACACCCAAGTCTTGCAAGATGGATTGAGGTGGTAAGTGACAGGCAAGGAGGGCCAAGGTTGGCACTTCTATCTCTGTGTTTGGTGATCAAGGGGCAGGTTACGAGGACCAGTGATGTCTTCAGGATACACATGTTCAAACCGAGCAGTCTGAGGTCCTAAGAGGTGGACAGACCACGTGTCCAGAGCCAGCGTGGGATGTGGAAACTAGACACTCAGCAGAATCCACGTAAATGCATGAACTGCCTCAAAGACAAAGAGTGAGCAGTGAAGGAAGAAAGGGTTTGGCACAACACAGCGGCAGAAGTGATTTTGTCCTCAGTAACAGCCTGAGGCATTTCCTACCGTGGACTTCTTGAGGAGAGCTGGTGTCAGGGAGGTGGCTCTGAAGGGAGAGGACATCACAGCTGCTAGAGAAGAAACACCAGGGTGGAAATCCAAGGAGCCCTGTCCCCAAGGAAACTGCAGTGTGTGGTAGGGCTGGTGTAGCGGGGAAGGACACGTCCAGTTCTCTCATCCTCTTCCCAGCATGAGGAAACGGCATCTTCCTCAAGAAGCTGGGCATCCCCGGCTCTGCCATCCCCAACTCAGCTCCTATTTTATACATATATCTTGGACACTTTTCCTTCCTGATGGTAACCAATGTTGGCATAGAGGGGTTGGAAAGTCCAGCAGCTCCCATTGTTCGAAGAAGTGGGTGGCACCAGGCACATGGGGACATGGAGGTCTGTAATACTGAGTCCCACTGAGTGTAACCTGCCGATGGTACGATGTGGAAGGGGGACGGAAAGACATTCAGTGTGGCATAAACAGCTTCCTTACAGTAGACACGGTTGCTGGACCATCACAACTGGGAATTCTTTCAAGGAAGACAGAGCCCCCACCTGGTGAGGATCAAAGGCTACATACCCTCTCCTCATAAAGACATGGAGGCTTTACCCAAAGCACTCTGAGAGGCCCAGAAGGACGTCTGAATGTGGGGCTGATACCTCCTCCAGCAGGACCCACAGACACCCCTCCCCTGGAGGCGGTGAACACTAACAACCGAAGACTAGACAAGTTGTGGGATGACATACAAGAAGTTACACCTGAAGAAAGCAAGACGTCACTGAAAAGACAGGAGAGAAAGAAAAGAGGAAAATGGATGTAGAGGAGACTCTGGGACTTGCTTTTGAATAGCGACCAGCTAAGCGAAAGGAAGAAATGAGCAAGGGAAACACAAACATGGGAATCAATACAAGCAAAGAACAGTTCTATGGAATTGATTCCATACACACACCGACACACAAAGAGACATATTTTTCTTTTGGAAAAAACGCTTCAAGGATTCTTGAGACCAAAGAGACAGAGAACACAGTGTGAAGGATCCCCAGTCTTGATTGGTCCATTTCTTGCAGTGACTTCATAAGGAGCCAACTGCTGGCAATTCCAAGCCCCTATATAAGTTCCAGGCAACCTAGGTCTGTGGTCCGTCTAGCGAAGGCAGCTGTTTCAGTGACCTGAAAGACTGTGACCCCACTTAGCTCATTTGTCACTTTTAGTATTGTTTTGCTCATTTTATATTTTATCTTTTTTCATCTTTTATTAAGTTTTTAGGCATTACTTGGTTACTCATTCCTGTTATTTACTTAGTTATTTACATACTTTACTTATTTACATATTTACTTAGTTATTTACTTATTTATTCACTTGTTTAGTAATTTACTTGTTATTTATTGACTTGTTTAGTTATTTATTGACTTATCTACTTGTATTTTTATATAGTGTATTTATTTACAATACTAAGACAGGAGGTGTGGTGAATACTCGAGAGCGTTTATCACAGACAGACATACAAGAGAGATGGGAGCTAAGTCCTCCAAACCATCTCGGACTTCTCGAGTCAGACCGCAGGTTCCCACTGGGCACCTAAGGGATGATGAAGGTGAGTGACTGCATGCAGACATCTAGGCAAGGGAAGAGCGGAGGAGTAATTGTGGAAGAACACACGGAATTCATCGTGGGCATATGGGGTGGTCAGCCGGAGCCCCGTGGGGGTATCTGGGATTCTCCCAGACCCTACTCCCACCCCAAACCCCATCCCCATGGTGATTATCTGGACAGAGGTTCAATGATGGGTGCCTCTCTGTTCCGTGAGCTGGGGAGAACTGGAAACAAGCCAGGCAGAGACTTGATCCTGTTTTCTCAGACCAGTGTCTGGTGTGTCACCTTCCCTCCTCAAGGTTTCTCAGCGTCACTAGTTGATACAGAATTTCCCTGGGGTCGGGTAGGGCCAAGAAGCAAAGGCTTTGTGAAAAACAGACATACGGAAAAAAGGAGGAGGTCTCATCTAGCTTCATCCGCTACCTTTTCATTTTCTCATCAGATCGTGCGGATATTGTCTCTTCCATCGTCAGCTTGTCTTACTCGTTTTGGTCAGAACTTTTACTCATTTTCTTTCATTTCTTTGCTATTTTACCAAGTATTTGGTTTTCCCTTTATTTCTTCAATGTCTCCTTTTTCTGGGTACTTCCTTCTACTTATTAGTCATTTTACTATCATGCTATTTCCTCATTTTGTATCTTTTCTCTTTATTCTTTTCTTTTTCTTACTATGATTGAATGAAAATGTACATTCCCACATAAATTTGCATGTTTACCTATATGCAGCTTCCACTGCTATCCCTGCACGGTGACAGCACACACTTCCTCTAGGCTCCATACACATCCTATCCTCCCAGTAGTCTCCTATCTCCTCCTCTCCACCCACTCCCCTTCCTCCAGTATGAGGTCAGCAGGATAACATCCTGTAGATGCATAGAGCCATAAAGTACCCACAAAGTATGGTCACTCTACATCACCAAGTGGAATCTACTGCTGTCGGAAGAGTGGACCTACATTATGATTTATGGACAGGGGCAGCATCAGGGCCAGGGGCGATGCTCCCAGGGGAACCCTAAAGCTCCTGGACCATCAACTGCTGTCTTTTAGTGGAGATCTCAGGGTGCACCCCTATTTATTCTTGTGTTGCCGGTGAGGCCCTTTCTTGTTTATTGCCTTTTCTTCACATTTTCTCACTTACTGTTGTGTGTTTACATAGAGAATTTATCTTGTCTATGGTTTACCTTTTGCCATTTCAGTCTTCACTTTCCATTCCCTCCTTTTGCTTTCCTCATTTCCCCTAATTCATACACCTCTCCCCTTTCTTCTCTGTATCCCTCTCCTCATTCTTTGCTTTCTTTTTACCATTCTTTTCTCATTTCTCCATTGTATGTTACATTTTCTCTTTTCTATACTTTTTCAAGTTTCCTCTTTATTTTAGTTAATTTTCTTATTTCAGTTTCCTCCCTTCTTTAATACCCCTTCAAACTTGTAGTTTATTATTTCCCTAATTTCTCAATTTTCATTTTATTCTTTTCACTTCTTTTTATTCTGGTTAGTTTCATTTCATGGATTTCATTTTCCTATTATTTTTTTGACCTCGTTCAACTTTTTTAAGTCGTAATGTGTTTTTTTCCCATTTTTAAAGGACATTCTATCTTTATGTCCTCAGTTTTTTCACATCTTGGGAAATTTTTAGTCACTTCATTTCCCATTAGTTTTACATGTTTACTGCTGTTCTCACCTTTTCCATTTTAATCCTACCACAAGGTCACCTCTCATCCCAAATCCCAAGAGGCCCTCACACCACACCCAACACGTCTCAGGGCACCTCAGCTGCTTCTGCTGAAGAGGAAGTGTATGTGGGGCACTACCATCTGCTCACCACCATTGGCCAGGGGGCATTTGCCACAGTGAAGTTAGCCCAGCATACCATCACTGGCCAAGAGGTGGCCATTAAAATGCTGCACAAGAGGCAAAGTACATCCATCCTCTTTGACCAAGAGATCAAAATAATGAAGAAACTCTGTCATCCTCATATTGTAAAGATGTTTCACACTATAGAAACGGAGAACCTTCTTGGCATGGTCTTGCAGTACATGAGGGCAGGGCACTTGGGGGATTATGTAAAATCTCACGGCTCCCTCAGTGAAAAGGAGGCTCAAACCATTTTTCAACAATTAGTCTGGGCTGTAGAGTTTTGCCACAACCAATGGATCGTGCACAGAGACATAAAACCCGAAAACATCCTGTTAGATGACCCAAACAACATCAAACTGGCCGACTTTGGTTTTGCAACACAATTCACCAAGGGGAGGAAGCTCGACACCTTTTGTGGCACTTTGCCTTATTGTGCCCCAGAAATCATACTGCAAAATCCATACCATGGACCCCCTGTGGACGTGTGGAGCCTGGGAGTCACGCTGTATGTGATGCTAAGTGGATTTTTGCCGTTTGATGGCAACACCATCAGTGAGATAGGAAATCAAATCCTAGCCAGAGAATACATTATTCCTGGCCACATGTCTTCTCGATGTGAAAAAATGCTGAGGAAAATATTTACTTATAACCCCAAAAAGAGAGCCACCTCACAAGCCATCCTACAACATCCATGGATGAAGATGGACGACAATGAGAACCAAAAGGTACGTGTGCAGCCACCCTCAGACCATCAGGACTCACAGTGCATTGAGGCCATGGGGGACATGGGCTACAGGCAGGAAGAGATTCGTGACTCACTGCTCAATCCAAAAGATGATAACATCATGACCACCTCTCCGATGCTACGTCAGAAGACATCTGAGACCCAGAGTCATGTCGCTACCCTGGAACCCAAACCCGCAGCACAACGCACGGACAGCCACACCTCTTTCACCTCCCATAAGGTACATCCCACCATCTATGTGAAAACCAAACAGCAGAGTTACAGTCTACCTGCCATTCCCAACTACAATTACCACTACCACAGTCCACTGAAGACTCTAGCTTCCAGAAGGAAGGGGGCCTCCATGGGATGTTTGTCTCCCTCAGTTCCCCTTGAACAGTCCTTCCCACTACGACCCAGAGTAGCCTGGGCAGAGCCAAAAACACAGACCAAAACGGTGTGCCAGGCTCAAAACCAGTGCACTGGAACAACCAACCCGTGCATTCCCGCGGCTGCCTCCTCTGCCCAGCCCAGTAAGAAAGGCAGACCTCCAGAGGAAATCCCATTGCCACACACAGTGACAACACTAACCTCTGTCAACAATGAGCATGTGCGAGATGCACCCGACCAGACTGCCACTCCAGCCCCTCCCTCAGTCAAGACCCAGGACCAACAGGACACCACTGGCCGATGTTTGAAGTTTATCAGAAAATATCTTTGTTGTCTTTGCATGAAAAGACAGCAGAAGCAGTAATGACATCCCAGCTGACGATCAGATGCTCAAACCTCGAGAGGCCAAGCCACGCTCTCTCAGGGCTAAGAGGAGGGGCAAAATCACCAGCTGCGTGGAGCCCAATGTCATGATGCAAAAGATATGCCAAGTGCTTTGCATGCATGGCACACCAGGACAGCAAAACTTTGTCCAGTGGACAATGGAAGTGTGCAAACTGCCACAGCGTGCTCTCCACAGGCTCAAAGTGTAGAGACTTTCAGGCACCTCTGAGGCCTTCAAGAACATTATCTCGAAAATCACCAGAGACCTTGTACTATAAAAATGTGTCAGCAGCTGCCAGAGACAAAACACGAGTGCACAGGTTTCACTTCCTTTATAACTTTGGAGACAGTGTTTTACAAGGCCACAGAAGTCCCTCAAATTCTCATCACTCGAACCCGGTTCAGATACCACCAAGCCAGTAAGCACACTGTGATACCTACCAATCAGGTCAATGTAGTTTTGATTGAACAGTGAGTCACGAATCTCTTCCTGCCTGTAACCCATGTTCCCCATGGCCTCAATGCACTGTGGGTCCTCATCAACTTCTCTTGGCCTCAATACCATCTATACATAGCAACAAGTTTGCCTGTGTGAGATCTCACTTAGAGCCAGTGGCACCCCGCAGAAGACAGATCCGTATCATCTGATCAGGCTCCATGGAGTTGGCCCTTCATGTCGGTTTCCATGAGTATGAGATTCGAGGTTGAGCATCTCCACCACGTCTGGCTCTCAGGTTCATTAAGGTCCCTTAGAGCACAGGGGAAGGAAAGATTTCTTAAAAACAGACACTGCCAAATTCATCTAATCAGGGCCAGAGAAAGGGATGATTCTGATATGGAAAGCCACTTGATTTCCAATAGGGTCCTCAAGCACCCTCTGAAATCCATAGAAAATAGTCAATCAGCTGGACAGTGAACCCAGTAGTGCACAATTCAACTCCACAAAGACACACCTTGAAAGAAAGGCTTGCAGTCTCATTCTCAAGTATCTGGCATTTGAGGAAAATTAGAAAAAGTCCATGAAACATGAACTATGGCTTGAGTATACCCCACCTGAATTCAGAGACCATCTCAAGAAGAGATTTGCAGCATGACAAATGACTGACCCAACACCAAACAAACTGTGGAAGGCCATCGTACAGGAAGAAGACATCTCTAAAAGGCAGGAGAAAAAGCAAAGAGCAAAATGAATGACACTGAAGCTTGTTCTTCAACATTCAGGAAGTAAAGCAAAAAGAACTGATGAGGTAAAGAGCTCAACAAAGGAATTCAAAGGACATCTGGAGAAGAAAAATTAAAATATTACACTGAAATGACCAAGGACCTGGATACAGAAAAGGAAAAGGGAAGAAGAGGCTTGGCATTTCTCAAGCTGAAAGAATGGAAGAAAAATTCGATACTCAAGTTACAGTACTCAATGATTCTACAGGAAAAATAGGAAACAACTCAAGAAGCATCATAAGATGATAGAAAGAATACACAGAGTCATTATACCCCAAAGCCCTGGTGAACGTGCAGTCATTTGAAGAGGTAGCATATGGTCAAGAACCAACTATACGGAAGGAAGAAGTCAACGTGGAATTCAAGGCACTGGAGAAAAAGGAGGCTCCAGAACTTCACAGAGAATCAACTGAGAGGTTTATCAAATGGATACAGCACTGCCAGTGCTCACTAACATTTGCCAAGGAAACTCGGGGGACAGTTACCTGGCCAACAGGCTACAAGAGATTCGGATTGATCCCTATTCCTAAGAAATCTGATCCAACCAGATGTGCAAATTATCCAAAAAGCTCACTACAACGTGCAAGTCCAATTTCACGAAACATCCATCCAAAGTGACTGCAACAGTGTATTGACATGAAATGGTCAGAAGTTCCAGGTAGATTCAGAAGAGCCTGTGGAACCAGGGATAGCATGGCTGATGTCAGATGGATCTTGCCTGAAAGTAGAGAATATCAGAAAGATGTTTCACTGGGTTTCATTGACCATGCAAAGGCATTCCATCCTGTAGATCACAAGAAATTATGGAAACCCTTGTGGAAAAGAGGAATTCAGAACACTTAACTGTACCTGTGAGGAATCTGTATATAGCTTCAGAGGTGGTCCTGCCAACAGAACGAGTGGACACTGCATGCTTTAAAGCCCAGAAAGCGGTGTATCAGGGTTATATCTTTTCATCATACCTTTCAATCCGTATGTTCAGGAAATATCAGAGAAGTTGGACCCCTGAAAAAGAAAGAGACATCAGGATTGGAGAAAGACTCATTAACAACCTGTGTTATGCAGACAACACCATCAGTTACTTGTATTGATGGGGACTGTGTCTTGCTGGGATGCTGCAAGTTAGGCCACAGGTATTGACATACCCTCAGAGTCACCCACAGTGGACAGGATTCAGCTCAGCTTCCACACTAAGACAGATTAGGAAGAAGGACCGGGAAGGCTACCCCTGAAAGGAACAAGCCAGTGAAAACCCAATGAACAGCAACAGAACACTGCCAGAGATAATACCAGAGAATCAGGACCCCAAGTCGAAAGGTCTCCATAAAACAAGAGAGGAAGAGCTGCCTCCTCTCAAAGTAGAACCAACATTCATGATGTGGATGGAGTAAAGCCCTCAGGATCTTCCTTGGCTGGTGCGGCATGACGTGAGATGTGAGAAAAAGCTGCAAGCAGCCATTAATAATGGGAACGTGGAATGGATGAAGTCAGAATCCAAGAAAATTGGAAATTATCCAAAACGAAATGGAATGCACAAATACTGACACACTAGGCACGACTGAACTGAAGTAGACCGGTAGTGACCATTTTGAGTCAGACGATCATATGCCAGGAAGGAAAACGTAAAGAGGAATGGTGTTGCATTCATCATAAAAAAGAACATATCAAGCTCTATCCTGAAGTACAATGCTGTCAGGGTAGGATACTGTCAAAACACCTACAAAGAAGGTTAGTTAACACAACCATTATTCAGATTTATATACCAACCACTAAGCCAAAGATGAAGAAACTGAAGACTTCTACCAGCTTCTGCAGTCCAAAATGGATGGAACACGCAATCAGGATGCAGGGTTAATTACTAGTGATGGGAATGCAACAGTCTGAAACAAAGCAGGATCACTAGTTGGAAAATACAACCTTGGTGACAGCAATGATTTCGCAGACAACGTGACACAATCTTGCAAGACCAATGACTGCTACACTGCAAGCACCTTTTCTCACCAACATAAATAACATGAACGATGTTTACACAGGAATCAAACCAATTGCACCTGTGCAAAGAGATGATGGAAAAGCTCCATTATCATTGGTTAGAACAGACACAGTGCTGACTCCCTCACAGACCGTCCACCGCGCCCATGCAAGTTCAAAGGGGAACAGAAGAAACCTGAAACAAATCCACCAGAGTCAAGGTACAACCTTGAATATACCCCACTTGAGTTGAGAGAGTCTCAAGAACAGATCTGATGCATTGAACACTACTGACCAAAGACCAGACAAGTTGTGGAATTACATCAAAAACATCCTTCATGAAGAAACCCAGAGATCATTAGAAAGACAGGAAACGAAGAAAGAAAAAACAAACTGCACGTCAGAAAAGACTGTGAAACTTACTCTTGAACACCAAATAGCTAAAGCAAAAGGAAGGAAAGATGAACTAAAACAACCAAACAGCAGATTTCAAAGGGCTGCTGAAGAAGACAAAGCATTAGAAAAACACGAACGTACAGCTGGAATAGAAAACCAAAGGGGAAAAACAGACTCTGCATTTCTCAAGCTGAAAGAACTCAATTACAACTTCCGGCCTCCAGTCCCAACAGCGAAGGATTCCACAGGAAAAGCACTAAGATGAAAGGAATAAACACAGTCATTGACCAGAAAGAACTGGCAGAGCTCCAGCCATTTTAAGCGGTAGCACATGATCGAGAACTGATGGACTGAAGGAAGGTGAAGCCGCACTGAAGGCGATGGCGAACAACATGTACCCAGGAATCGACGGATATCCACTGAGATGCTTCAACAAACGGGTGTAGGGTCGCAACAGCTCACCAAGTGCTATGCCAAGGGCTGTGGCTGCAGAAGGCCCCTTTCAGGTACTGAAGACGACCTTCAAGACTAAAGCACACCCAGCTCAAGCCCTGACGTTTTTAATCGCATCCTACGCATGCCAAAGCTGGACAATGAATGAGGAAGACAGAAGAACTGACACCTTCGAACTGTGCTTTGGCAGAAGAATGACGAACTACCAGAAGAACAAACAGATCTGTTCTGCAAGAGGCACAACCACAGTGCTCTCTGGCAGCAAGGATGGCCAGACTGCTTCTTACACACTTTGGACACGTTGTCAGGGAGCAAGACATCATGCTTACCAGAGTGTCAGCAAAAAACATCCTCAACCAGATACATTCACACAGTGCCTGCTACCTTGGGCTGAAGCACAAAGTGATTGTGGACTGGCACACAATCAGGCAGTGTTTCGGCTGAGCTGGGCATTGAGTTGTTAGGAGTTCGAATCTGCTTGACAGCACTTAACAACAACAACAACACCTCCCTTGTAAACCTCCTAACAGTGACTATGATCTGTGAGGTCTGACAGTTACATTCACTAACTTGCCACCGTGCGCTTACGTTCGCAGCAGTGCACAAACAACTCAGAAATGTTTCATAACCCCGGAATGTCAGGGCTTCACAGCTGTCTTTGTGTTGACATGTGACAGTTTCTCGCTGAGTGGCATCCATTGTTGTTGCATGGCTTTGTGTGCTGTCAAGAGGACATCAGAGCTTGAATTCAAGTACAAACATTAAATTTCTCAGTAAGCTTGACAACAGTGGAAGTGAAAAAAGGGACATGTTAGTCCAAGTTGATGGGGATAATGCCATAAACAAAACAGCAGTGTACAAACGGATTCAACGTTTTTCTTATGGGAAAGAAAGGGTCACTGAAGAACAGAGGTCTGTGCAGTCAGTAACGAGTGGAACTGAAAAACAAAATTCCAAAAATTCAGCAACCTGGGCATCAAAATCATCACCTGACTGTGTAACAGTAGCAGACCATGTAAACATGATAGAGAAACAGGAAAATGTTCACTGAGAATCTTGACATGAGGAAGGTGTGTGCAAAAATAGTCCCGAAGGAGCTCATGGAAGAACAAAAGCAAAGGACAGTCCAAATTTGCCAAGACCTTTTGGAGAGGCAAGGCAACCTTTTCACTGGTGATCAAACATGGGTGTACCAATACGATGCTGAAACAAAGCATCCAAGTGCACAGTGGAAGTCAGCCAGTTCTCCACCACCAAAAACTTTCCATTAGTCCAAATCAAAGTCAAAACGATGTTGCTAACCTTTTTTGATATCAAAAGCATTCTCCACGATGAATTTATACCACGGGACACTTAACAAAGTTTATGATTTAGAATTGCTCAGATGCCAACGACTCATGGCTCTTGCATCACAACAACACACCAGATCTCAGGGGACCATCTGTGAAAGAGTTTTTCACCAATAAACAACTCACTATATTGGAACACTCTGGCTAACTACCCGACGTGGCCTCCAGTAACTTTTCTCTTTACCTGAAGATAAAACAAAAATTGAAAGGAACACATTTTGATGACATTCAAGACAGTCCGGGTAATAAGACACCAGCTCTGACGGCCATTCCAGACAAACAGTTCCACAGTTCATTTGAAGGATGGACTCAGCGCTGGCATTGGTGCACAGTTTCCCAAGGGGAATCGTTGAAGGTGACTGCAGTGATGTGTAGCAATGAGGTATGTAGCACTTTTTTCTAGGATGAGTTTGTGACTTTCATTGTCAGAACTCATATGCCTTCTGCCATTTCAAAGAACCAACCCAGCGGTGAGGGCTGTGGGAGGGACAGTTGCTGTCGGAACTGGTACAGACGGTACGGTGAGGACACACTCACTTCTGATTCCGACCTCAGAGGAATCACCCTTGGGCAGTTCATCTTGATTCTTCCTCCTTGTCAAGTTGGAAGAGGTCGGACACTGCCCGCAATTCAGGTTGAGAGAGGGCTTCAACAGCATGATTCTTTGCAGTGGCTCCAGACACCTGAAAGAATAAAGATGCTTGGGAAGTGAAACTCTGAAGGTCTGGCAAATTAGTTAGGTTGATGTTCCCTGTAAAGGCAGAAAAGCTGCGGTAGAAGCGGCCTGGGGCCAAAGCCAGGCCAGATAAGTGGAATAACCTTTAGGGGCCCTGTTCTGGTTTCTATAACCTGGAGGCCAAAAGCCAGATTCATCTGAATGGGATGACAGTTCAAGTGTGGAGAAGACCCAACTGGAAGATTTTAAAAGGGTAGTAAGTTTGGGATGATGTGTTTAATTCAGCAGACCATAGATAGTGAAAGTTTCTTTGACCAAGTATTGTAACGCCGACCTCAATGTTTGCTAGAAATGAGTATCAGGTACTACAGGTGACTGTGTTGGAATCAACTGGACAGCAACTGATGTTTCTACTGATGACAGGAATTTTTTAACTCTGCTTTTAGCCAGTGCTTCCTAAGACTTGCAGAAAAGGGGACCAAGAGACTTGTTCCAGGGAAACACTGACTGTTTAAATGTAGTACCCTATGTATAGAGCAGAAACCCCGGGGACCTAGCGGTTAACGGCTTTCTCTGCTGAGTATAAGGACAACAGTTGCTATCTTCCAGGTGCTCCATGGAAACTCTATGGAGCAGTCCTACTCTGTCCTGTAGAGTCACTAGGAGTCAATGTTGACTAGATAGCATAGGTTTGCTTGGTTTTTGGGATACATATGGGGTGCATAGGTTGAAAAGTGAGCTCTACCCATGTTTTGCACTTGTTTTGCAGAACCACTCAGAACTGCTGAGAAAATGGGAGGTTTCACTTGAAGAAGAGTTCAGAGGAAAAAAAGTGGCTGCTTTGCTGTTGCAGTTTCCAATGAGTAGTCTGCTGCTGGATGCATTCAGGCAGGAAGTCAGAGCCCATTACAAGGCAGCCCCTTCCAGGACTGCGAGTTAAAGGCAGCCAGTGGGCAGACAGCTTGGTCAGCTCCCTTAAGGTGATCACCCAGGCTCGTTCAATGAGTGCAAGTGGGGAAGTGCGGGACCAAGAGACAGGCTGAGTTTAGACATGTTCCACTGGCACCCTTGGTCCTAACCTGCAGGTCCAGGGATGAGAGGGAGAGGAAGGGTGGCTGCTCAGAAGGAAGGCAGTTGTGGGTAGACTCCTAAGTTTACAGGTAGGACTCGCTGACCTAGCCCAAGGGGGCTAGCCCAAGGGAGCTGGGGATGAGAGTGTGGGAAGGAGCTGTCTGAAGTGCCTCCCAGTAGGTGTGAACTAGAGAGCCTGAGGCTGCTACCCCTGCCAATTAGGTTGGATGTCTAGGGAGAAGATGACTAGAACCTAACCAGATGAAGAGAAAGTGGTTTGAAAGATACACAAACGCTGGTGGAGACTGCCACAACCTGATGGCTCTCTGTGGACTGGATTTTGCTAATGGACATGAAACCCCAACTAACATCCTTTGCCCACCTTTCTTTCTCTTACTAACCGCAAACTTCTTTCTGAGTCATCTTTTCCAGGAAATCACAGCAGACGGCTCCACCCACGACACCTGCCAGACCTACAACCTCACAGCATGTGCAGATTCAGATCCTGGCCTTCCCTGACACAGGATCAAATTATCACCAGAAAGGAAGATGCTTCCTGGCCTGTCCTTTCACTATAGACCATCTCAGAAGCCATGACAGAAGAGGATGCAACTTCTGGATCTCCTCATGTGGACATGGGGCAGGGGACCTAACGGCAGAGAATTCCAGTACCAAACCCAACCACTGGACAACACTGGAAATAGAAAGCTTTTGAGCCCCCAGGGGCAATGAACACAGGGTGTTAAGTTGCTAGGCCCCTGTTGCTCCTTATCTGCATAGACAATAAACTTGGAATAGTTACCCTTGCAATTGGTCTCTCTCTTATTTCGATCAACTAATAAGACAGGACAAGAACCCATGCTCAAAGTTCTAACTGGAACCACATTCTTCAAGACCAAAGAACATGCTCTTCAACTCAGTACTGATTTGACAAAGGTGGCCAGTTTGAACACTGGCTATCTAAAACAAGGGAAGAGAAAGTCACCAGGAGGCTGGCTTACAGGCTTTCAGGAATGTGCTTATCTGAAATGAAGGGGACAAATAGATTCTTCTTTTCCTGATGAGGCTGGAAAACAGAGTGTCACCGGAAAAAACTACAGCTTCTCTTTCCCTGCCCCAAGTTGTCCAACTCTGAGACAGATTTTAGGGAGGGGGACTCAAAGGAAACTTTGATGTTATGTCCTAACAGACCCAGGGAGCAAGGAAAATATTTCTCCATCAAGGTCTCCCTCAAATTTTGTCAGGCAAAGTGTAAGTATTTAAAGGGAGTGGGCGTTCCATGCAAAATGTAAATACAAGTACTGGTGCTGATGCCAGGGAAACAACGTGATCGATTAGGGGTGAAAACAGGTACCCGTTGGTGGGGCTCAGAGGTCCTCTGAAGATACGTATCAGGAACAGGAATGTGGATTTCCTTTGGTTGGAGGTCCCAGCTGGTGCCTGGGTCTTTTACTGGCTCCTTTAACTGTTTTCATGTTTCTAAAAGGCGCTCAAAAACTGTACAGACATTATTTCCATAGCTCCTGTCAGGGACTTCCTGTCAGGGCCAGGAAATATCAAGACAGGACAAAAAACACGCCAAGTTGACAAAGAGAATTCAATTAAATTTTGGCTGCCTATTTCAACTTCCCCTTTCAAAATCAAGATGTCTAAAGCTTCCCTCCTGTTTCAAGAGGGTGGGCAAAGAGATGGATAGGATTACCTGATTCACCTCTCAGTGTTAGTGGGGTTTTCTGAAGACTCTCAAGGATCCCCACCAGACCTGCAAGAAAGAACCATGTGGGGAGACATGGCTGGCCCCTGACAGACGGCTGCATAGGAAAATGAAGGTACTGCTAAGCTGGGCAGCAGCACACCACTGACAGAGTTGAGGCTGCATTTTTATACTCTGTCTCCACCAGGGTACAGCTGGGGACAAGTCAGTGATGGGATCTGAGGTGCCTCCTTCTGTGGCAGGCTGCTGCTTGCCCATTCTTTCAACACTCATGAAGACTGCAAAATGGTTCTCACAGGGGCTTCTGGGACTGGAGACAGGACTTACTATGGGGTGTCCCACCTGCCCTTGATTCTAGTTCTCTGGTCCCTCTGTTGCAAGCACATCTGGCAGTCACTTCTAACTCATTGATGCATGCCTCTGAATTGGGTGTAAACTGGCTTCCCTCAAAAAATAACTTTAGAGACAATAAAACAACTCATCCCTGTGAGCAGGTGATAAGATAAGCTGCTTATCACTCTGGAGTGTTCCAAAGTGTGGTTGGGTTGCCCCGACTCCAAGCAATTTCATATTTGTAATTCCTGAAGGAAATATTGATGGAGGTCTCTTCTATTTCTGCTTCATGCAAAACAGGGGTGCATGCCTGCCCATTATTGTAGAAATCCCTCCTGACTATGCTGATGATCTCTAAGGACCAGGATGACCACTGGTAGGTATTCGTTAGAACCCATGCAGCATCATTTATTTGACTGGGAACACTTAGAACCTGGAAGACACAAATTTAACAAGGAGCTTAAAGAGGCAAAGTCTGAAAATAAACAACAAAAGATTATCCGCCAAGGTCATAATGTCAGTAAAATTCAAGTAGTTGATGGGAGATGTACCAGTGAACAAAAGTTGGCTCCTGCGACAGCTTCCCTAAAAGACAGCCTTCAAGATTATCTTTGCTATTGTCTTTACACCTCAGGGATCCTTGGATGTCTCCTTGTGAGTCTACCTCCAGCTGGGTCACACACTCCATGCTGAAGGACAAGGAATAATGACACATCAATGATTAACACCCGGACTTAGTTGACATCCTAGATAGAGGCCATTACAGGCTCTTTAAATTCCTAGTGCTGGTTTGCCACAGGATGACACTTGCCTTTTCACGAGGTTAGTAAGCAGGAGGCAGCAGTATTCTCATTACTTGCAGTGCCGGAGTGAGGAGACTCAACTTACCTCAACATCTTAGTCCAAGGCCTTCATTTACCTTTTACGTGTATAAAACAAGAGAGGGTGTGTTTCCTTATGTCTAATATTATCAGAATGTAGACTAAGAACAGAGCTATTCCTTGCAGTAGTGATCTATTTCATGGACATATTTGTGATGGTAACTAACTCAACACATCTGGTGTACGGAATGATGTTACAACACGGGACTAAATAGTTCTTTGTCTACTTTGAATGGACAGATTGCACTCTTGGGATAACAAAACGTTTCAGGCTCTTTTGTGATCCCATGTCAGCTTGGCTTATGAGGTCAGTGAGCACTGTTTCTGTCTTCCATCTCACCAGAAACTTCATTTGTCATTTGTTGTCTTACAGTGATTTGACAGCTTCTCGAAGATTCTTTGAATTCTACTATACCATAAGTAGGAATAAAAACTCTTAGAAATGACTGATGCTAGCCTGAGTGTTGGACCGATGAGACTTCTCCTGATGCAACATTACCTTTCCAATATGGACTAGCATCATTACTATGAATAGCTAAAGGTCATCTTAAAGTTCCCAAAGCACATCAGAAACATATTCATGAGCAGTCTAAACAAGAGACTGTCTACATAAATTCACTATCAGTTGGAAAGGAATCATCGAAATTAGTCTAGCTGGAGCTGACACGAAAAAACATGGGTCTATAATCAGCACACAAATTTTGTTGAGAGAAAACAGAACTTACAGAAACACACGTGAGAAGTTTTCATCAGAGAATGAATGATTATCAAGGTAATATAGGATGGACCTCTCCCGTTGGAAGTCTTCAATTACTCTCTTCAAAATATGCCAAGTGTCCCTCTGAGGGCAGGCTGCCTGTCCTTGCTTTGTCTCTTAACAGTCATGAGTCACTGTCTCAGAAACAGAAATGGAAAGTAAGACACAATGGAGTCTGAGCCATGGGGTATTCAGGAACCAGTTTTGTTTTTTCCAAGCTTGAAGTCCCAAAGGATAGAAAAAGGCAGTAGCCTCTCTGGGTTATCCCACTCTTCATGAAAACCAGAAATCAACATTCCAGAAAAATTATGTCTATCTTTTTCATGGTGTCCTCTTTTGGATCAAGCTCTCACCATACAATCTTGGATCCAAAAAGTTTAAGAAATGGTCATTGAACACCATGGGTTTTCGAAGACGTTAGGTACCTGTCATGGATTGAATTGTGTCCCCCCAAAAATACATGTTGCCATGTGGCTGGGCCATGATTCCCACTATCTTGTGACTGTCTTCAATTTTGTGGTTTTCTTGTGCTGTATGTTAAAGGATTAGGGTGAGACTGTAAATCCCTTTATAGGATCACCTTCCCGCTCCACTGTAAAGGGAGTTTCCCTGGAGTATGGCTTGTACCACCCTTAATCCTTTCATCCTGGAAGAGATAAAAGGAAAGAGAAGCAGAGATTTAGGAACCTTACACCATCAAGCAAGCAGCACTGGAAGAACAGCACATCCTTCAGACCTGAGGTTTCTGTACCAAGATGCTCCCTGGACAAAGACTGACGCAATACCAGACTTTCTTCCACAGCCGACAGTGGAAAAGCCTTCCCCTGGAGTGGACACCCTGAATATGGACTTGTAGCCTACCGGACTGTGTAAGAATAAACCTTTCTTTGTTAAAGCCAGCCCCTCATGGTATTTCTGTTAGAGCAGCCCCAGCTGACTACAACAGTACCTTACAGTGAAGAAGAAAGTATAACAGAAACACTAATAATAACATTAGGCCAACAGTCTGAAATAACTAATGAACCTGCGATCTCATGAGATGTTTGCTTATGCTTAAGCAGTGTCAGTCAGTACCTGTTTCTCACGTGCCTCAGCAACAAATGCATTCTGTAAAACCTCTGATTCCATATGAATATAAATACAGCAACATTTATGGACTAAGGCACAAAGTGCTCCTTTGTAGAACGAGAAATCTAGTATCATTCTGCTTTGTAAAATCACAGCTCAACTTTCAGACACTTTGCTGACACTGACAATTACAACTTGGCTATGTTTACCAACAGGAATTCCTGATTTGAGAACTGAAATATCTAAACCCATTACTTAAATAACTTAGGAAAAGGAAAATGGTTTCTTCTATCCAGAAAGTAAGACCTTAAAACTTCCGCAATATTCCCATTGAAAACCCACAGTATCTTCTCACTGATTCAGTCTGATGGACTTAGTTCCTCTTCTGCCTGATTCTGCATCAGTGACAATCTGTGAGCCCATCAGAATCTGCCTAACAGTTGTGGGAATCTTGGGTCATGGTCCTTTTCACAAGTCTAATGTGTTTTTGTTGAGATATCCGGCTCAAACGGTTTTACAAAATCAGCAAAGTAAAACCTCATCTGTAGATGACAAAATGAAACATGACCATGAGTCATTTATAAAAATAAATCCCCTTAAGAGTGAAAAGACTTACTACAAGTTAATTCCAAGTAAAATGTAAAGGCCACATCAAATCTGTTAAAAAAAGAAAAACCTCAGACAATAATATTTTAAAACATAACCATTAATTGTATTAAAAAAAAAAACAAACCTTCAATGCCACACATAATAATCCTGAGACACAATAGTACATAGTCAGGATATACCATGATACACCAAGATTATCAGATCTCGAAATACATCAATGGTATAAAAGTAAATTCATAAGTAAATAATTTAAATTCTCAGGTAGAGCACTTGCTTTGATGATGCTGAATGAACAATTAAAAAAGTTGAAGTCAGGTTAACAGCTAAGAAATAATATAATTATGACATCCTATTATGCATTTGTAATACAATATTAGGTAAAAACCTAAGAGGACATTGTTATCACAAATTTTTAATCTAACAAGAATGAGGCTCTTCTCTTGATTTTAACCTGTTCCATGTAATTGATTCAATAGAACCCTTTAGCACTTTTCCTTAATAAAAAGTTATTTGTGGCTTTTCACAAAGTTTCACACTTCTTAGGAATCCCCCCTATGTTATTAAGAACCAATGCTGAAGTTAGTTACCTAGAGATCTTCAAGGAAAACCTCAGCTTTTTCTGCTTCTTTCCCAATTCTGCAGCTTGGTTTTGGACTCAGGAATCTTATTCTAGTGACTTATTCTTTGGCTTTAAGGCAGATTATATACATAAAGAACACACTCAACCTTCACTCAGAAATCTGAGAAAATTTTGTTCTTTTATCAAGGAAAACCCCAATTCTTTATTGCATATGATATCTAATATTAAAGCTCAAATTTATCTGACAAATGAAACTTTTGACCATACCAAATCAATATTTTTCAATAAATCTTACCGTGTAGTACCCTTTTAAATAGCAAAAATGAACTTACTCAGCAACAGACAGATACACACACATACTTCCTCTGCAGCATGGAAAGCAAAAGTATGTCAAGTTCAGTTACGACAAATAGCTATTAATTTATTATCAGTAACTTACCTAAAAGGCTTTGGAGATTCTGTTATGCTTAAAATGGAAACAAAGTTTGTTTCAACAGTCCAAGTTTGCACTCAACTTTTACTAGGTCTTGTATTTGGCCCAGTTTCATTTTAACCCATAAAGCTTCTATCAGCTGGCTTTGGAAATCACCAAGTCTCTCTGGTCAGCTGACTGATACTCTTGCTAGGGTTGAAACATTTTTACAGGCCATGTCAGATGTGTCTCAAGGTTCCCCTACAACACAAACAACTTGTTTACAGTTCTTTCACAATTTGCATTCAACTGATTTCGGATAAGTATAATCTAGTGCCGTCGAGTCAATTCTGACTCACAGCGACTCCAGAGGACAGAGGAGAAACTGTTCCACAGAGTTTCCAAGGAGCGTGTGACGGATTACAGCTGCGCACCTCCCAGTTAGCAGACGGAGCACTTAACCACTATGCCACCAGGGTTTCCTCAGATAATTACAGACACTAGGAATTCATCTTATTAATTCACTGAAAAAGGCCTCCACCTAGTTGGAAAGAGTCCTTCGGAAGCTGCTCTGGAGCTATCCCAGCTCAGAGGCTGGAGAACAGGGAGGAGTGATCTTGCCTTGCCCTCGTTCCTCTGACTCATAAAAGACACATGTTTCAGATGACCTAGGAGTTTTCAAGGGCAAAAGATAAGTTATTTCCCTTTTACTGTTATGAAACTACTACTTTTACTTTAAGACAAACATACTTTTTTCTCGTCTGGGACCTTCCAACAAGGTCTGTAAGTCAGTCTTCTCAGCTCAGTGACACTTATTTTCTCAATCGACTCTAAATTCTGCTTTCTTATCTATTTCAATTGGAAACCCTGGTGGCGTAGTGGGTTAAGTTCCACGTCTGCTAACCAAAAGGTCAGCAGTTCAAACCCGCCAGGCACTCCTCGGAAACTCTCTGGGGCACTTCTACTCTGACCTCTAGGGTCAACAGCAGTTGGACCCGACTCGATGGCAGTGGGTTTTTATTCATCTCAACTAGCTTAGCCACGACACTCCCCACCCTGCTTAGCAGGATCTGGGCATGAAAGATTTCTCCAACATGTCGGACTACTTGTAGGTTTCAAAGAATTTCAACCAGAAAGATCCTAAAAGCAGAACAGCCTGGGAGACTCTGCTACAAGTAAAGCCTGTACTGGCCATGACTTGACAAGACAGGCAATTTGGAACAAGTCATACAGTCCAGTATGCCAGGAATGACAATGTGAAGAAGAATAGGGTTGCATACATCATCAAAAGGAACATTTCAGTATCTCTCCTGAAGCAGAATGTTGTCAGTGATAGGATAATAGCCATACATCTGCAAGGAAAGCCAATCAATGCCTACTATTCAATAATTTGCACCAACCACTAAGGCCGAAGAGGAAGAAATGCAGGATTTTTGCCAGGTTCTACACTCTGAAAATAATCAAACATGGATTCAGGGAGCATTGACAGTTACTAGTGATTCAAATGTAGAAGCAATAAATAAAGAAGGAAGAGTGGTAGCTGGGAAATAAGGCCTTGGTAATAGAAGTGATGTCCAAGATTGCAGGACACCATTTCACAAGATGAATGACTTCCTGGCTAATATCTTTGTGCACCTACATAAATGGTATGTACACACACGAACCTCTCCAGATGGAATACACAGGAATCAGATGGACTACATCTGTGGAAAGAGATGATGGCAAAGCTCACTGTTTGTTAGCTGAATGCCGGGGACTGACTGTGAAACACACCATTAATTGCTCATACCTAGGTTTCATCCTGAAACTAAAGAAAGTTAGAAAAAGTTCATGAGAACCAAACCACAAAATTGAATCTATCCCACCTGAGGTGAAAGACCATCCTAGAAACACATCTGAGTCTCTGAACACTAGTGACTGAATCTAGGCAAGCTGTGGGATGACATCAAATAATTGATACCTGAAGAAAGCAAAGGTCACTGAGAAGACACAAGAGAAAAAAAAATCCAAATGCATGTCAGAAGAGACTCTGAAACTTGCTCTTGAATGTTGAGTAGCTAAAGAAAAAGAAAGAAATGATGCAGTCAAAAATAATACGGAAATCAATCAAAGGAAAGAACAGTTCTATGGAATTCATTACATATATATACACACACACGGAGAGAGAAACATTTTTCTTTTTCAAAGAATGTATCAAGGACTCTTGAGAACAAAAACACAGAAAGGCACAATGAATTATTCCCAGTCTGGACAGGTCCGTTTCTTGCAGTGACCTGAGGAGAAGCCAAGGGTTTGCAACTCCAAACCCCGACATCAGTTCTTGGAAACCCAGGTCTGTGCTCCTTCTAGCACAAGCTGTTTCAGGGACCTGAGAGACTCTGACCCAACTTAGCTGCTTTCTGTTACCATAAAATACAGATTCTTCCCACCTCCCACAAAACCACTACTCAGACAGAAGTGAGGTGAATAATCAGGGCCATTGATCCTATATGGATATACGAATCCTCCAAAGCATGTTTAAGTTTTCCTGTCAGACTGGAAGTTTTGATTCGGTGACTAAAGGAGGACAAAGGTGATTGACTTCATGGAGTCATTTAGTCATGGGGAAAATTAATCTTTGAATAACGTGGGTAATCCCCACTAAGGGTCTGGAATGCACATCTGGAGCCTGGAAAGGGTGTCTGCAATTCTCCCAGTCTTCACACTGTAGGGAGCAAAGGAAAAATGATCACACTGACAAGAATTTCAGTGCCATGTGCCAAAAGACACAAACCTTGACTTTTATTTCTTTTCATACAGAAACGGCTTGCAAGCCTAGCTTAGCTATGTAGCAAGTTTAAGCAACTTACATTTCAAACACTGAATTGTTCTTGCTGAAGTTTCATCATCTAAATTGGCCTATGTGGGGAATCCTTCAAAACCCAATAATTCAGCCAAAGGGGTTGTTAAATCAAAACCACTGCCTTCAAGTCGGGTGTGACTCTTGGCAACCCTAAAAGTCAGAACAGATATGCCCCACAGAGTTTCCAAGGAGTACTTGGAGGATCTGAACTGTTGATCTTTTGGTTAGCAGACATAGCACTTAACCCACTGTGCTACAAAGGGTTGTTAAGAGTTTAATTAATTAGAGATATATTTATGTATGCTAAGTGCTTGTTACTGGCTCCTGAGTTAAAAGGGCTGCCAAGGGCTGGGCCACAGTGGCGACAGCAGTGTGGTCAGTGGTGCCGGGCAGTGGTGGGTGGACGTGTCAGACAACAGGTGGAGACAGCAAGCGGCTAAGGTTGGAGAAGTGGCTATTGAGGGTCCGCCAGCAAGCTGCTGGAGCAAGCAGGGGATGCCCCCAAAACCAGAGCTTCAGTTGAGGACAGTCCCAAAGGAACCATCCAGCAGCCAGGCCGACTTACCCCAGGGACACTTTGTCACACAGCCAGAGTTCACAGCAGTGGCTCTACTCTGAAAAGCAGAGCTGTAAATCTTATGGCTCCAGCTGACAGTCTCAAAGGAACGGTCCTGTGGCAAGGCAAAGTGGGTTTATCACAGACGAACGTCGTGGCAAGGCCAAGAGTCACAGCGAGGGCTCTGCAGTGAAAAGCAGGGCTCTGCTTCCAAAGGCGGGCTGTAGTCCTCAAAGTCTTTTCCAAACGTGGTACCAAAAGAGGGCTCAAAACCATGAGGGCTGGGCTCCTCCCAGGCACACATAGTGGTGGACATCCAAGTCACAGCCAGGTCTCTGCTCCCAAGAGCTGGGCCACAGTGCCTGCTTGCTGCTGCTTTTGACTCCTGCAGTGGTCTCGCTCATCTTGGAGTGGACAGATGATGTTTCTGTCACAGGACGAAGCTGTGGTCTTAGCACTTCACAACCACGGTTTAAGACACTGCCTTCTTATCCAACAGCCCTTCTTTTGACTTTTAGAGCCTTCACAGCTCCTTCTGGGCTTGTAATTAGCAAGACGGACTCCATGTTAATACAGCCTCACTGCAGCCACCGCCTCCTGCCCCCGGTGGGCATCCGGACACAGGGCAGACGACTGGCAACGTCGTCTGTTCAGTGATCTGGAGACAACGTGAAACAAGCCAGCTGCAAAACCTGACGATCTTTTATTGTACTCATATTTTGTCAATCTATGTTAAATTTTTCTGCTTTAACTTTCTTATTTTAATTTTCCTCAGGTTTTTAATTTATATCTTTAGAAACTTGTAATTTCTTATTTTCCAAATGATAGAGTTCTCATTTGATTATTATTGCATTCCTTTCATTGATTTTTATTTCAGTTACTTTTCTTCCATCAGTTTCATTTTCCCATTTTTATTAGAACTGTCTAAAGTATTTTCTCTGGATTTTTAAGTCTATTTTTTTCTCAGTTTTAAATTGCACTTTATTTGACGGCACTTGGCTTTGGCTTGACTTCATCTTTGTCTATCATTTTTATGTTTTACTAAGTTGTTAGTTACGACATCCTCCATTATTTGAATTGATTTACTTATTTTCTCTTTGGCTCCATTTTTTACCCTACCACAAGGAAATCTACTATTTCACACAACATTGAACATGCCACAGAGCCACTTAGCCTTTTCTGCTGAGGAGGAAATCCCTGTGGAACACTACTACTTCCTAAGAGCCATCGGCAAGGGGACATCTCACAGAGTCAAGTTATCCTAGCACATCATCACTGACAAAGAGGGAGCTGAGAAAAGTGTTGAGAAGTGTCAACAGACATCCACCAACACCTGACACGAGACACAGAGATAAAAACCACGCAGGATCTCCACCATCCAAGTGCCTTAATGCTGTTGCAAGTCATAGAGAATAACGACATCCTAGGTACAGTGATGGAGTAGGTAACTGCAGGGGACATGCATGATCATCTAGGGGTTCAGGGTTTCACAAGCAAAAAAGAGGCCCAAGCCAAATTCCACCAGTCAGTGCTAGCCATACACTTTTGCCACAACAATGTATTCTACACAAGGACATTCGACCAGAAAACATGCCTTGGGATCACACAAACAACTTTCGAAATTGCCGACTTTGGCATGTGAACTGAATTCTCCAAGGGGAGGAAGTGAAACATTTCTTGTTGGAGGCTCCCTTATTATGTGCCAGAACTCCTACCGGGAGGAAAGCGGAATGGATCTACCATGGAAGTGTGGAGCCTGCGAGCGCCTGGTACCTCAAGGGATGTGGGTCTCTGCCTTTTCATGAAGAGACCTTAACTGAGACACAAAATCAGGTACTAGAGGAAGAATATGATACTTGTCTCCACATGTCTAGGCGATATGAACACCTGCTTAGCCAAAGACTCACTAGCGACCCAAGAAAGACAGCCACACAAGAGGACATCCTAGAAAACTCAGGATGAAGATATATGAGAAAGTAAAACAAAAGGTGTACGTGCAGCCACTCCCAGACTACGAGCACACCTGGTGCTTTGAGGCCACAGTGAATGCATGTTAGAAGGAGGGAGAGATTTAGGAATCGTACTGAATCAAAAATATGGTAACGTCATGGTCACCTATCTGGTAAGAAGACACCACACATCTGACATGGAGAGTCATGCTAATACTGTGGAACCCCAGAGTGCAGTACATTGCATTGATTGTCACACAGCTTAGTCATCCTGTGAGGTGCATCCACCTTCTGTGCTGAACCCGAACAGTGCACTTACACTGTGCCTGCCATTCCAACCTATGTTTACTATTTCTACAGTGCTCTGAAGGCTCTAACTGATAGAAGGAAGGGGACCTCTATAGCATGTGCTTCTCCCTGAGTGTCCCTTAAAAGTCACTCCTGTATCAGCACCCCAGGACAGCCTGGACAGAGTCCAACCAAACCTCAGAACTATGTGCCAAGGTGAGAAATAGTGTGGTGCCACAAATCAGCACAGTCCCCATATGTGTTTCTGTGGCACCCTACTCAACCCAGACCATCGATAAGGATGACGGAGCCCCAGGGGAAACCAGTTTCCCAACGGGAGTGTCACAACTAAGTTCCTACAAGGCAGGAGATGCCTGAGCAGACAGTGAAGTCAGCCTCTCCTCTGTCAACACTGAGGACTAGCAGGATGCCACAGAAAGATTCTTCAGACTCATGAGACAACCCTGTTGCACTCTGATCAAAAGAGAACGAAAGCTTTGTGACAGCAAAGTTGCAAAGGAAATACTCAAACCTCGAAAGGCCATGGTCTCTCAAGTTTAGGTGGAGGATGAAAATCACCAGTTCTGTGGAGCACAAAGAGACGGTGCAGGAGATCTGCCAAAGACTAGACACCCACCAACAAGTACACGCTGCTGTATACGAACAGCACAGCAGAGCTGTAGGACTCTGTGCAGTGGAGGATGAAGATGTCCACACCACCTGTGTGGACCCTCAACAAGGAAAGAGAATTTCAGGCATCTCTGAGGCCTTCAACAGCATTGCCTCAAAAAAGAGCAGGGAGCGTGTAGTCTCAAACGCTGCCAGCAGTTGCCAGGGGCAAAAGAGGAGTTCACAGATTTAAGCTCCCACAGGATGAGATAATGTTTTGTTCTGTTGTGTGTATACTTGTTGTAACTTGAAATCTACTCAATGGGACTGAATGGAATGATGACAAAACAACAGGAATTGAGAGGTTATCAATGCAGATGTTTCAAAGAACAGATGCACCACTGGAAGGCCTCACTTGCCAATACTCATAAACCTGGAAGACTGCTATCTGGCCAACCAACTGCAAGTGACCCTTTCTGAGACCCATTTCAAAGGAAGGTGATCAAAGACAACACACAGATTACTGAAAAATATTATTAGTATTACACATGACTAAAATTTTGCTCAAGATCACTGTGTTGTGATTACTGCCTTTTGAGTGAGAGCTTTCTAGCCATGGCCTTGTAACTCCTACCCAGGTGACTAGGCAGGACAGTGTGATAGTGAGTTCAAGGCCCACGAAGAGTACTGGTCCTTAGCTCCTTAAGAGAGAGCTCATTCCAGAGCAGTCAGGGTGATTCGCTCAACACCAATGAGGAATAGCTTTGAAATGATAGACCATTCTATGGGCCCAGATCACTGCACTGTAAAGCTCTTGGAAGCAGGAGCTAGAGACAGCACAAGCTGGTAACTGGTGACAGGAGAGACCTCGCAGCAGGAGAGATCATGCTGGGCTCCCCAGTCCACAAAGACAGAAAGTTGAGGGCCTGTCATCAGTGGCCAAGGGCCGGAGAGAGCCCTGTCTTTAGGAGGTGGGCAGAGGAGTCTGTGGGGAAACTTCCAATGGAAATCCTATGGAAAAAGTGGCATCTCTTTGGAGTCAACAGCTGAGAGTGACACAGACAGCCCGAGGTCCTCTGTAAATATTGTGACCAAGACTATTAACAAGGAATAAAGGATAAAAAGACCAAAGCACTAACAACATTCAGGGACACTGAGATAAGTCCCCCCAAATTATGTAAATTGCCTCAAGGCTGTTTTTCAGAAGACACCAGATGGAAGAAACTCTAAGGACATGCACAGAAATGCCCACTTGGACAGTGACAGGGCCTTCCAATGGGAGCACCAGACAGCCACAGTCAGGACCCGGGGATAGAACCAAAGAACCAAGAATTTGTATGCACAGCACCCCATAAGAAATCCTGCTACCAGTCCCAGAAGGCCCCAGAGAAAGGAACTCTCTACATCCTGTAACTGATTCCACCCCAAATGACCTCTTTCAGACTCAGGAGATCAGAGAAGCAACTTCTGTCTTCTGATGAGTGGCTCACTGGGCTCTCCTCCCCAGGTAGCAGGAAGCAACCTTCATGGTAACAAAATTTATTAAGTCAAAGTACCTTACAGACAGGGAAGGGGTCAGTCTCTGTGAGTGGGGAAAGACCTGGTACAAAGCTTGTAGGGTTCCTTGTATTGGTAAATGGTACTGTTCTAGTCAGGAAGGAAAGGTAGGAAACAGTCTTAGGTTTCAGTTTTGGGGTTATCAGTCAGCAACTGGATGATGGGACCCCTCCTGAAGAAGAAAATAGTGATATGTAGATAGGATTAAAAATACGGGCTATGTAATTTCTAGATCATAGTCCTGAGGAAGTACCCACACGTAGCCATGTCTCAAACTAACAGGGGAATTGTTACAGCTCCAATTCCCCTTCTTAAACACTGACTCGGGATCATCTGATCAGGTGGCCTGTGGTGGTGACCAGGCTTCCTAGCTACCCTTGTCATTTTCCCTTGAGGAGACATGGGCCTGAAATCTTGAAGGGAATGTGGGAAGCCGACTCGCTCTGGCTACTTCCTGCTGTTTCGGGTTGTAGTCCTGCCTACCCATCAGATCCACGTTCCCCAAGAACCCTGTCTCAAAAACATTGAGGATCTTGATCTATCTACCGCATGGTTGGTAGGTATAGGCTGCATATCCTTGCAGGACCATGAGATGGCCTAGGAAGGGTTGTAGCTTGGAGTTGTGTCTTTTACCTTAGAACCCAAATTCCAGACATGTTGTATGGTGACCTGGCCAGATTTACTAACATAAAAACAACACTGTTCCTTGACATATACGCAGGTGCTGTCCTCAGTTGCTGTTCAAAAGTCAAGAAATCAGTGTGGGACTTTACCACCTGGTAAGACCATCAGCAGGGGGACATGTGGTAGAGTTAGCCTATCCTGGCACATCATTATGGGCAAAGAGGTAGCCAAGAAGAGTCTAAAAGAGCCCACAGACATCCTCCAACCTCTTGACACTAGACTCAGAGATAAAAATCATGAAGGATCTCTACAATCCAAATATTTTCATGCTATTGCAAGTCAGAGAGAGTAACATTACCTTTGGCATAGGGATGGAGTGCTAACTGCAGGGGACTGGGGTGATCATCCAGAGACTCACGGTTTCAAGAGTGAAAAAGAGGCCCAAACAACATTCCATCAATTAGTATAGGCCCTACAAGTGCGCCACAACAAGTGTGTTGTGCATACACCCATCAAACCAGAAAATGTGCTCTTGGATGATAGAAAGAACATCAAACTGGCTGACTTTGATTTGGGAAATGGAATTCACCAAGGAGAGCAAGCTGAAAACTTTCTGTAGGAGTCTCCCTTATTAAGCCCCACAACTCCAAAATGGAGCAAAGTTCCACGGATACCCTGGTGGAGGTGTGGCATCGTGCATTTCATGGTAAGTGTATATCCACCTTCTGACGGTAATGCCTTCAATGAGCCACGAAAGTAGGTACAGGACGGACAGTATAATAGTCTTTCTACATGTCTATGTCATGTGAACACTCACTGAGTCAAACATTCATTTGTAACCCTCTTTCTCCATTTTAACACAAGGGTACCTCTTATCCCAAAGTCCATTAATCTTTGACACCACATCAAATATGCCACAGAGCCACGTACCATTTCCTGCCAAGGAGGAAATGTATGTGGGACACTACCAGCTCCTAAGGACCATCAAGAAAGGGACATTTGCCAGAGTCCACTTGCCCTGGCCCATCAACACTGCCAAGAGGTAACCGAGAAAAGAGTTGGAAAGAGCCAACAGACATTCTCCTACCTCCAAACACTAGACCCAGAGATCAAAATTATGAAGGATCTCCATCATTCAGTAATTTTCATGGTGTTTCAAGCCATAGAGAATAACAACCTCTTTGGCATGGTGATGGGGTACGTAACTACAGACGTCTTCTGTGACCATCTGGAAGCTCATACCTTCATGAGCAAAAAGAAGCTCCCAAAATATTCTGCCAGAGTTGGCCTCAGAGGTTTGCCACCACAACTGTGTTGTACATGGGGATATCAAACCAGAAGACAGGCTCTTGGATGAGAGAAGGAACTTGAAACTTGTGAACATCGGTTTGAGAACTCAATCCATCAGTGGGAGTGACCCAAACACCTTCTGGGGCAGTCTCCATTAGGATGCCTAGAACTCCTGTAAGGAGACAAGTACCATGGACCCCCTTGGATGCATGTAGCCTGGAAATCACCATGAACCTCATGGTCAGTGGATCGCTGCCTTTTCATGGAGAGACCTTAACTGAGCTATCAAAGCAGGTACTGGAGGAAGAATATGATTTTCATTGCCACATAGCCACACCATGTGAACATATGCTATGCCAAATATTCATTTGTGATGCAAAAAAGACAGCCAGATCAGAGGACCTGCTAGAAAATCCAAACATGAATATGGATAATGAAGAAAGACAAAAGGTATATGTGCAGCCACTCCCAGATGAGGAGGACCCTGAAAGAATTCCTTGACTCGCTGCTGAATCAAAAACAGTCACGTGATGGGCACCTGTCTGATCCTAGCTTGTAACGCATCTGAGATGGTGAGTCATGCCAGTACCATGGACCCCAGAAGGCAGCACACTGCACTAAGAGCCACATGCCTGTTTCAATGCATGAGGTGCATCCTACCATCTCTGCTAAACACAAACGACACAGTTACAATGTACCTGCCATTCCCACCCGTGACTACTGTTTCTACAATACTTTGAAGAGTCCACCAGACAGAAGGAAGGGGGCCTCCATCGTGTCTGCTTCTCCCTCCATCTCCCCAGCAAAGTCCTTCCCGCACCAACAAGCCAGGAGAGCCTGGCAGAGCCCTAACAACCTCGGCACTGTGGGACAACGTGACAAACAGTGTGGAACCACAAACCAGTGTAATTCCCACAGGTGTTTCTGAGGCTGCCTCCTCCGTCCACACCATCAATAACAATGGTAGAAACCTAGAGGAACTCAGTTTCACACACGGACTGCCATAACCGAAATCCTTAAGTGACAAGCAGCTGCAGGAGGTAACTGAGCAGACTGTGATGCCAGCCTCTCCCTGGGTCAACAGCCAGAATCAGCAGGGTGCCACCAGGATGATCTTTAGGCTTACAAGAAGATACCGTTCTTGTATCTGTATCAATAGGGAGCCCCAGACTGTGACTCCAGCCTCTCCCTCTGTCATCTTGGGGTTACTTTGAATTTCACGCTGAGTGCACCTCAGCCTTTTCATGGAGAGACCTTAAATAAGCTATGAAAGCAGGCATTGCAGAAAGAATAGAACATTCCTTTCCACGTATCTATGCCATGTAAACACTTGCCAAATATTCACTTGTGACACAAGAAAGTGATCCCCGGTCACAGCACATGTTAGAATATCCATGTATGAAAAAAAAAATGAAGGAAAACAAAAGGTAGATGTGTAGCATTCCCAGACTATGAGGACTCCAGGTGCCTTGAGGCCATGGTGAATATAGATTACAGGCAGGAAGAGATTCACAGCTCGCTCCTGAATCAAAAATAGAATGGTGTGATGGGCACCTATCTGACCCCACATCACGACACATCTGAAATGGAGAGTCACACCAGTACTGAGAAACTTCAGGTGGCAGCAGACTGCACTGATACCCACACACCTCTCTCATCCTGTGAGGGAAAGCCTACCATCCGTGGAAAACCCAAACGACATGCTTACAGTGAACCTGCCATTCCCACATATGACTGCTGTTTCTATAATGCTTGCGACAGTCTGGCTGATAAAAGGAAGGGGCCTCCATGATATGCGCTGCTCCCTGTCTCCCTTGTAATGTCCTGCCAGCCCCAACAGCCAACGACAGCCTGGCCAGACCCCAACCAAACCTTGGTGCTGCTGGAATCCAGTAGACTCCTCGTGTGGGTTTCCACGGCGGCCTTCTCCGTCCAGACCATCAATAAGAAGGGTGGAACCCAGCAACAACCAGTTTCCCACAGGGAGTTGTCACAACTAAGATCCTTCCTTGAGGAGCAGGTGTGGGAGGTACCTGACCAGGCGGTGAACCCAGACTCTCCTCTGTCACTGGGAGTCACCTTGTATTTCATGATGAGTACATCTCGGGTTTCTCAGGGAGAAACCTTAAGTGAGCTACAAAAGGAGGCACTGGAGGAACATGATATTCCGTTCCACATGTCTACGCCACGCGAGCAGCATGTGAGCAAAATACTTACTGGTGACTCAAGAAAGAGAGCCACTTCATAACATGAAACCGATGATGAAGAAAACAAAAGGTGCATGTGCAGCCAGTCCCAGACTGGGAGGACCCCCGGGGTACTGAGGCCACGGTGAACAGGCAGGAAGAGATGCACTACTCAGTCTTGAATCAAAAATGCAATCATGTGAAGGGCACCCATCGGATCAAAGGACTCAGCACATACGTAACGGAGAGTCACACCAGGAACACGAAACCCCAGACTGCAGCCGACTGCACTGACACACACACCTTGCTCATCCCGTGAGGAGCATCCACCACCCGTGCTAAACTCTAACGGGTAGTCAGACCCCACCTGGCAACCCTGGCAACCCTGACTGCTGTTTCTCCAAAGCTTTCAAGAGTCTACCTGATAGAAACAATGGGACCTCCAGGTTATGGGCTTCTCCTTGAGTCTCCCTTCAAAGTCGCTCCTGCACCAACAACCCAGGACAGCCTGGGCAGAGTCCAACCAAACCTCGGGACTGTGTGCCACGATGAGAAATACCATGGAGCCACAACCCAGCACAGTCCCTGCACGGGTTTCTGTGGCAGCCTCCTCAGCCCAGACCACCGAGAGGAATGATGGAGCCCCAGGGGAAACCAGTTTCTGAAAGGGAGTCTCAGGACTAGTCTCCTTCAGTGATCAGTAGGTACAGGAGACACCGGAGCTGATGGGGAACTGGTCTCTCCCTCTGTCAGCAGCCGGGAACAGCAGGATGTCACTGACAGATGCTTTAAACTCATGAGACAACTTTGTTGCACTTTGATCAAAAGGAAACAAAAACTATGGGAGAGAAAAGTCGTAGAGGAGACACTGAAATCTTGAGATACCAAGCCCTACTCTCCCAAGTTTAAGCAGAGGATGAAAACCACCAGTTCCATGGAGTGCAAGATGATGTGCAAGATCTACCAAGCACTGGACACCCACCCACATGTGTGTGGGTGTGAATAGCACCCCAGGGCTGCAGGACGCTGTGCGGTGGAGGATGGAGGTGTGCACATTGCCTGTGTGCACCCTCAACAAAGGAAAAGGGAAGAGAATTTCAGGCATCGCTGAGGTCTTCAATGGCATCGCCTCAAAAATGGGCAGACACTGTATACTTTATAATGCTGCCCGCAGTTGCCACAGACAGATGAGGAGGTCTCACACATAAGCTCCCACACCATCAGACAGTGTTCTCTTCTCTTGCACACAGTCACAAAGACTTGGAACACAGGAAGAGAAAGGTCAGGCATCTTTTGAGTCAACAGTTGGGAGTAACACAGAGAGCCTGAGGTCCTCTGTAAGTAACATCTCCAAAACTATCAACAAGCAATAAAGGATAAAAAGATCAAAGCACCATTAACAACCTGGGATTCTAAGATAAGTCATCCCCAAATTACATAAATTTTCTCGTTTGTTTTTCAGAAAAAAACAGATGGAAGCAACTCTAAGTACATGCACAGAAATTTCCACTTTGACTCCTACATGTCCTTCTAATGGGAGCGCCAGACAGCCACACTCAGGACCTGGCAATGGAAATAAAGAACCAAGAAACTGCATGCATAGCACCTCAAAAGGAGTCCCCCTATCAGTCCCAGAAAGGCCCACAGAAAGGCACTCTCGAGATCTTGTTACTGATCGACCCCAAGTGACCTGGTTCAGGTTCAAGAGATCAGAGTAGCAACTTGAGTCTCCTGACGGATGGGTCACTGGGCTCCTCCTCCCCCAGGTACCAGGATGCAATCTTCACGGCAGCAAAATTTATTAAGTCAAAGCACCTTACACACAGGGAAGGGTCAATCTCTGTGAGTGGTGAAGACCTGGTACAATGCTTGTAGGGTTCCTTATACTTGTAAGGGTAAAAGGTGCATCCTAGTCAGGAGGGGTAGCTAGGAAATAGCCTTTGGTTTCAGTTTTAGGGTTATACATCAGCAACTGCATGATGAGGCCCCACCTGAAGAATAAGATAATGGTATGGTGATAGGATTAACATACGAGCTAGGTCATTTCTAGATCATCCTCCTGAGGTGGTACATGTATATAGCCACATCTCAAACTGCCAGGAGGAACTGTCACATCTGCAATTACCCTTCTAAAATGTTGATTGTTTAGTGAACACATGATGAGGTGGTCTGTGGTGGCGATCAAGTTCCCTAGCTAACCTTGTCACTTCCCCCTTGAGGAGACATGAGCCTGAAATCTTGTAGGGAATGCGGGAAGTCGTCTCGCTCTGGCTACTTTCTGCTGTTTGGGGTTGTAGTCCTGCCTACCCAGCAGACCCATGTTCCTCAAGTACCCTGTCTTGGTAGCATTGGGATGCCTGATCTACCTACTGCCTGGCTAGGGGGTACGGACTGCATATCCTTGTAGGACCATGAGATTCACTAGCAATGGTTGTAGCTTCGAGCCACGTCTTTTATCTTAGAAGCCAAATTCAAGATGTGTTGTATGTTGTCGTGGACCCAGCCAGACTTATTAACATAAAAACAACACTGTTCCTTGAGACATAGGCACGTGCTGCCCTCAGTTGTTATTACAAGGTCAAGGAAACCAATGTGGGACACTATCACCAGCTAAGATCACTGGCAAGAGGACACGGGTCATTGGCAAGTTTTCTCAGCACCTCATTGTGGTCAAAGTGGTAACGAAGAATAGTTGAGAAGAGCCCAGAGACATCCTCCAACCTCCTGACACTATACCCAGAGGTAAAAACTATGAAAGGTCTCCAGAATTCAAATATTTTAATGCTGTTGCAAGCCATAGAGAATAAGAACATCTATGGCATAGTGATGGAGTACGTAACCGCAGGGGACTTATTGATCATTTATAGACTCATGACTTCATGGGCCAGAAAGAAGCCCCCAAAATATTCTGCCAATTAGTGTTGGCCCTACAGGTTTGCCACAACAACTGTGTTACACACGAGGTTATCACACTACCAACCGTGTACTTGGATGAGAGAACGAACATCAAACTTGCCGACATTGATTTGGGAACTAAATTTACCAAAGGGAGTGAGCTGAGTACTTTCTGTAGCAGTCTCCATTGTTATGACCAGAACTCCTACAGGGAGAGAAGTACTAAGGACCGTCTTGGACGTGTGGAGCCTGGAACTCACCGTATACTTCATGATAAGTGGATCTTTGCCTTTTTACTGAGAGACCTTAACTGAGCTACCAAGCATGTACTGGGGGAAGAACATGACATTCCTTTCCACATGTCTATGTCATGCAAACAACTGCTAAGCCAAATATTCATTTGTGACACAAGAAGGACAGGCACATCAGAGGACACACTAGAACATCCATGGATGAATATGGATAATGAAAAAAACAAAAGCTGGATGTGTGGCCACTCCCAGACTATGAGGATCCTCGGTTCATGGAGGTCATTGCGAACATGGGTTACAGGGAGGCACAGATTCAGGACTCACTCTTGAATCAAAAGTACAATGAGGTCATGAGAACCAATCTGATCCTATGTTCCAATGTATCTGAGATAACAGAGTCATGCCAGCCCAGTGGAATCCCAGAGTGTAGGATACTGCACTGATAGCCACGCCTCTTTCTCATCCCATTAGGTATATTCTACCATTTGTGCTAAACCCAAATCACGCAGTTACACTGTTCCTGCCATTCCCATCAATGACTACTGTTTCTATGATGCTCTGAAGAGCCTAGCGGAAAGAAGGAAGGGGGCCTCTATGGTATATGCTTCCTCCTCAGCCTCCTTTGCCAAGTCCTTCCTGTACCAACAACCCAGGATAGCCTGGGCAGAACCCAATCAAACCTCAGGACTGGTGAGGAAAAATGCAGTGTCACAAGCCAAAAGATTCCCTGTGTGTGTTTCCATGGCTGCCTCCTCCACCAAGACCATCAATAAGAATGGCAGAGTCCCAGCGGAAACCAGTTGCCCACAGGGAGTGTCCCGACTAAGAGCCTTCAATGATGAGCAGGTACAGGAGGTACCTAACTAGACTGTGACCCCAGCTTCTCCCTCTGTCCATAGCCAGGGAACAGCAGGGTGCCATTACGACGTTTGTAAGCTCATGAGAAGACAACATGATTGTACAAGTGTCAAAAGGGAATGGAAGGTTTGTGACCGCAATGTTGTAGTGAGACGCTCAAACTTGAGAGAGCAAGTCACGCTCTCTGAAGTCCACATGTTGTCGTTAGGAGCCACTGACTCACTTCCAGCTCATAGCAACCCTGTGCACAACAGAAAGGCACATGGCCTGGTCTTGCGCCATGTCTGCAATCGTTTTTATGCTTAAGCCCATCGTTGCAGCCACTGTCAATCCACTTCATCAAGGGTCTTCCTCTTTTTCGCTGGACCTCCACTCTATTAAGCATGATGTCCTTCTCCAGGGACTGAGCCCTCCTGACGTGTCCAAACTATGTAAGACACAGTCTCACCATTTTTTTTTTTTTTTGCTTTCAAAGAGCACTCTGGTTGTACTTGTTCCAGAACAGATCTGTTTGTTCTTTCAGCAGTTTGTGGTACACTCAAATATTCTCCAGCATTACGATTAAAAGGCAGCAGTTCTTCTTCTGTCTGCCTTGTTCACTGTCTAGCTTTTACATGCATATGATGCTACTGAAAGAAGCCACGGCTTGGGTCAGGCACACCTTAGTCATCAAGGGGACATCTTTTCAAAACTTGAAAGAGGTCCTTTGAGGCAGATTTTCCCAATGTGTCTTTTCATTTCTTCAGTGATGCCTCCATGGGCATTGACTGTGGTACCAAGTACAACGGAATCGTTGACAACTTCAGTCCTTTCTCCACTTATTACAATGTGCTTACTGGCCCAGTTGTGAGGATTTTTGCGTTCTTGATGTTAAGTCGCAATCCACACTGAAGGCTGTGGTCTTTCATCTTCCTCAGTGTTTCATATTCTCTTCACTCCCAGCAAGAAGAGTGGTGTCATCTGTATAACACAGGTTCTTAAGCCAATCCTGAAAACTCGTTCTTCACCTAATGCAGGTTGCGAGATTATTTGCCCAGCAAACAGATTGAAAAGGTATAGTAAAAGGATATAACCCTAATGCACAGCTTTCCTCTCTTTAAACCATGTCCCTTTATTCTGTTCGCACAACTGTCCCTTGATCTGTATACAGATTCTTTAAGAGAACAATTAAGTATTCTGGAATTCCCATTCTAAACGTTATCCATAATTTTTTATCAGTCACACAGTCAAATGCCTTTGCATAGTTAAGGAAACACTGGTAAACACTTTCCTGATATTCTCTGCTTTCAGCCAAGATCCATCTGACATCAGCAGTAATATCCCTGGTTCTACATCCTCTTCTGAATGTGGCTTGAATTTATCGCAGTTCCTTGGCAATACACTGTTGCAGTTACTTTTCAATGATGTTGAGCAAAATTTTACTTCTGTATGACATTAATGATATTGTTCACTAATTTCCCCATTCAGTTGCATCACCTTTCTTTGCAATGGACATAGATATGGATCTCTTCCCGTCAGTTGGCCAGGCAGCTGTCCTCCAGATTTCTCAGCATAGACAAGTGAGCAGTTCTGGTATTGCACCTCTTGGCTGAAATATCTCCTATCAATTCCCAGAACCTTGTTTTTGGCCAATGTCTTCAAAGCAGCTTTGACTTCTTCTTTCAGTACCACTGGTTCCTGATCATATGCTACCTCTTCAAATGGCTCAACACTGACCAGTTCTTTTTGGTATAATGACTACGTCTTCCTTCGATCTTCTTTTGGTGTTCGCTGAGTCGTTTGTTTTCCTGTAGAATCCTTCACTGTTGCAACTTGAGGCTTGAATTTTTTCTTCAGTTCTTTCAGCTGGAGAAATGCAGAATGTGTTCTTCTCTTTCAGTTTTCTATTTCCTGCTCTTTGCACATGTCATTACAATACCTTATTTTGTCTTCTTGAGGATGAAAGTCACCAGTTCTATGGAGCCCCAGTAGATGACAGGGATACCTGGCAACTGCTGGATGCCAATGGTGATGAGTGCAATCTCACTGACAAGTACACGTTGCCGTGTATGAATGGCACATCTGTACAGCAGGGCTTTGTTCAGTGGAGGACAGATGTGTGAATCCTGCCTTGCTGGACTGTCAGTGGGCTAAAAGTAAAGAGAATTTCAGGCATCTCTGAGGCCTTCAATACCATGGCCTCAAATATTTCCAGGAAGCTCACACTTTTAAAGGTGCCAGCAGTGGACAGGGACAAAAGGGCAGTTCACAGAGTTAAGCTCCCACAGGATCACACAGTGTTTCCTTCTGTTGTGCACAGGGTTACTGTGAGTTGGAGCTTACGTGACAGCACCTAATAACATAACAACATTGTAATAGGAATTCATGGAATACCAACTGGGATGTTTCAATAAACAGAAGCAGTTCTGGAAGACCTCACTTGTCTATACCCAGAAATCTGGAGGACACCTACCTGGCCAACCAACTACAAGTGATCACTTCATGCACCTATTCCAAAGAAACGTGATCCAACACAACATGAAGATTACTGAAGAACATCATTAGAACTACACACGACTAAAATTTTGCTGAAAATCATTGTGCTGGGATTAAGGATTTTTGTGGGAGGCTTTCCTAGCCATGGTCTTACAAATCCCATCGAGGTGAGTGGACAGAAAAGTGTGACAGGGTAATCGAGGCCACCAGGAGTATTGGTCAGTTTCTCCTTGAGAGCGAGCCCATTTCAGAACAGAGAGGAAGATTCTGCCACCACCAAGGAAGAATGGCTTTGAGCTGACAGGACACTCTCTGGGCTTGGGATCACCGGGTTACAAAGCTTCTCAAAGCGAGTGCCAGAGAGACCTGAGAAGTGGTGGCAAGAGGGACCTCACAACAGGAGACACCATTATAAGTTTCCCAGTCCACAAAGATAGAAAGCTAAGTACACTTGAGCAGTGGCTGAAAGCCAGAGAGAGCCTGCCTTTGGGACGTAGGCAGAGTAGTCTGTGTGGAAACATACTACGGAAACCTCTTTTGAGTCAATCAGCAGTGGAGAGTGAGACAGAGAGCCTGAAGGCCTCTCTAAAGGGTGACCAAAGCTATCAGTAAGCAGTAAGAGATAAAAAGATCCAAGGATTTATAAAATCTTGGGACACTGAGGTAAGTACCCAAACAACCATGTAAATTTCCTTGTTTTTCAGAAGAAACCACATGGAACCCACTCTAGGCATTCACAGAAAGTCCCACTTCAACCACTACATGTCGTCCAATGAGGGCACCAGAGAGCGGCAATCAGGACCAGGGAACTGAACCAACTAACCGGGAAACTGCATGTGCAAGATCTCATAATAAGTCCTGCTACTAGTGACAGAAGCCCCTGTGGCAAGAATTGTCGAGATCCTGTAACTATTCAGACTCCAAGTGGCCTGTTTCAGGTTTTGGGAGATCAGGCTAGCAAGTGTAGTCTCTTGACGGGCAAAAAGCTGGGCTCCCTTAGCTCTAGGCATGAGGATGTAACCTTCTTCGACACAGAGTTTTACTAAATGAAAGTAGCTTGCAGAGACAGAATGTGTCAGTCACCAAGAGTGGAGAAGGATTCAATATAAAGCCTATGCTAAGTGCCGTTGAGTCCAATACCAAAACCAAACTCAGTGTCATCAAGTCAGTTGCACCTCACAGCAACCCATACAGGGTTCCCTATATTGGTGAGGGTAAAGGGTGGTACCATAGTTGGTAGGAGGAGGTGAAGACACAGCCCTATGTTCCGGTTTTAGGTTTACACGTTAGTAAATGCTTTATGGGACCCCTCCTGAAGAATATAGTAATGGTATGGACATGGACGGAAACACGGGCTACATCATCTTTAGGTCATCCTCCGGAGGTGATACACACGTGTGACCATGTCACAAACTGCCAGGAGGAACTGTTTCATGGGCAATTACTTATCGGAAGCATTGACTGGGCACTGAGTGACATATGATGAGGTGGTCTGTGGTAGCGATCAGGTTCCCTAGCTTTTCCCCTTGAGGAGACACGGGCCTGAAATCTTGAAAGGAATGTGGGAAGTTGACTTGCTCTGGCCACTTCCTGCTGTTTGAGGTTATAGTCCTGTCTACCTCAGACTTGTGTTCCTCAAGTGCCTAGGAGAGAAAACATGGAGCCACCTGATCTGCCACCTGTTTGGCAGGTAGGTACAGGCTGGTATCCCTGTAGGACCAGGAGTTTAACTTGGAGTTGTTTTAGGCCGGAGCCACGTCTGTTATCTTAGAAGCTGCATTCAAGCTGTGTTGTATGTTGTCCTGGACCCGGATAGATTTATGAACATAAAAACAACACTGATCCTTGAGATACAGCAAGCACCTCTTTCAGCTGCTGTTAAAAGGTCTAGAGCTCTTGTGCTCTGCAGGGCTACTCCCACCAGAGAGGCCACTTCTTTCTGGAGAAGAAGGGGGTTTTCCACATCCTCTCCACTCATCTCCAAAAACATGGGCACTTACACTCATCTAAAGCCTTCATTAAAAGTGTAAACAGACCACCTACAGAGTGGGAAACAAGTTTCAGCTACCACACCTCCAACTGACGTCTATCCTCTCTAATCTACAAAATACTGCAAAATAGCAACAAGAAAAAGACAAAAAACCCAATTAAAAAATGGGCAAAGGACATAAACAGGTACTTCACACTAAAGAAGACATACAGGATGCCACCAGAAAATGCAAAGTCATGGTGAAGAAGCACAGAACGAGGAAAGCAAGTACCAGATGGACATGGCAGCAGACAGGTAGAGACAGAATAGAGATGACACCCAACCAGAAAGAAGTCACCAACTCGAAGTACCAGAAGATAAGACTTATCCACTGGACAATAAGGACCAGAACTAAGTCAATAACTTGTTTACACATTATTATAAACATTCAGCACTGTGGACTTGGAGTGTGCAATCTCCTCCTGAGAGTCCATGCCCATTGGTCTGCGGAAGTGCTCTGACCTCATCCTGGACTTGGTCAGCTTCATCCTTGAAGTCTTGGTTTAAGTCATTGTGGCAGTGTTCTGTTGGTGCCAGAGGCCCTCATGATGTCCCCGCCTGAGCACCTCTGAGACACGGTGCAATCACAGAATCCCACTCCGGACTCTGCTGACACCTGCAGAGTGAGAGCACAGCCAATCTTCAAATTCATTAGCATGAAACCTGCTTTTAGGGAAGCAGAAGTGATGACATAGTAACATCACGACTAACCTTGGAGTTCCGGTGCAGCCTGGTCTGAACTTGCGTGTGGTTTTAAATTAATGTAACCAATGCAGCCTTTGGGGCACTTTGGGGTGCTAGCACCTTTCCCTGTCTGTGCTGGAGTTTGTGTGTTTTTAACAAAAATGTAGGTGTTAAGTAATGCCGAGCTTCAGAGTCACATATTTCCGCTTGTGGTCCCTGATACTTCCCCAGGTGCTCACAACAGTCACTGTCTCCAAAGCAGAAATGGCACCTAAGATAAAACAGAGCCTGGGATCTTCAGTTTTTGTTTTTTCCAAAGCTCAAGATCCTCAAGGATACCCAGAGGCAGCAGCCTGTGTGACTAATCCCAACTTTCATGAAAGCCAGAATTCAAGATTTCAGAAGAACTCTGTCTATCTCTTTCACTGTGTCCTCTTTTGGGTCCCAGTCTCACCATGAATCTTTGATAAAAATCTGCAATAAATGGTAGTTCAACACCATCTGGTTTGTAAGCTATCAGTCACCTTACAGTGAAGAAGGAAGCAGAATAACAAACACTCAACAATTATATTAGGCCGACTCACAAAATAACCAACAAAGCTATGACCACACGGCCTTCGAATGAGGAAACAAATCTCCGGAAACGTGTTGATGCACAAGCAGTATCAGCACCCAGTTTTCACGGGCCTCAGCAGTAACTGCATACTATAAATCCTCCGACTCATGTGAACACAATGTAGCAACATTTATCTATAAACCACTCCGTGACAGAATAGGAAATCTAATCTTACTCTAACTTGTACAATCATAGCTCAAACTTCAGACACTTTTCTCATTATGATACTTACAACTCTGCTAGGCTTCCCAATGATAATTTCTAGTTTCAGAGTTACAAAGCTAATCCATTAGTTCAATAATTGAAGAGAAAGAAAAACTGCTTCCTAAATCTAGAAAATAAGACCTTAAAACATGAGCAGTAAGCCCACAGAAAGCCCATGGTATCTGTTCATTTCCTCAGTCACGTGCAGTTACTTCCTGTTCCGCCTGGTCCTACGTCAGCAGCAGTATTCGAGCCCATCGTTTCCTCTGTACGAGTTTCCAAAATCTCGAGTCCTGGTCCTCTTCACGTGTCCAATTCCCTTTTGGTTGAGATACACTGCTCAACTGTTTTCAGAAAATCAGCAAAGGGGAACCTTACCTGTAGATGACAAAACATAATATGGCCATGATTAATTTATAAAAATAAATACTCCTAAGAGTGAAAAGACCTGATACAAGTTCATTTGGAGCAAAATGCAAAGGCCAAATCAAATCTGTCAAAAAAAAACTTTATACAATAATATTTCTAAATATAACGATCAACCAGATTTTTAAACAACTTCAGCTACCATACACAATAATCCTGAGTCATATACCACACAGCAAGGATATACCATGATCATTTATACACCAAGACTGTCAAGTCTCTAAATACCTAAATAGAATAAACATCAATTCATTGTTAAATAATCCGAATTTCTGGTTGGAACACCTGGGGTGTTGAGGCTGAGTTAAAAACAAATTCTAGCCAGGTTAGCAACTAAGAAACAATAACAAAATTATGACAGAATATTATGCACTTGTTAGATAACGTTAGGCAAAACAGAAGGAGAAATTACTACTGTACATTTGTAACCCAAGGAGAACCAGGCCCTGCTCTTGCTATTTCCCTGTTCCACGTGATTTCTTAAGGGAAGCCCTTCAGCACTTTTCCTTTATAAAAATATACTCAGGATTTCCCAAGAAGTTTCTCATTTGTCAGGAGTTTACTATAGGCTATCAAGAAACAATACAAAAGTTATTTTACTAAAGATCCTAAAGTGAAAAACCTTAAGTTTCTCTTCTATTTTTGCAATTCCTGCAGCTTGGTATTTGACTCAGAAGCCTTATACTAATAAGAGGGCAAACGTTCGCCTTTAAGGGAGATTACATAAAGAATAGATTACACCTTTCTTCAGAAATCAGAGAAAATTTTGCTATTTTAATAACAAAAACACAATTCTTCATTTTATATTTTATCTACTATTAAAGCTCTTAAAAACCTCACAAATTAAATCATTCAGCTTTGGTCAGACAAAGGAAACTTCTGACCATATCAAACAAACATTTTTGAATAAATTTTACAATGTAACCCTTTAAACAGCAAAGATGAGTTACTCATTAAGACACATATGTATGTGTACACACACATGCACGCACACAAACACACACACAGACACACAAAGTCTGACAATTAAGTTCACCAACTCATCATATAAAAACTGCTACATGTGCTATCTGACAAGCAAATCTGCAAACTTCATTGTTCTAAGTGCCACATACCTCACCGCTGAATTATCACTATGGTTACCTTCAAAATACTCCCCTTGGGAAGCTATGCACCGACACCAGCGCCTAGTCCACCCTTCAAAGTAACTTTGGAACTCTTTTACTGGAATGGCCGTCACACACTGCGGCATGGTGGCAAGTTCAGGAACCTAAATATATAGTTGTCTGAGAGGTTTTTAGCCAGCAAACAGGTAATTGTATCGGAGCACCCTCCCTACTCACCTGATCTGGCCCCCAGTGAATTTTTTCATTACCCAAAGATGAAGGAAATATTGAAAGAAACACATTTTGATGACAATCAGGACATCAAGAGTAACCCAATGACAGCTCTGATGGCCTTTCCAGAAAAAGAGTTCTAAAACTGCTTTGAAGGGTGGACTAGGCTCTGGCATCGGTGCACAGTTTCCCAAGGGAGTACTTTGAAGGTGACCGTAGTGACATTCAGCAATGGGGTACAAGGACCAACAACTGAGTCCATGAGGTCATTCCACAAAAAGTGCTACAACAAATCTCACTGCTGAATATCACTATGGTCACCTCCAAACTACATTTGGGGGTCCCAGGTGACATCTGGGGCTCCCTTCATGGTTTCCAATTTGTATTCATAAGACTGTGAAAAAGAATTCTTTGAGGCGCCTTGCCTGGACCACGACAACAATCCTTATTGGAAGATGAAAGGATTTCAAAGTGGGGTAGCAACCACCTGGTTAGCAGTCTTCTAGGTCCTGCCACTAAGTGACTTTGGGGTTTAGTTTTTATAGGCCATATACGCCCAGGATATAACTGGGGCCAACCAATGAGCGATGGAGGTCTGAAATATTTCCTGTTTTGGCAAGCAGGTGCTTATCCCCTGGCTGCACCCACATGCAGATTTCAAAAGCGTTCTTCCCACAGGGCTTCCGGAATTGGCAGCAGGACTTACTATGTGGTGTCATACTTGGGCAGCTTCCTGCTCCCTTGGGTCGATACCCTCGTCCTGATGGGGGCTCTCTGGTGCTTGCATTGGAAGGGCATACAGCAGCCACCTGTCTCATCTGCACATGCCTCTGAACTGGGTCTACACAGACATCTCTGAAAAACAAGAGACAACTGAAGCAACTCATCCCAGTGTGGCTGGCAAAATTAAGCTGATGATCACTCTGGAATGTTCCAAGGTGTGGTTAGGCTGGCCCTTCTCATCCCCAAGAGTACTAACTGTTAACAGGGCTAGTTGGGATTGTCAAGACTATAATTGCAGAAGCTGTCAGTATAAGAGGGTAGACTACGGGGGGTGATGCTCCTGCATTAGTTGAGTCCATGACCCCAAAATTTCTTCAAGGGTTTCCTATGATGACACCTGTGAGGCTTAGAGCAAGACAATCAACTTCTCCCAGGTGACACACACCAGAGTTCAGAAAGGATAAAGAGGAGGTGACTTCTGGAGAATCTGACGAGATTATAAGGAAACTGCAGGCCACATAAAAGGCTGGCACCTGAATAAACTCATCCTTTAGACTCTGCCCTATTGAAGGCCTGTGGGAAGAGAAAATTATCCTCAAAATATGGAAGAACCATGGCTACAAAAGTCAAGGGGTAGATTCTGCTGTCACTGATTACTTATGGGTGGGGCCTTTCTAATCACGGTCTTGTAACTCCCCTACAGTTGACTTGGCAGGACTGTGAACCGGGGTGTAATTGTGGCCTACCAGGACCGTGTGACGGGTCAGTTGTGGTCGGTTTTGTCTTAAAAGTGTGACAACTGCAGAGCCCAGGAAGAGGGTGGTACTACCATCAAAAAAGAACAAACAGGATCAGAAAGAGCATCCCGTGGGCACAGGATCCCTCTGCTGAGAGGCTCCTGGAAGCAGGACACAGAGAGAAAGATAGAACAGTCTGTAACTCTGAAAACTGTAAGACGCAGTGGCATAGAAAACCCAGCAGGAGGAGACAGCACAGTGGCCTTCCCAGCCCACAAAGATCAAACTGAGCGCCTGTAGGCAGAGACTGAGGGCCAAAAAGATGCGTGCCAGTCAGTACAGCTTCAGAGAGACTCTCCTGCTGGACGAAATGAATCCTGACTGTTTTTTAGCCTGTATAATAACTGTTACGTCACTAAAACACCTGATCACTGTCAATATGGTCTGTGAGCTATTTGTGGCCACTGCAATGAATGACTGAACCTAGCTGTCAAGGCTGCGGGAGGGATGACTGCTGTCAGAAAGATGGCAGCGAGAAGGGTCATATCTGACCCTGCCTCATAAGACTGAAGCAGCCTTGGGATGTTGATCTTGATCCTCCTTACCCTCATGAAGTTGGTGGAGGTCAGACACTGCTCCTGTGTCATTTTCCAATCATTTAAAAGTGGCTGCACCAGCGTATCGACAGGGAATGGCCAGAAATTCACTCAGAACAGGATGTAGAATAAACGATACCACTGTTGATGTTAGAGAATCCTGGCTGAAACCAGAGAAGACCAGGAAGATGTTTACCTGTGTTTCACCAACCATGCAAAGGCATTCAGCTATGTGAATGGTGACATATTATGCCTAACACCACTAAGAATGAGAATTCCACAACACTTAACTGTGTTCATAAGGAACCTGTAAAAAGACCTAGAGGCAGTCATTCAAACAGAACAATGGGATACCACACGGTATCAGGCCCGGAAAACTATGTGTCTCAGACTTGTACCCTTTCACTAATCTGATCTGTACACTGAGGAAATAATCCAGGAAGCCGAGCTATCTGAAGAAGAACACAGCATCAGGTTTGGAGGAAGGCTCATTAACACCCCATGATACACCAATGACACGGCCAAGCTGGGGCAAAGAAAAGAGGACTCTAGGTACATTATTTTTTTATTTGACATGACTGAGTGAAAACGTACATTCACGTATAAATTTACATGCCTACCTATATGCAGCTTCCACTGCTCTCCCTGTCCGGTGACTGCACACTATTCCTCTCTGCTCCATGCATGTCTCATCATCCCAACAGCCTCCTTTCACCTCCTCTCCATCCACTCCCCTTCCTCCAGCCAGAGGTCAGCAAGATGATATCCTATAGATGTATAGAACTATAAAGTGCTTCCAATATATGGTCACTCTGCATTGCCAAGTCCAATCCACTCCTGTCCAAAGAGTGGACCTTTGTTATAATTTATGGGAAAGGGCAGCATCAGGGCCAGGGGTCATGCTCTCAGAGGAACCCCAAAACCGCTGGACCATCAATTGAGGTCTTTTAGTGGAGATCTCATGATGCACCCCTTTTTATTCTTGTGTTGCCAGTGAGACTCAACCTAGTGAGCTCCATCGTGGCTATCGCTGGTGGTGGCCCGGCACTATCCGGTTCTTCCGGTCCCAAGTCGATGTACGCACCCACTGTTGCGGGTCTCTTTGTCTTCTCGGTTGTCTTTACCGCATGTCATTTTGGTCCTCGGTGAGCATCCGTTCCTGCTGAGTTGGGACCATTTGCTGTTGAGGTACATTATTGATGAAGATGAAAGATGACAACCAGAAAACAAAAGTCCTCACAACTGGACCAATAAGCAAAACTTACGATGAATGGACAAAATACTCAAGTTGTCCAGAATTTGCTTGCATCCACAAACAATGTCCAAGGAAGCATCACTCAAGAAATCAAAGGATGTATCGCATTCATCAAACCTGCTGCAAAATATTTCAAGTGTGAAAAGGAAAGATGTCACCGCAGGCACTAAGGCATGTCTGACTCAAGTCACAGTGTTTACAGTCACCTGATAGTTATGTGAAAGCTGGACAACGAATAAGGAAGACCAAGAGTAAGTGATGCCTTTGAATTTCTGAGTGGCCCAAGTGTACTGCACGCAGCATGGACCACCAGAGTAACAAACAAATCTCTCTTGGAAAGAAAATAGCCAAAATTCTCACTAGAAATCTCACACGCTTTGGATATGTAATGAGAACAGACCAGTCCCTGAAGTAGGACACTATGGTTGTATCAGAGGGTCTGCGAAAAAGAGGAAGGCCCTCGGCAAGAGGGACACAGGGGCTGCAAAAATAGGACTGGGAGAAGGCCCATGCTGCTGTGCAAAGGCTTGCTAGGAGCCAGAGTGAATTCCATGGCACCTAAAAACAACAACAAATCCTGAACCCTTATCCCCCAGACAGTTTCCAAATATCTTCTCCCATCCAGCAGGTTTTGATAGTGTTCTCTGAGGCCCAGACATAATCATTTTGTTGAAGTTCCCCTTAGACCTATGTTTTCTGTGTTGCTCATTTCTTGGTATCTCTAAGAATCTACCTATGAATCAGGCACTGAAAACCCTAGGGAGCACAGGTGTCCTCTGACACACACAGGGTCACTATGGTCAGAACATCCTGGATGGTAACTGGTTTCTTTTCTCACCTTCTCTCTGCTCCCTGTATGTCCTGTCTCCCACTAAAGGTAAGTCTGTGTGACTCACTACAATTCCAGGTGGTGGTAGGAGGAGCATATTATGTCATAGCCAAAAAAGCTGTGAATTCTCCGCCTTGTTGTCAGTAGCTGTATCATGGGTTCAGCCCACCATTGTGTATCTGTTAACGTGACATTAGTTTCTGGATGTTGTTGATGTCAACAGTTAAGGAGCAAGGGTCATCTTTGGGTGTGAGGTTTCTGGAGGAAGCAGGCCAGCAGAGGGCATGGACCATGTACTGAAGTTGGGATGCCAGAGCAAGCTAAACAGAGTTAGTGGATTGATGTACTTTTAGAGTAGATGTCAACTGTATTATATACTTTATTGCTTTCTGTCTCTGATTCCTGTTTTCGGTAGGGGACCACCTGCTCTATCATCTCTGCACTCGGAGAAATTCTTATACTACAACCATTAGAGGAAATGTGCATCATCTGGAAGACATTATGCAGACTGAAATCAGTCTGATGAAAAAGGACAAGTACTGTATGAGACCACTACCGTAAGGACTTCAGAAAAGGTTTAAGCACAGAAGATAATAATCATTGATGGTTACAAGGGCGGGGAGGGAAGGAAAGGGGTATTCATAGATTAGACAGCAGACAGGAACTAGGTTAGGTAAAGGGAATGACAGGATACAGTGGAAGGGAAGTTAGCACAACTGGATCATACCAAAACCTAAAAGGTTTTCAAAATGAAACCCAATGTTTTGAAGGACAGAGTAGAAGGAACAGCTGCCTGGGGACCACAGTTTCTGGGGATATCTAGGCTAATTAGCATAATTAAGCTGTTTCAAGAAAATGTTCTGCATACCACTTTGGTGACTGGCGTCTGGCCTCTTCAAAACTACCAAGTGTCCATCTAGGTGGCACCAACTGGTTCCAATCCACCTGGAGCAGTGGTGAACAAAGGACATCAAAGACAAGAGGAAAACACAAACTCAGCATACAGAAGGGATGACGTGATCCAGAGACTTCAACAGCATGAGAGAGGAGAACTGGATAGTGCTGGGCCACCACCAGTGGCTGCCCTCACAGGGAACACAAAGTAAAGTCCCTGATGTAGCAGGAGGAAGATGGGTGTGCTGAGAAGAAGTCTACTACAAGACCACATTCTATCAAAAACTCTACATTTGATGGTCTGTCAGACAAACGGTCCCCTAAAGATACAGCCCCAACACTCTCTGTTAGCCCAGAGCCCAAGAGAGGACCAAAGACAACTCTTCAGACGAAGACTGGACTGTAAGACACACAGTGATGCTGGCAAAGAGGATGTTTCTTGGCTTAAACATATACACACGGCTGTCTGAAAAGTTCCTCTCCAGAGGTGAGAGGAGAGAGTGGAGGAGGACAGCAGTTAGTTGAATGGATATGGGAAATACAGAGTGGAAAGAAAGAGTGTGTTGTCACAGGGTGTCGGGGGCGAGAGTGGTTGGGGTTGCACAGTAATGTGTGCTTGGAGTTTTACATGGCAAATTGATTTGGATTGTATCCTTTTACTTACAGGACAGTAAGAGATTTAAAAAGAGAGAGACAGAGTCAATTCCAAAGCAGAGAGAAGATCTTACCTGCAATAAGAAAGAACAGCCAGGAGCAGAGAACCATCCTCGGCACCTGGGATCCCAGAACTAAGGATCCCCTGGAAATGGGAGACAGAAAGATCAGGAAGTTTGGGCAGAGAAACAACAGTAGGAAACTGTTGCAGGCTCTCTGGCCCAGAGAGGAAGAAAGCTTGCTGGTGGAGTAGGGTGCCTCTGGCAATCATCAGCACCTAAGTTCTGTGTGGGAGGCAATGAATTACTGAAACCAGTAGAGGAAGTACAGAGTGCCGCGAACGGACAGGTGGTGTCAGAACTGGCCAAGATGGATGAGTGAAGAGACAAATCTGAATTCTGCCTCACAGTCATCTTCTGAACCACTAACATCTATTTTATCACATCCATTACGTTCCTGATCCACAACCAATCTCCGTATCTAGTCCTCCTCACATTGTTCCTGACTTTCTACCTACCAAGCTCCCACCTGATGTCCTCCATTCACTGTTGACATTTCCAAAAATCTATCCAGAGCCCAGGAACTGGAGTGTTCTATTTTAAATCTCAGATACACTCTGCCCTATCTCTGCTGAATACCCAACAGTGCCTGTCTACTGGCCTTCAAAAAACCCAGAGTAGTCAGCACAGTTCTAAAGGACCTGCTGCCATGGCCTCCTCCAGCGAGGCTCTCACCACCCCTAAATCCCAACCCGTGGTTTCTTTTCACTACTTCAGTCATCCCTGACTTTCATTAAGAAATGCAAGATACTGAGAGCTCTGCTCCCTCAGGGATTTACACACTAATGTTTCCCAAATGATTCTTTCCACCCTGATCCATCTGAGATGTCATGAGCCCTACTCAACCACATATGGAGCCAAATGTAACTAATTTTTTGAATTTTTCCTTAAATAATTCACAATCTATCCTGACTCTTAGGATGGGTCCTTTTAGTAAAGCTATTAGATGCCCCTAGTTTTTCATTATTTATTTAAAACTGTCTTCCATGTGAAACAGTAAAACCATGGGCAGACTCTCTATGTACTATTTTCTTGTTCTTTCTGGCCTGGGACACTGATCGTTGAGGACACACGCAGATTATCACCTGTTGTATGTACTCTTGGGAAACCCTGCTGGTGAAGTGGTTCAGTGCTACATCAACTAACCGAAAGGTTGGCAGGTAAAACTCACCAGGTGCTCCTTGGAAACTCTATGGAGCAGTTTTACCCTGTTCTATAGGGTCACTATGAGGCAGAATTAACTCCATGGCAATGAGTTTAGGTTTTTGGGGTATATACTCTTGAGCAGTACTATGCAAATGAAAATTTCATTGAAGGAACACAGGTTCTCTTTCTGAACAGTGCAGGAAGGTAGACACTTTCCCAACGTGGCTACCAAGCACTTGAACTCCACTTGTTCTTCTGAATCACTAAGGGTGTGCAAGTTGCCATCATCACAATGGAGAACTTGAGAGCTTGGTCCTTGCAAGCCTGTCACACAGGATATAGAGCTTGGAAAGGGAACCCTCAGTCCAACTGGGTTGTGTCTACATTACTAAGGTCTATCTCAACTGGCAGGAGGGGCACTATCAGAGAAGGCGACATCTGAAGTGAGTCCATGAGATGCCTAAGGTTACAATGTTTTCTTCAGTCAGAGGAAATACCTAGTGCAAAGGGTGAAAGGCAAAGAAAATCTTCACCTCAGTGAAAAATCTTAAAAAGTGTACTGTGCCTTATGATACAGGGCCTCTGAATTTCACCCTAGACAGCATTTCTACCAGCATTTTGCCAAGCATCAGTTTCCTTTACAGAGATAGATGCCTTAAGGAGGAAAGAGCCTCTCTTCTTCCCAAGATCCCAGTTGGACTACAGATATCATTTAGAGGAGGAACAATCAGCTAATACTCTACAAGATGCTTTCTGGATCCAGTCTCAAGGTATTCTTAGGGTGGGGTAGAGCCACAGAGAGACCAAGTGGGATGCTGCTCCCAAAACACCTAAAATGTGGAAGCAACTTAAGAATTTGCTAATGCTTACAGCCTGGGAGACTTTGTGTGTGCCTAACAGGAAAAGTCTAGATTGTCAAAGACAAAGCTAAGGAGGCTCCAAGGAAGTCAGGATGGCCACACGTCAATTCTCTCTTAGTTGTAGAGAACACACAGGATGCCAGCAACAGAACTGTGGGGAGCAGAGCGTCCGGCCGAAGATGGCGCCCAAGGCCGGAGCCCCTCCTTATTCCACACCCTTGTTTACCAGACTTAGGGCTTTCATAGCGCATGCTTGTGAGCAGTGGCTGCTGGTCAGCCTATTGAGAGCCCCGCTTTGGGAGGACGTGGCCTTGGGTGATTGGAGGAACCTGGGAGATAAAAGCGTGTGGGGACCGGGTGTAGAAAGAAGAAGAACAAAGGAAGCAGACACAGCCTTGGGAGCTGCAGCTGCCGCCGTGTCCCTGAACGCCGCGGCGTTCAGGGATGGGGCGCAGCAGGAGAGCGAGGAAGAAGAATAAAGCAGGAAGAAGAATAAAGCAAGTAACTTGCAAAGCGGCTCGTATCCGTGTGTCCTGTCTTCTTTCCGCGGGCGGACAGTTAGGCAGCGACAAGTGGCGCCCGAACGTGGGGCCCCCTGCGAGCCCAAGAGGAGGAGATAGCAGCGCTGGTAAGTCCCCGGGAAAGGAGGGGCGATCTCAAGTCACCGGGAAAGGAGGTGCGATCTCAAGTCCCCGGGAAAGGAGGGGCGATCTCAAGTCCCCGGGAAAAGAGGGGCGATCTCAAGTCCCCGGGAAAGGAGGGGCGATCTCACGTCCCCGGGAAAGGAGGGGCGATCTCACGTCCCCGGGAAAGGAGGGGCGATCTCACGTCCCCGGGAAAGGAGGGGCGATCTCAAGTCCCCGGGAAAGGAGGGGCGATCTCAAGTCCCCGGGAAAGGAGGGGCGATCTCAAGTCCCCGGGAAAGGAGGGGCGATCTCAAGTCCCCGGGTAAGAGAGGTAATCTCAAGTTCTCCGGGTAAGAGGAGACCATCGGGAGGGGAAGTTCTCCGGGGAATCGGAGACCATAGCGAAGTGCAATAAGCACCGGCAGAGCCCGGGGCAGGAAGCGCCAGGCGGGAGCGGGGTAGTTATCGTGGGAGGTTAGCTTCACTTTCGCCATGGGGAATCAGCCGTCCGCCAGACACCTTCAGAATGCTTGTAAGAGTTTGTTTAAGCAGCATGGCATTGGTATAAAGCAGGCTTCTTAAAACTGGCTGTGCTTTTCAAGCTCAAACCAACTTTACAGCTTCAGCCAGCAGAAAATAAAAGGACAGGTTACTCATTTTTTTTCTTCCCTGCTCGCACCTGCCTCAGCCGCTTTGTAGCTTTAGCCAGCAAAGAATTTATAAATCAACTAACTGCAGCCCTTAAAACTAAAATTAACTCCTACCAGTGCAGCGTGGGGCTTACAACTAATTAATCACAACCAGTTACAGATTCCTTTGTTCCTTCTCCTTTAATCTCCAAGGACATGGCCTTCGGACCATAAAACGAAAACTACATTTAATATATTCACAACATGTTTTCTTGCTTCTTATCTCTGTAAAAATGTGAGTTTAACAGACTAATTTCATTAACTGAAAAAATTTTCTCTTAGGTTTTAAACTCTGTTTGATGTAAACAACCTGGCTTATACTTCTAAGAGCTTTCAAAAATTTTACAACACCCTTAAGATTATAAACACAGCTTACCATATCATTTAATAAAATATACCCTTTTGTTATCAATCACTTGCTGTCACTAACCAAGCCGCAAGGCAGAAATTATATTTTCACAGAAATTCAACTCGCAAAGACAATCTGACACCATCCCCTCTGAGAGATCTCCCCAGCAACAGTGAAGTCACCGCCGAAACATCGTGTGATTGGTGCCCACCAGCTCCTTCATTATTAACCCTTTTCAGATACTACAACATCACCAACTTAAATAACACAAGGAACTATGCTGCCAATGGCCAAAATGGAAAGAACTCTGGACTTGGACATAAACTAACCCAATCTCTCCTGAATAAAACAGTCACCACTTGTGTAACAGGAACCAACATAATCCTTAAAAGGAATTTCAATGAGAAAAATGTAAACATCACTTAAAAAAAGGGAATGACTGTCACATAGGGCAATGAAACCTGCCACAATGTAACCTGTTTTAACATAATGTGTTTTAACTGTAATTTTGCTAATTGTGTGGGCCCCTTGGGGGAGGGAAACTTATGATTGTTCTACATCAGCCTCCCTTTGTGTTACTGCCTGTAAACTTGTCGGGACAAAGGGCTTCAAGTGATAGAAAAATTGCAAGAGTTAATCAGGCCTCAGCAGGCTGTGGGGATTAGTTATTATGGGAATAACTGCACTTGTATCTGCTATAATCGCCGCAGCCACTCCAAGCGAACAGCCCGTGGCAAATGTCTGGCTCAGCATGATAGAAGGGTAGTCAGAGACGGGCAACCTCTTCTGGGGGTGCTACCAACCTAAGACAGGGGCTTCACCAAGCTGTGAGGTATCCCGAAGACGGGTAAGGAGCATCCTAGCCGAAGATGACCTCAGGCAGGCACCTTCTCGGCTGTTTATGTAAACAAAAAGGGGGAGATGTGGGGAGCGGAGCGTCCAGCCCAAGATGGCGCCCAAGGCCGGAGCCCCTCCTTATTCCACACCCTTGTTTACCAGACTTAGGGCTTTCATAGCGCATGCTTGTGAACAGTGTCTGCTGGTCAGCCTATTGAGAGCCCCGCTTTGGGAGGACTGGCCTTGGGTGATTGGAGGAACCTGGGAGATAAAAGCATGTGGGGACCGGGTGTAGAAAGAAGAAGAACAAAGGAAGCAGACACAGCCTCGGGGGATGGGTTGCAGCAGGAGAGCGAGGAAGAAGAAGAAGAAAGCAGGAAGAAGAATAAAGCAAGTAACTTGCAAAGCGGATCGTATCCGTGTGTCCTCTCTTCTTTCCGCGGGCGGACAGTTAGGCAGCAAAACAGAACGTTGCTAGAAAGATGCACGTTAAATGGGCTTCTGGTGAGGCTTTAAAAGAAAATGACAAACACAGGGTTGGTCAATGGAAGAAAGCAGATGCTTTTTACAAATGAAGAAATCGTCTGAATTACCTTCAAATATTTGGTGGCAGGCAGAATTTTAAGTGCAGCCTTTCCGTAATTAGCTGTGGAGATTTCTCTGGAGGATCTTAAAGGTGCAGCGTGGCATCTCCCTGCAACTTAGAGTGAAAAAGTGAGAAGAAAGAAATAGACTTAAAAATGAACTGTGCGAAATTAAAACAAAACTTAAAGACATGGAAACTTCCGCTATACAAGGACATGTAGTCTAGAATTTTCACCAAGCCTATGTCTGCACAATCTTTTCTAAAAGAGATTAAGCCAGTCACTGATGATTCTAATCAACTACCAAAGCAGAAAACTCATCAGCTAAGGCAGAAGGGGACAGAGAAGGAACAAATGGAAACAACACTGTCTGCCTCTTTGAGTTCCATAGGCAGGGAAATGGCCAAAGGAGTTACAACCCTTGACTTTCAAGAGAAGCACAGGGCCATGCTTGGACCATTCCAAACATCAGCAGACATGTTGGAAGGAGCACAGGAAACAGGCAGGGCTGCCTCAGTTTCCAAGTATAGAGTTGCAGCCTCTGTTTTAGTTATCTAGTGCTGCTTTAATGAAAATACCACAAGCAGATGGCTTTAAAATGAATTTTTTTTTAGATTTTTATTATGATTAAGTATACAATGCAAGTCAATTTTGCACACCCGTCTCTGTACAATTGTCTGCTCTGCCTATCCTGTGACAGCACACTCCTCCTTTTCACTCTTTACTACTAGTATTCTCCCAGTGAACACCTGTGCCCTCCTCTCCACCTTTTCCTCTCTCCTCTACAAAGAAATTGGCAGTGCAGCCTTCTAGAAATGGGTAACACCATAAAGTGCACACACCACGTGCTCACTCTGTGTCCCCAAATCCAGTCCATTCTTAATCCGAAGTGTTGACCTCAGTGCTGGTCTCAGGTCTGAGGCAGCAGCAAGTCTAGGGACCATGTTTCCAGGGGACCCTCCGGGTTTTCAGACCATCTCTTCTGGTGTTTTAGTAGAGCTCTTCACCTGCACACCTCTTTTTCTCCTGTTGTGTCAGGGACTCTACATTGTGTTTCCTATCAAGAAAAATTTTACTGGTCGCGTCCAGTAAGCTCCTGCGGGAGGCTTTCTCTGCAGGCACTGGAGGAAGCTCCTCGTCCTTAGTGTCCCCCTGGACTGGAAGCTTCTGAGGCACAGGGACCCTGGGCTTTTCCGAAGGATGTGCTCAGCTCCTGGCACTGCTTTTTGGTGGCATGAGGTCCCCAAATGTTACCCTGCCTCCCTTCCTGTTATATTCCAAGAGGCCACACCAAGCCACAAGACAATCCCACACATTAAGTCCTGCCCCACCAACTCAACTGCAGCCCGTCCAGCCTCATGAACATCAGAGAGGCAGGATTTACAACACGAAGGACGCTTCACAATACCAGGAATCATGGCCTAGCTAGATGGCTACACAGATTTTGGGAGGAACACAATTCAATCTATGACGGCCTCCTAGGTTTTAACAAGTCAGATCTTTATCCACTCAGTTCTGGGGGATGGGATCACTACCTAAAGCTGAGGGGACAAGGCTGCCATGCCCAGAGGGCCTACTGCAGCTCAAGGCATGAAGCTGCCCCTGACATGGACCAGGAGAATGGGATCGATCCCTCAAACCAAGGGGCTGCAGGTACCATTCTAGTGGGCCTGGAAGGTGCAGCTGAATCCTAAAGCCTAGGGCCCTCCACCCAGAATCCAGAAAGCATGGCCCACACCGAGAGTCCACAGGACAGGGATAACTTTCAGATGGTACCAACCAGCAGAGGATTATTTTGTAGCCTTGACAACTAACGTAAATTGTTCTGCTGGAGTTTGGGTGCTCACTATCCTTTCTTTTCCTTCAATTTCTCCCATTTGGAAGGGAAATGTCTACCTTTTACCTGTTGCATCCCTGTACTTCAGAAACAGTCTTTTAGATTTCATAGGCCTACAGATGCAGTACTTTGCCCCTTATAAAATATTCCTAGAGTCTCAATTATGTTTCACAGAGATGATTCAAAAGATGTCATTCCAGTCTTGGAGTTGATGTAAGACGACTCAGATAATGTGATGGGGTGATTGTGTTTTGCACATTCCCAGGACATAAATTTGGAGGCCAACGTGTGGAAGCAAACCCTGGTGGCATCGTGGTTAAGCACTACGGCTGCTAACCAAACATTCAGCAGTTGACATGCACCAGGCACTCCTCAGAAGCTCTATGGGTCAGTTCTACTCTGTCCTATAGGGTTGCTATGTGTTGGAATTGACTCCACGGCAGAGGTTGTTGTTGTAAAGGTGGAATCTTATGGACTGAATGGTGTTCCCCCCAAATCTGTGTTGTCAGTCCTAGCCTCTATGCTAAGCCTGTTTGGGAACAGGTGGTCCTAGTTACACCAAAGATGCAGGATTAGTGTAGGGCATTATCTTGAGTCAATCTTTTTTTGAAATATTAACGGGATTAAATGAGCCAGCCATAAATCAGAAACGGGAAAGCGAGGTACCAAGGCACATGAAGATCACCAAAATACAGAACCTCAAAGAAACAAAGACCTTCCACTAGAGCTTGCAGACACACAGCCTTCTCCTAGAGCACCCATCAGAACTCAGACTTTGAGCTGCCTAAACGGTAAGAAATGAAATGTGTTTGCTCCAGCAACCCACTTGTGCTCTGTCACAGCAGCTCTAGAGATTTAAAAGGACCCTAGGGGCACAGTAGGTAAGGGCTCAGCTGCCAATCACAAAGTCAGCAGTTCAAATTCACCAGCAGCTCCTTGGCAACCTTACGGGGCAGTTCTACTCTGTCCTACAGAGTCCCTACGAGATGGCAGCAACTCAAGGGCACTCAACAATGACACCTAACTAAATAAAACACTTTTGTAGCAAGGTTCATAGGAGTACTATTCAGAAGGTCTGAATAGTACTCAAACTTCCATCTGCAGATGCATGGATAAACAGTAAGTCCATTATAAAGAAATGAAATTTTCACAAATGCTACAATATGAACCTTGAAAATGCTAAATGAAATGAGTCAGACACAAAAGGACAAATATTCTATGACCTTACTTGCATGAAACACCTAGAATAGGCAAGTGTATAGAGACTGAAGTCTATTAGTGGACAAACCAAACCCACTGCCATCAAGTCAGGTCTGATTGATAGTGACCCTACAGATCAGAGCATAACTGCTCGCTAGAGTTTCCAAGGAGCACCTGGTGGATGTGATCTGCTGACCTCTTGGTTAGCAGATGTAGCACATACCGCCACCAGGGTTTCTTTATTAGTGGTTACCAGGGGCTAAATGGAGGGAGGAAGTGGAGTTACAGCTGCAGCAGAAACGGGTTTCTGCTGAGGGTGATGGAAAAGTCTGGACACTGGTAGTGGCGATGGTTGTACACACAGCCAGAGTTAATGTTACTAAATGAGGAAAAACACTTAAGAAGGAAAAAGAGGTTACATGTATTTTACCAAACACACACAAATGCAAATTAGAGTGATATGAACATTAAGACACGATCAAATAAATAAATAAAGCAACTTAGTGTTTAGACTCAGTGTGTTAAGTAAAATGAGAGGAATTTAGATACTACGGCAACAAAGAGAGGAAAGTGGGTATTTCCAAACTTTCATGCCCACCTTAGGCTGTACTCACCTAAGAAACTACAGCATGCAAATGCACTCCACAAGGTCATCAAATCTCAGTCACCTTCTTATTTTAAAAAAAGAACTACTTCTAGGATTAAAAAAAAAAAACCGAAAACCTGAGAGTTGTAATTTTACACAGATTAAAACAAAGAAGAGGTTATGTTAATGGCCTTTTGAGTTAGCAATCATTTTACAAACTTGACACTTAAGACACCTGACCCTTTGGAAATAAAACATACAGTTCCTCCTGGACCTTCTGTGTTAGTTACCCTAGAGTGGATTTTAACTCATGGCCACTGCATATGTGCAGAGGACAACTTCTCCACATGGTTTTCAAGGTTGGGACCTTTGGTAACAGATCACCAGGCTTGTCTTCCAAGACATAACTGGGTAGGTTTGAAGTCACAACCTTTCAGCTAGTATTCTTAACCATTTGCACCTTCCAGGGACTGCCTACTTGGCTCTTTATAGTCTATATTTTCTCCTACTTTCTCATACTTACATTCCATAGATTGGAGAAATGTGTTTACAACCTTCATTCTACATTACATTTAGTTTCAAGGGAAAAATATTCTCTAGTCATACTACAGATGCCACACATTCTTTACTCAACTTAGGTGTTACTTCTTTATGTTCAAGTTCTAAATTACAATTCTCTAGAAGTTGCACATTTCCCATTTATTTAAGGAAGGGTTGTGTAAAATAATCATCACAAATGATGAGGTAGTATTTGCAGTGCTGCGGCATGGCTGCCAAAGAATCAGAGCATCTGTCTTGGAAGAAGTAAACCTGAAGGCTCCCTAGAAGCAAAGATGACAAGACTGTACCTCACATAGTTTGGCCGTGTTATCATGAGGGATTGGTCCCTGTAGAAGACTATCATGCTTGGTAAACTACAGAGAGATGGCTTAATACAGTAACTATAATTAATGCAAGCATTAAAAAAATGATTTTATAAAGCCACAGGCCAGTCAACATCTTGTCCTATTGTACGTGGGGTCACTAAGAGCTGTAACTCAAGAGACAGTAATCTAATAATGTGTGGCTGAACCTCGAGGATCTACTCAAGTACTGTGATTTGTTCTGGGGTTGAACCACTGACCTTCTAATCAGCAGCCGAGTGCATCATCATAGCGCACCACCAACGGTCCTCTTTATCACATATGCCTCCCATTTGGCCCTCATTGTCATAGTCACCATTATGAAACTGGCAATATGAATGCCTTTGGCTCCAAGAAGACTTTAACCTCATAGCAAAAACTATGGCTGCATCACCACGATCTAAGCTGGCTCAGATCCTGTCTCAGCTAACCACTAAATTCTCTGACAATCACTGGGTATTCGATCTTGATAAATCCCTCATCGGCCACATTACACTGTATCTGTAGACCAGGTAGGAATGGCCATATCGTTTGTCACATAAGCACGAGAGAATGTCTGCTTTATAGCCACAGGAATGCTAGGAAACGTGCCTGTTATTTGCCTCCTGAATTTGGGATAAATTTGAGACAGATATGGGGAAAGATGTAGCAGTCGGCTTCTGGAAAGATTAAGGCTTTGGAAACCCTATGGGGCAGGCTACTGTCCTACAAGTTTGCTACGAATCAGACTTGACTTCAGGGCAATCTTTTTTTAAAACGTTTCGAAACCCACCTACTAACTTTCAACTCATGGTTTAAATTCCTATCTGAAACACCTATAACCATTAAAGGAAAGGATATATAAACAAACCTCATCATAATCTTATTTTCTGTATGAACAGCAACACTCAGAGCGCTACCGCACACCAGACAGGGTGGGCGCAGGGCATTCAGAGTCCAGCCAACTGCTCTGAGCTTCCCGACTGTGTTTTTCAAAAAACATCCAAGTGAAGTTGATTCTGCTGACCCGAAAAATCACTTTTCCTGAGCAAGAGTCCCATGATTTTACTTGTTATTGCACCCAGAGACATTGTGCCACCCACCTACCACACATCCAGCCTGTGGTAGTTAAGACAGCGGGTGTGCCCAGTGGCCTGGGAGCCAAAGGCGGCCGTTGAAGAAAGACGTTGGGGGGAGCTCCCCCCATGGAACACCCACCCCCCAGGAACCTTTCCCCTCTGCACAGACCAGCTATGGCACGGCCCATGGCTCTCGAAGAGTAGAGAAGCCAGGAATGTGTCAGGCACCACGAGCACACCTTCAGCTCGGGAGGCTGTACTTACTGGACCAAGCAAAACACGCACAAACTTAAAACCTCCCTCACACAAGAGCTGCCGTGGGACCCGGGAGGGCTGCCGGCCCGTAGACTAGCCCTTCCGCTTCCGGTTTTGGCAACCTTGTCTTGGAACCTCAGGGGCTCCGGACGTGGACCCAGAGGGCTCCCCCTAGTGGCCGTGGAGTTCAGTGCCTCTCCCTTGCACTAAGGCTCCCTCTGCTGATGGCTTGACTGCTCTGTAAACAAAAGCCTGAGTTTTCTGAAATGCCCAAAACTTAAAAGACAGTTGAGAAGGCAAAGATTTCTAATATACTTGGGGAGCAAAGGAAGATATATTTGCATACTTGTCCATTTGAAAGTTAATATCTACCCCTCATATGTATCGGCCAGTCTTTCTGAAATTATTCTAAGTGCCTCCTTTGACTTCCCTTTCATGGTTTGTCTTCTCTTGCATACCAGGCATCTTTCCTTAGGAATAGGCCACCGATTCTGCAAACCCAGTCTGAATGCTGCAAGAGCTGAGGACAATTGAGAGGGGTGGTTTCCAGGATGAGAGGCAGGTAAGCACTGTTCTTTCTGATGGTAAAATGTGAGGTCCTTTTGAAAATGACTACTATAAACAAATTTTCCTTTTTTCTCAGGTACACACATGTATAAGAAATTTATAATGTGTACTCACCTGAAGTGGTCAATGCCTCAGTCTTGACATTTGGATATATACTTATATAACCTCGTCTAACATCAAGGGCTCATTTTATGGAAACTTGCATAAAATGGGATTTCCAGAACAATTGTGCTCCTAAGGAATCTGGGTATGGATCAAGAGGCAGTCGTGCAAACACAACAAGGGGACACTGCATGGTTCAAAGTCAGGAAAGATGTGCGTCAGAGTTGTATCCCCTCATCATACCTTTTTAATGTGTACATCTAGCAAATAATCTGAGAAGCTGGTTTTAACAAAGAAGAACACGGCATCAGGACTGGACAACTATTCACTAACCTTCATTACACAGGCAACCACCTTACTTGCTGGAAGTGAAGGAGACCTGAAGTACTGACTGATGAAGAACAAGGACCACAGCCTTCAGGATGGATTGCACCTGGTCACAGATTGACTGTGTTCCCTCAAAAATCTGTGGCAATTTGGCTGTGCCATAACTCCTGGTATTGTGTGATCTGCCTCCATGTTCCTGCCTCTATGATATTCATAAGGGTGGATGGGGAGCAGTTGTGTTAGCAGAGCAAGATTCATTGTGTAAGTTGGTTTTGTGCCTTGAGGTGCTCTCTTGAGATATAAAGGAAAAAATCCAGCAGAGAGAATTGGGAACCTCACATCATCAAGGAAGCAGCACAGGGAGAAGAGTGCGTCCTCCAGATCCAAGGTTCCTGCGCCAAGATGCTCCCCAACCAAAGACTGATGCAACAGAAGACCTTTACTCCAGAGCCAAGGGAAAAGCCCTTTCCCTCAGTGTGGCCTTGTAACTGACTGGACTGTGTAAGAATGAACTTTTCTCTTTGAAAGCCATCCACTTTGTGGTATTTCTGTTACCAAAGCACTAGCTGACTAAAACACCAACATCAAGAAAACAAAAATCTTCGCAACTGGACCAGTAAGCAACATTGTGATAAGTGGAGAAAGCACTGAGGTTGTCACAGATTTCGTTGTACTTTAGCTTTTTCTTCTTTCCTAAGTTCCACAGCTTAGTTGTGCACTCAGGAATCCTATCCTAATGAGATGCCAAGCCTTTGCCTTTAAGGGAGAGTATATACATAAAGAAGAAATTAAACCTTTACTCAGAAATGAGAAAAAAATTATTTTAAAAAGGAGAACCCCAGTGTTTTGTTTCATATGGTATCTAATATTAAAGATCTTCAAAATCTCATGAATTGATAAACTTTTGTCTGACAAAGGAAACTTCAGACCAGATCAAATAAATATTTTTCAGTAAATCTTATAGTGTAGTACCCCTTTAAATAGCAAAAATGAATTTACCTATCAACCCACAGAAAAACGACATGGAAAGCAAAAATATATCAAGTGAAATTATGACAAATATCTATTAATTTAATACGAGTAATTTACCTGAAAGGTTTTGGAGATTATGTTAAGCCTGTAATTGAAACAAAGTTTGCCTCAACAGTCCAGGTTTGCACGCAACTTTTCCTAGGTCCCATAGTTTGCCCAGTGTAGGTTCTATGAAGTGGCTTTGGAAATTACAGTCTCTCTGGTCAGCTGACCAATTCTCTTCCTAGGGTTGAAACATTTTTACAGGCCATTTCAGATGTGTCTCAAGCTTCCCCTGCAACAGAGAGAACTTGTTTACAGTTCTTTCACAATTTGGATTCACCAAGTTTCAGACGTTGAATCAATTCTGACTCATAGCAACCCTACAGGACAGAGCAGAACTGCTCCACAGAGTTTCCAAGGAGCAGCACCTGTTGGATTACAACTGCCCACCTCCTGGTTAGCAGAGTAGCACTAAACCACTATGCCACTAGAGTTTCCTCGGATAAATACAGACAGTAGCAATTCTTGTTCATATGTGTCTTAAAAATGTCTCCACCTAGTTGGAAAGGGTCTTTCAGAAGCTGTTCTGGAGCTATACCACTTCAGAGGCTGGAGAACAGGGAGCAGTGATCTTGCCCTGCACTCATTCCTTTGACTCATAAAAGATACATGTTTCAGTTGATCTAGCAGTTTTGAAGGGCAAAACATAATTTATTTCCCGTTCACTCTTATGGAACTATTACTTTAAGACAAACATACCTTTTATCTTGTCTAGGACCTTCAACCAAGGTCTGTAAGTTGGTCTTTGCAGTTCAGTCACAGTTATTTTCTTGATCTACTCAAAATTCTGCTTTCTTAGCCACCTCAATCGGAAACCCTGGTGGCATAGTGGGTTAAGTGCAGCATCTGCTAACCAAAAGGCCACCAGTTCAAATCCACCAGGCGCTCCCTGGAAACTCTATGGGGCAGTTTTACTCTGACCTCTAGTGTCACTAGCAGTTGGACCTGACTCGACAGCAGTGGGTTTTTATCCACCTCAGTTAGCTTAGCCCAGATACTTCCCGATCCTCATTAGGAGGATTTGGACATGAAAGATTTCTTCAGCATGTGGAACTAGCTGTCAGTCTCCAAGAATTTGAACCAGAAATATCCTAAAATCAGATTGGGGCAGCAGGGGGTAGGAGGGGGGGACTCTGCTACCAGTAAAGCCTGTACTGGCCATGACTCGACAAGACAGGGAAGTCTGAACAAGACGTATAACACAAAGAGACTTAAGAAACACTTAACAGAAAAATATTTCTTCCCCAAAACAGAGACGGTGCACACAATAATAGGAAAAATAAAACCAGGGTTAAATTGGCCAAAGTTGCAACCCAAGGTCAAACTTTTGACGTTTTCCAATTACAAAAATCACTCTGCCTACCTGACTAACACAATCTTTCAAAACTTTTCACAGAAAATTACAAACCAGGAGTCTCTGCAACTGAATACAAACTTGACCAAAATACTGAGTGGAAAAACAGGTTTCTGGACAGAAGGCCAGTATGAAAAGTAAAGCTGGTCAGGTAGAAAAAGTTTAAAAGAAGTTCCTGGGCTCTAGCCAAGGGCCCAGGAGGTGGAGGGATGACCCACACATCAGAAACTAAGGTGGGGTCACAACAAATGGGGGAGGAACGAGTCCTCACCAAGTGCAGAAAAATGAGAGGCGTCAGTCTTGGCAGCTGCTTATTTCTTCACTGCGGGCAAGTGAACATTTCCAGGACAGACACAAAGGGTGTCAATCAGAGGTGAGGACAGAGATGAGAGAAAAGGAATGGTCCAAGAAGACACAGTACCAGCAGATTCTTTTCTCCAGGCTGAGGCAACAGTGGCCAAGAATGGAGTGGGGTGAGGGGGATCTGACCCTACCCACAAGGCTTTATGGATGTCTCCTGCCTGTTACCAAAAGTCTAGGCCTTCGAGGACTTTTCGCTAGGACTTACTGCCAAATTCAAACCCAAAGACAAAGCGGGCCAAGACAATTGAGAGTTATCAGTCCCAAGCCCTCTATTCAAAAAGAGAGGCCACAAACCCAACACATGCATCCAGGACTTTCTAAAGAGAAGACCAAACACAAGGGAAAAAGGAGGGAATAGTTGTACTGAGGAGGAAGGAGAGACAGGTAAGTTAAGAAGCAAAGAAGACACATTTTCTTCTTCCTTTACCTGTCCAGAACCCAGAGTAGTCACACATCTTTGGACAAGGCTTGGAGTCACAATTGTCTGGGGTCTGCTTGTCTGGCCCTTTCAGTGAGGCACCTTGTCCTTATTTATCCTTTAGGGCCAGGGGTCTTTCATTGTGCACACAGGGAAGTTTAGATATGATAAATCTACAATGATGCTTGGACCCACAACGGGAATTCATGATTATGAAGAAAAGTGTTCAGAATAAACTTGAGGCCAGGTGGAGCCATCCCAGTGTTATCAACCACATGGACATAGATGGGCCACAGAAACCCTGAGGGCATACCGGTTAAGTGTCGTCTGCTAGCCAAGAGATCAGCAGTTCAGATGCGCTAGGCACTCCTTAGAAACTCCATGGGGCAGCTGGACTCCCTCTTACAGGGCCACTATGTGTTGGAATCGAGTTGACAGCAGTGGGGTTGGATTTTTGTTTTTTGTCTGGACCATGGAGGAGGGTACTGCAGCCATCCTCGTGAGAGATGTTGGTGGCCTGCATGAAGACTGAGGGAATGCACACGCACTGAATACAAGGACCTATGAGATATTCGGGAGGCAGAAGAGATAGCCTGTGGTGACGATGGACATGGGAGGTGACGAATAAGAAGCACAAAGGTTGGCACATCAGGACCTGCATTTGGTGACAGGGGAAGGAGCAGTTTCAGGATGATGAGGACTTCTCGGTGGCCATGTTGGGGCCAAGCAGTCTAAGTAATGTCCCAGAAGGGGAGTGGGCAAGGGGTATGGATTTGGACACCCAGAGTTGGTCAGCAGAATCCACACAAATAGATGAGTTCACTCAGCAAATTAAGAACAATACAGGAAGGGTTTGATACAAATAATGGTAGAGAAATGACTTCATTATCAATTAGAGCCTGAGGCCTTTCTTACTTGTGGGCTTGGCTGTGAGGACAGGTGACAGAGAGGATGCTGGGAAGGACATGGAAGTGACAGCTTCTGCAGAAGAAACACCAGAATGGAAATTTAAGGAGAAATCTGTCTCAGGATGTGGCAGTGGCTAGTATGGATGAGGTACTGTCTTAGTCATGTGGTGCTGCTCCAACAGAAATATCACAAGTGAATGGTTTTTCAAAGAGAAATTTTATTCTGCCAGCATCCAGTAGACTACAAATCCAAATTCAGATCCAGAGGAAGGCTTTCCCTGTTGGCTCTGGAACAACGTCCTTGTCTTCCATCTCCCCCTGGTTGGGGAGCGTCTAAAGCACAGGCACCCAAGGTCCTTCTTCAAGGACATGCTCTGCTTCCGCTACTGCTTCTTGTTGCTATGAGGTCTCCAAATCTCTCTGCTGGCTTCTTTCTTTTATATCTCAAAGGATTGCTTCAAGGCATAACACAATCTTACACACTGAGTCCTGCCTCACCAACACAACTGTCACCAACCCTCCCTCATGAACATCACAGACGAAAGGTTTACAACATATAGGAACATCACACAATATCAGGAATCATGGTCTAGCCAAATTCCTTCACACGTCTTCAGGAGCACACAATTCAAACCATGACAGATACTAAGGATGGAAATGTACAGTTCTCTGAGACACTCTCAGCCCAAAATCAGAGCATCATCCTCAAGCAGGTGGGCAAAGAAGACAGATTCTTGTTATCTCCAAGTGGAGCCACAATCTATGCATGTCTACTGTAGCACCTTTTCCTTTTCTGACAGTAAGTGGTGGTGGAGGAGGGGTTGGCAGGTCTAGAAGCTCCTATTGCTCAGGAGATGTGGAGTGGTACCCCATTACAGGGATATTGAGGTCTGTTATTATTAGAGGAGGTATTGGCTGACACACAGTTGGTATCACCTTCAGATGGGATAATGAAGGGGTAGTGAAAGACACTCAGTGTAGAGGCCACCTGGTCACAGAAGAGATGGTGGCTAGACCATCACAGTAGTGATTCCTTCAAAGAATGAAAGGACACATAACCGCCTTCTGCCTGGGAGAAAAAGGCCTTGCTCAAAGCCCTCTAAAATGAAGTCTAGATGCAAGTGTGAATGGGACTACATATCTGCCTAGTAGGACCCACCCAGCAAGGGGAGAAGATCGCCTCCCCAGAAGGGCCTCTTATCGCTAATACTGAGACTGTCCCTGTTCAGTGATTAGGGGCCCAACTGGGGCACCCCACAGGCCAACTAGTTCAGGTCCCAATAAAGCCATTCTCTATCCAGCCTAGGGCCCTTAGAGTCAGGGTGGATAGCTTAGATGGCATCTACTCTGGTTGTTTCCCCATCTTTCCTGGGCATGGGGAATGAAAATGAGGGGAACGGAAAGAAAGAGAGTCCCACAGAGAGGAATTTTGAGACTCTTTAGGGGTTGATCAGAAAAGATAAAGAAGAAATGAGACAGGTGAAGAGTTAGATTTGGGTTTAAAATGGGTGCACCAGACTTCTTTATCTGGAAAGATTTCCTGGGGACAGAAGTGAATACTGTGGTGGTTAAGGCTTTGTGAACTTGGCCAGACAACGATTCTCCATGTTTGGCAGCTATATCAAGCATCAGGGGGCCGGGCCTGTGGTGGCTTCATGTCCTTCAGCTCTCATCTTCAGCCTTCCACCACTTAGTCCTGTCTCCCCACATTGCCACCAGCTCCTGCTGTCTTCTCTTTTTGCATCCGGTTCCTGGGACTTGAACTAGCAGCTGTTGGATTCATCAACCCTTACAGCTGGTGAGTGAGAATGCTATTCCCTGACAGACCGATCCTGGATTTGTAAGCTCCTGAAGCTCTGTGAGTCACCAGAAACCTTGCAGCCTTGCCCACCAGTTTGGGATCTGCCAACCTACATAGCCTGTAATCTAGAACTCTAATCTCTGACTTGCTGACATTGGTTTCACCAGCTCCCATAGCCATGTAAAACTTGTGCTTGGACTTGGGACAGTTCAGCTTCTACAACCTTGTGAGCCGTATCTCTTAGATATATCTTTAGTCTTGCATGTCGTAAGTTACTGGTCTTCCTTCTGTAGAAAATACAGCTGAAGTAAAACACCCAAAAGAAATGTGCTCCTTGGTCAGAGGAAGGCTGGAGTGAATTCAGTGACACCAGTAAGCAATCAATCCTTTTGACAGGCTCTACAGAGTCTAGACGTACGAGCGGGGCAAATGTCTCCTGAATTTCACCTCTGTTGAGGACGCTGTACATGGCAGGACTCAAAAGAAACTGACCAGATACCTTGGGTCTGGGAGCTCTTTTGTCACCCTCACCAGTTTTCTTTTCAAGGTCTTACCTGATCGAAAACCCCACTGGCATATTGGGTGAGTACTGCTGCTAATCAAAAGATTGGCAGTTGAGATCCTCCAGGTACTCCTTGGAAACTCTACAGAGAAGTTATCCTCTGTCTTATAGGGTCGCTATGTATCATAATTCAGTTGACAGCAACGGGATTTGGGGGTACCTGAGTGAGTTCAGTTTGCATCAAGATTAGAGGAGGCCAACAGTATTATTACTGAGCAAGGGCCCAAGATGGTGAGAAAAGAGGACCAAATGAGCAGGAGGGCCCAAGAGGCTGAAGGAAAGTGTGGGCAGATTGGAGGTGGGGTGGACAATTGGTCATCATATTGCACTTACCAGGTGCTGCTGGATCCTGTCAGTCAAAGTAGCCCAGGCATCCTATGTTCATCTGTCATGGACCGAATTGTGTCCCCCCCAAAACAGGTGTAGCCACCTGACCATGATTCCCTGTGTTCTGTGATCGTCCTCTATTTTGCGATTTTGCTGTGCTGCATGCTAAAGGATTAGGGTGGGACTGTAAATCCCGAAGATCACCTCCATTCTCCATTGTAAAGGGCGTTTCCTTGGAGTAAGGGGGTTGGCCCACCCTTAATCCTTTTGTCCTATAAAAGATAAAACAAAAAAGAAGCAAGCACAGAATTGGGAACCTCACACCATCAAGAAAGCAGCACCAGGGAAAGAGCACATCCTTCAGACTTGAGGTCCCTGTGCCAAGATGCTCACTGGACAAAGACTGATACAATAACAGAATTTACTCTAGAGCTGACAAGGGGGAAAGTTGTCCCCTGGAGCAGACATCCTGAATTTGGACTTCAAGCCTATGGGACTGTGTAAGGAATAAACCTTCCTTTGTTAAAGCCATCCACTCTGTGGTATTTCTGTTAGAGCAGCCCTAGCTGACTAAAACACCATCTGTGCAATAAAGGTTGGTGATGGTGAAGTTCAGAGTGAACAAAACCAGAGAAGACTCAGTAGCTATCCTAGGGAGGAAGAAAAAGTTGTCCCTGTGGACCTTAGTAATGGCTAAGGTTGCCTGCATAGTCACCCATCGTGGACATGTTTCAGTCGAGCTTCAGACTAAAACAGACTAAGAAGGAAGACTTGGTGGTCTAAGTTGTGAATAAAATCAGCCAGTGAAAAGCTTATAAGTAGTAACGGAACATTGTCTGAGATAATGCTGAAGAGGAGCCCTTCTGGTTGGAAAGCACTAAAATGAAGACTGGGGAAGAGCTTACTCCTCAAACAAGAGTCATTTTTAATGATACGGACCGAGTCAAGCTTTCGGAACCTTCATTTGCTGATGTTGCAGGACTCAAAATGAGAAACAGCTGTAAATATCCATTAAGAATCAGAATCCGACATGCAGGAAGTATGAGTGTCGGAACAGTGGAAACTCAAAAATGAAATGCAATGCATAAACACTAATATTCTAGGCATTACCAAAGCAGGGTAGGAAGCAAAGCATTCAGGAACCCTGGTTTAAAATAGGAAGAAATTAGGCAGCCAGAAAGAATTCTTTCATACAATTCACATTTCCCTTTTGTTTTTCACTTGTCTTAAAAATCCCTAAGCTTTCTCTACCTAGCCTCTGATAGGAAGTCACACATTACCTGACAGGAACCACTGACATAATACCTTTAGAGCTTCTTACAGCTTGTTTTCTAGGAGGCACCAAGTAGAAGAGGCCACTGAAAGGGCCAATGGGGACCCCCTGCTGAGCTGACAACTGAGAGTTCCCTGGAACCCAGATTGTATATAGCCCACTCCAGGATGGGTGCCCCTCCCAACTGCTCTCATTGGTCCCCTGACCCCACACCCAGCATGTAGCTTCTCCTATAAACCTCCCATTTTTGCCTGACCAATCTGGACCAACTTAGAGAATGAATATGTTATCTGTCTCCTGTGCTGCCTGTATCACAGATGTAAAGGTTTTGATCACTCGCCCAGATACTCTCTCAGAGACTGGCTTTGCAGGCAGCTAATGAGAATTTGGAAACTTTGTCCGGTAACAATTTGGCAACTCAGCCACGAGGCATACTGTGCCTGGGCTCGATGACCTCCTGGAGGAACAAAGGGGCTGGTTGGGCTCCGTAAGCAGCCGCCACACTCAAGACCTCCAGTGACTCCTTTCCCCACTGTTGGACATCGTCAGCTTCTCAACAAGCACTGTCTAGGGGTGAGTGACCAACCTTTTCGTTTCTCCTCTCTCTTCTCTTCTGGGGTGGCTTTTTCTTTTCCTAATTTTTTTTTTGGTTTGTGGACCTGTGCCAAGACAGGAACCACCTTGGATTACACAGTTACCACATGCTATCCCTACCCTCTGGACATCAAGCACATCAAGTTTAGGATTATTCCGCTGATACAAAAGTTCCTGGCAAATGGGGTCCCTTGGGAAAAGTTTCCTTGAGTTGGAAGGCCCCAGGAGTAACAAAAACTCCTATGTGTTCCCAACGAAGCAGGTCTTTTAGTTTTCCCAGGAGTTTGTCTCTATGAGTGGGAAGTGTTGGTCATGTAGGGCCCCTGCTGCAAGGTTCCAGGAGCAAAAATGGCTCATAGTGCTACTGGCACAGGGTTTCAGATGTGTGAGTGAAGCCAGCTGGAAAAATGTGTGTGATACGTAAATACTTGGAGTTTGCTTAACAGGCTGCATGTGTGTCTGATCAAATGGAGCTGCATAGTTGTCCTGTGTGTGTTTGATGGCATGGATACATTTATAGTGTGGTTTTGTATTTGCCTTTGGGGTTTGGAGTGATACAACAAAGTCTATCCATGTGTCTTTATATCTCTTATCGTGTTATTGACAGTATATTCCATTGTTTTAAATTAATGGCTGAAAGCTGACAGCCCTAGGACATAAGGGCTTGCTGTTTTCAGGGTTCTAAGTCAACCTAAACATATGTAAATGTCTCTCCTGAAGTCCCCAAGTAAAGGAACTTCAGGGAAGCTGTTAGAAAAAGCCAGCTGGTAAAACTCAGAAATTAAAGGCTTGAGATGTTTAAAAAAGTTTTTATTCAGGATGACTCTCTAGACTCTTTTTCTCCCCCCTTATATCGAGACTAATAGATAACTGATATTATGTAAATTTATATAGTGTTTACTTTTCAAGCACCAGAAATATGTGTATACTATAGAAGCTTACACAGTGAAGTCATCTTTGCTGTTTAAGGAATGTAGTGCAAAAGTTTATTTAAAAATGTTCATTTGGTATGGTTAAGGGTTTTATTTCTCTAACAGCTGTCTAACAATTTAATGCCTTAATTCATATGATCTTTAAGTACATTAAGCTTAAAAATTGGGTAACAAGGTTCTCTGACATCTGAGTAAAACAGTCAATTTATTCCTCGAAGGCAAAGATCTGATCTCTCACTAGGATGAGATTCCTGAGTCAAAACTGAAAAGGTTTAGGCACAGACAGGAATCAAAGGCTGGCTCGTTCTCATTGGGTTAAATGTATATGTTTATTTCTTCTTAATATTATCCAACAAATGCATAATATGAAGTCATGATTTGATTGTTTGCTTCTTAATTGCTATCTGGAAAGACTGTGGTTACATAGTGATAAGTGGTATCCCTGCTAATCAGAAAGTCTGCTGTTTAAATCTCCTAGCTGCTCTTTGGCTGCGTGGTAGGGCAGCTCTGTTCTGCTCTGTCATACAGGGCTGCGGTGAATGAAAATCAACTCCACAACAGTGAGTTTGATTCAGTTTTAACTGCTTTCTTGACACACTGAGAAATGTCAGAGAACTAACAACACTATCAAGTGGCAAAACCAGGCCAGCTTTAAAACAACATTGAACCAATTCAGAGAGTCCAAAGGCTGAGGGCCTGTCACACTGAGGCTTTTTACAGTAGGGTGCCACCCGGGCATTTAAATTGGTACAACTGGACTTGCTGACTGACAGAGCCAGAAGAGTTGGATGCCTACATGCAAAAGGCCTAGCTGGTAGAGTAAGGCTGTCTTGAACATTTAAATCAGGGACACTACAGGGTCTTGAAGCACTCCCCCCTATAGCAGGAGTGGAGGCAGACTGCTGCTCATGCCCTTAAGGCCAAGAAATAAAAGCCGAGCTGCTTTATGGGTTGAGAAATGTGGAGCCACACCCCCTCATGTTTCTAATTGTGGAGGTGCCACTTTTGTGGGTTTGGAAAACTGTGTGCCTCAATCTCAGGCAGCAGGAGGTGCTGTCCCAGTGGGCCAGGAAGGCAGAGCTATAGGATAGAGCAGGGGGTGTGGGTAAGGGCTTCCATTCAGAAGTTAGAGAAGGGAGCCAATGTCTAGAGTCTAGAGGACAGAGCCATTGTAAAAATGCCTCAGAAAAAAGGAACAAGCTTCTAGGTGGGGAGCTAATGTGATGTGTTCTGTCAGACTGTTTGGTGACTGTCAGTTCCTCTTCTACCTGTGTGGTTTCTCTGATTTGTAACGTTAATTTGCTTTAAAAGCAGATAATCTATGTTCCACATTTCACAACAAAAGAAGACTATTGGATATTTAAACTGGACTTTAAGACATTTGCTATAGCGGGGTGAATGTTTTATTTGCTGCGAGATTATAATTCTTTAGACAACAAAGGATGAGATGTCATAAATATATTTTATTTAATTGGACATCATCAAAGCCAATGCTTTGACTGAGATACTCATGTTATTTGCCTGTAAGTTTATTTTATACTATATAAATACGTTAGAGACATAACATCCTGGTATATCCTGACGGTGTGACCTCAAAAGAGTATTAGGTATGGTGTTCAGTGTTTCTTAAAAATATGGGTAACAACTGTGTTTAAAAATGTTATTGCCTAAAGGTTGTGTTTTTATAATTGGTTTATCTCACTGTGAAAAAGATCCAATTTCATGATCGTGTTAAGTTTTTGTCATCTAAATGTTTGTGCTAATAAAAAGAACTATCTCAACAGAAATTTTGGAAAGTTCTGCTTTCTGTATATGGAAAAGTAATTTTGCTTTTCCAAAACTTATTTAACTAATGCATTCAGGTTGTTATCATTCTCCAGATAGAAATTCCTCTGGGTGAACTTGGTAGAGTTATGAATATCATAACCAGAGAAGTGTCTCAAATTTTGGCCACTATTTTACAAATTAAAGTCATGTTGAGTTTCTTATCCTAACAACTAACCAACTGACCAACCAACCAACAAAAAAACAGTTTAAGTCATGACAGATAAATGTGACTATAAGGTGCTTGACATTTTAAAAATCCGATAGTGCTCAATTACCATTTATTGAACACTTTGATCACGGGTTTTATAGTGAGATACACAACTCTTTGGGGGCTTAAGTTTATGGCTTCTGTGGAGATTGAGGTAACCCACACAAGCTACTGCTTTTGAAAGAGATGGTTTCTTAAGCCACTGAAGCCTTTGCTGTAAAGGGCCAAATGAAAAAGAGCCCTGATACACAAACTTGATGATTCTACCCCCATCAAGAAGGAGGCCTGAGAGGTAAGTGTCTCATTACCATTAGAAAAGCTAAAAGACTGGTCCTCAAGCTAGCTTTTCAGCTGAGGACCTGGAGGAAAAGAGCCAGATTGCCTCACTCTGGCTGGTTTCACTGAACTATTTGAGAAAAACATCCAGTGCCAATTTTAAAAGTGGAAAAAGGAAAAGCCATTATAGCCATACAGTTTATATCCTAGTCCACATGACACATAGGACAACTTACAAAAGCCTGAGGCAAAGCTTCAGGCCACACTCCCAATTGGTCGAGAAGACTTTTCTTTTAGGGTATTTTCATAACAGAAATTCTGGCGGCAGGGAAAACAGACTAAAAAAGCTCCGGTGTGTTGACAGCCAAGTCCAAGTGCCACCTTGAGGTAACCCAGTTAACCTCAGAGATGAGCCCTAAAGTTATCACTGGCCAGTAAATATGGACCCTGGTAAACACAGGTGCTGTCAAAAACAAGGCCACTGAAAGGCAGAGTGTCCCGGGCACCCTAAAACAGGACGTTTAGTGGATCTCCCCCCATGCTCAGATGAACAGGCCCTTCGGGACTCTTTCAGAAGAGGAGTCTAAGAAATTGACCACTGATTGGGGCCAGAGGCCCGTATGCCTCCTGGCTACCAATCAACAGCTCGATCGGAGAACTAAGCATTATGCCCTGATGCAGACGTTGAGAAACAAAATTATACTTGTCTTAGATAAGGGAAGCCACCTCCTATATTCTAAATTACCCAAATGGGCAGCTACTCTCTAAGCGAGATTGTGTAAAATTTAAGTTTTACTCTTCAGATCAAGTTTTTACTTTTATGTTTGATGAACTTTCCTCTTATGTCTGATAAGGAGGAATGTGGCCACAGTTAAAAACACACTTCTTTCCCTGTGTTCCTAAATGTCCTATTAAGTTGTTGGGACAAAATTACTGGTTGAAACCCAAGTAAGATTTAAAAATTGGTTATATTATTGGTTTGGGGATACATGCCTGGGAAGAGTCTGATGGCATGAGGCATTTTCAGATGTTGTCTGCTACATACCTAGGCTGTGCTGATTGAAGCATGATGTCCTTCATACATATGTAACTCTGTCATGATTTCTTCCCTATATATAACTAAAGGTCTTCACCTCTTTCTCCGCCCTTCCTCAGCAGGAAGTAGCCAGAATGATCTGCATCCCTTTTCCAAAGACTGTAAAGATTTTAAAAGGAAAAGAGATGAGCTAAAGCTGGGAGGAAGCATCTAGGAACTCCACTAAGGGAAAGAGTAAAATAGACATTCAGCAATAATTCTTTCATAGAATTGGCTTTTCCCTCCTGTTTTTTACTTGTCTTAAAAATCCCCGGGCTTTCTCTACCTAGACTCTGATATGAAGTCACACAGTGGCCAGTAGCCAACAATAACCACTGAGATAATACCTCTAAAGCTTCTCTTTATAGCTTCTTTTAGGAGGCACTGAGTGAAGGGGGCCCATGAAAGAGCCAATGGAGACCTCCTGTCTGAGCTGACAACTGAGTTTCCTGGACCCCAGATCAGATTGAGCCCACTCCGGAATAGTTGCCCCTCCCACCTGCTCTCATTGTTCCGCTGACCCCACACCCAGCATGTAGCTTCTCCTACAAAACCCATTTTTCCTGACCAATTTGGACAGGCAAGGAGAACAAGCATGTTGTCTGTCTGCTGTGCTGCTGATGACACAGAAATAAAGGTTCTGATCACTCACTCAGATAGCTGTCTCAGAGACTGACTTTTTGGGACAGGGAAAGAGAACTGGGAAGGTTTGTCTGGTAACATTACTAAACTGAGATGCTCTGGTATTCGCCATTTTCAACTGAATAGTCAGTCATACGGTCCAGTATGCCAGGAATGACAACTTGAAGAGGAATGGGGTTGCATTCATCATCAAGAAGGACATTTCAAAGTCTATCCTGAAATATAATGCTGTCAGTGATACGGTAATATCCACACAACTGCATGGAACACCAATAAACAACTACTATTCAATAATTTGCACCAATCACTAAGGCCGAAAAGGAAGACATTGAAGATTTTTTACTAGGTTCTACACTCTGAAATTGATCAAACATGGATTCAAGGTGCACTGACAATTACTACAAATTGGAATGTAGACGTTATAAATAAAGAAGGAAGAGCGGCAGCTGGAAAGTAAGGCCTTGGTAATAGACACGATGCTCAAGATCGCATGACACAATTGTGCAAGATGAGTGTCGTCGGGGAAAATACCTTTTTCCACCTACATGAATAGTAACTATATACATGAACCGCACCAGATGGAATACACAGGAATCAAACTGACTACACTGGCGAAAAGACATGATGGAAAAGCTCAGTATTAGTTAGTCAAAGGCCAGGGGCTGACTGTGAAACAGACCATTAACTGCTCATATGTAGGTTTCATGCTGATGAAAGTTAGAAAAAGTTCATGAGAACCAAAGCACAAACTGGACTCTAGCCCACCGGAGTTGAGAGACCATCTGAAACAGAGATCTGAGGCACTGAACACTAGTGACTGAATCTAGCCCAGTCGCAGGGTGACATCCAGTAAGTCATGTCTGAAGAAAGCAAAGGTCACTGAGAAGACAGGGGAGAAAAAAATATCCAGATGGATGTCAGAAGAGACTCTGAAAATTGCTCTTGCATGCTGAGTAGCTAAAGAAAAAGAAAGAAATGATGTAGTAAAAAATAACACAGAAATCAGTAAAGGGAAAGAACAGTTCTATGGAATTCGTTTCATACACACACACACAGAGAGAGAGAGAGAAAAAGACACACACAGACACACAGACACACACACACAGACACACACACAGAGATACATTCTTCTTGTTCAAAAAATGTGTCAAGGATTCTTGAGACCAAAAAGACAGACAAGCACAGAGAATTATTCCCAGTCTTGACTGGCCCATTTCTTGAACCGACCTTGTAAGGAGCCAAGCGTTTGCAACTCCAACTCCTCCATCAGTTTTTGGCAACCCAGGTCTGTATCACTGTATCACTGATCAGCACAAGCTGTATCAGTGACCTGAGAGAATATGATAACTTAGCTGGTTGCTGCTACCATAAAACACAGATTCCTCCCACCTGCCACAAAACCAGTACTGAGACAGGAGGTGAGGTGAATAATCAGGAGCACTGATCATATATAGCTATACAAATCCTCCAAAACGTGTCCGAGTTTCCTAGTCAGACTGGAAGTTTGTATTGGGTGTCTCAGGGAGGATGAAGCTGACCAAATGCATGCGGACATTTAGTCATGGGGGAAATCAGTCATGGAATAATGTAGGGAATTCCTGGTAAGGGTCTGGAGTGGACGTCTGGAGCCTGGAAATGGTGCCTGGAATTCTCCCAGTCTTCACGCTGTAGTGAGCAAAGGAAGAATGATAACAGTGACAGGTATTTCAGTGCTATGTGCCCAAAGACACAAACCTTTATTTTCCTTTCTTTTCATACAGAAACGGCTTGCAAGCCTAGCTTAGCTACGTAGCAAGTTTAAGCGACTTACATTGCAATCACTGCATTATTCTTCCTTAAGTTTCAACACCTTATCTAAATTGGCCTATGTGAGGAATCCTTGAAAAACCAGTAATTCAGCCAAAAAGGTTTTTAAACCAAACCCAGTGCCGTCAACTCGCATCCAACTCATGGCAACCCTAGGGGTCAGAACAGAACTGCCCTGTGGAGTTTCCAAGGAGCACCTGGCGGATCTCAACTGCTGACTTTTTGGTTAGCAGACACAGCACTTAACCCACTATGCCACAAGGCGTTGTCAGAGTTTAACTGAGTAATTATAGGTATATTTATAAAGGGTAAGTCACTGTTACCAGCTCCTGAGTTAAAAGGGCTGCCACAGGCTGGGCCCAAGTGGCAGGGAGCAGTGTGGCCAGTGGTGGCAGGCAGTGGTGGGTGGAGTTGTCAGGCAACAGGTGGAGACAGCCCCTGGCTAGGCAGGAGGAGCAGCTATCAGGGTCAGTCAACAAGCTGTTGGAATAAGAGGGACCCCACTCCAAAATCCAGTGCTGTTAAGTCTTGTCGAGGACAGTCCCAAAGGAAACATCCAGCTGCCAGGCCGACTTATCGCAGGCACATGCCGCTGGCGTGGCCAAAGTTCACAGCAATGGCTCTGCTCTGAAAAGCAGAGTCGTAAACTTTACAGCTCCAGCTGACAGTCTCAAAGGAACTGCCCACGGGCAAGGCAAAGAGGGCTTATCCCATGCAAATGTTACGGCAAGGCCAAGGCTCACAGCGTGTGCTCTGCTGTCAAAAGCAGGGTTCTGCTCCCAAAATCAGGGCGGTAGTCCTGAAGTCTTTTCCAAACAAAGTACAAAAAGAGGGCCCCAAACTGCCCAGGCACATGCAGTGGTGAAGATCAAAGTCACAGCTGGGGCTCCGCTCCGAAAAGCTGGGCCACAGTAGGTCTTTGCTGCTGCTTGTGATTCCTTGGGTGGTCTCTCTCTCATCTTAGAGAGGACAAATGTTGTTTTTCCCATAGGACGAAGGCGTGGCCTTACCACTCCTCAAGGCTGAGGAGACTGCCTCATTGACCAGCCTTTCCTTTGACTTTTTGAGCATTCACACCTTCTTCCGGGCTTCTAATTAGCAAGACAGACCCCATTTTGATACACCCCCATGACACCCCCACCTCCTGCCCCCATGGTGGTTATCTGGACAGAGGGTAGATGACTGGCAATGCTGTCAGTTCGGTGATCTGGAGAGAACATGAAAAACACCAGCTGCAAAGATCTGATCATGTTTTATCATACCAGTGACTGGGCTGTCACCTCCCCTGCTCATGGTTCTGGTGGGTTGTAAGTTAATATGTAATCTCCCTGGGCTAGGGAGTGCACGGAAGCTAGGGCTTTAAGAGAAGCAGTAATACACAAAAATGAAGTAGGTCTTGTTCAACGCTTTCTACAACCTGCCTGCTTGTCTTGATCAGTTGTGAGGTTTTTGTCTGTTTCATTGTTACTTTTTCTGATTTGGTCTTTACTCTTTTCAGTCATAACTTTTTCATTTTCTTTCATTCCTTCATTATTTTGTCATTTATTTTCTTCTACCTTTATTTCCTCAGTTTGCATTTTTTCTTTTTTCTATGTACTTCCTTTTTATTAATCATTTTACTATTAATAATATTTCCTCATTTTGCATATTTTCTTTGCACTGCTTATTACCTTTCCTTCACATTTTCCCATTTACTATTTTCTGTTTATATGTAAAATGTGTCTTGTTTATGATTTACCATTTGCTGTTTTAATCTTAATTTTCCATTTCTTTCTTTGGATGCTTTCATTTCTTCTAATTCATACAGGTCCCAGCTCTGTCTTATATTTATCCTTCGCTTATTGTTTTCTTAGCTGGTTTCTACCATTCTTTTCTCATTTCCCTATTCTTTGGTACTCATATTTTGTCTTCTCAATATATTTTAAAATGTCCCATTTTATTTAGTTAACTTTCTTTAATTTTCCTCATTTTTTCATTTTACATCTCTTTAAACTTGTAGTTTATTATTTTCCAAATGATCGAATTTTCATTTGATTTTTATTGTATTCTTCTATTTTTATTTCGGTTCATTTCCTTTCATCTATTTCATTTTCCCATTTGTGTTTTAACTCTCTGAAGTATTTTCTTTGGGTTCTTAACTTTAATTATCTGTTTTCCCATTTTTAAATTACACTATATTTGTTCTATCACTTTTTCTGTTTTATTAAGTTGTTAGCTACTACATCTTCCATTATTTTAATTGATTTCTTTTCTCACTTGCTCCATTTTTACCCTACCACAAGGGAACCTCTTACCCCAAAGCCCACTAGGCCCTGACCTCACATTGAACATGCCAGAGAGCCACTGAGCCTTTTCTGCTAAGGAGAAAATTCACGTGGAACATCACTACTTCCTAAGAACTATCGGCAAGTCCACACTGGCCAGAGTCAAGTTATTCCAGCACATCATCACTGGCAAAGAGGTAGCTGAGAAAATAGTTGAATCGAGTCAACAGACATCCTCCAACCTCCCGACACCATACCCAGAGATAAAATCATGCAAGATCTCCTTCATCCAAGTATTTTAATGCTGTTGCAAGTCACGGGGAGCAACAACATCTCAGGTACAGAGTAGGTAACTGCAGGGGACGTGCATGATCATCTAGAGGCTCATGGTTTCACGAGCCAAAAACAGGCCCAGATAAAATTTCACCAATTAGTGCTAGCCGTACTGTTTTCCCACAACAAATGTATTGTACACGAGAATATTAAACCAGAAAAAGTGCTTTGGATGACAGAAACAACATCAAACTTGCAGACTTTGGATTGTGAACTGAATTCACTAAGGGGAGGAAGCTAAACACTGCCTGTTGGAGTCTCCCTTATTATGCTCCAGAACTCCTACTGGGAGAAAAGCACAGTGGACCTACCCATGGAAGTGTGGAGCCTGCGAGCACCTTGTACTTCAAGGTAAGTGGATCTCTGCCTCTTCACGGAGAGACCTTAACTGAGATACAAAAGCAAGTATGAGAGGAAGCACAGGATAGCCCTTTCCACACATCTAAGCCATGTGAAAACTTGCTGAGCCAAATACTAACTGGTGACCAAGAAGGACAGCCACATCAGAGGACATCCTAGAAAACTCATGGATGAAGGAAGATATATGATAAAGTGAACAAAAGGTGTATGTATAGCCACTCCCAGACTAAGCACGCCTCGTGCTTTGAGGCCACAGTCAACATGTGTTACAAGCTGAAGAGATTCACGATTTGTGCTCAATCAAAAATATGATAATGTTAGGGCCATCCATCTGATAATAGAGCAACATATCTGAGATGGAGAGTCATGCTAGTACCCTGGAGCCCCAGGACGCAGCACACTGCACTGACAGTCACACAACTTCCTCACCCCATGAGGTGCATCCCACCATCCCTGCTGGAACCAGTGTAGTTACTCACTGTATCTGCAATGCCACCCAGCTTCCTGTATTGACTGTTCCTACAATGCTTCAACGCGTCTAACTGATGGAAGGAAGGGGGGACCACTATAGCATGTGCTTCTCCCTGCGTGTCCCCCTGAAAGTCCTTCCTGCACAGCAACCCAGGATAGCCTGGGCAGAGCCCAACCAAACCTTGGGACTGTGTACCAAGGTGAGACTATAGTGTGGTGTCACAACTCTGCACAGTCCCCGCATGCGTTTCCTTGGTGGTCTTCTCAGCCCAGAGCATCAGTAAGGATGATGGAGCCCCAGGAGAAACTAGTTTCTGAAAGGGAGTGTCAGATCTAAGCTCCTCCAACGCAGGAGACACCTGATGAGGTTGCAAACCCAGCCTTTGCCTCTGTCAACAGCCAGGACCAGCAGGGTGTCACCAGAACATGACACTTGAAGCTCATAATAAGGTATCTTTGTTATACATGGATCCAAAGGGAACCCTAGACTGTGACCCCAGCCTCTCATTCTGTCAACAGCCAGGATGAGCACAGTGTGACTACAAGGTTCTTTAAGATCATGCAGTAACTTTGTAGCACTTTTATTATCAAAATGGAGCAAAAACTATGTGACAGCAAAGTTGTACAGAAGACACTCAAACCTCTAGAGGCCAAGTCCCGCTCTCTCAAGTTTAAGTAGGGGACGAAAATCACTAGTTCCATGGAGACCAACGAGATGATCCAGGAGATCTGCAAAGATCTGGACACCCACCGTCAAGTGCACGCTGCTGTGTATGAACAGCACACCAAGACTGCAGGACTTCGTTCAGTGGAGGATGGAGGGGTGCACACTGCCTGTGTGGACCCTGAAGGGAAAAGGAAAGGGAATTTCAGGCATCTCTGAGGTCACCAACAGCACTGCCTCAAAAAGGAGCAGGGAGTGTGTACTTTAAAATGGTGCCAGTAATTGACAGGGACAAAAGATGAATTCTCAGATTTTTTTTTTTTTTGGGGGGGGGGAGAAACAGATTTTTTTTTTTTTTATTTAACATAACTGAGTGAAAATGTACATTCACATGAAAATTTACATGCCCCTCTATATGCAGCTTCCACTGCTCTCCCTGTCCGGTGACTGCACACTATTCCTCTCTGCTCCATACATGTCTCATCCTCCCAACAGTCTCCTTTCCCCTCCTCTCCGTCCACTGCCCTTCCTCCAGCCAGAGGTCAGCAAGATGATATCCTATAGATGTATAGAACCATAAAGTGCTTCCAACATATGGTTACTCTGCATTGCCAAGTCCCTTCCATTCCTGTCCAAAGAGTGGACCTTTGTTATAATTTATGGGAACGGGCAGCATCAGGGCTGGGGGCCATGCTCTCAGAGGAACCCCAAAACCACTGGACCATCAATTGAGGTCTTTTAGTGGAGATCTCATGATGCACCTCTTTTTATTCTTGTGTTACCAGTGAGGCTCCTCTCTGTGAGCTCCGTCATGGCTATCACTGGTGGTGGCCGGGCACCATCCGGTTCTTCCGGTCCCAGGTCGATGTAGGCACCCACTCTTGTGGGTCTCTCTGTCTTCTCGGTTGTCTTTACCACATGTCATTTTGGTCCTCGGTGAGCATCGTTCCTGCTGAGTTGGGACCATTTACTGTGTCCTCGGATGGCAGCTTGGCAGCTTTTAAGACCCCAGACGCCACTCACCAATGTGGGGTGCGGAGAGCTCTCTTAGCAAAACACTAGTTGTGCCAATTGGCCTGGAATTCGCCTAAGAGCATGGTCCCCCGCCCCCCGCCCCAGCTACTCTATCCTTGCAGTATTGAGTTAAGATGGAAGGAGTACTCAAGTTATGCTGAAGTCCACTTAATGTTGTTCTTGTTTCTAATGTGTGCTGTCACCGCCTTCTCCCAACTAGATTTCTAGTAACTACCTAAACTAAACCCTCCCCCCTTGCCCTCCCTCCCTCCCTCCCCTCCCTTGCAGCTGTCAAAGAGTCTTTTCTTCTATACACAAGTCTGTTATATTGAGATCTTATCGTAGAGGTCTCATACAGTATTTGTCCTTTTGTCGCTGATTACTTTCACTCAACATAATGTCTTCCAGTTGAAACCAGGTTAGGAGATGTTTCCTGGAATCATCGTTATTCTTTATCATTGCATAGTGCTCCACTGAGTATATGTACCACAGTTTACCTATCCATTCTTCTATTGTTGGGCATCTGGGTTGATTCCACCTTTTTGCTATTGTGGACTGTGCCGCGATAAACATTCTGGTGCATGTGTCCGTTGGTGTGAAAGGCCTTGAATCTGTAGGATATATTGCAAGTAGTGGAATTACCGGGTCAAATGGTATATCAATATCCATTTTTTTAAGGAAGTGCCAAATTGCCTTCCAAAGAGGCTGGACCATTTTGCAACCCCACCAACAGTGTAGGAGGGTTCCACTTTCTCCACAGCCTCTCCAGCATTTGTTGTTTTGTGTTTTCTGGATCATGGCCAATCTTGTTGGGGTGAGATAGTATCTCATTGTTGTCTTGATTTGAATTTCTTTAATAGCTAAAGATCGTGAACATGTCCGCATGTGTTTTTTGGCTGCCTGGATCTCCTCTTTAGTGAAGTATCTGTCCATCTCCTTTGTCCATCGCTTAATTGGATGGTTTATCTTCTTCTTATTGATATTTTGTAGTATCTTACAGATTATGGAGATCAGGCGTCGATCTGACATAGAGTTGCCAAATATTTTTTCCCACCTGTGGGTGTTCTTTTAATTCTATTAATAAAGTCTTTGGATGAGCAAAAGTGTTTGATTCTTAATAGTTCCCATTTATCTACTTTCTCTTCTGTTGATTGAGGTTTCTTTGACAGATTTTGGAGTCTGTCCTCATTGTGTATTAAAACTTCCATTGTTGTTCCTACCTTTTCTTCGATGAGCTTTATCGTTTTAGGTTTGATATTTAGGTCTTTTATCCTGTTGGAGTTGGTTTTTGTATAAGGTGTAAGATATGGATCTTGATTCAGTTTATGGCAGATGGATAACCAATTTTGCCAGCACCATTTGTTGAAGATGCTGTTTTTACCCCAGTTTAATGTCTTAGGGCCTTTGTCAAATATCAACTGTTCATAGGCAGATGGTGTCATCTCTGGGGTCTCAATTCTGTTCCATTGATCAATCTGTGTGTTCTTGTACCAGTACCAGGCTGTTTTGACCACTGTGGCAGTGTAGTATGTTCTAAGGTCGGGTAATGAGAGGCCTCCCAGTGTGTTCTTCTTCTTTAGTAGTACCTTACTTATCCGGGGCTTCTTCCCTTTCCAAACAAAATTGGTGATTTGTTTCTCCATCTCATTAAAAAATGATGCTGGAACTTGTATTGGGATTGCATTATATAAATAAATTGCTCTGGGTAAAATAGACATTTTCACAATGTTAAGTCTTCCTATCCATGAGCAGGGTAGGTTTTTCCATTTATCTAAGTCTCTCTTAGTTTCTTGTAGTAAGGGCTTGTAGTTCTCTTTGTAAAGGTCTGTTGTTTCTCTGGTTAGATTAATTCCTAGGTAATTTATCTTCTTAGGGGCTATCACAAATGGTATAGATTTGATAATTTCCTCCTTAACAGTCTCGTTGTTGGTATAAAGGAATCCTACTGATTTACTTATTTTTATCTTGTATCCTGAGACTTTGCTGAACTCTTCTATCAGTTTGAGTAACTTACTTATAGATTCATTGGGGTTCTCTGCATATACAATCATATCATCTGCGAACAGGGAGATTTTAACTTCTTCTTTGCTGATGCAGATGCCCTTTATTTCTTGGTCTTGTCTAATTGCTCTGGCTAGAACTTCTACCACAATGTTGAATAGGAGAGGTGACAGTGGGCATCCTTGTCTAGTTCCTGATCTCAGGGGAAAGTCTTTCAGTCTCTCTCCATTCAGGATGATGTGGGCAATTGGCTTTGTATAAATGGCCCTTATTGTGTTGAGGAATTTGCCGTCTATGCCCATTTTGCTAAGAGTTTTTAGCATGAATGGGTGTTGGACTTTATCAAATGCCTTTTTGGCATCAATGGACAAAATCAAGTGATCTTTGTCTTTTGTGTTATTTATGCGGTTAATCACATTAATTGTTTTCCTGATGTTGAACCAGCCTTGCATCCCTGGTATGAATCCCACTTGGTCATGATGGATTATTTTCTTGATATGTTGTTGTATTCTGTTGGCAAGAATTTTGTTGAAGATTTTTGCATCTAGGTTCATGAGTGATATCGGTCTATAGTTCTCTGTCTTTGTTGGATCTTTCCCGGGCTTAGGTATCAGGGTTATGCTGGCTTCACAGAATGAGTTTGGGAGTACTTCATCCCTTTCTATACTGTGAAATAGTTTCAATAGTATTGGGGATAACTCTTCTCTAAATGCTTGGTAGAATTCTGCCGTGAAGCCATCTGGGCCTGGACTTTTTTTGGTTGGCAGTGTTTTCATGACCTTTTCAATCTCTTCCTTTGTGATGGGTTTATTAAGTTGTTCCGCTTCACGTTGTTATACTTTGGGTAGGTGGTATGAGTCAAGGAATTGGTCCATTTCCCCTAGGTTTTCAAATTTGTTAGAGTACAGTCTTTCATAGTATTCTGTTATGATGTTTTTGATTTCTGTTGCATCTGTGGTGACAAGTCCCTTCTCATTTCTAATTTGGGTTATTTGTTTCCTTTCCTGCTTTTCTTTAGTAAGTTTAGCCAGTGGTTTATCAATTTTGTTGATCTTTTCAAAAAACCAGCTTTTGGTCTTTTTGATTTTTTCAATTGTTTTTCTATTCTCTAATTCATTTAGCTCTGCTCTAATCTTTATGATCTCCTTTCTTCCAGTGCCCGAGGGGTTCCTCTGTTGTTCTCTTTCTACTTGTTCAAGCTGTAGAGTTAGCTCCTTGATTTGGTTTCTTTCTTCTTTCCCGATGTGTGCATTTATGGAGATAAACAGACCTCTGAGCACTGCTTTGGCTGTATCCCATAGGTTCTGGTAGGAAGTGTTTTCGTTCTCATTGGAATCCACGAATTTCTTTAATTGATCCCTGATTTCCTCTATAACCCATGTTTTTTTGAGCAAGATGTTGTTCAGTTTCCAAGAGTTCCACTTTCTATCTCTGTTTTTTCTGCTATTGATTTCAACTTTGATGGCTTTATGATCTGAGAAGATGCTTTGCAATAATTCAATGGTATGGACTTTGTTGAGCATTGCATTATGGCCTATCACGTGGTCAATTCTGGAGAATGTTCCACGTGCACTGTTGTTCTTATTAGTCTGTTCTGAGACACTCTTTTTTGTGAGTTGATTTCTCACCTTTTTCAGAGCTGGTTTTATAGTTGTTGAGACTCGTGTGTTAGATTTCTTGAAATGGTAGGATACATCTTTGTTGTGCTTTACAGCTGCCCCTATGAACCCCCTTAATAAACTATTTATAAACCCAATTTTAATTACTACCAGTCTGGTCATCTTCCTCTCCATCTGGAAGGACTATAACGACTGTAGTACATCCCTCTTTTATTATGACAATTGGTTTAGACAATTGGTTCTTCTAAACCAGTTGTCTGCTGATGGGTGGAAAGTTCTGTATATATCAATGAGGTTTAGTTGGTTAATTGTGTCAATGAGGTCTTCTGTATCTTTACTGAGCTTTTTTCTAGATGATCTGTCTAGTAATGAGAGTGGAGTGTTGAAGTCTCCCACTATTATTGTGGAATCATCTAACTCTCTTTTGAGCATAGTCAGTGTTTCTTTGACATATTTAGGTGCTCTGACATTAGGTGCATAAATGTTTAATATAGTTAAGTCTTGCTTGTGTACTGAACCTTTCAGCAGTAAATAGTGTCCATCTTTGTCCACGATGGTGGATTTGACATTAAAGTTGATTTTGTCTGAGATTAGAATTGCCACCCCTGCTCTTCTTTGTTCATTGTTAGCTTGATATATATTCTTCCAACCTTTAATTTTCAGTTTGTTCCTGTCTTTAGGTCTCAAGTGAGTTTCTTGTAGACAACATATGGATGGGTCGTGTCTTTTGATCCAAGATGACACTCGGTGTCTCTTTACTGGAGCATTCAGTCCATTCACATTCAATGTAATTATTGATAGGTATGTGTTCACTGCTGCCATTGTGATATGTTTATTTTTCTGTTGATGTTTTCTCTGTTGTTCTTATTAGTCTGTTCTGAGACACTCTTTTTTGTGAGTTGATTTCTCACCTTTTTCAGAGCTGGTTTTATAGTTGTTGAGACTCGTGTGTTAGATTTCTTGAAATGGTAGGATACATCTTTGTTGTGCTTTACAGCTGCCCCTATGAACCCCCTTAATAAACTATTTATAAACCCAATTTTAATTACTACCAGTCTGGTCATCTTCCTCTCCATCTGGAAGGACTATAACGACTGTAGTACATCCCTCTTTTATTATGATGACACTATAGTTTTCATAATGATCACTGGATTGCTTCTTTCCAAATCAAAGCTGTGATTTACTTTGGAGCCTTCCCTAAATGAGTACTGAGTAGTGTGTCATTCTAAAATATAAAGTTAGTGGTTTCGTTCTTCTAAACCAAAGCCAAGAACTTCTTTCAGTATTTCTTGTAGTTTGGGTTTGGTTTTTACAAAGTCTCTCAGTTTCTGTTTATCTGGAAATGTCTTAATTTCATTTTCATGTTTGAAAGACAGTTTTGCAGGATATATAATTCTTGGTTGGAAGTTCTTCTCCTTCAAGACTTTGAATGTGTCGTGCCACTGTCTCCGTGCCAGCATGGTTTCTGCTGAGAAATCTGACGAGAGCCTACAGGGTTTCCCTCTGAATGTTAGCTTTGCCTTGAGTCTTGCTGCCTTTAAGAGTTGCTGCTTGTGTTTCATTTTGTTAAGCTTGATTATAACATGCCTTGGAGTCTTTCTTTTGAGATCTATATTGGGTGGCATACGATATGCATCTGAGATGTCTATATTCTCTTCCTTCATGATTTCTGGGAAGTTTTCTTTCAGCAGCTCAGCAACAATATTCTCTGTGTTCTCAGATGTCTCACCCTGTTCAGGGACTCCAATTAATCGAAGGTTGTTCCTCTTAATAGAGTCCCACATGCTTCTTAATGTTTCTTCATTTTTCTTTTTTCTTTTTATGATTTCCGCTCATAGACACTGGCATCAGTAGCCCTGTCTTCCAAGTCAGAAATTCTTTTTTCCATTTGTTCCATTCTGTTTTCTTGGGTTTGCATGGAAGCTTCTATGTCTTTGATTTTGTTCTTGATCTGTTGGATTTCAGAGTACTGGTGTTCCATCAGATCGAACAACTTGCTTAATTTTTCATTTTGTTCTGCTGCATTTTGTATAAGGTGTAGAAGGGCCCTGTATATAATCAATTTGTATTCACTTCCTGATGCTTTCATAAAAGTTTCTTCATCTGGAAAACTCCTTGGTTACTTTGTTTGGGAGCCTTCTGTAGCCATGAGTGATTGCTTGTATGCCACAACTGTCTGTTGCTTTTTGGGTCCCATGTGAGAATATAGAGGCTGGAAGAGGTACTGTGAGGATGGATTGCAGATGTTTCTCTAGGCTGTCTGCAAATGTAAAGCAAAAGGTATCTGACCAGTTCACAAGTCAGTTAGGTTTTCAGGTGTAGAGGTCCCTCTTCTCATCTGACAAAGTAAGCGCCACTGTATCCAACCCCAGATGATAACAAACTAGTTCAGAATACAGCACTGCTAGTGCCCTGGTGGCCTCTGCTGACAGGGCCTAGCCTTATCCAACACTGCGTCGAGTACTGGTTTTGTGATAGAAAAGCGCTCTCTTGTGGGCAGGCTCTGGCTCCCAAGCTAAGAATTAGGTCCAGCTGTGGCCTCCGTACCCAAGATGGCGTCCTCCAGACAGGCAGCAGACAGAGGGGCTAAAGGTGCCCAGAGGCAGCTATTCTCCTGCTTCTGTTGCAGGGCCCCCAACGTAGGCAGCACTATGCAAAATTAGTACTTTTCTGATGGAGAAGCGCTGTCCCGTTTGCAGGCGCTGGCTCCCAGGCTAAGAACCAGGTCCCGCTAAAATCTCGGTACAAATATGGCGTCCCGCACCCTGACCACGGAGTCCCACACAAACCCCATTGAGGCAGCTACAAAACGAAAGGCTCAAAGTGTCTAGATTAACAGAGTCCCGAGCCTGGCTCTCAGAACATGGGAATTTCGCCTGCCTATCCCCCCAGCAGCGCGTCTGAGTCCAGCCGCCGGGCAAGACCCAGCTCCGCCCGCCAGCCGAGACCGAGGAAAAAAAAGTCAAAACGGTGCGTTTACCTTCCGTCCGTGAGAGCCGGGGCTAGCCAGGAGCGGGAGGCAGTGAAAGAGAGGAGGTTTTTCGCTGAGTGGTATAAAGTCCCAATTAAGAGCTCTGTGCCGTGTCCTGAGGCTGATTAGGTGCTCAGAAGGCTCTGTTTGATTGTCAGTTCAGGTCTTGGTTTCCAGAGGGATAGAAAGAGACGTGTCCTTAGTCGGCCATCTTGACTCCGCCTCGATGAATTCTCAGATTTAAGTTCCCACAGGACTGGGCAGTATTTTGTTCTGTTGTACATAGAGTCACTGTGAGTTGGAACCTACTCGGGGGACCAAGCCACATAACAATGCTACAACAGGAATTGAGAGAATATCAACTGAGATGTTTCAATAAACAGATGCAGTACTGCAAGCCTGCACTTGCCAGTGCTCAGAAATCGGGAGGACTGCTACCTCTCCGACCCACTACAAGTGATCCAATCGAGAGAAAGGTTATCAAACAGAACATAGAGATTACTGAAAATATCAAATGCGAGTAAAATTTTGCTGAAAATCATTGTGCTGTGATTACTTTCCTTTGTGTGAGACATTTCTAAGCCATGACCCTGTAACTAATACTCAGGTGACTGAGCAGGACAGTGTGATAGTGCAGTTGAGATTCACTAAGAGGATTGGTCCTTATCTCCTTAAGTGAGAGCTCATTCCAGAGCAGTGACAGAGATTATGCAACCCTCTAGGTAGAATGGCCTTGAGCTGACAGAGCATTCTTTGGGCCGGGATCACTGTGCTGTAAAGTTCTCGGAAGCAGGTGCTAGAGAGTGTGCAAGCTCGGAACTGCTGGCAAGAGAGACCTAGCAGCAGGAGGCACCATGATGGGCTTCCCAGCCCACAGAGACAGAAAGCTGAGGGCCTCTGATCAGTGGCTGAGGGCCAAGGAGAGACCTGCCTTCAGGAGGTGGGCAGAATAATCTGTGGGGAAACATACAATGGAAATCCTATGGAAAATGTAGTATCTCTTTGGAGTCCACAGCTGGGAATAACACAGAGAGCCTGAGGTCCTCTGTAAATAGTGGGACCAAAACTATCATCAAGCAATGAAGGATAAAAAGATCAAAGCACTGACAACATCCTGGGACAGAGGTTATTTCCTGAAGGTTGTTTTTCACAACAAACCAGATGGAAGCAACTCTAAGGTCATGCACAGAAATTCCTGCTTGGACAACTATGTGTCCTTCCAATGGGAGCACCAGACAGCAACCTTCAGGACCTGGGAATGGAACCCAAGAACGAACAAACTGTATGCACAAACACCCCACAGGGAGTCCTGCTAGCAGCTCCAGAAAGCCCCAGAAAAGGAACTGTCTAGATTTTGTAACTGACCAGATCCCAAGTGACCTGGTTTGGGTTCAGGAGATCAGAGCAGAATTTCAGTCTCATGATGAGTGTGTAACTGCCTGCTCCTTCCCCAGGCACCAGGATGGAACCTTCAGGGCACCAAAACGTATTAGTACCTTAACAGACAGGGAAGGGGTCAGTCTCTATGAGTAGGGAAAGACCTGGTACTAAGCTTGTTGGGTTCCTTATGTTGCTAAGGGTAACAGGTTGTGTCATAGTCAGGAGTGGGAGGTAGGAAATAGCCTTTGGTTTCAGTTTTAGGGTTATACGTCAGCAACTGCATGATGGGTCCCCTCCCAAAAAATATGATAATGGTATGGAGATAGGATAAAAACAGGGACTCAGTTGTTTCTAGGTCCTCCTCCTGAGGTGGTCCGCACCAGTACCCACATCTCAAAGTACACGGAGGAAGTGTTACATCCGCAGTTACCCTTCCCAAACATTAATTAAGCATTTAGTGATCATGTGATGAGGCGGTCCGTGGTGGTGATCAGGTTCCCTAGCTACCCTTGTCATTTCCCCCTTGAGGAGACATGGGCCTGAAATCTTGAAGGGAATGTGGGAAGTCGACTCGCTCTAGCTACTTCCTGCTGTTTCGGGTTGTAGTCCTGCCTACCCGTCAGACCCATGTTCCTCAAGTATCCTGTCTTGAAAACACTGAGAGGCCTGATCTACCTACCACCTGGTTGCTGGTTATATGCTGCATATCCATGTAGGACCAGGAGATTCACTAGGAATGGCTGGAGCTTGGAGCTGTGTCTTTTTTCTTAGAAGCCGAATTCAAGATGTGTTCTATGCTGTCCTGGACCTGGCCAGATTTATTATCATAAAAACAACACTATTCTTTGAGATACAGGCAGGTGCTTCCCTCAGGTGCTGTGAGAAGGTCAAGGACATCAACATGGGACACTATCACTGCTAAGACCATGGGCAAGGAGACATGGGTCACAGTCAAGTTATCCCGGCACATCATCATGGGCAAAGAGGTAGCCGAGCAAAGAGCTGAAAAGAGCCAACAGACATCCTCTAACCTCCTGACACTATGCCCAGAGATAAAAATCATGAAGGATGCCCACAATCGAAAGAGTTTAATGCTGTTGCAAGTCATACAGAGTAACATCATCTTTCCTGTAGTGATGGAGTATGGAACTGGAGGGGACTTGCATGATCATCTGGAGACTCACGGCTTCATGAGTGAAAAAAAGGCCCAGAAAAAACTCCATCAATTAGTGTAGGCCCTACAAGTATGACACAACATGTGTGTTGTACACACTCACGCCGAACCAGGAAAAGTCCTCTTAGATGACAGGAAGAACACCAACTTGCTGACTTGGATTTTGGAACTGAATTCACCAAGGGGAAAAGGCTGAACACCTTCTATGGGAGTCTCCCTTTTTATGCTCCAGAACTCTTACCTGGAGAAAAGTACCAGGGACACCCCTGTGGATGTATGAAGTCTGGGTTTCATGTATTTCATGGTAAGTGGATCTCTGCCTTTTCACGGAGATGCCCTAACTGAGCTATGAAAGTAGGTACTGGAGAAGAATATAGTATTCCTTTCCACACGTCTATGTCACATGAACACTTGCTGAGTTAAATACTCATTTGTCGCCCACTTGCTCCATTTTAACTATACCACAAGGGTATCTCTTATCCTACAGTCCATTAGTCTTTGACACCACACTGAACATGCCGCAGAGCCACTGAGCATTTCCTGCTGAGGAGGAAATCTATGTGGGACACTACCACCTCTTAAGAACCATTAGCAAGGGGACATCTGCCAGAGTCAATTTACCCTGGCACATCAACACCAGCAAAGAGGTAGTCTAGAGAAGAGTTGAAAAGAGCCAACAGACATCCTCCAACCTCCAAACACTAGACCCAGACATAAAAATCATGAAGGATCTCCATCACTGAAATATTTTAAGGCTGTTTCAAGCCATAGAGAACAACAACATCTCGGGTATAGGGATGGAGTATTTAACTACAGGTGAACATTTGGAGGCTCAGAGCTTCATGAGCAAAAAAGAGGCCCCCACATAATTTGCAAAATAAAGTTGGCCTTACAGGTTTGCCACAACAACTGTCTTGTACATAGGAATATCAAAGTGGAATATGTGCTCTTGGATGAGAGAAGGAACATCAAACTTGCTGCCAGTGGTTTGAGAACTGAATTCACCAACGGGAGCGACCTGAACACATTCTGTGGCAGTCTCCATTAGGTCGCCTAGAACTCCAACAAGGAGAAAAGTACCATCGACCCCCCTGGGACGTGTGGAGCCTGGCAACCACCATGCACTTCATGGTAAGTGGATCTCTGCCTTTGCATGGAGAGACTTCATCTGAGCTATCAAAGCAGGTACTGGAGGAAGAACACGACATTCCTCTCCACATGTCTACACCATGTGAACACTTGCTAAGCCAAACAGTCATTTGGGATGCAAGAAAGACAGCATATCAGAGGAGACGCTACAAGTTCTGTAAGTGACTACGGATAATGAAGGAAAACAAAAGGGGTTCGTGAAGCCACGCCTGGACTATGAAGACTCCCAAAGTGAACACAGCTGAAAGGCAGAAAGAATTTCTTGACTTGCTGCTGAATCAAAGATACAGCGTGGTGACTGGCACCTCTCTGATCCCGGTCACAACACATCTGAGATGGACAGTCATGCCAGTACCATGGAACCCCAGGGTGCAGCACATGGCACTGATAGCCACACACCTTTCTCACTCCATGAGGTACGTCTTACCATCTATGCTAAACCCAAACGTGAGACCCGTAACAGTGGAGGATGAAGAGTGCCTGTTCCACTGAGCCCAAGGAGACGATACAGGAGATCTGTCAAGTGCTGCACACCCACTGACAGGTACAAACTGCTGTGTATGAACAGCACACCAAGACTGCAGGACTTTGTTCAGTGGAGGATGGAGGGGTGCACACTGCTTGTGTGGACCCTCAACAAGGGGAAAGGGAAGGGAATTTCAGGCATCTCTGAGGCCATCAGTAGCATCGACTGAAAAAGGAGGAGGGAGTATGTACCTTATAATGCTGCCAGCAGTTGCCAGGGACAAAAGAGTTCACAGATTTAAGTTTCTACAGGACTGGGCAGTGTTTTGTTCTGTTGTACACAGGGTCACTGTGAGTTGGAACCTACCTGACAGGATCAACTGACGCAACACCACAACAACACAAACTGAGAGAACATCAGTTGAGATTTTTCAATACACAGATGCAGTACTGCAAGTCCTCACTTGTCTGTACACAGTACATTTTCATTTAATCATAATTAAAAAAAAAAGAAAAAGAAATCTGGACGACAGCTACCTGGCCAACCAGCTATAGCTGATCCTTTCTTACACTCATTCCAAAGAAAGGTGATCAAGCAGAACACAGAGATTACTGAAAAGTCTCACTAATATCAAAAATGAGTAAAGTATGGCTGAAGATTATTGAGCTGTGACTAACAATGTTTTGTGAGGCTTTTCTAGTGCTGGCCTTGTAACTCCTACCCAGGTCATCCAGCAGGACAGTGTGATAGTGCAGTCGAGGCCCACTAAGAGGACGGGTCAGTATCTCCTTAAGTGAGAGCTCATTCCAGAGCAGTCAGGGAGATTTGGCCACCACCAAGGAAGAACGGCCTTGAGCTGAGAGAGCATTCTTTGGGTGCAGGATCACTGTGCTGTAAAGCTCTTGGAAGCAAGTGCTAGACAGAGTGCCAGCTCAGAGCTGGTGGCAGGAGAGACCTAGCAACAAGAGACATTATGGTGGGCTTCCCAGCCACAAAGGCAGAAAGCTGAGTGCCTTTGGTCAGAGGCTGAGGGCCAGGGAGAGCCCTGCCTTCAGGAGGTGGGCAGAATAATCTGTGAGGAAACACAGAATGGAAATCCTATGGAAAATCTGGCATCTCTTTGAAGTCCGCAGCTGGAAGTAATACAGAGACCCTGAGGTCCTCTGTAAATAGTGGGGCCAAAGCTATCATCAAGCAATAAAGGATAAAAAGAGCAAAGCATTAATAACATCCTGGGACACTGAGATAAGTCCGAGCCCCCAAATTATGTAAATTACCTCAAGGTTGTTTTTCAGAACAAACCAGATGGAAGCAACTCTAAGGTCATGCACAGAAACTCCCACTTCAATAGCTACATGTCCGTCCAATGGGAGCACTAGACAGCCAATCAGGACCCGGTGATGAAACAAAAGAACCAAGAAACTGCATGCACAACACCCTCTAAGAAGTCCTGCTACCATTCCCAGACAGCCCCCAAGAACGGAACTCTCTAGATCCTGTAACTGATTCAATCCCAAGTGACCTGGTTCGGGTTCAGGAGATCAGAGCAGCAATTTCTGTCTCCAGACGGGAGGATAACTGGGCCACCCATCCCCCAGGCACCAGGACGCAACCTTCACGGCAGCAAAACTTACTAAGTCCAAGTACCTCACAGACAGGGAAGGGCTCAGTCTCTGTGAGTGGGGCAAGACCTGGTACAAAGCTTGTAGGGTTCCTTATATTGGTAAGGGTAACAGGTGGTGTCATAGTCAGGAGGGGTAGGCAGGAAACAGCCTTTGGTTTCTGTTTTAGGGTTATACGTCAGCAACTGCATGAGGGAGCCCCTCCTGAAGAGTAAGATAATGATACGGAGATAGGAATAAAAAATAGGGGCTAACTCATTTCCAGATCATCGGCCTGAGGTGGTATCCATACATAGCCACATCTCAAACTGCCAGGAGAAATTGTTACATCTGCAATTACTCTTTTCAAATGCTGATTGGGTATTTAGCAATCATATGATGAGGTGGTCTATGGTGGTGATCAGGGTCCCTGGCTACCCTTGTTTCTTCCCCCTTGAGTAGACACGGGCCTGAAATCCTGAAGGAAATGTGGGAAGTTGACTGGCTCTGGCTACTTCCTGCTGTTTGGGGTTATAGTCCTGCCTACCCGTCAGACCCATGTTCCTCAAGTACCCTGTCTTGAAAACATTGAGATGCCTGATGTACCTACCGCCTAGTTGGTGGTTCTAGGGCTGCATATTCGTGTAGGAGCAAGAGATTTGCTAGGAATCTCAAGCAAAGAGCTGAAAAGAGCCAAAAGAAATTCTCTAACCTCCTGACACTACACCAAGAGATAAAAATCATGAAGGATCTATACAATCCAAATACTTTAATGCCATTTCAAGCCATAGAGAAAAACACCATCTTTGGTATACTGATGGAGTACAGAGCGGGAGGAGACTTCTGTGATCATCTAAGACTCATGGCTTCATGAGTGAAAAAAAGGCACAGAAAAAATTTTGTCAGTTAGTGTATGCCCTACAGCTGTGAAACAAGAAATGTATTGTGCACAGAGACATCAAACGAGAAAATGTGCTCTTGTATCATAGAAGGAAAACACCAAACTTGCTGAACTTTGGTTCTGGAACTGAATTCACCACAGACAGCAAGTTGAACACTTCCTGTGGGAGTCTCCCTTATTATGTTCCAGAACTCGTACCTGGATAAAAGTTCCATGGACACCCTCGTGGGTGTGTGGAGCCTGGGAGTCACCCCATATTTCATGGTAAGTGGATCTCCACCTTTTCATAGAGATGCCTTAAATGAGCTACGAAAGTGGGTACTGGAGGAAGAGTCTAATATTCCTTTCTGTATGTCCATGTCATGTGAACACTCACTGAGTCAAGTATTCGTTTGTCACCCACGTGCTCCACTTTAACCACACCACAAGGGCACCTCTTATCCAAAATCCCATTAGTCTTTGACACCACATTGAACATGCCACAGAGCCACTTATCATTTCCTGTTGAAGAGGAAATCTATGTGGGACACTACCAACTCCTAAGAACCACTGGCAAGGGGACTGTTTTAGTCACCTAGTACTGCTCTAACAGAAAATACTACAGTGGATAGTTTCACGAAGACAAACTTTATTGTCATAGTCCTGGAAGCCATAAATCTGTTCCTAAGTTATAAGTCCACTCAACAAGAGAAATTATCATAGTACGGTGGGTAGAGTCTAAATTCCAGGAGAGCATCTTTGCACAGGAACCTCAGGTCCAAAGGATGCGCTCTGCTCTCGGTGCTGCCGTCTTAGTGGCACGAGGTTCCCAATTCTCTGTGCTCACTTCTCTCCCATATGTTCCACAGCTGGTAACTTGAGTCCTGCCTCACCAGGACAACTGCTGCCCAGTCTCCATCATCAGTTATCACAGAGGCAGGATTCACAATACATAGGAGGAATGGCACCATACTGGGACTCATAGCCAAGTGAAATCAATATATACGTTCTTGGGGGGACACAGCGCAATCCATGACAGCTACACTGGCCAGAGTCAATTTTCTCTGGCACATCAACACTGCCAAGAGGTAGCCAAGAGAAGAGCTGAAAAGAGGCAACAGACATCCTCCAACCTCCAAACACTAGACCCACAGATAAAAATCATGAAGGCTCTGCATCCTTGAAGAATTTTATGGGGTTTCAGGCTGTAGAGAATAACAACATCTTTGGTACAGTGATGGAGTACACAACTACAGGTGTCTTGTGTGATCATCTGGAAACTCATAGCTTCATGAGCTACAAAGAGCCCCCCCAAATATTCTGCCAATTACAGCTGGCCTTACAGGTTTGCAACAACTGTTGTACATAGGGATACTAAATCAGAATATGCGGTCTTGGATGAGAGAAGGAACATTAAACTTGCTAACATTGGTAGTCTGAGAACTGAATTCACCAATGGGAGCAACCTGAACACTTTCTATGGTAGTCTCCATTACTGTGCCTAGAACTCCTACAAGGAGAAAAGTACCACGGACCCCCTTGGATGTGTGAAGCCTGGAAATCACTGTAAACTTCAAGGTAAGTGGATCTCTGCCTTTCTAAGGAGAGACTTTAACTGAGCTATCAACTCAGGTATTAGAGGAAGGATATGACTTTCCTCTCCACATGTCTACACTATGTGAACACTTGCTAAGCCAAATAGTGATCTGTGACTCAAGAAAGACAGCCCTATCAGAGGACCTGCTAAAATTTATATACAGGAATATGGATGATGCAGACAAACAAAAGGTGTATGTGAAGCCCCTCCCAGACTATGAGGACCCCTGATGAATTGAGGCCAAAGTGAACACAGGTGAAAGGCAGAAAGAATTTCTTGACCCGCTGTTGAACCAAAAATACAGTGACGTGGTGGGCACCTATCTGATTCCAGGTTACAACACATCTGAGATGGACAGTCATGCCAGTACCGTGGAACCCCAGGGTGCAGCACATTGCACTGATAGCCACACACCTTTCTCACTCCATGAGGTGCATCCTACCATCTATGCCAAACCCAAACGACATAGTTACAATGTACCTGTGCACTCCCACCTGTGACTACTGTTTCTACAATATTTTGAAGAGTCTACCACATAGAAGGAAAGGAGTCTCCACCATATGTGTTTCTCCCTGCATCTCCCTGACAGTCTTTCCTGTACCAACAACCTAGGAGAGCCTGGACAGAGCCCAACCCAACCTGGGGACTGTGTCCCAACATAAGAATAGTGTGGAAACACAACCCAGTGTAATTCCCACATGTGATTCTGTGGCTACCTCCTCTGCCCAGACCATCGTTAAGAATGGTAGAGCCCCAGTGGAAACTGGTTTTGCACAGGGAGTGTCATAACTAAGATCCTTAAATGACAAGCAGCTGCAGGAGGTATCTGACCAGACTGTGACCCCAGCCCCTTCCCAGGTCAACAGCCAGGACCAGCAGAGTGCCACCACGATGCACTCTAGGCTCAGAAGAAGGTATCATTGTTGTATCTGTATCAACAGGGAACCCCAGACTGTGACCTCAGCCTCTCCCTCTGTCACTTTGGGAGTCACCTTGTATTTCATAGTAAATGGACTTCTGCCTTTTCATGGAGAAACTTCAACTGAGCTACGAAAGCAGGTATTGCAGGAAGAATATGATACTGCTTTCCACATATCTACACCATGTAAACACTTTCTGAACCAAAGATTTGTGACACAAGAAAGACAACCACGGTCAGAGCACATTCTAGAGCATCTACACTCAAGGTAAACACTAAACAAAAACAGAAGGTGGATGTGTAGCCATTCCTGGACCACGAGGACCCCAGGTGCATTGAGGCCACAGTGAACATGGATTACAGGCAGAAAGAGAGTCATGGCTCACTCTTCAATCAAATACAGAATAATGTGATGGGCACCTATCCGATCCTAGGTCACAACACATCTGAAATGGGGTGTCACACCAGTACTGAGAAACTTCAGACTACAGCATACAGCACTGATAGCCACACAACTGTCTAATCCTGTGAGGGACATCCTACTATCCATAGTAAACCCAAACAACATGGTTACAGGGAACCTGCCATCCCCGCATATGGCTACTGTTACTACAGTATTTTGAAGAATCAAGCTGATCAAAGGAAAGGGTCCTCCACGGTTATGTGCTTCTCCCTCCATCTCCCCTGCAACATCCTTTGTGCACCAACAACTCGGGATAGCCTGGGCAGAGCCTCACCAAACTCTGGGACTGTGTGCCAAGGTGAGAAAGTGGGGTTCCAGAACCCAGCAGAGTCCCCGCCTGTGTTTCCATGGCTGCTACCTCGGCTCAGACCATCAGTGAGAATGATAGATCCCCAGGGGAAGCCAGTTTCCTATACGCAGTGTTACAACTTAAAGGATGAGTTCACACGGGAACGAACTGACCAGACTTGACCCCAGCCTCTCCCTCTCTCATCCTCAGAGTTACCCTGTACGTCACGGTAAGTGGATCTCTTCCTTTTCATGGACAGACCTTCACTGAGCCACAAAAGCAGGTAATGTAGGAAAAACATGATACTCTTTTCACATGTATACGTCATGTGAACACTCGCAGAGGAAAACAGTCATTCATGACCAAGGAAAATGAGCCAGCCCTATCAAAGGACATGCTAGAACATCCATGGATACAGATGAATGAAGGAGAAAAACAAGATGTGCAGCCACTTCTAGACTTTGAGGAATGCCCAGTGAACTGAGGCCAAAGGCAACATGGGTTACAGGCAGAAATAGATTCTTAACTCACTGCTGAAAGAAAAATACAGTGATGTGATGGGCACCTACCTGATTCTAGGTCCCAACAAATCTGAGATGGAGAGTCAGGCCAGTAGCACGGAACCCCAGTGTGCGGCACACTGCACTGACAGCCACACATCTTTCTCAACCCATGAGCTACATCCTACCATCCATGCTAAATCCAAACAACGTACATACACAATACCTGCCATTCCCACCTACAACTACTGTTTCCATAACGTTTTCAACAATCTAGCTGATAAAAGGAAGGGGGCCTCCATCAAATGTGCTTCTCCCTGTGTCCCTTGTAACATCCTTCCTGCCCCAACAACCCAGGTTAGCCTGGGCACAGTTCAACCAAAACAATGAGTTGCGTTCCAAGGTTAGAAAAAGTGTGATGGTGGAATCCAGCGGGTTCATGGTGTGTGCTTCCACGGCTGCCTCCTCCGCCAAGACCATCAGTAAGGATGGCGGAGCCCCAGAAGAACCCAGTTTCCCACAGGGAGTGTCACAACTAAGATCCTTCATTGATGAGCAGATATGGGAGGGACCTGACCAGATGGTGAACCCAGCCTCTCCCTCTGTCCCTGGGAGTCACCCTGTACTTCATGGTCAATGGATCTCAGCCTTTCCAGGGAGAAACTTTAACTGAGCTACGAAAAGGGGCGCTGCCTGAAGAATATAATAGTCCTTTTCCACATGTCTATGCCACGTGAACACTTATTGAGCCAAATACTCACTGGTGACCCAAGAAAGAAAGGCACATCAGTGGACATCTTAGGATATCCACAGATGAAACTGATGACGAAGAAAATAAAAGGTGTATGTGTAGCCACTTGGAGATTGTGAGGACCCCTCATATTGAAGTCACGGTGAACAGGCAGGAAGAGACACACTACTCACTCTTGAATCAAAAATACAGTCACGTGAAGGGCACCTATCTGATCAAAGCTCACAACAGATATGAAATGGAGAGTCACACCACTACCAAGAATCCCCAGGCTGCAGCACAGTGCACTGACAGACACACACTCTTTCATCCCATGATGAACATCATACTAACTGTGCTAAACTGAAATGGAGTCGTTAGACCGTCCCTTCCATTCCCACTTATGACTACTGTTCCTGCAAAGCTTGGAAGAGTCTAGCTGATAGAAACAAAGGGGTCTCCATGGTACGTGCTTCTCCCTGAGTCTCCCGTGCAGCATCCTTCTTCCTGCACCAACAACCTGGGATCGCCTGGGTAGAGTCCAATTAAACCATGAGGACTGTGCGCCAAGGTGACAAAAAACGTGGTGCCACAACCCAGCACAGTCCCCGCAAGAGTTTCTGTGGCAACCTTCTTAGCCCAGACCATCAATAAGAATGATGGAGCCCTAGTGGAGAACACTTTCTGCCAGCCTCTCCTTCGGTCAACAGCCAGGACAAGTAGGGTGTCACTGGGAGATTCTTTAAACTCATAACTTCGTTGGAATTTCATCAAAAGGGAACAAAAGCTATGTGACAGCAAAGTTGTAGAGGAGACCCTCAAATCTCAAGAGGCCAAGCACCAGTCTCTCAACTTTAAGTGGAGGATCAAAATCACCAGTTCCATGGAGCCCAACGAAACGAAGCGGGAGGATTTGCCAAGTGGTGGACACCCACCGACAAGTACACGCTGCTGTGTATGAGCAGCACATGAGGACTGCAGGACTTTGCTCAGTGGAGGATGGAATTGTGCACACTGCCCCTGTGGACTCTCAACCAGGGAAAGGGGAGAGAATTTCAGGCATCTCTGAGGCCTTCAATAGCATCGCCTCGAAAATGAGCAGGGAGCATGTACTTTGCAATGCTGACAGCAGTTGCCTGGGACAAATGAGGAGTTCACACATATAAGCTCCCACATGATCAGGCAGTGTTGTTGTACATAGTCACTATGAGTTGGAACCTACTCGAGGGGAGCAGTGTTTTGTTCTGTTGTACACAGAGTCACTATGAGTTGGAACCTACTCGAGGGGAGCAAACCACGTAACAATGCCACAAGAGGAATTCAGAAGAGATCAACTGAGACATGCTCCCCGTCCCCCAGGCACCAGGATGCTACCTTCATGGCAGCAAAATGTATTAAGTCAATGTACCGTAAAGACAGGGAAGGGGTCAATCTCTATGAGTGGGGAAAGGCCTGGTACAAAGCTTGCAGGGTTCCTTATATTGGTAAGGGTAAAAAGTACTCTCCTAGTCAGTAGGGGTAGCTAGGAAATAGCCTTTTGTTTCAGTTTTAGGGTTATACATCAGCAACTGCATGATGGGTTCCCACCTGAAAGATAAGATAAATGGTATCGTGACAGGATTAACACAGGGGATAGGTCATTTCTAGACTATCCTCCTGAGGTGGTACCTGTATATAGCCACATCTCAAACTGCCAGGAGGTCACAACTGCAATTACCCTTCTCAAACATTGATTGTTTAGTGAACGCATGATGAGGTGGTCTGTGGTGGCGATCAAGTTCCCTAGCTACCTTGGTCACTTCTCCCTTGAGGAGACATGGGCCTGAAATCTTGAAGGGAATGTGGGACGTCGACTCGCTCTGGCTACTTCCTGCTGTTTGGGGTTGTAGTCCTGCCTACCTGGCAGACTCATGTTCCTCAAGTACCCTGTCTTGATAACAGTGGGATGCGTGATCTACCTACTGCCCCGCTAGGGGTCATAGGCTGCATATCCTTGTAGGACCATGAGATTCACTAGCAATGGTTGTAACTTAGAGCCATGTCTTTTATCTTAGAAGCCAAATTCAAGATGTGCTGTATGTTGTCGTGGACCCAGCCAGACTTATTAACATAAAAACAACACTGTTCCTTGAGACATAGGCAGGTGCTGTCCTCAGCTTCTGTTAAAAGGTCAAGGGAATCAATGTGGGACACTATCACCAGCTAAGACCATTGGCAAGTGGACGTGGGTCAGAGGCAAGTTTTCTTGGCACATCATCAAGGGCGAAGAGGTAGCCAAGAAGATTTGAGAAGAGCCCAGAGACATTCTCCAACCTCCTGACACCATACCCACAGATAAGTATCACAAAGGGTCTCCAGGATCCAAATATTTTAATGCTGTTCCAAGTCATAGAGAATAAGAACGTCTTTGGTATAGTGATGAAGTACGTAACCGCAGGGGACTTACTGATCATTTATAGACTCATGACTTCATGGGCCAGAAAGAAGCCCCCAAAATATTCTGCCAATTAGTGTTGGCCCTACAGGTTTGTCACACAACTGTGTTACACATGGGGTTATCACACCAGAAACCATGTACTTGGATGAGAGAAGAAACATCAAACTTGCCGACACTGATCTGGGAACTAAATTTACCAAAGGGAGTGAGCTGAGTACTTTCTGTAGCAGTCTCCATTGTTATGATCAGAACTCCTACAGGGAGAGAAGTACTACGGACTCTCTTGGACGTGTGGAGCCTGGAAGTCACCCTATACTTCATGGTAAGTGGATCTCTGCCTTTCCATGGAGAGACTTTAACTGAGCTACCAAAGCATGTACTGGGGGAAGAACATGACATTGCTTTCCATGTGTCTATGCCATGTAAATGCTTGCTAAGCGAAATATTCATTTGTGACACAAGAAAGACAGGCACATCAGAGGACACGCTAGAACAGCCATAGATGAATATGGATAACGAAAAACACAAAAGCTGGATGTGCAGACACTCCCAGGCTATGAGGATCCTCAGTCCATTGAGGCCATGGGGAACATGGGTTACAGGCAGGAACAGATTCAGGACTCTTGAATCAAAAGTACAGTGAGGTCATGGGAACCAATCTGATTCTATGTTCCAACATATCTGAGATAACAGAGTCATGCTAGTCCCGTGGAACTAACCCCAGAGTGCAGCATACTGCACTGATAGTCAGGCCTCTTTCTCATCCCATGAGGTATATTCTACCATTCATGCTAAATCCAAATGACGTAGTTACACCGTTCCTGCCATTCCCACCTATAACTTCTATGATGCTCCAAAGAGTCTAGCAGAAAGAAGGGAAGGGGATTCTATGGTATATGCTTCCTCCTCAGCCTCCTCTGCCAAGTCCTTCATGCACCAACAACCCAGGATAGCCTGGGCAGAACCCAACCAAACCTCAGGACTGAGTCCCAAGCTGAGGAAAAATGCAGTGTCACAAGCCAATAGATTCCCTGTGTGTGTTTCCATGGCTGCCTCCTCCACCAAGACCATCAATAAGAATGGTGGAGTCCCAGCGGAAACCAGTTGCCCACGATCCTTATTGATGAGCAGGTCTGGGAGGTACCTGAGCAGACAGTGAACTCAGCCTCTCCCTCTGTCACTGGGAGTCACCCTGTACTTCATGGTAAGTGGATCTCAACCTTTCCATGGAGAAACCTTAACTGAGCTACAAAAGGAGGCACTGGAGAAAGAACACGAAATTCCTTTCTACATGTCCATGCCATGTGAACACTCATGGAAAAAATACTCATCGGTGACCCAGGAGAGAGAGCCACTTCAGAGGACATCCTAAGACATCCAGAGATGAACACTAAGGATGAAGAAAACAGAAGATGTAGGTACAGCCACTCCCAGACTATGAGGACACCTGGTGTATTGAGACCACAGTGGACATGAGTTAGAGACAGGAATAGATTCATTACTCATCCTTGAATCAAAAGCACAGTGACATAATGGGCACCTATCTCATCGTAGTTCACAACACCCATGAAATAGAGTCATGCCGCTACCAAGGATCCCCAGGCTGCAGCACACTGCACTGACAGCCACACTTTTCTCATCCCATGACGGACATCCTTCCACTCGTGCTAAACGCAAACGGGGCTCTTATACCATACCTGCCATTCCCACCTACCACGACTGTTTCTACAATGCTTTGAAGAGTCTAGCTGATAGACAAGGGGGTCTCCATAGTATGTGCTTCTTCCTAAGTCTCCCTGGCAAAGTCCTTCCTGCACTAACATCCCAGGATAGCCTGGACAGAGCTCAACCAAACCTGGGGACTTTGTGGCATGGTGAGAAAAACTGCAGAGCAACAATCTAGTAGACTACACATGTATGTTTCCATGGCTGCCTCCTCCATCCAGATCATCATGAAGAAGGATGGAGTCCCACGGGAATCCAGTATCCCACAGGGAGGGTCACAGCTAAGATCCTGTAATGGTGAGCAGGTGTGGAAAGTACCTGATCAGACTGTGTCCCCAGCCTCTCCCTGAGTCAACCGGGGATTCACCTGCACATCATGCTAAGTGGATCTCTGATTTTTGATGGAAAGACCTTCACTGAGCTGTGAAAACAGGTATAAAAGGTATAATACGATATTCTTTTCCACAGGTCTACACCATGTTAACACTTGCTGAGCCAAATAATCATTTGGATCCAACAAAGAGAGTCACATCAGAGGACAACCTGGAACTTCTATGGATGAAGATGGATGATGAAAAGAAACAAAATATGTATGTGCAGCTACTGCCAGACAATGAATACCCCTAGTACACTGAGCCTGTGTTGAACTTGGACTATAGGCGGGAAAAGATTCAAGACTCATTCTGGAATGAGAACTACAATGACGTGGTGGTCATCAATCTGATCCTAAGTCATAATCAGCTGAGATATACAGTCATGCCAGTACTGTGGAACCCCAAAGTGCAGCACATGGCACTGATAGCCACGCACTTCTCTCAATCCATAAGAAATATCCTCCTGCCCATTCTAAAGCCAAACAAGTTAGTTACAATGTACCTGCCATTCCCATCAATGACTACAGTTATTTGAACTGTCTAGCTGGTAGAAGAAGCTATACGCTTCTCCTTCAGACTCCATTACAAAGTCCTTCCCACAACAACTACCCACAACAACTTCCCACAACAACAGAAGAGCCTGGTATTGTATGCCAAGCTGAAAAATAGTGTGGAGACACAAGCTAGGAGAGTCCTCACATGTGTTTCTGTGGCTGCCTCCTCCATCCAGACCATCAAGAAGAATGGTGGAGTCCCAGTGGAAACCAGTTTCCCACAGAGAGTGTCCCACTAAGAGCCTTCAATGATGAGCAGGTACAGGAGGTGTCTGACTAGACTGCGACCCCAGCTTCTCCCTCTGTCCATAGCCAGCGAACAGCATTGTGCCACTACGAGGTTTTTAAGCTCATGAGAAGATAACTTGATCGTCCATGTGTCAAAAGGAAGGGAAGGTTTGTGACCACAGTGTTGTAGTGAGATACTCAAACTTGAGAGAGAAAGCCACGCTCTCTGAAGTCCACATGTTGTTGTTAGGATCCATTGACTCGGTTCCAGCTCATAGCAACCCTACGCACAACAGAATGAAACGCAGCCCGGTCTGGTGCCATGTCTACCATCGTTCTTATGCTTAAGCCCATCTTTGCAGCCACTGTCAATCTACTTCATCAAGGGTCTTCCTCTTTTTTGCTGACCCTCCACTCTATTAAAAATGATGTCCTTCTCCAGGGACTGAGCCCTCCTGACAACATGTCCAAACTATGTGAGACACAGATTCACCATTTTTTGCTTTCAAAGAGCACTCTGGTTGTACTTGTTCAGAACAGACCTGTTTGTTCTTTCAGCAGTTTGTGGTACACTCAAAAATTCTCCAATGTTACAATTAAAAGGCAGCAGTTCTTCTGTCTGCCTTGTTCACTGTCTAGTTTTTACACGCATATGATGCTATTGAAAAAACCACGGCTTGGGTCAGGCACACCTTAGTCATCACGGGGACATCTTTTCAATAACTGAAAGAGGTCCTTTGAGGCAGATTTTTCCAATGCAACGTGTCTTTTCATTTCTTCAGTGCTGCCTCCATGAGCACTGACTGTGGAACCAAGTACAACAGAATCCTTGACAACGCCAATCCTTTCTCCACTTATTACAATGTGCTTACTGGCCCAGTTGTGAGGATTTTTGCTTTCTTGATGTTAAGTTGCAATCCACATTGAAGGCTGTGGTCTTCCATCTTCCTCAGTGTTTCATATCCTCTTCACTCCCAGCAAGTAAGGTGATGTCATCTGCATAACACAAGTTCTTAATCCAATCCTGAAAACTCGTTCTTCATCTAATACAGGTTATGATACCTTATTTTGTCTTCTTGAGGATGAAAGTCACCAGTGCCATGAAGCCCAAGTGGATGATGGGGGATACCTGGCAATTGCTGGATGCCAATGGCCATGAGTGCAATCTCATCGACAAGTACACGTTGCTGTGTATGAACGGTGTGCCCGCACAGCAGGACTTTGTTGAGTGGAGGGCAGATGTGTGAACCCTGCTTTGCTGGACTGTCAGTGGGCTCAAGCCCAGTGCCGTCAAGTTGGATCCGACACAGAGCGACCCTATGGGCTACAAGTGAAGAGAATTTCAGGCATCTCTGAGGCCCTCCATAACATGGCCTCAAAAATTTCCAGGGAGCTCACACTTTTAAAGGTGCTAGAAGTTGCCAGGGACAAAAGAGCAGTTCACAGAGTTAAGCTCCCACAGGATCGCGCAGTGTTTCCTTCTGCTGTGCACAGGGTCACCATGAGTTGGAGCTTACCTGACAGCGCCTAATAACATAACAACATGTAACAGGAATTGATGGAATACTAACTGGGATGTTTCAATGAGCGGAAGCAGTTTTGGAAGACCTCACTTGTCTATACCCAGAAATCTGGAGGACACCTACCTGGCCAATCAACTACAAGTGACCATTTCATGCACCCATTCCAAAGAAATGTGATCTAACACAACATGAAGATTACTGAAGAACATTGTTAGAACTACATGAGTAAAATTTTGCTGAAGATCATTGTGCTGTGATTAATGACTTTTGTCGGAGGCTTTTCTAGCCACGGTCTTGTAAATCCCACCCAGGTGAGTGGGCAGAACAGTGTGACAGGGTAACTGAGGCCCACCAGGAGTATTGGTCAGTTTCTCCTTGAGAGGGAGCCCATTTTAGAACAGAGAGGATGATTCTGCCACCACCAAGGAAGAACGGCTTTGAGCTGACAGTACTTTCTTCGGACTTGGGATCACAGGGTTATAGAGCTTTTGGAAACAGGTGCTAGAGAGAGCCGAGAAGTGGTGGCAAGACAGACCTGGCAACAGGAGACACCATTATCGGTTTCCCAGTCCACAAAGACAGAAAGCTAAGTACTCTTGAGCAGTGGCTGAAAGCCAGGGAGAGCCTGCCTTTGGGAGGTAGGCAGAGTAGTTTGTGTGGAAACATACTATGGAAACCACTTTTGAGTCAACCAGCAGTGGGGAGTGAGACAGAGAGCCTGAGGGCCTCTGTAAAGGGTGACCAAAGCTATCAATAAGCAGTAAGAGAAAAAAGATCCAAGGATTTATAAAATCTTGGGACACTGAGGTAAGTACCAAACGATCATGTAAATTTCCTTGTTTGTCAGAACAAATCACATGGAACCCACTCCAGGCATCCAAAGAAAGTCCCACTTCAACCGCTACATGTCATTCCAATGAGGGCACCAGGGAGCTGTGATCAGGACCAGGGAACTGAACCAACTAACCAAGGAAACTGCATGTGCAAGACCCCATAGTAAGTCCTGCTACTAGTGCCAGAAACCCCTGTGGCAGGAACTATCGAGATCCTGTAACTACTCAGACTCCAAGTGGCCTGGTTCAGGTTTGGGGAGATCAGGCTAGCAAGTGTAGTCTCTTGATGGGCAAAAAGCTGGGCTCCCTTAGCCCTAGGCATGAGGATGTAATCTTCTTGGCCGCCGAGTTTTACTAAATGAAAGTACCTTGCAGAGACGGAATGGGTCAGTGTCCAAGAGTGAGAAGGATCCAGTACAAAGCCTATACCTACACCAAAACCAAACTCAGTATCGTCAAGTCGACTGCAACTCACAGCAACCCATGTAGGGTTCCCTATATTGTTGAGGGTAAGGGGTGGTGTCATAGTTGGTAGGGGGAGGTGATGACACAGCCCTACGTTCTGGTTGTAGGTTTACACGTCAGTAAATGCTTTATGGGACCCCTCCTGAAGAATATAGTAATGGTATGGACACGGACAGAAACACAGGCTATGTCATTTCTAGGTCATCCTCCTGAGGCGATACACATGTGTGAGCACGTCACAAACTGCCAGGAGGAACTGTTTCATGGGCAATTACTTATCGGAAGCATTGACTGGGCACTGAGTGACATATGATGAGGTGGTCTGTGGTAGCGATCAGGTTCCCTAGCTTTCCCCCTTGAGGAGACATGGGCCTGAAATCTTGAAAGGAATGTTGGAAGTTGATTTGCTCTGGCCACTTCCTGCTGTTTGAGGTTATGGTCCTGTCTACCCCTCAGACTTGTGTTCCTCAAGTGCCTAGGAGAGAAAACATGGAGCCGCCTGATCTGCCACCTGTTTGGCAGATGGGTACAGGCTGGTATCCTTGTAGGACCAGGAGTTTAACTTGGAGTTGTTTTAGCCTGGAGTCACGTCTGTTATCTTAGAAGCTGGATTCAAGCTGTGCTGTATGTTGTCCTGGACCTGGATAGATTTATGAACATAAAAACAACACTGATCCTTGAGATACAGCAAGCACCTCCTTCTGCTGTTAAAAGGTTGAGACTTTTCTGCTCTGCAGGGCTACTCCCACCAGACAGTCCCCTTCTTTCTGGAGCAGAAGGAGGGCTTTCCACATCCTCTCCATTCATCTCCAAAAAGATGAGCACTTACAGTCATCTAAGGCCTTCATTAAAAGTGTAAAAAGACCACGTAAAGAGTGGGAAACAAGTTTTGGCTACCACACATATGTCCGTTAGACATATGTCCTCTCTAATCTACAAAATACTGCAGAATAGCAACAAAAAGACAAGCAACCCAGTTAACAAATGGGCAAAGGACATAAACAGGCACTTCGCTACAGAAGGCGTACAGGATGCTAACAGAAAATGCAAAGTCATGGTGAAGAAGCACAGAACGAGGAAAGCAACTACCAGATGGACACGGCAGCAGATGGTTAGAGACAGAATAGAGATGGCACCCAGTCAGAAGGAAGTCACCAACTCGAAGTACCAGAAGATAAGACTTATCCACTGGACGATAAGGGCCAGAACTAAGTCAATAACTTGTTTTACACATTACGATAAAAATTCAGTACTCTGGACTTGGGCTGTGCAATCTCCTCCTGAGAGTCCATGCCCATTAGTCTGCTGATGTGCTCTGACCTGATCCTGGATTTGGTCAGGTTCATCCTCAAAGCCTTGGTTGAAGTCATTGTGGCAGTGTTCTGTTGGTGCCGGAAGCCCTCATGATGTCCTGTCTGAGTACCTCTGAGACACCCTGAAATCACAGAATCCCACTCCAGACTCTGGTGACCTGCAGAGTGAGAGCACAGCAAATCATTAGCGTGAAACCTGCTTTTAGGGAAGCGGAGGTGATGACTTAGTAACACCAAGACTAACCTTGGAGTCCCGGTGCAGCCTGGTCTGAACCTGCATGTGGTTTTTAATTAATGTAACCAATGCAGCCTTTGGGGGCACTTTGGGGTGCTAGCACCTTTCCCTGTCTGTGCTGGAGTGTGTGTGTTTTTAACCAAAATGTAGGAGTTAAGTGTGTTTTTAACCAAGAGATTAAATCAAGCGTAACACTAATGCCAAGCTTCACAGTCATGTATTTCCGCTTGTGGTCCCCGATACTTCCCCAGGTGCTCACGACAGTCACTGTCTCCAGAGCAGAAATGGCACCTAAGATAAAACACAGCCCGAGCCACGGGGTGTTCAGAAACCAGTTTTTGTTTTTTCCAAAGCTCAAGGTTCCCAAGGATACCCAGAGGCAGCAGCCTGTGTGAGTAACCCCAACTTTCATGAAGGCCAGAATTCAAGATTCCAGAAGAACTTTGTCTATCTCTTTCACTGTGTCCTCTTTTGGGCCACAGTCTCACTATGGATCTTTGATAAAAATCTGCAGTAAACGGTAATTCAACACTATGTGGTTTGTAAGCTATCAGTTACCTTACAGTGAAGAAGGAAGCAGAATAAAAACACTCAACAATTATATTACATCAACTGCCTGAAATAACCAATAGAGCTATGACCCTACACCCTTTGAATGAGGAAACAAATCTCAGGAAGCATTTGTTGATGTACGAGCAGTATCAGCACCCGGTTTCCATGTGCCTCGACAGTAACTGCATTCTATGAAACCTCTGATTCATGTGAATACAATACAGCAACATTTATCTATAAACCACTCCGTGACAGAAGAGGAAATCTAATGTTACTCTAACTTGTAAAATCATAGCTCAAACTTCAGACACTTCTGGTTATGATACTTACAACTCTGCTAGGTTTCCCAGTAAGAATTTCTAGTCTGAGAGTTACAAATCTAACCCATTAGTTCAATAATTGAAGAGAAAGAAAAACTGCTTCCTAAATCTAGAAAATATGAGCAGTAAGCCCACAGAAGCCCATGGTATCTTTTCATTTCTTCAGTCACGTGCAGTTACTTCCTGTTCTGCCTGGTCCTACGTCAGCCGCGGTCTTCGAGCCCATCGTTTCCTTTCCACGAGCTTCCAAAATCTCGACTCCGAGTTCTCTTCACGTGTCAAATTCCCTTTTGGTTGAGATACACTGCTCAAACGTTTTCAGAAAATCAGCAAAGTGAAACCTTATCTGTAGATGACAAAACATAACATGCCCATGATTAATGTATAAAATAAATACTCCTAAGAGTCAAAGACCTGATACAAGTTCATTTCAAGCAAAATACAAAGGCCAAATCAATCTGTCAAAAAAAACTTTACAGAATATTTCTAAACATAACCATATTTTTCAATAAGTTCAGCTAGCATACACAATAATCCTGAGGCAAATACCACACAGCCAGCATACACCATAATCATTTATACATCAAGACTGTCAAGTCTCTAAATACCTAAATAGTATAAACATCAACTCATAGGTAAATAATTCAAATTTCCGGTTAGAACATTTGGTGTGATGAGGCTGAGTTAAAAAACAAATTCTAGTCAGGTTAGCAACTAAGAAATAATAATAAAATTATGACAGAATATTACACATTTGTTAGCTAATGTTAGGCAAAACAGAAGGGGAAATTACTACCATACATTTGTAACCCAACAAGAATCAGGCCCTGCTCTTCCTATTTCCCTGTTCCACATGATTTCTTAAGGAAAGCCCTCCAGCATTTTACCTTTATAAAAAGATACCTGGGATTACTCAAGAAGCTTCTGATGTGTCAGGAGTTTACTACAGGCTATCAAGAAACAATACAAAAGTTATTTAACTAAAGATCGTTCAGTAAAAAACCTTAACGTTCTCTTCTATTGTTGCAATTCCTGCAGCTTGGTATTTGACTCAGAAGTCTAATTCTAATAAGAAGACAAACATTTGCCTTTAAGGGAGTTTACATAAAGAATAATTAAACCTTTCTTCAGAAATCAGAGAAAACTTTGTTATTTTAATAACACAATTCTTCGTTTTATATTTTATCTACTATCAAAGCTCTTAAAAACCTCACAAATTAAATGGTTCAGCTTTTGTCAGACAAAGGAAACTTTTGATCATATCAAACAAGTATTTCTGAATAAATCTTATAGCGTAGCCCTTTAAATAGCAAAGAAGAATTTACTCACTAACAGAACACATATGTATGAGTACATGTACACACACACAGACACACAAGGTCTGACAATTAAGTTCACAAACTCAACATATAAAAACTGTTACATGTGAAATTTATACGTGAATGTACATTTTCACTCAGTTATGTTAAAAAAAAAACTGCTACATGTGATATATGTCAAGCAAACCTACAAACTTAATTGTTCTAAGTGCTACATACCTTGCTCCTGAATTATCACTATGGTTACCTTCAAAATACTCCCTTTGGGAGCTATGAACCAACACCAGCGCCTAGTCTATCCTTCAAAGTAACTTTGGAACTCTTTTACTGGAATGGCCGTCGCACACTGTGGCATAGTGGGGCAAGCTCATGAACCTAAATATATAGTTGTCTGAGTGGTTTTTAGCCAGCACACAGATAGTTGTATTGGAACACCCTCCCTGCTCACCTGATCTGGCCCCCAGTGACTTTTTTCCTTACCCACAGATAAAGGAAATATTGAAAGAAGGACATTTTGATGACAATCAGGACATCAAGAGCAACACAATGACAGCTCTGATGGCCTTTCCAGAAAAAGAGTTCTAAAACTGCTTTGAAGGGTGGACCAGGCTCTGGCATCAGTGCAGAGCTTCCCAAGGGAGTACTTTGAAGGTGACCGTAGTAATATTCAGCAATGGGTTACAAGGACCAACAACTGAGTCCATGAGGTCATCCCAAAAAAGTGCTCCAAATCTCACTGCTGAATATCACTATCATTACCTCCAAAGTACAGTTGGGGGTCCCAGCTGAAATTTGGGGTTCCCTTCATGGTCACCAGTATGTTTTCATCAGACTGCGAAAAAGAATTTTTTGAGGAGGCTTGTCTGGGCCATGACAGAAATCTTTACTGGAAAATGAAAGCATCTGAAAGTGGGGTAGCAACAGCCTGGATAGCAGTCCTCTAGGTTCTGCCACTAAGTGAGTTTGGGGTTTAGTTCTTATAGGCCATATATGCCCAGGGTATAGCTGGTGCCAGCCAATCAGCGATGGGGCTCTGAAATACTTCCTGTTTTGGCAAGCAGGTACGTATCACCTGGCTGCACCCATATGCAGATTTCAAAAGGATTCTTCCCACAGGGCTTCTGGAATTGGCAGCAGGACTTACTATGTGGTGTCATACTTGGGCAGCTTCCTGCTCCCTTGGTGTGATACCCTGGTCCTGATGGGGCTCTCTGGTGCTTGCATTGGAAGGGCATACAGCAGCCACCTTTGTCTCATCTGCACATGACTGAGTTGGGTCTACACAGACATCTCGGAAAAACCAGAGACAATTGAAGCAACTCATCCCCAGGTATGGGTGGCAAAATTAAGTTGATGATCACTCTGGAATGCTCCAAGGTGTGATCAGGCTGGCCCTTCTCATCCCCAACAGTATAAATTATTAACAGGGTTAACTGGGATTATCAAAACTGTAATTGTGGAAACTGTCAAAATAAGAGGGTAGACTACGGGGGGAGATGCTCCTTGATTAGTCGAGTCCCTGATCCTAAAATTCCTTCAAGGGTTTCCTATGCTGACACCTGTGAGGCTTAGAGCAAGAGAATCAACTTCTCCCAGGTGACATACATCAGAGTTCAGAAAGGATAAAGATGAGGTGATTTTTGGAGAATGTGACAAGATTATAAGGAAACTGCAGGCCACATAAAAGGCTGGTACCTGATTAAGCTGATCCTTTGGACTCTTTGCTCTATTGACGGCCTATGGGAGGGGAGAATTGTCCTCCAAATATGGAAGAACCATGGCTACAAAAGTCAAGGGGTAGATTCTGCTGTCACTGATTACTCATGGGTGGGGCCTTTCTAATCACGGTCTTGTAACTCCCCCTCAGTTGACTTGGCAGGACTGTGAAATGGTGTGTAATTGGGGCCTACCAGGACCGTGTGATGGGTTAGTTGTGGTCGGTTTTGCCTTAAAAGTGTGACAACTGCAGAGCCCAGGAAGAGGGTGGTACTACCACCAAAAAAGAACAAACAGGATCAGAAAGAGCATCCTGTGGGCACAGGATCCCCTGCTGAGAGGCTCCTGGAAGCAGGACACAGAGAGAAAGACAGAACAGTCTGTAACTCTGAAAACTTTAAGAAGCAGGGGCGTAAAAAACCCAGTAGCAGGAGACAGCACAGTGGCCTTCCCAGCCCACAAAGATCAAGCTGAGTGCCCATGGGCAGAGACTGAGGGCCAAAAAGAAGTGTGTCCATCAGCACAGCTTCAGAGAGACTCTCCTGATGGAAGAGATGAATCCTGAGTGTTCTTTAGCCTGAATAATAACTGTTACGTCACTCAAACACCTGATCACTGTGAATGTGGTCTGTCAGTTCTTTGTGGCAACTGCAATGAAAGACTTAACTTAGCTGTCAAGGCTGTGGGAGGGATGACAGCTGTGAGAATTGGTAAGACAGCAGAGAAAAGGGTCATATCTGACCCTGCCTCATAAGACTGAACCAGCCTTGGGATGTTGATCTCGATCCTCCTTACCCTCATGAGGTTGGTGGAGGTCAGACACTGCTCCCGTGTCATTTCACAATCACTGAAAAGTGACTGCACCAGCATATCGACGGAATGGCCAGAAATTCACTCAGAACAGGATGCAGAATAAACGATACCACTGCTGATGTTAGAGAATCCTGGCTGAAACCAGAGAAGACCAGGAAGTTGTTTACCTGTGTTTCACCAACCATGTAAAGACAGCTATGTGGATGGTAACAAATTATGCCTAACACTGCCAAGAATGGGAATTCCAGAACACTTAACTGTGTTCATAAGAAACCTTTAAAAAGACCTAGAGGCAGACACTCAAACAGAACAATGGGATACCACACGGTATCAGGCCCGGAAAACCATGTGTCTCAGACTTGTACCCTTTCACTAATCTGAGCTGTACACTGAGGAAATAATCCAAGAAGCTGAGCTATCTGAAGAAGAACACAGCACCAGGTTTGGAGGCAGGCTCATTAACAACCCGTGATGCACCAACGACACAGCCGATCTGGGGCAAAGAGAACAGGACTTGGAGCACATACTGATGAAGATGAGAGATCACAACGAGAAAACAGAAGCCCTCACAACTGGACCAGTAAGAAACACTTATGATGAATGGACAAACTACTCAAGTTGTCGAGAATTTGCTTGCATCCACAAACAATGTCCAAGGAAGCATCACTCAAGAAATCAAAGGATGTATCGCATTCATCAAACCTGCTGCAAAATATTTCTGTCAAGTGTGAAAAGGAAAGATATCACTGCAGGCACTAAGGCATGTCCAACTCAAGTCACAGTGTTTACAGTCACCTGATATTCATGGGAAAGCTGGACAATCAATAAGGACAACCCAAGAATAACTGATGCCTTTGAATTTTGTTGTGGCCTTAGTATACTGCATGCAGCATGGACTGCCAGAGTAACAAATAAATCTCTCTTGAAAAGAAAACAGCCAAAATGTTCATTAGAAATCGCACACACCTTGGACATGTAATGAGAACGGACCAGTCCCTGAAATAGGACACTATGCTTTTGTCAGAGGGTCTGCGAAAAACAGGAAGGCCTTCGGCAAGAGGGACACAGTGGCTGCAAAAATAGGACTGGGAGTAGGACCACGCTGTTGTGCAAAGACTTGATAGGAGCCAGAATGGATTTGACGGCACCTAACAACAACAACTCCTGGAAATGACTTTTAAGGAAGACCTTGTTATCTGGCTGTGCATGCAGACGACTGAACTGACTTGTAGAATACCTTCCACTGCACTGTGCTTTCCTGTTCCAAAAGATGACTCAGTAGTGTCCACGCATATTTATCACACATTCCCACAGTACACTGGGCTTATGAAATTGTATGTTTTCATTTCCCCCATGTGGACACTGGGGAAAGTACTCAGTCTCACATCAGTAACTACAAAGATCTTGTAGGCTCTATGGACATGCTAACCCCAAACCCAATGAAAACTACTGCCATCAAGTTGATTCCAACTCACAGGGACCCTACAGACAGAGTAGAGCTGTCCCATAGGGTTTCCAAGAGTCAGCTGGTGGATTGAAAATACTGACCCTGTGGTGAGCAGTTACGCTCTTAACCACTTCAGCACCAAGGCCCCATATGCAAACTAATCTTTAAGACAGAGTTATTTGAAAACTTGCTATAATTCTGTGGTAATAAAGAAAATGCTGCATTGACATAAAGTTGATCAAGTAAAGGATCCTTCAATAACGAGGTCCCGTTTGGACACCTCACAGAGGCTGTATTTGTAAAGCCACAACACCCACATTTACCATGTTTTTTGATTAGTCTTGACAAATAGCCATGAAACGTTACATGACCCCAAAACATGTAGAAATTAAAGATTATTATAAAAATGGGTGTTCAGTTTGCCACGTACCCTATGTCTTACGTGAAATTTATGATGTACATAATTTTCCCCAGTGTGAATAATTCAATGTTTAATCAAAAAATTGAGAAAACCAGGTCTGCTGCCAATCAAACCGCCTGTGCATCAAGGAACCACACGTTCCAACGAAGACATCACCACTGTCCGTCAGAGCGCATGCAGGAATCCATCCCAGTCAATTGCTCACTGAGCACAAGAACAGGGTCCTTCAATGACCACAGTTGAGCCGATTTTGCTGGGACAAGGTAGGGAGGAGATTCCAGGTGGTATCTGCCCACCATGTACTACCAGCTCTTACAAGGTCAGGGTCTTCAACAGTGGTGGAAGCCACAGCCAAAGTAACTAGGTACCAAGCAGGGGCTCCACGCCCTCAGTGGCTTCCCTGAGGAGTCCCCATGGGGCCTGGTGCAGTGGACAGGACATGTAGGAGGGCTGGAAGAGGAACACTTACTCCTGGGATCAGGGGCTCAGGTTGGCAGGTGTTAGGGGGAGGGATTTCAGGTCAGAGGAACCAGAGCTCTCTGCCCATTTCTGAACTAGGTTGTTTTGTCCTTTTTGTTGGTGACTTTCAGGAGCTTTCTGGATATTCACTTTGGATACTGAACCCTTATCCCACAGACAGTTTCCAAATATCTTCTCCCACTCAGCAAATTTTGATAGTGTTCTCTGAGGCCCAGACATAATCATTTTGTTGAAGTCCCCCTTAGACCTGTGTTTTCTGTGTTACTCATTTCTTGGTGTATCTAAGAATCTACCTATGAATCAGGCACTGAAAACCCTAGGGAGCACAGGTGTCCTCTGACACACACAGGGTCACTATGGTCAGAATGTCCTGGATGGTGACTGGTTTCTTTTCTCACCTTCTCTCTGCTTCGTGTGTCCTTTCTCCCACTAAAGGTAAGTCTGTGTGACTCACTACAATTCCAGGTGGTGGGAGGAGGAGCATATAATGTCATGGCCAAAAAAGCTGTGAATCCTCTGCCTTGTTGTCAGTATCTGTATTGTGGGTTCAGCCCACCATTGTGTATCTGTTAATGTGACACTAGTTTCTGGATGTTGTCGATGTCAACAGTTAAGGAGCAAGGGTCATCTCTGAGTGTGAGGTTTATGAAGGAAGCTGGCCAGGAGAGGGCATGGACCATGTACTGAAGTTAGGATGCCAGAGCAAGTTAAACAGAGTTAGTGGATTGATGTACTTTTAGAGTAGATGTCAACTGTATTATATACTTTATTGTTTTCTGTCTCTGATTCCTGTTTTCGGTAGGGGACCACCTGCTCTATCATCCCTGCGCTAGGAGAAATTCTTATACCACAACCATTACAGGAAATATAATGTGCATCATCTGTAAGACATTATGCAGACTGAAATCAGTCTGATGAAAAAGGACAAGTACTGTATGAGATCACTACCATAAGGACTTCAGAAAAGGTTAAAGCACAGAAGATAATAATCTTTGATGGTTACAAGGGTGGGGCGGGAAGGAAAGGGGTATTCATAGATTAGACAGCAGACAGGAATTAGGTTAGGTAAAGGGAATGACAGGATACAGTGGAAGGGAGGTTAGCACAACTGGATCATACCAAAACCTAAAAGGTTTTCAAAATGAAACCCAATGTTTTGAAGGACAGAGCAGCAGGAACAGCCACCTGGGGACCACAGTTTCTGGGGATATCTAGGCTAATTAGCACAATTAAGCTGTTTCAAGAAAATGTTCTGCATACCACTTTGGTGACTGGCATCTGGCCTCTTCAAAACTACCAAGTGTCCATCTAGGTGGCATCAACTGGTCCAATCCACCTGGAGCAGTGGTGAATAAAGGACATCAAAGAAAAGCAGAAAACACAAACCCAGCATACAGAAGGGAAGACGTGATCCAGAGACTTCAACAGCATGAGAGAGGAGAACTGGATGGTACCGGGCCACCACCAGTGGCTGCGCTGACATGGAACACAAGGTAAAGTCCCTGATGTAGCAGGAGGAAGACGGGTGTGCAAATAAGAACTCTACTAAAACACCACATGCTATCAAAAAGTCTACATTTGATGGTCTGTCAGACAGAGGGTTCACTCAAGATATGGCCCCTACACTCTCTGTTAGCGCAGAGCCAAAAGAGGACCAAAGACAACTCTTCAGACAAAGACTGGACTGTAAGACACACAGTGATGCTGGCAAAGAGGGTGCGTCTTGGCTTAAACATACACACAAGGCTAGCTGAGCAGTTCCTCTCCAGAGGTGAGAGGACAGTGCAGGGGGACAGGAGTTAGTTGAATGGATATGGGAAATACAGGGTGGAAAGAAAGAGTGTGCTGTCACAGGGTGGTGGGGGTGAGAGCGGTTAGGCTTGCCCAGTAATGTGTGCTTGGGGTTTTACACGACACATTGATTTGGATTGTATACTTTTACTTACAGGACAATAAGAGAGTTAAAAAGAGAGAGACAGAGTCAATACCAAAGCAGAGAGATCTTACAAGCAATAAGAAAGAACAGCCAGGAGCAGAGAACCGTCCTCAGAACCTGGGATCTTAGCACTAAGGATCCCGTGGAAATGCGAGACAGAAAGATCAGGAAGTTTGGGCAGAGAAACAACAGTAGGAGACCGTTGCGGGCTCTCTGGCCCAGAGAGGAAGAAAGCTTGCTGGTGGAGTAGGGTGCCTCTGGCAATCATCAGCACCTAAGTTCTGTGTGGGAGGCAATGAATTACTGAAACCAGTAGAGGAAGTACAGAGTGCCGCGAACGGACAGGTGGTGTCAGAACTGGCCAAGATGGATGAGAGAAGAGACAAATCTGAATTCTGCCTCACAGTCATGTTCTGAACCACTAACATCTATTTGATCACATCCATTACTTTCCTGATCCACAACCAAACTGTATCTAAGCCTCCTCACATTCTTCCTGACTTTCTTCCTAACAAGCACCCACCTGATGTCCTTCATTCACTGTTGACATCTCCAAAAATCTATCTGGAGCCCAGGAACTGGAGTGTTCTATTTTAAATCTCAGATACACTCTGCCCTATCTCTGCTGAATACCCAACAGTGCCTGTCTACTGGCCTTCAAAAAACGCAGAGTAGTCAGCCCAGTTCTAAAGGACCTGCCTGCCATGGCCTCCTCCAACGAGGCTCACACCACCCCCAAATCCCAACGCATGGTTTCTTTTTGCTGCTTCGGTAATCCCTGACTTTCATTAAGGAATGCAGATACTGAGTGCTCTGCTCCCTCAGGGATTTACACACTAATATTTCCCAAATGATTCTTTCCACCCTGATCCATCTCAGATGTCATCAGCTCTACTCAACCATGTATGGAGCTGAGTCTAACTAATTTTTTGACTCTTTCCTTAAATAATCTGCAATCTATCCTGACTCTCAGGATAGGTCCTTTTAGTAAAGCTATTAGATGTCCCTGGTTTTTCATTATTTATTTAAAACTGTCTTCCATGTGAGACTGTAAACCTATGGGCAGACTCTCTCTGTATTGTTTTCTTGTTCTTTCTGGCCTGTGTCACTGATCGTTAAGGACACACACAGATTATCACCTGCTGTATGTACTCTTAGGAAACCCTGCTGGCACAGTGCTTCAGTGCTACATCAACTAACCAAAAAGTTGGCAGGTCAATCCCACCAGGTGCTCCTTGGAAACTTTATGGAGCCATTCGACCCTGGTCTACAGGGTCACTATGAGACAGCATTGACTCGATGGCAATAAGTTCAGGCTCTTTGGGCATACACTCTTGAGCAGTACTATGCAAATGGAAGTTTCACTGAAGGCACATAGGTTCTCTTTCTCAACAGTGCACAAAGGTAGACACTTGCCCTATGTGGCTACCAAGCACTTGAACTCCACTCGTTCTTCTGAATCAAAAGGGTGTGAAAGTTGCCATCATCACAACGGAGAACCTGAGAGCTTGGTTCCTGCAAACCTGTAACACAGGATATACAGAGCTTGGAAAGGGAACACTCAGTCCAGCTGGGTTGTGTTTACATTATGAAAGTCTACCTCAACTGGCAGGAGGGGCACTATCAGAGAAGGTGACATCTGAAGTGAGTCCATGAGATGCCTAAGGTTACAATGTTTTCTTCAATCAGAGGAAATACCTAGTGCAAAGGGTGAAAGGCAAAGAAAATCTTCACCTCAGTGAAAAGTCTTAAAAAGTGTACTGTGCCTCATGACACGGGGCCTCTGGATTTCACCCCAAACAGCATTTCTACCAGCATTTTACCAAGCATCAGTTTCCTTTACAGAGATAGATACCTTAAGGAGGAAAGAGCCTCTCTTCTTCCCAAGATCCCACTTGGACTGCAGATATTATTTAGAGGAGGAACAATCAGCTAATACTCCACAACACATCTTCTGGATCCAGTCTCAAGGTGTTCTTAGGGTGGGGTAGAGCCACAGAGAGACCAAGTGGGATGCTGCTCCCAAAACACCTAAAGTGTGGAAGCGGTTTTAGAATTTGGTAATGCTTACAGCCTGGGAGACTTTGTGTGTGCCTAACAGGAAAAGCCTAGATTGTCAAAGACAAAGCTGACGAGGCTCCAAAGGAAGTCAGGACGGCCATACGTCAATTCTCTCTCAGTTGTAGAGAACACACAGGATGCCAGCAAGAGAACGCTGCTAGAAAGATGCATGTTAAATGGGCTTCTGGTGAGGCTTTAAAAGAAGATGACAAACACAGGGTTGGTCAGTGGAAGAAAGCAGATGCTTTTTACACACGAAGAACTCGTCTGAATTACCTTCCAAAGTTTGGTGGCAGGCAGACTTTTAAGTGATGGATTTCCATAATTAGCTGAGGAGGTTTCTCAGGAAGATCATAAAAGTGCAGCGTGGGATCTCCTTGATGCCTAGAGTGAAAAAGTAAGGAGAAAGAAATGGACTTAAAAATGAACTGTGCAAAATTAAAACAAAACTTAAAGACATGGAAACTTCTGCTATACAAAGGACATGTAGTCTAGAATTTTCACCAAGCATACGGCTGCATCATCTTTTGTAAAAGAGATTAAGCCAGTCACTGATGACTCTAACCAACTACCAGAGCAGCAAAGTCATCAGATAAGGCAGAAGGGGACAGAGAAGGAACAAATGGAAACAACACTGTCTGTCTCTTTGAGTTGCATAGACAGCGAACTGGTCAAAGGAGCTACAACTCTTGACTTTCAGGAAAAGCACAGGGCCATGCTTGGAGCATTCCAAACATCAGCAGACATGCTGGAAGGAGCACGGGAAACAGGCAGGGCCACCTCAGCTTCACAGTATAGAGTTGCAGCCTTTGTTATAGTTACCTAGTGCAGCTTTAATGAAAATACCACAAGCAGATGGCTTTAAAAAAGAATTTTGCTTTAGATTTTTATTATGATTAAGTACACAATCCAAGTCAATTTTGCACACCCGCCTCTGTACAACTCTATCTGCTCTGCCTACCCTGTGACAGCACACTCCTCCTTCTCACTCTTTACTACTAGTATTCTCCCAGTGAGCCCCTGTCCCCTCCTCTCCACCTTTTCCTCTCTCCTCTACAAAGAAATCGGCAGTGCAGCCTTCTAGAAATGGGTAACACCATAAAGTGCACACACCACATGCTCACTCTGTGTCCCCAAATCCAGTCCATTCTTAGTCTGAAGTGTTGACCTCAGTGCTGGTCTCAGGTCTGAGGCAGCAGCAAGTCTAGGGACCATGTTTCCAGGGGACCCTCCAGGTTTTCAGACCATCTCTTCTGGTGTTTTAGTAGAGCTCTTCACCTGCACATCTCTTTTTCTCCTTTATGTCAGGGACTCTATATCGTGTTTCCTATCAAGAAAAATTTTATTGGTCACATCCAGTAAGTTAAAAGATCAAATTCATGGTGACAGCTCCTGCGGGAGGCTTTCTCTGCAGGCACTGGAGGAAGCTCCTCGTCCTCAATGTCCCCCTGGACTGGAGGCTTCTGAGGCACAGGGACCCTGGGCTTTTCCAAAGGATGCGCTCAGCTCCTGCCACTGCTTTTTGGTGGCATGAGGTCCTCAAATCTTAGCTTGCCTTCCTTCCTGTTATGTTCCAAGAGGCCACATCAAGCCACAAGACAATCCCACACATTAAGTTCTGCCCCACCAACTCAACTGTAGCCCATCCATCCTAATTAACATCAGAGAGACAGGGTCTACAACAGGAAAGACATTACACAATACCGGGAATCATGGCCTAGCTAAATGGCTACACAGATTTCGGGAGGAACACAATTCAATCCATGACAGCCTTCTAGGTTTTAAAGACTCAGATCTTCATCCACTCAGTTCTGGGGGATGGGATCACTGCCCAAAGCTGAGGTGACAAGCTGCCATGCCCAGAGGGCCTTCTGGAGCTCAAGGCATGAAGCTGCCACTGACATGGACCAGGAGAATAGGATCCCTCAAACCAAGGGGCTTCAGGTGCCATCCTAGTGGGCCTGGAAGGTGCAGCTGAATCCCAGAGCCTAGGGTCCTCCACGGAGAATCCAGAGAGCATGTCCCACACTGCCAGAGTCCACAAGACAGGAATAATTTCCAGATGGTACCAAAAAGCACAGGATTATTTTATAGCTTCGACAGCTAACATAAATTGTTCTGCTGGATTTTGAACTTGCTTGGTGCCCGCTATCCTTTTTTTTCCTTCAATTTCCCCCATTTGGAAGGGAAATGTTTACCTTGTGCCTGTGGCACCACTGTACTTCAGAAACAGTCTTTTAGATTCCATAGGCCTACAGATTCAGAATTTGGCACCTGATAAAATAGTCCTAAAGTCTCAATTATGTTTGATAGACATGATTCAGAAGATGCGATTCTGGTCTTGGAGTTGATTTAAGATGACTCAGATAATGTGATGGGGTGATTCTGTTTTGTATGTTTCAAGGACATGAATTTGGAGGCCAATGTGTGGAAGCAAACACTGATGGCATAGTGGTTAAGCGCTATGGCTGCTAACCAAACACTGAGCAGTTGAAATGCACCAGGCACTCCTCATAAGCTCTACAGGTCAGTTCTACTCTGCCCTATAGGGTCACTATGTGTTGGAATTGACTCCATGGCAGAGGTTTTGTAAGAGTGGAATCTTATGGACTGAATGTGTTGCCCCCAAATCTGTGTTGTCAATCCTAGCCTCTATGCTATGGTTATAAGCCTATCTGGGAATGGGTGGTCTTAGTTATGTGAATGATGCAGGATTAGTGTAGGGCATTATCCTGAGTCAATCTTTTTTGAGATATTAAAGGGATTAAATGAGCCAGCCAGAAATCAGAAATGGGGAAATGAGGTACCAAGCCACGTGAAGATCACCCAAGGACAGAAGTTCAAAGAAACAAAGACCAGAGCATGCACGTAGTCTTCTCCTAGAGCACCCATCAAAACTCAGACTTGAGTTGCCTAAATGGTAAGAAAAGAAATGTGTTTGTTCAAGCAACCCAGTTTGCTCTGTCTGTCACAGCAGTACTAGAGAACTAAAGGGACCCTAGTGGCACAGTGGGTAAGGGCTCAGCTGCCAATCATAAAGTCAGCAGTTCAAATTCACCAGCAGCTCCTTGGCAACCCTACGGGGCAGTTCTACTCTGTCTTACAGAATCCCTACAAGATGGTAGCTACTCAAGGGCACTCAACAATGACAACTAACTGAATAAAATACTTTTGTAACAAGGTTCACAGGAGTACTATTGAGAGGGGTGAACAGTGGAAATAACTCAAATTCCCATCTGCAGATGCATGGATAAACAGTAAGTCCATATAATGGAGTACTATCCAGTCATAAAAAGAAATGAAGTTTTCATAAATGCTACAACATGAACCTTGAAAATACTAAATGAAATGAGTCAGACACAAAAGGACAAGTATTTTATGAACTTACTTGCATGAAATACCTAGAATAGGCAAGTGTATAGAGACTGAAGTTTATTAGTGGACAAACCAAACCCACTGCCGTCGAGTCAGGTCTGATTCATAGCGACCCTATAGATCAGAGCACAACTGCCCCCCGGAGTTTCCAAGGAGCGCCTGGTGGATGTGATCTGCCGACCTCTTGGTTAGCAGATGTAGCACATGACACCACCAGGGTTTCTTTATTTTAGTAGTTACCGGGGGCTAAATGGAGGGAGGAAGTGGAGTTATAGCTGCAGCAGAAACCGGTTTCTGCTGAGGGTGATGGAGAAGTCTGGACACTGGTAGTGGCGATGGTTGTACACACAGCCAGAGTTAATGTTACTAAACAGGGAAAAAAACTTAAAAAGGAAAAAAATGTTACATTTATTTTACCAAACACATACAAATGCAAATTAGAGTGACATGAACATTAAGACACGATCAAATAAATAAATAAAGCAACTTAGTGTCTTGGACTCAGTGTGTTAAGCAAAATGGGGAGAATTTAGATACCATGGCAACAAAGAGAGGAAAGTGGCTATTTCCAGATTTTCATGCCCACCTTAGGCTGTACTCACCTATGAGAAACTATAGTGTGCAAATGCACTCCACAAGGCCATCAAACCTTCGTCACCTTCTTAACGTGAAAAAAAGAACTACTTCTAGGGTAAGAAAAAAAACCCAAAAACCTGAGAGTTGTAATTTTACACAGGTTAAAACAAAAAAGAGACTACGTTAACGGCATTTGAGTTAGCAATCATTTCACAAACTTGACACTTAAGACACTTCACCCATTTGAAATAAAATATATAGTTGCTCCTGGACCTTCTGGTGTTAGTTACCGTGGAGCGGATTTCAACTGATGGTCACTGCATATGTGCAGAGGATAACTTCTCCACATGGTTTTCAAGGGTGGGACCTTTGGTAACAGATCACCAGGCTTCTCTTCCAAGACATAGCTGGGTAGGTTTGAAGTCATGACCTTTCAGCTAGTAATCTTAACCATTTACGCCTTCCAGGGACTCCCTACTTGGCTTTTTATGATCTATATTTTCTCCTATTTTCTTATACTTACATTCCATAGATTGGAGAAATGTGTTTAGGACCTCCATTCTACATTACATTTAGTTTCAAGGGAAACATATTCTCTAGTCATACTACAGATGCCACACATTCCTTACTCAATTTAAGTGTTACTTCTTTATGTTCAAAACTCTAAATTACAATTCTCTAGAAGTTGCACATTTCCCATTTATTTAAGGAAGGACTGTGTAAAATAATTATTACAAATGACGAGGTAACATTTGCAGTGATGCGGCATGGCTGCCAAAGAATGAGTGAATCCGTCTCAGAAGTAAACCTGAATGCTCCCTAGATGCAAAGATGAAAAGACTGTATCTCACATAGTTTGGCCATGTTATCATGAGGGATGAGTCCCTACAGAAGACCATCATGCTTGGTAAACTACAGAGAGACGGCTTGATACAATAACTACAATTAATGCAAGCATAAAAAAATGATTTTATAAAGCCACAGGCCAGTCAACATCTTGTCCTATTGTACACGGGGTCACTAGGGGTTGTAACTCAAGAGACAGTAATGTAATAATGTGTGACTGACCCTCGAGGATCTACTCAAGTATTGTGATTTGTTCTGAGGTTGAACCACTGACCTTTCAATCAGCAGCTGAGTGCATCACCATAGCGCACCACCAACAGTCCTCTTTATAACATACGCCTCCCATTTGGCCTTCATTGTTACACTCACTATTATGAACCTGGCAATATGAATGCCTTTGGCTCCAAGAAGCCTTCAACCTCATAGCAAAAACTATAGCTGAATCACCAGGATCTAAGCTGGCTCAGATCCTGTCTCAGCTAACCACTAAATTCTCTGACAATCACTGGGTGTTTGATCTTGATAAATCCCTCATCGGCCACATTACACTGTATCTGCAGACCACGTAGGAATGGCCATATTGTTTGTCACATAATCATGATGAAAATGTGTGCTTTATAGTCACAGAAATGCTAGGAAACGTGCCTGTTATTTGCCTCCTGACTTTGGGATAAATTTGAGACAGATATGGGGAAAGATGTAGCAGTCGGCTTCCAGAAAGATTACAGCCTTCCAAACTCTATGGGGCAGGCCACACGGTCGCTACGAATCAAACCTGACTTCAGGGCAATCTTTTTATAAAATGTTTCTAAATCCACTTACTAATTTTCAACTCATGGTTTAAATTCATATCTTAAACTCCTATAGCCATTGAAAAAAACAGATATATACAAACCTCATCATCATCTTATTTTGTGTATGAACAGCAACACTCAGAGTGCTACCGCACACCAGACAGGGTGGACGCAGGGTATTCAGAGTCCGGCCAACCACCCTGAGCTTCCCGACTGTGTTTTTCAAAAAACGTCCAAGTTGATTCTGCTGACCCGAAAAACCACTTTTCCTGAGCGACAGTCCCATGACTTTACTCGTTATTGCACCCAGAGACACTGCACCACCCACCTACCACGCATCCAGCCTGTGGTAGTTAAGACAGCGGGTGTGCCCAGTAGCCTGGGAGCCACAAGGCGGCCGTTGAAGAAAGACGTTGGAGGGAGCTCCCCCCATGGAACACGCACCCTCCAGACACCTTTTCCCGTCTACACAGTCCAGCTAATGGCACGGCCCAAGACTCTCGAAGGATGTGTAAGACAGCAGGAACACAGCCTTCAGCTCCGTGGGCTGTACTTGCTTCTGGACCAAGCAAAACACACACAGACCCAAAACCTCCCTCACACAAGTGCTGTGGCGGGACCCAGCATGGCTGCCGGGCCGCAGATTAGCCCTTCCGCTTCCGGTTTTTGGCAATCCTGTCCTGCAATCTCATGGGCTCAGGACCCAGGCACAGAGGGCTCCACCTAGTGGCCGTGGAGTTCAGTGCCTTTCCCTTGGACTAAGGATCCACCTGCTGACGGCTCGACTGCCTCTGTAAACAAAAGCCTGAGTGTTCTGAAATGCCCACAACTTAAAGACAATTCAGAAGGCAAAGATTTCTAATATGCCCGGGTAGCAAAGGAAGATGTATTTGCATACTTCTCCATTTGACAGTTAATATCTACCCCTCATATATATTTGCCAGTCTTTAAAATTGTTCTAAGTGCCTCCTTTGGCTTCTCTTTCATGGTTTGTCTTCTCTTGCATACCAGGTGTCTTTCCTTAGGAACAGGCCACTTACTCTGCAAACCCAGTCTGAATGCTGCAAGAGCTGAGGACAACTAAGATGGGTAATTTCCAGGACGAGAGGCGGGTAAGCACTGTTCTTTCTGAGATTAGAATTGCCACCCCTGCTCTTCTTTGTTCATTGTTAGCTTGATATATATTCTCCCATCCTTTAATTTTCAGTTTGTTCCTGTCTTTAGGTCTCAAGTGAGTTTCTTCTAGACAACATATGGATGGGTTGTGTCTTTTGATCCAAGATGACACTCGGTGTCTCTTTACTGGAGCATTCAGTCTATTCACATTCAATGTAATTATTGATAGGTATGTGTTCACTGCTGCCATTGTGATATGTTTATTTTTATGTCGATGTTTTCTCTGTTGTTCTTATTAGTCTGTTCTGGGACACTCTTTTGTGAGTTGATTTTTCACCTTTTTCAGAGCTGGTTTTATAGTTGTTGAGACTCGTGTGTTAGATTTCTTGAAATGGTAGGATACATCTTTGTTGTGCTTTACAGCTGCCTCTATGAACCCCCTTAATAAACTATTTATAAACCCAATTTTAATTACTACCAGTCTGGTCATCTTCCTCTCCATCTGGAAGGACTATAACGACTGTAGTACATCCCTCTTTTTATTATGATGACACCATAGTTTTCACGATGATCACTAGATTGCTTCTTTCCAGATCAAAGCTGTGATTTACTTTGGAGCCTTCCCTAAATGAGTAGAGTATTGAGTAGTGTGTCGTTCTAAAATATAAAGTTAATGGTTTCGTTCTTCTAAGCCAAAGCCAAGAACTTCTTTCAGTATTTCTTGTAGTTTGGGTTTGGTTTTTACAAAGTCTCTTGAGTTTCTGTTTATCTGGGAATGTCTTAATTTCATTTTCGTATTTGAAAGATAGTTTTGCAGGATATATAATTCTTGGTTGGAAGTTCTTCTCCTTCAAGACTCTGAATGTGTCATGCCACTGTCTCCATGCCAGCATGGTTTCTGCTGAGAAATCTGACGAGAGCCTACAGGGTTTCCCTCTGAATGTTAGCTTTGCCTTGAGTCTTGCTGCCTTTAAGAGTTGCTGCTTATGTTTCATTTTGTTAAGCTTGATTATAATATGTCTTGGAGTCTTTCTTTTGAGATCTATATTGGGTGGCGTACGATATGCATCTGAGATGTCTATATTCTCTTCCTTCATGATTTCTGGGAAGTTTTCTTTCAGCAGCTCAGCAACAATACTCTCTGTGTTCTCAGATGTCTCACCCTGTTCAGGGACTACAATTAATCGAAGGTTGTTCCTCTTAATAGAGTCCCACATGCTTCTTAAAGTTTCTTCATTTTTCTTGTTTCTTTTTTCTGATTTCTGCTCATAGATGGTGGCATCAGTAGCTCTGTCTTCCAAGTCAGAAATTCTTTTTTCCATTTGTTCCATTCTGTTTTCTTGGCTTTGCATGGAAGTTTCTATATCTTTGATTTTCTTCTTGATCTGCTGGATTTCAGAGTACTGGTGTTCCATCAGATCGAACAACTTGCTTAATTTTTCATTTTGTTCTGCTGCATTTTGCATAAGGTCTAGAAGGGCTCTGTATATAATCAATTTGTATTCACTTCCTGATGCTTTCATAAAAGTTTCTTCATCTGGAAAACCCCTTGGTTGCTTTGTTTGGGAGCCTTCTGAAGCCATGAGTGATTGCTTGTATGCCACAATTGTCTGTTGCTTTTTGGGTCCCATGTGAGTACATAGAGGCTGGAAGAGGTACTGTGAGGATGGATTGCAGATGTTTCTCTAGGCTGTCTTCAAATGTAAAGCAAACGGTATCTGACCAGTTCACAAGTCAGTTAGGTTTTCAGGTGTAGAGGTCCCTCTTCTCATCCGACAAAGTAAGCACCACTGTATCCAACCCCAGATGATAACAAACTAGCTCCGAATACAGCAATGCTACTGCTCTGTTGGCCTCTACTGACAGGGCCTAGCCTTATCCAACACTGCGTCGAGTACTGGTTTTGTGATAGAAAAGTGCTCTCCTGTGGGCAGGTTCTGGCTCCCAAGCTAAGAATTAGGTCCAGCTGTGGCCACCATACCCAATATGGCGTCCTCCACACAGGCAGCAGACAGAGGGGCTAAAGGTGCCGAGAGGTAGTCATTCCTTTCCTTCTGTTGCAGGGCCCCCAACGTAGGCAGCACTGTGCAAAATCACTACTTTTCTGATGGAGAAGCACTGTCCCGTTTGCAGGTGCTGGCTCCCAGGCTAAGAACGAGGTCCCGCTAAAATCTCGGTACCAACATGGCGTCCCGCACCCTGACCGGGGAGCTCCGCACAAACCCGCTGAGGCAGCTACAATATGAAAGGCTCAAAGTGTCTAGATTAACAGAGTCCCGAGCCTGGCTCTCAGAACATGGGAATTTCGCCTGCCTATGCCCCCAGCAGTGTGTCTGAGTCAAGCCGCCGGGCAAGACCCAGCTCCGCCCGCCAGCCGAGACCAAGGAAAAAAAAGTCAAAATGGTGCATTTACCTTCCATCCGTGAGAGGCGAGGCTAGCAAGGAGTGGGAGTCAGCGAAAGAGAGGAGGTTTTTTCGCTGAGTGGTATGAAGTCCCAATTAACAGCTCTGTGCCGTGTCCTGAGGCTGATTAGGTGCTCAGAAGGCTCTGTTTGATTGTCAATTCAGGTCTTGGTTTCCAGAGGGATAGAAGGAGACGTGGGCTTAGTCGGCCATCTTGACTCCGACCCCCAGCACTGTTCTTTCTAATGGTAAAAGGTGAAGTTCTTTTGAAAATGACTACTACAAACAAATTTTCCTTTTTTCTCAGGTACACACATGTATAACAAGTTCATAATGTGCATTCATCTGAAGTGGTCAACGCCTCAGTCTTGACATTTGGATACATACTTACATAACCTCATCTAACATCAAGGGCCCATTTTGCGGGAACTTGCATAAAATGGGAATTCCAGAACAACTGTGCTCTTAAGGAATCTGGATATGGATCAAGAGGCAGTCATGCAGACACAACAAGGGGACACTGCATGGTTCAAAGTCGGGAAAGATGTGTGTCAGAGTTGTATGTTTTCATCATACCTTTTTAATGTGTATATCTAGCAAATAATCTGAGAAGCTGGTTTCAACAAAGAAGAACAAGGGATCAGGACTGGACGACGACTCACTAACCTTCATTACACAGGCAAGCACCTTATTTGCTGGAAGTGAAGAAGATTTGAAGTACTCACTGATGAAGAACAAGGACCACAGCCTTCAGGATGGATTGCACCTGGTCACAGATTGACTGTGTTCCCTCAACAATCTGTGGCAGTTTGGCTGTGCCATAACTCCTGGTATTGTGTGATCTGCCTCCATGTTCCTGCCTCTATGATATTCATAAGGGTGGATGGGGAGCAGCTGTGTTAGCAGAGCAAGATTCAATGTGTAAGTTGGTTTTGTGCCTTGAGGTGCTCTCTTGAGATATAAAGGAAAAAAATCCAGCAGAGAGAATTGGGAACCTCACACCATCAAGAAAGCAGCACAGGGAGAAGAGTGTGTCCTTCAGACCCGAGGTTCCTGCACCAAGATGCTCCCCAACCAAAGACTGACGCAACACAAGAACTTTACTCCAGAGCCGACAGAGGGAAAGCCCTTTCCCTGAATGTGGCCTTGTAACTGACTGGACTGTGTAAGAATGAACTTTTCTCTTTGAAAGCCATCCACTTTGTGGTATTTCTGTTACCAAAGCACTAGCTGACTAAAACACCAACATCAAGAAAACAAAAATCCTCGCAACTGGACCAGTAAGCAACATTGTGATAAATGGAGAAAGCACTGAGGTTGTCAAGATTTCATTGTACCTTAGCTTTTTCTTCTTCTTTCCCAAGTTCCACAGCTTGGTTGTGGACTCAGGAATCCTATTCTAATGAGAGGCCAAACCTTTGCCTTTAAGGGAGAGTATATACATAAAGAATAAATTAAACCTTTACTCAGAAATCAGAAAAAAATTTGTTATTTTAAAAAGGAAAACCCCAATGTTTTGTTTTATATGGTATCTAATATTAAAGCTCCTCAAAATCTCAAGAATTGATAAACTTTTGTCTGACATATGACACTTCAGACTAGATCAAATAAATATTTTTCAATAAATCTTATAGTGTAGTACCCCTTTAAACAGCAAAAATGAACTTACCCGTCAACCCACAGAAAAACGACACGAACTATAAAATGTAAAATCATACTTGTAGACACAGGAGACTAAATAGGCAGCTCCTGCCTGGAGGTGGGATGAGAAGGCAGAAAGGAACAGGAGCTGTCTGAATGGAAAGGAAGGGTATGCTATCACATTAGAGGGATTGCAACGAGGGCCATATTAACAATATGTGTCTAAATTTATGTATGCGAAAGCAACTTGAGTGGTCAACTTTTAAACAAAGCATTATACTACAGCATGAAAAAAAAAGCGACATGGAAAGCAAAGGTATATGAAGTGAAAGTATGACAAATATCTATTAATTTAAGACCAGTAATTTACCTGAAAGGTTTTGGACATTATGTTAAGTCTGTAATTGAAACAAAGTTTGTCTCAACAGTCCAGGTTTGCACTCAACTTTTCCTAGGTCCCATATTTTGCCCAGTCTAGGTTCTATCAACTGACTTTGGAAATCACAGTCTCTCTGGTCAGCTGGTCAGGGTCGAAACATTTTTACAGGCCATTTCAGATGTGTCTCAAGCTTCCCATGCAACAAAGACAACTTGTTTACAGTTCTTTCACAATTTCGATACACCCAATTTCAGATAATTACAATCCAGTGCCGTTGAATCAATTCTGACTCATAAAGACTCTATAGGACAGAGGAGAACTGCTCCATAGAGTTTCCAAGGAGCACCTCGTGGATTAGAACTGCCCGTCTCCTGGTTAGCAGAGTAGCACTAAACCACTATGCCACCAGAGTTTCCTCGGATAATTATAGACAGTAGCAATTCTTGTTGGTACTTATCTTAAAAATGTCTCCACCTAGTTGGAAAGGTCTTTCAGAAGCTGTTCTGGAGCTATAGCACTTCAGAGGCTGGAGAACAGGGAGCGGTGATCTTGCCCTGCTCTCATTCCTTTGACTCATAAAAGATACACGTGAGTTTTGAAGAGCAAAAGATAATTTATTTCCCTTTTACTCTTATGAAACTATTACTTAAGACAAACATACCTTTTATCTTGTCTAGGACCTTCAGCCAAGGTCTGTAAGTTGGTCTTTGTAGTTCAGTCACAGTTATTTTCTCGATCTACTCAAAAATTCTGCTTTCTTAGCCACCTCAGTCGGAAACCCTGGTGGCCATACTGGGTGAACTGCAGCATTTGCTAACTGAAAGGTCACCAGTTGGAATCCACCAGGCGCTCCCTGGAAACTCTATGGGGCAGTTTTACTCTGACCTCTAGGGTCACTAGCAGTTGGACCTGACTCGACAGCAGTGGGTTTTTATCCACCTCAATTAGCTTAGCCAAGATACTCCCCACGCTGAGGAGGAGGATTTGGGCATGAAAGATTTCTTCGACATGTGGAACTAGCTGTCAGTCTCCAAGAATTTGAACCAGAAATATCCTAAAATCAGACTGGGGGTGTGGGGGGACTCTGCTACAAGTAAAGCTTATACTGGCTATGACTCGACAAGACACGGAAGTCTCAACAAGACATATAAGACAAAGAGACTAAAGAAACACTTAACAGAAAAACATTTCTTCACAAAAATAGAGACAGTGCACATGATAATAGGAAAAATAAAACCAAGTCTGGGGTTAAATTGGCCCCATTTGCAACCCAAGGTCAAACTTTTGGAGCTTTCCACACACAACAAACACTGCCTACCTCACTAACACAATCTTTCAAAACTTCTCACAGAAAATTACAAACCAGGGGTCTCTGCACCTGAATACAAACTTGACCAAAATACTGAGTGGCTGAAAAATAGGTTTCTGGACAGAAGGCCAGTATGAAAAGTAAAGCTGGTCGGGCAGAAAAAGTTTAAAAGAAGTTCTCTGGCTCTAGCCAAGGGCCCAGGAGGTGGAGGGGTGACCCACGCAACCAGAAACCAAGGTGGGGTCACAACGAATGGTGGAAGATGGAGTCTCCACCAAGTGCAGAAAAATGAGAGGCGTCAGTCTTGGCAGCTGCTTATTTCTTCACTGCGGGCAAGTGAACATCTCCAGGACAGACACAAATGGTGTCAATCAGAGGTGAGGACAGAGATGAGAGAAAAGGAATGGTCCAAGAAGACACAGTACCAGCAGATTCTTTTCTCCAGAATGAGGCAACAGCAGCCAAGAATCGAGTAGGGTAAGGGGGATCTGACCCCACCCACAAGGCTTGATGGATGTCTTCTGCCTGTTACCAAAAGTCTAGGCCTTCCAGGACTTTTCCCTAGGACTTACTGCAAAATTCAAACCCAAAGACAAAGCGGGCCAAGACAATTGAGGGTTATCAGTTCCCAGCCCTCTATTCAAAAGGAGAGGCCACAAACCCAACACATGTATCCAGAACTTTCTAAAGAGAAGACCAAACACAAGGGAAAAGGGGGGAATAGTTGTACTGTGGAGGAAGGAGAGACAGGTAAGTTTAAGAAGCAGAGAAGAAAGATTTTCTTGTTCCTTTACCTGTCCATAACCAGGAGTAGTCACACATCTTTGGACAAGGCTTGTAGTCACAATTGTGTGGCGGCTGCTTGTCTGGTCATTTCAGTAAGGTAGCTTGTCCACATCCATCCTTCAGGGTCAGGGGTCTTTCATTGTGGACACAGGGAAGCTTAAATACGATAAATCTGGAATGATGCTTGCATCCACAACGGAAGTTCATGATTACAAAGAAAAATGTTCAGACTAAACTTGAGGCCAGGTGGAGCCATCCAAAGGATATCAATCAGACAGGAATCACATGGACATAGATAGACCACAGAAACTCTCAGGGCATACCAGTCAAGTGTTGTCTTCTAACCAAAGGATCAGCAGATCAAATCCAGTAGGCAAGCCTTAGAAACTCCATGGTGCAGTTAGACCCACTGTGAGTTGGAATGGACTTGACAGCAGTGGGATTGGTTTATTGTATTTTTGTCTAGACCATGGAGGAGGGTACTGCAGCCATCCTAGTGAGAGATGTTGGTGGCCTGCACGAAGACTGAGGGAATGCACACACACTGAATGCAAGGACATATGAAATATTCAGGAGGCAGAAGAGATAGCCTGTGGTGACGATGGACATGGGAGGTGACAAATAAGAAGCACCAAGTTTGGGACATCAGGCTCTGTATTTGGTGACAGGGGAAAGAGCAGTTTCAGAGATGACAAAGACTTTAGGGTGGCCATGCTGGGGCCAAGTAGTCGAAGTAATGTCCCAGGAGGGGAGTGGGCAAGGGGTGTGGATTTGGACACCTAGAGTTGGTCAGCAGAATCCACATAAATGGATGAGTTCACTCAGCAAATTAAGAACAATACAAGAAGGGTTTGATACAAATAATGGTAGAGAAACGATTTCATTATCAATTAGAGCCTAAGGCCTTTCTTACTTGTGGGCTCGGTTGTCAGGACAGGTGCCAGAGAGGATGCTGGGAAGGACATGGAAGTCACAGTTTCTGCAGAAGAAACACCAGAATGGAAATCTAAGGAGAATGCTCTCTAAGAATACGCCAATGGTTAGTAGGGATGACATACTGTCTTAGTCATGTGGTGCTGCTCCAACAGAAATATTACAAGTACAAGGCTTTTCAAAGAAAAATTTTATTCTGCCAGTATATAGTAGACTACAAGTTGAAATTCAGATCCAGGAGAAGGCTTTCACTGTTGGCTCTGGAACAAGGTCTTTGCCTTCACTTTTCCCCTGGTTGGGGAGCATGTAAAGCACAGGGACCTGAGGTCCTTCTCCAAGGACGTGCTCTGCTCCTGCTACACCTTCTTGTTGCTATAAAGTCCCCAAATCTCTCTGCTGGCTTCTTTCTTTTCTATCTCAAGGAATTGCCTCAAGGCACAACACAATCATACACACTGAGTCCTGCCCCACCAACACAAATGTCACCAATCCTCCCTCGTGAACATCACAGAGGCAAGGTTTATAGCATATAGGTACATCACACAGTATCAGGAATCATGGTCTAGCCAAATTGCTACACACATCTTTGGGAGGACACAACACAAACCACAACAGGTACTACTAAGGACGGAAATGTACAGTTCTCTGTGACACCCAGAAACAGAGCATCAGGCTCAAGCAGGTGGGCAAAGAAGAGACTGTCATTATCCCCAACTGGAGCCACAATCTCTGTATGTCTACTGTAGGACCTTTTAATTTTCTGACAGTAAGTAGTGGTGGGGGAGGGACTGGCAGGTCCAGGAGCTCCTACCGTTCAGGAGATGTGGAGTGGCACCCCATTACAGGGTCTGCGATGCTCACCGGACCTGGCCAGATTCGTTACCATAAAAACAACACTGTTCCTCCAAGATATAGGCAGGTGCTGCCCTCAGCTGCTGTTAAAAGATCAAGGACATCAAAGTAGGACACTACCACCTGCTAAGACCTTCAGCACGGGGACACGGGTCAGAGTCAAATTATCCTATCACATCATCACGGGCAAAGACGTAGATGATGAGAGTCAAAAAGAGCCCCCAGACATCCTCCAACTTCCTGACACTAGAGATAAAAAAAATCATGAAGGATCGCCATAATCCAAATATTTTAATGCTGTTGCAAATCATAGAGAATAACCTCATCTTCGGTACGGTGATGGAATACGTACCTGGAGGGGACTCGCGTGATCACCCAGAGATTCTTGGCTTCACGAGTGAAAAAGAGTCCCTGATAAAATTCCATTAACTAGTGAAGGCCCTACAGGTGTGCCACAACAAGTATACTGCACACACAGATAACAAACCAGAAAATGTGTTCTTGAATGTGAGAAAGAACATTAAACTCGCTCACTTTGATTTTGTAAAGTGAATTCACCAAGGAGGGCAGGCTGAACACTTGCTGTGGGAGGCTCCCTTATTATGCCCCAGAACTCCTACCTGGATAAAAGTACCAAGGACACCCTCGTGGGTGTGTGGAGCCTGGCAGTCACTCTGTATTTCGTGGCAAGTGGATCTTCACCTTTTCATAGAGATGCCTTAAATGAGCCATGCAAGTAGGTACTGCAGGAAGAATATAATATTCCTTTCCATATGTCTGTGTCAAATACTCATTTGTCGCCCGCTTGCTCCATTTTAACTGTAACACAAAGGTAGCTCTTATCCCAAAGCCCATTAGTCTCTGACACCACATTGAACATGCCGCAGAGCCACTTAATGTTTTCCGCTGAAGAGGAAATCTGTGTGGGAACTACCATCTCCTAAGAACCAACGGCAAGGGGGCATCTGCCGGAGTCAATTTATCCTGGAACATCAACACTGCCAAGAGGTAGCCAAGAAACGAGCTGAGAAGAGTCAACGGGCATCCTCCAAACTTCAAATACTAGAAACAGAGATAAAAACCTTAAAGGATCTCCATCCTTTGAGAATTTTAATACTGTTCCTTGCCAGAGAACAACTACATCTTTGGTATAGTGACAGAGTACGTCACTACAGGCGTCCTGTGTGATCATCTGGAGGCTCATAGCTCCATGAGCCAAAACGAGGCCCCCAAAATATCTGACCAATTAGAGTTGGCCTTGCAGGTTTGTTACAACAACTGTGTTATACACAGGGATATCAAGCTACAACATTTGCTTTTGGATGAGAGAAGGAATATCAAACTTCCTGACATTGGTTTCAGAACTGAATTCGCCAATGGGAGTGACCCGAATGTTTTCTGCGGCAGTTTCCATTACAGCGCCTAGAATTCCTACAAGGTGAAAAGTACCACGGACCCCCTTAGATGTGTGGAGCCTGGAAATCACTGTGTACTTCAAGATAAGTGGATCTCTGCCTCTGCATGACGACATTATGGAGAAACAATATGACATTCCGTTCCATATGTCTACAACATGTGAATATATGCTAAGCCAAATACTCACCGGAGACACAAGAAAGACGGCCATATCAGAAGACATGCTAGAACTTCCATATGTGAATATGGATAATGAAGAAAAACCAAAGAGGTATGTGCAGCCGCTCCGAGACTATGAGGACCCCAGATGAACTGAGGCCAAAGTGAACACAGCTGAAAGGCAGAATGAGTTTCTTGACTCACTGTTGAATCAAAAATACAGTGACGTGATGGACACCCATCTGATCCTAGGTTACGACCTACCCGAGATGGAGAGTCATGCCAGAACCGTGGAAACCCAGGGTGCAGCACATTGCACTGATAGCCACACACCTTCCCCAACCCATAAGCTACATCCTCCTATCCATGCTAAACCCAAATGACATAGGTACGCCATACCTGCCATTCCCACCTGTGACTACTGTTTCTATAACGTTTTCAACCGTTTAGCTGATAAAAGGAAGGGGGCCTCCATCATATGTGCTTCTATCTGTCTCCCTTGTAATGTCCTCCCTGCCCCAACAACCGAGGATAGCCTGGGCAGAGCTCAACCAAACCTTTGGGCTATGTTCCAAGGCTAGAAAAAGTGCATTATTGGAATCCAGTAGATTCCCCACCTGTGTTTCCATGGCTACCTCTCCTGAGCAGACCATCAGTAAGAATGGTGGAGCACCAGCAGAAACCAGTTTCCCACAGTAAGTGTCACAACTAAGATCCTTCACTGATGAGCAGGTGGGAGGTACCTGACCAGATGGTGAACCCAGCTTCTCCCTCTGTCACTGGGAGTCACCCAGAACTTCATGGTAAGTGGACCTTGCCCTTTTCAGAGACAAACCTGAACTGAGCTACAAAACGAGGCACTGCATGAAGAATATGATAGTCCTACTCCACAAGTCTACGCCATGTGAACACTCACTGAGCCAGATGCTCACTGGTGACCCGAGAACGAGAGCCACATCAGAGGACATTCTAGGACACCCACAGATGAAACTGATGATGATGAAGAAAACAAAAGGTGTATGTGCAGTCACTCCCAGATTGTGAGGGCCCCCGGTGTACTGAGACCACAGTGAATAGGCAGGAAGAGATGCATTACTCACTCTTGAATCAAAAATGCAATCATGTGAAGGGCATCCATCTGATCAAAGCTCACAACACATATGAAATGGAGAGTAACGCCAGGACCAAGAAACCCCAGACTACAGCGTACTGCACTGACGGACACGCACCTTTTCATCCCATGACGAACATCCTATCAACTCGGCTAATTCAAGTGGAGTAGCTAGACTGTACCCGACATTCCGACCTGTGACCACTATTTCTGAAACTTTGAAGAGTCTGATAGAAACAAGAGGGCCTCAATGGTGTGTTTCTCATTGAGTCTCCCTTGCAAAGCCCTTCCTGCACCAACAACCCAGGATAGCCTGGGCAGTGTCCGACCAAACCTGGGGACTGTGCACCAAGGTGAGAAATTGTGTAGTGCCACAAATCAGCACAGTCCCTGCAAGTGTTTCTGCGGCAGCGTTCTCATCCCAGACCATCAACAAGGATGATGGAGCCCCGGTGAAAACCAGTTTCCAAGTGGAAGGGTCAGAGTTAAGCTCCTTCAATGAACAGCAGGTGCAGGAGATACCTCAGCAGACTGTGAACCCAGCCTCTCCCTCTGTGAACAGCCAGGACATGCAGGGTATCACTGGGAGATTCTTTAAACTCCTAACTTTTTTGCACTTTTATCAAAAGGGAACAAAAACTGTGACAGCAAAGTTGTACAGAAGACACTCAAATCTCTACAAGCGAACCCCTGCTGTCTTGAGTTAAAGTGGAGGATTAAAAGTACCAGTTCCATGGAGCCCAAGGAGACGATACAGGAGGTCTGGCAAGTGGTGGACACCCACTGACAAGTACACGCTGCTGTGTATGAACAGCACACCAGGACTGCAATACTTTGTCAAGTGCAGGATGGAGGTGTGCACACTGCTTGTGTGGACCCTCAATAAGGGGGCAGGGGAGAGATTTCAGGCACCTCTGAGGGCTTCAATCACATCGCTTCAAAAACGAGCAGGGAGCGTGTACTTCACAGTGCTGCCAGCAGGTGCCAGGCACAAAAGAGGAGTTCTCACATTTAAGCTCCCACACAATCGGGCAGTGTTTCCTTCTGTTGCACGGAGTCACTGTGAGTTGGAACCTACTTGACAGGACCAAACCACATAACCCTGTAATAGGAACTGAGAGAATAGCAATTGAGATGTTTCAATAAACAGATGCAGTACTGCAAGCACTCATTTGTCTGTACGCAGAAATCTGGACGACAGCTACCTGGCCAACCAACTACAAGTGATCCTTTCTTCTACTCGTTCCAGAGAGAGGTGATCAAACACAACACAGAGATTACTGTGAAACTCCTTTAACATCAAAAACGAGTAAAATTTTGCTGAAGATCATTTTGCTGTGATTACTGACTTTTGTGTGAGGCCTTTCTAGCCATGGCCTTGTAACGCCTACCCAGGTGATCGGGCAGGACAGTGTGACAGTGCGGCTGAGGCCCACTGAGACCGTTGGTCACTATCTCCTTAAGTGAGGGAGAGCAGCGAGGGAGATTTGGCCACCACCAAGGAAGAACGGCCTTGAGCTGAGTCTTTGGGCCTGGATCACTGTGCTGTAAAGCTCTTGGAAGCAGGTGCTAGAGAGAGCGCAAGCTGAGAACTGGTGGCAGAAGAGACCGAGCAGCAGGAGACATCATCACGGACTTCTGTTTTAGTCAGCTAGGGCTGCTCTAACAGAAATACACAGAGTGGATGGCTTTAACAAAGGAAGGTTTATACTTACACAGTCTGGTAGGCTACGAGTCCAAATTCAGGATGTCTGCTCCAGGGGAAGGTTCTCCCCCTTGTCGGCTCTGGAGGAAAGTCTGGTATTGTATTAGTCTTGTCCAGGGAGCGTCTTGGTGCAGGAACCTCAGGTCTGAAGGACACGCTCTTCTCCCGGTGTTGCTTGCTTGACAGTGTGAGGTTCTCATTTCTCTGCCTGCTTCCTTTTCCTTTTCTCTCCTCCAAGATGAAAGGATTAAGGGTGGGGCAAGCCATACTCCAGGGAAACTCCGGATTTATACTCTGGCCCTAATCCTTTAACACACAGCATAGGAAAACTACAAAATCGAGGACAGTCACAAGATGCCGGGAATCATGGCCCGGCCACATGGCTACACATATTTTTGGGTGGACACAGTTCAATCCATGATATCTTTCTACTCCACAAAGACAGAAAGGTGAGTGCCTTTGATCAGTGGCTGAGAGTTAGGGAGAGGCTAGCTTTCAGGAGGTGGGCAGAATAGTCTATGTGGAAACAAACAATGGAAATCCTATGGCAAATGTGGTATCTCTTTGGAGTCCACAGCTGGGAGTAACACAGAGAGCCTGAAGTCCTCTGTAAATAGTGGGACCAAAACTATCAACAAGCAATAAAGGATAAAAGAATCAAAGCATTAACAACAATCTGGGACAGTGATATAAGCCCCCCGTAAACTATGCAAATTTCCTCAAGGTTGTTTTTCAGAAGAAACCAAAGATGGAAGCAACTCTGAGGACATGAGCAGAAACTCCCACTTCAACAGCTACATGTCCTCCTAATGGGAGCACCAGACATCCAGTCAGGACCTGGGGATGGAACCAAAGAACCAAGACACTGCATGCACAACACCCCTTAAGAAGTCCTGCTACCAGTCCCAGAAAGCCTCAGAGGAAAGAACTTTCTAGATCCTTTAACTGATTCCACCTCAAGTGATCTGCTTCAGGTTCAGGAGATCACAGTGGCAACTTTAGTCACCTGATGGGTGGATAACTGGGCTCTCCCTCCCCCAGGCACCAGGATGCAACTTTCACAGCAGCAAAATTTATTAAGTCAAAGGACCTTACAAACAAGGAAGGGGTCAGTCTCTATGAGTGGGGAAAGACCTGGTACAAAGCACGTAGGGTTCCTTATATTGCTCAGGGTAAAAGGTGCTGTCCTAGTGAGGAGGGGTAACTAAGAAACATCCTTTGGTTTCAGTTTTAGAGTTATATGTCACCAAATGCACAACGAGGCCCCTCCTGAAGAATAAGATAGTAATATGCAGATAGAATAAAAGTAGGGGCTAGGTCATTTCTAGAATGTCCTCCTGTATGTAGCCACATCTCAAACTGCCAGGAGGAATTGCTACATCTGCAATTACCCTTCTCAAATGCAAACTGGGTGTTTAGTAATCATATGATGAGGCGATCTACGGTGGCAATCAGGTTCTCTAAGCTCACCTTTTCATTTCCCCTTTGAGGTGACATGGGCCCAAAATCTTGAAGGGAATGTGGGAAGTCGACTCACTCTGGCTACTTCCTGCTGTTTGGGGTTGTAGCCCTGCCTACCTGTCAGACCTGTGTTCTTCAAGTACCCTGTCTTGAAAACATTGAGATGCCTCATCTACCTTCCACCTGGTCAGTGGGTACAGACTGTATATCCTTGTAGGACCATGAGATTCACTACGAAAGGTTGTAGCTTTGAGCCGTGTCTTTTATCTTAGAAGCCAAATTTAAGATGTGTCATATGTTGTCCTGGACCTGGGCAGATTTATTAACATAAAAACAACACAATATCTTGAGATGTAGGCAGGTTCTGCCCTCAGCTGCAGTTAAAAGGTCAAAGAAATCAATGGGGGACACGACCATCTGCTAAGACAATCGACAAGGGGATGTGTTTCAGAGTCAAGTTATCTCAGCACAAGATCACGGGCAAAGAGGTAGCCGACAATAGTCCAAAAGGGCCAACAGACATCCTCCAACCTCCTGACACTACACCAAGAGATAAAAATCATGAAGGATCGCCAGAATCCAAATATTTTAATGCTGTTGGAAGACACAGAGAACAACATCTTTGGTATGGTGACAGAGTACGTAACTGCAGGGGACTTGTGTGATCATCTAGAGACTCACGCCTTCCTGAGCCAAAAAGAGGCCCCCAAATATTTTGCCAATTGGTGCTGGCCCTACAGGTTTGCCACAACAACTGTGTCACACATGGGGTTATCAGACCAGATAACGTGCAATTGGATGAAAGAAGGAACATCAAACTTGCCGACATTGGTTTGGGAGCTGAATTTACCAATGGCAGCAAGCTGAATATTTTCTGGAGCAGTCTCCATTATTGTGCCCAGAACTCCTACAGAGAGAGAAGTGCCATGGAAACTCTCGGACGTGTACAGCCTGGAAGTCACCCTCTATCTCATGGTAAGTGGATCTCAGTCTTTTCAAGGAGAGACCTTAACTGAGCTACCAAAGAAGGTACTGGGGAAGAGCATGACATTCCAGACGTTCACCACATGGGACCACTTGCTAAGCCAAATATTCATTTGTGACACAAGAAAGACAGCCACATCAGAGGACATGTTAGATCATCCATGGATGAATATGGATAATGAAGAAAAACAAAAGTTACGTGTACAGCCACTCCAAGACTATGAGGATTCTTGGTCTACTGTGGCCATGGTGAACAAGGGGTGCAGGCAGGAAGACATTCAGGACTACTTCTTCAATCAAAAATACAGTGAGGTCATGAGAACCAATCTGATCCTAGGTCCCAACACCTCTGAGGTGGAGAGTCATGCCAGTACCATGAAACCCCAGGGTGCAGCATACTGCAGTGACAGCCACACCTCTTTCTCATCCCATGGGGTACATTCTACCATTCGTGCTAAATCCAAATGACGTAGTTACACAGTACCTGCCATTGCCACACACGACTACTGTTCCTATGACGCTCTGAAGAGTCTAGCAGATAGAAGCAAGGGGGGCTCCATGGTATGTGCTTCCTCCACGATCTCCTTTGCCATGTCCTTCCTGCACCAACAATCCAGGATAGCCTGGGCAGAGCCCAACCAAACCTCAGGACCGTGTTCCAAGGTGAGGAAAAGTGCAGTGTCGCAAGCCAATAGATTCTCCGTGTGTGTTTCCACAGCTGCCTCCTGTGCCCAGACCATGAGAAAGAACGCTGGAACCTCAGCAGAAACCAGTTTCCCACAGGGAGTGTCACAGTTAAGGTCCTTCAGTGATGAGCAGGTGGAAGGTACCTGACCAGACAGTGAACTCAGCCTCTCCCTGTCACTGGGAGTCACAATGTCCTTCATGGTTAAGTGGATCTCTGCCTTTCCAGGGAGAAACCTTAACTGAGCTACAAAAGGAGGCACCAGAGGAAGAATATGACAGCCTTTTCCACACGTCTGTGCCATGTGAACACTCATGGAGCCAGATACTCATCAGTGACCCAAGAGAGGAAGCCACTTCAGAGGACATGCTAAGACACGCGGAGATGAAGACTGAGGATGAAGAAAACAAACGGTGTATGTGCAGCCACTCTCAGACGATGAGGACTCCCAGTGTACTGAGACCACAGGGAACACGGGTTACAGACAGGAAGCAATTCATTACTCATCCTTCAATCAAAAATACAATGACACGATGGGCACCCATATGATCATAGGTCACAACACACAGGAAATGCAGAGTCATGTCAGTCCCAAGAAACCGCAGGCTGCAGCATACTGCACTGATAGCCACACTTTTCTCATCCCATGTCGGACATCCTACATCCAGTGCTAAACCCAAAAGGGCACTTATACCACACCTGCCATTCCCACGTACGACGACTGTTTCTAGAATGCTTTGAAGAGTCTAGCTGACAGACAAGGGGCCTCCTGGTATGTGCTTCTCCCTCAGTCTCCCTTGCAAAGTCCTTCCTGCACCAACAACCCAGGATAGCCTGGGCAGAGCTCAGCCAAACCTGGGGACTCTGTGGCATGGTGAGAACAACTGCAGAGTGAGACAACCCAGTAGACCCAAAATGTATGTTTCCTTGGCTGCCTCCTCTGTCCAGACCATCATAAAGAAGGGTTGAGCCCCAGAGGAACCCAGTTTCCCGCATGGAGTATCACAGCTAAAAGCCTTTAATGATGAGCAGGTGCGAAAGGTACCTGATCAGACTGACTCCAGCCTCTCCCTGTGTCAACCTCCGAGTCACTTGTACCTCATGCTAAGTGGATCTCTGATTTTTCATGGAGAGACCTTAACCGGGCTGTGAAAGCAGGTACTAGAGGTGTAATATGACATTCCTTTCCACTTATCTACACCATGTTAACACTTGCTGAGCCAAATAATTATTTGGACCCAACAAAGACAGCCACATCAGAGGACAACCTAGCACTTCTATGGATGCAGGTGGATGATAGAGAAAACAAAATGTGTATGTGCAGCTACTGTCAGACGACGAACACCCTGGTGCACCAAGGCCATGCTGAACCGGGGTCACAGGCAGAAATGCAGCCCTCAATCAAAACTAAATTATGTGATGGGCACCAGTCTGATTCTGAGTCACGAATCATCTCAAATGGACAGTCATGCCAGTACCGTGGAACCCCAGGGTGCAGCACATTGCACTGTCAGTGACACACCTTTCTCAATCCAAGAGGAATATCCTCCCATCCATTCTAAACCCAAACAAGGTAGTTACAACGTAGCTGCCATTCCCACCAGCGACTACAATTCTTTCAACTGTCCAGCTGATAGAAGCAAGGGGGCCTCCATGCTATGTCCTCTCTTTCAGACTCGCTTACAAAGTCCTTCCCGCAACAACTCCCCAGAAGAGCCTGGGTAGACCCCAACCAAACTTAGGTATTGTATGCCAAGGAGAAAAATAGTGTGGAGCCACAACCTAGGAGAGTCGCCACATGCGTTTCTGTGGCTGCCTCCTCCATCCAGAGCATCAAGAAGAATGGTGGAGTCCCAGCAGAAACCAGTTTCCCACAGAGAGTGTCGTAAGTAAGATCCTTCAATGATAGGCAGGTCCAGGAGGCATCTGACCAGACTGTGACCCCAGCCTCTCCCTCTGTCCATAGCCGGGAACAGCAGGGTGCCACTATGAGGTTTTTAAGCTCATGAGAAGATAACTTCGTCATACATGTGTCAAAACGGAATGGAAGTTATGTGACAGCAATGTTGCTGTGAGACACTCAAAGCTGGAGAGGCCAAGCCATGCTCTTAACATTTACATGTTGTTATCAGGCTCTGTCAACTCAGTTCCAGCTCACAGCAACCCTATACACCACAGAATGAAACACTGTCCAGTCTGGTGCCATGTCCACAATCGTTCTTATGCGTAAGCCCATCGTTACAGCCACTGTGTCAACCTACCTTGTAGAGGGTCTTCTTTTTTGCTGACCCTCCACTCTATCAAGCATGGTATCCTGCTCCAAGGACTGAGCCCTCCTGCCAACATGTCCAAAGTATGTAAGACACAGTCTCACCAGCTTTGCTTCCAAGGAGCATTCGGGTTGTACTTCTTCCAGAACAGATCTGTTTGTTCTTTTAGCAGTTCATGACACAATCAAATATTTTCCAACATCACAATTAAAAGGCAGCAATTCCTTTTCTTTCTGCCTTTTTCACTGTCTAGCTTTTGCGTGCATATGATGCAACTGACAGTATCGCAGCTTGGGTCAGGCACACCTTAGTCTTCACAGTGACATCTTTACTTTTCAATACTTAAAAGAGGTCCTTTACAGCAGATTTTCCCAGTGCAATGTGTCTTTTGATTTCTTCACTGCTTCTTCCAGGGACACTGACTATGGAACCAAGTACAATGGAATCCTTGACAATTTCAATCCTTTCTCCACTTATTACAAAGTTGCTTACTGGTCCACTTGTTTTCTTGATGTTACGAAGCAATCTACAATGAAGGCTGTGGTCTTTGATCTTCATAAGTATTTTAAATCCTCATGGCTCCCAGTAAGTAAGGTGGTGTCATCTACATAACACAGGCTGTTAATCCAATCCTGAAAACTCATTCTTCCTCACATAACACAGGTTGTCAGACTATCTGCCCGGCATACAAACTGAAAAGGTATGGTGAAAGGATACAACTCTGATGCACACCTTTCCTCACTCTAAACCTTGCAGTGTCCCTTGGTTCTGTTGACACAACTGTCCCTTGATCAACATACACAGATTCCTTCAGAGCACAATTAACTGTCCTGGAATTCCCATTCTAAACAATGTTAGCCATAATTTTTTATTAGAAGTCTTTTCCAAACATGGTACCAAAAGAGGGCCCCAAACCACGAGGGCTGGGCTCCTCTCAGGCACGTGAAGTGGTGGACATCCAAGTCACAGCTGGGGCTCTGCTCCCAACAGCTGGACCACAGTGCCTCTTTGCTGCTGCTTTGGATTGCTGCGGCGGTCTCACTCATCTTGCACTGGACACATGATGTTTCTGTCACAGGATGAAGCTGTGGTCTTAGCACTTCACAACCATGGTTTAGGACACCGCCTTCTTATTCAACAGCCCTTCTTTTGACTTACAGCACCTTCACAGCTTCTTCTGGGATTATAATTGGCAAGACGGGCTCCATGTTAACACATCCTCACTGCAGCCACTTCCTCCTGCCCCCTGGTGGGTATCTGGGGACGGGGTAGATGACTGGCAACACCATCTGTTCAGTGACCTGGAGACAACATGAAACAAACCAGCTGCAAAACTTGCCATCTTTCACAGTACTGGTGACTGGTACATCACCCCTCCTCCTCATGGTTCTGGGAGCTGTAAGTTAGTCTGTAATCTCCCTGGGGATGGTAGTGTCAGAAAGCTAGGGCTTTGAGAAAAGCAGTAACACAGAAAAATGAAGTAGGTCTTGTACAACTTTTTCGACTACCAGCTTCATTTTCTTGGGCACTTGAGTGGCTTTGGTCTATTTCCCTGTTACTTTTTCTGGTTGTGTCTTTCTTCTTTTCAGTTACAAGTTTTTCTCCTTTTCTTTCATTCCTTTGTTATTTTCTCACTTATTTTTGTCTCCCTTTAGTTCTTCCATTTTTGCATTTCTTCTTTTTTCCATGTACTTATTTTTTATTAACCATTTTACTATTATTTCATTTCCTCCTTCTGTATCTTTTCTCTGCATTGTTCATTGCTTTTTCTACACACTTTCCCATTTATTATTTTCTGTTTATATGTGAAATAGTTCTTGTGTATGATTCACCATTTGCCATCTTAATCTTCACTTTCCATTTCTTCCTTTGACTCTTTCATTTCTTCTAATTTCTACAGGTCTCACCCTTGTCCTATTTTTATCCTTCGCTTATTGTTTTCTTAGTTGATTCCTCACCTTCTTTTCTGGTTTCCCTGTTCTTCTATACTCCCATTTTCCCTTTTCAATCTATGTTCCGTTTTTCTGTTTTAGTTAACTCTCTCATTTTAATTTTCCTCGGGTTGTTAGTTTGTTATCTTTTCAAACTTGTAGTTTCTTATTTTCCAAATGACACAGTTCTCATTTGATTTTCCTTGGAATCCTTTCATTGATTTTTATTTCAGTCACTTTCCTTTCATCAATTTCATTTTCCCATTCTTATTAGAACTGTCTAAAGTATTTTCTCTGGATTTTTAAGTCTATTTTTTTCTCATTTTTAAATTACACTTTGTATTCTTCTATCATTTTTATGTTTTATTAAGTTGTTAGTCACGACATCCTCCATTATTTGAACTGATTGACTTATTTTCTCATTGGCTCCATTTTTACCCTACCACAAAGGAATCTACTACTCCAAAGCCCACTCGGCCTTCACACCACATTGAACATGCCACATAGCCACTTAGCCTTCTGCTGAGGAGGTAATCCATGTGGAACACTACTACTTCCTAAGAGCCATCGGCAAGGGGACATCTGACAGAATCAAGTTATTCTAATTCATCATCACTGATAAAGAGGGAGCTGAGAAAACTGTTGAGAAGTGTCAGCAGACATCTTCCAACCCCTGACACTGCACTGAGATAAAAACCACGAAGGATCTCCATCATCAAAATATCTTAATGCTGTTGCAAGTGACGGAGAATACCAACATCTTAGGTACAGCGACGGAGTAGGTAACTGGGTAGGGTTTCATGAGTAAGAGGACACCACACATCATGAGATGGCTCAGGGTTTCATGAGTAAAAAAGAGGCCCAAACCAAGTTCCACCGATTAGTGCTAGCCATACACTTCGGCCACAAAAAAATGTGTTCTGCACAAGGACATCCAACCAGAAGACGTGCTCTGGGATGACAGAAACAACCTGAAAATTGCTGACTTTGGACTGTGAACTGAATTCACCAAGGGGAGGAGGAAGAGAAACACTTCTAGTTGGAGGTTCCCGTATTATGCGCCAGAACTCCTACAGGGAGGAAGTACAGTAGACCTACCATGGAAGTGTGGAGGCTGCGAGTGCCTGGTACCTGAAGGGACGTGGATGTCTGCCTTTTCATGGACAGACCTTAACTGAGACACAAAAGCAGGTACTAGAGGAAGAACAAGATACTTGTCTTCACATGTCTAGGCCATATGAACATCTGCTTAGGCAAATACTCACCGGTGACCCAAGAAACACAGCCACATAAGACGACATCCTAGAAAACTCACGGATGAAGACGTATGAGAAAGGAAAACAAAAGGTGTATGTGCAGCCACTCCCAGACTATGAGCACGCCCAATGCTTTAAGGCCACTGTGAACACATGTCACAAGCAGAAGAGATTCATGACTTGTACTGAATCAAAAATACAGTAAAGTCATGGCCACCTATCTGATAAGAGGATACCACACGTCTGAGACTGACAGTCATGCTAGTACCACGGAACCCCAGAGTGCAGTACACTGCACTGATCGTCACACACCTTAGTCATCCCACCATCAGTGGTGAACCCGAACAGTGTACTACACTGTGCCTGCCATTCCGACCTGTATTTACTACTTCTACAGTGCTCTGAAGGCTCCAACTGATAGAAGGAAGGGGATTCTACAGCATGTGCTTCTCCCTGAGTGTCCCTTATAAAGTCACTCCTGTATCAACACCCCAGCACAGCCTGGGCAGAGTCCAACCTAACCTCGGAACTGTGTACCAAGGTGAGAAATAATGTGGTGCCATAAACCAGCACAGTCCCTACACGTGTTTCTGTGGCACCCTATTCAACCCAGACCATCGATAAGGATGGCGGAGCCCCAGGGGAAACCAGTTTCCCAACGGGAGTGTCACCACTAAGCTCGTACAAGGCAGGAGATGCCTGAGCACACAGTGAACCCAGCCTCTCCCTCTGTCAACACTGAGAACCAGCAGGGTGCCACAGAAAGATCCTTCAGGCTCATGAGACAGTTCAGTTGCACTCTGATCAAAAGACAACAAAAGCTTCGTGACAGCAAAGTTGTAGAGGAGACACTCAAATCTTGAAAGGTCATGGTCTCACAAGTTTAAGTGCAGGATGAAAATCACCACTTCCGTGGAGCATGAAGAGAGGGTGCAGGAGATCTGCCAAGGACTAGACACCTACCAACAAGTACACGCTGCTGTGTACGAACAGCACAGCAGAGCTGCAGGACTGTGTGCAGTGAAGGATGGAGATGTCCACATTGCCTGTGTCGACCCTCAACAGGGACAAGAGAAGAGAGTTTCAGGCATCTCTGAAGCCTTCAATAGCATTGCCTCAAAAAGGAGCAGGGAGCGTGTATTCTCAAATGCTGCCAACAGCTGCGAGGGACAAAAGAGGAGTTCACAGATTTAAGCTCCCACAGGACCACGCAGTGTTTTGTTCTCTTGTGTGTATACTCGTTATGACTTGGAATCTACTCGACGGGACTAAATAGAACAGCAATACAACAACAGGAATTGAGAGCATATCAATGCAGATGTTTCAAAGAACAGATGCACTACCCGAAGGTCTCACTTGTCAATACTCGCAAACCTGGAAGATTGCTATCTGGTCAAACAACTGCAAACAATCCTTTCGGGGACGCATTTGAAAGGAAGGTGATCAAACACAACACAGAGATCACCGAAAAATACCATTACTACCACACATGACTAAAATTTTGCTCAAGATCACTGTGTTGTGATTACTGCCTTTTGGTTGAGACTTTTCCAGCCATGGCCTTGTAACTCCTACCCACGTGATTGTGCAGGACACTGTGATAGCGAGTTCGAGGCCCATGAAGAGTACTGGTCCCTAGACCTCCTTAAGTGAGAGCTCATTCCAGAGCAGTCAGGAAGATTCACCCACCACCAACGAAGACTGGCCTTCAGCTGACAGAGCATTCCTTGGGTCCAGATCGCTGTGCTGAAAAGCTGTTGGAAGCAGGTGCTAGAGAGAGCACAAGCTGGGAACAGGTGGCAGTAGAGACCTCGCAGCAGGAGAAATCGTGCTGGGCTTCACAGTCTACAAAGACAGAAAGCTGAGGGCCTTTGATCAGTGGCTGAGGGCTGGGGAGAGACCTGTCCTCAGGAGGTGTGCAGAGGAGTCTGTGGGGAAACTCACAGTGGAAATCCTATGGAAAATGTGGTATCTCTTTTGAGTCAACAGCTGGGAGTAACACAGAGAGCCCGAGGTCCTCTGTAAATTTTGTGACCAAGACTATTAGCAAGGAATAAAGGATAAAAAGACCAAAGTGTTAACAACATCCTGGGACACTGAGATAAGTTCCCCCGGATTATGTAAATTGCCTCAAGGTAGGTTTTCGGAAGAAACCAGGTAGAAGAAATTCTAAAGACATGCACAGAAATGCCCACTTTGACAGCCACCGGTCCTTCCAATGGGAGCACCAGACAGCCACAGTCAGAACCTGGGGATAGAACCAAAGAACCAAGAAACTGCATGCAGAAGACCCTGTAAAAAAATCCTCTTCACACGTCCAGTTACCTTTTTGTTGAGACAATCTGCTCAAACATTTTGAGGAAACCAGCAAGGTAAAACCTCACCTGTAGATGACAAAGTGTAGCATGGCCACAGTTAACTTATAAAAATAATACTCTTAGGAGTGAAAAGACCTGAAAGAATTCTAAATAAAATGCAAATCTGTGAAAAAGACAAAATTTTAGGCAACAGCATTTCTAAACCTAACCATTAACTATATTTAAAAGAACTTCAGAAGTCATACATGATAATCCTGAGGCAAACATCACATAGCCAAGATATACCATGATGATTTATATACCAACACAGTCAAGTCTCTACCCAAATCATATAAAAACAAATTTATAGGTAAATGATTTGAATTTCCAGTGAGAACATTGGCTTTGATGATGCTCAATTAACAGAAAGTTATAATCAGGTTAGCAACTAAGAAATAATAATAGACTCATGATATAATATTATGCATTTGTTATACGATTAGGCAAAACACAAGGGGAAATTACTACCATACATTTTTAACCCAACAACAGTCAGGCATTTCTCTTCTTCCTAACCTGTTGCATGTAACTTATTAAGGAAAGCCCTTTAGCACTTCTCCTTTATAAGAAGATATTCTGGACTTTCCAAGAGGTTTCAGATGTGTCAGGAGTTTAGTAGAGCTTACCAAGAAACCACAGTAAAGTTATTTTACGAAAGATCTTAAAGTAAAAAACCTTCCCTTTTTCTTCTATTTTTGCAATTCCTGCCACTTGGTTTTTGACTCCGAAATCTTATTCTAATAAGAGGGCAAACATTTGCCTTTAAGGGAGATTACCTAAAAAATAAATTTTGTTATTTTAACAGGAAAAAAACCAATTCGGTTTACATCATATCTAATATTAAACCTCTTAAAAATCTCGCAATCTAAATCATTCCACTTTCGTAAGACAAACTTCTAACTATATCAAGAAAATATTTTTCAATAAATTTTATAGAGTAGCTCTTTAAATGGTGAAAAGGAGCTTACTGACATTCACACAATAAGCTCTGAGAAATGCACAGATTTATCCTATGAAAACTCTACATATGATGTTTGAAAGTTAAGTCCACGGACTTCACTGTAAAAAGGGCTACAGACCTCACTGCTGAATATCACCATGGTCACCTTCTAAGGACTCCCCTTGGGAAGCTATGCACCAATGCCAATGCCTAGTCCACCCTTCAAAGCCACCTTGGAATTTTTTTTTCTGCAGTGGCCGTTGCACACTGTGGCATAGTGGCAAGTTCATGAACCTAACTGTATACTTTCTGTGGCAGAGGTTTTAGCCAGTTAACAAATAACTGCATGGAAACACCCTCCCTACTCACCTGACCTTAACCTCAACGATATCTTTCTTTATCTGAAGATACAGGAAATATTCAAAGGAAGGCATTTTGATGACAGTCAGGTCTCGGGGGTAATACGACATCTCTGATGGCCACCCTAGAAAAAGAGTTCCAAGATTGCTTTGAAGGGTGGACGAGGCGCTAGTGTCAATGCACAGCTTCCCAAGAGGAGTACTTCGAAAGTGACTGTAGTGATATTCAGCAATGAGGCACAAGGACTGACAATAGAGTTCACAAACTTCATCCTATAAGAAGTGTTGCATATCTCACTGCCGAACATCACTATGGTCACCTTGAAAGTACAGCCAGGGGTCCCAGCTAACTTTTGGTATTCCTTTCGTAGTTGTCAATTGGTTACAGGGTTTCTCTGAAGACCCAACAGTCCTCATAAGACAATGAAAAAGAATTATTTCAGGAGGGTTCACTGGACCATGACAGAAACAATGACTCAAAAATGAAAACACTTCAAAGTAGGGTTGCAGCAGCCTGGATAGCAGTCCTGTAGGTTCTGCCACTGAGTTTGGGGTTTGCTTCTTATACTTCATCTATGCCTGGGGTATAGCTAGGGACAAAAAAATCAGTGATGTGGATCTGAAATATTTCCTGTTTCGGCAGGCAGGTGTCTATCCCTTGGCTGCACCCACATGCAGACTTCAAAAGAGTCTTGCCAAGGAGGCTTCTGGAACTGGCAGCAGCACTTACCCTGGGATGTTGTCCTTCGGCACATTCTTGCTCCCTTGCTTGGATTCCCAGGTCCTGATGGAAGCTCTCTGATACCCCTCTGGAGGGCATACAGTGGTGACCTCTATCTCATCTGGGCATGTTTCTGAAGTAGGTCTAAGCTGGCTTCTTTGAAACACAAGGGACAATTTAAGCAACTCGTCTCCAGGTGTGGGCGACAAAATGAAGCGGACTGTCCCTCTGGAATGCTTCAAGGAGTGGTTAGGCTGGCCCTTCTCATCTCTATCTCATGAGTATTCCTTGTTAACAGGGTTAATTGCGGTTGAGCTGTAACTGTGGAAGCTGTCAGTATAAGAGGCTGGACTAAGGAGGAGATGTCCCTGCATTACAGTCGAGTGGCTGAACCGAAAGCTCCTTCAAGGGTTTCCTATGCTGACCCCTGTGATGTGTGGAGCAAGGGAATCATCTTCTCCACATGAATTACCTCCAAGTTCATAAACGATAAAGATGAAGTGACTTTTGGAGAGTCTGACCAGGTTACGAGGAAAACCAAAGACCACATGAGTGGCTACTCCCTGAATAAACGCACCCTTTGGACTCTTTGCCCCATTCAAGGCCTATGGGAGGGGCAAGCTGTCTTCCAAATATGAAAGAATCATGGCTTCAAAAGTCAAGGGGCAGACTCTGCTGTGACAGATGACTTTTGTGTGTGGCCTTTCTGAATACCTGGGTCAACACATTGACCATGGGTTCAGCCCATCAATGTGCACATATTAACATGACACTACTTTCTGGATGTTGTTGATGCAACAGTTAAGGAGCAAGGGTCATCTCTGTATGTGAGGTTTATGGAGGAAGCTGGCCAGCAGAGGGCACGTACTGTGTACGAAAGTCAGGACGCCTGAGCAAGCTAAACAGTGGGACTGATCACCTGTGGCCGATTGTGTCTTCCTCCTTTTGCTCACTGATGTGTGTTGGTGGCTGAACTTCCTGCTGACTGGTGACAGTAAACGGCACTGGTGGGTTTCCACAGGCTTTTCAGGTACTCTGCGTGGCCTGTGAGAACAAACGGGCCAGTGGAGCCATCCTATTAGATCCCGGACTACTGGCGGAAACCCCGGTGGTGCAGTGCGGCAGTGCTCCGTCTCCGAACCAAAAGGTCAGCAGTTCGAGTCAGCCAGGTGCTCCTTGGAAACTCTGTGGGTTGCTATGAGTCAGAATGGACTCGACAGCGTAGGTTGGTTTTCGATTACGGGGAACTCAACATAGGATCCTCTCAAGTGGGCTGAGATAATTTTAGAATAGACAGCAATTGTATTATACACTGGAAACTTTTGTGTCTCTTTGTGTTTGCAGCAGGGGACAACTTGCTCTCTCATCTCTGTGCTAGGAGACATTTTTAGACCACAGCTATTATATGAAATATAACACGGAGTCACCTGGAAGGCACTATGCTGAGTGAAAAATGACAAACATTGTATGAGACCATTACTGCAAGGACTTCCAAGGTTTAAGCAGAGAAGAAAGTAATCTCAGACAGTTACCAGGGTGGGGAGGGATGAAAAGGGACAGTCACAGATTAGACAGTAGATAGGAACTGCAGCAGGTGAAGGGAATGACAGGATGCAGTCAGTACAAGGGAGGTTAGCACAACCGGATCACATCAAAAGCTCAAAGGCTTTCTAAGTACAACCCAACATTTTCAAGCACAGACTAGCAGGGACAGTTTTGGGGAACCACAGTTTTTCAGGACACCTAGGCTAATTAGCACAATGCGGTTTATTTTTTTTAAGAAAATGTTCTGCATATCACTTGGATGAGGGGTGTCTGGCTTCTTAACAGCTATAGTGGCCATCTAAGCAGCATCAACTGGTCCCAATCCACCTGGAGCAGTGGAGAATGAAGGACACCAAAGATAACAGAAAACCATGAGCCCAGCACACAGAAGGAGCCATGTGATCCAGACACTTCATCAGCACGAGAGAGAACGAGATGGTGCCTGGTTATAACCAATGGCTGCCCTGACAGGGAACACAAGTTAAGTCCCTGATTTAGCAGGAGAAAGACAGGTGTGCAGAACAAGAACTCTACTAAAAAAGACCACACGCTATTAAGAAGTGCACACTTCATGGTCCGTCAGACGGCAGGGTCCCTTAAAAATACAGCCCCCGCACTCTCAGTTAGCCCAGAGACGAAAAGAGGACCAACGACTACTCTTCAGACAAAGACCAGACTGGACTAGAATATATAGGCGATGCTGGCATAGAATATGCTTCTTAGCTTAAACACAGACACAGGGCTGTCTGGGCAGTTCCTCTCTAGAAGTGAGATGAGAGGGTGGAGGGGACAGGAGTTGGTGGAACGCATATGGGAAATAGAGGGTAGAAAGAAAGAGTGTGCTATCACAGGGCGGTGGGGGCAACAGCAGTTACAGGTGCACGCTAATGTGTGTTTTGGGTTTTACATGGCAAACTGATACGCAAACTTTGGCCTAAAGCACAATCAGAGATTTTAAAAGAGAGAGACAGAGTCAATTCCAAAGGAGAGAGATCTTCCCAGCACCAGAAAAGAACAGCCAGGAGCAGGGAGCTAGCCTCGGCACCTGGGACCCCAGCACTAAGAAACACCTGGAACCAGGAGACAGAAAGACAGATCTAGAAGTGCTGGCAGAGAACATCCGTAGGAGACAGAGTGGTGGCCTTTCCTGCCCACAGAGGGAGAAAGCTTCCCAGTGGAATAGGGTTCCTCTGGGCACTCATCAGCATCTAAATTCCATGCAGCCACACAATGAATTACTGAAACGAGGAGAGGAGTGCTGTGGGAGAGACTGCTGGTGTCGGAACTGGTCAAGACGGACGAGAGAACAGGGCAATCTGACTTCTGCCTCACAGACATCTTTTGAACCACTGACATCTCTTTTATCACATCCATTACTTTCCTGATCCACAGTCCATTTTCCCATCTACGCCTCTTCACATTCTTCCTTAATTTGTTAGTAACAAGCTCCCATCTGATGTCATTCACCCAGGAATGATACTTTCAAAACCCACTTGCAGCCCAGAAGCTGTTCTGTTTTAAATCTCAGATACCCTCTCATCTATCTCTGCGGAATACCTGCCTGAGGCTGTCTCCTGACCTTGAAAAAACCTGGAGAGGTCTAAAGGACCTGTGGCCTCTGTCTCTTCCAGTGGGGCTCACATCGTCCTCAGCTCCCAAGTGTGTGAAAGCTGCCATAATTCAGAGCTCGGTTGCTCAAAGCCTGTCACATATGACATAGAGCTGGTAAAGGGAACAGTCAATCCAATCGGGTTGTGTTTACAGGAGTAAGGTCTACCTCAACTGGCAGGAGGAGCACTCTCTGGGAAAGTGACATGTGAAGTGAGACCAGGAGATGCCCATGGTTACAATGTTTGCTTCAGTCAACGGCAACAGCTAGTGTAAAGACTGAAAGGCACAGAAAATCTTCATCTCAAGGAAAGGTCTTAAAAAGCACACTGTGCCTCAAGTAACAGGACCCTGGATCTCACCCAAAACAGTTCCTTACCAGCATTGCCCCGGGCTGCAATTTCCTTCACAGAGTTAGATACCTTAAGGAGGAAAGAGCCTCTCTTCTCCCCAAGATGGCAGCTGGATTGCAAATACTTTCAAAGAGGAACAGACAGCAATCTAACGGGGTTCTCAGGGTGGTGTAGAGACACAGACAGACAAAGTGGGATGCTGCTCTGAAACACCAACAATGCGGAAGTGGTTTTAGCATATGGTAACACGTAGAACCTAAAAGGAAAAGTCTACATTGTCAAAGGCAAAGCTGGCAATGCTCTGGAGGAAGCCAGGATGTCCAAATGTAAAGTCTCTCTCAGTTGCAGAGAACACATAGGATGCCAGCGACAGAACGTGGCCAGAAACGTGCATTTTAAAGTGCTCCTGATGAGACTTTAAAAGAAAATGACAAACACAGGGTGGGTCACTGGAAGAAAGAGATGCTTTCTACGCAGCGAAAAAGAAATTGTCTGAATTACATCCAAACGTTTGGTGGAAGATCTTCATGGTGGAGTACGGGATCTCCTGGCCACTTCAGAGTGAAAAAGAGAGAGGAAAAAGATGGACTTAAAATGAACTGTGCAAAATGAATACAAAGCTTAAACAGATGGAAAATTCTGGTGTACAAACTAAGGACACACATTTTAGAATTTTCACCAAGCACATGGCTACACAATCTTCTGTAAAAGAGATTCAGCCAGTGACTAACGATTCTAATCAACTATCACAGCAGAAAATTCATCAGCTACAACTGAAGGGGACAGAGAAACAATGCAAACAACACTGTCTGCCTCTTTGAATTTCATAGGAAGGGAACTGGTCAAAGGAGCTACATCCCTCCACTTGTAAGAAACGGACCGGACCACCCTTGGAGCACTCCAAACATCAGCAGATGTGTCAGAATTTGCACGGGTAACAGGCACGGCTGCCTCCGTTTCAAAGGGTGGAGTCACAGCCTCAGTTTTAGTTATTCAGTGCTGCTTTAATGGAAATACCACAAGTAGATGGCTTTAAAAAGAATTTTTTTTGTTTTTTTATCATGATGAATTGAAAGTACACAATCCAAGCAAATTTTGCACATACGCCTCTCTACAGCTCTATCTGCTCTCCCCACCCTATGACAGCACACTCCTCTTTTGCGCTCTTCTAGTATCCTTCCAACCAACACCTCTCTTTCCTCTCTACTCTCTGTTCTCTCCTCCAGGAAGAAGACAGATGGACAAACTTCTATAAATGTATAAAGCCATAAAATACACACATCACATGCTAACTCTGTGTCCCCAAGTCCAGTCCATTCGTACTCTGAGTGCTGACCTCAGTACTGCTTTCAGGTCTGGGGCTGCAGCAAGTCTAGGAGCCATGTTCCCAGGGACTCTCTACTTTGTCAGACCATCAGTTCTGGTCTTTTAGTAGAGTTCGTGATCTGCACACCTCTTTTCCTCATGCTATGGCAGGGACTCTACATCGCTGTCCCCTATCAAGATGATATTAGTCACGTCCAGTAAGCCAGAAGTCCAAATTCAAGGTGTCAGCTCCAGGGGAAGGCTTTCTCTGCTGGCACTGGAGCAAATTCCTCGTCCTCAATCTCCCTGGACTAGAGGCTTCTGAGGCACAGGGAACCTCATCCTTTCCAAAGCATGTGCTCAGCTCCTGGCACTGCTCTTTGCTGCTATGAGATCCCCAAGTCTCAGCTTACCTCCCTTTCTGTTATATTCCCAGAAGCCACACCAGGCCACCGCACAATCCCACACATTAAGTCCTGCCCCACCAACTCAACTGCAGCCCATCCACCTTCATTAACACCAGAGATGCAGGATTTACAACATGAAGGACATGACACAATACCAGCCTAGTTAAACGGCTACATAGATTTTGGGGGGAACACAATTCAATCCATGACAGCGTCCTAGGTTTTCAAGAGTCAGATCTTCATCCACTCAGTTCTGGGGGATGGGATCACTGCTCAGTGCTCAGAGGACAAGGCAGCCATGCCCAGAGGGCCTACTGGGTGGGGCTCAAGGCATGCAGCTGCCACTCAGACGAACTAGGAGAATGGGACCCCTCAAAGCCAATGGGCTGCAAGTGCCATCGGAGTGGGCCTGGAAGGTGCAGCTGAATCCCAGAGCTGAGGGGCCTCCTCCCACAATCCCGAGAGCAGGGCCAATGCCCAGAGTCCAGAGGACAACAATAACGCCCAGATGGTCCCAAACAGCAGAAAATTATTTTGTATCCTTAACAGCTAATATAAATTGCTCCGTCGGGTTTGGGATTTATGTGGCACTTATTATCCCTTCTTCTCCTTACATTTCCCCCACAAGGAATGGAAAGGTCGACCTCACACCTGTCGCACCACTCTACTGCATACACAGTCTTCTAGATTTCACAGGCTGACAGGTGGAGAATTTGGCCCCAGCATCAACTACTCCTCAAGTCTCAACTATACTTGATGGAGATGACTCAGAAGGTGAGATTCTGGCCTTGCAGTTGATTTACGACTCCACAGATGACACGATGGGGTTAACTGTGTTTTGGATGTTCCAAGGACAGGAATTTGAAGGGACCAAAGTTGTGGAAGGAAACCCTGGTGGCGTAGTGTTTAAGCGCTATGGCTGCTAACCAAACGGTGAGCAATTCAAATCCACCAGGCACTCCTTAGAAGCTCTATGGGTCAGCTGTACTCTGCCCTATGGGTTTGCTATGTGTTGGAATTCACTGGATGGCAGAGGTTGTTGTTGTAAAGGGTCAAATCTTATGGAATGAATTGCATCTCCCCAAAATCTGTGTCATAAATCCGAGCACCCATGCTATTGTTATAATGTTATTTGGGAATGAGTTGTCTTAGTCGTGTGAATGATGCAGCATTAGTGGAGGCTGCATCTTCAGTCATTCTTTCTTGAAATGTTAAACAGATTACACAAGGAAGCAAGCATTCAGAAAACGGAAAAGTGATTCCATGCTTGGATTTATGACACAGATTTTGGGGAGATGCAATTCAGTCTATACCTAGATGCCCAACAACAGAGGAATGGATAGGTAAACTGTAGTATATATATGGAGCATTACACCATGATAAAGAATAATGATGATTCCACGAAACATCTCATGACCTGGTTTCAACTGGAAGACATTATGTTGAGTGAAAGTAGTCAGCGACAAAAGGACAAATATTGTATGAGACCCTTATGATAAGATCTCAAAACCAGGCTTACATATAGAAGAAAAGACTCTTTGACAGCTGCAAGGGAGGGGAGGGAGAGAGGGCGAGGGGGGAAGGGTTTAGATTAGATAGCTGCTAGAAACTTGGTTGGGTCAAATCGGTGATAGCACACATTAGAAACAAGAACATTAAGTGGAACTTCAGCATAACTTGAATACTCCTTCCATCTTAACCCAATATTGCAAGGTTAGAGTAGCTGGGGCAGGGGGTGGGGGACCATGCTCTTAGGCAAAATCAAGGCCAAATGGCACAACTAGCGTTTTGCTAGGAGGGCTCTCTGCACCCCACATGGGTGAGTGGTGTCTGGGGTCTTAAAAGCTGCCAAGCTGCCATCCGAGGGCACAGCAAATGGTCCCAACTCAGCAGGAACGGATGCTCACCAAGGACTAAAATGACATGGGGTAAAATCAACCCAGAAGACAGAGAGACCCACAGTGAGTGCCTACATCGACTTACGACCAGAAGGAACGGATCGTGCCTGGCTCCCATCAGTGATAGCCACGATGGAGCTCACTACATTGAGCCTCACTGGCAACACAAGAATAAAATGAGTTGCACCCTGAGATCTCCACTAAAAGACCTCAATTGATGGTCCTGTGGTTTCGGGGTTCCCCTGGGAGCATGGCTCCTGGCTCTGATGCTGCCCTTGTCCATAAATCATAATGAAGGTCCACTCTTCGGACACGATTGGATTGGACTTGGCGATGCAGAGTGACCATATGCTGGATGCACTTTATGGTTCTATGCATCTATAGGATATCATCCAGCTGACCTCTGGCTGGAGGACAGAGAGTGGGTGGAGAGGAGGGGAAAGGAGACTGTTGGGAGGATGAGACATGTATGGAGCAGAGAGGAATAGTGTGCTGTCACTGGGCTGGGAGAGCAGTGGAAGCTGCATATGGGTGGGCATGTAAATGTATATGGGAACGTACATTTTCACTCAGTCATAATAAAAAAGAAAAAAAAAAAACAGAAAAGCGAGCTAGCAACCCAGGTGAAGATAACCCAGGGACAGAAGCCCCAAAAGACAAACATCTTCCACCAGAGGCCGCAGACACAAAGCCTTCTCCTAGAGTGCCCACCACAATTCAAACTTTCAGCCTCCTAAACTGTGAGAAAACAAACATGTTTGTTAAACGAACCCACTTGTGCTCTGTCTGTTACAGCAGCACTAGAGAACAAAAGGTACCCAAGTGGTACAGTGAATAACTGCTCAGCTGCTCACCACCAAGTCACCAGTTCAAATTCACCAGCAGCTCCTAGGAAACCCTATAGGGCAGTTCGACTCTGTCCTATAGATTCACTAAGACATGGCAGCAGCTCCAGGGCACTGAACAACGAGATCTAACTACAACAAGGTACTGTTCCACTGACATTCATGCAAGTACTACACACAAGTGCCCAACAGTGGAAATAACCCAAATTCCCATCAGCAGAATCATGGATAAATAAAATGGAGTCTATCCATCTAGTGGACTATTATTCAGTCATAAAGCAAAATGAAGCTCTCGTAAATGCTACAGTATGCACAAAACATGAAAACACTACATCAAATGAGTCAGACACAAAACAAACGTTCTAGGACCTAACTTGCACAACACACCTAAAATAGGCAAGCATACAGAGACCGAAGTTTATTAGTGGTGACCAGGGGCTGTCGGGGGCTGAATGGAGGGATGAAGTGGAGTTACAGCCTAACGCAAATTGGGATTCTGCTAGGGGTGATGAAAAATTTAGAAACTGATACTGGTGATGTGGTTGCACACAGGGCCAGATTAATGGATGTTACTCAATTAAACATGTAAAACAGCTGAAAAAGAAAAGAGTTTTCTTGTATATATTTTACCAGACACACAAACACAAATTAGCATGAAATGAACACAAGACAGTATTTGAATAAAAAGCAACTTACTGTCTTGAAATCAGTACATACCTGAAAGGAGAGGGATTTAGATACCAGGGGAGGAGAGAGAGGAAGTGGGTATTTCAAAAACGTCATGCCAACTTTAAGCAGTACTCACCTAGAGAAATGAAATTACGTAGCAGGAACTGGAGTGTGCAAATGGATTTCCTCAGGTAACTGAATCTTGGTCACCTTCTTCTGAATATGAAAAAAGGTCTACCTCTATGATAAAAAAACCAAAACCTGAATTATCATTCAGCATACTTGAAAACAAAAGATTATGTTAATGGCATTTGATTTACCAATCATTTCACAAACCTGACACTTGAAGACACTACATTTTGGAAACGAACCATACAGCTGGTCCTTCACCGTTTGGTGTTAGTTACCCTGGAGTGGATTTCAAATGATGGGAACTGTTGGTGCGATTCCCATGGGACACCATTTGCTGGTGTGATTAACAGGGGACACCACTTGCTCGTGTGATTACCAGAGGATACCATTCGCTCGTGTGATTAATACAGGACACCATTTGCTGGTTTGATTAACAGGGGACACCATTTACTAGTGTGATGTACATGAGGAGCTGAGGTTGAAAAGAATCACACTGACAACCAACTTTTTGTTTGCTGTCGGCAGAAAAGGGACAGTCTCCAGCAAGTAGAGATTGACACCAGTTTGCTGAACCCAGCAGCTTTTATTGAGCAAAGTAAACAAGTTTTCTGCTGGCAAACTGAGAAAAAGCATCTCACCAGCCTTCCTTACTTCAAAACAAGTAGTGGCATTCCCAGGAAGGGGGATGAGAAAGTCCCTGAACTATTCTCCATCGAGTGCGAGTTTTCAGCACGTACCCGTTTGCAGTACACCGACACAACCTTGTCTCCAGGGCTTTCGCCAGGCTTCTGCCATTCTCAAGACAAGCCCCTATCTTGAGAAGGACCAGGGTAGGGTCAGCAGGATTTCACATTCTTTCCAAACACACTCATTGCTACAGGTCCCCACAGATGTGCACAGCAGCACTTCTCCACAGGGTTTTCAAGGCTGGAGCCTTTTGGTAACAGATCACCAGGCTTGTCTTCCAAGGCCTACCTGGCTGGGTTTGAACTGACAACCTTTCAGCTAGTAATGTTAACCCTTTGCACCACCCAGGAGCTCCCTGTTTCGCTCTTTACTGTCTACATCTTCTCCTGTTTTCTTATGCTTACATTCCACACATTTGACACACATTTAGGACCTTCATTCTACATTACATTTGGTTGAAAAGGAAACAAATTCTCTAATCATACTGCAGGTGTCACATACTATTTACTCAACTTAAGCCTTACTTTTTTTTGTACTCAAAATTATAAATTACATTTCTCCAGCAGCTGCACATTTTACATTTTTTTCAGGAAGAGCTCTGTGTGAAATAATTTTTATAAAGGATGAGCGATCTTCTGCAACACTGTAACGTGGCTGCCCAAAGAAGAACAAATCTGTCCTGGAAGAAGCAAACATCAAGGCTTTTTAGCAGCCATGACAACACTCTGTCACCCACAGTCTGCGCATGTGATCATGGAGGATCCGTTCCTGCACAAGGATACCATGCGTGGTCAACTCCAGGGACCTTCAGAGAGATGCCCTGACAGAGTAAATATAAGTCATGCAAACATAAACAGTGATTATGAAGAAGGCACACGCCCGTGAACTTTGTCCTATTGTATGTGGGGTTGCTGTGAGTCCGAACTGAAGACACAGCATCTGACAACGTGTGGCTGACCCTCGAGGATCCCTTCAAGTATTCTGATCTGTTATGGGGTTGAACTCACCTTTCAATTAGCAGCTGAGTGCCTAATCAAAGCGCACTACTGACAGTCCCCTTTATACAGAGACCTCCCATTTCCACCTCATTTTTATCGTCACTGTTCGGAAATTGGGAACATGAATGGCCTTTGATCCGAGAAGCCTTCAACAAAAATATGACGCGTTAGTACTACAATCTGTGGCTGAATGACCAGCATCTAAGCTGGCTCATATCCTGTCTCATCCAACCATTAAAATCTCGGACAAACACTGCTGTTTCAGCTCCAGAAAACCTTCAGCGACCACATCACCTTCTATCTGCAGACCAAGTAGGAATGGCTGTATTGTTTCACACATAATCATGACGAAAATGTCGGCTTTATACCCAAAGAAATTCAGGAAACGTGCCCGTAATTTCCTTCTGAATTTGGGATCCATTTGAGATAGACACGGGGGGACGATGTAGCAGTCGGCGTCTGCAAGGATTACACCGTTGGAAACCCCATGGGGCGGCTCTACTATCCTACAACGTTGCTATCAATCAGACTTCACGGCAATCTTTTCAGACGTTTCAAAATCCACCTACCTATTTCCAACTCATGCTTTAAATTCGTCTCTTAAATATCTACAAACATTAAAAGAGGAGATACGTACATAACTCCTCATCATCTTAGTTTCTGTATGAACAGCAGCACTCCAATCGCTGCGGCACTTGGAGCAGCGCACGGGACAGCGAGGGCTCAGGGCCTTCGCACTCGGGCCAACCGCCCCGAGCCTCCCCACTGCATTTCTCACAAACTCCCAGGGTAGTTGATGCTGTTGATCTGAAAAACCACTTTTGCTCAGCGAGAGTCCCATGGTTTTACCTGTCATTCCACCCAGAGATACAGCGCCACTCACCTACCAGTCGTACAACTTGCGGTACTTGCGAAGCGGAAGTGCCCAGACGGCCTGGGCCCCACAGGGCTTCCGTTGAAGAGTGACGTCGGAGGGAGCTCCGCCCACCGGACCGCCCCCTTCGGGACCCTGCGGCCCTGCACAACGTGGCGACGGTAAGGCCCGCGGCTCTCGCGGCTCTCCCAGGGGTGAGAAGTCAGGAATGTGGGAGACAGCGGGAGCACAGACCTCAGCTCGGTGCGCTGTACGTGCTGCTGGAACAAGCATGACACACACAAAGCCAGGCCTCCCTCCCACAGCGGCTGTCGAGGCACCCAGCATGGCGGCCGGCCCTCACACTACCACTTCCGCTTCCCGTTTTTGGCAACACTTTTTTGCAATGTCACGGGCTCCGAACGCTGACCCAGAGGGCTCTACCCAGTGACCGGTCGAGTTCGGTGCCTTCGCTCGGTCTAAGGTTCTGTGCACTGGGGTCTTCTTTGCCTCTGGAAACAAAAGCCTAAGGTTTCTGAAATGCACAAAGAAACACAAGACAGTTCAGTAGGCAAAGATTTCTAATGTACTTGGAGAGCAAAGGAAGATGTATTTCCATACTTATCCATTTGAAAGTCAATATTTACCATGTCTTTTAGAGAAATATTCACCTCTCATATGTATTTGCCAGTCTTTAAAATTGTTATAAGTGCCTCCTTTGACTTCTCTTTTATGGTTTGTTTTCTCTTACCTATTAGGTGTCTCTCCTTAGGAATAGGCGACCAACTCTGCAAACCCAGTCTGAACTCTGCAAGAGCTGAGGACACTTGAGAGGAGCATTTTCGACGATGAGAGGCAGGTGGGCACTATTACTTCTGAGGAAAGATAGGTAAAAGTGAAAGTCGTTTTGAAAATGTCTGATGTAAACCATTTTTACTTTTTTCTCTGGTACAAACATGTATAAGAAATTGATCACATATACTCATCTGAACTGGTTAAGGGCTCAGTTTTGAGATTTGCATATACACTGATAGACCTCGTTGAACATTAAGTTTCCGTTTTATGGGATCTTGTGTAAAATGGGAATTCCACAACACTTAATTTTGCTCTTAAGGAATCTGTATATGCATCCAGAGGCAGTCATACACACAGAACCAGGGGACACTGCTGTTTCAAAGTCAGAAAAGATGGGCATGAGAGGTGGATCCTTTTACTGTATCTTTACCATGTGTGCACTGAGCAAATAATCTGAGAAGCTGGTTTCTACAAAGAGGAACAAGGCATCAGGATTGGAGGACGACTCATTAACAACTTGCCGTACGCAGACGACACACCTTACTTGCTGGAAGTGAAGCAGATCTGAAACACGGATGAAGAGCAAGAACCATAGCCTTCAGTACGGATTGCACCTGGTCATGGACTGTGTTCCCGACAAAATCAGTAGCAATTTGGCTATGCCTAATTCCTGGTATTCAGTGTGCTGCCTCCATTTTGCAATTCCTGCCCCTATGAGGTGAGTCAGGGTGGATGGGCAGCAGTGGTTTTGGCAGACTAAGATTCAATGGTGTAAGTTGGTTTGGGACCTTGAGGCAGTCTATGGAGGTATAAAGGAAAAAATCTAGCAGAGAGAATCGGGACCCTCACCCTATCAAGAACACAGCACCAGGAGAAGAGTGCATCCTTCAGGCCTGAGGTTCCTGGACCAAGGTGTTCCCCACCCAAAGACTGATGCAACACAAGGACTTTCCGTCAGAGCTGACACAGGGACAGCCCTTCCCCTAAATGTGGCCTTGTAACCTACTGGACTGTGTAAGAATGAACTTCTCTCGTAAAGCCATCCACTGTCTGATAATTCTGTTAGAGCATCACTGGCTTCCTAAAACACATCTCAACATCAAGAAAACAAAAATCCTTACAACTGGACCAGTAAGCAACATGGTAATAAATGTCAGAGGTTGTCACCAGTTTCACTGTACTTGGGTCTACAATCCACACCCATGGAAGCCACAGTCAAGAAATCAAAAGATACACTGGGAACATCTGTGGCAAAGGATCTTTTTAAAGTACTGAAAAATGAGGATGTCACCTTGAAGACGAAAGTGTACCTGACCCAAGCCATGTTATTATCAGATGTAGCAAATGCATGTGAGAGCTGGATGATGAATGAAGAAGGCAGAAGAAGAGTTGATGCCTTTGAATTTTGGTGTTGGAGAAGAATGTTGAATGTATCATGGGTAGCCAGAAGAACCAACAGATCTGTTCTGGAAAAAGTACAACCAGAGTACTTCTTGGAAACAAAGATGGCACGACTACATCGTACATACTTTGGACATGCTGTCAGGAAGGATCACTCCCTGGAGAAGGACATCATGCTTCACCGAGTGGAGGATCAGAGAAAAAGAGGAAGACCCTCAATGAGATGGGTGCACACAGTGGCCATAACAATGGGCTTAAGCATAAAAATGACCGTGGGCATGAGGCAAGACTGAGCAGTGTTTTGTTCTGTTGTGCACGAGCTCACTATGAGTTGAAACCGACTTGATGGCACCTAGCAACAACCAGAACAAGTGAGCTGAAATGGGCTGGTACTGGTCTTTTTGAATCAGAAAAAAGAAACACATGATCTACTACAACAAGAATGACAAATTGAAGAGGAATGGTATCACATTCATCATTAAAAAGAACACTTCAAAATGTATGCTGAAGTACAGACCAACTGCCACCCGTCCTCCATCATGAATCTCATAGAAGCAGGATTTACAGCATATAGGAAAATCACACAATACCAGGAATCATAGATTGGGCCAATGGCTCCACATAGTTTTGGGGGAAACAACAGGTGCAAACATGACAGATACCAAGGAAGAGACTGTACAGTTCTCTATGACACTCTCAAACCTAGAAACAGAGCATCATCCACAAGCAAGTGGGCAAGGGAGAGACTGTTCTCGTGCCCAACTCACTCCACATTCTATCCATGTCTACTGGCCCTTTTCCCTTCCTGATGGTAAGCAGTACAGGGGGAGGGGTTGGCAGGTGCAGCAGCTCCTAATGTTGAGGAGATGCAGGGTGGTACCAGCACTTTTTCTTTGGGGGATATGGAGAGGTATCTCAGTACAGGGAGATGGAGGCCTTTAATCCTCACTGGAAGAGGTCTTGGCTGACACACAGTGGGTGGAAACATGAGATGGGAGGATGAAGAAGGGGCAGTGAAAGACATTCAATGTGGAGGCCACTGGGTCACAGTAAACATGGTGGCTGGACTATCACAGTAGTGATTCCCTTCAAGGAAGAAACATCCTCATCTGTTAGGGATCAAAGGACAAATATCTGCCTCCTGCCAAGGAGAAAGAGACCTTGCTGAAAGCCTTCTAATACGAGAGGCCTAGATGGAAGTCTGAATGTGGGGTAGATATCTCCCCTAACAGTACCTACCCAGCCAGGGGTAGGAGGCCACCACCCCAGCAGGTCCTCTCACTTTGGACATAGACATTGTCCCTGTTCATGGTATAGGGGACAAGCTGGGTGACACCACAGGTCAGCTGGTTCAGCTCCTGGTGGAGCTTCTCTCCATCCAGACTGTGGCCATTAAGGACAGAGCAGAGGGTGTAGATGCCATCCACTTTTGGGGCTTCCTTGTGCTCTTTGAGGGAGAACGAGGGTATGACCACAAATGGTGCCTCCAGAGAGAGGTTCTGAGAGTCTTTGGGGGCAGGGCAGAGACAGGCAAGAGGAAATGAGACAGGTGAAGACTTGGACTTGTGATTAAAGCAAGGGCATAAGACTTCTTTCACTGGAGAGAATCCCTGGAGACAGAGTTGAAGATCTAAAGGAAATATCCTAAGTGGTTCCAGCAAGGAGAAGAGTGAGTTCTGGAAGTCGCAGAATGGTACCAGGGAAGAGGCAGTCCTGCTGAGGAGCTCTGCAGAGCCTAAGAGTGGTAGTGGGGACTAGGAAATGCCTTGGTCCTGGAGCAGATGCCTCCCAAATTCTACCTCTACTGTGGAGGCTGAATCTGGCAAGACAGAGGGGAAATGACCAAAGGCCGTAAGCCTGGGATCCCTTGACACACTCCTGCTGTCTTTTCCAGATGTATCACCTAAGTGAGGTCAGTCTGCAATCAGAGTAGAGGGTGTCAGCACTGGGCTTACTGAGCAAGAGCCCAAGCTTGGGAGAAAAGAAGAGTTCAAGAGGAGGGCTGCAGGGGCTGAGGGAAAGTGTGGGCAGGGATGAGGTGGGGCGCCATGCGGACATCACGGTCCTCTTACCAGGCTCTGCTGGATGCTGTCAGCCATAGTGAGCTTTTTAGTACCCTGTTATCCCATGTCATCCATATAGCGCAGGTTGGTGATGGTGAAGTTGCAGGTGAACCAGACCGGGGCAGGTTGAAGAGCTGTACTGGAGAGGAAGAAAAAGTTTTCCCTGTGGACTACAGTAATAGCCAAGGTTGCCTAGGACCCTGGTCAGAAGCAACAGCAGTGAACTACGTATGGCCATTGGCTGCAGGAGCACAAGGAGAGAACAAAGATTTGGGGAACCCAAACTTCCTCATTCGGTCAGCATTAAGTGAGCAGACATGAGTTCAAAGCTTTGTGCAATCATAGCTGTCAAAGGCACAGTGTTACCGACTGTATTGTCAACACAAAATTTCTGTTGAAACCCTCACCCTCTTACCTGTGAATCTTAAGCATCCAATATTATAGAGCAGAACTGCCCTCACAGAGTTCTTTTAGGCTAAAATCTTTAATTTTAAAATTACTTGGCTGAAAATTATTTCCAAAGTTGGCAGTAGTACATCAACAGGGAACAGCCAGGAATTCAACCCTGATGAACACAAAGGTGGTACAACAGGGGATACCACTGCTGATTGACAGTTGGATCTTGATGGAAAGCAGAAAATACCAGAAAGATGTTGACCTGTGTTTTACTGACTACACAAACACATCTGACTGTGTGAATTGTAATAAATAATGGAGAACGCTGGGACAAAAATGGAATTCCAGGACACTTCATTCTGCTCTTACGGAACCTGTGTACAGAAAGAAGAGGCAGTCATTCTAACGCAAAAGTGAGTATTACGTGGCTTCAAATCCAGAAATACTTCATCAGAGTCATAATCTTTCCGCATTACTCAGCCTGTATGCTTGGCAAGTAATCCTAGAAACTGGACAATACGAACAAGAAGGCAGGATTATCGATGCAGAAAGACTCATTAACAATCTATCATATGCATATGATATGAATTTGACTGCTAAAAGTCAAGTAGATTTCAGGTAAAGTCTTTGGTGTGGATTAGACATCAACGTAAAGAAAACCAAAATCCACGCAACTAGACTGGTAAGAACCATCATGATGAGTGGAAAAACACTGAAGTTATCAAGGATTGCATTTGACCCAGATCCATGATCAGTATCCATGAAGTTTGTTGTTGTTGGGTGCCATCAAGTCAAACCCGACTCATAGCAGTCCTGTCCACAACAGAAGGTAATTCTTCCTGGTCCTGGGCCATGCTCAAAATGGTTGTTAGACTTCAGCCCACTGTAGGAGCCATAAAGTAACAGTCAACAAATCAAAAGACACACTGCACTGTGAAAATTGGGTGCAGATGACCTCTTTAAATCTTGAAAAGCAAAGGCATGACTCTGATGACTAAGCTGTAGTGTCATGGATCGACTTGAGCCAAGATGCACAGTCTTCAACAGGATCCACTTATGCGTCATAATCCACTCTAACCTTTGTCTGAAGACTTGGCTTCAGGAATGATTTCACTTGTGGGCTAACACAGTCTGAGGACCAGGTCTTCTGGGGTCTCTCCAGGCTCAGTCAGGTCAGCAGGTCTGGTCTTGCTACTCCAATTTTAGTTCTACACCCCACTGTTCTCCCACTTCATCAGAGACTCTATTGTTTTCTTTGTGAGCACAGTCACTGGTGGTAGCCTGGTACCATCTAGTTCTTGATTCTGGCTGATAGCCTCTAGTTTAGGTGGCCCTTTATGTTGTTTTGGACTCCAAGGTACCTAACAACGTAATTGTGGAAGAAATAGCATTTTAGAACAGGCTTCTTAGGTTTTATTAATGAGGTAGTGTCAGAGTAGGCATTTACCCATGAGTCCACTTGTCATACTGTGGATGCTTCCGTGTAGCTGTACTGATGCAAGCTTTATCACCAGTATTCACATTTCAGCTGAGCTTCCAGACTAGAACAGACCAGGAAGAAAGACTTGCCAGTCTACTTGAGAAGAACATTAGCCAGTGAAAACCTTATGAACAGCAGTGGTGCATTGTCTGAGAGAGTGCCTGACAATGAACCCTCCTGTGTGAAAAGGACTTCAATGAAGACCAGCAAAGAGCTGACTCCTCAAAGTAGCCAAGCCAAGTGCCGTAGAGTCGGATCTGACTCATGGCAACCTCAAAATAGAGTCAACTGTATTGATGTGGATGGAGTCAATCTTTCAGGACCCTCATTAACTCATGTGGCATGACTCAAAATGAGAAAAAAAGGCTGTAAATGTCCATTAATAATCAGAACCTGACATGCATCAAGTATGAATATAGGAAAAGTGGAAACTGTCAAAAATGTAATGCAATGCATCGAAATCGGTATCTTCAGCATTAGTGAGTGGAAATGCTCTGCTGTCGGCTCTTTATTTACTGAATATCCGGATGGCCCATTATGCCAGGAATGGCAACTTGAAGAGGAAATGGGGTTGCATTCCTCATCTAAAAGAACATTTCAAGATGTATCCTGAAGTACAGTGCTGTCAGTGATAGGATAATACCCAGAAGCCTACCAGGAAAACTGATCAAATGACTGCTATTCAAATATCTGTACCAACCAGTAAGGTCAAAGAGGAAGAAATCAAGGAGTTTTTACTACGTTCTAAAGTTCGGCATTTGTCAAACATGCAACCAGAAGGCATTGACAATCACTGGTTATTGGAATGCGAAAATTGGGAACAATGAAGGAAGAGTGGCGGCTGGAAAATAGGGCCTTGGTAATAGAAATGATGCCCGAGATTGCATGACAGTATTTTCTAAGATGAGTGACTGCCTCCTTGCAAATACCTTTTTTCCCCTGACATGAATGGTGACTATACGCAGGAACCTCACCAGATGGAAGATGCAGGAATCAAATGGACTGCATTTGGGGAAGGAGACAATGGAAAAGCCCAGTCCTAGCTAGTTCAAGGCCAGGGACTGACTGGGAAACAGGCCTTAATGGCTCCTATGTAGGTTTCCTGCTGAAAGTTAGAGTAAGTTCCTGAGAGCCAAAAGACATACTTGAGTATACACCACCTGAGTATAGAGACCACTGGGAAAACAGATGTGAGGCACTGAACAGTAATGACCGAAGACTACACAAGCTCTGGGATGACATCCAAGAAGTTATACTTCAAGAAAGCAAGAGGTCACTGAAAGACAGGAGAGAAAGAAAAGGGCCAAATGGATGTTAGAAGGGACTCTGACACTTGCTCTTGAATATTGACTGGCTAAAACAAAAGGAAGAAAAGAGGAAGTAAAAAACAAATATGGAAATAAAGCAAAGTTCTATGCAGTTCATTCCATATACACACCCACCAAGAGACACATTTTTCTTTCTGAAAAAATGCATCAAGGATTCTCGGAAAAAAGAATGGGAAAACAAAAGAAGCATTCTTGAGACTAAAGAGACAGAAAACCACAGTGAATGATCCCCAGTCTGGATTGGTCCGTTTCTTACAGTGACTTCATAAGGAGCAAACTGTTGGCAACTCCAAGCCCCTGTATGTGTTCCAGGCAACCTAGGTCTGGAGTCCGTCTAGCTCAGGCAGGTGTTTCACGGACCTGAGAGACTGTCACCACACTTACCTTGTTTTTCACTTTTAGTGTTTATTGATTTGCTCATTTTTCCATTGCATTTTATCTTCTTTGCTTAATGTCTCATTAAGTTTTGGTCATTATTTGTTCAGTCATTTCTCTCCTTATTTAGTTATTCACTTAGTTTTTACTTATTTAGTTGTTTGTTTATTGACTCCATTTATTTACAATATGGAGACAGGAGGTGTGGTGAATAATCAGGAGCATTTATCACAGACGGAGAAACAAGAGAGACGGGAGCTCAGTCCCCAAACCATCTCCGACTTTTCCAGTCCGACCGCATGTTCTTACTGGGTGTCTAAGGGAGGACAGAGGTGAGTGACTGCATGCCGACATTCAGGCTTGGGGGACAGCAACTGTGGAAGAATGCATGGAACTCGTGATGGGGGATGGGGTGGTCAGCTGGAGCCCCGTGGGCGTATCTGGGATTCTCCCAGCCCCTGCTCCCACCCCGACCCCACCCCCATGACTGTTACCTCCACAGAGGTGCCTGTCTGTTAGGTGAGCCGGAGAGAACCTGCGACAAACCGGCTGCAGAGATTTTATCCTATTTTATTGGACCAGTGCCTGGTGTGTCGCTTCCCTTCCTCAAGGCTTCAGTGCGTGGTAAGTCAATCTGGAATTTCCCTGGGGCCAGGTAGTGCCAGGAAGCAAAGGCTTTGTGAAAAGCAGACACGTAGAAAAACGGAGGTCTCACCTGCTTTCATCCCCTACCTCTTCATTTCCTCAGCAAATTGTGCCGATTTTGTCTTTTTCACCTTTAGCTTTTCTCAATGTCTTGGTTCTCTTTAGTGACAACTTTCTCTCATTTTCTGTCATTTCTTTGCTCTTTTTCGGTTTATCTGGTTTTCCCTTTATTTCCTCAATGCCTCATTTTTGTTTACTCTGTACTTCTGTTTGCTTATGAATCATTTTCCTATTATGGTATTTCCTCATTCTGTATCTTTTCTTTCTCTTTCACATTTTCTCCTTCTTTTGTTTATATAATTGATCTTCTTGGTGATTAAACTTGAAATCGTACTTTTCCATTCTCTGCTTTTGCTTTTCTCATTTCCGCTAATTCACACACATCTCCCTGTCTCTTCTCTGTATCCTTTTCCTTACACTTTGGTTTCTTTTTACCATTCTTTTCTCATTTCCCCATTGTTTATTATATTTTATCTTTTCAATACCTTTTCAAATTTCCCGTTTTATTTATTTTAGTTAATTTTCTCATTTGAATTTCCTCATGTCTTTCATCTCATACCCCTTCAAACTTATAGTTTATTATTTTCCTGATTACTGAATTTTCTTTTTATTCTTTTCCCTTATCTCTATTCTGGTTAGTTTCATTTCACGGAATTGATCTTCCTGTTCTTTTCTTACCTCTCTCAAGTTTTTGAAGTTGTAATGTCTTTTTTTCTCATTTTTAAATTATACTTGCTCTTTTTTTCATATTTTGTGAAATTTTTAGTTATTACATTTCCCACTACTTTTACTTATTTACTTCTTTTCTCACTTTTTCCATCTTAACCCTAACACAAGGGCACCTCTCATCCAAAAGCCCAAAAGGCCCCGAAGCCACACTCAACATGCTGCAGAACCACTCAGCCGTTTCTGCTGAGGAGGAGATGTATGTGGGACACTACCACCTCTTCAGAACCATTGGCAGGGGGACATTTTCCAGAACGATGCTAGCCCAGCATACCGTCACCGGCCAAGAGGTAACCATTAAAATGCTGAGCAAGACCCAAAAGGCATCCAACTTCTTCTACCAAGAGGTGAAAATATTGAAGGATCTCCATCATCCTTATATTGTAAGGATGTTTCACATTATAGAGACTCAGTACCTTCTCGGCATGGTCTTGGAGTACGTGAGTGCAGGGCACTTGGGGAATTATATAAGAGCTCACGGCTTCCTGAGTGAAAAGGAGGCCCAAAAAATTTTCAGACAATTAGTCCGGGCTGTACACTTCTGCCATAATGAACGTTTCGTGCACAGAAACATAAAACCACAAAACGTGCTGTTAGATGACAGGAAGAACATCAAACTAGCCAACTTTGGGTTTGCAACGGAATTCACCCAGGGGAATAAGCTGAACACGTTCTGTGGCACTTTGCCTTATTCTGCCCCAGAAATGGTGCTACGAAATCCGTACGATGGACCCCCTGTGGACGTGTGGAGCCTGGGAGTCACCCTGTACGTCATGCTAAGTGGATCTCTGCCGTTTGATGGTGACACCTTCAGTGAGATACGAAATCGGATCCTGGCCACAGAATACATTATTCCTGGCCACATGCCTACGCAATGCACACACATGCTGAGCAAAATACTTACTTATGACCCAATAGAGAGAGCCACATCAGAGGCCATCCTAGACCATCCATGGATGATGACAGTTGACAATGAGAACCAAAATGTGTCTGTGCAGCCACCCTCAGACCATTAGGACTGACAACGCATTCAGGCCATGGGGAACATGGGTTACAGGCAGGAAGAGATTCGTGACTCACTGTTCAATCCAAAAGATGATAACGGTATGGCCACCTCCCTGATGCTAGCTCAGAAAACATCTGAGACACAGACTCATGCCAATACCCTGAAACGCAATACTGCAGCACACTGCACTGACAGCCACACCCATTTCTCCTCCCATGAGGTACGTCCCACCATCTGTGTGAAACCCAAACAGCTGAGTTACAGTGTACTTGCCATTCCCACCTACGATTACCACTACCACAGCCCACTGAAGACTCCAGCTTATAGAAGGAAGGGGGCCTCTATGGTGTGTGCTTCTCCCTCAGTTCCCCTTGCAAAGTTCTTCCACAACAACCCAGGATAGCCTGGGCAGAGCCAACCAGACGCTGAAATGGCATGCCAAGCTGAAAACTAGTGCAGTGGAACAACCCAGCAGAGTCCCCACGTGCGTAACCGCGGCTGCCCATGGCTGCCTCCTTAGCTGAGACCAGTAAGAAGGGTGGAGCCTTAGAGGAAATCCAGTTCCCACATAGAACGTCAGCACTTATTCTGTCAAAAATGAGCATGTGCGAGAAGTACCCGACCAGAGTGTGACTCCAGCCTCTCCCTCTGTCAGAAGCCATGAGCCACAGGATGCCACTGGCCAGTTCTTTTAAGTTGATTACAAAATATCTTTGTTGTACCTGTATGCAAACAGAACAGAAGCTGTGTGACATCCAAGTTGAAGATCAGAGGCTCAGACCTTGAGAGGCCAAGCCACAGTCTCTCAGGTATAAAAGGAGGAGGAAAATAAACAGTTTCATGGAGCCCAGTGACATAATGCAGGAGATATGCCAAGTGGTAGACACGAATGACTGTGAGTGGGATCTCACAGGTACACACTGCTTTCTTTGCATGAATGGCCCACCAGGACAGTAGGTCTTGGTCCAGTCGACAATGGAGGTGTGCAGACTGCCATGGCAGGCTCTGAAAGGGGTCCAAGTGAAGAGAAATTTAGGCATCTTGTTGGCCTTCAAGAAGATCACCTCCAAAATCACCAGAGAGCTGGTACTGTAGAAACGTGTCACCACCGGCCAGAGACAAAAGAGGAGTTCACATGTTTAACCTCCCTCATGATTCTGGAGACTGTGTTTTTCAAGGCCACAGAAGACCCTGAAATTCTCTCCACTTGAACTGCACTGAGATAGCACCAGGGCAGTAAACACACCCTGATGCCAATCAGGTGATTGTGGTTCTGAATGAACAGTGAGTCACAAATCTCTATGTGTCTATAAACCATGCTCCCCATGGCCTCAAGGCACTGTGGGTCCTCACCAAGTTCTCTTGGCCTGAATGCCATCTGTACACAGCAACAACTCTGTCTATGCAAGATCCTACTTACAACCATTGGCATCCCACAGAGGGCAGATCTGCATCATCTCATCAGGCTCCGTGGAGCTGGTCCTTCATGTCGGCTTCCATGAGTGTGACGTTTGAGATCTGATTATCTCCACCACATCTTGCTCTCAAGTTCGTTAAGGTCCCTTCAAGCACAAGTGAAGCAAAGATTCATCAAAAACAGACACTGCCAACTCGATCGGTTGGTGGTAAGAGGTCGGGACGTTTCTGCCTTGGGAAGCCATTTGATTGCCATCAGGGTCCTCAAGCTCCCTCTAAAATCCAGTGAAAGTAGTCAGTAAACAGTGAACAAAGTTCACTGAACAGTGAACCCGGAACTGCACAGTTCAACTCCACAAAGACACACCTTGAAAGAAAGGCTTGCAGTCTCATTCTCATGTATCTGACATTTGAAGAAAATTAGAAAAAGTCGATGAAACATAAAGGACGTGTTGAGTATACCCCACCTGAATTCAGAGGCTGTCTCAAGAAGAGGTTTACAGCATGGCAAACGAGTCACCAAAGACAAAACAAATTGTGGGAGGCCATCCGACAGGAAGATGACATTTTAAAAGGCAGGAAAGAAAGGAAAGACAAAAAAGGAATGACATGGAAGCTTGGTCTTCAACATCCAGTGAGTAAAGCAAAAAGAACTGATGAGGGAAAAGCTCACCGTTAAGACAACAGTTGGAATTCAGCAGCTGCTGCTTGGAAACTGTATGGAGCAGTCTTATTCTGTCCCATAGAGTCACCAGGAGTCAGAATTGACTGGACGGTGTAAGTTTGCTTGGTATTCGGGGGGATGCATAGGCCCCAAGGTGAACCCTACCCATGTTTTGTACTTGTTTTGCAGAACTGCTGAGAAAATGGGAGGTTTGCACTTGAAGAAGAACTCAGAGGGAAAAAGTGGCTGACTTGCTTTTGAAATTTCCAAGCAGTAGTTTGCTGTTGGAAGCCTTCCAGCAGGAAAAGTCAGAGCCCATTGCAAGACAGCCCCTTGCAGGACTGGGAGTTATAGGGAGCCAGTGAACAGACAGCTTGGTCAGCTCCCTTAAGCTGATTGTCCAGGTTGAGTCAATGAGTGCAAGTGGGGGAAGAGCAGGAACCAAGTGACAGTCTGTTTGGGCAAGTTCCATTGGCACCGTGGGTCCTAGCCTGCAGGGCCAGGGATAAGAGGGAGAAGCAGGGTGGCTACTGAGAAGGAAGGCAACTGTGTGTGACTTAGCCCAAGAGGGCTGGGGATGAGAGTGTGGGAAGGAGCTGTCCGAAGTGCCTGCCAGTAAGTGTGAACTCAAGAGCCTGGGTCTGCTACCCCTTGTCAGTTAGATTGGAAGGGCATGGAAGGGCAGGGATGAGCCCACTAGAACCCACCCAGATAAAGAGAAAGGTGTCTGAAAGAGCTGAGAAAGCTGGTGTAGACTGCTACAAGCTGATGGCGCCCTGCGGACTGGATTTGAAACCCCAACCAACATTTTTTCTTTGCCTTTATCTTGCTAACCTGAAACTTCTGTCTGAGCCATGTTTTTCAGGAAATCACAGCAGATGGTGGCTCCATCCACAACACGTGCCCAACCTACAACCTCTCAGCATGCCCAGATTCAGATCCTGGCCTACACTGACACAGGACCAATTTATCACCAGAAAGGAAGTGCTTCCCAGCCAGTCCTTTCACCAGAGACCATCCCAGAAGCCATGACAGAAGAGGATGCCACTTCTGCACCTCCACATTTGGACATGCAGCAGGGGAGCTAAGGGCAGAGAACTCTACTACCAAACCCGACCCCTGGACACCACTGGAAATAAAAAGCTTTTGAGCCCCGTGGGACAGTGAACACATGGTGTTAAGGCTGCTAGACTCGTGTTACTCCTTATCTACACAGACAATAAACTTGAAACTTTCTGTTACCCTTGCAATTCGTGTCCCTCTTATTTCAGTCAGCTAATAAGACAGGACAAGAACCCAAACACGGTCCTGTTAGAGAGACAGATGTTCAGCATTCTAACCAGATCACATTCTTCAAGACCAGAGAACATGCTCATCACCTCAGTACTGATTTGACAGGGACGGCCAATTTGAACACTGGCTATCGCAGTCAAGGGAAGAGAAAGTCACCAGGAGGCTGGCTGACAGGCTTTCATGAATGTGCCTACATTAAATGAAGGAGACAAGGGTGGGTGCCCAGTAAAGAAATTCTTCCTCCCTGATGAGGCTGGAAAACTGAGTGTTACTGGACAAAACTCCAGGTTCTCTGTATCTACCCTAAATAGCCAATCTCTGAGACACGTTATAGGGTGGATGATGAAAGTTTATTACCGTGTCCTGTCGGACACAGGGAGCAGGAAAATAATTGTCCACCAAGGTCCTGCTCAAATTTTGTCAGGCAAGGTAGAAGTATTTAAAGGGAGAGGGGGTTCCATGCAAAATGTAAATAGAGGTACTGGGGCTGGTGCCAGGGAAACAATCGGTTGAAAAGGGGTATCCGATGGTGGGGCTCAGAGGTCCTTTGAAGATACATATCAGGAATAGGAATCCGGAAGGCTTTCGTCAGAGGTCCCAGCTGTGGCCTGGGTCTTTCGCTGGCTCCTCCGTCTGTTTTCATGTGGCTAAAAAGCTCTGAAAAACTACAGGCATTATTTCCACAGCTCCTGTCAGCGACTTCCTGCCAGGGCCAGGAATTTTTAAGACAGGAGAAATAACAAGCTAAGCTTACAGAGAAAATTTAATCTTTGCTGCCTATCTCAACTTCCTTTTTTAAAATCGGGGTGTCTAAACCTTATCTCCTATTTCAAGAGGATGGGGGAAGAGATTGATAGAATTTCTTGATTCATTTCGGAGTGTTATCAGGGTTTTCTGAAGACCCTCAAGGATCCTTATCAACCTGCAAAAAAGAATCATCTAGGCAGACGTGGCAGGCCCATATGGCTTGATGGGAAACTGAGTGTACAGCTGCGCTGGGCAGTGGCACAGTGTACAGGACTCCTGTCGCTGCACCACCGATGGAGCAGGGGCTGCATTTTTGTAGTCTGTCTCCACCAGGGTACAGCTGGGGACAACAACTCAGTGATGGGATCTGACATCTTGCCTTCTTTGTCAGGAGGCTGCTTGTCCTTTGTTTCAGTGCTCACGCAGACTTCAAAATGGTTCTTCCCAAAGGGGCCTCCGGGCCTGGCAACAGGACTTAGTATGCGGTGTCCCATGGGAGCAGTTTCTTGCTCCCTTGGTTTGGTTCCCTGATGCTGATTCTAGTTCTCTTGTGCCCCCACTGGAAGGACATCTAGTGGTCACTTCTACTGCATCTATGCGTGCCTCTAACTTGTGTTGAAACAGCTTCTCTGAAGAAGTAACTTGAGAGATAATGAAGCAACTCATCCCTGTGAGTGGGCAGTGAATGAGTTGCTTATCGCTCCAGAATGTCCCAGGGTGTGGTTAGGCCGGCCCTGTCTCAGTCTCCCCTAGGAGATTCCATATTCGTAATTCTTGAAGGAAATACCATGGAGGTCTCTTCTGTTTCTGCTTCATGCAGAACAGGGATGCAGGCCTACCCATCACGGTAGAAATCCCTTGCTGACTGTGCCAGGGATCTCTGCGGGCCAGGATGGTCACGAGCAGACATTCCTTAGAACCCAGGCATCATCATTCCCTTTACTAGGAAGGGTTCTAACCTGAAAGAAACTAACTAAACAAGGAGTTTAAAGACACAAGGCCTGAAAACAGACAGAGTAAAATCCAAGTAATTGATGGGAGATGTACCAGTGAACAAAAGTTGGGGACATTTAGCTGTTAGGAATTTCTTTCTGACTCATCAGTTCAGGTTTTAGTAATGACAGTCAGGAGGGTCTTCAGCGCTACAGATTTTCTATTTCATAAATGTTAATACAAAATGTGAAGAGTAGCAAGTCTTCCACGATTCCATTTGAATGGCTCCTGTGAAAGCTTGCCTAAAAGACAGCCTTGAAGATTTCTTTGCCATTGTCTTTACACCTCAGCGCTCCTTGGATGTCTCCTTGTGAGTCTACCTCCAGCTGGGTCACACCCTGACTGCTCCAGAACAAGGAAAAGTGACCCATCAATCATTAACACTTGGACTTACTGGACATCCTAGGTGGGGGCCATTGCAGGCTCCTTCAACTCCTGGTGCTGGTTTTTCACAGGATAACAACATTTGGTTCCTCACCAGGTTATTAAGCAAGAGACAGCAATCTTCTCATGAGTCTCATTGCCGTAGTGAGCAGTCTCAAAGTACCACAACATTTTACGCCAAGGCCTTCTTTCAACGTTTAGGTGTGTAAAACCAGGGAGGATGAGTTTTATGATGTCTTAATACAATCAGAATGCAGACTAAGAATATAACTATTCCTTGCAGTAGTCATCTATTTCATGGACATAATTTTTGATGGTAACTAACTAAACATCTGGCGTTGGGAATGTTGTTACAATAATGTGAAAAAATAGCTCAATGTCTACTTTTAATGGGCAGATGACAATCCTGGGATGACAAGAAAACTGAGGCTTTTTAGTAATCTCATGTCAGCTTGGCTTATGAGGTCAGTGAGCACTGTTTCTAGCTTCCATCCCATGAGGACCTCAGTTTGTTGTCTTATACTCATTTGTTGTCTTATACTCACTGACGGCCTTCTCAAAGAGTTTGTCAGTTCAACTATACCATAAGTAGGAATAAAAGCTCTTGGAAATGATTAATGCTAGCCTGTGTGGCGGACCATGACACCTCTTCTGACTCAACATTACCTTTGCCAAATTTACCAGCATCATTCCTATGAATAGCTAATGGTCATCTTAAAGTTCCCGAAGCACATCGTAAACATATTCACAAGCAATCTGAAGAAGAGCAATTTGATAAATTCACTCAGTTAGAAAGGAATCTAAATTAGTACAGTTGGATTTAACACACGCACACATGAATCTATAATCAGCACACAAAGTGTGTTTAGAGAAAACTGAAGTTACAGAAACACTTGTGACAAGTTTTCAGTACAGAATGAATGATTATCAAGGTAACAGCACAGACCTCCCCTGCTGGAAGGCTTCAAATACTCCCTTTAAAATATGCTATATGTCCCTTTGAGGACACGCTGCCTCTCCTTGGTTTGCCTCCTAACAGTCATGGGTCACTGTCTCAGAAGCAGAAATGGAAAATAAGATGCAATGGAGTCTGAGCCATGGGGTATTCAGGAATCAGTTTTGTTTTTTCCCAAGCTTACCGTTCCAAAGGATAGAAAAAGGCTGTAGCCTCTCTGGGTTACCCCAATCTTCACGAAAGCCAGAAATCAAGATTCCAGAAAAACTATGTCTACCTTTCTCATGGTGTCCTCTTTTGGATCAAGCTCTCACCATACAATCTTGGATCCAAAAAGTTTAAGAAATGGTCATTGAACGCCATGTGTTTTCAAAGATATTAGGTAACTTACAGTGAAGAAGGAAGCCTAACAGAAACACTAACTATACCATTAGGCCAGCAGTCTGAAATAACTAATGAACCTATGACCCTAAGGTCCTTGAATGAGGAAACAAATCTCAGGAGGGGGTTGTTCCTGCTGAAGCACTATCAGTACCTGTTTCTCATTACCTCCGTAACAACTGTATTCTGTAAAACCTCAGATTTCATAGTAATCCAAATACAGCAACATTTATGTACTAAGGCACAAAGGGCTCCTTCGTAGAGCAGGAAATGTAATGTTATTCTGCTTTGTAAAATCACAGCTCAAACTTCAGTCATTTTTCTGATTACAATATTTAGAAAAAACTTTGCTGTATTTCACAACAGGAATTCTTGATTTGAGAATTAAAATACCTAAACCCATTAGTTAAATAACTTAGGAAAAGGGAAAATGGTTTCTTATAGCTAGAAAGTAGGACCTTAAAATATCAACAATATTCCCATATAAAACCCAAGTGGGTTTCTCTGTGGCACGGAAAGCAAAAGTATATAAAGCTAAATTATGACAAATGTCTATTAACTCAATTTAATAACAGCAATTTACCTAAAAGTTTTGGACATTATGTTAAGCCTGTAATTGAAACAGTTTCTGTCAAGAGTCCCAAGTTTTCATTCAACTTGTACTATGTCTCACAGTTTGACCAGTCTAATTTTAACCCATAAAGGTTCTATCAACTGGCTTTGGAAACCACAAAGTCTCTCTGGTCAGCTGACTAATTCTCCTCCTGAGGGTGACACATCTTTACAGGACATTTCAGACGTGTCTCAAGGTTCCTCTAACAAAACAAGACAAAATTTCTTTACACTTATTTCACAATTTGGATTCACTCAGCTTCAGATACTTATAATCCATTGCGATCCAATCAATTCTAACTCATAGCAACCCTAAAGGACAGAGTCGAACTGCTCCATAGAGTTTCTAAGGAGCACCTGGTGGATTACAACTGCCCACCTCCTGTTTAGCAGATGTAGCACTTAACCACCATGCCACTAGGGTTTCCTCGGATCATTGTCGCCAGTAGCCATTCTTCTTCTTATCTGTCTTAAAACTGCCTCCACCTAGGTGGAGGGTCTTTTAGAAGCTGTTCTGGAGCTATATATACCACCTTAGAGGCTAGAAAACAGGGAGAGGTGATCTTGTCCTGCCCTCATTCCTTTCACTCATAAAAAAGACACATGTTTCAGTTGACCAACCTGTTCTCAAGGACAAAAGATACTTCATTTCCCTTTTACTGTTAGGGAACTACTACTTGGATTTTCACACATACATACATTTTTCCTTGTCTGGGACCTACAACCAAGGTCTGTAAGTTAGGCTTTTCAGCTCAGTGACAGTTCTTTTCCGATGTACTCAAAATTTTGCTTTCTTTTACATCTCAAGTGGAAACCCTGGTAACATAGTGGGTTAAGTCCTACATCTGCTAACCAAAACATCAGCAGTTCAAATCAGACAGGGGCTCCTTGAAAACTCTCTGGGGCCATTCTGCTGACCTCTAGGGCTGCCATGAGTTGGACCTAATTCGACGACAGTGGGTTTTTACACATCTCAGCTTAGCCAAGACACCCCACACCTTGATTAGGAGGATTTAGGCATCAGAGATTTCTCCCACATGTAGAAACAGTTGTCAGTCTCAAAGAATTTAAACTAGAAATATCCTCAAATCATTCTGGCTCAGGGGACTCTGCTACAGGTAAAGCCTATCCTGGCCATGACTTGACAAGACGGGGAAGTCTGAACAAGACATTGAAGGCAAAGAGACTCAAGAAACACTTAACAGAAAAACATTTCTTCACAAAAACAGAGACAGGGAATACAACAATAGTTAGAAAAACAAGTCCAGGGTTAAATGGGCCAAAGTTGCCAGCCAAGGTCAAACTTTCAAAGTTTTCCACACTCAACAAACACTCTGCCTAGATGACTAAAACAATCTTTCAAAAACTTTTCACAGAAGGGTCTCTGCAACTGAATATAAACTTGACCAAAATACTGAGTGGCTGAAAAAACAGGTTTTTGGACAGAAGGCCAGCAGGAAAAGTAAAGCTGGTTGGGCAGTAAAAGGTTAAAAGAAGGCTCCTGGCTCTAGGACTGAACAGCACGACGACATGAAAACAGGAATTGACAGACCATCAAACGTGATGCTTCCATAAACACATGCAGTGCTGGAAGGCGAGGCCTCACCTGTCAATACTAAGGACACTGGAAGACTGCTACCTGGCCAACCAACTACAAGTAGTCCTTTCTTGGACCCATTTCAAAGAAAGGTGATCAAACACAACACAGAAACTGCTGAAAAATATCAGTGATATCAAATACAAGGAAAATCTGGCTGAAGATCATTGTGCTGTGATCAGTGCCTTTTGTGTGAGGCTTCTCTAGCCATGGCCTTCTAACTCCTACACATGTGATCAGGCAGGACAGTGTGACAGTGCGGTCCAGGCTGACAAAGAGTACTGGTCCCTATCTCCTTAAGTGACAGCTAATTACAGAGCAGTGAGGGAGATGCGGTCACCCGCACAGAAGCATGGCCTTGAGCTGACAGAGCATTCTTTGGGCCCAGATCACTGTGCTGGAAAGCTCTTGGAAGCAGGTACTAGAGAGAGAACAAGCTGGGAACCAGTGGCAGGAGAGACCTCACAGCAGGAGAGATCATGCTGGGCTTCCCAGTCCACAAGACACAAAGCTGAGGGCCTGTGATCAGTGGCTGATAGACAGGGAGAGACCTGCCTCCAGGACAGGACAGTCTTTGGGGAAACACACAAGGGAAATCCTATGGAAAACGTGGCCTCTCTTTTTGAATCAAGAGCTGGGAGTAACACAGACAGCCTGAGGTCCTCCGTAACTAGTGTGACCAAAACTATCAACAAGCAATCAAGGATAAAAAGATCAAAGCATTACCAACATCCTGGGACACTTAGGTAAGTCCCTCCAAATTATGTAAATTTCTTCAAGGTTGTTTTTCAGAAGAAACCAGAAGGAAGCAACTCTGAAGACATGCACAGAAATTCCCATTTCGACAGCTACATGTCCTTCCACTGGGAGCACCAAATACATGTAGTCAGGAACCGGGAACTGAACCAAAGAACCAAGAGACTCCATGCACAACACCCCATAATGAGTCTGCTACCAGTCCCAGAAAGCCTCAGAGAAAGGAACTCCCTAGATCCTGTCACTGATTTGACCCTAAGTGACCTGGTTCAAGTTCAGCAAATCAGAGTTGCAACTTTGGTCTCCTGATCAGTAGACAACTGGGCTCCTCCTCCCACAGGCACCAGGGTGCAACCTTCACACCAGAAAAATTTATTAAGTCCAAGTACTTACAGACAGAGAATGGGTCAGTCTCTGTGACCAGCAAAGAGCTGGTAAATAGCTTGTAGTGTTCCTTGCATTCGTAAGGGTAAAAGGTGGTGTAGGAAATAGCCTTTGGTTTCAGTTTAAGGGTCATGCATCAGCAACTCCATGATTGGTTCTCTCCTGAAGGATAAAATAATGGTATGGAGATTGGATAAAAAAAGGGGCTAGATCCTTTCTAGATCATCCTCCTGAGGAGGTAGGTACCCACAGGTAGCCACAGCTCAAACTGCCAGGAGGAAATGTTACATCTACAATTACTGTTCTGAAACACTGATTGGGAGTTTAGTGAGGATATGATGAGGTGGTCTGTGGTGGCCATCAGGTTCCCCAGCTACCCTTGTCATTTCCCCCTTGAGGAGACATGGGCCTGAAATCTTGAAAGGAACGTGGGAAGTCGACTCGCTCTGGCTACTTCCTGCTGTTTGGCATTATAGTCCTGCCTACCTGTCAAACCCATGTTCCTGAAATACCATCTTGAAAACGTTGAGATGCCTCATCTACCTACCACCTACCTGGTGGGCACAGGCTGAGTATTCTTGTAGGACCATGACATTCACTAGGCGTAGTTGTAGCTTGGAGCCGTGTCTTTTATCTAAGAAGCCAATTTGAAGATGTGCTGTATGTTGTCCTGGATCTGGTCAGATTTACTAACATAAAACAACATTGTTTCTTGAGATATAGGCAGGTGCTGCCTCCAGCTGCTGTGAAAAGGTCGAGGAAATCAGTGTGGGACACTGCCATCTGCTGAGACCATTGGGACGGGGACATGGGTCAGAGCCAAGTTACTCTGGCACATCATCATAGGCAAACAGGTAGCCGAGAAGAGTCAAAAAGAGCCCACAGCCATCTTCCAACCTCCTGACACTAGGCTCGCACATAAAAATCATGAAGGATCTCCACAATCCAAATATTTTAAATTCCATCCATTAGTGTAGGGCCTACAGGTGTGCCACAACAAGTGTATTGTGCACACAAATATGGAACCCACAAATGTGCCCTTGGATGACAGAAAGAATACCAAACCTACTGATTTTCATTTTAGAACTGAATTCACTGAGGAGAGCTAGCTGAAAACTTTCTGGGGAAGTCTCCCTTATATTATGCTCCAGAACTCCTGCCTGGAGAAAAGTTCCATGGACACTGTCCTCGAGGTGCAGAGCTTGGGAGTCACCCCGTATTTCATGGGAAGTGGGTCCCTACCTTTTCGTGGTGATGCCTTCAATGAACTACCGAAGTTAAATACCAGACGAAGAGTATAACAGTCTTTCTACATGTCTATGTCACGTGAACACTCACTAAATCCAGTTTTCCTTTTGTCACCCCCATGCTCCATTTTAATCACACCACAAGGGTACCTCTTGTCCCAAAGCCCATTAATCCTTGACACAACATTGAACATGCTGCAGAGCGACTTAGCATTTCCTGTTGAGGAGGAAATCTATGTGGGGCACCACCAGCTCCTAAGAATCATCAGGAAGCGGACATTTGCCAGAGTCCAGTTAGCCCAGCACATCAACACTGCCAAGAGGTAGCCCAGAAAAGAGTTAAAAAGAGACAACAGACATCCTTCAACCTCCAGACATGGTACCCAGAGATAAAAATCCAGAAGGATCTCAATCATTCAAGAATTTTAATGCTGTTTCAAGTCATAGAGAAAAACCACCTCTTTGGTACAGTGATGGGGTAGGTAAGTACAGGCATCTAGTGTGATCATCTGGAGGCTCATCGCTTCATGAGCGGAACAGAGGCCCTGAAAACATTCTGCCTATCAGAGTTGCCCTTACAGGTTTGCCATGACAACTGTGTTGTACATACGGGTATCAAACCAGAACAGGTGCTCTTAGATGAGAGAAGGAACATCAAAATTGCTGACACTGCTTTGAGAGCTGAATTCACCAATGGGAGCGACCTAAGAACATTCTGTGGCAGAGTTCATTGCAGTGCCTACAGCTCCTACAAGGAGAAAAGTATCATGGACTCCCGTTGGACGTGTGGAGCCTGGATATCACCATGTACTTCATGCTAAGTGGATCTCGGCATTTCCAGGGACAGATCTTAACTGAGCTATCAAAGCAGGTCCTAGAGGAAGAACATGACGTTCCTTTCCACATGTCTACACCGTGTGAATGGTTGTGAAGCCAAATATTCACTGGTGAGACAAGAAAGACAGCCATATCAGAGGACATGCTAGAACTTCCACACATGAATCTGGATAATGAAGAAAAACAAAAGTGGTATGTGCAATCATTTCCAGACTATGAGGACCCCGATGAATTGAGGCCAAAGTGAACACAGGTCTTCCTGGTCCGTTTTCGTCTGGAAGCTGAGCTGAAACATGTCCACCATGGGTGACTCTGCGGGTGTTTGAATACTGGTGATAAAGCTTGCATCAGTACAGCTACATGGAAGTGTCCACAGTACAACAAATGGACTCATGGGTAAATGCCTACTCTGATACAACCTCATTAATAAAACCTGAGAAGCCTGTTCTAAAATGCTATTTCTTCCACAATTACATTGTTAGGTACCTTGGAGTCCAAAACGACAGAAAGGGCCACCTAAACTAGAGGCTGTCAGCCACAGTCAAGAACTAGATGGTACCTGGAGAGGTCTAAAGGGCCTGTGGCCTCCGCCTCCTCCAGTGTGGCTCACTCTGCCCCTAGCTCCCAGCGTGCAGACTGTTTTCTCTACCTCACTTGCCCTGACTTTCACGAAGGAACGAACGATACTGAGTTCTCAGCTCCCTCAGGGATTCACACACTAATTTTGGCCAAATAACTCTGTCCATCTCACATGGTATCAAATTTGCTTAACCATGGAGATAGCCAAATCTAACTAATTTTTTGAATCTTCACTTCAATAATTTGCAGCCTATCCTGACTTTCAAGTTTTGTTCCTTGATTAAAGGTATTAGATGTCCCTGGTTTTTCATTATGCATTTAAAACTGCCTCCCATGCTAGACAATAAACCAATGAGCAGACCCTCTGTATACTGTTTTCTTGTCCTTTCTGGCCTATGACACTGATCACTGAGGACACAAACAGATTATCTCCTGCTGCATAAGCTCTTGCAAAATCCTAGTGTTGTAGTGCTTAAGTGCTACATCTACAAATCAAAAGTTCAGCAGTTCAAATCCACGGGGTGCTACTTGGAGACTCTATGGGGGCAGTTCTACTCTGTTCTGAAAGGACACTGTGAATCAGAATCAACTCCACAGCAATGAGTTTGGTTGTTTGGGATGTATACTCTTGAGCAATACTATCCCAGTGAAATTCTCATTGTTCTCTTTCTGCACAGGGCAAGAAGGTAGACACTGGCCTTATTTGGTTTTTCAGAACTTAAAATGGGACTAGTGTAACTAAGGAACTCTATTTTGTCTTTTGTTGTTACTGTTAGGTGCCATCAAGTGAGTCTGGACCATACAAACCCTCGGAGAATTCAACAAAACACCGCCCGGTCCTGCACCATCCTCACAGTCGTTAGGCCTGGACTAATCATTGCTGCCACTGTGTCACTCTATCGCATTTCTTTTCTTTGGGCTGTAATTCACTATGTGAAACAGACACAACCAGTCACGGGACACCACCGTTCCACTGGACTCATCAGAAACCTACATGATCCATATCTCAGAATGCGTGTGAAAGCCGCCATCGTCACAATTCAGAGCTTCAGAGCTCGGTTGCTCAAAGCATGTCCCACAGGCTGGAGAGCTTGTAAAGGGAACATTTGAACCAACGGGTTGTGTTCACATGATTCAGGTCTACCTCAACTGGCAGCAGGGACACTCTCTGGGAAAGTGACGAGTGAGGTCAGACCATCAGATGCCTACTTTTCTTCTATCAGTGGAAACACCTAGTGCCAAGGCTGAAAGGCAAAGGAAATCTTCATCTCAACGAAAAGTCTTGCAAAGCACACTGTGCCTCATGACATGAGGCCTGTGGATCTCACCCCAAACGATTCTTCTACCAACATTTCCCTGGGGCTCCAGTTCCTTCACAGAGATAGATACCTTACAGGAGTCAAGATCCTCTCTTCTTCCCAAGATCTCAAGTGGATTGCACACATTATTTAGACAGGAACAATCACCTAAAACTCCACAGGACATTTTCTGGATCAAAACGAACGGGGTTACAAGGGTCGGGTAGAGCGACAAAGTGGGATGCTGCTCCAGAAACACCTACAATGTGGAAGCAGTTTTAGAATCTGGTGAGGCTTAAAGCCTGGGAGACTTAATGTGCCTCATAGGAAAAGTCTACATCGTCAAAGGCAAAGCTGGCGGGGCTCTGAAGAAAGTGAGGACGGCGACACCTAGTCTCCAACAGTTACAGAGAACACATAGGATGCCAGCGACAGAACGTGGCTAGAAATGTGCATGTTAGACAAAGACAGCGTTAGCAAGTGGAAGAAAAGAGGTGTTTTCTACACAGTGACAAGGAACTCATTTAAATGACATTCAAATGTTTGGTGGAAGGCACTTATTTAAGGGATGAACTTCCAAAACTAGCTGAGGAGCTTTTTCAGGAAGACCTTAAAGGTGCAGCAAGGGATCTCCTTTCCACTTAGAGTAAAAAAGAGAGAGGAAAGAGATGGACTTTTAAATGAACTATGCAAAATTCAAACAAAATTTAAAGACATGGAAAATTCTGTTGTACATACTAGGTCCATGCATTCTAGAATTTTCACCAAGCATATGGTTACACAATTTTGTAAAAGAGATTAAGCCAGTGACTAATGATTCTAACCAACTACCATAGCAGAAAATTCATCAGCTCAAACTGAAGGGGACAGAGAAGGAACGGAAACAATACTGTCCACCTCTTTGAATTTCACACGCATGGAACTGGTCAAAAGAGCTACATCTCTTGTCTTTCAGGAAAAGGACAGGACCATCATTGGAGCATTTCAAACATCAGCAGACACGTAGGAAAGAGCACGGGAAACAGGCACAGCTGCCTCAGTTTCAAAGCGTGGAGTCACATCTCTGTTTAGTTATCTGGGTGCTGCTTAAACAGGAATACCACAAATGGGTGGCTTTAAAAAGAAAACCTTTTAAGTTTTTTTTTTTATCATGATTAAGTGGAAATATACAATCCAAGTTAGTTCTCCGGCATGCCGCTCTACAACTCTATCTGCTCTGCCCACCCTGTGACAACATACTCCTCCTTTTCACTCTTTACTACTGGTATCCTCCCAACCAACATGTGTCCCCTCCTCTCTACCCTCTCCTCTCTCCTACAGAAAGAAATTGGTTCAATGGTCTTCTATAAATGTATAAAGTGATAAAGTACACACCACATGCTAACTCTGTGTCCCCAAGTACAGTCCTTTCTTAGTCTCAGTGTTCACCTCAGTACTGGCTTCAGGTCAGGGCAGCAACAAGGCTAGGGGCCATGTTCCCAGTGGACCCTCCAGGTTCTCAGACCATCAATTCTGGGCTTTTACTAGAGTTATTGAGCTGCACACCTCTTTTTCTTCTGTTATGTCAGGGACTCTATATTGGGTCTCCTACCAAGAACAATTTTCTTGGTCATGTCCAGGAGGCTAAAAGTCCAAATTCAGGTTGTCAGCTACAGGGGAAGGCTTCCCCTGCTGACACTGGAGGAAGTTCCTTGGCCTGACTCTCCCTGCACTACAGGCTTCTGAGGCACAGGGGACCTAGTCTTTTCCAAAGTATGTGCTCAGCTCCTGGCACTGCTTTTCGGTGCTAAGAGATTCCCAAATCTCAGCTGACTCCCTTCCTGTTATATTCCAGTAGGCCACCCCAACCCACAATACAATCCCACACATTAAGTTCCATCCAACCAACTCAACTGCAGTCCATCCACCCTCATTAACATGAGAGACACAGGATTTATACACGAAGGGCATTATACAATACCAGCAATCATGGCCTAGCTAAATGGCTACACAGATTTTGGGGGGGAACACAATTCAGTCCCTGACAGCTTCCTAGGTTTCCAAGAATCCGATGTCCATCCAGTCGGTTCTGGGGGATGGGATCACTGCCCAAACCTAAGAGGACAAGGTGGCCATGCTCAGTGGACCTACTGGGGCCCAAGACATGCAGCTCCCACTCAGAGGGACTAAGAGAATAATAGCCCTCAAAGCCAATGGGCTGTAAGTGCCATCCTAGTGGGTCTGGAAGGTGCAGCTGAATCCCAGAGCCTAGGGGCCTCCTCCCACTATCCAGAGAGCATGGGCAACACCCAGAGTCCAGAGGACAACAGTAACACCCAGATGGCCCCAAACAGCAGAGGGTTATTATGCAACCTTGACAACTAATCTAGTTGTTCTGTTGGTTTTGGACATGCTTGGTGCCCATTATCCTTTCTTTTTCTTCAATTTCCCTCATTGGGAATGGAAAGGTTGATCTCGCACCCCTTTGTACCACTGTCCTTCAGAAATAGTCTGCTAGATTTCATAGGCTGACAGAAGAATTTGGCCCCAGGATCAAATATTCCTAAAGTTTTAACTACAGGTGACAGAGGTGATTCAGAAGATCCGATTCTGGTCTTAGAGTTGGTTTGACACTTCTCAGAGACGTCCTGGGGTGACTGTGTTTTGGATGTTCCAAGGACAGGAATTTGGAGAGGCCAGAGTGTGGAAGGAAACCCTGATGGCATAGTGGTGAAGTGCTATGGCTGCTAACCAAACAGTCAACTGTTCAAATCTACCAGGCACTCCTTAGAAGCTCTATGGGTCAGTTTTACTCTGCCCTACAGGGTCGTTATGTGTTGGAATTGACTGGATGGCAGAGACTGTTGTTGTAAAGGGTGGCATCTTATGGAATAAACTGTGTCCCCACCAAATATGTGTCGTAAGTACTAGCCTCTATGCTATGGTTGTAATCCTGTTTGGGAAAGGGTTGTCTTAGCTATGTGAAGGATGCAGGATTAGTGCAGGGTGTTACCTTGAGTCAACCTTTTTGGAGCTATTAAAGGGATTAAATAAGAAAGCCAGAAATCAGAAATGGCAAAAGGGAGGTACCTAGCCACATGAAGATCACCAAAGGACAGAAGCTCATAGGCACAAAGACCTTCCACCAGAGCCTGCACACACAGCCTTCTCTTACAGAGCCCACCAGAATTCAAAATTGTAGCCTCCAAAACTCTGGGAAAGTCAACGTCTCTGTTCAAGCAACTCACTTGTGCTAGGTCTGTTCCAGCAGCCCCAGAGAATGAAAGGAACCCTAGTGGCACAGTGGGTAACAGCTCAGCTGCTGAGCACAAAGTCAGCAGTTCAAATTCACGAGCAGCTCCTTGAAAACCCTATGGGGCAGTTCTCCGCTGGCTATACAGCTACTACAAGATCGCAGCAACTCAAGGACACTCAACAACTAACTAAAACAAGGTACTTTTACACCTGTGTTCAGGGGAGTACTATTCAGAAGGGCCACACAGAGAAAGAATCCAAATTCCCGTCAGCAGATGCATGGATCAACAAACAATGGAGAACTCTTCAGTCCTAAAAGGAAGTGAATTTTTCAAAAATGTTATAATATGGATGAACCTTGAAGATGTTAAGTGAAATGAACCAGACACAAAAGGACAAATATTCTATGACCTTACTTATAGGAAACGCCTACAATAGACAAGTGTATAGAGACTGAAGTAGATGAGTGTTTCAAACCAAACCCATTGCCATCGAGTTGGGTCTGACTCATAGTGACCATATAGATCAGAGCACAGTTGACCCACAGGGTCACCCAGGAGCACCGGGTCAATTTGATCTGCCAACCTTTTCATTAGCACCAGGGTTTCCTTACCAGTGGTTACCAGGGATTAAATGGAGAGGGGAAGTAGAGTTACAGCTTCAGAGGAAACAGGTTTCCCCTAAAGGTGATGGAAAAATTTGAACACCAGTAGTGGTAATGGTTGTACACATGGCCACAATAACTAATGTTATACTAAATAGGTAAAAAAGGAAAAAGGTGTTCCAAGTATTTTACAAAACATACACAAACACAGCTTTGCATGAAATGAACATAACACACTATTAAATAAACAAAACAACTTAGTGTCTGAACTCAGTGCAGAAGCGAAAGGATGGGAATTTAGATACTCTCGGAAGAGAAAGAAGAAAGGAGATATTTCCAAACTTTCACGCCAACTGTGGGGTATACTCACCCAGAGAAGTGAAATTACGTATGAGAAACTTCAGTGTGTAAATGGGCTCCACAAGGTCACTGGATCTTGGTCACCTTCTTCTTAATAGAAAACAAAAAAAAAAAGAAAGAACTATAATTTTACATGTGTGGAAACAAACAAAAAAATATGTTAAGGCATTTGAGTTAGCAATCACTTCACAAACTTCACACTTAAGACACTTCACACTTCTCAAATGAAGTAGACACCTGTTACTGGACCCTCTGTGTTTAGCTACCCTGGAATGCATTTCAACTGATGGTCATCACATGCATGCAGAGAAAAACTTCTCCACATGGTTTTCAAGGCTGGGACCTTTTGGTGACAGACCACCAGGCTTGCCTTCCAAGGCCTACCTGGGCAGGTTTGAACTGATGAACTTCTGGCTAGTAATCTTAACCATTTGCACCATACAGGGACTCCCTACTTCACGCTTTACTGTTTATGTGTTCTCCTCTTTTCTTATACTGACATTCTACAGACTTAACCCACGTGTTTCAGACCTTCATTCTACATTAGATTTGGCTTAAAAGGAAACATATTCTCCAGTCATGCTACAGGTGTCACATGCTATTTACTCCATCAAGTGTTACTTCCTGTTCAAAATCATAAATGACAATTCTCTAGAAGTTGCACATTTCACATTTCTTGAAGGAAGAGTTGTGTAAAGTAATTAGTACAAAGCATGAGGTGCCATCTCTGACACTGCAGCTAGCTGCGAAGAGAAAGAACAAATCTCTCTTGGAAGAAATAAACCTGAATGCTCCTTAGAAGCAAACATGACAAGACTGTATCTCACACAGTTTGGGCATGTTATCATGAGGGAGCAGTCCCTGGAGAACATCATCATGCTTGGTCAACTACAGGGATCTTCAGAAAGATGGCTTCATAGGGTAGTTATAAGTGATGCAAGCATAAAAAATGTTTTCGTAAAGGTGCAGGCCAGTCAACATTTTGTCCTATTGTACACGGTGTCACTGTGAGTTGGAACTCAAGAGACAGTACCCAGCAACCTGTGGCTGACCTTTGAGGATCTATTCAAGTGTTGTGATTTGTTCTGGGATTGAACCGCTGACCACTCAACTAGCAGCTGAGTGCATAATCACAGCACACTACCAACAGATCTCTTTATAACATATACCTCCCATGTGGCTCATTCCTACAGTCACTGTTCTGAAATTGGACATATGAATGGCTTTTGCTCCAAGAAGCCTTCAACCTAAATATGGTTCATTAGTAGCAAAAACTGTGGCTGAATCACTAGGATCTACACTGGCTCAGATCCTGTCTCAGCCAACCCTTAAAGGTAGGCACTATTCTTTCTGAGGAACAATAGGTAGAAGCCATTTTTACTTTTCTCTCAGGTGCACACACATATAAGCAGTTCATCATGTGTCCTCATCTGAAATGGCCAAGGTCGCAGTTTTGAGATTTGGACATATACATATAGAACCTCCTCTAATATCAAGTTCCCATTCTATGGGAATTCCGGAACACTTAATGGTGCTCTTGAGAAATCTGTACACGGATCCAGAGGCAATCGTGCAAACAGAACAAGGGGACACTGCATGGTTCAAAGTCAGGAAAGATGTGCATCACGGCTGGATCCTTTCACCGCGCCCTTGCAACGTGTATGCTGAACAAATAATCTGAGAAGCCGCTTCCTACAAAGAACAAGGCATCAGCATTGGAGGACGACTCCAATGTGGTATGCGGTATGTACACACCACCACCTTACTTGCTGGAAGTGAAGAAGATTTGAAACGCTGACAAAGACAAAGGACCACAGCCTTCAGTATGGACTGTACCTTGTCATGGATTGACTGTTTTCCCTGAAAAATCAATAAAAATTTGGCTGTGCCATAATTCCTGGTATTTTGTTGATGTGCTTCCACGTGGGAATTCCTGGCCCTATGATGTGAATAAGGGTGGATGGGGAGTAGTTAGGTTGGGTCCACAATCAACACCCATGGAAGTAGCAGTCAAGAAATCAAAAGACACATTGCACTGGCAACATTTGTTGCAAAGGATCGGCTCAAACCACTGGAAAATAAAGATGTCACCTTAAAGACAAAAGTGTGCCAGGCCCAAGCCATGGTACTTTCAATCACATCATACACATGCACAAGCTGGGTGGTGAACAAAGAAGTCAGAAGAAGAGTTGATTACCTCTGAATTGTGGTGACGGAGAAGAATGTTGAATGTACCGTCGACCACCAGAAGAACCAACAGATCTGTTCTAGAAGAAGTACAACCAGAGGGCTCCCTGCAAGCAAAGATGGCAAGACTGCATCTTGCATACCTTGGACATGCTGTCAGGAAGGATCAGTCCCTGCAGAAGGACATCCTGCTTGGTAGAGTGGAGGGTCTGTGAAAAAGAGGGAGACCCTCAATCAGGTGGATGGACACAGTGGCAGCAACAACGGGCTTAGGCACGAAAATGACTGTGGACATGAAGCCAGACTGGGCAGTGTTCCGTTCTGTTGCGCTCAGGGGTCCCTGTGAGTTGAAACTGACTCGACGGCACTAACAACAACCAGAAGAGTAAGCTGAAATGGGCTGGTACTGGTCTTTCTGAGTCAGAAGAAAACAAATATGGTCTACTGTAACAAGAATGCTAAATTAAAGAGGAACGGTATCACATTCATCATCAAAACAAACACTTCAAAATATATACTGAAGTACAAAACAACTGCCACCCATACTCTGTCATTAACCTCACAGAGGCAGGGTTGACAGCATATAGGAACATCATACAATACCAGGAATCATGGATTAGGCAAACGGCTACACACAGTTTTGATGGGAAACCACAGGTACAAACATGACGGATACCAAGGAAGGAACTGCGCAGTTCTCTATTACACTCTCAAACCCAGAAACAGAGCATCATCCTCAAACAGATGGGTATGGGAGAGACTGTCCTTCTGCCCAACTCAATCCACATTCTTTGCATGTCTACTGGCCCTTTTTCCTTACTGAAGCTAAGTCATAGAGGGGGAGGGGTTGGCAGGTTCAGCAGCTCCTACTGCTCAGGAGAAGCACGGTGGTACCAGCACTTTTTGTTCAGGAGATGTGGAGAGGTGTCTCAGTACAGGGAGGTGGAGGCCTTTAATTCTCATTGGACGAGGTGCTGGCTGATGCACAGTGGCTGGAACCATGAGTTGGGAGGATGAAGAAGGGGTGGTGAAAGACATTCAATGGGGAGGCCACGGGGTCACAGTGCAGATGGTGGCTGGACTACCACAGCAGTGATTCCCTTCAAGGAAGAAACATCCTCATCTATTAGGGATCAAAGGACAAATATCTGCCTCCTGCCCAGAAGAAAAGAGACCTTACTCAAAGCTCTCTAATCCAAGAAGCCTAGCTGGAAGTCTGTATGTCAGGTAGGTAGATATCTGCTCTAACAGGACCCACCCAGCCACAGGTAGGAGACCACCACCCCAGCAAGTCCTCTCTTTGGACACAGACACTGTCCCTGTCCAGGGTGTAAGAGCCAAGATGGGTGACACCACAGGTCAGCTGGTTCAGCTCCCAGTGAAGTTTCCCTCTATCCAGCCTGGGGCCTTTAAGGACAGGCCAGAGTGTGCAGATGGCATCCACTCTTGGAGCTTCCTTGTCCGCCTTGAGCCTATGGAGGGAGAATGAGGGGATGACCACAAATGGTGCTTCCAGAGTGGAGTCCTGAGAGTCTTTGGGGGCAGGGTAGAAAGGGGCAAGAGAAAATGAGACAGGTGAAGACTTGGACTTGTGATTAAAGCAACACATAAAACTTTTTTGTCTGGAGAGAAGCCCTCGAGACAGAATTGAAGACCTAAAGGAAGTATCCTGTATGGTCACAACAACTACAGGAGTTCTGGGAGCTGTAGAATGATACCAGGGAAGAGGTAGTCCTGCTCAGGAGCTCCGCAGAGCCTAAGAGTGGTAGTGGGGACCAGGAAATGCCTTGGTCCTGGAGCAAATGCCTCCCAAATTCCACCTCCACTGTGGAGGCTGAATCTGTCAAGGCAGAGGGGAACTGATCGAAGGCCTTAAGCCTGGGATCCCTTGACGTGGTCCTGGCTAGGTGTCTTTTCAAGAAGTCCCACCTAAGTGAGACCAGTGTTCAGTCAGAGTAGACGGTTTCAGCACCAGTCTCACTGAGTAAGCTCTTGAGCTTGGGAGAAAAGAAGAACAGATAAAGAGGAGGGCTCATGGGGCTAAGGGAAAGCGTAGGCAGGGATGAGCGGGGTGTCAAGTGGACATCATGGTCCTCTCTCCAGGCGCTGCTCAATCCTGTCATCCGAGGTGAACTTTGTAGTACCCAGGTGTCCCATGTCGTCCATGTAGCACAAGTTGGTGATGGTGAAGTTGCAGGTGAACAGAACCAGGGCAGGTTGAAGAGTGGCACTGGAAAGGAAGAGCAAGTTTTCCCTGGGGACCACGGTAATGGCCAAGGTTGCCTAGGACCCTGGTCAGAAGTGACAGCAGTAGACTAAGTACAGCCATTGGCTGCAAGAGTCGAGGAAGAGAACAAAGATTTTGGGAACCCAGATTTCTTCATTCAATGAGCGCTAACGGAGCAGACATGGGTTCAAAGCAATGTGCAAGCATACATGACAAAGGCACAGTGTTATTGACTGTACTCTAATGACACAAAATTTGTGCTGAAACCCTAACCCTCATGCCTGTGAATCACAGGCATCCAATGTGACACAGCAGAACAGCCCCCATAGAGTTCTTTTAGGCTAACATCCTAAATTTTTAAGTTATTTGGCTGAAAATCATTTCCAAATTTGCAGTAGTAAAGTAACAGGGAACAGCTGGAAATTCAAGCCTGATTCAGACAAAGGTTGGACAACAAGAGATCCCACTGCTGATGACAGATGGATCTTGACAGGAAGCAGAGAACACCACAAAGATGTTGATCCATAGTTTACCAACTAAGCAAAAGCACTTGACTGGGTGAACTGTAACAAATAGTGGAGAACTTTGGAAAAAATAGAATTCCAGAACGCTTCACCGTGCTCCTAAGGAACCGGCGCAGAGAAACAGACAAGTCATTCTGACACAACAAGGGCATACTGCATGGTTTAAAATCGAGAAATATTCCATCAAAGTTGTATCCTTTCCCACTTATTCAGTCTGTATGCTCAGCAAGTATTCTGAGAAGCTAAACTATATGAAAAAGAATGCACCATCATGAGTACAGAAAGACTCATTAACAATCTATGATATGCATATGATACAACCTTGATTGCTAAAAGCAAATAGAATTTGAGGTGCTTACTGATGAAGACTAAAGGCTACAGCCTGTGGTGTGGACTGCACATTGACATAACGAAAACAAAAATCCACACGACTCGATCAGTAAGCAGCATCATGACGAATGAACAAAACACTGAAGTTGCCAATGATTTCATTTGACTCAGATCCATGATCAGTATCCATGAAATTTGTTCATCTTAGGTGCCATCAAGTCAAACCCGACTCACAGCAATCCTGTGAACAACAGAAGGTAATTCTTCCTGGTCTTGGGCCGTGCCCACAAGGGTTGTTAAACCTCAGCCTGTTGTTGCAGCTATAAAGTAACAGTTGTGACACATTACACTGGGAAAACTGGATGCAGATGACCTCTTTAAATCTTGAAAAGCAAACACAGGACTCTGATGACAAAGATGTAGTGACATGGATTGACTTGAGCCAAGATGCACACTCGTCAACAGGATCTACTTATGCCTCATAATTCACTCTAACCTTTGCCTAAAGACTTGGGTTCAGGAATCATTTTGCTTGTGGGCCAACAGAGAGTCTGATGACCACGTGTTCTGGGGTCTCCTCAGGCTCAGACAGATGATCGAGTCTCGTCGTTCTACTAGAATTTCCGTTCTCCACCCCACTTTTCTCCCACTTCATCAGAATCTCTGCTGCTTTCCTGGTTACAGCAGTCACTGGTGGTGGCCTGGCACTGTCCAGTTCTTCTGGACTCTGGCTGATAGACTCTCTGCTTTAGGTGGCCCTTTCCATCTCTTGGGCTTCTCTTTTTCTCCTGTCTTTGTGTCCTTGATGCTCCTTTGCTCTAGGTGGGTGATGGCCAATTAATACATCTTAGCTGTGTCTTGCTTTTAAGACTCATCACCAAAGTAGGATGCAGAATATTTTCTTAAACTTTGTTACGCCAGTTCACCTGGATGCCCGCTGAAATCACAGACCACACGCTCCAAACCCAGTTACCATGTCCCTCGAATGTTTACTTATCTAAAGGAAATCTCTCAGCTTTTGCTTAAATCCTGTTGGGCTGATTTCCTTCACTGTATGGACCAAATGACTTCTGAGGTACAAAAAAAAAAAAAAAAAAAAAAACAGATTCAGTGCAGAGACAAACCAGACTAGGAAAGTCAGATGCCATGTGCAGTTTGCCAAGGAAGTAACACTGGGGCTGTGAAAGCTGACAGTGACCCAAATTTTCCCTGGAGATGAGAAAGAGACAGCTTTTCCCTACAACCGCTATCTTGGTCATCCACGTTGTTATAGCAGAAATATCACAAGCGGATGCCTTTCACAAAGAGAAACCTCATGGTCTAGCAGGCCTCAAGTCCAAATTCAGGATGCTGACTCAGAGGGAAGACATTCCATGTCTCCTCTGGAGGTTAAGTCCTCAACACCAGTCTGCCTTGGGTTTAAGGGCATCTCAATGCAGGAACCTAAGATCCAAAGGACATGATCTGACCCTGGCACTGCTGTTTTGGTGGTGGGTGTTGCGGTAGCAGGTCCCCGGCTCTCTCTACTCATTATTTTATTTTGCCAAAGAGACTGCTTAGGACACTATCCCATCCTGTAGATCTCATCCACATTAAGTACTAATAATTCATTTCATTACATCATAGTAACAGGACCTATAACACCCAGGCAAGTCACATCTGGTGACAAAAGGCAAATCACACAGTACTGGGATTATGACCTAGCCAAGCTGACAGATGTTGGGGGCGGTGGGATCCAATTCAGCCTGTGACAGTCAGTGCCCTGAATCCAGAATTCAAGCCTCCTATATTGGGACAAAAAAAACTGGGCTCTTTAAACCCACGCATTTGTAATAGTTCTGCTACAGTGGCATTAGGAAACCAGAACATGCCTCAGTCAAGGGTACTGTGGCCAGGGCAGTGAGCAGGCCATTAAACTCCAGGGTGAGCCAGGGGCAGATAACTTCAGGGGGACACCCAAGCCAAAGACTCAGAAAAGTTCACAAAACAAGCACCACTGCAGGTGTCATCATAATAAGCCTTAACAGTTTGGTAGCTGGCAGCCAACCAAGAGAAAATGTCCTCCAGACAGGAGAAAGAGGCTCGGCAAAGGCCTGGTGGAGGGGCAGAGCAGCTGCATATAAGAAACTTTAAGTGCTTTCACTGTGGCCACAGCGAGTAAGACCTGGAATGAGAAGGATCCTCTGAGCCCAGAAAGGGGGCTATGACTATCCAGAACAGAGGGCCGGCCCCACTTGAGGTCAGGTGGACCAATCCAAAATTGTCAACAAGCCAAGAACTAAGAAGATCTATGTAGGCTAGAGTGCTTATTACTGCAGTCATCACAGTGAAAGATAAAGGACGGCCATGCAAAGTTTTAGATGATGCAGAAACACCCAAGTCTTGCAAGATGGATTGAGGTGGTAAGTGACAGGCAAGGAGGGCCAAGGTTGGCACTTCTATCGCTGTGTTTGGTGATCAAGGGGCAGGTTACGAGGACCAGTGATGTCTTCAGGATACACATGTTCAAACCGAGCAGTCTGAGGTCCTAAGAGGTGGACAGACCACGTGTCCAGAGCCAGCGTGGGATGTGGAAACTAGACACTCAGCAGAATCCACGTAAATGCATGAGCGGCCTCAAAGACAAAGAGTGAGCACTGAAGGAAGAAAGCGTTTGGCACAACACAGCGGCAGAAGTGATTTTGTCCTCAGTAACAGCCTGAGGCATTTCCTACCGTGGACTTCTTGAGGAGAGCTGGTGTCAGGGAGGTGGCTGTGAAGGGAGAGGACGTCACAGCTGCTAGATAAGAAACACCAGGGTGGAAATCCAAGGAGCCCTGTCCCCAAGGAAACTGCAGTGTGTGGTAGGGCTGGTGTAGCGGGGAAGGACACGTCCAGTTCTCTCATCCTCCTCTCAGCATGAGGAAACGGCATCTTCCTCAAGAAGCTGGGCACCCCCGGCTCTGCCATCCCCAACTCAGCTCCTATTTTATACATATATCTTGGACACTTTTCCTTCCTGATGGTAACCAATGTTGGCATAGAGGGGTTGGAAAGTCCAGCAGCTCCCATTGTTCGAAGAAGTGGGTGGCACCAGGCACATGGGGACATGGAGGTCTGTAATACTGAGTCCCACTGAGTGTAACCTGCCGATGGTACGGTGTGGAAGGGGGACGGAAAGACATTCAGTGTGGCATAAACAGCTTCCTTACAGTAGACACGGTTGCTGGACCATCACAACTGGGAATTCTTTCAAGGAAGACAGAGCCCCCACCTGGTGAGGATCAAAGGCTACATACCCTCTCCTCATAAAGACATGGAGGCTTTACCCAAAGCACTCTGAGAGGCCCAGAAGGACGTCTGAATGTGGGGCTGATACCTCCTCCAGCAGGACCCACAGACACCCCTCCCCTGGAGGCGGTGAACACTAACAACCAAAGACTAGACAAGTTGTGGGATGACATACAAGAAGTTACACCTGAAGAAAGCAAGACGTCACTGAAAAGACAGGAGAGAAAGAAAAGAGGAAAATGGATGTAGAGGAGACTCTGGGACTTGCTTTTGAATAGCGACCAGCTAAGCGAAAGGAAGAAATGAGCAAGGGAAACACGAACATGGGAATCAATACAAGCAAAGAACAGTTCTATGGAATTGATTCCATACACACACCGACACACAAAGAGACATATTTTTCTTTTGGAAAAAACGCTTCAAGGATTCTTGAGACCAAAGAGACAGAGAACACAGTGTGAAGGATCCCCAGTCTTGATTGGTCCATTTCTTGCAGTGACTTCATAAGAAGCCAACTGCTGGCAATTCCAAGCCCCTATATAAGTTCCAGGCAACCTAGGTCTGTGGTCCGTCTAGCGAAGGCAGCTGTTTCAGTGACCTGAAAGACTGTGACCCCACTTAGCTCATTTGTTACTTTTAGTATTGTTTTGCTCATTTTATATTTTATCTTTTTTCATCTTTTATTAAGTTTTTAGGCATTACTTGGTTACTCATTCCTGTTATTTACTTAGTTATTTACATACTTTACTTATTTACATATTTACTTAGTTATTTACTTATTTATTCACTTGTTTAGTAATTTACTTGTTATTTATTGACTTGTTTAGTTATTTATTGACTTATCTACTTGTATTTTTATATAGTGTATTTATTTACAATACTAAGACAGGAGGTGTGGTGAATACTCGAGAGCGTTTATCACAGACAGACATACAAGAGAGATGGGAGCTAAGTCCTCCAAACCATCTCGGACTTCTCGAGTCAGACCGCAGGTTCCCACTGGGCACCTAAGGGATGATGAAGGTGAGTGACTGCATGCAGACATTTAGGCAAGGGAAGAGCGGAGGAGTAATTGTGGAAGAACACATGGAATTCATCGTGGGCATATGGGGTGGTCAGCCGGAGCCCCGTGGGGGTATCTGGGATTCTCCCAGACCCTACTCCCACCCCAAACCCCATCCCCATGGTGATTATCTGGACAGAGGTTCAATGACGGGTGCCTCTCTGTTCCGTGAGCTGGGGAGAACTGGAAACAAGCCAGGCAGAGACTTGATCCTGTTTTCTCAGACCAGTGTCTGGTGTGTCACCTTCCCTCCTCAAGGTTTCTCAGCGTCACTAGTTGATACAGAATTTCCCTGGGGTCGGGTAGGGCCAAGAAGCAAAGGCTTTGTGAAAAACAGACATACGGAAAAAAGGAGGAGGTCTCATCTAGCTTCATCCACTACCTTTTCATTTTCTCATCAGATAGTGCGGATATTGTCTCTTCCACCATTAGCTTGTCTTATTCTTTTTGGTCAGAACTTTTACTCATTTTCTTTCATTTCTTTGGTATTTTACCAAGTATTTGGTTTTCCCTTTATTTCTTCAATGTCTCCCTTTTCTGGGTACTTCCTTCTACTTACTAGTCATTTTACTATCATGCTATTTCCTCATTTTGTATCTTTTCTCTTTATTCTTTTCTTTTTCTTACTATGATTGAATGAAAATGTACATTCCCACATAAATTTGCACGTTTACCTATATGCAGCTTCCACTGCTATCCCTGCACGGTGACAGCACACTCTTCCTCTAGGCTTCATACACGTCCTATCCTCCCAGTAGTTTCCTATCTCCTCCTCTCCACCCACTCCCCTTCCTCCAGTATGAGGTCAGCAGGATAACATCCTGTAGATGCATAGAGCCATAAAGTACCCACAAAGTATGGTCACTCTACATCACCAAGTGGAATCTACTGCTGTCGGAAGAGTGGACCTACATTATGATTTATGGACAGGGGCAGCATCAGGACCAGGGGCCATGCTCCCAGGGGAACCCTAAAGCTCCTGGACCATCAACTGCTGTCTTTTAGTGGAGATCTCAGGGTGCACCCCTATTTATTCTTGTGTTGCCGGTGAGGCCCTTTCTTGTTTATTGCCTTTTCTTCACATTTTCTCACTTACTGTTGTGTGTTTACATAGAGAATTTATCTTGTCTATGGTTTACCTTTTGCCATTTCAGTCTTCACTTTCCATTCCCTCCTTTTGCTTTCCTCATTTCCCCTAATTCATACACCTCTCCCCTTTCTTCTCTGTATCCCTCTCCTCATTCTTTGCTTTCTTTTTACCATTCTTTTCTCATTTCTCCATTGTATGTTACATTTTCTCTTTTCTATACTTTTTCAAGTTTCCTCTTTATTTTAGTTAATTTTCTTATTTCAGTTTCCTCCCTTCTTTAATACCCCTTCAAACTTGTAGTTTATTATTTCCCTAATTTCTCAATTTTCATTTTACTCTTTTCACTTCTTTTTATTCTGGTTAGTTTCATTTCATGGATTTCATTTTCCTATTATTTTTTTGACCTCGTTCAACTTTTTTAAGTTGTAATGTGTTTTTTTCCCATTTTTAAAGGACATTCTATCTTTATGTCCTCAGTTTTTTCACATCTTGGGAAATTTTTAGTCACTTCATTTCCCATTAGTTTTACATGTTTACTGCTGTTCTCACCTTTTCCATTTTAATCCTACCACAAGGTCACCTCTCATCCCAAATCCCAAGAGGCCCTCACACCACACCCAACACGTCTCAGGGCACCTCAGCTGCTTCTGCTGAAGAGGAAGTGTATGTGGGGCACTACCATCTGCTCACCACCATTGGCCAGGGGGCATTTGCCACAGTGAAGTTAGCCCAGCATACCATCACTGGCCAAGAGGTGGCCATTAAAATGCTGCACAAGAGGCAAAGTACATCCATCCTCTTTGACCAAGAGATCAAAATAATGAAGAAACTCTGTCATCCTCATATTGTAAAGATGTTTCACACTATAGAAACGGAGAACCTTCTTGGCATGGTCTTGCAGTACATGAGGGCAGGGCACTTGGGGGATTATGTAAAATCTCACGGCTCCCTCAGTGAAAAGGAGGCTCAAACCATTTTTCAACAATTAGTCTGGGCTGTAGAGTTTTGCCACAACCAATGGATCGTGCACAGAGACATAAAACCCGAAAACATCCTGTTAGATGACCCAAACAACATCAAACTGGCCGACTTTGGTTTTGCAACACAATTCACCAAGGGGAGGAAGCTCGATACCTTTTGTGGCACTTTGCCTTATTGTGCCCCAGAAATCATACTGCAAAATCCATACCATGGACCCCCTGTGGACGTGTGGAGCCTGGGAGTCACGCTGTATGTGATGCTAAGTGGATTTTTGCCGTTTGATGGCAACACCATCAGTGAGATAGGAAATCAAATCCTGGCCAGAGAATACATTATTCCTGGCCACATGTCTTCTCGATGTGAAAAAATGCTGAGGAAAATATTTACTTATAACCCCAAAAAGAGAGCCACCTCACAAGCCATCCTACAACATCCATGGATGAAGATGGATGACAATGAGAACCAAAAGGTACGTGTGCAGCCACCCTCAGACCATCAGGACTCACAGTGCATTGAGGCCATGGGGGACATGGGCTACAGGCAGGAAGAGATTCGTGACTCACTGCTCAATCCAAAAGATGATAACATCATGACCACCTCTCCGACGCTACATCAGAAGACATCTGAGACCCAGAGTCATGTCGCTACCCTGGAACCCAAACCCGCAGCACAACGCACGGACAGCCACACCTCTTTCACCTCCCATAAGGTACATCCCACCATCTATGTGAAAACCAAACAGCAGAGTTACAGTCTACCTGCCATTCCCAACTGCAATTACCACTACCACAGTCCACTGAAGACTCTAGCTTCCAGAAGGAAGGGGGCCTCCATGGGATGTTTGTCTCCCTCAGTTCCCCTTGAACATTCCTTCCCACTACGACCCAGAGTAGCCTGGGCAGAGCCAAAAACACAGACCAAAACGGTGTGCCAGGCTCAAAACCAGTGCACTGGAACAACCGACCCGTGCATTCCCGCGGCTGCCTCCTCTGCCCAGCCCAGTAAGAAAGGCAGACCTCCAGAGGAAATCCCATTCCCACACACAGTGACAACACTAACCTCTGTCAACAATGAGCATGTGCGAGATGCACCCGACCAGACTGCCACTCCAGCCCCTCCCTCAGTCAAGACCCAGGACCAACACGACACCACTGGCCGATGTTTGAAGTTTATCAGAAAATATCTTTGTTGTCTTTGCATGAAAAGACAGCAGAAGCAGTAATGACATCCCAGCTGACGATCAGATGCTCAAACCTCGAGAGGCCAAGCCACGCTCTCTCAGGGCTAAGAGGAGGGGCAAAATCACCAGCTGCGTGGAGCCCAATGTCATGATGCAAAAGATATGCCAAGTGCTTTGCATGCATGGCACACCAGGACAGCAAAACTTTGTCCAGTGGACAATGGAAGTGTGCAAACTGCCACAGTGTGCTCTCCACAGGCTCAAAGTGTAGAGACTTTCAGGCACCTCTGAGGCCTTCAAGAACATTATCTCGAAAATCACCAGAGACCTTGTACTATAAAAATGTGTCAGCAGCTGCCAGAGACAAAACACGAGTGCACAGGTTTCACTTCCTTTATAACTTTGGAGACAGTGTTTTACAAGGCCACAGAAGTCCCTCAAATTCTCATCACTCGAACCCGGTTCAGATACCACCAAGCCAGTAAGCACACTGTGATACCTACCAATCAGGTCAATGTAGTTTTGATTGAACAGTGAGTCACGAATCTCTTCCTGCCTGTAACCCATGTTCCCCATGGCCTCAATGCACTGTGGGTCCTCATCAACTTCTCTTGGCCTCAATACCATCTATACATAGCAACAAGTTTGCCTGTGTGAGATCTCACTTAGAGCCAGTGGCACCTCGCAGAAGACAGATCCGTATCATCTGATCAGGCTCCATGGAGTTGGCCCTTCATGTCGGCTTCCATGAGTATGAGATTCGAGGTTGAGCATCTCCACCATGTCTGGCTCTCGGGTTCATTAAGGTCCCTTAGAGCACAGGGGAAGGAAAGATTTCTTAAAAACAGACACTGCCAAATTCATCTAATCAGGGCCAGAGAAAGGGATGATTCTGATATGGAAAGCCACTTGATTTCCAATAGGGTCCTCAAGCACCCTCTGAAATCCATAGAAAATAGTCAATCAGCTGGACAGTGAACCCGGTAGTGCACAATTCAACTCCACAAAGACACACCTTGAAAGAAAGGCTTGCAGTCTCATTCTCAAGTATCTGGCATTTGAGGAAAATTAGAAAAAGTCCATGAAACATGAACTATGGCTTGAGTATACCCCACCTGAATTCAGAGACCATCTCAAGAAGAGATTTGCAGCATGACAAATGACTGACCCAACACCAAACAAACTGTGGAAGGCCATCGTACAGGAAGAAGACATCTTTAAAAGGCAGGAGAAAAAGCAAAGAGCAAAATGAATGACACTGAAGCTTGTTCTTCAACATTCAGGAAGTAAAGCAAAAAGAACTGATGAGGTAAAGAGCTCAACAAAGGAATTCAAAGGACATCTGGAGAAGAAAAATTAAAATATTACACTGAAATGACCAAGGACCTGGATACAGAAAAGGAAAAGGGAAGAAGAGGCTTGGCATTTCTCAAGCTGAAAGAATGGAAGAAAAAATTCGATGCTCAAGTTACAGTACTCAATGATTCTACAGGAAAAATAGGAAACAACTCAAGAAGCATCATAAGATGATAGAAAGAATACACAGAGTCATTATACCCCAAAGCCCTGGTGAACGTGCAGTCATTTGAAGAGGTAGCATATGGTCAAGAACCAACTATACGGAAGGAAGAAGTCAACGTGGAATTCAAGGCACTGGAGAAAAAGGAGGCTCCAGAACTTCACAGAGAATCAACTGAGAGGTTTATCAAATGGATACAGCACTGCCAGTGCTCACTAACATTTGCCAAGGAAACTCGGGGAACAGTTACCTGGCCAACAGGCTACAAGAGATTCGGATTGATCCCTATTCCTAAGAAATCTGATCCAACCAGATGTGCAAATTATCCAAAAAGCTCACTACAACGTGCAAGTCCAATTTCACGAAACATCCATCCAAAGTGACTGCAACAGTGTATTGACATGAAATGGTCAGAAGTTCCAGGTAGATTCAGAAGAGCCTGTGGAACCAGGGATAGCATGGCTGATGTCAGATGGATCTTGCCTGAAAGTAGAGAATATCAGAAAGATGTTTCACTGGGTTTCATTGACCATGCAAAGGCATTCCATCCTGTAGATCACAAGAAATTATGGAAACCCTTGTGGAAAAGAGGAATTCAGAACACTTAACTGTACCTGTGAGGAATCTGTATATAGCTTCAGAGGTGGTCCTGCCAACAGAACGAGTGGACACTGCATGCTTTAAAGCCCAGAAAGCGGTGTATCAGGGTTATATCTTTTCATCATACCTTTCAATCCGTATGTTCAGGAAATATCAGAGAAGTTGGACCCCTGAAAAAGAAAGAGACATCAGGATTGGAGAAAGACTCATTAACAACCTGTGTTATGCAGACAACACCATCAGTTACTTGTATTGATGGGGACTGTGTCTTGCTGGGATGCTGCAAGTTAGGCCACAGGTATTGACATACCCTCAGAGTCACCCACAGTGGACAGGATTCAGCTCAGCTTCCACACTAAGACAGATTAGGAAGAAGGACCGGGAAGGCTACCCCTGAAAGGAACAAGCCAGTGAAAACCCAATGAACAGCAACAGAACACTGCCAGAGATAATGCCAGAGAATCAGGACCCCAAGTCGAAAGGTCTCCATAAAACAAGAGAGGAAGAGCTGCCTCCTCTCAAAGTAGAACCAACATTCATGATGTGGATGGAGTAAAGCCCTCAGGATCTTCCTTGGCTGGTGCGGCATGACGTGAGATGTGAGAAAAAGCTGCAAGGAGCCATTAATAATGGGAACGTGGAATGGATGAAGTCAGAATCCAAGAAAATTGGAAATTATCCAAAACGAAATGGAATGCACAAATACTGACACACTAGGCGTGACTGAACTGAAGTAGACCGGTAGTGACCATTTTGAATCAGGTGATCACATGCCAGGAAGGAAAACTTAAAGAGGAATGGTGTTGCATTCATCATAAAAAAGAACATATCAAGCTCTATCCTGAAGTACAATGCTGTCAGGGTAGGATACTGTCAAAACACCTACAAAGAAGGTTAGTTAACACAACCATTATTCAGATTTATATACCAACCACTAAGCCAAAGATGAAGAAACTGAAGACTTCTACCAGCTTCTGCAGTCCAAAATGGATGGAACACGCAATCAGGATGCAGGGTTAATTACTAGTGATGGGAATGCAACAGTCTGAAACAAAGCAGGATCACTAGTTGGAAAATACAACCTTGGTGACAGCAATGATTTCGCAGACAACGTGACACAATCTTGCAAGACCAATGACTGCTACACTGCAAGCACCTTTTCTCACCAACATAAATAACATGAACGATGTTTACACAGGAATCAAACCAATTGCACCTGTGCAAAGAGATGATGGAAAAGCTCCATTATCATTGGTTAGAACAGACACAGTGCTGACTCCCTCACAGACCGTCCACCGCGCCCATGCAAGTTCAAAGTGGAACAGAAGAAACCTGAAACAAATCCACCAGAGTCAAGGTACAACCTTGAATATACCCCACTTGAGTTGAGAGAGTCTCAAGAACAGATCTGATGCATTGAACACTACTGACCAAAGACCAGACAAGTTGTGGAATTACATCAAAAACATCCTTCATGAAGAAACCCAGAGATCATTAGAAAGACAGGAAACGAAGAAAGAAAAAACAAACTGCACGTCAGAAAAGACTGTGAAACTTACTCTTGAACACCAAATAGCTAAAGCAAAAGGAAGGAAAGATGAACTAAAACAACCAAACAGCAGATTTCAAAGGGCTGCTGAAGAAGACAAAGCATTAGAAAAACACGAACGTACAGCTGGAATAGAAAACCAAAGGGGAAAAACAGACTCTGCATTTCTCAAGCTGAAAGAACTCAATTACAACTTCCGGCCTCCAGTCCCAACAGCGAAGGATTCCACAGGAAAAGCACTAAGATGAAAGGAACAAACACAGTCATTGACCAGAAAGAACTGGCAGAGCTCCAGCCATTTTAAGCGGTAGCACATGATCGAGAACTGATGGACTGAAGGAAGGTGAAGCCGCACTGAAGGCGATGGCGAACAACATGTACCCAGGAATCGACGGATATCCACTGAGATGCTTCAACAGACGGGTGTAGGGTCGCAACAGCTCACCAAGTGCTATGCCAAGGGCTGTGGCTGCAGAAGGCCCCTTTCAGGTACTGAAGACGACCTTCAAGACTAAAGCACACCCAGCTCAAGCCCTGACGTTTTTAATCGCATCCTACGCATGCCAAAGCTGGACAATGAATGAGGAAGACAGAAGAACTGACACCTTCGAACTGTGCTTTGGCAGAAGAATGACAAACTACCAGAAGAACAAACAGATCTGTTCTGCAAGAGGCACAACCACAGTGCTCTCTGGCAGCAAGGATGGCCAGACTGCTTCTTACACACTTTGGACACGTTGTCAGGGAGCAAGACATCATGCTTACCAGAGTGTCAGCAAAAAACATCCTCAACCAGATACATTCACACAGTGCCTGCTACCTTGGGCTGAAGCACAAAGTGATTGTGGACTGGCACAAAATCAGGCAGTGTTTCGGCTGAGCTGGGCATTGAGTTGCTAGGAGTTCGAATCTGCTTGACAGCACTTAACAACAACAACAACACCTCCCTTGTAAACCTCCTAACAGTGACTATGATCTGTGAGGTCTGACAGTTACATTCACTAACTTGCCACCGTGCGCTTACGTTTGCAGCAGTGCACAAACAACTCAGAAATGTTTCATAACCCCGGAATGTCAGGGCTTCACAGCTGTCTTTGTGTCAACATGTGACAGTTTCTCACTGAGTGGCATCCATTGTTGTTGCATGGCTTTGTGTGCTGTCAAGAGGACATCAGAGCTTGAATTCAAGTACAAATATTAAATTTCTCAGTAAGCTTGACAACAGTGGAAGTGAAAAAAGGGACATGTTAGTCCAAGTTGATGGGGATAATGCCATAAACAAAACAGCAGTGTACAAACGGATTCAACGTTTTTCTTATGGGAAAGAAAGGGTCACTGAAGAACAGAGGTCTGTGCAGTCAGTAGCGAGTGGAACTGAAAAACAAAATTCCAAGAATTCAGCAACCTGGGCATCAAAATCATCGCCTGACTGTGTAACAGTAGCAGACCATGTAAACATGATAGAGAAACAAGAAAATGTTCACTGAGAATCCTGACATGAGGAAGGTGTGTGCAAAAATAGTCCCGAAGGAGCTCGTGGAAGAACAAAAGCAAAGGACAGTCCAAATTTGCCAAGACCTTTTGGAGAGGCAAGGCAACCTTCTCACTGGTGATCAAACATGGGTGTACCAATACGATGCTGAAACAAAGCATCCAAGTGCACAGTGGAAGTCGGCTAGTTCTCCACCACCAAAAACTTTCCATTAGTCCAAATCAAAGTCAAAACGATGTTGTTAACCTTTTTTGATATCAAAAGCATTCTCCACGATGAATTTGTACCACGGGACACTTAACAAAGTTTACGGTTTAGAATTGCTCAGATGCCAGCGACTCATGGCTCTTGCATCACAACAACGCACCAGATCTCAGGGGACCATCTGTGAAACAGTTTTTCACCAATAAACAACTCACTATATTGGAACACTCTGGCTAACTACCCGACGTGGCCTCCAGTAACTTTTCTCTTTACCTGAAGATAAAACAAAAATTGAAAGGAACACATTTTGATGACATTCAAGACAGTCCGGGTAATAAGACACCAGCTCTGACGGCCATTCCAGACAAAGAGTTCCACAGTTCCTTTGAAGGATGGACTCAGCGCTGGCATTGGTGCACAGTTTCCCAAGGGGAATCGTTGAAGGTGACTGCAGTGATGTGTAGCAATGAGGTATGTAGCACTTTTTTCTAGGATGAGTTTGTGACTTTCATTGTCAGAACTCATATGCCTTCTGCCATTTCAAAGAACCAACCCAGCGGTGAGGGCTGTGGGAGGGACAGTTGCTGTCGGAACTGGTACAGACGGCAGGGTGAGGACGCACTCACTTCTGATTCCAGCCTCAGAGGAATCACCCTCGGGCAGTTCATCTTCATTCTTCCTCCTTGTCAAGTTGGAAGAGGTCAGACACTGCCCGCAATTCAGGTTGAGAGAGGGCTTCAACAGCATGATTCTTTGCAGTGGCTCCAGACACCTGAAAGAATAAAGATGCTTGGGAAGTGAAACTCTGAAGGCCTGGCAAATTAGTTAGGTTGATGTTCCCTGTAAAGGCAGAAAAGCTGCGGTAGAAGCGGCCTGGGGCCAAAGCCAGGCCAGATAAGTGGAATGACCTTTAGGGGGCCTGTTCTGGTTTCTATAACCTGGAGGCCAAAAGCCAGATTCATCTGAATGGGATGACAGTTCAAGTGTGGAGAAGACCCAACTGGAAGATTTTCAAAGGGTAGTAAGTTTGGGATGATGTGTTTAATTCAGCAGACCATAGATAGTGAAAGTTTCTTTGACCAAGTATTGTAACGCCGACCTCAATGTTTGCTAGAAATGAGTATCAGGTACTACAGGTGACCGTGTTGGAATCAACTGGACAGCAACTGATGTTTCTACTGATGACAGGAATTTTTTAACTCTGCTTTTGGCCAGTGCTTCCTAAGACTTGCAGAAAAGGGGACCAAGAGACTTGTTCCAGGGAAACACTGACTGTTTAAATGTAGTACCCTATGTATAGAGCAGAAACCCCGGGGACCCAGCGGTTAACGGCTTTCTCTGCTGAGTATAAGGACAACAGTTGCTATCTTCCAGGTGCTCCATGGAAACTCTATGGAGCAGTCCTACTCTGTCCTGTAGAGTCACTAGGAGTCAATGTTGACTAGATAGCATAGGTTTGCTTGGTTTTGGGATATATATGGGGTGCATAGGTTGAAAAGTGAGCTCTACCCATGTTTTGCACTTGTTTTGCAGAACCACTCAGAACTGCTGAGAAAATGGGAGGTTTCACTTGAAGAAGAGTTCAGAGGAAAAAAAGTGGCTGCTTTGCTGTTGCAGTTTCCAATGAGTAGTCTGCTGCTGGATGCATTCAGGCAGGAAAAGTCAGAGCCCATTACAAGGCAGCCCCTTCCAGGACTGCGAGTTAAAGGCAGCCAGTGGGCAGACAGCTTGGTCAGCTCCCTTAAGGTGATCACCCAGGCTCGTTCAATGAGTGCAAGTGGGGAAGTGCGGGACCAAGAGACAGGCTGAGTTTAGACATGTTCCACTGGCACCCTTGGTCCTAACCTGCAGGTCCAGGGATGAGAGGGAGAGGAAGGGTGGCTGCTCAGAAGGAAGGCAGTTGTGGGTAGACTCCTAAGTTTACAGGTAGGACTCGCTGACCTAGCCCAAGGGGGCTAGCCCAAGGGAGCTGGGGATGAGAGTGTGGGAAGGAGCTGTCTGAAGTGCCTCCCAGTAGGTGTGAACTAGAGAGCCTGAGGCTGCTACCCCTGCCAATTAGGTTGGATGTCTAGGGAGAAGATGACTAGAACCTAACCAGATGAAGAGAAAGTGGTTTGAAAGATACACAAACGCTGGTGGAGACTGCCACAACCTGATGGCTCTCTGTGGACTGGATTTTGCTAATGGACATGAAACCCCAACTAACATCCTTTGCCCACCTTTCTTTCTCTTACTAACCGCAAACTTCTTTCTGAGTCATCTTTTCCAGGAAATCACAGCAGACGGCTCCACCCACGACACCTGCCAGACCTACAACCTCACAGCATGTGCAGATTCAGATCCTGGCCTTCCCTGACACAGGATCAAATTATCACCAGAAAGGAAGATGCTTCCTGGCCTGTCCTTTCACTATAGACCATCTCAGAAGCCATGACAGAAGAGGATGCAACTTCTGGATCTCCTCATGTGGACATGGGGCAGGGGACCTAACGGCAGAGAATTCCAGTACCAAACCCAACCACTGGACAACACTGGAAATAGAAAGCTTTTGAGCCCCCAGGGGCAATGAACACAGGGTGTTAAGTTGCTAGGCCCCTGTTGCTCCTTATCTGCATAGACAATAAACTTGGAATAGTTACCCTTGCAATTGGTCTCTCTCTTATTTCGATCAACTAATAAGACAGGACAAGAACCCATGCTCAAAGTTCTAACTGGAACCACATTCTTCAAGATCAAAGAACATGCTCTTCAACTCAGTACTGATTTGACAAAGGTGGCCAGTTTGAACACTGGCTATCTAAAACAAGGGAAGAGAAAGTCACCAGGAGGCTGGCTTACAGGCTTTCAGGAATGTGCTTATGTGAAATGAAGGGGACAAATAGATTCTTCTTTTCCTGATGAGGCTGGAAAACAGAGTGTCACCGGAAAAAGCTACAGCTTCTCTTTCCCTGCCCCAAGTCGTCCAACTCTGAGACAGATTTTAGGGAGGGGGACTCAAAGGAAACTTTGATGTTATGTCCTAACAGACCCAGGGAGCAAGGAAAATATTTCTCCATCAAGGTCTCCCTCAAATTTTGTCAGGCAAAGTGTAAGTATTTAAAGGGAGTGGGCGTTCCATGCAAAATGTAAATACAAGTACTGGTGCTGATGCCACGGAAACAACGTGATCGATTAGGGGTGAAAACAGGTACCCGTTGCTGGGGCTCAGAGGTCCTCTGAAGATACGTATCAGGAACAGGAATGTGGATTTCCTTTGGTTGGAGGTCCCAGCTGGTGCCTGGGTCTTTTACTGGCTCCTTTAACTGTTTTCATGTTTCTAAAAGGCGCTCAAAAACTGTACAGACATTATTTCCATAGCTCCTGTCAGGGACTTCCTGTCAGGGCCAGGAAATATCAAGACAGGACAAAAAACACGCCAAGTTGACAAAGAGAATTCAATTAAATTTTGGCTGCCTATTTCAACTTCCCCTTTCAAAATCAAGATGTCTAAAGCTTCCCTCCTGTTTCAAGAGGGTGGGCAAAGAGATGGATAGGATTACCTGATTCACCTCTCAGTGTTAGTGGGGTTTTCTGAAGACTCTCAAGGATCCCCACCAGACCTGCAAGAAAGAACCATGTGGGGAGACATGGCTGGCCCCTGACAGACGGCTGCATAGGAAAATGAAGGTACTGCTAAGCTGGGCAGCAGCACACCACTGACAGAGTTGAGGCTGCATTTTTATACTCTGTCTCCACCAGGGTACAGCTGGGGACAAGTCAGTGATGGGATCTGAGGTGCCTCCTTCTGTGGCAGGCAGCTGCTTGCCCATTCTTTCAACACTCATGAAGACTGCAAAATGGTTCTCACAGGGGCTTCTGGGACTGGAGACAGGACTTACTATGGGGTGTCCCACCTGCCCTTGATTCTAGTTCTCTGGTCCCTCTGTTGCAAGCACATCTGGCAGTCACTTCTAACTCATTGATGCATGCCTCTGAATTGGGTGTAAACTGGCTTCCCTCAAAAAATAACTTTAGAGACAATAAAACAACTCATCCCTGTGAGCAGGTGATAAGATAAGCTGCTTATCACTCTGGAGTGTTCCAAAGTGTGGTTGGGTTGCCCCGACTCCAAGCAATTTCATATTTGTAATTCCTGAAGGAAATATTGATGGAGGTCTCTTCTATTTCTGCTTCATGCAAAACAGGGGTGCATGCCTGCCCATTATTGTAGAAATCCCTCCTGACTATGCTGATGATCTCTAAGGACCAGGATGACCACTGGTAGGTATTCGTTAGAACCCATGCAGCATCATTTATTTGACTGGGAACACTTAGAACCTGGAAGACACAAATTTAACAAGGAGCTTAAAGAGGCAAAGTCTGAAAATAAACAACAAAAGATTATCCGCCAAGGTCATAATGTCAGTAAAATTCAAGTAGTTGATGGGAGATGTACCAGTGAACAAAAGTTGGCTCCTGCGACAGCTTCCCTAAAAGACAGCCTTCAAGATTATCTTTGCTATTGTCTTTACACCTCAGGGATCCTTGGATGTCTCCTTGTGAGTCTACCTTCAGCTGGGTCACACACTCCATGCTGAAGGACAAGGAATAATGACACATCAATGATTAACACCCGGACTTAGTTGACATCCTAGATAGAGGCCATTACAGGCTCTTTAAATTCCTAGTGCTGGTTTGCCACAGGATGACACTTGCCTTTTCACGAGGTTAGTAAGCAGGAGGCAGCAGTATTCTCATTACTTGCAGTGCCGGAGTGAGGAGACTCAACTTACCTCAACATCTTAGTCCAAGGCCTTCATTTACCTTTTACGTGTATAAAACAAGAGAGGGTGTGTTTCCTTATGTCTAATATTATCAGAATGTAGACTAAGAACAGAGCTATTCCTTGCAGTAGTGATCTATTTCATGGACATATTTGTGATGGTAACTAACTCAACACATCTGGTGTACGGAATGATGTTACAACACGGGACTAAATAGTTCTTTGTCTACTTTGAATGGACAGATTGCACTCTTGGGATAACAAAACGTTTCAGGCTGTTTTGTGATCCCATGTCAGCTTGGCTTATGAGGTCAGTGAGCACTGTTTCTGTCTTCCATCTCACCAGAAACTTCATTTGTCATTTGTTGTCTTACAGTGATTTGACAGCTTCTCGAAGATTCTTTGAATTCTACTATACCATAAGTAGGAATAAAAACTCTTAGAAATGACTGATGCTAGCCTGAGTGTTGGACCGATGAGACTTCTCCTGATGCAACATTACCTTTCCAATATGGACTAGCATCATTACTATGAATAGCTAAAGGTCATCTTAAAGTTCCCAAAGCACATCAGAAACATATTCATGAGCAGTCTAAACAAGAGACTGTCTACATAAATTCACTATCAGTTGGAAAGGAATCATCGAAATTAGTCTAGCTGGAGCTGACACGAAAAAACATGGGTCTATAATCAGCACACAAATTTTGTTGAGAGAAAACAGAACTTACAGAAACACACGTGAGAAGTTTTCATCAGAGAACGAATGATTATCAAGGTAATATAGGATGGACCTCTCCCGTTGGAAGTCTTCAATTACTCTCTTCAAAATATGCCAAGTGTCCCTCTGAGGGCAGGCTGCCTGTCCTTGCTTTGTCTCTTAACAGTCATGAGTCACTGTCTCAGAAACAGAAATGGAAAGTAAGACACAATGGAGTCTGAGCCACGGGGTATTCAGGAACCAGTTTTGTTTTTTCCAAGCTTGAAGTCCCAAAGGATAGAAAAAGGCAGTAGCCTCTCTGGGTTATCCCACTCTTCATGAAAACCAGAAATCAACATTCCAGAAAAATTATGTCTATCTTTTTCATGGTGTCCTCTTTTGGATCAAGCTCTCACCATACAATCTTGGATCCAAAAAGTTTAAGAAATGGTCATTGAACACCATGGGTTTTTGAAGACGTTAGGTACCTGTCATGGATTGAATTGTGTCCCCCCAAAAATACATGTTGCCATGTGGCTGGGCCATGATTCCCACTATCTTGTGACTGTCTTCAATTTTGTGGTTTTCTTGTGCTGTATGTTAAAGGATTAGGGTGAGACTGTAAATCCCTTTATAGGATCACCTTCCCGCTCCACTGTAAAGGGAGTTTCCCTGGAGTATGGCTTGTACCACCCTTAATCCTTTCATCCTGGAAGAGATAAAAGGAAAGAGAAGCAGAGATTTAGGAACCTTACACCATCAAGCAAGCAGCACTGGAAGAACAGCACATCCTTCAGACCTGAGGTTTCTGTACCAAGATGCTCCCTGGACAAAGACTGACGCAATACCAGACTTTCTTCCACAGCCGACAGTGGAAAAGCCTTCCCCTGGAGTGGACACCCTGAATATGGACTTGTAGCCTACCGGACTGTGTAAGAATAAACCTTCCTTTGTTAAAGCCAGCCCCTCATGGTATTTCTGTTAGAGCAGCCCCAGCTGACTACAACAGTACCTTACAGTGAAGAAGAAAGTATAACAGAAACACTAATAATAACATTAGGCCAACAGTCTGAAATAACTAATGAACCTGCGATCTCATGAGATGTTTGCTCATGCTTAAGCAGTGTCAGTCAGTACCTGTTTCTCAGGTGCCTCAGCAACAAATGCATTCTGTAAAACCTCTGATTCCATATGAATATAAATACAGCAACATTTATGGACTAAGGCACAAAGTGCTCCTTTGTAGAACGAGAAATCTAGTATCATTCTGCTTTGTAAAATCACAGCTCAACTTTCAGACACTTTGCTGACACTGACAATTACAACTTGGCTATGTTTACCAACAGGAATTCCTGATTTGAGAACTGAAATATCTAAACCCATTACTTAAATAACTTAGGAAAAGGAAAATGGTTTCTTCTATCCAGAAAGTAAGACCTTAAAACTTCCGCAATATTCCCATTGAAAACCCACAGTATCTTCTCACTGATTCAGTCTGATGGACTTAGTTCCTCTTCTGCCTGATTCTGCATCAGTGACAATCTGTGAGCCCATCAGAATCTGCCTAACAGTTGTGGGAATCTTGGGTCATGGTCCTTTTCACAAGTCTAATGTGTTTTTGTTGAGATATCCGGCTCAAACGGTTTTACAAAATCAGCAAAGTAAAACCTCATCTGTAGATGACAAAATGAAACATGACCATGAGTCATTTATAAAAATAAATCCCCTTAAGAGTGAAAAGACTTACTACAAGTTAATTCCAAGTAAAATGTAAAGGCCACATCAAATCTGTTAAAAAAAGAAAAACCTCAGACAATAATATTTTAAAACATAACCATTAATTGTATTAAAAAAAAAAAAACCTTCAATGCCAATAATGCCAATAATCCTGAGACACAATAGTACATAGTCAGGATATACCATGATACACCAAGATTATCAGATCTCGAAATACATCAATGGTATAAAAGTAAATTCATAAGTAAATAATTTAAATTCTCAGGTAGAGCACTTGCTTTGATGATGCTGAATGAACAATTAAAAAAGTTGAAGTCAGGTTAACAGCTAAGAAATAATATAATTATGACATCCTATTATGCATTTGTCATACAATATTAGGTAAAAACCTAAGAGGACATTGTTATCACAAATTTTTAATCTAACAAGAATGAGGCTCTTCTCTTGATTTTAACCTATTCCATGTAATTGATTCAATAGAACCCTTTAGCACTTTTCCTTAATAAAAAGTTATTTGTGGCTTTTCACGAAGTTTCACACTTCTTAGGAATCCCCCCTATGTTATTAAGAACCAATGCTGAAGTTAGTTACCTAGAGATCTTCAAGGAAAACCTCAGCTTTTTCTGCTTCTTTCCCAATTCTGCAGCTTGGTTTTGGACTCAGGAATCTTATTCTAGTGACTTATTCTTTGGCTTTAAGGCAGATTATATACATAAAGAACACACTCAACCTTCACTCAGAAATCTGAGAAAATTTTGTTCTTTTATCAAGGAAAACCCCAATTCTTTATTGCATATGATATCTAATATTAAAGCTCAAATTTATCTGACAAATGAAACTTTTGACCATACCAAATAAATATTTTTCAATAAATCTTACCGTGTAGTACCCTTTTAAATAGCAAAAATGAACTTACTCAGCAACAGACAGATACACACACATACTTCCTCTGCAGCATGGAAAGCAAAAGTATGTCAAGTTCAGTTACGACAAATAGCTATTAATTTATTATCAGTAACTTACCTAAAAGGCTTTGGAGATTCTGTTATGCCTAAAATGGAAACAAAGTTTGTTTCAACAGTCCAAGTTTGCACTCAACTTTTACTAGGTCTTGTATTTGGCCCAGTTTCATTTTAACCCATAAAGCTTCTATCAGCTGGCTTTGGAAATCACCAAGTCTCTCTGGTCAGCTGACTGATACTCTTGCTAGGGTTGAAACATTTTTACAGGCCATGTCAGATGTGTCTCAAGGTTCCCCTACAACACAAACAACTTGTTTACAGTTCTTTCACAATTTGCATTCAACTGATTTCGGATAAGTATAATCTAGTGCCGTCGAGTCAATTCTGACTCACAGCGACCCCAGAGGACAGAGGAGAAACTGTTCCACAGAGTTTCCAAGGAGCGTGTGACGGATTACAGCTGCGCACCTCCCAGTTAGCAGACGGAGCACTTAACCACTATGCCACCAGGGTTTCCTCAGATAATTACAGACAGTAGGAATTCGTCTTATTAATTCACTGAAAAAGGCCTCCACCTAGTTGGAAAGAGTCCTTCGGAAGCTGCTCTGGAGCTATCCCAGCTCAGAGGCTGGAGAACAGGGAGGAGTGATCTTGCCTTGCCCTCGTTCCTCCGACTCATAAAAGACACATGTTTCAGTTGACCTAGGAGTTTTCAAGGGCAAAAGATAAGTTATTTCCCTTTTACTGTTATGAAACTACTACTTTTACTTTAAGACAAACATACTTTTTTCTCGTCTGGGACCTTCCAACAAGGTCTGTAAGTCAGTCTTCTCAGCTCAGTGACACTTATTTTCTCAATCGACTCTAAATTCTGCTTTCTTATCTATTTCAATTGGAAACCCTGGTGGCGTAGTGGGTTAAGTTCCACGTCTGCTAACCAAAAGGTCAGCAGTTCAAACCCGCCAGGCACTCCTCGGAAACTCTCTGGGGCACTTCTACTCTGACCTCTAGGGTTAACAGCAGTTGGACCCGACTCGATGGCAGTGGGTTTTTATCCATCTCAACTAGCTTAGCCACGACACTCCCCACCCTGCTTAGCAGGATCTGGGAATGAAAGATTTCTCCAACATGTTGGACTACTTGTAGGTTTCAAAGAATTTCAACCAGAAAGATCCTAAAAGCAGAACAGCCTGGGAGACTCTGCTACAAGTAAAGCCTGTACTGGCCATGACTTGACAAGACAGGCAATTTGGAACAAGTCATACAGTCCAGTATGCCAGGAATGACAATGTGAAGAAGAATAGGGTTGCATTCATCATCAAAAGGAACATTTCAGTATCTCTCCTGAAGCAGAATGTTGTCAGTGATAGGATAATAGCCATACATCTGCAAGGAAAGCCAATCAATGCCTACTATTCAATAATTTGCAGCAACCACTAAGGCCGAAGAGGAAGAAATGCAGGATTTTTGCCAGGTTCTACACTCTGAAAATAATCAAACATGGATTCAGGGAGCATTGACAATTACTAGTGATTCAAATGTAGAAGCAATAAATAAAGAAGGAAGAGTGGTAGCTGGGAAATAAGGCCTTGGTAATAGAAGTGATGTCCAAGATTGCAGGACACCATTTCACAAGATGAATGACTTCCTGGCTAATATCTTTGTGCACCTATATAAATGGTATGTACACACACGAACCTCTCCAGATGGAATACACGGGAATCAGATGGACTACATCTGCGGAAAGAGATGATGGCAAAGCTCACTATTTGTTAGCTGAACGCCGGGGACTGACTGTGAAACACACCATTAATTGCTCATACCTCGGTTTCATCCTGAAACTAAAGAAAGTTAGAAAAAGTTCATGAGAACCAAACCACAAAATTGAATCTATCCCACCTGAGTTGAAAGACCATCCTAGAAACACATCTGAGTCCCTGAACACTAGTGACTGAATCTAGGCAAGCTGTGGGATGACATCAAATAATTGATACCTGAAGAAAGCAAAGGTCACTGAGAAGACACAAGAGAAAAAAAAATCCAAATGCATGTCAGAAGAGACTCTGAAACTTGCTCTTGAATGTTGAGTAGCTAAAGAAAAAGAAAGAAATGATACAGTCAAAAATAATACGGAAATCAATCAAAGGAAAGAACAGTTCTATGGAATTCATTACATATATATATACACACACGGAGAGAGAAACATTTTTCTTTTTCAAAGAATGTATCAAGGACTCTTGAGAACAAAAACACAGAAAGGCACAAAGAATTATTCCCAGTCTGGACAGGTCCGTTTCTTGCAGTGACCTGAGGAGGAGCCAAGGGTTTGCAACTCCAAACCCCGACATCAGTTCTTGGAAACCCAGGTCTGTGCTCCTTCTAGCACAAGCTGTTTCAGGGACCTGAGAGACTCTGACCCAACTTAGCTGCTTGCTGTTACCATAAAATACAGATTCTTCCCACCTCCCACAAAACCACTACTCAGACAGAAGTGAGGTGAATAATCAGGGCCATTGATCCTATATGGATATACGAATCCTCCAAAGCATGTTTAAGTTTTCCTGTCAGACTGGAAGTTTTGATTCGGTGACTAAAGGAGGACAAAGGTGATTGACTTCATGGAGTCATTTAGTCATGGGGAAAATTAATCTTTGAATACCGTGGGTAATCCCCACTAAGGGTCTGGAATCCACATCTGGAGCCTGGAAAGGGTGTCTGCAATTCTCCCAGTCTTCACACTGTAGGGAGCAAAGGAAAAATGATCACACTGACAAGAATTTCAGTGCCATGTACCAAAAGACACAAACCTTGACTTTTATTTCTTTTCGTACAGAAACGGCTTGCAAGCCTAGCTTAGCTATGTAGCAAGTTTAAGCAACTTACATTTCAAACACTGAATTGTTCTTGCTGAAGTTTCATCATCTAAATTAGCCTATGTGGGGAATCCTTCAAAACCCAATAATTCAGCCAAAGGGGTTGTTAAATCAAAACCACTGCCTTCAAGTCGGGTGTGACTCTTGGCAACCCTAAAAGTCAGAACAGATATGCCCCACAGAGTTTCCAAGGAGTACTTGGAGGATCTGAACTGTTGATCTTTTGGTTAGCAGACATAGCACTTAACCCACTGTGCTACAAGGGGTTGTTAAGAGTTTAATTAATTAATTAGAGATATATTTATGTATGCTAAGTGCTTGTTACTGGCTCCTGAGTTAAAAGGGCTGCCAAGGGCTGGGCCACAGTGGCAACAGCAGTGTGGTCAGTGGTGCCGGGCAGTGGTGGGTGGACGTGTCAGACAACAGGTGGAGACGGCAAGCGGCTAAGGCTGGAGAAGTGGCTATTGAGGGTCCGCCAGCAAGCTGCTGGAGCAAGCAGGGGATGCCCCCCAAACCAGGGCTTCAGTTGAGGACAGTCCCAAAGGAACCATCCAGCAGCCAGGCCGACTTACCCCAGGGACACTTTGTCACACAGCCAGAATTCACAGCGGTGGCTCTACTCTGAAAAGCAGAGCTGTAAATCTTATGGCTCCAGCTGACAGTCTCAAAGGAACGGTCCTGCGGCAAGGCAAAGTGGGTTTATCACAGACGAACGTCGTGGCAAGGCCAAGAGTCACAGCGAGGGCTCTGCAGTGAAAAGCAGGGCTCTGCTTCCAAAGGCGGGCTGTAGTCCTCAAAATCTTTTCCAAACGTGGTACCAAAAGAGGGCCCAAAACCATGAGGGCTGGGCTCCTCCCAGGCACACATAGTGGTGGACATCCAAGTCACAGCCAGGTCGCTGCTCCCAACAGCTGGGCCACAGTGCCTGCTTGCTGCTGCTTTTGACTCCTGCGGTGGTCTCGCTCATCTTGGAGTGGACAGATGATGTTTCTGTCACAGGACGAAGCTGTGGTCTTAGCACTTCACAACCACGGTTTAAGACACTCCCTTCTTATCCAACAGCCCTTCTTTTGACTTTTAGAGCCTTCACAGCTCCTTCTGGGCTTGTAATTAGCAAGACGGACTCACTGCAGCCACCGCCTCCTGCCCCCGGTGGGCATCCGGACACAGGGCAGACGACTGGCAACGTCGTCTGTTCAGTGATCTGGAGACAATGTGAAACAAGCCAGCTGCAAAACCTGACGATCTTTTATTGTACTCATATTTTGTCAATCTATGTTAAATTTTTCTGCTTTAACTTTCTTATTTTAATTTTCCTCAGGTTTTTAATTTATATCTTTAGAAACTTGTAATTTCGTATTTTCCAAATGATAGAGTTCTCATTTGATTATTATTGCATTCCTTTCATTGATTTTTATTTCAGTTACTTTTCTTCCATCAGTTTCATTTTCCCATTTTTATTAGAACTGTCTAAAGTATTTTCTCTGGATTTTTAAGTCTATTTTTTTCTCAGTTTTAAATTGCACTTTATTTGACGGCACTTGGCTTTGGCTTGACTTCATCTTTGTCTATCATTTTTATGTTTTACTAAGTTGTTAGTTACGACATCCTCCATTATTTGAATTGATTTACTTATTTTCTCTTTGGCTCCATTTTTTACCCTACCACAAGGAAATCTACTATTTCACACAACATTGAACATGCTACAGAGCCACTTAGCCTTTTCTGCTGAGGAGGAAATCCCTGTGGAACACTACTACTTCTTAAGAGCCATCGGCAAGGGGACATCTCACAGAGTCAAGTTATCCCAGCACATCATCACTGACAAAGAGGGAGCTGAGAAAAGTGTTGAGAAGTGTCAACAGACATCCTCCAACACCTGACACGAGACACAGAGATAAAAACCAAGCAGGATCTCCACCATCCAAGTGCCTTGATGCTGTTGCGAGTCATAGAGAATAACGACATCCTAGGTACAGTGATGGAGTAGGTAACTGCAGGGGACATGCATGATCATCTAGGGGTTCAGGGTTTCACAAGCAAAAAAGAGGCCCAAGTCAAATTCCACCAGTCAGTGGTAGCCATATACTTTTGCCACAACAAACGTATTCTACACAAGGACATTCGACCAGAAAACATGCCCTGGGATCACACAGACAACTCTCAAAATTACCGACTGTGGAATGTGAACTGAATTCTCCAAGGGGAGGAAGTGAAACATTTCTTGTTGGAGGCTCCCTTATTATGTGCCAGAACTCCTACCGGGAGGAAAGCAGAGTGGACCTACCATGGAAGTGTGAAGCCTGCAAGCGCCTGGTACCTCAAGGGACGTGGGTCTCTGCCTTTTCATGAAGAGACCTTAACTGAGACACAAAAGCAGGTACTAGAGGAAGAATATGATACTTGTCTCCACATGTCTAGGCGATATGAACACCTGCTTAGCCAAAGACTCACTGGTGACCCAAGAAAGACAGCCACACGAGAGGACATCCTAGAAAACTCAGGGATGAAGATGTATGAGAAAGTAAAACAAAAGGTGTACGTGCAGCCACTCCCAGACTACAAGCACACCCGGTGCTTTGAGGCCACAGTGAATGCATGTTACAAGGAGGGAGAGATTTAGGAATCGTACTGAATCAAAAATATGGTAACATCATGGTCACCTATCTGGTAAGAAGACACCACACTTCTGACATGGAGAGTCATGCTAGTATTGTGGAACCCCAGAGTGCAGTACATTGCACTGATTGTCACACAGCTTAGTCATCCTGTGAGGTGCATCCACCTTCTGTGCTGAACCCGAACAGTGCACTTACACTGTGCCTGCCATTCCAACCTATGTTTACTATTTCTACAGTGCTCTGAAGGCTCTAACTGATAGAAGGAAGGGGACCTCTATAGCATGTGCTTCTCCCTGAGTGTCCCTTAAAAGTCACTCCTGTATCAGCACCCCAGGACAGCCTGGACAGAGTCCAACCAAACCTCAGAACTATGTGCCAAGGTGAGAAATAGTGTGGTGCCACAAATCAGCACAGTCCCCATATGTGTTTCTGCGGCACCCTACTCAACCCAGACCATCGATAAGGATGACGGAGCCCCAGGGGAAACCAGTTTCCAAACGGGAGTGTCACAACTAAGTTCCTACAAGGCAGGAGATGCCTGAGCAGACAGTGAAGTCAGCCTCTCCTTCTGTCAACACTGAGGACCAGCAGGATGCCACAGAAAGATTCTTCAGATTCATGAGACAACCCTGTTGCACTCTGATCAAAAGAGAACGAAAGCTTTGTGACAGCAAAGTTGCAGAGGAAACACTCAAACCTCGAAAGGCCATGGTCTCTCAAGTTTAGGTGGAGGATGAAAATCACCAGTTCTGTGGAGCACAAAGAGACGGTGCAGGAGATCTGCCAAAGACTAGACACCCACCAACAAGTACACGCTGCTGTATACGAACAGCACAGCAGAGCTGTAGGACTCTGTGCAGTGGAGGATGAAGATGTCCACACCACCTGTGTGGACCCTGAACAAGGAAAGAGAATTTCAGGCATCTCTGAGGCCTTCAACAGCATTGCCTCAAAAAAGAGCAGGGAGCGTGTAGTCTCAAACGCTGCCAGCAGTTGCCAGGGGCAAAAGAGGAGTTCACAGATTTAAGCTCCCACAGGATGAGATAATGTTTTGTTCTGTTGTGTGTATACTTGTTGTAACTTGAAATCTACTCAATGGGACTGAATGGAATGATGACAAAACAACAGGAATTGAGAGGTTATCAATGCAGATGTTTCAAAGAACAGATGCACCACTGGAAGGCCTCACTTGCCAATACTCATAAACCTGGAAGACTGCTATCTGGCCAACCAACTGCAAGTGACCCTTTCTGAGACCCATTTCAAAGGAAGGTGATCAAAGACAACACACAGATTACTGAAAAATATTATTAGTATTACACATGACTAAAATTTTGCTCAAGATCACTGTGTTGTGATTACTGCCTTTTGAGTGAGAGCTTTCTAGCCATGGCCTTGTAACTCCTACCCAGGTGACTAGGCAAGACAGTGTGATAGTGAGTTCAAGGCCCACGAAGAGTACTGGTCCTTAGCTCCTTAAGAGAGAGCTCATTCCAGAGCAGTCAGGGTGATTCGCTCAACACCAATGAGGAATAGCTTTGAAATGATAGACCATTCTGTGGGCCCAGATCACTGCACTGTAAAGCTCTTGGAAGCAGGAGCTAGAGACAGCACAAGCTGGTAACTGGTGACAGGAGAGACCTCGCAGCAGGAGAGATCATGCTGGGCTCCCCAGTCCACAAAGACAGAAAGTTGAGGGCCTGTCATCAGTGGCCAAGGGCCGGAGAGAGCCCTGTCTTTAGGAGGTGGGCAGAGGAGTCTGTGGGGAAACTTCCAATGGAAATCCTATGGAAAAAGTGGCATCTCTTTGGAGTCAACAGCTGAGAGTGACACAGACAGCCCGAGGTCCTCTGTAAATATTGTGACCAAGACTATTAACAAGGAATAAAGGATAAAAAGACCAAAGCACTAACAACATTCAGGGACACTGAGATAAGTCCCCCCAAATTATGTAAATTGCCTCAAGGCTGTTTTTCAGAAGACACCAGATGGAAGAAACTCTAAGGACATGCACAGAAATGCCCACTTGGACAGTGACAGGGCCTTCCAATGGGAGCACCAGACAGCCACAGTCAGGACCCGGGGATAGAACCAAAGAACCAAGAATTTGTATGCACAGCACCCCATAAGAAATCCTGCTACCAGTCCCAGAAGGCCCCAGAGAAAGGAACTCTCTACATCCTGTAACTGATTCCACCCCAAATGACCTCTTTCAGACACAGGAGATCAGAGAAGCAACTTCTGTCTTCTGATGAGTGGCTCACTGGGCTCTCCTCCTCAGGTAGCAGGAAGCAACCTTCATGGTAACAAAATTTATTAAGTCAAAGTACCTTAAAGACAGGGAAGGGGTCAGTCTCTGTGAGTGGGGAAAGACCTGGTACAAAGCTTGTAGGGTTCCTTGTATTGGTAAATGGTACTGTTCTAGTCAGGAAGGAAAGGTAGGAAACAGTCTTAGGTTTCAGTTTTGGGGTTATCAGTCAGCAACTGGATGATGGGACCCCTCCTAAAGAAGAAAATAGTGGTATGTAGATAGGATTAAAAATACGGGCTATGTAATTTCTAGATCATAGTCCTGAGGAAGTACCCACACGTAGCCATGTCTCAAACTAACAGGGGAATTGTTACAGCTCCAATTCCCCTTCTTAAACGCTGACTCGGGATCATCTGATCAGGTGGCCTGTGGTGGTGACCAGGCTTCCTAGCTACCCTTGTCATTTTCCCTTGAGGAGACATGGGCCTGAAATCTTGAAGGGAATGTGGGAAGCCGACTCGCTCTGGCTACTTCCTGCTGTTTCGGGTTGTAGTCCTGCCTACCCATCAGATCCACGTTCCCCAAGAACCCTGTCTCAAAAACATTGAGGATCTTGATCTATCTACCGCATGGTTGGTAGGTATAGGCTGCATATCCTTGCAGGACCATGAGATTGCCTAGGAAGGGTTGTAGCTTGGAGTTGTGTCTTTTACCTTAGAACCCAAATTCAAGACATGTTGTATGGTGACCTGGCCAGATTTACTAACATAAAAACAACACTGTTCCTTGACATATACGCAGGTGCTGTCCTCAGTTGCTGTTCAAAAGTCAAGAAATCAGTGTGGGACTTTACCACCTGGTAAGACCATCAGCAGGGGGACATGTGGTAGAGTTAGGCTATCCTGGCACATCATTATGGGCAAAGAGGTAGCCAAGAAGAGTCTAAAAGAGCCCACAGACATCCTCCAACCTCTTGACACTAGACTCAGAGATAAAAATCATGAAGGATCTCTACAATCCAAATATTTTCATGCTATTGCAAGTCAGAGAGAGTAACATTATCTTTGGCATAGTGATGGAGTGCTAACTGCAGGGGACTGGGGTGATCATCCAGAGACTCACGGTTTCAAGAGTGAAAAAGAGGCCCAAACAACATTCCATCAATTAGTATAGGCCCTACAAGTGCGCCACAACAAGTGTGTTGTGCATACACCCATCAAACCAGAAAATGTGCTCTTGGATGATAGAAAGAACATCAAACTGGCTGACTTTGATTTGGGAAATGGAATTCACCAAGGAGAGCAAGCTGAAAACTTTCTGTAGGAGTCTCCCTTATTAAGCCCCACAACTCCAAAATGGAGCAAAGTTCCACGGATACCCTGGTGGAGGTGTGGCATCGTGCATTTCATGGTAAGTGTATATCCACCTTCTGACGGTAATGCCTTCAATGAGCCACGAAAGTAGGTACAGGACGGACAGTATAATAGTCTTTCTACATGTCTATGTCATGTGAACACTCACTGAGTCAAACATTCATTTGGAACCCTCTTTCTCCATTTTAACACAAGGGTACCTCTTATCCCAAAGTCCATTAATCTTTGACACCACATCAAATATGCCACAGAGCCACGTACTATTTCCTGCCAAGGAGGAAATGTATGTGGGACACTACCAGCTCCTAAGAACCATCAAGAAAGGGACATTTGCCAGAGTCCACTTGCCCTGGCCCATCAACACTGCCAAGAGGTAACCGAGAAAAGAGTTGGAAAGAGCCAACAGACATTCTCCTACCTCCAAACACTAGACCCAGAGATCAAATTCATGAAGGATCTCCATCATTCAGTAATTTTCATGGTGTTTCAAGCCACAGAGAATAACAACCTCTTTGGCATGGTGATGGGGTACGTAACTACAGACGTCTTCTGTGACCATCTGGAAGCTCATACCTTCATGAGCAAAAAGAGGCTCCCAAAATATTCTGCCAGAGTTGGCCTCAGAGGTTTGCCACCACAACTGTGTTGTACATGGGGATATCAAACCAGAAGACAGGCTCTTGGATGAGAGAAGGAACTTGAAACTTGTGAACATCGGTTTGAGAACTCAATCCATCAGTGGGAGTGACCCAAACACCTTCTGGGGCAGTCTCCATTAGGATGCCTAGAACTCCTGTAAGGAGACAAGTACCATGGACCCCCTTGGATGCATGTAGCCTGGAAATCACCATGAACCTCATGGTCAGTGGATCTCTGCCTTTTCATGGAGAGACCTTAACTGAGCTATCAAAGCAGATACTGGAGGAAGAATATGATTTTCATTGCCACATAGCCACACCATGTGAACATATGCTATGCCAAATATTCATTTGTGATGCAAAAAAGACAGCCAGATCAGAGGACCTGCTAGAAAATCCAAACATGAATATGGATAATGAAGAAAGACAAAAGGTATATGTGCAGCCACTCCCAGACGAGGAGGACCCTGAAAGAATTCCTTGACTCGCTGCTGAATCAAAAACAGTCACGTGATGGGCACCTGTCTGATCCTAGCTTGTAACGCATCTGAGATCGTGAGTCATGCCAGTACCATGGACCCCAGAAGGCAGCACACTGCACTAAGAGCCACATGCCTGTTTCAATGCATGAGGTGCATCCTACCATCTCTGCTAAACACAAACGACACAGTTACAATGTACCTGCCATTCCCACCCGTGACTACTGTTTCTACAATACTTTGAAGAGTTCACCAGACAGAAGGAAGGGGGCCTCCATCGTGTCTGCTTCTCCCTCCATCTCCCCAGCAAAGTCCTTCCCGCACCAACAAGCCAGGAGAGCCTGGCAGAGCCCTAACAACCTCGGCACTGTGGGACAACGTGACAAACAGTGTGGAACCACAAACCAGTGTAATTCCCACAGGTGTTTCTGAGGCTGCCTCCTCCGTCCACACCATCAATAACAATGGTAGAAACCTAGAGGAACTCAGTTTCACACACGGACTGCCATAACCGAAATCCTTAAGTGACAAGCAGCTGCAGGAGGTAACTGAGCAGACTGTGATGCCAGCCTCTCCCTGGGTCAACAGCCAGAATCGGCAGGGTGCCACCAGGATGATCTTTAGGCTTACAAGAAGATACCGTTCTTGTATCTGTATCAATAGGGAGCCCCAGACTGTGACTCCAGCCTCTCCCTCTGTCATCTTGGGGTTACTTTGAATTTCACGCTGAGTGCACCTCAGCCTTTTCATGGAGAGACCTTAAATAAGCTATGAAAGCAGGCATTGCAGAAAGAATAGGACATTCCTTTCCACGTATCTATGCCATGTAAACACTTGCCAAATATTCACTTGTGACACAAGAAAGTGATCCCCGGTCACAGCACATGTTAGAATATCCATGTATGAAAAAAAAATGAAGGAAAACAAAAGGTAGATGTGTAGCATTCCCAGACTATGAGGACTCCAGGTGCCTTGAGGCCATGGTGAATATAGATTACAGGCAGGAAGAGATTCACAGCTCGCTCCTGAATCAAAAATAGAATGGTGTGATGGGCACCTATCTGACCCCACATCACGACACATCTGAAATGGAGAGTCACACCAGTACTGAGAAACTTCAGGTGGCAGCAGACTGCACTGATACCCACACACCTCTCTCATCCTGTGAGGGAAAGCCTACCATCTGTGGAAAACCCAAACGACATGCTTACAGTGAACCTGCCATTCCCACATATGACTGCTGTTTCTATAATGCTTGCGACAGTCTGGCTGATAAAAGGAAGGGGCCTCCATGATATGCGCTGCTCCCTGTCTCCCTTGTAATGTCCTGCCAGCCCCAACAGCCAACGACAGCCTGGCCAGACCCCAACCAAACCTTGGTGCTGCTGGAATCCAGTAGACTCCTCGTGTGGGTTTCCACGGCGGCCTTCTCCGTCCAGACCATCAATAAGAAGGGTGGAACCCAGCAACAACCAGTTTCCCACAGGGAGTTGTCACAACTAAGATCCTTCCTTGAGGAGCAGGTGTGGGAGGTACCTGACCAGGCGGTGAACCCAGACTCTCCTCTGTCACTGGGAGTCACCTTGTATTTCATGATGAGTACATCTCGGGTTTCTCAGGGAGAAACCTTAAGTGAGCTACAAAAGGAGGCACTGGAGGAACAACATGATATTCCGTTCCACATGTCTACGCCACGCGAGCAGCGTGTGAGCCAAATACTTACTGGTGACTCAAGAAAGAGAGCCACTTCATAACATGAAACCGATGATGAAGAAAACAAAAGGTGCATGTGCAGCCAGTCCCAGACTGGGAGGACCCCCGGGGTACTGAGGCCACGGTGAACAGGCACTACTCAGTCTTGAATCAAAAATGCAATCATGTGAAGGGCACCCATCGGATCAAAGGACTCAGCACATACGTAACGGAGAGTCACACCAGGAACACGAAACCCCAGACTGCAGCCGACTGCACTGACACACACACCTTGCTCATCCCGTGAGGAGCATCCACCACCCGTGCTAAACTCTAATGGGTAGTCAGACCCCACCTGCCAACCCTACCTATGACTGCTGTTTCTCCAAAGCTTTCAAGAGTCTACCTGATAGAAACAATGGGACCTCCAGGTTACGGGCTTCTCCTTGAGTCTCCCTTCAAAGTCGCTCCTGCACCAACAACCCAGGACAGCCTGGGCAGAGTCCAACCAAACCTCGGGACTGTGTGCCACGATGAGAAATACCATGGAGCCACAACCCAGCACAGTCCCTGCACGGGTTTCTGTGGCAGCCTCCTCAGCCCAGACCACCGAGAGGAATGATGGAGCCCCAGGGGAAACCAGTTTCTGAAAGGGAGTCTCAGGACTAGTCTCCTTCAGTGATCAGTAGGTACAGGAGATACCGGAGCTGATGGGGAACTGGTCTCTCCCTCTGTCAGCAGCCGGGAACAGCAGGATGTCACTGACAGATGCTTTAAACTCATGAGACAACTTTGTTGCACTTTGATCAAAAGGAAACAAAAACTATGGGAGAGAAAAGTTGTAGAGGAGACACTGATATCTTGAGATACCAAGCCCTACTCTCCCAAGTTTAAGCAGAGGATGAAAACCACCAGTTCCATGGAGTGCACGATGATGTGCAAGATCTACCAAGCACTGGACACCCACCCACATGTGTGTGGGTGTGAACAGCACCCCAGGGCTGCAGGACGCTGTGCGGTGGAGGATGGAGGTGTGCATATTGCCTGTGTGCACCCTCAACAAGGGAAAAGGGAAGAGAATTTCAGGCATCGCTGAGGTCTTCAATGGCATCGCCTCAAAAATGGGCAGACACTGTATACTTTATAATGCTGCCCGCAGTTGCCACAGACAGACGAGGAGGTCTCACACATAAGCTCCCACACCATCGGACAGTGTTCTCTTCTCTTGCACACAGTCACAAAGACTTGGAACACAGGAAGAGAAAGGTCAGGCATCTTTTGAGTCAACAGTTGGGAGTAACACAGAGAGCCTGAGGTCCTCTGTAAGTAACATCTCCAAAACTATCAACAAGCAATAAAGGATAAAAAGATCAAAGCACCATTAACAACCTGGGATTCTAAGATAAGTCATCCCCAAATTACATAAATTTTCTCGTTTGTTTTTCAGAAAAAAACAGATGGAAGCAACTCTAAGTACATGCACAGAAATTTCCACTTTGACTCCTACATGTCCTTCTAATGGGAGCGCCAGACAGCCACACTCAGGACCTGGCAATGGAAATAAAGAACCAAGAAACTGCATGCATAGCACCTCAAAAGGAGTCCCCCTATCAGTCCCAGAAAGGCCCACAGAAAGGCACTCTCGAGATCTTGTTACTGATCGACCCCAAGTGACCTGGTTCAGGTTCAAGAGATCAGAGTAGCAACTTGAGTCTCCTGACGGATGGGTCACTGGGCTCCTCCTCCCCCAGGCACCAGGATGCAATCTTCACGGCAGCAAAATTTATTAAGTCAAAGCACCTTACACACAGGGAAGGGTCAATCTCTGTGAGTGGTGAAGACCTGGTACAATGCTTGTAGGGTTCCTTATACTTGTAAGGGTAAAAGGTGCATCCTAGTCAGGAGGGGTAGCTAGGAAATAGCCTTTGGTTTCAGTTTTAGGGTTATACATCAGCAACTGCATGATGAGGCCCCACCTGAAGAATAAGATAATGGTATGGTGATAGGATTAACATACGAGCTAGGTCATTTCTAGATCATCCTCCTGAGGTGGTACATGTATATAGCCACATCTCAAACTGCCAGGAGGAACTGTCACATCTGCAATTACCCTTCTAAAATGTTGATTGTTTAGTGAACACATGATGAGGTGGTCTGTGGTGGCGATCAAGTTCCCTAGCTAACCTTGTCACTTCCCCCTTGAGGAGACATGAGCCTGAAATCTTGTAGGGAATGCGGGAAGTCGTCTCGCTCTGGCTACTTTCTGCTGTTTGGGGTTGTAGTCCTGCCTACCTGGCAGACCCATGTTCCTCAAGTACCCTGTCTTGGTAGCATTGGGATGCCTGATCTACCTACTGCCTGGCTAGGGGGTACAGACTGCATATCCTTGTAGGACCATGAGATTCACTAGCAATGGTTGTAGCTTCGAGCCACGTCTTTTATCTTAGAAGCCAAATTCAAGATGTGTTGTATGTTGTCGTGGACCCAGCCAGACTTATTAACATAAAAACAACACTGTTCCTTGAGACATAGGCAGGTGCTGCCCTCAGTTGTTATTACAAGGTCAAGGAAACCAATGTAGGACACTATCACCAGCTAAGATCACTGGCAAGAGGACATGGGTCATTGGCAAGTTTTCTCAGCACCTCATTGTGGTCAAAGTGGTAACGAAGAATAGTTGAGAAGAGCCCAGAGACATCCTCCAACCTCCTGACACTATACCCAGAGGTAAAAGCTATGAAGGGTCTCCAGAATTCAAATATTTTAATGCCGTTGCAAGCCATAGAGAATAAGAACATCTATGGCATAGTGATGGAGTACGTAACCGCAGGGGACTTATTGATCATTTATAGACTCATGACTTCATGGGCCAGAAAGAAGCCCCCAAAATATTCTGCCAATTAGTGTTGGCCCTACAGGTTTGCCACAACAACTGTGTTACACACGAGGTTATCACACTACCAACCGTGTACTTGGATGAGAGAACGAACATCAAACTTGCCGACATTGATTTGGGAACTAAATTTACCAAAGGGAGTGAGCTGAGTACTTTCTGTAGCAGTCTCCATTGTTGTGACCAGAACTCCTACAGGGAGAGAAGTACTAAGGACCGTCTTGGACGTGTGGAGCCTGGAACTCACCGTATACTTCATGATAAGTGGATCTTTGCCTTTTTACTGAGAGACCTTAACTGAGCTACCAAGCATGTACTGGGGGAAGAACATGACATTCCTTTCCACATGTCTATGCCATGCAAACACCTGCTAAGCCAAATATTCATTTGTGACACAAGAAGGACAGGCACATCAGAGGACACACTAGAACATCCATGGATGAATATGGATAATGAAAAAAACAAAAGCTGGATGTGTGGCCACTCCCAGAATATGAGGATCCTCGGTTCATGGAGGTCATTGCGAACATGGGTTACAGGGAGGCACAGATTCAGGACTCACTCTTGAATCAAAAGTACAATGAGGTCATGAGAACCAATCTGATCCTATGTTCCAATGTATCTGAGATAACAGAGTCATGCCAGCCCAGTGGAATCCCAGAGTGCAGGATACTGCACTGATAGCCACGCCTCTTTCTCATCCCATTAGGTATATTCTACCATTCGTGCTAAACCCAAATCACGCAGTTACACTGTTCCTGCCATTCCCATCAATGACTACTGTTTCTATGATGCTCTGAAGAGCCTAGCGGAAAGAAGGAAGGGGGCCTCTATGGTATATGCTTCCTCCTCAGCCTCCTTTGCCAAGTCCTTCCTGTATCAACAACCCAGGATAGCCTGGGCAGAACCCAATCAAACCTCAGGACTGGTGAGGAAAAATGTAGTGTCACAAGCCAAAAGATTCCCTGTGTGTGTTTCCACGGCTGCCTCCTCCACCAAGACCATCAATAAGAATGGCGGAGTCCCAGCGGAAACCAGTTGCCCACAGGGAGTGTCCCAACTAAGAGCCTTCAATGATGAGCAGGTACAGGAGGTACCTAACTAGACTGTGACCCCAGCTTCTCCCTCTGTCCATAGCCAGGGAACAGCAGGGTGCCATTACGACGTTTGTAAGCTCATGAGAAGACAACATGATTGTACAAGTGTCAAAAGGGAATGGAAGGTTTGTGACCGCAATGTTGTAGTGAGACGCTCAAACTTGAGAGAGCAAGCCACGCTCTCTGAAGTCCACATGTTGTTGTTAGGAGCCACCGACTCACTTCCAGCTCATAGCAACCCTGTGCACAACAGAAAGGCACATGGCCTGGTCTTGCACCATGTCTGCAATCGTTTTTATGCTTAAGCCCATCGTTGCAGCCACTGTCAATCCACTTCATCAAGGGTCTTCCTCTTTTTCGCTGGCCCTCCACTCTATTAAGCATGATGTCCTTCTCCAGGGACTGAGCCCTCCTGACAACGTGTCCAAACTATGTAAGCCACAGTCTCACCATTTTTTTTTTTTTTTTGCTTTCAAAGAGCACTCTGGTTGTACTTGTTCCAGAACAGATCTGTTTGTTCTTTCAGCAGTTTGTGGTACACTCAAATATTCTCCAGCATTACGATTAAAAGGCAGCAGTTCTTCTTCTGTCTGCCTTGTTCACTGTCTAGCTTTTACATGCATATGATGCTACTGAAAAAAACCACGGCTTGGGTCAGGCACACCTTAGTCATCAAGGGGACATTTTTTCAAAACTTGAAAGAGGTCCTTTGAGGCAGATTTTCCCAATGTGTCTTTTCATTTCTTCAGTGATGCCTCCATGGGCATTGACTGTGGTACCAAGTACAACGGAATCGTTGACAACTTCAGTCCTTTCTCCACTTATTACAATGTGCTTACTGGCCCAGTTGTCAGGATTTTTGCGTTCTTGATGTTAAGTTGCAATCCACACTGAAGGCTGTGGTCTTTCATCTTCCTCAGTGTTTCATATTCTCTTCACTCCCAGCAAGAAGAGTGGTGTCATCTGTATAACACAGGTTCTTAAGCCAATCCTGAAAACTCGTTCTTCACCTAATGCAGGTTGCGAGATTATTTGCCCAGCAAACAGATTGAAAAGGTATAGTAAAAGGATATAACCCTAATGCACAGCTTTCCTCTCTTTAAACCATGTCCCTTTATTCTGTTCGCACAACTGTCCCTTGATCTGTATACAGATTCTTTAAGAGAACAATTAAGTATTCTGGAATTCCCATTCTAAACGTTATCCATAATTTTTTATCAGTCACACAGTCAAATGCCTTTGTATAGTTAAGGAAACACTGGTAAACACTTTCCTGATATTCTCTGCTTTCAGCCAAGATCCATCTGACATCAGCAGTAATATCCCTGGTTCTACATCCTCTTCTGAATGTGGCTTGAATTTATCGCAGTTCCTTGGCAATACACTGTTGCAGTTACTTTTCAATGATGTTGAGCAAAATTTTACTTCTGTATGACATTAATGATATTGTTCACTAATTTCCCCATTCAGTTGCATCACCTTTCTTTGCAATGGACATAGATATGGATCTCTTCCCGTCAGTTGGCCAGGCAGCTGTCCTCCAGATTTCTCAGCATAGACAAGTGAGCAGTTCTGGTATTTCAGCTCTTGGCTGAAATATCTCCTTGTTTTTGGCCAATGTCTTCAAAGCAGCTTTGACTTCTTCTTTCAGTACCACTGGTTCCTGATCATATGCTACCTCTTCAAATGGCTCAACACTGACCAGTTCTTTCTGGTATAATGACTACGTCTTCCTTCGATCTTCTTTTGGTGTTTGCTGAGTCGTTTGTTTTCCTGTAGAATCCTTCACTGTTGCAACTTGAGGCTTGAATTTTTTCTTTACTTCTTTCAGCTTGAGAAATGCAGAATGTGTTCTTCTCTTTCGGTTTTCTATTTCCTGCTCTTTGCACATGTCATTACAATACCTTATTTTGTCTTCTTGAGGATGAAAGTCACCAGTTCTATGGAGCCCCAGTAGATGACAGGGATACCTGGCAACTGCTGGATGCCAATGGTGATGAGTGCAATCTCACTGACAAGTACACGTTGCCGTGTATGAATGGCACATCTGTACAGCAGGGCTTTGTTCAGTGGAGGACAGATGTGTGAATCCTGCCTTGCTGGACTGTCAGTGGGCTAAAAGTAAAGAGAATTTCAGGCATCTCTGAGGCCTTCAATACCATGGCCTCAAATATTTCCAGGAAGCTCACACTTTTAAAGGTGCCAGCAGGGACAAAAGGGCAGTTCACAGAGTTAAGCTCCCACAGGATCACACAGTGTTTCCTTCTGTTGTGCACAGGGTTACTGTGAGTTGGAGCTTACCTGACAGCACCTAATAACATAACAACATTGTAACAGGAATTCATGGAATACCAACTGGGATGTTTCAATAAACAGAAGCAGTTCTGGAAGACCTCACTTGTCTATACCCAGAAATCTGGAGGACACCTACCTGGCCAACCAACTACAAGTGATCACTTCATGCACCCATTCCAAAGAAACGTGATCCAACACAACATGAAGATTACTGAAGAACATCATTAGAACTACACACGACTAAAATTTTGCTGAAGATCATTGTGCTGAGATTAAGGATTTTTGTGGGAGGCTTTCCTAGCCATGGTCTTACAAATCCCATTGAGGTGAGTGGACAGAAAAGTGTGACAGGGTAATCGAGGCCACCAGGAGTATTGGTCAGTTTCTCCTTGAGAGCGAGCCCATTTCAGAACAGAGAGGAAGATTCTGCCACCACCAAGGAAGAATGGCTTTGAGCTGACAGGACACTCTCTGGGCTTGGGATCACCGGGTTACAAAGCTTCTCAAAGCGAGTGCCAGAGAGACCTGAGAAGTGGTGGCAAGAGGGACCTCACAACAGGAGACACCATTATAGGTTTCCCAGTCCACAAAGATAGAAAGCTAAGTACACTTGAGCAGTGGCTGAAAGCCAGAGAGAGCCTGCCTTTGGGACGTAGGCAGAGTAGTCTGTGTGGAAACATACTATGGAAACCTCTTTTGAGTCAATCAGCAGTGGGGAGTGAGACAGAGAGCCTAAAGGCCTCTCTAAAGGGTGACCAAAGCTATCAGTAAGCAGTAAGAGATAAAAAGATCCAAGGATTTATAAAATCTTGGGACACTGAGGTAAGTACCCAAACAACCATGTAAATTTCCTTGTTTTTCAGAAGAAACCACATGGAACCCACTCTAGGCATTCACAGAAAGTCCCACTTCAACCACTACATGTCGTCCAATGAGGGCACCAGAGAGCGGCAATCAGGACCAGGGAACTGAACCAACTAACCGGGAAACTGCATGTGCAAGATCTCATAATAAGTCCTGCTACTAGTGACAGAAGCCCCTGTGGCAAGAACTGTCGAGATCCTGTAACTATTCAGACTCCAAGTGGCCTGTTTCAGGTTTTGGGAGATCAGGCTAGCAAGTGTAGTCTCTTGACGGGCAAAAAGCTGGGCTCCCTTAGCTCTAAGCATGAGGATGTAACCTTCTTCGCCACAGAGTTTTACTAAATGAAAGTAGCTTGCAGAGACAGAATGTGTCAGTCACCAAGAGTGGAGAAGGATTCAATATAAAGCCTATGCTAAGTGCCGTTGAGTCCAATACCAAAACCAAACTCAGTGTCATCAAGTCAGTTGCACCTCACAGCAACCCATACAGGGTTCCCTATATTGGTGAGGGTAAAGGGTGGTACCATAGTTGGTAGGAGGAGGTGAAGACACAGCCCTATGTTCCGGTTTTAGGTTTACACGTTAGTAAATGCTTTATGGGACCCCTCCTGAAGAATATAGTAATGGTATGGACATGGACGGAAACACGGGCTACATCATCTTTAGGTCATCCTCCGGAGGTGATACACACGTGTGACCATGTCACAAACTGCCAGGAGGAACTGTTTCATGGGCAATTACTTATCGGAAGCATTGACTGGGCACTGAGTGACATATGATGAGGTGGTCTGTGGTAGCGATCAGGTTCCCTAGCTTTCCCCCTTGAGGAGACACGGGCCTGAAATCTTGAAAGGAATGTGGGAAGTTGACTTGCTCTGGCCACTTCCTGCTGTTTGAGGTCATAGTCCTGTCTACCCCTCAGACTTGTGTTCCTCAAGTGCCTAGGAGAGAAAACATGGAGCCGCCTGATCTGCCACCTGTTTGGCAGGTAGGTACAGGCTGGTATCCCTGTAGGACCAGGAGTTTAACTTGGAGTTGTTTTAGGCTGGAGCCATGTCTGTTATCTTAGAAGCTGCATTCAAGCTGTGTTGTATGTTGTCCTGGACCCGGATAGATTTATGAACATAAAAACAACACTGATCCTTGAGATACAGCAAGCACCTCTTTCAGCTGCTGTTAAAAGGTCTAGAGCTCTTGTGCTCTGCAGGGCTACTCCCACCAGAGAGGCCACTTCTTTCTGGAGAAGAAGGGGGTTTTCCACATCCTCTCCACTCATCTCCAAAAACATGGGCACTTACACTCATCTAAAGCCTTCATTAAAAGTGTAAACAGACCACCTACAGAGTGGGAAACAAGTTTCAGCTACCACACCTCCAACTGACATCTATCCTCTCTAATCTACAAAATACTGCAAAATAGCAACAAGAAAAAGACAAAAAACCCAATTAAAAAATGGGCAAAGGACATAAACAGGTACTTCACACTAAAGAAGACATACAGGATGCCACCAGAAAATGCAAAGTCATGGTGAAGAAGCACAGAACAAGGAAAGCAAGTACCAGATGGACATGGCAGCAGACAGGTAGAGACAGAATAGAGATGACACCCAACCAGAAAGAAGTCACCAACTCGAAGTACCAGAAGATAAGACTTATCCACTGGACAATAAGGACCAGAACTAAGTCAATAACTTGTTTACACATTATTATAAACATTCAGCACTGTGGACTTGGGGTGTGCAATCTCCTCCTGAGAGTCCATGCCCATTGGTCTGCGGAAGTGCTCTGACCTCATCCTGGACTTGGTCAGCTTCATCCTTGAAGTCTTGGTTTAAGTCATTGTGGCAGTGTTCTGTTGGTGCCAGAGGCCCTCATGATGTCCCTGCCTGAGCACCTCTGAGACACGGTGCAATCACAGAATCCCACTCCGGACTCTGCTGACACCTGCAGAGTGAGAGCACAGCCAATCTTCAAATTCATTAGCATGAAACCTGCTTTTAGGGAAGCAGAAGTGATGACATAGTAACATCACGACTAACCTTGGAGTTCCGGTGCAGCCTGGTCTGAACTTGCGTGTGGTTTTAAATTAATGTAACCAATGCAGCCTTTGGGGCACTTTGGGGTGCTAGCACCTTTCCCTGTCTGTGCTGGAGTTTGTGTGTTTTTAACAAAAATGTAGGTGTTAAGTAATGCCAAGCTTCAGAGTCACATATTTCTGCTTGTGGTCCCCGATACTTCCCCAGGTGCTCACAACAGTCACTGTCTCCAAAGCAGAAATGGCACCTAAGATAAAACAGAGCCTGGGATCTTCAGTTTTTGTTTTTTCCAAAGCTCAAGGTTCCCAAGGATACCCAGAGGCAGCAGCCTGTGTGAGTAACCCCAACTTTCATGAAAGCCAGAATTCAAGATTTCAGAAGAACTCTGTCTATCTCTTTCACTGTGTCCTCTTTTGGGTCCCAGTCTCACCATGAATCTTTGATAAAAATCTGCAATAAATGGTAGTTCAACACCATCTGGTTTGTAAGCTATCAGTCACCTTACAGTGAAGAAGGAAGCAGAATAAGAAACACTCAACAATTATATTAGGCCGACTCACAAAATAACCAACAAAACTATGACCACACGGCCTTCGAATGAGGAAACAAATCTCCGGAAACGTGTTGATGCACAAGCAGTATCAGCACCCAGTTTTCACGGGCCTCAGCAGTAACTGCATACTATAAATCCTCCGACTCATGTGAACACAATGTAGCAACATTTATCTATAAACCACTCCGTGACAGAATAGGAAATCTAATCTTACTCTAACTTGTACAATCATAGCTCAAACTTCAGACACTTTTCTCATTATGATACTTACAACTCTGCTAGGCTTCCCAATGATAATTTCTAGTTTCAGAGTTACAAAGCTAATCCATTAGTTCAATAATTGAAGAGAAAGAAAAACTGCTTCCTAAATCTAGAAAATAAGACCTTAAAACATGAGCAGTAAGCCCACAGAAAGCCCATGGTATCTGTTCATTTCCTCAGTCACGTGCAGTTACTTTCTGTTCTGCCTGGTCCTAGTCAGCAGCAGTATTCGAGCCCATCGTTTCCTCTGTACGAGTTTCCAAAATCTCGAGTCCTTGTCCTCTTCACGTGTCCAATTCCCTTTTGGTTGAGATACACTGCTCAACTGTTTTCAGAAAATCAGCAAAGTGGAACCTTACCTGTAGACGACAAAACATAATATGGCCATGATTAATTTATAAAAATAAATACTCCTAAGAGTGAAAGACCTGATACAAGGTCATTTTCAGCAAAATGCAAAGGCCAAATCAAATCTGTCAAAAAAAAACTTTATACAATAATATTTCTAAATATAATGATCAACCAGATTTTTAAACAACTTCAGCTACCATACACAATAATCCTGAGGCATATACCACACAGCAAGGATATACCATGATCATTTATACACCAAGACTGTCAAGTCTCTAAATACCTAAATAGAATAAACATCAATTCATGGTTACATAATCCGAATTTCTGGTTGGAACACCTGGGGTGTTGAGGCTGAGTTAAAAACAAATTCTAGCCAGGTTAGCAACTAAGAAACAATAACAAAATTATGACAGAATATTATGCACTTGTTAGATACTGTTAGGCAAAACGGAAGGAGAAATTACTACTGTACATTTGTAACCCAAGGAGAACCAGGCCCTGCTCTTGCTATTTCCCTGTTCCACGTGATTTCTTAAGGGAAGCCCTCAGCACTTTTCCTTTATAAAAATATACTCAGGATTTCCCAAGAAGTTTCTCATTGGTCAGGAGTTTACTATAGGCTATCAAGAAACAATACAAAAGTTATTTTACTAAACATCCTAAAGTGAAAAACCTTAAGTTTCTCTTCTATTTTTGCAATTCCTGCAGCTTGGTATTTGACTCAGAAGCCTTATACTAATAAGAGGGCAAACGTTCGCCTTTAAGGGAGATTACATAAAGAATAGATTACACCTTTCTTCAGAAATCAGAGAAAATTTTGCTATTTTAATAACAAAAACACAATTCTTCATTTTATATTTTATCTACTATTAAAGCTCTTAAAAACCTCACAAATTAAATCATTCAGCTTTGGTCAGACAAAGGAAACTTCTGACCATATCAAACAAACATTTTTGAATAAATTTTACAATGTAACCCTTTAAACAGCAAAGATGAGTTACTCATTAAGACACATATGTATGTGTACACACACATGCACGCACACAAACACACACACAGACACACAAAGTCTGACAATTAAGTTCACCAACTCATCATATAAAAACTGCTACATGTGCTATCTGACAAGCAAATCTGCAAACTTCATTGTTCTAAGTGCCACATACCTCACCGCTGAATTATCACTATGGTTACCTTCAAAATACTCCCCTTGGGAAGCTATGCACCGACACCAGCACCTAGTCCACCCTTCAAAGTAACTTTGGAACTCTTTTACTGGAATGGCCGTCACACACTGCAGCATGGTGGCAAGTTCATGAACCTAAATATATAGTTGTCTGAGAGGTTTTTAGCCAGCAAACAGGTAATTGTATCGGAGCACCCTCCCTACTCACCTGATCTGGCCCCCAGTGACTTTTTTCGTTACCCAAAGATGAAGGAAATATTGAAAGAAACACATTTTGATGATAATCAGGACATCAAGAGTAACCCAATGACAGCTCTGATGGCCTTTCCAGAAAAAGAGTTCTAAAACTGCTTTGAAGGGTGGACTAGGCTCCGGCATCGGTGCACAGTTTCCCAAGGGAGTACTTTGAAGGTGACCGTAGTGACATTCAGCAATGGGGTAGAAGGACCAACAACTGAGTCCATGAGGTCATTCCACAAAAAGTGCTACAACAAATCTCACCGCTGAATATCACTATGGTCACCTCCAAACTACATTTGGGGGTCCCAGGTGACATCTGGGGCTCCCTTCATGGTTTCCAATTTGTATTCATAAGACTGTGAAAAAGAATTCTTTGAGGAGGCTTGCCTGGACCACGACAACAATCCTTATTGGAAGATGAAAGGATTTCAAAGTGGGGTAGCAACCACCTGGATAGCAGTCTTCTAGGTCCTGCCACTAAGTGACTTTGGGGTTTAGTTTTTATAGGCCATATATGCCCAGGATATAACTGGGGCCAACCAATGAGCGATGGAGGTCTGAAATATTTCCTGTTTTGGCAAGCAGGTGCTTATCCCCTGGCTGCACCCACATGCAGATTTCAAAAGGGTTCTTCCCACAGGGCTTCCGGAATTGGCAGCAGGACTTACTATGTGGTGTCATACTTGGGCAGCTTCCTGCTCCCTTGGGTCGATACCCTCGTCCTGATGGGGGCTCTCTGGTGCTTGCATTGGAAGGGCATACAGCAGCCACCTCTGTCTCATCTGCACATGCCTCTGAACTGGGTCTACACAGACATCTCTGAAAAACAAGAGACAACTGAAGCAACTCATCGCAGTGTGGCTGGCAAAATTAAGCTGATGATCACTCTGGAATGCTCCAAGGTGTGGTTAGGCTGGCCCTTCTCATCCCCAAGAGTACTAATTGATAATAGGGCTAGTTGGGATTGTCAAAACTATAATTGCAGAAGCTGTCAGTATAAGAGGGTAGACTACGGGGGGCGACACTCCTGCATTAGTTGAGTCCATGACCCCAAAATTTCTTCAAGGGTTTCCTATGATGACACCTGTGAGGCTTAGAGCAAGACAATCAACTTCTCCCAGGTGACATACATCAGAGTTCAGAAAGGATAAAGAGGAGGTGACTTCTGGAGAATCTGACGAGATTATAAGGAAACTGCAGGCCACATAAAAGGCTGGCACCTGAATAAACTCATCCTTTAGACTCTGCCCTATTGAAGGCCTGTGGGAGGAGAAAATTATCCTCAAAATATGGAAGAACCATGGCTACAAAAGTCAAGGGGTAGATTCTGCTGTCACTGATTACTTATGGGTGGGGCCTTTCTAATCACGGTCTTGTAACTTCCCTACAGTTGACTTGGCAGGACTGTGAACCAGGGTGTAATTGTGGCCTACCAGGACCGTGTGACGGGTCAGTTGTGGTCGGTTTTGTCTTAAAAGTGTGACAACTGCAGAGCACAGGAAGATGGTGATACTACCATCGAAAAAGAACAAACAGGATCAGAAAGACCATCCCGCGGGCACAGGATCCCTCTGCTGAGAGGCTCCTGGAAGCAGGACACAGAGAGAAAGATACAACAGTCTGTAACTCTGAAAACTGTTAAGACGCAGTGGCATAGAAAACCCAGCAGGAGACAGCACAGTGGCCTTCCCAGCCCACAAAGATCAAACTGAGCGCCTGTAGGCAGAGACTGAGGGCCAAAAAGATGCGTGCCAGTCAGTACAGCTTCAGAGAGACTCTCCTGATGGACGAAATGAATCCTGTTTTTTAGCCTGTATAATAACTGTTACGTCACTAAAACACCTGATGACTGTCAATATGGTCTGTGAGCTATTTGTGGCCACTGCAATGAATGACTGAACCTAGCTGTCAAGGCTGCGGGAGGGATGACTGCTGTCAGAAAGACGGCAGCGAGAAGGGTCATATCTGACCCTGCCTCATAAGACTGAACCAGCCTTGCAATGTTGATCTTGATCCTCCGTATCCTCATGAAGTTGGTGGAGGTCAGACACTGCTCCTGTGTCATTTCCCAATCATTTAAAAGTGGCTGCACCAGCGTATCGACAGGGAATGGCCAGAAATTCACTCAGAACAGTATGTAGAATAAACGATACCATTGTTGATGTTAGAGAATCCTGGCTGAAACCAGAGAAGACCAGGAAGATGTTTACCTGTGTTTTACCAACCATGCAAAGGCATTCAGCTATGTGAATGGTGACAAATTATGCCTAACACCACTAAGAATGGGAATTCCACAACACTTAACTGTGTTCATAAGGAACCTGTAAAAAGACCTAGAGGCAGTCATTCAAACAGAACAATGGGATACCACACGGTATCAGGCCCGGAAAACTATGTGTCTCAGACTTGTACCCTTTCACTAATCTGATCTGTACACTGAGGAAATAATCCAGGAAGCCGAGCTATCTGAAGAACACAGCATCAGGTTTGGAGGAAGGCTCATTAACACCCCATGATACACCAATGACACAGCCAAGTTGGGGCAAAGAAAAGAGGACTCTAGGTACATTATTTTTTTATTTGACATGACTGAGTGAAAACGTACATTCACGTATAAATTTACATGCCTACCTATATGCAGCTTCCACTGCTCTCCCTGTCCGGTGACTGCACACTATTCCTCTCTGCTCCATGCATGTCTCATCATCCCAACAGCCTCCTTTCACCTCCTCTCCAGACACTCCCCTTCCTCCAGCCAGAAGTCAGCACGATGATATCCTATAGATGTATAGAACCATAAAGTGCTTCCAATATACGGTCACTCTGTATTGCCAAGTCCAATCCACTCCTGTCCAAAGAGTGGACCTTTGTTATAATTTATGGGAAAGGGCAGCATCAGGGCCAGGGGTCATGCTCTCAGAGGAACCCCAAAACCGCTGGACCATCAATTGAGGTCTTTTAGTGGAGATCTCATGATGCACCCCTTTTTATTCTTGTGTTGCCAGTGAGACTCAACCTAGTGAGCTCCATCATGGCTATCGCTGGTGGTGGCCCAGCACTATTCGGTTCTTCCGGTCCCAAGTCGATGTACGCACCCACTGTTGTGGGTCTCTTTGTCTTCTCGGTTGTCTTTACCACATGTCATTTTGGTCCTCGGTGAGCATCCGTTCCTGCTGAGTTGGGACCATTTGCTGTTGAGGTACATTATTGATGAAGATGAAAGATGACAACCAGAAAACAAAAGTCCTCACAACTGGACCAATAAGCAAAACTTACGATGAATGGACAAAATACTCAAGTTGTCCAGAATTTGCTTGCATCCACAAACAATGTCCAAGGAAGCATCACTCAAGAAATCAAAGGATGTATTGCATTCATCAAACCTGCTGCAAAATATTTTAAGTGTGAAAAGGAAAGATGTCACCGCAGGCACTAAGGCATGTCTGACTCAAGTCACAGTGTTTACAGTCACCTGATAGTCATGCGAAAGCTGGACAACGAATAAGGAAGACCAAGAGTAAGTGATGCCTTTGAATATCTGAGTGGCCCAAGTGTATTGCACGCAGCATGGACCACCAGAGTAACAAACAAATCTCTCTTGGAAAGAAAATAGCCAAAATTCTCACTAGAAATCTCACACGCTTTGGATATGTAATGAGAACAGACCAGTCTCTGAAGTAGGACACTATGGTTGTATCAGAGGGTCTGCGAAAAAGAGGAAGGCCCTCGGCAAGAGGGACACAGGGGCTGCAAAAATGGGACTGGGAGAAGGCCCATGCTGCTGTGCAAAGGCTTGCTAGGAGCCAGAATGGATTCCACGGCACCTAAAAACAACAACAAATCCTGAACCCTTATCCCCCAGACAGTTTCCAAATATCTTCTCCCATCCAGCAGGTTTTGATAGTGTTCTCTGAGGCCCAGACATAATCATTTTGCTGAAGTCCCCCTTAGATCTATGTTTTCTGTGTTGCTCATTTCTTGGTGTATCTAAGAATCTACCTATGAATCAGGCACTGAAAACCCTAGGGAGCACAGGTGTCCTCTGACACACACAGGGTCACTATGGTCAGAACGTCCTGGATGGTAACTGGTTTCTTTTCTCACCTTCTCTCTGCTCCCTGTGTGTCCTGTCTCCCACTAAAGGTAAGTCTGTGTGACTCACTACAATTCCAGGTGGTGGTAGGAGGAGCATATTATGTCATAGCCAAAAACGCTGTGAATTCTCCGCCTTGTTGTCAGTAGCTGTATCATGGGTTCAGCCCACCATTGTGTATCTGTTAACGTGACACTAGTTTCTGGATGTTGTTGATGTCAACAGTTAAGGAGCAAGGGTCATCTTTGGGTGTGAGGTTTCTGGAGGAAGCAGGCCAGCAGAGGGCATGGACCATGTACTGAAGTTGGGATGCCAGAGCAAGCTAAACAGAGTTAGTGGATTGATGTACTTTTAGAGTAGACGTCAACTGTATTATATACTTTATTGCTTTCTGTCTCTGATTCCTGTTTTCGGTAGGCGACCACCTGCTTTATCATCTCTGCACTCGGAGAAATTCTTATACCACAACCATTACAGGAAATGTGCATTATCTGGAAGACATTATGCAGACTGAAATCAGTCTGATGAAAAAGGACAAGTACTGTATGAGACCACTACCGTAAGGACTTCAGAATAGGTTTAAGCACAGAAGATAATAATCATTGATGGTTACAAGGGCGGGGAGGGAAGGAAAGGGGTATTCATAGATTAGACAGCAGACAGGAATTAGGTTAGGTAAAGGGAATGACAGGATACAGTGGAAGGGAAGTTAGCACAACTGGATCATACCAAAACCTAAAAGGTTTTCAAAATGAAACCCAATGTTTTGAAGGACAGAGTAGAAGGAACAGCTGCCTGGGGACCACAGTTTCTGGGGATATCTAGGATAATTAGCATAATTAAGCTGTTTCAAGAAAATGTTCTGCATATCACTTTGGTGACTGGCGTCTGGCCTCTTCAAAACTACCAAGTGTCCATCTAGGTGGCACCAACTGGTTCCAATCCACCTGGAGCAGTGGTGAACAAAGGACATCAAAGACAAGAGGAAAACACAAACTCAGCATACAGAAGGGATGACGTGATCCAGAGACTTCAACAGCATGAGAGAGGAGAACTGGATAGTGCTGGGCCACCACCAGTGGCTGCCCTCACAGAGAACACAAGGTAAAGTCCCTGATGTAGCAGGAGGAAGATGGGTGTGCTGAGAAGAAGTCTACTACAAGACCACATGCTATCAAAAAGTCTACATTTGATGGTCTGTCAGACAAACGGTCCCCTAAAGATACAGCCCAACACTCTCTGTTAGCCCAGAGCCCAAGAGAGGACCAAAGACAACTCTTCAGACGAAGACTGGACTGTAAGACACACAGTGATGCTGGCAAAGAGGATGTTTCTTGGCTTAAACATATACACACGGCTGTCTGAAAAGTTCCTCTCCAGAGGTGAGAGGAGAGAGTGGAGGGGGACAGGAGTTAGTTGAATGGATATGGGAAATACAGAGTGGAAAGAAAGAGTGTGTTGTCACAGGGTGTCGGGGGCGAGAGTGGTTGGGGTTGCACAGTAATGTGTGCTTGGAGTTTTACATGGCAAATTGATTTGGATTGTATCCTTTTACTTACAGGACAGTAAGAGATTTAAAAAGAGAGAGACAGAGTCAATTCCAAAGCAGAGAGAAGATCTTACCAGAAATAAGAAAGAACAGCCAGGAGCAGAGAACCATTCTCGGCACCTGGGATCCCAGCACTAAGGATCCCCTGGAAATGGGAGACAGAAAGATCAGGAAGTTTGGGCAGAGAAACAACAGTAGGAAACTGTTGCAGGCTCTCTGGCCCAGAGAGGAAGAAAGCTTGCTGGTGGAGTAGGGTGCCTCTGGCAATCATCAGCACCTAAGTTCTGTGTGGGAGGCAATGAATTACTGAAACCAGTAGAGGAAGTACAGAGTGCCGCGAACGGACAGGTGGTGTCAGAACTGGCCAAGATGGATGAGTGAAGAGACAAATCTGAATTCTGCCTCACAGTCATCTTCTGAACCACTAACATCTATTTTATCACATCCATTATGTTCCTGATCCACAACCAATCTCCGTATCTAGTCCTCCTCACATTGTTCCTGACTTTCTACCTACCAAGCTCCCACCTGATGTCCTTCATTCACTGTTGACGTTTCCAAAAATCTATCCAGAGCCCAGGAACTGGAGTGTTCTATTTTAAATCTCAGATACACTCTGCCCTATCTCTGCTGAATACCCACCAGTGCCTGTCTACTGGCCTTCAAAAAACCCAGAGTAGTCAGCACAGTTCTAAAGGACCTGCTGCCATGGCCTCCTCCAACGAGGCTCTCACCACCCCTAAATCCCAATCCGTGGTTTCTTTTCACTACTTCAGTCATCTCTGACTTTCATTAAGAAATGCAAGATACTGAGAGCTGTGCTCCCTCAGGGATTTACACACTAATGTTTCCCAAATGATTCTTTCCACCCTGATCCATCTGAGATGTCATGAGCCCTACTCAACCACATATGGAGCCAAATGTAACTAATTTTTTGAATCTTTCCTTAAATAATTCACAATCTATCCTGACTCTTAGGATGGGTCCTTTTAGTAAAGCTATTAGATGACGCTAGTTTTTCATTATTTCTTTAAAACTGTCTTCCATGTGAAACAGTAAAACCATGGGCAGACTCTCTATGTACTATTTTCTTGTTCTTTCTGGCCTGTGGCACTGATCGTTGAGGACACACACAGATTATCACCTGTTGTATGTACTCTTGGGAAACCCTGCTGGTGAAGTGGTTCAGTGCTACATCAACTAACCAAAAGGTTGGCAGGTAAAACTCACCAGGTGCTCCTTGGAAACTCTATGGAGCAGTTTTACCCTGTTCTATAGGGTCACTATGAGGCAGAATTGACTCCATGGCAATGAGTTTAGGTTTTTGGGGTATATACTCTTGAGCAGTACTATGCAAATGAAAATTTCATTGAAGGAACACAGGTTCTCTTTCTGAACAGTGCAGGAAGGTAGACACTTTCCCAACGTGGCTACCAAGCACTTGAACTCCACTTGTTCTTCTGAATCAGTAAGGGTGTGCAAGTTGCCATCATCACAATGGAGAACTTGAGAGCTTGGTCCTTGCAAGCCTGTCACACAGGATATAGAGCTTGAAAGGGAACCCTCAGTCCAACTGGGTTGTGTCTACATTACTAAGGTCTATCTCAACTGGCAGGAGGGGCACTATCAGAGAAGGCGACATCTGAAGTGAGTCCATGAGATGCCTAAGGTTACAATGTTTTCTTCAGTCAGAGGAAATACCTAGTGCAAAGGGTGAAAGGCAAAGAAAATCTTCATCTCAGTGAAAAGTCTTAAAAAGTGTACTGTGCCTCATGATACAGGGCCTCTGAATTTCACCCTAGACAGCATTTCTACCAGCATTTTGCCAAGCATCAGTTTCCTTTACAGAGATCGATGCCTTAAGGAGGAAAGAGCCTCTTTTCTTCCCAAGATCCCAGTTGGACTACAGATATCATTTAGAGGAGGAACAATCAGCTAATACTCTACAAGATGCTTTCTGGATCCAGTCTCAAGGTATTCTTAGGGTGGGGTAGAGCCACAGAGAGACCAAGTGGGATGCTGCTCCCAAAACACCTAAAATGTGGAAGCAACTTTAGAATTTGCTAATGCTTACAGCCTGGGAGACTTTGTGTGTGCCTAACAGGAAAAGTCTAGATTGTCAAAGACAAAGCTAAGGAGGCTCCAAGGAAGTCAGGATGGCCATACGTCAATTCTCTCTCAGTCGTAGAGAACACACAGGATGCCAGCAACAGAACTGTGGGGAGCGGAGCGTCCGGCCCAAGATGGCGCCCAAGGCCTTATTCCACACCCTTGTTTACCAGACTTAGGGCTTTCATAGCGCATGCTTGTGAGCAGTGGCTGCTGGTCAGCCTATTGAGAGCCCCGCTTTGGGAGGACGTGGCCTTGGGTGATTGGAGGAACCTGGGAGATAAAAGCGTGTGGGGACCGGGTGTAGAAAGAAGAAGAACAAAGGAAGCAGACACAGCCACGGCGTTCAGGGATGGGGCGCAGCAGGAGAGCGAGGAAGAAGAATAAAGCAGGAAGAAGAATAAAGCAAGTAACTTGCAAAGTGGCTCGTATCCGTGTGTCCTGTCTTCTTTCCGCGGGCGGACAGTTAGGCAGCGACAAGTGGCGCCCGAACGTGGGGCCCCCTGCGAGCCCAAGAGGAGGAGATAGCAGCGCTGGTAAGTCCCCGGGAAAGGAGAGGCGATCTCAAGTCCCCGGGAAAAAGGGGGCGATCTCAAGTCCCCGGGAAAAGAGGGGCGATCTCGAGTCCCCGGGAAAGGAGGGGCGATCTCGAGTCCCCGGGAAAGGAGGGGCGATCTCGAGTCCCCGGGAAAGGAGGGGCGATCTCGAGTCCCCGGGAAAGGAGGGGCGATCTCGAGTCCCCGGGAAAGGAGGGGCGATCTCGAGTCCCCGGGAAAGGAGGGGCGATCTCGAGTCCCCGGGAAAGGAGGGGCGATCTCGAGTCCCCGGGAAAGGTGGGGCGATCTCGAGTCCCCGGGAAAGGAGGGGCGATCTCGAGTCCCCGGGAAAGGAGGGGCGATCTCGAGTCCCCGGGTAAGAGAGGTAATCTCAAGTTCTCCGGGTAAGAGGAGACCATCGGGAGGGGAAGTTCTCCGGGGAATCGGAGACCATAGAAAAGTGCACTAAGCACCAGCAGAGCCCGGGGCAGGAAGCGCCAGGCGGGAGCGGGGTAGTTATCGTGGGAGGTTAGCTTCACTTTCGCCATGGGGAATCAGCCGTCCGCCAGACACCTTCAGAATGCTTGTAAGAGTTTGTTTAAGCAGCATGGCATTGGTATAAAGCAGGCTTCTTAAAACTGGCTGTGCTTTTCAAGCTCAAACCAACTTTACAGCTTCAGCCAGCAGAAAATAAAAGGACAGGTTACTCATTTTTTTCTTCCCTGCTCGCACCTGCCTCAGCCGCTTTGTAGCTTTAGCCAGCAAAGAATTTATAAATCAACTAACTGCAGCCCTTAAAACTAAAATTAACTCCTACCAGTGCAGCGTGGGGCTTACAACTAATTAATCACAACCAGTTACAGATTCCTTTGTTCCTTCTCCTTTAATCTCCAAGGACATGGCCTTCGGACCAGAAAACGAAAACTACATTTAATATATTCACAACATGCTTTCTTGCTTCTTATCTCTGTAAAAATGTGAGTTTAACAGACTAATTTCATTAACTGAAAAAATTTTCTCTTAGGTTTTAAACTTTGCCTGATGTAAACAACCTGGCTTATACTTCTAAGAGCTTTCAAAAATTTTACAACACCCTTAAAATTATAAACACAGCTTACCATATCATTTAATAAAATACACCCTTTTGTTATCAATCACTTGCTGTCACTAACCAAGCCGCAAGGCAGAAATTATATTTTCACAGGAATTCAACTCGCAAACACAATCTGACACCATCCCCTCTGAGAGATCTCCCCAGCAACGGTGAAGTCACCGCCGAAATATCGTGTGATTGGTGCCCACCAGCTCCTTCATTATTAACCCTTTTCAGATACTACAACATCATCAACTTAAATAACACAAGGAACTATGCTGCCAATGGCCAAAATGTAAAGAACTCTGGACTTGGACATAAACTAACCCAATCTCTCCTGAATAAAACAGTCACCACTTGTGTAACAGGAACCAACATAATCCTTAAAAGGAATTTCAATGAGAAAAATGTAAACATCACTTAAAAAAAGGGAATGACTGTCACATAGGGCAATGAAACCTGCCACAATGTAACCTGTTTTAACATAATGTGTTTTAACTGTAATTTTGCTAATTGTGTGGGCCCCTTGGGGAAGGGAAACTTATGATTGTTCTACATCAGCCTCCCTTTGTGTTACTGCCTGTAAACTTGTCGGGACAAAGGGCTTCAAGTGATAGAAAAATTGCAAGAGTTAATCAGGCCTAAGCAGGCTGTGGGGATTAGTTATTATGGGAATAACTGCACTTGTATCTGCTATAATCGCCGCAGCCACTCCAAGCGAACAGCCCTTGGCAAATGTCTGGCTCAGCATGATAGAAGGGTAGTCAGAGACGGGCAACCTCTTCTGGGGGTGCTACCAACCTAAGACAGGGGCTTCACCAAGCTGTGAGGTATCCCTAAGACGGGTAAGGAGCATCCTAGCCGAAGATGACCTCAGGCAGGCACCTTCTCGGCTGTTTATGTAAACAAAAAGGGGGAGATGTGGGGAGCGGAGCGTCCGGCCCAAGATGGCGCCCTAGGCCGGAGCCCCTCCTTATTCCACACCCTTGTTTACCAGACTTAGGGCTTTCATAGCGCATGCTTGTGAACAGTGTCTGCTGGTCAGCCTATTGAGAGCCCCGCTTTGGGAGGACTGGCCTTGGGTGATTGGAGGAACCTGGGAGATAAAAGCATGTGGGGACCGGGTGTAGAAAGAAGAAGAACAAAGGAAGCAGACACAGCCGCGGGAGCTGCAGCTGCTGCCGCGTCCCTGAACGCCACGGCGTTCAGGGATGGGTCGCAGTAGGAGAGCGAGGAAGAAGAAGAGTAAAGCAGGAAGAAGAATAAAGCAAGTAACTTGCAAAGCGGCTCGTATCCGTGTGTCCTCTCTTCTTTCCGCGGGCGGACAGTTAGGCAGCGACACAGAACGTTGCTAGAAAGATGCACGTTAAATGGGCTTCTGGTGAGGCTTTAAAAGAAAATGACAAACACAGGGTTGGTCAATGGAAGAAAGCAGATGCTTTTTACACATGAAGAAATCGTCTGAATTACCTTCAAATATTTGGTGGCAGGCAGAATTTTAAGTGCACCCTTTCCGTAATTAGCTGTGGAGATTTCTCTGGAGGATCTTAAAGGTGCAGCGTGGCATCTCCCTGCAACTTAGAGTGAAAAAGTGAGAAGAAAGAAATAGACTTAAAAATGAACTGTGCGAAATTAAAACAAAACTTAAAGACATGGAAACTTCCGCTATACAAGGACATGTAGTCTAGAATTTTCACCAAGCCTATGGCTGCACAATCTTTTCTAAAAGAGATTAAGCCAGTCACTGATGATTCTAATCAACTACCAAAGCAGAAAACTCATCAGCTAAGGCAGAAGGGGACAGAGAAGGAACAAATGGAAACAACACTGTCTGCCTCTTTGAGTTCCATAGGCAAGGAAATGGCCAAAGGAGTTACAACCCTTGACTTTCAAGAGAAGCACAGGGCCATGCTTGGACCATTCCAAACATCAGCAGACATGTTGGAAGGAGCACAGGAAACAGGCAGGGCTGCCTCAGTTTCCAAGTATAGAGTTGCAGCCTCTGTTTTAGTTATCTAGTGCTGCTTTAATGAAAATACCACAAGCAGATGGCTTTAAAATGAATTTTTTTTTAGATTTTTATTATGATTAAGTATACAATGCAAGTCAATTTTGCACACCCGTCTCTGTACAATTGTCTGCTCTGCCTATCCTGTGACAGCACACTCCTCCTTTTCACTCTTTACTACTAGTATTCTCCCAGTGAACACCTGTGCCCTCCTCTCCACCTTTTCCTCTCTCCTCTACAAAGAAATCGGCAGAAAACAAAGAAAACAGCCTTCTAGAAATGGGTAACACCATAAAGTGCACACACCACGTGCTCACTCTGTGTCCCCAAATCCAGTCCATTCTTAATCCGAAGTGTTGACCTCAGTGCTGGTCTCAGGTCTGAGGCAGCAGCAAGTCTAGGGACCATGTTTCCAGGGGACCCTCCGGGTTTTCAGACCATCTCTTCTGGTGTTTTAGTAGAGCTCTTCACCTGCACACTTCTTTTTCTCCTGTTGTGTCAGGGACTCTACATTGTGTTTCCTATCAAGAAAAATTTTACTGGTCGCGTCCAGTAAGCTCCTGCGGGAAGCTTTCTCTGCAGGCACTGGAGGAAGCTCCTCGTCCTTAGTGTCCCCCTGGACTGGAAGCTTCTGAGGCACAGGGACCCTGGGCTTTTCCGAAGGATGTGCTCAGCTCCTGGCACTGCTTTTTGGTGGCATGAGGTCCCCAAATGTTACCCTGCCTCCCTTCCTGTTATATTCCAAGAGGCCACACCAAGCCACAAGACAATCCCACACATTAAGTCCTGCCCCACCAACTCAACTGCAGCCCGTCCAGCCTCATGAACATCAGAGAGGCAGGATTTACAACACGAAGGACGCTTCACAATACCAGGAATCATGGCCTAGCTAGATGGCTACACAGATTTTGGGAGGAACACAATTCAATCTATGACGGCCTCCTAGGTTTTAACAAGTCAGATCTTTATCCACTCAGTTCTGGGGGATGGGATCACTACCTAAAGCTGAGGGGACAAGGCTGCCATGCCCAGAGGGCCTACTGCAACTCAAGGCATGAAGCTGCCCCTGACATGGACCAGGATAATGGGATCGATCCCTCAAACCAAGGGGCTGCAGGTACCATTCTAGTGGGCCTGGAAGGTGCAGCTGAATCCTAAAGCCTAGGGCCCTCCACCCAGAATCCAGAAAGCATAGCCCACACCGAGAGTCCACAGGACAGGGATAACTTTCAGATGGTACCAACCAGCAGAGGATTATTTTGTAGCCTTGACAACTAACGTAAATTGTTCTGCTGGAGTTTGGGTGCTCACTATCCTTTCTTTTCCTTCAATTTCTCCCATTTGGAAGGGAAATGTCTACCTTTTACCTGTTGCATCCCTGTACTTCAGAAACAGTCTTTTAGATTTCATAGGCCTACAGATGCAGTACTTTGCCCCTTATAAAATATTCCTAGAGTCTCAATTATGTTTCACAGAGATGATTCAAAAGATGTCATTCCAGTCTTGGAGTTGATGTAAGACGACTCAGATAATGTGATGGGGTGATTGTGTTTTGCACATTCCCAGGACATAAATTTGGAGGCCAACGTGTGGAAGCAAACCCTGGTGGCATCGTGGTTAAGCACTACGGCTGCTAACCAAACAGTCAGCAGTTGAAATGCACCAGGCACTCCTCAGAAGCTCTATGGGTCAGTTCTACTCTGTCCTATAGGGTTGCTATGTGTTGGAATTGACTCCACGGCAGAGGTTGTTGTTGTAAAGGTGGAATCTTATGGACTGAATAGTGTTCCCCCCAAATCTGTGTTGTCAGTCCTAGCCTCTATGCTATGGTTATAAGCCTGTTTGGGAACAGGTGGTCCTAGTTACACCAAAGATGCAGGATTAGTGTAGGGCATTATCTTGAGTCAATCTTTTTTTGAAATATTAACGGGATTAAATGAGCCAGCCATAAATCAGAAACGGGAAAGCGAGGTACCAAGGCACATGAAGATCACCAAAATACAGAACCTCAAAGAAACAAAGACCTTCCACTAGAGCTTGCAGACACACAGCCTTCTCCTAGAGCACCCATCAGAACTCAGACTTTGAGCTGCCTAAACGGTAAGAAATGAAATGTGTTTGCTCCAGCAACCCACTTGTGCTCTGTCACAGCAGCTCTAGAGATTTAAAAGGACCCTAGGGGCACAGTAGGTAAGGGCTCAGCTGCCAATCACAAAGTCAGCAGTTCAAATTCACCAGCAGCTCCTTGGCAACCTTACGGGGTAGTTCTACTCTGTCCTACAGAGTCCCTACGAGATGGCAGCAACTCAAGGGCACTCAACAATGACACCTAACTAAATAAAACACTTTTGTAGCAAGGTTCATAGGAGTACTATTCAGAAGGTCTGAATAGTACTCAAACTTCCATCTGCAGATGCATGGATAAACAGTAAGTCCATTGTAAAGAAATGAAATTTTCATAAATGCTACAATATGAACCTTGAAAATGCTAAATGAAATGAGTCAGACACAAAAGGACAAATATTCTATGACCTTACTTGCATGAAACACCTAGAATAGGCAAGTGTATAGAGACTGAAGTCTATTAGTGGACAAACCAAACCCACTGCCATCAAGTCAGGTCTGATTGATAGTGACCCTACAGATCAGAGCATAACTGCTCACTAGAGTTTCCAAGGAGCACCTGGTGGATGTGATCTGCTGACCTCTTGGTTAGCAGATGTAGCACATACCGCCACCAGGGTTTCTTTATTAGTGGTTACCAGGGGCTAAATGGAGGGAGGAAGCGGAGTTACAGCTGCAGCAGAAACGGGTTTCTGCTGAGGGTGATGGAAAAGTCTGGACACTGGTAGTGGCGATGGTTGTACACACAGCCAGAGTTAATGTTACTAAATGAGGAAAAACACTTAAGAAGGAAAAAGAGGTTACATGTATTTTACCAAACACACACAAATGCAAATTAGAGTGATATGAACATTAAGACACGATCAAATAAATAAATAAAGCAACTTAGTGTTTAGACTCAGTGTGTTAAGTAAAATGAGGGGAATTTAGATACTACGGCAACAAAGAGAGGAAAGTGGGTATTTCCAAACTTTCATGCCCCCCTTAGGCTGTACTCACCTAAGAAACTACAGCATGCAAATGCACTCCACAAGGTCATCAAATCTCAGTCACCTTCTTATTTTAAAAAAAGAACTACTTCTAGGATTAAAAAAAAAAAACCGAAAACCTGAGAGTTGTAATTTTACACAGATTAAAACAAAGAAGAGGTTATGTTAATGGCCTTTTGAGTTAGCAATCATTTTACAAACTTGACACTTAAGACACCTGACCCTTTGGAAATAAAACATACAGTTCCTCCTGGACCTTCTGGTGTTAGTTACCCTAGAGTGGATTTTAACTGATGGCCACTGCATATGTGCAGAGGACAACTTCTCCACATGGTTTTCAAGGTTGGGACCTTTGGTAACAGATCACCAGGCTTGTCTTCCAAGACATAACTGGGTAGGTTTGAAGTCACAACCTTTCAGCTAGTATTCTTAACCATTTGCACCTTCCAGGGACTGCCTACTTGGCTCTTTATAGTCTATATTTTCTCCTACTTTCTTATACTTACATTCCATAGATTGGAGAAATGTGTTTACAACCTTCATTCTACATTACATTTAGTTTCAAGGGAAAAATATTCTCTAGTCATACTACAGATGCCACACATTCTTTACTCAATTTAGGTGTTACTTCTTTATGTTCAAGTTCTAAATTACAATTCTCTAGAAGTTGCACATTTCCCATTTATTTAAGGAAGGGTTGTGTAAAATAACCATCACAAATGATGAGGTAGTATTTGCAGTGCTGCGGCATGGCTGCCAAAGAATCAGCGAATCTGTCTTGGAAGAAGTAAACCTGAACGCTCCCTAGAAGCAAAGATGACAAGACTGTATCTCACATAGTTTGGCCGCGTTATCATGAGGGATCGGTCCCTGTAGAAGACTATCATGCTTGGTAAACTACAGAGAGATGGCTTAATACAGTAACTATAATTAATGCAAGCATTAAAAAAATGATTTTATAAAGCCACAGGCCAGTCAACATCTTGTCCTATTGTACGTGGGGTCACTAAGAGTTGTAACTCAAGAGACAGTAATCTAATAATGTGTGGCTGAACCTCGAGGATCTACTCAAGTACTGTGATTTGTTCTGGGGTTGAACCACTGACCTTCTAATCAGCAGCCGAGTGCATCATCATAGCGCACCACCAACGGTCCTCTTTATCACATATGCCTCCCATTTGGCCGTCATTGTCATAGTCACCATTATGAAACTGGCAATATGACTGCCTTTGGCTCCAAGAAGACTTTAACCTCATAGCAAAAACTATGGCTGCATCACCACGATCTAAGCTGGCTCAGATCCTGTCTCAGCTAACCACTAAATTCTCTGACAATCACTGGGTATTCGATCTGGATAAATCCTTCATCAGCCACATTACACTGTATCTGTAGACCACGTAGGAATGGCCATATCGTTTGTCACATAAGCACGAGAGAATGTCTGCTTTATAGCCACAGGAATGCTAGGAAACGTGCCTGTTATTTGCCTCCTGAATTTGGGATAAATTTGAGACAGATATGGGGAAAGATGTAGCAGTCGGCTTCTGGAAAGATTACGGCTTTGGAAACCCTATGGGGCAGGCTACTGTCCTACAAGTTTGCTACGAATCAGACTTGACTTCAGGGCAATCTTTTTTTAAAACGTTTCGAAACCCACCTACTAACTTTCAACTCATGGTTTAAATTCCTATCTGAAACACCTATAACCATTAAAGGAAAGGATATATAAACAAACCTCATCATAATCTTATTTTCTGTATGAACAGCAACACTCAGAGCGCTACCGCACACCAGACAGGGTGGGCGCAGGGCATTCAGAGTCCAGCCAACTGCTCTGAGCTTCCCGACTGTGTTTTTCAAAAAACATCCAAGTGAAGTTGATTCTGCTGACCCGAAAAATCACTTTTCCTGAGCAAGAGTCCCATGATTTTACTTGTTATTGCACCCAGAGACATTGTGCCACCCACCTACCACACATCCAGCCTGTGGTAGTTAAGACAGCGGGTGTGCCCAGTGGCCTGGGAGCCAAAGGCGGCGGTGAAGAAAGACGTTGGGGGGAGCTCCCCCCGTGGAACACCCACCCCCCAGGAACCTTTCCCCTCTGCACAGACCAGCTATGGCACGGCCCATGGCTCTCGAAGAGTAGAGAAGCCAGGAATGTGTCAGGCACCACGAGCACACCTTCAGCTCGGGAGGCTGTACTTACTGGACCAAGCAAAACACGCACAAACTTAAAACCTCCCTCACACAAGAGCTGCTGTGGGACCCGGGAGGGCTGCCGGCCCGTAGACTAGCCCTTCCGCTTCCGGTTTTGGCAATCCTGTCTTGGAACCTCAGGGGCTCCGGACGTGGACCCAGAGGGCGCCCCCTAGTGGCCGTGGAGTTCAGTGTCTGTCCCTTGGACTAAGGCTCCCTCTGCTGATGGCTTGACTGCTCTGTAAACAAAAGCCTGAGTTTTCTGAAATGCCCAAAACTTAAAAGACAGTTGAGAAGGCAAAGATTTCTATTATACTTGGGGAGAAAAGGAAGATATATTTGCATACTTGTCCATTTGAAAGTTAATATCTACCCCTCATATGTATCGGCCAGTCTTTCTGAAATTATTCTAAGTGCCTCCTTTGACTTCCCTTTCATGGTTTGTCTTCTCTTGCATACCAGGCATCTTTCCTTAGGAATAGGCCACCGATTCTGCAAACCCAGTCTGAACGCTGCAAGAGCTGAGGACAATTGAGAGGGGTGGTTTCCAGGATGAGAGGCAGGTAAGCACTGTTCTTTCTGATGGTAAAAGGTGAGGTCCTTTTGAAAATGACTACTATAAACAAATTTTCCTTTTTTCTCAGGTACACACATGTATAAGAAATTTATAATGTGTACTCACCTGAAGTGGTCAATGCCTCAGTCTTGACATTTGGATATATACTTATATAACCTCGTCTAACATCAAGGGCTCATTTTATGGAAACTTGCATAAAATGGGATTTCCAGAACAATTGTGCTCCTAAGGAATGTGGGTATGGATCAAGAGGCAGTCGTGCAAACACAACAAGGGGACACTGCATGGTTCAAAGTCAGGAAAGATGTGCGTCAGAGTTGTATCCCCTCATCATACCTTTTTAATGTGTACATCTAGCAAATAATCTGAGAAGCTGGTTTTAACAAAGAAGAACACGGCATCAGGACTGGACAACTATTCACTAACCTTCATTACACAGGCAACCACCTTACTTGCTGGAAGTGAAGGAGACCTGAAGTACTGACTGATGAAGAACAAGGACCACAGCCTTCAGGATGGATTGCACCTGGTCACAGATTGACTGTGTTCCCTCAAAAATCTGTGGCAATTTGGCTGTGCCATAACTCCTGGTATTGTGTGATCTGCCTCCATGTTCCTGCCTCTATGATATTCATAAGGGTGGATGGGGAGCAGTTGTGTTAGCAGAGCAAGATTCATTGTGTAAGTTGGTTTTGTGCCTTGAGGTGCTCTCTTGAGATATAAAGGAAAAAATCCAGCAGAGAGAATTGGGAACCTCACATCATCAAGGAAGCAGCACAGGGAGAAGAGTGCGTCCTCCAGATCCAAGGTTCCTGCGCCAAGATGCTCCCCAACCAAAGACTGATGCAACAGAAGACCTTTACTCCAGAGCCAAGGGAAAAGCCCTTTCCCTCAGTGTGGCCTTGTAACTGACTGGACTGTGTAAGAATGAACTTTTCTCTTTTAAAGCCATCCACTTTGTGGTATTTCTGTTAGCAAAGCACTAGCTGACTAAAACACCAACATCAAGAAAACAAAAATCTTCGCAACTGGACCAGTAAGCAACATTGTGATAAGTGGAGAAAGCACTGAGGTTGTCACAGATTTCATTGTACCTTAGCTTTTTCCTCTTTCCTAAGTTCCACAGCTTAGTTGTGCACTCAGGAATCCTATCCTAATGAGATGCCAAGCCTTTGCCTTTAAGGGAGAGTATATACATAAAGAAGAAATTAAACCTTTACTCAGAAATGAGAAAAAAATTATTTTAAAAAGGAGAACCCCAGTGTTTTTTTTCATATGGTATCTAATATTAAAGATCTTCAAAATCTCATGAATTGATAAACTTTTGTCTGACAAAGGAAACTTCAGACCAGATCAAATAAATATTTTTCAGTAAATCTTATAGTGTAGTACCCCTTTAAATAGCAAAAATGAATTTACCTATCAACCCACAGAAAAACGACATGGAAAGCAAAAATATATCAAGTGAAATTATGACAAATATCTATTAATTTAATACGAGTAATTTACCTGAAAGGTTTTGGAGATTATGTTAAGCCTGTAATTGAAACAAAGTTTGCCTCAACAGTCCAGGTTTGCACGCAACTTTTCCTAGGTCCCATAGTTTGCCCAGTGTAGGTTCTATGAACTGGCTTTGGAAATTACAGTCTCTCTGGTCAGCTGACCAATTCTCTTCCTAGGGTTGAAACATTTTTACAGGCCATTTCAGATGTGTCTCAAGCTTCCCCTGCAACAGAGAGAACTTGTTTACAGTTCTTTCACAATTTGGATTCACCAAGTTTCAGATAATTACAATTGATTGACGTTGAATCAATTCTGACTCATAGCAACCCTACAGGACAGAGCAGAACTGCTCCACAGAGTTTCCAAGGAGCAGCACCTGTTGGATTACAACTGCCCACCTCCTGGTTAGCAGAGTAGCACTAAACCACTATGCCACTAGAGTTTCCTCGGATAAATACAGACAGTAGCAATTCTTGTTCATATGTGTCTTAAAAATGTCTCCACCTAGTTGGAAAGGGTCTTTCAGAAGCTGTTCTGGAGCTATACCACTTCAGAGGCTGGAGAACAGGGAGCGGTGATCTTGCCCTGCCCTCATTCCTTTGACTCATAAAAGATACATGTTTCAGTTGATCTAGCAGTTTTGAAGGGCAAAACATAATTTATTTCCCGTTCACTCTTATGGAACTATTACTTTAAGACAAACATACCTTTTATCTTGTCTAGGACCTTCAACCAAGGTCTGTAAGTTGGTCTTTGCAGTTCAGTCACAGTTATTTTCTTGATCTACTCAAAATTCTGCTTTCTTAGCCACCTCAATTGGAAACCCTGGTGGCATAGTGGGTTTTAAGTGCAGCATCTGCTAACCTAAAGGCCACCAGCTCAAATCCACCAGGCGCTTCCTGGAAACTCTATGGGGCAGTTTTACTCTGACCTCTAGTGTCACTAGCAGTTGGACCTGACTCGACAGCAGTGGGTTTTTATCCACCTCAGTTAGCTTAGCCCAGATACTTCCCGATCCTCATTAGGAGGATTTGGGCATGAAAGATTTCTTCAGCATGTGGAACTAGCTGTCAGTCTCCAAGAATTTGAACCAGAAATATCCTAAAATCAGATTGGGGCAGCAGGGGGTAGGAGGGGGGGACTCTGCTACCAGTAAAGCCTGTACTGGCCATGACTCGACAAGACAGGGAAGTCTGAACAAGACGTATAACACAAAGAGACTTAAGAAACACTTAACAGAAAAATATTTCTTCCCCAAAACAGAGACGGTGCACACAATAATAGGAAAAATAAAACCAGGGTTAAATTGGCCAAAGTTGCAACCCAAGGTCAAACTTTTGACGTTTTCCAAACACAAAAATCACTCTGCCTACCTGACTAACACAATCTTTCAAAACTTTTCACAGAAAATTACAAACCAGGAGTCTCTGCAACTGGATACAAACTTGACCAAAATACTGAGTGGAAAAACAGGTTTCTGGACACAAGGCCAGTATGAAAAGTAAAGCTGGTTGGGCAGAAAAAGTTTAAAAGAAGTTCCTGGGCTCTAGCCAAGGGCCCAGGAGGTGGAGGGATGAACCACACAATCAGAAACTAAGGTGGGGTCACAACAAATGGGGGAGGAACGAGTCCTCACCAAGTGCAGAAAAATGAGAGGAGTCAGTCTTGGCAGCTGCTTATTTCTTCACTGCGGGCAAGTGAACATCTCCAGGACAGACACAAAGGGTGTCAATCAGAGGTGAGGACAGAGATGAGAGAAAAGGAATGGTCCAAGAAGACACAGTACCAGCAGATTCTTTTCTCCAGAATGAGGCAACAGTGGCCAAGAATGGAGTGGGGTGAGGGGAATCTGACCCTACCCACAAGGCTTTATGGATGTCTCCTGCCTGTTACCAAAAGTCTAGGCCTTTGAGGACTTTTTGCTAGGACTTACTGCCAAATTCAAACCCAAAGACAAAGCGGGCCAAGACAATTGAGAGTTATCAGTCCCAAGCCCTCTATTCAAAAAGAGAGGCCACAAACCCAACACATGCATCCAGGACTTTCTAAAGAGAAGACCAAACACAAGGGAAAAAGGAGGGAATAGTTGTACTGAGGAGGAAGGAGAGACAGGTAAGTTAAGAAGCAAAGAAGACACATTTTCTTCTTCCTTTACCTGTCCAGAACCCAGAGTAGTCACACATCTTTGGACAAGGCTTGGAGTCACAATTGTCTGGGGTCTGCTTGTCTGGCCCTTTCAGTGAGGCACCTTGTCCTTATTTATCCTTTAGGGCCAGGGGTCTTTCATTGTGCACACAGGGAAGTTTAGATATGATAAATCTACAATGATGCTTGGACCCACAACGGGAATTCATGATTATGAAGAAAAGTGTTCAGAATAAACTTGAGGCCAGGTGGAGCCATCCCAATGTTATCAACCACATGGACATAGATGGGCCACAGAAACCCTGAGGGCATACCGGTTAAGTGTTGTCTGCTAGCCAAGAGATCAGCAGTTCAGATGCACTAGGCACTCCTTAGAAACTCCATGGGGCAGCTGGACTCCCTCTTACAGGGCCACTATGTGTTGGAATTGAGTTGACAGCAGTGGGGTTGGATTTTTGTTTTTTGTCTGGACCATGGAGGAGGGTACTGCAGCCATCCTCGTGAGAGATGTTGGTGGCCTGCATGAAGACTGAGGGAATGCACACGCACTGAATACAAGGACCTATGAGATATTCGGGAGGCAGAAGAGATAGCCTGTGGTGACGATGGACATGGGAGGTGACGAATAAGAAGCACAAAGGTTGGCACATCAGGACCTGCATTTGGTGACAGGGGAAGGAGCAGTTTCAGGATGATGAGGACTTCTCGGTGGCCATGTTGGGGCCAAGCAGTCTAAGTAATGTCCCAGAAGGGGAGTGGGCAAGGGGTATGGATTTGGACACCCAGAGTTGGTCAGCAGAATCCACACAAATAGATGAGTTCACTCAGCAAATTAAGAACAATACAGGAAGGGTTTGATACAAATAATGGTAGAGAAATGACTTCATTATCAATTAGAGCCTGAGGCCTTTCTTACTTGTGGGCTTGGCTGTGAGGACAGGTGACAGAGAGGATGCTGGGAAGGACATGGAAGTGACAGCTTCTGCAGAAGAAACACCAGAATGGAAATTTAAGGAGAAATCTGTCTCAGGATGTGGCAGTGGCTAGTATGGATGAGGTACTGTCTTAGTCATGTGGTGCTGCTCCAACAGAAATATCACAAGAGAATGGTTTTTCAAAGAGAAATTTTATTCTGCCAGCATCCAGTAGACTACAAATCCAAATTCAGATCCAGAGGAAGGCTTTCCCTGTTGGCTCTGGAACAACGTCCTTGTCTTCCATCTCCCCCTGGTTGGGGAGCGTCTAAAGCACAGGCACACAAGGTCCTTCTTCAAGGACATGCTCTGCTTCCGCTACTGCTTCTTGTTGCTATGAGGTCTCCAAATCTCTCTGCTGGCTTCTTTCTTTTATATCTCAAAGGATTGCTTCAAGGCATAACACAATCTTACACACTGAGTCCTGCCTCACCAACACAACTGTCACCAACCCTCCCTCATGAACATCACAGACGAAAGGTTTACAACATATAGGAACACCACACAATATCAGGAATCATGGTCTAGCCAAATTCCTTCACACGTTTTCAGGAGCACACAATTCAAACCATGACAGATACTAAGGATGGAAATATACAGTTCTCTGAGACACTCTCAGCCCAGAATCAGAGCATCATCCTCAAGCAGGTGGGCAAAGAAGACAGATTCTTGTTATCTCCAAGTGGAGCCACAATCTATGCATGTCTACTGTAGCACCTTTTCCTTTTCTGACAGTAAGTGGTGGTGGAGGAGGGGTTGGCAGGTCTAGAAGCTCCTATTGTTCAGGAGATGTGGAGTGGTACCCCATTACAGGGATATTGAGGTCTGTTATTATTAGGGGAGGTATTGGCTGACACACAGTTGGTATCACCTTCAGATGGGATAATGAAGGGGTAGTGAAAGACACTCAGTGTAGAGGCCACCTGGTCACAGAAGAGATGGTGGCTAGACCATCACAGTAGTGATTCCTTCAAAGAATGAAAGGACATATAACCGCCTTCTGCCCGGGAGAAAAAGGCCTTGCTCAAAGCCCTCTAAAATGAAGTCTAGATGCAAGTGTGAATGGGACTACATATCTGCCTTGTAGGACCCACCCAGCAAGGGGAGAAGATCGCCTCCCCAGCAGGGCCTCTTATCGCTAATACTGAGACTGTCCCTGTTCAGTGATTAGGGGCCCAACTGGGGCACCCCATAGGCCAACTAGTTCAGGTCCCAGTAAAGCCATTCTCTATCCAGCCTAGGGCCCTTAGAGTCAGGGTGGATAGCTTAGATGGCATCTACTCTGGTTGTTTCCCCATCTTTCCTGGGCATGGGGAATGAAAATGAGGGGAACGAAAAGAAAGAGAGTCCCACAGAGAGGAATTTTGAGACTCTTTAGGGGTTGATCAGAAAAGATAAAGAAGAAATGAGACAGGTGAAGAGTTAGATTTGGGATTAAAATGGGTGCACCAGACTTCTTTATCTGGAAAGATTTCCTGGGGACAGAAGTGAATACTGTGGTGGTTAAGGCTTTGTGAACTTGGCCAGACAACGAACGATTCTCCGTGTTTGGCAGCTATATTAAGCGTCAGGGGGCCGGGCCTGTGGTGGCTTCATGTCCCTCAGCTCTCATCTTCAGCCTTCCACCACTTAGTCCTGTCTCCCCACATTGCCACCAGCTCCTGCTGTCTTCTCTTTTTGCATCCGGTTCCTGGGACTTGAACTAGCCGCCGTTGGATTCATCAACCCTTACAGCTGGTGAGTGAGAATGCTATTCCCTGACAGACCGATCCTGGATTTGTAAGCTCCTGAAGCTCTGTGAGTCACCAGAAACCTTGCAGTCTTGCCCACAAGCTTGGGATCTGCCCACCTACATAGGCTGTGACATAGAACTCTAATCTCTGACTTGCTGACATTGGTTTCACCAGCTCCCATAGCCATGTACAACTTGTGCCTGGACTTGGGACAGTTCAGCTTCTACAACCTTGTGAGCCGTATCTCTTAGATATATCTTTAGTCTTGCATGTCGTAAGTTACTGGTCTTCCTTCTGTAGAAAATACACCTGAAGTAAAACACCCAAAAGAAATGCACTCCTTGCGCAGAGGAAGGCTGGAGTGAATTCACTGACACCAGTAAGCAATCAATCCTTTTGACAGGCTCTACAGAGTCTAGACGTACCAGTGGGGCAAATGTCTCCTGAATTTCACCTCTGTTGAGGACGCTGTACATGGCAGGACTCAAAAGAAACTGACCAGATACCTCGGGTCTGGGAGCTCTTTTGTCAGCCTCGCCAGCTTTCTTTTCAAGGTCTTACCTGATCGAAAACCCCACTGGCATATCGGGTGAGTACTGCTGCTAATCAAAAGATTGGCAGTTGAGATCCTCCAGGTACTCCTTGGAAACTCTACAGAGAAGTTATCCTCTGTCTTATAGGGTCGCTATGTATCATAATTCAGTTGACAGCAAGGGGATTTGGGGGTACCTGAGTGAGTTCAGTTTGCATCAAGATTAGAGGAGGCCAACAGTATTATTACTGAGCAAGGGCCCAAGATGGTGAGAAAAGAGGACCAAATGAGCAGGAGGGCCCAAGAGGCTGAAGGAAAGTGTGGGCAGATTGGAGGTGGGGTGGACAATTGGTCATCATATTGCACTTACCAGGTGCTGCTGGATCCTGTCAGTCAAAGTAGCCCAGGCATCCTATGTTCATCTGTCATGGATTGAATTGTGTCCCCCCCAAAACAGGTGTAGCCACCTGACCATGATTCCCTGTGTTCTGTGATCGTCCCCTATTTTGCGATTTTGCTGTGCTGCATGCTAAAGGATTAGGGTGGGACTGTAAATCCCGAAGATCACCTCCATTCTCCATTGTAAAGGGCGTTTCCTTGGAGTAAGGGGGTTGGCCCACCCTTAATCCTTTTGTCCTATAAAAGATAAAACAAAAAAGAAGCAAGCACAGAATTGGGAACCTCACACCATCAAGAAAGCAGCACCAGGGAAAGAGCACATCCTTCAGACTTGAGGTCCCTGTGCCAAGATGCTCACTGGACAAAGACTGATACAATAACAGAATTTACTCTAGAGCTGACAAGGGGGAAAGTTGTCCCCTGGAGCAGACATCCTGAATTTGGACTTCAAGCCTATGGGACTGTGTAAGGAATAAACCTTCCTTTGTTAAAGCCATCCACTCTGTGGTATTTCTGCTAGAGCAGCCCTAGCTGACTAAAACACCACCTGTGCAATAAAGGTTGGTGATGGTGAAGTTCAGAGTGAACAAAACCAGAGAAGACTCAGTAGCTATCCTAGGGAGGAAGAAAAAGTTGTCCCTGTGGACCTTAGTAATGGCTAAGGTTGCCTGCATAGTCACCCATCGTGGACATGTTTCAGTCGAGCTTCAGACTAAAACAGACTAAGAAGGAAGACTTGGTGGTCTAGTTGTGAATAAAATCAGCCAGTGAAAAGCTTATAAATAGTAACGGAACATTGTCTGAGATAATGCTGAAGAGGAGCCCTTCTGGTTGGAAAGCACTAAAATGAAGACTGGGGAAGAGCTTACTCCTCAAACAAGAGTCATTTTTAATGATATGGATCGAGTCAAGCTTTCGGAACCTTCATTTGCTGATGTTGCAGGACTCAAAATGAGAAACAGCTGTAAATATCCATTAAGAATCAGAATCCGACATGCAGGAAGTATGAGTGTTGGAACAGTGGAAACTCAAAAATGAAATGCAATGCATAAACACTAATATTCTAGGCATTACCAAAGCAGGGTAGGAAGCAAAGCATTCAGGAACCCTGGTTTAAAATAGGAAGAAATTAGGCAGCCAGAAAGAATTCTTTCATACAATTCACATTTCCCTTTTGTTTTTCACTTGTCTTAAAAATCCCTAAGCTTTCTCTACCTAGCCTCTGATAGGAAGTCACACATTACCTGACAGGAACCACTGACATAATACCTTTAGAGCTTCTCCTTACAGCTTCTTTTCTAGGAGGCACCAAGTAGAAGAGGCCACTGAAAGGGCCAATGGGGACCCCCTCCTGAGCTGACAACTGAGAGTTCCCTGGAACCCAGATTGTATATGGCCCACTCCAGGATGGGTGCCCCTCCCAACTGCTCTCATTGGTCCCCTGACCCCACACCCAGCATGTAGCTTCTCCTATAAACCTCCCATTTTTGCCTGACCAATCTGGACCAACTTAAAGAATGAGTATGTTACCTGTCTCCTGTGCTGCCTGTATCACAGATGTAAAGGTTTTGATCACTCGCCCAGATACTGTCTCAGAGACTGGCTTTGCAGGCAGCTAATGAGAATTTGGAAACTTTGTCCGGTAACAATTTGGCAACTCAGCCACGAGGCATACCGTGCCTGGGCTCGATGACCTCCTGGAGGAACAAAGGGGCTGGTTGGGCTCCGTAAGCAGCTGCAACACTTAAGACCTCCAGTGACTCCTTTCCCCACTGTTGGACATCGTCAGCTTCTCAACAAGCACTGTCTAGGGGTGAGTGACCAACCTTTTCGTTTCTCCTCTCCCTCTTCTCTTCTGGGGTGGCTTTTTCTTTTCCTAAATTTTTTTTTGGTTTGTGGACCTCTGCCAAGACAGGAACCACCTTGGATTACACAGTTACCACATGCTATCCCTACCCTCTGGACATCAAGCACATCAAGTTTGGGATTATTCCGCTGATACAAAAGTTCCTGGCAAATGGGGTCCCTTGGGAAAAGTTTCCTTGAGTTGGAAGGCCCCAGGAGTAACAAAAACTCCTATGTGTTCCCAACGAAGCAGGTCTTTTAGTTTTCCCAGGAGTTTGTCTCTATGAGTGGGAAGTGTTGGTCATGGAGGGCCCCTGCTGCAAGGTTCCAGGAGCAAAAATGGCTCATAGTGTTACTGGCAGAGGGTTTCAGATGTGTGAGTGAAGCCAGCTAGAAAAATGTGTGTGATACGTAAATACTTGGAGTTTACTTAACAGACTGCATGTGTGTCTGATCAAATGGAGCTGCATAGTTGTCCTGTGTGTGTTTGATGGCATGGATACATTTATAGTGTGGTTTTGTATTTGCCTTTGGGGTTTGGAGTGATACAACAAAGTCTATCCATGTGTCTTTATATCTCTTATCGTGTTATTGACAGTATATTCCATTGTTTTAAATTAATGGCTGAAAGCTAACAGCCCTAGGACATAAGAGCTTGCTGTTTTCAGGGTTCTAAGTCAACCTAAACATATATAAATGTCTCTCCTGAAGTCCCCAAGTAAAGGAACTTCAGGGAAGCTGTTAGAAAAAGCCAGCTGGTAAAACTCAGAAATTAAAGGCCTGAGATGTTTAAAAAAGTTTTTATTCAGGATGACTCTCTAGACTCTTTTTCTCCCCCCTTATATCGAGACTAATAGATAACTGATATTATGTAAATTTATATAGTGTTTACTTTTCAAGCAGCAGAAATATGTGCATACTATAGAAGCTTACAGAGTGAAGTCATCTTTGCTGTTTAAGGAATGTAGTGCAAAAGTTTATTTAAAAATGTTCATTTGGTATGGTTAAGGGTTTTATTTCTCTAACAGCTGTCTAGCAGTTTAATGCCTTAATTCATATGATCTTTAAGTACATTAAGCTTAAAAATTGGGTAACAAGGTTCTCTGACATCTGAGTAAAACAGTCAATTTATTCCTCGAAGGCAAAGATCTGATCTCTCACTAGGATGAGATTCCTGAGTCAAAACTGAAAAGGTTTAGGCACAGATAGGAATCAAAGGCTGGCTCGTTCTCATTGGGTTAAATGTATATGTTTATTTCTTCTTAATATTATCCAACAAATGCATAATATGAAGTCATGATTTGATTGTTTGCTTCTTAATTGCTATCTGGAAAGACTGTGGTTACATAGTGATAAGTGGTATCCCTGCTAATCAGAAAGTCTGCTGTTTAAATCTCCTAGCTGCTCTTTGGCTGCGTGGTAGGGCAGCTCTGTTCTGCTCTGCCATACAGGGCTGCGGTGAACAAAAATCAACTCCACAACAGTGAGTTTGATTCAGTTTTAACTGCTTTCTTGACACACTGAGAAACGTCAGAGAACTAACAACACTATCAAGTGGCAAAACCAGACCAGCTTTAAAACAACACTGAACCAATTCAGAGAGTCCAAAGGCTGAGGGCCTGTCACACTGAGGCTTTTTACAGTAGGGTGCCACCCGGGCATTTAAATTGGTACAACTGGACTTGCTGACTGACAGAGCCAGAAGAGTTGGATGCCTACATGCAAAAGGCCCAGCTGGTAGAGTAAGGCTGTCTTGAACATTTAAATCAGGGAAGCTACAGGGTCTTGAAGCACTCCCCCCTACAGCAGGGGTGGAGGCAGACTGCTGCTCATGCCCTTAAGGCCCTAAGAAATAAAAGCTGAGCTGCTTTATGGGTTGAGAAATGTGGAGCCACACCCCCTCATGTTTCTAATTGTGGAGGTGCCACTTTTGTGGGTTTGGAAAACTGTGTGCCTCAATCTCAGGCAGCAGGAGGTGGTGTCCCAGTGGGCCAGGAAGGCAGAGCTATAGGATAGAGCAGGGGGTGTGGGTAGGGGCTTCCATTCAGAAGTTAGAGAAGGGAGCCAATGTCTAGAGCCTAGAGGACAGAGCCATTGTAAAAATGCCTCAGAAAAAAGGAACAAGCTTCTAGGTGGGGAGCTAATGTGATGTGTTCTGTCAGACTGTTTGGTGACTCCCAGTTCCTCTTCCACCTGTGTGGTTTCTCTGATTTGTAACGTTAATTTGCTTTAAAAGCAGATAATCTATGTTCTACATTTCACAACAAAAGAAGACTATTGGATATTTAAACTGGACTTTAAGACATTTGCTATAGCGGGGTGAATGTTTTATTTGCTGCAAGGTTATAATTCTTTAGACAACAAAGGATGAGATGTCATAAATATATCTTATTTAATTGGACATCATCAAAGCCAATGCTTTGACTGAGATACTCATGTTATTTGCCTGTAAGTTTATTTTATACTATATAAATACGTTAGAGACATAACATCCTGGTATATCCTGACGGTGTGACCTCAAAAGAGTATTAGGTATGGTGTTCAGTGTTTCTTAAAAATATGGGTAACAACTGTGTTTAAAAATGTTACTGCCTAAAGGTTGTGTTTTTATAATTAATTTATCTCACTGTGAAAAAGATCCAATTTTATGATCGTGTTAAGTTTTTGTCATCTAAATGTTTGTGCTAATAAAAAGAACTATCTCAACAGAAATTTTGGAAAGTTCTGCTTTCTGTATATGGAAAAGTAATTTTGCTTTTCCAAAACTTATTTAACTAATGCATTCAGGTTGTTATCATTCTCCAGATAGAAATTCCTCTGGGTGAACTTGGTAGAGTTATGAATATCATAACCAGAGAAGTGTCTCAAATTTTGGCCACTATTTTACAAATTAAAGTCATGTTGAGTTTCTTATCCTAACAACTAACCAACTGACCAACCAACCAACAAAAAAACAGTTTAAGTCATGACAGATAAATGTGACTATAAGGTGCTTGACATTTTAAAAATCCGATAGTGCTCAATTACCATTTACTGAACACTTTGATCGAGGGTTTTATAGTGAGATACACAACTCTTTGGGGGTTTAAGTTTATGGCTTCTGTGGAGATTGAGGTAACCCACACAAGCTACTGCTTTTGAAAGAGATGGTTCCTTAAGCCACTGAAGCTTTGGCTGTAAAGGGCCAAATGAAAAAGAGCCCTGATCCACAAACTTGATGATTCTACCCCCATCAAGAAGGAGGCCTGAGAGGTAAGTGTCTCATTACCATTAGAAAAGCTAAAAGACTGGTCCTCAAGCTAGCTTTTCAGCTGAGGACCTGGAGGAAAAGAGCCAGATTGCCTCACTCTGGCTGGTTTCACTGAACTATTTGAGAAAAACATCCAGTGCCAATTTTAAAAGTGGAAAAAGGAAAAGCCATTATAGCCATACAGTTTATATCCTAGTCCACATGACACATAGGACAATTTACAAAAGCCTGAGGCAAAGCTTCAGGCCACACTCCCAATTGGTTGAGAAGACTTTTCTTTTAGGGTACTTTCATAACAGAAATTCTGGCGGCAGGGAAAACAGACTAAAAAAGCTCTGGTGTGTTGACAGCCAAGTCCAAGTGCCACCTTGAGGTAACCCAGTTAACCCCAGAGATGAGCCCTAAAGTTATCACTGGCCAGTAAATATGGACCCTGGTAAACACTGGTGCTGTCAAAAACAAGGCCACTGAAAGGCAGAGTGTCCCAGGCACCCTAAAACAGGACGTTTAGTGGATCTCCCCCCATGCTCAGATGAACAGGCCCTTCGGGACTCTTTCAGAAGAGGAGTCTAAGAAATTGACCACTGATTGGGGCCAGAGGCCCGTATGCCTCCTGGCTACCAATCAACAGCTCGATCGGAGAACTAAGCATTATGCCCTGATGCAGACGTTGAGAAACAAAATTATACTTGTCTTAGATAAGGGAAGCCACCTCCTCTATTCTAAATTACCCAAATGGGCAGCTACTCTCTAAGCGAGATTGTGTAAAATTTAAGTTTTACTCTTCAGATCAAGTTTTTACTTTTATGTTTGATGAACTTTCCTCTTATGTCTGATAAGGAGGAATGTGGCCACAGTTAAAAACACACTTCTTTCTCTGTGTTCCTAAATGTCCTATTAAGTTGTTGGGACAAAATTACTGGTTGAAACCCAAGTAAGATTTAAAAATTGGTTATATTATTGGTTTGGGGATACATGCATGGGAAGAGTCTGATGGCATGAGGCATTTTCAGATGTTGTCTGCTACATACCTGGGCTGTGCTGATTGAAGCACGATGTCCTTCATACATATGTAACTCTGTCATGATTTCTTCCCTATATATAACTAAAGGTCTTCACCTCTTTCTCTGCCCTTCCTCAGCAGGAAGTAGCCAGAATGATCTGCATCCCTTTTCCAAAGACTGTAAAGATTTTAAAAGGCAAAGAGATGAGCTAAAGCTGGGAGGAAGCATCTAGGAACTCCACTATGAAAAAGGGAAAGAGTAAAATAGACATTCAGCAATAATTCTTTCATAGAATTGGCTTTTCCCTCCTGTTTTTTACTTGTCTTAAAAATCCCCGGGCTTTCTCCACCTAGACTCTGATACGAAGTCACACAGTGGCCAGTAGCCAACAATAACCACTGAGATAATACCTCTAAAGCTTCTCTTTATAGCTTCTTTTAGGAGGCACTGAGTGAAGGGGGCCCATGAAAGAGCCAATGGAGACCTCCTGTCTGAGCTGACAACTGAGTTTCCTGGACCCCAGATCAGATTGAGCCCACTCCGGAATAGTTGCCCCTCCCACCTGCTCTCATTGTTCCGCTGACCCCACACCCAGCATGTAGCTTCTCCTACAAAACCCATTTTTGGACAGGCAAGGAGAAAAAACATGTTGTCTGTCCCCTGTGCTTCTGATGGCACAGAAATAAAGGTTTGGATCACTCACTCAGATAGCTGTCTCAGAGACTGACTTTTTGGGACAGGGAAAGAGAATTGGGAAGGTTTGTCTGGTAACATTACTAAACTGAGATGCTCTGGTATCGGCCATTTTCCACTGAATAGTCATACGGTCCAGTATGCCAGGAATGACAACTTGAAGAGGAATGGGGTTGCATTCATCATCAAGAAGGACATTTCAAAGTCTATCCTGAAATATAATGCTGTCAGTGATACAGTAATATCCACACAACTGCATGGAACACCAATAAATGACTACTATTCAATAATTTGCACCAATCACTAAGGCCAAAAAGGAAGAAATTGAGGATGTTTCACTAGGTTCTACACTCTGAAATTGATCAAACATGGATTCAAGGTGCACTGACAATTACTACAAATTGGAATGTAGATGTTATAAATAAAGAAGGAAGAGTGGTAGTTGGAAAGTAAGGCCTTGGTAATAGACATGATGCTCAAGATTGCATGACACAATTTTGCAAGATGAGTGTCGTCGGGGAAAATACCTTTTTCCACCTACATGAATAGTAACTATATACATGAACCTCACCAGATGGAATACACAGGAATCAAACTGACTACACTGGGGAAAAGACATGATGGAAAAGCTCAGTATTAGTTAGTCAAAGGCCAGGGACTGACTGTGAAACAGACCATTAACTGCTCATATGTAGGTTTCATGCTGACGAAAGTTAGAAAAAGTTCATGAGAACCAAAGCACAAACTGGACTCTAGCCCACCGGAGTTGAGAGACCATCTGAAACAGAGATCTGAGGCACTGAACACTAGTGACCGAATCTAGCCAAGTCGCGGGGTGACATCCAGTAAGTCATGTCTGAAGCAAGCAAAGGTCACTGAGAAGACAGGGGAGGAAAAAACATCCAGATGGATGTCAGAAGAGACTCTGAAAATTGCTCTTGCATGCTGAGTAGCTAAAGAAAAAGAAAGAAATGATGTAGTAAAAAATAATACAGAAATCAGTAAAAGGAAAGAACAGTTCTATGGAATTTGTTTCATACACACACACACGCACACACACACACACACAGAGACAGACACACACACAGATACATTCTTCTTGTTCAAAAAATGTGTCAAGGATTCTTGAGACCAAAAAGACAGACAAGCACAGAGAATTATTCCCAGTCTTGACTGGCCCATTTCTTGAACCGACCTTGTAAGGAGCCAAGCGTTTGCAACTCCAACTCCTCCATCAGTTCTTGGCAACCCAGGTCTGTGGTCCTTCTAGCACAAGCTGTTTCAGTGACCTGAGAGAATATGATAACTTAGCTGGTTGCTGCTACCATAAAACACAGATTCCTCCCACCTGCCACAAAACCAGTACTGAGACAGGAGGTGAAGTGAATAATCAGGAGCACTGATCATATATAGCTATACAAATCCTCCAAAACGTGTCCGAGTTTCCCAGTCAGACTGGAAGTTTGTATTGGGTGTCTCAGGGAGGATGAAGCTGACCAAATGCATGCGGACATTTAGTCATGGGGGAAATCAGTCATGGAATAATGTAGGGAATTCCTGGTAAGGGTCTGGAGTGGACGTCTGGAGCCTGGAAATGGTGCCTGGAATTCTCCCAGTCTTCACGCTGTAGTGAGCAAAGGAAGAATGATAACAGTGACAGGTATTTCAGTGCTATGTGCCCAAAGACACAAACCTTTATTTTCCTTTCTTTTCATACAGAAACGGCTTGCAAGCCTAGCTTAGCTACGTAGCAAGTTTAAGCGACTTACATTGCAATCATTGCATTATTCTTCCTTAAGTTTCAACACCTTATCTAAATTGGCCTATGTGAGGAATCCTTGAAAAACCAGTAATTCAGCCAAAAAGGCTGTTAAACCAAACCCAGTGCCGTCAACTCGCATCCAACTCATGGCAACCCTAGGGGTCAGAACAGAACTGCCCTGTGGAGTTTCCAAGGAGCACCTGGCGGATCTGAACTGCTGACTTTTTGGTTAGCAGACACAGCACTTAACCCACTATGCCACAAGGGCTTGTCAGAGTTTAACTGAGTAATTATACGTATATTTATAAAGGGTAATTCACTGTTACCAGCTCCTGAGTTAAAAGGGCTGCCACAGGCTGGGCCCAAGTGGCAGAGAGCAGTGTGGCCAGTGGTGGCAGGCAGTGGTGGGTGGAGTTGTCAGGCAACAGGTGGAGACAGCCACTGGCTAGGCAGGAGGAGCAGCTATCAGGGTCAGTCAACAAGCTGTTGGAATAAGAGGGACCCCACTCCAAAATCCAGTGCTGTTAAGTCTTGTCGAGGACAGTCCCAAAGGAAACATCCAGCTGCCAGGCCGGCTTATCGCAGGCACATGCCGCTGGCGTGGCCAAAGTTCACAGCAATGGCTCTGCTCTGAAAAGCAGAGTCGTAAACCTTACAGCTCCAGCTGACAGTCTCAAAGGAACTGCCCACGGGCAAGGCAAAGAGGGCTTATCCCCTGCAAATGTTACAGCAAGGCCAAGGCTCACAGCGTGTGCTCTGCTGTCAAAAGCAGGGTTCTGCTCCCAAAATCAGGGCGGTAGTCCTGAAGTCTTTTCCAAACAAAGTACAAAAAGAGGGCCCCAAACTGCCCAGGCACATGCAGTGGTGAAGATCAAAGTCACAGCTGGGGCTCTGCTCCGAAAAGTTGGGCCACAGTAGGTCTTTGCTGCTGCTTGTGATTCCTTGGGTGGTCTCTCTCTCATCTTAGAGAGGACAAATGTTGTTTTTCCCATAGGACGAAGGCGTGGCCTTACCACTCCTCAAGGCTGAGGAGACTGCCTCATTGAACAGCCTTTCCTTTGACTTTTTGAGCATTCACACCTTCTTCTGGGCTTCTAATTAGCAAGACAGACCCCATTTTGATACACCCCCATGACACCCCCACCTCCTGCCCCCATGGTGGTTATCTGGACAGAGGGTAGATGACTGGCAATGCTGTCAGTTCGGTGATCTGGAGAGAACATGAAAAACACCAGCTGCAAAGATCTGATCATGTTTTATCATACCAGTGACTGGGCTGTCACCTCCCCTGCTCATGGTTCTGGTGGGTTGTAAGTTAATATGTAATCTCCCTGGGCTAGGGAGTGCACGGAAGCTAGGGCTTTAAGAGAAGCAGTAATACACAAAAATGAAGTAGGTCTTGTTCAACGCTTTCTACAACCTGCCTGCTTGTCTTGATCAGTTGTGAGGTTTTTGTCTGTTTCATTGTTACTTTTTCTGATTTGGTCTTTACTCTTTTCAGTCATAACTTTTTCATTTTCTTTCATTCCTTCATTATTTTGTCATTTATTTTCGTCTACCTTTATTTCCTCAGTTTGCATTTTTTCTTTTTTCTATGTACTTCCTTTTTATTAATCATTTTACTATTAATAATATTTCCTCATTTTGCATATTTTCTTTGCACTGCTTATTACCTTTCCTTCACATTTTCCCATTTACTATTTTCTGTTTATATGTAAAATGTGTCTTGTTTATGATTTACCATTTGCTGTTTTAATCTTAATTTTCCATTTCTTTCTTTGGATGCTTTCATTTCTTCTAATTCATACAGGTCCCAGCTCTGTCTTATATTTATCCTTCGCTTATTGTTTTCTTAGCTGGTTTCTACCATTCTTTTCTCATTTCCCTATTCTTTGGTACTCATATTTTGTCTTCTCAATATATTTTAAAATGTCCCATTTTATTTAGTTAACTTTCTTTAATTTTCCTCATTTTTTCATTTTACATCTCTTTAAATTTGTAGTTTATTATTTTCCAAATGATCGAATTTTCATTTGATTTTTATTGTATTCTTCTATTTTTATTTCGGTTCATTTCCTTTCATCTATTTCATTTTCCCATTTGTGTTTTAACTCTCTAAAGTATTTTCTTTGGGTTCTTAAGTTTAATTATCTGTTTTCCCATTTTTAAATTACACTATATTTGTTCTATCACTTTTTCTGTTTTATTAAGTTGTTAGTTACTACATCTTCCATTATTTTAATTGATTTCTTTTCTCACTTGCTCCATTTTTACCCTACCACAAGGGAACCTCTTACCCCAAAGCCCACTAGGCCCTGACCTCACATTGAACACGCAAGAGAGCCACGGAGCCTTTTCTGCTAAGGAGAAAATCCACGTGGGACATCACTACTTCCTTTTTCCACTTTTAAAATTGGCACTGGATATTCTTTTCAAATAGTTCAGAGAGACCAGCCAGAGTGAGGCACCTGGCTCTTTTCCTCCAGGTCCTCTGCTGAAAAGCTAGCTTGAGGACCAGTCTTTTAGCTTTTCTAATGTTAATGAGACACTCACCTCTCAGGCCTCCTTCTTAATGGGGTAGAATCATCAAGTTTGTGGATCAGGGCTCTTTTTCATTTGGCCCTTTACAGCAAAGGCTTCAGTAGATAACCGAACTATCTCTTTCAAAGGCAGTAGCCTGTGTGAGTTACCTCAATCCCCACAGAAGCCATAAACTTAAACCCCCAAAGAGTTGTGTATCTCACTATAAAACCCTTGATCAAAGTGTTCAATAAATAGTAATTGAACACCATCGGATTTTTAAAATCTCAAGCACCTTATAGTCACATTTATCTGTCATGACTTAAACTGTTTTTTTGTTGGTTGGTTGGTCAGTTGGCTAGTTGTTAGGATAAGAAACTCAACATGACTTTAATTTGTAAAATAGTGGCCAAAATTTGAGACACTTCTCTGGTTATGATATTCATAACTCTACCAAGTTCACCCAGAGGCATTTCTATCTGGAGAATTATAACAACCCGAACGTGTTGGTTAAATAATTTTTTCAAAAGCTAAATTACTTTTCCATGTACAGAAAGCAGAACTTTCCAGAATTTCTGTTGAGATAGTTCTTTTTATTAGCACAAACATTTACGTGACAAAAACTTAACATGATCATGAAATCAGATCTTTTTCAGTGAGATAAATCAATTATAAAGACATAATCTTTAGACAATAACATTTTTAAACAGTTGTTACCCATATTTTTAAGAAACATTAAACACCATGCCTAATACTTTTTTTAATTTTTTTATTTTTATTTAACGTAACTGAGTGAAAATGTACATTCACATATAAATTTACATGCCCACCTATATGCAGCTTCCACTGCTCTCCCTGTCCGGTGACTGCACACTATTCCTCTCTGCTCCATGCATGCCTCATCCTCCCAACAGCCTCCTTTCCACTTCTCTCCGTCCACTCCCCTTCCTCCAGCCAGAGGTCAGCAAGATGATATCCCTGTAGATGTATAGAACCACAAAGTGCTTCCAATATATGGTCACTCTGCGTTGCCAAGTCCAATCCATTCCTGTGCAAAAAGTGGACCTTTGTTATGACTTATGGGAAAGGGCAGCATCAGGGCCGGGGGCCATGCTCTCAGAGGAACGCCAAAACCGCTGGACCATCAATTGAGGTCTTTTAGTGGAGATTTCATGATGCACCCCTTTTTATTCTTGTGTTGCCAGTGAGACTCCTCTCTGTGAGCTCCATCGTGGCTATCCCTGGTGGTGGCCAGGCACCATCCAGTTCTTCCGGTCCCAAGTCGATGTAGGCACCCACTCTTGTGGGTCTCTCTGTCTTCTCGGTTGTCTTTACCGCATGTCATTTTGGTCCTCGGTGAGCATCCGTTCCTGCTGAGGTGGGACCATTTGCTGTGTCCTCGGATGCCAGCTTGGCAGCTTTTAAAACCCCAGACGCCACTCACCAATGTGGGGTGCAGAGAGCCCTCTTAGCAAAATGCTAGTTGTGCCAATTGGCCTGGAATTCGCCTAAGAACATGGTCCCCCGCCCCCTGCCCCAGCTACTCTATCCTTGCAGTATTGAGTCAAGATGGAAGGAGTACTCAAGTTATGCTGAAGTCCACTTAATGTTGTTCTTGTTTCTAATGTGTGCTATCACTGCTTTCTCCCAACTAGATTTCTAGTAACTATCTAAACTAAACTTTCCCCCCCTCACCCTCCCTCCCTCCCCTCCCTTGCAGCTGTCAAAGAGTCTTTTCTTCTATACAGAAGTCTGTTTTTGAGATCTTATCCTAGAGGTCTCATACAGTATTTGTCCCTTTCTCGCTGACTACTTTCACTCAACATAATGTCTTCCAGTTGAAACCAGGTTAGGAGATGTTTCCTGGAATCATCGTTATTCTTTATCGTTACGTAGTGCTCCATTGAGTATATGTACCATAGCTTACCTATCCATTCTTCTATTGTTGGGCATCTGGGTTGATTCCAACTTTTTGCTATCGTGGGCTGTGCTGCGGTAAACATTCTGGTGCATGTGTCCGTTGGTGTGAAAGGCCTTGAATCTGTAGGATATATTCCAAGCAGTAGAATTACTGGGTCAAATGGTATATTGATATCCATTTTTTTAAGGAAGCGCCAGATTGCCTTCCAAAGAGGCTGGACCATTTTGCAACCCCACCAACAGTGTAGGAGGGTTCCCCTTTCTCCACAGCCTCTCCAGCATTTGTTGTTTTGTGTTTTCTGGATCATGGCCAATCTTGTTGGGGTGCAAAGGTATCTCATTGTTGTCTTGATTTGAATTTCTTTAATAACTAAAGATCGTGAACATGTCCGCATGTGTTTTTTGGCTGCCTGGATCTCCTCTTTAGTGAAGTGTCTGTCCATCTCCTTTGCCAATCGCTTAATTGGATGATTTATCTTCTTCTTATTGATATTTTGTAGTATCTTATAGATTATGGAGATCAGGCATCATTCTGACATAGAGTTGCCAAATATTTTTTCCCACTCTGTGGGTGTTCTTTTAATTCTATTAATAAAGTCTTTGGATGAGCAAAAGTGTTTGATTCTTAATAGTTCCCATTTATCTCCTTTCTCTTCTGTTGACTGTGGTTTCTTTGACAGATTTTGGAGTCTGTCCTCATTGTGTATTAAAACTTCCATTGTTGTTCCTACCTTTTCTTGGATGAGCTTTATCGTTTTAGGTTTGATATTTAGGTCTTTTATCCTGTTGGAGTTGGTTTTTGTATAAGGTGTAAGATATGGATCTTGATTCAGTTTATTGCACATGGATAACCAATTTTGCCAGCACCATTTGTTGAAGACGCTGTTTTTACCCCAGTTTAATGTCTTAGGGCCTTTGTCAAATATCAACTGTTCATAGGCAGATGGTGTCAGTCTCAATTCTGTTCCATTGATCAATCTGTGTGTTCTTGTACCAGTACCAGGCTGTTTTGACCACTGTGGCAGTGTAGTATGTTCTAAGGTCGGGTAATGAGAGGCCTCCCAGTGTGTTCTTCTTCTTTAGTAGTACCTTACTTATCCGGGGCTTCTTCCCTTTCCAAACAAAATTGGTGATTTGTTTCTCCAGCTCATTAAAAAATGACGCTGGAACTTGTATTGGGATTGCATTATATAAATAAATTGCTTTGGGTAAAATAGACATTTTCACAATGTTAAGTCTTCCTATCCATGAGCAGGGTAGGTTTTTCCATTTATCTAAGTCTCTATTAGTTTCTTGTAGTAAGGGCTTGTAGTTCTCTTTGTAAAGGTCTGTTATTTCTCTGGTTAGATTAATTCCTAGGTACTTTATCTTCTTAGGGGCTATCACAAATGGTATAGATTTGATAATTTCCTCCTTAACAGTCTCGTTGTTGGTATAAAGGAATCCTACTGATTTACTTATGTTTATCTTGTATCCTGAGACTTTGCTGAACTCTTCTATCAGTTTGAGTAACTTACTTATAGATTCATTGGGGTTCTCTGCATATACAATCATATCATCTGCGAACAGGGAGATTTTAACTTCCTCTTTGCCGATGCAGATGCCCTTTATTTCTTGGTCTTGTCTAATTGCTCTGGCTAGAACTTCTAGCACAATGTTGAATAGGAGAGGTGACAGTGGGCATCCTTGTCTAGTTCCTGATCTCAGGGGAAAGTCTTTCAGTCTCTCTCCATTCAGGATGATGTGGGCAATTGGCTTTGTATAAATGGCCCTTACTGTGTTGAGGAATTTGCCGTCTCTGCCCATTTTGCTAAGAGTTTTTAGCATGAATGGGTGTTGGACTTTATCAAATGCCTTTTTGGCATCAATGGACAAAATCAAGTGATATTTGTCTTTTGTGTTATTTATGCAGTTAATCACATTAACTGTTTTCCTGATGTTGAACCAGCCTTGCATCCCTGGTATGAATCCCACTTGGTCATGATGGATTATTTTCTTGATATGTTGTTGTATTCTGTTGGCAAGAATTTTGTTGAAGATTTTTGCATCTAAGTTCATGAGTGATATCGGTCTATAGTTCTCTGTCTTTGTTGGATCTTTCCCGGGCTTAGGTATCAGGGTTATGCTGGCTTCACAGAATGAGTTTGGGAGTACTTCATCCCTTTCTATACTGTGAAATAGTTTCAATAGTATTGGGGATAACTCTTCTCTAAATGCTTGGTAGAATTCTGCCGTGAAGCCATCTGGGCCTGGATTTTTTTGGGTTGGCAGTGTTTTGATGACCTTTTCAATCTCTTCCTTTGTGATGGGTTTATTAAGTTGTTCCGCTTCACGTTGTTATAATTTGGGTAGGTGGTATGAGTCAAGGAATTGGTCCATTTCCCCTAGGTTTTCAAATTTGTTAGAGTACAGTCTTTCATAGTATTCTGTTATGATGTTTTTGATTTCTGTGGCATCTGTGGTGACAACTCATTTCTAATTTGGGTTATTTGTTTCCTTTCCTGCTTTTCTTTAGTAAGTTTAGCCAGTGGTTTATCAATTTTGTTGATCTTTTCAAAAAACCAGCTTTTGGTCTTTTTGATTTTTTCAATTGTTTTTCTATTCTCTAATTCATTTAGCTCTGCTCTAATCTTTATGATCTCCTTTCTTCCAGTGCCCGAGGGGTTCCTCTGTTGTTCTCTTTCTACTTGTTCAAGCTGTAGAGTTAGCTCCTTGATTTGGTTTCTTTCTTTCCCGATGTGTGCATTTATGGAGATAAACAGACCTCTGAGCACTGCTTTGGCTGTATCCCATAGGTTCCGGTAGGAAGTGTTTTCGTTCTCATTGGAATCCACGAATTTCTTTAATTGATCCCTGATTTCCTCTATAACCCATGTTTTTTTGAGCAAGATGTTGTTCAGTTTCCAAGAGTTCCACTTTCTATCTCTGTTTTTTCTGCTATTGATTTCAACTTTGATGGCTTTATGATCTGAGAAGATGCTTTGCAATAATTCAATGGTATGGATTTTGTTGAGCATTGCATTATGGCCTATCACGTGGTCAATTCTGGAGAATGTTCCATGTGCACTGGAGAAGAAGGTGTAGTTGTCTGCTGATGGGTGGAAAGTTCTGTATATATCAATGAGGTTTAGTTGGTTAATTGTGTCAATGAGGTCTTCTGTATCTTTACTGAGCTTTTTTCTAGATGATCTGTCTAGTAATGAGAGTGGAGTGTTGAAGTCTCCCACTATTATTGTGGAATCATCTAACTCTCTTTTGAGCATAGTTAGTGTTTCTTTGACATATTTAGGTGCTCTGACATTAGGTGCATAAATGTTTAATATAGTTAAGTCTTGCTTGTGTACTGAACCTTTCAGCAGTAAATAGTGTCCATCTTTGTCCACGATGGTGGATTTGACGTTAAAGTTGATTTTGTCTGAGATTAGAATTGCCACCCCTGCTCTTCTTTGTTCATTGTTACTTGATACATATTCTTCCAATGTTTAATTTTCAGTTTGTTCCTGTCTTTAGGTCTCAAGTGAGTTTCCTGTAGACAACATATGGATGGGTCATGTCTTTTGATCCAAGATGACACTCGGTGTCTCTTTACTGGAGCATTCAGTCCATTCACATTCAATGTAATTATTGATAGGTATGTGTTCACTGCTGCCATTGTGATATGTTTATTTTTATGTTGATGTTTTCTCCGTTGTTCTTATTAGTCTGTTCTGAGACACTCTTTTTTGTGAGTTGATTTCTCACCTTTTTCAGAGCTGGTTTTATAGTTGTTGAGACTCGTGTGTTAGATTTCTTGAAATGGTAGGATACATCTTTGTTGTGCTTTACAGCTGCCCCTATGAACCCCCTTAATAAACTATTTATAAACCCAATTTTAATTACTACCAGTCTGGTCATCTTCCTCTCCATCTGGAAGGACTATAACGACTGTAGTACATCCCTCTTTTATTATGATGACACCATAGTTTTCATAATGATCACTGGATTGCTTCTTTCCAAATCAAAGCTGTGATTTACTTTGGAGCCTTCCCTAAATGAGTATTGAGTAGTGTGTCGTTCTAAAATATAAAGTTAGTGGTTTCGTTCTTCTAAGCCAAAGCCAAGAACTTCTTTCAGTATTTCTTGTAGTTTGGGTTTGGTTTTTACAAAGTCTCTTAGTTTCTGTTTATCTGGAAATGTCTTAATTTCATTTTCATGTTTGAAAGACAGTTTTGCAGGATATATAATTCTTGGTTGGAAGTTCTTCTCCTTCAAGACTTTGAATGTGTCGTGCCACTGTCTCCGTGCCAGCATGGTTTCTGCTGAGAAATCTGACGAGAGCCTACAGGGTTTCCCTCTGAATGTTAGCTTTGCCTTGAGTCTTGCTGCCTTTAAGAGTTGTTGCTTGTGCTTCACTTTGTTAAGCTTGATTATAATATGCCTTGGAGTCTTTCTTTTGAGATCTATATTGGGTGGCGTACGATATGCATCTGAGATGTCTATATTCTCTTCCTTCATGATTTCTGGGAAGTTTTCTGTCAGCAGCTCAGCAACAATATTCTCTGTGTTCTCAGATGTCTCACCCTGTTCAGGGACTCCAATTAATCGAAGGTTGTTCCTCTTAATAGAGTTCCACATGCTTCTTAATGTTTCTTCATTTTTCTTGTTTCTTTTTTATGATTTCTGCTCATAGACACTGGCATCAGTAGCCCTGTCTTCCAAGTCAGAAATTCTTTTTTCCATTTGTTCCATTCTGTTTTCTTGGGTTTGCATGGAAGCTTCTATGTCTTTGATTTTGTTCTTGATCTGTTGGATTTCAGAGTACTGGTGTTCCGTCAGATCAAACAACTTGCTTAATTTTTCATTTTGTTCTGCTGCATTTTGTATAAGGTCTAGAAGGGCCCTGTATATAATCAATTTGTATTCACTTCCTGATGCTTTCATAAAAGTTTCTTCATCTGGAAAACTCCTTGGTTGCTTTGTTTGGGAGCCTTCCGTAGCCATGAGTGATTGCTTGTATGCCACAACTGTCTGTTGCTTTTTGGGTCCCATGTGAGAATATAGAGGCTGGAAGAGGTACTGTGAGGATGGACTGCAAATGTTTCTCTAGGCTGTCTTCAAATGTAAAGCAAAAGGTATCTGACCAGTTCACAAGTCAGTTAGGTTTTCAGGTGTAGAGGTCCCTCTTCTCATCTGACAAAGTAAGCGCCACTGTATCCAACCCCAGATGATAACAAACTAGTTCAGAATACAGCACTGCTAGTGCCCTGGTGGCCTCTGCTGACAGGGCCTAGCCTTATCCAACACTGCGTCGAGTACTGGTTTTGTGATACAAAAGCGCTCTCTTGTCGGCAGGGTCTGGCTCCCAAGCTAAGAATTAGGTCCAGCTGCAGCCACCGTACCCAAGATGGCGTCCTCCACACAGGCAGCAGACAGGGGGGCTAAAGGTGCCCAGAGGCAGCGATTCCCCTGCTTCTGTTACAGGGCCCCCAACGTAGGCAGCACTATGCAAAATCAGTACTTTTCTGATGGAGAAGCGCTGTCCCGTTTGCAGGCGCTGGCTCCCAGGCTAAGAACGAGGTCCCGCTAAAATCTCGGTACCAACATGGCGTCCCGCACCCTGACCACGGAGTTCCACACAAACCCCACTGAGGCAGCTACAAAACGAAAGGCTCAAAGTGTCTAGATTAACAGAGTCCCGAGCCTGGCTCTCAGAACATGGGAATTTCGCCTGCCTCTTCCCCCAGCAGCGCGTCTGAGTCCAGCCGCCGGGCAAGGCCCAGCTCTGCCCGCCAGCCGAGACCGAGGAAAAAAAAGTCAAACTGGTGCGTTTACCTTCTGTCCGTGAGAGCCGGGGCTAGCGAGGAGCGGGACTCAGCGAGAGAGAGGAGATTTTTCACTGAATGGTATGAAGTCCCAATTAAGAGCTCTGTGCCGTGTCCTGAGGGTGATTAGGTGATCAGAAGGCTCTGTTTGATTGTCAGTTCAGGTCTTGGTTTCCAGAGGGATAGAAGGAGACGTGGGCTTAGTCGGCCATCTTGCCTCTGCTTTGATGAATTCTCAGATTTAAGTTCCCACAGGACTGGGCAGTATTTTGTTCTGTTGTACATAGAGTCACTGTGAGTTGGAACCTACTCGGGGGACGAAGCCACATAATAATGCTACAACAGGAATTGAGAGAATATCAACTGAGATGTTTCAATAAACAGATGCAGTACTGCAAGCCTGCACTTGCCAGTGCTCAGAAATCGGGAGGACTGCTACCTCTCCGACCCACTACAAGTGATCCAATCGAGAGAAAGGTTATCAAACAGAACATAGAGATTACTGAAAATATCAAATGCGAGTAAAATTTTGCTGAAAATCATTGTGCTGTGATTACTTTCCTTTGTGTGAGACATTTCTAAGCCATGACCCTGTAACTAATACTCAGGTGACTGAGCAGGACAGTGTGATAGTGCAGTTGAGATTCACTAAGAGGATTGGTCCTTATCTCCTTAAGTGAGAGCTCATTCCAGAGCAGTGACAGAGATTATGCAACCCTCTAGGTAGAATGGCCTTGAGCTGACAGAGCATTCTTTGGGCCGGGATCACTGTGCTGTAAAGTTCTCGGAAGCAGGTGCTAGAGAGTGTGCAAGCTCGGAACTGCTGGCAAGAGAGACCTAGCAGCAGGAGGCACCATGATGGGCTTCCCAGCCCACAGAGACAGAAAGCTGAGGGCCTCTGATCAGTGGCTGAGGGCCAAGGAGAGACCTGCCTTCAGGAGGTGGGCAGAATAATCTGTGGGGAAACATACAATGGAAATCCTATGGAAAATGTAGTATCTCTTTGGAGTCCACAGCTGGGAATAACACAGAGAGCCTGAGGTCCTTGGTAAATAGTGGGACCAAAACTATCATCAAGCAATGAAGGATAAAAAGATCAAAGCACTGACAACATCCTGGGACAGAGGTAATTTCCTGAAGGTTGTTTTTCAGAACAAACCAGATGGAAGCAACTCTAAGGTCATGCACAGAAATTCCTGCTTGGACAACTATGTGTCCTTCCAATGGGAGCACCAGACACCTACCTTCAGGACCTGGGAATGGAACCCAAGAACGAACAAACTCTATGCACAAACACCCCACAGGGAGTCCTGCTAGCAGCTCCAGAAAGCCCCAGAAAAGGAACTGTCTAGATTTTGTAACTGACCAGATCCCAAGTGACCTGGTTTGGGTTCAGGAGATCAGAGCAGAATTTCAGTCTCATGATGAGTGTGTAACTGCCTGCTCCTTCCCCAGGCACCAGGATGCCACCTTCAGGGCACCAAAATGTATTAGTACCTTAACAGACAGGGAAGGGGTCAGTCTCTATGAGTAGGGAAAGACCTGGTACTAAGCTTGTTGGGTTCCTTATGTTGCTAAGGGTAACAGGTTGTGTCATAGTCAGGAGTGGGAGGTAGGAAATAGCCTTTGGTTTCAGTTTTAGGGTTATACGTCAGCAACTGCATGATGGGTCCCCTCCCAAAAAATATGATAATGGTATGGAGATAGGATGAAAACAGGGACTCAGTTGTTTCTAGGTCCTCCTCCTGAGGTGGTCCGCACCAGTAGCCACATCTCAAAGTGCACGGAGGAAGTGTTACATCCGCAGTTACCCTTCCCAAACATTAATTAAGCATTTAGTGATCATGTGATGAGGCGGTCCGTGGTGGTGATCAGGTTCCCTAGCTAACCTTGTCATTTCCCCCTTGAGGAGACATGGGCCTGAAATCTTGAAGGGAATGTGGGAAGTCGACTCGCTCTAGCTACTTCCTGCTGTTTCGGGTTGTAGTCCTGCCTACCCGTCAGACCCATGTTCCTCAAGTATCCTGTCTTGAAAACACTGAGAGGCCTGATCTACCTACCACCTGGTTGCTGGTTATATGCTGCATATCCATGTAGGACCAGGAGATTCACTAGGAATGGCTGGAGCTTGGAGCTGTGTCTTTTTTCTTAGAAGCCGAATTCAAGATGTGTTCTATGCTGTCCTGGACCTGGCCAGATTTATTATCATAAAAACAACACTATTCTTTGAGATACAGGCAGGTGCTTCCCTCAGGTGCTGTGAGAAGGTCAAGGACATCAACATGGGACACTATCACTGCTAAGACCATGGGCAAGGAGACATGGGTCACAGTCAAGTTATCCCGGCACATCATCATGGGCGAAGAGGTAGCCGAGCAAAGAGCTGAAAAGAGCCAACAGACATCCTCTAACCTCCTGACACTATGCCCAGAGATAAAAATCATGAAGGATGCCCACAATCGAAAGAGTTTAATGCTGTTGCAAGTCATACAGAGTAACATCATCTTTCCTGTAGTGATGGAGTATGGAACTGGAGGGGACTTGCATGATCATCTGGAGACTCACGGCTTCATGAGTGAAAAAAAGGCCCAGAAAAAACTCCATCAATTAGTGTAGGCCCTACAAGTATGACACAACATGTGTGTTGTACACACTCACGCCGAACCAGGAAAAGTCCTCTTAGATGACAGGAAGAACACCAACTTGCTGACTTGGATTTTGGAACTGAATTCACCAAGGGGAAAAGGCTGAACACCTTCTATGGGAGTCTCCCTTTTTATGCTCCAGAACTCTTACCTGGAGAAAAGTACCAGGGACACCCCTGTGGATGTATGAAGTCTGGGTTTCATGTATTTCATGGTAAGTGGATCTCTGCCTTTTCACGGAGATGCCCTAACTGAGCTATGAAAGTAGGTACTGGAGAAGAATATAGTATTCCTTTCCACACGTCTATGTCACATGAACACTTGCTGAGTTAAATACTCATTTGTCGCCCACTTGCTCCATTTTAACTATACCACAAGGGTATCTCTTATCCTACAGTCCATTAGTCTTTGACACCACACTGAACATGCCGCAGAGCCACTGAGCATTTCCTGCTGAGGAGGAAATCTATGTGGGACACTACCACCTCTTAAGAACCATTAGCAAGGGGACATCTGCCAGAGTCAATTTACCCTGGCACATCAACACCAGCAAAGAGGTAGTCTAGAGAAGAGTTGAAAAGAGCCAACAGACATCCTCCAACCTCCAAACACTAGACCCAGACGTAAAAATCATGAAGGATCTCCATCACTGAAATATTTTAAGGCTGTTTCAAGCCATAGAGAACAACAACATCTCGGGTATAGGGATGGAGTATTTAACTACAGGTGAACATTTGGAGGCTCAGAGCTTCATGAGCAAAAAAGAGGTGCCCAAATAATCTGCCAAACAGAGTTGGCCTTACAGGTTTGCCACAACAACTGTCTTGTACATAGGAATATCAAAGTGGAATATGTGCTCTTGGATGAGAGAAGGAACATCAAACTTGCTGCCAGTGGTTTGAGAACTGAATTCACCAACGGGAGCGACCTGAACACATTCTGTGGCAGTCTCCATTAGGTCGCCTAGAACTCCAACAAGGAGAAAAGTACCATCGACCCCCCTGGGACGTGTGGAGCCTGGCAACCACCATGCACTTCATGGTAAGTGGATCTCTGCCTTTGCATGGAGAGACCTCATCTGAGCTATCAAAGCAGGTACTGGAGGAAGAACACGACATTCCTCTCCACATGTCTACACCATGTGAACACTTGCTAAGCCAAACAGTCATTTGGGATGCAAGAAAGACAGCATATCAGAGGAGACGCTACAAGTTCTGTAAGTGACTACGGATAATGAAGGAAAACAAAAGGGGTTCGTGAAGCCACGCCTGGACTATGAAGACTCCCAAAGTGAACACAGCTGAAAGGCAGAAAGAATTTCTTGACTTGCTGCTGAATCAAAGATACAGCGTGGTGACTGGCACCTCTCTGATCCCGGTCACAACACATCTGAGATGGACAGTCATGCCAGTACCATGGAACCCCAGGGTGCAGCACATGGCACTGATAGCCACACACCTTTCTCACTCCATGAGGTACGTCTTACCATCTATGCTAAACCCAAACGTGAGACCCGTAACAGTGGAGGATGAAGAGTGCCTGTTCCACTGAGCCCAAGGAGACGATACAGGAGATCTGTCAAGTGCTGCACACCCACTGACAGGTACACACTGCTGTGTATGAACAGCACACCAAGACTGCAGGACTTTGTTCAGTGGAGGATGGAGGTGTGCACACTGCTTGTGTGGACCCTCAACAAGGGGAAAGGGAAGGGAATTTCAGGCATCTCTGAGGCCATCAGTAGCATCGACTGAAAAAGGAGGAGGGAGTATGTACCTTATAATGCTGCCAGCAGTTGCCAGGGACAAAAGAGTTCACAGATTTAAGTTTCTACAGGACTGGGCAGTGTTTTGTTCTGTTGCACACAGGGTCACTGTGAGTTGGAACCTACCTGACAGGATCAACTGACGCAACACCACAACAACACAAACTGAGAGAACATCAGTTGAGATTTTTCAATACACAGATGCAGTACGGCAAGTCCTCACTTGTCTGTACACAGTACATTTTCATTTAATCATAATTAAAAAAAAAAGAAAAAGAAATCTGGACGACAGCTACCTGGCCAACCAGCTATAGCTGATCCTTTCTTACACTCATTCCAAAGAAAGGTGATCAAGCAGAACACAGAGATTACTGAAAAGTCTCACTAATATCAAAAATGAGTAAAGTATGGCTGAAGATTATTGAGCTGTGACTAACAATGTTTTGTGAGGCTTTTCTAGTGCTGGCCTTGTAACTCCTACCCAGGTCATCCAGCAGGACAGTGTGATAGTGCAGTCGAGGCCCACTAAGAGGACAGGTCAGTATCTCCTTAAGTGAGAGCTCATTCCAGAGCAGTCAGGGAGATTTGGCCACCACCAAGGAAGAACGGCCTTGAGCTGAGAGAGCATTCTTTGGGTGCAGGATCACTGTGCTGTAAAGCTCTTGGAAGCAAGTGCTAGACAGAGTGCCAGCTCAGAGCTGGTGGCAGGAGAGACCTAGCAACAAGAGACATTATGGTGGGCTTCCCAGCCACAAAGGCAGAAAGCTGAGTGTGCCTTTGGTCAGAGGCTGAGGGCCAGGTAGAGCCCTGCCTTCAGGAGGTGGGCAGAATAATCTGTGAGGAAACACAGAATGGAACTCCTATGGAAAATCTGGCATCTCTTTGAAGTCCGCAGCTGGAAGTAATACAGAGACCCTGAGGTCCTCTGTAAATAGTGGGGCCAAAGCTATCATCAAGCAATAAAGGATAAAAAGAGCAAAGCATTAATAACATCCTGGGACACTGAGATAAGTCCGAGCCCCCAAATTATGTAAATTACCTCAAGGTTGTTTTTCAGAACAAACCAGATGGAAGCAACTCTAAGGTCATGCACAGAAACTCCCACTTCAATAGCTACATGTCCTTCCAATGGGAGCACTAGACAGCCAATCAGGACCTGGTGATGAAACAAAAGAACCAAGAAACTGCATGCACAACACCCTCTAAGAAGTCCTGCTACCATTCCCAGACAGCCCCCAAGAACGGAACTCTCTAGATCCTGTAACTGATTCAATCCCAAGTGACCTGGTTCGGGTTCAGGAGATCAGAGCAGCAATTTCTGTCTCCAGACGGGAGGATAACTGGGCCACCCATCCCCCAGGCACCAGGACGCAACCTTCACGGCAGCAAAACTTACTAAGTCCAAGTACCTCACAGACAGGGAAGGGCTCAGTCTCTGTGAGTGGGGCAAGACCTGGTACAAAGCTTGTAGGGTTCCTTATATTGGTAAGGGTAACAGGTAGTGTCATAGTCAGGAGGGGTAGGCAGGAAACAGCCTTTGGTTTCTGTTTTAGGGTTATACGTCAGCAACTGCATGAGGGAGCCCCTCCTGAAGAGTAAGATAATGATACGGAGATAGGAATAAAAAATAGGGGCTAACTCATTTCCAGATCATCGGCCTGAGGTGGTATCCATACATAGCCACATCTCAAACTGCCAGGAGAAATTGTTACATCTGCAATTACCCTTTTCAAATGCTGATTGGGTATTTAGCAATCATATGATGAGGTGGTCTATGGTGGTGATCAGGGTCCCTGGCTACCCTTGTTTCTTCCCCCTTGAGTAGACACGGGCCTGAAATCCTGAAGGAAATGTGGGAAGTTGACTGGCTCTGGCTACTTCCTGCTGTTTGGGGTTATAGTCCTGCCTGCCCGTCAGACCCATGTTCCTCAAGTACCCTGTCTTGAAAACACTGAGATGCCTGATGTACCTACCGCCTAGTTGGTGGTTCTAGGGCTGCATATTCGTGTAGGAGCAAGAGATTTGCTAGGAATCTCAAGCAAAGAGCTGAAAAGAGCCAAAAGAAATCCTCTAACCTCCTGACACTACACCAAGAGATAAAAATCATGAAGGATCTATACAATCCAAATACTTTAATGCCATTTCAAGCCATAGAGAAAAACACCATCTTTGGTATACTGATGGAGTACAGAGCGGGAGGAGACTTCTGTGATCATCTAAGACTCATGGCTTCATGAGTGAAAAAAAGGCACAGAAAAAATTTTGTCAGTTAGTGTATGCCCTACAGCTGTGAAACAAGAAATGTATTGTGCACAGAGACATCAAACGAGAAAATGTGCTCTTGTATCATAGAAGGAAAACACCAAACTTGCTGAACTTTGGTTCTGGAACTGAATTCACCACAGACAGCAAGTTGAACACTTCCTGTGGGAGTCTCCCTTATTATGTTCCAGAACTCGTACCTGGATAAAAGTTCCATGGACACCCTCGTGGGTGTGTGGAGCCTGGGAGTCACCCCATATTTCATGGTAAGTGGATCTGCACCTTTTCACAGAGATGCCTTAAATGAGCTACGAAAGTGGGTACTGGAGGAAGAGTCTAATATTCCTTTCTGTATGTCTATGTCATGTGAACACTCACTGAGTCAAGTATTCGTTTGTCACCCACGTGCTCCACTTTAACCACACCACAAGGGCACCTCTTATCCAAAATCCCATTAGTCTTTGACACCACATTGAACAAGCCACAGAGCCACTTATCATTTCCTGTTGAAGAGGAAATCTATGTGGGACATTACCAACTCCTAAGAACCACTGGCAAGGGGACTGTTTTAGTCACCTAGTACTGCTCTAACAGAAAATACTACAGTGGATAGTTTCACGAAGACAAACTTTATTGTCATAGTCCTGGAAGCCATAAATCTGTTCCTAAGTTATAAGTCCACTCAACAAGAGAAATTATCATAGTACGGTGGGTAGAGTCTAAATTCAAGGAGAGCATCTTTGCACAGGAACCTCAGGTCCAAAGGATGCGCTCTGCTCTCGGTGCTGCCGTCTTAGTGGCACGAGGTTCCCAATTCTCTGTGCTCACTTCTCTCCCATATGTTCCACAGCTGGTAACTTGAGTCCTGCCTCACCAGGACAACTGCTGCCCAGTCTCCATCATCAGTTATCACAGAGGCAGGATTCACAATACATAGGAGGAATGGCACCATACTGGGACTCATAGCCAAGTGAAATCAATATATACGTTCTTGGGGGGACACAGCGCAATCCATGACAGCTACACTGGCCAGAGTCAATTTTCTCTGGCACATCAACACTGCCAAGAGGTAGCCAAGAGAAGAGCTGAAAAGAGGCAACAGACATCCTCCAACCTCCAAACACTAGACCCACAGATAAAAATCATGAAGGCTCTGCATCCTTGAAGAATTTTATGGGGTTTCAGGCTGTAGAGAATAACAACATCTTTGGTACAGTGATGGAGTACACAACTACAGGTGTCTTGTGTGATCATCTGGAAACTCATAGCTTCATGAGCTACAAAGAGCCCCCCCAAATATTCTGCCAATTACAGCTGGCCTTACAGGTTTGCAACAACTGTTGTACATAGGGATACCAAATCAGAATATGCGGTCTTGGATGAGAGAAGGAACATTAAACTTGCTGACATTGGTAGTCTGAGAACTGAATTCACCAATGGGAGCAACCTGAACACTTTCTATGGTAGTCTCCATTACTGTGCCTAGAACTCCTACAAGGAGAAAAGTACCACGGACCCCCTTGGATGTGTGAAGCCTGGAAATCACTGTAAACTTCAAGGTAAGTGGATCTCTGCCTTTCTAAGGAGAGACTTTAACTGAGCTATCAACTCAGGTATTAGAGGAAGGATATGACTTTCCTCTCCACATGTCTACACTATGTGAACACTTGCTAAGCCAAATAGTGATCTGTGACTCAAGAAAGACAGCCCTATCAGAGGACCTGCTAAAATTTATATACAGGAATATGGATGATGCAGACAAACAAAAGGTGTATGTGAAGCCCCTCCCAGACTATGAGGACCCCTGATGAATTGAGGCCAAAGTGAACACAGGTGAAAGGCAGAAAGAATTTCTTGACCCGCTGTTGAACCAAAAATACAGTGACGTGGTGGGCACCTATCTGATTCCAGGTTACAACACATCTGAGATGGACAGTCATGCCAGTACCGTGGAACCCCAGGGTGCAGCACATTGCACTGATAGCCACACACCTTTCTCACTCCATGAGGTGCATCCTACCATCTATGCCAAACCCAAACGACATAGTTACAATGTACCTGTGCACTCCCACCTGTGACTACTGTTTCTACAATATTTTGAAGAGTCTACCACATAGAAGGAAAGGAGTCTCCACCATATGTGTTTCTCCCTGCATCTCCCTGACACTCTTTCCTGTACCAACAACCTAGGAGAGCCTGGACAGAGCCCAACCCAACCTGGGGACTGTGTCCCAACATAAGAATAGTGTGGAAACACAACCCAGTGTAATTCCCACATGTGTTTCTGTGGCTACCTCCTCTGCCCAGACCATCGTTAAGAATGGTAGAGCCCCAGTGGAAACTGGTTTTGCACAGGGAGTGTCATAACTAAGATCCTTAAATGACAAGCAGCTGCAGGAGGTATCTGACCAGACTGTGACCCCAGCCCCTTCCCAGGTCAACAGCCAGGACCAGCAGAGTGCCACCACGATGCACTTTAGGCTCAGAAGAAGGTATCATTGTTGTATCTGTATCAACAGGGAACCCCAGACTGTGACCTCAGCCTCTCCCTCTGTCACTTTGGGAGTCACCTTGTATTTCATAGTAAATGGACTTCTGCCTTTTCATGGAGAAACCTCAACTGAGCTACGAAAGCAGGTATTGCAGGAAGAATATGATACTGCTTTCCACATATCTACACCATGTAAACACTTTCTGAACCAAAGATTTGTGACACAAGAAAGACAACCACGGTCAGAGCACATTCTAGAGCATCTACACTCAAGGTAAACACTAAACAAAAACAGAAGGTGGATGTGTAGCCATTCCTGGACCACGAGGACCCCAGGTGCATTGAGGCCACAGTGAACATGGATTACAGGCAGAAAGAGAGTCATGGCTCACTCTTCAATCAAATACAGAATAATGTGATGGGCACCTATCCGATCCTAGGTCACAACACATCTGAAATGGGGTGTCACGCCAGTACTGAGAAACTTCAGACTACAGCATACAGCACTGATAGCCACACAACTGTCTAATCCTGTGAGGGACATCCTACTATCCATAGTAAACCCAAACAACATGGTTACAGGGAACCTGCCATCCCCGCATATGGCTACTGTTACTACAGTATTTTGAAGAATCAAGCTGATCAAAGGAAAGGGTCCTCCACGGTTATGTGCTTCTCCCTCCATCTCCCCTGCAACATCCTTTGTGCACCAACAACTCGGGATAGCCTGGGCAGAGCCTCACCAAACTCTGGGACTGTGTGCCAAGGTGAGAAAGTGGGGTTCCAGAACCCAGCAGAGTCCCCGCCTGTGTTTCCATGGCTGCTACCTCGGCTCAGACCATCAGTGAGAATGATAGATCCCCAGGGGAAGCCAGTTTCCTATACGCAGTGTTACAACTTAAAGGATGAGTTCACACGGGAGCGAACTGACCAGACTTGACCCCAGCCTCTGCCTCTCTCATCCTCAGAGTTACCCTGTACGTCACGGTAAGTCGATCTCTTCCTTTTCATGGACAGACCTTCACTGAGCCACAAAATCAGGTAATGTAGGAAAAACATGATACTCTTTTCACATGTATACGTCATGTGAACACTCGCAGAGGAAAACAGTCATTCATGACCAAGGAAAATGAGCCAGCCCTATCAAAGGACATGCGAGAACATCCATGGATACAGATGAATGAAGGAGAAAAACAAGATGTGCAGCCACTTCTAGACTTTGAGGAATGCCCAGTGAACTGAGGCCAAAGGCAACATGGGTTACAGGCAGAAATAGATTCTTAACTCACTGCTGAAAGAAAAATACAGTGATGTGATGGGCACCTACCTGATTCTAGGTCCCAACACATCTGAGATGGAGAGTCAGGCCAGTAGCACGGAACCCCAGTGTGCGGCACACTGCACTGACAGCCACACATCTTTCTCAACCCATGAGCTACATCCTACCATCCATGCTAAATCCAAACAACGTACATACACAATACCTGCCATTCCCACCTACGACTACTGTTTCCATAACGTTTTCAACAATCTAGCTGATAAAAGGAAGGGGGCCTCCATCAAATGTGCTTCTCCCTGTGTCCCTTGTAACGTCCTTCCTGCCCCAACAACCCAGGTTAGCCTGGGCAGAGTTCAACCAAAACAATGAGTTGCGTTCCAAGGTTAGAAAAAGTGTGATGGTGGAATCCAGCGGGTTCATGGTGTGTGCTTCCACGGCTGCCTCCTCCACCAAGACCATCAGTAAGGATGGCGGAGCCCCAGAAGAACCCAGTTTCCCACAGGGAGTGTCACAACTAAGATCCTTCATTGATGAGCAGATATGGGAGGGACCTGACCAGATGGTGAACCCAGCCTCTCCCTCTGTCCCTGGGAGTCACCCTGTACTTCATGGTCAATGGATCTCAGCCTTTCCAGGGAGAAACTTTAACTGAGCTACGAAAAGGGGCGGTGCCTGAAGAATATAATAGTCCTTTTCCACATGTCTATGCCACGTGAACACTTATTGAGCCAAATACTCACTGGTGACCCAAGAAAGAAAGGCACATCAGTGGACATCTTAGGATATCCACAGATGAAACTGATGACGAAGAAAACAAAAGGTGTATGTGTAGCCACTTGGAGATTGTGAGGACCCCTCATATTGAAGTCACGGTGAACAGGCAGGAAGAGACACACTACTCACTCTTGAATCAAAAATACAGTCACGTGAAGGGCACCTATCTGATCAAAGCTCACAACAGATATGAAATGGAGAGTCACACCACTACCAAGAATCCCCAGGCTGCAGCACAGTGCACTGACAGACACACACTCTTTCATCCCATGATGAACATCATACTAACTGTGCTAAACTGAAATGGAGTCGTTAGACCGTCCCTTCCATTCCCACTTATGACTACTGTTCCTGCAAAGCTTGGAAGAGTCTAGCTGATAGAAACAAAGGGGTCTCCATGGTACGTGCTTCTCCCTGAGTCTCCCGTGCAGCATCCTTCTTCCTGCACCAACAACCTGGGATCGCCTGGGCAGAGTCCAATTAAACCATGAGGACTGTGCGCCAAGGTGACAAAAAACGTGGTGCCACAACCCAGCACAGTCCTCGCAAGAGTTTCTGTGGCAACCTTCTTAGCCCAGACCATCAATAAGAATGATGGAGCCCTAGTGGAGAACACTTTCTGCCAGCCTCTCCTTCGGTCAACAGCCAGGACAAGTAGGGTGTCACTGGGAGATTCTTTAAACTCATAACTTCGTTGGAATTTCATCAAAAGGGAACAAAAGCTATGTGACAGCAAAGTTGTAGAAGAGACCCTCAAATCTCAAGAGGCCAAGCACCAGTCTCTCAAGTTTAAGTGGAGGATCAAAATCACCAGTTCCATGGAGCCCAACGAAACGAAGCGGGAGGATCCGCCAAGTGGTGGACACCCACCGACAAGTACACGCTGCTGTGTATGAGCAGCACATGAGGACTGCAGGACTTTGCTCAGTGGAGGATGGAATTGTGCACACTGCCCCTGTGGACTCTCAACCAGGGAAAGGGGAGAGAATTTCAGGCATCTCTGAGGCCTTCAATAGCATCGCCTCGAAAATGAGCAGGGAGCATGTACTTTGCAATGCTGACAGCAGTTGCCTGGGACAAATGAGGAGTTCACACATAGAAGCTCCCACATGATCAGGCAGTGTTGTTGTACATAGTCACTATGAGTTGGAACCTACTCGAGGGGAGCAGTGTTTTGTTCTGTTGTACACAGAGTCACTATGAGTTGGAACCTACTCGAGGGGAGCAAACCACGTAACAATGCCACAAGAGGAATTCAGAAGAGATCAACTGAGACATGCTCCCCGTCCCCCAGGCACCAGGATGCTACCTTCATGGCAGCAAAATGTATTAAGTCAATGTACCGTAAAGACAGGGAAGGGGTCAATCTCTATGAGTGGGGAAAGGCCTGGTACAAAGCTTGCAGGGTTCCTTATATTGGTAAGGGTAAAAAGTACTCTCCTAGTCAGTAGGGGTAGCTAGGAAATAGCCTTTTGTTTCAGTTTTAGGGTTATACATCAGCAACTGCATGATGGGTTCCCACCTGAAAGAGAAGATAAATGGTATCGTGACAGGATTAACACAGGGGATAGGTCATTTCTAGACTATCCTCCTGAGGTGGTACCTGTATATAGCCACATCTCAAACTGCCAGGAGGTCACAACTGCAATTACCCTTCTCAAACATTGATTGTTTAGTGAACACATGATGAGGTGGTCTGTGGTGGCGATCAAGTTCCCTAGCTACCTTGGTCACTTCTCCCTTGAGGAGACATGGGCCTGAAATCTTGAAGGGAATGTGGGACGTCGACTCGCTCTGGCTACTTCCTGCTGTTTGGGGTTGTAGTCCTGCCTACCCGGCAGACCCATGTTCCTCAAGTACCCTGTCTTGATAACAGTGGGATGCGTGATCTACCTACTGCCCCGCTAGGGGTCATAGGCTGCATATCCTTGTAGGACCATGAGATTCACTAGCAATGGTTGTAACTTAGAGCCATGTCTTTTATCTTAGAAGCCAAATTCAAGATGTGCTGTATGTTGTCGTGGACCCAGCCAGACTTATTAACATAAAAACAACACTGTTCCTTGAGACATAGGCAGGTGCTGTCCTCAGCTTCTGTTAAAAGGTCAAGGGAATCAATGTGGGACACTATCACCAGCTAAGACCATCGGCAAGTGGACGTGGGTCAGAGGCAAGTTTTCTTGGCACATCATCAAGGGCGAAGAGGTAGCCAAGAAGATTTGAGAAGAGCCCAGAGACATTCTCCAACCTCCTGACACCATACCCAGAGTTAAGTATCACAAAGGGTCTCCAGGATCCAAATATTTTAATGCTGTTGCAAGTCATAGAGAATAAGAACGTCTTTGGTATAGTGATGAAGTACGTAACCGCAGGGGACTTACTGATCATTTATAGACTCATGACTTCATGGGCCAGAAAGAAGCCCCCAAAATATTCTGCCAATTAGTGTTGGCCCTACAGGTTTGTCACACAACTGTGTTACACATGGGGTTATCACACCAGAAACCATGTACTTGGATGAGAGAAGAAACATCAAACTTGCCGACATTGATTTGGGAACTAAATTTACCAAAGGGAGTGAGCTGAGTACTTTCTGTAGCAGTCTCCATTGTTATGATCAGAACTCCTACAGGGAGAGAAGTACTACGGACTCTCTTGGACGTGTGGAGCCTGGAAGTCACCCTATACTTCATGGTAAGTGGATCTCTGCCTTTTCATGGAGAGACTTTAACTGAGCTACCAAAGCATGTACTGGGGGAAGAACATGACATTGCTTTCCATGTGTCTATGCCACGTAAATGCTTGCTAAGCGAAATATTCATTTGTGACACAAGAAAGACAGGCACATCAAAGGACACGCTAGAACAGCCACAGATGAATATGGATAACGAAAAACACAAAAGCTGGATGTGCAGACACTCCCAGGCTATGAGGATCCTCAGTCCATTGAGGCCATGGGGAACATGGGTTACAGGCAGGAACAGATTCAGGACTCTTGAATCAAAAGTACAGTGAGGTCATGGGAACCAATCTGGTTCTATGTTCCAACATATCTGAGATAACAGACTCATGCTAGTCCCGTGGAACTAACCCCAGAGTGCAGCATGCTGCACTGATAGTCAGGCCTCTTTCTCATCCCATGAGGTATATTCTACCATTCATGCTAAATCCAACTGACGTAGTTACACCGTTCCTGCCATTCCCACCTATAACTTCTATGATGCTCCAAAGAGTCTAGCAGAAAGAAGGGAAGGGGATTCTATGGTATATGCTTCCTCCTCAGCCAAGTCCTTCATGCACCAACAACCCAGGATAGCCTGGGCAGAACCCAACCAAACCTCAGGACTGAGTCCCAAGCTGAGGAAAAATGCAGTGTCACAAGCCAATAGATTCCCTGTGTGTGTTTCCATGGCTGCCTCCTCCACCAAGACCATCAATAAGAATGGTGGAGTCCCAGCGGAAACCAGTTGCCCACGATCCTTATTGATGAGCAGGTCTGGGAGGTACCTGAGCAGACAGTGAACTCAGCCTCTCCCTCTGTCACTGGGAGTCACCCTGTACTTCATGGTAAGTGGATCTCAACCTTTCCATGGAGAAACCTTAACTGAGCTACAAAAGGAGGCACTGGAGAAAGAACACGAAATTCCTTTCTACATGTCCATGCCATGTGAACACTCATGGAAAAAATACTCATCGGTGACCCAGGAGAGAGAGCCACTTCAGAGGACATCCTAAGACATCCAGAGATGAACACTAAGGATGAAGAAAACAGAAGATGTAGGTACAGCCACTCCCAGACTATGAGGACACCTGGTGTATTGAGACCACAGTGGACATGAGTTAGAGACAGGAATAGATTCATTACTCATCCTTGAATCAAAAGCACAGTGACATAATGGGCACCTATCTCATCGTAGTTCACAACACCCATGAAATAGAGTCATGCCGCTACCAAGGATCCCCAGGCTGCAGCACACTGCACTGACAGCCACACTTTTCTCATCCCATGACGGACATCCTTCCACTCGTGCTAAACGCAAACGGGGCTCTTATACCATACCTGCCATTCCCACCTACGACGACTGTTTCTACAATGCTTTGAAGAGTCTAGCTGATAGACAAGGGGGTCTCCATAGTATGTGCTTCTTCCTAAGTCTCCCTGGCAAAGCCCTTCCTGCACTAACATCCCAGGATAGCCTGGACAGAGCTCAACCAAACCTGGGGACTTTGTGGCATGGTGAGAAAAACTGCAGAGCAACAATCTAGTAGACTACATATGTATGTTTCCATGGCTGCCTCCCCCATCCAGATCATCATGAAGAAGGATGGAGTCCCATGGGAATCCAGTATCCCACATGGAGGGTCACAGCTAAGATCCTGTAATGGTGAGCAGGTGTGGAAAGTACCTGATCAGACTGTGTCCCCAGCCTCTCCCTGAGTCAACCGGGGATTCACCTGCACATCATGCTAAGTGGATCTCTGATTTTTGATGGAAAGACCTTCACTGAGCTGTGAAAACAGGTATAAAAGGTATAATACGATATTCTTTTCCACAGGTCTACACCATGTTAACACTTCCTGAGCCAAATAATCATTTGGATCCAACAAAGAGAGTCACATCAGAGGACAACCTGGAACTTCTATGGATGAAGATGGATGATGAAAAGAAACAAAATATGTATGTGCAGCTACTGCCAGACAATGAATACCCCTAGTACACTGAGCCTGTGTTGAACTTGGACTATAGGCGGGAAGAGATTCAAGACTCATTCTGGAATCAGAACTACAATGACGTGGTGGTCATCAATCTGATCCTAAGTCATAATCAGCTGAGATATACAGTCATGCCAGTACTGTGGAACCCCAAAGTGCAGCACATGGCACTGATAGCCACGCACTTCTCTCAATCCATAAGAAATATCCTCCTGCCCATTCTAAAGCCAAACAAGTTAGTTACAATGTACCTGCCATTCCCATCAATGACTACAGTTATTTGAACTGTCTAGCTGGTAGAAGAAGCTCTACGCTTCTTCAGACTCCGTTACAAAGCCCTTCCCACAACAACTACCCACAACAACTTCCCACAACAACAGAAGAGCCTGGGTAAACCCCAACCAAACTTAGGTATTGTATGCCAAGCTGAAAAATAGTGTGGAGACACAAGCTAGGAGAGTCCTCACATGTGTTTCTGTGGCTGCCTCCTCCATCCAGACCATCAAGAAGAATGGTGGAGTCCCAGTGGAAACCAGTTTCCCACAGAGAGTGTCCCACTAAGAGCCTTCAATGATGACCAGGTACGGGAGGTGTCTGACTAGACTGTGACCCCAGCTTCTCCCTCTGTCCATAGCCAGCGAACAGCATTGTGCCACTACGAGGTTTTTAAGCTCATGAGAAGATAACTTGATCGTCCATGTGTCAAAAGGAAGGGAAGGTTTGTGACCACAGTGTTGTAGTGAGATACTCAAACTTGAGAGAGAAAGCCACGCTCTCTGAAGTCCACATGTTGTTGTTAGGATCCATTGACTCGGTTCCAGCTCATAGCAACCCTACGCACAACAGAATGAAACGCAGCCCGGTCTGGTGCCATGTCTACCATCGTTCTTATGCTTAAGCCCATCTTTGCAGCCACTGTCAATCTACTTCATCAAGGGTCTTCCTCTTTTTTGCTGACCCTCCACTCTATTAAAAATGATGTCCTTCTCCAGGGACTGAGCCCTCCTGACAACATGTCCAAACTATGTGAGACACAGACTCACCATTTTTTGCTTTCAAAGAGCACTCTGGTTGTACTTGTTCAGAACAGACCTGTTTGTTCTTTCAGCAGTTTGTGGTACACTCAAAAATTCTCCAATATTACAATTAAAAGGCAGCAGTTCTTCTGTCTGCCTTGTTCACTGTCTAGTTTTTACACGCATATGGTGCTATTGAAAAAACCACGGCTTGGGTCAGGCACACCTTAGTCATCACGGGGACATCTTTTCAATAACTGAAAGAGGTCCTTTGAGGCAGATTTTTCCAATGCAACGTGTCTTTTCATTTCTTCAGTGCTGCCTCCATGAGCACTGACTGTGGAACCAAGTACAACAGAATCCTTGACAACTCCAATCCTTTCTCCACTTATTACAATGTGCTTACTGGCCCAGTTGTGAGGATTTTTGCTTTCTTGATGTTAAGTTGCAATCCACATTGAAGGCTGTGGTCTTCCATCTTCCTCAGTGTTTCATATCCTCTTCACTCCCAGCAAGTAAGGTGATGTCATCTGCATAACACAAGTTCTTAATCCAATCCTGAAAACTCGTTCTTCATCTAATACAGGTTATGATACCTTATTTTGTCTTCTTGAGGATGAAAGCCACCAGTGCTATGAAGCCCAAGTGGATGATGGGGGATACCTGGCAATCGCTGGATGCCAATGGCCATGAGTGCAATCTCATCGACAAGTACACGTTACTGTGTATGAACGGTGTGCCCGCACAGCAGGACTTTGTTGAGTGGAGGGCAGATGTGTGAATCCTGCTTTGCTGGACTGTCAGTGGGCTCAAGCCCAGTGCCGTCAAGTTGGATCCGACACAGAGCGACCCTATGGGCTACAAGTGAAGAGAATTTCAGGCATCTCTGAGGCCCTCCATAACATGGCCTCAAAAATTTCCAGGGAGCTCACACTTTTAAAGGTGCTAGAAGTTGCCAGGGACAAAAGAGCAGTTCACAGAGTTAAGCTCCCACAGGATCGTGCAGTGTTTCCTTCTGCTGTGCACAGGGTCACCATGAGTTGGAGCTTACCTGACAGCGCCTAATAACATAACAACATGTAACAGGAATTGATGGAATACTAACTGGGATGTTTCAATGAGCGGAAGCAGTTTTGGAAGTCCTCACTTGTCTATACCCAGAAATCTGGAGGACACCTACCTGGCCAATCAACTACAAGTGACCATTTCATGCACCCATTCCAAAGAAATGTGATCCAACACAACATGAAGATTACTGAAGAACATTGTTAGAACTACACGAGTAAAATTCTGCTGAAGATCACTGTGCTGTGATTAATGACTTTTGTCGGAGGCTTTTCTAGCCACGGTCTTGTAAATCCCACCCAGGTGAGTGGGCAGAACAGTGTGACAGGGTAACTGAGGCCCACCAGGAGTATTGGTCAGTTTCTCCTTGAGAGGGAGCCCATTTTAGAACAGAGAGGATGATTCTGCCACCACCAAGGAAGAACGGCTTTGAGCTGACAGTACATTCTTCGGGCCTGGGATCACAGGGTTATAGAGCTTTTGGAAACAGGTGCTAGAGAGAGCCGAGAAGTGGTGGCAAGACAGACCTGGCAACAGGAGACACCATTATCGGTTTCCCAGTCCACAAAGACAGAAAGCTAAGTACTTTTGAGCAGTGGCTGAAAGCCAGGGAGAGCCTGCCTTTGGGAGGTGGGCAGAGTAGTCTGTGTGGAAACATACTATGGAAACCACTTTTGAGTCAACCAGCAGTGGGGAGTGAGACAGAGAGCCTGAGGGCCTCTGTAAAGGGTGACCAAAGCTATCAATAAGCAGGAAGAGAAAAAAGATCCAAGGATTTATAAAATCTTGGGACACTGAGGTAAGTACCAAACGATCATGCAAATTTCCTTGTTTGTCAGAACAAATCACATGGAACCCACTCCAGGCATCCAAAGAAAGTCCCACTTCAACCGCTACATGTCATTCCAATGAGGGCACCAGGGAGCTGTGATCAGGACCAGGGAACTGAACCAACTAACCAAGGAAACTGCATGTGCAAGACCCCATAGTAAGTCCTGCTACTAGTGCCAGAAACCCCTGTGGCAGGAACTATCGAGATCCTGTAACTACTCAGACTCCAAGTGGCCTGGTTCAGGTTTGGGGAGTTCAGGCTAGCAAGTGTAGTCTCTTGATGGGCAAAAAGCTGGGCTCCCTTAGCCCTAGGCATGAGGATGTAATCTTCATGGCCGCCGAGTTTTACTAAATGAAAGTACCTTGCAGAGACGGAATGGGTCAGTGTCCAAGAGTGGAGAAGGATCCAGTACAAAGCCTATACCAACATCAAAACCAAACTCAGTATCGTCAAGTCGACTGCAACTCACAGCAACCCATGTAGGGTTCCCTTTATTGTTGAGGGTAAGGGGTGGTGTCATAGTTGGTAGGGGGAGGTGATGACACAGCCCTACGTTCTGGTTGTAGGTTTACACGTCAGTAAATGCTTTATGGGACCCCTCCTGAAGAATATAGTAATGGTATGGACACGGACAGAAACACAGGCTATGTCATTTCTAGGTCATCCTCCTGAGGCGATACACATGTGTGAGCACGTCACAAACTGCCAGGAGGAACTGTTTCATGGGCAATTACTTATCGGAAGCATTGACTGGGCACTGAGTGACATATGATGAGGTGGTCTGTGGTAGCGATCAGGTTCCCTAGCTTTCCCCCTTGAGGAGACGTGGGCCTGAAATCTTGAAAGGAATGTTGGAAGTTGATTTGCTCTGGCCACTTCCTGCTGTTTGAGGTTATGGTCCTGTCTACCCCTCAGACTTGTGTTCCTCAAGTGCCTAGGAGAGAAAACATGGAGCCGCCTGATCTGCCACCTGTTTGGCAGGTGGGTACAGGCTGGTATCCTTGTAGGACCAGGAGTTTAACTTGGAGTTGTTTTAGCCTGGAGCCACGTCTGTTATCTTAGAAGCTGGATTCAAGCTGTGCTGTATGTTGTCCTGGACCTGGATAGATTTATGAACATAAAAACAACACTGATCCTTGAGATACAGCAAGCACCTCCTTCTGCTGTTAAAAGGTTGAGACTTTTCTGCTCTGCAGGGCTACTCCCACCAGACAGTCCCCTTCTTTCTGGAGCAGAAGGAGGGCTTTCCACATCCTCTCCACTCATCTCCAAAAAGATGAGCACTTACACTCATCTAAGGCCTTCATTAAAAGTGTAAAAAGACCACGTACAGAGTGGGAAACAAGTTTTGGCTACCACACATATGTCCGTTAGACATATGTCCTCTCTAATCTACAAAATACTGCAGAATAGCAACAAAAAGACAAGCAACCCAGTTAACAAATGGGCAAAGGACATAAACAGGCACTTCACTGCAGAAGGCGTACAGGATGCTAACAGAAAATGCAAAGTCATGGTGAAGAAGCACAGAACGAGGAAAGCAACTACCAGATGGACATGGCAGCAGATGGTTAGAGACAGAATAGAGATGGCACCCAATCAGAAGGAAGTCACCAACTCGAAGTACCAGAAGATAAGACTTATCCACTGGACGATAAGGGCCAGAACTAAGTCAATAACTTGTTTTACACATTACGATAAAAATTCAGCACTCTGGACTTGGGCTGTGCAATCTCCTCCTGAGAGTCCATGCCCATTAGTCTGCTGATGTGCTCTGACCTGATCCTGGATTTGGTCAGGTTCATCCTCGAAGCCTTGGTTGAAGTCATTGTGGCAGTGTTCTGTTGGTGCTGGAAGCCCTCATGATGTCCTGTCTGAGTACCTCTGAGACACCTTGAAATCACAGAATCCCACTCCAGACTCTGGTGACACCTGCAGAGTGAGAGCACAGCAAATCTTCAAATTCATTAGTGTGAAACCTGCTTTTAGGGAAGCGGAGGTGATGACTTAGTAACACCAAGACTAACCTTGGAGTCCCGGTGCAGCTTGGTCTGAACCTGCATGTGGTTTTTAATTAATGTAACCAATGCAGCCTTTGGGGGCACTTTGGGGTGCTACCACCTTTCCCTGTCTGTGCTGGAGTGTGTGTGTTTTTAATCAAAATGTAGGAGTTAAGTGTGTTTTTAACCAAGAGATTAAATCAAGCGTAACCCTAATGCCAAGCTTCACAGTCATGTATTTCCGCTTGTGGTCCCCGATACTTCCCCAGGTGCTCACGACAGTCACTGTCTCCAAAGCAGAAATGGCACCTAAGATAAAACACAGCCCGAGCCACGGGGTGTTCAGAAACCAGTTTTTGTTTTTTCCAAAGCTCAAGGTTCCCAAGGATACCCAGAGGCAGCAGCCTGTGTGAGTAACCCCAACTTTCATGAAGGCCAGAATTCAAGATTCCAGAAGAACTTTGTCTATCTCTTTCACTGTGTCCTCTTTTGGGCCACAGTCTCACTATGGATCTTTGATAAAAATCTGCAGTAAACGGTAATTCAACACTATGTGGTTTGTAAGCTATCAGTTACCTTACAGTGAAGAAGGAAGCAGAATAAAAACACTCAACAATTATATTACATCAACTGCCTGAAATAACCAATAGAGCTATGACCCTACACCCTTTGAATGAGGAAAGAAATCTCAGGAAGCATTTGTTGATGTACGAGCAGTATCAGCACCCGGTTTCCATGCGCCTCGACGGTAACTGCATTCTATCAAACCTCTGATTCATGTGAATACAATACAGCAACATTTATCTATAAACCACTCCGTGACAGAAGAGGAAATCTAATGTTACTCTAACTTGTAAAATCATAGCTCAAACTTCAGACACTTCTGGTTATGATACTTACAACTCTGCTAGGTTTCCCAGTAAGAATTTCTAGTCTGAGAGTTACAAATCTAACCCATTAGTTCAATAATTGAAGAGAAAGAAAAACTGCTTCCTAAATCTAGAAAATATGAGTAGTAAGCCCACAGAAGCCCATGGTATCTTTTCATTTCCTCAGTCACGTGCAGTTACTTCCTGTTCTGCCTGGTCCTACGTCAGCCGTGGTCTTCGAGCCCATCGTTTCCTTTGCACGAGCTTCCAAAATCTCGACTCCGAGTTCTCTTCACGTGTCAAATTCCCTTTTGGTTGAGATACACTGCTCAAACGTTTTCAGAAAATCAGCAAAGTGAAACCTTATCTGTAGATGACAAAACATAACATGCCCATGATTAATGTATAAAATAAATACTCCTAAGAGTCAAAGACCTGATACAAGTTCATTTCAAGCAAAATACAAAGGCCAAATCAATCTGTCAAAAAAAACTTTACAGAATATTTCTAAACATAACCATATTTTTCAATAAGTTCAGCTAGCATACACAATAATCCTGAGGCAAATACCACACAGCCAGCATACACCATAATCATTTATACATCAAGACTGTCAAGTCTCTAAATACCTAAATAGTATAAACATCAACTCATAGGTAAATAATTCAAATTTCCGGTTAGAACATTTGGTTTGACGAGGCTGAGTTAAAAAACAAATTCTAGTCAGGTTAGCAACTAAGAAATAATAATAAAATTATGACAGAATATTACACATTTGTTAGATAATGTTAGGCAAAACAGAAGGGGAAATTACTACCATACATTTGTAACCCAACAAGAATCAGGCCCTGCTCTTCCTATTTCCCTGTTCCACATGATTTCTTAAGGAAAGCCCTCCAGCATTTTACCTTTATAAAAAGATACCTGGGATTACCCAAGAAGTTTCTGATGTGTCAGGAGTTTACTACAGGCTATCAAGAAACAATACAAAAGTTATTTAACTAAAGATCGTTCAATAAAAAACCTTAACATTCTCTTCTATTGTTGCAATTCCTGCAGCTTGGTATTTGACTCAGAAGTCTAATTCTAATAAGAAGACAAACATTTGCCTTTAAGGGAGTTTACATAAAGAATAATTAAACCTTTCTTCAGAAATCAGAGAAAACTTTGTTATTTTAATAACACAATTCTTCGTTTTATATTTTATCTACTATCAAAGCTCTTAAAAACCTCACAAATTAAATGGTTCAGCTTTTGTCAGACAAAGGAAACTTTTGATCATATCAAACAAGTATTTCTGAATAAATCTTACAGCGTAGCCCTTTAAATAGCAAAGAATTTACTCACTAACAGAACACATATGTATGAGTACATGTACACACACACAGACACACAAGGTCTGACAATTAAGTTCACAAACTCAACATATAAAAACTGTTACATGTGAAATTTATACGTGAATGTACATTTTCACTCAGTTATGTTAAAAAAAAAAACTGCTACATGTGATATATGTCAAGCAAACCTACAAACTTAATTGTTCTAAGTGCTACATACCTTGCTCCTGAATTATCACTATGGTTACCTTCAAAATACTCCCTTTGGGAGCTATGAACCAACACCAGCGCCTAGTCCATCCTTCAAAGTAACTTTGGAACTCTTTTACTGGAATGGCCGTCGCACACTGTGGCATAGTGGGGCAAGCTCATGAACCTAAATATATAGTTGTCTGAGTGGTTTTTAGCCAGCACACAGATAGTTGTATTGGAACACCCTCCCTGCTCACCTGATCTGGCCCCCAGTGACTTTTTTCCTTACCCACAGATAAAGGAAATATTGAAAGAAGGACATTTTGATGACAATCAGGACATCAAGAGCAACACAATGACAGCTCTGATGGCCTTTCCAGAAAAAGAGTTCTAAAACTGCTTTGAAGGGTGGACCAGGCTCTGGCATCGGTGCAGAGCTTCCCAAGGGAGTACTTTGAAGGTGACCGTAGTAATATTCAGCAATGGGTTACAAGGACCAACAACTGAGTCCATGAGGTCATCCCAAAAAAGTGCTCCAAATCTCACTGCTGAATATCACTATCGTTACCTCCAAAGTACAGTTGGGGGTCCCAGCTGAAATTTGGGGTTCCCTTCATGGTCACCAATATGTTTTCATCAGACTGCGAAAAAGAATTTTTTGAGGAGGCTTGTCTGGGCCATGACAGAAATCTTTACTGGAAAATGAAAGCATCTGAAAGTGGGGTAGCAACAGCCTGGATAGCAGTCCTCTAGGTTCTGCCACTAAGTGAGTTTGGGGTTTAGTTCTTATAGGCCATATATGCCCAGGGTATAGCTGGTGCCAGCCAATCAGCGATGGGGCTCTGAAATACTTCCTGTTTTGGCAAGCAGGTACGTATCACCTGGCTGCACCCATATGCAGATTTCAAAAGGATTCTTCCCACAGGGCTTCTGGAATTGGCAGCAGGACTTACTATGTGGTGTCATACTTGGGCAGCTTCCTGCTCCCTTGGTGTGATACCCTGGTCCTGATGGGGGCTCTGTGGTGCTTGCATTGGAAGGGCATACAGCAGCCACCTCTGTCTCATCTGCACATGACTGAGTTGGGTCTACACAGACATCTCGGAAAAACCAGAGACAATTGAAGCAACTCATCCCCAGGTATGGGCGGCAAAATTAAGTTGATGATCACTCTGGAATGCTCCAAGGTGTGATCAGGCTGGCCCTTCTCATCCCCAACAGTATAAATTATTAACAGGGTTAACTGGGATTATCAAAACTGTAATTGTGGAAACTGTCAAAATAAGAGGGTAGACTACGGGGGGAGATGCTCCTTGATTAGTCGAGTCCCTGATCCTAAAATTCCTTCAAGGGTTTCCTATGCTGACACCTGTGAGGCTTAGAGCAAGAGAATCAACTTCTCCCAGGTGACATACATCAGAGTTCAGAAAGGATAAAGATGAGGTGATTTTTGGAGAATGTGACAAGATTATAAGGAAACTGCAGGCCACATAAAAGGCTGGTACCTGATTAAGCTGATCCTTTGGACTCTTTGCTCTATTGACGGCCTATGGGAGGGGAGAATTGTCCTCCAAATATGGAAGAACCATGGCTACAAAAGTCAAGGGGTAGATTCTGCTGTCACTGATTACTCATGGGTGGGGCCTTTCTAATCACGGTCTTGTAACTCCCCCTCAGTTGACTTGGCAGGACTGTGAAATGGTGTGTAATTGGGGCCTACCAGGACCGTGTGATGGGTTAGTTGTGGTCGGTTTTGCCTTAAAAGTGTGACAACTGCAGAGCCCAGGAAGAGGGTGGTACTACCACCAAAAAAGAACAAACAGGATCAGAAAGAGCATCCTGTGGGCACAGGATCCCCTGCTGAGAGGCTCCTGGAAGCAGGACACAGAGAGAAAGACAGAACAGTCTGTAACTCTGAAAACTTTAAGAAGCAGGGGCGTAAAAAACCCAGTAGCAGGAGACAGCACAGTGGCCTTCCCAGCCCACAAAGATCAAGCTGAGTGCCCGTGGGCAGAGACTGAGGGCCAAAAAGAAGTGTGTCCATCAGCACAGCTTCAGAGAGACTCTCCTGATGGAAGAGATGAATCCTGAGTGTTCTTTAGCCTGAATAATAACTGTTACGTCACTCAAACACCTGATCACTGTGAATGTGGTCTGTCAGTTCTTTGTGGCAACTGCAATGAAAGACTTAACTTAGCTGTCAAGGCTGTGGGAGGGATGACAGCTGTGAGAATTGGTAAGACAGCAGAGAAAAGGGTCATATCTGACCCTGCCTCATAAGACTGAACCAGCCTTGGGATGTTGATCTCGATCCTCCTTACCCTCATGAGGTTGGTGGAGGTCAGACACTGCTCCCGTGTCATTTCACAATCACTGAAAACTGACTGCACCAGCATATCGACGGAATGGCCAGAAATTCACTCAGAACAGGATGCAGAATAAACGATACCACTGCTGATGTTAGAGAATCCTGGCTGAAACCAGAGAAGACCAGGAAGTTGTTTACCTGTGTTTCACCAACCATGTAAAGACAGCTATGTGGATGGTAACAAATTATGCCTAACACTGCCAAGAATGGGAATTCCAGAACACTTAACTGTGTTCATAAGAAACCTTTAAAAAGACCTAGAGGCAGACACTCAAACAGAACAATGGGATACCACACGGTATCAGGCCCGGAAAACCATGTGTCTCAGACTTGTACCCTTTCACTAATCTGAGCTGTACACTGAGGAAATAATCCAAGAAGCTGAGCTATCTGAAGAAGAACACAGCACCAGGTTTGGAGGCAGGCTCATTAACAACCCGTGATGCACCAACGACACAGCCGATCTGGGGCAAAGAGAAGAGGACTTGGAGCACATACTGATGAAGATGAGAGATCACAACGAGAAAACAGAAGCCCTCACAACTGGACCAGTAAGAAACACTTATGATGAATGGACAAACTACTCAAGTTGTCGAGAATTTGCTTGCATCCACAAACAATGTCCAAGGAAGCATCACTCAAGAAATCAAAGGATGTATCGCATTCATCAAACCTGCTGCAAAATATTTCTGTCAAGTGTGAAAAGGAAAGATATCACTGCAGGCACTAAGGCATGTCCAACTCAAGTCACAGTGTTTACAGTCACCTGATATTCATGGGAAAGCTGGACAATCAATAAGGACAACCCAAGAATAACTGATGCCTTTGAATTTTGTTGTGGCCTTAGTATACTGCATGCAGCATGGACTGCCAGAGTAACAAATAAATCTCTCTTGAAAAGAAAACAGCCAAAATGTTCATTAGAAATCGCACACACCTTGGACATGTAATGAGAACGGACCAGTCCCTGAAATAGGACACTATGCTTTTGTCAGAGGGTCTGCGAAAAACAGGAAGGCCTTCGGCAAGAGGGACACAGTGGCTGCAAAAATAGGACTGGGAGTAGGACCACGCTGTTGTGCAAAGACTTGATAGGAGCCAGAATGGATTTGACGGCACCTAACAACAACAACTCCTGGAAATGACTTTTAAGGAAGACCTTGTTATCTGGCTGTGCATGCAGACGACTGAACTGACTTGTAGAATACCTTCCACTGCACTGTGCTTTCCTGTTCCAAAAGATGACTCAGTAGTGTCCACGCATATTTATCACACATTCCCACAGTACACTGGGCTTATGAAATTGCATGTTTTCATTTCCCCCATGTGGACACTGGGGAAAGTACTCAGTCTCACATCAGTAACTACAAAGATCTTGTAGGCTCTATGGACATGCTAACCCCAAACCCAATGAAAACTACTGCCATCAAGTTGATTCCAACTCACAGGGACCCTACAGACAGAGTAGAGCTGTCCCATAGGGTTTCCAAGAGTCAGCTGGTGGATTGAAAATACTGACCCTGTGGTGAGCAGTTACGCTCTTAACCACTTCAGCACCAAGGCCCCATATGCAAACTAATCTTTAAGACAGAGTTATTTGAAAACTTGCTATAATTCTGTGGTAATAAAGAAAATGCTGCATTGACATAAAGTTGATCAAGTAAAGGATCCTTCAATAACGAGGTCCCGTTTGGACACCTCACAGAGGCTGTATTTGTAAAGCCACAACACCCACATTTACCATGTTTTTTGATTAGTCTTGACAAATAGCCATGAAACGTTACATGACCCCAAAACATGTAGAAATTAAAGATTATTATAAAAATGGGTGTTCAGTTTGCCACGTACCCTATGTCTTACGTGAAATTTATGATGTACATAATTTTCCCCAGTGTGAATAATTCAATGTTTAATCAAAAAATTGAGACACCCAGGTCTGCTGCCAATCAAACCGCCTGTGCATCAAGGAACCACACGTTCCAACGAAGACATCACCACTGTCCGTCAGAGCGCATGCAGGAATCCATCCCAGTCAATTGCTCACTGAGCACAAGAACAGGGTCCTTCAATGACCACAGTTGAGCCGATTTTGCTGGGACAAGGTAGGGAGGAGATTCCAGGTGGTATCTGCCCACCATGTACCACCAGCTCTTACAAGGTCAGGGTCTTCAACAGTGGTGGAAGCCACAGCCAAAGTAACTAGGTACCAAGCAGGGGCTCCACGCCCTCAGTGGCTTCCCTGAGGAGTCCCCATGGGGCCTGGTGCAGTGGACAGGACATGTAGGAGGGCTGGAAGAGGAACACTTACTCCTGGGATCAGGGGCTCAGGTTGGCAGGTGTTAGGGGGAGGGATTTCAGGTCAGAGGAACCAGAGCTCTCTGCCCATTTCTGAACTAGGTTGTTTTGTCCTTTTTGTTGGTGACTTTCAGGAGCTTTCTGGATATTCACTTTGGATACTGAACCCTTATCCCACAGACAGTTTCCAAATATCTTCTCCCACTCAGCAAATTTTGATAGTGTTCTCTGAGGCCCAGACATAATCATTTTGTTGAAGTCCCCCTTAGACCTGTGTTTTCTGTGTTACTCATTTCTTGGTGTATCTAAGAATCTACCTATGAATCAGGCACTGAAAACCCTAGGGAGCACAGGTGTCCTCTGACACACACAGGGTCACTATGGTCAGAATGTCCTGGATGGTGACTGGTTTCTTTTCTCACCTTCTCTCTGCTTCGTGTGTCCTTTCTCCCACTAAAGGTAAGTCTGTGTGACTCACTACAATTCCAGGTGGTGGGAGGAGGAGCATATAATGTCATGGCCAAAAAAGCTGTGAATCCTCTGCCTTGTTGTCAGTATCTGTATTGTGGGTTCAGCCCACCATTGTGTATCTGTTAATGTGACACTAGTTTCTGGATGTTGTCGATGTCAACAGTTAAGGAGCAAGGGTCATCTCTGAGTGTGAGGTTTATGGAGGAAGCTGGCCAGGAGAGGGCATGGACCATGTACTGAAGTTAGGATGCCAGAGCAAGTTAAACAGAGTTAGTGGATTGATGTACTTTTAGAGTAGATGTCAACTGTATTATATACTTTATTGTTTTCTGTCTCTGATTCCTGTTTTCGGTAGGGGACCACCTGCTCTATCATCCCTGCGCTAGGAGAAATTCTTATACCACAACCATTACAGGAAATATAATGTGCATCATCTGTAAGACATTATGCAGACTGAAATCAGTCTGATGAAAAAGGACAAGTACTGTATGAGATCACTACCATAAGGACTTCAGAAAAGGTTAAAGCACAGAAGATAATAATCTTTGATGGTTACAAGGGTGGGGCGGGAAGGAAAGGGGTATTCATAGATTAGACAGCAGACAGGAATTAGGTTAGGTAAAGGGAATGACAGGATACAGTGGAAGGGAGGTTAGCACAACTGGATCATACCAAAACCTAAAAGGTTTTCAAAATGAAACCCAATGTTTTGAAGGACAGAGCAGCAGGAACAGCCACCTGGGGACCACAGTTTCTGGGGATATCTAGGCTAATTAGCACAATTAAGCTGTTTCAAGAAAATGTTCTGCATACCACTTTGGTGACTGGCATCTGGCCTCTTCAAAACTACCAAGTGTCCATCTAGGTGGCATCAACTGGTCCAATCCACCTGGAGCAGTGGTGAATAAAGGACATCAAAGAAAAGCAGAAAACACAAACCCAGCATACAGAAGGGAAGACGTGATCCAGAGACTTCAACAGCATGAGAGAGGAGAACTGGATGGTACCGGGCCACCACCAGTGGCTGCGCTGACATGGAACACAAGGTAAAGTCCCTGATGTAGCAGGAAGAAGATGGGTGTGCAAATAAGAACTCTACTAAAACACCACATGCTATCAAAAAGTCTACATTTGATGGTCTGTCAGACAGAGGGTTCACTCAAGATATGGCCCCTACACTCTCTGTTAGCGCAGAGCCAAAAGAGGACCAAAGACAACTCTTCAGACAAAGACTGGACTGTAAGACACACAGTGATGCTGGCAAAGAGGGTGCGTCTTGGCTTAAACATACACACAAGGCTGGCTGAGCAGTTCCTCTCCAGAGGTGAGAGGACAGTGCAGGGGGACAGGAGTTAGTTGAATGGATATGGGAAATACAGGGTGGAAAGAAAGAGTGTGCTGTCACAGGGTGGTGGGGGTGAGAGCGGTTAGGCTTGCCCAGTAATGTGTGCTTGGGGTTTTACACGACACATTGATTTGGATTGTATACTTTTACTTACAGGACAATAAGAGAGTTAAAAAGAGAGAGACAGAGTCAATACCAAAGCAGAGAGATCTTACAAGCAATAAGAAAGAACAGCCAGGAGCAGAGAACCGTCCTCAGAACCTGGGATCTTAGCACTAAGGATCCCGTGGAAATGCGAGACAGAAAGATCAGGAAGTTTGGGCAGAGAAACAACAGTAGGAGACCGTTGCGGGCTCTCTGGCCCAGAGAGGAAGAAAGCTTGCTGGTGGAGTAGGGTGCCTCTGGCAATCATCAGCACCTAAGTTCTGTGTGGGAGGCAATGAATTACTGAAACCAGTAGAGGAAGTACAGAGTGCCGCGAACGGACAGGTGGTGTCAGAACTGGCCAAGATGGATGAGAGAAGAGACAAATCTGAATTCTGCCTCACAGTCATGTTCTGAACCACTAACATCTATTTGATCACATCCATTACTTTCCTGATCCACAACCAAACTGTATCTAAGCCTCCTCACATTCTTCCTGACTTTCTTCCTAACAAGCACCCACCTGATGTCCTTCATTCACTGTTGACATCTCCAAAAATCTATCTGGAGCCCAGGAACTGGAGTGTTCTATTTTAAATCTCAGATACACTCTGCCCTATCTCTGCTGAATACCCAACAGTGCCTGTCTACTGGCTTCAAAAAACGCAGAGTAGTCAGCCCAGTTCTAAAGGACCTGCCTGCCATGGCCTCCTCCAACGAGGCTCACACCACCCCCAAATCCCAACGCATGGTTTCTTTTTGCTGCTTCGGTAATCCCTGACTTTCATTAAGGAATGCAGATACTGAGAGCTCTGCTCCCTCAGGGATTTACACACTAATATTTCCCAAATGATTCTTTCCACCCTGATCCATCTCAGATGTCATCAGCTCTACTCAACCATGTATGGAGCTGAGTCTAACTAATTTTTTGACTCTTTCCTTAAATAATCTGCAATCTATCCTGACTCTCAGGATAGGTCCTTTTAGTAAAGCTATTAGATGTCCCTGGTTTTTCATTATTTATTTAAAACTGTCTTCCATGTGAGACTGTAAACCTATGGCCAGACTCTCTCTGTATTGTTTTCTTGTTCTTTCTGGCCTGTGTCACTGATCGTTAAGGACACACACAGATTATCACCTGCTGTATGTACTCTTAGGAAACCCTGCTGGCACAGTGCTTCAGTGCTACATCAACTAACCAAAAAGTTGGCAGGTCAATCCCACCAGGTGCTCCTTGGAAACTTTATGGAGCCATTCGACCCTGGTCTACAGGGTCACTATGAGACAGCATTGACTCGATGGCAATAAGTTCAGGCTCTTTGGGCATACACTCTTGAGCAGTACTATGCAAATGGAAGTTTCACTGAAGGCACATAGGTTCTCTTTCTCAACAGTGCACAAAGGTAGACACTTGCCCTATGTGGCTACCAAGCACTTGAACTCCACTCGTTCTTCTGAATCAAAAGGGTGTGAAAGTTGCCATCATCACAACGGAGAACTTGAGAGCTTAGTTCCTGCAAACCTGTAACACAGGATATACAGAGCTTGGAAAGGGAACACTCAGTCCAGCTGGGTTGTGTTTACATTATGAAAGTCTACCTCAACTGGCAGGAGGGGCACTATCAGAGAAGGTGACATCTGAAGTGAGTCCATGAGATGCCTAAGGTTACAATGTTTTCTTCAATCAGAGGAAATACCTAGTGCAAAGGGTGAAAGGCAAAGAAAATCTTCACCTCAGTGAAAAGTCTTAAAAAGTGTACTGTGCTTCATGACACGGGGCCTCTGGATTTCACCCCAAACAGCATTTCTACCAGCATTTTACCAAGCATCAGTTTCCTTTACAGAGATAGATACCTTAAGGAGGAAAGAGCCTCTCTTCTTCCCAAGATCCCAGTTGGACTGCAGATATTATTTAGAGGAGGAACAATCAGCTAATACTCCACAACACATTTTCTGGATCCAGTCTCAAGGTGTTCTTAGGGTGGGGTAGAGCCACAGAGAGACCAAGTGGGATGCTGCTCCCAAAACACCTAAAGTGTGGAAGCGGTTTTAGAATTTGGTAATGCTTACAGCCTGGGAGACTTTGTGTGTGCCTAACAGGAAAAGCCTAGATTGTCAAAGACAAAGCTGACGAGGCTCCAAAGGAAGTCAGGACGGCCATACGTCAATTCTCTCTCAGTTGTAGAGAACACACAGGATGCCAGCAAGAGAACGCTGCTAGAAAGATGCATGTTAAATGGGCTTCTGGTGAGGCTTTAAAAGAAGATGACAAACACAGGGTTGGTCAGTGGAAGAAAGCAGATGCTTTTTACACACGAAGAACTCGTCTGAATTACCTTCCAAAGTTTGGTGGCAGGCAGACTTTTAAGTGATGGATTTCCATAATTAGCTGAGGAGGTTTCTCAGGAAGATCATAAAAGTGCAGCGTGGGATCTCCTTGATGCCTAGAGTGAAAAAGTAAGGAGAAAGAAATGGACTTAAAAATGAACTGTGCAAAATTAAAACAAAACTTAAAGACATGGAAACTTCTGCTATACAAAGGACATGTAGTCTAGAATTTTCACCAAGCATACGGCTGCACCATCTTTTGTAAAAGAGATTAAGCCAGTCACTGATGACTCTAACCAACTACCAGAGCAGCAAAGTCATCAGATAAGGCAGAAGGGGACAGAGAAGGAACAAATGGAAACAACACTGTCTGTCTCTTTGAGTTGCATAGACAGCGAACTGGTCAAAGGAGCTACAACTCTTGACTTTCAAGAAAAGCACAGGGCCATGCTTGGAGCATTCCAAACATCAGCAGACATGCTGGAAGGAGCACGGGAAACAAGCAGGGCCACCTCAGCTTCACAGTATAGAGTTGCAGCCTTTGTTATAGTTACCTAGTGCAGCTTTAATAAAAATACCACAAGCAGATGGCTTTAAAAAAGAATTTTGCTTTAGATTTTTATTATGATTAAGTACACAATCCAAGTCAATTTTGCACACCCGCCTCTGTACAACTCTATCTGCTCTGCCTACCCTGTGACAGCACACTCCTCCTTCTCACTCTTTACTACTAGTATTCTCCCAGTGAGCACCTGTCCCCTCCTCTCCACCTTTTCCTCTCTCCTCTACAAAGAAATCGGCAGTGCAGCCTTCTAGAAATGGGTAACACCATAAAGTGCACACACCACGTGCTCACTCTGTGTCCCCAAATCCAGTCTATTCTTAGTCTGAAGTGTTGACCTCAGTGCTGGTCTCAGGTCTGAGGCAGCAGCAAGTCTAGGGACCATGTTTCCAGGGGACCCTCCAGGTTTTCAGACCATCTCTTCTGGTGTTTTAGTAGAGCTCTTCACCTGCACATCTCTTTTTCTCCTTTATGTCAGGGACTCTATATCGTGTTTCCCATCAAGAAAAATTTTATTGGTCACATCCAGTAAGTTAAAAGATCAAATTCATGGTGACAGCTCCTGCGGGAGGCTTTCTCTGCAGGCACTGGAGGAAGCTCCTCGTCCTCAATGTCCCCCTGGACTGGAGGCTTCTGAGGCACAGGGACCCTGGGCTTTTCCAAAGGATGCGCTCAGCTCCTGCCACTGCTTTTTGGTGGCATGAGGTCCTCAAATCTTAGCTTGCCTTCCTTCCTGTTATGTTCCAAGAGGCCACATCAAGCCACAAGACAATCCCACACATTAAGTTCTGCCCCACCAACTCAACTGTAGCCCATCCATCCTAATTAACATCAGAGAGACAGGGTCTACAACAGGAAAGACATTACACAATACCGGGAATCATGGCCTAGCTAAATGGCTACACAGATTTCGGGAGGAACACAATTCAATCCATGACAGCCTTCTAGGTTTTAAAGAGTCAGATCTTCATCCACTCAGTTCTGGGGGATGGGATCACTGCCCAAAGCTGAGGTGACAAGCTGCCATGCCCAGAGGGCCTTCTGGAGCTCAAGGCATGAAGCTGCCACTGACATGGACCAGGAGAATAGGATCCCTCAAACCAAGGGGCTTCAGGTGCCATCCTAGTGGGCCTGGAAGGTGCAGCTGAATCCCAGAGCCTAGGGTCCTCCACTGAGAATCCAGAGAGCATGTCCCACACTGCCAGAGTCCACAAGACAGGAATAATTTCCAGATGGTACCAAAAAGCACAGGATTATTTTATAGCTTCGACAGCTAACATAAATTGTTCTGCTGGATTTTGAACTTGCTTGGTGCCCGCTATCCTTTTTTTTCCTTCAATTTCCCCCATTTGGAAGGGAAATGTTTACCTTGTGCCTGTGGCACCACTGTACTTCAGAAACAGTCTTTTAGATTCCATAGGCCTACAGATTCAGAATTTGGCACCTGATAAACTAGTCCTAAAGTCTCAATTATGTTTGATAGACATGATTCAGAAGATGCGATTCTGGTCTTGGAGTTGATTTAAGATGACTCAGATAATGTGATGGGGTGATTCTGTTTTGTATGTTTCAAGGACATGAATTTGGAGGCCAATGTGTGGAAGCAAACACTGATGGCATAGTGGTTAAGCGCTATGGCTGCTAACCAAACACTGAGCAGTTGAAATGCACCAGGCACTCCTCATAAGCTCTACAGGTCAGTTCTACTCTGCCCTATAGGGTCACTATGTGTTGGAATTGTCTCCATGGCAGAGGTTTTGTAAGAGTGGAATCTTATGGACTGAATGTGTTGCCCCCAAATCTGTGTTGTCAATCCTAGCCTCTATGCTATGGTTATAAGCCTATCTGGGAATGGGTGGTCTTAGTTATGTGAATGATGCAGGATTACTGTAGGGCATTATCCTGAGTCAATCTTTTTTGAGATATTAAAGGGATTAAATGAGCCAGCCAGAAATCAGAAATGGGGAAACGAGGTACCAAGACACGTGAAGATCACCCAAGGACAGAAGTTCAAAGAAACAAAGACCAGAGCATGCACGTAGTCTTCTCCTAGAGCACCCATCAAAACTCAGACTTGAGTTGCCTAAATGGTAAGAAATGTGTTTGTTCAAGCAACCCAGTTTGCTCTGTCTGTCACAGCAGTACTAGAGAACTAAAGGGACCCTAGTGGCACAGTGGGTAAGGGCTCAGCTGCCAATCATAAAGTCAGCAGTTCAAATTCACCAGCAGCTCCTTGGCAACCCTACGGGGCAGTTCTACTCTGTCTTACAGAATCCCTACAAGATGGTAGCTACTCAAGGGCACTCAACAAGGACAACTAACTGAATAAAATACTTCTGTAGCAAGGTTCACACAGGAGTACTATTCAGAAGGGCTGAACAGTGGAAATAACTCAAATTCCCATCTGCAGATGCATGGATAAACAGTAAGTCCATATAATGGAGTACTATCCAGTCATAAAAAGAAATGAAGTTTTCATAAATGCTACAACATGAACCTTGAAAATACTAAATGAAATGAGTCAGACACAAAAAGACAAATATTTTATGAACTTACTTGCATGAAATACCTAGAATAGGCAAGTGTATAGAGACTGAAGTTTATTAGTGGACAAACCAAACCCACTGCCGTCGAGTCAGGTCTGATTCATAGCGACCCTATAGATCAGAGCACAACTGTCCCCCGGAGTTTCCAAGGAGCGCCTGGTGGATGTGATCTGCCGACCTCTTGGTTAGCAGATGTAGCACATGACACCACCAGGGTTTCTTTATTTTAGTAGTTACCGGGGGCTAAATGGAGGGAGGAAGTGGAGTTATAGCTGCAGCAGAAACCGGTTTCTGCTGAGGGTGATGGAAAAGTCTGGACACTGGTAGTGGCGATGGTTGTACACACAGCCAGAGTTAATGTTACTAAACAGGGAAAAAAACTTAAAAAGGAAAAAAATGTTACATTTATTTTACCAAACACATACAAATGCAAATTAGAGTGACATGAACATTAAGACACGATCAAATAAATAAATAAAGCAACTTAGTGTCTTGGACTCAGTGTGTTAAGCAAAATGGGGAGAATTTAGATACTACGGCAACAAAGAGAGGAAAGTGGGTATTTCCAGATTTTCATGCCCACCTTAGGCTGTACTCACCTATGAGAAACTATAGTGTGCAAATGCACTCCGCAAGGTCATCAAACCTTGGTCACCTTCTTAATGTGAAAAAAAGAACTACTTCTAGGGTAAGAAAAAAATCCCAAAAACCTGAGAGTTGTAATTTTACACAGGTTAAAACAAAAAAGAGACTACGTTAACGGCATTTGAGTTAGCAATCATTTCATAAACTTGACACTTAAGACACTTCACCCATTTGAAATAAAATAAAATATATAGTTGCTCCTGGACCTTCTGGTGTTAGTTACCCAGGAGCAGATTTCAACTGATGGTCACTGCATGTGTGCAGAGGACAACTTCTCCACATGGTTTTCAAGGCTGGGACCTTTGGTAACAGATCACCAGGCTTCTCTTCCAAGACACAGCTGGGTGGGTTTGAAGTCATGACCTTTCAGCTAGTAATCTTAACCATTTACGCCTTCCAGGGACTCCTTACTTGGCTTTTTATGATCTATATTTTCTCCTATTTTCTTATACTTACATTCCATAGATTGGAGAAATGTGTTTAGGACCTTCATTCTACATTACATTTAGTTTCAAGGGAAACATATTCTCTAGTCATACTACAGATGCCACACATTCTTTACTCAATTTAAGTGTTACTTCTCTATGTTCAAAACTCTAAATTACAATTCTCTAGAAGTTGCACATTTCCCATTTACTTAAGGAAGGACTGTGTAAAATAATTATTACAAATGACGAGGTAACATTTGCAGTGATGCGGCGTGGCTGCCAAAGAATGAGTGAATCTGTCTCAGAAGTAAACCTGAATGCTCCCTAGAAGCAAAGATGACAAGACTGTATCTCACATAGTTTGGCCATGTTATCATGAGGGATGAGTCCCTACAGAAGACCATCATGCTTGGTAAACTACAGAGAGATGGCTTGATACAATAACTACAATTAATGCAAGCATAAAAAAATGATTTCATAAAGCCACAGACCAGTCAACATCTTGTCCTATTGTATACGGGGTCACTAGGGGTTGTAACTCAAGAGACAGTAATCTAATAATGTGTGACTGACCCTCGAGGATCTACTCAAGTATTGTGATTTGTTCTGAGGTTGAACCACCGACCTTTCAATCAGCAGCTGAGTGCATCACCATAGCGCACCACCAACGGTCCTCTTTATAACATATGCCTCCCATTTGGCCCTCATTGTTACATTCACTATTACGAAACTGGCAATATGACTGCCTTTGGCTCCAAGAAGCCTTCAACCTCATAGCAAAAACTATGGCTGAATCACCAGGATCTAAGCTGGCTCAGATCCTGTCTCAGCTAACCACTAAATTCTCTGACAATCACTGAGTGTTCGATCTTGATAAATCCCTCATCGGCCACATTACACTGTTATCTGCAGACCACGTAGGAATGGCCATATCGTTTGTCACATAATCATGATGAAAATGTGTGCTTTATAGTCACAGGAATGCTAGGAAACGTGTCTGTTATTTGCCTCCTGAATTTGGGATAAATTTGAGACAGATATGGGGAAATATGTAGCAGTCGGCTTCCAGAAAGATTACAGCCTTCCAAACCCTATGGGGCAGGCCACTGTTCTACACGGTCACTACGAATCAAACCTGACTTCAGGGCAATCTTTTTATAAAACGTTTCGAAATACACTTACTAATTTTCAACTCATGGTTTAAATTCACATCTGAAACTCCTATAGCCATTGAAAAAAACAGATATATACAAACCTCATCATCATCTTATTTTGCGTATGAACAGCAACACTCAAAGCGCTACAGCACACTAGACAGACAGGGTGGGCGCAGGGCATTCAGAGTCCGGCCAACCACCCTGAGCTTCCCGACTGTGTTTTTCAAAAAACGTCCAAGTTGATTCTGCTGACCCGAAAAACCACTTTTCCTGAGCGACAGTCCCATGACTTTACTCGTTATTGCACCCAGAGACACTGCACCACCCACCTACCACGCATCCAGCCTGTGGTAGTTAAGACAGCGGGTGTGCCCAGTAGCCTGGGAGCCACAAGGCGGCCGTTGAAGAAAGACGTTGGAGGGAGCTCCCCCCATGGAACACGCACCCTCCAGACACCTTTTCCCCTCTACACAGTCCAGCTAATGGCACGGCCCATGGCTCTCGAAGGGCAGAGAAACCAGTAATGTGTAAGACAGCAGGAGCACAGCCTTCAGCTCCGTGGGCTGTACTTGCTTCTGGACCAAGCAAAACACACACAGACCCAAAACCTCCCTCACACAAAATCTGCGGCTAGATCCAGCATGGCTGCCGGGCCGCAGATTAGCCCTTCCGCTTCCGGTTTTTGGCAATCCTGTCCTGCAACCTCATGGGCTCAGGACCCAGGCACAGAGGGCTCCACCTAGTGGCCGTGGAGTTCAGTGCCTTTCCCTTGGACTAAGGATCCACCTGCTGACGGCTTGACTGCCTCTGGAAACAAAAGCCTGAGTGTTCTGAAATGCCCACAACTTAAAGACAATTCAGAAGGCAAAGATTTCTAATATGCCCGGGTAGCAAAGGAAGATGTATTTGCATACTTCTCCATTTGACAGTTAATATCTACCCCTCATATATATTTGCCAGTCTTTAAAATTGTTCTAAGTGCCTCCTTTGGCTTCTCTTTCATGGTTTGTCTTCTCTTGCATACCAGGTGTCTTTCCTTAGGAACAGGCCACTTACTCTGCAAACCCAGTCTGAATGCTGCAAGAGCTGAGGACAACTAAGATGGGTAATTTCCAGGACGAGAGGCAGGTAAGCACTGTTCTTTCTGAGATTAGAATTGCCACCCCTGCTCTTCTTTGTTCATTGTTAGCTTGATATATATTCTTCCATCCTTTAATTTTCAGTTTGTTCCTGTCTTTAGGTCTCAAGTGAGTTTCTTGTAGACAACATATGGATGGGTTGTGTCTTTTGATCCAAGATGACACTCGGTGTCTCTTTACTGGAGCATTCAGTCTATTCACATTCAATGTAATTATTGATAGGTATGTGTTCACTGCTGCCATTGTGGTATGTTTATTTTTATGTCGATGTTTTCTCTGTTGTTCTTATTAGTCTGTTCTGGGACACTCTTTTGTGAGTTGATTTTTCACCTTTTTCAGAGCTGGTTTTATAGTTGAGACTCGTGTGTTAGATTTCTTGAAATGGTAGGATACATCTTTGTTGTGCTTTACAGCTGCCTCTACGAACCCCCTTAATAAACTATTTATAAACCCAATTTTAATTACTACCAGTCTGGTCATCTTCCTCTCCATCTGGAAGGACTATAACGACTGTAGTACATCCCTCTTTTTATTATGATGACACCATAGTTTTCATGATGATCACTAGATTGCTTCTTTCCAAATCAAAGCTGTGATTTACTTTGGAGCCTTCCCTAAATGAGTAGAGTATTGAGTAGTGTGTCGTTCTAAAATATAAAGTTAATGGTTTCGTTCTTCTAAGCCAAAGCCAAGAACTTCTTTCAGTATTTCTTGTAGTTTGGGTTTGGTTTTTACAAAGTTTCTTGAGTTTCTGTTTATCTGGGAATGTTTAATTTCATTTTCGTATTTGAAAGATAGTTTTGCAGGATATATAATTCTTGGTTGGAAGTTCTTCTCCTTCAAGACTTTGAATGTGTCGTGCCACTGTCTCCATGCCAGCATGGTTTCTGCTGAGAAATCTGACGAGAGCCTACAGGGTTTCCCTCTGAATGTTAGCTTTGCCTTGAGTCTTGCTGCCTTTAAGAGTTGCTGCTTATGTTTCATTTTGTTAAGCTTGATTATAATATGTCTTGGAGTCTTTCTTTTGAGATCTATATTGGGTGGTGTACGATATGCATCTGAGATGTCTATATTCTCTTCCTTCATGATTTCTGGGAAGTTTTCTTTCAGCAACTCAGCAACAATACTCTCTGTGTTCTCAGATGTCTCACCCTGTTCACGGACTCCAATTAATCGAAGGTTGTTCCTCTTAATAGAGTCCCACATGCTTCTTAATGTTTCTTCATTTTTCTTGTTTCTTTTTTCTGATTTCTGCTCATAGACGGTGGCATCAGTAGCTCTGTCTTCCAAGTCAGAAATTCTTTTTTCCATTTGTTCCATTCTGTTTTCTTGGCTTTGCATGGAAGTTTCTATGTCTTTGATTTTCTTCTTGATCTGCTGGATTTCAGAGTACTGGTGTTCCATCAGATCGAACAACTTGCTTAATTTTTCATTTTGTTCTGCTGCATTTTGCATAAGGTCTAGAAGGGCTCTGTATATAATCAATTTGTATTCACTTCCTGATGCTTTCATAAAAGTTTCTTCATCTGGAAAACCCCTTGGTTGCTTTGTTTGGGAGCCTTCCGTAGCCATGAGTGATTGCTTGTATGCCACAACTGTCTGTTGCTTTTTGGGTCCCATGTGAGTATACAGAGGCTCGAAGAGGTACTGTGAGGATGGATTGCAGATGTTTCTCTAGGCTGTCTTCAAATGTAAAGCAAAAGGTATCTGACCAGTTCACAAGTCAGTTAGGTTTTCAGGTGTAGAGGTCCCTCTTCTCATCCGACAAAGTAAGCACCACTGTATCCAACCCCAGATGATAACAAACTAGCTCCGAATACAGCAATGCTACTGCTCTGTTGGCCTCTACTGACAGGGCCTAGCCTTATCCAACACTGCGTCGAGTACTGGTTTTGTGATAGAAAAGCGCTCTCCTGTGGGCAGGGTCTGGCTCCCAAGCTAAGAATTAGGTCCAGCTGTGGCCACCATACCCAAGATGGCGTCCTCCACACAGGCAGCAGACAGAGGGGCTAAAGGTGCCGAGAGGTAGTCATTCCTCTCCTTCTGTTGCAGGGCCCCCAACGTAGGCAGCACTGTGCAAAATCACTACTTTTCTGATGGAGAAGCACTGTCCCGTTTGCAGGCGCTGGCTCCCAGGCTAAGAACGAGGTCCCGCTAAAATCTCGGTACCAACATGGCGTCCCGCACCCTGACCGGGGAGCTCCGCACAAACCCGCTGAGGCAGCTACAATACGAAAGGCTCAAAGTGTCTAGATTAACAGAGTCCCGAGCCTGGCTCTCAGAACATGGGAATTTCGCCTGCCTATGCCCCCAGAGCATGTCTGAGTCAAGCCGCCGGGCAAGACCCAGCTCCGCCCGCCAGCCGAGACCGAGGAAAAAAAAGTCAAAATGGTGCATTTACCTTCCGTCCGTGAGAGGCGAGGCTAGCAGGGAGCGGGAGTCAGCGAAAGAGAGGAGGTTTTTCGCTGAGTGGTATGAAGTCCCAATTAACAGCTCTGTGCCGTGTCCTGAGGCTGATTAGGTGCTCAGAAGGCTCTGTTTGATTGTCAATTCAGGTCTTGGTTTCCAGAGGGATAGAAGGAGACGTGGGCTTAGTCGGCCATCTTGACTCCGACCCCCAGCACTGTTCTTTCTAATGGTAAAAGGTGAAGTTCTTTTGAAAATGACTACTACAAACAAATTTTCCTTTTTTTCCAGGTACACACATGTATAACAAGTTCATAATGTGCATTCATCTGAAGTAGTCAACGCCTCAGTCTTGACATTTGGATACATACTTACATAACCTCATCTAACATCAAGGGCCCATTTTGCGGGAACTTGCATAAAATGGGAATTCCAGAACAATTGTGCTCTTAAGGAATCTGGATATGGATCAAGAGGCAGTCATGCAGACACAACAAGGGGACACTGCATGGTTCAAAGTCAGGAAAGATGTGTGTCAGAGTTGTATGTTTTCATCATACCTTTTTAATGTGTATATCTAGCAAATAATCTGAGAAGCTGGTTTCAACAAAGAAGAACAAGGGATCAGGACTGGACGACGACTCACTAACCTTCATTACACAGACAACCACCTTATTTGCTGGAAGTGAAGAAGATTTGAAGTACTCACTGATGAAGAACAAGGACCACAGCCTTCAGGATGGATTGCACCTGGTCACAGATTGACTGTGTTCCCTCAACAATCTGTGGCAGTTTGGCTGTGCCATAACTCCTGGTATTGTGTGATCTGCCTCCATGTTCCTGCCTCTATGATATTCATAAGGGTGGATGGGGAGCAGCTGTGTTACCAGAGCAAGATTCAATGTGTAAGTTGATTTTGTGCCTTGAGGTGCTCTCTTGAGATATAAAGGAAAAAAATCCAGCAGAGAGAATTGGGAACCTCACACCATCAAGAAAGCAGCACAGGGAGAAGAGTGTGTCCTTCAGACCCGAGGTTCCTGCACCAAGATGCTCCCCAACCAAAGACTGACGCAACACAAGAACTTTACTCCAGAGCCGACAGAGGGAAAGCCCTTTCCCTGAATGTGGCCTTGTAACTGACTGGACTGTGTAAGAATGAACTTTTCTCTTTGAAAGCCATCCACTTTGTGGTATTTCTGTTAGCAAAGCACTAGCTGACTAAAACACCAACATCAAGAAAACAAAAATCCTCGCAACTGGACCAGTAAGCAACATTGTGATAAATGGAGAAAGCACTGAGGTTGTCACAGATTTCATTGTACCTTAGCTTTTTCTTCTTCTTTCCCAAGTTCCACAGCTTGGTTGTGGACTCAGGAATCCTATTCTAATGAGAGGCCAAACCTTTGCCTTTAAGGGAGAGTATATACATAAAGAATAAATTAAACCTTTACTCAGAAATCAGAAAAAAATTTGTTATTTTAAAAAGGAAAACCCCAATGTTTTGTTTTATATGGTATCTAATATTAAAGCTCCTCAAATTCTCAAGAATTGATAAACTTTTGTCTGACATATGACACTTCAGACCAGATCAAATAAATATTTTTCAATAAATCTTATAGTGTAGTACCCCTTTAAATAGCAAAAATGAACTTACCCGTCAACCCACAGAAAAACGACACGAACTATAAAATGTAAAATCATACTTGTAGACACAGGAGACTAAATAGGCAGCTCCTGCCTGGAGGTGGGATGAGAAGGCAGAAAGGAACAGGAGCTGTCTGAATGGAAAGGAAGGGTATGCTATCACATTAGAGGGATTGCAACGAGGGCCATATTAACAATATGTGTCTAAATTTATGTATGCGAAAGCAACTTGAGTGGTCAACTTTTAAACAAAGCATTATACTACAGCATGAAAAAAAAAGCGACATGGAAAGCAAAGGTATATGAAGTGAAAGTATGACAAATATCTATTAATTTAAGACCAGTAATTTACCTGAAAGGTTTTGGACATTATGTTAAGTCTGTAATTGAAACAAAGTTTGTCTCAACAGTCCAGGTTTGCACTCAACTTTTCCTAGGTCCCATATTTTGCCCAGTCTAGGTTCTATCAACTGCCTTTGGAAATCACAGTCTCTCTGGTCAGCTGATCAGGGTCGAAACATTTTTACAGGCCATTTCAGATGTGTCTCAAGCTTCCCATGCAACAAAGACAACTTGTTTACAGTTCTTTCACAATTTCGATACACCCAATTTCAGATAATTATAATCCAGTGCCGTTGAATCAATTCCGACTCATAAAGACTCTATAGGACAGAGGAGAACTGCTCCATAGAGTTTCCAAGGAGCACCTCGTGGATTAGAACTGCCCGTCTCCTGGTTAGCAGAGTAGCACTAAACCACTATGCCACCAGAGTTTCCTCGGATAATTATAGACAGTAGCAATTCTTGTTGGTACTTATCTTAAAAATGTCTCCACCTAGTTGGAAAGGTCTTTCAGAAGCTGTTCTGGAGCTATAGCACTTCAGAGGCTGGAGAACAGGGAGCGGTGATCTTGCCCTGCCCTCATTCCTTTGACTCATAAAAGATACACGTGAGTTTTGAAGAACAAAAGATAATTTATTTCCCTTTTACTCTTATGAAACTATTACTTAAGACAAACATACCTTTTATCTTGTCTAGGACCTTCAGCCAAGGTCTGTAAGTTGGTCTTTGCAGTTCAGTCACAGTTATTTTCTTGATCTACTCAAAAATTCTGCTTTCTTAGCCACCTCAGTCGGAAACCCTGGTGGCCATACTGGGTGAAGTGCAGCATTTGCTAACTGAAAGGTCACCAGTTGGAATCCACCAGGCGCTCCCTGGAAACTCTATGGGGCAGTTTTACTCTGACCTCTAGGGTCACTAGCAGTTGGACCTGACTCAACAGCAGTGGGTTTTTATCCACTTCAATTAGCTTAGCCAAGATACTCCCCACGCTGAGGAGGAGGATTTGGGCATGAAAGATTTCTTCGACATGTGGAACTAGCTGTCAGTCTCCAAGAATTTGAACCAGAAATATCCTAAAATCAGACTGGGGGTGTGGGGGGACTCTGCTACAAGTAAAGCTTATACTGGCTATGACTCGACAAGACACGGAAGTCTCAACAAGACATATAAGACAAAGAGACTAAAGAAACACTTAACAGAAAAACATTTCTTCACAAAAATAGAGACAGTGCACATGATAATAGGAAAAATAAAACCAAGTCTGGGGTTAAATTGGCCCCATTTGCAACCCAAGGTCAAACTTTTGGAGCTTTCCACACACAACAAACACTGCCTACCTCACTAACACAATCTTTCAAAACTTCTCACAGAAAATTACAAACCAGGGGTCTCTGCACCTGAATACAAACTTGACCAAAATACTGAGTGGCTGAAAAATAGGTTTCTGGACAGAAGGCCAGTATGAAAAGTAAAGCTGGTCAGGCAGAAAAAGTTTAAAAGAAGTTCTCTGGCTCTGGCCAAGGGCCCAGGAGGTGGAGGGGTGACCCACGCAACCAGAAACCAAGGTGGGGTCACAACGAATGGTGGAAGATGGAGTCTCCACCAAGTGCAGAAAAATGAGAGGCGTCAGTCTTGGCAGCTGCTTATTTCTTCACTGCGGGCAAGTGAACATCTTCAGGACAGACACAAATGGTGTCAATCAGAGGTGAGGACAGAGATGAGAGAAAAGGAATGGTCCAAGAAGACACAGTACCAGCAGATTCTTTTCTCCAGAATGAGGCAACAGTAGCCAAGAATCGAGTAGGGTAAGGGGGATCTGACCCCACCCACAAGGCTTGATGGATGTCTTCCGCCTGTTATCAAAAGTCTAGGCCTTCCAGGACTTTTCCCTAGGACTTACTGCAAAATTGAAACCCAAAGACAAAGCGGGCCAAGACAATTGAGGGTTATCAGTTCCCAGCCCTCTATTCAAAAGGAGAGGCCACAAACCCAACACATGTACCCAGAACTTTCTAAAGAGAAGACCAAACACAAGGGAAAAGGGGGGAATAGTTGTACTGTGGAGGAAGGAGAGACAGGTAAGTTTAAGAAGCAGAGAAGAAAGATTTTCTTGTTCCTTTACCTGTCCATAACCCGGAGTAGTCACACATCTTTGGACAAGGCTTGTAGTCACAATTGTCTGGCGGCTGCTTGTCCGGTCATTTCAGTAAGGTAGCTTGTCCACATCCATCCTTCAGGGTCAGGGGTCTTTCATTGTGGACACAGGGAAGCTTAAATATGATAAATCTGGAATGATGCTTGCATCAACAACGGAAGTTCATGATTACAAAGAAAAATGTTCAGACTAAACTTGAGGCCAGGTGGAGCCATCCAAAGGATATCAATCAGACAGGAATCACATGGACATAGATGGACCACAGAAACTCTCAGGGCATACCAGTCAAGTGTTGTCTTCTAACCAAAGGATCAGCAGATCAAATCCAGTAGGCAAGCCTTAGAAACTCCATGGTGCAGTTAGACCCACTGTGAGTTGGAATGGACTTGACAGCAGTGGGATTGGTTTATTGTATTTTTGTCTAGACCATGGAGGAGGGTACTGCAGCCATCCTAGTGAGAGATGTTGGTGGCCTGCACGAAGACTGAGGGAATGCACACACACTGAATGCAAGGACATATGAAATATTCAGGAGGCAGAAGAGATAGCCTGTGGTGACGATGGACATGGGAGGTGACAAATAAGAAGCACAAAGGTTGGGACATCAGGCTCTGTATTTCGTGACAGGGGAAAGAGCAGTTTCAGAGATGACAAAGACTTTAGGGTGGCCATGCTGGGGCCAAGTATTCGAAGTAATGTCCCAGGAGGGGAGTGGGCAAGGGGTGTGGATTTGGACACCTAGAGTTGGTCAGCAGAATCCACATAAATGGATGAGTTCACTCAGCAAATTAAGAACAATACAAGAAGGGTTTGATACAAATAATGGTAGAGAAACGATTTCATTATCAATTAGAGCCTAAGGCCTTTCTTACTTGTGGGCTCGGTTGTCAGGACAGGTGCCAGAGGGGATGCTGGGAAGGACATGGAAGTGACAGCTTCTGCAGAAGAAACACCAGAATGGAAATCTAAGGAGAATGCTCTCTAAGAATACGCCAATGGTTAGTAGGGATGACATACTGTCTTAGTCATGGGGTGCTGCTCCAACAGAAATATTACAAGTACAAGGCTTTTCAAAGAGAAATTTTATTCTGCCAGTATACAGTAGACTACAAGTCAAAATTCAGATCCAGGAGAAGGCTTTCACTGTTGGCTCTGGAACAAGGTCTTTGCTTTCACTTTTCCCCTGGTTGGGGAGCATGTAAAGCACAGGGACCTGAGGTCCTTCTCCAAGGACGTGCTCTGCTCCTGCTACACCTTCTTGTTGCTATAAAGTCCCCAAATCTCTCTGCTGCTTCTTTCTTTTATATCTCAAGGAATTGCCTCAAGGCACAACACAATCATACACACTGAGTCCTGCCCCACCAACACAAATGTCACCAATCCTCCCTCGTGAACATCACAGAGGCAAGGTTTATAGCATATAGGTACATCACACAGTATCAGGAATCATGGTCTAGCCAAATTGCTACACACATCTTTGGGAGGACACAACACAAACCACAACAGGTACTACTAAGGACGGAAATGTACAGTTCTCTGTGACACCCAGAAACAGAGCATCAGGCTCAAGCAGGGGGGCAAAGAAGAGACTGTCATTATCCCCAACTGGAGCCACAATCTCTGTATGTCTACTGTAGGACCTTTTCATTTTCTGACAGTAAGTAGTGGTAGGGGAGGGACTGGCAGGTCCAGGAGCTCCTATTGTTCAGGAGATGTGGAGTGGCACCCCATTACAGGGTCTGCGATGCTCACTGGACCTGGCCAGATTCGTTACCATAAAAACAACACTGTTCCTCCAAGATATAGGCAGGTGCTGCCCTCAGCTGCTGTTAAAAGATCAAGGACATCAAAGTAGGACACTACCACCTGCTAAGACCTTCAGCACGGGGACACGGGTCAGAGGCAAGTTATCCTATCACATCATCACGGGCAAAGACGTAGATGATGAGAGTCAAAAAGAGCCCCCAGACATCCTCCAACTTCCTGACACTAGAGATAAAAAAAATCATGAAGGATCGCCATAATCCAAATATTTTAATGCTGTTGCAAATCATAGAGAATAACGTCATCTTCGGTATAGTGATGGAATACGTACCTGGAGGGGACTTGCGTGATCACCCAGAGATTCTTGGCTTCATGAGTGAAAAAGAGTCCCTGATAAAATTCCATTAACTAGTGAAGGCCCTACAGGTGTGCCACAACAAGTATACTGCACACACAGATAACAAACCAGAAAATGTGTTCTTGAATGTGAGAAAGAACATTAAACTCGCTCACTTTGATTTTGTAAAGTGAATTCACCAAGGAGGGCAGGCTGAACACTTGCTGTGGGAGGCTCCCTTATTATAACCCCAGAACTCCTACCTGGATAAAAGTACCAAGGACACCCTCGTGGGTGTGTGGAGCCTGGCAGTCACTCCGTATTTCGTGGCAAGTGGATCTCCACCTTTTCATAGAGATGCCTTAAATGAGCCATGCAAGTAGGTACTGCAGGAAGAATATAACATTCCTTTCCATATGTCTGTGTCAAATACTCATTTGTCGCCCACTTGCTCCATTTTAACTGTAACACAAGGGTAGCTCTTATCCCAAAGCCCATTAGTCTCTGACACCACATTGAACATGCCGCAGAGCCACTTAATGTTTTCCGCTGAAGAGGAAATCTGTGTGGGAACTATCATCTCCTAAGAACCAACGGCAAGGGGGCATCTGCCGGAGTCAATTTATCCTGGAACATCAACACTGCCAAGAGGTAGCCAAGAAACGAGCTGAGAAGAGTCAACGGGCATCCTCCAAACTTCAAATACTAGAAACAGAGATAAAAATCTTAAAGGATCTCCATCCTTTGAGAATTTTAATACTGTTCCTTGCCAGAGAACAACTACATCTTTGGTACAGTGACAGAGTACGTAACTACAGGCGTCCTGTGTGATCATCTGGAGGCTCATAGCTCCATGAGCCAAAACGAGGCCCCCAAAATATTTGACCAATTAGAGTTGGCCTTGCAGGTTTGTTACAACAACTGTGTTATACACAGGGATATCAAGCTACAACATGTGCTTTTGGATGAGAGAAGGAATATCAAACTTCCTGACATTGGTTTGAGAACTGAATTCACCAATGGGAGTGACCCGAATGTTTTCTGCGGCAGTTTCCATTACAGCGCCTAGAATTCCTACAAGGTGAAAAGTACCACGGACCCCCTTAGATGTGTGGAGCCTGGAAATCTCTGTGTACTTCAAGATAAGTGGATCTCTGCCTCTGCATGATGACATCATGGAGAAACAATATGACATTCCGTTCCATATGTCTACAACATGTGAATATATGCTAAGCCAAATACTCACCGGAGACACAAGAAAGACGGCCATATCAGAAGACATGCTAGAACTTCCATATGTGAATATGGATAATGAAGAAAAACCAAAGAGGTATGTGCAGCCGCTCCGAGACTATGAGGACCCCAGATGAACTGAGGCCAAAGTGAACACAGCTGAAAGGCAGAACGAGTTTCTTGACTCACTGTTGAATCAAAAATACAGTGACGTGATGGACACCCATTTGATCCTAGGTTACGACCTACCCGAGATGGAGAGTCATGCCAGAACCGTGGAAACCCAGGGTGCAGCACATTGCACTGATAGCCACACACCTTCCCCAACCCATAAGCTACATCCTCCTATCCATGCTAAACCCAAATGACATAGGTACGCCATACCTGCCATTCCCACCTATGACTACTGTTTCTATAACGTTTTCAACCGTTTAGCTGATAAAAGGAAGGGGGCCTCCATCATATGTGCTTCTCTCTGTCTCCCTTGTAATGTCCTCCCTGCCCCAACAACCGAGGATAGCCTGGGCAGAGCTCAACCAAACCTTTGGGCTATGTTCCAAGGCTAGAAAAAGTGCATTATTGGAATCCAGTAGATTCCCCACCTGTGTTTCCATGGCTACCTCTCCTGAGCAGACCATCAGTAAGAATGGTGGAGCACCAGCAGAAACCAGTTTCCCACAGTAAGTGTCACAACTAAGATCCTTCACTGATGAGCAGGTGGGAGGTACCTGACCAGATGGTGAACCCAGCTTCTCCCTCTGTCACTGGGAGTCACCCAGAACTTCATGGTAAGTGGACCTTGCCCTTTTCAGAGACAAACCTGAACTGAGCTACAAAACGAGGCACTGCATGAAGAATATGATAGTCCTACTCCAAAAGTCTACGCCATGTAAACACTCACTGAGCCAGACGCTCACTGGTGACCCGAGAACGAGAGCCACATCAGAGGACATTCTAGGACACCCACAGATGAAACTGATGATGATGAAGAAAACAAAAGGTGTATGTGCAGTCACTCCCAGATTGTGAGGGCCCCCGGTGTACTGAGACCACAGTGAATAGGCAGGAAGAGATGCATTACTCACTCTTGAATCAAAAATGCAATCATGTGAAGGGCATCCATCTGATCAAAGCTCACAACACATATGAAATGGAGAGTAACACCAGGACCAAGAAACCCCAGACTACAGCGTACTGCACTGACAGACACGCACCTTTTCATCCCATGACGAACATCCTATCAACTCTGCTAATTCAAGTGGAGTAGCTAGACTGTACCTGACATTCCGACCTGTGACCACTATTTCTGAAACTCTTTGAAGAGTCTGATAGAAACAAGAGGGCCTCAATGGTGTGTTTCTCATTGAGTCTCCCTTGCAAAGCCCTTCCTGCACCAACAACCCAGGATAGCCTGGGCACTGTCCGACCAAACCTGGGGACTGTGCACCAAGGTGAGAAATTGTGTAGTGCCACAAATCAGCACAGTTCCCGCAAGTGTTTCTGCGGCAGCGTTCTCATCCCAGACCATCAACAAGGATGATGGAGCCCCGGTGAAAACCAGTTTCCAAGTTGAAGGGTCAGAGTTAAGCTCCTTCAATGATCAGCAGGTGCAGGAGATACCTCAGCAGACTGTGAACCCAGCCTCTCCCTCTGTGAACAGCCAGGACATGCTGACTGGGAGATTCTTTAAACTCATAACTTTTTTGCACTTTTATCAAAAGGGAACAAAAACTGTGACAGCAAAGTTGTACAGAAGACACTCAAATCTCTACAAGCGAACCCCTGCTGTCTCGAGTTAAAGTGGAGGATTAAAAGTACCAGTTCCATGGAGCCCAAGGAGACGATACAGGAGGTCTGGCAAGTGGTGGACACCCACTGACAAGTACACGCTGCTGTGTATGAACAGCACACCAGGACTGCAATACTTTGTCAAGTGCAGGATGGAGGTGTGCACACTGCCTGTGTGGACCCTCAATAAAGGGGCAGGGGAGAGATTTCAGGCACCTCTGAGGGTTTCAATCGCATCGCTTCAAAAACGAGCAGGGAGCGTGTACTTCATAGTGCTGTCAGCAGGTGCCAGGCACAAAAGAGGAGTTCTTACATTTAAGCTCCCACACAATCGGGCAGTGTTTCCTTCTGTTGCACGGAGTCACTGTGAGTTGGAACCTACTTGACAGGACCAAACCACATAACCCTGTAATAGGAACTGAGAGAATAGCAATTGAGATGTTTCAATAAACAGATGCAGTACTGCAAGCACTCATTTGTCTGTACGCAGAAATCTGGACGACAGCTACCTGGCCAACCAACTACAAGTGATCCTTTCTTCTACTCGTTCCAGAGAGAGGTGATCAAACACAACACAGAGATTACTGTGAAACTTCTTTAACATCAAAAATGAGTAAAATTTTGCTGAAGATCATTTTGGTGTGATTACTGACTTTTGTGTGAGGCCTTTCTAGCCATGGCCTTGTAACGCCTACCCAGGTGATCGGGCAGGACAGTGTGACAGTGCGGCTGAGGCCCACTGAGACCGTTGGTCACTATCTCCTTAAGTGAGGGAGAGCAGCGAGGGAGATTTGGCCACCACCAAGGAAGAACGGCCTTGAGCTGAGTCTTTGGGCCTGGATCACTGTGCTGTAAAGCTCTTGGAAGCAGGTGCTAGAGAGAGCGCAAGCTGAGAACTGGTGGCAGAAGAGACCGAGCAGCAGGACACATCATCACGGACTTCTGTTTTAGTCAGCTAGGGCTGCTCTAACAGAAATACACAGAGTGGATGGCTTTAACAAAGGAAGGTTTATATTTACACAGTCTGGTAGGCTACGAGTCCAAATTCAGGATGTCTGCTCCAGGGGAAGGTTCTCCCCCTTGTCGGCTCTGGAGGAAAGTCTGGTATTGTATTAGTCTTGTCCAGGGAGCGTCTTGGTGCAGGAACCTCAGGTCTGAAGGACACGCTCTTCTCCCGGTGCTGCTTTCTTGATAGTGTGAGGTTCTCATTTCTCTGCCTGCTTCCTTTTCCTTTTCTCTCCTCCAAGATGAAAGGATTAAGGGTGGGGCAAGCCATACTCCAGGGAAACTCCGGATTTATACTCTGGCCCTAATCCTTTAACACACAGCATAGGAAAACTACAAAATCGAGGACAGTCACAAGATGCCGGGAATCATGGCCCGGCCACATGGCTACACATATTTTTGGGTGGACACAGTTCAATCCATGATATCTTTCTACTCCACAAAGACAGAAAGGTGAGTGCCTTTGATCAGTGGCTGAGAGTTAGGGAGAGGCTAGCTTTCAGGAGGTGGGCAGAATAGTCTATGTGGAAACAAACAATGGAAATCCTATGGCAAATGTGGTATCTCTTTGGAGTCCACAGCTGGGAGTAACACAGAGAGCCTGAAGTCCTCTGTAAATAGTGGGACCAAAACTATCAACAAGCAATAAAGGATAAAAGAATCAAAACATTAACAACAATCTGGGACAGTGATATAAGCCCCCCGTAAACTATGCAAATTTCCTCAAGGTTGTTTTTCAGAAGAAACCAAAGATGGAAGCAACTCTGAGGACATGAGCAGAAACTCCCACTTCAACAGCTACATGTCCTCCTAATGGGAGCACCAGACATCCAGTCAGGACCTGGGGATGGAACCAGAGAACCAAGACACTGCATGCACAACACCCCTTAAGAAGTCCTGCTACCAGTCCCAGAAAGCCTCAGAGGAAAGAACTTTCTAGATCCTTTAACTGATTCCACCTCAAGTGATCTGCTTCAGGTTCAGGAGATCACAGTGGCAACTTTAGTCACCTGATGGGTGGATAACTGGGCTCTCCCTCCCCCAGGCACCAGGATGCAACTTTCACAGCAGCAAAATTTATTAAGTCAAAGGACCTTACAAACAAGGAAGGGGTCAGTCTCTATGAGTGGGGAAAGACCTGGTACAAAGCACGTAGGGTTCCTTATATTGCTCAGGGTAAAAGGTGCTGTCCTAGTGAGGAGGGGTAACTAAGAAACATCCTTTGGTTTCAGTTTTAGAGTTATATGTCACCAAATGCACGATGGGGCCCCTCCTGAAGAATAAGATAGTAATATGCAGATAGAATAAAAGTAGGGGCTAGGTCATTTCTAGAATGTCCTCCTGAGGTGGTACCTGTATGTAGCCACATCTCAAACTGCCAGGAGGAATTGCTACATCTGCAATTACCCTTCTCAAATGCAAACTGGGTGTTTAGTAATCATATGATGAGGCGATCTACGGTGGCAATCAGGTTCTCTAAGCTCACCTTTTCATTTCCCCTTTGAGGTGACATGCGCCCAAAATCTTGAAGGGAATGTGGGAAGTCGACTCACTCTGGCTACTTCCTGCTGTTTGGGGTTGTAGCCCTGCCTACCTGTCAGACCTGTGTTCTTCAAGTACCCTGTCTTGAAAACATTGAGATGCCTCATCTACTTGCCACCTGGTCGGTGGGTATAGACTGTATATCCTTGTAGGACCATGAGATTCACTAGGAAAGGTTGTAGCTTTGAGCCATGTCTTTTATCTTAGAAGCCAAATTTAAGATGTGTCATATGTTGTCCTGGACCTGGGCAGATTTATTAACATAAAAACAACACAATACCTTGAGATGTAGGCAGGTTCTGCCCTCAGCTGCAGTTAAAAGGTCAAAGAAATCAATGGGGGACACGACCATCTGCTAAGACAATCCACAAGGGGATGTGTTTCAGAGTCAAGTTATCTCAGCACAAGATCACGGGCAAAGAGGTAGCCGACAATAGTCCAAAAGGGCCAACAGACATCCTCCAACCTCCTGACACTACACCAAGAGATAAAAATCATGAAGGATCGCCAGAATCCAAATATTTTAATGCTGTTGTAAGACACAGAGAACAACATCTTTGGTATGGTGACAGAGTACGTAACTGCAGGGGACTTGTGTGATCATCTAGAGACTCACGCCTTCCTGAGCCAAAAAGAGGCCCCCAAATATTTTGCCAATTGGTGCTGGCCCTACAGGTTTGCCACAACAACTGTGTCACACATGGGGTTATCAGACCAGACAACGTGCAATTGGATGAAAGAAGGAACATCAAACTTGCCGACATTGGTTTGGGAGCTGAATTTACCAATGGCAGCAAGCTGAATATTTTCTGGAGCAGTCTCCATTATTGTGCCCAGAACTCCTACAGAGAGAGAAGTGCCATGGAAACCCTCAGACGTGTACAACCTGGAAGTCACCCTGTACCTCATGGTAAGTGGATCTCAGTCTTTTCATGGAGAGACTTTAACTGAGCTACCAAAGAAGGTACTGGGGAAGAGCATGACATTCCAGACGTTCACCACATGGGACCACTTGCTAAGCCAAATATTCATTTGTGACACAAGAAAGACAGCCACATCAGAGGACATGTTAGATCATCCAAGGATGAATATGGATAATGAAGAAAAACAAAAGTTAGGTGTACAGCCACTCCAAGACTATGAGGATTCTTGGTCTACTGTGGCCATGGTGAACAAGGGGTGCAGGCAGGAAGACATTCAGGACTATTTCTTCAATCAAAAATACAGTGAGGTCATGAGAACCAATCTGATCCTAGGTCCCAACACCTCTGAGGTGGAGAGTCATGCCAGTACCATGAAACCCCAGGGTGCAGCATACTGCAGTGACAGCCACACCTCTTTCTCATCCCATGGGGTACATTCTACCATTCGTGCTAAATCCAAATGACGTAGTTACACAGTACCTGCCATTGTCACACACGACTACTGTTCCTATGACGCTCTGAAGAGCCTAGCAGATAGAAGGAAGGGGAGCTCCATGGTATGTGCTTCCTCCACGGTCTCCTTTGCCATGTCCTTCCTGCACCAACAATCCAGGATAGCCCGGGCAGAGCCCAACCAAACCTCAGGACCGTGTTCCAAGGTGAGGAAAAGTGCAGTGTCGCAAGCCAATAGATTCTCCGTGTGTGTTTCCACAGCTGCCTCCTGTGCCCAGACCATGAGAAAGAATGCTGGAACCTCAGCAGAAACCAGTTTCCCACAGGGAGTGTCACAGTTAAGGTCCTTCAGTGATGAGCAGGTGGAAGGTACCTGACCAGACAGTGAACTCAGCCTCTCCCTGTCACTGGGAGTCACAATGTACTTCATGGTTAAGTGGATCTCTGCCTTTCCAGGGAGAAACCTTAACTGAGCTACAAAAGGAGGCACCAGAGGAAGAATATGACAGCCTTTTCCACACGTCTGTGCCATGTGAACACTCATGGAGCCAAATACTCATCAGTGACCCAAGAGAGGAAGCCACTTCAGAGGACATGCTAAGACACGCGGAGATGAAGACTGAGGATGAAGAAAACAAACGGTGTATGTGCAGCCACTCTCAGATGATGAGGACTCTCAGTGTACTGAGACCACAGGGAACACGGGTTACAGACAGGAAGCAATTCATTACTCATCCTTCAATCAAAAATACAATGACACGATGGGCACCCATATGATCATAGGTCACAACACACAGGAAATGCAGAGTCATGTCAGTCCCAAGAAACCGCAGGCTGCAGCATACTGCACTGATAGCCACACTTTTCTCATCCCATGTCGGACATCCTACATCCAGTGCTAAACCCAAAAGGGCACTTATACCACACCTGCCATTCCCACGTACGACGACTGTTTCTACAATGCTTCGAAGAGTCTAGCTGACAGACAAGGGGCCTCCTGGTATGTGCTTCTCCCTCAGTCTCCCTTGCAAAGTCCTTCCTGCACCAACAACCCAGGATAGCCTGGGCAGAGCTCAGCCAAACCTGGGGACTCTGTGGCATGGTGAGAAAAACTGCAGAGTGAGACAACCCAGTAGACCCAAAATGTATGTTTCCTTGGCTGCCTCCTCTGTCCAGACCATCATAAAGAAGGGTTGAGCCCCAGAGGAACCCAGTTTCCCGCATGGAGTATCACAGCTAAAAGCCTTTAATGATGAGCAGGTGCGAAAGGTACCTGATCAGACTGACTCCAGCCTCTCCCTGTGTCAACCTCCGAGTCACTTGTACCTCATGCTAAGTGGACCTCTGATTTTTCATGGAGAGACCTTAACCAGGCTGTGAAAGCAGGTACTAGAGGTGTAATATGGCATTCCTTTCCACTTATCTACACCATGTTAACACTTGCTGAGCCAAATAATTATTTGGACCCAACAAAGACAGCCACATCAGAGGACAACCTAGCACTTCTATGGATGCAAGTGGATGATAGAGAAAACAAAATGTGTATGTGCAGCTACTGTCAGACGACGAACACCCTGGTGCACCAAGGCCATGCTGAACCTGGGTCACAGGCAGAAATGCAGCCCTCAATCAAAACTAAATTATGTGATGGGCACCAGTCTGATTCTGAGTCACGAATCATCTCAAATGGACAGTCATGCCAGTACCGTGGAACCCCAGGGTGCAGCACATTGCACTGTCAGTGACACACCTTTCTCAATCCAAGAGGAATATCCTCCCATCCATTCTAAACCCAAACAAGGTAGTTACAACATAGCTGCCATTCCCACCTGTGACTACAATTCTTTGAACTGTCCAGCTGATAGAAGCAAGGGGGCCTCCATGCTATGTGCTTCTCCTTCAGACTCGCTTACAAAGTCCTTCCCGCAACAACTCCCCAGAAAAGCCTGGGTAGACCCCAACCAAACTTAGGTATTGTATGCCAAGGAGAAAAATAATGCGGAGCCACAACCTAGGAGAGTCGCCACATGCATTTCTGTGGCTGCCTCCTCCATCCAGACCATCAAGAAGAATGGTGGAGTCCCAGCAGAAACCAGTTTCCCACAGAGAGTGTCGTAAGTAAGATCCTTCAATGGTCCAGGTCCAGGAGGCATCTGACCAGACTGTGACCCCAGCCTCTCCCTCTGTCCATAGCCGGGAACAGCAGGGTGCCACTATGAGGTTTTTAAGCTCATGAGAAGATAACTTTGCCATACATGTGTCAAAAGGGAATGGAAGTTATGTGACAGCAATGTTGCTGTGAGACGCTCAAAGCTGGAGACGCCAAGCCATGCTCTTAACATTTACATGTTGTTATTAGGCTCTGTCAACTCAGTTCCAACTCACAGCAACCCTATACACCACAGAATGAAACACTGTCCAGTCTGGTGCCATGTCCACAATCATTCTTATGCGTAAGCCCATCGTTACAGCCACTGTGTCAACCTACCTTGTAGAGGGTCTTCTTTTTTGCTGACCCTCCACTCTATCAAGCATGGTATCCTGCTCCAAGGACTGAGCCCTCCTGCCAACATGTCCAAAGTATGTAAGACACAGTCTCGCCAGCTTTGCTTCCAAGGAGCATTCGAGTTGTACTTCTTCCAGAACAGATCTGTTTGTTCTTTTAGCAGTTCATGACACAATCAAATATTTTCCAACATCACAATTAAAAGGCAGCAATTCCTTTTCTTTCTGCCTTTTTCACTGTCTAGCTTTTGCGTGCATATGATGCAACTGACAGTATCGCAGCTTGGGTCAGGCACACCTTAGTCTTCACGGTGACATCTTTACTTTTCAATACTTAAAAGAGGTCCTTTACAGCAGATTTTCCCAGTGCAATGTGTCTTTTGATTTCTTCACTGCTTCTTCCAGGGACACTGACTATGGAACCAAGTACAATGGAATCCTTGACAATTTCAATCCTTTCTCCACTGATTACAAAGTTGCTTACTGGTCCAGTTGTTTTCTTGATGTTACAGTGCAATCTACACTGAAGGCTGTGGTCTTTGATATTCATAAGTATTTTAAATCCTCATGGCTCCCAGTAAGTAAGGTGGTGTCATCTACATAACACAGGCTGTTAATCCAATCCTGAAAACTCATTCTTCCTCACATAACACAGGTTGTCAGACTATCTGCCCGGCATACAAACTGAAAAGGTATGGTGAAAGGATACAACTCTGATGCACACCTTTCCTCACTCTAAACCCTGCAGTGTCCCTTGGTTCTGTTGACACAACTGTCCCTTGATCAACATACACAGATTCCTTCAGAGCACAATTAACTGTCCTGGAATTCCCATTCTAAACAATGTTAGCCATAATTTTTTATTAGAAGTCTTTTCCAAACATGGTACCAAAAGAGGGCCCCAAACCACGAGGGCTGGGCTCCTCTCAGGCACATGAAGTGGTGGACATCCAAGTCACAGCTGGGGCTCTGCTCCCAACAGCTGGACCACAGTGCCTCTTTGCTGCTGCTTTGGATTGCTGTGGCAGTCTCACTCATCTTGCACTGGACACATGATGTTTCTGTCATAGGATGAAGCTGTGGTCTTAGCACTTCACAACCATGGTTTAGGACACCGCCTTCTTATTCAACAGCCCTTCTTTTGACTTACAGCGCCTTCACAGCTTCTTCTGGGCTTATAATTGGCAAGACGGGCTCCATGTTAACACATCCTCACTGCAGCCACTGCCTCCTGCCCCCTGGTGGGTATCTGGGGACGGGGTAGATGACTGGCAACACCATCTGTTCAGTGATCTGGAGACAACATGAAACAAACTAGCTGCAAAACTTGCCATCTTTCACAGTACTGGTGACTGGTACATCACCCCTCCTCCTCATGGTTCTGGGAGTTGTAAGTTAGTCTGTAATCTCCCTGGGGATGGTAGTGTCAGAAAACTAGGGCTTTGACAAAAGCAGTAACACAGAAAAATGAAGTAGGTCTTGTACAACTTTTTCGACTACCAGCTTCATTTTCTTGGGCACCTGAGTGGCTTTGGTCTATTTCCCTGTTACTTTTTCTGGTTGTGTCTTTCTTCTTTTCAGTTACAAGTTTTTCTCCTTTTCTTTCATTCCTTTGTTATTTTCTCACTTATTTTTGTCTCCCTTTAGTTCTTCAATTTTTGCATTTCTTCTTTTTTCCATGTACTTATTTTTTATTAACCATTTTACTATTATTTCATTTCCTCCTTCTGTATCTTTTCTCTGCATTGTTCATTGCTTTTTCTACACACTTTCCCATTTATTATTTTCTGTTTATATGTGAAATAGTTCTTGTGTATGATTCACCATTTGCCATCTTAATCTTCACTTTCCATTTCTTCCTTTGACTCTTTCATTTCTTCTAATTTCTACAGGTCTCACCCTTGTCCTATTTTTATACTTCGCTTATTGTTTTCTTAGTTGATTCCTCACCTTCTTTTCTGGTTTCCCTGTTCTTCTGTACTCCCATTTTCCCTTTTCAATCTATGTTCCGTTTTTCTGTTTTAGTTAACTCTCTCATTTTAATTTTCCTCGGGTTGTAAGTTTGTTATCTTTTCAAACTTGTAGTTTCTTATTTTCCAAATGACACAGTTCTCATTTGATTTTCCTTGGAATCCTTTCATTGATTTTTATTTCAGTCACTTTCATCAATTTCATTTTCCCATTCTTATTAGAACTGTCTAAAGTATTTTCTCTGGATTTTTAAGTCTATTTTTTTCTCATTTTTAAATTACACTTTGTATTCTTCTATCATTTTTATGTTTTATTAAGTTGTTAGTCACGACATCCTCCATTATTTGAACTGATTGACTTATTTTCTCATTGGCTCCATTTTTACCCTACCACAAAGGAATCTACTACTCCAAAGCCCACTCGGCCTTCACACCACATTGAACATGCCACATAGCCACTTAGCCTTCTGCTGAGGAGGTAATCCATGTGGAACACTTATCGGCAAGGGGACATCTGACAGAATCAAGTTATTCTAATTCATCATCACTGATAAAGAGGGAGCTGAGAAAAGTGTTGCGAAGTGTCAGCAGACATCTTCCAACCCCTGACACTGCACTGAGATAAAAACCATGAAGGATCTCCATCATCAAAATATCTTAATGCTGTTGCAAGTGACGGAGAACACCAACATCTTAGGTACAGCGACGGAGTAGGTAACTGGGTAGGGTTTCATGAGTAAGAGGACACCACACATCATGAGATGGCTCAGGGTTTCATGAGTAAAAAAGAGGCCCAAACCAAGTTCCACCGATTAGTGCTAGCCATACACTTCGGCCACAAAAAAATGTGTTCTGCACAAGGACATCCAACCAGAAGACGTGCTCTGGGATGACAGAAACAACCTGAAAATTGCTGACTTTGGATTGTGAACTGAATTCACCAAGGGGAGGAGGAAGAGAAACACTTCTAGTTGGAGGTTCCCGTATTATGCGCCAGAACTCCTACAGGGAGGAAGTACAGTAGACCTACCATGGAAGTGTGGAGGCTGCGAGTGCCTGGTACCTGAAGGGACGTGGATGTCTGCCTTTTCATGGATAGACCTTAACTGAGACACAAAAGCAGGTACTAGAGGAAGAACAAGATACTTGTCTTCACATGTCTAGGCCATATGAACATCTGCTTAGGCAAATACTCACCGGTGACCCAAGAAACACAACCACATAAGAGGACATCCTAGAAAACTCATGGATGAAGATGTATGAGAAAGAAAAACAAAAGGTGTATGTGCAGCCACTCCCAGACTATGAACACGCCCAATGCTTTAAGGCCACTGTGAACACATGTCACACGCAGGAAGAGATTCATGACTTGTACTGAATCAAAAATACAGTAACGTCATGGCCACCTATCTGATAAGAGAATACCACATGTCTGAGACTGACAGTCATGCTAGTACCACGGAACCTCAGAATGCAGTACACTGCGATGATCGTCACACACCTTAGTCATCCCACCTTCTGTGATGAACCCGAACAGTGTACTACACTGTGCCTGCCATTCCGACCCATATTTACTATTTCTACAGTGCTCTGAAGGCTCCAACTGATAGAAGGAAGGGGACTCTACAGCATGTGCTTCTCCCTGAGTGTCCCTTATAAAGTCACTCCTGTATCAGCACCCCAGGACAGCCTGGACAGAGTACAACCAAACCTCAGAACTATGTGCCACGGTGAGAAATAATGTGGTGCCACAAACCAGCACAGTCCCCACATGTGTTTCCTGGCACCCTACTCAACCCAGACCATCGATAAGGACGACGGAGCCCCAGGGGAAACCAGTTTCCCAATGGGAGTGTCACCACTAAGCTCCTACAAGGCAGGAGATGCCTGAGCACACAGTGAACCCAGCCTCTCCCTCTGTCAACACTGAGGACCAGCAGGGTGCCACAGAAAGATTCTTCAGGCTCATGAGACGGTTCAGTTGCACTCTGATCAAAAGACAACAAAAGCTTCGTGACAGCAAAGTCGTAGAGGAAACACTCAAATCTTGAAAGGTCGTGGTCTCACAAGTTTAAGTGCAGGATGAAAATCATCACTTCCGTGGAGCATGAAGAGAGGGTGCAGGAGATCTGTCAAGGACTAGACACCTACCAACAAGTACACGCTGCTGTGTATGAACAGCACAGCAGAGCTGCAGGACTCTGTGCACTGGAGGATGGAGATGTCCACACTGTCTGTGTGGACCTTCAACAGGGAAAAGAGAAGAGAGTTTCAGGCATCTCTGAAGCCTTCAATAGCATTGCCTCAAAAAGGAGCAGGGAGCATGTATTCTCAAATGCTGCCAACAGCTGCGAGGGACAAAAGAGGAGTTCACAGATTTAAGCTCCCACAGGACCACGCAGTGTTTTGTTCTGTTGTGTGTATACTCGTTATGACTTGGAATCTACTCGACGGGACTAAATAGAACAGCAATACAACAACAGGAATTGAGAGCATATCAACGCAGATATTTCAAAGAACAGATGCACTACCCGAAGGTCTCACTTGTCAATACTCGCAAACCTGGAAGATTGCTATCTGGTCAAACAACTGCAAACAATCCTTTCGGGGACGCATTTGAAAGGAAGGTGATCAAACACAACACAGAGATCACCGAAAAATACCATTACTACCACACATGACTAAAATTTTGCTCAAGATCACTGTGTTGTGATTACTGCCTTTTGGTTGAGACTTTTCCAGCCATGGCCTTGTAACTCCTACCCACGTGATTGTGCAGGACACTGTGATAGTGAGTTCGAGGCCCATGAAGAGTACTGGTCCCCAGACTTCCTTAAGTGAGAGCTCATTCCAGAGCAGTCAGGAAGATTCACCCACCACCAACGAAGACTGGCCTTCAGCTGACAGAGCATTCCTTGGGTCCAGATCGCTGTGCTGAAAAGCTGTTGGAAGCAGGTGCTAGAGAGAGCACAAGCTGGGAACAGGTGGCAGTAGAGACCTCGCAGCAGGAGAAATCGTGCTGGGCTTCACAGTCTACAAAGACAGAAAGCTGAGGGCCTTTGATCAGTGGCTGAGGGCCGGGGAGAGCCCTGTCCTCAGGAGGTGTGCAGAGGAGTCTGTGGGGAAACTCACAGTGGAAATCCTATGGAAAATGTGGTATCTCTTTTGAGTCAACAGCTGGGAGTAACACAGAGAGCCCGAGGTCCTCTGTAAATTTTGTGACCGAGACTATCAGCAAGGAATAAAGGATAAAAAGACCAAAGTGTTAACAACATCCTGGGACACTGAGATAAGTTCCCCCGGATTATGTAAATTGCCTCAAGGTAGGTTTTCGGAAGAAACCAGGTAGAAGAAATTCTAAAGACATGCACAGAAATGCCCACTTTGACAGCCACCGGTCCTTCCAATGGGAGCACCAGACAGCCACAGTCAGAACCTGGGGATAGAACCAAAGAACCAAGAAACTGCATGCAGAAGACCCTGTAAAAAAATCCTCTTCACACGTCCAGTTACCTTTTTGTTGAGACAATCTGCTCAAACATTTTGAGAAAACCAGCAAGGTAAAACCTCACCTGTAGATGACAAAATGTAGCATGGCCATAGTTAACTTATAAAAATAATACTCTTAAGAGTGAAAAAACCTTAAAGAATTCTAAATAAAATGCAAATCTGTGAAAAAGACAAAATTTTAGGCAACAGCATTTCTAAACCTAACCATTAACTATATTTAAAAGAACTTCAGAAGTCACACATGATAATCCTGAGGCAAACATCACATAGCCAAGATATACCATGATGATTTATATACCAACACAGTCAAGTCTCTACCCAAATCATATAAAAACAAATTTATAGGTAAATGATTTGAATTTCCAGTGAGAACATTGGCTTTGATGATGCTCAATTAACAGAAAGTTATAATCAGGTTAGCAACTAAGAAATAATAATAGACTCATGATATAATATTATACATTTGTTATACGATTAGGCAAAACACAAGGGGAAATTACTACCATACATTTTTAACCCAACAACAGTCAGGCACTTCTCTTGTTTCTAACCTGTTGCATGTAACTTATTAAGGAAAGCCCTTTAGTACTTCTCCGTTATAAGAAGATATTCTGGACTTTCCAAGAGGTTTCAGATGTGTCAGGAGTTTAGTAGAGCTTACCAAGAAACCACAGTAAAGTTATTTTACTAAAGATCTTAAAGTAAAAAACCTTCCCCTTTTCTTCTATTTTTGCAATTCCTGCCACTTGGTTTTTGACTCCGAAATCTTATTCTAATAAGAGGGCAAACATTTGCCTTTAAGGGAGATTACCTAAAAAATAAATTTTGTTATTTTAACAGGAAAAAAAACAATTCGGTTTACATCATATCTAATATTAAACCTCTTAAAAATCTCGCAATCTAAATCATTCCACTTTCGTAAGACAAACTTCTAACTATATCAAGAAAATATTTTTCAATAAATTTTATAGAGTAGCTCTTTAAATGGTGAAAAGGAGCTTACTGACATTCACACAATAAGCTCTGAGAAATGCACAGATTTATCCTATGAAAACTCTACATATGATGTTTGAAAGTTAAGTCCACGGACTTCACTGTAAAAAGTGCTACAGATCTCACTGCTGAATATCACCATGGTCACCTTCTAAGGACTCCCCTTGGGAAGCTATGCACCAATGCCAATGCCTAGTCCACCCTTCAAAGCCACCTTGGAATTTTTTTTTCTGCAGTGGCCGTTGCACACTGTGGCATAGTGGCAAGTTCATGAACCTAACTGTATACTTTCTGTGGCAGAGGTTTTAGCCAGTTAACAAATAACTGCATGGAAACACCCTCCCTACTCACCTGACCTTAACCTCAGTGACATATTTCTTTACCTGAAGATACAGGAAATATTCAAAGGAAGGCATTTTGATGACAGTCAGGTCTCGGGGGTAATACGACATCTCTGATGGCCACCCTAGAAAAAGAGTTCCAAGATTGCTTTGAAGGGTGGACGAGGCACTGGTGTCAATGCACAGCTTCCCAAGAGGAGTACTTCGAAAGTGACTGTAGTGATATTCAGCAATGAGGCACAAGGACTGACAATAGAGTTCACAAACTCATCCTATAAGAAGTGTTGCATATCTCACTGCCGAACATCACTATGGTCACCTTGAAAGTACAGCCAGGGGTCCCAGCTGACTTTTGGTATTCCCTTCGTAGTTGCCAATTGGTTACAGGGTTTCTCTGAAGACCCAACAGTCCTCATAAGACAATGAAAAAGAATTATTTCAGGAGGGTTCACTGGACCGTGACAGAAACAATGACTCAAAAATGAAAACACTTCAAAGTAGGGTTGCAGCAGCCTGGATAGCAGTCCTGTAGGTTCTGCTACTGAGTTTGGGGTTTGCTTCTTATACTTCATCTATGCCTGGGGTATAGCTAGGGACAAAAAAATCAGTGATGTGGATCTGAAATATTTCCTGTTTCAGCAGGCAGGTGTCTATCCCTTGGCTGCACCCACATGCAGACTTCAAAAGAGTCTTGCCAAGGAGGCTTCTGGAACTGGCAGCAGCACTTACCCTGGGATGTTGTCCTTCGGCAGATTCTTGCTCCCTTGCTTGGATTCCCTGGTCCTGATGGAAGCTCTCTGATACCCCTCTGGAGGGCATACAGTGGTGACCTCTATCTCATCTGGGCATGTTTCTGAAGTAGGTCTAAGCTGGCTTCTTTGAAACACAAGGGACAATTTAAGCAACTCGTCTTCAGGTGTGGGCTGACAAAATGAAGCGGACTGTCCCTCTGGAATGCTTCAAGGAGTGGTTAGGCTGGCCCTTCTCATCTCTACCTCATGAGTATTCCTTGTTAACAGGGTTAATTGCGGTTAAGCTGTAACTGTGGAAGCTGTCAGTATAAGAGGCTGGACTAAGGAGGAGATGTCCCTGCATTACAGTCGAGTGGCTGAACCGAAAGCTCCTTCAAGGGTTTCCTATGCTGACCCCTGTGATGCTTGGAGCAAAGGAATCATCTTCTCCCACGAATTACCTCCAAGTTCATAAACGATAAAGATGAATTGACTTTTGGAGAGTCTGACCAGGTTACGAGGAAAACCAAAGACCACATGAGTGGCTACTCCCTGAATAAACGTACCCTTTGGACTCTTTGCCCTATTCAAGGCCTATGGGAGGGGCAAGCTGTCTTCCAAATATGAAAGAATCATGGCTTCAAAAGTCAAGGGGCAGACTCTGCTGTGACACATGACTTTTGTGTGTGGCCTTTCTGAATACCTGGGTCAACACATTGACCATGGGTTCAGCCCACCAATGTGCACATATTAACACGACACTACTTTCTAGATGTTGTTGATGCAACAGTTAAGGAGCAAGGGTCATCTCTGTATGTGAGGTTTATGGAGGAAGCTGGCCAGCAGAGGGCACGTACTGTGTACGAAAGTCAGGACGCCTGAGCAAGCTAAACAGTGGGACTGATCACCTGTGGCCGATTGTGTCTTCCTCCTTTTGCTCACTGATGTGTGTTGATGGCTGAACTTACCACTGACTGGTGACAGTAAACGGCACTGGTGGGTTTCCACAGGCTTTTCAGGTACTCTGCGTGGCCTGTGAAGACAAACGGGCCAGTGGAGCCATCCTATTAGATCCCGGACTACAGGCGGAAACCCCGGGGGTGCAGTGCTGCAGTGCTGCGTCTCCGAAGCAAAAGGTCAGCGGTTCGAGTCAGCCAGGTGCTCCTTGGAAACTCTGTGGATTGCTATGAGTCAGAATGGACTCGACAGCGTAGGTTGGTTTTCGATTACGGGGAACTCAACATAGGATCCTCTCAAGTGGGCTGAGATAATTTTAGAATAGACAGTAATTGTATCATACACTGGATCCTTTTGTGTCTCTTTGTGTTTGCAGCAGGGGACAACTTGCTCTATCATCTCTGTGCTAGGAGACATTTTTAGAGCACAGCTATTATATGAAATATAACACGGAGTCACCTGGAAGGCACTATGCTGAGTGAAAAATGACAAACATTGTATGAGACCATTACTGCAAGGACTTCCAAGGTTTAAGCAGAGAAGAAAGTAATCTCAGACAGTTACCAGGGTGAGGAGGGCTGAAAAGGGACAGTCACAGATTAGACAGTAGATAGGAACTGCAGCAGGTGAAGGGAATGACAGGATGCAGTCAGTACAAGGGAGGTTAGCACAACTGGATCACATCAAAAGCTCAAAGGCTTTCTAAGTACAACCCAACATTTTCAAGCACAGACTAGCAGGGACAGTTTTGGGGAACCACAGTTTTTCAGGACACCTAGGCTAATTAGCACAATGCGGTTTATTTTTTTTAAGAAAATGTTCTGCATATCACTTGGATGAGGGGTGTCTGGCTTCTTAACAGCTATAGTGGCCATCTAAGCAGCATCAACTGGTCCCAATCCACCTGGAGCAGTGGAGAATGAAGGACACCAAAGATAACAGAAAACCATGAGCCCAGCACACAGAAGGAGCCATGTGATCCAGACACTTCATCAGCACGAGAGAGAACGAGATGGTGCCTGGTTATAACCAATGGCTGCCCTGACAGGGAACACAAGTTAAGTCCCTGATTTAGCAGGAGAAAGACAGGTGTGCAGAACAAGAACTCGACTAAAAAAGACCACACGCTATTAAGAAGTGCACACTTCATGGTCCGTCAGACGGCAGGGTCCCTTAAAAATACAGCCCCCGCACTCTCAGTTAGCCCAGAGACGAAAAGAGGACCAACGACTACTCTTCAGACAAAGACCAGACTGGACTAGAATATATAGGCGATGCTGGCATAGAATATGCTTCTTGGCTTAAACACAGACACAGGGCTGTCTGGGCAGTTCCTCTCTAGAAGTGAGATGAGAGGGTGGAGGGGACAGGAGTTGGTGGAACGCATATGGGAAATAGAGGGTAGAAAGAAAGAGTGTGCTATCACAGGGCGGTGGGGGCAACAGCAGTTACAGGTGCACGCTAATGTGTGTTTTGGGTTTTACATGGCAAACTGATACGCAAACTTTGGCCTAAAGCACAATCAGAGATTTTAAAAGAGAGAGACACAGTCAATTCCAAAGGAGAGAGATCTTCCCAGCACCAGAAAAGAACAGCCAGGAGCAGGGAGCTAGCCTCGGCACCTGGGACCCCAGCACTAAGAAACACCCGGAACCAGGAGACAGAAAGACAGATCTAGAAGTGCTGGCAGAGAACATCCGTAGGAGACAGAGTGGTGGCCTTTCCTGCCCACAGAGGGAGAAAGCTTCCCAGTGGAATAGGGTTCCTCTGGGCACTCATCAGCATCTAAATTCCATGCAGCCACACAATGAATTACTGAAACCAGGAGAGGAGTGCTGTGGGAGAGACTGCTGGTGTCGGAACTGGTCAAGACGGACGAGAGAACAGGGCAATCTGACTTCTGCCTCACAGACATCTTTTGAACCACTGACATCTCTTTTATCACATCCATTACTTTCCTGATCCACAATCCATTTTCCCATCTACGCCTCTTCACATTCTTCCTTCATTTGTTAGTAACAAGCTCCCGTCTGATGTCATTCACCCAGGAATGATACTTTTAAAACCCACTTGCAGCCCAGAAGCTGTTCTGTTTTAAATCTCAGATACCCTCTCATCTATCTCTGCGGAATACCTGCCTGAGGCTGTCTCCTGACCTTGAAAAAACCTGGAGAGGTCTAAAGGACCTGTGGCCTCTGTCTCTTCCAGTGGGGCTCACATCGTCCTCAGCTCCCAAGTGTGTGAAAGCTGCCATCGTCATAATTCAGAGCTCGGTTGCTCAAAGCCTGTCACATAAGACATAGAGCTGGTAAAGGGAACAGTCAATCCAATCGGGTTGTGTTTACAGGAGTAAGGTCTACCTCAACGGGCAGGAGGAGCACTCTCTGGGAAAGTGACATGTGAAGTGAGACCAGGAGATGCCCATGGTTACAATGTTTGCTTCAGTCAACGGCAACAGCTAGTGTAAAGACTGAAAGGCACAGAAAATCTTCATCTCAAGGAAAGGTCTTAAAAAGCACACTGTGCCTCAAGTAACAGGACCCTGGATCTCACCCAAAACAGTTCCTTACCAGCATTGTCCCGGGCTGCAATTTCCTTCACAGAGATAGATACCTTAAGGAGGAAAGAGCCTCTCTTCTCCCCAGGATGGCAGCTGGATTGCAAATACTTTCAAAGAGGAACAGTCAGCAATCTAACGGGGTTCTCAGGGTGGTGCAGAGACACAGACAGACAAAGTGGGATGCTGCTCTGAAATACCAACAATGCGGAAGTGGTTTTAGCATATGGTAACACGTAGAACCTAAAAGGAAAAGTCTACATTGTCAAAGGCAAAGCTGGCAATGCTCTGGAGGAAGCCAGGACGTCCAAATGTAAAGTCTCTCTCAGTTGCAGAGAACACATAGGATGCCAGCGACAGAACGTGGCCAGAAACGTGCATTTTAAAGTGCTCCTGATGAGACTTTAAAAGAAAATGACAAACACAGGGTGGGTCACTGGAAGAAAGAGATGCTTTCTACGCAGCGAAAAAGAAATTGTCTGAATTACATCCAAACGTTTGGTGGAAGATCTTCATGGTGGAGTACGGGATCTCCTGGCCACTTAAGAGTGAAAAAGAGAGAGGAAAAAGATGGACTTAAAATGAACTGTGCAAAATGAATACAAAGCTTAAACAGATGGAAAATTCTGGTGTACAAACTAAGGACACACATTTTAGAATTTTCACCAAGCACATGGCTACACAATCTTCTGTAAAAGAGATTCAGCCAGTGACTAATGATTCTAATCAACTATCACAGCAGAAAATTCATCAGCTACAACTGAAGGGGACAGAGAAACAATGCAAACAACACTGTCTGCCTCTTTGAATTTCATAGGAAGGGAACTGGTCAAAGGAGCTACATCCCTCCACTTGTAAGAAACGGACCGGACCACCCCTGGAGCACTCCAAACATCAGCAGATGTGTCGGAATTTGCACGGGTAACAGGCACGGCTGCCTCCGTTTCAAAGGGTGGAGTCACAGCCTCAGTTTTAGTTATTCAGTGCTGCTTTAATGGAAATACCACAAGTAGATGGCTTTAAAAAGAATTTTTTTTGTTTTCTTATCATGATGAACTGAAAGTACACAATCCAAGTAAATTTTGCACATACGCCTCTCTACAGCTCTATCTGCTCTCCCCACCCTGTGACAGCACACTCCTCTTTTGCACTCTTCCAGTATCCTCCCAACCAACACCTCTCTTTTCTCTCTACTCTCTGTTCTCTCCTCCAGGAAGAAGACAGATGGACAAACTTCTATAAATGTATAAAGCCATAAAATACACACATCACATGCTAACTCTGTGTCCCCAAGTCCAGTCCATTCGTACTCTGAGTGCTGACCTCAGTACTGCTTTCAGGTCTGGGGCTGCAGCAAGTCTAGGAGCCATGTTCCCAGGGGACTCTCCACTTTGTCAGACCATCAGTTCTGGTCTTTTAGTAGAGTTCGTGATCTGCACACCTCTTTTCCTCATGCTATGGCAGGGACTCTACATCGCTGTCCCCTATCAAGATGATATTAGTCACGTCCAGTAAGCCAGAAGTCCAAATTCAAGGTGTCAGCTCCAGGGAAAGGCTTTCTCTGCTGGCACTGGAGCAAATTCCTTGTCCTCAATCTCCCTGGACTAGAGGCTTCTGAGGCATAGGTCACCTCATCCTTTCCAAAGCATGTGCTCAGCTCCTGGCACTGCTCTTTGCTGCTATGAGATCCCCAAGTCTCAGCTTACTTTCCTTTCTGTTATATTCCCAGAAGCCACACCAGGCCACCGTACAATCCCACACATTAAGTCCTGCCCCACCAACTCAACTGCAGCCCATCCACCTTCATTAACATCAGAGAGGCAGGATTTACAACATGAAGGACATTACACAATACCAGCCTAGTTAAACGGCTACATAGATTTTGGGGGGAACACAATTCAATCCATGACAGTGTCCTAGGTTTTCAAGAGTCAGATCTTCATCCACTCAGTTCTGGGGGATGGGATCACTGCTCAGTGCTCAGAGGACAAGGCAGCCATGCCCAGAGGGCCTACTGGGTGGGGCTCAAGGCATGCAGCTGCCACTCAGACGAACTAGGAGAATGGGACCCCTCAAAGCCAATGGGCTGCAAGTGCCATCGGAGTGGGCCTGGAATGTGCAGCTGAATCCCAGAGCTGAGGGGCCTCCTCCCACAATCCCGAGAGCAGGGCCAATGCCCAGAGTCCAGAGGACAACAATAACGCCCAGATGGTCCCAAACAGCAGAAAATTATTTTGTATCCTTAACAGCTAATATAAATTGCTCCGTCGGGTTTGGGATTTATGTGGCACTCATTATCCCTTCTTCTCCTTACATTTCCCCCACAAGGAATGGAAAGGTCGACCTCACACCTGTCGCACCACTCTACTGCATACACAGTCTTCTAGATTTCACAGGCTGACAGGTGGAGAATTTGGCCCCAGCATCAACTACTCCTCAAGTCTCAACTATACTTGATGGAGATGACTCAGAAGGTGAGATTCTGGCCTTGCAGTTGATTTACGACTCCACAGATGACACGATGGGGTTAACTGTGTTTTGGATGTTCCAAGGACAGGAATTTGAAGGGACCAAAGTTGTGGAAGGAAACCCTGGTGGCGTAGTGTTTAAGCGCTATGGCTGCTAACCAAACGGTGAGCAATTCAAATCCACCAGGCACTCCTTAGAAGCTCTATGGGTCAGCTGTACTCTGCCCTATGGGTTTGCTATGTGTTGGAATTCACTGGATGGCAGAGGTTGTTGTTGTAAAGGGTCAAATCTTATGGAATGAATTGCATCTCCCCAAAATCTGTGTCATAAATCCGAGCACCCATGCTATTGTTATAATGTTATTTGGGAATGAGTTGTCTTAGTCGTGTGAATGATGCAGCATTAGTGGAGGCTGCATCTTCAGTCATTCTTTCTTGAAATGTTAAACAGATTACACAAGGAAGCAAGCAATCAGAAAACGGAAAAGTGATTCCATGCTTGGATTTATGACACAGATTTTGGGGAGATGCAATTCAGTCTATACCTAGATGCCCAACAACAGAGGAATGGATAGGTAAACTGTAGTATATATATGGAGCATTACACAATGATAAAGAATAATGATGATTCCACGAAACATCTCATGACCTGGTTTCAACTGGAAGACATTATGTTGAGTGAAAGTAGTCAGCGACAAAAGGACAAATATTGTATGAGACCCTTATGATAAGATCTCAAAACCAGGCTTACATATAGAAGAAAAGACTCTTTGACAGCTGCAAGGGAGGGGAGGGAGAGAGGGCGAGGGGGGAAGGGTTTAGATTAGATAGCTGCTAGAAACTTGGTTGGGTCAAATCGGTGATAGCACACATTAGAAACAAGAACATTAAGTGGAACTTCAGCATAACTTGAATACTCCTTCCATCTTAACCCAATATTGCAAGGTTAGAGTAGCTGGGGCAGGGGGTGGGGGACCATGCTCTTAGGCAAAATCAAGGCCAAATGGCACAACTAGCGTTTTGCTAGGAGGGCTCTCTGCACCCCACATGGGTGAGTGGTGTCTGGGGTCTTAAAAGCTGCCAAGCTGCCATCCGAGGGCACAGCAAATGGTCCCAACTCAGCAGGAACGGATGCTCACCAAGGACTAAAATGACATGGGGTAAAATCAACCCAGAAGACAGAGAGACCCACAGTGAGTGCCTACATCGACTTACGACCAGAAGGAACGGATCATGCCTGGCTCCCATCAGTGATAGCCACGATGGAGCTCACTACATTGAGCCTCACTGGCAACACAAGAATAAAATGAGTTGCACCCTGAGATCTCCACTAAAAGACCTCAATTGATGGTCCTGTGGTTTCGGGGTTCCCCTGGGAGCATGGCTCCCGGCTCTGATGCTGCCCTTGTCCATAAATCATAATGAAGGTCCACTCTTCGGACACGATTGGATTGGACTTGGCGATGCAGAGTGACCATATACTGGATGCACTTTATGGTTCTATGCATCTATAGGATATCATCCAGCTGACCTCTGGCTGGAGGACAGAGAGTGGGTGGAGAGGAGGGGAAAGGAGACTGTTGGGAGGATGAGACATGTATGGAGCAGAGAGGAATAGTGTGCTGTCACTGGGCTGGGAGAGCAGTGGAAGTTGCATATGGGTGGGCATCTAAATGTATATGGGAACGTACATTTTCACTCAGTCATAATAAAAAAGAAAAAAAAAAACAGAAAAGCGAGCTAGCAACCCAGGTGAAGATAACCCAGGGACAGAAGCCCCAAAAGACAAACATCTTCCACCAGAGGCCGCAGACACAAAGCCTTCTCCTAGAGTGCCCACCACAATTCAAACTTTCAGCCTCCTAAACTGTGAGAAAACAAACATGTTTGTTAAACGAACCCACTTGTGCTCTGTCTGTTACAGCAGCACTAGAGAACAAAAGGTACCCAAGTGGTACAGTGAATAACTGCTCAGCTGCTCACCACCAAGTCACCAGTTCAAATTCACCAGCAGCTCCTAGGAAACCCTATAGGGCAGTTCGACTCTGTCCTATAGATTCACTAAGACATGGCAGCAGCTCCAGGGCACTGAACAACGAGATCTAACTACAACAAGGTACTGTTCCACTGACATTCATGCAAGTACTACACACAAGTGCCCAACAGTGGAAATAACCCAAATTCCCATCAGCAGAATCATGGATAAATAAAATGGAGTCTATCCATCTAGTGGACTATTATTCAGTCATAAAGCAAAATGAAGTTCTCGTAAATGCTACAGTATGCATAAAACATGAAAACACTACATCAAATGAGTCAGACACAAAACAAACATTCTAGGACCTAACTTGCACAACAAACCTAAAATAGGCAAGCATACAGAGACTGAAGTTTATTAGTGGTGACCAGGGGCTGTCGGGGGCTGAATGGAGGGATGAAGTGGAGTTACAGCTTAACGCAAATTGGGATTCTGCTAGGGGTGATGAAAAATTTAGAAACTGATACTGGTGATGTGGTTGCACACAGGGCCAGATTAATGGATGTTACTCAATTAAATATGTAAAACAGCTGAAAAAGAAAAGAGTTTTCTTGTATATATTTTACCAGACACACAAACACAAATTAGCATGAAATGAACACAAGACAGTATTTGAATAAAAAGCAACTTACTGTCTTGAACTCAGTACACACCTGAAAGGAGAGGGATTTAGATACCAGGGGAGGAGAGAGAGGAAGTGGGTATTTCAAAAACGTCATGCCAACTTTAAGCAGTACTCACCTAGAGAAATGAAATTACGTAGCAGGAACTGGAGTGTGCAAATGGATTTCCTCAGGTAACTGAATCTTGGTCACCTTCTTCTGAATATGAAAAAAGGTCTACCTCTACGATAAAAAAAACAAAACCTGAATTATCATTCAGCATACTTGAAAACAAAAGATTATGTTAATGGCATTTGATTTACCAATCATTTCACAAACTTGACACTTGAACACACTGCATTTTGGAAACGAACCATACAGCTGGTCCTTCACCGTTTGGTGTTAGTTACCCTGGAGTGGATTTCAAATGATGGGAACTGTTGGTGCGATTCCCATGGGACACCATTTGCTGGTGTGATTAACAGGGGACACCACTTGCTCGTGTGATTACCAGAGGATACCATTTGCTCGTGTGATTAATACAGGACACCACTTGCTGGTTTGATTAACAGGGGACACCATTTACTAGTGTGATGTACATGAGGAGCTGAGGTTGAAAAGAATCACACTGACAACCAACTTTTCGTTTGCTGTCGGCAGAAAAGGGACAGTCTCCAGCAAGTAGAGATTGACACCAGTGTGCTGAACCCAGCAGCTTTTATTGAGCAAAGTAAACAAGTTTTCTGCTGGCAAACTGAGAAAAAGCATCTCACCAGCCTTCCTTACTTCAAAACAAGTAGTGGCATTCCCAGGAAGGGGGATGAGAAAGTCCCTGAACTATTCTCCATCGAGTGCGAGTTTTCAGCACGTACCCGTTTGCAGTACACCGACACAACCTTGTCTCCAGGGCTTTCGCCAGGCTTCTGCCATTCTCAAGACAAGCCCCTATCTTGAGAAGGACCAGGATACGGTCAGCAGGATTTCACATTCTTTCCAAACAAGCACATTGCTACAGGTCCCCACAGATGTGCACAGCAGCACTTCTCCACAGGGTTTTCAAGGCTGGAGCCTTTTGGTAACAGATCACCAGGCTTGTCTTCCAAGGCCTACCTGGCTGGGTTTGAACTGACAACCTTTCAGCTAGAAATGTTAACCCTTTGCACCACCCAGGGGCTCCTTGTTTCGCTCTTTACTGTCTACATCTTCTCCTGTCTTCTTATGCTTACATTCCACACATTTGACACACATTTAGGACCTTCATTCTACATTACATTTGGTTGAAAAGGAAACAAATTCTCTAATCATACTGCAGGTGTCACATACTATTTACTCAACTTAAGCCTTACTTTTTTTTGTACTCAAAATTATAAATTACATTTCTCCAGCAGCTGCACATTTTACATTTTTTTCAGGAAGAGCTCTGTGTGAAATAATTTTTATAAAGGATGAGCGATCTTCTGCAACACTGTAACGCGGCTGCCCAAAGAAGAACAAATCTGTCCTGGAAGAAGCAAACATCAAGGCTTTTTAGCAGCCATGACAACACTCTGTCACCCACAGTCTGGGCATGTGATCATGGAGGATCCATTCCTGCACAAGGATACCATGCGTGGTCAACTCCAGGGACCTTCAGAGAGATGCCCTGACAGAGTAAATATAAGTCATGCAAACATAAACAGTGATTATGAAGAAGGCACATGCCCATGAACTTTGTCCTATTGTATGTGGGGTTGCTGTGAGTCCGAACTGAAGACACAGCACCTAACAACATGTGGCTGACCTTCGAGGATCCCTTCAAGTATTCTGATCTGTTATGGGGTTGAACTCACCTTTCAATCAGCAGCTGAGTGCCTAATCAAAGCGCACTGCTGACAGTCCCCTTTATACAGAGACCTCCCATTTCCACCTCATTTTTATCGTCACTGTTCGGAAATTGGGAACATGAATGGCCTTTGATCCGAGAAGCCTTCAACAAAAATATGACGCGTTAGTACTACAATCTGTGGCTGAATGACCAGCATCTAAGCTGGTTCATATCCTGTCTCATCCAACCATTAAAATCTTGGACAAACACTGCTGTTTCAGCTCCAGAAATCCTTCACCGGCCACATCACCTTCTATATGCAGACCAAGTAGGAATGGCTGTATTGTTTCACACATAATCATGACGAAAATGTCGGCTTTATACTCAAAGAAATTCAGGAAACGTGCCCGTAATTTCCTTCTGAATTTGGAATCCATTTGAGACAGACACGGGGGAACGATGTAGCAGTCTGCAAGGATTACACCGTTGGAAACCCCATGGGGCGGCTCTACTATCCTACAACGTTGCTATCAATTAGACTTCACGGCAATCTTTTCAGACGTTTCAAAATCCACCTACCTATTCCCAACTCATGCTTTAAATTCGTCTCTTAAATATCTACAAATATCTACAAACATTAAAAGAGGAGATACGTACATAACTCCTCATCATCTTAGTTTCTGTATGAACAGCAGCACTCCAATCGCTGCGGCACTTGGAGCAGCGCACGGGACAGCGAGGGCTCAGGGCCTTCGCACTCGGGCCAACCGCCCCGAGCCTCCCCACTGCATTTCTCACAAACTCCCAGGGTAGTTGATGCTGTTGATCTGAAAAACCACTTTTGCTCAGCGAGAGTCCCATGGTTTTACCTGTCATTCCACCCAGAGATACAGCGCCACTCACCTACCAGTCGTACAACTTGCGGTACTTGCGAAGCGGAAGTGCCCAGACGGCCTGGGCCCCACAGGGCTTCCGTTGAAGAGTGACGTCGGAGGGAGCTCCGCCCACCGGACCGCCCCCTTCGGGACCCTGCGGCCCTGCACAACGTGGCGACGGTAAGGCCCGCGGCTCTCGCGGCTTTCCCAGGGGTGAGAAGTCAGGAATATGGGAGACAGCGGGAGCACAGACCTCAGCTCGGTGCGCTGTACGTGCTGCTGGAACAAGCATGACACACACAAAGCCAGGCCTCCCTCCCACAGCGGCTGTCGAGGCACCCAGCATGGCGGCCGGCCCTCACACTACCACTTCCGCTTCCCGTTTTTGGCAACACTTTTTTGCAATGTCACGGGCTCCGAACGCTGACCCAGAGGGCTCTACCCAGTGACCGGTCGAGTTCGGTGCCTTCGCTCGGTCTAAGGTTCTGTGCACTGGGGTCTTCTTTGCCTCTGGAAACAAAAGCCTAAGGTTTCTGAAATGCACAAAGAAACACAAGACAGTTCAGTAGGCAAAGATTTCTAATGTACTTGGAGAGCAAAGGAAGATGTATTTCCATACTTATCCATTTGAAAGTCAATATTTACCATGTCTTTTAGAGAAATATTCACCTCTCATATGTATTTGCCAGTCTTTAAAATTGTTATAAGTGCCTCCTTTGACTTCTCTTTTATGGTTTGTTTTCTCTTACCTATCAGGTGTCTCTCCTTAGGAATAGGCGACCAACTCTGCAAACCCAGTCTGAACTCTGCAAGAGCTGAGGACACTTGAGAGGAGCATTTTCGACGATGAGAGGCAGGTGGGCACTATTACTTCTGAGGAAAAATAGGTAAAAGTGAAAGTCGTTTTGAAAATGTCTGCTGTAAACGATTTTTACTTTTTTCTCTGGTACAAACATGTATAAGAAATTGATCACATATACTCATCTGAACTGGTTAAGGGCTCAGTTTTGAGATTTGCATATACACTGATAGACCTCGTTGAACATTAAGTTTCCGTTTTATGGGATCTTGTGTAAAATGGGAATTCCACAACACTTAATTTTGCTCTTAAGGAATCTGTATATGCATCCAGAGGCAGTCATACACACAGAACCAGGGGACACTGCTGATTCAAAGTCAGAAAAGATGAGCATCAGAGGTGGATCCTTTTACCGTATCTTTACCATGTGTGCACTGAGCAAATAATCTGAGAAGCTGGTTTCTGCAAAGAGGAACAAGGCATCAGGATTGGAGGACGACTCATTAACAACCTGCCGTACGCAGACGACACACCTTACTTGCTGGAAGTGAAGCAGATCTGAAACACGGATGAAGAGCAAGAACTATAGCCTTCAGTACGGATTGCACCTGGTCATGGACTGTGTTCCCCACAAAATCAGTAGCAATTTGGCTATGCCTAATTCCTGGTATTCAGTGTGCTGCCTCCATTTTGCAATTCCTGTCCCTATGAGGTGAGTCAGGGTGGGTGGGCAGCAGTGGTTTTGGCAGACTAAGATTCAATGGTGTAAGTTGGTTTGGGACCTTGAGGCAGTCTATGGAGGTATAAAGGAAAAAATCTAGCAGAGAGAATCGGGACCCTCACCCTATCAAGAACACAGCACCAGGAGAAGAGTGCATCCTTCAGGCCTGAGGTTCCTGGACCAAGGTGTTCCCCACCCAAAGACTGATGCAACACAAGGACTTTCCTTCAGAGCTGACACAGGGACAGCCCTTCCCCTAAATGTGGCCTTGTAACCTACTGGACTGTGTAAGAATGAACTTCTCTCTTGAAGCCATCCACTGTCTGATAATTCTGTTAGAGCAGCACTGGCTTCCTAAAACACATCTCAACATCAAGAAAACAAAAATCCTTACAACTGGACCAGTAAGCAACATGGTAATAAATGTCAGAGGTTGTCACCAGTTTCACTGTACTTGGGTCTACAATCCACACCCATGGAAGCCACAGTCAAGAAATCAAAAGATACACTGGGAACATCTGTGGCAAAGGATCTTTTTAAAGTACTGAAAAATGAGGATGTCACCTTGAAGACGAAAGTCTACCTGACCCAAGCCATGTTATTATCAGATGTAGCAAATGCATGTGAGAGCTGGATGATGAATGAAGAAGGCAGAAGAAGAGTTGATGCCTTTGAATTTTGGTGTTGGAGAAGAATGTTGAATGTAGCATGGGTAGCCAGAAGAACCAACAGATCTGTTCTTGAAAAAGTACAACCAGAGTGCTTCTTGGAAACAAAGATGGCAAGACTACATCGTACATACTTTGGACATGCTGTCAGGAAGGATCACTCCCTGGAGAAGGACATCATGCTTCACCGAGTGGAGGGTCAGAGAAAAAGAGGAAGACCCTCAATGAGATGGGTGGACACAGTGGCCGTAACAATGGGCTTAAGCATAAAAATGACCGTGGGCATGAGGCAAGACTGAGCAGTGTTTTGTTCTGTTGTGCATGAGCTCACTATGAGTTGAAACCGACTTGATGGCACCTAGCAACAACCAGAACAAGTGAGCTGAAATGGGCTGGTACTGGTCTTTTTGAATCAGAAAAAAGAAACACATGATCTACTACAACAAGAATGACAAATTGAAGAGGAATGGTATCACATTCATCATTAAAAGGAACACTTCAAAATATATGCTGAAGTATGAAACAACTGCCACCCGTCCTCCATCATGAATCTCATAGAAGCAGGATTTACAGCATATAGGAAAATCACACAATACCAGGAATCGTAGATTGGGCCAATGGCTCCACATAGTTTTGGGGGAAACAACAGGTACAAACATGACAGATACCAAGGAAGAGACTGTACAGTTCTCTATGACACTCTCAAACCTAGAAACAGAGCATCATCCACAAGCAAGTGGGCAAGGAAGAGACTGTTCTCGTGCCCAACTCACTCCACATTCTATCCATGTCTACTGGCCCTTTTCCCTTCCTGATGGTAAGCAGTACAGGGGGAAGGGTTGGCAGGTGCAGCAGCTCCTAATGTTGAGGAGATGCAGGGTGGTACCAGCACTTTTTCTTTGGGGGATATGGAGCGGTATCTCAGTACAGGGAGATGGAGGCCTTTAATCCTCACTGGAGGAGGTCTTGGCTGACACACAGTGGGTGGAAACATAAGATGGGAGGATGAAGAAGAGGCAGTGAAAGACATTTCAATGTGGACGCCACTGGGTCACAGTAAACATGGTGGCTGGACTATCACAGTAGTGATTCCCTTCAAGGAAGAAACATCGTCATCTGTTAGGGATCAAAGGACAAATATCTGCCTCCTGCCAAGGAGAAAGAGACCTTGCTGAAAGCCTTGTAATACGAGAGGCCTAGATGGAAGTCTGAATGTGGGGTAGATATCTTCCCTAACAGGACCTACCCAGCCAGGGGTAGGAGGCCATCACCCCAGCAGGTCCTCTCGCTTTAGACATAGACATTGTCCCTGTCCAGGGTGTAGGGGACAAGCTGGGTGACACCACAGGTCAGCTGGTTCAGCTCCCAGTGAAGCTTCTCTCCATCCAGACTGCGGCCGTTAAGGACAGGGCAGAGTGTGTAGATGCCATCCACTTTGGGGCCTCCTTGTGCTCTTTGAGCCTGTGGAGGGAGAACCAGGGGATGACCACAAATGTTGCCTCCAGAGAGTGGTCTTGAGAGTCTTTGAGGGCAGGGCAGAGACAAGCAAGAGAAAATGAGACAGGTGAAGACTTGGACTTGTGATTTAAAGCAAGGGCATAAGACTTCTTTTTCTGGAGAAAATCCCTGGAGACAGAGTTGAAGATCTAAAGGAAATATGCTAAATGGTTCCAACAAGGAGAGGAGTGAGTTCTGGAAGTCGCAGAATGGTAGCAGGGAAGAGGCAGTCCTGCTGAGGAGCTCTGCAGAGTCTAAGAGTGGTAGTGGGGACCAGAAAATGCCTTGGTCCTGGAGCAGATGCCTCCCAAATTCCACATCTACTGCGGAGGCTGAATCTGGCAAGGTAGAGGGAAACTGACCAAAGGCCTTAAGCCTCTTGACACATTCCTGCTGTCTTTGCCAGATGTACCACCTAAGTGAGGTCAGTCTGCAATCAGAGTAGAAGGTGTGAGCACTGGGCTTACTGAGCAAGGGCCCAAGCTTGGGAGAAAAGAAAAGTTGAAGAGGAGGGCTGCAGGGGCTGAGGGAAAGTGTGGGCAGGGATGAGGTGGGGCTCCAAGCAGACATCCCAGTCCTCTTACCAAGCTCTGCTGGATGCTGTCAGCTGAGGTGAACTTTTTAGTACCCTGGTATCCCATGTCATCCATACAGCACAGGTTTGTGATGGTGAAGTTGCAGGTGAACTGAACCGGGGCAGGTTGAAGAGCTGTACTGGAGAGGAAGAGACAGTTTTCCCTGTGGACTACAGTAATAGGCAAGGTTGCCTAGAGCACTGGTCAGAAGCAACAGCAGTGAACTACGTACAGCCATTGGCTGCAGGAGCACAAGGAGAGAACAAAGATTTGGGGAACCCAAACTTCCTCATTGAGTCAGCATTAACTGAGCAGACATGGGTTCAAAGCTTTGTGCAGTCATAGCTGTCAAAGGCACAGTGTTACCAACTGTGTTATCAACACAAAATTTCTGTTGAAACCTTAACCCTCTTACCTGTGAATCTTAAGCATCCAATATTACAGAGCAGAACTGCCCTCACAGAGTTCTTTTAGGCTAAAATCTTTAATTTTAAAATTATTTGGCTGAAAATTATTTCCAAAGTTAGCAGTAGTACATCAACAGGGAACAGCCAGGAATTCAACCCTGATTCACACAAAGGTGGTACAACAGGGGATACCACTGCTGATTGACACTTGGATCTTGATGGAAAGCAGAAAATACCATAAAGATGTTGACCTATGTTTTACTGACTACACAAACACATCTGATTGTGTGAATCGTAATAAATAATGGAGAATGTTGGGACAAAATGGAATTCCAGGACACTTCATTCTGCTCTTACGGAACCTGTGTACAGAAAGAAGAGGCAGTCATTCTAACACACAAATGAGTATTAGGTGGTTTAAAATCCAGAAATACTTCATCAGAGTCGTAATCTTTCCGTCTTACTCAGCCTATATGCTCGGCAAGTATTCCTAGAAGCTGGACAATATGAACAAGAAGGGCAGGATTATCGATGCAGAAATACTCATTAACAATCTATGATGTGCATATGATACAAATTTGACTGCTAAAAGTCAAGTAGATTTCAGGTAAAGTCTTTGGTGTGGATTGGACATCAACGTAAAGAAAACCAAAATCCACGCAACCAGACCGGTAAGAACCATCATGATGAGTGGAAAAACACTGAAGTTATCAAGGATTTCATTTAACTCAGATCCTTGATCAGTATCCAGGAAGTTTGTTGTTGTTAGGTGCCAACAAGTCAAACCCGACTCACAGCAGTCCTGTCCACAACAGAAGGTAATTCTTCCTGGTCCTGGGCCATGCCCACAATGGTTGTTAGACTTTAGCCCATTGTTGGGAGCCATAAAGTAGCAGTCAGCAAATCAAAAGACACACAGCACTGCGAATATTGGATGCAGATGACCTCTTTAAATCTTAAAAAGCAAAGATGTGACTCTGACGACTAAGCTGTAGTGTCATGGATCGACTTGAGCCAAGATGCACAGTCTTCAACAGGATCACTTATGGGTCATAATCCACTCTAACCTTTCTCTGAGGACTTGGCTTCAAGAATGATTTCACTTGTGGGCTAACACAGTCTGAGGACCAGGTCTTCTGGGTCTCTCCAGGCTCAGTCAGGTCAGCAGGTCTGGTCTTGCTACTCCAATTTCAGTTCTACACTGCACTTTCTCCTACTTCATCAGAGGCTCTATTGTTTTCTCTGTGAGCACAGTCACTGGTGGTAGCCTGGTACCATCTAGTTCTTGCCTCTGGCTGATAGCCTCTAGTTTAGGTGGCCCTTTCTGTTGTTTTGGACTCCGAAGTACCTAACAACGTAATTGTGGAAGAAATAGCATTTTAGAACAGACTTCTTAGGTTTTATTAATGAGGTTGTATCAGAGTAGGCATTTACCCATGAGTCCATTTGTCATACTGTGGATGCTTCCGTGTAGCTGTACTGATGCAAGCTTTATCACCAGTATTCAAACACCCACAGAGTCACCCATGGTGGACACGTTTCAGCTGAGCTTCCAGACTAAAACAGACCAGGAAGAAAGACTTGCTAGTCTACTTGAGAAGGACATCAGCCAGTGAAAACCTTATGAACAGCACTGTGCGTTGTCTGAGAGAGTGCCTGACGATGAACCTCCCTGCGTGGAAAGGACTTCAGTGAAGACCAGCGAAGAGCTGACTCCTCAAAGTAGCCAAGCCAAGTGCCGTAGAGTCGGATCTGACTCATGGCAACCTCAAAATAGAGTCAACCGTATTGATGTGGATGGAGTCAATCTTTCAGGACCCTCATTAACTGATGTGGCATGACTCAAAATGAGAAAAAAAGGCTGTAAATGTCCATTAATAATCAGAACCTGACATGCATCAAGTATGAATGTAGGGAAAGTGGAAACTGTCAAAAATGTAATGCAATGCATCGAAATCGGTATCTTCAGCATTAGTGAGTGGAAATGCTCTGCTGTCGGCTCTTTATTTACTGAATATCCGGATGGCCCATTATGCCAGGAATGGCAACTTGAAGAGGAAATGGGGTTGCATTCCTCATCTAAAAGAACATTTCAAGATGTATCCTGAAGTACAGTGCTGTCAGTGATAGGATAATACCCAGAAGCCTACCAGGAAAACTGATCAAATGACTGCTATTCAAATATCTGTACCAACCAGTAAGGTCAAAGAGGAAGAAATCGAGGAGTTTTTACTACGTTCTAAAGTTCGGCATTTGTCAAACATGCAGCCAGAAGGCATTGACAATCACTGGTTATTGGAATGTGAAAATTGGGAACAATGAAGGAAGAGTGGCGGCTGGAAAATAGGGCCTTGGTAATAGAAATGATGCCCGAGATTGCATGACAGTATTTTCTAAGATGAGTGACTGCTTCCTTGCAAATACCTTTTTTCCCCTGACATGAATGGTGACTATACGCAGGAACCTCACCAGATGGAAGATGCAGGAATCAAATGGACTGCATTTGGGGAAGGAGACAGTGGAAAAGCCCAGTCCTAGCTAGTTCAAGGCCAGGGACTGACTGGGAAACAGGCCTTAATGGCTCCTATGTAGGTTTCCTGCTGAAAGTTAGAATAAGTTCCTGAGAGCCAAAAGACATACTTGAGTATACACCACCTGAGTATAGAGACCACTGGAAAAACAGATGTGAGGCACTGAACAGTAATGACCGAAGACTACACAAGCTCTGGGATGACATCCAAGAAGTTATACCTCAAGAAAGCAAGAGGTCACTGAAAGACAGGAGAGAAAGAAAAGGGCCAAATGGATGTTAAAAGGGACTCTGACACTTGCTCTTGAATATTGACTAGCTAAAACAAAAGGAAGAAAAGAGGAAGTAAAAAACAAATATGGAAATAAAGCAAAGTTCTATGCAGTTCATTCCATATACACACCCACCAAGAGACACATTTTTCTTTCTGAAAAAATGCATCAAGGATTCTCGGAAAAAAGAATGGGAAAACAAAAGAAGCATTCTTGAGACTAAAGAGACAGAAAACCACAGAGAATGATCCCCAGGCTGGATTGGTCCGTTTCTTACAGTGACTTCATAAGGAGCAAACTGTTGGCAACTCCAAGCCCCTGTATGTGTTCCAGGCAACCTAGGTCTGGGGTCCGTCTAGCTCAGGCAGGTGTTTCACGGACCTGAGAGACTGTGACCACACTTAGCTCGTTTTTCACTTTTCGTATTTATTGATTTGCTCATTTTTCCATTGCATTTTATCTTCTTTGCTTACTGTCTTCCTAAGTTTTGGTCATTACTTGTTTAGTCATTTATCTTCTTATTTAGTTATTCACTTAGTTTTTACTTATTTGTTTGTTTGTTTATTGACTCCACTTATTTACAATATGGAGACAGGAAGTGTGGTGAATCATCAAGAGCATTTATCACAGACGGAGAAACAAGAGAGACGGGAGCTCAGTCCCCCAAACCATCTCTGACTTTTCCAGTCGGACTGCGTGTTCTTACTGGGTGTCTAAGGGAGGACAGAGGTGAGTGACTGCATGCAGACATTCAGGCTTGGGGGACAGCGACTGTGGAAGAATGCATGGAACTCGTGATGGGGGATGGGGTGGTCAGCTGGAGCCCCGTGGGCGTATCTGGGATTCTCCCAGCCCCTGCTCCCACCCCGACCCCACCCCCATGACTGTTACCTCCACAGAGGTGCCTGTCTGTTAGGTGAGCCGGAGAGAACCTGCGACAAACCGGCTGCAGAGATTTTATCCTATTTTATTGGACCAGTTCCTCAAGGCTTCAGTGCGCTTAGAATTTCCCTGGGGCCAGGTAGTGCCGGGAAGCAAAGGCTTTGTGAAAAGCAGACACGTAGAAAAACGGAGGTCTCACCTGCTTTCATCCCCTACCTCTTCATTTCCTCAGCAAATTGTGCCGATTTTGTCTTTTTCACCTTTAGCTTTTCTTGATATCTTGGTTCTCTTTAGTGACAACTTTCTCTCATTTTCTGTCATTTCTTTGCTCTTTTTCAGTTTATCTGGTTTTCCCTTTATTTCCTCAATGCCTCATTTTTGTTTACTCTGTACTTCTGTTTGCTTATGAATCCTTTTCCTATTATGGTATTTCCTCATTCTGTATCTTTTCTTTCTCTTTCACATTTTCTCCTTCTTTTGTTTATATAATTGATCTTCTTGGTGATTAAACTTGAAATCGTACTTTTCCATTCTCTGCTTTTGCTTTTCTCATTTCCGCTAATTCACACACATCTCCCTGTCTCTTCTCTGTATCCTTTTCCTTACACTTTGGTTTCTTTTTACCATTCTTTTCTCATTTCCCCATTGTTTATTACATTTTATATTTTCAATACCTTTTCAAATTTCCCATTTTATTTATTTTAGTTAATTTTCTCATTTGAATTTCCTCATGTCTTTCATCTCATACCCCTTCAAACTTGTAGTTTATTATTTTCCTGATTACTGCATTTTCTTTTTATTCTTTTCCCTTATCTTTATTCTGATTAGTTTCATTTCACGGAATTGATCTTCCTGTTCTTTTCTTACATCTTTCAAGTTTTTGAAGTTGCGATGTCCTTTTTTCTCATTTTTAAATTATACTTGCTCTTTTTTTCATGTTTTGTGAAATTTTTAGTTATTACATTTCCCACTACTTTTACATATTTACTTCTTTTCTCACTTTTTCCATCTTAACCCTAACACAAGGGCACCTCTCATCCAAAAGCCCAAAAGGCCCCGAAGCCACACTCAACATGCTGCAGAACCACTCAGCCGTTTCTGCTGAGGAGGAGATGTATGTGGGACACTACCACCTCTTCAGAACCATTGGCAGGGGGACATTTTCCAGAACGATGCTAGCCCAGCGTACCGTCACCGGCCAAGAGGTAACCATTAAAATGCTGAGCAAGACCCAAAAGGCATCCAACTTCTTCTACCAAGAGGTAAAAATATTGAAGGATCTCCATCATCCTTATATTGTAAGGATGTTTCACATTATAGACACTCAGGACCTTCTCGGCATGGTCTTGGAGTACGTGAGTACAGGGCACTTGGGGAATTATATAAGAGCTCACGGCTTCCTGAGTGAAAAGAAGGCCCAAAAAACTTTCAGACAATTAGTCCGGGCTGTACACTTTTGCCATAATGAACGTTTCGTGCATAGAAACATAAAACCACAAAACGTGCTGTTAGATGACAGGAAGAACATCAAACTAGCCAACTTTGGGTTTGCAACGGAATTCACCCAGGGGAATAAGCTGAACACGTTCTGTGGCACTTTGCCTTATTCTGCCCCAGAAATGGTGCTACGAAATCCGTACGATGGACCCCCCGTGGATGTGTGGAGCCTGGGAGTCACCCTGTATGTCATGCTAAGTGGATCTCTGCCGTTTGATGGCGACACCTTCAGTGAGATACGAAATCGGATCCTGGCCACAGAATACATTATTCCTGGCCACATGCCTACGCAGTGCACTCACATGCTGAGCAAAATACTTACTTATGACCCAATAGAGAGAGCCACATCAGAGGCCATCCTAGACCATCCATGGATGATGACAGTTGATAATGAGAACCAAAATGTGTCTGTGCAGCCACCCTCAGACCATTAGGACTGACAACGCATTCGGGCCACGGGGAACATGGGTTACAGGCAGGAAGAGATTCGTGACTCACTGTTCAATCCAAAAGACGATAATGGTATGGCCACCTCCTTGATGCTAGCTCAGAAGACATCTGAGACACAGACTCATGCCAATACCCTGAAACGCAATACTGCAGCACACTGCACTGATAGCCACACCCGTTTCTCCTCCCATGAGGTACGTCCCACCATCTGTGTGAAACCTAAACAGCTGAGTTACAGTGTACTTGCCATTCCCACCTACGATTACCACTACCACAGCCCACTGAAGACTCCAACTTCTAGAAGGAAGGGGGCCTCTATGGTTGTGTGCTTCTCCCTCAGTTCCCCTTGCAAAGTTCTTCCACAACAACCCAGGATAGCCTGGGCAGAGCCAACCAGACGCTGAACTGGCATGCCAAGCTGAAAACTAGTGCAGTGGAACAACCCAGCAGAGTCCCCACATGCGTAACCGTGGCTGCCCATGGCTGCCTCCTCGGCTGAGACCAGTAAGAAGGGTGGAGCCTGAGAGGAAATCCAGTACCCACATCGAACGTCAGCACTTATTCTGTCAAAAATGAGCATGTGCGAGAAGTACCCGACCAGAGTGTGACTCCAGCCTCTCCCTCTGTCAGAAGCCATGAGCCACAGGATGCCACTGGCCACTTCTTTTAAGTTGATTACAAAATATCTTTGTTGTACCTGTATGCAAAGAGAACAGAAGCTGTGTGACATCCAAGTTGAAGATCAGAGGCTCAGACCTTGAGAGGCCAAGCCACAGTCTCTGAGGTATAAAAGGAGGAGGAAAATAAACAGTTTCATGGAGCCCAGTGACATAATGCAGGAGATATGCCAAGTGGTAGACACGAATGACTGTGAGTGGGATCTCACAAGTACACACTGCTTTCTTTGCATGAATGGCCCACCAGGACAGTAGATCTTGGTCTAGTCGACAATGGAGGTGTGCAGACTGCCATGGCAGGCTCTGAAAGGGGTCCAAGTGAAGAGAAATTTAGGCATCTTGTTGGCCTTCAAGAAGATCACCTCCAAAATCACCAGAGAGCTGGTACTGTAGAAACGTGTCACCACCGGCCAGAGACAAAAGAGGAGTTCACATGTTTAACCTCCCTCATGATTCTGGAGACTGTGTTTTTCAAGGCCACAGAAGACCCTGAACTGCACTGAGATAGCACCAAGGCAGTAAACACACCCTGATGCCAATCAGGTGATTGTGGTTCTGAATGAACAGTGAGTCACAAATCTCTATGTGTCTATAAACCATGCTCCCCATGGCCTCAAGGCACTGTGGGTCCTCACCAAGTTCTCTTGGCCTGAATGCCATCTGTACACAGCAACAACTCTGTCTATGCAAGATCCTACTTATAACCATTGGCATCCCACATAGGGCAGATCTGCATCATCTCATCAGGCTCCATGGAGCTGGTCCTTCATGTCGGCTTCCATGAGTGTGACGTTTGAGATCTGATTATCTCCACCACATCTTGCTCTCAAGTTCGTTAAGGTCCCTTCAAGCACAAGTGAAGCAAAGATTCATCAAAAACAGACACTGCCAACTTGATCGGTTGGGGGTAAGAGGTCTGGACGTTTCTGCCTTGGGAAGCCATTTGATTTCCATCAGGGTCCTCAAGCTCCCTCTAAAACCCAGTGAAAGTAGTCAATAAACAATGAACAAAGTTCACTGAACAGTGAACCAGGAACTGCACAGTTCAACTCCACAAAGACACACCTTGAAAGAAAGGCTTGCAGTCTCATTCTCATGTATCTGGCATTTGAAGAAAATTAGAAAAAGTCGATAAAACATAAAGGACGTGTTGAGTATACCCCACCTGAATTCAGAGGCTGTCTCAAGAAGAGGTTTACAGCATGGCAAACGAGTCACCAAAGACAAAACAAATTGTGGGAGGCCATCCGACAGGAAGATGACATTTTAAAAGGCAGGAAAGAAAGGAAAGACAAAAAGGAATGACATGGAAGCTTGCTCTTCAACATCCAGTGAGTAAAGCAAAAAGAACTGATGAGGGAAAAGCTCACCGTTAAGACAACAGTTGGAATTCAGCAGCTGCTGCTTGGAAACTGTATGTCACCAGGAGTCAGAATTGACTGGACGGTGTAAGTTTGCTTGGTATTCGGGGGGATGCATAGGCCCCAAGGTGAACCCTACCCATGTTTTGTACTTGTTTTGCAGAACTGCTGAGAAAATGGGAGGTTTGCACTTAAAGAAGAACTCAGAGGGAAAAAGTGGCTGACTTGCTTTTGAAATTTCCAAGCAGTAGTTTGCTGTTGGAAGCCTTCCAGCAGGAAAAGTCAGAGCCCATTGCAAGACAGCCCCTTGCAGGACTGGGAGTTATAGGGAGCCAGTGAACAGACAGCTTGGTCAGCTCCCTTAAGCTGATTGTCCAGGTTGAGTCAATGACTGCAAGTAGGGGAAGAGCAGGAGTCAAGTGACAGTCTAAGTTTGGGCAAGTTCCATTGGCACCATGGGTCCTAGCCTGCAGGGCCAGGGATAAGAGGGAGAGGCAGGGTGGCTACTGAGAAGGAAGGCAACTGTGTGTGACTTAGCCCAAGAGGGCTGGGGATGAGAGTGTGGGAAGGAGCTGTCCGAAGTGCCTGCCAGTAAGTGTGAACTCGAGAGCCTGGGTCTGCTACCCCTTGTCAGTTAGATTGGAAGGGCAGGGATGAGCCGACTAGAACCCACCCAAAGGAAGAGAAAGGTGTCTGAAAGAGCTGAGAAAGCTGGTGTAGACTGCTACAAGCTGATGGCGCCCTGTGGACTGGATTTGAAACCCCAACCAACATTTTTTCTTTGCCTTTATCTTGCTAACCTGAAACTTCTGTCTGAGCCATGTTTTTCAGGAAATCACAGCAGATGGTGGCTCCATCCACAACACGTGCCCAACCTACAACCTCTCAGCATGCCCAGATTCAGATCCTGGCCTACACTGACACAGGACCAGTTTATCACCAGAAAGGAAGTGCTTCCCAGCCAGTCCTTTCACCAGAGACCATCCCAGAAGCCATGACAGAAGAGGATGCCACTTCTGCACCTCCACATGTGGACATGCAGCAGGGGAGCTAAGGGCAGAGAACTCCACTACCAAACCCGACCCCTGGACACCACTGGAAATAAAAAGCTTTTGAGCCCCGTGGGACAGTGAACACATGGTGTTAAGGCTGCTAGACTCGTGTTACTCCTTATCTACACAGACAATAAACTTGAAACTTTGTGTTACCCTTGCAATTCGTGTCCCTCTTATTTCAGTCAGCTAATAAGACAGGACAAGAACCCAAACACGGTCCTGTTAGAGAGACAGATGTTCAGCATTTTAACTGGATCACATTCTTCAAGACCAGAGAACATGCTCATCACCTCTACTGATTTGACAGGGACGGCCAATTTGAACACTGGCTATCTCAGTCAAGGGAAGAGAAAGTCACCAGGAGGCTGGCTGACAGGCTTTCATGAATGTGCCTACATTAAATGAAGGAGACAAGGGTGGGTGCCCAGTAAAGAAATTCTTCCTCCCTGATGAGGCTGGAAAACAGTGTTACTGGACAAAAACTCCAGGTTCTCTGTATCTTCCCTAAATAGCCAATCTCTGAGACACGTTGTAGGGTTGGTGATGAAAGTTTATTACCGTGTCCTGTCGGACACAGGGAGCAGGAAAATATTTGTCCACCAAGGTCCTGCTCAAATTTTGTCAGGCAAGGTAGAAGTATTTAAACGGAGAGGGGGTTCCATGCAAAATGTAAATAGAGGTACTGGGGCTGGTGCCAGGGAAACAATTGGTTGGAAAGGGTTGAAAAGGGGTATCCGATGGTGGGGCTCAGAGGTCCTTTGAAGATACCTATCAGGAATAGGAATCCAGAAGGCCTTCGTCAGAGGTCCCAGCTGTGGCCTGGGTCTTTCGCTGGCTCCTCCGTCTGTTTTCATGTGGCTAAAAAGCTCTGAAAAACTACAGGCATTATTTCCACAGCTCCTGTCAGTGCCAGGGCCAGGGCCAGGAATTTTTAAGACAGGAAAAATAACAAGCTAAGCTTACAGAGAAAATTTAATCTTTGCTTCCTATCTCAACTTCCTTTTTTAAAATCGGGGTGTCTAAACCTTATCTCCTATTTCAAGAGGATGGGGGAAGAGATTGATAGAATTTCTTGATTCATTTCGGAGTGTTATCGGGGTTTTCTGAAGACCCTCAAGGATCCTTATCAACCTGCAAAAAAGAATCATCTAGGCAGACGTGGCAGGCCCATGATAGATGGCTTGATGGGAAACTGAGTGTACAGCTGCGCTGGGCAGTGGCACAGTGTACGGGACTCCTGTCGCTGCACCACTGATGGAGCAGGGGCTGCATTTTTGTAGTCTGTCTCCACCAGGGTACAGCTGGGGACAACAACTCAGTGATGGGATCTGACATCTTGCCTTCTTTGTCAGGAGGCTGCTTGTCCTTTGTTTCAGTGCTCACGCAGACTTCAAAATGGTTCTTCCCAAATGGGCCTCCAGGACTGGCAACAGGACTTAGTATGCGGTGTCCCATGGGAGCAGTTTCTTGCTCCCTTGGTTTGGTTCCCTGATGCTGATTCTAGTTCTCTTGTGCCCCCACTGGAAGGACATCTAGTGGTCACTTCTACTGCATCTATGCGTGCCTCTAACTTGTGTTGAAACAGCTTCTCTGAAGAAGTAACTTGAGAGATAATGAAGCAACTCGTCCCTGTGAGTGGGCAGTGAATGAGTTGCTTATCGCTCCAGAATGTCCCAGGGTGTGGTTAGGCCAGCCCTGTCTCAGTCTCCCCTAGGAGATTCCATATTCGTAATTCTTGAAGGAAATACCATGGAGGTCTCTTCTGTTTCTGTTTCATGCAGAACAGGGATGCAGGCCTACCCATCACGGTAGAAATCCCTTGCTGACTGTGCCAGGGATCTCTGCGGGCCAGGATGGTCACGAGCAGACATTCCTTAGAACCCAGGCATCATCATTCCCTTTACTAGGAAGGGTTCTAACCTGAAAGAAACTAACTACACAAGGCGTTTAAAGACACAAGGCCTGAAAACAGACAGAGCAAAATCCAAGTAATTGATGGGAGATGTACCAGTGAACAAAAGTTGGGGACATTTAGCTGTTAGGAATTTCTTTCTGACTCATCAGTTCAGGTTTTAGTAATGACAGTCAGGAGGGTCTTCAGCGCTACAAATTTTCTATTTCATAAATGTTAATACAAAATGTGAAGAGTAGCAAGTCTTCCATGATTCCATTTGAATGGCTCCTGTGAAAGCTTGCCTAAAAGACAGCCTTGAAGATTTCTTTGCCATTGTCTTTACACCTCAGCCCTCCTTGGATGGCTCTTTGTGAGTCTACCTCCAGCTGGGTCACACCCTGACTGCTCCGGAACAAGGAAAAGTGACCCATCAATCATTAACACTTGGACTTACTGGACATCCTAGGTGGGAGCCATTGCAGGCTCTTTCAACTCCTGGTGCTGGTTTTTCACAGGATAACAACATTTAGTTCCTCACCAGGTTATTAAGCAAGAGACAGCAATCTTCTCATGAGTCGCATTGCCGTAGTGAGCAGTCTCAAAGTACCACAACATTTTACGCCAAGGCCTTCTTTCAACGTTTAGGTGTGTAAAACCAGGGAGGATGAGTTTTATGATGTCTTAATACAATCAGAATGCAGACTAAGAATATAACTATTCCTTGCAGTAGTCATCTATTTCATGGACATAATTTTTGATGGTAACTAACTAAACATCTGGCGTTGGGAATGTTGTTACAATAATGTGAAAAAATAGCTCAATGTCTACTTTTAATGGGCAGATGACACTCTCCTGGGATGACAAGAAAACTGAGGCTGTTTAGTAATCTCATGTCAGCTTGGCTTATGAGGTCAGTGAGCACTGTTTCTAGCTTCCATCCCATGAGGACCTCAGTTTGTTGTCTTATACTCATTTGTTGTCTTATACTCACTGACGGCCTTCTCAAAGAGTTTGTCAGTTCAACTATACCATAAGTAGGAATAAAAGCTCTTGGAAATGATTAATGCTAGCCTGTGTGGCGGACCATGACACCTCTTCTGACTCAACATTACCTTTGCCAAATTTACCAGCATCATTCCTATGAATAGCTAATGGTCATCTTAAAGTTCCCGAAGCACATCGTAAACATATTCACAAGCAATCTGAAGAAGAGCAATTTGATAAATTCACTCAGTTAGAAAGGAATCTAAATTAGTACAGTTGGATTTAACACACGCACACATGAATCTATAATCAGCACACAAAGTGTGTTTAGAGAAAACTGAAGTTACAGAAACACTTGTGACAAGTTTTCAGTACAGAATGAATGATTATCAAGGTAACAGCACAGACCTCCCCTGCTGGAAGGCTTCAAATACTCCCTTTAAAATATGCTATATGTCCCTTTGAGGACACGCTGCCTCTCCTTGGTTTGCCTCCTAACAGTCATGGGTCACTGTCTCAGAAGCAGAAATGGAAAATAAGATGCAATGGAGTCTGAGCCATGGGGTATTCAGGAATCAGTTTTGTTTTTTCCCAAGCTTACCGTTCCAAAGGATAGAAAAAGGCTGTAGCCTCTCTGGGTTACCCCAATCTTCACGAAAGCCAGAAATCAAGATTCCAGAAAAACTATGTCTACCTTTCTCATGGTGTCCTCTTTTGGATCAAGCTCTCACCATACAATCTTGGATCCAAAAAGTTTAAGAAATGGTCATTGAACGCCATGTGTTTTCAAAGATATTAGGTAACTTACAGTGAAGAAGGAAGCCTAACAGAAACACTAACTATACCATTAGGCCAGCAGTCTGAAATAACTAATGAACCTATGACCCTAAGGTCCTTGAATGAGGAAACAAATCTCAGGAGGGGGTTGTTCCTGCTGAAGCACTATCAGTACCTGTTTCTCATTACCTCCGTAACAACTGTATTCTGTAAAACCTCAGATTTCATAGTAATCCAAATACAGCAACATTTATGTACTAAGGCACAAAGGGCTCCTTCGTAGAGCAGGAAATGTAATGTTATTCTGCTTTGTAAAATCACAGCTCAAACTTCAGTCATTTTTCTGATTACAATATTTAGAAAAAACTTTGCTGTATTTCACAACAGGAATTCTTGATTTGAGAATTAAAATACCTAAACCCATTAGTTAAATAACTTAGGAAAAGGGAAAATGGTTTCTTATAGCTAGAAAGTAGGACCTTAAAATATCAACAATATTCCCATATAAAACCCAAGTGGGTTTCTCTGTGGCACGGAAAGCAAAAGTATATAAAGCTAAATTATGACAAATGTCTATTAACTCAATTTAATAACAGCAATTTACCTAAAAGTTTTGGACATTATGTTAAGCCTGTAATTGAAACAGTTTCTGTCAAGAGTCCCAAGTTTTCATTCAACTTGTACTATGTCTCACAGTTTGACCAGTCTAATTTTAACCCATAAAGGTTCTATCAACTGGCTTTGGAAACCACAAAGTCTCTCTGGTCAGCTGACTAATTCTCCTCCTGAGGGTGACACATCTTTACAGGACATTTCAGACGTGTCTCAAGGTTCCTCTAACAAAACAAGACAAAATTTCTTTACACTTATTTCACAATTTGGATTCACTCAGCTTCAGATACTTATAATCCATTGCGATCCAATCAATTCTAACTCATAGCAACCCTAAAGGACAGAGTCGAACTGCTCCATAGAGTTTCTAAGGAGCACCTGGTGGATTACAACTGCCCACCTCCTGTTTAGCAGATGTAGCACTTAACCACCATGCCACTAGGGTTTCCTCGGATCATTGTCGCCAGTAGCCATTCTTCTTCTTATCTGTCTTAAAACTGCCTCCACCTAGGTGGAGGGTCTTTTAGAAGCTGTTCTGGAGCTATATATACCACCTTAGAGGCTAGAAAACAGGGAGAGGTGATCTTGTCCTGCCCTCATTCCTTTCACTCATAAAAAAGACACATGTTTCAGTTGACCAACCTGTTCTCAAGGACAAAAGATACTTCATTTCCCTTTTACTGTTAGGGAACTACTACTTGGATTTTCACACATACATACATTTTTCCTTGTCTGGGACCTACAACCAAGGTCTGTAAGTTAGGCTTTTCAGCTCAGTGACAGTTCTTTTCCGATGTACTCAAAATTTTGCTTTCTTTTACATCTCAAGTGGAAACCCTGGTAACATAGTGGGTTAAGTCCTACATCTGCTAACCAAAACATCAGCAGTTCAAATCAGACAGGGGCTCCTTGAAAACTCTCTGGGGCCATTCTGCTGACCTCTAGGGCTGCCATGAGTTGGACCTAATTCGACGACAGTGGGTTTTTACACATCTCAGCTTAGCCAAGACACCCCACACCTTGATTAGGAGGATTTAGGCATCAGAGATTTCTCCCACATGTAGAAACAGTTGTCAGTCTCAAAGAATTTAAACTAGAAATATCCTCAAATCATTCTGGCTCAGGGGACTCTGCTACAGGTAAAGCCTATCCTGGCCATGACTTGACAAGACGGGGAAGTCTGAACAAGACATTGAAGGCAAAGAGACTCAAGAAACACTTAACAGAAAAACATTTCTTCACAAAAACAGAGACAGGGAATACAACAATAGTTAGAAAAACAAGTCCAGGGTTAAATGGGCCAAAGTTGCCAGCCAAGGTCAAACTTTCAAAGTTTTCCACACTCAACAAACACTCTGCCTAGATGACTAAAACAATCTTTCAAAAACTTTTCACAGAAGGGTCTCTGCAACTGAATATAAACTTGACCAAAATACTGAGTGGCTGAAAAAACAGGTTTTTGGACAGAAGGCCAGCAGGAAAAGTAAAGCTGGTTGGGCAGTAAAAGGTTAAAAGAAGGCTCCTGGCTCTAGGACTGAACAGCACGACGACATGAAAACAGGAATTGACAGACCATCAAACGTGATGCTTCCATAAACACATGCAGTGCTGGAAGGCGAGGCCTCACCTGTCAATACTAAGGAAACTGGAAGACTGCTACCTGGCCAACCAACTACAAGCAGTCCTTTCTTGGACCCATTTCAAAGAAAGGTGATCAAACACAACACAGAAACTGCTGAAAAATATCAGTGATATCAAATACAAGGAAAATCTGGCTGAAGATCATTGTGCTGTGATCAGTGCCTTTTGTGTGAGGCTTCTCTAGCCATGGCCTTCTAACTCCTACCCATGTGATCAGGCAGGACAGTGTGACAGTGCGGTCCAGGCTGACAAAGAGTACTGGTCCCTATCTCCTTAAGTGACAGCTAATTACAGAGCAGTGAGGGAGATGCGGTCACCCGCACAGAAGCATGGCCTTGAGCTGACAGAGCATTCTTTGGGCCCAGATCACTGTGCTGGAAAGCTCTTGGAAGCAGGTACTAGAGAGAGAACAAGCTGGGAACCAGTGGCAGGAGAGACCTCACAGCAGGAGAGATCATGCTGGGCTTCCCAGTCCACAAGACACAAAGCTGAGGGCCTGTGATCAGTGGCTGATAGACAGGGAGAGACCTGCCTCCAGGACAGGATAGTCTTTGGGGAAACACACAAGGGAAATCCTATGGAAAACGTGGCCTCTCTTTTTGAATCAAGAGCTGGGAGTAACACAGACAGCCTGAGGTCCTCCGTAACTAGTGTGACCAAAACTATCAACAAGCAATCAAGGATGAAAAGATCAAAGCATTACCAACATCCTGGGACACTTAGGTAAGTCCCTCCAAATTATGTAAATTTCTTCAAGGTTGTTTTTCAGAAGAAACCAGAAGGAAGCAACTCTGAAGACATGCACAGAAATTCCCATTTCGACAGCTACATGTCCTTCCACTGGGAGCACCAAATACATGTAGTCAGGAACCGGGAACTGAACCAAAGAACCAAGAGACTCCATGCACAACACCCCATAATGAGTCTGCTACCAGTCCCAGAAAGCCTCAGAGAAAGGAACTCCCTAGATCCTGTCACTGATTTGACCCTAAGTGACCTGGTTCAAGTTCAGCAAATCAGAGTTGCAACTTTGGTCTCCTGATCAGTAGACAACTGGGCTCCTCCTCCCACAGGCACCAGGGTGCAACCTTCACACCAGAAAAATTTATTAAGTCCAAGTACTTACAGACAGAGAATGGGTCAGTCTCTGTGACCAGCAAAGAGCTGGTAAATAGCTTGTAGTGTTCCTTGCATTCGTAAGGGTAAAAGGTGGTGTAGGAAATAGCCTTTGGTTTCAGTTTAAGGGTCATGCATCAGCAACTCCATGATTGGTTCTCTCCTGAAGGATAAAATAATGGTATGGAGATTGGATAAAAAAAGGGGCTAGATCCTTTCTAGATCATCCTCCTGAGGAGGTAGGTACCCACAGGTAGCCACAGCTCAAACTGCCAGGAGGAAATGTTACATCTACAATTACTGTTCTGAAACACTGATTGGGAGTTTAGTGAGGATATGATGAGGTGGTCTGTGGTGGCCATCAGGTTCCCCAGCTACCCCTGTCATTTCCCCCTTGAGGAGACATGGGCCTGAAATCTTGAAAGGAACGTGGGAAGTCGACTCGCTCTGGCTACTTCCTGCTGTTTGGCATTATAGTCCTGCCTACCTGTCAAACCCATGTTCCTGAAATACTATCTTGAAAACGTTGAGATGCCTCATCTACCTACCACTTACCTGGTGGGCACAGGCTGAGTATTCTTGTAGGACCATGACATTCACTAGGCGTAGTTGTAGCTTGGAGCCGTGTCTTTTATCTAAGAAGCCAATTTGAAGATGTGCTGTATGTTGTCCTGGATCTGGTCAGATTTACTAACATAAAACAACATTGTTTCTTGAGATATAGGCAGGTGCTGCCTCCAGCTGCTGTGAAAAGGTCGAGGAAATCAGTGTGGGACACTGCCATCTGCTGAGACCATTGGGACGGGGACATGGGTCAGAGTCAAGTTACTCTGGCACATCATCATAGGCAAACAGGTAGCCGAGAAGAGTCAAAAAGAGCCCACAGCCATCTTCCAACCTCCTGACACTAGGCTCGCACATAAAAATCATGAAGGATCTCCACAATCCAAATATTTTAAATTCCATCCATTAGTGTAGGCCCTACAGGTGTGCCACAAATATGGAACCCACAAATGTGCCCTTGGATGACAGAAAGAATATCAAACCTACTGACTTTCATTTTAGAACTGAATTCACTGAGGAGAGCTAGCTGAAAACTTTCTGGGGAAGTCTCCCTTATATTATGCTCCAGAACTCCTGCCTGGAGAAAAGTTCCATGGACACTGTCCTCGAGGTGCAGAGCTTGGGAGTCACCCCGTATTTCATGGGAAGTGGGTCCCTACCTTTTCGTGGTGATGCCTTCAATGAACTACCAAAGTTAAATACCAGACGAAGAGTATAACAGTCTTTCTACATGTCTATGTCACGTGAACACTCACTAAATCCAGTTTTCCTTTTGTCACCCCCATGCTCCATTTTAATCACACCACAAGGGTACCTCTTGTCCCAAAGCCCATTGATCCTTGACACAACATTGAACATGCTGCAGAGCGACTTAGCATTTCCTGTTGAGGAGGAAATCTACGTGGGACACCACCAGCTCCTAAGAATCATCAGGAAGCGGACATTTGCCAGAGTCCAGTTAGCCCAGCACATCAACACTGCCAAGAGGTAGCCCAGAAAAGAGTTAAAAAGAGACAACAGACATCCTTCAACCTCCAGACATGGTACCCAGAGATAAAAATCCAGAAGGATCTCAATCATTCAAGAATTTTAATGCTGTTTCAAGTCATAGAGAAAAACCACCTCTTTGGTATAGTGATGGGGTAGGTAAGTACAGGCATCTAGTGTGATCATCTGGAGGCTCATCGCTTCATGAGCGGAACAGAGGCCCTGAAAACATTCTGCCTATCAGAGTTGCCCTTACAGGTTTGCCATGACAACTGTGTTGTACATACGGGTATCAAACCAGAACAGGTGCTCTTAGATGAGAGAAGGAACATCAAAATTGCTGACACTGCTTTGAGAGCTGAATTCACCAATGAGAGCGACCTAAGAACATTCTGTGGCAGAGTTCATTGCAGTGCCTACAGCTCCTACAAGGAGAAAAGTATCATGGACTCCCGTTGGATGTGTGGAGCCTGGATGTCACCATGTACTTCATGCTAAGTGGATCTCGGCATTTCCAGGGACAGATCTTAACTGAGCTATCAAAGCAGGTCCTAGAGGAAGAACATGACGTTCCTTTCCACATGTCTACACCGTGTGAATGGTTGTGAAGCCAAATATTCAATGGTGAGACAAGAAAGACAGCCATATCAGAGGACATGCTAGAACTTCCACACATGAATCTGGATAATGAAGAAAAACAAAAGTGGTATGTGCAATCATTTCCAGACTATGAGGACCCCGATGAATTGAGGCCAAAGTGAACACAGGTCTTCCTGGTCCGTTTTCGTCTGGAAGCTGAGCTGAAACGTGTCCACCATGGGTGACTCTGCGGGTGTTTGAATACTGGTGATAAAGCTTGCATCAGTACAGCTACATGGAAGTGTCCACAGTACAACAAATGGACTCATGGGTAAATGCCTACTCTGATACAACCTCATTAATAAAACCTAAGAAGCCTGTTCTAAAATGCTATTTCTTCCACAATTACATTGTTAGGTACCTTGGAGTCCAAAACGACAGAAAGGGCCACCTAAACTAGAGGCTGTCAGCCACAGTCAAGAACTAGATGGTACCTGGAGAGGTCTAAAGGGCCTGTGGCCTCCGCCTCCTCCAGTGTGGCTCACTCTGTCCCTAGCTCCCAGCGTGCAGACTGTTTTCTCTACCTCACTTGCCCTGACTTTCACGAAGGAACGAACGATACTGAGTTCTCAGCTCCCTCAGGGATTCACACACTAATTTTGGCCAAATAACTCTGTCCATCTCACATGGTATCAAATTTGCTTAACCATGGAGATAGCCAAACCTAACTAATTTTTTGAATCTTCACTTCAATAATTTGCAGCCTATCCTGACTTTCAAGTTTTGTTCCTTGATTAAAGGTATTAGATGTCCCTGGTTTTTCAAACCAATGAGCAGACCCTCTGTATACTGTTTTCTTGTCCTTTCTGGCCTATGACACTGATCACTGAGGACACAAACAGATTATCTCCTGCTGCATAAGCTCTTGCAAAATCCTAGTGTTGTAGTGCTTAAGTGCTACATCTACAAATCAAAAGTTCAGCAGTTCAAATCCACGGGGTGCTACTTGGAGACTCTATGGGGCAGTTCTACTCTGTTCTGAAAGGACACTGTGAATCAGAATCAACTCCACAGCAATGAGTTTGGTTGTTTGGGATGTATACTCTTGAGCAATACTATCCCAGTGAAATTCTCATTGTTCTCTTTCTGCACAGGGCAAGAAGGTAGACACTGGCCTTATTTGGTTTTTCAGAACTTAAAATGGGACTAGTGTAACTAAGGAACTCTATTTGGTCTTTTGTTGTTACTGTTAGGTGCCATTAAGTGAGTCTGGACCATACAAACCCTCGGAGAATTCAACAAAACACTGTCTGGTCCTGCACCATCCTCACAGTCGTTAGGCCTGGACTGATCATTGCTGCCACTGTGTCACTCTATCGCATTTCTTTTCTTTGGGCTGTAATTCACTATGTGAAACATACACAACCAGTCACGGGACACCACCGTTCCACTGGACTCATCAGAAACCTACACGATCCATATCTCAGAATGCGTGTGAAAGCCGCCATCGTCACAATTCAGAGCTTCAGAGCTCGGTTGCTCAAAGCATATCCCACAGGCTGGAGAGCTTGTAAAGGGAACATTTGAACCAACGGGTTGTGTTCACATGATTCAGGTCTACCTCAACTGGCAGCAGGGACACTCTCTGGGAAAGTGACAAGTGAGGTCAGACCATCAGATGCCTACTTTTCTTCTATCAGTGGAAACACCTAGTGCCAAGGCTGAAAGGCAAAGGAAATCTTCATCTCAACGAAAAGTCTTGCAAAGCACACTGTGCCTCATGACATGAGGCTTGTGGATCTCACCCCAAACGATTCTTCTACCAACATTTCCCTGGGGCTCCAGTTCCTTCACAGAGATAGATACCTTACAGGAGTCAAGATCCTCTCTTCTTCCCAAGATCTCAAGTGGACTGCACACATTATTTAGACAGGAACAATCACCTAAAACTCCACAGGACATTTTCTGGATCAAAATGAACGGGGTTACAAGGGTCAGGTAGAGCGACAAAGTGGGATGCTGCTCCAGAAACACCTACAATGTGGAAGCAGTTTTAGAATCTGGTGAGGCTTAAAGCCTGGGAGACTTAATGTGCCTCATAGGAAAAGTCTACATCGTCAAAGGCAAAGCTGGCGGGGCTCTGAAGAAAGTGAGGACGGCGACACCTAGTCTCCAACAGTTACAGAGAACACATAGGATGCCAGCGACAGAACGTGGCTAGAAATGTGCATGTTAGACAAACACAGCGTTAGCAAGTGGAAGAAAGGAGGTGTTTTCTACACAGTGACAAGGAACTCATTTAAATGACATTCAAATGTTTGGTGGAAGGCACTTATTTAAGGGATGAACTTCCAAAACTAGCTGAGGAGCTTTTTCAGGAAGACCTTAAAGGTGCAGCAAGGGATCTCCTTTCCACTTAGAGTAAAAAAGAGAGAGGAAAGAGATGGACTTTTAAATGAACTATGCAAAATTCAAACAAAATTTAAAGACATGGAAAATTCTGTTGTACATACTAGGTCCATGCATTCTAGAATTTTCACCAAGCATATGGTTACACAATTTTGTAAAAGAGATTAAGCCAGTGACTAACGATTCTAACCAACTACCATAGCAGAAAATTCATCAGCTCAAACTGAAGGGGACAGAGAAGGAACGGAAACAATACTGTCCACCTCTTTGAATTTCACACGCATGGAACTGGTCAAAAGAGCTACATCTCTTGTCTTTCAGGAAAAGGACAGGACCATCATTGGAGCATTCCAAACATCAGCAGACATGTGGGAAAGAGCACGGGAAACAGGCACAGCTGCCTCAGTTTCAAAGCGTGGAGTCACATCTCTGTTTAGTTATCTGGGTGCTGCTTAAACAGGAATACCACAAATGGGTGGCTTTAAAAAGAAAACCTTTTAAGTTTTTTTTTTATCATGATTAAGTGGAAATATACAATCCAAGTTAGTTCTCCGGCATGCCGCTCTACAACTCTATCTGCTCTGCCCACCCTGTGACAACATATTCCTCCTTTTCACTCTTTACTACTGGTATCCTCCCAACCAACATGTGTCCCCTCCTCTCTACCCTCTCATCTCTCCTACAGAAAGAAATCGGTTCAGTGGTCTTCTATAAATGTATAAAGTGATAAAGTACACACCACATGCTAACTCTGTGTCCCCAAGTACGGTCCTTTCTTAGTCTCAGTGTTCACCTCAGTACTGGCTTCAGGTCAGGGCAGCAACAAGGCTAGGGGCCATGTTCCCAGTGGACCCTCCAGGTTCTCAGACCATCAATTCTGGGCTTTTACTAGAGTTATTGAGCTGCACACCTCTTTTTCTTCTGTTATGTCAGGGACTCTATATTGGGTCTCCTACCAAGAACAATTTTCTTGGTCATGTCCAGGAGGCTAAAAGTCCAAATTCAGGTTGTCAGCTACAGGGGAAGGCTTCCCCTGCTGACACTGGAGGAAGTTCCTTGGCCTGAATCTCCCTGGACTACAGGCTTCTGAGGCACAGGGGACCTAGTCTTTTCCAAAGTATGTGCTCAGCTCCTGGCACTGCTTTTCGGTGCTAAGAGATTCCCAAATCTCAGCTGACTCCCTTCCTGTTATATTCCAGTAGGCCACCCCAACCCACAATACAATCCCACACATTAAGTTCCATCCAACCAACTCAACTGCAGTCCATCCACCCTCATTAACATGAGAGACACAGGATTTATACACGAAGGGCATTATACAATACCAGCAATCATGGCCTAGCTAAATGGCTACACAGATTTTGGGGGGGAACACAATTCATTCCCTGACAGCTTCCTAGGTTTCCAAGAATCCGATGTCCATCCAGTCGGTTCTGGGGGATGGGATCACTGCCCAAAGCTAAGAGGACAAGGTGGCCATGCCCAGTGGACCTACTGGGGTCCAAGACATGCAGCTCCCACTCAGAGGGACTAAGAGAATAATAGCCCTCAAAGCCAATGGGCTGTAAGTGCCATCCTAGTGGGTCTGGAAGGTGCAGCTGAATCCCAGAGCCTAGGGGCCTCCTCCCACTATCCAGAGAGCATGGGCAACACCCAGAGTCCAGAGGACAACAGTAACACCCAGATGGCCCCAAACAGCAGAAGGTTATTATGCAACCTTGACAACTAATCTAGTTGTTCTGTTGGTTTTGGACATGCTTGGTGCCCATTATCCTTTCTTTTTCTTCAATTTCCCTCATTGGGAATGGAAAGGTCGATCTCGCACCCCTTTGTACCACTGTCCTTCAGAAATAGTCTGCTAGATTTCATAGGCTGACAGATGAAGAATTTGGCCCCAGGATCAAATATTCCTAAAGTTTTAACTACAGGTGACAGAGGTGATTCAGAAGATCCGGTTCTGGTCTTAGAGTTGGTTTGACACTTCTCAGAGACGTCCTGGGGTGACTGTGTTTTGGATGTTCCAAGGACAGGAATTTGGAGAGGCCAGAGTGTGGAAGGAAACCCTGATGGCATAGTGGTGAAGTGCTATGGCTGCTAACCAAACAGTCAACTGTTCAAATCTACCAGGCACTCCTTAGAAGCTCTATGGGTCAGTTTTACTCTGCCCTACAGGGTCGTTATGTGTTGGAATTGACTGGATGGCAGAGATTGTTGTTGTAAAGGGTGGCATCTTATGGAATAAACTGTGTCCCCACCAAATACGTGTTGTAAGTACTAGCCTCTATGCTATGGTTGTAATCCTGTTTGGGAAAGGGTTGTCTTAGCGATGTGAAGGATGCAGGATTAGTGCAGGGTGTTACCTTGAGTCAACCTTTTTGGAGCTATTAAAGGGATTAAATAAGCAAGCCAGAAATCAGAAATGGCAAAAGGGAGGTACCTAGCCACATGAAGATCACCAAAGGACAGAAGCTCATAGGCACAAAGACCTTCCACCAGAGCCTGCACACACAGCCTTCTCTTACAGAGCCCACCAGAATTCAAAATTGTAGCCTCCAAAACTCTGGGAAAGTCAACGTCTCTGTTCAAGCAACTCACTTGTGCTAGGTCTGTTACAGCAGCCCCAGAGAATGAAAGGAACCCTAGTGGCACAGTGGGTAACAGCTCAGCTGCTGAGCACAAAGTCAGCAGTTCAAATTCACGAGCAGCTCCTTGAAAACCCTATGGGGCAGTTCTCCGCTGGCTATACAGCTACTACAAGATCGCAGCAACTCAAGGACACTCAACAACTAACTAAAACAAGGTACTTTTACACCTGTGTTCAGGGGAGTACTATTCAGAAGGGCCACACAGAGAAAGAATCCAAATTCCCGTCAGCAGATGCATGGATCAACAAACAATGGAGAACTCTTCAGTCCTAAAAGGAAGTGAATTTTTCAAAAATGTTATAATATGGATGAACCTTGAAGATGTTAAGTGAAATGAACCAGACACAAAAGGACAAATATTCTATGACCTTACTTATAGGAAACGCCTACAATAGACAAGTGTATAGAGACTGAAGTAGATGAGTGTTTCAAACCAAACCCATTGCCATCGAGTTGGGTCTGACTCATAGTGACCATATAGATCAGAGCACAGTTGACCCACAGGGTCACCCAGGAGCACCGGGTCAATTTGATCTGCCAACCTTTTCATTAGCACCAGGGTTTCCTTACCAGTGGTTACCAGGGATTAAATGGAGAGGGGAAGTAGAGTTACAGCTTCAGAGGAAACGGGTTTCCCCTAAAGGTGATGGAAAAATTTGAACACCAGTAGTGGTAATGGTTGTACACATGGCCACAATAACTAATGTTATACTAAATAGGTAAAAAAGGAAAAAGGTGTTCCAAGTATTTTACAAAACATACACAAACACAGCTTTGCATGAAATGAACATAACACACTATTAAATAAACAAAACAACTTAGTGTCTGAACTCAGTGCAGAAGCGAAAGGACGGGAATTTAGATACTCTTGGAAGAGAAAGAAGAAAGGAGATATTTCCAAACTTTGACGCCAACCTCGGGGTATACTCACCTAGAGAAGTGAAATTACGTATGAGAAACTTCAGTGTGTAAATGGGCTCCACAAGGTCACTGGATCTTGGTCACCTTCTTCTTAATAGAAAACAAAAAAAAAATGAATTATAATTTTGCATGCGTGGAAACAAACAAAAAAATATGTTAAGGCATTTGAGTTAGCAATCATTTCACAAACTTCACACTTAAGACACTTCACACTTCTCAAATGAAGTAGACACCTGTTCCTGGACCCTTTGCATTTAGCTACCCTGGAATGCATTTCAACTGATGGTCATCACGTGCATGCAGAGAAAAACTTCTCCACATGGTTTTCAAGGCTGGGACCTTTTGGTGACAGACCACCAGGCTTGTCTTCCAAGGCCTACCTGGGCAGGTTTGAACTGATGAACTTCTGGCTAGTAATCTTAACGATTTGCACCATACAGGGACTCCCTACTTCACGCTTTACTGTTTATGTGTTCTCCTCTTTTCTTATACTGACATTCTACAGACTTAACCCACGTGTTTCAGACCTTCATTCTACATTAGATTTGGCTTAAAAGGAAACATATTCTCCAGTCATGCTACAGGTGTCACACGCTATTTACTCCATCAAGTGTTACTTCCTGTTCAAAATCATAAATGAGAATTCTCTAGAAGTTGCACATTTCACATTTCTTGAAGGAAGAGTTGTGTAAAGTAATTAGTACAAAGCATGAGGTGCCATCTCGGACACTGCAGCTAGCTGCGAAGAGAAAGAACAAATCTCTCTTGGAAGAAATAAACCTGAATGCTCCTTAGAAGCAAACATGACAGGAGTGTATCTCACACAGTTTGGGCATGTTACCATGAGGGATCAGTCCCTGGAGAACATCATCATGCTTGGTCAACTACAGAGATCTTCAGAAAGATGGCTTCATAGAGTAGTTATAAGGGATGCAAGCATAAAAAATGTTTTCATAAAGGTGCAGGCCAGTCAACATTTTGTCCTATTGTACACGGTGTCACTGTGAGTTGGAACTCAAGAGACAGTACCCAGCAACCCGTGGCTGACCTTTGAGGATCTATTCAAGTGTTGTGATTTGTTCTGGGATTGAACCGCTGACCACTCAACTAGCAGCCAAGTGCATAATCACAGCACACTACCAACAGTCCTCTTTATAACATATGCCTCCCATGTGGCTCATTCCTACAGTCACTGTTCTGAAATTGGACATATGAATGGCTTTTGCTCCAAGAAGCCTTCAACCTAAATATGGTTCATTAGTAGCAAAAACTGTGGCTGAATCACTAGGATCTACACTGGCTCAGATCCTGTCTCAGCCAACCCTTAAAGGTAGGCACTATTCTTTCTGAGGAACAATAGGTAGAAGCCATTTTTACTTTTCTCTCAGGTGCACACACATATAAGCAGTTCATCATGTGTCCTCATCTGAAATGGTCAAGGTCTCAGTTTTGAGATTTGGACATATACATATAGAACCTCCTCTAATATTAAGTTCCCATTCTATGGGAATTCCAGAACACTTAATGGTGCTCTTAAGAAATCTGTACACGGATCCAGAGGCAATCGTGCAAACAGAACAAGGGGACACTGCATGGTTCAAAGTCAGGAAAGATGTGCATCACGGCTGGATCCTTTCACCGCGCCCTTGCAACATGTATGCTGAGCAAATAATCTGAGAAGCTGCTTTCTACAAAGAACAAGGCATCAGCATTGGAGGACGACTCCGATGTGGTATGCAGTATGCACACACCACCACCTTACTTGCTGGAAGTGAAGAAGATTTGAAACGCTGACGAAGACAAAGGACCACAGCCTTCAGTATGGACTGTACCTTGTCGTGGATTGACTGTTTTCCCTGAAAAATCAATAAAAATTTGGCTGTGCCATAATTCCTGGTATTTTGTTGATGTGCTTCCACGTGGGAATTCCTGGCCCTATGATGTGAATAAGGGTGGATGGGGAGTAGTTAGGTTGGGTCCACAATCAACACCCATGGAAGTAGCAGTCAAGAAATCAAAAGACACATTGCACTGGCAACATTTGTTGGAAAGGATCTGCTCAAACCACTGGAAAATAAAGATGTCACCTTAAAGACAAAAGTGTGCCAGGCCCAAGCCATGGTACTTTCAATCACATCATACACATGCACAAGCTGGGTGGTGAACAAAGAAGTCAGAAGAAGAGTTGATTACCTCTGAATTGTGGTGATGGAGAAGAATGTTGAATGTACCATGGACCACCAGAAGAACCAACAGATCTGTTCTAGAAGAAGTACAACCAGAGGGCTCCCTGCAAGCAAAGATGGCAAGACTGCATCTTGCATACCCTGGACATGCTGTCAGGAAGGATCAGTCCCTGGAGAAGGACATCCTGCTTGGTAGAGTGGAGGGTCTGTGAAAAAGAGGGAGACCCTCAATCAGGTGGATGGACACAGTGGCAGCAACAACGGGCTTAGGCACGAAAATGACTGTGGACATGAAGCCAGACTGGGCAGTGTTCCGTTCTGTTGCGCTCAGGGGTCCCTGTGAGTTGAAACTGACTCGACGGCACTAACAACAACCAGAAGAGTGAACTGAAATGGGCTGGTACTGGTCTTTCTGAGTCAGAAGAAAACAAATATGGTCTACTGTAACAAGAATGCTAAATTAAAGAGGAACGGTATCACATTCATCATCAAAACAAACACTTCAAAATATATACTGAAGTACAAAACAACTGCCACCCATACTCTGTCATTAACCTCACAGAGGCAGGGTTGACAGCATATAGGAACATCATACAATACCAGGAATCATGGATTAGGCAAACGGCTACACACAGTTTTGATGGGAAACCACAGGTACAAACATGACGGATACCAAGGAAGGAACTGCACAGATTTCTATTACACTCTCAAACCCAGAAACAGAGCATCATCCTCAAACAGATGGGTATGGGAGAGACTGTCCTTCTGCCCAACTGAATCCACATTCTTTGCATGTCTACTGGCCCTTTTTCCTTACTGAAGCTAAGTCATAGAGGGGGAGGGGTTGGCAGGTTCAGCAGCTCCTACTGCTCAGGAGAAGCATGGTGGTACCAGCACTTTTTGTTCAGGAGATGTGGAGAGGTGTCTCAATACAGGGAGGTGGAGGCCTTTAATTCTCATTGGACGAGGTGCTGGCTGATGCACAGTGGCTGGAACCATGAGTTGGGAGGATGAACAAGGGGTGGTGAAAGACATTCAATGGGGAGGCCACGGGGTCACAGTGCAGATGGTGGCTGGACTACCACAGTAGTGATTCCCTTCGAGGAAAAAACATCCTCATCTATTAGGGATCAAAGGACAAATATCTGCCTCCTGCCCAGAAGAAAAGAGACCTTACTCAAAGCTCTCTAATCCAAGAAGCCTAGCTGGAAGTCTGTATGTCAGGTAGGTAGATATCTGCTCTAACAGGACCCACCCAGCCACAGGTAGGAGACCACCACCCCAGCAAGTCCTCTCTTTGGACACAGACACTGTCCCTGTCCAGGGTGTAAGAGCCAAGATGGGTGACACCACAGGTCAGCTGGTGCAGCTCCCAGTGAAGTTTCCCTCTATCCAGCCTGGGGCCTTTAAGGACAGGCCAGAGTGCGCAGATGGCATCCACTCTTGGAGCTTCCCTGTCCTCCTTGAGCCCGTGGAGGGAGAACGAGGGGATGACCACAAATGGTGCTTCCAGAGTGGAGTCTTGAGAGTCTTTGGGGGCAGGGTAGAAAGGGGCAAGAGAAAATGAGACAGGTGAAGACTTGGACTTGTGATTAAAGCAACGCATAAAACTTTTTTGTCTGGAGAGAAGCCCTCGAGACAGAATTGAAGACCTAAAGGAAGTATCCTAAATGGTCACAACAATTACAGGAGTTCTGGGAGTTGCAGAATGATACCAGGGAAGAGGCAGTCCTGCTCAGGAGCTCTGCAGAGCCTAAGAGTGGTAGTGGGGACCAGGAAATGCCTTGGTCCTGGAGCAAATGCCTCCCAAATTCCACCTCCTCTGTGGAGGCTGAATCTGTCAAGACAGAGGGAACTGACCGAAGGCCTTAAGCCTGGGATCCCTTGACGCGGTCCTGCTAGGTGTCTTTTCAAGAAGTCCCACCTAAGTGAGACCAGCGTTCAGTCAGAGTAGACGGTTTCAGCACCAGTCTTACTCAGTAAGCTCTTGAGCTTGGGAGAAAAGAAGAAGAGATAAAGAGGAGGGCTCAAGGGGCTAAGGGAAAGTGTAGGCAGGGATGAGCGGGGTGTCAAGTGGACATCACGGTCCTCTCTCCAGGTGCTGCTGAATCCTGTCATCTGAGGTGAACTCTGTAGTACCCAGGTGTCCCATGTCATCCATGTAGCACAAGTTGGTGATGGTGAAGTTGCAGGTGAACAGAACCAGGGCAGGTTGAAGAATGGCACTGGAAAGGAAGAGCAAGTTTTCCCTGGGGACCACGGTAATGGCCAAGGTTACCTAGGACCCTGGTCAGAAGTGACAGCAGTAGACTAAGTATAGCCATTGGCTGCAAGAGTCGAGGAAGAGAACAAAGATTTTGGGAACCCAGACTTCTTCATTCAATGAGCGCTAACGGAGCAGACATGGGTTCAAAGCAATGTGCAAGCATACATGACAAAGGCACGGTGTTATTGACTGTACTCTAATGACACAAAATTTGTGCTGAAACCCTAACCCTCATGCCTGTGAATCACAGGCATCCAATGTGACGCAGCAGAACAGCCCCCATAGAGTTCTCTTAGGCTAACATCCTACATTTTTAAGTTATTTGGCTGAAAATCATTTCCAAATTTGCAGTAGTAAAGTAACAGAGAACAGCCGGAAATTCAAGCCTGATTCAGACAAAGGTTGGACAACAAGAGATCCCACTGCTGATGACAGATGGATCTTGACAGGAAGCAGAGAACACCACAAAGATGTTGATCCATAGTTTACCAACTAAGCAAAAGCATTTGACTGGGTGAACTGTAACAAATAATGGAGAACTTTGGAACAAATAGAATTCCAGAACGCTTCACCGTGCTCCTAAGGAACCGGCGCATAGAAACAGATAAGTCATTCTGACACAACAAGGGCATACTGCATGGTTTAAAATCGAGAAATATTCCATCAAAGTTGTATCCTTTCCCACTTATTCAGTCTGTATGCTCAGCAAGTATTCTGAGAAGCTAAACTATATGAAAAAGAATGCACCATCATGAGTACAGAAAGACTCATTAACAATCTATGATATGCATATGATACAACCTTGATTGCTAAAAGCAAATAGAATTTGAGGTGCTTACTGATGAAGACTAAAGGCTACAGCCTGTGGTGTGGACTGCACATCGACATAACGAAAACAAAAATCCACACGACTCGATCAGTAAGCAGCATCACGATGAATGGACAAAACACTGAAGTTGCCAACGATGTCATTTGACTCAGATCCATGATCAGTATCCATGAAATTTGTTCATCTTAGGTGCCATCAAGTCAAACCCGACTCACAGCAATCCTGTGAACAACAGAAGGTAATTCTTCCTGGTCTTGGGCCGCGCCCACAAGGGTTGTTAAACCTCAGCCTGTTGTTGCAGCTATAAAGTAACAGTTGTGACACATTACACGGGGAAAACTGGATGCAGATGACCTCTTTAAATCTTGAAAAGCAACACAGGACTCTGATGACAAAGATGTAGTGTCATGGATCGACTTGAGCCAAGATGCACACTCGTCAACAGGATCTACTCATGCCTCATAATTCACTCTAACCTTTGTCTAAAGACTTGGGTTCAGGAATCATTTTGCTTGTGGGCCAACAGAGAGTCTGATGACCACGTGTTCTGGGGTCTCCTCAGGCTCAGACAGATGATCGAGTCTCGTCGTTCTACTAGAATTTCCGTTCTCCACCCCACTTTTCTCCCACTTCATCAGAATCTCTGCTGCTTTCCTGGTTACAGCAGTCACTGGTGGTGGCCTGGCACTGTCCAGTTCTTCTGGACTCTGGCTGATAGACTCTCTGCTTTAGGTGGCCCTTTCCATCTCTTGGGCTTCTCTTTTTCTCCTGTCTTTGTGTCCCTGATACTCCTTTGCTCTAGGTGGGTGATGGCCAATTAATACATCTTAGCTGTGTCTTGCTTTTAAGACTCATCACCGAAGTAGGATGCAGAATATTTTCTTAAACTTTGTTACGCCAGTTCACCTGGATGCCCGCTGAAATCACAGACCACACGCTCCAAACCCAGTTACCATGTCCCTCGAATGTTTACTTATCTAAAGGAAATCTCTCAGCTTTTGCTTAAATCCTGTTGGGCTGATTTCCTTCACTGTATGGACCAAATGACTTCTGAGGTACAAAAAAAAAAAAAAAACAGATTCAGTGCAGAGACAAACCAGACTAGGAAAGTCAGATGCCATGTGCAGTTTGCCAAGGAAGTAACACTGGGGCTGTGAAAGCTGACAGTGACCCAAATTTTCCCTGGAGATGAGAAAGAGACAGCTTTTCTCTACAACCGCTATCTTGGTCATCCCCGTTGTTATAGCAGAAATATCACAAGCGGATGCCTTTCACAAAGAGAAACCTCATGGTCTAGCAGGCCTCAAGTCCAAATTCAGGATGCTGACTCAGAGGGAAGACATTCTATGTCTCCTCTGGAGGTTAAGTCCTCAACACCAGTCTGCCTTGGGTTTAAGGGCATCTCAATGCAGGAACTTAAGATCCAAAGGACATGATCTGACCCTGGCACTGCTGTTTTGGTGGTGGGTGTTGCAGTAGCAGGTCCCCGGCTCTCTCTACTCATTATTTTATTTTGCCAAAGAGACTGCTTAGGACACTATCCCATCCTGTAGATCTCATCCACATTAAGTACTAATAATTCATTTCATTACACCGTAGTAACAGGACCTATAACACCCAGGCAAGTCACATCTGGTGACAAAAGGCAAATCACACAGTACTGGGATTATGACCTAGCCAAGCTGACAGATGTTGGGGGCGGTGGGATCCAATTCAGCCTGTGACAGTCAGTGCCCTGAATCCAGAATTCAAGCCTCCTATATTGGGACAAAAAAAACTGGGCTCTTTAAACCCACGCATTCGTAATAGTTCTGCTACAGTGGCATTAAGACACCAGAACATGCCTCAGTCAAGGGTACTGTGGCCAGGGCAGTGAGCAGGCCATTAAACTCCAGGGTGAGCCAGGGGCAGATAACTTCAGGGGGACACCCAAGTCAAAGACTCAGAAAAGTTCACAAAACAAGCACCACTGCAGGTGTCATCATAATAAGCCTTAACAGTTTGGTAGCTGGCAGCCAACCAAGAGAAAATGTCCTCCAGACAGGAGGAAGAGGCTTGGCAAAGGCCTGGTGGAGGGGCAGAGCAGCTGCATATAAGAAACTTTAAGTGCTTTCACTGTGGCCACAGCGAGTAAGACCTGGAATGAGAAGGATCCTCTGAGCCCAGAAAGGGGGCTATGACTATCCAGAACAGAGGGCCGGCACCACTTGAGGTCAGGTGGACCAATCCAAAATTGTCAACAAGCCAAGAACTAAGAAGACCTATGTAGGCTAGAGTGCTTATTACTGCAGTCATCACAGTGGAAGATAAAGGACGGCCATGCAAAGTTTTAGATGATGCAGAAACACCCAAGTCTTGCAAGATGGATTGAGGTGGTAAGTGACAGGCAAGGAGGGCCAAGGTTGGCACTTCTATCTCTGTGTTTGGTGATCAAGGGGCAGGTTACGAGGACCAGTGATGTCTTCAGGATACACATGTTCAAACCGAGCAGTCTGAGGTCCTAAGAGGTGGACAGACCACGTGTCCAGAGCCAGCGTGGGATGTGGAAACTAGACACTCAGCAGAATCCACGTAAATGCATGAACTGCCTCAAAGACAAAGAGTGAGCAGTGAAGGAAGAAAGGGTTTGGCACAACACAGCGGCAGAAGTGATTTTGTCCTCAGTAACAGCCTGAGGCATTTCCTACCGTGGACTTCTTGAGGAGAGCTGGTGTCAGGGAGGTGGCTGTGAAGGGAGAGGACATCACAGCTGCTAGAGAAGAAACACCAGGGTGGAAATCCAAGGAGCCCTGTCCCCAAGGAAACTGCAGTGTGTGGTAGGGCTGGTGTAGCGGGGAAGGACACGTCCAGTTCTCTCATCCTCTTCCCAGCATGAGGAAACGGCATCTTCCTCAAGAAGCTGGGCATCCCCGGCTCTGCCATCCCCAACTCAGCTCCTATTTTATACATATATCTTGGACACTTTTCCTTCCTGATGGTAACCAATGTTGGCATAGAGGGGTTGGAAAGTCCAGCAGCTCCCATTGTTCGAAGAAGTGGGTGGCACCAGGCACATGGGGACATGGAGGTCTGTAATACTGAGTCCCACTGAGTGTAACCTGCCGATGGTACGATGTGGAAGGGGGACGGAAAGACATTCAGTGTGGCATAAACAGCTTCCTTACAGTAGACACGGTTGCTGGACCATCACAACTGGGAATTCTTTCAAGGAAGACAGAGCCCCCACCTGGTGAGGATCAAAGGCTACATACCCTCTCCTCATAAAGACATGGAGGCTTTACCCAAAGCACTCTGAGAGGCCCAGAAGGACGTCTGAATGTGGGGCTGATACCTCCTCCAGCAGGACCCACAGACACCCCTCCCCTGGAGGCGGTGAACACTAACAACCGAAGACTAGACAAGTTGTGGGATGACATACAAGAAGTTACACCTGAAGAAAGCAAGACGTCACTGAAAAGACAGGAGAGAAAGAAAAGAGGAAAATGGATGTAGAGGAGACTCTGGGACTTGCTTTTGAATAGCGACCAGCTAAGCGAAAGGAAGAAATGAGCAAGGGAAACACGAACATGGGAATCAATACAAGCAAAGAACAGTTCTATGGAATTGATTCCATACACACACCGACACACAAAGAGACATATTTTTCTTTTGGAAAAAACGCTTCAAGGATTCTTGAGACCAAAGAGACAGAGAACACAGTGTGAAGGATCCCCAGTCTTGATTGGTCCATTTCTTGCAGTGACTTCATAAGGAGCCAACTGCTGGCAATTCCAAGCCCCTATATAAGTTCCAGGCAACCTAGGTCTGTGGTCCGTCTAGCGAAGGCAGCTGTTTCAGTGACCTGAAAGACTGTGACCCCACTTAGCTCATTTGTCACTTTTAGTATTGTTTTGCTCATTTTATATTTTATCTTTTTTCATCTTTTATTAAGTTTTTAGGCATTACTTGGTTACTCATTCCTGTTATTTACTTAGTTATTTACATACTTTACTTATTTACATATTTACTTAGTTATTTACTTATTTATTCACTTGTTTAGTAATTTACTTGTTATTTATTGACTTGTTTAGTTATTTATTGACTTATCTACTTGTATTTTTATATAGTGTATTTATTTACAATACTAAGACAGGAGGTGTGGTGAATACTCGAGAGCGTTTATCACAGACAGACATACAAGAGAGATGGGAGCTAAGTCCTCCAAACCATCTCGGACTTCTCGAGTCAGACCGCAGGTTCCCACTGGGCACCTAAGGGATGATGAAGGTGAGTGACTGCATGCAGACATTTAGGCAAGGGAAGAGCGGAGGAGTAATTGTGGAAGAACACACGGAATTCATCGTGGGCATATGGGGTGGTCAGCCGGAGCCCCGTGGGGGTATCTGGGATTCTCCCAGACCCTACTCCCACCCCAAACCCCATCCCCATGATGATTATCTGGACAGAGGTTCAATGACGGGTGCCTCTCTGTTCCGTGAGCTGGGGAGAACTGGAAACAAGCCAGGCAGAGACTTGATCCTGTTTTCTCAGACCAGTGTCTGGTGTGTCACCTTCCCTCCTCAAGGTTTCTCAGCGTCACTAGTTGATACAGAATTTCCCTGGGGTCGGGTAGGGCCAAGAAGCAAAGGCTTTGTGAAAAACAGACATACGGAAAAAAGGAGGAGGTCTCATCTAGCTTCATCCACTACCTTTTCATTTTCTCATCAGATCGTGCGGATATTGTCTCTTCCATCATCAGCTTGTCTTACTCGTTTTGGTCAGAACTTTTACTCATTTTCTTTCATTTCTTTGCTATTTTACCAAGTATTTGGTTTTCCCTTTATTTCTTCAATGTCTCCTTTTTCTGGGTACTTCCTTCTACTTATTAGTCATTTTACTATCATGCTATTTCCTCATTTTGTATCTTTTCTCTTTATTCTTTTCTTTTTCTTACTATGATTGAATGAAAATGTACATTCCCACATAAATTTGCATGTTTACCTATATGCAGCTTCCACTGCTATCCCTGCACGGTGACAGCACACACTTCCTCTAGGCTCCATACACGTCCTGTCCTCCCAGTAGTCTCCTACCTCCTCCTCTCCACCCACTCCCCTTCCTCCCATATGAGGTCAGCAGGATAACATCCTGTAGATGCATAGAGCCATAAAGTACCCACAAAGTATGGTCACTCTACATCACCAAGTGGAATCTACTGCTATCGGAAGAGTGGACCTACATTATGATTTATGGACAGGGGCAGCATCAGGACCAGGGGCCATGCTCCCAGGGGAACCCTAAAGCTCGTGGACCATCAACTGCTGTCTTTTAGTGGAGATCTCAGGGTGCACCCCTATTTATTCTTGTGTTGCTGGTGAGGCCCTTTCTTGTTTATTGCCTTTTCTTCACATTTTCTCACTTACTGTTGTGTGTTTACATAGAGAATTTATCTTGTCTATGGTTTACCTTTTGCCATTTCATTCTTCACTTTCCATTCCCTCCTTTTGCTTTCCTCATTTGCCCTAATTCATACACCTCTCCCCTTTCTTCTCTGTATCCGTCTCCTCATTCTTTGCTTTCTTTTTACCATTCTTTTCTCATTTCCCCATTGTATGTTACATTTTCTCTTTTCTATACTTTTTCAAGTTTCCTCTTTATTTTAGTTAATTTTCCTATTTCAATTTTCCTCCCTTCTTTAATACCCCTTCAAACTTGTAGTTTATTATTTCCCTAATCTCTCAATTTTCATTTTATTCTTTTCACTTCTTTTTATTCTGGTTAGTTTCATTTCATGGATTTCATTTTCCTATTATTTTTTTGACCTCGTTCAACTTTTTTAAGTCGTAATGTGTTTTTTTCCCATTTTTAAAGGACATTCTATCTTTATGTCCTCAGTTTTTTCACGTCTTGGGAAATTTTTAGTCACTTCATTTCCCATTAGTTTTACATGTTTACTGCTGTTCTCACCTTTTCCATTTTAATCCTACCACAAGGTCACCTCTCATCCCAAATCCCAAGAGGCCCTCACACCACACCCAACACGTCTCAGGGCACCTCAGCTGCTTCTGCTGAAGAGGAAGTGTATGTGGGGCACTACCATCTGCTCACCACCATTGGCCAGGGGGCATTTGCCACAGTGAAGTTAGCCCAGCATACCATCACTGGCCAAGAGGTGGCCATTAAAATGCTGCACAAGAGGCAAAGTACATCCATCCTCTTTGACCAAGAGATCAAAATAATGAAGAAACTCTGTCATCCTCATATTGTAAAGATGTTTCACACTATAGAAACGGAGAACCTTCTTGGCATGGTCTTGCAGTACATGAGGGCAGGGCACTTGGGGGATTATGTAAAATCTCACGGCTCCCTCAGTGAAAAGGAGGCTCAAACCATTTTTCAACAATTAGTCTGGGCTGTAGAGTTTTGCCACAACCAATGGATCGTGCACAGAGACATAAAACCCGAAAACATCCTGTTAGATGACCCAAACAACATCAAACTGGCCGACTTTGGTTTTGCAACACAATTCACCAAGGGGAGGAAGCTCGATACCTTTTGTGGCACTTTGCCTTATTGTGCCCCAGAAATCATACTGCAAAATCCATACCATGGACCCCCTGTGGACGTGTGGAGCCTGGGAGTCACGCTGTATGTGATGCTAAGTGGATTTTTGCCGTTTGATGGCAACACCATCAGTGAGATAGGAAATCAAATCCTGGCCAGAGAATACATTATTCCTGGCCACATGTCTTCTCGATGTGAAAAAATGCTGAGGAAAATATTTACTTATAACCCCAAAAAGAGAGCCACCTCACAAGCCATCCTACAACATCCATGGATGAAGATGGATGACAATGAGAACCAAAAGGTACGTGTGCAGCCACCCTCAGACCATCAGGACTCACAGTGCATTGAGGCCATGGGGGACATGGGCTACAGGCAGGAAGAGATTCGTGACTCACTGCTCAATCCAAAAGATGATAACATCATGACCACCTCTCCGATGCTACGTCAGAAGACATCTGAGACCCAGAGTCATGTCGCTACCCTGGAACCCAAACCCGCAGCACAACGCACGGACAGCCACACCTCTTTCACCTCCCATAAGGTACATCCCACCATCTATGTGAAAACCAAACAGCAGAGTTACAGTCTACCTGCCATTCCCAACTACAATTACCACTACCACAGTCCACTGAAGACTCTAGCTTCCAGAAGGAAGGGGGCCTCCATGGGATGTTTGTCTCCCTCAGTTCCCCTTGAACAGTCCTTCCCACTACGACCCAGAGTAGCTTGGGCAGAGCCAAAAACACAGACCAAAACGGTGTGCCAGGCTCAAAACCAGTGCACTGGAACAACCGACCCGTGCATTCCCGCGGCTGCCTCCTCTGCCCAGCCCAGTAAGAAAGGCAGACCTCCAGAGGAAATCCCATTGCCACACACAGTGACAACACTAACCTCTGTCAACAATGAGCATGTGCGAGATGCACCCGACCAGACTGCCACTCCAGCCCCTCCCTCAGTCAAGACCCAGGACCAACAGGACACCACTGGCCGATGTTTGAAGTTTATCAGAAAATATCTTTGTTGTCTTTGCATGAAAAGACAGCAGAAGCAGTAATGACATCCCAGCTGACGATCAGATGCTCAAACCTCGAGAGGCCAAGCCACGCTCTCTCAGGGCTAAGAGGAGGGGCAAAATCACCAGCTGCGTGGAGCCCAATGTCATGATGCAAAAGATATGCCAAGTGCTTTGCATGCATGGCACACCAGGACAGCAAAACTTTGTCCAGTGGACAATGGAAGTGTGCAAACTGCCACAGTGTGCTCTCCACAGGCTCAAAGTGTAGAGACTTTCAGGCACCTCTGAGGCCTTCAAGAACATTATCTCGAAAATCACCAGAGACCTTGTACTATAAAAATGTGTCAGCAGCTGCCAGAGACAAAACACGAGTGCACAGGTTTCACTTCCTTTATAACTTTGGAGACAGTGTTTTACAAGGCCACAGAAGTCCCTCAAATTCTCATCACTCGAACCCGGTTCAGATACCACCAAGCCAGTAAGCACACTGTGATACCTACCAATCAGGTCAATGTAGTTTTGATTGAACAGTGAGTCACGAATCTCTTCCTGCCTGTAACCCATGTTCCCCATGGCCTCAATGCACTGTGGGTCCTCATCAACTTCTCTTGGCCTCAATACCATCTATACATAGCAACAAGTTTGCCTGTGTGAGATCTCACTTAGAGCCAGTGGCACCTCGCAGAAGACAGATCCGTATCATCTGATCAGGCTCCATGGAGTTGGCCCTTCATGTCGGCTTCCATGAGTATGAGATTCGAGGTTGAGCATCTCCACCACGTCTGGCTCTCGGGTTCATTAAGGTCCCTTAGAGCACAGGGGAAGGAAAGATTTCTTAAAAACAGACACTGCCAAATTCATCTAATCAGGGCCAGAGAAAGGGATGATTCTGATATGGAAAGCCACTTGATTTCCAATAGGGTCCTCAAGCACCCTCTGAAATCCATAGAAAATAGTCAATCAGCTGGACAGTGAACCTGGTAGTGCACAATTCAACTCCACAAAGACACACCTTGAAAGAAAGGCTTGCAGTCTCATTCTCAAGTATCTGGCATTTGAGGAAAATTAGAAAAAGTCCATGAAACATGAACTATGGCTTGAGTATACCCCACCTGAATTCAGAGACCATCTCAAGAAGAGATTTGCAGCATGACAAATGACTGACCCAACACCAAACAAACTGTGGAAGGCCATCGTACAAGAAGAAGACATCTCTAAAAGGCAGGAGAAAAAGCAAAGAGCAAAATGAATGACACTGAAGCTTGTTCTTCAACATTCAGGAAGTAAAGCAAAAAGAACTGATGAGGTAAAGAGCTCAACAAAGGAATTCAAAGGACATCTGGAGAAGAAAAATTAAAATATTACACTGAAATGACCAAGGACCTGGATACAGAAAAGGAAAAGGGAAGAAGAGGCTTGGCATTTCTCAAGCTGAAAGAATGGAAGAAAAATTCGATACTCAAGTTACAGTACTCAATGATTCTACAGGAAAAATAGGAAACAACTCAAGAAGCATCATAAGATGATAGAAAGAATACACAGAGTCATTATACCCCAAAGCCCTGGTGAACGTGCAGTCATTTGAAGAGGTAGCATATGGTCAAGAACCAACTATACGGAAGGAAGAAGTCAACGTGGAATTCAAGGCACTGGAGAAAAAGGAGGCTCCAGAACTTCACAGAGAATCAACTGAGAGGTTTATCAAATGGATACAGCACTGCCAGTGCTCACTAACATTTGCCAAGGAAACTCGGGGGACAGTTACCTGGCCAACAGGCTACAAGAGATTCGGATTGATCCCTATTCCTAAGAAATCTGATCCAACCAGATGTGCAAATTATCCAAAAAGCTCACTACAACGTGCAAGTCCAATTTCACGAAACATCCATCCAAAGTGACTGCAACAGTGTATTGACATGAAATGGTCAGAAGTTCCAGGTAGATTCAGAAGAGCCTGTGGAACCAGGGATAGCATGGCTGATGTCAGATGGATCTTGCCTGAAAGTAGAGAATATCAGAAAGATGTTTCACTGGGTTTCATTGACCATGCAAAGGCATTCCATCCTGTAGATCACAAGAAATTATGGAAACCCTTGTGGAAAAGAGGAATTCAGAACACTTAACTGTACCTGTGAGGAATCTGTATATAGCTTCAGAGGTGGTCCTGCCAACAGAACGAGTGGACACTGCATGCTTTAAAGCCCAGAAAGCGGTGTATCAGGGTTATATCTTTTCATCATACCTTTCAATCCGTATGTTCAGGAAATATCAGAGAAGTTGGACCCCTGAAAAAGAAAGAGACATCAGGATTGGAGAAACTCATTAACAACCTGTGTTATGCAGACAACACCATCAGTTACTTGTATTGATGGGGACTGTGTCTTGCTGGGATGCTGCAAGTTAGGCCACAGGTATTGACATACCCTCAGAGTCACCCACAGTGGACAGGATTCAGCTCAGCTTCCACACTAAGACAGATTAGGAAGAAGGACCGGGAAGGCTACCCCTGAAAGGAACAAGCCAGTGAAAACCCAATGAACAGCAACAGAACACTGCCAGAGATAATGCCAGAGAATCAGGACCCCAAGTCGAAAGGTCTCCATAAAACAAGAGAGGAAGAGCTGCCTCCTCTCAAAGTAGAAACAACATTCATGATGTGGATGGAGTAAAGCCCTCAGGATCTTCCTTGGCTGGTGCGGCATGACGTGAGATGTGAGAAAAAGCTGCAAGCAGCCATTAATAATGGGAACGTGGAATGGATGAAGTCAGAATCCAAGAAAATTGGAAATTATCCAAAACGAAATGGAATGCACAAATACTGACACACTAGGCACGACTGAACTGAAGTAGACTGGTAGTGACCATTTTGAATCAGGTGATCACACGCCAGGAAGGAAAACTTAAAGAGGAATGGTGTTGCATTCATCATAAAAAAGAACATATCAAGCTCTATCCTGAAGTACAATGCTGTCAGGGTAGGATACTGTCAAAACACCTACAAAGAAGGTTAGTTAACACAACCATTATTCAGATTTATATACCAACCACTAAGCCAAAGATGAAGAAACTGAAGACTTCTACCAGCTTCTGCAGTCCAAAATGGATGGAACATGCAATCAGGATGCAGGGTTAATTACTAGTGATGGGAATGCAACAGTCTGAAACAAAGCAGGATCACTAGTTGGAAAATACAACCTTGGTGACAGCAATGATTTCGCAGACAACGTGACACAATCTTGCAAGACCAATGACTGCTACACTGCAAGCACCTTTTCTCACCAACATAAATAACATGAACGATGTTTACACAGGAATCAAACCAATTGCACCTGTGCAAAGAGATGATGGAAAAGCTCCATTATCATTGGTTAGAACAGACACAGTGCTGACTCCCTCACAGACCGTCCACCGCGCCCATGCAAGTTCAAAGTGGAACAGAAGAAACCTGAAACAAATCCACCAGAGTCAAGGTACAACCTTGAATATACCCCACTTGAGTTGAGAGAGTCTCAAGAACAGATCTGATGCATTGAACACTACTGACCAAAGACCAGACAAGTTGTGGAATTACATCAAAAACATCCTTCATGAAGAAACCCAGAGATCATTAGAAAGACAGGAAACGAAGAAAGAAAAAACAAACTGCACGTCAGAAAAGACTGTGAAACTTACTCTTGAACACCAAATAGCTAAAGCAAAAGGAAGGAAAGATGAACTAAAACAACCAAACAGCAGATTTCAAAGGGCTGCTGAAGAAGACAAAGCATTAGAAAAACACGAACGTACAGCTGGAATAGAAAACCAAAGGGGAAAAACAGACTCTGCATTTCTCAAGCTGAAAGAACTCAATTACAACTTCCGGCCTCCAGTCCCAACAGCGAAGGATTCCACAGGAAAAGCACTAAGATGAAAGGAATAAACACAGTCATTGACCAGAAAGAACTGGCAGAGCTCCAGCCATTTTAAGCGGTAGCACATGATCGAGAACTGATGGACTGAAGGAAGGTGAAGCCGCACTGAAGGCGATGGCGAACAACATGTACCCAGGAATCGACGGATATCCACTGAGATGCTTCAACAGACGGGTGTAGGGTCGCAACAGCTCACCAAGTGCTATGCCAAGGGCTGTGGCTGCAGAAGGCCCCTTTCAGGTACTGAAGACGACCTTCAAGACTAAAGCACACCCAGCTCAAGCCCTGACGTTTTTAATCGCATCCTACGCATGCCAAAGCTGGACAATGAATGAGGAAGACAGAAGAACTGACACCTTCGAACTGTGCTTTGGCAGAAGAATGACGAACTACCAGAAGAACAAAGAGATCTGTTCTGCAAGAGGCACAACCACAGTGCTCTCTGGCAGCAAGGATGGCCAGACTGCTTCTTACACACTTTGGACACGTTGTCAGGGAGCAAGACATCATGCTTACCAGAGTGTCAGCAAAAAACATCCTCAACCAGATACATTCACACAGTGCCTGCTTCCTTGGGCTGAAGCACAAAGTGATTGTGGACTGGCACAAAATCAGGCAGTGTTTCGGCTGAGCTGGGCATTGAGTTGCTAGGAGTTCGAATCTGCTTGACAGCACCTAACAACAACAACAACACCTCCCTTGTAAACCTCCTAACAGTGACTATGATCTGTGAGGTCTGACAGTTACATTCACTAACTTGCCACCGTGCGCTTACGTTTGCAGCAGTGCACAAACAACTCAGAAATGTTTCATAACCCCGGAATGTCAGGGCTTCACAGCTGTCTTTGTGTCGACATGTGACAGTTTCTCACTGAGTGGCATCCATTGTTGTTGCATGGCTTTGTGTGCTGTCAAGAGGACATCAGAGCTTGAATTCAAGTACAAATATTAAATTTCTCAGTAAGCTTGACAACAGTGGAAGTGAAAAAAGGGACATGTTAGTCCAAGTTGATGGGGATAATGCCATAAACAAAACAGCAGTGTACAAACGGATTCAACGTTTTTCTTATGGGAAAGAAAGGGTCACTGAAGAACAGAGGTCTGTGCAGTCAGTAGCGAGTGGAACTGAAAAACAAAATTCCAAGAATTCAGCAACCTGGGCATCAAAATCATCGCCTGACTGTGTAACAGTAGCAGACCATGTAAACATGATAGAGAAACAGGAAAATGTTCACTGAGAATCCTGACATGAGGAAGGTGTGTGCAAAAATAGTCCTGAAGGAGCTCATGGAAGAACAAAAGCAAAGGACAGTCCAAATTTGCCAAGACCTTTTGGAGAGGCAAGGCAACCTTCTCACTGGTGATCAAACATGGGTGTACCAATACGATGCTGAAACAAAGCATCCAAGTGCACAGTGGAAGTCGGCCAGTTCTCCACCACCAAAAACTTTCCATTAGTCCAAATCAAAGTCAAAACGATGTTGCTAACCTTTTTTGATATCAAAAGCATTCTCCACGATGAATTTGTACCACGGGACACTTAACAAAGTTTACGGTTTAGAATTGCTCAGATGCCAACGACTCATGGCTCTTGCATCACAACAACGCACCAGATCTCAGGGGACCATCTGTGAAACAGTTTTTCACCAATAAACAACTCACTATATTGGAACACTCTGGCTAACTACCCGACGTGGCCTCCAGTAACTTTTCTCTTTACCTGAAGATAAAACAAAAATTGAAAGGAACACATTTTGATGACATTCAAGACAGTCCGGGTAATAAGACACCAGCTCTGACGGCCATTCCAGACAAAGAGTTCCACAGTTCCTTTGAAGGATGGACTCAGCGCTGGCATTGGTGCACAGTTTCCCAAGGGGAATCGTTGAAGGTGACTGCAGTGATGTGTAGCAATGAGGTATGTAGCACTTTTTTCTAGGATGAGTTTGTGACTTTCATTGTCAGAACTCATATGCCTTCTGCCATTTCAAAGAACCAACCCAGCGGTGAGGGCTGTGGGAGGGACAGTTGCTGTCGGAACTGGTACAGACGGCAGGGTGAGGACGCACTCACTTCTGATTCCAGCCTCAGAGGAATCACCCTCGGGCAGTTCATCTTCATTCTTCCTCCTTGTCAAGTTGGAAGAGGTCAGACACTGCCCGCAATTCAGGTTGAGAGAGGGCTTCAACAGCATGATTCTTTGCAGTGGCTCCAGACACCTGAAAGAATAAAGATGCTTGGGAAGTGAAACTCTGAAGGCCTGGCAAATTAGTTAGGTTGATGTTCCCTGTAAAGGCAGAAAAGCTGCGGTAGAAGCGGCCTGGGGCCAAAGCCAGGCCAGATAAGTGGAATGACCTTTAGGGGGCCCGTTCTGGTTTCTATAACCTGGAGGCCAAAAGCCAGATTCATCTGAATGGGATGACAGTTCAAGTGTGGAGAAGACCCAACTGGAAGATTTTCAAAGGGTATTAAGTTTGGGATGATGTGTTTAATTCAGCAGACCATAGATAGTGAAAGTTTCTTTGACCAAGTATTGTAACGCCGACCTCAATGTTTGCTAGAAATGAGTATCAGGTACTACAGGTGACTGTGTTGGAATCAACTGGACAGCAACTGATGTTTCTACTGATGACAGGAATTTTTTAACTCTGCTTTTGGCCAGTGCTTCCTAAGACTTGCAGAAAAGGGGACCAAGAGACTTGTTCCAGGGAAACACTGACTGTTTAAATGCAGTACCCTGTGTATAGAGCAGAAACCCCGGGGACCTAGCGGTTAACGGCTTTCTCTGCTGAGTATAAGGACAACAGTTGCTATCTTCCAGGTGCTCCATGGAAACTCTATGGAGCAGTCCTACTCTGTCCTGTAGAGTCACTAGGAGTCAATGTTGACTAGATAGCATAGGTTTGCTTGGTTTTTGGGATATATATGGGGTGCATAGGTTGAAAAGTGAGCTCTACCCATGTTTTGCACTTGTTTTGCAGAACCACTCAGAACTGCTGAGAAAATGGGAGGTTTCACTTGAAGAAGAGTTCAGAGGAAAAAAAGTGGCTGCTTTGCTGTTGCAGTTTCCAATGAGTAGTCTGCTGCTGGATGCATTCAGGCAGGAAAAGTCAGAGCCCATTACAAGACAGCCCCTTCCAGGACTGCGAGTTAAAGGCAGCCAGTGGGCAGACAGCTTGGTCAGCTCCCTTAAGGTGATCACCCAGGCTCGTTCAATGAGTGCAAGTGGGGAAGTGTGGGACCAAGAGACAGGCTGAGTTTAGACATGTTCCACTGGCACCCTTGGTCCTAACCTGCAGGTCCAGGGATGAGAGGGAGAGGAAGGGTGGCTGCTCAGAAGGAAGGCAGTTGTGGGTAGACTCCTAAGTTTACAGGTAGGACCCGCTGACCTAGCCCAAGGGCGCTAGCCCAAGGGAGCTGGGGATGAGAGTGTGGGAAGGAGCTGTCTGAAGTGCCTCCCAGTAGGTGTGAACTCGAGAGCCTGAGGCTGCTACCCCTGCCAATTAGGTTGGATGTCTAGGGAGAAGATGACTAGAACCTAACCAGATGAAGAGAAAGTGGTTTGAAAGATACACAAACGCTGGTGGAGACTGCCACAACCTGATGGCTCTCTGTGGACTGGATTTTGCTAATGGACATGAAACCCCAACTAACATCCTTTGCCCACCTTTCTTTCTCTTACTAACCGCAAACTTCTTTCTGAGTCATCTTTTCCAGGAAATCACAGCAGACGGCTCCACCCACGACACCTGCCAGACCTACAACCTCACAGCATGTGCAGATTCAGATCCTGGCCTTCCCTGACACAGGATCAAATTATCACCAGAAAGGAAGATGCTTCCTGGCCTGTCCTTTCACTATAGACCATCTCAGAAGCCATGACAGAAGAGGATGCAACTTCTGGATCTCCTCATGTGGACATGGGGCAGGGGACCTAACGGCAGAGAATTCCAGTACCAAACCCAACCACTGGACAACACTGGAAATAGAAAGCTTTTGAGCCCCCAGGGGCAATGAACACAGGGTGTTAAGTTGCTAGGCCCCTGTTGCTCCTTATCTGCATAGACAATAAACTTGGAATAGTTACCCTTGCAATTGGTCTCTCTCTTATTTCGATCAACTAATAAGACAGGACAAGAACCCATGCTCAAAGTTCTAACTGGAACCACATTCTTCAAGATCAAAGAACATGCTCTTCAACTCAGTACTGACTTGACAAAGGTGGCCAGTTTGAACACTGGCTATCTAAAACAAGGGAAGAGAAAGTCACCAGGAGGCTGGCTTACAGGCTTTCAGGAATGTGCTTATGTGAAATGAAGGGGACAAATAGATTCTTCTTTTCCTGATGAGGCTGGAAAAGAGAGTGTCACCGGAAAAAACTACAGCTTCTCTTTCCCTGCCCCAAGTCGTCCAACTCTGAGACAGATTTTAGGGAGGGGGACTCAAAGGAAACTTTGATGTTATGTCCTAACAGACCCAGGGAGCAAGGAAAATATTTCTCCATCAAGGTCTCCCTCAAATTTTGTCAGGCAAAGTGTAAGTATTTAAAGGGAGTGGGCGTTCCATGCAAAATGTAAATACAAGTACTGGTGCTGATGCCAGGGAAACAACGTGATCGATTAGGGGTGAAAACAGGTACCCGTTGCTGGGGCTCAGAGGTCCTCTGAAGATACGTATCAGGAACAGGAATGTGGATTTCCTTTGGTTGGAGGTCCCAGCTGGTGCCTGGGTCTTTTACTGGCTCCTTTAACTGTTTTCATGTTTCTAAAAGGCGCTCAAAAACTGTACAGACATTATTTCCATAGCTCCTGTCAGGGACTTCCTGTCAGGGCCAGGAAATATCAAGACAGGACAAAAAACACGCCAAGTTGACAAAGAGAATTCAATTAAATTTTGGCTGCCTATTTCAACTTCCCCTTTCAAAATCAAGATGTCTAAAGCTTCCCTCCTGTTTCAAGAGGGTGGGCAAAGAGATGGATAGGATTACCTGATTCACCTCTCAGTGTTAGTGGGGTTTTCTGAAGACTCTCAAGGATCCCCACCAGACCTGCAAGAAAGAACCATGTGGGGAGACATGGCTGGCCCCTGACAGATGGCTGCATAGGCAAATGAAGGTACTGCTAAGCTGGGCAGCAGCACACCACTGACAGAGTGGAGGCTGCATTTTTATACTCTGTCTCCACCAGGGTACAGCTGGGGACAAGTCAGTGATGGGATCTGAGGTGCCTCCTTCTGTGGCAGGCAGCTGCTTGCCCATTCTTTCAACACTCATGAAGACTGCAAAATGGTTCTCACAGGGGCTTCTGGGACTGGAGACAGGACTTACTATGGGGTGTCCCACCTGCCCTTGATTCTAGTTCTCTGGTCCCTCTGTTGCAAGCACATCTGGCAGTCACTTCTAACTCATTGATGCATGCCTCTGAATTGGGTGTAAACTGGCTTCCCTCAAAAAATAACTTTAGAGACAATAAAACAACTCATCCCTGTGAGCAGGTGATAAGATAAGCTGCTTATCACTCTGGAGTGTTCCAAAGTGTGGTTGGGTAGCCCCGACTCCAAGCAATTTCATATTTGTAATTCCTGAAGGAAATATTGATGGAGGTCTCTTCTATTTCTGCTTCATGCAAAACAGGGGTGCATGCCTGCCCATTATTGTAGAAATCCCTCCTGACTATGCTGATGATCTCTAAGGACCAGGATGACCACTGGTAGGTATTCGTTAGAACCCATGCAGCATCATTTATTTGACTGGGAACACTTAGAACCTGGAAGACACAAATTTAACAAGGAGCTTAAAGAGGCAAAGTCTGAAAATAAACAACAAAAGATTATCCGCCAAGGTCATAATGTCAGTAAAATTCAAGTAGTTGATGGGAGATGTACCAGTGAACAAAAGTTGGCTCCTGCGACAGCTTCCCTAAAAGACAGCCTTCAAGATTATCTTTGCTATTGTCTTTACACCTCAGGGATCCTTGGATGTCTCCTTGTGAGTCTACCTCCATCTGGGTCACACACTCCATGCTGAAGGACAAGGAATAATGACACATCAATGATTAACACCCGGACTTAGTTGACATCCTAGATAGAGGCCATTACAGGCTCTTTAAATTCCTAGTGCTGGTTTGCCACAGGATGACACTTGCCTTTTCATGAGGTTAGTAAGCAGGAGGCAGCAGTATTCTCATTACTTGCAGTGCCGGAGTGAGGAGACTCAACTTACCTCAACATCTTAGTCCAAGGCCTTCATTTACCTTTTACGTGTATAAGACAAGAGAGGGTGTGTTTCCTTATGTCTAATATTATCAGAATGTAGACTAAGAACAGAACTATTCCTTGCAGTAGTGATCTATTTCATGGACATATTTGTGATGGTAACTAACTCAACACATCTGGTGTATGGAATGATGTTACAACACGGGACTAAATAGTTCTTTGTCTACTTTGAATGGACAGATTGCACTCTTGGGATAACAAAACGTTTCAGGCTGTTTTGTGATCCCATGTCAGCTTGGCTTATGAGGTCAGTGAGCACTGTTTCTGTCTTCCATCTCACCAGAAACTTCATTTGTCATTTGTTGTGTTACAGTGATTTGACAGCTTCTCGAAGATTCTTTGAATTCTATTATACCATAAGTAGGAATAAAAACTCTTAGAAATGACTAATGCTAGCCTGAGTGTTGGACCGATGAGACTTCTCCTGATGCAACATTACCTTTCCAATATGGACTAGCATCATTACTATGAATAGCTAAAGGTCATCTTAAAGTTCCCAAAGCACATCAGAAACATATTCATGAGCAGTCTAAACAAGAGACTGTCTACATAAATTCACTATCAGTTGGAAAGGAATCATCAAAATTAGTCTAGCTGGAGCTGACACGAAAAAACATGGGTCTATAATCAGCACACAAATTTTGTTGAGAGAAAACAGAACTTACAGAAACACACGTGAGAAGTTTTCATCAGAGAACGAATGATTATCAAGGTAATATAGGATGGACCTCTCCCATTGGAAGTCTTCAATTACTCTCTTCAAAATATGCCAAGTGTCCCTCTGAGGGCAGGCTGCCTGTCCTTGCTTTGTCTCTTAACAGTCATGAGTCACTGTCTCAGAAACAGAAATGGAAAGTAAGACACAATGGAGTCTGAGCCACGGGGTATTCAGGAACCAGTTTTGTTTTTTCCAAGCTTGAAGTCCCAAAGGATAGAAAAAGGCAGTAGCCTCTCTGGGTTATCCCACTCTTCATGAAAACCAGAAATCAACATTCCAGAAAAATTATGTCTATCTTTTTCATGGTGTCCTCTTTTGGATCAAGCTCTCACCATACAATCTTGGATCCAAAAAGTTTAAGAAATGGTCATTGAACACCATGGGTTTTCGAAGATGTTAGGTACCTGTCATGGATTGAATTGTGTCCCCCCAAAAATACATGTTGCCATGTGGCTGGGCCATGATTCCCACTATCTTGTGACTGTCTTCAATTTTGTGGTTTTCTCGTGCTGTATGTTAAAGGATTAGGGTGGGACTGTAAATCCCTTTATAGGATCACCTTCCCGCTCCACTGTAAAGGGAGTTTCCCTGGAGTATGGCTTGTACTACCCTTAATCCTTTCATCCTGGAAGAGATAAAAGGAAAGACAAGCAGAGATTTAGGAACCTCACACCATCAAGCAAGCAGCACCGGAAGAACAGCACATCCTTCAGACCTGAGGTTTCTGCACCAAGATGCTCCCTGGACAAAGACTGATGCAATACCAGACTTTCTTCCACAGCCGACAGTGGAAAAGCCTTCCCCTGGAGTGGACACCCTGAATATGGACTTGTAGCCTACTGGACTGTGTAAGAATAAACCTTCCTTTGTTAAAGCCAGCCCCTCATGGTATTTCTGTTAGAGCAGCCCCAGCTGGACTACAACAGTACCTTACAGTGAAGAAGAAAGTATAACAGAAACACTAATAATAACATTAGGCCAACAGTCTGAAATAACTAATGAACCTGCGATCTCATGAGATGTTTGTTCATGCTTAAGCAGTGTCAGTACCTGTTTCTCACGTGCCTCAGCAACAAATGCATTCTGTAAAACCTCTGATTCCATATGAATATAAATACAGCAACATTTATGGACTAAGGCACAAAGTGCTCCTTTGTAGAACGAGAAATCTAGTATCATTCTGCTTTGTAAAATCACAGCTCAACTTTCAGACACTTTGCTGACACTGACAATTACAACTTGGCTATGTTTACCAACAGGAATTCCTGATTTGAGAACTAAATATCTAAACCCATTACTTAAATAACTTAGGAAAAGGAAAATGGTTTCTTCTATCCAGAAAGTAAGACCTTAAAACTTCCGCAATATTCCCATTGAAAACCCACAGTATCTTCTCACTGATTCAGTCTGATGGACTTAGTTCCTCTTCTGCCTGATTCTGCATCAGTGACAATCTGTGAGCCCATCAGGATCTGCCTAACAGTTGTGGGAATCTTGGGTCATGGTCCTTTTCACAAGTCTAATGTGTTTTTGTTGAGATATCCTGCTCAAACGGTTTTACAAAATCAGTAAAGTAAAACCTCATCTGTAGATGACAAAATGAAACATGACCATGAGTCATTTATAAAAATAAATCCCATTAAGAGTGAAAAGACTTACTACAAGTTAATTCCAAGTAAAATGTAAAGGCCACATCAAATCTGTTAAAAAAAGAAAAACCTCAGACAATAATATTTTTAAACATAACCATTAATTGTATTAAAAAAAAAAAAACCTTCAATGCCACACATAATAATCCTGAGACACAATAGTACATAGTCAGGATATACCATGATACACCAAGATTATCAGATCTCGAAATACATCAATGGTATAAAAGTAAATTCATAAGTAAATAATTTAAATTCTCAGGTAGAGCACTTGCTTTGATGATGCTGAATGAACAATTAAAAAAGTTGAAGTCAGGTTAACAGCTAAGAAATAATAAAATTATGACATCCTATTATGCATTTGTAATACAATATTAGGTAAAAACCTAAGAGGACATTGTTATCACAAATTTTTAATCTAACAAGAATGAGGCTCTTCTCTTGATTTTAACCTGTTCCATGTAATTGATTTAATAGAACCCTTTAGCACTTTTCCTTAATAAAAAGTTATTTGTGGCTTTTCACGAAGTTTCACATTTCTTAGGAATCCCCCCTATGTTATTAAGAACCAATGCTGAAGTTAGTTACCTAGAGATCTTCAAGGAAAACCTCAGCTTTTTCTGCTTCTTTCCCAATTCTGCAGCTTGGTTTTGGACTCAGGAATCTTATTCTAGTGACTTATTCTTTGGCTTTAAGGCAGATTATATACATAAAGAACACACTCAACCTTCACTCAGAAATCTGAGAAAATTTTGTTCTTTTATCAAGGAAAACCCCAATTCTTTATTGCATATGATAGCTAATATTAAAGCTCAAATTTATCTGACAAATGAAACTTTTGACCATACCAAATCAATATTTTTCAATAAATCTTACCGTGTAGTACCCCTTTAAATAGCAAAAATGAACTTACTCAGCAACAGACAGATACACACATATACTTCCTCTGCAGCATGGAAAGCAAAAATATGTCAAGTTCAGTTACGACAAATAGCTATTAATTTATTATCAGTAACTTACCTAAAAGGCTTTGGAGATTCTGTTATGCCTAAAATGGAAACAAAGTTTGTTTCAACAGTCCAAGTTTGCACTCAACTTTTACTAGGTCTTGTATTTGGCCCAGTTTCATTTTAACCCATAAAGCTTCTATCAGCTGGCTTTGGAAATCACCAAGTCTCTCTGGTCAGCTGACTGATACTCTTGCTAGGGTTGAAACATTTTTACAGGCCATGTCAGATGTGTCTCAAGGTTCCCCTACAACACAAACAACTTGTTTACAGTTCTTTCACAATTTGCATTCAACTGATTTCGGATAAGTATAATCTAGTGCCGTCGAGTCAATTCTGACTCACAGCGACCCCAGAGGACAGAGGAGAAACTGTTCCACAGAGTTTCCAAGGAGCGTGTGACGGATTACAGCTGTGCACCTCCCAGTTAGCAGACGGAGCACTTAACCACTATGCCACCAGGGTTTCCTCAGATAATTACAGACACTAGGAATTCGTCTTATTAATTCACTGAAAAAGGCCTCCACCTAGTTGCAAAGAGTCCTTCGGAAGCTGCTCTGGAGCTATCCCGGCTCAGAGGCTGGAGAACAGGGAGGAGTGATCTTGCCTTGCCCTCGTTCCTCCGACTCATAAAAGACACGTTTCAGTTGACCTAGGAGTTTTCAAGGGCAAAAGATAAGTTATTTCCCTTTTACTGTTATGAAACTACTACTTTTACTTTAAGACAAACATACTTTTTTCTCGTCTGGGACCTTCCAACAAGGTCTGTAAGTCAGTCTTCTCAGCTCAGTGACACTTATTTTCTCAATCGACTCTAAATTCTGCTTTCTTATCTATTTCAATTGGAAACCCTGGTGGCGTAGTGGGTTAAGTTCCACGTCTGCTAACCAAAAGGTCAGCAGTTCAAACCCGCCAGGCACTCCTCGGAAACTCTCTGGGGCACTTCTACTCTGACCTCTAGGGTCAACAGCAGTTGGACCCGACTCGATGGCAGTGGGTTTTTATCCATCTCAACTAGCTTAGCCACGACACTCCCCACCCTGCTTAGCAGGATCTGGGCATGAAAGATTTCTCCAACATGTCGGACTACTTGTAGGTTTCAAAGAATTTCAACCAGAAAGATCCTAAAAGCAGAAAAGCCTGGGAGACTCTGCTACAAGTAAAGCCTGTACTGGCCATGACTTGACAAGACAGGCAATTTGGAACAAGTCATACAGTCCAGTATGCCAGGAATGACAATGTGAAGAAGAATAGGGTTGCATTCATCATCAAAAGGAACATTTCAGTATCTCTCCTGAAGTAGGATGCTGTCAGTGATAGGATAATAGCCATACATCTGCAAGGAAAGCCAATCAATGCCTACTATTCAATAATTTGCACCAACCACTAAGGCCGAAGAGGAAGAAATGCAGGATTTTTGCCAGGTTCTACACTCTGAAAATAATCAAACATGGATTCAGGGAGCATTGACAGTTACTAGTGATTCAAATGTAGAAGCAATAAATAAAGAAGGAAGAGTGGTAGCTGGGAAATAAGGCCTTGGTAATAGAAGTGATGTCCAAGATTGCAGGACACCATTTCACAAGATGAATGACTTCATGGCTAATATCTTTGTGCACCTATATAAATGGTATGTACACACACGACCTCTCCAGATGGAATACACAGGAATCAGATGGACTACATCTGTGGAAAGAGATGATGGCAAAGCTCACTGTTTGTTAGCTGAATGCCGGGGACTGACTGTGAAACACACCATTAATTGTTCATACCTAGGTTTCATCCTGAAACTAAAGAAAGTTAGAAAAAGTTCATGAGAACCAAACCACAAAATTGAATCTATCCCACCTGAGTTGAAAGACCATCCTAGAAACACATCTGAGTCTCTGAACACTAGTGACTGAATCTAGGCAAGCTGTGGGATGACATCAAATAATTGATACCTGAAGAAAGCAAAGGTCACTGAGAAGACACAAGAGAAAAAAAAATCCAAATGCATGTCAGAAGAGACTCTGAAACTTGCTCTTGAATGTTGAGTAGCTAAAGAAAAAGAAAGAAATGATGCAGTCAAAAGTAATACGGAAATCAATCAAAGGAAAGAACAGTTCTATGGAATTCATTACATATATATATACACACACACGGAGAGAGAAACATTTTTCTTTTTCAAAGAATGTATCAAGACTCTTGAGAACAAAAACACAGAAAGGCACAATGAATTATTCCCAGTCTGGACAGGTCCATTTCTTGCAGTGACCTGAGGAGGAGCCAAGGGTTTGCAACTCCAAACCCCGACATCAGTTCTTGGAAACCCAGGTCTGTGCTCCTTCTAGCACAAGCTGTTTCAGGGACCTGAGAGACTGACCCAACTTAGCTGCTTTCTGTTACCATAAAATACAGATTCTTCCCACCTCCCACAAAACCACTACTCAGACAGAAGTGAGGTGAATAATCAGGGCCATTGATCCTATATGGATATACGAATCCTCCAAAGCATGTTTAAGTTTTCCTGTCAGACTGGAAGTTTTGATTCGGTGACTAAGGGAGGACAAAGGTGATTGACTTCATGGAGTCATTTAGTCATGGGGAAAATTAATCTTTGAATAACGTGGGTAATCCCCACTAAGGGTCTGGAATGCACATCTGGAGCCTGGAAAGGGTGTCTGCAATTCTCCCAGTCTTCACACTGTAGGGAGCAAAGGAAAAATGATCACACTGACAAGAATTTCAGTGCCATGTGCCAAAAGACACAAACCTTGACTTTTATTTCTTTTCGTACAGAAACGGCTTGCAAGCCTAGCTTAGCTATGTAGCAAGTTTAAGCAACTTACATTTCAAACACTGAATTGTTCTTGCTGAAGTTTCATCATCTAAATTGGCCTATGTGGGGAATCCTTCAAAACCCAATAATTCAGCCAAAGGGGTTGTTAAATCAAAACCACTGCCTTCAAGTCGGGTGTGACTCTTGGCAACCCTAAAAGTCAGAACAGATATGCCCCACAGAGTTTCCAAGGAGTACTTGGAGGATCTGAACTGTTGATCTTTTGGTTAGCAGACATAGCACTTAACCCACTGTGCTACAAGGGGTTGTTAAGAGTTTAATTAATTAATTAGAGATATATTTATGTATGCTAAGTGCTTGTTACCGGCTCCTGAGTTAAAAGGGCTGCCAAGGGCTGGGCCACAGTGGCGACAGCAGTGTGGTCAGTGGTGCCGGGCAGTGGTGGGTGGACGTGTCAGACAACAGGTGGAGACAGCAAGCGGCTAAGGCTGGAGAAGTGGCTGTTGAGGGTCCGCCAGCAAGCTGCTGGAGCAAGCAGGGGATGCCCCCAAAACCAGAGCTTCAGTTGAGGACAGTCCCAAAGGAACCATCCAGCAGCCAGGCCGACTTACCCCAGGGACACTTTGTCACACAGCCAGAGTTCACAGCAGTGGCTCTACTCTGAAAAACAGAGCTGTAAATCTTATGGCTCCAGCTGACAGTCTCAAAGGAACGGTCCTGCGGCAAGGCAAAGTGGGTTTATCACAGACGAACGTCGTGGCAAGGCCAAGAGTCACAGCGAGGGCTCTGCAGTGAAAAGCAGGGCTCTGCTTCCAAAGGCGGGCTGTAGTCCTCAAAGTCTTTTCCAAACGTGGTACCAAAAGAGGGCCCAAAACCATGAGGGCTGGGTTCCTCCCAGGCACACGTAGTGGTGGACATCCAAGTCACAGCCAGGTCTCTGCTCCCAACAGCTGGGCCACAGTGCCTGCTTGCTGCTGCTTTTGACTCCTGCGGTGGTCTCGCTCATCTTGGAGTGGACAGATGATGTTTCTGTCACAGGACGAAGCTGTGGTCTTAGCACTTCACAACCACGGTTTAAGACACTGCCTTCTTATCCAACAGCCCTTCTTTTGACTTTTAGAGCCTTCACAGCTCCTTCTGGGCTTGTAATTAGCAAGACGGACTCCATGTTAATACAGCCTCACTGCAGCCACCGCCTCCTGCCCCCGGTGGGCATCCGGACACAGGGCAGACGACTGGCAACGTCGTCTGTTCAGTGATCTGGAGACAACGTGAAACAAGCCAGCTGCAAAACCTGACGATCTTTTATTGTACTCATATTTTTTCAATCTATGTTAAATTTTTCTGCTTTAACTTTCTTATTTTAATTTTCCTCAGGTTTTTAATTTATATCTTTAGAAACTTGTAATTTCTTATTTTCCAAATGATAGAGTTCTCATTTGATTATTATTGCATTCCTTTCAGTGATTTTTATTTCAGTTACTTTTCTTCCATCAATTTCATTTTCCCATTTTTATTAGAACTGTCTAAAGTATTTTCTCTGGATTTTTAAGTCTATTTTTTTCTCAGTTTTAAATTTCACTTTATTTGATGGCACTTGGCTTTGGCTTGACTTCATCTTTGTCTATCATTTTTATGTTTTACTAAGTTGTTAGTTACGACATCCTCCATTATTTGAATTGATTTACTTATTTTCTCTTTGGCTCCATTTTTTACCCTACCACAAGGAAATCTACTATTTCACACAACATTGAACATGCTACAGAGCCACTTAGCCTTTTCTGCTGAGGAGGAAATCCCTGTAGAACACTACTACTTCTTAAGAGCCATCGGCAAGGGGACATCTCACAGAGTCAAGTTATCCCAGCACATCATCACTGACAAAGAGGGAGCTGAGAAAAGTGTTGAGAAGTGTCAACAGACATCCACCAACACCTGACACGAGACACAGAGATAAAAACCATGCAGGATCTCCACCATCCAAGTGCCTTAATGCTGTTGCGAGTCATAGAGAATAACGACATCCTAGGTACAGTGATGGAGTAGGTAACTGCAGGGGACATGCATGATCATCTAGGGGTTCAGGGTTTCACAAGCAAAAAGAGGCCCAAGCCAAATTCCACCAGTCAGTGGTAGCCATATACTTTTGCCACAACAAACGTATTCTACACAAGGACATTCGACCAGAAAACATGCCCTGGGATCACACAGACAACTCTCAAAATTACCGACTGTGGAATGTGAACTGAATTCTCCAAGGGGAGGAAGTGAAACATTTCTTGTTGGAGGCTCCCTTATTATGTGCCAGAACTCCGACCGGGAGGAAAGCAGAGTGGACCTACCATGGAAGTGTGGAGACTGCGAGCGCCTGGTACCTCAAGGGATCTGGGTCTCTGCCTTTTCATGAAGAGACCTTAACTGAGACACAAAAGCAGGTACTAGAGGAAGAATATGATACTTGTCTCCACATGTCTAGGCGATATGAACACCTGCTTAGCCAAAGACTCACTGGTGACCCAAGAAAGACAGCCACACGAGAGGACATCCTAGAAAACTCAGGGATGAAGATGTATGAGAAAGTAAAACAAAAGGTGTACGTGCAGCCACTCCCAGACTACAAGCACACCCGGTGCTTTGAGGCCACAGTGAATGCATGTTACAAGGAGGGAGAGATTTAGGAATCGTACTGAATCAAAAATATGGTAACGTCATGGTCACCTATCTGGTAAGAAGACACCACACATCTGACATGGAGAGTCATGCTAGTACTGTGGAACCCCAGAGTGCAGTACATTGCACTGATTGTCACACAGCTTAGTCATCCTGTGAGGTGCATCCACCTTCTGTGCTGAACCCGAACAGTGCACTTACACTGTGCCTGCCATTCCAACCTATGTTTACTATTTCTACAGTGCTCTGAAGGCTCTAACTGATAGAAGGAAGGGGACCTCTATAGCATGTGCTTCTCCCTGAGTGTCCCTTAAAAGTCACTCCTGTATCAGCACCCCAGGACAGCCTGGACAGAGTCCAACCAAACCTCAGAACTATGTGCCAAGGTGAGAAATAGTGTGGTGCCACAAATCAGCACAGTCCCCATATGTGTTTCTGCGGCACCCTACTCAACCCAGACCATCGATAAGGATGACGGAGCCCCAGGGGAAACCAGTTTCCAAACGGGAGTGTGACAACTAAGTTCCTACAAGGCAGGAGATGCCTGAGCAGACAGTGAAGTCAGCCTCTCCTTCTGTCAACACTGAGGACCAGCAGGATGCCACAGAAAGATTCTTCAGATTCATGAGACAACCCTGTTGCACTCTGATCAAAAGAGAACGAAAGCTTTGTGACAGCAAAGTTGCAGAGGAAACACTCAAACCTCGAAAGGCCATGGTCTCTCAAGTTTAGGTGGAGGATGAAAATCACCAGTTCTGTGGAGCACAAAGAGACGGTGCAGGAGATCTGCCAAGGACTAGACACCCACCAACAAGTACACGCTGCTGTATACGAACAGCACAGCAGAGCTGTAGGACTCTGTGCAGTGGAGGATGAAGATGTCCACACCACCTGTGTGGACCCTCAACAAGGAAAGAGAATTTCAGGCATCTCTGAGGCCTTCAACAGCATTGCCTCAAAAAAGAGCAGGGAGCGTGTAGTCTCAAACGCTGCCAGCAGTTGCCAGGGGCAAAAGAGGAGTTCACAGATTTAAGCTCCCACAGGATGAGATAATGTTTTGTTCTGTTGTGTGTATACTTGTTGTAACTTGAAATCTACTCAATGGGACTGAATGGAATGATGACAAAACAACAGGAATTGAGAGGTTATCAATGCAGATGTTTCAAAGAACAGATGCACCACTGGAAGGCCTCACTTGCCAATACTCATAAACCTGGAAGACTGCTATCTGGCCAACCAACTGCAAGTGACCCTTTCTGAGACCCATTTCAAAGGAAGGTGATCAAAGACAACACACAGATTACTGAAAAATATTATTAGTATTACACATGACTAAAATTTTGCTCAAGATCACTGTGTTGTGATTACTGCCTTTTGAGTGAGAGCTTTCTAGCCATGGCCTTGTAACTCCTACCCAGGTGACTAGGCAGGACAGTGTGATAGTGAGTTCAAGGCCCACGAAGAGTACTGGTCCTTAGCTCCTTAAGAGAGAGCTCATTCCAGAGCAGTCAGGGTGATTCGCTCAACACCAATGAGGAATAGCTTTGAAATGATAGACCATTCTATGGGCCCAGATCACTGCACTGTAAAGCTCTTGGAAGCAGGAGCTAGAGACAGCACAAGCTGGTAACTGGTGACAGGAGAGACCTCGCAGCAGGAGAGATCATGCTGGGCTCCCCAGTCCACAAAGACAGAAAGTTGAGGGCCTGTCATCAGTGGCCAAGGGCCGGAGAGAGCCCTGTCTTTAGGAGGTGGGCAGAGGAGTCTGTGGGGAAACTTCCAATGGAAATCCTATGGAAAAAGTGGCATCTCTTTGGAGTCAACAGCTGAGAGTGACACAGACAGCCCGAGGTCCTCTGTAAATATTGTGACCAAGACTATTAACAAGGAATAAAGGATAAAAAGACCAAAGCACTAACAACATTCAGGGACACTGAGATAAGTCCCCCCAAATTATGTAAATTGCCTCAAGGCTGTTTTTCAGAAGACACCAGATGGAAGAAACTCTAAGGACATGCACAGAAATGCCCACTTGGACAGTGACAGGGCCTTCCAATGGGAGCACCAGACAGCCACAGTCAGGACCCGGGGATAGAACCAAAGAACCAAGAATTTGTATGCATAGCACCCCATAAGAAATCCTGCTACCAGTCCCAGAAGGCCCCAGAGAAAGGAACTCTCTACATCCTGTAACTGATTCCACCCCAAATGACCTCTTTCAGACTCAGGAGATCAGAGAAGCAACTTCTGTCTTCTGATGAGTGGCTCACTGGGCTCTCCTCCCCAGGTAGCAGGAAGCAACCTTCATGGTAACAAAATTTATTAAGTCAAAGTACCTTACAGACAGGGAAGGGGTCAGTCTCTGTGAGTGGGGAAAGACCTGGTACAAAGCTTGTAGGGTTCCTTGTATTGGTAAATGGTACTGTTCTAGTCAGGAAGGAAAGGTAGGAAACAGTCTTAGGTTTCAGTTTTGGGGTTATCAGTCAGCAACTGGATGATGGGACCCCTCCTAAAGAAGAAAATAATGGTATGTAGATAGGATTAAAAATACGGGCTATGTAATTTCTAGATCATAGTCCTGAGGAAGTACCCACACGTAGCCATGTCTCAAACTAACAGGGGAATTGTTACAGCTCCAATTCCCCTTCTTAAACACTGACTCGGGATCATCTGATCAGGTGGCCTGTGGTGGTGACCAGGCTTCCTAGCTACCCTTGTCATTTTCCCTTGAGGAGACATGGGCCTGAAATCTTGAAGGGAATGTGGGAAGCCGACTCGCTCTGGCTACTTCCTGCTGTTTCGGGTTGTAGTCCTGCCTACCCATCAGATCCACGTTCCCCAAGAACCCTGTCTCAAAAACATTGAGGATCTTGATCTATCTACCGCATGGTTGGTAGGTATAGGCTGCATATCCTTGCAGGACCATGAGATGGCCTAGGAAGGGTTGTAGCTTGGAGTTGTGTCTTTTACCTTAGAACCCAAATTCCAGACATGTTGTATGGTGACCTGGCCAGATTTACTAACATAAAAACAACACTGTTCCTTGACATATACGCAGGTGCTGTCCTCAGTTGCTGTTCAAAAGTCAAGAAATCAGTGTGGGACTTTACCACCTGGTAAGACCATCAGCAGGGGGACATGTGGTAGAGTTAGGCTATCCTGGCACATCATTATGGGCAAAGAGGTAGCCAAGAAGAGTCTAAAAGAGCCCACAGACATCCTCCAACCTCTTGACACTAGACTCAGAGATAAAAATCATGAAGGATCTCTACAATCCAAATATTTTCATGCTATTGCAAGTCAGAGAGAGTAACATTACCTTTGGCATAGGGATGGAGTGGTAACTGCAGGGGACTGGGGTGATCATCCAGAGACTCACGGTTTCAAGAGTGAAAAAGAGGCCCAAACAACATTCCATCAATTAGTATAGGCCCTACAAGTGCGCCACAACAAGTGTGTTGTGCATACACCCATCAAACCAGAAAATGTGCTCTTGGATGATAGAAAGAACATCAAACTGGCTGACTTTGATTTGGGAAATGGAATTCACCAAGGAGAGCAAGCTGAAAACTTTCTGTAGGAGTCTCCCTTATTAAGCCCCACAACTCCAAAATGGAGCAAAGTTCCACGGATACCCTGGTGGAGGTGTGGCATCGTGCATTTCATGGTAAGTGTATATCCACCTTCTGACGGTAATGCCTTCAATGAGCCACGAAAGTAGGTACAGGACGGACAGTATAATAGTCGTTCTACATGTCTATGTCATGTGAACACTCACTGAGTCAAACATTCATTTGTAACCCTCTTTCTCCATTTTAACACAAGGGTACCTCTTATCCCAAAGTCCATTAATCTTTGACACCACATCAAATATGCCACAGAGCCACGTACCATTTCCTGCCAAGGAGGAAATGTATGTGGGACACTACCAGCTCCTAAGGACCATCAAGAAAGGGACATTTGCCAGAGTCCACTTGCCCTGGCCCATCAACACTGCCAAGAGGTAACCGAGAAAAGAGTTGGAAAGAGCCAACAGACATTCTCCTACCTCCAAACACTAGACCCAGAGATCAAAATTATGAAGGATCTCCATCATTCAGTAATTTTCATGGTGTTTCAAGCCATAGAGAATAACAACCTCTTTGGCATGGTGATGGGGTACGTAACTACAGACGTCTTCTGTGACCATCTGGAAGCTCATACCTTCATGAGCAAAAAGAAGCTCCCAAAATATTCTGCCAGAGTTGGCCTCAGAGGTTTGCCACCACAACTGTGTTGTACATGGGGATATCAAACCAGAAGACAGGCTCTTGGATGAGAGAAGGAACTTGAAACTTGTGAACATCGGTTTGAGAACTCAATCCATCAGTGGGAGTGACCCAAACACCTTCTGGGGCAGTCTCCATTAGGATGCCTAGAACTCCTGTAAGGAGACAAGTACCATGGACCCCCTTGGATGCATGTAGCCTGGAAATCACCATGAACCTCATGGTCAGTGGATCGCTGCCTTTTCATGGAGAGACCTTAACTGAGCTATCAAAGCAGGTACTGGAGGAAGAATATGATTTTCATTGCCACATAGCCACACCATGTGAACATATGCTATGCCAAATATTCATTTGTGATGCAAAAAAGACAGCCAGATCAGAGGACCTGCTAGAAAATCCAAACATGAATATGGATAATGAAGAAAGACAAAAGGTATATGTGCAGCCACTCCCAGACGAGGAGGACCCTGAAAGAATTCCTTGACTCGCTGCTGAATCAAAAACAGTCACGTGATGGGCACCTGTCTGATCCTAGCTTGTAACGCATCTGAGATGGTGAGTCATGCCAGTACCATGGACCCCAGAAGGCAGCACACTGCACTAAGAGCCACATGCCTGTTTCAATGCATGAGGTGCATCCTACCATCTCTGCTAAACACAAACGACACAGTTACAATGTACCTGCCATTCCCACCCGTGACTACTGTTTCTACAATACTTTGAAGAGTCCACCAGACAGAAGGAAGGGGGCCTCCATCGTGTCTGCTTCTCCCTCCATCTCCCCAGCAAAGTCCTTCCCGCACCAACAAGCCAGGAGAGCCTGGCAGAGCCCTAACAACCTCGGCACTGTGGGACAACGTGACAAACAGTGTGGAACCACAAACCAGTGTAATTCCCACAGGTGTTTCTGAGGCTGCCTCCTCCGTCCACACCATCAATAACAATGGTAGAAACCTAGAGGAACTCAGTTTCACACACGGACTGCCATAACCGAAATCCTTAAGTGACAAGCAGCTGCAGGAGGTAACTGAGCAGACTGTGATGCCAGCCTCTCCCTGGGTCAACAGCCAGAATCGGCAGGGTGCCACCAGGATGATCTTTAGGCTTACAAGAAGATACCGTTCTTGTATCTGTATCAATAGGGAGCCCCAGACTGTGACTCCAGCCTCTCCCTCTGTCATCTTGGGGTTACTTTGAATTTCACGCTGAGTGCACCTCAGCCTTTTCATGGAGAGACCTTAAATAAGCTATGAAAGCAGGCATTGCAGAAAGAATAGGACATTCCTTTCCACGTATCTATGCCATGTAAACACTTGCCAAATATTCACTTGTGACACAAGAAAGTGATCCCCGGTCACAGCACATGTTAGAATATCCATGTATGAAAAAAAAATGAAGGAAAACAAAAGGTAGATGTGTAGCATTCCCAGACTATGAGGACTCCAGGTGCCTTGAGGCCATGGTGAATATAGATTACAGGCAGGAAGAGATTCACAGCTCGCTCCTGAATCAAAAATAGAATGGTGTGATGGGCACCTATCTGACCCCACATCACGACACATCTGAAATGGAGAGTCACACCAGTACTGAGAAACTTCAGGTGGCAGCAGACTGCACTGATACCCACACACCTCTCTCATCCTGTGAGGGAAAGCCTACCATCCGTGGAAAACCCAAACGACATGCTTACAGTGAACCTGCCATTCCCACATATGACTGCTGTTTCTATAATGCTTGCGACAGTCTGGCTGATAAAAGGAAGGGGCCTCCATGATATGCGCTGCTCCCTGTCTCCCTTGTAATGTCCTGCCAGCCCCAACAGCCAACGACAGCCTGGCCAGACCCCAACCAAACCTTGGTGCTGCTGGAATCCAGTAGACTCCTCGTGTGGGTTTCCACGGCGGCCTTCTCCGTCCAGACCATCAATAAGAAGGGTGGAACCCAGCAACAACCAGTTTCCCACAGGGAGTTGTCACAACTAAGATCCTTCCTTGAGGAGCAGGTGTGGGAGGTACCTGACCAGGCGGTGAACCCAGACTCTCCTCTGTCACTGGGAGTCACCTTGTATTTCATGATGAGTACATCTCGGGTTTCTCAGGGAGAAACCTTAAGTGAGCTACAAAAGGAGGCACTGGAGGAACATGATATTCCGTTCCACATGTCTACGCCACGCGAGCAGCATGTGAGCAAAATACTTACTGGTGACTCAAGAAAGAGAGCCACTTCATAACATGAAACCGATGATGAAGAAAACAAAAGGTGCATGTGCAGCCAGTCCCAGACTGGGAGGACCCCCGGGGTACTGAGGCCACGGTGAACAGGCAGGAAGAGATGCACTACTCAGTCTTGAATCAAAAATGCAATCATGTGAAGGGCACCCATCGGATCAAAGGACTCAGCACATACGTAACGGAGAGTCACACCAGGAACACGAAACCCCAGACTGCAGCCGACTGCACTGACACACACACCTTGCTCATCCCGTGAGGAGCATCCACCACCCGTGCTAAACTCTAACGGGTAGTCAGACCCCACCTGGCAACCCTATCTATGACTGCTGTTTCTCCAAAGCTTTCAAGAGTCTACCTGATAGAAACAATGGGACCTCCAGGTTATGGGCTTCTCCTTGAGTCTCCCTTCAAAGTCGCTCCTGCACCAACAACCCAGGACAGCCTGGGCAGAGTCCAACCAAACCTCGGGACTGTGTGCCACGATGAGAAATACCATGGAGCCACAACCCAGCACAGTCCCTGCACGGGTTTCTGTGGCAGCCTCCTCAGCCCAGACCACCGAGAGGAATGATGGAGCCCCAGGGGAAACCAGTTTCTGAAAGGGAGTCTCAGGACTAGTCTCCTTCAGTGATCAGTAGGTACAGGAGACACCGGAGCTGATGGGTAACTGGTCTCTCCCTCTGTCAGCAGCCGGGAACAGCAGGATGTCACTGACAGATGCTTTAAACTCATGAGACAACTTTGTTGCACTTTGATCAAAAGGAAACAAAAACTATGGGAGAGAAAAGTCGTAGAGGAGACACTGAAATCTTGAGATACCAAGCCCTACTCTCCCAAGTTTAAGCAGAGGATGAAAACCACCAGTTCCATGGAGTGCAAGATGATGTGCAAGATCTACCAAGCACTGGACACCCACCCACATGTGTGTGGGTGTGAACAGCACCCCAGGGCTGCAGGACGCTGTGCGGTGGAGGATGGAGGTGTGCATATTGCCTGTGTGCACCCTCAACAAAGGAAAAGGGAAGAGAATTTCAGGCATCGCTGAGGTCTTCAATGGCATCGCCTCAAAAATGGGCAGACACTGTATACTTTATAATGCTGCCCGCAGTTGCCACAGACAGATGAGGAGGTCTCACACATAAGCTCCCACACCATCAGACAGTGTTCTCTTCTCTTGCACACAGTCACAAAGACTTGGAACACAGGAAGAGAAAGGTCAGGCATCTTTTGAGTCAACAGTTGGGAGTAACACAGAGAGCCTGAGGTCCTCTGTAAGTAACATCTCCAAAACTATCAACAAGCAATAAAGGATAAAAAGATCAAAGCACCATTAACAACCTGGGATTCTAAGATAAGTCATCCCCAAATTACATAAATTTTCTCGTTTGTTTTTCAGAAAAAAACAGATGGAAGCAACTCTAAGTACATGCACAGAAATTTCCACTTTGACTCCTACATGTCCTTCTAATGGGAGCGCCAGACAGCCACACTCAGGACCTGGCAATGGAAATAAAGAACCAAGAAACTGCATGCATAGCACCTCAAAAGGAGTCCCCCTATCAGTCCCAGAAAGGCCCACAGAAAGGCACTCTCGAGATCTTGTTACTGATCGACCCCAAGTGACCTGGTTCAGGTTCAAGAGATCAGAGTAGCAACTTGAGTCTCCTGACGGATGGGTCACTGGGCTCCTCCTCCCCCAGGTACCAGGATGCAATCTTCACGGCAGCAAAATTTATTAAGTCAAAGCACCTTACACACAGGGAAGGGTCAATCTCTGTGAGTGGTGAAGACCTGGTACAATGCTTGTAGGGTTCCTTATACTTGTAAGGGTAAAAGGTGCATCCTAGTCAGGAGGGGTAGCTAGGAAATAGCCTTTGGTTTCAGTTTTAGGGTTATACATCAGCAACTGCATGATGAGGCCCTACCTGAAGAATAAGATAATGGTATGGTGATAGGATTAACATACGAGCTAGGTCATTTCTAGATCATCCTCCTGAGGTGGTACATGTATATAGCCACATCTCAAACTGCCAAGAGGAACTGTCACATCTGCAATTACCCTTCTAAAATGTTGATTGTTTAGTGAACACATGATGAGGTGGTCTGTGGTGGCGATCAAGTTCCCTAGCTAACCTTGTCACTTCCCCCTTGAGGAGACATGAGCCTGAAATCTTGTAGGGAATGCGGGAAGTCGTCTCGCTCTGGCTACTTTCTGCTGTTTGGGGTTGTAGTCCTGCCTACCCAGCAGACCCATGTTCCTCAAGTACCCTGTCTTGGTAGCATTGGGATGCCTGATCTACCTACTGCCTGGCTAGGGGGTACGGACTGCATATCCTTGTAGGACCATGAGATTCACTAGCAATGGTTGTAGCTTCGAGCCACGTCTTTTATCTTAGAAGCCAAATTCAAGATGTGTTGTATGTTGTCGTGGGCCCAGCCAGACTTATTAACATAAAAACAACACTGTTCCTTGAGACATAGGCACGTGCTGCCCTCAGTTGTTATTACAAGGTCAAGGAAACCAATGTGGGACACTATCACCAGCTAAGATCACTGGCAAGAGGACACGGGTCATTGGCAAGTTTTCTCAGCACATCATTGTGGTCAAAGTGGTAACGAAGAATAGTTGAGAAGAGCCCAGAGACATCCTCCAACCTCCTGACACTATACCCAGAGGTAAAAACTATGAAGGGTCTCCAGAATTCAAATATTTTAATGCTGTTGCAAGCCATAGAGAATAAGAACATCTATGGCATAGTGATGGAGTACGTAACCGCAGGGGACTTATTGATCATTTATAGACTCATGACTTCATGGGCCAGAAAGAAGCCCCCAAAATATTCTGCCAATTAGTGTTGGCCCTACAGGTTTGCCACAACAACTGTGTTACACACGAGGTTATCACACTACCAACCGTGTACTTGGATGAGAGAACGAACATCAAACTTGCCGACATTGATTTGGGAACTAAATTTACCAAAGGGAGTGAGCTGAGTACTTTCTGTAGCAGTCTCCATTGTTATGACCAGAACTCCTACAGGGAGAGAAGTACTAAGGACCGTCTTGGACGTGTGGAGCCTGGAACTCACCGTATACTTCATGATAAGTGGATCTTTGCCTTTTTACTGAGAGACCTTAACTGAGCTACCAACCATGTACTGGGGGAAGAACATGACATTCCTTTCCACATGTCTATGTCATGCAAACAACTGCTAAGCCAAATATTCATTTGTGACACAAGAAGGACAGGCACATCAGAGGACACACTAGAACATCCATGGATGAATATGGATAATGAAAAAAACAAAAGCTGGATGTGTGGCCACTCCCAGACTATGAGGATCCTCGGTTCATGGAGGTCATTGCGAACATGGGTTACAGGGAGGCACAGATTCAGGACTCACTCTTGAATCAAAAGTACAATGAGGTCATGAGAACCAATCTGATCCTATGTTCCAATGTATCTGAGATAACAGAGTCATGCCAGCCCAGTGGAATCCCAGAGTGTAGGATACTGCACTGATAGCCACGCCTCTTTCTCATCCCATTAGGTATATTCTACCATTTGTGCTAAACCCAAATCACGCAGTTACACTGTTCCTGCCATTCCCATCAATGACTACTGTTTCTATGATGCTCTGAAGAGCCTAGCGGAAAGAAGGAAGGGGGCCTCTATGGTATATGCTTCCTCCTCAGCCTCCTTTGCCAAGTCCTTCCTGTACCAACAACCCAGGATAGCCTGGGCAGAACCCAATCAAACCTCAGGACTGGTGAGGAAAAATGCAGTGTCACAAGCCAAAAGATTCCCTGTGTGTGTTTCCATGGCTGCCTCCTCCACCAAGACCATCAATAAGAATGGCAGAGTCCCAGCGGAAACCAGTTGCCCACAGGGAGTGTGCCGACTAAGAGCCTTCAATGATGAGCAGGTACAGGAGGTACCTAACTAGACTGTGACCCCAGCTTCTCCCTCTGTCCATAGCCAGGGAACAGCAGGGTGCCATTACGACGTTTGTAAGCTCATGAGAAGACAACATGATTGTACAAGTGTCAAAAGGGAATGGAAGGTTTGTGACCGCAATGTTGTAGTGAGACGCTCAAACTTGAGAGAGCAAGTCACGCTCTCTGAAGTCCACATGTTGTCGTTAGGAGCCACTGACTCACTTCCAGCTCATAGCAACCCTGTGCACAACAGAAAGGCACATGGCCTGGTCTTGCGCCATGTCTGCAATCGTTTTTATGCTTAAGCCCATCGTTGCAGCCACTGTCAATCCACTTCATCAAGGGTCTTCCTCTTTTTCGCTGGACCTCCACTCTATTAAGCATGATGTCCTTCTCCAGGGACTGAGCCCTCCTGACAACGTGTCCAAACTATGTAAGACACAGTCTCACCATTTTTTTTTTTTTGCTTTCAAAGAGCACTCTGGTTGTACTTGTTCCAGAACAGATCTGTTTGTTCTTTCAGCAGTTTGTGGTACACTCAAATATTCTCCAGCATTACGATTAAAAGGCAGCAGTTCTTCTTCTGTCTGCCTTGTTCACTGTCTAGCTTTTACATGCATATGATGCTACTGAAAGAAGCCACGGCTTGGGTCAGGCACACCTTAGTCATCAAGGGGACATCTTTTCAAAACTTGAAAGAGGTCCTTTGAGGCAGATTTTCCCAATGTGTCTTTTCATTTCTTCAGTGATGCCTCCATGGGCACTGACTGTGGTACCAAGTACAACGGAATCGTTGACAACTTCAGTCCTTTCTCCACTTATTACAATGTGCTTACTGGCCCAGTTGTGAGGATTTTTGCGTTCTTGATGTTAAGTCGCAATCCACACTGAAGGCTGTGGTCTTTCATCTTCCTCAGTGTTTCATATTCTCTTCACTCCCAGCAAGAAGAGTGGTGTCATCTGTATAACACAGGTTCTTAAGCCAATCCTGAAAACTCGTTCTTCACCTAATGCAGGTTGCGAGATTATTTGCCCAGCAAACAGATTGAAAAGGTATAGTAAAAGGATATAACCCTAATGCACAGCTTTCCTCTCTTTAAACCATGTCCCTTTATTCTGTTCGCACAACTGTCCCTTGATCTGTATACAGATTCTTTAAGAGAACAATTAAGTATTCTGGAATTCCCATTCTAAACGTTATCCATAATTTTTTATCAGTCACACAGTCAAATGCCTTTGCATAGTTAAGGAAACACTGGTAAACACTTTCCTGATATTCTCTGCTTTCAGCCAAGATCCATCTGACATCAGCAGTAATATCCCTGGTTCTACATCCTCTTCTGAATGTGGCTTGAATTTATCGCAGTTCCTTGGCAATACACTGTTGCAGTTACTTTTCAATGATGTTGAGCAAAATTTTACTTCTGTATAATGATATTGTTCACTAATTTCCCCATTCAGTTGCATCACCTTTCTTTGCAATGGACATAGATATGGATCTCTTCCCGTCAGTTGGCCAGGCAGCTGTCCTCCAGATTTCTCAGCATAGACAAGTGAGCAGTTCTGGTATTGCACCTCTTGGCTGAAATATCTCCTATCAATTCCCAGAACCTTGTTTTTGGCCAATGTCTTCAAAGCAGCTTTGACTTCTTCTTTCAGTACCACTGGTTCCTGATCATATGCTACCTCTTCAAATGGCTCAACACTGACCAGTTCTTTCTGGTATAATGACTACGTCTTCCTTCGATCTTCTTTTGGTGTTCGCTGAGTCGTTTGTTTTCCTGTAGAATCCTTCACTGTTGCAACTTGAGGCTTGAATTTTTTCTTCAGTTCTTTCAGCTGGAGAAATGCAGAATGTGTTCTTCTCTTTCAGTTTTCTATTTCCTGCTCTTTGCACATGTCATTACAATACCTTATTTTGTCTTCTTGAGGATGAAAGTCACCAGTTCTATGGAGCCCCAGTAGATGACAGGGATACCTGGCAACTGCTGGATGCCAATGGTGATGAGTGCAATCTCACTGACAAGTACACGTTGCCGTGTATGAATGGCACATCTGTACAGCAGGGCTTTGTTCAGTGGAGGACAGATGTGTGAATCCTGCCTTGCTGGACTGTCAGTGGGCTAAAAGTAAAGAGAATTTCAGGCATCTCTGAGGCCTTCAATACCATGGCCTCAAATATTTCCAGGAAGCTCACACTTTTAAAGGTGCCAGCAGTGGACAGGGACAAAAGGGCAGTTCACAGAGTTAAGCTCCCACAGGATCACACAGTGTTTCCTTCTGTTGTGCACAGGGTTACTGTGAGTTGGAGCTTACGTGACAGCACCTAATAACATAACAACATTGTAACAGGAATTCATGGAATACCAACTGGGATGTTTCAATAAACAGAAGCAGTTCTGGAAGACCTCACTTGTCTATACCCAGAAATCTGGAGGACACCTACCTGGCCAACCAACTACAAGTGATCACTTCATGCACCTATTCCAAAGAAACGTGATCCAACACAACATGAAGATTACTGAAGAACATCATTAGAACTACACACGACTAAAATTTTGCTGAAGATCATTGTGCTGGGATTAAGGATTTTTGTGGGAGGCTTTCCTAGCCATGGTCTTACAAATCCCATCGAGGTGAGTGGACAGAAAAGTGTGACAGGGTAATCGAGGCCACCAGGAGTATTGGTCAGTTTCTCCTTGAGAGCGAGCCCATTTCAGAACAGAGAGGAAGATTCTGCCACCACCAAGGAAGAATGGCTTTGAGCTGACAGGACACTCTCTGGGCTTGGGATCACCGGGTTACAAAGCTTCTCAAAGCGAGTGCCAGAGAGACCTGAGAAGTGGTGGCAAGAGGGACCTCACAACAGGAGACACCATTATAAGTTTCCCAGTCCACAAAGATAGAAAGCTAAGTACACTTGAGCAGTGGCTGAAAGCCAGAGAGAGCCTGCCTTTGGGACGTAGGCAGAGTAGTCTGTGTGGAAACATACTATGGAAACCTCTTTTGAGTCAATCAGCAGTGGAGAGTGAGACAGAGAGCCTGAAGGCCTCTCTAAAGGGTGACCAAAGCTATCAGTAAGCAGTAAGAGATAAAAAGATCCAAGGATTTATAAAATCTTGGGACACTGAGGTAAGTACCCAAACAACCATGTAAATTTCCTTGTTTTTCAGAAGAAACCACATGGAACCCACTCTAGGCATTCACAGAAAGTCCCACTTCAACCACTACATGTCGTCCAATGAGGGCACCAGAGAGCGGCAATCAGGACCAGGGAACTGAACCAACTAACCGGGAAACTGCATGTGCAAGATCTCATAATAAGTCCTGCTACTAGTGACAGAAGCCCCTGTGGCAAGAACTGTCGAGATCCTGTAACTATTCAGACTCCAAGTGGCCTGTTTCAGGTTTTGGGAGATCAGGCTAGCAAGTGTAGTCTCTTGACGGGCAAAAAGCTGGGCTCCCTTAGCTCTAGGCATGAGGATGTAACCTTCTTCGACACAGAGTTTTACTAAATGAAAGTAGCTTGCAGAGACAGAATGTGTCAGTCACCAAGAGTGGAGAAGGATTCAATATAAAGCCTATGCTAAGTGCCGTTGAGTCCAATACCAAAACCAAACTCAGTGTCATCAAGTCAGTTGCACCTCACAGCAACCCATACAGGGTTCCCTATATTGGTGAGGGTAAAGGGTGGTACCATAGTTGGTAGGAGGAGGTGAAGACACAGCCCTATGTTCCGGTTTTAGGTTTACACGTTAGTAAATGCTTTATGGGACCCCTCCTGAAGAATATAGTAATGGTATGGACATGGACGGAAACACGGGCTACATCATCTTTAGGTCATCCTCCGGAGGTGATACACACGTGTGACCATGTCACAAACTGCCAGGAGGAACTGTTTCATGGGCAATTACTTATCGGAAGCATTGACTGGGCACTGAGTGACATATGATGAGGTGGTCTGTGGTAGCGATCAGGTTCCCTAGCTTTTCCCCTTGAGGAGACACGGGCCTGAAATCTTGAAAGGAATGTGGGAAGTTGACTTGCTCTGGCCACTTCCTGCTGTTTGAGGTTACAGTCCTGTCTACCTCAGACTTGTGTTCCTCAAGTGCCTAGGAGAGAAAACATGGAGCCACCTGATCTGCCACCTGTTTGGCAGGTAGGTACAGGCTGGTATCCCTGTAGGACCAGGAGTTTAACTTGGAGTTGTTTTAGGCCGGAGCCACGTCTGTTATCTTAGAAGCTGCATTCAAGCTGTGTTGTATGTTGTCCTGGACCCGGATAGATTTATGAACATAAAAACAACACTGATCCTTGAGATACAGCAAGCACCTCTTTCAGCTGCTGTTAAAAGGTCTAGAGCTCTTGTGCTCTGCAGGGCTACTCCCACCAGAGAGGCCACTTCTTTCTGGAGAAGAAGGGGGTTTTCCACATCCTCTCCACTCATCTCCAAAAACATGGGCACTTACACTCATCTAAAGCCTTCATTAAAAGTGTAAACAGACCACCTACAGAGTGGGAAACAAGTTTCAGCTACCACACCTCCAACTGACGTCTATCCTCTCTAATCTACAAAATACTGCAAAATAGCAACAAGAAAAAGACAAAAAACCCAATTAAAAAATGGGCAAAGGACATAAACAGGTACTTCACACTAAAGAAGACATACAGGATGCCACCAGAAAATGCAAAGTCATGGTGAAGAAGCACAGAACGAGGAAAGCAAGTACCAGATGGACATGGCAGCAGACAGGTAGAGACAGAATAGAGATGACACCCAACCAGAAAGAAGTCACCAACTCGAAGTACCAGAAGATAAGACTTATCCACTGGACAATAAGGACCAGAACTAAGTCAATAACTTGTTTACACATTATTATAAACATTCAGCACTGTGGACTTGGAGTGTGCAATCTCCTCCTGAGAGTCCATGCCCATTGGTCTGCGGAAGTGCTCTGACCTCATCCTGGACTTGGTCAGCTTCATCCTTGAAGTCTTGGTTTAAGTCATTGTGGCAGTGTTCTGTTGGTGCCAGAGGCCCTCATGATGTCCCCGCCTGAGCACCTCTGAGACACGGTGCAATCACAGAATCCCACTCCGGACTCTGCTGACACCTGCAGAGTGAGAGCACAGCCAATCTTCAAATTCATTAGCATGAAACCTGCTTTTAGGGAAGCAGAAGTGATGACATAGTAACATCACGACTAACCTTGGAGTTCCGGTGCAGCCTGGTCTGAACTTGCGTGTGGTTTTAAATTAATGTAACCAATGCAGCCTTTGGGGCACTTTGGGGTGCTAGCACCTTTCCCTGTCTGTGCTGGAGTTTGTGTGTTTTTAACAAAAATGTAGGTGTTAAGTAATGCCGAGCTTCAGAGTCACATATTTCCGCTTGTGGTCCCTGATACTTCCCCAGGTGCTCACAACAGTCACTGTCTCCAAAGCAGAAATGGCACCTAAGATAAAACAGAGCCTGGGATCTTCAGTTTTTGTTTTTTCCAAAGCTCAAGATCCTCAAGGATACCCAGAGGCAGCAGCCTGTGTGACTAATCCCAACTTTCATGAAAGCCAGAATTCAAGATTTCAGAAGAACTCTGTCTATCTCTTTCACTGTGTCCTCTTTTGGGTCCCAGTCTCACCATGAATCTTTGATAAAAATCTGCAATAAATGGTAGTTCAACACCATCTGGTTTGTAAGCTATCAGTCACCTTACAGTGAAGAAGGAAGCAGAATAACAAACACTCAACAATTATATTAGGCCGACTCACAAAATAACCAACAAAGCTATGACCACACGGCCTTCGAATGAGGAAACAAATCTCCGGAAACGTGTTGATGCACAAGCAGTATCAGCACCCAGTTTTCACGGGCCTCAGCAGTAACTGCATACTATAAATCCTCCGACTCATGTGAACACAATGTAGCAACATTTATCTATAAACCACTCCGTGACAGAATAGGAAATCTAATCTTACTCTAACTTGTACAATCATAGCTCAAACTTCAGACACTTTTCTCATTATGATACTTACAACTCTGCTAGGCTTCCCAATGATAATTTCTAGTTTCAGAGTTACAAAGCTAATCCATTAGTTCAATAATTGAAGAGAAAGAAAAACTGCTTCCTAAATCTAGAAAATAAGACCTTAAAACATGAGCAGTAAGCCCACAGAAAGCCCATGGTATCTGTTCATTTCCTCAGTCACGTGCAGTTACTTCCTGTTCCGCCTGGTCCTACGTCAGCAGCAGTATTCGAGCCCATCGTTTCCTCTGTACGAGTTTCCAAAATCTCGAGTCCTGGTCCTCTTCACGTGTCCAATTCCCTTTTGGTTGAGATACACTGCTCAACTGTTTTCAGAAAATCAGCAAAGGGGAACCTTACCTGTAGATGACAAAACATAATATGGCCATGATTAATTTATAAAAATAAATACTCCTAAGAGTGAAAAGACCTGATACAAGTTCATTTGGAGCAAAATGCAAAGGCCAAATCAAATCTGTCAAAAAAAAACTTTATACAATAATATTTCTAAATATAACGATCAACCAGATTTTTAAACAACTTCAGCTACCATACACAATAATCCTGAGTCATATACCACACAGCAAGGATATACCATGATCATTTATACACCAAGACTGTCAAGTCTCTAAATACCTAAATAGAATAAACATCAATTCATTGTTAAATAATCCGAATTTCTGGTTGGAACACCTGGGGTGTTGAGGCTGAGTTAAAAACAAATTCTAGCCAGGTTAGCAACTAAGAAACAATAACAAAATTATGACAGAATATTATGCACTTGTTAGATAACGTTAGGCAAAACAGAAGGAGAAATTACTACTGTACATTTGTAACCCAAGGAGAACCAGGCCCTGCTCTTACTATTTCCCTGTTCCACGTGATTTCTTAAGGGAAGCCCTTCAGCACTTTTCCTTTATAAAAATATACTCAGGATTTCCCAAGAAGTTTCTCATTTGTCAGGAGTTTACTATAGGCTATCAAGAAACAATACAAAAGTTATTTTACTAAAGATCCTAAAGTGAAAAACCTTAAGTTTCTCTTCTATTTTTGCAATTCCTGCAGCTTGGTATTTGACTCAGAAGCCTTATACTAATAAGAGGGCAAACGTTCGCCTTTAAGGGAGATTACATAAAGAATAGATTACACCTTTCTTCAGAAATCAGAGAAAATTTTGCTATTTTAATAACAAAAACACAATTCTTCATTTTATATTTTATCTACTATTAAAGCTCTTAAAAACCTCACAAATTAAATCATTCAGCTTTGGTCAGACAAAGGAAACTTCTGACCATATCAAACAAACATTTTTGAATAAATTTTACAATGTAACCCTTTAAACAGCAAAGATGAGTTACTCATTAAGACACATATGTATGTGTACACACACATGCACGCACACAAACACACACACAGACACACAAAGTCTGACAATTAAGTTCACCAACTCATCATATAAAAACTGCTACATGTGCTATCTGACAAGCAAATCTGCAAACTTCATTGTTCTAAGTGCCACATACCTCACCGCTGAATTATCACTATGGTTACCTTCAAAATACTCCCCTTGGGAAGCTATGCACCGACACCAGCGCCTAGTCCACCCTTCAAAGTAACTTTGGAACTCTTTTACTGGAATGGCCGTCACACACTGCGGCATGGTGGCAAGTTCAGGAACCTAAATATATAGTTGTCTGAGAGGTTTTTAGCCAGCAAACAGGTAATTGTATCGGAGCACCCTCCCTACTCACCTGATCTGGCCCCCAGTGAATTTTTTCATTACCCAAAGATGAAGGAAATATTGAAAGAAACACATTTTGATGACAATCAGGACATCAAGAGTAACCCAATGACAGCTCTGATGGCCTTTCCAGAAAAAGAGTTCTAAAACTGCTTTGAAGGGTGGACTAGGCTCTGGCATCGGTGCACAGTTTCCCAAGGGAGTACTTTGAAGGTGACCGTAGTGACATTCAGCAATGGGGTACAAGGACCAACAACTGAGTCCATGAGGTCATTCCACAAAAAGTGCTACAACAAATCTCACTGCTGAATATCACTATGGTCACCTCCAAACTACATTTGGGGGTCCCAGGTGACATCTGGGGCTCCCTTCATGGTTTCCAATTTGTATTCATAAGACTGTGAAAAAGAATTCTTTGAGGCGGCTTGCCTGGACCACGACAACAATCCTTATTGGAAGATGAAAGGATTTCAAAGTGGGGTAGCAACCACCTGGTTAGCAGTCTTCTAGGTCCTGCCACTAAGTGACTTTGGGGTTTAGTTTTTATAGGCCATATACGCCCAGGATATAACTGGGGCCAACCAATGAGCGATGGAGGTCTGAAATATTTCCTGTTTTGGCAAGCAGGTGCTTATCCCCTGGCTGCACCCACATGCAGATTTCAAAAGCGTTCTTCCCACAGGGCTTCCGGAATTGGCAGCAGGACTTACTATGTGGTGTCATACTTGGGCAGCTTCCTGCTCCCTTGGGTCGATACCCTCGTCCTGATGGGGGCTCTCTGGTGCTTGCATTGGAAGGGCATACAGCAGCCACCTGTCTCATCTGCACATGCCTCTGAACTGGGTCTACACAGACATCTCTGAAAAACAAGAGACAACTGAAGCAACTCATCCCAGTGTGGCTGGCAAAATTAAGCTGATGATCACTCTGGAATGTTCCAAGGTGTGGTTAGGCTGGCCCTTCTCATCCCCAAGAGTACTAACTGTTAACAGGGCTAGTTGGGATTGTCAAGACTATAATTGCAGAAGCTGTCAGTATAAGAGGGTAGACTACGGGGGGTGATGCTCCTGCATTAGTTGAGTCCATGACCCCAAAATTTCTTCAAGGGTTTCCTATGATGACACCTGTGAGGCTTAGAGCAAGACAATCAACTTCTCCCAGGTGACACACACCAGAGTTCAGAAAGGATAAAGAGGAGGTGACTTCTGGAGAATCTGACGAGATTATAAGGAAACTGCAGGCCACATAAAAGGCTGGCACCTGAATAAACTCATCCTTTAGACTCTGCCCTATTGAAGGCCTGTGGGAAGAGAAAATTATCCTCAAAATATGGAAGAACCATGGCTACAAAAGTCAAGGGGTAGATTCTGCTGTCACTGATTACTTATGGGTGGGGCCTTTCTAATCACGGTCTTGTAACTCCCCTACAGTTGACTTGGCAGGACTGTGAACCGGGGTGTAATTGTGGCCTACCAGGACCGTGTGACGGGTCAGTTGTGGTCGGTTTTGTCTTAAAAGTGTGACAACTGCAGAGCCCAGGAAGAGGGTGGTACTACCATCAAAAAAGAACAAACAGGATCAGAAAGAGCATCCCGTGGGCACAGGATCCCTCTGCTGAGAGGCTCCTGGAAGCAGGACACAGAGAGAAAGATAGAACAGTCTGTAACTCTGAAAACTGTAAGACGCAGTGGCATAGAAAACCCAGCAGGAGGAGACAGCACAGTGGCCTTCCCAGCCCACAAAGATCAAACTGAGCGCCTGTAGGCAGAGACTGAGGGCCAAAAAGATGCGTGCCAGTCAGTACAGCTTCAGAGAGACTCTCCTGCTGGACGAAATGAATCCTGACTGTTTTTTAGCCTGTATAATAACTGTTACGTCACTAAAACACCTGATCACTGTCAATATGGTCTGTGAGCTATTTGTGGCCACTGCAATGAATGACTGAACCTAGCTGTCAAGGCTGCGGGAGGGATGACTGCTGTCAGAAAGATGGCAGCGAGAAGGGTCATATCTGACCCTGCCTCATAAGACTGAAGCAGCCTTGGGATGTTGATCTTGATCCTCCTTACCCTCATGAAGTTGGTGGAGGTCAGACACTGCTCCTGTGTCATTTTCCAATCATTTAAAAGTGGCTGCACCAGCGTATCGACAGGGAATGGCCAGAAATTCACTCAGAACAGGATGTAGAATAAACGATACCACTGTTGATGTTAGAGAATCCTGGCTGAAACCAGAGAAGACCAGGAAGATGTTTACCTGTGTTTCACCAACCATGCAAAGGCATTCAGCTATGTGAATGGTGACATATTATGCCTAACACCACTAAGAATGAGAATTCCACAACACTTAACTGTGTTCATAAGGAACCTGTAAAAAGACCTAGAGGCAGTCATTCAAACAGAACAATGGGATACCACACGGTATCAGGCCCAGAAAACTATGTGTCTCAGACTTGTACCCTTTCACTAATCTGATCTGTACACTGAGGAAATAATCCAGGAAGCCGAGCTATCTGAAGAAGAACACAGCATCAGGTTTGGAGGAAGGCTCATTAACACCCCATGATACACCAATGACACGGCCAAGCTGGGGCAAAGAAAAGAGGACTCTAGGTACATTATTTTTTTATTTGACATGACTGAGTGAAAACGTACATTCACGTATAAATTTACATGCCTACCTATATGCAGCTTCCACTGCTCTCCCTGTCCGGTGACTGCACACTATTCCTCTCTGCTCCATGCATGTCTCATCATCCCAACAGCCTCCTTTCACCTCCTCTCCATCCACTCCCCTTCCTCCAGCCAGAGGTCAGCAAGATGATATCCTATAGATGTATAGAACTATAAAGTGCTTCCAATATATGGTCACTCTGCATTGCCAAGTCCAATCCACTCCTGTCCAAAGAGTGGACCTTTGTTATAATTTATGGGAAAGGGCAGCATCAGGGCCAGGGGTCATGCTCTCAGAGGAACCCCAAAACCGCTGGACCATCAATTGAGGTCTTTTAGTGGAGATCTCATGATGCACCCCTTTTTATTCTTGTGTTGCCAGTGAGACTCAACCTAGTGAGCTCCATCGTGGCTATCGCTGGTGGTGGCCCGGCACTATCCGGTTCTTCCGGTCCCAAGTCGATGTACGCACCCACTGTTGCAGGTCTCTTTGTCTTCTCGGTTGTCTTTACCGCATGTCATTTTGGTCCTCGGTGAGCATCCGTTCCTGCTGAGTTGGGACCATTTGCTGTTGAGGTACATTATTGATGAAGATGAAAGATGACAACCAGAAAACAAAAGTCCTCACAACTGGACCAATAAGCAAAACTTACGATGAATGGACAAAATACTCAAGTTGTCCAGAATTTGCTTGCATCCACAATGTCCAAGGAAGCATCACTCAAGAAATCAAAGGATGTATCGCATTCATCAAACCTGCTGCAAAATATTTCAAGTGTGAAAAGGAAAGATGTCACCGCAGGCACTAAGGCATGTCTGACTCAAGTCACAGTGTTTACAGTCACCTGATAGTTATGTGAAAGCTGGACAACGAATAAGGAAGACCAAGAGTAAGTGATGCCTTTGAATTTCTGAGTGGCCCAAGTGTACTGCACGCAGCATGGACCACCAGAGTAACAAACAAATCTCTCTTGGAAAGAAAATAGCCAAAATTCTCACTAGAAATCTCACACGCTTTGGATATGTAATGAGAACAGACCAGTCCCTGAAGTAGGACACTATGGTTGTATCAGAGGGTCTGCGAAAAAGAGGAAGGCCCTCGGCAAGAGGGACACAGGGGCTGCAAAAATAGGACTGGGAGAAGGCCCATGCTGCTGTGCAAAGGCTTGCTAGGAGCCAGAGTGAATTCCATGGCACCTAAAAACAACAACAAATCCTGAACCCTTATCCCCCAGACAGTTTCCAAATATCTTCTCCCATCCAGCAGGTTTTGATAGTGTTCTCTGAGGCCCAGACATAATCATTTTGTTGAAGTTCCCCTTAGACTTATGTTTTCTGTGTTGCTCATTTCTTGGTATCTCTAAGAATCTACCTATGAATCAGGCACTGAAAACCCTAGGGAGCACAGGTGTCCTCTGACACACACAGGGTCACTATGGTCAGAACATCCTGGATGGTAACTGGTTTCTTTTCTCACCTTCTCTCTGCTCCCTGTATGTCCTGTCTCCCACTAAAGGTAAGTCTGTGTGACTCACTACAATTCCAGGTGGTGGTAGGAGGAGCATATTATGTCATAGCCAAAAAAGCTGTGAATTCTCCGCCTTGTTGTCAGTAGCTGTATCATGGGTTCAGCCCACCATTGTGTATCTGTTAACGTGACATTAGTTTCTGGATGTTGTTGATGTCAACAGTTAAGGAGCAAGGGTCATCTTTGGGTGTGAGGTTTCTGGAGGAAGCAGGCCAGCAGAGGGCATGGACCATGTACTGAAGTTGGGATGCCAGAGCAAGCTAAACAGAGTTAGTGGATTGATGTACTTTTAGAGTAGATGTCAACTGTATTATATACTTTATTGCTTTCTGTCTCTGATTCCTGTTTTCGGTAGGGGACCACCTGCTCTATCATCTCTGCACTCGGAGAAATTCTTATACTACAACCATTAGAGGAAATGTGCATCATCTGGAAGACATTATGCAGACTGAAATCAGTCTGATGAAAAAGGACAAGTACTGTATGAGACCACTACCGTAAGGACTTCAGAAAAGGTTTAAGCACAGAAGATAATAATCATTGATGGTTACAAGGGCGGGGAGGGAAGGAAAGGGGTATTCATAGATTAGACAGCAGACAGGAACTAGGTTAGGTAAAGGGAATGACAGGATACAGTGGAAGGGAAGTTAGCACAACTGGATCATACCAAAACCTAAAAGGTTTTCAAAATGAAACCCAATGTTTTGAAGGACAGAGTAGAAGGAACAGCTGCCTGGGGACCACAGTTTCTGGGGATATCTAGGCTAATTAGCATAATTAAGCTGTTTCAAGAAAATGTTCTGCATACCACTTTGGTGACTGGCGTCTGGCCTCTTCAAAACTACCAAGTGTCCATCTAGGTGGCACCAACTGGTTCCAATCCACCTGGAGCAGTGGTGAACAAAGGACATCAAAGACAAGAGGAAAACACAAACTCAGCATACAGAAGGGATGACGTGATCCAGAGACTTCAACAGCATGAGAGAGGAGAACTGGATAGTGCTGGGCCACCACCAGTGGCTGCCCTCACAGGGAACACAAAGTAAAGTCCCTGATGTAGCAGGAGGAAGATGGGTGTGCTGAGAAGAAGTCTACTACAAGACCACATGCTATCAAAAACTCTACATTTGATGGTCTGTCAGACAAACGGTCCCCTAAAGATACAGCCCCAACACTCTCTGTTAGCCCAGAGCCCAAGAGAGGACCAAAGACAACTCTTCAGACGAAGACTGGACTGTAAGACACACAGTGATGCTGGCAAAGAGGATGTTTCTTGGCTTAAACATATACACACGGCTGTCTGAAAAGTTCCTCTCCAGAGGTGAGAGGAGAGAGTGGAGGAGGACAGCAGTTAGTTGAATGGATATGGGAAATACAGAGTGGAAAGAAAGAGTGTGTTGTCACAGGGTGTCGGGGGCGAGAGTGGTTGGGGTTGCACAGTAATGTGTGCTTGGAGTTTTACATGGCAAATTGATTTGGATTGTATCCTTTTACTTACAGGACAGTAAGAGATTTAAAAAGAGAGAGACAGAGTCAATTCCAAAGCAGAGAGAAGATCTTACCTGCAATAAGAAAGAACAGCCAGGAGCAGAGAACCATCCTCGGCACCTGGGATCCCAGAACTAAGGATCCCCTGGAAATGGGAGACAGAAAGATCAGGAAGTTTGGGCAGAGAAACAACAGTAGGAAACTGTTGCAGGCTCTCTGGCCCAGAGAGGAAGAAAGCTTGCTGGTGGAGTAGGGTGCCTCTGGCAATCATCAGCACCTAAGTTCTGTGTGGGAGGCAATGAATTACTGAAACCAGTAGAGGAAGTACAGAGTGCCGCGAACGGACAGGTGGTGTCAGAACTGGCCAAGATGGATGAGTGAAGAGACAAATCTGAATTCTGCCTCACAGTCATCTTCTGAACCACTAACATCTATTTTATCACATCCATTACGTTCCTGATCCACAACCAATCTCCGTATCTAGTCCTCCTCACATTGTTCCTGACTTTCTACCTACCAAGCTCCCACCTGATGTCCTCCATTCACTGTTGACATTTCCAAAAATCTATCCAGAGCCCAGGAACTGGAGTGTTCTATTTTAAATCTCAGATACACTCTGCCCTATCTCTGCTGAATACCCAACAGTGCCTGTCTACTGGCCTTCAAAAAACCCAGAGTAGTCAGCACAGTTCTAAAGGACCTGCTGCCATGGCCTCCTCCAGCGAGGCTCTCACCACCCCTAAATCCCAACCCGTGGTTTCTTTTCACTACTTCAGTCATCCCTGACTTTCATTAAGAAATGCAAGATACTGAGAGCTCTGCTCCCTCAGGGATTTACACACTAATGTTTCCCAAATGATTCTTTCCACCCTGATCCATCTGAGATGTCATGAGCCCTACTCAACCACATATGGAGCCAAATGTAACTAATTTTTTGAATTTTTCCTTAAATAATTCACAATCTATCCTGACTCTTAGGATGGGTCCTTTTAGTAAAGCTATTAGATGCCCCTAGTTTTTCATTATTTATTTAAAACTGTCTTCCATGTGAAACAGTAAAACCATGGGCAGACTCTCTATGTACTATTTTCTTGTTCTTTCTGGCCTGGGACACTGATCGTTGAGGACACACGCAGATTATCTCCTGTTGTATGTACTCTTGGGAAACCCTGCTGGTGAAGTGGTTCAGTGCTACATCAACTAACCGAAAGGTTGGCAGGTAAAACTCACCAGGTGCTCCTTGGAAACTCTATGGAGCAGTTTTACCCTGTTCTATAGGGTCACTATGAGGCAGAATTAACTCCATGGCAATGAGTTTAGGTTTTTGGGGTATATACTCTTGAGCAGTACTATGCAAATGAAAATTTCATTGAAGGAACACAGGTTCTCTTTCTGAACAGTGCAGGAAGGTAGACACTTTCCCAACGTGGCTACCAAGCACTTGAACTCCACTTGTTCTTCTGAATCACTAAGGGTGTGCAAGTTGCCATCATCACAATGGAGAACTTGAGAGCTTGGTCCTTGCAAGCCTGTCACACAGGATATAGAGCTTGGAAAGGGAACCCTCAGTCCAACTGGGTTGTGTCTACATTACTAAGGTCTATCTCAACTGGCAGGAGGGGCACTATCAGAGAAGGCGACATCTGAAGTGAGTCCATGAGATGCCTAAGGTTACAATGTTTTCTTCAGTCAGAGGAAATACCTAGTGCAAAGGGTGAAAGGCAAAGAAAATCTTCACCTCAGTGAAAAATCTTAAAAAGTGTACTGTGCCTTATGATACAGGGCCTCTGAATTTCACCCTAGACAGCATTTCTACCAGCATTTTGCCAAGCATCAGTTTCCTTTACAGAGATAGATGCCTTAAGGAGGAAAGAGCCTCTCTTCTTCCCAAGATCCCAGTTGGACTACAGATATCATTTAGAGGAGGAACAATCAGCTAATACTCTACAAGATGCTTTCTGGATCCAGTCTCAAGGTATTCTTAGGGTGGGGTAGAGCCACAGAGAGACCAAGTGGGATGCTGCTCCCAAAACACCTAAAATGTGGAAGCAACTTTAGAATTTGCTAATGCTTACAGCCTGGGAGACTTTGTGTGTGCCTAACAGGAAAAGTCTAGATTGTCAAAGACAAAGCTAAGGAGGCTCCAAGGAAGTCAGGATGGCCACACGTCAATTCTCTCTTAGTTGTAGAGAACACACAGGATGCCAGCAACAGAACTGTGGGGAGCAGAGCGTCCGGCCGAAGATGGCGCCCAAGGCCGGAGCCCCTCCTTATTCCACACCCTTGTTTACCAGACTTAGGGCTTTCATAGCGCATGCTTGTGAGCAGTGGCTGCTGGTCAGCCTATTGAGAGCCCCGCTTTGGGAGGACGTGGCCTTGGGTGATTGGAGGAACCTGGGAGACAAAAGCGTGTGGGGACCGGGTGTAGAAAGAAGAAGAACAAAGGAAGCAGACACAGCCTTGGGAGCTGCAGCTGCCGCCGTGTCCCTGAACGCCGCGGCGTTCAGGGATGGGGCGCAGCAGGAGAGCGAGGAAGAAGAATAAAGCAGGAAGAAGAATAAAGCAAGTAACTTGCAAAGCGGCTCGTATCCGTGTGTCCTGTCTTCTTTCCGCGGGCGGACAGTTAGGCAGCGACAAGTGGCGCCCGAACGTGGGGCCCCCTGCGAGCCCAAGAGGAGGAGATAGCAGCGCTGGTAAGTCCCCGGGAAAGGAGGGGCGATCTCAAGTCACCGGGAAAGGAGGTGCGATCTCAAGTCCCCGGGAAAGGAGGGGCGATCTCAAGTCCCCGGGAAAAGAGGGGCGATCTCAAGTCCCCGGGAAAGGAGGGGCGATCTCACGTCCCCGGGAAAGGAGGGGCGATCTCACGTCCCCGGGAAAGGAGGGGCGATTTCACGTCCCCGGGAAAGGAGGCGCGATCTCAAGTCCCCGGGAAAGGAGGGGCGATCTCAAGTCCCCGGGAAAGGAGGGGCGATCTCAAGTCCCCGGGAAAGGAGGGGCGATCTCAAGTCCCCGGGTAAGAGAGGTAATCTCAAGTTCTCCGGGTAAGAGGAGACCATCGGGAGGGGAAGTTCTCCGGGGAATCGGAGACCATAGCGAAGTGCAATAAGCACCGGCAGAGCCCGGGGCAGGAAGCGCCAGGCGGGAGCGGGGTAGTTATCGTGGGAGGTTAGCTTCACTTTCGCCATGGGGAATCAGCCGTCCGCCAGACACCTTCAGAATGCTTGTAAGAGTTTGTTTAAGCAGCATGGCATTGGTATAAAGCAGGCTTCTTAAAACTGGCTGTGCTTTTCAAGCTCAAACCAACTTTACAGCTTCAGCCAGCAGAAAATAAAAGGACAGGTTACTCATTTTTTTTCTTCCCTGCTCGCACCTGCCTCAGCCGCTTTGTAGCTTTAGCCAGCAAAGAATTTATAAATCAACTAACTGCAGCCCTTAAAACTAAAATTAACTCCTACCAGTGCAGCGTGGGGCTTACAACTAATTAATCACAACCAGTTACAGATTCCTTTGTTCCTTCTCCTTTAATCTCCAAGGACATGGCCTTCGGACCATAAAACGAAAACTACATTTAATATATTCACAACATGTTTTCTTGCTTCTTATCTCTGTAAAAATGTGAGTTTAACAGACTAATTTCATTAACTGAAAAAATTTTCTCTTAGGTTTTAAACTCTGTCTGATGTAAACAACCTGGCTTATACTTCTAAGAGCTTTCAAAAATTTTACAACACCCTTAAGATTATAAACACAGCTTACCATATCATTTAATAAAATATACCCTTTTGTTATCAATCACTTGCTGTCACTAACCAAGCCGCAAGGCAGAAATTATATTTTCACAGAAATTCAACTCGCAAAGACAATCTGACACCATCCCCTCTGAGAGATCTCCCCAGCAACAGTGAAGTCACCGCCGAAACATCGTGTGATTGGTGCCCACCAGCTCCTTCATTATTAACCCTTTTCAGATACTACAACATCACCAACTTAAATAACACAAGGAACTATGCTGCCAATGGCCAAAATGGAAAGAACTCTGGACTTGGACATAAACTAACCCAATCTCTCCTGAATAAAACAGTCACCACTTGTGTAACAGGAACCAACATAATCCTTAAAAGGAATTTCAATGAGAAAAATGTAAATATCACTTAAAAAAAGGGAATGACTGTCACATAGGGCAATGAAACCTGCCACAATGTAACCTGTTTTAACATAATGTGTTTTAACTGTAATTTTGCTAATTGTGTGGGCCCCTTGGGGGAGGGAAACTTATGATTGTTCTACATCAGCCTCCCTTTGTGTTACTGCCTGTAAACTTGTCGGGACAAAGGGCTTCAAGTGATAGAAAAATTGCAAGAGTTAATCAGGCCTCAGCAGGCTGTGGGGATTAGTTATTATGGGAATAACTGCACTTGTATCTGCTATAATCGCCGCAGCCACTCCAAGCGAACAGCCCGTGGCAAATGTCTGGCTCAGCATGATAGAAGGGTAGTCAGAGACGGGCAACCTCTTCTGGGGGTGCTACCAACCTAAGACAGGGGCTTCACCAAGCTGTGAGGTATCCCGAAGACGGGTAAGGAGCATCCTAGCCGAAGATGACCTCAGGCAGGCACCTTCTCGGCTGTTTATGTAAACAAAAAGGGGGAGATGTGGGGAGCGGAGCGTCCAGCCCAAGATGGCGCCCAAGGCCGGAGCCCCTCCTTATTCCACACCCTTGTTTACCAGACTTAGGGCTTTCATAGCGCATGCTTGTGAACAGTGTCTGCTGGTCAGCCTATTGAGAGCCCCGCTTTGGGAGGACTGGCCTTGGGTGATTGGAGGAACCTGGGAGATAAAAGCATGTGGGGACCGGGTGTAGAAAGAAGAAGAACAAAGGAAGCAGACACAGCCTCGGGGGATGGGTTGCAGCAGGAGAGCGAGGAAGAAGAAGAAGAAAGCAGGAAGAAGAATAAAGCAAGTAACTTGCAAAGCGGATCGTATCCGTGTGTCCTGTCTTCTTTCCGCGGGCGGACAGTTAGGCAGCAAAACAGAACGTTGCTAGAAAGATGCACGTTAAATGGGCTTCTGGTGAGGCTTTAAAAGAAAATGACAAACACAGGGTTGGTCAATGGAAGAAAGCAGATGCTTTTTACAAATGAAGAAATCGTCTGAATTACCTTCAAATATTTGGTGGCAGGCAGAATTTTAAGTGCAGCCTTTCCGTAATTAGCTGTGGAGATTTCTCTGGAGGATCTTAAAGGTGCAGCGTGGCATCTCCCTGCAACTTAGAGTGAAAAAGTGAGAAGAAAGAAATAGACTTAAAAATGCACTGTGCGAAATTAAAACAAAACTTAAAGACATGGAAACTTCCGCTATACAAGGACATGTAGTCTAGAATTTTCACCAAGCCTATGTCTGCACAATCTTTTCTAAAAGAGATTAAGCCAGTCACTGATGATTCTAATCAACTACCAAAGCAGAAAACTCATCAGCTAAGGCAGAAGGGGACAGAGAAGGAACAAATGGAAACAACACTGTCTGCCTCTTTGAGTTCCATAGGCAGGGAAATGGCCAAAGGAGTTACAACCCTTGACTTTCAAGAGAAGCACAGGGCCATGCTTGGACCATTCCAAACATCAGCAGACATGTTGGAAGGAGCACAGGAAACAGGCAGGGCTGCCTCAGTTTCCAAGTATAGAGTTGCAGCCTCTGTTTTAGTTATCTAGTGCTGCTTTAATGAAAATACCACAAGCAGATGGCTTTAAAATGAATTTTTTTTTAGATTTTTATTATGATTAAGTATACAATGCAAGTCAATTTTGCACACCCGTCTCTGTACAATTGTCTGCTCTGCCTATCCTGTGACAGCACACTCCTCCTTTTCACTCTTTACTACTAGTATTCTCCCAGTGAACACCTGTGCCCTCCTCTCCACCTTTTCCTCTCTCCTCTACAAAGAAATTGGCAGTGCAGCCTTCTAGAAATGGGTAACACCATAAAGTGCACACACCACGTGCTCACTCTGTGTCCCCAAATCCAGTCCATTCTTAATCCGAAGTGTTGACCTCAGTGCTGGTCTCAGGTCTGAGGCAGCAGCAAGTCTAGGGACCATGTTTCCAGGGGACCCTCCGGGTTTTCAGACCATCTCTTCTGGTGTTTTAGTAGAGCTCTTCACCTGCACACCTCTTTTTCTCCTGTTGTGTCAGGGACTCTACATTGTGTTTCCTATCAAGAAAAATTTTACTGGTCGCGTCCAGTAAGCTCCTGCGGGAGGCTTTCTCTGCAGGCACTGGAGGAAGCTCCTCGTCCTTAGTGTCCCCCTGGACTGGAAGCTTCTGAGGCACAGGGACCCTGGGCTTTTCCGAAGGATGTGCTCAGCTCCTGGCACTGCTTTTTGGTGGCATGAGGTCCCCAAATGTTACCCTGCCTCCCTTCCTGTTATATTCCAAGAGGCCACACCAAGCCACAAGACAATCCCACACATTAAGTCCTGCCCCACCAACTCAACTGCAGCCCATCCAGCCTCATGAACATCAGAGAGGCAGGATTTACAACACGAAGGACGCTTCACAATACCAGGAATCATGGCCTAGCTAGATGGCTACACAGATTTTGGGAGGAACACAATTCAATCTATGACGGCCTCCTAGGTTTTAACAAGTCAGATCTTTATCCACTCAGTTCTGGGGGATGGGATCACTACCTAAAGCTGAGGGGACAAGGCTGCCATGCCCAGAGGGCCTACTGCAGCTCAAGGCATGAAGCTGCCCCTGACATGGACCAGGAGAATGGGATCGATCCCTCAAACCAAGGGGCTGCAGGTACCATTCTAGTGGGCCTGGAAGGTGCAGCTGAATCCTAAAGCCTAGGGCCCTCCACCCAGAATCCAGAAAGCATGGCCCACACCGAGAGTCCACAGGACAGGGATAACTTTCAGATGGTACCAACCAGCAGAGGATTATTTTGTAGCCTTGACAACTAACGTAAATTGTTCTGCTGGAGTTTGGGTGCTCACTATCCTTTCTTTTCCTTCAATTTCTCCCATTTGGAAGGGAAATGTCTACCTTTTACCTGTTGCATCCCTGTACTTCAGAAACAGTCTTTTAGATTTCATAGGCCTACAGATGCAGTACTTTGCCCCTTATAAAATATTCCTAGAGTCTCAATTATGTTTCACAGAGATGATTCAAAAGATGTCATTCCAGTCTTGGAGTTGATGTAAGACGACTCAGATAATGTGATGGGGTGATTGTGTTTTGCACATTCCCAGGACATAAATTTGGAGGCCAACGTGTGGAAGCAAACCCTGGTGGCATCGTGGTTAAGCACTACGGCTGCTAACCAAACATTCAGCAGTTGAAATGCACCAGGCACTCCTCAGAAGCTCTATGGGTCAGTTCTACTCTGTCCTATAGGGTTGCTATGTGTTGGAATTGACTCCACGGCAGAGGTTGTTGTTGTAAAGGTGGAATCTTATGGACTGAATGGTGTTCCCCCCAAATCTGTGTTGTCAGTCCTAGCCTCTATGCTAAGCCTGTTTGGGAACAGGTGGTCCTAGTTACACCAAAGATGCAGGATTAGTGTAGGGCATTATCTTGAGTCAATCTTTTTTTGAAATATTAACGGGATTAAATGAGCCAGCCATAAATCAGAAACAGGAAAGCGAGGTACCAAGGCACATGAAGATCACCAAAATACAGAACCTCAAAGAAACAAAGACCTTCCACTAGAGCTTGCAGACACACAGCCTTCTCCTAGAGCACCCATCAGAACTCAGACTTTGAGCTGCCTAAACGGTAAGAAATGAAATGTGTTTGCTCCAGCAACCCACTTGTGCTCTGTCACAGCAGCTCTAGAGATTTAAAAGGACCCTAGGGGCACAGTAGGTAAGGGCTCAGCTGCCAATCACAAAGTCAGCAGTTCAAATTCACCAGCAGCTCCTTGGCAACCTTACGGGGCAGTTCTACTCTGTCCTACAGAGTCCCTACGAGATGGCAGCAACTCAAGGGCACTCAACAATGACACCTAACTAAATAAAACACTTTTGTAGTAAGGTTCATAGGAGTACTATTCAGAAGGTCTGAATAGTACTCAAACTTCCATCTGCAGATGCATGGATAAACAGTAAGTCCATTATAAAGAAATGAAATTTTCACAAATGCTACAATATGAACCTTGAAAATGCTAAATGAAATGAGTCAGACACAAAAGGACAAATATTCTATGACCTTACTTGCATGAAACACCTAGAATAGGCAAGTGTATAGAGACTGAAGTCTATTAGTGGACAAACCAAACCCACTGCCATCAAGTCAGGTCTGATTGATAGTGACCCTACAGATCAGAGCATAACTGCTCGCTAGAGTTTCCAAGGAGCACCTGGTGGATGTGATCTGCTGACCTCTTGGTTAGCAGATGTAGCACATACCGCCACCAGGGTTTCTTTATTAGTGGTTACCAGGGGCTAAATGGAGGGAGGAAGTGGAGTTACAGCTGCAGCAGAAACGGGTTTCTGCTGAGGGTGATGGAAAAGTCTGGACACTGGTAGTGGCGATGGTTGTACACACAGCCAGAGTTAATGTTACTAAATGAGGAAAAACACTTAAGAAGGAAAAAGAGGTTACATGTATTTTACCAAACACACACAAATGCAAATTAGAGTGATATGAACATTAAGACACGATCAAATAAATAAATAAAGCAACTTAGTGTTTAGACTCAGTGTGTTAAGTAAAATGAGAGGAATTTAGATACTACGGCAACAAAGAGAGGAAAGTGGGTATTTCCAAACTTTCATGCCCACCTTAGGCTGTACTCACCTAAGAAACTACAGCATGCAAATGCACTCCACAAGGTCATCAAATCTCAGTCACCTTCTTATTTTAAAAAAAGAACTACTTCTAGGATTAAAAAAAAAAAACCGAAAACCTGAGAGTTGTAATTTTACACAGATTAAAACAAAGAAGAGGTTATGTTAATGGCCTTTTGAGTTAGCAATCATTTTACAAACTTGACACTTAAGACACCTGACCCTTTGGAAATAAAACATACAGTTCCTCCTGGACCTTCTGTGTTAGTTACCCTAGAGTGGATTTTAACTCATGGCCACTGCATATGTGCAGAGGACAACTTCTCCACATGGTTTTCAAGGTTGGGACCTTTGGTAACAGATCACCAGGCTTGTCTTCCAAGACATAACTGGGTAGGTTTGAAGTCACAACCTTTCAGCTAGTATTCTTAACCATTTGCACCTTCCAGGGACTGCCTACTTGGCTCTTTATAGTCTATATTTTCTCCTACTTTCTCATACTTACATTCCATAGATTGGAGAAATGTGTTTACAACCTTCATTCTACATTACATTTAGTTTCAAGGGAAAAATATTCTCTAGTCATACTACAGATGCCACACATTCTTTACTCAACTTAGGTGTTACTTCTTTATGTTCAAGTTCTAAATTACAATTCTCTAGAAGTTGCACATTTCCCATTTATTTAAGGAAGGGTTGTGTAAAATAATCATCACAAATGATGAGGTAGTATTTGCAGTGCTGCGGCATGGCTGCCAAAGAATCAGAGCATCTGTCTTGGAAGAAGTAAACCTGAACGCTCCCTAGAAGCAAAGATGACAAGACTGTACCTCACATAGTTTGGCCGTGTTATCATGAGGGATTGGTCCCTGTAGAAGACTATCATGCTTGGTAAACTACAGAGAGATGGCTTAATACAGTAACTATAATTAATGCAAGCATTAAAAAAATGATTTTATAAAGCCACAGGCCAGTCAACATCTTGTCCTATTGTACGTGGGGTCACTAAGAGTTGTAACTCAAGAGACAGTAATCTAATAATGTGTGGCTGAACCTCGAGGATCTACTCAAGTACTGTGATTTGTTCTGGGGTTGAACCACTGACCTTCTAATCAGCAGCCGAGTGCATCATCATAGCGCACCACCAACGGTCCTCTTTATCACATATGCCTCCCATTTGGCCCTCATTGTCATAGTCACCATTATGAAACTGGCAATATGAATGCCTTTGGCTCCAAGAAGACTTTAACCTCATAGCAAAAACTATGGCTGCATCACCACGATCTAAGCTGGCTCAGATCCTGTCTCAGCTAACCACTAAATTCTCTGACAATCACTGGGTATTCGATCTTGATAAATCCCTCATCGGCCACATTACACTGTATCTGTAGACCAGGTAGGAATGGCCATATCGTTTGTCACATAAGCACGAGAGAATGTCTGCTTTATAGCCACAGGAATGCTAGGAAACGTGCCTGTTATTTGCCTCCTGAATTTGGGATAAATTTGAGACAGATATGGGGAAAGATGTAGCAGTCGGCTTCTGGAAAGATTAAGGCTTTGGAAACCCTATGGGGCAGGCTACTGTCCTACAAGTTTGCTACGAATCAGACTTGACTTCAGGGCAATCTTTTTTTAAAACGTTTCGAAACCCACCTACTAACTTTCAACTCATGGTTTAAATTCCTATCTGAAACACCTATAACCATTAAAGGAAAGGATATATAAACAAACCTCATCATAATCTTATTTTCTGTATGAACAGCAACACTCAGAGCGCTACCGCACACCAGACAGGGTGGGCGCAGGGCATTCAGAGTCCAGCCAACTGCTCTGAGCTTCCCGACTGTGTTTTTCAAAAAACATCCAAGTGAAGTTGATTCTGCTGACCCGAAAAATCACTTTTCCTGAGCAAGAGTCCCATGATTTTACTTGTTATTGCACCCAGAGACATTGTGCCACCCACCTACCACACATCCAGCCTGTGGTAGTTAAGACAGCGGGTGTGCCCAGTGGCCTGGGAGCCAAAGGCGGCCGTTGAAGAAAGACGTTGGGGGGAGCTCCCCCCATGGAACACCCACCCCCCAGGAACCTTTCCCCTCTGCACAGACCAGCTATGGCACGGCCCATGGCTCTCGAAGAGTAGAGAAGCCAGGAATGTGTCAGGCACCACGAGCACACCTTCAGCTCGGGAGGCTGTACTTACTGGACCAAGCAAAACACGCACAAACTTAAAACCTCCCTCACACAAGAGCTGCCGTGGGACCCGGGAGGGCTGCCGGCCCGTAGACTAGCCCTTCCGCTTCCGGTTTTGGCAACCTTGTCTTGGAACCTCAGGGGCTCCGGACGTGGACCCAGAGGGCTCCCCCTAGTGGCCGTGGAGTTCAGTGCCTCTCCCTTGCACTAAGGCTCCCTCTGCTGATGGCTTGACTGCTCTGTAAACAAAAGCCTGAGTTTTCTGAAATGCCCAAAACTTAAAAGACAGTTGAGAAGGCAAAGATTTCTAATATACTTGGGGAGCAAAGGAAGATATATTTGCATACTTGTCCATTTGAAAGTTAATATCTACCCCTCATATGTATCGGCCAGTCTTTCTGAAATTATTCTAAGTGCCTCCTTTGACTTCCCTTTCATGGTTTGTCTTCTCTTGCATACCAGGCATCTTTCCTTAGGAATAGGCCACCGATTCTGCAAACCCAGTCTGAATGCTGCAAGAGCTGAGGACAATTGAGAGGGGTGGTTTCCAGGATGAGAGGCAGGTAAGCACTGTTCTTTCTGATGGTAAAAGGTGAGGTCCTTTTGAAAATGACTACTATAAACAAATTTTCCTTTTTTCTCAGGTACACACATGTATAAGAAATTTATAATGTGTACTCACCTGAAGTGGTCAATGCCTCAGTCTTGACATTTGGATATATACTTATATAACCTCGTCTAACATCAAGGGCTCATTTTATGGAAACTTGCATAAAATGGGATTTCCAGAACAATTGTGCTCCTAAGGAATCTGGGTATGGATCAAGAGGCAGTCGTGCAAACACAACAAGGGGACACTGCATGGTTCAAAGTCAGGAAAGATGTGCGTCAGAGTTGTATCCCCTCATCATACCTTTTTAATGTGTACATCTAGCAAATAATCTGAGAAGCTGGTTTTAACAAAGAAGAACACGGCATCAGGACTGGACAACTATTCACTAACCTTCATTACACAGGCAACCACCTTACTTGCTGGAAGTGAAGGAGACCTGAAGTACTGACTGATGAAGAACAAGGACCACAGCCTTCAGGATGGATTGCACCTGGTCACAGATTGACTGTGTTCCCTCAAAAATCTGTGGCAATTTGGCTGTGCCATAACTCCTGGTATTGTGTGATCTGCCTCCATGTTCCTGCCTCTATGATATTCATAAGGGTGGATGGGGAGCAGTTGTGTTAGCAGAGCAAGATTCATTGTGTAAGTTGGTTTTGTGCCTTGAGGTGCTCTCTTGAGATATAAAGGAAAAAATCCAGCAGAGAGAATTGGGAACCTCACATCATCAAGGAAGCAGCACAGGGAGAAGAGTGCGTCCTCCAGATCCAAGGTTCCTGCGCCAAGATGCTCCCCAACCAAAGACTGATGCAACAGAAGACCTTTACTCCAGAGCCAAGGGAAAAGCCCTTTCCCTCAGTGTGGCCTTGTAACTGACTGGACTGTGTAAGAATGAACTTTTCTCTTTGAAAGCCATCCACTTTGTGGTATTTCTGTTACCAAAGCACTAGCTGACTAAAACACCAACATCAAGAAAACAAAAATCTTCGCAACTGGACCAGTAAGCAACATTGTGATAAGTGGAGAAAGCACTGAGGTTGTCACAGATTTCGTTGTACTTTAGCTTTTTCTTCTTTCCTAAGTTCCACAGCTTAGTTGTGCACTCAGGAATCCTATCCTAATGAGATGCCAAGCCTTTGCCTTTAAGGGAGAGTATATACATAAAGAAGAAATTAAACCTTTACTCAGAAATGAGAAAAAAATTATTTTAAAAAGGAGAACCCCAGTGTTTTGTTTCATATGGTATCTAATATTAAAGATCTTCAAAATCTCATGAATTGATAAACTTTTGTCTGACAAAGGAAACTTCAGACCAGATCAAATAAATATTTTTCAGTAAATCTTATAGTGTAGTACCCCTTTAAATAGCAAAAATGAATTTACCTATCAACCCACAGAAAAACGACATGGAAAGCAAAAATATATCAAGTGAAATTATGACAAATATCTATTAATTTAATACGAGTAATTTACCTGAAAGGTTTTGGAGATTATGTTAAGCCTGTAATTGAAACAAAGTTTGCCTCAACAGTCCAGGTTTGCACGCAACTTTTCCTAGGTCCCATAGTTTGCCCAGTGTAGGTTCTATGAAGTGGCTTTGGAAATTACAGTCTCTCTGGTCAGCTGACCAATTCTCTTCCTAGGGTTGAAACATTTTTACAGGCCATTTCAGATGTGTCTCAAGCTTCCCCTGCAACAGAGAGAACTTGTTTACAGTACTTTCACAATTTGGATTCACCAAGTTTCAGACGTTGAATCAATTCTGACTCATAGCAACCCTACAGGACAGAGCAGAACTGCTCCACAGAGTTTCCAAGGAGCAGCACCTGTTGGATTACAACTGCCCACCTCCTGGTTAGCAGAGTAGCACTAAACCACTATGCCACTAGAGTTTCCTCGGATAAATACAGACAGTAGCAATTCTTGTTCATATGTGTCTTAAAAATGTCTCCACCTAGTTGGAAAGGGTCTTTCAGAAGCTGTTCTGGAGCTATACCACTTCAGAGGCTGGAGAACAGGGAGCAGTGATCTTGCCCTGCACTCATTCCTTTGACTCATAAAAGATACATGTTTCAGTTGATCTAGCAGTTTTGAAGGGCAAAACATAATTTATTTCCCGTTCACTCTTATGGAACTATTACTTTAAGACAAACATACCTTTTATCTTGTCTAGGACCTTCAACCAAGGTCTGTAAGTTGGTCTTTGCAGTTCAGTCACAGTTATTTTCTTGATCTACTCAAAATTCTGCTTTCTTAGCCACCTCAATCGGAAACCCTGGTGGCATAGTGGGTTAAGTGCAGCATCTGCTAACCAAAAGGCCACCAGTTCAAATCCACCAGGCGCTCCCTGGAAACTCTATGGGGCAGTTTTACTCTGACCTCTAGTGTCACTAGCAGTTGGACCTGACTCGACAGCAGTGGGTTTTTATCCACCTCAGTTAGCTTAGCCCAGATACTTCCCGATCCTCATTAGGAGGATTTGGACATGAAAGATTTCTTCAGCATGTGGAACTAGCTGTCAGTCTCCAAGAATTTGAACCAGAAATATCCTAAAATCAGATTGGGGCAGCAGGGGGTAGGAGGGGGGGACTCTGCTACCAGTAAAGCCTGTACTGGCCATGACTCGACAAGACAGGGAAGTCTGAACAAGACGTATAACACAAAGAGACTTAAGAAACACTTAACAGAAAAATATTTCTTCCCCAAAACAGAGACGGTGCACACAATAATAGGAAAAATAAAACCAGGGTTAAATTGGCCAAAGTTGCAACCCAAGGTCAAACTTTTGACGTTTTCCAATTACAAAAATCACTCTGCCTACCTGACTAACACAATCTTTCAAAACTTTTCACAGAAAATTACAAACCAGGAGTCTCTGCAACTGAATACAAACTTGACCAAAATACTGAGTGGAAAAACAGGTTTCTGGACAGAAGGCCAGTATGAAAAGTAAAGCTGGTCAGGTAGAAAAAGTTTAAAAGAAGTTCCTGGGCTCTAGCCAAGGGCCCAGGAGGTGGAGGGATGACCCACACATCAGAAACTAAGGTGGGGTCACAACAAATGGGGGAGGAACGAGTCCTCACCAAGTGCAGAAAAATGAGAGGCGTCAGTCTTGGCAGCTGCTTATTTCTTCACTGCGGGCAAGTGAACATCTCCAGGACAGACACAAAGGGTGTCAATCAGAGGTGAGGACAGAGATGAGAGAAAAGGAATGGTCCAAGAAGACACAGTACCAGCAGATTCTTTTCTCCATGCTGAGGCAACAGTGGCCAAGAATGGAGTGGGGTGAGGGGGATCTGACCCTACCCACAAGGCTTTATGGATGTCTCCTGCCTGTTACCAAAAGTCTAGGCCTTCGAGGACTTTTCGCTAGGACTTACTGCCAAATTCAAACCCAAAGACAAAGCGGGCCAAGACAATTGAGAGTTATCAGTCCCAAGCCCTCTATTCAAAAAGAGAGGCCACAAACCCAACACATGCATCCAGGACTTTCTAAAGAGAAGACCAAACACAAGGGAAAAAGGAGGGAATAGTTGTACTGAGGAGGAAGGAGAGACAGGTAAGTTAAGAAGCAAAGAAGACACATTTTCTTCTTCCTTTACCTGTCCAGAACCCAGAGTAGTCACACATCTTTGGACAAGGCTTGGAGTCACAATTGTCTGGGGTCTGCTTGTCTGGCCCTTTCAGTGAGGCACCTTGTCCTTATTTATCCTTTAGGGCCAGGGGTCTTTCATTGTGCACACAGGGAAGTTTAGATATGATAAATCTACAATGATGCTTGGACCCACAACGGGAATTCATGATTATGAAGAAAAGTGTTCAGAATAAACTTGAGGCCAGGTGGAGCCATCCCAGTGTTATCAACCACATGGACATAGATGGGCCACAGAAACCCTGAGGGCATACCGGTTAAGTGTCGTCTGCTAGCCAAGAGATCAGCAGTTCAGATGCACTAGGCACTCCTTAGAAACTCCATGGGGCAGCTGGACTCCCTCTTACAGGGCCACTATATGTTGGAATCGAGTTGACAGCAGTGGGGTTGGATTTTTGTTTTTTGTCTGGACCATGGAGGAGGGTACTGCAGCCATCCTCGTGAGAGATGTTGGTGGCCTGCATGAAGACTGAGGGAATGCACACGCACTGAATACAAGGACCTATGAGATATTCGGGAGGCAGAAGAGATAGCCTGTGGTGACGATGGACATGGGAGGTGACGAATAAGAAGCACAAAGGTTGGCACATCAGGACCTGCATTTGGTGACAGGGGAAGGAGCAGTTTCAGGATGATGAGGACTTCTCGGTGGCCATGTTGGGGCCAAGCAGTCTAAGTAATGTCCCAGAAGGGGAGTGGGCAAGGGGTATGGATTTGGACACCCAGAGTTGGTCAGCAGAATCCACACAAATAGATGAGTTCACTCAGCAAATTAAGAACAATACAGGAAGGGTTTGATACAAATAATGGTAGAGAAATGACTTCATTATCAATTAGAGCCTGAGGCCTTTCTTACTTGTGGGCTTGGCTGTGAGGACAGGTGACAGAGAGGATGCTGGGAAGGACATGGAAGTGACAGCTTCTGCAGAAGAAACACCAGAATGGAAATTTAAGGAGAAATCTGTCTCAGGATGTGGCAGTGGCTAGTATGGATGAGGTACTGTCTTAGTCATGTGGTGCTGCTCCAACAGAAATATCACAAGTGAATGGTTTTTCAAAGAGAAATTTTATTCTGCCAGCATCCAGTAGACTACAAATCCAAATTCAGATCCAGAGGAAGGCTTTCCCTGTTGGCTCTGGAACAACGTCCTTGTCTTCCATCTCCCCCTGGTTGGGGAGCGTCTAAAGCACAGGCACCCAAGGTCCTTCTTCAAGGACATGCTCTGCTTCCGCTACTGCTTCTTGTTGCTATGAGGTCTCCAAATCTCTCTGCTGGCTTCTTTCTTTTATATCTCAAAGGATTGCTTCAAGGCATAACACAATCTTACACACTGAGTCCTGCCTCACCAACACAACTGTCACCAACCCTCCCTCATGAACATCACAGACGAAAGGTTTACAACATATAGGAACATCACACAATATCAGGAATCATGGTCTAGCCAAATTCCTTCACATGTCTTCAGGAGCACACAATTCAAACCATGACAGATACTAAGGATGGAAATGTACAGTTCTCTGAGACACTCTCAGCCCAGAATCAGAGCATCATCCTCAAGCAGGTGGGCAAAGAAGACAGATTCTTGTTATCTCCAAGTGGAGCCACAATCTATGCATGTCTACTGTAGCACCTTTTCCTTTTCTGACAGTAAGTGGTGGTGGAGGAGGGGTTGGCAGGTCTAGAAGCTCCTATTGCTCAGGAGATGTGGAGTGGTACCCCATTACAGGGATATTGAGGTCTGTTATTATTAGAGGAGGTATTGGCTGACACACAGTTGGTATCACCTTCAGATGGGATAATGAAGGGGTAGTGAAAGACACTCAGTGTAGAGGCCACCTGGTCACAGAAGAGATGGTGGCTAGACCATCACAGTAGTGATTCCTTCAAAGAATGAAAGGACACATAACCGCCTTCTGCCCGGGAGAAAAAGGCCTTGCTCAAAGCCCTCTAAAATGAAGTCTAGATGCAAGTGTGAATGGGACTACATATCTGCCTAGTAGGACCCACCCAGCAAGGGGAGAAGATCGCCTCCCCAGAAGGGCCTCTTATCGCTAATACTGAGACTGTCCCTGTTCAGTGGTTAGGGGCCCAACTGGGCACCCCACAGGCCAACTAGTTCAGGTCCCAATAAAGCCATTCTCTATCCAGCCTAGGGCCCTTAGAGTCAGGGTGGATAGCTTAGATGGCATCTACTCTGGTTGTTTCCCCATCTTTCCTGGGCATGGGGAATGAAAATGAGGGGAACGGAAAGAAAGAGAGTCCCACAGAGAGGAATTTTGAGACTCTTTAGGGGTTGATCAGAAAAGATAAAGAAGAAATGAGACAGGTGAAGAGTTAGATTTGGGTTTAAAATGGGTGCACCAGACTTCTTTATCTGGAAAGATTTCCTGGGGACAGAAGTGAATACTGTGGTGGTTAAGGCTTTGTGAACTTGGCCAGACAACGATTCTCCATGTTTGGCAGCTATATCAAGCATCAGGGGGCCGGGCCTGTGGTGGCTTCATGTCCCTCAGCTCTCATCTTCAGCCTTCCACCACTTAGTCCTGTCTCCCCACATTGCCACCAGCTCCTGCTGTCTTCTCTTTTTGCATCCGGTTCCTGGGACTTGAACTAGCAGCCGTTGGATTCATCAACCCTTACAGCTGGTGAGTGAGAATGCTATTCCCTGACAGACCGATCCTGGATTTGTAAGCTCCTGAAGCTCTGTGAGTCACCAGAAACCTTGCAGTCTTGCCCACAAGCTTGGGATCTGCCCACCTACATAGGCTGTGACATAGAACTCTAATCTCTGACTTGCTGACATTGGTTTCACCAGCTCCCATAGCCATGTAAAACTTGTGCCTGGACTTGGGACAGTTCAGCTTCTACAACCTTGTGAGCCGTATCTCTTAAATATATCTTTAGTCTTGCATGTCGTAAGTTACTGGTCTTCCTTCTGTAGAAAATACAGCTGAAGTAAAACACCCAAAAGAAATGCACTCCTTGGGCAGAGGAAGGCTGGAGTGAATTCAGTGACACCAGTAAGCAATCAATCCTTTTGACAGGCTCTACAGAGTCTAGACGTACCAGCGGGGCAAATGTCTCCTGAATTTCACCTCTGTTGAGGACGCTGTACATGGCAGGACTCAAAAGAAACTGACCAGATACCTCGGGTCTGGGAGCTCTTTTGTCAGCCTCGCCAGCTTTCTTTTCAAGGTCTTACCTGATCGAAAACCCCACTGGCATATTGGGTGAGTACTGCTGCTAATCAAAAGATTGGCAGTTGAGATCCTCCAGGTACTCCTTGGAAACTCTACAGAGAAGTTATCCTCTGTCTTATAGGGTCGCTATGTATCATAATTCAGTTGACAGCAACGGGATTTGGGGGTACCTAAGTGAGTTCAGTTTGCATCAAGATTAGAGGAGGCCAACAGTATTATTACTGAGCAAGGGCCCAAGATGGTGAGAAAAGAGGACCAAATGAGCAGGAGGGCCCAAGAGGCTGAAGGAAAGTGTGGGCAGATTGGAGGTGGGGTGGACAATTGGTCATCATATTGCACTTACCAGGTGCTGCTGGATCCTGTCAGTCAAAGTAGCCCAGGCATCCTATGTTCATCTGTCATGGATTGAATTGTGTCCCCCCCAAAACAGGTGTAGCCACCTGACCATGATTCCCTGTGTTCTGTGATCGTCCCCTATTTTGCGATTTTGCTGTGCTGCATGCTAAAGGATTAGGGTGGGACTGTAAATCCCGAAGATCACCTCCATTCTCCATTGTAAAGGGCGTTTCCTTGGAGTAAGGGGGTTGGCCCACCCTTAATCCTTTTGTCCTATAAAAGATAAAACAAAAAAGAAGCAAGCACAGAATTGGGAACCTCACACCATCAAGAAAGCAGCACCAGGGAAAGAGCACATCCTTCAGACTTGAGGTCCCTGTGCCAAGATGCTCACTGGACAAAGACTGATACAATAACAGAATTTACTCTAGAGCTGACAAGGGGGAAAGTTGTCCCCTGGAGCAGACATCCTGAATTTGGACTTCAAGCCTATGGGACTGTGTAAGGAATAAACCTTCCTTTGTTAAAGCCATCCACTCTGTGGTATTTCTGCTAGAGCAGCCCTAGCTGACTAAAACACCACCTGTGCAATAAAGGTTGGTGATGGTGAAGTTCAGAGTGAACAAAACCAGAGAAGACTCAGTAGCTATCCTAGGGAGGAAGAAAAAGTTGTCCCTGTGGACCTTAGTAATGGCTAAGGTTGCCTGCATAGTCACCCATCGTGGACATGTTTCAGTCGAGCTTCAGACTAAAACAGACTAAGAAGGAAGACTTGGTGGTCTAGTTGTGAATAAAATCAGCCAGTGAAAAGCTTATAAATAGTAACGGAACATTGTCTGAGATAATGCTGAAGAGGAGCCCTTCTGGTTGGAAAGCACTAAAATGAAGACTGGGGAAGAGCTTACTCCTCAAACAAGAGTCATTTTTAATGATATGGATCGAGTCAAGCTTTCGGAACCTTCATTTGCTGATGTTGCAGGACTCAAAATGAGAAACAGCTGTAAATATCCATTAAGAATCAGAATCCGACATGCAGGAAGTATGAGTGTTGGAACAGTGGAAACTCAAAAATGAAATGCAATGCATAAACACTAATATTCTAGGCATTACCAAAGCAGGGTAGGAAGCAAAGCATTCAGGAACCCTGGTTTAAAATAGGAAGAAATTAGGCAGCCAGAAAGAATTCTTTCATACAATTCACATTTCCCTTTTGTTTTTCACTTGTCTTAAAAATCCCTAAGCTTTCTCTACCTAGCTTCTGATAGGAAGTCACACATTACCTGACAGGAACCACTGACATAATACCTTTAGAGCTTCTCCTTACAGCTTCTTTTCTAGGAGGCACCAAGTAGAAGAGGCCACTGAAAGGGCCAATGGGGACCCCTTGCTGAGCTGACAACTGAGAGTTCCCTGGAACCCAGATTGTATACGGCCCACTCCAGGATGGGTGCCCCTCCCAACTGCTCTCATTGGTCCCCTGACCCCACACCCAGCATGTAGCTTCTCCTATAAACCTCCCATTTTTGCCTGACCAATCTGGACCAACTTAAAGAATGAGTATGTTACCTGTCTCCTGTGCTGCCTGTATCACAGATGTAAAGGTTTTGATCACTCGCCCAGATACTGTCTCAGAGACTGGCTTTGCAGGCAGCTAATGAGAATTTGGAAACTTTGTCCGGTAACAATTTGGCAACTCAGCCACGAGGCATACCGTGCCTGGGCTCGATGACCTCCTGGAGGAACAAAGGGGCTGGTTGGGCTCCGTAAGCAGCTGCAACACTTAAGACCTCCAGTGACTCCTTTCCCCACTGTTGGACATCGTCAGCTTCTCAACAAGCACTGTCTAGGGGTGAGTGACCAACCTTTTCGTTTCTCCTCTCCCTCTTCTCTTCTGGGGTGGCTTTTTCTTTTCCTAAATTTTTTTTGGTTTGTGGACCTCTGCCAAGACAGGAACCACCTTGGATTACACAGTTACCACATGCTATCCCTACCCTCTGGACATCAAGCACATCAAGTTTGGGATTATTCCGCTGATACAAAAGTTCCTGGCAAATGGGGTCCCTTGGGAAAAGTTTCCTTGAGTTGGAAGGCCCCAGGAGTAACAAAAACTCCTATGTGTTCCCAACGAAGCAGGTCTTTTAGTTTTCCCAGGAGTTTGTCTCTATGAGTGGGAAGTGTTGGTCATGGAGGGCCCCTGCTGCAAGGTTCCAGGAGCAAAAATGGCTCATAGTGTTACTGGCAGAGGGTTTCAGATGTGTGAGTGAAGCCAGCTAGAAAAATGTGTGTGATACGTAAATACTTGGAGTTTGCTTAACAGACTGCATGTGTGTCTGATCAAATGGAGCTGCATAGTTGTCCTGTGTGTGTTTGATGGCATGGATACATTTATAGTGTGGTTTTGTATTTGCCTTTGGGGTTTGGAGTGATACAACAAAGTCTATCCATGTGTCTTTATATCTCTTATCGTGTTATTGACAGTATATTCCATTGTTTTAAATTAATGGCTGAAAGCTAACAGCCCTAGGACATAAGAGCTTGCTGTTTTCAGGGTTCTAAGTCAACCTAAACATATATAAATGTCTCTCCTGAAGTCCCCAAGTAAAGGAACTTCAGGGAAGCTGTTAGAAAAAGCCAGCTGGTAAAACTCAGAAATTAAAGGCCTGAGATGTTTAAAAAAGTTTTTATTCAGGATGACTCTCTAGACTCTTTTTCTCCCCCCTTATATCGAGACTAATAGATAACTGATATTATGTAAATTTATATAGTGTTTACTTTTCAAGCAGCAGAAATATGTGCATACTATAGAAGCTTACAGAGTGAAGTCATCTTTGCTGTTTAAGGAATGTAGTGCAAAAGTTTATTTAAAAATGTTCATTTGGTATGGTTAAGGGTTTTATTTCTCTAACAGCTGTCTAACAATTTAATGCCTTAATTCATATGATCTTTAAGTACATTAAGCTTAAAAATTGGGTAACAAGGTTCTCTGACATCTGAGTAAAACAGTCAATTTATTCCTCGAAGGCAAAGATCTGATCTCTCACTAGGATGAGATTCCTGAGTCAAAACTGAAAAGGTTTAGGCACAGATAGGAATCAAAGGCTGGCTCATTCTCATTGGGTTAAATGTATATGTTTATTTCTTCTTAATATTATCCAACAAATGCATAATATGAAGTCATGATTTGATTGTTTGCTTCTTAATTGCTATCTGGAAAGACTGTGGTTACATAGTGATAAGTGGTATCCCTGCTAATCAGAAAGTCTGCTGTTTAAATCTCCTAGCTGCTCTTTGGCTGCGTGGTAGGGCAGCTCTGTTCTGCTCTGCCATACAGGGCTGCGGTGAACAAAAATCAACTCCACAACAGTGAGTTTGATTCAGTTTTAACTGCTTTCTTGACACACTGAGAAACGTCAGAGAACTAACAACACTATCAAGTGGCAAAACCAGACCAGCTTTAAAACAACACTGAACCAATTCAGAGAGTCCAAAGGCTGAGGGCCTGTCACACTGAGGCTTTTTACAGTAGGGTGCCACCCGGGCATTTAAATTGGTACAACTGGACTTGCTGACTGACAGAGCCAGAAGAGTTGGATGCCTACATGCAAAAGGCCTAGCTGGTAGAGTAAGGCTGTCTTGAACATTTAAATCAGGGAAGCTACAGGGTCTTGAAGCACTCCCCCCTACAGCAGGGGTGGAGGCAGACTGCTGCTCATGCCCTTAAGGCCCTAAGAAATAAAAGCTGAGCTGCTTTATGGGTTGAGAAATGTGGAGCCACACCCCCTCATGTTTCTAATTGTGGAGGTGCCACTTTTGTGGGTTTGGAAAACTGTGTGCCTCAATCTCAGGCAGCAGGAGGTGCTGTCCCAGTGGGCTAGGAAGGCAGAGCTATAGGATAGAGCAGGGGGTGTGGGTAGGGGCTTCCATTCAGAAGTTAGAGAAGGGAGCCAATGTCTAGAGTCTAGAGGACAGAGCCATTGTAAAAATGCCTCAGAAAAAAGGAACAAGCTTCTAGGTGGGGAGCTAATGTGATGTGTTCTGTCAGACTGTTTGGTGACTGCCAGTTCCTCTTCCACCTGTGTGGTTTCTCTGATCTGTAACGTTAATTTGCTTTAAAAGCAGATAATCTATGTTCTACATTTCACAACAAAAGAAGACTATTGGATATTTAAACTGGACTTTAAGACATTTGCTATAGCGGGGTGAATGTTTTATTTGCTGCAAGGTTATAATTCTTTAGACAACAAAGGATGAGATGTCATAAATATATCTTATTTAATTGGACATCATCAAAGCCAATGCTTTGACTGAGATACTCACGTTATTTGCCTGTAAGTTTATTTTATACTATATAAATACGTTAGAGACATAACATCCTGGTATATCCTGACGGTGTGACCTCAAAAGAGTATTAGGTATGGTGTTCAGAGTTTCTTAAAAATATGGGTAACAACTGTGTTTAAAAATGTTATTGCCTAAAGGTTGTGTTTTTATAATTGGTTTATCTCACTGTGAAAAAGATCCAATTTCATGATCGTGTTAAGTTTTTGTCATCTAAATGTTTGTGCTAATAAAAAGAACTGTCTCAACAGAAATTTTGGAAAGTTCTGCTTTCTGTATATGGAAAAGTAATTTTGCTTTTCCAAAACTTATTTAACTAATGCATTCAGGTTGTTATCATTCTCCAGATAGAAATTCCTCTGGGTGAACTTGGTAGAGTTATGAATATCATAACCAGAGAAGTGTCTCAAATTTTGGCCACTATTTTACAAATTAAAGTCATGTTGAGTTTCTTATCCTAACAACTAACCAACTGACCAACCAACCAACAAAAAAACAGTTTAAGTCATGACAGATAAATGTGACTATAAGGTGCTTGAGATTTTAAAAATCCGATAGTGCTCAATTACCATTTATTGAACACTTTGATCGAGGGTTTTATAGTGAGATACACAACTCTTTGGGGGTTTAAGTTTATGGCTTCTGTGGAGATTGAGGTAACCCACACAAGCTACTGCTTTTGAAAGAGATGGTTCCTTAAGCCACTGAAGCTTTGGCTGTAAAGGGCCAAATGAAAAAGAGCCCTGATACACAAACTTGATGATTCTACCCCCATCAAGAAGGAGGCCTGAGAGGTAAGTGTCTCATTACCATTAGAAAAGCTAAAAGACTGGTCCTCAAGCTAGCTTTTCAGCTGAGGACCTGGAGGAAAAGAGCCAGATTGCCTCACTCTGGCTGGTTTCACTGAACTATTTGAGAAAAACATCCAGTGCCAATTTTAAAAGTGGAAAAAGGAAAAGCCATTATAGCCATACAGTTTATATCCTAGTCCACATGACACATAGGACAACTTACAAAAGCCTGAGGCAAAGCTTCAGGCCACACTCCCAATTGGTCGAGAAGACTTTTCTTTTAGGGTACTTTCATAACAGAAATTCTGGCGGCAGGGAAAACAAACTAAAAAAGCTCTGGTGTGTTGACAGCCAAGTCCAAGTGCCACCTTGAGGTAACCCAGTTAACCCCAGAGATGAGCCCTAAAGTTATCACTGGCCAGTAAATATGGACCCTGGTAAACACAGGTGCTGTCAAAAACAAGGCCACTGAAAGGCAGAGTGTCCCAGGCACCCTAAAACAGGACGTTTAGTGGATCTCCCCCCATGCTCAGATGAACAGGCCCTTCGGGACTCTTTCAGAAGAGGAGTCTAAGAAATTGACCACTGATTGGGGCCAGAGGCCCGTATGCCTCCTGGCTACCAATCAACAGCTCGATCGGAGAACTAAGCATTATGCCCTGATGCAGACGTTGAGAAACAAAATTATACTTGTCTTAGATAAGGGAAGCCACCTCCTCTATTCTAAATTACCCAAATGGGCAGCTACTCTCTAAGCGAGATTGTGTAAAATTTAAGTTTTACTCTTCAGATCAAGTTTTTACTTTTATGTTTGATGAACTTTCCTCTTATGTCTGATAAGGAGGAATGTGGCCACAGTTAAAAACACACTTCTTTCCCTGTGTTCCTAAATGTCCTATTAAGTTGTTGGGACAAAATTACTGGTTGAAACCCAAGTAAGATTTAAAAATTGGTTATATTATTGGTTTGGGGATACATGCATGGGAAGAGTCTGATGGCATGAGGCATTTTCAGATGTTGTCTGCTACATACCTAGGCTGTGCTGATTGAAGCACGATGTCCTTCATACATATGTAACTCTGTCATGATTTCTTCCCTATATATAACTAAAGGTCTTCACCTCTTTCTCTGCTCTTCCTCAGCAGGAAGTAGCCAGAATGATCTGCATCCCTTTTCCAAAGACTGTAAAGATTTTAAAAGGAAAAGAGATGAGCTAAAGCTGGGAGGAAGCATCTAGGAACTCCACTATGAAAAAGGGAAAGAGTAAAATAGACATTCAGCAATAATTCTTTCATAGAATTGGCTTTTCCCTCCTGTTTTTTACTTGTCTTAAAAATCCCCGGGCTTTCTCCACCTAGACTCTGATACGAAGTCACACAGTGGCCAGTAGCCAACAATAACCACTGAGATAATACCTCTAAAGCTTCTCTTTATAGCTTCTTTTAGGAGGCACTGAGTGAAGGGGGCCCATGAAAGAGCCAATGGAGACCTCCTGTCTGAGCTGACAACTGAGTTTCCTGGACCCCAGATCAGATTGAGCCCACTCCGGAATAGTTGCCCCTCCCACCTGCTCTCATTGTTCCGCTGACCCCACACCCAGCATGTAGCTTCTCCTACAAAACCCATTTTTGGACAGGCAAGGAGAAAAAACATGTTGTCTGTCCCCTGTGCTTCTGATGGCACAGAAATAAAGGTTTGGATCACTCACTCAGATAGCTGTCTCAGAGACTGACTTTTTGGGACAGGGAAAGAGAATTGGGAAGATTTGTCTGGTAACATTACTAAACTGAGATGCTCTGGTATCGGCCATTTTCCACTGAATAGTCATACGGTCCAGTATGCCAGGAATGACAACTTGAAGAGGAATGGGGTTGCATTCATCATCAAGAAGGACATTTCAAAGTCTATCCTGAAATATAATGCTGTCAGTGATACAGTAATATCCACACAACTGCATGGAACACCAATAAATGACTACTATTCAATAATTTGCACCAATCACTAAGGCCAAAAAGGAAGAAATTGAGGATGTTTCACTAGGTTCTACACTCTGAAATTGATCAAACATGGATTCAAGGTGCACTGACAATTACTACAAATTGGAATGTAGATGTTATAAATAAAGAAGGAAGAGTGGTAGTTGGAAAGTAAGGCCTTGGTAATAGACATGATGCTCAAGATTGCATGACACAATTTTGCAAGATGAGTGTCGTCGGGGAAAATACCTTTTTCCACCTACATGAATAGTAACTATATACATGAACCTCACCAGATGGAATACAGAGGAATCAAACTGACTACACTGGGGAAAAGACATGATGGAAAAGCTCAGTATTAGTTAGTCAAAGGCCAGGGACTGACTGTGAAACAGACCATTAACTGCTCATATGTAGGTTTCATGCTGACGAAAGTTAGAAAAAGTTCATGAGAACCAAAGCACAAACTGGACTCTAGCCCACCGGAGTTGAGAGACCATCTGAAACAGAGATCTGAGGCACTGAACACTAGTGACTGAATCTAGCCCAGTCGCAGGGTGACATCCAGTAAGTCATGTCTGAAGCAAGCAAAGGTCACTGAGAAGACAGGGGAGGAAAAAACATCCAGATGGATGTCAGAAGAGACTCTGAAAATTGCTCTTGCATGCTGAGTAGCTAAAGAAAAAGAAAGAAATGATGTAGTAAAAAATAATACAGAAATCAGTAAAAGGAAAGAACAGTTCTATGGAATTTGTTTCATACACACACACACACACACACAGAGACAGACACACACACAGATACATTCTTCTTGTTCAAAAAATGTGTCAAGGATTCTTGAGACCAAAAAGACAGACAAGCACAGAGAATTATTCCCAGTCTTGACTGGCCCATTTCTTGAACCGACCTTGTAAGGAGCCAAGCGTTTGCAACTCCAACTCCTCCATCAGTTCTTGGCAACCCAGGTCTGTGGTCCTTCTAGCACAAGCTGTTTCAGTGACCTGAGAGAATATGATAACTTAGCTGGTTGCTGCTACCATAAAACACAGATTCCTCCCACCTGCCACAAAACCAGTACTGAGACAGGAGGTGAAGTGAATAATCAGGAGCACTGATCATATATAGCTATACAAATCCTCCAAAACGTGTCCGAGTTTCCCAGTCAGACTGGAAGTTTGTATTGGGTGTCTCAGGGAGGATGAAGCTGACCAAATGCATGCGGACATTTAGTCATGGGGGAAATCAGTCATGGAATAATGTAGGGAATTCCTGGTAAGGGTCTGGAGTGGACGTCTGGAGCCTGGAAATGGTGCCTGGAATTCTCCCAGTCTTCACGCTGTAGTGAGCAAAGGAAGAATGATAACAGTGACAGGTATTTCAGTGCTATGTGCCCAAAGACACAAACCTTTATTTTCCTTTCTTTTCATACAGAAACGGCTTGCAAGCCTAGCTTAGCTACGTAGCAAGTTTAAGCGACTTACATTGCAATCATTGCATTATTCTTCCTTAAGTTTCAACACCTTATCTAAATTGGCCTATGAGAGGAATCCTTGAAAAACCAGTAATTCAGCCAAAAAGGCTGTTAAACCAAACCCAGTGCCGTCAACTCGCATCCAACTCATGGCAACCCTAGGGGTCAGAACAGAACTGCCCTGTGGAGTTTCCAAGGAGCACCTGGTGGATCTGAACTGCTGACTTTTTGGTTAGCAGACACAGCACTTAACCCACTATGCCACAAGGGCTTCTCAGAGTTTAACTGAGTAATTATACGTATATTTATAAAGGGTAAGTCACTGTTACCAGCTCCTGAGTTAAAAGGGCTGCCACAGGCTGGGCCCAAGTGGCAGAGAGCAGTGTGGCCAGTGGTGGCAGGCAGTGGTGGGTGGAGTTGTCAGGCAACAGGTGGAGACAGCCACTGGCTAGGCAGGAGGAGCAGCTATCAGGGTCAGTCAACAAGCTGTTGGAATAAGAGGGACCCCACTCCAAAATCCAGTGCTGTTAAGTCTTGTCGAGGACAGTCCCAAAGGAAACATCCAGCTGCCAGGCCGGCTTATCGCAGGCACATGCCGCTGGCGTGGCCAAAGTTCACAGCAATGGCTCTGCTCTGAAAAGCAGAGTCGTAAACCTTACAGCTCCAGCTGACAGTCTCAAAGGAACTGCCCACGGGCAAGGCAAAGAGGGCTTATCCCCTGCAAATGTTACGGCAAGGCCAAGGGTCACAGCGTGTGCTCTGCTGTCAAAAGCAGGGTTCTGCTCCCAAAATCAGGGCGGTAGTCCTGAAGTCTTTTCCAAACAAAGTACAAAAAGAGGGCCCCAAACTGCCCAGGCACATGCAGTGGTGAAGATCAAAGTCACAGCTGGGGCTCTGCTCCGAAAAGTTGGGCCACAGTAGGTCTTTGCTGCTGCTTGTGATTCCTTGGGTGGTCTCTCTCTCATCTTAGAGAGGACAAATGTTGTTTTTCCCATAGGACGAAGGCGTGGCCTTACCACTCCTCAAGGCTGAGGAGACTGCCTCATTGAACAGCCTTTCCTTTGACTTTTTGAGCATTCACACCTTCTTCTGGGCTTCTAATTAGCAAGACAGACCCCATTTTGATACACCCCCATGACACCCCCACCTCCTGCCCCCATGGTGGTTATCTGGACAGAGGGTAGATGACTGGCAATGCTGTCAGTTCGGTGATCTGGAGAGAACATGAAAAACACCAGCTGCAAAGATCTGATCAAGTTTTATCATACCAGTGACTGGGCTGTCACCTCCCCTGCTCACGGTTCTGGTGGGTTATAAGTTAATATGTAATCTCCCTGGGCTAGGGACTGTACGGAAGCTAGGGTTTAAGAAAAATAGTAATACATAAAAATGAAGTAGGTCTTGTTCAACGTTTTCTACAACCTGCTTGATTCTCTTGTCCAGTTGTGAGGTTTTTGTCTGTTTCATTGTTACTTTTTCTCATTTGGTCTTTACTCTTTCCAGTTATAACTTTTTCATTTTCTTTCATTCCTTTATTTTGTCATTTATTTTCTTCTACCTTTATTTCCTCAGTTTGCATTTTTTCTTTTTTCTATGTACTTCCTTTTTATTAATCATTTTACTATTAATAATATTTCCTCATTTTGCATATTTTCTTTGCACTGCTTATTACCTTTCCTTCACATTTTCCCATTTACTATTTTCTGTTTATATGTAAAATGTGTCTTGTTTATGATTTACCATTTGCTGTTTTAATCTTAATTTTCCATTTCTTTCTTTGGATGCTTTCATTTCTTCTAATTCATACAGGTCCCAGCTCTGTCTTATATTTATCCTTCGCTTATTGTTTTCTTAGCTGGTTTCTACCATTCTTTTCTCATTTCCCTATTCTTTGGTACTCATATTTTGTCTTCTCAATATATTTTAAAATGTCCCATTTTATTTAGTTAACTTTCTTTAATTTTCCTCATTTTTTCCTTTTACATCTCTTTAAACTTGTAGTTTATTATTTTCCAAATGATCGAATTTTCATTTGATTTTTATTGTATTCTTCTATTTTTATTTCGGTTCATTTCCTTTCATCTATTTCATTTTCCCATTTGTGTTTTAACTCTCTGAAGTATTTTCTTTGGGTTCTTAAGTTTAATTATCTGTTTTCCCATTTTTAAATTACACTATATTTGTTCTATCACTTTTTCTGTTTTATTAAGTTGTTAGCTACTACATCTTCCATTATTTTAATTGATTTCTTTTCTCACTTGCTCCATTTTTACCCTACCACAAGGGAACCTCTTACCCCAAAGCCCACTAGGCCCTGACCTCACATTGAACACGCAAGAGAGCCACTGAGCCTTTTCTGCTAAGGAGAAAATCCACGTGGAACATCACTACTTCCTTTTTCCACTTTTAAAATTGGCACTGGATATTCTTTTCAAATAGTTCAGAGAGACCAGCCAGAGTGAGGCACCTGGCTCTTTTCCTCCAGGTCCTCTGCTGAAAAGCTAGCTTGAGGACCAGTCTTTTAGCTTTTCTAATGTTAATGAGACACTTACCTCTCAGGCCTCCTTCTTAATGGGGTAGAATCATCAAGTTTGTGGATCAGGGCTCTTTTTCATTTGGCCCTTTACAGCAAAGGCTTCAGTAGATAACCGAACTATCTCTTTCAAAGGCAGTAGCCTGTGTGAGTTACCTCAATCTCCACAGAAGCCATAAACTTAAACCCCCAAAGAGTTGTGTATCTCACTATAAAACCCTTGATCAAAGTGTTCAATAAATAGTAATTGAACACCATCGGATTTTTAAAATCTCAAGCACCTTATAGTCACATTTATCTGTCATGACTTAAACTGTTTTTTTGTTGGTTGGTTGGTCAGTTGGCTAGTTGTTAGGATAAGAAACTCAACATAACTTTAATTTGTAAAATAGTGGCCAAAATTTGAGACACTTCTCTGGTTATGATATTCATAACTCTACCAAGTTCACCCAGAGGCATTTCTATCTGGAGAATTATAACAACCCAAACGCGTTGGTTAAATAATTTTTGCAAAAGCTAAATTACTTTTCCATGTACAGAAAGCAGAACTTTCCAGAATTTCTGTTGAGATAGTTCTTTTTATTAGCACAAACATTTACGTGACAAAAACTTAACATGATCATGAAATCAGATCTTTTTCACAGTGAGATAAATCAATTATAAAGACATAATCTTTAGACAATAACATTTTTAAACACAGTTGTTACCCATATTTTTAAGAAACATTAAACACCATGCCTAATACTTTTTTTATTTTTTTATTTTTATTTAACGTAACTGAGTGAAAATGTACATTCACGTATAAATTTACATGCCCACCTATATGCAGCTTCCACTGTTCTCCCTGTCCGGTGACTGCACACTATTCCTCTCTGCTCCATGCATGCCCCATCCTCCCAACAGCCTCCTTTCCACTTCTCTCCGTCCACTCCCCTTCCTCCAGCCAGAGGTCAGCAAGATGATATCCCTGTAGATGTATAGAACCACAAAGTGCTTCCAATATATGGTCACTCTGCGTTGCCAAGTCCAATCCATTCCTGTGCAAAAAGTGGACCTTTGTTATGATTTATGGGAAAGGGCAGCATCAGGGCCGGGGGCCATGCTCTCAGAGGAACGCCAAAACCGCTGGACCATCAATTGAGGTCTTTTAGTGGAGATCTCATGATGCACCCCTTTTTATTCTTGTGTTGCCAGTGAGACTCCTCTCTGTGAGCTCCATCGTGGCTATCCCTGGTGGTGGCCAGGCACCATCCAGTTCTTCCGGTCCCAAGTCGATGTAGGCACCCACTCTTGTGGGTCTCTCTGTCTTCTCGGTTGTCTTTACCGCATGTCATTTTGGTCCTCGGTGAGCATCCGTTCCTGCTGAGGTGGGACCATTTGCTGTGTCCTCGGATGCCAGCTTGGCAGCTTTTAAAACCCCAGACGCCACTCACCAATGTGGGGTGCAGAGAGCCCTCTTAGCAAAATGCTAGTTGTGCCAATTGGCCTGGAATTCGCCTAAGAACATGGTCCCCCGCCCCCTGCCCCAGCTACTCTATCCTTGCAGTATTGAGTCAAGATGGAAGGAGTACTCAAGTTATGCTGAAGTCCACTTAATGTTGTTCTTGTTTCTAATGTGTGCTATCACTGCTTTCTCCCAACTAGATTTCTAGTAACTATCTAAACTAAACTTTCCCCCCCTCACCCTCCCTCCCTCCCCTCCCTTGCAGCTGTCAAAGAGTCTTTTCTTCTATACAGAAGTCTGGTTTTGAGATCTTATCCTAGAGGTCTCATACAGTATTTGTCCCTTTCTCGCTGACTACTTTCACTCAACATAATGTCTTCCAGTTGAAACCAGGTTAGGAGATGTTTCCTGGAATCATCGTTATTCTTTATCGTTACGTAGTGCTCCATTGAGTATATGTACCATAGCTTACCTATCCATTCTTCTATTGTTGGGCATCTGGGTTGATTCCAACTTTTTGCTATCGTGGGCTGTGCTGCGGTAAACATTCTGGTGCATGTGTCCGTTGGTGTGAAAGGCCTTGAATCTGTAGGATATATTCCAAGCAGTAGAATTACTGGGTCAAATGGTATATTGATATCCATTTTTTTAAGGAAGCGCCAGATTGCCTTCCAAAGAGGCTGGACCATTTTGCAACCCCACCAACAGTGTAGGAGGGTTCCCCTTTCTCCACAGCCTCTCCAGCATTTGTTGTTTTGTGTTTTCTGGATCATGGCCAATCTTGTTGGGGTGCAAAGGTATCTCATTGTTGTCTTGATTTGAATTTCTTTAATAACTAAAGATCGTGAACATGTCCGCATGTGTTTTTTGGCTGCCTGGATCTCCTCTTTAGTGAAGTGTCTGTCCATCTCCTTTGCCAATCGCTTAATTGGATGATTTATCTTCTTCTTATTGATATTTTGTAGTATCTTATAGATTATGGAGATCAGGCATCATTCTGACATAGAGTTGCCAAATATTTTTTCCCACTCTGTGGGTGTTCTTTTAATTCTATTAATAAAGTCTTTGGATGAGCAAAAGTGTTTGATTCTTAATAGTTCCCATTTATCTCCTTTCTCTTCTGTTGACTGTGGTTTCTTTGACAGATTTTGGAGTCTGTCCTCATTGTATATTAAAACTTCCATTGTTGTTCCTACCTTTTCTTGGATGAGCTTTATCGTTTTAGGTTTGATATTTAGGTCTTTTATCCTGTTGGAGTTGGTTTTTGTATAAGGTGTAAGATATGGATCTTGATTCAGTTTACTGCAGATGGATAACCAATTTTGCCAGCACCATTTGTTGAAGACGCTGTTTTTACCCCAGTTTAATGTCTTAGGGCCTTTGTCAAATATCAACTGTTCATAGGCAGATGGTGTCATCTCTGGGGTCTCAATTCTGTTCCATTGATCAATCTGTGTGTTCTTGTACCAGTACCAGGCTGTTTTGACCACTGTGGCAGTGTAGTATGTTCTAAGGTCGGGTAATGAGAGGCCTCCCAGTGTGTTCTTCTTCTTTAGTAGTACCTTACTTATCCGGGGCTTCTTCCCTTTCCAAACAAAATTGGTGATTTGTTTCTCCATCTCATTAAAAAATGATGCTGGAACTTGTATTGGGATTGCATTATATAAATAAATTGCTTTGGGTAAAATAGACATTTTCACAATGTTAAGTCTTCCTATCCATGAGCAGGGTAGGTTTTTCCATTTATCTAAGTCTCTCTTAGTTTCTTGTAGTAAGGGCTTGTAGTTCTCTTTGTAAAGGTCTGTTGTTTCTCTGGTTAGATTAATTCCTAGGTAATTTATCTTCTTAGGGGCTATCACAAATGGTATAGATTTGATAATTTCCTCCTTAACAGTCTCGTTGTTGGTATAAAGGAATCCTACTGATTTACTTATTTTTATCTTGTATCCTGAGACTTTGCTGAACTCTTCCATCAGTTTGAGTAACTTACTTATAGATTCATTGGGGTTCTCTGCATATACAATCATATCATCTGCGAACAGGGAAATTTTAACTTCCTCTTTGCCGATGCAGATGCCCTTTATTTCTTGGTCTTGTCTAATTGCTCTGGCTAGAACTTCTAGCACAATGTTGAATAGGAGAGGTGACAGTGGGCATCCTTGTCTAGTTCCTGATCTCAGGGGAAAGTCTTTCAGTCTCTCTCCATTCAGGATGATGTGGGCAATTGGCTTTGTATAAATGGCCCTTATTGTGTTGAGGAATTTGCCGTCTATGCCCATTTTGCTAAGAGTTTTTAGCATGAATGGGTGTTGGACTTTATCAAATGCCTTTTTGGCATCAATGGACAAAATCAAGTGATCTTTGTCTTTTGTGTTATTTATGCGGTTAATCACATTAATTGTTTTCCTGATGTTGAACCAGCCTTGCATCCCTGGTATGAATCCCACTTGGTCATGATGGATTATTTTCTTGATATGTTGTTGTATTCTGTTGGCAAGAATTTTGTTGAAGATTTTTGCATCTAGGTTCATGAGTGATATCGGTCTATAGTTCTCTGTCTTTGTTGGATCTTTCCCGGGCTTAGGTATCAGGGTTATGCTGGCTTCACAGAATGAGTTTGGGAGTACTTCATCCCTTTCTATACTGTGAAATAGTTTCAATAGTATTGGGGATAACTCTTCTCTAAATGCTTGGTAGAATTCTGCCGTGAAGCCATCTGGGCCTGGATTTTTTTGGGTTGGCAGTGTTTTGATGACCTTTTCAATCTCTTCCTTTGTGATGGGTTTATTAAGTTGTTCCGCTTCACGTTGTTATAATTTGGGTAGGTGGTATGAGTCAAGGAATTGGTCCATTTCCCCTAGGTTTTCAAATTTGTTAGAGTACAGTCTTTCATAGTATTCTGTTATGATGTTTTTGATTTCTGTGGCATCTGTGGTGACAACTCATTTCTAATTTGGGTTATTTGTTTCCTTTCCTGCTTTTCTTTAGTAAGTTTAGCCAGTGGTTTATCAATTTTGTTGATCTTTTCAAAAAACCAGCTTTTGGTCTTTTTGATTTTTTCAATTGTTTTTCTATTCTCTAATTCATTTAGCTCTGCTCTAATCTTTATGATCTCCTTTCTTCCAGTGCCCGAGGGGTTCCTCTGTTGTTCTCTTTCTACTTGTTCAAGCTGTAGAGTTAGCTCCTTGATTTGGTTTCTTTCTTTCCCAATGTGTGCATTTATGGAGATAAACAGACCTCTGAGCACTGCTTTGGCTGTATCCCATAGGTTCTGGTAGGAAGTGTTTTCGTTCTCATTGGAATCCACGAATTTCTTTAATTGATCCCCTATTTCCTCTATAACCCATGTTTTTTTGAGCAAGATGTTGTTCAGTTTCCAAGAGTTCCACTTTCTATCTCTGTTTTTTCTGCTATTGATTTCAACTTTGATGGCTTTATGATCTGACAAGATGCTTTGCAATAATTCAATGGTATGGATTTTGTTGAGCATTGCATTATGGCCTATCACGTGGTCAATTCTGGAGAATGTTCCATGTGCACTGGAGAAGAAGGTGTAGTTGTCTGCTGATGGGTGGAAAGTTCTGTATATATCAATGAGGTTTAGTTGGTTAATTGTGTCAATGAGGTCTTCTGTATCTTTACTGAGCTTTTTTCTAGATGATCTGTCTAGTAATGAGAGTGGAGTGTTGAAGTCTCCCACTATTATTGTGGAATCATCTAACTCTCTTTTGAGCATAGTTAGTGTTTCTTTGACATATTTAGGTGCTCTGACATTAGGTGCATAAATGTTTAATATAGTTAAGTCTTGCTTGTGTACTGAACCTTTCAGCAGTAAATAGTGTCCATCTTTGTCCACGATGGTGGATTTGACGTTAAAGTTGATTTTGTCTGAGATTAGAATTGCCACCCCTGCTCTTCTTTGTTCATTGTTACTTGATACATATTCTTCCAATGTTTAATTTTCAGTTTGTTCCTGTCTTTAGGTCTCAAGTGAGTTTCCTGTAGACAACATATGGATGGGTCGTGTCTTTTGATCCAAGATGACACTCGGTGTCTCTTTACTGGAGCATTCAGTCCATTCACATTCAATGTAATTATTGATAGGTATGTGTTCACTGCTGCCATTGTGATATGTTTATTTTTATGTTGATGTTTTCTCCGTTGTTCTTATTAGTCTGTTCTGAGACACTCTTTTTTGTGAGTTGATTTCTCACCTTTTTCAGAGCTGGTTTTATAGTTGTTGAGACTCGTGTGTTAGATTTCTTGAAATGGTAGGATACATCTTTGTTGTGCTTTACAGCTGCCCCTATGAACCCCCTTAATAAACTATTTATAAACCCAATTTTAATTACTACCAGTCTGGTCATCTTCCTCTCCATCTGGAAGGACTATAACGACTGTAGTACATCCCTCTTTTATTATGATGACACCATAGTTTTCATAATGATCACTGGATTGCTTCTTTCCAAATCAAAGCTGTGATTTACTTTGGAGCCTTCCCTAAATGAGTAGAGTATTGAGTAGTGTGTCGTTCTAAAATATAAAGTTAGTGGTTTCGTTCTTCTAAGCCAAAGCCAAGAACTTCTTTCAGTATTTCTTGTAGTTTGGGTTTGGTTTTTACAAAGTCTCTTAGTTTCTGTTTATCTGGAAATGTCTTAATTTCATTTTCATGTTTGAAAGACAGTTTTGCAGGATATATAATTCTTGGTTGGAAGTTCTTCTCCTTCAAGACTTTGAATGTGTCGTGCCACTGTCTCCGTGCCAGCATGGTTTCTGCTGAGAAATCTGACGAGAGCCTACAGGGTTTCCCTCTGAATGTTAGCTTTGCCTTGAGTCTTGCTGCCTTTAAGAGTTGTTGCTTGTGCTTCACTTTGTTAAGCTTGATTATAATATGCCTTGGAGTCTTTCTTTTGAGATCTATATTGGGTGGCGTACGATATGCATCTGAGATGTCTATATTCTCTTCCTTCATGATTTCTGGGAAGTTTTCTGTCAGCAGCTCAGCAACAATATTCTCTGTGTTCTCAGATGTCTCACCCTGTTCAGGGACTCCAATTAATCGAAGGTTGTTCCTCTTAATAGAGTTCCACATGCTTCTTAATGTTTCTTCATTTTTCTTGTTTCTTTTTTATGATTTCTGCTCATAGACACTGGCATCAGTAGCCCTGTCTTCCAAGTCAGAAATTCTTTTTTCCATTTGTTCCATTCTGTTTTCTTGGGTTTGCATGGAAGCTTCTATGTCTTTGATTTTGTTCTTGATCTGTTGGATTTCAGAGTACTGGTGTTCCGTCAGATCAAACAACTTGCTTAATTTTTCATTTTGTTCTGCTGCATTTTGTATAAGGTCTAGAAGGGCCCTGTATATAATCAACTTGTATTCACTTCCTGATGCTTTCATAAAAGTTTCTTCATCTGGAAAACTCCTTGGTTGCTTTGTTTGGGAGCCTTCCGTAGCCATGAGTGATTGCTTGTATGCCACAACTGTCTGTTGCTTTTTGGGTCCCATGTGAGAATATAGAGGCTGGAAGAGGTACTGTGAGGATGGACTGCAAATGTTTCTCTAGGCTGTCTTCAAATGTAAAGCAAAAGGTATCTGACCAGTTCACAAGTCAGTTAGGTTTTCAGGTGTAGAGGTCCCTCTTCTCATCTGACAAAGTAAGCGCCACTGTATCCAACCCCAGATGATAACAAACTAGTTCAGAATACAGCACTGCTAGTGCCCTGGTGGCCTCTGCTGACAGGGCCTAGCCTTATCCAACACTGCGTCGAGTACTGGTTTTGTGATACAAAAGCGCTCTCTTGTCGGCAGGGTCTGGCTCCCAAGCTAAGAATTAGGTCCAGCTGCAGCCACCGTACCCAAGATGGCGTCCTCCACACAGGCAGCAGACAGGGGGGCTAAAGGTGCCCAGAGGCAGCGATTCCCCTGCTTCTGTTACAGGGCCCCCAACGTAGGCAGCACTATGCAAAATCAGTACTTTTCTGATGGAGAAGCGCTGTCCCGTTTGCAGGCGCTGGCTCCCAGGCTAAGAACGAGGTCCCGCTAAAATCTCGGTACCAACATGGCGTCCCGCACCCTGACCACGGAGTTCCACACAAACCCCACTGAGGCAGCTACAAAACGAAAGGCTCAAAGTGTCTAGATTAACAGAGTCCCGAGCCTGGCTCTCAGAACACGGGAATTTCGCCTGCCTCTTCCCCCAGCAGCGCGTCTGAGTCCAGCCGCCGGGCAAGGCCCAGCTCTGCCCGCCAGCCGAGACCGAGGAAAAAAAAGTCAAACTGGTGCGTTTACCTTCTGTCCGTGAGAGCCGGGGCTAGCGAGGAGCGGGACTCAGCGAGAGAGAGGAGATTTTTCACTGAATGGTATGAAGTCCCAATTAAGAGCTCTGTGCCGTGTCCTGAGGGTGATTAGGTGATCAGAAGGCTCTGTTTGATTGTCAGTTCAGGTCTTGGTTTCCAGAGGGATAGAAGGAGACATGGGCTTAGTCGGCCATCTTGACTCTGCTTTGATGAATTCTCAGATTTAAGTTCCCACAGGACTGGGCAGTATTTTGTTCTGTTGTACATAGAGTCACTGTGAGTTGGAACCTACTCGGGGGACGAAGCCACATAACAATGCTACAACAGGAATTGAGAGAATATCAACTGAGATGTTTCAATAAACAGATGCAGTACTGCAAGCCTGCACTTGCCAGTGCTCAGAAATCGGGAGGACTGCTACCTCTCCGACCCACTACAAGTGATCCAATCGAGAGAAAGGTTATCAAACAGAACATAGAGATTACTGAAAATATCAAATGCGAGTAAAATTTTGCTGAAAATCATTGTGCTGTGATTACTTTCCTTTGTGTGAGACATTTCTAAGCCATGACCCTGTAACTAATACTCAGGTGACTGAGCAGGACAGTGTGATAGTGCAGTTGAGATTCACTAAGAGGATTGGTCCTTATCTCCTTAAGTGAGAGCTCATTCCAGAGCAGTGACAGAGATTATGCAACCCTCTAGGTAGAATGGCCTTGAGCTGACAGAGCATTCTTTGGGCCGGGATCACTGTGCTGTAAAGTTCTCGGAAGCAGGTGCTAGAGAGTGTGCAAGCTCGGAACTGCTGGCAAGAGAGACCTAGCAGCAGGAGGCACCATGATGGGCTTCCCAGCCCACAGAGACAGAAAGCTGAGGGCCTCTGATCAGTGGCTGAGGGCCAAGGAGAGACCTGCCTTCAGGAGGTGGGCAGAATAATCTGTGGGGAAACATACAATGGAAATCCTATGGAAAATGTAGTATCTCTTTGGAGTCCACAGCTGGGAATAACACAGAGAGCCTGAGGTCCTTGGTAAATAGTGGGACCAAAACTATCATCAAGCAATGAAGGATAAAAAGATCAAAGCACTGACAACATCCTGGGACAGAGGTAATTTCCTGAAGGTTGTTTTTCAGAACAAACCAGATGGAAGCAACTCTAAGGTCATGCACAGAAATTCCTGCTTGGACAACTATGTGTCCTTCCAATGGGAGCACCAGACACCTACCTTCAGGACCTGGGAATGGAACCCAAGAACGAACAAACTCTATGCACAAACACCCCACAGGGAGTCCTGCTAGCAGCTCCAGAAAGCCCCAGAAAAGGAACTGTCTAGATTTTGTAACTGACCAGATCCCAAGTGACCTGGTTTGGGTTCAGGAGATCAGAGCAGAATTTCAGTCTCATGATGAGTGTGTAACTGCCTGCTCCTTCCCCAGGCACCAGGATGCCACCTTCAGGGCACCAAAATGTATTAGTACCTTAACAGACAGGGAAGGGGTCAGTCTCTATGAGTAGGGAAAGACCTGGTACTAAGCTTGTTGGGTTCCTTATGTTGCTAAGGGTAACAGGTTGTGTCATAGTCAGGAGTGGGAGGTAGGAAATAGCCTTTGGTTTCAGTTTTAGGGTTATACGTCAGCAACTGCATGATGGGTCCCCTCCCAAAAAATATGATAATGGTATGGAGATAGGATGAAAACAGGGACTCAGTTGTTTCTAGGTCCTCCTCCTGAGGTGGTCCGCACCAGTAGCCACATCTCAAAGTGCACGGAGGAAGTGTTACATCCGCAGTTACCCTTCCCAAACATTAATTAAGCATTTAGTGATCATGTGATGAGGCGGTCCGTGGTGGTGATCAGGTTCCCTAGCTAACCTTGTCATTTCCCCCTTGAGGAGACATGGGCCTGAAATCTTGAAGGGAATGTGGGAAGTCGACTCGCTCTAGCTACTTCCTGCTGTTTCGGGTTGTAGTCCTGCCTACCCGTCAGACCCATGTTCCTCAAGTATCCTGTCTTGAAAACACTGAGAGGCCTGATCTACCTACCACCTGGTTGCTGGTTATATGCTGCATATCCATGTAGGACCAGGAGATTCACTAGGAATGGCTGGAGCTTGGAGCTGTGTCTTTTTTCTTAGAAGCCGAATTCAAGATGTGTTCTATGCTGTCCTGGACCTGGCCAGATTTATTATCATAAAAACAACACTATTCTTTGAGATACAGGCAGGTGCTTCCCTCAGGTGCTGTGAGAAGGTCAAGGACATCAACATGGGACACTATCACTGCTAAGACCATGGGCAAGGAGACATGGGTCACAGTCAAGTTATCCCGGCACATCATCATGGGCGAAGAGGTAGCCGAGCAAAGAGCTGAAAAGAGCCAACAGACATCCTCTAACCTCCTGACACTATGCCCAGAGATAAAAATCATGAAGGATGCCCACAATCGAAAGAGTTTAATGCTGTTGCAAGTCATACAGAGTAACATCATCTTTCCTGTAGTGATGGAGTATGGAACTGGAGGGGACTTGCATGATCATCTGGAGACTCACGGCTTCATGAGTGAAAAAAAGGCCCAGAAAAAACTCCATCAATTAGTGTAGGCCCTACAAGTATGACACAACATGTGTGTTGTACACACTCACGCCGAACCAGGAAAAGTCCTCTTAGATGACAGGAAGAACACCAACTTGCTGACTTGGATTTTGGAACTGAATTCACCAAGGGGAAAAGGCTGAACACCTTCTATGGGAGTCTCCCTTTTTATGCTCCAGAACTCTTACCTGGAGAAAAGTACCAGGGACACCCCTGTGGATGTATGAAGTCTGGGTTTCATGTATTTCATGGTAAGTGGATCTCTGCCTTTTCACGGAGATGCCCTAACTGAGCTATGAAAGTAGGTACTGGAGAAGAATATAGTATTCCTTTCCACACGTCTATGTCACATGAACACTTGCTGAGTTAAATACTCATTTGTCGCCCACTTGCTCCATTTTAACTATACCACAAGGGTATCTCTTATCCTACAGTCCATTAGTCTTTGACACCACACTGAACATGCCGCAGAGCCACTGAGCATTTCCTGCTGAGGAGGAAATCTATGTGGGACACTACCACCTCTTAAGAACCATTAGCAAGGGGACATCTGCCAGAGTCAATTTACCCTGGCACATCAACACCAGCAAAGAGGTAGTCTAGAGAAGAGTTGAAAAGAGCCAACAGACATCCTCCAACCTCCAAACACTAGACCCAGACGTAAAAATCATGAAGGATCTCCATCACTGAAATATTTTAAGGCTGTTTCAAGCCATAGAGAACAACAACATCTCGGGTATAGGGATGGAGTATTTAACTACAGGTGAACATTTGGAGGCTCAGAGCTTCATGAGCAAAAAAGAGGTGCCCAAATAATCTGCCAAACAGAGTTGGCCTTACAGGTTTGCCACAACAACTGTCTTGTACATAGGAATATCAAAGTGGAATATGTGCTCTTGGATGAGAGAAGGAACATCAAACTTGCTGCCAGTGGTTTGAGAACTGAATTCACCAACGGGAGCGACCTGAACACATTCTGTGGCAGTCTCCATTAGGTCGCCTAGAACTCCAACAAGGAGAAAAGTACCATCGACCCCCCTGGGACGTGTGGAGCCTGGCAACCACCATGCACTTCATGGTAAGTGGATCTCTGCCTTTGCATGGAGAGACCTCATCTGAGCTATCAAAGCAGGTACTGGAGGAAGAACACGACATTCCTCTCCACATGTCTACACCATGTGAACACTTGCTAAGCCAAACAGTCATTTGGGATGCAAGAAAGACAGCATATCAGAGGAGACGCTACAAGTTCTGTAAGTGACTACGGATAATGAAGGAAAACAAAAGGGGTTCGTGAAGCCACGCCTGGACTATGAAGACTCCCAAAGTGAACACAGCTGAAAGGCAGAAAGAATTTCTTGACTTGCTGCTGAATCAAAGATACAGCGTGGTGACTGGCACCTCTCTGATCCCGGTCACAACACATCTGAGATGGACAGTCATGCCAGTACCATGGAACCCCAGGGTGCAGCACATGGCACTGATAGCCACACACCTTTCTCACTCCATGAGGTACGTCTTACCATCTATGCTAAACCCAAACGTGAGACCCGTAACAGTGGAGGATGAAGAGTGCCTGTTCCACTGAGCCCAAGGAGACGATACAGGAGATCTGTCAAGTGCTGCACACCCACTGACAGGTACACACTGCTGTGTATGAACAGCACACCAAGACTGCAGGACTTTGTTCAGTGGAGGATGGAGGTGTGCACACTGCTTGTGTGGACCCTCAACAAGGGGAAAGGGAAGGGAATTTCAGGCATCTCTGAGGCCATCAGTAGCATCGACTGAAAAAGGAGGAGGGAGTATGTACCTTATAATGCTGCCAGCAGTTGCCAGGGACAAAAGAGTTCACAGATTTAAGTTTCTACAGGACTGGGCAGTGTTTTGTTCTGTTGCACACAGGGTCACTGTGAGTTGGAACCTACCTGACAGGATCAACTGACGCAACACCACAACAACACAAACTGAGAGAACATCAGTTGAGATTTTTCAATACACAGATGCAGTACGGCAAGTCCTCACTTGTCTGTACACAGTACATTTTCATTTAATCATAATTAAAAAAAAAAGAAAAAGAAATCTGGACGACAGCTACCTGGCCAACCAGCTATAGCTGATCCTTTCTTACACTCATTCCAAAGAAAGGTGATCAAGCAGAACACAGAGATTACTGAAAAGTCTCACTAATATCAAAAATGAGTAAAGTATGGCTGAAGATTATTGAGCTGTGACTAACAATGTTTTGTGAGGCTTTTCTAGTGCTGGCCTTGTAACTCCTACCCAGGTCATCCAGCAGGACAGTGTGATAGTGCAGTCGAGGCCCACTAAGAGGACAGGTCAGTATCTCCTTAAGTGAGAGCTCATTCCAGAGCAGTCAGGGAGATTTGGCCACCACCAAGGAAGAACGGCCTTGAGCTGAGAGAGCATTCTTTGGGTGCAGGATCACTGTGCTGTAAAGCTCTTGGAAGCAAGTGCTAGACAGAGTGCCAGCTCAGAGCTGGTGGCAGGAGAGACCTAGCAACAAGAGACATTATGGTGGGCTTCCCAGCCACAAAGGCAGAAAGCTGAGTGTGCCTTTGGTCAGAGGCTGAGGGCCAGGTAGAGCCCTGCCTTCAGGAGGTGGGCAGAATAATCTGTGAGGAAACACAGAATGGAACTCCTATGGAAAATCTGGCATCTCTTTGAAGTCCGCAGCTGGAAGTAATACAGAGACCCTGAGGTCCTCTGTAAATAGTGGGGCCAAAGCTATCATCAAGCAATAAAGGATAAAAAGAGCAAAGCATTAATAACATCCTGGGACACTGAGATAAGTCCGAGCCCCCAAATTATGTAAATTACCTCAAGGTTGTTTTTCAGAACAAACCAGATGGAAGCAACTCTAAGGTCATGCACAGAAACTCCCACTTCAATAGCTACATGTCCTTCCAATGGGAGCACTAGACAGCCAATCAGGACCTGGTGATGAAACAAAAGAACCAAGAAACTGCATGCACAACACCCTCTAAGAAGTCCTGCTACCATTCCCAGACAGCCCCCAAGAACGGAACTCTCTAGATCCTGTAACTGATTCAATCCCAAGTGACCTGGTTCGGGTTCAGGAGATCAGAGCAGCAATTTCTGTCTCCAGACGGGAGGATAACTGGGCCACCCATCCCCCAGGCACCAGGACGCAACCTTCACGGCAGCAAAACTTACTAAGTCCAAGTACCTCACAGACAGGGAAGGGCTCAGTCTCTGTGAGTGGGGCAAGACCTGGTACAAAGCTTGTAGGGTTCCTTATATTGGTAAGGGTAACAGGTAGTGTCATAGTCAGGAGGGGTAGGCAGGAAACAGCCTTTGGTTTCTGTTTTAGGGTTATACGTCAGCAACTGCATGAGGGAGCCCCTCCTGAAGAGTAAGATAATGATACGGAGATAGGAATAAAAAATAGGGGCTAACTCATTTCCAGATCATCGGCCTGAGGTGGTATCCATACATAGCCACATCTCAAACTGCCAGGAGAAATTGTTACATCTGCAATTACCCTTTTCAAATGCTGATTGGGTATTTAGCAATCATATGATGAGGTGGTCTATGGTGGTGATCAGGGTCCCTGGCTACCCTTGTTTCTTCCCCCTTGAGTAGACACGGGCCTGAAATCCTGAAGGAAATGTGGGAAGTTGACTGGCTCTGGCTACTTCCTGCTGTTTGGGGTTATAGTCCTGCCTGCCCGTCAGACCCATGTTCCTCAAGTACCCTGTCTTGAAAACACTGAGATGCCTGATGTACCTACCGCCTAGTTGGTGGTTCTAGGGCTGCATATTCGTGTAGGAGCAAGAGATTTGCTAGGAATCTCAAGCAAAGAGCTGAAAAGAGCCAAAAGAAATCCTCTAACCTCCTGACACTACACCAAGAGATAAAAATCATGAAGGATCTATACAATCCAAATACTTTAATGCCATTTCAAGCCATAGAGAAAAACACCATCTTTGGTATACTGATGGAGTACAGAGCGGGAGGAGACTTCTGTGATCATCTAAGACTCATGGCTTCATGAGTGAAAAAAAGGCACAGAAAAAATTTTGTCAGTTAGTGTATGCCCTACAGCTGTGAAACAAGAAATGTATTGTGCACAGAGACATCAAACGAGAAAATGTGCTCTTGTATCATAGAAGGAAAACACCAAACTTGCTGAACTTTGGTTCTGGAACTGAATTCACCACAGACAGCAAGTTGAACACTTCCTGTGGGAGTCTCCCTTATTATGTTCCAGAACTCGTACCTGGATAAAAGTTCCATGGACACCCTCGTGGGTGTGTGGAGCCTGGGAGTCACCCCATATTTCATGGTAAGTGGATCTGCACCTTTTCACAGAGATGCCTTAAATGAGCTACGAAAGTGGGTACTGGAGGAAGAGTCTAATATTCCTTTCTGTATGTCTATGTCATGTGAACACTCACTGAGTCAAGTATTCGTTTGTCACCCACGTGCTCCACTTTAACCACACCACAAGGGCACCTCTTATCCAAAATCCCATTAGTCTTTGACACCACATTGAACAAGCCACAGAGCCACTTATCATTTCCTGTTGAAGAGGAAATCTATGTGGGACACTACCAACTCCTAAGAACCACTGGCAAGGGGACTGTTTTAGTCACCTAGTACTGCTCTAACAGAAAATACTACAGTGGATAGTTTCACGAAGACAAACTTTATTGTCATAGTCCTGGAAGCCATAAATCTGTTCCTAAGTTATAAGTCCACTCAACAAGAGAAATTATCATAGTACGGTGGGTAGAGTCTAAATTCAAGGAGAGCATCTTTGCACAGGAACCTCAGGTCCAAAGGATGCGCTCTGCTCTCGGTGCTGCCGTCTTAGTGGCACGAGGTTCCCAATTCTCTGTGCTCACTTCTCTCCCATATGTTCCACAGCTGGTAACTTGAGTCCTGCCTCACCAGGACAACTGCTGCCCAGTCTCCATCATCAGTTATCACAGAGGCAGGATTCACAATACATAGGAGGAATGGCACCATACTGGGACTCATAGCCAAGTGAAATCAATATATACGTTCTTGGGGGGACACAGCGCAATCCATGACAGCTACACTGGCCAGAGTCAATTTTCTCTGGCACATCAACACTGCCAAGAGGTAGCCAAGAGAAGAGCTGAAAAGAGGCAACAGACATCCTCCAACCTCCAAACACTAGACCCACAGATAAAAATCATGAAGGCTCTGCATCCTTGAAGAATTTTATGGGGTTTCAGGCTGTAGAGAATAACAACATCTTTGGTACAGTGATGGAGTACACAACTACAGGTGTCTTGTGTGATCATCTGGAAACTCATAGCTTCATGAGCTACAAAGAGCCCCCCCAAATATTCTGCCAATTACAGCTGGCCTTACAGGTTTGCAACAACTGTTGTACATAGGGATACCAAATCAGAATATGCGGTCTTGGATGAGAGAAGGAACATTAAACTTGCTGACATTGGTAGTCTGAGAACTGAATTCACCAATGGGAGCAACCTGAACACTTTCTATGGTAGTCTCCATTACTGTGCCTAGAACTCCTACAAGGAGAAAAGTACCACGGACCCCCTTGGATGTGTGAAGCCTGGAAATCACTGTAAACTTCAAGGTAAGTGGATCTCTGCCTTTCTAAGGAGAGACTTTAACTGAGCTATCAACTCAGGTATTAGAGGAAGGATATGACTTTCCTCTCCACATGTCTACACTATGTGAACACTTGCTAAGCCAAATAGTGATCTGTGACTCAAGAAAGACAGCCCTATCAGAGGACCTGCTAAAATTTATATACAGGAATATGGATGATGCAGACAAACAAAAGGTGTATGTGAAGCCCCTCCCAGACTATGAGGACCCCTGATGAATTGAGGCCAAAGTGAACACAGGTGAAAGGCAGAAAGAATTTCTTGACCCGCTGTTGAACCAAAAATACAGTGACGTGGTGGGCACCTATCTGATTCCAGGTTACAACACATCTGAGATGGACAGTCATGCCAGTACCGTGGAACCCCAGGGTGCAGCACATTGCACTGATAGCCACACACCTTTCTCACTCCATGAGGTGCATCCTACCATCTATGCCAAACCCAAACGACATAGTTACAATGTACCTGTGCACTCCCACCTGTGACTACTGTTTCTACAATATTTTGAAGAGTCTACCACATAGAAGGAAAGGAGTCTCCACCATATGTGTTTCTCCCTGCATCTCCCTGACACTCTTTCCTGTACCAACAACCTAGGAGAGCCTGGACAGAGCCCAACCCAACCTGGGGACTGTGTCCCAACATAAGAATAGTGTGGAAACACAACCCAGTGTAATTCCCACATGTGTTTCTGTGGCTACCTCCTCTGCCCAGACCATCGTTAAGAATGGTAGAGCCCCAGTGGAAACTGGTTTTGCACAGGGAGTGTCATAACTAAGATCCTTAAATGACAAGCAGCTGCAGGAGGTATCTGACCAGACTGTGACCCCAGCCCCTTCCCAGGTCAACAGCCAGGACCAGCAGAGTGCCACCACGATGCACTTTAGGCTCAGAAGAAGGTATCATTGTTGTATCTGTATCAACAGGGAACCCCAGACTGTGACCTCAGCCTCTCCCTCTGTCACTTTGGGAGTCACCTTGTATTTCATAGTAAATGGACTTCTGCCTTTTCATGGAGAAACCTCAACTGAGCTACGAAAGCAGGTATTGCAGGAAGAATATGATACTGCTTTCCACATATCTACACCATGTAAACACTTTCTGAACCAAAGATTTGTGACACAAGAAAGACAACCACGGTCAGAGCACATTCTAGAGCATCTACACTCAAGGTAAACACTAAACAAAAACAGAAGGTGGATGTGTAGCCATTCCTGGACCACGAGGACCCCAGGTGCATTGAGGCCACAGTGAACATGGATTACAGGCAGAAAGAGAGTCATGGCTCACTCTTCAATCAAATACAGAATAATGTGATGGGCACCTATCCGATCCTAGGTCACAACACATCTGAAATGGGGTGTCACGCCAGTACTGAGAAACTTCAGACTACAGCATACAGCACTGATAGCCACACAACTGTCTAATCCTGTGAGGGACATCCTACTATCCATAGTAAACCCAAACAACATGGTTACAGGGAACCTGCCATCCCCGCATATGGCTACTGTTACTACAGTATTTTGAAGAATCAAGCTGATCAAAGGAAAGGGTCCTCCACGGTTATGTGCTTCTCCCTCCATCTCCCCTGCAACATCCTTTGTGCACCAACAACTCGGGATAGCCTGGGCAGAGCCTCACCAAACTCTGGGACTGTGTGCCAAGGTGAGAAAGTGGGGTTCCAGAACCCAGCAGAGTCCCCGCCTGTGTTTCCATGGCTGCTACCTCGGCTCAGACCATCAGTGAGAATGATAGATCCCCAGGGGAAGCCAGTTTCCTATACGCAGTGTTACAACTTAAAGGATGAGTTCACACGGGAGCGAACTGACCAGACTTGACCCCAGCCTCTGCCTCTCTCATCCTCAGAGTTACCCTGTACGTCACGGTAAGTCGATCTCTTCCTTTTCATGGACAGACCTTCACTGAGCCACAAAATCAGGTAATGTAGGAAAAACATGATACTCTTTTCACATGTATACGTCATGTGAACACTCGCAGAGGAAAACAGTCATTCATGACCAAGGAAAATGAGCCAGCCCTATCAAAGGACATGCGAGAACATCCATGGATACAGATGAATGAAGGAGAAAAACAAGATGTGCAGCCACTTCTAGACTTTGAGGAATGCCCAGTGAACTGAGGCCAAAGGCAACATGGGTTACAGGCAGAAATAGATTCTTAACTCACTGCTGAAAGAAAAATACAGTGATGTGATGGGCACCTACCTGATTCTAGGTCCCAACACATCTGAGATGGAGAGTCAGGCCAGTAGCACGGAACCCCAGTGTGCGGCACACTGCACTGACAGCCACACATCTTTCTCAACCCATGAGCTACATCCTACCATCCATGCTAAATCCAAACAACGTACATACACAATACCTGCCATTCCCACCTACGACTACTGTTTCCATAACGTTTTCAACAATCTAGCTGATAAAAGGAAGGGGGCCTCCATCAAATGTGCTTCTCCCTGTGTCCCTTGTAACGTCCTTCCTGCCCCAACAACCCAGGTTAGCCTGGGCAGAGTTCAACCAAAACAATGAGTTGCGTTCCAAGGTTAGAAAAAGTGTGATGGTGGAATCCAGCGGGTTCATGGTGTGTGCTTCCACGGCTGCCTCCTCCACCAAGACCATCAGTAAGGATGGCGGAGCCCCAGAAGAACCCAGTTTCCCACAGGGAGTGTCACAACTAAGATCCTTCATTGATGAGCAGATATGGGAGGGACCTGACCAGATGGTGAACCCAGCCTCTCCCTCTGTCCCTGGGAGTCACCCTGTACTTCATGGTCAATGGATCTCAGCCTTTCCAGGGAGAAACTTTAACTGAGCTACGAAAAGGGGCGGTGCCTGAAGAATATAATAGTCCTTTTCCACATGTCTATGCCACGTGAACACTTATTGAGCCAAATACTCACTGGTGACCCAAGAAAGAAAGGCACATCAGTGGACATCTTAGGATATCCACAGATGAAACTGATGACGAAGAAAACAAAAGGTGTATGTGTAGCCACTTGGAGATTGTGAGGACCCCTCATATTGAAGTCACGGTGAACAGGCAGGAAGAGACACACTACTCACTCTTGAATCAAAAATACAGTCACGTGAAGGGCACCTATCTGATCAAAGCTCACAACAGATATGAAATGGAGAGTCACACCACTACCAAGAATCCCCAGGCTGCAGCACAGTGCACTGACAGACACACACTCTTTCATCCCATGATGAACATCATACTAACTGTGCTAAACTGAAATGGAGTCGTTAGACCGTCCCTTCCATTCCCACTTATGACTACTGTTCCTGCAAAGCTTGGAAGAGTCTAGCTGATAGAAACAAAGGGGTCTCCATGGTACGTGCTTCTCCCTGAGTCTCCCGTGCAGCATCCTTCTTCCTGCACCAACAACCTGGGATCGCCTGGGCAGAGTCCAATTAAACCATGAGGACTGTGCGCCAAGGTGACAAAAAACGTGGTGCCACAACCCAGCACAGTCCTCGCAAGAGTTTCTGTGGCAACCTTCTTAGCCCAGACCATCAATAAGAATGATGGAGCCCTAGTGGAGAACACTTTCTGCCAGCCTCTCCTTCGGTCAACAGCCAGGACAAGTAGGGTGTCACTGGGAGATTCTTTAAACTCATAACTTCGTTGGAATTTCATCAAAAGGGAACAAAAGCTATGTGACAGCAAAGTTGTAGAAGAGACCCTCAAATCTCAAGAGGCCAAGCACCAGTCTCTCAAGTTTAAGTGGAGGATCAAAATCACCAGTTCCATGGAGCCCAACGAAACGAAGCGGGAGGATCCGCCAAGTGGTGGACACCCACCGACAAGTACACGCTGCTGTGTATGAGCAGCACATGAGGACTGCAGGACTTTGCTCAGTGGAGGATGGAATTGTGCACACTGCCCCTGTGGACTCTCAACCAGGGAAAGGGGAGAGAATTTCAGGCATCTCTGAGGCCTTCAATAGCATCGCCTCGAAAATGAGCAGGGAGCATGTACTTTGCAATGCTGACAGCAGTTGCCTGGGACAAATGAGGAGTTCACACATAGAAGCTCCCACATGATCAGGCAGTGTTGTTGTACATAGTCACTATGAGTTGGAACCTACTCGAGGGGAGCAGTGTTTTGTTCTGTTGTACACAGAGTCACTATGAGTTGGAACCTACTCGAGGGGAGCAAACCACGTAACAATGCCACAAGAGGAATTCAGAAGAGATCAACTGAGACATGCTCCCCGTCCCCCAGGCACCAGGATGCTACCTTCATGGCAGCAAAATGTATTAAGTCAATGTACCGTAAAGACAGGGAAGGGGTCAATCTCTATGAGTGGGGAAAGGCCTGGTACAAAGCTTGCAGGGTTCCTTATATTGGTAAGGGTAAAAAGTACTCTCCTAGTCAGTAGGGGTAGCTAGGAAATAGCCTTTTGTTTCAGTTTTAGGGTTATACATCAGCAACTGCATGATGGGTTCCCACCTGAAAGAGAAGATAAATGGTATCGTGACAGGATTAACACAGGGGATAGGTCATTTCTAGACTATCCTCCTGAGGTGGTACCTGTATATAGCCACATCTCAAACTGCCAGGAGGTCACAACTGCAATTACCCTTCTCAAACATTGATTGTTTAGTGAACACATGATGAGGTGGTCTGTGGTGGCGATCAAGTTCCCTAGCTACCTTGGTCACTTCTCCCTTGAGGAGACATGGGCCTGAAATCTTGAAGGGAATGTGGGACGTCGACTCGCTCTGGCTACTTCCTGCTGTTTGGGGTTGTAGTCCTGCCTACCCGGCAGACCCATGTTCCTCAAGTACCCTGTCTTGATAACAGTGGGATGCGTGATCTACCTACTGCCCCGCTAGGGGTCATAGGCTGCATATCCTTGTAGGACCATGAGATTCACTAGCAATGGTTGTAACTTAGAGCCATGTCTTTTATCTTAGAAGCCAAATTCAAGATGTGCTGTATGTTGTCGTGGACCCAGCCAGACTTATTAACATAAAAACAACACTGTTCCTTGAGACATAGGCAGGTGCTGTCCTCAGCTTCTGTTAAAAGGTCAAGGGAATCAATGTGGGACACTATCACCAGCTAAGACCATCGGCAAGTGGACGTGGGTCAGAGGCAAGTTTTCTTGGCACATCATCAAGGGCGAAGAGGTAGCCAAGAAGATTTGAGAAGAGCCCAGAGACATTCTCCAACCTCCTGACACCATACCCAGAGTTAAGTATCACAAAGGGTCTCCAGGATCCAAATATTTTAATGCTGTTGCAAGTCATAGAGAATAAGAACGTCTTTGGTATAGTGATGAAGTACGTAACCGCAGGGGACTTACTGATCATTTATAGACTCATGACTTCATGGGCCAGAAAGAAGCCCCCAAAATATTCTGCCAATTAGTGTTGGCCCTACAGGTTTGTCACACAACTGTGTTACACATGGGGTTATCACACCAGAAACCATGTACTTGGATGAGAGAAGAAACATCAAACTTGCCGACATTGATTTGGGAACTAAATTTACCAAAGGGAGTGAGCTGAGTACTTTCTGTAGCAGTCTCCATTGTTATGATCAGAACTCCTACAGGGAGAGAAGTACTACGGACTCTCTTGGACGTGTGGAGCCTGGAAGTCACCCTATACTTCATGGTAAGTGGATCTCTGCCTTTTCATGGAGAGACTTTAACTGAGCTACCAAAGCATGTACTGGGGGAAGAACATGACATTGCTTTCCATGTGTCTATGCCACGTAAATGCTTGCTAAGCGAAATATTCATTTGTGACACAAGAAAGACAGGCACATCAAAGGACACGCTAGAACAGCCACAGATGAATATGGATAACGAAAAACACAAAAGCTGGATGTGCAGACACTCCCAGGCTATGAGGATCCTCAGTCCATTGAGGCCATGGGGAACATGGGTTACAGGCAGGAACAGATTCAGGACTCTTGAATCAAAAGTACAGTGAGGTCATGGGAACCAATCTGGTTCTATGTTCCAACATATCTGAGATAACAGACTCATGCTAGTCCCGTGGAACTAACCCCAGAGTGCAGCATGCTGCACTGATAGTCAGGCCTCTTTCTCATCCCATGAGGTATATTCTACCATTCATGCTAAATCCAACTGACGTAGTTACACCGTTCCTGCCATTCCCACCTATAACTTCTATGATGCTCCAAAGAGTCTAGCAGAAAGAAGGGAAGGGGATTCTATGGTATATGCTTCCTCCTCAGCCAAGTCCTTCATGCACCAACAACCCAGGATAGCCTGGGCAGAACCCAACCAAACCTCAGGACTGAGTCCCAAGCTGAGGAAAAATGCAGTGTCACAAGCCAATAGATTCCCTGTGTGTGTTTCCATGGCTGCCTCCTCCACCAAGACCATCAATAAGAATGGTGGAGTCCCAGCGGAAACCAGTTGCCCACGATCCTTATTGATGAGCAGGTCTGGGAGGTACCTGAGCAGACAGTGAACTCAGCCTCTCCCTCTGTCACTGGGAGTCACCCTGTACTTCATGGTAAGTGGATCTCAACCTTTCCATGGAGAAACCTTAACTGAGCTACAAAAGGAGGCACTGGAGAAAGAACACGAAATTCCTTTCTACATGTCCATGCCATGTGAACACTCATGGAAAAAATACTCATCGGTGACCCAGGAGAGAGAGCCACTTCAGAGGACATCCTAAGACATCCAGAGATGAACACTAAGGATGAAGAAAACAGAAGATGTAGGTACAGCCACTCCCAGACTATGAGGACACCTGGTGTATTGAGACCACAGTGGACATGAGTTAGAGACAGGAATAGATTCATTACTCATCCTTGAATCAAAAGCACAGTGACATAATGGGCACCTATCTCATCGTAGTTCACAACACCCATGAAATAGAGTCATGCCGCTACCAAGGATCCCCAGGCTGCAGCACACTGCACTGACAGCCACACTTTTCTCATCCCATGACGGACATCCTTCCACTCGTGCTAAACGCAAACGGGGCTCTTATACCATACCTGCCATTCCCACCTACGACGACTGTTTCTACAATGCTTTGAAGAGTCTAGCTGATAGACAAGGGGGTCTCCATAGTATGTGCTTCTTCCTAAGTCTCCCTGGCAAAGCCCTTCCTGCACTAACATCCCAGGATAGCCTGGACAGAGCTCAACCAAACCTGGGGACTTTGTGGCATGGTGAGAAAAACTGCAGAGCAACAATCTAGTAGACTACATATGTATGTTTCCATGGCTGCCTCCCCCATCCAGATCATCATGAAGAAGGATGGAGTCCCATGGGAATCCAGTATCCCACATGGAGGGTCACAGCTAAGATCCTGTAATGGTGAGCAGGTGTGGAAAGTACCTGATCAGACTGTGTCCCCAGCCTCTCCCTGAGTCAACCGGGGATTCACCTGCACATCATGCTAAGTGGATCTCTGATTTTTGATGGAAAGACCTTCACTGAGCTGTGAAAACAGGTATAAAAGGTATAATACGATATTCTTTTCCACAGGTCTACACCATGTTAACACTTCCTGAGCCAAATAATCATTTGGATCCAACAAAGAGAGTCACATCAGAGGACAACCTGGAACTTCTATGGATGAAGATGGATGATGAAAAGAAACAAAATATGTATGTGCAGCTACTGCCAGACAATGAATACCCCTAGTACACTGAGCCTGTGTTGAACTTGGACTATAGGCGGGAAGAGATTCAAGACTCATTCTGGAATCAGAACTACAATGACGTGGTGGTCATCAATCTGATCCTAAGTCATAATCAGCTGAGATATACAGTCATGCCAGTACTGTGGAACCCCAAAGTGCAGCACATGGCACTGATAGCCACGCACTTCTCTCAATCCATAAGAAATATCCTCCTGCCCATTCTAAAGCCAAACAAGTTAGTTACAATGTACCTGCCATTCCCATCAATGACTACAGTTATTTGAACTGTCTAGCTGGTAGAAGAAGCTCTACGCTTCTTCAGACTCCGTTACAAAGCCCTTCCCACAACAACTACCCACAACAACTTCCCACAACAACAGAAGAGCCTGGGTAAACCCCAACCAAACTTAGGTATTGTATGCCAAGCTGAAAAATAGTGTGGAGACACAAGCTAGGAGAGTCCTCACATGTGTTTCTGTGGCTGCCTCCTCCATCCAGACCATCAAGAAGAATGGTGGAGTCCCAGTGGAAACCAGTTTCCCACAGAGAGTGTCCCACTAAGAGCCTTCAATGATGACCAGGTACGGGAGGTGTCTGACTAGACTGTGACCCCAGCTTCTCCCTCTGTCCATAGCCAGCGAACAGCATTGTGCCACTACGAGGTTTTTAAGCTCATGAGAAGATAACTTGATCGTCCATGTGTCAAAAGGAAGGGAAGGTTTGTGACCACAGTGTTGTAGTGAGATACTCAAACTTGAGAGAGAAAGCCACGCTCTCTGAAGTCCACATGTTGTTGTTAGGATCCATTGACTCGGTTCCAGCTCATAGCAACCCTACGCACAACAGAATGAAACGCAGCCCGGTCTGGTGCCATGTCTACCATCGTTCTTATGCTTAAGCCCATCTTTGCAGCCACTGTCAATCTACTTCATCAAGGGTCTTCCTCTTTTTTGCTGACCCTCCACTCTATTAAAAATGATGTCCTTCTCCAGGGACTGAGCCCTCCTGACAACATGTCCAAACTATGTGAGACACAGACTCACCATTTTTTGCTTTCAAAGAGCACTCTGGTTGTACTTGTTCAGAACAGACCTGTTTGTTCTTTCAGCAGTTTGTGGTACACTCAAAAATTCTCCAATATTACAATTAAAAGGCAGCAGTTCTTCTGTCTGCCTTGTTCACTGTCTAGTTTTTACACGCATATGGTGCTATTGAAAAAACCACGGCTTGGGTCAGGCACACCTTAGTCATCACGGGGACATCTTTTCAATAACTGAAAGAGGTCCTTTGAGGCAGATTTTTCCAATGCAACGTGTCTTTTCATTTCTTCAGTGCTGCCTCCATGAGCACTGACTGTGGAACCAAGTACAACAGAATCCTTGACAACTCCAATCCTTTCTCCACTTATTACAATGTGCTTACTGGCCCAGTTGTGAGGATTTTTGCTTTCTTGATGTTAAGTTGCAATCCACATTGAAGGCTGTGGTCTTCCATCTTCCTCAGTGTTTCATATCCTCTTCACTCCCAGCAAGTAAGGTGATGTCATCTGCATAACACAAGTTCTTAATCCAATCCTGAAAACTCGTTCTTCATCTAATACAGGTTATGATACCTTATTTTGTCTTCTTGAGGATGAAAGCCACCAGTGCTATGAAGCCCAAGTGGATGATGGGGGATACCTGGCAATCGCTGGATGCCAATGGCCATGAGTGCAATCTCATCGACAAGTACACGTTACTGTGTATGAACGGTGTGCCCGCACAGCAGGACTTTGTTGAGTGGAGGGCAGATGTGTGAATCCTGCTTTGCTGGACTGTCAGTGGGCTCAAGCCCAGTGCCGTCAAGTTGGATCCGACACAGAGCGACCCTATGGGCTACAAGTGAAGAGAATTTCAGGCATCTCTGAGGCCCTCCATAACATGGCCTCAAAAATTTCCAGGGAGCTCACACTTTTAAAGGTGCTAGAAGTTGCCAGGGACAAAAGAGCAGTTCACAGAGTTAAGCTCCCACAGGATCGTGCAGTGTTTCCTTCTGCTGTGCACAGGGTCACCATGAGTTGGAGCTTACCTGACAGCGCCTAATAACATAACAACATGTAACAGGAATTGATGGAATACTAACTGGGATGTTTCAATGAGCGGAAGCAGTTTTGGAAGTCCTCACTTGTCTATACCCAGAAATCTGGAGGACACCTACCTGGCCAATCAACTACAAGTGACCATTTCATGCACCCATTCCAAAGAAATGTGATCCAACACAACATGAAGATTACTGAAGAACATTGTTAGAACTACACGAGTAAAATTCTGCTGAAGATCACTGTGCTGTGATTAATGACTTTTGTCGGAGGCTTTTCTAGCCACGGTCTTGTAAATCCCACCCAGGTGAGTGGGCAGAACAGTGTGACAGGGTAACTGAGGCCCACCAGGAGTATTGGTCAGTTTCTCCTTGAGAGGGAGCCCATTTTAGAACAGAGAGGATGATTCTGCCACCACCAAGGAAGAACGGCTTTGAGCTGACAGTACATTCTTCGGGCCTGGGATCACAGGGTTATAGAGCTTTTGGAAACAGGTGCTAGAGAGAGCCGAGAAGTGGTGGCAAGACAGACCTGGCAACAGGAGACACCATTATCGGTTTCCCAGTCCACAAAGACAGAAAGCTAAGTACTTTTGAGCAGTGGCTGAAAGCCAGGGAGAGCCTGCCTTTGGGAGGTGGGCAGAGTAGTCTGTGTGGAAACATACTATGGAAACCACTTTTGAGTCAACCAGCAGTGGGGAGTGAGACAGAGAGCCTGAGGGCCTCTGTAAAGGGTGACCAAAGCTATCAATAAGCAGGAAGAGAAAAAAGATCCAAGGATTTATAAAATCTTGGGACACTGAGGTAAGTACCAAACGATCATGCAAATTTCCTTGTTTGTCAGAACAAATCACATGGAACCCACTCCAGGCATCCAAAGAAAGTCCCACTTCAACCGCTACATGTCATTCCAATGAGGGCACCAGGGAGCTGTGATCAGGACCAGGGAACTGAACCAACTAACCAAGGAAACTGCATGTGCAAGACCCCATAGTAAGTCCTGCTACTAGTGCCAGAAACCCCTGTGGCAGGAACTATCGAGATCCTGTAACTACTCAGACTCCAAGTGGCCTGGTTCAGGTTTGGGGAGTTCAGGCTAGCAAGTGTAGTCTCTTGATGGGCAAAAAGCTGGGCTCCCTTAGCCCTAGGCATGAGGATGTAATCTTCATGGCCGCCGAGTTTTACTAAATGAAAGTACCTTGCAGAGACGGAATGGGTCAGTGTCCAAGAGTGGAGAAGGATCCAGTACAAAGCCTATACCAACATCAAAACCAAACTCAGTATCGTCAAGTCGACTGCAACTCACAGCAACCCATGTAGGGTTCCCTTTATTGTTGAGGGTAAGGGGTGGTGTCATAGTTGGTAGGGGGAGGTGATGACACAGCCCTACGTTCTGGTTGTAGGTTTACACGTCAGTAAATGCTTTATGGGACCCCTCCTGAAGAATATAGTAATGGTATGGACACGGACAGAAACACAGGCTATGTCATTTCTAGGTCATCCTCCTGAGGCGATACACATGTGTGAGCACGTCACAAACTGCCAGGAGGAACTGTTTCATGGGCAATTACTTATCGGAAGCATTGACTGGGCACTGAGTGACATATGATGAGGTGGTCTGTGGTAGCGATCAGGTTCCCTAGCTTTCCCCCTTGAGGAGACGTGGGCCTGAAATCTTGAAAGGAATGTTGGAAGTTGATTTGCTCTGGCCACTTCCTGCTGTTTGAGGTTATGGTCCTGTCTACCCCTCAGACTTGTGTTCCTCAAGTGCCTAGGAGAGAAAACATGGAGCCGCCTGATCTGCCACCTGTTTGGCAGGTGGGTACAGGCTGGTATCCTTGTAGGACCAGGAGTTTAACTTGGAGTTGTTTTAGCCTGGAGCCACGTCTGTTATCTTAGAAGCTGGATTCAAGCTGTGCTGTATGTTGTCCTGGACCTGGATAGATTTATGAACATAAAAACAACACTGATCCTTGAGATACAGCAAGCACCTCCTTCTGCTGTTAAAAGGTTGAGACTTTTCTGCTCTGCAGGGCTACTCCCACCAGACAGTCCCCTTCTTTCTGGAGCAGAAGGAGGGCTTTCCACATCCTCTCCACTCATCTCCAAAAAGATGAGCACTTACACTCATCTAAGGCCTTCATTAAAAGTGTAAAAAGACCACGTACAGAGTGGGAAACAAGTTTTGGCTACCACACATATGTCCGTTAGACATATGTCCTCTCTAATCTACAAAATACTGCAGAATAGCAACAAAAAGACAAGCAACCCAGTTAACAAATGGACAAAGGACATAAACAGGCACTTCACTGCAGAAGGCGTACAGGATGCTAACAGAAAATGCAAAGTCATGGTGAAGAAGCACAGAACGAGGAAAGCAACTACCAGATGGACATGGCAGCAGATGGTTAGAGACAGAATAGAGATGGCACCCAATCAGAAGGAAGTCACCAACTCGAAGTACCAGAAGATAAGACTTATCCACTGGACGATAAGGGCCAGAACTAAGTCAATAACTTGTTTTACACATTACGATAAAAATTCAGCACTCTGGACTTGGGCTGTGCAATCTCCTCCTGAGAGTCCATGCCCATTAGTCTGCTGATGTGCTCTGACCTGATCCTGGATTTGGTCAGGTTCATCCTCGAAGCCTTGGTTGAAGTCATTGTGGCAGTGTTCTGTTGGTGCTGGAAGCCCTCATGATGTCCTGTCTGAGTACCTCTGAGACACCTTGAAATCACAGAATCCCACTCCAGACTCTGGTGACACCTGCAGAGTGAGAGCACAGCAAATCTTCAAATTCATTAGCGTGAAACCTGCTTTTAGGGAAGCGGAGGTGATGACTTAGTAACACCAAGACTAACCTTGCAGTCCCGGTGCAGCTTGGTCTGAACCTGCATGTGGTTTTTAATTAATGTAACCAATGCAGCCTTTGGGGGCACTTTGGGGTGCTAGCACCTTTCCCTGTCTGTGCTGGAGTGTGTGTGTTTTTAACCAAAATGTAGGAGTTAAGTGTGTTTTTAACCAAGAGATTAAATCAAGCGTAACACTAATGCCAAGCTTCACAGTCATGTATTTCCGCTTGTGGTCCCCGATACTTCCCCAGGTGCTCACGACAGTCACTGTCTCCAAAGCAGAAATGGCACCTAAGATAAAACACAGCCCGAGCCACGGGGTGTTCACAAACCAGTTTTTGTTTTTTCCAAAGCTCAAGGTTCCCAAGGATACCCAGAGGCAGCAGCCTGTGTGAGTAACCCCAACTTTCATGAAGGCCAGAATTCAAGATTCCAGAAGAACTTTGTCTATCTCTTTCACTGTGTCCTCTTTTGGGCCACAGTCTCACTATGGATCTTTGATAAAAATCTGCAGTAAACGGTAATTCAACACTATGTGGTTTGTAAGCTCTCAGTTACCTTACAGTGAAGAAGGAAGCAGAATAAAAACACTCAACAATTATATTACATCAACTGCCTGAAATAACCAATAGAGCTATGACCCTACACCCTTTGAATGAGGAAAGAAATCTCAGGAAGCATTTGTTGATGTACGAGCAGTATCAGCACCCGGTTTCCATGTGCCTCGACGGTAACTGCATTCTATCAAACCTCTGATTCATGTGAATACAATACAGCAACATTTATCTATAAACCACTCCGTGACAGAAGAGGAAATCTAATGTTACTCTAACTTGTAAAATCATAGCTCAAACTTCAGACACTTCTGGTTATGATACTTACAACTCTGCTAGGTTTCCCAGTAAGAATTTCTAGTCTGAGAGTTACAAATCTAACCCATTAGTTCAATAATTGAAGAGAAAGAAAAACTGCTTCCTAAATCTAGAAAATATGAGTAGTAAGCCCACAGAAGCCCATGGTATCTTTTCATTTCCTCAGTCACGTGCAGTTACTTCCTGTTCTGCCTGGTCCTACGTCAGCCGCGGTCTTCGAGCCCATCGTTTCCTTTGCACGAGCTTCCAAAATCTCGACTCCGAGTTCTCTTCACGTGTCAAATTCCCTTTTGGTTGAGATACACTGCTCAAACGTTTTCAGAAAATCAGCAAAGTGAAACCTTATCTGTAGATGACAAAACATAACATGCCCATGATTAATGTGTAAAATAAATACTCCTAAGAGTCAAAGACCTGATACAAGTTCATTTCAAGCAAAATACAAAGGCCAAATCAATCTGTCAAAAAAAACTTTACAGAATATTTCTAAACATAACCATATTTTTCAATAAGTTCAGCTAGCATACACAATAATCCTGAGGCAAATACCACACAGCCAGCATACACCATAATCATTTATACATCAAGACTGTCAAGTCTCTAAATACCTAAATAGTATAAACATCAACTCATAGGTAAATAATTCAAATTTCCGGTTAGAACATTTGGTTTGACGAGGCTGAGTTAAAAAACAAATTCTAGTCAGGTTAGCAACTAAGAAATAATAATAAAATTATGACAGAATATTACACATTTGTTAGATAATGTTAGGCAAAACAGAAGGGGAAATTACTACCATACATTTGTAACCCAACAAGAATCAGGCCCTGCTCTTCCTATTTCCCTGTTCCACATGATTTCTTAAGGAAAGCCCTCCAGCATTTTACCTTTATAAAAAGATACCTGGGATTACCCAAGAAGTTTCTGATGTGTCAGGAGTTTACTACAGGCTATCAAGAAACAATACAAAAGTTATTTAACTAAAGATCGTTCAATAAAAAACCTTAACATTCTCTTCTATTGTTGCAATTCCTGCAGCTTGGTATTTGACTCAGAAGTCTAATTCTAATAAGAAGACAAACATTTGCCTTTAAGGGAGTTTACATAAAGAATAATTAAACCTTTCTTCAGAAATCAGAGAAAACTTTGTTATTTTAATAACACAATTCTTCGTTTTATATTTTATCTACTATCAAAGCTCTTAAAAACCTCACAAATTAAATGGTTCAGCTTTTGTCAGACAAAGGAAACTTTTGATCATATCAAACAAGTATTTCTGAATAAATCTTATAGCGTAGCCCTTTAAATAGCAAAGAAGAATTTACTCACTAACAGAACACATATGTATGAGTACATGTACACACACACAGACACACAAGGTCTGACAATTAAGTTCACAAACTCAACATATAAAAACTGTTACATGTGAAATTTATACGTGAATGTACATTTTCACTCAGTTATGTTAAAAAAAAAAACTGCTACATGTGATATATGTCAAGCAAACCTACAAACTTAATTGTTCTAAGTGCTACATACCTTGCTCCTGAATTATCACTATGGTTACCTTCAAAATACTCCCTTTGGGAGCTATGAACCAACACCAGCGCCTAGTCCATCCTTCAAAGTAACTTTGGAACTCTTTTACTGGAATGGCCGTCGCACACTGTGGCATAGTGGGGCAAGCTCATGAACCTAAATATATAGTTGTCTGAGCGGTTTTTAGCCAGCACACAGATAGTTGTATTGGAACACCCTCCCTGCTCACCTGATCTGGCCCCCAGTGACTTTTTTCCTTACCCACAGATAAAGGAAATATTGAAAGAAGGACATTTTGATGACAATCAGGACATCAAGAGCAACACAATGACAGCTCTGATGGCCTTTCCAGAAAAAGAGTTCTAAAACTGCTTTGAAGGGTGGACCAGGCTCTGGCATCGGTGCAGAGCTTCCCAAGGGAGTACTTTGAAGGTGACCGTAGTAATATTCAGCAATGGGTTACAAGGACCAACAACTGAGTCCATGAGGTCATCCCAAAAAAGTGCTCCAAATCTCACTGCTGAATATCACTATCGTTACCTCCAAAGTACAGTTGGGGGTCCCAGCTGAAATTTGGGGTTCCCTTCATGGTCACCAATATGTTTTCATCAGACTGCGAAAAAGAATTTTTTGAGGAGGCTTGTCTGGGCCATGACAGAAATCTTTACTGGAAAATGAAAGCATCTGAAAGTGGGGTAGCAACAGCCTGGATAGCAGTCCTCTAGGTTCTGCCACTAAGTGAGTTTGGGGTTTAGTTCTTATAGGCCATATATGCCCGGGGTATAGCTGGTGCCAGCCAATCAGCGATGGGGCTCTGAAATACTTCCTGTTTTGGCAAGCAGGTACGTATCACCTGGCTGCACCCATATGCAGATTTCAAAAGGATTCTTCCCACAGGGCTTCTGGAATTGGCAGCAGGACTTACTATGTGGTGTCATACTTGGGCAGCTTCCTGCTCCCTTGGTGTGATACCCTGGTCCTGATGGGGGCTCTGTGGTGCTTGCATTGGAAGGGCATACAGCAGCCACCTCTGTCTCATCTGCACATGACTGAGTTGGGTCTACACAGACATCTCGGAAAAACCAGAGACAATTGAAGCAACTCATCCCCAGGTATGGGTGGCAAAATTAAGTTGATGATCACTCTGGAATGCTCCAAGGTGTGATCAGGCTGGCCCTTCTCATCCCCAACAGTATAAATTATTAACAGGGTTAACTGGGATTATCAAAACTGTAATTGTGGAAACTGTCAAAATAAGAGGGTAGACTACGGGGGGAGATGCTCCTTGATTAGTCGAGTCCCTGATCCTAAAATTCCTTCAAGGGTTTCCTATGCTGACACCTGTGAGGCTTAGAGCAAGAGAATCAACTTCTCCCAGGTGACATACATCAGAGTTCAGAAAGGATAAAGATGAGGTGATTTTTGGAGAATGTGACAAGATTATAAGGAAACTGCAGGCCACATAAAAGGCTGGTACCTGATTAAGCTGATCCTTTGGACTCTTTGCTCTATTGACGGCCTATGGGAGGGGAGAATTGTCCTCCAAATATGGAAGAACCATGGCTACAAAAGTCAAGGGGTAGATTCTGCTGTCACTGATTACTCATGGGTGGGGCCTTTCTAATCACGGTCTTGTAACTCCCCCTCAGTTGACTTGGCAGGACTGTGAAATGGTGTGTAATTGGGGCCTACCAGGACCGTGTGATGGGTTAGTTGTGGTCGGTTTTGCCTTAAAAGTGTGACAACTGCAGAGCCCAGGAAGAGGGTGGTACTACCACCAAAAAAGAACAAACAGGATCAGAAAGAGCATCCTGTGGGCACAGGATCCCCTGCTGAGAGGCTCCTGGAAGCAGGACACAGAGAGAAAGACAGAACAGTCTGTAACTCTGAAAACTTTAAGAAGCAGGGGCGTAAAAAACCCAGTAGCAGGAGACAGCACAGTGGCCTTCCCAGCCCACAAAGATCAAGCTGAGTGCCCGTGGGCAGAGACTGAGGGCCAAAAAGAAGTGTGTCCATCAGCACAGCTTCAGAGAGACTCTCCTGATGGAAGAGATGAATCCTGAGTGTTCTTTAGCCTGAATAATAACTGTTACGTCACTCAAACACCTGATCACTGTGAATGTGGTCTGTCAGTTCTTTGTGGCAACTGCAATGAAAGACTTAACTTAGCTGTCAAGGCTGTGGGAGGGATGACAGCTGTGAGAATTGGTAAGACAGCAGAGAAAAGGGTCATATCTGACCCTGCCTCATAAGACTGAACCAGCCTTGGGATGTTGATCTCGATCCTCCTTACCCTCATGAGGTTGGTGGAGGTCAGACACTGCTCCCGTGTCATTTCACAATCACTGAAAAGTGACTGCACCAGCATATCGACGGAATGGCCAGAAATTCACTCAGAACAGGATGCAGAATAAACGATACCACTGCTGATGTTAGAGAATCCTGGCTGAAACCAGAGAAGACCAGGAAGTTGTTTACCTGTGTTTCACCAACCATGTAAAGACAGCTATGTGGATGGTAACAAATTATGCCTAACACTGCCAAGAATGGGAATTCCAGAACACTTAACTGTGTTCATAAGAAACCTTTAAAAAGACCTAGAGGCAGTCACTCAAACAGAACAATGGGATACCACACGGTATCAGGCCCGGAAAACCATGTGTCTCAGACTTGTACCCTTTCACTAATCTGAGCTGTACACTGAGGAAATAATCCAAGAAGCTGAGCTATCTGAAGAAGAACACAGCACCAGGTTTGGAGGCAGGCTCATTAACAACCCGTGATGCACCAACGACACAGCCGATCTGGGGCAAAGAGAAGAGGACTTGGAGCACATACTGATGAAGATGAGAGATCACAACGAGAAAACAGAAGCCCTCACAACTGGACCAGTAAGAAACACTTATGATGAATGGACAAACTACTCAAGTTGTCGAGCATTTGCTTGCATCCACAAACAATGTCCAAGGAAGCATCACTCAAGAAATCAAAGGATGTATCGCATTCATCAAACCTGCTGCAAAATATTTCTGTCAAGTGTGAAAAGGAAAGATATCACTGCAGGCACTAAGGCATGTCCAACTCAAGTCACAGTGTTTACAGTCACCTGATATTCATGGGAAAGCTGGACAATCAATAAGGACAACCCAAGAATAACTGATGCCTTTGAATTTTGTTGTGGCCTTAGTATACTGCATGCAGCATGGACTGCCAGAGTAACAAATAAATCTCTCTTGAAAAGAAAACAGCCAAAATGTTCATTAGAAATCGCACACACCTTGGACATGTAATGAGAACGGACCAGTCCCTGAAATAGGACACTATGCTTTTGTCAGAGGGTCTGCGAAAAACAGGAAGGCCTTCGGCAAGAGGGACACAGTGGCTGCAAAAATAGGACTGGGAGTAGGACCACGCTGTTGTGCAAAGACTTGATAGGAGCCAGAATGGATTCGACGGCACCTAACAACAACAACTCCTGGAAATGACTTTTAAGGAAGACCTTGTTATCTGGCTGTGCATGCAGACGACTGAACTGACTTGTAGAATACCTTCCACTGCACTGTGCTTTCCTGTTCCAAAAGATGACTCAGTAGTGTCCACGCATATTTATCACACATTCCCACAGTACACTGGGCTTATGAAATTGCATGTTTTCATTTCCCCCATGTGGACACTGGGGAAAGTACTCAGTCTCACATCAGTAACTACAAAGATCTTGTAGGCTCTATGGACATGCTAACCCCAAACCCAATGAAAACTACTGCCATCAAGTTGATTCCAACTCACAGGGACCCTACAGACAGAGTAGAGCTGTCCCATAGGGTTTCCAAGAGTCAGCTGGTGGATTGAAAATACTGACCCTGTGGTGAGCAGTTACGCTCTTAACCACTTCAGCACCAAGGCCCCATATGCAAACTAATCTTTAAGACAGAGTTATTTGAAAACTTGCTATAATTCTGTGGTAATAAAGAAAATGCTGCATTGACATAAAGTTGATCAAGTAAAGGATCCTTCAATAACGAGGTCCCGTTTGGACACTTCACAGAGGCTGTATTTGTAAAGCCACAACACCCACATTTACCATGTTTTTTGATTAGTCTTGACAAATAGCCATGAAACGTTACATGACCCCAAAACATGTAGAAATTAAAGATTATTATAAAAATGGGTGTTCAGTTTGCCACGTACCCTATGTCTTATGTGAAATTTATGATGTACATAATTTTCCCCAGTGTGAATAATTCAATGTTTAATCAAAAAATTGAGACAACCAGGTCTGCTGCCAATCAAACCGCCTGTGCATCAAGGAACCACACGTTCCAACGAAGACATCACCACTGTCCGTCAGAGCGCATGCAGGAATCCATCCCAGTCAATTGCTCACTGAGCACAAGAACAGGGTCCTTCAATGACCACAGTTGAGCCGATTTTGCTGGGACAAGGTAGGGAGGAGATTCCAGGTGGTATCTGCCCACCATGTACCACCTGCTCTTACAAGGTCAGGGTCTTCAACAGTGGTGGAAGCCACAGCCAAAGTAACTAGGTACCAAGCATGGGCTCCACGCCCTCAGTGGCTTCCCTGAGGAGTCCCCATGGGGCCTGGTGCAGTGGACAGGACATGTAGGAGGGCTGGAAGAGGAACACTTACTCCTGGGATCAGGGGCTCAGGTTGGCAGGTGTTAGGGGGAGGGATTTCAGGTCAGAGGAACCAGAGCTCTCTGCCCATTTCTGAACTAGGTTGTTTTGTCCTTTTTGTTGGTGACTTTCAGGAGCTTTCTGGATATTCACTTTGGATACTGAACCCTTATCCCACAGACAGTTTCCAAATATCTTCTCCCACTCAGCAAATTTTGATAGTGTTCTCTGAGGCCCAGACATAATCATTTTGTTGAAGTCCCCCTTAGACCTGTGTTTTCTGTGTTACTCATTTCTTGGTGTATCTAAGAATCTACCTATGAATCAGGCACTGAAAACCCTAGGGAGCACAGGTGTCCTCTGACACACACAGGGTCACTATGGTCAGAATGTCCTGGATGGTGACTGGTTTCTTTTCTCACCTTCTCTCTGCTCCGTGTGTCCTCTCTCCCACTAAAGGTAAGTCTGTGTGACTCACTACAATTCCAGGTGGTGGGAGGAGGAGCATATAATGTCATGGCCAAAAAAGCTGTGAATTCTCTGCCTTGTTGTCAGTAGCTGTATTGTGGGTTCAGCCCACCATTGTGTATCTGTTAATTTGACACTAGTTTCTGGATGTTGTCGATGTCAACAGTTAAGGAGCAAGGGTCATCTCTGAGTGTGAGGTTTATGGAGGAAGCTGGCCAGGAGAGGGCATGGACCATGTACTGAAGTTAGGATGCCAGAGCAAGTTAAACAGAGTTAGTGGATTGATGTACTTTTAGAGTAGATGTCAACTGTATTATATACTTTATTGTTTTCTGTCTCTGATTCCTGTTTTCGGTAGGGGACCACCTGCTCTATCATCCCTGCGCTAGGAGAAATTCTTATACCACAACCATTACAGGAAATATAATGTGCATCATCTGCAATCAGTCTGATGAAAAAGGACAAGTACTGTATGAGATCACTACCATAAGGACTTCAGAAAAGGTTAAAGCACAGAAGATAATAATCTTTGATGGTTACAAGGGTGGGGCGGGAAGGAAAGGGGTATTCATAGATTAGACAGCAGACAGGAATTAGGTTAGGTAAAGGGAATGACAGCATACAGTGGAAGGGAGGTTAGCACAACTGGATCATACCAAAACCTAAAAGGTTTTCAAAATGAAACCCAATGTTTTGAAGGACAGAGCAGCAGGAACAGCCACCTGGGGACCACAGTTTCTGGGGATATCTAGGCTAATTAGCACAATTAAGCTGTTTCAAGAAAATGTTCTGCATACCACTTTGGTGACTGGCATCTGGCCTCTTCAAAACTACCAAGTGTCCATCTAGGTGGCATCAACTGGTCCAATCCACCTGGAGCAGTGGTGAATAAAGGACATCAAAGAAAAGCAGAAAACACAAACCCAGCATACAGAAGGGACGACGTGATCCAGAGACTTCAACAGCATGAGAGAGGAGAACTGGATGGTACTGGGCCACCACCAGTGGCTGCACTGACATGGAACACAAGGTAAAGTCCCTGATGTAGCAGGAGGAAGACGGGTGTGCAAATAAGAACTCTACTAAAACACCACATGCTATCAAAACGTCTACATTTGATGGTCTGTCAGACAGAGGGTTCACTCAAGATATGGCCCCTACACTCTCTGTTAGCGCAGAGCCAAAAGAGGACCAAAGACAACTCTTCAGACAAAGACTGGACTGTAAGACACACAGTGATGCTGGCAAAGAGGGTGCGTCTTGGCTTAAACATACACACAAGGTTGGCTGAGCAGTTCCTCTCCAGAGGTGAGAGGACAGTGCAGGGGGACAGGAGTTAGTTGAATGGATATGGGAAATACAGGGTGGAAAGAAAGAGTGTGCTGTCACAGGGTGGTGGGGGTGAGAGCGGTTAGGCTTGCCCAGTAATGTGTGCTTGGGGTTTTACACGGCACATTGATTTGGATTGTATACTTTTACTTACAGGACAATAAGAGAGTTAAAAAGAGAGAGACAGAGTGAATACCAAAGCAGAGAGATCTTACAAGCAATAAGAAAGAACAGCCAGGAGCAGAGAACCGTCCTCAGAACCTGGGATCTTAGCACTAAGGATCCCGTGGAAATGCGAGACAGAAAGATCAGGAAGTTTGGGCAGAGAAACAACAGTAGGAGACCGTTGCGGGCTCTCTGGCCCAGAGAGGAAGAAAGCTTGCTGGTGGAGTAGGGTGCCTCTGGCAATCATCAGCACCTAAGTTCTGTGTGGGAGGCAATGAATTACTGAAACCAGTAGAGGAAGTACAGAGTGCCGCGAACGGACAGGTGGTGTCAGAACTGGCCAAGATGGATGAGAGAAGAGACAAATCTGAATTCTGCCTCACAGTCATGTTCTGAACCACTAACATCTATTTGATCACATCCATTACTTTCCTGATCCACAACCAAACTGTATCTAAGCCTCCTCACATTCTTCCTGACTTTCTTCCTAACAAGCACCCACCTGATGTCCTTCATTCACTGTTGACATCTCCAAAAATCTATCTGGAGCCCAGGAACTGGAGTGTTCTATTTTAAATCTCAGATACACTCTGCCCTATCTCTGCTGAATACCCAACAGTGCCTGTCTACTGGCCTTCAAAAAACGCAGAGTAGTCAGCCCAGTTCTAAAGGACCTGCCTGCCATGGCCTCCTCCAACGAGGCTCACACCACCCCCAAATCCCAACGCATGGTTTCTTTTTGCTGCTTCGGTAATCCCTGACTTTCATTAAGGAATGCAGATACTGAGAGCTCTGCTCCCTCAGGGATTTACACACTAATATTTCCCGAATGATTCTTTCCACCCTGATCCATCTCAGATGTCATCAGCTCTACTCAACCATGTATGGAGCTGAGTCTAACTAATTTTTTGACTCTTTCCTTAAATAATCTGCAATCTATCCTGACTCTCAGGATAGGTCCTTTTAGTAAAGCTATTAGATGTCCCTGGTTTTTCATTATTTATTTAAAACTGTCTTCCATGTGAGACTGTAAACCTATGGGCAGACTCTCTCTGTATTGTTTTCTTGTTCTTTCTGGCCTGTGTCACTGATGGTTAAGGACACACACAGATTATCACCTGCTGTATGTACTCTTAGGAAACCCTGGTGGCACAGTGCTTCAGTGCTACATCAACTAACCAAAAAGTTGGCAGGTCAATCCCACCAGGTGCTCCTTGGAAACTTTATGGAGCCATTCGACCCTGGTCTACAGGGTCACTATGAGACAGCATTGACTCGATGGCAATAAGTTCAGGCTCTTTGGGCATACACTCTTGAGCAGTACTATGCAAATGGAAGTTTCACTGAAGGCACATAGGTTCTCTTTCTCAACAGTGCACAAAGGTAGACACTTGCCCTATGTGGCTACCAAGCACTTGAACTCCACTCGTTCTTCTGAATCAAAAGGGTGTGAAAGTTGCCATCATCACAACGGAGAACTTGAGAGCTTGGTTCCTGCAAACCTGTAACACAGGATATACAGAGCTTGGAAAGGGAACACTCAGTCCAGCTGGGTTGTGTTTACATTATGAAAGTCTACCTCAACTGGCAGGAGGGGCACTATCAGAGAAGGTGACATCTGAAGTGAGTCCATGAGATGCCTAAGGTTACAATGTTTTCTTCAATCAGAGGAAATACCTAGTGCAAAGGGTGAAAGGCAAAGAAAATCTTCACCTCAGTGAAAAGTCTTAAAAAGTGTACTGTGCCTCATGACACGGGGCCTCTGGATTTCACCCCAAACAGCATTTCTACCAGCATTTTACCAAGCATCAGTTTCCTTTACAGAGATAGATACCTTAAGGAGGAAAGAGCCTCTCTTCTTCCCAAGATCCCAGTTGGACTGCAGATATTATTTAGAGGAGGAACAATCAGCTAATACTCGACAACACATCTTCTGGATCCAGTCTCAAGGTGTTCTTAGGGTGGGGTAGAGCCACAGAGAGACCAAGTGGGATGCTGCTCCCAAAACACCTAAAGTGTGGAAGCGGTTTTAGAATTTGGTAATGCTTACAGCCTGGGAGACTTTGTGTGTGCCTAACAGGAAAAGCCTAGATTGTCAAAGACAAAGCTGACGAGGCTCCAAAGGAAGTCAGGACGGCCATACGTCAATTCTCTCTCAGTTGTAGAGAACACACAGGATGCCAGCAAGAGAACGCTGCTAGAAAGATGCATGTTAAATGGGCTTCTGGTGAGGCTTTAAAAGAAGATGACAAACACAGGGTGGGTCAGTGGAAGAAAGCAGATGCTTTTTACACACGAAGAACTCGTCTGAATTACCTTCCAAAGTTTGGTGGCAGGCAAACTTTTAAGTGATGGATTTCCATAATTAGCTGAGGAGGTTTCTCAGGAAGATCATAAAAGAGCAGCGTGGGATCTCCTTGATGCCTAGAGTGAAAAGTAAGGAGAAAGAAATGGACTTAAAAATGAACTGTGCAAAATTAAAACAAAACTTAAAGACATGGAAACTTCTGCTATACAAAGGACATGTAGTCTAGAATTTTCACCAAGCATACGGCTGCACCATCTTTTGTAAAAGAGATTAAGCCAGTCACTGATGACTCTAACCAACTACCAGAGCAGCAAAGTCATCAGATAAGGCAGAAGGGGACAGAGAAGGAACAAATGGAAACAACACTGTCTGTCTCTTTGAGTTGCATAGACAGCGAACTGGTCAAAGGAGCTACAACTCTTGACTTTCAGGAAAAGCACAGGGCCATGCTTGGAGCATTCCAAACATCAGCAGACATGCTGGAAGGAGCACGGGAAACAGGCAGGGCCACCTCAGCTTCACAGTATAGAGTTGCAGCCTTTGTTATAGTTACCTAGTGCAGCTTTAATGAAAATACCACAAGCAGATGGCTTTAAAAAAGAATTTTGCTTTAGATTTTTATTATGATTAAGTACACAATCCAAGTCAATTTTGCACACCCGCCTCTGTACAACGCTATCTGCTCTGCCTACCCTGTGACAGCACACTCCTCCTTCTCACTCTTTACTACTAGTATTCTCCCAGTGAGCACCTGTCCCCTCCTCTCCACCTTTTCCTCTCTCCTCTACAAAGAAATCGGCAGTGCAGCCTTCTAGAAATGGGTAACACCATAAAGTGCACACACCACATGCTCACTCTGTGTCCCCAAATCCAGTCCATTCTTAGTCTGAAGTGTTGACCTCAGTGCTGGTCTCAGGTCTGAGGCAGCAGCAAGTCTAGGGACCATGTTTCCAGGGGACCCTCCAGGTTTTCAGACCATCTCTTCTGGTGTTTTAGTAGAGCTCTTCACCTGCACATCTCTTTTTCTCCTTTATGTCAGGGACTCTATATCGTGTTTCCTATCAAGAAAAATTTTATTGGTCACATCCAGTAAGTTAAAAGATCAAATTCATGGTGACAGCTCCTGGGGGAGGCTTCCTCTGCAGGCACTGGAGGAAGCTCCTCGTCCTCAATGTCCCCCTGGACTGGAGGCTTCTGAGGCACAGGGACCCTGGGCTTTTCCAAAGGATGCGCTCAGCTCCTGCCACTGCTTTTTGGTGGCATGAGGTCCTCAAATCTTAGCTTGCCTTCCTTCCTGTTATGTTCCAAGAGGCCACATCAAGCCACAAGACAATCCCACACATTAAGTTTTGCCCCACCAACTCAACTGTAGCCCATCCATCCTAATTAACATCAGAGAGACAGGGTCTACAACAGGAAAGACATTACACAATACCGGGAATCATGGCCTAGCTAAATGGCTACACAGATTTCGGGAGGAACACAATTCAATCCATGACAGCCTTCTAGGTTTTAAAGAGTCAGATCTTCATCCACTCAGTTCTGGGGGATGGGATCACTGCCCAAAGCTGAGGTGACAAGCTGCCATGCCCAGAGGGCCTTCTGGAGCTCAAGGCATGAAGCTGCCACTGACATGGATCAGGAGAATAGGATCCCTCAAACCAAGGGGCTTCAGGTGCCATCCTAGTGGGCCTGGAAGGTGCAGCTGAATCCCAGAGCCTAGGGTCCTCCACTGAGAATCCAGAGAGCATGTCCCACACTGCCAGAGTCCACAAGACAGGAATAATTTCCAGATGGTACCAAAAAGCACAGGATTATTTTATAGCTTCGACAGCTAACATAAATTGTTCTGCTGGATTTTGAACTTGCTTGGTGCCCGCTATCCTTTTTTTTCCTTCAATTTCCCCCATTTGGAAGGGAAATGTTTACCTTGTGCCTGTGGCACCACTGTACTTCAGAAACAGTCTTTTAGATTCCATAGGCCTACAGATTCAGAATTTGGCACCTGATAAAATAGTCCTAAAGTCTCAATTATGTTTGATAGACATGATTCAGAAGATGCGATTCTGGTCTTGGAGTTGATTTAAGATGACTCAGATAATGTGATGGGGTGATTCTGTTTTGTATGTTTCAAGGACATGAATTTGGAGGCCAATGTGTGGAAGCAAACACTGATGGCATAGTGGTTAAGCGCTATGGCTGCTAACCAAACACTGAGCAGTTGAAATGCACCAGGCACTCCTCATAAGCTCTACAGGTCAGTTCTACTCTGCCCTATAGGGTCACTATGTGTTGGAAATGACTCCACGGCAGAGGTTGTTGTTGTAAAGGGTGGAATCTGATGGACTGAACTGTGTTGCCCCCAAATCTGTGTTGTCAATCCTAGCCTCTATGCTATGGTTATAAGCCTATCTGGGAATGGGTGGTCTTAGTTATGTGAATGATGCAGGATTAGTGTAGGGCATTATCCTGAGTCAATCTTTTTTGAGATATTAAAGGGATTAAATGAGCCAGCCAGAAATCAGAAATGGGGAAACGAGGTACCAAGCCACGTGAAGATCACCCAAGGACAGAAGTTCAAAGAAACAAAGACCAGAGCATGCACGTAGTCTTCTCCTAGAGCACCCATCAAAACTCAGACTTGAGTTGCCTAAATGGTAAGAAAAGAAATGTGTTTGTTCAAGCAACCCAGTTTGCTCTGTCTGTCACAGCAGTACTAGAGAACTAAAGGGACCCTAGTGGCACAGTGGGTAAGGGCTCAGCTGCCAATCATAAAGTCAGCAGTTCAAATTCACCAGCAGCTCCTTGGCAACCCTACGGGGCAGTTCTACTCTGTCTTACAGAATCCCTACAAGATGGTAGCTACTCAAGGGCACTCAACAAGGACAACTAACTGAATAAAATACTTTTGTAGCAAGGTTCACAGGAGTACTATTCAGAAGGGCTGAACAGTGGAAATAACTCAAATTCCCATCTGCAGATGCATGGATAAACAGTAAGTCCATATAATGGAGTACTATCCAGTCATAAAAAGAAATGAAGTTTTCATAAATGCTACAACATGAACCTTGAAAATACTAAATGAAATGAGTCAGACACAAAACGACAAATATTTTATGAACTTACTTGCATGAAATACCTAGAATAGGCAAGTGTATAGAGACTGAAGTTTATTAGTGGACAAACCAAACCCACTGCCGTCGAGTCAGGTCTGATTCATAGCGACCCTATAGATCAGAGCACAACTGTCCCCCGGAGTTTCCAAGGAGCGCCTGGTGGATGTGATCTGCCGACCTCTTGGTTAGCAGATGTAGCACATGACACCACCAGGGTTTCTTTATTTTAGTAGTTACCGGGGGCTAAATGGAGGGAGGAAGTGGAGTTATAGCTGCAGCAGAAACCGGTTTCTGCTGAGGGTGATGGAAAAGTCTGGACACTGGTAGTGGCGATGGTTGTACACACAGCCAGAGTTAATGTTACTAAACAGGGAAAAAAACTTAAAAAGGAAAAAAATGTTACATTTATTTTACCAAACACATACAAATGCAAATTAGAGTGACATGAACATTAAGACACGATCAAATAAATAAATAAAGCAACTTAGTGTCTTGGACTCAGTGTGTTAAGCAAAATGGGGAGAATTTAGATACCATGGCAACAAAGAGAGGAAAGTGGGTATTTCCAGATTTTCATGCCCACCTTAGGCTGTACTCACCTATGAGAAAGTATAGCGTGCAAATGCACTCCACAAGGTCATCAAACCTTGGTCACCTTCTTAATGTGAAAAAAAGAACTACTTCTAGGGTAAGAAAAAAAACCCAAAAACCTGAGAGTTGTAATTTTACACAGGTTAAAACAAAAAAGAGACTACGTTAACGGCATTTGAGTTAGCAATCATTTCACAAACTTGACACTTAAGACACTTCACCCATTTGAAATAAAATATATAGTTGCTCCTGGACCTTCTGGTGTTAGTTACCGTGGAGCGGATTTCAACTGATGGTCACTGCATGTGTGCAGAGGACAACTTCTCCACATGGTTTTCAAGGGTGGGACCTTTGGTAACAGATCATCAGGCTTCTCTTCCAAGACATAGCTGGGTGGGTTTGAAGTCATGACCTTTCAGCTAGTAATCTTAACCATTTACGCCTTCCAGGGACTCCCTACTTGGCTTTTTATGATCTATATTTTCTCCTATTTTCTTATACTTACATTCCATAGATTGGAGAAATGTGTTTAGGACCTTCATTCTACATTACATTTAGTTTCAAGGGAAACATATTCTCTAGTCATACTACAGATGCCACACATTCTTTACTCAATTTAAGTGTTACTTCTTTATGTTCAAAACTCTAAATTACAATTCTCTAGAAGTTGCACATTTCCCATTTATTTAAGGAAGGACTGTGTAAAATAATTATTACAAATGATGAGGTAACATTTGCAGTGATGCGGCATGGCTGCCAAAGAATGAGTGAATCCGTCTCAGAAGTAAACCTGAATGCTCCCTAGATGCAAAGATGACAAGACTGTATCTCACATAGTTTGGCCATGTTATCATGAGGGATGAGTCCCTGCAGAAGACCATCATGCTTGGTAAACTACAGAGAGATGGCTTGATACAATAACTACAATTAATGCAAGCATAAAAAAATGATTTGATAAAGCCACAGGCCAGTCAACATCTTGTCCTATTGTACACGGGGTCACTAGGGGTTGTAACTCAAGAGACAGTAATGTAATAATGTGTGACTGACCCTCGAGGATCTACTCAAGTATTGTGATTTGTTCTGAGGTTGAACCACTGACCTTTCAATCAGCAGCTGAGTGCATCACCATAGCGCACCACCAACAGTCCTCTTTATAACATATGCCTCCCATTTGGCCCTCATTGTTACATTCACTATTATGAACCTGGCAATATGACTGCCTTTGGCTCCAAGAAGCCTTCAACCTCATAGCAAAAACTATGGCTGAATCACCTGGATCTAAGCTGGCTCAGATCCTGTCTCAGCTAACCACTAAATTCTCTGACAATCACTGGGTGTTTGATCTTGATAAATCCCTCATCGGCCACATTACACTGTATCTGCAGACCACGTAGGAATGGCCATATTGTTTGTCACATAATCATGATGAAAATATGTGCTTTATAGTCACAGAAATGCTAGGAAACGTGCCTGTTATTTGCCTCCTGACTTTGGGATAAATTTGAGACAGATATGGGGAAAGATGTAGCAGTCGGCTTCCAGAAAGATTACAGCCTTCCAAACCCTATGGGGCAGGCCACACGGTCGCTACGAATCCAACCTGACTTCAGGGCAATCTTTTTATAAAATGTTTCTAAATCCACTTACTAATTTTCAACTCATGGTTTAAATTCATATCTTAAACTCCTATAGCCATTGAAAAAAACAGATACATACAAACCTCATCATCATCTTATTTTGTGTATGAACAGCAACACTCAGAGCGCTACCGCACACCAGACAGGGTGGGCGCAGGGTATTCAGAGTCCGGCCAACCAGCCTGAGCTTCCCGACTGTGTTTTTCAAAAAACGTCCAAGTTGATTCTACTGACCCGAAAAACCACTTTTCCTGAGCGCAGTCCCATGAGTTTACGCGTTACTGCACCCAGAGACACTGCACCATCCACCTACCACGCATCCAGCCTGTGGTAGTTAAGACAGCGGGTGTGCCCAGTAGCCTGGGAGCCACAAGGCGGCCGTTGAAGAAAGACGTTGGAGGGAGCTCCCCCAATGGAACACGCACCCTCCAGACACCTTTTCCCCTCTACACAGTCCAGCTAATGGCATGGCCCATGGCTCTCGAAGGGCAGAGAAACCAGTAATGTGTAAGACAGCAGGAGCACAGCCTTCAGCTCCGTGGGCTGTACTTGCTTCTGGACCAAGCAAAACACACACAGACCCAAAACCTCCCTCACACAAAATCTGCGGCTAGATCCAGCATGGCTGCCGGGCCGCAGATTAGCCCTTCCGCTTCCGGTTTTTGGCAATCCTGTCCTGCAACCTCATGGGCTCAGGACCCAGGCACAGAGGGCTCCACCTAGTGGCCGTGGAGTTCAGTGCCTTTCCCTTGGACTAAGGATCCACCTGCTGACGGCTTGACTGCCTCTGGAAACAAAAGCCTGAGTGTTCTGAAATGCCCACAACTTAAAGACAATTCAGAAGGCAAAGATTTCTAATATGCCCGGGTAGCAAAGGAAGATGTATTTGCATACTTCTCCATTTGACAGTTAATATCTACCCCTCATATATATTTGCCAGTCTTTAAAATTGTTCTAAGTGCCTCCTTTGGCTTCTCTTTCATGGTTTGTCTTCTCTTGCATACCAGGTGTCTTTCCTTAGGAACAGGCCACTTACTCTGCAAACCCAGTCTGAATGCTGCAAGAGCTGAGGACAACTAAGATGGGTAATTTCCAGGACGAGAGGCAGGTAAGCACTGTTCTTTCTGAGATTAGAATTGCCACCCCTGCTCTTCTTTGTTCATTGTTAGCTTGATATATATTCTTCCATCCTTTAATTTTCAGTTTGTTCCTGTCTTTAGGTCTCAAGTGAGTTTCTTGTGGACAACATATGGATGGGTTGTGTCTTTTGATCCAAGATGACACTCGGTGTCTCTTTACTGGAGCATTCAGTCTATTCACATTCAATGTAATTATTGATAGGTATGTGTTCACTGCTGCCATTGTGGTATGTTTATTTTTATGTCGATGTTTTCTCTGTTGTTCTTATTAGTCTGTTCTGGGACACTCTTTTGTGAGTTGATTTTTCACCTTTTTCAGAGCTGGTTTTATAGTTGTTGAGACTCGTGTGTTAGATTTCTTGAAATGGTAGGATACATCTTTGTTGTGCTTTACAGCTGTCTCTATGAACCCCCTTAATAAACTATTTATAAACCCAATTTTAATTACTACCAGTCTGGTCATCTTCCTCTCCATCTGGAAGGACTATAACGACTGTAGTACATCCCTCTTTTTATTATGATGACACCATAGTTTTCATGATGATCACTAGATTGCTTCTTTCCAAATCAAAGCTGTGATTTACTTTGGAGCCTTCCCTAAATGAGTAGAGTATTGAGTAGTGTGTCGTTCTAAAATATAAAGTTAATGGTTTCGTTCTTCTAAGCCAAAGCCAAGAACTTCTTTCAGTATTTCTTGTAGTTTGGGTTTGGTTTTTACAAAGTTTCTTGAGTTTCTGTTTATCTGGGAATGTTTAATTTCATTTTCGTATTTGAAAGATAGTTTTGCAGGATATATAATTCTCGGTTGGAAGTTGTTCTCCTTCAAGACTTTGAATGTGTCATGCCACTGTCTCCATGCCAGCATGGTTTCTGCTGAGAAATCTGACGAGAGCCTACAGGGTTTCCCTCTGAATGTTAGCTTTGCCTTGAGTCTTGCTGCCTTTAAGAGTTGCTGCTTATGTTTCATTTTGTTAAGCTTGATTATAATATGTCTTGGAGTCTTTCTTTTGAGATCTATATTGGGTGGCGTACGATATGCATCTGAGATGTCTATATTCTCTTCCTTCATGATTTCTGGGAAGTTTTCTTTCAGCAACTCAGCAACAATACTCTCTGTGTTCTCAGATGTCTCACCCTGTTCACGGACTCCAATTAATCGAAGGTTGTTCCTCTTAATAGAGTCCCACATGCTTCTTAATGTTTCTTCATTTTTCTTGTTTCTTTTTTCTGATTTCTGCTCATAGACGGTGGCATCAGTAGCTCTGTCTTCCAAGTCAGAAATTCTTTTTTCCATTTGTTCCATTCTGTTTTCTTGGCTTTGCATGGAAGTTTCTATGTCTTTGATTTTCTTCTTGATCTGCTGGATTTCAGAGTACTGGTGTTCCATCAGATCGAACAACTTGCTTAATTTTTCATTTTGTTCTGCTGCATTTTGCATAAGGTCTAGAAGGGCTCTGTATATAATCAATTTGTATTCACTTCCTGATGCTTTCATAAAAGTGTCTTCATCTGGAAAACCCCTTGGTTGCTTTGTTTGGGAGCCTTCTGAAGCCATGAGTGATTGCTTGTATGCCACAACTGTCTGTTGCTTTTTGGGTCCTATGTGAGTATATAGAGGCTGGAAGAGGTACTGTGAGGATGGATTGCAGATGTTTCTCTAGGCTGTCTTCAAATGTAAAGCAAAAGGTATCTGACCAGTTCACAAGTCAGTTAGGTTTTCAGGTGTAGAGGTCCCTCTTCTCATCCGACAAAGTAAGCACCACTGTATCCAACCCCAGATGATAACAAACTAGCTCCGAATACAGCAATGCTACTGCTCTGTTGGCCTCTACTGACAGGGCCTAGCCTTATCCAACACTGCGTCGAGTACTGGTTTTGTGATAGAAAAGCGCTCTCCTGTGGGCAGGGTCTGGCTCCCAAGCTAAGAATTAGGTCCAGCTGTGGCCACCATACCTAAGATGGCGTCCTCCACACAGGCAGCAGACAGAGGGGCTAAAGGTGCCGAGAGGTAGTCATTCCTCTCCTTCTGTTGCAGGGCCCCCAACGTAGGCAGCACTGTGCAAAATCACTACTTTTCTGATGGAGAAGCACTGTCCCGTTTGCAGGCGCTGGCTCCCAGGCTAAGAACGAGGTCCCGCTAAAATCTCGGTACCAACATGGCGTCCCGCACCCTGACCGGGGAGCTCCGCACAAACCCGCTGAGGCAGCTACAATACGAAAGGCTCAAAGTGTCTAGATTAACAGAGTCCCGAGCCTGGCTCTCAGAACATGGGAATTTCGCCTGCCTATGCCCCCAGCAGCGTGTCTGAGTTAAGCTGCCGGGCAAGACCCAGCTCCGCCCGCCAGCCGAGACCGAGGAAAAAAAAGTCAAAACGGTGCGTTTACCTTCCGTCCGTGAGAGGCGAGGCTAGCAGGGAGTGGGAGTCAGCGAAAGAGAGGAGGCTTTTCGCTGAGTGGTATGAAGTCCCTATTAACAGCTCTGTGCCGTGTCCTGAGGCTGATTAGGTGCTCAGAAGGCTCTGTTTGATTGTCAATTCAGGTCTTGGTTTCCAGAGGGATAGAAGGAGACGTGGGCTTAGTCGGCCATCTTGACTCCGACCCCCAGCACTGTTCTTTCTAATGGTAAAAGGTGAAGTTCTTTTGAAAATGACTACTACAAACAAATTTTCCTTTTTTCTCAGGTACACACATGTATAACAAGTTCATAATGTGCATTCATCTGAAGTGGTCAACGCCTCAGTCTTGACATTTGGATACATACTTACATAACCTCATCTAACATCAAGGGCCCATTTTGTGGGAACTTGCATAAAATGGGAATTCCAGAACAATTGTGCTCTTAAGGAATCTGGATATGGATCAAGAGGCAGTCATGCAGACACAACAAGGGGACACTGCATGGTTCAAAGTCAGGAAAGATGTGTGTCAGAGTTGTATGTTTTCATCATACCTTTTTAATGTGTATATCTAGCAAATAATCTGAGAAGCTGGTTTCAACAAAGAAGAACAAGGGATCAGGACTGGACGACGACTCACTAACCTTCATTACACAGGCAAGCACCTTATTTGCTGGAAGTGAAGAAGATTTGAAGTACTCACTGATGAAGAACAAGGACCACAGCCTTCAGGATGGATTGCACCTGGTCACAGATTGACTGTGTTCCCTCAACAATCTGTGGCAGTTTGGCTGTGCCATAACTCCTGGTATTGTGTGATCTGCCTCCATGTTCCTGCCTCTATGATATTCATAAGGGTGGATGGGGAGCAGCTGTGTTAGCAGAGCAAGATTCAATGTGTAAGTTGGTTTTGTGCCTTGAGGTGCTCTCTTGAGATATAAAGGAAAAAAATCCAGCAGAGAGAATTGGGAACCTCACACCATCAAGAAAGCAGCACAGGGAGAAGAGTGTGTCCTTCAGACCCGAGGTTCCTGCACCAAGATGCTCCCCAACCAAAGACTGACGCAACACAAGAACTTTACTCCAGAGCCGACAGAGGGAAAGCCCTTTCCCTGAATGTGGCCTTGTAACTGACTGGACTGTGTAAGAATGAACTTTTCTCTTTGAAAGCCATCCACTTTGTGGTATTTCTGTTAGCAAAGCACTAGCTGACTAAAACACCAACATCAAGAAAACAAAAATCCTCGCAACTGGACCAGTAAGCAACATTGTGATAAATGGAGAAAGCACTGAGGTTGTCACAGATTTCATTGTACCTTAGCTTTTTCTTCTTCTTTCCCAAGTTCCACAGCTTGGTTGTGGACTCAGGAATCCTATTCTAATGAGAGGCCAAACCTTTGCCTTTAAGGGAGAGTATATACATAAAGAATAAATTAAACCTTTACTCAGAAATCAGAAAAAAATTTGTTATTTTAAAAAGGAAAACACCAATGTTTTGTTTTATATGGTATCTAATATTAAAGCTCCTCAAAATCTCAAGAATTGATAAACTTTTGTCTGACATATGACACTTCAGACCAGATCAAATAAATATTTTTCAATAAATCTTATAGTGTAGTACCCCTTTAAATAGCAAAAATGAACTTACCCGTCAACCCACAGAAAAACGACACGAACTATAAAATGTAAAATCATACTTGTAGACACAGGAGACTAAATAGGCAGCTCCTGCCTGGAGGTGGGATGAGAAGGCAGAAAGGAACAGGAGCTGTCTGAATGGAAAGGAAGGGTATGCTATCACATTAGAGGGATTGCAACGAGGGCCATATTAACAATATGTGTCTAAATTTATGTATGCGAAAGCAACTTGAGTGGTCAACTTTTAAACAAAGCATTATACTACAGCATGAAAAAAAAAGCGACATGGAAAGCAAAGGTATATGAAGTGAAAGTATGACAAATATCTATTAATTTAAGACCAGTAATTTACCTGAAAGGTTTTGGACATTATGTTAAGTCTGTAATTGAAACATAGTTTGTCTCAACAGTCCAGGTTTGCACTCAACTTTTCCTAGGTCCCATATTTTGCCCAGTCTAGGTTCTATCAACTGCCTTTGGAAATCACAGTCTCTCTGGTCAGCTGGTCAGGGTCGAAACATTTTTACAGGCCATTTCAGATGTGTCTCAAGCTTCCCATGCAACAAAGACAACTTGTTTACAGTTCTTTCACAATTTCGATACACCCAATTTCAGATAATTATAATCCAGTGCCGTTGAATCAATTCTGACTCATAAAGACTCTATAGGACAGAGGAGAACTGCTCCATAGAGTTTCCAAGGAGCACCTCGTGGATTAGAACTGCCCGTCTCCTGGTTAGCAGAGTAGCACTAAACCACTATGCCACCAGAGTTTCCTCGGATAATTATAGACAGTAGCAATTCTTGTTGGTACTTATCTTAAAAATGTCTCCACCTAGTTCGAAAGGTCTTTCAGAAGCTGTTCTGGAGCTATAGCACTTCAGAGGCTGGAGAACAGGGAGCGGTGATCTTGCCCTGCCCTCACTCCTTTGACTCATAAAACATACACGTGAGTTTTGAAGAGCAAAAGATAATTTATTTCCCTTTTACTCTTATGAAACTATTACTTAAGACAAACATACCTTTTATCTTGTCTAGGACCTTCAGCCAAGGTCTGTAAGTTGGTCTTTGCAGTTCAGTCACAGTTATTTTCTTGATCTACTCAAAAATTCTGCTTTCTTAGCCACCTCAGTCGGAAACCCTGGTGGCCATACTGGGTTAAGTGCAGCATTGGCTAACTGAAAGGTCACCAGTTGGAATCCACCAGGCGCTCCCTGGAAACTCTATGGGGCAGTTTTACTCTGACCTCTAGGGTCACTAGCAGTTGGACCTGACTCGACAGCAGTGGGTTTTTATCCACCTCAATTAGCTTAGCCAAGATACTCCCCACGCTGAGGAGGAGGATTTGGGCATGAAAGATTTCTTCGACATGTGGAACTAGCTGTCAGTCTCCAAGAATTTGAACCAGAAATATCCTAAAATCAGACTGGGGGTGTGGGGGGACTCTGCTACAAGTAAAGCTTATACTGGCTATGACTCGACAAGACACGGAAGTCTCAACAAGACATATAAGACAACACTTAACAGAAAAACATTTCTTCACAAAAATAGAGACAGTGCACATGATAATAGGAAAAATAAAACCAAGTCTGGGGTTAAATTGGCCCCATTTGCAACCCAAGGTCAAACTTTTGGAGCTTTCCACACACAACAAACACTGCCTACCTCACTAACACAATCTTTCAAAACTTCTCACAGAAAATTACAAACCAGGGGTCTCTGCACCTGAATACAAACTTGACCAAAATACTGAGTGGCTGAAAAATAGGTTTCTGGACAGAAGGCCAGTATGAAAAGTAAAGCTGGTCGGGCAGAAAAAGTTTAAAAGAAGTTCTCTGGCTCTAGCCAAGGGCCCAGGAGGTGGAGGGGTGACCCACGCAACCAGAAACCAAGGTGGGGTCACAACGAATGGTGGAAGATGGAGTCTCCACCAAGTGCAGAAAAATGAGAGGCGTCAGTCTTGGTAGCTGCTTATTTCTTCACTGCGGGCAAGTGAACATCTCCAGGACAGACACAAATGGTGTCAATCAGAGGTGAGGACAGAGATGAGAGAAAAGGAATGGTCCAAGAAGACACAGTACCAGCAGATTCTTTTCTCCAGAATGAGGCAACAGTAGCCAAGAATCGAGTAGGGTAAGGGGGATCTGACCCCACCCACAAGGCTTGATGGATGTCTTCTGCCTGTTATCAAAAGTCTAGGCCTTCCAGGACTTTTCCCTAGGACTTACTGCAAAATTCAAACCCAAAGACAAAGCGGGCCAAGACAATTGAGGGTTATCAGTTCCCAGCCCTCTATTCAAAAGGAGAGGCCACAAACCCAACACATGTATCCAGAACTTTCTAAAGAGAAGACCAAACACAAGTGAAAAGGGGGGAATAGTTGTACTGTGGAGGAAGGAGAGAGAGGTAAGTTTAAGAAGCAGAGAAGAAAGATTTTCTTGTTCCTTTACCTGTCCATAACCCGGAGTAGTCACACATCTTTGGACAAGGCTTGTAGTCACAATTGTCTGGCGGCTGCTTGTCTGGTCATTTCAGTAAGGTAGCTTGTCCACATCCATCCTTCAGGGTCAGGGGTCTTTCATTGTGGACACAGGGAAGCTTAAATATGATAAATCTGGAATGATGCTTGCATCCACAACGGAAGTTCATGATTACAAAGAAAAATGTTCAGACTAAACTTGAGGCCAGGTGGAGCCATCCAAAGGATATCAATCAGACAGGAATCACATGGACATAGATGGACCACAGAAACTCTCAGGGCATACCAGTCAAGTGTTGTCTTCTAACCAAAGGATCAGCAGATCAAATCCAGTAGGCAAGCCTTAGAAACTCCATGGTGCAGTTAGACCCACTGTGAGTTGGAATGGACTTGACAGCAGTGGGATTGGTTTATTGTATTTTTGTCTAGACCATGGAGGAGGGTACTGCAGCCATCCTAGTGAGAGATGTTGGTGGCCTGCACGAAGACTGAGGGAATGCACACACACTGAATGCAAGGACATATGAAATATTCAGGAGGCAGAAGAGATAGCCTGTGGTGACGATGGACATGGGAGGTGACAAATAAGAAGCACCAAGTTTGGGACATCAGGCTCTGTATTTGGTGACAGGGGAAAGAGCAGTTTCAGAGATGACAAAGACTTTAGGGTGGCCATGCTGGGGCCAAGTAGTCGAAGTAATGTCCCAGGAGGGGAGTGGGCAAGGGGTGTGGATTTGGACACCTAGAGTTGGTCAGCAGAATCCACATAAATGGATGAGTTCACTCAGCAAATTAAGAACAATACAAGAAGGGTTTGATACAAATAATGGTAGAGAAACGATTTCATTATCAATTAGAGCCTAAGGCCTTTCTTATTTGTGGGCTCGGTTGTCAGGACAGGTGCCAGAGAGGATGCTGGGAAGGACATGGAAGTCACAGCTTCTGCAGAAGAAACACCAGAATGGAAATCTAAGGAGAATGCTCTCTAAGAATACGCCAATGGTTAGTAGGGATGACATACTGTCTTAGTCATGTGGTGCTGCTCCAACAGAAATATTACAAGTACAAGGCTTTTCAAAGAGAAATTTTATTCTGCCAGTATATAGTAGACTACAAGTCGAAATTCAGATCCAGGAGAAGGCTTTCACTGTTGGCTCTGGAACAAGGTCTTTGCCTTCACTTTTCCCCTGGTTGGGGAGCATGTAAAGCACAGGGACCTGAGGTCCTTCTCCAAGGACGTGCTCTGCTCCTGCTACACCTTCTTGTTGCTATAAAGTCCCCAAATCTCTCTGCTGGCTTCTTTCTTTTATATCTCAAGGAATTGCCTCAAGGCACAACACAATCATACACACTGAGTCCTGCCCCACCAACACAAATGTCACCAATCCTCCCTCGTGAACATCACAGAGGCAAGGTTTATAGCATATAGGTACATCACACAGTATCAGGAATCATGGTCTAGCCAAATTGCTACACACATCTTTGGGAGGACACAACACAAACCACAACAGGTACTACTAAGGATGGAAATGTACAGTTCTCTGTGACACCCAGAAACAGAGCATCAGGCTCAAGCAGGGGGGCAAAGAAGAGACTGTCATTATCCCCAACTGGAGCCACAATCTCTGTATGTCTACTGTAGGACCTTTTCATTTTCTGACAGTAAGTAGTGGTGGGGGAGCGACTGGCAGGTCCAGGAGCTCCTATTGTTCAGGAGATGTGGAGTGGCACCCCATTACAGGGTCTGCGATGCTCACTGGACCTGGCCAGATTCATTACCATAAAAACAACACTGTTCCTCCAAGATATAGGCAGGTGCTGCCCTCAGCTGCTGTTAAAAGATCAAGGACATCAAAGTAGGACACTACCACCTGCTAAGACCTTCAGCACGGGGACACGGGTCAGAGGCAAGTTATCCTATCACATCATCACGGGAAAAGACGTAGATGATGAGAGTCAAAAAGAGCCCCCAGACATCCTCCAACTTCCTGACACTAGAGATAAAAAAAATCATGAAGGATCGCCATAATCCAAATATTTTAATGCTGTTGCAAATCATAGAGAATAACCTCATCTTCGGTATAGTGATGCAATACGTACCTGGAGGGGACTTGTGTGATCACCCAGAGATTCTTGGCTTCATGAGTGAAAAAGAGTCCCTGATAAAATTCCATTAACTAGTGAAGGCCCTACAGGTGTGCCACAACAAGTATACTGCACACACAGATAACAAACCAGAAAATGTGTTCTTGAATGTCAGAAAGAACATTAAACTCGCTCACTTTGATTTTGTAAAGTGAATTCACCAAGGAGGGCAGGCTGAACACTTGCTGTGGAGGCTCCCTTATTATGCCCCAGAACTCCTACCTGGATAAAAGTACCAAGGACACCCTCGTGGGTGTGTGGAGCCTGGCAGTCACTCCGTATTTCGTGGCAAGTGGATCTCCACCTTTTCATAGAGATGCCTTAAATGAGCCATGCAAGTAGGTACTGCAGGAAGAATATAACATTCCTTTCCATATGTCTGTGTCAAATACTCATTTGTCGCCCACTTGCTCCATTTTAACTGTAACACAAGGGTAGCTCTTATCCCAAAGCCCATTAGTCTCTGACACCACATTGAACATGCCGCAGAGCCACTTAATGTTTTCCGCTGAAGACGAAATCTGTGTGGGAACTACCATCTCCTAAGAACCAACGGCAAGGGGGCATCTGCCGGAGTCAATTTATCCTGGAACATCAACACTGCCAAGAGGTAGCCAAGAAACGAGCTGAGAAGAGTCAACGGGCATCCTCCAAACTTCAAATACTAGAAACAGAGATAAAAATCTTAAAGGATCTCCATCCTTTGAGAACTTTAATACTGTTCCTTGCCAGAGAACAACTACATCTTTGGTACAGTGACAGAGTACGTCACTACAGGCGTCCTGTGTGATCATCTGGAGGCTCATAGCTCCATGAGCCAAAACGAGGCCCCCAAAATATTTGACCAATTAGAGTTGGCCTTGCAGGTTTGTTACAACAACTGTGTTATACACAGGGATATCAAGCTACAACATGTGCTTTTGGATGAGAGAAGGAATATCAAACTTCCTGACATTGGTTTGAGAACTGAATTCACCAATGGGAGTGACCCGAATGTTTTCTGCGGCAGTTTCCATTACAGCGCCTAGAATTCCTACAAGGTGAAAAGTACCACGGACCCCCTTAGATGTGTGGAGCCTGGAAATCACTGTGTACTTCAAGATAAGTGGATCTCTGCCTCTGCATGATGACATCATGGAGAAACAATATGACATTCCGTTCCATATGTCTACAACATGTGAATATATGCTAAGCCAAATACTCACCGGATACACAAGAAAGACAGCCATATCAGAAGACATGCTAGAACTTCCATATGTGAATATGGATAATGAAGAAAAACCAAAGAGGTATGTGCAGCCGCTCCGAGACTATGAGGACCCCAGATGAACTGAGGCCAAAGTGAACACAGCTGAAAGGCAGAACGAGTTTCTTGACTCACTGTTGAATCAAAAATACAGTGACGTGATGGACACCCATTTGATCCTAGGTTACGACCTACCCGAGATGGAGAGTCATGCCAGAACCGTGGAAACCCAGGGTGCAGCACATTGCACTGATAGCCACACACCTTCCCCAACCCATAAGCTACATCCTCCTATCCATGCTAAACCCAAATGACATAGGTACGCCATACCTGCCATTCCCACCTATGACTACTGTTTCTATAACGTTTTCAACCGTTTAGCTGATAAAAGGAAGGGGGCCTCCATCATATGTGCTTCTCTCTGTCTCCCTTGTAATGTCCTCCCTGCCCCAACAACCGAGGATAGCCTGGGCAGAGCTCAACCAAACCTTTGGGCTATGTTCCAAGGCTAGAAAAAGTGCATTATTGGAATCCAGTAGATTCCCCACCTGTGTTTCCATGGCTACCCCTTCTGAGCAGACCATCAGTAAGAATGGTGGAGCACCAGCAGAAACCAGTTTCCCACAGTAAGTCTCACAACTAAGATCCTTCACTGATGAGCAGGTGGGAGGTACCTGACCAGATGGTGAACCCAGCTTCTCCCTCTGTCACTGGGAGTCACCCAGAACTTCATGGTAAGTGGACCTTGCCCTTTTCAGAGACAAACCTGAACTGAGCTACAAAACGAGGCACTGCATGAAGAATATGATAGTCCTACTCCACAAGTCTACGCCATGTGAACACTCACTGAGCCAGATGCTCACTGGTGACCCGAGAACGAGAGCCACATCAGAGGACATTCTAGGACACCCACAGATGAAACTGATGATGATGAAGAAAACAAAAGGTGTATGTGCAGTCACTCCCAGATTGTGAGGGCCCCCGGTGTACTGAGACCACAGTGAATAGGCAGGAAGAGATGCATTACTCACTCTTGAATCAAAAATGCAATCATGTGAAGGGCATCCATCTGATCAAAGCTCACAACACATATGAAATGGAGAGTAACGCCAGGACCAAGAAACCCCAGACTACAGCGTACTGCACTGACGGACACGCACCTTTTCATCCCATGACGAACATCCTATCAACTCGGCTAATTCAAGTGGAGTAGCTAGACTGTACCTGACATTCCGACCTGTGACCACTATTTCTGAAACTCTTTGAAGAGTCTGATAGAAACAAGAGGGCCTCAATGGTGTGTTTCTCATTGAGTCTCCCTTGCAAAGCCCTTCCTGCACCAACAACCCAGGATAGCCTGGGCAGTGTCCGACCAAACCTGGGGACTGTGCACCAAGGTGAGAAATTGTGTAGTGCCACAAATCAGCACAGTCCCTGCAAGTGTTTCTGCGGCAGCGTTCTCATCCCAGACCATCAACAAGGATGATGGAGCCCCGGTGAAAACCAGTTTCCAAGTGGAAGGGTCAGAGTTAAGCTCCTTCAATGATCAGCAGGTGCAGGAGATACCTCAGCAGACTGTGAACCCAGCCTCTCCCTCTGTGAACAGCCAGGACATGCAGGGTGTCACTGGGAGATTCTTTAAACTCATAACTTTTTTGCACTTTTATCAAAAGGGAACAAAAACTGTGACAGCAAAGTTGTACAGAAGACACTCAAATCTCTACAAGCGAACCCCTGCTGTCTCGAGTTAAAGTGGAGGATTAAAAGTACCAGTTCCATGGAGCCCAAGGAGACGATACAGGAGGTCTGGCAAGTGGTGGACACCCACTGACAAGTACACGCTGCTGTGTATGAACAGCACACCAGGACTGCAATACTTTGTCAAGTGCAGGATGGAGATGTGCACACTGCTTGTGTGGACCCTCAATAAGGGGGCAGGGGAGAGATTTCAGGCACCTCTGAGGGCTTCAATCACATCGCTTCAAAAACGAGCAGGGAGCGTGTACTTCATAGTGCTGTCAGCAGGTGCCAGGCACAAAAGAGGAGTTCTCACATTTAAGCTCCCACACAATCGCGCAGTGTTTCCTTCTGTTGCACGGAGTCACTGTGAGTTGGAACCTACTTGACAGGACCAAACCACATAACCCTGTAATAGGAACTGAGAGAATAGCAATTGAGATGTTTCAATAAACAGATGCAGTACTGCAAGCACTCATTTGTCTGTACGCAGAAATCTGGACGACAGCTACCTGGCCAACCAACTACAAGTGATCCTTTCTTCTACTCGTTCCAGAGAGAGGTGATCAAACACAACACAGAGATTACTGTGAAACTTCTTTAACATCAAAAACGAGTAAAATTTTGCTGAAGATCATTTTGGTGTGATTACTGACTTTTGTGTGAGGCCTTTCTAGCCATGGCCTTGTAACGCCTACCCAGGTGATCGGGCAGGACAGTGTGACAGTGCGGCTGAGGCCCACTGAGACCGTTGGTCACTATCTCCTTAAGTGAGGGAGAGCAGCGAGGGAGATTTGGCCACCACCAAGGAAGAACGGCCTTGAGCTGAGTCTTTGGGCCTGGATCACTGTGCTGTAAAGCTCTTGGAAGCAGGTGCTAGAGAGAGCGCAAGCTGAGAACTGGTGGCAGAAGAGACCGAGCAGCAGGAGACATCATCACGGACTTCTGTTTTAGTCAGCTAGGGCTGCTGTAACAGAAATACACAGAGTGGATGGCTTTAACAAAGGAAGGTTTATACTTACACAGTCTGGTAGGCTACGAGTCCAAATTCAGGATGTCTGCTCCAGGGGAAGGTTCTCCCCCTTGTCGGCTCTGGAGGAAAGTCTGGTATTGTATTAGTCTTGTCCAGGGAGCGTCTTGGTGCAGGAACCTCAGGTCTGAAGGACACGCTCTTCTCCCGGTGCTGCTTGCTTGATAGTGTGAGGTTCTCATTTCTCTGCCTGCTTCCTTTTCCTTTTCTCTCCTCCAAGATGAAAGGATTAAGGGTGGGGCAAGCCATACTCCAGGGAAACTCCGGATTTATACTCTGGCCCTAATCCTTTAACACACAGCATAGGAAAACTACAAAATCGAGGAGAGTCACAAGATGCTGGGAATCATGGCCCGGCCACATGGCTACACATATTTTTGGGTGGACACAGTTCAATCCATGATATCTTTCTACTCCACAAAGACAGAAAGGTGAGTGCCTTTGATCAGTGGCTGAGAGTTAGGGAGAGGCTAGCTTTCAGGAGGTGGGCAGAATAGTCTATGTGGAAACAAACAATGGAAATCCTATGGCAAATGTGGTATCTCTTTGGAGTCCACAGCTGGGAGTAACACAGAGAGCCTGAAGTCCTCTGTAAATAGTGGGACCAAAACTATCAACAAGCAATAAAGGATAAAAGAATCAAAGCATTAACAACAATCTGGGACAGTGATATAAGCCCCCCGTAAACTATGCAAATTTCCTCAAGGTTGTTTTTCAGAAGAAACCAAAGATGGAAGCAACTCTGAGGACATGAGCAGAAACTCCCACTTCAACAGCTACATGTCCTCCTAATGGGAGCACCAGACATCCAGTCAGGACCTGGGGATGGAACCAAAGAACCAAGACACTGCATGCACAACACCCCTTAAGAAGTCCTGCTACCAGTCCCAGAAAGCCTCAGAGGAAAGAACTTTCTAGATCCTTTAACTGATTCCACCTCAAGTGATCTGCTTCAGGTTCAGGAGATCACAGTGGCAACTTTAGTCACCTGATGGGTGGATAACTGGGCTCTCCCTCCCCCAGGCACCAGGATGCAACTTTCACAGCAGCAAAATTTATTAAGTCAAAGGACCTTACAAACAAGGAAGGGGTCAGTCTCTATGAGTGGGGAAAGACCTGGTACAAAGCACGTAGGGTTCCTTATATTGCTCAGGGTAAAAGGTGCTGTCCTAGTGAGGAGGGGTAACTAAGAAACATCCTTTGGTTTCAGTTTTAGAGTTATATGTCACCAAATGCACGATGGGGCCCCTCCTGAAGAATAAGATAGTAATATGCAGATAGAATAAAAGTAGGGGCTAGGTCATTTCTAGAATGTCCTCCTGTATGTAGCCACATCTCAAACTGCCAGGAGGAATTGCTACATCTGCAATTACCCTTCTCAAATGCAAACTGGGTGTTTAGTAATCATATGATGAGGCGATCTACGGTGGCAATCAGGTTCTCTAAGCTCACCTTTTCATTTCCCCTTTGAGGTGACATGCGCCCAAAATCTTGAAGGGAATGTGGGAAGTCGACTCACTCTGGCTACTTCCTGCTGTTTGGGGTTGTAGCCCTGCCTACCTGTCAGACCTGTGTTCTTCAAGTACCCTGTCTTGAAAACATTGAGATGCCTCATCTACCTTCCACCTGGTCGGTGGGTATAGACTGTATATCCTTGTAGGACCATGAGATTCACTAGGAAAGGTTGTAGCTTTGAGCCATGTCTTTTATCTTAGAAGCCAAATTTAAGATGTGTCATATGTTGTCCTGGACCTGGGCAGATTTATTAACATAAAAACAACACAATACCTTGAGATGTAGGCAGGTTCTGCCCTCAGCTGCAGTTAAAAGGTCAAAGAAATCAATGGGGGACACGACCATCTGCTAAGACAATCCACAAGGGGATGTGTTTCAGAGTCAAGTTATCTCAGCACAAGATCACAGGCAAAGAGGTAGCCGACAATAGTCCAAAAGGGCCAACAGACATCCTCCAACCTCCTGACACTACACCAAGAGATAAAAATCATGAAAGATCACCAGAATCCAAATATTTTAATGCTGTTGGAAGACACAGAGAACAACATCTTTGGTATGGTGACAGAGTACGTAACTGCAGGGGACTTGTGTGATCATCTAGACACTCACGCCTTCCTGAGCCAAAAAGAGGCCCCCAAATATTTTGCCAATTGGTGCTGGCCCTACAGGTTTGCCACAACAACTGTGTCACACATGGGGTTATCAGACCAGACAACGTGCAATTGGATGAAAGAAGGAACATCAAACTTGCCGACATTGGTTTGGGAGCTGAATTTACCAATGGCAGCAAGCTGAATATTTTCTGGAGCAGTCTCCATTATTGTGCCCAGAACTCCTACAGAGAGAGAAGTGCCATGGAAACCCTCAGACGTGTACAACCTGGAAGTCACCCTGTACCTCATGGTAAGTGGATCTCAGTCTTTTCATGGAGAGACCTTAACTGAGCTACCAAAGAAGGTACTGGGGAAGAGCATGACATTCCAGACGTTCACCACATGGGACCACTTGCTAAGCCAAATATTCATTTGTGACACAAGAAAGACAGCCACATCAGAGGACATGTTAGATCATCCATGGATGAATATGGATAATGAAGAAAAACAAAAGTTAGGTGTACAGCCACTCCAAGACTATGAGGATTCTTGGTCTACTGTGGCCATGGTGAACAAGGGGTGCAGGCAGGAAGACATTCAGGACTACTTCTTCAATCAAAAATACAGTGAGGTCATGAGAACCAATCTGATCCTAGGTCCCAACACCTCTGAGGTGGAGAGTCATGCCAGTACCATGAAACTCCAGGGTGCAGCATACTGCAGTGACAGCCACACCTCTTTCTCATCCCATGGGGTACATTCTACCATTCGTGCTAAATCCAAATGACGTAGTTACACAGTACCTGCCATTGCCACACACGACTACTGTTCCTATGATGCTCTGAAGAGCCTAGCAGATAGAAGCAAGGGGGGCTCCATGGTATGTGCTTCCTCCACGGTCTCCTTTGCCATGTCCTTCCTGCACCAACAATCCAGGATAGCCTGGGCAGAGCCCAACCAAACCTCAGGACCGTGTTCCAAGGTGAGGAAAAGTGCAGTGTCTCAAGCCAATAGATTCTCCGTGTGTGTTTCCACAGCTGCCTCCTGTGCCCAGACCATGAGAAAGAATGCTGGAACCTCAGCAGAAACCAGTTTCCCACAGGGAGTGTCACAGTTAAGGTCCTTCAGTGATGAGCAGGTGGAAGGTACCTGACCAGACAGTGAACTCAGCCTCTCCCTGTCACTGGGAGTCACAATGTACTTCATGGTTAAGTGGATCTCAGCCTTTCCAGGGAGAAACCTTAACTGAGCTACAAAAGGAGGCACCAGAGGAAGAATATGACAGCCTTTTCCACACGTCTGTGCCATGTGAACACTCATGGAGCCAAATACTCATCAGTGACCCAAGAGAGGAAGCCACTTCAGAGGACATGCTAAGACACGCGGAGATGAAGACTGAGGATGAAGAAAACAAACGGTGTATGTGCAGCCACTCTCAGATGATGAGGACTCCCAGTGTACTGAGACCACAGGGAACACGGGTTACAGACAGGAAGCAATTCATTACTCATCCTTCAATCAAAAATACAATGACACGATGGGCACCCATATGATCATAGGTCACAACACACAGGAAATGCAGAGTCATGTCAGTCCCAAGAAACCCCAGGCTGCAGCATACTGCACTGATAGCCACACTTTTCTCATCCCATGTCGGACATCCTACATCCAGTGCTAAACCCAAAAGGGCACTTATACCACACCTGCCATTCCCACGTACGACGACTGTTTCTACAATGCTTTGAAGAGTCTAGCTGACAGACAAGGGGCCTCCTGGTATGTGCTTCTCCCTCAGTCTCCCTTGCAAAGTCCTTCCTGCACCAACAACCCAGGATAGCCTGGGCAGAGCTCAGCCAAACCTGGGGACTCTGTGGCATGGTGAGAAAAACTGCAGAGTGAGACAACTCAGTAGACCCAAAATGTATGTTTCCTTGGCTGCCTCCTCTGTCCAGACCATCATAAAGAAGGGTTGAGCCCCAGAGGAACCCAGTTTCCCGCATGGAGTATCACAGCTAAAAGCCTTTAATGATGAGCAGGTGCGAAAGGTACCTGATCAGACTGACTCCAGCCTCTCCCTGTGTCAACCTCCGAGTCACTTGTACCTCATGCTAAGTGGACCTCTGATTTTTCATGGAGAGACCTTAACCGGGCTGTGAAAGCAGGTACTAGAGGTGTAATATGGCATTCCTTTCCACTTATCTACACCATGTTAACACTTGCTGAGCCAAATAATTATTTGGACCCAACAAAGACAGCCACATCAGAGGACAACCTAGCACTTCTATGGATGCAAGTGGATGATAGAGAAAACAAAATGTGTATGTGCAGCTACTGTCAGACGACGAACACCCTGGTGCACCAAGGCCATGCTGAACCTGGGTCACAGGCAGAAATGCAGCCCTCAATCAAAACTAAATTATGTGATGGGCACCAGTCTGATTCTGAGTCACGAATCATCTCAAATGGACAGTCATGCCAGTACCGTGGAACCCCAGGGTGCAGCACATTGCACTGTCAGTGACACACCTTTCTCAATCCAAGAGGAATATCCTCCCATCCATTCTAAACCCAAACAAGGTAGTTACAACATAGCTGCCATTCCCACCTGTGACTACAATTCTTTGAACTGTCCAGCTGATAGAAGCAAGGGGGCCTCCATGCTATGTGCTTCTCCTTCAGACTCGCTTACAAAGTCCTTCCCGCAACAACTCCCCAGAAAAGCCTGGGTAGACCCCAACCAAACTTAGGTATTGTATGCCAAGGAGAAAAATAATGCGGAGCCACAACCTAGGAGAGTCCCCACGTGCGTTTCTGTGGCTGCCTCCTCCATCCAGACCATCAAGAAGAATGGTGGAGTCCCAGCAGAAACCAGTTTCCCACAGAGAGTGTCGTAAGTAAGATCCTTCAATGGTCCAGGTCCAGGAGGCATCTGACCAGACTGTGACCCCAGCCTCTCCCTCTGTCCATAGCCGGGAACAGCAGGGTGCCACTATGAGGTTTTTAAGCTCATGAGAAGATAACTTTATCATACATGTGTCAAAGGGGAATGGAAGTTATGTGACAGCAATGTTGCTGTGAGACGCTCAAAGCTGGAGAGGCCAAGCCATGCTCTTAACATTTACATGTTGCTATTAGGCTCTGTCAACTCAGTTCCAACTCACAGCAACCCTATACACCACAGAATGAAACACTGTCCAGTCTGCTGCCATGTCCACAATCGTTCTTATGCGTAAGCCCATCGTTACAGCCACTGTGTCAACCTACCTTGTAGAGGGTCTTCTTTTTTGCTGACCCTCCACTCTATCAAGCATGGTATCCTGCTCCAAGGACTGAGCCCTCCTGCCAACATGTCCAAAGTATGTAAGACACAGTCTCGCCAGCTTTGCTTCCAAGGAGCATTCGGGTTGTACTTCTTCCAGAACAGATCTGTTTGTTCTTTTAGCAGTTCAGGACACAATCAAATATTTTCCAACATCACAATTAAAAGGCAGCAATTCCATTTCTTTCTGCCTTTTTCACTGTCTAGCTTTTGCGTGCATATGATGCAACTGACAGTATCGCAGCTTGGGTCAGGCACACCTTAGTCTTCACGGTGACATCTTTACTTTTCAATACTTAAAAGAGGTCCTTTACAGCAGATTTTCCCAGTGCAATGTGTCTTTTGATTTCTTCACTGCTTCTTCCAGGGACACTGACTATGGAACCAAGTACAATGGAATCCTTGACAATTTCAATCCCTTCTCCACTTATTACAAAGTTGCTTACTGGTCCAGTTGTTTTCTTGATGTTACAGTGCAATCTACACTGAAGGCTGTGGTCTTTGATCTTCATAAGTATTTTAAATCCTCATGGCTCCCAGTAAGTAAGGTGGTGTCATCTACATAACACAGGCTGTTAATCCAATCCTGAAAACTCATTCTTCCTCACATAACACAGGTTGTCAGACTATCTGCCCGGCATACAAACTGAAAAGGTATGGTGAAAGGATACAACTCTGATGCACACCGTTCCTCACTCTAAACCCTGCAGTGTCCCTTGGTTCTGTTGACACAACTGTCCCTTGATCAACATACACAGATTCCTTCAGAGCACAAGTAACTGTCCTGGAATTCCCATTCTAAACAATGTTAGCCATAATTTTTTATTAGAAGTCTTTTCCAAACATGGTACCAAAAGAGGGCCCCAAACCACGAGGGCTGGGCTCCTCTCAGGCACATGAAGTGGTGGACATCCAAGTCACAGCTGGGGCTCTGCTCCCAACAGCTGGACCACAGTGCCTCTTTGCTGCTGCTTTGGATTGCTGTGGTGGTCTCACTCGTCTTGCACTGGACACATGATGTTTCTGTCATAGGATGAAGCTGTGGTCTTAGCACTTCACAACCATGGTTTAGGACACCGCCTTCTTATTCAACAGCCCTTCTTTTGACTTACAGCGCCTTCACAGCTTCTTCTGGGCTTATAATTGGCAAGACGGGCTCCATGTTAACACATCCTCACTGCAGCCACTGCCTCCTGCCCCCTGGTGGGTATCTGGGGACGGGGTAGATGACTGGCAACACCATCTGTTCAGTGATCTGGAGACAACATGAAACAAACCAGCTGCAAAACTTGCCATCTTTCACAGTACTGGTGACTGGTACATCACCCCTCCTCCTCATGGTTCTGGGAGTTGTAAGTTAGTCTGTAATCTCCCTGGGGATGGTAGTGTCAGAAAGCTAGGGCTTTGAGAAAAGCAGTAACACAGAAAAATGAAGTAGGTCTTGTACAACTTTTTCGACTACCAGCTTCATTTTCTTGGGCACTTGAGTGGCTTTGGTCTATTTCCCTGTTACTTTTTCTGGTTGTGTCTTTCTTCTTTTCAGTTACAAGTTTTTCTCCTTTTCTTTCATTCCTTTGTTATTTTCTCACTTATTTTTGTCTCCCTTTAGTTCTTCAATTTTTGCATTTCTTCTTTTTTCCATGTACTTATTTTTTATTAACCATTTTACTATTATTTCATTTCCTCCTTCTGTATCTTTTCTCTGCATTGTTCATTGCTTTTTCTACACACTTTCCCATTTATTATTTTCTGTTTATATGTGAAATAGTTCTTGTGTATGATTCACCATTTGCCATCTTAATCTTCACTTTCCATTTCTTCCTTTGACTCTTTCATTTCTTCTAATTTCTACAGGTCTCACCCTTGTCCTATTTTTATACTTCGCTTATTGTTTTCTTAGTTGATTCCTCACCTTCTTTTCTGGTTTCCCTGTTCTTCTGTACTCCCATTTTCCCTTTTCAATCTATGTTCCGTTTTTCTGTTTTAGTTAACTCTCTCATTTTAATTTTCCTCGGGTTGTTAGTTTGTTATCTTTTCAAACTTGTAGTTTCTTATTTTCCAAATGATACAGTTCTCATTTGATTTTCTTGGAATCCTTTCATTGATTTTTATTTCAGTCACTTTCATCAATTTCATTTTCCCATTCTTATTAGAACTGTCTAAAGTATTTTCTCTGGATTTTTAAGTCTATTTTTTTCTCATTTTTAAATTACACTTTGTATTCTTCTATCATTTTTATGTTTTATTAAGTTGTTAGTCACGACAGCCTCCATTATTTGAACTGATTGACTTATTTTCTCATTGGCTCCATTTTTACCCTACCACAAAGGAATCTACTACTCCAAAGCCCACTCGGCCTTCACACCACATTGAACATGCCACAGAGCCACTTAGCCTTCTGCTGAGGAGGTAATCCATGTGGAACACTACTACTTCCTAAGAGCCATCGGCAAGGGGACATCTGACAGAATCAAGTTATTCTAATTCATCATCACTGATAAAGAGGGAGCTGAGAAAAGTGTTGAGAAGTGTCAGCAGACATCTTCCAACCCCTGACACTGCACTGAGATAAAAACCATGAAGGATCTCCACCATCAAAATATCTTAATGCTGTTGCAAGTGACGGAGAATACCAACATCTTAGGTACAGCGACGGAGTAGGTAACTGGGTAGGGTTTCATGAGTAAGAGGACACCACACATCATGAGATGGCTCAGGGTTTCATGAGTAAAAAAGAGGCCCAAACCAAGTTCCACCGATTAGTGCTAGCCATACACTTCGGCCACAAAAAAATGTGTTCTGCACAAGGACATCCAACCAGAAGACATGCTCTGGGATGACAGAAACAACCTGAAAATTGCTGACTTTGGATTGTGAACTGAATTCACCAAGGGGAGGAGGAAGAGAAACACTTCTAGTTGGAGGTTCCCGTATTATGCGCCAGAACTCCTACAGGGAGGAAGTACAGTAGACCTACCATGGAAGTGTGGAGGCTGCGAGTGCCTGGTACCTGAAGGGACGTGGATGTCTGCCTTTTCATGGACAGACCTTAACTGAGACACAAAAGCAGGTACTAGAGGAAGAACAAGATACTTGTCTTCACATGTCTAGGCCATATGAACATCTGCTTAGGCAAATACTCACCGGTGACCCAAGAAACACAACCACATAAGAGGACATCCTAGAAAACTCATGGATGAAGATGTATGAGAAAGAAAAACAAAAGGTGTATGTGCAGCCACTCCCAGACTATGAACACGCCCAATGCTTTAAGGCCACTGTGAACACATGTCACACGCAGGAAGAGATTCATGACTTGTACTGAATCAAAAATACAGTAACGTCATGGCCACCTATCTGATAAGAGAATACCACACGTCTGAGACTGACAGTCATGCTAGTACCACGGAACCTCAGAATGCAGTACACTGCAATGATCGTCACACACCTTAGTCATCCCACCTTCTGTGATGAACCCGAACAGTGTACTACACTGTGCCTGCCATTCCGACCCGTATTTACTATTTCTACAGTGCTCTGAAGGCTCCAACTGATAGAAGGAAGGGGACTCTACAGCATGTGCTTCTCCCTGAGTGTCCCTTATAAAGTCACTCCTGTATCAGCACCCCAGGACAGCCTGGACAGAGTACAACCAAACCTCAGAACTATGTGCCACGGTGAGAAATAATGTGGTGCCACAAACCAGCACAGTCCCCACATGTGTTTCCTGGCACCCTACTCAACCCAGACCATCGATAAGGACGACGGAGCCCCAGGGGAAACCAGTTTCCCAATGGGAGTGTCACCACTAAGCTCCTACAAGGCAGGAGATGCCTGAGCACACAGTGAACCCAGCCTCTCCCTCTGTCAACACTGAGGACCAGCAGGGTGCCACAGAAAGATTCTTCAGGCTCATGAGATGGTTCAGTTGCACTCTGATCAAAAGACAACAAAAGCTTCGTGACAGCAAAGTTGTAGAGGAGACACTCAAATCTTGAAAGGTCGTGGTCTCACAAGTTTAAGTGCAGGATGAAAATCATCACTTCCGTGGAGCATGAAGAGAGGGTGCAGGAGATCTGCCAAGGACTAGACACCTACCAACAAGTACACGCTCCTGTGTATGAACAGCACAGCAGAGCTGCAGGACTCTGTGCACTGGAGGACGGAGATGTCCACACTGTCTGTGTGGACCTTCAACAGGGAAAAGAGAAGAGAGTTTCAGGCATCTCTGAAGCCTTCAATAGCATTGCCTCAAAAAGGAGCAGGGAGCATGTATTCTCAAATGCTGCCAACAGCTGCGAGGGACAAAAGAGGAGTTCACAGATTTAAGCTCCCACAGGACCACGCAGTGTTTTGTTCTGTTGTGTGTATACTCGTTATGACTTGGAATCTACTCGACGGGACTAAATAGAACAGCAATACAACAACAGGAATTGAGAGCATATCAACGCAGATATTTCAAAGAACAGATGCACTACCCGAAGGTCTCACTTGTCAATACTCGCAAACCTGGAAGATTGCTATCTGGTCAAACAACTGCAAACAATCCTTTCGGGGACGCATTTGAAAGGAAGGTGATCAAACACAACACAGAGATCACCGAAAAATACCATTACTACCACACATGACTAAAATTTTGCTCAAGATCACTGTGTTGTGATTACTGCCTTTTGGTTGAGACTTTTCCAGCCATGGCCTTGTAACTCCTACCCACGTGATTGTGCAGGACACTGTGATAGCGGGTTCGAGGCCCACGAAGAGTACTGGTCCCTAGACCTCCTTAAGTGAGAGCTCATTCCAGAGCAGTCAGGAAGATTCACCCACCACCAACGAAGACTGGCCTTCAGCTGACAGAGCATTCCTTGGGTCCAGATCGCTGTGCTGAAAAGCTGTTGGAAGCAGGTGCTAGAGAGAGCACAAGCTGGGAACAGGTGGCAGTAGAGACCTCGCAGCAGGAGAAATCGTGCTGGGCTTCACAGTCCACAAAGACAGAAAGCTGAGGGCCTTTGATCAGTGGCTGAGGGCCGGGGAGAGCCCTGTCCTCAGGAGGTGTGCAGAGGAGTCTGTGGGGAAACTCACAGTGGAAATCCTATGGAAAATGTGGTATCTCTTTTGAGTCAACAGCTGGGAGTAACACAGAGAGCCCGAGGTCCTCTGTAAATTTTGTGACCGAGACTATTAGCAAGGAATAAAGGATAAAAAGACCAAAGTGTTAACAACATCCTGGGACACTGAGATAAGTTCCCCCGGATTATGTAAATTGCCTCAAGGTAGGTTTTCGGAAGAAACCAGGTAGAAGAAATTCTAAAGACATGCACAGAAATGCCCACTTTGACAGCCACCGGTCCTTCCAATGGGAGCACCAGACAGCCACAGTCAGAACCTGGGGATAGAACCAAAGAACCAAGAAACTGCATGCAGAAGACCCTGTAAAAAAATCCTCTTCACACGTCCAGTTACCTTTTTGTTGAGACAATCTGCTCAAACATTTTGAGAAAACCAGCAAGGTAAAACCTCACCTGTAGATGACAAAGTGTAGCATGGCCACAGTTAACTTATAAAAATAATACTCTTAGGAGTGAAAAGACCTTAAGGAATTCTAAATAAAATGCAAATCTGTGAAAAAGACAAAATTTTAGGCAACAACATTTCTAAACCTAACCATTAACTATATTTAACAGAACTTCAGAAGTCATACATGATAATCCTGAGGCAAACATCACATAGCCAAGATATACCATGATGATTTATATACCAACACAGTCAAGTCTCTACCCAAATCATATAAAAACAAATTTATAGGTAAATGATTTGAATTTCCAGTGAGAACATTGGCTTTGATGATGCTCAATTAACAGAAAGTTATAATCAGGTTAGCAACTAAGAAATAGTAATAGACTCATGATATAATATTATGCATTTGTTATACGATTAGGCAAAACACAAGGGGAAATTACTACCATACATTTTTAACCCAACAACAGTCAGGCACTTCTCTTGTTTCTAACCTGTTGCATGTAACTTATTAAGGAAAGCCCTTTAGCACTTCTCCTTTATAAGAAGATATTCTGGACTTTCCAAGAGGTTTCAGATGTGTCAGGAGTTTAGTAGAGCTTACCAAGAAACCACAGTAAAGTTATTTTACTAAAGATCTTAAAGTAAAAAACCTTCCCTTTTTCTTCTATTTTTGCAATTCCTGCCACTTGGTTTTTGACTCCGAAATCTTATTCTAATAAGAGGGCAAACATTTGCCTTTAAGGGAGATTACCTAAAAAATAAATTTTGTTATTTTAACAGGAAAAAAACCAATTCGGTTTACATCATATCTAATATTAAACCTCTTAAAAATCTCGCAATCTAAATCATTCCACTTTCGTAAGACAAACTTCTAACTATATCAAGAAAATATTTTTCAATAAATTTTATAGAGTAGCTCTTTAAATGGTGAAAAGGAGCTTACTGACATTCACACAATAAGCTCTGAGAAATGCACAGATTTATCCTACGAAAACTCTACATATGATGTTTGAAAGTTAAGTCCACGGACTTCACTGTAAAAAGTGCTACAGACCTCACTGCTGAATATCACCACGGTCACCTTCTAAGTACTCCCCTAGGGAAGCTATGCACCAATGCAATGCCTAGTCCACCCTTCAAAGCCACCTTGGAATTTTTTTTTCTGCAGTGGCCGTTGCACACTGTGGCATAGTGGCAAGTTCATGAACCTAACTGTATACTTTCTGTGGCAGAGGTTTTAGCCAGTTAACAAATAACTGCATGGAAACACCCTCCCTACTCACCTGACCTTAACCTCAATGACATCTTTCTTTACCTGAAGATACAGGAAATATTCAAAGGAAGGCATTTTGATGACAGTCAGGTCTCGGGGGTAATACGACATCTCTGATGGCCACCCTAGAAAAAGAGTTCCAAGATTGCTTTGAAGGGTGGACGAGGCGCTGGTGTCAATGCACAGCTTCCCAAGAGGAGTACTTCGAAAGTGACTGTAGTGATATTCAGCAATGAGGCACAAGGACTGACAATAGCGTTCACAAACTCATCCTATAAGAAGTGTTGCATATTTCACTGCCGAACATCACTATGGTCACCTTGAAAGTACAGCCAGGGGTCCCAGCTGACTTTTGGTATTCCCTTGGTAGTTGCCAATTGGTTACAGGGTTTCTCTGAAGATCCAACAGTCCTCATAAGACAATGAAAAAGAATTATTTCAGGAGGGTTCACTGGACCATGACAGAAACAATGACTCAAAAATGAAAACACTTCAAAGTAGGGTTGCAGCAGCCTGGATAGCAGTCCTGTAGGTTCTGCTACTGAGTTTGGGGTTTGCTTCTTATACTTCATCTATGCCTGGGGTATAGCTAGGGACAAAAAATCAGTGATGTGGATCTGAAATATTTCCTGTTTCGGCAGGCAGGTGCCTATCCCTTGGCTGCACCCACATGCAGACTTCAAAAGAGTCTTGCCAAGGAGGCTTCTGGAACTGGCAGCAGCACTTACCCTGGGATGTTGTCCTTCGGCACATTCTTGCTCCCTTGCTTGGATTCCCTGGTCCTGATGGAAGCTCTCTGATACCCCGCTGGAGGGCATACAGTGGTGACCTCTATCTCATCTGGGCATGTTTCTGAAGTAGGTCTAAGCTGGCTTCTTTGAAACACAAGGGACAATTTAAGCAACTTGTCTCCAGGTGTGGATGACAAAATGAAGCGGACTGTCCCTCTGGAATGCTTCAAGGAGTGGTTAGGCTGGCCCTTCTCATCTCTATCTCATGAGTATTCCTTGTTAACAGGGTTAATTGCGGTTAAACTGTAACTGTGGAAGCTGTCAGTATAAGAGGCTGGACTAAGGAGGAGATGTCCCTGCATTACAGTCGAGTGGCTGAACCGAAAACTCCTTCAAGGGTTTCCTATGCTGACCCCTGTGATGCTTGGAGCAAGGGAATCATCTTCTCCCACATGAATTACCTCCAAGTTCATAAACGATAAAGATGAAGTGACTTTTGGAGAATCTGACCAGGTTACGAGGAAAACCAAAGACCACATGAGTGGCTACTCCCTGAATAAACGTACCCTTTGGACTCTTTGCCCCATTCAAGGCCTATGGGAGGGGCAAGCTGTCTTCCAAATATGAAAGAATCATGGCTTCAAAAGTCAAGGGGCAGACTCTGCTGTGACAGATGACTTTTGTGTGTGGCCTTTCTGAATACCTGGGTCAACACATTGACCATGGGTTCAGCCCACCAATGTGCACATATTAACACGGCACTACTTTCTGGATGTTGTTGATGCAACAGTTAAGGAGCAAGGGTCATCTCTGTATGTGAGGTTTATGGAGGAAGCTGGCCAGCAGAGGGCACGTACTGTGTACGAAAGTCAGGACGCCTGAGCAAGCTAAACAGTGGGACTGATCACCTGTGGCCGATTGTGTCTTCCTCCTTTTGCTCACTGATGTGTGTTGATGGCTGAACTTCCTGCTGACTGGTGACAGTAAACGGCACTGGTGGGTTTCCACAGGCTTTTCAGGTACTCTGTGTGGCCTGTGAAGACAAACGGGCCAGTAGAGCCATCCTATTAGATCCCGGACTACAGGCGGAAACCCCGGGGGTGCAGTGCTGCAGTGCTGCGTCTTCTAACCAAAAGGTCAGCAGTTCGAGTCAGCCAGGTGCTCCTTGGAAACTCTGTGGATTGCTATGAGTCAGAATGGACTCGACAGCGTAGGTTGGTTTTCGATTACGGGGAACTCAACATAGGATCCTCTCAAGTGGGCCGAGATAATTTTAGAATAGACAGCAATTGTATCATACACTGGAACCTTTTGTGTCTCTTTGTGTTTGCAGCAGGGGACAACTTGCTCTATCATCTCTGTGCTAGGAGACATTTTTAGAGCACAGCTATTATATGAAATATAACACGGAGTCACCTGGAAGGCACTATGCTGAGTGAAAAATGACAAACATTGTATGAGACCATTACTGCAAGGACTTCCAAGGTTTAAGCAGAGAAGAAAGTAATCTCAGACAGTTACCAGGGTGGGGAGGGCTGAAAAGGGACAGTCACAGATTAGACAGTAGATAGGAACTGCAGCAGGTGAAGGGAATGACAGGATGCAGTCAGTACAAGGGAGGTTAGCACAACTGGATCACATCAAAAGCTCAAAGGCTTTCTAAGTACAACCCAACATTTTCCAGCACAGACTAGCAGGGACAGTTTTGGGGAACCACAGTTTTTCAGGACATCTAGGCTAATTAGCACAATGCGGTTTATTTTTTTTAAGAAAATGTTCTGCATATCACTTGGATGAGGGGTGTCTGGCTTCTTAAAAGCTATAGTGGCCATCTAAGCAGCATCAACTGGTCCCAATCCACCTGGAGCAGTGGAGAATGAAGGACACCAAAGATAACAGAAAACCATGAGCCCAGCACACAGAAGGAGCCATGTGATCCAGACACTTCATCAGCACGAGAGAGAACGAGATGGTGCCTGGTTATAACCAATGGCTGCCCTGACAGGGAACACAAGTTAAGTCCCTGATGTAGCAGGAGAAAGACAGGTGTGCAGAATAAGAACTCTAGTAAAAAAACCACAAGCTATTAAGAAGTGCACACTTCATGGTCCGTCAGACGGCAGGGTCCCTTAAAAATACAGCCCCCGCACTCTCAGTTAGCCCAGAGACGAAAAGAGGACCAACGACTACTCTTCAGACAAAGACCAGACCTGACTAGAATATATAGGCGATGCTGGCATAGAATATGCTTCTTGGCTTAAACACAGACACAGGGCTGTCTGGGCAATTCCTCTCTAGAAGTGACATGAGAGGGTGGAGGGGACAGGAGTAGGTAGAACGCATGTGGGAAATAGAGGGTAGAAAGAAAGAGTGTGCTATCACAGGGCGGTGGGGGCAACAGCAGTTACAGGTGCACGCTAATGTGTGTTTTGGGTTTTACATGGCAAACTGATATGCAAACTTTGGCCTAAAGCACAATCAGAGATTTTAAAAGAGAGAGACACAGTCAATTCCAAAGGAGAGAGATCTTCCCAGCACCAGAAAAGAACAGCCAGGAGCAGGGAGCTAGCCTCAGGACCTGGGACCCCAGCACTAAGAAACATCTGGAACCAGGAGACAGAAAGACAGGTCTAGAAGTGCTGGCAGAGAACATCCGTAGGAGACAGAGTGGTGGCCTTTCCTGCCCACAGAGGGAGAAAGCTTCCCAGTGGAATAGGGTTCCTCTGGGCACTCATCAGCATCTAAATTCCATGCAGCCACACAATGAATTACTGAAACGAGGAGAGGAGTGCTGTGGGAGAGACTGCTGGTGTCGGAACTGGTCAAGACGGACGAGAGAACAGGGCAATCTGACTTCTGCCTCACAGACATCTTCTGAACCACTGACATCTCTTTTATCACATCCATTACTTTCCTGATCCACAGTCCATTTTCCCATCTACGCCTCTTCACATTCTTCCTTAATTTGTTAGTAACAAGCTCCCGTCTGATGTCATTCACCCAGGAATGATTCTTTCAAAACCCACTTGCAGCCCAGAAGCTGTTCTGTTTTAAATCTCAGATACCCTCTCATCTATCTCTGCGGAATACCTGCCTGAGGCTGTCTCCTGACCTTGAAAAAACCTGGAGAGGTCTAAAGGACCTGTGGCCTCTGTCTCTTCCAGTGGGGCTCACATTGTCCTCAGCTCCCAAGTGTGTGAAAGCTGCCATAATTCAGAGCTCGGTTGTTCAAAGCCTGTCACATAAGGCATAGAGCTGGTAAAGGGAACAGTCAATCCAATCGGGTTGTGTTTACAGGAGTAAGGTCTACCTCAACTGGCAGGAGGAGCACTCTCTGGGAAAGTGACATGTGAAGTGAGACCAGGAGATGCCCATGGTTACAATGTTTGCTTCAGTCAACGGCAACAGCTAGTGTAAAGACTGAAAGGCACAGAAAATCTTCATCTCAAGGAAAGGTCTTAAAAAGCACACTGTGCCTCAAGTAACAGGACCCTGGATCTCACCCAAAACAATTCCTTACCAGCATTGTCCCGGGCTGCAATTTCCTTCACAGAGACAGATACCTTAAGGAGGAAAGAGCCTCTCTTCTCCCCAGGATGGCAGCTGGATTGCAAATACTTTCAAAGAGGAACAGTCAGCAATCTAACGGGGTTCTCAGGGTGGTGTAGAGACACAGACAGACAAAGTGGGATGCTGCTCTGAAACACCAACAATGCGGAAGTGGTTTTAGCATATGGTAACACGTAGAACCTAAAAGGAAAAGTCTACATTGTCAAAGGCAAAGCTGGCAATGCTCTGGAGGAAGCCAGGACGCCCAAATGTAAAGTCTCTCTCAGTTGCAGAGAACACATAGGATGCCAGCGACAGAACGTGGCCAGAAACGTGCATTTTAAAGTGCTCCTGATGAGACTTTAAAAGAAAATGACAAACACAGGGTGGGTCACTGGAAGAAAGAGATGCTTTCTACGCAGCGAAAAAGAAATTGTCTGAATTACATCCAAACGTTTGGTGGAAGATCTTCATGGTGGAGTACGGGATCTCCTGGCCACTTAAGAGTGAAAAAGAGAGAGGAAAAAGATGGACTTAAAATGAACTGTGCAAAATGAATACAAAGCTTAAACAGATGGAAAATTCTGGTGTACAAACTAAGGACACACATTCTAGAATTTTCACCAAGCACATGGCTACACAATCTTCTGTAAAAGAGATTCAGCCAGTGACTAACGATTCTAATCAACTATCACAGCAGAAAATTCATCAGCTACAACTGAAGGGGACAGAGAAACAATGCAAACAACACTGTCTGCCTCTTTGAATTTCATAGGAAGGGAACTGGTCAAAGGAGCTACATCCCTCCACTTGTAAGAAACGGACCGGACCACCCTTGGAGCACTCCAAACATCAGCAGATGTGTCAGAATTTGCACGGGTAACAGGCACGGCTGCCTCCGTTTCAAAGGGTGGAGTCACAGCCTCGGTTTTAGTTATTCAGTACTGCTTTAATGGAAATACCACAAGTAGATGGCTTTAAAAAGAATTTTTTTTGTTTTTTTATCATGATGAATTGAAAGTACACAATCCAAGTCAATTTTGCACACACGCCTCTCTACAGCTCTATCTGCTCTCCCCACCCTGTGACAGCACACTCCTCTTTTGCACTCTTCTAGTATCCTCCCAACCAACAACTCTCTTTCCTCTCTACTCTCTTCTCTCCTCCAGGAAGAAGACAGATGGACAAACTTCTATAAAGCCATAAAATACACACATCACATGCTAACTCTGTGTCCCCAAGTCCAGTCCATTCGTACTCTGAGTGCTGACCTCAGTACTCCTTTCAGGTCTGGGGCCGCATCAAGTCTAGGGGCCATGTTCCCAGGGGACTCTCTACTTTGTCAGACCATCAGTTCTGGTCTTTTAGTAGAGTTCGTGATCTGCACACCTCTTTTCCTCATGCTATGGCAGGGACTCTACATCGCTGTCCCCTATCAAGATGATATTAGTCACGTCCAGTAAGCCAGAAGTCCAAATTCAAGGTGTCAGCTCCAGGGGAAGGCTTTCTCTGCTGGCACTGGAGCAAATTTCTTGTCCTCAATCTCCCTGGACTAGAGGCTTCTGAGGCACAGGGAACCTCATCCTTTCCAAAGCATGTGCTCAGCTCCTGGCACTGCTCTTTGCTGCTATGAGATCCCCAAGTCTCAGCTTACCTCCCTTTCTGTTATATTCCCAGAAGCCACACCAGGCCACCGTACAATCCCACACATTAAGTCCTGCCCCACCAACTCAACTGCAGCCCATCCACCTTCATTAACATCAGAGAGGCAGGATTTACAACATGAAGGACATTACACAATACCAGCCTAGTTAAACGGCTACATAGATTTTGGGGGGACACAATTCAATCCATGACAGTGTCCCAGGTTTTCAAGAGTCAGATCTTCATCCACTCAGTTCTGGGGGATGGGATCACTGCTCAGTGCTCAGAGGACAAGGCAGCCATGCCCAGAGGGCCTACTGGGTGGGGCTCAAGGCATGCAGCTGCCACTCAGACGAACTAGGACAATGGGACCCCTCAAAGCCAATGGGCTGCAAGGGCCATCGGAGTGGGCCTGGAAGGTGCAGCTGAATCCCAGAGCTGAGGGGCCTCCTCCCACAATCCCGAGAGCAGGGCCAATGCCCAGAGTCCAGAGGACAACAATAATGCCCAGATGGTCCCAAACAGCAGAAAATTATTTTGTATCCTTAACAGCTAATATAAATTGCTCCGTCAGGTTTGGGATTTATGTGGCACTCATTATCCCTTCTTCTCCTTACATTTCCCCCACAAGGAATGGAAAGGTCGACCTCACACCTGTCGCACCACTCTACTGCATACACAGTCTTCTAGATTTCACAGGCTGACAGGTGGAGAATTTGGCCCCAGCATCAACTACTCCTCAAGTCTCAACTATACTTGATGGAGATGACTCAGAAGGTGAGATTCTGGCCTTGCAGTTGATTTATGACTCCACAGATGACACGATGGGGTTAACTGTGTTTTGGATGTTCCAAGGACAGGAATTTGAAGGGACCAAAGTTGTGGAAGGAAACCCTGGTGGCGTAGTGTTTAAGCGCTATGGCTGCTAACCAAACGGTGAGCAATTCAAATCCACCAGGCACTCCTTAGAAGCTCTATGGGTCAGCTGTACTCTGCCCTATGGGTTTGCTATGTGTTGGAATTCACTGGATGGCAGAGGTTGTTGTTGTAAAGGGTCAAATCTTATGGAATGAATTGCATCTCCCCAAAATCTGTGTCATAAATCCGAGCACCCATGCTATTGTTATAATGTTATTTGGGAATGAGTTGTCTTAGTCGTGTGAATGATGCAGCATTAGTGGAGGCTGCATCTTCAGTCATTCTTTCTTGAAATGTTAAACAGATTACACAAGGAAGCAAGCAATCAGAAAACGGAAAAGTGATTCCATGCTTGGATTTATGACACAGATTTTGGGGAGATGCAATTCAGTCTATACCTAGATGCCCAACAACAGAGGAATGGATAGGTAAACTGTAGTATATATATGGAGCATTACACAATGATAAAGAATAATGACGATTCCACGAAACATCTCATGACCTGGTTTCAACTGGAAGACATTATGTTGAGTGAAAGTAGTCAGCGACAAAAGGACAAATATTGTATGAGACCCTTATGATAAGATCTCAAAACCAGGCTTACATATAGAAGAAAAGACTCTTTGACAGCTGCAAGGGAGGGGAGGGAGAGAAGGCGAGGGGGGAAGGGTTTAGATTAGATAGCTGCTAGAAACTTGGTTGGGTCAAATCGGTGATAGCACACATTAGAAACAAGAACAACATTAAGTGGAACTTCAGCATAACTTGAATACTCCTTCCATCTTAACCCAATATTGCAAGGTTAGAGTAGCTGGGCAGGGGGTGGGGGACCATGCTCTTAGGCAAAATCAAGGCCAAATGGCACAACTAGCGTTTTGCTAGGAGGGCTCTCTGCACCCCACATGGGTGAGTGGTGTCTGGGGTCTTAAAAGCTGCCAAGCTGCCATCCGAGGGCACAGCAAATGGTCCCAACTCAGCAGGAACGGATGCTCACCAAGGACTAAAATGACATGGGGTAAAATCAACCCAGAAGACAGAGAGACCCACAGTGAGTGCCTACATCGACTTACGACCAGAAGGAACGGATCGTGCCTGGCTCCCATCAGTGATAGCCACGATGGAGCTCACTACATTGAGCCTCACTGGCAACACAAGAATAAAATGAGTTGCACCCTGAGATCTCCACTAAAAGACCTCAATTGATGGTCCTGTGGTTTCGGGGTTCCCCTGGGAGCATGGCTCCTGGCTCTGATGCTGCCCTTGTCCATAAATCATAATGAAGGTCCACTCTTCGGACACGATTGGATTGGACTTGGCGATGCAGAGTGACCATATACTGGATGCACTTTATGGTTCTATGCATCTATAGGATATCATCCAGCTGACCTCTGGCTGGAGGACAGAGAGTGGGTGGAGAGGAGGGGAAAGGAGACTGTTGGGAGGATGAGACATGTATGGAGCAGAGAGGAATAGTGTGCTGTCACTGGGCTGGGAGAGCAGTGGAAGCTGCATATGGGTGGGCATGTAAATGTATATGGGAACGTACATTTTCACTCAGTCATAATAAAAAAGAAAAAAAAAAAACAGAAAAGTGAGCTAGCAACCCAGGTGAAGATAATCCAGGGACAGAAGCCCCAAAAGACAAACATCTTCCACCAGAGGCCGCAGACACAGAGCCTTCTCCTAGAGTGCCCACCACAATTCAAACTTTCAGCCTCCTAAACTGTGAGAAAACAAACATGTTTGTTAAACGAACCCACTTGTGCTCTGTCTGTTACAGCAGCACTAGAGAACAAAAGGTACCCAAGTGGTACAGTGAATAACTGCTCAGCTGCTCACCACCAAGTCACCAGTTCAAATTCACCAGCAGCTCCTAGGAAACCGTATAGGGCAGTTCGACTCTGTCCTATAGATTCACTAAGAGATGGCAGCAGCTCCAGGGCACTGAACAACGAGATCTAACTACAACAAGGTACTGTTCCACTGACATTCATGCAAGTACTACACACAAGTGCCCAACAGTGGAAATAACCCAAATTCCCATCAGCAGAATCATGGATAAATAAAATGGAGTCTATCCATCTAGTGGACTATTATTCAGTCATAAAGCAAAATGAAGCTCTCGTAAATGCTACAGTATACATAAAACATGAAAACACTACATCAAATGAGTCAGACGCAAAACAAACGTTCTAGGACCTAACTTGCACAACACACCTAAAATAGGCAAGCATACAGAGACTGAAGTTTATTAGTGGTGACCAGGGGCTGTCGGGGGCTGAATGGAGGGATGAAGTGGAGTCATAGCTTAACGCAAATTGGGATTCTGCTAGGGGTGATGAAAAATTTAGAAACTGATACTGGTGATGTGGTTGCACACAGGGCCAGATTAATGGATGTTACTCAATTAAATATGTAAAACAGCTGAAAAAGAAAAGAGTTTTCTTGTATATATTTTACCAGACACACAAACACAAATTAGCATGAAATGAACACAAGACAGTATTTGAATAAAAAGCAACTTACTGTCTTGAACTCAGTATATACCTGAAAGGAGAGGGATTTAGATACCAGGGGAGGAGAGAGAGGAAGTGGGTATTTCAAAAACGTCATGCCAACTTTAAGCAGTACTCACCTAGAGAAATGAAATTATGTAGCAGGAACTGGAGTGTGCAAATGGATTTCCACAGGTAACTGAATCTTGGTCACCTTCTTCTGAATATGAAAAAAGGTCTACCTCTACGATAAAAAAAACAAAACCTGAATTATCATTCAGCATACTTGAAAACAAAAGATTATGTTAATGGCATTTGATTTACCAATCATTTCACAAATTTGACACTTGAAGACACTACATTTTGGAAACGAACCATACAGCTGGTCCTTCACCGTTTGGTGTTAGTTACCCTGGAGTGGATTTCAAATGATGGGAACTGTTGGTGCGATTCCCATGAGACACCATTTGCTGGTGTGATTAACAGGGGACACCACTTGCTCGTGTGATTACCAGAGGATACCATTTGCTCGTGTGATTCATACAGGACACCACTTGCTGGTTTGATTAACAGGGGACACCATTTACTAGTGTGATGTACATGAGGAGCTGAGGTTGAAAAGAATCACACTGACAACCAACTTTTCGTTTGCTGTCGGCAGAAAACGGACAGTCTCCAGCAAGTAGAGATTGACATCAGTTTGCTGAACCCAGCAGCTTTTATTGAGCAAAGTAAACAAGTTTTCTGCTGGCAAACTGAGAAAAAGCATCTCACCAGCCTTCCTTACTTCAAAACAAGCAGTGGCATTCCCAGGAAGGGGGATGAGAAAGTCCCTGAACTATTCTCCATCGAGTGCGAGTTTTCAGCACGTACCGGTATGTGGCACACTGACACAACCTTGTCTCCAGGGCTTTCGCCAGGCTTCTGCCATTCTCAAGACAAGCCCCTATCTTGAGAAGGACCAGGGTAGGGTCAGCAGGATTTCACATTCTTTCCAAACACACCCATTGCTACAGGTCCCCACAGATGTGCACAGCAGCACTTCTCCACAGGGTTTTCAAGGCTGGAGCCTTTTGGTAACAGATCACTAGGCTTGTCTTCCAAGGCCTACCTGGCTGGGTTTGAACTGACAACCTTTCAGCTAGAAATGTTAACCCTTTGCACCACCCAGGGGCTCCTTGTTTCGCTCTTTACTGTCTACATCTTCTCCTGTTTTCTTATGCTTACATTCCACACATTTGACACACATTTAGGACCTTCATTCTACATTACATTTGGTTGAAAAGGAAACAAATTCTCTAATCATACTGCAGGTGTCACATACTATTTACTCAACTTAAGCCTTACTTTTTTTTGTACTCAAAATTATAAATTACATTTCTCCAGCAGCTGCACATTTTACATTTTTTTCAGGAAGAGCTCTGTGTGAAATAATTTTTATAAAGGATGAGCGATCTTCTGCAACACTGTAACGCGGCTGCCCAAAGAAGAACAAATCTGTCCTGGAAGAAGCAAACATCAAGGCTTTTTAGCAGCCATGACAACACTCTGTCACCCACAGTCTGGGCATGTGATCATGGAGGATCCGTTCCTGCACAAGGATACCATGCGTGGTCAACTCCAGGGACCTTCAGAGAGATGCCCTGACAGAGTAAATATAAGTCATGCAAACATAAACAGTGATTATGAAGAAGGCACATGCCCATGAACTTTGTCCTATTGTATGTGGGGTTGCTGTGAGTCCGAACTGAAGACACAGCATCTAACAACGTGTGGCTGACCTTCGAGGATCCCTTCAAGTATTCTGATCTGTTATGGGGTTGAACTCACCTTTCAATTAGCAGCTGAGTGCCTAATCAAAGCGCACTACTGACAGTCCCCTTTATACAGAGACCTCCCATTTCCACCTCATTTTTATCGTCACTGTTCGGAAATTGGGAACATGAATGGCCTTTGATCCGAGAAGCCTTCAACAAAAATATGACGCGTTAGTACTACAATCTGTGGCTGAATGACCAGCATCTAAGCTGGTTCATATCCTGTCTCATCCAACCATTAAAATCTTGGACAAACACTGCTGTTTCAGCTCCAGAAAACCTTCACCGACCACATCACCTTCTATCTGCAGACCAAGTAGGAATGGCTGTATTGTTTCACACATAATCATGACGAAAATGTCGGCTTTATACTCAAAGAAATTCAGGAAACGTGCCCGGAATTTCCTTCTGAATTTGGGATCCATTTGAGATAGACACGGGGGGACGATGTAGCAGTCGGCGTCTGCAAGGATTACACCGTTGGAAACCCCATGGGGCGGCTCTACTATCCTACAACGTTGCTATCAATTAGACTTCACGGCAATCTTTTCAGACGTTTCAAAATCCACCTACCTATTCCCAACTCATGCTTTAAATTCGTCTCTTAAATATCTACAAATATCTACAAACATTAAAAGAGGAGATACGTACATAACTCCTCATCATCTTAGTTTCTGTATGAACAGCAGCACTCCAATCGCTGCGGCACTTGGAGCAGCGCACGGGACAGCGAGGGCTCAGGGCCTTCGCACTCGGGCCAACCGCCCCGAGCCTCCCCACTGCATTTCTCACAAACTCCCAGGGTAGTTGATGCTGTTGATCTGAAAAACCACTTTTGCTCAGCGAGAGTCCCATGGTTTTACCTGTCATTCCACCCAGAGATACAGCGCCACTCACCTACCAGTCGTACAACTTGCGGTACTTGCGAAGCGGAAGTGCCCAGACGGCCTGGGCCCCACAGGGCTTCCGTTGAAGAGTGACGTCGGAGGGAGCTCCGCCCACCGGACCGCCCCCTTCGGGACCCTGCGGCCCTGCACAACGTGGCGACGGTAAGGCCCGCGGCTCTCGCGGCTCTCCCAGGGGTGAGAAGTCAGGAATGTGGGAGACAGCGGGAGCACAGACCTCAGCTCGGTGCGCTGTACGTGCTGCTGGAACAAGCATGACACACACAAAGCCAGGCCTCCCTCCCACAGCGGCTGTCGAGGCACCCAGCATGGCGGCCGGCCCTCACACTACCACTTCCGCTTCCCGTTTTTGGCAACACTTTTTTGCAATGTCACGGGCTCCGAACGCTGACCCAGAGGGCTCTACCCAGTGACCGGTCGAGTTCGGTGCCTTCGCTCGGTCTAAGGTTCTGTGCACTGGGGTCTTCTTTGCCTCTGGAAACAAAAGCCTAAGGTTTCTGAAATGCACAAAGAAACACAAGACAGTTCAGTAGGCAAAGATTTCTAATGTACTTGGAGAGCAAAGGAAGATGTATTTCCATACTTATCCATTTGAAAGTCAGTATTTACCATGTCTTTTAGAGAAATATTCACCTCTCATATGTATTTGCCAGTCTTTAAAATTGTTATAAGTGCCTCCTTTGACTTTTTTATGGTTTGTTTTCTCTTACCTATCAGGTGTCTCTCCTTAGGAATAGGCGACCAACTCTGCAAACCCAGTCTGAACTCTGCAAGAGCTGAGGACAGTTGAGAGGGGCATTTTCGACGATGAGAGGCAGATAGGCACTATTACTTCTGAGGAAAAATAGGTAAAAGTGAAAGTCGTTTTGAAAATGTCTGTTGTAAACCATTTTTACTTTTTTCTCTGGTACAAACATGTATAAGAAATTGATCACATATACTCATCTGAACTGGTTAAGGGCTCAGTTTTGAGATTTGCATATATACTGATAGACCTCGTTGAACATTAAGTTTCCGTTTTATGGGATCTTGTGTAAAATGGGAATTCCACAACACTTAATTTTGCTCTTAAGGAATCTGTATATGCATCCAGAGGCAGTCATACACACAGAACCAGGGGACACTGCTGGTTCAAAGTCAGAAAAGATGGGCATCAGAGGTGGATCCTTTTACTGTATCTTTACCATGTGTGCACTGAGCAAATAATCTGAGAAGCTGGTTTCTACAAAGAGGAACAAGGCATCAGGATTGGAGGATGACTCATTAACAACCTGCCGTACGCAGACGACACACCTTACTTGCTGGAAGTGAAGCAGATCTGAAACACGGATGAAGAGCAAGAACCATAGCCTTCAGTACGGATTGCACCTGGTCATGGACTGTGTTCCCCACAAAATCAGTAGCAATTTGGCTATGCCTAATTCCTGGTATTCAGTGTGCTGCCTCCATTTTGCAATTCCTGCCCCTATGAGGTGAGTCAGGGTGGATGGGCAGCAGTGGTTTTGGCAGACTAAGATTCAATGGTGTAAGTTGGTTTGGGACCTTGAGGCAGTCTATGGAGGTATAAAGGAAAAAATCTAGCAGAGAGAATCGGGGCCCTCACCCTATCAAGAACACAGCACCAGGAGAAGAGTGCATCCTTCCGGCCTGAGGTTCCTGGACCAAGGTGTTCCCCACCCAAATACTGATGCAACACAAGGACTTTCCTTCAGAGCTGACACAGGGACAGCCCTTCCCCTAAATGTGGCTTTGTAACCTACTGGACTGTGTAAGAATGAACTTCTCTCGTAAAGCCATCCACTGTCTGATAATTCTGTTAGAGCAGCACTGGCTTCCTAAAACACATCTCAACATCAAGAAAACAAAAATCCTTACAACTGGACCAGTAAGCAACATGGTAATAAATGTCAGAGGTTGTCACCAGTTTCACTGTACTTGGGTCTACAATCCACACCCATGGAAGCCACAGTCAAGAAATCAAAAGATACACTGGGAACATCTGTGGCAAAGGATCTTTTTAAAGTACTGAAAAATGAGGATGTCACCTTGAAGATGAAAGTGTACCTGACCCAAGCCATGTTATTATCAGATGTAGCAAATGCATGTGAGAGCTGGATGATGAATGAAGAAGGCAGAAGAAGAGTTGATGCCTTTGAATTTTGGTGTTGGAGAAGAATGTTGAATGTATCATGGGTAGCCAGAAGAACCAACAGATCTGTTCTGGAAAAAGTACAACCAGAGTACTTCTTGGAAACAAAGATGGCAAGACTACATCGTACATACTTTGGACATGCTGTCAGGAAGGATCACTCCCTGGAGAAGGACATCATGCTTCACCGAGTGGAGGGTCAGAGAAAAAGAGGAAGACCCTCAATGAGATGGGTGGACACAGTGGCCATAACAATGGGCTTAAGCATAAAAATGACCGTGGGCACAAGGCGAGACTGGGCAGTGTTTTGTTCTGTTGTGCACGAGCTCACTATGAGTTGAAACCGACTTGATGGCACCTAGCAACAACCAGAACAAGTGAGCTGAAATGGGCTGGTACTGGTCTTTTTGAATCAGAAAAAAGAAACACATGATCTACTACAACAAGAATGACAAATTGAAGAGGAATGGTATCACATTCATCATTAAAAAGAACACTTCAAAATATATGCTGAAGTACAAAACAACTGCTACCCATCCTCCATCATGAATCTCATAGAAGCAGGATTTACATTGTACAGGAAAATCACACAATACGAGGAATCGTAGATTGGGCCAATGGCTCCACATAGTTTTGGGGGAAACAACAGGTACAAACATGACAGATACCAAGGAAGAGACTGTACAGTTCTCTATGACACTCTCAAACCTAGAAACAGAGCATCATCCACAAGCAAGTGGGCAAGGAAGAGACTGTTCTCGTGCCCAACTCACTCCACATTCTATCCATGGCTACTGGCCCTTTTCCCTTTCTGATGGTACGCAGTAGAGGGGGAGGGGTTGGCAGGTGCAGCAGCTCCTAATGTTGAGGAGATGCAGGGTGGTACCAGCACTTTTTCTTTGGGGGATATGGAGAGGTATCTCAGTACAGGGAGATGGAGGCCTTTAATCCTCACTGGAAGAGGTCTTGGCTGACACACAGTGGGTGGAAACATGAGATGGCAGGATGAAGAAGGGGCAGTGAAAGACATTCAATGTGGAGGCCACTGGGTCACAGTAAACATGGTGGCTGGACTATCACAGTAGTGATTCCCTTCACGGAAGAAACATCCTCATCTGTTAGGGATCAAACGATAAATATCTGCCTCCTGCCAAGGAGAAAGAGACCTTGCTGAAAGCCTTCTAATACGAGAGGCCTAGATGGAAGTCTGAATGTGGGGTAGATATCTCCCCTAACAGGACCTACCCAGCCAGGGGTAGGAGGCCACCACCCCAGCAGGTCCTCTCACTTTGGACATAGACATTGTCCCTGTTCATAGTATAGGGGACAAGCTGGGTGACACCACAGGTCAGCTGGTTCAGCTCCCGGTGGAGCTTCTCTCCATCCAGACTGTGGCCGTTAAGGACAGGGCAGAGTGTGTAGATGCCATCCACTTTTGGGGCTTCCTTGTGCTCTTTGAGGGAGAACGAGGGTATGACCACAAATGGTGCCTCCAGAGAGAGGTTCTGAGAGTCTTTGGGGGCAGGGCAGAGACAGGCAAGAGGAAATGAGACAGGTGAAGACTTGGACTTGTGATTAAAGCAAGGGCATAAGACTTCTTTCTCTGGAGAGAATCCCTGGAGACAGAGTTGAAGATCTAAAGGAAATATCCTAAGTGGTTCCAACAAGGACAGGAGTGAGTTCTGGAAGTCGCAGAATGGTACCAGGGAAGAGGCAGTCCTGCTGAGGAGCTCTGCAGAGCCTAAGAGTGGTAGTGAGGATTAGGAAATGCCTTGGTCTTGGAGCAGATGCCTCCCAAATTCTACCTCTACTGTGGAGGCTGAATCTGGCAAGACAGAGGGGAAATGACCAAAGGCCGTAAGCCTGGGATCCCTTGACACACTCCTGCTGTCTTTTCCAGATGTATCACCTAAGTGAGGTCAGTCTGCAATCAGAGTAGAGGGTGTCAGCACTGGGCTTACTGAGCAAGAGCCCAAGCTTGGGAGAAAAGAAGAGTTCAAGAGGAGGGCTCAAGGGGCTGAGGGAAAGTGTGGGCAGGGATGAGGTGGGCGCCATGCGGACATCACGGTCCTCTTACCAGGCTCTGCTGGATGCTGTTAGCCATAGTGAGCTTTTTAGTACCCTGTCATCCCATGTCATCCATATAGCGCAGGTTGGTGATGGTGAAGTTGCAGGTGAACCAGACCGGGGCAGGTTGAAGAGCTGTACTGGAGAGGAAGAAAAAGTTTACCCTGTGGACTACAGTAATAGCCAAGGTTGCCTAGGACCCTGGTCAGAAGCAACAGCAGTGAACTACGTACGGCCATTGGCTGCAGGAGCACAAGGAGAAAACAAAGATTTGGGGAACCCAAACTTCCTCATTCGGTCAGCATTAAGTGAGCAGACATGAGTTCAAAGCTTTGTGCAATCATAGCTGTCAAAGGCACAGTGTTACCGACTGTATTGTCAACACAAAATTTCTGTTGAAACCCTCACCCTCTTACCTGTGAATCTTAAGCATCCAATATTATAGAGCAGAACTGCCCTCACAGAGTTCTTTTAGGCTAAAATCTTTAATTTTAAAATTACTTGGCTGAAAATTATTTCCAAAGTTGGCAGTAGTACATCAACAGGGAACAGCCAGGAATTCAACCATGATGAACCCAAAGGTGATACAACAGCGGATACCACTGCTGATTGACAGTTGGATCTTGATGGAAAGCAGAAAATACCAGAAAGATGTTGACCTGTGTTTTACTGACTACACAAACACATCTGACTGTGTGAATTGTAATAAATAATGGAGAACGTTGGGACAAAATGGAATTCCAGGACACTTCATTCTGCTCTTACGGAACCTGTGTACAGAAAGAAGAGGCAGTCATTCTAACGCACAAGTGAATATTACGTGGCTTAAAATCCAGAAATACTTCGTCAGAGTCATAATCTTTCCGCATTACTCAGCCTGTATGCTTGGCAAGTAATCCTAGAAACTGGACAATACGAACAAGAAGGCAGGATTATCGATGCAGAAAGACTCATTAACAATCTATCATATGCATATGATATAAATTTGACTGCTAAAAGTCAAGTAGATTTCAGGTAAAGTCTTTGGTGTGGATTGGACATCAACGTAAACCAAAATCCATGCAACTAGACTGGTAAGAACCATCATGATGAGTGGAAAAACACTGAAGTTATCAAGGATTGCATTTGACCCAGATCCATGATCAGTATCCATGAAGTTTGTTGTTGTTGGGTGCCATCAAGTCAAACCCGACTCATAGCAGTCCTGTCCGCAACAGAAGGTAATTCTTCCTGGTCCTGGGCCATGCTCAAAATGGTTGTTAGACTTCAGCCCACTGTTGGAGCCATAAAGTAACAGTCAACAAATCAAAAGACACACTGCACTGTGAAAATTGGGTGCAGATGACCTCTTTAAATCTTGAAAAGCAAAGGCATGACTCTGATGACTAAGCTGTAGTGTCATGGATCGACTTGAGCCAAGATGCACAGTCTTCAACAGGATCCACTTATGCGTCATAATCCACTCTAACCTTTGTCTGAAGACTTGGCTTCAGGAATGATTTCACTTGTGGGCTAACACAGTCTGAGGACCAGGTCTTCTGGGGTCTCTCCAGGCTCAGTCAGGTCAGCAGGTCTGGTCTTGCTACTCCAATTTTAGTTGTACACCCCACTGTTTTCCTACTTCATCAGAGACTCTGTTGTTTTCTTTGTGAGCACAGTCACTTGTGGTAGCCTGGTACCATCTAGTTCTTGATTCTGGCTGATAGCCTCTAGTTTAGGTGGCCCTTTATGTTGTTTTGGACTCCAAGGTACCTAACAACGTAATTGTGGAAGAAATAGCATTTTAGAACAGGCTTCTTAGGTTTTATTAATGAGGTAGTATCAGAGTAGGCATTTACCCATGAGTCCACTTGTCATACTGTGGATGCTTCCGTGTAGCTGTACTGATGCAAGCTTTATCACCAGTATTCACATTTCAGCTGAGTTTCCAGACTAGAACAGACCAGGAAGAAAGACTTGCCAGTCTACTTGAGAAGAACATTAGCCAGTGAAAACCTTATGAACAGCAGTGGTGCATTGTCTGAGAGAGTGCCTGACAGTGAACCCTCCTGTGTGAAAAGGACTTCAATGAAGACCAGCAAAGAGCTGACTCCTCAAAGTAGCCAAGCCAAGTGCCGTAGAGTCGGATCTGACTCATGGCAACCTCAAAATAGAGTCAACCGTATTGATGTGGATGGAGTCAATCTTTCAGGACCCTCATTAACTGATGTGGCATGACTCAAAATGAGAAAAAAAGGCTGTAAATGTCCATTAATAATCAGAACCTGACATGCATCAAGTATGAATGTAGGAAAAGTGGAAACTGTCAAAAATGTAATGCAATGCATCGAAATCAGTATCTTCAGCATTAGTGAGTGGAAATGCCCTGCTGTCGGCTCTTTATTTACTGAATATCCGGATGGCCCATTATGCCAGGAATGGCAACTTGAAGAGGAAATGGGGTTGCATTCCTCATCTAAAAGAACATTTCAAGATGTATCCTGAAGTACAGTGCTGTCAGTGATAGGATAATACCCAGAAGCCTACCAGGAAAACTGATCAAATGACTGCTATTCAAATATCTGTACCAACCAGTAAGGTCAAAGAGGAAGAAATCAAGGAGTTTTTACTACGTTCTAAAGTTCGGCATTTGTCAAGCATGCAACCAGAAGGCATTGACAATCACTGGTTATTGGAATGCGAAAATTGGGAACAATGAAGGAAGAGTGGCGGCTGGAAAATAGGGCCTTGGTAATAGAAATGATGCCCGAGATTGCATGACAGTATTTTCTAAGATGAGTGACTGCTTCCTTGCAAATACCTTTTTTCCCCTGACATGAATGGTGACTATACGCAGGAACCTCACCAGATGGAAGATGCAGGAATCAAATGGACTGCATTTGGGGAAGGAGACAATGGAAAAACCCAGTCCTAGCTAGTTCAAGGCCAGGGACTGACTGGGAAACAGGCCTTAATGGCTCCTATGTAGGTTTCCTGCTGAAAGTTAGAATAAGTTCCTGAGAGCCAAAAGACATACTTGAGTATACACCACCTGAGTATAGAGACCACTGGAAAAACAGATGTGAGGCACTGAACAGTAATGACCGAAGACTACACAAGCTCTGGGATGACATCCAAGAAGTTATACCTCAAGAAAGCAAGAGGTCACTGAAAGACAGGAGAGAAAGAAAAGGGCCAAATCGATGTTAGAAGGGACTCTGACACTTGCTCTTGAATATTGACTTAGCTAAAACAAAAGGAAGAAAAGAGGAAGTAAAAAACAAATATGGAAATAAAGCAAAGTTCTATGCAGTTCATTCCATATACACACCCACCAAGAGACACATTTTTCTTTCTGAAAAAATGCATCAAGGATTCTCAGAAAAAAGAATGGGAAAACAAAAGAAGCATTCTTGAGACTAAAGAGACAGAAAACCACAGAGAATGATCCCCAGTCTGGATTGGTCGGTTTCTTACAGTGACTTCATAAGGAGCAAACTGTTGGCAACTCCAAGCCCCTGTATGTGTTCCAGGCAACCTAGGTCTGGGGTCCGTCTAGCTCAGGCAGGTGTTTCACGGACCTGAGAGACTGTGACCACACTTACCTTGTTTTTCACTTTTAGTGTTTATTGATTTGCTCATTTTTCCATTGCATTTTATCTTCTTTGCTTAATGTCTCATTAAGTTTTGGTCATTATTTGTTCAGTCATTTCTCTCCTTATTTAGTTATTCACTTAGTTTTTACTTATTTAGTTGTTTGTTTATTGACTCCATTTATTTACAATATGGAGACAGGAGGTGTGGTGAATAATCAGGAGCATTTATCACAGACGGAGAAACAAGAGAGACGGGAGCTCAGTCCCCCAAACCATCTCTGACTTTTCCAGTCCGACCGCGTGTTCTTACTGGGTGTCTAAGGGAGGACAAAGGTGAGTGACTGCATGCAGACATTCAGGCTTGGGGGACAGCAACTGTGGAAGAATGCATGGAACTCGTGATGGGGGATGGGGTGGTCAGCTGGAGCCCCGTGGGCGTATCTGGGATTCTCCCAGCCCCTGCTCCCACCCCGACCCCACCCCCATGACTGTTACCCCCACAGAGGTTCAATGCCTGGTACCTGTCTGTTAGGTGAGCCGGAGAGAACCTGCAACAAACCAGATACAGAGATTTTATCCTGTTTTATTGGACCAGTGCCTGGTGTGTCGCTTCCCTTCCTCAAGGCTTCAGTGTGTGGTAAGTCAATCTGGAATTTCCCTGGGGCCAGGTAGTGCCGGGAAGCAAAGGCTTTGTGAAAAGCAGACACGTAGAAAAACGGAGGTCTCACCTGCTTTCATCCCCTACCTCTTCATTTCCTCAGCAAATTGTGCCGATTTTGTCTTTTGCACCTTTAGCTTTTCTCAATGTCTTGGTTCTCTTTAGTGACAACTTTCTCTCATTTTCTGTCATTTCTTTGCTCTTTTTCAGTTTATCTGGTTTTCCCTTTATTTCCTCAATGCCTCATTTTTGTTTACTCTGTACTTCTGTTTGCTTATGAATCCTTTTCCTATTATGGTATTTCCTCATTCTGTATCTTTTCTTTCTCTTTCACATTTTCTCCTTCTTTTGTTTATATAATTGATCTTCTTGGTGGTTAAACTTGAAATCTTACTTTTCCATTCCCTGCTTTTGCTTTTCTCATTTCCACTAATTCACACACATCTCCCTGTCTCTTCTCTGTATCCTTTTCCTTACACTTTGGTTTCTTTTTACCATTCTTTTCTCATTTCCCCATTGTTTATTACATTTTATCTTTTCAATACCTTTTCAAATTTCCCGTTTTATTTATTTTAGTTAATTTTCTCATTTGAATTTCCTCATGTCTTTCATCTCATACCCCTTCAAACTTATAGTTTATTATTTTCCTGATTACTGAATTTTCTTTTTATTCTTTTCCCTTATCTCTATTCTGGTTAGTTTCATTTCACGGAATTGATCTTCCTGTTATTTTCTTAACCTCTCTCAAGTTTTGGAAGTTGTAATGTCTTTTTTTCTCATTTTTAAATTATACTTGCTCTTTTTTTCATGTTTTGTGAAATTTTTAGTTATTACATTTCCCACTACTTTTACATATTTACTTCTTTTCTCACTTTTTCCATCTTAACCCTAACACAAGGGCACCTCTCATCCAAAAGCCCAAAAGGCCCCGAAGCCACACTCAACATGCTGCAGAACCACTCAGCCGTTTCTGCTGAGGAGGAGATGTATGTGGGACACTACCACCTCTTCAGAACCATTGGCAGGGGGACATTTTCCAGAACGATGCTAGCCCAGCATACCGTCACCGGCCAAGAGGTAACCATTAAAATGCTGAGCAAGACCCAAAAGGCATCCAACTTCTTCTACCAAGAGGTGAAAATATTGAAGGATCTCCATCATCCTTATATTGTAAGGATGTTTCACATTATAGAGACTCAGTACCTTCTCGGCATGGTCTTGGAGTACGTGAGTGCAGGGCACTTGGGGAATTATATAAGAGCTCACGGCTTCCTGAGTGAAAAGGAGGCCCAAAAAACTTTCAGACAATTAGTCCGGGCTGTACACTTTTGCCATAATGAACGTTTCGTGCATAGAAACATAAAACCACAAAACGTGCTGTTAGATGACAGGAAGAACATCAAACTAGCCAACTTTGGGTTTGCAACGGAATTCACCCAGGGGAATAAGCTGAACACGTTCTGTGGCACTTTGCCTTATTCTGCCCCAGAAATGGTGCTACGAAATCCGTACGATGGACCCCCCCGTGGACGTGTGGAGCCTGGGAGTCACCCTGTACGTCATGCTAAGTGGATCTCTGCCGTTTGATGGTGACACCTTCAGTGAGATACGAAATCGGATCCTGGCCACAGAATACATTATTCCTGGCCACATGCCTACGCAGTGCACACACATGCTGAGCAAAATACTTACTTATGACCCAATAGAGAGAGCCACATCAGAGGCCATCCTAGACCATCCATGGATGATGACAGTTGACAATGAGAACCAAAATGTGTCTGTGCAGCCACCCTCAGACCATTAGGACTGACAACGCATTCAGGCCATGGGGAACATGGGTTACAGGCAGGAAGAGATTCGTGACTCACTGTTCAATCCAAAAGATGATAACGGTATGGCCACCTCCCTGATGCTAGCTCAGAAAACATCTGAGACACAGACTCATGCCAATACCCTGAAACGCAATACTGCAGCACACTGCACTGACAGCCACACCCGTTTCTCCTCCCATGAGGTACATCCCACCATCTGTGTGAAACCCAAACAGCTGAGTTACAGTGTACTTGCCATTCCCACCTACGATTACCACTACCACAGCCCACTGAAGACTCCAGCTTGTAGAAGGAAGGGGGCCTCTATGGTGTGTGCTTCTCCCTCAGTTCCCCTTGCAAAATTCTTCCACAACAACCCAGGATAGCCTGGGCAGAGCCAACCAGACGCTGAAATGGCATGCCAAGCTGAAAACTAGTGCAGTGGAACAACCCAGCAGAGTCCCAACGTGCGTAACCGTGGCTGCCCATGGCTGCCTCCTCAGCTGAGACCAGTAAGAAGGGTGGAGCCCGAGAGGAAATCCAGTTCCCACATAGAACGTCAGCACTCATTCTGTCAAAAACGAGCATGTGCGAGAAGTACCCGACCAGAGTGTGACTCCAGCCTCTCCCTCTGTCAGAAGCCATGAGCCACAGGATGCCACTGGCCAGTTCTTTTAAGTTGATTACAAAATATCTTTGTTGTACCTGTATGCAAACAGAACAGAAGCTGTGTGACATCCAAGTTGAAGATCAGAGGCTCAGACCTTGAGAGGCCAAGCCACAGTCTCTCAGGTATAAAAGGAGGAGGAAAATAAACAGTTTCATGGAGCCCAGTGACATAATGCAGGAGATATGCCAAGTGGTAGACACGAATGACTGTGAGTGGGATCTCACAAGTACACACTGCTTTCTTTGAATGAATGGCCCACCAGGACAGTAGATCTTGGTCCAGTCGACAATGGAGGTGTGCAGACTGCCATGGCAGGCTCTGAAAGGGGTCCAAGTGAAGAGAAATTTAGGCATCTTGTTGGCCTTCAAGAAGATCACCTCCAAAATCACCAGAGAGCTGGTACTGTAGAAACGTGTCACCACCGGCCAGAGACAAAAGAGGAGTTCACATGTTTAACCTCCCTCATGATTCTGGAGACTGTTTTTCAAGGCCACAGAAGACCCTGAAATTCTCTCCACTTGAACTGCACTGAGATACCACCAAGGCAGTAAACACACCCTGATGCCAATCAGGTGATTGTGGTTCTGAATGAACAGTGAGTCACAAATCTCTATGTGTCTATAAACCATGCTCCCCATGGCCTCAAGGCACTGTGGGTCCTCACCAAGTTCTCTTGGCCTGAATACCATCTGCACACAGCAACAACTCTGTCTATGCAAGATCCTACTTACAACCATTGGCATCCCACAGAGGGCAGATCTGCATCATCTCATCAGGCTCCATGGAGCTGGTCCTTCATGTCGGCTTCCATGAGTGTGACGTTTGAGATCTGATTATCTCCATCACATCTTGCTCTCAAGTTCGTTAAGGTCCCTTCAAGCACAAGTGAAGCAAAGATTCATCAAAAACAGACACTGCCAACTTGATCGGTTGGGGATAAGAAGTCTGGACGTTTCTGCCTTGGGAAGCCATTTGATTTCCATCAGGGTCCTCAAGCTCCCTCTAAAATCCAGTGAAAGTAGTCAATAAACAATGAACAAAGTTCACTGAACAGTGAACCAGGAACTGCACAGTTCAACTCCACAAAGACACACCTTGAAAGAAAGGCTTGCAGTCTCATTCTCATGTATCTGGCATTTGAAGAAAATTAGAAAAAGTCGATGAAACATAAAGGACGTGTTGAGTATACCCCACCTGAATTCAGAGGCTGTCTCAAGAAGAGGTTTACAGCATGGCAAACGAGTCACCAAAGACAAAACAAATTGTGGGAGGCCATCCGACAGGAAGATGACATTTTAAAAGGCAGGAAAGAAAGGAAAGACAAAAAGGAATGACATGGAAGCTTGCTCTTCAACATCCAGTGAGTAAAGCAAAAAGAACTGATGAGGGAAAAGCTCACCGTTAAGACAACAGTTGGAATTCAGCAGCTGCTGCTTGGAAACTGTATGGAGCAGTCTTATTCTGTCCCATACAGTCACCAGGAGTCAGAATTGACTGGACGGTGTAAGTTTGCTTGGTATTCGGGGGGATGCATAGGCCCCAAGGTGAACCCTACCCATGTTTTGTACTTGTTTTGCAGAACTGCTGAGAAAATGGGAGGTTTGCACTTAAAGAAGAACTCAGAGGGAAAAAGTGGCTGACTTGCTTTTGAAATTTCCAAGCAGTAGTTTGCTGTTGGAAGCCTTCCAGCAGGAAAAGTCAGAGCCCATTGCAAGACAGCCCCTTGCAGGACTGGGAGTTATAGGGAGCCAGTGAACAGACAGCTTGGTCAGCTCCCTTAAGCTGATTGTCCAGGTTGAGTCAATGAGTGCAAGTGGGGGAAGAGCAGGAACCAAGTGACAGTCTAACTTTGGGCAAATTCCATTGGCACCGTGGGTCCTAGCCTGCAGGGCCAGGGATAAGAGGGTGAAGCAGGGTGGCTACTGAGAAGGAAGGCAACTGTGTGTGACTTAGCCCAAGAGGGCTGGGGATGAGAGTGTGGGAAGGAGCTGTCCAAAGTGCCTGCCAGTAAGTGTGAACTCGAGAGCCTGGGTCTGCTACCCCTTGTCAGTTAGATTGGAAGGGCAGGGATGAGCTGACTAGAACCCACCCAAAGGAAGAGAAAGGTGTCTGAAAGAGCTGAGAAAGCTGGTGTAGACTGCTACAAGCTGATGGCGCCCTGCGGACTGGATTTGAAACCCCAACCAACATTTTTTCTTTGCCTTTATCTTGCTAACCTGAAACTTCTGTCTGAGCCATGTTTTTCAGGAAATCACAGCAGATGGTGGCTCCATCCACAACACGTGCCCAACCTACAACCTCTCAGCATGCCCAGATTCAGATCCTGGCCTACACTGACACAGGACCAATTTATCACCAGAAAGGAAGTGCTTCCCAGCCAGTCCTTTCACCAGAGACCATCCCAGAAGCCATGACAGAAGAGGATGCCACTTCTGCACCTCCACATGTGGACATGCAGCAGGGGAGCTAAGGGCAGAGAACTCTACTACCAAACCCGACCCCTGGACACCACTGGAAATAAAAAGCTTTTGAGCCTCGTGGGACAGTGAACACATGGTGTTAAGGCTGCTAGACTCGTGTTACTCCTTATCTACACAGACAATAAACTTGAAACTTTCTGTTACCCTTGCAATTCGTGTCCCTCTTATTTCAGTCAGCTAATAAGACAGGACAAGAACCCAAACACGGTCCTGTTAGAGAGACAGATGTTCAGCATTCTAACCGGATCATATTCTTCAAGACCAGAGAACATGCTCATCACCTCAGTACTGATTTGACAGGGACGGCCAATTTGAACACTGGCTATCGCAGTCAAGGGAAGAGAAAGTCACCAGGAGGCTGGCTGACAGGCTTTCATGAATGTGCCTACATTAAATGAAGGAGACAAGAGTGGGTGCCCAGTAAAGAAATTCTTCCTCCCTGATGAGGCTGGAAAACTGAGTGTTACTGGACAAAACTCCAGGTTCTCTGTATCTACCCTAAATAGCCAATCTCTGAGACACGTTATAGGGTGGATGATGAAAGTTTATTACCGTGTCCTGTCGGACACAGGGAGCAGGAAAATATTTGTTCACCAAGGCCCTGCTCAAATTTTGTCAGGCAAGGTAGAAGTATTTAAAGGGAGAGGGGGTTCCATGCAAAATGTAAATAGAGGTACTGGGGCTGGTGCCAGGGAAACAATCGGTTGAAAAGGGGTATCCGATGGTGGGGCTCAGAGGTCCTTTGAAGATACATATCAGGAATAGGAATCCGGAAGGCTTTCGTCAGAGGTCCCAGCTGTGGCCTGGGTCTTTCGCTGGCTCCTCCGTCTGTTTTCATGTGGCTAAAAAGCTCTGAAAAACTACAGGCATTATTTCCACAGCTCCTGTCAGCGACTTCCTGCCAGGGCCAGGAATTTTTAAGACAGGAGAAATAACAAGCTAAGCTTACAGAGAAAATTTAATCTTTGCTGCCTATCTCAACTTCCTTTTTTAAAATCGGGGTGTCTAAACCTTATCTCCTATTTCAAGAGGATGGGGGAAGAGATTGATAGAATTTCTTGATTCATTTCGGAGTGTTATCAGGGTTTTCTGAAGACCCTCAAGGATCCTTATCAACCTGCAAAAAAGAATCATCTAGGCAGACGTGGCAGGCCCATATAGCTTGATGGGAAACAGTGTACAGCTGCGCTGGGCAGTGGCACAGTGTACAGGACTCCTGTCGCTGCACCACCGATGGAGCAGGGGCTGCATTTTTGTAGTCTGTCTCCACCAGGGTACAGCTGGGGACAACAACTCAGTGATGGGATCTGACATCTTGGCCTTCTTTGTCAGGAGGCTGCTTGTCCTTTGTTTCAGTGCTCACGCAGACTTCAAAATGGTTCTTCCCAAAGGGGCCTCCGGGCCTGGCAACAGGACTTAGTATGCGGTGTCCCATGGGAGCAGTTTCTTGCTCCCTTGGTTTGGTTCCCTGATGCTGATTCTAGTTCTCTTGTGCCCCCACTGGAAGGACATCTAGTGGTCACTTCTACTGCATCTATGCGTGCCTCTAACTTGTGTTGAAACAGCTTCTCTGAAGAAGTAACTTGAGAGATAATGAAGCAACTCGTCCCTGTGAGTGGGCAGTGAATGAGTTGCTTATCGCTCCAGAATGTCCCAGGGTGTGGTTAGGCCGGCCCTGTCTCAGTCTCCCCTAGGAGATTCCATATTCGTAATTCTTGAAGGAAATACCATGGAGGTCTCTTCTGTTTCTGCTTCATGCAGAACAAGGATGCAGGCCTACCCATCACGGTAGAAATCCCTTGCTGACTGTGCCAGGGATCTCTGCGGGCCAGGATGGTCACGAGCAGACATTCCTTAGAACCCAGGCATCATCATTCCCTTTACTAGGAAGGGTTCTAACCTGAAAGAAACTAACTAAACAAGGAGTTTAAAGACACAAGGCCTGAAAACAGACAGAGTAAAATCCAAGTAATTGATGGGAGATGTACCAGTGAACAAAAGTTGGGGACATTTAGCTGTTAGGAATTTCTTTCTGACTCATCAGTTCAGGTTTTAGTAATGACAGTCAGGAGGGTCTTCAGTGCTACAGATTTTCTATTTCATAAATGTTAATACAAAATGTGAAAAGTAGCAAGTCTTCCACGATTCCATTTGAATGGCTCCTGTGAAAGCTTGCCTAAAAGACAGCCTTGAAGATTTCTTTGCCATTGTCTTTACACCTCAGCGCTCCTTGGATGTCTCCTTGTGAGTCTACCTCCAGCTGGGTCACACCCTGACTGCTCCAGAACAAGGAAAAGTGACCCATCAATCATTAACACTTGGACTTACTGGACATCCTAGGTGGGGGCCATTGCAGGCTCCTTCAACTCCTGGTGCTGGTTTTTCACAGGATAACAACATTTGGTTCCTCACCAGGTTATTAAGCAAGAGACAGCAATCTTCTCATGAGTCTCATTGCCGTAGTGAGCAGTCTCAAAGTACCACAACATTTTACGCCAAGGCCTTCTTTCAACGTTTAGGTGTGTAAAACCAGGGAGGATGAGTTTTATGATGTCTTAATACAATCAGAATGCAGACTAAGAATATAACTATTCCTTGCAGTAGTCATCTATTTCATGGACATAATTTTTGATGGTAACTAACTAAACATCTGGCGTTGGGAATGTTGTTACAATAATGTGAAAAAATAGCTCAATGTCTACTTTTAATGGGCAGATGACAATCCTGGGATGACAAGAAAACTGAGGCTTTTTGGTAATCTCATGTCAGCTTGGCTTATGAGGTCAGTGAGCACTGTTTCTAGCTTCCATCCCATGAGGACCTCAGTTTGTCATTTGTTGTCTTATACTCACTGATGGCCTTCTCAAAGAGTTTGTCAGTTCAACTATACCATAAGTAGGAATAAAAGCTCTTGGAAATGATTAATGCTAGCCTGTGTGGCAGACCATGACACCTCTTCTGACTCAACATTACCTTTGCCAAATTTACCAGCATCATTCCTATGAATAGCTAATGGTCATCTTAAAGTTCCCGAAGCACATCGTAAACATATTCACAAGCAATCTGAAGAAGAGCAATTTGATAAATTCACTCAGTTAGAAAGGAATCTAAATTAGTACAGTTGGATTTAACACACGCACACATGAATCTATAATCAGCACACCAAGTGTGTTTAGAGAAAACTGAAGTTACAGAAACACTTGTGACAAGTTTTCAGTACAGAATGAATGATTATCAAGGTAACAGCACAGACCTCCCCTGCTGGAAGGCTTCAAATACTCCCTTTAAAATATGCTATCTGTCCCTTTGAGGACACGCTGCCTCTCCTTGGTTTGCCTCCTAACAGTCATGGGTCACTGTCTCAGAAGCAGAAATGGAAAATAAGATGCAATGGAGTCTGAGCCATGGGGTATTCAGGAATCAGTTTTGTTTTTTCCCAAGCTTACCGTTCCAAAGGATAGAAAAAGGCTGTAGCCTCTCTGGGTTACCCCAATCTTTACGAAAGCCAGAGATCAAGATTCCAGAAAAACTATGTCTACCTTTTTCATGGTGTCCTCTTTTGGATCAAGCTCTCACCATACAATCTTGGATCCAAAAAGTTTAAGAAATGGTCATTGAACGCCATGTGTTTTCAAAGATATTAGGTAACTTACAGTGAAGAAGGAAGCCTAACAGAAACACTAACTATACCATTAGGCCAGCAGTCTGAAATAACTAATGAACCTATGACCCTAAGGTCCTTGAATGAGGAAACAAATCTCAGGAGGGGTTTGTTTCTGCTGAAGCACTATCAGTACCTGTTTCTCATTACCTCCGTAACAACTGTATTCTGTAAAACCTCAGATTTCATAGTAATACAAATACAGCAACATTTATGTACTAAGGCACAAAGGGCTCCTTTGTAGAGCAGGAAATGTAATGTTATTCTGCTTTGTAAAATCACAGCTCAAACTTCAGTCATTTTTCTGATTACAATATTTAGAAAAAACTTTGCTGTATTTCACAACAGGAATTCTTGATTTGAGAATTAAAATACCTAAACCCATTAGTTAAATAACTTAGGAAAAGGGAAAATGGTTTCTTATAGCTAGAAAGTAGGACCTTAAAACATCAACAATATTCCCATATAAAACCCAAGTGGGTTTCTCTGTGGCACGGAAAGCAAAAGTATATAAAGCTAAATTATGACAAATGTCTATTAACTCAATTTAATAACAGCAATTTACCTAAAAGTTTTGGACATTATGTTAAGCCTGTAATTGAAACAGTTTATGTCAAGAGTCCCAAGTTTTCATTCAACTTGTACTATGTCTCACAGTTTGACCAGTCTAATTTTAACCCATAAAGGTTCTATCAACTGGCTTTGGAAACCACAAAGTCTCTCTGGTCAGCTGACTAATTCTCCTCCTGAGGGTGACACATCTTTACAGGACATTTCAGACGTGTCTCAAGGTTCCTCTAACAAAACAAGACAAAATTTCTTAACACTTATTTCACAATTTGGATTCACTCAGCTTCAGATACTTATAATCCATTGCGATCCAATCAATTCTAACTCATAGCAACCCTAAAGGACAGAGTCGAACTGCTCCATAGAGTTTCTAAGGAGCACCTGGTGGATTACAACTGCCCACCTCCTGTTTAGCAGATGTAGCACTTAACCACCATGTCACTAGGGTTTCCTCGGATCATTGTCGCCAGTAGCCATTCTTCTTCTTATCTGTCTTAAAACTGCCTCCACCTAGGTGGAGGGTCTTTTAGAAGCTGTTCTGGAGCTATATATACCACCTTAGAGGCTAGAAAACAGGGAGAGGTGATCTTGTCCTGCCCTCATTCCTTTGACTCATAAAAAAGACACATGTTTCAGTTGACCAAGCTGTTCTCAAGGACGAAAGATACTTTTTTTCCCTTTTACTGTTAGGGAACTACTACTTGGATTTTCACACATACATACATTTTTCCTTGTCTGGGACCTACAACCAAGGTCTGTAAGTTAGGCTTTTCAGCCCAGTGACAGTTCTTTTCCGATGTACTCAAAATTTTGCTTTCTTTTACATCTCAAGTGGAAACCCTGGTAGCATAGTGGGTTAAGTCCTACATCTGCTAACCAAAACATCAGCAGTTCAAATCAGACAGGGGCTCCTTGAAAACTCTCTGGGGCCATTCTGCTGACCTCTAGGGCTGCAATGAGTTAGACCTAATTCGACGACAGTGGGTTTTTACGCATCTCAGTTAGCTTAGCCAAGACACCCCACACCTTGATTAGGAGGATTTAGGCATCAGAGATTTCTCCCACATGTAGAAACAGTTGTCAGTCTCAAAGAATTTAAACTAGAAATATCCTCAAATCATTCTGGCTCAGGGGACTCTGCTACAGGTAAAGCCTATCCTGGCCATGACTTGACAAGACGGGGAAGTCTGAACAAGACATTTAAGGCAAAGAGACTCAGGAAACACTTAACAGAAAAACATTTCTTTACAAAAACAGAGATAGGGAATACAACAATAGTTAGAAAAACAAGTCCAGGGTTAAATGGGCCAAAGTTGCAAGCCAAGGTCAAACTTTCAAAGTTTTCCACACACAACAAACACTCTGCCTAGATGACTAAAACAATCTTTCAAAAACTTTTCACAGAAGGGTCTCTGCAACTGAATATAAACTTGACCAAAATACTGAGTGGCTAAAAAAACAGGTTTTTGGACAGAAGGCCAGCAGGAAAAGTAAAGCTGGTTGGGCAGTAAAAGGTTAAAAGAAGGCTCCTGGCTCTAGGACTGAACAGCACGACGACATGAAAACAGGAATTGACAGACCATCAAACGTGATGCTTCCATAAACACATGCAGTGCTGGAAGGTGAGGCCTCACCTGTCAATACTAAGGACACTGGAAGACTGCTACCTGGCCAACCAACTACAAGCAGTCCTTTCTTGGACCCATTTCAAAGAAAGGTGATCAAACACAACATAGAAACTGCTGAAAAATATCAGTGATATCAAATACAAGGAAAATCTGGCTGAAGATCATTGTGCTGTGATCAGTGCCTTTTGTGTGAGGCTTCTCTAGCCATGGCCTTCTAACTCCTACCCATGTGATCAGGCAGGACAGTGTGACAGTGCGGTCCAGGCTGACAAAGAGTACTGGTCCCTATCTCCTTAAGTGACAGCTAATTACAGAGTAGTGAGGGAGATGCGGTCACCCGCACAGAAGCATGGCCTTGAGCTGACAGAGCATTCTTTGGGCCCAGATCACTGTGCTGGAAAGCTCTTGGAAGCAGGTACTAGAGAGAGAACAAGCTGGGAACCAGTGGCAGGAGAGACCTCACAGCAGGAGAGATCATGCTGGGCTTCCCAGTTCACAAGACACAAAGCTGAGGGCCTGTGATCAGTGGCTGATAGACAGGGAGAGACCTTTGGGGATAGTCTTTGGGGAAACACAGGAAAGACAGGATAGTCTTTGGGGAAACACACAAGGGAAATCCTATGGAAAACGTGGCCTCTCTTTTTGAATCAAGAGCTGGGAGTAACACAGACAGCCTGAGGTCCTCCGTAACTAGTGTGACCAAAACTATCAACAAGCAATCAAGGATGAAAAGATCAAAGCATTACCAACATCCTGGGACACTTAGGTAAGTCCCTCCAAATTATGTAAATTTCTTCAAGGTTGTTTTTCAGAAGAAACCAGAAGGAAGCAACTCTGAAGACATGCACAGAAATTCCCATTTCGACAGCTACATGTCCTTCCACTGGGAGCACCAAATACATGTAGTCAGGAACCGGGAACTGAACCAAAGAACCAAGAGACTCCATGCACAACACCCCATAATGAGTCTGCTACCAGTCCCAGAAAGCCTCAGAGAAAGGAACTCCCTAGATCCTGTCACTGATTTGACCCTAAGTGACCTGGTTCAAGTTCAGCAAATCAGAGTTGCAACTTTGGTCTCCTGATCAGTAGACAACTGGGCTCCTCCTCCCACAGGCACCAGGGTGCAACCTTCACACCAGAAAAATTTATTAAGTCCAAGTACTTACAGACAGGGAATGGGTCAGTCTCTGTGACCAGCAAAGAGCTGGTAAATAGCTTGTAGTGTTCCTTGCATTCGTAAGGGTAAAAGGTGGTGTAGGAAATAGCCTTTGGTTTCAGTTTAAGGGTCATGCATCAGCAACTCCATGATTGGTTCTCTCCTGAAGGATAAAATAATGGTATGGAGATTGGATAAAAAAAGGGGCTAGATCCTTTCTAGATCATCCTCCTGAGGAGGTAGGTACCCACAGGTAGCCACAGCTCAAACTGCCAGGAGGAAATGTTACATCTACAATTACTGTTCTGAAACACTGATTGGGAGTTTAGTGAGGATATGATGAGGTGGTCTGTGGTGGCCATCAGGTTCCCCAGCTACCCTTGTCATTTCCCCCTTGAGGAGACATGGGCCTGAAATCTTGAAAGGAACGTGGGAAGTCGACTCGCTCTGGCTACTTCCTGCTGTTTGGCATTATAGTCCTGCCTACCTGTCAAACCCATGTTCCTGAAATACCATCTTGAAAACGTTGAGATGCCTCATCTACCTACCACCTACCTGGTGGGCACAGGCTGAGTATTCTTGTAGGACCATGACATTCACTAGGCGTAGTTGTAGCTTGGAGCCGTGTCTTTTATCTAAGAAGCCAATTTGAAGATGTGCTGTATGTTGTCCTGGATCTGGTCAGATTTACTAACATAAAACAACATTGTTTCTTGAGATATAGGCAGGTGCTGCCTCCAGCTGCTGTGAAAAGGTCGAGGAAATCAGTGTGGGACACTGCCATCTGCTGAGACCATTGGGACGGGGACATGGGTCAGAGTCAAGTTACTCTGGCACATCATCATAGGCAAACAGGTAGCCGAGAAGAGTCAAAAAGAGCCCACAGCCATCTTCCAACCTCCTGACACTAGGCTCGCACATAAAAATCATGAAGGATCTCCACAATCCAAATATTTTAAATTCCATCCATTAGTGTAGGCCCTACAGGTGTGCCACAACAAGTGTATTGTGCACACAAATATGGAACCCACAAATGTGCCCTTGGATGACAGAAAGAATATCAAACCTACTGACTTTCATTTTAGAACTGAATTCACTGAGGAGAGCTAGCTGAAAACTTTCTGGGGAAGTCTCCCTTATATTATGCTCCAGAACTCCTGCCTGGAGAAAAGTTCCATGGACACTGTCCTCGAGGTGCAGAGCTTGGGAGTCACCCCGTATTTCATGGGAAGTGGGTCCCTACCTTTTCGTGGTGATGCCTTCAATGAACTACCAAAGTTAAATACCAGACGAAGAGTATAACAGTCTTTCTACATGTCTATGTCACGTGAACACTCACTAAATCCAGTTTTCCTTTTGTCACCCCCATGCTCCATTTTAATCACACCACAAGGGTACCTCTTGTCCCAAAGCCCATTAATCCTTGACACAACATTGAACATGCTGCAGAGCGACTTAGCATTTCCTGTTGAGGAGGAAATCTATGTGGGACACCACCAGCTCCTAAGAATCATCAGGAAGCGGACATTTGCCAGAGTCCAGTTAGCCCAGCACATCAACACTGCCAAGAGGTAGCCCAGAAAAGAGTTAAAAAGAGACAACAGACATCCTTCAACCTCCAGACATGGTACCCAGAGATAAAAATCCAGAAGGATCTCAATCATTCAAGAATTTTAATGCTGTTTCAAGTCATAGAGAAAAACCACCTCTTTGGTATAGTGATGGGGTAGGTAAGTACAGGCATCTAGTGTGATCATCTGGAGGCTCATCGCTTCATGAGTGGAACAGAGGCCCTGAAAACATTCTGCCTATCAGAGTTGCCCTTACAGGTTTGCCATGACAACTGTGTTGTACATACGGGTATCAAACCAGAACAGGTGCTCTTAGATGAGAGAAGGAACATCAAAATTGCTGACACTGCTTTGAGAGCTGAATTCACCAATGGGAGCGACCTAAGAACATTCTGTGGCAGAGTTCACTGCAGTGCCTACAGCTCCTACAAGGAGAAAAGTATCATGGACTCCCGTTGGACGTGTGGAGCCTGGATATCACCATGTACTTCATGCTAAGTGGATCTCGGCATTTCCAGGGACAGATCTTAACTGAGCTATCAAAGCAGGTCCTAGAGGAAGAACATGACGTTCCTTTCCACATGTCTACACCGTGTGAATGGTTGTGAAGCCAAATATTCACTGGTGAGACAAGAAAGACAGCCATATCAGAGGACATGCTAGAACTTCCACACATGAATCTGGATAATGAAGAAAAACAAAAGTGGTATGTGCAATCATTTCCAGACTATGAGGACCCTGATGAATTGAGGCCAAAGTGAACACAGGTCTTCCTGGTCCGATTTCGTCTGGAAGCTGAGCTGAAACGTGTCCAACATGGGTGACTCTGCGGGTGTTTGAATACTGGTGATAAAGCTTGCATCAGTACAGCTACATGGAAGTGTCCACAGTACAACAAATGGACTCATGGGTAAATGCCTACTCTGATACAACCTCATTAATAAAACCTAAGAAGCCTGTTCTAAAACGCTATTTCTTCCACAATTACATTAGGTACCTTGGAGGCCAAAACGACAGAAAGGGCCACCTAAACTAGAGGCTGTCAGCCACAGTCAAGAACTAGATGGTACCTGGAGAGGTCTAAAGGGCCTGTGGCCTCCGCCTCCTCCAGTGTGGCTCACTCTGCCCCTAGCTCCCAGCGTGCAGACTGTTTTCTCTACCTCACTTGCCCTGACTTTCACGAAGGAACGAACGATACTGAGTTCTCAGCTCCCTCAGGGATTCACACACTAATTTTGGCCAAATAACTCTGTCCATCTCACATGGTATCAAATTTGCTTAACCATGGAGATAGCCAAACCTAACTAATTTTTTGAATCTTCACTTCAATAATTTGCAGCCTATCCTGACTTTCAAGTTTTGTTCCTTGATTAAAGGTATTAGATGTCCCTGGTTTTTCATTATGCATTTAAAACTGCCTCCCATGCTAGACAGTAAACCAATGAGCAGACCCTCTGTATACTGTTTTCTTGTCCTTTCTGGCCTATGACACTGATCACTGAGGACACAAACAGATTATCTCCTGCTGCATAAGCTCTTGCAAAATCCTAGTGTTGTAGTGCTTAAGTGCTACATCTACAAATCAAAAGTTCAACAGTTCAAATCCACGGGGTGCTACTTGGAGACTCTATGGGGCAGTTCTACTCTGTTCTGAAAGGACACTGTGAATCAGAATCAACTCCACAGCAATGAGTTTGGTTGTTTGGGATGTATACTCTTGAGCAATACTATCCCAGTGAAATTCTCATTGTTCTCTTTCTGCACAGGGCAAGAAGGTAGACACTGGCCTTATTTGGTTTTTCAGAACTTAAAATGGGACTAGTGTAACTAAGGAACTCTATTTGGTCTTTTGTTGTTACTGTTAGGTGCCATCAAGTGAGTCTGGACCATACAAACCCTCGGAGAATTCAACAAAACACTGTCTGGTCCTGCACCATCCTCACAGTCGTTAGGCCTGGACTGATCATTGCTGCCACTGTGTCACTCTATCGCATTTCTTTTCTTTGGGCTGTAATTCACTATGTGAAACAGACACAACCAGTCACGGGACACCACCGTTCCACTGGACTCATCAGAAACCTACATGATCCATATCTCAGAATGCGTGTGAAAGCCGCCATCGTCACAATTCAGAGCTTCAGAGCTCGGTTGCTCAAAGCATGTCCCACAGGCTGGAGAGCTTGTAAAGGGAACATTTGAACCAACGGGTTGTGTTCACATGATTCAGGTCTACCTCAACTGGCAGCAGGGACACTCTCTGGGAAAGTGACGAGTGAGGTCAGACCATCAGATGCCTACTTTTCTTCTATCAGTGGAAACACCTAGTGCCAAGGCTGAAAGGCAAAGGAAGTCTTCATCTCAACGAAAAGTCTTGCAAAGCACACTGTGCCTCATGACATGAGGCCTGTGGATCTCACCCCAAACGATTCTTCTACCAACATTTCCCTGGGGCTCCAGTTCCTTCACAGAGATAGATACCTTACAGGAGTCAAGATCCTCTCTTCTTCCCAAGATCTCAAGTGGATTGCACACATTATTTAGACAGGAACAATCACCTAAAACTCCACAGGACATTTTCTGGATCAAAACGAACGGGGTTACAAGGGTCGGGTAGAGCGACAAAGTGGGATGCTGCTCCAGAAACACCTACAATGTGGAAGCAGTTTTAGAATCTGGTGAGGCTTAAAGCCTGGGAGACTTAATGTGCCTCATAGGAAAAGTCTACATCGTCAAAGGCAAAGCTGGCGGGGCTCTGAAGAAAGTGAGGACGGCGACACCTAGTCTCCAACAGTTACAGAGAACACATAGGATGCCAGCGACAGAACGTGGCTAGAAATGTGCATGTTAGACAAAGTCAGCGTTAGCAAGTGGAAGAAAGGAGGTGTTTTCTACACAGTGACAAGGAACTCATTTAAATGACATTCAAATGTTTGGTGGAAGGCACTTATTTAAGGGATGAACTTCCAAAACTAGCTGAGGAGCTTTTTCAGGAAGACCTTAAAGGTGCAGCAAGGGATCTCCTTTCCACTTAGAGTAAAAAAGAGAGAGGAAAGAGATGGACTTTTAAATGAACTATGCAAAATTCAAACAAAATTTAAAGACATGGAAAATTCTGTTGTACATACTAGGTCCATGCATTCTAGAATTTTCACCAAGCATATGGTTACACAATTTTGTAAAAGAGATTAAGCCAGTGACTAATGATTCTAACCAACTACCATAGCAGAAAATTCATCAGCTCAAACTGAAGGGGACAGAGAAGGAACGGAAACAATACTGTCCACCTCTTTGAATTTCACACGCATGGAACTGGTCAAAAGAGCTACATCTCTTGTCTTTCAGGAAAAGGACAGGACCATCATTGGAGCATTTCAAACATCAGCAGACACGTGGGAAAGAGCACGGGAAACAGGCACAGCTGCCTCAGTTTCAAAGCGTGGAGTCACATCTCTGTTTAGTTATCTGGGTGCTGCTTAAACAGGAATACCACAAATGGGTAGCTTTAAAAAGAAAACCTTTTAAGTTTTTTTTTTATCATGATTAAGTGGAAATATACAATCCAAGTTAGTTCTCCGGCATGCCGCTCTACAACTCTATCTGCTCTGCCCACCCTGTGACAACATACTCCTCCTTTTCACTCTTTACTACTGGTATCCTCCCAACCAACATGTGTCCCCTCCTCTCTACCCTCTCCTCTCTCCTACAGAAAGAAATCGGTTCAGTGGTCTTCTATAAATGTATCAAGTGATAAAGTACACACCACATGCTAACTCTGTGTCCCCAAGTACAGTCCTTTCTTAGTCTCAGTGTTCACCTCAGTACTGGCTTCAGGTCAGGGCAGCAACAAGGCTAGGGGCCATGTTCCCAGTGGACCCTCCAGGTTCTCAGACCATCAATTCTGGGCTTTTACTAGAGTTATTGAGCTGCACACCTCTTTTTCTTCTGTTATGTCAGGGACTCTATATTGGGTCTCCTACCAAGAACAATTTTCTTGGTCATGTCCAGGAGGCTAAAAGTCCAAATTCAGGTTGTCAGCTACAGGGGAAGGCTTCCCCTGCTGACACTGGAGGAAGTTCCTTGGCCTGAATCTCCCTGGACTACAGGCTTCTGAGGCACAGGGGACCTAGTCTTTTCCAAAGTATGTGCTCAGCTCCTGGCACTGCTTTTCGGTGCTAAGAGATTCCCAAATCTCAGCTGACTCCCTTCCTGTTATATTCCAGTAGGCCACCCCAACCCACAATACAATCCCACACATTAAGTTCCATCCAACCAACTCAACTGCAGTCCATCCACCCTCATTAACATGAGAGACACAGGATTTATACACGAAGGGCATTATACAATACCAGCAATCATGGCCTAGCTAAATGGCTACACAGATTTTGGGGGGGAACACAATTCAGTCCCTGACAGCTTCCTAGGTTTCCAAGAATCCGATGTCCATCCAGTCGGTTCTGGGGGATGGGATCACTGCCCAAACCTAAGAGGACAAGGTGGCCATGCTCAGTGGACCTACTGGGGCCCAAGACATGCAGCTCCCACTCAGAGGGACTAAGAGAATAATAGCCCTCAAAGCCAATGGGCTGTAAGTGCCATCCTAGTGGGTCTGGAAGGTGCAGCTGAATCCCAGAGCCTAGGGGCCTCCTCCCACTATCCAGAGAGCATGGGCAACACCCAGAGTCCAGAGGACAACAGTAACACCCAGATGGCCCCAAACAGCAGAGGGTTATTATGCAGCCTTGACAACTAATCTAGTTGTTCTGTTGGTTTTGGACATGCTTGGTGCCCATTATCCTTTCTTTTTCTTCAATTTCCCCCATTGGGAATGGAAAGGTCCATCTCGCACCCCTTTGTACCACTGTCCTTCAGAAATAGTCTGCTAGATTTCATAGGCTGACAGATGAAGAATTTGGCCCCAGGATCAAATATTCCTAAAGTTTTAACTACAGGTGACAGAGGTGATTCAGAAGATCTGATTCTGGTCTTAGAGTTGGTTTGACACTTCTCAGAGACGTCCTGAGGTGACTGTGTTTTGGATGTTCCAAGGACAAGAATTTGGAGAGGCCAGAGTGTGGAAGGAAACCCTGATGGCATAGTGGTGAAGTGCTATGGCTGCTAACCAAACAGTCAACTGTTCAAATCCACCAGGCACTCCTTAGAAGCTCTATGGGTCAGTTTTACTCTGCCCTACAGGGTCGTTATGTGTTGGAATTGACTGGATGGCAGAGACTGTTGTTGTAAAGGGTGGCATCTTATGGAATAAACTGTGTCCCCACCAAATATCTGTCGTAAGTACTAGCCTCTATGCTATGGTTGTAATCCTGTTTGGGAAAGGGTTGTCTTAGCGATGTGAAGGATGCAGGATTAGTGCAGGGTGTTACCTTGAGTCAACCTTTTTGGAGCTATTAAAAGGATTAAATAAGCAAGCCAGAAATCAGAAATGGCAAAAGGGAGGTAACTAGCCACATGAAGATCACCCAAGGACAGAAGCTCATAGGCACAAAGACCTTCCACCAGAGCCTGCACACACAGCCTTCTCTTACAGAGCCCACCAGAATTCAAAATTGTAGCCTCCAAAACTGTGGGAAAGTCAACGTCTCTGTTCAAGCAACTCACTTGTGTTCCAGCAGCCCCAGAGAATGAAAGGAACCCTAGTGGCACAGTGGGTAACAGCTCAGCTGCTGAGCACAAAGTCAGCAGTTCAAATTCACCAGCAGCTCCTTGAAAACCCTATGGTGCAGTTCTCCGCTGGCTATACAGCTACTACAAGATCGCAGCAACTCAAGGACACTCAACAACTAACTAAAACAAGGTACTTTTACACCTGTGTTCAGGGGAGTACTATTCAGAAGGGCCACACAGAGAAAGAACCCAAATTCCCGTCAGCAGATGCATGGATCAACAAACAATGGAGAACTCTTCAGTCCTAAAAGGAAGTGAATTTTTCAAAAATGTTATAATATGGATGAACCTTGAAGATGTTAAGTGAAATGAACCAGACACAAAAGGACAAATATTCTATGACCTTACTTATAGGAAACGCCTACAATAGACAAGTGTATAGAGACTGAAGTAGATGAGTGTTTCAAACCAAACCCATTGTCATCGAGTTGGGTCTGACTCATAGTGACCATATAGATCAGAGCACAACTGACTGACAGGGTCGCCCAGGAGCACCGGGTCAATTTGATCTGCCAACCTTTTCATTAGCACCAGGGTTTCCTTACCAGTGGTTACCAGGGACTACATGGAGAGGGGAAGTAGAGTTACAGCTTCAGAGGAAACGGGTTTCCCCTAAGGGTGATGGAAAAATTTGAACACCAGTAGTGGTAATGGTTGTACACATAGCCACAATAACTAATGTTATACTAAATAGGTAAAAAAGGAAAAAAGGTGTTCCAAGTATTTTACAAAACATACACAAACACAGCTTTGCATGAAATGAACATAACACACTATTAAATAAACAAAACAACTTAGTGTCTGAACTCAGTGCAGAAGTGAAAGGACGGGAATTTCGATACTCTCGGAAGAGAAAGAAGAAAGGAGGTATTTCCAAACTTTCACGCCAACCTTGGGGTATACTCACCTAGAGAAGTGAAATTACGTATGAGAAACTTCAGTGTGTAAATGGGCTCCACAAGGTCACTGGATCTTGGTCACCTTCTTCTTAATAGAAAACAAACAAAAAAAAAAACGAATTATAATTTTACATGCATGGAAACAAACAAAAAAATATGTTAAGGCATTTGAGTTACCAATCATTTCACAAACTTCACACTTAAGACACTTCACACTTCTCAAATGAAGTAGACACCTGTTCCTGGACCCTCTGCGTTTAGCTACCCTGGAATGCATTTCAACTGATGGTCATCACGTGCATGCAGAGAAAAACTTCTCCACATGGTTTTCAAGGCTGGGACCTTTTGGTGACAGACCACCAGGCTTGCCTTCCAAGGCCTACCTGGGCAGGTTTGAACTGATGAACTTCTGGCTAGTAATCTTAACCATTTGCACCATACAGGGACTCCCTACTTCACGCTTTACTGTTTATGTGTTCTCCTCTTTTCTTATACTGACATTCTACAGACTTAACCCACATGTTTCAGACCTTCATTCTACATTAGATTTGGCTTAAAAGGAAACATATTCTCCAGTCATGCTACAGGTGTCACACGCTATTTACTCCATCAAGTGTTACTTCCTGTTCAAAATCATAAATGACAATTCTCTAGAAGATGCACATTTCACATTTCTTGAAGGAATAGTTGTGTAAAGTAATTAGTACAAAGCATGAGGTGCCATCTCGGACACTGCAGCTAGCTGCGAAGAGAAAGAACAAATCTCTCTTGGAAGAAATAAACCTGAATGCTCCTTAGAAGCAAACATGACAGGACTGTATTTCACACAGTTTGGGCACGTTATCATGAGGGATCAGTCCCTGGAGAACATCATCATGCTTGGTCAACTACAGAGATCTTCAGAAAGATGGCTTCATAGAGTAGTTATAAGGGATGCAAGCATAAAAAATGTTTTCATAAAGGTGCAGGCCAGTCAACATTTTGTCCTATTGTACACGGTGTCACTGTGAGTTGGAACTCAAGAGACAGTACCCAGCAACCTGTGGCTGACCTTTGAGGATCTATTCAAGTGTTGTGATTTGTTCTGGGATTGAACCGCTGACCACTCAACTAGCAGCTGAGTGCATAATCACAGCACACTACCAACAGTCCTCTTTATAACATATGCCTCCCATGTGGCTCATTCCTACAGTCACTGTTCTGAAATTGGATATATGAATGGCTTTTGCTCCAAGAAGCCTTCAACCTAAATATGGTTCATTAGTAGCAAAAACTGTGGCTGAATCACTAGGATCTACACTGGCTCAGATCCTGTCTCAGCCAACCCTTAAAGGTAGGCACTATTCTTTCTGAGGAACAATAGGTAGAAGCCATTTTTACTTTTCTCTCAGGTGCACACACATATAAGCAGTTCATCATGTGTCCTCATCTGAAATGGCCAAGGTCGCAGTTTTGAGATTTGGACATATACATATAGAACCTCCTCTAATATCAAGTTCCCATTCTATGGGAATTCCGGAACACTTAATGGTGCTCTTGAGAAATCTGTACACGGATCCAGAGGCAATCGTGCAAACAGAACAAGGGGACACTGCATGGTTCAAAGTCAGGAAAGATGTGCATCACGGCTGGATCCTTTCACCGCGCCCTTGCAATGTGTATGCTGAACAAATAATCTGAGAAGCCGCTTCCTACAAAGAACAAGGCATCAGCATTGGAGGACGACTCCAATGTGGTATGCGGTATGTACACACCACCACCTTACTTGCTGGAAGTGAAGAAGATTTGAAACGCTGACAAAGACAAAGGACCACAGCCTTCAGTATGGACTGTACCTTGTCATGGATTGACTGTTTTCCCTGAAAAATCAATAAAAATTTGGCTGTGCCATAATTCCTGGTATTTTGTTGATGTGCTTCCACATGGGAATTCCTGGCCCTATGATGTGAATAAGGGTGGATGGGGAGTAGTTAGGTTGGGTCCACAATCAACACCCATGGAAGTAGCAGTCAAGAAATCAAAAGACACATTGCACTGGCAACATTTGTTGCAAAGGATCGGCTCAAACCACTGGAAAATAAAGATGTCACCTTAAAGACAAAAGTGTGCCAGGCCCAAGCCATGGTACTTTAAATCACATCATACACATGCACAAGCTGGGTGGTGAACAAAGAAGTCAGAAGAAGAGTTGATTACCTCTGAATTGTGGTGATGGAGAAGAATGTTGAATGTACCATGGACCACCAGAAGAACCAACAGATCTGTTCTAGAAGAAGTACAACCAGAGGGCTCCCTGCAAGCAAAGATGGCAAGACTGCATCTTGCATACCCTGGACATGCTGTCAGGAAGGATCAGTCCCTGGAGAAGGACATCCTGCTTGGTAGAGTGGAGGGTCTGTGAAAAAGAGGGAGACCCTCAATCAGGTGGATGGACACAGTGGCAGCAACAACGGGCTTAGGCACGAAAATGACTGCGGACATGAAGCCAGACTGGGCAGTGTTCCGTTCTGTTGCGCTCAGGGGTCCCTGTGAGTTGAAACTGACTCGACGGCACTAACAACAACCAGAAGAGTGAACTGAAATGGGCTGGTACTGGTCTTTCTGAATCAAAAGAAAACAAATATGGTCTACTGTAACAAGAATGCTAAATTAAAGAGGAACGGTATCACATTCATCATCAAAACAAACACTCAAAATATATACTGAAGTACAAAACAACTGCCACCCATACTCTGTCATTAACCTCACAGAGGCAGGGTTGACAGCATATAGGAACATCATACAATACCAGGAATCATGGATTAGGCAAACGGCTACACACAGTTTTGATGGGAAACCACAGGTACAAACATGACGGATACCAAGGAAGGAACTGCGCAGTTCTCTATTACACTCTCAAACCCAGAAACAGAGCATCATCCTCAAACAGATGGGTATGGGAGAGACTGTCCTTCTGCCCAACTGAATCCACATTCTTTGCATGTCTACTGGCCCTTTTTCCTTACTGAAGCTAAGTCATAGAGGGGGAGGGGTTGGCAGGTTCAGCAGCTCCTACTGCTCAGGAGAAGCATGGTGGTACCAGCACTTTTTGTTCAGGAGATGTGGAGAGGTGTCTCAATACAGGGAGGTGGAGGCCTTTAATTCTCATTGGACGAGGTGCTGGCTGATGCACAGTGGCTGGAACCATGAGTTGGGAGGATGAATAAGGGGTGGTGAAAGACATTCAATGGGGAGGCCACGGGGTCACAGTGCAGATGGTGGCTGGACTACCACAGTAGTGATTCCCTTCGAGGAAAAAACATCCTCATCTATTAGGGATCAAAGGACAAATATCTGCCTCCTGCCCAGAAGAAAAGAGACCTTACTCAAAGCTCTCTAATCCAAGAAGCCTAGCTGGAAGTCTGTATGTCAGGTAGGTAGATATCTGCTCTAACAGGACCCACCCAGCCACAGGTAGGAGACCACCACCCCAGCAAGTCCTCTCTTTTGACACAGACACTGTCCCTGTCCAGGGTGTAAGAGCCAAGATGGGTGACACCACAGGTCAGCTGGTGCAGCTCCCAGTGAAGTTTCCCTCTATCTAGCCTGGGGCCTTTAAGGACAGGCCAGAGTGTGCAGATGGCATCCACTCTTGGAGCTTCCCTGTCCTCCTTGAGCCCGTGGAGGGAGAACGAGGGGGATGACCACAAATGGTGCTTCCAGAGTGGAGTCCTGAGAGTCTTTGGGGGCAGGGTAGAAAGGGGCAAGAGAAAATGAGACAGGTGAAGACTTGGACTTGTGATTAAAGCAACGCATAAAACTTTTTTGTCTGGAGAGAAGCCCTCGAGACAGAATTGAAGACCTAAAGGAAGTATCCTAAATGGTCACAACAATTACAGGAGTTCTGGGAGTTGCAGAATGATACCAGGGAAGAGGCAGTCCTGCTCAGGAGCTCCGCAGAGCCTAAGAGTGGTAGTGGGGACCAGGAAATGCCTTGGTCCTGGAGCAAATGCCTCCCAAATTCCACCTCCACTGTGGAGGCTGAATCTGTCAAGACAGAGGGAACTGACCGAAGGCCTTAAGCCTGGGATCCCTTGACGTGGTCCTGCTAGGTGTCTTTTCAAGAAGTCCCACCTAAGTGAGACCAGTGTTCAGTCAGAGTAGACGGTTTCAGCACCAGTCTTACTCAGTAAGCTCTTGAGCTTGGGAGAAAAGATGAAGAGATAAAGAGGAGGGCTCAAGGGGCTAAGGGAAAGTGTAGGCAGGGATGAGCGGGGTGTCAAGTGGACATCACGGTCCTCTCTCCAGGCGCTGCTGAATCCTGTCATCTGAGGTGAACTCTGTAGTACCCAGGTTTCCCATGTCATCCATGTAGCACAAGTTGGTGATGGTGAAGTTGCAGGTGAACAGAACCAGGGCAGGTTGAAGAGTGGCACTGGAAAGGAAGAGCAAGTTTTCCCTGGGGACCACGGTAATGGCCAAGGTTGCCTAGGACCCTGGTCAGAAGTGACAGCAGTAGACTAAGTATAGCCATTGGCTGCAAGAGTCGAGGAAGAGAACAAAGATTTTGGGAACCCAGACTTCTTCATTCAATGAGCGCTAACAGAGCAGACATGGGTTCAAAGCAATGTGCAAGCATACATGACAAAGGCACGGTGTTATTGACTGTACTCTAATGACACAAAATTTGTGCTGAAACCCTAACCCTCATGCCTGTGAATCACAGGCATCCAATGTGACGCAGCAGAACAGCCCCCATAGAGTTCTCTTAGGCTAACATCCTACATTTTTAAGTTATTTGGCTGAAAATCATTTCCAAATTTGCAGTAGTAAAGTAACAGAGAACAGCCGGAAATTCAAGCCTGACTCAGACAAAGGTTGGACAACAAGAGATCCCACTGCTGATGACAGATGGATCTTGACAGGAAGCAGAGAACACCACAAAGATGTTGATCCATAGTTTACCAACTAAGCAAAAGCATTTGACTGGGTGAACTGTAACAAATAGTGGAGAACTTTGGAAAAAATAGAATTCCAGAACGCTTCACCGTGCTCCTAAGGAACCGGTGCATAGAAACAGACAAGTCATTCTGACACAACAAGGGCATACTGCATGGTTTAAAATCGAGAAATATTCCATCAAAGTTGTATCCTTTCCCACTTATTCAGTCTGTATGCTCAGCAAGTATTCTGAGAAGCTAAACTATATGAAAAAGAATGCACCATCATGAGTACAGAAAGACTCATTAACAATCTATGATATGCATATGATACAACCTTGATTGCTAAAAGCAAATAGAATTTGAGGTGCTTACTGATGAAGACTAAAGGCTACAGCCTGTGGTGTGGACTGCACATCGACATAACGAAAACAAAAATCCACACGACTCGATCAGTAAGCAGCATCATGATGAATGGACAAAACACTGAAGTTGCCAACGATGTCAGAGCCAGCGTGGGATGTGGAAACTAGACACTCAGCAGAATCCACGTAAATGCATGAACTGCCTCAAAGACAAAGAGTGAGCAGTGAAGGAAGAAAGGGTTTGGCACAACACAGCGGCAGAAGTGATTTTGTCCTCAGTAACAGCCTGAGGCATTTCCTTCCGTGGACTTCTTGAGGAGAGCTGGTGTCAGGGAGGTGGCTGTGAAGGGAGAGGACATCACAGCTGCTAGAGAAGAAACAGCAGGGTGGAAATCCAAGGAGCCCTGTCCCCAAGGAAACTGCAGTGTGTGGTAGGGCTGGTGTAGCGGGGAAGGACACGTCCAGTTCTCTCATCCTCCTCTCAGCATGAGGAAACGGCATCTTCCTCAAGAAGCTGGGCACCCCCGGCTCTGCCATCCCCAACTCAGCTCCTATTTTATACATATATCTTGGACACTTTTCCTTCCTGATGGTAACCAATGTTGGCATAGAGGGGTTGGAAAGTCCAGCAGCTCCCATTGTTCGAAGAAGTGGGTGGCACCAGGCACATGGGGACATGGAGGTCTGTAATACTGAGTCCCACTGAGTGTAACCTGCCGATGGTACGATGTGGAAGGGGGACGGAAAGACATTCAGTGTGGCATAAACAGCTTCCTTACAGTAGACACGGTTGCTGGACCATCACAACTGGGAATTCTTTCAAGGAAGACAGAGCCCCCACCTGGTGAGGATCAAAGGCTACATACCCTCTCCTCATAAAGACATGGAGGCTTTGCCCAAAGCACTCTGAGAGGCCCAGAAGGACGTCTGAATGTGGGGCTGATACCTCCTCCAGCAGGACCCACAGACACCCCTCCCCTGGAGGCGGTGAACACTAACAACCGAAGACTAGACAAGTTGTGGGATGACATCCAAGAAGTTACACCTGAAGAAAGCAAGACGTCACTGAAAAGACAGGAGAGAAAGAAAAGAGGAAAATGGATGTAGAGGAGACTCTGGGACTTGCTTTTGAATAGCGACCAGCTAAGCGAAAGGAAGAAATGAGCAAGGGAAACACGAACATGGGAATCAATACAAGCAAAGAACAGTTCTATGGAATTGATTCCATACACACACCGACACACAAAGAGACATATTTTTCTTTTGGAAAAAACGCTTCAAGGATTCTTGAGACCAAAGAGACAGAGAACACAGTGTGAAGGATCCCCAGTCTTGATTGGTCCATTTCTTGCAGTGACTTCATAAGGAGCCAACTGCTGGCAATTCCAAGCCCCTATATAAGTTCCAGGCAACCTAGGTCTGTGGTCCGTCTAGCGAAGGCAGCTGTTTCAGTGACCTGAAAGACTGTGACCCCACTTAGCTCATTTGTCACTTTTAGTATTGTTTTGCTCATTTTATATTTTATCTTTTTTCATCTTTTATTAAGTTTTTAGGCATTACTTGGTTACTCATTCCTGTTATTTACTTAGTTATTTACATACTTTACTTATTTACATATTTACTTAGTTATTTACTTATTTATTCACTTGTTTAGTAATTTACTTGTTATTTATTGACTTGTTTAGTTATTTATTGACTTATCTACTTGTATTTTTATATAGTGTATTTATTTACAATACTAAGACAGGAGGTGTGGTGAATACTCGAGAGCGTTTATCACAGACATACAAGAGAGATGGGAGCTAAGTCCTCCAAACCATCTCGGACTTCTCGAGTCAGACCACAGGTTCCCACTGGGCACCTAAGGGATGATGAAGGTGAGTGACTGCATGCAGACATTTAGGCAAGGGAAGAGCGGAGGAGTAATTGTGGAAGAACACACGGAATTCATCGTGGGCATATGGGGTGGTCAGCCGGAGCCCCGTGGGGGTATCTGGGATTCTCCCAGACCCTACTCCCACCCCAAACCCCATCCCCATGGTGATTATCTGGACAGAGGTTCAATGATGGGTGCCTCTCTGTTCCGTGAGCTGGGGAGAACTGGAAACAAGCCAGGCAGAGACTTGATCCTGTTTTCTCAGACCAGTGTCTGGTGTGTCACCTTCCCTCCTCAAGGTTTCTCAGCGTCACTAGTTGATACAGAATTTCCCTGGGGTCGGGTAGGGCCAAGAAGCAAAGGCTTTGTGAAAAACAGACATACGGAAAAAAGGAGGAGGTCTCATCTAGCTTCATCCACTACCTTTTCATTTTCTCATCAGATCGTGCGGATATTGTCTCTTCCACCATCAGCTTGTCTTATTCTTCTTGGTCAGAACTTTTACTCATTTTCTTTCATTTCTTTGCTATTTTACCAAGTATTTGGTTTTCCCTTTATTTCTTCAATGTCTCCTTTTTCTGGGTACTTCCTTCTACTTATTAGTCATTTTACTATCATGCTATTTCCTCATTTTGTATCTTTTCTCTTTATTCTTTTCTTTTTCTTACTATGATTGAATGAAAATGTACATTCCCATATAAATTTGCATGTTTACCTATATGCAGCTTCCACTGATATCCCTGCACGGTGACAGCACACACTTCCTCTAGGCTCCATACACGTCCTATCCTCCCAGTAGTTTCCTATCTCCTCCTCTCCACCCACTCCCCTTCCTCCAGTATGAGGTCAGCAGGATAACATCCTGTAGATGCATAGAGCCATAAAGTACCCACAAAGTATGGTCACTCTACATCACCAAGTGGAATCTACTGCTGTCGGAAGAGTGGACCTACATTATGATTTATGGACAGGGGCAGCATCAGGACCAGGGGCCATGCTCCCAGGGGAACTCTAAAGCTCGTGGACCATCAACTGCTGTCTTTTAGTGGAGATCTCAGGGTGCACCCCTATTTATTCTTGTGTTGTCGGTGAGGCCCTTTCTTGTTTATTGCCTTTTCTTCACATTTTCTCACTTACTGTTGTGTGTTTACATAGAGAATTTATCTTGTCTATGGTTTACCTTTTGCCATTTCAGTCTTCACTTTCCATTCCCTCCTTTTGCTTTCCTCATTTCCCCTAATTCATACACCTCTCCCCTTTCTTCTCTGTATCCCTCTCCTCATTCTTTGCTTTCTTTTTACCATTCTTTTCTCATTTCTCCATTGTATGTTACATTTTCTCTTTTCTATACTTTTTCAAGTTTCCTCTTTATTTTAGTTAATTTTCTTATTTCAGTTTCCTCCCTTCTTTAATACCCCTTCAAACTTGTAGTTTATTATTTCCCTAATTTCTCAATTTTCATTTTATTCTTTTCACTTCTTTTTATTCTGGTTAGTTTCATTTCATGGATTTCATTTTCCTATTATTTTTTTGACCTCGTTCAACTTTTTTAAGTCGTAATGTGTTTTTTTCCCATTTTTAAAGGACATTCTATCTTTATGTCCTCAGTTTTTTCACGTCTTGGGAAATTTTTAGTCACTTCATTTCCCATTAGTTTTACATGTTTACTGCTGTTCTCACCTTTTCCATTTTAATCCTACCACAAGGTCACCTCTCATCCCAAATCCCAAGAGGCCCTCACACCACACCCAACACGTCTCAGGGCACCTCAGCTGCTTCTGCTGAAGAGGAAGTGTATGTGGGGCACTACCATCTGCTCACCACCATTGGCCAGGGGGCATTTGCCACAGTGAAGTTAGCCCAGCATACCATCACTGGCCAAGAGGTGGCCATTAAAATGCTGCACAAGAGGCAAAGTACATCCATCCTCTTTGACCAAGAGATCAAAATAATGAAGAAACTCTGTCATCCTCATATTGTAAAGATGTTTCACACTATAGAAACAGAGAACCTTCTTGGCATGGTCTTGCAGTACATGAGGGCAGGGCACTTGGGGGATTATGTAAAATCTCACGGCTCCCTCAGTGAAAAGGAGGCTCAAACCATTTTTCAACAATTGGTCTGGGCTGTAGAGTTTTGCCACAACCAATGGATCGTGCACAGAGACATAAAACCCGAAAACATCCTGTTAGATGACCCAAACAATATCAAACTGGCCGACTTTGGCTTTGCAACACAATTCACCAAGGGGAGGAAGCTCAACACTTTCTGTGGCACTTTGCCTTATTGTGCCCCAGAAATCATACTGCAAAATCCATACCATGGACCCCCTGTGGACGTGTGGAGCCTGGGAGTCACGCTGTATGTGATGCTAAGTGGATTTTTGCCGTTTGATGGCAACACCATCAGTGAGATAGGAAATCAAATCCTGGCCAGAGAATACATTATTCCTGGCCACATGTCTTCTCGATGTGAAAAAATGCTGAGGAAAATATTTACTTATAACCCCAAAAAGAGAGCCACCTCACAAGCCATCCTACAACATCCATGGATGAAAATGGATGACAATGAGAACCAAAAGGTACGTGTGCAGCCACCCTCAGACCATCAGGACTCACAGTGCATTGAGGCCATGGGGGACATGGGCTACAGGCAGGAAGAGATTCGTGACTCACTGCTCAATCCAAAAGATGATAACATCAGGACCACCTCTCCGATGCTACGTCAGAAGACATCTGAGACCCAGAGTCATGTCGCTACCCTGGAACCCAAACCCGCAGCACAACGCACGGACAGCCACACCTCTTTCACCTCCCATAAGGTACATCCCACCATCTATGTGAAAACCAAACAGCAGAGTTACAGTCTACCAGCCATTCCCAATTACAATTACCACTACCACAGTCCACTGAAGACTCTAGTTTCCAGAAGGAAGGGGGCCTCCGTGGGATGTTTGTCTCCCTCAGTTCCCCTTGAACAGTCCTTCCCACTACGACCCAGAGTAGCCTGGGCAGAGCCAAAAACACAGACCAAAACGGTGTGCCAGGCTCAAAACCAGTGCACTGGAACAACCGACCCGTGCATTCCCGCGGCTGCCTCCTCTGCCCAGCCCAGTAAGAAAGGCAGACCTCCAGAGGAAATCCCATTGCCACACACAGTGACAACACTAACCTCTGTCAACAATGAGCATGTGCGAGATGCACCCGACCAGACTGCCACTCCAGCCCCTCCCTCAGTCAAGACCCAGGACCAACACGACACCACTGGCCGATGCTTGAAGTTTATCAGAAAATATCTTTGTTGTCTTTGCATGAAAAGACAGCAGAAGCAGTAATGACATCCCAGCTGACGATCAGATGCTCAAACCTCGAGAGGCCAAGCCACGCTCTCTCAGGGCTAAGAGGAGGGGCAAAATCACCAGCTGCGTGGAGCCCAATGTCATGATGCAAAAGATATGCCAAGTGCTTTGCATGCATGGCACACCAGGACAGCAAAACTTTGTCCAGTGGACAATGGAAGTGTGCAAACTGCCACAGCGTGCTCTCCACAGGCTCAAAGTGTAGAGACTTTCAGGCACCTCTGAGGCCTTCAAGAACATTATCTCGAAAATCACCAGAGACCTTGTACTATAAAAATGTGTCAGCAGCTGCCAGAGACAAAACACGAGTGCACAGGTTTCACTTCCTTCATAACTTTGGAGACAGTGTTTTACAAGGCCACAGAAGTCCCTCAAATTCTCATCACTCGAACCCGGTTCAGATACCACCAAGCCAGTAAGCACACTGTGATACCTACCAATCAGGTCAATGTAGTTTTGATTGAACAGTGAGTCACGAATCTCTTCCTGCCTGTAACCCATGTTCCCCATGGCCTCAATGCACTGTGGGTCCTCATCAACTTCTCTTGGCCTCAATACCATCTGTACATAGCAACAGGTTTGCCTGTGTGAGATCTCACTTAGAGCCAGTGGCACCCCGCAGAAGACAGATCCGTATCATCTGATCAGGCTCCATGGAGTTGGCCCTTCATGTCGGCTTCCATGAGTATGAGATTCGAGGTTGAGCATCTCCACCACGTCTGGCTCTCAGGTTCATTAAGGTCCCTTAGAGCACAGGGGAAGGAAAGATTTCTTAAAAACAGACACTGCCAAATTCATCTAATCAGGGCCAGAGAAAGGGATGATTCTGATATGGAAAGCCACTTGATTTCCAATAGGGTCCTCAAGCACCCTCTGAAATCCATAGAAAATAGTCAATCAGCTGGACAGTGAACCCGGTAGTGCACAATTCAACTCCACAAAGACACACCTTGAAAGAAAGGCTTGCAGTCTCATTCTCAAGTATCTGGCATTTGAGGAAAATTAGAAAAAGTCCATGAAACATGAACTATGGCTTGAGTATACCCCACCTGAATTCAGAGACCATCTCAAGAAGAGATTTGCAGCATGACAAATGACTGACCCAACACCAAACAAACTGTGGAAGGCCATCGTACAGGAAGAAGACATCTCTAAAAGGCAGGAGAAAAAGCAAAGAGCAAAATGAATGACACTGAAGCTTGTTCTTCAACATTCAGGAAGTAAAGCAAAAAGAACTGATGAGGTAAAGAGCTCAACAAAGGAATTCAAAGGACATCTGGAGAAGAAAAATTAAAATATTACACTGAAATGACCAAGGACCTGGATACAGAAAAGGAAAAGGGAAGAAGAGGCTTGGCATTTCTCAAGCTGAAAGAATGGAAGAAAAAATTCGATGCTCAAGTTACAGTACTCAATGATTCTACAGGAAAAATAGGAAACAACTCAAGAAGCATCATAAGATGATAGAAAGAATACACAGAGTCATTATACCCCAAAGCCCTGGTGAACGTGCAGTCATTTGAAGAGGTAGCATATGGTCAAGAACCAACTATACGGAAGGAAGAAGTCAACGTGGAATTCAAGGCACTGGAGAAAAAGGAGGCTCCAGAACTTCACAGAGAATCAACTGAGAGGTTTATCAAATGGATACAGCACTGCCAGTGCTCACTAACATTTGCCAAGGAAACTCGGGGAACAGTTACCTGGCCAACAGGCTACAAGAGATTCGGATTGATCCCTATTCCTAAGAAATCTGATCCAACCAGATGTGCAAATTATCCAAAAAGCTCACTACAACGTGCAAGTCCAATTTCACGAAACATCCATCCAAAGTGACTGCAACAGTGTATTGACATGAAATGGTCAGAAGTTCCAGGTAGATTCAGAAGAGCCTGTGGAACCAGGGATAGCATGGCTGATGTCAGATGGATCTTGCCTGAAAGTAGAGAATATCAGAAAGATGTTTCACTGGGTTTCATTGACCATGCAAAGGCATTCCATCCTGTAGATCACAAGAAATTATGGAAACCCTTGTGGAAAAGAGGAATTCAGAACACTTAACTGTACCTGTGAGGAATCTGTATATAGCTTCAGAGGTGGTCCTGCCAACAGAACGAGTGGACACTGCATGCTTTAAAGCCCAGAAAGCGGTGTATCAGGGTTATATCTTTTCATCATACCTTTCAATCCGTATGTTCAGGAAATATCAGAGAAGTTGGACCCCTGAAAAAGAAAGAGACATCAGGATTGGAGAAAGACTCATTAACAACCTGTGTTATGCAGACAACACCATCAGTTACTTGTATTGATGGGGACTGTGTCTTGCTGGGATGCTGCAAGTTAGGCCACAGGTATTGACATACCCTCAGAGTCACCCACAGTGGACAGGATTCAGCTCAGCTTCCACACTAAGACAGATTAGGAAGAAGGACCGGGAAGGCTACCCCTGAAAGGAACAAGCCAGTGAAAACCCAATGAACAGCAACAGAACACTGCCAGAGATAATGCCAGAGAATCAGGACCCCAAGTCGAAAGGTCTCCATAAGACAACAGAGGAAGAGCTGCCTCCTCTCAAAGTAGAACCAACATTCATGATGTGGATGGAGTAAAGCCCTCAGGATCTTCCTTGGCTGGTGCGGCAGGACGTGAGATGTGAGAAAAAGCTGCAAGCAGCCATTAATAATGGGAACGTGGAATGGATGAAGTCAGAATCCAAGAAAATTGGAAATTATCCAAAACGAAATGGAATGCACAAATACTGACACACTAGGCACGACTGAACTGAAGTAGACCGGTAGTGACCATTTTGAGTCAGACGATCACATGCCAGGAAGGAAAACTTAAAGAGGAATGGTGTTGCATTCATCATAAAAAAGAACATATCAAGCTCTATCCTGAAGTACAATGCTGTCAGGGTAGGACACTGTCAAAACACCTACAAAGAAGGTTAGTTAACACAACCATTATTCAGATTTATACACCAACCACTAAGCCAAAGATGAAGAAACTGAAGACTTCTACCAGCTTCTGCAGCCCAAAATGGATGGAACACGCAATCAGGATGCAGGGTTAATTACTAGTGATGGGAATGCAACAGTCTGAAACAAAGCAGGATCACTAGTTGGAAAATACAACCTTGGTGACAGCAATGATTTCGCAGACAACGTGACACAATCTTGCAAGACCAATGACTGCTACACTGCAAGCACCTTTTCTCACCAACATAAATAACATGAACGATGTTTACACAGGAATCAAACCAATTGCACCTGTGCAAAGAGATGATGGAAAAGCTCCATTATCATTGGTTAGAACAGACACAGTGCTGACTCCCTCACAGACCGTCCACCGCGCCCATGCAAGTTCAAAGTGGAACAGAAGAAACCTGAAACAAATCCACCAGAGTCAAGGTACAACCTTGAATATACCCCACTTGAGTTGAGAGAGTCTCAAGAACAGATCTGATGCATTGAACACTACTGACCAAAGACCAGACAAATTGTGGAATTACATCAAAAACATCCTTCATGAAGAAACCCAGAGATCATTAGAAAGACAGGAAACGAAGAAAGAAAAAACAAACTGCACGTCAGAAAAGACTGTGAAACTTACTCTTGAACACCAAATAGCTAAAGCAAAAGGAAGGAAAGATGAACTAAAACAACCAAACAGCAGATTTCAAAGGGCTGCTGAAGAAGACAAAGCATTAGAAAAACACGAACGTACAGCTGGAATAGAAAACCAAAGGGGAAAAACAGACTCTGCATTTCTCAAGCTGAAAGAACTCAATTACAACTTCCGGCCTCCAGTCCCAACAGCGAAGGATTCCACAGGAAAAGCACTAAGATGAAAGGAATAAACACAGTCATTGACCAGAAAGAACTGGCAGAGCTCCAGCCATTTTAAGCGGTAGCACATGATCGAGAACTGATGGACTGAAGGAAGGTGAAGCCGCACTGAAGGCGATGGCGAACAACATGTACCCAGGAATCGACGGATATCCACTGAGATGCTTCAACAGACGGGTGTAGGGTCGCAACAGCTCACCAAGTGCTATGCCAAGGGCTGTGGCTGCAGAAGGCCCCTTTCAGGTACTGAAGACGACCTTCAAGACTAAAGCACACCCAGCTCAAGCCCTGACGTTTTTAATCGCATCCTACGCATGCCAAAGCTGGACAATGAATGAGGAAGACAGAAGAACTGACACCTTTGAACTGTGCTTTGGCAGAAGAATGACAAACTACCAGAAGAACAAACAGATCTGTTCTGCAAGAGGCACAACCACAGTGCTCTCTGGCAGCAAGGATGGCCAGACTGCTTCTTACACACTTTGGACACGTTGTCAGGGAGCAAGACATCATGCTTACCAGAGTGTCAGCAAAAAACATCCTCAACCAGATACATTCACACAGTGCCTGCTACCTTGGGCTGAAGCACAAAGTGATTGTGGACTGGCACACAATCAGGCAGTGTTTCGGCTGAGCTGGGCATTGAGTTGTTAGGAGTTCGAATCTGCTTGACAGCACTTAACAACAACAACAACACCTCCCTTGTAAACCTCCTAACAGTGACTATGATCTGTGAGGTCTGACAGTTACATTCACTAACTTGCCACCATGCGCTTACGTTCGCAGCAGTGCACAACCAACTCAGAAATGTTTCATAACCCCGGAATGTCAGGGCTTCACAGCTGTCTTTGTGTTGACATGTGACAGTTTCTCGCTGAGTGGCATCCATTGTTGTTGCATGGCTTTGTGTGCTGTCAAGAGGACATCAGAGCTTGAATTCAAGTACACACATTAAATTTCTCAGTAAACTTGACAACAGTGGAAGTGAAAAAAGGGACATGTTAGTCCAAGTTGATGGGGATAATGCCATAAACAAAACAGCAGTGTACAAACGGATTCAACGTTTTTCTTATGGGAAAGAAAGGGTCACTGAAGAACAGAGGTCTGTGCAGTCAGTAACGAGTGGAACTGAAAAACAAAATTCCAAAAATTCAGCAACCTGGGCATCAAAATCATCACCTGACTGTGTAACAGTAGCAGACCATGTAAACATGATAGAGAAACAGGAAAATGTTCACTGAGAATCTTGACATGAGGAAGGTGTGTGCAAAAATAGTCCCGAAGGAGCTCATGGAAGAACAAAAGCAAAGGACAGTCCAAATTTGCCAAGACCTTTTGGAGAGGCAAGGCAACCTTCTCACTGGTGATCAAACATGGGTGTACCAATACGATGCTGAAACAAAGCATCCAAGTGCACAGTGGAAGTCGGCCAGTTCTCCACCACCAAAAACTTTCCATTAGTCCAAATCAAAGTCAAAACGATGTTGCTAACCTTTTTTGATATCAAAAGCATTCTCCACGATGAATTTGTACCACGGGACACTTAACAAAGTTTACGGTTTAGAATTGCTCAGATGCCAACGACTCATGGCTCTTGCATCACAACAACGCACCAGATCTCAGGGGACCATCTGTGAAAGAGTTTTTCACCAATAAACAACTCACTATATTGGAACACTCTGGCTAACTACCCGACGTGGCCTCCAGTAACTTTTCTCTTTACCTGAAGATAAAACAAAAATTGAAAGGAACACATTTTGATGACATTCAAGACAGTCCGGGTAATAAGACACCAGCTCTGACGGCCATTCCAGACAAAGAGTTCCACAGTTCCTTTGAAGGATGGACTCAGCGCTGGCATTGGTGCACAGTTTCCCAAGGGGAATCGTTGAAGGTGACTGCAGTGATGTGTAGCAATGAGGTATGTAGCACTTTTTTCTAGGATGAGTTTGTGACTTTCATTGTCAGAACTCATATGCCTTCTGCCATTTCAAAGAACCAACCCAGCGGTGAGGGCTGTGGGAGGGACAGTTGCTGTCAGAACTGGTACAGACGGCAGGGTGAGGACGCACTCACTTCTGATTCCGACCTCAGAGGAATCACCCTTGGGCAGTTCATCTTGATTCTTCCTCCTTGTCAAGTTGGAAGAGGTCAGACACTGCCCGCAATTCAGGTTGAGAGAGGGCTTCAACAGCATGATTCTTTGCAGTGGCTCCAGACACCTGAAAGAATAAAGATGCTTGGAAAGTGAAACTCTGAAGGCCTGGCAAAGTAGTTAGGTTGATGTTCCCTGTAAAGGCAGAAAAGCTGCGGTAGAAGCGGCCTGGGGCCAAAGCCAGGCCAGATAAGTGGAATGACCTTTAGGGGGCCTGTTCTGGTTTCTATAACCTGGAGGCCAAAAGCCAGATTCATCTGAATGGGATGACAGTTCAAGTGTGGAGAAGACCCAACTGGAAGATTTTCAAAGGGTAGTAAGTTTGGGATGATGTGTTTAATTCAGCAGACCATAGATAGTGAAAGTTTCTTTGACCAAGTATTGTAACGCCGACCTCAATGTTTGCTAGAAATGAGTATCAGGTACTACAGGTGACCGTGTTGGAATCAACTGGACAGCAACTGATGTTTCTACTGATGACAGGAATTTTTTAACTCTGCTTTTGGCCAGTGCTTCCTAAGACTTGCAGAAAAGGGGACCAAGAGACTTGTTCCAGGGAAACACTGACTGTTTAAATGTAGTACCCTATGTATAGAGCAGAAACCCCGGGGACCTAGCGGTTAACGGCTTTCTCTGCTGAGTATAAGGACAACAGTTGCTATCTTCCAGGTGCTCCATGGAAACTCTATGGAGCAGTCCTACTCTGTCCTGTAGAGTCACTAGGAGTCAGTGTTGACTAGATAGCATAGGTTTGCTTGGTTTTTGGGATATATATGGGGTGCATAGGTTGAAAAGTGAGCTCTACCCATGTTTTGCACTTGTTTTGCAGAACCACTCAGAACTGCTGAGAAAATGGGAGGTTTCACTTGAAGAAGAGTTCAGAGGAAAAAAAGTGGCTGCTTTGCTGTTGCAGTTTCCAATGAGTAGTCTGCTGCTGGATGCATTCAGGCAGGAAGTCAGAGCCCATTACAAGGCAGCCCCTTCCAGGACTGCGAGTTAAAGGCAGCCAGTGGGCAGACAGCTTGGTCAGCTCCCTTAAGGTGATCACCCAGGCTCGTTCAATGAGTGCAAGTGGGGAAGTGCGGGACCAAGAGACAGGCTGAGTTTAGACATGTTCCACTGGCACCCTTGGTCCTAACCTGCAGGTCCAGGGATGAGAGGGAGAGGAAGGGTGGCTGCTCAGAAGGAAGGCAGTTGTGGGTAGACTCCTAAGTTTACAGGTAGGACCCGCTGACCTAGCCCAAGGGGGCTAGCCCAAGGGAGCTGGGGATGAGAGTGTGGGAAGGAGCTGTCTGAAGTGCCTCCCAGTAGGTGTGAACTCGAGAGCCTGAGGCTGCTACCCCTGCCAATTAGGTTGGATGTCTAGGGAGAAGATGACTAGAACCTAAGCAGATGAAGAGAAAGTGGTTTGAAAGATACGCAAAAGCTGGTGGAGACTGCCACAACCTGATGGCTCTCTGTGGACTGGATTTTGCTAATGGACATGAAACCCCAACTAACATCCTTTGCCCACCTTTCTTTCTCTTACTAACCGCAAACTTCTTTCTGAGTCATCTTTTCCAGGAAATCACAGCAGACGGCTCCACCCACGACACCTGCCAGACCTACAACCTCACAGCATGTGCAGATTCAGATCCTGGCCTTCCCTGACACAGGATCAAATTATCACCAGAAAGGAAGATGCTTCCTGGCCTGTCCTTTCACTATAGACCATCTCAGAAGCCATGACAGAAGAGGATGCAACTTCTGGATCTCCTCATGTGGACATGAGGCAGGGGACCTAACGGCAGAGAATTCCAGTACCAAACCCAACCACTGGACAACACTGGAAATAGAAAGCTTTTGAGCCCCCAGGGGCAATGAACACAGGGTGTTAAGTTGCTAGGCCCCTGTTGCTCCTTATCTGCATAGACAATAAATTTGGAATAGTTACCCTTGCAATTGGTCTCTCTCTTATTTCGATCAACTAATAAGACAGGACAAGAACCCGTGCTCCAAGTTCTAACTGGAACCACATTCTTCAAGATCAAAGAACATGCTCTTCAACTCAGTACTGATTTGACAAAGGTGGCCAGTTTGAACACTGGCTATCTAAAACAAGGGAAGAGAAAGTCACCAGGAGGCTGGCTTACAGGCTTTCAGGAATGTGCTTATGTGAAATGAAGGGGACAAATAGATTCTTCTTTTCCTGATGAGGCTGGAAAACAGAGTGTCAACGGAAAAAACTACAGCTTCTCTTTCCCTGCCCCAAGTTGTCCAACTCTGAGACAGATTTTAGGGAGGGGGACTCAAAGGAAACTTTGATGTTATGTCCTAACAGACCCAGGGAGCAAGGAAAATATTTCTCCATCAAGGTCTCCCTCAAATTTTGTCAGGCAAAGTGTAAGTATTTAAAGGGAGTGGGCGTTCCATGCAAAATGTAAATACAAGTACTGGTGCTGATGCCAGGGAAACAACGTGATCGATTAGGGGTGAAAACAGGTACCCGTTGCTGGGGCTCAGAGGTCCTCTGAAGATACGTATCAGGAACAGGAATGTGGATTTCCTTTGGTTGGAGGTCCCAGCTGGTGCCTGGGTCTTTTACTGGCTCCTTTAACTGTTTTCATGTTTCTAAAAGGCGCTCAAAAACTGTACAGACATTATTTCCATAGCTCCTGTCAGGGACTTCCTGTCAGGGCCAGGAAATATCAAGACAGGACAAAAAACACGCCAAGTTGACAAAGAGAATTCAATTAAATTTTGGCTGCCTATTTCAACTTCCCCTTTCAAAATCAAGATGTCTAAAGCTTCCCTCCTGTTTCAAGAGGGTGGGCAAAGAGATGGATAGGATTACCTGATTCACCTCTCAGTGTTAGTGGGGTTTTCTGAAGACTCTCAAGGATCCCCACCAGACCTGCAAGAAAGAACCATGTGGGGAGACATGGCTGGCCCCTGACAGACGGCTGCATAGGAAAATGAAGGTACTGCTAAGCTGGGCAGCAGCACACCACTGACAGAGTTGAGGCTGCATTTTTATACTCTGTCTCCACCAGGGTACAGCTGGGGACAAGTCAGTGATGGGATCTGAGGTGCCTCCTTCTGTGGCAGGCTGCTGCTTGCCCATTCTTTCAACACTCATGAAGACTGCAAAATGGTTCTCACAGGGGCTTCTGGGACTGGAGACAGGACTTACTATGGGGTGTCCCACCTGCCCTTGATTCTAGTTCTCTGGTCCCTCTGTTGCAAGCACATCTGGCAGTCACTTCTAACTCATTGATGCATGCCTCTGAATTGGGTGTAAACTGGCTTCCCTCAAAAAATAACTTTAGAGACAATAAAACAACTCATCCCTGTGAGCAGGTGATAAGATAAGCTGCTTATCACTCTGGAGTGTTCCAAAGTGTGGTTGGGTTGCCCCGACTCCAAGCAATTTCATATTTGTAATTCCTGAAGGAAATATTGATGGAGGTCTCTTCTATTTCTGCTTCATGCAAAACAGGGGTGCATGCCTGCCCATTATTGTAGAAATCCCTCCTGACTATGCTGATGATCTCTAAGGACCAGGATGACCACTGGTAGGTATTCGTTAGAACCCATGCAGCATCATTTATTTGACTGGGAACACTTAGAACCTGGAAGACACAAATTTAACAAGGAGCTTAAAGAGGCAAAGTCTGAAAATAAACAACAAAAGATTATCCGCCAAGGTCATAATGTCAGTAAAATTCAAGTAGTTGATGGGAGATGTACCAGTGAACAAAAGTTGGCTCCTGCGACAGCTTCCCTAAAAGACAGCCTTCAAGATTATCTTTGCTATTGTCTTTACACCTCAGGGATCCTTGGATGTCTCCTTGTGAGTCTACCTCCAGCTGGGTCACACACTCCATGCTGAAGGACAAGGAATAATGACACATCAATGATTAACACCCGGACTTAGTTGACATCCTAGATAGAGGCCATTACAGGCTGTTTAAATTCCTAGTGCTGGTTTGCCACAGGATGACACTTGCCTTTTCACGAGGTTAGTAAGCAGGAGGCAGCAGTATTCTCATTACTTGCAGTGCCGGAGTGAGGAGACTCAACTTACCTCAACATCTTAGTCCAAGGCCTTCATTTACCTTTTACGTGTATAAAACAAGAGAGGGTGTGTTTCCTTATGTCTAATATTATCAGAATGTAGACTAAGAACAGAGCTATTCCTTGCAGTAGTGATCTATTTCATGGACATATTTGTGATGGTAACTAACTCAACACATCTGGTGTACGGAATGATGTTACAACACGGGACTAAATAGTTCTTTGTCTACTTTGAATGGACAGATTGCACTCTTGGGATAACAAAACGTTTCAGGCTCTTTTGTGATCCCATGTCAGCTTGGCTTATGAGGTCAGTGAGCACTGTTTCTGTCTTCCATCTCACCAGAAACTTCATTTGTCATTTGTTGTCTTACAGTGATTTGACAGCTTCTCGAAGATTCTTTGAATTCTACTATACCATAAGTAGGAATAAAAACTCTTAGAAATGACTAATGCTAGCCTGAGTGTTGGACCGATGAGACTTCTCCTGATGCAACATTACCTTTCCAATATGGACTAGCATCATTACTATGAATAGCTAAAGGTCATCTTAAAGTTCCCAAAGCACATCAGAAACATATTCATGAGCAGTCTAAACAAGAGACTGTCTACATAAATTCACTATCAGTTGGAAAGGAATCATCGAAATTAGTCTAGCTGGAGCTGACACGAAAAAACATGGGTCTATAATCAGCACACAAATTTTGTTGAGAGAAAACAGAACTTACAGAAACACACGTGAGAAGTTTTCATCAGAGAACGAATGATTATCAAGGTAATATAGGATGGACCTCTCCCATTGGAAGTCTTCAATTACTCTCTTCAAAATATGCCAAGTGTCCCTCTGAGGGCAGGCTGCCTGTCCTTGCTTTGTCTCTTAACAGTCATGAGTCACTGTCTCAGAAACAGAAATGGAAAGTAAGACACAATGGAGTCTGAGCCACAGGGTATTCAGGAACCAGTTTTGTTTTTTCCAAGCTTGAAGTCCCAAAGGATAGAAAAAGGCAGTAGCCTCTCTGGGTTATCCCACTCTTCATGAAAACCAGAAATCAACATTCCAGAAAAATTATGTCTATCTTTTTCATGGTGTCCTCTTTTGGATCAAGCTCTCACCATACAATCTTGGATCCAAAAAGTTTAAGAAATGGTCATTGAACACCATGGGTTTTCGAAGATGTTAGGTACCTGTCATGGATTGAATTGTGTCCCCCCAAAAATACATGTTGCCATGTGGCTGGGCCATGATTCCCACTATCTTGTGACTGTCTTCAATTTTGTGGTTTTCTCGTGCTGTATGTTAAAGGATTAGGGTGGGACTGTAAATCCCTTTATAGGATCACCTTCCCGCTCCACTGTAAAGGGAGTTTCCCTGGAGTATGGCTTGTACCACCCTTAATCCTTTCATCCTGGAAGAGATAAAAGGAAAGACAAGCAGAGATTTAGGAATCTCACACCATCAAGCAAGCAGCACCGGAAGAACAGCACATCCTTCAGACCTGAGGTTTCTGCACCAAGATGCTCCCTGGACAAAGACTGATGCAATACCACACTTTCTTCCACAGCCGACAGTGGAAAAGCCTTCCCCTGGAGTGGACACCCTGAATATGGACTTGTAGCCTACTGGACTGTGTAAGAATAAACCTTCCTTTGTTAAAGCCAGCCCCTCATGGTTATTTCTGTTAGAGCAGCCCCAGCTGGACTACAACAGTACCTTACAGTGAAGAAGAAAGTATAACAGAAACACTAATAATAACATTAGGCCAACAGTCTGAAATAACTAATGAACCTGCGATCTCATGAGATGTTTGTTCATGCTTAAGCAGTGTCAGTACCTGTTTCTCACGTGCCTCAGCAACAAATGCATTCTGTAAAACCTCTGATTCCATATGAATATAAATACAGCAACATTTATGGACTAAGGCACAAAGTGCTCCTTTGTAGAACGAGAAATCTAGTATCATTCTGCTTTGTAAAATCACAGCTCAACTTTCAGACACTTTGCTGACACTGACAATTACAACTTGGCTATGTTTACCAACAGGAATTCCTGATTTGAGAACTGAAATATCTAAACCCATTACTTAAATAACTTAGGAAAAGGAAAATGGTTTCTTCTATCCAGAAAGTAAGACCTTAAAACTTCCGCAATATTCCCATTGAAAACCCACAGTATCTTCTCACTGATTCAGTCTGATGGACTTAGTTCCTCTTCTGCCTGATTCTGCATCAGTGACAATCTGTGAGCCCATCAGGATCTGCCTAACAGTTGTGGGAATCTTGGGTCATGGACCTTTTCACAAGTCTAATGTGTTTTTGTTGAGATATCCGGCTCAAACGGTTTTACAAAATCAGTAAAGTAAAACCTCATCTGTAGATGACAAAATGAAACACGACCATGAGTCATTTATAAAAATAAATCCCCTTAAGAGTGAAAAGACTTACTACAAGTTAATTCCAAGTAAAACGTAAAGGCCACATCAAATCTGTTAAAAAAAGAAAAACCTCAGACAATAATATTTTTAAACATAACCATTAATTGTATTAAAAAAAAAAAAAAACCTTCAATGCCACACATAATAATCCTGAGACACAATAGTACATAGTCAGGATATACCATGATACACCAAGATTATCAGATCTCGAAATACATCAATGGTATAAAAGTAAATTCATAAGTAAATAATTTAAATTCTCAGGTAGAGCACTTGCTTTGATGATGCTGAATGAACAATTAAAAAAGTTGAAGTCAGGTTAACAGCTAAGAAATAATAAAATTATGACATCCTATTATGCATTTGTAATACAATATTAGGTAAAAACCTAAGAGGACATTGTTATCACAAATTTTTAATCTAACAAGAATGAGGCTCTTCTCTTGATTTTAACCTGTTCCATGTAATTGATTCAATAGAACCCTTTAGCACTTTTCCTTAATAAAAAGTTATTTGTGGCTTTTCACGAAGTTTCACATTTCTTAGGAATCCCCCCTATGTTATTAAGAACCAATGCTGAAGTTAGTTACCTAGAGATCTTCAAGGAAAACCTCAGCTTTTTCTGCTTCTTTCCCAATTCTGCAGCTTGGTTTTGGACTCAGGAATCTTATTCTAGTGACTTATTCTTTGGCTTTAAGGCAGATTATATACATAAAGAACACACTCAACCTTCACTCAGAAATCTGAGAAAATTTTGTTCTTTTATCAAGGAAAACCCCAATTCTTTATTGCATATGATATCTAATATTAAAGCTCAAATTTATCTGACAAATGAAACTTTTGACCATATCAAATCAATATTTTTCAATAAATCTTACCGTGTAGTACCCCTTTAAATAGCAAAAATGAACTTACTCAGCAACAGACAGATACACACATATACTTCCTCTGCAGCATGGAAAGCAAAAATATGTCAAGTTCAGTTACGACAAATAGCTATTAATGTATTATCAGTAACTTACCTAAAAGGCTTTGGAGATTCTGTTATGCTTAAAATGGAAACAAAGTTTGTTTCAACAGTCCAAGTTTGCACTCAACTTTTACTAGGTCTTGTATTTGGCCCAGTTTCATTTTAACCCATAAAGCTTCTATCAGCTGGCTTTGGAAATCACCAAGTCTCTCTGGTCAGCTGACTGATACTCTTGCTAGGGTTGAAACATTTTTACAGGCCATGTCAGATGTGTCTCAAGGTTCCCCTACAACACAAACAACTTGTTTACAGTTCTTTCACAATTTGCATTCAACTGATTTCGGATAAGTATAATCTAGTGCCGTCGAGTCACTTCTGACTCACAGCGACCCCAGAGGACAGAGGAGAAACTGTTCCACAGAGTTTCCAAGGAGCGTGTGACGGATTACAGTTGCGCACCTCCCAGTTAGCAGACGGAGCACTTAACCACTATGCCACCAGGGTTTCCTCAGATAATTACAGACACTAGGAATTCGTCTTATTAATTCACTGAAAAAGGCCTCCACCTAGTTGGAAAGAGTCCTTCGGAAGCTGCTCTGGAGCTATCCCAGCTCAGAGGCTGGAGAACAGGGAGGAGTGATCTTGCCTTGCCCTCGTTCCTCTGACTCATAAAAGACACATGTTTCAGATGACCTAGGAGTTTTCAAGGGCAAAAGATAAGTTATTTCCCTTTTACTGTTATGAAACTACTACTTTTACTTTAAGACAAACATACTTTTTTCTCGTCTGGGACCTTCCAACAAGGTCTGTAAGTCAGTCTTCTCAGCTCAGTGACACTTATTTTCTCAATCGACTCTAAATTCTGCTTTCTTATCTATTTCAATTGGAAACCCTGGTGGCGTAGTGGGTTAAGTTCCACGTCTGCTAACCAAAAGGTCAGCAGTTCAAACCCGCCAGGCACTCCTCGGAAACTCTCTGGGGCACTTCTACTCTGACCTCTAGGGTCAACAGCAGTTGGACCCGACTCGATGGCAGTGGGTTTTTATTCATCTCAACTAGCTTAGCCACGACACTCCCCACCCTGCTTAGCAGGATCTGGGAATGAAAGATTTCTGCAACATGTCGGACTACTTGTAGGTTTCAAAGAATTTCAACCAGAAAGATCCTAAAAGCAGAACAGCCTGGGAGACTCTGCTACAAGTAAAGCCTGTACTGGCCATGACTTGACAAGACAGGCAATTTGGAACAAGTCATACAGTCCAGTATGCCAGGAATGACAATGTGAAGAAGAATAGGGTTGCATTCATCATCAAAAGGAACATTTCAGTATCTCTCCTGAAGCAGAATGTTGTCAGTGATAGGATAATAGCCATACATCTGCAAGGAAAGCCAATCAATGCCTACTATTCAATAATTTGCAGCAACCACTAAGGCCGAAGAGGAAGAAATGCAGGATTTTTGCCAGGTTCTACACTCTGAAAATAATCAAACATGGATTCAGGGAGCATTGACAGTTACTAGTGATTCAAATGTAGAAGCAATAAATAAAGAAGGAAGAGTGGCAGCTGGGAAATAAGGCCTCGGTAATAGAAGCGATGTCCAAGATTGCAGGACACCATTTCACAAGATGAATGACTTCCTGGCTAACATCTTTGTGCACCTACATAAATGGTATGTACACACACGAACCTCTCCAGATGGAATACACGGGAATCAGATGGACTACATCTGTGGAAAGAGACGATGGCAAAGCTCACTGTTTGTTAGCTGAATGCCGGGGACTGACTGTGAAACACACCATTAATTGTTCATACCTAGGTTTCATCCTGAAACTAAAGAAAGTTAGAAAAAGTTCATGAGAACCAAACGAGAAAATTGAATCTATCCTACCTGAGTTGAAAGACCGTCTGAAAAACACATTTCAGGCACTGAACACTAGTGACTGAATCCAGGCAAGCTGTGGGATGATATCAAATAACTAATACCTGAAGAAAGCAAAGGTCATTGAGAAGACACAGAGAAAAAAGATCCAAATGCACGTCAGAAGAGACTCTGAAACTTGCTGTTGAATGTTGAGTAGCTAAAGAAAAAGAAAGAAATGATGCAGTCAAAAATAATACGGAAATCTATCAAAGGAAAGAACAGTTCTATGGAATTCATTACACACACACACACACACACACACACACACACACAGAGAGAAACATTTTTCTTTTTCAAAGAATGTATCAAGGATTCTTGAGACCAAAAACACACAAAAACACAGTGAATTATTTCCAGTCTGGACAGGTCCATTTCTTGCAGTGACCTGAGGAGGAGCCAAAGGTTTGCAACTCCAAACCCCAACATCAGTTCTTGGAAACCCAGGTCTGTGCTCCTTCTAGCACAAGCTGTTTCAGGGACCTGAGAGACTCTGACCCAACTTAGGTGCTTTCTGTTACCATAAAGCACATATCCTCCCACTTCCCACAAAACCACTACTCAGACAGAAGTTATGTGAATAATCAGGGCCATTGATTGTATATGGATATACAAATTCTCCAAAGCATGTCTGAGTTTTCCTGTCAGATTAGAAGTTTTGATTCGGTGACTAAGGGAGGACAAAGGTGATTGACTGCATGGAGTCATTCAGTCACAGGGAAAATTAATCTTCAAATAATGTGGGTAATTCCCGTTAAGGGTCTGGAATGCACATCTGGAGCCTGGAAAGGGTGCCTGCAATTCTCCCAGTCTTCACACTGTAGGGAGCAAAGGAAAAATGATCACACTGACAAGAATTTCAGCACTATGTGCCGAAAGACACAAACCTTGACTTTTATTTCTTTTCATACAGAAATAGCTTGCAAGCCTCGCTTAGCTATGTACCAAGTGTAAGCGACTTATATTTCAAACACCGAATTGTTCTTGCTGAAGTTTCATTTTCTAAACTGGCCTATGTGAGCAATCCTTCAAAACCCAATAATTCAGCCAAAGGGGTTGTTAAACCAAAACCACTGCCTTCGAGTCAGGTGTGACTCTTGGCAACCCTGAAAGTCAGAACAGATCTGCCCCATAGCGTTTCCAAGGAGTACCTGGAAGATCTGAACTGCTGATCTTTTGGTTAGCAGACATAGCACTTAACCCACTGTGCCACAAGGGGTTATTAAGAGTTTAATTAATTAATGAGAAATATATTTATATGTGCTAAGTGCTTGTTACCAGCTCCTGAGTTAAAAGAGTTGCCGAAGTGGCGACAGCAGTGTGGTCAGTGGTGCCAGGCAGTGGCGGGTGGACGTGTCAGACAACTGGTGGAGACAGCAAGCAGCTAGGCTGGAGAAGCGGCTATTGAGGGTCAGCCAGCAAGCCGCTGGAGCTAGTGGGGGATGCCCTCAAAGCCAGCACTGTGAGTCTTCGGGCTTCAGACGAGGACAGTCCCAAAGGAACCATCCAGCAGCCATGCCGACTTATCCCAGGGACACTTTGTCACACAGCCAGAGTTCACAGCAGTGGCTCTGCTCTGGAAAGCACAGCTGTAAATCTTATGGCTCCAGCTGACAGTCTCAAAGGAACGGTCCTGCGGCACAGCAAAGCAGGCTTATCGCAGATGAACGTCGGGGCAAGGCCAGAGTGAGAGCTCTGCAGCGAAAAGCAGGGCTCTGCTTCCAAAGGCGGGCTGTAGTCCTCAAAGTCTTTTCCAAACACCGTACCAAAAGAGGGCCCAAAACCATGAGGACTGGGCTCCTCCCAGGCACACGAAGTGGTCGACATCCAAGTCACAGCCAGGGCTCTGCGCCCAACAGCTGGGCCACACTGCCTCTTTGCTGCTGCTTTTGACTCCTGCAGTGGTCTCGCTCATCTTGGAGTGGACAGATGATGTTTCTGTCACAGGACGAAGCTGTGGTCTTAGCACTTCACAACCACGGTTTAGGACACTGCCTTCTTATCCAACAGCCCTTCTTTTGACTTTTAGCGCCTTCACAGCTTCTTCTGGGCTTGTAATTAGCAAGACAGACTCCGTGTTAACACAGCCTCACTGCAGCCACCACCTCCTGCCCCCGGTGGGCATCCGGACACGGGGTAGACAACTAGCAATGTCGTCTGTTCAGTGATCTGGAGACAACGTGAAACAAGCCAGCTGCAAAACCTGATGATTTGTTATTGTACTCATATTTTGTCTATTCAATCTATGTTAAATTTTTCTGCTTTAACTGTCTTCTTTTAATTTTCTTCAGGTTTTTAATTTTATGTCTTTAGAAACTTGTAGTTTCTTATTTTCCAAATGACAGAGTTCTCATTTATTATTGCATTCCTTTCATTGATTTTTATTTCAGTTACTTTTTTTCCATCAATTTCATTTTCCCATTTTTATTAGAACTCTCTAAAGTACTTTCTCTGGATTTTTAAGTCTATTTTTTTCTCATTTTTAAATTACACTTTATTTGATGGCACTTGGCTTTGGCCTGACTTCATATTTGTCTATAATTTTCATGTTTTATTAGGTTGTTAGTCATGACATCCTCCATTATTTGAATTGACTTACTTATTTTCTCTTTGGCTCCATTTTTACCCTACCACAAGGAAATCTACTATTTCAAAGCCCACCGAGCCTTCACACCACATTGAACATGGCACAGAGCCACTTAGCCTTTTCTGCTGAGGAGGAAATCCATGTGGAACACTACTACTTTCTAAGAGCCATCGGCAAGGGGACATCTGACAGAGTCAAGTTATCCTAGCACATCATCATTGACAAAGAGGGAGCTGAGAAAAGTGTTGAGAAGTGTCAACAGACATCCTCCAACACCTGACACGAGACACAGAGATAAAAACCATGCAGGATCTCCACCATCCAAGTGCCTTAATGCTGTTGCAAGTCATAGAGAATAACGACATCCTAGGTACAGTGATGGAATAGGTAACTGTAGGGGACATGCATGATCATCTAGGGGTTCAGGGTTTCACAAGCGAAAAAGAGGCCCAAGCCAAATTCCACCAGTCAGTGCTAGCCATACACTTTTGCCACAACAATGTATTCTACACAAGGACATTCGACCAGAAAACATGCCCTGGCATCACACAAACAACTCTCGAAATTGCCGACTTTGGCATGTGAACTGAATTCTCCAAGGGGAGGAAGTGAAACATTTCTTGTTGGAGGCTCCCTTATTATGTGCCAGAACTCCGACCGGGAGGAAAGCAGAGTGGACCTACCATGGCAGTGTGAAGCCTGCAAGCGCCTGGTACCTCAAGGGACGTGGGTCTCTGCCTTTTCATGAAGAGACCTTAACTGAGACACAAAAGCAGGTACTAGAGGAAGAATATGATACTTGTCTCCACATGTCTAGGCCATATGAACACATGCTTAGCCAAAGACTCATTGGTGACCCAAGAAAGACAGCCACACAAGAGGACATCCTAGAAAACTCAGGGATGAAGATGTACGAGAAAGTGAAACAAAAGGTGTACGTGCAGCCACTCCCAGACTACGAGCACACCTGGTGCTTTGAGGCCACAGTGAATGCATGTTACAAGGAGAGAGAGATTTAGGAATCGTACTGAATCAAAAATATGGTAACGTCATGGTCACCTATCTGGTAAGAAGACACCACACATCTGACATGGAGAGTCATGCTAGTACTGTGGAACCCCAAAGTGCAGTACATTGCACTGATTGTCACACAGCTTAGTCATCCTGTGAGGTGCATCCACCTTCTGTGCTGAACACGAACAGTGCACTTACACTGTGCCTGCCATTCCAACCTGTATTTACTATTTCTACAGTGCTCTGAAGGCTCTAATTGATAGAAGGAAGGGGACCTCTATAGCATGTGCTTCTCCCTGAGTGTCCCTTAAAAGTCACTCCTGTATCAGCACCCCAGGACAGCCTGGACAGAGTCCAACCAAACCTCGAAACTACATGCCAAGTTGAGAAATAGTGTGGTGCCCCAAACCAGCACAGTCCCCAAATGTGTTTCTGTGGTATCCTACTCAACCCAGACCATCGATAAGGATGATGGAGCCCCAGGGGAAACAAGTTGCCAAACGGGAGTGTCACAACTAATCTCCTATAAGGCAGGAGATCCCTGAGCAGACAGTGAACCCAGCTTCTCCCTCTATCCATACTGAGGACCAGCAGGGTGCCACAGCAAGATTCTTTAAGCTCATGAAACAATCCTGTTGCACTCTGATCAAAAGAGAACAAAAGCTTTGTGACAGCAAAGTTGCAGAGGAGACACTCAAACCTCGAAAGGCCATGATCTCTCAAATTTAGTGCAGGATGAAAATCATCACTTCTGTGGAGCACAGACGATGTGGGAGATCTGCCAAGGGCTAGACACACAGTGACAAATACACACTGTTGTTTATGAACAGCACAGCAGAGCTGCAGGACTCTGTGCAGTGGAGGATGGAGATGTCCACACTGCTTGTGTGGACCCTCAACAGGAAAAGAGAAGAGAATTTGAGGTATCTCTGAGGCCTTCAATAGCACTGCCTCAAAAATGAGCAGGGAGCGTGTAGTCTCAAATGCTGCCAGCAGTTGCCAGGAACAAAAGAGGAGTTCGCAGATTTAAGCTCCCACAGGACGAGATAATGTTTTGTTCTGTTGCATGTATACTTGTTATGACTTGAAATCCACTCGACGGGACCTAACAGAATATTGACAAAACAACAGGAATTGAGAGATTATCAATGCAGATGTTTCCAAGAACCGATGCACTACTAGAAGGCCTCACCTGTCAATACTCACAAACCTGGAAGACTACTATCTGGCCAACCAACTGCAAGTGACCCTTTTGGAGACCCATTTCAAAGGAAGGTGATCACACACAACACACAGATTACTGAAAAATATCATTAGTATCACACACGACTAAAATTTTGCTCAAGATCACTGTGTTGTGATTACTGCCTTTTGAGTGAGAGCTTTCTAGCCATGGCCTTGTAACTCCTACCCAGGTGACTAGGCAGGACAGTGTGATAGTGAGTTCGAGGCCCACAAAGAGTACTGGTCCTTAGCTCCTTAAGAGAGAGCTCATTCCACAGCAGTCAGGGTGATTCGCTCAACACCAACGAGGAATGGCTTTGAAATGACAGACCATTCTTTGGGCCCAGATCACTGCGCTGAAAAGCTCTTGGAAGCAGGAGCTAGAGACAGCACAAGCTGGTAACTGGTGGCAGGAGAGACCTCGCCGCAGGAGAGATCATGCTGGGCTTCCCAGTCCACAGAGACAGAAAGCTGAGGGCCTGTGATCAGTGGCCAAGGGCCAGAGAGAGCCCTGTCTTCAGGAGGTGGGCAGAACAGTCTGTGGGGAAACTTGTAATGGAAATCCTATAGAAAATGTGGCATCTCTTTGGAGTCAACAGCTGAGAAGGACACAGACAGCCCGGGATCCTCTGTAAATACTGTGACCAAGACTATCAGCAAGGAATAAAGGATAAAGAGACCAAAGCACTAACAACATTCAGGGACACTGAGATCAGTACCCCCAAATTATGTAAATTGCCTCAAGGCTGTTTTTCAGAAGACACCAGATGGAAGAAACTCTAAGGACATGCACAGAAACACCCACTTGGACAGTGACAGGGCCTTCCAATGGGAGCACCAGACAGCCACACTCAGGACCTGGGGATAGAACGAAAGAACTAAGAAATTGTATGGACAACACCCCATAAGAAATCCTGCTACCAGTCCCAGAAAGCCCCAGAGAAAGGAACTCTCTACATCCTGTAACTGATTCTACCCCAAATGACCTCATTTGGATTCACGAGATCAGAGGAGCAACTTCCGTCTTCTGATGAGTGGATCACTGGGCTCTCCTCCCCCAGGCACCAGGAAGAAACTTTCACGGCAACAAAATTTATTAAGTCAAAGTACCTTACAGACAGGGAAGGGGTCAGTCTCTGTGAGTGGGAAAGACCTGGTACAAAGCTTGCAGGGTTTCTTATGTTGGTAAATGGTACCGTCCTAGTCAGGAAGCATAGGTAGGAAACAGCCTTTGGTTTCAGCTTTGGGGTTATCAGTCAGCAACGGGATGATGGGACCCCTCCTGAAGAAGAAAATAGTGGTATGTAGATAGGATTAAAAATATGGGCTGAGTCATTTCTAGATCATCTCAACTAACAGAAGAATTGTTACAGCTCCAATTCCCTTCTCAAATGCTGACTCGGTATTTAGGGATCATCTGATGAACTGGTCTGTGGTGGTGACCAGGCTTCCTAGCTACCGTTGTCAATTTTCCCCTGAGGAGACATGGGCCTGAAATCTTGACGGGAAAGTGGGAAGCCGACTCGCTCTGGCTACTTCCTGCTGTTTCAGGTTGTAGTCCTGCCTACCCATCAGACCCACGTTCCTCAAGTACCTTGTCTTGAAAATGTTGAGGATCCTGATCTATCTACCGCATGGTTGGTAGGTATAGGCTGCATATCCTTGCAGGACCATGACATTTCCTAGGAATGGTTGTAGCTTGGAGTTGTGTCTTTTATCTAGGAACCCAAATTCAAGACATGTTGTATGTTGACCTGGCCAGATTTACTAACATAAAAACAACACTGTTCCTTGACATATAGGCAGGTGCTGCCCTCAGCTGCTGTTCAATGGTCAATGACATCAGTGTGGGACGTTACCACCTGGTAAGAACATCAGCAGGGGGACATGTGGTTGAGTTAGCTTATCCTGGCACATCAACACGGGCAAAGAAGTAGCCGAGAACAGTTGAAAAGAGCCCAGAGACATCCTCCAACCTCTTGATACTAGACTCAAGAGATAAAAATCATGAAGGATCTCTACAATCCAAGTATTTTCATGCTGTTGCAAGTCAGAGAGAGTAACAATATCTTTGGTATAGCGATGGAGTACTAACTGCAGGGGACTGGGGTGATCATCTGTGGTATAGTGATGGAGTGCTAACTGCAGGGGACTGGGGTGATCATACAGAGACTCATGGCTTCAAGAGTGAAAAAGAGGCCCAAACAACATTCCATCAATTAGTATAGGCCCTACAAGTGCACCACGACAAGTGTGTTTTGCATACACATATCAAGCCAGAAAATGTGCTCTTGGATGATAGAAAGAACATCAAACTGGCTGACTTTGATTTAGGAAACAGAATTCACTAAGGAGAACAAGCTGAAAACTTTCTGTAGGAGTCTCCCTTATTATGCTCCACAACTCCTAAATGGAGGAAACTTCCACAGCCACCCTGGTAGAGGTGTGGCATTGCGCATTTCATGGTAAGTGCATCTCCACCTTCTCACAGTAATGCCTTCAATCAGCTACCACAGTAGGTACAGGATGGAGAGTATAATAGTCTTTCTACATGTCTATGTCATGTGAACACTCATTGTGTTACCTTCTTTCTCCATTTTAACCACACCACAAAGGTACCTCTTATCCCAAAGTCCATTAGTCTTCAACACCACATCGAACATGCTGCAGAGCCATGTACCATTTCCTGCCAAGGAGGAAATATATGTGGGACACTATTAGCTCCTCAGAAACGTCGGCAAAGGGACATTTGCCAGAGTCCACTTGCCCCGGCCCATCAACACTGCCAAGAGGTAGCCGAGAAAAGAGTTGGAAAGAGCCAACAGACATCCTCCCACCTCCAAACACTAGATCCAGAGATAAAAATCATGACGGATCTCCATCATTCAACAATTTTCATGGTGTTTCAAGCCATAGAGAATAACAACCTCTTTGGCATGGTGATGGAGTACGTAACTACAGACATCTTCTGTGATCATCTGGAAGCTCATACCTTCATGAGCCAAAAAGAGGCTCCCAAAATATTCTGCCAGAGTTGGCCTCAGAGGTTTGCCAAAACAACTGTGTTGTACATGGGGATATCAAACCAGAAGACAGGATTTTGGATGAGAGAAGGAACTTCAAACTTGTGAATACCGGTTTGAGAACTCAATCCACCAGTGAGAGTGACCTGAACACATTCTGGGGCAGTCTCCATTAGGATGCCTAGAACTCCTGTAAGGAGACAAGTACCATGGACCCCCTTGGACGCGTGTAGCCTGGAAATCACCATGAACCTCATGGTCAGTGGATCTCTGCCTTTTCATGGAGAGAACTTAACTGAGCTATCAAAGAAGGCACTGGAGGAAGAATATGACTTTCCTTGCCACATAGTAACACCATGTGAACACATGCTATGCCAAATACGCATTTGTGATGCAAAAAAAGACAGCCATATCAGAGGACCTGCTAGAAAATCCAAATGCGAATATGGACAATGAAGAAAGACAAAAGGTGTATGCGCAGCGACTCCCAGACAAGCAGGACCCTGATGAATTGATGCCAAAGTGAACACAGGTTAAAGGCCGAAAGAACTTCTTGACTCGCTGTTGAATCAAAAATACAGTCACATGATGGGCACCTGTCTGATCATAGCTTGTAACACATCTGAGATGGTGAGTCATGCCAGTACCATGGACCCCAGAAGGCAGCACACTGCACTAAGAGCCACATGCCCTTTTCAATGCATGAGGTGCATCCTACCATCTCTGCTAAACGCAAACGACACAGTTACAATGTACCTGCCATTCCCACCTGTGACTACTGTTTCTACAATACTTTGAAGAGTCCACCAGACAGAAGGAAGGGGGTCCCCATTGTGTCTGCTTCTCCCTCCATCTCCCCAGCAAAGTCCTTCCCGCACCAACAAGCCAGGAGAGCCTGGCAGAGCCCTAACAACCGCGGCACTGTGGGACGTGACAAATAGTGTGGAACCATAAACCAGTGTAATTCCCACAGGTGTTTCTGAGGCTGCCTTCCTCTGTCCACACCATCAATAACAATGGTAGAAATCCAGAGGAACTCAGTTTCACACACGGACTGCCATAACTGAAATCCTTAAGTGACAAGCAGCTGCAGGAGGTAACCGACCAGACTGTGACCCCAGCCTCTCCCTCTGTCATCTTGGAGTTACCCTGAATTTCATGCTGAGTGCATCTCAGCCTTTTCATGGAGAGACCTTAAATAAGCTATGAAAGCAGGCATTGCAGAAAGAATAGGACATTCCTTTCCACATATCTATGCCAAGTAAACACTTGCCGAGCCAAATATTCACTTGTGACACAAGAAAGTGATCCCCGGTCACAACACACGCTAGAATATCCATGTATGTAAAAAAAAATGAAGGAAAACAAAAGGTGGATGTGCAGCATTCCCAGACTAGGAGGACTCCAGGTGCCTTGAGGCCATGGTGAACATAGATTACAGGCAGGAAGAGATTCACGGCTCGCTCCTGAATCAAAAATAGAATGGTGTGATGGGCACCTATCTGACCCCACATCACGACACATCTGAAATGGAGAGTCACACCAGCACTGAGAAACTTCAGGCGGCAGCACACTGCACTGATACCCACACACCTTTCTCATCTTGTGAGGGAAAGCCTACCATCCGTGGAAAACCCAAACGACATGCTTACAGTGAACCTGCCATTCCCACATGACTGCTGTTTCTATAATGCTTTGCGACAGTCTGGCTGATAAAAGGAAGGGGCCTCCATGATATGCGCTTCTCCCTGTTTCCCTTGTAATGTCCTGTCAGCCCCAACAGCCAACGATAGCCTGGCCAGACCCCAACCAAACCTTGGTGCTGCTGGAATCCAGTAGACTCCTCGTGTGGCTTTCCACGGCGGCCTTCTCCATCCAGACCATCAATAAGAAGGGTGGAACCCAGCAACAACCAGTTTCCTACAGGGAGTTGTCACAACTAAGATCCTTCCTTGAGGAGCAGGTGTGGGAGGTACCTGACCAGGCAGTGAACCCAGTCTCTCCTCTGTCACTGGGAGTCACCTTGTATTTCATGATAAGTGGATCCCGGGTTTCTCAGGGAGAAACCTTAAGTGAGCTACAAAAGGAGGCACTGGAGGAACAACATGATATTCCGTTCCACATGTCTACGCCACGCGAGCAGCGTGTGAGCCAAATACTTACTGGTGACTCAAGAAAGAGAGCCACTTCAGAGGACATCCTGGGACATTCACACATGAAAACGATGACGAAGATAACAAAAGGTGCATGTGCAGCCAGTCCCAGATTGGGAGGACCCCCGGGGTACTGAGGCCACGGTGAACAGGCAGGAAGAGATGCACTACTCAGTCTTGAATAAAAAATGCAATCATGTGAAGGGCACCCATCTGATCAAAGGACTCAGCACATACGTAGTGGAGAGCCACGCCAGGAACACGAAACCCCAGACTGCAGCCGACTGCACTGACACACACACACCTTGCTCATCCCGTGAGGAGCATCCACCACCCGTGCTAAACTCTAATGGGTAGTCAGACCCCACCTGGCAACCCTACCTATGACTGCTGTTTCTCCAAAGCTTTCAAGAGTCTACCTGATAGAAACAATGGGACCTCCAGGTTATGGGCTTCTCCTTGAGTCTCCCTTCAAAGTCGCTCCTGCACCAACAACCCAGGACAGCCTGGGCAGAGTCCAACCAAACCTCAGGACTGTGTGCCACGATGAGAAATACCGTGGAGCCACAACCCAGCACAGTCCCTGCACGGGTTTCTGTGGCAGCCTCCTCAGCCCAGACCACCGAGAGGAATGATGGAGCCCCAGGGGAAACCAGTTTCTGAAAGGGAGTCTCAGGACTAGTCTCCTTCAGCGATCAGTAGGTACAGGAGACACTGGAGCTGATGGGGAACCGGTCTCTCCCTCTGTCAGCAGCCGGGAACAGCAGGATGTCACTGACAGATGCTTTAAACTCACGAGACAACTTTGTTACACTTTAATAAAAAGGAAACAAAAATTACGGAAAGAAAAGTTGTAGAGGAGACACTGAAATCTTGAGATACCAAGCCCTACTCTCCCAAGTTTAAGCAGAGGATGAAAACCACCAGTTCCATGGAGCACAAGATGATGTGCAAGATCTACCAAGCACTGGACACCCACCCACAAGTACACACTGCTGTGTGTGAACAGCACCCCAGGGCTGCAGGACGCTGTGCGGTGGAAGATGGAGGTGTGCATGTTGCCTGTGTGCACCCTCAACAAGGGAAAAGGGAAGAGAATTTCAGGCATCGCTGAGGTCTTCAATGGCATCGCCTCAAAAATGGGCAGACACTGTATACTTTATAATGCTGCCCGCAGTTGCCACAGACAGACGAGGAGTTCTCACACATAAGCTCCCACACCATCGGACAGTGTTCTCTTCTCTTGCACACAGTCACAAAGACTTGGAACACAGGAAGAGAAAGGTCAGGCTCTTTTGAGTCAACAGTTGGGAGTAACACAGAGAGCCTGAGGTCCTCTGTAAGTAACGTCTCCAAAACTATCAACAAGCAATAAAGGATAAAAATAACAATCTGGGATGCTGAGGTAAGTCCTCCCCAAATTAGGTAAATTTTCTCATGTTTGTTTTTTCAGAAAAAAACAGATGGAAGCAACTCTAAGCACATGCACAGAAATTTCCACTTTGACACCTACATGTCCTTCTAATGGGAGCGCCAGACAGCCACATTCAGGGCCTGGCAATGGAAATAAAGAACCAAGAAACTGCATTCACAACCCCGCAAAAAGGAGTCCCCCTACCAGTCCCAGAAAGGCCCACAGAAAGGCACTCTCAAGATCTTGTCATTGATCAACCCCAAGTGACCTGGTTCAGGTTCAAGAGATCAGAGTAGCAACTTGAGTCTCTCGACGAATGGATTACTGGGCTCCTCCTCCCCCAGGCACCAGGATGCAATCTTCACGGCAGCAAAATTTTTTAAGTCAAAAAACCTTACACAAAGGTAAGGTTCAATCTCTGTGAGCGGAGAAAGATCTGGTACAAAGCTTGAAGGGTTCCTTACATTGGTATGGGTAAAATGTGTGCCCTAGTCAGGAGGGGTGGCTAGGAAATAGCCTTTGGTTTCAGTTTTAGGGTTATATCTCAACAACTGCATGATGAGGCCCCATCTGAAGAAAAAGATAATGATATGGTGACAGGATTAAAATAGGGGCTAGGTCATTTCTAGATCATCCTCCTGAGGTGGTACCTGTATATAGCCACATCTCAAACTGCCAGGAGGAATTGTCACATCTGCAATTACCTTTCTCAAACATTGATTGTTTAGTGATCATATGATGAGGTGGTCTGTGGTGGCGATCAAGTTCCCTAGCTACCCTTGTGACTCTAGCCTTGAGGAGACATGGGCCTGAAATCTTGACGGGAATGTGGGAAGTCGACTCGTTCTGGCTACTTCCTGCTGTTTGGGGTTGTAGTCCTGCCTACCCGTCAGACCCATGTTCCTCAAGTACCCTGTCTTGGTAGCATTGAGATGCCTGATCTACCTCCTGCCTGGCTAGGGGGTACAGACTGCATATCCTTCTAGGACCATGAGATTCACTAGCAATGGATGTAGCCTGGAGTCATGTGTTTTATCTTAGAAGCCAAATTCAAGATGTGTTGTATGTTGTCGTGGACCCAGCCAGACTTATTAACATAAAAACAACACTGTTTCTTGAGACACAGGCAGGTGCTGCCCTCAGCTGTTGTTAAAAGGTCAAGGAAATCAATGTGGGACACTATTACCAGCTAAGACCACTGGCAAGAGGACATGGGTCAGTGGCAAGTTTTCTTGCACATCATCATGGGCAAAGAGGTAACCAAGGAACAGTCGAGAAGAGCCCACAGACATCCTCCAACCTCCTGATACTATCCCCAGAGATGAAAACCATGAAGGGTCTCCAGAATCCAAATATTTTAATGCTGTTGCAAGTCACGGATAATAAGAACATCTTTGGTATAGTGATGGAGTACATAACCACAGGAGACTTACTGATCATTTATAGATTCATGACTTAACAGGCGAGAAAGAGAACTCCAAAATATTCTGCCAATTAGAGTTGGCCCTACAGGTTTGCCACAACAACTGTGTTACACATGGTGTTATCACACCAGAAACCGTGTACTTGGATGAGAGAAGGAACATCAAACTTGCCGACATTGATTTGGGAACTAAATTTACCAAAGGGAGTGAGCTGAGTACTTTCTGTAGCAGTCTCCATTGTTATGACCAGAACTCCCATAGGGAGAGAAGTACTATGGACCCTCTCGGATGTGTGGAGGCTGGAAGTCACCCTATACTTCATGGTAAGTGGATCTCTGCTTTTTCACTGAGAGACCTTAACTGAGCTACCAAGCATGTACTGGGGGAAGAACATGACATTGCTTTCCACATGTCTATGCCACACAAACGCTTTCTAAGCCAAATATTCATTTGTGACACAAGAAAGACAGGCACATCAGAGGACATGCTAGAACATCCATGGATGAATATGGATAAATGAAAAAAACAAAAGCTGGATGTGCAGTTGCTCCCAGACTATGAGGATCCTCAGTCGATTGAGGCTGTGGCGAACATGGGTTACAGGCAGGAACAGATTCAGGACTCACTCTTGAATCAAAAGTACAATGAGGTCATGAGAACTAATCTGATCCTACGTCCCAAAACATCTGAGATAACAGAGTCATGCCAACCCAGTGGAACACCAGAATGCAGCATACTGCACTGATAGCCATGCCTCTTTCTCATCCCATGAGGTATATTCTACCATTCGTGCTAAATCTAACTGACATAGTTACACTGTTCCTGCCATTCCCACGGATGACTACTGTTTCTATGATGCTCCATAGAGTCTAGCGGAAAGAAGGAAGGAGGCCTCTATGGTATATGCTTCCTCCTCAGCCTCCTTTGCCAAGTCCTTCGTGCACCAACAACCCAGGATAGCCTGGGCAGAACCCAATCAAACCTCAGGACTGAGTTCCAAGGTGAGGAAAAACGCAGTGTCACAAGTCAACAGATTCCCTGTGTGTGTTTCCACGGCTGCCTCCTCCACCTAGACCATCAACAAGAATGGTGGAGTCCCAGCGGAAACCAGTTTCCGACAGAGAGTGCCCCAATTAAGAGCCTTCAATGACGAGCAGGTACAGGATGTGTCTAACTAGACTGTGACCCCAGCTTCTCCCTCTGTCCATAGCCAGGAAACAGCAGGGTGCCACTACAAGGTTTTTAAGCTCATGAGAAGATAACCTGATTGCACAAGTGTCAAAAGGGAATGGAAGGTTTGTGACCAAAATGTTGTAGTGAGATGCTCCAACTTGAGAGAGCAAGCCACACTCTCTGAAGTCTACATGTTGTTAGGAGCCACCGACTCGGTTCCAGCTCATAGCAACCCTGTACACAACAGAATGACACACGGCCCCGTCTCGCGCTATGTCCACAATTGTTTTTATGCTTAAGCCCATCGTTGCAGCCACTGTCAATCTACTTCGTCAGGGGTCTTCCTCTTTTGTGCTGACCCTCCACTCCCTTAAGCATGATGTCCTTCTCCAGGGACTGAGCCCTCCTGACAATGTGTCCAAACTATGTAAGACACAGTCTCACCATTTTTTTTTGCTTTCAAAGAGCACTCTGGTTGTACTTGTTCCAGAACAGATCTGTTTGTTCTTTCAGCAGTTTGTGGTACACTGAAATATTCTCCAGCGTTATGATTAAAAGGTAGAAGTTCTTCATCTGTCTGCTTTGTTCACCGTCTATCTTTTGCATGCATATAATGCTACTGAAAAAACCAGATTGGGTCAGGCACACCTTAGTCATCAAGGGGACATCTTTTCAATACTTGAAAGAGGTCCTTTGAGGCAAATTTTCCCAGTGCAACGTATCTTTTCATTTCTTCAGTGCTGCCTCCATGGGCACTGACTGAGGAACCAAGTACAATGGAATCCCTGACAACTTCAGTCCTTTCTCCACTTATTACAATGTGCTTACTGGCCCAGTTGTGAGGATTTTTGCTTTCTTGATGTTAAGCTGCAACCCACACTGAAGGCTGTGGTCTTCCATCTTCCTCAGTGTTTCATATTCTCTTCACTCCCAGCCAGTAAGATGGTGTCATCTGCATAACACAGGTTCTTAATCCAATCCTGAAAACTCGTTCTTCATCTAACACAGGTTGTCAGATTATCTGCTCAGCGAACAGATTGAAAAGGTATAGTGAAAGGATACAACCCTAACACACACCTTTCCTCTCTTTAAACCATAACCCTTCATTCTGTTTGCACAACTGTCCCTTGATCCATATACAGATTCTCTAAGAGCACAGTTAAGTATTCTGGAATTTCCATTCTAAACAATGCTATCCATAATTTTTTATAAGCCACACAGTCAAACGCCTTTGCATGGTTAAGGAAACACTGGTAAACATTTTCCTGGTATTCTCTGCTTTCAGCCAAGGTCCATCTGACATCAGCAATATCTCTGGTTCCACATCTTCCTTGGAATCTGGCTTGAATTTCTGGCAGTTCCTCGGTAATACACTGTTGCAGTTACTTTTCAATGGTGTTGAGCAAAATTTTACTTGTGTATGATATTAATGACATTGTTCACTACTTTCCCATTCAGTTGTATCACCTTTCTTTGCAATGGGCATAAATATGGATCTGTTCCGTCAGTTGCCCAGGCAGCTGTCCTCCAAATTTCTTGCCATAGACAAGTGAGCAGTTCCGGCATTGCAGCTCTTGGCTGAAATATCTCCTATCAATTCCTTGAACCTTGTTTTTGGCCAATGTCTTCAAAGCAGCTTTGACATCTTCTTTCAGTACCACTGGTTCCTGACCATATGCTACCTCTTCAAATGGCTGAACACTGACCAGTTCTTTCTGGTATAATGACTACGTCTTCCTTCGATCTTCTTTTGGTGTTTGCTGAGTCGTTTGTTTTCCTCTAGAATCCTTCACTGTTGCAACTTGAGGCCTGAATTTTTTCTTTAGTTCTTTCAGCTTGAGAAATGCAGAATGTGTTCTTCTCTTTTGGTTTTCTATTTCCTGCTCTTTGCACGTGTCACTACAATACCTTATTTTGTCTTCTTGAGGATGAAAGTCACCAGTTCCATCGAGTCCCAGTAGATGACAGGGATACCTGGCAACTGCTGGATGACAACGGTCGTGAGTGCAATCTCACCAACAAGTACACGCTGCCGTGTATGAATGGCACATCTGAACAGCAGGGCTTTGTTCAGTGGAGGACAGATGTGTGAATCCTGCCTCGCTGGACTGTCAGTGGGCGAAAAGTGAAGAGAATTTCACGCATCTCTGAGGCCTTCAATAGCATGGCCTCAAAATATTCCCAGGAAGCTCACACTTTTAAAGATGCCAGCAGTGGTCAGGAACAAAAGGGCGGTTCACAGAGTTAAGCTCTCACAGGATCACAGTGTTTCCTTCTGTTGTGCACAGGGTTACTGTGAGTTGGAGCTTACCTGACGGCACCTAATAACATAACAACATTGTAACAGGAATTCATGGAATACCAACTGGGATGTTTCAATAAACAGAAGCAGTTCTGGAAGACCTCACTTGTCTACACCCAGAAATCTGGAGGAAACCTACCTGGCCAACCAACTACAAGTGATCAGTTCATGCACCCATTCCAAAGAAACGTGATCCAACCCAACATGAAGATTACTGAAGAACATTGTTAGAACTACACGAGTTCAATTTTGTTGCAGATCATTGTGCTGTGATTAATGACTTTTGTGGGAGGCTTTCCTAGCCATGATCTTGTAAATCCCACCCACGTGAGTGGGCAGAACAGTGTATTAGGGTAATCAAGGCCTTCCAGGAGTATTGGTCAGTTTCTCCTCAAGAGAGAGCCCATTTCAGAACAGAGAGGATGATTCTGCCACCACCAAGGAAGAACGGCTTTCAGCTGACAGGACATTCTTCAGGCTCAGGATCACCAGGTTATAGAGCTTCTGGAAGCGGGTGCTAGAGAGAGCTGAGAAGTCGTGGCAAGAGAGACCTGGCAACAGGAGACACCATTATAGGTTTCCCAGTCCACAAAGATAGAAATCTAAGTACTTTTGAGCAGTGGCTGAAAGCCAGAGACAGCCTGCCTTTGGGAGGTAGGCAGAGTAGTCTGTGTGGAAACATACTATGGAAACCTCTTTTGAGTCAATCAGCAGTGGGGAGTGAGACAGAGAGCCTGAGGGCCTCTGTAAAGGGTGACCAAAGCTATCAATAAGCAGTAAGAAATAAAAAGATCCAAGGATTTATAAAATCTAGGGACACTGAGGTAAGTCCCCTAACAACCGTGTCAATTTCCTTGTTTTTCAAAAGAAACCACATGGAACCCACTCTAGGCATCCACAGAAACTCCCACTTCAGCCACTACATGTCATTCCAATCAGGGTGCCAGAGAGCTGCGATCAGGACCAGGGAACTGTCCCAACTAACCAGGAACTGCATGTGCAAGACCCCATAATAAGTCCCGCTACTAGTGCCAGAAATCCCTGTGGCAGGAACTGTCGAGATCCTGTAATTACTCAGACTCCAAGTGACCTGGTTCAGGCTTGGAGAGATCAGGCTAGCAAGTGTAGTCTCTTGACAGGCGAAAAGCTGGGCTCCCTTAGCCCTAAGCATGAGTATGTAACCTTCCTGGAGGCACAGTTTTATTACCTTGCAGAGACAGAATGGGTCAGTCTCCAAGAGTGGAAAGGACCCAGTACAAAGCCTATACCAATATCAAAACCAAACTCAGTGTACTCAACTTAATTGCAACTCATAGCAACCCATGTAGGGTCCCCTATATTGGTGAGGGTAAGGGGTGGTGTCATAGTTGGTAGGGGGAAGTGAAGACACAGCCCTATGTTCTGGTTTTAGGTTTACATGTCAGTAAATGCTTTATGGGACCCCTCTTGAAGAACATAGTAATGGTATGGACATGTATGGAAACATGGGCTACGTCATTTCTAGGTCATCCTCCTGAGGTGATACACACGTGTGACCACGTCACAAACTGCCAGGAGGAACTGTTCCATCTGCAATTACTTATCGGAAGCATTGACTGGGCACTGAGTGACATATGATGAGGTGGTCTGTGGTAGCGATCAGGTTCCCTAGCTTTCCCCCTAGAGGAGACATGGGCCTGAAATCTTGAAAGGAATGTGGGACGTTGACTTGCTCTGGCCACTTCCAGCTGTTTGAGGTTATAGTCCTGTCTACCCCTCAGACTTGTGTTCCTCAAGTGCCTAGGACAGAAAGCATGGAGCCGCCTGATCTGCCACCTGTTTGGCAGGTAGGTACAGGCTGGTATCCCTGTAGGACCGGGAGTTTAACTTGGATTTGTTTTAGGCTGGAGCCATGTCTGTTATCTTAGAAGCTGGTTTCAAGCTGTGCTGTATGTTGTCCTGGACCTGGATAGATTTATGAACATAAAAACAACACTGATCCTTGAGATACAGCAAGCACCTCCTTCAGCTGCTGCTAAAAGTTCGAGACTCTTCTGCTCTGCAGGGCTACTCCCACCAGAGGCCACTTCTTTCTGAAGCAGAAGGGGGGTTTTTCACATCCTCTCCACTCATCTCCAAGAACATTAGAAGTGTAAAAAGTGTAAAAGTGTAAAAAGACCAGCTACAGATTAGGAAACAAGTTTTGGCTACCACACCTCCGACTGACATCTATCCTCTCTAATCTACAAAATACTGCAAAATAGCAACAAGAAAAAGACAAACAACCCAATTAAAAAATGGGCAAAAGACATAAACAGGTACTTCACTAAAGAAGATGTACAGGATGCCATCATAAAATGCAAAGTCATGGTGAAGAAGCACAGAATGAGGAACGCAACTACCAGATGGACACGGCAGCAGATGGGTAGAGACAGAATAGAGACGGCACCCAATCAGAAGGAAGTCACCAACTCGAAGTACCAGAAGATAAGACTTACCCACTGGACTATAAGAACCACAACTAAGTCACTAGCTTATTTACATATTATAATAAAAATTCAGCACTCTGGACTTGCGGTGTGCAATCTCCTCCTGAGAGTCCATGCCCATTGGTCTGCTGATGTGCTCTGACCTCATCCTGGACTTGGTCAGCTTCATCCTCGAAGCCTTGGTTCAAGTCATGGTGGCAGTGTTCTGTTGGTGCCGGAGGACCTCATGATGTCCCTGTCTGAGCACTTCTGAGACACCCTGCAATCACAGAATTCCACTCCGGACTCTGCTGACACCTGCAGAGTGAGAGCACAGCCAATCTTCAAATTCATTAGCATGAAACCTGCTTTTAGGGAAGCGGAGGTGATGAAACAGTAACACCAAGACTAACCTTGAGTCCCGGTGCAGCCTGGTCTCAACCTGCGTGTGGTTTTAAATTAATGTAACCAATGCAGCCTTTGGGGGGCACTTTGGGGTGCTAGCACCTTTCCCTGTCTGTGCTGGAGTGCGTGTGTTTTTAACCACAATGTATGTGTTAAGTGTGTTTTTAACCAAGAGATTACATCAAGTGTAACACTAATGCCAAGCTTCATAGTCACATATTTCCGCTTGTGGTCCCCGATACGTCCCCAGGTGCTCACAGCAGTCACTGTCTCCAAAGCAGAAATGGCACCTAAGATAAAACACAGCCTGAGCCATGGGGTCTTCAGAAACCAGTTTTTGTTTTTTCCAAAGCTCAAGGTTCCCAAGGATATCCAGAGGCAGCAGCCTGGGTGAGTAACCCCAACTTTCATGAAAGCGAGAATTCAGGATTCCAGAAGAATTCTGTCTATCTCTTTCACTGTGTCCTGTTTTGGGTCACAGTCTCACTATGGATCTTTGATAAAAAATCTGCAATAAATGGTAATTCAACACCATATGGTTTGTAAGCTATCAGTCATCTTACAGTGAAGAAGGAAGCAGAATAAAAACATTCAGCAATTATATTACGCCAACTGCCTGAAATAACCAATAGAGCTATGACCGTACAGCCTTTGAATGAGGAAACAAATCTCAGGAAACATGTGTTGATGCATGAGCAGTATCAGCACCCAGTTTTCACGTGTCTCAGCAGTAACTGCATTCTATAAAACCTCTGTATCATGTGAATACAATACAGCAACATTTATCTATAAACCACTCCGTGTTAGAATAGGAAATCTAATGTTACTCTAACTTGTAAAATCATAGCTCAAACTTCAGACACTTTTCTGGTTATGATACTTACAACTCTGCTAGTTTTCCCAATAAGAATTTCTAGTTTGAGAGTTACAAAACTAACCCCTTAGTTCAATAATCGAAGAGAAAGAAAAACTGCTCCTAAGTCTAGAAAATAGGACCTTAAAACATGAGCAGTAAGCCCACAGAAAGCCCATGGTATCTGTTCATTTCCTCAGTCACGTGCAGTTACTTCCTGTTCTGCCTGGTCCTACGTCAGCCGCGGTCTTCGAGCCCGTCGTTTTCTCTGTACGAGTTTCCAAAATCTCAAGTCCTTGTCCTCTTCACGTGTCCAATTCCCTTTCGGTTGAGATACACTGCTCAACTGTTTTCACAAAATCAGCAAAGTGAAACCTTATCTGTAGATGACAAAACATAATATGCTCATGATTAATTTATAAAAATAAATACTCCAGAGAGTGAAAAGACCTGATACAAGTTCATTTCAAGGAAAATGCAAAGGCCAAATAAAATCTGTCAAAAAAACTTTATACAATAATATTTCTAAATATAACCATTAACCATATTTTTAAACAACTTCAGCTAGCATACACAATAATCCTGAGGCAAATACCACACAGCCAGGATACACCACGATCATTTATACACCAAGACTGTCAAGTCTCTAAATACCTAAATAGCACAAACATCAATTCATTGGTAAATAATCCGAATTTCCAGTTAGAACACCTGGTGTGATGAGGCTGAGTTAAAAAACAAATTCTAGTCAGGTTAGGAACTAACATTTAATAATAAAATTATGACAGAGTATTATGCATTTGTTAGATAATGTTAGGCAAAACAGAAGGGGAAATTACTACCATACATTTGTAACCCAACGAGAACCAGGCCCTGCTCTTGCTATTTCCCTGTTCCACATGATTTCTTAAGGAAAGCCCTTCAGCACTTTTCCTTTATAAAAAGACACTCAGGATTTCCCAAGAAGTTTCTGATGTGTCAGGAGTATACTATAGGCTATCAAGAAACAATACAAAAGTTATTTTACTAAAGATCCTAAAGTGAAAAATCTTAACTTTCTCTTCTATTTTTGCAATTCCTGCAGCTGGGTATTTGACTCAGAAGTGTTATTCTAATAAGAGGGCAAATGTTTGTCTTTAAGGGAGATTACATAAAGAATAAATTAAACCTTTCTCCAGAAATCAGAGAAAATTTTGCTATTTTAGTAACAAAAACACAATTCTTCATTTTATATTTTATCTACTATTAAAGCTCTTAAAAACCACACAAATTAAACTTTTCAGCTTTTGTCAGACAAAGCAAACTTCTGACTATCAAACAAACATTTTTCAATAAATTTTACAGTGTAGCCCTTTAAATAGCAAAGATGAACTTACTCATTAACAGACACATATGTATGTGTACACATACACACGTGCGCACACACACACAGACACACAAAGTCTGACAATTAAGTTCACCAACTCATCATATAAAAACTGCTACATGTGCTATCTGACAAGCAAATCTGCAAACTTAATTGTTCTAAGTGCTACATACCTCACTGCTGAATTATCACTATGGTTGCATTAAAAATACTCCCCTTGGGAAGCTATGAACTAACACCAGTGCCTAGTCCACCCCCTTGAAAGTAACTTTGGAACTCTTATTGGAACGGCCGTCACACACTGTGGCATGGTGGCAAGTTCATGAACCTAAATATGTAATTGTCTGAGGGGTTTTTAGCCAGCAAACAGATAATTGTATCAGAACACCCTCCCTACTCACCTGATCCGGCCCCCATAACTTTTTTAGTTACCCAAAGACAAAGGAAATACCGAAAGAAAGACATTTTGATGACAATCAGGGCATCAAGAGTAACACAATGACAGCTCTGATGGCCTTTCCAGGAAAAGAGTTCTAAAACTGCTTTGAAGGGTGGACTAGGCTCTGGTATTGGTGCATAGTTTCCCAAGGGAGTACTCTGAAGGTGACCACAGTGACATTCAGCAATGGGTTACAAGGACCAACAACTGAGTCCATGAGGTCATCCAACAAAAAGTGCTACAAATCTCACTGCTGAATGTCACTATGGTCACCTCGAAAGTACAGCTGGGGGTCCTAGCTGATATCTGGGGTTCCCTTCATGGTCATCAATTTGTCCTCATGAGATTGTGAAAAAGAATTCTTTGAGGAGACTTGTCTGAGCCACGACAGAAATCTTTACTGGAAAATGAAAGCACTTCAAAGTCGGGTAGCAACAGCCTGGATAGCAGTCCTCTAGGCTCTGCCACTAAGTGAGTTTGGGCTTTAGTTCTTATAGGCCATATATGCCCAGGGTATAGCTGGGGACAACCAATCAGCGATGGGGGTCTGAAATATTTCCTGTTTTGGCAAGCAGGTCCTTATTCCCTGGCTGCACCCACATGCAGATTTCAAAAGCGTTCTTCCCACAGGGCTTCTGGGATTGGCAGCAGGACTTACTATGTGGTGCCATACTTGGGCAGCTTCCTGCTCCCTTGGTACGATGCCCTGGTCCTGATGGGGGCTCCCTGGTGCTTGCATTGGAAGGGCATACAGCAGTCACCTCTGTCGCATCTGGGCATGCCTCTGAGTTGGGTCTACACAGTCGTCTCTGAAAAACAACAGACAATTGAAGCAACCCATCCCCAGGTGTGGGTGGCAAAATTAAGTTGATGATCACTCTGGAATGCTCCAAGGTGTGGTTACGCTGGCCCTTCTCATCCCCAAGAGTATTAATTGTTAAAAGGGTTAATTGGGATTGTCAAAACTGTAATTGTGGAAGCTGTCAGTATAAGAGGGCAGATGACGGGGGGAGATGCTCCTTGATTAGTCGAGTCCCTGATTCTAAAGTTCCTTCCAGGGTTTCCTATGCTGACACCCGTGAGGCTTAGAGCAAGAGAATCAACTTCTCCCAGGTGACATACACCAGAGTTCAGAAAGGATAAAGATGAGATGACTTTTGGAGAATCTGACGAGATTATACGGAAATCGCAAGCCACCTAAAAGGCTGGTACCTGACTAAACCCATGCTTTGCACTCTTTGTCCTATTGAAGGCCTGTGGGAGGGGAAAATTATCCTCGAAATATGGAAGAACCATGGCTACAAAAGTCAAGGGGTAGATTCTGCTGTCACTGATTACTTATGGGTGGGGCCTTTCTAATCATGGCCTTGTATCTCCCCCACAGTTGACTTGGCAGGACTGTGAACTGGGGTGTAATTGTGGTCTACCAGGACTGTGTGACGAGTCAGTTTTGCCTTAAAAGTGTGACAACTGCAGAGCCCAGGAAGAGGGTGGTACTACCATCAAAAAAGAACAAACAGGATCAGAAAGAGCATCCCGTGGGCACAGGATCCCTCTGCTGAGAGGCTCCTGGAAGCAGGACACAGAGAGAAAGACAGAACAGTCTGTAACTTTGAAAACTGTAAGAAGCAGTGGCATAAAAAACCCAGTAGCAGGAGACAGCACAGTGGCCTTCCCAGCCCACAAAAATCAGGCTGAGTGGCCGTGGGCAGAGACTGAGGGCCAAAAAGAAGCGTGCCAGTCAGCATAGCTTCAGAGAGACTCTCCTGATGGAAGAGGTGAATCCTGACTGTTCTTTAGCCTGAATAATAACTGTTATGTTACTAAAACACCTGATCACTGTGAATATGGTCTGTGAGTTCTTTCTGGTGACTGCAATGAATGACTGAACCTAGCTGTTGAGGCTGCAGGAGGGATGACTGTTGTCAGAAGGATGGCAGAGAGAAGGGTCATATCTGACCCTGCCTCATAAGTCTGAACCAGCCTTGGGATGTTGATCTCGATCCTCCTTACCCTCATGAAGTTGGTGGAGGTCAGACACTGCTCCCACGTCATTTCCCAATCATTTAAAAGTGGCTGCACCAGCATATCGACAGGGAATGGCTAGAAAAATTCATTCAGAACAGGATGTAGAATAAACGATACCACTGCTGATGTTACAGAATCCTGGCTGAAACCAGAGAAGACCAGGAAGATGTTTACCTGTGTTTTACCAACCATGCAAAGACATTTAGCTATGTGAATGGTAACAAATTATGCCTAACACTGCCAAGAATGGGAATTCCAGAAGACTTAACTGTGTTCATAAGGAACGTTAAAAAGACCTAGAGGCAGTCATTCAAACAGAACAATGGGATACCACGCGGTATCAGGCCCGGAAAACTACGTGTCTCAGACTTGTACCCTTTCACTAATCTGATCTGTACACTGAGGAAATAATACAAGAAGCTGAGCTATCTGAAGAAGAACACAGCACCAGGTTTGAAGGAAGGCTCATTAACAATCCGTGATGCACCAATGACACAGCCGATCTGGGGCAAAGAGAAGTGGACTTGGAGCGCATACTGATGAAGATGAAAGATGACAACCAGAAAACAGAAGTCCTCACAAGTGGACCAATAAGCAACACTTACGATGAATGGACAAACTACTCAAGTTGTTGAGAATCTGCTTGCATCCACAAACAATGTCCAAGGAAGCATCACTCAAGAAATCACAAGATGTACCGCATTGATCAAACCTGCTGCAAAAGATTTCTGTCAAGTGTGAAAAGGAAAGACGTCATTAGGCATTAAGGCATGTCTGACTCAAGTCACAGTGTTTACAGTCACCTGATATTCATGGGAAAGCTGGACAACGAATAAGGAAGACCCAAGAATAACTGATGCCTTTGAATTTTGGTCGGCACTTGGCTTTTGGTTTGAATTCTGGTGTGGCCCGAGTATACTGCATGCAGCATGGACTGCCAGAGTAACAAACAAATCTCTCTTGGAAAGAAAACAGCCAAACTGCTCATTAGAAATCTCACACACTTTGGACATGTAATGAGAACAGACCAGTCCCTGAAGTAGGACACTATGCTTTTGTCAGAGGGTCCACGAAAAAGAGGAAGGCCTTTGGCAAGAGGGACACGGTGGCTGCTAAAATAGGATGGGGAGAAGTACCATGCTGTTGTGCAAAGGCTTGCTAAGAGCCAGAATGGATTTGACGGCACCTAACAACAACAACAAAACCTGGAAAAGACTTTTAAGGAAGACCTTGTTATCTGGCTGTGCATGTAGAAGACTGAACTCTGACTTCTAGAATACCTTCCACTGCACTGCTCTTTCCTGTTCCAAAAGATGACTCAGCAGTGTCCACGCACACTGGTCACATATTCCCACAGTGCACTGGGCTTACAAAATTGCAGGGTTTTATTTCCCCCATGTGGACACCGGGGAAAGTATTCAATCTCACACCAGTAACTACAAAGGCAGGTGTAGGCGCTATAGACCTGCAAATCCAAACCCAATCAAAACTGTTGCTATCAAGTTGATTCCCACTCACAGGGACTCTACAGACAGAGTAGAGCTGTCCCATAGGGTTTCCAGGAGTTAGCTGGTGGATTCAAACTGCTGACCTTGTGGTGAGCAGTCATGCTCTTAACCACTTCAGCATCAAGGCCCCATACCCATACTAATTTTTAAGACTCAAACTATTTGAAAATTTGCTATAATTCTGTGGTAATGAAGAAAATGCTGCACTGATAAAGTTAAACAAGGATTTTTCAATAACGAGGTCCTATTTGGACACCTCACAGAGGCTGTATTTGTGAAGCTACAACACCCATACTTACGTTTTTTGATTAGTCTTGACAAATAGCTGTGAAACGCTACACAACTCCAAAACATGTACAAATTAAAAGACTATTATCAGAATGGGTATTCAGTTTCCAATACATCCCATGTCTTATGTGAAATTTATGATATACAGAATTTTCCCCACTGAGAATAATTTGATGTTTGATCAAAAAATTGAGACAATCCGGTCTGTTGCCAATCAGACAATGCCTCTGCATCAAGCAAACACACATTCTAACAAAGACGTCACCACCGTCCGTCAGAGCACATGCAGGAATCCATCCCAGTCAATTACTCACTGAGCACAAGAACTGGGCACTTCATCAACCACAGTTGAGACGATTTTGCATCTGGACTTGAACCTTCAACCTTACAGAATTGTTTTAACACGAGAACTGAAGTCCAATGACCACAGACTGCTCTGTATATTTGCTGACTGGGCCCCGTAGCAATAGGAAGTTGACCCTGTTTTGGGCTAAAAAATCATCTTCAGCAACGAGGCCCATTTCAGGATGAATGGTTTTCGTAACAAACAACCCTGGCACATCTGGAGTCATGAGAATCCAACGGAGACTCAAAAACATCCACTGCATCCCCCAAAGGCACCATGTAGTGTACATTTAGGTCCCATGGAATTACTGGCCCTTACTGTTTCCAATATGAACCGAGAGGCTGTGACTGTCAACAGTGAAAGGTATGGGGCTGTTGCTGATTCTTTCTGGCCCCATTTGGTAGGTGCTACAGTGGTCATTCACCCAGAGTTCTTTCCCACACATAATGCCACCAAACCTACTTCAAAATATTAAAACAAACTGTAATATTTATACAACTTGTTCTCTTCAAGTTCAAAGATAGAACACCCTTATTAGAGGACCCTTTCTTTCCATGAAGAAAGAAACAGAGTCCCAAAACAGGCCCAGATTAACTTTGTTGTAAGGTACCTTAGCTGCAGTTTCCTTAAATGACAACCCTCCGTATTCTAGAGAATGAAGCACTGCCAAGGCCTGTACTGACCTCATGATCTTTACCACGCTTGTGGCCACTGGGGCAGCCCCTGTGTCAACCCATCTCTTGGAGGGTCTTTCTCTTTTTCACTCTCTACCTAACCACAGTACGCACGATGTCCTTCTCTAGGGACTGGCCCCTCTTGCTAATATGTTCTGGGTCCACCAGATCATTATCACCATATTAGCTTCCAAGCTGCCGTCACTTCTCCCAGCAGCACCCTACCCAGCCCAGCTTTCAGGTTCTCACTTGCCTTTCAGGCTAAAAGCTGAGGGAAGAGAAAGGGGTGCAGAGTATCTGTAGTCACTCCTTTCCCAAGCCTAAGGGATTCCCGTTGATTCCTGGGCAAAGCCTGAGGTCAGGGGATGTGAAGAGCCCCCTTCCCCCACCCTGCAGTAGGCTTCCATCTCCAGTAAACTAAAGGTGGGGTGGCTATAACCTCCAAGGTCAGGTGCAGGGCCTGGGGAGGCTGGGACAAGGTAGGGAGGAGATTCCAGGTGGCACCTGCCCACCATATACCAGCAGCTCTTACAGGGTCAGGGTCTTCAGCAATCACGGAGGCCACAGCGAAAGTAACTAGGTACCAAGCAGGGGCTCAACACCCTCAGTGGCTTCCCTGAGGAGTCCCCATGGGGCCTGGTTGGTGGGCAGGACCTGCAGGAGGGCTGGAAGTGGAACACTTACTCCCAGGACCAGGGGCTCAGGTTGGCAGGTGTTAGGGGGAGGGATTTCAGGTCAGAGGAACCAGAGCTCTCTGCCCATTTCTGAACTAGGTTGTTTTGTCCTTTTTGTTGGTGACTTTCAGGAGCTCTCTCACTATTCACTTTCGATACTGAACCCTTATCCCCCAGACAGTTTCCAAACATCTTCTCCCATTCAGCAGGTTTTGATAGTGTTCTCTGACGCCCAGACATAATCATTTTGTTGAAGTCCCCCTTAGACCTACGTTTTCTGTGTTGCTCATTTCTTGGTGTATCTAAGAATCTACCTATGAATCAGGCACTGAAAACCCAAGGGAGCACAGGTGTCTCTGGCACACACAGGGTCACCATGGTCAGAATGTGTTGGATGGTGACCGGTTTCTTTTTTCAGCTTCTCTCTGCCCCCTGGGTGTCCTGTCTCTCAATAAATGTAAGTTTGTGTGACTCACTACAATTCCAGGTGGTGTTAGGGGGAGCATATAATGTCATAGCCAAAAAAGCTGTGAATTCTCTGCCTTGTTGTCAGTACCTGGTTCATGGGTTCAGCCCACTGCTACTGGATGTTGTCAATGTCAACAGTTAAGGAACAAGGGTCATCTTTGGGTGTGCGGTTTCTGGAGGAAGCTGGCCAAGAGAGGGCATGGACCATGTACTGAAGTTAGGATGCCAGAGCAAGCTAAACACAGTTAGTGGCTTGATGTATTTCTAGAGTAGACGTCAACTGTCTTATACACTTTATCCTTCTCTGTCTCTGATTTCTGTTTTCAGTAGGGGACCACCTGCTCTATCATCTCTGCACTAGGAGAAATTCTTATAGCACAACCATTACAGGAAATATAACATGCTACCATCTGGAAGACATTATGTGGACTGAAAGCAGTCTGATGAAAAAGGACAGATACTGTATGAGATTACTACTATAAGGGCTTCAGAAAAGGTTTAAGCACAGAAGATAATAATCTTTGATGGTTACAAGCGTGGGGAGGGAAGGAAAGGGGTATTCATAGATTAGACAGCAGACAGGAATTTGGTTATGTAAAGGGAATGACAGGACACAGTGGAAGTGAGGTTAGCACAACTGGATAATACCAAAACCTAAAAGGTTTTCAAAAAGAAACCCAATGTTTTGAAGGACAGAGTAGCAGGGACAGCTGCCTGGGGACCACAGTTTCTGGGTATATCTAGGCTAATTAGCACAATTAGGCTGTTTTGAGAAAATGTTCTGCACACCACTTTGGTGACTGGCATCTGGCCTCTTAAAAACTACTAAGTGCCCATCTAAGTGGCATCAACTGGTCCCAATCCACCTGGAGCAGCGGTGAACAAAGGACATCAAGCCAAAGGCAAGCCATCAAAGACAAGAGGAAAACACAAACCCAGCATACAGAACGGGCCACGTGTTCCAGAGACTTCAACAGCATGAGAGAGGAGAACTGGATGGTGCCTGGCTACCACTAGTGGCTGCCCTGACAGGGAACACAAGGTAAAGTCCCTGATGTAGCAGGAGGAAGATGAGTGTGCAAATAAGAACACTACTAAAAGACCACATGCTATCAAAAAGTCTACATTTGATCATCTATCAGATAGAGGGTCCCCTAAAGATATGGCTCCCACACTCTCTGTTAGCCCAGAGCCAGAGGACCAAAGACAACTCTTCAGACAAAGACTGTACTGTAAAACACACAGTGATGCTGGCTAAGAGGATGCTTCTTGGCTTAAACATACACACAAGGCTGGCTTAGCAGTTCCTCTCCATAGGTGAGAGGAGAGAGCAGATGGGGACAGGAGTTGGTTGAATGGATATGGGAAACAGGGTGGAAAGAAAGAGTGTGCTGTCACAGGCTGGTGGGGGCGAGAACGGTTAGGGTTGCCCAGTAATGTGTGTTTGGGGTTTTACAAGGCAAATTGATTTGGATTGTATACTTTTACTTACAGGACAATAAGAGATTTAAAAAGAGAGACACAGAGTCAATTCCAAAGCAGAGAGAAGATCTTACCAGCAATACGAAAGAACAGCCAGGAGCAGAGAACCATCCTCGGGACCTGGGATCTCAGCACTAAGGATCCCCTGGAAACAGGAGACAGAAAGATCAGGAAGTTTTGGCAGAGAAACAACAGTAGGAGACTGTCGCGGACTTTCTGGCCCAGAGAGGAAGAAACCTTGCTGGTGGAGTAGGGTGCCTCTGGAAATTATCAGCACCTATGTTCTACGTGGGATGCAATGAATTACTGAAACCAGTAGAGGAAGTAGAGCCGCGGGAGAGACAGTTGGTGTCAGAATTTGGCCAAGATGGATGAGACAAGAAAAATCTGAATTCCGCCTCACAGTCATTTTCTAAACCACTAACATCCATTTTATCACGTCACCTCAAGTTAGCCAATAGCTTGTGTGGTCGGGGGACAGGGTGAAAATCACGTCACCTCGATTATAAAAAATAAAGGAAGACAGACCTTAGTGGGCTGCCATTCTCCAAAAACTCATTCCTGTCTCTCTCAATACTTTCTCCACCGACACTGTTCCCCTCCCTCCATGGGGCCCCGAAAAAGTTGTTGGGCTGGCTCCCAGCAGGAGCCAAATCTAAATAATTTTTTGAATCTTTCCTTAAATAATTTGCAATCTATCCTGACTGTCTGGATGGGTCCTTTTAGTAAAGCTATTAGATGTCCCTGATTTTTCATTATTTATTTAGAACTGTCTTCCATGTCAGACAGTAAACCTATGGGCAGACTCTCTATGTATTATTTTCTTGTTCCTTCTGGACTGTGACACCGATCGTTGAGGACACACGCAGATTATCACCTGTTGTATGTACTCTTGGGAAACCCTGGTGGCGAAGTGGTTCACTGCTACATCAACTAACCTAAAGGCTGGCAGGTCAAACCCACCAGGTGCTCCTTGGAAACTCTATGCAGCAGTTCTACTCTGTTCTATAGGATCACTATAAGGCAGAATCGACTCCATGGTAATGAGTTTAGGGTTTTTGGGTTTACACTCTTGAGCAGTACTATCCAAATGACGTTTTCACTGAAGGCACACAGGTTCTCTTTCTGAACAGTGCAAGAAGGTAGACACTTGCCCTACGTGGCTACCAAGCACTTTAACTCCACTTGTTCTTCTGAGTCAGAAAGGGTGTGCATGTTGCCATCATCACAATGCAGAACTTGACAGCTTGGTTCTTGCAAGCCTGTCACATAGGATATAGAGCTTTTAAAGGGAACATGCAGTCCAACTGCTTTGTGTTGACATTATGAAGGTCTACCTCAACTGGCAGGAGGGGCACTATCAGAGAAGGTGACATCTGAAGTGCGACCAGCAGATGCCTAAGGTTATAATGTTTTCTTCAGTCAGAGGAAATACCTAGTGCAAAGGGTGAAAGGCAAAGAAAACCTTCATCTCAATGAAACGTCTTAAAAAGTGCACTGTGCCTCATGACATGGGCCTCTGGATCTCACCTGAACACTTCTTCTACCTGCATTTTACCAGGTATCAGTTTCCTTCAGAGATAGGTACTTTAAGGAGGAAAGAGCCTCTCTTCTTCCCAAGATCCCAGTTGGACTGCAGATATTATTTAGAGGAAGAACAATCAGCTAATACTCCACAAGACATTTTCTGGATCCAATCTCAAGGTGTTCTCAGGGTGCGGTAGAGCCACAGAGAGACGAAGTGGGATGCTGCTCCCAAAACACCTAAAATGTGGAAGTGGTTTTAGAATTTGGTAATGCTTAGAGCCTGGGAGACTTTGTGTTTGCCTAACAGCAAAAGTCTAGATTGTCAAAGACAAAGCTGAGGAGGCTCCAAAGGAAGTCAGGGTGGCCATACATCAATTCTCTCTCAGTTGTAGAGAACACACAGGATGCCAGCAAGAGAACGTTGCTAGAAAGATGCATGTTAAATGTGCTTCTGATGAGGCTTTAAAGGAAAATGACAAACTCAGGGTTGGTCACTGGAAGAAAAGAGATGCTTTTTACATACAAAGTACTCGTCTGAATTACCTTCAAATGTTTGGTGGAAGGCAGAATTTTAAGTGACGCATTCCCATAATTAGATTTCCCATAATTAGATTTCTCAGGAAGATCTTAAAGGTGCAGCGTGGGATCTCCCTGCCACGTAGAGTGAAAAAGTGAGAAGAAAGGAATGGACTTAAAAATGAACTGTGTAAAATTAAAACAAAAATTAGACATGCAAACTTCTGCTATACACAAAGGACATGTATTCTAGAATTTTCACCAAGCATATGGCTGCACAATCTTTTGTAAAAGAGATTAAGCCAGTGATTGATGATTCTAACCAACTACTTGAACAGAAAATCCATCAGCTAAGGCAGAAGAGGACAGAGAGGGAACAAACAGAAACAACACTGTCTGCCTCTTTGAGTTCCATAGACAGGGAAAAGGTCAAAGGAGTTACAACCCTTGACTTTCAAGAAAAGCACAGGGCCATGCTTGGAGCATTCAAAACATCAGCAGACATGTTTGAAGGAACATGGGAAACAGGCAGGGCTGCCTCAGTTTCAAAGCATAGACTTGCAGCCTCTGTTTTAGTTATCTAGCGCTGCTTTAATGAAAATACCACAAGCAGATGGCTTTAAAAAGAATTTTTTTTAGATATTATTAAGTATACAATCCCTGTCAATTCTGCACACCCACCTCTGTACAACTCTGTCCTGCTCTGCCTACCCTGTGACAGCACACTCCTCCTTCTCACTCTTTACTACTAGTATTCTCCCAGTGAACACCTGTCCCCTCCTCTCCACCTTTTCCTCTCTCCTCTACAAAGAAATCAGTAGTGCAGCCTTCTAGAAATGGGTAACACCATAAAGTGCACACACCACGTGCTCACTCTGTGTCCCAAATCTAGTCTATTCTTAGTCTGAAGTGTTGACCTCAGTGCTGGTCTCAGGTCTGAGGCAGCAGCAAGTCTAGGAACCATGTTCCCAGGGGACCCTCCGGGTTTTCAGACCATCACTTCTGGTGTTTTAGTAGAGCTCTTCCCCTGCACACCTCTTTTTCTCCTGTTGTGTCAGGGACTCTACATTGTGTTTTCTATCAAGAAAAATTTTACTGGTCACGTCCATTAAGTTAAAGACCAAATTCAGGGTGACAGCTCCTGCAGGATGCTTTCCCTGCTGGCACTGGAGGAAGCTCCTCGTCCTTAGTATCCCCCTGGACTGGAAGCTTCTGAGGCACAGGGAGCCTGGGCTTTTCCAAACGATGTGCTCAGCTCCTGCCACTGCTTTTTGGTTGTATGAGGTCCCAAATGTTAGCCTGCCTCCCTTCCTGTTACATTCCAAGAGGCCACACCAAGCCACAAGACAATCCCACACATGAAATCCTGTCCCACCAACTCAAGTGTAGCCCATCCATCCTCATTAACAACGGAGACGCAGGATTTACAACAGGAAGGACATTACACAATACCAGGAATCATGGCCTAGGTAGATGGCTACACAGATTTTAGGGGGAAAATAATTCAATCCATTACAGCCTCCTAGGTTTTAAAGAGTCAGATCTTCATCCACTCAGTTCTGGGGATGGGATCACTGCCCACACCTGAGGGGACAAGGCTGCCATGCCCAGAGGGCCTACTGGAGCTCAAGGCATGAAGCTGCCACTGACATGGACTAGGAGAATGGGTTCGATACCTCAAACCAAGGGGCTTCAGATGTCATCCTAGTGGACCTGGAAGGTGCAGCTGAATGTCAGAGCCTAGGGCCCGCCACCCAGAATCCAGAGAGCATGGTACACACCCAGAGTCCATAGGACAGGGATAATGTCCAGATGGTACCAAACAGCAGAGGATTATTTTGTAGTCTTGAAAGCCAATGTAAATTGTTCTGTTGGATTTTGGACTTGCTTGGTGCCCATTATCCTTTTTTTTCCTTCAATTTCCCCCGTTTGGAGGGGAAATGTTTACCTTGTACCTGTTACACCACTGTACTTCAGAAACAGTCTCTTAGATTTCATAGGCCTACAGATGCAGAATTTGGCTCCTGATAAAATATTCCTGAAGTCTCAATTATGTTTGATAGAGATGATTCAGAAGATGCGATTCCAGTCTTGGAGTTGACTTCAGACAACTCAGATAACGTGATGGGGTGAATGTGTTTTGTGTGTTCCCAGGACATGAATTTGGAGGCCAGCGTGTGGAAAGAAACCCTGGTGGCATAGTGGTTAAGTGCTATGGCTGCTAACTAAACACTGAGCAGCTGAAAAGCTCTATGGGTCAGTTCTACTTTGTCTTATAGGGTCGCTGTGTGTTGGAACTGACTCCATGGCAGACGTTGTTGTAAAGGGTGGAATCTGATGGACTTAACTGTGTTCCCCCCGTATCTGTGTTGTCAATCCTGGCCTCTATGCAGTGGTTATAAGCTTATCTGGGAATGGGTGGTCTTAGTTACGTGAATGACGCAGGATTAGTGTACAGCATTATCTTGAGTCAATCTTTTTTGCAATATTAAAGGGATTAAATGAGCCAGCCAGAAATGAGAAATGGGAAAACGGAGGTACCAAACCACATGAAGATCACCCAAGGACAAAAGCTCAAAGAAACAAAGATCTTCCACCATAGCTTGCAGACACACAGCCTTCTCCTAGAGCACCCAACAAAACTCACGCTTGAGCCTCCTAAATGGTAAGAAAAGAAATCTGTTTGTTCAAGCAACTAACTTGTGCTCTGTCTGTCACAGCAGCACTAGAGAACTAAAGGGACCCTAGTGGCACAGTGGGTAAGGGCTCAGCTGCTAATGACAAAGTCAGCAGTTCAAATTCACCAGCAGCTCCCAGGCAACCCTACAGGGCAGTTCTGTCCTACAGAGTCACTATGAAATGACAGGAACTCAAGGACACTCAACAATGACAACTAACTAAATAAAATACTTTTGTAGCAAGGTTCACAGGAGTACTATTCACAAGGGCTGAACAGGAGAAATAACTCAAATTCTCATCCGCAGATGCACGGATAAATAAATAGGCCATATAATGGAGTACTGTATGGTTGCCATGAGTCGGATCCGACTCAATGGCACTTGGCTTGGCATTCAGTCATAAAAAGAAATGAAGCTTTCATAACTGCTACAATATGAACCTTGAAAATACTAAATGAGTCAGACACAAAAGGACAAATATTCTATGACCTTACTTGCATGAAACACCTAGAATATGCAAGTGTATAGAGACTAAAGTTTATTAGTGGACAAACCAAACCCACTGCCATCAAGTCAGGTCTGATTCATAGCGACCCTATAGATCAGAGCACAACTGCCCCCTGGAGTTTCCAAGGAGCACCTGGTGGATGTGATCTGCCGACCACTTCGTTAGCAGATGTAGCACATAGCGCCACCAGGGTTTCTTTATTAGTGGTTACTGGGGGCTAAATGGAGGGAGGAAGTGGAGTTATAGCTGCAGCAGAAACGGGTTTCTGCCGAGGGTGATGGAAAAGTCTGGACACTGGTAGTGGCGATGGTTGTACACAGAGTTAATGTTACTAAATAGGGGAAAAAACTTTAAAAGCAAAAAGATGTGACATATATTTTACCAAACACACACAAATGCAAATTAAAGTGACATCAACATTAAGACACGATCAAATAAATGAATAAAGCAACTTAGTGTCTTGGACTCAGTGTGTTAAGTAAAATGAGGAGAATTTAGATACTACGGCAACAAAGAGAGGAAAGTGGGCATTTCCAAACTTAGGCTGTACTCACCTGAGAGAAACTACAGCGTGCAAATGCACTCCACAGGGTCATCAAATCTCGGTCACCTTCTTAATGTGAAAAAAGAACTACTTCTAGGATTAAAAAAATAAAAACCTGAGAGTTGTAACTTTACACAAGTTAAAACAAAAAAGAGATTATGTTAACAGCATTTGAGTTAGCAATCATTTCACAAACTTGACACTTAAGACACTTCCCCTTTTGAAATAAAATATACAGTTGCTCCTTCACCTTCTGGTGTTAGTTACTCTGGGCTGGATTTCAACTGATGGTCACTGCATGTGTGCAGAGGACAACTTCTCCACATGGTTTTCAAGGCTGGGACCTTTGGTAACAGATCACCAGGCTTGTCTTCGAAGACGCAGCTCGGGTTTGAAGTCACGACCTTTCAGCTAGTAATCTTAACCATTTGTGCCTTCCAGGAACTCCCTCCTTGGCTCTTTATGGTCTATATGTTCTCCTATTTTCTTATACTTACATTCCGTAGATTGGAAAAATGTGTTTAGGACCTTCATTCTACATTACACCTAGTTTCAAAGGAAACATAATCTCTAGTCATACTACAGATGCCTCACACTCTTTACTCAATTTAAGTGTTACTTCTTTATGTTCAAGTTTCTAAATTACAATTCTCTAGGAGTTGCACATTTCCCATTCATTTAAGAAAGGGTTGTGTAAAATAATTATTACAAACAATGAGGTACCATTTGCAATGCTGCAGCGTGGCTGCCAAAGAATCAGCCAATCTGTCTCAGAAGAAGTAAACCTGAATGCTCCCTAGAAGCAAACATGACAAGACTGTATCCCACACAGTTTGGCCATTTTATCATGAAAGATCAGTTCCTGCAGAAGACCATCATGCTTGGTAAACTACAGAGACATGGTTTGATACAGCAGCTATAATGGATGCAAGCATAAAAAAATGACTTTATAAAGCCACAGGCCAGTCAACATCTTGTCCTATTGTACATGGGGTCACTAGGAGTTGTAACTCAAGAGACAGTAATCTAATAACATGTGGCTGACCCTCGAGGATCTACGCAAGTACTGTGAGTTTTTTCTGGGGTTGAATCACTGACCTTTCAATTAGCAGCCAAGCGCATCATCACAGTGCACCACCAATGGTCCTGTTTATAACATATTCCTCACATTTGGCCCTCGTTGTTATATTCACTATTATGAAATTGGCAACATCAATGACTTTAGCTCCAAGAAGCCTTTAACTTAATAGAAAAAACTGTAGCTGAATCACCAGAATCTAAGTTGGCTCAGATCGTGTCTCAGCTAACCACTAAATTCTCTTGACAATCTCTGGGTGTTTGATCCTGACAAATCCCTCAGAGGCCACATTACTTGTATCTGCAGACCACGTAGGAATGGCCATGTCGTTTGTCACATAAACATGAGGAAAATGTCTGCTTTATAACCACAGAAATGCCAGGAAACATGCCTGTTATCTGCCTCACGAATTTGGGATAAATTTGAGACAGATATGGGGAAAGATGTAGCAGTCGGCTTCTGGAAAGATTACAGCCTTGGAAACCCTATGGGGCAGGCTACTGTCCTACAGGGTTGCTACGAATCAGACTTGACTTCAGGGCAATCTTTTGTTAAAACGTATCGAGATTCACCTATTAATTTTCAACTCATGGTTTAAATTCATATCTTAAACACCTATAACCATTAAAAGAAAGGATATATACAAACCTCATCATAATCTTCTTTCCTGTATGAGCAACAACACTCAAAGTGCTGCAGCGCACTGGACAGGGTGGGCGCAGGGTATTCAGAGTCCAGCCAACCACCCTGAGCCTCCTGACTGTGTGTTTCAAAAACGAAGTTCAAGTGAAGTTGATTCTGCTGACCGGAAAACCACTTTTACTGAGCGAGAGTCCCATGATTTTACCCGTTATCGCACCCAGAGACACTGCGCCACCCACCTACCACGCATCCAGCCCGCGGCAGTTAAGACAGCGGGTGTGTCCAGTGGCCTGGGAGCGACAAGGCGGCCGTTAAAGAAAGACGTTGGGGGGAGCTCCCCCCATGGAACACCTCCCCCCAGGAATCTTTCCCCTCTGCACAGACCAGCTATGGCACGGCCCATGGCTCTCGAAGGGCAGAGAGCCAGGAAGGTGTAAGACAGCGGGAGCAGAGCCTTCAGGTCGCTAGGCTGTACTTGCTGCTGGACCAAGCACCACACACACAAACCTCAAACCTCCCTCACACAACAGCTGTTGCGAGACCCAGCATGGCGGCCGGCCCGTAGACTAGCCCTTCCGCTTCCGGTTTTTGGCAATCCTGTCTTGGAACCTCAGGGGCTCCGGACGTGGACCCAGAGGGCTCCACCTAGTGGCCGTGGAGTTCAGTGCCTCTCCCTTGGACTAAAGATCCCTCTGCTGAGGGCTTGACTGCCACTGTAAACGAAAGCCTGTCCCAAAGCTTAAAGAAAGTTGCGAAGGCAAAGATTTCTAATACGCTTGGGGAGCAAAGGAAGATGTATTTGCATACCTGTCCATTTGAAAGTTAATATCTACCCCTCATATGTATTTGCCAGTCCTTAAAATTATTCTAAGTGCCTCCTTTAGCTTCTCTTCCATGGTTTGTCTTCTCTTGCATACCAGGTGTCTTTCCTTAGGAATAGGCCACCGACTCTGCAAACCCAGTCTGAACGCTGCAAGAGCTGAGGACAACTGAGAGGGGTGATTTCCATGGTGAGAGGCAGGTAAGCACTGTTCTTTCTGATGGTAAAAGGTGAAGTCCTTTTGAAAATGACTACTACAAACAGTTTTTCCCTTTTTCTCAGGTACACACATGTATAAGAAGTTCATAATGTGTACTTACCTGAAGTGGTCAATGCCTCAGTTTTGGGATTTGGATATATACTTACATAACCTCATCAAACATCAAGGGCCCATTTTATGAGAACTTGCATAAAATGGGAATTCTAAAACAACTGTGCTCTTAAGGAACCTATATATGGATCAAGAGGCAGTCGTTCAGACAGAACAAGAGGACACTGCACGCTTCAAAGTAAGGAAAGATGTATGTCAAAGTTGTATCACTTCATCGTAACTTTTAAATGTATATGTCCAGCAAATAATCTGAGAAGCTGGTTTCAACAAAGAAGGACAAGGCATCAGGACTAGATGACGACTCACTAACCTGCATTACACAGGCAACCACCTTACTTGCTGGAAGTGAAGAAGATTTGAAGTACTCACTGATGAAGATCAAGGACCACAGCCTTCAGGGTCGATGGCAACTTGTCACAGATTGACTGTGTTCCCTCGAAAATCTGTGGCAGTTTGGCTGTGCCATAATTCCTGGTATTGTGTGATTTGCCTCCCTGTTCCTACCTCTATGATGTTCATAAGGGTGGATGGGGAGCAGCTGTGTTAGCAGAGCAAGATTCAATGTGTAAGTTGGTTTTGTGCCTTGTGGTACTCTCTTGAGATATAAAGGAAAAAATCTAGCAGAGAGAATTGGGAACCTGACACCATCAAGAAAGCAGGACAGGGAGAAGAGTGTGTCTTTCAGATCTGAGGTCCCTGTGTCAAGATGCTCCCTAACCAAAGACTGATACAACACAAGAACTTTACTCCAGAGCCGACAGAGGGAAAGCCCTTTCCCTCAATGTGGCCTTGTAACTGACTGGACTGTGTAAGAATGAACTTTTCTCTTTGAAAGCCATCCACTTTGTGGTATTTCTGTTACCAAAGCACTAGCTGACTAAAACACCAAAATCAAGAAAACAAAAATCCTCTCAACTGGACTAGTAAGCAACATTGTGATAAATGGAGAAAGCACTGAGGTTGTCACAGATTTCATTGTACCTTAGCTTTTTCTTCTTCTTTCTCAAGTTCCACAGCTTGGTTGTGGACTCAGGAATCCTATTCTAATGAGAAGCCAAACCTTTGCCCTTAAGGGACAGTATATACATAAAGAATAAATTAAACCTTTACTCAGAAATCAGAAAAAAAAAATATTTTACAAAGGAAAACCCCAATGTTTTGTTTTATATGCTATCTAATATTAAAGCTCCTCAAAATCTCATGAATTGACAGAATTTTGTCTGACAAATGAAACTTCAGACCAGATCAAATAAATATTTTTCAATAAATCTTACAGTGTTGTATCTGTTTAAATAGCAAAAATGAAATTACCCATCAACCCACAGAAAAATGACATGGAAAGCAAAAGTATATCAAGTGAAATTATGACAAATATCTATTAATTTAATACCAGTAATTTACCTGAAAGGTTCTGGACATTATCTTAAGCCTATAATTGAAACAAAGTTTGTCTCTACAGTCTAGGTTTGCACTCAACTTTTCCTAGGTCCTGTATTTTGCACAGTGGAAGTTCTATCAGCTGGCTTTGGAAATCACAGTCTCTCTGATCAGCTGATGAATTCTTTTCCTAGGGCTGAAAAATTTTTACAGGCCATTTCACAGATGTGTGTCAAGCTTCCCGTCCAACAGAGAGAACTTGTTTACAGCTCTTTCACAGTTTGGATTCACCCAATTTCAGATAATTATAATCCAGTGCCGTTGAATCAATTCTGACTCATAGCAACCCCATAGGACAGAGTAGAACTGCTCCATAGAGTTTCCAAGGAGCACCTGGTGGATTAGAACTGCCCATCTCCTGGTTAGCACAGTAGCACTAAACCACTATGCCACTAGAGTTTCCTCAGATAATTATAGACAGTAGCAATTCTTGTTCGTATTTGTCTTAAAAACGTCTCCACCGAGTCGGAAAGAGTCTTTCAGAAGCTCCTCTGGAGCTATACCACTTCAGAGGCTGGAGAACAGGGAGGGGTGATCTTGCCCTGCCCTCATTCCTCTGACTCATAAAAGATACATGCTTCAGTTGATTTAGGAGTTTTGAAGGGCAAAAGATAATTTATTTCCCTTTCACTCTTATGCAACTATTACTTTTAAAGAAAACATACCTTTTATCTTGTCTGGAACCTTCAACCAAGGTCTGTAAGTTAGTCTTTGCCGTTCAGTGACAGTTATTTTCTTGATGTGCTCAAAATTCTGCTTTCTTAGCCACCTCAATCGGAAACCCTGGTGGCGCAGTGGGTTAACAGCAGCATCTGCTAACCAAAAGGTCACCAGTTGAAATCCACCAGGCTCTTCCTGGAAACTCTATGGGGCAGTTTTACTCTGACCTCTAGGGTCACTAGCAGTTGGACCTGACTTGACAGCAGTGGGTTTTTATCCACCTCAATTTGCTTAGCCAAGATCCTTCCCCACCCTGATTAGGAGGATTTAGGCATGAAACATTTCTTCAACATGTGGAACCACCTGTCAGTCTCCAAGAATTTCAACCAGAAATATCCTAAAATCAGACTAGGGGTATGGGGGGACTCTGCTACAAGTAAAGCTTATACTGGTCATGACTCGACAAGACAGGGAAGTCTGAACAAGACATATACGACAAAGAGACTTAAGAAACACTTAACGGAAAAAATATTTCTTCACAAAAACAGAGACAGTGTACATGATAATAGGAAAAATAAAACCAAGTCCAGGGCTAAATTGGCCGAAGTTGCAACACAAAGTCAAACTTTTGACGTTTTCCACACACAACAAATACTCTGCCTACCTGACTAACACAATCTTTCAAAACTTTTCACAGAAAATTACAAACTAGGGGTCTCTGCAACTGGATACAAACTTGACCAAAATACTGAGTGGCTGAAAAACAGGTTTCTGGACACAAGGCCAGTATGAAAAGTAAAGCTGTTTGGGCAGAAAAAGTTTAAAAGCAGTTCTCTGGCTCTCCCCAAGGGCCCAGGAGGTGGAGGGATGACTCATACAATCAGAAACTAAGGGCGGGTCACAGTGAATGGGGGAGGAGGGAGTCCCCACCAAGTGCAGAAAAATGAGAGGAGTCGGTCTTGTCAGCTGCTTATTTCTCCACTGTGGGCAAGTGAACATCTCCAGGACAGACACAAACGGTGTCAGTCAGAGGTGAGGACAGAGAGGAGAGAAAAGGAATGGTCCAAGAAGACACAGTACCAGCAGATTCTTTTCTCCAGGATGGGGCGACAGTGGCCAAGAATGGAATGGGGTGAGGGGGTCTGATCCTACCCACAAGGCTTTATGGATGTCTCCTACCTGTTACCAAAACTCTAAGCCTTCCAGGACTTTTCCCTTACTGCAAAATTCTAACTCAAAGACAAAGCGGGCCAAGACAATTCAGGGTTATCAGTCCCTGGCCCTCTATTCAAAAAGAGAGGCCACAAACCCAACACATGCATCCAGGACTTTCTAAAGAGAAGACCAAACACAAGGGAAAAAAGGGGAGCAGTTGTACTGAGGAGGAAGGAGAGACAGGTAAATTTAAGAAGCAAAGAAGAAAGACTTTCTTGTTCCTTTACTTGTCCAGAACCTGGAGTAGTCACACATCTTTGGACAAGGCTTGGAGTCACGATTGTCTGGTATCTGCTTGTCTGGTCCTTTCAGTGAGGTAGTTTGTCCATATTCATCCTTTAGGAGCAGGGGCCTTTCATTGTGCACACAGGGAAGTTTAGATATGATAAATCTGGAACGATGCTCGGACCCACAATGGGAATGCATGATTATGAAGAAAAATGTTCGGACTAAACTTGAGGCCAGGCAGAGCCATCCAAAGGTTATCAACCAGACAGGAACCACATGGACATAGACGGACCACAGAAACCCTGAGGGCATACTGGTTAAGTGTTGTCTGCTAACCAACAGACCAGTTGTTCAGATCCACTAGGTACTCCTTAGAAACCCCATGGGGCAGCTGGACTCCCTCTTACAGCACCACTATGAGTTGGAATCGACTTGACAGCAGTGGGATTGGTTTTTCTGTCTAGATCATGGAGGAGGGTACTGCAGCCATCCTAGTGAAAGATGTTGGTGGCCTGCATGAAGACTGAGGGAATGCACACACACTGAATGCAAGGACATACAAAATATTCAGGAGGCAGAAGAGATAGCCTTTGGTGACAGTGGGTATGTGAGGTCATGAATGAGGAACACCAAGGGTGGCACATCAGGACCTGCATTTGGTGACAGGGGGAGGAGCAGTTTCAGGATGATGAGGACTTCTGGGTGGCCATGTTGGGGCCAAGCAGTCGAAGTAATGTCCCAGGAGGGGAGTGGGCAAGGGGTGTGGATTTGGACACCCAGAGTTGGTCAGCAGAATCCACACAAATAAATGAGTTCACTCAGCAAATTAAGAACAATACAGGACGGGTTTGATACAAATAATGGTAGAGAAACAATTTCATTATCAATTAGAGCCTAAGGTCTTTCTTACTTGTGGGCTTGGTTGTGAGGACAGGTGACAGAGAGGATGCTGGGAAGAACATGGAGGTCACCCTTCTGCAGAAGAAACACCAGAATGGAAATTTAAGGAGAACTCTCTCTAAGGATATGGCAGTGACTAGTATGGATGAGGTACTGTCTTAGTCATGTGGTGCTTCTCCAACAGAAATATCACAACTGAATGGTTTTTCAAAGAGAAATTTTATTCTGCCAGCATCCAGTAGACTACAAATCCAAATTCAGATCCAGGGGAAGGCGTTCACTGTTGGCTCTGGAACAACGTCCTTGTCTTCAATCTTCCCCTGGTTGGGGAGCGTCTAAAGCACAGGCACCCAAGGTCCTTCTTCAAGGACATGCTCTGCTTCTGCTACTGCTTCTTGTTGCTATGAGGTCCCCAAATCTCTCTGCTGGCTTCTTTCTTCTATATCTCAAGGGATTGCTTCAAAGCACAACACAATCTTACACACTGAGTCCTGCCCCACCAACACAACTGTCACCAACCCTCCCTCGTGAACACCACAGAGGGAAGGTTTACAGCATATAGGAACATCACACAATATCAGGAATCATGGTCTAGCCAAATTGCTACACACATCTTTGGGAGGACACAACTGAAACCATGACACGTACTAAGGATGGAAAAGTGGAGTTCTCTGTGACACTCTCAGCCCAGAAACAGAGCATCATCCTCAAGCAGGTGGGCAAAGGAGAAGACAGATTGTTGTTATCCCCAACTGGAGCCACAATCTATGCATGTTTACTGTAGCACCTTTTCCTTTTCTGATGGTAAGTAGTGGTGGAGAAGGTATTGGCAGGTCTAGAAGCTCCTATTGTTCAGAAGATGTGGAGTGGTACCCCATTACAGGGATATATTGAGGTCTGTTACTCATTAGCGGGGGTGTTGGCTGACACACAGTTGGTATGACCTTCAGATGGGGTAATGAAGGGGTAGTGAAAGACACTCGACGTGCAGGCTACCTGGTCACAGTAGAGATGGTCGCTAGACCATCACAGTAGTGATTCCCTTCAAGGAAGTCAGTGCCCTCATCTTTCAGGAATCAAACTACACATAACTGCCTCCTGCCCAGGAGAAAAAGGCCTTGCTCAAAGCCCTCTAAAATTAGGTCTAGATACAAGTGCGAGTGGGAGTACACATCTGCCTAGTAGGACCCACTCAGCAGGGGGAGAAGATCGCCTCCCCAGCAGGGCCTCTTATCTCTGATACTGAGACTGTCCCTGTTCTGTGATTAGGGGCCCAACTGGGGCACCCCATAGGCCAACTATTTCAGGTCCCAGTAAAGCCATCCTCTATCCAGCCTAGGGCCCGTAGAGTCAGGGTGGATAGCTCAGATGGTATCTACTATGGTTGTTTCCCCATCCTTCCTGGGCATGGGGAATGAAAATGAGGGGAACAGCAAGAAAGAGAGTCCCACAGAGAGGAATTCTGAGATTCTTGAGGGGTTGATCAGGAAAGAGAAAGAAGAAATGAGACAGGTGGAAGAGTTAGATTTGGGAGTAAAACGGGTGCACCAGACTTTTTATCTGGAAAGATTTCCTGGGGACGGAACTGAACACTGTGGTGGTTAAGACTGTGTCAACGTGGCCGGACAATGATTCTCCATGTTTGGCAGCTATATCAAGTGGCAGGGGCAGGGCTTGTGGTGGCTTCATGTCCCTCATCTGTCATCTCTCAACCTTCCACCACTTAGTTCTGTCTCCCAACACTGCCACCAGCTCCTGCTGTCTTCTCTTTTTGCATCCAGTTCCTGGGACTTGAACTAGCAGCTGTTGGATTCATCAACCCTTACAGCCGGTGAGTGAGAATGCTGTTCCCTGACGGGCTGAATCCTGGGTTTGTAAGCTCCTGAAGCTCTGTGAGTCACCAGAAACCTTGCAGTCTTGCCCACCAGCTTGGGAACTGCCAACCTACATAGCCTGTGACCTAGAACTCTAATCTCTGACTTGCTGACATTGGTTTCACCAGCTCCCATGGCTGCATAAGACTTGTGCCTGGACTTGGGACAGTTCAGCTTCTACAACCTTGTGAACTGTATCTCTTAGATATATCTTTAGCCTTGCATATCGTGTTATTGGTTTTCCTTCTGTAGAGAATACAGCCTAAGAAAATCACCCAAAAGAAAGCGCTCCTTGGTCAGAGGGAGGCTGGAGTGAATTCAGTGATACCAGTAAGCAATCAATCCTTTTGACAGGTTCTACAGAGTCTGGACGTACCAGTGGGGCAAATGCCTCCTGAATTCCACCTCTGTTGAGGACGCTGTACATGGCAGGACTCAAAGGAAACTGATCAAACACCTCGGGTCTGGGAGCTCTTTTGTCATCCTCACCAGCTTTCTTCTCTGATTGAAAATCCCAGTGGCATATTGTGTGAGTACCGCTGCTAATCAATAGATTGGCAGTTCAGATCCTCCAGGTGCTCCTTGGAAACTCTACAGAGAAGTTATCTTCCGTCTTAGAGGGTCGTTATAAGTCAGACTTGAGTTGACAGCAAGGGGATTTTGGGGTACCATAGTGAGTTCAGTTTGCATCAAGATTGGAGGAGGCCAAAAGTATTACTGAGCAAGGATCCAGGATGGTGAGAAAAGAGGACGAGATGAACAGGAGGGCCCAAGAGGCTGAAGGAAAGTGTGGACAGATTGGAGGTAGGGTGGACAAGCGGTCACCATATTGCTCTTACCGGGTGCTGCCGGATCCTGTGGGTCAAAATAACCCAGGCATCCTATGCTTATCTGTCATGGACTGAATTGTGTCCTCCCCAAAATAGGTGTAGCCATCTGACTATGATTTCCTGTGTTCTGTGATAGTCCTCTATTTTGTGATTTTGCTGTGCTGCATGCTAAAGGATTAGGGTGGGACTGTAAATCCCTAAGATCATTTCCATGCTCCATTATAAAGGGAGTTTCTCTGGAGTAAGGGGGTTGGGCCACCCTTAATCCTTTTGTCCTATAAAAGATAAAAGGAAAAAGAAGCAAGCACAGAATTGGGAACCTCACACCATCAAGAAAGCGGCACCAGCTAAAGCTGCCATCCGAGGGCACAGCAAATGGTCCCAACTCAGCAGGAACGGATGCTCACCGAGGACCAAAATGACATGGGGTAAAGACAACCCAGATGATAGAGAGACCCACATGAAAGGATTGTGTAAAAATAAACTTTTCTTTGGTAAAAAAAAAAAAAGAAAGAAAGAAAGCAGCACCAGGGCAAGAGCACGTCCTTCAGACTTGAGGTCCTTGCACCAAGATGCTCACTGAACAAAGACTGATACAACACTGGAATTTCCTCCCGAGTCAACAAGGGGGAAAGTTGTCTCCTGGAGTGGACACCCTGAATTTGGTCTTCAAGCCTACGGGACTGAGTAAGGAATAAACTTTCCTTTGTTAAGGCCATCCTTAACCTCTGTGGTATTTCTGTTAGAGCAGCCCTAGCTGACTAAAACATCATCTGTGCAATAAAGGTTGGTGATGGTGAAGTTCAGAGTGAACAAAACCGGAGAAGACTCAGTAGCTATACTAGGGAGGAAGAAAAAGTTGTCCCTATGGATCTTAGTAGTGGCTAAGGTTGCCTGCAGTCACCCATCGTGGGCATGTTTTAGTGAGCTTCAGACTAAAACAGACTAGGAAGAATGACTTGGTGGTCTAGTTGTGAATAAAATTAGTCAGTGAAAAGCTTATAAACAGTAATCGAACATTGTCTGAGATAATGCTGAAGAGAAACCCTTCTGGTTGGAAAGCACTAAAATGAAGACTGGGGAAGAGCTTGCTCCTCAAGCAAGAGTCATCTTTAATGATATGGATCGAGTCAAGCTTTCAGAACCTTCACTTGCTGACGTTGCAGGACTCAAAATGAGAAACAGCTGTAAATATCCATTAAGAATCAGAATCTGACATGCAGGAAGTATGTGTTGGAACAGTGAAAACTGTCAAAAATGAAATGCAATGCATAAACACTGATATCCTGGGCATTACCAAAGCAGGGGGGAAGCATTCAGGAACCTCAATTTAAAAAAGGAAAAAATTAAGCAGCCAGAAAGAATTCTTTCATACAATTCACATTTCCCTCATTTTTCACTTGTCTTAAAAATCCCTAGGCTTTCTATACCTAGCCTCTGATAGGAAGTCACACATTACCTGACAGGAACCACTGACAGAATACCTTTAAAGTTTCTCCTTACAGCTTCTGTTCTAGGAGGCACCAAGTAGAAGAGGATACTGAAAGGGCCAATGGGGACCCCCTGCTGAACTGACAACAGAGAGTTCCCTGGACCCCAGATTGTATATAGCCCACTCCAGGATAGGTGCTCCTCCCAACTGCTCTCATTGGTCCCCTGACCCCACACCCAGCATGTAGCTTCTCCTATAAACCTTCCATTTTTGCCTGACCAATCTGGACCAACTTAGAGAATGAATATGTTATCTGTCTCCTGTGCTGCCTGTATCACAGATATAAAGGTTTTGATCACTCACCCAGATACTTGCTCAGAGATTGGCTTTGGGGCAAGTAACGAGAATTTGGAAACTTTGTGCAGTAACGATTTGGCAAATCAGCCACAAGACATACCGTGCCTGGGCTCGATGACCTCCTGGAGGAACAAGGCGGTTGGCTGGGCTCTGTAAGCACCAAAAGACTCAAGACATCCACTGACCTCTTTCCCCACTGTTGGACATTGTCAGCTTCTCAACAAGCACTGTCTAGGGGTGAGTGACCAACCTTTTCGTTTCTCCTCTCTCTCTTCTTTTCTGGAGTGGCGTTTTCTTTTCCTAATTTTTTTTTTTGTTTGCAGACCTGTGCCAAAATAGGGACCTTGGATTACACAGTTACCACATGCTATCCCTACCCTCTGGACATCAAGCGCATCAACTTTGGGATTATTCCGCTGATACAAAAGTTCTTGGCAAATGGAGTCCCTTGGGAAAAGTTTCCTTGAGTTGGAAGGTCCCAGGAGGAACAAAAACTCCTGTGTGTTCCCAACGAAGCAGGTCTTTTAGTTTTCCCAGGTTTGTCTCCATGAGTGGGAGGTGTTGGTCATGGAGGGCCCCTGCTGCAGGGTTCCAGGAGCAAAAATGGCTCACAGTGTTACTGGCAGAGTGTTTCAGATGTGTGAGTGAAGCCAGTTAGAAAAATGTGTGTGATACGTAAATGCTTGGAGTTTGCTTAACGGGCTGCATGTGTGTCTGATAAAATGAAGCTACATATGGGGAGCTGTCCTCTGTGTTTGGTGGCATGGATACCTTTATAGTGTGGTTCTGTATTTGCCTTTGGGGTTTGAAGTGTCTTTATATCTCTTATCGTGTTATTGACAGTATATTTACAGTATATTCCATTGTTTTAATGGCTGAAAGCTAACAGCCCTAGGACATAAGGGCTTGCTGTTTTCAGGGTTCTAAGTCAACCTAAACATACGTAAATGCCTCTCCTGAAGTTCCCAAGTAAAGGAGCTTCAGGGAAACTGTTAGAAAAAGCCAACTGGTAAAACTCAGAAATTAAAGACCTGAGATGTTTAAACAAGCTTTTATTCAGGATGACTCTCTGGACTCTTTTTGTCCCTCCTTATATTGAGATTAATAGATATCTGGTATGATGTAAACTTATATAGTGTTTACTTTTCCAGCAGCAGAAATATGTGTATACTATAGAAGCCTAAAGAGTGAAGTAATCTTTGCTGTTTAAGGAATGTAGTGCAAAAGTTTATTTAAAAATGTTCATTTGGTATGATTAAGGGTTTTATTTCTCTAACAGATGTCTAACAATTTAATGCCTTAATTCATACGATCTTTAAGTACATTAAGGTTAAAAATTGGGTAACAAGGTTTTCTGACGTCTGAGTAAAACAGTCAATTCATTCCTCGAAGGCAAAAATCTGGTCTCTCACTGGGATGAGATTTCTGAGTCAAAATTGAAAAGGTTTTGGCACAGATAGGAATCAAAGGCTGCCTGGTTCTCATTGGGTTAAATGTGTATGTTTATTTCTTCTTAATATTATCCAACAAATGCATAATATGGAGTCATGATTTGATTGTTTGCTTCCTAATTCCTATCTGGAAAGACTCTGGTTACATAGTGATGAGTGGTATCCCTGCTAATCAGAAAGTCTGCTGTTTAAATCTCCCAGCTGCTCTTTGGCTGCGTGGTGGGGCAGCTCTGTTCTGCTCTGCCATACAGGGCTGAGGTGAACAAAAATCAACTCCACAACAGTTGAGTTTGATTCAGTTTTAACTGCTTACTTGACATGCTGAGAAACGCCAAGGAACTAACAACACTATCAAGTGGCAAAACCAGGCCAGCTTTAAAACAACACTGAACCAATTCACAGAGTCCAAAGGCTAAGGGCCTATCACACTGAGGCTTTTTACAGTAGGGTGCCATCTGGGTATTTAAACCAGTAGAACTGGACTTGCTGACTGACAGAGCCAGAAGGGTTGGATGCCTACATGCAAAAGGCCTAGCTGGTAGAGGACTTTCTTGGACATTTAAATCAGGGAAGCTATAGGGTCTTGAAGCACTCCCCCCACAGCAGGGGTGGAGGCAGACTGATGCTCATGCCCTTAAGGCCATAATAAAAGCTGAGCTGCTTTATGGGTTGAGAAATGTGAAGTCACACCCCCTCATGTTTCTAATTGTGGAGGTGCCACTTTTGTGGGCTTAGAAAACTGTGTGCCTCAATCTCAGGCAGCAGGAGGTGCTGTCCCAGTGGGCCAAGAAGGCAGAGCTATAGGATAGAGCAGGGGGGTGCGGGTAGGGGCTTCCACTCAGAAATTAGAGAAGGGAGCCAATGTCTAGAGTCTAGAGGACAGAGCCATTGTAAAAATCCCTCAGAAAGAAGAAACAAGCTTCTTGGTGGGGAGCTAATGTGATGTGTTCTGTCAAACTGCTTGGTGACTGTCAATTCCTCCTCCACCTGTGTGGTTTCTCCCATTTGTAACAATTTGTTTTAAAAGATAACATATGTTCTAAATTTCACAACAAAAGAAGACTATTGGATTTTTAAACTGTACTTTAAGACATTTGCTACAGTGGGGTGAATGTTTTACTTCCTGTGAGGTTATAATTCTTTAGACAACAAAGGATGCCAGCCAAGTGCCATCAAGACAACAAAGTATGAGATGTCATAAATATATTTTATTTAATCAGACATCATCAAAGCCAATGCTTTGGCTGAGACACTCATGTTATTTGCCTGTAAGTTTATTTTATACTATATAAATACTTTAGAGACATAACATCCTTGTATGTCCTGATGGTGTGATATTATACCTCAAAAGAGTATTAGGCATGGTGTTTAAATATATGGGTAACAACTGTGTTTAAAATGTTATTGCCTAAAGATTGTTTTTATAATTGATTTATCTCACTGTGAAAAAGATCTGATTTCATGATCATGTTAAGTTTTTGTCATCTAAATGTTTGTGCTAATAAAAAGAACTATTTCAACAGAAATTTTGGAAATTTCTGCCTTCTGTATATGGAAAATTAATTTTGCTTTTCCAAAAATTATTTAACTAATGCGTGTGGGTTGTTATAATTCTTCAGACAGAAATTCCTCTGGGTGAACTTGGTAGAGTTATGAATATCATAACTGAAGAAGTGTCTAAAATTTTGGCCATTATTTTACAGATTAAAGTCATGTTGAGTTTCTTATCCTACTAACCAACCAACCAACAAAAAAACAGTTTAAGTCATGACAGATAAATGTGACTATAAGGTGCTTGAGATTTTAAAAATCAATTACTATTTATTGAACACTTTGATCGAGGGTTTTATAGTGAGATACACAACTCTTTGGGGGTTTAAGTTTATGGCTTCTGTGGAGATTGAGGTAACCCACACAGGCTACTGACTTTGAAAGAGGTGGTTCCTTAAGCCACTGAAGCCTTTGCTGTAAAGGGCAAAATGAAAAAGAGCCTTAATCCACAAACTTTATGATTCTACCCCCATCTAGAAGGAGGCCTGAGAGGTTAAGTGACTCATTAACATTAGAAAAGCTGAAAAACTGGTCTTCAAGCTAGCTTTTCAGCTGAGGACCTGGAGAAAAAGAGTCAGCTGCTTCATTCTGGCTGGTCTCACTGAACTGTTTGAAAAAAAATCCAGTGCCAATTTTAAAAGTGGAAAAAGGAAAAGCCATTACAGCCATAGTTTATATCCTAGTCCACATGACACATAGGACAACTTACAAGAGCTTGAGGCAAAGCTTCAGGCCACACTCCCAATTGGTTGAGAAGACTTTTCTTTTAGGGTATTTTAGTAACAGAAATTCTGGCAGCAGGGAAAACAGACTAAAAAGCTCAGGTGTGTTGACAGCCAAGTCCAAGTTCCACCTTGAGGTAACCCAGTTAGCCCCCGAGATGAGCCCTAAAGTATCACTGACCAGTAAATATGGACGCTGGTAAATACAGGTGCTGTCAAAAACGAGGCCATTGAAAGGCAGAGTGCCCTGGACACCCTAAAACAGGATGTTCAGTGGACCTACCCCAATGAAGCCCAGATGGACAGGCCCTCCTGGACTGTCTCAGAAGAGGAGTCTAAGAAATTGACCACTGATTGGGGCCAGAGGCCCATATGCCTCCTGGCCACCAGTCAACAGCTCCATGGGAGAACTATGTTACGCCCTGATGCAGACGTTGAGAAACAAAATTATACTTGTCTTGGGAAGCCACCTCCTCTATTCTAAATTACCTAAAAGGGCACCTACTCTCCAAGCAGGATTGTGTAAAATTGAAGTTTTACTCTTCAAGTTTTTACTTTTATGTTTGATGAAGTTTCCTCTTATGTCTGATAATGACTAATATGGCCACAGTTAAAAACACACTTCTTTCAGTGTGTCCCTAAATGTCCTATTAAGTTGTTGGGACAAAATTACTGGTTGAAACCCAAGTAAGATTTAAAAATTGGTTGTATTATTGGCTTGGGGATACATGCCTGAGAAGAGTTTGATGACATCAGGCATTTTCAGATGTTGCCTGCTAAATACCTGGGCTGTGCTGATTGACGCACAATGTCCTTCATACATATGTGACTTTGTCATGATTTCTTCCCTATTTATAACTAACAGCCTTCACCTCCTTCTCCGCCCCTCCTCAGCAGGAAGTAGCCAGAATGATCTGCATCCCTTTTCCAAAGATTGTAAAGATTTTAAAAAGAAAAGAGGTGAACTAAAGCTGGGAGGAAGCATCTAGGAACCCCATTATGAAAAAGGAAAAGACTAAAATAAAATAGCAATAATTCTTTCATATAATTGACTTTTCCCTCCAGTTTTTTACTTGTCTTAAAAATCCCCAGGCTTTCTCCACCTAGACTCTGATATGAAGTCACACAGTAGCCAGTAGCCAACAATAACCTCTAAAAGCTTCTCTTTATAGCTTCTTCTTTTAGGAGGCACTGAGTGAAGGGGGCCCATGAAAGAGCCAATGGCGACCTCTTGTCTTAGCTGACAACTGGGAGTTTCTTGGACCCCAGATCAGATGCAGCCCACTCCGGAATAGTTGCCCCTCCCACCTGCTCTCATTGTTCCGCTGACCCCACACCCAGCATGTAGCTTCTCCTACAAAACCCCTTTTTGCCCGACCAATTTGGACAGGCAAGGAGAACAAACACATTGTCTGTCCCCTGTGCTGCTGATGGCACAGAAATAAAGGTTTGGATCACTCATTCAAATAGCTGTTCAGAGACTGACTTTTTGGGACAGGGAAAGAATTCGGAAGGTTTGTCTGGTAACATTACAAAACTGAGATGCTCTGGTATTCACCATTTTCAACTGAATAGTCAGTCATATGGTCCAGTATGGCAGAAATGATAACTTGAAGAGGAATGGGGTTGCATTCATCATCAAAAAGGACATTTCAAAGTCTATCCTGAAATATAATGCTGTCAGTGATATGGTAATATCCACACAACTGCATGGAACACCAATAAACGACTACTATTCAATAATTTGCACCAATCACTACGGCCAAAAAGGAAGAAATTGAGGATTTTCTATTAGGTTCTACACTCTGAAATTGATCAAACATGGATTCAAGGTGCACTGACAATTACTACTTCTTGGAATGTAGACGTTATAAATAAAGAAGGAAGAGCGGCAGCTGGAAAGTAAGGCCTTGGTAATAGACATGATGCTCAAGATCGCATGACACAATTGTGCAAGATGAGTGTCGTCGGGGCAAATACCTTTTTCCACCTACATGAATAGTAGGTATATACATGAGCCTCACCAGATGGAATACACAGGGATCAAATTGACTACACTGGGGAAAAGAGATGATGGGAAACCTCAGCATTAGTTAGTCGAAGGCCAGGGGCTGACTGTGAAACAGACGATTAACTGCTCATATGTAGGTTTCATGCTGACAAAAGTTAGAAAAGTTCATGAGAACCAAAGCACAAACTGGACTCTAGCCCACCGGAGTTGAGAGACCATCTGAAACAGAGATCTGAGGCACTGAACACTAGTGACTGAATCTAGCCCAGTCGCAGGGTGACATCCAGTAAGTCATGTCTGAAGCAAGCAAAGGTCACTGAGAAGACAGGGGAGGAAAAAACATCCAGATGGATGTCAGAAGAGACTCTGAAAATTGCTCTTGCATGCTGAAGAGCTAAAGAAAAAGAAAGAAATGATGTAGTAAAAAATAATACAGAAATCAGTAAAGGGAAAGAACAGTTCTATGGAATTTGTTTCATACACACACACACACACACACACACACAGACACACACACACACACACAGACAGATACATTCTTCTTGTTCAAAAAATGTGTCAAGGATTCTTGAGACCAAAAAGACAGACAAGCACAGAGAATTATTCCCAGTCTTGACTGGCCCATTTCTTGAACCGACCTTGTAAGGAGCCAAGCGTTTGCAACTCCAACCCCTACATCAGTTCTTGGCAACCCAGGTCTGTGGTCCTTCCAGCACAAGCTGTTTCAGTGACCTGAGAGAATATGATAACTTCGCTGGTTGCTGCTACCATAAAACACAGATTCCTCCCACCTGCCACAAAACCAGTACTGAGACAGGCGGTGAGGTGAATAACCAGGAGCACTGATCATATATAGCTATACAAATCCTCCAAAACGTGTCTGAGTTTCCCAGTCAGACTGGAAGTTTGTACTGGGTGTCTCAGGGAGGACGAAGGTGACCAAATGCATGCCGATATTTAGTCATGGGGGAAATCAGTCATGGAATAATGTAGGGACTTCCTGGTAAGGGTCTGGAGTGGACGTCTGGAGCCCGGAAATGGTGCCTGGAATTCTCCCAGTCTTCACGCTGTAGTGAGCAAAGGAAGAATGATAACAGTGACAGGTATTTCAGTGCTATGTGCCCAAAGACACAAACCTTTATTTTTCTTTCTTTTTATACAGAAACGGCTTGCAAGCTTAGTTTAGCTACATAGCGAGTTCACATTGCAATCATTGCATTATTCTTTCTTAAGTTTCAATACCTTATCTTATCTAAATTGGTCTATGTGAGGAATCCTTGAAAAACCAGTAATTCCGCCAAGCCAAGCCAAGTGCCGTCGAGTCGGAGCCGACTCATGGAGGTTGCTAAACCAAACACAGTGACGTCAACTCGCATCCAACTCATGGCAACCCTAGAAGTCAGAACAGAACTGCCTCATGCAGTTTCCAAGGAGCACCTGGCGGATCTGAACTGCTGACTTTTTGGTTGCCAGACACAGCACTTAACCCACTATGCCACAAGGGGTTGTTAGAGTTTAATTATGTAGTTACAGATATATTTATACAGGGTAAGTCACTGTTGCCAGCTCCTGAGTTAAAAGGGCTGCCACGGGCTGGGCCCAAGTGGCAGAGAGCAGTGTGGCCAGTGGTGGCAGGCAGTGGTGGGTGGAATTGTCAGGCAACAGGTGGAGACAGCCACTGGCTAGGCAGGAGGAGTGGCTATCAGGGTCAGTCAACAAGTTGTTGGAATAAGAGGGACCCCACTCCAAAATCCAGTGCTGTTAAGTCTTGTCGAGGACAGTCCCAAAGGAAACATCCAGCTGCCAGGCCAACTTATTGCAGGCACACGCTGCTGGCGTGGCCAAAGTTCACAGCAATGGCTCTGCTCTGAAAAGCAGAGTCGTAAACCTTACGGCTCCAGCTGACAGTCTCAAAGGAATTGTCCAGGGGCAAGGCAAAGGGGGCTTATCCCAGGCAAATGTTATGGCAAGGCCAAGGGTCACAGCAAGTGCTCTGCTGTCAAAAGCAGGGTTCTAGTCCCGGAAGTCTTTTCCAAACACAGTACAAAAAGAGGGCCCCAAACTGCCCAGGCACATGCAGTGGTGAAGATCAAAGTCACAGCTGGGGCTCTGCTCCGAAAAGCTGGGCCACTGTGGGTGTTTGCTGCTGCTTGTGATTCCTTGGGTGGTCTCTCTATCTTAGAGAGGACAAATGCTGTTTTTCCCATAGGACGAAGGCGTGGCCTTTTCATTCATCAAGGCTGAACAGCCTTTCTTTTGACCTTTTGAGCGTTCACACCTTCTTCCGGGCTTCTGATTAGCAAGACAGACCCCATTTTGATACACCCCCATGACACCCCCACCTCCTGCCCCCATGGTGGTTATCTGGACAGAGGGTAGATGACTGGCAATGCTGTCAGTTCGGTGATCGGGAGAGAACATGAAAAACACCAGCTGCAAAGATCTGATCAAGTTTTATCATACCAGTGACTGGGCTGTCACCTCCCCTGCTCACGGTTCTGGTGGGTTATCAGTTAATATGTAATCTCCCTGGGCTAGGGACTGTACGGAAGCTAGGGCTTTAAGAGAAGCAGTAATACACAAAAATGAAGTAGGTCTTGTTCAACGCTTTCTACAACCTGCTTGATTCTCTTGTCCAGTTGTGAGGTTTTTGTCCGTTTCATTGTTACTTTTTCTCATTTGGTCTTTACTCTTTCCAGTTATAACTTTTTCATTTTCTTTCATTCCTTTATTTTGTCATTTATTTTCTTCTACCTTTATTTCCTTAGTTTGCATTTTTTCTTTTTTCTATGTACTTCCTTTTTATTAATCATTTTACTATTACTAGTATTTCCTCATTTTGCATATTTTCTTTGCACTGCTTATTGCCTTTTCTTCACATTTTCCCATTTCGTATTTTCTGTTTATATGTAAAATGTGTCTTGTTTATGATTTACCATTTGCTGTTTTAATCTTAATTTTCCATTTCTCCTTTGGATGCTTTCATTTCTTCTAATTCATACAGGTCTCAGCTCTGTCTTATATTTATCCTTCGCTTATTGTTTTCTTAGTTGGTTTCTACCATTCTTTTCAAATTTCCTTATTCTTTGGTACTCATACTCTGTCTTCTCAATATATTTTAAAATGTCCCATTTTATTTTAGTTAACTTTCTTACTTTAATTTTCCTCATTTTTTCATTTTACATCTCTTTAAACCTGTAGTTAATTATTTTCCAAATGATCGCATTTTCATTTGATTTTTTACTGTATTTTTTTATTTTTATTTCGGTTCGTTTCTTTTCATCTATTTCATTTTCCCATTTGTGTTCTAACTCTCTGAAGTATTTTCTTTCGGTTTTCCAGCTTAATTATCTGTTTTCCCATATTAAAATTACACTATATTTGTTCTGTCACTTTTTATGTTTTATTAAGTCGTTAGCCACTACATCTTTCATTATTTTAATTGATTTCTTTCTTTTCTCACTTGCTCCATTTTTACCCTACCACAAGGGAACCTCTTACCCCAAAGTCCATGAGGCCTTGACCTCACATTGAAAACGCCACAGAGCCACTGAGTCTTTTCTGCTAAGGAGAAAATCCATGTGGAACACTACTACTTCCTAAGAACTATCAGCAAGTCCACACTGGCCAGAGTCAAGTTATTCCAGCACATCATCACTGGCAAAGAGGTAGCTGAGAAAATAGTTGAATCAAGTCAACAGACATCCTCCAACCTCCTGAAACTATATCGAGAGATAAAAATCATGCAGGATCTCCTTCATCCAAATATTTCAATGCTGTTGCAAGTCACAGGGAACAACAAAATCTCAGGTACAGTGACAGAGTAGGTAACTGCAGGGGACGTGCATGATCATCTAGAGGCTCATAGTTTCACGAGCCAAAAAGAGGCTCAAACAAAATTCCACCAGTTAGTGCTAGCCGTACTGTTTTCCCACAACAAATGTATTGTACATAAGAACATCAAACCAGAACAAGTGCTTTGGATGACAGAAACAACATCAAACTTGCTGACTTTTGACTGTGAGCTGAATTCACTAAGGGGAGGAAGCTAAACACTGTCTGTTGGAGTCTCCCTTATTATGCTCCAGAACTCCTACTGGGAGAAAAGCACAGTGGACCTACCCACGGAAGTGTGGAGCCTGGGAGCACCTTGTACTTCAAGGTAAGTGGATCTCTGCCTCTTCGCGGAGAGACCTTAACTGAGATACAAAAGCAAGTATGAGAGGAAGCACAGGATAGCCCTTTCCACACATCTAAGCCACCTGAAAACTTGCTGAGCCAAATACTAACTGGTGACCCAAGAAAGACAGCCACATCAGAGGACATCCTAGAAAAGTCATGGATGAAGATATATGATAAAGTAAACAAAAGGTGTATGTATAGCCACTCCCAGACTAAGCACGCCTCGTGCTTTGAGGCCACAGTCAACATGTGTTACAAGCTGAAGAGATTCACGATTTGTGCTCAATCAAAAATATGATAACATTAGGCCCACCTATCTGATAATAGAGCAACATATCTGAGATGGAGAGTCATGCTAGTACCCTGGAGCCCCAGGACGCAGCACACTGCACTGACAGTCACACAACTTCCTCATCCCATGAGGTGCATCCCACCATCCCTGCTGGAACCAGTGTAGTTACTCACTGTATCTGCCATGCCACCCAGCTTCCTGTATTGACTGTTTCTACAATGCTTCAACGCGTCTAACTGATGGAAGGAAGGGGGCACCACTATAGCATGTGCTTCTCCCTGAGTGTCCCTCTGAAAGTCCTTCCTGCACAGCAACCCAGGATAGCCTGGGCAGAGCCCAACCAAACCTTGGGACTGTGTACCAAAGGTGAGAATATAGTGTGGTGTCACAACTCTGCACAGTCCCCAAGTGTTTCCTTGGTGGGCTTCTCAGCCCAGAGCATCAATAAGGATAACGGAGCCCCAAGAGAAACTAGTTTCTGAAAGGGAGTGTCAGATCTAAGCTCTTCCAATGCAGGAGATACCTGATTAGATTGTGAACCCAGCCTTTGCCTCTGCCAACAGCCAGGACCAGCAGGGTGTCGCCAGGAGGTGACACTTTAAGCTCATGATAAGATACCTTTGTTGTACATGGATCCAAAGGGAACCCTAAACTGTGACCCCAGCCTCTCATTCTGTCAACAGCCAGGACGAGCACAGTGTGACTGCAAGGTTCTTTAAGATCATGAGATAACTGTTTCACTTTTATTACCAAAATGGAGCAAAAACTATGTGACAGCAAAGTTGTACAGAAGACACTCAAACCTCTAGAGGCCAAGTCCCATTCTCTCAAGTTTAAGTAGGGGACGAAAATCACCAGTTCCATGGAGCCCAACGAGACGATCCAGGGGATCTGCAAAGATCTGGACACCCACCGTCAAGCGCACGCTGCTGTGTATGAACAGCACACCAGGACTGCAGGACTTTGCTCAGTGGAGGATGGAGGGGTGCACACTGCCTGTGTGGACCCTCAACAAGGGAAAAGGGAAGGGAATTTCAGGCATCTTTAAGGTCACCAACAGCACTGCCTCAAAAAGGAGCAGGGAGTGTGTACTTTAAAATGGCACCAGTCGTTGACAGGGACAAAAGACGAATTCTCAGATTTAAGTTTCCACAGGACTGGGCAGTATTTTGTTCTGCTATACATACAGTCACTATGAATTGGAACCTACTCGAGGGGACCAAGCCACGTAACAATGCTACAACAGGAATTGAGAGAGTATCAACTGAGATGTTTCAATAAACAGATGCAGTACTGCAAGCCTGCACTTGCCAGTGCTCAGAAATCTGGAGGACTGCTACCTCTCCAACCCACTACAAGTGATCCTTTCTTAGACCCAATCGAAAGAAAAGTTATCAAACAGAACGCACAGATTACTTAAAAAATCAAACGCGAGTAAAATGTTGCTGAAAATCATTGTGCTGTGATGACTGACCTTTGTGTGAGACATCTCTAAGCCATGGCCCTGTAACTAATACCCATGTGATTGGGCAGGACAGTGTGATACCGCAGTTAATACTCAGTAAGAGGAATGGTATCTCCTTAAGTGAGGGCTCATTCCAGAGCAGTGACAGAGATTATGCCACCCTCTACGCAGAATGGCCTTGAGCTGACAGAGCATTCTTTGGGCCAGGATCACTGTGCTGTAAAGCTCTCGGAAGCAGGTGCTAGAGAGTGTGCAAGCTCGGAACTGCTGGCAAGAGAGACCTAGCAGCAGGAGACACCATGATGGGCTTCCCAGCCCACAGAGACAGAAAGCTGAGGGCCTCTGATCAGTGGCTGAGGGCCAGGGAGAGACCTGCCTTCAGGAGGTGGGCAGAATAATCTGTGGGGAAACATACAATGGAAATCCTATGGAAAATGTAGTATCTGTTTGGAGTCCACGCTGGGAATAACACAGAGAGCCTGAGGTCCCCTGTAAATAGTGAGATCACGACTATCAACAAGCAATAAAGATAAAGGGATCAAAGCATTAACAACATCCTGGGATACTGAGGTAAACCCCACCCAAATTATGTAAATTTCCTGAAGGTTGTTTTTCAGAACAAACCAGATGGAAGCAACTCTAAGGTCATGCACAGAAATTCCCACTTGGACAACTATGTGTCCTTCCAATGGGAGCACCAGACAGCTACTTTCAGGAGCCGGGAATGGAGCCCAAGAACGAACATGCTGCATGCACAACACCCCATAGGAAGTCCTGCTAGCAGCTCCAGAAAGCCCCAGAAAAGAAACTCTCTAGATCTTGTAACTGACCAGATCCCAAGTGACCTGGTTTGGGTTCAGAGTATCAGAGCAGAACTTCAGTCTCATGATGAGTGTGTAACTGCCTGCTCCTTCCCCAGGCACCAGGATGCAACCTTCAGGGCACCAAAACTTACTAGTACCTTAACAGACAGGGAAGTGGTCAGTCTCTATGAGTAGGGAAAGACCTGGTACAAAGCTTGTAGGGTTCCTTATGTTGGTAAGGGTAACAGGTGGAGTCACAGTCAGGAGTGGGAGGTAGGAAATAGCCTTTGGTTTCAGTTTTAGGGTTATACGTCAGCAACTGCATGATGGGTCCCCTCCTGAAAAATAAGATAATGGTATGGAGATAGGATAAAAATAGGGGCTCAGTTGTTTCTAGGTCCTCCTCCTGAGGTGGTCCGCACCGGTAGCCACATCTCAAAGTGCAAAGAGGAAGTGTTACATTCGCAGTTACCCTTCCCAAATGTTAATTGGGCATTTAGTGATCATATGATGAGGCGGTCAGTGGTCGTGATCAGGTTCCCTAGCTACCCTTGTCATTTCCCCCTTGAGGAGACACGGGCCTGAAATCTTGAAGGGAATGTGGGAAGTCGTCTCGCTCTAGCTACTTCCTGCTGTTTGGGGTTGTAGTCCTGCCTACCCGGCAGACCCGTGTTCCTCAAGTACCCTGTCTTGAAAACGTTGAGAGGCCTGATGTACCTACCACCTGGGTGCTGGTTATATGCTGCATATCCATGTAGGTCCACGAGATTCACTAGGCTGGAGCTTGGAGCTGTGTCTTTTTTCTTAGAAGCCGAATTCAAGATGTGTTCTATGCTCTCCCGGATCTGGCCAGATTTATTAACATAAAAACAACATTATTCTTTTGAGATACAGGCAGGTGCTTCCCTCAGGTGCTGTGAGAAGGTCAAGGACATCAACGTGGGACACTATCACTGCTAAGACCATGGGCAAGGAGACATGGGTCACAGTCAAGTTATCCCGGCACATCGTCACGGGCGAAGGGGTAGCCGAGCAAAGAGCTGAAAAGAGCCAACAGACATCCTCCAACCTCCTGACACTATGCCCAGAGATAAAAATCATGAAGAATCCCCACAACCGAAAGAGTTTAATGCTGTTGCAAGTCATACAGAGTAACATCATCTTTGCTATAGTAATGGAGTACGGAACTGAAGGGGACTTGAATGATCATCTAGAGACTCACGGCTTTACGAGTGAAAAAAAGGCCCAGAAAAAATTCTGACAGTTAGTGTAGGCCCTACAAATGTGACACAACAAGTGTGTTGTACACACTGATGTCAAACCAGAAAATGTCCTCTTAGATGACAGGAAGAACAACTTGCTGACTTGGACTTTGGAACTGACTTCACCAAGGGGAAAAGGCTGAACACTTTCTATGGGAGTCTCCCTTTTTATGCTCCAGAACTCCTACCTGGAGAAAAGTAAAAGGGACACCCGTGTGGAAGTGTGGAGCGTGTATTTCATGTATTTCATGGTAAGGGGATCTCTGCCTTTTCATGGAGATTCCCTAACTGAGCTATGAAAGTAGGTACTGGAGAAGAATATAGTATTCCTTTCCACACGTCTATGTCACATGAACACTCACTAAGTTAAATACTCATTTGTTGCCCACTTGCTCCATTTTAACTATACCACAAGGGTATCTCTTATCCTAAAGCCCATTAGTCTTTGACACCACACTGAACACACTGCAGAGCCACTCAGGTTTTCCTGCTGAGGAGGAAATCTACGTGGGACACTACCGCCTCTTAAGAACCATTAGCAAGGGGACATCTGCCAGAGTCAATTTACCCTGGCACATCAACACTGGCAAAGAGGTAGCTGAGAGAAGAGTCGAAAAGAGCCAACAGACATCCTCCAACCTCCAAACACTAGACCCAGACATAAAAATCACAAAGGTCTCCATCACTGAAAAATTTTAAGCCTGTTTCAGGCCATAGAGAGTAACATCATCCTTGGTATAGTGGGGGAGTATATAACTACAGGTGTCTGGTGTGATCACTTGGAGGCTCAGAGCTTCATGAGCAACAAAGAGGCTCCCAAATAATCTGCCAAATAGAGTCGGTCTTACAGGTTTGCCACAACAACTGTGTTGTACATAGGGATATCAAAAAGGAATACATGCTCTTGGATGAGAGAAGAAACACCAGACTTGCTGCCAGTGGCTTGAGAACTGAATTCACCAACGGGAGCGACCTGAACACATTCTGTGGCAGTCTCCATTAGGTCCCCTAGAACTTCAACAAGGAGAAAAGTACCATCGACCCCCCTTGGACGTGTGGAGCCTGGCAATCACCATGCACTTCATGGTAAGTGGATCTCTGCCTTTGCATGGAGAGACCTCATCTGAGCTATCAAAGCAGGTACTGGAGGAAGAATACGACATTCCTCTCCACATGTCTACACCATGTGAACACTTCCTAAGCCAAACAGTCATTTGGGATGCAAGAAAGATAGCATATCAGAGGAGACGCTACAAGTTCTGTAAGTGACTACGGATAATGAAGGAAAACAAAAGGGGTACGTGAAGCCACGCCCGGACTATGAAGTCCCTCAATGAACTGAGGCCAAAGTGAACACAGCAGAAAGAATTTCTTGACTTGCTGCTGAATCAAAAATATAGTGTGGTGACTGGCACCTCTCTGATCCCAGGTTACAACACATCTGAGACGGAAAGTCATGCCAGTACCATGGAACCCCAGGGTGCAGCACATTGCACTGATAACCACAAACCTTTTTCAATCCATGAGGTACATCTTACGATCCACGCTAAACCCAAATGTGGTACCCGTAACAGTGGAGGATGAAGAGTGCCTGTTCCACTGAGCCCAAGGAGACGATACAGGAGATCTGTCAAGTGCTGGACACCCACTGACAGGTACACACTGCTGTGTATGAACAGCACACCAGGACTGTAGGACTTTGTTCAGTGGAGAATGGAGGTGTGCACACTGCCTGTGTGGACCCTCAACAAGGGAAAAGGGAAGGGAATTTCAGGCATCTCTGAGGCCATCAGCAGCATCGACTGAAAAAGGAGCAGGGAGTGTGTACTTTACAATGCTGCCAGAAGTTGCCAGGGACAAAAGAGTTCACAGATTTAAGCTTCTACAGGACTGGGCAGTGTTTTGTTCTGTTGTACACAGAGTCACTGTGAGTTGGAACCTACTTGACAGGATCAACTCATGTAACACCACCACAACACAAGCAGAGAATATCAGTTGAGATTTTTCAAAACACAGATGCAGTACTGCAAGCCCTCACTTGTCTGTACATAGTACATTTTCATTCAATCATAATTAAAAAAAAAAGAAATCTGGACGACAGGTACCTAGCCAACCAACTACAAGTGATACTTTCTTACACTCATTCCAAAGAAAGGTGATTAAACGGAACAAAGATTACTGGAAAACTTCATTAATATCAAAAACAAGTAAAATATGGCTGAAGATTATTGTGCTGTGATTAACAATGTTTTGTGAGGCTTTTCTAGTGATGGCCTTGTAACTCCTACCCAGGTCATCCAGCAGGACAGTGTGATAGTGCAGTCGAGGCCCACTAAGAGGACAGGTCAGTATCTCCTTAAGTGAGAGCTCATTCCAGAGCAGTCAGGGAGATTTGGCCACCACCAAGGAAGAACGGCCTTGAGCTGAGAGAGCATTCTTTGGGTGCCGGATCACTGTGCTGTAAAGCTCTTGGAAGCAAGTGCTAGAGAGAGTGCCAGCTCAGAGCTGGTGGCAGGAGAGACCTAGCAGCTGGAGACATTATGGTGGGCTTCCCAGCCACAAAGACAGAAAGCTGAGTGCCTGTGGTCAGTGGCTGAGGGCCAGGGAGAGCCCTGCCTTCAGGAGGTGGGCAGGATAATCTGTGAGGAAACACAGAACGGAAATCATGGAAAATCTGGCATCTCTTTGGAGTCTGCAGCTGGGAGTAATACAGAGACCCTGAGGTCCTCTGTAAATAGTGGGGCCAAAGCTATAAACAAAAGAAGAGAAAAGCAGTAATAACATCGTGGGACACTGAGATGAGTCCCCCCCCCAAAATTATGTAAATTTCCTCAAGGTTGTTTTTCAGATGAAACCAGATGGAAGCAACTCTAAGGTCATGTGCAGAAACTCCCACTTCAATAGCTACATGTCCTTCCAATGGAAGCACTAGACAGCCAATCAGGACCTGGTGATGAAACAAAAGAACCAAGAAACTGCATGCACAACACCCTCTAAGAAGTCCTGCTACCAGTCCCGGACAGCCCCCAAGAACGGAACTCTCTAGATCTTGTAACTGAGTCAATCCCAAGTGACCTGGTTCGGGTTCAGGAGATCAGAGCAGCAATTTCCATCTCCAGACGGGAGGATAACTGGGCCACCAATCCCCCAGGCACCAAAATGCAACCTTCATGGCACAAAACTTACTAAGTCCAAGTACCTCACAGACAGGGAAGGGGTCAGTCTCTGTGAGTGGGGCAAGACCTGGTACAAAGCTTGTAGGGTTCCTTATATTGGTAAGGGTAATAGGTGGTGTCATAGTCAGGAGGGGTAGGTAGGAAACAGCCTTTGGTTTCTGTTTTAGGGTTATACGTCAGCAACTGCATGATGGGGCCCCTCCTGAAGAGTAAGATAATGGTACGGAGATAGGAATAAAAAACAGGGCCTAACTCATTTCCAGATCATCGGCCTGAGGTGGTACCCCTACATAGCCACATCTCAAACTGCCAGAAGAAATTGTTACATCTGCAATTACCCTTCTCAAATGCTGATTAGGTGTTTAGTCATCATACGATGAGGCGGTCTACGGCGGCGATCTGGGTCCCTGGCTACCCTTGTCATTTCCCCCTTGAGGAGACACGGGCCTGAAATCCTGAAGGGGATGTGGGAAGTTGACTCGCTCCAGCTACTTCCTGCTGTTTGGGGTTGTAGTCCTGCCTACCCATCAGACCCATGTTCCTCAAGTACCCTGTCTTGAAAATGTTGAGATGCCTGATCTACCTACCGCCTAGATGGTGGCTATAGGGCTGCATATTTGTGTAGGAGCAAGAGATTTGCTAGGAATGCGGAGCAAAGAGCTGAAAAAAGCCAAAAGAAATCCTCCAACCTCCTGACACTACACCAGGAGATAAAAATCATGAAGGATCTATACAATCCAAATATTTTTGTTTCAAGCCATAGAGAAAAATACCATCTTTGGTATACTGATGGAGTACAGAGCAGGAGGAGACTTCTGTGATCATCTACAGACTCATGGCTTCATGAGTGAAAAAAAGGCACAGAAAAAATTCTGTCAGTTAGTGTACACCCTACAGGTGTGGAACAATAAATGTATTGTGCACAGAGACATCAAACCAGAAAATGTGCTCTTGTATCATAGAAGGAACACCAAACTTGCTGACTCTGGTTCTGGAACTGAATTCACCACAAACAGCAAGTTGAACACTTTCTGTGGGAGTCTCCCTTATTATGCTTCAGAACTCGTACCTGGATAAAAGTTTCATGGACACCCTCGTGGGTGTGCGGAGCCTGGGAGTCACCCTATATTTCATGGTAAGTGGATCTCTACCTTTTCACAGAGATGCCTTAAATGAGCTACGAAAGTGGGTACTGGAGAAAGAGTATAATATTCCTTTCTGTATGTCTATGTCATGTGAACACTCACTGAGTCAAGTATTCGTTTGTCACCCACGTGCTCCATTTTAACCACACCACAAGGGCACCTCTTATCCAAAACCCCATTAGTCTTTGACACCACATTGAACATGCCACAGAGCCACTTACCGTTTCCTGTTGAAGAGGAAATCTATGTGGGACACTACCAACTCCTAAGAACCACTGGCAAGGGGACTGTTTTAGTCACCTAGTACTGCTCTAACAGAAAGTACCACAGTGGATAGTTTCGTGAAGAGAAACTTTGTTGTCATAGTCCTGGAAGCCACAAATCTGTTCCCGAGTTTTAAGTCCACTCAACAAGAGAAATTATCATAGTATGGCAGGTTGAGTCTAAATTCAAGGAGAGCATCTTTGCACAGGAACCTCAGGTCCAAAGGATGTGCTCTGCTCTCAGTGCTGCCGTCTTAGTGGCACGAGGTTCCCAACTCTCTGTGCTCACTTCTCTCCCATATGTTCCACAGCTGGTAACCTGAGTCCTGCCTCACCAGGACAACTGCTGCCCAGTCTCCATCATCAGTTATCACAGAGGCAGGATTCACAATACATAGGAGGAATGGCACCATACTGGGACTCAGCCAAGTGAAATCAATACTTAGGTTCTTGGGGGTACACAGTGCAATCCATGACAGCACCACTGGCCAGAGTAAATTTACTCTGGCACATCAACATTGCCAAGAGGTAGCCAAGAGAAGAGTTGAAAAGAGGCAACAGACATGCTCCAACCTCCCAACACTAGACCCAGAGATAAAAATCATGAAGGCTCTCCATCCTTGAAGAATTTTATGGTGTTTCAGGCTGTAGAGAATAACAACATCTTTGGTACAGTGATGGAGTACACAACTACAGGCATCTTGTGTCATCATCCGGAAACTCACAGCTTCATGAGGTACAAAGAGGCCCCACCCCAATATTGCGCCAATTAAAGTCGGCCTTACAGGTTTGCGACAACTGTTGTACATAGGGATACCAAATCAGAATACGTGCTCTTGGATGAGAGAAGGAACATTAAACTTGCTGACATTGGTGGTCTGAGAACTGAATTCACCAACGGGAGCAACCTGAACACTTTCTGTGGTAGTCTCCATTACTGTGCCTAGAACTCCTACAAGGAGAAAAGTACCACGGACCCCCTTGGATGTGTGAAGGCTGGCAATCACTATGCACTTCAAGGTATTGGATCTCTGCCTTTTGAAGGAGAGACCTTAACTTAGCTATCAACTTAGGTACTGGAGGAAGGATACGACTTTCCTCTCCACATGTCTACACTATGTGAACACTTGCTAAGCCAAATAGTGATTTGTGATGCAAGAAAGACAGCCCTATCAGTGGACCTGCTAAAACTTACATACAGGAATATGAATAATGCAGAAAAACAAAAGGTGTAGGTGAAGCCCCTCCCAGATTGTGAGGATCCCCGCTGAATTGAGGCCAAAGTGAACACAGCTGAAAGGCAGAAAGAGATTCTTGACTCGCTGTTGAACTAAAAATACAGTGACGTGGTGGGCATCTATCTGATTCAAGGTTACAACACATCTCACATGGACAGTCAGGCCAGTACCATGGAACCCCAGGGTGCAGCACATTGCACTGATAGCCACACAACCTTCTCACTCCATGAGGTACATCCTACCATCTATGCCAAACCCAAATGACATTGTTACAATGTACCTGTGCACTAGTGCATAGAAGGAAGGGGGTCCCCACTGTATGTGCTTCTCCCTGCATCTCCCTGACAATCTTTCCTGCACCAACAACCCAAAAGAGCCTGAACAGAGCCCAACCCAACTTGGGGACTGTGTCCCAACATAAGAAAAAGAGTGGAACTACAACCCAGTACAATTCCCACATGTGTTTCTGTGGCTACCTCCTCTGCCCAGACCATCAGTAAGAATGGTAGAGCCCCAGTGGAAACTGGTTTCATACAGGGAGTGTCATAACTAAGATCCTTAAATGACAAGCAGGTGCAGAAGGTATCTGACCAGACTGTGACCTCAGCCTCTCCCCAGGTCAACATGCAAGGCCAGCAGAGTGCCACCATGATGCACTTTAGGCTCAGAAGAAGATATCCTTGTTGCATCTGCATGAACAGGGAACCCCAGACTGTGACCTCAGCCTCTCCCTCTGTCAACTTGGGAGTCACTTTGTATTTCATGGTAAATGGACTTCTGCCTTTTCATGGAGAAACCTCAACTGAGCTATGAAAGCAGGTACTGCAGGAAGAATATGATATTGCTTTCCACGTATCTACACTGTGTAAACACTTGTTGAACCAAGTATTTGTGACACAGAAAAGATGGCCACGGTCAGAGCACATACTAGAGCATCTACGCACAAGGTAAAAACTGAAGAAAAACAGAAGGTGGATGTGTAGCCATTCCCAGACTGTGAGGACCCCAGGTACACTGAGGCCACAGTGAACACGGATTACAGGCAGGAAGAGAGTCATTGCTCACTCTTGAATCAAATACAGAATAATGTGATGGGCACCTATCTGATCCTAGGTCACGACACATCTGAAATGGAGTGTCACGCCAGTACTGAGAAACTTCAGGCTACAGCATACAGGACCGATAGCCACACACCTTTCTCATCCTGTGAGGGACATCCTACCATCCATGGTTACAGGAAACCTGCCATCCCCACACAAGGCTACTGTTACTACAGTATTTTGAAGAATCAAGCTGATCAAAGGAAAGGATCCTCCACGGTCATGTGCTTCTCCCTCCATTTCCCTTGCAAAATCCTTTGTGCACCAACAACTTGGGATAGCCAGGGCAGAGCCTCACCAAACCCTGGGACTGTGTGCCAAGGTGAGAAAGCGGGGTTCCACAACCCAGTAGAGTCCCCGCCTGTGTTTTCATGGCTGCTACCTCGGCTCAGACCATCAGTGAGAATGATGGATCCCCAGTGGAAGCCAGTTTCCTATACGCAGTGTTACAACTTAAAGGATGAGTTCACACGGGAGGGAACTGACCAGACTTGACCAGCCTCTCCCTCTCTCATCCTCAGAGTTACCCTGTAGTTCATGATAAGTGTATCTCTGCCTTTTCATGGACAGACCTTCACTGAGCTATAAAAGCAGGTAATGTAGGAAAAACATGATACTCTTTTCACATGTATAGGTCATGTGAACACTCGCAGAGGAAAACAGTCATTCATGACCAAGGAGAATGAGCCAGCCCTGTCAAAGGACATGCTAGAACATCCATGGATACAGAGGAATGAAGGAGAAAAACAAGATGTGCAGCCACTTCTAGACTTTGAGGAATGCCCAGTGAGACTGAGGCCAAAGGCAACATGGGTTACAGGCAGAAACAGATTCTTAACTCACTGCTGAAAGAAAAATACAGTGACGTGATGGGCACCCACCTGACTCTAGGTCCCAACACATCTGAGATGGACAGTCAGGCCAGCAGCACAGAACCCCAGTGTGCAGCACACTGCACTGACAGCCACACATCTTTCTCAACCCATGAGCTACATTCTACCATCCATGCTAAATCCAAACAACGTACATACACAATACCTGCCATTCCCACCTACGACTACTGTTTCCATAACGTTTTCAACAGTCTAGCTGATAAAAGGAAGGGGGCCTCCATCATATGTGCTTCTCCCTATCTCCCTTGTAACGTCCTTCCTGCCCGAGGTTAGCCTGGGCAGAGGTCAACCAAAACTTTGGGTTGCGTTCCAAGGTTAGAAAAAGTGTGATGTCTGGAACCCAGCAGGTTCCCGGAGTGTGTTTCCACGGCTGCCTCCTCCGCCAAGACTGTCAGTAAAGACGGTGGAGCCCCAGAAGAACCCAGTTTCCCACAGGGAGTGTCACAACTAAGATCCTTCATTGATAAGCAGATATGGGAGGGACCTGACCAGATGGTGAACCCAGCCTCTCCCTCTGTCACCGGGAGTCACCCTGTACTTCATGGTCAGTGGATCTCAAGTCTTTCCAGAGAGAAACTTTAACTGAGCTACAAAAGGAGGCGCTGCCTGAAGAATATAATAGTCCTTTTCCACATGTCTATGCCATGTGAACACTTATTGAGCCAAATACTCACTGGTGACCCAAGAAAGAAAGGCAGGTCAGCAGACATCCTAGGACATCCACAGATGAAACTGATGACGAAGAAAACAAAAACTGCATGTGTAGCCACTCCGAGATTGTGAGGACCCCTCGTATCGAGGCCATGGTGAACAGGCAGGAAGAGACACACTACTCACTCTTGAATCAAAAGTACAGTCACGTGAAGGGCACCTATCTGATCAAAGCTCACAACAGATATAAAATGGAGAGTCACGCCACTACCAAGAATCCCCAGGCTGCAGCACAGTGCACTGACAGACACACACTCTTTTATCCCCTGAAGGATAAGATAAATGGTATAGTGACAGGATTAACACAGGGGCTAGGTCATTTCTAGACTATCCTCCTGAGGTGGTACCTGTATATAGCCACATCTCAAACTGCCAGGAGGAATTGTCACAACTGCAATTACTCTTCTCAAACATTGATTGTTTAGTGAACACATGATGAGGTGGTCTGTGGTGACAATCAAGTTCCCTAGCTGCCTTTGTCACTTCCCCCTTGAGGAGACATGGGCCTGAAATCTTGATGGGAATGTGGGAAGTCGACTCACTCTGGCTACTTCCTGCTGTTTGGGGTTGTAGTCCTGCCTACCCGTCAGACCCATGTTCCTCAAGTACCCTGCTTTGATAACAGTGGGATGCGTGATCTACCTACTGCCTGGCTAGGGGGTATGGGCTGCATATGCCATAGGACCATGAGATTCACTAGCAATAGATGTAGCTTAGAGCCACGTCTTTTATCTTAGAAGCCAAATTCAAGATGTGCTGTATATTGTCATGGACCTAGCCAGATTTATTAACATAGAAACAACACTGTTCCTTGAGACATATGCAGGTGCTACCCTCAGCTGCTGTTAAAAGGTCGAGGAATCAATGTGGGGCACTATCACCAGCTAAGACCATTGGCCAGGGGACGTGGGTCAGAGGAAAGTATTCTCAGCACATCATCAAGGGCAAAGAGGTAGCCAAGAAGATTTGAGAAGAGCCCAGAGACATCTTCCAACCTCCTGACACTATACCCAGAGATAAAATCATAAAGGGTCTCCAGAATTCAAATATTTTAATGCTGTTGCAAGTCACAGAGAATAAGAACACCTCTGGTATATAGTGATGGAGTACGTAACCGCAGGGGACTTATTGATCATTTATAGACTCGTGACTTCATGGGCCAGAAAGAAGCCCCCAAAATATTCTGCCAATTAGAGTTGGCCCTACAGGTCTGCCACAACAACTGTGTTACACACGGCATTATCCACCAGAAACTGTGTACTTAGATGACAGAAGGAACATCAAACTTGCCGACACTGATTTCGGAACTAAATTTACCAAAGGGAGCGAGCTGAGTATTTTCTGTAGCAGTCTCCATTGTCATGACCAAACCTCCTACAGGGAGAGAAGTACTACGGATCCTCTTGGACGTGTGGAGGCTGGAAGTCACCCTATACTTCATGGTAAGTGGATCTCTGCCTTTTCAGGGAGAGACCTTATCTGAGCTACCAAAGCATGTACTGGGGGAAGAACATGACATTCCTTTCCAGGTGTCTATGCCATGTAAACGTTTGCTAAGCCAGAAACTCATTTGTGACACAAGAAAGACAGGCACATCAGAGGACACACTAGAACAGCCATAGATGAATATGGATAATGAAAAACACAACAGCTGGATGTGCAGCCACTCCCAGACTATCAGGATCCTTGGTCCTTTGAGGCCATGGGGAACATTGGTTACAGGCAGATTCAGGACTCACTCTTGAATGAGAACCAATCAGATCCTATGTTCCAACATATCTGAGATAACAGAGTCGTGCTAGTCCCGTGGAACTAACTCCAGAGTCCAGCACACTGCAGACTGCACTGACAGCCACACCTCTTTCTAATCAAATGAGGTATATTCTACCATTCGTGCTAAACCTGAATGATGTACTTACACCGTTCCTGCCATTCCCACCTATGACTACTGTTTCTATGATGCTCCATAGAGTCTAGCGGAAAAAAGGAAGGGGGCCTCTATGGTATATGCTTCCTCCTCAGCCTCCTTTGCCAAGTCATTCATGCACCAACATCCCAGGATAGCATGGGCAGAGTTTAACCAAACCTGGGGACTGTGTGGCACGGTGAGAAAAACTGCAGAGCAACAATCCAGTAGACTACGGATGTTATGTTTCCACGGCTGCCTCCTCCATTCAGATCATCAGGAAGAAGGGTGGAGTCCCATAGGAATCCAGTATCCCACAGGGAGGGTCACAGCTAAGATCCTGTTAATGCTGAGCAGGTGTGGAAAGTACCTGATCAGACTGTGTCCCCAGCCTCTCCCTGTGTCAACCAGGGATTCACCTGCACATCATGCTAAGTGGATCTCTGATTTTTCATGGAAAGACCTTAACTGGGCTGTGAAAGCAGGTATGAGAGGTATAATATGATACTGCTTTCCACAGGTCTATACCATGTTAACACTCACTGAGCCAAATAATCATCTGGATCCAACAAAGAGAGCCACATCAGAGGACAACCTGGAACTTCTATGGATGAAGATGGATGGTGAAAAAAAACAAAATATGTATGTGCAGCTACTGCCAGACAATGACCCCTAGTACACTGAAGCTGTGGTGAACATGGATTATAGGCGGGAAGAGATTCAGGACTCATTCCGGAATCAAAAGTACAATGACATGGTGGTCATCAATCTGATCCTAAGTCATAATCAACTGAGATATGCAGTCATGCCAGTACCGTGCAACCCCAAGGTGCAGCACATGGCACTGATAGCCATACACTTTTCTCAATCCATAAGAAATATCCTCCTACCCATTCTAAAGCCAAACAAGTTAAGTTACAATGTACCTGCCATTTCAATCGATGACTACACTTATTTGAACTGTCTAGCTGATAGAAGCAAGGCGGCCTCCATGGTATGTGCTTCTCCTTCAGACTCCCTTACAAAGTCCTTCCCGTAACAACTACTGACAAGAGCCTGAGTAGACCCCAACCAAACTTATGTATTGTACGCCAAGGAGAAAAACAGTGTGGAGACACAACCTAGGAGAGTCCCCACATGTGTTTCTGTGGATGCCTCCTCCACCCAGGCAATCAGTAAGAATGGTGAAGTCCCAGCGGAAACCAGTTTCCCATAGGGAGTGTCCCAACTAAAAGCCTTCAATGATGAGCAGGTTCAGGAGGTGTCTGACTAGACAGTGACCCCAGCTTCTCCCTCTGTCCATAGCCAGGGAGCAGCAGGGGGCCACTATGAGGTTTTTAAGCTCATGAGAAGATAACTTGATCGTACAAGTGTCAAAAGGGAATGGAAGGTTTGTGACCACAGTGTTGTAGTGAGATGCACAAACTGGAGAGAGCAAGCCACGCTCTCGGAAGTCCACATGTTGTTGTTAGGATCCATTGACTCGGTTGCAGCTCATAGCAACCCTCTGCACAACAGAATAAAATACAGCCCGGTCAGGCGCCATGTCCATAATCATTTTTATGCTTAAGCCCACCGCTGCAGCCACTGTCAGTCTACTTCGTCAAGGGTCTTCCTCTTTTTCCTGACCCTCCACTCTATTAAACCTGATGTCCTTCTCCAGGGACTGAGCCCTCCTGACAACGTGTCCAAAATATGTAAGACACAGTATCACCATTTTTTGCTTTCAAGGAGCACACAAACAGATCTGTTTGTTATTTCAGCAGTTTGTGGTACATGCAAATATTCTCCAGCATTACAATTAAAAGGCAGCCATTCTTCTCTCTATCTCTTGCATGCATATGATGCTACTGAAAAAACCATGGCTTAGGTCAGGCACACCTTAGTCATCAAGGGGACATCTTTTCAATACTTGAAAGAGGTCCTCTGAGGCAGATTTTCCGAATGCAATGTGTCTTTTCATTTCTTCAGTGCTGCCTCCATGGGCATTGACTGTAGAACTAAGTACAACAGAATCCGTGACAACTTCAATCCTTTCTCCACTTATTACAGTATGTTTACTGGCCCAGTTGTGAGGATTTTTGCTTTCTTGATGTTAAGTTGCAACCCACACTGAAGGCTGTGGTCTTTCATCTTCCTCAGTGTTTCATATCCTCTTCACTCCCAGCAAGTAAGGTGGTGTCATTTGCATAACACAGGTTCATAATCCAATCCTGAAAACTCGTTCTTCATCTAACACAGGTTGTCAGATTATTTGCCCAGCGAACAGACTGAAAAGGTGTAGTGAAAGGATACAACCCTAACGCACACCCTCCCTCTCTTTAAACCATGTCCCTTCACTCTGTCTGTACAACTGTCCCTAGATCCATATACAGATACTTTAAGAGCACAATTAAGTATTCTCAACAATGTTCTAAACAATTCTAAACAATGTTCCCAATAATTTTTTATAAGCCACATAGTCGAACGCTTTTGCATGGTTAAGGAAACACTGGTAAACACTTTCTTGGTATTCTCTGCTTTCAGCCAAGATCCATCTGATATCAGCAATAATATCCCTGCTTCTACATCCTCCTCGGAATCTGACTTGAATTTATCACAGTTCCTTGGCAATACACTGTTGCAGTTACTTTTCAATGATGTTGAGCAAAATTTACTTGTGTATGATATTAATGATATTGTTCACCAATTTTCCCATTCAGTTGCAACACCTTTCTCTGCAAGGGGCATAAATATGGATCTCTTCCATCAGTTGCCCAGGCAGCTGTCCTCCAAATTTCTTGCCATAGACAAGTGAGCAGTTCCACCATTGCAGCTCTTGGCTGAAATATCTCCTATCAGTTCACAGAACCTTGTTTTTGGCCAGTGTCTTCAATGCAGCTTTGACTTCTTCTTTCAGCACCACTGGTTCCTCACCACATGCTACCTCTTCAAATGGCTGAACACTGACCAGTTCTTTCTGACTGTGAATTCCTTCCATCTTCTTTTAGTGTTCCCTGAGTTGTTTGTTTCCCTGTGGAATCCTTCACTGTGGCAACTTGAGGCTTGAATTTTTTCTTCAGTTCTTTGAGCTGGAGAAATGCAGAATGTGTTCTTCTCTTTTGGTTTTCTATTTCCTACTCTTTGCACATGTCATTACAATACCTTACTTTGTCTTCTTGAGGATGAAAGTCACCAGTTCCATGGAGCCCCAGTAGATGATGGGGGATACCTGGATACTGCTGGATGCCAGTGGCCGTGAGTGCAATCTCACCGACAAGTACACGTTTCTGTGTACGAATGGAATGTCCGCATAGCAGGACTTTGTTCAGTGGAGGGCAGGTGTGTGAACTCTGCCTCTCTGGACTGTCAACGGGCTAAAGCCAAGTGCTGTTGAGTTGGATCTGACTCATGACGACCCTATGGGCTAAAAGTGAAGAGAATTTCTGGCATCTCTGAGGCCTTCAATAGCATGGCCTCAAAAATTCCCAGGGAGCTCACACTTTTAAAGGTGCCAGAAGTTGCCAGGGACAAAAGGGCAGTTCACAGAGTTAAGCTCCCACAGGATCACGTAGTGTTTCCTTCTGCTGTGCACAGGGTTACTGTGAGTTGGAGCTTACCTGACAGCACCTAATAACATAACAGGATAACAGGAATTCATGGAATACCAACTGGGATATTTCAATAAACGGAAGCAGTTTGGAACACCTCACTTGTCTATACCCAGAAATCTGGAGGACCCTACCTGGACAACCAACTACAAGTGATCACTTCACGCACCCACTCCAAAGAAATGTCATCCAACACAACATGAAGATTACTGAAGAACATCGTTAGAACTACACATGAGTAAAATTTTGCTAAGATCACTGTTCTGTGATTAATGAATTTTGTGGGAGGCTTTTCTAGCCATGATCTTGTAAATCCCACCCACGTGAGTGGGCAGAACAGTGTGACAGGGTAATCGAGGCCCACCAGGAGTATTGGTCAGTTTCTCCTCGAGAGAGAGCCCATTTCAGAACAGAGAGGATGATTCTGCCACCACCAAGGAAGAATGGCTTTGAGCTGACAGGACATTCTTCGGGCCTGGGATCACAGGGTTATAGAGCTTTTGGAAGCAGGTGCTAGAGAGAGCTGAGAAGCGGTGGGAAGAGAGACCTGGCAACAGGAGACACCATTATAGGTTTCCCAGTCCACAAAGACAGAAAGCTAAGTACTCTTGAGCAGTGGCTGAAAGCCAGGGAGAGCCTGCCTTTGGGAGGCAGGCAGAGTAGACTGTGTGGAAATATACTATGGAAACCACTTTTGAGTCAACTAGCAGTGGGGAGTAAGACAGAGAGCCTGAGGGCCTCTGTAAAGGGTGACCAAAGCTATCAATAAGCAGGAAGAGATAAAAAGACCCAAGGTTTTATACAACCTTGGGACACTGAGGTAAGTCTCCAAAGAGCTGTGTAAATTTCCTTGTTTTTCAGAAGAAACCACATGGAACCCACTCTAGGCATCCACAGAAAGTCCCACTTCAACCACTACATGTCATTCCAATGAGGGCACCAGAGAGCTGTGATCAGGACCAGGGAACTGAACCAACTAACCAAGGAAATTGCATATGCAAGACCCCATAATAAGTCCTGCTACTAGCGCCAGAGGTCCCTGTGGCAGGAACTGTCAAGATCCTGTAACTATTCAGACTCCAAGTGGCCTGGTTCAGGTTTGGGGAGATCAGGCTAGCAAGTGCAGTCTCTTGATGGGTGAAAAGCTGGGGTCCCTTAGCCCTAGGCATGAGGATGGAACCTTCTTGGTCGCAGAGTTTTACTAAATGAAAGTACCTTGCATAGACAGAACAGGTCAGTCTCCAAGAGTGGAGAAGGATCCAGTACGAAGCCTACACCAATACCAACATGAAAACCAGTGTTGTCAAGTCGACTGCAACTCACAGCAACCCATGTACGGTTCTCTATATTGTTGAGAGTAAGGGGTGGTATCATAGTTGGTAGGGGGAGGTGAAGACACAGCCCTATGTTCTGGTTTTAGGTTTACACGCCAGTAAATGCTTTCTGGGACCCCTCCTGAAGAACATAGTAATGGTATGGACACGGATGGAAACACAGGCTATGTCATTTCTAGGTCATCCTCCTGAGGTCATACACACGTGTGAGCACGTCACAAACTGCCAGGAGGAACTGTTTCATGGGCAATTACTTATCAGAAGCATTGACTGGGCACTGAGTGACATATGATGAGGTGGTCTGTGGTAGCGATCAGGTTCCCTAGCTTTCCCCCTTGAGGAGACATGGGTCTGAAATCTTGAAAGGAATGGAAAGTTGACTTGCTCTAGCCACTTCCTGCTGTTTGAGGTTATAGTCCTGTCTACCCCTCAGACTTGTGTTCCTCAAGTGCCTAGGAGAGAAAACATGGAGCTACCTGATCTGCCACCTGTTTTGCAGGTAGGTACCGGCTGCTATCCTTGTAGGACCAGGAGTTTAACTTGGAGTTGTTTTAGGCTGGAGCCACGTCTGGTATCTTAGAAGCTGGATTCAAGCTGTGTTGTATGTTGTCCTGGACCTGGATAGATTTATGAACATAAAAACAACACTGATCCTTGAGATACAGCAAGCACCTCCTTCAGCTGCTGTTAAAATGTCTAGAGCTCTTCTGCTCTGCAGGGCTACTCCCACGAGAGAGGCCACTTCTTTCTGGAAAAGAAGGGGGGCTTTCCACATCCTCTCCACTCATCTCCAAAAACACGAGCACTTACACTCAGCTACAGCCTTCATTAAAAGTGTAAACAGACTACCTACAGAGTGGGAAACAAGTTTTGGCTACCACACCTCTGATGGACATCTGTCCTCTCTAATCCACAAAATACTGCAAAATAGCAACAAGGAAAAGACAAACAACCCAATTGAAAAATGGGCAAAAGACATACACAGGTACTTCACTAAAGAAGGTGTACAGGGTGCTATCAGAAAATGCAAAGCACAGAATGAAGAAAGCAACTACCAAATGGACATGGCAGCAGATGGTTAGAGACAGAATAGAGATGGCACCCAGTCAGAAGGAAGTCACCAATTCAAGGTACCAGAAGATAAGACTTATCCACGATGATAAGGACCAGAACTAAGTCAATAACTTGTTTACACATTATGATAAAAATTCAGCACTCTGGACTTGGGGTGTGCAATCTCCTCCTGAGAGTCCATGCCCACTAGTCTGCTGATGTGCTCTGACCTGATCCTGGACTTGGTCAGCTTCATCCTCAAAGCCTTGGTTTAAGTCATAGTGGCAGTGTTTTGTTGGTGCCAGAGGCCCTCATGATGTCCCTGCCTGAGTACCTCTGAGACACGGTGCAATCACAGAGTCCCACTCCGGACTCTGCTGACACCTGCAGAGTTAGAGCACAGCCCATCTTCAAATTCATTAGCATGAAACCTGCTTTTAGGGAAGCGGAGGTGACGACACAGTAACACCAAGACTAACCGTGGAGTCCCGGTGCAGCCTGGTCTAAATCTGCGTGTGGTTTTAAATTAATGTAACAAATGCAGCTTTTGGGGGCACTTTGGGGTGCTAGCACCTTTCCTTGTCTGTGCTGGAGTTTTAACAAAAATGTAGGTGTTAAGTGTATTTTTAACCAAGAGATTAAATCAAGCTTAACACTAATGCCAAGCTTCACAGTCACAAATTTCCGCTGTGGTCCCGGATACTTCCCTGGGTGCTCACAACAGTCACTGTCTCCAAACCATAAACAGAACCCAAGATAAAATGGAGCCTGAGACATGAGGTCTTCAGAAACCAGTTTTTGTTTTTTCCAAAGCTCAAGATCCCCAAGGATACCCACAGGCAGCAGCCAGTGTGAGTAACCTCACCTTTCATGAAAGCCAAAATTCAAGATTCCAGAAGAATTCCCTCTATCTCTTTCACTGTGTCCTCCTTTGGGTCACACTCTCACTATGGGTCTTTGATAAAAGATCTTCAATAAGTGGTACTTCAACACCATCTGGTTTGTAAGCTATCACTCTCCTTACAGTGAAGCACGAAGCAGAATAAAAACACTCAACAATTATATTACGCCAACTGCCTGAAATAACCAACAAAACTATGACCCTATGGCCTTCGAATGAGGAAACAAATCTCAGGCAACATGTGTTGATGCATGAGCAGTATCAGCACCCAGTTTTCACGTGCCTCAACAGTAACCGCATTCTCTAAAACCTTCAAATCATGTGACTACAATACAGCAACATTTATCTATAAACCACTCCGTGATAGAACAGGAAATCTAACATTACTCCAACTTGTAAAATCATAGCTCAAACTTCACACATTTTTCTGGTTATGATACTTACAACTCTGCTAGGCTTCCCAATAAGAATTTCTAGTTTGAGAGTTACAAAACTAACCCATTAGTTCAATAATTGAACAGAAAGAAAAACTGCTCCTAAATCTAGAAAATAGGACCTTAAAACATGAGCAGTAAGGGCACAGAAGCCCATGGTATCTGTTCATTTCCTCAGTCACGTGCAGTTACTTCCTGTTCTGCCTGGTCCTACGTCAGCCGCGGTCTTCGAGCCCGTCGTTTCCTCTGTACGAGTTTCCAAAATCTCGAGTCCCTGTCCTCTTCACGTGTCCAATTCCATTTTGGCTGAGATATACTGCTCAAACGTTTTCAGAAAATCAGCAAAGTGAAACTTTATCTGTAGATGACAAAACATAATATGCCCATGATTAACTTATAAAAATAAATACTCCTAAGAGTGAACAGACTTGATGCAAGTTTATTTCAAGGAAAATGCAAACGCCAAATCAAATCTGTCCAGAAAAACTTTATACAATAATATTTCTAAATATAACCATTAACCATATTTTTAAACAACTTCAGCTAGCATACACAATCATCCCAAGGCAAATACCACACAGCCAGGATACAGCATGATCATTTATACGACAAGACTGTCAAGTCTCTGAATACCTAAATAGTGTAAACATCAATTCATCGGTAAATAATCCGAATTTCTGGTTAGAACACCTGGTGTGATGAGGCTGAGTTAAAAAACAAATTCTAGTCAGGTTAGCAACTAAGAAACAATAATAAAATTATGACAGAATATTATGCATTTGTTAGATAATGTTAGGCAAAACAGAAGGGGAAATTACTACCATACATTTGTAACCCAACGATAACCAGGTCCTGCTCTTGCTATTACCCTGTTCCACGTGATTTCTTAAGGAAAGCCCTTCAGCACTTTTCCTTTGTAAAACGACACTCGGGATTTCCCAAGAAGTTTCTGATGTGTCAGGAGTTTACTATAAGCTATCAAGAAACAATACAGAAGTTATTTTGCTAAAGATCATAAAGTGAAAAACCTTAACCTTCTCTTCTATTGTTGCAATTCCTGCAGCTTGGCATTTGACTCAGAAGTCTTATACTAATAAGATGGCAAATGTTTGCCTTTAAGGGAGATTACACAAAGAATAAATTAAACCTTTCTTCAGAAATCAGAGAAAATTTTGTTATTTTAATAACAAAACCACAATTCTTCATTTTCTATTTTATCTACTATTAAAGCTCTTAAAAAGTCACAAATTAAATCGTTCAGCTTTGGTCAGACAAAGAAAACTTCTGACCATATCAAACAAATATTTTTGAATAAATTTTACAGTGTAGCATTTTAAATAGCAAAGATGAACTTACTCATTAACAGACACGTGTGTGTACACACACACAAACACACACACACAAGGTCTCACAAACTCATCATATAAAAACTGCTACATGTGCTATCTGACAAGCAAATCTGCAAACGTCACTGTTCTAAGTGCTACATACCTCACTGCTGAATTATCACTATGGTTACCTTCAAAATACTCCCCTTGGGAAGCTATGCACTGACACCAGCGCCTAGTCCATCCTTCAAAGTAACTTTGGAACTCTTTTACGGGAATGGCTGTCACACACTGTGGCATGGTGGCAAGTTCATGAACGTAAATATATAGTTGTCTGAGCGGTTTTCAGCCAGCAAACAGGTAATTGTATCAGAACACCCTCCCTATTCACCTGATATGGCCCCCATGACTTTCTTTCTTACCCAAAGATAAAGGAAATACTGAAAGAAAGACATTTTGATGACAATCAGGACATCAAGAGTAACCCAATGACAGCTCTGATGGCCTTTCCAGAAAAAGAGTTCTAAAACTCCTTTGAAGGGTGGACCAGGCTCTGCCATCGGTGCAGAGCTTCCCAAGGGAGTACTTTGAAGGTGACCGTGGTGACATTCAGCAATGGGTTACAAGGACCAACAACTGAGTCCGTGAGGTCACCCCACAAAAAGGGCTACAAATCTCACTGCTGAATATCACTATGGTCAACTCCAAAGTACAGCTGAGGGTCCCAGCTGACATCTGTGGTTCCCTTCATGGTCGCCAATTTGTCTTCATCAGACTGTGAAAAAGAATTCTTTGAGGAGGTCTGGACCATGACAACAATCTTTACTGGAAAATGAAAGCATTTGAAAGTGAGGTAGCAACAGCCTGGATAGCAGTCTTCTACGTTCTGCCACTAAGTGAGTTTGGGGTTTAGTTCTTACAGGCCATATATGCCCAAGATATAGCTGGGGACAATCAATCAGCAATGGGGTGTGAAATATTTCCTGTTTTGGTAAGCAGGTCCTTATTCCCTGGCTGCACCCACATGCAGATTTCAAAAGGGTTCTTCCCACAGGGCTTCTGGAATTGGTAGCAAGACTTACTATGTGGTGCCATACTTGGGCAGCTTCCTGCTCCCTTGGTACGATGCCCTGGTCCTGATGGGGGCTCTCTGGTGCTTGCATTGGAAGGGCATACAGCAGTCACCTCTGTCGCATCTGGGCATGCCTCTGAGTTGGGTCTACACAGTCGTCTCTGAAAAACAACAGACAATTGAAGCAACCCATCCCCAGGTGTGGGTGGCAAAATTAAGTTGATGATCACTCTGGAATGCTCCAAGGTGTGGTTACGCTGGCCCTTCTCATCCCCAAGAGTATTAATTGTTAAAAGGGTTAATTGGGATTGTCAAAACTGTAATTGTGGAAGCTGTCAGTATAAGAGGGCAGACGACGGGGGGAGATGCTCCTTGATTAGTCGAGTCCCTGATCCTAAAATTCCTTCCAGGGTTTCCTATGCTGACACCTGTGAGGCTTAGAGTAAGACAATCAACTTCTCCCAGGTGACACACATCAGAGTTCAGAAAGGATAAAGACTAGGTGACTTTTGGAGAATCTGACGAGATTATAACGAAACCGCAGACCACGTAAAAGGTTGGTACCTGACTAAGCTCATCCTTTGGACTCTTTGCTCTATTGAAGTCCTATGGGAGGGAAAAATTGTCCTCCAAATATGAAAGAACCAGGGCTACAGAAGTCAAAGGGTAGATTCTGCTGTCACTGATTACTCATGGGTGGGGCCTTTCTAATCACGGTCTTGTAACTTCCCTACAGTTGACTTGGCAGGACTGTGAACCAGGGTGTAATTGTGGTCTACCTGGACCGTGTGACGGGTCAGCTGTGGTTGGTTTTGCCTTAAAAGTGTGACAACTGCAGAGCCCAGGAATAGGGTGGTACTACCATCAAAAAAGAACAAACAGGATCAGAAAGAGCATCCCACAGGCACAGGATCCCTCTGCTGAGAGGCTCCTGGAAGCACGACACAGAGAGAAAGACAGAACAGTCTGTAACTCTGAAAACTGTAAGAAGCAATGGCATAAAAAACCCAGTACCAGCAGACAGCACGGTGGCCTTCCCAGCCCACAAAGATCAAGCTGAGTGCCCGTGGGCAGAGACTGAGGGCCACAAAGAAGCATGCCAGTCAGTACAGCTTCAGAGAGACTCTCCTGATGGACGAAATGAATCCGGAGTGTTCTTTAGCCTGAATAATAACTGTTACGTCACTAAACACCTGATCACTGTGAATGTGGTCTGTGAGTTCTTTGTGACCACTGCAGTGAATGACTGAACCTAGCTGTCAAGGCTCGGGAGGGATGACTGCTGTCAGAATTGGTAAGATGGCAGAGAGAAGGGTCATATCTGACCCTGCCTCATAAGACTGAACCAGCCTTGGGATGTTGATCTGGATCCTCCTGACCCTCATGAAGTTGGTGGAGGTCAGACACTGCTCCCACGTCATTTCCCAATCATTGAAAAGTGGCTGCACCAGCATATCGACAGGGAATGGCTAGAATTTCACTTAGAACAGGATGTAGAATAAACGATATTACTGCTGATGTTCGAGAATCCTGGCTGAAACCAGAGAAGACCAGGAAGATGTTTACCTGTGTTTAACCAACCATGCAAAGGCATTCAGCTATGTGGATGGTAACAAATTATGCCTAACACTGCCAAGAATGGGAATTCCAGAACACTTAACTGTGTTCATAAGGAACCTTTAAAAAGACATAGAGGCAGGCATTCAAACAGAACAATGGGATGCCACACGGTATGAGGCCCGGAAAGCTACGTGTCTCAGACTTGTACCCTTTCACTAATCTGAGCTGTACACTGAGGAAATAATCCAAGAAGCTGAGCTATCTGAAGAAGAACACAGCACCAGGTTTGGACAAAGGCTCCTTAACACCCCATGATACACCAACGACACAGCTGAACTGGGGCAAAGAGAAGAGGACTTGGAGAGCATACTGATGAAGATGAAAGATGACAACGAGAAAACAGAAGCCCTGGCAACTGGACCAGTAAGAAACACTTATGATGAATGGACAAACTACTCAAGTTGTTGAGAATCTGCTTGCATCCACAAACAATGTCCAAGGAAGCATCACTCAGGAAACCAAAGGATGCACCGCACTGATCAAACCTGCTGCAAAAGATTTCTGTCAAGTGTGAAAAGTAAAGATGTCATTAGGCATTAGGGCATGTCTGACTGAAGTCACAGTGTTTACAGTCACCTGATATTCATGGGAAAGCTGCACAACAAATAAGGAAGACCCAAGAATAACTGATGCCTTTGAATTTTGGAGTGGCCCGAGTATACTGCATGCAGCATGGACTGCCAGAGTAACAAACAAATCTCTCTTGGAAAGAAAACAGTCAAACTGCCTATTAGAAATCTCACACACTTTGGACCTGTAATGAGAATGGGGCAGTTCCTGAAGTAGGATATTATGCTTCTGTCAGAGGGTCAGTGAAAAAGAGGAAGGCCCTGGGCAAGAGGGACACAGTGGCTGCTAAAATAGGACTGGGAGGAGGAGCATGCTGTTGTGCAAAGGCTTGCTAGGAGCCAGAAGGGATTCGATGGCACCTAGCAACAACAATAAATGCTGGAAATGACTTTTAAGGAAGACCTCGCTGTCTGGTTGTGCATGCAGAGGACTGAACTCTGACTTCTAGAACTTCCACTGCACTGCGCTTTCCTGTTCCAAAAGATGACTCAGCAGTGTCCACGCATACTGGTCACACAATCCCACAGTGCACTGAGCTTACGAATTGGCAGGTTTTCATTTCCTCCATGTGGACACTGGGAAAGTATTCAGTCTCACACTAGTTACCACAGAGGCAGGTGTGGGCTCTACAGACCTGCAAACACAAACCCAATCAAAACTATTGCCATCAAGTTGATTCTGACTCACAGGAACCCTACAGACAAGAGTAGAGCTGTCCCATAGAGTTTCCAAGAGTCGGTTGGTAGATTCAAACTGCTGACCTTCTGGTGAGCAGCTACGCTCTTAAGCACTTCAGCACCGAGGCCCTGTATGCAAATTAATCTTTAAGAACAAAGTTATTTGAAAACTTGCTATAATTCTGTGGTAATGAAGAAAATGCTTCACTGATAAAGTTAATCAAGTAAAGGATCTTTCAATAACGAGGTCCTATTTGGACACCTCACAGAGGCTGTCTTTGTGAAGTTACAACACCCATGTTTATCATGTTTTTGATTAATCTTGACAAACAGCAAAACCTACAAGGTTTTCTAAAGGAAACCAATGTTTTAAAGGACAGAGTAGCAGGAACAGCCGCTTGGGGACCACAGTTTCTGGGGATATCTAGGCTAATTAGCACAATGAAGTTGTTCTGAGAAAATGTTCCACATACCACTTTGGTGACTGGCGTCTGGCCTCTTGAAACCTACCAAGTGCCCATGTAAGTGGCATCAACTACTCCCAATCCACCTGGAGAAGTGGTGAACAAAGGACATCAAAGACAAGAGGAAAACAGAAACCCAGCATACAAAAGGGGTCACGTGATCCAGAGACTTCAACAGCATGAGAGAGGACTGGATGGTGCCTGGCCACCACCGGTGGCTGCCCTGACGGGCAACACAAGGTAAAGTCCCTGATGTAGCAGGAGAAAGGTGGGTGTGCAAACAAGAATTCTACTAACAGACCACGTTATCAAAAAGTGTACATTTGATGGTCCATCAGACAAACGGTCCCCTAAAGATACGGCCCCCACACTCTCTGTTAGCCCAGAGCCCAAAAGAGGACCAAAGACAACTCCTGAAATGAAGACTGAACTGTAAGACACAGTGTGATGCTGGCAAAGAGGATGCTTCTTGGCTTAAACATATACACAAGGCTGGCTGAGCAGTTCCTCTTCAGAGGTGAGAGGACAGAGTGGACGGGTACAGAAGTTCGTTGAATGGATATGGGAAATACAGGGTGGAAAGAAAGAGTGCGCTGTCACAGGGTGGTTGGGGTGAGAGCGGTTAGGGTTGCCCAGTAATGTTGTGTTTGGGGTTTTACATGGCAAATTGACCTGGACTGCATACTTTTACTTACAGGACAATAAGAGATTTAAAAAGAGAGAGACAGAGTCAATTCCAAAGCAGAGAAAAGATCTTACCAGCAATAAGGAAGAACACCCAGGAGCAGAGAACCATCCTTGAGATCTGGGATCCCAGCACTAAGGATCCCCTGGAAACAGGAGACAGAAAGATCAGGATGTTTGGCAAAAGCAACAACAGTAGGAGACTGTTGCAGGCTCTGCGGCCCAGAGAGGAAGAGAGCTTGCTGGTGGAGTAGGGTGCCTCTGGCAATCATCAGCACCTGAGTTCTATGTGAGATGCAATGAATTACTGAAACTGGTAGAGGAAGTACAGAGTGCCGCGAACGGACAGGTGGTGTCAGAACTGGCCAAGATGGATGAGAGAAGAGACAAATCTGAATTCTGCCTCGCAGTCATCTTCTGAACCATTTAACATCTATTTTATCACATCCATTACTTTCCTGATCCACAACCAATCTCTGTACCCAGGCCTCCTCATATTCTTCCTGACATTCTATCTACCACGCTCCCGCGTGATGTCCTTCATTCACTGTTGATGTTTCCAAAAATCTATCTGGAGTCCAGGAACTGGAGTGTTCTATTTTAAATCTCAGATACACTCTGTCCTATCTTTGCTGAATACCCAACAGTGCCTGTCTACTGGGCTTAAAAAACCCAGAGTAGTCAGCACAGTTCTAGAGGACCTGCTGCTATAGCCTCCACCGAGGCTCACACCACCTCCAAATCCCAAACCATGGTTTTTTTTCACTGCTTCAGTCATCCCTGAAATTCATTAAGGAATACAGATACTGAGTGCTCTGCTCCCTCAGGGATTTACACATTAATGTTTCCCAAATGATTCTTTCCATCCTGATCCATCTCAGATGTCATCAGTCCTACTCAACCATGTATGGAGCTGAATCTAACTAAGTTTTTGAATCTTTCCTTAAATAATCCACAATTTATCCTGACTCTCAGCATGAGTCCTTTTAGTAAAGCTATTAGATGTCTCTGGTTTTTCATTATTTATTTAAAACTGTCTTCCACGTGAGACAGTAAACCTATGGACAGAGTGACTCTCTGTGTATTGTTTTCTACTTCTTTCTGGCCTGTGACACTGACCACTGAGGACACACACAGATTATCACCTGTTGCATGTACTCTTGGGAAACCCTGGTGGCGAAGTGGTTCAGTGCTACATCAACTAACCAAAAGGTTGGCAGGGCAAACCCACCACATGCTCCTTGGAAACTCTATGGAGCCATTCTACTCTAATCTATAGGGTCACTATGAGGCAGAATCGACTTCATGGCAAAGAGTTTAGGCTTTTAGGGTATACACTCCTGAGCAGTACTATCCAAATGAAGCTTTCACTGAGGCATACAGGTTCTCTTTCTGAACAGTGTAAGAAGGCAGACACTTGCCCTACACGGCTACCAAGCACTTAAAATGTGACTAGTGTAACTAAGGAACTCCACTTGTTCTTCTGAATCAGAAAGGGTGTGCATGTTGCCATCACGACAACCCAGAACTTCAGAGCCTGGTTCTTGCAAGCCTGTCACACAGGATATAGAGCTTGTAAAGGGAACACGCAGTCCAACTGCTTTGTGTTGACATTATGAAGGTCTACCTCAACTGGCAGGAGGGGCACCATCAGAGAAGTTGACATCTGAAGTGAGACCATCAGATGCCTAAGGTTACAATGTTGTCTTCAATCAGAGGAAATACCTAGAGCAAAGGGTGAAAGTCAAAGAACATCTTCACTTCAATGAAAGGCCTTAAAACGTGCACTGTGCCTCATGACATGGGCCTCTGGATCTCACCCAAACAGTTCTTCTACCTGCATTTTACCAGGCATCAGTTTCCTTCACAGAGATAGATATCTAAGGAGGAAAGAGCCTCTCTTCTTCCCAAGATCCCGGTGGATCTGTAGATATCATTTAGAGGAGGAACAATCAGCTAATACTCCACAAGACATTTTCTAGATCCAGTCTCAAGGTGTTGTCAGGGTGGGGTAGAGCCACAGGTAGACGACGTGGGATGCTGCTTCCAAAACTCCTAAAATGTGGAAGCGGTTTTAGAATTTGGTAATGCTTAGAGCCTGGGAGACTTTGTGTGTGCCTAACAGGAAAAGCCTAGATTGTCAAAGACAAAGCTGAGGAGGCTCCAAAGAAAGTGAGGATGGCCATACATCAATTCTCACTCAGTTGTAGAGAACACACGGGATGTCAGCAAGAGAACATTGCTAGAAAGATGCATGCTAAATGTGCTTAAAAGAAAATGACAAACACAGGGTTGGTCAGCGGAAGAAAACAGATGCTTTTTACACACAAAGAACTTGTCTGAATTACCTTCAAATGTTCCGTGGCAGGCAGACTTTTAAGTGATGGATTTCCATAATTAGCTAAGGAGGTTTCTCAGGAAGATCTTAAAGGTGCAGCATGGGATCTCCTTGCTGCCTAGAGTGAAAAGTGAGGAGAAAGAAATGGACTTAAAAATGAACTGTGTAAAATTAAAACAGAACTTAAAGACATGGAAACTTCTGCTATACAAAGGACATGTAGTCTAGAATTTCCACCAAGCATACGGCTGCACCATCTTTTGAAAAAGAGATTAAGCCAGTCACTGATGATTCTAACCAACTACCAGAGCAGAAATTGCATCAGCTAAGCCATAAGGGGACAGAGAAGGAACAAAAGGAAACCTCTTTGATTTCCATAGACAGGGAACTGGTCAAAGGAGTTACAACCCTTGACTTTCAAGAAAAGCACAGGGCCATGCTTGGAGCACTCCAAACATCAGCAGACATGCTGGAAGGAGCACGGGAAACAGGCAGGGCTGCTTTCAAAGTATAAAGTTGCAGCCTCTGTTTTAGTTATCTAGTGCTGCTTTAATGAAAATACCACAAGCAGATGGCTTTAAAATGAATTTTTGTTTTTTAGATTTTTATTATGATTAAGTATACAATCCAAGTCAATTTTGCACACCCGCCTCTGTACAACTCTATCTGCTCTGCCTAACCTGTGACAGCACACTCCTCCTTCTCACTCTTTACTACTAGTATTCTCCCAGTGAGGACCTGTGCCCTCCTCTCCACCTTTTCCTCTCTCCTCTACAAAGAAATCGGTAGTGCAGCCTTCTAGAAATGGGTAACGCCATAAAGTGCACACACCACATGCTCACTCTTGGTCCCCAAATCCAGTCCATTCTTAGTCTGAAGTGTTGACCTCAGTGCTGGTCTCAGGTCTGGGGCAGCAGCAAGTCTAGGGACCATGTTCCCAGGGGACCCTCCGGGTTTTCAGACCATCACTCTGGTGTTTTAGTAGAGCTCTTCCCCTGCACACCTCTTTTTCTCCTGTTGTGTCAGGGACTCTACATTGTGTTTCCTATCAAGAAAAATCTTACTGGTCATGTACAGCAAGCTAAAAGACCAAATTCAGGGTGACAGTTCATGCGGGCGGCTTTCTCTGCTGGCACTGGAAGAAGCTCCTCGTCCTCCATGTCCCTCTGGACTGGAACCTTCTGAGGCACAGGGACCCCGGGCTTTTCCAAAGGATGTGCTCAGCTCCTGCCACTGCTTTTTGGTTGCATGAGATCCCCAAATGTTACCCTGCCTCCCTCCCTGTTATATTCCAAGAGGCCACACCAAGCCACAAGACAATCCCACACATTAAGTCCTGTCCCACCAACTCAACTGCAGCCCATCCACCCTCATTAACATCAGAGAGGCAGGATTTACAACAGGAAGGACATTACACAACACCAGGAATCTCTGCCCAGCTAAATGGCTACAAAGATCTGGGGGGCGGAGGGGGCGATACAATTCAATCCATTACAGCCTCCTACGTTTTAAAGAGTCAGATCTTCATCCACTCAGTTCTGGGAGATGGGATCACTGCCCACACCTCAGGGGACAAGGCTGTCATGCGCAGAGGGCCTACTGGAGTTCAAGGCATGAATCTGCCACTGACATGGACTAGGAGAACGGGATTCCTCAAACCAACGGGCTGCAGGTGCCATCCTAGTGGGCCTGGAAGGTGTAGCTGAATCCCAGAGCCTAGGGCCCTCCACCCAGAATCCAGAGAGCATGGCACACACCCAGAGTCTGTACAACAGGGATAATGTCCAGATGGTACCAAACAGCACAGGATTATTTTGTAGCCTTGACAGCTAAAGTAAATTGTTCTGCTGGATTTTGGACTTGCTTGGTGCCCACTATCCTTTCTTTTCCTTCAATTTCTCCCATTTGGAAGGGAAATGTCTACCTGTTGCACCACTGTATTTCAGAAACAATCTTTTAGATTTCACAGGCCTACCGATGCAGAATTTGGCCCCTGATAAAAGATTCCTAAAGTCTCAAATATGATTGATAGAGATGATTCAGAAGATGCGATTCCAGTCTTTGAGTTGATTTAAGACCACTCAGATAACGGGATGGGGTAACTGTGTTTTGTATGTTGCCAGGACATGAATTTGGAGGCCACGGTGAGGAAGAAAACCCTTATGGCATAGTGGTTAAGTGCTACGGCTGCTAACCAAACACTGAGCAGTTGAAATGCACCAGGCACTCCTCATAAGCTCTACGGGTCAGTTCTACTATGCCCTATAGGGTTCGCTATGTGTTGGAACTGATTCCACGGCAGAGGTTGTTGTTGTAAAGGGGGGAATCTTATGGACTGAACTGTGTTCCCCCCCAAATCTGTGTTGTCAACCTTAGCCTCTATGGTATGGTTATGAGCCTATCTGCAAATGGGTCGTCTTAGTTACGCGAATGATGCAGGATCAGTGTAGGGCATTATCTTGAGTCAATCTTTTTTGAGATATTAAAGGGATTAAATAAGCCAGCCAGAAATCAAAAATCGGAAAATGGGGTACCAAGCCACATGAAGATCACCCAAGGACAGAAGCTCAAAGAAACAAAGACCTTCCACCACAGCTTGCAGACACACAGCTTTTTCCTAGAGCACCAACCAAACTCAGCCTTCGAACCGCCTAAATGGTAAGAAAAGAAACGTGTTTGTTCAAGCAACCCACTTGTGCTCTGTCTGTCACAGCAGCATCAGAGAACTAAAGGGACCCTACTGGCACAGTGGGTAAGGGCTCAGCTGCTAATCACAAAGTCAGCAGTACCAATTCGCGAGTAGCTCCTTGACAACTCTACGGGGCGGTTCTACTCTGTCCTACGGAGTCCCTACGAAATGGGTACAACTCAAGGGCACTCAACAATGACAAATAACTAAATAAAACACTTTTGTAGCAAGGTTCACAGGTTCACAGAAGGGCCAAATAGTGGAAATAACTCAAATTCCCATCTGCAGATGCATGGATAAATAACTCCATATAATGGAAATGAAGTTTTCATAAATGCTACAATATGAACCTTGAAAATACTAAATGAAATAAGTCAGACACAAAAGGACAAATATCCTATGACCCTACTTGCATGAAACACCTAGAATAGGCAAGTGTATAGAGACTGAAGTTTATTAGTGGACAAACCACACCCACTGCCGTCGAGTCAGGTCTGATTCATAGTGACCCTATAGATCAGAGCACAACTCCCCCCTAGGGTTTCCAAGGAGCGCCTGGTGGACGTGATGCCGACCCCTTAGCAGATGAGGCACACATCACCACCAGTGTTTCTTTACTAGTGGTTACCAGGAGCTAAATGGAGGGAGGAAGTGGAGTTATAGCCGCAGTGGAAAGGGGTTTCTGCTGAGGATGATGGAAAAGTCTGGACACTGGTATTGGTGATGGTTCTACACACAGCGAGAGTTAATATTGCTAAATAGGGAAAAAACCTTCAAAAAGAAAAAAGATGTTACATATATTTTACCAAACACACACAAACGCAGATTGGAGTGACATGAACATTAAAACACGATCAAGTAAATAAATAAAGCAACTTAGTGTCTTGGATTCAGTGTGTTAACTAAAACGAGGAGAATCTAGACACTACTGATAACAAAGAGAGGAAAGTGGGTATTTCCAAACTTTCATGCCCACCTTAGGCTGTACTCACCTATGAGAAACTACAGCGTGCAAATGCACTTCACAAGGTCATGAAATCTCGGTCACCTTCTTAATGTGAAAAAGAGAACTACTTCTAGGTTAAAAAAAAAAAAAGAAAACCTGAGAGTTGTAATTTTACACAGATTAAAACAAAAAAGAGATTACATTAACGGCATTTGAGCTAGCAATCATTTCACAAACTTGACATTTAAGACACTTTGCTCTTTTGAAATAAAATATATACAGTTGCTCCTTCACCTTCTGGTGTTAGTTACCCAGGAGCAGATTTCAACTGATGGTCACTGCATGTGTGCAGAGGACAACTTCTCCACATGGTTTTCAAGGCTGGGACTTTTGCTAACAGATCACCGGGCTTGTCTTCCAAGACACAGCTTGGGTTTGAAGTCATGACCTTTCATCTAGTAATCTTAACCATTTGCGCCTTCCAGGAACTCCCTACTTGGCTCTTTATGGTCTATATGTTCTCCTATTTTCTTATACTTACATTCCATAGATTGGAAAAATGTGTTTAGGACCTTCATTCTACATTACACTTAGTTTCAAAGGAAATATATTCTCTCTAGTCATCCTACAGATGCCACACATTGTTTACTCACCTTAAGTGTTACTTCTTTATGTTCAAAATTCTAAACTACGATTCTAACCAAGTTGCACATTTCCCATTTACGTAAGGAAGGGTTGTGTAAAATCATTATTACAAATTGATGAGGTACCATTTGCAGTGATGCGGTGTGGCTGCCAAACAATCAGTGAATCTGTCTCAGAAGAAGTAAACTTGAACGCTCCCTAGAAGCAAAGATGACAAGACTGTATCTCACATACTTTGGCCATGTTATTGTCAGAGATCAGTCCCTGCAGAAGACCATCATGCTTGGTAAACTACAGAGAGATGGCTTGATACAGTAGCTATAATGGATGCAAGCATAAAAAAATGACTTTATAAAGCCACAGGCCAGTCAACGTTTTGTCATATTGCACATGGGGTCACTAGGAGTTGCAAACTCAAGAGACAGTAATTTAATAATGTGGGGCTGACCCTCAAGGATCTACTCAAGTACTGTGATTTGTTCTGGGGTTCAATCACTGACCTTTCAATCAGCAGCTGAGTGCATCATCATAGCGTACCACCAAAGGTCCTCTTTATAACATATACCTCCCATCTGGCCCTCATTCTTATATTTACTATTATGAAATTGGCAATATGAATGACTTTAGCTCCAAGAAGCCTTCAACCTAATAGCAAAAACTGTGGTTGAATCACCAGGATCCAAGCTGGCTAAGATCCTGTCTCAGTTAACCACTAAATTCTCTGACAATCACTGGGTGTTTGATCTTGATAAATCCCTCATCGGCCACATTATACTGCATCTGCAGACCAGGGAGGAATGGCCATATCGTTTTTCACATAATCACGATGAAAATGTCTGCTTTATAGCCACAGGAATGCCAGGAAACGTGCCTGTTATTTGCCTCCTGAATTTGGGATAAATTTGAGATAGATACGGGGAAAGATGCAGCAGTTGGCTTCTGGGAAGATTACAGCCTTGGAAACCCTATGGGGTAGGCTACTGTCCTACAGGGTTGTTATGAATCAGATTTGACTTCAGGGCAAAAATTTTTTTAAACCTTTCGAAATCCACCTACTTATTTTCAACTTATGGTTTAAATGCATATCTTAAACACCTATAACCATTAAAAGAAAAGATATATACAAACCTTATCATAATCTTATTTTCTGTATGAACAGCAACACTCAAAGTGCTACAGCGCACCAGACAGGGTGGGCGCAGGGCATTCAGAGTCTGGCCAAGCGTCCTGAGCTTCCCGACTGCATTTATCAACAAATGGCCAAGTGAAGCTGATTCTGCTGACCTGAAAAACCACTTTTACTGAGCTAGAGTCCCACGATTTTACCCGTTATTGCACCCAGAGGCACTGTGCCACCCACCTACCATGCATCCAGCCTGTGGTAGTTAAGACAGCTGGTGTGTCCAGTGGCCTGAAAGCCACAAGGCGGCCGTTCAAGAAAGACGTTGGAGGGAGCTCCCCCCATGGAACACTCACCCCCCAGGAACCTTTCCCCTCTACACAGTCCAGCTATGGCACGGCCCATGGCTCTCGAAGGGCAGAGAGCCAGGAAGGTGTAGAAAAGCGGGAGCACAGCCTCCAGGTCACTGGGCTGTACTTGCTGCTGGACCAAACAAAACACACAGAAACCTAAAACCTCCCTCACACATGAGCAGCCGTGGGACCCAGCATGGCTGCCAGCCCCTTGACTTCCGCTTCCGGTTTTTAGCACAGCTTTCTTGCAACCTCGGGGCTCCGGACGTGGACCCAGAGGGCTCCACCTAGTGGCCGTGGAGTTCAGTGCCTTTGCCTTGGACTAAGGATCCATCGGCTGATGGCTTGACTGCCTCTGTAAACAAAAGCCTGAGTTTTCTGAAATGCCTAAAACTTAAAAGACAGTTCAGAATGCAAAGATTTCTAATATGCTTGGGGAGCAAAGGAAGATGTATTTGCATACTTGTCCAATTGAAAGTTAATATCTACCTCTCATACGGATTTTTCAGTCTTTAAAATTCTTTAAAGTGCCTCCTTTGGCTTCTCTTTCATGGTTTGTCTTCTCTTGCATACCACGTGTCTTTCCTTAGGAATAGACCACTGACTTTGCTAACCCAGTCTGAACGCTGCAAGAGCTGAGGACAATTGAGAGGGGTGCTTTCCAGGAAGAGAGGCAGGTAAGCACTGTTCTTTCTGATGGTAAACGGTGAAGTCCTTTTGAAAACGACTACTAAAAACAAATTTTCCTTTTTTCTCAGGTACACACATGTATAACAAGTTCATAACGTGTACTCATCTGAAATAGTCAATGCCTCAGTTTTGACATTTGGATATATACTTACATAACCTCAAAAGGGCCCATTTTATGGGAATTTGCATAAAATGGGAATTCCAGAACAATTGTGCTTTTAAGGAATCTGTACATGGATCAAGAGGCAGTCATGCAAACAGAACAAGGGGACACTGTATCACTCCAAGTCAGGAAAGATGTGCGTCAGAGTTGTATCCCTTCTTCATACCTTTTTAATGTGTACGTCCAGAAAATAATCGGAGAAGCTGGTTTCAACAAAGAAGAACAAGGCATCAGGACTGGACGACGACTCACTAGCCTTCATTACACAGGCAACCACCTTACTTGCTGGAAGTGAAGAAAACTTGAAATACTCACTGATGAACATCAAAGACCACAGCCTTCAGGATGGATTGCACCTGGTCATGGATTCACTGTGTTCCCTCAAAAATCTGTGGCAATTTTGCTGTGCCATAATTCCTGGTACTGTGTGATCTGCCTCCATGTTCCTGCCTCTATAATATTGATAAGTTGTGTTAGCACAGCAAGATTCAATGTGTAAGTTGGTTTTGTGGCTTGAGGTGCTCTCTTGAGATCTAAAGGAAAAAATCTAGCAGAGAGAACTGGGAACCTCACACTATCAAGAAAGCAGCACAGGAAGAAGAGTGCATCCTTCACAACTGAGGTTCCTGCACCAAGATGCTCCCCAACCAAAGACTGATACAACACAAGAACTTTACTCCAGAGCTGACAGAGGGAAAGCCCTGTCCCTGAATGTGGCCTTGTAACTGATTGGACTGTGTAAGAATGAACCTTTCTCTTTGAAAGCCATCCACTTTGTGGTATTTCTGTTAGTAAAGCACAAAACATCAACATCAAGAAAACAAAAATCCTCGCAACTGGACCGGTAAGTAACATTGTGATAAACGGAGAAAGCACTGAGGTTGTCATAGATTTCATTGTACCTTAGCTTTTTCTTCTTCTTTCCCAAGTTCCACACCTTGGTTATGGATTGAGGAATCCTATTCTAATGAGAGGCCAAACCTTTGCCTTTAAGGGAGAGTATATACATAAAGAATAAATTAAACTTTTACACAGAAATCAGAAAAAAAATTGTCATTTTAAAAAGGAAAGTTTTGTTTTATATGCTATCTAATATTAAAGCTCTTCAAAATCTCATGAATTGATAAACTTTTGTCTGACAATGCAAACTTCAGACCAGATCAAATAAATATTTTTCAATAAATCTTATAGTGTAGTACCCCTTTAAACAGCAAAAATGAACTTACCCATCAACCCACACAAAAACGACATGGAAAGCAAAAGTATATTAAGTGAAATTATGATAAATATCTATTAATTTAATACCAGTAACTTACCTGAAAGGTTTTGGAGATTATGTTAAGCCTGTAATTGAAAGAAAGCTTGTCTCAACAGTCCAAGTCTTTACTCAACTTTTACTACGTCCCATATTTTGCCCAGTCTAGGTTCCATCAACTGGCTTTGGAAATCACAGTCTCTCTGGTCAGCTGACCAATTCTTTTCTTAGGGCTGAAAAATTTTTACAGGCCATTTCAGATGTGTCTCAAGCTTCCCCTGCAACAGAGAAAACTTGTTTACAGCTCTTTCACAATTTGGATTCACCCAATTTCAGATAATTATAATCCAGTGCCGTTGAATCAATTCTGACTTATAGCAACCCCATAGGACAGAGTAGAACTGCTCCACAGAGTTTCCAAGGAGCACCTGGTGGATTAGAACTGCCCATCTCCTGGTTAACAGAGTAGCACTAAACCACTATGCCACTAGAGTTTCCTTGGATAATTATAGACAGTAGCAATTCTTGTTCGTATTTGTCTTAAAAATGTCTCTACCTAGTAGGAAAGGGTCTTTCAGAAGCTGTTCTGGAGCTATACCACTTCAGAGGCTGGAGAACAGGGAGGGGTGATCTTGCCCTGCCCTCATTCCTTTGACTCATAAAAGATACATGCTTCAGTTGATCTAGGAGTTTTGAAGGGCAAAGGATAATTTATTTCCCTTTCACTTTTATGCAACTATTACTTTAAGACAAACATGCCTTTTATCTTGTCTAGGACCTTCAACCAAGGTCTGTAAGTTAGTCTTTGCAGTTCAGTCACAGTTATTTTCTTGATCTACTCAAAATTCTGCTTTCTTAGCCACCTCAATTGGAAACCCTGGTGGCGCAGTGGGTTAAGTGCAGCATCTGCTAACCAAAAGGTCACCAGTTCAAATCCACCAGGCTCTTCCTGGAAACTCTATGGGGCAGTTTTACTCTGACCTCTAGGGTCACTAGTAGTTGGACCTGACTCGACAGCAGTGGGTTTTTATCCATCTCAATTGGCTTAGCCAAGATCCTTCCCCACCCTGATTAGGAGGATTTGGGCATGAAAGATTTCTTTGACATGTGGAACGAGCTGTCAGTTTCCAAGAATTTCAACCAGAAATATCCTAAAATCAGACAGGGGGCGTGGGGGGATTCTTCTACAAGTAAAGCTTATACTGGCCATGACTCGACAAGACAGGGAAGTCTGAATAAGACATATACGACAAAGAGACTTAAGAAACACTTAACAGAAAAACATTTCTTCACAAAAACAGAGACAGTGCAAATGATAGTAGGAAAAATAAAATCAAGTCCAGGGTTAAATTGGCCAAAGTTGCAACCCGAGGTCAAACTTTTGACGTTTTCCACACACAACAAACACTCTGCCTACCTGACTAACACAATCTTTCAAAACTTTTTACAGAAAATTACAAACCAGGGGTCTCTGCAACTGAATAGAAACTTGCCCAAAATACTGAGTAGCTGAAAAACAGGCTTATGGACAGAAGGCCGTATGAAAAGTAAAGCTGGTTGGGCAGAAAAAGTTTAAAAGTAGTCCCCTGGCTCTACCCAAGGGCCCAGGAGGTGGATGACCCACACAATCAGAAACTAAGGTGGGGTCACAGTGAATGGGGGAAGAGGGAGTCCCCACCAAGTGCAGAAAAATGAGAGGCGTCAGTCTTGGCAGCTGCTTATTTCTCCACTGCGGGCAAGTGAATATCTCCAGGACAGACACAAACGGTGTCAGTCAGAGGTGAGGACAGAGATGACAGAAAAGGAATGGTCCAAGAAGACAGAGTACCAGCAGATTCTTTTCTCCAGGATGAGGGCAACAGTGGCCAAGAATGGAGTGGGGTGAGGGGGTCTGATCCTATCCACAAGGCTTTATGGATGTCTCCTGCCTGTTACCAAAAGCCTAGGCCTTCCAGGACTTTTCCCTAGGACTTATTGCAAAATTGAAACCCAAAGACAAAGCGGGCCAAGACAATTGAGGGCTATCAGTCCCTGGCCCTCTATTCAAAAAGAGAGGCCACAAACCCATGCATCCAGGGCTTTCTAAAGAGAAGACCAAACACAAGGGAAAAAGGGGACTAGTTGTACCGTGGAGGAAGGAGAGACAGGTAAGTTTGAAAAGCAAAGAATAAAGACTTTCTTGTTCCTTTACCTGTCCAGAACCCAGAGTAGTCACACATCTTTGGACAAGGCTTGGAGTCACAAATGTCTGGCAACTGCTTGTCTGGTCCTTTCAATGAGGTAGCTTGTCCATATTCATCCTTCAGGGTCAGGGGTCTTTCATTGTGGACACAGGGAAGCTTAAATATGATAAATCTGGAACGATGTTCAGACCCACAGCGGGAGTTCATGATTATGAAGAAAAATGTTCAGAATAAACTTGAGGCCAGGTGGAGCCATCCAAAGGTTATCAATCAGACACGAACCACATGGACATAGATGAAGCACAGAAACCCTGAGGGCATACTAGTTAAGTGTTGTCTGCTAACCAAAAGATCAGCAGTTCAGATCCACTAGGTACTCCTTAGAAACTCCATGGGGCAGCTTGACTCCCTCTTACAGCGCCACTATGAGTTGGAATCGACTTGACAGCAGTGGGATTGGTTTTTTGTTTTTTGTCTAGACCATGGAGGAGGGTACTGCAGCCATCCTAGTGAGAGATGTTGGTGGCCTGCACGAAGACTGAGGGAATGCACACACACTGAATACAAGGACCTATGAAATATTCGGGAGGCAGAAGAGATAGCCTGTGGTGACGATGGATATAGGAGGTGACAAATAAGAAGCACCAAGGTTGGAACATCAGGCTCTGTCTTTGGTCACAGGGTAAGGAGCAGTTTCAGGGATGATGAGGACTTCAGAGTGGCCATGTTGGGGCCAAGCAGTCGAAGTAATGTCCCAGGAGGGGAGTGGGCAAGGGGTATGGATTTGGACACCCAGAGCTGGTCAGCAGAATCCACAGAAATGGATGAGTTCACTCAGCAAATTAAGAACAACACAGGAAGAGTTTGATACAAATAATGGTAGAGAAACAATTTCATTATCAATTAGAGCCTGAGGCCTTTCTTTCTTGTGGGCTCAGCTGTCAGGACAGGTGACATAGCGGATGCTGGAAGTCACAGCTTCTGCAGAAGAAACACCAGAATGGAAATCTAAGGAGAATGCTCTCTAAGAATACGCCAGTGCCTAGTAGGGATGACGTACTGTCCTAGCCATGTGGTGCTGCTCCAACAGCTGGCTTTTCAAAAGAGAAATTTTATTCTGCCAGTATACAGTAGACTACAAGTCCAAATTCAGATCCAGTAGAAGACTTTCACTGTTGGCTCGGCAACGAGGTCTTTGCCTTCACTTTTCCCCTGGCTGGGGAGTATCTAAAGCATAGGGACCCAAGTTCCTTCTCCAAGCATGTGCTCTGCTCCTCCCACTCCTTCTTGTTGCTATGAGGTCCCCAAATCTCTCTGCTGGCTTCTTCCTTTTATATCTCAATGGATTGCCTCAAAGCACAACACAATCATACACACTGAGTCCTGCCTCACCAACACAACTGTCACCCATCCTCCCTCGTGAACATCACAGAGGCAAGGTTTATAGCATATAGGAACATCACACAGTATCAGGAGTAATGGTCTAGTCAAATTGCTACACACATCTTTGGGAGGACACCACTCAAACCATGACAGGCACTAAGGATGGGAATGTACAGTTCTCTGTGACACTCTCAGCCCAGAAACAGAGCATCAGCCTCAAGCAGGTGGGCAAAGAAGAGACTGTCATTATCCCCAACTGGAGCCACAATCTGCGCATGTCTACTGTAGGACCATTTCCTTTTCTGACAGTAAGTAGAGGTGGGGGAGGGACTGGCAGGTCCAGGAGCTCCTATTGTTCAGGAGATGTAGAGTGGCACCCCATTACAGGGTCTGCAGTGCTCACTGGACCTGGCCAGATTCATTACCATAAAAAGAACACTGTTCCTCCAAGATACAGGCAGGTGCTGCCCTCAGCTGCTGTTAAAAGATCAAGGACATCAAAGAGGGACACTACCACCTGCTAAGACCGTCGGCAAGGGGGCACGCGTCAGAGTCAAGTTATCCCAGCACATCTTCATGGGCAAAGACGTAGATGATGAGAGTCAAAAACAGCCCACAGACATCCTCCAACCTCCTGACACCAGACTTAGAGATAAAAATCATGAAGGATCACCATAATCCAAATATTTTAATGCTGTTGCAAGTTACAGAGAATAACCTCATCTTTGGTATAGTGATGGAATATGTACCTGGAGGGGACTTGCATGATCATTCAGAGACTCATGGCTTCATCAATGAAAAAGTGTCCCTGATGAAATACCATTCATCAGTGAAGGCCCTACAGGTGTGCCACTACAAGTATATTGCGCACACAGATAACAAACCAGAAAATGTGCTCTTGGGTGGCAGAGAACATCAAGCTTGCTGACTTTGAGTTTGGAAACTGAATTCCCAAGGAGAGCAGGCTGAACACTTGCTGTGGGAGGCTCCCTTATTATGCTCCAGAACTCCTACCTGGATAAAAGTACCAGGGACACCCTCGTGGGTGTGTGGAGCCTGGGAGTCACTCTGTATTTCGTGGCAAGTGGATCTCCACCTTTTCATAGAGATGCCTTAAATGAGCTATGCAAGTAGGTACTGGAGGAAGAACACAATATTCCTTTCCACATGTCTATCTCAAGTGAACACTCACTGAGTCAAACACTCATTTGTCGCCCACTTGCTCCATTTTAACAGTACCACAAGGGTAGCTCTTATCCCAAAGCACATTAGTCTCTGACACCACATTGAACATGCTGCAGAGTCACTTAACGTTCTCTGCTGAGGAGGAAATCTACGTGGGAACTACCACCTCCTAAGAACCATCAGCAAGGGGACATCTGCCACAGTCAGTTTACCCCGACACATCAACACTGCCAAGAGGTTGCCAAGAAACAAGCTGAGAAGAGCCAACGGACATCCTCCAAACTCCAAACACTAGGCACAGAGATAAAAATCTTAAAGGATCTCCATCCTTCAAGAATTTTAATAGTGTTTCTAGCCACAGAGAATACCTACATCTTTGGTATAGTGATGGAGTACGTAACTACAGGCGTCCTGTGTGATCATCTGGAGGCTCACAGCTCCATGAGCCGAAAAGAGGCCCCCTGAAAATATTCGACCAATTAGAGTTGGCCTTGCAGGTTTGTCACAACAATTGTGTTATACACAGGGACATGAAACCACAACATGTGCTTTTGCATGACAGAAGGAACACTAAACTTGCTGACATTGGTTTGAGAACTGAATTCGCCAATGGGAGTGACCTGAATGTTTTCTGTGGCAGTTTCCATTACAGCACCTAGAATTCCTACAAGAAGAAAAGTACCACAGAACCCCTTAGATGTGTGGAGCCTGGAAATCACTGTGTACTTTAACAAAAGTAGATTTCTGCCACTGCATGACCACATCATGGAGAAACAATATGACATTCCATTCCACATGTCTAAACCATGTGAATACATGCTAAACCAAACATTCACTGAAGACACAAGAAAGACAACCATATCAGAAGACATGCTAGAACTTCCATATGTGAATATGGATAATGAAGAAAAACCAAAGAGGTACGTGCAGCCGCTCCGAGACTATGAGGACCCCAGATGAACTGAGGCCAAAGTGAACACAGCTGAAATACAGAAAGAGTGTCTTGACTCACTGTTGAATCAAAAATACAGTGACGTGATGGACACCCATCTGATCGTAGGTTACGACCTGAGATGGAGTCATGCCAGAACTGTGGAACCCCAGGGTGCAGCACATTGCACTGATAGCTACACACCTTCCTCAACCCATGGGCTATATCCCACCATCCATGCTAAACCCAAATGATGTAGGTATGTAGGTACGCCATACCTGCCATTCCCACCTATGACTACTACTGTTTCTATAACGTTTTCAACAGTTTAGCTGATAAAAGGAAGGGGGCCTCTATCATATGTGCTTCTCTCTGTCTCCCTTGTAACGTCCTCCCTGCCCCAACAACCGAGGATAGCCTGGGCAGAGCTCAACCAAACCTTTGGGCTACGTTCCAAGGCTAGAAAAAGTGCACTATTGGAACCCAGTAGATTCCCCACCTGTGTTTCCATGGCTACCACCTCTGCCCAGGCCATCAGTAAGAATGGTGGAGCATCAGCAGAAACCAGTTTCCCACAGTGAGTGTCACAACTAAGATGCTTCACTGATGAGCAGGTGGGAGGTACCTGACCAGATGGTGAACCCAGCTTCTCCCTCTGTCACTGGGAGTCATCCTGTACTTCATGGTAAGTGGACCTTGCCCTTTTCAGGGAGAAACCTGAACTGAGCTACAAAACGAGGCACTGCATGAAGAATATGATATTCCTATTCCACAAGTCTACGCCATGTGAACACTCACTGAGCCAGATGCTCACTGGTGACCCGAGAACGAGAGCCAATCAGAGGACATTCTAGGACACCCATAGATAAAACTCATGATGAAGAAAACAAAAGGTGTATGTGCAGTCACTCCCAGATTGTGAGGGCCCCCGGTGTACTGAGGCCACAGTGAACAGGCAGGAAAAGTCGCATTACTCACTCTTGAATCAAAAATGCAATCATGTGAAGGGCATCCATCTGATCAAAGCTCATGACACATATGAAATGGAGAGTGATCCCAGGACCAAGAAATCCCAGACTACAGCGTACTGCACTGACGGACACACACCTTTCCACCCCATGACGAACATCCTATCAACCCTGCTAACTCAAGTGGAGTAGCTAGACTGTACCTGACATTCCCACCTGTGACCACTATTTCTGAAACTCTTTGAAGAGTCTGATAGAAACAAGAGGGCCTCAGTGGTGTGTTTCTCCTTGAGTCTCCCTTGCAAAGCCTTTCCTGCACCAACAACCCAGGATAGCCTGGGCAGTGTCCAACCAAACCTGGGTACTGTGCGCCAAGGTGGGAAATTGTGTAGTGCCACAAACAAGCATAGTCCCCGCAAGTGTTTCTGCAGCAGCCTTCTCAGTCCAGAACATCAATAAGAATGATGGAGCCCCGGTGGAAACCAGTTTCCAAAAGGAAGTGTCAGAATTAAGCTCCTTCAATGACCAGCAGGTGCAGGAGATATCTCTGCAGACTGTGAACCCAGCCTCTCCCTCTGTCAAAGGCCAGGACATGTAGGGTGTCACTGGGAGATCCTTTAAACTCATAACTGTTTTGCACTTTTATCAAAAGGGAACAAAAGCTGTATGACAGCAAAGCTGCACAGAAGACACTCAAATCTCTAGAGGCCAACCACGGCTCTCTCGAGCTGAAGTGGAGGATTAAAAGTTTCAGTTCCATGGAGCCCAGTGAGATGATACAGGAGGTCTGCCAAGCAGTGGACATCCACCAACAAGTACACACTGCTGTGTATGAACAGCACACCAGGACTGCAGCACATTGTTCAGTGCAGGATGGAGGTGTGCACACTGCCTGTGTGGACCCTCCACAAGGGAAAAGGGAAGGGAATTTCAGGCACCTCTGAGGGCTTCAATAGCATCGCTTGAAAAAATAAGCAGGGAGCGTGTACTTCACAATGCTGCCAGCAGGTGCCAGGGACAAAAGAGGACTTCTCACATTTAAGCTCCCACACAATCAGGCAGTGTTTTCTTCTGTTGCACAGAGTCACTACGAGTTGGAGTCTACCTGACAGGATCAAACCACATAATGTTGTAACAGGATTGAGAGAATATCAATTGAGATGTTTCACTAAACAGATGCAGTACTGCAAGCCCTCATCTGTCTCTACACTGAAATCTGGACGACAGCTACCTGGCCAACCAACTACAAGTCATCCTTTCTTATACTCGTCCCAAAGAGAGGTGATCAAACACAACACAGAGATTACTATAAACCTTCTTTAATATCAAAAACGAGTAGAATTTTGCTGAGGATCGTTGTGCTGATTACTGACTTCTGTGCGAGGCCTTTCTAGTCATGGCCTTGTAACTCCTACCCAGGTGATCCGGCAGGACAGTGTGATAGTGTGGCTGAGGCCCACTGAGACCGTTGGTCACCATCTCCTTAAGTGGGAGAGGGCAATGAGGGAGATTCAACTCACTCCAGGGCAGCGAGGGAGATTCAGCCACCACCAAGGAAGAATGGCCTTGGGCTGAGTCTTTGGCCCCGGATCGCTGTGCTGTAAAGCTCTTGGAAGCAGGTGCTAGAGAGACCACAAGCTGAGAACTGGTGGCAGGAGAGACCGAGGAGCAGGAGACATCATCATAGACTTCTCTTTTAGTGAGGTAGGGATGCTCTAACAGAAATACACAGAGTGGATGGCTTTAACAAAGGAAGGTGTCATGGATTGAATTGTGTCCCCCCAAAAATATGTGTAGCCGTGTGGCTGGGCCTTGATTCCCAGTATCTTGTGACTGCCCTCCATTTTGTGGTTTTCCTAAACTGTATGTTAAAGGTTAGGGTGGGGCTGTAAATCTCTTCATAGGATCACCTCCCTGCTCCACTGTAAAGGAAGTTTCCCTGGAGTATGGCTTGCCCCACCCTTAATCCTTTCATCCGACCAGAGATAAAAGGACAGAGAAGCAGGCAGAGAATTGGGAACCTCATACCATCAAGAAAGCAGCACCAGGAGAAGGGCATGTCCTTCAGACCTGAGGTTCCTGAGCCAAGATGCTCCCGGGACAAAGACTGATGCAGTACCAGACTTTCTTCCTGAGCTGACAAGGGGAAAGCCTTCCCCTGGAGCAGACACCCTGAATATGGACTTGCAGCCCCTTCCAGACTATGTAAGAGTAAACTTTCTTTTATTAAAGCTATCCACTCTGTGGTATTTCTGTCAGAGCAGCCCTAGCTGACTGAAACAGAAGGTTTATTCTTACACAGTCTGGTAGGCTACGAGGCCAAATTCAGTATGTCCGCTCCAGGGGAAGGTTCTCCTCCTTGTCGGTTCTGCAGGAAAGTCTGGTATTGTATCAGTCTTTGCCCAGGGGCTGTCTGGGTGCAGGAACCTCAGGTCTGAAGGGCACGCCCTGCTCCTGTGCTGCTTGCTTGATGGTGTGAGGTTCCCAATTCTCTCCCTCCTTCCCTTTCCTTTTATCTCTTGCAGGATGAAAGCATTAAGGGTGGGGCAAGCCACACCCCAGGGAGACTCCCTTTACAATGGAGCAAGGAGGTGAACTTATAAAGGGATTTACAGTCCCACCCTAATCCTTTCACGTGCACCATAGGCAAACCATAAAATGGAGGGCAGTCACAAGATGCTGGGAATCATGGCCCAGCCACCTGGCTACACATATTTTGGGGGTGATACAATTCAGTCCATGACTTCTTCCCACTCCACAAAGACAGAAATGTAAGTGCCTTTGATCGGTGGCTGAGAGCCAGGGAGTGGCTGGCTTTTAGGAGGTGGGCAGAATAGTCTTTGGGGAAATGTACAGTGGAAATCCTATGGAAAATGTAGTATCTCTTTGGAATCCACAGCTGGGAGTAACACAGGGAGCCTGAGGTCCTCTGTAAATAATGGGATCAAAACTATCAACAAGAAATAAAAGATAAAACGATCAAAACATTAACAACAACCTGGGACACTGAGATAAGCCCCATTATGCAAATTTCTCAAGATTGTTTTTCAGAAGAAACCAAAGATGGAAGCAATTCTAAGGACATGAGCAGAAACTCCCACTTCAACAGCTACATGTCCGCCCAACGGGAGCACCAGACATCCAGTCAGGACCTGGGGATGGAACCAAAGAACCAAGACACTGCATGCACAAAACCCCTTAAGAAGCCCTGCTACCAGTCCCAGAAAGCCTCAGAGAAAAGAACTTTCTAGATCCTCTAACTGGTTCAACCTCAAGTGACCTGCTTCAGGTTCAGGAGATCACCGTGGCAACTTTAGTTTCCTGATGGGTGGATAACTGGGCTCTGCCTCCCCCAGGCACCAGGGTGCAACCTTCACAGCAGCAAAATTTATTAAGTCAAAGCACCTTACAGACAGGGAAGGGGTCAGTCAGTCTCTATGAGTGGGGAAAGACCTGGTACAAAGCTTATAGCATTCCTTATATTGCTCAGGGTAAAAGGTGCTGTCCTAGTCATGAGAGGTAACTATGAGGTAGTACCTGTATGTAGCCACATCTCAAACTGCCAAGAGGAATTGCTACATCTGCAATTACCCTACTCAAATGCTGATTAGGTGTTTAACAATCATATGATGAGGCGATCTATGGTGGCAATCTGGTTCTCTAAGCTCACCTGCTCATTTCCCCCTTGAGGTGACACGGGCCAGAAATCTTGAAGGGAACCGGGGACGTCGACTGGCTCTGGCTACTTCCTGCTGTTCGGGGTTGTAGTCCTGCCGACCCATCAGACCCGTGTTCTTCAAGTACCCTGTCTTGAAAACATTGAGATACCTCATCTACCTACCACCTGGTCGGTGGGTATAGACTGTATATCCTTGTAGGACCATGAGACTCACTAGGAATGGTTGTAGCTTGGAGCCATGTCTTTTATCTTAGAAGCCAAATTTAAGATGTGTCATATGTTGTCCTGGACCTGGCCAGATTTATTAACATAAAAACAACAAAGTACCTTGAGATATAGGTAGGTTCTGCCCTTAGCTGCAGTTAAAAGGTCAAGGAAATCAATGGAGAACACTACCACCTGCTAAGACCATCGGCAAGAGGACATGAGTCAGAGTCAAGTTATCTCAGCACATGATCATGGGCAAAGAGGTAGCCTAGAATAGTCCAAAAGAGCCAACAGACATCCTCCAACCTCTTGACACTACACCAAGAGATAAAAATCATGACTGATCTCCACAATCCAAATATTTTAATGCTGTTGGAAGACACAGAGAAAAACAACATCTTTGGTATGGTGATGGGGTACATAACTGCAGGGGACTTGTGTGATCATCTAATGACTCACGGCTTCCTGAGCCAAAAAGAGGCCCCCCAAATATTCTGCCAATTAGTGCTGACCCTACAGGTTTGCCAAAACAACTGTGTTACACATCGGGTTATCAGACCAGAAAACATGTACTTGGATGAGAGGAGGAACATCAAACTTGCTGAGATTGGTTTGGGAGCTGAATTTACTAATGGCAGTGAGCGGAATATTTTCTGAAGCAGTCTCCATTATTGTGCCCAGAACTCCTACAGAGAGAGAAGTACCATGGAACCCATCAGACGTGTACAACCTGGAAGCCACCCTGTACCTCATGGTAAGTGGATCTCAGTTTTTTCATGGAGAGACCTTAACTGAGCTACCAAAGAAGGTACTGGGGGAGAGTATGACATTCCACATGTCTACACCATAGGACAATTTGCTAAGCCAAATATTCATTTGTGACACAAGAAAGACAGCCACATCAGAGGACATGTTAGATCATCCATGGATGAGTATGGATAATGAAGAAAAATAAAAGTTGGATGTGCAGCCACTTCAAGACTATGAGGATTCTTGGTCCACTGCGGCCATGGTGAACAAGGGGTGCAGGCAGGAAGAAATTCACGACGCCCTCTTCAATGAAAAATATAATGAGGTCATGAGAACCAATCTGATCCTAGATCCCAACACATCTGAGGTGGAGAGTCATGCCAGTACCATGAAACCCCAGGGTGCAGCATACTGGACAGACAGCCATACCCATTTCTCATCCCATGAGGTACATTCTACCATTCGTGCTAAATCCAAATGACGTAGTTACACAGTACCTGCCATTGCCACACACGACTACTGTTCCTATGACGCTCTGAAGAGTCTAGCAGATAGAAGGAAGGGGGGCTCCATGGTATGTGCTTCCTCCACGATCTCCTTTGCCATGTCCTTCCTGCACCAACAATCGAGGATAGCCTGGGCAGAGCCCAACCAAACCTCAGGACCGTGTTCCAAGGTGAGGAAGTGCAATGTCGCAAGCCAATAGATTCTCTGTGTGTGTTTCCACAGCTGCCTCCTCCACCCAGACCATGAGAAAGAATGCTGGAACTCCAGCAGAAACCAGTTTCCCACAGGGAGTGTCACAGTTAAGGTCCTTCAACAATGAGCAGGTGGAAGGTACCTGACCAGACAGTGAACTCAGCCTCTCCCTGTCACTGGGAGTCACAATGTACTTCATGGTTAAGTGGATCTCAGCCTTTCCAGGGAGAAACCTTAACTGAGCTACCAAAGGGGCACTTGAGGAAGAATATGACAGTCCTTTCCACACGCTGTGCCATGTGAACACTCACGGAGCCAGATACTCATCGGTGACCCAAGAGAGAAAGCCACTTCAGAGGACATCCTAAGACATGTGGAGATGAAGACTGAGGACGAAGAAAACAAACTGTGTATATGCAGCCACTCACAGACGATAAGGACCCCCAGTGTATTGAGGCCACAGTGAACACAGGTATAGACAGGAAGTGATTCATTACTTATCCTTGAATCAAAAATACAGCGACACAATGGGCACCTATCTGATCGTTGGTCACAACACATGAAATGGAGAGTCATGCCAGTACCAAGAAACCCCAGGCTGCAGCACACTGCACTCATAGCCACACTTTCTCATCCCATGATGGACATCCTTCCACCTGTGCTAAACCCAAATGGGGCACTTACAGAACACCTGCCATTCCCACCTATGACGACTGTTCCTACAATGCTTTGAAGAGTCTAGCTGATAGACAAGGGGCCTCTACGGTATGTGCTTCCCCCTCAGTCTCCTGCAAAGTCCTTCCTGCACCAGCAACCCAGGATAGCCTGGGCAGAGCTCAGCCAAACCTAGGGACTGTGTGGCATGGTGAGAAAAACTGCAGAGTGAGACAACCCAGTAGACCCAACATGTATGTTTCCATGGCTGCCTCCTCTGTCCAGACCATCATAAAGAAGGGTTGAGCCCCAGAGGAACCCAGTTTCCCACATGAAGTGCCACATCGAAAAGCCTTTAAGCATGAGCAGCACTTCACAACTACAGTTTAGGACACTGCCTTCTTATTCAACAGCCCTTCTTTTGACTTTTAGGGCCTTCACAGCTTCTTCTGGGCTTATGATTAGCAAGACGGACTCCATGTTAACAGATCCTCACTGCAGCCACAGCCTCCTGCTCCCTCATGGGTGTCCAGACACAAGGTAGACAACTGTCAGTGTCATCTGTTCAGTGATGTGGAGACAATGTGAAACAAACCAGCTGCAAAACTTGCCATCTTTTACAGTACTGGTGACTGGTATGTCACTTCCCATCCTCACGGTTCTGGGAGTTGTAAGTTAGTCTGTAATCTCCCCGGGGATAGGTGGTGTCAGAAAGCTAGGGCTTTAAGAAAAGCAGTAACATGGAAAAATGAAGTAGGTCTTGTACAACTTTTTCGACTACTGGCTTCATTTTCTTGGGAACTTGGGTGGCTTTGGTCTATTTCCTTATTACTTTTTCTGGCTGTGTCTTTCTTCTTTTCAGTTACAAGTTTTTCTCATTTTCTTTCACTTCTTTGTTGTTTTCTCATTTATTTTTGTCTCCCTTTATTTCTTCAATTTTTGCATTTCTTCTTTTTTCCATGTACTTATTTTTTATTAACCATTTTACTATTATTTCATTTCCTCCTTTTGTATCTTTTCTCTGTATTGTTTACTGCCTTTTCTACACATTTTCCCATTTATTATTTTCTCTTTATATATTAAATAGTTCATGTGTATGATTCACCATTTGCCATCTTAATCTTCATTTTCCATTTCTTCCTTTGACGCTTTCATTTCTTCTAATTTCTACAGGTCTCACCCTTGTCTTATTTTTACCCTTTGCTTATTGTTTTCTTAGTTGATTTCTCACCTTCTTTTCTGATTTCCCTGTTCTTTTGTACTCTCATTTTCCCTTTTCAATCTATGTTAAATTTTTCTGTTTTGTTTTAGTTAACTTTCTGATTTTAATTTTCCTCAGGTTTTCAGTTTGATATCTTTTCAAACTTGTAGTTTCTTATTTTCCAAATGACACAGTTCTCATTTGATTTTCATCAGATTCCTTTCATTGATTTTTATTTCAGCTACTTTCCTTTCATCAATTTCATTTTCCCATTTTAATTAGAACTGTCTAAAATAACTTCTCTGGATTTTTAAGTCTGTTTTTTTCTCATTTTTAAATTACACTTTATATTTTTCTATCATTTTTATGTTTTATTCAGTTGTTAGTCATGACATCCTCCATTATTTGAATTGATTTGCCTATTTTCTCATTTTTACCCTACCACAAGGAAATCTACTATTCTAAAGCCCACTCGGTCTTCACACCACATTGAACATGTCACAGAGCCACTTAGCCTTCTGCTGAGGAGGTAATCCACGTGGAACACTACTACTTCCTAACAGCCATCCGCAAGCGGACATCTGACAGAGTCAAGTTTTTCTAACTCATCATCACTGACAAAGAGGGAGCTGAGAAATGTCAACAGGCATCCTCCAACCCCTGACACTGCATTCAGAGATAAAAACCACCACCAATCTCTATCATCCAGATATCTTAATGCTGTTGCAAGTGACAGAGAATATCAACGTCTTGGGTACAGTGACGGAGTAGGTAACTGCAGGGGATGCACATGATCATCTAGAGGCTCAGGGTTTCATGAGTCAAAAAGAGGCCCTAACCAAATTCCACCAATTAGTGCTAGCCATACACTTTGGCCACAACAAATGTATTCTACATAAGGACATCCAACCAGAAAACATGCTCTGGGATGACAGAAACAACCTCAAACTTGCTGACTTTGGATTGTGAACTAAATTCACCAAGGGGAGGAAGCGAAACACTTCTAGTTGGAGGTTCCCGTATTACGTGCCAGAACTCCTACAGGGAGGAAGTACAGTAGACCTACTATGGAAGTGTGGTGGCTGCAAGCGCCTGGTACCTGAAGGGACGTGGATGTCTGCCTTTTCATGGACAGACCTTAACTGAGACACAAAAGCAGGTACTAGAGGAAGAACATGATACTTGTCTTCACATGTCTAGGCCATAGGAACACCTGCTTAGGCAAATACTCACTGATGACCCAAGAAACAGAGCCACATTAAGAGGGCATCCTAGAAAACTCACGGATGAAGATGTATGAGAAAGGAAAACAAAAGGTGTTGTGTGCCGCCATTCCCAGACTATAAGCATGCCCGGTGCTTTCAGGCCACAGTGAACACATGTCACAAGCAGGAAGAGATTCATGACTTGTACTGAATCAAAAATATGGTAACGTCATGGCCACCTAGCTGACAAGAGGACACCACACATCTGAGATGGATAGTCATGCTAGTACCACGGAATGCAGAATGCAGAATCCAGAATGTAGTACATTGCACTGACCATCACACACCTTAGTCATCCCATGAGGTGCATCCCACCATCAGTGGTGAACCCGAACAGTGCACTACACTGTGCCTGCCATTCCAACCTGTATTTACTATTTCTACAGTGCTCTGAAGGCTCCAACTGATAGAAGGAAGGGGACTCCATAGCATGTGCTTTTCCCTGAGTGTCCCTTATAAAGTCACTCCTGTATCAACACCCCAGCACAGCCTGGGCAGAGTTCAACCTAACCTCGGAACTGTGTACCAAGGTGAGAAATACTGTGGTGCCAAAAACCAGCACAGTCCCCACACGTGTTTCTGTGGCACCCTACTCAACCCAGACCATCGATAAGGATGACGAAGCCCCTGGGGAAACTAGTTTCCGAACGGGAGTGTCACAACTAAGCTCCTACAAGGCAGGAGATGCCTGAGCACACAGTGAACCCAGCCTCTCCCTCTGTCAACACAGAGGACCAGCAGGGTGCACAGAAAGATCCTTCAGGCTCATGAGACAACTCTGTTGCACTCTGGTCAAAAGACAACAAAAGCTTTGTGACAGCAATGTTGTAAAGGAGACACTCAAATCTTGAAAGGTCATGGTCTCTCAAGTTTAAGTGCAGGATGAAAATCACCACTTCCGTGGAGCACGAAGAGATGGTGCAGGAGATCTGCCAAGGACTAGAAACCTACCAACAAGTACACGCTGCTGTGTACAAACAGCACAGCAGAGCTGCAGGACTGTGTGCAGTGGAGGATGGAGATGTCCACATTGTCTGTGTCGACCCTCAACAGGGACAAGAGAAGAGAGTTTCAGGCATCTCTGAAGCCTTCAATAGCATTGCCTCAAAAAGGAGCAGGGAGCATGTATTCTCAAATGCTGCCAACAGCTGCAAGGGACAAAAGAGTAGCTCGCAGAGTTAAGTTCCCACAGGACCATGCCGTGTTTTGTTCTATTGTGTGTGTACTTGTTATGACTTGGAATCTACTCGACGGGACCGAATAGAACAACAATACAACAACAGGAATTGAGAGCATATCAACGCAGATATTTCAAAGAACAGATGCACTACCCGAAGGTCTCACTTGTCAATACTGACAAACCTGGAAGATTGCTATCTGGTCAAACAACTGCAAACAATCCTTTCGGGGACGCATTTGAAAGGAAGGTGATCAAACACAACACAGAGATCACCGAAAAATACCATTACTATCACACATGACTAAAATTTTGCTCAAGATCACTGTGTTGTGATTACTACCTTTTGGCTAAGACTTTTCTAGCCATGGCCTTATAACTCCTACCCATATGACTGTGCAGGACAGTGTGATAGTGAGTTCGAGGCCCACGAAGAGTACTGGTCCCTAGACCTCCTTAAGTGAGAGCTCATTCCAGAGCAGTCAGGGAGATTCACCCACCACCAACGAAGACTGGCCTTGATCTGACAGAGCATTCCTTAGGTCCAGATCACTGTGCTGAAAAGCTGTTGGAAGAAGGTGCTAGAGAGAGCACAAGCTGGGAACAGGTAGCAATAGAGACCTCGCAGCAGGAGAGATCATGCTGGGCTTCGCAGTCCACAGACAGAAAGCTGAGGGCCTTTGATCAGTGGCTGAGGGCCGGGGAGAGCCCTGTCCTCAGAAGGTGCACAGAGGAGTCTGTGGGGAAACTTACAGTGGAAATCCTATGGAAAATGTGGCATCTCTTTGGAGTCAACAGCTGGGAGTAACACAGAGAGCCCAAGGTCCTCTGTAAATATTGTGACCAAGACTATTAGCAAGGAATAAAGGATAAAAAGACCAAAGTGTTAACAACATCCTGGGACACTGAGAGAAGTACCCCCGGATTATGTAAATTACCTCAAGGTAGGTTTTCAGAAGAAACCAGATGGAAGAAACTCTAAAGACATGTACAGAAATGCCCACTTTAACAGCTATAGGTCCTTCCAATGGGAGTACCAGACAGCCACAGTCGGAACCTGGGGATAGAACCAAAGAACCAAGAAACTGCATGCAGAAGACCCCGTAAAAAATCCTCCTACCAGTCCCAGAAAGCCCCAGAGAAAGGAATTCACTACATCCTGTAACTGATTCGACCCCAGATGACCTGATTCAGGTTCAGGAGACCCGAGAACCACCTTCGGTCTTCCGACAGATGGCTCACTCAGCTCCCCTCCCACAGGCACCAGGAAGCAACCTTCAAAGCAACAAAATTTATTAAGTCAAAGTACCATACAGACAGGGAACAGGTCAGTCTCTGTGAGTGGGGAAGCCCTGGTATACAGCTTGTAGGGTTCCTTATATTGGTAAAGGGTACTGTCCTAGTCAGGAGGGATAGGTAGGAAACAGCCTTTAGTTTCAGTTTTCGGGTTATACGTCAGCAACTGGATGATGGAACCCCGCCACCCCCCCCCCCCCCCGCTCCCGCTGAAGAAAGTAATGGTACGGAGATAGGATAAAAATAGGGGCTAGATCATTTCTAGGCCTGGGGAGGTACCCATAGGTAGCCACTTCTCAAACTACCAGGAGCATTGTTACAGCTCTAACTCCCCTTCTCAAATGCTGACTCGGTATTTAGGGATCATCTGATTAGGGTCGTTTGTGGTGGCGACCAAGCTTCCTAGCTACCCTTGTCATTTTCCATTGAGGAGACATGGGCCTGAAATCTTGAAGGGAATGTGAGAAGTCAACTGGCTCTGGCTACTTCCTGCTGGTTTGGGTTGTAGTCCTGCCTACCCGTCAGACACATGCTCCTCAAGAACCCTGTCCTGAAAACGTTGAGGTGCCTGATCTATCTACGTTGGTGGGTATAAGCTGCATATCCTTGCAGGACCATGAGATTCCCTAAGAATGGTTGCAGCTTGGAGTTGTGTCTTTAGTTTTAGAAGCCAAATTCAAGACATGTTGTATGCTGACCTGGCCAGATTTACTAGCAAAGAAACAACATTATTCCTTGACATATAGGCAGGTGCTGCCTTCAGCTGCTGTTCAAAGGTCAAGAACATCAGTGTGGGACACTACCACCTGCTAAGACCATCAGCAAGGGGACATCTACCCAAGCCCATTTACCCCGGCCCATCAACACTGCCAAGAGGTAGCCAAGAAAAGAGTTGGAAAGAGCCAACAGACATCCTCCAACCTCCAAACACTAGACCCACAGATAAAAACCATGAAGGATCTCCATCATTCAAGAATTTTCATGGTGTTTCAAGCCATAGAGAACAACAACCTCTTTGGCTTAGTGATGGAATATGTAACTACAGGCATCTTCAGTGATCATCTGGAGGCTCATAGTTTCATGAGCCAAAAGAGGTCCCCAAAATATTCTGCCAATCAGAGTTGGCCTCACAGGTTTGCCACAACAGCTGTGTTGTATATGGAGATATCAAACCAGAAGCCAGGCTCTTGATGAGAGAAAGAATTTCAAACTCGCGGATACTGGTTTGAGAACTCAATTCACCAATGGGAGCAACCTGAACACATTCCGTGGCAGTCTCCATTATAGTGCCTAGAACTCCTACAGGGAGACAAGTACCATGGACCCCCTTGGACATGTGCGGCCTGGAAATCATCATGGATCTCCGCCTTTTCATAGAGAGACCTTAACTGAGCTACCAAAGCAGGTACTGGAGGAAGAATATTACATTTCTTTCCACATGTCTATACCATGTGAACACATGCTACGCTAAATATCCATTTGTGATGCAAGAAAGACAACCAGATCAGAGGACCTGCTAGAACTTCCAAATGTGAATATGGATAATAAAGAAGGACAAAAGGTGTATGTGCAGACACTCCCAGACGAGGAGGACCCCGATGAATTGAAGCCAAAGCGAACACAGGTTAAAGGCTGAAAGAATTTCTTGACTCGCTGTTGGAACAAAAATACAGTGACATGATGGGCACCTGTCTGATCCGAGCTCACAGCAGCACATCTGAGATGGTGAGTCATGCCAGTACCGTGGAACCGTGGAACCCCAGGGTGCAGCACAATACATTGACAGCCACACACCTTTCTCATCCCATGAGGTACATTCTTCCATTCCTGGTAAACCCAAATGACATCGTTACACTGTCCCTGCCATTCCCACCTATGACTACTGTTCCTTTGACGCTCTGAAGAGGCTACCTGAAAGAAGGAAGGGGGCCTCCATAGTATATGCTTCTTTCTCACGCTCCTTAGCAAAGTCCTTCCCGTACCAACAACCCAGAATTGCCAGGGCAGACCACAATCGATCTTCAGGACTGTCTGACAAGGTGACATTTCCAGACAAGGTGAGAAAAAGTGGGGTCCGACAACCCAGCAGAACTGCCATGTGTATTTCTGTGACTATCTCCTCCGCCCGTGCCACCGATAAGAATGGGACAGCCCCAGTGGAAACCAGTTTCCCACTTGGAGTGTTGCAACTAAGATCCTAAAATGATGAGCAGGAGCAGGAGGTACCTGACCACACTGTGACCCCAGCCTCTCCCTACACCAACAGCCAGAACTAGCAGGATGCCACCAGGATGCTCTTTAACCTCAAGGGAAGATATTTTTCTTGTTCCTGGGTCAAAATGGTGAACCGAGCCTCTCTGTCACCTTGGACTCAACCTCTACCTCATCATAAGTGGATCTCTGCCTTTTCATGCAGCGACCTTAACAGAGCAACAGGACATAACGGAGGAGCAATATGATGTGAACTCTTGCTCAGCCAAATGATCGCTCATGACCCAAGAAAGAGAGCCACATCCAAGAACATGCTAGAACATCCATGGATCAAGATGTATGATAAACAAAACAAAAGCTGCATGCGCAGTCATTTCCAGACTATGAAGACACCTGGTGTATTCAGGCCAAAATTCACAGTGGCTACAGGCACAAAGAGACTCACGATTCACCCTTCCAGAGAAAATACGACAACACGATGGGCACCTATCTGATCCTAGGACACAGCACGTTCTGAAATAAAGACTCATGCCAGTCCCACAGAATCCTGAGCTGCCTCACACTGCATGGATAGCCACACAACTTTCTCAGCCCATGAGGTACCTCCTACCATCTGTGATAAACTCTAATGATGTAGTACACCATAGCTGCCTTTCCCATCTGTGACTACTGTTTCTACAACATGCTGAAGAGCCTAGCTGATAGAAGGGAAACTTCATGCTATGTGCTTTCACCCTCAGTCTCCCCTGCACAGTTGTTGCTGTGCCAGCAACCCAGGAGAGCCTGGGCGGAGTCAAACCCAATCTTGTAATATTGTAGCTCAAATTTCAAACACTTTTCTGGTTATGATATTTACACCTTGCCTGGGTTTCCCAACATGAATTTCTAGTTTGAGAGTTACAAATCTAACCCATTAGTTCAATGTTGTAGGAGAAAGGAAAATCGCTTCCTAAATCTACAAAGTAGAAACTTAAAATCTCAGCAGTATCCCTACAGACAGCCCACGGTATCTTTTCACTTACTTAGTCACAGGTTACTTGGTGTTCTGCCAGATCGTGCACCAGCCGTGGTCTTCAGATCCATCCTCTTCTCTGTGCGAGTTTTGAAAATCTCGAGTCCCGGTCCTCTTCACACGTCCAGTTGAGACAATCTGCTCAAACATTTTCAGAAAACCAGCAAAGTAAAACCTCACCTGTAGATGACAAAATGTAGCATGGCCACAGTCAATTTATAAAAACAATATTGTTAAAAGTGAAAAGACCTGAAAGAATTCTAAATAAAATGCAAATCTGTGAAAGAGCACAAAACTTTAGACAACAACATTTCTAAACCTAACCATTAACCATATTTCAAAGAACTTCAGAAACCATACATAATAATCCAGAGGCAAACACCACATAGCCAAGATACACCACAATGATTTATACACCAAGACTCTCAAGTCTCTACCCAAATCATATAAAAATAAATTCATAGGTAAATCATTTGAATTTCCAGTGAGAACACTGGCTTTGATGTCGCTCAATTAACAAAAAGTTATAATCAGGCTAGCAACTAAGAAATAACAATAGACTTATGACATAATATTATGCATTTGTTATATGATTAGGCAAAACACAAAGGGAAATTACTACCATACATTTTTAATCCAACAACAATCAGACACTTCTCTTGATTCTAACCTGTTGCATGTAATTTATTAAAGAAAGCCCTTCAGCACTTTTCCTTTATAAGAAGGTATTCCAGATTTTCCAAGAGGTTTCAGATGTGTCAGAAGTTTAGTAGAGCTAATCAAGAAACCATAGTAACGTTATTTTACTGCAGATCTTAAAGAAAAAATCCTTCCCTTTTTCTTCTACTTTTGCAATTCCTGCCACTTGGTTTTTGAGTCCAAAATCTTATTTTAATAAGAGGGCAAACATTTGCCTTTAAGGGAGATTACCTAAAAAATAAACTTTGTTACTTTAACAGGAAAAAAACCAATTCAGTTTACATCTTATCTAATATTAAACTTCTCAAAAATCTCACAATCTAAACCATTCCACTTTCGTAAGACAAACTTTTGACTATATCAAGAAAATATTTTTGAATAAATTTTATAGAGTAACTCTTTAAATGGCAAAAAGGAGCTTATTAACAGACATGCATACATACGTATGTATGCACACACACACAAACTCTGAGAAATGCACAAATTTATCCTACGAAAACTCTACATATCGTGTTTGAAAGTTAAGTCCACAGACTTAACTGTAAAAAGTGCTACAGACCTCCCCGCTGAGTATCACCATGGTCACCTTCTAAGTACTCCACTTGGGAAGCTATGCACCAATGCCAGCGCCTAGTCCGCCCTTTCTTCTGCAATGGCCATTGCACACTGTGGCACAGTGGCAAGTTAATGAACCTAACTGTATACTTGTCTGTGACGGAGTTTTTAGCCAGTTAACAAATAACTGCATGGGAACACCCTCCCTACTCACCTGATCTTAACCCCAATGACCCCTTTCTTTACCTGAAGATACAGGAAATATTGAAAGGAAGGCATTTCGATGACAGTCAGGGCATCGAGAGTAATATGACAGCTCTGATGGCCACCCCAGAAAAAGAGTTCCGAGACTGCTTTCAAGGGTGGACGAGGCGCTGGTGTCAGTGCACAGCTTCCCAAGAGGAGTACTTCCAAAGCGACTGTAGTGATATTCAGCAATGAAGCACAAGGACTGACAACTGAGTTCGCAAACTCATCCTATAAAAACTGATGCATGTCTCACTGCTGAATGTCCCTATAGTCACCTTCAAAGTATGGCCAGGGGTCCCAGCTGACTTTTGGGATTCCTTTCATGGTTGCCAGTTTGTTACCGGGTTTCTCTGAAGACCCAACAGTCCTCATAAGACCATGACAAAGAATTATTTCAGGAGTGTTGGCTGATCCATGACAGAAACCTTGACTCGAAAATGAAAACACTTCGAAGTGGGGTAGCAGCAGCGTAGACAGCAGTCCTGTAGCTCCTGCCACTGAGTTTGGGGTTTGCTTCTTATACTTCATCTATGCCTGGGGTATAGCTAGAGACAAAAAAATCAGTGATGTGGATCTGAAATATTTCCTGTTTTGGCAGGCAGGTGCCTGTCCCTTGGCTGCACCCACATGCAGACTTCAAAAGAGTCTTGCCAAGGAGGCTTCTGGAATTGGCAGCAGCACTTACCCCAGGATGTTGTCCTTTGGCAGATTCTTGCTCCCTTGCTTAGATTCCCTGGTCCTGATGGAAGCTCTCTGATACCCCGCTGGAGGGCATACAGTGGTCACCTCTATCTCATCTGGGCATGTCTCTGAAGTAGGTCTAAGCTGGCTTCTTTGAAAAACAAGGGACAATTTAAGCAACTCATCTCCAGGTGTGGGTGACAAAATGAAGTGGACTGTCCCTCTGGAATGCTTGAAGGAGTGGTTAGGCTGGCCCTTCTCATCTCTATCTCATGAGTATTCTTTGTTAACAGGGTTAATTGGGATTAAACTGTAACTGTGGAAGCTGTCAGTATAAGAGGGTAGACTAAGGAGGAGATGTCCCTGCATTAGAGTCGAGTGGCTAAACCAAAAGCCCCTCCAAGGGTTTCCTATGCTGACCCCTGTGACGCTTGGAGCAAGGGAATCTTCTCCCACATGAGTTACCTCCGAGTTCAGAAACGATAAAGATGAAGTGACTTTTGGAGAATCTGACCAGGTTACGAGGAAAACCAAAGACCACATGAGTGGCTACTCCCTGAATAAACTCACCCTTTGGACTCTTTGCCCTATTGAAGGCCTATGGGAGGGGCAAGCTGTCTTCCAAATATGAAAGAACCATGGCTTCACAAGTCAAGCGGCAGACTCTGCTGTGACAGATGACTTTTGTGTCTGGCCTTTCTGAATACCTGGGTCAACACATTGACCATGGGTTCAGCCCATCAATGTGCACATATTAACACGGCACTACTTTCTGGATGTTGTTGATGCAACAGTTAAGGAGCAAGGGTCATCTCTGTATGTGAGGTTTATGGAGGAAGCTGGCCAGCAGAGGGCACGTACTGTGTACAAAAGTCAGGACGCCTGAGCAAGCTAAACAGTGGGACTGATCACCTGTGGCCGATTGTGTCTTCCTCCTTTTGCTCACTGATGTGTGTTGATGGCTGAACTTCTTGCTGACTGGTGACAGTAAATGGCACTGGTGGGTTTCCACAGGCTTTTCAGGGACTCTGCGTGGTCTGTGAAGACAAACGGGCCAGTAGAGCCATCCTATTAGATCCCGGACTACAGGCGGAAACCCCGGTGGTGCAGTGCTGCAGTGCTGCGTCTTCTAACCAACAGGTCAGCAGTTCGAGTCAGCCAGGTGCTCCTTGGAACTCTGTGGATTGCTATGAGTCAGACTGGACTCGACAGCATAGGTTGGTTTTCGATTACGGGGAACTCAACATGGGATCCTCTCAAGTGGGCCGAGATAATTTTAGAATAGACAACAACTGTATCATACACTGGATTGTTTTGTGTCTCTTCGTGTTTGCAGCAGGGGACCACCTGTTCTATCATCTAGGTGCCGGGAGAAATTTTTAGAGCACAGCCATTATATGAAATATAACAAGGAGTCATCTGGAAGGCATTATGCTGAGTGAAAAAATGGCAAACATTGTATGAGACAATTACTACAAGGACTTCAAAGGTTTAAGAAGAGAAGAAAATAATCTGGGACGGTTACCAGGGTTGGGAGGGCTGAAAAGGGACAGTCACAGATTAGACAGTAGATAGGAACTGCAGCAGGTGAAGGGAATGACAGGACGTAGTCACTACAAGAGAGGTTAGCACAACCGGATCACATCAAAAGCTCAAAGGCTTTCTAAATACAACCCAATATTTTCAAGGATAGACTAGCAGGGACAGTTTTGGGGAACCACAGTTTCTCAGGACATCTAGGCTAATTAGCACAATACAGTTTAATTTTTTTTAAGAAAATGTTCTGCATATCACTTGGATCAGGGGTGTCTGGATTCTTAAAAGCTAGAAAGTGGCCATCTACACAGAAGGAGCCATGTGATCCAGAGACTTCATCAGCATGAGAGAGAACGAGATGGTGCCTCGCTATGACCAATGCCTGCCCTGACAGGGAACACACAGTAAAGTCCCTGATGCAGAAAGACAGGTGTGCAGAACAAGAACTCTACTCAAAAAGACCACACGCTATTAAGAAGTACACACTTCATGATCCGTCAGATGGCAGGGTCCCTTAAGGATACAGCCCCCGCACTCTCAGTTAGCCCAGAGCCAAAAAGAGGACCAGAGACTACTCTTCAGACAAAGACTGGACTGGACTAGAATATACAGGTGATGCTGGCGTAGAATATGCTTCTTGGCTTAAACACAGACACAGGGCTGTCTGGGCAGTTCCTCTCTAGAAGCGAGATGAGAGGGTGGAGGGGACAGGAGTTGCTGGAACGCATATGGGAAATAGAGGGTAGAAAGAAAGAGTGTGCTATCACAGGGCGGTGGGGGCAACAACAGTTACAGGTGCACGCTAATGTGTGTTTTGGGTTTTACATGGCAAACTGATATGCAAACTTTGACCTAAAGCACAATCAGGGATTTTAAAAGAGAGAGAAACAGTCAACTCCAAAGCAGAGAGATCTTCCCAGCACCAGAAAAGAACAGCCAGGAGCAGGGAGCTAGCCTCGGGACTTGGGACCCCAGAACTAAGAAACATCTGTAACCAGGAGACAGAAAGAAAGATCTAGAACTGCTGGCAGAGAACATCCGTAGGAGACAGAGTGGTGGCTTTTCCTGCCCACAGAGGGAGAAAGCTTCCCAGTGGACTAGGGTTCCTCTGGGCACTCATCAGCATCTAAATTCCATGCGGCCGCACAATGAATTACTGAAACCAGCAGGAGTGCTGTGGGAGAGACTGCTGGTGTCAGAACTGGTCAAGACGGACGAGAGAACAAGGCAATCTGACTTCTGCCTCACAGATGTCTTTTGAACCACTGACATCTCTTTTCTCACATGCATTACTTTCCTGATCCACAGTCCATTTTCCCATCTATGCCTCTTCACGTTCTTCCTTAATTTGTTAGAAACAAGTTCCTGTCTGATGTCATTCACCTAGGACTGACACTTTCAAAACCCACTTGGAGCCCAGGAACTGTTCTGTTTTAAATCTCAGATATCCTCTCACCTATCTCCTGACCTTGCAAAAACCTGGAGCGGTCTAAAGGACCTGTGGCCTCTGCCTCTTCCAGTGGGGCTCACATCGTCCTCAGCTCCCAAGTGTGTGAAAGCTGCCATCGTCACAATTCAGAGCTCGAGAGCTCGGTTGCTCAAAGCCTGTCACATATGACATAGAGCTGGTAAAGGGAACAGTCAATCCAATCGGGTTGTGTTTACAGGAGTAAGGTCTACCTCAATGGGCAGGAGGAGCACTCTCTGGGAAAGTGACATGTGAAGTGAGACCAGGAGATGCCCATGGTTACAATGTTTGCTTCAGTCAACGGCAACAGCTAGTGTAAAGACTGAAAGGCACAGAAAATCTTCATCTCAAGGAAAGGTCTTAAAAAGCACACTGTGCCTCAAGACACAGGACCCTGGATCTCACCCAAAACAATTCTTTACCAGCATTGCCCCAGGCCACAATTTCCTTCCCAGAGATAGGTACCTTAAGGAGGAAAGAGACTCTCTTCTCCCCAAGATGGCATCTGGATTGCAAAAACTTTCAGAGAGGAACAGTCAGCTAATACTCCACAAGACATTTCCTGGATGCAATCTAACAGGGTTCTCAGGATCGGGTAGAGACACAGAGAGACAAAGTGGGATGCTGCTCTGAAACATCAATAATGTGGAAGTGGTTTTAACTTATAGTAATGCTTAGAGCCTAAAAGGTAAAGTCTACATTGTCAAAGGCAAAGCTGGCAAGACTCCAAAGGAAGCGAGGACACCCAAACGTAAAGTCTCTCTCTGGAGCAGAGAAAACACAGGATGCCAGCGACAGAACATGGCTAGAAATGTGCATTTTAATCGTGCTCCTGATGAGGCTTTAAAAGAAAAGGACAAACACAGGGTGGGTCACTGGAAGAAAGAGACGCTTTCTACGCAGCGAAAAAGAAATCGTCTGAATTACATTCAAACGTTTGGTAGAAGACAGACTTTTAAGTGATGAACTTCCATGTTTAGCTGAGATTTCTCAGGAAGATCTTCCAGTGGAGTATGGGATCTCCTGGCCACTTAGAGTGAAAAAAAGAGAGGAACAAGACGGACTTAAAATGAACTGTGCAAAATGAAGACTGCCGGGAGCCAGCCCCAACACTTTTCAGGGTCATGCACGGAGGGAGGGAAGGCATCGGCGGGTAAATGAACAAAGGAGACAGGAAACGATTTTCTGGTTTAAGGCAGCCCGACCAAGAGAAGAGAGCTGTCTGTCTTTATTGTTTTTATAGTCAAAGTGACGTGAATTTTACCCTGCCCACTGACCACACAATCTATTGGCTAATTTGAAACCAAAACCTTGTGATTGGCTAATTTGAAACCAAAACCTCGTGGTCTTGAGGTGATGTAATTTCTACCCTGTCCCTCCCCCCACCACCACATGAGCTATTAGCTAACCGAACTCTTTTAATTGTTAAGGCTTTCTAGATAATGGCCCGAGGCAGGTGTGTTGTGGTGATAACAGACATGCCCCGAGCTCAATCAGCCCTACTCATACCTCAAGGTTAAAAGGTACAGGAGGAGGGTTCTAAAGTTTATGATCTCTATTTGTTCCTACTTTGCTCTCTATTTTATCTCTTCCTGCGGGGACAGTAAACACCTACCGTCCCCCACCCTATGCCTTTCTTAACCTGTTCTAAAAAGGATAATTCTTTTCACATGGGTGGGGATGTGCAGTTGGGGGAAGTCAGCAGGGCTGGGCATTCCCGGGCTCAGCGTTTGTCCTTGTGCAGGGAGATGAGGGGGTATTTTTTGGGAGAGTTTAATTGGGGTGAAAAAATACACAACCAGAAATATGTCAGGGGTGAGATGCATCCATCTGCCATCACAAAGGCTTGTAGCTCTGCTCACAGAGGTCTTTGTGGGTGATGGGCTTCGGCAGAAGACAAAACTTAAACGGATGGAAAATTCTAGTGTACAAACTAAGGACATACATTCTACAATTTTCACCAAGCATGTGGCTATACAATCTTCTGTAAAAGAGATTCAGCCAGAGACTAATGATTCTAACCAACTATCATAGTAGAAAATTTATCAGCTACAATTGAAGGGGACAGAGAAACAATGCAAATAACACTGTCTGCCTCTTTGAATTCCACAGGAAGGGAACTGGTCAAAGGAGCTACATCCGTTGACCTGCAAGAAAAGGACAGGATCACCCTTGGAGCATTCCAAACATCAGCAGAAGTGTCGGAATTTGCACAGGACACAGGCACGGCTGCCTCCATTTCAAAGGGTGGAGTCACAGCCTCGGTTTTAGTTCTTTAGTGCTGCTTTAACGGAAATACCACAAGTAGATGGCTTTAAATTTTTTTATCACAATGAATTGAAAGTACACACTCCAAGTCAATTTTGCACACACGCCTCTCTACAGCTCTATCTGCTCTCCTCACCCTGTGACAGCACACTCCTCTTTTGCACTCTTCTAGTATCTTCCCAACCAACACCTGTCTTTCCTCTCTACCCTCTCTCCTCTCCTCCAGGAAGAAGCCAGATGGACAACCTTCTACAAACATATAAAGCCATAAAATACACACATTACATGCTAACTCTGTGTCCCCAAGTCCAGTCCATTCGTACTCTGAGTGCTAACCTCAGCACTGGTTTCAGGTCTGGGGCCGCAGCAAGTCTAGGAGCCATGTTCCCAGGGGGCTCTCTACTTTGCCAGACCATCAACTCTGGTTTGTTAGTAGAGCTTTTGATCTGCACACCTCTTTTCCTCATACTAGGCAGGGACTCTACATTGTTGTCCCCTATCAAGAACAATTTTATTAGTCATGTCCAGTAAGCTAAAAGTCCAAATTCAGGGTGTCAGCTCCAGGGGAAGGCTTTCTCTCCTGGCACTGGAGCAAATTCCTTGTCCTCAGTCTCCCTGGACTAGAGGCTTCTGAGGCATAGGCAACCTCGTCCTTTCCAAAGCATGTGCTCAGCTCCTGGCACTGCTCTTTGCTGCTATGATATCCCCAAGTCTCAGCTTACCTCCCTTTCTGTTATATTCCCAGAAGCCACACCAGGCCACCGTACAATCCCACACATTAAGTCCTGCTCCACCAACTCAACTGCAGCCCATCCACCCTCATTAACATCAGAGAGGCAGGATTTACAACAGGAAGGACATTACACAATACCAGAAATCATGGCCTAGTTAAACGGCTACATAGATTTTGGGGGGAACACAATTCAATCCATGACAGTGTCCTAGGTTTTCAAGAGTCAGATCTTCATCCGGTTGGTTCTAGGGGATGAGGTCACTGCCCAGTGTTCAGAGGACAAGGTGGCCATGCCCAGAGGGCCTACTGGGGCTCAAGGCATGCAGCTGCCACTCAGACGAACAAGGAGAATGGGACCCCTCAAAGTCAATGGGCTTCAAGTGCCATCAGAGTGGGCCTGGAAGGTGCAGCTGAATCCCAGAGCCTAGGGGCCTCCCACAATCCAGAGAGCAGGGCCAAGGCCCAGAGTCCAGAGGACAACAATAATGCCCAGATGGTCCCAAACAGCAGAAAATTATTTTGTATCCTTAACAGCTAATATAAATTGCTCTGTCAGGTTTGGGATTTACGTGGCACTCATTATCCCTTCTTCTCCTTCCATTTCCCCCACAGGGAATGGAAAGGTCGACCCCGCACCTGTCACACCACTCTACTGCATACACAGTCTTCTAGATTTCACAGGCTGACAGATGGAGAATTTGGCCCCAGCATCAACTATTCTATACTTGATGGAGATGACTCAGAAGGTGAGATTCTGGCCTTGCAATTGATTTATGACTCCACAGATGACACGATGGGGTTAACTGCATTTTGGATGTTCCAAGGACAGGAATTTGAAGGGGCCAAAGTTGTGGACGGAAACCCTGGTGGCGTAGTGTTTAAGTGCTATGGCTGCTAACCAAACGGTGAGCAATTCAAATCCACCAGGTACTACTTAGAAGCTCTATGGGTCAGTTGTACTCTGCCCTATAGGTTTGCTATGTGTTGGAATTCACTGGATGGCAGAAGTTGTTGTTGTAAAGGGTCAAATCTTATGGAATGAATTGCAACTTCCCAAAACCTGTGTCATAAATTTGAGCACCCATACTATAGTTACAATGTTATTTGGGAATGAATTGTCTTAGTCGTGTGAATGATGCATGATTAGTGGAGGCTGCGTCTTCAGTCATTCTTTCTTGAAATGTTATACAGATTACACAAGGAAGCCAGCAATCAGAAAATGGAAAAGTGATTCCATGCTCAGATTTATGACATAGATTTTGGGGAGATGCAATTCAGTCCATATCTAGATGCCCTACAACAGAGGAATGCATAGGTAAACTATAGTACATATATGGAGCACTACGCAATGATAAAGAATAATGATGATTCCACGAAACATCTCATGACCTGGTTTCAACTGGAAGACATTATGTTAAGTGAAAGTAGTCAGCACCAAAAGGGCAAATATTGTATGAGATCCTTAAGATAAGATCTCAAAAACAGACTTACATATAGAAGAAAAGACTCTTTGACAGCTGCAAGGGAGGGGAGGGAGGGCGAGGGGGGAAGGGTTTAGATAGCTGCTAGAAATCTGGTTGGGTCAAATCGGTGATAGCACATATTAGAAACAAGAACAATATTAGGTGGACTTCAGCATAACTTGAATACTCCTTCCATCTTAACCCAATATTGCAAGGACAGAGTAGCTGGGGCGGGGGGTGGGGGACCACGCTCTTAGGTGAAATCAAGGCCAAATGGCGCAACTAGCATTTGGCTAGGAGGGCTCTCTGCACCCCACGTTGGCGACTGGTGTCTGGGGTCTTAAAAGCTGCCAAGCTGCCATCCGAGGGCACAGCAAATTGTCCCAACTCAGCAGGAACAGATGCTAACCCAGGACTAAAATGACATGGGGTAAAATCAACCCAGAAGATAGAGAGACCCACATGAGTGGGTGCCTACATCGACTTAGGACCAGAAGAAACGAATGGTGCCCGGCACCACCAGTGATAGCCACGATGGAGCTCACTATGTTGAGTCTCACAGGCAACACAAGAATAAAATGGGGTACACCCTGAGATCTCCACTAAAAGACTTCAATTGATGGTCCTGTGGTTTCAGGGTTCCCCTGGGAGCATGGCTCCTGGCTCTGATGCTGCCCTTGTCCATAAATCATAATGAAGGTCCACTCTTCGGACACGAATGGATTGGACTTGGCGATGCAGACTGACCATGTACTGGATGCACTTTATGGCTCTATGCATCTATACGATATCACCCTGCTGACCTCTGGCTGGAGGACAGAGAGTGGGTGGAGAGGACGGGAAAGGAAACTGTTGGGAGGATGAGACATGTATGGAGCAGAGAGGAATAGTGTGCTGTCACTGGGCAGGGAGAGCAGTGGAAGTTGTATATAGGTGGGCATGTAAATTTACATGGGAATGTACATTTTCACTCAGTCATAATAAAAAAGAAAAAGAAAAAAAAAGAAAATAGAAAAGTGAGCTAGCAACCCAGGTGAAGATAACCTAGGGACAGAAGCCCCAAAAGACAAACATCTTCCACCAGAGGCCGTAGACACAAAGCCTCCTCCTAGAGCGCCCACCATAATTCAAACTTTCAGCCTCCTAAACTGTGAGAAAACAAACATGTTTGTTAAACGAACCCACTTGTGCTCTGTCTGTTACAGCAGCACTAGAGAACAAAAGGAACCCTCGTGGTACAGTGAGTAACAGCTCAGCGGCTCATCACCAAGTCACCAGTTCAAGTCCACCAGCAGCTCCTAGGAAACCCTATAGGGCAGTTCGACTCTGTCCTATAGATTCACTAAGAGATGGCAGCAGCTCCAGGGCACTCAACAACGATATCTAACCACAACAAGGTACTATTCCACTGACATTCATGGAAGTACTACACACAAGTGCCCAACAGTGGAAATAGCCCAAATTCCCATCAGCAGAATCATGGATAAATAAAATGGAGTCTATCCATCTAGTGGACTATTATTCAGTCATAAAACAAAATGAAGCTCTCATAAATGCTACAGTATGCATGAAACATGAAAACACTACATCAAATGAGTCAGACACAAAACAAATGTTCCAGGACCTAACTTGCACAACACACCTAAAATAGGCAAGCATACAGAGACTGAAGTTTATTAGTGGTGACCAGGGGCTGTCGGGGGCTGAATGGAGGGATGAAGTGGAGTTACAGCCTAACGCAAATTGGGATTCTGCTAGGGGTGATGAAAAAATTTGGAAACTGATACTGGTGATGTGGTTGCACACGGGGCCAGACTAATGGATGTTACTCAATTAAATATGTAAAACAGCTGAAAAAGAAAAGAGTTTTCTTGTATATATTTTCCCAAACACACAAACACAAATTAGCAGGAAATGAACACAAGACAGTATTTGAATAAATAGCAACTTACTGTGTTGGACCCAGGACATACCTGAAAGGAGAGGGATTTAGATACCAGGGGAGGAGAGAGAGGAAGTGGGTATTTCAAAAACATCATGCTAACTTTAAGCAGTACTCACCTAGAGAAATGAAATTATGTAGCAGGAACTGCAGCTTGTTTCCTCAGGTAACTGAATCTTGGTCACCTTCTTCTGAATATGAAAAAAGGTCTACCTCCACAATAAAAAAAAAAAAAAACTTGAATTATCATTCAGCATACTTGAAAACAAAAGATTATGTTAATGGCATTTGATTTACCAATCATTTCACAAACTTGACACTTGAAGACACTACATTTTTCAAACAAACCATACAGCTGGTCCTTCACCGTTTGGTGTTAGTTATCCTGGAGTGGATTTCAAATGATGGGAACTGTTGGTGCGATTCCCATGGGACACCATTTGCTGGTGTGATTAACAGGGGACACCACTTGCTCATGTGATTACCAGAGGACACCATTTGCTTGTGTGATTAATACAGGACACCACTTGCTTGTTTGATTAACAGGGGACACCATTTACTAGTGTGATGTACGTGAGGAGCTGAGGTTGAAAAGAATCACACTGACAACCAACTTTTCGTTTGCTGTGGGCAGAAAAGGGACAGTCTCCAGCAAGTAGAGACTGACACCAGTTTGTTGAACCCAGCAGCTTTTATTGAGCAAAGTAAACAAGTTTTCTGCCAGGAAACTGAGAAATGGCATCTCACCAGCCTTCCTTACTTCAAAACAAGTAGTGGCATTCCCAGGAAGGGGGATGAGAAAGTCCCTGAACTATTCTCCATTGAGTGCGAGTTTTCAGCACGTACCGGTGTGTGGCACACTGACACAACCTTGTCTCCAGGGCTTTCGCCAGGCTTCTGCCATTCTCAAGACAAGCCCCTATCTTGAGAAGGACCAGGATACAGTCAGCAGGATTTCACATTCTTTCCAAACAAGCACATTGCTACAGGTCCCCACAGATGTGCACAGCAGCACTTCTCCACAGGGTTTTCAAGGCTGGAGCCTTTTGGTAACAGATCACCAGGCTTGTCTTCCAAGGCCTGTCTGGCTTGGTTTGAACTGACAACCTTTCAGCTAGAAATGTTAACCCTTTGCACCACCCAGGGGCTCCCTGTTTCGCTCTTTACTGTCTACATCTTCTCCTGTCTTCTTATGCTTACATTCCACACATTTGACACACATTTAGGACCTTCATTCTACATTACATTTGGTTGAAAAGGAAACAAATTCTCTAATCATACTACAGGTGTCACATGCTATTTACTCAACTTCAGCCTTACTTTTTTTGTACTCAAAATTATAAATTACATTTCTCCAGCAGTTGCACATTTTACATTTTTTTCAGGAAGAGCTCTATGTGAAATAATTCTTACAAAGGATGAGCGATCTTCTGCAACACTATAGCGTGGCTGCCAAAAGAACACAAATCTGTCCTGGAAGAAGCAAACATCAAGGCTTTTTAGCAGCCATGACAACACTCTATCACCCACAGTCTGGGCATGTGACCATGGAGGATCCATTCCTGCACAAGGACACCACACATGGTCAACTCCAGGGACTTTCAGAGAGATGGCCTGACAGATAGCTACAAGGCATGCAAACATAAACAGTGATTATGAAGAAGGCACACGCCCGTGAACTTTGTCCTATTGTATGTGGGGTTGCTGTGAGTCCGAACTGAAGACACAGCATCTAACAACGTGTGGCTGACCCTCGAGGATCCCTTCAAGTATTCTGTTCTGTTATGGGGTTGAACTGCTCACCTTTCAATTAGCAGCTGAGTGCCTAATCAAAGCGCACTACTGACAGTCCCCTTTATACAAAGACCTCCCATTTCCACCTCATTTTTATAGTCACTGTTCGGAAATTGGGAATATGAATGGCCTTTGATCCAAGAAGCCTTCAACAAAAACATGACGCATTAGTACTACAATCTGTGGCTGAATGACCAGGATCTAAGCTGGCTCATATCCTGTCTCATCCAACCATTAAAATCTTGGACAAACACTGCTGTTTCAGCTCCAGAAAACCTTCAGCGACCACATCACCTTCTATCTGCAGACCAAGTAGGAATGGCTGTATTGTTTCACACATAATCATGACAAAAATGTCGGCTTTATACCCAAAGAAATTCAGGAAACGTGCCCGTAATTTCCTTCTGAATTTGGGATCCATTTGAGATAGACACGGGGGAACGATGTAGCAGTCGGCGTCTGCAAGGATTACACCGTTGGAAACCCCATGGGGCGGCTCTACTATCCTGCAACGTTGCTGTCAATTAGACTTCACAGCAATCTTTTCAGACGTTTCAAAATCCACCTACCCATTTCCAACTCATGCTTTAAATTCGTCTCTTAAATATCTACAAACATTAAAAGAGGAGATACGTACATAACTCCTCATCATCTTAGTTTCTGTATGAACAGCAGCACTCCAATCGCTGCGGCACTTGGAGCAGCGCACGGGACAGCGAGGGCACAGGGCCTTCGCACTCGGGCCAACCGCCCCGAGCCTCCCCACTGCATTTCTCACAAACTCCCAGGGTAGTTGATGCTGTTGATCTGAAAAACCACTTTTGCTCAGCGAGATTCCCATGGTTTTATCTGTCATTCCACCCAGAGATACAGCGCCACTCACCTACCAGTCGTACAACTTGCGGTACTTGCGAAGCGGAAGTGCCCAGACGTCCTGGGCCCCACAGGGCTTACGTTGAAGAGTGACGTCGGAGGGAGCTCCGCCCACCGGACCGCCCCCTTCGGGACCCTGCGGCCCTGCACAACGTGGTGAAGGTAAGGCCCGCGGCTCTCGCGGCTCTCCCAGGGGTGAGAAGTCAGGAATGTGGGAGACAGCGGGAGCACAGACCTCAGCTCGGTGCGCTGTACGTGCTGCTGGAACAAGCATGACACACACAAAGCCAGGCCTCCCTCACACAGCAGCTGTCGAGGCACCCAGCATGGCGGCCGGCCCTCACACTACCGCTTCCGCTTCCCGTTTTTGGCAACACTTTTTTGCAATGTCACGGGCTCCGAACGCTGACCCAGAGGGCTCTACCCAGTGACTGGTCGAGTTCGGTGCCTTCGCTCGGTCTAAGGTTCTGTCCACTGGGGTCTTCTTTGCCTCTGGAAACAAAAGCCTAAGGTTTCTGAAATGCGCAAAGAAACACAAGACAGTTCAGTAGGCAAAGATTTCTAATGTACTTGGAGAGCAAAGGAAGATGTATTTCCGTACTTGCCCATTTGAAAGTCAATATTTACCATGTCTTTTAGAGAAATATTCACCTCTCATATGTATTTGCCAGTCTTTAAAATTGTTATAAGTGCCTCCTTTGACTTCTCTTTTATGGTTTGTTTTCTCTTACCTATCAGGTGTCTCTCCTTAGGAATAGGCCACCAACTCTGCAAACCCAGTCTGAACTCTTCAAGAGCTGAGGACAGTTGAGAGGGGCATTTTCGACGACGAGAGGCAGGTAGGCACTATTACTTCTGAGGGAAAATAGGTAAAAGTGAAAGTCTTTTGGAAATGTCTGTCATAAACCATTTTTACTTTTTTCTCTGGTACAAATATGTATAAGAAATTGATAACATGTACTCATCTGAACTGGTCAAGGGCTCAGTTTTGAGGTTTGCGTATATAGATAGACCTCGTCGAACATTGAGTTTCCATTTTATGGGATCTTGTGTAAAATGGGAATTCCACAACACTTAATTTTGCTCTTAAGGAATCTGTATATGCATCCAGAGGCAGACATGCACACAGAACCAGGGGACTCTGCTGGTTCAGAGTCAGAAAAGATGGGCATCAGAGGTGCATCCTTTTACCACACCTTTACCATGTGTGCACTGAGCAAATAATCTGAGAAGCTGGTTTCTACAAAGAAGAACAAGGCATCAGGATTGGAGGACGACTCATTAACAACCTGCCGTACGCAGACGACACACCTTACTTGCTGGAAGTGAAGCAGATCTGAAACACGGATGAAGAGCAATAACCATAGCCTTCAGTACGGATTGCACCTGGTCATGGACTGTGTTCTCCACAAAATCAGTAGCAATTTGGCTATGCCTAATTCCTGGTATTCAGTGTGCTGCCTCCATTTTGCAATTCCTGCCCCTATGAGGTGAGTCAGGGTGGATGGGCAGCAGTGGTTTTGGCAGACTAAGATTCAGTGGTGTAAGTTGGTTTGGGACCTTGAGGCAGTCTATGGAGGTATAAAGGAAAAAATCTAGCAGAGAGAATCGGGAACCTCACACTATCAAGAACGCAGCACCAGGAGAAGAGTGCGTCCTTCAGCCCTGAGGTTCCTGGACCAAGGTGTTCCCCACCCAAAGACTGATGCAACACAAGGACTTTCCTTCAGAGCCAACACAGGGAAAGCCCTTCCCCTAAATGTGGCCTTGTAACCTACTGGACTGTGTAAGAATGAACTTTTCTCTCTGAAAGCCATCTACTTTCTGATATTTCTGTTAGAGCAGCACTAGCTTCCTAAAACACACCTCAACATCAAGAAAACAATAATCCTCACAACTGGACCAGTGAGCAACACGGTGATAAATGTCAGAGGTTGTCACCAGTTTCACTGTACTTGGGTCTACAATCCACACCCATGGAAGCCACAGTGAAGACATCAAAAGACGCACTGGGAACATCTGTGGCAAAGGATCTTTTTAAAGTACTGAAAAATGAGGATGTCACCTTGAAGACTAAAGTGTACCTGACCCAAGCCATGTTATTTTCAGATGTAGCAAATGCATGTGAGAGCTGGATGATGAATGAAGAAGGCAGAAGAAGAGTTGATGCCTTTGAATTTTGGTGTTGGAGAAGAATGTTGAATGTATCATGGGTAGCCAGAAGAACCAACAGATCTGTTCTGGAAAAAGTACAACCAGAGTGCTTCTTGGAAACAAAGATGGCAAGACTACATCGTACATACTTTGGACATGCTGTCAGGAAGGATCACTCCCTGGAGAAGGACATCATGCTTCACCGAGTGGAGGGTCAGAGAAAAAGAGGAAGACCCTCAGTGAGATGGGTGGACACAGTGGCCATAACAATGGGCTTAAGCATAAAAATGACCGTGGGCACAAGGCGAGACTGAGCAGTGTTTTGTTCTGTTGTGCACGAGCTCACTATGAGTTGAAACCGACTTGATGGCACCTAGCAACAACCAGAACAAGTGAGCTGAAATGGGCTGGTACTGGTCTTTTTGAATCAGAAAAAAGAAACACATGATCTACTACAACAAGAATGACAAGTTGAAGAGGAATGGTATCACATTCATCATTAAAAGGAACACTTCAAAATATATGCTGAAGTACGAAACAACTGCTACCCATTCTCCATCATTAATCTCATAGAAGCAGGATTTACATTGTACAGGAAAATCACACAATACCAGGAATCATAGATTGGGCCAATGGCTCCACATAGTTTTGGGGGAAACAACAGGTACAAACATGACAGATACCAAGGAAGAGACTGTACAGTTCTCTATGACACTCTCAAACCTAGAAACAGAGCATCATCCACAAGTAGGCAAGGGAGAGACTGTTCTCGTGCCCAACTCACTCCACATTCTATCCATGGCTACCGGCCCTTTTCCCTTCCTGATGGTACGTAGTAGAGGGGGAAGGGTTGGCAGATTCAGCAGCTCCTAATGTTGAGGAGATGCAGGGTGGTACCAGCACTTTTTCTTTGGGGGATATGGAGAGGTATCTCAGTACAGGGAGATGGAGGCCTTTAATCCTCACTGGAGGAGGTCTTGGCTGACACACAGTGGGTGGAAACATAAGATGGGAGGATGAAAAAGGGGCAGTGAAAGACATTTCAATGTGGACGCCACTGGGTCACAGTAAACATGGTGGCTGGACTATCACAGTAGTGATTCCCTTCAAGGAAGAAACATCCTCATTTGTTAGGGATCAAAGGACAAATATCTGCCTCCTGCCAAGGAGAAAGAGACCTTGCTGAAAGCCTTGTAATACGAGAGGCCTAGATGGAAGTCTGAATGTGGGGTAGATATCTTCCCTAACAGGACCTACCCAGCCAGGGGTAGGAGGCCATCACCCCAGCAGGTCCTCTCGCTTTGGACATAGACATTGTCCCTGTCCAGGGTTTGGGGACAAGCTGGGTGACACCACAGGTCAGCTGGTTCAGCTCCCAGTGAAGCTTCTCTCCATCCAGACTGCGGCCGTTAAGGACAGGGCAGAGTGTGTAGATGCCATCCACTTTGGGGCCTCCTTGTGCTCTTTGAGCCTGTGGAGGGAGAACCAGGGGATGACCACAAATGTTGCCTCCAGAGAGTGGTCTTGAGAGTCTTTGAGGGCAGGGCAGAGACAAGCAAGAGAAAATGAGACAGGTGAAGACTTGGACTTGTGATTTAAAGCAAGGGCATAAGACTTCTTTTTCTGGAGAGAATCCCTGGAGACAGAGTTGAAGATCTAAAGGAAATATGCTAAATGGTTCCAACAAGGAGAGGAGTGAGTTCTGGAAGTCGCAGAATGGTAGCAGGGAAGAGGCAGTCCTGCTGAGGAGCTCTGCAGAGTCTAAGAGTGGTAGTGGGGACCAGAAAATGCCTTGGTCCTGGAGCAGATGCCTCCCAAATTCCACATCTACTGTGGAGGCTGAATCTGGCAAGGCAGAGGGAAACTGACCAAAGGCCTTAAGCCTCTTGACACATTCCTGCTGTCTTTGCCAGATGTACCACCTAAGTGAGGTCAGTCTGCAATCAGAGTAGAAGGTGTGAGCACTGGGCTTACTGAGCAAGGGCCCAAGCTTGGGAGAAAAGAAAAGTTGAAGAGGAGGGCTGCAGGGGCTGAGGGAAAGTGTGGGCAGGGATGAGGTGGGGCTCCAAGCAGACATCACAGTCCTCTTACCAAGCTCTGCTGGGTGCTGTCAGCTGAGGTGAACTTTTTAGTACCCTGGTATCCCATGTCATCCATACAGCACAGGTTTGTGATGGTGAAGTTGCAGGTGAACTGAACCGGGGCAGGTTGAAGAGCTGTACTGGAGAGGAAGAGACAGTTTTCCCTGTGGACTACAGTAATAGGCAAGGTTGCCTAGGGCACTGGTCAGAAGCAACAGCAGTGAACTACGTACGGCCATTGGCTGCAGGAGCACAAGGAGAGAACAAAGATTTGGGGAACCCAAACTTCCTCATTGAGTCAGCATTAACTGAGCAGACATGGGTTCAAAGCTTTGTGCAGTCATAGCTGTCAAAGGCACAGTGTTACCGACTGTGTTATCAACACAAAATTTCTGTTGAAACCTTAACCCTCTTACCTGTGAATCTTAAGCATCCAATATTACAGAGCAGAACTGCCCTCACAGAGTTCTTTTAGGCTAAAATCTTTAATTTTAAAATTATTTGGCTGAAAATTATTTCCAAAGTTAGCAGTAGTACATCAACAGGGAATAGCCAGAAATTCAACCCTGATTCACACAAAGGTGGTACAACAGGGGATACCACTGCTGATTGACACTTGGATATTGATGGAAAGCAGAAAATACCATAAAGATGTTGACCTATGTTTTACTGACTACACAAACACATCTGATTGTGTGAATCGTAATAAATAATGGAGAATGTTGGGACAAAATGGAAGTCCAGGACACTTTATTCTGCTCTTACGGAACCTGTGTATAGAAAGAAGAGGCAGTCATTCTAACACAGAAATGAGTATTAGGTGGTTTAAAATCCAGAAATACTTCATCAGAGTCGTAATCTTTCCGTCTTACTCAGCCTATATGCTCGGCAAGTATTCCTAGAAGCTGGACAATATGAACAAGAAGGGCAGGATTATCGATGCAGAAATACTCATTAACAATCTATGATGTGCATATGATACAAATTTGACTGCTAAAAGTCAAGTAGATTTCAGGTAAAGTCTTTGGTGTGGATTGGACATCAACGTAAAGAAAACCAAAATCCACGCAACCAGACCGGTAAGAACCATCATGATAAGTGGAAAAACACTGAAGTTATCAAGGATTTCATTTAACTCAGATCCTTGATCAGTATCCAGGAAGTTTGTTGTTGTTAGGTGCCAACAAGTCAAACCCGACTCACAGCAGTCCTGTCCACAACAGAAGGTAATTCTTCCTGGTCCTGGGCCATGCCCACAATGGTTGTTAGACTTTAGCCCATTGTTGGGAGCCATAAAGTAGCAGTCAGCAAATCAAAAGACACACAGCACTGCGAATATTGGATGCAGATAACCTGTTTAAATCTTGAAAAGCAAAGACGTGACTCTGACGACTAAGCTGTAGTGTCATGGATCGACTTGAGCCAAGATGCACAGTCTTCAACAGGATCACTTATGCGTCATAATCCACTCTAACCTTTCTCTGAGGACTTGGCTTCAAGAATGATTTCACTTGTGGGCTAACACAGTCTGAGGACCAGGTCTTCTGGGGTCTCTCCAGGCTCAGTCAGGTCAGCAGGTCTGGTCTTGCTACTCCAATTTCAGTTCTACACTGCACTTTCTCCTACTTCATCAGAGACTCTATTGTTTTCTCTGTGAGCACAGTCACTGGTGGTAGCCTGGTACCATCTAGTTCTTGCCTCTGACTGATAGCCTCTAGTTTAGGTGGCCCTTTCTGTTGTTTTGGACTCCGAAGTACCTAACAACGTAATTGTGGAAGAAATAGCATTTTAGAACAGACTTCTTAGGTTTTATTAATGAGGTTGTATCAGAGTAGGCATTTACCCATGAGTCCATTTGTCATACTGTGGATGCTTCCGTGTAGCTGTACTGATGCAAGCTTTATCACCAGTATTCAAACACCCACAGAGTCACCCATGGTGGACACGTTTCAGCTGAGCTTCCAGACTAAAACAGACCAGGAAGAAAGACTTGCTAGTCTACTTGAGAAGGACATCAGCCAGTGAAAACCTTATGAACAGCACTGTGCGTTGTCTGAGAGAGTGCCTGACGATGAACCTCCCTGCGTGGAAAGGACTTCAGTGAAGACCAGCGAAGAGCTGACTCCTCAAAGTAGCCAAGCCAAGTGCCGTAGAGTCGGATCTGACTCATGGCAACCTCAAAATAGAGTCAACCGTATTGATGTGGATGGAGTCAATCTTTCAGGACCCTCATTAACTGATGTGGCATGACTCAAAATGAGAAAAAAAGGCTGTAAATGTCCATTAATAATCAGAACCTGACATGCATCAAGTATGAATGTAGGAAAAGTGGAAACTGTCAAAAATGTAATGCAATGCATCCAAATCGGTATCTTCAGCATTAGTGAGTGGAAATGCTCTGCTGTCGGCTCTTTATTTACTGACTATCCGGATGGCCCCTTATGCCAGGAATGGCAACTTGAAGAGGAAATGGGGTTGCATTCCTCATCTAAAAGAACATTTCAAGATGTATCCTGAAGTACAGTGCTGTCAGTGATAGGATAATACCCAGAAGCCTACCAGGAAAACTGATCAAATGACTGCTATTCAAATATCTGTACCAACCAGTAAGGTCAAAGAGGAAGCAATCGAGGAGTTTTTAGTACGTTCTAAAGTTCGGCATTTGTCAAACATGCAACCAGAAGGCATTGACAATCACTGGTTATTGGAATGCGAAAACTGGGAACAATGAAGGAAGAGTGGCGGCTGGAAAATAGGGCCTTAGTAATAGAAATGATGCCCGAGATTGCATGACAGTATTTTCTAAGATGAGTGACTGCTTCCTTGCAAATACCTTTTTTCCCCTGACATGAATGGTGACTATACGCAGGAACCTCACCAGATGGAAGATGCAGGAATCAAATGGACTGCATTTGGGGAAGGAGACAATGGAAAAGCCCAGTCCTAGCTAGTTCAAGGCCAGGGACTGACTGGGAAACAGGCCTTAATGGCTCCTATGTAGGTTTCCTGCTGAAAGTTAGAATAAGTTCCTGAGAGCCAAAAGACATACTTGAGTATACACCACCTGAGTATAGAGACCACTGGAAAAACAGATGTGAGGCACTGAACAGTAATGACCGAAGACTACACAAGCTCTGGGATGACATCCAAGAAGTTATACCTCAAGAAAGCAAGAGGTCACTGAAAGACAGGAGAGAAAGAAAAGGGCCAAATGGATGTTAGAAGGGACTCTGACACTTGCTCTTGAATATTGACTAGCTAAAACAAAAGGAAGAAAAGAGGAAGTAAAAAACAAATATGGAAATAAAGCAAAGTTCTATGCAGTTCATTCCATATACACACCCACCAAGAGACACATTTTTCTTTCTGAAAAAATGCATCAAGGATTCTCGGAAAAAAGAATGGGAAAACAAAAGAAGCATTCTTGAGACTAAAGAGACAGAAAACCACAGAGAATGATCCCCAGTCTGGATTGGTCGGTTTCTTACAGTGACTTCATTAAGGAGCAAACTGTTGGCAACTCCAAGCCCCTGTATGTGTTCCAGGCAACCTAGGTCTGGGGTCCGTCTAGCTCAGGCAGGTGTTTCACGGACCTGAGAGACTGTGACCACACTTACCTTGTTTTTCACTTTCAGTGTTTATTGATTTGCTCATTTTTCCATTGCATTTTATCTTCTTTGCTTACTGTCTTCCAAAGTTTTGGTCATTACTTGTTTAGTCATTTATCTCCTTATTTAGTTATTCACTTAGTTTTTACTTATTTAATTGTTTGTTTATTGACTCCACTTATTTACAATATGGAGACAGGAGGTGTGGTGAATAATCAGGAGCATTTATCACAGACGGAGAAACAAGAGAGACGGGAGCTCAGTCCCCCAAACCATCTCTGACTTTTCCAGTCGGACTGCGTGTTCTTACTGGGTGTCTAAGGGAGGACAGAGGTGAGTGACTGCATGCAGACATTCAGGCTTGGGGGACAGCAACTGTGGAAGAATGCATGGAACTCGTGATGGGGGATGGGGTGGTCAGCTGGAGTCCCGTGGGCGTATCTGGGATTCTCCCAGCCCCTGCTCCCACCCCGACCCCACCCCCATGACTGTTACCTCCACGGAGGTGCCTGTCTGTTAGGTGAGCCGGAGAGAACCTGCGACAAACCGGCTGCAGAGATTTTATCCTGCTTTATCGGACCAGTTCCTCAAGGCTTCAGTGCGCGGTAAGTCAATCTAGAATTTCCCTGGGGCCAGGTAGTGCCAGGAAGCAAAGGCTTTGTGAAAAGCAGACACGTAGAAAAACAGAGGTCTCACCTGCTTTCATCCCCTACCTCTTGATTTCCTCAGCAAATTGTGCCGATTTTGTCTTTTTCACCGTTAGCTTTTCTTGTTGTCTTGGTTCTCTTTAGTGACAACTTTCTCTCATTTTCTGTCATTTCTTTGCTCTTTTTCGGTTTATCTGGTTTTCCCTTTATTTCCTCAATGCCTCATTTTTGTTTACTCTGTACTTCTGTTTGCTTATGAATCCTTTTCCTATTATGGTATTTCCTCATTCTGTATCTTTTCTTTCTCTTTCACATTTTCTCTTTCTTTTGTTTATATAATTGATCTTCTTGGTGATTAAACTTGAAATCTTACTTTTCCATTCTCTGCTTTTGCTTTTCTCATTTCCGCTAATTCACACCCATCTCCCTGTCTCCTCTCTGTATCCTTTTCTTTACACTTTGGTTTCTTTTTACCATTCTTTTCTCATTTCCCCATTGTTTATTACATTTTATCTTTTCAATACCTTTTCAAATTTCCCATTTTATTTATTTTAGTTAATTTTCTCATTTGAATTTCCTCATGTCTTTCATCTCATACCCCTTTAAACTTGTAGTTTATTATTTTCCTGATTACTGAATTTCCTTTTATTCTTTTCACTTATCTTTATTCTGATTAGTTTCATTTCACGGAATTGATCTTCCTGTTCTTTTCTTACATCTTTCAAGTTTTTGAAGTTGCGATGTCTTTTTTTCTCATTTTTAAATTATACTTGCTCTTTTTTTCATATTTTGTGAAATTTTTAGTTATTACATTTCCCACTACTTTTACATATTTACTTCTTTTCTCACTTTTTCCATCTTAACCCTAACACAAGGGCACCTCTCATCCAAAAGCCCAAAAGGCCCCGAAGCCACACTCAACATGCTGCAGAACCACTCAGCCGTTTCTGCTGAGGAGGAGATGTATGTGGGACACTACCACCTCTTCAGAACCATTGGCAGGGGGACATTTTCCAGAACAATGTTAGCCCAGCATACCGTCACCGGCCAAGAGGTAACCATTAAAATGCTGAGCAAGACCCAAAAGGCATCCAACTTCTTCTACCAAGAGGTGAAAATATTGAAGGATCTCCATCATCCTTATATTATAAGGATGTTTCACATTATAGAGACTCAGTACCTTCTCGGCATGGTCTTGGAGTACGTGAGTGCAGGGCACTTGGGGAATTATATAAGAGCTCACGGCTTCCTGAGTGAAAAGGAGGCCCAAAAAACTTTCAGACAATTAGTCCGGGCTGTACACTTTTGCCATAATGAACGTTTCGTGCATAGAAACATAAAACCACAAAACGTGCTGTTAGATGACAGAAAGAACATCAAACTAGCCAACTTTGGGTTTGCAACGGAATTCACCCAGGGGAATAAGCTGAACACGTTCTGTGGCACTTTGCCTTATTCTGCCCCAGAAATGGTGCTACGAAATCCGTACGATGGACCCCCCGTGGACGTATGGAGCCTGGGAGTCACCCTGTACGTCATGCTAAGTGGATCTCTGCCGTTTGATGGCGACACCTTCAGTGAGATACGAAATCGGATCCTGGCCACAGAATACATTATTCCTGGCCACATGCCTACGCAGTGCACACACATGCTGAGCAAAATACTTACTTATGACCCAATAGAGAGAGCCACATCAGAGGCCATCCTAGACCATCCATGGATGATGACAGTTGATAATGAGAACCAAAATGTGTCTGTGCAGCCACCCTCAGACCATTAGGACTGACAACGCATTCGGGCCACGGGGAACATGGGTTACAGGCAGGAAGAGATTCGTGACTCACTGTTCAATCCAAAAGACGATAATGGTATGGCCACCTCCCTGATGCTAGCTCAGAAGACATCTGAGACACAGACTTATGCCAGTACCCTGAAACACAATACTGCAGCACAGTGCACTGACAGCCACACCGTTTCTCCTCCCATGAGGTACGTCCCACCGTCTGTGTGAAACCCAAACAGCTGAGTTACAGTGTACTTGCCATTCCTACCTATGATTACCACTACCACAGCCCACTGAAGACTCCAGCTTCTAGAAGGAAGGGGGCCTCCATGGTGTGTGCTTCTCCCTCAGTTCCCCTTGCAAAGTTCTTCCACAACAACCCAGGATAGCCTGGGCAGAGCCAACCAGACGCTGAAATGGCATGCTAAGCTGAAAACTAGTGCAGTGGAACAACCCAGCAGAGTCCCAGCGTGCGTAACCATGGCTGCCCATGGCTGCCTCCTCAGCTGAGACCAGTAAGAAGGGTGGAGCCTGAGAGGAAATCTAGTTCCCACATAGAACGTCAGCACTTGTTCTGTCAAAAATGAGCATGTGCGAGAAGTACCCGACCAGAGTGTGACTCCAGCCGCTCCCTCTGTCAGAAGCCATGAGCCACAGGATGCCACTGGCCAATTCTTTTAAGTTGATTACAAAATATCTTTGTTGTACCTGTATGCAAAGAGAATAGAAGCTGTGTGACATCCAAGTTGAAGAGAAGAGGTTCAGACCTCGAGAGGCCAAGCCACAGTCTCTCAGGTCTAAAAAGAAGAGGAAAATAACCAGTTTCATGGAGCCCAGTGACATAATTCAGGAGATCTGCCAAGTGGTAGACACCAATGACTGTGAGTGGGATCTCACTGACAAGTACACACTGCTTTCTTTGCCTGAATGGTCCACCAGGACAGTAGATCTTGGTCCAGTCGACAATGGAGGTGTGCAAACTGCCAAGAGAAATTTAGGCATCTTGTTGGCCTTCAAGAAGATCACCTCCAAAATCACCAAAGAGCTGGTACTGTAGAAACGTGTCACCACCGGCCAGAGACAAAAGAGGAGTTCACATGTTTAACCTCCCTTATAATTCTGGAGACTGTGTTTTTCAAGGCCACAGAAGTCCCTAAAATTCTCTCCACTTGAACTGCACTGAGATACCACCAAGGCAGTAAACACACCCTGATGCCAATCAGGTGATTGTGGTTCTGAATGAACAGTGAGTCACAAATCTCTATGTGTCTATAAACCATGCTCCCCATGGCCTCAAGGCACTGTGGGTCCTCACCAAGTTCTCTTGGCCTGAATGCCATCTGTACACAGCAACAACTCTGTCTATGCAAGATCCTACTTACAACCATTGACATCCCGCAGAGGGCAGATCTGCATCATCTCATCAGGCTCCATGGAGCTGGTCCTTCATGTCGGCTTCCATGAGTGTGACGTTTGAGATCTGATTATCTCCACCACATCTTGCTCTCAAGTACGTTAAGTTCCCTTCAAGCACAAGTGAAGCAAAGATTCATCAAAAACAGACACTGCCAATTTGATTGGTTGGGGGTAAGAGGTCGGGACGTTTCTGCCTTGGGAAGCCATTTGATTTCCATCAGGGTCCTCAAGCTCCCTCTAAAATCCAGTGAAAGTAGTCAGTGAACAATGAACAAAATTCACTGAACAGTGAACCCGGAACTGCACAGTTCAACTCCACAAAGAGACACCTTGAAAGAAAGGCTTGCAGTCTCATTCTCAAGTATCTGGCATTGGAAGAAAATTAGAAAAAGTCGATGAAACATAAAGGACGTGTTGAGTATACCCCACCTGAATTCAGAGGCTGTCTCAAGAAGAGGTTTACAGCATGGCAAACGAGTCACCAAAGACAAAACAAATTGTGGGAGGCCATCCGACAGGAAGATGACATTTTAAAAGGCAGGAAAGAAAGGAAAGACAAAAAGGAATGACATGGAAGCTTGCTCTTCAACATCCAGTGAGTAAAGCAAAAAGAACTGATGAGGGAAAAGCTCACCGTTAAGACAACAGTTGGAATTCAGCAGCTGCTGCTTGGAAACTGTATGGAGCAGTCTTATTCTGTCCCATACAGTCACCAGGAGTCAGAATTGACTGGACGGTGTAAGTTTGCTTGGTATTCGGGGGGATGCATAGGCCCCAAGGTGAACCCTACCCATGTTTTGTACTTGTTTTGCAGAACTGCTGAGAAAATGGGAGGTTTGCACTTAAAGAAGAACTCAGAGGGAAAAAGTGGCTGACTTGCTTTATTTCCAAGCAGTAGTTTGCTGTTGGAAGCCTTCTAGCAGGAAAAGTCAGAGCCCATTGCAAGACAGCCCCTTGCAGGACTGGGAGTTATAGGGAGCCAGTGAACAGACAGCTTGGTCAGCTCCCTTAAGCTGATTGTCCAGGTTGAGTCAATGAGTGCAAGTGGGGGAAGAGCAGGAACCAAGTGACGTCTAACTTTGGGCAAGTTCCATTGGCACCGTGGGTCCTAGCCTGCAGGGCCAGGGATAAGAGGGAGAAGCAGGGTGGCTACTGAGAAGGAAGGCAACTGTGTGTGACTTAGCCCAAGAGGGCTGGGGATGAGAGTGTGGGAAGGAGCTGTCCGAAGTGCCTGCCATTAAGTGTGAACTCGAGAGCCTGGGTCTGCTACCCCTTGTCAGTTAGATTGGAAGGGCAGGGGTGAGCCGACTAGAACCCACCCAAAGGAAGAGAAAGGTGTCTGAAAGACCTGAGAAAGCTGGTGTAGACTGCTACAAGCTGATGGCTCCCTGCAGACTGGATTTTGCTAACAGATATGAAACCCCAACCAACTTTTTTTCTTTGCCTTTCTTTATCTTGCTAACCTGAAACTTCTGTCTGAGCCATGTTTTTCAGGAAATCAGAGCAGATGGTGGCTCCATCCACAACACGTGCCCGACCTACAACCCCTCAGCATGCCCAGATTCAGATCCCGGCCTACACTGACACAGGACCAAATTATCACCAGAAAGGAAGTGCTTTCCAGCCAATCCTTTCACCAGAGACTATCCCAGAAGCCATGACAGAAGAGGATGCCACTTCTGCACCTCCACATGTGGACATGCGGCAGGGGAGCTAAGGGCAGAGAACTCCACTACCAAACCCGACCCCTGGACACCACTGTAAATAAAAAGCTTTTGAGCCCCGTGGGACAGTGAACACATGGTGTTAAGGCTGCTAGACTCATGTTACTCCTTATCTACACAGACAATAAACTTGAAACTTTCTGTTACCCTTGCAATTCGTGTCCCTCTTATTTCAGTCAGCTAATAAGACAGGACAAGAACCCAAACACAGTTCTGTTAGAGAGACAGATGTTCAGCATTCTAACCAGATCACATTCTTCAAGACCAGAGAACATGCTCATCACCTCAGTACTGATTTGAGAGGGACGGCCAATTTGAACACTGGCTATCGCAGTCAAGGGAAGAGAAAGTCACCAGGAGGCTGGCTGACAGGCTTTCATGAATGTGCCTACATTAAATGAAGGAGACAAGGGTGGGTGCCCAGTAAAGAAATTCTTCCTCCCTGATGAGGCTGGAAAAGTGAGTGTTACTGGACAAAACTCCAGGTTCTCTGTATCTGCCCCAAATAGCCAATCTCTGAGACACGTTGTAGGGTGGGTGATGAAAGCTTATTACCATGTCCTGTCGGACACAGGGAGCAGGGAAATATTTGTCCACCAAGGTCCTGCTCAAATTTTGTCAGGCAAGGTAGAAGTATTTAAAGGGAGAGGGGGTTCCATGCAAAATGTAAATAGAGGTACTGGGGCTGGTGCCAGGGAAACAATCAGTTGAAAAGGGGTATCCGATGGTGGGGCTCAGAGGTCCTTTGAAGATACATATTAGGAATAGGAATCCGGAAGGCCTTCGTCAGAGGTCCCAGCTGTGGCCTGGGTCTTTCGGTGGCTCCTCCACCTGTTTTCATGTTGCTAAAAAGCTAAAAAGCTCTGAAAAACAGGCATTATTTCCATAGTTCCTGTCAGCGACTTCCTGCCAGGGCCAGGAATTTTTAAGACAGGAGAAATAACAAGCTAAGCTTACAAAGAAAATTTAATCTTTGCTGCCTATTTCAACTTCCTTTTTTAAAATCGGGGTGTCTAAACCTTATCTCCTATTTCAAGAGGATGGGGGAAGAGATTGATAGAATTTCTTGATTCATTTCGGAGTGTTATCAGGGTTTTCTGAAGACCCTCAAGGATCCTTATCAACCTGCAAAAAAGAATCATCTAGGCAGACATGGCAGGCCCATGATAGATGGCTTGATGGGAACTGGGTGTACTGCTGTGCTGGGCAGCGGCACAGTGTACAGGACTCCTGTCGCTGCACCACCGATGGAGCAGGGGCTGCATTTTTGTAGTCTGTCTCCAGGATACAGCTGGGGACAACAACTCAGTGATGGGATCTGACATCTTTCCTTCTTTGTCAGGAGGCTGCTTGTCCTTTGTTTCAGTGCTCACGCAGACTTCAAAATGGTTCTTCCCAAAGGGGCCTCCAGGACTGGCAACAGGACTTAGTATGCAGTGTCCCACGGGAGCAGTTTCTTGCTCCCTTGGTTTGGTTCCCTGATGCTGATTCTAGTTCTCTTGTGCCTCCACTGGAAGGACATCTAGTGGTCACTTCTACTGCATCTATGTGTGCCTCTAACTTGTGTTGAAAAGTAACTTGAGAGATAATGAAGCAACTCATCCCTGTGAGTGGGCAGTAAATGAGTTGCTTATCGCTCCAGAATGTCCCAGGGTGTGGTTAGGCTGGCCCTGTCTCAGTCTCCCCTAGGAGATTCCATATTCGTAATTCTTGAAGGAAATACCATGGAGGTCTCTTCTGTTTCTGCTTCATGCAGAACAGGGATGCAGGCCTACCCATCACGGTAGAAATCCCTTGCTGACTGTGCCAGGGATCTCTGCGGGCCAGGATGGTCACGAGCAGACATTCCTTAGAACCCAGGCATCATCATTCCCTTTACTAGGAAGGGTTCTAACCTGAAAGAAACTAACTACACAAGGCGTTTAAAGATGCAAGGCCTGAAAACAGAGTAAAATCCAAGTAATTGATGGGAGATGTACCAGTGAACAAAAGTTGGGGACATTTAGCTGTTAGGAATTTCTTTCTGACTCATCAGTTCACGTTTTAGTAATGACAGTCAGGAGGGTCTTCAGTGCTCCAATTTTCTATTTCATAAATGTTAATACAAAATGTGAAGAGTGGCGAGTCTTCCATGATTCCATTTGAACGGCTCTTGTGAAAGCTTGCCTAAAAGACAGCCTTGAAGATTTCTTTGCCATTGTCTTTACACCTCAGCGCTCCTTGGATGTCTCCTTGTGAGTCTACCTCCAGCTGGGTCACACCCTGACTGCTCCAGAACGAGGAAAAGTGACCCATCAATCATTAACACTTGGACTTACTGGACATCCTAGGTGGGGGCCATTGCAGGCTCTTTCAACTCCTGGTGCTGGTTTTTCACAGGATAACAACATTTGGTTCCTCACCAGGTTATTAAGCAAGAGACGGCAGTGTTCTCATGAGTCGCATTGCCGGAGTGAGCAGTCTCAAAGTACCACAACATTTTATGCCTAGGCCTTCTTTCAACGTTTAGGTGTGCAAAACCAGGGAGGATGAGTTTTATGATGTCTTAATACAGTCAGAATGCAAACTAAGAATATAACTATTCCTTGCAGTAGTCATCTATTTCATGGACATAATTTTTGATGGTAACTAACTAAACATCTGGCGTTGGGAATGTTGTTACAATAATGTGAAAAAATAGCTCAATGTCTACTTTTAATGGGCAGATGACACTCTCCTGGGATGACAAGAAAACTGAGGCTGTTTAGTAATCTCATGTCAGCTTGGCTTATGAGGTCAGTGAGCACTGTTTCTAGCTTCCATCCCATGAGGACCTCAGTTTGTCATTTGTTGTCTTATACTCACTGATGGCCTTCTCAAAGAGTTTGTCAGTTCAACTATACCATAAGTAGGAATAAAAGCTCTTGGAAATGATTAATGCTAGCCTGTGTGGCAGACCATGACACCTCTTCTGACTCAACATTACCTTTGCCAAATTTACCAGCATCATTCCTATGAATAGCTAATGGTCATCTTAAAGTTCCCGAAGCACATCGTAAACATATGCACAAGCAATCTGAAGAAGAGCAATTTGATAAATTCACTCAGTTAGAAAGGAATCTAAATTAGTACAGTTGGATTTAACACACGCACACATGAATCTATAATCAGCACACAAAGTGTGTTTAGAGAAAACTGAAGTTACAGAAACACTTGTGACAAGTTTTCAGTACAGAATGAATGATTATCAAGGTAACAGCACAGACCTCCCCTGCTGGAAGGCTTCAAATACTCCCTTTAAAATATGCTATATGTCCCTTTGAGGACACGCTGCCTCTCCTTGGTTTGCCTCCCAACAGTCATGGGTCACTGTCTCAGAAGCAGAAATGGAAAATAAGATGCAATGGAGTCTGAGCCATGGGGTATTCAGGAATCAGTTTTGTTTTTTCCCAAGCTTACTGTTCCAAAGGATAGAAAAAGGCTGTAGCCTCTCTGGGTTACCCCAATCTTCACGAAAGCCAGAAATCAAGATTCCAGAAAAACTATGTCTACCTTTTTCATGGTGTCCTCTTTTGGATCAAGCTCTCACCATACAATCTTGGATCCAAAAAGTTTAAGAAATGGTCATTGAACGCCATGTGTTTTCAAAGATATTAGGTAACTTATAGTGAAGAAGGAAGCCTAACCAAAACACTAACCATACCATTAGGCCAGCAGTCTGAAATAACTAATGAACCTATGACCCTAAGGTCTTTGAATGAGGAAATAAATCTCAGGAGGGGTTTGTTCCTGCTGAAGCACTATCAATACCTGTTTCTCATTACCTCTGTAACAACTGCATTCTGTAAAAACCTCAGATTTCATAGGAATACAAATACAGCAACATTTATGTACTAAGGCACAAAAGGCTCCTTCGTAGAGCAGGAAATCTAATGTTATTCTGCTTTGTAAAATCACAGCTCAAACTTCAGTCATTTTTCTGACTACAATATTTAGAAAAAACTTTGCTATATTTCACAACAGGAATTCCTGATTTGAGAATTAAAATACATAAACATATTAGTTAAATAACTTAGGAAAAGGGAAAATGGTTTCTTATAGCTAGAAAGTAAGACATTAAAACATCAACAATATCCCCATATAAAACCCAAGTGGGTTTCTCTGTGGCATGGAAAGCAAAAGTATATAAAGCTAAATTATGACAAATGTCTATTAACTCAATTTAATAACAGCAATTTACCTAAAAGTTTTGGACATTATGTTAAGCCTGTAATTGAAATAGTTTATGTCAAGAGTCCCAAGTTTTCATTCAACTTGTACTATGTCTCACAGTTTGACCAGTCTAATTTTAACCCATAAAGGTTCTATCAACTGGCTTTGGAAACCACAAAGTCTCTCTGGTCAGCTGACCAATTCTCCTCCTGAGGGTGACACATCTTTACAGGATATTTCAGACATGTCTCAAGGTTCCCCTAACAAAACAAAACAAAACAAAACTTCTTTACACTTCTTTCACAATTTGGATTCACTCAGCTTCAGATACTTATAATCCATTGCCATCCAATCAATTCTGACTCATGGCAATCCTAAAGGACAGAGTAGAACTGCTCCATAGAGTTTCTAAGGAGCACCTGGTGGATTACAACTGCCCACCTCCTGTTTAGCAGATGTAGCACTTAACCACCATGCCACTAGGGTTTTCTCAGATCATTATCGCCAGTAGCCATTCTTCTTCTTATCTGTCTTAAAACTGCCTCCACCTAAGTGGAGGGTCTTTTAGAAGCTGTTCTGGAGCTATACCACCTTAGAGGCTAGAAAACAGGGAGAGGTGATCTTGTCCTGCCCTCATTCCTTTCACTCATAAAAAGGACACATGTTTCAGTTGACCAAGCTGTTCTCAAGGACGAAAGATACTTCATTTCCCTTTTACTGTTAGGGAACTACTACTTGGATTTTCACACATACATACATTTTTCCTTGTCTGGGACCTACAACCAAGGTCTGTAAGTTAGCCTTTTCAGCTCAGTGACAGTTCTTTTCCGATGTACTCAAAATTTTGCTTTCTTTTACATCTCAAGTGGAAACCCCAGTAGCATGGTGCGTTAAGTCCTACATCTGCTAACCCAAACATCAGCAGTTCAAATCAGATAGGGGCTCCTTGAAAACTCTCTGGGGCCATTCTGCTGACCTCTAGGGCTGCAATGACTTGGACCTAATTCAACGGCAGTGGGTTTTTACGCATCTCAATTAGCTTAGCCAAGACACCTCAGACCTTGATTAGGAGGATTTAGGCATCAAAGATTTCTCCCACATGTAGAAACAGTTGTCAGTCTCAAAGAATTTAAACTAGAAATATCCTCAAATCATTCTGGCTCAGGGGACTCTGCTACAGGTAAAGCCTATCCTGGCCATGACTTGACAAGACGGGGAAGTCTGAACAAGACATTGAAGACAAAGAGACTCAAGAAACACTTAACAGAAAAACATTTCTTCACAAAAACAGAGATAGGGAATACAACAATAGTTAGAAAAACAAGTCCAGGGTTAAATGGGCCAAAGTTGCAAGCCAAGGTCAAACTTTCAAAGTTTTCCACACTCAACAAACACTCTACCTAGATGACTAACACAATCTTTCAAAAACTTTTCACAGAAGGGTCTCTGCAACTGAATATAAACTTGACCAAAATACTGAGTGGCTGAAAAAACAGGTTTTTGGACAGAAGGTCAGCAGGAAAAGTAAAGCTGGTTGGGCAAAAAAGGTTAAAAGAAGGCTCCTGGCTCTAGCACTGAACAGCACGACGACATGAAAACAGGAATTGACAGACCATCAAACGTGATGCTTCCATAAACACATGCAGTGCTGGAAGGCGAGGCCTCACCTGTCAATACTAAGGACACTGGAAGACTGCTACCTGGCCAACCAACTACAAGCAGTCCTTTCTTGGACCCATTTCAAAGAAAGGTGATCAAACATAACATAGAAACTGCTGAAAAATATCAGTGATATCAAATACAAGGAAAATCTGGCTGAAGATCATTGTGCTGTGATCAGTGCCTTTTGTGTGAGGCTTCTCTAGCCATGGCCTTCTAACTCCTACCCATGTGATCAGGCAGGACAGTGTGACAGTGCGGTTCATGCCGATAAAGAGCACTGGTCCCTGTCTCCTTAAGTGACAGCTAATTACAGAGCAGTGAGGAAGATGCGGTCACCCGCACAGAAGCATGGCCTTGAGCTGACAGAGCATTCTTTGGGCCCAGATTACTGTGCTGGAAAGCTCTCTGAAGAAGGTGCTAGAGAGAGCACAAGCTGGGAACCGGTGGCAGGAGAGACCTCACAGCAGGAGAGATCATGCTGGGCTTCTCAGTCCACAAGACACAAAGCTGAGGGCCTGTGATCAGTGGCTGATAGACAGGGAGAGACCTTTGGGGATAGTCTTTGGGGAAATACAGGAAAGACAGGATAGTCTTTGGGGAAACACACAAGGGAAATCCTATGGAAAACGTGGCCTCTCTTTTTGAATCAAGAGCTGGGAGTAACACAGACAGCCTGAGGTCCTCCGTAACTAGTGTAACCAAAACTATCAACAAGCAATCAAGGATAAAAAGATCAAAGCATTACCAACATCCTGGGACACTTAGGTAAGTCCCTCCAAATTATGTAAATTTCTTCAAGGTTGTTTTTCAGAAGAAACCAGATGGAAGCAACTCTAAAGACATGCACAGAAATTCCCATTTCGACAGCTACATGTCCTTCCACTGGGAGCACCAAATACATGTAGTCAGGAACCGGGAACTCAACCAAAGAACCAAGAGACTTCATGCACAACACCCCATAATGAGTCTTGCTACCAGTCCCAGAAAGCCTCAGAGAAAGGAACTCCCCAGATCCTGTAACTGATTTGACCCTAAGTGACCTGGTTCAAGTTCAGCAAATCAGAGTTGCAACTTTGGTCTCCTGATCAGTAGACAACTGGGCTCCCCCTCCCACAGGCATCAGGGTGCAACCTTCACATCGGAAAAATTTGTTAAGTCCAAGTACTTACAGACAGGGAATGGGTCAGTCTCTGTGACCAGCAAAGAGCTGGTAAATAGCTTGTAGTGTTCCTTACATTCGTAAGGGTAAAAGGTGGTGTCACAGTCAGGAGGGGTAGGTAGGAAATAGCCTTTGGTTTCAGTTTAAGGGTCATACATCAGCAACTCCATGACTGGTTCTCTCCTGAAGGATAAAATAATAGTATGGAGATTGGATAAAAAAAGGGGCTAGATCCTTTCTAGATCATCCTCCTGAGGAGGTAGGTACCCACAGGTAGCCACATCTCAAAATGCCAGGAGGAACTGTTACGTCTACAATTACTGTTCTGAAACACTGATTGGGACTTTAGTGAGGATATGATGAGGTGGTCTGTGGTGGCCATCAGGTTCCCCAGCTACCCTTGTCATTTCCCCCTTGAGGAGACATGGGCCTGAAATCTTGAAAGGAACGTGGGAAGTTGACTCGCTCTGGCTACTTCCTGCTGTTTGGCATTATAGTCCTGCCTACCTGTCAAACCCATGTTCCTGAAATACCATCTTGAAAACATTGAGATGCCTCTTCTACCTACTACCTGCCTGGTGGGCACAGGCTGAGTATTCTTGTAGGACCATGACATTCACTAGGCGTAGTTGTAGCTTGGAGCCGTGTCTTTTATCTAAGAAGCCAATTTCAAGATGTGCTGTATGCTGTCCTGGATCTGGTCAGAGTTACTAACATAAAAACAACATTGTTCCTTGAGATATAGGCAGGTGCTGCCTCCAGCTGCTGTGAAAAGGTCGAGGAAATCAGTGTGGGACACTGCCATCTGCTGAGACCATTGGGACGAGGACATGGGTCAGAGTCAAGTTACCCTGGCACATCATCATAGGCAAACAGGTAGCCGAGAAGAGTCAAAAAGAGCCCACAGACATCTTCCAACCTCCTGACACTAGGCTCGCACATAAAAATCATGAAGGATCTCCACAATCCAAATATTTTAAATTCCATCCATTAGTGTAGGCCCTACGGGTGTGCCACAACAAGTGTACTGTGCACACAAACATGGAACCCACAAATGTGCCCTTGGATGACAGAAAGAATATCAAACCTACTGACTTTCATTTTAGAACTGAATTCACTGAGGAGAGCTAGCTGAAAACTTTCTGGGGAAGTCTCCCTTATATTATGCTCCAGAACTCCTGCCTGGAGAAAAGTTCCATGGACACTGTCCTCGAGGTGCAGAGCCTGGGAGTCACCCCGTATTTCATGGGAAGTGGGTCCCTACCTTTTCGTGGTGATGCCTTCAATGAACTACCAAAGTTAAATACCAGACGAAGAGTATAACAGTCTTTCTACATGTCTATGTCACGTGAACACTCACTAAATCCAATTTTCCTTTTGTCACCCATGTGCTCCATTTTAGTCACACCACAAGGGTACCTCTTGTCCCAAAGCCCATTAATCCTTGACACAACACTGAACATGCTGCAGAGCAACTTAGCATTTCCTGTTGAGGAGGAAATCTATGCGGGACACCACCAGCTCCTAAGAACCATCAGGAAGTGGACATTTGCCAGAGTTCAGTTAGCCCAGCACATCAACACTGCCAAGAGGTAGCCCAGAAAAGAGTTGAAAAGAGACAACAGACATCCTTCAACCTCCAGACATGGTACCCAGAGATAAAAATCCAGAAGGATCTCAATCATTCAAGAATTTTAATGCTGTTTCAAGTCATAGAGAAAAACCACCTCTTTGGTACAGTGATGGGGTAGGTAAGTACAGGCATCTAGTGTGATCATCTGGAGGCTCATCGCTTCATGAGCGGAACAGAGGCCCTGAAAACATTCTGCCTATCAGAGTTGCCCTTACAGGTTTGCCACGACAACTGTGTTGTACATACGGGTATCAAACCAGAACAGGTGCTCTTAGATGAGAGAAGGAACATCAAAATTGCTGACACTGCTTTAAGAACTGAATTCACCAATGGGAGCGACCTAAGAACATTCTGTGGCAGAGTTCATTGCAGTGCCTACAGCTTCTACAAGGAGAAAAGTATCATGGACTCCCGTTGGACATGTGGAGCCTGGATATTACCATGTACTTCATGCTAAGTGGATCTCGGCATTTCCAGGGACAGACCTTAAATGAGCTATCAAAGCAGGTCCTAGAGGAAGAACATGACGTTCTTTTCCACATGTCTACACCGTGTGAATGGTTGCGAAGCCAAATATTCACTGGTGAGACAAGAAAGACAGCCATATCAGAGGACATGCTAGAACTTCCACACATGAATCTGGATAATGAAGAAAAACAAAAGCGGTATGTGCAATCATTTCCAGACTATGAGGACCCCGATGAACTGAGGCCAAAGTGAACACAGGTCTTCCTGGTCTGTTTTTGTCTGGAAGCTCAGCTGAAACATGTCCACCATGGGTGACTCTGCGGGTGTTTGAATACTGGTGATAAAGCTTGCATCAGGACAGCTACATGGAAGTGTCCACAGTATGACAAACGGACTCATGGGTAAATGCCTACTCTGATACAACCTCATTAATAAAACCTAAGAAGCCTGTTCTAAAATGCTATTTCTTCCACAATTACGTTGTTAGGTACCTTGGAGTCCAAAACGACAGAAAGGGCCACCTAAACTAGAGGCTGTCAGCCAGAGTCAAGAACTAGATGGTACCTGGAGAGGTCTAAAGGGTCTGTGGTCTCCGCCTCCTCCAGTGTGGCTCACTCTGCCCCTAGCTCCCAACGTGCAGACTGTTTTCTCTGCCTCACTCACCCTGACTTTCACGAAGGAACGAACGATACTGAGTTCTCAGCTCCCTCAGGGATTCATACACTAATTTTGGCCAAATAACTCTGTCCATCTCACATGGTATCAAACTTGCTCAACCATGGAGATAGCCAAACCTAACTAATTTTTTGAATCTTTACTTCAATAATTTGCAGCCTATCCTGACTTTCAAGTTTTGTTCCTTGATTAAAGGTATTAGATGTCCCTGGTTTTTCATTATGCATTTAAAACTGCCTCCCATGCTAGACAGTAAACCAATGAGCAGACCCTCTGTATATTGTTTTCTTGTTCTTTTTGGCCTATGACACTGATCACTGAAGACACAAACAGATTATCTCCTGCTGCATAAGCGCTTGCAAAATCCTAGTGTTGTAGTGTTTAAGTGCTACATCTACAAATCAAAAGTTCAGCAGTTCAAATCCACGGGGTGCTACTTGGAGACTCTATGGGGCAGTTCTACTCTGTTCTGAAAGGTCACTGTGAATCAGAATCAACTCCACAGTAATGAGTTTGGTTGTTTGGGATGTATACTCTTGAGCAATACTATCCCAGTGAAATTCTCATTGTTCTCTTTCTGCACAGGGCAAGAAGGTAGACACTGGCCTTATTTGTTTTTTCAGAACTTAAAATGGGACTAGTGTAACTAAGGAACTCTATTTGGTCTTTTGTTGTTACTGTTAGGTGCCATCAAGTGAGTCTGGACCATACAAACCCTCGGAGAATTCAACAAAACACTGCCCGGTCCTGCACCATCCTCACAGTCGTTAGGCTTGGACTGATCATTGCTGCCACTGTGTCACTCCATCGCATTTCTTTTCTTTGGGCTGTAATTCACTTATGTGAAACAGACACAACCAGTCACGGGACACCACCGTTCCACTGGACTCATCAGAAACCTACACGATCCATATCTCAGAATGCGTGTGAAAGCCGCCATCGTCACAATTCAGAGCTTCAGAGCTCGGTTGCTCAAAGCATGTCCCACAGGCTGGAGAGCTTGTAAAGGGAACATTTGAACCAACGGGTTGTGTTCACATGATTCAGGTCTACCTCAACTGGCAGCAGGGACACTCTCTGGGAAAGTGACGAGTGAGGTCAGACCATCAGATGCCTACAGTTACAAGGTTTTCTTCTATCAGTGGAAACACCTAGTGCCAAGGCTGAAAAGCAAAGGAAATCTTCATCTCAATGAAAAGTCTTGCAAAGCACACTGTGCCTCATAACATGAGGCCTGTGGATCTCACCCCAAACGATTCTTCTACCAGCATTTCCCTGGGCCTCCAGTTCCTTCACAGAGATAGATACCTTACAGGAGTCAAGATCCTCTCTTCTTCCCAAGATCTCAACTGGATTGCACACATTATTTAGACAGGAACAATCACCTAAAACTCCACAGGACATTTTCTGGATCAAAACGAACGGGGTTACAAGGGTCGGGTAGAGCGACAAAGTGGGATGCTGCTCCAGAAACACCTACAATGTGGAAGCAGTTTTAGAATCTGGTGAGGCTTAAAGCCTGGGAGACTTAATGTGCCTCATAGGAAAAGTCTACATCGTCAAAGGCAAAGCTGGCGGGGCTCTGAAGAAAGTGAGGACGGCGACACCTAGTCTCCAACAGTTACAGAGAACACATAGGATGCCAGCGACAGAACGTGGCTAGAAATGTGCATGTTAGACAAACACAGCGTTAGCAAGTGGAAGAAAGGAGATGCTTTCTACACAGTGACAAGGAACTCATTTAAATGACATTCAAATGTTTGGTGGAAGGCACTTATTTAAGGGATGAACTTCCAAAACTAGCTGAGGAGCTTTTTCAGGAAGACCTTAAAGGTGCAGCAAGGGATCTCCTTTCCACTTAGAGTAAAAAAGAGAGAGGAAAGAGATGGACTTTAAAATGAACTATGCAAACTTCAAACAAAATTTAAAGACATGGAAAATTCTGTTGTACATACTAGGTCCATGCATTCTAGAATTTTCACCAAGCGTGTGGCTACACAATCTTGTAACAGAGATTAAGCCAGTGACTAATGATTCTAACCAACTATCATAGCAGAAAATTCATCAGCTCAAACTGAAGGGGACAGAGAAGGAATGGAAACAATACTGTCCGCCTCTTTGAATTTCACATGCATGGAACTGGTCAAAAGAGCTACATCTCTTGTCTTTCAGGAAAAGGACAGGACCATCATTGGAGCATTCCAAACATCAGCAGACACGTGGGAAAGAGCATGGGAAACAGGCACAGCTGCCTCAGTTTCAAAGCGTGGAGTCACATCTCTGTTTAGTTATCTGGGTGCTGCTTAAACAGGAATACCACAAATGGATGGCTTTAAAAAGAAAACTTTTTTCGTTTTTTTTTTATCATGATTAAGTGGAAATATACAATCCAAGTTAGTTCTCCGGCATGCCGCTCTACAACTCTATCTGCTCTGCCCACCCTGTGACAACATACTCCTCCTTTTCACTCTTTACTACTGGTATCCTCCCAACCAACATGTGTCCCCTCCTCTCTACCCTCTCCTCTCTCCTACAGAAAGAAATTGGTTCAATGGTCTTCTATAAATGTATAAAGTGATAAAGTACACACCACATGCTAACTCTGTGTCCCCAAGTACAGTCCTTTCTTAGTCTCAGTGTTCACCTCAGTACTGGCTTCAGGTCAGGGCAGCAACAAGGCTAGGGGCCATGTTCCCAGCGGACCCTCCAGGTTCTCAGACCATCAATTCTGGGCTTTTACTAGAGTTATTGAGCTGCACACCTCTTTTTCTTCTGTTATGTCAGGGACTCTATATTGGGTCTCCTACCAAGAACAATTCTCTTGGTCATGTCCAGGAGGCTAAAAGTCCAAATTCAGGTTGTCAGCTACAGGGGAAGGCTTCCTCTGCTGACCCTGGAGGAAGTTCCTTGGCCTGACTCTCCCTGCACTACAGGCTTCTGAGGCACAGGGGACCTAGTCTTTTCCAAAGTATGTGCTCAGCTCCTGGCACTGCTTTTCGGTGCTAGGAGATCCCCAAATCTCAGCTGACTCCCTTCCTGTTACATTCCAGTAGGCCACCCCAACCCACAATACAATCCCACACATTAAGTCCCGTCCAGCCAACTCAACTGCAGTCCATCCACCCTCATTAACGTGAGAGACACAGGATTTACAACATGAAGGGCATTACACAATACCAGCAATCGTGGCCTAGCTAAATGGCTACACAAATTTTGGGGGGGAACACAATTCAGCCCCTGACAGCTTCCTAGGTTTCCAAGAATCTGATGTTCATCCAGTCGGTTCTGGGGGATGGGATCACTGCCCAAAGCTAAGAGGACAAGGTGCCATGCCCAGTGGACCTACTGGGGCCCAAGACATGCAGCTCCCACTCAGAGGGACTAAGAGAACAATAGCCCTCAAAGCCAATGGGCTGTAAGTGCCATCCTAGTGGGTCTGGAAGGTGTAGCGGAATCCCAGAGCCTAGGGGACTCCTCCCACAATCCAGAGAGCATGGGCAACACCCAGAGTCCAGAGGACAACAGTAACGCCCAGATGGTCCCAAACAGCAGAGGGTTATTATGCAGCCTTGACAACTAATCTAGTTGTTCTGTTGGTTTTGGACATGCTTGGTGCCCATTATCCTTTCTTTTTCTTCAATTTCCCCCATTGGGAATGGAAAGGTCGATCTCGCACCCCTTTGTACCACTGTCCTTCAGAAATAGTCTTCTAGATTTCATAGTCTGACAGATGAAGAATTTGGCCCCAGGATCAAATATTCCTAAAGTCTTAACTACAGGTGACAGAGGTGATTCAGAAGATCCGATTCTGGTCTTAGAGTTGGTTTGACACTTCTCAGAGATGTCTTGGGGTGACTGTGTTTTGGATGTTCCAAGGACAGGAATTTGGAGAGGCCAGAGTGTGGAAGGAAACCCTGATGGCATAGTGGTGAAGTGCTATGGCTGCTAATCAAACAGTGAGCAGTTCAAATCCACCAGGCACTCCTTAGAAGCTCTATGGGTCAGTTTTACTCTGCCCTACAGGGTCGTTATGTGTTGGAATTGACTGGATGGCAGAGACTGTTGTTGTAAAGGGTGGAATCTTATGGACTGAACTGTGTCCCCACCAAATATGCGTTGTAAGTACTAGCCTCTATGGTATGGTTGTAATCCTGTTTGGGAAAGCGTTGTCTTAGCTATGTGAAGGATGCAGGATTAGTGTAGGGTGTTACCTTGAGTCAACCTTTTTGGAGCTATTAAAGGGATTAAATAAGAAAGCCAGAAATCAGAAATGGCAAAAGGGAGGTACCTAGCCACATGAAGATCACCCAAGGACAGAAGCTCATAGGCACAAAGACCTTCTACCAGAGCCTGCACACACACAGCCTTCTCCTACAGAGCCCACCAGAATTCAAAATTGTAGCCTCCAAAACTGTGGGAAAGTCAACGTCTTTGTTCAAGCAACTCACTTGTGCTAGGTCTGTTCCAGCAGCCCCAGAGAATGAAAGGAACCCTAGTGGCACAGTGGGTAACAGCTCAGCTGCTGAGCACAAAGTCAGCAGTTCAAATTCACCAGCAGCTCCTTGGAAACCCTATGGGGCAGTTCTCCACTGGCTATACAGCTACTACAAGATCGCAGCAACTCAAGGACACTCAACAACTAACTAAAACAAGGTACTTTTACACCTGTGTTCAGGGGATTACTATTCAGAAGGGCCAAACAGAGAAAGAACCCAAATTCCCATCAGTAGATGCATGGATCAACAAACAATGGAGAACTCTTCAGTCCTAAAAGGAAGTGAATTTTTCAAAAATGTTATAATATGGATGAACCTTGAAGATGTTAAATGAAATGAGCCAGACACAAAAGGACAAATATTCTATGACCTTACTTATAGGAAACACCTACAATAGACAAGTGTATAGAGACTGAAGTAGATGAGTGTTTCAAACCAAACCCATTGCCATCAAGTTGGGTCTGACTCATAGTGATCCTATAGATCAGAGCACAACTGACTGACAGGGTCGCCCAGGAGCACCGGGTCAATTTGATCTGCCAACCCTTTCATTAGCACCAGGGTTTCCTTACCAGTGGTTACCAGGGACTAAATGGAGAGGGGAAGTAGAGTTACAGCTTTAGAGGAAACGGGTTTCCCCTAAGGGTGATGGAAAAATTTGAACACCAGTAGTGGTAATGGTTGTACACATGGCCACAATAACTAATGTTATACTAAATAGGTAAAAAAGGAAAAAGGTGTTCCAAGTATTTTACGAAACATACACAAACACAACTTTGCATGAAATGAACATAACACACTATTAAATAAACAAAACAACTTAGTGTCTTGGACTTAGCGCAGAAGTGAAAGGACGGGAATTTAGATACTCTCGGAAGAGAAAGAAGAAAGGAGGTATTTCCAAACTTTCATGCCAACCTTGGGGTATATTCACCTAGAGAAGTGAAATTACATATGAGAAACTTCAGTGTGTAAGTCGGCTCCACAAGGTCACTGGATCTTGGTCACCTTCTTCTTAATAGAAAACAAAAAAAAAACTGAATTATAATTTTACATGCATGGAAACAAACAAAAAATACGTTAAGGCATTTGAGTTAGGAATCATTTCACAAACTTCACACTTAAGACACTTCACACTTCTCAAATAAAATAGACACCTGTTCCTGTAACCTCTGCGTTTAGCTACACTGGAATGCATTTCAACTGATGGTCATCATGTGCATGCAGAGAAAAACTTCTCCACATGGTTTTCAAGGCTGGGACCTTTTGGTAACAGACCACCAGGCTTGCCTTCCAAGGCCTACCTGGGCAGGTTTGAACTGATGAACTTCTGGCTAGTAATCTTAACCATTTGCACCATACGGGGACTCCCTACTTCACTCTTTACTGTTTACGTGTTCTCCTCTTTTCTTATACTGACATTCTACAGACTTAACCCACGTGTTTCGGACCTTCATTCTACATTAGATTCAGCTTAAAAGGAAACATATTCTCCAGTCATGCTACAGGTGTCACATGCTATTTACTCCATCAAGTGTTACTTCCTGTTCAAAATTATAAATGACAATTCTCTAGAAGTTGCACATTTCACATTTCTTGAAGGAAGAGTTGTTTAAAGTAATTAGTACAAAGCATGAGGTGCCATCTCCGACACTACAGCTAGCTGCCAAGAGAAAGAACAAATCTCTCTTGGAAGAAATAAACCTGAATGCTCCTTAGAAGCAAACATGACGGGACTGTCTCTCACACAGTTTGGGCACGTTATCATGAGGGATCAGTCCCTGGAGAACATCATTATGCTTGGTCAACTACAGGGATCTTCAGAGAGATGGCTTCATAGAGTAGTTATAAGGGATGCAAGCATAAAAAATGTTTTCATAAAGGTGTGGGCCAGTCAACATTTTGTCCCATTGTACACGGTGTAACTGTGAGTTGGAACCAGTACCCAGCAACCTGTGGCTGACCTTCGAGGATCTATTCAAGTGTTATGATTTGTTCTGGGATTGAACCGCTGACCACTCAACTAGCAGCCAAGTGCATAATCACAGCACACTACCAACAGTCCTCTTTATAATATATGCCTCCCATGTGGCTCATTCCTACAGTCACTGTTCTGAAATTGGACATATGAATTGCTTTTGCTCTAAGAAGCCTTCAACCTAAATATGGTTCATTAGTAGCAAAAACTGTGGCTGAATCACTAGGATCTATGCTGGCTCAGATCCTGTCTCAGCCAACCATTAAAGGTAGGCACTATTCTTTCTGAGGAACAATAGGTAGAAACCATTTTTACCTTTCTCTCAGGTGCACACACATATAAGCAGTTCATCATATGTCCTCATCTGAAATGGTCAAGGTTTCAGTTTTGAGATTTGGACATATACATATAGAACCTCCTCTAATATTAAGTTCCCATTCTATGGGAATTCCAGAACACTTAATGGTGCTCTTAAGAAATATGTACACGGATCCAGAGGCAATTGTGCAAATGGAAAAAGGGGACACTGCATGGTTCAAAGTCAGGAAAGATGTGCATCATGGCTGGATCCTTTTACCGTGCCCTTGCAACATGTATGCTGAGCAAATAATCTGAGAAGCTAGTTTCTACAAAGAAGAACAAGGCATCAGCATTGGAGGACGACTCCAATGCAGTATGCGGTATGCACACACCACCACCTTACTTGCTGGAAGTGAAGAAGATTTGAAACGCTGATGAAGACAAAGGACCACAGCCTTTTGTACGGACTGTACCTTGTCATGGATTGACTGTTTTCCCTGAAAAATCAATAAAAATTTGGCTGTGCCATAATTCCTGGTATTTTGTTGATGTGCTTCCGCGTGGGAATTCCTGGCCCTATGATGTGAATAAGGGTGGATGGGGAGCAGTTGGATTGGGTCCACAATCAACACCCATGGAAGTAGCGGTCAAGAAATCAAAAGACACATTGCACTGGCAACATCTGTTGCAAAGGATCTGTTCAAACCACTGGAAAACAAAGATCTCCCCTTAAAGATAAAAGTGTGCCAGACCCAAGCCATGGTATTTTCAATCGCATCATACACATGCACAAGCTGGGTGGTGAACAAAGAAGTCAGAAGAAGAGTTGATTACCTCTGAATTGTGGTGACAGAGAAGAATGTTGAATGTACCGTGGACCACCAGAAGAACCAACAGATCTGTTCTAGAAGAAGTACAACCAGAGGGCTCCCTGGAAGCAAAGATGGCAAGACTGCATCTTGCATACTTTGGACATGCTGTCAGGAAGGATCAGTCCCTGGAGAAGGACATCCTGCTTGGTAGAGTGGAGGGTCTGTGAAAAAGAGGGAGACCCTCAATCAGGTGGATGGACACAGTGGCAGCAACAACAGGCTCGGGCACAAAAATGACTGCGGACATGAAGCCAGACTGGGCAGTGTTCCGTTCTGTTGCGCTCAGGGGTCACTGTGAGTTGAAACTGACTCGACGGCACTAACAACAACCAGAAGAGTGAACTGAAATGGGCTGGTACTGGTCTTTCTGAATCAAAAGAAAACAAATATGGTCTACTGTAACAAGAATGCTAAATTAAAGAGGAACGGTATCACATTCATCATCAAAACAAACACTTCAAAATATATACTGAAGTACAAAACAACTGCCACCCATACTCTGTCATTAACCTCACAGATGCAGGGTTGACAGCATATAGGAACATCATACAATACCAGGAATCATGGATTAGGCAAACGGCTACACACAGTTTTGATGGGAAACCACAGGTACAAACATGACAGATACCAAGGAAGGAACTGCGCAGTTCTCTATTACACTCTCAAACCCAGAAACAGAGCATCATCCTCAAACAGATGGGTATGGGAGAGACTGTCCTTCTGACCAACTCAATCCACATTCTTTGCATGTCTACTGGCCCTTTTTCCTTGCTGAAGCTAAGTCATAGAGGGGGAGGGGTTGGCAGGTTCAGCAGCTCCTACTGCTCAGGAGATGCACGGTGGTACCAGCACTTTTTGTTCAGGAGATGTGGAGAGGTGTCTCAATACAGGGAGGTGGAGGCCTTTAATTCTCATTGGATGAGGTGCTGGCTGATGCACAGTGGCTGGAACCATGAGTTGGGAGGATGAAGAAGGGGTGGTGAAAGACATTCAATGGGGAGGCCACGGGGTCACAGTGCAGATGGTGGCTGGACTACCACAGTAGTGATTCCCTTCAAGGAAGAAACATCCTCATCTATTAGGGATCAAAGGACAAATATCTGCCTCCTGCCCAGAAGAAAAGAGACCTTACTCAAAGCTTTCTAATCCGAGAAGCCTAGCTGGAAGTCTGCATGTCAGGTAGGTAGATATCTGCTCTAACAGGACCCACCCAGCCATGGGTAGGAGACCACCACCCCAGCAAGTCCTCTCTCTGGACACAGACACTGTCCCTGTCCAGAGTGTAAGAGCCAAGATGGGTGACACCACAGGTCAGCTGGTTCAGCTCTCAGTGAAGTTTCCCTCTATCCAGCCTGGGGCCTTTAAGGACAGGCCAGAGTGTGCAGATGGCATCCACTCTTGGAGCTTCCCTGTCCTCCTTGAGCCCGTGGAGGGAGAACGAGGGGATGACCACAAATGGTGCTTCCAGAGTGGAGTCCTGAGAGTTTTGGGGGGCAGAGTAGAAAGGGGCAAGAGAAAATGAGACAGGTGAAGACTTGGACTTGTGATTAAAGCAACACATAAAACTTTTTTGTCTGGAGAGAAGCCCTTGAGACAGAATTGAAGACCTAAAGGAAGTATCCTAAATGGTCACAACAATTACAGGAGTTCTGGGAGCTGTAGAATGATACCAGGGAAGAGGTAGTCCTGCTGAGGAGCTCCGCAGAACCTAAGAGTGGTAGTGGGGACCAGGAAATGCCTTGGCCCTGGAGCAAATGCCTCCCGAATTCCATCTCCACTGTGGAGGCTGAATCTGTCAAGGCAGAGGGGACTGACCAAAGGCCTTAAGCCTGGGATCCCTTGACATGGTCCTGCTAGGTGTCTTTTCAAGAACTCCCACCTAAGTGAGACCAGTGTTCAGTCAGAGTGGACAGTTTCAGCACTGGTCCTACTGAGCAAGCTCCTGAGCTTGGGAGACAAGAAGAAGAGATGAAGAGGAGGGCTCAAGGGGCTAAGGGAAAGTGTGGGCAGGGATGAGCGGGGTGTCAAGTGGACAGCACTGTCCTCTCTCCAGGCGCTGCTGAATCCTGTCATCTGAGGTGAACTTTGTAGTACCCAGGTGTCCCATGTCATCCATGTAGCACAGGTTGGTGATGGTGACGTTGCAGGTGAACAGAACCAGGGCAGGTTGAAGAGTGGCACTGGAAAGGAAGAGCAAGTTTTCCCTGGGGACCACAGTAATGGCCAAGGTTGCCTAGGACCCTGGTCAGAAGTGACAGCAGTAGACTAAGTACAGCCATTGGCTGCAAGAGTTGAGGAAGAGAACAAAGATTTTGGGAACCCAGACTTCTTCATTCAATGAGCGCTAACGGAGCAGACATGGGTTCAAAGCAATGTGCAAGCATACAGGACAAAGGCACGGTGTTATTGACTGTACTCTAATGACACAAAATTTGTGCTGAAATCCTAACCCTCATGCCTGTGAATCACAGGCATCCAATGTGACGCAGCAGAACAGCCTCCATAGAGTTCTTTTAGGCTAACATCCTAAATTTTTAAGTTATTTGGCTGAAAATCATTTCCAAATTTGCAGTAGTAAAGTAACAGGGAACAGCCGGAAATTCAAGCCTGATTCAGACAAAGGTTGGACAACAAGAGATCCCACTGCTGATGACAGATGGATCTTGACAGGAAGCAGAGAACACCACAAAGATGTTGATCCATAGTTTACCAACTAAGCAAAAGCATTTGACTGGGTGAACTGTAACAAATAATGGAGAACTCTGGAAAAAATAGAATTCCAGAACGCTTCACCGTGCTCCTAAGGAACCGGCGCATAGAAACAGACAAGTCACTCTGACACAACAAGGGCATACTGCATGGTTTAAAATCGAGAAATATTCCATCAAAGTTGTATCCTTTCCCACTTATTCAGTCTGTATGCTCGGCAATTATTCTGAGAAGCTAAACTATACGAAAAAGAATGCACCATCATGAGTACAGAAAGACTCATTAACAAATCTATGATATGCATATGATACAACCTTGATTGCTAAAAGCAAATAGAATTTGAGGTGCTTACTGATGAAGACTAAAGGCTACAGCCTGTGGTGTGGACTGCACATCGACATAACGAAAACAAAAATCCACACGACTCGATCAGTAAGCAGCATCACGATGAATGGACAAAACACTGAAGTTGCCAACGATGTCATTTGACTCAGATCCATGATCAGTATCCATTAAATTTGTTCATCTTAGGTGCCATCAAGTCAAACCCGACTCACAGCAATCCTGTGAACAGAAGGTAATTCTTCCTGGTCTTGGGCTGTGCCCACAAGGGTTGTTAAACCTCAGCCTGTTGTTGCAGCTATAAAGTTAACAGTTGTGACACATTACACTGGGAAAACTGGATGCAGATGATGTTTTAGTCAGCTAGGCTGCTCTAACAGAAATACCACAGAGTGGATGGCTTTAACAAAGAAAGATTTATTCTTACACAGTCCGGTAGGTTGCAAGTCCATATTCAGGGTGTCCGCTCCAGGGAAAGACTTTCCCCTTGACGGCTCTGGAGGAAAGTCCGGTATTGCATCAGTCATTGTTCAGGGAGTGTCCTAACGCAAGCCCGGTGCTGCTTGCTTGATGGTAGGGAGGTTCTCAAATTGTCCTTGGTTCTTTTTCCTTTTATTCCTTGCAAGCTAAAAGCATTAAGGGTGGGGCAAGCCATACTCCAGGGAAACTTCCCCCATAACAGGAATTCACAGCCCCACCCTAATCCTTTAACATACAGGTTAGCAAAACCACACAATGGAGTACAGTCCCAAGATACTGGGAACCATTTCCCAGCCACGTGGCTGCACACATTTTTGGGGGGACACAATTCAAACCATGACAGATGACCTCCTTAAATCTTGAAAAGCAAACACAGGACTCCGATGACAAAGATGTAGTGTCATGGATCGACTTGAGCCAAGATGCATACTCGTCAACAGGATCTACTTATGCCTCATAATTCACTCTAACCTTTGTCTAAAGACTTGGGTTAAGGAATCATTTTGCTTGTGGGCTAACAGAGAGTCTGATGACCATGTATTCTGGGGTCTCCTCAGGCTCAGACAGACAATCGAGTCTCATCGTTCTACTAGAATTTCCGTTCTCCACCCCACTTTTCTCCCACTTCATCAGAATCTCTGTTGCTTTCCTGGTCACAGCAGTCACTGGTGGTGGCCTGGCACTGTCCAGTTCTTCTGGACTCTGGCTGATAGACTCTCTGCTTTAGGTGGTCCTTTCCATCTCTTGGGCTTCTCTTTTTCTCCTGTCTTTGTGTCCTTGATACTCCTTTGCTCTAGGTGGGTGATGGCCAATTAATACATCTTAGCTGTGTCTTGCTTTTAAGACTCATCACCGAAGTAGGATGCAGAATATTTTCTTAAACTTCGTTACGCCAGTTCACTTGGATGACCGCTGAAACCATGGACCACACGCTCCAAACCCAGTTACCATGTCCCTCGAATGTTTACTTATCTAAAGGAAATCTCTCAGCTTTTGCTTAAATCCTGTTGGGCTGATTTCCTTCACTGTGTGGACCAAATGACTTCTGAGGTACAAAAAAAAAAAAAAAACAGATTCAGTGCAGAGACAAACCAGACTAAAGTCAGATGCCATGTGCAGTTTGCCAAGGAAGTAACACTGCGGCTGTGAAAGCTGACAGTGACCCAAATTTTCCCTGGAGATGAGAAAGAGACAGCCTTTCCCTACAACCACTATCTTGGTCATCCACATTGTTACAGCAGAAATATCACAAGCGGATGCCTTTCACAAAGAGAAATCTCACGGTCTAGCAGGCCTCAAGTCCAAATTCAGGATGCTGACTCAGAGGGAAGACATTCTATGTCTCCTCTGGAGGTTAAGTCCTCAACACCAGTCTGCCTTGGGTTTAAGGGCATCTCAATGCAGGAACTTAAGATCCAAAGGACATGATCTGATCCTGGCACTGCTGTTTTGGTGGTGGGTGTTGCAGTAGCAGGTCCCCGGCTCTCTCTACTCATTATTTTATTTTGCCAAAGAGACTGCTTAGGACACTATCCCATCCTGTAGATCTCATCCACGTTAAGTACTAATAATCCATTTCATTACATTATAGTAACAGGACCTATAACACCCAGGCAAGTCACATCTGGTGACAAAAGGCAAATCATCACACAGTACTGGGATTATGACCTAGCCAAGCTGACAGATGTTGGGGGCGGTGGGATCCAATTCAGCCTGTGACAGTCAGTGCCCTGAATCCAGAATTCAAGCCTCCTATATTGGGAGAAAAAAAACTGGGCTCTTTAAACCCACGCATTTGTAACAGTTCTGCTACAGTGGCATTAAGAAACCAGAACATGCCTCAGTCAAGGTACTGTGGCCAGGGCAGTGAGCAGGCCATTAAACTCCAGAGTGAGCCAGGGGCAGATAACTTCAGGGGGGCACCCAAGCCAAAGACTCAGAAAAGTTCACAAAACAAGTACCACTGCAGGTGTCATCATAATAAGCCTTAACAGTTTGGTAGCTGGCAGCCAACCAAGAGAAAATGTCCTCCAGACAGGAGGAAGAGGCTTGGCAAAGGCCTGGTGGAGGGGCAGAGCAGCTGCGTTTAAGACACCGTAAGTCCTTGCACTGTGGCCACAGTAAATTAGACCTGGGATGAGAAGAATCCTCTGAGCCCAGAAAGGGGGCTAGGACTATCCAGAACAGAGGGCTGGCACCACTTGAGGTCAGGTGGACCAATCCAAAATTGTCAACAAGCCAAGAACTAAGAAGACCTATGTAGGCTAGAGTGCTTATTACTGCAGTCATCACAGTGGAAGATAAAGGACGGCCATGCAAAGTTTTAGATGATGCAGAAACACCCAAGTCTTGCAAGATGGATTGAGGTGGTAAGTGACAGGCAAGGAGGGCCAAGGTTGGCACTTGTATCTCTGTGTTTGGTGATCAAAGGGCAGGTTACGAGGACCAGTGATGTCTTCAGGATACACATGTTCAAACCGAGCAGTCTGAGGTCCTAAGAGGTGGACAGACCATGTGTCCAGAGCCAGCGTGGGATGTGGAAACTAGACACTCAGCAGAATCCACATAAATGCATGAACGGCCTCAAAGACAAAGAGTGAGCAGTGAAGGAAGAAAGGGTTTGGCACAACACAGCGGCAGAAGTGATTTTGTCCTCAGTAACAGCCTGAGGCATTTCCTACCGTGGACTTCTTGAGGAGAGCTGGTGTCAGGGAGGTGGCTGTGAAAGGGAGAGGATGTCACAGCTGCTAGAGAAGAAACACGAGGGTGGAAATCCAAGGAGCCCTGTCCCCAAGGAAACTGCACTGTGTGGTAGGGCTGGTGCAGCGGGGAAGGACACGTCCAGTTCTCTCATCCTCCTCTCAGCATGAGGAAACGGCATCTTCCTCAAGAAGCTGGGCACCCCCGGCTCTGCCATCCCCAACTCAGCTCCTGTTTTATACATATATCTTGGACACTTTTCCTTCCTGATGGTAACCAATGTTGGCATAGAGGGGTTGGAAAGTCCAGCAGCTCCCATTGTTCGAAGAAGTGGGTGGCACCAGGCACATGAGGATATGGAGGTCTGTAATACTGAGTCCCACTGAGTGTAACCTGCTGATGGTACAGTGTGGAAGGGGGACGGAAAGACATTCAGTGTGGCATAAACAGCTTCCTTACAGTAGACACGGTTGCTGGACCATCACAACTGGGAATTCTTTCAAGGAAGACAGAGCCCCCACCTGGTGAGGATCAAAGGCTACATACCCTCTCCTCATAAAGACATGGAGGCTTTACCCAAAGCACTCTGAGAGGCCCAGAAGGACGTCTGAATGTGGGGCTGATACCTCCTCCAGCAGGACCCACAGACACCCTGGAGGCGGTGAACACTAACAACCGAAGACTAGACAAGTTGTGGGATGACATCCAAGAAGTTACACCTGAAGAAAGCAAGACGTCACTGAAAAGACAGGAGAGAAAGAAAAGAGTAAAATGGATGTAGAGGAGACTCTGGGACTTGCTTTTGAATAGCGACCAGCTAAGCGAAAGGAAGAAATGAGCAAGGGAAACACAAACATGGGAATCAATACAAGCAAAGAACAGTTCTATGGAATTGATTCCATACACACACCGACACACAAAGAGACATATTTTTCTTTTGGAAAAAACGCTTCAAGGATTCTTGAGACCAAAGAGACAGAGAACACAGTGTGAAGGATCCCCAGTCTTGATTGGTCCATTTCTTGCAGTGACTTCATAAGGAGCCAACTGCTGGCAATTCCAAGGCCCTATATAAGTTCCAGGCAACCTAGGTCTGTGGTCCGTCTAGCGAAGGCAGCTGTTTCAGTGACCTGAAAGACTGTGACCCCACTTAGCTCATTTGTCACTTTTAGTATTGTTTTGCTCATTTTATATTTTATCTTTTTTCATCTTTTATTAAGTTTTTAGGCATTACTTGGTTACTCATTCCTGTTATTTACTTAGTTATTTACATACTTTACTTATTTACATATTTACTTAGTTATTTACTTATTTATTCACTTGTTTAGTAATTTACTTGTTATTTATTGACTTGTTTAGTTATTTATTGACTTATCTACTTGTATTTTTATATAGTGTATTTATTTACAATACTAAGATAGGAGGTGTGGTGAATACTCAAGAGTGTTTATCACACAGACAGACATACAAGAGAGATGGGAGCTAAGTCCTCCAAACCATCTCGGACTTCTCGAGTCAGACCGCAGGTTCCCACTGGGCACCTAAGGGATGATGAAGGTGAGTGACTGCATGCAGACATTTAGGCAAGGGAAGAGCGGAGGAGTAATTGTGGAAGAACACACGGAATTCATCGTGGGCATATGGGGTGGTCAGCCGGAGCCCCGTGGGGGTATCTGGGATTCTCCCAGACCCTACTCCCACCCCAAACCCCATCCCCATGGTGATTATCTGGACAGAGGTTCAATGATGGGTGCCTCTCTGTTCCGTGAGCTGGGGAGAACTGGAAACAAGCCAGGCAGAGACTTGATCCTGTTTTCTCAGACCAGTGTCTGGTGTGTCACCTTCCCTCCTCAAGGTTTCTCAGCGTCACTAGTTGATACAGAATTTCCCTGGGGTCGGGTAGGGCCAAGAAGCAAAGGCTTTGTGAAAAACAGACATACGGAAAAAAGGAGGAGGTCTCATCTAGCTTCATCCACTACCTTTTCATTTTCTCATCAGATCGTGCGGATATTGTCTCTTCCACCATTAGCTTGTCTTATTCTTTTTGGTCAGAACTTTTACTCATTTTCTTTCATTTCTTTGCTATTTTACCAAGTATTTGGTTTTCCCTTTATTTCTTCAATGTCTCCTTTTTCTGGGTACTTCCTTCTACTTATTAGTCATTTTACTATCATGCTATTTCCTCATTTTGTATCTTTTCTCTTTATTCTTTTCTTTTTCTTACTATGATTGAATGAAAATGTACATTCCCACATAAATTTGCATGTTTACCTATATGCAGCTTCCACTGCTATCCCTGCACGGTGACAGCACACTCTTCCTCTAGGCTCCATACACGTCCTATCCTCCCAGTAGTCTCCTATCTCCTCCTCTCCACCCACTCCCCTTCCTCCAGTATGAGGTCAGCAGGATAACATCTTGTAGATGCATAGAGCCATAAAGTACCCACAAAGTATGGTCACTCTACATCACCAAGTGGAATCTACTGCTGTCGGAAGAGTGGACCTACATTATGATTTATGGACAGGGGCAGCATCAGGGCCAGGGGCGATGCTCCCAGGGGAACCCTAAAGCTCCTGGACCATCAACTGCTGTCTTTTAGTGGAGATCTCAGGGTGCACCCCTATTTATTCTTGTGTTGCCGGTGAGGCCCTTTCTTGTTTATTGCCTTTTCTTCACATTTTCTCACTTACTGTTGTGTGTTTACATAGAGAATTTATCTTGTCTATGGTTTACCTTTTGCCATTTCAGTCTTCACTTTCCATTCCCTCCTTTTGCTTTCCTCATTTCCCCTAATTCATACACCTCTCCCCTTTCTTCTCTGTATCCCTCTCCTCATTCTTTGCTTTCTTTTTACCATTCTTTTCTCATTTCTCCATTGTATGTTACATTTTCTCTTTTCTATACTTTTTCAAGTTTCCTCTTTATTTTAGTTAATTTTCTTATTTCAGTTTCCTCCCTTCTTTAATACCCCTTCAAACTTGTAGTTTATTATTTCCCTAATTTCTCAATTTTCATTTTATTCTTTTCACTTCTTTTTATTCTGGTTAGTTTCATTTCATGGATTTCATTTTCCTATTATTTTTTTGACCTCGTTCAACTTTTTTAAGTCGTAATGTGTTTTTTTCCCATTTTTAAAGGACATTCTATCTTTATGTCCTCAGTTTTTTCACATCTTGGGAAATTTTTAGTCACTTCATTTCCCATTAGTTTTACATGTTTACTGCTGTTCTCACCTTTTCCATTTTAATCCTACCACAAGGTCACCTCTCATCCCAAATCCCAAGAGGCCCTCACACCACACCCAACACGTCTCAGGGCACCTCAGCTGCTTCTGCTGAAGAGGAAGTGTATGTGGGGCACTACCATCTGCTCACCACCATTGGCCAGGGGGCATTTGCCACAGTGAAGTTAGCCCAGCATACCATCACTGGCCAAGAGGTGGCCATTAAAATGCTGCACAAGAGGCAAAGTACATCCATCCTCTTTGACCAAGAGATCAAAATAATGAAGAAACTCTGTCATCCTCATATTGTAAAGATGTTTCACACTATAGAAACGGAGAACCTTCTTGGCATGGTCTTGCAGTACATGAGGGCAGGGCACTTGGGGGATTATGTAAAATCTCACGGCTCCCTCAGTGAAAAGGAGGCTCAAACCATTTTTCAACAATTGGTCTGGGCTGTAGAGTTTTGCCACAACCAATGGATCGTGCACAGAGACATAAAACCCGAAAACATCCTGTTAGATGACCCAAACAACATCAAACTGGCCGACTTTGGTTTTGCAACACAATTCACCAAGGGGAGGAAGCTCGACACCTTTTGTGGCACTTTGCCTTATTGTGCCCCAGAAATCATACTGCAAAATCCATACCATGGACCCCCTGTGGACGTGTGGAGCCTGGGAGTCACGCTGTATGTGATGCTAAGTGGATTTTTGCCGTTTGATGGCAACACCATCAGTGAGATAGGAAATCAAATCCTGGCCAGAGAATACATTATTCCTGGCCACATGTCTTCTCGATGTGAAAAAATGCTGAGGAAAATATTTACTTATAACCCCAAAAAGAGAGCCACCTCACAAGCCATCCTACAACATCCATGGATGAAGATGGATGACAATGAGAACCAAAAGGTACGTGTGCAGCCACCCTCAGACCATCAGGACTCACAGTGCATTGAGGCCATGGGGGACATGGGCTACAGGCAGGAAGAGATTCGTGACTCACTGCTCAATCCAAAAGATGATAACATCATGACCACCTCTCCGATGCTACGTCAGAAGACATCTGAGACCCAGAGTCATGTCGCTACCCTGGAACCCAAACCCGCAGCACAACGCACGGACAGCCACACCTCTTTCACCTCCCATAAGGTACATCCCACCATCTATGTGAAAACCAAACAGCAGAGTTACAGTCTACCTGCCATTCCCAACTACAATTACCACTACCACAGTCCACTGAAGACTCTAGCTTCCAGAAGGAAGGGGGCCTCCATGGGATGTTTGTCTCCCTCAGTTCCCCTTGAACAGTCCTTCCCACTACGACCCAGAGTAGCCTGGGCAGAGCCAAAAACACAGACCAAAACGGTGTGCCAGGCTCAAAACCAGTGCACTGGAACAACCGACCCGTGCATTCCCGCGGCTGCCTCCTCTGCCCAGCCCAGTAAGAAAGGCAGACCTCCAGAGGAAATCCCATTGCCACACACAGTGACAACACTAACCTCTGTCAACAATGAGCATGTGCGAGATGCACCCGACCAGACTGCCACTCCAGCCCCTCCCTCAGTCAAGACCCAGGACCAACAGGACACCACTGGCCGATGTTTGAAGTTTATCAGAAAATATCTTTGTTGTCTTTGCATGAAAAGACAGCAGAAGCAGTAATGACATCCCAGCTGACGATCAGATGCTCAAACCTCGAGAGGCCAAGCCACGCTCTCTCAGGGCTAAGAGGAGGGGCAAAATCACCAGCTGCGTGGAGCCCAATGTCATGATGCAAAAGATATGCCAAGTGCTTTGCATGCATGGCACACCAGGACAGCAAAACTTTGTCCAGTGGACAATGGAAGTGTGCAAACTGCCACAGCGTGCTCTCCACAGGCTCAAAGTGTAGAGACTTTCAGGCACCTCTGAGGCCTTCAAGAACATTATCTCGAAAATCACCAGAGACCTTGTACTATAAAAATGTGTCAGCAGCTGCCAGAGACAAAACACGAGTGCACAGGTTTCACTTCCTTTATAACTTTGGAGACAGTGTTTTACAAGGCCACAGAAGTCCCTCAAATTCTCATCACTCGAACCCGGTTCAGATACCACCAAGCCAGTAAGCACACTGTGATACCTACCAATCAGGTCAATGTAGTTTTGATTGAACAGTGAGTCACGAATCTCTTCCTGCCTGTAACCCATGTTCCCCATGGCCTCAATGCACTGTGGGTCCTCATCAACTTCTCTTGGCCTCAATACCATCTATACATAGCAACAAGTTTGCCTGTGTGAGATCTCACTTAGAGCCAGTGGCACCCCGCAGAAGACAGATCCGTATCATCTGATCAGGCTCCATGGAGTTGGCCCTTCATGTCGGTTTCCATGAGTATGAGATTCGAGGTTGAGCATCTCCACCACGTCTGGCTCTCAGGTTCATTAAGGTCCCTTAGAGCACAGGGGAAGGAAAGATTTCTTAAAAACAGACACTGCCAAATTCATCTAATCAGGGCCAGAGAAAGGGATGATTCTGATATGGAAAGCCACTTGATTTCCAATAGGGTCCTCAAGCACCCTCTGAAATCCATAGAAAATAGTCAATCAGCTGGACAGTGAACCCGGTAGTGCACAATTCAACTCCACAAAGACACACCTTGAAAGAAAGGCTTGCAGTCTCATTCTCAAGTATCTGGCATTTGAGGAAAATTAGAAAAAGTCCATGAAACATGAACTATGGCTTGAGTATACCCCACCTGAATTCAGAGACCATCTCAAGAAGAGATTTGCAGCATGACAAATGACTGACCCAACACCAAACAAACTGTGGAAGGACATCGTACAGGAAGAAGACATCTCTAAAAGGCAGGAGAAAAAGCAAAGAGCAAAATGAATGACACTGAAGCTTGTTCTTCAACATTCAGGAAGTAAAGCAAAAAGAACTGATGAGGTAAAGAGCTCAACAAAGGAATTCAAAGGACATCTGGAGAAGAAAAATTAAAATATTACACTGAAATGACCAAGGACCTGGATACAGAAAAGGAAAAGGGAAGAAGAGGCTTGGCATTTCTCAAGCTGAAAGAATGGAAGAAAAATTCGATACTCAAGTTACAGTACTCAATGATTCTACAGGAAAAATAGGAAACAACTCAAGAAGCATCATAAGATGATAGAAAGAATACACAGAGTCATTATACCCCAAAGCCCTGGTGAACGTGCAGTCATTTGAAGAGGTAGCATATGGTCAAGAACCAACTATACGGAAGGAAGAAGTCAACGTGGAATTCAAGGCACTGGAGAAAAAGGAGGCTCCAGAACTTCACAGAGAATCAACTGAGAGGTTTATCAAATGGATACAGCACTGCCAGTGCTCACTAACATTTGCCACGGAAACTCGGGGGACAGTTACCTGGCCAACAGGCTACAAGAGATTCGGATTGATCCCTATTCCTAAGAAATCTGATCCAACCAGATGTGCAAATTATCCAAAAAGCTCACTACAACGTGCAAGTCCAATTTCACGAAACATCCATCCAAAGTGACTGCAACAGTGTATTGACATGAAATGGTCAGAAGTTCCAGGTAGATTCAGAAGAGCCTGTGGAACCAGGGATAGCATGGCTGATGTCAGATGGATCTTGCCTGAAAGTAGAGAATATCAGAAAGATGTTTCACTGGGTTTCATTGACCATGCAAAGGCATTCCATCCTGTAGATCACAAGAAATTATGGAAACCCTTGTGGAAAAGAGGAATTCAGAACACTTAACTGTACCTGTGAGGAATCTGTATATAGCTTCAGAGGTGGTCCTGCCAACAGAACGAGTGGACACTGCATGCTTTAAAGCCCAGAAAGCGGTGTATCAGGGTTATATCTTTTCATCATACCTTTCAATCCGTATGTTCAGGAAATATCAGAGAAGTTGGACCCCTGAAAAAGAAAGAGACATCAGGATTGGAGAAAGACTCATTAACAACCTGTGTTATGCAGACAACACCATCAGTTACTTGTATTGATGGGGACTGTGTCTTGCTGGGATGCTGCAAGTTAGGCCACAGGTATTGACATACCCTCAGAGTCACCCACAGTGGACAGGATTCAGCTCAGCTTCCACACTAAGACAGATTAGGAAGAAGGACCGGGAAGGCTACCCCTGAAAGGAACAAGCCAGTGAAAACCCAATGAACAGCAACAGAACACTGCCAGAGATAATGCCAGAGAATCAGGACCCCAAGTCGAAAGGTCTCCATAAAACAAGAGAGGAAGAGCTGCCTCCTCTCAAAGTAGAACGAACATTCATGATGTGGATGGAGTAAAGCCCTCAGGATCTTCCTTGGCTGGTGCGGCAGGACGTGAGATGTGAGAAAAAGCTGCAAGCAGCCATTAATAATGGGAACGTGGAATGGATGAAGTCAGAATCCAAGAAAATTGGAAATTATCCAAAACGAAATGGAATGCACAAATACTGACACACTAGGCATGACTGAACTGAAGTAGACCGGTAGTGACCATTTTGAGTCAGACGATCACATGCCAGGAAGGAAAACTTAAAGAGGAATGGTGTTGCATTCATCATAAAAAAGAACATATCAAGCTCTATCCTGAAGTACAATGCTGTCAGGGTAGGACACTGTCAAAACACCTACAAAGAAGGTTAGTTAACACAACCATTATTCAGATTTATACACCAACCACTAAGCCAAAGATGAAGAAACTGAAGACTTCTACCAGCTTCTGCAGTCCAAAATGGATGGAACACGCAATCAGGATGCAGGGTTAATTACTAGTGATGGGAATGCAACAGTCTGAAACAAAGCAGGATCACTAGTTGGAAAATACAACCTTGGTGACAGCAATGATTTCGCAGACAACGTGACACAATCTTGCAAGACCAATGACTGCTACACTGCAAGCACCTTTTCTCACCAACATAAATAACATGAACGATGTTTACACAGGAATCAAACCAATTGCACCTGTGCAAAGAGATGATGGAAAAGCTCCATTATCATTGGTTAGAACAGACACAGTGCTGACTCCCTCACAGACCGTCCACCGCGCCCATGCAAGTTCAAAGTGGAACAGAAGAAACCTGAAACAAATCCACCAGAGTCAAGGTACAACCTTGAATATACCCCACTTAAGTTGAGAGAGTCTCAAGAACAGATCTGATGCATTGAACACTACTGACCAAAGACCAGACAAGTTGTGGAATTACATCAAAAACATCCTTCATGAAGAAACCCAGAGATCATTAGAAAGACAGGAAACGAAGAAAGAAAAAACAAACTGCACGTCAGAAAAGACTGTGAAACTTACTCTTGAACACCAAATAGCTAAAGCAAAAGGAAGGAAAGATGAACTAAAACAACCAAACAGCAGATTTCAAAGGGCTGCTGAAGAAGACAAAGCATTAGAAAAACACGAACGTACAGCTGGAATAGAAAACCAAAGGGGAAAAACAGACTCTGCATTTCTCAAGCTGAAAGAACTCAATTACAACTTCCGGCCTCCAGTCCCAACAGCGAAGGATTCCACAGGAAAAGCACTAAGATGAAAGGAATAAACACAGTCATTGACCAGAAAGAACTGGCAGAGCTCCAGCCATTTTAAGCGGTAGCACATGATCGAGAACTGATGGACTGAAGGAAGGTGAAGCCGCACTGAAGGCGATGGCGAACAACATGTACCCAGGAATCGACGGATATCCACTGAGATGCTTCAACAAACGGGTGTAGGGTCGCAACAGCTCACCAAGTGCTATGCCAAGGGCTGTGGCTGCAGAAGGCCCCTTTCAGGGACTGAAGACGACCTTCAAGACTAAAGCACACCCAGCTCAAGCCCTGACGTTTTTAATCGCATCCTACGCATGCCAAAGCTGGACAATGAATGAGGAAGACAGAAGAACTGACACCTTCGAACTGTGCTTTGGCAGAAGAATGACGAACTACCAGAAGAACAAACAGATCTGTTCTGCAAGAGGCACAACCACAGTGCTCTCTGGCAGCAAGGATGGCCAGACTGCTTCTTACACACTTTGGACACGTTGTCAGGGAGCAAGACATCATGCTTACCAGAGTGTCAGCAAAAAACATCCTCAACCAGATACATTCACACAGTGCCTGCTTCCTTGGGCTGAAGCACAAAGTGATTGTGGACTGGCACAAAATCAGGCAGTGTTTCGGCTGAGCTGGGCATTGAGTTGCTAGGAGTTCGAATCTGCTTGACAGCACTTAACAACAACAACACCTCCCTTGTAAACCTCCTAACAGTGACTATGATCTGTGAGGTCTGACAGTTACATTCACTAACTTGCCACCGTGCGCTTACGTTTGCAGCAGTGCACAAACAACTCAGAAATGTTTCATAACCCCGGAATGTCAGGGCTTCACAGCTGTCTTTGTGTCGACATGTGACAGTTTCTCACTGAGTGGCATCCATTGTTGTTGCATGGCTTTGTGTGCTGTCAAGAGGACATCAGAGCTTGAATTCAAGTACAAATATTAAATTTCTCAGTAAGCTTGACAACAGTGGAAGTGAAAAAAGGGACATGTTAGTCCAAGTTGATGGGGATAATGCCATAAACAAAACAGCAGTGTACAAACGGATTCAACGTTTTTCTTATGGGAAAGAAAGGGTCACTGAAGAACAGAGGTCTGTGCAGTCAGTAGCGAGTGGAACTGAAAAACAAAATTCCAAAAATTCAGCAACCTGGGCATCAAAATCATCGCCTGACTGTGTAACAGTAGCAGACCATGTAAACATGATAGAGAAACAGGAAAATGTTCACTGAGAATCTTGACATGAGGAAGGTGTGTGCAAAAATAGTCCCGAAGGAGCTCATGGAAGAACAAAAGCAAAGGACAGTCCAAATTTGCCAAGACCTTTTGGAGAGGCAAGGCAACCTTCTCACTGGTGATCAAACATGGGTGTACCAATACGATGCTGAAACAAAGCATCCAAGTGCACAGTGGAAGTCGGCCAGTTCTCCACCACCAAAAACTTTCCATTAGTCCAAATCAAAGTCAAAACGATGTTGCTAACCTTTTTTGATATCAAAAGCATTCTCCACGATGAATTTGTACCACGGGACACTTAACAAAGTTTACGGTTTAGAATTGCTCAGATGCCAACGACTCATGGCTCTTGCATCACAACAACGCACCAGATCTCAGGGGACCATCTGTGAAAGAGTTTTTCACCAATAAACAACTCACTATATTGGAACACTCTGGCTAACTACCCGACGTGGCCTCCAGTAACTTTTCTCTTTACCTGAAGATAAAACAAAAATTGAAAGGAACACATTTTGATGACATTCAAGACAGTCCGGGTAATAAGACACCAGCTCTGACGGCCATTCCAGACAAAGAGTTCCACAGTTCCTTTGAAGGATGGACTCAGCGCTGGCATTGGTGCACAGTTTCCCAAGGGGAATCGTTGAAGGTGACTGCAGTGATGTGTAGCAATGAGGTATGTAGCACTTTTTTCTAGGATGAGTTTGTGACTTTCATTGTCAGAACTCATATGCCTTCTGCCATTTCAAAGAACCAACCCAGCGGTGAGGGCTGTGGGAGGGACAGTTGCTGTCGGAACTGGTACAGACGGCAGGGTGAGGACGCACTCACTTCTGATTCCAGCCTCAGAGGAATCACCCTCGGGCAGTTCATCTTCATTCTTCCTCCTTGTCAAGTTGGAAGAGGTCAGACACTGCCCGCAATTCAGGTTGAGAGAGGGCTTCAACAGCATGATTCTTTGCAGTGGCTCCAGACACCTGAAAGAATAAAGATGCTTGGGAAGTGAAACTCTGAAGGCCTGGCAAATTAGTTAGGTTGATGTTCCCTGTAAAGGCAGAAAAGCTGCGGTAGAAGCGGCCTGGGGCCAAAGCCAGGCCAGATAAGTGGAATGACCTTTAGGGGGCCTGTTCTGGTTTCTATAACCTGGAGGCCAAAAGCCAGATTCATCTGAATGGGATGACAGTTCAAGTGTGGAGAAGACCCAACTGGAAGATTTTCAAAGGGTAGTAAGTTTGGGATGATGTGTTTAATTCAGCAGACCATAGATAGTGAAAGTTTCTTTGACCAAGTATTGTAACGCCGACCTCAATGTTTGCTAGAAATGAGTATCAGGTACTACAGGTGACCGTGTTGGAATCAACTGGACAGCAACTGATGTTTCTACTGATGACAGGAATTTTTTAACTCTGCTTTTGGCCAGTGCTTCCTAAGACTTGCAGAAAAGGGGACCAAGAGACTTGTTCCAGGGAAACACTGACTGTTTAAATGTAGTACCCTATGTATAGAGCAGAAACCCCGGGGACCTAGCGGTTAACGGCTTTCTCTGCTGAGTATAAGGACAACAGTTGCTATCTTCCAGGTGCTCCATGGAAACTCCATGGAGCAGTCCTACTCTGTCCTGTAGAGTCACTAGGAGTCAATGTTGACTAGATAGCATAGGTTTGCTTGGTTTTTGGGATATATATGGGGTGCATAGGTTGAAAAGTGAGCTCTACCCATGTTTTGCACTTGTTTTGCAGAACCACTCAGAACTGCTGAGAAAATGGGAGGTTTCACTTGAAGAAGAGTTCAGAGGAAAAAAAGTGGCTGCTTTGCTGTTGCAGTTTCCAATGAGTAGTCTGCTGCTGGATGCATTCAGGCAGGAAAAGTCAGAGCCCATTACAAGGCAGCCCCTTCCAGGACTGCGAGTTAAAGGCAGCCAGTGGGCAGACAGCTTGGTCAGCTCCCTTAAGGTGATCACCCAGGCTCGTTCAATGAGTGCAAGTGGGGAAGTGCGGGACCAAGAGACAGGCTGAGTTTAGACATGTTCCACCGGCACCCTTGGTCCTAACCTGCAGGTCCAGGGATGAGAGGGAGAGGAAGGGTGGCTGCTCACAAGGAAGGCAGTTGTGGGTAGACTCCTAAGTTTACAGGTAGGATTCGCTGACCTAGCCCAAGGGGGCTAGCCCAAGGGAGCTGGGGATGAGAGTGTGGGAAGGAGCTGTCTGAAGTGCCTCCCAGTAGGTGTGAACTAGAGAGCCTGAGGCTGCTACCCCTGCCAATTAGGTTGGATGTCTAGGGAGAAGATGACTAGAACCTAAGCAGATGAAGAGAAAGTGGTTTGAAAGATACGCAAAAGCTGGTGGAGACTGCCACAACCTGATGGCTCTCTGTGGACTGGATTTTGCTAATGGACATGAAACCCCAACTAACATCCTTTGCCCACCTTTCTTTCTCTTACTAACCGCAAACTTCTTTCTGAGTCATCTTTTCCAGGAAATCACAGCAGACGGCTCCACCCACGACACCTGCCAGACCTACAACCTCACAGCATGTGCAGATTCAGATCCTGGCCTTCCCTGACACAGGATCAAATTATCACCAGAAAGGAAGATGCTTCCTGGCCTGTCCTTTCACTATAGACCATCTCAGAAGCCATGACAGAAGAGGATGCAACTTCTGGATCTCCTCATGTGGACATGGGGCAGGGGACCTAACGGCAGAGAATTCCAGTACCAAACCCAACCACTGGACAACACTGGAAATAGAAAGCTTTTGAGCCCCCAGGGGCAATGAACACAGGGTGTTAAGTTGCTAGGCCCCTGTTGCTCCTTATCTGCATAGACAATAAACTTGGAATAGTTACCCTTGCAATTGGTCTCTCTCTTATTTCGATCAACTAATAAGACAGGACAAGAACCCATGCTCCAAGTTCTAACTGGAACCACATTCTTCAAGATCAAAGAACATGCTCTTCAACTCAGTACTGACTTGACAAAGGTGGCCAGTTTGAACACTGGCTATCTAAAACAAGGGAAGAGAAAGTCACCAGGAGGCTGGCTTACAGGCTTTCAGGAATGTGCTTATGTGAAATGAAGGGGACAAATAGATTCTTCTTTTCCTGATGAGGCTGGAAAAGAGAGTGTCACTGGAAAAAACTACAGCTTCTCTTTCCCTGCCCCAAGTCGTCCAACTCTGAGACAGATTTTAGGGAGGGGGACTCAAAGGAAACTTTGATGTTATGTCCTAACAGACCCAGGGAGCAAGGAAAATATTTCTCCATCAAGGTCTCCCTCAAATTTTGTCAGGCAAAGTGTAAGTATTTAAAGGGAGTGGGCGTTCCATGCAAAATGTAAATACAAGTACTGGTGCTGATGCCAGGGAAACAACGTGATCGATTAGGGGTGAAAACAGGTACCCGTTGGTGGGGCTCAGAGGTCCTCTGAAGATACGTATCAGGAACAGGAATGTGGATTTCCTTTGGTTGGAGGTCCCAGCTGGTGCCTGGATCTTTTACTGGCTCCTTTAACTGTTTTCATGTTTCTAAAAGGCGCTCAAAAACTGTACAGACATTATTTCCATAGCTCCTGTCAGGGACTTCCTTTCAGGGCCAGGAAATATCAAGACAGGACAAAAAACACGCCAAGTTGACAAAGAGAATTCAATTAAATTTTGGCTGCCTATTTCAACTTCCCCTTTCAAAATCAAGATGTCTAAAGCTTCCCTCCTGTTTCAAGAGGGTGGGCAAAGAGATGGATAGGATTACCTGATTCACCTCTCAGTGTTAGTGGGGTTTTCTGAAGACTCTCAAGGATCCCCACCAGACCTACAAGAAAGAACCATGTGGGGAGACATGGCTGGCCCCTGACAGACGGCTGCATAGGAAAATGAAGGTACTGCTAAGCTGGGCAGCAGCACACCACTGACAGAGTGGAGGCTGCATTTTTATACTCTGTCTCCACCAGGGTACAGCTGGGGACAAGTCAGTGATGGGATCTGAGGTGCCTCCTTCTGTGGCAGGCAGCTGCTTGCCCATTCTTTCAACACTCATGAAGACTGCAAAATGGTTCTCACAGGGGCTTCTGGGACTGGAGACAGGACTTACTATGGGGTGTCCCACCTGCCCTTGATTCTAGTTCTCTGGTCCCTCTGTTGCAAGCACATCTGGCAGTCACTTCTAACTCATTGATGCATGCCTCTGAATTGGGTGTAAACTGGCTTCCCTCAAAAAATAACTTTAGAGACAATAAAACAACTCATCCCTGTGAGCAGGTGATAAGATAAGCTGCTTATCACTCTGGAGTGTTCCAAAGTGTGGCTGGGTAGCCCCGACTCCAAGCAATTTCATATTTGTAATTCCTGAAGGAAATATTGATGGAGGTCTCTTCTACTTCTGCTTCATGCAAAACAGGGGTGCATGCCTGCCCATTATTGTAGAAATCCCTCCTGACTATGCTGATGATCTCTAAGGACCAGGATGACCACTGGTAGGTATTCGTTAGAACCCATGCAGCATCATTTATTTGACTGGGAACACTTAAAACCTGGAAGACACAAATTTAACAAGGAGCTTAAAGAGGCAAAGCCTGAAAATAAACAACAAAAGATTATCCGCCAAGGTCATAATGTCAGTAAAATTCAAGTAGTTGATGGGAGATGTACCAGTGAACAAAAGTTGGCTCCTGCGACAGCTTCCCTAAAAGACAGCCTTCAAGATTATCTTTGCTATTGTCTTTACACCTCAGGGATCCTTGGATGTCTCCTTGTGAGTCTACCCCCAGCTGGGTCACACACTCCATGCTGAAGGACAAGGAATAATGACACATCAATGATTAACACCCGGACTTAGTTGACATCCTAGATAGAGGCCATTACAGGCTGTTTAAATTCCTAGTGCTGGTTTGCCACAGGATGACACTTGCCTTTTCATGAGGTTAGTAAGCAGGAGGCAGCAGTATTCTCATTACTTGCAGTGCCGGAGTGAGGAGACTCAACTTACCTCAACATCTTAGTCCAAGGCCTTCATTTACCTTTTACGTGTATAAGACAAGAGAGGGTGTGTTTCCTTATGTCTAATATTATCAGAATGTAGACTAAGAACAGAACTATTCCTTGCAGTAGTGATCTATTTCATGGACATATTTGTGATGGTAACTAACTCAACACATCTGGTGTATGGAATGATGTTACAACACGGGACTAAATAGTTCTTTGTCTACTTTGAATGGACAGATTGCACTCTTGGGATAACAAAACGTTTCAGGCTCTTTTGTGATCCCATGTCAGCTTGGCTTATGAGGTCAGTGAGCACTGTTTCTGTCTTCCATCTCACCAGAAACTTCATTTGTCATTTGTTGTCTTACAGTGATTTGACAGCTTCTCGAAGATTCTTTGAATTCTATTATACCATAAGTAGGAATAAAAACTCTTAGAAATGACTAATGCTAGCCTGAGTGCTGGACCGATGAGACTTCTCCTGATGCAACATTACCTTTCCAATATGGACTAGCATCATTACTATGAATAGCTAAAGGTCATCTTAAAGTTCCCAAAGCACATCAGAAACATATTCATGAGCAGTCTAAACAAGAGACTGTCTACATAAATTCACTATCAGTTGGAAAGGAATCATCGAAATTAGTCTAGCTGGAGCTGACACGAAAAAACATGGGTCTATAATCAGCACACAAATTTTGTTGAGAGAAAACAGAACTTACAGAAACACACGTGAGAAGTTTTCATCAGAGAACGAATGATTATCAAGGTAATATAGGATGGACCTCTCCCATTGGAAGTCTTCAATTACTCTCTTCAAAATATGCCAAGTGTCCCTCTGAGGGCAGGCTGCCTGTCCTTGCTTTGTCTCTTAACAGTCATGAGTCACTGTCTCAGAAACAGAAATGGAAAGTAAGACACAATGGAGTCTGAGCCACAGGGTATTCAGGAACCAGTTTTGTTTTTTCCAAGCTTGAAGTCCCAAAGGATAGAAAAAGGCAGTAGCCTCTCTGGGTTATCCCACTCTTCATGAAAACCAGAAATCAACATTCCAGAAAAATTATGTCTATCTTTTTCATGGTGTCCTCTTTTGGATCAAGCTCTCACCATACAATCTTGGATCCAAAAAGTTTAAGAAATGGTCATTGAACACCATGGGTTTTCGAAGATGTTAGGTACCTGTCATGGATTGAATTGTGTCCCCCCAAAAATACATGTTGCCATGTGGCTGGGCCATGATTCCCACTATCTTGTGACTGTCTTCAATTTTGTGGTTTTCTCGTGCTGTATGTTAAAGGATTAGGGTGGGACTGTAAATCCCTTTATAGGATCACCTTCCCGCTCCACTGTAAAGGGAGTTTCCCTGGAGTATGGCTTGTACCACCCTTAATCCTTTCATCCTGGAAGAGATAAAAGGAAAGACAAGCAGAGATTTAGGAATCTCACACCATCAAGCAAGCAGCACCGGAAGAACAGCACATCCTTCAGACCTGAGGTTTCTGCACCAAGATGCTCCCTGGACAAAGACTGATGCAATACCAGACTTTCTTCCACAGCCGACAGTGGAAAAGCCTTCCCCTGGAGTGGACACCCTGAATATGGACTTGTAGCCTACTGGACTGTGTAAGAATAAACCTTCCTTTGTTAAAGCCAGCCCCTCATGGTTATTTTTGTTAGAGCAGCCCCAGCTGGACTACAACAGTACCTTACAGTGAAGAAGAAAGTATAACAGAAACACTAATAATAACATTAGGCCAACAGTCTGAAATAACTAATGAACCTGCGATCTCATGAGATGTTTGTTCATGCTTAAGCAGTGTCAGTACCTGTTTCTCACGTGCCTCAGCAACAAATGCATTCTGTAAAACCTCTGATTCCATATGAATATAAATACAGCAACATTTATGGACTAAGGCACAAAGTGCTCCTTTGTAGAACGAGAAATCTAGTATCATTCTGCTTTGTAAAATCACAGCTCAACTTTCAGACACTTTGCTGACACTGACAATTACAACTTGGCTATGTTTACCAACAGGAATTCCTGATTTGAGAACTGAAATATCTAAACTCATTACTTAAATAACTTAGGAAAAGGAAAATGGTTTCTTCTATCCAGAAAGTAAGACCTTAAAACTTCCGCAATATTCCCATTGAAAACCCACAGTATCTTCTCACTGATTCAGTCTGATGGACTTAGTTCCTCTTCTGCCTGATTCTGCATCAGTGACAATCTGTGAGCCCATCAGGATCTGCCTAACAGTTGTGGGAATCTTGGGTCATGGTCCTTTTCACAAGTCTAATGTGTTTTTGTTGAGATATCCTGCTCAAACGGTTTTACAAAATCAGTAAAGTAAAACCTCATCTGTAGATGACAAAATGAAACATGACCATGAGTCATTTATAAAAATAAATCCCATTAAGAGTGAAAAGACTTACTACAAGTTAATTCCAAGTAAAATGTAAAGGCCACATCAAATCTGTTAAAAAAAGAAAAACCTCAGACAATAATATTTTTAAACATAACCATTAATTGTATTAAAAAAAAAAAAAACCTTCAATGCCACACATAATAATCCTGAGACACAATAGTACATAGTCAGGATATACCATGATACACCAAGATTATCAGATCTCGAAATACATCAATGGTATAAAAGTAAATTCATAAGTAAATAATTTAAATTCTCAGGTAGAGCACTTGCTTTGATGATGCTGAATGAACAATTAAAAAAGTTGAAGTCAGGTTAACAGCTAAGAAATAATAAAATTATGACATCCTATTATGCATTTGTAATACAATATTAGGTAAAAACCTAAGAGGACATTGTTATCACAAATTTTTAATCTAACAAGAATGAGGCTCTTCTCTTGATTTTAACCTGTTCCATGTAATTGATTTAATAGAACCCTTTAGCACTTTTCCTTAATAAAAAGTTATTTGTGGCTTTTCACGAAGTTTCACATTTCTTAGGAATCCCCCCTATGTTATTAAGAACCAATGCTGAAGTTAGTTACCTAGAGATCTTCAAGGAAAACCTCAGCTTTTTCTGCTTCTTTCCCAATTCTGCAGCTTGGTTTTGGACTCAGGAATCTTATTCTAGTGACTTATTCTTTGGCTTTAAGGCAGATTATATACATAAAGAACACACTCAACCTTCACTCAGAAATCTGAGAAAATTTTGTTCTTTTATCAAGGAAAACCCCAATTCTTTATTGCATATGATAGCTAATATTAAAGCTCAAATTTATCTGACAAATGAAACTTTTGACCATACCAAATCAATATTTTTCAATAAATCTTACCGTGTAGTACCCCTTTAAATAGCAAAAATGAACTTACTCAGCAACAGACAGATACACACATATACTTCCTCTGCAGCATGGAAAGCAAAAATATGTCAAGTTCAGTTACGACAAATAGCTATTAATTTATTATCAGTAACTTACCTAAAAGGCTTTGGAGATTCTGTTATGCCTAAAATGGAAACAAAGTTTGTTTCAACAGTCCAAGTTTGCACTCAACTTTTACTAGGTCTTGTATTTGGCCCAGTTTCATTTTAACCCATAAAGCTTCTATCAGCTGGCTTTGGAAATCACCAAGTCTCTCTGGTCAGCTGACTGATACTCTTGCTAGGGTTGAAACATTTTTACAGGCCATGTCAGATGTGTCTCAAGGTTCCCCTACAACACAAACAACTTGTTTACAGTTCTTTCACAATTTGCATTCAACTGATTTCGGATAAGTATAATCTAGTGCCGTCGAGTCAATTCTGACTCACAGCGACCCCAGAGGACAGAGGAGAAACTGTTCCACAGAGTTTCCAAGGAGCGTGTGACGGATTACAGCTGTGCACCTCCCAGTTAGCAGACGGAGCACTTAACCACTATGCCACCAGGGTTTCCTAAGATAATTACAGACACTAGGAATTCGTCTTATTAATTCACTGAAAAAGGCCTCCACCTAGTTGCAAAGAGTCCTTCGGAAGCTGCTCTGGAGCTATCCCGGCTCAGAGGCTGGAGAACAGGGAGGAGTGATCTTGCCTTGCCCTCGTTCCTCCGACTCATAAAAGACACATGTTTCAGTTGACCTAGGAGTTTTCAAGGGCAAAAGATAAGTTATTTCCCTTTTACTGTTATGAAACTACTACTTTTACTTTAAGACAAACATACTTTTTTCTCGTCTGGGACCTTCCAACAAGGTCTGTAAGTCAGTCTTCTCAGCTCAGTGACACTTATTTTCTCAATCGACTCTAAATTCTGCTTTCTTATCTATTTCAATTGGAAACCCTGGTGGCGTAGTGGGTTAAGTTCCACGTCTGCTAACCAAAAGGTCAGCAGTTCAAACCCGCCAGGCACTCCTCGGAAACTCTCTGGGGCACTTCTACTCTGACCTCTAGGGTCAACAGCAGTTGGACCCGACTCGATGGCAGTGGGTTTTTATCCATCTCAACTAGCTTAGCCACGACACTCCCCACCCTGCTTAGCAGGATCTGGGCATGAAAGATTTCTCCAACATGTCGGACTACTTGTAGGTTTCAAAGAATTTCAACCAGAAAGATCCTAAAAGCAGAAAAGCCTGGGAGACTCTGCTACAAGTAAAGCCTGTACTGGCCATGACTTGACAAGACGGGCAATTTGGAACAAGTCATACAGTCCAGTATGCCAGGAATGACAATGTGAAGAAGAATAGGGTTGCATTCATCATCAAAAGGAACATTTCAGTATCTCTCCTGAAGCAGAATGTTGTCAGTGATAGGATAATAGCCATACATCTGCAAGGAAAGCCAATCAATGCCTACTATTCAATAATTTGCACCAACCACTAAGGCCGAAGAGGAAGAAATGCAGGATTTTTGCCAGGTTCTACACTCTGAAAATAATCAAACATGGATTCAGGGAGCATTGACAGTTACTAGTAATTCAAATGTAGAAGCAATAAATAAAGAAGGAAGAGTGGTAGCTGGGAAATAAGGCCTTGGTAATAGAAGTGATGTCCAAGATTGCAGGACACCATTTCACAAGATGAATGACTTCATGGCTAATATCTTTGTGCACCTATATAAATGGTATGTACACACACAACCTCTCCAGATGGAATACACAGGAATCAGATGGACTACATCTGTGGAAAGAGATGATGGCAAAGCTCACTGTTTGTTAGCTGAATGCCGGGGACTGACTGTGAAACACACCATTAATTGTTCATACCTAGGTTTCATCCTGAAACTAAAGAAAGTTAGAAAAAGTTCATGAGAACCAAACCACAAAATTGAATCTATCCCACCTGAGTTGAAAGACCATCCTAGAAACACATCTGAGTCTCTGAACACTAGTGACTGAATCTAGGCAAGCTGTGGGATGACATCAAATAATTGATACCTGAAGAAAGCAAAGGTCACTGAGAAGACACAAGAGAAAAAAAAATCCAAATGCATGTCAGAAGAGACTCTGAAACTTGCTCTTGAATGTTGAGTAGCTAAAGAAAAAGAAAGAAATGATGCAGTCAAAAGTAATACGGAAATCAATCAAAGGAAAGAACAGTTCTATGGAATTCATTACATATATATATACACACACACGGAGAGAGAAACATTTTTCTTTTTCAAAGAATGTATCAAGGACTCTTGAGAACAAAAACACAGAAAGGCACAATGAATTATTCCCAGTCTGGACAGGTCCATTTCTTGCAGTGACCTGAGGAGGAGCCAAGGGTTTGCAACTCCAAACCCCGACATCAGTTCTTGGAAACCCAGGTCTGTGCTCCTTCTAGCACAAGCTGTTTCAGGGACCTGAGAGACTGACCCAACTTAGCTGCTTTCTGTTACCATAAAATACAGATTCTTCCCACCTCCCACAAAACCACTACTCAGACAGAAGTGAGGTGAATAATCAGGGCCATTGATCCTATATGGATATACGAATCCTCCAAAGCATGTTTAAGTTTTCCTGTCAGACTGGAAGTTTTGATTCGGTGACTAAGGGAGGACAAAGGTGATTGACTTCATGGAGTCATTTAGTCATGGGGAAAATTAATCTTTGAATAACGTGGGTAATCCCCACTAAGGGTCTGGAATGCACATCTGGAGCCTGGAAAGGGTGTCTGCAATTCTCCCAGTCTTCACACTGTAGGGAGCAAAGGAAAAATGATCACACTGACAAGAATTTCAGTGCCATGTGCCAAAAGACACAAACCTTGACTTTTATTTCTTTTCGTACAGAAACGGCTTGCAAGCCTAGCTTAGCTATGTAGCAAGTTTAAGCAACTTACATTTCAAACACTGAATTGTTCTTGCTGAAGTTTCATCATCTAAATTGGCCTATGTGGGGAATCCTTCAAAACCCAATAATTCAGCCAAAGGGGTTGTTAAATCAAAACCACTGCCTTCAAGTCGGGTGTGACTCTTGGCAACCCTAAAAGTCAGAACAGATATGCCCCACAGAGTTTCCAAGGAGTACTTGGAGGATCTGAACTGTTGATCTTTTGGTTAGCAGACATAGCACTTAACCCACTGTGCTACAAGGGGTTGTTAAGAGTTTAATTAATTAATTAGAGATATATTTATGTATGCTAAGTGCTTGTTACCGGCTCATGAGTTAAAAGGGCTGCCAAGGGCTGGGCCACAGTGGCGACAGCAGTGTGGTCAGTGGTGCCGGGCAGTGGTGGGTGGACGTGTCAGACAACAGGTGGAGACAGCAAGCGGCTAAGGCTGGAGAAGTGGCTGTTGAGGGTCCGCCAGCAAGCTGCTGGAGCAAGCAGGGGATGCCCCCAAAACCAGAGCTTCAGTTGAGGACAGTCCCAAAGGAACCATCCAGCAGCCAGGCCGACTTACCCCAGGGACACTTTGTCACACAGCCAGAGTTCACAGCAGTGGCTCTACTCTGAAAAGCAGAGCTGTAAATCTTATGGCTCCAGCTGACAGTCTCAAAGGAACGGTCCTGCGGCAAGGCAAAGTGGGTTTATCACAGACGAACGTCGTGGCAAGGCCAAGAGTCACAGCGAGGGCTCTGCAGTGAAAAGCAGGGCTCTGCTTCCAAAGGCGGGCTGTAGTCCTCAAAGTCTTTTCCAAACGTGGTACCAAAAGAGGGCCCAAAACCATGAGGGCTGGGTTCCTCCCAGGCACACGTAGTGGTGGACATCCAAGTCACAGCCAGGTCTCTGCTCCCAACAGCTGGGCCACAGTGCCTGCTTGCTGCTGCTTTTGACTCCTGCGGTGGTCTCGCTCATCTTGGAGTGGACAGATGATGTTTCTGTCACAGGACGAAGCTGTGGTCTTAGCACTTCACAACCACGGTTTAAGACACTGCCTTCTTATCCAACAGCCCTTCTTTTGACTTTTAGAGCCTTCACAGCTCCTTCTGGGCTTGTAATTAGCAAGACGGACTCCATGTTAATACAGCCTCACTGCAGCCACCGCCTCCTGCCCCCGGTGGGCATCCGGACACAGGGCAGACGACTGGCAACGTCGTCTGTTCAGTGATCTGGAGACAACGTGAAACAAGCCAGCTGCAAAACCTGACGATCTTTTATTGTACTCATATTTTTTCAATCTATGTTAAATTTTTCTGCTTTAACTTTCTTATTTTAATTTTCCTCAGGTTTTTAATTTATATCTTTAGAAACTTGTAATTTCTTATTTTCCAAATGATAGAGTTCTCATTTGATTATTATTGCATTCCTTTCAGTGATTTTTATTTCAGTTACTTTTCTTCCATCAATTTCATTTTCCCATTTTTATTAGAACTGTCTAAAGTATTTTCTCTGGATTTTTAAGTCTATTTTTTTCTCAGTTTTAAATTTCACTTTATTTGATGGCACTTGGCTTTGGCTTGACTTCATCTTTGTCTATCATTTTTATGTTTTACTAAGTTGTTAGTTACGACATCCTCCATTATTTGAATTGATTTACTTATTTTCTCTTTGGCTCCATTTTTTACCCTACCACAAGGAAATCTACTATTTCACACAACATTGAACATGCTACAGAGCCACTTAGCCTTTTCTGCTGAGGAGGAAATCCCTGTAGAACACTACTACTTCTTAAGAGCCATCGGCAAGGGGACATCTCACAGAGTCAAGTTATCCCAGCACATCATCACTGACAAAGAGGGAGCTGAGAAAAGTGTTGAGAAGTGTCAACAGACATCCACCAACACCTGACACGAGACACAGAGATAAAAACCACGCAGGATCTCCACCATCCAAGTGCCTTAATGCTGTTGCGAGTCATAGAGAATAACGACATCCTAGGTACAGTGATGGAGTAGGTAACTGCAGGGGACATGCATGATCATCTAGGGGTTCAGGGTTTCACAAGCAAAAAGAGGCCCAAGCCAAATTCCACCAGTCAGTGGTAGCCATATACTTTTGCCACAACAAACGTATTCTACACAAGGACATTCGACCAGAAAACATGCCCTGGGATCACACAGACAACTCTCAAAATTACCGACTGTGGAATGTGAACTGAATTCTCCAAGGGGAGGAAGTGAAACATTTCTTGTTGGAGGCTCCCTTATTATGTGCCAGAACTCCTACCGGGAGGAAAGCAGAGTGGACCTACCATGGAAGTGTGGAGACTGCGAGCGCCTGGTACCTCAAGGGACGTGGGTCTCTGCCTTTTCATGAAGAGACCTTAACTGAGACACAAAAGCAGGTACTAGAGGAAGAATATGATACTTGTCTCCACATGTCTAGGCCATATGAACACCTGCTTAGCCAAAGACTCACTGGTGACCCAAGAAAGACAGCCACACGAGAGGACATCCTAGAAAACTCAGGGATGAAGATGTATGAGAAAGTAAAACAAAAGGTGTACGTGCAGCCATTCCCAGACTACGAGCACACCTGGTGCTTTGAGGCCACAGTGAATGCATATTACAAGGAGGGAGAGATTTAGGAATCGTACTGAATCAAAAATATGGTAACATCGTGGTCACCTATCTGGTAAGAAGACACCACACATCTGACATGGAGAGTCACGCTAGTATTGTGGAACCCCAGAGTGCAGTACATTGCACTGATTGTCACACAGCTTAGTCATCCTGTGAGGTGCATCCACCTTCTGTGCTGAACCCAAACAGTGCACTTACACTGTGCCTGCCATTCCAACCTATGTTTACTATTTCTACAGTGCTCTGAAGGCTCTAACTGATAGAAGGAAGGGGACCTCTATAGCATGTGCTTCTCCCTGAGTGTCCCTTAAAAGTCACTCCTGTATCAGCACCCCAGGACAGCCTGGACAGAGTCCAACCAAACCTCAGAACTATGTGCCAAGGTGAGAAATAGTGTGGTGCCACAAATCAGCACAGTCCCCATATGTGTTTCTGCGGCACCCTACTCAACCCAGACCATCGATAAGGATGACGGAGCCCCAGGGGAAACCAGTTTCCAAACGGGAGTGTCACAACTAAGTTCCTACAAGGCAGGAGATGCCTGAGCAGACAGTGAAGTCAGCCTCTCCTTCTGTCAACACTGAGGACCAGCAGGATGCCACAGAAAGATTCTTCAGATTCATGAGACAACCCTGTTGCACTCTGATCAAAAGAGAACGAAAGCTTTGTGACAGCAAAGTTGCAGAGGAAACACTCAAACCTCGAAAGGCCATGGTCTCTCAAGTTTAGGTGGAGGATGAAAATCACCAGTTCTGTGGAGCACAAAGAGACGGTGCAGGAGATCTGCCAAAGACTAGACACCCACCAACAAGTACACGCTGCTGTATACGAACAGCACAGCAGAGCTGTAGGACTCTGTGCAGTGGAGGATGAAGATGTCCACACCACCTGTGTGGACCCTCAACAAGGAAAGAGAATTTCAGGCATCTCTGAGGCCTTCAACAGCATTGCCTCAAGAAAGAGCAGGGAGCGTGTAGTCTCAAACGCTGCCAGCAGTTGCCAGGGGCAAAAGAGGAGTTCACAGATTTAAGCTCCCACAGAATGAGATAATGTTTTGTTCTGTTGTGTGTATACTTGTTGTAACTTGAAATCTACTCAATGGGACTGAATGGAATGATGACAAAACAACAGGAATTGAGAGGTTATCAATGCAGATGTTTCAAAGAACAGATGCACCACTGGAAGGCCTCACTTGCCAATACTCATAAACCTGGAAGACTGCTATCTGGCCAACCAACTGCAAGTGACCCTTTCTGAGACCCATTTCAAAGGAAGGTGATCAAAGACAACACACAGATTACTGAAAAATATTATTAGTATCACACATGACTAAAATTTTGCTCAAGATCACTGTGTTGTGATTACTGCCTTTTGAGTGAGAGCTTTCTAGCCATGGCCTTGTAACTCCTACCCAGGTGACTAGGCAAGACAGTGTGATAGTGAGTTCAAGGCCCACGAAGAGTACTGGTCCTTAGCTCCTTAAGAGAGAGCTCATTCCAGAGCAGTCAGGGTGATTCGCTCAACACCAATGAGGAATAGCTTTGAAATGATAGACCATTCTGTGGGCCCAGATCACTGCACTGTAAAGCTCTTGGAAACAGGAGCTAGAGACAGCACAAGCTGGTAACTGGTGACAGGAGAGACCTCGCAGCAGGAGAGATCATGCTGGGCTCCCCAGCCCACAAAGACAGAAAGTTGAGGGCCTGTGATCAGTGGCCAAGGGCCGGAGAGAGCCTTGTCTTCAGGAGGTGGGCAGAGGAGTCTGTGGGGAAACTTCCAATGGAAATCCTATGGAAAAAGTGGCATCTCTTTGGAGTCAACAGCTGAGAGTGACACAGACAGCCCGAGGTCCTCTGTAAATATTGTGACCAAGACTATTAACAAGGAATAAAGGATAAAAAGACCAAAGCACTAACAACATTCAGGGACACTGAGATAAGTACCCCAAATTATGTAAATTGCCTCAAGGCTGTTTTTCAGAAGACACCAGATGGAAGAAACTCTAAGGACATGCACAGAAATGCCCACTTGGACAGTGACAGGGCCTTTCAATGGGAGCACCAGACAGCCACAGTCAGGACCCGGGGATAGAACCAAAGAACCAAGAATTTGTATGCACAGCACCCCATAAGAAATCCTGCTACCAGTCCCAGAAGGCCCCCGAGAAAGGAACTCTCTACATCCTGTAACTGATTCCACCCCAAATGACCTCTTTCAGACTCAGGAGATCAGAGAAGCAACTTCTGTCTTCTGATGAGTGGCTCACTGGGCTCTCCTCCCCAGGTAGCAGGAAGCAACCTTCATGGTAACAAAATTTATTAAGTCAAAGTACCTTACAGACAGGGAAGGGGTCAGTCTCTGTGAGTGGGGAAAGACCTGGTACAAAGCTTGTAGGGTTCCTTGTATTGGTAAATGGTACTGTTCTAGTCAGGAAGGAAAGGTAGGAAACAGTCTTAGGTTTCAGTTTTGGGGTTATCAGTCAGCAACTGGATGATGGGACCCCTCCTAAAGAAGAAAATAGTGGTATGTAGATAGGATTAAAAATACGGGCTATGTAATTTCTAGATCATAGTCCTGAGGAAGTACCCACACGTAGCCATGTCTCAAACTAACAGGGGAATTGTTACAGCTCCAATTCCCCTTCTTAAACGCTGACTCGGGATCATCTGATCAGGTGGCCTGTGGTGGTGACCAGGCTTCCTAGCTACCCTTGTCATTTTCCCTTGAGGAGACATGGGCCTGAAATCTTGAAGGGAATGTGGGAAGCCGACTCGCTCTGGCTACTTCCTGCTGTTTCGGGTTGTAGTCCTGCCTACCCATCAGATCCACGTTCCCCAAGAACCCTGTCTCAAAAACATTGAGGATCTTGATCTATCTACCGCATGGTTGGTAGGTATAGGCTGCATATCCTTGCAGGACCATGAGATTGCCTAGGAAGGGTTGTAGCTTGGAGTTGTGTCTTTTACCTTAGAACCCAAATTCAAGACATGTTGTATGGTGACCTGGCCAGATTTACTAACATAAAAACAACACTGTTCCTTGACATATACGCAGGTGCTGTCCTCAGTTGCTGTTCAAAAGTCAAGAAATCAGTGTGGGACTTTACCACCTGGTAAGACCATCAGCAGGGGGACATGTGGTAGAGTTAGCCTATCCTGGCACATCATTATGGGCAAAGAGGTAGCCAAGAAGAGTCTAAAAGAGCCCACAGACATCCTCCAACCTCTTGACACTAGACTCAGAGATAAAAATCATGAAGGATCTCTACAATCCAAATATTTTCATGCTATTGCAAGTCAGAGAGAGTAACATTATCTTTGGCATAGTGATGGAGTGCTAACTGCAGGGGACTGGGGTGATCATCCAGAGACTCACGGTTTCAAGAGTGAAAAAGAGGCCCAAACAACATTCCATCAATTAGTATAGGCCCTACAAGTGCGCCACAACAAGTGTGTTGTGCATACACCCATCAAACCAGAAAATGTGCTCTTGGATGATAGAAAGAACATCAAACTGGCTGACTTTGATTTGGGAAATGGAATTCACCAAGGAGAGCAAGCTGAAAACTTTCTGTAGGAGTCTCCCTTATTAAGCCCCACAACTCCAAAATGGAGCAAAGTTCCACGGATACCCTGGTGGAGGTGTGGCATCGTGCATTTCATGGTAAGTGTATATCCACCTTCTGACGGTAATGCCTTCAATGAGCCACGAAAGTAGGTACAGGACGGACAGTATAATAGTCTTTCTACATGTCTATGTCATGTGAACACTCACTGAGTCAAACATTCATTTGTAACCCTCTTTCTCCATTTTAACACAAGGGTACCTCTTATCCCAAAGTCCATTAATCTTTGACACCACATCAAATATGCCACAGAGCCACGTACCATTTCCTGCCAAGGAGGAAATGTATGTGGGACACTACCAGCTCCTAAGAACCATCAAGAAAGGGACATTTGCCAGAGTCCACTTGCCCTGGCCCATCAACACTGCCAAGAGGTAACCGAGAAAAGAGTTGGAAAGAGCCAACAGACATTCTCCTACCTCCAAACACTAGACCCAGAGATCAAAATCACGAAGGATCTCCATCATTCAGTAATTTTCATGGTGTTTCAAGCCATAGAGAATAACAACCTCTTTGGCATGGTGATGGGGTACGTAACTACAGACGTCTTCTGTGACCATCTGGAAGCTCATACCTTCATGAGCCAAAAAGAGGCTCCCAAAATATTCTGCCAGAGTTGGCCTCAGAGGTTTGCCACCACAACTGTGTTGTACATGGGGATATCAAACCAGAAGACAGGCTCTTGGATGAGAGAAGGAACTTCAAACTTGTGAACATCGGTTTGAGAACTCAATCCATCAGTGGGAGTGACCCAAACACCTTCTGGGGCAGTCTCCATTAGGATGCCTAGAACTCCTGTAAGGAGACAAGTACCATGGACCCCCTTGGATGCATGTAGCCTGGAAATCACCATGAACCTCATGGTCAGTGGATCGCTGCCTTTTCATGGAGAGACCTTAACTGAGCTATCAAAGCAGGTACTGGAGGAAGAATATGATTTTCATTGCCACATAGCCACACCATGTGAACATATGCTATGCCAAATATTCATTTGTGATGCAAAAAAGACAGCCAGATCAGAGGACCTGCTAGAAAATCCAAACATGAATATGGATAATGAAGAAAGACAAAAGGTATATGTGCAGCCACTCCCAGACGAGGAGGACCCTGAAAGAATTCCTTGACTCGCTGCTGAATCAAAAACAGTCACGTGATGGGCACCTGTCTGATCCTAGCTTGTAACGCATCCGAGATGGTGAGTCATGCCAGTACCATGGACCCCAGAAGGCAGCACAGTGCACTAAGAGCCACATGCCTGTTTCAATGCATGAGGTGCATCCTACCATCTCTGCTAAACACAAACAACACAGTTACAATGTACCTGCCATTCCCACCCGTGACTACTGTTTCTACAATACTTTGAAGAGTCCACCAGACAGAAGGAAGGGGGCCTCCATCGTGTCTGCTTCTCCCTCCATCTCCCCAGCAAAGTCCTTCCCGCACCAACAAGCCAGGAGAGCCTGGCAGAGCCCTAACAACCTCGGCACTGTGGGACAACGTGACAAACAGTGTGGAACCACAAACCAGTGTAATTCCCACAGGTGTTTCTGAGGCTGCCTCCTCCGTCCACACCATCAATAACAATGGTAGAAACCTAGAGGAACTCAGTTTCACACACGGACTGCCATAACCGAAATCCTTAAGTGACAAGCAGCTGCAGGAGGTAACTGAGCAGACTGTGATGCCAGCCTCTCCCTGGGTCAACAGCCAGAATCGGCAGGGTGCCACCAGGATGATCTTTAGGCTTACAAGAAGATACCGTTCTTGTATCTGTATCAATAGGGAGCCCCAGACTGTGACTCCAGCCTCTCCCTCTGTCATCTTGGGGTTACTTTGAATTTCACGCTGAGTGCACCTCAGCCTTTTCATGGAGAGACCTTAAATAAGCTATGAAAGCAGGCATTGCAGAAAGAATAGGACATTCCTTTCCACGTATCTATGCCATGTAAACACTTGCCAAATATTCACTTGTGACACAAGAAAGTGATCCCCGGTCACAGCACATGTTAGAATATCCATGTATGAAAAAAAATGAAGGAAAACAAAAGGTAGATGTGTAGCATTCCCAGACTATGAGGACTCCAGGTACCTTGAGGCCATGGTGAACATAGATTACAGGCAGGAAGAGATTCACAGCTCGCTCCTGAATCAAAAATAGAATGGTGTGATGGGCACCTATCTGACCCTACATCACGACACATCTGAAATGGAGAGTCACACCAGTACTGAGAAACTTCAGGTGGCAGCAGACTGCACTGATACCCACACACCTTTCTCATCTTGTGAGGGAAAGCCTACCATCCGTGGAAAAGCCAAACGACATGCTTGCAGTGAACCTGCCATTCCCACATATGACTGCTGTTTCTATAATGCCTGCGACAGTCTGGCTGATAAAAGGAAGGGGCCTCCATGATATGCGCTGCTCCCTGTCTCCCTTGTAATGTCCTGTCAGCCCCAACAGCCAACGACAGCCTGGCCAGACCCCCAACCAAACCTTGGTGCTGCTGGAATCCAGTAGACTCCTCGTGCGGGTTTCCATGGCAGCCTTCTCCGTCCAGACGATCAATAAGAAGGGTGGAACCCAGCAACAACCAGTTTCCCACAGGGAGTTGTCACAACTAAGATCCTTCCTTGAGGAGCAGGTGTGGGAGGTACCTGACCAGGCGGTGAACCCAGTCTCTCCTCTGTCACTGGGAGTCACCTTGTATTTCATGATGAGTACATCTCGGGTTTCTCAGGGAGAAACCTTAAGTGAGCTACAAAAGGAGGCACTGGAGGAACAACATGATATTCCGTTCCACATGTCTACGCCACGCGAGCAGCGTGTGAGCCAAATACTTACTGGTGACTCAAGAAAGAGAGCCACTTCATAACATGAAACCGATGATGAAGAAAACAAAAGGTGCATGTGCAGCCAGTCCCAGCCTGGGAGGACCCCCGGGGTACTGAGGCCACGGTGAACAGGCAGGAAGAGATGCACTACTCAGTCTTGAATCAAAAATGCAATCATGTGAAGGGCACCCATCAGATCAAAGGACTCAGCACATACGTAACGGAGAGTCACACCAGGAACACGAAACCCCAGACTGCAGCCGACTGCACTGACACACACACCTTGCTCATCCCGTGAGGAGCATCCACCACCCGTGCTAAACTCTAATGGGTAGTCAGACCCCACCTGCCAACCCTACCTATGACTGCTGTTTCTCCAAAGCTTTCAAGAGTCTATCTGATAGAAACAATGGGACCTCCAGGTTACGGGCTTCTCCTTGAGTCTCCCTTCAAAGTCGCTCCTGCACCAACAACCCAGGACAGCCTGGGCAGAGTCCAACCAAACCTCGGGACTGTGTGCCACGATGAGAAATACCATGGAGCCACAACCCAGCACAGTCCCTGCACGGGTTTCTGTGGCAGCCTCCTCAGCCCAGACCACCGAGAGGAATGATGGAGCCCCAGGGGAAACCAGTTTCTGAAAGGGAGTCTCAGGACTAGTCTCCTTCAGTGATCAGTAGGTACAGGAGATACCGGAGCTGATGGGGAACTGGTCTCTCCCTCTGTCAGCAGCCGGGAACAGCAGGATGTCACTGACAGATGCTTTAAACTCATGAGACAACTTTGTTGCACTTTGATCAAAAGGAAACAAAAACTATGGGAGAGAAAAGTCATAGAGGAGACACTGAAATCTTGAGATACCAAGCCCTACTCTCCCAAGTTTAAGCAGAGGATGAAAACCACCAGTTCCATGGAGTGCAGGATGATGTGCAAGATCTACCAAGCACTGGACACCCACCCACAAGTACACACTGCTGTGTGTGAACAGCACCCCAGGGCTGCAGGACGCTGTGCGGTGGAGGATGGAGGTGTGCATATTGCCTGTGTGCACCCTCAACAAGGGAAAAGGGAAGAGAATTTCAGGCATCGCTGAGGTCTTCAATGGCATCGCCTCAAAAATGGGCAGACACTGTATACTTTACAATGCTGCCCGCAGTTGCCACAGACAGACGAGGAGGTCTCACACATAAGCTCCCACACCATCGGACAGTGTTCTCTTCTCTTGCACACAGTCACAAAGACTTGGAACACAGGAAGAGAAAGGTCAGGCATCTTTTGAGTCAACAGTTGGGAGTAACACAGAGAGCCTGAGGTCCTCTGTAAGTAACATCTCCAAAACTATCAACAAGCAATAAAGGATAAAAAGATCAAAGCACCATTAACAACCTGGGATTCTAAGATAAGTCATCCCCAAATTACATAAATTTTCTCGTTTGTTTTTCAGAAAAAAACAGATGGAAGCAACTCTAAGTACATGCACAGAAATTTCCACTTTGACTCCTACATGTCCTTCTAATGGGAGCGCCAGACAGCCACACTCAGGACCTGGCAATGGAAATAAAGAACCAAGAAACTGCATGCATAGCACCTCAAAAGGAGTCCCCCTATCAGTCCCAGAAAGGCCCACAGAAAGGCACTCTCGAGATCTTGTTACTGATCGACCCCAAGTGACCTGGTTCAGGTTCAAGAGATCAGAGTAGCAACTTGAGTCTCCTGACGGATGGGTCACTGGGCTCCTCCTCCCCCAGGCACCAGGATGCAATCTTCACGGCAGCAAAATTTATTAAGTCAAAGCACCTTACACACAGGGAAGGGTCAATCTCTGTGAGTGGTGAAGACCTGGTACAATGCTTGTAGGGTTCCTTATACTTGTAAGGGTAAAAGGTGCATCCTAGTCAGGAGGGGTAGCTAGGAAATAGCCTTTGGTTTCAGTTTTAGGGTTATACATCAGCAACTGCATGATGAGGCCCCACCTGAAGAATAAGATAATGGTATGGTGATAGGATTAACATACGAGCTAGGTCATTTCTAGATCATCCTCCTGAGGTGGTACATGTATATAGCCACATCTCAAACTGCCAGGAGGAACTGTCACATCTGCAATTACCCTTCTAAAATGTTGATTGTTTAGTGAACACATGATGAGGTAGTCTGTGGTGGCGATCAAGTTCCCTAGCTAACCTTGTCACTTCCCCCTTGAGGAGACATGAGCCTGAAATCTTGTAGGGAATGCGGGAAGTCGTCTCGCTCTGGCTACTTTCTGCTGTTTGGGGTTGTAGTCCTGCCTACCTGGCAGACCCATGTTCCTCAAGTACCCTGTCTTGGTAGCATTGGGATGCCTGATCTACCTACTGCCTGGCTAGGGGGTACAGACTGCATATCCTTGTAGGACCATGAGATTCACTAGCAATGGTTGTAGCTTCGAGCCACGTCTTTTATCTTAGAAGCCAAATTCAAGATGTGTTGTATGTTGTCGTGGACCCAGCCAGACTTATTAACATAAAAACAACACTGTTCCTTGAGACATAGGCAGGTGCTGCCCTCAGTTGTTATTACAAGGTCAAGGAAACCAATGTAGGACACTATCACCAGCTAAGATCACTGGCAAGAGGACATGGGTCATTGGCAAGTTTTCTCAGCACCTCATTGTGGTCAAAGTGGTAACGAAGAATAGTTGAGAAGAGCCCAGAGACATCCTCCAACCTCCTGACACTATACCCAGAGGTAAAAACTATGAAGGGTCTCCAGAATTCAAATATTTTAATGCCGTTGCAAGCCATAGAGAATAAGAACATCTATGGCATAGTGATGGAGTACGTAACCGCAGGGGACTTATTGATCATTTATAGACTCATGACTTCATGGGCCAGAAAGAAGCCCCCAAAATATTCTGCCAATTAGTGTTGGCCCTACAGGTTTGCCACAACAACTGTGTTACACACGAGGTTATCACACTACCAACCGTGTACTTGGATGAGAGAAGGAACATCAAACTTGCCGACATTGATTTGGGAACTAAATTTACCACAGGGAGTGAGCTGAGTACTTTCTGTAGCAGTCTCCATTGTTATGACCAGAACTCCTACAGGGAGAGAAGTACTAAGGACCGTCTTGGACGTGTGGAGCCTGGAACTCACCGTATACTTCATGATAAGTGGATCTTTGCCTTTTTACTGAGAGACCTTAACTGAGCTACCAAGCATGTACTGGGGGAAGAACATGACATTCCTTTCCACATGTCTATGCCATGCAAACACCTGCTAAGTCAAATATTCATTTGTGACACAAGAAGGACAGGCACATCAGAGGACACACTAGAACATCCATGGATGAATATGGATAATGAAAAAAACAAAAGCTGGACGTGTGGCCACTCCCAGAATATGAGGATCCTCGGTTCATGGAGGTCATTGCGAACATGGGTTACAGGGAGGCACAGATTCAGGACTCACTCTTGAATCAAAAGTACAATGAGGTCATGAGAACCAATCTGATCCTATGTTCCAATGTATCTGAGATAACAGAGTCATGCCAGCCCAGTGGAATCCCAGAGTGCAGGATACTGCACTGATAGCCACGCCTCTTTCTCATCCCATTAGGTATATTCTACCATTCGTGCTAAACCCAAATCACGCAGTTACACTGTTCCTGCCATTCCCATCAATGACTACTGTTTCTATGATGCTCTGAAGAGCCTAGCGGAAAGAAGGAAGGGGGCCTCTATGGTATATGCTTCCTCCTCAGCCTCCTTTGCCAAGTCCTTCCTGTACCAACAACCCAGGATAGCCTGGGCAGAACCCAATCAAACCTCAGGACTGGTGAGGAAAAATGTAGTGTCACAAGCCAAAAGATTCCCTGTGTGTGTTTCCACGGCTGCCTCCTCCACCAAGACCATCAATAAGAATGGCGGAGTCCCAGCGGAAACCAGTTGCCCACAGGGAGTGTCCCAACTAAGAGCCTTCAATGATGAGCAGGTACAGGAGGTACCTAACTAGACTGTGACCCCAGCTTCTCCCTCTGTCCATAGCCAGGGAACAGCAGGGTGCCATTACGACGTTTGTAAGCTCATGAGAAGACAACATGATTGTACAAGTGTCAAAAGGGAATGGAAGGTTTGTGACCGCAATGTTGTAGTGAGACGCTCAAACTTGAGAGAGCAAGCCACGCTCTCTGAAGTCCACATGTTGTTGTTAGGAGCCACCAACTCACTTCCAGCTCATAGCAACCCTGTGCACAACAGAAAGGCACATGGCCTGGTCTTGCACCATGTCTGCAATCGTTTTTATGCTTAAGCCCATCGTTGCAGCCACTGTCAATCCACTTCATCAAGGGTCTTCCTCTTTTTCGCTGGCCCTCCACTCTATTAAGCATGATGTCCTTCTCCAGGGACTGAGCCCTCCTGACAACGTGTCCAAACTATGTAAGCCACAGTCTCACCATTTTTTTTTTTTGCTTTCAAAGAGCACTCTGGTTGTACTTGTTCCAGAACAGATCTGTTTGTTCTTTCAGCAGTTTGTGGTACACTCAAATATTCTCCAGCATTACGATTAAAAGGCAGCAGTTCTTCTTCTGTCTGCCTTGTTCACTGTCTAGCTTTTACATGCATATGATGCTACTGAAAAAAACCACGGCTTGGGTCAGGCACACCTTAGTCATCAAGGGGACATCTTTTCAAAACTTGAAAGAGGTCCTTTGAGGCAGATTTTCCCAATGTGTCTTTTCATTTCTTCAGTGATGCCTCCATGGGCATTGACTGTGGTACCAAGTACAACGGAATCGTTGACAACTTCAGTCCTTTCTCCACTTATTACAATGTGCTTACTGGCCCAGTTGTGAGGATTTTTGCGTTCTTGATGCTAAGTTGCAATCCACACTGAAGGCTGTGGTCTTTCATCTTCCTCAGTGTTTCATATTCTCTTCACTCCCAGCAAGAAGGGTGGTGTCATCTGTATAACACAGGTTCTTAAGCCAATCCTGAAAACTCGTTCTTCACCTAATGCAGGTTGCGAGATTATTTGCCCAGCAAACAGATTGAAAAGGTATAGTAAAAGGATATAACCCTAATGCACAGCTTTCCTCTCTTTAAACCATGTCCCTTTATTCTATTCGCACAACTGTCCCTTGATCTGTATACAGATTCTTTAAGAGAACAATTAAGTATTCTGGAATTCCCATTCTAAACGTTATCCATAATTTTTTATCAGTCACACAGTCAAATGCCTTTGTATAGTTAAGGAAACACTGGTAAACACTTTCCTGATATTCTCTGCTTTCAGCCAAGATCCATCTGACATCAGCAGTAATATCCCTGGTTCTACATCCTCTTCTGAATCTGGCTTGAATTTATCGCAGTTCCTTGGCAATACACTGTTGCAGTTACTTTTCAATGATGTTGAGCAAAATTTTACTTCTGTATGACATTAATGATATTGTTCACTAATTTCTCCATTCAGTTGCATCACCTTTCTTTGCAATGGACATAGATATGGATCTCTTCCCGTCAGTTGGCCAGGCAGCTGTCCTCCAGATTTCTCAGCATAGACAAGTGAGCAGTTCTGGTATTGCACCTCTTGGCTGAAATATCTCCTATCAATTCCCAGAACCTTGTTTTGGGCCAATGTCTTCAAAGCAGCTTTGACTTCTTCTTTCAGTACCACTGGTTCCTGATCATATGCTACCTCTTCAAATGGCTCAACACTGACCAGTTCTTTCCGGTATAATGACTACGTCTTCCTTCGATCTTCTTTTGGTGTTCGCTGAGTCGTTTGTTTTCCTGTAGAATCCTTCACTGTTGCAACTTGAGGCTTGAATTTTTTCTTTACTTCTTTCAGCTTGAGAAATGCAGAATGTGTTCTTCTCTTTCGGTTTTCTATTTCATGTTCTTTGCACATGTCATTACAATACCTTATTTTGTCTTCTTGAGGATGAAAGTCACCAGTTCTATGGAGCCCCAGTAGATGACAGGGATACCTGGCAACTGCTGGATGCCAATGGTGATGAGTGCAATCTCACCGACAAGTACACATTGCCGTGTACGAATGGCACATCTGTACAGCAGGGCTTTGTTCAGTGGAGGACAGATGCGTGAATCCTGCCTTAGTGGACTGTCAGTGGGCTAAAACTAAAGAGAATTTCAGGCATCTCTGAGGCCTTCAATACCATGGCCTCAAATATTTCCAGGAAGCTCACACTTTTAAAGGTGCCAGCAGTGGACAGGGACAAAAGGGCAGTTCACAGAGTTAAGCTCCCACAGGATCACACAGTGTTTCCTTCTGTTGTGCACAGGGTTACTGTGAGTTGGAGCTTACCTGACAGCACCTAATAACATAACAACATTGTAACAGGAATTCATGGAATACCAACTGGGATGTTTCAATAAACAGAAGCAGTTCTGGAAGACCTCACTTGTCTATACCCAGAAATCTGGAGGACACCTACCTGGCCAACCAACTACAAGTGATCACTTCATGCACCCATTCCAAAGAAACGTGATCCAACACAACATGAAGATTACTGAAGAACATCATTAGAACTACACACGACTAAAATTTTGCTGAAGATCATTGTGCTGAGATTAAGGATTTTTGTGGGAGGCTTTCCTAGCCATGGTCTTACAAATCCCATCGAGGTGAGTGGACAGAAAAGTGTGACAGGGTAATCGAGGCCACCAGGAGTATTGGTCAGTTTCTCCTTGAGAGCGAGCCCATTTCAGAACAGAGAGGCAGATTCTGCCACCACCAAGGAAGAATGGCTTTGAGCTGACAGGACACTCTCTGGGCTTGGGATCACCGGGTCACAAAGCTTCTCAAAGTGGGTGCCAGAGAGACCTGAGAAGTGGTGGCAAGAGGGACCTCACAACAGGAGACAGGGTTATAGGTTTCCCAGTCCACAAAGACAGAAAGCTAAGTACACTTGAGCAGTGGCTGAAAGCCAGAGAGAGCCTGCCTTTGGGAGGTAGGCAGAGTAGTCTGTGTGGAAACATACTATGGAAACCACTTTTGAGTCAATCAGCAGTGGGGAGTGAGACAGAGAGCCTGAAGGCCTCTCTAAAGGGTGACCAAAGCTATCAGTAAGCAGTAAGAGATAAAAAGATCCAAGGATTTATAAAATCTTGGGACACTGAGGTAAGTACCCAAACAACCATGTAAATTTCCGTTTTTCAGAAGAAACCACATGGAACCCACTCTAGGCATTCACAGAAAGTCCCACTTCAACCACTGCATGTCGTCCAATGAGGGCACCAGAGAGCTGCAATCAGGATGAGGGAACTGAACGAACTAACCGGGAAACTGCACGTGCAAGACCTCATAATAAGTCCTGCTACTAGTGACAGAAGCCCCTGTGGCAAGAACTGTCGAGATCATGTAACTATTCAGAATCCAAGTGGCCTGTTTCAGGTTTTGGGAGATCAGGCTAGCAAGTGTAGTCTCTTGACGGGCAAAAAGCTGGGCTCCCTTAGCTCTAGGCATGAGGATGTAACCTTCTTCGCCACAGAGTTTTACTAAATGAAAGTAGCTTGCAGAGACAGAATGTGTCAGTCACGAAGAGTGGAGAAGGATTCAATATAAAGCCTATGCTAAGTGCCGTTGAGTCCAATACCAAAACCAAACTCAGTGTCATCAAATCAGTTGCACCTCACAGCAACCCATACAGAGTTCCCTATATTGGTGGGGGTAAAGGGTGGTACCATAGTTGGTAGGAGGAGGTGAAGACACAGCCCTATGTTCCGGTTTTAGGTTTACACGTTAGTAAATGCTTTATGGGACCCCTCCTGAAGAATATAGTAATGGTATGGACATGGACGGAAACACGGGCTACATCATCTTTAGGTCATCCTCCGGAGGTGATACACACGTGTGACCATGTCACAAACTGCCAGGAGGAACTGTTTCATGGGCAATTACTTATCGGAAGCATTGACTGGGCACCGAGTGACATATGATGAGGTGGTCTGTGGTAGCGATCAGGTTCCCTAGCTTTCCCCCTTGAGGAGACACGGGCCTGAAATCTTGAAAGGAATGTGGGAAGTTGACTTGCTCTGGCCACTTCCTGCTGTTTGAGGTTATAGTCCTGTCTACCCCTCAGACTTGTGTTCCTCAAGTGCCTAGGAGAGAAAACATGGAGCCGCCTGATCTGCCACCTGTTTGGCAGGTAGGTACAGGCTGGTATCCCTGTAGGACCAGGAGTTTAACTTGGAGTTGTTTTAGGCTGGAGCCATGTCTGTTATCTTAGAAGCTGCATTCAAGCTGTGTTGTGTGTTGTCCTGGACCTGGATAGATTTATGAACATAAAAACAACACTGATCCTTGAGATACAGCAAGCACCTCTTTCAGCTGCTGTTAAAATGTCTAGAGCTCTTCTGCTCTGCAGGGCTACTCCCACCAGAGAGGCCACTTCTTTCCGGAGAAGAAGGGGGTTTTCCACATCCTCTCCACTCATCTCCAAAAACATGGGCACTTACACTCATCTAAAGCCTTCATTAAAAGTGTAAACAGACCACCTACAGAGTGGGAAACAAGTTTCAGCTACCACACCTCCAACTGATGTCTGTCCTCTCTAATCTACAAAATACTGCAAAATAGCAACAAGAAAAAGACAAACAACCCAATTAAAAAATGGGCAAAGGACATAAACAGGTACTTCACACTAAAGAAGACATACAGGATGCCACCAGAAAATGCAAAGTCATGGTGAAGAAGCACAGAACGAGGAAAGCAACTACCAGATGGACATGGCAGCAGCTGATTAGAGACAGAACAGAGATGACACCCAACCAGAAAGAAGTCACCAACTCGAAGTACCAGAAGATAAGACTTATCCACTGGACTATAAGGACCAGAACTAAGTCAATAACTTGTTTACACATTATTATAAACATTCAGCACTGTGGACGTGGGGTGTGCAATCTTCTCCTGAGAGTCCATGCCCACTGGCCTGCTGAAGTGCTCTGACCTCATCCTGGACTTGGTCAGCTTCATCCTTGAAGTCTTGGTTTAAGTCATTGTGGCAGTGTTCTGTTGGTGCCAGAGGCCCTCATGATGTCCCTGCCTGAGCACCTCTGAGACACGGTGCAATCACAGAATCCCACTCCGGACTCTGCTGACACCTGCAGAGTGAGAGCACAGCCAATCTTCAAATTCATTAGCATGAAACCTGCTTTTAGGGAAGCAGAAGTGATGACATAGTAACATCACGACTAACCTTGGAGTTCCGGTGCAGCCTGGTCTGAACTTGCGTGTGGTTTTAAATTAATGTAACCAATGCAGCCTTTGGGGCACTTTGGGGTGCTAGCACCTTTCCCTGTCTGTGCTGGAGTTTGTGTGTTTTTAACAAAAATGTAGGTGTTAAGTAATGCCGAGCTTCAGAGTCACATATTTCTGCTTGTGGTCCCCGATACTTCCCCAGGTGCTCACAACAGTCACTGTCTCCAAAGCAGAAATGGCACCTAAGATAAAACAGAGCCTGGGATCTTCAGTTTTTGTTTTTTCCAAAGCTCAAGATCCTCAAGGATACCCAGAGGCAGCAGCCTGTGTGACTAATCCCAACTTTCATGAAAGCCAGAATTCAAGATTTCAGAACTCTGTCTATCTCTTTCACTGTGTCCTCTTTTGGGTCCCAGTCTCACCATGGATCTTTGATAAAAATCTGCAATAAATGGTAGTTCAACACCATCTGGTTTGTAAGCTATCAGTCACCTTACAGTGAAGAAGGAAGCAGAATAAGAAACACTCAACAATTATATTAGGCCGACTCACAAAATAACCAACAAAGCTATGACCACACGGCCTTCGAATGAGGAAACAAATCTCCGGAAACATGTTGATGCACAAGCAGTATCAGCACCCAGTTTTCACGGGCCTCAGTAGTAACTGCATTCTATAAATCCTCCGACTCATGTGAACACAATGTAGCAACATTTATCTATAAACCACTCCGTGACAGAATAGGAAATCTAATCTTACTCTAACTTGTACAATCATAGCTCAAACTTCAGACACTTTTCTCATTATGATACTTACAACTCTGCTAGGCTTCCCAATGATAATTTTTAGTTTCAGAGTTACAAAACTAATCCATTAGTTCAATAATTGAAGAGAAAGAAAAACTGCTTCCTAAATCTAGAAAATAAGACCTTAAAACATGAGCAGTAAGCCCACAGAAAGCCCATGGTATCTCTTCATTTCCTCAGTCATGTGCAGTTACTTCCTGTTCCGCCTGGTCCTACGTCAGCAGCGGTCTTCGAGCCCATCGTTTCCTCTGTACGAGTTTCCAAAATCTCGAGTCCTTGTCCTCTTCACGTGTCCAATTCCCTTTTGGTTGAGATACACTGCTCAACTGTTTTCAGAAAATTAGCAAAGTGGAACCTTACCTGCAGACGACAAAACATAATATGGCCATGATTAATTTATAAAAATAACTACTCCTAAGAGTGAAAGACCTGATACAAGTTCATTTGGAGCAAAATGCAAAGGCCAAATCAAATCTGTCAAAAAAAACTTTATACAATAATATTTCTAAATATAATGATCAACCAGATTTTTAAACAACTTCAGCTACCATACACAATAATCCTGAGGCATATACCACACAGCAAGGATATACCATGATCATTTATACACCAAGACTGTCAAGTCTCTAAATACCTAAATAGAATAAACATCAATTCATGGTTACATAATCCGAATTTCTGGTTGGAACACCTGGGGTGTTGAGGCTGAGTTAAAAACAAATTCTAGCCAGGTTAGCAACTAAGAAACAATAACAAAATTATGACAGAATATTATGCACTTGTTAGATAATGTTAGGCAAAACGGAAGGAGAAATTACTACTGTACATTTGTAACCCAAGGAGAACCAGGCCCTGCTCTTGCTATTTCCCTGTTCCACGTGATTTCTTAAGGGAAGCCCTCAGCACTTTTCCTTTATAAAAATATACTCAGGATTTCCCAAGAAGTTTCTCATTTGTCAGGAGTTTACTATAGGCTATCAAGAAACAATACAAAAGTTATTTTACTAAAGATCCTAAAGTGAAAAACCTTAAGTTTCTCTTCTATTTTTGCAATTCCTGCAGCTTGGTATTTGACTCAGAAGCCTTATACTAATAAGAGGGCAAACGTTTGCCTTTAAGGGAGATTACATAAAGAATAGATTACACCTTTCTTCAGAAATCAGAGAAAATTTTGCTATTTTAATAACAAAAACACAATTCTTCATTTTATATTTTATCTACTATTAAAGCTCTTAAAAACCTCACAAATTAAATCATTCAGCTTTGGTCAGACAAAGGAAACTTCTGACCATATCAAACAAACATTTTTTAATAAATTTTACAATGTAACCCTTTAAACAGCAAAGATGAGTTACTCATTAAGACACATATGTATGTGTACACACACATGCACGCACACAAACACACACACAGACACACAAAGTCTGACAATTAAGTTCATCAACTCATCATATAAAAACTGCTACATGTGCTATCTGACAAGCAAATCTGCAAACTTCATTGTTCTAAGTGCCACATACCTCACCGCTGAATTATCACTATGGTTACCTTCAAAATACTCCCCTTGGGAAGCTATGCACCGACACCAGCGCCTAGTCCACCCTTCAAAGTAACTTTGGAACTCTTTTACTGGAATGGCCGTCACACACTGCAGCATGGTGGTAAGTTCATGAACCTAAATATATAGTTGTCTGAGAGGTTTTTAGCCAGCAAACAGGTAATTGTATCGGAGCACCCTCCCTACTCACCTGATCTGGCCCCCAGTGACTTTTTTCGTTACCCAAAGATGAAGGAAATATTGAAAGAAACACATTTTGATGACAATCAGGACATCAAGAGTAACCCAATGACAGCTCTGATGGCCTTTCCAGAAAAAGAGTTCTAAAACTGCTTTGAAGGGTGGACTAGGCTCTGGCATCGGTGCATAGTTTCCCAAGGGAGTACTTTGAAGGTGACCGTAGTGACATTCAGCAATGGGGTACAAGGACCAACAACTGAGTCCATGAGGTCATTCCACAAAATGTGCTACAACAAATCTCACTGCTGAATATCACTATGGTCACCTCCAAACTACATTTGGGGGTCCCAGGTGACATCTGGGGCTCCCTTCATGGTTTCCAATTTGTATTCATAAGACTGTGAAAAAGAATTCTTTGAGGAGGCTTGCCTGGACCACGACAACAATCCTTATTGGAAGATGAAAGGATTTCAAAGTGGGGTAGCAACCACCTGGATAGCAGTCTTCTAGGTCCTGCCACTAAGTGACTTTGGGGTTTAGTTTTTATAGGCCATATATGCCCAGGATATAACTGGGGCCAACCAATGAGCGATGGAGGTCTGAAATATTTCCTGTTTTGGCAAGCAGGTGCTTATCCCCTGGCTGCACCCACATGCAGATTTCAAAAGGGTTCTTTCCACAGGGCTTCCGGAATTGGCAGCAGGACTTACTATGTGGTGTCATACTTGGGCAGCTTCCTGCTCCCTTGGGTCGATACCCTCGTCCTGATGGGGGCTCTCTGATGCTTGCATTGGAAGGGCATACAGCAGCCACCTCTGTCTCATCTGCACATGCCTCTGAACTGGGTCTACACAGACATCTCTGAAAAACAAGAGACAACTGAAGCAACTCATCCCAGTGTGGCTGGCAAAATTAAGCTGATGATCACTCTGGAATGCTCCAAGGTGTGGTTAGGCTGGCCCTTCTCATCCCCAAGAGTACTAATTGATAATAGGGCTAGTTGGGATTGTCAAAACTATAATTGCAGAAGCTGTCAGTATAAGAGGGTAGACTACGGGGGGCGATGCTCCTGCATTAGTTGAGTCCATGACCCCAAAATTTCTTCAAGGGTTTCCTATGATGACACCTGTGAGGCTTAGAGCAAGACAATCAACTTCTCCCAGGTGACATACATCAGAGTTCAGAAAGGATAAAGAGGAGGTGACTTCTGGAGAATCTGACGAGATTATAAGGAAACTGCAGGCCACATAAAAGGCTGGCACCTGAATAAACTCATCCTTTAGACTCTGCCCTATTGAAGGCCTGTGGGAGGAGAAAATTATCCTCAAAATATGGAGAACCACGGCTACAAAAGTCAAGGGGTAGATTCTGCTGTCACTGATTACTTATGGGTGGGACCTTTCTAATCACGGTCTTGTAACTTCCCTACAGTTGACTTGGCAGGACTGTGAACCAGGGTGTAATTGTGGCCTACCAGGACCATGTGACGGGTCAGTTGTGGTCGGTTTTGTCTTAAAAGTGTGACAACTGCAGAGCACAGGAAGATGGTGATACTACCATCGAAAAAGAACAAACAGGATCAGAAAGACCATCCCGCGGGCACAGGATCCCTCTGCTGAGAGGCTCCTGGAAGCAGGACACGGAGAGAAAGATACAACAGTCTGTAACTCTGAAAACTGTAAGACGCAGTGGCATAGAAAACCCAGCAGGAGACAGCACAGTGGCCTTCCCAGCCCACAAAGATCAAACTGAGCGCCTGTAGGCAGAGACTGAGGGCCAAAAAGATGCGTGCCAGTCAGTACAGCTTCAGAGAGACTCTCCTGATGGACGAAATGAATCCTGTTTTTTAGCCTGTATAATAACTGTTACGTCACTAAAACACCTGATGACTGTCAATATGGTCTGTGAGCTATTTGTGGCCACTGCAATGAATGACTGAACCTAGCTGTCAAGGCTGCGGGAGGGATGACTGCTGTCAGAAAGATGGCAGCGAGAAGGGTCATATCTGACCCTGCCTCATAAGACTGAACCAGCCTTGCGATGTTGATCTTGATCCTCCGTACCCTCATGAAGTTGGTGGAGGTCAGACACTGCTCCTGTGTCATTTCCCAATCATTTAAAAGTGGCTGCACCAGCGTATCGACAGGGAATGGCCAGAAATTCACTCAGAACAGGATGTAGAATAAACGATACCATTGTTGATGTTAGAGAATCCTGGCTGAAACCAGAGAAGACCAGGAAGATGTTTACCTGTGTTTTACCAACCATGCAAAGGCATTCAGCTATGTGAATGGTGACAAATTATGCCTAACACCACTAAGAATGGGAATTCCACAACACTTAACTGTGTTCATAAGGAACCTGTAAAAAGACCTAGAGGCAGTCATTCAAACAGAACAATGGGATACCACACGGTATCAGGCCCGGAAAACTATGTGTCTCAGACTTGTACCCTTTCACTAATCTGATCTGTACACTGAGGAAATAATCCAGGAAGCCGAGCTATCTGAAGAAGAACACAGCATCAGGTTTGGAGGAAGGCTCATTAACACCCCATGATACACCAATGACACAGCCAAGTTGGGGCAAAGAAAAGAGGACTCAAGGTACATTATTTTTTTATTTGACATGACTGAGTGAAAACGTACATTCACGTATAAATTTACATGCCTACCTATATGCAGCTTCCACTGCTCTCCCTGTCCGGTGACTGCACACTATTCCTCTCTGCTCCATGCATGTCTCATCATCCCAACAGCCTCCTTTCACCTCCTCTCCATCCACTCCCCTTCCTCCAGCCAGAGGTCAGCAAGATGATATCCTATAGATGTATAGAACCATAAAGTGCTTCCAATATACGGTCACTCTGCATTGCCAAGTCCAATCCACTCCTGTCCAAAGAGTGGACCTTTGTTATAATTTATGGGAAAGGGCAGCATCAGGGCCAGGGGTCATGCTCTCAGAGGAACCCCAAAACCGCTGGACCATCAATTGAGGTCTTTTAGTGGAGATCTCATGATGCACCCCTTTTTATTCTTGTGTTGCCAGTGAGACTCAACCTAGTGAGCTCCATCGTGGCTATCGCTGGTGGTGGCCCCGCACTATCTGGTTCTTCCGGTCCCAAGTCGATGTACGCACCCACTGTTGCGGGTCTCTTTGTCTTCTCGGTTGTCTTTACCGCATGTCATTTTGGTCCTCGGTGAGCATCCGTTCCTGCTGAGTTGGGACCATTTGCTGTTGAGGTACATTATTGATGAAGATGAAAGATGACAACCAGAAAACAAAAGTCCTCACAACTGGACCAATAAGCAAAACTTACGATGAATGGACAAAATACTCAAGTTGTCCAGAATTTGCTTGCATCCACAAACAATGTCCAAGGAAGCATCACTCAAGAAATCAAAGGATGTATTGCATTCATCAAACCTGCTGCAAAATATTTTAAGTGTGAAAAGGAAAGATGTCACCGCAGGCACTAAGGCATGTCTGACTCAAGTCACAGTGTTTACAGTCACCTGATAGTCATGCGAAAGCTGGACAACGAATAAAGAAGACCAAGAGTAAGTGATGCCTTTGAATTTCTGAGTGGCCCAAGTGTACTGCACGCAGCATGGACCACCAGAGTAACAAACAAATCTCTCTTGGAAAGAAAATAGCCAAAATTCTCACTAGAAATCTCACACGCTTTGGATATGTAATGAGAACAGACCAGTCCCTGAAATAGGACACTATGGTTGTATCAGAGGGTCTGCGAAAAAGAGGAAGGCCCTCGGCAAGAGGGACACAGGGGATGCAAAAATGGGACTGGGAGAAGGCCCATTCTGCTGTGCAAAGGCTTGCTAGGAGCCAGAATGGATTCCACGGCACCTAAAAACAACAACAAATCCTGAACCCTTATCCCCCAGACAGTTTCCAAATATCTTCTCCCATCCAGCAGGTTTTGATAGTGTTCTCTGAGGCCCACACATAATCATTTTGCTGAAGTCCCCCTTAGACCTATGTTTTCTGTGTTGCTCATTTCTTGGTATCTCTAAGAATCTACCTATGAATCAGGCACTGAAAACCCTAGGGAGCACAGGTGTCCTCTGACACACACAGGGTCACTATGGTCAGAACGTCCTGGATGGCAACTGGTTTCTTTTCTCACCTTCTCTCTGCTCCGTGTGTCCTCTCTCTCACTAAAGGTAAGTCTGTGTGACTCACTACAATTCCAGGTGGTGGTAGGAGGAGCATATTATGTCATAGCCAAAAACGCTGTGAATTCTCCGCCTTGTTGTCAGTAGCTGTATCATGGGTTCAGCCCACCATTGTGTATCTGTTAACGTGACACTAGTTTCTGGATGTTGTTGATGTCAACAGTTAAGGAGCAAGGGTCATCTTTGGGTGTGAGGTTTCTGGAGGAAGCAGGCCAGCAGAGGGCATGGACCATGTACTGAAGTTGGGATGCCAGAGCAAGCTAAACAGAGTTAGTGGATTGATGTACTTTTAGAGTAGACGTCAACTGTATTATATACTTTATTGCTTTCTGTCTCTAATTCCTGTTTTCGGTAGGGGACCACCTGCTTTATCATCTCTGCACTCGGAGAAATTCTTATACCACAACCATTACAGGAAATGTGCATCATCTGGAAGACATTATGCAGACTGAAATCAGTCTGATGAAAAAGTACTGTATGAGACCACTACCGTAAGGACTTCAGAATAGGTTTAAGCACAGAAGATAATAATCATTGATGGTTACAAGGGCGGGGAGGGAAGGAAAGGGGTATTCATAGATTAGACAGCAGACAGGAACTAGGTTAGGTAAAGGGAATGACAGGATACAGTGGAAGGGAAGTTAGCACAACTGGATCATACCAAAACCTAAAAGGTTTTCAAAATGAAACCCAATGTTTTGAAGGACAGAGTAGAAGGAACAGCTGCCTGGGGACCACAGTTTCTGGGGATATCTAGGCTAATTAGCATAATTAAGCTGTTTCAAGAAAATGTTCTGCATACCACTTTGGTGACTGGCGTCTGGCCTCTTCAAAACTACCAAGTGTCCATCTAGGTGGCACCAACTGGTTCCAATCCACCTGGAGCAGTTGTGAACAAAGGACATCAAAGACAAGAGGAAAACACAAACTCAGCATACAGAAGGGATGACGTGATCCAGAGACTTCAACAGCATGAGAGAGGAGAACTGGATAGTGCTGGGCCACCACCAGTGGCTGCCCTCACAGGGAACACAAAGTAAAGTCCCTGATGTAGCAGGAGGAAGATGGGTGTGCTGAGAAGAAGTCTACTACAAGACCACATGCTATCAAAAAGTCTACATTTGATGGTCTGTCAGACAAACGGTCCCCTAAAGATACAGCCCCAACACTCTCTGTTAGCCCAGAGCCCAAGAGAGGACCAAAGACAACTCTTCAGACGAAGACTGGACTGTAAGACACACAGTGATGCTGGCAAAGAGGATGTTTCTTGGCTTAAACATATACACACGGCTGTCTGAGAAGTTCCTCTCCAGAGGTGAGAGGAGAGAGTGGAGGGGGACAGGAGTTAGTTGAATGGATATGGGAAATACAGAGTGGAAAGAAAGAGTGTGTTGTCACAGGGTGTCGGGGCGAGAGTGGTTGGGGTTGCACAGTAATGTGTGCTTGGAGTTTTACATGGCAAATTGATTTGGATTGTATCCTTTTACTTACAGGACAGTAAGAGATTTAAAAAGAGAGAGACAGAGTCAATTCCAAAGCAGAGAGAAGATCTTACCAGCAATAAGAAAGAAAAGCCAGGAGCAGAGAACCATCCTCGGCACCTGGGATCCCAGCACTAAGGATCCCCTGGAAATGGGAGACAGAAAGATCAGGAAGTTTGGGCAGAGAAACAACAGTAGGAAACTGTTGCAGGCTCTCTGGCCCAGAGAGGAAGAAAGCTTGCTGGTGGAGTAGGGTGCCTCTGGCAATCATCAGCACCTAAGTTCTGTGTGGGAGGCAATGAATTACCGAAACCAGTAGAGGAAGTACAGAGTGCCGCGAACGGACAGGTGGTGTCAGAACTGGCCAAGATGGATGAGTGAAGAGACAAATCTGAATTCTGCCTCACAGTCACCTTCTGAACCACTAACATCTATTTTATCACATCCATTATGTTCCTGATCCACAACCAATCTCCGTATCTAGTCCTCCTCACATTGTTCCTGATTTTCTACCTACCAAGCTCCCACCTGATGTCCTTCATTCACTGTTGACGTTTCCAAAAATCTATCCAGAGCCCAGGAACTGGAGTGTTGTATTTTAAATCTCAGATACACTCTGCCCTATCTCTGCTGAATACCCAACAGTGCCTGTCTACTGGCCTTCAAAAAACCCAGAGTAGTCAGCACAGTTCTAAAGGACCTGCTGCCATGGCCTCCTCCAATGAGGCTCTCACCACCCCTAAATCCCAATCCGTGGTTTCTTTTCACTACTTCAGTCATCTCTGACTTTCATTAAGAAATGCAAGATACTGAGAGCTCTGCTCCCTCAGAGATTTACACACTAATGTTTCCCAAATGATTCTTTCCACCCTGATCCATCTGAGATGTCATGAGCCCTACTCAACCACATATGGAGCCAAATGTAACTAATTTTTTGAATCTTTCCTTAAATAATTCACAATCTATCCTGACTCTTAGGATGGGTCCTTTTAGTAAAGCTATTAGATGACGCTAGTTTTTCATTATTTATTTACAACTGTCTTCCATGTGAAACAGTAAAACCATGGGCAGACTCTCTATGTACTATTTTCTTGTTCTTTCTGGCCTGTGACACTGATCGTTGAGGACACACACAGATTATCACCTGTTGTATGTACTCTTGGGAAACCCTGCTGGTGAAGTGGTTCAGTGCTACATCAACTAACCGAAAGGTTGGCAGGTAAAACTCACCAGGTGCTCCTTGGAAACTCTATGGAGCAGTTTTACCCTGTTCTATAGGGTCACTATGAGGCAGAATTGACTCCATGGCAATGAGTTTAGGTTTTTGGGGTATATACTCTTGAGCAGTACTATGCAAATGAAAATTTCATTGAAGGAACACAGGTTCTCTTTCTGAACAGTGCAGGAAGGTAGACACTTTCCCAACGTGGCTACCAAGCACTTGAACTCCACTTGTTCTTCTGAATCAGTAAGGGTGTGCAAGTTGCCATCATCACAATGGAGAACTTGAGAGCTTGGTCCTTGCAAGCCTGTCACACAGGATATAGAGCTTGGAAAGGGAACCCTCAGTCCAACTGGGTTGTGTCTACATTACTAAGGTCTATCTCAACTGGCAGGAGGGGCACTATCAGAGAAGGCGACATCTGAATTGAGTCCATGAGATGCCTAAGGTTACAATGTTCTCTTGAGTCAGAGGAAATACCTAGTGCAAAGGGTGAAAGGCAAAGAAAATCTTCATCTCAGTGAAAAATCTTAAAAAGTGTACTGTGCCTCATGATACAGGGCCTCTGAATTTCACCCTAGACAGCATTTCTACCAGCATTTTGCCAAGCATCAGTTTCCTTTACAGAGATCGATGCCTTAAGGAGGAAAGAGCCTCTTTTCTTCCCAAGATCCCAGTTGGAATACAGATATCATTTAGAGGAGGAACAATCAGCTAATACTCTACAAGATGCTTTCTGGATCCAGTCTCAAGGTATTCTTAGGGTGGGGTAGAGCCACAGAGAGACCAAGTGGGATGCTGCTCCCAAAACACCTAAAATGTGGAAGCAACTTTAGAATTTGCTAATGCTTACAGCCTGGGAGACTTTGTGTGTGCCTAACAGGAAAAGTCTAGATTGTCAAAGACAAAGCTAAGGAGGCTCCAAGGAAGTCAGGATGGCCATACGTCAATTCTCTCTCAGTTGTAGAGAACACACAGGATGCCAGCAACAGAACTGTGGGGAGCGGAGCGTCCGGCCCAAGATGGCGCCCAAGGCCTTATTCCACACCCTTGTTTACCAGACTTAGGGCTTTCATAGCGCATGCTTGTGAGCAGTGGCTGCTGGTCAGCCTATTGAGAGCCCCGCTTTGGGAGGACGTGGCCTTGGGTGATTGGAGGAACCTGGGAGATAAAAGCATGTGGGGACCGGGTGTAGAAAGAAGAAGAACAAAGGAAGCAGACACAGCCACGGCGTTCAGGGATGGGGCGCAGCAGGAGAGCGAGGAAGAAGAATAAAGCAGGAAGAAGAATAAAGCAAGTAACTTGCAAAGTGGCTCGTATCCGTGTGTCCTGTCTTCTTTCCGCGGGCGGACAGTTAGGCAGCGACAAGTAGCGCCCGAACGTGGGGCCCCCTGCGAGCCCAAGAGGAGGAGATAGCAGCGCTGGTAAGTCCCCGGGAAAGGAGAGGCGATCTCAAGTCCCCAGGAAAAAGGGGGCGATCTCAAGTCCCCGGGAAAAGAGGGGCGATCTCAAGTCCCCGGGAAAGGAGGGGCGATCTCAAGTCCCCGGGAAAGGAGGGGCGATCTCAAGTCCCCGGGAAAGGAGGGGCGATCTCAAGTCCCCGGGAAAGGAGGGGCGATCTCAAGTCCCCGGGAAAGGAGGGGCGATCTCAAGTCCCCGGGAAAGGAGGGGCGATCTCAAGTCCCCGGGAAAGGAGGGGCGATCTCAAGTCCCCGGGAAAGGAGGGGCGATCTCAAGTCCCCGGGAAAGGTGGGACGATCTCAAGTCCCCGGGAAAGGAGGGGCGATCTCAAGTCCCCGGGAAAGGAGGGGCGATCTCAAGTCCCCGGGTAAGAGAGGTAATCTCAAGTTCTCCGGGTAAGAGGAGACCATCGGGAGGGGAAGTTCTCCGGGGAATCGGAGACCATAGCCAAGTGCACTAAGCACCGGCAGAGCCCGGGGCAGGAAGCGCCAGGCGGGAGCGGGGTAGTTATCGTGGGAGGTTAGCTTCACTTTCGCCATGGGGAATCAGCCGTCCGCCAGACACCTTCAGAATGCTTGTAAGAGTTTGTTTAAGCAGCATGGCATTGGTATAAAGCAGGCTTCTTAAAACTGGCTGTGCTTTTCAAGCTCAAACCAACTTTACAGCTTCAGCCAGCAGAAAATAAAAGGACAGGTTACTCATTTTTTTTTCTTCCCTGCTCGCACCTGCCTCAGCCGCTTTGTAGCTTTAGCCAGCAAAGAATTTATAAATCAACTAACTGCAGCCCTTAAAACTAAAATTAACTCCTACCAGTGCAGCGTGGGGCTTACAACTAATTAATCACAACCAGTTACAGATTCCTTTGTTCCTTCTCCTTTAATCTCCAAGGACATGGCCTTTGGACCAGAAAACGAAAACTACATTTAATATATTCACAACATGCTTTCTTGCTTCTTATCTCTGTAAAAATGTGAGTTTAACAGACTAATTTCATTAACTGAAAAAATTTTCTCTTAGGTTTTAAACTTTGCCTGATGTAAACAACCTGGCTTATACTTCTAAGAGCTTTCAAAAATTTTACAACACCCTTAAAATTATAAACACAGCTTACCATATCATTTAATAAAATACACCCTTTTGTTATCAATCACTTGCTGTCACTAACCAAGCCGCAAGGCAGAAATTATATTTTCACAGAAATTCAACTCGCAAACAGAATCTGACACCATCCCCTCTCAGAGATCTCCCCAGGAACGGTGAAGTCACCGCCGAAACATCGTGTGATTGGTGCCCACCAGCTCCTTCATTATTAACCCTTTTCAGATACTACAACATCACCAACTTAAATAACACAAGGAACTATGCTGCCAATGGCCAAAATGTAAAGAACTCTGGACTTGGACATAAACTAACCCAATCTCTCCTGAATAAAACAGTCACCACTTGTGTAACAGGAACCAACATAATCCTTAAAAGGAATTTCAATGAGAAAAATGTAAACATCACTTAAAAAAAGGGAATGACTGTCACATAGGGCAATGAAACCTGCCACAATGTAACCTGTTTTAACATAATGTGTTTTAACTGTAATTTTGCTAACTGTGTGGGCCCCTTGGGGAAGGGAAACTTATGATTGTTCTACATCAGCCTCCCTTTGTGTTACTGCCTGTAAACTTGTCGGGACAAAGGGCTTCAAGTGATAGAAAAATTGCAAGAGTTAATCAGGCCTAAGCAGGCTGTGGGGATTAGTTATTATGGGAATAACTGCACTTGTATCTGCTATAATCGCCGCAGCCACTCCAAGCGAACAGCCCGTGGCAAATGTCTGGCTCAGCATGATAGAAGGGTAGTCAGAGACGGGCAACCTCTTCTGGGGGTGCTACCAACCTAAGACAGGGGCTTCACCAAGCTGTGAGGTATCCCGAAGACGGGTAAGGAGCATCCTAGCCGAAGATGACCTCAGGCAGGCACCTTCTCGGCTGTTTATGTAAACAAAAAAGGGGAGATGTGGGGAGCGGAGCGTCCGGCCCAAGATGGCGCCCAAGGCCGGAGCCCCTCCTTATTCCACACCCTTGTTTACCAGACTTAGGGCTTTCATAGCGCATGCTTGTGAACAGTGTCTGCTGGTCAGCCTATTGAGAGCCCCGCTTTGGGAGGACTGGCCTTGGGTGATTGGAGGAACCTGGGAGATAAAAGCATGTGGGGACCGGGTGTAGAAAGAAGAAGAACAAAGGAAGCAGACACAGCCGCGGGAGCTGCAGCTGCTGCCGCGTCCCTGAACGCCACGGCGTTCAGGGATGGGTCGCAGCAGGAGAGCGAGGAAGAAGAAGAGTAAAGCAGGAAGAAGAATAAAGCAAGTAACTTGCAAAGCGGCTCGTATCCGTGTGTCCTCTCTTCTTTCCGCGGGCGGACAGTTAGGCAGCGACACAGAACGTTGCTAGAAAGATGCACGTTAAATGGGCTTCTGGTGAGGCTTTAAAAGAAAATGACAAACACAGGGTTGGTCAATGGAAGAAAGCAGATGCTTTTTACACATGAAGAAATCGTCTGAATTACCTTCAAATATTTGGTGGCAGGCAGAATTTTAAGTGCAGCCTTTCCGTAATTAGCTGTGGAGATTCCTCTGGAGGATCTTAAAGGTGCAGCGTGGCATCTCCCTGCAACTTAGAGTGAAAAAGTGAGAAGAAAGAAATAGACTTAAAAATGAACTGTGCGAAATTAAAACAAAACTTAAAGACATGGAAACTTCCGCTATACAAGGACATGTAGTCTAGAATTTTCACCAAGCCTATGGCTGCACAATCTTTTCTAAAAGAGATTAAGCCAGTCACTGATGATTCTAATCAACTACCAAAGCAGAAAACTCATCAGCTAAGGCAGAAGGGGACAGAGAAGGAACAAATGGAAACAACACTGTCTGCCTCTTTGAGTTCCATAGGCAGGGAAATGGCCAAAGGAGTTACAACCCTTGACTTTCAAGAGAAGCACAGGGCCATGCTTGGACCATTCCAAACATCAGCAGACATGTTGGAAGGAGCACAGGAAACAGGCAGGGCTGCCTCAGTTTCCAAGTATAGAGTTGCAGCCTCTGTTTTAGTTATCTAGTGCTGCTTTAATGAAAATACCACAAGCAGATGGCTTTAAAATGAATTTTTTTTTAGATTTTTATTATGATTAAGTATACAATGCAAGTCAATTTTGCACACCCGTCTCTGTACAATTGTCTGCTCTGCCTATCCTGTGACAGCACACTCCTCCTTTTCACTCTTTACTACTAGTATTCTCCCAGTGAACACCTGTGCCCTCCTCTCCACCTTTTCCTCTCTCCTCTACAAAGAAATCGGCAGAAAACAAAGAAAACAGCCTTCTAGAAATGGGTAACACCATAAAGTGCACACACCACATGCTCACTCTGTGTCCCCAAATCCAGTCCATTCTTAATCCGAAGTGTTGACCTCAGTGCTGGTCTCAGGTCTGAGGCAGCAGCAAGTCTAGGGACCATGTTTCCAGGGGACCCTCCGGGTTTTCAGACCATCTCTTCTGGTGTTTTAGTAGAGCTCTTCCCCTGCACACCTCTTTTTCTCCTGTTGTGTCAGGGACTCTACATTGTGTTTCCTATCAAGAAAAATTTTACTGGTCGCGTCCAGTAAGCTCCTGCGGGAGGCTTTCTCTGCAGGCACTGGAGGAAGCTCCTCGTCCTTAGTGTCCCCCTGGACTGGAAGCTTCTGAGGCACAGGGACCCTGGGCTTTTCCGAAGGATGTGCTCAGCTCCTGGCACTGCTTTTTGGTGGCATGAGGTCCCCAAATGTTACCCTGCCTCCCTTCCTGTTATATTCCAAGAGGCCACACCAAGCCACAAGACAATCCCACACATTAAGTCCTGCCCCACCAACTCAACTGCAGCCCGTCCAGCCTCATGAACATCAGAGAGGCAGGATTTACAACACGAAGGACGCTTCACAATACCAGGAATCATGGCCTAGCTAGATGGCTACACCGATTTTGGGAGGAACACAATTCAATCTATGACGGCCTCCTAGGTTTTAACAAGTCAGATCTTTATCCACTCAGTTCTGGGGGATGGGATCACTACCTAAAGCTGAGGGGACAAGGCTGCCATGCCCAGAGGGCCTACTGCAGCTCAAGGCATGAAGCTGCCCCTGACATGGACCAGGAGAATGGGATCGATCCCTCAAACCAAGGGGCTGCAGGTACCATCCTAGGGGGCCTGGAAGGTGCAGCTGAATCCTAAAGCCTAGGGCCCTCCACCCAGAATCCAGAAAGCATGGCCCACACCGAGAGTCCACAGGACAGGGATAACTTTCAGATGGTACCAACCAGCAGAGGATTATTTTGTAGCCTTGACAACTAACGTAAATTGTTCTGCTGGAGTTTGGGTGCCCACTATCCTTTCTTTTCCTTCAATTTCTCCCATTTGGAAGGGAAATGTCTACCTTTTACCTGTTGCATCCCTGTACTTCAGAAACAGTCTTTTAGATTTCATAGGCCTACAGATGCAGTACTTTGCCCCTTATAAAATAGTCCTAGAGTCTCAATTATGTTTCACAGAGATGATTCAAAAGATGTCATTCCAGTCTTGGAGTTGATGTAAGACAACTCAGATAATGTGATGCGGTGATTGTGTTTTGTACATTCCCAGGACATAAATTTGGAGGCCAATGTGTGGAAGCAAACCCTGGTGGCATCGTGGTTAAGCACTACGGCTGCTAACCAAACAGTCAGCAGTTGAAATGCACCAGGCACTCCTCAGAAGCTCTATGGGTCAGTTTTACTCTGTCCTATAGGGTTGCTATGTGTTGGAATTGACTCCACGGCAGAGGTTGTTGTTGTAAAGGTGGAATCTTATGGACTGAATGGTGTTCCCCCCAAATCTGTGTTGTCAGTCCTAGCCTCTATGCTATGGTTATAAGCCTGTTTGGGAATAGGTGGTCCTAGTTACATGAAAGATGCAGGATTAGTGTAGGGCATTATCTTGAGTCAATCTTTTTTTGAAATATTAACGGGATTAAATGAGCCAGCCATAAATCAGAAACGGGAAAGCGAGGTACCAAGGCACATGAAGATCACCAAAATACAGAACCTCAAAGAAACAAAGACCTTCCACTAGAGCTTGCAGACACACAGCCTTCTCCTGGAGCACCCATCAGAACTCAGACTTTGAGCTGCCTAAACGGTAAGAAATGAAATGTGTTTGTTCCAGCAACCCACTTGTGCTCTGTCACAGCAGCTCTAGAGAATTAAAGGGACCCTAGGGGCACAGTAGGTAAGGGCTCAGCTGCCAATCACAAAGTCAGCAGTTCAAATTCACCAGCAGCTCCTTGGCAACCTTACGGGGCAGTTCTACTCTGTCCTACAGAGTCCCTACGAGATGGCAGCAACTCAAGGGCACTCAACAATGACACCTAACCAAATAAAACACTTTTGTAGCAAGGTTCATAGGAGTACCATTCAGAAGGTCTGAATAGTACTCAAACTTCCACCTGCAGATGCATGGATAAACAGTAAGTCCATTATAAAGAAATGAAATTTTCATAAATGCTACAATATGAACCTTGAAAATGCTAAATGAAATGAGTCAGACACAAAATGACAAATATTCTATGACCTTACTTGCATGAAACACCTAGAATAGGCAAGTGTACAGAGACTGAAGTTTATTAGTGGACAAACCAAACCCACTGCCATCAAGTCAGGTCTGATTGATAGTGACCCTACAGATCAGAGCATAACTGCTCGCTAGAGTTTCCAAGGAGCACCTGGTGGATGTGATCTGCTGACCTCTTGGTTAGCAGATGTAGCACATAACGCCACCAGGGTTTCTTTATTAGTGGTTACCAGGGGCTAAATGGAGGGAGGAAGTGGAGTTACAGCTGCAGCAGAAACGGGTTTCTGCTGAGGGTGATGGAAAAGTCTGGACACTGGTAGTGGCGATGGTTGTACACACAGCCAGAGTTAATGTTACTAAATGAGGAAAAACACTTAAGAAGGAAAAAGAGGTTACATGTATTTTACCAAACACACACAAATGCCAATTAGAGTGATATGAACATTAAGACACGATCAAATAAATAAATAAAGCAACTTAGTGTTTAGACTCAGTGTGTTAAGTAAAATGAGGGGAATTTAGATACTATGGCAACAAAGAGAGGAAAGTGGGTATTTCCAAACTTTCATGCCCACCTTAGGCTGTACTCACCTAAGAAACTACAGCATGCAAATGCACTCCACAAGGTCATCAAATCTCAGTCACCTTCTTATTTTAAAAAAAGAACTACTTCTAGGATTAAAAAAAAAAAACCGAAAACCTGAGAGTTGTAATTTTACACAGATTAAAACAAAGAAGAGGTTATGTTAATGGCCTTTTGAGTTAGCAATCATTTTACAAACTTGACACTTAAGACACCTGACCCTTTGGAAATAAAACATACAGTTGCTCCTGGACCTTCTGGTGTTAGTTACCCTAGAGTGGATTTTAACTGATGGCCACTGCATATGTGCAGAGGACAACTTCTCCACATGGTTTTCAAGGTTGGGACCTTTGGTAACAGATCACCAGGCTTGTCTTCCAAGACATAACTGGGTGGGTTTGAAGTCACAACCTTTCAGCTAGTATTCTTAACCATTTGCACCTTCCAGGGACTGCCTACTTGGCTCTTTATAGTCTATATTTTCTCCTACTTTCTTATACTTACATTCCATAGATTGGAGAAATGTGTTTACAACCTTCATTCTACATTACATTTAGTTTCAAGGGAAAAATATTCTCTAGTCATACTACAGATGCCACACATTCTTTACTCAATTTAGGTGTTACTTCTTTATGTTCAAGTTCTAAATTACAATTCTCTAGAAGTTGCACATTTCCCATTTATTTAAGGAAGGGTTGTGTAAAATAATCATCACAAATGATGAGGTAGTATTTGCAGTGCTGCGGCATGGCTGCCAAAGAATCAGCGAATCTGTCTTGGAAGAAGTAAACCTGAACGCTCCCTAGAAGCAAAGATGACAAGACTGTATCTCACATAGTTTGGCCGTGTTATCATGAGGGATCGGTCCCTGTAGAAGACTATCATGCTTGGTAAACTACAGAGAGATGGCTTAATACAGTAACTATAATTAATGCAAGCATTAAAAAAATGATTTTATAAAGCCACAGGCCAGTCAACATCTTGTCCTATTGTACGTGGGGTCACTAAGAGTTGTAACTCAAGAGACAGTAATCTAATAATGTGTGGCTGAACCTCGAGGATCTACTCAAGTATTGTGATTTGTTCTGGGGTTGAACCACTGACCTTCTAATCAGCAGCCGAGTGCATCATCATAGCACACCACCAATGGTCCTCTTTATCACATATGCCTCCCCTTTGGCCCTCATTGTCACAGTCACCATTATGAGACTGGCAATATGAATGCCTTTGGCTCCAAGAAGACTTTAACCTCATAGCAAAAACTATGGCTGCATCACCACGATCTAAGCTGGCTCAGATCCTGTCTCAGCTAACCACTAAATTCTCTGACAATCACTGGGTATTCGATCTTGATAAATCCCTCATCGGCCACATTACACTGTATCTGTAGACCAGGTACGAATGGCCATATCGTTTGTCACATAAGCACGAGAGAATGTCTGCTTTATAGCCACAGGAATGCTAGGAAACGTGCCTGTTATTTGCCTCCTGAATTTGGGATAAATTTGAGACAGATATGGGGAAAGATGTAGCAGTCGGCTTCTGGAAAGATTAAGGCTTTCGAAACCCTATGGGGCAGGCTACTGTCCTACAAATTTGCTACGAATCAGACTTGACTTCAGGGCAATCTTTTTTTAAAACGTTTCGAAACCCACCTACTAACTTTCAACTCATGGTTTAAATTCCTATCTGAAACACCTATAACCATTAAAGGAAAGGATATATAAACAAACCTCATCATAATCTTATTTTCTGTATGAACAGCAACACTCAGAGCGCTACCGCACACCAGACAGGGTGGGCGCAGGGCATTCAGAGTCCAGCCAACTGCTCTGAGCTTCCCGACTGTGTTTTTCAAAAAACATCCAAGTGAAGTTGATTCTGCTGACCCGAAAAATCACTTTTCCTGAGCAAGAGTCCCATGACTTTACTTGTTATTGCACCCAGAGACATTGTGCCACCCACCTACCACGCATCCAGCCTGTGGTAGTTAAGACAGCGGGTGTGCCCAGTGGCCTGGGAGCCAAAGGCGGCCGTTGAAGAAAAACGTTGGGGGGAGCTCCCCCCATGGAACACCCACCCCCCAGGAACCTTTCCCCTCTGCACAGACCAGCTATGGCACGGCCCATGGCTCTCGAAGAGTAGAGAAGCCAGGAATGTGTCAGGCACCACGAGCACACCTTCAGCTCGGGAGGCTGTACTTACTGGACCAAGCAAAACACGCACAAACTTAAAACCTCCCTCACACAAGAGCTGCCGTGGGACCCGGGAGGGCTGCCGGCCCGTAGACTAGCCCTTCCGCTTCCGGTTTTGGCAACCTTGTCTTGGAACCTCAGGGGCTCCGGACGTGGACCCAGAGGGCTCCCCCTAGTGGCCGTGGAGTTCAGTGCCTCTCCCTTGGACTAAGGCTCCCTCTGCTGATGGCTTGACTGCTCTGTAAACAAAAGCCTGAGTTTTCTGAAATGCCCAAAACTTAAAAGACAGTTGAGAAGGCAAAGATTTCTAATATACTTGGGGAGCAAAGGAAGATATATTTGCATACTTGTCCATTTGAAAGTTAATATCTACCCCTCATATGTATCGGCCAGTCTTTCTGAAATTATTCTAAGTGCCTCCTTTGACTTCCCTTTCATGGTTTGTCTTCTCTTGCGTACCAGGCATCTTTCCTTAGGAATAGGCCACCGATTCTGCAAACCCAGTCTGAACGCTGCAAGAGCTGAGGACAATTGAGAGGGGTGGTTTCCAGGATGAGAGGCAGGTAAGCACTGTTCTTTCTGATGGTAAAAGGTGAAGTCCTTTTGAAAATGACTACTATAAACAAATTTTCCTTTTTTCTCAGGTACACACATGTATAAGAAATTCATAATGTGTACTCACCTGAAGTGGTCAATGCCTCAGTCTTGACATTTGGATATATACTTATATAACCTCGTCTAACATCAAGGGCTCATTTTATGGAAACTTGCATAAAATGGGATTTCCAGAACAATTGTGCTCCTAAGGAATCTGGGTATGGATCAAGAGGCAGTCGTGCAAACACAACAAGGGGACACTGCATGGTTCAAAGTCAGGAAAGATGTGCGTCAGAGTTGTATCCCCTCATCATACCTTTTTAATGTGTACATCTAGCAAATAATCTGAGAAGCTGGTTTTAACAAAGAAGAACACGGCATCAGGACTGGACAACTATTCACTAACCTTCATTACACAGGCAACCACCTTACTTGCTGGAAGTGAAGGAGACCTGAAGTACTGACTGATGAAGAACAAGGACCACAGCCTTCAGGATGGATTGCACCTGGTCACAGATTGACTGTGTTCCCTCAAAAATATGTGGCAATTTGGCTGTGCCATAACTCCTGGTATTGTGTGATCTGCCTCCATGTTCCTGCCTCTATGATATTCATAAGGGTGGATGGGGAGCAGTTGTGTTAGCAGAGCAAGATTCATTGTGTAAGTTGGTTTTGTGCCTTGAGGTGCTCTCTTGAGATATAAAGGAAAAAAATCCAGCAGAGAGAATTGGGAACCTCACATCATCAAGGAAGCAGCACAGGGAGAAGAGTGCGTCCTCCAGATCCAAGGTTCCTGCGCCAAGATGCTCCCCAACCAAAGACTGATGCAACAGAAGACCTTTACTCCAGAGCCAAGGGAAAAGCCCTTTCCCTCAGTGTGGCCTTGTAACTGACTGGACTGTGTAAGAATGAACTTTTCTCTTTGAAAGCCATCCACTTTGTGGTATTTCTGTTAGCAAAGCACTAGCTGACTAAAACACCAACATCAAGAAAACAAAAATCTTCGCAACTGGACCAGTAAGCAACATTGTGATAAGTGGAGAAAGCACTGAGGTTGTCACAGATTTCGTTGTACTTTAGCTTTTTCTTCTTTCCTAAGTTCCACAGCTTAGTTGTGCACTCAGGAATCCTATTCTAATGAGATGCCAAGCCTTTGCCTTTAAGGGAGAGTATATACATAAAGAAGAAATTAAACCTTTACTCAGAAATGAGAAAAAAATTATTTTAAAAAGGAGAACCCCGGTGTTTTGTTTCATATGGTATCTAATATTAAAGATCTTCAAAATCTCATGAATTGATAAACTTTTGTCTGACAAAGGAAACTTCAGACCAGATCAAATAAATATTTTTCAGTAAATCTTATAGTGTAGTACCCCTTTAAATAGCAAAAATGAATTTACCTATCAACCCACAGAAAAACGACACGGAAAGCAAAAATATATCAAGTGAAATTATGACAAATATCTATTAATTTAATACGAGTAATTTACCTGAAAGGTTTTGGAGATTATGTTAAGCCTGTAATTGAAACAAAGTTTGCCTCAACAGTCCAGGTTTGCACGCAACTTTTCCTAGGTCCCATAGTTTGCCCAGTGTAGGTTCTATGAACTGGCTTTGGAAATTACAGTCTCTCTGGTCAGCTGACCAATTCTCTTCCTAGGGTTGAAACATTTTTACAGGCCATTTCAGATGTGTCTCAAGCTTCCCCTGCAACAGAGAGAACTTGTTTACAGTTCTTTCACAATTTGGATTCACCAAGTTTCAGATAATTACAATTGATTGACATTGAATCAATTCTGACTCATAGCAACCCTACAGGACAGAGCAGAACTGCTCCACAGAGTTTCCAAGGAGCAGCACCTGTTGGATTACAACTGCCCACCTCCTGGTTAGCAGAGTAGCACTAAACCACTATGCCACTAGAGTTTCCTCGGATAAATACAGACAGTAGCAATTCTTGTTCATATGTGTCTTAAAAATGTCTCCACCTAGTTGGAAAGGGTCTTTCAGAAGCTGTTCTGGAGCTATACCACTTCAGAGGCTGGAGAACAGGGAGCGGTGATCTTGCCCTGCCCTCATTCCTTTGACTCATAAAAGATACATGTTTCAGTTGATCTAGCAGTTTTGAAGGGCAAAACATAATTTATTTCCCGTTCACTCTTATGGAACTATTACTTTAAGACAAACATACCTTTTATCTTGTCTAGGACCTTCAACCAAGGTCTGTAAGTTGGTCTTTGCAGTTCAGTCACAGTTATTTTCTTGATCTACTCAAAATTCTGCTTTCTTAGCCACCTCAATCGGAAACCCTGGTGGCATAGTGGGTTAAGTGCAGCATCTGCTAACCAAAAGGCCACCAGTTCAAATCCACCAGGCGCTCCCTGGAAACTCTATGGGGCAGTTTTACTCTGACCTCTAGTGTCACTAGCAGTTGGACCTGACTCGACAGCAGTGGGTTTTTATCCACCTCAGTTAGCTTAGCCCAGATACTTCCCGATCCTCATTAGGAGGATTTGGACATGAAAGATTTCTTCAGCATGTGGAACTAGCTGTCAGTCTCCAAGAATTTGAACCAGAAATATCCTAAAATCAGATTGGGGCAGCAGGGGGTAGGAGGGGGGGACTCTGCTACCAGTAAAGCCTGTACTGGCCATGACTCGACAAGACAGGGAAGTCTGAACAAGACGTATAACACAAAGACATTTAAGAAACACTTAACAGAAAAATATTTCTTCCTCAAAACAGAGACGGTGCACACAATAATAGGAAAAATAAAACCAGGGTTAAATTGGCCAAAGTTGCAACCCAAGGTCAAACTTTTGACGTTTTCCAATTACAAAAATCACTCTGCCTACCTGACTAACACAATCTTTCAAAACTTTTCACAGAAAATTACAAACCAGGAGTCTCTGCAACTGAATACAAACTTGACCAAAATACTGAGTGGAAAAACAGGTTTCTGGACAGAAGGCCAGTATGAAAAGTAAAGCTGGTCAGGTAGAAAAAGTTTAAAAGAAGTTCCTGGGCTCTAGCCAAGGGCCCAGGAGGTGGAGGGATGACCCACACAACCAGAAACCAAGGTGGGGTCACAACAAATTGGGGAGGAACGAGTCCTCACCAAGTGCAGAAAAATGAGAGGCGTCAGTCTTGGCAGCTGCTTATTTCTTCACTGCGGGCAAGTGAACATCTCCAGGACAGACACAAAGGGTGTCAATCAGAGGTGAGGACAGAGATGAGAGAAAAGGAATGGTCCAAGAAGACACAGTACCAGCAGATTCTTTTCTCCAGGCTGAGGCAACAGTGGCCAAGAATGGAGTGGGGTGAGGGGGATCTGACCCTACCCACAAGGCTTTATGGATGTCTCCTGCCTGTTACCAAAAGTCTAGGCCTTCGAGGACTTTTCGCTAGGACTTACTGCCAAATTCAAACCCAAAGACAAAGCGGGCCAAGACAATTGAGAGTTATCAGTCCCAAGCCCTCTATTCAAAAAGAGAGGCCACAAACCCAACACATGCATCCAGGACTTTCTAAAGAGAAGACCAAACACAAGGGAAAAAGGAGGGAATAGTTGTACTGAGGAGGAAGGAGAGACAGGTAAGTTAAGAAGCAAAGAAGACACATTTTCTTCTTCCTTTACCTGTCCAGAACCCAGAGTAGTCACACATCTTTGGACAAGGCTTGGAGTCACAATTGTCTGGGGTCTGCTTGTCTGGCCCTTTCAGTGAGGCACCTTGTCCTTATTTATCCTTTAGGGCCAGGGGTCTTTCATTGTGCACACAGGGAAGTTTAGATATGATAAATCTACAATGATGCTTGGACCCACAACGGGAATTCATGATTATGAAGAAAAGTGTTCAGAATAAACTTGAGGCCAGGTGGAGCCATCCCAACGTTATCAACCACATGGACATAGATGGGCCACAGAAACCCTGAGGGCATACCGGTTAAGTGTTGTCTGCTAGCCAAGAGATCAGCAGTTTAGATGCACTAGGCACTCCTTAGAAACTCCATGGGGCAGCTGGACTCCCTCTTACAGGGCCACTATGTGTTGGAATCGAGTTGACAGCAGTGGGGTTGGATTTTTGTTTTTTGTCTGGACCATGGAGGAGGGTACTGCAGCCATCCTCGTGAGAGATGTTGGTGGCCTGCATGAAGACTGAGGGAATGCACACGCACTGAATACAAGGACCTATGAGATATTCGGGAGGCAGAAGAGATAGCCTGTGGTGACGATGGACATGGGAGGTGACGAATAAGAAGCACAAAGGTTGGCACATCAGGACCTGCATTTGGTGACAGGGGAAGGAGCAGTTTCAGGATGATGAGGACTTCTCGGTGGCCATGTTGGGGCCAAGCAGTCTAAGTAATGTCCCAGAAGGGGAGTGGGCAAGGGGTATGGATTTGGACACCCAGAGTTGGTCAGCAGAATCCACATAAATAGATGAGTTCACTCAGCAAATTAAGAACAATACAGGAAGGGTTTGATACAAATAATGGTAGAGAAATGACTTCATTATCAATTAGAGCCTGAGGCCTTTCTTACTTGTGGGCTTGGCTGTGAGGACAGGTGACAGAGAGGATGCTGGGAAGGACATGGAAGTGACAGCTTCTGCAGAAGAAACACCAGAATGGAAATTTAAGGAGAAATCTGTCTCAGGATGTGGCAGTGGCTAGTATGGATGAGGTACTGTCTTAGTCATGTGGTGCTGCTCCAACAGAAATATCACAAGTGAATGGTTTTTCAAAGAGAAATTTTATTCTGCCAGCATCCAGTAGACTACAAATCCAAATTCAGATCCAGAGGAAGGCTTTCCCTGTTGGCTCTGGAACAACGTCCTTGTCTTCCATCTCTCCCTGGTTGGGGAGCGTCTAAAGCACAGGCACCCAAGGTCCTTCTTCAAGGACATGCTCTGCTTCCGCTACTGCTTCTTGTTGCTATGAGGTCTCCAAATCTCTCTGCTGGCTTCTTTCTTTTATATCTCAAAGGATTGCTTCAAGGCATAACACAATCTTACACACTGAGTCCTGCCTCACCAACACAACTGTCACCAACCCTCCCTCATGAACATCACAGACGAAAGGTTTACAACATATAGGAACATCACACAATATCAGGAATCATGGTCTAGCCAAATTCCTTCACACGTCTTCAGGAGCACACAATTCAAACCATGACAGATACTAAGGATGGAAATGTACAGTTCTCTGAGACACTCTCAGCCCAGAATCAGAGCATCATCCTCAAGCAGGTGGGCAAAGAAGACAGATTCTTGTTATCTCCAAGTGGAGCCACAATCTATGCATGTCTACTGTAGCACCTTTTCCTTTTCTGACAGTAAGTGGTGGTGGAGGAGGGGTTGGCAGGTCTAGAAGCTCCTATTGTTCAGGAGATGTGGAGTGGTACCCCATTACAGGGATATTGAGGTCTGTTATTATTAGGGGAGGTATTGGCTGACACACAGTTGGTATCACCTTCAGATGGGATAATGAAGGGGTAGTGAAAGACACTCAGTGTAGAGGCCACCTGGTCACAGAAGAGATGGTGGCTAGACCATCACAGTAGTGATTCCTTCAAAGAATGAAAGGACACATAACCGCCTTCTGCCCGGGAGAAAAAGGCCTTGCTCAAAGCCCTCTAAAATGAAGTCTAGATGCAAGTGTGAATGGGACTACATATCTGCCTAGTAGGACCCACCCAGCAAGGGGAGAATATCGCCTCCCCAGCAGGGCCTCTTATCGCTAATACTGAGACTGTCCCTGTTCAGTGATTAGGGGCCCAACTGGGGCACCCCATAGGCCAACTAATTCAGGTCCCAGTAAAGCCATTCTCTATCCAGCCTAGGGCCCTTAGAGTCAGGGTGGATAGCTTAGATGGCATCTACTCTGGTTGTTTCCCCATCTTTCCTGGGCATGGAGAATGAAAATGAGGGGAACGGAAAGAAAGAGAGTCCCACAGAGAGGAATTTTGAGACTCTTTAGGGGTTGATCAGAAAAGATAAAGAAGAAATGAGACAGGTGAAGAGTTAGATTTGGGATTAAAATGGGTGCACCAGACTTCTTTATCTGGAAAGATTTCCTGGGGACAGAAGTGAATACTGTGGTGGTTAAGGCTTTGTGAACTTGGCCAGACAACGAACGATTCTCCGTGTTTGGCAGCTATATCAAGCGTCAGGGGGCCGGGCCGGTGGTGGCTTCATGTCTCTCAGCTCTCATCTTCAGCCTTCCACCACTTAGTCCTGTCTCCCCACATTGCCACCAGCTCCTGCTGTCTTCTCTTTTTGCATCCGGTTCCTGGGACTTGAACTAGCAGCCGTTGGATTCATCAACCCTTACAGCTGGTGAGTGAGAATGCTATTCCCTGACAGACCGATCCTGGATTTGTAAGCTCCTGAAGCTCTGTGAGTCACCAGAAACCTTGCAGTCTTGCCCACAAGCTTGGAATCTGCCCACCTACATAGGCTGTGACATAGAACTCTAATCTCTGACTTGCTGACATTGGTTTCACCAGCTCCCATAGCCATGTAAAACTTGTGCCTGGACTTGGGACAGTTCAGCTTCTACAACCTTGTGAGCCGTATCTCTTAAATATATCTTTAGTCTTGCATGTCGTAAGTTACTGGTCTTCCTTCTGTAGAAAATACAGCTGAAGTAAAACACCCAAAAGAAATGCACTCCTTGGGCAGAGGAAGGCTGGAGTGAATTCAGTGACACCAGTAAGCAATCAATCCTTTTGACAGGCTCTACAGAGTCTAGACGTACCAGCGGGGCAAATGTCTCCTGAATTCCACCTCTGTTGAGGACGCTGTACACGGCAGGACTCAAAAGAAACTGACCAGATACCTCGGGTCTGGGAGCTCTTTTGTCAGCCTCGCCAGCTTTCTTTTCAAGGTCTTACCTGATCGAAAACCCCACTGGCATATTGGGTGAGTACTGCTGCTAATCAAAAGATTGGCAGTTGAGATCCTCCAGGTACTCCTTGGAAACTCTACAGAGAAGTTATCCTCTGTCTTATAGGGTCGCTATGTATCATAATTCAGTTGACAGCAACGGGATTTGGGGGTACCTGAGTGAGTTCAGTTTGCATCAAGATTAGAGGAGGCCAACAGTATTATTACTGAGCAAGGGCCCAAGATGGTGAGAAAAGAGGACCAAATGAGCAGGAGGGCCCAAGAGGCTGAAGGAAAGTGTGGGCAGATTGGAGGTGGGGTGGACAATTGGTCATCATATTGCACTTACCAGGTGCTGCTGGATCCTGTCAGTCAAAGTAGCCCAGGCATCCTATGTTCATCTGTCATGGATTGAATTGTGTCCCCCCCAAAACAGGTGTAGCCACCTGACCATGATTCCCTGTGTTCTGTGATCGTCCCCTATTTTGCGATTTTGCTGTGCTGCATGCTAAAGGATTAGGGTGGGACTGTAAATCCCGAAGATCACCTCCATTCTCCATTGTAAAGGGCGTTTCCTTGGAGTAAGGGGGTTGGCCCACCCTTAATCCTTTTGTCCTATAAAAGATAAAAGATAAAAGAAAAAAGAAGCAAGCACAGAATTGGGAACCTCACACCATCAAGAAAGCAGCACCAGGGAAAGAGCATATCCTTCAGACTTGAGGTCCCTGTGCCAAGATGCTCACTGGACAAAGACTGATACAATAACAGAATTTACTCTAGAGCTGACAAGGGGGAAAGTTGTCCCCTGGAGCAGACATCCTGAATTTGGACTTCAAGCCTATGGGACTGTGTAAGGAATAAACCTTCCTTTGTTAAAGCCATCCACTCTGTGGTATTTCTGCTAGAGCAGCCCTAGCTGACTAAAACACCACCTGTGCAATAAAGGTTGGTGATGGTGAAGTTCAGAGTGAACAAAACCAGAGAAGACTCAGTAGCTATCCTAGGGAGGAAGAAAAAGTTGTCCCTGTGGACCTTAGTAATGGCTAAGGTTGCCTGCATAGTCACCCATCGTGGACATGTTTCAGTCGAGCTTCAGACTAAAACAGACTAAGAAGGAAGACTTGGTGGTCTAGTTGTGAATAAAATCAGCCAGTGAAAAGCTTATAAATAGTAACGGAACATTGTCTGAGATAATGCTGAAGAGGAGCCCTTCTGGTTGGAAAGCACTAAAATGAAGACTGGGGAAGAGCTTACTCCTCAAACAAGAGTCATTTTTAATGATATGGATCGAGTCAAGCTTTCGGAACCTTCATTTGCTGATGTTGCAGGACTCAAAATGAGAAACAGCTGTAAATATCCATTAAGAATCAGAATCCGACATGCAGGAAGTATGAGTGTTGGAACAGTGGAAACTCAAAAATGAAATGCAATGCATAAACACTAATATTCTAGGCATTACCAAAGCAGGGTAGGAAGCAAAGCATTCAGGAACCCTGGTTTAAAATAGGAAGAAATTAGGCAGCCAGAAAGAATTCTTTCATACAATTCACATTTCCCTTTTGTTTTTCACTTGTCTTAAAAATCCCTAAGCTTTCTCTACCTAGCTTCTGATAGGAAGTCACACATTACCTGACAGGAACCACTGACATAATACCTTTAGAGCTTCTCCTTACAGCTTCTTTTCTAGGAGGCACCAAGTAGAAGAGGCCACTGAAAGGGCCAATGGGGACCCCTTCCTGAGCTGACAACTGAGAGTTCCCTGGAACCCAGATTGTATACGGCCCACTCCAGGATGGGTGCCCCTCCCAACTGCTCTCATTGGTCCCCTGACCCCACACCCAGCATGTAGCTTCTCCTATAAACCTCCCATTTTTGCCTGACCAATCTGGACCAACTTAAAGAATGAGTATGTTATCTGTCTCCTGTGCTGCCTGTATCACAGATGTAAAGGTTTTGATCACTCGCCCAGATACTGTCTCAGAGACTGGCTTTGCAGGCAGCTAATGAGAATTTGGAAACTTTGTCCGGTAACAATTTGGCAACTCAGCCACGAGGCATACCGTGCCTGGGCTCGATGACCTCCTGGAGGAACAAAGGGGCTGGTTGGGCTCCGTAAGCAGCTGCAACACTTAAGACCTCCAGTGACTCCTTTCCCCACTGTTGGACATCGTCAGCTTCTCAACAAGCACTGTCTAGGGGTGAGTGACCAACCTTTTCGTTTCTCCTCTCCCTCTTCTCTTCTGGGGTGGCTTTTTCTTTTCCTAAATTTTTTTTGGTTTGTGGACCTCTGCCAAGACAGGAACCACCTTGGATTACACAGTTACCACATGCTATCCCTACCCTCTGGACATCAAGCACATCAAGTTTGGGATTATTCCGCTGATACAAAAGTTCCTGGCAAATGGGGTCCCTTGGGAAAAGTTTCCTTGAGTTGGAAGGCCCCAGGAGTAACAAAAACTCCTATGTGTTCCCAACGAAGCAGGTCTTTTAGTTTTCCCAGGAGTTTGTCTCTATGAGTGGGAAGTGTTGGTCATGTAGGGCCCCTGCTGCAAGGTTCCAGGAGCAAAAATGGCTCATAGTGCTACTGGCAGAGGGTTTCAGATGTGTGAGTGAAGCCAGCTGGAAAAATGTGTGTGATACGTAAATACTTGGAGTTTGCATGTGTGTCTGATCAAATGGAGCTGCATAGTTGTCCTGTGTGTGTTTGATGGCATGGATACATTTACAGTGTGGTTTTGTATTTGCCTTTGGGGTTTGGAGTGATACAACAAAGTCTATCCATGTGTCTTTATATCTCTTATCGTGTTATTGACAGTATATTCCATTGTTTTAAATTACTGGCTGAAAGCTGACAGCCCTAGGACATCAGGGCTTGCTGTTTTCAGGGTTCTAAGTCAACCTAAACATATGTAAATGTCTCTCCTGAAGTCCCCAAGTAAAGGAACTTCAGGGAAGCTGTTAGAAAAAGCCAGCTGGTAAAACTCAGAAATTAAAGGCTTGAGATGTTTAAAAAAGTTTTTATTCAGGATGACTCTCTAGACTCTTTTTCTCCCCCCTTATATTGAGACTAATAGATAACTGATATTATGTAAATTTGTATAGTGTTTACTTTTGAAGCACCAGAAATATGTGTATACTATAGAAGCTTACAGAGTGAAGTCATCTTTGCTGTTTAAGGAATGTAGTGCAAAAGTTTATTTAAAAATGTTCATTTGGTATGGTTAAGGGTTTTATTTCTCTAACAGCTGTCTAACAATTTAATGCCTTAATTCATACGATCTTTAAGTACATTAAGCTTAAAAATTGGGTAACAAGGTTCTCTGACATCTGAGTAAAACAGTCAATTTATTCCTCGAAGGCAAAGATCTGATCTCTCACTAGGATGAGATTCCTGAGTCAAAACTGAAAAGGTTTAGGCACAGATAGGAATCAAAGGCTGGCTCGTTCTCATTGGGTTAAATGTATATGTTTATTTCTTCTTAATATTATCCAACAAATGCATAATATGAAGTCATGATTTGATTGTTTGCTTCTTAATTGCTATCTGGAAAGACTGTGGTTACATAGTGATAAGTGGTATCCCTGCTAATCAGAAAGTCTGCTGTTTAAATCTCCTAGCTGCTCTTTGGCTGCGTGGTAGGGCAGCTCTGTTCTGCTCTGCCATACAGGGCTGCGGTGAACAAAAATCAACTCCACAACAGTGAGTTTGATTCAGTTTTAACTGCTTTCTTGACACACTGAGAAACGTCAGAGAACTAACAACACTATCAAGTGGCAAAACCAGACCAGCTTTAAAACAACACTGAACCAATTCAGAGAGTCCAAAGGCTGAGGGCCTGTCACACTGAGGCTTTTTACAGTAGGGTGCCACCCGGGCATTTAAATTGGTACAACTGGACTTGCTGACTGACAGAGCCAGAAGAGTTGGATGCCTACATGCAAAAGGCCTAGCTGGTAGAGTAAGGCTGTCTTGAACATTTAAATCAGGGAAGCTACAGGGTCTTGAAGCACTCCCCCCTACAGCAGGGGTGGAGGCAGACTGCTGCTCATGCCCTTAAGGCCCTAAGAAATAAAAGCTGAGCTGCTTTATGGGTTGAGAAATGTGGAGCCACACCCCCTCATGTTTCTAATTGTGGAGGTGCCACTTTTGTGGGTTTGGAAAACTGTGTGCCTCAATCTCAGGCAGCAGGAGGTGCTGTCCCAGTGGGCTAGGAAGGCAGAGCTATAGGATAGAGCAGGGGGTGTGGGTAGGGGCTTCCATTCAGAAGTTAGAGAAGGGAGCCAATGTCTAGAGTCTAGAGGACAGAGCCATTGTAAAAATGCCTCAGAAAAAAGGAACAAGCTTCTAGGTGGGGAGCTAATGTGATGTGTTCTGTCAGACTGTTTGGTGACTGCCAGTTCCTCTTCCACCTGTGTGGTTTCTCTGATCTGTAACGTTAATTTGCTTTAAAAGCAGATAATCTATGTTCTACATTTCACAACAAAAGAAGACTATTGGATATTTAAACTGGACTTTAAGACATTTGCTATAGCGGGGTGAATGTTTTATTTGCTGCAAGGTTATAATTCTTTAGACAACAAAGGATGAGATGTCATAAATATATCTTATTTAATTGGACATCATCAAAGCCAATGCTTTGACTGAGATACTCACGTTATTTGCCTGTAAGTTTATTTTATACTATATAAACACGTTAGAGACATAACACCCTGGTATATCCTGACGGTGTGACCTCAAAAGAGTATTAGGTATGGTGTTCAGAGTTTCTTAAAAATATGGGTAACAACTGTGTTTAAAAATGTTATTGCCTAAAGGTTGTGTTTTTATAATTGGTTTATCTCACTGTGAAAAAGATCCAATTTCATGATCGTGTTAAGTTTTTGTCATCTAAATGTTTGTGCTAATAAAAAGAACTATCTCAACAGAAATTTTGGAAAGTTCTGCTTTCTGTATATGGAAAAGTAATTTTGCTTTTCCAAAACTTATTTAACTAATGCATTCAGGTTGTTATCATTCTCCAGATAGAAATTCCTCTGGGTGAACTTGGTAGAGTTATGAATATCATAACCAGAGAAGTGTCTCAAATTTTGGCCACTATTTTACAAATTAAAGTCATGTTGAGTTTCTTATCCTAACAACTAACCAACTGACCAACCAACCAACAAAAAAACAGTTTAAGTCATGACAGATAAATGTGACTATAAGGTGCTTGAGATTTTAAAAATCCGATAGTGCTCAATTACCATTTATTGAACACTTTGATCGAGGGTTTTATAGTGAGATACACAACTCTTTGGGGGTTTAAGTTTATGGCTTCTGTGGAGATTGAGGTAACCCACACAAGCTACTGCTTTTGAAAGAGATGGTTCCTTAAGCCACTGAAGCTTTGGCTGTAAAGGGCCAAATGAAAAAGAGCCCTGATCCACAAACTTGATGATTCTACCCCCATCAAGAAGGAGGCCTGAGAGGTAAGTGTCTCATTACCATTAGAAAAGCTAAAAGACTGGTCCTCAAGCTAGCTTTTCAGCTGAGGACCTGGAGGAAAAGAGCCAGATTGCCTCACTCTGGCTGGTTTCACTGAACTATTTGAGAAAAACATCCAGTGCCAATTTTAAAAGTGGAAAAAGGAAAAGCCATTATAGCCATACAGTTTATATCCTAGTCCACATGACACATAGGACAACTTACAAAAGCCTGAGGCAAAGCTTCAGGCCACACTCCCAATTGGTCGAGAAGACTTTTCTTTTAGGGTACTTTCATAACAGAAATTCTGGCGGCAGGGAAAACAAACTAAAAAAGCTCTGGTGTGTTGACAGCCAAGTCCAAGTGCCACCTTGAGGTAACCCAGTTAACCCCAGAGATGAGCCCTAAAGTTATCACTGGCCAGTAAATATGGACCCTGGTAAACACAGGTGCTGTCAAAAACAAGGCCACTGAAAGGCAGAGTGTCCTAGGCACCCTAAAACAGGACGTTTAGTGGATCTCCCCCCATGCTCAGATGAACAGGCCCTTCGGGACTCTTTCAGAAGAGGAGTCTAAGAAATTGACCACTGATTGGGGCCAGAGGCCCGTATGCCTCCTGGCTACCAATCAACAGCTCGATCGGAGAACTAAGCATTATGCCCTGATGCAGACGTTGAGAAACAAAATTATACTTGTCTTAGATAAGGGAAGCCACCTCCTCTATTCTAAATTACCCAAATGGGCAGCTACTCTCTAAGCGAGATTGTGTAAAATTTAAGTTTTACTCTTCAGATCAAGTTTTTACTTTTATGTTTGATGAACTTTCCTCTTATGTCTGATAAGGAGGAATGTGGCCACAGTTAAAAACACACTTCTTTCCCTGTGTTCCTAAATGTCCTATTAACTTGTTGGGACAAAATTACTGGTTGAAACCCAAGTAAGATTTAAAAATTGGTTATATTATTGGTTTGGGGATACATGCATGGGAAGAGTCTGATGGCATGAGGCATTTTCAGATGTTGTCTGCTACATACCTAGGCTGTGCTGATTGAAGCACGATGTCCTTCATACATATGTAACTCTGTCATGATTTCTTCCCTATATATAACTAAAGGTCTTCACCTCTTTCTCTGCTCTTCCTCAGCAGGAAGTAGCCAGAATGATCTGCATCCCTTTTCCAAAGACTGTAAAGATTTTAAAAGGAAAAGAGATGAGCTAAAGCTGGGAGGAAGCATCTAGGAACTCCACTATGAAAAAGGGAAAGAGTAAAATAGACATTCAGCAATAATTCTTTCATAGAATTGGCTTTTCCCTCCTGTTTTTTACTTGTCTTAAAAATCCCCGGGCTTTCTCCACCTAGACTCTGATACGAAGTCACACAGTGGCCAGTAGCCAACAATAACCACTGAGATAATACCTCTAAAGCTTCTCTTTATAGCTTCTTTTAGGAGGCACTGAGTGAAGGGGGCCCATGAAAGAGCCAATGGAGACCTCCTGTCTGAGCTGACAACTGAGTTTCCTGGACCCCAGATCAGATTGAGCCCACTCTGGAATAGTTGCCCCTCCCACCTGCTCTCATTGTTCCGCTGACCCCACACCCAGCATGTAGCTTCTCCTACAAAACCCATTTTTGGACAGGCAAGGAGAAAAAACATGTTGTCTGTCCCCTGTGCTTCTGATGGCACAGAAATAAAGGTTTGGATCACTCACTCAGATAGCTGTCTCAGAGACTGACTTTTTGGGACAGGGAAAGAGAATTGGGAAGATTTGTCTGGTAACATTACTAAACTGAGATGCTCTGGTATCGGCCATTTTCCACTGAATAGTCATACGGTCCAGTATGCCAGGAATGACAACTTGAAGAGGAATGGGGTTGCATTCATCATCAAGAAGGACATTTCAAAGTCTATCCTGAAATATAATGCTGTCAGTGATACAGTAATATCCACACAACTGCATGGAACACCAATAAATGACTACTATTCAATAATTTGCACCAATCACTAAGGCCAAAAAGGAAGAAATTGAGGATGTTTCACTAGGTTCTACACTCTGAAATTGATCAAACATGGATTCAAGGTGCACTGACAATTACTACAAATTGGAATGTAGACGTTATAAATAAAGAAGGAAGAGTGGTAGTTGGAAAGTAAGGCCTTGGTAATAGACATGATGCTCAAGATTGCATGACACAATTTTGCAAGATGAGTGTCGTCGAGGAAAATACCTTTTTCCACCTACATGAATAGTAACTATATACATGAACCTCACCAGATGGAATACACAGGAATCAAACTGACTACACTGGGGAAAAGACATGATGGAAAAGCTCAGTATTAGTTAGTCAAAGGCCAGGGACTGACTGTGAAACAGACCATTAACTGCTCATATGTAGGTTTCATGCTGACGAAAGTTAGAAAAAGTTCATGAGAACCAAAGCACAAACTGGACTCTAGCCCACCGGAGTTGAGAGACCATCTGAAACAGAGATCTGAGGCACTGAACACTAGTGACTGAATCTAGCCCAGTCGCAGGGTGACATCCAGTAAGTCATGTCTGAAGCAAGCAAAGGTCACTGAGAAGACAGGGGAGGAAAAAACATCCAGATGGATGTCAGAAGAGACTCTGAAAATTGCTCTTGCATGCTGAGTAGCTAAAGAAAAAGAAAGAAATGATGTAGTAAAAAATAATACAGAAATCAGTAAAAGGAAAGAACAGTTCTATGGAATTTGTTTCATACACACACACACACACACACACACACACACACACACAGAGACAGACACACACACAGATACATTCTTCTTGTTCAAAAAATGTGTCAAGGATTCTTGAGACCAAAAAGACAGACAAGCACAGAGAATTATTCCCAGTCTTGACTGGCCCATTTCTTGAACCGACCTTGTAAGGAGCCAAGCGTTTGCAACTCCAACTCCTCCATCAGTTCTTGGCAACCCAGGTCTGTGGTCCTTCTAGCACAAGCTGTTTCAGTGACCTGAGAGAATATGATAACTTAGCTGGTTGCTGCTACCATAAAACACAGATTCCTCCCACCTGCCACAAAACCAGTACTGAGACAGGAGGTGAAGTGAATAATCAGGAGCACTGATCATATATAGCTATACAAATCCTCCAAAACGTGTCCGAGTTTCCCAGTCAGACTGGAAGTTTGTATTGGGTGTCTCAGGGAGGATGAAGCTAACCAAATGCATGCGGACATTTAGTCATGGGGGAAATCAGTCATGGAATAATGTAGGGAATTCCTGGTAAGGGTCTGGAGTGGACGTCTGGAGCCTGGAAATGGTGCCTGGAATTCTCCCAGTCTTCATGCTGTAGTGAGCAAAGGAAGAATGATAACAGTGACAGGTATTTCAGTGCTATGTGCCCAAAGACACAAACCTTTATTTTCCTTTCTTTTCATACAGAAACGGCTTGCAAGCCTAGCTTAGCTACGTAGCAAGTTTAAGCGACTTACATTGCAATCATTGCATTATTCTTCCTTAAGTTTCAACACCTTATCTAAATTGGCCTATGAGAGGAATCCTTGAAAAACCAGTAATTCAGCCAAAAAGGCTGTTAAACCAAACCCAGTGCCGTCAACTCGCATCCAACTCATGGCAACCCTAGGGGTCAGAACAGAACTGCCCTGTGGAGTTTCCAAGGAGCACCTGGTGGATCTGAACTGCTGACTTTTTGGTTAGCAGACACAGCACTTAACCCACTATGCCACAAGGGCTTCTCAGAGTTTAACTGAGTAATTATACGTATATTTATAAAGGGTAAGTCACTGTTACCAGCTCCTGAGTTAAAAGGGCTGCCACAGGCTGGGCCCAAGTGGCAGAGAGCAGTGTGGCCAGTGGTGGCAGGCAGTGGTGGGTGGAGTTGTCAGGCAACAGGTGGAGACAGCCACTGGCTAGGCAGGAGGAGCAGCTATCAGGGTCAGTCAACAAGCTGTTGGAATAAGAGGGACCCCACTCCAAAATCCAGTGCTGTTAAGTCTTGTCGAGGACAGTCCCAAAGGAAACATCCAGCTGCCAGGCCGGCTTATCGCAGGCACATGCCGCTGGCGTGGCCAAAGTTCACAGCAATGGCTCTGCTCTGAAAAGCAGAGTCGTAAACCTTACAGCTCCAGCTGACAGTCTCAAAGGAACTGCCCACGGGCAAGGCAAAGAGGGCTTATCCCCTGCAAATGTTACGGCAAGGCCAAGGGTCACAGCGTGTGCTCTGCTGTCAAAAGCAGGGTTCTGCTCCCAAAATCAGGGCGGTAGTCCTGAAGTCTTTTCCAAACAAAGTACAAAAAGAGGGCCCCAAACTGCCCAGGCACATGCAGTGGTGAAGATCAAAGTCACAGCTGGGGCTCTGCTCCGAAAAGTTGGGCCACAGTAGGTCTTTGCTGCTGCTTGTGATTCCTTGGGTGGTCTCTCTCTCATCTTAGAGAGGACAAATGTTGTTTTTCCCATAGGACGAAGGCGTGGCCTTACCACTCCTCAAGGCTGAGGAGACTGCCTCATTGAACAGCCTTTCCTTTGACTTTTTGAGCATTCACACCTTCTTCTGGGCTTCTAATTAGCAAGACAGACCCCATTTTGATACACCCCCATGACACCCCCACCTCCTGCCCCCATGGTGGTTATCTGGACAGAGGGTAGATGACTGGCAATGCTGTCAGTTCGGTGATCTGGAGAGAACATGAAAAACACCAGCTGCAAAGATCTGATCAAGTTTTATCATACCAGTGACTGGGCTGTCACCTCCCCTGCTCACGGTTCTGGTGGGTTATAAGTTAATATGTAATCTCCCTGGGCTAGGGACTGTACGGAAGCTAGGGTTTAAGAAAAATAGTAATACATAAAAATGAAGTAGGTCTTGTTCAACGTTTTCTACAACCTGCTTGATTCTCTTGTCCAGTTGTGAGGTTTTTGTCTGTTTCATTGTTACTTTTTCTCATTTGGTCTTTACTCTTTCCAGTTATAACTTTTTCATTTTCTTTCATTCCTTTATTTTGTCATTTATTTTCTTCTACCTTTATTTCCTCAGTTTGCATTTTTTCTTTTTTCTATGTACTTCCTTTTTATTAATCATTTTACTATTAATAATATTTCCTCATTTTGCATATTTTCTTTGCACTGCTTATTACCTTTCCTTCACATTTTCCCATTTACTATTTTCTGTTTATATGTAAAATGTGTCTTGTTTATGATTTACCATTTGCTGTTTTAATCTTAATTTTCCATTTCTTCCTTTGCATGCTTTCATTTCTTCTAATTCATACAGGTCCCAGCTCTGTCTTATATTTATCCTTCGCTTATTGTTTTCTTAGCTGGTTTCTACCATTCTTTTCTCATTTCCCTATTCTTTGGTACTCATATTTTGTCTTCTCAATATATTTTAAAATGTCCCATTTTATTTAGTTAACTTTCTTTAATTTTCCTCATTTTTTCCTTTTACATCTCTTTAAACTTGTAGTTTATTATTTTCCAAATGATCGAATTTTCATTTGATTTTTATTGTATTCTTCTATTTTTATTTCGGTTCATTTCCTTTCATCTATTTCATTTTCCCATTTGTGTTTTAACTCTCTGAAGTATTTTCTTTGGGTTCTTAAGTTTAATTATCTGTTTTCCCATTTTTAAATTACACTATATTTGTTCTATCACTTTTTCTGTTTTATTAAGTTGTTAGCTACTACATCTTCCATTATTTTAACTGATTTCTTTTCTCACTTGCTCCATTTTTACCCTACCACAAGGGAACCTCTTACCCCAAAGCCCACTAGGCCCTGACCTCACATTGAACACGCAAGAGAGCCACTGAGCCTTTTCTGCTAAGGAGAAAATCCACGTGGAACATCACTACTTCCTTTTTCCACTTTTAAAATTGGCACTGGATATTCTTTTCAAATAGTTCAGAGAGACCAGCCAGAGTGAGGCACCTGGCTCTTTTCCTCCAGGTCCTCTGCTGAAAAGCTAGCTTGAGGACCAGTCTTTTAGCTTTTCTAATGTTAATGAGACACTTACCTCTCAGGCCTCCTTCTTAATGGGGTAGAATCATCAAGTTTGTGGATCAGGGCTCTTTTTCATTTGGCCCTTTACAGCAAAGGCTTCAGTAGATAACCGAACTATCTCTTTCAAAGGCAGTAGCCTGTGTGAGTTACCTCAATCCCCACAGAAGCCATAAACTTAAACCCCCAAAGAGTTGTGTATCTCACTATAAAACCCTTGATCAAAGTGTTCAATAAATAGTAATTGAACACCATCGGATTTTTAAAATCTCAAGCACCTTATAGTCACATTTATCTGTCATGACTTAAACTGTTTTTTTGTTGGTTGGTTGGTCAGTTGGCTAGTTGTTAGGATAAGAAACTCAACATGACTTTAATTTGTAAAATAGTGGCCAAAATTTGAGACACTTCTCTGGTTATGATATTCATAACTCTACCAAGTTCACCCAGAGGCATTTCTATCTGGAGAATTATAACAACCCAAACGCGTTGGTTAAATAATTTTTGCAAAAGCTAAATTACTTTTCCATGTACAGAAAGCAGAACTTTCCAGAATTTCTGTTGAGATAGTTCTTTTTATTAGCACAAACATTTACGTGACAAAAACTTAACATGATCATGAAATCAGATCTTTTTCACAGTGAGATAAATCAATTATAAAGACATAATCTTTAGACAATAACATTTTTAAACACAGTTGTTACCCATATTTTTAAGAAACATTAAACACCATGCTTAATACTTTTTTTTATTTTTTTATTTTTATTTAACGTAACTGAGTGAAAATGTACATTCACGTATAAATTTACATGCCCACCTATATGCAGCTTCCACTGTTCTCCCTGTCCGGTGACTGCACACTATTCCTCTCTGCTCCATGCATGCCCCATCCTCCCAACAGCCTCCTTTCCACTTCTCTCCGTCCACTCCCCTTCCTCCAGCCAGAGGTCAGCAAGATGATATCCCTGTAGATGTATAGAACCACAAAGTGCTTCCAATATATGGTCACTCTGCGTTGCCAAGTCCAATCCATTCCTGTGCAAAAAGTGGACCTTTGTTATGATTTATGGGAAAGGGCAGCATCAGGGCCGGGGGCCATGCTCTCAGAGGAACGCCAAAACCGCTGGACCATCAATTGAGGTCTTTTAGTGGAGATCTCATGATGCACCCTTTTTTATTCTTGTGTTGCCAGTGAGACTCCTCTCTGTGAGCTCCATCGTGGCTATCCCTGGTGGTGGCCAGGCACCATCCAGTTCTTCCGGTCCCAAGTCGATGTAGGCACCCACTCTTGTGGGTCTCTCTGTCTTCTCGGTTGTCTTTACCGCATGTCATTTTGGTCCTCGGTGAGCATCCGTTCCTGCTGAGGTGGGACCATTTGCTGTGTCCTCGGATGCCAGCTTGGCAGCTTTTAAGACCCCAGACGCCACTCACCAATGTGGGGTGCAGAGAGCCCTCTTAGCAAAATGCTAGTTGTGCCAATTGGCCTGGAATTCGCCTAAGAACATGGTCCCCCGCCCCCTGCCCCAGCTACTCTATCCTTGCAGTATTGAGTCAAGATGGAAGGAGTACTCAAGTTATGCTGAAGTCCACTTAATGTTGTTCTTGTTTCTAATGTGTGCTATCACTACTTTCTCCCAACTAGATTTCCAGTAACTATCTAAACTAAACTTTCCCCCCCTCACCCTCCCTCCCTTCCCTCCCTTGCAGCTGTCAAAGAGTCTTTTCTTCTATACAGAAGTCTGTTTTTGAGATCTTATCCTAGAGGTCTCATACAGTATTTGTCCCTTTCTCGCTGACTACTTTCACTCAACATAATGTCTTCCAGTTGAAACCAGGTTAGGAGATGTTTCCTGGAATCATCGTTATTCTTTATCGTTACGTAGTGCTCCATTGAGTATATGTACCATAGCTTACCTATCCATTCTTCTATTGTTGGGCATCTGGGTTGATTCCAACTTTTTGCTATCGTGGGCTGTGCTGCGGTAAACATTCTGGTGCATGTGTCCGTTGGTGTGAAAGGCCTTGAATCTGTAGGATATATTCCAAGCAGTAGAATTACTGGGTCAAATGGTATATTGATATCCATTTTTTTAAGGAAGCGCCAGATTGCCTTCCAAAGAGGCTGGACCATTTTGCAACCCCACCAACAGTGTAGGAGGGTTCCCCTTTCTCCACAGCCTCTCCAGCATTTGTTGTTTTGTGTTTTCTGGATCATGGCCAATCTTGTTGGGGTGCAAAGGTATCTCATTGTTGTCTTGATTTGAATTTCTTTAATAACTAAAGATCGTGAACATGTCCGCATGTCTTTTTTGGCTGCCTGGATCTCCTCTTTAGTGAAGTGTCTGTCCATCTCCTTTGCCAATCGCTTAATTGGATGATTTATCTTCTTCTTATTGATATTTTGTAGTATCTTATAGATTATGGAGATCAGGCATCATTCTGACATAGAGTTGCCAAATATTTTTTCCCACTCTGTGGGTGTTCTTTTAATTCTATTAATAAAGTCTTTGGATGAGCAAAAGTGTTTGATTCTTAATAGTTCCCATTTATCTACTTTCTCTTCTGTTGACTGTGGTTTCTTTGACAGATTTTGGAGTCTGTCCTCATTGTATATTAAAACTTCCATTGTTGTTCCTACCTTTTCTTGGATGAGCTTTATCGTTTTAGGTTTGATATTTAGGTCTTTTATCCTGTTGGAGTTGGTTTTTGTATAAGGTGTAAGATATGGATCTTGATTCAGTTTATTGCAGATGGATAACCAATTTTGCCAGCACCATTTGTTGAAGACGCTGTTTTTACCCCAGTTTAATGTCTTAGGGCCTTTGTCAAATATCAACTGTTCATAGGCAGATGGTGTCATCTCTGGGGTCTCAATTCTGTTCCATTGATCAATCTGTGTGTTCTTGTACCAGTACCAGGCTGTTTTGACCACTGTGGCAGTGTAGTATGTTCTAAGGTCGGGTAATGAGAGGCCTCCCAGTGTGTTCTTCTTCTTTAGTAGTACCTTACTTATCCGGGGCTTCTTCCCTTTCCAAACAAAATTGGTGATTTGTTTCTCCAGCTCATTAAAAAATGACGCTGGAACTTGTATTGGGATTGCATTATATAAATAAATTGCTTTGGGTAAAATAGACATTTTCACAATGTTAAGTCTTCCTATCCATGAGCAGGGTAGGTTTTTCCATTTATCTAAGTCTCTATTAGTTTCTTGTAGTAAGGGCTTGTAGTTCTCTTTGTAAAGGTCTGTTATTTCTCTGGTTAGATTAATTCCTAGGTACTTTATCTTCTTAGGGGCTATCACAAATGGTATAGATTTGATAATTTCCTCCTTAACAGTCTCGTTGTTGGTATAAAGGAATCCTACTGATTTACTTATGTTTATCTTGTATCCTGAGACTTTGCTGAACTCTTCCATCAGTTTGAGTAACTTACTTATAGATTCATTGGGGTTCTCTGCATATACAATCATATCATCTGCGAACAGGGAGATTTTAACTTCCTCTTTGCCGATGCAGATGCCCTTTATTTCTTGGTCTTGTCTAATTGCTCTGGCTAGAACTTCTAGCACAATGTTGAATAGGAGAGGTGACAGTGGGCATCCTTGTCTAGTTCCTGATCTCAGGGGAAAGTCTTTCAGTCTCTCTCCATTCAGGATGATGTGGGCAATTGGCTTTGTATAAATGGCCCTTATTGTGTTGAGGAATTTGCCGTCTCTGCCCATTTTGCTAAGAGTTTTTAGCATGAATGGGTGTTGGACTTTATCAAATGCCTTTTTGGCATCAATGGACAAAATCAAGTGATATTTGTCTTTTGTGTTATTTATGCAGTTAATCACATTAATTGTTTTCCTGATGTTGAACCAGCCTTGCATCCCTGGTATGAATCCCACTTGGTCATGATGGATTATTTTCTTGATATGTTGTTGTATTCTGTTGGCAAGAATTTTGTTGAAGATTTTTGCATCTAGGTTCATGAGTGATATCGGTCTATAGTTCTCTGTCTTTGTTGGATCTTTCCCGGGCTTAGGTATCAGGGTTATGCTGGCTTCACAGAATGAGTTGGGGAGTACTTCATCCCTTTCTATACTGTGAAATAGTTTCAACAGTATTGGGGATAACTCTTCTCTAAATGCTTGGTAGAATTCTGCCGTGAAGCCATCTGGGCCTGGACTTTTTTTGGTTGGCAGTGTTTTCATGACCTTTTCAATCTCTTCCTTTGTGATGGGTTTATTAAGTTGTTCCGCTTCACGTTGTTATAATTTGGGTAGGTGGTAGGAGTCAAGGAATTGGTCCATTTCCCCTAGGTTTTCAAATTTGTTAGAGTACAGTCTTTCATAGTATTCTGTTATGATGTTTTTGATTTCTGTGGCATCTGTGGTGACAACTCCCTTCTCATTTCTAATTTGGGTTATTTGTTTCCTTTCCTGCTTTTCTTTAGTAAGTTTAGCCAGTGGTTTATCAATTTTGTTGATCTTTTCAAAAAACCAGCTTTTGGTCTTTTTGATTTTTTCAATTGTTTTTCTATTCTCTAATTCATTTAGCTCTGCTCTAATCTTTATGATCTCCTTTCTTCCAGTGCCCGAGGGGTTCCTCTGTTGTTCTCTTTCTACTTGTTCAAGCTGTAGAGTTAGCTCCTTGATTTGGTTTCTTTCTTCTTTCCCGATGTGTGCATTTATGGAGATAAACAGACCTCTGAGCACTGCTTTGGCTGTATCCCATAGGTTCTGGTAGGAAGTGTTTTCGTTCTCATTGGAATCCACGAATTTCTTTAATTGATCCCTGATTTCCTCTATAACCCATGTTTTTTTGAGCAAGATGTTGTTCAGTTTCCAAGAGTTCCACTTTCTATCTCTGTTTTTTCTGCTATTGATTTCAACTTTGATGGCTTTATGATCTGAGAAGATGCTTTGCAATAATTCAATGGTATGGATTTTGTTGAGCATTGCATTATGGCCTATCACGTGGTCAATTCCGGAGAATGTTCCATGTGCACTGGAGAAGAAGGTGTAGTTGTCTGCTGATGGGTGGAAAGTTCTGTATATATCAATGAGGTTTAGTTGGTTAATTGTGTCAATGAGGTCTTCTGTATCTTTACTGAGCTTTTTTCTAGATGATCTGTCTAGTAATGAGAGTGGAGTGTTGAAGTCTCCCACTATTATTGTGGAATCATCTAACTCTCTTTTGAGCATAGTCAGTGTTTCTATGACATATTTAGGTGCTCTGACATTAGGTGCATAAATGTTTAATATAGTTAAGTCTTGCTTGTGTACTGAACCTTTCAGCAGTAAATAGTGTCCATCTTCGTCCACGATGGTGGATTTGACATTAAAGTTGATTTTGTCTGAGATTAGAATTGCCACCCCTGCTCTTCTTTGTTCATTGTTAGCTTGATATATATTCTTCCAAACTTTGATTTTCAGTTTGTTCCTGTCTTTAGGTCTCAAGTGAGTTTCTTGTAGACAACATATGGATGGGTTGTGTCTTTTGATCCAAGATGACACTCGGTGTCTCTTTACTGGAGCATTCAGTCCATTCACATTCAATGTAATTATTGATAGGTATGTGTTCACTGCTGCCATTGTGATATGTTGATTTTTATGTTGATGTTTTCTCTGTTGTTCTTATTAGTCTGTTCTGAGACACTCTTTTTGTGAGTTGATTTCTCACCTTTTTCAGAGCTGGTTTTATAGTTGTTGAGACTCGTGTGTTAGATTTCTTGAAATGGTATGATACATCTGTGTTGTGCTTTACAGCTGCCCCTATGAACCCCCTTAATAAACTATTTATAAACCCAATTTTAATTACTACCAGTCTGGTCATCTTCCTCTCCATCTGGAAGGACTATAACGACTGTAGTACATCCCTCTTTTATTATGATGACATCATAGTTTTCATAATGATCACTGGATTGCTTCTTTCCAAATCAAAGCTGTCATTTACTTTGGAGCCTTCCCTAAATGAGTATTGAGTAGTGTGTCGTTCTAAAATATAAAGTTAGTGGTTTCGTTCTTCTAAGCCAAAGCCAAGAACTTCTTTCAGTATTTCTTGTAGTTTGGGTTTGGTTTTTACAAAGTCTCTTAGTTTGTTTATCTGGAAATGTCTTAATTTCATGTTAATGTTTGAAAGACAGTTTTGCAGGATATATAATTCTTGGTTGGAAGTTGTTCTCCTTCAAGACTTTGAATGTGTCGTGCCACTGTCTCCGTGCCAGCATGGTTTCTGCTGAGAAATCTGACGAGAGCCTACAGGGTTTCCCTCTGAATGTTAGCTTTGCCTTGAGTCTTGCTGCCTTTAAGAGTTGCTGCTTGTGTTTCATTTTGTTAAGCTTGATTATAATATGCCTTGGAGTCTTTCTTTTGAGATCTATATTGGGTGGCATACGATATGCATCTGAGATGTCTATATTCTCTTCCTTCATGATTTCTGGGAAGTTTTCTTTCAGCATCTCAGCAACAATATTCTCTGTGTTCTCAGATGTCTCACCCTGTTCAGGGACTCCAATTAATCGAAGGTTGTTCCTCTTAATAGAGTCCCACATGCTTCTTAATGTTTCTTCATTTTTCTTGTTTCTTTTTTCTGATTTCTGCTCACAGACACTGGCATCAGTAGCCCTGTCTTCCAAGTCAGAAATTCTTTTTTCCATTTGTTCCATTCTGTTTTCTTGGGTTTGCATGGAAGCTTCTATGTCTTTGATTTTGTTCTTGATCTGTTGGATTTCAGAGTACTGGTGTTCCGTCAGATCGAACAACTTGCTTAATTTTTCATTTTGTTCTGCTGCATTTTGCATAAGGTCTAGAAGGGCTCTGTATATAATCAATTTGTATTCACTTCCTGATGCTTTCATAAAAGTTTCTTCATCTGGAAAACTCCTTGGTTGCTTTGTTTGGGAGCCTTCCATAGTCATGAGTGATTGCTTGTATGCCACAACTGTCTGTTGCTTTTCGGGTCCCATGTGAGAATATAGAGGCTGGAAGAGGTACTGTGAGGATGGACTGCAAATGTTTCTCTAGGCTGTCTTCAAATGTAAAGCAAAAGGTATCTGACCAGTTCACAAGTCAGTTAGGTTTTCAGGTGTAGAGGTCCCTCTTCTCATCTGACAAAGTAAGCGCCACTGTATCCAACCCCAGATGATAACAAACTAGTTCAGAATACAGCACTGCTAGTGCCCTGGTGGCCTCTGCTGACAGGGCCTAGCCTTATCCAACACTGCGTCGAGTACTGGTTTTGTGATACAAAAGCGCTCTCTTGTCGGCAGGGTCTGGCTCCCAAGCTAAGAATTAGGTCCAGCTGCAGCCACCGTACCCAAGATGGCGTCCTCCACACAGGCAGCAGACAGGGGGGCTAAAGGTGCCCAGAGGCAGCGATTCCCCTGCTTCTGTTACAGGGCCCCCAACGTAGGCAGCACTATGCAAAATCAGTACTTTTCTGATGGAGAAGCGCTGTCCCGTTTGCAGGCGCTGGCTCCCAGGCTAAGAATGAGGTCCCGCTAAAATCTCGGTACGAACATGGCGTCCCGCACCCTGACCACGGAGTTCCACACAAACCCCATTGAGGCAGCTACAAAACGAAAGGCTCAAAGTGTCTAGATTAACAGAGTCCCGAGCCTGGCTCTCAGAACATGGGAATTTCGCCTGCCTCTTCCCCCAGCAGCGCGTCTGAGTCCAGCCGCCGGGCAAGGCCCAGCTCCGCCCGCCAGCCGAGACCGAGGAAAAAAAAGTCAAACTGGTGCGTTTACCTTCCGTCCGTGAGAGCCGGGGTTAGCCAGGAGCGGGAGTCAGCGAGAGAGAGGAGATTTTTCACTGAATGGTATGAAGTCCCAATTAAGAGCTCTGTGCCGTGTCCTGAGGGTGATTAGGTGATCAGAAGGCTCTGTTTGATTGTCAGTTCAGGTCTTGGTTTCCAGAGGGATAGAAGGAGACGTGGATTTAGTCGGCCATCTTGACTCCGCTTTGATGAATTCTCAGATTTAAGTTCCCACAGGACTGGGCAGTATTTTGTTCTGTTGTACATAGAGTCACTGTGAGTTGGAACCTACTCGGGGGACCAAGCCACATAACAATGCTACAACAGGAATTGAGAGAATATCAACTGAGATGTTTCAATAAACAGATGCAGTACTGCAAGCCTGCACTTGCCAGTGCTCAGAAATCGGGAGGACTGCTACCTCTCCGACCCACTACAAGTGATCCAATTGAGAGAAAGGTTATCAAACAGAACATAGAGATTACTGAAAATATCAAATGCGAGTAAAATTTTGCTGAAAATCATTGTGCTGTGATTACTTTCCTTTGTGTGAGACATTTCTAAGCCATGACCCTGTAACTAATACTCAGGTGACTGAGAAGGACAGTGTGATAGTGCAGTCGAGATTCACTAAGAGGATTGGTCCTTATCTCCTTAAGTGAGAGCTCATTCCAGAGCAGTGACAGAGATTATGCAACCCTCTAGGTAGAATGGCCTTGAGCTGACAGAGCATTCTTTGGGCCGGGATCACTGTGCTGTAAAGTTCTCGGAAGCAGGTGCTAGAGAGTGTGCAAGCTCGGAACTGCTGGCAAGAGAGACCTAGCAGCAGGAGGCACCATGATGGGCTTCCCAGCCCACAGAGACAGAAAGCTGAGGGCCTCTGATCAGTGGCTGAGGGCCAAGGAGAGACCTGCCTTCAGGAGGTGGGCAGAATAATCTGTGGGGAAACATACAATGGAAATCCTATGGAAAATGTAGTATCTCTTTGGAGTCCACAGCTGGGAATAACACAGAGAGCCTGAGGTCCTCTGTAAATAGTGGGACCAAAACTATCATCAAGCAATGAAGGATAAAAAGATCAAAGCACTGACAACATCCTGGGACAGAGGTAATTTCCTGAAGGTTGTTTTTCAGAACAAACCAGATGGAAGCAACTCTAAGGTCATGCACAGAAATTCCTGCTTGGACAACTATGTGTCCTTCCAATGGGAGCACCAGACACCTACCTTCAGGACCTGGGAATGGAACCCAAGAACGAACAAACTGTATGCACAAACACCCCACAGGGAGTCCTGCTAGCAGCTCCAGAAAGCCCCAGAAAAGGAACTGTCTAGATTTTGTAACTGACCAGATCCCAAGTGACCTGGTTTGGGTTCAGGAGATCAGAGCAGAATTTCAGTCTCATGATGAGTGTGTAACTGCCTGCTCCTTCCCCAGGCACCAGGATGCCACCTTCAGGGCACCAAAATGTATTAGTACCTTAACAGACAGGGAAGGGGTCAGTCTCTATGAGTAGGGAAAGACCTGGTACTAAGCTTGTTGGGTTCCTTATGTTGCTAAGGGTAACAGGTTGTGTCATAGTCAGGAGTGGGAGGTAGGAAATAGCCTTTGGTTTCAGTTTTAGGGTTATACGTCAGCAACTGCATGATGGGTCCCCTCCCAAAAAATATGATAATGGTATGGAGATAGGATAAAAACAGGGACTCAGTTGTTTCTAGGTCCTCCTCCTGAGGTGGTCCGCACCAGTAGCCACATCTCAAAGTGCACGGAGGAAGTGTTACATCCGCAGTTACCCTTCCCAAACATTAATTAAGCATTTAGTGATCATGTGATGAGGCGGTCCGTGGTGGTGATCAGGTTCCCTAGCTAACCTTGTCATTTCCCCCTTGAGGAGACATGGGCCTGAAATCTTGAAGGGAATGTGGGAAGTCGACTCGCTCTAGCTACTTCCTGCTGTTTCGGGTTGTAGTCCTGCCTACCCGTCAGACCCATGTTCCTCAAGTATCCTGTCTTGAAAACACTGAGAGGCCTGATCTACCTACCACCTGGTTGCTGGTTATATGCTGCATATCCATGTAGGACCAGGAGATTCACTAGGAATGGCTGGAGCTTGGAGCTGTGTCTTTTTTCTTAGAAGCCGAATTCAAGATGTGTTCTATGCTGTCCTGGACCTGGCCAGATTTATTATCATAAAAACAACACTATTCTTTGAGATACAGGCAGGTGCTTCCCTCAGGTGCGGTGAGAAGGTCAAGGACATCAACATGGGACACTATCACTGCTAAGACCATGGGCAAGGAGACATGGGTCACAGTCAAGTTATCCCGGCACATCATCATGGGCGAAGAGGTAGCCGAGCAAAGAGCTGAAAAGAGCCAACAGACATCCTCTAACCTCCTGACACTATGCCCAGAGATAAAAATCATGAAGGATGCCCACAATCGAAAGAGTTTAATGCTGTTGCAAGTCATACAGAGTAACATCATCTTTCCTGTAGTGATGGAGTATGGAACTGGAGGGGACTTGCATGATCATCTGGAGACTCACGGCTTCATGAGTGAAAAAAAGGCCCAGAAAAAACTCCATCAATTAGTGTAGGCCCTACAAGTATGACACAACATGTGTGCTGTACACACTCACGCCGAACCAGGAAAAGTCCTCTTAGATGACAGGAAGAACACCAACTTGCTGACTTGGATTTTGGAACTGAATTCACCAAGGGGAAAAGGCTGAACACCTTCTATGGGAGTCTCCCTTTTTATGCTCCAGAACTCTTACCTGGAGAAAAGTACCAGGGACACCCCTGTGGATGTATGAAGTCTGGGTTTCATGTATTTCATGGTAAGTGGATCTCTGCCTTTTCACGGAGATGCCCTAACTGAGCTATGAAAGTAGGTACTGGAGAAGAATATAGTATTCCTTTCCACACGTCTATGTCACATGAACACTTGCTGAGTTAAATACTCATTTGTCGCCCACTTGCTCCATTTTAACTATACCACAAGGGTATCTCTTATCCTACAGTCCATTAGTCTTTGACACCACACTGAACATGCCGCAGAGCCACTGAGCATTTCCTGCTGAGGAGGAAATCTATGTGGGACACTACCACCTCTTAAGAACCATTAGCAAGGGGACATCTGCCAGAGTCAATTTACCCTGGCACATCAACACCAGCAAAGAGGTAGTCTAGAGAAGAGTTGAAAAGAGCCAACAGACATCCTCCAACCTCCAAACACTAGACCCAGACGTAAAAATCATGAAGGATCTCCATCACTGAAATATTTTAAGGCTGTTTCAAGCCATAGAGAACAACAACATCTCGGGTATAGGGATGGAGTATTTAACTACAGGTGAACATTTGGAGGCTCAGAGCTTCATGAGCAAAAAAGAGGTGCCCAAATAATCTGCCAAACAGAGTTGGCCTTACAGGTTTGCCACAACAACTGTCTTGTACATAGGAATATCAAAGTGGAATATGTGCTCTTGGATGAGAGAAGGAACATCAAACTTGCTGCCAGTGGTTTGAGAACTGAATTCACCAACGGGAGCGACCTGAACACATTCTGTGGCAGTCTCCATTAGGTCGCCTAGAACTCCAACAAGGAGAAAAGTACCATCGACCCCCCTGGGACGTGTGGAGCCTGGCAACCACCATGCACTTCATGGTAAGTGGATCTCTGCCTTTGCATGGAGAGACCTCATCTGAGCTATCAAAGCAGGTACTGGAGGAAGAACACGACATTCCTCTCCACATGTCTACACCATGTGAACACTTGCTAAGCCAAACAGTCATTTGGGATGCAAGAAAGACAGCATATCAGAGGAGACGCTACAAGTTCTGTAAGTGACTACGGATAATGAAGGAAAACAAAAGGGGTTCGTGAAGCCACGCCCGGACTATGAAGACTCCCAAAGTGAACACAGCTGAAAGGCAGAAAGAATTTCTTGACTTGCTGCTGAATCAAAGATACAGCGTGGTGACTGGCACCTCTCTGATCCCGGTCACAACACATCTGAGATGCACAGTCATGCCAGTACCATGGAACCCCAGGGTGCAGCACATGGCACTGATAGCCACACACCTTTCTCACTCCATGAGGTACGTCTTACCATCTATGCTAAACCCAAACGTGAGACCCGTAACAGTGGAGGATGAAGAGTGCCTGTTCCACTGAGCCCAAGGAGACGATACAGGAGATCTGTCAAGTGCTGCACACCCACTGACAGGTACACACTGCTGTGTATGAACAGCACACCAAGACTGCAGGACTTTGTTCAGTGGAGGATGGAGGTGTGCACACTGCTTGTGTGGACCCTCAACAAGGGGAAAGGGAAGGGAATTTCAGGCATCTCTGAGGCCATCAGTAGCATCGACTGAAAAAGGAGGAGGGAGTATGTACCTTATAATGCTGCCAGCAGTTGCCAGGGACAAAAGAATTCACAGATTTAAGTTTCTATAGGACTGGGCAGTGTTTTGTTCTGTTGTACACAGGGTCACTGTGAGTTGGAACCTACCTGACAGGATCAACTGACGCAACACCACAACAACACAAACTGAGAGAACATCAGTTGAGATTTTTCAATACACAGATGCAGTACTGCAAGTCCTCACTTGTCTGTACACAGTACATTTTCATTTAATCATAATTAAAAAAAAAAAGAAAAAGAAATCTGGACGACAGCTACCTGGCCAACCAGCTATAGCTGATCCTTTCTTACACTCATTCCAAAGAAAGGTGATCAAGCAGAACACAGAGATTACTGAAAAGTCTCACTAATATCAAAAATGAGTAAAGTATGGCTGAAGATTATCGAGCTGTGACTAACAATGTTTTGTGAGGCTATTCTAGTGCTGGCCTTGTAACTCCTACCCAGGTCATCCAGCAGGACAGTGTGATAGTGCAGTCGAGGCCCACTAAGAGGACGGGTCAGTATCTCCTTAAGTGAGAGCTCATTCCAGAGCAGTCAGGGAGATTTGGCCACCACCAAGGAAGAACGGCCTTGAGCTGAGAGAGCATTCTTTGGGTGCAGGATCACTGTGCTGTAAAGCTCTTGGAAGCAAGTGCTAGACAGAGTGCCAGCTCAGAGCTGGTGGCAGGAGAGACCTAGCAACAAGAGACATTATGGTGGGCTTCCCAGCCACAAAGGCAGAAAGCTGAGTGCCTTTGGTCAGAGGCTGAGGGCCAGGGAGAGCCCTGCCTTCAGGAGGTGGGCAGAATAATCTGTGAGGAAACACAGAATGGAACTCCTATGGAAAATCTGGCATCTCTTTGAAGTCCGCAGCTGGAAGTAATACAGAGACCCTGAGGTCCTCTGTAAATAGTGGGGCCAAAGCTATCATCAAGCAATAAAGGATAAAAAGAGCAAAGCATTAATAACATCCTGGGACACTGAGATAAGTCCGAGCCCCCAAATTATGTAAATTACCTCAAGGTTGTTTTTCAGAACAAACCAGATGGAGCAACTCTAAGGTCATGCACAGAAACTCCCACTTCAATAGCTACATGTCCTTCCAATGGGAGCACTAGACAGCCAATCAGGACCCGGTGATGAAACAAAAGAACCAAGAAACTGCATGCACAACACCCTCTAAGAAGTCCTGCTACCATTCCCAGACAGCCCCCAAGAACGGAACTCTCTAGATCCTGTAACTGATTCAATCCCAAGTGACCTGGTTCGGGTTCAGGAGATCAGAGCAGCAATTTCTGTCTCCAGACGGGAGGATAACTGGGCCACCCATCCCCCAGGCACCAGGACGCAACCTTCACGGCAGCAAAACTTACTAAGTCCAAGTACCTCACAGACAGGGAAGGGCTCAGTCTCTGTGAGTGGGGCAAGACCTGGTACAAAGCTTGTAGGGTTCCTTATATTGGTAAGGGTAACAGGTGGTGTCATAGTCAGGAGGGGTAGGCAGGAAACAGCCTTTGGTTTCTGTTTTAGGGTTATACGTCAGCAACTGCATGAGGGAGCCCCTCCTGAAGAGTAAGATAATGATACAGAGATAGGAATAAAAAATAGGGGCTAACTCATTTCCAGATCATCGGCCTGAGGTGGTATCCATACATAGCCACATCTCAAACTGCCAGGAGAAATTGTTACATCTGCAATTACCCTTTTCAAATGCTGATTGGGTATTTAGCAATCATATGATGAGGTGGTCTATGGTGGTGATCAGGGTCCCTGGCTACCCTTGTTTCTTCCCCCTTGAGTAGACACGGGCCTGAAATCCTGAAGGAAATGCGGGAAGTTGACTGGCTCTGGCTACTTCCTGCTGTTTGGGGTTATAGTCCTGCCTACCCGTCAGACCCATGTTCCTCAAGTACCCTGTCTTGAAAACATTGAGATGCCTGATGTACCTACCGCCTAGTTGGTGGTTCTAGGGCTGCATATTCGTGTAGGAGCAAGAGATTTGCTAGGAATCTCAAGCAAAGAGCTGAAAAGAGCCAAAAGAAATCCTCTAACCTCCTGACACTACACCAAGAGATAAAAATCATGAAGGATCTATACAATCCAAATACTTTAATGCCATTTCAAGCCATAGAGAAAAACACCATCTTTGGTATACTGATGGAGTACAGAGCGGGAGGAGACTTCTGTGATCATCTAAGACTCATGGCTTCATGAGTGAAAAAAAGGCACAGAAAAAATTTTGTCAGTTAGTGTATGCCCTACAGCTGTGAAACAAGAAATGTATTGTGCACAGAGACATCAAACGAGAAAATGTGCTCTTGTATCATAGAAGGAAAACACCAAACTTGCTGAACTTTGGTTCTGGAACTGAATTCACCACAGACAGCAAGTTGAACACTTCCTGTGGGAGTCTCCCTTATTATGTTCCAGAACTCGTACCTGGATAAAAGTTCCATGGACACCCTCGTGGGTGTGTGGAGCCTGGGAGTCACCCCATATTTCATGGTAAGTGGATCTCCACCTTTTCATAGAGATGCCTTAAATGAGCTACGAAAGTGGGTACTGGAGGAAGAGTCTAATATTCCTTTCTGTATGTCCATGTCATGTGAACACTCACTGAGTCAAGTATTCGTTTGTCACCCACGTGCTCCACTTTAACCACACCACAAGGGCACCTCTTATCCAAAATCCCATTAGTCTTTGACACCACATTGAACATGCCACAGAGCCACTTATCATTTCCTGTTGAAGAGGAAATCTATGTGGGACACTACCAACTCCTAAGTACCACTGGCAAGGGGACTGTTTTAGTCACCTAGTACTGCTCTAACAGAAAATACTACAGTGGATAGTTTCACGAAGACAAACTTTATTGTCATAGTCCTGGAAGCCATAAATCTGTTCCTAAGTTATAAGTCCACTCAACAAGAGAAATTATCATAGTACGGTGGGTAGAGTCTAAATTCAAGGAGAGCATCTTTGCACAGGAACCTCAGGTCCAAAGGATGCGCTCTGCTCTCGGTGCTGCCGTCTTAGTGGCACGAGGTTCCCAATTCTCTGTGCTCACTTCTCTCCCATATGTTCCACAGCTGGTAACTTGAGTCCTGCCTCACCAGGACAACTGCTGCCCAGTCTCCATCATCAGTTATCACAGAGGCAGGATTCACAATACATAGGAGGAATGGCACCATACTGGGACTCATAGCCAAGTGAAATCAATATATACGTTCTTGGGGGGACACAGCGCAATCCATGACAGCTACACTGGCCAGAGTCAATTTTCTCTGGCACATCAACACTGCCAAGAGGTAGCCAAGAGAAGAGCTGAAAAGAGGCAACAGACATCCTCCAACCTCCAAACACTAGACCCACAGATGAAAATCATGAAGGCTCTGCATCCTTGAAGAATTTTATGGGGTTTCAGGCTGTAGAGAATAACAACATCTTTGGTACAGTGATGGAGTACACAACTACAGGTGTCTTGTGTGATCATCTGGAAACTCATAGCTTCATGAGCTACAAAGAGCCCCCCCAAATATTCTGCCAATTACAGCTGGCCTTACAGGTTTGCAACAACTGTTGTACATAGGGATACCAAATCAGAATATGCGGTCTTGGATGAGAGAAGGAACATTAAACTTGCTGACATTGGTAGTCTGAGAACTGAATTCACCAATGGGAGCAACCTGAACACTTTCTATGGTAGTCTCCATTACTGTGCCTAGAACTCCTACAAGGAGAAAAGTACCACGGACCCCCTTGGATGTGTGAAGCCTGGAAATCACTGTAAACTTCAAGGTAAGTGGATCTCTGCCTTTCTAAGGAGAGACTTTAACTGAGCTATCAACTCAGGTATTAGAGGAAGGATATGACTTTCCTCTCCACATGCCTACACTATGTGAACACTTGCTAAGCCAAATAGTGATCTGTGACTCAAGAAAGACAGCCCTATCAGAGGACCTGCTAAAATTTACATACAGGAATATGGATGATGCAGACAAACAAAAGGTGTATGTGAAGCCCCTCCCAGACTATGAGGACCCCTGATGAATTGAGGCCAAAGTGAACACAGGTGAAAGGCAGAAAGAATTTCTTGACCCGCTGTTGAACCAAAAATACAGTGACGTGGTGGGCACCTATCTGATTCCAGGTTACAACACATCTGAGATGGACAGTCATGCCAGTACCATGGAACCCCAGGGTGCAGCACATTGCACTGATAGCCACACACCTTTCTCACTCCATGAGGTGCATCCTACCATCTATGCCAAACCCAAACGACATAGTTACAATGTACCTGTGCACTCCCACCTGTGACTACTGTTTCTACAATATTTTGAAGAGTCTACCACATAGAAGGAAAGGAGTCTCCACCATATGTGTTTCTCCCTGCATCTCCCTGACAGTCTTTCCTGTACCAACAACCTAGGAGAGCCTGGACAGAGCCCAACCCAACCTGGGGACTGTGTCCCAACATAAGAATAGTGTGGAAACACAACCCAGTGTAATTCCCACATGTGTTTCTGTGGCTACCTCCTCTGCCCAGACCATCGTTAAGAATGGTAGAGCCCCAGTGGAAACTGGTTTTGCACAGGGAGTGTCATAACTAAGATCCTTAAATGACAAGCAGCTGCAGGAGGTATCTGACCAGACTGTGACCCCAGCCCCTTCCCAGGTCAACAGCCAGGACCAGCAGAGTGCCACCACGATGCACTTTAGGCTCAGAAGAAGGTATCATTGTTGTATCTGTATCAACAGGGAACCCCAGACTGTGACCTCAGCCTCTCCCTCTGTCACTTTGGGAGTCACCTTGTATTTCATAGTAAATGGACTTCTGCCTTTTCATGGAGAAACCTCAACTGAGCTACGAAAGCAGGTATTGCAGGAAGAATATGATACTGCTTTCCACATATCTACACCATGTAAACACTTTCTGAACCAAAGATTTGTGACACAAGAAAGACAACCACGGTCAGAGCACATTCTAGAGCATCTACACTCAAGGTAAACACTAAACAAAAACAGAAGGTGGATGTGTAGCCATTCCTGGACCACGAGGACCCCAGGTGCATTGAGGCCACAGTGAACATGGATTACAGGCAGAAAGAGAGTCATGGCTCACTCTTCAATCAAATACAGAATAATGTGATGGGCACCTATCCGATCCTAGGTCACAACACATCTGAAATGGGGTGTCACGCCAGTACTGAGAAACTTCAGACTACAGCATACAGCACTGATAGCCACACAACTGTCTAATCCTGTGAGGGACATCCTACTATCCATAGTAAACCCAAACAACATGGTTACAGGGAACCTGCCATCCCCGCATATGGCTACTGTTACTACAGTATTTTGAAGAATCAAGCTGATCAAAGGAAAGGGTCCTCCACGGTTATGTGCTTCTCCCTCCATCTCCCCTGCAACATCCTTTGTGCACCAACAACTCGGGATAGCCTGGGCAGAGCCTCACCAAACTCTGGGACTGTGTGCCAAGGTGAGAAAGTGGGGTTCCAGAACCCAGCAGAGTCCCCGCCTGTGTTTCCATGGCTGCTACCTCGGCTCAGACCATCAGTGAGAATGATAGATCCCCAGGGGAAGCCAGTTTCCTATACGCAGTGTTACAACTTAAAGGATGAGTTCACACGGGAGCGAACTGACCAGACTTGACCCCAGCCTCTCCCTCTCTCATCCTCAGAGTTACCCTGTACGTCACGGTAAGTGGATCTCTTCCTTTTCATGGACAGACCTTCACTGAGCCACAAAAGCAGGTAATGTAGGAAAAACATGATACTCTTTTCACATGTATACGTCATGTGAACACTCGCAGAGGAAAACAGTCATTCATGACCAAGGAAAATGAGCCAGCCCTATCAAAGGACATGTTAGAACATCCATGGATACAGATGAATGAAGGAGAAAAACAAGATGTGCAGCCACTTCTAGACTTTGAGGAATGCCCAGTGAACTGAGGCCAAAGGCAACATGGGTTACAGGCAGAAATAGATTCTTAACTCACTGCTGAAAGAAAAATACAGTGATGTGATGGGCACCTACCTGATTCTAGGTCCCAACACATCTGAGATGGAGAGTCAGGCCAGTAGCACGGAACCCCAGTGTGCGGCACACTGCACTGACAGCCACACATCTTTCTCAACCCATGAGCTACATCCTACCATCCATGCTAAATCCAAACAACGTACATACACAATACCTGCCATTCCCACCTACGACTACTGTTTCCATAACGTTTTCAACAATCTAGCTGATAAAAGGAAGGGGGCCTCCATCAAATGTGCTTCTCCCTGTGTCCCTTGTAACGTCCTTCCTGCCCCAACAACCCAGGTTAGCCTGGGCAGAGTTCAACCAAAACAATGAGTTGCGTTCCAAGGTTAGAAAAAGTGTGATGGTGGAATCCAGCGGGTTCATGGTGTGTGCTTCCACGGCTGCCTCCTCCACCAAGACCATCAGTAAGGATGGCGGAGCCCCAGAAGAACCCAGTTTCCCACAGGGAGTGTCACAACTAAGATCCTTCATTGATGAGCAGATATGGGAGGGACCTGACCAGATGGTGAACCCAGCCTCTCCCTCTGTCCCTGGGAGTCACCCTGTACTTCATGGTCAATGGATCTCAGCCTTTCCAGGGAGAAACTTTAACTGAGCTACGAAAAGGGGCGGTGCCTGAAGAATATAATAGTCCTTTTCCACATGTCTATGCCACGTGAACACTTATTGAGCCAAATACTCACTGGTGACCCAAGAAAGAAAGGCACATCAGTGGACATCTTAGGATATCCACAGATGAAACTGATGACGAAGAAAACAAAAGGTGTATGTGTAGCCACTTGGAGATTGTGAGGACCCCTCATATTGAAGTCACGGTGAACAGGCAGGAAGAGACACACTACTCACTCTTGAATCAAAAATACAGTCACGTGAAGGGCACCTATCTGATCAAAGCTCACAACAGATATGAAATGGAGAGTCACACCACTACCAAGAATCCCCAGGCTGCAGCACAGTGCACTGACAGACACACACTCTTTCATCCCATGATGAACATCATACTAACTGTGCTAAACTGAAATGGAGTCGTTAGACCGTCCCTTCCATTCCCACTTATGACTACTGTTCCTGCAAAGCTTGGAAGAGTCTAGCTGATAGAAACAAAGGGGTCTCCATGGTACGTGCTTCTCCCTGAGTCTCCCGTGCAGCATCCTTCTTCCTGCACCAACAACCTGGGATCGCCTGGGCAGAGTCCAATTAAACCATGAGGACTGTGCGCCAAGGTGACAAAAAACGTGGTGCCACAACCCAGCACAGTCCCCGCAAGAGTTTCTGTGGCAACCTTCTTAGCCCAGACCATCAATAAGAATGATGGAGCCCTAGTGGAGAACACTTTCTGCCAGCCTCTCCTTCGGTCAACAGCCAGGACAAGTAGGGTGTCACTGGGAGATTCTTTAAACTCATAACTTCGTTGGAATTTCATCAAAAGGGAACAAAAGCTATGTGACAGCAAAGTTGTAGAAGAGACCCTCAAATCTCAAGAGGCCAAGCACCAGTCTCTCAAGTTTAAGTGGAGGATCAAAATCACCAGTTCCATGGAGCCCAACGAAACGAAGCGGGAGGATCCGCCAAGTGGTGGACACCCACCGACAAGTACACGCTGCTGTGTATGAGCAGCACATGAGGACTGCAGGACTTTGCTCAGTGGAGGATGGAATTGTGCACACTGCCCCTGTGGACTCTCAACCAGGGAAAGGGGAGAGAATTTCAGGCATCTCTGAGGCCTTCAATAGCATCGCCTCGAAAATGAGCAGGGAGCATGTACTTTGCAATGCTGACAGCAGTTGCCTGGGACAAATGAGGAGTTCACACATAGAAGCTCCCACATGATCAGGCAGTGTTGTTGTACATAGTCACTATGAGTTGGAACCTACTCGAGGGGAGCAGTGTTTTGTTCTGTTGTACACAGAGTCACTATGAGTTGGAACCTACTCGAGGGGAGCAAACCACGTAACAATGCCACAAGAGGAATTCAGAAGAGATCAACTGAGACATGCTCCCCGTCCCCCAGGCACCAGGATGCTACCTTCATGGCAGCAAAATGTATTAAGTCAATGTACCGTAAAGACAGGGAAGGGGTCAATCTCTATGAGTGGGGAAAGGCCTGGTACAAAGCTTGCAGGGTTCCTTATATTGGTAAGGGTAAAAAGTACTCTCCTAGTCAGGAGGGGTAGCTAGGAAATAGCCTTTTGTTTCAGTTTTAGGGTTATACATCAGCAACTGCATGATGGGTTCCCACCTGAAAGAGAAGATAAATGGTATCGTGACAGGATTAACACAGGGGATAGGTCATTTCTAGACTATCCTCCTGAGGTGGTACCTGTATATAGCCACATCTCAAACTGCCAGGAGGTCACAACTGCAATTACCCTTCTCAAACATTGATTGTTTAGTGAACACATGATGAGGTGGTCTGTGGTGGCGATCAAGTTCCCTAGCTACCTTGGTCACTTCTCCCTTGAGGAGACATGGGCCTGAAATCTTGAAGGGAATGTGGGACGTCGACTCGCTCTGGCTACTTCCTGCTGTTTGGGGTTGTAGTCCTGCCTACCCGGCAGACCCATGTTCCTCAAGTACCCTGTCTTGATAACAGTGGGATGCGTGATCTACCTACTGCCCCGCTAGGGGTCATAGGCTGCATATCCTTGTAGGACCATGAGATTCACTAGCAATGGTTGTAACTTAGAGCCATGTCTTTTATCTTAGAAGCCAAATTCAAGATGTGCTGTATGTTGTCGTGGACCCAGCCAGACTTATTAACATAAAAACAACACTGTTCCTTGAGACATAGGCAGGTGCTGTCCTCAGCTTCTGTTAAAAGGTCAAGGGAATCAATGTGGGACACTATCACCAGCTAAGACCATCGGCAAGTGGACGTGGGTCAGAGGCACGTTTTCTTGGCACATCATCAAGGGCGAAGAGGTAGCCAAGAAGATTTGAGAAGAGCCCAGAGACATTCTCCAACCTCCTGACACCATACCCAGAGTTAAGTATCACAAAGGGTCTCCAGGATCCAAATATTTTAATGCTGTTGCAAGTCATAGAGAATAAGAACGTCTTTGGTATAGTGATGAAGTACGTAACCGCAGGGGACTTACTGATCATTTATAGACTCATGACTTCATGGGCCAGAAAGAAGCCCCCAAAATATTCTGCCAATTAGTGTTGGCCCTACAGGTTTGTCACACAACTGTGTTACACATGGGGTTATCACACCAGAAACCATGTACTTGGATGAGAGAAGAAACATCAAACTTGCCGACATTGATTTGGGAACTAAATTTACCAAAGGGAGTGAGCTGAGTACTTTCTGTAGCAGTCTCCATTGTTATGATCAGAACTCCTACAGGGAGAGAAGTACTACGGACTCTCTTGGACGTGTGGAGCCTGGAAGTCACCCTATACTTCATGGTAAGTGGATCTCTGCCTTTTCATGGAGAGACTTTAACTGAGCTACCAAAGCATGTACTGGGGGAAGAACATGACATTGCTTTCCATGTGTCTATGCCACGTAAATGCTTGCTAAGCGAAATATTCATTTGTGACACAAGAAAGACAGGCACATCAGAGGACACGCTAGAACAGCCATAGATGAATATGGATAACGAAAAACACAAAAGCTGGATGTGCAGACACTCCCAGGCTATGAGGATCCTCAGTCCATTGAGGCCATGGGGAACATGGGTTACAGGCAGGAACAGATTCAGGACTCTTGAATCAAAAGTACAGTGAGGTCATGGGAACCAATCTGGTTCTATGTTCCAACATATCTGAGATAACAGACTCATGCTAGTCCCGTGGAACTAACCCCAGAGTGCAGCATGCTGCACTGATAGTCAGGCCTCTTTCTCATCCCATGAGGTATATTCTACCATTCATGCTAAATCCAACTGACGTAGTTACACCATTCCTGCCATTCCCACCTATAACTTCTATGATGCTCCAAAGAGTCTAGCAGAAAGAAGGGAAGGGGATTCTATGGTATATGCTTCCTCCTCAGCCAAGTCCTTCATGCACCAACAACCCAGGATAGCCTGGGCAGAACCCAACCAAACCTCAGGACTGAGTCCCAAGCTGAGGAAAAATGCAGTGTCACAAGCCAATAGATTCCCTGTGTGTGTTTCCATGGCTGCCTCCTCCACCAAGACCATCAATAAGAATGGTGGAGTCCCAGCGGAAACCAGTTGCCCACGATCCTTATTGATGAGCAGGTCTGGGAGGTACCTGAGCAGACAGTGAACTCAGCCTCTCCCTCTGTCACTGGGAGTCACCCTGTACTTCATGGTAAGTGGATCTCAACCTTTCCATGGAGAAACCTTAACTGAGCTACAAAAGGAGGCACTGGAGAAAGAACACGAAATTCCTTTCTACATGTCCATGCCATGTGAACACTCATGGAAAAAATACTCATCGGTGACCCAGGAGAGAGAGCCACTTCAGAGGACATCCTAAGACATCCAGAGATGAACACTAAGGATGAAGAAAACAGAAGATGTAGGTACAGCCACTCCCAGACTATGAGGACACCTGGTGTATTGAGACCACAGTGGACATGAGTTAGAGACAGGAATAGATTCATTACTCATCCTTGAATCAAAAGCACAGTGACATAATGGGCACCTATCTCATCGTAGTTCACAACACCCATGAAATAGAGTCATGCCGCTACCAAGGATCCCCAGGCTGCAGCACACTGCACTGACAGCCACACTTTTCTCATCCCATGACGGACATCCTTCCACTCGTGCTAAACGCAAACGGGGCTCTTATACCATACCTGCCATTCCCACCTACGACGACTGTTTCTACAATGCTTTGAAGAGTCTAGCTGATAGACAAGGGGGTCTCCATAGTATGTGCTTCTTCCTAAGTCTCCCTGGCAAAGTCCTTCCTGCACTAACATCCCAGGATAGCCTGGACAGAGCTCAACCAAACCTGGGGACTTTGTGGCATGGTGAGAAAAACTGCAGAGCAACAATCTAGTAGACTACACATGTATGTTTCCATGGCTGCCTCCTCCATCCAGATCATCATGAAGAAGGATGGAGTCCCACGGGAATCCAGTATCCCACAGGGAGGGTCACAGCTAAGATCCTGTAATGGTGAGCAGGTGTGGAAAGTACCTGATCAGACTGTGTCCCCAGCCTCTCCCTGAGTCAACCGGGGATTCACCTGCACATCATGCTAAGTGGATCTCTGATTTTTGATGGAAAGACCTTCACTGAGCTGTGAAAACAGGTATAAAAGGTATAATACGATATTCTTTTCCACAGGTCTACACCATGTTAACACTTGCTGAGCCAAATAATCATTTGGATCCAACAAAGAGAGTCACATCAGAGGACAACCTGGAACTTCTATGGATGAAGATGGATGATGAAAAGAAACAAAATATGTATGTGCAGCTACTGCCAGACAATGAATACCCCTAGTACACTGAGCCTGTGTTGAACTTGGACTATAGGCGGGAAGAGATTCAAGACTCATTCTGGAATCAGAACTACAATGACGTGGTGGTCATCAATCTGATCCTAAGTCATAATCAGCTGAGATATACAGTCATGCCAGTACCGTGGAACCCCAAAGTGCAGCACATGGCACTGATAGCCACGCACTTCTCTCAATCCATAAGAAATATCCTCCTGCCCATTCTAAAGCCAAACAAGTTAGTTACAATGTACCTGCCATTCCCATCAATGACTACAGTTATTTGAACTGTCTAGCTGGTAGAAGAAGCTATACGCTTCTCCTTCAGACTCCGTTACAAAGTCCTTCCCACAACAACTACCCACAACAACTTCCCACAACAACAGAAGAGCCTGGGTAAACCCCAACCAAACTTAGGTATTGTATGCCAAGCTGAAAAATAGTGTGGAGACACAACCTAGGAGAGTCCTCACATGTGTTTCTGTGGCTGCCTCCTCCATCCAGACCATCAAGAAGAATGGTGGAGTCCCAGTGGAAACCAGTTTCCCACAGAGAGTGTCCCACTAAGAGCCTTCAATGATGAGCAGGTACAGGAGGTGTCTGACTAGACTGTGACCCCAGCTTCTCCCTCTGTCCATAGCCAGCGAACAGCATTGTGCCACTACGAGGTTTTTAAGCTCATGAGAAGATAACTTGATCGTCCATGTGTCAAAAGGAAGGGAAGGTTTGTGACCACAGTGTTGTAGTGAGATACTCAAACTTGAGAGAGAAAGCCACGCTCTCTGAAGTCCACATGTTGTTGTTAGGATCCATTGACTCGGTTCCAGCTCATAGCAACCCTACGCACAACAGAATGAAACGCAGCCCGGTCTGGTGCCATGTCTACCATCGTTCTTATGCTTAAGCCCATCTTTGCAGCCACTGTCAATCTACTTCATCAAGGGTCTTCCTCTTTTTTGCTGACCCTCCACTCTATTAAAAATGATGTCCTTCTCCAGGGACTGAGCCCTCCTGACAACATGTCCAAACTATGTGAGACACAGATTCACCATTTTTTGCTTTCAAAGAGCACTCTGGTTGTACTTGTTCAGAACAGACCTGTTTGTTCTTTCAGCAGTTTGTGGTACACTCAAAAATTCTCCAATATTACAATTAAAAGGCAGCAGTTTTTCTGTCTGCCTTGTTCACTGTCTAGTTTTTACACGCATATGATGCTATTGAAAAAACCATGGCTTGGGTCAGGCACACCTTAGTCATCACGGGGACATCTTTTCAATAACTGAAAGAGGTCCTTTGAGGCAGATTTTTCCAATGCAACGTGTCTTTTCATTTCTTCAGTGCTGCCTCCATGAGCACTGACTGTGGAACCAAGTACAACAGAATCCTTGACAACTCCAATCCTTTCTCCACTTATTACAATGTGCTTACTGGCCCAGTTGTGAGGATTTTTGCTTTCTTGATGTTAAGTTGCAATCCACATTGAAGGCTGTGGTCTTCCATCTTCCTCAGTGTTTCATATCCTCTTCACTCCCAGCAAGTAAGGTGATGTCATCTGCATAACACAAGTTCTTAATCCAATCCTGAAAACTCGTTCTTCATCTAATACAGGTTATGATACCTTATTTTGTCTTCTTGAGGATGAAAGTCACCAGTGCCATGAAGCCCAAGTGGATGATGGGGGATACCTGGCAATTGCTGGATGCCAATGGCCATGAGTGCAATCTCATCGACAAGTACACGTTGCTGTGTATGAACGGTGTGCCCGCACAGCAGGACTTTGTTGAGTGGAGGGCAGATGTGTGAACCCTGCTTTGCTGGACTGTCAGTGGGCTCAAGCCCAGTGCCGTCAAGTTGGATCCGACACAGAGCGACCCTATGGGCTACAAGTGAAGAGAATTTCAGGCATCTCTGAGGCCCTCCATAACATGGCCTCAAAAATTTCCAGGGAGCTCACACTTTTAAAGGTGCTAGAAGTTGCCAGGGACAAAAGAGCAGTTCACAGAGTTAAGCTCCCACAGGATCGCGCAGTGTTTCCTTCTGCTGTGCACAGGGTCACCATGAGTTGGAGCTTACCTGACAGCGCCTAATAACATAACAACATGTAACAGGAATTGATGGAATACTAACTGGGATGTTTCAATGAGCGGAAGCAGTTTTGGAAGACCTCACTTGTCTATACCCAGAAATCTGGAGGACACCTACCTGGCCAATCAACTACAAGTGACCATTTCATGCACCCATTCCAAAGAAATGTGATCTAACACAACATGAAGATTACTGAAGAACATTGTTAGAACTACATGAGTAAAATTTTGCTGAAGATCATTGTGCTGTGATTAATGACTTTTGTCGGAGGCTTTTCTAGCCACGGTCTTGTAAATCCCACCCAGGTGAGTGGGCAGAACAGTGTGACAGGGTAACTGAGGCCCACCAGGAGTATTGGTCAGTTTCTCCTTGAGAGGGAGCCCATTTTAGAACAGAGAGGATGATTCTGCCACCACCAAGGAAGAACGGCTTTGAGCTGACAGTACTTTCTTCGGACTTGGGATCACAGGGTTATAGAGCTTTTGGAAACAGGTGCTAGAGAGAGCCGAGAAGTGGTGGCAAGACAGACCTGGCAACAGGAGACACCATTATCGGTTTCCCAGTCCACAAAGACAGAAAGCTAAGTACTCTTGAGCAGTGGCTGAAAGCCAGGGAGAGCCTGCCTTTGGGAGGTAGGCAGAGTAGTTTGTGTGGAAACATACTATGGAAACCACTTTTGAGTCAACCAGCAGTGGGGAGTGAGACAGAGAGCCTGAGGGCCTCTGTAAAGGGTGACCAAAGCTATCAATAAGCAGTAAGAGAAAAAAGATCCAAGGATTTATAAAATCTTGGGACACTGAGGTAAGTACCAAACGATCATGTAAATTTCCTTGTTTGTCAGAACAAATCACATGGAACCCACTCCAGGCATCCAAAGAAAGTCCCACTTCAACCGCTACATGTCATTCCAATGAGGGCACCAGGGAGCTGTGATCAGGACCAGGGAACTGAACCAACTAACCAAGGAAACTGCATGTGCAAGACCCCATAGTAAGTCCTGCTACTAGTGCTAGAAACCCCTGTGGCAGGAACTATCGAGATCCTGTAACTACTCAGACTCCAAGTGGCCTGGTTCAGGTTTGGGGAGATCAGGCTAGCAAGTGTAGTCTCTTGATGGGCAAAAAGCTGGGCTCCCTTAGCCCTAGGCATGAGGATGTAATCTTCTTGGCCGCCGAGTTTTACTAAATGAAAGTACCTTGCAGAGACGGAATGGGTCAGTGTCCAAGAGTGAGAAGGATCCAGTACAAAGCCTATACCTACACCAAAACCAAACTCAGTATCGTCAAGTCGACTGCAACTCACAGCAACTCATGTAGGGTTCCCTATATTGTTGAGGGTAAGGGGTGGTGTCATAGTTGGTAGGGGGAGGTGATGACACAGCCCTACGTTCTGGTTGTAGGTTTACACATCAGTAAATGCTTTATGGGACCCCTCCTGAAGAATATAGTAATGGTATGGACACGGACAGAAACACAGGCTATGTCATTTCTAGGTCATCCTCCTGAGGCGATACACATGTGTGAGCACGTCACAAACTGCCAGGAGGAACTGTTTCATGGGCAATTACTTATCGGAAGCATTGACTGGGCACTGAGTGACATATGATGAGGTGGTCTGTGGTAGCGATCAGGTTCCCTAGCTTTCCCCCTTGAGGAGACATGGGCCTGAAATCTTGAAAGGAATGTTGGAAGTTGATTTGCTCTGGCCACTTCCTGCTGTTTGAGGTTATGGTCCTGTCTACCCCTCAGACTTGTGTTCCTCAAGTGCCTAGGAGAGAAAACATGGAGCCGCCTGATCTGCCACCTGTTTGGCAGATGGGTACAGGCTGGTATCCTTGTAGGACCAGGAGTTTAACTTGGAGTTGTTTTAGCCTGGAGTCACGTCTGTTATCCTAGAAGCTGGATTCAAGCTGTGCTGTATGTTGTCCTGGACCTGGATAGATTTATGAACATAAAAACAACACTGATCCTTGAGATACAGCAAGCACCTCCTTCTGCTGTTAAAAGGTTGAGACTTTTCTGCTCTGCAGGGCTACTCCCACCAGACAGTCCCCTTCTTTCTGGAGCAGAAGGAGGGCTTTCCACATCCTCTCCACTCATCTCCAAAAAGATGAGCACTTACAGTCATCTAAGGCCTTCATTAAAAGTGTAAAAAGACCACGTACAGAGTGGGAAACAAGTTTTGGCTACCACACATATGTCCGTTAGACATATGTCCTCTCTAATCTACAAAATACTGCAGAATAGCAACAAAAAGACAAGCAACCCAGTTAACAAATGGGCAAAGGACATAAACAGGCACTTCACTACAGAAGGCGTACAGGATGCTAACAGAAAATGCAAAGTCATGGTGAAGAAGCACAGAACGAGGAAAGCAACTACCAGATGGACACGGCAGCAGATGGTTAGAGACAGAATAGAGATGGCACCCAGTCAGAAGGAAGTCACCAACTCGAAGTACCAGAAGATAAGACTTATCCACTGGACGATAAGGGCCAGAACTAAGTCAATAACTTGTTTTACACATTACGATAAAAATTCAGCACTCTGGACTTGGGCTGTGCAATCTCCTCCTGAGAGTCCATGCCCATTAGTCTGCTGATGTGCTCTGACCTGATCCTGGATTTGGTCAGGTTCATCCTCAAAGCCTTGGTTGAAGTCATTGTGGCAGTGTTCTGTTGGTGCCGGAAGCCCTCATGATGTCCTGTCTGAGTACCTCTGAGACACCCTGAAATCACAGAATCCCACTCCAGACTCTGGTGACCTGCAGAGTGAGAGCACAGCAAATCATTAGCGTGAAACCTGCTTTTAGGGAAGCGGAGGTGATGACTTAGTAATACCAAGACTAACCTTGGAGTCCCGGTGCAGCCTGGTCTGAACCTGCATGTGGTTTTTAATTAATGTAACCAATGCAGCCTTTGGGGGCACTTTGGGGTGCTAGCACCTTTCCCTGTCTGTGCTGGAGTATGTGTGTTTTTAACCAAAATGTAGGAGTTAAGTGTGTTTTTAACCAAGAGATTAAATCAAGCGTAACACTAATGCCAAGCTTCACAGTCATGTATTTCCGCTTGTGGTCCCCGATACTTCCCCAGGTGCTCACGACAGTCACTGTCTCCAGAGCAGAAATGGCACCTAAGATAAAACACAGCCCGAGCCACGGGGTGTTCAGAAACCAGTTTTTGTTTTTTCCAAAGCTCAAGGTTCCCAAGGATACCCAGAGGCAGCAGCCTGTGTGAGTAACCCCAACTTTCATGAAGGCCAGAATTCAAGATTCCAGAAGAACTTTGTCTATCTCTTTCACTGTGTCCTCTTTTGGGCCACAGTCTCACTATGGATCTTTGATAAAAATCTGCAGTAAACGGTAATTCAACACTATGTGGTTTGTAAGCTATCAGTTACCTTACGGTGAAGAAGGAAGCAGAATAAAAACACTCAACAATTATATTACATCAACTGCCTGAAATAACCAATAGAGCTATGACCCTACACCCTTTGAATGAGGAAACAAATCTCAGGAAGCATTTGTTGATGTACGAGCAGTATCAGCACCCGGTTTCCATGTGCCTCGACAGTAACTGCATTCTATCAAACCTCTGATTCATGTGAATACAATACAGCAACATTTATCTATAAACCACTCCATGACAGAAGAGGAAATCTAATGTTACTCTAACTTGTAAAATCATAGCTCAAACTTCAGACACTTCTGGTTATGATACTTACAACTCTGCTAGGTTTCCCAGTAAGAATTTCTAGTCTGAGAGTTACAAATCTAACCCATTAGTTCAATAATTGAAGAGAAAGAAAAACTGCTTCCTAAATCTAGAAAATATGAGCAGTAAGCCCACAGAAGGCCATGGTATCTTTTCATTTCCTCAGTCACGTGCAGTTACTTCCTGTTCTGCCTGGTCCTACGTCAGCCGCGGTCTTCGAGCCCATCGTTTCCTTTGCACGAGCTTCCAAAATCTTGACTCCGAGTTCTCTTCACGTGTCAAATTCCCTTTTGGTTGAGATACACTGCTCAAACGTTTTCAGAAAATCAGCAAAGTGAAACCTTATCTGTAGATGACAAAACATAACATGCCCATGATTAATTTATAAAATAAATACTCCTAAGAGTCAAAGACCTGATACAAGTTCATTTCAAGCAAAATACAAAGGCCAAATCAATCTGTCAAAAAAAACTTTACAGAATATTTCTAAACATAACCATATTTTTCAATAAGTTCAGCTAGCATACACAATAATCCTGAGGCAAATACCACACAGCCAGCATACACCATAATCATTTATACATCAAGACTGTCAAGTCTCTAAATACCTAAATAGTATAAACATCAACTCATAGGTAAATAATTCAAATTTCCGGTTAGAACATTTGGTGTGACGAGGCTGAGTTAAAAAACAAATTCTAGTCAGGTTAGCAACTAAGAAATAATAATAAAATTATGACAGAATATTACACATTTGTTAGATAATGTTAGGCAAAACAGAAGGGGAAATTAGTACCATACATTTGTAACCCAACAAGAATCAGGCCCTGCTCTTCCTATTTCCCTGTTCCACATGATTTCTTAAGGAAAGCCCTCCAGCATTTTACCTTTATAAAAAGATACCTGGGATTACTCAAGAAGCTTCTGATGTGTCAGGAGTTTACTACAGGCGATCAAGAAACAATACAAAAGTTATTTAACTAAAGATCGTTCAGTAAAAAACCTTAACGTTCTCTTCTATTGTTGCAATTCCTGCAGCTTGGTATTTGACTCAGAAGTCTAATTCTAATAAGAAGACAAACATTTGCCTTTAAGGGAGTTTACATAAAGAATAATTAAACCTTTCTTCAGAAATCAGAGAAAACTTTGTTATTTTAATAACACAATTCTTCGTTTTATATTTTATCTACTATCAAAGCTCTTAAAAACCTCACAAATTAAATGGTTCAGCTTTTGTCAGACAAAGGAAACTTTTGATCATATCAAACAAGTATTTCTGAATAAATCTTGTAGCGTAGCCCTTTAAATAGCAAAGAAGAATTTACTCACTAACAGAACACATATGTATGAGTACATGTACACACACACAGACACACAAGGTCTGACAATTAAGTTCACAAACTCAACATATAAAAACTGTTACATGTGAAATTTATACGTGAATGTACATTTTCACTCAGTTATGTTAAAAAAAAAAACTGCTACATGTGATATATGTCAAGCAAACCTACAAACTTAATTGTTCTAAGTGCTACATACCTTGCTCCTGAATTATCACTATGGTTACCTTCAAAATACTCCCTTTGGGAGCTATGAACCAACACCAGCGCCTAGTCCATCCTTCAAAGTAACTTTGGAACTCTTTTACTGGAATGGCCGTCGCACACTGTGGCATAGTGGGGCAAGCTCATGAACCTAAATATATAGTTGTCTGAGTGGTTTTTAGCCAGCACACAGATAGTTGTATTGGAACACCCTCCCTGCTCACCTGATCTGGCCCCCAGTGACTTTTTTCCTTACCCACAGATAAAGGAAATATTGAAAGAAGGACATTTTGATGACAATCAGGACATCAAGAGCAACACAATGACAGCTCTGATGGCCTTTCCAGAAAAAGAGTTCTAAAACTGCTTTGAAGGGTGGACCAGGCTCTGGCATCGGTGCAGAGCTTCCCAAGGGAGTACTTTGAAGGTGACCGTAGTAATATTCAGCAATGGGCTACAAGGACCAACAACTGAGTCCATGAGGTCATCCCAAAAAAGTGCTCCAAATCTCACTGCTGAATATCACTATCATTACCTCCAAAGTACAGTTGGGGGTCCCAGCTGAAATTTGGGGTTCCCTTCATGGTCACCAATATGTTTTCATCAGACTGCGAAAAAGAATTTTTTGAGGAGGCTTGTCTGGGCCATGACAGAAATCTTTACTGGAAAATGAAAGCATCTGAAAGTGGGGTAGCAACAGCCTGGATAGCAGTCCTCTAGGTTCTGCCACTAAGTGAGTTTGGGGTTTAGTTCTTATAGGCCATATATGCCCAGGGTATAGCTGGTGCCAGCCAATCAGCGATGGGGCTCTGAAATACTTCCTGTTTTGGCAAGCAGGTACGTATCACCTGGCTGCACCCATATGCAGATTTCAAAAGGATTCTTCCCACAGGGCTTCTGGAATTGGCAGCAGGACTTACTATGTGGTGTCATACTTGGGCAGCTTCCTGCTCCCTTGGTGTGATACCCTGGTCCTGATGGGGCTCTCTGGTGCTTGCATTGGAAGGGCATACAGCAGCCACCTTTGTCTCATCTGCACATGACTGAGTTGGGTCTACACAGACATCTCGGAAAAACCAGAGACAATTGAAGCAACTCATCCCCAGGTATGGGTGGCAAAATTAAGTTGATGATCACTCTGGAATGCTCCAAGGTGTGATCAGGCTGGCCCTTCTCATCCCCAACAGTATAAATTATTAACAGGGTTAACTGGGATTATCAAAACTGTAATTGTGGAAACTGTCAAAATAAGAGGGTAGACTACGGGGGGAGATGCTCCTTGATTAGTCGAGTCCCTGATCCTAAAATTCCTTCAAGGGTTTCCTATGCTGACACCTGTGAGGCTTAGAGCAAGAGAATCAACTTCTCCCAGGTGACATACATCAGAGTTCAGAAAGGATAAAGATGAGGTGATTTTTGGAGAACGTGACAAGATTATAAGGAAACTGCAGGCCACATAAAAGGCTGGTACCTGATTAAGCTGATCCTTTGGACTCTTTGCTCTATTGATGGCCTATGGGAGGGGAGAATTGTCCTCCAAATATGGAAGAACCATGGCTACAAAAGTCAAGGGGTAGATTCTGCTGTCACTGATTACTCATGGGTGGGGCCTTTCTAATCACGGTCTTGTAACTCCCCCTCAGTTGACTTGGCAGGACTGTGAAATGGTGTGTAATTGGGGCCTACCAGGACCGTGTGATGGGTTAGTTGTGGTCAGTTTTGCCTTAAAAGTGTGACAACTGCAGAGCCCAGGAAGAGGGTGGTACTACCACCAAAAAAGAACAAACAGGATCAGAAAGAGCATCCTGTGGGCACAGGATCCCCTGCTGAGAGGCTCCTGGAAGCAGGACACAGAGAGAAAGACAGAACAGTCTGTAACTCTGAAAACTTTAAGAAGCAGGGGCGTAAAAAACCCAGTAGCAGGAGACAGCACGGTGGCCTTCCCAGCCCACAAAGATCAAGCTGAGTGCCCGTGGGCAGAGACTGAGGGCCAAAAAGAAGTGTGTCCATCAGCACAGCTTCAGAGAGACTCTCCTGATGGAAGAGATGAATCCTGAGTGTTCTTTAGCCTGAATAATAACTGTTACGTCACTCAAACACCTGATCACTGTGAATGTGGTCTGTCAGTTCTTTGTGGCTACTGCAATGAAAGACTTAACTTAGCTGTCAAGGCTGTGGGAGGGATGACAGCTGTGAGAATTGGTAAGACAGCAGAGAAAAGGGTCATATCTGACCCTGCCTCATAAGACTGAACCAGCCTTGGGATGTTGATCTCGATCCTCCTTACCCTCATGAGGTTGGTGGAGGTCAGACACTGCTCCCGTGTCATTTCACAATCACTGAAAAGTGGCTGCACCAGCATATCGACGGAATGGCCAGAAATTCACTCAGAACAGGATGCAGAATAAACGATACCACTGCTGATGTTAGAGAATCCTGGCTGAAACCAGAGAAGACCAGGAAGTTGTTTACCTGTGTTTCACCAACCATGTAAAGACAGCTATGTGGATGGTAACAAATTATGCCTAACACTGCCAAGAATGGGAATTCCAGAACACTTAACTGTGTTCATAAGAAACCTTTAAAAAGACCTAGAGGCAGACACTCAAACAGAACAATGGGATACCACACGGTATCAGGCCCGGAAAACCATGTGTCTCAGACTTGTACCCTTTCACTAATCTGAGCTGTACACTGAGGAAATAATCCAAGAAGCTGAGCTATCTGAAGAAGAACACAGCACCAGGTTTGGAGGCAGGCTCATTAACAACCCGTGATGCACCAACGACACAGCCGATCTGGGGCAAAGAGAAGAGGACTTGGAGCACATACTGATGAAGATGAGAGATCACAACGAGAAAACAGAAGCCCTCACAACTGGACCAGTAAGAAACACTTATGATGAATGGACAAACTACTCAAGTTGTCGAGCATTTGCTTGCATCCACAAACAATGTCCAAGGAAGCATCACTCAAGAAATCAAAGGATGTATCGCATTCATCAAACCTGCTGCAAAATATTTCTGTCAAGTGTGAAAAGGAAAGATATCACTGCAGGCACTAAGGCATGTCCAACTCAAGTCACAGTGTTTACAGTCACCTGATATTCATGGGAAAGCTGGACAATCAATAAGGACAACCCAAGAATAACTGATGCCTTTGAATTTTGTTGTGGCCTTAGTATACTGCATGCAGCATGGACTGCCAGAGTAACAAATAAATCTCTCTTGAAAAGAAAACAGCCAAAATGTTCATTAGAAATCGCACACACCTTGGACATGTAATGAGAACGGACCAGTCCCTGAAATAGGACACTATGCTTTTGTCAGAGGGTCTGCGAAAAACAGGAAGGCCTTCGGCAAGAGGGACACAGTGGCTGCAAAAATAGGACTGGGAGTAGGACCACGCTGTTGTGCAAAGACTTGATAGGAGCCAGAATGGATTCGACGGCACCTAACAACAACAACTCCTGGAAATGACTTTTAAGGAAGACCTTGTTATCTGGCTGTGCATGCAGACGACTGAACTGACTTGTAGAATACCTTCCACTGCACTGTGCTTTCCTGTTCCAAAAGATGACTCAGTAGTGTCCACGCATATTTATCACACATTCCCACAGTACACTGGGCTTATGAAATTGCATGTTTTCATTTCCCCCATGTGGACACTGGGGAAAGTACTCAGTCTCACATCAGTAACTACAAAGATCTTGTAGGCTCTATGGACATGCTAACCCCAAACCCAATGAAAACTACTGCCATCAAGTTGATTCCAACTCACAGGGACCCTACAGACAGAGTAGAGCTGTCCCATAGGGTTTCCAAGAGTCAGCTGGTGGATTGAAAATACTGACCCTGTGGTGAGCAGTTACGCTCTTAACCACTTCAGCACCAAGGCCCCATATGCAAACTAATCTTTAAGACAGAGTTATTTGAAAACTTGCTATAATTCTGTGGTAATAAAGAAAATGCTGCATTGACATAAAGTTGATCAAGTAAAGGATCCTTCAATAACGAGGTCCCGTTTGGACACTTCACAGAGGCTGTATTTGTAAAGCCACAACACCCACATTTACCATGTTTTTTGATTAGTCTTGACAAATAGCCATGAAACGTTACATGACCCCAAAACATGTAGAAATTAAAGATTATTATAAAAATGGGTGTTCAGTTTGCCACGTACCCTATGTCTTACGTGAAATTTATGATGTACATAATTTTCCCCAGTGTGAATAATTCAATGTTTAATCAAAAAATTGAGACAACCAGGTCTGCTGCCAATCAAACCGCCTGTGCATCAAGGAACCACACGTTCCAACGAAGACATCACCACTGTCCGTCAGAGCGCATGCAGGAATCCATCCCAGTCAATTGCTCACTGAGCACAAGAACAGGGTCCTTCAATGACCACAGTTGAGCCGATTTTGCTGGGACAAGGTAGGGAGGAGATTCCAGGTGGTATCTGCCCACCATGTACCACCAGCTCTTACAAGGTCAGGGTCTTCAACAGTGGTGGAAGCCACAGCCAAAGTAACTAGGTACCAAGCAGGGGCTCCACGCCCTCAGTGGCTTCCCTGAGGAGTCCCCATGGGGCCTGGTGCAGTGGACAGGACATGTAGGAGGGCTGGAAGAGGAACACTTACTCCTGGGATCAGGGGCTCAGGTTGGCAGGTGTTAGGGGGAGGGATTTCAGGTCAGAGGAACCAGAGCTCTCTGCCCATTTCTGAACTAGGTTGTTTTGTCCTTTTTGTTGGTGACTTTCAGGAGCTTTCTGGATATTCACTTTGGATACTGAACCCTTATCCCACAGACAGTTTCCAAATATCTTCTCCCACTCAGCAAATTTTGATAGTGTTCTCTGAGGCCCAGACATAATCATTTTGTTGAAGTCCCCCTTAGACCTGTGTTTTCTGTGTTACTCATTTCTTGGTGTATCTAAGAATCTACCTATGAATCAGGCACTGAAAACCCTAGGGAGCACAGGTGTCCTCTGACACACACAGGGTCACTATGGTCAGAATGTCCTGGATGGTGACTGGTTTCTTTTCTCACCTTCTCTCTGCTCCGTGTGTCCTCTCTCCCACTAAAGGTAAGTCTGTGTGACTCACTACAATTCCAGGTGGTGGGAGGAGGAGCATATAATGTCATGGCCAAAAAAGCTGTGAATTCTCTGCCTTGTTGTCAGTAGCTGTATTGTGGGTTCAGCCCACCATTGTGTATCTGTTAATTTGACACTAGTTTCTGGATGTTGTCGATGTCAACAGTTAAGGAGCAAGGGTCATCTCTGAGTGTGAGGTTTATGGAGGAAGCTGGCCAGGAGAGGGCATGGACCATGTACTGAAGTTAGGATGCCAGAGCAAGTTAAACAGAGTTAGTGGATTGATGTACTTTTAGAGTAGATGTCAACTGTATTATATACTTTATTGTTTTCTGTCTCTGATTCCTGTTTTCGGTAGGGGACCACCTGCTCTATCATCCCTGCGCTAGGAGAAATTCTTATACCACAACCATTACAGGAAATATAATGTGCATCATCTGCAATCAGTCTGATGAAAAAGGACAAGTACTGTATGAGATCACTACCATAAGGACTTCAGAAAAGGTTAAAGCACAGAAGATAATAATCTTTGATGGTTACAAGGGTGGGGCGGGAAGGAAAGGGGTATTCATAGATTAGACAGCAGACAGGAATTAGGTTAGGTAAAGGGAATGACAGCATACAGTGGAAGGGAGGTTAGCACAACTGGATCATACCAAAACCTAAAAGGTTTTCAAAATGAAACCCAATGTTTTGAAGGACAGAGCAGCAGGAACAGCCACCTGGGGACCACAGTTTCTGGGGATATCTAGGCTAATTAGCACAATTAAGCTGTTTCAAGAAAATGTTCTGCATACCACTTTGGTGACTGGCATCTGGCCTCTTCAAAACTACCAAGTGTCCATCTAGGTGGCATCAACTGGTCCAATCCACCTGGAGCAGTGGTGAATAAAGGACATCAAAGAAAAGCAGAAAACACAAACCCAGCATACAGAAGGGACGACGTGATCCAGAGACTTCAACAGCATGAGAGAGGAGAACTGGATGGTACTGGGCCACCACCAGTGGCTGCACTGACATGGAACACAAGGTAAAGTCCCTGATGTAGCAGGAGGAAGACGGGTGTGCAAATAAGAACTCTACTAAAACACCACATGCTATCAAAACGTCTACATTTGATGGTCTGTCAGACAGAGGGTTCACTCAAGATATGGCCCCTACACTCTCTGTTAGCGCAGAGCCAAAAGAGGACCAAAGACAACTCTTCAGACAAAGACTGGACTGTAAGACACACAGTGATGCTGGCAAAGAGGGTGCGTCTTGGCTTAAACATACACACAAGGTTGGCTGAGCAGTTCCTCTCCAGAGGTGAGAGGACAGTGCAGGGGGACAGGAGTTAGTTGAATGGATATGGGAAATACAGGGTGGAAAGAAAGAGTGTGCTGTCACAGGCTGGTGGGGGTGAGAGCGGTTAGGCTTGCCCAGTAATGTGTGCTTGGGGTTTTACACGGCACATTGATTTGGATTGTATACTTTTACTTACAGGACAATAAGAGAGTTAAAAAGAGAGAGACAGAGTGAATACCAAAGCAGAGAGATCTTACAAGCAATAAGAAAGAACAGCCAGGAGCAGAGAACCGTCCTCAGAACCTGGGATCTTAGCACTAAGGATCCCGTGGAAATGCGAGACAGAAAGATCAGGAAGTTTGGGCAGAGAAACAACAGTAGGAGACCGTTGTGGGCTCTCTGGCCCAGAGAGGAAGAAAGCTTGCTGGTGGAGTAGGGTGCCTCTGGCAATCATCAGCACCTAAGTTCTGTGTGGGAGGCAATGAATTACTGAAACCAGTAGAGGAAGTACAGAGTGCCGCGAACGGACAGGTGGTGTCAGAACTGGCCAAGACGGATGAGAGAAGAGACAAATCTGAATTCTGCCTCACAGTCATGTTCTGAACCACTAACATCTATTTGATCACATCCATTACTTTCCTGATCCACAACCAAACTGTATCTAAGCCTCCTCACATTCTTCCTGACTTTCTTCCTAACAAGCACCCACCTGATGTCCTTCATTCACTGTTGACATCTCCAAAAATCTATCTGGAGCCCAGGAACTGGAGTGTTCTATTTTAAATCTCAGATACACTCTGCCCTATCTCTGCTGAATACCCAACAGTGCCTGTCTACTGGCCTTCAAAAAACGCAGAGTCGTCAGCCCAGTTCTAAAGGACCTGCCTGCCATGGCCTCCTCCAACGAGGCTCACACCACCCCCAAATCCCAACGCATGGTTTCTTTTTGCTGCTTCGGTAATCCCTGACTTTCATTAAGGAATGCAGATACTGAGTGCTCTGCTCCCTCAGGGATTTACACACTAATATTTCCCAAATGATTCTTTCCACCCTGATCCATCTCAGATGTCATCAGCTCTACTCAACCATGTATGGAGCTGAGTCTAACTAATTTTTTGACTCTTTCCTTAAATAATCTGCAATCTATCCTGACTCTCAGGATAGGTCCTTTTAGTAAAGCTATTAGATGTCCCTGGTTTTTCATTATTTATTTAAAACTGTCTTCCATGTGAGACTGTAAACCTATGGGCAGACTCTCTCTGTATTGTTTTCTTGTTCTTTCTGGCCTGTGTCACTGATGGTTAAGGACACACACAGATTATCACCTGCTGTATGTACTCTTAGGAAACCCTGGTGGCACAGTGCTTCAGTGCTACATCAACTAACCAAAAAGTTGGCAGGTCAATCCCACCAGGTGCTCCTTGGAAACTTTATGGAGCCATTCGACCCTGGTCTACAGGGTCACTATGAGACAGCATTGACTCGATGGCAATAAGTTCAGGCTCTTTGGGCATACACTCTTGAGCAGTACTATGCAAATGGAAGTTTCACTGAAGGCACATAGGTTCTCTTTCTCAACAGTGCACAAAGGTAGACACTTGCCCTATGTGGCTACCAAGCACTTGAACTCCACTCGTTCTTCTGAATCAAAAGGGTGTGAAAGTTGCCATCATCACAACGGAGAACTTGAGAGCTTGGTTCCTGCAAACCTGTAACACAGGATATACAGAGCTTGGAAAGGGAACACTCAGTCCAGCTGGGTTGTGTTTACATTATGAAAGTCTACCTCAACTGGCAGGAGGGGCACTATCAGAGAAGGTGACATCTGAAGTGAGTCCATGAGATGCCTAAGGTTACAATGTTTTCTTCAATCAGAGGAAATACCTAGTGCAAAGGGTGAAAGGCAAAGAAAATCTTCACCTCAGTGAAAAGTCTTAAAAAGTGTACTGTGCCTCATGACACGGGGCCTCTGGATTTCACCCCAAACAGCATTTCTACCAGCATTTTACCAAGCATCAGTTTCCTTTACAGAGATAGATACCTTAAGGAGGAAAGAGCCTCTCTTCTTCCCAAGATCCCAGTTGGACTGCAGATATTATTTAGAGGAGGAACAATCAGCTAATACTCGACAACACATCTTCTGGATCCAGTCTCAAGGTGTTCTTAGGGTGGGGTAGAGCCACAGAGAGACCAAGTGGGATGCTGCTCCCAAAACACCTAAAGTGTGGAAGCGGTTTTAGAATTTGGTAATGCTTACAGCCTGGGAGACTTTGTGTGTGCCTAACAGGAAAAGCCTAGATTGTCAAAGACAAAGCTGACGAGGCTCCAAAGGAAGTCAGGACGGCCATACGTCAATTCTCTCTCAGTTGTAGAGAACACACAGGATGCCAGCAAGAGAACGCTGCTAGAAAGATGCATGTTAAATGGGCTTCTGGTGAGGCTTTAAAAGAAGATGACAAACACAGGGTTGGTCAGTGGAAGAAAGCAGATGCTTTTTACACACGAAGAACTCGTCTGAATTACCTTCCAAAGTTTGGTGGCAGGCAAACTTTTAAGTGATGGATTTCCATAATTAGCTGAGGAGGTTTCTCAGGAAGATCATAAAAGAGCAGCGTGGGATCTCCTTGATGCCTAGAGTGAAAAAGTAAGGAGAAAGAAATGGACTTAAAAATGAACTGTGCAAAATTAAAACAAAACTTAAAGACATGGAAACTTCTGCTATACAAAGGACATGTAGTCTAGAATTTTCACCAAGCATACGGCTGCACCATCTTTTGTAAAAGAGATTAAGCCAGTCACTGATGACTCTAACCAACTACCAGAGCAGCAAAGTCATCAGATAAGGCAGAAGGGGACAGAGAAGGAACAAATGGAAACAACACTGTCTGTCTCTTTGAGTTGCATAGACAGCGAACTGGTCAAAGGAGCTACAACTCTTGACTTTCAGGAAAAGCACAGGGCCATGCTTGGAGCATTCCAAACATCAGCAGACATGCTGGAAGGAGCACGGGAAACAGGCAGGGCCACCTCAGCTTCACAGTATAGAGTTGCAGCCTTTGTTATAGTTACCTAGTGCAGCTTTAATGAAAATACCACAAGCAGATGGCTTTAAAAAAGAATTTTGCTTTAGATTTTTATTATGATTAAGTACACAATCCAAGTCAATTTTGCACACCCGCCTCTGTACAACGCTATCTGCTCTGCCTACCCTGTGACAGCACACTCCTCCTTCTCACTCTTTACTACTAGTATTCTCCCAGTGAGCACCTGTCCCCTCCTCTCCACCTTTTCCTCTCTCCTCTACAAAGAAATCGGCAGTGCAGCCTTCTAGAAATGGGTAACACCATAAAGTGCACACACCACATGCTCACTCTGTGTCCCCAAATCCAGTCCATTCTTAGTCTGAAGTGTTGACCTCAGTGCTGGTCTCAGGTCTGAGGCAGCAGCAAGTCTAGGGACCATGTTTCCAGGGGACCCTCCAGGTTTTCAGACCATCTCTTCTGGTGTTTTAGTAGAGCTCTTCACCTGCACATCTCTTTTTCTCCTTTATGTCAGGGACTCTATATCGTGTTTCCTATCAAGAAAAATTTTATTGGTCACATCCAGTAAGTTAAAAGATCAAATTCATGGTGACAGCTCCTGCGGGAGGCTTTCTCTGCAGGCACTGGAGGAAGCTCCTCGTCCTCAATGTCCCCCTGGACTGGAGGCTTCTGAGGCACAGGGACCCTGGGCTTTTCCAAAGGATGCGCTCAGCTCCTGCCACTGCTTTTTGGTGGCATGAGGTCCTCAAATCTTAGCTTGCCTTCCTTCCTGTTATGTTCCAAGAGGCCACATCAAGCCACAAGACAATCCCACACATTAAGTTCTGCCCCACCAACTCAACTGTAGCCCATCCATCCTAATTAACATCAGAGAGACAGGGTCTACAACAGGAAAGACATTACACAATACCGGGAATCATGGCCTAGCTAAATGGCTACACAGATTTCGGGAGGAACACAATTCAATCCATGACAGCCTTCTAGGTTTTAAAGAGTCAGATCTTCATCCACTCAGTTCTGGGGGATGGGATCACTGCCCAAAGCTGAGGTGACAAGCTGCCATGCCCAGAGGGCCTTCTGGAGCTCAAGGCATGAAGCTGCCACTGACATGGACCAGGAGAATAGGATCCCTCAAACCAAGGGGCTTCAGGTGCCATCCTAGTGGGCCTGGAAGGTGCAGCTGAATCCCAGAGCCTAGGGTCCTCCACTGAGAATCCAGAGAGCATGTCCCACACTGCCAGAGTCCACAAGACAGGAATAATTTCCAGATGGTACCAAAAAGCACAGGATTATTTTATAGCTTCGACAGCTAACATAAATTGTTCTGCTGGATTTTGAACTTGCTTGGTGCCCGCTATCCTTTTTTTTCCTTCAATTTCCCCCATTTGGAAGGGAAATGTTTACCTTGTGCCTGTGGCACCACTGTACTTCAGAAACAGTCTTTTAGATTCCATAGGCCTACAGATTCAGAATTTGGCACCTGATAAAATAGTCCTAAAGTCTCAATTATGTTTGATAGACATGATTCAGAAGATGCGATTCTGGTCTTGGAGTTGATTTAAGATGACTCAGATAATGTGATGGGGTGATTCTGTTTTGTATGTTTCAAGGACATGAATTTGGAGGCCAATGTGTGGAAGCAAACACTGATGGCATAGTGGTTAAGCGCTATGGCTGCTAACCAAACACTGAGCAGTTGAAATGCACCAGGCACTCCTCATAAGCTCTACAGGTCAGTTCTACTCTGCCCTATAGGGTCACTATGTGTTGGAATTGACTCCATGGCAGAGGTTTTGTAAGAGTGGAATCTTATGGACTGAATGTGTTGCCCCCAAATCTGTGTTGTCAATCCTAGCCTCTATGCTATGGTTATAAGCCTATCTGGGAATGGGTGGTCTTAGTTATGTGAATGATGCAGGATTAGTGTAGGGCATTATCCTGAGTCAATCTTTTTTGAGATATTAAAGGGATTAAATGAGCCAGCCAGAAATCAGAAATGGGGAAACGAGGTACCAAGCCACGTGAAGATCACCCAAGGACAGAAGTTCAAAGAAACAAAGACCAGAGCATGCACGTAGTCTTCTCCTAGAGCACCCATCAAAACTCAGACTTGAGTTGCCTAAATGGTAAGAAAAGAAATGTGTTTGTTCAAGCAACCCAGTTTGCTCTGTCTGTCACAGCAGTACTAGAGAACTAAAGGGACCCTAGTGGCACAGTGGGTAAGGGCTCAGCTGCCAATCATAAAGTCAGCAGTTCAAATTCACCAGCAGCTCCTTGGCAACCCTACGGGGCAGTTCTACTCTGTCTTACAGAATCCCTACAAGATGGTAGCTACTCAAGGGCACTCAACAAGGACAACTAACTGAATAAAATACTTTTGTAGCAAGGTTCACAGGAGTACTATTCAGAAGGGCTGAACAGTGGAAATAACTCAAATTCCCATCTGCAGATGCATGGATAAACAGTAAGTCCATATAATGGAGTACTATCCAGTCATAAAAAGAAATGAAGTTTTCATAAATGCTACAACATGAACCTTGAAAATACTAAATGAAATGAGTCAGACACAAAACGACAAATATTTTATGAACTTACTTGCATGAAATACCTAGAATAGGCAAGTGTATAGAGACTGAAGTTTATTAGTGGACAAACCAAACCCACTGCCGTCGAGTCAGGTCTGATTCATAGCGACCCTATAGATCAGAGCACAACTGTCCCCCGGAGTTTCCAAGGAGCGCCTGGTGGATGTGATCTGCCGACCTCTTGGTTAGCAGATGTAGCACATGACACCACCAGGGTTTCTTTATTTTAGTAGTTACCGGGGGCTAAATGGAGGGAGGAAGTGGAGTTATAGCTGCAGCAGAAACCGGTTTCTGCTGAGGGTGATGGAAAAGTCTGGACACTGGTAGTGGCGATGGTTGTACACACAGCCAGAGTTAATGTTACTAAACAGGGAAAAAAACTTAAAAAGGAAAAAAATGTTACATTTATTTTACCAAACACATACAAATGCAAATTAGAGTGACATGAACATTAAGACACGATCAAATAAATAAATAAAGCAACTTAGTGTCTTGGACTCAGTGTGTTAAGCAAAATGGGGAGAATTTAGATACTACGGCAACAAAGAGAGGAAACTGGGTATTTCCAGATTTTCATGCCCACCTTAGGCTGTACTCACCTATGAGAAACTATAGCGTGCAAATGCACTCCACAAGGTCATCAAACCTTGGTCACCTTCTTAATGTGAAAAAAAGAACTACTTCTAGGGTAAGAAAAAAAACCCAAAAACCTGAGAGTTGTAATTTTACACAGGTTAAAACAAAAAAGAGACTACGTTAACGGCATTTGAGTTAGCAATCATTTCACAAACTTGACACTTAAGACACTTCACCCATTTGAAATAAAATATATAGTTGCTCCTGGACCTTCTGGTGTTAGTTACCGTGGAGCGGATTTCAACTGATGGTCACTGCATGTGTGCAGAGGACAACTTCTCCACATGGTTTTCAAGGCTGGGACCTTTGGTAACAGATCATCAGGCTTCTCTTCCAAGACATAGCTGGGTGGGTTTGAAGTCATGACCTTTCAGCTAGTAATCTTAACCATTTACGCCTTCCAGGGACTCCCTACTTGGCTTTTTATGATCTATATTTTCTCCTATTTTCTTATACTTACATTCCATAGATTGGAGAAATGTGTTTAGGACCTTCATTCTACATTACATTTAGTTTCAAGGGAAACATATTCTCTAGTCATACTACAGATGCCACACATTCTTTACTCAATTTAAGTGTTACTTCTTTATGTTCAAAACTCTAAATTACAATTCTCTAGAAGTTGCACATTTCCCATTTATTTAAGGAAGGACTGTGTAAAATAATTATTACAAATGATGAGGTAACATTTGCAGTGATGCGGCATGGCTGCCAAAGAATAAGTGAATCCGTCTCAGAAGTAAACCTGAATGCTCCCTAGATGCAAAGATGACAAGACTGTATCTCACATAGTTTGGCCATGTTATCATGAGGGATGAGTCCCTACAGAAGACCATCATGCTTGGTAAACTACAGAGAGATGGCTTGATACAATAACTACAATTAATGCAAGCATAAAAAAATGATTTGATAAAGCCACAGGCCAGTCAACATCTTGTCCTATTGTACACGGGGTCACTAGGGGTTGTAACTCAAGAGACAGTAATGTAATAATGTGTGACTGACCCTCGAGGATCTACTCAAGTATTGTGATTTGTTCTGAGGTTGAACCACTGACCTTTCAATCAGCAGCTGAGTGCATCACCATAGCGCACCACCAACAGTCCTCTTTATAACATATGCCTCCCATTTGGCCCTCATTGTTACATTCACTATTATGAACCTGGCAATATGACTGCCTTTGGCTCCAAGAAGCCTTCAACCTCATAGCAAAAACTATGGCTGAATCACCTGGATCTAAGCTGGCTCAGATCCTGTCTCAGCTAACCACTAAATTCTCTGACAATCACTGGGTGTTTGATCTTGATAAATCCCTCATCGGCCACATTACACTGTATCTGCAGACCACGTAGGAATGGCCATATTGTTTGTCACATAATCATGATGAAAATATGTGCTTTATAGTCACAGAAATGCTAGGAAACGTGCCTGTTATTTGCCTCCTGACTTTGGGATAAATTTGAGACAGATATGGGGAAAGACGTAGCAGTCGGCTTCCAGAAAGATTACAGCCTTCCAAACCCTATGGGGCAGGCCACACGGTCGCTACGAATCCAACCTGACTTCAGGGCAATCTTTTTATAAAATGTTTCTAAATCCACTTACTAATTTTCAACTCATGGTTTAAATTCATATCTTAAACTCCTATAGCCATTGAAAAAAACAGATACATACAAACCTCATCATCATCTTATTTTGTGTATGAACAGCAACACTCAGAGCGCTACCGCACACCAGACAGGGTGGGCGCAGGGTATTCAGAGTCCGGCCAACCAGCCTGAGCTTCCCGACTGTGTTTTTCAAAAAACGTCCAAGTTGATTCTACTGACCCGAAAAACCACTTTTCCTGAGCGCAGTCCCATGAGTTTACGCGTTACTGCACCCAGAGACACTGCACCATCCACCTACCACGCATCCAGCCTGTGGTAGTTAAGACAGCGGGTGTGCCCAGTAGCCTGGGAGCCACAAGGCGGCCGTTGAAGAAAGACGTTGGAGGGAGCTCCCCCAATGGAACACGCACCCTCCAGACACCTTTTCCCCTCTACACAGTCCAGCTAATGGCATGGCCCATGGCTCTCGAAGGGCAGAGAAACCAGTAATGTGTAAGACAGCAGGAGCACAGCCTTCAGCTCCGTGGGCTGTACTTGCTTCTGGACCAAGCAAAACACACACAGACCCAAAACCTCCCTCACACAAAATCTGCGGCTAGATCCAGCATGGCTGCCGGGCCGCAGATTAGCCCTTCCGCTTCCGGTTTTTGGCAATCCTGTCCTGCAACCTCATGGGCTCAGGACCCAGGCACAGAGGGCTCCACCTAGTGGCCGTGGAGTTCAGTGCCTTTCCCTTGGACTAAGGATCCACCTGCTGACGGCTTGACTGCCTCTGGAAACAAAAGCCTGAGTGTTCTGAAATGCCCACAACTTAAAGACAATTCAGAAGGCAAAGATTTCTAATATGCCCGGGTAGCAAAGGAAGATGTATTTGCATACTTCTCCATTTGACAGTTAATATCTACCCCTCATATATATTTGCCAGTCTTTAAAATTGTTCTAAGTGCCTCCTTTGGCTTCTCTTTCATGGTTTGTCTTCTCTTGCATACCAGGTGTCTTTCCTTAGGAACAGGCCACTTACTCTGCAAACCCAGTCTGAATGCTGCAAGAGCTGAGGACAACTAAGATGGGTAATTTCCAGGACGAGAGGCAGGTAAGCACTGTTCTTTCTGAGATTAGAATTGCCACCCCTGCTCTTCTTTGTTCATTGTTAGCTTGATATATATTCTTCCATCCTTTAATTTTCAGTTTGTTCCTGTCTTTAGGTCTCAAGTGAGTTTCTTGTGGACAACATATGGATGGGTTGTGTCTTTTGATCCAAGATGACACTCGGTGTCTCTTTACTGGAGCATTCAGTCTATTCACATTCAATGTAATTATTGATAGGTATGTGTTCACTGCTGCCATTGTGGTATGTTTATTTTTATGTCGATGTTTTCTCTGTTGTTCTTATTAGTCTGTTCTGGGACACTCTTTTGTGAGTTGATTTTTCACCTTTTTCAGAGCTGGTTTTATAGTTGTTGAGACTCGTGTGTTAGATTTCTTGAAATGGTAGGATACATCTTTGTTGTGCTTTACAGCTGTCTCTATGAACCCCCTTAATAAACTATTTATAAACCCAATTTTAATTACTACCAGTCTGGTCATCTTCCTCTCCATCTGGAAGGACTATAACGACTGTAGTACATCCCTCTTTTTATTATGATGACACCATAGTTTTCATGATGATCACTAGATTGCTTCTTTCCAAATCAAAGCTGTGATTTACTTTGGAGCCTTCCCTAAATGAGTAGAGTATTGAGTAGTGTGTCGTTCTAAAATATAAAGTTAATGGTTTCGTTCTTCTAAGCCAAAGCCAAGAACTTCTTTCAGTATTTCTTGTAGTTTGGGTTTGGTTTTTACAAAGTTTCTTGAGTTTCTGTTTATCTGGGAATGTTTAATTTCATTTTCGTATTTGAAAGATAGTTTTGCAGGATATATAATTCTCGGTTGGAAGTTGTTCTCCTTCAAGATTTTGAATGTGTCATGCCACTGTCTCCATGCCAGCATGGTTTCTGCTGAGAAATCTGACGAGAGCCTACAGAGTTTCCCTCTGAATGTTAGCTTTGCCTTGAGTCTTGCTGCCTTTAAGAGTTGCTGCTTATGTTTCATTTTGTTAAGCTTGATTATAATATGTCTTGGAGTCTTTCTTTTGAGATCTATATTGGGTGGCGTACGATATGCATCTGAGATGTCTATATTCTCTTCCTTCATGATTTCTGGGAAGTTTTCTTTCAGCAACTCAGCAACAATACTCTCTGTGTTCTCAGATGTCTCACCCTGTTCACGGACTCCAATTAATCGAAGGTTGTTCCTCTTAATAGAGTCCCACATGCTTCTTAATGTTTCTTCATTTTTCTTGTTTCTTTTTTCTGATTTCTGCTCATAGACAGTGGCATCAGTAGCTCTGTCTTCCAAGTCAGAAATTCTTTTTTCCATTTGTTCCATTCTGTTTTCTTGGCTTTGCATGGAAGTTTCTATGTCTTTGATTTTCTTCTTGATCTGCTGGATTTCAGAGTACTGGTGTTCCATCAGATCGAACAACTTGCTTAATTTTTCATTTTGTTCTGCTGCATTTTGCATAAGGTCTAGAAGGGCTCTGTATATAATCAATTTGTATTCACTTCCTGATGCTTTCATAAAAGTGTCTTCATCTGGAAAACCCCTTGGTTGCTTTGTTTGGGAGCCTTCTGAAGCCATGAGTGATTGCTTGTATGCCACAACTGTCTGTTGCTTTTTGGGTCCTATGTGAGTATATAGAGGCTGGAAGAGGTACTGTGAGGATGGATTGCAGATGTTTCTCTAGGCTGTCTTCAAATGTAAAGCAAAAGGTATCTGACCAGTTCACAAGTCAGTTAGGTTTTCAGGTGTAGAGGTCCCTCTTCTCATCCGACAAAGTAAGCACCACTGTATCCAACCCCAGATGATAACAAACTAGCTCCGAATACAGCAATGCTACTGCTCTGTTGGCCTCTACTGACAGGGCCTAGCCTTATCCAACACTGCGTCGAGTACTGGTTTTGTGATAGAAAAGCGCTCTCCTGTGGGCAGGGTCTGGCTCCCAAGCTAAGAATTAGGTCCAGCTGTGGCCACCATACCTAAGATGGCGTCCTCCACACAGGCAGCAGACAGAGGGGCTAAAGGTGCCGAGAGGTAGTCATTCCTCTCCTTCTGTTGCAGGGCCCCCAACGTAGGCAGCACTGTGCAAAATCACTACTTTTCTGATGGAGAAGCACTGTCCCGTTTGCAGGCGCTGGCTCCCAGGCTAAGAACGAGGTCCCGCTAAAATCTCGGTACCAACATGGCGTCCCGCACCCTGACCGGGGAGCTCCGCACAAACCCGCTGAGGCAGCTACAATACGAAAGGCTCAAAGTGTCTAGATTAACAGAGTCCCGAGCCTGGCTCTCAGAACATGGGAATTTCGCCTGCCTATGCCCCCAGCAGCGTGTCTGAGTTAAGCTGCCGGGCAAGACCCAGCTCCGCCCGCCAGCCGAGACCGAGGAAAAAAAAGTCAAAACGGTGCGTTTACCTTCCGTCCGTGAGAGGCGAGGCTAGCAGGGAGTGGGAGTCAGCGAAAGAGAGGAGGCTTTTCGCTGAGTGGTATGAAGTTCCAATTAACAGCTCTGTGCCGTGTCCTGAGGCTGATTAGGTGCTCAGAAGGCTCTGTTTGATTGTCAATTCAGGTCTTGGTTTCCAGAGGGATAGAAGGAGACGTGGGCTTAGTCGGCCATCTTGACTCCAACCCCCAGCACTGTTCTTTCTAATGGTAAAAGGTGAAGTTCTTTTGAAAATGACTACTACAAACAAATTTTCCTTTTTTCTCAGGTACACACATGTATAACAAGTTCATAATGTGCATTCATCTGAAGTGGTCAACGCCTCAGTCTTGACATTTGGATACATACTTACATAACCTCATCTAACATCAAGGGCCCATTTTGTGGGAACTTGCATAAAATGGGAATTCCAGAACAATTGTGCTCTTAAGGAATCTGGATATGGATCAAGAGGCAGTCATGCAGACACAACAAGGGGACACTGCATGGTTCAAAGTCAGGAAAGATGTGTGTCAGAGTTGTATGTTTTCATCATACCTTTTTAATGTGTATATCTAGCAAATAATCTGAGAAGCTGGTTTCAACAAAGAAGAACAAGGGATCAGGACTGGACGACGACTCACTAACCTTCATTACACAGGCAAGCACCTTATTTGCGGGAAGTGAAGAAGATTTGAAGTACTCACTGATGAAGAACAAGGACCACAGCCTTCAGGATGGATTGCACCTGGTCACAGATTGACTGTGTTCCCTCAACAATCTGTGGCAGTTTGGCTGTGCCATAACTCCTGGTATTGTGTGATCTGCCTCCATGTTCCTGCCTCTATGATATTCATAAGGGTGGATGGGGAGCAGCTGTGTTAGCAGAGCAAGATTCAATGTGTAAGTTGGTTTTGTGCCTTGAGGTGCTCTCTTGAGATATAAAGGAAAAAAATCCAGCAGAGAGAATTGGGAACCTCACACCATCAAGAAAGCAGCACAGGGAGAAGAGTGTGTCCTTCAGACCCGAGGTTCCTGCACCAAGATGCTCCCCAACCAAAGACTGACGCAACACAAGAACTTTACTCCAGAGCCGACAGAGGGAAAGCCCTTTCCCTGAATGTGGCCTTGTAACTGACTGGACTGTGTAAGAATGAACTTTTCTCTTTGAAAGCCATCCACTTTGTGGTATTTCTGTTAGCAAAGCACTAGCTGACTAAAACACCAACATCAAGAAAACAAAAATCCTCGCAACTGGACCAGTAAGCAACATTGTGATAAATGGAGAAAGCACTGAGGTTGTCACAGATTTCATTGTACCTTAGCTTTTTCTTCTTCTTTCCCAAGTTCCACAGCTTGGTTGTGGACTCAGGAATCCTATTCTAATGAGAGGCCAAACCTTTGCCTTTAAGGGAGAGTATATACATAAAGAATAAATTAAACCTTTACTCAGAAATCAGAAAAAAATTTGTTATTTTAAAAAGGAAAACACCAATGTTTTGTTTTATATGGTATCTAATATTAAAGCTCCTCAAAATCTCAAGAATTGATAAACTTTTGTCTGACATATGACACTTCAGACCAGATCAAATAAATATTTTTCAATAAATCTTATAGTGTAGTACCCCTTTAAATAGCAAAAATGAACTTACCCGTCAACCCACAGAAAAATGACACGAACTATAAAATGTAAAATCATACTTGTAGACACAGGAGACTAAATAGGCAGCTCCTGCCTGGAGGTGGGATGAGAAGGCAGAAAGGAACAGGAGCTGTCTGAATGGAAAGGAAGGGTATGCTATCACATTAGAGGGATTGCAACGAGGGCCATATTAACAATATGTGTCTAAATTTATGTATGCGAAAGCAACTTGAGTGGTCAACTTTTAAACAAAGCATTATACTACAGCATGAAAAAAAAAGCGACATGGAAAGCAAAGGTATATGAAGTGAAAGTATGACAAATATCTATTAATTTAAGACCAGTAATTTACCTGAAAGGTTTTGGACATTATGTTAAGTCTGTAATTGAAACATAGTTTGTCTCAACAGTCCAGGTTTGCACTCAACTTTTCCTAGGTCCCATATTTTGCCCAGTCTAGGTTCTATCAACTGCCTTTGGAAATCACAGTCTCTCTGGTCAGCTGGTCAGGGTCGAAACATTTTTACAGGCCATTTCAGATGTGTCTCAAGCTTCCCATGCAACAAAGACAACTTGTTTACAGTTCTTTCACAATTTCGATACACCCAATTTCAGATAATTATAATCCAGTGCCGTTGAATCAATTCTGACTCATAAAGACTCTATAGGACAGAGGAGAACTGCTCCATAGAGTTTCCAAGGAGCACCTCGTGGATTAGAACTGCCCGTCTCCTGGTTAGCAGAGTAGCACTAAACCACTATGCCACCAGAGTTTCCTCGGATAATTATAGACAGTAGCAATTCTTGTTGGTACTTATCTTAAAAATGTCTCCACCTAGTTGGAAAGGTCTTTCAGAAGCTGTTCTGGAGCTATAGCACTTCAGAGGCTGGAGAACAGGGAGCGGTGATCTTGCCCTGCCCTCATTCCTTTGACTCATAAAAGATACACGTGAGTTTTGAAGAGCAAAAGATAATTTATTTCCCTTTTATGAAACTATTACTTAAGACAAACATACCTTTTATCTTGTCTAGGACCTTCAGCCAAGGTCTGTAAGTTGGTCTTTGCAGTTCAGTCACAGTTATTTTCTTGATCTACTCAAAAATTCTGCTTTCTTAGCCACCTCAGTCGGAAACCCTGGTGGCCATACTGGGTTAAGTGCAGCATTGGCTAACTGAAAGGTCACCAGTTGGAATCCACCAGGCGCTCCCTGGAAACTCTATGGGGCAGTTTTACTCTGACCTCTAGGGTCACTAGCAGTTGGACCTGACTCGACAGCAGTGGGTTTTTATCCACCTCAATTAGCTTAGCCAAGATACTCCCCACGCTGAGGAGGAGGATTTGGGCATGAAAGATTTCTTCGACATGTGGAACTAGCTGTCAGTCTCCAAGAATTTGAACCAGAAATATCCTAAAATCAGACTGGGGGTGTGGGGGGACTCTGCTACAAGTAAAGCTTATACTGGCTATGACTCGACAAGACACGGAAGTCTCAACAAGACATATAAGACAACACTTAACAGAAAAACATTTCTTCACAAAAATAGAGACAGTGCACATGATAATAGGAAAAATAAAACCAAGTCTGGGGTTAAATTGGCCCCATTTGCAACCCAAGGTCAAACTTTTGGAGCTTTCCACACACAACAAACACTGCCTACCTCACTAACACAATCTTTCAAAACTTCTCACAGAAAATTACAAACCAGGGGTCTCTGCACCTGAATACAAACTTGACCAAAATACTGAGTGGCTGAAAAATAGGTTTCTGGACAGAAGGCCAGTATGAAAAGTAAAGCTGGTCGGGCAGAAAAAGTTTAAAAGAAGTTCTCTGGCTCTAGCCAAGGGCCCAGGAGGTGGAGGGGTGACCCACGCAACCAGAAACCAAGGTGGGGTCACAACGAATGGTGGAAGATGGAGTCTCCACCAAGTGCAGAAAAATGAGAGGCGTCAGTCTTGGTAGCTGCTTATTTCTTCACTGCGGGCAAGTGAACATCTCCAGGACAGACACAAATGGTGTCAATCAGAGGTGAGGACAGAGATGAGAGAAAAGGAATGGTCCAAGAAGACAGAGTACCAGCAGATTCTTTTCTCCAGAATGAGGCAACAGTAGCCAAGAATCGAGTAGGGTAAGGGGGATCTGACCCCACCCACAAGGCTTGATGGATGTCTTCTGCCTGTTATCAAAAGTCTAGGCCTTCCAGGACTTTTCCCTAGGACTTACTGCAAAATTCAAACCCAAAGACAAAGCGGGCCAAGACAATTGAGGGTTATCAGTTCCCAGCCCTCTATTCAAAAGGAGAGGCCACAAACCCAACACATGTATCCAGAACTTTCTAAAGAGAAGACCAAACACAAGGGAAAAGGGGGGAATAGTTGTACTGTGGAGGAAGGAGAGAGAGGTAAGTTTAAGAAGCAGAGAAGAAAAATTTTCTTGTTCCTTTACCTGTCCATAACCCGGAGTAGTCACACATCTTTGGACAAGGCTTGTAGTCACAATTGTCTGGCGGCTGCTTGTCTGGTCATTTCAGTAAGGTAGCTTGTCCACATCCATCCTTCAGGGTCAGGGGTCTTTCATTGTGGACACAGGGAAGCTTAAATATGATAAATCTGGAATGATGCTTGCATCCACAACGGAAGTTCATGATTACAAAGAAAAATGTTCAGACTAAACTTGAGGCCAGGTGGAGCCATCCAAAGGATATCAATCAGACAGGAATCACATGGACATAGATGGACCACAGAAACTCTCAGGGCATACCAGTCAAGTGTTGTCTTCTAACCAAAGGATCAGCAGATCAAATCCAGTAGGCAAGCCTTAGAAACTCCATGGTGCAGTTAGACCCACTGTGAGTTGGAATGGACTTGACAGCAGTGGGATTGGTTTATTGTATTTTTGTCTAGACCATGGAGGAGGGTACTGCAGCCATCCTAGTGAGAGATGTTGGTGGCCTGCACGAAGACTGAGGGAATGCACACACACTGAATGCAAGGACATGAAATATTCAGGAGGCAGAAGAGATAGCCTGTGGTGACGATGGACATGGGAGGTGACAAATAAGAAGCACCAAGTTTGGGACATCAGGCTCTGTATTTGGTGACAGGGGAAAGAGCAGTTTCAGAGATGACAAAGACTTTAGGGTGGCCATGCTGGGGCCAAGTAGTCGAAGTAATGTCCCAGGAGGGGAGTGGGCAAGGGGTGTGGATTTGGACACCTAGAGTTGGTCAGCAGAATCCACATAAATGGATGAGTTCACTCAGCAAATTAAGAACAATACAAGAAGGGTTTGATACAAATAATGGTAGAGAAACGATTTCATTATCAATTAGAGCCTAAGGCCTTTCTTACTTGTGGGCTCGGTTGTCAGGACAGGTGCCAGAGAGGATGCTGGGAAGGACATGGAAGTCACAGCTTCTGCAGAAGAAACACCAGAATGGAAATCTAAGGAGAATGCTCTCTAAGAATACGCCAATGGTTAGTAGGGATGACATACTGTCTTAGTCATGTGGTGCTGCTCCAACAGAAATATTACAAGTACAAGGCTTTTCAAAGAGAAATTTTATTCTGCCAGTATATAGTAGACTACAAGTCGAAATTCAGATCCAGGAGAAGGCTTTCACTGTTGGCTCTGGAACAAGGTCTTTGCCTTCACTTTTCCCCTGGTTGGGGAGCATGTAAAGCACAGGGACCTGAGGTCCTTCTCCAAGGACGTGCTCTGCTCCTGCTACACCTTCTTGTTGCTATAAAGTCCCCAAATCTCTCTGCTGGCTTCTTTCTTTTCTATCTCAAGGAATTGCCTCAAGGCACAACACAATCATACACACTGAGTCCTGCCCCACCAACACAAATGTCACCAATCCTCCCTCGTGAACATCACAGAGGCAAGGTTTATAGCATATAGGTACATCACACAGTATCAGGAATCATGGTCTAGCCAAATTGCTACACACATCTTTGGGAGGACACAACACAAACCACAACAGGTACTACTAAGGACGGAAATGTACAGTTCTCTGTGACACCCAGAAACAGAGCATCAGGCTCAAGCAGGGGGGCAAAGAAGAGACTGTCATTATCCCCAACTGGAGCCACAATCTCTGTATGTCTACTGTAGGACCTTTTCATTTTCTGACAGTAAGTAGTGGTGGGGGAGCGACTGGCAGGTCCAGGAGCTCCTATTGTTCAGGAGATGTGGAGTGGCACCCCATTACAGGGTCTGCGATGCTCACTGGACCTGGCCAGATTCGTTACCATAAAAACAACACTGTTCCTCCAAGATATAGGCAGGTGCTGCCCTCAGCTGCTGTTAAAAGATCAAGGACATCAAAGTAGGACACTACCACCTGCTAAGACCTTCAGCACGGGGACACGGGTCAGAGGCAAGTTATCCTATCACATCATCACGGGCAAAGACGTAGATGATGAGAGTCAAAAAGAGCCCCCAGACATCCTCCAACTTCCTCACACTAGAGATAAAAAAAATCATGAAGGATCGCCATAATCCAAATATTTTAATGCTGTTGCAAATCATAGAGAATAACCTCATCTTCGGTATAGTGATGCAATACGTACCTGGAGGGGACTTGTGTGATCACCCAGAGATTCTTGGCTTCATGAGTGAAAAAGAGTCCCTGATAAAATTCCATTAACTAGTGAAGGCCCTACAGGTGTGCCACAACAAGTATACTGCACACACAGATAACAAACCAGAAAATGTGTTCTTGAATGTCAGAAAGAACATTAAACTCGCTCACTTTGATTTTGTAAAGTGAATTCACCAAGGAGGGCAGGCTGAACACTTGCTGTGGGAGGCTCCCTTATTATGCCCCAGAACTCCTACCTGGATAAAAGTACCAAGGACACCCTCGTGGGTGTGTGGAGCCTGGCAGTCACTCCGTATTTCGTGGCAAGTGGATCTCCACCTTTTCATAGAGATGCCTTAAATGAGCCATGCAAGTAGGTACTGCAGGAAGAATATAACATTCCTTTCCATATGTCTGTGTCAAATACTCATTTGTCGCCCACTTGCTCCATTTTAACTGTAACACAAGGGTAGCTCTTATCCCAAAGCCCATTAGTCTCTGACACCACATTGAACATGCCGCAGAGCCACTTAATGTTTTCCGCTGAAGAGGAAATCTGTGTGGGAACTACCATCTCCTAAGAACCAACGGCAAGGGGGCATCTGCCGGAGTCAATTTATCCTGGAACATCAACACTGCCAAGAGGTAGCCAAGAAACGAGCTGAGAAGAGTCAACGGGCATCCTCCAAACTTCAAATACTAGAAACAGAGATAAAAATCTTAAAGGATCTCCATCCTTTGAGAACTTTAATACTGTTCCTTGCCAGAGAACAACTACATCTTTGGTACAGTGACAGAGTACGTCACTACAGGCGTCCTGTGTGATCATCTGGAGGCTCATAGCTCCATGAGCCAAAACGAGGCCCCCAAAATATTTGACCAATTAGAGTTGGCCTTGCAGGTTTGTTACAACAACTGTGTTATACACAGGGATATCAAGCTACAACATGTGCTTTTGGATGAGAGAAGGAATATCAAACTTCCTGACATTGGTTTGAGAACTGAATTCACCAATGGGAGTGACCCGAATGTTTTCTGCGGCAGTTTCCATTACAGCGCCTAGAATTCCTACAAGGTGAAAAGTACCACGGACCCCCTTAGATGTGTGGAGCCTGGAAATCACTGTGTACTTCAAGATAAGTGGATCTCTGCCTCTGCATGATGACATCATGGAGAAACAATATGACATTCCGTTCCATATGTCTACAACATGTGAATATATGCTAAGCCAAATACTCACCGGAGACACAAGAAAGACAGCCATATCAGAAGACATGCTAGAACTTCCATATGTGAATATGGATAATGAAGAAAAACCAAAGAGGTATGTGCAGCCGCTCCGAGACTATGAGGACCCCAGATGAACTGAGGCCAAAGTGAACACAGCTGAAAGGCAGAACGAGTTTCTTGACTCACTGTTGAATCAAAAATACAGTGACGTGATGGACACCCATCTGATCCTAGGTTACGACCTACCCGAGATGGAGAGTCATGCCAGAACCGTGGAAACCCAGGGTGCAGCACATTGCACTGATAGCCACACACCTTCCCCAACCCATAAGCTACATCCTCCTATCCATGCTAAACCCAAATGACATAGGTACGCCATACCTGCCATTCCCACCTATGACTACTGTTTCTATAACGTTTTCAACCGTTTAGCTGATAAAAGGAAGGGGGCCTCCATCATATGTGCTTCTCTCTGTCTCCCTTGTAATGTCCTCCCTGCCCCAACAACCGAGGATAGCCTGGGCAGAGCTCAACCAAACCTTTGGGCTATGTTCCAAGGCTAGAAAAAGTGCATTATTGGAATCCAGTAGATTCCCCACCTGTGTTTCCATGGCTACCCCTTCTGAGCAGACCATCAGTAAGAATGGTGGAGCACCAGCAGAAACCAGTTTCCCACAGTAAGTCTCACAACTAAGATCCTTCACTGATGAGCAGGTGGGAGGTACCTGACCAGATGGTGAACCCAGCTTCTCCCTCTGTCACTGGGAGTCACCCAGAACTTCATGGTAAGTGGACCTTGCCCTTTTCAGAGACAAACCTGAACTGAGCTACAAAACGAGGCACTGCATGAAGAATATGATAGTCCTACTCCACAAGTCTACGCCATGTGAACACTCACTGAGCCAGATGCTCACTGGTGACCCGAGAACGAGAGCCACATCAGAGGACATTCTAGGACACCCACAGATGAAACTGATGATGATGAAGAAAACAAAAGGTGTATGTGCAGTCACTCCCAGATTGTGAGGGCCCCCGGTGTACTGAGACCACAGTGAATAGGCAGGAAGAGATGCATTACTCACTCTTGAATCAAAAATGCAATCATGTGAAGGGCATCCATCTGATCAAAGCTCACAACACATATGAAATGGAGAGTAACGCCAGGACCAAGAAACCCCAGACTACAGCGTACTGCACTGACGGACACGCACCTTTTCATCCCATGACGAACATCCTATCAACTCAGCTAATTCAAGTGGAGTAGCTAGACTGTACCTGACATTCCGACCTGTGACCACTATTTCTGAAACTCTTTGAAGAGTCTGATAGAAACAAGAGGGCCTCAATGGTGTGTTTCTCATTGAGTCTCCCTTGCAAAGCCCTTCCTGCACCAACAACCCAGGATAGCCTGGGCAGTGTCCGACCAAACCTGGGGACTGTGCACCAAGGTGAGAAATTGTGTAGTGCCACAAATCAGCACAGTCCCTGCAAGTGTTTCTGCGGCAGCGTTCTCATCCCAGACCATCAACAAGGATGATGGAGCCCCGGTGAAAACCAGTTTCCAAGTGGAAGGGTCAGAGTTAAGCTCCTTCAATGATCAGCAGGTGCAGGAGATACCTCAGCAGACTGTGAACCCAGCCTCTCCCTCTGTGAACAGCCAGGACATGCAGGGTGTCACTGGGAGATTCTTTAAACTCATAACTTTTTTGCACTTTTATCAAAAGGGAACAAAAACTGTGACAGCAAAGTTGTACAGAAGACACTCAAATCTCTACAAGCGAACCCCTGCTGTCTCGAGTTAAAGTGGAGGATTAAAAGTACCAGTTCCATGGAGCCCAAGGAGACGATACAGGAGGTCTGGCAAGTGGTGGACACCCACTGACAAGTACACGCTGCTGTGTATGAACAGCACACCAGGACTGCAATACTTTGTCAAGTGCAGGATGGAGATGTGCACACTGCTTGTGTGGACCCTCAATAAGGGGGCAGGGGAGAGATTTCAGGCACCTCTGAGGGCTTCAATCACATCGCTTCAAAAACGAGCAGGGAGCGTGTACTTCATAGTGCTGTCAGCAGGTGCCAGGCACAAAAGAGGAGTTCTCACATTTAAGCTCCCACACAATCGGGCAGTGTTTCCTTCTGTTGCACGGAGTCACTGTGAGTTGGAACCTACTTGACAGGACCAAACCACATAACCCTGTAATAGGAACTGAGAGAATAGCAATTGAGATGTTTCAATAAACAGATGCAGTACTGCAAGCACTCATTTGTCTGTACGCAGAAATCTGGACGACAGCTACCTGGCCAACCAACTACAAGTGATCCTTTCTTCTACTCGTTCCAGAGAGAGGTGATCAAACACAACACAGAGATTACTGTGAAACTTCTTTAACATCAAAAACGAGTAAAATTTTGCTGAAGATCATTTTGGTGTGATTACTGACTTTTGTGTGAGGCCTTTCTAGCCATGGCCTTGTAACGCCTACCCAGGTGATCGGGCAGGACAGTGTGACAGTGCGGCTGAGGCCCACTGAGACCGTTGGTCACTATCTCCTTAAGTGAGGGAGAGCAGCGAGGGAGATTTGGCCACCACCAAGGAAGAACGGCCTTGAGCTGAGTCTTTGGGCCTGGATCACTGTGCTGTAAAGCTCTTGGAAGCAGGTGCTAGAGAGAGCGCAAGCTGAGAACTGGTGGCAGAAGAGACCGAGCAGCAGGAGACATCATCACGGACTTCTGTTTTAGTCAGCTAGGGCTGCTGTAACAGAAATACACAGAGTGGATGGCTTTAACAAAGGAAGGTTTATACTTACACAGTCTGGTAGGCTACGAGTCCAAATTCAGGATGTCTGCTCCAGGGGAAGGTTCTCCCCCTTGTCGGCTCTGGAGGAAAGTCTGGTATTGTATTAGTCTTGTCCAGGGAGCGTCTTGGTGCAGGAACCTCAGGTCTGAAGGACACGCTCTTCTCCCGGTGCTGCTTGCTTGATAGTGTGAGGTTCTCATTTCTCTGCCTGCTTCCTTTTCCTTTTCTCTCCTCCAAGATGAAAGGATTAAGGGTGGGGCAAGCCATACTCCAGGGAAACTCCGGATTTATACTCTGGCCCTAATCCTTTAACACACAGCATAGGAAAACTACAAAATCGAGGACAGTCACAAGATGCTGGGAATCATGGCCCGGCCACATGGCTACACATATTTTTGGGTGGACACAGTTCAATCCATGATATCTTTCTACTCCACAAAGACAGAAAGGTGAGTGCCTTTGATCAGTGGCTGAGAGTTAGGGAGAGGCTAGCTTTCAGGAGGTGGGCAGAATAGTCTATGTGGAAACAAACAATGGAAATCCTATGGCAAATGTGGTATCTCTTTGGAGTCCACAGCTGGGAGTAACACAGAGAGCCTGAAGTCCTCTGTAAATAGTGGGACCAAAACTATCAACAAGCAATAAAGGATAAAAGAATCAAAGCATTAACAACAATCTGGGACAGTGATATAAGCCCCCCGTAAACTATGCAAATTTCCTCAAGGTTGTTTTTCAGAAGAAACCAAAGATGGAAGCAACTCTGAGGACATGAGCAGAAACTCCCACTTCAACAGCTACATGTCCTCCTAATGGGAGCACCAGACATCCAGTCAGGACCTGGGGATGGAACCAAAGAACCAAGACACTGCATGCACAACACCCCTTAAGAAGTCCTGCTACCAGTCCCAGAAAGCCTCAGAGGAAAGAACTTTCTAGATCCTTTAACTGATTCCACCTCAAGTGATCTGCTTCAGGTTCAGGAGATCACAGTGGCAACTTTAGTCACCTGATGGGTGGATAACTGGGCTCTCCCTCCCCCAGGCACCAGGATGCAACTTTCACAGCAGCAAAATTTATTAAGTCAAAGGACCTTACAAACAAGGAAGGGGTCAGTCTCTATGAGTGGGGAAAGACCTGGTACAAAGCACATAGGGTTCCTTATATTGCTCAGGGTAAAAGGTGCTGTCCTAGTGAGGAGGGGTAACTAAGAAACATCCTTTGGTTTCAGTTTTAGAGTTATATGTCACCAAATGCACGATGGGGCCCCTCCTGAAGAATAAGATAGTAATATGCAGATAGAATAAAAGTAGGGGCTAGGTCATTTCTAGAATGTCCTCCTGTATGTAGCCACATCTCAAACTGCCAGGAGGAATTGCTACATCTGCAATTACCCTTCTCAAATGCAAACTGGGTGTTTAGTAATCATATGATGAGGCGATCTACGGTGGCAATCAGGTTCTCTAAGCTCACCTTTTCATTTCCCCTTTGAGGTGACATGCGCCCAAAATCTTGAAGGGAATGTGGGAAGTCGACTCACTCTGGCTACTTCCTGCTGTTTGGGGTTGTAGCCCTGCCTACCTGTCAGACCTGTGTTCTTCAAGTACCCTGTCTTGAAAACATTGAGATGCCTCATCTACCTTCCACCTGGTCGGTGGGTATAGACTGTATATCCTTGTAGGACCATGAGATTCACTAGGAAAGGTTGTAGCTTTGAGCCATGTCTTTTATCTTAGAAGCCAAATTTAAGATGTGTCATATGTTGTCCTGGACCTGGGCAGATTTATTAACATAAAAACAACACAATACCTTGAGATGTAGGCAGGTTCTGCCCTCAGCTGCAGTTAAAAGGTCAAAGAAATCAATGGGGGACACGACCATCTGCTAAGACAATCCACAAGGGGATGTGTTTCAGAGTCAAGTTATCTCAGCACAAGATCACAGGCAAAGAGGTAGCCGACAATAGTCCAAAAGGGCCAACAGACATCCTCCAACCTCCTGACACTACACCAAGAGATAAAAATCATGAAAGATCACCAGAATCCAAATATTTTAATGCTGTTGGAAGACACAGAGAACAACATCTTTGGTATGGTGACAGAGTACGTAACTGCAGGGGACTTGTGTGATCATCTAGACACTCACGCCTTCCTGAGCCAAAAAGAGGCCCCCAAATATTTTGCCAATTGGTGCTGGCCCTACAGGTTTGCCACAACAACTGTGTCACACATGGGGTTATCAGACCAGACAACGTGCAATTGGATGAAAGAAGGAACATCAAACTTGCCGACATTGGTTTGGGAGCTGAATTTACCAATGGCAGCAAGCTGAATATTTTCTGGAGCAGTCTCCATTATTGTGCCCAGAACTCCTACAGAGAGAGAAGTGCCATGGAAACCCTCAGACGTGTACAACCTGGAAGTCACCCTGTACCTCATGGTAAGTGGATCTCAGTCTTTTCATGGAGAGACCTTAACTGAGCTACCAAAGAAGGTACTGGGGAAGAGCATGACATTCCAGACGTTCACCACATGGGACCACTTGCTAAGCCAAATATTCATTTGTGACACAAGAAAGACAGCCACATCAGAGGACATGTTAGATCATCCATGGATGAATATGGATAATGAAGAAAAACAAAAGTTAGGTGTACAGCCACTCCAAGACTATGAGGATTCTTGGTCTACTGTGGCCATGGTGAACAAGGGGTGCAGGCAGGAAGACATTCAGGACTACTTCTTCAATCAAAAATACAGTGAGGTCATGAGAACCAATCTGATCCTAGGTCCCAACACCTCTGAGGTGGAGAGTCATGCCAGTACCATGAAACCCCAGGGTGCAGCATACTGCAGTGACAGCCACACCTCTTTCTCATCCCATGGGGTACATTCTACCATTCGTGCTAAATCCAAATGACGTAGTTACACAGTACCTGCCATTGCCACACACGACTACTGTTCCTATGATGCTCTGAAGAGCCTAGCAGATAGAAGCAAGGGGGGCTCCATGGTATGTGCTTCCTCCACGGTCTCCTTTGCCATGTCCTTCCTGCACCAACAATCCAGGATAGCCTGGGCAGAGCCCAACCAAACCTCAGGACCGTGTTCCAAGGTGAGGAAAAGTGCAGTGTCTCAAGCCAATAGATTCTCCGTGTGTGTTTCCACAGCTGCCTCCTGTGCCCAGACCATGAGAAAGAATGCTGGAACCTCAGCAGAAACCAGTTTCCCACAGGGAGTGTCACAGTTAAGGTCCTTCAGTGATGAGCAGGTGGAAGGTACCTGACCAGACAGTGAACTCAGCCTCTCCCTGTCACTGGGAGTCACAATGTACTTCATGGTTAAGTGGATCTCAGCCTTTCCAGGGAGAAACCTTAACTGAGCTACAAAAGGAGGCACCAGAGGAAGAATATGACAGCCTTTTCCACACGTCTGTGCCATGTGAACACTCATGGAGCCAAATACTCATCAGTGACCCAAGAGAGGAAGCCACTTCAGAGGACATGCTAAGACACGCGGAGATGAAGACTGAGGATGAAGAAAACAAACGGTGTATGTGCAGCCACTCTCAGATGATGAGGACTCCCAGTGTACTGAGACCACAGGGAACACGGGTTACAGACAGGAAGCAATTCATTACTCATCCTTCAATCAAAAATACAATGACACGATGGGCACCCATATGATCATAGGTCACAACACACAGGAAATGCAGAGTCATGTCAGTCCCAAGAAACCCCAGGCTGCAGCATACTGCACTGATAGCCACACTTTTCTCATCCCATGTCGGACATCCTACATCCAGTGCTAAACCCAAAAGGGCACTTATACCACACCTGCCATTCCCACGTACGACGACTGTTTCTACAATGCTTTGAAGAGTCTAGCTGACAGACAAGGGGCCTCCTGGTATGTGCTTCTCCCTCAGTCTCCCTTGCAAAGTCCTTCCTGCACCAACAACCCAGGATAGCCTGGGCAGAGCTCAGCCAAACCTGGGGACTCTGTGGCATGGTGAGAAAAACTGCAGAGTGAGACAACTCAGTAGACCCAAAATGTATGTTTCCTTGGCTGCCTCCTCTGTCCAGACCATCATAAAGAAGGGTTGAGCCCCAGAGGAACCCAGTTTCCCGCATGGAGTATCACAGCTAAAAGCCTTTAATGATGAGCAGGTGCGAAAGGTACCTGATCAGACTGACTCCAGCCTCTCCCTGTGTCAACCTCCGAGTCACTTGTACCTCATGCTAAGTGGACCTCTGATTTTTCATGGACAGACCTTAACCGGGCTGTGAAAGCAGGTACTAGAGGTGTAATATGGCATTCCTTTCCACTTATCTACACCATGTTAACACTTGCTGAGCCAAATAATTATTTGGACCCAACAAAGACAGCCACATCAGAGGACAACCTAGCACTTCTATGGATGCAAGTGGATGATAGAGAAAACAAAATGTGTATGTGCAGCTACTGTCAGACGACGAACACCCTGGTGCACCAAGGCCATGCTGAACCTGGGTCACAGGCAGAAATGCAGCCCTCAATCAAAACTAAATTATGTGATGGGCACCAGTCTGATTCTGAGTCACGAATCATCTCAAATGGACAGTCATGCCAGTACCGTGGAACCCCAGGGTGCAGCACATTGCACTGTCAGTGACACACCTTTCTCAATCCAAGAGGAATATCCTCCCATCCATTCTAAACCCAAACAAGGTAGTTACAACGTAGCTGCCATTCCCACCTGTGACTACAATTCTTTGAACTGTCCAGCTGATAGAAGCAAGGGGGCCTCCATGCTATGTGCTTCTCCTTCAGACTCGCTTACAAAGTCCTTCCCGCAACAACTCCCCAGAAAAGCCTGGGTAGACCCCAACCAAACTTAGGTATTGTATGCCAAGGAGAAAAATAATGCGGAGCCACAACCTAGGAGAGTCCCCACGTGCGTTTCTGTGGCTGCCTCCTCCATCCAGACCATCAAGAAGAATGGTGGAGTCCCAGCAGAAACCAGTTTCCCACAGAGAGTGTCGTAAGTAAGATCCTTCAATGGTCCAGGTCCAGGAGGCATCTGACCAGACTGTGACCCCAGCCTCTCCCTCTGTCCATAGCCGGGAACAGCAGGGTGCCACTATGAGGTTTTTAAGCTCATGAGAAGATAACTTTATCATACATGTGTCAAAGGGGAATGGAAGTTATGTGACAGCAATGTTGCTGTGAGACGCTCAAAGCTGGAGAGGCCAAGCCATGCTCTTAACATTTACATGTTGTTATTAGGCTCTGTCAACTCAGTTCCAACTCACAGCAACCCTATACACCACAGAATGAAACACTGTCCAGTCTGCTGCCATGTCCACAATCGTTCTTATGCGTAAGCCCATCGTTACAGCCACTGTGTCAACCTACCTTGTAGAGGGTCTTCTTTTTTGCTGACCCTCCACTCTATCAAGCATGGTATCCTGCTCCAAGGACTGAGCCCTCCTGCCAACATGTCCAAAGTATGTAAGACACAGTCTCGCCAGCTTTGCTTCCAAGGAGCATTCGGGTTGTACTTCTTCCAGAACAGATCTGTTTGTTCTTTTAGCAGTTCAGGACACAATCAAATATTTTCCAACATCACAATTAAAAGGCAGCAATTCCTTTTCTTTCTGCCTTTTTCACTGTCTAGCTTTTGCGTGCATATGATGCAACTGACAGTATCGCAGCTTGGGTCAGGCACACCTTAGTCTTCACGGTGACATCTTTACTTTTCAATACTTAAAAGAGGTCCTTTACAGCAGATTTTCCCAGTGCAATGTGTCTTTTGATTTCTTCACTGCTTCTTCCAGGGACACTGACTATGGAACCAAGTACAATGGAATCCTTGACAATTTCAATCCCTTCTCCACTTATTACAAAGTTGCTTACTGGTCCAGTTGTTTTCTTGATGTTACAGTGCAATCTACACTGAAGGCTGTGGTCTTTGATCTTCATAAGTATTTTAAATCCTCATGGCTCCCAGTAAGTAAGGTGGTGTCATCTACATAACACAGGCTGTTAATCCAATCCTGAAAACTCATTCTTCCTCACATAACACAGGTTGTCAGACTATCTGCCCGGCATACAAACTGAAAAGGTATGGTGAAAGGATACAACTCTGATGCACACCTTTCCTCACTCTAAACCCTGCAGTGTCCCTTGGTTCTGTTGACACAACTGTCCCTTGATCAACATACACAGATTCCTTCAGAGCACAAGTAACTGTCCTGGAATTCCCATTCTAAACAATGTTAGCCATAATTTTTTATTAGAAGTCTTTTCCAAACATGGTACCAAAAGAGGGCCCCAAACCACGAGGGCTGGGCTCCTCTCAGGCACATGAAGTGGTGGACATCCAAGTCACAGCTGGGGCTCTGCTCCCAACAGCTGGACCACAGTGCCTCTTTGCTGCTGCTTTGGATTGCTGTGGTGGTCTCACTCGTCTTGCACTGGACACATGATGTTTCTGTCATAGGATGAAGCTGTGGTCTTAGCACTTCACAACCATGGTTTAGGACACCGCCTTCTTATTCAACAGCCCTTCTTTTGACTTACAGCGCCTTCACAGCTTCTTCTGGGCTTATAATTGGCAAGACGGGCTCCATGTTAACACATCCTCACTGCAGCCACTGCCTCCTGCCCCCTGGTGGGTATCTGGGGACGGGGTAGATGACTGGCAACACCATCTGTTCAGTGATCTGGAGACAACATGAAACAAACCAGCTGCAAAACTTGCCATCTTTCACAGTACTGGTGACTGGTACATCACCCCTCCTCCTCATGGTTCTGGGAGTTGTAAGTTAGTCTGTAATCTCCCTGGGGATGGTAGTGTCAGAAAGCTAGGGCTTTGAGAAAAGCAGTAACACAGAAAAATGAAGTAGGTCTTGTACAACTTTTTCGACTACCAGCTTCATTTTCTTGGGCACTTGAGTGGCTTTGGTCTATTTCCCTGTTACTTTTTCTGGTTGTGTCTTTCTTCTTTTCAGTTACAAGTTTTTCTCCTTTTCTTTCATTCCTTTGTTATTTTCTCACTTATTTTTGTCTCCCTTTAGTTCTTCAATTTTTGCATTTCTTCTTTTTTCCATGTACTTATTTTTTATTAACCATTTTACTATTATTTCATTTCCTCCTTCTGTATCTTTTCTCTGCATTGTTCATTGCTTTTTCTACACACTTTCCCATTTATTATTTTCTGTTTATATGTGAAATAGTTCTTGTGTATGATTCACCATTTGCCATCTTAATCTTCACTTTCCATTTCTTCCTTTGACTCTTTCATTTCTTCTAATTTCTACAGGTCTCACCCTTGTCCTATTTTTATACTTCGCTTATTGTTTTCTTAGTTGATTCCTCACCTTCTTTTCTGGTTTCTCTGTTCTTCTGTACTCCCATTTTCCCTTTTCAATCTATGTTCCGTTTTTCTGTTTTAGTTAACTCTCTCATTTTAATTTTCCTCGGGTTGTTAGTTTGTTATCTTTTCAAACTTGTAGTTTCTTATTTTCCAAATGATACAGTTCTCATTTGATTTTCTTGGAATCCTTTCATTGATTTTTATTTCAGTCACTTTCATCAATTTCATTTTCCCATTCTTATTAGAACTGTCTAAAGTATTTTCTCTGGATTTTTAAGTCTATTTTTTTCTCATTTTTAAATTACACTTTGTATTCTTCTATCATTTTTATGTTTTATTAAGTTGTTAGTCACGACAGCCTCCATTATTTGAACTGATTGACTTATTTTCTCATTGGCTCCATTTTTACCCTACCACAAAGGAATCTACTACTCCAAAGCCCACTCGGCCTTCACACCACATTGAACATGCCACAGAGCCACTTAGCCTTCTGCTGAGGAGGTAATCCATGTGGAACACTACTACTTCCTAAGAGCCATCGGCAAGGGGACATCTGACAGAATCAAGTTATTCTAATTCATCATCACTGATAAAGAGGGAGCTGAGAAAAGTGTTGAGAAGTGTCAGCAGACATCTTCCAACCCCTGACACTGCACTGAGATAAAAACCATGAAGGATCTCCACCATCAAAATATCTTAATGCTGTTGCAAGTGACGGAGAATACCAACATCTTAGGTACAGCGACGGAGTAGGTAACTGGGTAGGGTTTCATGAGTAAGAGGACACCACACATCATGAGATGGCTCAGGGTTTCATGAGTAAAAAAGAGGCCCAAACCAAGTTCCACCGATTAGTGCTAGCCATACACTTCGGCCACAAAAAAATGTGTTCTGCACAAGGACATCCAACCAGAAGACATGCTCTGGGATGACAGAAACAACCTGAAAATTGCTGACTTTGGATTGTGAACTGAATTCACCAAGGGGAGGAGGAAGAGAAACACTTCTAGTTGGAGGTTCCCGTATTATGCGCCAGAACTCCTACAGGGAGGAAGTACAGTAGACCTACCATGGAAGTGTGGAGGCTGCGAGTGCCTGGTACCTGAAGGGACGTGGATGTCTGCCTTTTCATGGACAGACCTTAACTGAGACACAAAAGCAGGTACTAGAGGAAGAACAAGATACTTGTCTTCACATGTCTAGGCCATATGAACATCTGCTTAGGCAAATACTCACCGGTGACCCAAGAAACACAACCACATAAGAGGACATCCTAGAAAACTCATGGATGAAGATGTATGAGAAAGAAAAACAAAAGGTGTATGTGCAGCCACTCCCAGACTATGAACACGCCCAATGCTTTAAGGCCACTGTGAACACATGTCACACGCAGGAAGAGATTCATGACTTGTACTGAATCAAAAATACAGTAACGTCATGGCCACCTATCTGATAAGAGAATACCACACGTCTGAGACTGACAGTCATGCTAGTACCACGGAACCTCAGAATGCAGTACACTGCAATGATCGTCACACACCTTAGTCATCCCACCTTCTGTGATGAACCCGAACAGTGTACTACACTGTGCCTGCCATTCCGACCCGTATTTACTATTTCTACAGTGCTCTGAAGGCTCCAACTGATAGAAGGAAGGGGACTCTACAGCATGTGCTTCTCCCTGAGTGTCCCTTATAAAGTCACTCCTGTATCAGCACCCCAGGACAGCCTGGACAGAGTACAACCAAACCTCAGAACTATGTGCCACGGTGAGAAATAATGTGGTGCCACAAACCAGCACAGTCCCCACATGTGTTTCCTGGCACCCTACTCAACCCAGACCATCGATAAGGACGACGGAGCCCCAGGGGAAACCAGTTTCCCAATGGGAGTGTCACCACTAAGCTCCTACAAGGCAGGAGATGCCTGAGCACACAGTGAACCCAGCCTCTCCCTCTGTCAACACTGAGGACCAGCAGGGTGCCACAGAAAGATTCTTCAGGCTCATGAGATGGTTCAGTTGCACTCTGATCAAAAGACAACAAAAGCTTCGTGACAGCAAAGTTGTAGAGGAGACACTCAAATCTTGAAAGGTCGTGGTCTCACAAGTTTAAGTGCAGGATGAAAATCATCACTTCCGTGGAGCATGAAGAGAGGGTGCAGGAGATCTGCCAAGGACTAGACACCTACCAACAAGTACACGCTGCTGTGTATGAACAGCACAGCAGAGCTGCAGGACTCTGTGCACTGGAGGACGGAGATGTCCACACTGTCTGTGTGGACCTTCAACAGGGAAAAGAGAAGAGAGTTTCAGGCATCTCTGAAGCCTTCAATAGCATTGCCTCAAAAAGGAGCAGGGAGCATGTATTCTCAAATGCTGCCAACAGCTGCGAGGGACAAAAGAGGAGTTCACAGATTTAAGCTCCCACAGGACCACGCAGTGTTTTGTTCTGTTGTGTGTATACTCGTTATGACTTGGAATCTACTCGACGGGACTAAATAGAACAGCAATACAACAACAGGAATTGAGAGCATATCAACGCAGATATTTCAAAGAACAGATGCACTACCCGAAGGTCTCACTTGTCAATACTCGCAAACCTGGAAGATTGCTATCTGGTCAAACAACTGCAAACAATCCTTTCGGGGACGCATTTGAAAGGAAGGTGATCAAACACAACACAGAGATCACCGAAAAATACCATTACTACCACACATGACTAAAATTTTGCTCAAGATCACTGTGTTGTGATTACTGCCTTTTGGTTGAGACTTTTCCAGCCATGGCCTTGTAACTCCTACCCACGTGATTGTGCAGGACACTGTGATAGCGGGTTCGAGGCCCACGAAGAGTACTGGTCCCTAGACCTCCTTAAGTGAGAGCTCATTCCAGAGCAGTCAGGAAGATTCACCCACCACCAACGAAGACTGGCCTTCAGCTGACAGAGCATTCCTTGGGTCCAGATCGCTGTGCTGAAAAGCTGTTGGAAGCAGGTGCTAGAGAGAGCACAAGCTGGGAACAGGTGGCAGTAGAGACCTCGCAGCAGGAGAAATCGTGCTGGGCTTCACAGTCCACAAAGACAGAAAGCTGAGGGCCTTTGATCAGTGGCTGAGGGCCGGGGAGAGCCCTGTCCTCAGGAGGTGTGCAGAGGAGTCTGTGGGGAAACTCACAGTGGAAATCCTATGGAAAATGTGGTATCTCTTTTGAGTCAACAGCTGGGAGTAACACAGAGAGCCCGAGGTCCTCTGTAAATTTTGTGACCGAGACTATTAGCAAGGAATAAAGGATAAAAAGACCAAAGTGTTAACAACATCCTGGGACACTGAGATAAGTTCCCCCGGATTATGTAAATTGCCTCAAGGTAGGTTTTCGGAAGAAACCAGGTAGAAGAAATTCTAAAGACATGCACAGAAATGCCCACTTTGACAGCCACCGGTCCTTCCAATGGGAGCACCAGACAGCCACAGTCAGAACCTGGGGATAGAACCAAAGAACCAAGAAACTGCATGCAGAAGACCCTGTAAAAAAATCCTCTTCACACGTCCAGTTACCTTTTTGTTGAGACAATCTGCTCAAACATTTTGAGAAAACCAGCAAGGTAAAACCTCACCTGTAGATGACAAAGTGTAGCATGGCCACAGTTAACTTATAAAAATAATACTCTTAGGAGTGAAAAGACCTTAAGGAATTCTAAATAAAATGCAAATCTGTGAAAAAGACAAAATTTTAGGCAACAACATTTCTAAACCTAACCATTAACTATATTTAACAGAACTTCAGAAGTCATACATGATAATCCTGAGGCAAACATCACATAGTCAAGATATACCATGATGATTTATATACCAACACAGTCAAGTCTCTACCCAAATCATATAAAAACAAATTTATAGGTAAATGATTTGAATTTCCAGTGAGAACATTGGCTTTGATGATGCTCAATTAACAGAAAGTTATAATCAGGTTAGCAACTAAGAAATAGTAATAGACTCATGATATAATATTATGCATTTGTTATACGATTAGGCAAAACACAAGGGGAAATTACTACCATACATTTTTAACCCAACAACAGTCAGGCACTTCTCTTGTTTCTAACCTGTTGCATGTAACTTATTAAGGAAAGCCCTTTAGCACTTCTCCTTTATAAGAAGATATTCTGGACTTTCCAAGAGGTTTCAGATGTGTCAGGAGTTTAGTAGAGCTTACCAAGAAACCACAGTAAAGTTATTTTACTAAAGATCTTAAAGTAAAAAACCTTCCCTTTTTCTTCTATTTTTGCAATTCCTGCCACTTGGTTTTTGACTCCGAAATCTTATTCTAATAAGAGGGCAAACATTTGCCTTTAAGGGAGATTACCTAAAAAATAAATTTTGTTATTTTAACAGGAAAAAAACCAATTCGGTTTACATCATATCTAATATTAAACCTCTTAAAAATCTCGCAATCTAAATCATTCCACTTTCGTAAGACAAACTTCTAACTATATCAAGAAAATATTTTTCAATAAATTTTATAGAGTAGCTCTTTAAATGGTGAAAAGGAGCTTACTGACATTCACACAATAAGCTCTGAGAAATGCACAGATTTATCCTACGAAAACTCTACATATGATGTTTGAAAGTTAAGTCCACGGACTTCACTGTAAAAAGTGCTACAGACCTCACTGCTGAATATCACCACGGTCACCTTCTAAGTACTCCCCTAGGGAAGCTATGCACCAATGCCAATGCCTAGTCCACCCTTCAAAGCCACCTTGGAATTTTTTTTTCTGCAGTGGCCGTTGCACACTGTGGCATAGTGGCAAGTTCATGAACCTAACTGTATACTTTCTGTGGCAGAGGTTTTAGCCAGTTAACAAATAACTGCATGGAAACACCCTCCCTACTCACCTGACCTTAACCTCAATGACATCTTTCTTTACCTGAAGATACAGGAAATATTCAAAGGAAGGCATTTTGATGACAGTCAGGTCTCGGGGGTAATACGACATCTCTGATGGCCACCCTAGAAAAAGAGTTCCAAGATTGCTTTGAAGGGTGGACGAGGCGCTGGTGTCAATGCACAGCTTCCCAAGAGGAGTACTTCGAAAGTGACTGTAGTGATATTCAGCAATGAGGCACAAGGACTGACAATAGCGTTCACAAACTCATCCTATAAGAAGTGTTGCATATCTCACTGCCGAACATCACTATGGTCACCTTGAAAGTACAGCCAGGGGTCCCAGCTGACTTTTGGTATTCCCTTGGTAGTTGCCAATTGGTTACAGGGTTTCTCTGAAGATCCAACAGTCCTCATAAGACAATGAAAAAGAATTATTTCAGGAGGGTTCACTGGACCATGACAGAAACAATGACTCAAAAATGAAAACACTTCAAAGTAGGGTTGCAGCAGCCTGGATAGCAGTCCTGTAGGTTCTGCTACTGAGTTTGGGGTTTGCTTCTTATACTTCATCTATGCCTGGGGTATAGCTAGGGACAAAAAATCAGTGATGTGGATCTGAAATATTTCCTGTTTCGGCAGGCAGGTGCCTATCCCTTGGCTGCACCCACATGCAGACTTCAAAAGAGTCTTGCCAAGGAGGCTTCTGGAACTGGCAGCAGCACTTACCCTGGGATGTTGTCCTTCGGCACATTCTTGCTCCCTTGCTTGGATTCCCTGGTCCTGATGGAAGCTCTCTGATACCCCGCTGGAGGGCATACAGTGGTGACCTCTATCTCATCTGGGCATGTTTCTGAAGTAGGTCTAAGCTGGCTTCTTTGAAACACAAGGGACAATTTAAGCAACTTGTCTCCAGGTGTGGATGACAAAATGAAGCGGACTGTCCCTCTGGAATGCTTCAAGGAGTGGTTAGGCTGGCCCTTCTCATCTCTATCTCATGAGTATTCCTTGTTAACAGGGTTAATTGCGGTTAAACTGTAACTGTGGAAGCTGTCAGTATAAGAGGCTGGACTAAGGAGGAGATGTCCCTGCATTACAGTCGAGTGGCTGAACCGAAAACTCCTTCAAGGGTTTCCTATGCTGACCCCTGTGATGCTTGGAGCAAGGGAATCATCTTCTCCCACATGAATTACCTCCAAGTTCATAAACGATAAAGATGAAGTGACTTTTGGAGAATCTGACCAGGTTACGAGGAAAACCAAAGACCACATGAGTGGCTACTCCCTGAATAAACTCACCCTTTGGACTCTTTGCCCCATTCAAGGCCTATGGGAGGGGCAAGCTGTCTTCCAAATATGAAAGAATCATGGCTTCAAAAGTCAAGGGGCAGACTCTGCTGTGACAGATGACTTTTGTGTGTGGCCTTTCTGAATACCTGGGTCAACACATTGACCATGGGTTCAGCCCACCAATGTGCACATATTAACACGGCACTACTTTCTGGATGTTGTTGATGCAACAGTTAAGGAGCAAGGGTCATCTCTGTATGTGAGGTTTATGGAGGAAGCTGGCCAGCAGAGGGCACGTACTGTGTACGAAAGTCAGGACGCCTGAGCAAGCTAAACAGTGGGACTGATCACCTGTGGCCGATTGTGTCTTCCTCCTTTTGCTCACTGATGTGTGTTGATGGCTGAACTTCCTGCTGACTGGTGACAGTAAACGGCACTGGTGGGTTTCCACAGGCTTTTCAGGTACTCTGTGTGGCCTGTGAAGACAAACGGGCCAGTAGAGCCATCCTATTAGATCCCGGACTACAGGCGGAAACCCCGGGGGTGCAGTGCTGCAGTGCTGCGTCTTCTAACCAAAAGGTCAGCAGTTCGAGTCAGCCAGGTGCTCCTTGGAAACTCTGTGGATTGCTATGAGTCAGAATGGACTCGACAGCGTAGGTTGGTTTTCGATTACGGGGAACTCAACATAGGATCCTCTCAAGTGGGCCGAGATAATTTTAGAATAGACAGCAATTGTATCATACACTGGAACCTTTTGTGTCTCTTTGTGTTTGCAGCAGGGGACAACTTGCTCTATCATCTCTGTGCTAGGAGACATTTTTAGAGCACAGCTATTATATGAAATATAACACGGAGTCACCTGGAAGGCACTATGCTGAGTGAAAAATGACAAACATTGTATGAGACCATTACTGCAAGGACTTCCAAGGTTTAAGCAGAGAAGAAAGTAATCTCAGACAGTTACCAGGGTGGGGAGGGCTGAAAAGGGACAGTCACAGATTAGACAGTAGATAGGAACTGCAGCAGGTGAAGGGAATGACAGGATGCAGTCAGTACAAGGGAGGTTAGCACAACTGGATCACATCAAAAGCTCAAAGGCTTTCTAAGTACAACCCAACATTTTCCAGCACAGACTAGCAGGGACAGTTTTGGGGAACCACAGTTTTTCAGGACACCTAGGCTAATTAGCACAATGCGGTTTATTTTTTTTAAGAAAATGTTCTGCATATCACTTGGATGAGGGGTGTCTGGCTTCTTAACAGCTATAGTGGCCATCTAAGCAGCATCAACTGGTCCCAATCCACCTGGAGCAGTGGAGAATGAAGGACACCAAAGATAACAGAAAACCATGAGCCCAGCACACAGAAGGAGCCATGTGATCCAGACACTTCATCAGCACGAGAGACAACGAGATGGTGCCTGGTTATAACCAATGGCTGCCCTGACAGGGAACACAAGTTAAGTCCCTGATTTAGCAGGAGAAAGACAGGTGTGCAGAACAAGAACTCTACTAAAAAAGACCACACGCTATTAAGAAGTGCACACTTCATGGTCCGTCAGACGGCAGGGTCCCTTAAAAATACAGCCCCCGCACTCTCAGTTAGCCCAGAGACGAAAAGAGGACCAACGACTACTCTTCAGACAAAGACCAGACTGGACTAGAATATATAGGCGATGCTGGCATAGAATATGCTTCTTGGCTTAAACACAGACACAGGGCTGTCTGGGCAGTTCCTCTCTAGAAGTGAGATGAGAGGGTGGAGGGGACAGGAGTTGGTGGAACGCATATGGGAAATAGAGGGTAGAAAGAAAGAGTGTGCTATCACAGGGCGGTGGGGGCAACAGCAGTTACAGGTGCACGCTAATGTGTGTTTTGGGTTTTACATGGCAAACTGATATGCAAACTTTGGCCTAAAGCACAATCAGAGATTTTAAAAGAGAGAGACACAGTCAATTCCAAAGGAGAGAGATCTTCCCAGCACCAGAAAAGAACAGCCAGGAGCAGGGAGCTAGCCTCAGGACCTGGGACCCCAGCACTAAGAAACATCTGGAACCAGGAGACAGAAAGACAGGTCTAGAAGTGCTGGCAGAGAACATCCGTAGGAGACAGAGTGGTGGCCTTTCCTGCCCACAGAGGGAGAAAGCTTCCCAGTGGAATAGGGTTCCTCTGGGCACTCATCAGCACCTAAATTCCATGCAGCCACACAATGAATTACTGAAACCAGGAGAGGAGTGCTGTGGGAGAGACTGCTGGTGTCGGAACTGGTCAAGACGGACGAGAGAACAGGGCAATCTGACTTCTGCCTCACAGACATCTTTTGAACCACTGACATCTCTTTTATCACATCCATTACTTTCCTGATCCACAATCCATTTTCCCATCTACGCCTCTTCACATTCTTCCTTCATTTGTTAGTAACAAGCTCCCATCTGATGTCATTCACCCAGGAATGATACTTTCAAAACCCACTTGCAGCCCAGAAGCTGTTCTGTTTTAAATCTCAGATACCCTCTCATCTATCTCTGTGGAATACCTGCCTGAGGCTGTCTCCTGACCTTGAAAAAACCTGGAGAGGTCTAAAGGACCTGTGGCCTCTGTCTCTTCCAGTGGGGCTCACATTGTCCTCAGCTCCCAAGTGTGTGAAAGCTGCCATAATTCAGAGCTCGGTTGTTCAAAGCCTGTCACATAAGGCATAGAGCTGGTAAAGGGAACAGTCAATCCAATCGGGTTGTGTTTACAGGAGTAAGGTCTACCTCAACTGGCAGGAGGAGCACTCTCTGGGAAAGTGACATGTGAAGTGAGACCAGGAGATGCCCATGGTTACAATGTTTGCTTCAGCCAACGGCAACAGCTAGTGTAAAGACTGAAAGGCACAGAAAATCTTCATCTCAAGGAAAGGTCTTAAAAAGCACACTGTGCCTCAAGTAACAGGACCCTGGATCTCACCCAAAACAATTCCTTACCAGCATTGTCCCGGGCTGCAATTTCCTTCACAGAGACAGATACCTTAAGGAGGAAAGAGCCTCTCTTCTCCCCAGGATGGCAGCTGGATTGCAAATACTTTCAAAGAGGAACAGTCAGCAATCTAACGGGGTTCTCAGGGTGGTGTAGAGACACAGACAGACAAAGTGGGATGCTGCTCTGAAACACCAACAATGCGGAAGTGGTTTTAGCATATGGTAACACGTAGAACCTAAAAGGAAAAGTCTACATTGTCAAAGGCAAAGCTGGCAATGCTCTGGAGGAAGCCAGGACGCCCAAATGTAAAGTCTCTCTCAGTTGCAGAGAACACATAGGATGCCAGCGACAGAACGTGGCCAGAAACGTGCATTTTAAAGTGCTCCTGATGAGACTTTAAAAGAAAATGACAAACACAGGGTGGGTCACTGGAAGAAAGAGATGCTTTCTACGCAGCGAAAAAGAAATTGTCTGAATTACATCCAAACGTTTGGTGGAAGATCTTCATGGTGGAGTACGGGATCTCCTGGCCACTTAAGAGTGAAAAAGAGAGAGGAAAAAGATGGACTTAAAATGAACTGTGCAAAATGAATACAAAGCTTAAACAGATGGAAAATTCTGGTGTACAAACTAAGGACACACATTCTAGAATTTTCACCAAGCACATGGCTACACAATCTTCTGTAAAAGAGATTCAGCCAGTGACTAACGATTCTAATCAACTATCACAGCAGAAAATTCATCAGCTACAACTGAAGGGGACAGAGAAACAATGCAAACAACACTGTCTGCCTCTTTGAATTTCATAGGAAGGGAACTGGTCAAAGGAGCTACATCCCTCCACTTGTAAGAAACGGACCGGACCACCCTTGGAGCACTCCAAACATCAGCAGATGTGTCAGAATTTGCACGGGTAACAGGCACGGCTGCCTCCGTTTCAAAGGGTGGAGTCACAGCCTCGGTTTTAGTTATTCAGTACTGCTTTAATGGAAATACCACAAGTAGATGGCTTTAAAAAGAATTTTTTTTGTTTTTTTATCATGATGAATTGAAAGTACACAATCCAAGTCAATTTTGCACACACGCCTCTCTACAGCTCTATCTGCTCTCCCCACCCTGTGACAGCACACTCCTCTTTTGCACTCTTCTAGTATCCTCCCAACCAACAACTCTCTTTCCTCTCTACTCTCTTCTCTCCTCCAGGAAGAAGACAGATGGACAAACTTCTATAAATATAAAGCCATAAAATACACACATCACATGCTAACTCTGTGTCCCCAAGTCCAGTCCATTCGTACTCTGAGTGCTGACCTCAGTACTCCTTTCAGGTCTGGGGCCGCATCAAGTCTAGGAGCCATGTTCCCAGGGGACTCTCTACTTTGTCAGACCATCAGTTCTGGTCTTTTAGTAGAGTTCGTGATCTGCACACCTCTTTTCCTCATGCTATGGCAGGGACTCTACATCGCTGTCCCCTATCAAGATGATATTAGTCACGTCCAGTAAGCCAGAAGTCCAAATTCAAGGTGTCAGCTCCAGGGGAAGGCTTTCTCTGCTGGCACTGGAGCAAATTTCTTGTCCTCAATCTCCCTGGACTAGAGGCTTCTGAGGCACAGGGAACCTCATCCTTTCCAAAGCATGTGCTCAGCTCCTGGCACTGCTCTTTGCTGCTATGAGATCCCCAAGTCTCAGCTTACCTCCCTTTCTGTTATATTCCCAGAAGCCACACCAGGCCACCGTACAATCCCACACATTAAGTCCTGCCCCACCAACTCAACTGCAGCCCATCCACCTTCATTAACATCAGAGAGGCAGGATTTACGACATGAAGGACATTACACAATACCAGCCTAGTTAAACGGCTACATAGATTTTGGGGGGACACAATTCAATCCATGACAGTGTCCCAGGTTTTCAAGAGTCAGATCTTCATCCACTCAGTTCTGGGGGATGGGATCACTGCTCAGTGCTCAGAGGACAAGGCAGCCATGCCCAGAGGGCCTACTGGGTGGGGCTCAAGGCATGCAGCTGCCACTCAGACGAACTAGGACAATGGGACCCCTCAAAGCCAATGGGCTGCAAGGGCCATCGGAGTGGGCCTGGAAGGTGCAGCTGAATCCCAGAGCTGAGGGGCCTCCTCCCACAATCCCGAGAGCAGGGCCAATGCCCAGAGTCCAGAGGACAACAATAATGCCCAGATGGTCCCAAACAGCAGAAAATTATTTTGTATCCTTAACAGCTAATATAAATTGCTCCGTCAGGTTTGGGATTTATGTGGCACTCATTATCCCTTCTTCTCCTTACATTTCCCCCACAAGGAATGGAAAGGTCGACCTCACACCTGTCGCACCACTCTACTGCATACACAGTCTTCTAGATTTCACAGGCTGACAGGTGGAGAATTTGGCCCCAGCATCAACTACTCCTCAAGTCTCAACTATACTTGATGGAGATGACTCAGAAGGTGAGATTCTGGCCTTGCAGTTGATTTATGACTCCACAGATGACACGATGGGGTTAACTGTGTTTTGGATGTTCCAAGGACAGGAATTTGAAGGGACCAAAGTTGTGGAAGGAAACCCTGGTGGCGTAGTGTTTAAGCGCTATGGCTGCTAACCAAACGGTGAGCAATTCAAATCCACCAGGCACTCCTTAGAAGCTCTATGGGTCAGCTGTACTCTGCCCTATGGGTTTGCTATGTGTTGGAATTCACTGGATGGCAGAGGTTGTTGTTGTAAAGGGTCAAATCTTATGGAATGAATTGCATCTCCCCAAAATCTGTGTCATAAATCCGAGCACCCATGCTATTGTTATAATGTTATTTGGGAATGAGTTGTCTTAGTCGTGTGAATGATGCAGCATTAGTGGAGGCTGCATCTTCAGTCATTCTTTCTTGAAATGTTAAACAGATTACACAAGGAAGCAAGCAATCAGAAAACGGAAAAGTGATTCCATGCTTGGATTTATGACACAGATTTTGGGGAGATGCAATTCAGTCTATACCTAGATGCCCAACAACAGAGGAATGGATAGGTAAACTGTAGTATATATATGGAGCATTACACAATGATAAAGAATAATGACGATTCCACGAAACATCTCATGACCTGGTTTCAACTGGAAGACATTATGTTGAGTGAAAGTAGTCAGCGACAAAAGGACAAATATTGTATGAGACCCTTATGATAAGATCTCAAAACCAGGCTTACATATAGAAGAAAAGACTCTTTGACAGCTGCAAGGGAGGGGAGGGAGAGAGGGCGAGGGGGGAAGGGTTTAGATTAGATAGCTGCTAGAAACTTGGTTGGGTCAAATCGGTGATAGCACACATTAGAAACAAGAACAACATTAAGTGGAACTTCAGCATAACTTGAATACTCCTTCCATCTTAACCCAATATTGCAAGGTTAGAGTAGCTGGGCAGGGGGTGGGGGACCATGCTCTTAGGCAAAATCAAGGCCAAATGGCACAACTAGCGTTTTGCTAGGAGGGCTCTCTGCACCCCACATGGGTGAGTGGTGTCTGGGGTCTTAAAAGCTGCCAAGCTGCCATCCGAGGGCACAGCAAATGGTCCCAACTCAGCAGGAACGGATGCTCACCAAGGACTAAAATGACATGGGGTAAAATCAACCCAGAAGACAGAGAGACCCACAGTGAGTGCCTACATCGACTTACGACCAGAAGGAACGGATCGTGCCTGGCTCCCATCAGTGATAGCCACGATGGAGCTCACTACATTGAGCCTCACTGGCAACACAAGAATAAAATGAGTTGCACCCTGAGATCTCCACTAAAAGACCTCAATTGATGGTCCTGTGGTTTCGGGGTTCCCCTGGGAGCATGGCTCCTGGCTCTGATGCTGCCCTTGTCCATAAATCATAATGAAGGTCCACTCTTCGGACACGATTGGATTGGACTTGGCGATGCAGAGTGACCATATACTGGATGCACTTTATGGTTCTATGCATCTATAGGATATCATCCAGCTGACCTCTGGCTGGAGGACAGAGAGTGGGTGGAGAGGAGGGGAAAGGAGACTGTTGGGAGGATGAGACATGTATGGAGCAGAGAGGAATAGTGTGCTGTCACTGGGCTGGGAGAGCAGTGGAAGCTGCATATGGGTGGGCATGTAAATGTATATGGGAACGTACATTTTCACTCAGTCATAATAAAAAAGAAAAAAAAAAACAGAAAAGTGAGCTAGCAACCCAGGTGAAGATAATCCAGGGACAGAAGCCCCAAAAGACAAACATCTTCCACCAGAGGCCGCAGACACAGAGCCTTCTCCTAGAGTGCCCACCACAATTCAAACTTTCAGCCTCCTAAACTGTGAGAAAACAAACATGTTTGTTAAACGAACCCACTTGTGCTCTGTCTGTTACAGCAGCACTAGAGAACAAAAGGTACCCAAGTGGTACAGTGAATAACTGCTCAGCTGCTCACCACCAAGTCACCAGTTCAAATTCACCAGCAGCTCCTAGGAAACCGTATAGGGCAGTTCGACTCTGTCCTATAGATTCACTAAGAGATGGCAGCAGCTCCAGGGCACTGAACAACGAGATCTAACTACAACAAGGTACTGTTCCACTGACATTCATGCAAGTACTACACACAAGTGCCCAACAGTGGAAATAACCCAAATTCCCATCAGCAGAATCATGGATAAATAAAATGGAGTCTATCCATCTAGTGGACTATTATTCAGTCATAAAGCAAAATGAAGCTCTCGTAAATGCTACAGTATACATAAAACATGAAAACACTACATCAAATGAGTCAGACACAAAACAAACGTTCTAGGACCTAACTTGCACAACACACCTAAAATAGGCAAGCATACAGAGACTGAAGTTTATTAGTGGTGACCAGGGGCTGTCGGGGGCTGAATGGAGGGATGAAGTGGAGTCACAGCTTAACGCAAATTGGGATTCTGCTAGGGGTGATGAAAAATTTAGAAACTGATACTGGTGATGTGGTTGCACACAGGGCCAGATTAATGGATGTTACTCAATTAAATATGTAAAACAGCTGAAAAAGAAAAGAGTTTTCTTGTATATATTTTACCAGACACACAAACACAAATTAGCATGAAATGAACACAAGACAGTATTTGAATAAAAAGCAACTTACTGTCTTGAACTCAGTATATACCTGAAAGGAGAGGGATTTAGATACCAGGGGAGGAGAGAGAGGAAGTGGGTATTTCAAAAACGTCATGCCAACTTTAAGCAGTACTCACCTAGAGAAATGAAATTACGTAGCAGGAACTGGAGTGTGCAAATGGATTTCCACAGGTAACTGAATCTTGGTCACCTTCTTCTGAATATGAAAAAAGGTCTACCTCTACGATAAAAAAAACAAAACCTGAATTATCATTCAGCATACTTGAAAACAAAAGATTATGTTAATGGCATTTGATTTACCAATCATTTCACAAATTTGACACTTGAAGACACTACATTTTGGAAACGAACCATACAGCTGGTCCTTCACCGTTTGGTGTTAGTTACCCTGGAGTGGATTTCAAATGATGGGAACTGTTGGTGCGATTCCCATGGGACACCATTTGCTGGTGTGATTAACAGGGGACACCACTTGCTCGTGTGATTACCAGAGGATACCATTTGCTCGTGTGATTCATACAGGACACCACTTGCTGGTTTGATTAACAGGGGACACCATTTACTAGTGTGATGTACATGAGGAGCTGAGGTTGAAAAGAATCACACTGACAACCAACTTTTCGTTTGCTGTCGGCAGAAAACAGACAGTCTCCAGCAAGTAGAGATTGACATCAGTTTGCTGAACCCAGCAGCTTTTATTGAGCAAAGTAAACAAGTTTTCTGCTGGCAAACTGAGAAAAAGCATCTCACCAGCCTTCCTTACTTCAAAACAAGCAGTGGCATTCCCAGGAAGGGGGATGAGAAAGTCCCTGAACTATTCTCCATCGAGTGCGAGTTTTCAGCACGTACCGGTATGTGGCACACTGACACAACCTTGTCTCCAGGGCTTTCGCCAGGCTTCTGCCATTCTCAAGACAAGCCCCTATCTTGAGAAGGACCAGGGTAGGGTCAGCAGGATTTCACATTCTTTCCAAACACACCCATTGCTACAGGTCCCCACAGATGTGCACAGCAGAACTTCTCCACAGGGTTTTCAAGGCTGGAGCCTTTTGGTAACAGATCACCAGGCTTGTCTTCCAAGGCCTGTCTGGCTTGGTTTGAACTGACAACCTTTCAGCTAGAAATGTTAACCCTTTGCACCACCCAGGGGCTCCTTGTTTCGCTCTTTACTGTCTACATCTTCTCCTGTTTTCTTATGCTTACATTCCACACATTTGACACACATTTAGGACCTTCATTCTACATTACATTTGGTTGAAAAGAAAACAAATTCTCTAATCATACTACAGGTGTCACATACTATTTACTCAACTTCAGCCTTACTTTTTTTTGTACTCAAAATTATAAATTACATTTCTCCAGCAGCTGCACATTTTACATTTTTTTCAGGAAGAGCTCTGTGTGAAATAATTTTTATAAAGGATGAGCGATCTTCTGCAACACTGTAACGCGGCTGCCCAAAGAAGAACAAATCTGTCCTGGAAGAAGCAAACATCAAGGCTTTTTAGCAGCCATGACAACACTCTGTCACCCACAGTCTGGGCATGTGATCATGGAGGATCCGTTCCTGCACAAGGATACCATGCGTGGTCAACTCCAGGGACCTTCAGAGAGATGCCCTGACAGAGTAAATATAAGTCATGCAAACATAAACAGTGATTATGAAGAAGGCACATGCCCATGAACTTTGTCCTATTGTATGTGGGGTTGCTGTGAGTCCGAACTGAAGACACAGCATCTAACAACGTGTGGCTGACCTTCGAGGATCCCTTCAAGTATTCTGATCTGTTATGGGGTTGAACTCACCTTTCAATTAGCAGCTGAGTGCCTAATCAAAGCACACTGCTGACAGTCCCCTTTATACAGAGACCTCCCATTTCCACCTCATTTTTATCGTCACTGTTCGGAAATTGGGAACATGAATGGCCTTTGATCCGAGAAGCCTTCAACAAAAATATGACGCGTTAGTACTACAATCTGTGGCTGAATGACCAGCATCTAAGCTGGTTCATATCCTGTCTCATCCAACCATTAAAATCTCGGACAAACACTGCTGTTTCAGCTCCAGAAATCCTTCAGCGACCACATCACCTTCTATCTGCAGACCAAGTAGGAATGGCTGTATTGTTTCACACATAATCATGACGAAAATGTCGGCTTTATACTCAAAGAAATTCAGGAAACGTGCCCGGAATTTCCTTCTGAATTTGGGATCCATTTGAGATAGACACGGGGGGACGATGTAGCAGTCGGCGTCTGCAAGGATTACACCGTTGGAAACCCCATGGGGCGGCTCTACTATCCTACAACGTTGCTATCAATTAGACTTCACGGCAATCTTTTCAGACGTTTCAAAATCCACCTACCTATTCCCAACTCATGCTTTAAATTCGTCTCTTAAATATCTACAAATATCTACAAACATTAAAAGAGGAGATACGTACATAACTCCTCATCATCTTAGTTTCTGTATGAACAGCAGCACTCCAATTGCTGCGGCACTTGGAGCAGCGCACGGGACAGCGAGGGCTCAGGGCCTTCGCACTCGGGCCAACCGCCCCGAGCCTCCCCACTGCATTTCTCACAAACTCCCAGGGTAGTTGATGCTGTTGATCTGAAAAACCACTTTTGCTCAGCGAGAGTCCCATGGTTTTACCTGTCATTCCACCCAGAGATACAGCGCCACTCACCTACCAGTCGTACAACTTGCGGTACTTGCGAAGCGGAAGTGCCCAGACGGCCTCGGCCCCACAGGGCTTCCGTTGAAGAGTGACGTCGGAGGGAGCTCCGCCCACCGGACCGCCCCCTTCGGGACCCTGCGGCCCTGCACAACGTGGCGACGGTAAGGCCGGCGGCTCTCGCGGCTCTCCCAGGGGTGAGAAGTCAGGAATGTGGGAGACAGCGGGAGCACAGACCTCAGCTCGGTGCGCTGTACGTGCTGCTGGAACAAGCATGACACACACAAAGCCAGGCCTCCCTCACACAGCGGCTGTCGAGGCACCCAGCATGGCGGCCGGCCCTCACACTACCACTTCCGCTTCCCGTTTTTGGCAACAGTTTTTTGCAATGTCACGGGCTCCGAACGCTGACCCAGAGGGCTCTACCCAGTGACCGGTCGAGTTCGGTGCCTTCGCTCGGTCTAAGGTTCTGTGCACTGGGGTCTTCTTTGCCTCTGGAAACAAAAGCCTAAGGTTTCTGAAATGCACAAAGAAACACAAGACAGTTCAGTAGGCAAAGATTTCTAATGTACTTGGAGAGCAAAGGAAGATGTATTTCCATACTTATCCATTTGAAAGTCAGTATTTACCATGTCTTTTAGAGAAATATTCACCTCTCATATGTATTTGCCAGTCTTTAAAATTGTTATAAGTGCCTCCTTTGACTTTTTTATGGTTTGTTTTCTCTTACCTATCAGGTGTCTCTCCTTAGGAATAGGCGACCAACTCTGCAAACCCAGTCTGAACTCTGCAAGAGCTGAGGACAGTTGAGAGGGGCATTTTCGACGATGAGAGGCAGATAGGCACTATTACTTCTGAGGAAAAATAGGTAAAAGTGAAAGTCGTTTTGAAAATGTCTGTTGTAAACCATTTTTACTTTTTTCTCTGGTACAAACATGTATAAGAAATTGATCACATATACTCATCTGAACTGGTTAAGGGCTCAGTTTTGAGATTTGCATATATACTGATAGACCTCGTTGAACATTAAGTTTCCGTTTTATGGGATCTTGTGTAAAATGGGAATTCCACAACACTTAATTTTGCTCTTAAGGAATCTGTATATGCATCCAGAGGCAGTCATACACACAGAACCAGGGGACACTGCTGGTTCAAAGTCAGAAAAGATGGGCATCAGAGGTGGATCCTTTTACTGTATCTTTACCATGTGTGCACTGAGCAAATAATCTGAGAAGCTGGTTTCTACAAAGAGGAACAAGGCATCAGGATTGGAGGATGACTCATTAACAACCTGCCGTACGCAGACGACACACCTTACTTGCTGGAAGTGAAGCAGATCTGAAACACGGATGAAGAGCAAGAACCATAGCCTTCAGTACGGATTGCACCTGGTCATGGACTGTGTTCCCCACAAAATCAGTAGCAATTTGGCTATGCCTAATTCCTGGTATTCAGTGTGCTGCCTCCATTTTGCAATTCCTGCCCCTATGAGGTGAGTCAGGGTGGATGGGCAGCAGTGGTTTTGGCAGACTAAGATTCAATGGTGTAAGTTGGTTTGGGACCTTGAGGCAGTCTATGGAGGTATAAAGGAAAAAATCTAGCAGAGAGAATCGGGGCCCTCACCCTATCAAGAACACAGCACCAGGAGAAGAGTGCATCCTTCCGGCCTGAGGTTCCTGGACCAAGGTGTTCCCCACCCAAATACTGATGCAACACAAGGACTTTCCTTCAGAGCTGACACAGGGACAGCCCTTCCCCTAAATGTGGCTTTGTAACCTACTGGACTGTGTAAGAATGAACTTCTCTCGTAAAGCCATCCACTGTCTGATAATTCTGTTAGAGCAGCACTGGCTTCCTAAAACACATCTCAACATCAAGAAAACAAAAATCCTTACAACTGGACCAGTAAGCAACATGGTAATAAATGTCAGAGGTTGTCACCAGTTTCACTGTACTTGGGTCTACAATCCACACCCATGGAAGCCACAGTCAAGAAATCAAAAGATACACTGGGAACATCTGTGGCAAAGGATCTTTTTAAAGTACTGAAAAATGAGGATGTCACCTTGAAGATGAAAGTGTACCTGACCCAAGCCATGTTATTATCAGATGTAGCAAATGCATGTGAGAGCTGGATGATGAATGAAGAAGGCAGAAGAAGAGTTGATGCCTTTGAATTTTGGTGTTGGAGAAGAATGTTGAATGTATCATGGGTAGCCAGAAGAACCAACAGATCTGTTCTGGAAAAAGTACAACCAGAGTACTTCTTGGAAACAAAGATGGCAAGACTACATCGTACATACTTTGGACATGCTGTCAGGAAGGATCACTCCCTGGAGAAGGACATCATGCTTCACCGAGTGGAGGGTCAGAGAAAAAGAGGAAGACCCTCAATGAGATGGGTGGACACAGTGGCCGTAACAATGGGCTTAAGCATAAAAATGACCGTGGGCATGAAGCAAGACTGAGCAGTGTTTTGTTCTGTTGTGCACGAGCTCACTATGAGTTGAAACCGACTTGATGGCACCTAGCAACAACCAGAACAAGTGAGCTGAAATGGGCTGGTACTGGTCTTTTTGAATCAGAAAAAAGAAACACATGATCTACTACAACAAGAATGACAAATTGAAGAGGAATGGTATCACATTCATCATTAAAAAGAACACTTCAAAATGTATGCTGAAGTACAAAACAACTGCTACCCATCCTCCATCATGAATCTCATAGAAGCAGGATTTACATTGTACAGGAAAATCACACAATACGAGGAATCGTAGATTGGGCCAATGGCTCCACATAGTTTTGGGGGAAACAACAGGTACAAACATGACAGATACCAAGGAAGAGACTGTACAGTTCTCTATGACACTCTCAAACCTAGAAACAGAGCATCATCCACAAGCAAGTGGGCAAGGAAGAGACTGTTCTCGTGCCCAACTCACTCCACATTCTATCCATGTCTACTGGCCCTTTTCCCTTCCTGATGGTAAGCAGTACAGGGGGAGGGGTTGGCAGGTGCAGCAGCTCCTAATGTTGAGGAGATGCAGGGTGGTACCAGCACTTTTTCTTTGGGGGATATGGAGAGGTATCTCAGTACAGGGAGATGGAGGCCTTTAATCCTCACTGGAAGAGGTCTTGGCTGACACACAGTGGGTGGAAACATGAGATGGGAGGATGAAGAAGGGGCAGTGAAAGACATTCAATGTGGAGGCCACTGGGTCACAGTAAACATGGTGGCTGGACTATCACAGTAGTGATTCCCTTCACAGAGGAAACATCCTCATCTGTTAGGGATCAAACGATAAATATCTGCCTCCTGCCAAGGAGAAAGAGACCTTGCTGAAAGCCTTCTAATACGAGAGGCCTAGATGGAAGTCTGAATGTGGGGTAGATATCTCCCCTAACAGGACCTACCCAGCCAGGGGTAGGAGGCCACCACCCCAGCAGGTCCTCTCACTTTGGACATAGACATTGTCCCTGTTCATAGTATAGGGGACAAGCTGGGTGACACCACAGGTCAGCTGGTTCAGCTCCCGGTGGAGCTTCTCTCCATCCAGACTGTGGCCGTTAAGGACAGGGCAGAGTGTGTAGATGCCATCCACTTTTGGGGCTTCCTTGTGCTCTTTGAGGGAGAACGAGGGTATGACCACAAATGGTGCCTCCAGAGAGAGGTTCTGAGAGTCTTTGGGGGCAGGGCAGAGACAGGCAAGAGGAAATGAGACAGGTGAAGACTTGGACTTGTGATTAAAGCAAGGGCATAAGACTTCTTTCTCTGGAGAGAATCCCTGGAGACAGAGTTGAAGATCTAAAGGAAATATCCTAAGTGGTTCCAACAAGGACAGGAGTGAGTTCTGGAAGTCGCAGAATGGTACCAGGGAAGAGGCAGTCCTGCTGAGGAGCTCTGCAGAGCCTAAGAGTGGTAGTGAGGATTAGGAAATGCCTTGGTCTTGGAGCAGATGCCTCCCAAATTCTACCTCTACTGTGGAGGCTGAATCTGGCAAGACAGAGGGGAAATGACCAAAGGCCGTAAGCCTGGGATCCCTTGACACACTCCTGCTGTCTTTTCCAGATGTATCACCTAAGTGAGGTCAGTCTGCAATCAGAGTAGAGGGTGTCAGCACTGGGCTTACTGAGCAAGAGCCCAAGCTTGGGAGAAAAGAAGAGTTCAAGAGGAGGGCTCAAGGGGCTGAGGGAAAGTGTGGGCAGGGATGAGGTGGGCGCCATGCGGACATCACGGTCCTCTTACCAGGCTCTGCTGGATGCTGTCAGCCATAGTGAGCTTTTTAGTACCCTGTCATCCCATGTCATCCATATAGCGCAGGTTGGTGATGGTGAAGTTGCAGGTGAACCAGACCGGGGCAGGTTGAAGAGCTGTACTGGAGAGGAAGAAAAAGTTTACCCTGTGGACTACAGTAATAGCCAAGGTTGCCTAGGACCCTGGTCAGAAGCAACAGCAGTGAACTACGTACGGCCATTGGCTGCAGGAGCACAAGGAGAAAACAAAGATTTGGGGAACCCAAACTTCCTCATTCGGTCAGCATTAAGTGAGCAGAGATGAGTTCAAAGCTTTGTGCAATCATAGCTGTCAAAGGCACAGTGTTACCAACTGTATTGTCAACACAAAATTTCTGTTGAAACCCTCACCCTCTTACCTGTGAATCTTAAGCATCCAATATTATAGAGCAGAACTGCCCTCACAGAGTTCTTTTAGGCTAAAATCTTTAATTTTAAAATTACTTGGCTGAAAATTATTTCCAAAGTTGGCAGTAGTACATCAACAGGGAACAGCCAGGAATTCAACCATGATGAACACAAAGGTGATACAACAGCGGATACCACTGCTGATTGACAGTTGGATCTTGATGGAAAGCAGAAAATACCAGAAAGATGTTGACCTGTGTTTTACTGACTACACAAACACATCTGACTGTGTGAATTGTAATAAATAATGGAGAACGTTGGGACAAAATGGAATTCCAGGACACTTCATTCTGCTCTTACGGAACCTGTGTACAGAAAGAAGAGGCAGTCATTCTAACGCACAAGTGAATATTACGTGGCTTAAAATCCAGAAATACTTCGTCAGAGTCATAATCTTTCCGCATTACTCAGCCTGTATGCTTGGCAAGTAATCCTAGAAACTGGACAATACGAACAAGAAGGCAGGATTATCGATGCAGAAAGACTCATTAACAATCTATCATATGCATATGATATAAATTTGACTGCTAAAAGTCAAGTAGATTTCAGGTAAAGTCTTTGGTGTGGATTGGACATCAACGTAAACCAAAATCCATGCAACTAGACTGGTAAGAACCATCATGATGAGTGGAAAAACACTGAAGTTATCAAGGATTGCATTTGACCCAGATCCATGATCAGTATCCATGAAGTTTGTTGTTGTTGGGTGCCATCAAGTCAAACCCGACTCATAGCAGTCCTGTCCGCAACAGAAGGTAATTCTTCCTGGTCCTGGGCCATGCTCAAAATGGTTGTTAGACTTCAGCCCACTGTTGGAGCCATAAAGTAACAGTCAACAAATCAAAAGACACACTGCACTGTGAAAATTGGGTGCAGATAACCTCTTTAAATCTTGAAAAGCAAAGGCATGACTCTGATGACTAAGCTGTAGTGTCATGGATCGACTTGAGCCAAGATGCACAGTCTTCAACAGGATCCACTTATGCGTCATAATCCACTCTAACCTTTGTCTGAAGACTTGGCTTCAGGAATGATTTCACTTGTGGGCTAACACAGTCTGAGGACCAGGTCTTCTGGGGTCTCTCCAGGCTCAGTCAGGTCAGCAGGTCTGGTCTTGCTACTCCAATTTTAGTTGTACACCCCACTGTTTTCCTACTTCATCAGAGACTCTGTTGTTTTCTTTGTGAGCACAGTCACTTGTGGTAGCCTGGTACCATCTAGTTCTTGATTCTGGCTGATAGCCTCTAGTTTAGGTGGCCCTTTATGTTGTTTTGGACTCCAAGGTACCTAACAACGTAATTGTGGAAGAAATAGCATTTTAGAACAGGCTTCTTAGGTTTTATTAATGAGGTAGTATCAGAGTAGGCATTTACCCATGAGTCCACTTGTCATACTGTGGATGCTTCCGTGTAGCTGTACTGATGCAAGCTTTATCACCAGTATTCACATTTCAGCTGAGTTTCCAGACTAGAACAGACCAGGAAGAAAGACTTGCCAGTCTACTTGAGAAGAACATTAGCCAGTGAAAACCTTATGAACAGCAGTGGTGCATTGTCTGAGAGAGTGCCTGACAGTGAACCCTCCTGTGTGAAAAGGACTTCAATGAAGACCAGCAAAGAGCTGACTCCTCAAAGTAGCCAAGCCAAGTGCCGTAGAGTCGGATCTGACTCATGGCAACCTCAAAATAGAGTCAACCGTATTGATGTGGATGGAGTCAATCTTTCAGGACCCTCATTAACTGATGTGGCATGACTCAAAATGAGAAAAAAAGGCTGTAAATGTCCATTAATAATCAGAACCTGACATGCATCAAGTATGAATGTAGGAAAAGTGGAAACTGTCAAAAATGTAATGCAATGCATCGAAATCAGTATCTTCAGCATTAGTGAGTGGAAATGCCCTGCTGTCGGCTCTTTATTTACTGAATATCCGGATGGCCCATTATGCCAGGAATGGCAACTTGAAGAGGAAATGGGGTTGCATTCCTCATCTAAAAGAACATTTCAAGATGTATCCTGAAGTACAGTGCTGTCAGTGATAGGATAATACCCAGAAGCCTACCAGGAAAACTGATCAAATGACTGCTATTCAAATATCTGTACCAACCAGTAAGGTCAAAGAGGAAGAAATCGAGGAGTTTTTACTACGTTCTAAAGTTCGGCATTTGTCAAACATGCAACCAGAAGGCATTGACAATCACTGGTTATTGGAATGCGAAAATTGGGAACAATGAAGGAAGAGTGGCGGCTGGAAAATAGGGCCTTGGTAATAGAAATGATGCCCGAGATTGCATGACAGTATTTTCTAAGATGAGTGACTGCTTCCTTGCAAATACCTTTTTTCCCCTGACATGAATGGTGACTATACGCAGGAACCTCACCAGATGGAAGATGCAGGAATCAAATGGACTGCATTTGGGGAAGGAGACAATGGAAAAGCCCAGTCCTAGCTAGTTCAAGGCCAGGGACTGACTGGGAAACAGGCCTTAATGGCTCCTATGTAGGTTTCCTGCTGAAAGTTAGAATAAGTTCCTGAGAGCCAAAAGACATACTTGAGTATACACCACCTGAGTATAGAGACCACTGGAAAAACAGATGTGAGGCACTGAACAGTAATGACCGAAGACTACACAAGCTGTGGGGTGACATCCAAGAAGTTATACCTCAAGAAAGCAAGAGGTCACTGAAAGACAGGAGAGAAAGAAAAGGGCCAAATGGATGTTAGAAGGGACTCTGACACTTGCTCTTGAATATTGACTAGCTAAAACAAAAGGAAGAAAAGAGGAAGTAAAAAACAAATATGGAAATAAAGCAAAGTTCTATGCAGTTCATTCCATATACACACCCACCAAGAGACACATTTTTCTTTCTGAAAAAATGCATCAAGGATTCTCGGAAAAAAGAATGGGAAAACAAAAGAAGCATTCTTGAGACTAAAGAGACAGAAAACCACAGAGAATGATCCCCAGTCTGGATTGGTCGGTTTCTTACAGTGACTTCATAAGGAGCAAACTGTTGGCAACTCCAAGCCCCTGTATGTGTTCCAGGCAACCTAGGTCTGGGGTCCGTCTAGCTCAGGCAGGTGTTTCACGGACCTGAGAGACTGTGACCACACTTACCTTGTTTTTCATTTTTAGTGTTTATTGATTTGCTCATTTTTCCATTGCATTTTATCTTCTTTGCTTAATGTCTCATTAAGTTTTGGTCATTATTTGTTCAGTCATTTCTCTCCTTATTTAGTTATTCACTTAGTTTTTACTTATTTAGTTGTTTGTTTATTGACTCCATTTATTTACAATATGGAGACAGGAGGTGTGGTGAATAATCAGGAGCATTTATCACAGATGGAGAAACAAGAGAGACGGGAGCTCAGTCCCCCAAACCATCTCTGACTTTTCCAGTCCGACCGCGTGTTCTTACTGGGTGTCTAAGGGAGGACAGAGGTGAGTGACTGCATGCCGACATTCAGGCTTGGGGGACAGCAACTGTGGAAGAATGCATGGAACTCGTGATGGGGGATGGGGTGGTCAGCTGGAGCCCCGTGGGCGTATCTGGGATTCTCCCAGCCCCTGCTCCTACCCCGACCCCACCCCCATGACTGTTACCTCCACAGAGGTGCCTGTCTGTTAGGTGAGCCGGAGAGAACCTGCGACAAACCGGCTGCAGAGATTTTATCCTGTTTTATTGGACCAGTGCCTGGTGTGTCGCTTCCCTTCCTCAAGGCTTCAGTGCGTGGTAAGTCAATCTGGAATTTCCCTGGGGCCAGGTAGTGCCGGGAAGCAAAGGCTTTGTGAAAAGCAGACACGTAGAAAAACGGAGGTCTCACCTGCTTTCATCCCCTACCTCTTCATTTCCTCAGCAAATTGTGCCGATTTTGTCTTTTGCACCTTTAGCTTTTCTTGATGTCTTGGTTCTCTTTAGTGACAACTTTCTCTCATTTTCTGTCATTTCTTTGCTCTTTTTCAGTTTATCTGGTTTTCCCTTTATTTCCTCAATGCCTCATTTTTGTTTACTCTGTACTTCTGTTTGCTTATGAATCCTTTTCCTATTATGGTATTTCCTCATTCTGTATCTTTTCTTTCTCTTTCACATTTTCTCCTTCTCTTTGTTTATATAGTTGATCTTCTTGGTGGTTAAACTTGAAATCTTACTTTTCCATTCTCTGCTTTTGCTTTTCTCCTTCCGCTAATTCACACCCATCTCCCTGTCTCTTCTCTGTATCCTTTTCCTTACACTTTGGTTTCTTTTTACCATTCTTTTCTCATTTCCCCATTGTTTATTATATTTTATCTTTTCAATACCTTTTCAAATTTCCCGTTTTATTTGTTTTAGTTAATTTTCTCATTTGAATTTCCTCATGTCTTTCATCTCATACCCCTTCAAACTTATAGTTTATTATTTTCCTGATTACTGAATTTTCTTTTTATTCTTTTCCCTTATCTCTATTCTGGTTAGTTTCATTTCACGGAATTGATCTTCCTGTTATTTTCTTAACCTCTCTCAAGTTTTGGAAGTTGTAATGTCTTTTTTTTCTCATTTTTAAATTATACTTGCTCTTTTTTTCATATTTTGTGAAATTTTTAGTTATTACATTTCCCACTACTTTTACTTATTTACTTCTTTTCTCACTTTTTCCATGTTAACCCTAACACAAGGGCACCTCTCATCCAAAAGTCCAAAAGGCCCCGAAGCCACACTCAACATGCTGCAGAACCACTCAGCCGTTTCTGCTGAGGAGGAGATGTATGTGGGACACTACCACCTCTTCAGAACCATTGGCAGGGGGACATTTTCCAGAACGATGCTAGCCCAGCATACCGTCACCGGCCAAGAGGTAACCATTAAAATGCTGAGCAAGACCCAAAAGGCATCCAACTTCTTCTACCAAGAGGGGAAAATATTGAAGGATCTCCATCATCCTTATATTGTAAGGATGTTTCACATTATAGAGACTCAGTACCTTCTCGGCATGGTCTTGGAGTACGTGAGTGCAGGGCACTTGGGGAATTATATAAGAGCTCACGGCTTCTTGAGTGAAAAGGAGGCCCAAAAAACTTTCAGACAATTAGTCCGGGCTGTACACTTTTGCCATAATGAACGTTTCGTGCATAGAAACATAAAACCACAAAACGTGCTGTTAGATAACAGGAAGAACATCAAACTAGCCAACTTTGGGTTTGCAACGGAATTCACCCAGGGGAATAAGCTGAACACGTTCTGTGGCACTTTGCCTTATTCTGCCCCAGAAATGGTGCTACGAAATCCGTACGATGGACCCCCCGTGGACGTGTGGAGCCTGGGAGTCACCCTGTACGTCATGCTAAGTGGATCTCTGCCGTTTGATGGCGACACCTTCAGTGAGATACGAAATCGGATCCTGGCCACAGAATACATTATTCCTGGCCACATGCCTATGCAGTGCACTCACATGCTGAGCACAATACTTACTTATGACCCAATAGAGAGAGCCACATCAGAGGCCATCCTAGACCATCCATGGATGATGACAGTTGACAATGAGAACCAAAATGTGTCTGTGCAGCCACCCTCAGACCATTAGGACTGACAACGCATTCAGGCCACGGGGAACATGGGTTACAGGCAGGAAGAGATTCGTGACTCACTGTTCAATCCAAAAGATGATAACGGTATGGCCACCTCCCTGATGCTAGCTCAGAAAACATCTGAGACACAGACTCATGCCAATACCCTGAAACGCAATACTGCAGCACACTGCACTGACAGCCACACCCGTGTCTCCTCCCATGAGGTACGTCCCACCATCTGTGTGAAACCCAAACAGCGGAGTTACAGTGTACTTGCCATTCCCACCTATGATTACCACTACCACAGCCCACTGAAGACTCCAGCTTCTAGAAGGAAGGGGGCCTCTATGGTGTTTGCTTCTCCCTCAGTTCCCCTTGCAAAGTTCTTCCACAACAATCCAGGATAGCCTGGGCAGAGCCAACCAGACGCTGAAATGGCATGCCAAGCTGAAAAGTAGTGCAGTGGAACAACCCAGCAGAGTCCCCACGTGCGTAACCGTGGCTGCCCATGGCTGCCTCCTCAGCTGAGACCAGTAAGAAGGGTGGAGCCTGAGAGGAAATCCAGTTCCCACATAGAACGTCAGCACTTATTCTGTCAAAAACGAGCATGTGCGAGAAGTACCCGACCAGAGTGTGACTCCAGCCTCTCCCTCTGTCAGAAGCCATGAGCCACAGGATGCCACTGGCCACTTCTTTTAAGTTGATTACAAAATATCTTTGTTGTACCTGTATGCAAACAGAACAGAAGCTGTGTGACATCCAAGTTGAAGATCAGAGGCTCAGACCTTGAGAGGCCAAGCCACAGTCTCTCAGGTATAAAAGGAGGAGGAAAATAAACAGTTTCATGGAGCCCAGTGACATAATGCAGGAGATATGCCAAGTGGTAGACACGAATGACTGTGAGTGGGATCTCACAAGTACACACTGCTTTCTTTGCATGAATGGCCCACCAGGACAGTAGGTCTTGGTCCAGTCGACAATGGAGGTGTGCAGACTGCCATGGCAGGCTCTGAAAGGGGTCCAAGTGAAGAGAAATTTAGGCATCTTGTTGGCCTTCAAGAAGATCACCTCCAAAATCACCAGAGAGCTGGTACTGTAGAAACGTGTCACCACCGGCCAGAGACAAAAGAGGAGTTCACATGTTTAACCTCCCTCATGATTCTGGAGACTGTTTTTCAAGGCCACAGAAGACCCTGAAATTCTCTCCACTTGAACTGCACTGAGATACCACCAAGGCAGTAAACACACCCTGATGCCAATCAGGTGATTGTGGTTCTGAATGAACAGTGAGTCACAAATCTCTATGTGTCTATAAACCATGCTCCCCATGGCCTCAAGGCACTGTGGGTCCTCACCAAGTTCTCTTGGCCTGAATACCATCTGCACACAGCAACAACTCTGTCTATGCAAGATCCTACTTACAACCATTGGCATCCCACAGAGGGCAGATCTGCATCATCTCATCAGGCTCCATGGAGCTGGTCCTTCATGTCGGCTTCCATGAGTGTGACGTTTGAGATCTGATTATCTCCATCACATCTTGCTCTCAAGTTCGTTAAGGTCCCTTCAAGCACAAGTGAAGCAAAGATTCATCAAAAACAGACACTGCCAACTTGATCGGTTGGGGATAAGAAGTCTGGACGTTTCTGCCTTGGGAAGCCATTTGATTTCCATCAGGGTCCTCAAGCTCCCTCTAAAATCCAGTGAAAGTAGTCAATAAACAATGAACAAAGTTCACTGAACAGTGAACCAGGAACTGCACAGTTCAACTCCACAAAGACACACCTTGAAAGAAAGGCTTGCAGTCTCATTCTCATGTATCTGGCATTTGAAGAAAATTAGAAAAAGTCGATGAAACATAAAGGACGTGTTGAGTATACCCCACCTGAATTCAGAGGCTGTCTCAAGAAGAGGTTTACAGCATGGCAAACGAGTCACCAAAGACAAAACAAATTGTGGGAGGCCATCCGACAGGAAGATGACATTTTAAAAGGCAGGAAAGAAAGGAAAGACAAAAAGGAATGACATGGAAGCTTGCTCTTCAACATCCAGTGAGTAAAGCAAAAAGAACTGATGAGGGAAAAGCTCACCGTTAAGACAACAGTTGGAATTCAGCAGCTGCTGCTTGGAAACTGTATGGAGCAGTCTTATTCTGTCCCATACAGTCACCAGGAGTCAGAATTGACTGGACGGTGTAAGTTTGCTTGGTATTCGGGGGGATGCATAGGCCCCAAGGTGAACCCTACCCATGTTTTGTACTTGTTTTGCAGAACTGCTGAGAAAATGGGAGGTTTGCACTTAAAGAAGAACTCAGAGGGAAAAAGTGGCTGACTTGCTTTTGAAATTTCCAAGCAGTAGTTTGCTGTTGGAAGCCTTCCAGCAGGAAAAGTCAGAGCCCATTGCAAGACAGCCCCTTGCAGGACTGGGAGTTATAGGGAGCCAGTGAACAGACAGCTTGGTCAGCTCCCTTAAGCTGATTGTCCAGGTTGAGTCAATGAGTGCAAGTGGGGGAAGAGCAGGAACCAAGTGACAGTCTAACTTTGGGCAAGTTCCATTGGCACCGTGGGTCCTAGCCTGCAGGGCCAGGGATAAGAGGGTGAAGCAGGGTGGCTACTGAGAAGGAAGGCAACTGTGTGTGACTTAGCCCAAGAGGGCTGGGGATGAGAGTGTGGGAAGGAGCTGTCCGAAGTGCCTGCCAGTAAGTGTGAACTCGAGAGCCTGGGTCTGCTACCCCTTGTCAGTTAGATTGGAAGGGCAGGGATGAGCTGACTAGAACCCACCCAAAGGAAGAGAAAGGTGTCTGAAAGAGCTGAGAAAGCTGGTGTAGACTGCTACAAGCTGATGGCGCCCTGCGGACTGGATTTGAAACCCCAACCAACATTTTTTCTTTGCCTTTATCTTGCTAACCTGAAACTTCTGTCTGAGCCATGTTTTTCAGGAAATCACAGCAGATGGTGGCTCCATCCACAACACGTGCCCAACCTACAACCTCTCAGCATGCCCAGATTCAGATCCTGGCCTACACTGACACAGGACCAATTTATCACCAGAAAGGAAGTGCTTTCCAGCCAGTCCTTTCACCAGAGACCATCCCAGAAGCCATGACAGAAGAGGATGCCACTTCTGCACCTCCACATGTGGACATGCAGCAGGGGAGCTAAGGGCAGAGAACTCCACTACCAAACCCGACCCCTGGACACCACTGGAAATAAAAAGCTTTTGAGCCTCGTGGGACAGTGAACACATGGTGTTAAGGCTGCTAGACTCGTGTTACTCCTTATCTACACAGACAATAAACTTGAAACTTTCTGTTACCCTTGCAATTCGTGTCCCTCTTATTTCAGTCAGCTAATAAGACAGGACAAGAACCCAAACACGGTCCTGTTAGAGAGACAGATGTTCAGCATTCTAACCGGATCATATTCTTCAAGACCAGAGAACATGCTCATCACCTCAGTACTGATTTGACAGGGACGGCCAATTTGAACACTGGCTATCGCAGTCAAGGGAAGAGAAAGTCACCAGGAGGCTGGCTGACAGGCTTTCATGAATGTGCCTACATTAAATGAAGGAGACAAGAGTGGGTGCCCAGTAAAGAAATTCTTCCTCCCTGATGAGGCTGGAAAACTGAGTGTTACTGGACAAAACTCCAGGTTCTCTGTATCTACCCTAAATAGCCAATCTCTGAGACACGTTATAGGGTGGATGATGAAAGTTTATTACCGTGTCCTGTCGGACACAGGGAGCAGGAAAATATTTGTTCACCAAGGCCCTGCTCAAATTTTGTCAGGCAAGGTAGAAGTATTTAAAGGGAGAGGGGGTTCCATGCAAAATGTAAATAGAGGTACTGGGGCTGGTGCCAGGGAAACAATCGGTTGAAAAGGGGTATCCGATGGTGGGGCTCAGAGGTCCTTTGAAGATACATATCAGGAATAGGAATCCGGAAGGCTTTCGTCAGAGGTCCCAGCTGTGGCCTGGGTCTTTCGCTGGCTCCTCCGTCTGTTTTCATGTGGCTAAAAAGCTCTGAAAAACTACAGGCATTATTTCCACAGCTCCTGTCAGCGACTTCCTGCCAGGGCCAGGAATTTTTAAGACAGGAGAAATAACAAGCTAAGCTTACAGAGAAAATTTAATCTTTGCTGCCTATCTCAACTTCCTTTTTTAAAATCGGGGTGTCTAAACCTTATCTCCTATTTCAAGAGGATGGGGGAAGAGATTGATAGAATTTCTTGATTCATTTCGGAGTGTTATCAGGGTTTTCTGAAGACCCTCAAGGATCCTTATCAAACTGCAAAAAAGAATCATCTAGGCAGACGTGGCAGGCCCATATGGCTTGATGGGAAACAGTGTACAGCTGCGCTGGGCAGTGGCACAGTGTACAGGACTCCTGTCGCTGCACCACCGATGGAGCAGGGGCTGCATTTTTGTAGTCTGTCTCCACCAGGGTACAGCTGGGGACAACAACTCAGTGATGGGATCTGACATCTTGGCCTTCTTTGTCAGGAGGCTGCTTGTCCTTTGTTTCAGTGCTCACGCAGACTTCAAAATGGTTCTTCCCAAAGGGGCCTCCGGGCCTGGCAACAGGACTTAGTATGCGGTGTCCCATGGGAGCAGTTTCTTGCTCCCTTGGTTTGGTTCCCTGATGCTGATTCTAGTTCTCTTGTGCCCCCACTGGAAGGACATCTAGTGGTCACTTCTACTGCATCTATGCGTGCCTCTAACTTGTGTTGAAACAGCTTCTCTGAAGAAGTAACTTGAGAGATAATGAAGCAACTCGTCCCTGTGAGTGGGCAGTGAATGAGTTGCTTATCGCTCCAGAATGTCCCAGGGTGTGGTTAGGCCGGCCCTGTCTCAGTCTCCCCTAGGAGATTCCATATTCGTAATTCTTGAAGGAAATACCATGGAGGTCTCTTCTGTTTCTGCTTCATGCAGAACAAGGATGCAGGCCTACCCATCACGGTAGAAATCCCTTGCTGACTGTGCCAGGGATCTCTGCGGGCCAGGATGGTCACGAGCAGACATTCCTTAGAACCCAGGCATCATCATTCCCTTTACTAGGAAGGGTTCTAACCTGAAAGAAACTAACTAAACAAGGAGTTTAAAGACACAAGGCCTGAAAACAGACAGAGTAAAATCCAAGTAATTGATGGGAGATGTACCAGTGAACAAAAGTTGGGGACATTTAGCTGTTAGGAATTTCTTTCTGACTCATCAGTTCAGGTTTTAGTAATGACAGTCAGGAGGGTCTTCAGTGCTACAGATTTTCTATTTCATAAATGTTAATACAAAATGTGAAGAGTAGCAAGTCTTCCACGATTCCATTTGAATGGCTCCTGTGAAAGCTTGCCTAAAAGACAGCCTTGAAGATTTCTTTGCCATTGTCTTTACACCTCAGCGCTCCTTGGATGTCTCCTTGTGAGTCTACCTCCAGCTGGGTCACACCCTGACTGCTCCAGAACAAGGAAAAGTGACCCATCAATCATTAACACTTGGACTTACTGGACATCCTAGGTGGGGGCCATTGCAGGCTCCTTCAACTCCTGGTGCTGGTTTTTCACAGGATAACAACATTTGGTTCCTCACCAGGTTATTAAGCAAGAGACAGCAATCTTCTCATGAGTCTCATTGCCGTAGTGAGCAGTCTCAAAGTACCACAACATTTTACGCCAAGGCCTTCTTTCAACGTTTAGGTGTGTAAAACCAGGGAGGATGAGTTTTATGATGTCTTAATACAATCAGAATGCAGACTAAGAATATAACTATTCCTTGCAGTAGTCATCTATTTCATGGACATAATTTTTGATGGTAACTAACTAAACATCTGGCGTTGGGAATGTTGTTACAATAATGTGAAAAAATAGCTCAATGTCTACTTTTAATGGGCAGATGACAATCCTGGGATGACAAGAAAACTGAGGCTTTTTGGTAATCTCATGTCAGCTTGGCTTATGAGGTCAGTGAGCACTGTTTCTAGCTTCCATCCCATGAGGACCTCAGTTTGTCATTTGTTGTCTTATACTCACTGATGGCCTTCTCAAAGAGTTTGTCAGTTCAACTATACCATAAGTAGGAATAAAAGCTCTTGGAAATGATTAATGCTAGCCTGTGTGGCAGACCATGACACCTCTTCTGACTCAACATTACCTTTGCCAAATTTACCAGCATCATTCCTATGAATAGCTAATGGTCATCTTAAAGTTCCCGAAGCACATCGTAAACATATGCACAAGCAATCTGAAGAAGAGCAATTTGATAAATTCACTCAGTTAGAAAGGAATCTAAATTAGTACAGTTGGATTTAACACACGCACACATGAATCTATAATCAGCACACAAAGTGTGTTTAGAGAAAACTGAAGTTACAGAAACACTTGTGACAAGTTTTCAGTACAGAATGAATGATTATCAAGGTAACAGCACAGACCTCCCCTGCTGGAAGGCTTCAAATACTCCCTTTAAAATATGCTATCTGTCCCTTTGAGGACACGCTGCCTCTCCTTGGTTTGCCTCCTAACAGTCATGGGTCACTGTCTCAGAAGCAGAAATGGAAAATAAGATGCAATGGAGTCTGAGCCATGGGGTATTCAGGAATCAGTTTTGTTTTTTCCCAAGCTTACCGTTCCAAAGGATAGAAAAAGGCTGTAGCCTCTCTGGGTTACCCCAATCTTTACGAAAGCCAGAGATCAAGATTCCAGAAAAACTATGTCTACCTTTTTCATGGTGTCCTCTTTTGGATCAAGCTCTCACCATACAATCTTGGATCCAAAAAGTTTAAGAAATGGTCATTGAACGCCATGTGTTTTCAAAGATATTAGGTAACTTACAGTGAAGAAGGAAGCCTAACAGAAACACTAACTATACCATTAGGCCAGCAGTCTGAAATAACTAATGAACCTATGACCCTAAGGTCCTTGAATGAGGAAACAAATCTCAGGAGGGGTTTGTTTCTGCTGAAGCACTATCAGTACCTGTTTCTCATTACCTCCGTAACAACTGTATTCTGTAAAACCTCAGATTTCATAGTAATACAAATACAGCAACATTTATGTACTAAGGCACAAAGGGCTCCTTTGTAGAGCAGGAAATGTAATGTTATTCTGCTTTGTAAAATCACAGCTCAAACTTCAGTCATTTTTCTGATTACAATATTTAGAAAAAACTTTGCTGTATTTCACAACAGGAATTCTTGATTTGAGAATTAAAATACCTAAACCCATTAGTTAAATAACTTACGAAAAGGGAAAATGGTTTCTTATAGCTAGAAAGTAGGACCTTAAAACATCAACAATATTCCCATATAAAACCCAAGTGGGTTTCTCTGTGGCACGGAAAGCAAAAGTATATAAAGCTAAATTATGACAAATGTCTATTAACTCAATTTAATAACAGCAATTTACCTAAAAGTTTTGGACATTATGTTAAGCCTGTAATTGAAACAGTTTATGTCAAGAGTCCCAAGTTTTCATTCAACTTGTACTATGTCTCACAGTTTGACCAGTCTAATTTTAACCCATAAAGGTTCTATCAACTGGCTTTGGAAACCACAAAGTCTCTCTGGTCAGCTGACTAATTCTCCTCCTGAGGGTGACACATCTTTACAGGACATTTCAGACGTGTCTCAAGGTTCCTCTAACAAAACAAGACAAAATTTCTTAACACTTATTTCACAATTTGGATTCACTCACCTTCAGATACTTATAATACATTGCGATCCAATCAATTCTAACTCATAGCAACCCTAAAGGACAGAGTCGAACTGCTCCATAGAGTTTCTAAGGAGCACCTGGTGGATTACAACTGCCCACCTCCTGTTTAGCAGATGTAGCACTTAACCACCATGCCACTAGGGTTTCCTCGGATCATTGTCGCCAGTAGCCATTCTTCTTCTTATCTGTCTTAAAACTGCCTCCACCTAGGTGGAGGGTCTTTTAGAAGCTGTTCTGGAGCTATATATACCACCTTAGAGGCTAGAAAACAGGGAGAGGTGATCTTGTCCTGCCCTCATTCCTTTGACTCATAAAAAAGACACATGTTTCAGTTGACCAAGCTGTTCTCAAGGACGAAAGATACTTTTTTTCCCTTTTACTGTTAGGGAACTACTACTTGGATTTTCACACATACATACATTTTTCCTTGTCTGGGACCTACAACCAAGGTCTGTAAGTTAGGTTTTTCAGCCCAGTGACAGTTCTTTTCCGATGTACTCAAAATTTTGCTTTCTTTTACATCTCAAGTGGAAACCCTGGTAGCATAGTGGGTTAAGTCCTACATCTGCTAACCAAAACATCAGCAGTTCAAATCAGACAGGGGCTCCTTGAAAACTCTCTGGGGCCATTCTGCTGACCTCTAGGGCTGCAATGAGTTAGACCTAATTCGACGACAGTGGGTTTTTACGCATCTCAGTTAGCTTAGCCAAGACACCCCACACCTTGATTAGGAGGATTTAGGCATCAGAGATTTCTCCCACATGTAGAAACAGTTGTCAGTCTCAAAGAATTTAAACTAGAAATATCCTCAAATCATTCTGGCTCAGGGGACTCTGCTACAGGTAAAGCCTATCCTGGCCATGACTTGACAAGACGGGGAAGTCTGAACAAGACATTTAAGGCAAAGAGACTCAGGAAACACTTAACAGAAAAACATTTCTTTACAAAAACAGAGATAGGGAATACAACAATAGTTAGAAAAACAAGTCCAGGGTTAAATGGGCCAAAGTTGCAAGCCAAGGTCAAACTTTCAAAGTTTTCCACACACAACAAACACTCTGCCTAGATGACTAAAACAATCTTTCAAAAACTTTTCACAGAAGGGTCTCTGCAACTGAATATAAACTTGACCAAAATACTGAGTGGCTAAAAAAACAGGTTTTTGGACAGAAGGCCAGCAGGAAAAGTAAAGCTGGTTGGGCAGTAAAAGGTTAAAAGAAGGCTCCTGGCTCTAGGACTGAACAGCACGACGACATGAAAACAGGAATTGACAGACCATCAAACGTGATGCTTCCATAAACACATGCAGTGCTGGAAGGTGAGGCCTCACCTGTCAATACTAAGGACACTGGAAGACTGCTACCTGGCCAACCAACTACAAGCAGTCCTTTCTTGGACCCATTTCAAAGAAAGGTGATCAAACACAACATAGAAACTGCTGAAAAATATCAGTGATATCAAATACAAGGAAAATCTGGCTGAAGATCATTGTGCTGTGATCAGTGCCTTTTGTGTGAGGCTTCTCTAGCCATGGCCTTCTAACTCCTACCCATGTGATCAGGCAGGACAGTGTGACAGTGCGGTCCAGGCTGACAAAGAGTACTGGTCCCTATCTCCTTAAGTGACAGCTAATTACAGAGTAGTGAGGGAGATGCGGTCACCCGCACAGAAGCATGGCCTTGAGCTGACAGAGCATTCTTTGGGCCCAGATCACTGTGCTGGAAAGCTCTTGGAAGCAGGTACTAGAGAGAGAACAAGCTGGGAACCAGTGGCAGGAGAGACCTCACAGCAGGAGAGATCATGCTGGGCTTCCCAGTTCACAAGACACAAAGCTGAGGGCCTGTGATCAGTGGCTGATAGACAGGGAGAGACCTTTGGGGATAGTCTTTGGGGAAACACAGGAAAGACAGGATAGTCTTTGGGGAAACACACAAGGGAAATCCTATGGAAAACGTGGCCTCTCTTTTTGAATCAAGAGCTGGGAGTAACACAGACAGCCTGAGGTCCTCCGTAACTAGTGTGACCAAAACTATCAACAAGCAATCAAGGATGAAAAGATCAAAGCATTACCAACATCCTGGGACACTTAGGTAAGTCCCTCCAAATTATGTAAATTTCTTCAAGGTTGTTTTTCAGAAGAAACCAGAAGGAAGCAACTCTGAAGACATGCGCAGAAATTCCCATTTCGACAGCTACATGTCCTTCCACTGGGAGCACCAAATACATGTAGTCAGGAACCGGGAACTGAACCAAAGAACCAAGAGACTCCATGCACAACACCCCATAATGAGTCTGCTACCAGTCCCAGAAAGCCTCAGAGAAAGGAACTCCCTAGATCCTGTCACTGATTTGACCCTAAGTGACCTGGTTCAAGTTCAGCAAATCAGAGTTGCAACTTTGGTCTCCTGATCAGTAGACAACTGGGCTCCTCCTCCCACAGGCACCAGGGTGCAACCTTCACACCAGAAAAATTTATTAAGTCCAAGTACTTACAGACAGGGAATGGGTCAGTCTCTGTGACCAGCAAAGAGCTGGTAAATAGCTTGTAGTGTTCCTTGCATTCGTAAGGGTAAAAGGTGGTGTAGGAAATAGCCTTTGGTTTCAGTTTAAGGGTCATGCATCAGCAACTCCATGATTGGTTCTCTCCTGAAGGATAAAATAATGGTATGGAGATTGGATAGAAAAAGGGGCTAGATCCTTTCTAGATCATCCTCCTGAGGAGGTAGGTACCCACAGGTAGCCACAGCTCAAACTGCCAGGAGGAAATGTTACATCTACAATTACTGTTCTGAAACACTGATTGGGAGTTTAGTGAGGATATGATGAGGTGGTCTGTGGTGGCCATCAGGTTCCCCAGCTACCCTTGTCATTTCCCCCTTGAGGAGACATGGGCCTGAAATCTTGAAAGGAACGTGGGAAGTCGACTCGCTCTGGCTACTTCCTGCTGTTTGGCATTATAGTCCTGCCTACCTGTCAAACCCATGTTCCTGAAATACCATCTTGAAAACGTTGAGATGCCTCATCTACCTACCACCTACCTGGTGGGCACAGGCTGAGTATTCTTGTAGGACCATGACATTCACTAGGCGTAGTTGTAGCTTGGAGCCGTGTCTTTTATCTAAGAAGCCAATTTGAAGATGTGCTGTATGTTGTCCTGGATCTGGTCAGATTTACTAACATAAAACAACATTGTTTCTTGAGATATAGGCAGGTGCTGCCTCCAGCTGCTGTGAAAAGGTCGAGGAAATCAGTGTGGGACACTGCCATCTGCTGAGACCATTGGGACGGGGACATGGGTCAGAGTCAAGTTACTCTGGCACATCATCATAGGCAAACAGGTAGCCGAGAAGAGTCAAAAAGAGCCCACAGCCATCTTCCAACCTCCTGACACTAGGCTCGCACATAAAAATCATGAAGGATCTCCACAATCCAAATATTTTAAATTCCATCCATTAGTGTAGGCCCTACAGGTGTGCCACAACAAGTGTATTGTGCACACAAATATGGAACCCACAAATGTGCCCTTGGATGACAGAAAGAATATCAAACCTACTGACTTTCATTTTAGAACTGAATTCACTGAGGAGAGCTAGCTGAAAACTTTCTGGGGAAGTCTCCCTTATATTATGCTCCAGAACTCCTGCCTGGAGAAAAGTTCCATGGACACTGTCCTTGAGGTGCAGAGCTTGGGAGTCACCCCGTATTTCATGGGAAGTGGGTCCCTACCTTTTCGTGGTGATGCCTTCAATGAACTACCAAAGTTAAATACCAGACGAAGAGTATAACAGTCTTTCTACATGTCTATGTCACGTGAACACTCACTAAATCCAGTTTTCCTTTTGTCACCCCCATGCTCCATTTTAATCACACCACAAGGGTACCTCTTGTCCCAAAGCCCATTAATCCTTGACACAACATTGAACATGCTGCAGAGCGACTTAGCATTTCCTGTTGAGGAGGAAATCTATGCGGGACACCACCAGCTCCTAAGAATCATCAGGAAGCGGACATTTGCCAGAGTCCAGTTAGCCCAGCACATCAACACTGCCAAGAGGTAGCCCAGAAAAGAGTTAAAAAGAGACAACAGACATCCTTCAACCTCCAGACATGGTACCCAGAGATAAAAATCCAGAAGGATCTCAATCATTCAAGAATTTTAATGCTGTTTCAAGTCATAGAGAAAAACCACCTCTTTGGTATAGTGATGGGGTAGGTAAGTACAGGCATCTAGTGTGATCATCTGGAGGCTCATCGCTTCATGAGTGGAACAGAGGCCCTGAAAACATTCTGCCTATCAGAGTTGCCCTTACAGGTTTGCCATGACAACTGTGTTGTACATACGGGTATCAAACCAGAACAGGTGCTCTTAGATGAGAGAAGGAACATCAAAATTGCTGACACTGCTTTGAGAGCTGAATTCACCAATGGGAGCGACCTAAGAACATTCTGTGGCAGAGTTCACTGCAGTGCCTACAGCTCCTACAAGGAGAAAAGTATCATGGACTCCCGTTGGACGTGTGGAGCCTGGATATCACCATGTACTTCATGCTAAGTGGATCTCGGCATTTCCAGGGACAGATCTTAACTGAGCTATCAAAGCAGGTCCTAGAGGAAGAACATGACGTTCCTTTCCACATGTCTACACCGTGTGAATGGTTGTGAAGGCAAATATTCACTGGTGAGACAAGAAAGACAGCCATATCAGAGGACATGCTAGAACTTCCACACATGAATCTGGATAATGAAGAAAAACAAAAGTGGTATGTGCAATCATTTCCAGACTATGAGGACCCTGATGAATTGAGGCCAAAGTGAACACAGGTCTTCCTGGTCCGTTTTCGTCTGGAAGCTGAGCTGAAACGTGTCCAACATGGGTGACTCTGCGGGTGTTTGAATACTGGTGATAAAGCTTGCATCAGTACAGCTACATGGAAGTGTCCACAGTACAACAAATGGACTCATGGGTAAATGCCTACTCTGATACAACCTCATTAATAAAACCTAAGAAGCCTGTTCTAAAACGCTATTTCTTCCACAATTACATTAGGTACCTTGGAGGCCAAACGACAGAAAGGGCCACCTAAACTAGAGGCTGTCAGCCACAGTCAAGAACTAGATGGTACCTGGAGAGGTCTAAAGGGCCTGTGGCCTCTGCCTCCTCCAGTGTGGCTCACTCTGCCCCTAGCTCCCAGCGTGCAGACTGTTTTCTCTACCTCACTTGCCCTGACTTTCACGAAGGAACGAACGATACTGAGTTCTCAGCTCCCTCAGGGATTCACACACTAATTTTGGCCAAATAACTCTGTCCATCTCACATGGTATCAAATTTGCTTAACCATGGAGATAGCCAAACCTAACTAATTTTTTGAATCTTCACTTCAATAATTTGCAGCCTATCCTGACTTTCAAGTTTTGTTCCTTGATTAAAGGTATTAGATGTCCCTGGTTTTTCATTATGCATTTAAAACTGCCTCCCATGCTAGACAGTAAACCAATGAGCAGACCCTCTGTATACTGTTTTCTTGTCCTTTCTGGCCTATGACACTGATCACTGAGGACACAAACAGATTATCTCCTGCTGCATAAGCTCTTGCAAAATCCTAGTGTTGTAGTGCTTAAGTGCTACATCTACAAATCAAAAGTTCAACAGTTCAAATCCACGGGGTGCTACTTGGAGACTCTATGGGGCAGTTCTACTCTGTTCTGAAAGGACACTGTGAATCAGAATCAACTCCACAGCAATGAGTTTGGTTGTTTGGGATGTATACTCTTGAGCAATACTATCCCAGTGAAATTCTCATTGTTCTCTTTCTGCACAGGGCAAGAAGGTAGACACTGGCCTTATTTGGTTTTTCAGAACTTAAAATGGGACTAGTGTAACTAAGGAACTCTATTTGGTCTTTTGTTGTTACTGTTAGGTGCCATCAAGTGAGTCTGGACCATACAAACCCTCGGAGAATTCAACAAAACACTGTCTGGTCCTGCACCATCCTCACAGTCGTTAGGCCTGGACTGATCATTGCTGCCACTGTGTCACTCTATCGCATTTCTTTTCTTTGGGCTGTAATTCACTATGTGAAACAGACATAACCAGTCACGGGACACCACCGTTCCACTGGACTCATCAGAAACCTACATGATCCATATCTCAGAATGCGTGTGAAAGCCGCCATCGTCACAATTCAGAGCTTCAGAGCTCGGTTGCTCAAAGCATGTCCCACAGGCTGGAGAGCTTGTAAAGGGAACATTTGAACCAACGGGTTGTGTTCACATGATTCAGGTCTACCTCAACTGGCAGCAGGGACACTCTCTGGGAAAGTGACGAGTGAGGTCAGACCATCAGATGCCTACTTTTCTTCTATCAGTGGAAACACCTAGTGCCAAGGCTGAAAAGCAAAGGAAGTCTTCATCTCAACGAAAAGTCTTGCAAAGCACACTGTGCCTCATGACATGAGGCCTGTGGATCTCACCCCAAACGATTCTTCTACCAACATTTCCCTGGGGCTCCAGTTCCTTCACAGAGATAGATACCTTACAGGAGTCAAGATCCTCTCTTCTTCCCAAGATCTCAAGTGGATTGCACACATTATTTAGACAGGAACAATCACCTAAAACTCCACAGGACATTTTCTGGATCAAAACGAACGGGGTTACAAGGGTCGGGTAGAGCGACAAAGTGGGATGCTGCTCCAGAAACACCTACAATGTGGAAGCAGTTTTAGAATCTGGTGAGGCTTAAAGCCTGGGAGACTTAATGTGCCTCATAGGAAAAGTCTACATCGTCAAAGGCAAAGCTGGCGGGGCTCTGAAGAAAGTGAGGACGGCGACACCTAGTCTCCAACAGTTACAGAGAACACATAGGATGCCAGCGACAGAACGTGGCTAGAAATGTGCATGTTAGACAAAGTCAGCGTTAGCAAGTGGAAGAAAGGAGGTGTTTTCTACACAGTGACAAGGAACTCATTTAAATGACATTCAAATGTTTGGTGGAAGGCACTTATTTAAGGGATGAACTTCCAAAACTAGCTGAGGAGCTTTTTCAGGAAGACCTTAAAGGTGCAGCAAGGGATCTCCTTTCCACTTAGAGTAAAAAAGAGAGAGGAAAGAGATGGACTTTTAAATGAACTATGCAAAATTCAAACAAAATTTAAAGACATGGAAAATTCTGTTGTACATACTAGGTCCATGCATTCTAGAATTTTCACCAAGCATATGGTTACACAATTTTGTAAAAGAGATTAAGCCAGTGACTAATGATTCTAACCAACTACCATAGCAGAAAATTCATCAGCTCAAACTGAAGGGGACAGAGAAGGAACGGAAACAATACTGTCCACCTCTTTGAATTTCACACGCATGGAACTGGTCAAAAGAGCTACATCTCTTGTCTTTCAGGAAAAGGACAGGACCATCATTGGAGCATTTCAAACATCAGCAGACACGTGGGAAAGAGCATGGGAAACAGGCACAGCTGCCTCAGTTTCAAAGCGTGGAGTCACATCTCTGTTTAGTTATCTGGGTGCTGCTTAAACAGGAATACCACAAATGGGTAGCTTTAAAAAGAAAACCTTTTAAGTTTTTTTTTTATCATGATTAAGTGGAAATATACAATCCAAGTTAGTTCTCCGGCATGCCGCTCTACAACTCTATCTGCTCTGCCCACCCTGTGACAACATACTCCTCCTTTTCACTCTTTACTACTGGTATCCTCCCAACCAACATGTGTCCCCTCCTCTCTACCCTCTCCTCTCTCCTACAGAAAGAAATTGGTTCAATGGTCTTCTATAAATGTATAAAGTGATAAAGTACACACCACATGCTAACTCTGTGTCCCCAAGTACAGTCCTTTCTTAGTCTCAGTGTTCACCTCAGTACTGGCTTCAGGTCAGGGCAGCAACAAGGCTAGGGGCCATGTTCCCAGTGGACCCTCCAGGTTCTCAGACCATCAATTCTGGGCTTTTACTAGAGTTATTGAGCTGCACACCTCTTTTTCTTCTGTTATGTCAGGGACTCTATATTGGGTCTCCTACCAAGAACAATTTTCTTGGTCATGTCCAGGAGGCTAAAAGTCCAAATTCAGGTTGTCAGCTACAGGGGAAGGCTTCCCCTGCTGACACTGGAGGAAGTTCCTTGGCCTGAATCTCCCTGGACTACAGGCTTCTGAGGCACAGGGGACCTAGTCTTTTCCAAAGTATGTGCTCAGCTCCTGGCACTGCTTTTCGGTGCTAAGAGATTCCCAAATCTCAGCTGACTCCCTTCCTGTTATATTCCAGTAGGCCACCCCAACCCACAATACAATCCCACACATTAAGTTCCATCCAACGAACTCAACTGCAGTCCATCCACCCTCATTAACATGAGAGACACAGGATTTATACACGAAGGGCATTATACAATACCAGCAATCATGGCCTAGCTAAATGGCTACACAGATTTTGGGGGGGAACACAATTCAGTCCCTGACAGCTTCCTAGGTTTCCAAGAATCCGATGTCCATCCAGTCGGTTCTGGGGGATGGGATCACTGCCCAAAGCTAAGAGGACAAGGTGGCCATGCCCAGTGGACCTACTGGGGTCCAAGACATGCAGCTCCCACTCAGAGGGACTAAGAGAATAATAGCCCTCAAAGCCAATGGGCTGTAAGTGCCATCCTAGTGGGTCTGGAAGGTGCAGCTGAATCCCAGAGCCTAGGGGCCTCCTCCCACTATCCAGAGAGCATGGGCAACACCCAGAGTCCAGAGGACAACAGTAACACCCAGATGGCCCCAAACAGCAGAGGGTTATTATGCAACCTTGACAACTAATCTAGTTGTTCTGCTGGTTTTGGACATGCTTGGTGCCCATTATCCTTTCTTTTTCTTCAATTTCCCTCATTGGGAATGGAAAGGTCGATCTCGCACCCCTTTGTACCACTGTCCTTCAGAAATAGTCTGCTAGATTTCATAGGCTGACAGATGAAGAATTTGGCCCCAGGATCAAATATTCCTAAAGTTTTAACTACAGGTGACAGAGGTGATTCAGAAGATCCGATTCTGGTCTTAGAGTTGGTTTGACACTTCTCAGAGACGTCCTGAGGTGACTATGTTTTGGATGTTCCAAGGACAGGAATTTGGAGAGGCCAGAGTGTGGAAGGAAACCCTGATGGCATAGTGGTGAAGTGCTATGGCTGCTAACCAAACAGTCAACTGTTCAAATCTACCAGGCACTCCTTAGAAGCTCTATGGGTCAGTTTTACTCTGCCCTACAGGGTCGTTATGTGTTGGAATTGACTGGATGGCAGAGATTGTTGTAAAGGGTGGCATCTTATGGAATAAACTGTGTCCCCACCAAATACGTGTTGTAAGTACTAGCCTCTATGCTATGGTTGTAATCCTGTTTGGGAAAGGGTTGTCTTAGCTATGTGAAGGATGCAGGATTAGTGCAGGGTGTTACCTTGAGTCAACCTTTTTGGAGCTATTAAAGGGATTAAATAAGCAAGCCAGAAATCAGAAATGGCAAAAGGGAGGTACCTAGCCACATGAAGATCACCAAAGGACAGAAGCTCATAGGCACAAAGACCTTCCACCAGAGCCTGCACACACAGCCTTCTCTTACAGAGCCCACCAGAATTCAAAATTGTAGCCTCCAAAACTGTGGGAAAGTCAACGTCTCTGTTCAAGCAACTCACTTGTGTTCCAGCAGCCCCAGAGAATGAAAGGAACCCTAGTGGCACAGTGGGTAACAGCTCAGCTGCTGAGCACAAAGTCAGCAGTTCAAATTCACCAGCAGCTCCTTGAAAACCCTATGGGGCAGTTCTCCGCTGGCTATACAGCTACTACAAGATCACAGCAACTCAAGGACACTCAACAACTAACTAAAACAAGGTACTTTTACACCTGTGTTCAGGGGAGTACTATTCAGAAGGGCCACACAGAGAAAGAATCCAAATTCCCGTCAGCAGATGCATGGATCAACAAACAATGGAGAACTCTTCAGTCCTAAAAGGAAGTGAATTTTTTCAAAAATGTTATAATATGGATGAACCTTGAAGATGTTAAGTGAAATGAACCAGACACAAAAGGACAAATATTCTATGACCTTACTTATAGGAAACGCCTACAATAGACAAGTGTATAGAGACTGAAGTAGATGAGTGTTTCAAACCAAACCCATTGCCATCGAGTTGGGTCTGACTCATAGTGACAATATAGATCAGAGCACAATTGACCCACAGGGTCACCTAGGAGCACCGGGTCAATTTGATCTGCCAACCTTTTCATTAGCACCAGGGTTTCCTTACCAGTGGTTACCAGGGATTAAATGGAGAGGGGAAGTAGAGTTACAGCTTCAGAGGAAACGGGTTTCCCCTAAAGGTGATGGAAAAATTTGAACACCAGTAGTGGTAATGGTTGTACACATGGCCACAATAACTAATGTTATACTAAATAGGTAAAAAAGGAAAAAGGTGTTCCAAGTATTTTACAAAACATACACAAACACAGCTTTGCATGAAATGAACATAACACACTATTAAATAAACAAAACAACTTAGTGTCTGAACTCAGTGCAGAAGCGAAAGGACGGGAATTTAGATACTCTTGGAAGAGAAAGAAGAAAGGAGATATTTCCAAACTTTGACGCCAACCTCGGGGTATACTCACCTAGAGAAGTGAAATTACGTATGAGAAACTTCAGTGTGTAAATGGGCTCCACAAGGTCACTGGATCTTGGTCACCTTCTTCTTAATAGAAAACCAAAAAAAAATGAATTATAATTTTACATGCGTGGAAACAAACAAAAAAATATGTTAAGGCATTTGAGTTAGCAATCATTTCACAAACTTCACACTTAAGACACTTCACACTTCTCAAATGAAGTAGACACCTGTTCCTGGACCCTTTGCATTTAGCTACCCTGGAATGCATTTCAACTGATGGTCATCACGTGCATGCAGAGAAAAACTTCTCCACATGGTTTTCAAGGCTGGGACCTTTTGGTGACAGACCACCAGGCTTGTCTTCCAAGGCCTACCTGGGCAGGTTTGAACTGATGAACTTCTGGCTAGTAATCTTAACGATTTGCACCATACAGGGACTCCCTACTTCACGCTTTACTGTTTATGTGTTCTCCTCTTTTCTTATACTGACATTCTACAGACTTAACCCACGTGTTTCAGACCTTCATTCTACATTAGATTTGGCTTAAAAGGAAACATATTCTCCAGTCATGCTACAGGTGTCACACGCTATTTACTCCATCAAGTGTTACTTCCTGTTCAAAATCATAAATGACAATTCTCTAGAAGATGCACATTTCACATTTCTTGAAGGAATAGTTGTGTAAAGTAATTAGTACAAAGCATGAGGTGCCATCTCGGACACTGCAGCTAGCTGCGAAGAGAAAGAACAAATCTCTCTTGGAAGAAATAAACCTGAATGCTCCTTAGAAGCAAACATGACAGGACTGTATTTCACACAGTTTGGGCACGTTATCATGAGGGAGCAGTCCCTGGAAAACATCATCATGCTTGGTCAACTACAGAGATCTTCAGAAAGATGGCTTCATAGAGTAGTTATAAGGGATGCAAGCATAAAAAATGTTTTCATAAAGGTGCAGGCCAGTCAACATTTTGTCCTATTGTACACGGTGTCACTGTGAGTTGGAACTCAAGAGACAGTACCCAGCAACCCGTGGCTGACCTTTGAGGATCTATTCAAGTGTTGTGATTTGTTCTGGGATTGAACCGCTGACCACTCAACTAGCAGCCAAGTGCATAATCACAGCACACTACCAACAGTCCTCTTTATAACATATGCCTCCCATGTGGCTCATTCCTACAGTCACTGTTCTGAAATTGGATATATGAATGGCTTTTGCTCCAAGAAGCCTTCAACCTAAATATGGTTCATTAGTAGCAAAAACTGTGGCTGAATCACTAGGATCTACACTGGCTCAGATCCTGTCTCAGCCAACCCTTAAAGGTAGGCACTATTCTTTCTGAGGAACAATAGGTAGAAGCCATTTTTACTTTTCTCTCAGGTGCACACACATATAAGCAGTTCATCATGTGTCCTCATCTGAAATGGTCAAGGTCTCAGTTTTGGGATTTGGACATATACATATAGAACCTCCTCTAATATTAAGTTCCCATTCTATGGGAATTCCGGAACACTTAATGGTGCTCTTAAGAAATCTGTACACGGATCCAGAGGCAATCGTGCAAACAGAACAAGGGGACACTGCATGGTTCAAAGTCAGGAAAGATGTGCATCACGGCTGGATCCTTTCACCGCGCCCTTGCAACATGTATGCTGAGCAAATAATCTGAGAAGCTGCTTTCTACAAAGAACAAGGCATCAGCATTGGAGGACGACTCCGATGTGGTATGCAGTATGCACACACCACCACCTTACTTGCTGGAAGTGAAGAAGATTTGAAACGCTGACGAAGACAAAGGACCACAGCCTTCAGTATGGACTGTACCTTGTCGTGGATTGACTGTTTTCCCTGAAAAATCAATAAAAATTTGGCTGTGCCATAATTCCTGGTATTTTGTTGATGTGCTTCCACGTGGGAATTCCTGGCCCTATGATGTGAATAAGGGTGGATGGGGAGTAGTTAGGTTGGGTCCACAATCAACACCCATGGAAGTAGCAGTCAAGAAATCAAAAGACACATTGCACTGGCAACATTTGTTGCAAAGGATCTGCTCAAACCACTGGAAAATAAAGATGTCACCTTAAAGACAAAAGTGTGCCAGGCCCAAGCCATGGTACTTTAAATCACATCATACACATGCACAAGCTGGGTGGTGAACAAAGAAGTCAGAAGAAGAGTTGATTACCTCTGAATTGTGGTGATGGAGAAGAATGTTGAATGTACCATGGACCACCAGAAGAACCAACAGATCTGTTCTAGAAGAAGTAGAACCAGAGGGCTCCCTGCAAGCAAAGATGGCAAGACTGCATCTTGCATACCTTGGACATGCTGTCAGGAAGGATCAGTCCCTGGAGAAGGACATCCTGCTTGGTAGAGTGGAGGGTCTGTGAAAAAGAGGGAGACCCTCAATCAGGTGGATGGACACAGTGGCAGCAACAACGGGCTTAGGCACGAAAATGACTGTGGACATGAAGCCAGACTGGGCAGTGTTCCGTTCTGTTGCGCTCAGGGGTCCCTGTGAGTTGAAACTGACTCGACGGCACTAACAACAACCAGAAGAGTGAACTGAAATGGGCTGGTACTGGTCTTTCTGAGTCAGAAGAAAACAAATATGGTCTACTGTAACAAGAATGCTAAATTAAAGAGGAACGGTATCACATTCATCATCAAAACAAACACTTCAAAATATATACTGAAGTACAAAACAACTGCCACCCATACTCTGTCATTAACCTCACAGATGCAGGGTTGACAGCATATAGGAACATCATACAATACCAGGAATCATGGATTAGGCAAACGGCTACACACAGTTTTGATGGGAAACCACAGGTACAAACATGACGGATACCAAGGAAGGAACTGCGCAGTTCTCTATTACACTCTCAAACCCAGAAACAGAGCATCATCCTCAAACAGATGGGTATGGGAGAGACTGTCCTTCTGCCAACTCAATCCACATTCTTTGCATGTCTACTGGCCCTTTTTCCTTACTGAAGCTAAGTCATAGAGGGGGAGGGGTTGGCAGGTTCAGCAGCTCCTACTGCTCAGGAGAAGCATGGTGGTACCAGCACTTTTTGTTCAGGAGATGTGGAGAGGTGTCTCAATACAGGGAGGTGGAGGCCTTTAATTCTCATTGGACGAGGTGCTGGCTGATGCACAGTGGCTGGAACCATGAGTTGGGAGGATGAATAAGGGGTGGTGAAAGACATTCAATGGGGAGGCCACGGGGTCACAGTGCAGATGGTGGCTGGACTACCACAGTAGTGATTCCCTTCAAGGAAGAAACATCCTCATCTATTAGGGATCAAAGGACAAATATCTGCCTCCTGCCCAGAAGAAAAGAGACCTTACTCAAAGCTCTTAATCCAAGAAGCCTAGCTGGAAGTCTGTATGTCAGGTAGGTAGATATCTGCTCTAACAGGACCCACCCAGCCACAGGTAGGAGACCACCACCCCAGCAAGTCCTCTCTTTGGACACAGACACTGTCCCTGTCCAGGGTGTAAGAGCCAAGATGGGTGACACCACAGGTCAGCTGGTGCAGCTCCCAGTGAAGTTTCCCTCTATCCAGCCTGGGGCCTTTAAGGACAGGCCAGAGTGTGCAGATGGCATCCACTCTTGGAGCTTCCCTGTCCTCCTTGAGCCCTTGGAGGGAGAACGAGGGGATGACCACAAATGGTGCTTCCAGAGTGGAGTCCTGAGAGTCTTTGGGGGCAGGGTAGAAAGGGGCAAGAGAAAATGAGACAGGTGAAGACTTGGACTTGTGATTAAAGCAACGCATAAAACTTTTTTGTCTGGAGAGAAGCCCTCGAGACAGAATTGAAGACCTAAAGGAAGTATCCTGTATGGTCACAACAACTACAGGAGTTCTGGGAGTTGCAGAATGATACCAGGGAAGAGGCAGTCCTGCTCAGGAGCTCCGCAGAGCCTAAGAGTGGTAGTGGGGACCAGGAAATGCCTTGGTCCTGGAGCAAATGCCTCCCAAATTCCACCTCCACTGTGGAGGCTGAATCTGTCAAGACAGAGGGAACTGACCGAAGGCCTTAAGCCTGGGATCCCTTGACGCGGTCCTGCTAGGTGTCTTTTCAAGAAGTCCCACCTAAGCGAGACCAGTGTTCAGTCAGAGTAGACGGTTTCAGCACCAGTCTTACTCAGTAAGCTCTTGAGCTTGGGAGAAAAGAAGAAGAGATAAAGAGGAGGGCTCAAGGGGCTAAGGGAAAGCGTAGGCAGGGATGAGCGGGGTGTCAAGTGGACATCACGGTCCTCTCTCCAGGCGCTGCTGAATCCTGTCATCTGAGGTGAACTCTGTAGTACCCAGGTGTCCCATGTCATCCATGTAGCACAAGTTGGTGATGGTGAAGTTGCAGGTGAACAGAACCAGGGCAGGTTGAAGAGTGGCACTGGAAAGGAAGAGCAAGTTTTCCCTGGGGACCACGGTAATGGCCAAGGTTGCCTAGGACCCTGGTCAGAAGTGACAGCAGTAGACTAAGTACAGCCATTGGCTGCAAGAGTCGAGGAAGAGAACAAAGATTTTGGGAACCCAGATTTCTTCATTCAATGAGCGCTAACGGAGCAGACATGGGTTCAAAGCAATGTGCAAGCATACATGACAAAGGCACAGTGTTATTGACTGTACTCTAATGACACAAAATTTGTGCTGAAACCCTAACCCTCATGCCTGTGAATCACAGGCATCCAATGTGACACAGCAGAACAGCCCCCATAGAGTTCTTTTAGGCTAACATCCTAAATTTTTAAGTTATTTGGCTGAAAATCATTTCCAAATTTGCAGTAGTAAAGTAACAGGGAACAGCTGGAAATTCAAGCCTGATTCAGACAAAGGTTGGACAACAAGAGATCCCACTGCTGATGACAGATGGATCTTGACAGGAAGCAGAGAACACCACAAAGATGTTGATCCATAGTTTACCAACTAAGCAAAAGCACTTGACTGGGTGAACTGTAACAAATAGTGGAGAACTTTGGAAAAAATAGAATTCCAGAACGCTTCACCGTGCTCCTAAGGAACCGGCGCAGAGAAACAGACAAGTCATTCTGACACAACAAGGGCATACTGCATGGTTTAAAATCGAGAAATATTCCATCAAAGTTGTATCCTTTCCCACTTATTCAGTCTGTATGCTCAGCAAGTATTCTGAGAAGCTAAACTATATGAAAAAGAATGCACCATCATGAGTACAGAAAGACTCATTAACAATCTATGATATGCATATGATACAACCTTGATTGCTAAAAGCAAATAGAATTTGAGGTGCTTACTGATGAAGACTAAAGGCTACAGCCTGTGGTGTGGACTGCACATCGACATAACGAAAACAAAAATCCACACGACTCGATCAGTAAGCAGCATCACGATGAATGGACAAAACACTGAAGTTGCCAACGATGTCATTTGACTCAGATCCATGATCAGTATCCATGAAATTTGTTCATCTTAGGTGCCATCAAGTCAAACCCAACTCACAGCAATCCTATGAACAACAGAAGGTAATTCTTCCTGGTCTTGGGCCGTGCCCACAAGGGTTGTTAAACCTCAGCCTGTTGTTGCAGCTCTAAAGTAACAGTTGTGACACATTACACTGGGAAAACTGGATGCAGATGACCTCTTTAAATCTTGAAAAGCAAACACAGGACTCTGATGACAAAGATGTAGTGTCATGGATCGACTTGAGCCAAGATGCACACTCGTCAACAGGATCTACTTATGCCTCATAATTCACTCTAACCTTTGTCTAAAGACTTGGGTTCAGGAATCATTTTGCTTGTGGGCCAACAGAGAGTCTGATGACCACGTGTTCTGGGGTCTCCTCAGGCTCAGACAGATGATCGAGTCTCGTCGTTCTACTAGAATTTCCGTTCTCCACCCCACTTTTCTCCCACTTCATCAGAATCTCTGCTGCTTTCCTGGTTACAGCAGTCACTGGTGGTGGCCTGGCACTGTCCAGTTCTTCTGGACTCTGGCTGATAGACTCTCTGCTTTAGGTGGCCCTTTCCATCTCTTGGGCTTCTCTTTTTCTCCTGTCTTTGTGTCCTTGATACTCCTTTGCTCTAGGTGGGTGATGGCCAATTAATACATCTTAGCTGTGTCTTGCTTTTAAGACTCATCACCAAAGTAGGATGCAGAATATTTTCTTAAACTTTGTTACGCCGGTTCACCTGGATGCCCGCTGAAATCACAGACCACACGCTCCAAACCCAGTTACCATGTCCCTCGAATGTTTACTTATCTAAAGGAAATCTCTCAGCTTTTGCTTAAATCCTGTTGGGCTGATTTCCTTCACTGTATGGACCAAATGACTTCTGAGGTACAAAAAAAAAAAAAAAAAAAAAACAGATTCAGTGCAGAGACAAACCAGACTAGGAAAGTCAGATGCCATGTGCAGTTTGCCAAGGAAGTAACACTGGGGCTGTGAAAGCTGACAGTGACCCAAATTTTCCCTGGAGATGAGAAAGAGACAGCTTTTCCCTACAACCGCTATCTTGGTCATCCACGTTGTTATAGCAGAAATATCACAAGCGGATGCCTTTCACAAAGAGAAACCTCATGGTCTAGCAGGCCTCAAGTCCAAATTCAGGATGCTGACTCAGAGGGAAGACATTCCATGTCTCCTCTGGAGGTTAAGTCCTCAACACCAGTCTGCCTTGGGTTTAAGGGCATCTCAATGCAGGAACCTAAGATCCAAAGGACATGATCTGACCCTGGCACTGCTGCTTTGGTGGTGGGTGTTGCGGTAGCAGGTCCCTGGCTCTCTCTACTCATTATTTTATTTTGCCAAAGAGACTGCTTAGGACACTATCCCATCCTGTAGATCTCATCCACATTAAGTACTAATAATTCATTTCATTACATCATAGTAACAGGACCTATAACACCCAGGCAAGTCACATCTGGTGACAAAAGGCAAATCACACAGTACTGGGATTATGACCTAGCCAAGCTGACAGATGTTGGGGGCGGTGGGATCCAATTCAGCCTGTGACAGTCAGTGCCCTGAATCCAGAATTCAAGCCTCCTATATTGGGACAAAAAAAACTGGGCTCTTTAAACCCACACATTTGTAATAGTTCTGCTACAGTGGCATTAGGAAACCAGAACATGCCTCAGTCAAGGGTACTGTGGCCAGGGCAGTGAGCAGGCCATTAAACTCCAGGGTGAGCCAGGGGCAGATAACTTCAGGGGGACACCCAAGCCAAAGACTCAGAAAAGTTCACAAAACAAGCACCACTGCAGGTGTCATCATAATAAGCCTTAACAGTTTGGTAGCTGGCAGCCAACCAAGAGAAAATGTCCTCCAGACAGGAGAAAGAGGCTCGGCAAAGGCCTGGTGGAGGGGCAGAGCAGCTGCATATAAGAAACTTTAAGTGCTTTCACTGTGGCCACAGCGAGTAAGACCTGGAATGAGAAGGATCCTCTGAGCCCAGAAAGGGGGCTAGGACTATCCAGAACAGAGGGCCGGCACCACTTGAGGTCAGGTGGACCAATCCAAAATTGTCAACAAGCCAAGAACTAAGAAGATCTATGTAGGCTAGAGTGCTTATTACTGCAGTCATCACAGTGGAAGATAAAGGACGGCCATGCAAAGTTTTAGATGATGCAGAAACACCCAAGTCTTGCATGATGGATTGAGGTGGTAAGTGACAGGCAAGGAGGGCCAAGGTTGGCACTTCTATCTCTGTGTTTGGTGATCAAGGGGCAGGTTACGAGGACCAGTGATGTCTTCAGGATACACATGTTCAAACCGAGCAGTCTGAGGTCCTAAGAGGTGGACAGACCACGTGTCCAGAGCCAGCGTGGGATGTGGAAACTAGACACTCAGCAGAATCCACGTAAATGCATGAGCGGCCTCAAAGACAAAGAGTGAGCAGTGAAGGAAGAAAGGGTTTGGCACAACACAGCGGCAGAAGTGATTTTGTCCTCAGTAACAGCCTGAGGCATTTCCTACCGTGGACTTCATGAGGAGAGCTGGTGTCAGGGAGGTGGCTGTGAAGGGAGAGGACGTCACAGCTGCTAGAGAAGAAACACCAGGGTGGAAATCCAAGGAGCCCTGTCCCCAAGGAAACTGCAGTGTGTGGTAGGGCTGGTGTAGCGGGGAAGGACACGTCCAGTTCTCTCATCCTCCTCTCAGCATGAGGAAACGGCATCTTCCTCAAGAAGCTGGGCACCCCCGGCTCTGCCATCCCCAACTCAGCTCCTATTTTATACATATATCTTGGACACTTTTCCTTCCTGATGGTAACCAATGTTGGCATAGAGGGGTTGGAAAGTCCAGCAGCTCCCATTGTTCGAAGAAGTGGGTGGCACCAGGCACATGGGGACATGGAGGTCTGTAATACTGAGTCCCACTGAGTGTAACCTGCCGATGGTACGGTGTGGAAGGGGGACGGAAAGACATTCAGTGTGGCATAAACAGCTTCCTTACAGTAGACACGGTTGCTGGACCATCACAACTGGGAATTCTTTCAAGGAAGACAGAGCCCCCACCTGGTGAGGATCAAAGGCTACATACCCTCTCCTCATAAAGACATGGAGGCTTTACCCAAAGCACTCTGAGAGGCCCAGAAGGACGTCTGAATGTGGGGCTGATACCTCCTCCAGCAGGACCCACAGACACCCCTCCCCTGGAGGCGGTGAACACTAACAACCGAAGACTAGACAAGTTGTGGGATGACATACAAGAAGTTACACCTGAAGAAAGCAAGACGTCACTGAAAAGACAGGAGAGAAAGAAAAGAGGAAAATGGATGTAGAGGAGACTCTGGGACTTGCTTTTGAATAGCGACCAGCTAAGCGAAAGGAAGAAATGAGCAAGGGAAACACGAACATGGGAATCAATACAAGCAAAGAACAGTTCTATGGAATTGATTCCATACACACACCGACACACAAAGAGACATATTTTTCTTTTGGAAAAAACGCTTCAAGGATTCTTGAGACCAAAGAGACAGAGAACACAGTGTGAAGGATCCCCAGTCTTGATTGGTCCATTTCTTGCAGTGACTTCATAAGGAGCCAACTGCTGGCAATTCCAAGCCCCTATATAAGTTCCAGGCAACCTAGGTCTGTGGTCCGTCTAGCGAAGGCAGCTGTTTCAGTGACCTGAAAGACTGTGACCCCACTTAGCTCATTTGTTACTTTTAGTATTGTTTTGCTCATTTTATATTTTATCTTTTTTCATCTTTTATTAAGTTTTTAGGCATTACTTGGTTACTCATTCCTGTTATTTACTTAGTTATTTACATACTTTACTTATTTACATATTTACTTAGTTATTTACTTATTTATTCACTTGTTTAGTAATTTACTTGTTATTTATTGACTTGTTTAGTTATTTATTGACTTATCTACTTGTATTTTTATATAGTGTATTTATTTACAATACTAAGACAGGAGGTGTGGTGAATACTCGAGAGCGTTTATCACAGACAGACATACAAGAGAGATGGGAGCTAAGTCCTCCAAACCATCTCGGACTTCTCGAGTCAGACCGCAGGTTCCCACTGGGCACCTAAGGGATGATGAAGGTGAGTGACTGCATGCAGACATTTAGGCAAGGGAAGAGCGGAGTAGTAATTGTGGAAGAACACACGGAATTCATCGTGGGCATATGGGGTGGTCAGCCGGAGCCCCGTGGGGGTATCTGGGATTCTCCCAGACCCTACTCCCACCCCAAACCCCATCCCCATGGTGATTATCTGGACAGAGGTTCAATGACGGGTGCCTCTCTGTTCCGTGAGCTGGGGAGAACTGGAAACAAGCCAGGCAGAGACTTGATCCTGTTTTCTCAGACCAGTGTCTGGTGTGTCACCTTCCCTCCTCAAGGTTTCTCAGCGTCACTAGTTGATACAGAATTTCCCTGGGGTCGGGTAGGGCCAAGAAGCAAAGGCTTTGTGAAAAACAGACATACGGAAAAAAGGAGGAGGTCTCATCTAGCTTCATCCACTACCTTTTCATTTTCTCATCAGATAGTGCGGATATTGTCTCTTCCACCATTAGCTTGTCTTATTCTTTTTGGTCAGAACTTTTACTCATTTTCTTTCATTTCTTTGCTATTTTACCAAGTATTTGGTTTTCCCTTTATTTCTTCAATGTCTCCCTTTTCTGGGTACTTCCTTCTACTTACTAGTCATTTTACTATCATGCTATTTCCTCATTTTGTATCTTTTCTCTTTATTCTTTTCTTTTTCTTACTATGATTGAATGAAAATGTACATTCCCACATAAATTTGCACGTTTACCTATATGCAGCTTCCACTGCTATCCCTGCACGGTGACAGCACACTCTTCCTCTAGGTTTCATACACGTCCTATCCTCCCAGTAGTTTCCTATCTCCTCCTCTCCACCCACTCCCCTTCCTCCAGTATGAGGTCAGCAGGATAACATCCTGTAGATGCATAGAGCCATAAAGTACCCACAAAGTATGGTCACTCTACATCACCAAGTGGAATCTACTGCTGTCGGAAGAGTGGACCTACATTATGATTTATGGACAGGGGCAGCATCAGGACCAGGGGCCATGCTCCCAGGGGAACCCTAAAGCTCCTGGACCATCAACTGCTGTCTTTTAGTGGAGATCTCAGGGTGCACCCCTATTTATTCTTGTGTTGCCGGTGAGGCCCTTTCTTGTTTATTGCCTTTTCTTCACATTTTCTCACTTACTGTTGTGTGTTTACATAGAGAATTTATCTTGTCTATGGTTTACCTTTTGCCATTTCAGTCTTCACTTTCCATTCCCTCCTTTTGCTTTCCTCATTTCCCCTAATTCATATACCTCTCCCCTTTCTTCTCTGTATCCCTCTCCTCATTCTTTGCTTTCTTTTTACCATTCTTTTCTCATTTCTCCATTGTATGTTACATTTTCTCTTTTCTATACTTTTTCAAGTTTCCTCTTTATTTTAGTTAATTTTCTTATTTCAGTTTCCTCCCTTCTTTAATACCCCTTCAAACTTGTAGTTTATTATTTCCCTAATTTCTCAATTTTCATTTTATTCTTTTCACTTCTTTTTATTCTGGTTAGTTTCATTTCATGGATTTCATTTTCCTATTATTTTTTTGACCTCGTTCAACTTTTTTAAGTCGTAATGTGTTTTTTTCCCATTTTTAAAGGACATTCTATCTTTATGTCCTCAGTTTTTTCACGTCTTGGGAAATTTTTAGTCACTTCATTTCCCATTAGTTTTACATGTTTACTGCTGTTCTCACCTTTTCCATTTTAATCCTACCACAAGGTCACCTCTCATCCCAAATCCCAAGAGGCCCTCACACCACACCCAACACGTCTCAGGGCACCTCAGCTGCTTCTGCTGAAGAGGAAGTGTATGTGGGGCACTACCATCTGCTCACCACCATTGGCCAGGGGGCATTTGCCACAGTGAAGTTAGCCCAGCATACCATCACTGGCCAAGAGGTGGCCATTAAAATGCTGCACAAGAGGCAAAGTACATCCATCCTCTTTGACCAAGAGATCAAAATAATGAAGAAACTCTGTCATCCTCATATTGTAAAGATGTTTCACACTATAGAAACGGAGAACCTTCTTGGCATGGTCTTGCAGTACATGAGGGCAGGGCACTTGGGGGATTATGTAAAATCTCACGGCTCCCTCAGTGAAAAGGAGGCTCAAACCATTTTTCAACAATTAGTCTGGGCTGTAGAGTTTTGCCACAACCAATGGATCGTGCACAGAGACATAAAACCCGAAAACATCCTGTTAGATGACCCAAACAACATCAAACTGGCCGACTTTGGTTTTGCAACACAATTCACCAAGGGGAGGAAGCTCGACACCTTTTGTGGCACTTTGCCTTATTGTGCCCCAGAAATCATACTGCAAAATCCATACCATGGACCCCCTGTGGACGTGTGGAGCCTGGGAGTCACGCTGTATGTGATGCTAAGTGGATTTTTGCCGTTTGATGGCAACACCATCAGTGAGATAGGAAATCAAATCCTGGCCAGAGAATACATTATTCCTGGCCACATGTCTTCTCGATGTGAAAAAATGCTGAGGAAAATATTTACTTATAACCCCAAAAAGAGAGCCACCTCACAAGCCATCCTACAACATCCATGGATGAAGATGGATGACAATGAGAACCAAAAGGTACGTGTGCAGCCACCTTCAGACCATCAGGACTCACAGTGCATTGAGGCCATGGGGGACATGGGCTACAGGCAGGAAGAGATTCGTGACTCACTGCTCAATCCAAAAGATGATAACATCATGACCACCTCTCCGATGCTACGTCAGAAGACATCTGAGACCCAGAGTCATGTCGCTACCCTGGAACCCAAACCCGCAGCACAACGCACGGACAGCCACACCTCTTTCACCTCCCATAAGGTACATCCCACCATCTATGTGAAAACCAAACAGCAGAGTTACAGTCTACCTGCCATTCCCAACTACAATTACCACTACCACAGTCCACTGAAGACTCTAGCTTCCAGAAGGAAGGGGGCCTCCATGGGATGTTTGTCTCCCTCAGTTCCCCTTGAACAGTCCTTCCCACTACGACCCAGAGTAGCCTGGGCAGAGCCAAAAACACAGACCAAAACGGTGTGCCAGGCTCAAAACCAGTGCACTGGAACAACCGACCCGTGCATTCCCGCGGCTGCCTCCTCTGCCCAGCCCAGTAAGAAAGGCAGACCTCCAGAGGAAATCCCATTGCCACACACAGTGACAACACTAACCTCTGTCAACAATGAGCATGTGCGAGATGCACCCGACCAGACTGCCACTCCAGCCCCTCCCTCAGTCAAGACCCAGGACCAACAGGACACCACTGGCCGATGTTTGAAGTTTATCAGAAAATATCTTTGTTGTCTTTGCATGAAAAGACAGCAGAAGCAGTAATGACATCCCAGCTGACGATCAGATGCTCAAACCTCGAGAGGCCAAGCCACGCTCTCTCAGGGCTAAGAGGAGGGGCAAAATCACCAGCTGCGTGGAGCCCAATGTCATGATGCAAAAGATATGCCAAGTGCTTTGCATGCATGGCACACCAGGACAGCAAAACTTTGTCCAGTGGACAATGGAAGTGTGCAAACTGCCACAGCGTGCTCTCCACAGGCTCAAAGTGTAGAGACTTTCAGGCACCTCTGAGGCCTTCAAGAACATTATCTCGAAAATCACCAGAGACCTTGTACTATAAAAATGTGTCAGCAGCTGCCAGAGACAAAACACGAGTGCACAGGTTTCACTTCCTTTATAACTTTGGAGACAGTGTTTTACAAGGCCACAGAAGTCCCTCAAATTGTCATCACTCGAACCCGGTTCAGATACCACCAAGCCAGTAAGCACACTGTGATACCTACCAATCAGGTCAATGTAGTTTTGATTGAACAGTGAGTCACGAATCTCTTCCTGCCTGTAACCCATGTTCCCCATGGCCTCAATGCACTGTGGGTCCTCATCAACTTCTCTTGGCCTCAATACCATCTATACATAGCAACAAGTTTGCCTGTGTGAGATCTCACTTAGAGCCAGTGGCACCCCGCAGAAGACAGATCCGTATCATCTGATCAGGCTCCATGGAGTTGGCCCTTCATGTCGGTTTCCATGAGTATGAGATTCGAGGTTGAGCATCTCCACCACGTCTGGCTCTCAGGTTCATTAAGGTCCCTTAGAGCACAGGGGAAGGAAAGATTTCTTAAAAACAGACACTGCCAAATTCATCTAATCAGGGCCAGAGAAAGGGATGATTCTGATATGGAAAGCCACTTGATTTCCAATAGGGTCCTCAAGCACCCTCTGAAATCCATAGAAAATAGTCAATCAGCTGGACAGTGAACCCGGTAGTGCACAATTCAACTCCACAAAGACACACCTTGAAAGAAAGGCTTGCAGTCTCATTCTCAAGTATCTGGCATTTGAGGAAAATTAGAAAAAGTCCATGAAACATGAACTATGGCTTGAGTATACCCCACCTGAATTCAGAGACCATCTCAAGAAGAGATTTGCAGCATGACAAATGACTGACCCAACACCAAACAAACTGTGGAAGGCCATCGTACAGGAAGAAGACATCTCTAAAAGGCAGGAGAAAAAGCAAAGAGCAAAATGAATGACACTGAAGCTTGTTCTTCAACATTCAGGAAGTAAAGCAAAAAGAACTGATGAGGTAAAGAGCTCAACAAAGGAATTCAAAGGACATCTGGAGAAGAAAAATTAAAATATTACACTGAAATGACCAAGGACCTGGATACAGAAAAGGAAAAGGGAAGAAGAGGCTTGGCATTTCTGAAGCTGAAAGAATGGAAGAAAAATTCGATACTCAAGTTACAGTACTCAATGATTCTACAGGAAAAATAGGAAACAACTCAAGAAGCATCATAAGATGATAGAAAGAATACACAGAGTCATTATACCCCAAAGCCCTGGTGAACGTGCAGTCATTTGAAGAGGTAGCATATGGTCAAGAACCAACTATACGGAAGGAAGAAGTCAACGTGGAATTCAAGGCACTGGAGAAAAAGGAGGCTCCAGAACTTCACAGAGAATCAACTGAGAGGTTTATCAAATGGATACAGCACTGCCAGTGCTCACTAACATTTGCCAAGGAAACTCGGGGGACAGTTACCTGGCCAACAGGCTACAAGAGATTCGGATTGATCCCTATTCCTAAGAAATCTGATCCAACCAGATGTGCAAATTATCCAAAAAGCTCACTACAACGTGCAAGTCCAATTTCACGAAACATCCATCCAAAGTGACTGCAACAGTGTATTGACATGAAATGGTCAGAAGTTCCAGGTAGATTCAGAAGAGCCTGTGGAACCAGGGATAGCATGGCTGATGTCAGATGGATCTTGCCTGAAAGTAGAGAATATCAGAAAGATGTTTCACTGGGTTTCATTGACCATGCAAAGGCATTCCATCCTGTAGATCACAAGAAATTATGGAAACCCTTGTGGAAAAGAGGAATTCAGAACACTTAACTGTACCTGTGAGGAATCTGTATATAGCTTCAGAGGTGGTCCTGCCAACAGAACGAGTGGACACTGCATGCTTTAAAGCCCAGAAAGCGGTGTATCAGGGTTATATCTTTTCATCATACCTTTCAATCCGTATGTTCAGGAAATATCAGAGAAGTTGGACCCCTGAAAAAGAAAGAGACATCAGGATTGGAGAAAGACTCATTAACAACCTGTGTTATGCAGACAACACCATCAGTTACTTGTATTGATGGGGACTGTGTCTTGCTGGGATGCTGCAAGTTAGGCCACAGGTATTGACATACCCTCAGAGTCACCCACAGTGGACAGGATTCAGCTCAGCTTCCACACTAAGACAGATTAGGAAGAAGGACCGGGAAGGCTACCCCTGAAAGGAACAAGCCAGTGAAAACCCAATGAACAGCAACAGAACACTGCCAGAGATAATGCCAGAGAATCAGGACCCCAAGTCGAAAGGTCTCCATAAAACAAGAGAGGAAGAGCTGCCTCCTCTCAAAGTAGAACCAACATTCATGATGTGGATGGAGTAAAGCCCTCAGGATCTTCCTTGGCTGGTGCGGCAGGACGTGAGATGTGAGAAAAAGCTGCAAGCAGCCATTAATAATGGGAACGTGGAATGGATGAAGTCAGAATCCAAGAAAATTGGAAATTATCCAAAACGAAATGGAATGCACAAATACTGACACACTAGGCACGACTGAACTGAAGTAGACCAGTAGTGACCATTTTGAGTCAGACGATCATATGCCAGGAAGGAAAACTTAAAGAGGAATGGTGTTGCATTCATCATAAAAAAGAACATATCAAGCTCTATCCTCAAGTACAATGCTGTCAGGGTAGGATACTGTCAAAACACCTACAAAGAAGGTTAGTTAACACAACCATTATTCAGATTTATATACCAACCACTAAGCCAAAGATGAAGAAACTGAAGACTTCTACCAGCTTCTGCAGCCCAAAATGGATGGAACACGCAATCAGGATGCAGGGTTAATTACTAGTGATGGGAATGCAACAGTCTGAAACAAAGCAGGATCACTAGTTGGAAAATACAACCTTGGTGACAGCAATGATTTCGCAGACAACGTGACACAATCTTGCAAGACCAATGACTGCTACACTGCAAGCACCTTTTCTCACCAACATAAATAACATGAACGATGTTTACACAGGAATCAAACCAATTGCACCTGTGCAAAGAGATGATGGAAAAGCTCCATTATCATTGGTTAGAACAGACACAGTGCTGACTCCCTCACAGACCGTCCACCGCGCCCATGCAAGTTCAAAGTGGAACAGAAGAAACCTGAAACAAATCCACCAGAGTCAAGGTACAACCTTGAATATACCCCACTTGAGTTGAGAGAGTCTCAAGAACAGATCTGATGCATTGAACACTACTGACCAAAGACCAGACAAGTTGTGGAATTACATCAAAAACATCCTTCATGAAGAAACCCAGAGATCATTAGAAAGACAGGAAACGAAGAAAGAAAAAACAAACTGCACGTCAGAAAAGACTGTGAAACTTACTCTTGAACACCAAATAGCTAAAGCAAAAGGAAGGAAAGATGAACTAAAACAACCAAACAGCAGATTTCAAAGGGCTGCTGAAGAAGACAAAGCATTAGAAAAACACGAACGTACAGCTGGAATAGAAAACCAAAGGGGAAAAACAGACTCTGCATTTCTCAAGCTGAAAGAACTCAATTACAACTTCCGGCCTCCAGTCCCAACAGCGAAGGATTCCACAGGAAAAGCACTAAGACGAAAGGAATAAACACAGTCATTGACCAGAAAGAACTGGCAGAGCTCCAGCCATTTTAAGCGGTAGCACATGATCGAGAACTGATGGACTGAAGGAAGGTGAAGCTGCACTGAAGGCGATGGCGAACAACATGTACCCAGGAATCGACGGATATCCACTGAGATGCTTCAACAAACGGGTGTAGGGTCGCAACTGCTCACCAAGTGCTATGCCAAGGGCTGTGGCTGCAGAAGGCCCCTTTCAGGTACTGAAGACGACCTTCAAGACTAAAGCACACCCAGCTCAAGCCCTGACGTTTTTTAATCGCATCCCACGCATGCCAAAGCTGGACAATGAATGAGGAAGACAGAAGAACTGACACCTTCGAACTGTGCTTTGGCAGAAGAATGACGAACTACCAGAAGAACAAACAGATCTGTTCTGCAAGAGGCACAACCACAGTGCTCTCTGGCAGCAAGGATGGCCAGACTGCTTCTTACACACTTTGGACACGTTGTCAGGGAGCAAGACATCATGCTTACCAGAGTGTCAGCAAAAAACATCCTCAACCAGATACATTCACACAGTGCCTGCTACCTTGGGCTGAAGCACAAAGTGATTGTGGACTGGCACACAATTAGGCAGTGTTTCGGCTGAGCTGGGCATTGAGTTGTTAGGAGTTCGAATCTGCTTGACAGCACTTAACAACAACAACAACACCTCCCTTGTAAACCTCCTAACAGTGACTATGATCTGTGAGGTCTGACAGTTACATTCACTAACTTGCCACCATGCGCTTACGTTTGCAGCAGTGCACAAACAACTCAGAAATGTTTCATAACCCCGGAATGTCAGGGCTTCACAGCTGTCTTTGTGTCGACATGTGACAGTTTCTCGCTGAGTGGCATCCATTGTTGTTGCATGGCTTTGTGTGCTGTCAAGAGGACATCAGAGCTTGAATTCAAGTACAAACATTAAATTTCTCAGTAAGCTTGACAACAGTGGAAGTGAAAAAAGGGACATGTTAGTCCAAGTTGATGGGGATAATGCCATAAACAAAACAGCAGTGTACAAACGGATTCAACGTTTTTCTTATGGGAAAGAAAGGGTCACTGAAGAACAGAGGTCTGTGCAGTCAGTAACGAGTGGAACTGAAAAACAAAATTCCAAAAATTCAGCAACCTGGGCATCAAAATCATCACCTGACTGTGTAACAGTAGCAGACCATGTAAACATGATAGAGAAACAGGAAAATGTTCACTGAGAATCTTGACATGAGGAAGGTGTGTGCAAAAACAGTCCCGAAGGAGCTCGTGGAAGAACAAAAGCAAAGGACAGTCCAAATTTGCCAAGACCTTTTGGAGAGGCAAGGCAACCTTTTCACTGGTGATCAAACATGGGTGTACCAATACGATGCTGAAACAAAGCATCCAAGTGCACAGTGGAAGTCAGCCAGTTCTCCACCACTAAAAACTTTCCATTAGTCCAAATCAAAGTCAAAACGATGTTGCTAACCTTTTTTGATATCAAAAGCATTCTCCACGATGAATTTATACCACGGGACACTTAACAAAGTTTATGATTTAGAATTGCTCAGATGCCAACGACTCATGGCTCTTGCATCACAACAACGCACCAGATCTCAGGGGACCATCTGTGAAAGAGTTTTTCACCAATAAACAACTCACTATATTGGAACACTCTGGCTAACTACCCGACGTGGCCTCCAGTAACTTTTCTCTTTACCTGAAGATAAAACAAAAATTGAAAGGAACACATTTTGATGACATTCAAGACAGTCCGGGTAATAAGACACCAGCTCTGACGGCCATTCCAGACAAAGAGTTCCACAGTTCATTTGAAGGATGGACTCAGCGCTGGCATTGGTGCACAGTTTCCCAAGGGGAATCGTTGAAGGTGACTGCAGTGATGTGTAGCAATGAGGTATGTAGCACTTTTTTCTAGGATGAGTTTGTGACTTTCATTGTCAGAACTCATATGCCTTCTGCCATTTCAAAGAACCAACCCAGCGGTGAGGGCTGTGGGAGGGACAGTTGCTGTCGGAACTGGTACAGACAGTACGGTGAGGACACACTCACTTCTGATTCCGACCTCAGAGGAATCACCCTTGGGCAGTTCATCTTGATTCTTCCTCCTTGTCAAGTTGGAAGAGGTCAGACACTGCCCGCAATTCAGGTTGAGAGAGGGCTTCAACAGCATGATTCTTTGCAGTGGCTCCAGACACCTGAAAGAATAAAGATGCTTGGGAAGTGAAACTCTGAAGGCCTGGCAAATTAGTTAGGTTGATGTTCCCTGTAAAGGCAGAAAAGCTGCGGTAGAAGCGGCCTGGGGCCAAAGCCAGGCCAGATAAGTGGAATAACCTTTAGGGGCCCTGTTCTGGTTTCTATAACCTGGAGGCCAAAAGCCAGATTCATCTGAACGGGATGACAGTTCAAGTGTGGAGAAGACCCAACTGGAAGATTTTCAAAGGGTAGTAAGTTTGGGATGATGTGTTTAATTCAGCAGACCATAGATAGTGAAAGTTTCTTTGACCAAGTATTGTAACGCCGACCTCAATGTTTGCTAGAAATGAGTATCAGGTACTACAGGTGACTGTGTTGGAATCAACTGGACAGCAACTGATGTTTCTACTGATGACAGGAATTTTTTAACTCTGCTTTTAGCCAGTGCTTCCTAAGACTTGCAGAAAAGGGGACCAAGAGACTTGTTCCAGGGAAACACTGACTGTTTAAATGTAGTACCCTATGTATAGAGCAGAAACCCCGGGGACCTAGCGGTTAACGGCTTTCTCTGCTGAGTATAAGGACAACAGTTGCTATCTTCCAGGTGCTCCATGGAAACTCTATGGAGCAGTCCTACTCTGTCCTGTAGAGTCACTAGGAGTCAATGTTGACTAGATAGCATAGGTTTGCTTGGTTTTTGGGATACATATGGGGTGCATAGGTTGAAAAGTGAGCTCTACCCATGTTTTGCACTTGTTTTGCAGAACCACTCAGAACTGCTGAGAAAATGGGAGGTTTCACTTGAAGAAGAGTTCAGAGGAAAAAAAGTGGCTGCTTTGCTGTTGCAGTTTCCAATGAGTAGTCTGCTGCTGGATGCATTCAGGCAGGAAAAGTCAGAGCCCATTACAAGGCAGCCCCTTCCAGGACTGCGAGTTAAAGGCAGCCAGTGGGCAGACAGCTTGGTCAGCTCCCTTAAGGTGATCACCCAGGCTCGTTCAATGAGTGCAAGTGGGGAAGTGCGGGACCAAGAGACAGGCTGAGTTTAGACATGTTCCACTGGCACCCTTGGTCCTAACCTGCAGGTCCAGGGATGAGAGGGAGAGGAAGGGTGGCTGCTCAGAAGGAAGGCAGTTGTGGGTAGACTCCTAAGTTTACAGGTAGGACTCGCTGACCTAGCCCAAGGGGGTTAGCCCAAGGGAGCTGGGGATGAGAGTGTGGGAAGGAGCTGTCTGAAGTGCCTCCCAGTAGGTGTGAACTAGAGAGCCTGGGGCTGCTACCCCTGCCAATTAGGTTGGATGTCTAGGGAGAAGATGACTAGAACCTAACCAGATGAAGAGAAAGTGGTTTGAAAGATACACAAACGCTGGTGGAGACTGCCACAACCTGATGGCTCTCTGTGGACTGGATTTTGCTAATGGACATGAAACCCCAACTAACATCCTTTGCCCACCTTTCTTTCTCTTACTAACCGCAAACTTCTTTCTGAGTCATCTTTTCCAGGAAATCACAGCAGACGGCTCCACCCACGACACCTGCCAGACCTACAACCTCACAGCATGTGCAGATTCAGATCCTGGCCTTCCCTGACACAGGATCAAATTATCACCAGAAAGGAAGATGCTTCCTGGCCTGTCCTTTCACTATAGACCATCTCAGAAGCCATGACAGAAGAGGATGCAACTTCTGGATCTCCTCATGTGGACATGGGGCAGGGGACCTAACGGCAGAGAATTCCAGTACCAAACCCAACCACTGGACAACACTGGAAATAGAAAGCTTTTGAGCCCCCAGGGGCAATGAACACAGGGTGTTAAGTTGCTAGGCCCCTGTTGCTCCTTATCTGCATAGACAATAAACTTGGAATAGTTACCCTTGCAATTGGTCTCTCTCTTATTTCGATCAACTAATAAGACAGGACAAGAACCCATGCTCAAAGTTCTAACTGGAACCACATTCTTCAAGACCAAAGAACATGCTCTTCAACTCAGTACTGATTTGACAAAGGTGGCCAGTTTGAACACTGGCTGTCTAAAACAAGGGAAGAGAAAGTCACCAGGAGGCTGGCTTACAGGCTTTCAGGAATGTGCTTATCTGAAATGAAGGGGACAAATAGATTCTTCTTTTCCTGATGAGGCTGGAAAAGAGAGTGTCACCGGAAAAAACTACAGCTTCTCTTTCCCTGCCCCAAGTTGTCCAACTCTGAGACAGATTTTAGGGAGGGGGACTCAAAGGAAACTTTGATGTTATGTCCTAACAGACCCAGGGAGCAAGGAAAATATTTCTCCATCAAGGTCTCCCTCAAATTTTGTCAGGCAAAGTGTAAGTATTTAAAGGGAGTGGGCGTTCCATGCAAAATGTAAATACAAGTACTGGTGCTGATGCCAGGGAAACAACGTGATCGATTAGGGGTGAAAACAGGTACCCGTTGGTGGGGCTCAGAGGTCCTCTGAAGATACGTATCAGGAACAGGAATGTGGATTTCCTTTGGTTGGAGGTCCCAGCTGGTGCCTGGGTCTTTTACTGGCTCCTTTAACTGTTTTCATGTTTCTAAAAGGCGCTCAAAAACTGTACAGACATTATTTCCATAGCTCCTGTCAGGGACTTCCTGTCAGGGCCAGGAAATATCAAGACAGGACAAAAAACACGCCAAGTTGACAAAGAGAATTCAATTAAATTTTGGCTGCCTATTTCAACTTCCCCTTTCAAAATCAAGATGTCTGAAGCTTCCCTCCTGTTTCAAGAGGGTGGGCAAAGAGATGGATTGGATTACCTGATTCACCTCTCAGTGTTAGTGGGGTTTTCTGAAGACTCTCAAGGATCCCCACCAGACCTGCAAGAAAGAACCATGTGGGGAGACATGGCTGGCCCCTGACAGACGGCTGCATAGGAAAATGAAGGTACTGCTAAGCTGGGCAGCAGCACACCACTGACAGAGTTGAGGCTGCATTTTTATACTCTGTCTCCACCAGGGTACAGCTGGGGACAAGTCAGTGATGGGATCTGAGGTGCCTCCTTCTGTGGCAGGCAGCTGCTTGCCCATTCTTTCAACACTCATGAAGACTGCAAAATGGTTCTCACAGGGGCTTCTGGGACTGGAGACAGGACTTACTATGGGGTGTCCCACCTGCCCTTGATTCTAGTTCTCTGGTCCCTCTGTTGCAAGCACATCTGGCAGTCACTTCTAACTCATTGATGCATGCCTCTGAATTGGGTGTAAACTGGCTTCCCTCAAAAAATAACTTTAGAGACAATAAAACAACTCATCCCTGTGAGCAGGTGATAAGATAAGCTGCTTATCACTCTGGAGTGTTCCACAGTGTGGTTGGGTTGCCCCGACTCCAAGCAATTTCATATTTGTAATTCCTGAAGGAAATATTGATGGAGGTCTCTTCTATTTCTGCTTCAAGCAAAACAGGGGTGCATGCCTGCCCATTATTGTAGAAATCCCTCCTGACTATGCTGATGATCTCTAAGGACCAGGATGACCACTGGTAGGTATTCGTTAGAACCCATGCAGCATCATTTATTTGACTGGGAACACTTAGAACCTGGAAGACACAAATTTAACAAGGAGCTTAAAGAGGCAAAGTCTGAAAATAAACAACAAAAGATTATCCGCCAAGGTCATAATGTCAGTAAAATTCAAGTAGTTGATGGGAGATGTACCAGTGAACAACAGTTGGCTCCTGCGACAGCTTCCCTAAAAGACAGCCTTCAAGATTATCTTTGCTATTGTCTTTACACCTCAGGGATCCTTGGATGTCTCCTTGTGAGTCTACCTCCAGCTGGGTCACACACTCCATGCTGAAGGACAAGGAATAATGACACATCAATGTTTAACACCCGGACTTAGTTGACATCCTAGATAGAGGCCATTACAGGCTGTTTAAATTCCTAGTGCTGGTTTGCCACAGGATGACACTTGCCTTTTCATGAGGTTAGTAAGCAGGAGGCAGCAGTATTCTCATTACTTGCAGTGCCGGAGTGAGGAGACTCAACTTACCTCAACATCTTAGTCCAAGGCCTTCATTTACCTTTTACGTGTATAAGACAAGAGAGGGTGTGTTTCCTTATGTCTAATATTATCAGAATGTAGACTAAGAACAGAACTATTCCTTGCAGTAGTGATCTATTTCATGGACATATTTGTGATGGTAACTAACTCAACACATCTGGTGTATGGAATGATGTTACAACACGGGACTAAATAGTTCTTTGTCTACTTTGAATGGACAGATTGCACTCTTGGGATAACAAAACGTTTCAGGCTCTTTTGTGATCCCATGTCAGCTTGGCTTATGAGGTCAGTGAGCACTGTTTCTGTCTTCCATCTCACCAGAAACTTCATTTGTCATTTGTTGTCTTACAGTGATTTGACAGCTTCTCGAAGATTCTTTGAATTCTACTATACCATAAGTAGGAATAAAAACTCTTAGAAATGACTGATGCTAGCCTGAGTGTTGGACCGATGAGACTTCTCCTGATGCAACATTACCTTTCCAATATGGACTAGCATCATTACTATGAATAGCTAAAGGTCATCTTAAAGTTCCCAAAGCACATCAGAAACATATTCATGAGCAGTCTAAACAAGAGACTGTCTACATAAATTCACTATCAGTTGGAAAGGAATCATCGAAATTAGTCTAGCTGGAGCTGACACGAAAAAACATGGGTCTATAATCAGCACACAAATTTTGTTGAGAGAAAACAGAACTTACAGAAACACACGTGAGAAGTTTTCATCAGAGAATGAATGATTATCAAGGTAATATAGGATGGACCTCTCCCGTTGGAAGTCTTCAATTACTCTCTTCAAAATATGCCAAGTGTCCCTCTGAGGGCAGGCTGCCTGTCCTTGCTTTGTCTCTTAACAGTCATGAGTCACTGTCTCAGAAACAGAAATGGAAAGTAAGACACAATGGAGTCTGAGCCATGGGGTATTCAGGAACCAGTTTTGTTTTTTCCAAGCTTGAAGTCCCAAAGGATAGAAAAAGGCAGTAGCCTCTCTGGGTTATCCCACTCTTCATGAAAACCAGAAATCAACATTCCAGAAAAATTATGTCTATCTTTTTCATGGTGTCCTCTTTTGGATCAAGCTCTCACCATACAATCTTGGATCCAAAAAGTTTAAGAAATGGTCATTGAACACCATGGGTTTTCGAAGACGTTAGGTACCTGTCATGGATTGAATTGTGTCCCCCCAAAAATACATGTTGCCATGTGGCTGGGCCATGATTCCCACTATCTTGTGACTGTCTTCAATTTTGTGGTTTTCTTGTGCTGTATGTTAAAGGATTAGGGTGAGACTGTAAATCCCTTTATAGGATCACCTTCCCGCTCCACTGTAAAGGGAGTTTCCCTGGAGTATGGCTTGTACCACCCTTAATCCTTTCATCCTGGAAGAGATAAAAGGAAAGAGAAGCAGAGATTTAGGAACCTTACACCATCAAGCAAGCAGCACTGGAAGAACAGCACATCCTTCAGACCTGAGGTTTCTGTACCAAGATGCTCCCTGGACAAAGACTGACGCAATACCAGACTTTCTTCCACAGCCGACAGTGGAAAAGCCTTCCCCTGGAGTGGACACCCTGAATATGGACTTGTAGCCTACTGGACTGTGTAAGAATAAACCTTCCTTTGTTAAAGCCAGCCCCTCATGGTATTTCTGTTAGAGTAGCCCCAGCTGGACTACAACAGTACCTTACAGTGAAGAAGAAAGTATAACAGAAACACTAATAATAACATTAGGCCAACAGTCTGAAATAACTAATGAACCTGCGATCTCATGAGATGTTTGCTTATGCTTAAGCAGTGTCAGTCAGTACCTGTTTCTCACGTGCCTCAGCAACAAATGCATTCTGTAAAACCTCTGATTCCATATGAATATAAATACAGCAACATTTATGGACTAAGGCACAAAGTGCTCCTTTGTAGAACGAGAAATCTAGTATCATTCTGCTTTGTAAAATCACAGCTCAACTTTCAGACACTTTGCTGACACTGACAATTACAACTTGGCTATGTTTACCAACAGGAATTCCTGATTTGAGAACTGAAATATCTAAACCCATTACTTAAATAACTTAGGAAAAGGAAAATGGTTTCTTCTATCCAGAAAGTAAGACCTTAAAACTTCCGCAATATTCCCATTGAAAACCCACAGTATCTTCTCACTGATTCAGTCTGATGGACTTAGTTCCTCTTCTGCCTGATTCTGCATCAGTGACAATCTGTGAGCCCATCAGAATCTGCCTAACAGTTGTGGGAATCTTGGGTCATGGTCCTTTTCACAAGTCTAATGTGTTTTTGTTGAGATATCCGGCTCAAACGGTTTTACAAAATCAGCAAAGTAAAACCTCATCTGTAGATGACAAAATGAAACATGACCATGAGTCATTTATAAAAATAAATCCCCTTAAGAGTGAAAAGACTTACTACAAGTTAATTCCAAGTAAAATGTAAAGGCCACATCAAATCTGTTAAAAAAAGAAAAACCTCAGACAATAATATTTTAAAACATAACCATTAATTGTATTAAAAAAAAAAAACAAACCTTCAATGCCACACATAATAATCCTGAGACACAATAGTACATAGTCAGGATATACCATGATACACCAAGATTATCAGATCTCGAAATACATCAATGGTATAAAAGTAAATTCATAAGTAAATAATTTAAATTCTCAGGTAGAGCACTTGCTTTGATGATGCTGAATGAACAATTAAAAAAGTTGAAGTCAGGTTAACAGCTAAGAAATAATATAATTATGACATCCTATTATGCATTTGTAATACAATATTAGGTAAAAACCTAAGAGGACATTGTTATCACAAATTTTTAATCTAACAAGAATGAGGCTCTTCTCTTGATTTTAACCTGTTCCATGTAATTGATTCAATAGAACCCTTTAGCACTTTTCCTTAATAAAAAGTTATTTATGGCTTTTCACGAAGTTTCACACTTCTTAGGAATCCCCCCTATGTTATTAAGGACCAATGCTGAAGTTAGTTACCTAGAGATCTTCAAGGAAAACCTCAGCTTTTTCTGCTTCTTTCCCAATTCTGCAGCTTGGTTTTGGACTCAGGAATCTTATTCTAGTGACTTATTCTTTGGCTCTAAGGCAGATTATATACATAAAGAACACACTCAACCTTCACTCAGAAATCTGAGAAAATTTTGTTCTTTTATCAAGGAAAACCCCAATTCTTTATTGCATATGATATCTAATATTAAAGCTCAAATTTATCTGACAAATGAAACTTTTGACCATACCAAATCAATATTTTTCAATAAATCTTACCGTGTAGTACCCTTTTAAATAGCAAAAATGAACTTACTCAGCAACAGACAGATACACACACATACTTCCTCTGCAGCATGGAAAGCAAAAGTATGTCAAGTTCAGTTACGACAAATAGCTATTAATTTATTATCAGTAACTTACCTAAAAGGCTTTGGAGATTCTGTTATGCTTAAAATGGAAACAAAGTTTGTTTCAACAGTCCAAGTTTGCACTCAACTTTTACTAGGTCTTGTATTTGGCCCAGTTTCATTTTAACCCATAAAGCTTCTATCAGCTGGCTTTGGAAATCACCAAGTCTCTCTGGTCAGCTGACTGATACTCTTGCTAGGGTTGAAACATTTTTACAGGCCATGTCAGATGTGTCTCAAGGTTCCCCTACAACACAAACAACTTGTTTACAGTTCTTTCACAATTTGCATTCAACTGATTTCGGATAAGTATAATCTAGTGCCGTCGAGTCAATTCTGACTCACAGCGACTCCAGAGGACAGAGGAGAAACTGTTCCACAGAGTTTCCAAGGAGCGTGTGACGGATTACAGCTGCGCACCTCCCAGTTAGCAGACGGAGCACTTAACCACTATGCCACCAGGGTTTCCTCAGATAATTACAGACACTAGGAATTCATCTTATTAATTCACTGAAAAAGGCCTCCACCTAGTTGGAAAGAGTCCTTCGGAAGCTGCTCTGGAGCTATCCCAGCTCAGAGGCTGGAGAACAGGGAGGAGTGATCTTGCCTTGCCCTCGTTCCTCTGACTCATAAAAGACACATGTTTCAGATGACCTATGAGTTTTCAAGGGCAAAAGATAAGTTATTTCCCTTTTACTGTTATGAAACTACTACTTTTACTTTAAGACAAACATACTTTTTTCTCGTCTGGGACCTTCCAACAAGGTCTGTAAGTCAGTCTTCTCAGCTCAGTGACACTTATTTTCTCAATCGACTCTAAATTCTGCTTTCTTATCTATTTCAATTGGAAACCCTGGTGGCGTAGTGGGTTAAGTTCCACGTCTGCTAACCAAAAGGTCAGCAGTTCAAACCCGCCAGGCACTCCTTGGAAACTCTCTGGGGCACTTCTACTCTGACCTCTAGGGTCAACAGCAGTTGGACCCGACTCGATGGCAGTGGGTTTTTATTCATCTCAACTAGCTTAGCCACGACACTCCCCACCCTGCTTAGCAGGATCTGGGCATGAAAGATTTCTCCAACATGTCGGACTACTTGTAGGTTTCAAAGAATTTCAACCAGAAAGATCCTAAAAGCAGAACAGCCTGGGAGACTCTGCTACAAGTAAAGCCTGTACTGGCCATGACTTGACAAGACAGGCAATTTGGAACAAGTCATACAGTCCAGTATGCCAGGAATGACAATGTGAAGAAGAATAGGGTTGCATACATCATCAAAAGGAACATTTCAGTATCTCTCCTGAAGCAGAATGTTGTCAGTGATAGGATAATAGCCATACATCTGCAAGGAAAGCCAATCAATGCCTACTATTCAATAATTTGCACCAACCACTAAGGCCGAAGAGGAAGAAATGCAGGATTTTTGCCAGGTTCTACACTCTGAAAATAATCAAACATGGATTCAGGGAGCATTGACAGTTACTAGTGACTCAAATGTAGAAGCAATAAATAAAGAAGGAAGAGTGGTAACTGGGAAATAAGGCCTTGGTAATAGAAGTGATGTCCAAGATTGCAGGACACCATTTCACAAGATGAATGACTTCCTGGCTAATATCTTTGTGCACCTACATAAATGGTATGTACACACACGAACCTCTCCAGATGGAATACACAGGAATCAGATGGACTACATCTGTGGAAAGAGATGATGGCAAAGCTCACTGTTTGTTAGCTGAATGCCGGGGACTGACTGTGAAACACACCATTAATTGCTCATACCTAGGTTTCATCCTGAAACTAAAGAAAGTTAGAAAAAGTTCATGAGAACCAAACCACAAAATTGAATCTATCCCACCTGAGGTGAAAGACCATCCTAGAAACACATCTGAGTCTCTGAACACTAGTGACTGAATCTAGGCAAGCTGTGGGATGACATCAAATAATTGATACCTGAAGAAAGCAAAGGTCACTGAGAAGACACAAGAGAAAAAAAAATCCAAATGCATGTCAGAAGAGACTCTGAAACTTGCTCTTGAATGTTGAGTAGCTAAAGAAAAAGAAAGAAATGATGCAGTCAAAAATAATATGGAAATCAATCAAAGGAAAGAACAGTTCTATGGAATTCATTACATATATATACACACACACGGAGAGAGAAACATTTTTCTTTTTCAAAGAATGTATCAAGGACTCTTGAGAACAAAAACACAGAAAGGCACAATGAATTATTCCCAGTCTGGACAGGTCCGTTTCTTGCAGTGACCTGAGGAGAAGCCAAGGGTTTGCAACTCCAAACCCCGACATCAGTTCTTGGAAACCCAGGTCTGTGCTCCTTCTAGCACAAGCTGTTTCAGGGACCGGAGAGACTCTGACCCAACTTAGCTGCTTTCTGTTACCATAAAATACAGATTCTTCCCACCTCCCACAAAACCACTACTCAGACAGAAGTGAGGTGAATAATCAGGGCCATTGATCCTATATGGATATACGAATCCTCCAAAGCATGTTTAAGTTTTCCTGTCAGACTGGAAGTTTTGATTCGGTGACTAAAGGAGGACAAAGGTGATTGACTTCATGGAGTCATTTAGTCATGGGGAAAATTAATCTTTGAATAACGTGGGTAATCCCCACTAAGGGTCTGGAATGCACATCTGGAGCCTGGAAAGGGTGTCTGCAATTCTCCCAGTCTTCACACTGTAGGGAGCAAAGGAAAAATGATCACACTGACAAGAATTTCAGTGCCATGTGCCAAAAGACACAAACCTTGACTTTTATTTCTTTTCGTACAGAAACGGCTTGCAAGCCTAGCTTAGCTATGCAGCAAGTTTAAGCAACTTACATTTCAAACACTGAATTGTTCTTGCTGAAGTTTCATCATCTAAATTAGCCTATGTGGGGAATCCTTCAAAACCCAATAATTCAGCCAAAGGGGTTGTTAAATCAAAACCACTGCCTTCAAGTCGGGTGTGACTCTTGGCAACCCTAAAAGTCAGAACAGATATGCCCCACAGAGTTTCCAAGGAGTACTTGGAGGATCTGAACTGTTGATCTTTTGGTTAGCAGACATAGCACTTAACCCACTGTGCTACAAGGGGTTGTTAAGAGTTTAATTAATTAATTAGAGATATATTTATGTATGCTAAGTGCTTGTTACCGGCTCCTGAGTTAAAAGGGCTGCCAAGGGCTGGGCCACAGTGGCGACAGCAGTGTGGTCAGTGGTGCCGGGCAGTGGTGGGTGGACGTGTCAGACAACAGGTGGAGACAGCAAGCGGCTAAGGCTGGAGAAGTGGCTATTGAGGGTCCGCCAGCAAGCTGCTGGAGCAAGCAGGGGATGCCCCCAAAACCAGGGCTTCAGTTGAGGACAGTGCCAAAGGAACCATCCAGCAGCCAGGCCGAATTACCCCAGGGACACTTTGTCACACAGCCAGAGTTCACAGCGGTGGCTCTACTCTGAAAAGCAGAGCTGTAAATCTTATGGCTCCAGCTGACAGTCTCAAAGGAACGGTCCTGCGGCAAGGCAAAGTGGGTTTATCACAGACGAACGTCGTGGCAAGGCCAAGAGTCACAGCGAGGGCTCTGCAGTGAAAAGCAGGGCTCTGCTTCCAAAGGTGGGCTGTAGTCCTCAAAGTCTTTTCCAAACGTGGTACCAAAAGAGGGCCCAAAACCATGAGGGCTGGTCTCCTCCCAGGCACACGTAGTGGTGGACATCCAAGTCACAGCCAGGTCTCTGCTCCCAACAGCTGGACCACAGTGCCTGCTTGCTGCTGCTTTTGACTCCTGCGGTGGTCTCGCTCATCTTGGAGTGGACAGATGATGTTTCTGTCACAGGACGAAGCTGTGGTCTTAGCACTTCACAACCACGGTTTAAGACACTGCCTTCTTATCCAACAGCCCTTCTTTTGACTTTTAGAGCCTTCACAGCTCCTTCTGGGCTTGTAATTAGCAAGACGGACTCCATGTTAATACAGCCTCACTGCAGCCACCGCCTCCTGCCCCCGGTGGGCATCCGGACACAGGGCAGACGACTGGCAACGTCGTCTGTTCAGTGATCTGGAGACAACGTGAAACAAGCCAGCTGCAAAACCTGACGATCTTTTATTGTACTCATATTTTGTCAATCTATGTTAAATTTTTCTGCTTTAACTTTCTTATTTTAATTTTCCTCAGGTTTTTAATTTATATCTTTAGAAACTTGTAATTTCTTATTTTCCAAATGATAGCGTTCTCATTTGATTATTATTGCATTCCTTTCATTGATTTTTATTTCAGTTACTTTTCTTCCATCAGTTTCATTTTCCCATTTTTATTAGAACTGTCTAAAGTATTTTCTCTGGATTTTTAAGTCTATTTGTTTCTCAGTTTTAAATTGCACTTTATTTGACGGCACTTGGCTTTGGCTTGACTTCATCTTTGTCTATCATTTTTATGTTTTACTAAGTTGTTAGTCATGACATCCTCCATTATTTGAATTGATTTACTTATTTTCTCTTTGGCTCCATTTTTTACCCTACCACAAGGAAATCTACTATTTCACACAACATTGAACATGCTACAGAGCCACTTAGCCTTTTCTGCTGAGGAGGAAATCCCTGTGGAACACTACTACTTCCTAAGAGCCATCGGCAAGGGGACATCTCACAGAGTCAAGTTATCCCAGCACATCATCACTGACAAAGAGGGAGCTGAGAAAAGTGTTGAGAAGTGTCAACAGACATCCACCAACACCTGACACGAGACACAGAGATAAAAACCACGCAGGATCTCCACCATCCAAGTGCCTTAATGCTGTTGCGAGTCATAGAGAATAACGACATCCTAGGTACAGTGATGGAGTAGGTAACTGCAGGGGACATGCATGATCATCTAGGGGTTCAGGGTTTCACAAGCAAAAAGAGGCCCAAGCCAAATTCCACCAGTCAGTGGTAGCCATATACTTTTGCCACAACAAACGTATTCTACACAAGGACATTCGACCGGAAAACATGCCCTGGGATCACACAGACAACTCTCAAAATTACCGACTGTGGAATGTGAACTGAATTCTCCAAGGGGAGGAAGTGAAACATTTCTTGTTGGAGGCTCCCTTATTATGTGCCAGAACTCCTACCGGGAGGAAAGCAGAGTGGACCTACCATGGAAGTGTGGAGACTGCGAGCGCCTGGTACCTCAAGGGACGTGGGTCTCTGCCTTTTCATGAAGAGACCTTAACTGAGACACAAAAGCAGGTACTAGAGGAAGAATATGATACTTGTCTCCACATGTCTAGGCGATATGAACACCTGCTTAGCCAAAGACTCACTGGTGACCCAAGAAAGACAGCCACACGAGAGGACATCCTAGAAAACTCAGGGATGAAGATGTATGAGAAAGTAAAACAAAAGGTGTACGTGCAGCCACTCCCAGACTACAAGCACACCCGGTGCTTTGAGGCCACAGTGAATGCATGTTACAAGGAGAGAGAGATTTAGGAATCGTACTGAATCAAAAATATGGTAACATCATGGTCACCTATCTGGTAAGAAGACACCACACATCTGACATGGAGAGTCACGCTAGTATTGTGGAACCCCAGAGTGCAGTACATTGCACTGATTGTCACACAGCTTAGTCATCCTGTGAGGTGCATCCACCTTCTGTGCTGAACCCAAACAGTGCACTTACACTGTGCCTGCCATTCCAACCTATGTTTACTATTTCTACAGTGCTCTGAAGGCTCTAACTGATAGAAGGAAGGGGACCTCTATAGCATGTGCTTCTCCCTGAGTGTCCCTTAAAAGTCACTCCTGTATCAGCACCCCAGGACAGCCTGGACAGAGTCCAACCAAACCTCAGAACTATGTGCCAAGGTGAGAAATAGTGTGGTGCCACAAATCAGCACAGTCCCCATATGTGTTTCTGCGGCACCCTACTCAACCCAGACCATCGATAAGGATGACGGAGCCCCAGGGGAAACCAGTTTCCAAACGAGAGTGTCACAACTAAGTTCCTACAAGGCAGGAGATGCCTGAGCAGACAGTGAAGTCAGCCTCTCCTTCTGTCAACACTGAGGACCAGCAGGATGCCACAGAAAGATTCTTCAGATTCATGAGACAACCCTGTTGCACTCTGATCAAAAGAGAACGAAAGCTTTGTGACAGCAAAGTTGCAGAGGAAACACTCAAACCTCGAAAGGCCATGGTCTCTCAAGTTTAGGTGGAGGATGAAAATCACCAGTTCTGTGGAGCACAAAGAGACGGTGCAGGAGATCTGCCAAAGACTAGACACCCACCAACAAGTACACGCTGCTGTATACGAACAGCACAGCAGAGCTGTAGGACTCTGTGCAGTGGAGGATGAAGATGTCCACACCACCTGTGTGGACCCTCAACAAGGAAAGAGAATTTCAGGCATCTCTGAGGCCTTCAACAGCATTGCCTCAAAAAAGAGCAGGGAGCGTGTAGTCTCAAACGCTGCCAGCAGTTGCCAGGGGCAAAAGAGGAGTTCACAGATTTAAGCTCCCACAGAATGAGATAATGTTTTGTTCTGTTGTGTGTATACTTGTTGTAACTTGAAATCTACTCAATGGGACTGAATGGAATAATGACAAAACAACAGGAATTGAGAGGTTATCAATGCAGATGTTTCAAAGAAGAGATGCACCACTGGAAGGCCTCACTTGCCAATACTCATAAACCTGGAAGACTGCTATCTGGCCAACCAACTGCAAGTGACCCTTTCTGAGACCCATTTCAAAGGAAGGTGATCAAAGACAACACACAGATTACTGAAAAATATTATTAGTATCACACATGACTAAAATTTTGCTCAAGATCACTGTGTTGTGATTACTGCCTTTTGAGTGAGAGCTTTCTAGCCATGGCCTTGTAACTCCTACCCAGGTGACTAGGCAAGACAGTGTGATAGTGAGTTCAAGGCCCACGAAGAGTACTGGTCCTTAGCTCCTTAAGAGAGAGCTCATTCCAGAGCAGTCAGGGTGATTCGCTCAACACCAATGAGGAAAAGCTTTGAAATGATAGACCATTCTGTGGGCCCAGATCACTGCACTGTAAAGCTCTTGGAAGCAGGAGCTAGAGACAGCACAAGCTGGTAACTGGTGACAGGAGAGACCTCGCAGCAGGAGAGATCATGCTGGGCTCCCCAGTCCACAAAGACAGAAAGTTGAGGGCCTGTCATCAGTGGCCAAGGGCCGGAGAGAGCCTTGTCTTCAGGAGGTGGGCAGAGGAGTCTGTGGGGAAACTTCCAATGGAAATCCTATGGAAAAAGTGGCATCTCTTTGGAGTCAACAGCTGGGAGTGACACAGACAGCCCGAGGTCCTCTGTAAATATTGTGACCAAGACTATTAACAAGGAATAAAGGATAAAAAGACCAAAGCACTAACAACATTCAGGGACACTGAGATAAGTCCCCCCAAATTATGTAAATTGCCTCAAGGCTGTTTTTCAGAAGACACCAGATGGAAGAAACTCTAAGGACATGCACAGAAATGCCCACTTGGACAGTGACAGGGCCTTCCAATGGGAGCACCAGACAGCCACAGTCAGGACCCGGGGATAGAACCAAAGAACCAAGAATTTGTATGCACAGCACCCCATAAGAAATCCTGCTACCAGTCCCAGAAGGCCCCAGAGAAAGGAACTCTCTACATCCTGTAACTGATTCCACCCCAAATGACCTCTTTCAGACTCAGGAGATCAGAGAAGCAACTTCTGTCTTCTGATGAGTGGCTCACTGGACTCTCCTCCCCAGGTAGCAGGAAGCAACCTTCATGGTAACAAAATTTATTAAGTCAAAGTACCTTACAGACAGGGAAGGGGTCAGTCTCTGTGAGTGGGGAAAGACCTGGTACAAAGCTTGTAGGGTTCCTTGTATTGGTAAATGGTACTGTTCTAGTCAGGAAGGAAAGGTAGGAAACAGTCTTAGGTTTCAGTTTTGGGGTTATCAGTCAGCAACTGGATGATGGGACCCCTCCTGAAGAAGAAAATAGTGATATGTAGATAGGATTAAAAATACGGGCTATGTAATTTCTAGATCATAGTCCTGAGGAAGTACCCACACGTAGCCATGTCTCAAACTAACAGGGGAATTGTTACAGCTCCAATTCCCCTTCTTAAACACTGACTCGGGATCATCTGATCAGGTGGCCTGTGGTGGTGACCAGGCTTCCTAGCTACCCTTGTCATTTTCCCTTGAGGAGACATGGGCCTGAAATCTTGAAGGGAATGTGGGAAGCCGACTCGCTCTGGCTACTTCCTGCTGTTTCGGGTTGTAGTCCTGCCTACCCATCAGATCCATGTTCCCCAAGAACCCTGTCTCAAAAACATTGAGGATCTTGATCTATCTACCGCATGGTTGGTAGGTATAGGCTGCATATCCTTGCAGGACCATGAGATGGCCTAGGAAGGGTTGTAGCTTGGAGTTGTGTCTTTTACCTTAGAACCCAAATTCAAGACATGTTGTATGGTGACCTGGCCAGATTTACTAACATAAAAACAACACTGTTCCTTGACATATACGCAGGTGCTGTCCTCAGTTGCTGTTCAAAAGTCAAGAAATCAGTGTGGGACTTTACCACCTGGTAAGACCATCAGCAGGGGGACATGTGGTAGAGTTAGGCTATCCTGGCACATCATTATGGGCAAAGAGGTAGCCAAGAAGAGTCTAAAAGAGCCCACAGACATCCTCCAACCTCTTGACACTAGACTCAGAGATAAAAATCATGAAGGATCTCTACAATCCAAATATTTTCATGCTATTGCAAGTCAGAGAGAGTAACATTATCTTTGGCATAGGGATGGAGTGCTAACTGCAGGGGACTGGGGTGATCATCCAGAGACTCACGGTTTCAAGAGTGAAAAAGAGGCCCAAACAACATTCCATCAATTAGTATAGGCCCTACAAGTGCGCCACAACAAGTGTGTTGTGCATACACCCATCAAACCAGAAAATGTGCTCTTGGATGATAGAAAGAACATCAAACTGGCTGACTTTGATTTGGGAAATGGAATTCACCAAGGAGAGCAAGCTGAAAACTTTCTGTAGGAGTCTCCCTTATTAAGCCCCACAACTCCAAAATGGAGCAATGTTCCACGGACACCCTGGTAGAGGTGTGGCATCGTGCATTTCATGGTAAGTGTATATCCACCTTCTGACGGTAATGCCTTCAATGAGCCACGAAAGTAGGTACAGGACGGACAGTATAATAGTCGTTCTACATGTCTATGTCATGTGAACACTCACTGAGTCAAACATTCATTTGTAACCCTCTTTCTCCATTTTAACACAAGGGTACCTCTTATCCCAAAGTCCATTAATCTTTGACACATCAAATATGCCACAGAGCCACGTACTATTTCCTGCCAAGGAGGAAATGTATGTGGGACACTACCAGCTCCTAAGAACCATCAAGAAAGGGACATTTGCCAGAGTCCACTTGCCCTGGCCCATCAACACTGCCAAGAGGTAACCGAGAAAAGTGTTGGAAAGAGCCAACAGACATTCTCCTACCTCCAAACACTAGACCCAGAGATCAAAATCATGAAGGATTTCCATCATTCAGTAATTTTCATGGTGTTTCAAGCCATAGAGAATAACAACCTCTTTGGCATGGTGATGGGGTACGTAACTACAGACATCTTCTGTGATCATCTGGAAGCTCATACCTTCATGAGCCAAAAAGAGGCTCCCAAAATATTCCGCCAGAGTTGGCCTCAGAGGTTTGCCACCACAACTGTGTTGTACATGGGGATATCAAACCAGAAGACAGGCTCTTGGATGAGAGAAGGAACTTCAAACTTGTGAACACCGGTTTGAGAACTCAATCCATCAGTGGGAGTGACCCAAACACCTTCTGGGGCAGTCTCCATTAGGATGCCTAGAACTCCTTCAAGGAGACAAGTACCATGGACACCCTTGGATGCATGTAGCCTGGAAATCACCATGAACCTCATGGTCAGTGGATCGCTGCCTTTTCATGGAGAGACCTTAACTGAGCTATCAAAGCAGGTACTGGAGGAAGAATATGATTTTCCTTGCCACATAGCCACACCATGTGAACATATGCTATGCCAAATATTCATTTGTGATGCAAAAAAGACAGCCAGATCAGAGGACCCGCTAGAAAATCCAAACATGAATATGGATAATGAAGAAAGACAAAAGGTATATGTGCAGCCACTCCCAGATGAGGAGGACCCTGAAAGAATTCCTTGACTCGCTGCTGAATCAAAAACAGTCACGTGATGGGCACCTGTCTGATCCTAGCTTGTAACGCATCTGAGATGGTGAGTCATGCCAGTACCATGGACCCCAGAAGGCAGCACACTGCACTAAGAGCCACATGCCTGTTTCAATGTATGAGGTGCATCCTACCATCTCTGCTAAACACAAACGACACAGTTACAATGTACCTGCCATTCCCACCCGTGACTACTGTTTCTACAATACTTTGAAGAGTCCACCAGACAGAAGGAAGGGGGCCTCCATTGTGTCTGCTTCTCCCTCCATCTCCCCAGCAAAGTCCTTCCTGCACCAACAAGCCAGGAGAGCCTGGCAGAGCCCTAACAACCTCGGCACTGTGGGACAACGTGACAAACAGTGTGGAACCACAAACCAGTGTAACTCCCACAGGTATTTCTGAGGCTGCCTCCTCCGTCCACACCATCAATAACAATGGTAGAAACCCAGAGGAACTCAGTTTCACACACGGACTGCCATAACCGAAATCCTTAAGTGACAAGCAGCTGCAGGAGGTAACTGAGCAGACTGTGATGCTAGCCTCTCCCTGGGTCAACAGCCAGAATCGGCAGGGTGCCACCAGGATGATCTTTAGGCTTACAAGAAGATACCGTTCTTGTATCTGTATCAATAGGGAGCCCCAGGCTGTGACTCCAGCCTCTCCCTCTGTCATCTTGGGGTTACTTTGAATTTCACGCTGAGTGCACCTCAGCCTTTTCATGGAGAGACCTTAAATAAGCTATGAAAGCAGGCATTGCAGAAAGAATAGGACATTCCTTTCCACGTATCTATGCCATGTAAACACTTGTCAAATATTCACTTGTGACACAAGAAAGTGATCCCCGGTCACAGCACATGCTAGAATATCCATGTATGAAAAAAAAATGAAGGAAAACAAAAGGTGGATGTGTAGCATTCCCAGACTATGAGGACTCCAGGTGCCTTGAGGCCATGGTGAACATAGATTACAGGCAGGAAGAGATTCACGGCTCGCTCCTGAATCAAAAATAGAATGGTGTGATGGGCACCTATCTGACCCCACATCACGACACATCTGAAATGGAGAGTCACACCAGTACTGAGAAACTTCAGGTGGCAGCAGACTGCACTGATACCCACACACCTTTCTCATCCTGTGAGGGAAAGCCTACCATCCGTGGAAAACCCAAACGACATGCTTACAGTGAACCTGCCATTCTCACATATGACTGCTGTTTCTATAATGCTTGCGACAGTCTGGCTGATAAAAGGAAGGGGCCTCCATGATATGCGCTGCTCCCTGTCTCCCTTGTAATGTCCTGCCAGCCCCAACAGCCAACGACAGCCTGGCCAGACCCCAACCAAACCTTGGTGCTGCTGGAATCCAGTAGACTCCTCGTGCGGGTTTCCATGGCAGCCTTCTCCGTCCAGACCATCAATAAGAAGGGTGGAACCCAGCAACAACCAGTTTCCCACAGGGAGTTGTCACAACTAAGATCCTTCCTTGAGGAGCAGGTGTGGGAGGTACCTGACCAGGCGGTGAACCCAGTCTCTCCTCTGTCACTGGGAGTCACCTTGTATTTCATGATGAGTACATCTCGGGTTTCTCAGGGAGAAACCTTAAGTGAGCTACAAAAGGAGGCACTGGAGGAACAACATGATATTCCGTTCCACATGTCTACGCCACGCGAGCAGCGTGTGAGCCAAATACTTACTGGTGACTCAAGAAAGAGAGCCACTTCATAACATGAAACCGATGATGAAGATAACAAAAGGTGCATGTGCAGCCAGTCCCAGACTGGGAGGACCCCCGGGGTACTGAGGCCACGGTGAACAGGCAGGAAGAGATGCACTACTCAGTCTTGAATCAAAAATGCAATCATGTGAAGGGCACCCATCGGATCAAAGGACTCAGCACATACGTAACGGAGAGTCACACCAGGAACACGAAACCCCAGACTGCAGCCGACTGCACTGACACACAACCTTGCTCATCCCGTGAGGAGCATCCACCACCCGTGCTAAACTCTAACGGGTAGTCAGACCCCACCTGGCAACCCTATCTATGACTGCTGTTTCTCCAAAGCTTTCAAGAGTCTACCTGATAGAAACAATGGGACCTCCAGGTTATGGGCTTCTCCTTGAGTCTCCCTTCAAAGTCGCTCCTGCACCAACAACCCAGGACAGCCTGGGCAGAGTCCAACCAAACCTCGGGACTGTGTGCCACGATGAGAAATACCATGGAGCCACAACCCAGCACAGTCCCTGCACGGGTTTCTGTGGCAGCCTCCTCAGCCCAGACCACCGAGAGGAACGATGGAGCCCCAGGGGAAACCAGTTTCTGAAAGGGAGTCTCAGGACTAGTCTCCTTCAGTGATCAGTAGGTACAGGAGACACCGGAGCTGATGGGGAACTGGTCTCTCCCTCTGTCAGCAGCGGGGAACAGCAGGATGTCACTGACAGATGCTTTAAACTCATGAGACAACTTTGTTGCACTTTGATCAAAAGGAAACAAAAACTATGGGAGAGAAAAGTCGTAGAGGAGACACTGAAATCTTGAGATACCAAGCCCTACTCTCCCAAGTTTAAGCAGAGGATGAAAACCACCAGTTCCATGGAGTGCACGATGATGTGCAAGATCTACCAAGCACTGGACACCCACCCACATGTGTGTGGGTGTGAACAGCACCCCAGGGCTGCAGGACGCTGTGCGGTGGAGGATGGAGGTGTGCATGTTGCCTGTGTGCACCCTCAACAAGGGAAAACGGAAGAGAATTTCAGGCATCGCTGAGGTCTTCAATGGCATCGCCTCAAAAATGGGCAGACACTGTATACTTTATAATGCTGCCTGCAGTTGCCACAGACAGACGAGGAGGTCTCACACATAAGCTCCCACACCATCGGACAGTGTTCTCTTCTCTTGCACACAGTCACGAAGACTGGGAACACAGGAAGAGAAAGGTCAGGCATCTTTTGAGTCAACAGTTGGGAGTAACACAGAGAGCCTGAGGTCCTCTGTAAGTAACATCTCCAAAGCTATCAACAAGCAATAAAGGATAAAAAGATCAAAGCACCATTAACAACCTGGGATTCTAAGATAAGTCATCCCCAAATTACATAAATTTTCTCGTTTGTTTTTCAGAAAAAAACAGATGGAAGCAACTCTAAGTACATGCACAGAAATTTCCACTTTGACTCCTACATGTCCTTCTAATGGGAGCGCCAGACAGCCACACTCAGGACCTGGCAATGGAAATAAAGAACCAAGAAACTGCATGCATAGCACCTCAAAAGGAGTCCCCCTATCAGTCCCAGAAAGGCCCACAGAAAGGCACTCTCGAGATCTTGTTACTGATCGACCCCAAGTGACCTGGTTCAGGTTCAAGAGATCAGAGTAGCAACTTGAGTCTCCTGACGGATGGGTCACTGGGCTCCTCCTCCCCCAGGCACCAGGATGCAATCTTCACGGCAGCAAAATTTATTAAGTCAAAGCACCTTACACACAGAGAAGGGTCAATCTCTGTGAGTGGTGAAGACCTGGTACAATGCTTGGAGGGTTCCTTATACTTGTAAGGGTAAAAGGTGCATCCTAGTCAGGAGGGGTAGCTAGGAAATAGCCTTTGGTTTCAGTTTTAGGGTTATACATCAGCAACTGCATGATGAGGCCCCACCTGAAGAATAAGATAATGGTATGGTGATAGGATTAACATACGAGGTAGGTCATTTCTAGATCATCCTCCTGAGGTGGTACATGTATATAGCCACATCTCAAACTGCCAGGAGGAACTGTCACATCTGCAATTACCCTTCTAAAATGTTGATTGTTTAGTGAACACATGATGAGGTGGTCTGTGGTGGCGATCAAGTTCCCTAGCTAACCTTGTCACTTCCCCCTTGAGGAGACATGAGCCTGAAATCTTGTAGGGAATGCGGGAAGTCGTCTCGCTCTGGCTACTTTCTGCTGTTTGGGGTTGTAGTCCTGCCTACCCGGCAGACACATGTTCCTCAAGTACCCTGTCTTGGTAGCATTGGGATGCCTGATCTACCTACTGCCTGGCTAGGGGGTACAGACTGCATATCCTTGTAGGACCATGAGATTCACTAGCAATGGTTGTAGCTTCGAGCCACGTCTTTTATCTTAGAAGCCAAATTCAAGATGTGTTGTATGTTGTCGTGGACCCAGCCAGACTTATTAACATAAAAACAACACTGTTCCTTGAGACATAGGCAGGTGCTGCCCTCAGTTGTTATTACAAGGTCAAGGAAACCAATGTGGGACACTATCACCAGCTAAGATCACTGGCAAGAGGACATGGGTCATTGGCAAGTTTTCTCAGCACATCATTGTGGTCAAATTGGTAACGAAGAATAGTTGAGAAGAGCCCAGAGACATCCTCCAACCTCCTGACACTATACCCAGAGGTAAAAACTATGAAGGGTCTCCAGAATTCAAATATTTTAATGCTGTTGCAAGCCATAGAGAATAAGAACATCTATGGCATAGTGATGGAGTACGTAACCGCAGGGGACTTATTGATCATTTATAGACTCATGACTTCATGGGCCAGAAAGAAGCCCCCAAAATATTCTGCCAATTAGTGTTGGCCCTACAGGTTTGCCACAACAACTGTGTTACACACGAGGTTATCACACTACCAACCGTGTACTTGGATGAGAGAAGGAACATCAAACTTGCCGACATTGATTTGGGAACTAAATTTACCAAAGGGAGTGAGCTGAGTACTTTCTGTAGCAGTCTCCATTGTTATGACCAGAACTCCTACAGGGAGAGAAGTACTAAGGACCGTCTTGGACGTGTGGAGCCTGGAACTCACCGTATACTTCATGATAAGTGGATCTTTGCCTTTTTACTGAGAGACCTTAACTGAGCTACCAAGCATGTACTGGGGGAAGAACATGACATTCCTTTCCACATGTCTATGTCATGCAAACACCTGCTAAGCCAAATATTCATTTGTGACACAAGAAGGACAGGCACATCAGAGGACACACTAGAACATCCATGGATGAATATGGATAATGAAAAAAACAAAAGCTGGATGTGTGGCCACTCCCAGACTATGAGGATCCTCGGTTCATGGAGGTCATTGCGAACATGGGTTACAGGGAGGCACAGATTCAGGACTCACTCTTGAATCAAAAGTACAATGAGGTCATGAGAACCAATCTGATCCTATGTTCCAATGTATCTGAGATAACAGAGTCATGCCAGCCCAGTGGAATCCCAGAGTGCAGGATACTGCACTGATAGCCACGCCTCTTTCTCATCCCATTAGGTATATTCTACCATTCGTGCTAAACCCAAATCACGCAGTTACACTGTTCCTGCCATTCCCATCAATGACTACTGTTTCTATGATGCTCTGAAGAGCCTAGCGGAAAGAAGGAAGGGGGCCTCTATGGTATATGCTTCCTCCTCAGCCTCCTTTGCCAAGTCCTTCCTGTACCAACAACCAAGGATAGCCTGGGCAGAACCCAATCAAACCTCAGGACTGGTGAGGAAAAATGTAGTGTCACAAGCCAAAAGATTCCCTGTGTGTGTTTCCACGGCTGCCTCCTCCACCAAGACCATCAATAAGAATGGCGGAGTCCCAGCGGAAACCAGTTGCCCACAGGGAGTGTCCCGACTAAGAGCCTTCAATGATGAGCAGGTACAGGAGGTACCTAACTAGACTGTGACCCCAGCTTCTCCCTCTGTCCATAGCCAGGGAACAGCAGGGTGCCATTACGACGTTTGTAAGCTCATGAGAAGACAACATGATTGTACAAGTGTCAAAAGGGAATGGAAGGTTTGTGACCGCAATGTTGTAGTGAGACGCTCAAACTTGAGAGAGCAAGCCACGCTCTCTGAAGTCCACATGTTGTTGTTAGGAGCCACCGACTCACTTCCAGCTCATAGCAACCCTGTGCACAACAGAAAGGCACATGGCCTGGTCTTGCACCATGTCTGCAATCGTTTTTATGCTTAAGCCCATCGTTGCAGCCACTGTCAATCCACTTCATCAAGGGTCTTCCTCTTTTTCGCTGGCCCTCCACTCTATTAAGCATGATGTCCTTCTCCAGGGACTGAGCCCTCCTGACAACGTGTCCAAACTATGTAAGCCACAGTCTCACCATTTTTTTTTTTTTTTTTGCTTTCAAAGAGCACTCTGGTTGTACTTGTTCCAGAACAGATCTGTTTGTTCTTTCAGCAGTTTGTGGTACACTCAAATATTCTCCAGCATTACGATTAAAAGGCAGCAGTTCTTCTTCTGTCTGCCTTGTTCACTGTCTAGCTTTTACATGCATATGATGCTACTGAAAAAAACCACGGCTTGGGTCAGGCACACCTTAGTCATCAAGGGGACATCTTTTCAAAACTTGAAAGAGGTCCTTTGAGGCAGATTTTCCCAATGTGTCTTTTCATTTCTTCAGTGATGCCTCCATGGGCATTGACTGTGGTACCAAGTACAACGGAATCGTTGACAACTTCAGTCCTTTCTCCACTTATTACAATGTGCTTACTGGCCCAGTTGTCAGGATTTTTGCGTTCTTGATGCTAAGTTGCAATCCACACTGAAGGCTGTGGTCTTTCATCTTCCTCAGTGTTTCATATTCTCTTCACTCCCAGCAAGAAGGGTGGTGTCATCTGTATAACACAGGTTCTTAAGCCAATCCTGAAAACTCGTTCTTCACCTAATGCAGGTTGCGAGATTATTTGCCCAGCAAACAGATTGAAAAGGTATAGTAAAAGGATATAACCCTAATGCACAGCTTTCCTCTCTTTAAACCATGTCCCTTTATTCTGTTCGCACAACTGTCCCTTGATCTGTATACAGATTCTTTAAGAGAACAATTAAGTATTCTGGAATTCCCATTCTAAACAACGTTATCCATAATTTTTTATCAGTCACACAGTCAAATGCCTTTGCATAGTTAAGGAAACACTGGTAAACACTTTCCTGATATTCTCTGCTTTCAGCCAAGATCCATCTGACATCAGCAATAATATCCCTGGTTCTACATCCTCTTCTGAATCTGGCTTGAATTTATCGCAGTTCCTTGGCAATACACTGTTGCAGTTACTTTTCAATGATGTTGAGCAAAATTTTACTTCTGTATGACATTAATGATATTGTTCACTAATTTCCCCATTCAGTTGCATCACCTTTCTTTGCAATGGACATAGATAGGGATCTCTTCCCGTCAGTTGGCCAGGCAGCTGTCCTCCAGATTTCTCAGCATAGACAAGTGAGCAGTTCTGGTATTGCAGCTCTTGGCTGAAATATCTCCTATCAATTTCCAGAACCTTGTTTTTGGCCAATGTCTTCAAAGCAGCTTTGACTTCTTCTTTCAGTACCACTGGTTCCTGATCATATGCTACCTCTTCAAATGGCTCAACACTGACTAGTTCTTTCCGGTATAATGACTACGTCTTCCTTCGATCTTCTTTTGGTGTTCGCTGAGTTGTTTGTTTTCCTGTAGAATCCTTCACTGTTGCAACTTGAGGCCTGAAGTTTTTCTTTAGTTCTTTCAGCTTGAGAAATGCAGAATGTGTTCTTTTCTTTTGGTTTTCTATTTCCTGCTCTTTGCACATGTCATTAAAATACCTTATTTTGTCTTCTTGAGGATGAAAGTCACCAGTTCCACGGAGCCCCAGTAGATGACAGGGATACCTGGCAACTGCTGGATGTCAATGGTGATGAGTGCAATCTCACCGACAAGTACACGTTGCCGTGTATGAATGGCACATCTGTACAGCAGGGCTTTGTTCAGTGGAGGACAGATGTGTGAATCCTGCCTTGCTGGACTGTCAGTGGGCTAAAAGTAAAGAGAATTTCAGGCATCTCTGAGGCCTTCAATACCATGGCCTCAAATATTCCCAGGAAGCTCACACTTTTAAAGGTGCCAGCAGTGGACAGGGACAAAAGGGCAGTTCACAGAGTTAAGCTCCCACAGGATCACACAGTGTTTCCTTCTGTTGTGCACAGGGTTATTATGAGTTGGAGCTTACCTGACAGCACCTAATAACATAACAACATTGTAACAGGAATTCATGGAATACCAACTGGGATGTTTCAATAAACAGAAGCAGTTCTGGAAGACCTCACTTGTCTATACCCAGAAATCTGGAGGACACCTACCTGGCCAACCAACTACAAGTGATCACTTCATGCACCTATTCCAAAGAAACGTGATCCAACACAACATGAAGATTACTGAAGAACATCATTAGAACTACACACGACTAAAATTTTGCTGAAGATCATTGTGCTGGGATTAAGGATTTTTGTGGGAGGCTTTCCTAGCCATGGTCTTACAAATCCCATCGAGGTGAGTGGACAGAAAAGTGTGACAGGGTAATCGAGGCCACCAGGAGTATTGGTCAGTTTCTCCTTGAGAGCGAGCCCATTTCAGAACAGAGAGGCAGATTCTGCCACCACCAAGGAAGAATGGCTTTGAGCTGACAGGACACTCTCTGGGCTTGGGATCACTGGGTTACAAAGCTTCTCAAAGCGGGTGCCAGAGAGACCTGAGAAGTGGTGGCAAGAGGGACCTCACAACAGGAGACACCATTATAGGTTTCCCAGTCCACAAAGATAGAAAGCTAAGTACACTTGAGCAGTGGCTGAAAGCCAGAGAGAGCCTGCCTTTGGGAGGTAGGCAGAGTAGTCTGTGTGGAAACATACTATGGAAACCTCTTTTGAGTCAATCAGCAGTGGGGAGTGAGACAGAGAGCCTGAAGGCCTCTCTAAAGTGTGACCAAAGCTATCAGTAAGCAGTAAGAGATAAAAAGATCCAAGGATTTATAAAATCTTGGGACACTGAGGTAAGTACCCAAACAACCATGTAAATTTCCTTGTTTTTCAGAAGAAACCACATGGAACCCACTCTAGGCATTCACAGAAAGTCCCACTTCAACCACTACATGTCGTCCAATGAGGGCACCAGAGAGCTGCAATCAGGACCAGGGAACTGAACCAACTAACCGGGAAACTGCATGTGCAAGACCTCATAAGTCCTGCTACTAGTGACAGAAGCCCCTGTGGCAAGAACTGTCGAGATCCTGTAACTATTCAGACTCCAAGTGGCCTGTTTCAGGTTTTGGGAGATCAGGCTAGCAAATGTAGTCTCTTGACGGGCAAAAAGCTGGGCTCCCTTAGCTCTAGGCATGAGGATGTAACCTTCTTCGCCACAGAGTTTTACTAAATGAAAGTAGCTTGCAGAGACAGAATGTGTCAGTCACCAAGAGTGGAGAAGGATTCAATATAAAGCCTATACTAAGTGCCGTTGAGTCCAATACCAAAACCAAACTCAGTGTCATCAAGTCAGCTGCACCTGACAGCAACCCATACAGGGTTCCCTATATTGGTAAGGGTAAAGGGTGGTACCATAGTTGGTAGGAGGAGGTGAAGACACAGCCCCATGTTCCGGTTTTAGGTTTACACGTTAGTAAATGCTTTATGGGACCCCTCCTGAAGAATATAGTAATGGTATGGACATGGACGGAAACACGGGCTACATCATCTTTAGGTCATCCTCTGGAGGTGATACACACGTGTGACCATGTCACAAACTGCCAGGAGGAACTGTTTCATGGGCAATTACTTATCGGAAGCATTGACTGGGCACTGAGTGACATATGATGAGGTGGTCTGTGGTAGCGATCAGGTTCCCTAGCTTTCCCCCTTGAGGAGACACGGGCCTGAAATCTTGAAAGGAATGTGGGAAGTTGACTTGCTCTGGCCACTTCCTGCTGTTTGAGGTTATAGTCCTGTCTACCCCTCAGACTTGTGTTCCTCAAGTGCCTAGGAGAGAAAACATGGAGCCGCCTGATCTGCCACCTGTTTGGCAGGTAGGTACAGGGTGGTATCCCTGTAGGACCAGGAGTTTAACTTGGAGTTGTTTTAGGCCGGAGCCACGTCTGTTATCTTAGAAGCTGCATTCAAGCTGTGTTGTATGTTGTCCTGGACCCGGATAGATTTATGAACATAAAAACAACACTGATCCTTGAGATACAGCAAGCACCTCTTTCAGCTGCTGTTAAAAGGTCTAGAGCTCTTGTGCTCTGCAGGGCTACTCCCACCAGAGAGGCCACTTCTTTCTGGAGAAGAAGGGGGTTTTCCACATCCTCTCCACTCATCTCCAAAAACATGGGCACTTACACTCATCTAAAGCCTTCATTAAAAGTGTAAACAGACCACCTACAGAGTGGGAAACAAGTTTCAGCTACCACACCTCCAACTGACATCTGTCCTCTCTAATCTACAAAATACTGCAAAATAGCAACAAGAAAAAGACAAAAAACCCAATTAAAAAATGGGCAAAGGACATAAACAGGTACTTCACACTAAAGAAGACATACAGGATGCCACCAGAAAATGCAAAGTCATGGTGAAGAAGCACAGAACGAGGAAAGCAACTGCCAGATGGACATGGCAGCAGACAGGTAGAGACAGAATAGAGATGACACCCAACCAGAAAGAAGTCACCAACTCGAAGTACCAGAAGATAAGACTTATCCACTGGACTATAAGGACCAGAACTAAGTCAATAACTTGTTTACACATTATTATAAACATTCAGCACTGTGGACTTGGGGTGTGCAATCTCCTCCTGAGAGTCCATGCCCATTGGTCTGCGGAAGTGCTCTGACCTCATCCTGGACTTGGTCAGCTTCATCCTTGAAGTCTTGGTTTAAGTCATTGTGGCAGTGTTCTGTTGGTGCCAGAGGCCCTCAAGATGTCCCTGCCTGAGCACCTCTGAGACACGGTGCAATCACAGAATCCCACTCCGGACTCTGCTTACACCTGCAGAGTGAGAGCACAGCCAATCTTCAAATTCATTAGCATGAAACCTGCTTTTAGGGAAGCAGAAGTGATGACATAGTAACATGACGACTAACCTTGGAGTTCCGGTGCAGCCTGGTCTGAACTTGCGTGTGGTTTTAAATTAATGTAACCAATGCAGCCTTTGGGGCACTTTGGGGTGCTAGCACCTTTCCCTGTCTGTGCTGGAGTTTGTGTCTTTTTAACAAAAATGTAGGTGTTAAGTAATGCCAAGCTTCAGAGTCACATATTTCTGCTTGTGGTCCCCGATACTTCCCCAGGTGCTCACAACAGTCACTGTCTCCAAAGCAGAAATGGCACCTAAGATAAAACAGAGCCTGGGATCTTCAGTTTTTGTTTTTTCCAAAGCTCAAGATCCCCAAGGATACCCAAAGGCAGCAGCCTGTGTGACTAATCCCAACTTTCACGAAAGCCAGAATTCAAGATTTCAGAACAACTCTGTCTATCTCTTTCACTGTGTCCTCTTTTGGGTCCCAGTCTCACCATGGATCTTTGATAAAAATCTGCAATAAATGGTAGTTCAACACCATCTGGTTTGTAAGCTATCAGTCACCTTACAGTGAAGAAGGAAGCAGAATAAAAAACACTCAACAATTATATTAGGCCGACTCACAAAATAACCAACAAAGCTATGACCATACGGCCTTCGAATGAGGAAACAAATCTCAGGAAACGTGTTGATGCACAAGCAGTATCAGCACCCAGTTTTCACGGGCCTCAGCAGTAACTGCATTCTATAAATCCTCCGAATCATGTGAACACAATGTAGCAACATTTATCTATAAACCACTCCGTGACAGAATAGGAAATCTAATCTTACTCTAACTTGTACTATCATAGCTCAAACTTCAGACACTTTTCTCATTATGATACTTACAACTCTGCTAGGCTTCCCAATGATAATTTCTAGTTTCAGAGTTACAAAACTAATCCATTAGTTCAATAACTGAAGAGAAAGAAAAACTGCTTCCTAAATCTAGAAAATAAGACCTTAAAACATGAGCAGTAAGCCCACAGAAAGCCCATGGTATCTGTTCATTTCCTCAGTCACGTGCAGTTACTTCCTGTTCTGCCTGGTCCTACGTCAGCCGCGGTCTTCGAGCCCGTCGTTTTCTCTGTACGAGTTTCCAAAATCTCGAGTCCTGGTCCTCTTCACGTGTCCAATTCCCTTTTGGTTGAGATACACTGCTCAACTGTTTTCAGAAAATCAGCAAAGTGGAACCTTACCTGTAGACGACAAAACATAATATGGCTATGATTAATTTATAAAAATAAATACTCCTAAGAGTGAAAGACCTGATACAAGTTCATTTTGAGCAAAATGCAAAGGCCAAATCAAATCTGTCAAAAAAAATTTTATACAATAATATTTCTAAATATAACGATCAGCCAGATTTTTAAACAACTTCAGCTACCATACACAATAATCCTGAGTCATATACCACACAGCAAGGATATACCATGATCATTTATACACCAAGACTGTCAAGTCTCTAAATACCTAAATAGAATAAACATCAATTCATTGTTAAATAATCCGAATTTCTGGTTGGAACACCTGGGGTGTTGAGGCTGAGTTAAAAACAAATTCTAGCCAGGTTAGCAACTAAGAAACAATAACAAAATTATGACAGAATATTATGCACTTGTTAGATAACGTTAGGCAAAACAGAAGGAGAAATTACTACTGTACATTTGTAACCCAAGGAGAACCAGGCCCTGCTCTTGCTATTTCCCTGTTCCACGTGATTTCTTAAGGGAAGCCCTTCAGCACTTTTCCTTTATAAAAATATACTCAGGATTTCCCAAGAAGTTTCTCATTTGTCAGGAGTTTACTATAGGCTATCAAGAAACAATACAAAAGTTATTTTACTAAAGATCCTAAAGTGAAAAACCTTAAGTTTCTCTTCTATTTTTGCAATTCCTGCAGCTTGGTATTTGACTCAGAAGCCTTATACTAATAAGAGGGCAAACGTTCGCCTTTAAGGGAGATTACATAAAGAATAGATTACACCTTTCTTCAGAAATCAGAGAAAATTTTGCTATTTTAATAACAAAAACACAATTCTTCATTTTATATTTTATCTACTATTAAAGCTCTTAAAAACCTCACAAATTAAATCATTCAGCTTTGGTCAGACAAAGGAAACTTCTGACCATATCAAACAAACATTTTTGAATAAATTTTACAATGTAACCCTTTAAACAGCAAAGATGAGTTACTCATTAAGACACATATGTATGTGTACACACACATGCACGCACACAAACACACACACAGACACACAAAGTCTGACAATTAAGTTCACCAACTCATCATATAAAAACTGCTACATGTGCTATCTGACAAGCAAATCTGCAAACTTCATTGTTCTAAGTGCCACATACCTCACCGCTGAATTATCACTATGGTTACCTTCAAAATACTCCCCTTGGGAAGCTATGCACCGACACCAGCGCCTAGTCCACCCTTCAAAGTAACTTAGGAACTCTTTTACTGGAATGGCCGTCACACACTGCGGCATGGTGGCAAGTTCATGAACCTAAATATATAGTTGTCTGAGAGGTTTTTAGCCAGCAAACAGGTAATTGTATCGGAGCACCCTCCCTACTCACCTGATCTGGCCCCCAGTGACTTTTTTCATTACCCAAAGATGAAGGAAATATTGAAAGAAACACATTTTGATGACAATCAGGACATCAAGAGTAACCCAATGACAGCTCTGATGGCCTTTCCAGAAAAAGAGTTCTAAAACTGCTTTGAAGGGTGGACTAGGCTCTGGCATCGGTGCATAGTTTCCCAAGGGAGTACTTTGAAGGTGACCGTAGTGACATTCAGCAATGGGGTACAAGGACCAACAACTGAGTCCATGAGGTCATTCCACAAAAAGTGCTACAACAAATCTCACTGCTAAATATCACTATGGTCACCTCCAAACTACATTTGGGGGTCCCAGGTGACATCTGGGGCTCCCTTCATGGTTTCCAATTTGTATTCATAAGACTGTGAAAAAGAATTCTTTGAGGAGGCTTGCCTGGACCACGACAACAATCCTTATTGGAAGATGAAAGGATTTCAAAGTGGGGTAGCAACCACCTGGATAGCAGTCTTCTAGGTCCTGCCACTAAGTGACTTTGGGGTTTAGTTTTTATAGGCCATATATGCCCAGGATATAACTGGGGCCAACCAATGAGCGATGGAGGTCTGAAATATTTCCTGTTTTGGCAAGCAGGTGCTTATCCCCTGGCTGCACCCACATGCAGATTTCAAAAGGGTTCTTCCCACAGGGCTTCCGGAATTGGCAGCAGGACTTACTATGTGGTGTCATACTTGGGCAGCTTCCTGCTCCCTTGGGTCGATACCCTCGTCCTGATGGGGGCTCTCTGGTGCTTGCATTGGAAGGGCATACAGCAGCCACCTCTGTCTCATCTGCACATGCCTCTGAACTGGGTCTACACAGACATCTCTGAAAAACAAGAGACAACTGAAGCAACTCATCGCAGTGTGGCTGGCAAAATTAAGCTGATGATCACTCTGGAATGCTCCAAGGTGTGGTTAGGCTGGCCCTTCTCATCCCCAAGAGTACTAATTGATAATAGGGCTAGTTGGGATTGTCAAAACTATAATTGCAGAACCTGTCAGTATAAGAGGGTAGACTACGGGGGGCGACGCTCCTGCATTAGTTGAGTCCATGACCCCAAAATTTCTTCAAGGGTTTCCTATGATGACACCTGTGAGGCTTAGAGCAAGACAATCAACTTCTCCCAGGTGACATACATCAGAGTTCAGAAAGGATAAAGAGGAGGTGACTTCTGGAGAATCTGACGAGATTATAAGGAAACTGCAGGCCACATAAAAGGCTGGCACCTGAATAAACTCATCCTTTAGACTCTGCCCTATTGAAGGCCTGTGGGAGGAGAAAATTATCCTCAAAATATGGAAGAACCATGGCTACAAGAGTCAAGGGGTAGATTCTGCTGTCACTGATTACTCATGGGTGGGGCCTTTCTAATCACGGTCTTGTAACTTCCCTACAGTTGACTTGGCAGGACTGTGAACCAGGGTGTAATTGTGGCCTACCAGGACCGTGTGACGGGTCAGTTGTGGTCGGTTTTGTCTTAAAAGTGTGACAACTGCAGAGCCCAGGAAGAGGGTGGTACTACCATCAAAAAAGAACAAACAGGATCAGAAAGAGCATCCCGTGGGCACAGAATCCCTCTGCTGAGAGGCTCCTGGAAGCAGGACACAGAGAGAAAGATAGAACAGTCTGTAACTCTGAAAACTGTAAGACGCAGTGGCATAGAAAACCCAGCAGGAGACAGCACAGTGGCCTTCCCAGCCCACAAAGATCAAACTGAGCACCTGTAGGCAGAGACTGAGGGCCAAAAAGATGCGTGCCAGTCAGTACAGCTTCAGAGAGACTCTCCTGATGGACGAAATGAATCCTGTTTTTTAGCCTGTATAATAACTGTTACGTCACTAAAACACCTGATGACTGTCAATATGGTCTGTGAGCTATTTGTGGCCACTGCAATGAATGACTGAACCTAGCTGTCAAGGCTGCGGGAGGGATGACTGCTGTCAGAAAGACGGCAGCGAGAAGGGTCATATCTGACCCTGCCTCATAAGACTGAACCAGCCTTGCGATGTTGATCTTGATCCTCCGTACCCTCATGAAGTTGGTGGAGGTCAGACACTGCTCCTGTGTCATTTCCCAATCATTCAAAAGTGCCTGCACCAGCGTATCGACAGGGAATGGCCAGAAATTCACTCAGAACAGGATGTAGAATAAACGATACCATTGTTGATGTTAGAGAATCCTGGCTGAAACCAGAGAAGACCAGGAAGATGTTTACCTGTGTTTTACCAACCATGCAAAGGCATTCAGCTATGTGAATGGTGACAAATTATGCCTAACACCACTAAGAATGGGAATTCCACAACACTTAACTGTGTTCATAAGGAACCTGTAAAAAGACCTAGAGGCAGTCATTCAAACAGAACAATGGGATACCACACGGTATCAGGCCCGGAAAACTATGTGTCTTAGACTTGTACCCTTTCACTAATCTGATCTGTACACTGAGGAAATAATCCAGGAAGCCGAGCTATCTGAAGAAGAACACAGCATCAGGTTTGGAGGAAGGCTCATTAACACCCCATGATACACCAATGACACAGCCAAGTTGGGGCAAAGAAAAGAGGACTCTAGGTACATTATTTTTTTATTTGACATGACTGAGTGAAAACGTACATTCACGTATAAATTTACATGCCTACCTATATGCAGCTTCCACTGCTCTCCCTGTCCGGTGACTGCACACTATTCCTCTCTGCTCCATGCATGTCTCATCATCCCAACAGCCTCCTTTCACCTCCTCTCCATCCACTCCCCTTCCTCCAGCCAGAAGTCAGCACGATGATATCCTATAGATGTATAGAACCATAAAGTGCTTCCAATATACGGTCACTCTGCATTGCCAAGTCCAATCCACTCCTGTCCAAAGAGTGGACCTTTGTTATAATTTATGGGAAAGGGCAGCATCAGGGCCAGGGGTCATGCTCTCAGAGGAACCCCAAAACCGCTGGACCATCAATTGAGGTCTTTTAGTGGAGATCTCATGATGCACCCCTTTTTATTCTTGTGTTGCCAGTGAGACTCAACCTAGTGAGCTCCATCATGGCTATCGCTGGTGGTGGCCCAGCACTATCCGGTTCTTCCGGTCCCAAGTCGATGTACGCACCCACTGTTGTGGGTCTCTTTGTCTTCTCGGTTGTCTTTACCACATGTCATTTTGGTCCTCGGTGAGCATCCGTTCCTGCTGAGTTGGGACCATTTGCTGTTGAGGTACATTATTGATGAAGATGAAAGATGACAACCAGAAAACAAAAGTCCTCACAACTGGACCAATAAGCAAAACTTACGATGAATGGACAAAATACTCAAGTTGTCCAGAATTTGCTTGCATCCACAAACAATGTCCAAGGAAGCATCACTCAAGAAATCAAAGGATGTATTACATTCATCAAACCTGCTACAAAATATTTTAAGTGTGAAAAGGAAAGATGTCACCGCAGGCACTAAGGCATGTCTGACTCAAGTCACAGTGTTTACAGTCACCTGATAGTCATGCGAAAGCTGGACAACGAATAAGGAAGACCAAGAGTAAGTGATGCCTTTGAATTTCTGAGTGGCCCAAGTGTATTGCACGCAGCATGGACCACCAGAGTAACAAACAAATCTCTCTTGGAAAGAAAATAGCCAAAATTCTCACTAGAAATCTCACACGCTTTGGATATGTAATGAGAACAGACCAGTCTCTGAAGTAGGACACTATGGTTGTATCAGAGGGTCTGCGAAAAAGAGGAAGGCCCTCGGCAAGAGGGACACAGGGGCTGCAAAAATGGGACTGGGAGAAGGCCCATGCTGCTGTGCAAAGGCTTGCTAGGAGCCAGAATGGATTCCACGGCACCTAAAAACAACAACAAATCCTGAACCCTTATCCCCCAGACAGTTTCCAAATATCTTCTCCCATCCAGCAGGTTTTGATAGTGTTCTCTGAGGCCCAGACATAATCATTTTGCTGAAGTCCCCCTTAGACCTATGTTTTCCATGTTGCTCATTTCTTGGTGTATCTAAGAATCTACCTATGAATCAGGCACTGAAAACCCTAGGGAGCACAGGTGTCCTCTGACACACACAGGGTCACTATGGTCAGAACGTCCTGGATGGTAACTGGTTTCTTTTCTCACCTTCTCTCTGCTCCCTGTGTGTCCTGTCTCCCACTAAAGGTAAGTCTGTGTGACTCACTACAATTCCAGGTGGTGGTAGGAGGAGCATATTATGTCATAGCCAAAAACGCTGTGAATTCTCCGCCTTGTTGTCAGTAGCTGTATCATGGGTTCAGCCCACCATTGTGTATCAGTTAACGTGACACTAGTTTCTAGATGTTGTTGATGTCAACAGTTAAGGAGCAAGGGTCATCTTTGGGTGTGAGGTTTCTGGAGGAAGCAGGCCAGCAGAGGGCATGGACCATGTACTGAAGTTGGGATGCCAGAGCAAGCTAAACAGAGTTAGTGGATTGATGTACTTTTAGAGTAGACGTCAACTGTATTATATACTTTATTGCTTTCTGTCTCTGATTCCTGTTTTTGGTAGGGGACCACCTGCTTTATCATCTCTGCACTCGGAGAAATTCTTATACCACAACCATTACAGGAAATGTGCATCATCTGGAAGACATTATGCAGACTGAAATCAGTCTGATGAAAAAGGACAAGTACTGTATGAGACCACTACCGTAAGGACTTCAGAACAGGTTTAAGCACAGAAGATAATAATCATTGATGGTTACAAGGGCGGGGAGGGAAGGAAAGGGGTATTCATAGATTAGACAGCAGACAGGAATTAGGTTAGGTAAAGGGAATGACAGGATACAGTGGAAGGGAAGTTAGCACAACTGGATCATACCAAAACCTAAAAGGTTTTCAAAATGAAACCCAATGTTTTGAAGGACAGAGTAGAAGGAACAGCTGCCTGGGGACCACAGTTTCTGGGGATATCTAGGATAATTAGCATAATTAAGCTGTTTCAAGAAAATTTTCTGCATATCACTTTGGTGACTGGCGTCTGGCCTCTTCAAAACTACCAAGTGTCCATCTAGGTGGCACCAACTGGTTCCAATCCACCTGGAGCAGTGGTGAACAAAGGACATCAAAGACAAGAGGAAAACACAAACTCAGCATACAGAAGGGATGACGTGATCCAGAGACTTCAACAGCATGAGAGAGGAGAACTGGATAGTGCTGGGCCACCACCAGTGGCTGCCCTCACAGAGAACACAAAGTAAAGTCCCTGATGTAGCAGGAGGAAGATGGGTGTGCTGAGAAGAAGTCTACTACAAGACCACATGCTATCAAAAACTCTACATTTGATGGTCTGTCAGACAAACGGTCCCCTAAAGATACAGCCCCAACACTCTCTGTTAGCCCAGAGCCCAAGAGAGGACCAAAGACAACTCTTCAGACGAAGACTGGACTGTAAGACACACAGTGATGCTGGCAAAGAGGATGTTTCTTGGCTTAAACATATACACACGGCTGTCTGAAAAGTTCCTCTCCAGAGGTGAGAGGAGAGAGTGGAGGGGGACAGGAGTTAGTTGAATGGATATGGGAAATACAGAGTGGAAAGAAAGAGTGTGTTGTCACAGGGTGTCGGGGGCGAGAGTGGTTGGGGTTGCACAGTAATGTGTGCTTGGAGTTTTACATGGCAAATTGATTTGGATTGTATCCTTTTACTTACAGGACAGTAAGAGATTTAAAAAGAGAGAGACAGAGTCAATTCCAAAGCAGAGAGAAGAGCTTACCAGAAATAAGAAAGAACAGCCAGGAGCAGAGAACCATTCTCGGCACCTGGGATCCCAGCACTAAGGATCCCCTGGAAATGGGAGACAGAAAGATCAGGAAGTTTGGGCAGAGAAACAACAGTAGGAAACTGTTGCAGGCTCTCTGGCCCAGAGAGGAAGAAAGCTTGCTGGTGGAGTAGGGTGCCTCTGGCAATCATCAGCACCTAAGTTCTGTGTGGGAGGCAATGAATTACTGAAACCAGTAGAGGAAGTACAGAGTGCCGCGAACGGATAGGTGGTGTCAGAACTGGCCAAGATGGATGAGTGAAGAGACAAATCTGAATTCTGCCTCACAGTCATCTTCTGAACCACTAACATCTATTTTATCACATCCATTATGTTCCTGATCCACAACCAATCTCCGTATCTAGTCCTCCTCACATTGTTCCTGACTTTCTACCTACCAAGCTCCCACCTGATGTCCTTCATTCACTGTTGACGTTTCCAAAAATCTATCCAGAGCCCAGAAACTGGAGTGTTCTATTTTAAATCTCAGATACACTCTGCCCTATCTCTGCTGAATACCCAACAGTGCCTGTCTACTGGCCTTCAAAAAACCCAGAGTAGTCAGCACAGTTCTAAAGGACCTGCTGCCATGGCCTCCTCCAACGAGGCTCTTACCACCCCTAAATCCCAATCCGTGGTTTCTTTTCACTACTTCAGTCATCTCTGACTTTCATTAAGAAATGCAAGATACTGAGAGCTCTGCTCCCTCAGGGATTTACACACTAATGTTTCCCAAATGATTCTTTCCACCCTGATCCATCTGAGATGTCATGAGCCCTACTCAACCACATATGGAGCCAAATGTAACTAATTTTTTGAATCTTTCCTTAAATAATTCACAATCTATCCTGACTCTTAGGATGGGTCCTTTTAGTAAAGCTATTAGATGACGCTAGTTTTTCATTATTTATTTAAAACTGTCTTCCATGTGAAACAGTAAAACCATGGGCAGACTCTCTATGTACTATTTTCTTGTTCTTTCTGGCCTGTGGCACTGATCGTTGAGGACACACACAGATTATCACCTGTTGTATGTATTCTTGGGAAACCCTGCTGGTGAAGTGGTTCAGTGCTACATCAACTAACCGAAAGGTTGGCAGGTAAAACTCACCAGGTGCTCCTTGGAAACTCTATGGAGCAGTTTTACCCTGTTCTATAGGGTCACTATGAGGCAGAATTGACTCCATGGCAATGAGTTTAGGTTTTTGGGGTATATACTCTTGAGCAGTACTATGCAAATGAAAATTTCATTGAAGGAACACAGGTTCTCTTTCTGAACAGTGCAGGAAGGTAGACACTTTCCCAACGTGGCTACCAAGCACTTGAACTCCACTTGTTCTTCTGAATCAGTAAGGGTGTGCAAGTTGCCATCATCACAATGGAGAACTTGAGAGCTTGGTCCTTGCAAGCCTGTCACACAGGATATAGAGCTTGGAAAGGGAACCCTCAGTCCAACTGGGTTGTGTCTACATTACTAAGGTCTATCTCAACTGGCAGGAGGGGCACTATCAGAGAAGGCGACATCTGAAGTGAGTCCATGAGATGCCTAAGGTTACAATGTTTTCTTCAGTCAGAGGAAATACCTAGTGCAAAGGGTGAAAGGCAAAGAAAATCTTCATCTCAGTGAAAAGTCTTAAAAAGTGTACTGTGCCTCATGATACAGGGCCTCTGAATTTCACCCTAGACAGCATTTCTACCAGCATTTTGCCAAGCATCAGTTTCCTTTACAGAGATCGATGCCTTAAGGAGGAAAGAGCCTCTTTTCTTCCCAAGATCCCAGTTGGACTACAGATATCATTTAGAGGAGGAACAATCAGCTAATACTCTACAAGATGCTTTCTGGATCCAGTCTCAAGGTATTCTTAGGGTGGGGTAGAGCCACAGAGAGACCAAGTGGGATGCTGCTCCCAAAACACCTAAAATGTGGAAGCAACTTTAGAATTTGCTAATGCTTACAGCCTGGGAGACTTTGTGTGTGCCTAACAGGAAAAGTCTAGATTGTCAAAGACAAAGCTAAGGAGGCTCCAAGGAAGTCAGGATGGCCATACGTCAATTCTCTCTCAGTTGTAGAGAACACACAGGATGCCAGCAACAGAACTGTGGGGAGCGGAGCGTCCGGCCCAAGATGGCGCCCAAGGCCTTATTCCACACCCTTGTTTACCAGACTTAGGGCTTTCATAGCGCATGCTTGTGAGCAGTGGCTGCTGGTCAGCCTATTGAGAGCCCCGCTTTGGGAGGACATGGCCTTGGGTGATTGGAGGAACCTGGGAGATAAAAGCGTGTGGGGACCGGGTGTAGAAAGAAGAAGAACAAAGGAAGCAGACACAGCCACGGCGTTCAGGGATGGGGCGCAGCAGGAGAGCGAGGAAGAAGAATAAAGCAGGAAGAAGAATAAAGCAAGAAACTTGCAAAGTGGCTCGTATCCGTGTGTCCTGTCTTCTTTCCGCGGGCGGACAGTTAGGCAGCGACAAGTGGCGCCCGAACGTGGGGCCCCCTGCGAGCCCAAGAGGAGGAGATAGCAGCGCTGGTAAGTCCCCGGGAAAGGAGAGGCGATCTCAAGTCCCCGGGAAAAAGGGGGCGATCTCAAGTCCCCGGGAAAAGAGGGGCGATCTCAAGTCCCCGGGAAAGGAGGGGCGATCTCAAGTCCCCGGGAAAGGAGGGGCGATCTCAAGTCCCCGGGAAAGGAGGGGCGATCTCAAGTCCCCGGGAAAGGAGGGGCGATCTCAAGTCCCCGGGAAAGGAGGGGCGATCTCAAGTCCCCGGGAAAGGAGGGGCGATCTCAAGTCCCCGGTAAAGGAGGGGCGATCTCAAGTCCCCGGGAAAGGTGGGGCGATCTCAAGCCCCCGGGAAAGGAGGGGCGATCTCAAGTCCCCGGGAAAGGAGGGGCGATCTCAAGTCCCCGGGTAAGAGAGGTAATCTCAAGTTCTCCGGGTAAGAGGAGACCATCGGGAGGGGAAGTTCTCCGGGGAATCGGAGACCATAGCCAAGTGCACTAAGCACCGGCAGAGCCCGGGGCAGGAAGCGCCGGGCGGGAGCGGGGTAGTTATCGTGGGAGGTTAGCTTCACTTTCGCCATGGGGAATCAGCCGTCCGCCAGACACCTTCAGAATGCTTGTAAGAGTTTGTTTAAGCAGCATGGCATTGGTATAAAGCAGGCTTCTTAAAACTGGCTGTGCTTTTCAAGCTCAAACCAACTTTACAGCTTCAGCCAGCAGAAAATAAAAGGACAGGTTACTCATTTTTTTTTCTTCCCTGCTCGCACCTGCCTCAGCCGCTTTGTAGCTTTAGCCAGCAAAGAATTTATAAATCAACTAACTGCAGCCCTTAAAACTAAAATTAACTCCTACCAGTGCAGCGTGGGGCTTACAACTAATTAATCACAACCAGTTACAGATTCCTTTGTTCCTTCTCCTTTAATCTCCAAGGACATGGCCTTCGGACCAGAAAACGAAAACTACATTTAATATATTCACAACATGCTTTCTTGCTTCTTATCTCTGTAAAAATGTGAGTTTAACAGACTAATTTCATTAACTGAAAAAATTTTCTCTTAGGTTTTAAACTTTGCCTGATGTAAACAACCTGGCTTATACTTCTAAGACCTTTCAAAAATTTTACAACACCCTAAAATTATAAACACAGCTTACCATATCATTTAATAAAATATACCCTTTTGTTATCAATCACTTGCTGTCACTAACCAAGCCGCAAGGCAGAAATTATATTTTCACAGAAATTCAACTCGCAAACACAATCTGACACCATCCCCTCTGAGATCTCCCCAGGAACGGTGAAGTCACCGCCGAAACATCGTGTGATTGGTGCCCACCAGCTCCTTCATTATTAACCCTTTTCAGATACTACAACATCACCAACTTAAATAACACAAGGAACTATGCTGCCAATGGCCAAAATGGAAAGAACTCTGGACTTGGACATAAACTAACCCAATCTCTCCTGAATAAAACAGTCACCACTTGTGTAACAGGAACCAACATAATCCTTAAAAGGAATTTGAATGAGAAAAATGTAAACATCACTTAAAAAAAGGGAATGACTGTCACATAGGGCAATGAAACCTGCCACAATGTAACCTGTTTTAACATAATGTGTTTTAACTGTAATTTTGCTAATTGTGTGGGCCCCTTGGGGAAGGGAAACTTATGATTGTTCTACATCAGCCTCCCTTTGTGTTACTGCCTGTAAACTTGTCGGGACAAAGGGCTTCAAGTGATAGAAAAATTGCAAGAGTTAATCAGGCCTCAGCAGGCTGTGGGGATTAGTTATTATGGGAATAACTGCACTTGTATCTGCTATAATCGCCGCAGCCACTCCAAGCGAACAGCCCGTGGCAAATGTCTGGCTCAGCATGATAGAAGGGTAGTCAGAGACGGGCAACCTCTTCTGGGGGTGCTACCAACCTAAGACAGGGGCTTCACCAAGCTGTGAGGTATCCCGAAGACGGGTAAGGAGCATCCTAGCCGAAGATGACCTCAGGCAGGCACCTTCTCGGCTGTTTATGTAAACAAAAAGGGGGAGATGTGGGGAGCGGAGCGTCCAGCCCAAGATGGCGCCCAAGGCCGGAGCCCCTCCTTATTCCACACCCTTGTTTACCAGACTTAGGGCTTTCATAGCGCATGCTTGTGAACAGTGTCTGCTGGTCAGCCTATTGAGAGCCCCGCTTTGGGAGGACTGGCCTTGGGTGATTGGAGGAACCTGGGAGATAAAAGCATGTGGGGACCGGGTGTAGAAAGAAGAAGAACAAAGGAAGCAGACACAGCCTCGGGGGATGGGTCGCAGCAGGAGAGCGAGGAAGAAGAAGAAGAAAGCAGGAAGAAGAATAAAGCAAGTAACTTGCAAAGCGGATCGTATCCGTGTGTCCTGTCTTCTTTCCGCGGGCGGACAGTTAGGCAGCAAAACAGAACGTTGCTAGAAAGATGCACGTTAAATGGGCTTCTGGTGAGGCTTTAAAAGAAAATGACAAACACAGGGTTGGTCAATGGAAGAAAGCAGATGCTTTTTACAAATGAAGAAATCGTCTGAATTACCTTCAAATATTTGGTGGCAGGCAGAATTTTAAGTGCAGCCTTTCCGTAATTAGCTGTGGAGATTTCTCTGGAGGATCTTAAAGGTGCAGCGTGGCATCTCCCTGCAACTTAGAGTGAAAAAGTGAGAAGAAAGAAATAGACTTAAAAATGAACTGTGCGAAATTAAAACAAAACTTAAAGACATGGAAACTTCCGCTATACAAGGACATGTAATCTAGAATTTTCACCAAGCCTATGGCTGCACAATCTTTTCTAAAAGAGATTAAGCCAGTCACTGATGATTCTAATCAACTACCAAAGCAGAAAACTCATCAGCTAAGGCAGAAGGGGACAGAGAAGGAACAAATGGAAACAACACTGTCTGCCTCTTTGAGTTCCATAGGCAGGGAAATGGCCAAAGGAGTTACAACCCTTGACTTTCAAGAGAAGCACAGGGCCATGCTTGGACCATTCCAAACATCAGCAGACATGTTGGAAGGAGCACAGGAAACAGGCAGGGCTGCCTCAGTTTCCAAGTATAGAGTTGCAGCCTCTGTTTTAGTTATCTAGTGCTGCTTTAATGAAAATACCACAAGCAGATGGCTTTAAAATGAATTTTTTTTTAGATTTTTATTATGATTAAGTATACAATGCAAGTCAATTTTGCACACCCGTCTCTGTACAATTGTCTGCTCTGCCTATCCTGTGACAGCACACTCCTCCTTTTCACTCTTTACTACTAGTATTCTCCCAGTGAACACCTGTGCCCTCCTCTCCACCTTTTCCTCTCTCCTCTACAAAGAAATTGGCAGTGCAGCCTTCTAGAAATGGGTAACACCATAAAGTGCACACACCACGTGCTCACTCTGTGTCCCCAAATCCAGTCCATTCTTAATCCGAAGTGTTGACCTCAGTGCTGGTCTCAGGTCTGAGGCAGCAGCAAGTCTAGGGACCATGTTTCCAGGGGACCCTCCGGGTTTTCAGACCATCTCTTCTGGTGTTTTAGTAGAGCTCTTCACCTGCACACCTCTTTTTCTCCTGTTGTGTCAGGGACTCTACATTGTGTTTCCTATCAAGAAAAATTTTACTGGTCGCGTCCAGTAAGCTCCTGCGGGAGGCTTTCTCTGCAGGCACTGGAGGAAGCTCCTCGTCCTTAGTGTCCCCCTGGACTGGAAGCTTCTGAGGCACAGGGACCCTGGGCTTTTCCGAAGGATGTGCTCAGCTCCTGGCACTGCTTTTTGGTGGCATGAGGTCCCCAAATGTTACCCTGCCTCCCTTCCTGTTATATTCCAAGAGGCCACACCAAGCCACAAGACAATCCCACACATTAAGTCCTGCCCCACCAACTCAACTGCAGCCCGTCCAGCCTCATGAACATCAGAGAGGCAGGATTTACAACACGAAGGACGCTTCACAATACCAGGAATCATGGCCTAGCTAGATGGCTACACAGATTTTGGGAGGAACACAATTCAATCTATGACGGCCTCCTAGGTTTTAACAAGTCAGATCTTTATCCACTCAGTTCTGGGGGATGGGATCACTACCTAAAGCTGAGGGGACAAGGCTGCCATGCCCAGAGGGCCTACTGCAGCTCAAGGCATGAAGCTGCCCCTGACATGGACCAGGAGAATGGGATCGATCCCTCAAACCAAGGGGCTGCAGGTACCATCCTAGGGGGCCTGGAAGGTGCAGCTGAATCCTAAAGCCTAGGGCCCTCCACCCAGAATCCAGAAAGCATGGCCCACACCGAGAGTCCACAGGACAGGGATAACTTTCAGATGGTACCAACCAGCAGAGGATTATTTTGTAGCCTTGACAACTAACGTAAATTGTTCTGCTGGAGTTTGGGTGCCCACTATCCTTTCTTTTCCTTCAATTTCTCCCATTTGGAAGGGAAATGTCTACCTTTTACCTGTTGCATCCCTGTACTTCAGAAACAGTCTTTTAGATTTCATAGGCCTACAGATGCAGTACTTTGCCCCTTATAAAATAGTCCTAGAGTCTCAATTATGTTTCACAGAGATGATTCAAAAGATGTCATTCCAGTCTTGGAGTTGATGTAAGACAACTCAGATAATGTGATGCGGTGATTGTGTTTTGTACATTCCCAGGACATAAATTTGGAGGCCAATGTGTGGAAGCAAACCCTGGTGGCATCGTGGTTAAGCACTACGGCTGCTAACCAAACAGTCAGCAGTTGAAATGCACCAGGCACTCCTCAGAAGCTCTATGGGTCAGTTTTACTCTGTCCTATAGGGTTGCTATGTGTTGGAATTGACTCCACGGCAGAGGTTGTTGTTGTAAAGGTGGAATCTTATGGACTGAATGGTGTTCCCCCCAAATCTGTGTTGTCAGTCCTAGCCTCTATGCTATGGTTATAAGCCTGTTTGGGAATAGGTGGTCCTAGTTACATGAAAGATGCAGGATTAGTGTAGGGCATTATCTTGAGTCAATCTTTTTTTGAAATATTAACGGGATTAAATGAGCCAGCCATAAATCAGAAACGGGAAAGCGAGGTACCAAGGCACATGAAGATCACCAAAATACAGAACCTCAAAGAAACAAAGACCTTCCACTAGAGCTTGCAGACACACAGCCTTCTCCTGGAGCACCCATCAGAACTCAGACTTTGAGCTGCCTAAACGGTAAGAAATGAAATGTGTTTGTTCCAGCAACCCACTTGTGCTCTGTCACAGCAGCTCTAGAGAATTAAAGGGACCCTAGGGGCACAGTAGGTAAGGGCTCAGCTGCCAATCACAAAGTCAGCAGTTCAAATTCACCAGCAGCTCCTTGGCAACCTTACGGGGCAGTTCTACTCTGTCCTACAGAGTCCCTACGAGATGGCAGCAACTCAAGGGCACTCAACAATGACACCTAACCAAATAAAACACTTTTGTAGCAAGGTTCATAGGAGTACCATTCAGAAGGTCTGAATAGTACTCAAACTTCCACCTGCAGATGCATGGATAAACAGTAAGTCCATTATAAAGAAATGAAATTTTCATAAATGCTACAATATGAACCTTGAAAATGCTAAATGAAATGAGTCAGACACAAAATGACAAATATTCTATGACCTTACTTGCATGAAACACCTAGAATAGGCAAGTGTACAGAGACTGAAGTTTATTAGTGGACAAACCAAACCCACTGCCATCAAGTCAGGTCTGATTGATAGTGACCCTACAGATCAGAGCATAACTGCTCGCTAGAGTTTCCAAGGAGCACCTGGTGGATGTGATCTGCTGACCTCTTGGTTAGCAGATGTAGCACATACCGCCACCAGGGTTTCTTTATTAGTGGTTACCAGGGGCTAAATGGAGGGAGGAAGTGGAGTTACAGCTGCAGCAGAAACGGGTTTCTGCTGAGGGTGATGGAAAAGTCTGGACACTGGTAGTGGCGATGGTTGTACACACAGCCAGAGTTAATGTTACTAAATGAGGAAAAACACTTAAGAAGGAAAAAGAGGTTACATGTATTTTACCAAACACACACAAATGCCAATTAGAGTGATATGAACATTAAGACACGATCAAATAAATAAATAAAGCAACTTAGTGTTTAGACTCAGTGTGTTAAGTAAAATGAGGGGAATTTAGATACTATGGCAACAAAGAGAGGAAAGTGGGTATTTCCAAACTTTCATGCCCACCTTAGGCTGTACTCACCTAAGAAACTACAGCATGCAAATGCACTCCACAAGGTCATCAAATCTCAGTCACCTTCTTATTTTAAAAAAAGAACTACTTCTAGGATTAAAAAAAAAAAACCGAAAACCTGAGAGTTGTAATTTTACACAGATTAAAACAAAGAAGAGGTTATGTTAATGGCCTTTTGAGTTAGCAATCATTTTACAAACTTGACACTTAAGACACCTGACCCTTTGGAAATAAAACATACAGTTCCTCCTGGACCTTCTGTGTTAGTTACCCTAGAGTGGATTTTAACTCATGGCCACTGCATATGTGCAGAGGACAACTTCTCCACATGGTTTTCAAGGTTGGGACCTTTGGTAACAGATCACCAGGCTTGTCTTCCAAGACATAACTGGGTAGGTTTGAAGTCACAACCTTTCAGCTAGTATTCTTAACCATTTGCACCTTCCAGGGACTGCCTACTTGGCTCTTTATAGTCTATATTTTCTCCTACTTTCTCATACTTACATTCCATAGATTGGAGAAATGTGTTTACAACCTTCATTCTACATTACATTTAGTTTCAAGGGAAAAATATTCTCTAGTCATACTACAGATGCCACACATTCTTTACTCAACTTAGGTGTTACTTCTTTATGTTCAAGTTCTAAATTACAATTCTCTAGAAGTTGCACATTTCCCATTTATTTAAGGAAGGGTTGTGTAAAATAATCATCACAAATGATGAGGTAGTATTTGCAGTGCTGCGGCATGGCTGCCAAAGAATCAGAGAATCTGTCTTGGAAGAAGTAAACCTGAACGCTCCCTAGAAGCAAAGATGACAAGACTGTATCTCACATAGTTTGGCTGTGTTATCATGAGGGATTGGTCCCTGTAGAAGACTATCATGCTTGGTAAACTACAGAGAGATGGCTTAATACAGTAACTATAATTAATGCAAGCATTAAAAAAATGATTTTATAAAGCCACAGGCCAGTCAACATCTTGTCCTATTGTACGTGGGGTCACTAAGAGTTGTAACTCAAGAGACAGTAATCTAATAATGTGTGGCTGAACCTCGAGGATCTACTCAAGTACTGTGATTTGTTCTGGGGTTGAACCACTGACCTTCTAATCAGCAGCCGAGTGCATCATCATAGCGCACCACCAACGGTCCTCTTTATCACATATGCCTCCCATTTGGCCCTCATTGTCATAGTCACCATTATGAAACTGGCAATATGAATGCCTTTGGCTCCAAGAAGACTTTAACCTCATAGCAAAAACTATGGCTGCATCACCACGATCTAAGCTGGCTCAGATCCTGTCTCAGCTAACCACTAAATTCTCTGACAATCACTGGGTATTCGATCTTGATAAATCCCTCATCGGCCACATTACACTGTATCTGTAGACCACGTAGGAATGGCCATATCGTTTGTCACATAAGCACGAGAGAATGTCTGCTTTATAGCCACAGGAATGCTAGGAAACGTGCCTGTTATTTGCCTCCTGAATTTGGGATAAATTTGAGACAGATATGGGGAAAGATGTAGCAGTCGGCTTCTGGAAAGATTAAGGCTTTGGAAACCCTATGGGGCAGGCTACTGTCCTACAAGTTTGCTACGAATCAGACATGACTTCAGGGCAATCTTTTTTTAAAACGTTTCGAAACCCACCTACTAACTTTCAACTCATGGTTTAAATTCCTATCTGAAACACCTATAACCATTAAAGGAAAGGATATATAAACAAACCTCATCATAATCTTATTTTCTGTATGAACAGCAACACTCAGAGCGCTACCGCACACCAGACAGGGTGGGCGCAGGGCATTCAGAGTCCAGCCAACTGCTCTGAGCTTCCCGACTGTGTTTTTCAAAAAACATCCAAGTGAAGTTGATTCTGCTGACCCGAAAAATCACTTTTCCTGAGCAAGAGTCCCATGATTTTACTTGTTATTGCACCCAGAGACATTGTGCCACCCACCTACCACGCATCCAGCCTGTGGTAGTTAAGACAGCGGGTGTGCCCAGTGGCCTGGGAGCCAAAGGCGGCCGTTGAAGAAAGACGTTGGGGGGAGCTCCCCCCATGGAACACCCACCCCCCAGGAACCTTTCCCCTCTGCACAGACCAGCTATGGCACGGCCCATGGCTCTCGAAGAGTAGAGAAGCCAGGAAGGTGTCAGGCACCACGAGCACACCTTCAGCTCGGGAGGCTGTACTTACTGGACCAAGCAAAACACGCACAAACTTAAAACCTCCCTCACACAAGAGCTGCCGTGGGACCCGGGAGGGCTGCCGGCCCGTAGACTAGCCCTTCCGCTTCCGGTTTTGGCAACCTTGTCTTGGAACCTCAGGGGCTCCGGACGTGGACCCAGAGGGCTCCCCCTAGTGGCCGTGGAGTTCAGTGCCTCTCCCTTGGACTAAGGCTCCCTCTGCTGATGGCTTGACTGCTCTGTAAACAAAAGCCTGAGTTTTCTGAAATGCCCAAAACTTAAAAGACAGTTGAGAAGGCAAAGATTTCTAATATACTTGGGGAGCAAAGGAAGATATATTTGCATACTTGCATACTTGAAAGTTAATATCTACCCCTCATATGTATCGGCCAGTCTTTCTGAAATTATTCTAAGTGCCTCCTTTGACTTCCCTTTCATGGTTTGTCTTCTCTTGCATACCAGGCATCTTTCCTTAGGAATAGGCCACCGATTCTGCAAACCCAGTCTGAACGCTGCAAGAGCTGAGGACAATTGAGAGGGGTGGTTTCCAGGATGAGAGGCAGGTAAGCACTGTTCTTTCTGATGGTAAAAGGTGAAGTCCTTTTGAAAATGACTACTATAAACAAATTTTCCTTTTTTCTCAGGTACACACATGTATAAGAAATTTATAATGTGTACTCACCTGAAGTGGTCAATGCCTCAGTCTTGACATTTGGATATATACTTATATAACCTCGTCTAACATCAAGGGCTCATTTTATGGAAACTTGCATAAAATGGGATTTCCAGAACAATTGTGCTCCTAAGGAATCTGGATATGGATCAAGAGGCAGTCGTGCAAACACAACAAGGGGACACTGCATGGTTCAAAGTCAGGAAAGATGTGCGTCAGAGTTGTATCCCCTCATCATACCTTTTTAATGTGTACATCTAGCAAATAATCTGAGAAGCTGGTTTTAACAAAGAAGAACACGGCATCAGGACTGGACAATTATTCACTAACCTTCATTACACAGGCAACCACCTTACTTGCTGGAAGTGAAGGAGACCTGAAGTACTGACTGATGAAGAACAAGGACCACAGCCTTCAGGATGGATTGCACCTGGTCACAGATTGACTGTGTTCCCTCAAAAATCTGTGGCAATTTGGCTGTGCCATAACTCCTGGTATTGTGTGATCTGCCTCCATGTTCCTGCCTCTATGATATTCATAAGGGTGGATGGGGAGCAGTTGTGTTAGCAGAGCAAGATTCATTGTGTAAGTTGGTTTTGTGCCTTGAGGTGCTCTCTTGAGATATAAAGGAAAAAAATCCAGCAGAGAGAATTGGGAACCTCACATCATCAAGGAAGCAGCACAGGGAGAAGAGTGCGTCCTCCAGATCCAAGGTTCCTGCGCCAAGATGCTCCCCAACCAAAGACTGATGCAACAGAAGACCTTTACTCCAGAGCCAAGGGAAAAGCCCTTTCCCTCAATGTGGCCTTGTAACTGACTGGACTGTGTAAGAATGAACTTTTCTCTTTGAAAGCCATCCACTTTGTGGTATTTCTGTTAGCAAAGCACTAGCTGACTAAAACACCAACATCAAGAAAACAAAAATCTTCGCAACTGGACCAGTAAGCAACATTGTGATAAGTGGAGAAAGCACTGAGGTTGTCACAGATTTCGTTGTACTTTAGCTTTTTCTTCTTTCCTAAGTTCCACAGCTTAGTTGTGCACTCAGGAATCCTATCCTAATGAGATGCCAAGCCTTTGCCTTTAAGGGAGAGTATATACATAAAGAAGAAATTAAACCTTTACTCAGAAATGAGAAAAAAATTATTTTAAAAAGGAGAACCCCGGTGTTTTGTTTCATATGGTATCTAATATTAAAGATCTTCAAAATCTCATGAATTGATAAACTTTTGTCTGACAAAGGAAACTTCAGACCAGATCAAATAAATATTTTTCAGTAAATCTTATAGTGTAGTACCCCTTTAAATAGCAAAAATGAATTTACCTATCAACCCACAGAAAAACGACATGGAAAGCAAAAATATATCAAGTGAAATTATGACAAATATCTATTAATTTAATACGAGTAATTTACCTGAAAGGTTTTGGAGATTATGTTAAGCCTGTAATTGAAACAAAGTTTGCCTCAACAGTCCAGGTTTGCACGCAACTTTTCCTAGGTCCCATAGTTTGCCCAGTGTAAGTTCTATGAACTGGCTTTGGAAATTACAGTCTCTCTGGTCAGCTGACCAATTCTCTTCCTAGGGTTGAAACATTTTTACAGGCCATTTCAGATGTGTCTCAAGCTTCCCCTGCAACAGAGAGAACTTGTTTACAGTTCTTTCACAATTTGGATTCACCAAGTTTCAGATAATTACAATTGATTGACGTTGAATCAATTCTGACTCATAGCAACCCTACAGGACAGAGCAGAACTGCTCCACAGAGTTTCCAAGGAGCAGCACCTGTTGGATTACAACTGCCCACCTCCTGGTTAGCAGAGTAGCACTAAACCACTATGCCACTAGAGTTTCCTCGGATAAATACAGACAGTAGCAATTCTTGTTCATATGTGTCTTAAAAATGTCTCCACCTAGTTGGAAAGGGTCTTTCAGAAGCTGTTCTGGAGCTATACCACTTCAGAGGCTGGAGAACAGGGAGCGGTGATCTTGCCCTGCCCTCATTCCTTTGACTCATAAAAGATACATGTTTCAGTTGATCTAGCAGTTTTGAAGGGCAAAACATAATTTATTTCCCGTTCACTCTTATGGAACTATTACTTTAAGACAAACATACCTTTTATCTTGTCTAGGACCTTCAACCAAGGTCTGTAAGTTGGTCTTTGCAGTTCAGTCACAGTTATTTTCTTGATCTACTCAAAATTCTGCTTTCTTAGCCACCTCAATTGGAAACCCTGGTGACATAGTGGGTTTTAAGTGCAGCATCTGCTAACCTAAAGGCCACCAGCTCAAATCCACCAGGCGCTTCCTGGAAACTCTATGGGGCAGTTTTACTCTGACCTCTAGTGTCACTAGCAGTTGGACCTGACTCGACAGCAGTGGGTTTTTATCCACCTCAGTTAGCTTAGCCCAGATACTTCCCGATCCTCATTAGGAGGATTTGGGCATGAAAGATTTCTTCAGCATGTGGAACTAGCTGTCAGTCTCCAAGAATTTGAACCAGAAATATCCTAAAATCAGATTGGGGCAGCAGGGGGTAGGAGGGGGGGACTCTGCTACCAGTAAAGCCTGTACTGGCCATGACTCGACAAGACAGGGAAGTCTGAACAAGACGTATAACACAAAGACACTTAAGAAACACTTAACAGAAAAATATTTCTTCCCCAAAACAGAGACGGTGCACACAATAATAGGAAAAATAAAACCAGGGTTAAATTGGCCAAAGTTGCAACCCAAGGTCAAACTTTTGACGTTTTCCAAACACAAAAATCACTCTGCCTACCTGACTAACACAATCTTTCAAAACTTTTCACAGAAAATTACAAACCAGGAGTCTCTGCAACTGGATACAAACTTGACCAAAATACTGAGTGGAAAAACAGGTTTCTGGACACAAGGCCAGTATGAAAAGTAAAGCTGGTTGGGCAGAAAAAGTTTAAAAGAAGTTCCTGGGCTCTAGCCAAGGGCCCAGGAGGTGGAGGGATGACCCACACGATCAGAAACTAAGGTGGGGTCACAACAAATGGGGGAGGAACGAGTCCTCACCAAGTGCAGAAAAATGAGAGGAGTCAGTCTTGGCAGCTGCTTATTTCTTCACTGCGGGCAAGTGAACATCTCCAGGACAGACACAAAGGGTGTCAATCAGAGGTGAGGACAGAGATGAGAGAAAAGGAATGGTCCAAGAAGACACAGTACCAGCAGATTCTTTTCTCCAGGCTGAGGCAACAGTGGCCAAGAATGGAGTGGGGTGAGGGGAATCTGACCCTACCCACAAGGCTTTATGGATGTCTCCTGTCTGTTACCAAAAGTCTAGGCCTTTGAGGACTTTTTGCTAGGACTTACTGCCAAATTCAAACCCAAAGACAAAGCGGGCCAAGACAATTGAGAGTTATCAGTCCCAAGCCCTCTATTCAAAAAGAGAGGCCACAAACCCAACACATGCATCCAGGACTTTCTAAAGAGAAGACCAAACACAAGGGAAAAAGGAGGGAATAGTTGTACTGAGGAGGAAGGAGAGACAGGTAAGTTAAGAAGCAAAGAAGACACATTTTCTTCTTCCTTTACCTGTCCAGAACCCAGAGTAGTCACACATCTTTGGACAAGGCTTGGAGTCACAATTGTCTGGGGTCTGCTTGTCTGGCCCTTTCAGTGAGGCACCTTGTCCTTATTTATCCTTTAGGGCCAGGGGTCTTTCATTGTGCACACAGGGAAGTTTAGATATGATAAATCTACAATGATGCTTGGACCCACAACGGGAATTCATGATTATGAAGAAAAGTGTTCAGAATAAACTTGAGGCCAGGTGGAGCCATCCCAATGTTATCAACCACATGGACATAGATGGGCCACAGAAACCCTGAGGGCATACCAGTTAAGTGTCGTCTGCTAGCCAAGAGATCAGCAGTTCAGATGCACTAGGCACTCCTTAGAAACTCCATGGGGCAGCTGGACTCCCTCTTACAGGGCCACTATGTGTTGGAATCGAGTTGACAGCAGTGGGGTTGGATTTTTGTTTTTTGTCTGGACCATGGAGGAGGGTACTGCAGCCATCCTCGTGAGAGATGTTGGTGGCCTGCATGAAGACTGAGGGAATGCACACGCACTGAATACAAGGACCTATGAGATATTCGGGAGGCAGAAGAGATAGCCTGTGGTGACGATGGACATGGGAGGTGACGAATAAGAAGCACAAAGGTTGGCACATCAGGACCTGCATTTGGTGACAGGGGAAGGAGCAGTTTCAGGATGATGAGGACTTCTCGGTGGCCATGTTGGGGCCAAGCAGTCTAAGTAATGTCCCAGAAGGGGAGTGGGCAAGGGGTATGGATTTGGACACCCAGAGTTGGTCAGCAGAATCCACACAAATAGATGAGTTCACTCAGCAAATTAAGAACAATACAGGAAGGGTTTGATACAAATAACGGTAGAGAAATGACTTCATTATCAATTAGAGCCTGAGGCCTTTCTTACTTGTGGGCTTGGCTGTGAGGACAGGTGACAGAGAGGATGCTGGGAAGGACATGGAAGTGACAGCTTCTGCAGAAGAAACACCAGAATGGAAATTTAAGTAGAAATCTGTCTCAGGATGTGGCAGTGGCTAGTATGGATGAGGTACTGTCTTAGTCATGTGGTGCTGCTCCAACAGAAATATCACAAGTGAATGGTTTTTCAAAGAGAAATTTTATTCTGCCAGCATCCAGTAGACTACAAATCCAAATTCAGATCCAGAGGAAGGCTTTCCCTGTTGGCTCTGGAACAACGTCCTTGTCTTCCATCTCCCCCTGGTTGGGGAGCGTCTAAAGCACAGGCACCCAAGGTCCTTCTTCAAGGACATGCTCTGCTTCCGCTACTGCTTCTTGTTGCTATGACGTCTCCAAATCTCTCTGCTGGCTTCTTTCTTTTATATCTCAAAGGATTGCTTCAAGGCATAACACAATCTTACACACTGAGTCCTGCCTCACCAACACAACTGTCACCAACCCTCCCTCATGAACATCACAGACGAAAGGTTTACAACATATAGGAACATCACACAATATCAGGAATCATGGTCTAGCCAAATTCCTTCACACGTCTTCAGGAGCACACAATTCAAACCATGACAGATACTAAGGATGGAAATGTACAGTTCTCTGAGACACTCTCAGCCCAGAATCAGAGCATCATCCTCAAGCAGGTGGGCAAAGAAGACAGATTCTTGTTATCTCCAAGTGGAGCCACAATCTATGCATGTCTACTGTAGCACCTTTTCCTTTTCTGACAGTAAGTGGTGGTGGAGGAGGGGTTGGCAGGTCTAGAAGCTCCTATTGTTCAGGAGATGTGGAGTGGTACCCCATTACAGGGATATTGAGGTCTGTTATTATTAGGGGAGGTATTGGCTGACACACAGTTGGTATCACCTTCAGATGGGATAATGAAGGGGTAGTGAAAGACACTCAGTGTAGAGGCCACCTGGTCACAGAAGAGATGGTGGCTAGACCATCACAGTAGTGATTCCTTCAAAGAATGAAAGGACACATAACCGCCTTCTGCCCGGGAGAAAAAGGCCTTGCTCAAAGCCCTCTAAAATGAAGTCTAGATGCAAGTGTGAATGGGACTACATATCTGCCTAGTAGGACCCACCCAGCAAGGGGAGAAGATTGCCTCCCCAGCAGGGCCTCTTATCGCTAATACTGAGACTGTCCCTGTTCAGTGATTAGGGGCCCAACTGGGGCACCCCATAGGCCAACTAGTTCAGGTCCCAGTAAAGCCATTCTCTATCCAGCCTAGGGCCCTTAGAGTCAGGGTGGATAGCTTAGATGGCATCTACTCTGGTTGTTTCCCCATCTTTCCTGGGCATGGGGAATGAAAATGAGGGGAACGGAAAGAAAGAGAGTCCCACAGAGAGGAATTTTGAGACTCTTTAGGGGTTGATCAGAAAAGATAAAGAAGAAATGAGACAGGTGAAGAGTTAGATTTGGGATTAAAATGGGTGCACCAGACTTCTTTATCTGGAAAGATTTCCTGGGGACAGAAGTGAATACTGTGGTGGTTAAGGCTTTGTGAACTTGGCCAGACAACGAACAATTCTCTGTGTTTGGCAGCTATATCAAGCGTCAGGGGGCCGGGCCTGTGGTGGCTTCATGTCCCTCAGCTCTCATCTTCAGCCTTCCACCACTTAGTCCTGTCTCCCCACATTGCCACCAGCTCCTGCTGTCTTCTCTTTTTGCATCCGGTTCCTGGGACTTGAACTAGCAGCCGTTGGATTCATCAACCCTTACAGCTGGTGAGTGAGAATGCTATTCCCTGACAGACCGATCCTGGATTTGTAAGCTCCTGAAGCTCTGTGAGTCACCAGAAACCTTGCAGTCTTGCCCACAAGCTTGGGATCTGCCCACCTACATAGGCTGTGACATAGAACTCTAATCTCTGACTGCTGACATTGGTTTCACCAGCTCCCATAGCCATGTAAAACTTGTGCTTGGACTTGGGACAGTTCAGCTTCTACAACCTTGTGAGCTGTATCTCTTAGATATATCTTTAGTCTTGCATGTCTTAAGTTACTGGTCTTCCTTCTGTAGAAAATACAGCTGAAGTAAAACACCCAAAAGAAATGTGCTCCTTGGGCAGAGGAATGCTGGAGTGAATTCAGTGACACCAGTAAGCAATCAATCCTTTTGACAGGCTCTACAGAGTCTAGACGTACCAGCGGGGCAAATGTCTCCTGAATTTCACCTCTGTTGAGGACGCTGTACATGGCAGGACTCAAAAGAAACTGACCAGATACCTCGGGTCTGGGAGCTCTTTTGTCAGCCTCGCCAGCTTTCTTTTCAAGGTCTTACCTGATCGAAAACCCCACTGGCATATTGGGTGAGTACTGCTGCTAATCAAAAGATTGGCAGTTGAGATCCTCCAGGTACTCCTTGGAAACTCTACAGAGAAGTTATCCTCTGTCTTATAGGGTCGCTATGTATCATAATTCAGTTGACAGCAACGGGATTTGGGGGTACCTGAGTGAGTTCAGTTTGCATCAAGATTAGAGGAGGCCAACAGTATTATTACTGAGCAAGGGCCCAAGATGGTGAGAAAAGAGGATCAAATGAGCAGGAGGGCCCAAGAGGCTGAAGGAAAGTGTGGGCAGATTGGAGGTGGGGTGGACAATTGGTCATCATATTGCACTTACCAGGTGCTGCTGGATCCTGTCAGTCAAAGTAGCCCAGGCATCCTATGTTCATCTGTCATGGATTGAATTGTGTCCCCCCCAAAACAGGTGTAGCCACCTGACCATGATTCCCTGTGTTCTGTGATTGTCCCCTATTTTGCGATTTTGCTGTGCTGCATGCTAAAGGATTAGGGTGGGACTGTAAATCCCGAAGATCACCTCCATTCTCCATTGTAAAGGGCATTTCCTTGGAGTAAGGGGGTTGGCCCACCCTTAATCCTTTTGTCCTATAAAAGATAAAACAAAAAAGAAGCAAGCACAGAATTGGGAACCTCACACCATCAAGAAAGCAGCACCAGGGAAAGAGCACATCCTTCAGACTTGAGGTCCCTGTGCCAAGATGCTCACTGGACAAAGACTGATACAATAACAGAATTTACTCTAGAGCTGACAAGGGGGAAAGTTGTCCCCTGGAGCAGACATCCTGAATTTGGACTTCAAGCCTATGGGACTGTGTAAGGAATAAACCTTCCTTTGTTAAAGCCATCCACTCTGTGGTATTTCTGTTAGAGCAGCCCTAGCTGACTAAAACACCATCTGTGCAATAAAGGTTGGTGATGGTGAAGTTCAGAGTGAACAAAACCAGAGAAGACTCAGTAGCTATCCTAGGGAGGAAGAAAAAGTTGTCCCTGTGGACCTTAGTAACGGCTAAGGTTGCCTGCATAGTCACCCATCGTGGACATGTTTCAGTCGAGCTTCAGACTAAAACAGACTAAGAAGGAAGACTTGGTGGTCTAAGTTGTGAATAAAATCAGCCAGTGAAAAGCTTATAAGTAGTAACGGAACATTGTCTGAGATAATGCTGAAGAGGAGCCCTTCTGGTTGGAAAGCACTAAAATGAAGACTGGGGAAGAGCTTACTCCTCAAACAAGAGTCATTTTTAATGATACGGACCGAGTCAAGCTTTCGGAACCTTCATTTGCTGATGTTGCAGGACTCAAAATGAGAAACAGCTGTAAATATCCATTAAGAATCAGAATCCGACATGCAGGAAGTATGAGTGTTGGAACAGTGGAAACTAAAAAATGAAATGCAATGCATAAACACTAATATTCTAGGCATTACCAAAGCAGGGTAGGAAGCAAAGCATTCAGGAACCCTGGTTTAAAATAGGAAGAAATTAGGCAGCCAGAAAGAATTCTTTCATACAATTCACATTTCCCTTTTGTTTTTCACTTGTCTTAAAAATCCCTAAGCTTTCTCTACCTAGCCTCTGATAGGAAGTCACACATTACCTGACAGGAACCACTGACATAATACCTTTAGAGCTTCTCCTTACAGCTTCTTTTCTAGGAGGCACCAAGTAGAAGAGGCCACTGAAAGGGCCAATGGGGACCCCTTGCTGAGCTGACAACTGAGAGTTCCCTGGAACCCAGATTGTATACGGCCCACTCCAGGATGGGTGCCCCTCCCAACTGCTCTCATTGGTCCCCTGACCCCACACCCAGCATGTAGCTTCTCCTATAAACCTCCCATTTTTGCCTGACCAATCTGGACCAACTTAGAGAATGAATATGTTATCTGTCTCCTGTGCTGCCTGTATCACAGATGTAAAGGTTTTGATCACTCGCCCAGATACTGTCTCAGAGACTGGCTTTGCAGGCAGCTAATGAGAATTTGGAAACTTTGTCCGGTAACAATTTGGCAACTCAGCCACGAGGCATACTGTGCCTGGGCTCGATGACCTCCTGGAGGAACAAAGGGGCTGGTTGGGCTCCGTAAGCAGCCGCCACACTCAAGACCTCCAGTGACTCCTTTCCCCACTGTTGGACATCGTCAGCTTCTCAACAAGCACTGTCTAGGGGTGAGTGACCAACCTTTTCGTTTCTCCTCTCCCTCTTCTCTTCTGGGGTGGCTTTTTCTTTTCCTAAATTTTTTTTTGGTTTGTGGACCTGTGCCAAGACAGGAACCACCTTGGATTACACAGTTACCACATGCTATCCCTACCCTCTGGACATCAAGCACATCAAGTTTGGGATTATTCCACTGATACAAAAGTTCCTGGCAAATGGGGTCCCTTGGGAAAAGTTTCCTTGAGTTGGAAGGCCCCAGGAGTAACAAAAACTCCTATGTGTTCCCAACGAAGCAGGTCTTTTAGTTTTCCCAGGAGTTTGTCTCTATGAGTGGGAAGTGTTGGTCATGTAGGGCCCCTGCTGCAAGGTTCCAGGAGCAAAAATGGCTCATAGTGCTACTGGCAGAGGGTTTCAGATATGTGAGTGAAGCCAGCTGGAAAAATGTGTGTGATACGTAAATACTTGGAGTTTGCTTAACAGGCTGCATGTGTGTCTGATCAAATGGAGCTGCATAGTTGTCCTGTGTGTGTTTGATGGCATGGATACATTTATAGTGTGGTTTTGTATTTGCCTTTGGGGTTTGGAGTGATACAACAAAGTCTATCCATGTGTCTTTATATCTCTTATCGTGTTATTGACAGTATATTCCATTGTTTTAAATTAATGGCTGAAAGCTGACAGCCCTAGGACATAAGGGCTTGCTGTTTTCAGGGTTCTAAGTCAACCTAAACATATGTAAATGTCTCTCCTGAAGTCTCCAAGTAAAGGAACTTCAGGAAGCTGTTAGAAAAAGCCAGCTGGTAAAACTCAGAAATTAAAGGCTTGAGATGTTTAAAAAAGTTTTTATTCAGGATGACTCTCTAGACTCTTTTTCTCCCCCCTTATATCGAGACTAATAGATAACTGATATTATGTAAATTTATATAGTGTTTACTTTTCAAGCACCAGAAATATGTGTATACTATAGAAGCTTACAGAGTGAAGTCATCTTTGCTGTTTAAGGAATGTAGTGCAAAAGTTTATTTAAAAATGTTCATTTGGTATGGTTAAGGGTTTTATTTCTCTAACAGCTGTCTAACAATTTAATGCCTTAATTCATATGATCTTTAAGTACATTAAGCTTAAAAATTGGGTAACAAGGTTCTCTGACATCTGAGTAAAACAGTCAATTTATTCCTCGAAGGCAAAGATCTGATCTCTCACTAGGATGAGATTCCTGAGTCAAAACTGAAAAGGTTTAGGCACAGACAGGAATCAAAGGCTGGCTCGTTCTCATTGGGTTAAATGTATACGTTTATTTCTTCTTAATATTATCCAACAAATGCATAATATGAAGTCATGATTTGATTGCTTGCTTCTTAATTGCTATCTGGAAAGACTGTGGTTACATAGTGATAAGTGGTATCCCTGCTAATCAGAAAGTCTGCTGTTTAAATCTCCTAGCTGCTCTTTGGCTGCGTGGTAGGGCAGCTCTGTTCTGCTCTGTCATACAGGGCTGCGGTGAATGAAAATCAACTCCACAACAGTGAGTTTGATTCAGTTTTAACTGCTTTCTTGACACACTGAGAAATGTCAGAGAACTAACAACACTATCAAGTGGCAAAACCAGGCCAGCTTTAAAACAACATTGAACCAATTCAGAGAGTCCAAAGGCTGAGGGCCTGTCACACTGAGGCTTTTTACAATAGGGTGCCACCCGGGCATTTAAATTGGTACAACTGGACTTGCTGACTGACAGAGCCAGAAGAGTTGGATGCCTACATGCAAAAGGCCTAGCTGGTAGAGTAAGGTTGTCTTGAACATTTAAATCAGGGACGCTACAGGGTCTTGAAGCACTCCCCCCATAGCAGGAGTGGAGGCAGACTGCTGCTCATGCCCTTAAGGCCCTAAGAAATAAAAGCCGAGCTGCTTTATGGGTTGAGAAATGTGGAGCCACACCCCCTCATGTTTCTAATTGTGGAGGTGCCACTTTTGTGGGTTTGGAAAACTGTGTGCCTCAATCTCAGGCAGCAGGAGGTGCTGTCCCAGTGGGCCAGGAAGGCAGAGCTATAGGATAGAGCAGGGGGTGTGGGTAAGGGCTTCCATTCAGAAGTTAGAGAAGGGAGCCAATGTCTAGAGTCTAGAGGACAGAGCCATTGTAAAAATGCCTCAGAAAAAAGGAACAAGCTTCTAGGTGGAGAGCTAATGTGATGTGTTCTGTCAGACTGTTTGGTGACTGCCAGTTCCTCTTCTACCTGTGTGGTTTCTCTGATTTGTAACGTTAATTTGCTTTAAAAGCAGATAATCTATGTTCTACATTTCACAACAAAAGAAGACTATTGGATATTTAAACTGGACTTTAAGACATTTGCTATAGCGGGGTGAATGTTTTATTTGCTGCGAGATTATAATTCTTTAGACAACAAAGGATGAGATGTCATAAATATATTTTATTTAATTGGACATCATCAAAGCCAATGCTTTGACTGAGATACTCATGTTATTTGCCTGTAAGTTCATTTTATACTATATAAATACGTTAGAGACATAACATCCTGGTATATCCTGACGGTGTGACCTCAAAAGAGTATTAGGTATGGTGTTCAGTGTTTCTTAAAAATATGGGTAACAACTGTGTTTAAAAATGTTATTGCCTAAAGGTTGTGTTTTTATAATTGGTTTATCTCACTGTGAAAAAGATCCAATTTCATGATCGTGTTAAGTTTTTGTCATCTAAATGTTTGTGCTAATAAAAAGAACTATCTCAACAGAAATTTTGGAAAGTTCTGCTTTCTGTATATGGAAAAGTAATTTTGCTTTTCCAAAACTTATTTAACTAATGCATTCAGGTTGTTATCATTCTCCAGATAGACATTCCTCTGGGTGAACTTGGTAGAGTTATGAATATCATAAGCAGAGAAGTGTCTCAAATTTTGGCCACTATTTTACAAATTAAAGTCATGTTGAGTTTCTTATCCTAACAACTAACCAACTGACCAACCAACCAACAAAAAAACAGTTTAAGTCATGACAGATAAATGTGACTATAAGGTGCTTGACATTTTAAAAATCCGATAGTGCTCAATTACCATTTATTGAACACTTTGATCGAGGGTTTTATAGTGAGATACACAACTCTTTGGGGGCTTAAGTTTATGGCTTCTGTGGAGATTGAGGTAACCCACACAAGCTACTGCTTTTGAAAGAGATGGTTTCTTAAGCCACTGAAGCCTTTGCTGTAAAGGGCCAAACGAAAAAGAGCCCTGATCCACAAACTTGATGATTCTACCCCCATCAAGAAGGAGGCCTGAGAGGTAAGTGTCTCATTACCATTAGAAAAGCTAAAAGACTGGTCCTCAAGCTAGCTTTTCAGCTGAGGACCTGGAGGAAAAGAGCCAGATTGCCTCACTCTGGCTGGTTTCACTGAACTATTTGAGAAAAACATCCAGTGCCAATTTTAAAAGTGGAAAAAGGAAAAGCCATTATAGCCATACAGTTTATATCCTAGTCCACATGACACATAGGACAACTTACAAAAGCCTGAGGCAAAGCTTCAGGCCACACTCCCAATTGGTCGAGAAGACTTTTCTTTTAGGGTATTTTCATAACAGAAATTCTGGCGGCAGGGAAAACAGACTAAAAAAGCTCCGGTGTGTTGACAGCCAAGTCCAAGTGCCACCTTGAGGTAACCCAGTTAACCCCAGAGATGAGCCCTAAAGTTATCACTGGCCAGTAAATATGGACCCTGGTAAACACAGGTGCTGTCAAAAACAAGGCCACTGAAAGGCAGAGTGTCCCGGGCACCCTAAAACAGGATGTTTAGTGGATCTCCCCCCATGCTCAGATGAACAGGCCCTTCGGGACTCTTTCAGAAGAGGAGTCTAAGAAATTGACCACTGATTGGGGCCAGAGGCCCGTATGCCTCCTGGCTACCAATCAACAGCTCGATCGGAGAACTAAGCATTATGCCCTGATGCAGACGTTGAGAAACAAAATTATACTTGTCTTAGATAAGGGAAGCCACCTCCTATATTCTAAATTACCCAAATGGGCAGCTACTCTCTAAGCGAGATTGTGTAAAATTTAAGTTTTACTCTTCAGATCAAGTTTTTACTTTTATGTTTGATGAACTTTCCTCTTATGTCTGATAAGGAGGAATGTGGCCACAGTTAAAAACACACTTCTTTCCCTGTGTTCCTAAATGTCCTATTAAGTTGTTGGGACAAAATTACTGGTTGAAACCCAAGTAAGATTTAAAAATTGGTTATATTATTGGTTTGGGGATACATGCCTGGGAAGAGTCTGATGGCATGAGGCATTTTCAGATGTTGTCTGCTACATACCTGGGCTGTGCTGATTGAAGCACGATGTCCTTCATACATATGTAACTCTGTCATGATTTCTTCCCTATATATAACTAAAGGTCTTCACCTCTTTCTCCGCCCTTCCTCAGCAGGAAGTAGCCAGAATGATCTGCATCCCTTTTCCAAAGACTGTAAAGATTTTAAAAGGAAAAGAGATGAGCTAAAGCTGGGAGGAAGCATCTAGGAACTCCACTATGAAAAAGGGAAAGAGTAAAATAGACATTCAGCAATAATTCTTTCATAGAATTGGCTTTTCCCTCCTGTTTTTTACTTGTCTTAAAAATCCCCGGGCTTTCTCTACCTAGACTCTGATATGAAGTCACACAGTGGCCAGTAGCCAACAATAACCACTGAAATAATACCTCTAAAGCTTCTCTTTATAGCTTCTTTTAGGAGGCACTGAGTGAAGGGGGCCCATGAAAGAGCCAATGGAGACCTCCTGTCTGAGCTGACAACTGAGTTTCCTGGACCCCAGATCAGATGCAGCCCACTCCGGAATAGTTGCCCCTCCCACCTGCTCTCATTGTTCCGTTGACCCCACACCCAGCATGTAGCTTCTCCTACAAAACCCATTTTTCCTGACCAATTTGGACAGGCAAGGAGAACAAGCATGTTGTTGTGTGTCTCCTGTGCTGCTGATGACACAGAAATAAAGGTTCTGATCACTCACTCAGATAGCTGTCTCAGAGACTGACTTTTTGGGACAGGGAAAGAGAACTGGGAAGGTTTGTCTGGTAACATTACTAAACTGAGATGCTCTGGTATTCGCCATTTTCAACTGAATAGTCAGTCATACGGTCCAGTATGCCAGGAATGACAACTTGAAGAGGAATGGGGTTGCATTCATCATCAAGAAGGACATTTCAAAGTCTATCCTGAAATATAATGCTGTCAGTGATACGGTAATATCCACACAACTGCATGGAACACCAATAAACAACTACTATTCAATAATTTGCACCAATCACTAAGGCCGAAAAGGAAGAAATTGAAGATTTTTTACTAGGTTCTACACTCTGAAATTGATCAAACATGGATTCAAGGTGCACTGACAATTACTACAAATTGGAATGTAGACGTTATAAATAAAGAAGGAAGAGCGGCAGTTGGAAAGTAAGGCCTTGGTAATAGACACGATGCTCAAGATCGCATGACACAATTGTGCAAGATGAGTGTTGTCGGGGAAAATACCTTTTTCCACCTACATGAATAGTAACTATATACATGAACCGCACCAGATGGAATACACAGGAATCAAACTGACTACACTGGGGAAAAGACATGATGGAAAAGCTCAGTATTAGTTAGTCAAAGGCCAGGGGCTGACTGTGAAACAGACCATTAACTGCTCATATGTAGGTTTCATGCTGATGAAAGTTAGAAAAAGTTCATGAGAACCAAAGCACAAACTGGACTCTAGCCCACCGGAGTTGAGAGACCATCTGAAACAGAGATCTGAGGCACTGAACACTAGTGACTGAATCTAGCCCAGTCGCAGGGTGACATCCAGTAAGTCATGTCTGAAGAAAGCAAAGGTCACTGAGAAGACAGGGGAGAAAAAAATATCCAGATGGATGTCAGAAGAGACTCTGAAAATTGCTCTTGCATGCTGAGTAGCTAAAGAAAAAGAAAGAAATGATGTAGTAAAAAATAATACAGAAATCAGTAAAGGGAAAGAACAGTTCTATGGAATTCGTTTCATACACACACACACAGAGAGAGAGAGAGAAAAAGACACACACAGACACACAGACACACACACACAGACACACACACAGACACACACACACAGATACATTCTTCTTGTTCAAAAAATGTGTCAAGGATTCTTGAGACCAAAAAGACAGACAAGCACAGAGAATTATTCCCAGTCTTGACTGGCCCATTTCTTGAACCGACCTTGTAAGGAGCCAAGCGTTTGCAACTCCAACTCCTCCATCAGTTTTTGCCAACCCAGGTCTGTGGTCCTTCTAGCACAAGCTGTATCAGTGACCTGAGAGAATATGATAACTTAGCTGGTTGCTGCTACCATAAAACACAGATTCCTCCCACCTGCCACAAAACCAGTACTGAGACAGGAGGTGAGGTGAATAATCAGGAGCACTGATCATATATAGCTATACAAATCCTCCAAAACGTGTCCGAGTTTCCTAGTCAGACTGGAAGTTTGTATTGGGTGTCTCAGGGAGGATGAAGCTGACCAAATGCATGCGGACATTTAGTCATGGGGGAAATCAGTCATGGAATAATGTAGGGAATTCCTGGTAAGGGTCTGGAGTGGACGTCTGGAGCCTGGAAATGGTGCCTGGAATTCTCCCAGTCTTCACGCTGTAGTGAGCAAAGGAAGAATGATAACAGTGACAGGTATTTCAGTGCTATGTGCCCAAAGACACAAACCTTTATTTTCCTTTCTTTTCATACAGAAACGGCTTGCAAGCCTAGCTCAGCTACGTAGCAAGTTTAAGCGACTTACATTGCAATCACTGCATTATTCTTCCTTAAGTTTCAACACCTTATCTAAATTGGCCTATGTGAGGAATCCTTGAAAAACCAGTAATTCAGCCAAAAAGGTTGTTAAACCAAACCCAATGCCGTCAACTCGCATCCAACTCATGGCAACCCTAGGGGTCAGAACAGAACTGCCCTGTGGAGTTTCCAAGGAGCACCTGGCGGATCTCAACTGCTGACTTTTTGGTTAGCAGACACAGCACTTAACCCACTATGCCACAAGGCGTTGTCAGAGTTTAACTGAGTAATTATAGGTATATTTATAAAGGGTAAGTCACTGTTACCAGCTCCTGAGTTAAAAGGGCTGCCACAGGCTGGGCCCAAGTGGCAGAGAGCAGTGTGGCCAGTGGTGGCAGGCAGTGGTGGGTGGAGTTGTCAGGCAACAGGTGGAGACAGCCCCTGGCTAGGCAGGAGTAGCAGCTATCAGGGTCAGTCAACAAGCTGTTGGAATAAGAGGGACCCCACTCCAAAATCCAGTGCTGTTAAGTCTTGTCGAGGACAGTCCCAAAGGAAACATCCAGCTGCCAGGCCGACTTATCGCAGGCACATGCCGCTGGCGTGGCCAAAGTTCACAGCAATGGCTCTGCTCTGAAAAGCAGAGTCGTAAACTTTACAGCTCCAGCTGACAGTCTCAAAGGAACTGCCCACGGGCAAGGCAAAGAGGGCTTATCCCATGCAAATGTTACGGCAAGGCCAAGGGTCACAGCGTCTGCTCTGCTGTCAAAAGCAGGGTTCTGCTCCCAAAATCAGGGCGGTAGTCCTGAAGTCTTCTCCAAACAAAGTACAAAAAGAGGGCCCCAAACTGCCCAGGCACATGCAGTGGTGAAGATCAAAGTCACAGCTGGGGCTCCGCTCCGAAAAGCTGGGCCACAGTAGGTCTTTGCTGCTGCTTGTGATTCCTTGGGTGGTCTCTCTCTCATCTTAGAGAGGACAAATGTTGTTTTTCCCATAGGACGAAGGCGTGGCCTTACCACTCCTCAAGGTTGAGGAGACTGCCTCATTGACCAGCCTTTCCTTTGACTTTTTGAGCATTCACACCTTCTTCCGGGCTTCTGATTAGCAAGACAGACCCCATTTTGATACACCCCCATGACACCCCCCGCCTCCTGCCCCCATGGTGGTTATCTGGACAGAGGGTAGATGACTGGCAATGCTGTCAGTTCGGTGATCTGGAGAGAACATGAAAAACACCAGCTGCAAAGATCTGATCATGTTTTATCATACCAGTGACTGGGCTGTCACCTCCCCTGCTCATGGTTCTGGTGGGTTGTAAGTTAATATGTAATCTCCCTGGGCTAGGGAGTGCACGGAAGCTAGGGCTTTAAGAGAAGCAGTAATACACAAAAATGAAGTAGGTCTTGTTCAACGCTTTCTACAACCTGCCTGCTTGTCTTGATCAGTTGTGAGGTTTTTGTCTGTTTCATTGTTACTTTTTCTGATTTGGTCTTTACTCTTTTCAGTCATAACTTTTTCATTTTCTTTCATTCCTTCATTATTTTGTCATTTATTTTCGTCTACCTTTATTTCCTCAGTTTGCATTTTTTCTTTTTTCTATGTACTTCCTTTTTATTAATCATTTTACTATTAATAATATTTCCTCATTTTGCATATTTTCTTTGCACTGCTTATTACCTTTCCTTCACATTTTCCCATTTACTATTTTCTGTTTATATGTAAAATGTGTCTTGTTTATGATTTACCATTTGCTGTTTTAATCTTAATTTTCCATTTCTTCCTTTGCATGCTTTCATTTCTTCTAATTCATACAGGTCCCAGCTCTGTCTTATATTTATCCTTCGCTTATTGTTTTCTTAGCTCGTTTCTACCATTCTTTTCTCATTTCCCTATTCTTTGGTACTCATATTTTGTCTTCTCAATATATTTTAAAATGTCCCATTTTATTTAGTTAACTTTCTTTAATTTTCCTCATTTTTTCATTTTACATCTCTTTAAACTTGTAGTTTATTATTTTCCAAATGATCGAATTTTCATTTGATTTTTATTGTATTCTTCTATTTTTATTTCGGTTCATTTCCTTTCATCTATTTCATTTTCCCATTTGTGTTTTAACTCTCTGAAGTATTTTCTTTGGGTTCTTAACTTTAATTATCTGTTTTCCCATTTTTAAATTACACTATATTTGTTCTATCACTTTTTCTGTTTTATTAAGTTGTTAGCTACTACATCTTCCATTATTTTAATTGATTTCTTTTCTCACTTGCTCCATTTTTACCCTACCACAAGGGAACCTCTTACCCCAAAGCCCACTAGGCCCTGACCTCACATTGAACATGCCAGAGAGCCACTGAGCCTTTTCTGCTAAGGAGAAAATTCACGTGGAACATCACTACTTCCTAAGAACTATCGGCAAGTCCACACTGGCCAGAGTCAAGTTATTCCAGCACATCATCACTGGCAAAGAGGTAGCTGAGAAAATAGTTGAATCGAGTCAACAGACATCCTCCAACCTCCCGACACCATACCCAGAGATAAAATCATGCAAGATCTCCTTCATCCAAGTATTTTAATGCTGTTGCAAGTCACGGGGAGCAACAACATCTCAGGTACAGAGTAGGTAACTGCAGGGGACGTGCATGATCATCTAGAGGCTCATGGTTTCACGAGCCAAAAACAGGCCCAGATAAAATTTCACCAATTAGTGCTAGCCGTACTGTTTTCCCACAACAAATGTATTGTACACGAGAATATTAAACCAGAAAAAGTGCTTTGGATGACAGAAACAACATCAAACTTGCAGACTTTGGATTGTGAACTGAATTCACTAAGGGGAGGAAGCTAAACACTGCCTGTTGGAGTCTCCCTTATTATGCTCCAGAACTCCTACTGGGAGAAAAGCACAGAGGACCTACCCATGGAAGTGGAGCCTGCGAGCACCTTGCACTGCAAGGTAAGTGGATCTCTGCCTCTTCACGGAGAGACCTTAACTGAGATACAAAAGCAAGTATGAGAGGAAGCACAGGATAGCCCTTTCCACACATCTAAGCGATGTGAAAACTTGCTGAGCCAAATACTAACTGGTGACCAAGAAGGACAGCCACATCAGAGGACATCCTAGAAAAGTCATGGATGAAGGAAGATATATGATAAAGTGAACAAAAGGTGTATGTATAGCCACTCCCAGACTAAGCACGCCTCGTGCTTTGAGGCCACAGTCAACATGTGTTACAAGCTGAAGAGATTCACGATTTGTGCTCAATCAAAAATATGATAATGTTAGGGCCATCCATCTGATAATAGAGCAACATATCTGAGATGGAGAGTCATGCTAGTACCCTGGAGCCCCAGGACGCAGCACACTGCACTGACAGTCACACAACTTCCTCACCCCATGAGGTGCATCCCACCATCCCTGCTGGAACCAGTGTAGTTACTCACTGTATCTGCAATGCCACCCAGCTTCCTGTATTGACTGTTCCTACAATGCTTCAACGCGTCTAACTGATGGAAGGAAGGGGGGACCACTATAGCATGTGCTTCTCCCTGCGTGTCCCCCTGAAAGTCCTTCCTGCACAGCAACCCAGAATAGCCTGGGCAGAGCCCAACCAAACCTTGGGACTGTGTACCAAGGTGAGGCTATAGTGTGGTGTCACAACTCTGCACAGTCCCCGCATGCGTTTCCTTGGTGGTCTTCTCAGCCCAGAGCATCAGTAAGGATGATGGAGCCCCAGGAGAAACTAGTTTCTGAAAGGGAGTGTCAGATCTAAGCTCCTCCAACGCAGGAGACACCTGATGAGGTTGCGAACCCAGCCTTTGCCTCTGTCAACAGCCAGGACCAGCAGGGTGTCACCAGAACATGACACTTGAAGCTCATAATAAGGTATCTTTGTTATACATGGATCCAAAGGGAACCCTAGACTGTGACCCCAGCCTCTCATTCTGTCAACAGCCAGGATGAGCACAGTGTGACTGCAAGGTTCTTTAAGATCATGCAGTAACTTTGGAGCACTTTTATTATCAAAATGGAGCAAAAACTATGTGACAGCAAAGTTGTACAGAAGACACTCAAACCTCTAGAGGCCAAGTCCCGCTCTCTCAAGTTTAAGTAGGGGACGAAAATCACTAGTTCCATGGAGACCAACGAGATGATCCAGGAGATCTGCAAAGATCTGGACACCCACCGTCAAGTGCATGCTGCTGTGTATGAACAGCACACCAAGACTGCAGGACTTCGTTCAGTGGAGGATGGAGGGGTGCACACTGCCTGTGTGGACCCTGAAGGGAAAAGGAAAGGGAATTTCAGGCATCTCTGAGGTCACCAACAGCACTGCCTCAAAAAGGAGCAGGGAGTGTGTACTTTAAAATGGTGCCAGTAATTGACAGGGACAAAAGATGAATTCTCAGATTTTTTTTTTTTTTGGGGGGGGGGAGAAACAGATTTTTTTTTTTTTTATTTAACATAACTGAGTGAAAATGTAAATTCACATGAAAATTTACATGCCCCTCTATATGCAGCTTCCACTGCTCTCCCTGTCCGGTGACTGCACACTATTCCTCTCTGCTCCATACATGTCTCATCCTCCCAACAGTCTCCTTTCCCCTCCTCTCCGTCCACTGCCCTTCCTCCAGCCAGAGGTCAACAAGATGATATCCTATAGATGTATAGAACCATAAAGTGCTTCCAACATATGGTTACTCTGCATTGCCAAGTCCCTTCCATTCCTGTCCAAAGAGTGGACCTTTGTTATAATTTATGGGAACGGGCAGCATCAGGGCCGGGGGCCATGCTCTCAGAGGAACCCCAAAACCACTGGACCATCAATTGAGGTCTTTTAGTGGAGATCTCATGATGCACCTCTTTTTATTCTTGTGTTGCCAGTGAGGCTCCTCTCTGTGAGCTCCGTCATGGCTATCACTGGTGGTGGCCGGGCACCATCCGGTTCTTCCGGTCCCAGGTCGATGTAGGCACCCACTCTTGTGGGTCTCTCTGTCTTCTCGGTTGTCTTTACCACATGTCATTTTGGTCCTCGGTGAGCATCCGTTCCTGCTGAGTTGGGACCATTTACTGTGTCCTCGGATGGCAGCTTGGCAGCTTTTAAGACCCCAGACGCCACTCACCAATGTGGGGTGCGGAGAGCTCTCTTAGCAAAACACTAGTTGTGCCAATTGGCCTGGAATTCGCCTAAGAGCATGGTCCCCCGCCCCCCGCCCCAGCTACTCTATCCTTGCAGTATTGAGTTAAGATGGAAGGAGTACTCAAGTTATGCTGAAGTCCACTTAATGTTGTTCTTGTTTCTAATGTGTGCTGTCACCGCCTTCTCCCAACTAGATTTCTAGTAACTACCTAAACTAAACCCTCCCCCCTTGCCCTCCCTCCCTCCCTCCCCTCCCTTGCAGCTGTCAAAGAGTCTTTTCTTCTATACACAAGTCTGTTATATTGAGATCTTATCGTAGAGGTCTCATACAGTATTTGTCCTTTTGTCGCTGATTACTTTCACTCAACATAATGTCTTCCAGTTCAAACCAGGTTAGGAGATGTTTCCTGGAATCATCGTTATTCTTTATCATTGCATAGTGCTCCACTGAGTATATGTACCACAGTTTACCTATCCATTCTTCTATTGTTGGGCATCTGGGTTGATTCCACCTTTTTGCTATTGTGGACTGTGCCGCGATAAACATTCTGGTGCATGTGTCCGTTGGTGTGAAAGGCCTTGAATCTGTAGGATATATTGCAAGTAGTGGAATTACCGGGTCAAATGGTATATCAATATCCATTTTTTTAAGGAAGTGCCAAATTCCCTTCCAAAGAGGCTGGACCATTTTGCAACCCCACCAACAGTGTAGGAGGGTTCCCCTTTCTCCACAGCCTCTCCAGCATTTGTTGTTTTGTGTTTTCTGGATCATGGCCAATCTTGTTGGGTGAGATGGTATCTCATTGTTGTCTTGATTTGAATTTCTTTAATAGCTAAAGATCGTGAACATGTCCGCATGTGTTTTTTGGCTGCCTGGATCTCCTCTTTAGTGAAGTATCTGTCCATCTCCTTTGTCCATCGCTTAAATGGATGGTTTATCTTCTTCTTATTGATATTTTGTAGTATCTTACAGATTATGGAGATCAGGCGTCGATCTGACATAGAGTTGCCAAATATTTTTTCCCACTCTGTGGGTGTTCTTTTAATTCTATTAATAAAGTCTTTGGATGAGCAAAAGTGTTTGATTCTTAATAGTTCCCATTTATCTACTTTCTCTTCTGTTGATTGAGGTTTCTTTGACAGATTTTGGAGTCTGTCCTCATTGTGTATTAAAACTTCCATTGTTGTTCCTACCTTTTCTTCGATGAGCTTTATCGTTTTAGGTTTGATATTTAGGTCTTTTATCCAGTTGGAGTTGGTTTTTGTATAAGGTGTAAGATATGGATCTTGATTCAGTTTATGGCAGATGGATAACCAATTTTGCCAGCACCATTTGTTGAAGATGCTGTTTTTACCCCAGTTTAATGTCTTAGGGTCTTTGTCAAATATCAACTGTTCATAGGCAGATGGTGTCATCTCTGGGGTCTCAATTCTGTTCCATTGATCAATCTGTGTGTTCTTGTACCAGTACCAGGCTGTTTTGACCACTGTGGCAGTGTAGTATGTTCTAAGGTCGGGTAATGAGAGGCCTCCCAGTGTGTTCTTCTTCTTTAGTAGTACCTTACTTATCCGGGGCTTCTTCCCTTTCCAAACAAAATTGGTGATTTGTTTCTCCATCTCATTAAAAAATGATGCTGGAACTTGTATTGGGATTGCATTATATAAATAAATTGCTTTGGGTAAAATAGACATTTTCACAATGTTAAGTCTTCCTATCCATGAGCAGGGTAGGTTTTTCCATTTATCTAAGTCTCTCTTAGTTTCTTGTAGTAAGGGCTTGTAGTTCTCTTTGTAAAGGTCTGTTGTTTCTCTGGTTAGATTAATTCCTAGGTAATTTATCTTCTTAGGGGCTATCACAAATGGTATAGATTTGATAATTTCCTCCTTAACAGTCTCGTTGTTGGTATAAAGGAATCCTACTGATTTACTTATTTTTATCTTGTATCCTGAGACTTTGCTGAACTCTTCTATCAGTTTGAGTAACTTACTTATAGATTCATTGGGGTTCTCTGCATATACAATCATATCATCTGCGAACAGGGAGATTTTAACTTCCTCTTTGCTGATGCAGATGCCCTTTATTTCTTGGTCTTGTCTAATTGCTCTGGCTAGAACTTCTAGCACAATGTTGAATAGGAGAGGTGACAGTGGGCATCCTTGTCTAGTTCCTGATCTCAGGGGAAAGTCTTTCAGTCTCTCTCCATTCAGGATGATGTGGGCAATTGGCTTTGTATAAATGGCCCTTATTGTGTTGAGGAATTTGCCGTCTATGCCCATTTTGCTAAGAGTTTTTAGCATGAATGGGTGTTGGACTTTATCAAATGCCTTTTGGGCATCAATGGACAAAATCAAGTGATCTTTGTCTTTTGTGTTATTTATGCGGTTAATCACATTAATTGTTTTCCTGATGTTGAACCAGCCTTGCATCCCTGGTATGAATCCCACTTGGTCATGATGGATTATTTTCTTGATATGTTGTTGTATTCTGTTGGCAAGAATTTTGTTGAAGATTTTTGCATCTAGGTTCATGAGTGATATCGGTCTATATTTCTCTGTCTTTGTTGGATCTTTCCCGGGCTTAGGTATCAGGGTTATGCTGGCTTCACAGAATGAGTTTGGGAGTACTTCATCCCTTTCTATACTGTGAAATAGTTTCAATAGTATTGGGGATAACTCTTCTCTAAATGCTTGGTAGAATTCTGCCGTGAAGCCATCTGGGCCTGGACTTTTTTTGGTTGGCAGTGTTTTCATGACCTTTTCAATCTCTTCCTTTGTGATGGGTTTATTAAGTTGTTCCGCTTCACGTTGTTATACTTTGGGTAGGTGGTATGAGTCAAGGAATTGGTCCATTTCCCCTAGGTTTTCAAATTTGTTAGAGTACAGTCTTTCATAGTATTCTGTTATGATGTTTTTGATTTCTGTTGCATCTGTGGTGACAACTCCCTTCTCATTTCTAATTTGGGTTATTTGTTTCCTTTCCTGCTTTTCTTTAGTAAGTTTAGCCAGTGGTTTATCAATTTTGTTGATCTTTTCAAAAAACCAGCTTTTGGTCTTTTTGATTTTTTCAATTGTTTTTCTATTCTCTAATTCATTTAGCTCTGCTCTAATCTTTATGATCTCCTTTCTTCCAGTGCCCGAGGGGTTCCTCTGTTGTTCTCTTTCTACTTGTTCAAGCTGTAGAGTTAGCTCCTTGATTTGGTTTCTTTCTTCTTTCCCGATGTGTGCATTTATGGAGATAAACAGACCTCTGAGCACTGCTTTGGCTGTATCCCATAGGTTCTGGTAGGAAGTGTTTTCGTTTTCATTGGAATCCACGAATTTCTTTAATTGATCCCTGATTTCCTCTATAACCCATGTTTTTTTGAGCAAGATGTTGTTCAGTTTCCAAGAGTTCCACTTTCTATCTCTGTTTTTTCTGCTATTGATTTCAACTTTGATGGCTTTATGATCTGAGAAGATGCTTTGCAATAATTCAATGGTATGGATTTTGTTGAGCATTGCATTATGGCCTATCACGTGGTCAATTCTGGAGAATGTTCCACGTGCACTGGAGAAGAAGGTGTAGTTGTCTGCTGATGGGTGGAAAGTTCTGTATATATCAATGAGGTTTAGTTGGTTAATTGTGTCAATGAGGTCTTCTGTATCTTTACTGAGCTTTTTTCTAGATGATCTGTCTAGTAATGAGAGTGGAGTGTTGAAGTCTCCCACTATTATTGTGGAATCATCTAACTCTCTTTTGAGCATAGTCAGTGTTTCTTTGACATATTTAGGTGCTCTGACATTAGGTGCATAAATGTTTAATATAGTTAAGTCTTGCTTGTGTACTGAACCTTTCAGCAGTAAATAGTGTCCATCTTTGTCCACGATGGTGGATTTGACATTAAAGTTGATTTTGTCTGAGATTAGAATTGCCACCCCTGCTCTTCTTTGTTCATTGTCAGCTTGATATATATTCTTCCAACCTTTAATTTTCAGTTTGTTCCTGTCTTTAGGTCTCAAGTGAGTTTCTTGTAGACAACATATGGATGGGTCGTGTCTTTTGATCCAAGATGACACTCGGTGTCTCTTTACTGGAGCATTCAGTCCATTCACATTCAATGTAATTATTGATAGGTATGTGTTCACTGCTGCCATTGTGATATGTTTATTTTTCTGTTGATGTTTTCTCTGTTGTTCTTATTAGTCTGTTCTGAGACACTCTTTTTTGTGAGTTGATTTCTCACCTTTTTCAGAGCTGGTTTTATAGTTGTTGAGACTCGTGTGTTAGATTTCTTGAAATGGTAGGATACATCTTTGTTGTGCTTTACAGCTGCCCCTATGAACCCCCTTAATAAACTATTTATAAACCCAATTTTAATTACTACCAGTCTGGTCATCTTCCTCTCCATCTGGAAGGACTATAACGACTGTAGTACATCCCTCTTTTATTATGATGACACTATAGTTTTCATAATGATCACTGGATTGCTTCTTTCCAAATCAAAGCTGTGATTTACTTTGGAGCCTTCCCTAAATGAGTACTGAGTAGTGTGTCATTCTAAAATATAAAGTTAGTGGTTTCGTTCTTCTAAACCAAAGCCAAGAACTTCTTTCAGTATTTCTTGTAGTTTGGGTTTGGTTTTTACAAAGTCTCTCAGTTTCTGTTTATCTGGAAATGTCTTAATTTCATTTTCATGTTTGAAAGACAGTTTTGCAGGATATATAATTCTTGGTTGGAAGTTCTTCTCCTTCAAGACTTTGAATGTGTCGTGCCACTGTCTCCGTGCCAGCATGGTTTCTGCTGAGAAATCTGACGAGAGCCTACAGGGTTTCCCTCTGAATGTTAGCTTTGCCTTGAGTCTTGCTGCCTTTAAGAGTTGCTGCTTGTGTTTCATTTTGTTAAGCTTGATTATAACATGCCTTGGAGTCTTTCTTTTGAGATCTATATTGGGTGGCATACGATATGCATCTGAGATGTCTATATTCTCTTCCTTCATGATTTCTGGGAAGTTTTCTTTCAGCAGCTCAGCAACAATATTCTCTGTGTTCTCAGATGTCTCACCCTGTTCAGGGACTCCAATTAATCGAAGGTTGTTCCTCTTAATAGAGTCCCACATGCTTCTTAATGTTTCTTCATTTTTCTTGTTTCTTTTTATGATTTCCGCTCATAGACACTGGCATCAGTAGCCCTGTCTTCCAAGTCAGAAATTCTTTTTTCCATTTGTTCCATTCTGTTTTCTTGGGTTTGCATGGAAGCTTCTATGTCTTTGATTTTGTTCTTGATCTGTTGGATTTCAGAGTACTGGTGTTCCATCAGATCGAACAACCTGCTTAATTTTTCATTTTGTTCTGCTGCATTTTGTATAAGGTGTAGAAGGGCCCTGTATATAATCAATTTGTATTCACTTCCTGATGCTTTCATAAAAGTTTCTTCATCTGGAAAACTCCTTGGTTACTTTGTTTGGGAGCCTTCTGTAGCCATGAGTGATTGCTTGTATGCCACAACTGTCTGTTGCTTTTTGGGTCCCATGTGAATATATAGAGGCTGGAAGAGGTACTGTGAGGATGGATTGCAGATGTTTCTCTAGGCTGTCTGCAAATGTAAAGCAAAAGGTATCTGACCAGTTCACAAGTCAGTTAGGTTTTCAGGTGTAGAGGTCCCTCTTCTCATCTGACAAAGTAAGCGCCACTGTATCCAACCCCAGATGATAACAAACTAGTTCAGAATACAGCACTGCTAGTGCCCTGGTGGCCTCTGCTGACAGGGCCTAGCCTTATCCAACACTGCGTCGAGTACTGGTTTTGTGATAGAAAAGCGCTCTCTTGTGGGCAGGCTCTGGCTCCCAAGCTAAGAATTAGGTCCAGCTGTGGCCTCCGTACCCAAGATGGCGTCCTCCAGACAGGCAGCAGACAGAGGGGCTAAAGGTGCCCAGAGGCAGCTATTCTCCTGCTTCTGTTGCAGGGCCCCCAACGTAGGCAGCACTATGCAAAATTAGTACTTTTCTGATGGAGAAGCGCTGTCCCGTTTGCAGGCGCTGGCTCCCAGGCTAAGAACCAGGTCCCGCTAAAATCTCGGTACCAACATGGCGTCCCGCACCCTGACCACGGAGTTCCGCACAAACCCCACTGAGGCAGCTACAAAACTAAAGGCTGAAAGTTTCTAGATTAACAGAGTCCCAAGCCTGGCTCTCACAATATGGGAATTTCGCCTGCCTATCCCCCCAGCAGCGTGTCTGAGTCCAGCCGCCGGGCAAGACCCAGCTCCGCCCGCCAGCCGAGACCGAGGAAAAAAAAGTCAAAACGGTGCGTTTACCTTCCGTCCGTGAGAGCCGGGGCTAGCCGGGAGCGGGAGTCAGCGAGAGAGAGGAGGTTTTTCGCTGAGTGGTATAAAGTCCCAATTAACAGCCCTGTGCCGTGTCCTGAGGCTGATTAGGTGCTCAGAAGGCTCTGTTTGATTGTCAGTTCAGGTCTTGGTTTCCAGAGGGATAGAAAGAGACGTGGGCTTAGTCGGCCATCTTGACTCCGCCTCGATGAATTCTCAGATTTAAGTTCCCACAGGACTGGGCAGTATTTTGTTCTGTTGTACATAGAGTCACTGTGAGTTGGAACCTACTCGGGGGACCAAGCCACATAACAATGCTACAACAGGAATTGAGAGAATATCAACTGAGATGTTTCAATAAACAGATGCAGTACTGCAAGCCTGCACTTGCCAGTGCTCAGAAATCGGGAGGACTGCTACCTCTCCGACCCACTACAAGTGATCCAATTGAGAGAAAGGTTATCAAACAGAACATAGAGATTACTGAAAATATCAAATGCGAGTAAAATTTTGCTGAAAATCATTGTGCTGTGATTACTTTCCTTTGTGTGAGACATTTCTAAGCCATGACCCTGTAACTAATACTCAGGTGACTGAGCAGGACAGTGTGATAGTGCAGTCGAGATTCACTAAGAGGATTGGTCCTTATCTCCTTAAGTGAGAGCTCATTCCAGAGCAGTGACAGAGATTATGCCACCCTCTAGGTAGAATGGCCTTGAGCTGACAGAGCTTTCTTTGGGCCGGGATCACTGTGCTGTAAAGTTCTCGGAAGCAGGTGCTAGAGAGTGTGCAAGCTCGGAACTGCTGGCAAGAGAGACCTAGCAGCAGGAGGCACCATGATGGGCTTCCCAGCCCACAAAGACAGAAAGCTGAGGGCCTCTGATCAGTGGCTGAGGGCCAAGGAGAGACCTGCCTTCAGGAGGTGGGCAGAATAATCTGTGGGGAAACATACAATGGAAATCCTATGGAAAATGTAGTATCTCTTTGGAGTCCACAGCTGGGAATAACACAGAGAGCCTGAGGTCCTCTGTAAATAGTGGGACCAAAACTATCATCAAGCAATGAAGGATAAAAAGATCAAAGCACTGACAACATCCTGGGACAGAGGTTATTTCCTGAAGGTTGTTTTTCACAACAAACCAGATGGAAGCAACTCTAAGGTCATGCACAGAAATTCCTGCTTGGACAACTATGTGTCCTTCCAATGGGAGCACCAGACAGCAACCTTCAGGACCTGGGAATGGAACCCAAGAACGAACAAACTGTATGCACAAACACCCCACAGGGAGTCCTGCTAGCAGCTCCAGAAAGCCCCAGAAAAGGAACTGTCTAGATTTTGTAACTGACCAGATCCCAAGTGACCTGGTTTGGGTTCAGGAGATCAGAGCAGAATTTCAGTCTCATGATGAGTGTGTAACTGCCTGCTCCTTCCCCAGGCACCAGGATGGAACCTTCAGGGCACCAAAACGTATTAGTACCTTAACAGACAGGGAAGGGGTCAGTCTCTATGAGTAGGGAAAGACCTGGTACTAAGCTTGTTGGGTTCCTTATGTTGCTAAGGGTAACAGGTTGTGTCATAGTCAGGAGTGGGAGGTAGGAAATAGCCTTTGGTTTCAGTTTTAGGGTTATACGTCAGCAACTGCATGATGGGTCCCCTCCCAAAAAATATGATAATGGTATGGAGATAGGATAAAAACAGGGACTCAGTTGTTTCTAGGTCCTCCTCCTGAGGTGGTCCGCACCAGTAGCCACATCTCAAAGTGCACGGAGGAAGTGTTACATCCGCAGTTACCCTTCCCAAACATTAATTAAGCATTTAGTGATCATGCGATGAGGCGGTCCGTGGTGGTGATCAGGTTCCCTAGCTACCCTTGTCATTTCCCCCTTGAGGAGACATGGGCCTGAAATCTTGAAGGGAATGTGGGAAGTCGACTCGCTCTAGCTACTTCCTGCTGTTTCGGGTTGTAGTCCTGCCTACCTGTCAGACCCATGTTCCTCAAGTATCCTGTCTTGAAAACACTGAGAGGCCTGATCTACCTACCACCTGGTTGCTGGTTATATGCTGCATATCCATGTAGGACCAGGAGATTCACTAGGAATGGCTGGAGCTTGGAGCTGTGTCTTTTTTCTTAGAAGCCGAATTCAAGATGTGTTCTATGCTGTCCTGGACCTGGCCAGATTTATTATCATAAAAACAACACTATTCTTTGAGATACAGGCAGGTGCTTCCCTCAGGTGCTGTGAGAAGGTCAAGGACATCAACATGGGACACTATCACTGCTAAGACCATGGGCAAGGAGACATGGGTCACAGTCAAGTTATCCCGGCACATCGTCACGGGCGAAGGGGTAGCCGAGCAAAGAGCTGAAAAGAGCCAACAGACATCCTCTAACCTCCTGACACTATGCCCAGAGATAAAAATCATGAAGGATGCCCACAATCGAAAGAGTTTAATGCTGTTGCAAGTCATACAGAGTAACATCATCTTTCCTGTAGTGATGGAGTATGGAACTGGAGGGGACTTGCATGATCATCTGGAGACTCACGGCTTCATGAGTGAAAAAAAGGCCCAGAAAAAACTCCATCAATTAGTGTAGGCCCTACAAGGATGACACAACATGTGTGTTGTACACACTCACGCCGAACCAGGAAAAGTCCTCTTAGATGACAGGAAGAACACCAACTTGCTGACTTGGATTTTGGAACTGAATTCACCAAGGGGAAAAGGCTGAACACCTTCTATGGGAGTCTCCCTTTTTATGCTCCAGAACTCTTACCTGGAGAAAAGTACCAGGGACACCCCTGTGGATGTATGAAGTCTGGGTTTCATGTATTTCATGGTAAGTGGATCTCTGCCTTTTCACGGAGATGCCCTAACTGAGCTATGAAAGTAGGTACTGGAGAAGAATATAGTATTCCTTTCCACACGTCTATGTCACATGAACACTTGCTGAGTTAAATACTCATTTGTCGCCCACTTGCTCCATTTTAACTATACCACAAGGGTATCTCTTATCCTACAGTCCATTAGTCTTTGACACCACACTGAACATGCCGCAGAGCCACTGAGCATTTCCTGCTGAGGAGGAAATCTATGTGGGACACTACCACCTCTTAAGAACCATTAGCAAGGGGACATCTGCCAGAGTCAATTTACCCTGGCACATCAACACCAGCAAAGAGGTAGTCTAGAGAAGAGTTGAAAAGAGCCAACAGACATCCTCCAACCTCCAAACACTAGACCCAGACATAAAAATCATGAAGGATCTCCATCACTGAAATATTTTAAGGCTGTTTCAAGCCATAGAGAACAACAACATCTCGGGTATAGGGATGGAGTATTTAACTACAGGTGAACATTTGGAGGCTCAGAGCTTCATGAGCAAAAAAGAGGCCCCCACATAAGTTGCAAAATAAAGTTGGCCTTACAGGTTTGCCACAACAACTGTCTTGTACATAGGAATATCAAAGTGGAATATGTGCTCTTGGATGAGAGAAGGAACATCAAACTTGCTGCCAGTGGTTTGAGAACTGAATTCACCAACGGGAGCGACCTGAACACATTCTGTGGCAGTCTCCATTAGGTCCCCTAGAACTCCAACAAGGAGAAAAGTACCATCGACCCCCCTGGGACGTGTGGAGCCTGGCAACCACCATGCACTTCATGGTAAGTGGATCTCTGCCTTTGCATGGAGAGACCTCATCTGAGCTATCAAAGCAGGTACTGGAGGAAGAACACGACATTCCTCTCCACATGTCTACACCATGTGAACACTTGCTAAGCCAAACAGTCATTTGGGATGCAAGAAAGACAGCATATCAGAGGAGACGCTACAAGTTCTGTAAGTGACTACGGATAATGAAGGAAAACAAAAGGGGTTCGTGAAGCCACGCCTGGACTATGAAGACTCCCAAAGTGAACACAGCTGAAAGGCAGAAAGAATTTCTTGACTTGCTGCTGAATCAAAGATACAGCGTGGTGACTGGCACCTCTCTGATCCCGGTCACAACACATCTGAGATGGACAGTCATGCCAGTACCATGGAACCCCAGGGTGCAGCACATGGCACTGATAGCCACACACCTTTCTCACTCCATGAGGTACGTCTTACCATCTATGCGAAACCCAAACGTGAGACCCGTAACAGTGGAGGATGAAGAGTGCCTGTTCCACTGAGCCCAAGGAGACGATACAGGAGATCTGTCAAGTGCTGCACACCCACTGACAGGTACACACTGCTGTGTATGAACAGCACACCAAGACTGCAGGACTTTGTTCAGTGGAGGATGGAGGTGTGCACACTGCTTGTGTGGACCCTCAACAAGGGGAAAGGGAAGGGAATTTCAGGCATCTCTGAGGCCATCAGTAGCATCGACTGAAAAAGGAGGAGGGAGTATGTACCTTATAATGCTGCCAGCAGTTGCCAGGGACAAAAGAGTTCACAGATTTAAGTTTCTACAGGACTGGGCAGTGTTTTGTTCTGTTGTACACAGGGTCACTGTGAGTTGGAACCTACCTGACAGGATCAACTGACGCAACACCACAACAACACAAACTGAGAGAACATCAGTTGAGATTTTTCAATACACAGATGCAGTACTGCAAGTCCTCACTTGTCTGTACACAGTACATTTTCATTTAATCATAATTAAAAAAAAAAGAAAAAGAAATCTGGACGACAGCTACCTGGCCAACCAGCTATAGCTGATCCTTTCTTACACTCATTCCAAAGAAAGGTGATCAAGCAGAACACAGAGATTACTGAAAAGTCTCACTAATATCAAAAATGAGTAAAGTATGGCTGAAGATTATTGAGCTGTGACTAACAATGTTTTGTGAGGCTTTTCTAGTGCTGGCCTTGTAACTCCTACCCAGGTCATCCAGCAGGACAGTGTGATAGTGCAGTCGAGGCCCACTAAGAGGACGGGTCAGTATCTCCTTAAGTGAGAGCTCATTCCAGAGCAGTCAGGGAGATTTGGCCACCACCAAGGAAGAACGGCCGTGAGCTGAGAGAGCATTCTTTGGGTGCAGGATCACTGTGCTGTAAAGCTCTTGGAAGCAAGTCCTAGACAGAGTGCCAGCTCAGAGCTGGTGGCAGGAGAGACCTAGCAACAAGAGACATTATGGTGGGCTTCCCAGCCACAAAGGCAGAAAGCTGAGTGCCTTTGGTCAGAGGCTGAGGGCCAGGGAGAGCCCTGCCTTCAGGAGGTGGGCAGAATAATCTGTGAGGAAACACAGAATGGAAATCCTATGGAAAATCTGGCATCTCTTTGAAGTCCGCAGCTGGAAGTAATACAGAGACCCTGAGGTCCTCTGTAAATAGTGGGGCCAAAGCTATCATCAAGCAATAAAGGATAAAAAGAGCAAAGCATTAATAACATCCTGGGACACTGAGATAAGTCCGAGCCGCCAAATTATGTAAATTACCTCAAGGTTGTTTTTCAGAACAAACCAGATGGAAGCAACTCTAAGGTCATGCACAGAAACTCCCACTTCAATAGCTACATGTCCTTCCAATGGGAGCACTAGACAGCCAATCAGGACCCGGTGATGAAACAAAAGAACCAAGAAACTGCATGCACAACACCCTCTAAGAAGTCCTGCTACCTTTTCCAGACAGCCCCCAAGAACGGAACTCTCTAGATCCTGTAACTGATTCAATCCCAAGTGACCTGGTTCGGGTTCAGGAGATCAGAGCAGCAATTTCTGTCTCCAGACGGGAGGATAACTGGGCCACCCATCCCCCAGGCACCAGGACGCAACCTTCACGGCAGCAAAACTTACTAAGTCCAAGTACCTCACAGACAGGGAAGGGCTCAGTCTCTGTGAGTGGGGCAAGACCTGGTACAAAGCTTGTAGGGTTCCTTATATTGGTAAGGGTAACAGGTGGTGTCATAGTCAGGAGGGGTAGGCAGGAAACAGCCTTTGGTTTCTGTTTTAGGGTTATACGTCAGCAACTGCATGAGGGAGCCCCTCCTGAAGAGTAAGATAATGATACGGAGATAGGAATAAAAAATAGGGGCTAACTCATTTCCAGATCATCGGCCTGAGGTGGTATCCATACATAGCCACATCTCAAACTGCCAGGAGAAATTGTTACATCTGCAATTACCCTTTTCAAATGCTGATTGGGTATTTAGCAATCATATGATGAGGTGGTCTATGGTGGTGATCAGGGTCCCTGGCTACCCTTGTTTCTTCCCCCTTGAGTAGACACGGGCCTGAAATCCTGAAGGAAATGTGGGAAGTTGACTGGCTCTGGCTACTTCCTGCTGTTTGGGGTTATAGTCCTGCCTACCCGTCAGACCCATGTTCCTCAAGTACCCTGTGTCTTGAAAACATTGAGATGCCTGATGTACCTACCGCCTAGTTGGTGGTTCTAGGGCTGCATATTCGTGTAGGAGCAAGAGATTTGCTAGGAATCTCAAGCAAAGAGCTGAAAAGAGCCAAAAGAAATCCTCTAACCTCCTGACACTACACCAAGAGATAAAAATCATGAAGGATCTATACAATCCAAATACTTTAATGCCATTTCAAGCCATAGAGAAAAACACCATCTTTGGTATACTGATGGAGTACAGAGCGGGAGGAGACTTCTGTGATCATCTAAGACTCATGGCTTCATGAGTGAAAAAAAGGCACAGAAAAAATTTTGTCAGTTAGTGTATGCCCTACAGCTGTGAAACAAGAAATGTATTGTGCACAGAGACATCAAACGAGAAAATGTGCTCTTGTATCATAGAAGGAAAACACCAAACTTGCTGAACTTTAGTTCTGGAACTGAATTCACCACAGACAGCAAGTTGAACACTTCCTGTGGGAGTCTCCCTTATTATGTTCCCCTTATTATGTTCCAGAACTCGTACCTGGATAAAAGTTCCATGGACACCCTCGTGGGTGTGTGGAGCCTGGGAGTCACCCCATATTTCATGGTAAGTGGATCTCCACCTTTTCATAGAGATGCCTTAAATGAGCTACGAAAGTGGGTACTGGAGGAAGAGTCTAATATTCCTTTCTGTATGTCTATGTCATGTGAACACTCACTGAGTCAAGTATTCGTTTGTCACCCACGTGCTCCACTTTAACCACACCACAAGGGCACCTCTTATCCAAAATCCCATTAGTCTTTGACACCACATTGAACATGCCACAGAGCCACTTATCATTTCCTGTTGAAGAGGAAATCTATGTGGGACACTACCAACTCCTAAGAACCACTGGCAAGGGGACTGTTTTAGTCACCTAGTACTGCTCTAACAGAAAATACTACAGTGGATAGTTTCACGAAGACAAACTTTATTGTCATAGTCCTGGAAGCCATAAATCTGTTCCTAAGTTATAAGTCCACTCAACAAGAGAAATTATCATAGTACGGTGGGTAGAGTCTAAATTCAAGGAGAGCATCTTTGCACAGGAACCTCAGGTCCAAAGGATGCGCTCTGCTCTCGGTGCTGCCGTCTTAGTGGCACGAGGTTCCCAATTCTCTGTGCTCACTTCTCTCCCATATGTTCCACAGCTGGTAACTTGAGTCCTGCCTCACCAGGACAACTGCTGCCCAGTCTCCATCATCAGTTATCACAGAGGCAGGATTCACAATACATAGGAGGAATGGCACCATACTGGGACTCATAGCCAAGTGAAATCAATATATACGTTCTTGGGGGGACACAGCGCAATCCATGACAGCTACACTGGCCAGAGTCAATTTTCTCTGGCACATCAACACTGCCAAGAGGTAGCCAAGAGAAGAGCTGAAAAGAGGCAACAGACATCCTCCAACCTCCAAACACTAGACCCACAGATAAAAATCATGAAGGCTCTGAATCCTTGAAGAATTTTATGGGGTTTCAGGCTGTAGAGAATAACAACATCTTTGGTACAGTGATGGAGTACACAACTACAGGTGTCTTGTGTGATCATCTGGAAACTCATAGCTTCATGAGCTACAAAGAGCCCCCCCAAATATTCTGCCAATTACAGCTGGCCTTACAGGTTTGCAACAACTGTTGTACATAGGGATACCAAATCAGAATATGCGGTCTTGGATGAGAGAAGGAACATTAAACTTGCTGACATTGGTAGTCTGAGAACTGAATTCACCAATGGGAGCAACCTGAACACTTTCTATGGTAGTCTCCATTACTGTGCCTAGAACTCCTACAAGGAGAAAAGTACCACGGATCCCCTTGGATGTGTGAAGCCTGGAAATCACTGTAAACTTCAAGGTAAGTGGATCTCTGCCTTTCTAAGGAGAGACTTTAACTGAGCTATCAAGTCAGGTATTAGAGGAAGGATATGACTTTCCTCTCCACATGTCTACACTATGTGAACACTTACTAAGCCAAATAGTGATCTGTGACTCAAGAAAGACAGCCCTATCAGAGGACCTGCTAAAATTTACATACAGGAATATGGATGATGCAGACAAACAAAAGGTGTATGTGAAGCCCCTCCCAGACTATGAGGACCCCTGATGAATTGAGGCCAAAGTGAACACAGGTGAAAGGCAGAAAGAATTTCTTGACCCGCTGTTGAACCAAAAATACAGTGACGTGGTGGGCACCTATCTGATTCCAGGTTACAACACATCTGAGATGGACAGTCATGCCAGTACCGTGGAACCCCAGGGTGCAGCACATTGCACTGATAGCCACACACCTTTCTCACTCCATGAGGTGCATCCTACCACCTATGCCAAACCCAAACGACATAGTTACAATGTACCTGTGCACTCCCACCTGTGACTACTGTTTCTACAATATTTTGAAGAGTCTACCACATAGAAGGAAAGGAGTCTCCACCATATGTGTTTCTCCCTGCATCTCCCTGACAGTCTTTCCTGTACCAACAACCTAGGAGAGCCTGGACAGAGCCCAACCCAACCTGGGGACTGTGTCCCAACATAAGAATAGTGTGGAAACACAACCCAGTGTAATTCCCACATGTGTTTCTGTGGCTACCTCCTCTGCCCAGACCATCGTTAAGAATGGTAGAGCCCCAGTGGAAACTGGTTTTGCACAGGGAGTGTCATAACTAAGATCCTTAAATGACAAGCAGCTGCAGGAGGTATCTGACCAGACTGTGACCCCAGCCCCTTCCCAGGTCAACAGCCAGGACCAGCAGAGTGCCACCACGATGCACTTTAGGCTCAGAAGAAGGTATCATTGTTGTATCTGTATCAACAGGGAACCCCAGACTGTGACCTCAGCCTCTCCCTCTGTCACTTTGGGAGTCACCTTGTATTTCATAGTAAATGGACTTCTGCCTTTTCATGGAGAAACCTCAACTGAGCTACGAAAGCAGGTATTGCAGGAAGAATATGATACTGCTTTCCACATATCTACACCATGTAAACACTTTCTGAACCAAAGATTTGTGACACAAGAAAGACAACCACGGTCAGAGCACATTCTAGAGCATCTACACTCAAGGTAAACACTAAACAAAAACAGAAGGTGGATGTGTAGCCATTCCTGGACCACGAGGACCCCAGGTGCATTGAGGCCACAGTGAACATGGATTACAGGCAGAAAGAGAGTCATGGCTCACTCTTCAATCAAATACAGAATAATGTGATGGGCACCTATCCGATCCTAGGTCACAACACATCTGAAATGGGGTGTCACGCCAGTACTGAGAAACTTCAGACTACAGCATACAGCACTGATAGCCACACAACTGTCTAATCCTGTGAGGGACATCCTACTATCCATAGTAAACCCAAACAACATGGTTACAGGGAACCTGCCATCCCCGCATATGGCTACTGTTACTACAGTATTTTGAAGAATCAAGCTGATCAAAGGAAAGGGTCCTCCACGGTTATGTGCTTCTCCCTCCATCTCCCCTGCAACATCCTTTGTGCACCAACAACTCGGGATAGCCTGGGCAGAGCCTCACCAAACTCTGGGACTGTGTGCCAAGGTGAGAAAGTGGGGTTCCAGAACCCAGCAGAGTCCCCGCCTGTGTTTCCATGGCTGCTACCTCGGCTCAGACCATCAGTGAGAATGATAGATCCCCAGGGGAAGCCAGTTTCCTATACGCAGTGTTACAACTTAAAGGATGAGTTCACACGGGAGCGAACTGACCAGACTTGACCCCAGCCTCTCCCTCTCTCATCCTCAGAGTTACCCTGTACGTCACGGTAAGTGGATCTCTTCCTTTTCATGGACAGACCTTCACTGAGCCACAAAAGCAGGTAATGTAGGAAAAACATGATACTCTTTTCACATGTATACGTCATGTGAACACTCGCAGAGGAAAACAGTCATTCATGACCAAGGAAAATGAGCCAGCCCTATCAAAGGACATGCTAGAACATCCATGGATACAGATGAATGAAGGAGAAAAACAAGATGTGCAGCCACTTCTAGACTTTGAGGAATGCCCAGTGAACTGAGGCCAAAGGCAACATGGGTTACAGGCAGAAATAGATTCTTAACTCACTGCTGAAAGAAAAATACAGTGATGTGATGGGCACCTACCTGATTCTAGGTCCCAACACATCTGAGATGGAGAGTCAGGCCAGTAGCACGGAACCCCAGTGTGCGGCACACTGCACTGACAGCCACACATCTTTCTCAACCCATGAGCTACATCCTACCATCCATGCTAAATCCAAACAACGTACATGCACAATACCTGCCATTCCCACCTACGACTACTGTTTCCATAACGTTTTCAACAATCTAGCTGATAAAAGGAAGGGGGCCTCCATCAAACGTGCTTCTCCCTGTGTCCCTTGTAACGTCCTTCCTGCCCCAACAACCCAGGTTAGCCTGGGCAGAGTTCAACCAAAACAATGAGTTGCGTTCCAAGGTTAGAAAAAGTGTGATGGTGGAATCCAGCAGGTTCACGGTATGTGCTTCCATGGCTGCCTCCTCCGCCAAGACCATCAGTAAGGATGGCGGAGCCCCAGAAGAACCCAGTTTCCCACAGGGAGTGTCACAACTAAGATCCTTCATTGATGAGCAGATATGGGAGGGACCTGACCAGATGGTGAACCCAGCCTCTCCCTCTGTCCCTGGGAGTCACCCTGTACTTCATGGTCAATGGATCTCAGCCTTTCCAGGGAGAAACTTTAACTGAGCTACGAAAAGGGGCGCTGCCTGAAGAATATAATAGTCCTTTTCCACATGTCTATGCCACGTGAACACTTATTGAGCCAAATACTCACTGGTGACCCAAGAAAGAAAGGCACATCAGTGGACATCTTAGGATATCCACAGATGAAACTGATGACGAAGAAAGCAAAAGGCGTATGTGTAGCCACTTGGAGACTGTGAGGACCCCTCGTATTGAAGTCATGGTGAACAGGCAGGAAGAAACACATTACTCACTCTTGAATCAAAAATACAGTCACGTGAAGGGCACCTATCTGATCAAAGCTCACAACAGATATGAAATGGAGAGTCACGCCACTACCAAGAATCCCCAGGCTGCAGCACAGTGCACTGAAAGACACACACTCTTTCATCCCATGATGAACATCATACTAACTGTGCTAAACTGAAATGGAGTCGTTAGACCGTCCCTTCCATTCCCACTTGGGACTACTGTTTCTGCAAAGCTTGGAAGAGTCTAGCTGATAGAAACAAAGGGGTCTCCATGGTACGTGCTTCTCCCTGAGTGTCCCGTGCAGCATCCTTCTTCCTGCACCAACAACCTGGGATCGCCTGGGCAGAGTCCAATTAAACCATGAGGACTGTGCGCCAAGGTGACAAAAAACGTGGTGCCACAACCCAGCACAGTCCCTGCAAGAGTTTCTGCGGCAACCTTCTTAGCCCAGACCATCAATAAGAATGATGGGGCCCTAGTGGAGAACACTTTCTGCCAGCCTCTCCTTCGGTCAACAGCCAGGACAAGTAGGGTGTCACTGGGAGATTCTTTAAACTCATAACTTCGTTGGAATTTTATCAAAAGGGAACAAGAGCTATGTGACAGCAAAGTTGTAGAGGAGACCCTCAAATCTCAAGAGGCCAAGCACCAGTCTCTCAAGTTTAAGTGGAGGATCAAAATCACCAGTTCCATGGAGCCCAACGAAACGAAGCGGGAGGATTTGCCAAGTGGTGGACACCCACCGACAAGTACACGCTGCTGTGTATGAGCAGCACATGAGGACTGCAGGACTTTGCTCAGTGGAGGATGGAGTTGTGCACACTGCCCCTGTGGACTCTCAACCAGGGAAAGGGGAGAGTATTTCAGGCATCTCTGAGGCCTTCAATAGCATCGCCTCGAAAATGAGCAGGGAGCATGTACTTTGCAATGCTGACAGCAGTTGCCTGGGACAAATGAGGAGTTCACACATATAAGCTCCCACATGATCAGGCAGTGTTGTTGTACATAGTCACTATGAGTTGGAACCTACTCGAGGGGAGCAGTGTTTTGTTCTGTTGTACAGAGTCACTATGAGTTGGAACCTACTCGAGGGGAGCAAACCTCGTAACAATGCCACAAGAGGAATTCAGAAGAGATCAACTGAGACATGCTTCCCGTCCCCCAGGCACCAGGATGCTACCTTCATGGCAGCAAAATGTATTAAGTCAATGTACCGTAAAGACAGGGAAGGGGTCAATCTCTATGAGTGGGGAAAGGCCTGGTACAAAGCTTGTAGGGTTCCTTATATTGGTAAGGGTAAAAAGTACTCTCCTAGTCAGGAGGGGTAGCTAGGAAATAGCCTTTTGTTTCAGTTTTAGGGTTATACATCAGCAACTGCATGATGGGTTCCCACCTGAAAGATAAGATAAATGGTATCGTGACAGGATTAACACAGGGGATAGGTCATTTCTAGACTATCCTCCTGAGGTGGTACCTGTATATAGCCACATCTCAAACTGCCAGGAGGTCACAACTGCAATTACCCTTCTCAAACATTGATTGTTTAGTGAACACAGGATGAGGTGGTCTGTGGTGGCGATCAAGTTCCCTAGCTACCTTGGTCACTTTCCCCTTGAGGAGACATGGGCCTGAAATCTTGAAGGGAATGTGGGACGTCGACTCGCTCTGGCTACTTCCTGCTGTTTGGGGTTGTAGTCCTGCCTACCCGGCAGACCCATGTTCCTCAAGTACCCTGTCTTGATAACAGTGGGATGCGTGATCTACCTACTGCCTCGCTAGGGGTTATAGGCTGCATATCCTTGTAGGACCATGAGATTCACTAGCAATGGTTGTAGCTCAGAGCCATGTCTTTTATCTTAGAAGCCAAATTCAAGATGTGCTGTATGTTGTCGTGGACCCAGCCAGACTTATTAACATAAAAACAACACTGTTCCTTGAGACACAGGCAGGTGCTGTCCTCAGCTTCTGTTAAAAGGTCAAGGGAATCAATGTGGGACACTATCACCAGCTAAGACCATTGGCAAGTGGACGTGGGTCAGAGGCAAGTTTTCTTGGCACATCATCAAGGGCGAAGAGGTAGCCAAGAAGATTTGAGAAGAGCCCAGAGACATTCTCCAACCTCCTGACACCATACCCAGAGATACGTATCACAAAGGGTCTCCAGGATCCAAATATTTTAATGCTGTTGCAAGTCATAGAGAATAAGAACATCTTTGGTATAGTGATGGAGTACGTAACCGCAGGGGACTTATTGATCATTTATAGACTCATGACTTCATGGGCCAGAAAGAAGCCCCCAAAATATTCTGCCAATTAGTGTTGGCCCTACAGGTTTGTCACACAACTGTGTTACACATGGGGTTATCACACCAGAAACCATGTACTTGGATGAGAGAAGAAACATCAAACTTGCCGACACTGATCTGGGAACTAAATTTACCAAAGGGAGTGAGCTGAGTACTTTCTGTAGCAGTCTCCATTGTTATGATCAGAACTCCTACAGGGAGAGAAGTACTACGGACTCTCTTGGACGTGTGGAGCCTGGAAGTCACCCTATACTTCATGGTAAGTGGATCTCTGCCTTTCCATGGAGAGACTTTAACTGAGCTACCAAAGCATGTACTGGGGGAAGAACATGACATTGCTTTCCATGTGTCTATGCCATGTAAATGCTTGCTAAGCGAAATATTCATTTGTGACACAAGAAAGACAGGCACATCAGAGGACACGCTAGAACAGCCATAGATGAATATGGATAACGAAAAACACAAAAGCTGGATGTGCAGACACTCCCAGGCTATGAGGATCCTCAGTCCATTGAGGCCATGGGGAACATGGGTTACAGGCAGGAACAGATTCAGGACTCTTGAATCAAAAGTACAGTGAGGTCATGGGAACCAATCTGATTCTATGTTCCAACATATCTGAGATAACAGACTCATGCTAGTCCCGTGGAACTAACCCCAGAGCGCAGCATACTGCACTGATAGTCAGGCCTCTTTCTCATCCCATGAGGTATATTCTACCATTCATGCTAAATCCAAATGACGTAGTTACACCGTTCCTGCCATTCCCACCTATAACTTCTATGATGCTCCAAAGAGTCTAGCAGAAAGAAGGGAAGGGGATTCTATGGTATATGCTTCCTCCTCAGCCTCCTCTGCCAAGTCCTTCATGCACCAACAACCCAGGATAGCCTGGGCAGAACCCAACCAAACCTCAGGACTGAGTCCCAAGCTGAGGAAAAATGCAGTGTCACAAGCCAATAGATTCCCTGTGTGTGTTTCCATGGCTGCCTCCTCCACCAAGACCATCAATAAGAATGGTGGAGTCCCAGCGGAAACCAGTTGCCCACGATCCTTATTGATGAGCAGGTCTGGGAGGTACCTGAGCAGACAGTGAACTCAGCCTCTCCCTCTGTCACTGGGAGTCACCCTGTACTTCATGGTAAGTGGATCTCAACCTTTCCATGGAGAAACCTTAACTGAGCTACAAAAGGAGGCACTGGAGAAAGAACACGAAATTCCTTTCTACATGTCCATGCCATGTGAACACTCATGGAAAAAATACTCATCGGTGACCCAGGAGAGAGAGCCACTTCAGAGGACATCCTAAGACATCCAGAGATGAACACTAAGGATGAAGAAAACAGAAGATGTAGGTACAGCCACTCCCAGACTATGAGGACACCTGGTGTATTGAGACCACAGTGGACATGAGTTAGAGACAGGAATAGATTCATTACTCATCCTTGAATCAAAAGCACAGTGACATAATGGGCACCTATCTCATCGTAGTTCACAACACCCATGAAATAGAGTCATGCCGCTACCAAGGATCCCCAGGCTGCAGCACACTGCACTGACAGCCACACTTTTCTCATCCCATGACGGACATCCTTCCACTCGTGCTAAACGCAAACGGGGCTCTTATACCATACCTGCCATTCCCACCTACGACGACTGTTTCTACAATGCTTTGAAGAGTCTAGCTGATAGACAAGGGGGTCTCCATAGTATGTGCTTCTTCCTAAGTCTCCCTGGCAAAGTCCTTCCTGCACTAACATCCCAGGATAGCCTGGACAGAGCTCAACCAAACCTGGGGACTTTGTGGCATGGTGAGAAAAACTGCAGAGCAACAATCTAGTAGACTACACATGTATGTTTCCATGGCTGCCTCCTCCATCCAGATCATCATGAAGAAGGATGGAGTCCCACGGGAATCCAGTATCCCACAGGGAGGGTCACAGCTAAGATCCTGTAATGGTGAGCAGGTGTGGAAAGTACCTGATCAGACTGTGTCCCCAGCCTCTCCCTGAGTCAACTGGGGATTCACCTGCACATCATGCTAAGTGGATCTCTGATTTTTGATGGAAAGACCTTCACTGAGCTGTGAAAACAGGTATAAAAGGTATAATACGATATTCTTTTCCACAGGTCTACACCATGTTAACACTTGCTGAGCCAAATAATCATTTGGATCCAACAAAGAGAGTCACATCAGAGGACAACCTGGAACTTCTATGGATGAAGATGGATGATGAAAAGAAACAAAATATGTATGTGCAGCTACTGCCAGACAATGAATACCCCTAGTACACTGAGCCTGTGTTGAACTTGGCCTATAGGCGGGAAAAGATTCAAGACTCATTCTGGAATCAGAACTACAACGACGTGGTGGTCATCAATCTGATCCTAAGTCATAATCAGCTGAGATATACAGTCATGCCAGTACTGTGGAACCCCAAAGTGCAGCACATGGCACTGATAGCCACGCACTTCTCTCAATCCATAAGAAATATCCTCCTGCCCATTCTAAAGCCAAACAAGTTAGTTACAATGTACCTGCCATTCCCATCAATGACTACAGTTATTTGAACTGTCTAGCTGGTAGAAGAAGCTATACGCTTCTCCTTCAGACTCCGTTACAAAGTCCTTCCCACAACAACTACCCACAACAACTTCCCACAACAACAGAAGAGCCTGGGTAAACCCCAACCAAACTTAGGTATTGTATGCCAAGCTGAAAAATAGTGTGGAGACACAAGCTAGGAGAGTCCTCACATGTGTTTCTGTGGCTGCCTCCTCCATCCAGACCATCAAGAAGAATGGTGGAGTCCCAGTGGAAACCAGTTTCCCACAGAGAGTGTCCCACTAAGAGCCTTCAATGATGAGCAGGTACAGGAGGTGTCTGACTAGACTGTGACCCCAGCTTCTCCCTCTGTCCATAGCCAGCGAACAGCATTGTGCCACTACGAGGTTTTTAAGCTCATGAGAAGATAACTTGATCGTCCATGTGTCAAAAGGAAGGGAAGGTTTGTGACCACAGTGTTGTAGTGAGATACTCAAACTTGAGAGAGAAAGCCACGCTCTCTGAAGTCCACATGTTGTTGTTAGGATCCATTGACTCGGTTCCAGCTCATAGCAACCCTACGCACAACAGAATGAAACGCAGCCCGGTGTGGTGCCATGTCTACCATCGTTCTTATGCTTAAGCCCATCTTTGCAGCCACTGTCAATCTACTTCATCAAGGGTCTTCCTCTTTTTTGCTGACCCTCCACTCTATTAAAAATGATGTCCTTCTCCAGGGACTGAGCCCTCCTGACAACATGTCCAAACTATGTGAGACACAGATTCACCATTTTTTGCTTTCAAAGAGCACTCTGGTTGTACTTGTTCAGAACAGACCTGTTTGTTCTTTCAGCAGTTTGTGGTACACTCAAAAATTCTCCAATATTACAATTAAAAGGCAGCAGTTCTTCTGTCTGCCTTGTTCACTGTCTAGTTTTTACACGCATATGATGCTATTGAAAAAACCACGGCTTGGGTCAGGCACACCTTAGTCATCACGGGGACATCTTTTCAATAACTGAAAGAGGTCCTTTGAGGCAGATTTTTCCAATGCAACGTGTCTTTTCATTTCTTCAGTGCTGCCTCCATGAGCACTGACTGTGGAACCAAGTACAACAGAATCCTTGACAACTCCAATCCTTTCTCCACTTATTACAATGTGCTTACTGGCCCAGTTGTGAGGATTTTTGCTTTCTTGATGTTAAGTTGCAATCCACATTGAAGGCTGTGGTCTTCCATCTTCCTCAGTGTTTCATATCCTCTTCACTCCCAGCAAGTAAGGTGATGTCATCTGCATAACACAAGTTCTTAATCCAATCCTGAAAACTCGTTCTTCATCTAATACAGGTTATGATACCTTATTTTGTCTTCTTGAGGATGAAAGTCACCAGTGCTATGAAGCCCAAGTGGATGATGGGGGATACCTGGCAATCGCTGGATGCCAATGGCCATGAGTGCAATCTCATCGACAAGTACACGTTACTGTGTATGAACGGTGTGCCCGCACAGCAGGACTTTGTTGAGTGGAGGGCAGATGTGTGAACCCTGCTTTGCTGGACTGTCAGTGGGCTCAAGTCCAGTGCCGTCAAGTTGGATCCGACACAGAGCGACCCTATGGGCTACAAGTGAAGAGAATTTCAGGCATCTCTGAGGCCCTCCATAACATGGCCTCAAAAATTTCCAGGGAGCTCACACTTTTAAAGGTGCTAGAAGTTGCCAGGGACAAAAGAGCAGTTCACAGAGTTAAGCTCCCACAGGATCGCGCAGTGTTTCCTTCTGCCGTGCACAGGGTCACCATGAGTTGGAGCTTACCTGACAGCGCCTAATAACATAACAACATGTAACAGGAATTGATGGAATACTAACTGGGATGTTTCAATGAGCGGAAGCAGTTTTGGAAGACCTCACTTGTCTATACCCAGAAGTCTGGAGGACACCTACCTGGCCAATCAACTACAAGTGACCATTTCATGCACCCATTCCAAAGAAATGTGATCCAACACAACATGAAGATTACTGAAGAACACTGTTAGAACTACACGAGTAAAATTCTGCTGAAGATCACTGTGCTGTGATTAATGACTTTTGTCGGAGGCTTTTCTAGCCACGGTCTTGTAAATCCCACCCAGGTGAGTGGGCAGAACAGTGTGACAGGGTAACTGAGGCCCACCAGGAGTATTGGTCAGTTTCTCCTTGAGAGGGAGCCCATTTTAGAACAGAGAGGATGATTCTGCCACCACCAAGGAAGAACGGCTTTGAGCTGACAGTACATTCTTCGGGCCTGGGATCACAGGGTTATAGAGCTTTTGGAAACAGGTGCTAGAGAGAGCCGAGAAGTGGTGGCAAGACAGACCTGGCAACAGGAGACACCATTATCGGTTTCCCAGTCCACAAAGACAGAAAGCTAAGTACTTTTGAGCAGTGGCTGAAAGCCAGGGAGAGCCTGCCTTTGGGAGGTGGGCAGAGTAGTCTGTGTGGAAACATACTATGGAAACCACTTTTGAGTCAACCAGCAGTGGGGAGTGAGACAGAGAGCCTGAGGGCCTCTGTAAAGGGTGACCAAAGCTATCAATAAGCAGTAAGAGAAAAAAGATCCAAGGATTTATAAAATCTTGGGACACTGAGGTAAGTACCAAACGATCATGTAAATTTCCTTGTTTGTCAGAACAAATCACATGGAACCCACTCCAGGCATCCAAAGAAAGTCCCACTTCAACCGCTACATGTCATTCCAATGAGGGCACCAGGCAGCTGTGATCAGGACCAGGGAACTGAACCAACTAACCAAGGAAACTGCATGTGCAAGACCCCATAGTAAGTCCTGCTACTAGTGCCAGAAACCCCTGTGGCAGGAACTATCGAGATCCTGTAACTACTCAGACTCCAAGTGGCCTGGTTCAGGTTTGGGGAGTTCAGGCTAGCAAGTGTAATCTCTTGATGGGCAAAAAGCTGGGCTCCCTTAGCCCTAGGCATGAGGATGTAATCTTCTTGGCCGCCGAGTTTTACTAAATGAAAGTACCTTGCAGAGACGGAATGGGTCAGTGTCCAAGAGTGGAGAAGGATCCAGTACAAAGCCTATACCAACACCAAAACCAAACTCAGTATCGTCAAGTCGACTGCAACTCACAGCAACCCATGTAGGGTTCCCTTTATTGTTGAGGGTAAGGGGTGGTGTCATAGTTGGTAGGGGGAGGTGATGACACAGCCCTACGTTCTGGTTGTAGGTTTACACGTCAGTAAATGCTTTATGGGACCCCTCCTGAAGAATACAGTAATGGTATGGACACGGACAGAAACACAGGCTATGTCATTTCTAGGTCATCCTCCTGAGGCGATACACATGTGTGAGCACGTCACAAACTGCCAGGAGGAACTGTTTCATGGGCAATTACTTATCGGAAGCATTGACTGGGCATTGAGTGACATATGATGAGGTGGTCTGTGGTAGCGATCAGGTTCCCTAGCTTTCCCCCTTGAGGAGACATGGGCCTGAAATCTTGAAAGGAATGTTTGAAGTTGATTTGCTCTGGCCACTTCCTGCTGTTTGAGGTTATGGTACTGTCTACCCCTCAGACTTGTGTTCCTCAAGTGCCTAGGAGAGAAAACATGGAGCCGCCTGATCTCCCACCTGTTTGGCAGGTGGGTACAGGCTGGTATCCTTGTAGGACCAGGAGTTTAACTTGGAGTTGTTTTAGCCTGGAGCCACGTCTGTTATCTTAGAAGCTGGATTCAAGCTGTGCTGTATGTTGTCCTGGACCTGGATAGATTTATGAACATAAAAACAACACTGATCCTTGAGATACAGCAAGCACCTCCTTCTGCTGTTAAAAGGTTGAGACTTTTCTGCTCTGCAGGGCTACTCCCACCAGACAGTCCCCTTCTTTCTGGAGCAGAAGGAGGGCTTTCCACATCCTCTCCACTCATCTCCAAAAAGATGAGCACTTACACTCATCTAAGGCCTTCATTAAAAGTGTAAAAAGACCACGTACAGAGTGGGAAACAAGTTTTGGCTACCACACATATGTCCGTTAGACATATGTCCTCTCTAATCTACAAAATACTGCAGAATAGCAACAAAAAGACAAGCAACCCAGTTAACAAATGGGCAAAGGACATAAACAGGCACTTCACTGCAGAAGGCGTACAGGATGCTAACAGAAAATGCAAAGTCATGGTGAAGAAGCACAGAACGAGGAAAGCAACTACCAGATGGACACGGCAGCAGATGGTTAGAGACAGAATAGAGATGGCACCCAGTCAGAAGGAAGTCACCAACTCGAAGTACCAGAAGATAAGACTTATCCACTGGACGATAAGGGCCAGAACTAAGTCAATAACTTGTTTTACACATTACGATAAAAATTCAGCACTCTGGACTTGGGCTGTGCAATCTCCTCCTGAGAGTCCATGCCCATTAGTCTGCTGATGTGCTCTGACCTGATCCTGGATTTGGTCAGGTTCATCCTCGAAGCCTTGGTTGAAGTCATTGTGGCAGTGTTCTGTTGGTGCTGGAAGCCCTCATGATGTCCTGTCTGAGTACCTCTGAGACACCTTGAAATCACAGAATCCCACTCCTGACTCTGGTGACACCTGCAGAGTGAGAGGACAGCAAATCTTCAAATTCATTAGCGTGAAACCTGCTTTTAGGGAAGCGGAGGTGATGACTTAGTAACACCAAGACTAACCTTGGAGTCTCGGTGCAGCCTGGTCTGAACCTGCATGTGGTTTTTAATTAATGTAACCAATGCAGCCTTTGGGGGCACTTTGGGGTGCTAGCACCTTTCCCTGTCTGTGCTGGAGTGTGTGTGTTTTTAACCAAAATGTAGGAGTTAAGTGTGTTTTTAACCAAGAGATTAAATCAAGCGTAACACTAATGCCAAGCTTCACAGTCATGTATTTCCGCTTGTGGTCCCCGATACTTCCCCAGGTGCTCACGACAGTTACTGTCTCCAAAGCAGAAATGGCACCTAAGATATAACACAGCCCGAGCCACGGGGTGTTCAGAAACCAGTTTTTGTTTTTTCCAAAGCTCAAGGTTCCCAAGGATACCCAGAGGCAGCAGCCTGTGTGAGTAACCCCAACTTTCATGAAGGCCAGAATTCAAGATTCCAGAAGAACTTTGTCTATCTCTTTCACTGTGTCCTCTTTTGGGCCACAGTCTCACTATGGATCTTTGATAAAAATCTGCAGTAAACGGTAATTCAACACTATGTGGTTTGTAAGCTATCAGTTACCTTACAGTGAAGAAGGAAGCAGAATAAAAACACTCAACAATTATATTACATCAACTGCTTGAAATAACCAATAGAGCTATGACCCTACACCCTTTGAATGAGGAAAGAAATCTCAGGAAGCATTTGTTGATGTACGAGCAGTATCAGCACCCGGTTTCCATGTGCCTCGACAGTAACTGCATTCTATCAAACCTCTGATTCATGTGAATACAATACAGCAACATTTATCTATAAACCACTCCGTGACAGAAGAGGAAATCTAATGTTACTCTAACTTGTAAAATCATAGCTCAAACTTCAGACACTTCTGGTTATGATACTTACAACTCTGCTAGGTTTCCCAGTAAGAATTTCTAGTCTGAGAGTTACAAATCTAACCCATTAGTTCAATAATTGAAGAGAAAGAAAAACTGCTTCCTAAATCTAGAAAATATGAGCAGTAAGCCCACAGAAGCCCATGGTATCTGTTCATTTCCTCAGTCACGTGCAGTTACTTCCTGTTCTGCCTGGTCCTACGTCAGCCGTGGTCTTCGAGCCCATCGTTTCCTTTGCACGAGCTTCCAAAATCTCGACTCCGAGTTCTCTTCACGTGTCAAATTCCCTTTTGGTTGAGATACACTGCTCAAACGTTTTCAGAAAATCAGCAAAGTGAAACCTTATCTGTAGATGACAAAACGTAACATGCCCATGATTAATTTATAAAATAAATACTCCTAAGAGTCAAAGACCTGATACAAGTTCATTTCAAGCAAAATACAAAGGCCAAATCAATCTGTCAAAAAAAACTTTACAGAATATTTCTAAACATAACCATATTTTTCAATAAGTTCAGCTAGCATACACAATAATCCTGAGGCAAATACCACACAGCCAGCATACACCATAATCATTTATACATCAAGACTGTCAAGTCTCTAAATACCTAAATAGTATAAACATCAACTCATAGGTAAATAATTCAAATTTCCGGTTAGAACATTTGGTGTGACGAGGCTGAGTTAAAAAACAAATTCTAGTCAGGTTAGCAACTAAGAAATAATAATAAAATTATGACAGAATATTACACATTTGTTAGATAATGTTAGGCAAAACAGAAGGGGAAATTACTACCATACATTTGTAACCCAACAAGAATCAGGCCCTGCTCTTCCTATTTCCCTGTTCCACATGATTTCTTAAGGAAAGCCCTCCAGCATTTTACCTTTATAAAAAGATACCTGGGATTACCCAAGAAGTTTCTGATGTGTCAGGAGTTTACTACAGGCTATCAAGAAACAATACAAAAGTTATTTAACTAAAGATCGTTCAGTAAAAAACCTTAACATTCTCTTCTATTGTTGCAATTCCTGCAGCTTGGTATTTGACTCAGAAGTCTAATTCTAATAAGAAGACAAACATTTGCCTTTAAGGGAGTTTACATAAAGAATAATTAAACCTTTCTTCAGAAATCAGAGAAAACTTTGTTATTTTAATAACACAATTCTTCGTTTTATATTTTATCTACTATCAAAGCTCTTAAAAACCTCACAAATTAAATGGTTCAGCTTTTGTCAGACAAAGGAAACTTTTGATCATATCAAACAAGTATTTCTGAATAAATCTTAAGCGTAGCCCTTTAAATAGCAAAGAAGAATTTACTCACTAACAGAACACATATGTATGAGTACATGTACACACACACAGACACACAAGGTCTGACAATTAAGTTCACAAACTCAACATATAAAAACTGTTACATGTGAAATTTATACGTGAATGTACATTTTCACTCAGTTATGTTAAAAAAAAAAACTGCTACATGTGATATATGTCAAGCAAACCTACAAACTTAATTGTTCTAAGTGCTACATACCTTGCTCCTGAATTATCACTATGGTTACCTTCAAAATACTCCCTTTGGGAGCTATGAACCAACACCAGCGCCTAGTCCATCCTTCAAAGTAACTTTGGAACTCTTTTACTGGAATGGCCGTCGCACACTGTGGCATAGTGGGGCAAGCTCATGAACCTAAATATATAGTTGTCTGAGTGGTTTTTAGCCAGCACACAGATAGTTGTATTGGAACACCCTCCCTGCTCACCTGATCTGGCCCCCAGTGACTTTTTTCCTTACCCACAGATAAAGGAAATATTGAAAGAAGGACATTTTGATGACAATCAGGACATCAAGAACAACACAATGACAGCTCTGATGGCCTTTCCAGAAAAAGAGTTCTAAAACTGCTTTGAAGGGTGGACCAGGCTCTGGCATCGGTGCAGAGCTTCCCAAGGGAGTACTTTGAAGGTGACCGTAGTAATATTTAGCAATGGGTTACAAGGACCAACAACTGAGTCCATGAGGTCATCCCAAAAAAGTGCTCCAAATCTCACTGCTGAATATCACTATCGTTACCTCCAAAGTACAGTTGGGGGTCCCAGCTGAAATTTGGGGTTCCCTTCATGGTCACCAATATGTTTTCATCAGACTGCGAAAAAGAATTTTTTGAGGAGGCTTGTCTGGGCCATGACAGAAATCTTTACTGGAAAATGAAAGCATCTGAAAGTGGGGTAGCAACAGCCTGGATAGCAGTCCTCTAGGTTCTGCCACTAAGTGAGTTTGGGGTTTAGTTCTTATAGGCCATATATGCCCAGGGTATAGCTGGTGCCAGCCAATCAGCGATGGGGCTCTGAAATACTTCCTGTTTTGGCAAGCAGGTACGTATCACCTGGCTGCACCCATATGCAGATTTCAAAAGGATTCTTCCCACAGGGCTTCTGGAATTGGCAGCAGGACTTACTATGTGGTGTCATACTTGGGCAGCTTCCTGCTCCCTTGGTGTGATACCCTGGTCCTGATGGGGCTCTCTGGTGCTTGCATTGGAAGGGCATACAGCAGCCACCTCTGTCTCATCTGCACATGACTGAGTTGGGTCTACACAGACATCTCGGAAAAACCAGAGACAATTGAAGCAACTCATCCCCAGGTATGGGTGGCAAAATTAAGTTGATGATCACTCTGGAATGCTCCAAGGTGTGATCAGGCTGGCCCTTCTCATCCCCAACAGTATAAATTATTAACAGGGTTAACTGGGATTATCAAAACTGTAATTGTGGAAACTGTCAAAATAAGAGGGTAGACTACGGGGGGAGATGCTCCTTGATTAGTCGAGTCCCTGATCCTAAAATTCCTTCAAGGGTTTCCTATGCTGACACCTGTGAGGCTTAGAGCAAGAGAATCAACTTCTCCCAGGTGACATACATCAGAGTTCAGAAAGGATAAAGATGAGGTGATTTTTGGAGAATGTGACAAGATTATAAGGAAACTGCAGGCCACATAAAAGGCTGGTACCTGATTAAGCTGATCCTTTGGACTCTTTGCTCTATTGACGGCCTATGGGAGGGGAGAATTGTCCTCCAAATATGGAAGAACCATGGCTACAAAAGTCAAGGGGTAGATTCTGCTGTCACTGATTACTCATGGGTGGGGCCTTTCTAATCACGGTCTTGTAACTCCCCCTCAGTTGACTTGGCAGGACTGTGAAATGGTGTGTAATTGGGGCCTACCAGGACCGTGTGATGGGTTAGTTGTGGTCGGTTTTGCCTTAAAAGTGTGACAACTGCAGAGCCCAGGAAGAGGGTGGTACTACCACCAAAAAAGAACAAACAGGATCAGAAAGAGCATCCTGTGGGCACAGGATCCCCTGCTGAGAGGCTCCTGGAAGCAGGACACAGAGAGAAAGACAGAACAGTCTGTAACTCTGAAAACTTTAAGAAGCAGGGGCGTAAAAAACCCAGTAGCAGGAGACAGCACAGTGGCCTTCCCAGCCCACAAAGATCAAGCTGAGTGCCCGTGGGCAGAGACTGAGGGCCAAAAAGAAGTGTGTCCATCAGCACAGCTTCAGAGAGACTCTCCTGATGGAAGAGATGAATCCTGAGTGTTCTTTAGCCTGAATAATAACTGTTACGTCACTCAAACACCTGATCACTGTGAATGTGGTCTGTCAGTTCTTTGTGGCAACTGCAATGAAAGACTTAACTTAGCTGTCAAGGCTGTGGGAGGGATGACAGCTGTGAGAATTGGTAAGACAGCAGAGAAAAGGGTCATATCTGACCCTGCCTCATAAGACTGAACCAGCCTTGGGATGTTGATCTCGATCCTCCTTACCCTCATGAGGTTGGTGGAGGTCAGACACTGCTCCCGTGTCATTTCACAATCACTGAAAAGTGACTGCACCAGCATATCGACGGAATGGCCAGAAATTCACTCAGAACAGGATGCAGAATAAACGATACCACTGCTGATGTTAGAGAATCCTGGCTGAAACCAGAGAAGACCAGGAAGTTGTTTACCTGTGTTTCACCAACCATGCAAAGACAGCTATGTGGATGGTAACAAATTATGCCTAACACTGCCAAGAATGGGAATTCCAGAACACTTAACTGTGTTCATAAGAAACCTTTAAAAAGACCTAGAGGCAGACACTCAAACAGAACAATGGGATACCACACGGTATCAGGCCCGGAAAACCATGTGTCTCAGACTTGTACCCTTTCACTAATCTGAGCTGTACACTGAGGAAATAATCCAAGAAGCTGAGCTATCTGAAGAAGAACACAGCACCAGATTTGGAGGCAGGCTCATTAACAACCCGTGATGCACCAACGACACAGCCGATCTGGGGCAAAGAGAGGAGGACTTGGAGCACATACTGATGAACAGGAAAGATGACAACGAGAAAACAGAAGCCCTGACAACTGGACCAGTAAGCAACACTTATGATGAATGGACAAACTACTCAAGTTGTCGAGCATTTGCTTGCATCCACAAACAATGTCCAAGGAAGCATCACTCAAGAAATCAAAGGATGTATCGCATTCATCAAACCTGCTGCAAAAGATTTCTGTCAAGTGTGAAAAGGAAAGATATCACTGCAGGCACTAAGGCATGTCTGACTCAAGTCCCAGTGTTTACAGTCACCTGATATTCATGGGAAAGCTGGACAATCAATAAGGACAACCCAAGAATAACTGATGCCTTTGAATTTTGTTGTGGCCTTAGTATACTGCATGCAGCATGGACTGCCAGAGTAACAAATAAATCTCTCTTGAAAAGAAAACAGCCAAAATGTTCATTAGAAATCGCACACACCTTGGACATGTAATGAGAATGGACCAGTCCCTGAAATAGGACACTATGCTTTTGTCAGAGGGTCTGCGAAAAACAGGAAGGCCCTCGGCAAGAGGGACACAGTGGCTGCAAAAATAGGACTGGGAGTAGGACCATGCTGTTGTGCAAAGACTTGCTAGGAGCCAGAATGGATTCGACGGCACCTAACAACAACAACTCCTGGAAATGACTTTTAAGGAAGACCTTGTTATCTGGCTGTGCATGCAGACGACTGAACTGACTTGTAGAATACCTTCCACTGCACTGTGCTTTCCTGTTCCAAAAGATGACTCAGTAGTGTCCACGCATATTTATCACACATTCCCACAGTACACTGGGCTTATGAAATTGCATGTTTTCATTTCCCCCATGTGGACACTGGGGAAAGTATTCAGTCTCACATCAGTAACTACAAAGATCTTGTAGGCTCTATGGACATGCTAACCCCAAACCCAATGAAAACTACTGCCATCAAGTTGATTCCAACTCACAGGGACCCCACAGACAGAGTAGAGCTGTCCCATAGGGTTTCCAAGAGTCAGCTGGTGGATTCAAAATACCGACCCTGTGGTGAGCAGTTACGCTCTTAACCACTTCAGCATCAAGGCCCCATACGCAAACTAATCTTTAAGACAAAGTTATTTGAAAACTTGCTATAATTCTGTGGTAATAAAGAAAATGCTGCATTGACATAAAGTTAATCAAGTAAAGGATCCTTTAATAACGAGGTCCCGTTTGGACACCTCACAGAGGCTGTATTTGTAAAGCTACAACACCCACATTTACCATGTTTTTTGATTAGTCTTGACAAATAGCCATGAAACGTTACATGACCCCAAAACATGTAGAAATTAAAGATTATTATAAAAATGGGTGTTCAGTTTGCCACGTACCCTATGTCTTACGTGAAATTTATGATGTACATAATTTTCCCCAGTGTGAATAATTCGATGTTTAATCAAAAAATTGAGACAACCGGGTTTGCTGCCAATCAAACCGCCTGTGCATCAAGGAACCACACGTTCCAACGAAGACATCACCACTGTCCGTCAGAGCGTATGCAGGAATCCATCCCAGTCAATTGCTCACTGAGCACAAGAACAGGGTCCTTCAATGACCACAGTTGAGCCGATTTTGCTGGGACAAGGTAGGGAGGAGATTCCAGGTGGTACCTGCCCACCATGTACCACCAGCTCTTACAAGGTCAGGGTCTTCAAAAGTGGTGGAAGCCACAGCCAAAGTAACTAGGTACCAAGCAGGGGCTCCACGCCCTCAGTGGCTTCCCTGAGGAGTCCCCATGGGGCCTGGTGCAGTGGACAGGACATGTAGGAGGGCTGGAAGAGGAACACTTACTCCTGGGATCAGGGGCTCAGGTTGGCAGGTGTTAGGGGGAGGGATTTCAGGTCAGAGGAACCAGAGCTCTCTGCCCATTTCTGAACTAGGTTGTTTTGTCCTTTTTGTTGGTGACTTTCAGGAGCTCTCTGGATATTCACTTTGGATACTGAACCCTTATCCCACAAACAGTTTCCAAATATCTTCTCCCACTCAGCAAGTTTTGATAGTGTTCTCTGAGGCACAGACATAATCATTTTGTTGAAGTTCCCCTTAGACCTGTGTTTTCTGTGTTACTCATTTCTTGCTGTCTCTAAGAATCTACCTATGAATCAGGCACTAAAAACCCTAGGGAGCACAGGTGTCTCTGACACACACAGGGTCACTATGGTCAGAATGTCCTGGATGGTGACTGGTTTCTTTTCTCACCTTCTCTCTGCTCCGTGTGTCCTCTCTCCCACTAAAGGTAAGTCTGTGTGACTCACTACAATTCCAGGTGGTGGGAGTAGGAGCATATAATGTCATGGCCAAAAAAGCTGTGAATTCTCTGCCTTGTTGTCAGTAGCTGTATTGTGGGTTCAGCCCACCATTGTGTATCTGTTAAGGTGACACAAGTTTCTGGATGTTGTCGATGTCAACAGTTAAGGAGCAAGGGTCATCTCTGAGTGTGAGGTTTATGGAGGAAGCTGGCCAGGAGAGGGCATGGACCATGTACTGAAGTTAGGATGCCAGAGCAAGTTAAACAGAGTTAGTGGATTGATGTACTTTTAGAGTAGATGTCAACTGTATTATATACTTTATTGTTTTCTGTCTCTGATTCCTGTTTTCGGTAGGGGACCACCTGCTCTATCATCCCTGAGCTAGGAGAAATTCTTATACCACAACCATTACAGGAAATATAATGTGCATCATCTGCAATCAGTCTGATGAAAAAGGACAAGTACTGTATGAGATCACTACCATAAGGACTTCAGAAAAGGTTAAAGCACAGAAGATAATAATCTTTGATGGTTACAAGGGTGGGGCGGGAAGGAAAGGGGTATTCATAGATTAGACAGCAGACAGGAATTAGGTTAGGTAAAGGGAATGACAGGATACAGTGGAACGGAGGTTAGCACAACTGGATCATACCAAAACCTAAAAGGTTTTCAAAATGAAACCCAATGTTTTGAAGGACAGAGCAGCAGGAACAGCAACCTGGGGACCACAGTTTCTGGGGATATCTAGGCTAATTAGCACAATTAAGCTGTTTCAAGAAAATGTTCTGCATACCAGTTTGGTGACTGGCATCTGGCCTCTTCAAAACTACCAAGTGTCCATCTAGGTGGCATCAACTGGTCCAATCCACCTGGAGCAGTGGTGAATAAAGGACATCAAAGAAAAGCAGAAAACACAAACCCAGCATACAGAAGGGAAGACGTGATCCAGAGACTTCAACAGCATGAGAGAGGAGAACTGGATGGTACAGGGCCACCACCAGTGGCTGCGCTGACATGGAACACAAGGTAAAGTCCCTGATGTAGCAGGAGGAAGACGGGTGTGCAAATAAGAACTCTACTAAAACACCACATGCTATCAAAAAGTCTACATTTGATGGTCTGTCAGACAGAGGGTTCACTCAAGATATGGCCCCTACACTCTCTGTTAGCGCAGAGCCAAGAGACGACCAAAGACAACTCTTCAGACAAACACTGGACTGTAAGACACACAGTGATGCTGGCAAAGAGGGTGCGTCTTGGCTTAAACATACACACAAGGCTGGCTGAGCAGTTCCTCTCCAGAGGTGAGAGGACAGTGCAGGCGGACAGGAGTTAGTTGAATGGATATGGGAAATACAGGCTGGAAAGAAAGAGTGTGCTGTCACAGGGTGGTGGGGGTGAGAGCGGTTAGGCTTGCCCAGTAATGTGTGCTTGGGGTTTTACATGGCACATTGATTTGGATTGTATACTTTTACTTACAGGACAATAAGAGAGTTAAAAAGAGAGAGACAGAGTCAATACCAAAGCAGAGAGATCATACAAGCAATAACAAAGAACAGCCAGGAGCAGAGAACCGTCCTCAGAACCTGGGATCTTAGCACTAAGGATCCCGTGGAAATGCGAGACAGAAAGATCAGGAAGTTTGGGCAGAGAAACAACAGTAGGAGACCGTTGCGGGCTCTCTGGCCCAGAGAGGAAGAAAGCTTGCTGCTGGAGTAGGGCGCCTCTGGCAATCATCAGCACCTAAGTTCTGTGTGGGAGGCAATGAATTACTGAAACCAGTAGAGGAAGTACAGAGTGCCGCGAACGGACAGGTGGTGTCAGAACTGGCCAAGATGGATGAGAGAAGAGACAAATCTGAATTCTGCCTCACAGTCATGTTCTGAACCACTAACATCTATTTGATCACATCCATTACTTTCCTGATCCACAACCAAACTGTATCTAAGCCTCCTCACATTCTTCCTGACTTTCTTCCTAACAAGCACCCACCTGATGTCCTTCATTCACTGTTGACATCTCCAAAAATCTATCTGGAGCCCAGGAACTGGAGTGTTCTATTTTAAATCTCAGATACACTCTGCCCTATCTCTGCTGAATACCCAACAGTGCCTGTCTACTGGCCTTCAAAAAACGCAGAGTCGTCAGCCCAGTTCTAAAGGACCTGCCTGCCATGGCCTCCTCCAACGAGGCTCACACCACCCCCAAATCCCAACGCATGGTTTCTTTTTGCTGCTTCGGTAATCCCTGACTTTCATTAAGGAATGCAGATACTGAGTGCTCTGCTCCCTCAGGGATTTACACACTAATATTTCCCAAATGATTCTTTCCACCCTGATCCATCTCAGATGTCATCAGCTCTACTCAACCATGTATGGAGCTGAGTCTAACTAATTTTTTGACTCTTTCCTTAAATAATCTGCAATCTATCCTGACTCTCAGGATAGGTCCTTTTAGTAAAGCTATTAGATGTCCCTGGTTTTTCATTATTTATTTAAAACTGTCTTCCATGTGAGACTGTAAACCTATGGGCAGACTCTCTCTGTATTGTTTTCTTGTTCTTTCTGGCCTGTGTCACTGATCGTTAAGGACACACACAGATTATCACCTGCTGTATGTACTCTTAGGAAACCCTGCTGGCACAGTGCTTCAGTGCTACATCAACTAACCAAAAAGTTGGCAGGTCAATCCCACCAGGTGCTCCTTGGAAACTTTATGGAGCCATTCGACCCTGGTCTACAGGGTCACTATGAGACAGCATTGACTCGATGGCAATAAGTTCAGGCTCTTTGGGCATACACTCTTGAGCAGTACTATGCAAATGGAAGTTTCACTGAAGGCACATAGGTTCTCTTTCTCAACAGTGCACAAAGGTAGACACTTGCCCTATGTGGCTACCAAGCACTTGAACTCCACTCGTTCTTCTGAATCAAAAGGGTGTGAAAGTTGCCATCATCACAACGGAGAACTTGAGAGCTTGGTTCCTGCAAACCTGTAACACAGGATATACAGAGCTTGGAAAGGGAACACTCAGTCCAGCTGGGTTGTGTTTACATTATGAAAGTCTACCTCAACTGGCAGGAGGGGCACTATCAGAGAAGGTGACATCTGAAGTGAGTCCATGAGATGCCTAAGGTTACAATGTTTTCTTCAATCAGAGGAAATACCTAGTGCAAAGGGTGAAAGGCAAAGAAAATCTTCACCTCAGTGAAAAGTCTTAAAAAGTGTACTGTGCCTCATGACACGGGGCCTCTGGATTTCACCCCAAACAGCATTTCTACCAGCATTTTACCAAGCATCAGTTTCCTTTACAGAGATAGATACCTTAAGGAGGAAAGAGCCTCTCTTCTTCCCAAGATCCCAGTTGGACTGCAGATATTATTTAGAGGAGGAACAATCAGCTAATACTCCACAACACATCTTCTGGATCCAGTCTCAAGGTGTTCTTAGGGTGGGGTAGAGCCACAGAGAGACCAAGTGGGATGCTGCTCCCAAAACACCTAAAGTGTGGAAGCGGTTTTAGAATTTGGTAATGCTTACAGCCTGGGAGACTTTGTGTGTGCCTAACAGGAAAAGCCTAGATTGTCAAAGACAAAGCTGACGAGGCTCCAAAGGAAGTCAGGACGGCCATACGTCAGTTCTCTCTCAGTTGTAGAGAACACACAGGATGCCAGCAAGAGAACGCTGCCAGAAAGATGCATGTTAAATGGGCTTCTGGTGAGGCTTTAAAAGAAGATGACAAACACAGGGTTGGTCAGTGGAAGAAAGAAGATGCTTTTTACACACGAAGAACTCGTCTGAATTACCTTCCAAAGTTTGGTGGCAGGCAGACTTTTAAGTGATGGATTTCCATAATTAGCTGAGGAGGTTTCTCAGGAAGATCATAAAAGTGCAGCATGGGATCTCCTTGATGCCTAGAGTGAAAAAGTAAGGAGAAAGAAATGGACTTAAAAATGAACTGTGCAAAATTAAAACAAAACTTAAAGACATGGAAACTTCTGCTATACAAAGGACATGTAGTCTAGAATTTTCACCAAGCATACGGCTGCACCATCTTTTGTAAAAGAGATTAAGCCAGTCACTGATGACTCTAACCAACTACCAGAGCAGCAAAGTCATCAGATAAGGCAGAAGGGGACAGAGAAGGAACAAATGGAAACAACACTGTCTGCCTCTTTGAGTTGCATAGACAGCGAACTGGTCAAAGGAGCTACAACTCTTGACTTTCAAGAAAAGCACAGGGCCATGCTTGGAGCATTCCAAACATCAGCAGACATGCTGGAAGGAGCACGGGAAACAGGCAGGGCCACCTCAGCTTCACAGTATAGAGTTGCAGCCTTTGTTATAGTTACCTAGTGCAGCTTTAATGAAAATACCACAAGCAGATGGCTTTAAAAAAGAATTTTGCTTTAGATTTTTATTATGATTAAGTACACAATCCCAGTCAATTTTGCACACCCGCCTCTGTACAACTCTATCTGCTCTGCCTACCCTGTGACAGCACACTCCTCCTTCTCACTCTTTACTACTAGTATTCTCCCAGTGAGCACCTGTCCCCTCCTCTCCACCTTTTCCTCTCTCCTCTACAAAGAAATCGGCAGTGCAGCCTTCTAGAAATGGGTAACACCATAAAGTGCACACACCACATGCTCACTCTGTGTCCCCAAATCCAGTCCATTCTTAGTCTGAAGTGTTGACCTCAGTGCTGGTCTCAGGTCTGAGGCAGCAGCAAGTCTAGGGACCATGTTTCCAGGGGACCCTCCAGGTTTTCAGACCATCTCTTCTGGTGTTTTAGTAGAGCTCTTCAACTGCACATCTCTTTTTCTCCTTTAGGTCAGGGACTCTATATCGTGTTTCCTATCAAGAAAAATTTTATTGGTCACATCCAGTAAGTTAAAAGATCAAATTCATGGTGACAGCTCCTGTGGGAGGCTTTCTCTGCAGGCACTGGAGGAAGCTCCTCGTCCTCAATGTCCCCCTGGACTGGAGGCTTCTGAGGCACAGGGACCCTGGGCTTTTCCAAAGGATGCGCTCAGCTCCTGCCACTGCTTTTTGGTGGCATGAGGTCCTCAAATCTTAGCTTGCCTTCCTTCCTGTTATGTTCCAAGAGGCCACATCAAGCCACAAGACAATCCCACACATTAAGTTCTGCCCCACCAACTCAACTGTAGCCCATCCATCCTAATTAACATCAGAGAGACAGGGTCTACAACAGGAAAGACATTACACAATACCGGGAATCATGGCCTAGCTAAATGGCTACACAGATTTCGGGAGGAACACAATTCAATCCATGACAGCCTTCTAGGTTTTAAAGAGTCAGATCTTCATCCACTCAGTTCTGGGGGATGGGATCACTGCCCAAAGCTGAGGTGACAAGCTGCCATGCCCAGAGGGCCTTCTGGAGCTCAAGGCATGAAGCTGCCACTGACATGGACCAGGAGAATAGGATCCCTCAAACCAAGGGGCTTCAGGTGCCATCCTAGTGGGCCTGGAAGGTGCAGCTGAATCCCAGAGCCTAGGGTCCTCCACGGAGAATCCAGAGAGCATGTCCCACACTGCCAGAGTCCACAAGACAGGAATAATTTCCAGATGGTACCAAAAAGCACAGGATTATTTCATAGCTTCGACAGCTAACATAAATTGTTCTGCTGGATTTTGAACTTGCTTGGTGCCCGCTATCCTTTTTTTTCCTTCAATTTCCCCCATTTGGAAGGGAAATGTTTACCTTGTGCCTGTGGCACCACTGTACTTCAGAAACAGTCTTTTAGATTCCATAGGCCTACAGATTCAGAATTTGGCACCTGATAAAATAGTCCTAAAGTCTCAATTATGTTTGATAGACATGATTCAGAAGATGCGATTCTGGTCTTGGAATTGATTTAAGATGACTCAGATAATGTGATGGGGTGATTCTGTTTTGTATGTTTCAAGGACATGAATTTGGAGGCCAATGTGTGGAAGCAAACACTGATGGCATAGTGGTTAAGCGCTATGGCTGCTAACCAAACACTGAGCAGTTGAAATGCACCAGGCACTCCTCATAAGCTCTACAGGTCAGTTCTACTCTGCCCTATAGGGTCACTATGTGTTGGAATTGACTCCATGGCAGAGGTTTTGTAAGAGTGGAATCTTATGGACTGAATGTGTTGCCCCCAAATCTGTGTTGTCAATCCTAGCCTCTATGCTATGGTTATAAGCCTATCTGGGAATGGGTGGTCTTAGTTATGTGAATGATGCAGGATTAGTGTAGGGCATTATCCTGAGTCAATCTTTTTTGAGATATTAAAGGGATTAAATGAGCCAGCCAGAAATCAGAAATGGGGAAACGAGGTACCAAGCCACGTGAAGATCACCCAAGGACAGAAGTTCAAAGAAACAAAGACCAGAGCATGCACGTAGTCTTCTCCTAGAGCACCCATCAAAACTCAGACTTGAGTTGCCTAAATGGTAAGAAAAGAAATGTGTTTGTTCAAGCAACCCAGTTTGCTCTGTCTGTCACAGCAGTACTAGAGAACTAAAGGGACCCTAGTGGCACAGTGGGTAAGGGCTCAGCTGCCAATCATAAAGTCAGCAGTTCAAATTCACCAGCAGCTCCTTGGCAACCCTACGGAGCAGTTCTACTCTGTCTTACAGAATCCCTACAAGATGGTAGCTACTCAAGGGCACTCAACAAGGACAACTAACTGAATAAAATACTTTTGTAGCAAGGTTCACAGGAGTACTATTCAGAAGGGCTGAACAGTGGAAATAACTCAAATTCCCATCTGCAGATGCATGGATAAACAGTAAGTCCATATAATGGAGTACTATCCAGTCATAAAAAGAAATGAAGTTTTCATAAATGCTACAACATGAACCTTGAAAATACTAAATGAAATGAGTCAGACACAAAAGGACAAATATTTTATGAACTTACTTGCATGAAATACCTAGAATAGGCAAGTGTATAGAGACTGAAGTTTATTAGTGGACAAACCAAACCCACTGCCGTCGAGTCAGGTCTGATTCATAGCGACCCTATAGATCAGAGCACAACTGTCCCCCGGAGTTTCCAAGGAGCGCCTGGTGGATGTGATCTGCCGACCTCTTGGTTAGCAGATGTAGCACATGACACCACCAGGGTTTCTTTATTTTAGTAGTTACCGGGGGCTAAATGGAGGGAGGAAGTGGAGTTATAGCTGCAGCAGAAACCGGTTTCTGCTGAGGGTGATGGAAAAGTCTGGACACTGGTAGTGGCGATGGTTGTACACACAGCCAGAGTTAATGTTACTAAACAGGGAAAAAAACTTAAAAAGGAAAAAAATGTTACATTTATTTTACCAAACACATACAAATGCAAATTAGAGTGACATGAACATTAAGACACGATCAAATAAATAAATAAAGCAACTTAGTGTCTTGGACTCAGTGTGTTAAGCAAAATGGGGAGAATTTAGATACTACGGCAACAAAGAGAGGAAACTGGGTATTTCCAGATTTTCATGCCCACCTTAGGCTGTACTCACCTATGAGAAACTATAGCGTGCAAATGCACTCCACAAGGTCATCAAACCTTGGTCACCTTCTTAATGTGAAAAAAAGAACTACTTCTAGGGTAAGAAAAAAAACCCAAAAACCTGAGAGTTGTAATTTTACACAGGTTAAAACAAAAAAGAGACTACGTTAACGGCATTTGAGTTAGCAATCATTTCACAAACTTGACACTTAAGACACTTCACCCATTTGAAATAAAATATATAGTTGCTCCTGGACCTTCTGGTGTTAGTTACCGTGGAGCGGATTTCAACTGATGGTCACTGCATGTGTGCAGAGGACAACTTCTCCACATGGTTTTCAAGGCTGGGACCTTTGGTAACAGATCATCAGGCTTCTCTTCCAAGACATAGCTGGGTGGGTTTGAAGTCATGACCTTTCAGCTAGTAATCTTAACCATTTACGCCTTCCAGGGACTCCCTACTTGGCTTTTTATGATCTATATTTTCTCCTATTTTCTTATACTTACATTCCATAGATTGGAGAAATGTGTTTAGGACCTTCATTCTACATTACATTTAGTTTCAAGGGAAACATATTCTCTAGTCATACTACAGATGCCACACATTCTTTACTCAATTTAAGTGTTACTTCTTTATGTTCAAAACTCTAAATTACAATTCTCTAGAAGTTGCACATTTCCCATTTATTTAAGGAAGGACTGTGTAAAATAATTATTACAAATGATGAGGTAACATTTGCAGTGATGCGGCATGGCTGCCAAAGAATAAGTGAATCCGTCTCAGAAGTAAACCTGAATGCTCCCTAGATGCAAAGATGACAAGACTGTATCTCACATAGTTTGGCCATGTTATCATGAGGGATGAGTCCCTACAGAAGACCATCATGCTTGGTAAACTACAGAGAGATGGCTTGATACAATAACTACAATTAATGCAAGCATAAAAAAATGATTTGATAAAGCCACAGGCCAGTCAACATCTTGTCCTATTGTACACGGGGTCACTAGGGGTTGTAACTCAAGAGACAGTAATGTAATAATGTGTGACTGACCCTCGAGGATCTACTCAAGTATTGTGATTTGTTCTGAGGTTGAACCACTGACCTTTCAATCAGCAGCTGAGTGCATCACCATAGCGCACCACCAACAGTCCTCTTTATAACATACGCCTCCCATTTGGCCTTCATTGTTACATTCACTATTATGAACCTGGCAATATGACTGCCTTTGGCTCCAAGAAGCCTTCAACCTCATAGCAAAAACTATGGCTGAATCACCTGGATCTAAGCTGGCTCAGATCCTGTCTCAGCTAACCACTACATTCTCTGACAATCACTGGGTGTTTGATCTTGATAAATCCCTCATCGGCCACATTACACTGTATCTGCAGACCACGTAGGAATGGCCATATTGTTTGTCACATAATCATGATGAAAATGTGTGCTTTATACTCACAGAAATGCTAGGAAACGTGCCTGTCATTTGCCTCCTGACTTTGGGATAAATTTGAGACAGATATGGGGAAAGATGTAGCAGTCGGCTTCCAGAAAGATTACAGCCTTCCAAACCCTATGGGCAGGCCACACGGTCGCTACGAATCCAACCTGACTTCAGGGCAATCTTTTTATAAAATGTTTCTAAATCCACTTACTAATTTTCAACTCATGGTTTAAATTCATATCTTAAACTCCTATAGCCATTGAAAAAAACAGATATATACAAACCTCATCATCATCTTATTTTGTGTATGAACAGCAACACTCAGAGCGCTACCGCACACCAGACAGGGTGGGCGCAGGGTATTCAGAGTCCGGCCAACCAGCCTGAGCTTCCCGACTGTGTTTTTCAAATAACGTCCAAGTTGATTCTACTGACCCGAAAAACCACTTTTCCTGAGCGACAGTCCCATGAGTTTACGCGTTACTGCACCCAGAGACACTGCACCACCCACCTACCACGCATCCAGCCTGTGGTAGTTAAGACAGCGAGTGTGCCCAGTAGCCTGGGAGCCACAAGGCGGCCGTTGAAGAAAGACGTTGGAGGGAGCTCCCCCAATGGAACACGCACCCTCCAGACACCTTTTCCCCTCTACACAGTCCAGCTAATGGCACGGCCCATGGCTCTCGAAGGGCAGAGAAACCAGTAATGTGTAAGACAGCAGGAGCACAGCCTTCAGCTCCGTGGGCTGTACTTGCTTCTGGACCAAGCAAAACACACACAGACCCAAAACCTCCCTCACACAAAATCTGCGGCTACATCCAGCATGGCTGCCGGGCCGCAGATTAGCCCTTCCGCTTCCGGTTTTTGGCAATCCTGTCCTGCAACCTCATGGGCTCAGGACCCAGGCACAGAGGGCTCCACCTAGTGGCCGTGGAGTTCAGTGCCTTTCCCTTGGACTAAGGATCCACCTGCTGATGGCTTGACTGCCTCTGGAAACAAAAGCCTGAGTGTTCTGAAATGCCCACAACTTAAAGACAATTCAGAAGGCAAAGATTTCTAATATGCCCGGGTAGCAAAGGAAGATGTATTTGCATACTTCTCCATTTGACAGTTAATATCTACCCCTCATATATATATTGCCAGTTTTTAAAATTGTTCTAAGTGCCTCCTTTGGCTTCTCTTTCATGGTTTGTCTTCTCTTGCATACCAGGTGTCTTTCCTTAGGAACAGGCCACTTACTCTGCAAACCCAGTCTGAATGCTGCAAGAGCTGAGGACAACTAAGATGGGTAATTTCCAGGACGAGAGGCAGGTAAGCACTGTTCTTTCTGAGATTAGAATTGCCACCCCTGCTCTTCTTTGTTCATTGTTAGCTTGATATATATTCTTCCATCCTTTAATTTTCAGTTTGTTCCTGTCTTTAGGTCTCAAGTGAGTTTCTTGTAGACAACATATGGATGGGTTGTGTCTTTTGATCCAAGATGACACTCGGTGTCTCTTTACTGGAGCATTCAGTCCATTCACATTCAATGTAATTATTGATAGGTATGTGTTCACTGCTGCCATTGTGATATGTTTATTTTTATGTCGATGTTTTCTCTGTTGTTCTTATTAGTCTGTTCTGGGACACTCTTTTGTGAGTTGATTTTTCACCTTTTTCAGAGCTGGTTTTATAGTTGTTGAGACTCGTGTGTTAGATTTCTTGAAATGGTAGGATACATCTTTGTTGTGCTTTACAGCTGCCTCTATGAACCCCCTTAATAAACTATTTATAAACCCAATTTTAATTACTACCAGTCTGGTCATCTTCCTCTCCATCTGGAAGGACTATAACGACTGTAGTACATCCCTCTTTTTATTATGATGACACCATAGTTTTCAGGATGATCACTAGATTGCTTCTTTCCAAATCAAAGCTGTGATTTACTTTGGAGCCTTCCCTAAATGAGTAGAGTATTGAGTAGTGTGTCGTTCTAAAATATAAAGTTAATGGTTTCGTTCTTCTAAGCCAAAGCCAAGAACTTCTTTCAGCATTTCTTGTACTTTGGGTTTGGTTTTTACAAAGTCTCTTGAGTTTCTGTTTATCTGGGAATGTCTTAATTTCATTTTCGTATTTGAAAGATAGTTTTGCAGGATATATAATTCTTGGTTGGAAGTTCTTCTCCTTCAAGACTTTGAATGTGTCATGCCACTGTCTCCATGCCAGCATGGTTTCTGCTGAGAAATCTGACGAGAGCCTACAGGGTTTCCCTCTGAATGTTAGCTTTGCCTTGAGTCTTGCTGCCTTTAAGAGTTGCTGCTTATGTTTCATTTTGTTAAGCTTGATTATAATATGTCTTGGAGTCTTTCTTTTGAGATCTATATTGGGTGGCGTACGATATGCATCTGAGATGTCTATATTCTCTTCCTTCATGATTTCTGGGAAGTTTTCTTTCAGCAACTCAGCAACAATACTCTCTGTGTTCTCAGATGTCTCACCCTGTTCACGGACTCCAATTAATCGAAGGTTGTTCCTCTTAATAGAGTCCCACATGCTTCTTAATGTTTCTTCATTTTTCTTGTTTCTTTTTTCTGATTTCTGCTCATAGACGGTGGCATCAGTAGCTCTGTCTTCCAAGTCAGAAATTCTTTTTTCCATTTGTTCCATTCTGTTTTCTTGGCTTTGCATGGAAGTTTCTATGTCTTTGATTTTCTTCTTGATCTGCTGGATTTCCGAGTACTGGTGTTCCATCAGATCGAACAACTTGCTTAATTTTTCATTTTGTTCTGCTGCATTTTGCATAAGGTCTAGAAGGGCTCTGTATATAATCAATTTGTATTCACTTCCTGATGCTTTCATAAAAGTTTCTTCATCTGGAAAACCCCTTGGTTGCTTTGTTTGGGAGCCTTCTGAAGCCATGAGTGATTGCTTGTATGCCACAATTGTCTGTTGCTTTTTGGGTCCCATGTGAGTATATAGAGGCTGGAAGAGGTACTGTGAGGATAGATTGCAGATGTTTCTCTAGGCTGTCTTCAAATGTAAAGCAAACGGTATCTGACCAGTTCACAAGTCAGTTAGGTTTTCAGGTGTAGAGGTCCCTCTTCTCATCCGACAAAGTAAGCACCACTGCATCCAACCCCAGATGATAACAAACTAGCTCCGAATACAGCAATGCTACTGCTCTGTTGGCCTCTACTGACAGGGCCTAGCCTTATCCAACACTGCGTCAAGTACTGGTTTTGTGATAGAAAAGCGCTCTCCTGTGGGCAGGGTCTGGCTCCCAAGCTAAGAATTAGGTCCAGCTGTGGCCACCATACCCAGGATGGCGTCCTCCACACAGGCAGCAGACAGAGGGGCTAAAGGTGCCGAGAGGTAGTCATTCCTCTCCTTCTGTTGCAGGGCCCCCAACGTAGGCAGCACTGTGCAAAATCACTACTTTTCTGATGGAGAAGCACTGTCCCGTTTGCAGGCGCTGGCTCCCAGGCTAAGAACGAGGTCCCGCTAAAATCTCGGTACCAACATGGCGTCCCGCACCCTGACCGGGGAGCTCCGCACAAACCCGCTGAGGCAGCTACAATACGAAAGGCTCAAAGTGTCTAGATTAACAGAGTCCCGAGCCTGGCTCTCAGAACATGGGAATTTCGCCTGCCTATGCCCCCAGCAGCGTGTCTGAGTCAAGTCGCTGGGCAAGACCCAGCTCCGCCCGCCAGCCGAGACCGAGGAAAAAAAAGTCAAAATGGTGCATTTACCTTCCGTCCGTGAGAGGCGAGGCTAGCAGGGAGCGGGAGTCAGCGAAAGAGAGGAGGTTTTTCGCTGAGTGGTATGAAGTCCCAATTAACAGCTCTGTGCCGTGTCCTGAGGCTGATTAGGTGCTCAGAAGGCTCTGTTTGATTGTCAATTCAGGTCTTGGTTTCCAGAGGGATAGAAGGAGACGTGGGCTTAGTCGGCCATCTTGACTCCGACCCCCAGCACTGTTCTTTCTAATGGTAAAAGGTGAAGTTCTTTTGAAAATGACTACTACAAACAAATTTTCCTTTTTTCTCAGGTACACACATGTATAACAAGTTCATAATGTGCATTCATCTGAAGTGGTCAACGCCTCAGTCTTGACATTTGGATACATACTTACATAACCTCATCTAACATCAAGGGCCCATTTTGCGGGAACTTGCATAAAATGGGAATTCCAGAACAATTGTGCTCTTAAGGAATCTGGATATGGATCAAGAGGCAGTCATGCAGACACAACAAGGGGACACTGCATGGTTCAAAGTCAGGAAAGATGTGTGTCAGAGTTGTATGTTTTCATCATACCTTTTTAATGTGTATATCTAGCAAATAATCTGAGAAGCTGGTTTCAACAAAGAAGAACAAGGGATCAGGACTGGACGACGACTCACTAACCTTCATTACACAGGCAACCACCTTATTTGCTGGAAGTGAAGAAGATTTGAAGTACTCACTGATGAAGAACAAGGACCACAGCCTTCAGGATGGATTGCACCTGGTCACAGATTGACTGTGTTCCCTCAACAATCTGTGGCAGTTTGGCTGTGCCATAACTCCTGGTATTGTGTGATCTGCCTCCATGTTCCTGCCTCTATGATATTCATAAGGGTGGATGGGGAGCAGCTGTGTTAGCAGAGCAAGATTCAATGTGTAAGTTGGTTTTGTGCCTTGAGGTGCTCTCTTGAGATATAAAGGAAAAAAATCCAGCAGAGAGAATTGGGAACCTCACACCATCAAGAAAGCAGCACAGGGAGAAGAGTGTGTCCTTCAGACCCGAGGTTCCTGCACCAAGATGCTCCCCAACCAAAGACTGACGCAACACAAGAACTTTACTCCAGAGCCGACAGAGGGAAAGCCCTTTCCCTGAAAGTGGCCTTGTAACTGACTGGACTGTGTAAGAATGAACTTTTCTCTTTGAAAGCCATCCACTTTGTGGTATTTCTGTTAGCAAAGCACTAGCTGACTAAAACACCAACATGAAGAAAACAAAAATCCTCGCAACTGGACCAGTAAGCAACATTGTGATAAATGGAGAAAGCACTGAGGTTGTCACAGATTTCATTGTACCTTAGCTTTTTCTTCTTCTTTCCCAAGTTCCACAGCTTGGTTGTGGACTCAGGAATCCTATTCTAATGAGAGGCCAAACCTTTGCTTTTAAGGGAGAGTATATACATAAAGAATAAATTAAACCTTTACTCAGAAATCAGAAAAAAATTTCTTATTTTAAAAAGGAAAACCCCAATGTTTTGTTTTATATGGTATCTAATATTAAAGCTCCTCAAAATCTCAAGAATTGATAAACTTTTGTCTGACATATGACACTTCAGACCAGATCAAATAAATATTTTTCAATCAATCTTATAGTGTAGTACCCCTTTAAATAGCAAAAATGAACTTACCCGTCAACCCACAGAAAAACGACACGAACTATAAAATGTAAAATCATACTTGTAGACACAGGAGACTAAATAGGCAGCTCCTGCCTGGAGGTGGGATGAGAAGGCAGAAAGGAACAGGAGCTGTCTGAATGGAAAGGAAGGGTATGCTATCACATTAGAGGGATTGCAACGAGGGCCATATTAACAGTATGTGTCTAAATTTATGTATGCGAAAGCAACTTGAGTGGTCAACTTTTAAACAAAGCATTATACTACAGCATGAAAAAAAAAGCGACATGGAAAGCAAAGGTATATGAAGTGAAAGTATGACAAATATCTATTAATTTAAGACCAGTAATTTACCTGAAAGGTTTTGGACATTATGTTAAGTCTGTAATTGAAACAAAGTTTGTCTCAACAGTCCAGGTTTGCACTCAACTTTTCCTAGGTCCCATATTTTGCCCAGTCTAGGTTCTATCAACTGCCTTTGGAAATCACAGTCTCTCTGGTCAGCTGGTCAGGGTCGAAACATTTTTACAGGCCATTTCAGATGTGTCTCAAGCTTCCCATGCAACAAAGACAACTTGTTTACAGTTCTTTCACAATTTCGATACACCCAATTTCAGATAATTATAATCCAGTGCCGTTGAATCAATTCTGACTCATAAAGACTCTATAGGACAGAGGAGAACTGCTCCATAGAGTTTCCAAGGAGCACCTCGTGGATTAGAACTGCCCGTCTCCTGGTTAGCAGAGTAGCACTAAACCACTATGCCACCAGAGTTTCCTCGGATAATTATAGACAGTAGCAATTCTTGTTGGTACTTATCTTAAAAATGTCTCCACCTAGTTGGAAAGGTCTTTCAGAAGCTGTTCTGGAGCTATACCACTTCAGAGGCTGGAGAACAGGGAGCGGTGATCTTGCCCTGCTCTCATTCCTTTCACTCATAAAAGATACACGTGAGTTTTGAAGAGCAAAAGATAATTTATTTCCCTTTTACTCTTATGAAACTATTACTTAAGACAAACATACCTTTTATCTTGTCTAGGACCTTCAGCCAAGGTCTGTAAGTTGGTCTTTGCAGTTCAGTCACAGTTATTTTCTTGATCTACTCAAAAATTCTGCTTTCTTAGCCACCTCAGTCGGAAACCCTGGTGGCCATACTGGGTGAAGTGCAGCATTTGCTAACTGAAAGGTCACCAGTTGGAATCCACCAGGCGCTCCCTGGAAACTCTATGGGGCAGTTTTACTCTGACCTCTAGGGTCACTAGCAGTTGGACCTGACTCGACAGCAGTGGGTTTTTATCCACCTCAATTAGCTTAGCCAAGATACTCCCCACGCTGAGGAGGAGGATTTGGGCATGAAAGATTTCTTCGACATGTGGAACTAGCTGTCAGTCTCCAAGAATTTGAACCAGAAATATCCTAAAATCAGACTGGGGGTGTGGGGGGACTCTGCTACAAGTAAAGTTTATACTGGCTATGACTCGACAAGACACGGAAGTCTCAACAAGACATATAAGACAAAGAGACTAAAGAAACACTTAACAGAAAAACATTTCTTCACAAAAATAGAGACAGTGCACATGATAATAGGAAAAATAAAACCAAGTCTGGGGTTAAATTGGCCCCATTTGAAACCCAAGGTCAAACTTTTGGAGCTTTCCACACACAACAAACACTGCCTACCTCACTAACACAATCTTTCAAAACTTCTCACAGAAAATTACAAACCAGGGGTCTCTGCACCTGAATACAAACTTGACCAAAATACTGAGTGGCTGAAAAATAGGTTTCTGGACAGAAGGCCAGTATGAAAAGTAAAGCTGGTCGGGCAGAAAAAGTTTAAAAGAAGTTCTCTGGCTCTAGCCAAGGGCCCAGGAGGTGGAGGGGTGACCCACGCAACCAGAAACCAAGGTGGGGTCACAACGAATGGTGGAAGATGGAGTCTCCACCAAGTGCAGAAAAATGAGAGGCGTCAGTCTTGGCAGCTGGTTATTTCTTCACTGCGGGCAAGTGAACATCTCCAGGACAGACACAAATTGTGTCAATCAGAGGTGAGGACAGAGATGAGAGAAAAGGAATGGTCCAAGAAGACACAGTACCAGCAGATTCTTTTCTCCAGAATGAGGCAACAGTAGCCAAGAATCGAGTAGGGTAAGGGGGATCTGACCCCACCCACAAGGCTTTATGGATGTCTTCTGCCTGTTATCAAAAGTCTAGGCCTTCCAGGACTTTTCCCTAGGACTTACTGCAAAATTCAAACCCAAAGACAAAGCGGGCCAAGACAATTGAGGGTTATCAGTTCCCAGCCCTCTATTCAAAAGGAGAGGCCACAAACCCAACACATGCATCCAGAACTTTCTAAAGAGAAGACCAAACACAAGGGAAAAGGGGGGAATAGTTGTACTGTGGAGGAAGGAGAGACAGGTAAGTTTAAGAAGCAGAGAAGAAAGATTTTCTTGTTCCTTTACCTGTCCATAACCCGGAGTAGTCACACATCTTTGGACAAGGCTTGTAGTCACAATTGTCTGGTGGCTGCTTGTCTGGTCATTTCAGTAAGGTAGCTTGTCCACATCCATCCTTCAGGGTCAGGGATCTTTCATTGTGGACACAGGGAAGCTTAAATATGATAAATCTGGAATGATGCTTGCATCCACAACGGAAGTTCATGATTACAAAGAAAAATGTTCAGACTAAACTTGAGGCCAGGTGGAGCCATCCAAAGGATATCAATCAGACAGGAATCACATGGACTTAGATGGACCACAGAAACTCTCAGGGCATACCATTCAAGTGTTGTCTTCTAACCAAAGGATCAGCAGATCAAATCCAGTAGGCAAGCCTTAGAAACTCCATGGTGCAGTTAGACCCACTGTGAGTTGGAATGGACTTGACAGCAGTGGGATTGGTTTATTGTATTTTTGTCTAGACCATGGAGGAGGGTACTGCAGCCATCCTAGTGAGAGATGTTGGTGGCCTGCACGAAGACTGAGGGAATGCACACACACTGAATGCAAGGACATATGAAATATTCAGGAGGCAGAAGAGATAGCCTGTGGTGACGATGGACATGGGAGGTGACAAATAAGAAGCACCAAGTTTGGGACATCAGGCTCTGTATTTGGTGACAGGGGAAAGAGCAGTTTCAGAGATGACAAAGACTTTAGGGTGGCCATGCTGGGGCCAAGTAGTCGAAGTAATGTCCCAGGAGGGGAGTGGGCAAGGGGTATGGATTTGGACACCTAGAGTTGGTCAGCAGAATCCACATAAATGGATGAGTTCACTCAGCAAATTAAGAACAATACAAGAAGGGTTTGATACAAATAATGGTAGAGAAACGATTTCATTATCAATTAGAGCCTAAGGCCTTTCTTACTTGTGGGCTCGGTTGTCAGGACAGGTGCCAGAGAGGATGCTGGGAAGGACATGGAAGTCACAGCTTCTGCAGAAGAAACACCAGAATGGAAATCTAAGGAGAATGCTCTCTAAGAATATGCCAATGGTTAGTAGGGATGACATACTGTCTTAGTCATGTGGTGCTGCTCCAACAGAAATATTACAAGTACAAGGCTTTTCAAAGAGAAATTTTATTCTGCCAGTATATAGTAGACTACAAGTCGAAATTCAGATCCAGGAGAAGGCTTTCACTGTTGGCTCTGGAACAAGGTCTTTGCCTTCACTTTTCCCCTGGTTGGGGAGCATGTAAAGCACAGGGACCTGAGGTCCTTCTCCAAGGACGTGCTCTGCCCCTGCTACACTTTCTTGTTGCTATAAAGTCCCCAAATCTCTCTGCTGGCTTCTTTCTTTTATATCTCAAGGAATTGCCTCAAGGCACAACACAATCATGCACACTGAGTCCTGCCCCACCAACACAAATGTCACCAATCCTCCCTCGTGAACATCACAGAGGCAAGGTTTATAGCATATAGGTACATCACACAGTATCAGGAATCATGGTCTAGCCAAATTGCTACACACATCTTTGGGAGGACACAACACAAACCACAACAGGTACTACTAAGGACGGAAATGTACAGTTCTCTGTGACACCCAGAAACAGAGCATCAGGCTCAAGCAGGGGGGCAAAGAAGAGACTGTCATTATCCCCAACTGGAGCCACAATCTCTGTATGTCTACTGTAGGACCTTTTCATTTTCTGACAGTAAGTAGTGGTGGGGGAGGGACTGGCAGGTCCAGGAGCTCCTATTGTTCAGGAGATGTGGAGTGGCACCCCATTACAGGGTCTGCGATGCTCACTGGACCTGGCCAGATTCGTTACCATAAAAACAACACTGTTCCTCCAAGATATAGGCAGGTGCTGCCCTCAGCTGCTGTTAAAAGATCAAGGACATCAAAGTAGGACACTACCACCTGCTAAGACCTTCAGCACGGGGACACGGGTCAGAGGCAAGTTATCCTATCACATCATCACGGGCAAAGACGTAGATGATGAGAGTCAAAAAGAGCCCCCAGACATCCTCCAACTTCCTGACACTAGAGATAAAAAAATCATGAAGGATCGCCATAATCCAAATATTTTAATGCTGTTGCAAATCATAGAGAATAACCTCATCTTCGGTATGGTGATGGAATACGTACCTGGAGGGGACTTGCGTGATCATCCAGAGATTCTTGGCTTCATGAGTGAAAAAGAGTCCCTGATAAAATTCCATTAACTAGTGAAGGCCCTACAGGTGTGCCACAACAAGTATACTGCACACACAGATAACAAACCAGAAAATGTGTTCTTGAATGTCAGAAAGAACATTAAACTCGCTCACTTTGATTTTGTAAAGTGAATTCACCAAGGAGGGCAGGCTGAACACTTGCTGTGGGAAGCTCCCTTATTATGCCCCAGAACTCCTACCTGGATAAAAGTACCAAGGACACCCTCGTGGGTGTGTGGAGCCTGGCAGTCACTCCGTATTTCGTGGCAAGTGGATCTCCACCTTTTCATAGAGATGCCTTAAATGAGCCATGCAAGTAGGTACTGCAGGAAGAATATAACATTCCTTTCCATATGTCTGTGTCAAATACTCATTTGTCGCCCACTTGCTCCATTTTAACTGTAACACAAGGGTAGCTCTTATCCCAAAGCCCATTAGTCTCTGACACCACATTGAACATGCCGCAGAGCCACTTAATGTTTTCCGCTGAAGAGGAAATCTGTGTGGGAACTACCATCTCCTAAGAACCAACGGCAAGGGGGCATCTGCCGGAGTCAATTTATCCTGGAACATCAACACTGCCAAGAGGTAGCCAAGAAACGAGCTGAGAAGAGTCAACGGGCATCCTCCAAACTTCAAATACTAGAAACAGAGATAAAAATCTTAAAGGATCTCCATCCTTTGAGAATTTTAATACTGTTCCTTGCCAGAGAACAACTACATCTTTGGTACAGTGACAGAGTACGTCACTACAGGCGTCCTGTGTGATCATCTGGAGGCTCATAGCTCCATGAGCCAAAACGAGGCCCCCAAAATATTTGACCAATTAGAGTTGGCCTTGCAGGTTTGTTACAACAACTGTGTTATACACAGGGATATCAAGCTACAACATGTGCTTTTGGATGAGAGAAGGAATATCAAACTTCCTGACATTGGTTTGAGAACTGAATTCACCAATGGGAGTGACCCGAATGTTTTCTGCGGCAGTTTCCATTACAGCGCCTAGAATTCCTACAAGGTGAAAAGTACCACGGACCCCCTTAGATGTGTGGAGCCTGGAAATCACTGTGTACTTCAAGATAAGTGGATCTCTGCCTCTGCATGATGACATCATGGAGAAACAATATGACATTCCGTTCCATATGTCTACAACATGTGAATATATGCTAAGCCAAATACTCACCGGAGACACAAGAAAGACGGCCATATCAGAAGACATGCTAGAACTTCCATATGTGAATATGGATAATGAAGAAAAACCAAAGAGGTATGTGCAGCCGCTCCGAGACTATGAGGACCCCAGATGAACTGAGGCCAAAGTGAACACAGCTGAAAGGCAGAACGAGTTTCTTGACTCACTGTTGAATCAAAAATACAGTGATGTGAAGGACACCCATCTGATCCTACGTTACGACCTATCTGAGATGGAGAGTCATGCCAGAACCGTGGAAACCCAGGGTGCAGCACATTGCACTGATAGCCACACACCTTCCCCAACCCATAAGCTACATCCTCCTATCCATGCTAAACCCAAATGACATAGGTACGCCATACCTGCCATTCCCACCTATGACTACTGTTTCTATAACGTTTTCAACCGTTTAGCTGATAAAAGGAAGGGGGCCTTCATCATATGTGCTTCTCTCTGTCTCCCTTGTAACGTCCTCCCTGCCCCAACAACCGAGGATAGCCTGGGCAGAGCTCAACCAAACCTTTGGGCTATGTTCCAAGGCTAGAAAAAGTGCATTATTGGAATCCAATAGATTCCCCACCTGTGTTTCCATGGCTACCTCTCCTGAGCAGACCATCAGTAAGAATGGTGGAGCACCAGCAGAAACCAGTTTCCCACAGTAAGTGTCACAACTAAGATCCTTCACTGATGAGCAGGTGGGAGGTACCTGACCAGATGGTGAACCCAGCTTCTCCCTCTGTCACTGGGAGTCACCCAGAACTTCATGGTAAGTGGACCTTGCCCTTTTCAGAGACAAACCTGAACTGAGCTACAAAACGAGGCACTGCATGAAGAATATGATATTCCTACTCCACAAGTCTACGCCATGTGAACACTCACTGAGCCAGATGCTCACTGGTGACCCGAGAACGAGAGCCACATCAGAGGACATTCTAGGACACCCACAGATGAAACTGATGATGATGAAGAAAACAAAAGGTGTATGTGCAGTCACTCCCAGATTGTGAGGGCCCCCGGTGTACTGAGACCACAGTGAATAGGCAGGAAGAGATGCATTACTCACTCTTGAATCAAAAATGCAATCATGTGAAGGGCATCCATCTGATCAAAGCTCACAACACATATGAAATGGAGAGTCACGCCAGGACCAAGAAACCCCAGACTACAGCGTACTGCACTGACGGACACGCACCTTTTCATCCCATGACGAACATCCTATCAACTCTGCTAATTCAAGTGGAGTAGCTAGACTGTACCTGACATTCCGACCTGTGACCACTATTTCTGAAACTCTTTGAAGAGTCTGATAGAAACAAGAGGGCCTCAATGGTGTGTTTCTCATTGAGTCTCCCTTGCAAAGCCCTTCCTGCACCAACAACCCAGGATAGCCTGGGCAGTGTCCGACCAAACCTGGGGACTGTGCACCAAGGTGAGAAATCGTGTAGTGCCACAAATCAGCACAGTCCCTGCAAGTGTTTCTGCGGCAGCGTTCTCATCCCAGACCATCAACAAGGATGATGGAGCCCCGGTGGAAACCAGTTTCCAAGTGGAAGGGTCAGAGTTAAGCTCCTTCAATGATCAGCAGGTGCAGGAGATACCTCAGCAGACTGTGAACCCAGCCTCTCCCTCTGTGAACAGCCAGGACATGCAGGGTATCACTGGGAGATTCTTTAAACTCATAACTTTTTTGCACTTTTATCAAAAGGGAACAAAAACTGTGACAGCAAAGTTGTACAGAAGACACTCAAATCTCTACAAGTGAACCCCTGCTGTCTCGAGTTAAAGTGGAGGATTAAAAGTACCAGTTCCATGGAGCCCAAGGAGACGATACAGGAGGTCTGGCAAGTGGTGGACACCCACTGACAAGTACACGCTGCTGTGTATGAACAGCACACCAGGACTGCAATACTTTGTCAAGTGCAGGATGGAGGTGTGCACACTGCCTGTGTGGACTCTCAATAAAGGGGCAGGGGAGAGATTTCAGGCACCTCTGAGGGTTTCAATCGCATTGCTTCAAAAACGAGCAGGGAGCGTGTACTTCACAGTGCTGCCAGCAGGTGCCAGGCACAAAAGAGGAGTTCTCACATTTAAGCTCCCACACAATCGGGCAGTGTTTCCTTCTGTTGCACGGACTCACTGTGAGTTGGAACCTACTTGACAGGACCAAACCACATAACCCTGTAATAGGAACTGAGAGAATAGCAATTGAGATGTTTCAATAAACACATGCAGTACTGCAAGCACTCATTTGTCTGTACGCAGAAATCTGGACGACAGCTACCTGGCCAACCAACTACAAGTGATCCTTTCTTCTACTCGTTCCAGAGAGAGGTGATCAAACACAACACAGAGATTACTGTGAAACTTCTTTAACATCAAAAATGAGTAAAATTTTGCTGAAGATCATTTTGCTGTGATTACTGACTTTTGTGTGAGGCCTTTCTAGCCATGGCCTTGTAACGCCTACCCAGGTGATCGGGCAGGACAGTGTGACAGTGTGGCTGAGGCCCACTGAGACCGTTGGTCACTATCTCCTTAAGTGAGGGAGAGCAGCGAGGGAGATTTGGCCACCACCAAGGAAGAACGGCCTTGAGCTGAGTCTTTGGGCCTGGATCACTGTGCTGTAAAGCTCTTGGAAGCAGGTGCTAGAGAGAGCGCAAGCTGAGAACTGGTGGCAGAAGAGACCGAGCAGCAGGACACATCATCACGGACTTCTGTTTTAGTCAGCTAGGGCTGCTCTAACAGAAATATACAGAGTGGATGGCTTTAACAAAGGAAGGTTTATACTTACACAGTCTGGTAGGCTACGAGTCCAAATTCAGGATGTCTGCTCCAGGGGAAGGTTCTCCCCCTTGTCGGCTCTGGAGGAAAGTCTGGTATTGTATTAGTCTTGTCCAGGGAGCGTCTTGGTGCAGGAACCTCAGGTCTGAAGGACACGCTCTTCTCCCGGTGCTGCTTGCTTGATAGTGTGAGGTTCTCATTTCTCTGCCTGCTTCCTTTTCCTTTTCTCTCCTCCAAGATGAAAGGATTAAGGGTGGGGCAAGCCATACTCCAGGGAAACTCTGGATTTATACTCTGGCCCTAATCTTTTAACACACGGCATAGGAAAACTACAAAATCGAGGACAGTCACAAGATGCTGGGAATCATGGCCCGGCCACATGGCTACACATATTTTTGGGTGGACACAGTTCAATCCATGATATCTTTCTACTACACAAAGACAGAAAGGTGAGTGCCTTTGATCAGTGGCTGAGAGCTAGGGAGAGGCTAGCCTTCAGGAGGTGGGCAGAATAGACTATGTGGAAACAAACAATGGAAATCCTATGGCAAATGTGGTATCTCTTTGGAGTCCACAGCTGGGAGTAACACAGAGAGCCTGAAGTCCTCTGTAAATAGTGGGACCAAAACTATCAACAAGCAATAAAGGATAAAAGAATCAAAGCATTAACAACAATCTGGGACAGTGATATAAGCCCCCCGTAAACTATGCAAATTTCCTCAAGGTTGTTTTTCAGAAGAAACCAAAGATGGAAGCAACTCTGAGGACATGAGCAGAAACTCCCACTTCAACAGCTACATGTCCTCCTAATGGGAGCACCAGACATCCAGTCAGGACCTGGGGATGGAACCAAAGAACCAAGACACTGCATGCACAACACCCCTTAAGAAGTCCTGCTACCAGTCCCAGAAAGCCTCAGAGGAAAGAACTTTCTAGATCCTTTAACTGATTCCACCTCAAGTGATCTGCTTCAGGTTCAGGAGATCACAGTGGCAACTTTAGTCACCTGATGGGTGGATAACTGGGCTCTCCCTCCCCCAGGCACCAGGATGCAACTTTCACAGCAGCAAAATTTATTAAGTCAAAGGACCTTACAAACAAGGAAGGGGTCAGTCTCTATGAGCGGGGAAAGACCTGGTACAAAGCACGTAGGGTTCCTTATATTGCTCAGGGTAAAAGGTGCTGTCCTAGTGAGGAGGGGTAACTAAGAAACATCCTTTGGTTTCAGTTTTAGAGTTATATGTCACCAAATGCACGATGGGGCCCCTCCTGAAGAATAAGATAGTAATATGCAGATAGAATAAAACTAGGGGCTAGGTCATTTCTAGAATGTCCTCCTGTATGTAGCCACATCTCAAACTGCCAGGAGGAATTGCTACATCTGCAATTACCCTTCTCAAATGCAAACTGGGTGTTTAGTAATCATATGATGAGGCGATCTACGGTGGCAATCAGGTTCTCTAAGCTCACCTTTTCATTTCCCCTTTGAGGTGACATGGGCCCAAAATCTTGAAGGGAATGTGGGAAGTCGACTCACTCTGGCTACTTCCTGCTGTTTGGGGTTGTAGCCCTGCCTACCTGTCAGACCTGTGTTCTTCAAGTACCCTGTCTTGAAAACATTGAGATGCCTCATCTACCTTCCACCTGGTCGGTGGGTATAGACTGTATATCCTTGTAGGACCATGAGATTCACTAGGAAAGGTTGTAGCTTTGAGCCATGTCTTTTATCTTAGAAGCCAAATTTAAGATGTGTCATATGTTGTCCTGGACCTGGGCAGATTTATTAACATAAAAACAACACAATACCTTGAGATATAGGCAGGTTCTGCCCTCAGCTGCAGTTAAAAGGTCAAAGAAATCAATGGGGGACACGACCATCTGCTAAGACAATCCACAAGGGGATGTGTTTCAGAGTCAAGTTATCTCAGCACAAGATCACGGGCAAAGAGGTAGCCGACAATAGTCCAAAAGGGCCAACAGACATCCTCCAACCTCCTGACACTACACCAAGAGATAAAAATCATGAAGGATCGCCAGAATCCAAATATTTTAATGCTATTGGAAGACACAGAGAACAACATCTTTGGTATGGTGACAGAGTACGTAACTGCAGGGGACTTGTGTGATCATCTAGAGACTCACGCCTTCCTGAGCCAAAAAGAGGCCCCCAAATATTTTGCCAATTGGTGCTGGCCCTACAGGTTTGCCACAACAACTGTGTCACACATGGGGTTATCAGACCAGACAACGTGCAATTGGATGAAAGAAGGAACATCAAACATGCCGACATTGGTTTGGGAGCTGAATTTACCAATGGCAGCAAGCTGAATATTTTCTGGAGCAGTCTCCATTATTGTGCCCAGAACTCCTACAGAGAGAGAAGTGCCATGGAAACTCTCGGACGTGTACAGCCTGGAAGTCACCCTCTATCTCATGGTAAGTGGATCTCAGTCTTTTCAAGGAGAGACCTTAACTGAGCTACCAAAGAAGGTACTGGGGAAGAGCATGACATTCCAGACGTTCACCACATGGGACCACTTGCTAAGCCAAATATTCATTTGTGACACAAGAAAGACAGCCACATCAGAGGACATGTTAGATCATCCATGGATGAATATGGATAATGAAGAAAAGCAAAAGTTAGGTGTACAGCCACTCCAAGACTATGAGGATTCTTGGTCTACTGTGGCCATGGTGAACAAGGGGTGCAGGCAGGAAGACATTCAGGACTACTTCTTCAATCAAAAATACAGTGAGGTCATGAGAACCAATCTGATCCTAGGTCCCAACACCTCTGAGGTGGAGAGTCATGCCAGTACCATGAAACCCCAGGGTGCAGCATACTGCAGTGACAGCCACACCTCTTTCTCATCCCATGGGGTACATTCTACCATTCGTGCTAAATCCAAATGATGTAGTTACACAGTACCTGCCATTGCCACACACGACTACTGTTCCTATGACGCTCTGAAGAGCCTAGCAGATAGAAGGAAGGGGGGCTCCATGGTATGTGCTTCCTCCACGGTCTCCTTTGCCATGTCCTTCCTGCACCAACAATCCAGGATAGCCTGGGCAGAGCCCAACCAAACCTCAGGACCGTGTTCCAAGGTGAGGAAAAGTGCAGTGTCGCAAGCCAATAGATTCTCCGTGTGTGTTTCCACAGCTGCCTCCTGTGCCCAGACCATGAGAAAGAATGCTGGAACCTCAGCAGAAACCAGTTTCCCACAGGGAGTGTCACAGTTAAGGTCCTTCAGTGATGAGCAGGTGGAAGGTACCTGACCAGACAGTGAACTCAGCCTCTCCCTGTCACTGGGAGTCACAATGTCCTTCATGGTTAAGTGGATCTCAGCCTTTCCAGGGAGAAACCTTAACTGAGCTACAAAAGGAGGCACCAGAGGAAGAATATGACAGCCTTTTCCACACGTCTGTGCCATGTGAACACTCATGGAGCCAAATATTCATCAGTGACCCAAGAGAGGAAGCCACTTCAGAGGACATGCTAAGACACGCGGAGATGAAGACTGAGGATGAAGAAAACAAACGGTGTATGTGCAGCCACTCTTAGACGATGAGGACTCCCAGTGTACTGAGACAACAGGGAACACGGGTTACAGACAGGAAGCAATTCATTACTCATCCTTCAATCAAAAATACAATGACACGATGGGCACCCATATGATCATAGGTCACAACACACAGGAAATGCAGAGTCATGTCAGTCCCAAGAAACCGCAGGCTGCAGCATACTGCACTGATAGCCACACTTTTCTCATCCCATGTCGGACATCCTACATCCAGTGCTAAACCCAAAAGGGCACTTATACCACACCTGCCATTCCCACGTACGACGACTGTTTCTACAATGCTTTGAAGAGTCTAGCTGACAGACAAGGGGCCTCCTGGTATGTGCTTCTCTCGCAGTCTCCCTTGCAAAGTCCTTCCTGCACCAACAACCCAGGATAGCCTGGGCAGAGCTCAGCCAAACCTGGGGACTCTGTGGCATGGTGAGAAAAACTGCAGAGTGAGACAACCCAGTAGACCCAAAATGTATGTTTCCTTGGCTGCCTCCTCTGTCCAGACCATCATAAAGAAGGGTTGAGCCCCAGAGGAACCCAGTTTCCCGCATGGAGTATCACAGCTAAAAGCCTTTAATGATGAGCAGGTGCGAAAGGTACCTGATCAGACTGACTCCAGCCTCTCCCTGTGTCAACCTCCGAGTCACTTGTACCTCATGCTAAGTGGACCTCTGATTTTTCATGGAGAGACCTTAACCGGGCTGTGAAAGCAGGTACTAGAGGTGTAATATGGCATTCCTTTCCACTTATCTACACCATGTTAACACTTGCTGAGCCAAATAATTATTTGGACCCAACAAAGACAGCCACATCAGAGGACAACCTAGCACTTCTATGGATGCAGGTGGATGATAGAGAAAACAAAATGTGTATGTGCAGCTACTGTCAGACGACGAACACCCTGGTGCACCAAGGCCATGCTGAACCTGGGTCACAGGCAGAAATGCAGCCCTCAATCAAAACTAAATTATGTGATGGGCACCAGTCTGATTCTGAGTCACGAATCATCTCAAATGGACTAGTCATGCCAGTACCGTGGAACCCCAGGGTGCAGCACATTGCACTGTCAGTGACACACCTTTCTCAATCCAAGAGGAATATCCTCCCATCCATTCTAAACCCAAACAAGGTAGTTACAACGTAGCTGCCATTCCCACCTGTGACTACAATTCTTTGAACTGTCCAGCTGATAGAAGCAAGGGGGCCTCCATGCTATGTCCTCTCTTTCAGACTCGCTTACAAAGTCCTTCCCGCAACAACTCCCCAGAAGAGCCTGGGTAGACCCCAACCAAACTTAGGTATTGTATGCCAAGGAGAAAAATAGTGTGGAGCCACAACCTAGGAGAGTCGCCACATGCGTTTCTGTGGCTGCCTCCTCCATCCAGACCATCAAGAAGAATGGTGGAGTCCCAGCAGAAACCAGTTTCCCACAGAGAGTGTCGTAAGTAAGATCCTTCAATGATAGGCAGGTCCAGGAGGCATCTGACCAGACTGTGACCCCAGCCTCTCCCTCTGTCCATAGCCGGGAACAGCAGGGTGCCACTATGAGGTTTTTAAGCTCATGAGAAGATAACTTCGTCATACATGTGTCAAAACGGAATGGAAGTTATGTGACAGCAATGTTGCTGTGAGACACTCAAAGCTGGAGAGGCCAAGCCATGCTCTTAACATTTACATGTTGTCATTAGGCTCTGTCAACTCAGTTCCAGCTCACAGCAACCCTATACACCACAGAATGAAACACTGTCCAGTCTGGTGCCATGTCCACAATCGTTCTTATGCGTAAGCCCATCGTTACAGCCACTGTGTCAACCTACCTTGTAGAGGGTCTTCTTTTTTGCTGACCCTCCACTCTATCAAGCATGGTATCCTGCTCCAAGGACTGAGCCCTCCTGCCAACATGTCCAAAGTATGTAAGACACAGTCTCGCCAGCTTTGCTTCCAAGGAGCATTCGGGTTGTACTTCTTCCAGAACAGATCTGTTTGTTCTTTTAGCAGTTCATGACACAATCAAATATTTTCCAACATCACAATTAAAAGGCAGCAATTCCTTTTCTTTCTGCCTTTTTCACTGTCTAGCTTTTGCGTGCATATGATGCAACTGACAGTATCGCAGCTTGGGTCAGGCACACCTTAGTCTTCACGGTGACATCTTTACTTTTCAATACTTAAAAGAGGTCCTTTACAGCAGATTTTCCCAGGGCAATGTGTCTTTTGATTTCTTCACTGCTTCTTCCAGGGACACTGACTATGGAACCAAGTACAATGGAATCCTTGACAATTTCAATCCTTTCTCCACTGATTACAAAGTTGCTTACTGGTCCACTTGTTTTCTTGATGTTACGAAGCAATCTACAATGAAGGCTGTGGTCTTTGATCTTCATAAGTATTTTAAATCCTCATGGCTCCCAGTAAGTAAGGTGGTGTCATCTACATAACACAGGCTGTTAATCCAATCCTGAAAACTCATTCTTCCTCACATAACACAGGTTGGCAGACTATCTGCCCGGCATACAAACTGAAAAGGTATGGTGAAAGGATACAACTCTGATGCACACCTTTCCTCACTCTAAACCTTGCAGTGTCCCTTGGTTCTGTTGACACAACTGTCCCTTGATCAACATACACAGATTCCTTCAGAGCACAATTAACTGTCCTGGAATTCCCATTCTAAACAATGTTAGCCATAATTTTTTATTAGAAGTCTTTTCCAAACATGGTACCAAAAGAGGGCCCCAAACCACGAGGGCTGGGCTCCTCTCAAGCACATGAAGTGGTGGACATCCAAGTCACAGCTGGGGCTCTGCTCCCAACAGCTGGACCACAGTGCCTCTTTGCTGCTGCTTTGGATTGCTGCGGCGGTCTCACTCATCTTGCACTGGACACATGATGTTTCTGTCACAGGATGAAGCTGTGGTCTTAGCACTTCACAACCATGGTTTAGGACACCGCCTTCTTACTCAACAGCCCTTCTTTTGACTTACAGCACCTTCACAGCTTCTTCTGGGCTTATAATTGGCAAGACGGGCTCCATGTTAACACATCCTCACTGCAGCCACTTCCTCCTGCCCCCTGGTGGGTATCTGGGGACGGGGTAGATGACTGGCAACACCATCTGTTCAGTGACCTGGAGACAACATGAAACAAACCAGCTGCAAAACTTGCCATCTTTCACAGTACTGGTGACTGGTACATCACCCCTCCTCCTCATGGTTCTGGGAGCTGTAAGTTAGTCTGTAATCTCCCTGGGGATGGTAGTGTCAGAAAGCTAGGGCTTTGAGAAAAGCAGTAACACAGAAAAATGAAGTAGGTCTTGTACAACTTTTTCGACTACCAGCTTCATTTTCTTGGGCACTTGAGTGGCTTTGGTCTATTTCCCTGTTACTTTTTCTGGTTGTGTCTTTCTTCTTTTCAGTTACAAGTTTTTCTCCTTTTCTTTCATTCCTTTGTTATTTTCTCACTTATTTTTGTCTCCCTTTAGTTCTTCAATTTTTGCATTTCTTCTTTTTTCCATGTACTTATTTTTTATTAACCATTTTACTATTATTTCATTTCCTCCTTCTGTATCTTTTCTCTGCATTGTTCATTGCTTTTTCTACACACTTTCCCATTTATTATTTTCTGTTTATATGTGAAATAGTTCTTGTGTATGATTCACCATTTGCCATCTTAATCTTCACTTTCCATTTCTTCCTTTGACTCTTTCATTTCTTCTAATTTCTACAGGTCTCACCCTTGTCCTATTTTTATCCTTCGCTTATTGTTTTCTTAGTTGATTCCTCACCTTCTTTTCTGGTTTCCCTGTTCTTCTGTACTCCCATTTTCCCTTTTCAATCTATGTTCCGTTTTTCTGTTTTAGTTAACTCTCTCATTTTAATTTTCCTCGGGTTGTTAGTTTGTTATCTTTTCAAACTTGTAGTTTCTTATTTTCCAAATGACACAGTTCTCATTTGATTTTCCTTGGAATCCTTTCATTGATTTTTATTTCAGTCACTTTCCTTTCATCAATTTCATTTTCCCATTCTTATTAGAACTGTCTAAAGTATTTTCTCTGGATTTTTAAGTCTATTTTTTTCTCATTTTTAAATTACACTTTGTATTCTTCTATCATTTTTATGTTTTATTAAGTTGTTAGTCACGACATCCTCCATTATTTGAACTGATTGACTTATTTTCTCATTGGCTCCATTTTTACCCTACCACAAAGGAATCTACTACTCCAAAGCCCACTCGGCCTTCACACCACATTGAACATGCCACATAGCCACTTAGCCTTCTGCTGAGGAGGTAATCCATGTGGAACACTACTACTTCCTAAGAGCCATCGGCAAGGGGACATCTGACAGAATCAAGTTATTCTAATTCATCATCACTGATAAAGAGGGAGCTGAGAAAAGTGTTGAGAAGCGTCAGCAGACATCTTCCAACCCCTGACACTGCACTGAGATAAAAACCACGAAGGATCTCCATCATCAAAATATCTTAATGCTGTTGCAAGTGACGGAGAATACCAACATCTTAGGTACAGCGACGGAGTAGGTAACTGGGTAGGGTTTCATGAGTAAGAGGACACCACACATCATGAGATGGCTCAGGGTTTCATGAGTAAAAAAGAGCCCCAAACCAAGTTCCACCGATTAGTGCTAGCCATACACTTCGGCCACAAAAAAATGTGTTCTGCACAAGGACATCCAACCAGAAGACGTGCTCTGGGATGACAGAAACAACCTGAAAATTGCTGACTTTGGATTGTGAACTGAATTCACCAAGGGGAGGAGGAAGAGAAACACTTCTAGTTGGAGGTTCCCGTATTATGCGCCAGAACTCCTACAGGGAGGAAGTACAGTAGACCTACCATGGAAGTGTGGAGGCTGCGAGTGCCTGGTACCTGAAGGGACGTGGATGTCTGCCTTTTCATGGACAGACCTTAACTGAGACACAAAAGCAGGTACTAGAGGAAGAACAAGATACTTGTCTTCACATGTCTAGGCCATATGAACATCTGCTTAGGCAAATACTCACCGGTGACCCAAGAAACACAGCCACATAAGAGGACATCCTAGAAAACTCACGGATGAAGATGTATGAGAAAGGAAAACAAAAGGTGTATGTGCAGCCACTCCCAGACTATGAGCACACCCAATGCTTTAAGGCCACTGTGAACACATGTCACAAGCAGAAGAGATTCATGACTTGTACTGAATCAAAAATACAGTAACGTCATGGCCACCTATCTGATAAGAGGATACCACACGTCTGAGACTGACAGTCATGCTAGTACCACGGAACCCCAGAGTGCAGTACATTGCACTGATCGTCACACACCTTAGTCATCCCACCATCAGTGGTGAACCCGAACAGTGTACTACACTGTGCCTGACATTCCGACCTGTATTTACTACTTCTACAGTGCTCTGAAGGCTCCAACTGATAGAAGGAAGGGGACTCTACAGCATGTGCTTCTCCCTGAGTGTCCCTTATAAAGTCACTCCTGTATCAACACCCCAGCACAGCCTGGGCAGAGTCCAACCTAACCTCGGAACTGTGTACCAAGGTGAGAAATAATGTGGTGCCATAAACCAGCACAGTCCCTACACGTGTTTCTGTGGCACCCTATTCAACCCAGACCATCGATAAGGATGGCGGAGCCCCAGGGAAAACCAGTTTCCCAACGGGAGTGTCACCACTAAGCTCGTACAAGGCAGGAGATGCCTGAGCACACAGTGAACCCAGCCTCTCCCTCTGTCAACACTGAGAACCAGCAGGGTGCCACAGAAAGATCCTTCAGGCTCATGAGACAGTTCAGTTGCACTCTGATCAAAAGACAACAAAAGCTTCGTGACAGCAAAGTTGTAGAGGAGACACTCAAATCTTGAAAGGTCGTGGTCTCACAAGTTTAAGTGCAGGATGAAAATCACCACTTCCGTGGAGCATGAAGAGAGGGTGCAGGAGATCTGCCAAGGACTAGACACCTAACAACAAGTACACGCTGCTGTGTATGAACAGCACAGCAGAGCTGCAGGACTCTGTGCACTGGAGGATGGAGATGTCCACACTGTCTGTGTGGACCCTCAACAGGGACAAGAGAAGAGAGTTTCAGGCATCTCTGAAGCCTTCAATAGCATTGCCTCAAAAAGGAGCAGGGAGCGTGTATTCTCAAATGCTGCCAACAGCTGCGAGGGACAAAAGAGGAGTTCACAGATTTAAGCTCCCACAGGACCACGCAGTGTTTTGTTCTGTTGTGTGTATACTCGTTATGACTTGGAATCTACTCGACGGGACCGAATAGAACAGCAATACAACAACAGGAATTGAGAGCATATCAACGCAGATGTTTCAAAGAACAGATGCACTACCCGAAGGTCTCACTTGTCAATACTCGCAAACCTGGAAGATTGCTATCTGGTCAAACAACTGCAAACAATCCTTTCGGGGACGCATTTGAAAGGAAGGTGATCAAACACAACACAGAGATCACCGAAAAATACCATTACTACCACACATGACTAAAATTTTGCTCAAGATCACTGTGTTGTGATTACTGCCTTTTGGTTGAGACTTTTCCAGCCATGGCCTTGTAACTCCTACCCACGTGATTGTGCAGGACACTGTGATAGCGGGTTCGAGGCCCACGAAGAGTACTGGTCCCTAGACCTCCTTAAGTGAGAGCTCATTCCAGAGCAGTCAGGAAGATTCACCCACCACCAACGAAGACTGGCCTTCAGCTGACAGAGCATTCCTTGGGTCCAGATCGCTGTGCTGAAAAGCTGTTGGAAGCAGGTGCTAGAGAGAGCACAAGCTGGGAACAGGTGGCAGTAGAGACCTCGCAGCAGGAGAAATCGTGCTGGGCTTCACAGTCCACAAAGACAGAAAGCTGAGGGCCTTTGATCAGTGGCTGAGGGCCGGGGAGAGCCCTGTCCTCAGGAGGTGTGCAGAGGAGTCTGTGGGGAAACTCACAGTGGAAATCCTATGGAAAATGTGGTATCTCTTTTGAGTCAACAGCTGGGAGTAACACAGAGAGCCCGAGGTCCTCTGTAAATTTTGTGACCGAGACTATTAGCAAGGAATAAAGGATAAAAAGACCAAAGTGTTAACAACATCCTGGGACACTGAGATAAGTTTCCCCGATTATGTAAATTGCCTCAAGGTAGGTTTTCGGAAGAAACCAGGTAGAAGAAATTCTAAAGACATGCACAGAAATGTCCACTTTGACAGCCACCGGTCCTTCCAATGGGAGCACCAGACAGCCACAGTCAGAACCTGGGGATAGAACCAAAGAACCAAGAAACTGCATGCAGAAGACCCTGTAAAAAAATCCTCTTCACACGTCCAGTTACCTTTTTGTTGAGACAATCTGCTCAAACATTTTGAGAAAACCAGCAAGGTAAAACCTCACCTGTAGATGACAAAGTGTAGCATGGCCACAGTTAACTTATAAAAATAATACTCTTAAGAGTGAAAAGACCTGAAAGAATTCTAAATAAAATGCAAATCTGTGAAAAAGACAAAATTTTAGGCAACAACATTTCTAAACCTAACCATTAACTATATTTAAAAGAACTTCAGAAGTCATACATGATAATCCTGAGGCAAACATCACATAGCCAAGATATACCATGATGATTTATATACCAACACAGTCAAGTCTCTACCCAAATCATATAAAAACAAATTTATAGGTAAATGATTTGAATTTCCAGTGAGAACATTGGCTTTGATGATGCTCAATTAACAGAAAGTTATAATCAGGTTAGCAACTAAGAAATAATAATAGACTCATGATATAATATTATGCATTTGTTATACGATTAGGCAAAACACAAGGGGAAATTACTACCATACATTTTTAACCCAACAACAGTCAGGCACTTCTCTTGTTTCTAACCTGTTGCATGTAACTTATTAAGGAAAGCCCTTTAGCACTTCTCCTTTAAAAGAAGATATTCTGGACTTTCCAAGAGGTTTCAGATGTGTCAGGAGTTTAGTAGGGCTTACCAAGAAACCACAGTAAAGTTATTTTACTAAAGATCTTAAAGTAAAAACCCTTCCCTTTTTCTTCTATTTTTGCAATTCCTGCCACTTGGTTTTTGACTCCGAAATCTTATTCTAATAAGAGGGCAAACATTTGCCTTTAAGGGAGATTACCTAAAAAATAAATTTTGTTATTTTAACAGGAAAAAAACCAATTCGGTTTACATCATATCTAATATTAAACCTCTTAAAAATCTCGCAATCTAAATCATTCCACTTTCGTAAGACAAACTTCTAACTATATCAAGAAAATATTTTTCAATAAATTTTATAGAGTAGCTCTTTAAATGGTGAAAAGGAGCTTACTGACATTCACACAATAAGCTCTGAGAAATGCACAGATTTATCCTACGAAAACTCTACATATGATGTTTGAAAGTTAAGTCCACGGACTTCACTGTAAAAAGTGCTACAGACCTCACTGCTGAATATCACCACGGTCACCTTCTAAGTACTCCCCTAGGGAAGCTATGCACCAATGCCAATGCCTAGTCCACCCTTCAAAGCCACCTTGGAATTTTTTTTTCTGCAGTGGCCGTTGCACACTGTGGCATAGTGGCAAGTTCATGAACCTAACTGTATACTTTCTGTGGCAGAGGTTTTAGCCAGTTAACAAATAACTGCATGGAAACAGACCTGACCTTAACCTCAATGACATCTTTCTTTACCTGAAGATACAGGAAATATTCAAAGGAAGGCATTTTGATGACAGTCAGGTCTCGGGGGTAATACAACATCTCTGATGGCCACCCTAGAAAAAGAGTTCCAAGATTGCTTTGAAGGGTGGACGAGGCGCTGGTGTCAATGCACAGCTTCCCAAGAGGAGTACTTCGAAAGTGACTGTAGTGATATTCAGCAATGAGGCACAAGGACTGACAATAGCATTCACAAACTCATCCTATAAGAAGTGTTGCATATCTCACTGCCGAACATCACTATGGTCACCTTGAAAGTACAGCCAGGGGTCCCAGCTGACTTTTGGTATTCCCTTGGTAGTTGCCAATTGGTTACAGGGTTTCTCTGAAGATCCAACAGTCCTCATAAGACAATGAAAAAGAATTATTTCAGGAGGGTTCACTGGACCATGACAGAAACAATGACTCAAAAATGAAAACACTTCAAAGTAGGGTTGCAGCAGCCTGGATAGCAGTCCTGTAGGTTCTGCTACTGAGTTTGGGGTTTGCTTCTTATACTTCATCTATGCCTGGGGTATAGCTAGGGACAAAAAATCAGTGATGTGGATCTGAAATATTTCCTGTTTCGGCAGGCAGGTGTCTATCCCTTGGCTGCACCCACATGCAGACTTCAAAAGAGTCTTGCCAAGGAGGCTTCTGGAACTGGCAGCAGCACTTACCCTGGGATGTTGTCCTTCGGCAGATTCTTGCTCCCTTGCTTGGATTCCCTGGTCCTGATGGAAGCTCTCTGATACCCCGCTGGAGGGCATACAGTGGTGACCTCTATCTCATCTGGGCATGTTTCTGAAGTAGGTCTAAGCTGGCTTCTTTGAAACACAAGGGACAATTTAAGCAACTTGTCTCCAGGTGTGGATGACAAAATGAAGTGGACTGTCCCTCTGGAATGCTTCAAGGAGTGGTTAGGCTGGCCCTTCTCATCTCTATCTCATGAGTATTCCTTGTTAACAGGGTTAATTGCGGTTAAACTGTAACTGTGGAAGCTGTCAGTATAAGAGGCTGGACTAAGGAGGAGATGTCCCTGCATTACAGTCGAGTGGCTGAACTGAAAACTCCTTCAAGGGTTTCCTATGCTGACCCCTGTGATGCTTGGAGCAAGGGAATCATCTTCTCCCACATGAATTACCTCCAAGTTCATAAACGATAAAGATGAAGTGACTTTTGGAGAGTCTGACCAGGTTACGAGGAAAACCAAAGACCACATGAGTGGCTACTCCCTGAATAAACGTACCCTTTGGACTCTTTGCCCCATTCAAGGCCTATGGGAGGGGCAAGCTGTCTTCCAAATATGAAAGAATCATGGCTTCAAAAGTCAAGGGGCAGACTCTGCTGTGACAGATGACTTTTGTGTGTGGCCTTTCTGAATACCTGGGTCAACACATTGACCATGGGTTCAGCCCAGCAATGTGCACATATTAACATGACACTACTTTCTGGATGTTGTTGATGCAACAGTTAAGGAGCAAGGGTCATCTCTGTATGTGAGGTTTATGGAGGAAGCTGGCCAGCAGAGGGCACGTACTGTGTACGAAAGTCAGGACGCCTGAGCAAGCTAAACAGTGGGACTGATCACCTGTGGCCGATTGTGTCTTCCTCCTTTTGCTCACTGATGTGTGTTGATGGCTGAACTTCCTGCTGACTGGTGACAGTAAACGGCACTGGTGGGTTTCCACAGGCTTTTCAGGTACTCTGTGTGGCCTGTGAAGACAAACGGGCCAGTAGAGCCATCCTATTAGATCCCGGACTACAGGCGGAAACCCCGGGGGTGCAGTGCTGCAGTGCTGCGTCTTCTAACCAAAAGGTCAGCAGTTCGAGTCAGCCAGGTGCTCCTTGGAAACTCTGTGGATTGCTATGAGTCAGAATGGACTCGACAGCGTAGGTTGGTTTTCGATTACGGGGAACTCAACATAGGATCCTCTCAAGTGGGCCGAGATAATTTTAGAATAGACAGCAATTGTATCATACACTGGAACCTTTTGTGTCTCTTTGTGTTTGCAGCAGGGGACAACTTGCTCTATCATCTCTGTGCTAGGAGACATTTTTAGAGCACAGCTATTATATGAAATATAACACGGAGTCACCTGGAAGGCACTATGCTGAGTGAAAAATGACAAACATTGTATGAGACCATTACTGCAAGGACTTCCAAGGTTTAAGCAGAGAAGAAAGTAATCTCAGACAGTTACCAGGGTGGGGAGGGCTGAAAAGGGACAGTCACAGATTAGACAGTAGATAGGAACTGCAGCAGGTGAAGGGAATGACAGGAAGCAGTCAGTACAAGGGAGGTTAGCACAACTGGATCACATCAAAAGCTCAAAGGCTTTCTAAGTACAACCCAACATTTTCCAGCACAGACTAGCAGGGACAGTTTTGGGGAACCACAGTTTTTCAGGACACCTAGGCTAATTAGCACAATGCGGTTTATTTTTTTTAAGAAAATGTTCTGCATATCACTTGGATGAGGGGTGTCTGGCTTCTTAACAGCTATAGTGGCCATCTAAGCAGCATCAACTGGTCCCAATCCACCTGGAGCAGTGGAGAATGAAGGACACCAAAGATAACAGAAAACCATGAGCCCAGCACACAGAAGGAGCCATGTGATCCAGACACTTCATCAGCACGAGAGAGAACGAGATGGTGCCTGGTTATAACCAATGGCTGCCCTGACAGGGAACACAAGTTAAGTCCCTGATGTAGCAGGAGAAAGACAGGTGTGCAGAATAAGAACTCCAGTAAAAAAACCACAAGCTATTAAGAAGTGCACACTTCATGGTCCGTCAGACGGCAGGGTCCCTTAAAAATACAGCCCCCGCACTCTCAGTTAGCCCAGAGACGAAAAGAGGACCAACGACTACTCTTCAGACAAAGACCAGACTGGACTAGAATATATAGGCGATGCTGGCATAGAATATGCTTCTTGGCTTAAACACAGACACAGGGCTGTCTGGGCAATTCCTCTCTAGAAGTGACATGAGAGGGTGGAGGGGACAGGAGTAGGTAGAACGCATGTGGGAAATAGAGGGTAGAAAGAAAGAGTGTGCTATCACAGGGCGGTGGGGGCAACAGCAGTTACAGGTGCACGCTAATGTGTGTTTTGGGTTTTACATGGCAAACTGATATGCAAACTTTGGCCTAAAGCACAATCAGAGATTTTAAAAGAGAGAGACACAGTCAATTCCAAAGGAGAGAGATCTTCCCAGCACCAGAAAAGAACAGCCAGGAGCAGGGAGCTAGCCTCAGGACCTGGGACCCCAGCACTAAGAAACATCTGGAACCAGGAGACAGAAAGACAGGTCTAGAAGTGCTGGCAGAGAACATCCGTAGGAGACAGAGTGGTGGCCTTTCCTGCCCACAGAGGGAGAAAGCTTCCCAGTGGAATAGGGTTCCTCTGGGCACTCATCAGCACCTAAATTCCATGCAGCCACACAATGAATTACTGAAACCAGGAGAGGAGTGCTGTGGGAGAGACTGCTGGTGTCGGAACTGGTCAAGACGGACGAGAGAACAGGGCAATCTGACTTCTGCCTCACAGACATCTTTTGAACCACTGACATCTCTTTTATCACATCCATTACTTTCCTGATCCACAATCCATTTTCCCATCTACGCCTCTTCACATTCTTCCTTAATTTGTTAGTAACAAGCTCCCGTCTGATGTCATTCACCCAGGAATGATTCTTTCAAAACCCACTTGCAGCCCAGAAGCTGTTCTGTTTTAAATCTCAGATACCCTCTCATCTATCTCTGTGGAATACCTGCCTGAGGCTGTCTCCTGACCTTGAAAAAACCTGGAGAGGTCTAAAGGACCTGTGGCCTCTGTCTCTTCCAGTGGGGCTCACATCGTCCTCAGCTCCCAAGTGTGTGAAAGCTGCCATAATTCAGAGCTCGGTTGTTCAAAGCCTGTCACATAAGGCATAGAGCTGGTAAAGGGAACAGTCAATCCAATCGGGTTGTGTTTACAGGAGTAAGGTCTACCTCAACCGGCAGGAGGAGCACTCTCTGGGAAAGTGACATGTGAAGTGAGACCAGGAGATGCCCATGGTTACAATGTTTGCTTCAGTCAACGGCAACAGCTAGTGTAAAGACTGAAAGGCACAGAAAATCTTCATCTCAAGGAAAGGTCTTAAAAAGCACACTGTGCCTCAAGTAACAGGACCCTGGATCTCACCCAAAACAGTTCCTTACCAGCATTGTCCCGGGCTGCAATTTCCTTCACAGAGATAGATACCTTAAGGAGGAAAGAGCCTCTCTTCTCCCCAGGATGGCAGCTGGATTGCAAATACTTTCAGAGAGGAACAGTCAGCAATCTAACGGGGTTCTCAGGGTGGTGTAGAGACACAGACAGACAAAGTGGGATGCTGCTCTGAAACACCAACAATGCGGAAGTGGTTTTAGCATATGGTAACACGTAGAACCTAAAAGGAAAAGTCTACATTGTCAAAGGCAAAGCTGGCAATGCTCTGGAGGAAGCCAGGACGCCCAAATGTAAAGTCTCTCTCAGTTGCAGAGAACACATAGGATGCCAGCGACAGAACGTGGCCAGAAACGTGCATTTTAAAGTGCTCCTGATGAGACTTTAAAAGAAAATGACAAACACAGGGTGGGTCACTGGAAGAAAGAGATGCTTTCTACGCAGCGAAAAAGAAATTGTCTGAATTACATCCAAACGTTTGGTGGAAGATCTTCATGGTGGAGTACGGGATCTCCTGGCCACTTCAGAGTGAAAAAGAGAGAGGAAAAAGATGGACTTAAAATGAACTGTGCAAAATGAATACAAAGCTTAAACAGATGGAAAATTCTGGTGTACAAACTAAGGACACACATTCTAGAATTTTCACCAAGCACATGGCTACACAATCTTCTGTAAAAGAGATTCAGCCAGTGACTAACGATTCTAATCAACTATCACAGCAGAAAATTCATCAGCTACAACTGAAGGGGACAGAGAAACAATGCAAACAACACTGTCTGCCTCTTTGAATTTCATAGGAAGGGAACTGGTCAAAGGAGCTACATCCCTCCACTTGTAAGAAACGGACCGGACCACCCTTGGAGCACTCCAAACATCAGCAGATGTGTCAGAATTTGCACGGGTAACAGGCACGGCTGCCTCCGTTTCAAAGGGTGGAGTCACAGCCTCGGTTTTAGTTATTCAGTACTGCTTTAATGGAAATACCACAAGTAGATGGCTTTAAAAAGAATTTTTTTTGTTTTTTTATCATGATGAATTGAAAGTACACAATCCAAGTCAATTTTGCACACACGCCTCTCTACAGCTCTATCTGCTCTCCCCACCCTGTGACAGCACACTCCTCTTTTGCACTCTTCTAGTATCCTCCCAACCAACAACTCTCTTTCCTCTCTACTCTCTTCTCTCCTCCAGGAAGAAGACAGATGGACAAACTTCTATAAATATAAAGCCATAAAATACACACATCACATGCTAACTCTGTGTCCCCAAGTCCAGTCCATTCGTACTCTGAGTGCTGACCTCAGTACTCCTTTCAGGTCTGGGGCCGCATCAAGTCTAGGAGCCATGTTCCCAGGGGACTCTCTACTTTGTCAGACCATCAGTTCTGGTCTTTTAGTAGAGTTCGTGATCTGCACACCTCTTTTCCTCATGCTATGGCAGGGACTCTACATCGCTGTCCCCTATCAAGATGATATTAGTCACGTCCAGTAAGCCAGAAGTCCAAATTCAAGGTGTCAGCTCCAGGGGAAGGCTTTCTCTGCTGGCACTGGAGCAAATTTCTTGTCCTCAATCTCCCTGGACTAGAGGCTTCTGAGGCACAGGGAACCTCATCCTTTCCAAAGCATGTGCTCAGCTCCTGGCACTGCTCTTTGCTGCTATGAGATCCCCAAGTCTCAGCTTACCTCCCTTTCTGTTATATTCCCAGAAGCCACACCAGGCCACCGTACAATCCCACACATTAAGTCCTGCCCCACCAACTCAACTGCAGCCCATCCACCTTCATTAACATCAGAGAGGCAGGATTTACAACATGAAGGACATTACACAATACCAGCCTAGTTAAACGGCTACATAGATTTTGGGGGGACACAATTCAATCCATGACAGTGTCCCAGGTTTTCAAGAGTCAGATCTTCATCCACTCAGTTCTGGGGGATGGGATCACTGCTCAGTGCTCAGAGGACAAGGCAGCCATGCCCAGAGGGCCTACTGGGTGGGGCTCAAGGCATGCAGCTGCCACTCAGACGAACTAGGACAATGGGACCCCTCAAAGCCAATGGGCTGCAAGGGCCATCGGAGTGGGCCTGGAAGGTGCAGCTGAATCCCAGAGCTGAGGGGCCTCCTCCCACAATCCCGAGAGCAGGGCCAATGCCCAGAGTCCAGAGGACAACAATAATGCCCAGATGGTCCCAAACAGCAGAAAATTATTTTGTATCCTTAACAGCTAATATAAATTGCTCCGTCAGGTTTGGGATTTATGTGGCACTCATTATCCCTTCTTCTCCTTACATTTCCCCCACAAGGAATGGAAAGGTCGACCTCACACCTGTCGCACCACTCTACTGCATACACAGTCTTCTAGATTTCACAGGCTGACAGGTGGAGAATTTGGCCCCAGCATCAACTACTCCTCAAGTCTCAACTATACTTGATGGAGATGACTCAGAAGGTGAGATTCTGGCCTTGCAGTTGATTTATGACTCCACAGATGACACGATGGGGTTAACTGTGTTTTGGATGTTCCAAGGACAGGAATTTGAAGGGACCAAAGTTGTGGAAGGAAACCCTGGTGGCGTAGTGTTTAAGCGCTATGGCTGCTAACCAAACGGTGAGCAATTCAAATCCACCAGGCACTCCTTAGAAGCTCTATGGGTCAGCTGTACTCTGCCCTATGGGTTTGCTATGTGTTGGAATTCACTGGATGGCAGAGGTTGTTGTTGTAAAGGGTCAAATCTTATGGAATGAATTGCATCTCCCCAAAATCTGTGTCATAAATCCGAGCACCCATGCTATTGTTATAATGTTATTTGGGAATGAGTTGTCTTAGTCGTGTGAATGATGCAGCATTAGTGGAGGCTGCATCTTCAGTCATTCTTTCTTGAAATGTTAAACAGATTACACAAGGAAGCAAGCAATCAGAAAACGGAAAAGTGATTCCATGCTTGGATTTATGACACAGATTTTGGGGAGATGCAATTCAGTCTATACCTAGATGCCCAACAACAGAGGAATGGATAGGTAAACTGTAGTATATATATGGAGCATTACACAATGATAAAGAATAATGACGATTCCACGAAACATCTCATGACCTGGTTTCAACTGGAAGACATTATGTTGAGTGAAAGTAGTCAGCGACAAAAGGACAAATATTGTATGAGACCCTTATGATAAGATCTCAAAACCAGGCTTACATATAGAAGAAAAGACTCTTTGACAGCTGCAAGGGAGGGGAGGGAGAGAGGGCGAGGGGGGAAGGGTTTAGATTAGATAGCTGCTAGAAACTTGGTTGGGTCAAATCGGTGATAGCACACATTAGAAACAAGAACAACATTAAGTGGAACTTCAGCATAACTTGAATACTCCTTCCATCTTAACCCAATATTGCAAGGTTAGAGTAGCTGGGCAGGGGTGGGGGACCACGCTCTTAGGCAAAATCAAGGCCAAATGGCACAACTAGCGTTTTGCTAGGAGGGCTCTCTGCACCCCACATGGGTGAGTGGTGTCTGGGGTCTTAAAAGCTGCCAAGCTGCCATCCGAGGGCACAGCAAATGGTCCCAACTCAGCAGGAACGGATGCTCACCAAGGACTAAAATGACATGGGGTAAAATCAACCCAGAAGACAGAGAGACCCACAGTGAGTGCCTACATCGACTTACGACCAGAAGGAACGGATCGTGCCTGGCTCCCATCAGTGATAGCCACGATGGAGCTCACTACATTGAGCCTCACTGGCAACACAAGAATAAAATGAGTTGCACCCTGAGATCTCCACTAAAAGACCTCAATTGATGGTCCTGTGGTTTCGGGGTTCCCCTGGGAGCATGGCTCCTGGCTCTGATGCTGCCCTTGTCCATAAATCATAATGAAGGTCCACTCTTCGGACACGATTGGATTGGACTTGGCGATGCAGAGTGACCATATACTGGATGCACTTTATGGTTCTATGCATCTATAGGATATCATCCAGCTGACCTCTGGCTGGAGGACAGAGAGTGGGTGGAGAGGAGGGGAAAGGTGACTGTTGGGAGGATAAGACATGTATGGAGCAGAGAGGAATAGTGTGCTGTCACTGGGCTGGGAGAGCAGTGGAAGCTGCATATGGGTGGGCATGTAAATGTATATGGGAACCTACATTTTCACTCAGTCATAATAAAAAAGAAAAAAAAAAACAGAAAAGTGAGCTAGCAACCCAGGTGAAGATAATCCAGGGACAGAAGCCCCAAAAGACAAACATCTTCCACCAGAGGCCGCAGACACAGAGCCTTCTCCTAGAGTGCCCACCACAATTCAAACTTTCAGCCTCCTAAACTGTGAGAAAACAAACATGTTTGTTAAACGAACCCACTTGTGCTCTGTCTGTTACAGCAGCACTAGAGAACAAAAGGTACCCAAGTGGTACAGTGAATAACTGCTCAGCTGCTCACCACCAAGTCACCAGTTCAAATTCACCAGCAGCTCCTAGGAAACCCTATGGGGCAGTTCGACTCTGTCCTATAGATTCACTAAGAGATGGCAGCAGCTCCAGGGCACTGAACAACGAGATCTAACTACAACAAGGTACTGTTCCACTGACATTCATGCAAGTACTACACACAAGTGCCCAACAGTGGAAATAACCCAAATTCCCATCAGCAGAATCATGGATAAATAAAATGGAGTCTATCCATCTAGTGGACTATTATTCAGTCATAAAGCAAAATGAAGCTCTCGTAAATGCTACAGTATACATAAAACATGAAAACACTACATCAAATGAGTCAGACACAAAACAAACGTTCTAGGACCTAACTTGCACAACACACCTAAAATAGGCAAGCATACAGAGACTGAAGTTTATTAGTGGTGACCAGGGGCTGTCGGGGGCTGAATGGAGGGATGAAGTGGAGTTACAGCTTAACGCAAATTGGGATTCTGCTAGGGGTGATGAAAAATTTAGAAACTGATACTGGTGATGTGGTTGCACACAGGGCCAGATTAATGGATGTTACTCAATTAAATATGTAAAACAGCTGAAAAAGAAAAGAGTTTTCTTGTATATATTTTACCAGACACACAAACACAAATTAGCATGAAATGAACACAAGACAGTATTTGAATAAAAAGCAACTTACTGTCTTGAACTCAGTACATACCTGAAAGGAGAGGGATTTAGATACCAGGGGAGGAGAGAGAGGAAGTGGGTATTTCAAAAACGTCATGCCAACTTTAAGCAGTACTCACCTAGAGAAATGAAATTACGTAGCAGGAACTGGAGTGTGCAAATGGATTTCCACAGGTAACTGAATCTTGGTCACCTTCTTCTGAATATGAAAAAAGGTCTACCTCTACGATAAAAAAAACAAAACCTGAATTATCATTCAGCATACTTGAAAACAAAAGATTATGTTAATGGCATTTGATTTACCAATCATTTCACAAATTTGACACTTGAAGACACTACATTTTGGAAACGAACCATACAGCTGGTCCTTCACCGTTTGGTGTTAGTTACCCTGGAGTGGATTTCAAATGATGGGAACTGTTGGTGCGATTCCCATGGGACACCATTTGCTGGTGTGATTAACAGGGGACACCACTTGCTCGTGTGATTACCAGAGGATACCATTTGCTCGTGTGATTCATACAGGACACCACTTGCTGGTTTGATTAACAGGGGACACCATTTACTAGTGTGATGTACATGAGGAGCTGAGGTTGAAAAGAATCACACTGACAACCAACTTTTCGTTTGCTGTCGGCAGAAAACGGACAGTCTCCAGCAAGTAGAGATTGACACCAGTTTGCTGAACCCAGCAGCTTTTATTGAGCAAAGTAAACAAGTTTTCTGCTGGCAAACTGAGAAAAAGCATCTCACCAGCCTTCCTTACTTCAAAACAAGTAGTGGCATTCCCAGGAAGGGGGATGAGAAAGTCCCTGAACTATTCTCCATCGAGTGCGAGTTTTCAGCACGTACCCGTTTGCAGTACACCGACACAACCTTGTCTCCAGGGCTTTCGCCAGGCTTCTGCCATTCTCAAGACAAGCCCCTATCTTGAGAAGGACCAGGGTAGGGTCAGCAGGATTTCACATTCTTTCCAAACACACTCATTGCTACAGGTCCCCACAGATGTGCACAGCAGAACTTCTCCACAGGGTTTTCAAGGCTGGAGCCTTTTGGTAACAGATCACCAGGCTTGTCTTCCAAGGCCTACCTGGCTGGGTTTGAACTGACAACCTTTCAGCTAGTAGTGTTAACCCTTTGCACCACCCAGGAGCTCCCTGTTTCGCTCTTTACTGTCTACATCTTCTCCTGTTTTCTTATGCTTACATTCCACACATTTGACATACATTTAGGACCTTCATTCTACATTACATTTGGTTGAAAAGGAAACAAATTCTCTAATCATACTGCAGGTGTCACATACTATTTACTCAACTTAAGCCTTACTTTTTTTTGTACTCAAAATTATAAATTACATTTCTCCAGCAGCTGCACATTTTACATTTTTTTCAGGAAGAGCTCTGTGTGAAATAATTTTTATAAAGGATGAGCGGTCTTCTGCAACACTGTAACGTGGCTGCCCAAAGAAGAACAAATCTGGCCTGGAAGAAGCAAACATCAAGGCTTTTTAGCAGCCATGACAACACTCTGTCACCCATAGTCTGGGCATGTGATCATGGAGAATCTGTTCCTGCACAAGGATACCATGCGTGGTCAACTCCAGGGACCTTCAGAGAGATGCCCTGACAGAGTAAATATAAGTCATGCAAACATAAACAGTGATTATGAAGAAGGCACATGCCCATGAACTTTGTCCTATTGTATGTGGGGTTGCTGTGAGTCCGAACTGAAGACACAGTACCTAACAACATGTGGCTGACCTTCGAGGATCCCTTCAAGTATTCTGATCTGTTATGGGGTTGAACTCACCTTTCAATTAGCAGCTGAGTGCCTAATCAAAGCGCACTGCTGACAGTCCCCTTTATACAGAGACCTCCCATTTCCACCTCACTTTTATCGTCACTGTTCGGAAATTGGGAACATGAATGGCCTTTGATCCGAGAAGCCTTCAACAAAAATATGACGCGTTAGTACTACAATCTGTGGCTGAATGACCAGCATCTAAGCTGGCTCATATCCTGTCTCATCCAACCATTAAAATCTTGGACAAACACTGCTGTTTCAGCTCCAGAAAACCTTCAGCGACCACATCACCTTCTATCTGCAGACCAAGTAGGAATGTCTGTATTGTTTCACACATAATCATGACGAAAATGTCGGCTTTGTACCCAAAGAAATTCAGGAAACGTGCCCGTAATTTCCTTCTGAATTTGGGATCCATTTGAGACAGACACGGGGGAACGATGTAGCAGTCGGCGTCTGCAAGGATTACACCGTTGGAAACCCCATGGGGCGGCTCTACTATCCTGCAACGTTGCTATCAATCAGACTTCACGGCAATCTTTTCAGACGTTTCAAAATCCACCTACCTATTTCCAACTCATGCTTTAAATTCGTCTCTTAAATATCTACAAATATCTACAAACATTAAAAGAGGAGATACGTACATAACTCCTCATCATCTTAGTTTCTGTATGAACAGCAGCACTCCAATCGCTGCGGCACTTGGAGCAGCGCACGGGACAGCGAGGGCACAGGGCCTTCGCACTCGGGCCAACCGCCCGGAGCCTCCCCACTGCATTTCTCACAAACTCCCAGGGTAGTTGATGCTGTTGATCTGAAAAACCACTTTTGCTCAGCGAGAGTCCCATGGTTTTACCTGTCATTCCACCCAGAGATACAGCGCCACTCACCTACCAGTCGTACAACTTGCGGTACTTGCGAAGCGGAAGTCCCCAGACGGCCTGGGCCCCACAGGGCTTCCGCTGAAGAGTGACGTCGGAGGGAGCTCCGCCCACCGGACCGCCCCCTTCGGGACCCTGCGGCCCTGCACAACGTGGTGACGGTAAGGCCCGCGGCTCCCGCGGCTTTCCCAGGGGTGAGAAGTCAGGAATGTGGGAGACAGCGGGGGCACAGACCTCAGCTCGGTGCGCTGTACGTGCTGCTGGAACAAGCATGACACACACAAAGCCAGGCCTCCCTCCCACAGCGGCTGTCGAGGCACCCAGCATGGCGGCCGGCCCTCACACTACCACTTCCGCTTCCCGTTTTTGGCAACAGTTTTTTGCAATGTCACGGGCTCCGAACGCTGACCCAGAGGGCTCTACCCAGTGACCGGTCGAGTTCGGTGCCTTCGCTCGGTCTAAGGTTCTGTGCACTGGGGTCTTCTTTGCCTCTGGAAACAAAAGCCTAAGGTTTCTGAAATGCACAAAGAAACACAAGACAGTTCAGTAGGCAAAGATTTCTAATGTACTTGGAGAGCAAAGGAAGATGTATTTCCATACTTATCCATTTGAAAGTCAATATTTACCATGTCTTTTAGAGAAATATTCACCTCTCATATGTATTTGCCAGTCTTTAAAATTGTTATAAGTGCCTCCTTTGACTTCTCTTTTATGGTTTGTTTTCTCTTACCTATCAGGTGTCTCTCCTTAGGAATAGGCGACCAACTCTGCAAACCCAGTCTGAACTCTGCAAGAGCTGAGGACACTTGAGAGGAGCATTTTCGACGATGAGAGGCAGGTGGGCACTATTACTTCTGAGGAAAAATAGGTAAAAGTGAAAGTCGTATTGAAAATGTCTGCTGTAAACCATTTTTACTTTTTTCTCTGGTACAAACATGTATAAGAAATTGATCACATATACTCATCTGAACTGGTTAAGGGCTCAGTTTTGAGATTTGCATATACACTGATAGACCTTGTTGAACATTAAGTTTCCGTTTTATGGGATCTTGTGTAAAATGGGAATTCCACAACACTTAATTTTGCTCTTAAGGAATCTGTATATGCATCCAGAGGCAGTCATACACACAGAACCAGGGGACACTGCTGATTCAAAGTCAGAAAAGATGGGCATCAGAGGTGGATCCTTTTACCGTATCTTTACCATGTGTGCACTGAGCAAATAATCTGAGAAGCTGGTTTCTGCAAAGAGGAACAAGGCATCAGGATTGGAGGATGACTCATTAACAACCTGCCGTACGCAGACGACACACCTTACTTGCTGGAAGTGAAGCAGATCTGAAACACGGATGAAGAGCAAGAACTATAGCCTTCAGTACGGATTGCACCTGGTCATGGACTGTGTTCCCCACAAAATCAGTAGCAATTTGGCTATGCCTAATTCCTGGTATTCAGCGTGCTGCCTCCATTTTGCAATTCCTGTCCCTATGAGGTGAGTCAGGGTGGGTGGGCAGCAGTGGTTTTGGCAGACTAAGATTCAATGGTGTAAGTTGGTTTGGGACCTTGAGGCAGTCTATGGAGGTATAAAGGATAAAATCTAGCAGAGAGAATCGGGACCCTCACCCTATCAAGAACACAGCACCAGGAGAAGAGTGCATCCTTCAGGCCTGAGGTTCCTGGACCAAGGTGTTCCCCACCCAAAGACTGATGCAACAAACACAAGGACTTTCCTTCAGAGCTGACACAGGGACAGCCCTTCCCCTAAATGTGGCCTTGTAACCTACTGGACTGTGTAAGAATGAACTTCTCTCTTAAAGCCATCCACTGTCTGATAATTCTGTTAGAGCAGCACTGGCTTCCTAAAACACATCTCAACATCAAGAAAACAAAAATCCTTACAACTGGACCAGTAAGCAACATGGTAATAAATGTCAGAGGTTGTCACCAGTTTCACTGTACTTGGGTCTACAATCCACACCCATGGAAGCCACAGTCAAGAAATCAAAAGATACACTGGGAACATCTGTGGCAAAGGATCTTTTTAAAGTACTGAAAAATGAGGATGTCACCTTGAAGACGAAAGTGTACCTGACCCAAGCCATGTTATTATCAGATGTAGCAAATGCATGTGAGAGCTGGATGATGAATGAAGAAGGCAGAAGAAGAGTTGATGCCTTTGAATTTTGGTGTTGGAGAAGAATGTTGAATGTATCATGGGTAGCCAGAAGAACCAACAGATCTGTTCTTGAAAAAGTACAACCAGAGTGCTTCTTGGAAACAAAGATGGCACGACTACATCGTACATACTTTGGGCATGCTGTCAGGAAGGATCACTCCCTGGAGAAGGACATCATGCTTCACCAAGTGGAGGGTCAGAGAAAAAGAGGAAGACCCTCAGTGAGATGGGTGGACATAGTGGCCATAACAATGGGCTTAAGCATAAAAATGACCGTGGGCATGAGGCAAGACTGAGCAGTGTTTTGTTCTGTTGTGCACGAGCTCACTATGAGTTGAAACCGACTTGATGGCACCTAGCATCAACCAGAACAAGTGAGCTGAAATGGGCTGGTACTGGTCTTTTTGAATCAGAAAAAAGAAACACATGATCTACTACAACAAGAATGACAAATTGAAGAGGAATGGTATCACATTCATCATTAAAAGGAACACTTCAAAATATATGCTGAAGTACGAAACAACTGCTACCCATCCTCCATCATTAATCTCATAGAAGCAGGATTTACGTTGTACAGGAAAATCACACAATACCAGGAATCATAGATTGGGCCAATGGCTCCACATAGTTTTGGGGGAAACAACAGGTGCAAACATGACAGATACCAAGGAAGAGACTGTACAGTTCTCTATGACACTCTCAAACCTAGAAACAGAGCATCATCCACAAGCAAGTGGGCAAGGAAGAGACTGTTCTCGTGCCCAACTCACTCCACATTCTATCCATGTCTACTGGCCCTTTTCCCTTCCTGATGGTAAGCAGTACAGGGGGAAGGGTTGGCAGGTGCAGCAGCTCCTAATGTTGAGGAGATGCAGGGTGGTACCAGCACTTTTTCTTTGGGGGATATGGAGAGGTATCTCAGTACAGGGAGATGGAGGCCTTTAATCCTCACTGGAGGAGGTCTTGGCTGACACGCAGTGGGTGGAAACATGAGATGGGAGGATGAAGAAGGGGCAGTGAAAGACATTCAATGTGGAGGCCACTGGGTCACAGTAAACATGGTGGCTGGACTATCACAGTAGTGATTCCCTTCAAGGAAGAAACATCCTCATCTGTTAGGGATCAAAGGATAAATATCTGCCTCCTGCCAAGGAGAAAGAGACCTTGCTGAAAGCCTTCTAATACGAGAGGCCTAGATGGAAGTCTGAATGTGGGGTAGATATCTCCCCTAACAGGACCTACCCAGCCAGGGGTAGGAGGCCACCACCGAGCAGGTCCTCTCACTTTGGACATAGACGTTGTCCCTGTTCATGGTATAGGGGACAAACTGGGTGGCACCACAGGTCAGCTGGTTCAGCTCCCGGTGGAGCTTCTCTCCATCCAGACTGTGGCCATTAAGGACAGAGCAGAGGGTGTAGATGCCATCCACTTTTGGGGCTTCCTTGTGCTCTTTGAGGGAGAACGAGGGTATGACCACAAATGGTGCCTCCAGAGAGAGGTTCTGAGAGTCTTTGGGGGCAGGGCAGAGACAGGCAAGAGGAAATGAGACAAGTGAAGACTTGGACTTGTGATTAAAGCAAGGGCATAAGACTTCTTTCTCTGGAGAGAATCCCTGGAGACAGAGTTGAAGATCTAAAGGAAATATCCTAAGTGGTTCCAACAAGGAGAGGAGTGAGTTCTGGAAGTCGCAGAATGGTACCAGGGAAGAGGCAGTCCTGCTGAGGAGCTCTGCAGAGCCTAAGAGTGGTAGTGGGGACTAGGAAATGCCTTGGTCCTGGAGCAGATGCCTCCCAAATTCTACCTCTACTGTGGAGGCTGAATCTGGCAAGACAGAGGGGAAATGACCAAAGGCCGTAAGCCTGGGATCCCTTGACACACTCCTGCTGTCTTTTCCAGATGTATCACCTAAGTGAGGTCAGTCTGCAATCAGAGTAGAGGGTGTCAGCACTGGGCTTACTGAGCAAGAGCCCAAGCTTGGGAGAAAAGAAGAGTTCAAGAGGAGGGCTCAAGGGGCTGAGGGAAAGTGTGGGCAGGGATGAGGTGGGGCGCCATGCGGACATCACGGTCCTCTTACCAGGCTCTGCTGGATGCTGTCAGCCATAGTGAGCTTTTTAGTACCCTGTTATCCCATGTCATCCATATAGCACAGGTTGGTGATGGTGAAGTTGCAGGTGAACCAGACCGGGGCAGGTTGAAGAGCTGTACTGAAGAGGAAGAAAAAGTTTTCCCTGTGGACTACAGTAATAGCCAAGGTTGCCTAGGACCCTGGTCAGAAGCAACAGCAGTGAACTACGTACGGCCATTGGCTGCAGGAGCACAAGGAGAGAACAAAGATTTGGGGAACCCAAACTTCCTCATTCGGTCAGCATTAAGTGAGCAGACATGAGTTCAAAGCTTTGTGCAATCATAGCTGTCAAAGGCACAGTGTTACCGACTGTATTGTCAACACAAAATTTCTGTTGAAACCCTCACCCTCTTACCTGTGAATCTTAAGCATCCAATATTATAGAGCAGAACTGCCCTCACAGAGTTCTTTTAGGCTAAAATCTTTAATTTTAAAATTACTTGGCTGAAAATTATTTCCAAAGTTGGCAGTAGTACATCAACAGGGAACAGCCAGGAATTCAACCCTGATGAACACAAAGGTGATACAACAGGGGATACCACTGCTGATTGACAGTTGGATCTTGATGGAAAGCAGAAAATACCAGAAAGATGTTGACCTATGTTTTACTGACTACACAAACACATCTGACTGTGTGAATTGTAATAAATAATGGAGAACATTGGGACAAAATGGAATTCCAGGACACTTCATTCTGCTCTTACGGAACCTGTGTACAGAAAGAAGAGGCAGTCATTCTAACGCACAAGTGAGTATTACGTGGCTTAAAATCCGAAATACTTCGTCAGAGTCATAATCTTTCCGCATTACTCAGCCTATATGCTTGGCAAGTAATCCTAGAAACTGGACAATACGAACAAGAAGGCAGGATTATCGATGCAGAAAGACTCATTAACAATCTATCATATGCATATGATATAAATTTGACTGCTAAAAGTCAAGTAGATTTCAGGTAAAGTCTTTGGTGTGGATTGGACATCAACGTAAACCAAAATCCATGCAACTAGACTGGTAAGAACCATCATGATGAGTGGAAAAACACTGAAGTTATCAAGGATTGCATTTGACCCAGATCCATGATCAGTATCCATGAAGTTTGTTGTTGTTGGGTGCCATCAAGTCAAACCCGACTCATAGCAGTCCTGTCCACAACAGAAGGTAATTCTTCCTGGTCCTGGGCCATGCTCAAAATGGTTGTTAGACTTCAGCCCACTGTTGGAGCCATAAAGTAACAGTCAACAAATCAAAAGACACACTGCACTGTGAAAATTGGGTGCAGATGACCTCTTTAAATCTTGAAAAGCAAAGGCATGACTCTGATGACTAAGCTGTAGTGTCATGGATCGACTTGAGCCAAGATGCACAGTCTTCAACAGGATCCACTTATGCGTCATAATCCACTCTAACCTTTGTCTGAAGACTTGGCTTCAGGAATGATTTCACTTGTGGGCTAACACAGTCTGAGGACCAGGTCTTCTGGGGTCTCTCCAGGCTCAGTCAGGTCAGCAGGTCTGGTCTTGCTACTCCAATTTTAGTTGTACACCCCACTGTTCTCCCACTTCATCAGAGACTCTGTTGTTTTCTTTGTGAGCACAGTCACTGGTGGTAGCCTGGTACCATCTAGTTCTTGATTCTGGCTGATAGCCTCTAGTTTAGGTGGCCCTTTATGTTGTTTTGGACTCCAAGGTACCTAACAACGTAATTGTGGAAGAAATAGCATTTTAGAACAGGCTTCTTAGGTTTTATTAATGAGGTAGTATCAGAGTAGGCATTTACCCATGAGTCCACTTGTCATACTGTGGATGCTTCCGTGTAGCTGTACTGATGCAAGCTTTATCACCAGTATTCACATTTCAGCTGAGTTTCCAGACTAGAACAGACCAGGAAGAAAGACTTGCCAGTCTACTTGAGAAGAACATTAGCCACTGAAAACCTTATGAACAGCAGTGGTGCATTGTCTGAGAGAGTGTCTGACAGTGAACCCTCCTGTGTGAAAAGGACTTCAATGAAGACCAGCAAAGAGCTGACTCCTCAAAGTAGCCAAGCCAAGTGCCGTAGAGTCGGATCTGACTCATGGCAACCTCAAAATAGAGTCAACCGTATTGATGTGGATGGAGTCAATCTTTCAGGACCCTCATTAACTGATGTGGCATGACTCAAAATGAGAAAAAAAGGCTGTAAATGTCCATTAATAATCAGAACCTGACATGCATCAAGTATGAATGTAGGAAAAGTGGAAACTGTCAAAAATGTAATGCAATGCATCGAAATCAGTATCTTCAGCATTAGTGAGTGGAAATGCCCTGCTGTCGGCTCTTTATTTACTGAATATCCGGATGGCCCATTATGCCAGGAATGGCAACTTGAAGAGGAAATGGGGTTGCATTCCTCATCTAAAAGAACATTTCAAGATGTATCCTGAAGTACAGTGCTGTCAGTGATAGGATAATACCCAGAAGCCTACCAGGAAAACTGATCAAATGACTGCTATTCAAATATCTGTACCAACCAGTAAGGTCAAAGAGGAAGAAATCGAGGAGTTTTTACTACGTTCTAAAGTTCGGCATTTGTCAAACATGCAACCAGAAGGCATTGACAATCACTGGTTATTGGAATGCGAAAATTGGGAACAATGAAGGAAGAGTGGCGGCTGGAAAATAGGGCCTTGGTAATAGAAATGATGCCCGAGATTGCATGACAGTATTTTCTAAGATGAGTGACTGCTTCCTTGCAAATACCTTTTTTCCCCTGACATGAATGGTGACTATACGCAGGAACCTCACCAGATGGAAGATGCAGGAATCAAATGGACTGCATTTGGGGAAGGAGACAATGGAAAAGCCCAGTCCTAGCTAGTTCAAGGCCAGGGACTGACTGGGAAACAGGCCTTAATGGCTCCTATGTAGGTTTCCTGCTGAAAGTTAGAATAAGTTCCTGAGAGCCAAAAGACATACTTGAGTATACACCACCTGAGTATAGAGACCACTGGAAAAACAGATGTGAGGCACTGAACAGTAATGACCGAAGACTACACAAGCTGTGGGGTGACATCCAAGAAGTTATACCTCAAGAAAGCAAGAGGTCACTGAAAGACAGGAGAGAAAGAAAAGGGCCAAATGGATGTTAGAAGGGACTCTGACACTTGCTCTTGAATATTGACTAGCTAAAACAAAAGGAAGAAAAGAGGAAGTAAAAAACAAATATGGAAATAAAGCAAAGTTCTATGCAGTTCATTCCATATACACACCCACCAAGAGACACATTTTTCTTTCTGAAAAAATGCATCAAGGATTCTCGGAAAAAAGAATGGGAAAACAAAAGAAGCATTCTTGAGACTAAAGAGACAGAAAACCACAGAGAATGATCCCCAGTCTGGATTGGTCGGTTTCTTACAGTGACTTCATAAGGAGCAAACTGTTGGCAACTCCAAGCCCCTGTATGTGTTCCAGGCAACCTAGGTCTGGGGTCCGTCTAGCTCAGGCAGGTGTTTCACGGACCTGAGAGACTGTGACCACACTTACCTTGTTTTTCATTTTTAGTGTTTATTGATTTGCTCATTTTTCCATTGCATTTTATCTTCTTTGCTTAATGTCTCATTAAGTTTTGGTCATTATTTGTTCAGTCATTTCTCTCCTTATTTAGTTATTCACTTAGTTTTTACTTATTTAGTTGTTTGTTTATTGACTCCATTTATTTACAATATGGAGACAGGAGGTGTGGTGAATAATCAGGAGCATTTATCACAGATGGAGAAACAAGAGAGACGGGAGCTCAGTCCCCCAAACCATCTCTGACTTTTCCAGTCCGACCGCGTGTTCTTACTGGGTGTCTAAGGGAGGACAGAGGTGAGTGACTGCATGCCGACATTCAGGCTTGGGGGACAGCAACTGTGGAAGAATGCATGGAACTCGTGATGGGGGATGGGGTGGTCAGCTGGAGCCCCGTGGGCGTATCTGGGATTCTCCCAGCCCCTGCTCCTACCCCGACCCCACCCCCATGACTGTTACCTCCACAGAGGTGCCTGTCTGTTAGGTGAGCCGGAGAGAACCTGCGACAAACCGGCTGCAGAGATTTTATCCTGTTTTATTGGACCAGTGCCTGGTGTGTCGCTTCCCTTCCTCAAGGCTTCAGTGCGTGGTAAGTCAATCTGGAATTTCCCTGGGGCCAGGTAGTGCCGGGAAGCAAAGGCTTTGTGAAAAGCAGACACGTAGAAAAACGGAGGTCTCACCTGCTTTCATCCCCTACCTCTTCATTTCCTCAGCAAATTGTGCCGATTTTGTCTTTTGCACCTTTAGCTTTTCTTGATGTCTTGGTTCTCTTTAGTGACAACTTTCTCTCATTTTCTGTCATTTCTTTGCTCTTTTTCAGTTTATCTGGTTTTCCCTTTATTTCCTCAATGCCTCATTTTTGTTTACTCTGTACTTCTGTTTGCTTATGAATCCTTTTCCTATTATGGTATTTCCTCATTCTGTATCTTTTCTTTCTCTTTCACATTTTCTCCTTCTCTTTGTTTATATAGTTGATCTTCTTGGTGGTTAAACTTGAAATCTTACTTTTCCATTCTCTGCTTTTGCTTTTCTCCTTCCGCTAATTCACACCCATCTCCCTGTCTCTTCTCTGTATCCTTTTCCTTACACTTTGGTTTCTTTTTACCATTCTTTTCTCATTTCCCCATTGTTTATTATATTTTATCTTTTCAATACCTTTTCAAATTTCCCGTTTTATTTGTTTTAGTTAATTTTCTCATTTGAATTTCCTCATGTCTTTCATCTCATACCCCTTCAAACTTATAGTTTATTATTTTCCTGATTACTGAATTTTCTTTTTATTCTTTTCCCTTATCTCTATTCTGGTTAGTTTCATTTCACGGAATTGATCTTCCTGTTATTTTCTTAACCTCTCTCAAGTTTTGGAAGTTGTAATGTCTTTTTTTTCTCATTTTTAAATTATACTTGCTCTTTTTTTCATATTTTGTGAAATTTTTAGTTATTACATTTCCCACTACTTTTACTTATTTACTTCTTTTCTCACTTTTTCCATGTTAACCCTAACACAAGGGCACCTCTCATCCAAAAGTCCAAAAGGCCCCGAAGCCACACTCAACATGCTGCAGAACCACTCAGCCGTTTCTGCTGAGGAGGAGATGTATGTGGGACACTACCACCTCTTCAGAACCATTGGCAGGGGGACATTTTCCAGAACGATGCTAGCCCAGCATACCGTCACCGGCCAAGAGGTAACCATTAAAATGCTGAGCAAGACCCAAAAGGCATCCAACTTCTTCTACCAAGAGGGGAAAATATTGAAGGATCTCCATCATCCTTATATTGTAAGGATGTTTCACATTATAGAGACTCAGTACCTTCTCGGCATGGTCTTGGAGTACGTGAGTGCAGGGCACTTGGGGAATTATATAAGAGCTCACGGCTTCTTGAGTGAAAAGGAGGCCCAAAAAACTTTCAGACAATTAGTCCGGGCTGTACACTTTTGCCATAATGAACGTTTCGTGCATAGAAACATAAAACCACAAAACGTGCTGTTAGATAACAGGAAGAACATCAAACTAGCCAACTTTGGGTTTGCAACGGAATTCACCCAGGGGAATAAGCTGAACACGTTCTGTGGCACTTTGCCTTATTCTGCCCCAGAAATGGTGCTACGAAATCCGTACGATGGACCCCCCGTGGACGTGTGGAGCCTGGGAGTCACCCTGTACGTCATGCTAAGTGGATCTCTGCCGTTTGATGGCGACACCTTCAGTGAGATACGAAATCGGATCCTGGCCACAGAATACATTATTCCTGGCCACATGCCTATGCAGTGCACTCACATGCTGAGCACAATACTTACTTATGACCCAATAGAGAGAGCCACATCAGAGGCCATCCTAGACCATCCATGGATGATGACAGTTGACAATGAGAACCAAAATGTGTCTGTGCAGCCACCCTCAGACCATTAGGACTGACAACGCATTCAGGCCACGGGGAACATGGGTTACAGGCAGGAAGAGATTCGTGACTCACTGTTCAATCCAAAAGATGATAACGGTATGGCCACCTCCCTGATGCTAGCTCAGAAAACATCTGAGACACAGACTCATGCCAATACCCTGAAACGCAATACTGCAGCACACTGCACTGACAGCCACACCCGTGTCTCCTCCCATGAGGTACGTCCCACCATCTGTGTGAAACCCAAACAGCGGAGTTACAGTGTACTTGCCATTCCCACCTATGATTACCACTACCACAGCCCACTGAAGACTCCAGCTTCTAGAAGGAAGGGGGCCTCTATGGTGTTTGCTTCTCCCTCAGTTCCCCTTGCAAAGTTCTTCCACAACAATCCAGGATAGCCTGGGCAGAGCCAACCAGACGCTGAAATGGCATGCCAAGCTGAAAAGTAGTGCAGTGGAACAACCCAGCAGAGTCCCCACGTGCGTAACCGTGGCTGCCCATGGCTGCCTCCTCAGCTGAGACCAGTAAGAAGGGTGGAGCCTGAGAGGAAATCCAGTTCCCACATAGAACGTCAGCACTTATTCTGTCAAAAACGAGCATGTGCGAGAAGTACCCGACCAGAGTGTGACTCCAGCCTCTCCCTCTGTCAGAAGCCATGAGCCACAGGATGCCACTGGCCACTTCTTTTAAGTTGATTACAAAATATCTTTGTTGTACCTGTATGCAAACAGAACAGAAGCTGTGTGACATCCAAGTTGAAGATCAGAGGCTCAGACCTTGAGAGGCCAAGCCACAGTCTCTCAGGTATAAAAGGAGGAGGAAAATAAACAGTTTCATGGAGCCCAGTGACATAATGCAGGAGATATGCCAAGTGGTAGACACGAATGACTGTGAGTGGGATCTCACAAGTACACACTGCTTTCTTTGCATGAATGGCCCACCAGGACAGTAGATCTTGGTCCAGTCGACAATGGAGGTGTGCAGACTGCCATGGCAGGCTCTGAAAGGGGTCCAAGTGAAGAGAAATTTAGGCATCTTGTTGGCCTTCAAGAAGATCACCTCCAAAATCACCAGAGATCTGGTACTGTAGAAACGTGTCACCACCGGCCAGAGACAAAAGAGGAGTTCACATGTTTAACCTCCCTCATGATTCTGGAGACTGTGTTTTTCAAGGCCACAGAAGACCCTGAAATTCTCTCCACTTGAACTGCATTGAGATACCACCAAGGCAGTAAACACACCCTGATGCCAATCAGGTGATTGTGGTTCTGAATGAACAGTGAGTCACAAATCTCTATGTGTCTATAAACCATGCTCCCCATGGCCTCAAGGCACTGTGGGTCCTCACCAAGTTCTCTTGGCCTGAATACCATCTGCACACAGCAACAACTCTGTCTATGCAAGATCCTACTTACAACCATTGGCATCCCACAGAGGGCAGATCTGCATCATCTCATCAGGCTCCATGGAGCTGGTCCTTCATGTCGGCTTCCATGAGTGTGACATTTGAGATCTGATTATCTCCACCACATCTTGCTCTCAAGTTCGTTAAGGTCCCTTCAAGCACAAGTGAAGCAAAGATTCATCAAAAACAGACACTGCCAACTTGATCGGTTGGGGGTAAGAGGTCTGGATGTTTCTGCCTTGGGAAGCCATTTGATTTCCATCAGGGTCCTCAAGCTCCCTCTAAAATCCAGTGAAAGTAGTCAATAAACAATGAACAAAGTTCACTGAACAGTGAACCAGGAACTGCACAGTTCAACTCCACAAAGACACACCTTGAAAGAAAGGCTTGCAGTCTCATTCTCATGTATCTGGCATTTGAAGAAAATTAGAAAAAGTCGATGAAACATAAGGACGTGTTGAGTATACCCCACCTGAATTCAGAGGCTGTCTCAAGAAGAGGTTTGCAGCATGGCAAACGAGTCACCAAAGACAAATTGTGGGAGGCCATATGACAGGAAGATGACATTTTAAAAGGCAGGAAAGAAAGGAAAAACAAAAAGGAATGACATGGAAGCTTGCTCTTCAACATCCAGTGAGTAAAGCAAAAAGAACTGATGAGGGAAAAGCTCACCGTTAAGACAACAGTTGGAATTCAGCAGCTGCTGCTTGGAAACTGTATGGAGCAGTCTTATTCTGTCCCATACAGTCACCAGGAGTCAGAATTGACTGGACGGTGTAAGTTTGCTTGGTATTCGGGGGGATGCATAGGCCCCAAGGTGAACCCTACCCATGTTTTGTACTTGTTTTGCAGAACTGCTGAGAAAATGGGAGGTTTGCACTTGAAGAAGAACTCAGAGGGAAAAAGTGGCTGACTTGCTTTTGAAATTTCCAAGCAGTAGTTTGCTGTTGGAAGCCTTCCAGCAGGAAAAGTCAGAGCCCATTGCAAGACAGCCCCTTGCAGGACTGGGAGTTATAGGGAGCCAGTGAACAGACAGCTTGGTCAGCTCCCTTAAGCTGATTGTCCAGGTTGAGTCAATGAGTGCAAGTGGGGGAAGAGCAGGAACCAAGTGACAGTCTAAGTTTGGGCAAGTTCTATTGGCACCGTGGGTCCTAGCCTGCAGGGCCAGGGATAAGAGGGAGAAGCAGGGTGGCTACTGAGAAGGAAGGCAACTGTGTGTGACTTAGCCCAAGAGGGCTGGGGATGAGAGTGTGGGAAGGAGCTGTCCGAAGTGCCTGCCAGTAAGTGTGAACTCGAGAGCCTGGGTCTGCTACCCCTTGTCAGTTAGATTGGAAGGGCAGGGGTGAGCCGACTAGAACCCACCCAAAGGAACAGAAAGGTGTCTGAAAGAGCTGAGAAAGCTGGTGTAGACTGCTACAAGCTGATGGCGCCCTGCGGACTGGATTTGAAACCCCAACCAACGTTTTTTCTTTGCCTTTATCTTGCTAACCTGAAACTTCTGTCTGAGCCATGTTTTTCAGGAAATCACAGCAGATGGTGGCTCCATCCACAACACGTGCCCAACCTACAACCTCTCAGCATGCCCCGATTCAGATCCTGGCCTACACTGACACAGGACCAATTTATCACCAGAAAGGAAGTGCTTCCCAGCCAGTCCTTTCACCAGAGACCATCCCAGAAGCCATGACAGAAGAGGATGCCACTTCTGCACCTCCACATGTGGACATGCAGCAGGGGAGCTAAGGGCAGAGAACTCTACTACCAAACCCGACCCCCGGACACCACTGGAAATAAAAAGCTTTTGAGCCCCGTGGGACAGTGAACACATGCTGTTAAGGCTGCTAGACTCGTGTTACTCCTTATCTACACAGACAATAAACTTGAAACTTTCTGTTACCCTTGCAATTCGTGTCCCTCTTATTTCAGTCAGCTAATAAGACAGGACAAGAACCCAAACACAGTTCTGTTAGAGAGACAGATGTTCAGCATTCTAACCAGATCACATTCTTCAAGACCAGAGAACATGCTCATCACCTCAGTACTGATTTGACAGGGACGGCCAATTTGAACACTGGCTATCGCAGTCAAGGGAAGAGAAAGTCACCAGGAGGCTGGCTGACAGGCTTTCATGAATGTGCCTACATTAAATGAAGGAGACAAGGGTGGGTGCCCAGTAAAGAAATTCTTCCTCCCTGATGAGGCTGGAAAACTGAGTGTTACTGGACAAAACTCCAGGTTCTCTGTATCTGCCCCAAATAGCCAATCTCTGAGACACGTTATAGGGTGGATGATGAAAGTTTATTACCGTGTCCTGTCGGACACAGGGAGCAGGAAAATATTTGTCCACCAAGGTCCTGCTCAAATTTTGTCAGGCAAGGTAGAAGTTTTTAAAGGGAGAGGTGGGTTCCATGCAAAATGTAAATAGAGGTACTGGGGCTGGTGCCAGGGAAACAATCGGTTGAAAAGGGGTATCCGATGGTGGGGCTCAGAGGTCCTTTGAAGATACATATCAGAAATAGGAATCCGGAAGGCTTTCGTCAGAGGTCCCAGCTGTGGCCTGGGTCTTTCGCTGGCTCCTCCGTCTGTTTTCATGTGGCTAAAAAGCTCTGAAAAACTACAGGCATTATTTCCACAGCTCCTGTCAGCGACTTCCTGCCAGGGCCAGGAATTTTTAAGACAGGAGAAATAACAAGCTAAGCTTACAGAGAAAATTTAATCTTTGCTGCCTATCTCAACTTCCTTTTTTAAAATCGGGGTGTCTAAACCTTATCTCCTATTTCAAGAGGATGGGGGAAGAGATTGATAGAATTTCTTGATTCATTTCAGAGTGTTATCAGGGTTTTCTGAAGACCCTCAAGGATCCTTATCAACCTGCAAAAAAGAATCATCTAGGCAGACGTGGCAGGCCCATATGGCTTGATGGGGAACAGTGTACAGCTGCGCTGGGCAGTGGCACAGTGTACAGGACTCCTGTCGCTGCACCACCGATGGAGCAGGGGCTGCATTTTTGTAGTCTGTCTCCACCAGGGTACAGCTGGGGACAACAACTCAGTGATGGGATCTGACATCTTGCCTTCTTTGTCAGGAGGCTGCTTGTCCTTTGTTTCATTGCTCACGCAGACTTCAAAATGGTTCTTCCCAAAGGGGCCTCCGGGCCTGGCAACAGGACTTAGTATGCGGTGTCCCACGGGAGCAGTTTCTTGCTCCCTTGGTTTGGTTCCCTGATGCTGATTCTAGTTCTCTTGTGCCCCCACTGGAAGGACATCTAGTGGTCACTTCTACTGCATCTATGCGTGCATCTAACTTGTGTTGAAACAGCTTCTCTGAAGAAGTAACTTGAGAGATAATGAAGCAACTCGTCCCTGTGAGTGGGCAGTGAATGAGTTGCTTATCGCTCCAGAATGTCCCAGGGTGTGGTTAGGCCGGCCCTGTCTCAGTCTCCCCTAGGAGATTCCATATTCGTAATTCTTGAAGGAAATACCATGGAGGTCTCTTCTGTTTCTGCTTCATGCAGAACAGGGATGCAGGCCTACCCATCACGGTAGAAATCCCTTGCTGACTGTGCCAGGGATCTCTGCGGGCCAGGATGGTCACGAGCAGACATTCCTTAGAACCCAGGCATCATCATTCCCTTTACTAGGAAGGGTTCTAACCTGAAAGAAACTAACTAAACAAGGAGTTTAAAGACACAAGGCCTGAAAACAGACAGAGTAAAATCCAAGTAATTGATGAGAGATGTACCAGTGAACAAAAGTTGGGGACATTTAGCTGTTAGGAATTTCTTTCTGACTCATCAGTTCAGGTTTTAGTAATGACAGTCAGGAGGGTCTTCAGTGCTACAGATTTTCTATTTCATAAATGTTAATACAAAATGTGAAGAGTAGCAAGTCTTCCACGATTCCATTTGAATGGCTCCTGTGAAAGCTTGCCTAAAAGACAGCCTTGAAGATTTCTTTGCCATTGTCTTTACACCTCAGCGCTCCTTGGATGTCTCCTTGTGAGTCTACCTCCAGCTGGGTCACACCCTGACTGCTCCAGAACAAGGAAAAGTGACCCATCAATCATTAACACTTGGACTTACTGGACATCCTAGGTGGGGGCCATTGCAGGCTCCTTCAACTCCTGGTGCTGGTTTTTCACAGGATAACAACATTTGGTTCCTCACCAGGTTATTAAGCAAGAGACAGCAATCTTCTCATGAGTCTCATTGCCGTAGTGAGCAGTCTCAAAGTACCACAACATTTTACGCCAAGGCCTTCTTTCAACGTTTAGGTGTGTAAAACCAGGGAGGATGAGTTTTATGATGTCTTAATACAATCAGAATGCAGACTAAGAATATAACTATTCCTTGCAGTAGTCATCTATTTCATGGACATAATTTTTGATGGTAACTAACTAAACATCTGGCGTTGGGAATGTTGTTACAATAATGTGAAAAAATAGCTCAATGTCTACTTTTAATGGGCAGATGACAATCCTGGGATGACAAGAAAACTGAGGCTTTTTGGTAATCTCATGTCAGCTTGGCTTATGAGGTCAGTGAGCACTGTTTCTAGCTTCCATCCCATGAGGACCTCAGTTTGTCATTTGTTGTCTTATACTCACTGATGGCCTTCTCAAAGAGTTTGTCAGTTCAACTATACCATAAGTAGGAATAAAAGCTCTTGGAAATGATTAATGCTAGCCTGTGTGGCAGACCATGACACCTCTTCTGACTCAACATTACCTTTGCCAAATTTACCAGCATCATTCCTATGAATAGCTAATGGTCATCTTAAAGTTCCCGAAGCACATCGTAAACATATGCACAAGCAATCTGAAGAAGAGCAATTTGATAAATTCACTCAGTTAGAAAGGAATCTAAATTAGTACAGTTGGATTTAACACACGCACACATGAATCTATAATCAGCACACAAAGTGTGTTTAGAGAAAACTGAAGTTACAGAAACACTTGTGACAAGTTTTCAGTACAGAATGAATGATTATCAAGGTAACAGCACAGACCTCCCCTGCTGGAAGGTTTCAAATACTCCCTTTAAAATATGCTATATGTCCCTTTGAGGACACGCTGCCTCTCCTTGGTTTGCCTCCTAACAGTCATGGGTCACTGTCTCAGAAGCAGAAATGGAAAATAAGATGCAATGGAGTCTGAGCCATGGGGTATTCAGGAATCAGTTTTGTTTTTTCCCAAGCTTACCGTTCCAAAGGATAGAAAAAGGCTGTAGCCTCTCTGGGTTACCCCAATCTTCACGAAAGCCAGAAATCAAGATTCCAGAAAAACTATGTCTACCTTTTTCATGGTGCCCTCTTTTGGATCAAGCTCTCACCATACAATCTTGGATCCAAAAAGTTTAAGAAATGGTCATTGAACGCCATGTGTTTTCAAAGATATTAGGTAACTTACAGTGAAGAAGGAAGCCTAACAGAAACACTAACTATACCATTAGGCCAGCAGTCTGAAATAACTAATGAACCTATGACCCTAAGGTCCTTGAATGAGGAAACAAATCTCAGGAGGGGTTTGTTTCTGCTGAAGCACTATCAGTACCTGTTTCTCATTACCTCCGTAACAACTGTATTCTGTAAAACCTCAGATTTCATAGTAATACAAATACAGCAACATTTATGTACTAAGGCACAAAGGGCTCCTTTGTAGAGCAGGAAATGTAATGTTATTCTGCTTTGTAAAATCACAGCTCAAACTTCAGTCATTTTTCTGATTACAATATTTAGAAAAAACTTTGCTGTATTTCACAACAGGAATTCTTGATTTGAGAATTAAAATACCTAAACCCATTAGTTAAATAACTTACGAAAAGGGAAAATGGTTTCTTATAGCTAGAAAGTAGGACCTTAAAACATCAACAATATTCCCATATAAAACCCAAGTGGGTTTCTCTGTGGCACGGAAAGCAAAAGTATATAAAGCTAAATTATGACAAATGTCTATTAACTCAATTTAATAACAGCAATTTACCTAAAAGTTTTGGACATTATGTTAAGCCTGTAATTGAAACAGTTTATGTCAAGAGTCCCAAGTTTTCATTCAACTTGTACTATGTCTCACAGTTTGACCAGTCTAATTTTAACCCATAAAGGTTCTATCAACTGGCTTTGGAAACCACAAAGTCTCTCTGGTCAGCTGACTAATTCTCCTCCTGAGGGTGACACATCTTTACAGGACATTTCAGACGTGTCTCAAGGTTCCTCTAACAAAACAAGACAAAATTTCTTAACACTTATTTCACAATTTGGATTCACTCAGCTTCAGATACTTATAATACATTGCGATCCAATCAATTCTAACTCATAGCAACCCTAAAGGACAGAGTCGAACTGCTCCATAGAGTTTCTAAGGAGCACCTGGTGGATTACAACTGCCCACCTCCTGTTTAGCAGATGTAGCACTTAACCACCATGCCACTAGGGTTTCCTCGGATCATTGTCGCCAGTAGCCATTCTTCTTCTTATCTGTCTTAAAACTGCCTGCACCTAGGTGGAGGGTCTTTTAGAAGCTGTTCTGGAGCTATACCACCTTAGAGGCTAGAAAACAGGGAGAGGTGATCTTGTCCTGCCCTCATTCCTTTCACTCATAAAAAAGACACATGTTTCAGTTGACCAAGCTGTTCTCAAGGACGAAAGATACTTCATTTCCCTTTTACTGTTAGGGAACTACTACTTGGATTTTCACACATACACACATTTTTCCTTGTCTGGGACCTACAACCAAGGTCTGTAAGTTAGGCTTTTCAGCTCAGTGACAGTTCTTTTCCGATGTACTCAAAATTTTGCTTTCTTTTACATCTCAAGTGGAAACCCTGGTAACATAGTGGGTTAAGTCCTACATCTGCTAACCAAAACATCAGCAGTTCAAATCAGATAGGGGCTCCTTGAAAACTCTCTGGGGCCATTCTGCTGACCTCTAGGGCTGCCATGAGTTGGACCTAATTCGACGACAGTGGGTTTTTACGCATCTCAGCTTAGCCAAGACACCCCACACCTTGATTAGGAGGATTTAGGCATCAGAGATTTCTCCCACATGTAGAAACAGTTGTCAGTCTCAAAGAATTTAAACTAGAAATATCCTCAAATCATTCTGGGTCAGGGGACTCTGCTACAGGTAAAGCCTATCCTGGCCATGACTTGACAAGACGGGGAAGTCTGAACAAGACATTTAAGGCAAAGAGACTCAAGAAACACTTAACAGAAAAACATTTCTTTACAAAAACAGAGATAGGGAATACAACAATAGTTAGAAAAACAAGTCCAGGGTTAAATGGGCCAAAGTTGCAAGCCAAGGTCAAACTTTCAAAGTTTTCCACACACAACAAACACTCTGCCTAGATGACTAAAACAATCTTTCAAAAACTTTTCACAGAAGGGTCTCTGCAACTGAATATAAACTTGACCAAAATACTGAGTGGCTGAAAAAACAGGTTTTTGGACAGAAGGCCAGCAGGAAAAGTAAAGCTGGTTGGGCAGTAAAAGGTTAAAAGAAGGCTCCTGGCTCTAGCACTGAACAGCACGACGACATGAAAACAGGAATTGACAGACCATCAAACGTGATGCTTCCATAAACACATGCAGTGCTGGAAGGCGAGGCCTCACCTGTCAATACTAAGGACACTGGAAGACTGCTACCTGGCCAACCAACTACAAGCAGTCCTTTCTTGGACCCATTTCAAAGAAAGGTGATCAAACACAACACAGAAACTGCTGAAAAATATCAGTGATATCAAATACAAGGAAAATCTGGCTGAAGATCATTGTGCTGTGATCAGTGCCTTTTGTGTGAGGCTTCTCTAGCCATGGCCTTCTAACTCCTACCCATGTGATCAGGCAGGACAGTGTGACAGTGCAGTCCAGGCTGACAAAGAGTACTGGTCCCTATCTCCTTAAGTGACAGCTAATTACAGAGCAGTGAGGGAGATGCGGTCACCCGCACAGAAGCATGGCCTTGAGCTGACAGAGCATTCTTTGGGCCCAGATCACTGTGCTGGAAAGCTCTTGGAAGCAGGTACTAGGGAGAGAACAAGCTGGGAACCAGTGGCAGGAGAGACCTCACAGCAGGAGAGATCATGCTGGGCTTCCCAGTCCACAAGACACAAAGCTGAGGGCCTGTGATCAGTGGCTGATAGACAGGGAGAGACCTGCCTCCAGGACAGGATAGTCTTTGGGGAAACACACAAGGGAAATCCTATGGAAAACGTGGCCTCTCTTTTTGAATCAAGAGCTGGGAGTAACACAGACAGCCTGAGGTCCTCCGTAACTAGTGTGACCAAAACTATCAACAAGCAATCAAGGATGAAAAGATCAAAGCATTACCAACATCCTGGGACACTTAGGTAAGTCCCTCCAAATTATGTAAATTTCTTCAAGGTTGTTTTTCAGAAGAAACCAGAAGGAAGCAACTCTGAAGACATGCACAGAAATTCCCATTTCGACAGCTACATGTCCTTCCACTGGGAGCACCAAATACATGTAGTCAGGAACCGGGAACTGAACCAAAGAACCAAGAGACTCCATGCACAACACCCCATAATGAGTCTGCTACCAGTCCCAGAAAGCCTCAGAGAAAGGAACTCCCTAGATCCTGTCACTGATTTGACCCTAAGTGACCTGGTTCAAGTTCAGCAAATCAGAGTTGCAACTTTGGTCTCCTGATCAGTAGACAACTGGGCTCCTCCTCCCACAGGCACCAGGGTGCAACCTTCACACCAGAAAAATTTATTAAGTCCGAGTACTTACAGACAGAAAATGGGTCAGTCTCTGTGACCAGCAAAGAGCTGGTAAATAGCTTGTAGTGTTCCTTGCATTCGTAAGGGTAAAAGGTGGTGTAGGAAATAGCCTTTGGTTTCAGTTTAAGGGTCATGCATCAGCAACTCCATGATTGGTTCTCTCCTGAAGGATAAAATAATGGTATGGAGATTGGATAAAAAAAGGGGCTAGATCCTTTCTAGATCATCCTCCTGAGGAGGTAGGTACCCACAGGTAGGAACAGCTCAAACTGCCAGGAGGAAATGTTACATCTACAATTACTGTTCTGAAACACTGATTGGGAGTTTAGTGAGGATATGATGAGGTGGTCTGTGGTGGCCATCAGGTTCCCCAGCTACCCCTGTCATTTCCCCCTTGAGGAGACATGGGCCTGAAATCTTGAAAGGAACGTGGGAAGTCGACTCGCTCTGGCTACTTCCTGCTGTTTGGCATTATAGTCCTGCCTACCTGTCAAACCCATGTTCCTGAAATACCATCTTGAAAACGTTGAGATGCCTCATCTACCTACCACTTACCTGGTGGGCACAGGCTGAGTATTCTTGTAGGACCATGACATTCACTAGGCGTAGTTGTAGCTTGGAGCCATGTCTTTTATCTAAGAAGCCAATTTGAAGATGTGCTGTATGTTGTCCTGGATCTGGTCAGATTTACTAATATAAAACAACATTGTTTCTTGAGATATAGGCAGGTGCTGCCTCCAGCTGCTGTGAAAAGGTCGAGGAAATCAGTGTGGGACACTGCCATCTGCTGAGACCATTGGGACGGGGACATGGGTCAGAGTCAAGTTACTCTGGCACATCATCATAGGCAAACAGGTAGCCGAGAAGAGTCAAAAAGAGCCCACAGCCATCTTCCAACCTCCTGACACTAGGCTCGCACATAAAAATCATGAAGGATCTCCACAATCCAAATATTTTAAATTCCATCCATTAGTGTAGGCCCTACAGGTGTGCCACAACAAGTGTATTGTGCACACAAATATGGAACCCACAAATGTGCCCTTGGATGACAGAAAGAATATCAAACCTACTGACTTTCATTTTAGAACTGAATTCACTGAGGAGAGCTAGCTGAAAACTTTCTGGGAAAGTCTCCCTTATATTATGCTCCAGAACTCCTGCCTGGAGAAAAGTTCCATGGACACTGTCCTTGAGGTGCAGAGCTTGGGAGTCACCCCGTATTTCATGGGAAGTGGGTCCCTACCTTTTCGTGGTGATGCCTTCAATGAACTACCAAAGTTAAATACCAGACGAAGAGTATAACAGTCTTTCTACATGTCTATGTCACGTGAACACTCACTAAATCCAGTTTTCCTTTTGTCACCCCCATGCTCCATTTTAATCACACCACAAGGGTACCTCTTGTCCCAAAGCCCATTAATCCTTGACACAACATTGAACATGCTGCAGAGCGACTTAGCATTTCCTGTTGAGGAGGAAATCTATGTGGGACACCACCAGCTCCTAAGAATCATCAGGAAGCGGACATTTGCCAGAGTCCAGTTAGCCCAGCACATCAACACTGCCAAGAGGTAGCCCTGAAAAGAGACAACAGACATCCTTCAACCTCCAGACATGGTACCCAGAGATAAAAATCCAGAAGGATCTCAATCATTCAAGAATTTTAATGCTGTTTCAAATCATAGAGAAAAACCACCTCTTTGGTATAGTGATGGGGTAGGTAAGTACAGGCATCTAGTGTGATCATCTGGAGGCTCATCGCTTCATGAGCAGAACAGAGGCCCTGAAAACATTCTGCCTATCAGAGTTGCCCTTACAGGTTTGCCATGACAACTGTGTTGTACATACGGGTATCAAACCAGAACAGGTGCCCTTAGATGAGAGAAGGAACATCAAAATTGCTGACACTGCTTTGAGAACTAAATTCACCAATGGGAGCGACCTCAGAACATTCTGTGGCAGAGGAGAAAAGTATCATGGACTCCCACTGGACGTGTGGAGGCTGGATATCACCATGTACTTCATGCTAAGTGGATCTCGGCATTTCCAGGGACAGACCTTAAATGAGCTATCAAAGCAGGTCCTAGAGGAAGAACATGACGTTCCTTTCCACATGTCTACACTGTGTGAATGGTTGTGAAGCCAAATATTCACTGGTGAGACAAGAAAGACAGCCATATCAGAGGACATGCTAGAACTTCCACACATGAATCTGGATAATGAAGAAAAAGAAAAGTGGTATGTGCAATCATTTCCAGACTATGAGGACCCCGATGAATTGAGGCCAAAGTGAACACAGGTCTTCCTGGTCTGTTTTCGTCTGGAAGCTCAGCTGAAACGTGTCCATCATGGGTGACTCTGCGGGTGTTTGAATACTGGTGATAAAGCTTGCATCAGGACAGCTACATGGAAGTGTCCACAGTATGACAAATGGATTCATGGGTAAATGCCTACTCTGATACAACCTCATTAATAAAACCTAAGAAGCCTGTTCTAAAATGCTATTTCTTCCACAATTGCATTGTTAGGTACCTTGGAGTCCAAAACGACAGAAAGGGCCACCTAAACTAGAGGCTGTCAGCCAGAGTCAAGAACTAAATGGTACCTGGAGAGGTCTAAAGGGCCTGTGGTCTCCGCCTCCTCCAGTGTGGCTCACTCTGCCCCTAGCTCCCAGCGTGCAGACTGTTTTCTCTACCTCACTCGCCCTGACTTTCACAAAGGAACGAACGATACTGAGATCTCAGCTCCCTCAGGGATTCACACACTAATTTTGGCCAAATAACTCTGTCCATCTCACATGGTATCAAATTTGCTTAACCGTGGAGATAGCCAAACCTAACTAATTTTTTGAATCTTCACTTCAGTAATTTGCAGCCTATCCTGACTTTCAAGTTCTGTTCCTTGATTAAAGGTATTAGATGTCCCTGGTTTTTCATTATGCATTTAAAACTGCCTCCCATGCTAGACAGTAAACCAATGAGCAGACCCTCTGTATACTGTTTTCTTGTCCTTTCTGGCCTATGACACTGATCACTGAGGACACAAACAGATTATCTCCTGCTGCATAAGCTCTTGCAAAATCCTAGTGTTGTAGTGCTTAAGTGCTACATCTACAAATCAAAAGTTCAGCAGTTCAAATCCACGGGGTGCTACTTGGAGATTCTATGGGGCAGTTCTACTCTGTTCTGAAAGGTCACTGTGAATCAGAATCAACTCCACAGCAATGAGTTTGGTTGTTTGGGATGTATACTCTTGAGCAATACTATCCCAGTGAAATTCTCATTGTTCTCTTTCTGCACAGGGCAAGAAGGTAGACACTGGCCTTATTTGCTTTTTCAGAACTTAAAATGGGACTAGTGTAACTAAGGAACTCTATTTGGTCTTTTGTTGTTACTGTTAGGTGCGATCAAGTGAGTCTGGACCATACAAACCCTCGGAGAATTCAACAAAACACCGCCCGGTCCTGCACCATCCTCACAGTCGTTAGGCTTGGACTGATCATTGCTGCCACTGTGTCACTCCATCGCATTTCTTTTCTTTGGGCTGTAATTCACTTATGTGAAACAGACACAACCAGTCACGGGACACCACCGTTCCAATGGACTCATCAGAAACCTACATGATCCATATCTCAGAAAGTGTGTGAAAGCCGCCATCGTCACAATTCAGAGCTTCAGAGCTCGGTTGCTCAAAGCGTGTCCCACAGGCTGGAGAGCTTGTAAAGGGAACATTTGAACCAACGGGTTGTGTTCACATGATTAAGGTCTACCTCAACTGGCAGCAGGGACACTCTCTGGGAAAGTGACGAGTGAGGTCAGACCATCAGATGCCTACAGTTACAAGGTTTTCTTCCATCAGTGGAAACACCTAGTGCCAAGGCTGAAAGGCAAAGGAAATCTTCATCTCAACGAAAAGTCTTGCAAAGCACACTGTGCCTCATGACATGAGGCCTGTGGATCTCACCCCAAACGATTCTTCTACCAGCATTTCCCTGGGGCTCCAGTTCCTTCACAGAGATAGATACCTTACAGGAGTCAAGATCCTCTCTTCTTCCCAAGATCTCAACTGGATTGCACACATTATTTAGACAGGAACAATCACCTAAAACTCCACAGGACATTTTCTGGATCAAAATGAACGGGGTTACAAGGGTCGAGTAGAGCAACAAAGTGGGATGCTGCTCCAGAAACACCTACAATGTGGAAGCAGTTTTAGAATCTGGTGAGGCTTAAAGCATGGGAGACTTAATGTGCCTCATAGGAAAAGTCTACATTGTCAAAGGCAAAGCTGGCGGGGCTCTGAAGAAAGTGAGGACGGCGACACCTAGTCCCCAACAGTTACAGAGAACACATAGGATGCCAGCGACAGAACGTGGCTAGAAATGTGCATGTTAGACAAACATAGCGTTAGCAAGTGGAAGAAAGGAGGTGTTTTCTACACAGTGACAAGAAACTCATTTAAATGACATTCAAATGTTTGGTGGAAGGCACTTATTTAAGGGATGAACTTCCAAAACTAGCTGAGGAGCTTTTTCAGGAAGACCTTAAAGGTGCAGCAAGGGATCTCCTTTCCACTTAGAGTAAAAAAGAGAGAGGAAAGAGATGGACTTTTAAATGAACTATGCAAAATTCAAACAAAATTTAAAGACATGGAAAATTCTGTTGTACATACTAGGTCCATGCATTCTAGAATTTTCACCAAGCATATGGCTACACAATTTTGTAAAAGAGATTAAGCCAGTGACTAATGATTCTAACCAACTACCATAGCAGAAAATTCATCAGCTCAAACTGAAGGGGACAGAGAAGGAACGGAAACAATACTGTCCACCTCTTTGAATTTCACACGCATGGAACTGGTCAAAAGAGCTACATCTCTTGTCTTTCAGGAAAAGGACAGGACCATCATTGGAGCATTCCAAACATCAGCAGACACGTGGGAAAGAGCATGGGAAACAGGCACTGCTGCCTCAGTTTCAAAGCGTGGAGTCACATCTCTGTTTAGTTATCTGGGTGCTGCTTAAACAGGAATACCACAAATGGATGGCTTTAAAAAGAAAACCTTTTAAGTTTTTTTTTTATCATGATTAAGTGGAAATATACAATCCAAGTTAGTTCTCCGGCATGCCGCTCTACAACTCTATCTGCTCTGCCCACCCTGTGACTACATACTCCTCCTTTTCACTCTTTACTACTGGTATCCTCCCAACCAACATGTGTCCCCTCCTCTCTACCCTCTCATCTCTCCTACAGAAAGAAATCGGTTCAGTGGTCTTCTATAAATGTATAAAGTGATAAAGTACACACCACATGCTAACTCTGTGTCCCCAAGTACAGTCCTTTCTTAGTCTCAGTGTTCACTTCAGTACTGGCTTCAGGTCAGGGCAGCAACAAGGCTAGGGGCCATGTTCCCAGTGGACCCTCTAGGTTCTCAGACCATCAATTCTGGGCTTTTACTAGAGTTATTGAGCTGCACACCTCTTTTTCTTCTGTTATGTCAGGGACTCTATATAGGGTCTCCTACCAAGAACAATTTTCTTGGTCATGTCCAGGAGGCTAAAAGTCCAAATTCAGGTTGTCAGCTACAGGGGAAGGCTTTCCCTGCTGACACTGGAGGAAGTTCCTTGGCCTGAATCTCCCTGGACTACAGGCTTCTGAGGCACAGGGGACCTAGTCTTTTCCAAAGTATGTGCTCAGCTCCTGGCACTGCTTTTCGGTGCTAAGAGATTCCCAAATCTCAGCTGACACCCTTCCTGTTATATTCCAGTAGGCCACCCCAACCCACAATACAATCCCACACATTAAGTTCCATCCAACCAACTCAACTGCAGTCCATCCACCCTCATTAACATGAGAGACACAGGATTTATACACGAAGGGCATTATACAATACCAGCAATCATGGCCTAGCTAAATGGCTACACAGATTTTGGGGGGGAACACAATTCAGTCCCTGACGGCTTCCTAGGTTTCCAAGAATCCGATGTTCATCCAGTCGGTTCTGGGGGATGGGATCACTGCCCAAAGCTAAGAGGACAAGGTGGCCATGCCCAGTGGACCTACTGGGGCCCAAGACATGCAGCTCCCACTCAGAGGGACTAAGAGAATAATAGCCCTCAAAGCCAATGGGCTGTAAGTGCCATCCTAGTGGGTCTGGAAGGTGCAGCTGAATCCCAGAGCCTAGGGGCCTCCTCCCAATATCCAGAGAGCATGGGCCACACCCAGAGTCCAGAGGACAACAGTAACACCCAGATGGTCCCAAACAGCAGAGGGTTATTATGCAGCCTTGACAACTAATCTAGTTGTTCTGTTGGTTTTGGACATGCTTGGTGCCCATTATCCTTTCTTTTTCTACAATTTCCCTCATTGGGAATGGAAAGGTCGATCTCGCACCCCTTTGTACCACTGTCCTTCAGAAATAGTCTGCTAGATTTCATAGGCTGACAGATGAAGAATTTGGCCCCAGGATCAAATATTCCTAAAGTCCTAACTACAGGTGACAGAGGTGATTCAGAAGATCCAATTCTGGTCTTAGAGTTGGTTTGACACTTCTCAGAGACGTCCTGGGGTGACTGTGTTTTGGATGTTCCAAGGACAGGAATTTGGAGAGGCCAGAGTGTGGAAGGAAACCCTGATGGCATAGTGGTGAAGTGCTATGGCTGCTAACCAAACAGTCAACTGTTCAAATCCACCAGGCACTCCTTAGAAGCTCTATGGGTCAGTTTTACTCTGCCCTACAGGGTCGTTTTGTGTTGGAATTGACTGGATGGCAGAGACTGTTGTTGTAAAGGGTGGAATCTTATGGAATGAACTGTGTCCCCACCAAATATGTTGTAAGTACTAGCCTCTATGCTATGGTTGTAATCCTGTTTGGGAAAGCGCTGTCTTAGCTATGTGAAGGATGCAGGATTAGTGCAGGGTGTTACCTTGAGTCAACCTTTTTGGAGCTATTAAAGGGATTAAATAAGCAAGCCAGAAATCAGAAATGGCAAAAGTGAGGTAACTAGCCACATGAAGATCACCCAAGGACAGAAGCTCATAGGCACAAAGACCTTCCACCAGAGCCTGCACACACAGCCTTCTCTTACAGAGCCCACCAGAATTCAAAATTGTAGCCTCCAAAACTGTGGGAAAGTCAACGTCTCTGTTCAAGCAACTCACTTGTGTTCCAGCAGCCCCAGAGAATGAAAGGAACCCTAGTGGCACAGTGGGTAACAGCTCAGCTGCTGAGCACAAAGTCAGCAGTTCAAATTCACCAGCAGCTCCTTGAAAACCCTATGGTGCAGTTCTCCGCTGGCTATACAGCTACTACAAGATCACAGCAACTCAAGGACATTCAACAACTAACTAAAACAAGGTACTTTTACACCTGTGTTCAGGGGAGTACTATTCAGAAGGGCCACACAGAGAAAGAATCCAAATTCCCGTCAGCAGATGCATGGATCAACAAACAATGGCGAACTCTTCAGTCCTAAAAGGAAGTGAATTTTTCAAAAATGTTATAATATGGATGAACCTTGAAGATGTTAAGTGAAATGAACCAGACACAAAAGGACAAATATTCTATGACCTTACTTATAGGAAACGCCTACAATAGACAAGTGTATAGAGACTGAAGTAGATGAGTGTTTCAAACCAAACCCATTGTCATCGAGTTGGGTCTGACTCATAGTGACAATATAGATCAGAGCACAATTGACCAACAGGGTCACCCAGGAGCACCAGGTCAATTTGATCTGCCAACCTTTTCATTAGCACCAGGGTTTCCTTACCAGTGGTTACCAGGGACTACATGGAGAGGGGAAGTAGAGTTACAGCTTCAGAGGAAACGGGTTTCCCCTAAGGGTGATGGAAAAATTTGAACACCAGTAGTGGTAATGGTTGTACACATGGCCACAATAACTAATGTTATACTAAATAGGTAAAAAAGGAAAAAGGTGTTCCAAGTATTTTACAAAACATACACAAACACAGCTTTGCATGAAATGAACATAACACACTATTAAATAAACAAAACAACTTAGTGTCTGAACTCAGTGCAGAAGTGAAAGGACGGGAATTTCGATACTCTCGGAAGAGAAAGAAGAAAGGAGGTATTTCCAAACTTTCACGCCAACCTTGGGGTATACTCACCTAGAGAAGTGAAATTACGTATGAGAAACTTCAGTGTGTAAATGGGCTCCACAAGGTCACTGGATCTTGGTCACCTTCTTCTTAATAGAAAACAAACAAAAAAAAAAAAACGAATTATAATTTTACATGCATGGAAACAAACAAAAAAATATGTTAAGGCATTTGAGTTACCAATCATTTCACAAACTTCACACTTAAGACACTTCACACTTCTCAAATGAAGTAGACACCTGTTCCTGGACCCTCTGCGTTTAGCTACCCTGGAATGCATTTCAACTGATGGTCATCACGTGCATGCAGAGAAAAACTTCTCCACATGGTTTTCAAGGCTGGGACCTTTTGGTGACAGACCACCAGGCTTGCCTTCCAAGGCCTACCTGGGCAGGTTTGAACTGATGAACTTCTGGCTAGTAATCTTAACCATTTGCACCATACAGGGACTCCCTACTTCACGCTTTACTGTTTATGTGTTCTCCTCTTTTCTTATACTGACATTCTACAGACTTAACCCACATGTTTCAGACCTTCATTCTACATTAGATTTGGCTTAAAAGGAAACATATTCTCCAGTCATGCTACAGGTGTCACACGCTATTTACTCCATCAAGTGTTACTTCCTGTTCAAAATCATAAATGACAATTCTCTAGAAGATGCACATTTCACATTTCTTGAAGGAATAGTTGTGTAAAGTAATTAGTACAAAGCATGAGGTGCCATCTCGGACACTGCAGCTAGCTGCGAAGAGAAAGAACAAATCTCTCTTGGAAGAAATAAACCTGAATGCTCCTTAGAAGCAAACATGACAGGACTGTATCTCACACAGTTTGGGCACGTTATCATGAGGGAGCAGTCCCTGGAGAACATCATCATGCTTGGTCAACTACAGAGATCTTCAGAAAGATGGCTTCATAGAGTAGTTATAAGGGATGCAAGCATAAAAAATGTTTTCATAAAGGTGCAGGCCAGTCAACATTTTGTCCTATTGTACACGGTGTCACTGTGAGTTGGAACTCAAGAGACAGTACCCAGCAACCTGTGGCTGACCTTTGAGGATCTATTCAAGTGTTGTGATTTGTTCTGGGATTGAACCGCTGACCACTCAACTAGCAGCTGAGTGCATAATCACAGCACACTACCAACAGTCCTCTTTATAACATATGCCTCCCATGTGGCTCATTCCTACAGTCACTGTTCTGAAATTGGATATATGAATGGCTTTTGCTCCAAGAAGCCTTCAACCTAAATATTAGTAGCAAAAACTGTGGCTGAATCACTAGGATCTACACTGGCTCAGATCCTGTCTCAGCCAACCCTTAAAGGTAGGCACTATTCTTTCTGAGGAACAATAGGTAGAAGCCATTTTTACTTTTCTCTCAGGTGCACACACATATAAGCAGTTCATCATGTGTCCTCATCTGAAATGGCCAAGGTCGCAGTTTTGAGATTTGGACATATACATATAGAACCTCCTCTAATATCAAGTTCCCATTCTATGGGAATTCCGGAACACTTAATGGTGCTCTTGAGAAATCTGTACACGGATCCAGAGGCAATCGTGCAAACAGAACAAGGGGACACTGCATGGTTCAAAGTCAGGAAAGATGTGCATCACGGCTGGATCCTTTCACCGCGCCCTTGCAACGTGTATGCTGAACAAATAATCTGAGAAGCCGCTTCCTACAAAGAACAAGGCATCAGCATTGGAGGACGACTCCAATGTGGTATGCGGTATGTACACACCACCACCTTACTTGCTGGAAGTGAAGAAGATTTGAAACGCTGACAAAGACAAAGGACCACAGCCTTCAGTATGGACTGTACCTTGTCATGGATTGACTGTTTTCCCTGAAAAATCAATAAAAATTTGGCTGTGCCATAATTCCTGGTATTTTGTTGATGTGCTTCCACGTGGGAATTCCTGGCCCTATGATGTGAATAAGGGTGGATGGGGAGTAGTTAGGTTGGGTCCACAATCAACACCCATGGAAGTAGCAGTCAAGAAATCAAAAGACACATTGCACTGGCAACATTTGTTGCAAAGGATCGGCTCAAACCACTGGAAAATAAAGATGTCACCTTAAAGACAAAAGTGTGCCAGGCCCAAGCCATGGTACTTTAAATCACATCATACACATGCACAAGCTGGGTGGTGAACAAAGAAGTCAGAAGAAGAGTTGATTACCTCTGAATTGTGGTGACAGAGAAGAATGTTGAATGTACCGTGGACCACCAGAAGAACCAACAGATCTGTTCTAGAAGAAGTACAACCAGAGGGCTCCCTGCAAGCAAAGATGGCAAGACTGCATCTTGCATACCTTGGACATGCTGTCAGGAAGGATCAGTCCCTGGAGAAGGACATCCTGCTTGGTAGAGTGGAGGGTCTGTGAAAAAGAGGGAGACCCTCAATCAGGTGGATGGACACAGTGGCAGCAACAACGGGCTCGGGCACAAAAATGACTGCGGACATGAAGCCAGACTGGGCAGTGTTCCGTTCTGTTGCGCTCAGGGGTCACTGTAAGTTGAAACTGACTCGACGGCACTAACAACAACCAGAAGAGTGAACTGAAATGGGCTGGTACTGGTCTTTCTGAGTCAGAAGAAAACAAATATGGTCTACTGTAACAAGAATGCTAAATTAAAGAGGAACGGTATCACATTCATCATCAAAACAAACACTTCAAAATATATACTGAAGTACAAAACAACTGCCACCCATACTCTGTCATTAACCTCACAGAGGCAGGGTTGACAGCATATAGGAACATCATACAATACCAGGAATCATGGATTAGGCAAACGGCTACACACAGTTTTGATGGGAAACCACAGGTACAAACATGACGGATACCAAGGAAGGAACTGCGCAGTTCTCTATTACACTCTCAAACCCAGAAACAAAGCATCATCCTCAAACAGATGGGTATGGGAGAGACTGTCCTTCTGCCCAACTCAATCCACATTCTTTGCATGTCTACTGGCCCTTTTTCCTTACTGAAGCTAAGTCATAGAGGGGGAGGGGTTGGCAGGTTCAGCAGCTCCTACTGCTCAGGAGAAGCACGGTGGTACCAGCACTTTTTGTTCAGGAGATGTGGAGAGGTGTCTCAATACAGGGAGGTGGAGGCCTTTAATTCTCATTGGACGAGGTGCTGGCTGATGCACAGTGGCTGGAACCATGAGTTGGGAGGATGAAGAAGGGGTGGTGAAAGACATTCAATGGGGAGGCCACGGGGTCACAGTGCAGATGGTGGCTGGACTACCACAGCAGTGATTCCCTTCAAGGAAGAAACATCCTCATCTATTAGGGATCAAAGGACAAATATCTGCCTCCTGCCCAGAAGAAAAGAGATCTTACTCAAAGCTCTTAATCCAAGAAGCCTAGCTGGAAGTCTGCATGTCAGGTAGGTAGATATCTGCTCTAACAGGACCCACCCAGCCACAGGTAGGAGACCACCACCCCAGCAAGTCCTCTCTTTGGACACAGACACTGTCCCTGTCCAGGGTGTAAGAGCCAAGATGGGTGACACCACAGGTCAGCTGGTTCAGCTCCCAGTGAAGTTTCCCTCTATCCAGCCTGGGGCCTTTAAGGACAGGCCAGAGTGTGCAGATGGCATCCACTCTTGGAGCTTCCTTGTCCGCCTTGAGCCTATGGAGGGAGAATGAGGGGATGACCACAAATGGTGCTTCCAGAGTGGAGTCCTGAGAGTCTTTGGGGGCAGGGTAGAAAGGGGCAAGAGAAAATGAGACAGGTGAAGACTTGGACTTGTGATTAAAGCAACACATAAAACTTTTTTGTCTGGAGAGAAGCCCTCGAGACAGAATTGAAGACCTAAAGGAAGTATCCTGTATGGTCACAACAACTACAGGAGTTCTGGGAGTTGCAGAATGATACCAGGGAAGAGGCAGTCCTGCTCAGGAGCTCCGCAGAGCCTAAGAGTGGTAGTGGGGACCAGGAAATGCCTTGGTCCTGGAGCAAATGCCTCCCAAATTCCACCTCCACTGTGGAGGCTGAATCTGTCAAGGCAGAGGGGAACTGATCGAAGGCCTTAAGCCTGGGATCCCTTGACGTGGTCCTGGCTAGTTGTCTTTTCAAGAAGTCCCACCTAAGTGAGACCAGTGTTCAGTCAGAGTAGACGGTTTCAGCACCAGTCTTACTGAGTAAGCTCTTGAGCTTGGGAGAAAAGAAGAACAGAGAAAGAGGAGGGCTCATGGGGCTAAGGGAAAGCGTAGGCAGGGATGAGCGGGGTGTCAAGTGGACATCATGGTCCTCTCTCCAGGCGCTGCTGAATCCTGTCATCCGAGGTGAACTTTGTAGTACCCAGGTGTCCCATGTCGTCCATGTAGCACAAGTTGGTGATGGTGAAGTTGCAGGTGAACAGAACCAGGGCAGGTTGAAGAGTGGCACTGGAAAGGAAGAGCAAGTTTTCCCTGGGGACCACGGTAATGGCCAAGGTTGCCTAGGACCCTGGTCAGAAGTGACAGCAGTAGACTAAGTACAGCCATTGGCTGCAAGAGTCGAGGAAGAGAACAAAGATTTTGGGAACCCAGATTTCTTCATTCAATGAGCGCTAACGGAGCAGACATGGGTTCAAAGCAATGTGCAAGCATACATGACAAAGGCACAGTGTTATTGACTGTACTCTAATGACACAAAATTTGTGCTGAAACCCTAACCCTCATGCCTGTGAATCACAGGCATCCAATGTGACACAGCAGAACAGCCCCCATAGAGTTCTTTTAGGCTAACATCCTAAATTTTTAAGTTATTTGGCTGAAAATCATTTCCAAATTTGCAGTAGTAAAGTAACAGGGAACAGCTGGAAATTCAAGCCTGATTCAGACAAAGGTTGGACAACAAGAGATCCCACTGCTGATGACAGATGGATCTTGACAGGAAGCAGAGAACACCACAAAGATGTTGATCCATAGTTTACCAACTAAGCAAAAGCACTTGACTGGGTGAACTGTAACAAATAGTGGAGAACTTTGGAAAAAATAGAATTCCAGAACGCTTCACCGTGCTCCTAAGGAACCGGCGCAGAGAAACAGACAAGTCATTCTGACACAACAAGGGCATACTGCATGGTTTAAAATCGAGAAATATTCCATCAAAGTTGTATCCTTTCCCACTTATTCAGTCTGTATGCTCAGCAAGTATTCTGAGAAGCTAAACTATATGAAAAAGAATGCACCATCATGAGTACAGAAAGACTCATTAGCAATCTATGATATGCATATGATACAACCTTGATTGCTAAAAGCAAATAGAATTTGAGGTACTTACTGATGAAGACTAAAGGCTACAGCCTGTGGTGTGGACTGCACATTGACATAACGAAAACAAAAATCCACACGACTCGATCAGTAAGCAGCATCATGACGAATGGACAAAACACTGAAGTTGCCAATGATTTCATTTGACTCAGATCCATGATCAGTATCCATGAAATTTGTTCATCTTAGGTGCCATCAAGTCAAACCCGACTCACAGCAATCCTGTGAACAACAGAAGGTAATTCTTCCTGGTCTTGGGCCGTGCCCACAAGGGTTGTTAAACCTCAGCCTGTTGTTGCAGCTATAAAGTAACAGTTGTGACACATTACACTGGGAAAACTGGATGCAGATGACCTCTTTAAATCTTGAAAAGTAAACACAGGACTCTGACGACAAAGATGTAGTGTCATGGATTGACTTGAGCCAAGATGCACACTTGTCAACAGGATCTACTTATGCCTCATAATTCACTCTAACCTTTGTCTAAAGACTTGGGTTCAGGAATCATTTTGCTTGTGGGCCAACAGAGAGTCTGATGACCACGTGTTCTGGGGTCTCCTCAGGCTCAGACAGATGATCGAGTCTCGTCGTTCTACTAGAATTTCCGTTCTCCACCCCACTTTTCTCCCACTTCATCAGAATCTCTGCTGCTTTCCTGGTTACAGCAGTCACTGGTGGTGGCCTGGCACTGTCCAGTTCTTCTGGACTCTGGCTGATAGACTCTCTGCTTTAAGTGGCCCTTTCCATCTCTTGGGCTTCTCTTTTTCTCCTGTCTTTGTGTCCTTGATACTCCTTTGCTCTAGGTGGGTGATGGCCAATTAATACATCTTAGCTGTGTCTTGCTTTTAAGACTCATCACCAAAGTAGGATGCAGAATATTTTCTTAAACTTTGTTACGCCAGTTCACCTGGATGCCCGCTGAAATCACAGACCACACGCTCCAAACCCAGTTACCATGTCCCTCGAATGTTTACTTATCTAAAGGAAATCTCTCAGCTTTTGCTTAAATCCTGTTGGGCTGATTTCCTTCACTGTATGGACCAAATGACTTCTGAGGTACAAAAAAAAAAAAAAAAAAAAACAGATTCAGTGCAGAGACAAACCAGACTAGGAAAGTCAGATGCCATGTGCAGTTTGCCAAGGAAGTAACACTGGGGCTGTGAAAGCTGACAGTGACCCAAATTTTCCCTGGAGATGAGAAAGAGACAGCTTTTCCCTACAACCGCTATCTTGGTCATCCACGTTGTTATAGCAGAAATATCACAAGCGGATGCCTTTCACAAAGAGAAACCTCATGGTCTAGCAGGCCTCAAGTCCAAATTCAGGATGCTGACTCAGAGGGAAGACATTCTATGTCTCCTCTGGAGGTTAAGTCCTCAACACCAGTCTGCCTTGGGTTTAAGGGCATCTCAATGCAGGAACCTAAGATCCAAAGGACATGATCTGACCCTGGAACTGCTGTTTTGGTGGTGGGTGTTGCGGTAGCAGGTCCCCGGCTCTCTCTACTCATTATTTTATTTTGCCAAAGAGACTGCTTAGGACACTATCCCATCCTGTAGATCTCATCCACATTAAGTACTAATAATTCATTTCATTACATCATAGTAACAGGACCTATAACACCCAGGCAAGTCACATCTGGTGACAAAAGGCAAATCACACAGTACTGGGATTATGACCTAGCCAAGCTGACAGATGTTGGGGGCGGTGGGATCCAATTCAGCCTGTGACAGTCAGTGCCCTGAATCCAGAATTCAAGCCTCCTATATTGGGACAAAAAAACTGGGCTCTTTAAACCCACACATTTGTAATAGTTCTGCTACAGTGGCATTAGGAAACCAGAACATGCCTCAGTCAAGGGTACTGTGGCCAGGGCAGTGAGCAGGCCATTAAACTCCAGGGTGAGCCAGGGGCAGATAACTTCAGGGGGACACCCAAGCCAAAGACTCAGAAAAGTTCACAAAACAAGCACCACTGCAGGTGTCATCATAATAAGCCTTAACAGTTTGGTAGCTGGCAGCCAACCAAGAGAAAATGTCCTCCAGACAGGAGAAAGAGGCTCCGCAAAGGCCTGGTGGAGGGGCAGAGCAGCTGCATATAAGAAACTTTAAGTGCTTTCACTGTGGCCACAGCGAGTAAGACCTGGAATGAGAAGGATCCTCTGAGCCCAGAAAGGGGGCTAGGACTATCCAGAACAGAGGGCCGGCCCCACTTGAGGTCAGGTGGACCAATCCAAAATTGTCAACAAGCCAAGAACTAAGAAGATCTATGTAGGCTAGAGTGCTTATTACTGCAGTCATCACAGTGGAAGATAAAGGACGGCCATGCAAAGTTTTAGATGATGCAGAAACACCCAAGTCTTGCATGATGGATTGAGGTGGTAAGTGACAGGCAAGGAGGGCCAAGGTTGGCACTTCTATCTCTGTGTTTGGTGATCAAGGGGCAGGTTACGAGGACCAGTGATGTCTTCAGGATACACATGTTCAAACCGAGCAGTCTGAGGTCCTAAGAGGTGGACAGACCACGTGTCCAGAGCCAGCGTGGGATGTGGAAACTAGACACTCAGCAGAATCCACGTAAATGCATGAGCGGCCTCAAAGACAAAGAGTGAGCAGTGAAGGAAGAAAGGGTTTGGCACAACACAGCGGCAGAAGTGATTTTGTCCTCAGTAACAGCCTGAGGCATTTCCTACCGTGGACTTCTTGAGGAGAGCTGGTGTCAGGGAGGTGGCTGTGAAGGGAGAGGACGTCACAGCTGCTAGAGAAGAAACACCAGGGTGGAAATCCAAGGAGCCCTGTCCCCAAGGAAACTGCAGTGTGTGGTAGGGCTGGTGTAGCGGGGAAGGACACGTCCAGTTCTCTCATCCTCCTCTCAGCATGAGGAAACGGCATCTTCCTCAAGAAGCTGGGCACCCCCGGCTCTGCCATCCCCAACTCAGCTCCTATTTTATACATATATCTTGGACACTTTTCCTTCCTGATGGTAACCAATGTTGGCATAGAGGGGTTGGAAAGTCCAGCAGCTCCCATTGTTCGAAGAAGTGGGTGGCACCAGGCACATGGGGACATGGAGGTCTGTAATACTGAGTCCCACTGAGTGTAACCTGCCGATGGTACGGTGTGGAAGGGGGACGGAAAGACATTCAGTGTGGCATAAACAGCTTCCTTACAGTAGACACGGTTGCTGGACCATCACAACTGGGAATTCTTTCAAGGAAGACAGAGCCCCCACCTGGTGAGGATCAAAGGCTACATACCCTCTCCTCATAAAGACATGGAGGCTTTACCCAAAGCACTCTGAGAGGCCCAGAAGGACGTCTGAATGTGGGGCTGATACCTCCTCCAGCAGGACCCACAGACACCCCTCCCCTGGAGGCGGTGAACACTAACAACCGAAGACTAGACAAGTTGTGGGATGACATACAAGAAGTTACACCTGAAGAAAGCAAGACGTCACTGAAAAGACAGGAGAGAAAGAAAAGAGGAAAATGGATGTAGAGGAGACTCTGGGACTTGCTTTTGAATAGCGACCAGCTAAGCGAAAGGAAGAAATGAGCAAGGGAAACACGAACATGGGAATCAATACAAGCAAAGAACAGTTCTATGGAATTGATTCCATACACACACCGACACACAAAGAGACATATTTTTCTTTTGGAAAAAACGCTTCAAGGATTCTTGAGACCAAAGAGACAGAGAACACAGTGTGAAGGATCCCCAGTCTTGATTGGTCCATTTCTTGCAGTGACTTCATAAGGAGCCAACTGCTGGCAATTCCAAGGCCCTATATAAGTTCCAGGCAACCTAGGTCTGTGGTCCGTCTAGCGAAGGCAGCTGTTTCAGTGACCTGAAAGACTGTGACCCCACTTAGCTCATTTGTCACTTTTAGTATTGTTTTGCTCATTTTATATTTTATCTTTTTTCATCTTTTATTAAGTTTTTAGGCATTACTTGGTTACTCATTCCTGTTATTTACTTAGTTATTTACATACTTTACTTATTTACATATTTACTTAGTTATTTACTTATTTATTCACTTGTTTAGTAATTTACTTGTTATTTATTGACTTGTTTAGTTATTTATTGACTTATCTACTTGTATTTTTATATAGTGTATTTATTTACAATACTAAGACAGGAGGTGTGGTGAATACTCGAGAGCGTTTATCACAGACAGACATACAAGAGAGATGGGAGCTAAGTCCTCCAAACCATCTCGGACTTCTCGAGTCAGACCGCAGGTTCCCACTGGGCACCTAAGGGATGATGAAGGTGAGTGACTGCATGCAGACATTTAGGCAAGGGAAGAGCGGAGTAGTAATTGTGGAAGAACACACGGAATTCATCGTGGGCATATGGGGTGGTCAGCCGGAGCCCCGTGGGGGTATCTGGGATTCTCCCAGACCCTACTCCCACCCCAAACCCCATCCCCATGGTGATTATCTGGACAGAGGTTCAATGATGGGTGCCTCTCTGTTCCGTGACCTGGGGAGAACTGGAAACAAGCCAGGCAGAGACTTGATCCTGTTTTCTCAGACCAGTGTCTGGTGTGTCACCTTCCCTCCTCAAGGTTTCTCAGCGTCACTAGTTGATACAGAATTTCCCTGGGGTCGGGTAGGGCCAAGAAGCAAAGGCTTTGTGAAAAACAGACATACGGAAAAAAGGAGGAGGTCTCATCTAGCTTCATCCACTACCTTTTCATTTTCTCATCAGATCGTGCGGATATTGTCTCTTCCATCATCAGCTTGTCTTATTCTTTTTGGTCAGAACTTTTACTCATTTTCTTTCATTTCTTTGCTATTTTACCAAGTATTTGGTTTTCCCTTTATTTCTTCAATGTCTCCCTTTTCTGGGTACTTCCTTCTACTTACTAGTCATTTTACTATCATGCTATTTCCTCATTTTGTATCTTTTCTCTTTATTCTTTTCTTTTTCTTACTATGATTGAATGAAAATGTACATTCCCACATAAATTTGCATGTTTACCTATATGCAGCTTCCACTGCTATCCCTGCACGGTGACAGCACACTCTTCCTCTAGGCTCCATACACGTCCTATCCTCCCAGGAGTCTCCTATCTCCTCCTCTCCACCCACTCCCCTTCCTCCAGTATGAGGTCAGCAGGATAACATCTTGTAGATGCATAGAGCCATAAAGTACCCACAAAGTATGGTCACTCTACATCACCAAGTGGAATCTACTGCTGTCGGAAGAGTGGACCTACATTATGATTTATGGACAGGGGCAGCATCAGGGCCAGGGGCGATGCTCCCAGGGGAACCCTAAAGCTCCTGGACCATCAACTGCTGTCTTTTAGTGGAGATCTCAGGGTGCACCCCTATTTATTCTTGTGTTGCCGGTGAGGCCCTTTCTTGTTTATTGCCTTTTCTTCACATTTTCTCACTTACTGTTGTGTGTTTACATAGAGAATTTATCTTGTCTATGGTTTACCTTTTGCCATTTCAGTCTTCACTTTCCATTCCCTCCTTTTGCTTTCCTCATTTCCCCTAATTCATACACCTCTCCCCTTTCTTCTCTGTATCCCTCTCCTCATTCTTTGCTTTCTTTTTACCATTCTTTTCTCATTTCTCCATTGTATGTTACATTTTCTCTTTTCTATACTTTTTCAAGTTTCCTCTTTATTTTAGTTAATTTTCTTATTTCAGTTTCCTCCCTTCTTTAATACCCCTTCAAACTTGTAGTTTATTATTTCCCTAATTTCTCAATTTTCATTTTATTCTTTTCACTTCTTTTTATTCTGGTTAGTTTCATTTCATGGATTTCATTTTCCTATTATTTTTTTGACCTCGTTCAACTTTTTTAAGTCGTAATGTGTTTTTTTCCCATTTTTAAAGGACATTCTATCTTTATGTCCTCAGTTTTTTCACGTCTTGGGAAATTTTTAGTCACTTCATTTCCCATTAGTTTTACATGTTTACTGCTGTTCTCACCTTTTCCATTTTAATCCTACCACAAGGTCACCTCTCATCCCAAATCCCAAGAGGCCCTCACACCACACCCAACACGTCTCAGGGCACCTCAGCTGCTTCTGCTGAAGAGGAAGTGTATGTGGGGCACTACCATCTGCTCACCACCATTGGCCAGGGGGCATTTGCCACAGTGAAGTTAGCCCAGCATACCATCACTGGCCAAGAGGTGGCCATTAAAATGCTGCACAAGAGGCAAAGTACATCCATCCTCTTTGACCAAGAGATCAAAATAATGAAGAAACTCTGTCATCCTCATATTGTAAAGATGTTTCACACTATAGAAACGGAGAACCTTCTTGGCATGGTCTTGCAGTACATGAGGGCAGGGCACTTGGGGGATTATGTAAAATCTCACGGCTCCCTCAGTGAAAAGGAGGCTCAAACCATTTTTCAACAATTAGTCTGGGCTGTAGAGTTTTGCCACAACCAATGGATCGTGCACAGAGACATAAAACCCGAAAACATCCTGTTAGATGACCCAAACAACATCAAACTGGCCGACTTTGGTTTTGCAACACAATTCACCAAGGGGAGGAAGCTCAACACCTTTTGTGGCACTTTGCCTTATTGTGCCCCAGAAATCATACTGCAAAATCCATACCATGGACCCCCTGTGGACGTGTGGAGCCTGGGAGTCACGCTGTATGTGATGCTAAGTGGATTTTTGCCGTTTGATGGCAACACCATCAGTGAGATAGGAAATCAAATCCTGGCCAGAGAATACATTATTCCTGGCCACATGTCTTCTCGATGTGAAAAAATGCTGAGGAAAATATTTACTTATAACCCCAAAAAGAGAGCCACCTCACAAGCCATCCTACAACATCCATGGATGAAGATGGATGACAATGAGAACCAAAAGGTACGTGTGCAGCCACCCTCAGACCATCAGGACTCACAGTGCATTGAGGCCATGGGGGACATGGGCTACAGGCAGGAAGAGATTCGTGACTCACTGCTCAATCCAAAAGATGATAACATCATGACCACCTCTCCGATGCTACGTCAGAAGACATCTGAGACCCAGAGTCATGTCGCTACCCTGGAACCCAAACCCGCAGCACAACGCACGGACAGCCACACCTCTTTCACCTCCCATAAGGTACATCCCACCATCTATGTGAAAACCAAACAGCAGAGTTACAGTCTACCTGCCATTCCCAACTACAATTACCACTACCACAGTCCACTGAAGACTCTAGCTTCCAGAAGGAAGGGGGCCTCCATGGGATGTTTGTCTCCCTCAGTTCCCCTTGAACAGTCCTTCCCACTACGACCCAGAGTAGCCTGGGCAGAGCCAAAAACACAGACCAAAACGGTGTGCCAGGCTCAAAACCAGTGCACTGGAACAACCGACCCGTGCATTCCCGCGGCTGCCTCCTCTGCCCAGCCCAGTAAGAAAGGCAGACCTCCAGAGGAAATCCCATTGCCACACACAGTGACAACACTAACCTCTGTCAACAATGAGCATGTGCGAGATGCACCCGACCAGACTGCCACTCCAGCCCCTCCCTCAGTCAAGACCCAGGACCAACACGACACCACTGGCCGATGTTTGAAGTTTATCAGAAAATATCTTTGTTGTCTTTGCATGAAAAGACAGCAGAAGCAGTAATGACATCCCAGCTGATGATCAGATGCTCAAACCTCGAGAGGCCAAGCCACGCTCTCTCAGGGCTAAGAGGAGGGGCAAAATCACCAGCTGCGTGGAGCCCAATGTCATGATGCAAAAGATATGCCAAGTGCTTTGCATGCATGGCACACCAGGACAGCAAAACTTTGTCCAGTGGACAACGGAAGTGTGCAAACTGCCACAGCGTGCTCTCCACAGGCTCAAAGTGTAGAGACTTTCAGGCACCTCTGAGGCCTTCAAGAACATTATCTCGAAAATCACCAGAGACCTTGTACTATAAAAATGTGTCAGCAGCTGCCAGAGACAAAACACGAGTGCACAGGTTTCACTTCCTTTATAACTTTGGAGACAGTGTTTTACAAGGCCACAGAAGTCCCTCAAATTGTCATCACTCGAACCCGGTTCAGATACCACCAAGCCAGTAAGCACACTGTGATACCTACCAATCAGGTCAATGTAGTTTTGATTGAACAGTGAGTCACGAATCTCTTCCTGCCTGTAACCCATGTTCCCCATGGCCTCAATGCACTGTGGGTCCTCATCAACTTCTCTTGGCCTCAATACCATCTATACATAGCAACAAGTTTGCCTGTGTGAGATCTCACTTAGAGCCAGTGGCACCCCGCAGAAGACAGATCCGTATCATCTGATCAGGCTCCATGGAGTTGGCCCTTCATGTCGGTTTCCATGAGTATGAGATTCGAGGTTGAGCATCTCCACCACGTCTGGCTCTCAGGTTCATTAAGGTCCCTTAGAGCACAGGGGAAGGAAAGATTTCTTAAAAACAGACACTGCCAAATTCATCTAATCAGGGCCAGAGAAAGGGATGATTCTGATATGGAAAGCCACTTGATTTCCAATAGGGTCCTCAAGCACCCTCTGAAATCCATAGAAAATAGTCAATCAGCTGGACAGTGAACCCGGTAGTGCACAATTCAACTCCACAAAGACACACCTTGAAAGAAAGGCTTGCAGTCTCATTCTCAAGTATCTGGCATTTGAGGAAAATTAGAAAAAGTCCATGAAACATGAACTATGGCTTGAGTATACCCCACCTGAATTCAGAGACCATCTCAAGAAGAGATTTGCAGCATGACAAATGACTGACCCAACACCAAACAAACTGTGGAAGGCCATCGTACAGGAAGAAGACATCTCTAAAAGGCAGGAGAAAAAGCAAAGAGCAAAATGAATGACACTGAAGCTTGTTCTTCAACATTCAGGAAGTAAAGCAAAAAGAACTGATGAGGTAAAGAGCCCAACAAAGGAATTCAAAGGACATCTGGAGAAGAAAAATTAAAATATTACACTGAAATGACCAAGGACCTGGATACAGAAAAGGAAAAGGGAAGAAGAGGCTTGGCATTTCTCAAGCTGAAAGAATGGAAGAAAAATTCGATACTCAAGTTACAGTACTCAATGATTCTACAGGAAAAATAGGAAACAACTCAAGAAGCATCATAAGATGATAGAAAGAATACACAGAGTCATTATACCCCAAAGCCCTGGTGAACGTGCAGTCATTTGAAGAGGTAGCATATGGTCAAGAACCAACTATACGGAAGGAAGAAGTCAACGTGGAATTCAAGGCACTGGAGAAAAAGGAGGCTCCAGAACTTCACAGAGAATCAACTGAGAGGTTTATCAAATGGATACAGCACTGCCAGTGCTCACTAACATTTGCCAAGGAAACTCGGGGGACAGTTACCTGGCCAACAGGCTACAAGAGATTCGGATTGATCCCTATTCCTAAGAAATCTGATCCAACCAGATGTGCAAATTATCCAAAAAGCTCACTACAACGTGCAAGTCCAATTTCACGAAACATCCATCCAAAGTGACTGCAACAGTGTATTGACATGAAATGGTCAGAAGTTCCAGGTAGATTCAGAAGAGCCTGTGGAACCAGGGATAGCATGGCTGATGTCAGATGGATCTTGCCTGAAAGTAGAGAATATCAGAAAGATGTTTCACTGGGTTTCATTGACCATGCAAAGGCATTCCATCCTGTAGATCACAAGAAATTATGGAAACCCTTGTGGAAAAGAGGAATTCAGAACACTTAACTGTACCTGTGAGGAATCTGTATATAGCTTCAGAGGTGGTCCTGCCAACAGAACGAGTGGACACTGCATGCTTTAAAGCCCAGAAAGCGGTGTATCAGGGTTATATCTTTTCATCATACCTTTCAATCCGTATGTTCAGGAAATATCAGAGAAGTTGGACCCCTGAAAAAGAAAGAGACATCAGGATTGGAGAAAGACTCATTAACAACCTGTGTTATGCAGACAACACCATCAGTTACTTGTATTGATGGGGACTGTGTCTTGCTGGGATGCTGCAAGTTAGGCCACAGGTATTGACATACCCTCAGAGTCACCCACAGTGGACAGGATTCAGCTCAGCTTCCACACTAAGACAGATTAGGAAGAAGGACCGGGAAGGCTACCCCTGAAAGGAACAAGCCAGTGAAAACCCAATGAACAGCAACAGAACACTGCCAGAGATAATGCCAGAGAATCAGGACCCCAAGTCGAAAGGTCTCCATAAGACAAGAGAGGAAGAGCTGCCTCCTCTCAAAGTAGAACCAACATTCATGATGTGGATGGAGTAAAGCCCTCAGGATCTTCCTTGGCTGGTGCGGCAGGACGTGAGATGTGAGAAAAAGCTGCAAGCAGCCATTAATAATGGGAACGTGGAATGGATGAAGTCAGAATCCAAGAAAATTGGAAATTATCCAAAACGAAATGGAATGCACAAATACTGACACACTAGGCGTGACTGAACTGAAGTAGACCGGTGGTGACCATTTTGAATCAGGTGATCACATGCCAGGAAGGAAAACTTAAAGAGGAATGGTGTTGCATTCATCATAAAAAAGAACATATCAAGCTCTATCCTGAAGTACAATGCTGTCAGGGTAGGACACTGTCAAAACACCTACAAAGAAGGTTAGTTAACACAACCATTATTCAGATTTATACACCAACCACTAAGCCAAAGATGAAGAAACTGAAGACTTCTACCAGCTTCTGCAGTCCAAAATGGATGGAACACGCAATCAGGATGCAGGGTTAATTACTAGTGATGGGAATGCAACAGTCTGAAACAAAGCAGGATCACTAGTTGGAAAATACAACCTTGGTGACAGCAATGATTTCGCAGACAACGTGACACAATCTTGCAAGACCAATGACTGCTACACTGCAAGCACCTTTTCTCACCAACATAAATAACATGAACGATGTTTACACAGGAATCAAACCAATTGCACCTGTGCAAAGAGATGATGGAAAAGCTCCATTATCATTGGTTAGAACAGACACAGTGCTGACTCCCTCACAGACCGTCCACCGCGCCCATGCAAGTTCAAAGTGGAACAGAAGAAACCTGAAACAAATCCACCAGAGTCAAGGTACAACCTTGAATATACCCCACTTGAGTTGAGAGAGTCTCAAGAACAGATCTGATGCATTGAACACTACTGACCAAAGACCAGACAAGTTGTGGAATTACATCAAAAACATCCTTCATGAAGAAACCCAGAGATCATTAGAAAGACAGGAAACGAAGAAAGAAAAAACAAACTGCACGTCAGAAAAGACTGTGAAGCTTACTCTTGAACACCAAATAGCTAAAGCAAAAGGAAGGAAAGATGAACTAAAACAACCAAACAGCAGATTTCAAAGGGCTGCTGAAGAAGACAAAGCATTAGAAAAACACGAACGTACAGCTGGAATAGAAAACCAAAGGGGAAAAACAGACTCTGCATTTCTCAAGCTGAAAGAACTCAATTACAACTTCCGGCCTCCAGTCCCAACAGCGAAGGATTCCACAGGAAAAGCACTAAGATGAAAGGAACAAACACAGTCATTGACCAGAAAGAACTGGCAGAGCTCCAGCCATTTTAAGCGGTAGCACATGATCGAGAACTGATGGACTGAAGGAAGGTGAAGCCGCACTGAAGGCGATGGCGAACAACATGTACCCAGGAATCGACGGATATCCACTGAGATGCTTCAACAAACGGGTGTAGGGTCGCAACAGCTCACCAAGTGCTATGCCAAGGGCTGTGGCTGCAGAAGGCCCCTTTCAGGTACTGAAGACGACCTTCAAGACTAAAGCACACCCAGCTCAAGCCCTGACGTTTTTAATCGCATCCTACGCATGCCAAAGCTGGACAATGAATGAGGAAGACAGAAGAACTGACACCTTCGAACTGTGCTTTGGCAGAAGAATGACAAACTACCAGAAGAACAAACAGATCTGTTCTGCAAGAGGCACAACCACAGTGCTCTCTGGCAGCAAGGATGGCCAGACTGCTTCTTACACACTTTGGACACGTTGTCAGGGAGCAAGACATCATGCTTACCAGAGTGTCAGCAAAAAACATCCTCAACCAGATACATTCACACAGTGCCTGCTTCCTTGGGCTGAAGCACAAAGTGATTGTGGACTGGCACAAAATCAGGCAGTGTTTCGGCTGAGCTGGGCATTGAGTTGCTAGGAGTTCGAATCTGCTTGACAGCACTTAACAACAACAACAACACCTCCCTTGTAAACCTCCTAACAGTGACTATGATCTGTGAGGTCTGACAGTTACATTCACTAACTTGCCACCGTGCGCTTACGTTTGCAGCAGTGCACAAACAACTCAGAAATGTTTCATAACCCCGGAATGTCAGGGCTTCACAGCTGTCTTTGTGTCGACATGTGACAGTTTCTCACTGAGTGGCATCCATTGTTGTTGCATGGCTTTGTGTGCTGTCAAGAGGACATCAGAGCTTGAATTCAAGTACAAATATTAAATTTCTCAGTAAGCTTGACAACAGTGGAAGTGAAAAAAGGGACATGTTAGTCCAAGTTGATGGGGATAATGCCATAAACAAAACAGCAGTGTACAAACGGATTCAACGTTTTTCTTATGGGAAAGAAAGGGTCACTGAAGAACAGAGGTCTGTGCAGTCAGTAGCGAGTGGAACTGAAAAACAAAATTCCAAGAATTCAGCAACCTGGGCATCAAAATCATCGCCTGACTGTGTAACAGTAGCAGACCATGTAAACATGATAGAGAAACAGGAAAATGTTCACTGAGAATCCTGACATGAGGAAGGTGTGTGCAAAAATAGTCCTGAAGGAGCTCGTGGAAGAACAAAAGCAAAGGACAGTCCAAATTTGCCAAGACCTTTTGGAGAGGCAAGGCAACCTTCTCACTGGTGATCAAACATGGGTGTACCAATACGATGCTGAAACAAAGCATCCAAGTGCACAGTGGAAGTCGGCTAGTTCTCCACCACCAAAAACTTTCCATTAGTCCAAATCAAAGTCAAAACGATGTTGCTAACCTTTTTTGATATCAAAAGCATTCTCCACGATGAATTTGTACCACGGGACACTTAACAAAGTTTACGGTTTAGAATTGCTCAGATGCCAACGACTCATGGCTCTTGCATCACAACAACGCACCAGATCTCAGGGGACCATCTGTGAAACAGTTTTTCACCAATAAACAACTCACTATATTGGAACACTCTGGCTAACTACCCGACGTGGCCTCCAGTAACTTTTCTCTTTACCTGAAGATAAAACAAAAATTGAAAGGAACACATTTTGATGACATTCAAGACAGTCCGGGTAATAAGACACCAGCTCTGACGGCCATTCCAGACAGAGTTCCACAGTTCCTTTGAAGGATGGACTCAGCGCTGGCATTGGTGCACAGTTTCCCAAGGGGAATCGTTGAAGGTGACTGCAGTGATGTGTAGCAATGAGGTATGTAGCACTTTTTTCTAGGATGAGTTTGTGACTTTCATTGTCAGAACTCATATGCCTTCTGCCATTTCAAAGAACCAACCCAGCGGTGAGGGCTGTGGGAGGGACAGTTGCTGTCGGAACTGGTACAGACGGCAGGGTGAGGACGCACTCACTTCTGATTCCGACCTCAGAGGAATCACCCTTGGGCAGTTCATCTTGATTCTTCCTCCTTGTCAAGTTGGAAGAGGTCAGACACTGCCCGCAATTCAGGTTGAGAGAGGGCTTCAACAGCATGATTCTTTGCAGTGGCTCCAGACACCTGAAAGAATAAAGATGCTTGGGAAGTGAAACTCTGAAGGCCTGGCAAATTAGTTAGGTTGATGTTCCCTGTAAAGGCAGAAAAGCTGCGGTAGAAGCGGCCTGGGGCCAAAGCCAGGCCAGATAAGTGGAATGACCTTTAGGGGGCCTGTTCTGGTTTCTATAACCTGGAGGCCAAAAGCCAGATTCATCTGAATGGGAAGACAGTTCAAGTGTGGAGAAGACCCAACTGGAAGATTTTCAAAGGGTAGTAAGTTTGGGATGATGTGTTTAATTCAGCAGACCATAGATAGTGAAAGTTTCTTTGACCAAGTATTGTAACGCCGACCTCAATGTTTGCTAGAAATGAGTATCAGGTACTACAGGTGACTGTGTTGGAATCAACTGGACAGCAACTGATGTTTCTACTGATGACAGGAATTTTTTAACTCTGCTTTTGGCCAGTGCTTCCTAAGACTTGCAGAAAAGGGGACCAAGAGACTTGTTTCAGGGAAACACTGACTGTTTAAATGTAGTACCCTATGTATAGAGCAGAAACCCCGGGGACCTAGCGGTTAACGGCTTTCTCTGTTGAGTATAAGGACAACAGTTGCTATCTTCCAGGTGCTCCATGGAAACTCTATGGAGCAGTCCTACTCTGTCCTGTAGAGTCACTAGGAGTCAATGTTGACTAGATAGCATAGGTTTGCTTGGTTTTGGGGATATATATGGGGTGCATAGGTTGAAAAGTGAGCTCTACCCATGTTTTGCACTTGTTTTGCAGAACCACTCAGAACTGCTGAGAAAATGGGAGGTTTCACTTGAAGAAGAGTTCAGAGGAAAAAAAGTGGCTGCTTTGCTGTTGCAGTTTCCAATGAGTAGTCTGCTGCTGGATGCATTCAGGCAGGAAAAGTCAGAGCCCATTACAAGGCAGCCCCTTCCAGGACTGCAAGTTAAAGGCAGCCAGTGGGCAGACAGCTTGGTCAGCTCCCTTAAGGTGATCACCCAGGCTCGTTCAATGAGTGCAAGTGGGGAAGTGCGGGACCAAGAGACAGGCTGAGTTTAGACATGTTCCACTGGCACCCTTGGTCCTAACCTGCAGGTCCAGGGATGAGAGGGAGAGGAAGGGTGGCTGCTCACAAGGAAGGCAATTGTGGGTAGACTCCTAAGTTTACAGGTAGGACCCGCTGACCTAGCCCAAGGGGGCTAGCCCAAGGGAGCTGGGGATGAGAGTGTGGGAAGGAGCTGTCTGAAGTGCCTCCCAGTAGGTGTGAACTAGAGAGCCTGAGGCTGCTACCCCTGCCAATTAGGTTGGATGTCTAGGGAGAAGATGACTAGAACCTAAGCAGATGAAGAGAAAGTGGTTTGAAAGATACGCAAAAGCTGGTGGAGACTGCCACAACCTGATGGCTCTCTGTGGACTGGATTTTGCTAATGGACATGAAACCCCAACTAACATCCTTTGCCCACCTTTCTTTCTCTTACTAACCGCAAACTTCTTTCTGAGTCATCTTTTCCAGGAAATCACAGCAGACGGCTCCACCCACGACACCTGCCAGACCTACAACCTCACAGCATGTGCAGATTCAGATCCTGGCCTTCCCTGACACAGGATCAAATTATCACCAGAAAGGAAGATGCTTCCTGGCCTGTCCTTTCACTATAGACCATCTCAGAAGCCATGACAGAAGAGGATGCAACTTCTGGATCTCCTCATGTGGACATGGGGCAGGGGACCTAACGGCAGAGAATTCCAGTACCAAACCCAACCACTGGACAACACTGGAAATAGAAAGCTTTTGAGCCCCCAGGGGCAATGAACACAGGGTGTTAAGTTGCTAGGCCCCTGTTGCTCCTTATCTGCATAGACAATAAACTTGGAATAGTTACCCTTGCAATTGGTCTCTCTCTTATTTCGATCAACTAATAAGACAGGACAAGAACCCATGCTCAAAGTTCTAACTGGAACCACATTCTTCAAGATCAAAGAACATGCTCTTCAACTCAGTACTGACTTGACAAAGGTGGCCAGTTTGAACACTGACTATCTAAAACAAGGGAAGAGAAAGTCACCAGGAGGCTGGCTTACAGGCTTTCAGGAATGTGCTTATGTGAAATGAAGGGGACAAATAGATTCTTCTTTTCCTGATGAGGCTGGAAAAGAGAGTGTCACCGGAAAAAACTACAGCTTCTCTTTCCCTGCCCCAAGTCGTCCAACTCTGAGACAGATTTTAGGGAGGGGGACTCAAAGGAAACTTTGATGTTATGTCCTAACAGACCCAGGGAGCAAGGAAAATATTTCTCCATCAAGGTCTCCCTCAAATTTTGTCAGGCAAAGTGTAAGTATTTAAAGGGAGTGGGCGTTCCATGCAAAATGTAAACACAAGTACTGGTGCTGATGCCAGGGAAACAACGTGATCGATTAGGGGTGAAAACAGGTACCCGTTGGTGGGGCTCAGAGGTCCTCTGAAGATACGTATCAGGAACAGGAATGTGGATTTCCTTTGGTTGGAGGTCCCAGCTGGTGCCTGGGTCTTTTACTGGCTCCTTTAACTGTTTTCATGTTTCTAAAAGGCGCTCAAAAACTGTACAGACATTATTTCCATAGCTCCTGTCAGGGACTTCCTGTCAGGGCCAGGAAATATCAAGACAGGACAAAAAACACGCCAAGTTGACAAAGAGAATTCAATTAAATTTTGGCTGCCTATTTCAACTTCCCCTTTCAAAATCAAGATGTCTAAAGCTTCCCTCCTGTTTCAAGAGGGTGGGCAAAGAGATGGATAGGATTACCTGATTCACCTCTCAGTGTTAGTGGGGTTTTCTGAAGACTCTCAAGGATCCCCACCAGACCTGCAAGAAAGAGCCATGTGGGGAGACATGGCTGGCCCCTGACAGACGGCTGCATAGGAAAATGAAGGTACTGCTAAGCTGGGCAGCAGCACACCACTGACAGAGTGGAGGCTGCATTTTTATACTCTGTCTCCACCAGGGTACAGCTGGGGACAAGTCAGTGATGGGATCTGAGGTGCCTCCTTCTGTGGCAGGCAGCTGCTTGCCCATTCTTTCAACACTCATGAAGACTGCAAAATGGTTCTCACAGGGGCTTCTGGGACTGGAGACAGGACTTACCATGGGGTGTCCCACCTGCCCTTGATTCTAGTTCTCTGGTCCCTCTGTTGCAAGCACATCTGGCAGTCACTTCTAACTCATTGATGCATGCCTCTGAATTGGGTGTAAACTGGCTTCCCTCAAAAAATAACTTTAGAGACAATAAAACAACTCATCCCTGTGAGCAGGTGATAAGATAAGCTGCTTATCACTCTGGAGTGTTCCAAAGTGTGGTTGGGTAGCCCCGACTCCAAGCAATTTCATATTTGTAATTCCTGAAGGAAATATTGATGGAGGTCTCTTCTATTTCTGCTTCATGCAAAACAGGGGTGCATGCTTGCCCATTATTGTAGAAATCCCTCCTGACTATGCTGATGATCTCTAAGGACCAGGATGACCACTGGTAGGTATTCGTTAGAACCCATGCAGCATCATTTATTTGACTGGGAACACTTAGAACCTGGAAGACACAAATTTAACAAGGAGCTTAAAGAGGCAAAGTCTGAAAATAAACAACAAAAGATTATCCGCCAAGGTCATAATGTCAGTAAAATTCAAGTAGTTGATGGGAGATGTACCAGTGAACAACAGTTGGCTCCTGCGACAGCTTCCCTAAAAGACAGCCTTCAAGATTATCTTTGCTATTGTCTTTACACCTCAGGGATCCTTGGATGTCTCCTTGTGAGTCTACCTCCAGCTGGGTCACACACTCCATGCTGAAGGACAAGGAATAATGACACATCAATGATTAACACCCGGACTTGGTTGACATCCTAGATAGAGGCCATTACAGGCTCTTTAAATTCCTAGTGCTGGTTTGCCACAGGATGACACTTGCCTTTTCACGAGGTTAGTAAGCAGGAGGCAGCAGTATTCTCATTACTTGCAGTGCCGGAGTGAGGAGACTCAACTTACCTCAACATCTTAGTCCAAGGCCTTCATTTACCTTTTACGTGTATAAGACAAGAGAGGGTGTGTTTCCTTATGTCTAATATTATCAGAATGTAGACTAAGAACAGAACTATTCCTTGCAGTAGTGATCTATTTCATGGACATATTTGTGATGGTAACTAACTCAACACATCTGGTGTATGGAATGATGTTACAACACGGGACTAAATAGTTCTTTGTCTACTTTGAATGGACAGATTGCACTCTTGGGATAACAAAACGTTTCAGGCTCTTTTGTGATCCCATGTCAGCTTGGCTTATGAGGTCAGTGAGCACTGTTTCTGTCTTCCATCTCACCAGAAACTTCATTTGTCATTTGTTGTCTTACAGTGATTTGACAGCTTCTCGAAGATTCTTTGAATTCTACTATACCATAAGTAGGAATAAAAACTCTTAGAAATGACTAATGCTAGCCTGAGTGTTGGACCGATGAGACTTCTCCTGATGCAACATTACCTTTCCAATATGGACTAGCATCATTACTATGAATAGCTAAAGGTCATCTTAAAGTTCCCAAAGCACATCAGAAACATATTCATGAGCAGTCTAAACAAGAGACTGTCTACATAAATTCACTATCAGTTGGAAAGGAATCATCGAAATTAGTCTAGCTGGAGCTGACACGAAAAAACATGGGTCTATAATCAGCACACAAATTTTGTTGAGAGAAAACAGAACTTACAGAAACACACGTGAGAAGTTTTCATCAGAGAACGAATGATTATCAAGGTAATATAGGATGGACCTCTCCCGTTGGAAGTCTTCAATTACTCTCTTCAAAATATGCCAAGTGTCCCTCTGAGGGCAGGCTGCCTGTCCTTGCTTTGTCTCTTAACAGTCATGAGTCACTGTCTCAGAAACAGAAATGGAAAGTAAGACACAATGGAGTCTGAGCCATGGGGTATTCAGGAACCAGTTTTGTTTTTTCCAAGCTTGAAGTCCCAAAGGATAGAAAAAGGCAGTAGCCTCTCTGGGTTATCCCACTCTTCATGAAAACCAGAAATCAACATTCCAGAAAAATTATGTCTATCTTTTTCATGGTGTCCTCTTTTGGATCAAGCTCTCACCATACAATCTTGGATCCAAAAAGTTTAAGAAATGGTCATTGAACACCATGGGTTTTCGAAGACGTTAGGTACCTGTCATGGATTGAATGGTGTCCCCCCAAAAATACATGTTGCCATGTGGCTGGGCCATGATTCCCACTATCTTGTGACTGTCTTCAATTTTGTGGTTTTCTTGTGCTGTATGTTAAAGGATTAGGGTGGGACTGTAAATCCCTTTATAGGATCACCTTCCCGCTCCACTGTAAAGGAAGTTTCCCTGGAGTATGGCTTGTACCACCTTAATCCTTTCATCCTGGAAGAGATAAAAGGAAAGAGAAGCAGAGATTTAGGAACCTCACACCATCAAGCAAGCAGCACTGGAAGAACAGCACATCCTTCAGACCTGAGGTTTCTGCACCAAGATGCTCCCTGGACAAAGACTGATGCAATACCAGACTTTCTTCCACAGCCGACAGTGGAAAAGCCTTCCCCTGGAGTGGACACCCTGAATATGGACTTGTAGCCTACCGGACTGTGTAAGAATAAACCTTCCTTTGTTAAAGCCAGCCCCTCATGGTATTTCTGTTAGAGCAGCCCCAGCTGACTACAACAGTACCTTACAGTGAAGAAGAAAGTATAACAGAAACACTAATAATAACATTAGGCCAACAGTCTGAAATAACTAATGAACCTGCAATCTCATGAGATGTTTGCTCATGCTTAAGCAGTGTCAGTCAGTACCTGTTTCTCACGTGCCTCAGCAACAAATGCATTCTGTAAAACCTCTGATTCCATATGAATATAAATACAGCAACATTTATGGACTAAGGCACAAAGTGCTCCTTTGTAGAACGAGAAATCTAGTATCATTCTGCTTTGTAAAATCACAGCTCAACTTTCAGACACTTTGCTGACACTGACAATTACAACTTGGCTATGTTTACCAACAGGAATTCCTGATTTGAGAACTGAAATATCTAAACCCATTACTTAAATAACTTAGGAAAAGGAAAATGGTTTCTTCTATCCAGAAAGTAAGACCTTAAAACTTCCGCAATATTCCCATTGAAAACCCACAGTATCTTCTCACTGATTCAGTCTGACGGACTTAGTTCCTCTTCTGCCTGATTCTGCATCAGTGACAATCTGTGAGCCCATCAGGATCTGCCTAACAGTTGTGGGAATCTTGGTCATGGTCCTTTTCACAAGTCTAATGTGTTTTTGTTGAGATATCCTGCTCAAACGGTTTTACAAAATCAGCAAAGTAAAACCTCATCTGTAGATGACAAAATGAAACATGACCATGAGTCATTTATAAAAATAAATCCCCTTAAGAGTGAAAAGACTTACTACAAGTTAATTCCAAGTAAAATGTAAAGGCCACATCAAATCTGTTAAAAAAAGAAAAACCTCAGACAATAATATTTTTAAACATAACCATTAATTGTATTAAAAAAAAAAAAAAAAACCTTCAATGCCACACATAATAATCCTGAGACACAATAGTACATAGTCAGGATATACCATGATACACCAAGATTATCAGATCTCGAAATACATCAATGGTATAAAAGTAAATTCATAAGTAAATAATTTAAATTCTCAGGTAGAGCACTTGCTTTGATGATGCTGAATGAACAATTAAAAAAGTTGAAGTCAGGTTAACAGCTAAGAATAATAAAATTATGACATCGTATTATGCATTTGTAATACAATATTAGGTAAAAACCTAAGAGGACATTGTTATCACAAATTTTTAATCTAACAAGAATGAGGCTCTTCTCTTGACTTTAACCTGTTCCATGTAATTGATTCAATAGAACCCTTTAGCACTTTTCCTTAATAAAAAGTTATTTGTGGTTTTTCACGAAGTTTCACACTTCTTAGGAATCCCCCCTATGTTATTAAGAACGAATGCTGAAGTTAGTTACCTAGAGATCTTCAAGGAAAACCTGAGCTTTTTCTGCTTCTTTCCCAATTCTGCAGCTTGGTTTTGGACTCAGGAATCTTATTCTAGTGACTTATTCTTCGGCTTTAAGGCAGATTATACACATAAAGAACACATTCAACCTTCACTCAGAAATCTGAGAAAATTTTGTTCTTTTATCAAGGAAAACCCCAATTCTTTATTGCATGATATCTAATATTAAAGTTCAAATTTATCTGACAAATGAAACTTTTGACCATACCAAATCAATATTTTTCAATAAATCTTACCGTGTAGTACCCCTTTAAAGAGCAAAAATGAACTTACTCAGCAACAGACAGATACACACACATACTTCCTCTGCAGCATGGAAAGCAAAAGTATGTCAAGTTCAGTTACGACAAATAGCTATTAATTTATTATCAGTAACTTACCTAAAAGGCTTTGGAGATTCTGTTATGCCTAAAATGGAAACAAAGTTTGTTTCAACAGTCCAAGTTTGCACTCAACTTTTACTAGGTCTTGTATTTGGCCCAGTTTCATTTTAACCCATAAAGCTTCTATCAGCTGGCTTTGGAAATCACCAAGTCTCTCTGGTCAGCTGACTGATACTCTTGCTAGGGTTGAAACATTTTTACCGGCCATGTCAGATGTGTCTCAAGGTTCCCCTACAACACAAACAACTTGTTTACAGTTCTTTCACAATTTGCATTCAACTGATTTCGGATAAGTATAATCTAGTGCCGTCGAGTCAATTCTGACTCACAGCGACCCCAGAGGACAGAGGAGAAACTGTTCCACAGAGTTTCCAAGGAGCGTGTGACGGATTACAGCTGGGCACCTCCCAGTTAGCAGACGGAGCACTTAACCACTATGCCACCAGGGTTTCCTCAGATAATTACAGACACTAGGAATTTGTCTTATTAATTCACTGAAAAAGGCCTCCACCTAGTTGGAAAGAGTCCTTCGGAAGCTGCTCTGGAGCTATCCCAGCTCAGAGGCTAGAGAACAGGGAGGAGTGATCTTGCCTTGCCCTCGTTCCTCCGACTCATAAAAGACACATGTTTCAGTTGACCTAGGAGTTTTCAAGGGCAAAAGATAAGTTATTTCCCTTTTACTGTTACGAAACTACTACTTTTACTTTAAGACAAACATACTTTTTTCTCGTCTGGGACCTTCCAACAAGGTCTGTAAGTCAGTCTTCTCAGCTCAGTGACACTTATTTTCTCAATCGACTCTAAATTCTGCTTTCTTATCTATTTCAATTGGAAACCCTGGTGGCGTAGTGGGTTAAGTTCCACGTCTGCTAACCAAAAGGTCAGCAGTTCAAACCCGCCAGGCACTCCTCGGAAACTCTCTGGGGCACTTCTACTCTGACCTCTAGGGTCAACAGCAGTTGGACCCGACTCGATGGCAGTGGGTTTTTATTCATCTCAACTAGCTTAGCCACGACACTCCCCACCCTGCTTAGCAGGATCTGGGCATGAAAGATTTCTCCAACATGTCGGACTACTTGTAGGTTTCAAAGAATTTCAACCAGAAAGATCCTAAAAGCAGAACAGCCTGGGAGACTCTGCTACAAGTAAAGCCTGTACTGGCCATGACTTGACAAGACGGGCAATTTGGAACAAGTCATACAGTCCAGTATGCCAGGAATGACAATGTGAAGAAGAATAGTGTTGCATTCATCATCAAAAGGAACATTTCAGTATCTCTCCTGAAGTAGAATGTTGTCAGTGATAGGATAATAGCCATACATCTGCAAGGAAAGCCAATCAATGCCTACAATTCAATAATTTGCACCAACCACTAAGGCCGAAGAGGAAGAAATGCAGGATTTTTGCCAGGTTCTACACTCTGAAAATAATCAAACATGGATTCAGGGAGCATTGGCAATTACTAGTGATTCAAATGTAGAAGCAATAAATAAAGAAGGAAGAGTGGTAGCTGGGAAATAAGGCCTTGGTAATAGAAGCAATGTCCAAGATTGCAGGACACCATTTCACAAGATGAATGACTTCCTGGCTAATATCTTTTTGCACCTATATAAATGGTATGTACACACACGAACCTCTCCAGATGGAATACACAGGAATCAAATGGACTACATCTGTGGAAAGAGATGATGGCAAAGCTCACTATTTGTTAGCTGAATGCCGGGGACTGACTGTGAAACACATCATTAATTGTTCATACCTAGGTTTCATCCTGAAACTAAAGAAAGTTAGAAAAAGTTCATGAGAACCAAACCACAAAATTGAATCTATCCCACCTGAGTTGAAAGACCATCCTAGAAACACATCTGAGTCTCTGAACACTAGTGACTGAATCTAGGCAAGCTGTGGGATGACATCAAATAATTGATCCTGAAGAAAGCAAAGGTCACTGAGAAGACACAAGAGAAAAAAAAAATCCAAATGCATGTCAGAAGAGACTCTGAAACTTGCTCTTGAATGTTGAGTAGCTAAAGAAAAAGAAAGAAATGATGCAGTCAAAAATAATACGGAAATCAATCAAAGGAAAGAACAGTTCTATGGAATTCATTACATATATATACACACACACAGAGAGAGAAACATTTTTCTTTTTCAAAGAATGTATCAAGGACTCTTGAGAACAAAAACACAGAAAGGCACAATGAATTATTCCCAGTCTGGACAGGTCCATTTCTTGCAGTGACCTGAGGAGGAGCCAAGGGTTTGCAACTCCAAACCCCGACATCAGTTCTTGGAAACCCAGGTCTGCGCTCCTTCTAGCACAAGCTGTTTCAGGGACCTGAGAGACTGACCCAACTTAGCTGCTTTCTGTTACCATAAAATACAGATTCTTCCCACCTCCCACAAAACCACTACTCAGACAGAAGTGAGGTGAATAATCAGGGCCATTGATCCTATATGGATATACGAATCCTCCAAAGCATGTTTAAGTTTTCCTGTCAGACTGGAAGTTTTGATTCGGTGACTAAGGGAGGACAAAGGTGATTGACTTCATGGAGTCATTTAGTCATGGGGAAAATTAATCTTTGAATAACATGGGTAATCCCCACTAAGGGTCTGGAATGCACATCTGGAGCCTGGAAAGGGTGTCTGCAATTCTCCCATTCTTCACACTGTAGGGAGCAAAGGAAAAATGATCACACTGACAAGAATTTCAGTGCCATGTACCAAAAGACACAAACCTTGACTTTTATTTCTTTTCGTACAGAAACGGCTTGCAAGCCTAGCTTAGCTATGTAGCAAGTTTAAGCAACTTACATTTCAAACACTGAATTGTTCTTGCTGAAGTTTCATCATCTAAATTGGCCTATGTGGGGAATCCTTCAAAACCCAATAATTCAGCCAAAGGGGTTGTTAAATCAAAACCACTGCCTTCAAGTCGGGTGTGACTCTTGGCAACCCTAAAAGTCAGAACAGATATGCCCCACAGAGTTTCCAAGGAGTACTTGGAGGATCTGAACTGTTGATCTTTTGGTTAGCAGACATAGCACTTAACCCACTGTGCTACAAAGGGTTGTTAAGAGTTTAATTAATTAATTAGAGATATATTTATGTATGCTAAGTGCTTGTTACTGGCTCCTGAGTTAAAAGGGCTGCCAAGGGCTGGGCCACAGTGGTGACAGCAGTGTGGTCAGTGGTGCCGGGCAGTGGTGGGTGGACGTGTCAGACAACAGGTGGAGACAGCAAGCGGCTAAGGCTGGAGAAGTGGCTATTGAGGGTCCGCCAGCAAGCTGCTGGAGCAAGCAGGGGATGCCCCCAAAACCAGAGCTTCAGTTGAGGACAGTCCCAAAGGAACCATCCAGCAGCCAGGCCGACTTACCCCAGGGACACTTTGTCACACAGCCAGAGTTCACAGCAGTGGCTCTACTCTGAAAAGCAGAGCTGTAAATCTTATGGCTCCAGCTGACAGTCTCAAAGGAACGGTCCTGTGGCAAGGCAAAGTGGGTTTATCACAGACGAACGTCGTGGCAAGGCCAAGAGTCACAGCGAGGGCTCTGCAGTGAAAAGCAGGGCTCTGCTTCCAAAGGCGGGCTGTAGTCCTCAAAGTCTTTTCCAAACGTGGTACCAAAAGAGGGCTCAAAACCATGAGGGCTGGGCTCCTCCCAGGCACACATAGTGGTGGACATCCAAGTCACAGCCAGGTCTCTGCTCCCAAGAGCTGGGCCACAGTGCCTGCTTGCTGCTGCTTTTGACTCCTGCAGTGGTCTCGCTCATCTTGGAGTGGACAGATGATGTTTCTGTCACAGGACGAAGCTGTGGTCTTAGCACTTCACAACCACGGTTTAAGACACTGCCTTCTTATCCAACAGCCCTTCTTTTGACTTTTAGAGCCTTCACAGCTCCTTCTGGGCTTGTAATTAGCAAGACGGACTCCATGTTAATACAGCCTCACTGCAGCCACCGCCTCCTGCCCCCGGTGGGCATCCGGACACAGGGCAGACGACTGGCAACGTCGTCTGTTCAGTGATCTGGAGACAACGTGAAACAAGCCAGCTGCAAAACCTGACGATCTTTTATTGTACTCATATTTTGTCAATCTATGTTAAATTTTTCTGCTTTAACTTTCTTATTTTAATTTTCCTCAGGTTTTTAATTTATATCTTTAGAAACTTGTAATTTCTTATTTTCCAAATGATAGAGTTCTCATTTGATTATTATTGCATTCCTTTCATTGATTTTTATTTCAGTTACTTTTCTTCCATCAGTTTCATTTTCCCATTTTTATTAGAACTGTCTAAAGTATTTTCTCTGGATTTTTAAGTCTATTTTTTTCTCAGTTTTAAATTGCACTTTATTTGACGGCACTTGGCTTTGGCTTGACTTCATCTTTGTCTATCATTTTTATGTTTTACTAAGTTGTTAGTTACGACATCCTCCATTATTTGAATTGATTTACTTATTTTCTCTTTGGCTCCATTTTTTACCCTACCACAAGGAAATCTACTATTTCACACAACATTGAACATGCCACAGAGCCACTTAGCCTTTTCTGCTGAGGAGGAAATCCCTGTGGAACACTACTACTTCCTAAGAGCCATCGGCAAGGGGACATCTCACAGAGTCAAGTTATCCTAGCACATCATCACTGACAAAGAGGGAGCTGAGAAAAGTGTTGAGAAGTGTCAACAGACATCCACCAACACCTGACACGAGACACAGAGATAAAAACCACGCAGGATCTCCACCATCCAAGTGCCTTAATGCTGTTGCAAGTCATAGAGAATAACGACATCCTAGGTACAGTGATGGAGTAGGTAACTGCAGGGGACATGCATGATCATCTAGGGGTTCAGGGTTTCACAAGCAAAAAAGAGGCCCAAGCCAAATTCCACCAGTCAGTGCTAGCCATACACTTTTGCCACAACAATGTATTCTACACAAGGACATTCGACCAGAAAACATGCCTTGGGATCACACAAACAACTTTCGAAATTGCCGACTTTGGCATGTGAACTGAATTCTCCAAGGGGAGGAAGTGAAACATTTCTTGTTGGAGGCTCCCTTATTATGTGCCAGAACTCCTACCGGGAGGAAAGCGGAATGGATCTACCATGGAAGTGTGGAGCCTGCGAGCGCCTGGTACCTCAAGGGATGTGGGTCTCTGCCTTTTCATGAAGAGACCTTAACTGAGACACAAAATCAGGTACTAGAGGAAGAATATGATACTTGTCTCCACATGTCTAGGCGATATGAACACCTGCTTAGCCAAAGACTCACTAGCGACCCAAGAAAGACAGCCACACAAGAGGACATCCTAGAAAACTCAGGATGAAGATATATGAGAAAGTAAAACAAAAGGTGTACGTGCAGCCACTCCCAGACTACGAGCACACCTGGTGCTTTGAGGCCACAGTGAATGCATGTTAGAAGGAGGGAGAGATTTAGGAATCGTACTGAATCAAAAATATGGTAACGTCATGGTCACCTATCTGGTAAGAAGACACCACACATCTGACATGGAGAGTCATGCTAATACTGTGGAACCCCAGAGTGCAGTACATTGCATTGATTGTCACACAGCTTAGTCATCCTGTGAGGTGCATCCACCTTCTGTGCTGAACCCGAACAGTGCACTTACACTGTGCCTGCCATTCCAACCTATGTTTACTATTTCTACAGTGCTCTGAAGGCTCTAACTGATAGAAGGAAGGGGACCTCTATAGCATGTGCTTCTCCCTGAGTGTCCCTTAAAAGTCACTCCTGTATCAGCACCCCAGGACAGCCTGGACAGAGTCCAACCAAACCTCAGAACTATGTGCCAAGGTGAGAAATAGTGTGGTGCCACAAATCAGCACAGTCCCCATATGTGTTTCTGTGGCACCCTACTCAACCCAGACCATCGATAAGGATGACGGAGCCCCAGGGGAAACCAGTTTCCCAACGGGAGTGTCACAACTAAGTTCCTACAAGGCAGGAGATGCCTGAGCAGACAGTGAAGTCAGCCTCTCCTCTGTCAACACTGAGGACTAGCAGGATGCCACAGAAAGATTCTTCAGACTCATGAGACAACCCTGTTGCACTCTGATCAAAAGAGAACGAAAGCTTTGTGACAGCAAAGTTGCAAAGGAAATACTCAAACCTCGAAAGGCCATGGTCTCTCAAGTTTAGGTGGAGGATGAAAATCACCAGTTCTGTGGAGCACAAAGAGACGGTGCAGGAGATCTGCCAAAGACTAGACACCCACCAACAAGTACACGCTGCTGTATACGAACAGCACAGCAGAGCTGTAGGACTCTGTGCAGTGGAGGATGAAGATGTCCACACCACCTGTGTGGACCCTCAACAAGGAAAGAGAATTTCAGGCATCTCTGAGGCCTTCAACAGCATTGCCTCAAAAAAGAGCAGGGAGCGTGTAGTCTCAAACGCTGCCAGCAGTTGCCAGGGGCAAAAGAGGAGTTCACAGATTTAAGCTCCCACAGGATGAGATAATGTTTTGTTCTGTTGTGTGTATACTTGTTGTAACTTGAAATCTACTCAATGGGACTGAATGGAATGATGACAAAACAACAGGAATTGAGAGGTTATCAATGCAGATGTTTCAAAGAACAGATGCACCACTGGAAGGGCTCACTTGCCAATACTCATAAACCTGGAAGACTGCTATCTGGCCAACCAACTGCAAGTGACCCTTTCTGAGACCCATTTCAAAGGAAGGTGATCAAAGACAACACACAGATTACTGAAAAATATTATTAGTATTACACATGACTAAAATTTTGCTCAAGATCACTGTGTTGTGATTACTGCCTTTTGAGTGAGAGCTTTCTAGCCATGGCCTTGTAACTCCTACCCAGGTGACTAGGCAGGACAGTGTGATAGTGAGTTCAAGGCCCACGAAGAGTACTGGTCCTTAGCTCCTTAAGAGAGAGCTCATTCCAGAGCAGTCAGGGTGATTCGCTCAACACCAATGAGGAATAGCTTTGAAATGATAGACCATTCTATGGGCCCAGATCACTGCACTGTAAAGCTCTTGGAAGCAGGAGCTAGAGACAGCACAAGCTGGTAACTGGTGACAGGAGAGACCTCGCAGCAGGAGAGATCATGCTGGGCTCCCCAGTCCACAAAGACAGAAAGTTGAGGGCCTGTCATCAGTGGCCAAGGGCCGGAGAGAGCCCTGTCTTTAGGAGGTGGGCAGAGGAGTCTGTGGGGAAACTTCCAATGGAAATCCTATGGAAAAAGTGGCATCTCTTTGGAGTCAACAGCTGAGAGTGACACAGACAGCCCGAGGTCCTCTGTAAATATTGTGACCAAGACTATTAACAAGGAATAAAGGATAAAAAGACCAAAGCACTAACAACATTCAGGGACACTGAGATAAGTCCCCCCAAATTATGTAAATTGCCTCAAGGCTGTTTTTCAGAAGACACCAGATGGAAGAAACTCTAAGGACATGCACAGAAATGCCCACTTGGACAGTGACAGGGCCTTCCAATGGGAGCACCAGACAGCCACAGTCAGGACCCGGGGATAGAACCAAAGAACCAAGAATTTGTATGCACAGCACCCCATAAGAAATCCTGCTACCAGTCCCAGAAGGCCCCAGAGAAAGGAACTCTCTACATCCTGTAACTGATTCCACCCCAAATGACCTCTTTCAGACTCAGGAGATCAGAGAAGCAACTTCTGTCTTCTGATGAGTGGCTCACTGGGCTCTCCTCCCCAGGTAGCAGGAAGCAACCTTCATGGTAACAAAATTTATTAAGTCAAAGTACCTTACAGACAGGGAAGGGGTCAGTCTCTGTGAGTGGGGAAAGACCTGGTACAAAGCTTGTAGGGTTCCTTGTATTGGTAAATGGTACTGTTCTAGTCAGGAAGGAAAGGTAGGAAACAGTCTTAGGTTTCAGTTTTGGGGTTATCAGTCAGCAACTGGATGATGGGACCCCTCCTGAAGAAGAAAATAGTGATATGTAGATAGGATTAAAAATACGGGCTATGTAATTTCTAGATCATAGTCCTGAGGAAGTACCCACACGTAGCCATGTCTCAAACTAACAGGGGAATTGTTACAGCTCCAATTCCCCTTCTTAAACACTGACTCGGGATCATCTGATCAGGTGGCCTGTGGTGGTGACCAGGCTTCCTAGCTACCCTTGTCATTTTCCCTTGAGGAGACATGGGCCTGAAGTCTTGAAGGGAATGTGGGAAGCCAACTCGCTCTGGCTACTTCCTGCTGTTTCGGGTTGTAGTCCTGCCTACCCATCAGATCCACGTTCCCCAAGAACCCTGTCTCAAAAACATTGAGGATCTTGATCTATCTACCGCATGGTTGGTAGGTATAGGCTGCATATCCTTGCAGGACCATGAGATGGCCTAGGAAGGGTTGTAGCTTGGAGTTGTGTCTTTTACCTTAGAACCCAAATTCCAGACATGTTGTATGGTGACCTGGCCAGATTTACTAACATAAAAACAACACTGTTCCTTGACATATACGCAGGTGCTGTCCTCAGTTGCTGTTCAAAAGTCAAGAAATCAGTGTGGGACTTTACCACCTGGTAAGACCATCAGCAGGGGGACATGTGGTAGAGTTAGGCTATCCTGGCACATCATTATGGGCAAAGAGGTAGCCAAGAAGAGTCTAAAAGAGCCCACAGACATCCTCCAACCTCTTGACACTAGACTCAGAGATAAAAATCATGAAGGATCTCTACAATCCAAATATTTTCATGCTATTGCAAGTCAGAGAGAGTAACATTACCTTTGGCATAGGGATGGAGTGCTAACTGCAGGGGACTGGGGTGATCATCCAGAGACTCACGGTTTCAAGAGTGAAAAAGAGGCCCAAACAACATTCCATCAATTAGTATAGGCCCTACAAGTGCGCCACAACAAGTGTGTTGTGCATACACCCATCAAACCAGAAAATGTGCTCTTGGATGATAGAAAGAACATCAAACTGGCTGACTTTGATTTGGGAAATGGAATTCACCAAGGAGAGCAAGCTGAAAACTTTCTGTAGGAGTCTCCCTTATTAAGCCCCACAACTCCAAAATGGAGCAAAGTTCCACGGATACCCTGGTGGAGGTGTGGCATCGTGCATTTCATGGTAAGTGTATATCCACCTTCTGACGGTAATGCCTTCAATGAGCCACGAAAGTAGGTACAGGACGGACAGTATAATAGTCTTTCTACATGTCTATGTCATGTGAACACTCACTGAGTCAAACATTCATTTGTAACCCTCTTTCTCCATTTTAACACAAGGGTACCTCTTATCCCAAAGTCCATTAATCTTTGACACCACATCAAATATGCCACAGAGCCACGTACCATTTCCTGCCAAGGAGGAAATGTATGTGGGACACTACCAGCTCCTAAGGACCATCAAGAAAGGGACATTTGCCAGAGTCCACTTGCCCTGGCCCATCAACACTGCCAAGAGGTAACCGAGAAAAGAGTTGGAAAGAGCCAACAGACATTCTCCTACCTCCAAACACTAGACCCAGAGATCAAAATTATGAAGGATCTCCATCATTCAGTAATTTTCATGGTGTTTCAAGCCATAGAGAATAACAACCTCTTTGGCATGGTGATGGGGTACGTAACTACAGACGTCTTCTGTGACCATCTGGAAGCTCATACCTTCATGAGCAAAAAGAAGCTCCCAAAATATTCTGCCAGAGTTGGCCTCAGAGGTTTGCCACCACAACTGTGTTGTACATGGGGATATCAAACCAGAAGACAGGCTCTTGGATGAGAGAAGGAACTTGAAACTTGTGAACATCGGTTTGAGAACTCAATCCATCAGTGGGAGTGACCCAAACACCTTCTGGGGCAGTCTCCATTAGGATGCCTAGAACTCCTGTAAGGAGACAAGTACCATGGACCCCCTTGGATGCATGTAGCCTGGAAATCACCATGAACCTCATGGTCAGTGGATCGCTGCCTTTTCATGGAGAGACCTTAACTGAGCTATCAAAGCAGGTACTGGAGGAAGAATATGATTTTCATTGCCACATAGCCACACCATGTGAACATATGCTATGCCAAATATTCATTTGTGATGCAAAAAAGACAGCCAGATCAGAGGACCTGCTAGAAAATCCAAACATGAATATGGATAATGAAGAAAGACAAAAGGTATATGTGCAGCCACTCCCAGACGAGGAGGACCCTGAAAGAATTCCTTGACTCGCTGCTGAATCAAAAACAGTCACGTGATGGGCACCTGTCTGATCCTAGCTTGTAACGCATCTGAGATGGTGAGTCATGCCAGTACCATGGACCCCAGAAGGCAGCACACTGCACTAAGAGCCACATGCCTGTTTCAATGCATGAGGTGCATCCTACCATCTCTGCTAAACACAAACGACACAGTTACAATGTACCTGCCATTCCCACCCGTGACTACTGTTTCTACAATACTTTGAAGAGTCCACCAGACAGAAGGAAGGGGGCCTCCATTGTGTCTGCTTCTCCCTCCATCTCCCCAGCAAAGTCCTTCCCGCACCAACAAGCCAGGAGAGCCTGGCAGAGCCCTAACAACCTCGGCACTGTGGGACAACGTGACAAACAGTGTGGAACCACAAACCAGTGTAATTCCCACAGGTGTTTCTGAGGCTGCCTCCTCCGTCCACACCATCAATAACAATGGTAGAAACCTAGAGGAACTCAGTTTCACACACGGACTGCCATAACCGAAATCCTTAAGTGACAAGTAGCTGCAGGAGGTAACTGAGCAGACTGTGATGCCAGCCTCTCCCTGGGTCAACAGCCAGAATCAGCAGGGTGCCACCAGGATGATCTTTAGGCTTACAAGAAGATACCGTTCTTGTATCTGTATCAATAGGGAGCCCCAGACTGTGACTCCAGCCTCTCCCTCTGTCATCTTGGGGTTACTTTGAATTTCACGCTGAGTGCACCTCAGCCTTTTCATGGAGAGACCTTAAATAAGCTATGAAAGCAGGCATTGCAGAAAGAATAGAACATTCCTTTCCACGTATCTATGCCATGTAAACACTTGCCAAATATTCACTTGTGACACAAGAAAGTGATCCCCGGTCACAGCACATGTTAGAATATCCATGTATGAAAAAAAAATGAAGGAAAACAAAAGGTAGATGTGTAGCATTCCCAGACTATGAGGACTCCAGGTGCCTTGAGGCCATGGTGAATATAGATTACAGGCAGGAAGAGATTCACAGCTCGCTCCTGAATCAAAAATAGAATGGTGTGATGGGCACCTATCTGACCCCACATCACGACACATCTGAAATGGAGAGTCACACCAGTACTGAGAAACTTCAGGTGGCAGCAGACTGCACTGATACCCACACACCTCTCTCATCCTGTGAGGGAAAGCCTCCCATCCGTGGAAAACCCAAACGACATGCTTACAGTGAACCTGCCATTCCCACATATGACTGCTGTTTCTATAATGCTTGCGACAGTCTGGCTGATAAAAGGAAGGGGCCTCCATGATATGCGCTGCTCCCTGTCTCCCTTGTAATGTCCTGCCAGCCCCAACAGCCAACGACAGCCTGGCCAGACCCCAACCAAACCTTGGTGCTGCTGGAATCCAGTAGACTCCTCGTGTGGGTTTCCACGGCGGCCTTCTCCGTCCAGACCATCAATAAGAAGGGTGGAACCCAGCAACAACCAGTTTCCCACAGGGAGTTGTCACAACTAAGATCCTTCCTTGAGGAGCAGGTGTGGGAGGTACCTGACCAGGCGGTGAACCCAGACTCTCCTCTGTCACTGGGAGTCACCTTGTATTTCATGATGAGTACATCTCGGGTTTCTCAGGGAGAAACCTTAAGTGAGCTACAAAAGGAGGCACTGGAGGAACATGATATTCCGTTCCACATGTCTACGCCACGCGAGCAGCATGTGAGCAAAATACTTACTGGTGACTCAAGAAAGAGAGCCACTTCATAACATGAAACCGATGATGAAGAAAACAAAAGGTGCATGTGCAGCCAGTCCCAGACTGGGAGGACCCCCGGGGTACTGAGGCCACGGTGAACAGGCAGGAAGAGATGCACTACTCAGTCTTGAATCAAAAATGCAATCATGTGAAGGGCACCCATCGGATCAAAGGACTCAGCACATACGTAACGGAGAGTCACACCAGGAACACGAAACCCCAGACTGCAGCCGACTGCACTGACACACACACCTTGCTCATCCCGTGAGGAGCATCCACCACCCGTGCTAAACTCTAACGGGTAGTCAGACCCCACCTGGCAACCCTATCTATGACTGCTGTTTCTCCAAAGCTTTCAAGAGTCTACCTGATAGAAACAATGGGACCTCCAGGTTATGGGCTTCTCCTTGAGTCTCCCTTCAAAGTCGCTCCTGCACCAACAACCCAGGACAGCCTGGGCAGAGTCCAACCAAACCTCGGGACTGTGTGCCACGATGAGAAATACCATGGAGCCACAACCCAGCACAGTCCCTGCACGGGTTTCTGTGGCAGCCTCCTCAGCCCAGACCACCGAGAGGAATGATGGAGCCCCAGGGGAAACCAGTTTCTGAAAGGAAGTCTCAGGACTAGTCTCCTTCAGTGATCAGTAGGTACAGGAGACACCGGAGCTGATGGGGAACTGGTCTCTCCCTCTGTCAGCAGCCGGGAACAGCAGGATGTCACTGACAGATGCTTTAAACTCATGAGACAACTTTGTTGCACTTTGATCAAAAGGAAACAAAAACTATGGGAGAGAAAAGTCGTAGAGGAGACACTGAAATCTTGAGATACCAAGCCCTACTCTCCCAAGTTTAAGCAGAGGATGAAAACCACCAGTTCCATGGAGTGCAAGATGATGTGCAAGATCTACCAAGCACTGGACACCCACCCACATGTGTGTGGGTGTGAACAGCACCCCAGGGCTGCAGGACGCTGTGCGGTGGAGGATGGAGGTGTGCATATTGCCTGTGTGCACCCTCAACAAGGGAAAAGGGAAGAGAATTTCAGGCATCGCTGAGGTCTTCAATGGCATCGCCTCAAAAATGGGCAGACACTGTATACTTTATAATGCTGCCCGCAGTTGCCACAGACAGACGAGGAGGTCTCACACATAAGCTCCCACACCATCGGACAGTGTTCTCTTCTCTTGCACACAGTCACAAAGACTTGGAACACAGGAAGAGAAAGGTCAGGCATCTTTTGAGTCAACAGTTGGGAGTAACACAGAGAGCCTGAGGTCCTCTGTAAGTAACATCTCCAAAACTATCAACAAGCAATAAAGGATAAAAAGATCAAAGCACCATTAACAACCTGGGATTCTAAGATAAGTCATCCCCAAATTACATAAATTTTCTCGTTTGTTTTTCAGAAAAAAACAGATGGAAGCAACTCTAAGTACATGCACAGAAATTTCCACTTTGACTCCTACATGTCCTTCTAATGGGAGCGCCAGACAGCCACACTCAGGACCTGGCAATGGAAATAAAGAACCAAGAAACTGCATGCATAGCACCTCAAAAGGAGTCCCCCTATCAGTCCCAGAAAGGCCCACAGAAAGGCACTCTCGAGATCTTGTTACTGATCGACCCCAAGTGACCTGGTTCAGGTTCAAGAGATCAGAGTAGCAACTTGAGTCTCCTGACGGATGGGTCACTGGGCTCCTCCTCCCCCAGGTACCAGGATGCAATCTTCACGGCAGCAAAATTTATTAAGTCAAAGCACCTTACACACAGGGAAGGGTCAATCTCTGTGAGTGGTGAAGACCTGGTACAATGCTTGTAGGGTTCCTTATACTTGTAAGGGTAAAAGGTGCATCCTAGTCAGGAGGGGTAGCTAGGAAATAGCCTTTGGTTTCAGTTTTAGGGTTATACATCAGCAACTGCATGATGAGGCCCCACCTGAAGAATAAGATAATGGTATGGTGATAGGATTAACATACGAGCTAGGTCATTTCTAGATCATCCTCCTGAGGTGGTACATGTATATAGCCACATCTCAAACTGCCAGGAGGAACTGTCACATCTGCAATTACCCTTCTAAAATGTTGATTGTTTAGTGAACACATGATGAGGTGGTCTGTGGTGGCGATCAAGTTCCCTAGCTAACCTTGTCACTTCCCCCTTGAGGAGACATGAGCCTGAAATCTTGTAGGGAATGCGGGAAGTCGTCTCGCTCTGGCTACTTTCTGCTGTTTGGGGTTGTAGTCCTGCCTACCCAGCAGACCCATGTTCCTCAAGTACCCTGTCTTGGTAGCATTGGGATGCCTGATCTACCTACTGCCTGGCTAGGGGGTACGGACTGCATATCCTTGTAGGACCATGAGATTCACTAGCAATGGTTGTAGCTTCGAGCCACGTCTTTTATCTTAGAAGCCAAATTCCAGATGTGTTGTATGTTGTCGTGGACCCAGCCAGACTTATTAACATAAAAACAACACTGTTCCTTGAGACATAGGCACGTGCTGCCCTCAGTTGTTATTACAAGGTCAAGGAAACCAATGTGGGACACTATCACCAGCTAAGATCACTGGCAAGAGGACACGGGTCATTGGCAAGTTTTCTCAGCACATCATTGTGGTCAAAGTGGTAACGAAGAATAGTTGAGAAGAGCCCAGAGACATCCTCCAACCTCCTGACACTATACCCAGAGGTAAAAACTATGAAGGGTCTCCAGAATTCAAATATTTTAATGCTGTTGCAAGCCATAGAGAATAAGAACATCTATGGCATAGTGATGGAGTACGTAACCGCAGGGGACTTATTGATCATTTATAGACTCATGACTTCATGGGCCAGAAAGAAGCCCCCAAAATATTCTGCCAATTAGTGTTGGCCCTACAGGTTTGCCACAACAACTGTGTTACACACGAGGTTATCACACTACCAACCGTGTACTTGGATGAGAGAACGAACATCAAACTTGCCGACATTGATTTGGGAACTAAATTTACCAAAGGGAGTGAGCTGAGTACTTTCTGTAGCAGTCTCCATTGTTATGACCAGAACTCCTACAGGGAGAGAAGTACTAAGGACCGTCTTGGACGTGTGGAGCCTGGAACTCACCGTATACTTCATGATAAGTGGATCTTTGCCTTTTTACTGAGAGACCTTAACTGAGCTACCAACCATGTACTGGGGGAAGAACATGACATTCCTTTCCACATGTCTATGTCATGCAAACAACTGCTAAGCCAAATATTCATTTGTGACACAAGAAGGACAGGCACATCAGAGGACACACTAGAACATCCATGGATGAATATGGATAATGAAAAAAACAAAAGCTGGACGTGTGGCCACTCCCAGACTATGAGGATCCTCGGTTCATGGAGGTCATTGCGAACATGGGTTACAGGGAGGCACAGATTCAGGACTCACTCTTGAATCAAAAGTACAATGAGGTCATGAGAACCAATCTGATCCTATGTTCCAATGTATCTGAGATAACAGAGTCATGCCAGCCCAGTGGAATCCCAGAGTGCAGGATACTGCACTGATAGCCACGCCTCTTTCTCATCCCATTAGGTATATTCTACCATTTGTGCTAAACCCAAATCACGCAGTTACACTGTTCCTGCCATTCCCATCAATGACTACTGTTTCTATGATGCTCTGAAGAGCCTAGCGGAAAGAAGGAAGGGGGCCTCTATGGTATATGCTTCCTCCTCAGCCTCCTTTGCCAAGTCCTTCCTGTACCAACAACCCAGGATAGCCTGGGCAGAACCCAATCAAACCTCAGGACTGGTGAGGAAAAATGCAGTGTCACAAGCCAAAAGATTCCCTGTGTGTGTTTCCATGGCTGCCTCCTCCACCAAGACCATCAATAAGAATGGCAGAGTCCCAGCGGAAACCAGTTGCCCACAGGGAGTGTCCCGACTAAGAGCCTTCAATGATGAGCAGGTACAGGAGGTACCTAACTAGACTGTGACCCCAGCTTCTCCCTCTGTCCATAGCCAGGGAACAGCAGGGTGCCATTACGACGTTTGTAAGCTCATGAGAAGACAACATGATTGTACAAGTGTCAAAAGGGAATGGAAGGTTTGTGACCGCAATGTTGTAGTGAGACGCTCAAACTTGAGAGAGCAAGTCACGCTCTCTGAAGTCCACATGTTGTCGTTAGGAGCCACTGACTCACTTCCAGCTCATAGCAACCCTGTGCACAACAGAAAGGCACATGGCCTGGTCTTGCGCCATGTCTGCAATCGTTTTTATGCTTAAGCCCATCGTTGCAGCCACTGTCAATCCACTTCATCAAGGGTCTTCCTCTTTTTCGCTGGCCCTCCACTCTATTAAGCATGATGTCCTTCTCCAGGGACTGAGCCCTCCTGACAACGTGTCCAAACTATGTAAGACACAGTCTCACTATTTTTTTTTTTTTTGCTTTCAAAGAGCACTCTGGTTGTACTTGTTCCAGAACAGATCTGTTTGTTCTTTCAGCAGTTTGTGGTACACTCAAATATTCTCCAGCATTACGATTAAAAGGCAGCAGTTCTTCTTCTGTCTGCCTTGTTCACTGTCTAGCTTTTACATGCATATGATGCTACTGAAAGAAGCCACGGCTTGGGTCAGGCACACCTTAGTCATCAAGGGGACATCTTTTCAAAACTTGAAAGAGGTCCTTTGAGGCAGATTTTCCCAATGTGTCTTTTCATTTCTTCAGTGATGCCTCCATGGGCATTGACTGTGGTACCAAGTACAACGGAATCGTTGACAACTTCAGTCCTTTCTCCACTTATTACAATGTGCTTACTGGCCCAGTTGTGAGGATTTTTGCGTTCTTGATGTTAAGTCGCAATCCACACTGAAGGCTGTGGTCTTTCATCTTCCTCAGTGTTTCATATTCTCTTCACTCCCAGCAAGAAGAGTGGTGTCATCTGTATAACACAGGTTCTTAAGCCAATCCTGAAAACTCGTTCTTCACCTAATGCAGGTTGCGAGATTATTTGCCCAGCAAACAGATTGAAAAGGTATAGTAAAAGGATATAACCCTAATGCACAGCTTTCCTCTCTTTAAACCATGTCCCTTTATTCTGTTCGCACAACTGTCCCTTGATCTGTATACAGATTCTTTAAGAGAACAATTAAGTATTCTGGAATTCCCATTCTAAACGTTATCCATAATTTTTTATCAGTCACACAGTCAAATGCCTTTGCATAGTTAAGGAAACACTGGTAAACACTTTCCTGATATTCTCTGCTTTCAGCCAAGATCCATCTGACATCAGCAGTAATATCCCTGGTTCTACATCCTCTTCTGAATCTGGCTTGAATTTATCGCAGTTCCTTGGCAATACACTGTTGCAGTTACTTTTCAATGATGTTGAGCAAAATTTTACTTCTGTATGACATTAATGATATTGTTCACTAATTTCCCCATTCAGTTGCATCACCTTTCTTTGCAATGGACATAGATATGGATCTCTTCCCGTCAGTTGGCCAGGCAGCTGTCCTCCAGATTTCTCAGCATAGACAAGTGAGCAGTTCTGGTATTGCACCTCTTGGCTGAAATATCTCCTATCAATTCCCAGAACCTTGTTTTTGGCCAATGTCTTCAAAGCAGCTTTGACTTCTTCTTTCAGTACCACTGGTTCCTGATCATATGCTACCTCTTCAAATGGCTCAACACTGACCAGTTCTTTCTGGTATAATGACTACGTCTTCCTTCGATCTTCTTTTGGTGTTCGCTGAGTCGTTTGTTTTCCTGTAGAATCCTTCACTGTTGCAACTTGAGGCTTGAATTTTTTCTTCAGTTCTTTCAGCTGGAGAAATGCAGAATGTGTTCTTCTCTTTCAGTTTTCTATTTCCTGCTCTTTGCACATGTCATTACAATACCTTATTTTGTCTTCTTGAGGATGAAAGTCACCAGTTCTATGGAGCCCCAGTAGATGACAGGGATACCTGGCAACTGCTGGATGCCAATGGTGATGAGTGCAATCTCACTGACAAGTACACGTTGCCGTGTATGAATGGCACATCTGTACAGCAGGGCTTTGTTCAGTGCAGGACAGATGTGTGAATCCTGCCTTGCTGGACTGTCAGTGGGCTAAAAGTAAAGAGAATTTCAGGCATCTCTGAGGCCTTCAATACCATGGCCTCAAATATTTCCAGGAAGCTCACACTTTTAAAGGTGCCAGCAGTGGACAGGGACAAAAGGGCAGTTCACAGAGTTAAGCTCCCACAGGATCACACAGTGTTTCCTTCTGTTGTGCACAGGGTTACTGTGAGTTGGAGCTTACGTGACAGCACCTAATAACATAACAACATTGTAACAGGAATTCATGGAATACCAACTGGGATGTTTCAATAAACAGAAGCAGTTCTGGAAGACCTCACTTGTCTATACCCAGAAATCTGGAGGACACCTACCTGGCCAACCAACTACAAGTGATCACTTCATGCACCTATTCCAAAGAAACGTGATCCAACACAACATGAAGATTACTGAAGAACATCATTAGAACTACACACGACTAAAATTTTGCTGAAGATCATTGTGCTGGGATTAAGGATTTTTGTGGGAGGCTTTCCTAGCCATGGTCTTACAAATCCCATCGAGGTGAGTGGACAGAAAAGTGTGACAGGGTAATCGAGGCCACCAGGAGTATTGGTCAGTTTCTCCTTGAGAGCGAGCCCATTTCAGAACAGAGAGGAAGATTCTGCCACCACCAAGGAAGAATGGCTTTGAGCTGACAGGACACTCTCTGGGCTTGGGATCACCGGGTTACAAAGCTTCTCAAAGCGAGTGCCAGAGAGACCTGAGAAGTGGTGGCAAGAGGGACCTCACAACAGGAGACACCATTATAAGTTTCCCAGTCCACAAAGATAGAAAGCTAAGTACACTTGAGCAGTGGCTGAAAGCCAGGGAGAGCCTGCCTTTGGGAGGTGGGCAGAGTAGTCCGTGTGGACACATACTATGGAAACCTCTTTTGAGTCAATCAGCAGTGGAGAGTGAGACAGAGAGCCTGAAGGCCTCTCTAAAGGGTGACCAAAGCTATCAGTAAGCAGTAAGAGATAAAAAGATCCAAGGATTTATAAAATCTTGGGACACTGAGGTAAGTACCCAAACAACCATGTAAATTTCCTTGTTTTTCAGAAGAAACCACATGGAACCCACTCTAGGCATTCACAGAAAGTCCCACTTCAACCACTACATGTCGTCCAATGAGGGCACCAGAGAGCGGCAATCAGGACCAGGGAACTGAACCAACTAACCGGGAAACTGCATGTGCAAGATCTCATAATAAGTCCTGCTACTAGTGACAGAAGCCCCTGTGGCAAGAACTGTCGAGATCCTGTAACTATTCAGACTCCAAGTGGCCTGTTTCAGGTTTTGGGAGATCAGGCTAGCAAGTGTAGTCTCTTGACGGGCAAAAAGCTGGGCTCCCTTAGCTCTAAGCATGAGGATGTAACCTTCTTCGCCACAGAGTTTTACTAAATGAAAGTAGCTTGCAGAGACAGAATGTGTCAGTCACCAAGAGTGGAGAAGGATTCAATATAAAGCCTATGCTAAGTGCCGTTGAGTCCAATACCAAAACCAAACTCAGTGTCATCAAGTCAGTTGCACCTCACAGCAACCCATACAGGGTTCCCTATATTGGTGAGGGTAAAGGGTGGTACCATAGTTGGTAGGAGGAGGTGAAGACACAGCCCTATGTTCCGGTTTTAGGTTTACACGTTAGTAAATGCTTTATGGGACCCCTCCTGAAGAATATAGTAATGGTATGGACATGGACGGAAACACGGGCTACATCATCTTTAGGTCATCCTCCGGAGGTGATACACACGTGTGACCATGTCACAAACTGCCAGGAGGAACTGTTTCATGGGCAATTACTTATCGGAAGCATTGACTGGGCACTGAGTGACATATGATGAGGTGGTCTGTGGTAGCGATCAGGTTCCCTAGCTTTCCCCCTTGAGGAGACACGGGCCTGAAATCTTGAAAGGAATGTGGGAAGTTGACTTGCTCTGGCCACTTCCTGCTGTTTGAGGTTATAGTCCTGTCTACCCCTCAGACTTGTGTTCCTCAAGTGCCTAGGAGAGAAAACATGGAGCCGCCTGATCTGCCACCTGTTTGGCAGGTAGGTAGAGGCTGGTATCCCTGTAGGACCAGGAGTTTAACTTGGAGTTGTTTTAGGCCGGAGCCACGTCTGTTATCTTAGAAGCTGCATTCAAGCTGTGTTGTATGTTGTCCTGGACCCGGATAGATTTATGAACATAAAAACAACACTGATCCTTGAGATACAGCAAGCACCTCTTTCAGCTGCTGTTAAAAGGTCTAGAGCTCTTGTGCTCTGCAGGGCTACTCCCACCAGAGAGGCCACTTCTTTCTGGAGAAGAAGGGGGTTTTCCACATCCTCTCCACTCATCTCCAAAAACATGGGCACTTACACTCATCTAAAGCCTTCATTAAAAGTGTAAACAGACCACCTACAGAGTGGGAAACAAGTTTCAGCTACCACACCTCCAACTGACGTCTATCCTCTCTAATCTACAAAATACTGCAAAATAGCAACAAGAAAAAGACAAAAAACCCAATTAAAAAATGGGCAAAGGACATAAACAGGTACTTCACACCAAAGAAGACATACAGGATGCCACCAGAAAATGCAAAGTCATGGTGAAGAAGCACAGAACGAGGAAAGCAACTACCAGATGGACATGGCAGCAGACAGGTAGAGACAGAATAGAGATGACACCCAACCAGAAAGAAGTCACCAACTCGAAGTACCAGAAGATAAGACTTATCCACTGGACAATAAGGACCAGAACTAAGTCAATAACTTGTTTACACATTATTATAAACATTCAGCACTGTGGACTTGGGGTGTGCAATCTCCTCCTGAGAGTCCATGCCTATTGGTCTGCGGAAGTGCTCTGACCTCATCCTGGACTTGGTCAGCTTCATCCTTGAAGTCTTGGTTTAAGTCATTGTGGCAGTGTTCTGTTGGTGCCAGAGGCCCTCATGATGTCCCTGCCTGAGCACCTCTGAGACATGGTGCAATCACAGAATCCCACTCCGGACTCTGCTGACACCTGCAGAGTGAGAGCACAGCCAATCTTCAAATTCATTAGCATGAAACCTGCTTTTAGGGAAGCAGAAGTGATGACATAGTAACATCACGACTAACCTTGGAGTTCCGGTGCAGCCTGGTCTGAACTTGCGTGTGGTTTTAAATTAATGTAACCAATGCAGCCTTTGGGACACTTTGGGGTGCTAGCACCTTTCCCTGTCTGTGCTGGAGTTTGTGTGTTTTTAACAAAAATGTAGGTGTTAAGTAATGCCAAGCTTCAGAGTCACATATTTCTGCTTGTGGTCCCCGATACTTCCCCAGGTGCTCACAGCAGTCACTGTCTCCAAAGCAGAAATGGCACCTAAGATAAAACAGAGCCTGGGATCTTCAGTTTTTGTTTTTTCCAAAGCTCAAGATCCTCAAGGATACCCAGAGGCAGCAGCCTGTGTGACTAATCCCAACTTTCATGAAAGCCAGAATTCAAGATTTCAGAAGAACTCTGTCTATCTCTTTCACTGTGTCCTCTTTTGGGTCCCAGTCTCACCATGAATCTTTGATAAAAATCTGCAATAAATGGTAGTTCAACACCATCTGCTTTGTAAGCTATCAGTCACCTTACAGTGAAGAAGGAAGCAGAATAAGAAACACTCAACAATTATATTAGGCCGACTCACAAAATAACCAACAAAGCTATGACCACACGGCCTTCGAATGAGGAAACAAATCTCAGGAAACGTGTTGATGCACAAGCAGTATCAGCACCCAGTTTTCACGGGCCTCAGCAGTAACTGCATACTATAAATCCTCCGACTCATGTGAACACAATGTAGCAACATTTATCTATAAACCACTCCGTGACAGAATAGGAAATCTAATCTTACTCTAACTTGTACAATCATAGCTCAAACTTCAGACACTTTTCTCATTATGATACTTACAACTCTGCTAGGCTTCCCAATGATAATTTCTAGTTTCAGAGTTACAAAACTAATCCATTAGTTCAATAATTGAAGAGAAAGAAAAACTGCTTCCTAAATCTAGAAAATAGGACCTTAAAACATGAGCAGTAAGCCCACAGAAAGCCCATGGTATCTGTTCATTTCCTCAGTCACGTGTAGTTACTTCCTGTTCTGCCTGGTCCTACGTCAGCCGCGGTCTTCGAGCCCGTCGTTTTCTCTGTACGAGTTTCCAAAATCTCGAGTCCTGGTCCTCTTCACGTGTCCAATTCCCTTTTGGTTGAGATACACTGCTCAACTGTTTTCAGAAAATCAGCAAAGTGGAACCTTACCTGTAGACGACAAAACATAATATGGCCATGATTAATTTATAAAAATAAATACTCCTAAGAGTGAAAGACCTGATACAAGGTCATTTTCAGCAAAATGCAAAGGCCAAATCAAATCTGTCAAAAAAAAACTTTATACAATAATATTTCTAAATATAATGATCAACCAGATTTTTAAACAACTTCAGCTACCATACACAATAATCCTGAGGCATATACCACACAGCAAGGATATACCATGATCATTTATACACCAAGACTGTCAAGTCTCTAAATACCTAAATAGAATAAACATCAATTCATGGTTACATAATCCGAATTTCTGGTTGGAACACCTGGGGTGTTGAGGCTGAGTTAAAAACAAATTCTAGCCAGGTTAGCAACTAAGAAACAATAACAAAATTATGACAGAATATTATGCACTTGTTAGATACTGTTAGGCAAAACGGAAGGAGAAATTACTACTGTACATTTGTAACCCAAGGAGAACCAGGCCCTGCTCTTGCTATTTCCCTGTTCCACGTGATTTCTTAAGGGAAGCCCTCAGCACTTTTCCTTTATAAAAATATACTCAGGATTTCCCAAGAAGTTTCTCATTTGTCAGGAGTTTACTATAGGCTATCAAGAAACAATACAAAAGTTATTTTACTAAAGATCCTAAAGTGAAAAACCTTAAGTTTCTCTTCTATTTTTGCAATTCCTGCAGCTTGGTATTTGACTCAGAAGCCTTATACTAATAAGAGGGCAAACGTTCGCCTTTAAGGGAGATTACATAAAGAATAGATTACACCTTTCTTCAGAAATCAGAGAAAATTTTGCTATTTTAATAACAAAAACACAATTCTTCATTTTATATTTTATCTACTATTAAAGCTCTTAAAAACCTCACAAATTAAATCATTCAGCTTTGGTCAGACAAAGGAAACTTCTGACCATATCAAACAAACATTTTTGAATAAATTTTACAATGCAACCCTTTAAACAGCAAAGATGAGTTACTCATTAAGACACATATGTATGTGTACACACACATGCACGCACACAAACACACACACAGACACACAAAGTCTGACAATTAAGTTCACCAACTCATCATATAAAAACTGCTACATGTGCTATCTGACAAGCAAATCTGCAAACTTCATTGTTCTAAGTGCCACATACCTCACCGCTGAATTATCACTATGGTTACCTTCAAAATACTCCCCTTGGGAAGCTATGCACCGACACCAGCACCTAGTCCACCCTTCAAAGTAACTTTGGAACTCTTTTACTGGAATGGCCGTCACACACTGCAGCATGGTGGCAAGTTCATGAACCTAAATATATAGTTGTCTGAGAGGTTTTTAGCCAGCAAACAGGTAATTGTATCGGAGCACCCTCCCTACTCACCTGATCTGGCCCCCAGTGACTTTTTTCGTTACCCAAAGATGAAGGAAATATTGAAAGAAACACATTTTGATGATAATCAGGACATCAAGAGTAACCCAATGACAGCTCTGATGGCCTTTCCAGAAAAAGAGTTCTAAAACTGCTTTGAAGGGTGGACTAGGCTCCGGCATCGGTGCACAGTTTCCCAAGGGAGTACTTTGAAGGTGACCGTAGTGACATTCAGCAATGGGGTAGAAGGACCAACAACTGAGTCCATGAGGTCATTCCACAAAAAGTGCTACAACAAATCTCACCGCTGAATATCACTATGGTCACCTCCAAACTACATTTGGGGGTCCCAGGTGACATCTGGGGCTCCCTTCATGGTTTCCAATTTGTATTCATAAGACTGTGAAAAAGAATTCTTTGAGGAGGCTTGCCTGGACCACGACAACAATCCTTATTGGAAGATGAAAGGATTTCAAAGTGGGGTAGCAACCACCTGGATAGCAGTCTTCTAGGTCCTGCCACTAAGTGACTTTGGGGTTTAGTTTTTATAGGCCATATATGCCCAGGATATAACTGGGGCCAACCAATGAGCGATGGAGGTCTGAAATATTTCCTGTTTTGGCAAGCAGGTGCTTATCCCCTGGCTGCACCCACATGCAGATTTCAAAAGAGTTCTTCCCACAGGGCTTCCGGAATTGGCAGCAGGACTTACTATGTGGTGTCATACTTGGGCAGCTTCCTGCTCCCTTGGGTCGATACCCTCGTCCTGATGGGGGCTCTCTGGTGCTTGCATTGGAAGGGCATACAGCAGCCACCTCTGTCTCATCTGCACATGCCTCTGAACTGGGTCTACACAGACATCTCTGAAAAACAAGAGACAACTGAAGCAACTCATCGCAGTGTGGCTGGCAAAATTAAGCTGATGATCACTCTGGAATGCTCCAAGGTGTGGTTAGGCTGGCCCTTCTCATCCCCAAGAGTACTAATTGATAATAGGGCTAGTTGGGATTGTCAAAACTATAATTGCAGAAGCTGTCAGTATAAGAGGGTAGACTACGGGGGGCGACACTCCTGCATTAGTTGAGTCCATGACCCCAAAATTTCTTCAAGGGTTTCCTATGATGACACCTGTGAGGCTTAGAGCAAGACAATCAACTTCTCCCAGGTGACATACATCAGAGTTCAGAAAGGATAAAGAGGAGGTGACTTCTGGAGAATCTGACGAGATTATAAGGAAACTGCAGGCCACATAAAAGGCTGGCACCTGAATAAACTCATCCTTTAGACTCTGCCCTATTGAAGGCCTGTGGGAGGAGAAAATTATCCTCAAAATATGGAAGAACCATGGCTACAAAAGTCAAGGGGTAGATTCTGCTGTCACTGATTACTTATGGGTGGGGCCTTTCTAATCACGGTCTTGTAACTTCCCTACAGTTGACTTGGCAGGACTGTGAACCAGGGTGTAATTGTGGCCTACCAGGACCGTGTGACGGGTCAGTTGTGGTCGGTTTTGTCTTAAAAGTGTGACAACTGCAGAGCACAGGAAGATGGTGATACTACCATCGAAAAAGAACAAACAGGATCAGAAAGACCATCCCGCGGGCACAGGATCCCTCTGCTGAGAGGCTCCTGGAAGCAGGACACAGAGAGAAAGATACAACAGTCTGTAACTCTGAAAACTGTAAGACGCAGTGGCATAGAAAACCCAGCAGGAGACAGCACAGTGGCCTTCCCAGCCCACAAAGATCAAACTGAGCGCCTGTAGGCAGAGACTGAGGGCCAAAAAGATGCGTGCCAGTCAGTACAGCTTCAGAGAGACTCTCCTGATGGACGAAATGAATCCTGTTTTTTAGCCTGTATAATAACTGTTACGTCACTAAAACACCTGATGACTGTCAATATGGTCTGTGAGCTATTTGTGGCCACTGCAATGAATGACTGAACCTAGCTGTCAAGGCTGCGGGAGGGATGACTGCTGTCAGAAAGACGGCAGCGAGAAGGGTCATATCTGACCCTGCCTCATAAGACTGAACCAGCCTTGCAATGTTGATCTTGATCCTCCGTATCCTCATGAAGTTGGTGGAGGTCAGACACTGCTCCTGTGTCATTTCCCAATCATTTAAAAGTGGCTGCACCAGCGTATCGACAGGGAATGGCCAGAAATTCACTCAGAACAGTATGTAGAATAAACGATACCATTGTTGATGTTAGAGAATCCTGGCTGAAACCAGAGAAGACCAGGAAGATGTTTACCTGTGTTTTACCAACCATGCAAAGGCATTCAGCTATGTGAATGGTGACAAATTATGCCTAACACCACTAAGAATGGGAATTCCACAACACTTAACTGTGTTCATAAGGAACCTGTAAAAAGACCTAGAGGCAGTCATTCAAACAGAACAATGGGATACCACACGGTATCAGGCCCGGAAAACTATGTGTCTCAGACTTGTACCCTTTCACTAATCTGATCTGTACACTGAGGAAATAATCCAGGAAGCCGAGCTATCTGAAGAAGAACACAGCATCAGGTTTGGAGGAAGGCTCATTAACACCCCATGATACACCAATGACACAGCCAAGTTGGGGCAAAGAAAAGAGGACTCTAGGTACATTATTTTTTTATTTGACATGACTGAGTGAAAACGTACATTCACGTATAAATTTACATGCCTACCTATATGCAGCTTCCACTGCTCTCCCTGTCCGGTGACTGCACACTATTCCTCTCTGCTCCATGCATGTCTCATCATCCCAACAGCCTCCTTTCACCTCCTCTCCATCCACTCCCCTTCCTCCAGCCAGAAGTCAGCACGATGATATCCTATAGATGTATAGAACCATAAAGTGCTTCCAATATACGGTCACTCTGCATTGCCAAGTCCAATCCACTCCTGTCCAAAGAGTGGACCTTTGTTATAATTTATGGGAAAGGGCAGCATCAGGGCCAGGGGTCATGCTCTCAGAGGAACCCCAAAACCGCTGGACCATCAATTGAGGTCTTTTAGTGGAGATCTCATGATGCACCCCTTTTTATTCTTGTGTTGCCAGTGAGACTCAACCTAGTGAGCTCCATCATGGCTATCGCTGGTGGTGGCCCAGCACTATCCGGTTCTTCCGGTCCCAAGTCGATGTACGCACCCACTGTTGTGGGTCTCTTTGTCTTCTCGGTTGTCTTTACCACATGTCATTTTGGTCCTCGGTGAGCATCCGTTCCTGCTGAGTTGGGACCATTTGCTGTTGAGGTACATTATTGATGAAGATGAAAGATGACAACCAGAAAACAAAAGTCCTCACAACTGGACCAATAAGCAAAACTTACGATGAATGGACAAAATACTCAAGTTGTCCAAAATTTGCTTGCATCCACAAACAATGTCCAAGGAAGCATCACTCAAGAAATCAAAGGATGTATTGCATTCATCAAACCTGCTGCAAAATATTTTAAGTGTGAAAAGGAAAGATGTCACCGCAGGCACTAAGGCATGTCTGACTCAAGTCACAGTGTTTACAGTCACCTGATAGTCATGCGAAAGCTGGACAACGAATAAGGAAGACCAAGAGTAAGTGATGCCTTTGAATTTCTGAGTGGCCCAAGTGTATTGCACGCAGCATGGACCACCAGAGTAACAAACAAATCTCTCTTGGAAAGAAAATAGCCAAAATTCTCACTAGAAATCTCACACGCTTTGGATATGTAATGAGAACAGACCAGTCTCTGAAGTAGGACACTATGGTTGTATCAGAGGGTCTGCGAAAAAGAGGAAGGCCCTCGGCAAGAGGGACACAGGGGCTGCAAAAATGGGACTGGGAGAAGGCCCATGCTGCTGTGCAAAGGCTTGCTAGGAGCCAGAATGGATTCCACGGCACCTAAAAACAACAACAAATCCTGAACCCTTATCCCCCAGACAGTTTCCAAATATCTTCTCCCATCCAGCAGGTTTTGATAGTGTTCTCTGAGGCCCACACATAATCATTTTGCTGAAGTCCCCCTTAGACCTATGTTTTCTGTGTTGCTCATTTCTTGGTGTATCTAAGAATCTACCTATGAATCAGGCACTGAAAACCCTAGGGAGCACAGGTGTCCTCTGACACACACAGGGTCACTATGGTCAGAACGTCCTGGATGGCAACTGGTTTCTTTTCTCACCTTCTCTCTGCTCCGTGTGTCCTCTCTCTCACTAAAGGTAAGTCTGTGTGACTCACTACAATTCCAGGTGGTGGTAGGAGGAGCATATTATGTCATAGCCAAAAACGCTGTGAATTCTCCGCCTTGTTGTCAGTAGCTGTATCATGGGTTCAGCCCACCATTGTGTATCTGTTAACGTGACACTAGTTTCTGGATGTTGTTGATGTCAACAGTTAAGGAGCAAGGGTCATCTTTGGGTGTGAGGTTTCTGGAGGAAGCAGGCCAGCAGAGGGCATGGACCATGTACTGAAGTTGGGATGCCAGAGCAAGCTAAACAGAGTTAGTGGATTGATGTACTTTTAGAGTAGACGTCAACTGTATTATATACTTTATTGCTTTCTGTCTGATTCCTGTTTTCGGTAGGCGACCACCTGCTTTATCATCTCTGCACTCGGAGAAATTCTTATACCACAACCATTACAGGAAATGTGCATTATCTGGAAGACATTATGCAGACTGAAATCAGTCTGATGAAAAAGGACAAGTACTGTATGAGACCACTACCGTAAGGACTTCAGAATAGGTTTAAGCACAGAAGATAATAATCATTGATGGTTACAAGGGCGGGGAGGGAAGGAAAGACAGCAGACAGGAATTAGGTTAGGTAAAGGGAATGACAGGATACAGTGGAAGGGAAGTTAGCACAACTGGATCATACCAAAACCTAAAAGGTTTTCAAAATGAAACCCAATGTTTTGAAGGACAGAGTAGAAGGAACAGCTGCCTGGGGACCACAGTTTCTGGGGATATCTAGGATAATTAGCATAATTAAGCTGTTTCAAGAAAATGTTCTGCATATCACTTTGGTGACTGGCGTCTGGCCTCTTCAAAACTACCAAGTGTCCATTAGGTGGCACCAACTGGTTCCAATCCACCTGGAGCAGTGGTGAACAAAGGACATCAAAGACAAGAGGAAAACACAAACTCAGCATACAGAAGGGATGACGTGATCCAGAGACTTCAACAGCATGAGAGAGGAGAACTGGATAGTGCTGGGCCACCACCAGTGGCTGCCCTCACAGAGAACACAAGGTAAAGTCCCTGATGTAGCAGGAGAGAAGATGGGTGTGCTGAGAAGAAGTCTACTACAAGACCACATGCTATCAAAAAGTCTACATTTGATGGTCTGTCAGACAAACGGTCCCCTAAAGATACAGCCCCAACACTCTCTGTTAGCCCAGAGCCCAAGAGAGGACCAAAGACAACTCTTCAGACGAAGACTGGACTGTAAGACACACAGTGATGCTGGCAAAGAGGATGTTTCTTGGCTTAAACATATACACACGGCTGTCTGAAAAGTTCCTCTCCAGAGGTGAGAGGAGAGAGTGGAGGGGGACAGGAGTTAGTTGAATGGATATGGGAAATACAGAGTGGAAAGAAAGAGTGTGTTGTCACAGGGTGTCGGGGGCGAGAGTGGTTGGGGTTGCACAGTAATGTGTGCTTGGAGTTTTACATGGCAAATTGATTTGGATTGTATCCTTTTACTTACAGGACAGTAAGAGATTTAAAAAGAGAGAGACAGAGTCAATTCCAAAGCAGAGAGAAGATCTTACCAGAAATAAGAAAGAACAGCCAGGAGCAGAGAACCATTCTCGGCACCTGGGATCCCAGCACTAAGGATCCCCTGGAAATGGGAGACAGAAAGATCAGGAAGTTTGGGCAGAGAAACAACAGTAGGAAACTGTTGCAGGCTCTCTGGCCCAGAGAGGAAGAAAGCTTGCTGGTGGAGTAGGGTGCCTCTGGCAATCATCAGCACCTAAGTTCTGTGTGGGAGGCAATGAATTACTGAAACCAGTAGAGGAAGTACAGAGTGCCGCGAACGGATAGGTGGTGTCAGAACTGGCCAAGATGGATGAGTGAAGAGACAAATCTGAATTCTGCCTCACAGTCATCTTCTGAACCACTAACATCTATTTTATCACATCCATTATGTTCCTGATCCACAACCAATCTCCGTATCTAGTCCTCCTCACATTGTTCCTGACTTTCTACCTACCAAGCTCCCACCTGATGTCCTTCATTCACTGTTGACGTTTCCAAAAATCTATCCAGAGCCCAGAAACTGGAGTGTTCTATTTTAAATCTCAGATACACTCTGCCCTATCTCTGCTGAATACCCACCAGTGCCTGTCTACTGGCCTTCAAAAAACCCAGAGTAGTCAGCACAGTTCTAAAGGACCTGCTGCCATGGCCTCCTCCAACGAGGCTCTCACCACCCCTAAATCCCAATCCGTGGTTTCTTTTCACTACTTCAGTCATCTCTGACTTTCATTAAGAAATGCAAGATACTGAGAGCTGTGCTCCCTCAGGGATTTACACACTAATGTTTCCCAAATGATTCTTTCCACCCTGATCCATCTGAGATGTCATGAGCCCTACTCAACCACATATGGAGCCAAATGTAACTAATTTTTTGAATCTTTCCTTAAATAATTCACAATCTATCCTGACTCTTAGGATGGGTCCTTTTAGTAAAGCTATTAGATGACGCTAGTTTTTCATTATTTCTTTAAAACTGTCTTCCATGTGAAACAGTAAAACCATGGGCAGACTCTCTATGTACTATTTTCTTGTTCTTTCTGGCCTGTGGCACTGATCGTTGAGGACACACACAGATTATCACCTGTTGTATGTACTCTTGGGAAACCCTGCTGGTGAAGTGGTTCAGTGCTACATCAACTAACCAAAAGGTTGGCAGGTAAAACTCACCAGGTGCTCCTTGGAAACTCTATGGAGCAGTTTTACCCTGTTCTATAGGGTCACTATGAGGCAGAATTGACTCCATGGCAATGAGTTTAGGTTTTTGGGGTATATACTCTTGAGCAGTACTATGCAAATGAAAATTTCATTGAAGGAACACAGGTTCTCTTTCTGAACAGTGCAGGAAGGTAGACACTTTCCCAACGTGGCTACCAAGCACTTGAACTCCACTTGTTCTTCTGAATCAGTAAGGGTGTGCAAGTTGCCATCATCACAATGGAGAACTTGAGAGCTTGGTCCTTGCAAGCCTGTCACACAGGATATAGAGCTTGGAAAGGGAACCCTCAGTCCAACTGGGTTGTGTCTACATTACTAAGGTCTATCTCAACTGGCAGGAGGGGCACTATCAGAGAAGGCGACATCTGAAGTGAGTCCATGAGATGCCTAAGGTTACAATGTTTTCTTCAGTCAGAGGAAATACCTAGTGCAAAGGGTGAAAGGCAAAGAAAATCTTCATCTCAGTGAAAAGTCTTAAAAAGTGTACTGTGCCTCATGATACAGGGCCTCTGAATTTCACCCTAGACAGCATTTCTACCAGCATTTTGCCAAGCATCAGTTTCCTTTACAGAGATCGATGCCTTAAGGAGGAAAGAGCCTCTTTTCTTCCCAAGATCCCAGTTGGACTACAGATATCATTTAGAGGAGGAACAATCAGCTAATACTCTACAAGATGCTTTCTGGATCCAGTCTCAAGGTATTCTTAGGGTGGGGTAGAGCCACAGAGAGACCAAGTGGGATGCTGCTCCCAAAACACCTAAAATGTGGAAGCAACTTTAGAATTTGCTAATGCTTACAGCCTGGGAGACTTTGTGTGTGCCTAACAGGAAAAGTCTAGATTGTCAAAGACAAAGCTAAGGAGGCTCCAAGGAAGTCAGGATGGCCATACGTCAATTCTCTCTCAGTCGTAGAGAACACACAGGATGCCAGCAACAGAACTGTGGGGAGCGGAGCGTCCGGCCCAAGATGGCGCCCAAGGCCTTATTCCACACCCTTGTTTACCAGACTTAGGGCTTTCATAGCGCATGCTTGTGAGCAGTGGCTGCTGGTCAGCCTATTGAGAGCCCCGCTTTGGGAGGACGTGGCCTTGGGTGATTGGAGGAACCTGGGAGATAAAAGCGTGTGGGGACCGGGTGTAGAAAGAAGAAGAACAAAGGAAGCAGACACAGCCACGGCGTTCAGGGATGGGGCGCAGCAGGAGAGCGAGGAAGAAGAATAAAGCAGGAAGAAGAATAAAGCAAGTAACTTGCAAAGTGGCTCGTATCCGTGTGTCCTGTCTTCTTTCCGCGGGCGGACAGTTAGGCAGCGACAAGTGGCGCCCGAACGTGGGGCCCCCTGCGAGCCCAAGAGGAGGAGATAGCAGCGCTGGTAAGTCCCCGGGAAAGGAGAGGCGATCTCAAGTCCCCGGGAAAAAGGGGCCGATCTCAAGTCCCCGGGAAAAGAGGGGCGATCTCGAGTCCCCGGGAAAGGAGGGGCGATCTCGAGTCCCCGGGAAAGGAGGGGCGATCTCGAGTCCCCGGGAAAGGAGGGGCGATCTCGAGTCCCCGGGAAAGGAGGGGCGATCTCGAGTCCCCGGGAAAGGAGGGGCGATCTCGAGTCCCCGGGAAAGGTGGGGCGATCTCGAGTCCCCGGGAAAGGAGGGGCGATCTCGAGTCCCCGGGAAAGGAGGGGCGATCTCGAGTCCCCGGGAAAGGAGGGGCGATCTCGAGTCCCCGGTAAAGGAGGGGCGATCTCAAGTCCCCGGGAAAGGTGGGGCGATCTCAAGCCCCCGGGAAAGGAGGGGCGATCTCAAGTCCCCGGGAAAGGAGGGGCGATCTCAAGTCCCCGGGTAAGAGAGGTAATCTCAAGTTCTCCGGGTAAGAGGAGACCATCGGGAGGGGAAGTTCTCCGGGGAATCGGAGACCATAGAAAAGTGCACTAAGCACCAGCAGAGCCCGGGGCAGGAAGCGCCAGGCGGGAGCGGGGTAGTTATCGTGGGAGGTTAGCTTCACTTTCGCCATGGGGAATCAGCCATCCGCCAGACACCTTCAGAATGCTTGTAAGAGTTTGTTTAAGCAGCATGGCATTGGTATAAAGCAGGCTTCTTAAAACTGGCTGTGCTTTTCAAGCTCAAACCAACTTTACAGCTTCAGCCAGCAGAAAATAAAAGGACAGGTTACTCATTTTTTTTCTTCCCTGCTCGCACCTGCCTCAGCCGCTTTGTAGCTTTAGCCAGCAAAGAATTTATAAATCAACTAACTGCAACCCTTAAAACTAAAATTAACTCCTACCAGTGCAGCGTGGGGCTTACAACTAATTAATCACAACCAGTTACAGATTCCTTTGTTCCTTCTCCTTTAATCTCCAAGGACATGGCCTTCGGACCAGAAAACGAAAACTACATTTAATATATTCACAACATGCTTTCTTGCTTCTTATCTCTGTAAAAATGTGAGTTTAACAGACTAATTTCATTAACTGAAAAAATTTTCTCTTAGGTTTTAAACTTTGCCTGATGTAAACAACCTGGCTTATACTTCTAAGAGCTTTCAAAAATTTTACAACACCCTTAAAATTATAAACACAGCTTACCATATCATTTAATAAAATACACCCTTTTGTTATCAATCACTTGCTGTCACTAACCAAGCCGCAAGGCAGAAATTATATTTTCACAGGAATTCAACTCGCAAACACAATCTGACACCATCCCCTCTGAGAGATCTCCCCAGCAACGGTGAAGTCACCGCCGAAATATCGTGTGATTGGTGCCCACCAGCTCCTTCATTATTAACCCTTTTCAGATACTACAACATCATCAACTTAAATAACACAAGGAACTATGCTGCCAATGGCCAAAATGTAAAGAACTCTGGACTTGGACATAAACTAACCCAATCTCTCCTGAATAAAACAGTCACCACTTGTGTAACAGGAACCAACATAATCCTTAAAAGGAATTTCAATGAGAAAAATGTAAACATCACTTAAAAAAAGGGAATGACTGTCACATAGGGCAATGAAACCTGCCACAATGTAACCTGTTTTAACATAATGTGTTTTAACTGTAATTTTGCTAATTGTGTGGGCCCCTTGGGGAAGGGAAACTTATGATTGTTCTACATCAGCCTCCCTTTGTGTTACTGCCTGTAAACTTGTCGGGACAAAGGGCTTCAAGTGATAGAAAAATTGCAAGAGTTAATCAGGCCTAAGCAGGCTGTGGGGATTAGTTATTATGGGAATAACTACACTTGTATCTGCTATAATCGCCGCAGCCACTCCAAGCGAACAGCCCTTGGCAAATGTCTGGCTCAGCATGATAGAAGGGTAGTCAGAGACGGGCAACCTCTTCTGGGGGTGCTACCAACCTAAGACAGGGGCTTCACCAAGCTGTGAGGTATCCCTAAGACGGGTAAGGAGCATCCTAGCCGAAGATGACCTCAGGCAGGCACCTTCTCGGCTGTTTATGTAAACAAAAAGGGGGAGATGTGGGGAGCGGAGCGTCCGGCCCAAGATGGCGCCCAAGGCCGGAGCCCCTCCTTATTCCACACCCTTGTTTACCAGACTTAGGGCTTTCATAGCGCATGCTTGTGAACAGTGTCTGCTGGTCAGCCTATTGAGAGCCCCGCTTTGGGAGGACTGGCCTTGGGTGATTGGAGGAACCTGGGAGATAAAAGCATGTGGGGACCGGGTGTAGAAAGAAGAAGAACAAAGGAAGCAGACACAGCCGCGGGAGCTGCAGCTGCTGCCGCGTCCCTGAACGCCACGGCGTTCAGGGATGGGTCGCAGTAGGAGAGCGAGGAAGAAGAAGAGTAAAGCAGGAAGAAGAATAAAGCAAGTAACTTGCAAAGCGGCTCGTATCCGTGTGTCCTCTCTTCTTTCCGCGGGCGGACAGTTAGGCAGCGACACAGAACGTTGCTAGAAAGATGCACGTTAAATGGGCTTCTGGTGAGGCTTTAAAAGAAAATGACAAACACAGGGTTGGTCAATGGAAGAAAGCAGATGCTTTTTACACATGAAGAAATCGTCTGAATTACCTTCAAATATTTGGTGGCAGGCAGAATTTTAAGTGCAGCCTTTCCATAATTAGCTGTGGAGATTTCTCTGGAGGATCTTAAAGGTGCAGCGTGGCATCTCCCTGCAACTTAGAGTGAAAAAGTGAGAAGAAAGAAATAGACTTAAAAATGAACTGTGCGAAATTAAAACAAAACTTAAAGACATGGAAACTTCCGCAATACAAGGACATGTAGTCTAGAATTTTCACCCAGCCTATGGCTGCACAATCTTTTCTAAAAGAGATTAAGCCAGTCACTGATGATTCTAATCAACTACCAAAGCAGAAAACTCATCAGCTAAGGCAGAAGGGGACAGAGAAGGAACAAATGGAAACAACACTGTCTGCCTCTTTGAGTTCCATAGGCAGGGAAATGGCCAAAGGAGTTACAACCCTTGACTTTCAAGAGAAGCACAGGGCCATGCTTGGACCATTCCAAACATCAGCAGACATGTTGGAAGGAGCACAGGAAACAGGCAGGGCTGCCTCAGTTTCCAAGTATAGAGTTGCAGCCTCTGTTTTAGTTATCTAGTGCTGCTTTAATGAAAATACCACAAGCAGATGGCTTTAAAATGAATTTTTTTTTAGATTTTTATTATGATTAAGTATACAATGCAAGTCAATTTTGCACACCCGTCTCTGTACAATTGTCTGCTCTGCCTATCCTGTGACAGCACACTCCTCCTTTTCACTCTTTACTACTAGTATTCTCCCAGTGAACACCTGTGCCCTCCTCTCCACCTTTTCCTCTCTCCTCTACAAAGAAATCGGCAGAAAACAAAGAAAACAGCCTTCTAGAAATGGGTAACACCATAAAGTGCACACACCACGTGCTCACTCTGTGTCCCCAAATCCAGTCCATTCTTAATCCGAAGTGTTGACCTCAGTGCTGGTCTCAGGTCTGAGGCAGCAGCAAGTCTAGGGACCATGTTTCCAGGGGACCCTCCGGGTTTTCAGACCATCTCTTCTGGTGTTTTAGTAGAGCTCTTCACCTGCACACTTCTTTTTCTCCTGTTGTGTCAGGGACTCTACATTGTGTTTCCTATCAAGAAAAATTTTACTGGTCGCGTCCAGTAAGCTCCTGCGGGAAGCTTTCTCTGCAGGCACTGGAGGAAGCTCCTCGTCCTTAGTGTCCCCCTGGACTGGAAGCTTCTGAGGCACAGGGACCCTGGGCTTTTCCGAAGGATGTGCTCAGCTCCTGGCACTGCTTTTTGGTGGCATGAGGTCCCCAAATGTTACCCTGCCTCCCTTCCTGTTATATTCCAAGAGGCCACACCAAGCCACAAGACAATCCCACACATTAAGTCCTGCCCCACCAACTCAACTGCAGCCCGTCCAGCCTCATGAACATCAGAGAGGCAGGATTTACAACACGAAGGACGCTTCACAATACCAGGAATCATGGCCTAGCTAGATGGCTACACAGATTTTGGGAGGAACACAATTCAATCTATGACGGCCTCCTAGGTTTTAACAAGTCAGATCTTTATCCACTCAGTTCTGGGGGATGGGATCACTACCTAAAGCTGAGGGGACAAGGCTGCCATGCCCAGAGGGCCTACTGCAGCTCAAGGCATGAAGCTGCCCCTGACATGGACCAGGATAATGGGATCGATCCCTCAAACCAAGGGGCTGCAGGTACCATTCTAGTGGGCCTGGAAGGTGCAGCTGAATCCTAAAGCCTAGGGCCCTCCACCCAGAATCCAGAAAGCATGGTCCACACCGAGAGTCCACAGGACAGGGATAACTTTCAGATGGTACCAACCAGCAGAGGATTATTTTGTAGCCTTGACAACTAACGTAAATTGTTCTGCTGGAGTTTGGGTGCTCACTATCCTTTCTTTTCCTTCAATTTCTCCCATTTGGAAGGGAAATGTCTACCTTTTACCTGTTGCATCCCTGTACTTCAGAAACAGTCTTTTAGATTTCATAGGCCTACAGATGCAGTACTTTGCCCCTTATAAAATATTCCTAGAGTCTCAATTATGTTTCACAGAGATGATTCAAAAGATGTCATTCCAGTCTTGGAGTTGATGTAAGATGACTCAGATAATGTGATGGGGTGATTGTGTTTTGCACATTCCCAGGACATAAATTTGGAGGCCAACGTGTGGAAGCAAACCCTGGTGGCATCGTGGTTAAGCACTACGGCTGCTAACCAAACAGTCAGCAGTTGAAATGCACCAGGCACTCCTCAGAAGCTCTATGGGTCAGTTCTACTCTGTCCTATAGGGTTGCTATGTGTTGGAATTGACTCCACGGCAGAGGTTGTTGTTGTAAAGGTGGAATCTTATGGACTGAATAGTGTTCCCCCCAAATCTGTGTTGTCAGTCCTAGCCTCTATGCTATGGTTATAAGCCTGTTTGGGAACAGGTGGTCCTAGTTACACCAAAGATGCAGGATTAGTGTAGGGCATTATCTTGAGTCAATCTTTTTTTGAAATATTAACGGGATTAAATGAGCCAGCCATAAATCAGAAACGGGAAAGCGAGGTACCAAGGCACATGAAGATCACCAAAATACAGAACCTCAAAGAAACAAAGACCTTCCACTAGAGCTTGCAGACACACAGCCTTCTCCTAGAGCACCCATCAGAACTCAGACTTTGAGCTGCCTAAACGGTAAGAAATGAAATGTGTTTGCTCCAGCAACCCACTTGTGCTCTGTCACAGCAGCTCTAGAGATTTAAAAGGACCCTAGGGGCACAGTAGGTAAGGGCTCAGCTGCCAATCACAAAGTCAGCAGTTCAAATTCACCAGCAGCTCCTTGGCAACCTTACGGGGTAGTTCTACTCTGTCCTACAGAGTCCCTACGAGATGGCAGCAACTCAAGGGCACTCAACAATGACACCTAACTAAATAAAACACTTTTGTAGCAAGGTTCATAGGAGTACTATTCAGAAGGTCTGAATAGTACTCAAACTTCCATCTGCAGATGCATGGATAAACAGTAAGTCCATTATAAAGAAATGAAATTTTCATAAATGCTACAATATGAACCTTGAAAATGCTAAATGAAATGAGTCAGACACAAAAGGACAAATATTCTATGACCTTACTTGCATGAAACACCTAGAATAGGCAAGTGTATAGAGACTGAAGTCTATTAGTGGACAAACCAAACCCACTGCCATCAAGTCAGGTCTGATTGATAGTGACCCTACAGATCAGAGCATAACTGCTCGCTAGAGTTTCCAAGGAGCACCTGGTGGATGTGATCTGCTGACCTCTTGGTTAGCAGATGTAGCACATACCGCCACCAGGGTTTCTTTATTAGTGGTTACCAGGGGCTAAATGGAGGGAGGAAGTGGAGTTACAGCTGCAGCAGAAACGGGTTTCTGCTGAGGGTGATGGAAAAGTCTGGACACTGGTAGTGGCGATGGTTGTACACACAGCCAGAGTTAATGTTACTAAATGAGGAAAAACACTTAAGAAGGAAAAAGAGGTTACATGTATTTTACCAAACACACACAAATGCAAATTAGAGTGATATGAACATTAAGACACGATCAAATAAATAAATAAAGCAACTTAGTGTTTAGACTCAGTGTGTTAAGTAAAATGAGGGGAATTTAGATACTACGGCAACAAAGAGAGGAAAGTGGGTATTTCCAAACTTTCATGCCCCCCTTAGGCTGTACTCACCTAAGAAACTACAGCATGCAAATGCACTCCACAAGGTCATCAAATCTCAGTCACCTTCTTATTTTAAAAAAAGAACTACTTCTAGGATTAAAAAAAAAAAAACGAAAACCTGAGAGTTGTAATTTTACACAGATTAAAACAAAGAAGAGGTTATGTTAATGGCCTTTTGAGTTAGCAATCATTTTACAAACTTGACACTTAAGACACCTGACCCTTTGGAAATAAAACATACAGTTCCTCCTGGACCTTCTGGTGTTAGTTACCCTAGAGTGGATTTTAACTGATGGCCACTGCATATGTGCAGAGGACAACTTCTCCACATGGTTTTCAAGGTTGGGACCTTTGGTAACAGATCACCAGGCTTGTCTTCCAAGACATAACTGGGTAGGTTTGAAGTCACAACCTTTCAGCTAGTATTCTTAACCATTTGCACCTTCCAGGGACTGCCTACTTGGCTCTTTATAGTCTATATTTTCTCCTACTTTCTTATACTTACATTCCATAGATTGGAGAAATGTGTTTACAACCTTCATTCTACATTACATTTAGTTTCAAGGGAAAAATATTCTCTAGTCATACTACAGATGCCACACATTCTTTACTCAATTTAGGTGTTACTTCTTTATGTTCAAGTTCTAAATTACAATTCTCTAGAAGTTGCACATTTCCCATTTATTTAAGGAAGGGTTGTGTAAAATAATCATCACAAATGATGAGGTAGTATTTGCAGTGCTGCGGCATGGCTGCCAAAGAATCAGCGAATCTGTCTTGGAACAAGTAAACCTGAACGCTCCCTAGAAGCAAAGATGACAAGACTGTATCTCACATAGTTTGGCCGTGTTATCATGAGGGATTGGTCCCTGTAGAAGACTATCATGCTTGGTAAACTACAGAGAGATGGCTTAATACAGTAACTATAATTAATGCAAGCATTAAAAAAATGATTTTATAAAGCCACAGGCCAGTCAACATCTTGTCCTATTGTACGTGGGGTCACTAAGAGCTGTAACTCAAGAGACAGTAATCTAATAATGTGTGGCTGAACCTCGAGGATCTACTCAAGTACTGTGATTTGTTCTGGGGTTGAACCACTGACCTTCTAATCAGCAGCCGAGTGCATCATCATAGCGCACCACCAACGGTCCTCTTTATCACATATGCCTCCCATTTGGCCCTCATTGTCATAGTCACCATTATGAAACTGGCAATATGAATGCCTTTGGCTCCAAGAAGCCTTCAACCTCATAGCAAAACTACGGCTGCATCACCACGATCTAAGCTGGCTCAGATCCTGTCTCAGCTAACCACTAAATTCTCTGACAATCACTGGGTATTCGATCTTGATAAATCCCTCATCGGCCACATTACACTGTATCTGTAGACCAGGTAGGAATGGCCATATCGTTTGTCACATAAGCACGAGAGAATGTCTGCTTTATAGCCACAGGAATGCTAGGAAACGTGCCTGTTATTTGCCTCCTGAATTTGGGATAAATTTGAGACAGATATGGGGAAAGATGTAGCAGTCGGCTTCTGGAAAGATTAAGGCTTTGGAAACCCTATGGGGCAGGCTACTGTCCTACAAGTTTGCTACGAATCAGACTTGACTTCAGGGCAATCTTTTTTTAAAACGTTTCGAAACCCACCTACTAACTTTCAACTCATGGTTTCAATTCCTATCTGAAACACCTATAACCATTAAAGGAAAGGATATATAAACAAACCTCATCATAATCTTATTTTCTGTATGAACAGCAACACTCAGAGCGCTACCGCACACCAGACAGGGTGGGCGCAGGGCATTCAGAGTCCAGCCAACTGCTCTGAGCTTCCCGACTGTGTTTTTCAAAAAACATCCAAGTGAAGTTGATTCTGCTGACCCGAAAAATCACTTTTCCTGAGCAAGAGTCCCATGATTTTACTTGTTATTGCACCCAGAGACACTGCACCACCCACCTACCACGCATCCAGCCTGCGGTAGCTAAGACAGCAGGTGCGCCCAGTGGCCTGGGAGCCAAAGGCGGCCGTTGAAGAAAGACGTTGGGGGGAGCTCCCCCCATGGAACACCCACCCCCAGGAACCTTTCCCCTCTGCACAGACCAGCTATGGCACGGCCCATGGCTCTCGAAGAGTAGAGAAGCCAGGAATGTGTCAGGCACCACGAGCACACCTTCAGCTCGGGAGGCTGTACTTACTGGACCAAGCAAAACACGCACAAACTTAAAACCTCCCTCACACAAGAGCTGCCGTGGGACCCGGGAGGGCTGCCGGCCCGTAGACTAGCCCTTCCGCTTCCGGTTTTGGCAACCTTGTCTTGGAACCTCAGGGGCTCCGGACGTGGACCCAGAGGGCTCCCCCTAGTGGCCGTGGAGTTCAGTGCCTCTCCCTTGGACTAAGGCTCCCTCTGCTGATGGCTTGACTGCTCTGTAAACAAAAGCCTGAGTTTTCTGAAATGCCCAAAACTTAAAAGACAGTTGAGAAGGCAAAGATTTCTAATATACTTGGGGAGCAAAGGAAGATATATTTGCATACTTGTCCATTTGAAAGTTAATATCTACCCCTCATATGTATCGGCCAGTCTTTCTGAAATTATTCTAAGTGCCTCCTTTGACTTCCCTTTCATGGTTTGTCTTCTCTTGCATACCAGGCATCTTTCCTTAGGAATAGGCCACCGATTCTGCAAACCCAGTCTGAATGCTGCAAGAGCTGAGGACAATTGAGAGGGGTGGTTTCCAGGATGAGAGGCAGGTAAGCACTGTTCTTTCTGATGGTAAAAGGTGAAGTCCTTTTGAAAATGACTACTATAAACAAATTTTCCTTTTTTCTCAGGTACACACATGTATAAGAAATTTATAATGTGTACTCACCTGAAGTGGTCAATGCCTCAGTCTTGACATTTGGATATATACTTATATAACCTCGTCTAACATCAAGGGCTCATTTTATGGAAACTTGCATAAAATGGGATTTCCAGAACAATTGTGCTCCTAAGGAATCTGGGTATGGATCAAGAGGCAGTCGTGCAAACACAACAAGGGGACACTGCATGGTTCAAAGTCAGGAAAGATGTGCGTCAGAGTTGTATCCCCTCATCATACCTTTTTAATGTGTACATCTAGCAAATAATCTGAGAAGCTGGTTTTAACAAAGAAGAACACGGCATCAGGACTGGACAACTATTCACTAACCTTCATTACACAGGCAACCACCTTACTTGCTGGAAGTGAAGGAGACCTGAAGTACTGACTGATGAAGAACAAGGACCACAGCCTTCAGGATGGATTGCACCTGGTCACAGATTGACTGTGTTCCCTCAAAAATCTGTGGCAATTTGGCTGTGCCATAACTCCTGGTATTGTGTGATCTGCCTCCATGTTCCTGCCTCTATGATATTCATAAGGGTGGATGGGGAGCAGTTGTGTTAGCAGAGCAAGATTCATTGTGTAAGTTGGTTTTGTGCCTTGAGGTGCTCTCTTGAGATATAAAGGAAAAAATCCAGCAGAGAGAATTGGGAACCTCACATCATCAAGGAAGCAGCACAGGGAGAAGAGTGCGTCCTCCAGATCCAAGGTTCCTGCGCCAAGATGCTCCCCAACCAAAGACTGATGCAACAGAAGACCTTTACTCCAGAGCCAAGGGAAAAGCCCTTTCCCTCAATGTGGCCTTGTAACTGACTGGACTGTGTAAGAATGAACTTTTCTCTTTGAAAGCCATCCACTTTGTGGTATTTCTGTTACCAAAGCACTAGCTGACTAAAACACCAACATCAAGAAAACAAAAATCTTCGCAACTGGACCAGTAAGCAACATTGTGATAAGTGGAGAAAGCACTGAGGTTGTCACAGATTTCGTTGTACTTTAGCTTTTTCTTCTTTCCTAAGTTCCACAGCTTAGTTGTGCACTCAGGAATCCTATCCTAATGAGATGCCAAGCCTTTGCCTTTAAGGGAGAGTATATACATAAAGAAGAAATTAAACCTTTACTCAGAAATGAGAAAAAAATTATTTTAAAAAGGAGAACCCCAGTGTTTTGTTTCATATGGTATCTAATATTAAAGATCTTCAAAATCTCATGAATTGATAAACTTTTGTCTGACAAAGGAAACTTCAGACCAGATCAAATAAATATTTTTCAGTAAATCTTATAGTGTAGTACCCCTTTAAATAGCAAAAATGAATTTACCTATCAACCCACAGAAAAACGACATGGAAAGCAAAAATATATCAAGTGAAATTATGACAAATATCTATTAATTTAATACGAGTAATTTACCTGAAAGGTTTTGGAGATTATGTTAAGCCTGTAATTGAAACAAAGTTTGCCTCAACAGTGCAGGTTTGCACGCAACTTTTCCTAGGTCCCATAGTTTGCCCAGTGTAGGTTCTATGAAGTGGCTTTGGAAATTACAGTCTCTCTGGTCAGCTGACCAATTCTCTTCCTAGGGTTGAAACATTTTTACAGGCCATTTCAGATGTGTCTCAAGCTTCCCCTGCAACAGAGAGAACTTGTTTACAGTTCTTTCACAATTTGGATTCACCAAGTTTCAGACGTTGAATCAATTCTGACTCATAGCAACCCTACAGGACAGAGCAGAACTGCTCCACAGAGTTTCCAAGGAGCAGCACCTGTTGGATTACAACTGCCCACCTCCTGGTTAGCAGAGTAGCACTAAACCACTATGCCACTAGAGTTTCCTCGGATAAATACAGACAGTAGCAATTCTTGTTCATATGTGTCTTAAAAATGTCTCCACCTAGTTGGAAAGGGTCTTTCAGAAGCTGTTCTGGAGCTATACCACTTCAGAGGCTGGAGAACAGGGAGCAGTGATCTTGCCCTGCCCTCATTCCTTTGACTCATAAAAGATACATGTTTCAGTTGATCTAGCAGTTTTGAAGGGCAAAACATAATTTATTTCCCGTTCACTCTTATGGAACTATTACTTTAAGACAAACATACCTTTTATCTTGTCTAGGACCTTCAACCAAGGTCTGTAAGTTGGTCTTTGCAGTTCAGTCACAGTTATTTTCTTGATCTACTCAAAATTCTGCTTTCTTAGCCACCTCAATCGGAAACCCTGGTGGCATAGTGGGTTAAGTGCAGCATCTGCTAACCAAAAGGCCACCAGTTCAAATCCACCAGGCGCTCCCTGGAAACTCTATGGGGCAGTTTTACTCTGACCTCTAGTGTCACTAGCAGTTGGACCTGACTCGACAGCAGTGGGTTTTTATCCACCTAAGTTAGCTTAGCCCAGATACTTCCCGATCGTCATTAGGAGGATTTGGACATGAAAGATTTCTTCAGCATGTGGAACTAGCTGTCAGTCTCCAAGAATTTGAACCAGAAATATCCTAAAATCAGATTGGGGCAGCAGGGGGTAGGAGGGGGGGACTCTGCTACCAGTAAAGCCTGTACTGGCCATGACTCGACAAGACAGGGAAGTCTGAACAAGACGTATAACACAAAGACACTTAAGAAACACTTAACAGAAAAATATTTCTTCCCCAAAACAGAGACGGTGCACACAATAATAGGAAAAATAAAACCAGGGTTAAATTGGCCAAAGTTGCAACCCAAGGTCAAACTTTTGACGTTTTCCAATTACAAAAATCACTCTGCCTACCTGACTAACACAATCTTTCAAAACTTTTCACAGAAAATTACAAACCAGGAGTCTCTGCAACTGAATACAAACTTGACCAAAATACTGAGTGGAAAAACAGGTTTCTGGACAGAAGGCCAGTATGAAAAGTAAAGCTGGTCAGGTAGAAAAAGTTTAAAAGAAGTTCCTGGGCTCTAGCCAAGGGCCCAGGAGGTGGAGGGATGACCCACACATCATAAACTAAGGTGGGGTCACAACAAATGGGGGAGGAACGAGTCCTCACCAAGTGCAGAAAAATGAGAGGAGTCAGTCTTGGCAGCTGCTTATTTCTTCACTGCGGGCAAGTGAACATCTCCAGGACAGACACAAAGGGTGTCAATCAGAGGTGAGGACAGAGATGAGAGAAAAGGAATGGTCCAAGAAGACACAGTACCAGCAGATTCTTTTCTCCAGGCTGAGGCAACAGTGGCCAAGAATGGAGTGGGGTGAGGGGGATCTGACCCTACCCACAAGGCTTTATGGATGTCTCCTGCCTGTTACCAAAAGTCTAGGCCTTCGAGGACTTTTCGCTAGGACTTACTGCCAAATTCAAACCCAAAGACAAAGCGGGCCAAGACAATTGAGAGTTATCAGTCCCAAGCCCTCTATTCAAAAAGAGAGGCCACAAACCCAACACATGCATCCAGGACTTTCTAAAGAGAAGACCAAACACAAGGGAAAAAGGAAGGAATAGTTGTACTGAGGAGGAAGGAGAGACAGGTAAGTTAAGAAGCAAAGAAGACACATTTTCTTCTTCCTTTACCTGTCCAGAACCCAGAGTAGTCACACATCTTTGGACAAGGCTTGGAGTCACAATTGTCTGGGGTCTGCTTGTCTGGCCCTTTCAGTGAGGCACCTTGTCCTTATTTATCCTTTAGGGCCAGGGGTCTTTCATTGTGCACACAGGGAAGTTTAGATATGATAAATCTACAATGATGCTTGGACCCACAACGGGAATTCATGATTATGAAGAAAAGTGTTCAGAATAAACTTGAGGCCAGGTGGAGCCATCCCAGTGTTATCAACCACATGGACATAGATGGGCCACAGAAACCCTGAGGGCATACCGGTTAAGTGTCGTCTGCTAGCCAAGAGATCAGCAGTTCAGATGCACTAGGCACTCCTTAGAAACTCCATGGGGCAGCTGGACTCCCTCTTACAGAGCCACTATGTGTTGGAATCGAGTTGACAGCAGTGGGGTTGGATTTTTGTTTTTTGTCTGGACCATGGAGGAGGGTACTGCAGCCATCCTCGTGAGAGATGTTGGTGGCCTGCATGAAGACTGAGGGAATGCACACGCACTGAATACAAGGACCTATGAGATATTCGGGAGGCAGAAGAGATAGCCTGTGGTGACGATGGACATGGGAGGTGACGAATAAGAAGCACAAAGGTTGGCACATCAGGACCTGCATTTGGTGACAGGGGAAGGAGCAGTTTCAGGATGATGAGGACTTCTCGGTGGCCATGTTGGGGCCAAGCAGTCTAAGTAATGTCCCAGAAGGGGAGTGGGCAAGGGGTATGGATTTGGACACCCAGAGTTGGTCAGCAGAATCCACACAAATAGATGAGTTCACTCAGCAAATTAAGAACAATACAGGAAGGGTTTGATACAAATAATGGTAGAGAAATGACTTCATTATCAATTAGAGCCTGAGGCCTTTCTTACTTGTGGGCTTGGCTGTGAGGACAGGTGACAGAGAGGATGCTGGGAAGGACATGGAAGTGACAGCTTCTGCAGAAGAAACACCAGAATGGAAATTTAAGGAGAAATCTGTCTCAGGATGTGGCAGTGGCTAGTATGGATGAGGTACTGTCTTAGTCATGTGGTGCTGCTCCAACAGAAATATCACAAGTGAATGGTTTTTCAAAGAGAAATTTTATTCTGCCAGCATCCAGTAGACTACAAATCCAAATTCAGATCCAGAGGAAGGCTTTCCCTGTTGGCTCTGGAACAACGTCCTTGTCTTCCATCTCCCCCTGGTTGGGGAGCATCTAAAGCACAGGCACCCAAGGTCCTTCTTCAAGGACATGCTCTGCTTCCGCTACTGCTTCTTGTTGCTATGAGGTCTCCAAATCTCTCTGCTGGCTTCTTTCTTTTATATCTCAAAGGATTGCTTCAAGGCATAACACAATCTTACACACTGAGTCCTGCCTCACCAACACAACTGTCATCAACCCTCCCTCATGAACATCACAGACGAAAGGTTTACAACATATAGGAACATCACACAATATCAGGAATCATGGTCTAGCCAAATTCCTTCACACGTCTTCAGGAGCACACAATTCAAACCATGACAGATACTAAGGATGGAAATGTACAGTTCTCTGAGACACTCTCAGCCCAAAATCAGAGCATCATCCTCAAGCAGGTGGGCAAAGAAGACAGATTCTTGTTATCTCCAAGTGGAGCCACAATCTATGCATGTCTACTGTAGCACCTTTTCCTTTTCTGACAGTAAGTGGTGGTGGAGGAGGGGTTGGCAGGTCTAGAAGCTCCTATTGCTCAGGAGATGTGGAGTGGTACCCCATTACAGGGATATTGAGGTCTGTTATTATTAGAGGAGGTATTGGCTGACACACAGTTGGTATCACCTTCAGATGGGATAATGAAGGGGTAGTGAAAGACACTCAGTGTAGAGGCCACCTGGTCACAGAAGAGATGGTGGCTAGACCATCACAGTAGTGATTCCTTCAAAGAATGAAAGGACACATAACCGTCTTCTGCCCGGGAGAAAAAGGCCTTGCTCAAAGCCCTCTAAAATGAAGTCTAGATGCAAGTGTGAATGGGACTACATATCTGCCTAGTAGGACCCACCCAGCAAGGGGAGAAGATCGCCTCCCCAGAAGGGCCTCTTATCGCTAATACTGAGACTGTCCCTGTTCAGTGATTAGGGGCCCAACTGGGGCACCCCACAGGCCAACTAGTTCAGGTCCCAATAAAGCCATTCTCTATCCAGCCTAGGGCCCTTAGAGTCAGGGTGGATAGCTTAGATGGCATCTACTCTGGTTGTTTCCCCATCTTTCCTGGGCATGGGGAATGAAAATGAGGGGAACGGAAAGAGAGTCCCACAGAGAGGAATTTTGAGACTCTTTAGGGGTTGATCAGAAAAGATAAAGAAGAAATGAGACAGGTGAAGAGTTAGATTTGGGTTTAAAATGAGTGCACCAGACTTCTTTATCTGGAAAGATTTCCTGGGGACAGAAGTGAATACTGTGGTGGTTAAGGCTTTGTGAACTTGGCCAGACAACGATTCTCCATGTTTGGCAGCTATATCAAGCATCAGGGGGCCGGGCCTGTGGTGGCTTCATGTCCCTCAGCTCTCATCTTCAGCCTTCCACCACTTAGTCCTGTCTCCCCACATTGCCACCAGCTCCTGCTGTCTTCTCTTTTTGCATCCGGTTCCTGGGACTTGAACTAGCAGCCGTTGGATTCATCAACCCTTAAAGCTGGTGAGTGAGAATGCTATTCCCTGACAGACCGATCCTGGATTTGTAAGCTCCTGAAGCTCTGTGAGTCACCAGAAACCTTGCAGCCTTGCCCACCAGTTTGGGATCTGCCAACCTACATAGGCTGTGACATAGAACTCTAATCTCTGACTTGCTGACATTGGTTTCACCAGCTCCCATAGCCATGTAAAACTTGTGCCTGGACTTGGGACAGTTCAGCTTCTACAACCTTGTGAGCCGTATCTCTTAGATATATCTTTAGTCTTGCATGTCTTAAGTTACTGGTCTTCCTTCTGTAGAAAATACAGCTGAAGTAAAACACCCAAAAGAAATGCACTCCTTGGGCAGAGGAAGGCTGGAGTGAATTCAGTGACACCAGTAAGCAATCAATCCTTTTGACAGGCTCTACAGAGTCTAGACGTACCAGCGGGGCAAATGTCTCCTGAATTTCACCTCTGTTGAGGACGCTGTACATGGCAGGACTCAAAAGAAACTGACCAGATACCTCGGGTCTGGGAGCTCTTTTGTCAGCCTCGCCAGCTTTCTTTTCAAGGTCTTACCTGATCGAAAACCCCACTGGCATATTGGGTGAGTACTGCTGCTAATCAAAAGATTGACAGTTGAGATCCTCCAGGTACTCCTTGGAAACTCTACAGAGAAGTTATCCTCTGTCTTATAGGGTCGCTATGTATCATAATTCAGTTGACAGCAACGGGATTTGGGGGTACCTGAGTGAGTTCAGTTTGCATCAAGATTAGAGGAGGCCAACAGTATTATTACTGAGCAAGGGCCCAAGATGGTGAGAAAAGAGGATCAAATGAGCAGGAGGGCCCAAGAGGCTGAAGGAAAGTGTGGGCAGATTGGAGGTGGGGTGGACAATTGGTCATCATATTGCACTTACCAGGTGCTGCTGGATCCTGTCAGTCAAAGTAGCCCAGGCATCCTATGTTCATCTGTCATGGATTGAATTGTGTCCCCCCCAAAACAGGTGTAGCCACCTGACCATGATTCCCTGTGTTCTGTGATTGTCCCCTATTTTGCGATTTTGCTGTGCTGCATGCTAAAGGATTAGGGTGGGACTGTAAATCCCGAAGATCACCTCCATTCTCCATTGTAAAGGGCGTTTCCTTGGAGTAAGGGGGTTGGCCCACCCTTAATCCTTTTGTTCTATAAAAGATAAAACAAAAAAGAAGCAAGCACAGAATTGGGAACCTCACACCATCAAGAAAGCAGCACCAGGGAAAGAGCACATCCTTCAGACTTGAGGTCCCTGTGCCAAGATGCTCACTGGACAAAGACTGATACAATAACAGAATTTACTCTAGAGCTGACAAGGGGGAAAGTTGTCCCCTGGAGCAGACATCCTGAATTTGGACTTCAAGCCTATGGGACGTGTAAGGAATAAACCTTCCTTTGTTAAAGCCATCCACTCTGTGGTATTTCTGTTAGAGCAGCCCTAGCTGACTAAAACACCATCTGTGCAATAAAGGTTGGTGATGGTGAAGTTCAGAGTGAACAAAACCAGAGAAGACTCAGTAGCTATCCTAGGGAGGAAGAAAAAGTTGTCCCTGTGGACCTTAGTAATGGCTAAGGTTGCCTGCATAGTCACCCATCGTGGACATGTTTCAGTCGAGCTTCAGACTAAAACAGACTAAGAAGGAAGACTTGGTGGTCTAAGTTGTGAATAAAATCAGTCAGTGAAAAGCTTATAAGTAGTAACGGAACATTGTCTGAGATAATGCTGAAGAGGAGCCCTTCTGGTTGGAAAGCACTAAAATGAAGACTGGGGAAGAGCTTACTCCTCAAACAAGAGTCATTTTTAATGATACGGACCGAGTCAAGCTTTCGGAACCTTCATTTGCTGATGTTGCAGGACTCAAAATGAGAAACAGCTGTAAATATCCATTAAGAATCAGAATCCGACATGCAGGAAGTATGAGTGTTGGAACAGTGGAAACTCAAAAATGAAATGCAATGCATAAACACTAATATTCTAGGCATTACCAAAGCAGGGTAGGAAGCAAAGCATTCAGGAACCCTGGTTTAAAATAGGAAGAAATTAGGCAGCCAGAAAGAATTCTTTCATACAATTCACATTTCCCTTTTGTTTTTCACTTGTCTTAAAAATCCCTAAGCTTTCTCTACCTAGCCTCTGATAGGAAGTCACACATTACCTGACAGGAACCACTGACATAATACCTTTAGAGCTTCTCCTTACAGCTTCTTTTCTAGGAGGCACCAAGTAGAAGAGGCCACTGAAAGGGCCAATGGGGACCCCCTGCTGAGCTGACAACTGAGAGTTCCCTGGAACCCAGATTGTATATAGCCCACTCCAGGATGGGTGCCCCTCCCAACTGCTCTCATTGGTCCCCTGACCCCACACCCAGCATGTAGCTTCTCCTATAAACCTCCCATTTTTGCCTGACCAATCTGGAGCAACTTAGAGAATGAATATGTTATCTGTCTCCTGTGCTGCCTGTATCACAGATGTAAAGGTTTTGATCACTCGCCCAGATACTCTCTCAGAGACTGGCTTTGCAGGCAGCTAATGAGAATTTGGAAACTTTGTCCGGTAACAATTTGGCAACTCAGCCACGAGGCATACTGTGCCTGGGCTCGATGACCTCCTGGAGGAACAAAGGGGCTGGTTGGGCTCCGTAAGCAGCCGCCACACTCAAGACCTCCAGTGACTCCTTTCCCCACTGTTGGACATCGTCAGCTTCTCAACAAGCACTGTCTAGGGGTGAGTGACCAACCTTTTCGTTTCTCCTCTCTCTCTTCTCTTCTGGGGTGGCTTTTTCTTTTCCTAAATTTTTTTTTGGTTTGTGGACCTGTGCCAAGACAGGAACCACCTTGGATTACACAGTTACCACATGCTATCCCTACCCTCTGGACATCAAGCACATCAAGTTTGGGATTATTCCGCTGATACAAAAGTTCCTGGCAAATGGGGTCCCTTGGGAAAAGTTTCCTTGAGTTGGAAGGCCCCAGGAGTAACAAAAACTCCTATGTGTTCCCAACGAAGCAGGTCTTTTAGTTTTCCCAGGAGTTTGTCTCTATGAGTGGGAAGTGTTGGTCATGTAGGGCCCCTGCTGCAAGGTTCCAGGAGCAAAAATGGCTCATAGTGCTACTGGCAGAGGGTTTCAGATGTGTGAGTGAAGCCAGCTGGAAAAATGTGTGTGATACGTAAATACTTGGAGTTTGCATGTGTGTCTGATCAAATGGAGCTGCATAGTTGTCCTGTGTGTGTTTGATGGCATGGATACATTTACAGTGTGGTTTTGTATTTGCCTTTGGGGTTTGGAGTGATACAACAAAGTCTATCCATGTGTCTTTATATCTCTTATCGTGTTATTGACAGTATATTCCATTGTTTTAAATTACTGGCTGAAAGCTGACAGCCCTAGGACATCAGGGCTTGCTGTTTTCAGGGTTCTAAGTCAACCTAAACATATGTAAATGTCTCTCCTGAAGTCCCCAAGTAAAGGAACTTCAGGGAAGCTGTTAGAAAAAGCCAGCTGGTAAAACTCAGAAATTAAAGGCTTGAGATGTTTAAAAAAGTTTTTATTCAGGATGACTCTCTAGACTCTTTTTCTCCCCCCTTATATTGAGACTAATAGATAACTGATATTATGTAAATTTATATAGTGTTTACTTTTGAAGCACCAGAAATATGTGTATACTATAGAAGCTTACAGAGTGAAGTCATCTTTGCTGTTTAAGGAATGTAGTGCAAAAGTTTATTTAAAAATGTTCATTTGGTATGGTTAAGGGTTTTATTTCTCTAACAGCTGTCTAACAATTTAATGCCTTAATTCATACGATCTTTAAGTACATTAAGCTTAAAAATTGGGTAACAAGGTTCTCTGACATCTGAGTAAAACAGTCAATTTATTCCTCGAAGGCAAAGATCTGATCTCTCACTAGGATGAGATTCCTGAGTCAAAACTGAAAAGGTTTAGGCACAGATAGGAATCAAAGGCTGGCTCGTTCTCATTGGGTTAAATGTATATGTTTATTTCTTCTTAATATTATCCAACAAATGCATAATATGAAGTCATGATTTGATTGTTTGCTTCTTAATTGCTATCTGGAAAGACTGTGGTTACATAGTGATAAGTGGTATCCCTGCTAATCAGAAAGTCTGCTGTTTAAATCTCCTAGCTGCTCTTTGGCTGCGTGGTAGGGCAGCTCTGTTCTGCTCTGCCATACAGGGCTGCGGTGAACAAAAATCAACTCCACAACAGTGAGTTTGATTCAGTTTTAACTGCTTTCTTGACACACTGAGAAACGTCAGAGAACTAACAACACTATCAAGTGGCAAAACCAGACCAGCTTTAAAACAACACTGAACCAATTCAGAGTCCAAAGGCTGAGTGCCTGTCACACTGAGGCTTTTTACAGTAGGGTGCCACCCGGGCATTTAAATTGGTACAACTGGACTTGCTGACTGACAGAGCCAGAAGAGTTGGATGCCTACATGCAAAAGGCCTAGCTGGTAGAGTAAGGCTGTCTTGAACATTTAAATCAGGGACGCTACAGGGTCTTGAAGCACTCCCCCCTACAGCAGGGGTGGAGGCAGACTGCTGCTCATGCCCTTAAGGCCCTAAGAAATAAAAGCTGAGCTGCTTTATGGGTTGAGAAACGTGGAGCCACACCCCCTCATGTTTCTAATTGTGGAGGTGCCACTTTTGTGGGTTTGGAAAACTGTGTGCCTCAATCTCAGGCAGCAGGAGGTGCTGTCCCAGTGGGCCAGGAAGGCAGAGCTATAGGATAGAGCAGGGGGTGTGGGTAAGGGCTTCCATTCAGAAGTTAGAGAAGGGAGCCAATGTCTAGAGTCTAGAGGACACAGCCATTGTAAAAATGCCTCAGAAAAAAGGAACAAGCTTCTAGGTGGGGAGCTAATGTGATGTGTTCTGTCAGACTGTTTGGTGACTGCCAGTTCCTCTTCCACCTGTGTGGTTTCTCTGATTTGTAATGTTAATTTGCTTTAAAAGCAGATAATCTATGTTCTACATTTCACAACAAAAGAAGACTATTGGATATTTAAACTGGACTTTAAGACATTTGCTATAGCGGGGTGAATGTTTTATTTGCTGCGAGGTTATAATTCTTTAGACAACAAAGGATGAGATGTCATAAATATATTTTATTTAATTGGACATCATCAAAGCCAATGCTTTGACTGAGATACTCATGTTATTTGCCTGTAAGTTTATTTTATACTATATAAACACGTTAGAGACATAACACCCTGGTATATCCTGACGGTGTGACCTCAAAAGAGTATTAGGTATGGTGTTCAGTTTCTTAAAAATATGGGTAACAACTGTGTTTAAAAATGTTATTGCCTAAAGGTTGTGTTTTTATAATTGATTTATCTCACTGTGAAAAAGATCCAATTTCATGATCGTGTTAAGTTTTTGTCATCTAAATGTTTGTGCTAATAAAAAGAACTATCTCAACAGAAATTTTGGAAAGTTCTGCTTTCTGTATATGGAAAAGTAATTTTGCTTTTCCAAAACTTATTTAACTAATGCATTCAGGTTGTTATCATTCTCCAGATAGAAATTCCTCTGGGTGAACTTGGTAGAGTTATGAATATCATAACCAGAGAAGTGTCTCAAATTTTGGCCACTATTTTACAAATTAAAGTCATGTTGAGTTTCTTATCCTAACAACTAACCAACTGACCAACCAACCAACAAAAAAACAGTTTAAGTCATGACAGATAAATGTGACTATAAGGTGCTTGACATTTTAAAAATCTGATAGTGCTCAATTACCATTTATTGAACACTTTGATCAAGGGTTTTATAGTGAGATACACAACTCTTTGGGGGTTTAAGTTTATGGCTTCTGTGGAGATTGAGGTAACCCACACAAGCTACTGCTTTTGAAAGAGATGGTTCCTTAAGCCACTGAAGCCTTGGCTGTAAAGGGCCAAATGAAAAAGAGCCCTGACCCACAAACTTGATGATTCTACCCCCATCAAGAGGGAGGCCTGAGAGGTAAGTGTCTCATTACCATTAGAAAAGCTAAAAGACTGGTCCTCAAGCTAGCTTTTCAGCTGAGGACCTGGAGGAAAAGAGCCAGATTGCCTCACTCTGGCTGGTTTCACTGAACTATTTGAGAAAAACATCCAGTGCCAATTTTAAAAGTGGAAAAAGGAAAAGCCATTATAGCCATACAGTTTATATCCTAGTCCACATGACACATAGGACAACTTACAAAAGCCTGAGGCAAAGCTTCAGGCCATACTCCCAATTGGTCGAGAAGACTTTTCTTTTAAGGTATTTTCATAACAGAAATTCTGGCGGCAGGGAAAACAGACTAAAAAAGCTCCGGTGTGTTGACAGCCAAGTCCAAGTGTCACCTTGAGGTAACCCAGTTAACCCCAGAGATGAGCCCTAAAGTTATCACTGGCCAGTAAATATGGACCCTGGTAAACACAGGTGCTGTTAAAAACAAGGCCACTGAAAGGCAGAGTGTCCCGGGCACCCTAAAACAGGACGTTTAGTGGATCTCCCCCCATGCTCAGATGAACAGGCCCTTCGGGACTCTTTCAGAAGAGGAGTCTAAGAAATTGACCACTGATTGGGGCCAGAGGCCCGTATGCCTCCTGGCTACCAATCAACAGCTCGATCGGAGAACTAAGCATTATACCCTGATGCAGACGTTGAGAAACAAAATTATACTTGTCTTAGATAAGGGAAGCCACCTCCTATATTCTAAATTACCCAAATGGGCAGCTACTCTCTAAGCGAGATTGTGTAAAATTTAAGTTTTACTCTTCAGATCAAGTTTTTACTTTTATGTTTGATGAACTTTCCTCTTATGTCTGATAAGGAGGAATGTGGCCACAGTTAAAAACACACTTCTTTCCCTGTGTTCCTAAATGTCCTATTAAGTTGTTGGGACAAAATTACTGGTTGAAACCCAAGTAAGATTTAAAAATTGGTTATATTATTGGTTTGGGGATACATGCCTGGGAAGAGTCTGATGGCATGAGGCATTTTCAGATGTTGTCTGCTACATACCTAGGCTGTGCTGATTGAAGCACGATGTCCTTCATACATATGTAACTCTGTCATGATTTCTTCCCTATATATAACTAAAGGTCTTCACCTCTTTCTCCGCCCTTCCTCAGCAGGAAGTAGCCAGAATGATCTGCATCCCTTTTCCAAAGACTGTAAAGATTTTAAAAGGAAAAGAGATGAGCTAAAGCTGGGAGGAAGCATCTAGGAACTCCACTATGAAAAAGGGAAAGAGTAAAATAGACATTCAGCAATAATTCTTTCATAGAATTGGCTTTTCCCTCCTGTTTTTTACTTGTCTTAAAAATCCCCGGGCTTTCTCCACCTAGACTCTGATATGAAGTCACACAGTGGCCAGTAGCCAACAATAACCACTGAGATAATACCTCTAAAGCTTCTCTTTATAGCTTCTTTTAGGAGGCACTGAGTGAAGGGGGCCCATGAAAGAGCCAATGGAGACCTCCTGTCTGAGCTGACAACTGAGTTTCCTGGACCCCAGATCAGATTGAGCCCACTCCGGAATAGTTGCCCCTCCCACCTGCTCTCATTGTTCCGCTGACCCCACACCCAGCATGTAGCTTCTCCTACAAAACCCATTTTTGGACAGGCAAGGAGAAAAAACATGTTGTCTGTCCCTTGTGCTTCTGATGGCACAGAAATAAAGGTTTGGATCACTCACTCAGATAGCTGTCTCAGAGACTGACTTTTTGGGACAGGGAAAGAGAATTGGGAAGGTTTGTCTGGTAACATTACTAAACTGAGATGCTCTGGTATCGGCCATTTTCCACTGAATAGTCATACGGTCCAGTATGCCAGGAATGACAACTTGAAGAGGAATGGGGTTGCATTCATCATCAAGAAGGACATTTCAAAGTCTATCCTGAAATATAATGCTGTCAGTGATACAGTAATATCCACACAACTGCATGGAAAACCAATAAATGACTACTATTCAATAATTTGCACCAATCACTAAGGCCGAAAAGGAAGAAATTGAGGATGTTTCACTAGGTTCTACACTCTGAAATTGATCAAACATGGATTCAAGGTGCACTGACAATTACTACAAATTGGAATGTAGACGTTATAAATAAAGAAGGAAGAGCGGCAGCTGGAAAGTAAGGCCTTGGTAATAGACATGATGCTCAAGATTGCATGACACAATTTTGCAAGATGAGTGTCGTCGGGGCAAATACCTTTTTCCACCTACATGAATAGTAACTATATACATGAGCCTCATCAGATGGAATACACAGGGATCAAATTGACTACACTGGGGAAAAGAGATGATGGGAAACCTCAGCATTAGTTAGTCGAAGGCCAGGGGCTGACTGTGAAACAGACCATTAACTGCTCATATGTAGGTTTCATGCTGACGAAAGTTAGAAAAGTTCATGAGAACCAAAGCACAAACTGGACTCTAGCCCACCGGCGTTGAGAGACCATCTGAGACAGAGATCTGAGGCACTGAACACTAGTGACCGAATCTAGCCCAGTCGCAGGGTGACATCCAGTAAGTCATGTCTGAAGCAAGCAAAGGTCACTGAGAAGACAGGGGAGAAAAAACATCCAGATGGATGTCAGACGAGACTCTGAAAATTGCTCTTGCATGCTGAGTAGCTAAAGAAAAAGAAAGAAATGATGTAGTAAAAAATAATACAGAAATCAGTAAAGGGAAAGAACAGTTCTATGGAATTTGTTTCATACACAGAGAGAGAGAGAGAGAGAGAGACACACACAGACACACACACACAGATACATTCTTCTTGTTCAAAAATGTGTCAAGGATTCTTGAGATCAAAAAGACAGCCAAGCACAGAGAATTATTCCCAGTCTTGACTGGCCCATTTCTTGAACCGACCTTGTAAGGAGCCAAGCGTTTGCAACTCCAACCCCTACATCAGTTCTTGGCAACCCAGGTCTGTGGTCCTTCTAGCACAAGCTGTTTCAGTGACCTGAGAGAATATGGTAACTTAGCTGGTTGCTGCTACCATAAAACACAGATTCCTCCCACCTGCCACAAAACCAGTACTGAGACAGGAGGTGAGGTGAATAACCAGGAGCATTGATCATATATAGCTATACAAATCCTCCAAAACGTGTCCGAGTTTCCCAGTCAGGCTGGAAGTTTGTACTGGGTGTCTCAGGGAGGACAAAGGTGACCAAATGCATGCCGACATTTAGTCATGGGGGAAATCAGTCATGGAATAATGTAGGGAATTCCTAGTAAGGGTCTGGAGCGGATGTCTGGAGCCTGGAAATGGTGCCTGGAATTCTCCCAGTCTTCACGCTGTAGTGAGGCAAAGGAAGAATGATAACAGTGACAGGTATTTCAGTGCTAAGTGCCCAAAGACACAAACCTTTATTTTTCTTTCTTTTTATACAGAAACGGCTTTCAAGCTTAGCTTAGCTACATAGCAAGTTCAAGCGAGTTACACTGCAATCATTGCATTATTCTTTCTTAAGTTTCAATACCTCATCTCATCTAAATTGGCCTATGTGAGGAATCCTTGAAAAACCAGTAATTCAGCCAAAAAGGTTGTTAAACCAAACCCAGTGCCGTCAACTCGCATCTAACTCATGGCAACCCTAGAGGTCAGAACAGAACTGCCCTGTGGAGTTTCCAAGGAGCACCTGGCGGATCTCAACTGCTGACTTTTTGGTTAGCAGACACAGCACTTAACCCACTATGCCACAAGGGGTTGTTAAGAGTTTAATTAAGTAATTACAGATATATTTATATAGGGTAAGTCACTGTTACCAGCTCCTGAGTTAAAAGGGCTGCCACGGGCTGGGCCCAAGTGGCAGAGAGCAGTGTGGCCAGTGGTGGCAGGCAGTGGTGGGTGGAGTTGTCAGGCAACAGGTGGAGACAGCCACTGGCTAGGCAGGAGGAGCAGCTATCAGGGTCAGTCAACAAGCTGTTGGAATAAGAGGGACCCCACTCCAAAATCCAGTGCTGTTAAGTCTTGTCAAGGACAGTCCCAAAGGAAACATTCAGCTGCCAGGCTGACTTATCGCAGGTACACGCTGTCGGCATGGCCAAAGTTCACAGCAATGGCTCTGCTCTGAAAAGCAGAGTGGTAAACTTTATGCCTCCAGCTGACAGTCTCAAAGAACTGCCCAGGGGGAAGGCAAAGGGGGCTTATCCCAGGCAAATGTTATGGTAAGGCCAAGGGTCACAGCGAGTGCTCTGCTGTGAAAAGCAGGGTTCTGTTCCCCAAATCAGGGTTGTAGTCCTGAAGTCTTTTCCAAACAAAGTACAAAAAGAGGGCCCCAAACTGCCCAGGCACATGCAGTGGTGAAGATCAAAGTCACAGCTGGGGCTCTGCTCTGAAAAGCTGGGCCACTGTGGGTCTTTGCAGCTGCTTGTGATTCCTTGGGTGGTCTCTCTCTTATCTTAGAGAGGACAAATGTTTTTCCCATAGGAAGAAGGTGTGGCCTTACCACTCCTCAAGGCTGAGGAGACTGCCTCATTGAACAGCCTTTCCTTTGACTTTTTGAGCATTCACACCTTCTTCTGGGCTTCTAATTAGCAAGACAGACCCCATTTTGATACACCCCCATGACACCCCCACCTCCTGCCCCCATGGTGGTTATCTGGACAGAGGGTAGATGACTGGCAATGCTGTCAGTTCGGTGATCTGGAGAGAACATGAAAACCACCAGCTGCAAAGATCTGATCATGTTTTATCATACCAGTGACTGGGCTGTCACCTCCCCTGCTCATGGTTCTGGTGGGTTATAAGTTAATATGTAATCTCCCTGGGCTAGGGAGTGCACGGAAGCTAGGGCTTTAAGAAAAACAGTAATACATAAAAATGAAGTAGGTCTTGTTCAACGTTTTCTACAACCTGCTTGATTCTCTTGTCCAGTTGTGAGGTTTTTGTCTGTTTCATTGTTACTTTTTCTCATTTGGTCTTTACTCTTTCCGGTCATAACTTTTTTCATTTTCTTTCATTCCTTTATTTTGTCATTTATTTTCTTCTACCTTTATTTCCTTAGTTTGCATTTTTTCTTTTTTCTATGTACTTCCTTTTTATTAATCATTTTACTATTACTAGTATTTCCTCATTTTGCATATTTTCTTTGCACTGCTTATTGCCTTTTCTTCACATTTTCCCATTTCTTATTTTCTTTTTATATGTAAAATGTGTCTTGTTTATGATTTACCATTTGCTGTTTTAATCTTAATTTTCCATTTCTCCTTTGGATGCTTTCATTTCTTCTAATTCATACAGGTCCCAGCTCTGTCTTATATTTATCCTTCGTTTATCGTTTTCTTAGTTGGTTTCTACCATTCTTTTCAAATTTCCCTATTCTTTGGTACTCATATTTTGTCTTCTCAATATATTTTAAAATGTCCCATTTTATTTTAGTTAACTTTCTTACTTTAATTTTCCTCATTTTTTCATTTTACATCTCTTTAAACTTGCAGTTAATTATTTTCCAAATGATCGAATTTTCATTTGATTTTTTATTGTATTCTTTTATTTTTATTTCGGTTTGTTTCTTTTCATCTATTTCATTTTCCCATTTGTGTTTTAACTCTCTGAAGTATTTTCTTTGGGTTTTCAAGTTTAATTATCTGTTTTCTCATTTTTAAATTACACTAGATCTGTTCTATCACTTTTTTATGTTTTATTAAGTCGTTAGCCACTACATCTTCCATTGTTTTAATTGATTTATTTCTTTTCTCATTTGCTCCATTTTTACCCTACCACAAGGGAACCTCTTACCCCAAAGCCCACTAGGCCTTGACCTCACATTCAACATGCCACAGAGCCACTGAGCCCTTTCTGCTAAGGAGAAAATCCACGTGGAACATTACTACTTCCTAAGAATTATCGGCAAGTCCACACTGGCCAGAGTCAAGTTATTCCAGCACATCATCACTGGCAAAGAGGTAGCTGAGAAAATAGTTGAATCGAGGCAACAGACATCCTCCAACCTCCTGAAACTGTACCCAGAGATAAAATCATGCAAGATGTCCTTCACCCAAATATTTTAATGCTGTTGCAAGTCACGGGGAGCAACAATATCTCAGGTACAGTGACAGAGTAGGTAACTGCAGGGGACCTGCATGATCATCTAGAGGCTCATGGTTTCACGAGCCAAAAACAGGCCCAAACAAAATTCCACCAATCAGTGCTAGCCGTACTGTTTTCCCACAACAAATGTATTGTACATAAGAATATCAAACCAGAACAAGTGCTTTGGATGACAGAAACAACATCAAACTTGCTGACTTTGGACTGTGAGCTGAATTCACTAAGGGGAGGAAGCTAAACACTGTCTGTTGGAGTCTCCCTTATTATGCTCCAGAACTCCTACTGGGAGAAAAGCACAGAGGACCTACCCATGGAAGTGTGGAGCCTGCGAGCACCTTGCACTGCAAGGTAAGTGGATCTCTGCCTCTTCACGGAGAGACCTTAACTGAGATACAAAAGCAAGTATGAGAGGAAGCACAGGATAGCCCTTTCCACACATCTAAGCCATGTGAAAACTTGCTGAGCCAAATACTAACTGGTGACCCAAGAAAGACAGCCACATCAGAGGACATCCTAGAAAACTCATGGATGAAGATATATGATAAAGTAAACAAAAGGTGTATGTATAGCCACTCCCAGACTAAAGGCACGTCTGGTGCTTTGAGGCCACAGTCAACACGTGTTACAAGCTGAAGAGATTCCTGATTTGTGCTCAGTCAAAAATATGATAATGTTAGGGCCATCCATCTGATAATAGAGCAACATATCTGAGATGGAGAGTCATGCTAGTACCCTGGAGCCCTGGACGCAGCACACTGCACTGACAGTCACACAACTTCCTCACCCCATGAGGTGCATCTCACCATCCCTGCTGGAACCAGTGTAGTTACTCACTGTATCTGCCACGCCACCCAGCTTCCTGTATTGACTGTTCCTACAATGCTTCAACGCGTCTAACTGATGGAAGGAAGGGGGGACCGCTATAGCATGTGCTTCTCCCTGCGTGTCCCCCCTTTGAAAGTCCTTCCTGCACAGCAACCCAGGATAGCCTGGGCAGAGCCCAACCAAACCTTGGGATTGTGTACCAAGGTGAGACTATAGTGTGGTGTCACAACTCTGCACAGTCCCCGCATGCGTTTCCTTGGTGGTCTTCTCAGCCCAGAGCATCAATAAGGATGATGGAGCCCCAGTAGAAACTAGTTTCTGAAAGGGAGTGTCAGATCTAAGCTCCTCCAATGCAGCAGACACCTGATGAGGTTGTGAACCCAGCCTTTGCCTCTGTCAACAGCCAGGACCAGCAGGGTGTCACCAGGACGTGATATTTTAAGCTCATGATAAGATACCTTTGTTGTACATGGACCCAAAGGGAACCCTAAACTGTGACCCCAGCCTCTCATTCTGTCAACAGCCAGGATGAGCACAGTATGACTGCAAGGTTCTTTAAGATCATGAGATAACTCTGTTGCACTTTTATTACCAAAATGGAGCAAAAACTATGTGACAGCAAAGTTGTACAGAAGACACTCAAATCTCTAGAGGCCAAGCCCCCTCTCGCAAGTTTTAGTAGGAGACGAAAATCACCAGTTCCATGGAGCCCAACGAGACGAACCAGGGGATCTGCAAAGATCTGGACACCCAGTGTCATACACGCTGCTGTGTATGAACAGTACACCAGGACTGCAGGACTTCGTTCAGTGGAGGACGGAGGGGTGCACACTGCCTGTGTGGACCCTCAACAAGGGAAAACAGGGAAGAGAATTTCAGGCATCTCTAAGGTCACCAACAGCACTGCCTCAAAAAGGAGCAGGGAGTGTGTACTTTAAAATGGCACCAGTAGTTGACAGGGACAAAAGACGAATTCTCAGATTTAAGTTTCCACAGGACTGGGCAGTATTTTGTTCTGTTGTACATACAGTCACTATGAATTGGAACCTACTCGAGGGGACCAAGCCACATAACAACACTACAACAGGAATTGAGAGAATATCAACTGAGATGTTTCAATAAACAGATGCAGTACTGCAAGCCTGCACTTGCCAGTGCTCAGAAATCTGGAGGACTGCTACCTCTCCGACCCACTACAAGTGATCCTTTCTTAGATCCAATCGAAAGAAAGGTTATCAAACAGAACTCACAGGTTACTGAAAATATCAAACGTGAGTAAAATGTTGCTGAAAATCATTGTGCTGTGATTACTGACCTTTGTGTGAGACACCTCTAAGCCATGGCCTGTAACTAATACCCAAGTGATTGGGCAGGACAGTGTGATAGCGCAGTCAAGACTCAGTAAGAAGACTGGTATCTCCTTAAGTGAGAGCTCATTCCAGAGCAGTGACAGAGATTATGCCACCCTCTAGGTAGAATGGCCTTGAGCTAACAGAGCTTTCTTTGGGCCGGGATCACTGTGCTGTAAAGCTCTCGGAAGCAGGTGCTAGAGAGTGTGCAAGCTCTGTGCAAGCACAGAAATTCCCACTTGGAACTGCTGGCAAGAGAGACCTAGCAGCAGGAGGCACCATGATGGGCTTCCCAGCCCACAGAGACAGAAAGCTGAGGGCCTCTGATCAGTGGCTGAGGGCCAAGGAGAGACCTGCCTTCAGGAGGTGGGCAGAATAATCTGTGGGGAAACATACAATGGAAATCCTATGGAAAATGTAGTATCTCTTTGGAGTCCACAGCTGGGAGTAACACAGAGAGCCTGAGGTCCTCTGTAAATAGTGGGACCAAAACTATCATCAAGCAATGAAGGATAAAAAGGTCAAAGCGTTGACAACATCCTGGGACAGAGGTAATTTCCTGAAGGTTGTTTTTCAGAACAAAGCAGATGGAAGCAACTCTAAGGTCATGCACAGAAATTCCCACTTGGACAACTATGTGTCCTTCCAATGAGAGCACCAGACAGCTATTTTCAGGACCCGGGAATGGAACCCAAGAACGAACACACTGTATGCACAAACACCCCACAGGGAGTCCTGCTAGCAGATCCAGAAAGCCCCAGAAAAGGAACTCTCTAGATCTTGTAACTGATCAGATCCCAAGTGACCTGGTTTGGGTTCAGGAGGTCAGAGCAGAACTTCACTCTCATGATGAGTGTGTAACTGCCTGCTCCTTCCCCAGGCACCAGGATGCAACCTTCAGGGCACCAAAATGTATTAGTACCTTAACAGACAGGGAAGGGGTCAGTCTCTGTGAGTAGGGAAAGACCTGGTACTAAGCTTGTTGGGTTCCTTATGTTGGTAAGGGTAACAGGCGGTGTTATAGTCAGGAGTGGGAGGTAGGAAATAGTCTTTGGTTTCAGTTTTAGGGTTATACGTCAGCAACTGCATGATGGGTCCCCTACCGAAAAATAAGATAATGGTATGGAGATAGGATAAAAATAGGGGCTCAGTTGTTTCTAGGTCCTCCTCCGGAGGTGGTCCGCACCAGTAGCCACATCTCAAAGTGCACAGAGGAAGTGTTACATCCGCAGTTACCCTTCCCAAACATTAATTAAGCATTTAGTGATCATATGATGAGGCGGTCCGTGGTGGTGATCAGGTTCCCTAGCTACCCTTGTCATTTCCCCCTTGAGGAGACATGGGCCTGAAATCTTGAAGGGAATGTGGGAAGTCGACTCGCTCTAGCTACTTCCTGCTGTTTCGGGTTGTAGTCCTGCCTACCCGTCAGACCCATGTTCCTCAAGTACCCTGTCTTGAAAACACTGAGAGGCCTGATCTACCTACCACCTGGTTGCTGGTTATATGCTGCATATCCATGTAGGACCAGGAGATTCACTAGGAATGGCTGGAGCTTGGAGCTGTGTCTTTTTTCTTAGAAGCTGAATTCAAGATGTGTTCTATGTTGTCCTGGACCTGGCCAGATTTATTAACATAAAAACAACATTATTCTTTGAGATACAGGCAGGTGCTTCCCTCAGGTGCTGTGAGAAGGTCAAGGACATCAACATGGGACACTACCACTGCTAAGACCAGTGGCAAGGAGACATGGGTCACAGTCAAGTTATCCCGGCACATCGTCATGGGCGAAGGGGTAGCCGAGCAAAGAGTTGAAAAGAGCCAACAGACATCCTCCAACCTCCTGACACTATGCCCAGAGATAAAAATCATGAAGGATGCCCACAATCCAAAGAGTTTAATGCTGTTGCAAGTCATACAGAGTAACATCATCTTTCCTATAGTGATGGAGTACGGAATTGGAGGGGACTTGCATGATCATCTGGAGACTCACGGCTTCATGAGTGAAAAAAAGGCCCAGAAAAAACTCCATCAATTAGTGTAGGCCCTACAAGTGTGACACAACAAGTGTGTTCTACACACACTGATGTCAAACCAGAAAATGTCCTCTTAGATGACAGGAAGAACACCAACTTGCTGACTTGGACTTTGGAACTGAATTCACCAAGGGGAAAAGGCTGAACACTTTCTATGGGAGTCTCCCTTTTTATGCTCCAGAACTCTTAAGTGGAGAAAAGTACCAGGGACACCCCTGTGGATGTATGAAGTCTGTGTTTCATGTATTTCATGGTAAGTGGATCTCTGCCTTTTCACGGAGATGCCCTAACTGAGCTATGAAAGTAGGTACTGGAGAAGAATATAGTATTCCTTTCCACACGTCTATGTCACATGAACACTTGCTGAGTTAAACACTCATTTGTCACCCACTTGCTCCATTTTAACTATACCACAAAGGTATCTCTTATCCTAAAGCCCATTAGCCTTTGACACCACACTGAACATGCTGCAGAGCCACTGAGCATTTCCTGCTGAGGAGGAAATCTATGTGGGACACTACCACCTCTTAAGAACCATTAGCAAGGGGACATCTGCCAGAGTCAATTTACCCTGGCATATCAACACTGGCAAAGAGGTAGCTGAGAGAAGAGTTGAAAAGAGCCAACAGACATCTTCCAACCTCCAAACACTAGACCCAGACATAAAAATCACAAAGGAAATATTTTAAGCCTGTTTCAAGCCATAGAGAGTAACATCATCCTTGGTATAGTGGGGGAGTATATAACTACAGGTGTCTGGTGTGATCACTTGGAGGCTCACAGCTTCATAAGCAACAAAGAGGCCCCCAAATAATCTGCCAAACAGAGTTGGTCTTACAGGTTTGCCACAAGAACTGTGTTGTACATAGGGATATCAAAAAGGAATACGTGCTCTTGGATGAGAGAAGGAACATCAAACTTGCTGCCAGTGGCTTGAGAACTGAATTCACCAACGGGAGTGACCTGAACACATTCTGTGGCAGTCTCCATTAGGTCCCCTAGAACTCCAACAAGGAGAAAAGTACCATCGACCCCCCTGGGACGTATGGAGCCTGGCAACCACCATGCACTTCATGGTAAGTGGATCTCTGCCTTTGCATGGAGAGACCTCATCTGAGCTATCAAAGCAGGTACTGGAGGAAGAACACGACATTCCTCTCCACATGTCTACACCATGTGAACACTTCCTAAGCCAAACAGTCATTTGGGATGCAAGAAAGACAGCATATCAGAGGAGACGCTACAAGTTCTGTAAGTGACTACGGATAATGAAGGAAAACAAAAGGGGTATGTGAAGCCACGCCCGGACTATGAAGACCCCCAAAGTGAACACAGCTGAAAGGCAGAAAGAATTTCTTGACTTGCTGCTGAATCAAAGATACAGCATGGTGACTGGCACCTCTCTGATCTCGGTCACAACACATCTGAGGCGGAAAGTCATGCCAGTACCACGGAACCCCAGGGTGCAGCACATTGCACTGATAGCCACACACCTTTCTCAACCCATGAGGTATGTCTTACCATCTATGCTAAACCCAAACGTGAGACCCGTAACAGTGGAGGATGAAGAGTGCCTGTTCCACTGAGCCCAAGGAGACGATACAGGAGATCTGTCAAGTGCTACACACCCACTGACAGGTACACACTGCTGTGTATGAACAGCACACCAGGACTGTAGGACTTTGTTCAGTGGAGGATGGAGGTGTGCACACTGCCTGTGTGGACCCTCAACAAGGGGAAAGGGAAGGGAATTTCAGGCATCTCTGAGGCCATCAGTAGCATCGACTGAAAAGGAGCAAGGAGTGTGTACTTTACAACGCTGCCAGCAGTTGCCAGGGACAAAAGAGTTCACAGATTTAAGCTTCTACAGGACTGGGCAGTGTTTTGTTCTCTTGTACACAGAGTCACTGTGAGTTGGAACCTACCTGACAGGATCAACTCACGTAACAACACCACAACACAAACTGAGAATGTCAGTTGAGATTTTTCAACACACAGATGCAGTACTGCAAGCCCTCACTTGTCTGTACATAGTACATTTTCATTCAATCATAAAAAAAGAAAGAAAGAAATCTGGATGACTGCTACCTGGCCAACCAACTACAAGTGATACTGTCTTACACTCGTTCCAAAGAAAGGTGATCAAACAGAACAGAAATTACTGAAAAACTTCATTAATATCAAAAACAAGTAAAATACAGCTGAAGATTATTGTGCTGTGATTAACAATGTTTTGCGAGGCTTTTCTAGTGCTGGCCTTGTAACTCCTACCCAGGTCATCCAGCAGGACAGTGTGATAGTGCAGTCGAGGCCCACTAAGAGGACGGGTCAGTATCTCCTTCAGTGAGAGCTCATTCCAGAGCAGTCAGGGAGATTTGGCCACCACCAGGGAAGAACGGCCTTGAGCTGAGAGAGCATTCTTTCGGTGCAGGATCACTGTGCTGTAAAGCTCTTGGAAGCAAGTGCTAGAGAGAGTGCCAGCTCAGAGCTGGTGGCAGGAGAGACCTAGCAGCTGGAGACATTATGGTGGGCTTCCCAGCCACAAAGACAGAAAGCTGAGTGCCTGTGGTCAGCGGCTGAGGGCCAGGGAGAGCCCTGCCTTCAGGAGGTGGGCAGGATAAACTGTGAGGAAACACAGAATAGAAATCCTATGGAAAATCTGGCATCTCTTTGAAGTCCGCAGCTGGGAGTAATACAGAGACCCTGAGGTCCTCTGTAAATAGTGGGGCCAAAGCTATCATCAAGTAAAAAAGGATAAAAAGAGCAAAGCATTAATAACATGCTGGGACACCGAGATGAGACCCCTCCCAAATTATGTAAATTTCCTCAAGGTTGTTTTTCAGACGAAATCAGAGGGAAGCAACTCTAAGGTCATGTGCAGAAACTCCCACTTCAATAGCTACATGTCCTTCCAATGGGAGCAATAGACAGCCAATCAGGACCTGGTGATGAAACAAAAGAACCAAGAAACTGCATGCACAACACCCTCTAAGAAGTCCTGCTACCATTCCCAGACAGCCCCCAAGAACAGAACTCTCTAGATCCTGCAACTGATTCAATCCCAAGTGACCTGGTTCGGGTTCAGGAGATCAGAGCAGCAATTTCCACCTCCAGATGGGAGGATAACTGGGCCACCCATCCCCCAGGCACCAGGATGCAACGTTAACGGCAGCAAAACATACTAAGTCCAAGTACCTCACAGACAGGAAAGGGGTCAGTCTCTGTGAGTGGGGCAAGACCTGGTACAAAGCTTGTAGGGTTCTTTATATTGGTAAGGGTAATAGGTGGTGTCATAGTCAGGAGAGGTAGGCAGGAAACAGCCTTTGGTTTCTGTTTTAGGGTTATACGTCAGCAATTGCATGATGGAGCCCCTCCTGAAGAGTAAGATAATGGTACGGAGATACGAATAAAAAATAGGGGCTAACTCATTTCCAGATCCTCCTCCTGAGGTGGTACCCCTACATAGCCACATCTCAAACTGCCAGGAGAAATTGTTACGTCTGCAATTATCATTCTCAAATGCTGATTGGGTATTTAGCAATCATATGATGAGGCGGTCTATGGTGGCGATCTGGGTCCCTGGCTACCCTTGTCATTTCCCCCTTGAGGAGACACGGGCCTGAAATCCTGAAGGGGATGTGGGAAGTTGACTCGCTCCAGCTACTTCCTGCTGTTTGGGGTTGTAGTCCTGCCTACCCGTCAGACCCATGTTCCTCAAGTACCCTGTCTTGAAAATGTTGAGATGCCTGATGTACCCACCGCCTAGATGGTGGCTATAGGGCTGCATATTCGTGTAGGAGCAAGAGATTTGCTAGGAATGCCAAGCAAAGAGCTGAAAAAAGCCAAAAGAAATCCTCTAACCTCCTGACACTACACCAAGAGATAAAAATCATGAAGGATCTATACAATCCAAATATTTTTGTTTCAAGCCATAGAGAAAAACACCATCTTTGGTATACTGATGGAGTACAGAGCAGGAGGAGACTTCTGTGATCACCTAAAGACTCATGGCTTCATGAGTGAAAAAAAGGCACAGAAAAAATTCTGTCAGTTAGTGTACACCCTACAGGTGTGGAACAAGAAATGTATTGTGCACAGAGACATCAAACCAGAAGATGTGCTCTTGTATCATAGAAGGAAAACACCAAACTTGCTGACTTTGGTTCTGGAACTGAATTCACCACAGACAGCAAGTTGAACACTTTCTGTGGGAGTCTCCCTTATTATGCTTCAGAACTCGTACCTGGATAAAAGTTCCATGGACACCCTCGTGGGTGTGCGGAGCCTGGGAGTCACTCTATATTTCATGGTAAGTGGATCTCCACCTTTTCACAGAGATGCCTTAAATGAGCTATGAAAGTAGGTACTGGAGGAAGAGTCTAATATTCCTTTCTGTATGTCTATGTCATGTGAACACTCACTGAGTCAAGTATTCGTTTGTCACCCACGTGCTCCACTTTAACCACACCACAAGGGCACCTCTTATCCAAAATCCCATTAGTCTTTGACACCACATTGAACATGCCACAGAGCCACTTACCATTTCCTATTGAAGAGGAAATCTATGTGGGACACTACCAACTCCTAAGAACCACTGGCAAGGGGACTGTTTCAGTCACCTAGTACTGCTCTAACAGAAAATACTACAGTGGATAGTTTCGTGAAAAGAAACTTTATTGTCACAGTCCTGGAAGCCATAAATCTGTTCCCGAGTTTTAAGTCCACTCAACAAGAGAAATTATCATAGTATGGCAGGTGGAGTCTCAATTCAAGGAGAGCATCTTTGCACGGGAACCTCAGGTCCAAAGGATGTGCTCTGCTCTCAGTGCTGCCGTCTTAGTGGCACGAGGTTCCCAACTCTCTGTGCTCACTTCTCTCCCATATGTTCCACAGCTGGTAACTTGAGTCCTGCCTCACCAGGACAACTGCTGCCCAGTCTCCATCATCAGTTATCACAGAGGCAGGATTCACAATACATAGGAGGAATGGCACCATACTGGGACTCAGCCAAGTCAAATCAATACATACGTTCTTGGGGGTACACAATGCAATGCATGACAGCGACACTGGCCAGAGTCAATTTACTCCGGCACATCAACACTGCCAAGAGGTAGCCAAGAGAAGAGTTGAAAAGAGGCAACAGACATGCTCCAACCTCCAAACAGTAGACCCAGAGATAAAAATCATGAAGGCTCTGAATCCTTGAAGAATTTTATGGGGTTTCAGGCTGTAGAGAATAACAACATCTTTGGTACAGTGATGGAGTACACAACTACAGGCATCTTGTGTGATCATCCAGAAACTCACAGCTTCATGAGGTACAAAGAGGCCCCCCCAAATATTCCGCCAATTACAGTTTGCCTTACAGGTTTGCGACAACTGTTGTACATAGGGATACCAAATCAGAATACGTGCTCTTGGATGAGAGAAGGAACATTAAACTTGCTGACATTGGTGGTCTGAAAACTGAATTCACCAATGGGAGCAATCTGAATACTTTCTGTGGTAGTCTCCATTACTGTGCCTAGAACTCCTACAAGGAGAAAAGTACCACAGACCCCCTTGGATGTGTGAGGCCTGGCAATCACTATGCACTTCAAGGTATTGGATCTCTGCCTTTTCAAGGAGAGACCTTAACTTAGCTATAAACTCAGGTACTGGAGGAAGGATATGACTTTCCTCTCCACATGTCTACACTATGTGAACACTTGCTAAGCCAAACAGTGATTTGTGATGCAAGAAAGACAGCCCTATGAGAGGACCTGCTAAAACTTACATACAGGAATATGAATATTGCAGAAAAACAAAAGGTGTATGTGAAGCCCCTCCCAGACTGTGAGGATCCCTGGTGAATTGAGGCCAAAGTGAACACAGCTGAAAGGCAGAAAGAGATTTCTGACTTGCTGTTGAACTAAAAATACAGTGACGTGGTGGGCATCTATCTGATTCCAGGTTACAACACATCTGACATGGACAGTCAGGCCAGTACTATGGAACCCCAGAGTGCAGCACATTGCACTGATAGCCACACAACTTTCTCACTCCATGAGGTACATCCTACCATCTATGCCAAACCCAAACGACATAGTTACAATGTACCCTGTGCACTACTGCGTAGAAGGAAGGGGGTCTCCACCACATGTGCTTTTCCCTGCATCTCCCCGACAGTCTTTCCTGCACCAACAACCGAGCAGAGCCTGAGCAGAGCCCAACCCAACTTGGGGACTGTGTCCCAACATAAGAAATAGCGTGGAACTACAACCCAGTAGAATTCCCACATGTGTTTCTGTGGCTACCTCCTCTGCCCAGACCATCAGTAACAATGGTAGAGCCCCAGTGGAAACTGGTTTCATACAGGGAGTGTCATAACTAAGATCCTTAAATGACAAGCAGGTGCAGAAGGTATCTGACCAGACTGTGACCTCAGCCTCTCCCCAGGTCAACATCCACGGCCAGCAGAGTGCCACCACGATGCACTTTAGGCTCAGAAGAAGATATCATTGTTGCATCTGCATGAACAGGGAACCCCAGACTGTGACCTCAGCCTCTCCCTCTATCAACTTGGGAGTCACTTTGTATTTCACGGTAAATGGACTTCTGCCTTTTCATGGAGAAACCTCAACTGAGCTATGAAAGCAGATACTGCAGGAAGAATATGATATTGCTTTCCACGTATCTACACTGTGTAAACACTTTCTGAACCAAATATTTATGACACAAGAAAGATGGCCACAGTCAGAGCACATACTAGAGCATCCACGCACAAGGTAAAAACTGAAGAAAAACAGAAGATGGATGCGTAGTCATTCCCAGACTGTGAGGACCCCAGGTGCACTGAGGCCACAGTGAACACGGATTATAGGCAGGAAGAGAGTCATGGCTCACTCTTGAATCAAATACAGAATAATGTGATGGGCACCTATCTGATCCTAGGTCACGACACATCTGAAATGGGGTGTCATGCCAGTACTGAGAAACTTCAGGCTACAGCATACAGGACCGATAGCCACGCACCTTTCTCATCCTGTGAGGGACATCCTACTATCCATAGTAAACCCAAACAACATGGTTACAGGGAACCTGCCATCCCCACATATGGCTACTGTTACTACAGTATTTTGAAGAATCAAGCTGATCAAAGGAAAGGGTCCTCCACGGTTATGGGCTTCTCCCTCCATCTCCCTTGCAACATCCTTTGTGCACCAACAACTCGGGATAGCCTGGGCAGAGCCTCACCAAACCCTGGGACTGTGTGCGAAGGTGAGAAAGTGGGGTTCCACAACCCAGCAGAGTCCCCGCCTGTGTTTTCATGGCTGCTACCTTGGCTCAGACCATCAGTGAGAATGATGGATCCCCAGTGGAAGCCAGTTTCCTATAGGCAGTGTCACGACTTAAAGGATGAGCTCACGCGGGAGGTAAGCGACCAGACTTGACCCCAGCGTCTTCCTCTCTCATCCTCAGAGTTACCCTGTACGTCATGGTAAGTGGATCTCTGCCTTTTCATGGACAGACCTTCACTGAGCTATAAAAGCAGGTAATGTAGGAAGAACATGATATTCTTTTCACATGTATAGGTCACGTGAACACTCGCAGAGGAAAACAGTCATTCATGACCAAGGAAAATGAGCCAGCCCTGTCAAAGGACATGCTAGAACATCCATGGATACAGATGAATGAAGGAGAAAAACAAGATGTGCACCCACTTCTAGACTTTGAGGAATGCCCAGTGAACTGAGGCCACAGGCAACATGGGTTACAGGCAGAAACAGATTCTTAACTCACTGCTGAAAGAAAAATACAGTGACGTGATGGGCACCCACCTGACTCTAGGTCCCAACACATCTGAGATGGAGAGTCAGGCCAGTAGCACGGAACCCCAGTGTGCAGCACACTGCACTGACAGCCACACAACTTTCTCAACCCATGAGCTACATCCTACCATCCATGCTAAATCCAAACAACGTACATGCACAATACCATCAAATGTGCTTCTCCCTGTCTCCCTTGTAACGTCCTTCCTGCCCGAGGTTAGCCTGGGCAGAGGTCAACCAAAACTTTGGGTTGCGTTCCAAGGTTAGAAAAAGTGTGATGTCTGGAACCCAGCAGGTTCCCGGTGTGTGTTTCCACGGCTGCTTCCTCCGCCAAGACCATCAGTAAGGACGGCAGAGCCCCAGAAGAACCCAGTTTCCCACAGGGAGTGTCACAACTAAGATCCTTCATTGATAAGCAGATATGGGAGGGACCTGACCAGATGGTGAACCCAGCCTCTCCCTCTGTCTCTGGGAGTCACCCTGTACTTCATGGTCAATGGATCTCAGTCTTTCCAGGGAGAAACCTTAACTGAGCTACGAGAAGAGGCGCTGCCTAAAGAATATAATAGTCCTTTTCCACATGTCTACGCCGTGTGAACACTTACTGAGTCAAATACTCATTGGTGACCTAAGAAAGAAAGGCACGTCAGCAGACATCCTAGGACATCCATACATGAAACTGATGACGAAGAAAACAAAAACTGCATGTGTAGCCACTCCGAGATTGTGAGGACCCCTTGTATCGAGGCCATGGTGAACAGGCAGGAAGAGACACACTACTCACTCTTGAATCAAAAGTACAGTCACGTGAAGGGCACCTATCTGATCAAAGCTCACAACAGATATGAAATGGAGAGTCACGCCACTACCAAGAATCCCCAGGCTGCAGCACAGTGCACTGACAGACACACACTCTTTTATCCCATGATGAATATCATACTAACCATGCTCAACTCCAATGGAGTCATTAGACCGTCCCTTCCATTCCCACTTGGGACTACTGTTTCTGCAAAGGTCTGAAGAGTCTAGCTGATAGAGACAAAGGGGTCTGCATGGTACGTGCTTCTCCCTGAGTCTCCCGTGCAGCATCCTTCTTCCTGCACCAACAACCTGGGATCACCTGGGCAGAGTCCAACCAAACCATGAGGACTGTGCGCCAAGGTGACAAAAAGCATGGTGCCACAACCCAGCACAGTCCCCGCAAGAGTTTCTGTGACAACCTTCTTAGCCCAGACCATTGGTAAGAACGATGGAGCCCCAGTGGAAACCACTTTCTGCCAGCCCCTCCTTCTGTCAACAGCCAGGACAAGCAGGGTGTCACTGGGAGATTCTCTAAACTCGTAACTTGGTTGCACTTTCATCAAAAGGGAACAAAAGCTACATGATAGCAAAAAGTTGTAGAGGAGACCCTCAAATCTCTAGAGGCCAAGCACCACTCTCCCAAGTTTAAGTGGAGGATGAAAGTCACCAGTTCCATGGAGCCCAACGAAACGAAGCGGGAGATCTGCCAAGTGGTGGACACCCACCGACAAGTACACGCTGCTGTGTATGAGCAGCACACCAGGACTGCAGGACTTTGCTCAGTGGAGGACGGAGCTGTGCACACTGCCTGTGTGGGCTCTCAACCAGGGAAAGGGGAGAGAATTTCAGGCATCTCTGAGGCCTTCAATAGCGTCGCCTCAAAAATGAGCACAGAGCATGTACTTTACAACGCTGACAGCAGTTGCCAGGGACAAATGAGGAGTTCACACACATAAACTCCCACATGATCAGGCAGTGTTTTGTTCTGTTGTACATAGAGTCACTATGAGTTGGAACCTGCTCGAGGGGAGCAGTGTTTTGTTCTGTTGTACACAGAGTCACCTGAGTTGGCACCTACTCAAGGGGACGAAGCCACCTAACAATGCCACAAGAGGAACTGAGAGATCAACTGAGAGATCAACTGAGACAGGCTCCCCGTCCCCCAGGCACCAGGCACCAGGATGCTACCTTCATGGCAGCAAAATGTATTAAGTCAATGTACCATACAGACAGGGAAGGGGTCAGTCTCTATGAGTGGGGAAAGACCTGGTACAAAGCTTGTAGGGTTCCTTATACTGGTGAGGGTAAAAGGTGCTCTCCTAGTCAGGAAGGGTAGCTAGGAAATAGCCTTTTGTTTCAGTTTTAGGGTTATATGTCAGCAACTGCATGATGGGTTCCCACCTGAAGGATGAGGTAAATGGTATGGTGACAGGATTAACATAGTGGCTAGGTCATTTCTAGATTATCCTCCTGAGGTGGTACCTGTATATAGCCACATTTCAAACTGCCAGGAGGAATCGTCACAACTGCAATTACCCTCCTCAAACATTGTTTAGTGAACACATGATGAGGTGGTCTGTGGTGGCGATCAAGTTCTCTAGCTACCTTGGTCACTTCCCCCTTGAGGAGACATGGGCCTGAAATCTTGAAGGGAATGTGGGAAGTCGACTCGCTCTGGCTACTTCCTGCTGTTTGGGGTTGTAGTCCTGCCTACCCGGCAGACCCATGTTCCTCAAGCACCCTGTCTTGAAAACAGTGGGATGCGTGATCTACCTACTGCCTGGCTAGGGGGTACAGGCTGCATATCCCTCTAGGACCATGAGATTCACTAGCAATGGATGTAGCTTAGAGCCACGTCTTTTATCTTAGAAGCCAAATTCAAGACGTGTTGTATGCTGTCATGGACCTAGCCAGATTTATTAAAATAAAAACAACACTGTTCCTTGAGACACAAGCAGGTGCTGCCCTCAGCTTCTGTTAAAAGGTCAAGGGAATCAATGTGGGACACTATCACCGGCTAAGACCACTGGCCAGGAGACGTGGTTCAGAGGCAAGTTTTCTCAGCACATCATCAAGGGCAAAGAGGCAGCCAAGAACATTTGAGAAGAGCCCAGAGACATCTTCCAAACTCCTGACACTATACCCAGAGATAAAATCATGAAGGGTCTCCAAAATCCAAATATTTTAATGCTGTTGCAAGTCACAGAGAATAAGAACACCTTTGGTATAGTGATGGAGTACGTAACCGCAGGGGACTTATTGATCATTTATAGACTCATGACTTCATGGGCCAGAAAGAAGCCCCCAAAATATTCTGCCAATTAGAGTTGGCTCTACAGGTTTGCCACAACAACCGTGTTACACATGGCGTTATGACACCAGAAACCGTGTACTTGGATGAGAGAAGGAATATCAAACTTGCCGACATTGATTTGGGAACTAAATTTACCAAAGGGAGTGAGCTGACTATATTCTGTAGCAGTCTCCATTGTTATGACCAGAACTCCTATAGGGAGAGAAGTACTAAGGATCCTCTTGGACGTGTGGAGGCTGAAAGTCTCGCTATACTTCATGGTAAGTGGATCTTTGCTTTATCACTGAGAGACCTTAACTGAGCTACCAAGCATGTACTGGGGGAAGAACATGACATTCCTTTCCAGGTGTCTTTGCCATGTAAACGTTTGCTAAGCCAAATACTCATTTGTGATACAAGAAAGACAGGCACATCAGAGGACACGTTACAACAGCCATGGATGAATATGGATAACGAAAAACACAACAGCTGGATGTGCAGCCACTCCCAAACTATGAGGATCCTTGGTCCTCTGAGGCCATGGGGAACATGGATTACAGGCAGGAAGATTCAGGACTCACTCCTGAATGAGAACCAATCTGATTCTATGTTCCAACATATCTGAGATAACAGAGTCATGCTAGTCCCGTGGAATTAACTCCAGAGTGCAGCATACTGCACTGATAGCCACACCTCTTTCTAATCTATGAGGTATATTCTACCATTCGTGCTAAACCCAAATGATGTAGTTACACCATTCCTGCCATTCCCACCTATGATTACTGTTTCTATGATGCTCCATAGAGTCTAGTGGAAAAAAGGAAGGGGGGGCTCTATGATACATGCTTCCTCCTCAGCCTCCTTTGCGAAGTCATTCGTGCACCAATAACCCAGGATAGCCTGAGGAGAACCCAACCAAATCTCACGACTGAGTTCGAAGGTGAGGAAAAATGCAGTGTCGCAAGCAAATAGATTCCCTGTGTGTGTTTCCATGGCTGCCTCTTCCACCGAGACCATCAATAAGAATGGTGGAGTCCCAGAAGAACCCAGCAGCCCACAGGGAGTGTCACAGCTAAGATCCTTCACTGATGAGCAGGTGTGGGAGGTACCTGAGCAGACAGTGAACTCAGCCTCTCCCTCTGTCACTGGGAGTCACCCTGTACTTCATGGTAAGTGGATCTCAACCTTTCCACGGAGAAACCTTAACTGAGCTACAAGAGGAGGCACTGGAGAAAGAACATGAAATTCCTTTCTACATGTCCATGCCATGTGAACACGCATGGAGCCAAATGCTCATTCGTGACCCAAGAGAGCGAGCCACTTCAGAGGACATCCTAAGATGAACACTAAGGATGAAGAAAACAAAAGACGTAGGTACAGCCACTCCCTGACTATAAGGACACCTGGTGTATTGAGACCACAGTGGACATGCGTTAGAAACAGGAAGAGATTCATTACTCATCCTTGAATCAAAAGCACAGTGACATGATGGGCACCTATCTAATCGTAGGTCACAATACCCATGAAATAGAGTCATGCCGCTACCAAGAAACCCCAGGCTGCAGCACACTGCACTGACAGCCACAGTTTTCTCATCCCATGACGGACATCCTTCCACTTGTGCTAAACCCAAATGGGCACTTACACTATACCTGCCATTCCCACCTATGATGACTGTTTCTACAATGCTTTGAGGAGTCTAGCTGACAGACAACGGAGTCTCCATAGTATGTGCTTCTTCCTAAGTCTCCCTGGCAAAGTCCTTCCTGTACCAACATCCCAGGATAGCCTGGGCAGAGTTTAACCAAACCTGGGGACTGTGTGGCATGGTGAGAAAAACTGCAGAGCAACAATCCAGTAGACTACGCACATATGTTTCCACGGCTGCCTCCTCCATCCAGATCATCAGGAAGAAGGATGGAGTCCCACAGGAATCCAGTATCCCACAGGGAGGGTCACAACTAAGATCCTGTAATGCTGAACAGGTGTGGAAGGTACCTGATCAGACTGTGTCCCCAGCCTCTCCCTGTGTCAACCAGGGATTCACCTGCACATCATGCTAAGTGGATCTCTGATTTTTCATGGAAAGACCTTAACTGGGCTGTGAAAGCAGGTATGAGAGGTATAATACGATATTGCTTTCCACAGGTCTATACCATGTTAACACTCGCTGAGCCAAATAATCATTTGAATCCAACAAAGAGAGCCACATCAGAGGACAACCTGGAACTTCTATGGATGAGGATGGATGATGAAAAAAAACAAAATATGTATGTGCAGCTACTGCCAGACAATGAACACCCCTAGTACACTGAGGCTGTGGTGAACATGGATTATAGGCGGGAAGAGATTCAGGACTCATTCCGGAATCAGAACTACAATGACGTGGTGGTCATCAATCTGATCCTAAGTCATAATCAACTGAGATGTACAGTCATGCCAGTACCGTGCAACCCCAAGGTGCAGCACATGGCACTGATAGCCATACACCTTTCTCAATCCATAAGAAATATCCTCCTACCCATTCGAAAGCCAAACAAGTTAGTTACAATGTACCTGCCATTCCAATCGATGACTACACTTATTTGAACTGTCTAGCTGATAGAAGCAAGGGGGCCTCCATGGTATGTGCTTCTCCTTCAGACTCCCTTACAAAGTCCTTCCGGCAACAACTACTGACAAGAGCCTGAGTAGACCCCAACCAAACTTATGTATTGTACGCCAAGGAGAAGAACAGTGTGGAGACACAACCTAGGAGAGTCCCCATGTGTTTCTGTGGATGCCTCCTCCACCCAGGCCATCAATAAGAATGGTGAAGTCCCAGCGGAAACCAGTTTCCCATAGGGAGTGTCCCAACTACGAGCCTTCAATGATGAGCAGGTTCAGGAGGTGTCTGACAAGACTGTGACCCCAGCTTCTCCCTCTGTCCATAGCCAGGGAACAGCAGGGTGCCGCTACAAGGTTTTTAAGCTCATGAGAAGATAACTGATCGCACAAGTGTCAAAAGGGAATGGAAGGTTTGTGACCACAGTGTTGTAGCGAGATGCTCAAACTTGAGAGAGGAAGCCACGTTCTCTTAGCTCCACATGTTGTTGTTAGGAGCCATTGACTTGGTTGCAGCTCATAATAACCCTATGCACAACAGAATGAAATACAGCCCGGTCTGGCACCACGTCCACAATCGTGTTTATGCTTAAGCCCATCGTTGCAGCCACTGTGAATCTACTTCGTCAAGGGTCTTCCTCTTTTTTGCTGACCCTCCACTCTATGCCCTTCTCCAGGGACTGAGCCCTCCTGACGTGTTCAAAATATGTAAGACACAGTCTCACCATTTTTTGCTTTCAGGGGCATACAAACAGATCTGTTTGTTCTTTCAGCAGTTAGTGGTACACACAAATATCCTCCAACATTATAATTAAAAGGAAGTAGTTCTTCTGTCTGCCTTGTTCACTGTCTAGCTTTTGCATGTATATGATGCTACTGAAAAAACCATGGCTTAGGTCAGGCTCACCTTAGTCATCAAGGGGACATCTTTTCAATAACTGAAAGAGGTCCTCTGAGGCAGATTTTCCCAATGCAACGTGTCTTTTCATTTCTTCAGTGCTGCCTCCATGGGTATTGACTGTGGAACCAAGTACAACAGAATCCCTGACAACTTCAATCCTTTCTCCACTTACTACAATGTGCTTACTGGCCCAGTTGTGAGGATTTTTGCTTTCTTGATGTTAAGTTGCAACCCACACTGAAGACTGTGGTCCTTTATCTTCCTCAGTGTTTCAAATCTTATTTACTCCCAGCAAGAAGGGTGGTGTCATCTGCATAACACAGGTTCATAATCCAATCCTGAAAACTCATTCTTCATCTAATACAGGTTGTCAGATTATTTGCCCAGCATACAGATTGAAAAGGTATAGTGATACAACCCTAACGCACACCTCCCTCTCTTTAAACCGTGTCCCTTCATTCTGTTTGCACAAATCTCCCTAGATCCATATACAGACTCTTTAAGAGCACAATTAAGTATTCTGGACTTCCCATTCTAAACAATGTTGTCCATAATTTTTATAAGCCACACAGTTGAACGCCTTTGCATGGTTAAGGAAACACTGGTAAGCACTTTCCTGGTATTCTCTGCTTTCAGCCAAGATCCATCTGACATCAGCAATAATATCTCTGGTTCCACATCCTCCTTGGAATGTGGCTTGAATTTCTGGCAGTTCCTTGGCAATACACTTGTTGCAGTTACTTTTCAATGATGTTGAGCAAAATTTTACTTGTGTATGATATTAATGATATTGTTCACCAATTTTCCCATTCAGTTGCAACACCTTTCTTTGCAATGGGCATAAATATGGATCTCTTCCATCAGTTGGCCAGGCAGCTGTCCTCCAAATTTCTTGCCATAGACAAGTGAGCAGTTACGCCATTGCAGCTCTTGGCTCAAATATCTCCTATCAATTCACAAAACCTTGTTTTTTGCTAATGTCTTCAATGCAGCTTTGACTTCTTCTTTCAGCACCACTGGTTCCTCACCATATGCTACCTCTTCAAATGGCTGAACACTGACCAGTTCTTTCTGGTATAATGACTACGTCTTCCTTCGATCTTCTTTTGGTGTTCCCTGAGTTGTTTGTTTCCCTGTGGAATCCTTCACTGTTGCAACTCGAGGCTTGAATTTTTTCTTCAGTTCTTTCAGCTGGAGAAATGCAGAATGTGTTCTTCTCTTTTGGTTTTCTATTTCCTGCTCTTTGCACATGTCATTACAATACCTTACTTTGTCTTCTTGAGGATGAAAGTCACCAGTTCCATGGAACCCCAGTAGATGATGGGGGATACCTGGATACTGCTGGATGCCAGTGGCCATGAGTGCAATCTCACTGACAAGTACACGTTTCTGTGTACGAACGCCGTGTCCGAACAGCAGGACTTTGTTCAGTGGAGGGCAGGTGTGTGAACTCTGCCTCTCTGGACTGTCAATGGGCTAAAGCCAAGTGCCGTTGAGTTGGATCTGACTCATGACGACCCTATGGGCTAAAAATGAAGAGAATTTCTGGCATCTCTGAGGCCTTCAATAGCATGGCCTCAAAAATTCCCAAGGAACTCACACTTTTAAAGGTTCCAGAAGTTGCCAGGGACAAAAGGGCAGTTCACAGAGTTAAGCTCCCACAGGATCACGTAGTGTTTCCTTCTGCTGTGCACAGGGTCACTGTGAGTTGGAGCTTACCTGACAGCACCTAATAACGTAACAGGATAACAGGAATTCATGGAATACCAACTGGGATGTTTCAATAAACGGAAGCAGTTCTGGAAGACCTCACTTGTCTATACCCAGAAGTCTGGAGGACACTACCTGAACAACCTACAAGTGACCATTTCATGCACCCATTCCAAAGAAATGTGATCCAACACAACATGAAGATTGCTGAAGAACATCATTAGAGCTACACACGACTAAAATTTTGCTGAAGATCACTGTGCTGTGATTAATGAATTTTGTGGGATGCTTTTCTAGCCACACTCTTGTAAATCCCAACCAGGTGAGTGGGCAGAACAGTGTGACAGGGTAATCGAGGCTTCCCAGGAGTATTGGTCAGTTTCTCCTTGAGAGCGAGCCCATTTCAGAACAGAGAGGATGATTCTGCCACCACCAAAGAAGAACGGCTTTGAGCTGACAGTACTTTCTTCGGACTTGGGATCACAGGGTTATAGAGTTTTTGGAAGCAGGTGCTAGAGAGAGCTGAGAAGTGGTGGGAAGAGAGACCTGGCAACAGGAGACACCATTATCGGTTTCCCAGTCCACAAAGATAGAAAGCTAAGTACTCTTGAGCAGTGGCTGAAAGCCAGGGAGAGCCTGCCTTTGGGAGGTAGGCAGAGTAGACTGTGTGGAAATATACTATGGAAACCACTTTTGAGTCAACCAGCAGTGGGGAGTGAGACAGAGAGCCTGAGGGCCTCTGTAAAGGGTGACCAAAGCTATCAATAAGCAGTAAGAGATAAAAAGACCTAAGGATTTATAAAATCTTGGGACACTGAGGTAAATCCCCAAACAGCTGTGTAAATTTCCTTGTTTTTCAGAAGAAACCACATGGAACCCACTCTAGGCATCCACAAAAAGTCCCACTTCAACCACTACATGTCATTCCAATGAGGGCACCAGAGAGCTGTGATCAGGACCAGGGAACTGAACCAACTAACCAAAGAAACTGCATGTGCAAGACCCCATGACAAGTCCTGCTACTGGTGCCAGAAGCCCCAGTGGCAGGAACTGTCGAGATCCTGTAACTATTCAGACTCCAAGTGGCCTGGCTGAGGTTTGGGGAGATCAGGCTAGCAAGTGTAGTCTCTTGACAGGCAAAAAGCTGGGATCCCTTAGCCCTAGGCATGAGGATGGAACCTTCTTGGCTGCAGAGTTGTACTAAATGAAAGTACCTCGCAGAGACGGAATGGGTCAGTGTCCAAGAGTGGAGAAGGATCCAGTACAAAGCCTACACCAGTACCAAAATGAAACTCAGTGTTGTCATGTCGATTGCAACTCACAGCAACCCATATAGGGTACCCTATACTGGTGAGGGTAAGGGATGGTGTCATAGTTGGTAGGGGGAGGTGAAGACATAGCCCTACGTTCTGGTTTTAGGTTTACATGTCAGTAAATGCTTTATGGGACCCCTCCTGAAGAATATAGTAATGGTATGGACACGGATGGAAACACAGGCTATGTCATTTCTAGGTCATCCTCTTGAGGTGATACACACGTGTGACCACGTCACAAACTGCCAGGAGGAACTGTTCCATCTGCAATTACTTATCGGAAGCATTGACTGGGCACTGAGTGACATATGATGAGGTGGTCTGTGGTGGCGATCAGGTTCCCTAGCTTTCCCCCTTGAGGAGACATGGGCCTGAAATCTTGAAAGGAATGTGGGACGCTGACTTGCTCTGGCCACTTCCTGCTGTTTGAGGTTATGGTCCTGTCTACCCCTCAGACTTGTGTTCCTCAAGTGCCTAGGAGAGAAAACATGGAGCCGCCTGATCTGCCACCTGTTTGGCAGGTGGGTACAGGCTGCTATCCTTGTAGGACTAGGAGTTTAACTTGGAGTTGTTTTAGCCTGGAGCCAGTCTGTTATCTTAGAAGCTGGATTCAAGCTGTGCTGTATGTTGTCCTGGACCTGGATAGATTTATGAACATAAAAACAACACTGATCCTTGAGATACAGCAAGCACCTCCTTCAGCTGCTGTTAAAAGGTCTAGAGCTCTTCTGCTCTGCAGGGCTACTCCCACGAGAGAGGCCACTTCTTTCTGGAAAAGAAGGGGGGCTTTCCACATCCTCTCCACTCATCTCCCAAAACACGAGCACTTACACTCAGCTACAGCCTTCATTAAAAGTGTAAACAGACGACCTACAGAGTGGGAAATAAGTTTTGGCTACCACACCTCTGATGGACATCTGTCCTCTCTAATCTACAAAATATTGCAAAATAGCAACAAGAAAAAGACAAACAATCCAATTAAAAAATGGGCAAAAGACATAAACAGGTACTTCACTAAAGAAGATGTACAGGATGCTATCAGAAAATGCAAAGCACAGAATGAGGAAAGCAACTACCAAATGGACACGGCAGCAGATGGTTAGAGACAGAATAGAGACGGCACCCAGTCAGAAAGGAGTCACCAACTCAAGGTACCAGAAGATAAGACTTATCCACTGGACGATAAGGACCAGAACTAAGTCAATCACTTGTTTACACATTATGATAAAAATTCAGCACTCTGGACTTGGGATATGCAATCTCCTCCAGAGAGTCCATGTCCATTGGTCTGCTGATGTGCTCTGACCTGATCCTGGACTTGGTCAGCTTCATCCTCAAAGCCTTGGTTTAAGTCATAGTGGCAGTGTTCTGTTGGTGCCAGAGGCCCTCAGGATGTCCCTGCCTGAGCACCTCTGAGACACGGTGCAATCACAGAGTCCCACTCCGGACTCTGCTGACACCTGCAGAGTGAGAGCACAGCCAATCTTCAAATTCATTAGCATGAAACCTGCTTTTAGGGAAGCGGAGGTGATGACACAGTAACGCCAAGACTAACCATGGAGTCCCGGTGCAGTCTGGTCTAAACTTGTGTGTGGTTTTAAATTAATGTAACAAATGCAGCTTTTGGGGGCACTTTGGGTGCTAGTACCTTTCCTTGTCTGTGCCGGAGTTTTAACGAAAATGTAGGTGTTAAGTGTCTTTTTAACCAAGAGATTAAACCAAGTGTAACACTACTGCCAAGCTTCACAGTCACAAATCTCCGCTGTGGTCCCCGATACTTCCCCTGGTGCTCACGACAGTCACTGTCTCCAAAGCAGAAATGGAACCCAAGATAAAATGGAGCCTGAGCCATGGGATCTTCAGAAACCAGTTTTTGTTTTTTCCAAAGCTCAAGATCTCCAAGGATACCCAGAGGCAGCAGCCTGTGTGAGTAACCTCAACTTTCATGAAAGCCAGAATTCACGATTCCAGAAGAATTCTGTCTATCTCTTTCACTGTGTCCTCCTTTGGGTCATAGTCTCACTATGGACCTTTGATAAAAAATCTGCAATAAATGGTAATTCAACACCATCTGGTTGGTAAGCTATCAGTTACCTTACAGTGAAGAACGAAGCAGAATAAAAAACACTCAACAATTATATTACGCCAACTGCCTGAAATAACCAACAAAGCTATGACCCTATGGCCTTGGAATGAGGAAACAAATCTCAGGAAACATGTGTTGATGCATGAGCATTATCAGCACCCAGTTTTCACGTGCCGCAGCAGTAACCGCATTCTCTAAAACCTCCGAATCATGTGACTACAATACAGCAACATTTATCTATAAACCACTCCGTGATAGAATAGGAAATCTAAAGTTACTCTAACTTGTAAAATCATAGCTCAAACTTCAGACACTTTTCTCCTTATGATACTTACAACTCTGCTAGTTTTCCCAATAAGAATTTCTAGTTTGAGAGTTACAAAACTAACCCCTTAGTTCAATAATCGAAGAGAAAGAAAAACTGCTCCTAAGTCTAGAAAATAGGACCTTAAAACATGAGCAGTAAGCCCACAGAAGCCCATGGTATCTGTTCATTTCCTCAGTCACGTGCAGTTACTTCCTGTTCTGCCTGGTCCTACGTCAGCCGTGGTCTTCGAGCCCATCGTTTTCTCTGTACGAGTTTCTAAAATCTCGAGTCCCTGTCCTCTTCACGTGTCCAATTCCCTTTTGGCTGAGATACACTGCTTAACTGTTTTCAGAAAATCAGCAAAGTGGAACCTTACCTGTAGATGAGACAACATAATATGCCCATGATTAATTTATAAAAATAAATACTCCTAAGAGTGAACAGACCTGATGCAAGTTCATTTCAAGGAAAATGCAAAGGCCAAATCAAATCTGTCCAAAAAAACTTTATACAATAATATTTCTAAATATAACCATTAACCAGATTTTTAAACAACTTCAGGTAGCATACACAATCATCCTGAGGCAAATACCACACAGCCAGGATACAGCATGATCATTTATACATCAAGATGGTCAAGTCTCTAAATATCTAAATAGTATAAACATCAATTCATCGGTAAATAATCCGAATTGCCAGTTAGAACACCTGGTGTGATGAGGCTGAGTTAAAAAACAAATTCTAGTCAGGTTAGCAACTAAGAAACAATAATAAAATTATGACAGAATATTATGCACTTGTTAGATAATGTTAGGCTAAATGGAAGGGGAAATTACTACGATACATTTGTAACCCAACGAGAACCGGGCACTGCTCTTGCTATTACCCTGTTCCACATGATTTCTTAAGGAAAGCCCTTTAGCACTTTTTCTTTGTAAAAAGATACTTGGGATTTCCGAAGAAGTTTCTGATGTGTCAGGAGTTTACTATAAGCTATCAAGAAACAATAGAAAAGTTATTTTACTAAAGATCCTAAAGTGGAAAACCTTAACTTTCTCTCCTATTGTTGCAATTCCTGCAGCATGGCATTTGACTCAGAAGTCTTATACTAATAAGATGGCAAATGTTTGCCTTTAAGGGAGATTACACAAAGAATAAATTAAACCTTTCTTCAGAAATCAGAGAAAATTTTGTTATTTTAGTAACAAAACCACAATTCTTCATTTTATATTTTATCTACTATTAAAGTTCTTAAAAACCTCACAAATTAAATCATTCAGCTTTGGTCAGACAAAGGAAACTTCTGGCCATATGAAACAAATATTTTTGAATAAATTTTACAGTGTAGCACTTTAAATAGCAAAGATGAACTTACTCATTAACAGACACACGTATGTGTACACACACACACAAACACACACACACAAGGTCTCACAAACTCATCATATAAAAACTGTTACATGTGATATATGACAAGCAAATCTGCAAACTTAATTGTTCTAAGTGCCACATACCTCACTGCTGAATTATCACTATGGTTACCTTAAAAATACTCCCCTTGGGAAGCTATGAACCAACACCAGCGCCTAGTCCACCCTTCAAAGTAACTTTGGAACTCTTTTACTGGAATGGCTGTCACACACTGTGGCATGGTGGCAAGTTCATGAACCTAAATATGTAGTTGTCTGAGGGGTTTTTAGCCAGCAAACAGGTAATTGTATTGGAGCACCCTCCCTACTCACCTGATCTGGCCCCCATGACTTTCTTTCTTACCCAAAGATACAGGAAATATTGAAAGACATTTTGATGACAATCAGGACATCAAGAGTAACCCAATGACAGCTCTGATGGCCTTTCCAGAAAAAGAGTTCTAAAACTGCTTTGAAGGGTGGACCAGGCTCTGGCATCGATGCAGCGCTTCCCAAGGGAGTACTTTGAAGGTGACCATAGTGATATTCAGCAATGGGTTACAAGGACCAACAACTGAGTCCATGAGGTCATCCCACAAAAGGTGCTACAAATCTCACTGCTGAATATCACTATGGTCAACTCCAAAGTACAGCTGAGGTCTCAGCTGACATCTGGGGTTCCCTTCATGGTCACCAATCTGTCTGCATCAGACTGTGAAAAAGAATTCTTTGAGAAGGCTTGTCTGGGCCACGACAGCAATCTTTACTGGAAAATGAAAGCATTTCATAGTGGGGTAGCAACAGCCTGGATAGCAGTCTTCTAGGTTCTGCCACTAAGTGAGTTTGGGGTTTAGTGCTTATAGGTCATATATGCCCATATATAGCTGGGGACAACCAATCAGCGATGGGGTGTGAAATATTTCCTGTTTTGGCAAGCAGGTCCTTATTCCCTGGCTGCACCCACATGCAGATTTCAAAAGGGTTCTTCCCACAGGGCTTCTGGAATTGGTAGCAAGACTTACTATGTGGTGCCATACTTGGGCAGCTTCCTGCTCCCTTGGTACGATGCCCTGGTCCTGATGGGGGCTCTCTGGTGCTTGCATTGGAAGGGCATACAGCAGTCACCTCTGTCTCATGTGGGCATGCCTCTGAGTTGGGTCTACACAGTCGTCTCTGAAAAACAAGAGACAATTAAAGCAACTCATCCCCAGGTGTGGGTGGCAAAATTAAGTTGATGATCACTCTGGAATGCTCCAAGGTGTGGTTACGCTGGCCCTTCTCATCCCCAAGAGTATTAATTGTTAAAAGGGTTAATTGGGATTGTCAAAACTGTAACTGTGAAAGCTGTCAGTATAAGAGGGTAGATGACGGGCGGAGATGCTCCTTGATTAGTCGAGTCCCTGATCCTAAAATTCCTTCAAGGGTTTCCTATGCTGACACCTGTGAGGCTTAGAGCAAGACAATCAACTTCTCCCAGGTGACACACACCAGAGTTCAGAAAGGATAAAGACTAGGTGACTTTTGGAGAATTTGACGAGATTACAAGGAAATCGCAGGCCACATAAAAGGTTGGTACCTGACTAAGCTCATCCTTTGGACCCTTGGCTCTATTGACGTCCTACGGGAGGGAAAAATTGTCCTCCAAATACGAAAGAACCAGGGCTACAAAAGTCAAAGGGTAGATTCTGTTGTGACTGATTACTTATGGGTGGGGCCTTTCTAATCATCATCTTGTAACCTCCCTACAGTTGACTTGGCACGACTGTGAACCGGGGTGTAATTGTGGCCTACCTGGACCGTGTAATGGGTCAGTTGTGGTCAGTTTTGCCTTAAAAGTGTGTCAACAGCAGAGCACAGGAAGAGGGTGGTACTACCATCAAAAAAGAACAAACAGGATCAGAAAGAGCATCCCACAGGCACAGGATCCCTCTGCTGAGAGGCTCCTGGAAGCAGGACACAGAGAGAAAGACAGAACAGTCTTTAACTCTGAAAACTCTAAGAAGCAATGGCATAAAAAACCCAGCAGCAGGAGACAGCACGGTGGCCTTCCCAGCCCACAAAGATCAAGCTGAGTGCCCGTGGGCACAGACTGAGGGCCTAAAAGAAGTGTGCCAGTCAGTACAGCTTCAGAGAGACTCTCCCGATGGACGAAATGAATCCTGAGTGTTCTTTAGCCTGAATAATAACTGTTACGTCACCAAACACCTGATCACTGTGAATGTGGTCTGTGAGTTCTTTGTGACCCCTGCAGTGAATGACTGAATCTAGCTGTCAAGGCTCGGGAGGGATGACTGTTGTCAGAATTGGTAAGATGGTAGCGAGAAGGGTCATATCTGACTCCGCCTCATAAGACTGAACCAGCCTTGCGATGTTGATCTTGATCCTCCTTACCCTCATGAAGTTGGTGGAGGTCAGACACTGCTCCTGTGTCATTTCCCAATCATTTAAAAGTGACTGCACCAGCGTATTGACAGGGAATGGCCAGGAATACACTCAGAACAGGATGTAGAATAAACAATACTACTGCTGATGTTTGAGAATCCTGGCTGGAACCAGAGACGACCAGAAAGATGTTTACCTGTGTTTTACCAACCATGCAAAGGCATTCAGCTATGTGAATGGTGACAAATTATGCCTAACACCACTAAGAATGAGAATTCCACAACACTTAACTGTGTTCATAAGGAACCTGTAAAAAGACCTAGAGGCAGTCATTCAAACAGAACAATGGGATACCACACGGTATCAGGCCCGGAAAACTACGTGTCTCAGACTTGTACCCTTTCACTAATCTGATCTGTACACTGAGGAAATAATCCAAGACCCTGAGCTATGTGAAGAAGAACACAGCATCAGGTTTGGAGGAAGGCTCATTAACACCCCAAGATACACCCGTGACACAGCCAAGCTGGGGCGAAGAGAAGAGGACTTGAGATACATATTGATGAAGATGAAAGATGACAACCAGAAAAGAGAAGCCCTCACAACTGGACCAGTAAGCAACACTTATGAGAAATGGAGAAAATACTCAAGTTGTCAAGAATTTGCTTGCATCCACAAACAATGTCCAAGGAAGCATCACTCAAGAAATCACAGGATGCACCACACTGATCAAACCTGCTGCAAAAGAATTTCTGTCAAGTGCGAAAAGGAAAGATGTCATTAGGCACTAAGGCATGTCTGACTCAAGTCACACTGTTTACAGTCACCTGATATTCATGGGAAAGCTGCACAATGAATAAGGAAGACCCAAGAATAACTGATGCCTTTGAATTTTGGAGTGGCCCGAGTATACTGCATGCAGCATGGACTGCCAGAGTAACAAAGAAATCTCTCTTGGAAAGAAAACAGTCAAACTGCCTATTAGAAATCTCACACACTTTGGACCTGTAATGAGAACGGGGCAGTTCCTGAAGTAGGATATTATGCTTCTGTCAGAGGGTCAGTGAAAAAGAGGAAGGCCCTGGGCAAGAGGGACACAGTGGCTGCTAAAATAGGACTGGGAGGAGGAGCGTGCTGTTGTGCAAAGGCTTGCTAGGAGCCAGAAGGGATTCGATGGCACATAACAACAACAACAAATGCTGGAAATGACTTTTAAGGAAGACCTCGCTGTCTGGTTGTGCATGTAGAGGACTGAACTCTGACTTCTAGAACTTCCACTGCACTGCGCTTTCCTGTTCCAAAAGATGACTCAGCAGTGTCCACGCATACTGGTCACACAATCCCACAGTGCACTGGGCTTACGAATTGGCAGGTTTTCATTTCCTCCATGTGGACACTGGGAAAGTATTCAGTCTCACACTAGTTACCACAGAGGCAGGTGTGGGCTCTACAGACCTGCAAACACAAACCCAATCAAAACTATTGCCATCAAGTTGATTCTGACTCACAGGAACCCTACAGACAAGAGTAGAGCTGTCCCATAGAGTTTCCAAGAGTCAGCTGGTGGATTCAAACTGCTGACCTTCTGGTGAGCAGCTACGCTCTTAAGCACTTCAGCACCGAGGCCCTGTACGCAAACTAATCTTTAAGAACAAAGTTATTTGAAAACTTGCTGTAATTCTGTGGTAATGAAGAAAATGCTTCACTGATACAGTTAATCAAGTAAAGGATCTTTCAACAACGAGGTCGTATTTGGACACCTCACAGAGGCTCTATTTGTGAAGTTACAACACCCATGTTTACCATGTTTTTGATTAGTCTTGACAAATTGCTGTGAAACGTTACATGACTCCAAAAGATGTACAAATTAAAGATTATCATCAAAATGGGTGTTCAGTTTGCCAACACATCTCAAGTCTTATGTGAAATTTATAATGTACATAATTTTCCCCACTGAGAATAATTTGATGTTTAATCAAAAAATTGAGACAACCCAATCTGTTGCCAATCAGACAATGCCTCTGCATCAAGGCACCACACGTTCCAACAAAGACATCATCACCGTTCATCAGAGCACACGCAGGAATCCATCCCAGTCAATTGCTCACTTAGCACAAGAACTGGGCCCTTCATCAACCACAGCTGAGCCGATTCTGCATCTGGACTTGAACCTTCAACCTTATAGAAATGTTTTAACACAAGAACTGAAGTCCAATGACCATAGACTGCTCTGTATATTTGCTGACTGGGCCCCGTAGCAATTGGAAGTTGACCCTGTTTTGGGCTGAAAAATCCTCTTCAGCAACGAGGCCCATTTCGGGATGAATGGTTTTGGTAACAAACAAAACTGGCACATCTGGAGTGATGAGAATACAATGGAGACTCAAAAACATCCACTACATCCCCCAAAGGCACCATGTGGTGTAGATTTGGGTCCCATGGAATCAGTGGCCCTTATTTTTTTCAAGATGAACCAAGAGAGACTGTGACTGTCACTGGCGAAAGGTATGGGGCTGTCGCTGATTCTTTTTGGCCCCATTTGGTAGGTGCTGCAGTGGCCATTCACCCAAAGTTCCTTCCCACACATAATGCCACCAAACGTACTTCAAAATATTAAAACAAACTGTTCTATTTATACAGCTTGTTCTCTACAAGTTCAGAGATACAACACCTTGTTAGAGGATCCTTTCTTTCCATCAGAAATTAAACAGAGTCCCAAAACAGGCCCAGATTAACTTTGTTGTAAGGTACCTTAGCTCCAGCTTCCCTTAATGACAACCCTCCGTATTCTATAGAATGAAGCACTGCCAAGGCCTGTACTGACCTCATGATCTTTACCATGTTTGTGGCCACTGGGGGAGCCCCTGTGTCAACCCATCTCTTGGGGTCTTTCTCTTTTTCGCTCTCTACCTAACCACAGTATGCACGACGTCCTTCTCCAGGGACTGGCCCCTCTTGCTAATATGTTCTGGGTCCACCAGATCATTATCACCATATTAGCTTCCAAGCTGCCATCACTTCTCCCAGCAGCACCCTACCCAGCCCAGCTTTCAGGTCCTGACTTGCCTTCCAGGCTAAAAGCTGAGGGAAGAGAAAGGTGTGCAGAGTATCTGTAGTCACTCCTTTCCCAAGCCTAAGGGATTCCCGTTGATTCCTGGGCAAAGCCTGAGGTCAGGGAATGTGAGGAGCTCCCTCCCCATACACTGCAGCAGGCTTCCATTTCTAGTAAACTAAAGGTGGGGTGGCTATAACCTCCAAGGTCAGGTGCAGGGTCTGGGGAGGCTGGGACAAGGTAGGGAGGAGATTCCAGGTGGCACCTGCCCACTATATGCCAGCAGCTCTTACAGGATCAGGGTCTTCAGTAATGGCGGAGGCCACAGCCAAAGTAACTAGGTACCAAGCAGGGGCTCAACACCCTCAGTGGCTTCCAAGGAGTCCCCTTGGGGCCTGGTGCAGTGGACAGGACCTGCAGGAGGGCTGGAAGAGGAACATTTACTCCAGGGATCAGGGGCTCAGGTTGGCAGGTGTTAGGGGGAGGGATTTCAGGTCAGAGGAACCAGAGCTCTCTGCCCATTTCTGAACTAGGTTGTTCTGCCCTTTTTGTTGGCAACTTTCAGGAGCTCTCTGGATATTCACTTTGGATACTGAACCCTTATCCCCCAGACAAGTTTCCAAATATCTTCTCCCATTCAGTAGGTTTTGATAGTGTTCTCTAATGCCCAGACATTATGATTTTGTTAAAGTCCACTGTAGACCTATGTTTTCTGTGTTGCTCATTTCTTGGTGTACCTAAGAATCTACCTGTGAATCAGGCACTGAAAACCCTAGGGAGCACAGGTGTCTCTGACACACACAGGGTCACCATGGTCAGAACGTCCTGGATGGTGACTGGTTTCGTTTTTCAGCTTCTCTCTGCTCCGTGTGTCCTCCCTCCCAATGAAGGTAAGTCTGCGTGACTCACTATAATTCCAGGTGGTGTCAGGAGGAGCATATGATGTCATAGCCAAAAAAGCTGTGAATTCTCTCCCTTGTTGTCAGTACCTGGCTCATGGTTTCAGCCCACCATTGTGTATCTGTTAACGTGACACTAGTGTCTGGATGTTGTTGACGTCAACAGTTAAGGAGCAAGGGTCACCTCTGGGTATGAGGTTTATGGAGGAAGCTGGCCAGAGAGGGCATGGACTGTGTGCTAAAGTTAGGATGCCAGAGCAAGCTAAACAGAGTTAGTGGGTTGATGTATTTCCAGAGTAGACCTCAACTGTATTATACCTTTTATCCTTCTCTGTCTCTGATTCCTGTTTTCAGTAGGGGACCACCTGCACTATCATCTCTGTGCTAGAAGAAATTTTTATACCACAACCATTACAGGAAATATAACATGCCACCATCTGGAAGACATTATGTGGACTGAAATCAGACAGATGAAAAAGGACAAGTGCTGCATGAGACCACTACTATAAAGACTTCAGATTTAAGCATAGAAGATAATAACCTTTGATGGTTACAAAGATGGGGAAGGAAGGAAAAGGGTATTCATAGATTAGACAGCAGACAGGAACTAGGTTAGGTAAAGGGAATGACCGGATACAGTGGAAGAGAGGTTAGCACAACTGGATCATACCAAAACCTAAAAGGTTTTCAAAACAAAACCCAATGTTTTGAAGGACAGAGTAGCAGGAACAGCCGCCTGGGGACCACAGTTTCTGGGGATATCCAGGCTAATTAGCACAATTAGGCTGTTTCGAGAAAATGTTCTGCATACCACTTTGGTGACTGGCATCTGCCTCTTAAAAACTACCAAGTGTCCATCTAAGTGGCATCAACTGGAGCCAATCCACCTGGAGCAGTGGTGAACAAAGGACATCAAAGAGAAGAGGAAAACACAAACCCAGCATACAGAAGGGGCCACGTGATCCAGAGACTTCAACAGCACGAGAGAGGAGAACTGGTTGGTGCCTGGCCACCACCAGTGGCTGCCCTCACAGGGAATACAAGGTAAAATCCCAGATGTAGCAGAAGAAAGGTGGGTGTGCAAACAAGAAGACTACTAAAAGACCACATGCTATCGAAAACTAGTCCACATCTGATGGTCCGTCACACAGGCGGTCCCCTAAAGATACTCTGTTAGCTCAGAGCCAAAAAGAGGACCAAAGACAACTCTTCAGACAGATTGGACTGTAAGACACAGTGTGATGCTGGCAAAGAGGATGCTTCTTGGCTTAAACATACACACAAGGCTGGCTGAGCAGTTCCTTTCCAGAGGTGACAGGGGAGGGTGGAGGGGGACAGGAGATGGTTGAATGGATATGGGAAATACAGGCTGGAAAGAAAGAGTGTGCTGTCACAGGGCAGGGGGCGGCGAGAGCAGTTAAGGTTACCCAGTAATGTGTGTTTGGGGTTTTACATGGCAAACTGATTTGGATTGTATACTTTTACTTACAGGACAATAAGAGATTTAAAAAGACAGACAGAGTCAATTCCAAAGCAGAGAGATCTTACCAGCAATAAGAAAGAACAGCCAGGAGCAGAGAACCATCCTCAGGACCTGTAGTCCCAGCACTAAGGATCCCCTGGAAACAGGAGACAGAAAGATCAGGAAGTTTGGGCAGAGAAACAACAGGAGACCGTTGCGGGCTCTCCGGCCCAGAGAGGAAGAAAGCTTGCTGGTGGAGTGGGGTGCCTCTGGTAATTATCAGCACCTAAGTACTATGTGGGATGCAATGAATTACTGAAACCAGAAGAGGAAATACAGAATGCCATGGAGGGTCAGCTGGTATTAGAACGGGCCAAGATGGACGAGAGAAGAGAAATTTGAATTCCGCCTCGCAGTCATCTTCTAAGCCACTAACATCTATTTGATCACATCTATTAATTTCCTGATCCACAACTAATCTCCGTATCCAGACCTTCTCACATTCTTCCTGGCTTTCTTCCTAACATGCTCCCACCTGATGTCCTTCACTCACTGCTGACGTTTCCAAAAATCTATCCAGAGCCCAGGAACTGGAGTGTTCTAATTTTAAATCTCAGATACACTCTGCCCTATCTCTGCTGAATACCCAACAGTGCCTGTCTACTGGCCTTCAAAAAACCCAGAGTAGTCAGCACAGTTCTAAAGGACCTGCTACCATGGCCTCCTGCAACGAGGCTCACGCCACCCCCAAATCCCAATCTGTGGTTTCTTTTCGCTGCTTCAGTCATCTCTGACTTTCATTAAGAAATGCAAGATACTGAGAGCTCTGCTCCCTCAGGGATTTACACACTAATGTTTCCCAAATGATTCTTTCCACCCTGATCCATCTCAGATGTCATCAGCCCTACTCAACCATGTATGGACCCAAATGTAACTAATTTTTTGAATTTTTCCTTAAATAATTCGCAATCTGTCCTGACTGTCTGGATGGGTCCTTTTAGTAAAGCTGTTAGATGTCCCCAGTTTTTCATTATTTATTTAGAACTGTCTTCCATGTCAGACAGTAAACCTTTGGGCAGACTCTCTATGTACTATTTTCTTGTTCTTTCTGGCCTGTGACACTGATCGTTGAGGACACACGCAGATTATCACCTGTTGTATGTAATCTTGGGAAATCCTGGTGGCGAAGTGGTTCAGTGCTTCATCAACTAACCTAAAGGTTGGCAGGTCAAACCCACCAGGTGCTCCCTGGAAACTCTATGGAGCAGTTCTACCCTGTTCTATAGGGTCACTCTGAGGCAGAATCGACTCCATGGCAATGAGTTTAGGTTTTTGGGGTTTACACTCTTGAGCAGTACTATCCAAATGAAATTCTCATTGAAGGCACACAGGTTTTACTTCTGAACAGTGCAAGAAGCTAGACACTTGCCCTATGTGGCTACCAAACACTTAAAATATGACTAGTTCGATGGCACTTGGCTTGGCTAGTGTAACTAAGGAACTCCATTTGTTCTTCTGAATCAGAAAGGGTGTGCAAGTTGCCATCATCACAACGTGGAACTTGAGAGCTTGGTTCTTGTAAGCCTGTCACATAGGATATAGAGCTTGTAAAGAGAACACGCAGTCCAACTGGGTTGTGCTGACATTATGAAGGTCTACCTCAACTGGCAGGAGGGGCACTATCAGAAAAGGTGACATCTGAAGTGAGACCATCAGATGTCTGAGGTTACAATGTTTTCTTCAATCAGAGGAAATACTTAGTGCAAAGCGTGAAAGGCAAAGAAAATCTTCACCTCAATAAAAGGTCTTAAAAAGTGCACTGTGCCTCATGACATGGGGCCTCTGAATCTCATCCAAAACAGTTCTTCTACCAGCATTTTACCAGGCATTTGTTTCCTTCACAGAGATAGATACTTTAAGGAGGAAAGAGCCTCTTTTCTTCCCAAGATGCCAGTTGGACTGCAGATATTATTTAGAGGAGGAACAGTCAGCTAATACTCCACAAGACACTTTCTGGATCCAGTCTCAAGGTGTTCTTAGGGTGGGGTAGAGCCACAGAGAGACGAAGGGGGATGCTGCTCCCAAAACACCTAAAATGTGGAAGCAACTTTAGAATTTGGTAATGCTTAGACCCTGAGAGACTTTTAGTGTGCCTAACAGGAAAAGTCTAGATTCTCAAAGACAAAGCTGAGGAGGCTCCAAAGGAAGTCAGGACGGCCACACATCAATGTTCTCTCAGTTGTAGAGACCACACAGGATGCCAGCAAGAGAACGTTGCTAGAAAGATGCATGTTAAATGTGCTTCTGGTGAGGCTTTAAAAGAAAATGACAAACACAGCATTGGTCAGTGGAACAAAGGAGATGCTTTTTACACATGAAGAACTCGTCTGAATTACCTTCACATGTTCGGTGGCAGGCAGAATTTTAAGGGTTGCCTTCCCGTAATTAGCTGTGGAGATTTCTCAGGAAGATCTTAAAGGTGCAGCACGGGATCTCCCTGCCACTTAGAGTGAAAAAGCGAGAAGAAAGAAATGGACTTAAAAATGAACTATGCAAAATTAAAACAAAACTTAAAGATATGGAAACTTCTGCTATACAAAGGACATGTATTCTAGAATTTTCACCAAGCATATGGCTGTACAATCTTTTGTAAAAGAGATTAAGCCGGTGACTGATGACTAACCAACTACCAGAGCAGAAATTCCATCAGCTAAGGCAGAAGGGGACAGAGAAGGAACAAACGGAAGCAACACTGTCTGCTTCTTTGAGTTCCATAGGCAGGGAACTGGTCAAAGGAGTTACAACCTTTGACTTTCAAGAAAAGCACAGGGCCATGCTTGGAGCATTCCAAACATCAGCAGACATGCTGGAAGGAGCACGGGAAACAGGCAGGGCTGTCTCAGCTTCAAAGTATGGAGTTGCAGCCTCTGTTTTAGTTATCTAGTGCTGCTTTAATGAAAATACCACAAGCACATGGCTTTAAAATGAAATTTTTTTTAGATTTTTATTATGATTAAGTATACAATCCAAATCAATTTTGCACACCCATCTCTGTACAATTGTCTGCTCTGCCTACCCTGTGACAGCACACTCCTCCTTCTCACTCTTTACTACTAGTATTCTCCCAGTGAACACCTGTCCCCTCCTCTCCACCTTTTCCTCTCTCCTCTACAAAGAAATCGGCAGTGCAGCCTTCTAGAAATGGGTAACACCATAAAGTGCACACACCACGTGCTCACTCTGTGTCCCCAAATCCAGTCCATTCTTAATCCGAAGTGTTGACCTCAGTGCTGGTCTCAGGTCTGAGGCAGCAGCAAGTCTAGGGACCATGTTCCCAGGGGACCCTCCAGGTTTTCAGACCATCTCTTTTGGTCTTTTAGTAGAGTTCTTCACCTGCACACCTCTTTTTCTCTTTTATGTCAGGGACTCTATATCGTGTTTCCTATCAAGAAAAATTTTATTGGTCACATCCAGTAAGTTAAAAGATCAAATTCATGGTGACAGCTCCTGGGGGAGGCTTTCTCTGCAGGCACTGGAGGAAGCTCCTCGTCCTCAACGTCCCCCTGGACTGGAGGCTTCTGAGGCACAGGGACCCTGGGCTTTTCCAAAGGATGTGCTCAGCTCCTGCCACTGCTTTTTTGTTGTATGAGGTCCCCAAAGGTTAGCCTGCCTCCCTCCCCGTTATATTCCAAGAGGCCACACGAAGCCACAAGACAATCCCACACGTTAAGTCCTGCCCCACCAACTCAACTGCAGCCCATCCACTCTCATTAACATCAGAGAGGCAGGATTTACAACACGAAGGACATTACACAATACCAGGAATCATGGCCTAGCTAGGTGGCTACACAGATTTTGGGGGGAACACAATTCAATCCATGACAGCCTCCTAGGTTTTAAAGAGTCAGATCTTCATCCACTCAGTTCTGGGGGATGGGATCCCTGCCCAAAGCTGAGGGGACAAGGCTGCCATGCCCAGATGGCCTACTCAAGCTCAAGGCATGAAGCTGCCACCGACACGGACCAGGAGAATGGGGTCTGTCAAACCAAGGGGCTTCAGGTGCCATCCTAGTGGATCTGGAAGGTACACCTGAATCCCAGAGCCTAGGGCCCTCTACCCAGAATCCAGAGAGCATGGCACACACCCGGAGTCCACAGGACAGGGATAATGTCCAGACGGTACCAAACAGCACAGGGTAACTTTGTAGCCTTGACAGCTAACGTAAATTGTTCTGATGGATTCTGGACTTGCTTAGTGCCCACTATCCTTTCTTTTCCTTCAATTTCTCCCATTTGGAAGGGAAATGTCTATCTGTTGCACCACTTCAGAAACAATCTTACAGATTTCATAGGCCTACAGATGCAGAATTTGGCCCCTGATAAAATATTCCTAAAGTCTCAATTATGTTTGATACAGATGATTCAGAAGATGCGATTCCAGTCTCGGAATTGATTTCAGACGACTCGGATCACGTGATGGTGTGATTGTGTTTTGCACATTCCCAGGACATGAAATTGGAGACCAACATGTGGAAACAAACCCTGGCGGCCTAGCGATTAAGCGCTAGGGCTGCTAACCAAACACTGAGCAGTTGAAATGCACCAGGCACTCCTCAGAAGCTCTACAGGTCAGTTCTACTCTGTCCTATAGGGTCACTGTGTGTTGGAAATGACTCCACGGTAGAGGTTGTTGTTGTAAAGGGTGGAATCTGATGGACTGAACTGTGTTGCCCCCAAATCTGTGTTGTCAATCCTGGCCTCTACGCTATGGTTATGAGCCTATCTGTGAATCGGTGGCCTTATTTACATGAATGATGTAGGATTAGTGTAGGGCATTATCGTGAGTCAATCTTTTTTGAGATATTAAAGGGATTAAATGAGTCAGTCAGAAATCAGAAATGCAAAAACGGAGGCACCAAGCCACATGAAGATCACCGAAGGACAGAATCTCAAAGAAACAAAGACCACAGCTTGCAGATACACAGCCTTCTCCTAGAGCACCCATCAAAATTCAGACTTTGAGCCTCCTAAATAGTAAGAAAATAAACATGTTTGTCAAGCAACCCACTTGTGCTCTGTCTGTCACAGCAGCTCTAGAGAACTGAAGAACTAGTGGCACAGTGGGTAAGGGCTCAGCTGCTAATATAAAGTCAGCAGTTCAAATTCACCAGCAGCTCCTTGGTAACCCTACAGGGCAGTTCTACTCTGTCCTACAGAGTCCCTACGAGGTGGTAGCTACTAAAGGGCACTCAACAATGACAAGCAACTAAATACTTTTGTAGCCAGGTTCACAGGAGTACTATTCAGAAGGGCCGAACAGTGGAAATAACTCAAATTCCCATCCGCAGATGCATGGATAACTAATAAGTCCATATAATGGAGTACTATTCAGTCATAAAAAGAAATGAAGTTTTCAAATATGAACCTTGAAAATACTAAATGAAATGAGTCAGACACAAAAGGACAGATATTCTATGACCTTACTTGCATGAAACACCTAGAATAGGCAAGTGTATAGAGACTGAAGTTTATTAGTGGACAAACCAAACCCACTGCCATTGAGTCAGGTCTGATTCATAGCGACCCTGTAGATCAGAGCACAACTGCCCCCTAGAGTTTCCAAGGAGCTCCTGGTGGATGTGATCTGCTGACCTCTTGGTTAGCAGATGTAGCACATAACGCCACCAGGGTTTCTTTATTAGTAGTTACCAGGGACTAAATGGAGGGAGGAAGGGGAGTTACAGCTGCAGCAGAAATGCTGATGGTGATGGAAAAGTCTGGACATTGGTAGTGGTGATGGTTGTACACACAGCCAGAGTTAATGTTACTAAATAGGGAAAAAAACTTTAAAAGGAAAAAGATATAACATATTTTACCAAACACACACAAATGCAAATTAGAGTGACATCAACATTAAGACACGATCAAATAAATAAATAAAGCAACTTAGTGTCTTAGACTCAGTGTGTTAAGTAAAATGAGGGGAATTTAGTACCATGGCAACAAAGAGATGAAAGTGGGTATTTCCAAACTTTCATGCCCACCTTAGGCTGTACTCACCTGTGAGAAACTACAGCGTGCACATGCACTCCACAGGGTCATCAAATCTCGGTCACCTTCTTAATGTGGAAAAAGAACTACTTCTAGGATTAAAAAAATAAAAAGGAAAACCTGAGAGTTGTAATTTTACACAGGTTAAAACAAAAAAGAGATTACGTTAACGGCATTTGAGTTAGCAATCATTTCACAAACTTGACACTTAAGACACTTCACCATTTGGAAATAAAATATACAGTTGCTCCTGGACCTTCTGGTGTTAGTTGCCCTGGAGTGGATTTCAACTGATGGTCACTACATGTGTGCAGAGGACAACTTCTCCACATGGTTTTCAAGGCTGGGACCTTTGGTAACAGATCACCAGGCTTCTTTTCCAAGACATAGCTCAGTGGGTTTGAAGTCACAACCTTTCAGCTAGTAATCTTAACCATTTGCGCCTTCCAGGGACTCCCTCTTTGGCTCTTCATGGTCTGTATTTTCTCCTATTTTCTTACACTTACATTCCATAGATTGGAGAAATGTGTTTAGGACCTTCATTCTACATTATACCTATTTTCAAGGGAAACATATTCTCTAGACATACTACAGATGCCACACACTCTTTACTCAATTTAAGTGTTCCTTCTTTATGTTCAAGGTTCTAAATTACAATTCTCTAGAAGTTGCACATTTCCTATTTATTTAAGGAAGGGCCGTGTAAAATAATTATTACAAATGATGAGGTACCATTTGCAATGCTGCAGTGTGCCTGCCAAAAGAATCAGCAAATCTGTCTCAAAAGAAGTAAACCTGAATGCTCCCTAGAAGCAAAGATGACAAGACTGTATCTCACATAGTTTGGCCATGTTATCATGAGGGATCAGTCCCTGCAGAAGACCAGCATGCTTGGTAAACTACAGAGATGGTTTGATACAGCAGCTATAATGGATGCAAGCATAAAAAAATGACTTTATAAAGCCACAGGCCAGTCAACACTTTGTCCTATTGTACATGGGGTCACTAGGAGACAGTAATCTAATAATGTGTGGCTGACCCTCGAGGATCTACTCAAGTATTGTGATTTTTTCTGCAGCTGAATCACTGACCTTTCAATTAGCAGCCAAGTGCATCACCATAGCACACCACCAACAGCCCTCTTTATAACATATGCCTCCCATTTGGCTCTCATTGTTATATTCACTATAATAAAACTGGCAATATGAATGACTTTAGCTCCAAGAAGCCTTCAACCTAATAGCAAAAACTGTGGCTGAATCACCAGGATCTAAGCTCGCTCAGATCCTGTCTCAGCTAACCACTAAATTCTCTGACAATCACTGGGTGTTTGATCTTGATAAATCCCTCATCAGCCACATTACACTGTATCTGCAGACCACGTAGGAATGGCCATGTCGTTTGTCACATAATCATGATGAAAATGTCTGCTTCATAGACACAGAAATTCCAGGAAACATGCCTGTTATCTGCCTCCTGAATTTGGGATAAATTTGAGATCGATATGGGGAACGATGTAGCAGTTAGCTTCTGGAAAGATTACAGCCTTGGAAACCCTATGAGGCAGGCTACTGTCCTACAGGGTTGGTACGAATCAGACTTCAGGGAAATTTTTTTTTTTTAAAACGTTTCGAAATCTACCTACTAATTTTCAGCTCATGGTTTAAATTCATATCTTAAACACCTATAACCATTGAAAGAAAGGATATAAACAAACCTCATCATAATCTTATTTTCTGTATGAACAGCAACACTCAAAGTGCTACAGCGCACTACACAGGGTGAGCGGAAGACATGCAGAGTCCGGCCACCTGCCCCGAGCTTCCTGACTGCGTTTTTCAACAAACGTACAGGTGAAGTTGATTCTGCTGACCCAAGAAACCACTTTTACTGAGCTACAGTCCCATGATTTTACCCATTATTGCACCCAGAGACACTGCGCCAACCACCTACTACGCATCCAGCCTGCGGTAGTGAATAAAGCGGGTGTGCTCAGTGGCCTGGGAGCGACGAGGCGGCCGTTGAAGAAGGTCGTTGGAGTGAGCTCCCCCCATAGAACACCCACCCCCCAGGAACGTTTTCCCCTGTGCACAGACCGGCTACAGTACGGCCCGTGGCTCTCGAAGGGCAGAGAAGCCAGGAAGGTGTAAGACAGCGGGAGCACAGCCTCCAGGTCACTGGGCTGTACTTGCTGCTGGACCAAGCAACACACACACAAACTTAAAACCACCCTCACACAGGAGCTGTCGCGAGACCCAGCATGGCTGCCAGCCCAGAGACTAGCCCTTCCGCTTCCGGTTTTGGCAACCCTTTCTTGCAACGTCAGAGCTCGGACGTGGACCCAGAGGGCTCCACCTAGTGGCCGTGGAGTTCAGTGCCTTTCCCTTGGACTAAGGATCCGTCTGCTGGCTTGACTGCCTCTGTAAACAAAGCCTGCGTTTTCTGAAATGCCTAAAACTTAAAGACAGTAGAGAAGGCACAGATTTCTAATACTTGGGGAGCAAAGGAAGATGTATTTGCATACCTCTCTGTTTGAAAGTTAATACCTACCCCTCATATGTATTTGTCAGTCTTTAAAATTGTTCTAAGTGCCTCCTTTGGCTTCTCTTTCAGTGTTTGTCTTCTCTTGCATACCAGGTGTCTTTCCTTACAAATAGGCCACCGACTCTGCAAACCCAGTCTGAACGCTGCAAGAGCTGAAGACAATTGAGAGGGGTGATTTCCAGGGTAAGAGGCAGGTAAGCACTGTTCTTTCTGATGGTAAAAGGTGAAATCCTTTTGAAAATGACTATTACAACCAATTTTTCCTTTTTTCTCAAGTACACACATGTATAAGAAGTTCATAATGTGTACTCACCTGAAGTGGTCAATGCCTCAGTTTGGGGATTTGCATATATAGTTACATAACCTCGTCAAACATCAAGGGCCCATTTTATGGGAACTTGCATAAAATGGGAATTCTAGAACAATTGTGCTCTTAAGGAATCTGTATATGGATCAAGACAGTCGTGCAATCAGAATAAGGGGACACTGCATGGTTCAATGTCGGGAAAGATGTACGTCAGAGTTGTATCACTTCATCGTAACTTTTTAATGTATATGTCCAGCAAATAATTTGAGAAGCTGGTTTCAACAAAGAAGAACAAGGCTTCAGGACTGGACAATGACTCACTAACCTTCATTACACAGGCAACCACCTTACTTGCTAAAAGGAAGAAGACTTGAAATACTCACTGATGAAGAACAAGGACCACAGCCTTCAGGATGGATTGCACCTGGTCACAGATTGACTGTGTTCCCTCAACAATCTGTGGCAGTTTGGCTGTGCCATAATTCCTGGTATTGTGTGATCTGCCTCCGTGTTCCTGCCTCTATGATATTCATAAGGGTGGATGGGGAGCAGCTGTGTTAGCAGAGCAAGACTCAATGTGTAAGTTGGTTTTGTGCCTTGTGGTGCTCTCTTGAGATATAAAGGAAAAAATCTAGCAGAGAGAATTGGGAACCTCACACCATCAAGAAAGCAGCACAGGGAGAAGAGTGCATCCTTCAGACCTGAGGTTCCTGCACAAAGATGCTCCCCACCAACCAAAGACTGATACAACACAAGAACTTTACTTGAGAGCCGACACAGGCGAAGTCCTTTCCCTGAATGTGGCCTTGTAACTGACTGGACTGTGTAAGAATGAACTTTTCTCTTTTAAAGCCATCCACTGTGTGGTATCTGTGTTAGGAAAGCACTAGCTGACTAAAACACCAACATCAAGAAAACAAAAATCCTCTCAACTGGACCAGTAAGCAACATTGTGATAAATGGAGAAAGCACTGAGGTTGTCACAGATTTCATTGTATCTTAGCTTTTTCTTCTTCTTTCCCAAGTTCCACAGCTTGGTTGTGGACTCAGGAATGTTAACAAGAGGCCAAACCTTTGCCTTTAAGGGAGAGTATATACATAAAGAATAAATTAAACCTTTACTCAGAAATCAGAAAAAAATTTGTTATTTTAAAAAGGAAAACCCAGTGTTTTGTTTTATATGCTATCTAATATTAAAGCTCTTCAAAATCTCATGAATTGACAAACTTTTGTCTGACAAAGGAAACTTCAGACCAGATCAAATAAATATTTTTCAATAAATCGGTACCCCTTTAAATTGCAAAAATGAACTCACCCATCAACCGACAGAAAAACGACATGGAGAGCAAAAGTTTATCAAGTGAAATTATGACAAATATCTATTAATTTAATACCAGTAACTTACCTAAAAACTTTTAGAGCTTATCTTAAGCCTGTAATTGAAACAAAGTTTGTCTCAACAGTCCAGGTTTGCACTCAACTTTTCCTAGGTGCCATATTTTGCCCAGTCTAGGTTCTACCAGCAGGCTTTGGAAATCACAGTCTCTCTGGTCAGCTGACCAATTCTCTTCCTAGGGTTGAAACATTTTTACAGGCCACTTCAGATGTGTCTTGAGCTTCCCCTGCAACAGAGAGAACTTGTTTACAGTTCTTTCACAATTGGGATTCACCCAGTTTCAGATAATTATAATCCAGTGCTGTTGAATCAATCCTGACTCACAGAGCAGAACTGCTCCATAGAGTTTCCAAGGAGCACCTCGTGGATTAGAACTGCCCGTCTCCTGGTTAGCAGGGTTGCACTAAACCACTATGCCACTAGAATTTCCTCAGATAATTATAGACAGTAGCAATTCTTGTTCGTATTTGTCTTAACAATGTCTCCAGCTATTTGGAAAGGGTCTTTCAGAAGCTGTTCTGGAGCTATACCACTTCAGAGGCTGGAGAACAGGGAGGGGTGATCTTGCCCTGCCCTCATTTCTCTGACTCATAAAAGATACATGCTTCAGTTGATCCAGGAGTCTTGAAGGGCAAAATATAATTTATTTCCTTTTCACTCTTATGGAACTATTACTTTAAGACAAACATACCTTTTATCTTGTCTAGGACCTTCAACCAAGGTCTGTAAGTTGGTCTTTGCAGTTCAGTCACAGTTATTTTCTTGATCTACTCAAAATTTTGCTTTCTTAGCCACCTCAATAGGAAACCCTGGTGGCGTAGTGGGTTAAGTGCAGCATCTGCTAACCAAAAGGTCACCAGTTCAAATCCACCAGGCTCTTCCTGGAAACTCTATGAGGCACTTTTACTCAGACCTCTAGGGTCACTAGCAGTTGGACCTGACTCGACAGCAGTGGGTTTTTATCCACCTCAATTAGCGTAGCCAAGATCCTTCCCCACCCTGATTAGGAGAATTTGGGCATGACAGATTTCTTCGACATGCGGAACCAGCTGTAAGTCTCCAAGAATCTGAACCAGAAATATCCTAAAATCAGACCAGGTCAGGGGAGGACTCTGCTACAAGTAAAGGCTGTACTGGCCATGACTCAACAGGACAGGGAAGTCTGAATAAGACATGTAAGGCAAAGAGACTTAAGAAACACTTAACAAAAATATTTCTTCACAAAAACAGGGACAGTGTACATGATAAAAGGAAAAATGAAACCACATCCAGGGTTAAATTAGCCAAAGTTGCAACCCAAGGTCAAACTTTTGAAGTTTTCCACACACAACAAACACTCTGCCTACCTGACTAACACAGTCTTTCAAAACTTTTCACAGAAAATTACAAACCAGGGTCTCTGCAACTGAATACAAACTTGACCAAAATACTGAGTGGCTGCAAAACAGGTTTCTGGACAGAAGGCCAGTATGAAAAGTACAACTGGTCAGGCAGAAAAAGTTTAAAAGAAGTCCCCTGGCTCTAGCCAAGGGCCCAGGAGGTGGAGGGATGACTCATACAATCAGAAACTAAGGGCGGGTCACAGTGAATGGGGGAGGAGGGAGTCCCCACTAAGTGCAGAAGAATGAGAGGAGTCAGTCTTGGCAGCTGCTTATTTCTCCACTGTGGGCAAGTGAACATCTCCAGGACAGACACAAAGGGTGTCAATCAGAGGACAGAGATGAGAGAAAAGGAATGGTCCAAGAAGACAGAGTACCAGCAGATTCCTTTCTCCAGGATGAGGGCAACAGTGGCCAAGAATGGAGTGCGGTGAGGGGGGTCTGACCCTACCCACAAGGCTTTATGGATGTCTCCTGCCTGTTACCAAAAGTCTAGGCCTTCCAGGACTTTTCCCTAGGACTTACTGCCAAATTCAAACTCAAAGACAAAGTGGGCCAAGACAATTGAGAGTTATCAGTCCCCAGCCCTCTATTCAAAAAGAGAGGCCACAAACCCTACACATGCATTCAGGACTCTCTAAAGAGAGGGGGAATAGTTGTACTGTGGATGAAGAAGAGAGAGACAAGTTTAAAAAGGAAAGAATAAAGATTTTTTTGTTCCTTTACCTGTGCAGAACCTGGAGTAGTCACACATCTTTGGACAAGGCTTGGAGTCACAATTGTCTGGTATCTGCTTGTCTGGTCCTTTCAGTGAGCAGCTTGTCCATATTCACCCTTCAGGTTCAGGGGTCTTTCATTGTGGACACAGGAAAGCTTAAATATGATAAATCTGGAGATACTCAGATCCAGAACGGGAGTTCATAATTATGAAGAAAAATGCTCAGACTAAACTTGAGGCCAGATGGAGCCATCCAAAGGTTATCAACCAGACAGGAACCACATGGACATAGATGAAGTACAGAAACCCTGAGGGCATACCGGTTAAGTGTTGTCGGCTAACCAAAAGATCAGCAGTTCAAATCCACTAGGCACTCCTTACAAACTCCATGGGACAGTTGGATTCTCTCTTACAGGGTGCCTATGAGTTGGAATAGACTTGACAGCAATGGGATTGGTTTTTTTTTTCTTTGTCTAGACCATGTAGGAGGGTACTGCAGCCATCCTAGTGAGAGATGTTGGTGGCCTGCATGAAGACTGAGGGAATGCACACGCACTGAATGCAAGGACCTATGAAATATTCAGGAGGCAGAAGAGATAGCCTGTGGTGATGATGGATACTGGAGATGACAAATAAGATGCACCAAGGTTGGCACATCAGGCTCTGCATTTGGTGACAGGGGAACGAGCAGTTTCAGGATGATGAGGACTTCAGGGTGGCCATGTTGGGGCCAAGCAGTCTAAGTAATGTCCCAGGAGCAGGGTGGGCAAGGGGTATGGATTTGGACACCCAAGTTGGTCAGCAGAATCCACACAAATGGATGAGTTCACTCAGCAAATTAAGAACAATACAGGAAGAGTCTGATACAAATAATGGTAGAGAAACGATTTCATTATCAATGACAGCCTGAGGCCTTTCTTACTTGTGGGCTTGGCTGTGAGGACAGGTGACAGAGAGGATGCTGGGAAGGACATGGAAGTGACAGCTTCTGCAGAAGAAACACCAGAATGGAAATCTAAGGAGAATGCTCTCTAAGAATATGCCAATGGCTAGTAGGGATGACGTACTGTCTTAGCCATGTGGTGCTGCTCCAACAGAAATATTACAAGTAGATGAGTTTTCAAAGGGAAATTTTATTCTGCCAGTATACAGTAGACTACAAGTCCAAATTCATATCCAGGAGAAGGCTTTCACTGTTGGCTCTGCAACGAGGTCTATGCCTTCACTTTTCCCCTGGTTGTGGAGCATCTAAAGCACAGGGACCCGAGGTCCTTCTCCAAGGACGTGCTCTGCTCCTGATACTCCTTCTTGTTGTTATGAGGTCCCCAAATCTCTCTGCAGGCTTCTTTCTTTCATATCTCAAGGGACTGCCTCAAGGCAGAACACAATCATACACACTGAGTCCTGTCCCACCAACACAACTGTCACCAATCCTCCCTCGTGAACATCACAGAGGCAAGGTTTATAGCATATAGGAACATCACACAGTATCAGGAATCATGGTCTAGCCAAACTGCTACACACATCTTTGGGAGGACACAACACAAACCACGACAGGTACTAAGGACGGAAATGTACAGTTCTCTGTGACACCCGGAAACAGCATCAGGCTCAAGCAGGGGGGCAAAGAAGAGACTGTCATTATCCCCAACTGGAGCCACAATCTGCGCATGTCTACTGTAGGACCTTTTCATTTTCTGACAGTAAGTACTGGTGGGGGAGGGACTGGCAGGTCCAGGAGCTCCTATTGTTCAGGAGATGTGGAGTGGCACCCCATTACAGGGTCTGCAGTGCTCACTGGACCTGGCCAGATTCATTACCCTAAAAACAACACTGTTCCTCCAAGATATAGGACGCTGTTGCCCTCAGCTGCTGTTAAAAGATCAAGGACATCAAACTGGGACACTACCACCTGCTAAGACTGTCAGCAAGGGGACATGGATCAGAGGCAAGTTCTCCCAGCACATCATCATGGGCAAAGACGTAGACGAGAAGTGTCAAAGAGAGCCCACAGACATCGTCCAACCTCCTGACACTAGACCTAGAGATAAAAATCATCAAGGATCACCATAATCCAAATATTTTAATGCTGTTGCAAGTCATAGAGGATAACCTCATCTTTGGTATAGTGATGGAATATGTACCTGGAGGTGACTTGTGTGATCAGTCAGAGACTCATGGCTTCATGAATGAAAAAGTGTCCCTGATGAAATTTTGTTAATCAGTGAAGGCCCTACAGGTGTGCCACAACAAGTATATTGCACACACAGATAACAAGCCAGAAAATGTGCTCTTGGATGACAGAAAGAACATCAAACTTGCTGACTTTGATTTTGGAAACTGAATTCACCAAGGAGAGCAGGCTGAACACTTGATCCGTTATTATGCCCCAGAACTGCTACCTGGAGAAAATTGCCAGGGACACCCTCGTGGGTGTGTGGAGCCTGGGAGTCACTCCGTATTTCATGGCGAGTGGATCTCTGCCTTTTCATAGAGATGCCTTAAGTGAGCTATGCAAGTAGGTACTGGACGAAGAATACAATATTCCTTTCCACATGTCTATGTCACGTGAACACTCACTGAGTCAAATACTCACTTCTCGCCCACTAGCTCCATTTTAACTGTACCACAAGGGTAGCTCTTATCCCAAAGCCCATTAGTCTCTCACACCACATTGAACATGTCGCAGAGTCACTTAATGTTTTCTGATGAGGAGAAAAATCTATGTGGAAACTACCACCTCCTAAGAACCATCGGCAAGGGGACATCTGCCACAGTCAATTTACCCCGACACATCAACACTGCCAAGAGGTAGCCAAGAAAGGAGCTGAGAAGAGCCAACGGACATCCTCCAAACTCCAAACACTAGACACAGAGATAAAAATCTTAAAGGATCTCCATCCTTCAAGAATTTTAATAGTGTTTCTAGCCATAGAGAATAACTACATCTTCAGTATAGTGACAGAGTACGTAACTACAGGCGTCTTGTGTGATCATCTGGAGGCTCATAGCTCCATGAGCCAAAAAGAGGCCCCCCAAATATTCAACCAATTAGAGTTGGCCTTGCAGGTTTGTTACAACAACTGTGTTATACACAGGGCTATCGAACCACAATGTGTGCTTTTGGATGAGAGAAGGAACATCAAACTTGCTAACATTGATTTGAGAACTGAATTCGCCAATGGGAGTGACCTGAATGTTTTCTGCGGCAGTTCCCATTACAGCACCTAGAATTCCTACAAGGTGAAAAGTACCACGGACCCCCTTAGATGTGTGGAGCCTGGAAATCACTGTGTACTTCAAGATAAGTGGATCTCTGCCTCTGCATGATGACATCATGGAGAAACAATATGACATTCCGTTTCATATGTCTACAACATGTGAATATATGCTAAGCCAAATACTCACCGGAGACACAAGAAAGACGGCCATATCAGAAGACATGCTAGAACTTCCATATGTGAATATGGATAATGAAGAAAAACCAAAGAGGTATGTGCAGCCGCTCCGAGACTATGAGGACCCCAGATGAACTGAGGCCAAAGTAAACACAGCTGAAAGGCAGAACGAGTTTCTTGACTCACTGTTGAATCAAAAATACAGTGATGTGAAGGACACCCATCTGATCCTACGTTACGACCTATCTGACATGGAGAGTCATGCCAGAACTGTGGAAACCCAGGGTGCAGCACATTGCACTGATAGCCACACACGTTCTTCAAGCCATGAGCTACATCCTACCATCCATGCTAAACTCAAATGATGTAGGTATGTAGGTACGCCACACCTGCCATTCCCACCTATGACTACTGTTTCTATAACGTTTTCAACACTCTAGCTGATAAAAGGAAGGGGGCTTCCATCATATGTGCTTCTGCCTGTCTCCCTTGTAACTTCCTCCCTGCCCCAACAACCGAGGATAGCCTGGCAGAGCTCAACCAAACCTTTGGGCTACGTTCTAAGGCTAGAAAAAGTGCGCTATTGGAACCCAGTAGATTCCCCACCTGTGTTTCCATGGCTACCACCTCTGCCCAGGCCATCAGTAAGAATGATGGAGCACCAGCAGAAACCAGTTTCCCACAGTGAGTGTCACAACTGAGATCCTTCACCGATGAGCAGGTGGGAGGTACCCGACCAGATGGTGAACCCAGCTTCTCCCTCTGTCACTGGGAGTCACCCAGTACTTCATGGTAAGTGGACCTTGCCCTTTTCAGGGAGAAACCTTAACTGAGCTACAAAACGAGGCACTGCATGAAGAATATGATATTCCTATTCCACAAGTCTACGCCATGTGAACACTCACTGAGCCAGATACTCACTGGTGACCTGAGAACAAGAGCCACATCAGAGGACATTCTAGGACACCCATAGATGAAACTCATGATGAAGAAAACGTGTATGTGCAGTCACTCCCAGATTGTGAGGGCCCCCGGTGTACTGAGGCCACAGTGAACAGGCAGGAAAAGTCGCATTACTCACTCTTGAATCAAAAATGCAATCATGTGAAGGGTACCCATCTGATCAAAGCTAACAACACATATGAAATGGAGAGTGATCCCAGGACCAAGAAATCCCAGACTACAGCGTACTGCACTGACGGACACGCACCTTTTCATCCCATAATGAACATCCTATCAACCGTGCTAACTCAAGTGGACTAGCTAGACTGTACCTGACATTCCCACCTATGACTACTATTTCTCAAACTCTTTGAAGAGTCTGATAGAAACAAGAGGGTCTCAATGGTGTGTTTCTCCTTGAGTCTCCCTTGCAAAGCCCTTCCTGCACCAACAACCCAGGATAGCCTGGGCAGTGTCCGACCAAACCTGGGGACTGTGCACCAAGGTGAGAAATTGTGTAGTGCCGCAAATCAGCACAGTCCCCGCAAGTGTTTCTGCGGCAGCGTTCTCATCCCAGACCATCAACAAGGATGATGGAGCCCCGGTGGAAACCAGTTTCCAAAAGGAAGGGTCAGAATTAAGCTCCTTCAATGATCAGCAGGTGCAGGAGATACCTCAGCAGACTGTGAACCCAGCCTCTCCCTCTGTCAACAGCCAGGACATGTAGGGTGTCACTGGGAGATCCTTTAAACTCGTAACTTTTTTGCACTTTTTATCAAAAGGGAACAAAGACACTCAAATCTCTAGAGGTCAACCTCTGCTCTCACAAGTTGAAGTGGAGGAATAAAAGTACCAGTTCCATGGAGCCCAATGAGATGATACAGGAGATTTGTCAAGCGGTGGACACCCACCAACAAGTACATGCTGCTGTGTATGAACAGCACACCAGGACTGCAGCACTTTGTTCAGTGCAGGATGGAGGTATGCACACTGCCTGTGTGGACCCTCCACAAGGAAAAAGGGAAGAGAATTTCAGGCACCTCTGATGGCTTCAATAGCATCGCTTCAGAAATGAGCAGGGAGTGTGTACTTCACAATGCTGCCAGCAGTTGCCAGGACAAAAGAGGACTTCTCACATTTAAGCTCCCACACAATCAGGCAGTGTTTTCTTCTGTTGCACAGAGTCACTATGAGTTGGAGTCTACCTGACAGGATCAAACCTCATAACGTTGTAACAGGATTGAGAGAATATCAATTGAGATGTTTCACTAAACAGATGCAGTACTGCAAGCCCTCATTTGTCTCTACACAGAAATCTGGACAACAGCTACCTGGCCAACCAACTACAAGTCATCCTTTCTTATAGTCGTCCCAAAGAGAGGTGATCAAACACAACACAGAGATTACCGTAAAACTTCTTTAATATCAAAAACAACAGTGGAAGCTGCATATAGGTGGGCATGTAAATTTAAATGGGAATGTACATTTTCATTCAGTCATAATTTAAAAAAAAAAAGTGAAATTTTGCTGAAGATCATTGTGCTGTGATTACTGACTTTTGCATGAGGCCTTTCTAGCCCATGGCCTTGTAACCCCTACCTAGGTGATCCGGCAGGACAGTGTGACAGTGTGGCTGAGGCCCACTGAGACCGTTGGTCACTATCTCCTTAAGTGAGGGAGAGCAGTGAGGGAGATTCGGCCACCACCAAGGAAAAACGACCTTGAGCTGAGTCTTTGGGCCCGGATCACTGTGCTGTAAAGCTCTCGGAAGCAGGTACTAAAGAGACCGCAAGCTGAGAACCGGTGGCAGGAGAGACTGAGCAGCAGGAGACATCATTGCTGAGTTCTGTTTTAGTCAGCTAGGGCTGCTCTAACAGAAATGCACAGAGTGGATGGCTTTAACAAAGGAAGGTGTCATGGGTTGAATTGTGTCCCACCAAAAATATGTGTAGCCGTGTGGCTGGGCCGTGATTCCCAGTATCTTGTGACTGCCCTCCATTTTGTGGTTTTCCTAAACTGTATGTTAAAGGATTAGGGTGGGGCTGTAAATCCCTTCATAGGATCACCTCCCTGCTCCACTGTAAAGGCAGTTTCCCTGGAGGATGGCTTGCTCCACCCTTAATCCTTTTGTCCTATGAGAGATAAAAGGACAGAGAAGCAGGCAGAGAATTGGGAACCTTACCATCAACAAAGCAGCGCTGGGAGAAGAGTGCGTCCTTCAGACCTGAGGTTCCTGTGCCAAGATGCTCCCTGGACAAAGACTGGTGCAATACCAGACTTTCCTCCTGAGCCGACAAGGGGAAAGCCTTCCTGTGGAGCAGACACCCTGAATATGGACTTGCAGCCCCTTCCAGACTATGTAAGAGTAAACTTTCCTTTATTAAAGCCATCCACTCTGTGGTATTTCTGATAGAGCAGCCCTAGCTGACTGAAACAGAAGGTTTATTCTTACACAGTCTGGTAGGCTACGAGTCCAAATTCAGTATGCCTGCTCCAGGGGAAGCTTCTCCCTCTCGTCAGCTCTGGAGGAAAGTCCAATATTGTATCAGTCTTTGTCCAGGAAGCGTCTTGGCACAGGAACCTCAGGTCTCCCTGTGCTCCTTGCTTGATGGTGTGAGATTCCCAATTCTCAGCCTGCTTCCCTTTCAGGACAAAAGCATTACGGGTGGGGCAAGCCATACTCCAGGGAAACTCCCTTTACAGTGGAGCAGGGAGGTGATCTTATGAAGGGATTTACAGTCCTGCCCTAATCCTGTAAGGTGCAGCATAGGCAAACCACAAAATGGAGGACAGTCACAAGGTGCTGGGAATCATGGCCTGGCCACCTGGCTACACATATTTTGGGGGAGACACAATTTAGTCCATGACATCTTCCCACTCCACAAAGGCAGAAGGTGAGAGCATTTGATCAGTGGCTGAGAGCCAGGGAGAGGCTAGCCTTCAGGACGTGGGCAGAATAGTCTGTGGGGAAACATACAGTGGAAATCCTATGGAAAATGTATCTCTTTGGAGTCCATGCTGGGAGTAACACAGAGAGCCCGAGGTCCCCTGTAAACAGTGAGATCACGACTATCAACAAGCAATAAAGATAAAGGGATCAAAGCATTAACAACAACCTGGGACACTGAGATAAGCCCCCCCTAAATTATGCAAATTTCCTCAAGGCTAGTTTTCAGAAGAAACCAAAGATGGAAGCAACTCTAAGGACATGAGCAGAAACTCCCACTTCAACAGCTACATGTCCTCCCAATGGGAGCACCAGACATCCAGTCAGGACCTGGGGATGGAACCAAAGAACCAAGACACTGCACGCACAACACCCCCTAAGAAGTCCCAGGAAGCCTCAGAGAAAAGAACTTTCTAGATCCTCTAACTGATTCAACCTCAAGTGACCTGCTTCAGGTTCAGGAGATCACAGTGGCAACTTTAGTCTCCTGATGGGGGGATAATTGGGCTCTCCCTCCCCCAGGCACCAGGATGCAACCTTCACAGCAGCGAAATTTATTAAGTTGCAGTACCTTACAGACAGGGAAGGGGCCAGTCTATGAGTGGTGAAAGACCTGGTACAAAGCTTGCAGCGTTCCTTATATTGCTCAGGGTAACAGGTGCTGTCTTAATCAGGAGGGGTAACTAAGAAACAGCCTTTGGTTTCTGTTTGAGACCTATATGTCACCAACTACATGATGGGGCCCCTCCTGAAGAATGAGATAATGGTATGCAGATAGAATAAAAGTAGGGGCTAGGTCATTTCTAGAACGTCCTCCTGAGGTGTTACCTGTATGTTGCCACATCTCAAACTGCCAGGAAGAATTGCTACATCTGCAATTACCCTTCTCAAATGCGGATTGGGTGTCTAGGAATCATATGATGAGGCGATCTATGGTGGCAATCAGGTTCCGTAAGCTCACCTGCTCATTTCCCCCTTGAGGTGACATGGGCCCAAAATCTTGAAGGGAACGGGGACGTCGACTCGCTCTCGCTACCTCCTGCTGTTTGGGGTTGTAGTCCTGCCGACCCATCAGACCCATGTTCTTCAAGTACCCTGTCTTGACAACATTGAGATGCCTCATCTACCTACCACCTGGTAGGTGGGTATAGACTGTATATCCTTGTAGGACCACAAGATTCACTAGGAATGGTTGTAGCTTGGAGGCATGTCTTTTATCTTAGAAGCCAAATTTAAGATGTGTCATATGTTGTCCTGGACCTGGCCAGATTTATTAACATAAAACAACAAATTACCTTGAGATATAGGCAGGTTCTGCCCTCAGCTGCAGTTAAAAGGTCAAGGAAATCACTGGGGGACACTATCACCTGCGAAGACCATCGGCAAGAGGACACGTGTCAGAGTCAAGTTATCTCGGCACATGATTATGGGCAAAGAGGTAGCCAAGAATAGTCCAAAAGAGCCAACAGACATCCTCCAACCTCCTGACACTACACCAAGAGATAAAAATCATGAAGGATCTCCAGAATCCAAATATTTTAATGCTGTTGGAAGACACAGAGAACAACAACATCTTTGGTATGGTGAAGGGGTACATAACTGCAGGGGACTTGTGTGATCATCTAGAGACTCATGGCTTCCTGAGACAAAAAGAGGCCCCCCAAGTATTCTGCCAATTAGTGCTAGCCCTACAGGTTTGCCACAACAACTGTGCTACACATGGAGTTACCAGACCAGGAAACATGCACTCGGATGAAAGAAGGAACATCAAACTTGCCAACATTGGTTTGGGAGCTGAATTTACCAACAGGAGCGAGCTGAATATTTTCTCAAGCAGTCTCCATTATTGTGCCCAGAACTCCTACAGAGAGAGAAGTACCATGGAACCCGCCACACGCGTGCAGCCTGGAAGTCACCCTGTACCTCATGGTAAGTGGATCTCAGTCTTTTCATGGAGAGACCTTAACTGAGCTACCAAAGAAGGTACTGGAGGAGAGCATGACATTCCACATGTCTACACCATGGGACCACTTGCTAAGCCAAATATTCATTTGTGACACAAGAAAGACAGCCACATCAGAGGACATGTTGGAACATCCATGGATGAGTATGGATAATGAAGGAAAACAAAAGCTGGATGTGCAGCCACTCCAAGACTATGAGGATTCTTGGTCCACTGCGGCCATGGTGAACAAGAGGTGCAGGTAGGAATACTCAGGACTCCCTTTTCAATCAAAAATACAGTGAGGTCATGAGAACCAATCTGATCCTAGGTCCCAACACCTCTGAGGTGGAGAGTCATGCCAGTACCATGAAACCCCAGGGTGCAGCATACTGGACTGACAGCCACACTCCTTTCTCATCCCATTGAGATACATTCTACCATTCATGCTAAATCCAAATGATGTAGTTACACTGTACCTGCCATTGCCACGCACAACTACTGTTCCTATGATGCTCTGAAGAGTCTAGCAGATAGAAGGAAGGGGGGCTCCACGGTATGTGCTTCCTCCACGATCTCCTTTGCCATGTCCTTCCTGCACCAACAATCCAGGATAGCCTGGGCAGAGCCCAACCAAACCTCAGGACCGTGTTCCAAGGTGAGGAAAAGTGCAGTGTCTCAAGCCAATAGATTCTCCGTGTGTGTTTCCACAGCTGCCTCCTGCACCCAGACCATGAGAAAGAATGCTGGAACCTCAGCAGAAACCAGTTTCCCACAGGGAGTGTCATAGTTAAGGTCCTTCAGTGATGAGCAGGTGGAAGGTACCTGACCAGACAGTGAACTCAGCCTCTCCCTGTCACTGGGAGTCACAATGTCCTTCATGGTTAAGTGGATCTCAGCCTTTCCAGGGAGAAGCCTTAGCTAAGTTATAAAAGGAGGCACCAGAGGAAGAATATGACAGTCCTTTCCACACTTCTGTGCCATGTGAACACTCATGGAGCCAAATACTCATCGGTGACACAAGAGACAGAGCCACTTCAGAGGACATCCCAAGACATCCAGAGATGAACACTGAGCATGAAGAAAACAAACGGTGGATGTGTAGCCACTCCCAGACGATGAGGACACCTGGTGTATTGAGGCCACAGTGAACATGGGTTAGAGACAGGAAGCGATTTATTACTCATCCTTGAATCAAAAATACAATGATGTGGTGGGCACCTATCTGATCGTTGGTCACAACACACAAGAAATGCAGAGTCATGCCAGTACCAAGGATCCCCAGGCTGCAGCACACTGCACTGATAGCCATACTTTTCTCATCCCATGACGGACATCCTACCACCTGTGCTAAACCCAAATGGGGCACTTATGCCACACCTGCCATTCCCACGTACGACGACTGTTCCTACAATGCTTTGAACAGTCTAGCTGACAGACAACGGGGCCTCCATGGTATGTGCTTCCCCCTCAGTCTCCCTTGCGAAGTCCTTCCCACACCAACAACCCAGGATAGCCTGGGCAGAGCTCAGCCAAACCTGGGGACGGTGTGGCATAGTGGGAAAAACTGCAGAATGAGACAACCCAGTAAACCCAACATGTATGTTTCTATGGCTGCCTCCTCTGTCCAGACCATCATAAAGAAGGGTTGAGCCCCAGAGGAACCCAGTTTCCTGCATGGAGTGTCACAGCTAAAAGCCTTTAATGATGAGCAGGTCCAGGAGGCATCTGACCAGACTGTGACCCCAGCCTCTCCCTCTGTCCATAGCCGGGAACAGCAGGGTGCCACTATGAGGGTTTTAAGCTCATGAGAAGATAACTTTGTCATACATGTGTCAAAAGGGAATGGAAGTTACGTGACAGCAATGTTGTTGTGAGACGTTCCAAGCTGGAGAGGCCAAGCCTTGCAACTGGATGATGGGACCCTCTCTGAAGAAAGTAATAGTATGGAGATAGGGTAAAAATAGGGGCTAGATCATTTCTAGACCACTGTCCTGGGGAGGAACCCATACGTAGCCACTTCTCAGACTACCAAGAGCATTGTTACAGCTCCAATTCCCCTTCTCAAACGCTGACTCGGTATTTAGGGATCATCTGATGAGGTGGTCTGTGGTAGCTACCAGGCTTCCTAGCTACCCTTGTCGTTTCCCATTGAGGAGACATGGGCCTGAAATCTTGAAGAGAATGTGGGAATTCAACCTGCTCTGGCTACTTCCTGCTGGTTTGGGTTGTAGTCCTGCCTACCCATCAGACCCATGCTCCTCAAGTACTCTGTCTTGAAAACGTTTAGGTGCCTGACCTATCTACCGCTTTGTTGGTCCTTGCAGGACCATGGGATTCCCTAAGAATGGTTGCAGCTTGGAGCCGTGTCTTTTATTTTGGAAGCCAAATTCAAGACATATTGTATGCTGACCTGGCCAGATTTACTAGCATAGAAACAACACTATTCCTTGACATATAGGCAGGTGCTGCCCTCAGCTGCTGTTCAAAGGTCAAGAACATCAGTGTGGGACACTACCACCTGCTAAGACCATCAGCAAGGGGACATCTGCCTGAGCCCATTTACCCTGGCCCATCAACACTGCCAAGAGGTAGCCAAGAAAAGAGTTGGAAAGAGCCAACAGACATCCTCCAACCTCCAAACACTAGACCCACAGATAAAAATCATGAAGGATCTGCATCATTCAAGAAATTTCATGGTGTTTCAAGCCATAGAGAACAACCTCTTTGGCATAGCGATGGAATATGTAACTACAAGCATCTTCGGTGATCATCTGGAGGGTCACAGTTTCCCAAGTCAAAAAGAGGTCCCCAAAATATTCTGCCAATCAGAGTTGGCCTCACAGCTTTGCCACAACAGCTGTGTTGTACACAGGAATATCAAACTGGAAGGCAGGCTTTTGGATGAGAGAAAGAACTTCAAACTCGTGGACGTTGGTTTGAGAATTCAATTCACCAGTGGGAGTTACCTGAACACACTCCGTGGTAGTTTCCATTACAGTGCCTAGAACTCCTATAGTGAGACAAGTACCATGGACCCCCTTGGACATGTGCAGCTTGGAAATCATCATGAACTTCATGGTCAGTGGATTTCTGCCTTTTCACACAGAGACCTTAACTTAGCTATCAAAGCAGGTACTGGAGGAAGAATATTACATTTCTTCCCACATGTCTATACCATGTGAACACATGCTATGCCAAATATTCATTTGTGATGCAAGAAAGACAACCAGATCAGAGGACCTGCTAGAACTTCCAAATATGAATATGGATAATGAAGAAGGACAAAAGGTGTATGTGCAGACGCTCCTGGACAAGGAGGACCCCAATGAATTGAGGCCAAAGTGAACACAGATTAAAGGCCAAAAGAATTTCTTGACTCGCTGTTGAAACAGAAATACAGTGACGTGATGGGCACCTGTCTGATCCTGGCTTACGGCACATCTGAGATGGTGAGTCATGCCAGTACCGTGGAACCCCAGGGGGCAGCACACTGCACTAAGAGCCACACGCCTTTCTCAATGCCATCTCTGCTAAACTCAGAACAACATAGTTACAATGTACCTACCATTCCCACCTGTGATGACTGTTTCTACAATACTTTGAAGAGTCTACCAGATAGAAGGAAGGGGGCCTCCATCTTGTCTGCTTCTCCCTCCGCCCCCAGCAAAGTCATTTCTGCACCAACACCCAGGAGAGCCTGGCAGAGCCCAAACAACCTCGGCACCGTGGACCAACGTGACAAATAGTGCGGAACCGCAACACAATGGAATTCCAACAGGCATTTCTGAGGCTGCCTCCTCCACCCACATCATCAATAACAACAGTAGAACCTCAGAGGAAATCAGTTTCACACACGTAACTAAAATCCTTAAGTGACTAGTAGCTGCAGGAGGCACCTGATCAGACTGCGACCCCAGCCTCTCCCTGGGTCAACAGCCAGAACTGGCAGGGTGCCACCAGGATGCTTTTTAGGCTTACAAGAAGATACCATTCTTGTATCTGCGTCAATAGGGAGCCCCAGACTGGAACCCCAGCCTCTCCCTCTGTCATCTTGGGAGTCACCCTGTACTTCATGATAAATGTACTTCCGCATTTTCAGGGAGAGACCTTAAATAAGCTATGAAAACAGTATCACAGAAAAAAAGAGGCTACTCTTTTCTACATGTCTATGGCATGTAAACACTTGCTGAGCCAAATATTCATTTGTGACACGAGAGAGCCATGGTCACAGGACATGCTTCAATATCCACATATGAAGCAAAAAATGAAGAAAAACAAAAGATGGATGTAGTGATTCCCACACCATGAGGACTCCAGGCACACTGAGGCCACAGCGAACAGGGAGGAAGAGATGCATTACTCACTCTTGAATCAAAAGTGCAATCATGTGAAGGGCACCCATCTGATGAAAGGACACGACACATATGTAATGGAGAGTCATGCCAGGAACAAGAAACTCCAGACTGCAGCCTACTGCACTGACACACACACACCTTGCTCATCCCGTGAGGAACAACTTACCACCCATGCTAAACTCTAATGGAGTAGTCAGACGGTACCTGCCAATCCCACCTCTGAGTACTGTTTCTGCAAAGCTTTCAAGAGCCCACCTGATAGAAACAAGGGTGCCTCCAGATGATTTGCTTTTCCCTGAGTCTCCCTGCAAAGTCTCTCCTGCAGCAACAACCCAGGACAGCCTGGACAGAGTCCAACCAAACCTCGGGACTGTGCGCCAAGATGAGAAATACTGTGGAGCAACAACTCAGCACAGTCCCCGCATGTTTCTGTGGCAGCCTTCTCAGCCCGGACACCATCGAGAAGAATGATGAGCCTCAGGGGAAATCAGTTTCTGAAAGGGAGTCTCAGAACAAAGCTCCTTCAATGATCAGCAGGTACAAGAGATACTGGAGCAGACGGGGAACCAGTGTCTCCCTCTGTCAGCAGCCGGGAACAGCAGGATGTCACTGACAGATTCCTTAAACTCATGAGACAACTCTGTTGCATTTTGATCAAAAGGGGACAAAAGCTATGGGACAGCCAAGCTGTAGAGGAGACACTCAAATCTCCAGAGGCCAACCCCTACTCTTCCAAGTTTAAGTGGAGGATGAAAGCCACCAGCTCCATGGAGCACGACGAGATGATGTGTGAGATCTACCAAACGCTGGACACCCACCCCCATGTCCACGCTGCTGTGTGTGAACAGCACAGCAGGGCTGCAGGACGCTGTGCAGTGGAGGATGGAGGTGTACACACTGCTGGCGCAGACCCTCAACAAGGGAAGAGGGAAGGGAATTTCAGGCATCTCTGAGGCCTTCAAAGGCATCCTCTCGAAAATGAGCAGAGAGTGTGAACTTTAAAACGCTGCCCACAGTTGCCACAGACAGATGCGGAGTTCTCACATACAAGCTCCCACACCATCGGGCAGTGTTTTCTTCTCTTGCACACAGTCACAAAAAGTTAGAACACAGGAAGAGGATTTCAGGCATCTTTTCAGTCAACAGCTAGGAGTAACACAGGAGCCTGCAGTCCGCCGTAAGTAACGTGACCAAAATTATCAACAAGCCATAAAGGATAAAAAGATCAAAGCACTAACAACATCCTGGGACGCTGAGGTAAGTTCCTCCAAATTTTGTAAATTTCCTCAAGGTTGGTTTTCAGAAGAAACCAGATGGAAGTAACTCTAAGGATGTACAGAGAAATTCCCACTCCGACAGCTACATGTCCTTACACTTGGAGTAACAGACACCTACAGTCAGGACCCGGGAATTGAACCAAAGAACCAAGAAAATGCGTGCACAACACCCCATAACGAGTCTTGCTACCAGCCCCAGAAAGCCTCAGAGAAAGGAACTCTCTAGATCCTGTGACCTGGTTCAAGTTCAGGAAATCAGAGTAGCAACTTTGGTCTCCCGCCCAGTAGATAACTGGGATCCCCCTCCCACAGGCAGCAGGATGCAACCTTCATGGCAGAAAAATTTATTAAGTCCAAGTACTTACAGACAGGGAACGGGTCAGTCTCTATGAGTGGGGAAAGAGCAGGTACAAAGCTTGAAGCGTTTCTTACATTGGTAAGGGTAAAATGTGGTGTCACAGTCAGGAGGGGTAGGTAGGAAAAAGCCTATGGTTTCAGTTTAAGGGTCATACATCATCAACTCCATGATCAATTCTCTCTTGAAGGATAAAATAATGGTATGGAGATTGGATGAAAAAAGAGGCTAGATCATTTCTAGATCATCCTCCTGAGGAGGTAGGTACCCACAAGTAGCCACATCTCAAACTGCCAGGAGGAACAGTTACATCTGCAATTACTGTTCTGAAACACTGATTGGGAGTTTAGTGAGGATATGATGAGGTTGTCTGTGGTGGCCATTAGGTTCACCAGCTACCCTTATCATTTCCCTCTTGAGGAGACATGGGCTTGAAATCTTGAAAGGAATATGGGAAGTCGACTCACTCTGGCTACTTCCTACTGTTTTGGGTTGCAGTCCTGCCTACCTGTCAAACCCATGTTCTTCGAATACCATGTTGAAAATGTTGAGATGACTCATCTACGTACTGTCTGGTTGGTGGACACAGGCTGCGTAGGACCTGATGTTTACTAGCAGTGGTTGTAGCTTGGAGCCGTGTCTTTTAGAAGCCAATTTCAAGATGTGCTGTATGTTGTCCTGGATCTGGTCAGATTTACTAACATAAAGACAACATTGTTCCTTGAGATATAGGCAGATGCTGCCTTCAGCTGCTGTTAAAAGGTCAAGGAAATCAATGTGGGACACTGCCACCTGCTGAGACCATCAGCAAGGGGACATTGGTCAGAGTCAAGTTATCCTGGCACATCATCATGGGCAAAGAGGTAGCCGAGAAGAGTCAGAAAGAGCCCACAGACATCCTCCAACCTCCTGACACTGGACTCACAGATGAAACATCATGAAGGATCTCCACACTCCAAATATTTTAAGTTCCACCAGTTAGTGTAGGCCCTAAAGGTGTGCCACAAGTGTATTGTGCACACAGATGTGGAACCCAAAAATGTGCCCTTGGATGACAGAAAGAATATCAATCCTGCTGACTTTCATTTTGGAACTCAATTCACCGAGGAGAGCTAGCTGAAAACTTTCCGGGGAAATACTCCTTGTTATGCTCCAGAACTCCTTCCTGGAGAAAAGTTCCATGGACACTGTTATGGAGATGCAGAACCTGGGAGTCACCCCATATTTCACAGGAAGTGGGTCTCCACCTTTTTATGGTGATGCCTTCAATGAGCTACCAAAGTTAAGTACTGGATGAAGAGTATAATAATCTTTCTACAGGTCTATGTCACGTGAACACTCATTGAATCAAATTTTCTTTTTGTTACCCGTGTGCTGCATTTTAATCACACCACAAGGGTACCTCTTATCCCAAAGCCCATTAATCTTTGACACCACATTGAACATGCCGCAGAGCTACTTAGCATTTCCTGTTGAAGAGGAAATCTATGTCAGACACTACCAGCTCCTCAGAATCACCAGAAGTGGACATTTGCCACAGTCCAGTTACCCCAGCACATCAATGTTGCCAAGAGGTTGCCCAGAAAAGAGTTGAAAAGAGACAACAGACATCCTTCAACCTGCAGACACGGTACCCAGCGTTAAAAATCCAGAAGGCTCTCCATCATTCAAGAATTTAAATGCTGTTTTAAGTCATAGAGAAAAACCACCTCTTTGGTATAGTGATGGGTTAGGTACCTACAGGCATCTAGCATGATCATGAGCAGAACAGAGGCCCCGAAAACATTCTGCCTATCAGAGTCGCCCTTACAGGTTTGCCACAACAACTGTGTTGTTCATAGGGGTATCAAACCAGAACACATGCTCTTAGATGAGAGAAGGAACATCAAAATTGCTGACATTGCTTTGAGAACTGAATTCACCGATGGGAGCAACCTAAAAACATTCTGTGGCAGTCTCCATTACAGTGCCTAGAGCTCCTACAGGAGAAAAGTATCATGGACCCCCATTGGATGTGTGGAGCCTGGAAATCACCGTGCACTTCATGCTAAGTGGATCTCTGCCTTTCCATGGACAGACCTTAACTGAGCTATCAAAGCAGGTCCTAGAGGAAGAACATGACATTCCTTTCCACATGTCTATACCATGTGAATGCTTGCTAAGCCAAATATTCACTGGTGACACAAGAAAGACAGCCATATCAGAGGACATGCTAGAACTTCCACATATGAATATGGATAGTGAAGAAAAACAAAAGTGGTATGTGCAATCATTCCCTGACTACAAGGACCCCTATGAATTGAGGCCAAAGTGAACACAGGTTAAAGGCAGAAAGAATTTCCTGACTCACTGTTGAAATAAAAAATACAGTGACATGACGGGGATCTATCTGATCTGAGGTTACAACACGTCTCAGATGGAGAGTCGTGCCAGTAGCCTGGAACCCAAGCATGTAGCACACTGCACTAACAGCCACAGACCTATCTCAGCCCATGAGCTACAGGCTACCATCTGCGCTAAATGCAAACGACGAAGATACACCGTACGTGCCATTCCCACCAATGGCTACTGTTTCTGTAATGCTTTCAACAGTCTAGCTGATCAAAGGAAGGGGCCCCCATGATATGTGCTTCTTCCTGTCTCCCTTGTAATGTCATCCTCCCAGCCCCAGAAACTGAGGATGGCCTGGCCAGAGCTCAATCAAACCTTTGGGCTGTGTTCCAAGGTTGGAAAAAGTGTGTTGTTGGAACCCAGTGGATTCCCCGTGTGTGTTTCCCTGGCTGCCTCCTCCACCCAGACTACCAATAAGAGCAGTGGGGCCCCAGCAGCAACCACTTTCCCACAGGGGTGTCGCAACTAAGATCCTGCATTGATGAGCAGGTGTGGGAGGTACCTGACCAGACGGTGAACCCAGCCTCTTCCAGTGTCACTGGGAGTCACCCTGTACTTCATGGTAAGTGGATCCAGTCTTTTCAGGGAGAAACCTCAACTGTGCTACGAAAGGAGGCACGGGAGGAAGAATACAATAGTCCTTTCCACATATTTATGCCATGGGAACACTTGCTGAGCCAAATACTCACTGGTGACCCAAGAAAGACAGCCATTTCAGAGGACATCCAGGGACATCCATAGATGAAACTGATGATGACGAAAACAAAGGATGAACAGGCAAATTTATACGGGAATGTACATTTTCATTCAATCATAATAAAAGAAAAAAGAACACAAAAGGTGGATGTGCAGCCGCTCCAAGATTGTGAGGACTAGCAGGGCACTGAGGCCACTGTGAACAAGCAGGAAGGGATGCATTACTGACTTATGAATCAAAAATGAAATCACGTGAAGGGCACGCATCTGATGAAAGGTCATAACACATATGAAATGGAGAGTCACGCCAGTACCAAGAAACCCCAGGTTGCAGTATACTGCACAGACAGACACATGCCTTTTCATTCTATGACAAACATCGTACCAACCCTGCTGAACTCAAATGGAGTAGTTATAACGTACCTGCCACTGCCACCTATGACTACTGTCTCTGCAAAGCTTTGAAGAGTCTAGCTGAAAAAAAACAAGGGGCTTCCATGGTATATGCTTCTCCTTGAGTCTCCCTTTAAAGTCCTTCCTGCAACAACAACCCGGGATAGCCTGGGCAGAGTCCAGTCAAATCTCAGGACTGTGTGCCAAGGTGAGAAACAGTGAGGTGCCACCAGGCAGCACAGTCCCCGCAAGTGTTTCTGTGGCAGCCTTCTCAGCCCAGACCATCGAGTGGAATGACGTAGCCCCAGTGGAAACCACTTTCCAAAAGCAAGTGTCAGAACTAAGCTCCTTCAGTGATCAGCAGGTGAGGAGATACCTGAGCAGACTGGGAACACACCCTCTCCCGTTGTCAACAGCCAGGACCAGCAGCGTGTCATTAGGATGGTTTTTAAGCTCATGATATCTTCGTTGACATGGATTAAAAGGGAACCCGAGACAGTGACCCTAGCCTCTCACTCTGTCAACAGAAAGGACAGGCAGGGTGTCACTGAAAGATTCTTTAAGCTGATGGGATAACTTTTTTGCACTTTTATCAAAAAGGAACAAAAACTGTATGGCAGCAAAGCTGTACAGGAGACACTCAAATCTTGAGAGGTCAAGCCCCACTCTCTCCAGCTTAAGCGGAGGATAAAAATCACCAGTTCCATGGAGCCCAACAAGACAGTGCAGGAGATCTACCAAGCGGTGGACACCCACCAAGAAGGGCACGCTGCTAGGTGTGAACAGCACAGCAGGACTGCAGGCATTTTTCGTGGAAGATGGACATGTGCACACTGCCTGTGTGGACCCTCAACGAGGTAAAAGTGAAGAGAATTTCAGGCATCTCTGAGGCCTTCAATAACATCGCCTCAAAAAGGAGCAGAGAGCATGTACTTAAAATGGTGCCAGCAGTTGCCACAGACAAAAGAAGAGTTCTCACACTGAAGCTCCAACACGATTGGACAGTGTTTCCTTCTGACTCACACAGAGTCACTATGAGTTGGAACGTACCCGAAAGGACCAAACCACATAACAACACTACAACAGGACTGAGAGAATATCAATGGAGATGTTTCAATAAACAGATGCAGCGCTGCAAGCCCTCACCTGTCTGCAAGGAGAAATCTGGGCAACAGCTTCCTGGCCAGCCAACTACAAGTGATCCTTTCTTACACTCATTCCAAAGACAGATGATCAAACAGAACACACAGATTATTGAAAAACTTCATTAATACCAAAAACAAGTAAAATATGGTTGAAGATCGTTGTGCTGTGATTAATGAATTTGTGTGAGGCTCTTCTAGCCGTGGCCTTGTAACTTCTACCCAGGTGACTGCACAGGACAGTGTGATAGTGCTGTTGAGGCCCACTAAGAAGTATTGGTCAATATCTCCTTAAGCGAGAGCAAATTGCAGAGCAATGAGGGAGAGTCTGCAACCACCCAGGGAGCATGGCCTTGAGCAGAGACCATTCCTGGGGCCAGGGATCACTGCATTGTAAAGCTCTTGGAAGCAGGTGCTAGGGAGAGCGCACACTGAGAATGGGTGGTAGGAGCAATGTAGCAGCAGGAGGCATCATCAGGGACTTCCCAGGCCACAAAGACAGAAAGCTGAGGGCCTTTGATCACTGGCTGAGGGCGAGGGAGAGCCCTGCCTTCAGAACGGGGGCAGAACAGTCTGTAGGCAAACGTACGACAGAAATCTTATGGAAAAGGTGGTGTCTCTTTCGAGTCACCAGCTGGGAGTAACACAGAGAGCCTGAGGTCCTCTGTAAGTAATGTGACCAAAACTATCCACAAGCAATGAGGATAAAAAGATCAAAGCACTAACAACATCCTGGGACACTGAGTTAAGTGACCCCCAAACTACGTAAATTTCCTCAAGGTTGTTTTTCAGAAAAAAACAGGTGCAAGCAACTCTAAGGACATGAGCAGAAATTCTCTCTTCGACAGCTACAGATCCTTCCAAATGGAGCACCAGACACCTACAGTCAGGACCTGGAGATGGAACCAAAGAACCAAGAAACTACATGCAGAATACTCCATGGGAAGTCTTCCTAGCCATCCCAGAATGCCCCAGAGAAAGGAACTCTCTAGATCTTGTAACTGATTTGACCCCAAGTGACCTCTTTTGGGTTCAGGAGATCAGAGTAAAAACAACTTCAGTCTCCTGACGAATGGATAACCGGGCTCCACCTGCTCCAGGCACCAGGATGCAACCTTCATGGCAGCAAAATTTATTAAGTCAAAGCACGCTACACACAGGGGAAAGGGCCCTTCTCTGTGATTTGGGAAAGACCTGGTACAAAGCTTGTATGATTCCTTACATTAGTAAGGGTAAAAAGTGGTGTCACAGTCAGGAGGGGTAGGTAGGAAACAGCCTTTGGTTTCAGTTTCAGGGTTATATGACAGCAACTGCATGATGGGGCCCCTCCCAAAAAATAAGACAATGGTATGGAGATAGGATAAAAACAGGGGCAAGGTCATTTCTACATCATCCTCCTGAGGAAGTACCTATAGGTAGCCACATCTCAAAGTGCCAGGAGGGTGATCACAGCTGCAATGACTTCTCAAACGTTGACTGGGTGTTCAGTAATCACATGATGAGGTGGTCCATGGGGGCGATCAAGTTCCATAGCTACCCTTGCCATTTCCCCCTTGAGGAGATAGGGGCCTGAAATTTGAAAGGAACATGGGAAGTCGACTTGCTCTGGTTACTTCCTGCCTACCCATCAAACGCGTGTTCCTCTTACCCTGTCTTGAAAACGTTAAGATGTCTGATCGATCTACCGCCTGGTTGGTGGGCATAGGCTGCATTTTCTTATAGGACAATGATATTTCACTAGGAACGGTTGTAGCATGGAACCGTATGTTTTATTTTAGAAGCCAAATTCTAGATGTGTTGTAAGTTGTCCTGCACCTGGCCAGATTTACTAAAATAAAAACAACACAGTGCCATCCAATATAGGCAGGTGCTTCTCTGAGTTGCTGTTAAAAGGTCGAGGAAATCATTGTGGAACACTGCCACCTGCTAAGAACATCGGCAAGGGGACATGGGTCTGTGTCAAGTTATCCTGGCACATCATCATGGGCAAAGAGGTAGCCGAGAAGAGTTGAAAAGAGCCCACAGACATCCTCCAACCTCCTGACACTACACCCAGAGATAAAAATCATAAAAGACCTCCAACAATCCAAATATTTTAATGCTGTTGCAAGACACAGAGAACAACAACATCTTTGGTATAGTGATGGAGTATGTACCTGCAGGGGCCCTCTGTGATCATCTAGAGATTCATGACTTCATGAGCCAAAATGAGGCCCCCCAAATACTCTGCCAATTAGTGTTGGCCCTACAGGTTTGCCACAACACCTGTGTTACACAAGGGTTATGAGACCGGAAAATGTGCACTTGAATGACAGAAGGAATACCAAACTTCCCAGTATCCATTTGGGAAATGAATTGACCAGTGAGGGCAAGCCAAATATTTTCCGCAGCAGTCTCCATTATTGTGCCCAAAACTCCTACAGAGAAAAAAGTACTATGGCCCCAGTGGACATGTGGAGCCTGGGAATCACCCTGTGCTGCACGGTAAGTGGATCTCTGCCTTTTCATGGAGAGACTTTAACTGGACTACAAAACCAGGCACTGCAGAAAGAACATGTCACTCCTTTCCACATGTCTATGCTATGTGAACACTTACTAAGCCAAGTGTTCATTAGTGACACAAGGAAGACAGCCACATCAAAGGACACGCTAGAACATCCGTGGATGAATATGGATAATGAAGGAAAATAAAACCTAGATGTGCAGCCACTCCCAGACTACGAGGATCCTCGGTCCACCGCAGCCATGGTGCGCAGGCAGGGAAGACTCCAGCAGACCTCCTAAGACCTGTGAAACAGAAAGACATCTGGAGTGTTGGCTGGCCCATGACAGATATCTTGATTTGGAAATGAAGACACTTCAAAGTGGGGTGAGAGCACTGTGAATAGCGGCCCGGTAGGTTCTGCCACTAAGTCAGTTTGGGGTTTGCTTCTTATACTTTATCTATGCCCAGGGTATAGCTGGAGACAACGAATCACTGACGGCGGTCTGCAATATTTCCTGTTTTGGCAGGCAGGTGCCTATCCCTTGCTGTACCCACATGCAGACTTCAACAGGAGTCTTGCCATGGAGGCTTCTGGAATTGGCAGCAGCACTTACCATCAGGTGTCGTGATTGAGCAGATTCTTGCTCCCCTTGTTGCATTCTCTGGTCCTGATGGGAGCTTTCAGGTGCCCCTGCTGGAGGGCGTACAGTGGTCACTATCTCATCTGGGCATGCCTGTCAAGTAAGTCTAAGCTGGCTTCTCTGAAAAACAAGGGACAATTTAAGCAACCTGTCCCCTGGTGTGGGTGACAAAATGAAGTTGACTATCCCTATGAAATGCTTCAAGATGTGGTTAGGCTGACCCTTATCGCTCCTATCTTATGAGTATTCATTGTTAACAGGGTTACTTGGAATTGTCAAAACTGTAATTGTGGAAGCTTTCAGTAGAGAAGGGTAGACTAAGGGGGAGATGCTCTTGCATTAGAGTCGAGTGGCTAAACCTAAAGCCCCTACAAGGGTTTCCTACACTGACACTGGAGAGGCTTAGAGCAAGGGAATAATCTTCTCTCAGATGAATTACTTTGAGTTCAGGAATGATAAACATGCAGTGACTTTTGGAGAATCAGACCACAAGGAAACCCGCAGGCCACGTGAATGGCTGGTACCTGAATAAATTTACACTTTGGACTCTTTGCCCTACTGAAGGACTATGGGAGGGGCAAGCTGTCCTTCAAATGTGAAAGAACCATGACTACAAAACCCAAGGGGTAGACTCTGCTGTGAGAGATTACTTCTGGGTGTGCAAACCGAATCAAAACTACTGCCATCAAGTTGATTCCGACTCACAGGAACCCTACAGGCAAGAATAGAGCTGTCCCATAGGGTTTCTAAGAGTCAGCTGGTGGATTCAAACTGCTGACCTTGTGGTGAGCAGTCACACTCTTAACCACTTCAGCGATAAGGCCCCACATGAAAACTAATCTTTAAGAACAAAATTATTTGAAAACTTGCTATAATTCTGTGGTAATGAAGAAAATGCTACCCTGATATAAAATTAATCAAGTAAAGGGTCTTTCAGTAACGAGGTCCTATTTGGACACCTCACAGAGGCTGTATTTGTGAAGCTACAACACCCACATTTACCATGTTTTTTGATTAGTCTTGACAAATAGCCATGAAACGTTACACGACCCCAAAACATTAAAGATTATTATCAAAATGGGTGCTCAGTTTGCCACACATTCCATGTCTTACGTGAAATTTATAATGTACATAATTTTCCCCACTGAGAATAATTCGATGTTTAATCAAAAAACTGAGACAACTGGGTCTGTTGCCAATCAGACAATGCCTCTGCATCGAGGAACCACACATTCCAATGAAGACATCACCACTGTTCGTGAGAGCACATGCAGGAATCCATTCCAGTCAATTTCTCACTGAGCACAAGAACTGGGCCCTTTATCGACCACAGTTCAGCCGATGTTGCATCCGGACTTGAACCTTCAACCTTACAGAATTGTTTTAACAGAAGAAGGGAAGTCCAATGACCGTAGACTGTTCCATATATTTGCTGACTGGGCTCTGTAGCAATTGGAAGTTGACTCTGTTTGGGGCTGAAAAATCATCTGCAGCAATGAGGCCCATTTCGGGATGAATGGTTTTGGTAACAAACAACACTGGCACATCTGGAGTGATGAGAATCCAATGGAGACTCAAGAACACCCACTACATCCCCCAAAGGCACCACTTGGTGTAGATTTGGGTCCCATAGAATCAGTGGCCCTTACTGTTTCCAAGATGAATCAAGAGAGTCTGTGACTGTCAGTGGTGAAATTTTGGGGCTGTTGCTGATTCTTTTTGGCCCCATTTGGTAGGTGCTGCAGTGGCCATTCACCCAAAGTTCTTTCCCACACATAATGCCATCAAATGTAGTTCAAAATATTAAAACAAACTGTTTTATTTATACAGCTTGTTCTCTACAAATTCAAAGATAGAACACCCTTATTAGAGGACCCTTTCTTTCCGTCAGGAATTAAACAGAGTCCCAAAACAGGCCCAGATTAACTTTGTTGTAAGGTACCTTAGCTCCAGCTTCCCTTAATGACAACCCTCCGTATTCTACAGAATGAAGCACTGCCAAGGCCTGTACTGACCTCATGATCTTTACCACGTTTGTGGCCACTGGGGCAGCCCCTATGTCAACCCATCTCTTGAGGTCTTTCTCTTTTTCACTCTCTACCTAACCACAGTATGCACGACGTCCTTTTCCAGGGACTGGCCCCTCTTGCTAATATGTTCTGGGTCCACCAGATCATTATCGCCATATTAGCTTCCAAGCTGCCGTCACTTCTCCCAGCAGCACCCTACCCAGCCCAGCTTTCAGGTCCTGACTTGCCTTCCAGGCTAAAAGTTGAGGAAAGAGAAAGTGGTGCAGACTATCTGTAGTCTCTCCTTTCTCAAGCCTAATGGATTCCCGCTGACTCCTGGGCAAAGCCCAAGGTCAAGGGATGTGAGGAGATCCCTCCCCCAACCCTGCAGCTGGCTTCCATCTCCAGTAAACTCAAGGTGGGGTGGCTATAACCTCCAAGGTCAGGTGCAGGGTCTGGGGAGGCTGGGACAAGGTAGGGAGGAGATTCCAGGTGGCACCTGCCCGCCGTATACCAGCAGCTTTTACAGGGTCAGGGTCTCCAGCAACGGCGGAAGCCACAGCCAAAGTAACCAGGTACCAAGCAGGGGCTCAACACCCTCAGTGGCTTCCCTCAGGAGTCCCCATGGGGCCTGGCTTGGTGGACAGGACCTGACGGAGGGCTGGAAGAGGAACACTTACTCCCGGGATCAGGGGCTCAGGTTGGCAGATGTTAGGGGGAGGGATTTCAGGTCAGAGGAACCAGAGCTCTCTGTCTACTTTTTTTTTTTTTTTTTTTGGTGACTTTCAGGAGCTCTCTGGCTATTCACTTTGGATACTGAACCCTTATCCCCCAGACAGTTTCCAAATATCTTCTCCGATTCACTAGGTTTTGACAGTGTTCTCTGACACCCAGACATTAACATTTTGTTGAAGTCCACCTTAGACCTATGTTTTCTGTGTTGCTCATTTGTTGGTATATCTGAGAATCTACCTATGAATCAGGCACTGAAAACCCTAGGGAGCACAGGTGTCCTCTGACACACACAGGGTCACCATGGTCAGAACGTCCTGGATGGTGACTGGTTTCTTTTCTCACCTTCTCTCTGCTCCCTGTGTTTCCTGTCTCCCACTAAAGGTAAGTCTGTGTGACTCACTGCAATTCCAGGTGGTGGGAGGAGGAGCATATAATGTCACAGCCAAAAAAGCTGTGAATTCTCTGCCTTGTTGTCAGTACCTGGCGCATGGGTTCAGCTCACCATTGTGTATCTGTTAACGTGACACTAGTGTCTGGATGTTATTGACGTCAACAGTTAAGGAGCAAGGGTCATCTTTGGGTGTGAGGTTTATGGAGAAAGCTAGCCAGGAGACGCCATGGACCATGTACTGAAGTTAGGACGTCAGAGCAACCTAAACAGACTTAGTGGTTGATGTATTTTTAGAGTAGATGTCAACTGTATTATACACTTTATCCTTTTCTGTCTCTGATTCCTGTTTTCAGTAGGAGACTATCTGCTCTGTCATCTCTGTGCTAGGAGAAATTTTTATAGCACAGCCATTACTGGAAATATAACATGCCACCACCTGGAAGACATGTGGACTGAAATTAGTCAGATGAAAAAGGACAAGTACTGTATGAGACCACTACCATAAGGACTTCAGAAAAGGTTTAAGCACAGAAGATAATAATCTTTGATGGTTACAAGGGCAGGGAAGGAAGGAAAGGGGTATTTATAGATTAGACAGCAGACAGGAATTTGGTTAGGTAAAGGGAATGTCAGGATGCAGTGGAAGGGAGGTGAGCACAACTGAATCATACCAAAAGCTAAAAGATTTTCTAAATGAAACCCAATCTTTTGAAGGACAGAGTAGATGGGACAGCTGCCTGGGGACCGCAGTTTCTGGGGATATCTAGGCTAATTAGCACAATTAAGCTGTTTTGAGAAAATATTCCACATACCACTTTGGTGACTGGCTTCTGCCTCTTAAAAACTACTAAGTGCCCGTCTAAGTGGCATCAACTGGTCCCAATCCACCTGGAGCAGTGGTGAACAAAGGACATCAGAGACAAGAGGAAAACACAAACCCAGCATACAGAAGGGGCCACGTGATCCAGAGACTTCAACAGCACGAGAGAGAACTGGATGGTACCTGGCCACCACCAGTGGCTGCCCTGACAGGAACACAACGTCAAGTCCCTGATGTAGCAGGAGAAAGATGGGTGTGCAAACAAGAACTCTAATAAAAGACCACACGCTATCAAAAAGTCTACATTTGATGGTCCGTCAGACAGAGGGTCTCCTAAAGATACGCCCCCCACACTCCCCGTTAGCCCAGAGCCAAAAAGAGAACCAAAGGCAACTCTTCAGGCAAAGACTCGACCGTTAGACACAGTGTGATGCTGGCAAAGAGGATGCTTCTTGGCTTAAACATATACACAAGGCTGTCTGAGCAGTTCCTCTCCAGAGGTGAGAGGAGAGGGTTGGGGGGGGGACAGGAGTTGGTTGAATGGGTATGGGAAATACAGGCTGGAAAGAAAGTGTGCTATTACAGGGCGGTGGGGGCGAGAGCAGTTAGGTTTGCCCAGTAATGTGTGTTTGGGGTTTTACATGGCACATTGATTTGGATTGTATAGTTTTACTTAAAGGACAATAAGAGATTTTAAAAGAGAGAGAAAGAGTCAATTCAAGCAGAGAGAAGGTCTTACCAGCAATAAGAGAGAACAGCCAGGAGCAGAGAACCATCCTCGGGACCTGGGATCCCAGCACTGAGGATCCCCTGCAAACAGGAGATAGAAAGATCAGGAAGTTTTGGCAGAGAAACAACAGCAGAGACAGTTGCGGGCTTTCCGGCCCAGAGAGGAAGAAACTTACTAGTGGAGTAGGGTGCCTCTGGCAATCTTCAGCGCCTAAGTTCTATGTGGGGTGCAATGAATTACTGAAACCAGTAGAGGAAGTACAGAGTGCCATGGGTGGGACATTTGGTGTCAGAACTGGCCAAAATTAAAGCACATGCAAGCAAAATTTTGCTGAAGATCATTCAAAAGCAGTAATAGTAGTGCATCAACAGGGAACTGCCAGAAATTCAGGCTGGATTTAGAAGAGGACATGGGACCAGGAATACCATTGCTGATGTCAGAAGGATCTTGGCTGAAAGCACAGAATGCCTGAAAGATGTTTACTTCTGTTTTATTGGCTATGCAAAGGCATTCAACTGGGTTGACTATGACAAATTATGGATGACATTGTGGAGAATGACAATTTCAAAACAATTGTGATAATGAGGGATCTGCACATGGATCAAAAGACAGTAATTTGAACAGAACAAGGGGACACTGTATGGTTTAAAGTCAGGAGAGATGCGAATCAGGGTTGTATCCTTTCACTAAACCTATTCAATCTGTGTGTTGCACAAATAATCTGAGAAGGTGGACTGTATGAATAAGAATAGGATGTCAGAAATGGATGAAAATTTATTAACAACCTGTGTTATACAGATGCCACAATTTGATTGCTGAAAGTAAAGAGGACTTTAAGTACTTATCAATGAAGATCAAAGACCACAGCCTTCCATATGGATTACATTTCAACATAAATAAAACAAAAATCTTCACTGGAGCAAAAAGCAACATCATGATAAGTGGAGAAAAGATTGAGGTTGTCAAAGATTGTATTACACTTGGATCTACAGGTATTACCTATGCAATCAACAGTCAACAAATCAATCAATGCACTGCCTTAAGCAAATCTACTGCAAAGCGCTCTTTAAAGTGTTGAAAAGCAAAGACGTCCACTTTGAGGATGAAGGTGCACCTGACCCCAAGCCTCATATGCACATGAAAGCTAGACAGTGAATACAGAAGACAGAAGAAGAACTGATGCTTTTGAATTGTGGTGTTGAAGAAGAATGTTGAATATACCATGGATTGCTAAAAGAATCAGCAGATCTGTCTTGGAAGAAGTGCAACCAGAATGCTCCTTAGAAGCAAGGATGGGGAGACTAGCTCTCATATACTGTGGACATGTCAGGAAGGATCAGTCCCTGGAGAAAGACATCATGCTTGGTAGAGAGAGAGAGAGAGACAGCAAAAAATAAAAAAATAAAAATAAAAAGGAGACTTTCAAAAAGATGGACTGACACAGTGGCTGCAACAATGGTCTCATGGCATGGCAACAGTTGTGAGGATGGTGTCAGACTGGACAGTATTTCCATCTGCTGTGTATGTGTTTCTAGAATCAGACCCAACTCAGCTGCACCTAAGAACAACAACAGCAACATCTTGAGATCCAGAAATTTCACACCTAGACACATATCCTACAGAAACTTCTGCCTTTGTGCAAATAGAAATGAGTACAAAAATTTTTGTTGTCGCATTGTTTGAAATTGTCAAAATAGGAAAAACAGAGCCACTCATAGTATTAGAATCGGTAAATTATTTAATATTGTTTGAAATTGTCAAAATAGGAAAAACAGAGCCACTCATAGTATTAGAATCGGTAAATTATTTAATACCATGCTACAGAGCCTTAAAAATGGATACATTATTGCTATTCATAAAACTATAGCTAAATCTTATAAACATAATGTTATGTAGAAGACAGAATGCATTTGGAATTAATAAAAGGCAGAACAAATGATATAGTAAACATACTTTGTACATAAAAGTGAGTACTACTCAATTATAAGCCAACGTTTACTACTGACTCTGATGCTTTGGGGCTTTCACCAGGCTGACACAGGAAATGACAACTGGGGAAGGTAGGTTAAGAGTGTGACTAGCTCAACCAGCTGTTGCCAGACACCCACAGGCCTCTACTGAGTGATGATGTAACATGACTGAGCACAATCAAGCATTTATTATGTGCCAGAAAGTTTACATGAATGGCACCATGGGTCAGGTATAGTCACTATTAACCTCTCTGTTTGTATAAAGAGGTTCAGGGATATGAATTCACGTTTCCAAGGACACACAGCCAGAAAGTAACTAGGCCAGGCTTTGATCCTGAGTGTGCATGGTGTGAGTCAGACCCTGAAGCACAGGGCTTCCAGCTTCCATACAAGTCTCCTTTTGACTACTAACCTATGCTTGGGGATCTTAAGTGAACAATTCACCATGGAGGCCATCTGGTCTCTGCTTAAAAACAAAAACAACAGCTCCCTAGAGTGTTCACTTGAAATGATGCCATGGGGTCTCCATACTTGGAAATTAGCAGAATCATCTGAGTCTGGCCTCCTGAGCCCACCCCAAAGTTCTCAGAACTCTTAGTTGAAGTTCCTCGTGCCTTCCCGGAGGACAGTGAGAGATAAATCAGGTTCTCACCTGAGTGGCATCAGAGACACTTACCTGTACACCTGCACAACTTTTAATGATTTCCAGGAAACCCATCTCAAGTTTGTAAACATGCCATAGGACTCCTAGTGGCATCTAGGGGCTCATTAAAAGTTGACAATCAAGCTCCAACCTCTACTTTATTGTACCAATTAGAGTGCCTTAGAGGTACAGGCAGATGCAGGCAGGTGAGGCTGAGTTGTGGATGCGACTGAAGGTGCAGACAAAGCCACAAGCTCACCCTACTCCAGGCAATGGTCCCCAGGTAATTTTGAACACTTTTTTGATGTATAATTCACATACTATGCAATTCACTTATGTAAGGTGTACAATTCACTGTGTTTTAGCATATTCTTAGATGTGTGCAACCATCGTCAATATATAATTTCAGAATATTTTCATCACTTCAAAGAAAAAAAAAACACCCTCTGCCCTCATCTCCAGTCCTAGCAACCATTAATAAGCTTTCTGTATCTACAGAGTTGCATGTTCTGGACATTCCATATGAATGGAATCATATATTATCCTTGTGTGTGATTTTTTGCATTTTGCGTGTTTTCAAGATTCAGCCACATTATATCATGTATCAGTGCTCCATTCCTTTTTCATGGCTGAATAATATTCCATTGTGTGGATGTAAAAGATTTTGTGTATTTATTTGCCTATTGATGGACACTGGGTTCTTTCTACCATTGGTTGTTGTGAACAATGCTGCTACAAACATTTGTGTATGAGTTTTTGTGTAAACATATGCTTCTTTTCTCTCAGGCACACACCTAGCAGTGGGATTACTAAATCATATGGTAACTCTAAAGTTCCTGGGTGGTACAAATGGCTTGCTCTTGACTGGTATCCTAAAGGTTTTCAGTTCAAATCCACCCAGCTGCACCACAGAAGGAAAGGCCTAGTGATTACAGCCAAGAAAACGCTGTGCAGCACAGCTCTACTCTAACACCTGGGGTCACCATGAGTTGGAATTGCCTTGATGGTAACCACCGGCCAACAGCATCATAACTCTGTTTGACCTTTTGAGGTACCACCAGACTGTTTTCCAAATACCCACCAGCAGTATATGAGGGTCTGATTCCTTGACATTCTCCTCAACACTGGGGAACAGTCCTCAGACTGTTTTGCTGCTTAGTCTCATGCCCACACTTGCATATTTGATTAGCAGCAAGGAACATGAACAAGGGTTGGAGGTGGGCTTTTCTTTTACACAGGCACAAGATTTCCAGTGCTCCAAGCTTCCCAGCACTATGGCATGCAGGAAGGCATCCAGGCATCAGAACCCCAAGTGCACAAAGCCCCTGTCCACCTGTGGCTGTTGTGAGTGGTCAGAACTGCTGCCTGGACAGAGACTGGAGGACTCCAGAGCTCTGAGGGCAGCTGGGGCTCCTCCATTATTACCCTCACCATCTTATGCAATAAAAAGTACTTGCTCCACATCTGGTATACCTCATATGAAGCCACCACCTGTCTGTCAGTGGAGGCTTGAGTCAGAATGAATTTGACAGCAATGAGTTTGGATCTGGTAACTACTTATCTCAGGCAAGAAGAGACCTCCTGGGCAAGACATTGACCATGGGATTGAAGAGTCCTTCAGTCCTTCTTGACCTTCCAGTTCCAAGTCCCCAGAAATGTTTATGACATACCTTCTATGTACTAGAGATCAGAGATGACTGGGGTCCAGATTTCCATTGGGCAGTTAGTTTTTTTTTTGTGTGTGTGTGTATGGTAGTACCTCAACCACAAAGGAATTTTGTGTAGCCCTATAAATACATGAACATAGGTCTCTAATTGGTACAGTTTGTGCCTGGCTGATAGCCTAAAGGTTGGCGGTGCCATCTCTCCCAGTAGCACCACAGGAGAAAGACCTAGAGATCTCGTTCTTTTAAGATTACAGCCAAGAAAATACTATGTAACATCTCTACTCTATAACACATAGGGTCATCACGAGTCCGAATCAACACAACAGCAACTGGTTTATTTTTGTATATGTTGTATAATGCATACTTTATATTGTATACTCACAGTGCTTCTTGTAAGACTTATGACTCATAGAATCAATATACAGAGGACTCACCCTCAAAATATTTACTGATGGATATGTGATCACAAATTTGGAGAACACTCTGGCCCACATGGTGCCAGAGACAGAAGCACCATGCCGTCCCTTCACAGTGAAGAGCCGAAGCAGTAAGTAAAACAAAGACAAATATCAGCCCTGGAACACAAAGTGTCAAGTGAAGAGATGAAGATCTCAGCCACACAGCTGATGGAATAAGAAATTGACCAAGAATACAGAGTGAGAAGAGATAGGAGCAGAGGTCGTCTGTTGGCTAACTCAGCACCAATTGGTCATCACGGACTCCTGTTGGAGATCCAAAACAGGGAGCACAGGAAAGCAGTTCCACTGTAATCCCAGCAGGAGAAGAAAACACCCAGTACCCATGGATAAGGAAACTCTTGTGGCATAGTGATTAAGTGCTACATCTGCTAATCAAAAGGTTGGCAGTTCAAACTCTCCAGGCCCTCCTTGGAAACTCTATGGAACAGTTCTACTCTGTCCTATAGGGTCACTAAGAGTCAGAATCAACTCAGTGGCAGTGGTTGGCTTTTCAGCCAGGAATAAACATTTTTCAACCCCGTCTTCTCTCCCCTGCTCTACCTGATGCTTCCTAGCTAGCTGCAGTGGTTTGGCTGGCTGGTAAGTGTAGCATCTGTGGTGCTTGGATTCACCTCACCTACATCAGATATCAGTGGACAGGGAGTATGGGAAAGCAGCTTCTATAGCTCCTTGCAGGACACAGATCACCTGGTAAATAGCAATACAACCTTTCCTGACTTCACACTTCCCTCCTCCCCGTATCTTCCTGTTTCCTGCCAACTTACTATACAGTTTCTTGGCCAGGAGGAAACTCCTTCATCTCTGGCTTCTAGGATTCACCCCATCCACACCAGTTGGTTTCCTAAGTGCCATCTCTCTGTAGCCAATGTTCCTTTTTTTCATTTCTTTTGGTTTCTTTCATGTTTCCCACCAATTCTCCTTCTTTCTCTTGAACAGCTAGCTCCATGTGTTATCTTGGCTTCTTTTTCAAGGGCTGTAGATCTCAGCTCAGCTGGGAAATCACTCCTTTGGTCTGTGACAGTATTGGTGGGATGATTCGTCCTTTTCTTTTGTTGCTGCTGCTGCTGCTGTGTGTGTGTTTTGTCTATTTGCTACCTTTTTCTGTTTGTTGGTTGAGAGTCCCTTCTAGCTGGGATGTACTGCACAGCATGGGACACACATTCCCTGTCTGTGCAGCTGCATCATAAACATTCCTGGGGCTTTCCTTCTTTCTTTTCTTTATTATTTTTAAGCTTTTTTGCTTCCTGTCTTTCTTTACTTCTCAGTTCCCATATTCCTATATTTACCTTCTTTTCCTGTCTTCTAGATATCTGACACTATTAGACATCTATACCTCTTTTATCCAGGCTTACCACGTAGCATTTCAGACGCCTTCCAGGTCTTTGCAACAGCACTGATGGAACCCCTGGGGGCATTTCTTTCTTTTTCCTCCCAATTTTTATCTAGTCATTTTTTCTTTTTCTTATCTTATTTTTTTTTCTTTTTTGTTTTTCTCCATTTCTTGATTTCTCATCATTCCACTCCAACTCAAGGTCCTTTAGCATTTTTTTCTGTTGTCTGTTTGTGGCTCCTGTTTATCTTCTCTTATAATTATGTGCAATACAAATAAAAACAAAAAGTTGAAAGTGATTGGAATTCAAGAATAGGAAGAGCAAACTGAAAACATTATGAGGATTATTGAAGGACTGCTGACAGAAAACTTCCCTAATATCATGAAAGATGACAAGCAGACTATCCAAGAATCTCAATGAACCCCACAATTACTAAAACTAAAGATAAAGAAAAAATTCTGAAAGCAGCTTGGGAAAAACAAAAAATCACATAACGAGGAGAAACAATGAAACTAGTCTCTGATTACTCAGCAGAAACCATGCAGCCAGGAAGGCAATGGAATGATGCCTATCTATAGCTGTATCTGTATCTTTATCTATCTCATCTACATCATCTATGTCTATCTATATAAAACCTTGAAAGGAAAAAAAATGCCAACAGGGGATGATATATCCTGCATGTCCTAGTCACCTAGTGCTGTTGTAACAGAAATAACATAGTGAATCGCTTTAATTAAAAAAAATTATTTTATGTCACAGTGCAGCAGGCTACAAGTCCAAATTCAGGGCATCAGCTCCAGGGGAAGTCTTGCTCTGTTGCCTCTGCAGGAATATCCTTGTAGTTAACCTTCACCTGGACTCAGAGCTTCTGAGGGAACCTGGGTCCCATCCTCACTCATCAACATCATAGAGGTAGGATTTACAACATGCAGGAACATCATACTATATCGAAATCATTGCCTAGCCAAATTGCTACACACACTTTTCAGGGGATACAATTCAATCCATGACACTGCAAAGCTCTCATTCAAATATGATAGCGAAATTACAACACTTCCAGATAAACAGAAAAAGAGGAAATATTTCAAAACCAACCAAACTCATAGGAACCGTTAAAGGGAGTCCTATGGTTCGAAAACAAACAGTATCAGTCCACAGTCTGAATTTAGGATGCAAGGTTGTACCAGCCGGACATCAGCTGAGGAAATAAGCTATCAAGGTATATCTAAAACCAAAAGAATTGCAACAGGGAACCAGAGAAGTTAACCTGTAAACATCAAGAACATAAGAACAAAAAAAGAGAGAATAAATGATGTAGACATAAAATTCTCCACTGAGTGGAAAGCAAGGTAATATCGAGTAATAATAGACTGGTTCAAACCTGGAGATAAGGGTAAATTTCAAGGTAACCACAAATCAACTTAACCAACCTACTCATCAAAACAAAGAAGAAAAATATAAAGTAATTTATATTTTCTTCAAAGGAAATTTAAAAAAAAAAAAAAAAAACAAAAGTGATTCAGCACATGAGAGTAAAAGGCACAGTGTTACACACACACAAATCACTACAAAATGACAGCAGTAAACTCACACCTATCAATAATTACACTGAATGTAAATGGCCTAAATGCATCTATAAAGAGACAGAGAGTGACAGAACAGATGGGGAGGGGGAAGCAGCATTCATCAATACACTGTTTAGAAAAGACACACTTTAGAAACAAAGAATAAAATTTAGTAAAAATAAAATGATGGAAAACATATATCAAGCAAATAACTACCTAAACCAGCAAAAGTGGCAATAGAAATGTCAGATAAAATAGAATTTGAAACAAAACCCTTCACAAAAGACGAGGGAAGACACTACATAATAATTAAAGGAATGATCCATCACGAAGACTTAGCCTTAATAAACATCTGTGCACTCAAAGACTCAAAGACAGGGCTCCAAAGCACGTAAAACAAACTTTGACAACACTGAAAAGAGAAATTTACAGGTTGTGGGGAGAATCAGAATGCTTATGACACAACCATTTTGGAAAACTATATGGTTCTTCCTAGAAATAGAAATACAATATGATTCATCAATCCCATTCCTGGGAATACATCCTAGGAAAACAAGAGTCATCACAGAAATACACACATGCACTCCCATGTTCACTGAAACACTGTTAACAATAGCAAAAGTGGGATGCAACCTAGATGTCCTTTATCAAATGAATGAACAGACAAACTGGTATGTACACATAATGGAGTATATGCAACAATAAAGAAAAACAATCAATTTGTAAAGCATCTTGTAATGTGGAAGAAATTGGAGGAAATTATGCTGAGGGAAATAAGTCAGTTACAAAAGGACAATTATTGTGTGAGACCACAGCTGTAAAAACTCATGAAAAGGTTTCCATACAAAAATAAACTATCTTGGGTGGTTACTGAAGATGAGAAGGATGGGGATGGAAAAACACTAAATAGACAATAAATAAGTGGCAACTTTGGTGAAGGGTAAGAAGTCCACACTACTGAGAAGCCAGCACAACTTGTCCAAAGCAAGGTCATGGAAACTGCACTGATACATCCAAACTCCACGATAGACAGAATTGCTGGGCTGAGGGTTGTGGGAACTATGCTAGCTCAGTTGGTTTAACATAGTTTATAAAGAAAATGTTCTACATTTTACATTGGTGAGTAGCATCAGGGGTCCTAAAAGATTGTCATTGGCCATCTAGTGTACTCCATTGGTCTCACCCCTTGGGGAGTGTCTTAGGCTGGGTTTTCTAGGGAAGCAATACCAATAGCATGTGTAGGTACAAGGAAAGATTTATAATAGATAGATAGATACAGATATAGGAAACAGCTCACGCAATCACAGAAGCTGAATGTCCCAAGTCCTGGCACAAGCCTCATGTAGCTACGGAAGCTGATGAACTCAAAGTCAGCCGGTCAGAGACCACAGTTCTAAATCACCTGTTGTGTAGGCTGGTGGATCCCAAGCTGGCAGTGAGATGGAGTGGCAGAGGCTGGCGAACCCAGAATTGGCAGGTCAGGGAGCAGGACTTTCAAGTGCCGACTGTAAGGATTGATGAATCCAACAGCTGCTAGTTCAAGTCCAGACGCCAGAAGAAGAGAGCAGGAGCTCCTGGCTATGTGAGCAGACCAGCAGTAGTAGTGAGTGGTCGAGAGATGAGAGCTGAGGGGCGGGAAGCCACCACAGACCCAGCCCTGCCACTTAATACAGCAGCCAAATATGGAGTAGCCAAGTTGACATAATCCTGACCACCACAGGGAGTGTTTTAGTTAACTGGTATTGCTTCAACAGAAAATACCACGAGTGGATGGTTTCATGAAGAGAAACTTTATTGTCATAGTCCAGTAAGCCACAAATCCATTTACGATTTACAAGTCTATTCAGTGAGAGAAATTATCACGTCCAGTAGGCTAAGTCCAAATTCAATGACAGCATCTTTGCACGGAAACCTCAGGTCCAAGGAACCATGTTCTGCTCTTGGTGCTGCTTTCTTGGTGGTATGAGGTTCCCAACTTACTCTGCTCTCTTCTCTCCCTTATATCCCACAAGCTGGTAACACAACTGTTGTCCATTTTCCCTCATCAGCATCACAGAGGCAGGATTCACAACACGTGGAAGGAATTGCACCATACAGGGACTCATAGCCTAGTCAAATCAATACATACCTTGGGGGTGGGGACACAATGCAATCCATGACAGGGAGCTGCAGAGGGTCCTGGACAGAGCTGGAGGAAGATGTAGAACAAAATTCTAACTCAAATAGAAAGGCCACACTTGCTGGCCTGGCAGAGACTGAGAAACCCTGAGAATACAGCCCCCAAATTTCCTTTCGGCTCAGCAATGAAGTCACTCCTGAGGTTCACTCTTCAGCCAAAGACTGGACCAGGCCTGCAAAACAAAACAAGACTGAAGGGGCATGCAGCCCCGGGGTAAGTACTAGCAGGCAGGAGGGGACAGGAAAGCTGGTAATAAAAACCCAAAGCCTAAAAAGGACAGTGTTACCATGTTGCAGGTTGTTAGCCAATGCCATAAAACAATAACGTACCTGTTTCATGAGCTTGTTCTGTAAACCTTCATCTAAAATGCAATTTTAAAAACATGGGGAGCACTGATATCGATTATACTTTTTAACCAGATCATGCTTTGTATACGGTAAAAGCTGTGAAACCTGGAACCTGTGTAAGGCAGAAACCTGTCTAAGAAAGAAAACAAAAATATTTTCCACTAGAACAAATGATAGGAAAGTAGTAAGACCCTGCCAAACTTTCAAGACCATGAAAAACAAGGTAGTTCCACTGAGTTTCAGCTCTCACACGTTTCACTTAAGATACGTTTCACTGTATCTTAAGAAAGGTTTCTAGGTGTCTACTAACCAAAACATTGGTGGTTCCAACCTACTCAGAGGCACCTCAGAAAAAAGTCTGGAGATCTGCCTCCAACAAAATCACAGCTTTGAAAACCCAATGGAGCACAGTTTTGTTCTGCATATGTTGAATATCACCACGAGTCAGAATCAGCTCAAGGGTAACTGGTTTAGATCTTTTAAATAAAAATACTGAGACTATACAGAAGCATGCAAAATGTTTATGTCTTGCAACAGTCAATAAATCAAATGACTTACTTATTAGGCAAGTTTTCTGAAATATATCTCTTTAAAGTTTTAAAAAAACAAAGATATTGCTTTGCTGACTCAAGTGCACTTGACCCAAGTCATGTCTTTTTAGTTGCCTTATTTACATGCAAAATATGGACAGCAAAAAAAAAAAGAAGAAGACGGAAGAATTGATACATTCAAATTTTTGTGTTGTTGAAAAATACTGCATATACCATGGACTGTCAGAATGAACAAATTAATCTTAGAAGAAATGTAAGCAGAATTCCCCTTAAAATTGAGGTTGACAAGACTTCAGTTCCTTTACTTTTTGGATGCATCAGTAGAAAAAACCAGTCACTAGAAAAAAAATCACATTTGCTGAAGCTCTACCCTGTAAGTCAGCAAAAAGGAGGTAATACCTCAGTGGGATGTATTGATGCAATAGCATAACACTGAAGTTAACTATACCAGCTATCATGAAGATGATGCAGGACTGGACAGTGTTTGTTTTGTTACACATGTGGTGGCTGTGAGATGAAGCCAACTAGATCACAGCATACCATGTTCATAATTGTCTAAAATTTGTATGAGTGTAGGAAGTGGCATGCAGAATAAGAGAGGTTATACAGAGTACATACATCATTTCAGTATTCCAGAGAAAGCAGTCAAAGGGTCCTTAAGGAACTGACTTGACTGCACACAACAATGGAGAATTCAAGAATCAATGTGAAGGTTATGGACGCTTCTGCTTCCCTGATTCCCACCAAAGTTAAAGAGACCCCAAAAGGAATCCCATCTATGATTAAATTACCATAAATACGAAAAAGACTAGTGTTTGATTATAAGCATTTTGCCACCATAAAATAAAAATCATTGCTAACACTAACGCATTGTTATGGATTGAATTGCGTTTCCCCAAATATGTGTTGGAATTCTAACCCTTGTGTCTGTGGATGTAATCCTGCTTGAGGATAGATTTTTTCTTTGTTATATTAATGAGGTTGTACTGTTGTAGGGTGAGTTCAAAACCTAATGACTATTGAGTTACAAGAAGAACAAGCATGAACAACAGGAAGATAGATGCTATCTGACAGGATTGATATAAGCGAATCTGCAAGGTCAAGAACTCTAAGGATGCTGGAAACTGAAATAAGCAAAGAAGGACCTCCATCTAGAGTTACACTCTAAATTCAGCCTTCTAGCCTCTTGAACTTCGAGAAAGTAAAGCTCTGTTCTTTCAAGACACTGTGAGAAACGTTGCCAGCACCCTGGACACTGCTTTGGTTCCTCTTCACCACTGGCAGGCCGGTATAAACCCCCAGCTAGGACCCTCAATGGTTGACACAGGACACCTTATCTCTTATGAGGTCACCGGTAGCCAGTTACCAGTGTCTTTTTCCAACAAACGCTCAAGAAATTCAATTCAAATCCAGTTGGTGAGAACGAGGCTTTATTGGTCGATTTTGCAAAATCCAGTACCTGAGCCCTCAAAGGAGGGTAGTCAGAGGGGGTGCACCAAACAGTTCCTTGTCAAGCCAAGTGCCGTTGAGTCGGATCTACAAGCCCTTTTTATTTTCTAACTCACAAGTCTCTCCCCCAGTTCCTCATTGGCTGAATACTATGGGGTGAACAGTGTCTCCCGGACGTCACCTAAGTCTTAACATTGCATTTTCTTTTGTGGTTATATCTGCTGTTTCCCTAAAAGTTTTCCCCTACCTCCACCCGTTCACCCTTCCTTTAGGTTAAGTAACAATTTCTTACCTTGGCCTTTGTTCTGAAGATGGACCATTTTGGATTTTATTTCTCACACCACACATTTGTAGTATTTCTGTTACAGCAGCACTAGGACATTGAGACACAAGTATCTGCCAAAGTTCGTATATTAGGATCAAGTTGAAGAACCATGGAAATATCCATCCAAGAACATAATGCTGTCAAATGGATGTCAATTCTAGAACTGCCCCATAGGGTTCCCAGTGAGTGGCTGGTGGATCCAAGCTGTCAGCCTTTTGGTCAGCAGCCACAGCTCTTAACCACTGCACCACCAGGGCTCCATCTTCCTAAGTCAAAGGCATGGAAGGATGGGAAACAAGTAGAGAAAACTTTTCTAGAGGACAGGGAGGGGCTGTTACCCATCTCCCTGTCTGAAACTCTGAGTGCCGGTTCTGACACAGATCAGACCTGAAGGGTGTTTGGGGAACTGAGAACAACTAAACTACTATTCCAGAACACCTAACTGTGCTCTTAAGGAATCTGTATATGGATCAGGAGATAGTCGTGCAAACAGAACAAGGGGACAGTGCATGGTTTAAAGTCAGGAAAGGTGTCTGTCCAGGTTGTGCCCTTTTACTGTACTTTTTTCATCTGTATGCCAAGCAAATAATCCAAGAAGCTGGATTATGTGAAGAAGAATAAGGCATGACGATTGGAGAATGACTCATTAACAACCTGCGTTATGCAGACAATGCCACCTTACTTGCTGGAAATGAAGAAGATCTGAGACTCTTACTGATGAAGATCAAGGACCACAGCTTTCAGTATGGATTGCACCTCAACATTAGGAAAACAAAAATCCTCACAACTGGATCAGTAAGCAACATTGTTATAAGTGGAGAAAGGACTGAGGTTGTCAGGGATCTCATCTTACTTGGGTTCACAATCAACACCCACGGAAGTAGCAATCAAGAAATCAAAAGATGCATTGCATTGGGAAAATCTGACGCAAACGTCCTCTTTAAAGTATTCAAAAATAGAGATGTCATCTTGAAGACTAAAATGCACCTGACCCAAGCCATGGGATTGGCATTTGCATCATCTGCATGCAAAAGATGGACCATGAACAAAGAAGACAGAAGAAGAATGATGTCTTTGAATTGTGATAGAAAAGAATGTTGAAGGTACCATGGACCACTGAAAGAACAAATAGATCTGTTCTGGAAGAAGTACAACCCAAGTGTTCCTTGGAAGCAAAGACGGCAAGAATGCATCTTACATACTTTGGACATATTGTCAGAAAAGATCAGTCCTTGGAAAAGGACATCATGCTCGGCAGAGGTGAGGTTCAGTGAAAAAAAGGAAGACGCTTGAGGAGATGGACTGACACAGTGGCGGCGACAATAGGCTTAAGCATAAAAACGACTGTGGATGTGGCACAAGACCAGGCCGTGTTTCATTCTGTTGTTCATAGGGTCACTATGAGTCAAAACCTACTCGATGTCACCTAACAACAACAACAAACTAATATTCACTGGTCATCCCCCAGGTGTGGGATGCAACAAAGTGAGCCTAAAATTCATAGTCTCCTCCGAGAGGGAAGAGGGGTGGACACACAGGGCTATGGTTCAAAGAAACCTTGCTGAATGGCCATTGTTTCTCTAGGTGCTCACAGTTGGAACATCAGAGGGTTTCCACACCCACCCCCCACATCACAGATATACCTGGGCTGATATGCGCCTTGACGCAGTCTCTTGGATTATAAAAGAAAGAAGCTAACAGAGAGATTTGGGGACCTCATATCATCAAGAAAAAAGCAGTACCAGGAGGAGAGCACGTCCTTCGGAAAGAACCCTGGGGTCCCTGAGCCTCAGAAGCTCCCAGTCAAGTGGAAGATTGACGACAAGAACCTTCCTCCAGAGCCAACAGAGAAACCCTTCCCCTGCAGCTGACACCCTGAATTTGGACTTGTAGCCTGCTGGGCTGTGATAAAATAAATTTTGGCTTTTTAAAGCCATCCACTTGTGGTATCTCTGTTATAGCATCACTAGATGACTAAGACAGATGTGTTGTTCAGAGGGATTTGTCCTGGGAGAAGGACATCATGTTTGGTAAAGTAGAGATTCAGACAACAAGAAGACCCACAATGAAAAAGATTTACACTGCAGCTGCAACAGTGGGCTCAAGCACAACCATTGCAAGGATGGCACAGGACAGGGTAGTATTTCCTTCCATTTTACACAGGGTTGCTATGAATTGGAACTAACTCGATGGCACCTAACAACAGATCCCTAGGTAGATGGTTGATATGTACATAAACAGATTGTAGATAGACTGATGATAGATAGACTCCATTAAGTTGACTCACTCATGACAAACTTACAACAGAGTGAAATATTGTCTAATCTTGTGTCATCTTCACAATTAACAAGCTCAAGTCCATCATTAGGGCTGTGCCAATACCTCTCACCAAGGGTATCCCTCATCCTCACTGACCCTCTACTTTACCAAATGCAATGTCCTCCTCCAGAGATTGATTCTATCTAATGATGTTACAAAAGCAACTGAGTCATATGACATGCTGTTGTGCTCCATGGAGTGCTCTTTGGTTAATTTTTGGAAGTTGATTGCTAGCCTTTCATCTCAAACTAATTTCCTTAGTCTGGAAGCTCTGCTGAAACCTGTCTACTATGGGTGACTGTTTTAGTCAGCTAGTGATGCTCTAACAGAAATACCATGAGTGAATGACTCTAAAAAGAGAAATTTTATTTTGGCATAGTCTAGTAAGCTACAGATACAAATTCAATGTGAGAAATTATCATAGTCCAGTAGACTAACAGTCCAGATTCAATATAAGAGCATCCTAGCTCAGGAACCTCAGGTCCAAGGGATGCGCTCTGCTCTCAGTGCTGCTTTCTTGTTGGTATGAGGTTCCCAAATCTCAGCTCACCTCCTTTTCCTTTATATCCTGAGAGGTCATCCCAAGCCACAATATAATTTCACATATTAAGTCTTGCCTCACAGACACAACTGCTACCTATCTACCCTCATTAGTCATAGAGGCAGAAATCCCAATATGGAGGAACATCACAGAATGCTAGGAATCTCAGCCTAGCTAAATTGCTACACAGAGTTTCATCTAGCCTCTATGGCTCTATAAAATCTGGATTCCATAGAATTAGATATTCTGTTCTGCATTTTCCCCCTTTTGATTAGGATTCTTCTATAGCTTTTAATCAAAACATGCAGTAGTGGTAGTTTGGCAGCATTGAGTTCTTCTGGTATTGTGGCAGAGGAGGCTGTTGTTCATGGAGGCAATTAGTCACACATTCCATTTACCCCTGTTGTTCTTACTCTTTTTCCTCTGTCACTCAAGAGAATAGAGACCAATCATTGTACCTTAGATGCCACTTGCAAGCTTTTAAGACCCCAGGCACTGCACAGCAAACTAGGAGGTAGAAGTACTAGACACAATATTAGGGCAATTAACTGAGATGTCCCATGAAACCATCACTGGAAATTGCCAAACCAGGAAATCAAAATATGTGAGGTGTTTTGCTTACCTAAACAGCCTCAGCATCTGCTTTCAAAAAAGAAAATATTGATCACACGGCCAGAAAAATGCCGTCAACTGTTCCCAATTTAACTTTAAACAAGGGTAAAACTTATCAACAGCAATTACATTAACAGGTTGGTGCAACTCTACCCTTAAGCAGTGTAATTTTTCCATCATCATAAACTGAAACTCTGTGTTCTATAAACAATAACTGGTACCTCTTCGTCCTTCATATCCTTAGTAAACTTTAGACTCTATCCACCTGCCTGTTCTGGTCTTTTTTATACAAGTGAGGTCATACAATATTTGTCTAAGTGGATAATTATTATTTTTAAGCATATATTTAGATGTTTTCTGATGGGAAACAAATGAGTACCATGCTACCTGTCTGTCATCTTTGAGAGACAGGTCTGAATAAAACCAGTACTGCTGGGACAAAACTCTTTCCCGCAAGGGAATCAGTATTAACAGCTCTGCTATGGAAGACAAGATAATTGTATCTGCTCAAACAAGGTACGCTGGGGATCATGCCTCAAGGGTTAGGGCAGTCCCATATAAACCTATTGTGATGGTTCGACTGCATGCTTCCTAAGAACATATGCTGCTCCTCCATACTCTCAGGACAAAGGCAAGGCAGCAGATGGTCTACAGCTCCCTGAAATATGCTGTGTAGGGGCTGAGAGGACCTAGAATGTGAAGGAGGCACAGTAACAGTGTGCAGATGCAGGGAGATTGTCCCTGGGAAGTTCTCCTGGAACAGCTCCCAAATGATGCGAAGGTTCTCTACTCAGTCTCCTCAACCAGGAATGTATGTGGCTCCATCTGAGCATCTTGAGTGGGCAGCAGAACTGTTAAATAATCAAGACAGAGGACCCTAGACCAGAGCCTGTGTTGGATCCTGGTTGCAATGGGGAGTTTAGGCAAGTGAAGCATCTGTCGTCAGTCACATGTGCCATAGGGCTGTTGGGGGTTAAACAGAATGCACTTGGCTCCAGGCTGGAATGTGAATTGCAGCAAATAAATGTCCTTGTCTTGCTCAGAGGTAAGGATGTGTGCAGGGACTGTGAGAGGAGAGAGCAAGGGATTTAACTTGGACTAGCAGAGCTTAACAAGCAGCAATTCTGTCTCCCAGGAGATATCGGTGATGTCTGGAGACATTTTTGATCTTCATAATCAATGGAGGGGATGCTGCTGGTGTTGGATGGGTGGAGACCAGGGATGCTGTTCAATATGCTACAGTGCAAAGGACAGTTCCCACCACAAAGAATGATCTAGAACTAAATGTCAGAAATACCAAGAGGGGGGAAAATGTGTTTAATAAGAGAATTTTCCCCCTATCTACCTGTCTATCTATGACTATCTGTCTATCATTAACATCATTATCATTATCATCTATCTATCCATCCGTCCACCCATCTGCCTATCACTTGTCTGTCATTTATGATTTAGGGAGAGGCCCGTGTTGGAACAAGACCTTCAGTTACTGAATGAAGGAGATGAGGCTCCCAGGCTAGAGGAAGCAGACAGCTGCTACTTGTATTATAAGTACTTTCACACCTCATGTGTACTGGAGAATAATGTGGCATACCATGAACATTCTTGATAGTTGCCGTTGAGTTGGCCCTGATTCATTATAATCCCATGTGTGATAGAACAAAACATTGTGCAGTCTTGCACTATCTCCATGATTAGTAGCAAATCAGACCCCTCTGGTCCATAGAGTTTTCACTGGCTTTCCTGAAGTATATCATCAGGCCTTTATTCCTAGTCTGTCTTAGTCTGGAAGCTCTATTGAAACCTGCTTAGCATCATAGCAACATTGAAGCGTCCACTGATAGGAGTATGGTGGCTATGCATGAGATGCATTGGACAGGAATCAAATCTGGGTCTCACACATGGAAGGCAAAAATCATACCACTGAACAACAACTGCCCTCTGCAAAACCACTATCTGTGTCTAACAGCATTCCAAACCAAGCCAGTTACTCTTGAGCCACCAACTCATAACAACCCCAGGTGTGTCACATAAAACTGTGCTCCATAGGGTTTTTAGGGCTGATATTTCAGAAGTAGATAGCCAGGTCTTTCTTGTGAGGCACCTCCGGATAAATTTGAACCTCCAACCTTTCTGGTAGCAGCAGAGCACATTAACTGTTTGCACCATGCAGGGACTCTGTAACACTAAGAGGCTGAAATTATTATGTATCTGTGTAACATATGAGAAAACTGAGGCTCAGAAAGGTTAAGTGAGCTGAGCTTCGAAGGGTGGATGGAGAAGACAGTAATTAGCTGACCCATTTCTTCTATGGGAAATTGCCTACTATAGATGTCCTTCTTTCTGCCTTTAGACCTGCCAGGACATGGACAATCAGACCCAAGTCTCTGAATTCATCCTCCTTGGCCTCTCTGCCCACCCTCAGCAGCAACAGGTCTTCTTTAGTCTGTCTTTCAGCCTGTACATAATTGGGGGCCTGGGGAACCTGCTCACCCTCTTGGCTATCATCTCAGACTCTCACCTCCACAGCCCCATGTACTTCTTCCTCAGCAACTTGTCTCTTATTGACATCTGCTTTACCTCAACCACCATCCCCAAGATGCTGGCCAATCACCTGTGTGGATGCACCACCATCTCCTTCCCAGCCTGCCTGGCCCAGATGTATTTCTTTATAGCGTTTGGGGCAGCTGACAGCACTCTTCTCTCAGCCATGGCTTATGACCGCTACTCAGCCATCTGCTGCCCACTGCATTACGTGACCATCATGAGCACTCTCCGATGCACCTTCCTGGTGGCAGCCTCTTGGATCTCAGCCAACCTTGTCTCCATGGTCCATGTGATCCTGATGACTCACCTGTCCTTTTGCTCCAATAGAATTCCACACTTCTTCTGTGATCTCAATGCCTTGATCAAGCTCTCCTGCTCTGACACACGAGTCAATGAGATACTGGTGCTGGTCCTCGGGGGCTCGATGGTTTTAGTTCCTTTTGTGTGCATCATAGCCTCTTACATACCTATTGCTGTAACTGTATGGAGGGTGCCCTCAGTCCAGGGGAAGTGGAAAGCTTTCTCCACCTGTGGCTCTCACTTCTGTGTCATCATTCTCTTCTACGGGACTATCACTGGGGTATATTTCAACCCTGCATCTGTGCACTCCACTCAGAGGGACATGGTGGCCACCATCATGTACACAGTAGTCACTCCCACGCTGAACCCCTTCATCTACAGCCTGCGAAACAGAGACCTAAAAGGCACCTTCAGGAAGCTTCTCAGCAGGAGCTACTTGGCTAAGTCTCTTTGACAACTCTCTTTAGATGATGGTCACACAACCTGATCAATGGAATTAGTGTTATCCATTATACACGTGAAAATTGTTGAACTGACAAGTGCTATTTATCTATACTTTTTACAACAATTTAAAAAGTCTTACAGGAAAAAGAGAAAGTCTAAATCATCAATTAGAATTAAACAAGCAAAATGCAGATCGTATTCCTTTGAAATAAACTACTATTTCCCAAGATCAGGACTCAGTTGTTTTTGTCGGTCCAGTGCTACACAACTCTAAGAAAGTTACCCCTCCCCCACGTTAATAGTTTTCCTCCGGCTTGGCTCTAACTACATCCTGAGAAAGTCTGTTTGGTGTTATCATCTTTAACACTTTCTACATAACTTATCTTAGGAAAATAAGATGGTGAGTCTCTTGCTCAGAGCCTATAGCAGGCAATAGCGTTGACCAGAATTCAGATCTTCTTTAATTTTCATGATATTCTCTTCTTAATCTTTTCTTCTGTTTTGGTTGAGGTTCAGTGGTTGTCATAGATTGAACTGTGTCCCTCCAAAATACACATGGTAATTTGGCTGGGCCACAATTACCTGTAGTCTGTGAGTGCTCTCCATTTTTTTATTTTCTTGTCCTGTGAATCCTAATGTCTGCCTGTGTTTAACAGAGTGGATTCTCTTAGACAGGATTAGAGTGGGTGTCATGGATTGAACTGTGTCCCCCCAGAAATGTATATATTGATTTGACTCAGCTAGCCATCCCAGTATTGGAGTTCCGTGTGTTATGAGTCCTGCCTCTGTGATATGATGACAGAGAACGGGCTGTAGTTGTGTTAGTGAGGCAAGAGTCAAGTTACAAGCTTATGGGGTACAAGGGAGAGAGTGATCAGAGGAAGTTGGGAATCTCACACCACCAAGAAAGCATGATGGAGAACAGAGCACGTCCTTCGGACCCGAGGTTCCTGCGCTGAGATGCTCTCACTGGGTTTGGACTCAGCCTACTGGACTGTGACATATTCTCATGCTGAATGGACTTACAGTTTGTAAATGGATTTGCAGCTTACTGGACTGTGACAATAAAAATTTCTCTTCATGAAGCCTTCCCCTATGGTATTTTCTGTTGAAGCAACACCAGGTGACTACGACAGTGGGACTGTAAAACCATTCCTAAAGCAACCTCTCGGCTCCAATATAAGGAGTTTCCCCAGAGTGTGGCTTGTACTACCTTTTACCCTTGCATCCTACAAGAGACAAAAGGAAAGGGAAGCAAGCAGAGAGGTGGGCCTCATAGTGTCAAGAAAGCAAAACCAGAAGCAGAACATATCCTTCAGAGAGATTCGTGCACCAAGATGCTGCCTGACCAAAGACTGATGCAACACAAGGAGATTTCTCCAGAGCTGGCAAAGAAGGAAAGCCTTCCCCTGGAGTGGACACCCTGAATTTGGACTTGGAACCTACCAGACTGTATAAGAATAAACTTTTCTTTGTTAAAGCCATCCACTTATAGTATTTCTGTTAGAGCAGTACCAGATGACTAAAACAGTGGGGAAAATGGAAAACATGCTGCAGCTGGAACACTTACTTAAACCAAGTGATTCCTGTTGTCTATTGATGGTGGTAGTGTTTGCTGCTCTTGACTCAGTTCAATGCATGGTGACCCCGTACAACAGAATGAAATGTTGCCTGGTCCTGCACTGTCTTCACCGTGCTCAGGTCCACTGTTGCAGATAGTGTGCATTTTGAGTGTCTTTCAACATAGAGGACTTATCATCTAGTGCTATATCAAAGAGTGTTTTGTTATGATCCACAAGTTTTTTGTTGACTGGTTTTCAGAATTAGTTCACCAGATCTTTCTTCCTAGTCTATCTCATTCTGGAAGCTCCACTGAAACCTGTCTATCATGGATAACCCTGCTGCAATTTGAAATACCAATGACATAGCTTCCAGCATCATAGCAACATGTAAGCTAGCACAGTATGACCCACTGACAGATGGTGGTGGATATTTATGGTAGTGACTTATTTATAATGAAAAACTATTAGATTTTTGAAAAAATGTTTTCAAGTTAACAGTACATAATACTGGAGAACTCAACACAATGTGACCAAGGCAAAGTCAAAGAAGCTTCACACATGTATCCCAACACCCTGAGGAAATGAGCTACTGGGCTGAAGACAGAAGACCACGGTCTCAGGGAACATCTAACTCAATTGGCATAACTTAACCTATAACCAAAATATTCTACATGCAGCTGTCCTGAGCAGTGTCTGAGGTCTTAAAAGCCCATGAGCAGCCATCTAAAGACACATTTACTGTTCCATCCCAGCAGGAAAAAAGAAGAATGAAGAAAACCAAAGATAACAGAGGAATAATCAGTTCAAAGGACTAATGGACCACAACATCCACAGCCTCAACCAGACTGAGTCCAGAACAACTAGTTGGTGTCTTCTTGCCACCATGGATTGCAATAAAGAGTCCTGGACAACTCTTTGCACCCCACATCGGTGAGTGGCATCTGCAGTCTTAACAGCTGCCAAGCTGCCATCTGAGAGTACAGCAAATGGTCCCAACTCAACAGGAATGGATGATCACTGAGGACAAGAACGACATGGGGGAAAGAGAACCCAGAAGACAGAGAGACCCACATGAGTGGGTCTCTACATCAACTAGTGACCGGAAGAACCGGATGGTGCCTGGCCACCACCAGTGATAGCCGTGATGGAGCTCACAAAATTGAGTCTCACTGGCAACACAAGAATAAATAGGGGTGCACCTTGAGATCTCCACTAAAAAACCGCAATTGATGGTCCAGGGTCCTTGGAGTTCCCCTGGGAGCATGGCCCCTGGCCCTGGTGCTGCCCCTATCCATAAATCATAATGGAGGTCAACTCTTCAGACAGGAGTGGATTGGACTTGGTGGCACAGAGTGACCACATCATGTGTGCACTCTATGGCTCTTTGTATCTATAGGATATCGTCCTGCTGACCTCATGCTGGAGGCAGGGGAGTGGGTAGAGAGGAGGGGATAGGAGAGTGTTGGGAGGATAATACATGTATGGAGCAGAGAGGAAGAGTGTGCTGTCACCAGGCAGGGAGAGCAGTGGGAGCTGCGTACAGGTGGGCATGCAAATTTATATGAGAATGTACATTTTCGTTCAATCATAATAAAAATTCAGAAGATTTGGGTTCAAATTTCCCTTTCCCCACTAATAGATTGGTGACCTTTATCTACCCTTATCTACTTTCCCCAAGTGTGAATTTTGTCCTTCATAAAATGGGGATCTTTCAGTCTTACCTTCTAGTGTGTTGTGAATCAAGTTACTTCAAGTCTCAGCGATAACATTTTCTCACCTGTAAGCTGGGGTTACTAATGGCACCGACCTTCCCTGGTGGTTATGAGAATAACAAGAGGTAAAATGTAGAGCACTTAGCGAAGGGTTTAGTATATAGTAAACCAGTTGCTGCTGTGTCAATAGTGACTCATAGTGACTTCACGTGTCAGAGTAGAACTGTGCTCCATAGGGGTTTTGGTAGCTACTTTTTGAAAAACAGGTTACTAGGCTTTTCTTCTGACATGTCTCTGGATAGATTAAGCTTCAGGGTAGCCGTCAAACATGGAGTATATTAACTATCTGCACTACCCATAAACTTGAACAATACCATAGATTGCTGAAAGAAAGGACAATCTGTCTTGGAAGAATCCTAACCAAAATGGCCCTTGGAAGCAAGGATGTTGAGACTTCATCTCACATGCTTTGGACATGTTGTCAGGAGGGAGCAGCCTCTGGAGAAGGACATTATGCTTGGTAAAGTAGGTCAGCGAAAAAGTGGAAGACCCTCAGTGAGTCGGGATTGACATGGTTGCTGCCAGAATCTGCTCAGGCTTAACAACAATTGTGAGGATGGTGCAGGACTTAGCAGCGTTTTATTATGCTGTACATAGGGTTGCTATGAGCTAGAACCAACTCAATGGCTCCTAACAACTGCAACACCAATTTGCTATATCACATTGCTGTGGTTCAAAAAAGACATTGAAATTTCAGGAGGCAAAAGATGTGTTTTGAGTATAGCATGACTGATTGTCCTTTTGTTATGGATTGAACTAAGGCCCCCACCCAAATGTATCAATTTGGCTAGGCCTTGATTTCTAGTTGTCCTCCATTCTGTGATTGCAATTTTATGTTAAGGGGGATTAGGGTGGCACTGTAACACCCTTACTAAAGTCCTATCCCTGATCCAACGAAAAGTAAGTTTCCTTGGGATGTGGTCTGCAGAGCTTGGGAAACTGTTGGGATAAAAGCTCTAGTTTTTTTGTTCTTGTTTCTGTTGTTATTGTCAAGTCTGCTCCAAATTTTGCTGACCTCATGTATAACAGAACAAAACATTGCCTGATGCTGAGCCATCTTCGTGATTGCTGGACTTTGAATCCATTGTTGTGGCTATTGTGTCACTTCATCTCATGGAGGACCTCCCTCATTTTCACTGACTATCAACAGGAAGTCCTTCTAGGCACAGGCAATCAATGAAAACTACCATCGTTCCACAAAGGGATGATGGGAAAGTATGTTGATGGGTTAGACTGACCACAGTCCACTGGCAATCCCAGCATCACTACAGGTGCACCTACCAGACATCATACTCCCCCTTATGTGAGGCAACTGAAGACACACCTCCTCTTATGATACTACAACCACTATTATAACTGTTACCGTTGTTGTTGGCTGCCGTCAAGTCAATGCCCAACTCATGGCGACCCCATGCACAGTGGAACAAAATGCTGCCTGGTCCTGTGCCATCCTCGTGATTTGTTGCAGATTGAACCATTGGGATTCATCTGGGTTTTTTGGCAGATTTTCAGCAGTAGATAGCCAGGCCTTTCTTCCTAGTCTGTATTAATCTGGAAGCTCCATTGAAATCTGTTCAGCATCATAGCAACATTCAAACCTCCACTGCTCATGTGGTCCACTGGCTGGCAATTGAACCAGGATCTCTCATATGGAAGGAGAAAATTCTACTACTGAACCACCAATGTCCTTAGATAAAATAAATATATTATTACTACTAAAACTATTTTTTAAAAAAGCTTTATATTGTATAAGAATAAACACAAAATGGTTGAACACAATAAACAGACCTGGAATGGGCCCAAGCATAAAGAAACATATTCAAAGAGTGGACTTTCAAATCAGTGGCAAAATATTGTACTATTTATTAGACTGTTTTATTGGAGATAATTAGCTAACCATTAATAAATACAGTAAAACACAACCTGCAGTGTTTGCACTATTTTTTTTTGTAGATTAAGAGACCAGGCATTGGCAAACTTCCTCTATAAACAATAAATACTTCTGACTTTGACAGCCACACAGTCTCTGTTACAATGACTCAGCTCTTCCATCATAGCATAAGAACACCATAAACTAAAAATTAAACCCATTGTCATCAAGTTAATTCCAACTCATGCTGATCCCATGTGTTACAGAGTAGAACTGCACTCTGTAGGGTTATCATGGCTATAATCTTCTATGGAAGCAGATCACCAGGCTTTCTTTGACATTGCTGTTGGGTGAACACAAACAGCCAACCTCTAGGTTAGTAGTCCAGTATAAATAGACACACATAAGTGAATGGACATGGCTACATTCCAATAGAACTTTATTTATAAAAAGCTGACAGTGGCTCACAGGTTGTGTACAGTTTTTGACCCCTAAATGTACAACATAAAGGAACAAGAAGAAACTAGGGAGTATGTTTCTGACAGAAACATTAAGGCAAAAGAAGCAGAAAGCATTCTTCAAAAAGTTAAACATAAACCCACTGCCACTGAGTTGATTCCAACTCATGGGAAACAGAATTACCGTTAAAGAGTGGCTATCGAGTCATTTCACGTGTGTCAGTATAGATTTATTCTTTATAGTATGTTCAGTGGCTGACTTTTCTTCCAAGACACCTCTGGGTGGACTTGAACCTCTAACCTTTCAGTTAATGGCTGAGCATGTTCATCTCTGCACCACCCAGGGACTCCATAAAACCCCACAATTCTACTCCCATGCGTATACTCAAAAGAACTGAAAGCAGAGACTCAAACAGATACTTGTGTACCAGTCTTCACTGTACCACTATTTACAACAGGCAAAATGTGGAAACAACCAACATCTCCATTAATACAAGAATAAATAATCAAAATGTGGTAGGTCTATACCAAAAAAAAAAAAAAAATTCCATTGCAGTCAAGTAGAACTACCTTGCAAGACTTCCAAGGAGCAGCTGATGGATTTGAATTTATGACCTTTTGGTTAATAATAATGATTAAAACAATGAAGTATTATTCAGCCATTAGAGAATTAAAGTCCTGACACATGCTACAATATGAATGAACCTTGAAAACACTATACTGGATAAAGTAAGTCACAATAGGACAAACACTGTATGACATATCTACATGAAACATCTAGAACAGGCAAATACATGTTATTAGGTGCTATCTAGTCAGTTCTGATTCATAGCAGCCCTATGCACAACAGAAGGAAACACCATGCCTACAGTAGTTTTGATGCTTAAGTCTATTGTTGCAGGCTTATTGTCAATCCGTCCTGTTGAGGATGTTCCTCTTTTTCATGGACTCTCACCTTTACCAAGCGATGTCCTTCTCCAGGGACTGATCCTTCCTAACAACACGTCCAAAGAATGTAAGACATAGTCTCTCCATCTTTGCTTCCAAGGAACACTCCATTGTGCTTCCAGAACAGATATTTGTTCTTCTGGCAATCCATGGTACATTCAATATTCTTCTTTAACACCACAATTCAAAGGCATAGATTTTCCTTCTGTCTTCTTTATTTGTTGTCCAGCTCTTGCATGCGTATTATGTGACTGAAAATACCATGACTTAGTCAGGCACACCTTAGTCTTCAAGGTGATATCTTTACTTTTCAACATTTAAAGAGGTCCTTTGTAGCAGATTTGCCCAATGCAACATGCCTTTTGATTTCTTGACTGCTGCTTCCACGGGCTTTGATGGTGGAACCAAGTAAAAGGAAATCCTTGACAACTTCAGTCCTTTCCCTGTTTGTCATGAAGTTGCTTACTGGTCCAGTTGTGAGGATTTTTGTTTTCTTGATGTTCAGGTACAACCCATACTGAAGGCTGGGATCTTTGATCTTCATCAGTAATTGTTTCAAATCCTGTTCACTTCCCAAGCAGCATTGTGTCATCTGCATAATGCATGTTGTTAATGAGTCTTCCTCCAATCCTGATGCCTCACTCTTCTTCACAGAGTCCAGCTTCTCGAATTATTTGCTTGGCATATAGACTAAACAGATATGGCTAAAGGATACAACCCTGACACACACCTTTCCTGACTTTAAATCATGCAGTGTCCCCTTGTTCTGTTTGCACTACTATCTCTTCATCTGTATACAGATCATACATGAGGACAATTAAGCATTCAGGAATTCCCATTCTCCGCAACATTTTCCATAATTCGTAATGATTCACACAGTTGAATGCCTTTGTATAGTCAATGAAACACAGGTAAACATCATTCTGGTATTCTCTGCTTTCAGCCAAGATCCATCTGACATCAGAAACAGTTATCTCTGGTTCCACATCCTCTTCTGAATCCAGTTTGCATTTCTGGCAGTTCCCTGTCAATATACTGTTGCAATCACTTTAAAATGATCTTTAGCAAAATTTTACTTCTGTGCAATATTAATGATATTGCTAGATAATTTCTGCATTCAGTTGGATCACCTTTCTTGGGAATAGGCATAAATAGGGAACTTTGCCAGTCAGTTGGCAGGGTAGCTGTTCACCAAATTTCTTGGCACAGACAAGTGAGCATTTTCAGTGCTGCATCTGTTTGTTGAAACATCTCAACTGATATTCCATCAATTCCTGGAGCCTCGTTTTTCACCAATGCCTCCAATGCTTCTTCAGCTTCTTCCTTCAGTACTACTGATTCCTGATCATATGCTACCTCTTTTGCTAGTTTTTTTTTTATTTAACGTGACTGAGTGAAAATGTACATTCACATGAAAATTTACATGCCCCCCTATATGCGGCTTCCACTGCTCTCCCTGTCCGGTGACAGCACAGTATTCCTCTCTGCTCCATACATGTCTCATCCTCCCAACAGTCTCCTTTACCCTCCTCTCCGTCCACTCCCCTTCCTCCAGCCAGAGGTCAGCAAGATGATATCCTATAGATGTATAGAACCATAAAGTGCTTCCAACATATGGTTACTCTGCATTGCCAAGTCCCTTCCATTTCTGTCCAAAGAGTAGACCTTTGTTATAATTTATGGGAACGGGCAGCATCAGGGCCGGGGGCCATGCTCTCAGAGGAACCCCAAAACCGCTGGACCATCAATTGAGGTCTTTTAGTGGAGATCTCATGATGCACCTTTTTTTATTCTTGTGTTGCCAGTGAGGCTCCTCTCTGTGAGCTCCGTCATGGCTATTACTGGTGGTGGCCGGGCACCATCCAGTTCTTCCGGTCCCAGGTCGATGTAGGCACCCACTCTTGTGGGTCTCTCTGTCTTCTCGGTTGTCTTTACCGCATGCCATTTTGGCCCTCGGTGAGCATCCATTCCTGCTGAGTTGGGACCATTTGCTGTGTCCTCGGATGGCAGCTTGGCAGCTTTTAAGACCCCAGACGCCACTCACCAATGTGGGGTGCAGAGAGCTCTCTTAGCAAAACGCTACTTCTGCCAATTGGCCTGGAATTCGCCTAAGAACATGGTCCCCTGCCCCCTGCCCCAGCTACTCTATCCTTGCAGTATTGAGTTAAGGTGGAAGGAGTACTCAAGTTATACTGAAGTCCACTTAATGTTGTTCTTGTTCCTAATGTGTGCTGTCACCACTTTCTCCCAACTAGATTTCTAGTAACTACCTAAACTAAACCCCCCTTGCCCTCCCTCCCTCCCTCCCCTCCCTTGCAGCTGTCAAAGAGTCTTTTCTTCTATACACAAGTCTGTTTTTGAGATCTTATCGTAGAGGTCTCATACAGTATTTGTCCTTTTGTCGCTGACTACTTTCACTCAACATAATGTCTTCCAGTTGAAACCAGGTTAGGAGATGTTTCCTGGAATCATCGTTATTCTTTATCATTGCGTAGTGCTCCATTGAGTATATGTACCACAGTTTACCTATCCATTCTTCTATTGTTGGGCATCTGGGTTGATTCCACCTTTTTGCTATTGTGGACTGTGCCGCGATAAACATTCTGGTGCATGTGTCCGTTGGTGTGAAAGGCCTTGATTCTGTAGGATATATTCCAAGTAGTAGAATTACTGGGTCAAATGGTATATCAATATCCATTTTTTTAAGGAAGCGCCAGATTGCCTTCCAAAGAGGCTGGACCATTTTGCAACCCCACCAACAGTGTAGGAGGGTTCCACTTTCTCCACAGCCTCTCCAGCATTTGTTGTTTTGTGTTTTCTGGATCATGGCCAATCTTGTTGGGGTGCGATGGTATCTCATTGTTGTCTTGATTTGAATTTCTTTAATAGCTAAAGATCGTGAACATGTCCGCATGTGTTTTTTGGCTGCCTGGATCTCCTCTTTAGTGAAGTATCTGTCCATCTCCTTTGCCCATCGCTTAATTGGATGGTTTATCTTCTTCTTATTGATATTTTGTAGTATCTTATAGATTATGGAGATCAGGTGTCGATCTGACATAGAGTTGCCAAATATTTTTTCCCACTCTGTGGGTGTTCTTTTAATTCTATTAATAAAGTCTTTGGATGAGCAAAAGTGTTTGATTCTTAATAGTTCCCATTTATCTACTTTCTCTTCTGTTGATTGAGGTTTCTTTGACAGATTTTGGAGTCTGTCCTTATTGTGTATTAAAACTTCCATTGTTGTTCCTACCTTTTCTTGGATGAACTTTATCGTTTTAGGTTTGATATTTAGTCTTTTATCCAGTTGGAGTTGGTTTTTGTATAAGGTGTAAGATATGGATCTTGATTCAGTTTATTGCAGATGGATAACCAATTTTGCCAGCACCATTTGTTGAAGATGCTGTTTTTACCCCAGTTTAATGTCTTAGGGCCTTTGTCGAATATCAACTGTTCATAGGCAGATGGTGTCATCTCTGGGGTCTCAATTCTGTTCCATTGATCAGTCTGTCTGTTCTTGTACCAGTACCAGGCTGTTTTGACCACTGTGGCAGTGTAGTATGTTCTAAGGTCGGGTAATGAGAGGCCTCCCAGTGTGTTCTTCTTCTTTAGTCATATGCTACCTCTTGAAATGCTTGAACATCAACCAGTTCTTTCTGGCGTAATGACTTTGTGTGTTCCTTCCATCTTCTTTTGGTGCTTCCTGAGTCGTTTATTATTTTTCCCTGTAGGATCCTTCACTATTGCGACTTGAGGCTTGAATTTTTCTAATGTTCTTTCAGTTTGAGTAATGCATAGCATGTTCTTCCCTTCGGGTTTTCTATTTCCAGCTCTTTGCATATGTCATTATAATACTTTACTTTTTCTTCCCTTTGGAAATCTTAGGTTTTCCACTTCATCATTCCTTCCTTTTGCTTTAGCTGCTTGACCTTCAACAGCAAGTTTCAGAGTCTCTTCTGACATCCAATCTGGTCTTCTGTTTCTTTCCTGTCTTTTTAATGACTGCTTGCTTTTTTAACAGATGATGTCTTTGATATCATTCCACAGTTTATCTGATCTTCAGCAACTCATGTTCAGTGTATCAAATCTGTTCCTGAGGTGGTTTCTAAACTCAGGTAGGATGTACTCAAGGTTGTACTTTGGGTCTTACAGACTTGTTCTTATTTTCTTCAGTTTCAGTTTGAACTTGCATAATAGCAGTCAGCACCTGGTCTTGTTTTGATTGCTAATACAGAGCTTTTCCATCACATCTTTCCACAGATGTAGCTAATTTGATTCCCATGTATTCCATCTGGTGAGGTCTGTGTGTACATCACCGTTTATGTTGGTGAAAGGTATTTGCAATGAAGTTGTTGGTCTTGTGAAATTTTAGCATGTGATCTCTGGCATCATTTCTGTCATCAAGGACATATTTCTTCCAATTACCAATCCTTGATCTTTATCTCCAACTTTTGTATTCCAGAAGCTGGTAAAAATCTTTAACTTCTTTATCTTTGGCCTTCGTGGTTGGTGCATAAATTTGAATAATAGACATATGAACTACCCTTCCCTGTAGACACATGGATATTATCCTATTATTGACAGTATTTTACTTCTGGACTGATCTTGAAATGTTCTTTTTGAAGATGAAAGTAACACTATTCCTTTTCAAGTTTTCATTCCTGGCATAGTAGACCATATGAATATCATATTCTAAATGACCAATACAATCAGTGTTTATGTGTTCCATTTCATTTTTGAATATTTACAATATTTACAATTTTCCTAGACTCATACTTTGTACATTCCATGTTCCAATTATTAATGGATGTTTGCAGCTGTTTCTTCTCATTTTGAGTCTTGCCACATCAGCTAATGAAGATCTCGAAGGCTTTATTCCATCCACAGCGTTAAGGTTGCCTCTACTTTGAGGAGACAGCTCTTCCCCAGTAGTCTCCTGAGTGCCTCCCAACCTGACAGGCTCATTTTCCAGTACTATATCTGACAAAATTCTGCTGCTATTCATAAGGTTTTCACTGGCTAACTTTTTCAGAACTAGGCTGCCTGGTCCTTCTTCCTAGTCTGTGTTAGTCTGGAAGCTCAGCTGAAACCTGTCTTCTGTGGGTGACCCTGCTGGTACATAAACACCAGTGGCATAGCTTCTAGCATCACAGCAACACACAAGCCCCCACAATATAACAAGCTTACAGGCAAGTGGGGGTCAAATACAAAGAGACTAGAATGATTAGTGGTTACTAGGGAAGGCAGGAAGTGGAAATGAGGAATTACAGTATTGCTTGAGGGGCATCAAGTTTCTGTTTGAAGTGATAAAAAAATAGAAATAGATAGTAGTGATGGTTACACAACATGGTGAACATAAGTAATGTCACTGAATTGAACATATTAAGTGGTTGAAATAACAAACCTTTTTGTTATATATATTCTACCAGACTAAAATAATAATGAAAGGAGCAGATGGTAAAGAAGATTAGTAAATAGACTAATATTCAGAATCTGTTAAAGAAAGAAAAACAAAGCCTGTAAGCCAATGGAAACATAGCAATGTAAAAGAAAATGGAGAAAGGCTTTAAACAGTCATTTTGTAAAGAGGAAACCTATGTGGCTAATAAATAAAGAGGATTTTCAAACCTGAGGAAATGGTTAAACATGTCTATTGCTGTGGATTGAACCGTGTCCCCCCAAAATGTGCGTCAAATTAGCTGGGTCATGACTCCCAGTATTGTGTGATTGTCCACCATTCTGTCATCTGTTGTGATTTTCCCACATGCCATAAGCCTAATAAGGCAGGATTAGTGGCAGTTATGCTAATAAGGCAGGACTCAACTAGATTAGATTGTGTCGTAAATCAATCTCTTTTGAGATATGAAACGGGGAAGAGATTAGAGAGACAAGGAATCTCATTATCACCAAGAAACAAGAGTTAGAAGTATAGCACATCTTTTGGACCTGGCATCCCTGTGCTGAGAAGCTCCTTGACCACGGAAGATTGATGACAAGGATCTTTCTCTAGAGCCAACAGGGAAAGAAAGCCTTCTTCTGGAGCTGGCACCCTTAATTTGGAGTTCCAGCCTCCTAGCCTGTGAGAGAATACATTTCTGTTTGTTTAAAGCCATCCACTTGTGGCATTTCTGTTACAGTAGCACAAAATAAGAAAGATACTGAAGAAAAAGTTGGTGGTTCGAACTCACCCAGAGGTGCTTTGAAAGAAAGCCCTCATGATCTATGTCCAAAAAAGTAGGGCCTTGACAACCCTACAGAGCAGTGACTCACTGCTCTGACATGTGAGTCAGAATTAACTTGACAGCAACTGGCTTGTTTTTCTTTTCTTTGTCTTTTTAGTAGCTGGGGAAATGAAAATTAAAGCAGTACCCAAACACATTTGGTAACCATATTGGTAAAAATTGTTTCATAGCGTTAGAGCTAGCATGGAGTGGGGACATAGAACACCAGACACATAGGAAGAGGAAGTGAAATTAACACTGCCACTTGTGAGTTCAATTGGCAATTCTTCTTAAATTTCAAAATTCTCATTCTGACACCCCAGCCACTCCAAAACTTAATCTGTATTTGAATCAGATTTAGAATGAAGTGGCTCCAAAGCAAGGGGTTCCGCAATAGGAGACAACTGGAAATGTAGATGTATTTTTCTTTGTCACAACTTGGTGAGGTGAAGGGGAATTGCTGCTGGCATCAAGTGGACTGAGGCCAGGGATGCTGCTCAGTGCCCTACAATGCACAACACAAGCCCTTCTCAGAAAAGAACAAGCCGGTCTAAATAGTGCAAAAGGTTTAGCACTTAAATATGAGCCAGTGGGTAGGCAGTTCAAACCCAGCCAAGGACACCTCAGAAGACAGGCCTAATGATCTTCATCTGATAGGTCGTAACTTTCAAAGTCCTGTGGAGCACAGCCCTACTTTGACACATGTGAGGCTGTCATGAGTTGGAACTGTCTTGGGGATAACTAACAACAACAAATGTTAACAGGCCTATATGGATCTAAAATGCATATTGAAGGGTTCTATGGGGGAAATACTAAGTGACACAGGAAGTATCAAAAGAAGATGGAAGAAATACATAGTCACAATTCCAAAAAGGAATTGATAAGATGGTCAGTCATTTCAGGAGGTAGCTTACGATCAAGAACCAATGGTACTGAAAGCAGTGGGGAAAAACAAGGCTCCAGGAGTTGACAAAATACCAACTGAAATGTTTCAATAAATGGGTGTAGTGTTGTAAGTGCTCAGCCATCAACACCAAGAACTTTGAAAGATAGCTATGAGGCTAATTTACTGAAAGAGATCCATACTTGTGCTCATTTCTAAGAAAGTCGATCCAAAGGAATGTGGAAATTATCCAATAATATCACTAATACCACATGCAAGCAAAATTTTTCTGAAGATCTTTCAAAAGGGGTTGCAATAGTACATCTACAAGGAACCACCAGAAATTCAAGCCAGATTCAGAAGATGTGGAATCACGGATATCACTGTTGATGTTAGATGGATCCTGGCTGAAAGCAAAGAATACCAGAAGGATATTTACCAGCGTTGCATTGACTGTGTAAAGGCATTTGACTGTGTGGATCATAACAAATTATAGTGTTGTTAAAAATGAGAATTCTGAAATTCTTAATTATGCTCATTAGGAACCTGTTGTTCAAACAGAACAAGGGGATATTACATGGTTTAAAGTCAGGAAAAGTATGTCATGGTTGTGTCATTTCGCATTCTTTCACCATACTTAAGCAATCTGTATACTGAGCAAATAATCCAAGAAGCTGGACTACATGAAGAAGAGCAGGGTATCAGGACTGGAAGAAGACTCATTAACAACCTATGTTATGCAGATGACACAACCTGGCTTGCTGAGAGTGAAGAGGACTTGAAGCATTTACTGATAAAAATCAAAGACTACAGCTTTCAGCGTGGATTATACCTCAGCATAAAACACAAACTGTCACAACTGAACCAATAAGCAATATTATGATAAATGGGGAAAATACTGAAGTTGTCAAGGATTTTGTTTTACTTGGGTCCACAATCCATTGAGAAATGAAAAGATGCATTACATTGGGCAAAAGATCTTTATAAAGTATTAAAAATTCAAGATGCCACTTTACAGATAAAAGATGTGCCTGACTCAACTATGGTGTTTTCTATTGCTTCATATGCATATGAAAGCTGAACTATAATTAAGAAAGACCAGAGAACTGATGGGTTTGGATTATAGTATTGGCAAAGAATACTGAATATACCATGGACTGTCATAAAGATGAACAGATCTGTCTTGAAAGAAGTACAGTCAGATGGTTCAAACATAGAAATGATTGTGAGGATGGGACAAGACTGGGCAGGGTTTTGCTGTATTGTACACATGGTTGTTATGAGTTAGAATTGACTGGACAGGACCTCATGTGTGGACTAATTCTTGAGTGGTACAAACGGTTAAGGACTTGGCTACTGATAAGCCATGAAGAGGCAGCTTAGAAGAAAGCCCCGGAGATTTTCGTCTGAAAAATCATCCATTGAAAACTTACACAGCACGGTTCTACTCTGACGTGTAGGGGGTTGTAGTAAGTCAGAATCAAGTTGACAGCGATTAGTGGTGAGGAATATGTACTAACAAGAATTTCAGTCTAAGATGTTGAGTGAAAATGTTAAGTTGCAGAAGGATGCCTGCGAACTTCATGCATTTGTGTATGTTCAGCTGTCATGTGGGTACAAAAGTCTGCAATGACGCCCATCAGACTAATCACTATGATGTCAAATGGTGCAGCCAGTGTGAAGACAGTCTGGCAATTCCTCAAAAAGTTAGGCATGCAATTACCATGTGGCCCACCAATTCCACTCTTAAACAACAGGTGTAAACAGCTGAAATGTCCACCAACATTTAATAAAGTGTGTCCACCCATACGGTGAAATGTTCAGCCATATAGAGAAATGATGTCGTGGTGCATGTCCCACATGGGTGAATCCTAAGACATCATTCTGAGTGAATTAAGTCAGTCACCAAAGGACAAACACTGTATGATACCATTTATATGAAATGTCTACAATAGGCAAGTGTATAGAGCCCAGAGTTGATTAGTGGTTACCGCGGCAGGCAGGAGGAGGGGCAGCAGGGGGCTCATTGTTTTGGGGACACTGAGCTTTTGTTAAGGGAGGTGGAAAATATCTGTGAATAGTTAATAGGGATGGTTGAACAGTACAAGACTGTTGAAATGGTAAATGTGTAGTTATTTACCACAATTAAAAAAGTATATGTATACAAAGACAGTAGATTCCAACTCATGGGTGTAACAGAACTGCTCTACAGGATTTTAAAGGCTGTGACATTTCTGAAACAGATCAACAGGTCTTTCTTCCAAGGCACCTCTGGGTGGGTTCCTTTCAGTTAATAGTCCAGCACTTAACCACTTAATCACTCAGAGATTCATTAAATTAGAAAACAGAGAAAAAAAAAATCACCATGATTGTATGTTCTTTTGTTTCATTTGTAACATTTTAATTATTATGAAATCATGAACACTGAATTACTTCGTAAGAAGAACCCAATCTTCATTTATTACTGAATTTTTTTACTGTGGTAAATACATAGGCAACAAAACATTTGCCCATTCAGTATTTTCTACACATACAATTCAGTGGCATTAATTACCTTCATCTTATTGTTCAACCATTATTGCTGATTTTTTTAATCTGTAAAGGTAAAGCTAATTGGAAAAGTGACTTCAGTGGGGAAGGAGGAGTGTGAGTGAAAGTCCCCATGGGTAACGGTGGGACCGTTCTCCAGCTACCTTCAGCAACCAAGGTCCCAAGTCCCAGGCCCAAGCATTTGGCTCCGCTTGAGCCCCTGAGAAGCTCCCATAATTGACTCACCCATGGCAGCCAGGGAGAAAGGGGGTGAGGATACAGATGCCCTGAGTTGGCCTCTTCCCCTAAAGTGCCCCAAGGGTCCCAACATCCCTGTAGCAGAGACTGAAGCAGCAGGACACAGTGAGAACAAAGGGCAGCAAGCAGAGGAGGCATAAATATTGCAGTTCAGGCTCAATCAATTCCCCACCCAGTTGTCACCTCCAGGACTGCAGTCTTTGGCTTCCAGCTGGCCCTTAACCTACCCTACACTGACAGCACCCCAGGTGCAGGGAAAACCCAAACCAAGGCCTCCTGCTGGGGGAGGCAGAAGCACGTATAGAGCCAAGATCCCCAGGTAAGTCCTCCTCTCTCCCACCCACATGGCCAGTAGGGTTTAGGAAGCTATTATCTGAGCTGAAGAAGCTGCCTCATTTATACAACCCCAAAGGCAATTCAGGAGGTCCTAGGTGATGCAAAAGGTGAGCAGAAAAGTTAGCTGTTCAAATCCATCCAGAGATACGTTGACAGAAAGGACTGACAGTCTACTTCTATGAAGTCAGACACTGAGGATCCTATGGAGCACAGTTCTGCTCTGACATCCATGGGGTCACCGGGAATGAGAGTTCCCTGGACAGCAACTGATCTGGTTTTGGTTTTTGCCTTTCTCTCTGCTCGTAGTTCTCAGGCGCCAGATCCCTCCTAGATCATCCTGGATCCTTATCCCTCCTGGATCAGGAACCCAAAGTTTGACTGCCCTGAGGTCACAGTGAGCACAGCCCTGACCCCATTTCCCTTTGCATCTAGGAATCTATCTCTCTGCATCACATCATCCACTCATCCCCTTACCCTATGGCTTGCTTCTCTGTGAGCCACAAATGAGCTTCCATATCCTCATCGTAGTGTCACAGATCTGCCACCTATCTGTCAACGTGCCATCCTTTGAGGGTCTGTGTGCTGCCGTGGTGTTGGAAATTATGTCACCAGTATTTCTATTACCAACAGAGTTACCTGTGATGGAAGTGTCTCGGTAGAGCTTCCAGACTAAGACAGACTAGGAAGAAAGGCCTGGCAATGTACTTCCAAAAGAAATCACCAATGTAAACTCTGTGGAGTGCCATTCTACTCTGTAACACACGGAGTCCCCAGGAGTCAGGGTTGACTCGATGGCAGCCTGTTACTTTTAGGCAATTGGAGTCTATGAGATAGTGGGCAGAGGCAGGACTCGGGGAGGACATGGGAGCTGTTCCTAGCTTCAAGGCAATGTGATGACTGTTGACAGACCTCACCTTATTTGACGCTCTTGCACAGGCTGAGGTAGGATCAACCAACAGGTGGGAAAACTGAGGAGCAGAAAAAGGGGAGACATTGCCAAAGTCATCCAAAAATCTGTCTGACTCTCCTGTTTGTTCTGGTCATGAACCAGCTGTAAGGGGAGTCGACAGTTTAAAAGGAGAGACAAGGGGATTCAGGACTGAGAGGATCCGGCCACTTACTGGGGCTGTGAGGTATTGGGGAGGCACCTGGGACACTGGCAGGGTAATGATAAGAAGTCAAGGATGAGAACTTATGGCCCACAGAGTCTATTCCAACTCATGTGCGTCAGAGAACTGTGCTCCACTGGATTTTCAATGGTTAGTTTTTGGAAGCAGCTGGCTGGGTTTTTCTTCTAAGACGTCTCTGAGTAGACTTGAACTTCCAAACTTTTAGTCAGAAGACAAGAATGTTAGCTGTCTGTAGCACCCCAAAACCAAACCAAACCAAACCAATTGCTGTCAAGTAGCTTTTGACTCACTGTGACCCTATAGGACAGAGTAGAACTGTCTCATAGAGTTTCCAAGGTGAGCCTGGTGGATTCAAACTATTGACCTTTTTCAGGGACTCCAAAATCAATTGCCACCAAATCAACACTGACTCCTGGTGATCCCATGTGTATCAGAGAACTGTGCTCTATAGGACTTTTATGGAAGCAGGTCACCAGGCCTTTCTTCCAAGGTACCTCTGGGTGGATTTGAAACATCCATCTTTCAGTTAGTAGGCAAGCGCATAACTATTTGAGCCACTCAGGGACTCCTATGGGTGAGAAAAGGGAGGGAGGATATGGCTGAGGTGGGAGAGATGAGGAGACTGGAGAGCAAACAGGTGCACCAAGAAAAGGCTGCCAGGTTGTAGGCAAACAGGTAAGGCAAGATGGGGATGCAGAAAAATTTACACCTAGCTAGGATTCTCATCTGGGGTGGTTTTGCCCCCTCCAGGATGCATTTCACAATATCTGAAGCTACTTTGCTGTTGTGATATTGGTAAAAGGTGTATAACGAAACATTTCCCGTTTCAACCGTATTTACCTGTACAATTCAGGAATATTTACTAAGTCCGTCATGTTGCTCAACCATCACAAGAACCATTTCCAAATGTTTATGTCACTCCTAATAGAAGCTCAGTGTCTCTTCAGACCTCTTCTTTCAAACTCCCTCAAGTCCCTGATAACCCTAATAAACAATTTAGCAATATCAAATACTTTGATCACGCTGTGCAGCCATTCTCCGTAATCATTATCATATTCTGTTGTACATAGAGTTGCTGTGAGTCAGAACTGACTCTACGGCACCAAACAGCAATGACACATACAGAAACTCACTGCCTCCTAAACAACGGCTCCCTCTCTCCCTCTCCTTCCTACCCTGGTCACCAGTAAAGAGTGCTGGTCTCTTCATACGTGCCTGTTCTTGTTATTTCATATAAGTGAGATCACCCAATATTTGTCCTTTTGTGACCAACTAGTTTCACTTAGTATAATATCTGCAAGATTCTTCCAAGTTGCAGCCTGTATCAGTAGACTATACCATTTTTATCCGTTCACCTGTTGCTGAACACCTGGGTTGTTTCTATCTCATGGCTATTGCAAATAATACTAATGTGAACACTTGTGTACAAGTGTCTGTATTCCTGCTTTTAAGTATCTCGGGTATATACCTATGAGTCAGGGATTTTAATTGTCAGGACCAGTGAGGTGCTTCTGGCATAAAGTGGATGGAGATTTGCGCTGCTGCTCAAATTCCTATGGTGCACAGGATGGTTCTTATTCCAGAGAGTAATGTAGCCCCAAATGTAACTAGTGCTGAGATGGAGAAACTGTTCAGTCACATGGACAGGACTTGTCCACACATAGGCTTGGGCACCATGTCCCTGGATAGGGAACTGGCCCACCATGGATGCTCTGAAGTGTCAGTCAGTATCCTTTCTCTGGGGTTGTCCTGTTTACCTAAAGAGCAGCTGTGAGATGTTTTGTGGATGTTTTGTGAATGCCAGGTATCCTGGCATTCAGTCTAGGGGTCTGAGAGTGTAATGATGATGGATAGGCTTTAGTTTGCTCTCTCATGTCCAAGTCCCATGTCCACTGTGGCTCCGGGTGATGGGAGAGCTCCCTTTGCAGCTGCAGTCTGCATGCCCACATTGCAGAGGGTGGTATCTATAGCCCTGCCTCATCTCCCCTAAATGCACGGGGCTCTGGTCCTCTTACAGTGCCTCTCCCTCCTTCTACATGGCTGTGGGCTTCTGTGATTTCCTTTGCTACAATTTTAACTGATTCCAGGAATAAGCATGTGGAGCAGCTAGCTGCAATGCAGCATGCATATCTTTGGTCCTGTGAGTGGTTCAGTAAGTGGTGGGTATAGCAGAGAGGTTGGGTGCAGTGACAGTTGAGGGGAAGAATTTCCCCTTCCATGGAGGAGACCTGGGTTCCAGTCCTGGCCAATGCACCTCACACAAAGCCACCACCCGGGCATCGGCGGAAGCTGGCATGTTGCTCTGATGCTGAACCAGTTTCAGTGGAGCTTCCAGACTAAGACAGACCAGGCAGAAAGGCCTGGTGATCAACTTCTGAAAATCAGCCCACGAAAGCCACGTGGATCACAACAGTCTGAACCACAGCCAGTCATGGGGATGGTGCAGGACCAGGTGGGGCTTTGTTTAACTTGTTGTGCATGGAGACCAGCTCGATGAAAGCTAACGGTAACAAAAACAGCAACAATAGAGTAGCATAGAGGTTAGAAAAAGGCAGGCTCTGTGCTTTATCAGGTTTAGATCAGCTCCCCCATGGCCAAGTCATGACACCTTTGGCAAATGGTAGGTTGTCTTTAGGATTCAACTTTCATATCTGTAAAATGGTGACTATGGCAGGTGCCTCCTAGTCTTGTGGTAAAGATGCAAGAAGAAACACAAAGAGACATCCATCTTCTCAGCAGCACTTTTCACAATAGTGAAAAGGTGGGAACATCTCAGCTGTCCATCAACAGATGACTGGATAAACACAATATGAACCATCTATAAAGAGGAATGCAGTCTCAATGCATGACATACCATGGATAAACTCTGGAAACATTACACTGAATGTAATAAGTCAGACACAAAAGCACAAGTATTATGGGATCCCACTTACAGGAAATATCTGATATAGGCAAATGCATAGAGACCAAAGTTTATTAGTTGTTGGCCAAGGGCAGGAGGAGTCCCATGGTGGCATACATATTTAAGCACTCAACTACTAACCAAAAAGTTGGCGGTTCCAATCCATCTAGAGGTGCCTCAGAAGAAAGGCCTGGTGATCTCCTTTGGAAAGATCACAGGCTAGAAATCCCTGTACCCACCAAGCCCATTGCTGTCAAGTCAATTCTGACTCATAGAAACTCCATAGGACAGAGTAGAACTGCTGTGAACAGTTTTCAATGAGCCCCTGGCGGATCTGAACTGCTGACCTTTTGCTTAGCAGCCATAGCACTTAACTGCTATGTCACCAGGATTTCCAGAGATCCGTACATAGCAGTTTCATTCAGTAGCACGTGGGATCATCATTGAATCAACTTGAGGACAATTGACTTGGTTTGGGTTTTTACCAGGGGCAAGAAGGAAGGGGAAGAGGCAGTCACTGCTTAGGGGCCCTGAGCATCTGTTAAGGGGATGGAAAAAGCTGTGAACAGACAGTGGGTGATGGGGCACAACATAAGAAATGTCATTGATGTCACTGACTTGTGCACGTAAAAATGGTTACCATGGTAAATGTAGTGTTATACACATTTTTACCATAATAAAAAAGAAAAGAAACATACAAGGAGTGCTGAGCACAGGGCTGGTTCAGCATTCACAGCCCCTAGAAGGCAGCATTGTTGAATACTGGGCCCTGGTGCTGTAGACAGGACAGCCCCGTCCTCAAGAACTTCCAGTCTAGTGGGGGAGACAAACGTATCTCAAACACATCACACATGATGACACACTGAAGTTGTGCATAAGGAGTTTTAAGCTCACTCAGAAGTTGTTCTGGAAGTACCCAGGAATAAGTAACTAATTGTGCTTCAAGTAGAGAAGGCAATGATGGCTGAGTTGAAGAGGTGACTTCTAAGCTGAGTCTTCAAGATAGGCCCTTCAAGGAAGCCCTAAGTGGTGCAAACTATTGATGTATTTGGCTGGTAACCAAAAAGTTGGAGGTGCAAGTTTAACCAGAGGTGTCTGAGAGGGAAGGTCTGGTGATTTACTTCTGAAAAGTCAGACATTGGAAACTATGCAGCACTTCTCTACTGTGCTACTCTGTTGAGCTGGCGTGGACTCAACGGCAGCCAGATTTTTTTATTGGTAAAGATAGGCAGGTATTTGCTAGCAGAGAAGAGAGAAAGTGGGGCTCCAGACTGACAGAGGGTGTCACGGCATGTGACTTTCAACCAGAGAGGAAAGTCACGGCATATGACTTTCAACCATAGATGATTCTCCTCTTCCCAGGGAACACTTGTCAATGTCTGGAGACAACTGTGGTAGTCACAACTGAGCAAGTGCTGCTAGTAACAAGTGGGTGAAGGCCCAGAGATGTTGGTCAACATCCTGCAGTGCACAGAATGCCTCCCAGTCCAGAGAACAACCCAGAGCCAAAGGTCAGCAGTGCTGGGTTTGGGAAGATCTGCTCTGGGTACTTTGGAGCTGTGCAAGGCTGAAGAGCACTACTCACGTGATTCCACTCTCACCTGTTTGATTTCTTCCTGGAGGCTCTTGTTTCCAGGCTACTGGCCACGACTCAGTCTTTGAAACCCTCAGAGTGGCTGGACTGTACGGGGTTGTTGGAGCTGCTTTCCTGGGGCAAGTTGGATAATAGGCGATCAAGAGGGAGAGGAAACCAGCAAATGGCTCCAGAGAGGGAAGTCGAAAACTCTGGAAACTGGGGATGTTTCTGCAATGCATATTCTCATCATGAGTCTGTCAGGACCCACCAAAGAGGAACTTGTGATCCTTATTTCTTTGACTTTCTGTTTGATTGTAGAAAACCAGTTGTTGCTGTATAAACTCCGACTCATGGTGACCCCGTGTGTGTCAGACTGGAACTGTGTGCTGTACAGGGTTTTCAGTCATTGATCAACGGTTAGCAGTAGCTCCTTTGGGAGGTCCCAGCATGTGAAAGCTGATGATCCTTCTCCATCCAGTGAATGAACTCTTTTTGTCACATCTGTCCCTAGGTAAAGTTTCCATGCTGGAAGTTAATCACTCAACAGTGTCTGAGTTCATCCTCGTTGGCTTTTCTACCTTCCCCCAACTTCAGCTGGTGTTCTTCTTGCTGTTCCTGCTGATGTACCTGTTCACACTGCTGGGGAACCTGCTCATCATGGCCACCATCTGGTTCGAGCGTAGCCTCCACATGCCCATGTACCTCTTCTTGTGTGCCCTCTCCATCTCTGAGATCCTTTACACCTTTGCCATCATCCCGCGCATGCTGGCTGACCTGCTCTCCACCAGCCACTCCATTGCTTTCATGGCCTGTGCCAGTCAGATGTTCTTCTCCTTCACCTTTGGTTTCACCCACTCCTTCCTGCTCACCGTCATGGGCTATGACCGCTATGTGGCCATATGCCATCCTCTACGCTACAAAGTCCTCATGAGTCCCCAGGGCTGTGCCTGCCTGGTGATCTGGTCCTGGGCTGCGGGCTCTGTCATGGGGATGGTAGTGACAACAGGCATTTTCAACCTCACCTTCTGTGGACCTAATGAGATCCACCATTTTGCTTGCCATGTGCCACCAATGTTGAAATTGGCCTGTGGAAATGACGTGCCAGCTGTGGCCAGAGGTGTGGGCCTCGTGTGTATCACGGCCCTGCTGGGCTGCTGTCTCCTCATCCTCCTCTCCTATGCTTTCATAGTGGCTGCCATCTTGAAAATCCCCTCCACTGAGGGTCGGCACAAAGTCTTCTCCACCTGTGCGTCCCACCTCACTGTGGTCATTGTGCACTACGGCTTCGCCTCTGTCATCTACCTCAAGCCCAAGGGTCCCCAGTCTCTGGAAGGAGACACCTTCATGGGCATCACATACACAGTCCTCACACCCTTCCTTAGCCCCATCATCTTCAGCCTTAGGAACAAGGAGCTGAAGAATGCTATAAAGAAGACCTACCTCGGCAAACCTAGCCCAGACAAACTGTGACTCTCTGGGAGAAATTTTTTTGCCCCTGTGGAAACCCTAGTGGTATAGTGGTTAAATGCTACATCTGCTAAACAAGACATTGATGGTTCAAATCCACCAGGTACTTCTTAGAAACTCTGTCGGGCAGTTCTACACTGTCATATAGGGTTGCTATGAGTCGGAATTGACTCAAAAGCAATGTTTGTTTTTTCTTTTTTTATGGAAACTCTGGGGGTGTAGTGGTTAAGTGCTACAGCTTGCTAACCAGAAGGTTAGCAGTTCAAATCCATCAGGCACTCCTTGGAAACTCTATGGGGCAGTTCTACTCTGTCTTATAGTTCTCTATGAGTTGGAATCAATTCAATTGTAATGGGCATGGGTACTCCCTCTTTGGTTGTACTGTGGTTAAACAATAAGCCACCGACTGTAACCGTAGTGGTTTGAACCTACCAGCCCCTCATCGGGAGAAAGATGTGTTGTTTTGGTAAAGATTTATAACTTTGGAAACACTCTAAGGCAGTTCTACTCTGTCTTGTAGGGTCACTGCGAGTTGAAATTGACTGAAGGGCAATGAATTCAGTTTGGGGGGTTTACATTTTCTTCTTGGCAGCAATGTCTTTGTTACTCTTTGCTCATTGCTTTTACTTTTATTCATGTATGGAGCAGAGAGGAATAGTGTGCTGTCACCAGACAGGGAGAGCAGTGGAAGCTGCATATAGGTGGGCATGTAAATTTATATGAGAAGGTACATTTTTACTCAGTCATATTAACTAACGGCACTTGGCTGGCATATTAAATTAAAAAAAAACAAGAGGACAAATTGATGCCTTTGCTTTACAGTGTTGACAGAGAATATCAAATATACTATAGATTTCCAGAAAAAAAATAATCAGTCTTGGAAGAAGTACAACCAGAAATTTCCCTAGAAGCAAAGATGGTGAGACTTCATCTTACACGCTTTGGCATGTTGTCCAGAAGGATCAGTCCCTACAGAAGGGCATCATGTTTGGTAAAGTAGAGGGTCAGCAGAAAATAAGAAGATCCTCAGTGAGAAGTACTGGCACCTTGACTACAATAATGGGCTCAAGCGACACCAATTGTGATGATGGTGCAGGACTGGGTGGTGTTTTGTTCTGTTGTACATAGTCACTAGGTATCAGAACTGACTCGATGGCAGCCAACAACAACAGGCAGCAACACTTAGCTAAGCGCAAATTTTGGGAAACTACAAATGACTACACCAGACTATGTCGGAGGAAATTGACCAAAGAACAACAAAAACAAAAACAAAAACAAAAACAAAAACTGCTGCTGTTGAGTTACTTCTTATTCATGGTGACCCATGTATCACAAGTAGAACTACTCCTTAGTGTTTTCTTGGCTGTGATTGCTACAGAAGCTGATCGCAGGGTCTTTTTTTTCATAGTGCCGCCGGATAGGTTCAAACAGCCAACCTTTAGCTTAATAGTCGAGTCCAAACTGTTTGTGCCATACAGGGGCCTAGAAGAGCGTAAAGCACCCCAAGTTTCAGCACTGCTCAGATCTGCACAATAATAGTTAGAAAGAGCAACATGTAGGGTAACAGAAAAAGTCAAGGAAGCTTCCGTGTTTTAAATGTGAATCTCGAGCAGCTGGTAAGAGATAGAAAGAAAGGAAGAAAGAAAGAGAGAGAAAGAAAAAGAAAGAGCAAGAAAGAAAGAAGAAGTCTGTATAATTTGTTCAAGCAAAAAAGTCCTGCTGTGAGAAACCACCTGCTGTGTTAAAGAGTGAGCAGGTAGAACACTCTGTTGGGCCACAGTGAAAAGAAGAGAATTCAAAATGAAAGTGTATCCCTGTGATGACATCAGCTTACTGGTCAACCCATTACCCAGTATGGAGAGGTTTAAAATTGATCACATAGTTGTTGTTAGGTGTTGTTGAGTTGCTTCCAACTCATAGTGACCCCATGTGATGGAGTAGAAGTTTCCACAGGGTTTCCTAAGCTGTAATCTTTATGGAAGGAACCCTGTTGGCAAAGTGATTAAGAGCTGTGGCTGCTAAACCAAAAGGTCAACGGTTTGCATCTACCAGCTGCTACTAGATGAGCCTATGAAGCAGTTCTGCTCTGTCTTATAGGGTTGCTGTAAGTCTGAACTGACTCGATGACAATAGGTTTGGGATTTGGGTTTTTAATCTTTATGGAAGCAGATCAGCAGATCTTTCTCCTGAAGTGCCACTGGATGGATTCCACCTGCTACCCTTAACAGCCCAGCACTTAAGCATTGCACCACCAAGTCTCCTGAAGTTAACCATACCATGTAGTAATTACAATTTGTTGAAAAAATTGTATTTTCATACTAAAGTTGAAAAATAAATTATACATCATTTGTTCTCAAGTGTGAATTTAGTGTTTCTCTATAAATTTGTGCAGTAAAAACATCCCCTGATCACGTGAACTAAGAAGGTATGGAAACAAGCTTAGTCAAGACTGGGGAACCCAGAGCAGTTCCCACCCCTCATGAAATACATGCTAAATAGCATTTCCCCCCATTACACCTAAGGTATATTATCTCATTATAGCCTCAGAACAGGGGATTGAAGTAAGATATTCTTAAGTGACAGAACGGAGCTTAGTGACATGTGGCTAAGCATTTGGCTGTTAACCAAAAAGTCGGCAGTTTGAATCCACTGGTCATTTCTTGGAAATCCTACAGAGCAGTTTGAATCTATTACTTGTTCCTTGAAAACCCTATGTGGCAGTTCTACTCTGTCCTATAGGGTTGCTATGAATCAGAATTGACTTGACAGCAATAGGGTTTCTTTTGTTTTCCAGCTGATAGAGGAGAAACTGAGGGTCAAGTGGTGTCATGGCTTATCTAAGATAGTTCAACTTGGTAGAGCTGGGCTTCAGATTTAGAGCTCCTCTATCCAACACTTCATATGCTGTCTTCTTAGCTGAGCTTTGTGGCTTACCCAGCCAGAGTGACTGGTCTATCTCTAAATCAAACACTCCAACATCATAAGAGTCATTTATGGCACTGGTACTTGTTGCCATTGAGTCAATTTTGACTCACAGTAATTCTAAAGAACAGAGTAGAACGGCCCCATGGAGTTTCCAAGGCTGGGATCCTTAGGAAGCAAACTGTCACCTCTTTCTCCCACAGAGTGACTGCTGAGTTTGAACTGCTGACCTCGCTGTTAACAGCCAAGCACTTAACCGCTGTACCACTAGGGTTTCTTTCATGGTACTGGCAGGTAATTGCAATACATCACACATGGGAGTGTGAAACTTTGGCACACTGATGGAATGAATACTTCTGAGATTCAAAACCACTTCATGATTTTAAAGTAATTGTTGGTCATGCAGAAATTCGTGGTAACTTTTCCACACTGAAGTAAGGTACTCTCCTTCCCTAGCAACAGCAACAGAAATTCTGGAGGAGAACAAAAGCAGCTAGCCTCTTTTCATCTTCTGGATTAAACACTGACTTGGTCTCTGATTCTCCTAGTATCTAAATGGAAAGCGAATCTGGAAAGTGATTGGGTACCCACCACGAGTCAAGCACCTACTGTCTTGCACTAATAATTGTCCCATAGGTTATAAGCCTCATGAGGCCAGGCATTTTGTACATCTTACTCAGCACCTTACCCAATACCAGTGTGGTGCTTAGAACGTATCATAGATTTCTCACAAATATTTCTCAGATGAACTAAATGAATCCCCACCACACTGAACAAAGCAGAATGTTGATTTGCATATTTACTATGAAAAAATTAATCACTGGCTGGTACAAATGGTTAATACACTTAGTTGCACCAAAAGCTTGGAGGTTCTAGTCCACTCAGAGGCTACTGGGAAGGAAGGCCTGGTGATCTACTTCCAAAAAGTCAGCCCTTGAAAGCCCTGTGGGACACCATTCTTCTTGGACATAGCTGGGGTTGCCATGTTTTGGAACTGACTCAAGAGCAACTTGTTGGTTATAAAATTTTGACCGCCACTAAAGTAGTGGGAAAAGGTGTGTGATGAGTTGTCTGAGGTTGGAAAGACCTAGATTCAAATCTTGCCTCCTGTTCCTTCCCCGTATCATATTGAGCTTTTACAGATATGTTTCACATCTATATAAATAGAAGAATGTTCAGAGCAGTTAAACATAGTCATCAATAAAAGACCATTAAATGAATCTACTACTTGTCTGTCAGTTTGTCATACTGCAGTGGGTCATGTGTTCCTGTGACACTGGAAACTACGCCAGTATTACAAACACCAGCCAAGTCACCCATGGTGGACAGGTTTCAGTGGAGCTTCCAGATTAAACAGACTAGGAAGGACTGGCAATATATTTTTGAAAAAAATGGCTGGTAAATACTTTATGAACAGCAGCAGATCATTGTCTGACACGTGATGTCTGACAATTAAATCCATGAACCCATTCTAGAAAAAGTGCTACGTACCTCATTGCTGAATATCACTATGCTCACCTTTGAAGTACTCCCCTTGGGAAGCTGATGTCAGTGTCTAGTCTATCCTTCAAAGGAATTTTGGAACTCGTTTTCTGGAATGGCTATCAGAACTGTCATTGTATTACTCCTTGATGTCCTAAATGTCACTGAAATGTCTTCCTTGCAGTATTTCCTTTATCTTCAGGTAAAGAAAAAAGTCATTGAGGGCCAGATCAGGTAAGTAGGGAGGGTGTTCCAACACAGTTATTTATTTACTGGCTAAAAACTCCCTCTGAGACAGCTATACAATTAAAGTTCACGAACTTGCCACCATGCCACCATGAGCAATGGCCATCAGAACAATTAAGTTCATGGACTTGACTGTTGGGCCTCATAGACGAGCTCCTCAGGATGGAAGGCACTCAAAATGCAATGGTGGAAGTGCTGCCCCCTCAAAGTAGAGTTGGCCTTAATGATATAAACGAAACCAAGCTTACCAGGACTATCATTTGCTGATGTGGCACGACTCAAAATGTAAAGAAACAGCTGCAAATGTTGATTTATAATCAGAACATAGAATTACAAAATATGGATCTAGGAAAAGTAGAAGTTGTCAAAAATGAAATGGAACACTTGAAAATTGATATTTTAGTTATTAGTGAGCTGAAATGGACTGGTACTGTCCATTTTGAATCAGACAAAAATATGGTCTACTATTCCAGGAATGGCAAATTGAAGTGAAACAGCTTCATGTTCAGGTCAAAAAGAATGTTCCAAGGTCCACTCTGAAGTACAGCACTGTCAGTGGCAGGATAATATGTATATGCTTACAGGGAAGAACAGTTAATACAAGTATTATTCAACCTTATGCAACAATGCCAAAGATGAAGAAACTAGAGATTTTTACCAACTTATGGGGTCTGAAATTAATCAAACATGCAACCAAGATGCATTGATGATTACTGGCAATTGTAATGACAAGGTTGGAAAAAGAACTGATAGTTGGAAAATATGGCCTTGGTGATGGAAATGATACCAGGTATTGCCTGAAAAATTTAAAAAATGAAGGATTTATTCATTGCAAATACCTTTTTTCAACAACCTAACAGTGACTCTATCAGTTTTCCTCATCAGATGGAATACACAGGCATCAAACTGGCTACATCCATAGAAAGAGACAATGGATAAGCTCAATATCATCTGTCAGAGCAAGTCCAGGGGCTGACTGTGGAACAGACCATCAACTTTTCCTGTGCAAGTTCAAGCTGCAGCTGAAGAAAATTAAAAACAAGTCCTTGGGAGCCAAAGTATGATCTTGACTTTATTCCACCTGAGTTTGGAGACCATCTCAAAATATATTTGATGCATTGAACACTAATAACTGAAGACCAGACAAGTTGTGGAATGACATCAAGAGCATCAGACATGAATAAGGCAAAAGGTCCTAAAAATGACAGAAAAGAAATAAAAGTTGAAAATGGATGTCAGAAGAGACTCTGAGAGTTGCTATCAAATGTTGAGTAGCCAAAACAAAAAGAAGAAACAATGAAGTAAAACAGCTGAACCAAAGATTTCCAAGATTGGTTAGAGAAGACCAAGAAAAGTATTACAACAAAATGTGCAAAGACCTGGAATTAGAAAAGCAAAAAGGAAGGACATGGTTGACATCCGTCAAGCTGAAAGAAATGAAGAAAAATTCAAGCCTCAAGTTGCAATAGTGAAGGATTCTGTGGGCAAAAAACTGAACGCAGGAAGCAGCAAAAGAAGATGGAAGGAACACACAGAGTCATTATACTGAAAATAATTGATGACATTCAACCATCTGAGGGGCAGCATACGATCAAGAACTGATGTACTGAAGTAAGAAGTAAAAACTGCATTGAAGGCACTGGGGAAAAACACGGTTCCAGGAATTAACAGAATACCAACTAAAGTAGAGGGTCAGTGGAAAAGAGGAAGATTCTCAACAAGATAGATTGATACAGTGACTGCAACAATGGGCTTAAGGATAAAAAATGATGGCAGGCATGGTGCAGGACCAGGCAGTATATGGTTCTGTTGCATACAGGGTCTCTAGGAGTTGGAACTGACTTGATAGCACCTAATAACAGCAACAACTTAAATATTTCATGAATGAATGCAATACTAAAGGTGTTCATTCATCTACGCCAAGAAATTTGGAAGATAGCTACCTGGCCAATCCTGACTGGAAGACATCCATGTTTATCCCTTTCCAAGAGAAAGGCGATCCAGTGGAATGTGAAAATTATCAAACAATAACATTAATATCACACCAAGTAAAATAATGCTGAAGATAAGGCAAAAATGGTTGAAACAGTACATCAACAGGGAAATTCCTGAGCTTCAAACTGGATATTATTGCTCATATCAGTTGGATTTTGGCTGAAAGCAGAGAATATTGGAAAGATGCTTACCTGTGTTTTATTGACAATGCAAAGCATTTAACTGTATTGATCATAACAAATTATGGATAACATTGCAAAGAAGGCTAACCCCAGAACACTTCATTGTGCTCATGCAGAAGCTGTACATAGACTAAAGCAGTTACTCAAACAGAACAAGGGATTACTGCATAGTTTAAAATTAGGAAATGTTTGTATCAGGGTTGTAGTGTCCTTCATCATACTTGTTCAATCTGTATGATGAGTAAATAATCTGAGAATGTGAACTAGATAAAGAAGAACACGGCATCAGTGTTGGAGGAAGACTCATTAACGACCTGCGTTATACAGATGACACAGTCTTCCTTGTTCAAAGTTAAGAAGAATTGAAACACTTACTGATGAAGACCAAAAACGACAGTCTTCTGTATAGATTATACATCAACACCAAGAAAACAAAAATCTTTACAACTGAAGTAGTAATCAGTATCTTTATAAACAGGGAAACAATTGAAGTTGTCAAGGCTTGCGTTTCACTTGGATCTACAATCAACACCCATGGAAGCAGCAGTCAAGAAATTGAACTGTATTTCATTGGGCAAATCTGCTGTAAAAGACCTCTTTAAAGTGTTGAAAAGCAAAGATGTCACTTTGAGCACTAAAGTGTCCCTGACTCAAGTTTTGTTACATTCTGTCACCTGGTACACATGAGACAGCTGGACAATGTATGAGGAAGACCTAAGAATTGATGTATTTGAACAATAGTTTTGGCAAAGATTGTTGACTGTATCATGGACTACCAGGAAAAGTGAACAAGTTTGTCTTAGAAGTTCAGCCAGAATGCTCTTGAGAAGCAAAAATGTGGCGGGACTCAAAATAGTACCTACTTCATCTTGCTCACTTTGGACATATTATCAAGAGGGACCAGACCTTCATAAAGTAGAAGGTCAGCAAAAAAGAGTAACACTATCAAAGAGATGGTTTGACACATTGATTGCAACAACGGACTCAAACATAGCAGTGATTGTGACAGTGACACAGAACCAGGTAGTATTTCCTTCTACTGTGCTTGGGGTCACTGAGTTAGGATTGCCTGGACAGCACCTAATAACAACAACAAGACAAACGATGGTTCCTGCATACAGTAGAACATGAGCTTACTACTAAAACTTCTTAATTTTTGGTCTTGTCTCTCCTTCCCGGATGTTCTCTTCTAATCTCTTAGCTTTATGTACCCTTTACACAGAGATGATTCGCTAGTTCTTAAGTTTATCCCTATCCAAATGACAGCCCAATATCTCCATGAGGATATTTAGTAGGCATCTCAAATTTAGTATGTCCAAAACCCCAGCTCTTGAATATTCTCCTAACTGTTGGTTCCTCTTTCTCTCTTTCTCTCTCCTGCCTTCATTTTCTCTGTCTCATACACACATATGCACACAAATATGCACATACTTTCATTGTTGCTAGCTGCCACTGAGTGGGCTAAAACTCCTGCGGATCCCATGTACAACAGAACAAAACGTTGCCCAGTCCTGTACCACCTTCGTGATCGCTGGCATGTTTGAGTCCATTGTTGCGTCAGTGTGCATCTGGGGCATCCTCCCATAGAAGGGGCTCATCTTCCATCGCTGTATCAGACAATCTTTTGTTGTGATCTATTGGGTTTTCATTGGCTGATTTTGGGAAGTAAGTTCACAGTTCTTTCTTCTACCCTGTCTTAACCTGGAAACTCCATTGAGCATTTTATTCTGCTGTACATGGGACTGCCATAAATCGCAGCCTTTTTGACAACAACCGACAAGGGAGTCCTAGTGCGTCGTTGAGAGCTACAGCTGCTAATCAGAAGGCTGGCAGTGTGAAGTCACCAGCTGCTCCTTGGAAACCCTATGTGGCAGTTCTACTCTGTCCTATAGTGTCACTGGGAGTCAGAATAAACTCAGATGCAACAGGTTTATTTGTTTGTTTGATGACAGCGTGATACCATAATTTTGAGTTTTGCTTGATGAGCTCGTGGTCAAAGGAAGAGCTGTGAGAAGGGGAAATGATCAGTTGGAGCCCTCAGTCTTTGACTATTGATTTGAGTAGTCAGTGCAGCGGAGAGTGTGGGACCTCAGGCAAAGGAGCTGTTTTCAGAAGGGGGCATCACTAGGAGAGGAGCTTTTCCAACCATGCTTCTGTCTCCCAGAATCCCCTTCTCCAGGAAGTACTTCCATCTTTTGTTCCTGGCATCCAAGGATGGACATAGCTGATGGGAAGGCATATAGGTGACATCTTTCTCTCTCGATAGATAGAGATATTGGGAACCACAGGCGGGGCATGCAATAGTTAAGTGATGAAGCCAAGTGGCCTTGGGTACATCACATCTTTCAGCTTCAGCTTCCCATTATTAAAATGGGTTTAATAATAAACTCATCCAGCTCTTGGAGTGGCTCTGAGGATTAAATAGCATCATCATTGTGGATGGAGTCCCTGGTTGTGCAAATGGTGAATGTACTCCACTACTAGTGGAAGTTTGGAAGTGTGTGTGTGTTTGACAGGACAGAGAAGGGAGCCACTGAGAGTTGCAGGGAAGAGAGCTGGGGAGGGCTGAGGGATCGTTTGGAGGCCAGTGCACTGACTGACCTTCTGTCCCATGGCCCCATTGGGGTTGGAAGAATCCCAGAGAAATGGAGTGTCTAAGCAAAGGGATGAATCTTCACAATCACCTTTTAGAAAAATTCTTTTGCCTTCTGGGCACAGATAACATGGGGGACAGAGGATGGAGAGAATGGGAAAACGTCCTTATTGAGGCACCTGAATTTAAACCACAAGCAAGGGAGTCAGGGTCAGTCTCAGAACAGAACCAGAGAAACAGGGCTGCAGAACAGGTTGTTCAAGGTGGGTCTGCCTCAAGCAATTAGCATCCAAATGCTGGACTCCAGTGAACTCGGGGGAGGGATCCCCCAAAGTCAACAGCCTGGCTCTGGACTTCACGTCCTCTAATTACCTATTTGGGCTCTGGCTTTATCTTGGAGACACTGTAGAATGTAGCACGGAGTGGTTTTCAACAACTAGAAAGGCAGGAGGGGGTGAGTGAAGAGGAGTTCAGGAAGTGGACAGGTGCAGAGTACTGAAGGGGGGTGAGCACAGCCCTGCGGGTGAAGGGGCACCTCCTGTCATGTGTGGTGTCATCCTAAAACACTGACTTTTTGACACTGAATCTTTATTTCTTGCCACCAGAGAAATTAACGATGACTTCCATTTCCTGTTCTTATGCAGGTACAGTAATGAGACTTTTACTTGGGGAGCAGCGTCTACTAGAACTGGGACTAGGGTGAGGTGACAGAAACACTCACCCTGGGCGTGAGATTTAAGGTCACACCAACATAAATAATACTTTAATGTAATACATTTTCCCCTTTTTCCTACCCATGACATCTGGGACTCCTCTGCATTTTACGGCCCCAAAGAGCACCCTGAGTCTTCTCAACATAAGCCAGTAATTTTGCTTCAAGAGGAATCAGACTTAGCGGGACAAACAACCTCATTTATAAACATGACAGTTTTTCCCATATGGGAGTATTGGTGGTTCAGTGGTAGAACTCTCACCCCCCATTTGAGAGACTAGGATTTGCTTCATAGCCCGTGCATCTCACAAGCAGCAAGCACCCATCTGTCCATGCAGGCTTGTGTGTGGATATGATGCTGAACAGGTTTTGGCAGAGCTGCAGACTAGGAAGAAAGGCCTGGTGAGCTACTTCCAAAAAGTAGATCCAATGAAAACTTTATGGACTGCAATAGTCTCATCTGTAACCAACATGGGTGGCATAGGGGTATGAAGTGTTTCACCCCACTGTGCATGAGGTCGCCATAAGTTGGGGTCATTACAATGAAACCAAATACAAAAGCATTAAGGCAGTTTTGCCAAATTTAGAATTTGTCCCCGGAGCTCTCTTACACTGAGTGTTTCGTCCTCATCTCATGAGAATGTTCTAGCACTGAGCGAGACAACCAGGGAGATGGAGAAATAAGACTCCTCCAACATTTGCCCTCCAAAGGAGTCAGAGAATATCTAATGGTCAAGACAACGGGGTCGATCACCCACCAAAAGAGAACAAAGACATCAGCAATCACTTGCCAAAGGGACTTAAAGGCCAGCCCATAAGTTATCTCAACTCCAAGGGGACCAATGAGCTAAAACTAAAATTTCCTGAGGGAGGTGGGAAAACAAGAATATAAAACCCTGGAGAGTGCAGGGAAGCAGGCTCTCAGACTTTTCCTTCCTCTGAGAGCCCGCTTAACTTATCTTGATGATTATATTAACCTCTATTAAACGGTTTTTGGTTTTTGCATGCATGATTCTTTGTGTACATGTCTCTTTGTCTGAAAGTCTTCTTACAAAGAAAAGAACTGAGGGATGACTTTCTGGTGACATCTCTGGTGCCCTCACTTGGATAGTCAACGTGTTGACTGCACGTGGTGCCCGGACTCTGTTGTTCTGTCCAGCCCAGCACCGAGGTGGTTTACTTAAACCGCTTGTCCTCCCAATGTGTTTCTCTGAGTGCACTTCTTTCGGGGGAAAGTGTTGAAGTAACCGTTCAGCATTATTGTTAGAAAGTCATGAGGGCCTGATTTCTGTCTAACTCTGAAGAGGCAGGGCCTCCCTCCATTGTGAAGGTGTTTGGGGTCTATCCCGAGATGTGAAGGGGCCGAGATGGGAAACTAGACCTCAGTACTATAGCGATCTGCCATCTTCCAATAATTAAAGACTGGCTTGTCTGTGGATGCACACAGAAGAGTTGGCTCAGCCGTTCAAGCTCTTTTGTTTGTCTCAGGCAGGATAGGACCTGAGACCCACAGGAGGGCATCAGTCGATCAGGGGGTCACAGCCTCGGAGTCTAGCCCATACAGCAGCACATTTCTGGCCCACTGCACTGTATCCCAAGACAGAAGAGTCGTGTTGGAATGGATACTCTCCCTTACGGGAACCCATTTGTCCCAACTTCCGAGTCTTGCGTCACCAGCCGATTTCTGGCAGATACATGTGCGTTTATATCCCCACGCCCCTGCTTTGTCGAAAGAGTCGGTGTTTGCTATTTTCTAGATTCAGAGGCTTTTTCTCTTTCCTGCTTGACTGCCGTTGTGAAAAAGAATATTCGCAGCAGTTTCTTAATCAGTTTCTTTTCCTTAACTATTCCCACCAAATTGATAGAATTCCCTAGTTCATCATATTGTGCTGAAGGTTTTACATTTATTTTTTAGACTCAAGGCTTGGCCCCTTAGCCCCATTATTAAACCTTTAGGTATTAAGGCTTACTAAAATAAGTGGACTGCAGGGATTTTCTTTATGACAGCCATGTGATTTCAACTTAGCTTGCAAAAACTGAGGTTTTCAGAGAAAAGAAAACTGGAAAGGAATCGACTACTGGTTTTGTACAAAAGAACTAGGGGGGTGAAGAAAATGACTTTAATTGTATCTGGACAGAAAAATCACTTCCCCAGTTATTTAGTCACTCTTTAGGCCCGGTTTGGAGATACCCCAAGTCTCCCACCCCAGCAAACTGGGCAAACCTTCAGTTCTGGAAGATAAAAAAATTCATTAACCAAAAGAGGGCGCCACAGGACAGGGAAAAAGGGATCCTCCACCTTTTGTGTGGTTAGCGGCCTACGCAGTGGTTAGCTTTTTAGCTACCCAGGGATACATCCAAATGCCTCAGTTTCCCGTCAGAATCGCAGAAGGTCAGAAAACAGGTAGTGAGGGAGTTCCTGCAACGGAACTAGGGGGTTACACAGTAAGAACTAGCTAAACCCCAAAACCCTTAGGACTAAATCCAGTAAAGTTAAGTCTGGAGGTCCTGAAGAAGGCCTGAGAGTGGGGATGCCTTCTTCAGGCAGAAGTTGAAGCAGGAAATCAGAGGAGACGTTCTGCTGATTCATATGGACCCCTCTGTTCTCCTGTTGTCCACAGATGGGAAACTAGACCTCAGTACTATCTGACACACCCTTGAGATGCATCCTCAAGTGCTGAGATGAGTTTGACCCCCAGACTCTAAAAAAGAAAAGATTGATATTCTTTTGTAATACAGCTTGGCCTCAGTATAGCTTGGATTATGGAAAAAACTGGCCAGTACATGGAAGACTGAATTCTCAGATAATCCTTCAGTTAGATTCTTTATGCTGAAGACAGGGCAAATGGACAGATGATCCATGCATCCAAATCTTTACGGCCTTAAGAGAAAAGCCAGATCTTTACAAAGATTGTACAATGGATCCTACAGTCCTCGTGGTCATTTCTAACAAAGCAGCAAATACTTCAGAGCTGGAAAAAGAACCTAACTCTCTTCAGTTAAAAACAGCCAGGAGGAGGAACCTAAAAATGGTAATAGCCCACTGGCTCCACCCTCTCCTGGTTTAACATCAGTAACTGCTATACTCCCTACCTCCTCCTAAGAAGAGTCTGGGCCAAATGGCCCAGTTAGAGTACAAGTTCCCTTCTCAATGCAGGATTTAGGAAAAATTAAGACAAACTTGGGAAGCTTTTCACATGATCTTAATCATTATGTAGAGACCTTCAGGGATCTGACACTAGCCTTTACGTTGGAAAGATATAATAATAATTACTAGTCAAACAGTCACCTAAGCAGGAATAACAAATCTCAGTGATGCCAATGGGCTGCATATGAAAAATCAGCAGGTCTACCCCATGGGAATGACTGCAGTCCCCTGCACTGATCCAGGGTGGGATGCTAATTTCCAAGCAGGAAAGTGGGCAAGACAGCACATACTGCTATGCTTAATAAATTAGAAGGAATGAAAGCTTGTAGGGTTAAGTTCACTAATTTTAAAAAGTCAGCCACAGTTGACCAGAAGCCACAAGAAAACCCAACTGCCTGCTTAGAAAGGCTGAAGAAAGTTCTCCCCAAACATGCTAACCTGGACCCTGACAGTTGTGACAGGGTTTCTTAGGTGGCTTCCTCTGAGGGCTGCTTCTTTTCCCATGACCAGACTGTCCACACCTGTGGCAAGCACCTGGCAATGCCCCCTTGGTGTTTCCCTTTTGTACTCCTTGAGGGAGTATTAGCTCTAAAGCACAGATTTTTAGCACAGTCTGCACCAGATATAAAGCATAAGCCTCAAAATTAGGGACTTGGACCCCAAACCCCATTGAATGAGTTGCTAAAAGCTTGTTTCCTCACGAGTTTTCTATGATGGAGACCAAGGGGAGGAAGAGAGGCTGTGAGAAAAGGAAAAAAAGGAGGGAAAGAGATTCGGAGACAGAGAGAGAACGAGGGAAAGAGGAGGTAAGCTCCTCTTAGCTATTACATGTGACAGTCAGTCCCTGCTACAAAAAGGGAAAGCCAAAGTGGGCGTTACTAGGTGCCTGCCCCAGGTGTGGACGATCTGGTCACTGGAAGAGAAACTGCTCTCAGAGGAAGCCACCCAAGAAGCCCTGTCCTAACTGTCAGCAACTGGACCACTGGAAGAGAGATCGCCCTGAGAATGAGAAGGCTCCCAGGTCAACTTCCTGAGCAGAAATGGCCTTCGGTTGACAGGACCCTAGGATTCCACAGACTCCTGGTAAAAATATCCAGGAGATTAATATCAGTGAAGGGGAGCCAAAGGTAACCCTGGACGTAGCTGGAAGGTCATTAAGCTTTCTTTTTGGCACAGATGCTACCTTCTCCGGGCTGCTCTGCTATAGAGGACCCTTCTCTTCCAATAAAAGCATTATTCAGGGAGTGGGAGGGAAGCCCAACATTGGTTGCTGTACCCAACTAATACATTGTCTGTGGGGCTTCACTAACTTTTCACACCAAATTACCCTGTCCCACTTTGAGGAAGAAATGTACTATGCAAAATAAAAACTCAAGGAATATTTTCAGATGAGCTAGGTCCTCAGGGAATGTTAGCCGTACAAACCCATGAGAAAAAAGTAACCTGGACCCAGGTTCTAGAATAAGTAAACCCCAGGTATGGGCAAAAAAATACCAGGACAGCTTACTCATCTATTCCCTTGCAGAACAACTGGGACACCAACGCATCTTCCAAATCCCAAATTTTCTGGCAGAAGATGATCACAAATTTTCAAAGGAAAAACCCAAATCTTAAAACAAGAAGTAGAATACCTGGGACTCAAATTGGTCCGACGAAAGAAATTACTGTCCCCTCAGAGAATTCTGACTATTACAAACATTCCAGAATCTACAACTTTAAACCAACTCAGGACATTTCTAGGCCTGACAGCTTTCTCTAGGTTATGGATTTTAGGATATGGCGAGAAAACCAAGCCTTTATATGAAGCTCTAGAAGTTAGCAATCCTGAAAATACTAAAGAATTGATGTGGGGAGAGGAACAAAACCATGATTTCAAATAATTGAAAAAAGCTTTGCTGTAAGTCCCTGCTCTAGGGCTACCCAACCCCCCTAAACCTTTCCAGCTATACGTAACCAAAAGAAAGGGGACAGCCTTAGGAATTCTGACCCAAATCCTACAACCAGAAAAACAACCAGTAGGGTATTTTTCAAAAGAACTAGATACAGAAGCACAAGAGTGGCCTCACTGCCTCTGAGTGGTGGCAGCTGCCACCACCCTAGTAGAAGAAGCCCTAATGTTAACACCAGGGCAGGAAATTGCTCTCTACACCTCATATCAGGCCAGTCCCCTGTTAAACAGTAAGGACCCTCACTGGTTAACTAATGTTGCCAGCCAGCCAAGTGCCGTCGAAAATATCAAGTAGTCCTAATACAATGCTTCAAATAACGTTACTGAGGTGCTCTACCCTAAATCTAGCCATCCTGCTACCCATCCCAAACCTAGATGCTTAAAGTTATCACAACTGCTGAGATGATAAGCCAAGTGTATGCCAGCTGGCAACATCTCACTGACAAGCTACTGACAAATACTGAGGAGGCGTGGTTTACAGACGGCAGTAGTTTATGAAAGAAGGAAAGTGCAATCCAAGTTATGCTGTAGTGTCTTTACACCAGGTAAAGGAAGCAAAAGTCTTACCAAACGGGACCTCAGCAGAACTAGCAGAACTGACTGCCTTCTCCCTTAGAACTTGGAAAAGGAAAAAAGCCTAACATTTTTACCAATGCTAAATGTGCATTTCTTGTGTTATATTTCCATGCTGTCCTATGGAAAGAGAGAAGATATTTAAATGCCAAAAAATAACCCTATCAGATATGGCCCCTGTGTTCTACAATGATTGGAGGCAGTCCACCTACCCCTAGAAACAGCAGTGGTACATTACAAAGGAAACCAAACAGGGGTTAACAAAATAACCTCAGGCCATCAGCTCACTGACCAAACAGCAAAGACAGCTACAATGGCTAAAAATCCCTTACTAAGCACCTGAATTCCTTCTCCAATTTGAACACACACTTAATATCACGGGATAACAATGAAGAAACAAGTTGGGCTAAAAAGAATGGATATATCTGAGATGAAGGGAGATGGTTTCCAAAAGAGGGAATCATTCAACTCCTTCAAAATATTCAGTGAAAGTTTCCAAAAAGCCTGTGTGACTCTTGTCATCTTAGTGAGGGACAAAGTCACACAACTTTGTTCCCAGCTGTTTACAGGCAAGGGCCTACAAAAGACCATTAAACAAGCTACTCAGCAATGTCCTCTTTGTGTCTCTAACACTCCTTGGGGTATCTGCCTACCTCCTCCACTAACCAAACCAGTCCAAATGACAGGATCCTACTCTAGAGAAGACTGGTGGTTGGGATTTCACCCAAATACCAAAGCACCAGGCATACAAGTATTTACTAATTTTTATAGACACTTTCATAGGATGGATAGAGGCATTTCTTGTCAAGACAGAGGAAGCATAAGAAGTAGTAAGTTGTTAAAAGCAGTTGTTCCTCAGTTTGGACTTCCTAGGTCCCTACAAGGTGACAGTGGTTCAGCATTCACTTCTACTGTAAGTGATAAAGTAAGTTCAGCATTAGGAATAAAATGGAACTTACACTCAGCTTGGAGAACACAGTCTTGAGGAAAGGTAGAAAGAGTCAGTCAAACCTTAAAGAAGACCATTAGCAGTTAGGACAAGAGACTCAGCAAGGCTGGCTGTAGTCTTTTCCTATAGCTTTACTCCACCTGAGAGCAAGTCCTACCTCTCGAATAAAACTGAGCCCATTTCAAATTTTATATAGTAGACCATTTCTGCGAACAGATCTAGTGGTGAATGAGGAAGCCAAGCAATTCCAATATTTTATAATCTCTTCAACTAGGTTTCAGGGAGCCATACAAGAACTAGGAATGTCAAACTCTTGATCATCTTGCTTACCACCTTTATATGAGCCAAGGACATCTGTCCTAGACAAAATCTGGAAAGATGGCTCTCTTGCTTCCCAACTTATGCCCCTCTGGAAAGAACCATACACTGTTGTGCTTTCTACTCCAATAGCCATAAAGCCAAAAAAAAAAAAAAAAAAAAACCACTGCTGTCGAGTCGATTCCAACTCATAGTGACCCTATAGGACAGAATAGAACTGCTCCACACAGTTTCCAAAGAGCACCTGGTGGATTTGAACTGCCAAGGTTTTGGTCAGCATACATAGCCCTTAACCAGCACACCACCAGGATTTACAGCCATAAAAGTTCCAGAAATTACTAGTTTGATATATACCACACAAGGGCAAAACTCTACCACGGAATTGAAGACCCAGCAGTAGCTCAAAAACAACACCACAAGTGGACAAGTGAAACTCCAAAAGGCCTGAGATCCCTATACAGAAGAAAACAGATAAGTTAGCATAATGCTGATTTTCAGTATCATACTAAATTATGCCCTAATATATTGGAGTACTTTACGAATGCATCCCCCTTTATCAATCCATTACAGAAAATAACAGAGGCACTCACTCACATGAAATGTAATCGGTTTTGCTGGATTTGTCGACAGGTTTGGGGATGGTGTGGTGAGGAACGGCCAGCTGCATGACAGGCCTAGGTCCCAACACCAGGCTTTCTCTACTATGTCCTTTCTAGAGGAGCCCAAGCTGTGTTTAAAGACCATCATAAGCAGCCTGTACCCCCGATCACAGGAACAGTTTATGAAACAGTACAGATTAAGACATACCAACCAATTCCTTTATATATTTCCACTACCAAACCTTGCAGACATTCAATCCCAGCGGGATCACTAACTCAATTTTTATGTAATATCACAGTTACAATATGAACAAACACTAGAACTCCAACAGGACTGTTTCCCGAGCCTGTCCCTAGTTACAGTAGGTTATCGTTTCCCCCAATGTCTCTGTAAACTAGATACCCTGGTGGCATAGTGGATTTAGCACTACATCTGCTAACCAAAAGATCAGCAGTTCAAATTTATCAGGCACTCCTTGGAAACTCTGTGGGGCCGTTATACTGTGACCTGTAGGGTAGCTAAGAGTTGGACCTGACTCAGCAGCCGTGGGTTTATCTGTGTGAATCACAAAGAAGACTATGATGGAGTATTCTGCCAAGGCAGGCCTATAAGCTGCGACCATTCACCTTTATTAGCATCCTCTTCTTGGTCATATGGCAAGAATGAAGATGTGTGTACTTCAACTTACCAGAGCTCCAGGGAAAGATTCTTTTTTGACACAATCCTCAGAAAGTTGTTTTGAAAAAATTTAAAACACAAAAACCACTCATAATCTCACTCTATGCTTTAGCCCCTTAACATCAGCCACCCTGGCAGCCACCTACTTCTTTAATGGTCAAAAAGGTACCTGACACTTCAATAAACATATGCCATACTTTAGGATGCCTTCCCTCATCATCTGGTTTATATTATGCTTATGGAGATAAGGCATATGTATGTCTCCCTACAGACTGGACAGGATTATGTACCTTTGGTTATGGTCTCTCTCTAATTTAACTAGCCAGAGCAGAAGCTCCATTCTTTCTATCCTTAAGTTCTATGTACAAAAAAGATAAGAGAGCAGGACCATTAATTGCTGTATTAATTGGACTAAGCACTCTCATTGGCATAGGAGTTCCTGTAGCTGTCACCGCTGGGGCAGTGGGGTCAATCAAACACATGCAAATCTTTCTAGAGCATTAGCTCAATTCAGCATACAAGTTGCAGCCTCAATAGCCACCTTCCAAAACCAAATTAACTTCCTAGCAGGAGCTGTCTTACAAAATTGAGGAAAATTGGAGATACTAACAGCAAATCTGGGGAGCAATGACGCTAGGGGAAACAATGTTGTGTGGGGGTGAATCAAGCAGGACAAATACAAGAACATATTTGTCACTTTCTTGACAAGCCAAGACAACGTCAAACACAAGTTGAACAAGGGTGGCTGACCTGGTCCTCTGTCTGGTCTTGGAGTTCCTGGTTACTACCATTGGCAGGACCATTATTGTCCTTACTTCTTTTGCAAATATTTGGACATGGTCATTTTAACACCACAGTTCATTTTGTTTCTTCTAGATTATAGAAGTTCCAAACACAAATGGTTGTTTTTCCATCTTCCCTGGACATCAGAACCCCTATATAGTTGAGAGTCTCCTAGATCAAGTTGCACGGCATTTCTACGAAACCCTAGCCCATGGTGCAAACAACCTCTCATAGTAGGGAACAAGTGCCACTCCCAGGGACTGCTCTATGACCCCAATACGGAAGGAGGTAGTTACAGAAGATGAGACACCCTCCACCAACAACCCAAAGAATTGGGAGCAAGGCACTTTGGGGGGGAGGGAATGTTAGACTACTGGGGTTAGACAAGGACGGGTAGCTAGAAACAAAAATGCCTTCAACATTTGCACTCCAAAAGAGTCAGCGGACACCTGATTGCAAGGACAAAGGAGACAGCAATCACCCACCAAAAAACAACAAAGACATCAGCAATCACTTGCCAAAAGGACTTAAAAGCCAGCCCATAAGTTTATTGAAACTCCAAGGGGACCAATGAACTAAAACAACTAAAAATTTCTGAGGGAAGTGGGAAGCTAGAATATAAAATCATGTAGGGAGCAGGGAAACAGGCTCTCAGACCCACTTAGCTGAGTGTATTATTCTTTCTGTAATATATATTTTTTTTTGCGTGGCTGATAAGTATCTCTTTGTCTGAAATTCTTCTTACGAGGAAGACAAGAACCAATGGATGATTTTCTGGTAAGAAGAACAGCACTTCTGTAGTGTTCTGGCTTTTTTCATTGGTGCCAGCTAAAATGTATCTCTTCTTTCTAATCCATGTCTTCTTCCCTTCCTGGTACAGACTGAACTGCCCTCCTCATAAACCAAAGAAAACACCAAACCAGTTGCCACCAACCTGACTCTGACTCAGGGCCAACTCTTGTACGACAGGGTAGAACTGTACTCTTGAGGGTTCTCAATAGCTGATCTTTTGCAATCACTGGGTATTTCTTCTAAGGTGAATCTGGGTGAATTCAAACCACCAACATTTCAGGCAGTAGCTGAGTGCTCAAACTTTAGTGCTACCTAGGGATTCTTCTCCATAATTCCTGAGAAATGCATGCTTCTGTCCCCAGCTCCAGCTTAATAGAATCAATTCCAGGGCCTCCACTTCAGAGGCAAAACTTTTAGCCAACTTCCTTAATTTCTTGGTATCTCAGTTTCCTCATGGTCAAGGGAACTAATAATCCTGCCTTGTCTGTAAATTAAAAAAAACTGATGTGTTTAAGCACTGTCATGGACTGAATAGTGTTCTCCCCCCAATATGTGTGTAGCAATTTGGTTAGGCTGTGATTACCAGTATTGTGTGTTATTCTCATATACTGTAAATCTTGTCTCTACGCAGTTAATGAGGGAAGATGGGTGGCATTAGCGTTGGTGGGACAGAACTCAATGTCTAAGACCATATTGTATTTTGAGGCAATCTCTTGGGCTGTAAAGGAAAGGGAAGAAAGCAGAGGGTTGGAGACCTCACACCATTAAAAAAACGGTACTAGGAGCAGAGAACCTCATTTGGAAAGGACCTCGGGTCCCTGAACCTCAGTATCTCCCAGTCTAGGGGAAGGCTGAAGACAAGGAGCCTTCCTTCAGAGCCAACAGAAAAAGCCATTAGTTCCCCTGGAACTAACGCTATGAATTAGGACTTGCAGCCTACTGGACTGTGACAAAATAAAATTTTTCTTTTTAAAGCCACCTACTTGTGGTACTTCTGTTATAGCAGCACTAGATTACTAAGACAAGCATTTAAGATCTATTGCTCATCGTCAGGGAAATACAAATCAAAACTTCAAAAAGATATCACTTTAGATCCACTAGAATGGTGAGAATCAAATAGCCAGATTATAATAAGTGTTAATGAGGATGTAGTGAAATCGGAGCCCTTATCTGTACCTATGAAACTGGGGCTGTTGCTTTGGAAGCAGCCTGGCTTTGGAAGCGATCTGACGGTTCCCGAATGGTTAAACATAGAGTTACCACAAGACCCAGTAATTCTACTCCTAGGTCTATATCCTAGAAAAATGAAAGCATAGGTACACACAAAAACTTGCACATAAATGTTTATAGCAGCATTATTCACAATAGCCAAAAGGTGGAAACTCTATCTCTAACAAAGAAGGAATGAATAAATAAAATGTGGTATATCCATATAATGAGATATTATTTGGCCATAAAAAGGAATGAACTCCACTATGTGGGTGAACCTTGAAACATTATATTAAGTGAAAGAAACCAGACACAAAATGTCAAATAGTTAATTGAGAGCCAGAGTATAGAAATAGCAAGGTCTATTAAAACTTGCTGTCTTTGGAGTTGATTCTGAATTGTAGTGGCCCTATAGGACAAGGTAAAACTGCTCCATATGTTTTCCAAGGCTGTAAATCTTTGCAGCAAGCCAACCACCACGTTTGTCTCCTGTGGAGCAGCTGGTAGATTTGAATGACTGATCTTTTGGTTATCAGACAAACGCTTGACTGCTGTACCACCAGAGCTTTTTACATATTTATATGATTCTGTTTATATGAACTGTCCAGAGCAAGCAAATCCAAATGGACAAAAAGTAGATCCATGATTGTACTGGACAGGGAGGTTGGAGGGCTAATGATAGCCAAAGGGAAAGGAAAGGAATGCAAATGTCCTCAATGGACTGCGGTGACACTTGCACATATCTGCGACTCTACCAAAACCTATTGAACTGTACACTTTCAATGACTGAATTGTAAGGTATAAAGCTACTATTAAAAAAATAATTCTGAGCTGCTGATAAATGTTCAAAAAATTGGAAGTTATTACATAATTATTAATTATAATAATTAATTATAATTATTAATAAGAAACCCCAAAACTAAACCCACTGCTGTCAAGTCGATGCTGACTCATAGCAACCTTATAGGACAAAGTGGAACTGCTCCATAGTGTTTCCAAGGAGTATCTGGCAGATTCGAACTGCTGACCTTTTGGTTAGCAGTTTTAGTACTTAACCACTACTCCATCAAGGCTTTCATTAATAAGCAAGCAAGGAAGAAATGAAAGAAAGGAGGAAACAAGGGTGTAAGGTCAAGTGAGTCTTCACTAAGAGAAAGTGGGGTTTCACATACAAGACTGTCTTAGCTACCTGGTGCTGCTATAACAGAAATAGCACAAGTGGATGACTTTAACAAATAGAAATCTATTCTCTCACAGTCTAGTGGGCTAGAAGTCCAGATTCAGAGCATTAATTCCCAGGGAGGTCTTTCTCTGTTAGCTCTGGAGGAAGATCCTTGTCATCAGTCTTTCCCTGGACTAGGAGTTTCTCAGATGCAGAGATCCCAGGTCCAAAGGACACACTCTGCTCTCGATGTTGCTTTCTTGGTGATGTGAGGTCCCCAGCTCTCTGCTTGCTTCTGTTTCCTTTTATTTCCTGTAATACACAAGGTGGTGCAAGACACACCCCAGGGAAACATCCTTTACTCTGGATCAGGATGTGACCTTAGCAAGAGTGTTACTTTCCATCCTACTCCTCTCGTATCACAGGCAGAGGTTATGATTCATGACACATAAATCACAGAATGGAGGACAATCCCACAATACTGGCAATTACAGCCTAACCAAGCTATCACACCTTTTGAGGGGACATAATTCAGTCCATGACAATGACTCATCACAGATTCACCATAATTACAGCTATTTTGCCAATGAGCAGACTGAGGCATCCCCATCTATCACGTCTCCCGTCGCTAAACCAGTCACTTCAGGAGCTCAGGGTAAAGAGTTTGCTGAGAAAGGTCTTCTTCAGGGCATTCTTCAGCTCCTTGTTCCGAAGGCTGAAGATGATGGGGCTGAGGAAAGGTGTAAGGACTGTGTAGGTGGTACCCATGAGAGTGTCACCTTCCAGAGAGTGAGGACCCTTGGGCTTGAGGTAAATGACAGAGGCAAAGCCATAGTGGACAACAACCACAATAAGGTGAGATGCACAGGTGGAAAAGGCTTTGTGTCTACCCTCAGCTGAAGGGATTTTCAAGATGGCAGCCACAATGAAGGCGTACGAGAGGAAGATGAGGAGAAAGCAGCCCAGCAGGGCTGTGATGCACACCAGGCTCATGCCATTGGCCACAATGGAGACATTGTCCCCACAGGCCAACTTCATGATGGGTGGCACATGGCAGAAGAAATGGTGGACCTCATTAGGTCCACAGAAAGTGAGGTTAAAAATGGCTATTGTCACCACCATCCCGATGATGGAGCCCCCAGCCCAGGACCAGGCCACTAGGCAGGCACAGCCCCAGGGGCTCATGAGGACATTGTAGCGCAGGGGGTGGCAAATGGCCATGTAGCGGTCATAGCCCATGACAGTAAGCAGGAAGGAGTGGGTAAAGCCAAATGTGAAGGAGAAGAACATCTGGCTGGCACAGGCCATGAAGGTGATGGAGTGGATGGTGGAGAGCAGATCAGCCAGCATGCGTGGGATGATGGCAAAGGTATAGAGGATCTCAGAGATGGAGAGAGCACACAGGAAGAGGTACATGGGTGTGTGGAGGCTGCGCTCACTCCATATGGTGACCATGATGAGCAGGTTCCCAAGCAGTGTGAACAGGCACATCAGCAGGAACATTAGGAAGAAGGCTGGTACCAGCTGCTGGGGGAAGCTGGAGAATCCAATGAGGATGAATTCAGACACAGTGTTGTGGTTCTGACCAGGCATGGATGCTGCATCTGATAAGATCAGAAACAGAATGAAGAAGGTAGTTAAAGCACACAGTATAAACATAGACTGTAGTCCCTGGGTGACACAGTTCAGTGCTCAGCTACAAACATGAAGGCCAGCAGTTTGAACCCACACAGAAGCACCTCAGAACAAAGGCTTGGTTTTCTGACCCCAAGAAGTTACAGCTAATGAGAACTCTAAGGGGTAGAGTTCTACTCTACAGCACATGGTGACACCGTGAGTTGGAATTACCTCAACAGAATCTGGTTATGAAGTAGATTAAACAACAACTTGAAAGCTCTATGCTTTTAGACAACTTGAATTCTTTGAGTCTTGGTTCCCTCATTTGTTAAACGAAGTGTGATGATAATTGTTCCTACCATTAAATGTGGAGGCAAAGATAAAATTAGACCAATACATTAAACGCTTAGGGCAAAATTTGGCTACTAATTGTGCTTTATTAATGGCAACTAAAATATAGAATAGGCTCCGGGTTTGTAGTCATCACAGATGGGCACAGATGGTCAGGGTCAGATTCTCTTTAATAGGACATTTATCCTAGGAAATGTATATTTGATATTTTAGTCAGGTAGTGCTGCTCTAACAGAAATACCACAAAGCGCATGGCTTTAAAAAAGAAAAGTTTATTCTGACACAGTCCAGTAGGCCACAAGTCCAAATTCAGGATGTCCACTCCAGGGGAAGCCTTTCTCCCTTGTTGGCTCTGGAGGAAAGTCATTGTGTTTAATCACTCTTTGTTCAGGGAGCACCTTGATGCTGGAACCTCAGGTCTGAAGGACATGCTGTTCTGCCAGCACTGCTGTCCTGAAGGTGTCAGGTTCCCAGGTCTCTGCTTGCTTCCCTTTCCTTTTATTTCTTGTAGAATGAAAGGATAAAGGGTGGTGCAAGACATACTCCAGGGAAACTCCCTTTACAATGGAACAGGGAGGTGATCCTCTGAAGGGATTTACAGCCCTACCCTAATCCTTTAGCATACAGCATAGGAAAAATCACAGAATGGAGGACAATAATGGGAATCATGATCCAGCCACCGGGGGAGGACACACGACACTTGGATTTTGAGATGTTAAAAAAGTTTTCCAAGAGTTTTTTAATGTATTAATTAACCCACTTCCATTTATTGTAATACTGTCTTATTGGTTCCCATTTCATCTTATTTCATATTTTGCATTTATTACTTTAAAGTTACTGAACAGGATAGACAAATATGAATCAGACAAATATAAACCAAGTCAAATGAAAGCTGAGACAGCAATCTTAATGACACAAAAAATTGATTTTAGAGGTGCAATGATGATCATAGTGCCTCTAATAACAAACGCCACTAAGAAAGGAATGTGGGTTCCCTGGAGAAATGTCTGATTCCTGGTCTGGACATAGAGGTAGGTCTAAGATATCTAATGGCAGCACGAAAGGAAACTTCCATCAAATAATGAGATCATGTTAAAAGCGTTCAGATGCCAGACTGAAAAGAGAGTCCTGCAAAACTGTGACAACTTGAGTATCAAAAATAATGATTATTGTACAGAGGACAGAAGAATGAACTAAAAGACACTACTAGAAACAATCAAATTCAGAAAGTGGAAGGTTCTGCAGCTAGGGTCACAAAAAAGATGAAGAGAGACTCAGGGGAACTAACCATCAGATGAAATATAGGGTATTATGATTTAGATAAGCCAGCTGTGAAGTACTTCTAAGGTAACTGAGAACATTTGATTATGAACTGGCTATGTTTTAATTACCCGACATACTACACTGCCACAGTGGTCAAAACAGCCTGGTAATGGAACAAGAATAGACAGATCGATCAATGGAACAGAATTGAGGCCCTAAAGATGATACCATCTGCCCATGAACAGTTGATATTCGACAAAGGCCCTAAGACATTAAACTGGGGTAAAAATAGTCTCTTCAACAAATGGTGCTGGCAAATACATCTGCAATAAACTGAATCAAGATCTGTATCTTACACTTTATACAAAAACCAACTCCAACTGGATAAAAGACCTAAATATCAAACCTAAAACGATAAAGCGTATCTAAGAAAAGGCAGGAACAACAATGAAAGTTTTAATACACAATGTGAACGGACTCCAAAATCTGTCAAACAAACCACAATCAACAGAAGAGAAAATAGATAAATGGAAGCTATTAAGAATCAAACACTTTTGCTCATCCAAAGACTTTACTAATAGAATTAAAAGGCCACCTGCAGAATGGGAAAAAATATTTGGCAACTCTATGTCTGACTGACGCCTGATCTCCATAATCTATAAGATACTACAAAATATCAATAAGAAGAAGATAAATCATCCAATTAAGCAATGGGCAAAGGAGATGGACAGACATCTCACTAAAGAGGAGACCCAGGCAGCCAAAAAACACATGCGGTCATGTTCACCATCTTTAGCTATTAAAGAAATTCAAATCAGGACAACAATGAGATACCATCTCACCCCAACAAGGTTGGCCATGATCCAAAAAACACAAAACAACAAATGCTGGAGAGGCTGTGGAGAAAATGGAACCCTCCTACACTGTTGGTGGGGTTGCAAAATGGTCCAGCCTCTTTGGAAGGCAATCTGGCGCTTCCTTAAAAAAATGGATATTGATATACCATTTGACCCAGTAATTCCACTACTTGGAATATATCCTACAAAATCAAGGCCTTTCACACCAACGGACACATGCACAAAAATGTTTATTGCAGCACAGTCCACAATAGCAAAAAGATGGAATCAACCCAGATGCCCAACAACAGAAGAATGAATAGGCAAACTATGGTATATATACTCAATGGAGCACTACGCAATGATAAAGAATAATGATGATTCCAGGAAACATCTCGTAACCTGGTTTCAACTGGAAGACATTATATTGAGTGAAAGTAGTCAGTGACAGAAGGACAAATATTGTATGAGACCTCTACGATAAGATCTCAAAAACAGACTTGTGTATAGAAGAAAAGACTCTTTGACAGCTGCAAGGGAGGGGAGGGAGGAAGGGCAAGCGGGGGAGGGTTTAGATTAGATAGTTGCTAGAAATCTGGTTGGATAAAATTGGTGATAGCACACATTAGAAACAAGAACAATATTAAGTGGACTTTAGCATAACTTGAATACTCCTTCCATCTTAACCCAATATTGCAAGGATAGAGTAGCTGGGCCAGGGGGCAGGGGACCATGCTCTTAGGTGAAATTGAGGCAATTGGCACAACTAGCATTTTGCTAAGAGGGTTCTCTGCACCCCACATTGATGAGTGATGTCTGGGGTCTTAAAAGCTGCCAAGTTGCCATCCCAGGGCACAGCAAATGCTCACCGAGGACCAAAATGGCATGGGGTAAAGACAACCCAGAAGATAGAGAGACTCACATGAGTGGGTGCCTACATCAACTTGGGACTGGAAGAACTGGATGGTGCCTGGCCACCACCAGTGATAGCTGCAATGGAGCTCACTAGATTGAGTCTCACTGGCAACACAAGAATAAAATGGAGTGCATCCTGAGATCTTCACTAAAAGACCTCAATTGATGGTCCAGCGGTTTCGGGGTTCCCTTGGGAGCATGGCCCCCAGCCCTGATGCTGCCCTTGCTCATAAATCATAATGAGGGTCCACTTTTCCGACATGAATGGATTGGACTTGGCAATGCAGAGTGACCATATATTGGATGCACTTTATGGTTCTATACATCTATAGGACATCATCCTGCTGACCTCTGGCTGGAGGAAGGGGAGTGGGTGGAGAGGAGGGGAAAGGAGACTGCTGGGAGGATGAGACATGTATGGAGCAGAGAGGAATAGTGTGCTGTCACTGGACAGGGAGAGCAGTGGAAGCTGCATAGAGGTGGGCATGTAAATTTATACGGGAATGTACATTTTCACTCAGTTATACTAAATAAAAAAAAAGGTTAACTGGCTGTGAATGTTATTAAATAATTATTATTACTCTTAAGGGTGAACTTGTTATTTTGGCATTGTGATTTTTAAGTGCATTAGAAAATTTTAAAAGTACATTTGCACACACACATGTACACACCCTAAAGGACAAAAATGACCATTTTATAGTGGTAAGAAAAACACTGTAGCAACCAACATAAATATCATAAATTATCTAACAATATGTATGAGAAAATCAAGTAACAATTACCACAGCTTCACTGAGATAGAAAATAGAAATAACTAACTAAAAAAAATACAGAAATATGAAGGGACTTTTGGCCAATATGCCACCGTAGACAGAAGCACCATGCCATCTCTCCACCAGCGAAGATCCAAAAAGCTAAGTAAACAGAGACAAAGGTCAGTCCTAGAACGTGAAGTGTCAAACGAGGAGATGAAGATCTCAGTCAAAACCAGAGGAGAACAAGAAACTGACACAAAGGAAAGAGAGGAGACATGAGATAAATCTCCCTATTGTGGATTAAATTGTGTCACTCCCCCCAAAATGTGTGTGGTGGTTTGACTGGGCCATGATTCCTAGCATTGTGCCATGTTGCAAGTGCTGTAAACTCTGCCCTTTACACTGCCAATGCTGCCCCTGTAATGTTAACGAGGGAGGATGGATAGCAGTTGTGTTGGTGAGGCAGGACTCAGTGTATGGAATTGCACCATGCCTTGGGGTAGCCTTTTGAGGTATAAAGGAAAGGGAGGCAAATGGAGATTTGATGACCTCATACTGCCCAGAGTGCTGCCTTTGGAAAGGTCCGGGGTCCCTGTGCCTCAAAAGCTTTCAGTCCAGCAGAAGATGGACAACAAGGACCTCCCTCCAGAGCCAGCAGAGAAACCCTCCCCCTGGAGCTGACACCCTGAATTTGGACTTTTACCCTACTGGACTATGACAGAATAAAATTAATCTTTTTGAGGTAGTCTACTTGTGGTGTTTCTGTTAAAGCAGCCCTAACTAGATGACTAAGACACTCTCTATCAGCTAATCCAGCACGAATTTGGCATCTAAGATGCCTCTCAGAGATGAGCAGATAGGGAACCTGGGAGAGATTTATGGAAGTCTTGACAGAGGACAAACTATCTGGTGGCAAGAAAGACATGCTTTTCCAGACCCCGTCTTCTTCCTCCTGCTCTGCCTCTGACACTTCCTGGCTAGCTGTGGTGGCTCAGCTTTCTGGAAAAGTGTAACTTCCGTACTGCTTGAATTTGTCACACTCACATCAGAGATCAGCAGACAGGGGATACCAAAAGTACCTTCAGGGGCTACCAGTGAGACACAGACCACTTGCTGGACTTGTCCTGCTGTAGCATAATTGAGCAATTGGCCCCACCTATTGGAAAAGGAGGTGAAAAGTATCATGATCACAGACAAGCAAATGACAAAGAACTTATACAGCCTTTCTGCTCTGACACAGCCAGGTAAAACAAAACAGTAGGATGGAACAAACAGATCTGCAATAAATAAACCAATAAAATAATGAATGTCCCAAAAGCAGCAGACAACATCAAAACATACCAAAAAAGAAAAAGACAGGAGATTTCCAGTTGGTGTCCAAAATAAGACACCAGATGATTTTCCAGTAAAAGAAAAGGCAACATAACTGCCTGATAGGGAATTCAAATCTCTAATATTCAGAGCTATCCAAGAGTTGAAGCAAAAACCAGACAGAAACAAGAGAAAAAAACAGACAAATTCATGGAAAAGGCTGAGAAGTTCATAGAACAATTTATGAATTTGAAGTAAATTCACAACTAAAAATTATAGGAAAACAACAATTAAAAATCCGAAAAATAAACAACAAGTTTTCAGAAATGGACAGTATCACAAAAGGGCTGAGGAGCAAGTTTGAAATGATGGAGCACCAGATCAACGAAATTGAACATAAACACTTGGATACATCTCTGTTGAAGGGAAAATCAGAAAAAAGCATGAAGAAACCCTAAGAATTATGTGGAATACATTCAAAAGCAAAAACATGAGAATGATCGAAGTTTCAGAACAGGAGGAGAAAACTGAAAACACAGAGAGGATTGCTGAATTGCTGACAGAGGACGACTTCTGTAATATAAAAGATGAAAAGCTGGCTGTCCAGGAAGCTGACTGTAAATGAACCCCACATAGGATAGATCCTAAAAGAAAATCACAAGGCACATCATAATTATAATCACTAACACCAAAGACAGAGAAAAGTTCTGACAGCAGCTTGAGAAAAACAAGTCATATATAGAGGAGAAACAGTAAGACCAAGTCCTAATTATTTAGCAGAATCCATGCAGGCAAAAAGACAATTTGATTATATATATTAAACCCTGAAAGAAAAAAAACAATGTATCATGCAAATCTTTTGTTCAGATATGATGATGAAATTAGGACACTTCCAGATAAACTAAAATTAAAGGCATGTGTAAAAAACAAATGCAACTTCCAAGAATCGTTAAACAGATTCCTTCAGTTCAAGAACAAACAATATCAATCCATAACCTGAATCTAAGATGCAAGTTCGTACAGCTGGATACCAACCTAGTAAATGAATTCTCAAGGAATATTCAAAACCAAAAGAATTACAACAGGGAACCAGAGAGGTTAATCTTATGACAACAATATAAGAAAAATAAAAGAGGGAATAAACGGTGTAGATATAGAACTTTATGAGTCGGATCTGACTCAACGGCACTTGGCTTAATGGAGAAGAAAGCAAGGTACTACCAAGTAACAATAGACTGTTTCAAACTTAGGAATACAAGGGTAAATTTCAAGGTAATCACAGAGAAAGTTAGCAAACCTCCTCATCAAAATAAAGAAAGAAAACAAAGTCTTAATGCAAATGAAATCTGCAAAAAGAAAAGAAACGAAAAATTCACAAACCAAATTCAGCACTGGAAAGTACGAAAATGTCAGCACTGCCCTTCTGATCCCAGGAAAAGAAAACTACAAAATAAACTCACACATTAGCAATCACACAGAACTCAGATATACTGATGAAGAAACAGAGAGCAATAGAACACATTTAAAAACAAACAAATCAGGATTCATCAATATGCTTTTTACAAGACAGACACCTTAGAGGCAAAGATGCCTGGTACTAGCACAAGGACGGAAACACTGATCAATGAAACAGAGTTGAGAAATCAGATGTAAATGCATCTACTTACGGTCACCTGATCTTCGATGAGGGCCCAAAGTCCATCACCTGGGAAAAGGCAGTCTCTTGAGCAGAATGTACTAGAAAAACCTGATGTCATCTCATAACATGGAACAAATTGGCGGGCCTTATGCCGAATGAAGTGAGTCAATCACAGAGGGACAGATGTTACGTGAGACCACTACTATGAAAACCTGTGCAAAGGTTCGCACATAGAAAGAAAATAATCTTTAAGAATTAACAGGGAGGGAAAAGGCGGAGATGGAAAAAAAAAATTAGAAAAAGAAGTACAGGGACATATATTCATATTTGAGGACAGCCAGTTAAGTTCACAAACTCATCCTTGAAAAAATGCTACATACCTCATTGCTGAATATCACTGCAGTCACCTTCAGAGTACTCCCCTTGGGAAGCCGTGCACCAATGCCAGTACCTAGTCTACCCTTGAAAGCAATTTTGGAGCTCTTTTTCTGGAATGGCCATCAGAGCTGTCGTCGTGTTACCCTTGGTGTTCTGAATGTCATCAAAATGTCTTCCTTTCAATATTTCAAATATTGATAAATGTTTCAGCATTTAACTTTGGGTAAAGAAAAAAGTCATTGGGGGCCAGATCAGGTGAGTGGGTAGGGCGTTTTAATACAATTAATTGTTTACTGGCTAAAAATTTCCTCACAAACCACTATACAATTAAGTCTGCAAACTTGCCACTGTGCTACCATACACAATGACCATTCCAGAGAGAGTTCCAAAATTACTTTCAAGGGTGGACTAAGCACTGGCGTCAGTGCATAGCTTCCAAATGGGAGTATTTTGAAGGTGACGGTAGTGATTGATACCCAACAATGAGGTATGTAGCACTTAGAACAATTAAGTTCATGGGCTTAATTGTCAGACCTTGTACATATAAGCAATTATTGTTGTATGCCACTGAGTCAATTCCAGCTCATAATAACTGTATATGACAGTGTCACGTTGGCCTGTAGCATTTCCTAGGCTGTAATCACTGTAAGAGCAGGCCAAGTCTTTTCTGCCACAGAGCCTCCAATAGTTCAAATTGCTGACCTATCAATTACTAGTCAAGTGATTAACCACTGTGCCTCCTGGGCTTCTTAAGCAATTGTAGTCAGAAATGTTAACAGCATAAGCCATGGTGACTTAGTGGTTTGGCTGCTAACCAAAAGGTCAGCAATTTGAACCCACAAGCCCCTCCATGGAGAAAGATATGGCAATCTGCTTCCATAAAGATTACAGCTTTGGACACCCTGTGGAGCAGTTCTACTCTGTCCTATAGGGTCGCTATGAGTCTGAATTGACTAGATGGCACTGAGCTTAGTTTGGTTTTGGTTATAATTATAGAAAATACAATTAATAATATTCAGATATTAGCTACTAGACTATTTAGACTCTTCACCAAGCAGAGAATAAACTCATCTTTTTTAACCACATAGAGGACATTTTACAAAAACTGACCTTGTATTAGAACATAAAGAATCTTCTATCAATTCCAAAGCATACATATTATATAGATCACAATATAATAAAATTAGAAATTAATAAAGAAGAAACAGCTTTTCGTATACCACGTATTCGAAAACTAAGTATGCTATTAAACAGCGTTTTCACTGAAAACTCATTAAATGAGAATATTTTAGAATTAAATGATAATTTAAAAATCTAAAGCTAAATTTAAAGCTAAATAGTTTCCACATACTTGTTAAGAAATTCTATCAAGAAAAAAAAAGCATACTTAGCCATCTAAGATACTCCTGACTGAATGAGACCAGTGGAGAATAAAGAAAACCAAAGACACACAGGAAAGATCGGTCCAAAGGACTGATGGACCACCTATACCAAGACCTCCATCAGACTGAGTCCAGTACAGCTAGGTGTGCCTGGCTGTCATCACTGGCTGCTATGACAGGTATCACAGTAGAGGGTCCTGGACAGAGCGGGCATAAAGAAATGTAGAACAAAATTCTAACTCACAAAAAAGCCCCGACTTACTTGTCTGACACAGACTGGAGAAATCCTGAGAGTATAGACCATGGATACTCTTTTAGCTCGGTAATGAAGTCACTCACAGGGTTCATCCTTCAAGTCAAAGATTAGACAGACTTATAAAACAAAAAGAGACTAAAGGGACATGCCAGTCCGGGGGCAAGGACTAGAAGGCAGGAGAGGACAGGAAATCTGGCAATAGGGAATTCAAGTTTGAGAGATGGAGTGTTAGCCTGTTGTGGGGTTTCTAACCAACGTCATAACACAGTATGTATACTAACCACTTAATGGGAAACTAGTTTATTTTGTAGTAAAAATTTTTAGTAAAAATCATGCTTAATAAACCCAAATCAGGTTACGAGTAAAGATTAATAAGAAAGAAACAAGAAGATGTCAATAAATAAAAGACAAAAATAAAAATGGGAAATAATCTCAGAGATAATGGATCTTTTCAATTTAGTAAGAATATAAGAAAAATTATAAGTTAATAAATGAAAAACAGAAGAAAAAATAAATTTCTAGGAAAATATGAAATCCTAAAATAAGGACCCTAGGTACACAAGTTTTAAATAAACTCAAATAGTAGTTAAAATTTCCTCTCCCTAGACAGCACATGAGTTGGATCTGACTCGATGGCACTTGGCTTGGCTTGGCTAGACAGCACAACACACAGTAGTCAGCATAACTGTACTAAACCAAAAGCTAAGAAGTTTATGAAATAACACCAAAACATTTTGAAGGACATACTAGCAGGGTAGAGGCCTGGGAACCATGGTTTCAGGGGACATGTAGGTCAACTGGCACAACGTTTATTAAGAAAATATTCTGCATCTCATTTTGGCGAGTTGTATCAGGGGTCTTAAAAGCTAGCAAGTGGCCAACTAAGAAACATCAACTGGTACCAACGCAGGTGGGTCAAAGGAGAATGAAGAACATCAAAGACATAAGGAAAATATGAGCCCAAGAGACAGAAAGGGCCACATAAACCAGAGATTCCATCAGCATGAGACCAGAAGAACCGGATGCTGCCTATCTACCACCAATGTCTTCTCCTACAGAGATCTCAACAAGTAAGCCTTTATGTAGTGGGAGAGAGGCAGGATGCAAAATTTGAACTCTTGTAAAAAGACCAGACTTGATGGTTTGACAGAGTGGAGTGTTAGTGTAGAACTGAAAGCACTCCAGAAAACAACTCCTCAGAAAAAGACTGAACTGATCTATCAGACATAAAATGATACTGGTGAAGAATGTGCCTCTGGGCTTAAGTAGCTACAGAAGACTAGCAGGACAGCTCCTGTCCAGAGGCAAGATGAGAAAGCAGAGGACAGGAGCTGGTTGCATAGAAACAGAAAATACAGGGTGGAGAGGACAAGTGGGCTGTCACAGCCTGGGGAGAGCAGCTAGGGCCACATAGTGAAGTATGTGTAAGTTTTTGTATGAGAATCTGACTCCAACTGTACACATAATAAAAAAAATACAAAATAAATTTTTTAAAAAAGAGAAATCATCTGATTGAGATGAAACAGCCAAAAATTACTCTAAAGCAAAGGCAAGAAACTATAGTACAGGAAATTGTGTACCAAGAACACAATGAACGAGGATAACAATACGCCATGAAAAATATAACTAATATCACTGAATAACTTGTATGGAATTTATTAAATGAAAACATACTTTACTGTGTAAGCTTTCATCTTAAACACAATAAAATATTACTGCAAAGAAAAAAAAAACTCCCCTCCCTAAAATCTTCAACTCTGGTAGTTTTACAAGTGAGTTTACTAAACTCTAAAGAAGCTGCTTATTGGTATTTTATACACATTTTTTAAAGAAAAAAATGATACCTGCTCAACGCATTTAACAGGCTGGTATGTTCTGGGTTCTAAAACCACAGAGAATGTTACAGGAAAATAAAATCACAGGCCAAGTTCACCCACCCATCTACCCAGACAGACAATAAAATCCACAATGAAATGCAACCTACTCAAGCCTAGCACTGTATGAAAAGCAGTCTGTCACGATTAAGCAAGAATTAGTTTAGCCTATAAATGACTAGGGGGGCTCAGCATCAGAAAACCTACCTATGTGATTCACAGCACAAAGAAACCAAAAAGAAAAAAATAGATCTTCTGTCAAGGCAAGAAAGTATTTTCCGAAGTTAAGTTCCAATTTATAATTTATAAAAAACCTCTTTGCAACAGGAAATAGAAGGAAATATTTTTTAACTAAAGGATTTTTTTTGTTACTAGGTGCCATTGAGTGACTCATGGAGACTCACGTGTGCAAAGCAGAAACTTCACCGTAGGATTTTCTCAGCTGTAATCTTAATGGAAGCAGATCATCATGGGTTTTCTTCCACATTACCAACAGATGAGTTCAGATCCTTAACTTTTAGGTTAGCAGCTGAGTGCAAAACTTCTGCATCTTCTTAAAAAGAAAAAACATGTCCTCTGCTGTTGAGTCGATTCTGTCCCATAGTGACACCTAGAGGACAGAGAATTTCCAAGGAGCAGCTGGTCTGGTGATTTAAACTGCTAACCTTTTGATTAGCAGTCATATCACCTAACCACTGAGCAACCAGGGTTCTTTTGCACCACCTAAACCCATTGCTGTTGAGTCAATTGGCTTCTGACTCACAGAGACTCTATAGGACAAAGTAGAACTGCCCCATAGAGTTTCCAAGGAGTGCCTGGTGGATTTGAACCACTAATCTTTTGGTTAGCAGCCATAGTACTTAACTACTATGCCATCAGGGTTTTCTTGCACCACCTAGGGATCTTTTAAATAAAGAATAAACTAACACTTCTTGCCAATGAGTCAACTGACAGTTTCCTCGGAGGGTATGGAGACATTCAGGAAGGTCACTGACATGCAAAATATGTCCAAGAGGAGGAAAAAAGAAATAATGTGGAGTCAGTGATCACAAAGTCAAGCAGACTCTGGTGCAGTCAATTCCAACTCATAACAATCCTTCAGGACAGAGTAGAACTGCCCCATAGAATTTCCATGAGTTTTGTCTTTACAGAAGCAGACTGCCACATCTTTTTTCCTATGGAGTGGCTTGTAGGTTCGAACCACCAAGCTTTCAGTTAGCAGTTGAATGCTTTAACCACTTCACCACTAGGGCTCCTTTCAATTGAAGAACAGATACCCAAGCTAGCAGATAGTACACTAAACACTGAAACTTTAGATACACTCTCTTTATGACCAGAAATGAGTGAAGGATACTCACTCTGCTGTTCTTTATCACGGAAGTAAAAGCCTTGAGTGATCCTATAAGGAAAGAAGACTGATAAGGATTGAAGGCAAAAACCACACCTGTCTATTAGAATAGCTAAGAGAGTTTAGATACCATCTATTAGAACAGTAAGAGAGAAGTAAGTGCTGCAGAAGATAAGATCAACTCATAAAAATCATAGTATTCCTCTGTACCGGTAACAATCATTCAAAGTGTGTAAATAAAAAGTAAGGTAATTCTGAATTGTACACGGAGAAATGACTGAAGTGACAAATGTGCTGTTGTATGTGTTTGAACCACAACGGGGGGAAAAAAAACTCTTATTAAAAGAAAAAAGTAAGATAACATTTCCACTAGCAACGAAAAACTCAGTAATGAAGTCACTCCTGAGGTCCATACGTCAGGCAAAGACTAAAGAAGCTCATAAAACAAAATAAGACTAAAGGGGCACACCAGCCTAAGGGCAAGGATTAAAGGCAAGATGGAACAGCAAAGCAGGTAATATGGAACCCATGGTCAAGAAGGGAGAGTGCTGACATGTAGTGGTGCTGGTAACCAATGTGATAAAACAATGTGTATATTAATTGTTTAATGAGAAACTAATTTTCTCTGTAAACCTTCATCTGAAGTACAGAAAAATAAATCAATAGTACACAATACACACACAAAGATGGACTTTTTGCTGGTTTGTGGTGGGAACAGCGTTTATGTCATGGAGCAAAGAGAATCTGCATTTCTGCCTAACATCACTTGCAAAGAGGGGGCTCATGTGAATCTAAAGTGCAAATATGGAAGATAAAACTATCAAATTCACGGGAGAAAGTGTAGGAGAATCTCTTTTTGTTGTAGGAATTGGGAAGGGCTTCTTAATCACTTGGCTTGGCTGGCTTTCTTAATCACAATTTCAAAGGCATCAGTGTTTAAGTGATTTTTAAAAAACACATGGAAACATCAGCATCAAGGATATCTGTTCAGCAAAGGCTGTTCTGCATAAAGTCAACAAAAAGACAGGAAATCAAAGGGATCACTATCCCAGGCTCCTCCCACCACCCCTCTTCTGCTGCCGCCTCACTCGACTTCCAGAAAGAATTTCCTGTAGGCATCAGACACAAGGTTTAAACTCCAGCTCCTATTTGGTATCTTTGGAGAAAAAACTTTCCATCTCTACCTAATTACAAAATGGGAGTAGCCAGAGAACTGTCTGCTTAGAATCTGTGAGAGTTTTTTTAAAAAAATTGAGACATAGTAAGGGCTTAGCACAGAGATCCCCCAATAAATGTAGTTAGCAATTGTCTTCGATATCACGTTCTATCTTCCAAGCTGGTTTCTTTGCACCCATTCATACCAGAACCAACCAAACTTGTTGCCATTCAGTTGACTCTGACCCACTGCTGGGTGGGTTCAAACTACCAAACTTTAGGTTAGTAAACCAAACCAAACCTATTGTTGTTGAGCTGATTCAAACTCACAGTGACCCTATAGGACGGAGAAGAACTTCCTTATAGGGTTTACAAGGCTGCACATCTTTACACAAGCCAACTGCTACCTCTTTATCTCATTGAGTAGCAGCAACAGGGCTCCTAAAGTAGTCCAACTCAAATGATTTGTGCTACTCAGGGGCTTTCCTTCCATACCAGATGGTATTAGTTGGCTCTATTCTAAACTGCTGGTCTCTGATCCTAGCAAGTCCCTCAATTAAATCTTTTCTTTCTTTCAGATTCTCTGGAAGTTGGTCTTAGACAAACATGAATACTTCAGGGGCCTCACACACAAAAACTTCGATCTCCTTTGCTCTTCTTGATATGCACAAAACATTTCTGCTGACACACAACTTTAATCCATGTCTGTGCTCACTCATGCTAAAATGACATTCAGCAGGCTCCCTGCTGCTTCTGATAAAGCTTAAGTTGTTGCTCCGTATAGCTTATCTTTTGCGGGGCTTGATAGCATGATAAAATTAAAGTTCAGCTGCAACTTTAAAGTCCAGAAAAAAAAATTTTTTTTAATCATACTGTTTTCCATTTATTTCTTCCCATTTAATGTTAGCAGTATAAAACCTCAACCTGTCTTTGCTTAAGGGAATATTTTCTCAGTTACAAGATCTATAAATAAAACTTCAAAGTATAACATTGCTCATATTTTTCTTTTTCTTTTCTTTCTTTCTTTTATTTTATTTTTTGATGAGGGAGAGGGGACACTAGTAACTTTCTCAACGCAGTTCTCTGAGAAGTTGATCCAGCCTACTCCCTCTCCTCAAGCCGGTCTTTGACCTCTACAGCCCATCCTCCCACCTCCTGCCTGGTATAGTGGTCAAGGCTCTTGAAGCTGAGCTCCCAGGGGTGTAGATAGGTACACAGACAGGCAGATAGAATTCTGAGTATACCTGGACTCTGGGAGGATGGCCCAGACGCAAATAATGAGCGAAGATCCACACTAACGTATTCAGCCTACATCGCTATATCCTTGCCTTACCCTGAACCTTGAATGAGTCCCTGGGTGGTACAAACCGTTGAACACTTGAATGCTAACCAAACAGTTGGCAGTTTGAACCAAAACCTGCCTTAGAAGACGGGTTTGTGATCTGCTTCCAAAAAAAGTCACAGCTATGAAAATCCGATAGAGTACGGTTCTACACTTTGCACGTGAGTTTGTGAGTCAGAAACAACTCCACAGAAAGTGGTTTGGGGTTTGCCTTCTCTTCTTTCTGTCCCAGTCCCCTGTGGCTTGTGCTGTCTCTGCCTTACAGCAGGGGTAGCAGAAAAATTTCACCTGGTTGGTGTTCTCAGTGGTGCCTTCAGGCATAGGGGAGCAACACTGGAGTCCTGGTGCTCAAGCTTTCTACCTTACCCCTTCCGTAGCCTCCCCAGCTGGCCATTCCCAAAGGCCTCTTCAAGAAGCTAACCTGAAAGCGCCAGTGGAGCTGTGACTGGTGATAGGAGGGTGGGAGGAACCTCAGGGAGCCTTTGGGGACCTGTCAGCCTCCATCCCTCCTCTCTCCATCAGCACACAACAAAGGTTTCTGCCACATCTTTCCAGCCCAAATGGATCCCTGGAGGCCAAAGAGGTGCCAGTCTTGGAAGACACAGAACTGTGAAGATGCCCTCTGCCGCTTGGCAATCCAAGCAAGTTAAGAGGGAAGGCAGGAACTGGGTGAGCTCAGAATGGGGAGCAAAGTTTCCTCCCAGGGGCCCTGGGTAAGAGCAATTGTAAGGCTTTCCAAATAGATGATTGGAGCTGGGTCTTGAAGAAGGGTTTCTGTTGGGCTTGGTAAAAGACAAACTAAGGAACAGGAATTGACAGATATGTCTGAGTGTATGGGGACATTCACATAGGTCACTGATCAAGATGAAATGTATCCAAGATCAGAAAAAAAAGAAAGAAATAACATGGAGACTCAGTGACCATAAAGCTGAGCAGAGTCCCATCTGTGACAAAAACATGAGTCAAGTTCATTTTGACTCATAAGGATCCTATAGGACAGAGTAGAACTGTCTCATAGGGTTTCCAAGTCTGTGATCTCTATGGAAGCAGAGACCCATCTTTCTCTTGCAGTAAATGGTGGGTTCAAACTGCCAACCTTTTGATTAGCAGCTGAACTGATTTAACCACTCTGCAACCAGGACTCCTTTCCTTTCTGACAAAGACATCTGTTAACTATAAACTAGCTCAGAGTTGCTCTTGTGCCAAGAATTTAACTTGAGACACTATCTCTTGCCTCTTGAAAGCCAGCACTTGGAATTGTTGTTAGTTGCGCCTTAGCTGATTCTGATTCATGGGAACCCCATGTATGCCAGGCAGAATGGCATTCCATAGATTGTTCAGGGCTGTGACCTTTCAGAAGCAGATTACCAGGCCTGTCTTTCTAAGTGCTAGCAAACAAATGCACATACACACACACAAAACAACCGGAAACCAAACTCATGGCCATTAGATCAACTCTGACTCATAACAATCCTACACGACATGGTAGAACTGCTCCGTAGGGTTTCCAAGGAGTTTCTGGTAGACTTGAATTACCAGTCTTTCGGTTAGCAGCCATAGCTCTTCACCACTGTGCCACCAGAGTTTCCACAATTACTCCGGTTGGGTCCCAACTGTTAACTTTTTGTTTGGTATTCTAGCACTTAACTGTGTATGACCCAGGAACTCCTAACCATAAACTAATTCAGGGTTTATTTTGTGCAAATAATTTTACTTAAGCAATTCCCTTTATATCTGGAGAAATAACCTTTGGAATTCCCTGCTTTTATTATTTTAAAACCTCTGGACTACATCAAGGATTTGTAGAAATGACTGAGGTCACAAAGACTACTGATAACCTGATATTGGCTAATCACAGAAAGGGGGTCACAACTTCAGTCAGTCTGGTTGAGGTTAGTCAGCAGTCAATTTTTACTCTGTTTTGTTCTCTTCACCTTGAAAGCCTCATTGTAACTATCAGATGTTGAGTCATTTGTTATTTTAGAAACAATTTGTATGCATATGGAATACATTTGTATGCATGTGGAATAGCTGTCTACTTTATTTGTGCTTTGATTATTTTCACATAGGCTTCAAAAGTACTCAGTGTCTCCTGACTAACTTGGGTAACCTCCCTTCTAGGTCAATTTCTACTCTATCCCCACTTCCCTGATCACCCAAGCCATGTAGGCAGCATCTCCCTCTCTCACTGATCACAACCACTATTCATTCCACTTCTGAAACCAGTCTCAAATCAGATTTGAGAATAATCCAGGCACCCTTATGTCTCCCCTAGATTGTGTCCTTTTCCTACATCTCTCCAGGCCACTCCTGTCCCCTATAGCCTGATCTCACAGGTGCCAGAGACGACTCCCTACAAATTGGAACCTGAACAAGCTGAAAACCAAACCTGTTGCAATTTTGTGACTGAGTCCATTCCAACACAAAGAGACCCCATAAGACGGAGTAGAACTGCCCCAAAGCATTTGCAAGGAGTGGTTGGTGGAGTCTAACCACGAACCATTTGGTTAGCAGCCAAACACTTAACCACTGTGCAGTCAGGGCTCAGTGGGCAAGCTGCTCTCTGTTTAAAGCCAACACCTGCTAGTGGTATAATCACTTTGGAAAACTGTGGGCCAGTGGTAGAATTCTCTCCTTTCACACAGGAGACAAAGATTTGCTCCCCAGCCAACATACCTCATGCCCAGCCATCACCCATGCAACAGTGGAGACTTGTATGTTGCTGAGTGGGTTTCAGTGGCCCTTCAAGATTGAGATGGACTAGGAAGAAGGGCCTAGCCATAGACTTCAAAAATTCAGCCAAGGAAAACCAGTGAATTCCGATGGTCTAATCTGCAACTGATCAAGGGGATGGCAAAGGACAGGGCAGCTTTTTGTTCCGTTGTACTTGGGGTCCCCTGGGTCGGGAGCCAACTTGATAGCATTCTTTAAGGAGGGACTAATTGCTTGAAGGATTCCTGGTGGCACAATGATTGTGCTTGGCAGCTAACCAAACGGTTGACTGTTTAAACTCACCAGCCGCTCTGTGGGAGAAAGATGTGTCAGCCTTATTCTGTCAGCCTTGGAAACCCTATAGGGCAGTTCTACTTTGTCCTACAGAATAACTATAAGTCACAGTCAACTTGGTGGCAGTGGGTTTAGTTGGTTTGGCACGGCCCATGTATTACACTCTTAGGTACGATCTCATTAAAAATCAAATGCATATGGAATATGTTTGTCTATTAAAGAACATGTACAAGACGCCCATGGAAGCACTATTCTTAGGCACCAAAGATTAGAAAAATCCAAATACCCATGAATATGTTCATAAATAGAATTTTTCACAACTATTGTTTGTATGTATGAAAACGTTTTGGGCCCCACATTGCCCTTGGAGGTTGTTCGGTGATACAAACAGCTTGAAACTATTAACCTAAAGTTTGGCGGTTTGATCCATCCAGGGAAACCTCAGAAGAAAGATCTGGCAAGCTGCTTCTGTAAGGATCACAGGAATGAAAATGTTATGGGGCAGTTCTAGTCCATAACAACACATGGAATCTTGCGACCCTAATACTCTACTGTATGCTTTCTCCTTTTCTAAATGGCCAGTCAACAACTTGACGTAACTAACACCATGATGAACTGATAAAATTTGTTTTGCCTGCCTTCTCCTTTCCACATGCATTTATTAGTGATAATAATGGTTATTAGTGATTGCCCTTGTTTAGTCCAGACATCTGTGACTTAAAAACCCCCTACACAAAGATTAGAACCTGGATGTCTGGTATGTATATCTTTAGCCTAATAAGGAGATGTCTGGCATGTATCTCTTCACTCTGATAAAGAGTCTCTGGTAATTATCTTGTAACAAATAACTCATCTGGTCATATCATCTGTGGCCTACATGCCAAAAAGACACTTCTAATCCTTGCAACCAGAGCTGTAATGTAAAATTGCCTTTTGGGACTCCATAAAGACAGTCTATGTTGCTGTTGGACTTCCTGTTGGTGTCACTTCTTTTTCTTTCTGACTTGGAGTAGATTTCATCGGCTCAACTGCTCCAGGACTTCGACCCTTATTGAGCAATAGTCACCATGAGTTGGTGTTGGCTTGATGGTGTTAAAAATAATCAAGAAACAACAAAATTGAAGCATAAAGTTTATTCTGAATATTCATTCTCCATAAATATGGTGAAACTCAGGTGGTGTAGTGATTAAGTGTGATGTCTACTAACCAAAGGTCGGCAGTTCAAATCTACCAGGCACTCCTTAGAAACTCTATGGAGAAGTTCTACTCCATATTATAGGGTCACTATGAGGCAGAATCGACTCTATGGTGATGGGTTGTTCATACACATGGCAAAACTATTCTGATTCCATAAAAAGCAAATGACTTGAAGTAAATCAGTTACCATGTTGTTGTTGGTGGTGTTAGGTGCTGTTAAGTCTGTTTCAACTCATAATGACCCCATGAATAGCAGAACAAAACACTGCCTGGTCGTGCGCTATGCCCACAATCATTTTTGTTCTTAAGCCCATTGTTGTGGCCACTGTGTCAATCCATCTCACTGGGAGTCTTCCACTTTTTCGCTGACCCTCCACTCTACCAAACATGATGTCCTTCTCCAGGGACTGATCCTTCCTGACAACATGTCCAAAGTATGTAAGATGCAGGCAAGCCAACTTTGCTCCCAAAGAGCACTCTGGTTAGACTTCTTACAGAACAGATCTGTTGGTTCTTTTGGCAGTCCATGGCACATTCAACTTTCTTCTCCAACACTACAGTTCAAAGGCATCAATTCTTCTTCTGTCTTCTTTGTTCATGGTCCAGATTCTGCATGCATATGCTGTGATTGAAATACTATAGCTTGGGTCAGGCTCATTTTTGTCTTCAGGGTGACATCTTTACTTTTGAATACTTTGAAGAGGTACTTTGCAGCAGATTTGCCCAATGCAATACATCTTTTGATTTCTTAACTGTTGCTTCTATGGGTGTTGATTATGGACCCAACTAAAATGAAATCTTAGACAACCTCACTCCTTTCTCCATTTATGACAATGTTGTTTACTGGTCCAGTTGTGAGGATTTTTGTTTTCCTGATGTTGAGGTGCAATCCATACTGAAGGCTGTGGTCCTTGATCTTCATCAGTGTCTCAAATCTTCTTAATTTCCAGCAAGTAAGGTGGTGTCATCTGCATAACACAGGTTGTTAATGAATTGTCCTCCAATCCTGATGCCTTGTTCTTCTTCATATAATCCAGCTTCTCAGATTGTTTGCTTTGTATATAGATTGAAAAGGAATGGTGAAAGGATACAACTCTGACACACACCTTTCCTGACTGTAAGCCATACAGTGTCCGCTTGTTCTGTTCGCAGGACTGACTCTTGATCTGTATACAGATTCCTTAAGAGCACAATTCTCATTCTCCGTAATGTTTTATGATCCACACAGTCAAATACCTTTGCATAGTCAATGAAACACAGGTAAACATCTTTCTGGTATTCCCTGCTCTTAGCCAAAATCCATCTGACATCAGCAATGATATCCCCAGTTCCACGTCCTCTTCTGAATCCAGCTTGAATTTCTGGCAGGTCCTTGTCAGGGTACTGTTGCAGTCACTTTTGAACGATCTTGAGCAAAATTTTACTTGTGTGTGATACTAACGATATTGTTTGTTAATTTCTGCATTCTGTTGGATCACCTTTCTTTGGAATGGGCATAAATATGGATATCTTCTAGTCAGCTGGCCACATAGCTGTCCTCCAAATTTCTTGGCATAGATGGGTGAGCACTTCCAGTGCTGCACTGAAATATCCCGTCAATTCCTGGAGCCTTGTTTTTTGCCAATTCTCTCAATGCAGCTTTGACTCTTCCTTCAGTACTATTGGCTCCTAATTATATGCTTCCTCTGCAAATGGCTGAGCGTCGACTAGTTCTTTCTGGTATCATGACTCCATGTATTGCTTCTATCTTCTTTTGATGCACCCTGAGTCATTCAATAATTTCCCCCGTAGTACCCCTCATTATTACAGCTCAAGGGTTGAACTTTTCTTCAGTTCTTTCAGCTTGAGAAATGCAGAATGTGTTCTTCCCTTCTGGTTTTCCATTTCCAGCTCTTTGCATATGTCATTATTATACTTTACTGATGAGGATGCCCTTTATTTCTTTATCATGTCTGATTGCTCTGACTAGAACTTCTGGCAAATGTTGAATAAAAGTGGTAACAAAGGGCATTCTTCTCTGGTTCCCATTCTCAGGGGGAGTTCTTTCAGTCTCTCTCCATTCAGGATGGTATTTGCTGTTAGCTTTGCAGAGATGCCACATATTATGTTGAGTAACGTCCCTTCTATTCTTATTTCACAGAGAGTTTTTAATATGACTGGGTGTTTGACTTTTTCAAATGTCTTTTCTGCATCAATTGATAAAATCAAGTGATTCTTATCTTTTTTTATGATTGAATGAAAATGTACATTCCCATTTGCATGACCACCTATATGCAGCTACCACTGCTCTCACTGCCTGGTGACAGCACACTCTTCCTCTCTGCTCCATACGTGTCCTATTAGTTTCAGTAGTTTTCTCATGGAATCCTTTGAATTTTCCACATGTAGTATCATATTGTCTGCAAATAAGGAGAGCATAAGTTCTTCATTACCAGTTTGGATGCCCTTTATTATTATTTTTTCCTTGACTTATTGCTCTGACTGAACTTCTAGCTCAACGGTAAATAGGAGGAGTTGTAAAGGGGATCCTAGTCTTGTTTCTGTTCTCAAGGAGAACTTTTTCAGCCCTTGTCCATTGCAAATTGTTGTTGATCATTGGCTTTGCTTAAATGCCTGTTATTATGTTGAGAAATTTCACTTCTATACCTATCTCACTGACAGTTTTTTTCAGGAATATGTGTTGGATTTTGTTGACTACATTTTCTTCATTAATTGGAATGATCACACAATTCTTTTCTTTCCTCTTATTTATGTTGTGGATTGAAACGATGTGCTTGTCGTCGTTAGGTTCCCACTCATAGCAACCCTATGCACAACAGAACAAAACACTAGCTGGTCCTGCATCATGCCTACAATCGTTGCAGATGCTCCACCTCCTTGAGGTTCTTCCTTTTTTTCACTGACCCTTCACTCTACCAAGCATGATGTCTTTCTCTGGGAACTGAGCCTTCCTAACAACATGTCCAAAGTATGTAAGATGCAGTCTCACGGTTTTTGATTCCAAGAAGCACTCTGTACTTACTCCAGAACAGATTTATTTGTTCTTTTGGCAGTCCATGGTACATTAAATGTTCTTCTCCAGCACCACAATTCGAAGACATGAATTCTCCTGTCTTTCTCATTCATTGTCTAACTTCTGCATGCATATGATGCAGCTGAAAATAACATGGCTTGGATCAGGTGCTCCTTAGTCTTCAAGGTGGCATCTTTGCTTTTCAATACTTTAAAGAGATCCTTTGCAGCAGATTTTCCCAATACAACATGTCTTTTGACTTCTTTCTCTCTTTCTTTCTTTTTTTTAATTGTGATTAAGTAAAAGTACACAACCCAAATGTATTTTATGTGTCCACTTATCTGCAGCTTCTTCTGCTCTCTTTGCTTGGTGACAGCACATGCCTCCTTTTCATTCTTTACTTGTTCTATCCTCTTAGAAATCTCCCTCCTCTACACCTTCTTCTCTCTCATCTAGAAAGAAACCACTAGCACAGCATCCTATAAATGCATAATAAAGTGCGCACACTATATGGTCATACTGTGTCCCCAAGTCCAGTCCATTTTTGTCCTAAGAGTTTACCTCAGTAGTGTTTTGTGGACAGAGACAGCATCAGGTCTAGGGGCTACACTCCTAGGGGATCCTCCAGGCCATCAGAACCATCAACTGTGGCCTTTTAGCAGAGTTCTCGAGGTGCGCCCTTATTCTTCTTGTGTTGCCACAAGGACTCAACATTGTGTGCTCCATCACAACTATCTTTGGTGGTAGCTGGGCACCATCTGGTTATTCTGGTCACATGTCGATACAGTCTCCCATTCACATGGGTCCTTCTGCCTCCTGAACTCTTTTATCCTCATATGTTTGTTGTTCTTGGTGATCATCTGTTCCGGATGAGTCTGGTGTACCTCAGATGGCGGTTTGCTAGCTTTTAAGACCCCAGACACCACTCACCAACATGAGGTGCGGAAGACTCTTTTAGCAATAGGCTAGCTATGCCAATTGGCTTCAATGTTCACTGGGAGTATGGTCCCCAGACCCTGGCCTTGCTACTCTATCCTTGCAATATTGGTTTGAGATTGGAAGAGTTTTCAGTTTATGGCGAAGACCAGTTAAGTTGATCTACTTTCTACTGTGTGCTGTCACTGCTTTCACCTAATGAAATTTCTGTCAACTATCTCCTTATTAACCCTCCCCCTGTAACTGCCAAAGAGTCTTTTTTACTGTAAGTGAGTCTAGTTTTAAGTCATTATAGCAGAAGTCTCCTTGGAAACTCTATGAGACAGTTCGCCTCTGACCTCTAGGGTCACTACAAATCTGACCCAACTTGATAAATGACAGTGGATATAGCAGGAGTCTCATACAAAATCTGTTCTTTTGCCACTGACTGATTTTACTCATCATAATGTCTTCCAGTTGAAACCAGGTTATGAGATATTTCCTAAAATCATCGCTGTTTTTTATCTTTGCATAGTGTTCCATTGAGTATATGTATCATAGTTTGTTTATCCATTTGTCTGCTGATGGGCATCTAGGTTGAGTCCATCTTTTTGCTATTGTGGACAGTGCTGCAATAGACATTTACGTACATGTATCTGTTTGTGTGACTGCCTTTGTTTCTGTAGAATATATTACAAGCAGTGGGACTGCTGGATCGTACGGTATTTCTATTTCTAGTTTTTTGAGGAACTGCCAAATCGTTTTCCAAAGAGGTTGTACTATTTTGCATTCCCACCAGCAGTGTAGGTGAGTTCCAATCTCCAAAGCCTCTTCAGCATTTGTTGTTTTATGTTTTCTGGATTACTGCCAACCTTTTTAGGGCAAGATGGTACCTCATTATAGTTTTGATTTCTATTTTTCTGGTAGCTAGTGATCGTGAGCATATGTCTTTTGCGCCTTTGATGAAGTGTCTGTCCATCTCTTTTGCCCATCACTTAATTGGGTTATTTACATTTTTCTTGTTGATATTCTGCAGTACCTTGTAGATTATGGAGATCAGACTTCAATCGAGTATGTATTTGCCATATATTTTTTTCCCATTCTGTAGGTAGTCTTTTAAGCCCTTGATAAAGTCTTTAGATGAACAAAAGTGTTTGACTCTTAGTAGTTATCATTCATCTATTTTCTCTTCTACTGATAGTGCTTTGTTTGTCAAATTTTGAAGTCTGTCTAAGGTGTGTGTTAGAACTTCCATTGTTGATCCTGCTTTTTTCTTGTATGATCTTTGTCTTTTTAGGCTTGACATTTAGGTCTTTGATCCATTTTGCGTTAGTTTTTATGTAAGGTGTGAGATATGGGTCTTGTTTCAGTTCTTCTGCAGATAGATATCCAGTTTTGACAACACCGCTTGTTAAAGAGATTGCTTTTACTTAATTTACAGTCTGAGGGCCTTTGTCGAATATCAACTGTCTGTAACAGGATGGTGGCATCTCTGGGGTCTCAACTCTGTTCCATTGGTCTATATGAAAGACAAATAAATTCTTTATTGACAGCACAGCAGGCAGCATATGCTTCATGTTGGTTTGCATCCTTTCTGCAAGCTACCTAGATTTCAAGGGAGCAGTACAGAGAAAACAGAATGGATGTAGTATGTTGTAATACTGGGGAGGAATCTTGAGAATAGAGAATCTGCACAATGAGCAGACCCAGGTCTGATTTTTGTCTAAGGGAAGACATTTCCTCATCCCTCAGGTTGCTCACTGCAAATATATGTCTGAAAAATGTCCAAGTAAAGAGCATAAAGACCTTGGATTCTTGATACACCCAGAAGGAACGTGTAAGGATGCTAAGGGCCATGGAGAACTGCCTGCTCTTATACAGAGAATATTTTTGCAGTAAATCTAGAATAAAGGTGATGATGATGATGATGCAAGCTGGCATTTATAGAGTACTCAAAATACACCAGAAACTATGTGCGAGTTCATGCTGTACACTATTTCTCATGACTCTAGATGGTTATTTTTGCTCCATTACAGATAATGATACTATCAGTCAGAGAGATTAGGTATCTCATCCTTATTCACTCAGCAAGGAAGTGGTCTCATAAGCGGTGGAGCTGGGATTCCAATCTCTTTTATAGGACACAGAGGAAGGTCGTCTTCACTGCATTTGAACATTTGAGAGCTGTGACCCAAGGGAGAACAATGAGTTGATTAAGAACATATACATCATCAAGAGGCAGAGCTGAGACTTGAATCCAGATCTCCAGGCTCTCAGCCTTGAAGTCTTCACATCCTAATAGTGACAGTTTCCACTTACACCCAAGCCTGTTCCATTCTGGGGATAGGTGACTTGGGTGGAAGACCAGGAGGTTGGTTTCTGGGCACAGTTCATCTGGATGATTGTCACTAAAGGGGAGTTCTGAAAGTTTCTATCCCCAGATTTGCCCCTGTTTGTGTCCAGGCCAAGTGGAAGCACCTGGTATCTGGTGGCAGCACCCGTCTTGACATGTCTGAACACATCAGACCCATGAACCTGGGTAGTCTGCAGAAATGTGCCTTTGGCTTTGGCAGCCACTGCAAACAGTGAGTCTTAAGTCTGGATCTGGTCATTTAGACCATTGGCACAGCACAGTAAATGGAGAGTTAGGATTGATCAAGGCAATCAGAAGTGCTTTCCCATGTAAGGTGGCTCAGAGCCAGGCATTTAAGCGTATGGGAGGGAAAGAAAAGACCTTTCATGTAGCTGGAAATGTTGGAGAAAAGGAAAGGCGACAAGGATGAGCAGAGTATGTGCAACAGACAGTGAGGAGGCAACTTGGAAAGGAGGCTGGCAATCTCGGCAGAGGCTAGATCTTAAGGATATTAAATAACTAGGCGAAGAGTCATGGACTAAAACTTGGTGTCTCTTTGGAGCCATCAGAGGAGTTTGAGCAAATGAGGGAAATATTCAAAGATGAGATTTCAAAATCTGTGTCTGAGGAGGACTACTGTACAGACACTGGATGGAGTTCAGATTGCATAGAAGGAGACCAGGCTGGAGTCTGGACCCATGAATGAGTTGGGAAGGGATGAAATGTGACCTGCACAGACAGTTTAGAAAGAGGAAAGAGCTGGTGAGAGGGATAAGCATGATGCCCAAGCTCTGCCTGGTAACTAAGGCCTGGAGGCAGCTCCCAAGGATGGGGATGCAGGGAGAGAAGGAAGCGTGGACAGTCTTATTTTCTAGTTCATTCCTGCCATGCATCTTTGAGACCATCTTCTCCTGAGTGTTCAGTTTCCTAATGAGAAGTACAACCTGAGTGGAAGGCTCCTAGGTAGGAGGTGTACAGTGGGCTTTAGGTAGGTGATTTTGCTGCCTTCCTTCTTGCCTTCATCCTGCAGGAAGTCCAATGAATATATTACTGCTGTCTTGGAGTTCAGGACCCATGTAATGAAGTGGAGCCGGCAGCAGCTCCCACCCTTGGACTTCTTGCATCACCTCACACCTAATAGACAGTGCTTTCTCAGGGTCTGCTGCCTGGTGCATGATTTCTCAGATGCTGCCATCCAAGAGTGATGCCATACCATCTCAGAAGAGGGTGTTGGTGACTTCCTGAAGGCTAAGACCTAGGCCAAGAATTTGGACTTCATTGATGTGCTTCTGCTGAGCAAGGTTAGCATCTGTAAGATCTGGTTTGGGACGTGGGGAAGACCTCAATTTCAAATGTTGGAGAGAAGAACTGGAATGTGATCCAGAGGATACTAGGAAATCTTGTAAGATGCTCAAGCAGGGAAGGGCCATGTATCAGATGTTTTACAGACAACTCTATGAAATCCAACCTGCAAGGACTGCTACATCTGGAGTCATGAAGCGCTTGATATTTTACACTGCTTGCCAACTACTAAATAATGCATCCATGGTGTTTGTGTGTTTATTTAATTTAAAAAAAAAAAAAAAAAACACCACTTCTGTCGAGTCAATATTGATTCATAGAGAACCCTATAGGACAGAGGAGAACTGCCCCATACAGTTTCCAAGGAACACCTGGTGGATTTGAACTGACAACGTTTTGGTTAGCACATGTAGCACTTAACAACTATGTCACCATGGTTTGTGTTTATTTAATACATAACATATAATGTTATTGCTATTGGTTTCACTCCTACTCATATGTATAACTAATTTATATAACTCTAGTCTACAGTAGAATGAAACAGTGCCCAATCCTGTGCTGTCTTCATGATCGTTGCTGTGCTTGAGTCCATTGCTGTGGCCACTGTGTATTATGAGTGACTTCCAACCAAGAACATTCATCTTTCAGTGCTGTATTAGGCAACATTTCTTTTTTTTTCATTTTTTATTTAATGTGACTGAGTGAAAATGTATATTCCCGTATAAATTTACATGCCCACCTATATGCGACTTCCACTGCTCTCCCAGCCCAGTGACAGCACACTATTCCTCTCTGCTCCATACATGTCTCATCTTCCCAACAGCCTCCTTTCCCCTCCTCTCCACCCACTCTCCTTCCTCCAGCCAGAGGTCAGCAAGATGCTATCCTATAGATGTATAGAACCATAAAGTGCATCCAATATATGGTCACTCTGCATTGCCAATTTCAATCCATTCCTATCCAAAGAGTGGGCCTTCATTATAATTTATGGGTAAGGGCAGCATCAGGGCTGGGGGCCATGCTCTCAGGGGAACCCCAGAACCACTGGACCATCAATTGAGGTCTTTTAGTAGAGATCTCAGGATGTACTGCTTTTTATTCTTGTGTTGCCAGTGACACTCCTCTCTGTGAGCTCCATCGTGGCTATCACTGGTGTTGGCCGGGCACCATCCAGTTCTTCCGGTCCGAAGTCGATGTAGACACCCACTCTTGTGGGTCTCTCTGTCTTCTAGGTTGTCTTTACCGCATGTCGTTTTGGTCCTCGACAAGCATCCGTTCCTGCTGAGATGGGACCATTTGCTGTGTCCTCGGATGGCAGCTTGGCAGCTTTTAAGACCCCTGACGCCACTCACCAATGTGGGGTGCAGAGAGCTCTCTTAGCAAAATGCTAGTTGTGCCAATTGGCCTCAATTTTGCCTAAGAGTATGGTCCCCTGCCCCCTGCCCCAGCTACTTTATCCTTGCAATATTGGGTTAAAATGGAAGGAGTATACAAGTTATGCTGAAGTCCACTTAACGTTGTTCTTGTTTCTAATGTGTGCTATTACTGCTTTCTCCCAACCAGATTTCTAGCAACTATCTAATCTAAACCCAAACCCCCTCGCCCGCCCTCTCTCCCCTCCCTTGCAGCTGTGAAAGAGTTCTTCTATACACAAGTTTGTTTTTGAGATCTTATTGTAGAGGTCTCATACAATATTTGTCCTTTTGTCGCTGACTACTTTCACTCACCATAATGTCTTCCAATTGAAACCAGGTTATGAGATGTTTCCTGGAATCATCGTTATTCTTTATCATTGCATAGTACTCCATTGAGTATATGTACCATAGTTTACCTATCCACTCTTCTGTTGTTGGGCATCTGGGTTGATTCCATCTTTTTGCTATCGTGGACGGTGCTGCGATAAACATTCTGGTGCATGTGTCCGTTGGTGTGAAAGGCCTTGATTCTGTAGGATATATTCCAAGTAGTGGAATTACTGGGTCAAATGGTATATCAATATCCATTTTTTTAGGGAAGCACCAGATTGCTTTCCAAAGAGGCTGGACCATTTTGCAACCCCACCAACAGTGTAGGAGGGTTCCACTTTCTCCACAGCCTCTCTAGCATGTGTTGTTTTGTGTTTTCTGGATCATGGCCAATCTTGTCAGATGAGATGGTATCTCATTGTCGTCTTGATTTGAATTTCTTTAATAACTAAAGATCGTGAACATGTCCGCATGTGTTTTTTTGCTGCCTGGATCTCCTCTTTAGTGAAACGTCTGTCCATCTCTTTTGCCAATCGCTTAATTGGATGATTTATCTTCTTCTTATTGATATTTTGTAGTATCTTATAGATTATGAAGATCAGGTGTCAGTCTGACATAGAGTTGCCAAATATTTTTTCCCATTCTGCAGGTGGCCTTTTAATTCTATTAATAAAGTTTTTGGATGAGCAAAAGTGTTTGATTCTTAATAGTTCCCATTTATCTATTTTCTCTTCTGTTGATTGTGGTTTCTTTGACAGATTTTGGAGTCTGTCCTCACTGTGTATTAAAATTTCCATTGTTGTTCCTACCTTTTCTTGGATGAGCTTTATTGTTTTAGGTTTGACATTTAGGTCTTTTATCCAGTTGGAGTTGGTTTTTGTATAAGGTGTAAGATATGGATCTTGATTCAGTTTATTGCAGATGGATAACCAATTTTGCCAGCACCATTTGTTGAAGATGCTGTTTTTACCCCAGTTTAATGTCTTAGGGCCTTTATCGAATATCAACTGTTCATAGACAGATGGTGTCATCTCTGGGGTCTCAATTCTGTTCCATTGATAGACCTGTCTATTCTTGTACCAGTACCAGGCTGTTTTGACCACTGTGGCAGTGTAGTATGTTCTGAGGTTGGGTAATGAGAGGCCTCCCAGTGTGTTCTTCTTCTTTAGTAGTACCTTACTTATCTGGGGCTTCTTCCCTTTCCAAACAAAATTGGTGATTTGTTTCTCCATCTCATTAAAAAATGACGCTGGAACTTGTATTGGGATTGCAATATATAAATAAATTGCTTTGGGTAAAACAGACATTTTCACAATGTTAAGTCTTCCTATCCATGAGCAGGGTAGGTTTTTCCATTTATCTAAGTCTCTCTTAGTTCCTTGTAGTAAGGGCTTGTAGTTCTCTTTGTAAAGGTCTGTTATTTCTCTGGTTAGATTAATTCCTAGGTACTTTATCTTCTTAGGGGCTATCATAAATGGTATTGATTTGATCATTTCCTCCTTAACAGTCTCGTTGTTGGTATAAAGGAATCCTACTGATTTACTTATGTTTATCTTGTATCCTGAGACTTTGCTGAACTCTTCTATCAGTTTGAGTAGTTTACTTATAGATTCCTTGGGGTTCTCTGCGTATACAATCATATCATCTGCAAACAGGGAGATTTTAACTTCCTCTTTGCCGATGCAGATGCCCTTTGTTTCTTGGTCTTGTCTAATTGCTCTGGCTAAAACTTCTAGCACAATGTTGAATAGAAGAGCTGAGAGTGGGCATCCTTGTCTAGTTCTTGATCTCAAGGGAAAGTCTTTCAGTCTCTCTCCATTCAGGATGATGTGGATAATTGGCTTTGTATAAATGGCCCTTATTGTGTTGAGGAATTTGCCATCTATGCCCATTTTGCTAAGAGTTTTTAGCATGAATCGGTGTTACACTTTATCAAACGCCTTTTCTGCATCAATGGACAAAATCAGGTGATCCTTGTCTTTTGTGTTATTTACGTGGTTAATCACACTGATTCTTTTTCTGATGTTGAACCAGCCTTGCATCCCTAGTATGAATCCCACTTGGTCATGATGGATTATTTTTTTGATACGTTGTTGTATTCTATTGGCAAGAATTTTGTTGAAGATTTTGGCACCTAGATTCATGAGTGATATTGGCCTGTAGTTCTCTTTCTTTGTTGGGTCTTTCCTTGGCTTAGGTATCAGGGTTATGCTGGCTTCATAGAATGAGTTTGGGAGTACTCCATCCCTTTCTGTACTGTGAAATAGTCTCAGTAGTATTGGAGATAACTCTTCTCTAAATGCTTGGTAGAATTCTGCAGTGAAGCCATCTGGGCCCAGACTTTTTTTGGTTGGCAGTGTTTTGATGACCTTTTCAATCTCTTCCTTTGTGATGGGTTTATTAAGTTGTTCTGCTTCACGTTGTTATAATTTGGATAGGTGGTATGAGTCAAGGAATTGGTCCATTTCCCCTAGGTTTTCAAATTTGTTAGAGTACAGTCTTTCATAGTATTCTGTTGTGATATTTTTGATTTCTGCTGCATCTGTGGTGACAACTCCCCTCTCATTTCCAATTTGGGTTATTTGTTTCCTTTCCTGCTTTTCTTTAGTAAGTTTAGCCAGTGGTTTGTCAATTTTGTTGATCTTTTCAAAAAACCAGCTTTTGGTCTTTTCAATTTTTTCAATTATTTTTGTGTTCTCTAATTCATTTAGCTCTGCTCTAATCTTTATGATCTCGTTTCTTCTGGTGCCCGAGGGGTTCCTCTGTTGTTCTCTTTCTACTTGTTCAAGCTGTTGGGTAAGTTCTTTGATTTGGTTTCTTTCTTCCTTCCAGATGTGTGCATTTATGGAGATAAACAGACCTCTGAGCACTGCTTTGGCTGTATCCCATAGGTTCTGGTAGGAAGTGTTTTCGTTCTCATTGGAATCCATGAATTTCTTTATTTCTTCCTTGATTTCCTCTATAACCCATGTTTTTTTGAGTCAGATGTTGTTCAGTTTCCAAGAGTTCCACTTTCTATCTCTGTTTCTTCTGCTATTGATTTCAACTTTGATGGCTTTGTGATCTGAGAAGATACTTTGCAGTAATTCAATGGTAAGGATTTTGTTGAGAATTGCATTATAGCCTATCACGTGGTCAATTCTGGAGAATGTTCCATGTGCACTGGAGAAGATATAGTTGTCTGCTGATGGGTGGAAAGTTCTGTATATATCAATGAGGTTTAGTTGGTTAATTGTGTCAATGAGGTCTTCTGTATCTTTTCTGAGTTTTTTCTAGATGATCTGTCTAGTAATGAGAGTGAAGTGTTAAAGTCTCCCACTATTATTGTGGAGTCATGTAACTCTCTTTTGAGTGTAGTCAGTGTTTCTTCAATGTATTTAGGTGCTCTGATACTAGGTGCAATAAATATTTAATATAGTTAAGTCTTGCCTGTGTACTGAACCTTTCAGCAATAGTGTCCATCTTTGTCCACGATGATGGATTTGACATTAAAATTGATTTTGTCTGAGATTAGAATTGCCACCCCTGCTCTTCTTTGTTCATTGTTAGCTTGATATATATTCTCCCATCCTTTAATTTTCAGTTTGTTCCTATCTTTAGGTGTGAAGTGAGTTTCTTGTAGACAACATATAGATGGGTCATGTCTTTTGATCCAAGATGACACTCGGTGTCTCTTTACTGGAGCATTCAGTCCATTCACATTCAATGTAATTATTAATAGGTATGTGTGCACTGCTGCCATTGTGATATGTTTACTTTTATGTTGATGTTTTCTCTGTTGTTCTTATTAGTCTGTTCTGGGACATTCTTTTTTGTGAGTTGATTTTTCACCTTTTTCAGAGCTGGTTTTATAGTTGTTGAGACTCATGTGTTAGATTTCTTGAAATGGTATGATACATCTTTGTTGTGCTTTACAGCTTCCCCTGTGATCCCCCTGAATAAACTATATATAAACCCAATTTTAATTCCTACCAGTCTTGTCATCTTCCTCTCCATCTGGAAGGACTATAACAACTGCAGTACATCCCTCTTTTTATTATGATGACACTATAGTTTTCATGATGATCACTGGATTTCTTCTTTCCATATCAAAGCTGTAATTGACTTTGGAGCCTTCCCTGAGTAAAGTATTAAGTAGTGTGTCGTTCTAAAATATAAAGTTAGTGGTTTCGTTCTTCTAAGCCAGAGCCAAGAACTTCTTTCATTATTTCTTATAGTTTTGATTTGGTTTTTACAAAGTCTCTGGGTTTCTGTTTATCTGGGAATGTCTTAATTTCATTTTCGTATTTGAAAGATAGTTTTACAGGATATATAATTCTTGGTTGGAAGTTCTTCTCCTTCAAGGATTTGAATGTGTCATGCCACTGTCTCTGTGCCAGCATGGTTTCTGCTGAGAAATCTGACAAGAGCCTACAGGGTTTCCCCCTGAATGTTAGCTTTGCTTTGAGACTTGCTGCCTTTAAGAGTTTCTGCTTGTGTTTCATTTTGTTAAGCTTGATTATAATATGTCTTGGAGTCTTTCTTTTGAGATCTATATTGGATGACGTATGATATGCATCTGAGATGTCTATATTCTCTTCCTTCATGATTTCTGGGAAGTTTTCTGTCAGAAGCTCAGCAATGATACTCTCTGTGTTCTCAGATGTCTCACCCTGTTCAGGAACTTCAATTAATCGAAGGTTGTTCCTCTTAATAGAGTCCCACATGCTTCTTAATGTTTCTTCATTTTTCTTATTTCTTTTATCTGATTTCTGCTCATAGATGCTGGCATCAGTAGCTCTGTCTTCCAGGTCAGAAATTCTTTTTTCTATTTGTTCCATTCTGTTTTCTTGGCTTTGCATGAAAGTTTCTATGTCTTTGATTTTGTTCTTGATCTGTTGGATTTCAGAGTACTGGTGTTCCATCAGAGCGAACAGCTTGCTTAATTTTTTATTTTGTTCTGCTGCATTTTGTATACGATCTAGAAGGGCTCTGTATATAATCACTTTGTATTCACTTCCTGATGCTTTCATAAAAGTTTCTTCATCTGGAAAACTCCTTGGTTGCTTTGTTTGGGAGCCTTCTGAAGCCATGGGTGATTTCTTGTATGCCACAAGTGTATTAGACAATATTTCTATTGTGATTCAAAGAGTTTTCACTGGCTGACTTTCAGAAATAGATTGCCAGGTCTTTCTTACTAGTCTTAGTCTGAAAACTCAGCTGAAACCTGAGAGCCATGGTTGACTCCATTGGTATTTGGAATAACCGAGGGAGGATTGCTTCCAACATCAGAGCAACATGTAACTCATGCCAATACAGCAGACTGAGAGACAGGAAGTGGATTCACACGCGTACACACACATTTATATTACATAAAAATAGACTATTTCACAACGATAACTGCATCCAGAGTAGTGTCATAATGCTGTCTCCCTATTTCCAAATTATCCCAAGGTCTATGTGATGCGGAACCAATTATTCTGCTGTACATACTACAGAGATGGTTTCATAGATGACCCTCACGTTATCAGTCTCGTAGCTTAGGCAAAACAAGTGGCAGATCCGCCCTCCTCACTCCAAAGTGGGGAAGACCTCAATTTCAAACGTCAGAGTGACCTTTGCTCTGTTGTACAAACAAATACTCTCCAGAAAGTGGGAAAAGCCTCTAGGTTTACAGCTTCTGACATGTAAGCAAATGCTTCTCAGGGAAATAAGACTAGACTCTATGGATTTACTACCTTAGGTTGTGAGCAAATGTATCTCGAGCAATATTCAATCTCTAGCACTCAGGGATAGTTGTTCAGCATAACTTACGCTGCCTTTAAAAGCTGTACAGTGAATAAGAAAGATGAAAGGAGAATTGATGCCTTTAAATTATGGTGTTGGTGAAGAATATTGAATATGCCATGGACTGCCACAAGAACAAATAAATCTGTCTAAGAAGAATCACAACCAGAATATTCCTTAGAGGCAAGGGTGGGGAGAATTTTCTCACATACTTTGGACATGGAATCCAGAGAGACTGGTCCTTGGAGATGAATACCATTCCTGGTAAAGAAGACTGTCAGTGAGAAAGAGGAAGGCACTCGATGAGGTGGATTGACACAGTGTCTGCAACAATGGACTCAAGCATAACGGCAATGGTGAGGATGGAGTAGGACTGGCAACTGTTTCGTTCTGCTGAGCACAGGGCCTTGGTGAGTTGGAACTGATTTAATGGCACCTAACAACAACAGCAGCGAAATTGGTGGTGACATTTTTTTGCTCAGGAAGTCCTCATCGTACAGAAACACGGAAACATTAGTGGAATATTTAGTTTTTCCACTAGGGGTAAAACACATGGCAAGGAGAACAGGGAGGTAGCCTTTGGGACATGAGCTTTAAAGATGTTGAGGAAGAGGATCATCTAGCACTGCAAGGTTTGCTTGAGATTCTGTATGGAAGATGGATCTTGGCAGATGGTCTCATCTGGAGCATCAGCTCCCACTCATGGTAATTCTATGTCCACCAAAATGAAGCACTGCCTGGTCCTGCACTGTATCCACAGTAGTTGGTATACTTGAGTCTACCGTTGTGGCCACTGTGGTTTTTGAGCATCTTTGAATCTAGGGGATGGATCTCACAGCACTATAATGGACAATATTCTCTTGTGATCCTTACGGTTTTCATGGATTAATTTTCAGAAATAGAGTGGCAGGCTTTTCTTCCTCCTCTGTCTTAATCTGGAAGCTCTGCTGAAACCTGACCACCATATATGACACAGCAGGTTAGCGTCAGGGATGCTTACAGCTGATACGATTCACAAATAATGGTATTACGTTCTATTCATGATGAAGATGGGAAGGAGTTATCAGATGAGGAAATCTGAGCAGAAGCTGACACTTTTATGTTTGGGGTAAGGGCCCAAGCATGGGACTGCATTGGGAGCAGGTGTCTCTCGCTCTTAGGGACTTGGCTGGTGGACCCTGGACCATCCTGTCCTGCTCTACCCTCTTCCACCTTCCTGGAGGACCTCAGTGAAAGGAAGCTGTTCATCCACTGGTGCTGTAGCAGCCTAGTAACCCAGATTCACCTGGCTGTCCTCACACTATGACACCACAGCCAGTAGCCTCCCCTGGGTTCTGTACAACCTCACCAAGCACCCAGGATACCAGAAGCACTTCTGGCAAGAGGTGTAAGAGCTCCTGAGGCACCACTAAGCAGAGGAAATTGGAAGGTGACCTGTTCCCTTGACTCTGATGGGCATGGGGAAGTTCTTTCTACTTATTGTGCCCTAATTGCTTAGTGAGAATAAGAGCAATGGCCAGGTGCAGAGCCTGGCACCTAGTCTGGTTGGGAGGCAAAAAGTTGTGGCTTTTGAGTCAGAAAGATGTGGTCTGTTGGGAGAAGAGTGACAGATGTATAGGTGAGTGACCTTTTACATGTGTTTACTAAATGAACTTCCCTTCCACTGTTCTTGTTTTTCCCCTTGAAATCATTTTTTGCCAAAGGTCTTTACTTCCCTGGATATTTGCCTTCTCCTGTCTCCTAATTTTAGCTCTATTGTCCAGTCCAGGTATTCACATGGGGCATCTAGGGTGAAAGTCTTCCGTTTCTTGTTCAGGAACACCTTCATAATTATCCATCCAGTCTTCATTCAGCAGAAACTCTCTCACTCAGTGCCCAGCTAAGTCTCCATCCCCAGTGCTGTGCCCAGATGAATCCTGTGTCCTGGAGTTCAAGAAAGTACCCATTCTCAGGTTTCACATTCTAGGAGTTCCGCACCTGTAGTGGGAACAGTCCCAGATCACATAGGTAAAACTGAAGTTGAGAGTGAGAGAGAGAAGATGGGGTTGGGGTTGGATGGAGAAGATGCCCCAGTTGAGACTTTGAATGATTATTAGTAATGGGTTAGATGCTGTTGGAAAGAGGGCTCTAAAATTGAAAAAAAGAGCCTGGGCAAAGGCCAAGGAAAAAGAGAGACAGAAAGATAGGAGTGGGGGAGGGAAGGGAAAAGGAGAGGGCTGCAATTAGTTAAATAAACTACCAAATCAAACAAAAACCAAAGAGTTGTTTTCAAGTTGATTCCAATTCATGTTAACCCTATGTATGTCAGCGTATAGCTGCCCATAGAGTTTTCAATGGTTGTAATCTGAAAGTAGTTTTTCAGATTTACTTATAACAATTTAATTTATATTACAAATTAATATTTTTTTCTGTTTTATGTTACAAATGATTGTCTTTTGACTTTTTGTTAGTTTATATAAAATCAGATTTATCCATGTTCTCTTTCACAATCTGTCCATCCATTCTCCAAGGCTTTGAGGGGCAGTCTCCTTTATTAGATGTTAAGTTTTTACCTTTTTGTGTGTCTATCTCCTGGCTTGTTAGTCTCCCACCTGAATCGATTATCCTATTTTTTGCAGCAATGCCACACTGTTGTTTACTACAGTTTTGCAATAAATATTAAATCTAGTAGAATACATTTCTCTTTTTAATATTTAGTTTTTTTAGTTGTTCAGGCTTTTCATGGGTTTTTTTAATCTCCCAGAGAAATTTTGGAGTAAGGTTGTCAGGTTCCTAAGAAAATCAGTTAGAATTTTGTTTGTATTGAATATATTATCTATTTGTTGAAAATGGAACACTTTGCAATATTAATGCATACTACTCTAGAGTACGGAAAGGCTATCCAGTTACTCAAATGACTGTGTTATCATTTAACAGAGCAGAAAAATGTCTCCTTACAGATTTTATGCAAGCTTTATTAAATGAACCTTGTGATACTTTTGTCACTGTGGGGAATAGTGTCTTCAATTAGTAGTTCATTTGGATTGAGTGAGGTTTATAAGTGTATTTGGAATACAAAGCTCCACATCCAAGCATTTTACATTATCGTTATTAACATCTTTTGTTTCCTTTATTGCCAATTAGTATTATCTTTCTTAACTGGTTATATACATACCGGTTATCTACATAGAGAAATTTATGGTTTATGTATGTAAAGTTTGTGCCCAGTGAACTTACAAATGCTTAGGGTGATGCTTCGTATCTTGAGGAAAATATGGATCAATTATTAAAATATCCTTGAGACTATGGGTAAATTGCTTGGAAAAAAGTTAATTCCATCTGCTTCTTATTTCTAATAACAAAATAACATTCAGATAAATGACAGATTTAAAATTTAAAGAGGAAATCTTAAAAGTTCTAGAAGTAATGAAGTAAAGGTTATTTTATAGTGGGGACTTTATTCTGGCATAAGTTTAAGAAAGTATATAAGAAGAGATGACCATGTGGTCAAATGAAACAGATCCAGATAGTGCATAGCATGCTATGGAAGCTCTCCTCACTTAGACATTCTTAGGTTTCAAAGACCAGGTAACTACGTAAAATTGGCATTATGCCGAAATGGAAGATGACTGCATAGGATCACAAACATGAAGGATAACTACATCATTATATAACTGTCAATCTGAGAATCATGACCCAGCCAAGGTGGTAAACTTAACCATTAAAGCCGATATTACTCTCACCTCACACTTGGGCACTTTTACTACCAGACATACATTGCTAATATGCAAAATAAACTGAAAAAAACCCAAATCCATGTCTGCTGAGTCAACACCAACTCATAGAGACCCCATAGGACAAAATAGAACTTCCCCATAGAGTTTCCAAGGACCATTTCATGGATTCAAACTGGCAACCATTTGGTTAGCAGATGTAGCACTTAACCACTATGCCACCAGGGTTTCCATGCAAAGTAGATAGTAGATTTTTTACCATTGTCATAAATGCAAACCATTGGATAATAGCTGGTAAGTGAGGAGAAGTTGTATGCAGTTTTTTTGAGGTACAAAAAAAAAAATATCTTTGGAAGATCACATACATAAGAATCTGGGTAACCTGTGGGGAGTGAATGTATGCAGTGCTGGGCTACAAGGGTGTTCTTTCGTAGCTTTTGAAATTTGAACCAGCTAACTCTATCAGGGATTTAAAACTGTAAAGTAATTCAAAAATAAGAGGATTAAAAATGTAACCCCCTTACTGAATCTTTGGAGTCTCTGGGTGGTGAAAATAATTCACACAGTCAGCTTCTAACTGAAAGTTTGGAGGTTCAAGTTCATTCAGAGACGCCTTGGGAAAAAATCCTGGTGATCTAATTCTGAAAAATCTGTCATTGAACACCTATGGAGTACAGGCATACTCTGACATACATGTGGTCTTTAGGAGTCAAAATCAACTCAGTGGCAACTGGAACTGCCTACTGAATCTTCCCTGTTTATAAAAGTTCTCATTCAATTCTCTAGTGTTATCCAAGTATACAAGCACTAATTACTAGTACAGATACATTTCCCTCACATTTCTAACAAGTATACTTTTTTCTTGTCTTGTTGCATCAACTAGTATCTCTAGTACAAATTAAGTAGAAGTAGAATTTGCATATGTTTACATTGTTTCTTATTCATCTGTCTTTTGATTTTTCTTACTATAAATGTTACTTTAAATTTGCTAACTTTTATCAGGATGGCTTTGTGGTGTTGTGGTTTGCTCAGGAAGGCTGCTAAAAGCATTCAGCTAAATTTTCTCTGTTACTTTTATGATATATTGCTTTTCTAATACTTGGTCTTATTTTTTTATGTTTTTACTGTGACAAAACTATACATAATCTCAACAATTTCTGCATGTATGCTTTGGTAGCATTGACTACATTCTTCAAGCTGTGACCATTCTTGCTATCCTTTTCTAAGTCATTTCACCACCTTTAACATAACTTCAAGGTCCCCTAAGCAAAAATCCTCTCCTGTCCCGGACTTCCCAACTCCTGGCAAGCACTAGTAATCTTTGGTTCCACGTATTTGCTTATTTAACATAATTGAGACCACATAATATTTGTTCTTTTGTGACTTATTTCACTCAGTATGTTTTCAAAATTCATCCATGTAGTGGCATGTGTCAGGACTTTATTTCTCTTCATGGCTGAGTTGTATTTCATTGTGTTTAGTCATGTAATGCTTAATCTTTGATGAATCTGGAATTTATTTTGTTACAAGAAGTGAAGGTTAGAGAGAGGTGCTAAAAAGAGTGCTATTACGTGGAAGGGGGCTGGGAGAGTCTTGGCTCTCAGATTGTTGTAGTGGGTGGGGTGGGATTCCTCTGGGACTACGTGACCTAGCTGGCCTTCTTGACCCTGAGCTTCAAAGAGAGTCTGTGGATGCATCCTCCAGCTGCCATCATCTCACACTGTACCCAGGACACAGTGCTTCCAAATGGCCGGGTCATCCCCAAAGGTGCCCACAATGGCAAATGTAAGGTCCTAGGCAGGAAGGGGAACCCATCAGGCTGTGGCAATCTCATCATGACTGCTCCTTCCTCCCACAGCTGTCATCTGCCTCATCAGCATCTTCAGGACCCATCACAACTCCTCTCTGTGGCTGAACTGTGAAGTCCCGTCATTTTCTCACCCATTGTCATCTACTGCAGGGCCCTGGGGAAGGGGTTGGGTCCTGAGTAGGGAAATCAGATATCATATCTGGCACTATGCATGCATCTGCCTTTCTAAGACGGTCTATCTTGGGAGACCCCACCCAGCAATCCTAATTCACTATCCACAGATCTACAACTGCTTCCACTTCAACACAGAAAACACTAAGAGGTCGCCTCTGGCTTCTATTCTCTTCTCTGTGAGTCCCAGGTGAGGTGGGTAAGCTACTGAGAAAGGATAGGGGGAGAGGGGTCTAGGACTTTGTCCAGGCCTGATTGTATATGTGGATAGGGGTGGGGAAGTGTCTCAGGTAGTCCAAATTCCAGACCCCTTCTCTCCTCTCCTCTGGATATTTAGACAGGATTTGAGGAAAAGGAGGTGGATCCACACATGGCTCCCCAGAATCCCTCGCCCATCTGCTGTTCTGAGTGATCAGTTGGAATCTGGGCCAAGCTCAACTAACAAGGAAGCCCTTATGGGGTTTGCAGATGCAGCTAGCCCTGTATTTATCCCTTGTTCTTATCAGGACTGGGGTGAGGGTCCTGGACTAGGTTCCAGGCACTCTGAGGCCCAGATGGGGTGAAGGGATATCACAGGGTTAGTCCAGCCTAGTCCACAGGGACTGCATAGGGCAGACATTTGCCATGACCCTGATGAAGGCGCACTTGGCACTCACCCTGCTGCACTTCTGCATCCTGCCAGATGACACAGAGCTACAGAGGAAGCCAGAGCTGATCCTGTCTGCTGAGGGTGGGCCATGGCTGCAGGTAGAGCTGTTGGTGAGGGACCTGAAGTAAATCCTTGAACCTTAGTTCCACCCCAACCCACCCACCTACTTTAGCCTACTCCCAGGAGTAAAACTCTGGCTTCACTTCTGCCAGAGCTTCCCTGGGAGCCCTTGGACACCCTGGGGCCTCGGGGGTAGGAGTGGCTGAGTGGAGAAACAGCCGGTCTCTCTGACTCCAAGACCCTCCATGCTGTCTGAATATTATTCCAGACCCAGATCATGGGATTAATGTGTGAGAGGTATTAGGGCCAGATACAAAGCGCAGCACACAGCAGGAAGTGTTTCTTCAGCCCATACCTAGGCAGCCTATCCAGGACTGTTAGTTCCTTCCCTGTTGTTGCCAATGACCACTCCCTCCCCGCATTTGCCCATACCAGTCAGTCCCAGGTGATCCCCTTTCCCTGCCTTCAGGACCTCTGGAATCCTGGTGGCACACACAGTGTGGCTACTAAATACAGACTGAGCCTACTGTGTGCCCAGTGATCTCACAGGAGACTCAGCCAGAGGCTCAATCTCTTCCCTCACTTTCAGGTTTCTCCTTCTTTCCCATTGTAAGCAGGAATGGTGAGCCTTGTTTCATCTTTGGGTACCTGGGACAGGGCATCTTGTTATTGAAAACCAGAGCACTAGAAACAAAACATAATCTCACAAATATGAGTTGTAGAGTTACACTGGTGAATTAAAGTCTCAGCTCTGTTGTGTGACTTTGGGAAAGTGAATTTCCCTCTTTTTGCCTCAGTTTCCTCGTCTGTACAATGGGAATAATAGCAATACTTGCTTCAGGGCTTTGGCTGCTTCAGGTGGTTCTAGGAACTAAATGTAAAGGACTCTGAGCTGTGCTTGGAGAAGTCACTGCTGAATAAACGTGGACTTTTTGGTGCAGTTGTTAAAGTGATCAACTGGTAACTGAAAGTTCGGTGTTTGGAAACCACTGGAGGAAGATGAGACAATCTGTTTCCATAGAGATTTATAGCCTGGAAAACTTTGTGGAATTGCTATGAGTTGAAGTTGACTTCCTGACAGTGGATTTTGAGGGTTTCTTTTTTTCTTTAACCTCTCACAAAACCTGGTTTGTGCAAATCAGCAAGATTTGTGACTATTACCTGTGCTATGAGTTTATAACTGTGGTTGGGACTCAAAGAGAAGCCTTTGAACCCTTGTGCACCTTGAATCAACTCTTTCCCCTAGAGTGCATATAGGGACATTTGTTTCTGAAATAGTGGGGCACCTTGAGATACCAGGGGTAGGGATGTTAAAGAAAACTCAGTTAAGGTCCCAGAATAAAATCCTGTTACAAACATTGATGCCATCTTGTAGTCTAAGGGATTCTATATTACCGAGCCCCTACGACATCCTCCAACCTCCTCTCTGGCTGATCTTCCCTCCCTCACTGCCCTCCACCTCCTTGACCTCCGTCCTGATCTCCTATTACTAACTGATGTTGAGCAGGCCGGACTCATGGTGACATCATGCACAGTGGAACAAAATGTGGCTGGACCTGTACTGTCCCCATGATTGGTTGTGGATTGGACTGTGATCTGTAGGGTTTTCATTGGATTATTTTTGGAAGTAGGACATCAGGCCTTTCTTCCTAGCCCGTCCTAGTCTGGAAGCTCCACTGAAACTTTTCCAGCATCTTAGCAACACCCAGGCCTCCACTGAAAGACAGGTGGTGGCTGAGCGTGTGGTGCATTGGCTGGATATTTAACCCAGATCTCCTGCATGACAGGTGAAAATTCTACCACTGAATCACCACTGCCCTCCGTCTCTTATTTTAAAACAAGCAAATAAATTCTTTCTCACTGAGTCAATTCTCCCTTTGATGATCTCCAATTAGGAGAACGTATAACCAGTCTCTACTCTCTTAAGGGCCTTTTCATGTGCTATTCCCTGTGCTTGGGATGCTCTTCTCCCAGATCTTTCATGCCTGAGTTTCATTACTCAAGTCTCCTCTGAAACATCACTTCACAGAGATTCTTCCTTCCCTGCCTATCTGCCACTTGCATCCCAGTTAATTTCTATCCCATTACTCCACTTATTTTCCTTATAGGTCTTACCATCTGAAAACATCTTTTTATTTATTAATAACTTGGAATACTTACTAAATTGAATATACTCACAGTTACATCGAATCTGCAAGTACCTTTGATGGCCCAGAGCCTTGAATTGGATGAAAGATTCAGGGAATACTTTGACTTCAATTCAAAGATTTAATGCAACATAGCAATTGCACAAACCTGTAGGGCAGAGTCTACCAGTCAGTGTTACATAAAACTGCCTACCAGTGTATGTCTGGGGGAAAATGGAGCCATGGTTCTAAAAGTTTGGAATCCTTGAGTCAAGCACCATGACAAGCAAACAAAATCCATTGCCATCAAGTTCACAGTAACTCCACATGTTATAGTGTAGACCTACTCCGTGGGGTTTATCATGAATTGAGTTGTGTTCCCTAAAAAGATGTGTGTGGTGGTTTGGCTGGGCCATGATTCCTGGTTTTGTGTGATGTTTCTTCATGTTGGAAATCCTCCCTCCATGGTGTTAATGAGGGTGGATGGGTGTTGGTTTTACCGTCAGGGCAGGACTCAGTGTGTAAGATTGTTTTGAACCTTGAGGCCATCTCTTGAAATATAAAAGAAAAAAGCTAACAGAGAGATTTGGGGGACCTCATGCCATCAAGAAAGGAAATAGTGCTGGGAGCTGAGTATGTTCTTTGGAAAGGACTGGGGTCTCTACACCTATGAAGCTTTCAGTGGAGGAGAAGACTGAGAAAAGGAACATCCTCCACAGTCTGCAGATAAATACTTACCCCTGGAGTTGACTCCCTAAATTTGGCCTTTTAACCTATAGGACTGTAACAAAATCAAATTTCTCTTTTTAAAGTCATCTGCTTGTGGTATTTCTCTGAAGCATGGTCATGGGAGCTAGTTTGATTATTCACACCTTTGCAGCTGTAACAGGACTGAGAAGTGTTTTGTTTTGTTGTTGTACATATGGTCACCATGAGTCAGAACTGCCTCAACAACACCTAACAATGATAACAAAATTAAAAATTTCTATGTTATTATCTAACGACTTATAGATCTCTAATAACATATAGTTAATGTTAAAGAGCCTCACCTGTTGTCATCAAGTTGTTCCCAACTCATAGTGACCCTATAGGAAACAGTGGAAGAGCCCCATAGGGTTTTCAAGGGGCAGTCAATGGATTCAAACTGACATTTTGGTTAACACCAGAATGCTTCAACACTGCACTAGGGCCCCAGAGAACCTGACAGAGGTAGACATATTTCTAAATTTATATTACGAACACTTATATATGTAGTTTTAACACATCATAGAAGCATACACAACAGTGACTTATAACTACATAGTTTGAGAGTGTTACGGAAACATACAGAACAATAACCAAGCCACATGCCCAAGGAGTTTGGAGAACCCTGAGCGGTATCATTTCTAAACAACATGTGTGTATATGCACACATACATCTAGAAACATCCCAGTCAAACTGTTGATAAAGAAGAAAAAAATTGTGAAGTAGTCAGAGGTAAAAAGGACACAGGGAATAATATAAAGTATGTATATTCCCTAACAAGGCAACTAGTAACTAGAAGTCACTCATAATCACTAGCTTGCTCCTCCTCCATGCTGAAACATGATCCCCATGAGTCTGAACCAACTTGGTGGCACCTAACAACAAATACAAGTGTTTGGAAATGGTCTTAGCCACAAGATCTAAGAGAAAAGAGTCACAAGAATGTTTTTAAGCTCCAGTAACCACAGTTTTATCTCTGAGAAATGGCAAAATCCTACATGGACAAATGTAGGCCCTCCAGAAACCTACAAGAGTGAATGCAAGACCTTGAGACAGAGTCCTGGGGCAGCAGCTCTCTTCTCCAGCTAGGAGAGAAGTCAAATTTGTGCATAAAAGGAAAAAATGTCTTATCCCAATGCCTGTGTCTACTCTCCTTGACACTGAATTGATGATAAGCCTCCTAGAAATTCTGGACACAGTGTTGAGCCAGGAAAGAAAAAGAACAGTGTTCACATGGGGGTGGAAGAAATTTCCTATAGTAGGATGGGTATATCTTGAATAATTACCCCACGGGGTCTGAGCACTGAAGCAGAACAAGCCTCAGGCAGGGCTGAAGTCAGGCAAAGGACCTCACAGCAAAGAAAGAAAGACATCGTCCCTTGCCCAGGGTGCCCAGTGAGTCCAGAAGTTCAGGCAGGGGAAATTTCACATACACTGATGTGCTGGGTCTGGGTACACACAATTCAATACTTGCATCAGGTTGTAGGGAGGGATGATGCCTATGGCTCCCTATCATTCCTAAGTTCCCTCCTCAAAGCTCATCATCATTCAGAGTCTCACCACTCCACTGATGAGTGTCTGAGCTTTCTTTACAAGTTCTAAGAATCTTGACTTGTTCAGCCCTTTTCCAAGGTGTGTATACTAGCCCTTGCTCCATTCACACAGTACAGCAGGATCAAAAGCTGGCCCAGGATGAGCCCTGGAAGTTTTTCTGCCTGAAAATGAACATGATTCTGCTTCTGTTGGTCATTATCCTCTGAGTGGCCCTGGCCAAGGGACAGGTGGCCTGGATAATGGGGATAAGTATGATAAGGCTCAAGGCATTCATCTTCCATCTTCAGAGGAGATAAAGCAGGAGGGGAGGCAGGGCTGTGTTCCCAGTCATAATAGTTTTAGGAGGATGCTGTCTCACTCAAAGGAGCGTGGGTGACACAAATAGTTTGCAGTTGAGTGCTTGCTGAGAAAATAGTGATCTGAAACCATGTGGCTGCTCTGCAGGTGAATGACCTGGTAAGCTACTTCCGTAAAGTTTACAGCTCAAAAGCCCGTGGAGCAGCTCTGCTATGTAACACATGGGGTCACCATGAATTGGAACCACCTCAATAGCAATGGGTTTTGTGATTTTTCCTGAGTGAATCCCAGAAGGATCTGGGGTGTAGGAAGAGAACCCATCATGGGTATAAGGTCTAGGGAATATTACCTTCTCCCTTCTCTATCTTGGAGTTCACAACTCAGCTGCAGGATAAACTGATTCAACTGAATAGATGTGAGTTCCTTCCCTCCCCTCTGTCTTGTAGGTCCTTGACCTGCCTTTCTCCATGAGTCTCTTAATTATAGAAGGACTGACAGGTGCTTGACACCATCAGGACATCATTCTAGCAGAAATGTTTCAGTCACTGGAGGTTGTGTGGGCTGATGGTCTGGGTGGGTGGTGGAGAGTGAGGGTCAGGAAGGTGATGGAGTTCTTTCAGTACTGTGGACAGCAACCGCCTTTCGGGGGCATTTTAGCTACTCCCACCCAGAGTTGATGTAGGCATGAAGTTGGAGGCCCCTGTGTTGCCCTTTGTTGCCTCTTGACAATGGTCCCCTGGAGTGGGACATGTGGAACACAGCAGATGGTTAGGGTGCAGATCATACACTGGGCTAGAGGCAGATGCAGTAGCCAGTGAAGCCCCATCTCAGCAGAGCTCAATTCTTTTCCCTATCCCAGTATCCTCCTGAGAAGGTTGGCCTAAGGACTGCATGGCATTTGAGGGAACCTGGGACACTCCTTGAAAACTTAATGGAGAAGTTCTACTCTGTCCTATAAGGTCACTAGGAGTCAAAATTCACTCATCAGCAGCAAGTTTAGGTTATTTTCCACTGACAGACTTGACTGGTTCCACGCCAAGGATCACTGTGCCCAGCTGAGGACTCAAGGCAATGAGGCAAGAAAAATATGTAGAAGTTTTAAAAGTTGGAAAGGAAGCTATAAAATTATCATTACCATAGATTATAGTACTGTACACACAGAAACACAGAAGAATCCATGCAACTTATAGAACTTGTAAGAATGCATATCAAATTTGATGCATTAAAGGTCAGTGCACACAAAAATTAACTGTATATATGCCAGGAAAAAATTGATAAAAAAAGAAAATATTTAGAAAAGAGTGTATGTGCTGTTTTAGTCAGCTAGTGCTTCTCTAACAGAAATATTACTGAGTGGATGACTTTAACAAAGGAAAGTTTATTCTTACACAGTCCGGTAGGCTACAAGTCCAAATTCAGGATGTCCACTCCAAGGTAAGTCTTCTCCCCTTGTCAGATGTGGAGGAAAGTCCAGTACGGTATCAATCTTTGTTCAGGGAGCGTCTTGGCACAGGAACCTCAGGTCTAAAGGACGCGCTTTTCTCCCAATGCTGCTTTCTTGATGGTGTGAGGTTCCCAATTCTCTGCTTGCTTCCCTTTGCTTTTATCTCTTGTAGGATGAAAGGATTAATGGTGGTGCAAGCTATACTCTAGGGAAACTCCCTTTACAGTGGAGCAAGAAGGTAATCCTATAAAGCGATTTATAGTCACACCCTAATCCTTTAACATACAGCACAGGAAAATCACACACAAAATGAGGACAATCAAAATATTGGGAATCATGGTCCAGCCACATGGCTACACATATTTTTGGAGGACACAATTCAATCCACGACATCAAATTTGATGCATTAAAGGTCAGCGCACACAAAAATTAACTGTACATAGGCCAAGAAAAAGATTGATAAAAAATAAAATATTTAGAAAAGCATATATGTACCATAGCGTGCCAAATAAAAACTTCAAATATCAACAATAAATCCAAATATTTCTAAGGCATTTAAATATGCCTATATCTCAAGGCTCAGAAAATTCACACCTAGGCACATACCCTAGAGAAACTTTTGCCTATGTGCACACAGCAGTGTGTACAAGATTTCATTGTGGCATTGTTTGATGTTGCCATAAATGGAAAGAGTATCTGTAACACTGGAATAGATAAGTGATTCGGATGAATTTATTCAGTGGAATGCTATATGGCCTTAAAAATTAACATCTTATCCTGTTGCCATCAAGTCGGTTCTGACTCACAGAAATCCTGTAAGACAGAGTGGAACTACCTCATAGGATTTTCAAGGCTGTAAATCTTTATGGAAGTAGACTGCCACACTTTCCTCCCATGGAGTGGTTGTTAGGCTTATACCATCAACCTTTCAGTTAATGCTTTAACCACTGAACCCCCAGAGCTCTTTTAATGCATTATAACTACTCATAAAAATGTAGACACATCTGCCATGCATAATATCATGTGGAAGAGATAAAAATATATTCAGAATGAATAAAAGGCAGTGACAATAATAGATTTAAAGAAGCCTTTTACATACAAGTCCTCTTTTCTTAATTGCAAACACACATACCCAACTAGACGGATGTCCAACAAGTTTTTTAGTACACCACCATAACTCAAGCTTTTGTGTTTCACAAGCTGACCCTCCTGTAGACTCAGGAAATGGTGTTTGGGGAAGGTAAGTTGGGAAAAGGTAAGTGAAGAGGACAGCAGGCTCAACCAGCTGTCACCAAAGACCTACAAGCCTCTGATGAGTGGTGACACAACATCACTGAGCATTTATTGAACATTGTCTGTAAGTGGGAGAGTTTAGATGCTCTGTGCTGTGAAGCCATTGCTGTCACTGTTAGCCTTCTTGTTTGCAGATGGGCTCAGAGAAGTAAATTTACCTCTACCTTCATATGGACAGAAACTGGCTGGGCCAGGCTGAACCCAAATCTGTGTGATTTGAGTCAGAACCCAGAAGCATGGACCATCCAGGCTTCCATCCAAGCCTCCCATTGCCTACTAAGCTGTGCTCAAGAGCCTCAAGTGAAATGAACAGTCCTCACTGGAGGCCATCTGGTCTCTGTTCAAAAAAGAAAACAACAAACAAATGTTAAACTTCTTGTTTAACTTTGAAAAAAAGAAAAGAAAACAACAGTTCCCCGAAGTGTTCGTAATGTTGTGGGGTCTCTGCACTTGCCAATTAGTAGAAACATCTGATCCTCATCCCCTAGCTCCACCTCAGCGCTTCAGAGACTCGGGTCACGGTCTCTAGGGGGTGTCCTCCTGAAGGACACATCAGGGATGAACCAGGTTCTCACCTGAGTGGTATCACAGAGCCTGATGGGACATGCAGCTGCCCACCTGCCCAGCTCTGCAGGAATAATGATCCCTTGGAAGCTAATTCTGAAGTTTGTGAGTGAGCATGCTGTGGGAATTTCAGTGGCGTCTGTGCACTCATTAAAAGTTGATACACATCTCCCTCCCTGCACTCCATCATGCCAATTAGAGAGTCCCGGGGGTCATAGTCGGAGTGGCAGGCAGGTGAGCTCTGATCTACAGAGGGCTAAAGGTGGAGACAGAGACACAGGTTCACTCACTTGGGAATTACACCTTTAATGAGGTGTAATTTATGTACCATTTAATTCACCCATTTAAAGTGTACAAGCCAATGATTTTTAGTATAGTCACTGTCTCCCTCCCCCTCCCCCCCAAATTCCCAGTGCTGTCAAGTTCATTCTGACTTATAGTGACTCTACAGGGCAAAGTGGAACTGTCCCATAGAGTTTCCAAGGAGTGCCTGGGGCTTTTGCACTGCCAGTGCTTTGGTTAGCAGCTGTAGCACTTAACCACTATGCCATCACGGCTTCCAGTGTAGTCACAGATATGTGCAATTGTCACCACTGTCTAATCCCAGATGCTTTCATCACCTCACAAAGAAACCCTTTATCCTTTAGTTATCACCTCCCTTACACCCACGTACCCCAATCCAGCTCTAGATACCAAAAGCCAAACCCTATGCCATCAGCTTGATTCCAACTCATAATGACTGTATAGAACAGAGGAGAACTGCCTCTTAGAGTTTCCCAGGAGCACCTGGTGGATTTGAACTGCTGATCTTTTGTTTAGTAACTGTAGCACTTAACCACCAGAGTTAGGCATCCCCAGGCAACTACCCATCTGCTTTATATGTCTGTAGAGTTCTATGTTCTGGACATTTCCCATGAAGAGGATCATATAGTGTTTTCTGTCTGGCATCTTTCACTGAGCATAATGTTTTCAGTGTTCACCCATCTCACAGCATGCGTCAGTACTCATACGGTCAAATCACGTTCTGCTGTACGCATACAGCAGATTTTGCTACGTATACTTACTTGTTGGTGGTCACTTGGGTTGTTTCCATCTTTTGGCTACGGTAAATAATACTGCTATAAATATTTGTGTGCAAGCTTTTGTAAATTTTTGTTTCCTTCTTCTTGGGTATGTCCATAGGAGTAGAATTGCTGGATTATATGGCAACTCTACAGCCTGGGTTTGGGGACGTGGGTCGCACAAATGGTTTGTGCTCAACTTTAATCTGAAGGTTGGCAGTGTAAACCTGCTTGTCATACTAAGGAAGAAAAGGCCTGGTGACCTGTTTCCGTAAAGACGACAGCCAACGCAACTCTACAGAGCAGTCCTAGTCTGTAACACATGGGTCATCATGTGTCAGAACTGACTTGACGACAACCACCAGCGCTGACCAACAGCACCATTACTCTGCCTTTGGCCGTTTGAGGAACCACCAGACTGTTTTCTAACACCATGCAGCATACCCACCAGTGGTGTATGAGGGTCTGATTCCTTCACAACATTGGGGAATAGTCTTCAGATTATTTTCCTGCTTAGTCTAATGCACACACTTGGCTGCTTGATTAGTAGTGATGAACTTAGGTGGGCATGGGAGGTAGCCTTCTCTCTCACCCAGTCACAATACTCCCAGTCCACCAAGCTGCCCAGTTCTACAGCATTCATGAGGGCACCCAGGCAGCAGAACTCAGAGCATTCATGAGGGCACCCAGGCAGCAGAACTCAGAGCACACAGAGCCCACTTCTACCTGTGGCCACTAGTGGTCACAGCTGCCACCTGGACAGAGGCTGGAGGTCTCCAGAGCTCTGTGGGTGTCTGAGGCTCCCATCTTCTCCATCATTACCCTCACCACCCTCTGCAGTAAAAATTATTTGTTCAACACCTGAGCAGGTGGCCCTGAGGGGAGGGGATCACACTTGACTTTCTCTCCAATGTGTTCTTAACCTCCTGACACCTGCTAGGTGCTCAGTCAAGGCTTATGGAGGAACAGATATGTGATTGCCTAAATGGAGCCCTGTGAAAATTTCTTCTGAAATGAGAATGGCTATTCCTTCACTTATGGAGACAGTTGTGGTTCAGTGGTAGAATTCTTGCCTTTCATATCACAGACCTCGGTTCGATTCCTGGCCAACACACCTCATACAAAGCTAGCACCCATCTGTCCATGGAGGCATGTGTGTTGCTATGATGCAGAATGGATTTCAGCAGAGTCTCTAGAGTAAGGCAGAGTAGAAAGAAAGGCCTGGCAAACTACTTCCAAAAGTCACCAGTGATACAGCTATGAGTGAAAACAGTCTTATCTAAAACGGATCATGGAGATGGCTCAGGGCTTGGCAGCATTTTAACCTGATCCTAAGAATGCCAGTAAATTTCCACTAGTCCTTAAGCCTGATTTGGCCCATACGTAACATGCAGAAGGGCCAGCTGTGATCATTAGTTGACTTCAACAAAGGATTCAGCAGCAGCTTAAATGAATCAGAAGCAAAATCATCTCCTAGATCTTATTCTGAAGCGAGAGGTCTGACAAGAACCATGTTATCTCCTCTTTCCTGGCTGCATTCTAGAATTTTCCCTCCCCAGTAAATCTAGGCAGCAGCTATCTTGCTGCACAGATCACATACAAGTCCTGCTTTCCCACTGCTTGGGGACTAGAATCTGAGGGACTTCCTCCAGGCTTCTTGCTCTGTGAATTGTAGTACAGTCCTTTTCTGTTTCTCTAGGGCTGCTGTCTAGATTACTGGCAGGTCCCTTGCTGGGTTCAGTGACAGAATTTCATTCCTTTATTTATGGGGTCCCCATAAGTCAGGGCCCCTCTTGACATCAGCTAACAGCAATATTTCCTAATTTATCTGACATTCACTTTTCATGGGTCTTAAGGTCACAAGAACCCACCTGTCATAGTGTATCATGGACAGAAATCTGTGTGTAGATGAATGACATGTCATGATTATTGGGATCATGGGGTAATCAGACCCCTGCCTCTCTTCCTAGGTCACCTTGAGTCACTGCTCCAAAAACCCCAGAAGCCTTTGAGGGGATTCCAACTCATAGCAGCATCATGTATGTCAGAGTAGAGCTATGCTCCACAATGGCTATAATCCTGTGGAAGTAGGTTGCCAGGCCTTTTTTCCAAGGTGCCTCTGGATGGGCTCAAACCTCCAACCTTTTGGCTAGCAGCCTAGTTGCACCACCCAGGGACTCCTTTGCTGTCCAAGTGCCTGCCGTCTTGGCCTTCTTCATTCTTTCATAGGTGATCACTTTTCCCACTGCGGGTGTTTGCACACGCTGTTCCCTCTGCCTCATGTGCCTTTCCTCTCCCATTGCTTCTGGAAAGCCTGTTTCAACTCAAGTGTCCCAGCTGGAATATTACCTTCACTGTGAGGCTTCCTCAACACTCCCTGCAGGTCACAGCATTGGCTTCTCAAAGCCTACTGCCTTCTCCCTCATTAGCCTCCTCACACACTTGTCTGAAATCCAATCATTCATCACTGCCTTCCTCTTGACTGTACCATCTATGAAGCGTGCCTACCCCCTCACTGCATCTCTTTAGTGCCTGGCTCAGCAACAGTTCAGCTGCTGCACAAACATATGTCAAATCTGTGTTGCTGAGATTGGACTTCTTTTGAGATGGAGACAAGGGTTCTATCATACATGGTCTCTAGATACTGAGGCAACTGTCTTTATCAGGCTAAGCAGCCAGTGCATGCAGTTCTAACTTCTCCCATTTATCAAAGAGAAGGTCAAGGCTTCTCTTTGGGGTTTCTTTCCTCCATTTACCACCAACCACTTATCTCGTAAAAGAGGGATCCTCTTGAGCAAGAGTTTGACCACAAATTTGAAGAGCCCTTCTGTCCACCTTGACTTTCCAGCACGTACTGTGAAATTATCTAAAAGTATGGGTTTTGTTTGTTTGTTTGTTTATGGTTCACCTACTAAGCACTAGACACAAAAAGATGTCTAAGACCCAGAAAAGGAATTGTTTGTGAGGGATGGTGCTTCCACCATCATGGAATATTATGCAGTTCCATGGTAATATGAAAACTATGTGGAAACATGCAAAATGTTTATGACTTTGACTCATGATGACCCTGCATGTGTCAGAATAGATCTGTACTTCATGATCTTTTTGATAGCTGATATTTTGGAAGTAGGTTGTCATGCTTTTCTTTTGAGATACCTCTGGGTGGACTCAAACCCCCAAACTTTTGATTTGCAGACAAGCGTTTTCACAATTTGCACCATCCAGGGACTCATGATCAGTTAAAGCAAACACTATGTGATGGGTGACCCAAGGGACACTAAGGATCCAGTGAGGCACCTGACCGTGGAGGGGAGGAGTCATGAATTGTGTCTTCCTTACCTAACCAAATCAGTTGCTGTCAACTGAATTGCAATGTGTAGTGAGCCTATAGGACAGTGTAGAGCTTCCCCAGAAGTGACTTCCCCAGAAGTGACTGGTGGATTCAGCTACCAACATGTTGGTTAACAACAGTAGCTCTCAGCTACCATGCTACCAGGGTTCTGTTTGTTTCCCAGTACTGTCTTAACAGAAATTTCAAAAGCTTTAAAGAATAGGGATATATTTTCTCATGATTCAGGAGGCCAATAACCCAAATCAGGGTCTCAGTCATGCGGATTCCACCTGAGAGCATCTTTCTTAGTTTCTGGTGTCTGCTGGTGATCCTTGGTGTTACTTTGCTTGTAGATAATCTTCACATGCTGTGTCTTCCCGTGTGTGTGTATCTGTGCCTGTTCTGCCCTTCATATAAAATAATTCCCAGTGATTAGAAGCCCCTGGGTGGTGCAAGCAGTGAATGTGCTTAGCAGCTAACTGAAAACTCAACCACGGAAAATGCTGTGGAGCACAGCTCTGTTCAGACACCCATAGAGTTGTCAGGAGTCACAGCCGACACAACAGCAACTGATTTTCTGAGTGACTAAGCTTAGTACAGACTCTACTCTGGTATGACCTCTTTAATATAAGAAAACCCTTCTTCCTAGGGTCATAAGCTTGGTACAGGGGTTGACTTACTAAATATTGGGGGGGGACATAATTTAGTCCATAAAAGAAAGTTTCAGAGAAAGTGACCTGTCACCTAAGACCACCTAGTCAGGCAGATGTGAGGAAGGAGGTACACAGATGCCTGGGATGAGAGGGAGCATGGCACAGCTGAGAAATTGAAAATATTCCAGTACCTTCAGAGCCTGGACATAAAAATGGGGGTGGGGTCTAGTGGAAGTAGGGGCAGGATTTGCATGTGAGCTGGGAGAAGAGGGCAAGAACCAGGCTCTAGGGCTTTGCAGACTGCACTGTGGTCTCTGAGCCATGGTGCAATCTAAATAGGGGAAGGATGTCTTCTGCTTTATTCAGCAGGATCCCTCTGGTGTTGTGTCCATGAAAAAGCTGAAATAGGGAGAGCAACAGGTGGCCTGGTGTGATTGTTTTGGTTACAAGAGGAGTTGGCACCGGGCTGGACTGCAGGAGAACATGGGGAAAGATCAGGTTGAGGGTGGGGAGTAAACACTGAGCTCTATTTTGGCTCCTTAAGAGCCTGGGCAAAGCCTGTTGCTGCTGTTATTAGTTACCCTTGAGTCCATTCCAACCCACGGTGAACCCATGTGTGCGGAGTAGAACCGTGCTCCATAACGTTTTTAAGGCTGTGACCTTTCAGAGCCCTGATGGCACAACAGTTAAGCATCTGGTTACTAACCAAAAGGTTGGCAGTTCCAATCCACCAATCGCTCCTTGGAAACCCTATGGAGCAGTTCTACTCCACCCTAAGGGGTCATTATGAATTGGAATTGACTCAACAGTAATGAGTTTGGATTGTTTGTTTTTGTTTTCTGACCTTTTGGAAGCAGATCACTAGACCCGCTGGGTAGGTGCCACCAAGTGAGTTCGAACTGCCAACCTTTCTGTCGTCTAGGGCTTACCATCTTCACTGCCCAAGGACTCCTTAGGGAGCCAAAACCAAAAAACAACCAAACTTGTTGCCGTCAAGTCGATTCCTACTCATATTGACCCTACAGAACAGAGTAGAACTGCCCCACAGAGTTCCCAAGGAGTGAATTCAAACTGTTGACCTTTCCATTAGCGGTCATACTTCTTAAACAACATGCCACCAGGATTTAGGATGGAGAGGGCTGGTCTGGTCTGTCTCCTTTCTTCAGCCACCAGAAGTCTGGATTCAGAGCTTCTTCAGGAGTCCTATTTGGACCCATCCCTCCCCATAGCCACTAGGCTGGTGCCAAACCCACAGCTATCAAGTCGATTCTGACTCCTAGTGACTGTACAGAACAGAATAGAACAGCCCCATAGAGTTTTCAAGGAGAACCTGGTAGATTTGAACTGTCAGTCTTTTGGTTAGTGGCTATAGCACTTAACTACTACTATACCAGGGTTTCCAGCCTGGTACTAGTGGGATCTAACAGTACACCTACTGGTTCCTAATTCACTTCTAGACTTCTTCCAGTAGCTGGCTGGACTGCCTCTTGTGGGGTTGTGGATGGGTTTGGGCTTTGGGGATGTGGTGTCCACCCTGGTGCCTATAGGTCCTCTCTCAGAGAGAAGAGGAAGCTAGCAGGAAAGGAACACCACAGGTATTTCCTTTTCTACTCTTTCACCTTTAGCTTTAGGGACAATCTTGCCACCCATGTCCCTAGCCGAAGGGTTATCTTGGGGGCCTTAGAATACCTTGGCTCTAAGCTAGGCATAGAGAGCCATCAGGGAGTATTTAGGGGCTATATGGGCAGAGTGGCCTCAAGGGCTCCCAGAGAGGCCCCCACCACGTCCTGGGCCCCCAGAGGGTCCCTGCCCGCCTGGCCCCCAGGGATCCCCTCTGAATGTGCTGCTGGGGGGAGAGGGGATAAAGTCAGGGTGCTACCTCCCTCCCTTCCAACCCCCAGCCTGAGTTCACCGGATGAATGAGGGGCCCCAGGGCTTCCTCTTCCATCTTCGCAATGAGCCTTCTTCGGCTGCCAAGACAGGGGAATGGGTGCCTTGGACCGCATTCCTGGAAAGGTGCCCAAAGCCTGGTGGGGTGGGGAGAAGTGTTTGGGGTACTGGGAGAGTTTAGATGGATTCTGCAGCACTGATACTTACGTCTGAGGAGAGCAGGACCTCGGGGGAGGCATTTTATCCCAAAGTCCCCCTTCCAGGCTGCACTTAGTGCTCCCGGCCTGGGCACAGCTTCCTGGAAGCCACAGGACTTAGGGTGAGAGTTGTGTGAAATGGGACACAGGTGCCTACTCATTATCTAGGGGTGTCTGCTGTGTCTGCAAGTGTGCGTGTCAGTGTGTGCCTGCAGGTGTGCACAAGCTTGGGACACACTCTAGGTGTGTGCATCCTCCTTTCCTTGGGGTCTCTGCAGCTGTGCATATCCCCAGATTCTGGCCCTATGCATGATGACCATGTGTGGGGGTTTGCTCTAAGCAACAGAGCCTACAGTTCCTGCATGTGTGGAAAGAGGCAGGGGCTGAGTGTGTGTGTAGGTGTGCGGGGCAGGCATCAGTGTATGAGAGACACAGTGGGCTCTTGTGTCCCACACACCTGAGTGAAGTGCACCTGAGTTGCCTCCCCCTCTGCTCTCAAAGACATCTGGGCTGGTCTCAGGGCCTGCCATGGGTCCATGGCCCCCATTTAGACTGAGAACGTGTACACAGGATTGCAGAAACCTCATGTATGGGGATGGTACATGCAACTATAGCATACTTCAGTCCCTTGCCACCTGTAGGTACACAAAGAAATACACACTCACAGCAAGACATAGCAGATTCCCCTAGATGACACCTAAGCAGGAGGTGGTAATGTGGACTCTCTTGCTCCTGGATAACCTTGGAGACCCTGAGACCCTCTGTGGCCCTTCTGTGGAGAGACTGGTGTGTAGACACAGGGAGTACAGGGCAGATGCAGAGAAGAACTGAGGAAACCACATTTTGCCTTTCTTATGTCTTAAAATTGAGGTAAAATTCAGACCACATAGAATTAGCTATTTTATACTGTACGACTCAGTGGCTTTCTTAGTCATCTAGTACTGCTATTATAATAGAAGCACCACAAGTGGATGGCTTTAACACAGAGAAATTCATTCTGTCACAGTTCAGTGGGCTACAAGCCCAAATGGAGGATATCTGCTCCATGGGAAGGCTTTCTCTCTCTGTCAGCTCAGGAGGTAAGTCCTTGTCATCAACCTTCCCTTGGTCTAGGAACATCTCAGCATGTGAACCTTAGGTCTAAGGACCTGCTCCAGCGCTGCTTTCTTGGTGGCATGAGGTCCCCAACTCTCTGCTGGCTTCCCTTTCCTTTTAACTCTTGTATGACAAAAGGTAATACAGGCCACAACCCAGGGAGACTCCCTTTACTTTGAATCAGAGATGTCACCTTAGTAAGGGTGCCACAATCCTACCCTAATCCTCTTTAACATAGAATTACCGTCACAAAATGAAGGACAACTACAAAATACTGGGAATCAAGGCCCAGCAAAACTGAAAGACACATTTTGGGGGGAACATAATTCAGTCCATGACAGTGGCATTTACTCCATCACAGTGTTGAGCAATCATTACCTGTATCTAGCTCTAGAATATTTTTGACACTCCCAAAAGGAAACCTGTGCTCATTCCCATCTCTTCAAGCCACAACCAAATCCCAAGCTGTTGCCAGAGGGTCTACTCTGACTCTTGATGACAGAGTGGAATCAGAGTGGAATGCTCCATGAGACTATCTTGACTAATCTTTATGGGAGTAGACTGCCAGGTCTTTCTTCCGTGGCACCACTGCTTGGGTTGAAACCAACTCTTTGGTTAGCAGCTGAGCACAGACTGTTTGGACCACACAGGGACTTCCTACAAGTCATGTTTGTTGTTGTTAGGTGCGATCCAGTTGGTTTTGAGTCATAGCGACTCTGCGTATAACAGAATGGAATGTAGATCAGTGCTCTGCTAACCTCACAGTTGCTGAGTGTGCTAGAGTCCGTTGTTGCAGCCACTGTTTCAATATATCTCATGGAGAGTCTTCCTCGATTTCTCTGACCCTCTGCTTTACTGAGTATGATGTCCTTCTCCAGCAGCTGGTCTGTCGTTGTAACAGGTAAGCAGGAGGAAATCTCACCATCCTGCTTCTAGGAGCATTCTGGTTGTACTTCCTCCAAGGAAGATTTGTTAGTTCTTCTGCTATCCATGGTATATTCAATATTCTTTTCCAATATCATAAGCATCCATAGGCATATATAACCACTAGTTGGCTTTCTGTCTGGATGGCCGAGCCTGTTCTGGACATTTCGTATAGACGAGGTCATACCTTATGTGGCCTTTTGTGCTTGGCCTCTTTCACTTGCATGCTCCAAACTTCATTCATGTTGCAACAGTTTCAGTGTTTCATTCCTTTTTATGAAATACTATTCCTTGAATAATAGTCCATCATATGGAGGGACCACATTGTGTGTATGAACTCACTGGTTTATCCAGCTTGCATTTTAAAAAATCGTGTGTTTTGCATCAAGCCCATTTATAGCCTGGAAACAAAAAGAGACAGAGAGGTCTCGAGTGGACCCAGTACCTGGAATAAGAGCCATTCATACTAGAAGCTGGGGCAGAGGTGCCTGTTGTGGCTCAGAGAGAAGGACAAGAGAATCCATGGCTGAGAGCCTTGGTTCCTCCCTGAAACAGGAGAGCTGAGAAAGGAAGGCACAGACGGGGCTGGAAGGGAGAGCAGGGTTTCAGAGAATGGCACCAAGAAATGGGACAGAGGGCCCAGCTTGGGTGAGGGAGTATGACTTTATCATGATGCCAATCACCATCACCTCATTCTGAAGGACACCCACAAGCTAGAATGAAAAACAACCACAATAATGGGTAAGTGCTTAACGTCTACCACCTGATTTAAGTGCTGCAGTAGTTAGAAAGATTGCTGTTGTCGTTAGCTGCCACTGAGTCAGCTCCAACTCACAGGGACCACGCATGCACAACAGAACAAAACATTGTCCAGTCCCGCACTATTACCATCAGGAGCTGCAAACAGGATTGGTGTGATCCATAGGCTTTTCATTGAGTGACTTCTGGAGTACTTCACTGTGCTTTTCTTGCTAGTCTGTCTTAGTCTGGAAGCTCAACCAAAACTTGTTCACCATCACAGCAACATACAAGCTTCCACTGACAGGTGGATATTGGCTGCATATGACGTGCACAGCCAGCATCCGAGTCTCTCATACGAAAAGTGAGAATTCTACGCTTGAACCACCACTGCTGCCTTGAGATAAGCAGTGAAGCTCATAGAATACACACAGCTAGTCAGTGGTGGTGCAGAGAATGTCCAGAGTCTGCCCTTTCCAGGTCCCTGGGTGGTATAAACTGCACTCCGCTGTTAACTAAAAGATTGATGGTTCGAACCCACCAGCAACTGCATGGGAGAAAGACGTGGCAGGTTACTTCCATAAACATTTACAGCTTTGGAAACTATATAGGGCATTTCTCTTCTGTCCTACGGGGTCACTGTGAGTCAGCATTGACTTGAAGGTAGTGGGATTGCTTGTTTGTTTATAAGTTTGCTTGTATTAACCAAAAGGCTGGTGATTCAAACCCAGAAGTGGCTCCAAGGGAGAAAGATTTGCTTCCATAAAAATTACAGCCAAGAAAAACCTATGGGCAGTTCTCCTGTGTAATACTTAGGGTAGCCGTAAGTTGGACTTGGCTCAAGGGCAGTGGGCTTTGATTATCAGTTTAGCGACCTTTCCATGTCACAGGCAAGAGGTACATTCCAGCTGAACATAGCCATTGGGAAGTAGCTTGGCCTTAAAATTCAGACAGGATTTGGACTCATGGAGATGTGGAGAAGCATAGGGAGGCAGCACGAACAAAGGCTCACTGGCACAGTTAGCAACAGTGACAGCAAATGGTATAGCCAAAATGATTATTGCATCAGGCAAACCTGTGGCAAAAGCTGTCTTTAAAGCCTTAAAAAGTAAAAATGTCACTTTGATAGCTATGGTGTTTCTGACCCAATCCATAGTATTTTCAGTGGCTTCATAATGCACGTAATCCACTATGAAAAGGAAGATGAAGGAGAATTGATACATTTACCTTGTGGCATTGGTCAAGAATGCTGAATGGGCTGTGGATACCACCAGAAGAATGAGGAAGTACAGCCAGAAACCTCCTTAGAAGTGTGGATAGAGAGACTACTATGAAGTAGAGAACATTATGATTATGATTATTTATAAAACTTTAGATGAAAGTTTACAAAACACACTAGTTTCTCATTAAACAGTAAACATTGTTTCATGACTACAGTTAACAATCCACGGCCTGTCAACACTTAGCCTTCTGAAACTTCAGTTCCCTAGTACCAGCTTTCCTGTCCACTCCTGCCTTCTAGTCCTTATACCTAGGCTGCTTTGTCCCTTTGGAAAACATGATTATTAATGGAATTTGCAGATGGGCCAGCTACGGCTTACAGACATGACAGAAGCTCTGTGAGAACACCTCCCGGGGAGGGCTCATCGGAGATCCTGTTTCTCTAAGCACCGGGCTTCCTTTGTTCTCTCCCACCAGCTGAGGCTGCCATGCTGGCCCGGAACCACAGCGCCGTGTCTGAGTTTGTCCTTATTGGCTTCTCCACCTCCCCTCACCTTCAGCTGGTGTTCTTCTTGCTGTTCCTGCTGATGTACCTGTTCACACTGCTGGGGAACCTGCTCATCATGGCCACCATCTGGAGCGAGTACAGCCTCCACACACCCATGTACCTCTTCCTGTGTGCCCTCTCCATCTCCGAGATCCTCTATACAGTGGCCATCATCCCGCGCATGCTGGCTGACCTGCTCTCCACCTGCCACACCATTGCCTTTGTGGCCTGTGCCAGTCAGATGTTCTTCTCCTTCACCTTTGGCTTCACCCACTCCTTCCTGCTCACCGTCATGGGCTATGACCGCTATGTGGCCATATGCCGTCCTCTACGCTACAACATCCTCATGAGCCCCCAGGGCTGTGCCTGCCTGGTGGCCTGGTCCTGGGCTGGGGGCTCTGTCATAGGGATGGTGGTGACAGTGGCCATTTTCAACCTCACCTTCTGTGGACCTAATGAGGTCCATCATTTCTTATGTCACGTGCCACCACTGTTGAAGTTGGCCTGTGGGGATAACGTGTCAGCCGTGTCCATGGGTGTGGGCCTGGTGTGTATCACAGCTCTGCTGGGCTGCTTTCTCCTCATCCTCCTCTCCTATGTCTTCATTGTGGCTGCCGTCTTGAAAATCCCCTCTGCGGAGGGTCGGCACAAAGCCTTCTCCACCTGTGCGTCCCACCTTATTGTGGTCATTGTACACTATGGCTTTGCCTCTGTTATTTACCTCAAGCCCAAGGGTCCCCACTCGGAGCAAGGCGACATGCTGATGGCCACCACCTACACAGTCCTCACGCCCTTCCTCAGTCCCATTATCTTCAGCCTCAGGAACAAGGAACTGAAGAAAGCTCTGAATAAGACTTTCCTCAGCAAACTCTATCTCTCTAGAACTTAAATGGCCAGTGTGGAGATGGTGATAGAACGTGGAAGAAGGATGACCATCCACTTATCTGTATGATAGCATTAATAATACCTGCCTTGAAAAATCAAAGTACCTGGCTGGTGGAAATGGCTGCTGACTGAAAGGTTGGAAGTTTGAGCCTACCCAGAAACACCTAGGAAGAGAGGCCTGTTGACATACGTACAAAATGTCAGCCACTGAAAGCCCTAAGGGGAACAATTCTGCATTGTAGCACATGGTGTTGCCATGAGACGGAATGATTCAACAACTAGTGGTTACACGCACCGTGAGAGATTGGTGTAAGGATTTGGGTATGAGACAATACACATCACATAGCAGGTACTCCATGAATGTTACAATGTTTTTTTTACCCTCTTGGTAACGGGGAGCTTCACTGAGATACGATTCTTATATCCTAGAATTCACTCATTCAAAGTATACAATTCAGTTATTTCAACCACCACCACTGTAATCAGTTTTAGAGCATTTTTATCACCCTAAAAAAAAAAAAAAAACTCCATACCCTTGATGTCTTTGTTTCCTCTCAATTCCTGTGTTGTGGAACGAATTATATCCTCAAAAATATGTGTTGCAAATCCTACTTCTATGCCTCTGGTTATCATCCCGTTTGTGAATGGGTTGTCCTTTTTATGTGAATGGCACAGGATTAGTGTAAGATGTTTCTTAAATCAATCTCTTTTGCTATATAAGCGATTAAACAAGCAAGTAAAAGAAGCAGAGATGCGGGAAGAGAGATGCCAAGCCACATGAAGATTCCTCAAGAGCAGAAGTTCAAAGAGACAGAGACCTTCTTCCAGAGCTGACAGAGAGAGAAAGTCTTCTCCTAGAGACTGCACTCTGAATTCAGACTGTGGTTAAAGAGCTACAGCTGCTAATCAAAAGGTTGGCTCTCCGATTTCACTAGATGTCCTTTGAAACTCTATGGTGCAGCTCTACTCTGACCTAAAGGGTTACTGTAAGTCACAGTTGACTTGTTGGCATTTTCATTTTCTTAAAACCACTCACTTGTAGTATTTCAGTTATAACAGCACTGGATCTATAAAACATCTCCATTCTCAGCCCTAGGGAACTACTAATTTACTTTCTCTATGAATTTACCAATTCTGGATACTTCACACAAATGATGTTATTGTTGTTAGCCACTGCGCAGTTGGCCCCTGACTCACTGAGACCCCATACACGATGGAAGGAAACACTGCCTGGTCCTACACATCCTCGTGATTGGCTGGGGACTGGACCACAGTGAGCCACAGTGTTCTCACTGACTGATTTTTCAGAAGTAGATTTCCAGATTTTGATTCATAGTCTGTCTTAGTCTGGAATATCTGCTGAATCCTATTCAACACCATAGCAACACACAAACTTCCCCTGACAGGTTGGTGGTGCCCATGTGTGAGGCACATTGGCCAGGAATTGAACCTGGAGGCTCTTGTTTAGAAGGCAAGGATTTCATCTCTCAACCACTATTACCCAATTCACATAAATCATAAAATGCATGCTTTTTCGTAACTGGCTTCTTTCATTTAGCATGACCTTCTTTGGGCTTCACTCACATTGTAGTATGTACCAGTACTTTATAGTGCTGAGAAAATTGCATTGTGTGAATATACTGTATTTGTGTTTACCTATTCATCAGGTGATGCACAATTCTTAGCTGCCATGAATAACACTTCTATAACCATGTACATAAAGGTTTTGTGTGGGCATATATTATCATTTCTCTTGGGTATATAGCTAAGAGTAGAACTTTGTGTTGCTGAGATACTGGAAGCTATGCCACTGGTATTTCAAATACCAGAAAGGACACTCTGTTGGACAGGTTTCAGCTGAGCTTCCAGGTAGAGACACACTAGGAAGAAGGACTTGGCAATCTTCTGAGAAGACTGGCCATTGGAAAGCTTATGAATCACAGCAGAACATTGTCTGACATAGTACCAGAAGATGAGCCCCCTAGATTGCAAGGCACTCAAAAAATGACTGGGAAACAGCTTTTTCCTCAAAATAAAGTTGACCTTAATGAGGATGGAGTCAAGTTTTCAGGATCTTCATTTGCTGGTGTAGCATGACACAAAATAAAAACAAGCAGCTTCAGATATCCAATAACAATTGGAAATGGAATGCATTAAGTGTGGATCCAGGTGAGTTGGAAGTCATCGAAAATGAGATAGAATGCATAAAGATTGATATCCTAGGCATTAGTGAGCTGAAATGAACTGGTATTCCCCAACTGGAATCAGACTATTTTATGGTCTACCATGCCAGGGATGACAAAGAGAAATGACATCAAATTCATGCTCAAAAAGAACACTTCAAGATCTGTCTTGAAGTACAGCATTGTCCACGATTTGATAATATTCATGTGCCTACCAGGAAGACAGGTTATTATGACTGTTATTCAAGTTCAGAAACCAGCCATTAAACCCAAAGGTGAAGAAATTGAAGATTTTTACCAACTACTGTGGTCTTAAATCAGCTGAACATGCAACCAGAATGCATTGATACTTACTGGTCATTGGAATACAAAAGTTGGAAACAAGTATTGGTAGTTGGAAAATATTGTCTTGATGATAAAAATGATGCTGGAGATCACACGATAGAATATTTCAAGACCAATGATTTATTCATTGAAAACACTTTTATTAAAGAACATAAATGAGGACTATATGTGTGGACCTCACTGGGTGAAATACACAGGAAACAAATTGACTACATATGTCGAAAGAAACAATAGAAAAGCTCAATATCATCAGTTAGTACAAGGCCAGGGGCCAATTGTGGAACAGACTATCAACTGTTCCTACGAAAGTTCAAATTGAAATGGAAGAAAATTAGTAATAGTCCATGACAGCCAATATACTTTCAGTATATTCCATCCAAATTTAGAGATCATCTCAAGAATAGATTTGACACATTGAACACTAATGACCATTGAATTGTGGTATTGGAGAGAAATATTGAATGTACCCTGGACTGCCAAAAGAATGAACAGATGTGTTCTGGAAGAAGTACAACCAGAGGGCTCCTTGGAAGCAAAGATGATGAGACTGTGTCTCACATACTTTGGTGAAGTATTATGAGTGGTATGTGCAAAGAACTGGATGTAGAAAACCAAAAGACAAGAACACACAAGCATTACTCAAGCTGAAAGAACTGAAATAAAAATCAAGCCTCCAATTGCAATATTAAAAGATGAAGGCAGCATCAAAAAAAGATGGAGGGAATACACATAGTCATTATGTCAAAAAGAACTGGTTGATATTCCAACCATTTCAGAAGTATCATACAATCAAAAACCGGTGGAAACGAAGAAAGTGATCCAAGTAGCACCGAAGGTGTTGGCAATAAGCAAAGTTCCAGGAACCGATGAGATTCCAATCAAGATGGGATTCCAAACAGGTGCAGCTCTGAAAGTACTCACTCATCTATACCAAGAAATTTGGAAGGCAACTTATATGGCTAACCAACTGGAAGAGATCTGTATTTGTACCCATTCCAAAGAAAGGTAATTCAATCAAATGGAGAAATTATCAAACAATATCATTAATATCACACACAAGTAAATCTTTTGCTAAAGGTCATTTCAAACAGGCTACACCAATAGCTGTAGCCAGGGTATTGCCAGAAATTCAAGCTGAATTCAGAAGAGGATGTAGAACCTGGGATATCATTGCTAATATCAGATGGATCTTGGTTGAAAACAGAGAATATCAGAAAGATGTTTACCTCTGTTCTATTGACCATGCAATGGTATTTGACAGTGTGGATCAAGATAAATTACGAATAACACTGTGAAGAGTGGGAATTCCAGAACACTTAATTGTGCTTATAAGGAACCTGTCATTAGACTGAAAATGAATCCTGTGAACAGACAAAGCGGGTACTGTGTGGTTTAAAGTTAGAAAAGATGTGCATCAGGGTAGTAAACTTTCACCACACTTATTCAATCTGCATGATGAGCAAAAAATCCAAGCAATTAAACCTACCAAGAATGGGGCATCAGGATTAGAGGAAGATTCATTAACAACCTGCATTAAGTAGCTAAAACAGATCAAAGACTATATAGCCTTTAGTAAGACTCTACCTCAACTTAAAGAAAACAAAAATTCTTACAACTGAGTTATTACCACAAAAAACAAACAAGCAAACAAAAACCCTCAGTGCTGCTGAGCCAATTCCAACTCATAGTGATCCTATAGGACAGAGCAGAACTGCTCTGTAGAGTTTCCAAGGCATGACAAATGGAGAAAAGATTAAAACTATTAAAGATTTCATTTTTCTTGAATCCACAAACAATGCCCATGAAAGCAGCTGTCGGGAAGTTTAAAGGACACATTACAATGGGCAAATGTACTACAAAGGACCTCTTTAAAATATTAAAAACCAGAGATATCATTTCAAGGACTAAGGTACACCTGACTCAAGCTGTGATGTTTTCAATTGCTTCATGTGAATATGAAATCTGGACAGTGAATATAGAAGACCAAAGAAGAACTGATGCCTTTGAATTATGGTGCTAGTGAAGAAGGTTGAGTATACCATGGATTGCCAGAAGAACAAATTGATCTTCGTTGGAGAAATATGACCAGAATGTTCCTTAGAAGCAAGAATGGCAGGCTTCAAAACATGTATTTTGGACATGTTAACATGAGGGATGAGTCACTGGAGAAAATCATCATGTTGATAAAGTTGAGGGTCTTTAAAAAGAGGAAAATCTTGAAAGAGGTGGATTAACACACAGGCTTGTACAACAGGACATACAAGCCTAGAAACTCCTGGCGAGAATAACACAGGGCAGAGCAATGTTTTGGTCTGCTGCACATATGGTTAGTATAAGCTGGACTGACGGTATAGCACCTAACAACAAAAAGAAAACAAATAGTAACACACTTGAGAAGTGTTCTTCTTAGATCCATCATGTCTATAAAATGTGGAGCACCTGAACAAAAAGAAAGATGAGAAGGCAGGAAAGAGCAGGAAAACTAGAGAATGGACGCAAGGACCCTGGGGTGGGAAGGGAAAGAGGGTGAGCGCTGACACAACGCAAGCATTGCAACCAACCTCAGAAAACAATTTGTGTATAAATGCCTGAAAAATTTATTCACTCAGCAAACTTTCTCCTGAAGCACAGTTTTAAAAAAGTCAGAAATCAGACCCAGCTCCACTGCTCATATGCTGTGACCTCAGACAAATCATTTACCTCTGAACTTTAGTTTGCGCCTCAGGAAAATGGAAATAATGCTGCCCACCTCCCAAAGATACGCTCAGGATTGAAAACACAGTGCCTAGTGGCTCATATGAACTGAGCATGAATTCAACTACGAATATTGTTAAAGCACACAGTACTGCCCTTAAACTCAGGCCAGCAGGACAGCTTGGGCCCTGAAATGATGAGGCTCTATGCTTTTGAGTGCTTTTCTCTAAATGATTTCTCCTCTGATGTCTGCAACTGTCCAGGACTATCAATGTGTTCCAGAGGGGCACCCAGACTTAGACTGAATCTGAGTAGGTACCTATCATAGGAAACGCCACAAGATTTTCTGAGTGCCCTCTGCTACCTGGCACCTGCCAGGACCGGGTCTAATTCTCATCCTTTCCTTTTAGGTATTCCTGATCCTCAAACTTACACATGGGGTTGACAAGATGTTCTAAGCAGCCCTGAACCCTGCCTCTGTTCCCCACTGTCATGGCATTTCTTTTACGATTTCACCTGGGAACCAGCTGTCAGATGGCACTAATGTGTTGATTTGGGAGACATGCATATTGGAGCCAGGATGAGCTCAGGCCTCTAGGTTACAGATGTAGCAACACCAGCATTTGTATGTGAGTTGGGTATGCACCTGTGTGTCAGCTCTTGTGTCTTAATTTTCTAGTGCCAAGTCTGATCCGCAGTATCTAAAAGGAACAGGGATCGTGGGAGGGGCCCTCTCCCTTGTGCACCTCCAGCAGCTGGCCTCTGCAGTGGCTACCCACAGGTGATCCACTGACTCCATGCCACATGTCTGACCCTCCTCTAGGGATGGCTCAGCTTCCCTACTCCAAGTATTCTTGCACTGACAGTGGGCTTTTAGATAGATGTCCTCTGTAGAGCCCTGGGTTTGTCCCTGGCTCCATCGTTATTATGTCATTTGTCCTCAGATAAAATGACACAGACCTCTGAACCTCAGTGTCCTCATCTCAAAGCTAGAAGAACGACAGGACCTATTTATTGTGGTGGTTATGATGATTGGATGAGTCAAAGTGAACACAGTATATGATACTTAAGAAATGTGCAAGTAGCACTGAACATCAGGCTACAGAGATTGGACTCTCCCATCGAACTCCATATAAGTGTCATCTGTTGAGTCAAACTGCTTGCCGAGCACTGTTCCAGGTCCTGGGACACAGAGATAAATCATACCTTAGCCCCAGGCCCACGATCCAGCAGCCACAGCACAATGTGAAGGAGTGTGTTGGAGACATCTGCTGTGTACTATGGGAAAAGTGGAGGAAGGGTTGTTTTTCTCTGGGTTTTCAAAGACGAGTAGTTCTTTTGACTGTGGCAAAGGAAAAGACATTCCAGGAAGAAATACTCAAATGAATCAAAGTATGCCATTGCTACTTGGTGCTGTCAAGCCAGTTCCAACTCCAAACAATTCTGTGTACGACAGAGCTAAGCACTGCCTGGTCCTGTGTCATGCCCACAACTATTATGCTTCAGCTCATTGTTGCAGCTACTGTGTCAATCCATCTTTTTTGCTAACCCTCTAATTTACCAAGCATGGTATCTTTCTCCAGGGCCTGATCCCTCCTAAAAACATGTCCGAAGTATGTAAGATGTAGTCTTGCCATCCTTGCTTCTAAGGAACATTCCAGTTGCACTCCTTCCAGGACGGATCTGTTTGTTCTTTTGGCAGTTGATAGTACATTCAATATTCTTCTCCAGCACCACAGTTCAAAGGTGTCAACTGTCTCTCTTCTTTGTTCATTGTCCAGCTTTCACACAAATACAATGCAATTAAAAATACAGTGACTTGGCTTAGGTGCACCTTAGTCTTCAAGGTGATGTCTTTACTTTTCAACACTTTTAAGAGGTCTTTTGCAGCAGATTTTCAGAGCGTAATATGTCTTTTGATGTCTTGACTGCCACATCCGTGGACATTAATTGTGGAACTAAGTAAAATGAAATGCTTAACAATTTCGATCTTTTCTCTATTTATCATGATTTTGCTTACTTCTGCAGTTGTGAGGATTTTTGTTTTCTTGATGTTTTCAATAAGTGTTTCAAGTTCTCATCACTTTCAGCAATCAAGGTTGGGTCATCTACATAACTCAATTTGTTAAGGAGTCTTCAATCAATACTGAGGCCTTTTTCTCCATTTACTGGACCACTCAGATTATTTGCTGAGCGTGCAGATTGAAAAGGTATGGTGGAAGGATACAATCCTGTTGTACACCTTTCCTGACTTTAAAACACGCAGTGTTCCCTTGTTCTGTTCACACAGCTACCTCTTGATCCATGTACAGATACCCCAAAAGCATAATCAAGTGTTTGGAATTCCCATTCTCTGTAATGTTATCCATAATTTGTTATGATCCATACAGTCTAATATCTTTGTGTTGTCAATAAAACATAGGTAAACATCTTTCTGGTATTCTCTGCCTTCAGCCAAGATTTATCTGACATCAACAATGATATCCCTAGTTGTATATCCTCTTCAGGAAACAGTCTGAATTTCTGGCATTTTCCTGTGAATATACTGCTGTGAGCTTCCTTTGAATGATCTTTAGTAAAACCTTACTTATGTGTGATATTAATGATATTGTTTCATAATTTTTGCATTTGGCTGATAATGTTTCCTGGGAATGCACACTAATATAGATCTCTTCCAGTCGGTTCGCCAGGTTGCTCTCCCCTAAATTCGTTGGCACGGTTTAGTGAGTGTGTCCAGCACTGCATCTGTTTGTTGAAACATGTCAGTTGATATTCCACTGATTCCTGGAGCCTTGTTCTTCAACAATGTCTTCAACGCAACTTCAGCTTCTTCCTTCGGTACCACTGGTTCCTGATCGTATGCTACCTCTTTAATGACTGAACGGCAACCAATTCTATTTGGTGTAATGATTCTGTGTAGTCGTTCGATCTTGTTTTGATGTTTCCTGAGTCATTTAATATTTTCCCCATAGAAACCTTCACTAATGTAACTCAGGCTTGAATCTTTTCTTCAGTTCTTTCAGCTTGAGAAATACCAAATGTGTTCTTCCCCTTTGGTTTTCTAATTCCAGCTTTTTGAGCATATTATCATAATACTTTACTTTGTCTTTTCTAGTCAACTTTTGGAATCTGTTCAGTTCTTTTACTTTATCATTTTTTCCTTTCACTTTACTAGTCATTGTTCAGGAGCAAGTTTCAGTTTTTGACATCCAATTTGGTTTTTCTCGCTACTGTTCTTAAGGACCATTTGCTTTCATCACATATGATGTCTTTGATGTCATTGAATAACTTGTCCAGTCTTTTATTGTTGCTGTTCAGTGAATCAGATTTATTCTTAAGATGGTCTCTAAACTGAAATGAGATATTTTCAAGAGAGTACTTTGGCTCTTACGGACTTTTTCTAATTTTCTTCAGTTTCAGCTTGAACTTGCATGTGAGCAATTGATGGCCTGTGCTACAACAGATACCTGACCTTGTTCTGACTGATAATACTGAGCTTTTTCATCTTCTCTTTCACAGATGTAGTTGATTTGATTTTCTGTATATTCCATTTGGCAAGGTTCATGTGTATAATCACTGTTTATATTTGCAAAGAAGAAGTCATTGGTCCTACAAAATTCTATCATACAATCTCCAGCATCATTTCTATCACCAAGACTATATTTTCCAACTGCTGATCCTTTTTCTTTCTTTCCAACTTTTGTGTTCCAGTCACCAATAATTATCAATGCATCCTGATTGCATGTGCCATCAACTTCAGGCTACAGAAGCTGGTAAAAATCTTCAATGTCTTCATATTTGGCTCTAGTGGTTGGTGTGTAAATTTGAATAATACAAGGACTGTCAATTAAGTTTACAAACTCATCCTAGAAAAAATGCTACATACCTCACTGCTGTATATCATTATGGTTACCTTTGAAGTAATCCCCTTGGGAATCTATGTACCTATGCCAGTGCCTAGTTCACCCCTCAAAGCAATTCTAGAACTCTTTTTCCTGAATGCTAATCAGAGCTGTCATAGACTCACCCTTGATGTCCTGAATATCATCAAAATGTCTTCCTTTCAATAACTCCTTTATCTTTGGGTAAAGAAAAGAGTCATTGGGGGCAGATCAGATGAGTAGGGAGGGTGTTCCAATAAAGTTGTTTGTTTACAGGCTAAAAATTGCCTCACAGACAACTGTGCAACTGAAGTTCACAAATTTGCCACCATGCCACTGTGCACAATGGCCATTCCAGAAAGAGTTCCAAAATTGCTTTAAAGGGTTGACTAGACACTGGCATCAATGCATGGCTTCCCAAGGGGAGTGCTTCAAAAGTGACTGCAGTGATATTCAGCAATGAGGTCTGTACCACTTACAACAATTAAGTTCATGGACTTAATTGTTCGTTCTCATAGTCATGTTAACTGGTTTTCCTTGTAGGCATATGGCTATTACACTGTCACTGACAGCGTTGTACTTCAGGACAGATCTTGAAATGTTCTTTTTGACAATGAATGCAACATCACTCCTCTTCAAGTTGTCATTCCCAGCATAGTAGACCACATGATTGTCTGATTCAAAACTGCCAATACTGGTCCATTTCAGTTCACTAATGACTAGGATATTGATGTTTATTTTTTATGATTTCTAATTTTCATAAATTCATGCTTAGTATATTCCATGTTCTGATTATTAATGGATGCTTGCACCTGTGTCTTCTCATTTTGAGTCATATCACATCAGCAAATGAAGGTCTCAAAATCTTGAGTCCATCCAAATCATTGTGATTGACTCTACTTTGAGGGGGTAGCAACTCCCCAGTCATCTTTTGCTTGCCTTCCAACCTGGGGGGCTCATCTTCTGGCACTGTATCAGACAATGTTTTGCTGTTATTGATAAAGTTTTCACTGGCTAATTCTTCTCAGAAGTAGACTGCCGGATTCTTCCTTTCTGTCTTAGTCTGGAAGCACAACTGAAACCTGTCTGCCATGGGTGACCATTCTGGCGTGCAAGTCCAGTGGCATAGCTTCCAGCTTCACAGCAACATGCAAGGCCCCATAGTGCAAGTAATTACTGTGGGTAGGTTGGAGTGAGGGGAAAGGGGGATCTGGTGTTTGGGGACACAAAATAAACAATTTTTCTGTGTTGTTGAATCAATTCTGACTCATAGCAACCTAAAAACAGAACAGAACTGTCCCATAGGATTGCAAGACCATAAAAGTCTAGAGAAGTCAATTGTCATATCTTTCTCCCTCAGGACGGTGGAAGGTCTGAACCACTGTACTTGTGGTTAGCAGCTGACTGTTACACCACTGGGCAACCAGAGCTCCTTAAAATACACAACAAAATGCAGTAACATGAAATAGAAGATAAATAAATAATGAATGGAAAGAGAAAGGAAATTAAATAAAAACCAAAATTTCAAAAAAATCCCAGAAAGCTAGGACACTCATTTCCAATTCTGACTAACAGTGATCCTATATGTTACAGAGTAGAAATACATTCCATAGAGTTTTCTTAGCCACAGCCTTCATGGAAGCAGATCGCCAGGTTTTTTCCTCCACAGCACTGCAAGTTAGGCTCCAACATCTAACCCTTCAGTTACTAGTCTAATGACAAACATTTTTTTTCACAGAAGGACCTCTTAGTCATGTATCAACCTGGTTAAAAATAAACACCGCAGAGTGATCAGTGAAAATGAAGTGCTCCCTCTACCTGCAGTACTGGAGTCTCCAAGTGCAACACCAAGGAAACTCAAAGTTTTGTTGCTGTTTTTCAAATGTTCTCTCTTTCAGATGCACTTTAGAATCCTCTGGTCAAGTTCCTGAATATCCTGTTAGGATTTCCTTTTACTGCAATTAGTTTGTAGATTAATTCAGGGATCCTTCTACTTAATCCTGTATTTCTGTGGTTACACTTAGAATTCATGAGAACTCTTTCATGATAACTTGTTCCTTGTTTTAGTAGCATTTTCTTCTATGGATACACTATTGTCTCAAGTACCTGGAGAAAAGAAGTAAGCAAGTTCTTGCATTGTCTCTATAACTTGTGATTCAGTTCTGTTTCATTTGGCTCTTTCCCTTTCAGGTCATTAGGTAAAAGCTGGATGAATATGGGGTGACCTATTCACGAGTGGAGGTCTGCAGATGGTGCAAATGTTTTGTATTCAACTCTAACCTAAAAGTTGGCTCTTTGAACTCGACAAGTAGCAACTCGAAAGAAAGACCTGGTGATCTGCTTCTGTAAAGATGACTGCCAAGGAAATGGTACGGGGCAGCTCTACTCTATGAAATTGTCACAAGCCAGAAACAACAACTTTGGTTTTTGCTTTTTTGGTTTATTTATGAAGGACTGTATTAACTGGTGTTGCTTCTGTCCGATGTGTGTAGGTTTTTGTTTCCATCAGTTCTCTTTGTAGACTTGTGGGTCTGGTGGGTCATGACCATATCAGTGATCACGAGTGGGGAACTGCCAAGCCCTTGGAGGACCCCCTTCCCTGTTGCTGAATTAAGAAAATCTTTCTTGGGAAGTCTTGGCTTTAGCGAATTAAATCCATTTGGCTTGCTGTTCTTTGTTCTGTTTTCTCTCTACTCCCAGTGGAGGTCCAGAATAACTACAAGCTGTGATGAACTTGTCTTCCAGACTCCAATACCCACTGAGAAGTACCCTTCATCCTTATGCACCACAGATAGACACACATATATACACAGGGCCACGCACAGACATACACATGTACACAGTTACTTATATATATACATATGTAAGCATGGGCACACACAGAGGGAGAGAGAGAGATACACATACACGGGCCCCAGCTGTCCTGTGTTTGCAGGCCAATTCCAGGGCTGGACCCAGAAACAGGATCTGCAGCCTGCCTCGGTGAGCTTCTAGGGATAGGTCCAACCACTCCAGATGTTCTACAGTGGACATCCAATTAATTCCCTGATGTGCTCCCCTGCACCCTCGTGTCCTTCTCATGGGTGGACATTACAGTTGCAATTTCTTCAGTACACTGTTTGCAGTACCAAGCCTGCCCCCAGATGGCACTCACATCTCAGTTCCCCTTAGGGCCAGATGACCTGTGGCTCAGTGTTTATATTGCTGTGTGACTAGTGCATGTTAGACACATAGTAAATATTAACCATCACGAATCCGACTCGACGGCACTTGGCTGGCTATAGAGTCGCTATTAGAATGAACTCAACAGCACTGGGGTTGGTTCTTGGTTTCCATTACCAACCAAGATTGGTTGTAATATATGTTCTTCTAATAGGAGAGCCTCATAAGCAGAACTGACTCAATAAGAATGGGTCTTAGTGTCTGATTGTTTTAAATAAGAAAGTGAGGGCAATGATAGTTCAGTGGTAGAATTTTCACCTTCCATGAGTAAGATCTGGGTTCAATTCCTGGTCAATGCACCTCATGAGCAGTCACCAGCCATCTCTCAGTGAAGGCTTGCCTGTTCCTAAGGTGCTGAATATATTCCAGTGGAGCTTCCAGACTAACATAGACTAGGAATAAAGGCCTGGTGATCTACTTAAAAAATAGCCAATGAAAATAATGTGGGTCACACAGCCCAATGCAATCATGGGGATGGCACAGGTCCAGCAGAACTTTGTTCCATTGTGCACACGGTAGCCATTAGTCAGGGTGGTAAAATATGGTGAGAGAGTGGAGATCAACTGGAGAGAAGACTGGAGGGCTTCCCAGGGTCTCGGTGATACACAATCCCTTCAGCTATAAAAAGGGACCAATGTTTTCTGGCAGGATTCTTCTCTGAAATATTAACTGTGGTTTTTCTAATGTCCCCACCCTTGAACTTCCAGGTGCTCCACCATCTCAGACACACATGCTGCTATATGCACGCCAGGGGGAAGAACTGATTCAAGGAGCACCAAGGATCAAAGGCTTCCCCATGAGTTGCCCTCACACTCGTAAACTGACAGCAGAAAACAGTCATAGAAGGCAGCATGCTCTGATTTGTCAGAGCCAGACTTTCTGAGAGTGTAGGAAAAAAAACAAAACACACTGTTGTGAAGTCGATTTCAACTCATAGCAACCCCATAGGGTTTCTGAGACTGGAAATGTCTACAGAAGCCGATTGCCACGTCTTTCTCAGGCACAAACACTGGGGTTTCCAAACACCGAGTTCTCAGTTAGCGGTTAGTAACTTCAACCACAGCACCAAAAAGGCCACATTTATTCAGCAGTGACTACACCGAGCACAGCTCAGAATCCTTCACATTCAGCCTCTCGGATCACGTGAGGTAGGTACTGCTATCACTTCCACTATACAGAGGAGGAGACTGGGGCACAAAGAGGTAAACTGACTTGCCCAAAATCACACAGCCAACCTGAGACTTGAGTCCAAACATTCTGGCTCTACAAACCATGAACTTCAGGCTATTTTTTGTTCCCCGTGGTCTGGCTTTGACTGTCAAGATACCCTACCCCTGCTTCCTCAAGGTGAACCAGTGCTGATCCTGACAGTTTGTAATAGGAAAGAAAGAACCTGGAGGTAAAGGATGGGATGAGCCTCCTGCTCACTCTCCAGCGATATCACTGGCTACATAATGAGGCTCAGCCTGTATCTGTTGACCAGGCTGTCTGGGCACCAAGGGGCAAGAAGACGAAGTGGCTTCTGAAGGCAAAGAAAGAGAATCATCCAGGACTGACTGGGATGGGTAGACATGCAGAGTGGGGTGGTCACTGGCAACAGCAGAGAGGGAACTAGAGTCCTAGGTGTGGGTTGAGAGAGCATCCAACCTTTGTGTACTGAGCTGACCAGGGGCCTTCATCTTGGGGGACTCTGGAAACCCATAGGAATGGATCTGTATTGTGTGTTCCACTCCCAAACTGAGGACCTCAATCTTGTCCCTTAGGTCCATCCTCAACCCTGTTCCCTCTCCTGCGCTAGCAAACACTTCAGCTCTCAGTTGTCCACAGGTTAATTCCATGATCAGCTTTCAGACAAGCTGAAGACATCTTGGGGGATCTTGGGCTCAGACAAACTGGCTCCACTTTCATCTAGACACTCCCATTCCTGGGTCCCAGGGTCCCCAAGTGCCCCTGCTGACTTCCAGGGAGGCTCAGGCAGAAGCGACAGCAGTTTTATTTCTAGGAGTCATCTAAGTTAGGTGGATGAGTATAGGAGGATCTGAAGGGCAAGGAGTTACTGTGGATCCTCATTCAGTGGCTCCACTCGCAGCCACAGCCCTCCCTCGGCATGCAGGATCAGGTCCAGCTTCCTCCTCGGCTCAGTGTCGTCAGGCAGGACACGGAAGCGCAGCAGAGTGAGTGCCAGGACCACCTTCATCTCAGTCATGGCAAATGTCTGCCCAATGCAATTCCTAAGGGCAAGAAGGGGTCTGATTTAGCCCAGGATCCCCATCAGGTGCCCACTGTGCTGAAATCCAGCAGAGAAACCTCAACCCTGCCTTGATAAGCCTGGGAGGGACAGAGAGGGGGCTGACCAAACCCAGGAACCCCAGGAGGGCTTTCTTGTCTTTGAGCTTGCTCCAGACTACAAGGCATCACTCAGAACAGTAGATGGGGAAGAGGTTATGAGCATCTGGAGATGCCTCCTTGCATCCCACCTCCTTCTCCACAGAACTTTGTCCAAACACTGAGGAGCAGGGAGAACAAGGCTGGAATGTGGAGTAGCTGAAACTTTGTCCCCAGCACACACACTCACCATCGGGCATGGATTAAGTCCCAGATGCCTTACCGACCTCCCCTATTCTTCCTCAGTGCTCTGTAGATCTCACCTGGGTCCCGCAGAGAAGGGAATAAAAGCCAGAGGTGACCTCTTCTCAGTGTTTTCCAAGTCGAAGCGGAAGGGGTTATAGACCTGTAGTCAGGGAGACAGGGCTGCTGGGTGGGATCTTCCAAGACAGACTACCTTAGAAAGGCAGATGCTTGAATAATGCCAGTGTCTGAATCAGTGTCTGATTCCCCTCTCAGGACTCTGGCCTTTCCTCGGGGTCCTGTAGTGGATGAGGATGGGTGAGCAAGGACAGTACCTCTGGGTTCGGCCACACAGAGGGGTTGTGATGGATTCCAAAGATGCTGATGAGGCAGGGGACACCTGTGTGTGGGAAGGAGCAGTTAGGATGAGATTAGCACAGTCTGATGAGCTCCCCTTCCTGCCCAGGACCTCCCCTTTGCTATTGTAGATACCTTTGGGGATAACCCGGCCATCTGGGCATACTGTGTCCTGCGTATAGCTGCGTGTGATGGCGGGGACTGGGGGATGCAGCCGCAGACTTTCTTTGATGCACATGGTCAAGAAGGACATCTGGGCCAGGTCGTCCCTAAGGAATCCACCCCCAAGAACCATTAGCCAGAGAGCCAAAACCCCCATAGGTCCATGCCGCTCTGTAAGGCTTTTTATATCCTCTCTCTAAGCATCATTCCCTATAACAAATAAATTCGAGATTCATCAAAGATTAAGAACTGGATGACTAGATTAGCAAAATGTGGTATGTACACACAATGGAATATTTAGCCATAAAGAGAAATAAAGTCCTGATGCATACCACCGCATGGGTGAAATTTGAAAACATGCTGAACAAAATAACTCAGTGACAAAAGGACAAATACTGTATGGTCTCACTAGTGCTTACCAGGAATTGGAGGGAGGGGGCAGGGAGAATTTTTTGCTAAGAGGTCTTGAAATTACATTAATGGTGATAAAATTATTTGGAAAATGATAGCAAGGATGGTCACACAACTTGAAGAATGTAATGAAAGTTACTTAACTGTGTAGAAATTGTTCAGATGGTGTATTTTTTGTTACATATATTTTCAACCCAGTAAAATTAAAAAAAAAGAAAAACTAATTATTACAAAAATAACATAACACGTAAATAATGGAGAATAGCAATGGAAAACATTTAGCTGGGTGCTTTTAGCAGCCTTTCTGGGCAAACCACAACATCCAAAATCCACTTGTGAAAAAGCTGATAAATTTGTAGAAAAATAAAATATTATTTATAGTAAGAAAGAAAAATCAAAAGGCAAATGAGTAAGAAATAATGCACACATATCCAAATTCTACTCTTACTTTACATTGTACCAGAGGTACAAGGTGATGCAACAAGATAAGGAAAAAAAAGTGTAGTTCTTAGAAATGTGTCAAAAATTTATGTGTACTGGCAGTTAGTGGTGTTACGCTTGCAAATTGTAAGAGAATTGACTGAAAACATTCATAAACAGTGAGGATTCCATAACCATTTCCAATTGCCATTGAGTTGATTCAAACTCCTAGTGACCCCCTGTGTATCAGAGTAGACCTGTACCGCACAGGGTGTTTGTCATGGATTGACAGCCCCACATCAATTGTCTGTCAATTTGTCTGTATCCTGATTCACCATATTGTGTGATTGTCGATCATTTTGCCATCTGATGTGATTTATCTATATATTGTAAAGCCTATCACTATGACTTAATAAGATGGATTGTTGTTGTTAGGTGCCATCGAGTTGGTTCCAACACACAGTGATACTGTGTACAAGAGAATGAAACGCTGCTCAGTCTTGCACCATGCCCACAATCATTTTTATGCTTAAGCCCATCATTGTAACCACTGCATCTCTTTGAGGTTCTTCCTCTTTTTTGCTGACCCTCCACTCTACCAAGCATGATGTCCTTCTCCAGAGACTTATTCCTCCTGACAACATGTCCAAAATATGTAGGATGCAGTCTTGCCATCTTTGCTTCCCAGGAGTACTCTGGTTGCACTTCTTCAAAAATGGATTGTTTTTCTTTTGGTAGTCCATTGGACATTCAATATTCTTCTCCAACACCACAGTTCAAAGGCATAAATTCTTCTTCTGTCTTCCTTGTTCATTGTCCTGTTTTCACATGGCTTGGGCCAGGTGCACCTTAGTCTTCAAGGTGACATGTTTACTTTTCAAAACGTTAAAGAGATCCTTTGCAGCAGATTTTCCCAATGCAATGTGTCTTTTGATTTCTTGACTGTTGTTTCCATGGGCGTTGATTGTGGAACCAAGTAAAACTAAATCCTTGACAACCTCAATCTTTTCTCCGTTTGTGACAATGTTGCTTACTGATCCCGTTGTGAGAATTTTTGCTTTCTTGATGTTGAGATGCAGTACAGATCGAAGGCTGTGGTGTTTGATCTTCATCAGTAAGTGTTTCAAATCCTCTTCACTTCCAGCAAGCACAGCTGTGTCATCTGCATAACGCAGATTGTTAATGAGTTGTCCTGCAGTCCTGATGCCTCGTTCTTCTTTATGTAATCCAGTGTCCCAGATTGTTGGCTCAACATAGAGATTGAAAAGGCATGGTGAAAGGATACAGCCCTAATGCACACCTTTCCTGACTTTAAACCATGCAGTGTTTCCTTGTTCTGTTCACTCAACTGCCTCTTGATCCAAGTATAGATTTCTTAAGAGCACAATTAAGTGCTCCAGAATTACCGTTCTCCACAATGTTCACCATAATTTGTTACGATCCATGCAGTCAAATTCTTTCCATAGTCAATGAGATGGATTATTGGCAGTTATATTGATGAGATCTGTAAGATTAGGTAGTGTCTTAAACCAGTGTCTTTCAAGATACAAAAGACAGAAACCAGAAGAAAGACAGAAGAATCTTGTATCACTAAGAAGCAAGAGCCAGGAGAGTAGTTCACCTTTTATGCCCGAATTCCTGCACTGAGAAGATACTAACCCAGGTGAAGATTGATGACAAGGACTTTCATTCAGAGCCAACAGAGAATAATCTTTTCCCTGGAGCTGATGCTTTAAATTTGGACTTTTAACCTACCGGACTGTGGGGGAATAAATTTCTCTTTGTTAAAGCCTCCACTTGTAATATTTTTGTTAGATAAGACAGTGTTCAGTGACTGATTTGGGGGGAAGTAGATCACCAGGTCTTTCTTCCAAGGCCCTCTGGGTGAACCTCAACCTTCAAACTTTTGGTAAGAATTATTTTCACCACCCCAGAGACTCCAGGGATTCAGTTGTTAGGTGCCATCGAGTTGGTTCCAACTCATAGTGACCCTATGAACAACAGAATGAAACACTGCCCAGTCTTCTGCCATGTCCACAGCTATTTTTATGGTTAAGCCCATTGTTGCGGCCACTGTGTCAATTCATCTCATCAAGAGTCTTCCTCTTTTTCACTGACCCTCCACTCTACCAGGCATGATGTCCTTCTCCAGGGACTGATCCTTCCTGACAACATGTCCAAAGTATGTAACACTCAGTTTTGCCATCTTTGCTTCCAAAGAGCACTCTGGTTGGACTTCTTACAGAACACATCTGTCAGTTCTTTTGGTGGTCCATGGTACATTCAATATTCTTCTCCAACACCACAATTCAAAGGTGTCAATTGTTCTTCTGTCTTCTTTGTTCATAGTCCAGCTATGATGTGATTGAAAATACCATAGTTTGGGTCACGTGCGTTTTTGTCTTCGAGGTGACATCGTTACTTTTGAATACTTTGAAGAGGTCGTTTGCAGCACATTTTCCCAATGCAATGCATCTTTCAATTTCTTGACTGCTGCTTCCAAGGTGGTGGATTGTGAACCCAAGTAAAATGAAATCCTTGACAACCTCAATCTTTTCTCCACTTATGACAATGTTGCTTACTGGTCCAGTTGTGAAGACTTGTGTTTTCCTGATGTTGAGGTGCAATCCATACTGGAGGCTGTGGTCCTCGATCTCCATCAGTAAATGCCTCAAATATTCTTCATTTCCAGCAAGTAAGGTGGTGTCAACTGTATAACGCAAGTTGTTAATGAGTCGTCCTCCAATCCTGATGCTTCGTTCTTTGTATAATCCAGCTTTTTGGATTATTTGCTTGGCGTACAGGTTAAAAAGCTATGGTGAAAGGATGCAACCCTGATGTACACCTTTCCTGACTTTAAACCATGCAGTGTTTCTTTATTCTGTTTGCACGACTGCCTCTTGATCCATATACAGATTTCTTAACAGCACAGTTAGGTGTTCTGGAATTCCCGCTGTTGTGACCACTGTGTCACCAGTGATTGAGTAAGGTGACTAAATTTTTTAAATCCCTTTCTTTTTGTGCAACTATGTACATTTGTAAATTGCTGGTAGAGCCAAGTGCTTCACATTTCAAAAGCTGTGAAAGCATATACTTACAGCCCAGCATCACACACATTATCTCCCCACAGGTTGCCCAGGTTATTATTTCTTTAACGGACCTTTTAGAGACACTTTTTTGCATCTCAAAAACCTATATACACCTTCTCCTCGCTTATCAACTATCTTATTATCCAACTGTTTGCATTTCTTCAATAGTAAAAGATCTACTATCTTAGTATTTTTCACATTAATCATTTATGCCTGGCAGCAACAAACGCCCAGGTATCAGGTGAGAGTAACAGTGGCTTTTATGGTTAAAATTGTATGTCACCTTGACTATGCCATGATACGCAGAGGTTTGGCAGTTAGGTAACAGTCTTAGTTATCTAGTACAGCTATAACAGAAATACCACAAGTGGATGGCTTTAAAACGATTAATTAATTTTCTTACAGAAAAGTAAGGTAAAATTCCATATTTAGAGGATTACTACATTTAGAGGGAAGGCTTTGTCTGTCAGCTCTGGAGAAAACTCCTTGTCATCAGTCTTCCCCTAGAGAGGGAGCTTAGAATGCAGAGACCCCAAGTCTGAAGGACACATTCTGTTCCTGGTGCTGATTTCTTGGATGTATGAGGTTCCCAACTCACTGCTTGCTTCTGTTTCCTTTATATCCCAAGAGATTGCCTCAAGGCACAATCTCCGTGTATACTGAGTCCTGCCTCACTAACAAAACCACCATCCATCCTCCCTCTTTGACATAATAGAGGAAAGTTTTATAACACGCAGGAACATCACACTCTACCAGGAAGCATAGCCTAGCCAAACTGCTACACACATTTTTGGGGGGACACAATTCAACCCATGACATCCACCTTTTGGCCCTCCACAAAGATCACATCCTTGTAACATGCAGGATATATTCGCCCCATCATAGCAAATATCTTAAGTTCAAAATCCAGAAGTTCCTCATCAACTGTGAAATCTAGAATACAAGTTATCCGCTTCCAAAATATCATAGCAAAACACAGAGACACAAGCTAGACATTTCCATTATAAATGGAAGAAATTACAGAGAAAGAAGGTATAATAAACACCAAGCAAGTCAGCAGAACATGTTGCATTAACCCACAGAGCTTAGGGAATAATCTCATTATCTGAGATATTTTAATCACCAGTTCTTCCCTCCAGACTCTAGGTATTGGCTGTGCTTTCCAGATTCTGAGTAGAAGAGCCTTGGGCCTGTGCTACAGCTTTGCCTTCCTAGCCCATAGGCATACCTACTCTGCTTCCTTAGCTTTAGGCCACCATTTTTCTAGTCCACATGAGTAGTGATCCTTAGAAACATCAGATCCTTAGAAACATGGGTCCACCCTTTGAAACCCCTGAGGTCACAGCCATACCTTTTGAGACTGAGTCAGCTCAGCTCCATGTCTCTTCAGCTTCTGTTTCCTGTGAGCTCTTGGCCTGGCCCTGCTGCTTACCTTGGCCCTGCTGAGACAAGTTTTCTAAAGCTTTGTAGCTCTACTGATAAGAATCCAGAGTAATCCCACTCTGCCAGGAAGCCTCCTGCACACAGACATTCAGCTCTTTCTCTCCATGGATCAACTTCAGTGCTCTCTCATGCTGGTCTCCTGGTTCTGCATTGCCAGTTTGCCACTGCTGCTTCTCACCATCTGTGCCTTCTGCAGTATTAATTCAGTACCTCCTGAGTCTTCTATCTGTTCACAATTTCAAAACTGCTTTGACATTTTAGGTATCTGTTAGAGCAGCACCTCACTCTCTCAGTGCCAAATTCTGACTTGGTCAACTAGTGTTGCTATAACAGAAATACTACAAATGGATGGCTTTAAAAAGAGAAATTTATTTTCTTAAAGAAAAATAAGAAAAAAGTTCATTTTTAGGGCATCAGCTCCAAGGCAAGTCTTTCTTTGTTGGCTCTGGAGGAATACCCTTGATGTCAATCTTCCCCTGAACTGGGAGCTTCTGAATGCAGGGACCCCAAGTCCAAAGTACAGGCTCCGCTACTGGCACTGATTTCTTGATGGTCTGAAGTCCCAAAATTGCTGCTTATTTCTCATTCCTTTATAGTCCAAGAGCTTGCCTCAAGGTACAATACAATCATTTAGATTGTGTCCTGCCTCACTAACAAACTACCACCCATTCCTCCCTCATTAACATCATAGAGGCAGGATTTGTAACATACAGGAACACGACACAATACCTAGAATCATGGCCTAACCAAGTTGATATGCACATTTTGGGAGGGAGCACAATGAAATCCATGACATTCATCATCCAATTTGTCACTTATGTAATGAGGTAATCTAGCAGTTACATAATGATGTAGTCATCTTTCACTTTTGTGATCTGATGTGGTCATCTTCCATTTTGAGGTAATGCCAATTTTGCATAATAGGCTGGTTTTTGGAACTTAACAACATTGGTAAGTGAGGAGAGGTTGCAGTAGCATGCTATATACTTGGCACACTGTCTGTATGTTTCTTATTTGACTCTATATCTGTCATCTCTTGGAGAGATGGATATTTGTGTCAAAATAGAGTCTTTTTTATAAAATTACTTTCAGTTGGTTAATTCTAGAGCTTTTAAGTCTTCCTCTTTAAATTCTAAAACTTTCATACATCTGGATGTTATTTTCTTGTAAGAAATGAAAAGCAGATTAAATTAACTTTTTTACAAGCAAGTTCCCAGTTATCTCAAGGGATTTGTATTACTTGACATATTATCCCCAGTATATGAAGCAACATACTAAGCGTTTACTAAGTTCACAAGTCACAAAATTAGTATACATTAATTTTTCTGTGTCTATAAGTGGTGTGTATACAACCAGTTATAAAAGATAATGATACTAACTGGTAATAAAGAAAACAAAGAAACTAACAATCATAATTTGAGTTATATGGATTAAATTTAACAAGAAATGTGAAATTCTGTGTTCCAAATGCTCTTAGATAAACCTCACTCAATACTGATGAACTACAAGTAGAAGACACTGTTCCCCATAATGACAAAAGCATCAAAAGGTTTCTTTAATAAAGCTTGAATAAGACCTGTAAGGAGACATTTTCTACTCTATTAAAAGATGATAAGGTTAATTAAGTAACTGGATACCCACTCTATACTATGAAATAGTATGTGCTAATATTGCAAAGTATTCTATTTCCCACAAATGGATCACATACTCAATATAAATAAACCGTAGCTGCTTTTCTTAGGAACTTGACAAGCTTAACTCTAAAATTTCTCTGGAAGAATAAAGATCATGAAAATCTTGGACCACTTAGAAACTAAAAGCTGAAAAAAGAAAACTCATTCTACCAGGTTTAAGACCCAGTACAAACCTGTAGTAAACAGAACAGCATAGCACTGTTACAAGAACAAGACAATCAATTCAGACAGCAACTTAGGAAACTAAGAGACAGGGACACAAATAGGTAACCACACTTAACATCTGATAAAGGAGGTTGCCCCACAAAACCCTGGAGAATGGATGGATAGTTTGACTTAAAAGAAAAGATACATAAATCTGACTCATTAAAACTAACAAAAAGTTCAAAAAAGTCAAAAGAATCTTTTGCAATACTAAACCGGAAAAAGATTCATTTTAACATATAATTAATTTTTATAAATAAGTTTGACAAATAATACTTCTGAAAGATCACACCCGTCAAAAACCCTAAAGAGAATTCTACACTTTGAGTCACCATGAGTTGGGATCAACTTGAAAGCTATTATTTGTTGTCCTTTGGTAGTTTATCTAACTAATTAGGTTCCTCTTCTTCCACTCCTCCCCCCACAACCACTCTCTGTTTCTCTTACCTTGGCCTTTGCCCAAGCTGTTTTCCTAGCCTAGAGCACTTTTTCCAATGACACCTAAATGGTTACTAACAATCGTTCAAGTTCTAGCTTGAGGCATCTTTTCCCAGCTTCTTTCTCTTTCTCCACTTCAGCAGTAGGCATGTGAGCTGGGACTCGCCTGGCCTGAGACTGTTCCAACATCAGGCTGGAAACTCCTGAAACACAGGACCTGGGAATGGGTACTTCCTGGAACTCCAGGACACAGAACACACCTGGGCAGAGCACTGGGAATGCAGACTAAGTGGGGCGCAGGGAAGGAGGGTCTGCTGGGTGAGATCTGGGTGGATAATGATGCAGATGTTCCTGAACAAGAAATGGAAGACTTTCATCACCACCAGATGTCCCATGTGAATCCCTGGGCTGGACAACAGAGTAGACATTAGGAGAGAGGAGAAATGCAAACATCTAGGAAAGTAAAGACCTTTGAAAAATATGATTTCAAGGAAAAAAACAAGGGAAACGAGAAGGAAGTTTCTTCACTGAACACACGTGAAGGGACATTCACCCTCACACACTGTTGTTATTATCCCCATAGACCAACTCTTTCTGACACAAAAGCTACAACTTCTTCACCCTTGATCAGACTTGGTACCAGGCCCCGCATCTAGCCTCTGCTCCCATTCTCACTAAACAATTAGGACAGAATCACAAGAAAGATCTTCCACCATCCCCACCAAACCAATGCAAAGGTGTTTGGGGAGCAAGTCACGAGAGTCTGCACTCACCATTCAATCTCATCTGGTTGGCGGTCCCTCAGGATCTCTTGTACCTCCTGCCGGCAGCGCTCCTGGTACTCTGGGTGCTTGGCAAGGTTGTACAGGACCCAGGAGAGGCCACTGGCTGTGGTGTCATGGCCTGAGAAAGGCCAGGCAGATTTGGATCACTAGGTTGGTTCAAGGTGGGTGGAGGAGTGTAGAGCAGGATAGGGCAGTCCAAGGGTCCACTCACTACCCCCCACCACCAAATGAAATCCCACACTCAAACTCTTACCCCCAAACATGAAGGTGTCAGCTTCTGCTCGGATGTCATCGTCTGACAAGTCCTTCCCATCTTCATCCTGAAGAGAAGGCACTATCACCATTATTTCTGAATCACATTAACTAGAAGGGTCCCTGAGCCTAACCTGCAGAATCTTTCACAGTGGTCAGGTTTCAGTGGGGCTTCCAGACTAAGACAGACTAGGAAGGAAGGCCTGGCAATCTACTTCTGAAAATTAACCAATAAAAACTCTAAGAGTCACAACAAAACATTGTCCAGTATAGCACTATGAGTCCCCTGGGTTGGAAACGCTGGAGATACACAGTGACCACAACAATGGACTTGAGCACACCAACTACTGTGAAGATCATGCAGAACTAGGTAGCATTTCTTTTTGTTGGTCACTGAGTCAACATGAGTGGGAGCTGACACTTTGACAAGGACCATCAGCAAAGATTCATTTTCCATCCAGAAGCCAAAATCCACCCTGCAGGCTAGACTTCCCTCTTCCTCATTGTCTCTAAAGTCCCCTCCCCACAGATGTCCTTCCTGGTCTCCTTACCTATTTTACCCCTAGTGTGAGGACTGAAGGGTACATATGTTTCTTCATGGTTAGAGCTTTGAGAGAAAAAGAATCACCAGCAACGTTGCTGTTGTTGTTAGGTGCCCTTGAGTTGTGAGCCCTATGTACAATAGAACAAAACATTTCCGGGTCCGGCACCATCCTCGCAACTGCTGTTATGTTTGAGCCCATTGCTGCAGCCACTGTGTCAGTCCACCTCACTGAGAGTCTACCTGCTTTTCAATGACCTCTTAGTTCACCAAACATGCTGTCTTTCCCAGGGCCTGGTCCCTACTGATTCCACGTCCAAAGTATGTAAAAACAAGTTGAACCCCCTTTGCCTCTAAGAAACATTCTGGCTGTACTTCTTGCAAAACAGATTTGTTAGTTCTTCTGGAAGTCCATGATCTATTCAATATTCTTCACCAGCATCATAATCCAAAGACATCAATTCTTAATGGGTTTTCCTTATTCGTCACACAGCTTTTCAAAGCAACTTAGTTTATGTTGAATGACAATCATCTCTGGATATTAAAGACTAAGGATTGTTCCAGATCCATCTACCGCAAACCTAAGATAGTCAATCCATAGAATCTTGTCTTATCTCCCTGAAAGGCAATTGCTTACACATCAGCAGTTGTAAACCTAGGGACTTTGCCCTCTTTCGGGAGACAATTTTTTTATACTCCAGACAAAGGTCACTCTCCCTCTCTCCTCTCTGTATCTTTGCAGAGCCAGAAGGCAGATGTGTCGCCTGTCCCACAGAAGCTACAAGACTGTATTGCAAACTCTGTGGAAAGTAAAGTTGAATAATTGGGCCCACATCATGTGGACCTTAGGATAATTTAGAAATTGGAAACCAGCATGATGATGCTACTTTGAATGCTGTTATTGTTGTGAAATAAACAGTCTCATCTAATATTATATATGTGGCTGTGTATGTTTATATATGTAAATCTCTTGTCCTTCTGTCTGTTGTACTGTGGTGACTTACATGGGTTGCCATGAGTCGGATCCGACTTGATGGCACTTGGCTTGGCATGATGCTGGAAGTTATGCCAAAGTATCAACACTGTCAACAATTGGGGACACATTTTAGCAGAGCTTTCAGACTAACACAAACTAGGGAGAAAGGCCTGGCAATATATTTCTAAAAGTCAGCCCCTGAAAACTTTTGGAATCGAATATAACATCATCCAACATAGTGCTGGAAAATGAGCCCCCTAGGCTGGAAGGCTGTCAAAATACAGTGTCCACAGTAATGGACTCAAACACACCAGCAATCAGGAAGATGGCACAGGAACGAACAATGTTTCATTCTGTTATATATAAGCATTATATGTATGAGTAGAAGCGGCACTAATAACATTATATGTTACCTATTGAATAAATACACACACATTGTTGCTGTATATCTTATTGCTGTGTACTCAGAGTAAAATCTCAAGCTCTTTATGGTTCCAAATTTAGAAGTTCCTGAAGTTTATATTTCATAGAGTCATCTCTAGAACATCTGGTACATGGCCTTGCCCTCCTACAACATCTTCAAAGACTCCCCAGAAGCTAACCTTGCTTAGCAGGAGCACATCAATGAAGTCCAAAGTCTTCTTCTTGGCTTTAGCAGTGAGGAAGTCAACACCCTGTTCTGAGAGGGTGCGGCGCCGCTCCTGGATGGCAGCATCTGTGAAGTCATGCACCAGACGGCATAGCCTGCGAAACCGCTGCCCATCTGAAGTGAGGTAATACAGGAAGTCCAAGTGCAGGACTAGATGCAAGCTCCTTTTCATCACAAGGTCACTCAGCTCCAAGATGGCAGCGATGTATTCACTGGGCTTCCTGTATGACAGGGACAAGAAGGAAGGAGGCAACTTTGCATACCCAAAGCCCAGAGTAAACATCCCACCCAAGCACCAGGCTCTAATTCTCATCACGAAACTGAACATCGAGGAGAATACGATCACAAAGAGGCATGGTGGGAGTGAACCAGGAGATAAAGCTTAACATATTTCCTTCTCTTCCTGCACCCCATTCCTGGGAGCTACCTCAGGCCCCAGTCGCCAGGGAGATCTTGGGAATCATTCTCATCATCCTCACCAGCTCCTTCTCCTTTCTAAACTGCCTGCGTGGCTCACACTTTATCCTTTCCCAATTCATCCATGGTCAAGAATCCTGCCTCATCTTCTAACGTCAATGCCATCTAGTTTCCACGTGACATGTGTCTTCCTTAGACATAGATTTCTAAAGTTCATCTCTGAATATAACCATCATCTGCTCGGACCCCTTTCACGGCTCCAGGGAGACAGCAAAATTAAGCCCACAGCTCTTTTCCAAGCGTATTAATGTTATTAATATTTGGCCCCACGGGTGACCATGCTCTTAGGTGAAATCGAGGCCAATTGGCACAACTAGCGTTTGCTAAGAGAGCTCTCTGCACCCCACATCAGTGAGTGGCGTCTGGGGTCTTAAAAGCTGCCAAGCTGCCATCCAAGGACACAGCAAATGGTCCCAGCTCAGCAGGAACGGATGCTCACCGAGGACCAAAACGACATGTGGTAAAGACAACCTAGGAGACAGAGAGACCCACAAGAGTGGGTGCCTACATCGACTTGGGTCCAGAAGAACCAGATGGTGCCTGGCCACCACCAGTGACAGCCACAATGGAGCTCACAGAGAGGAGTCTCACTGGCAACACAAGAATAAAAAGGGGTGCATCCTGAGATCTCCACTAAAAGACCTCAACTGATGGTCCAGCGGTTTCAGGGTTCCCCTGAGAGCATGGCCACCGGCCCTGATGCTGCCTTTACCCATAAATTATAACAAAGGTCAACTCTTTGGACAGGAATGGATTGGACTTGGCAACGCAGAGTGACCATATGTTGGATGCACTTTATGATTCTGTACATCTATAGGACATCATCCTGCTGACCTCTGGCTGGAGGAAGGAGAGTGGGTGGAGAGGAGGGGAAAGGAGAATGTTGGGAGGATGAGACATGTATGGAACAGAGAGGAACAGTGTGCTGTCACCAGACAGGGAGAGCAGTGGAAGCTGCATATAGGTGGGCACATAAATTTATACGGGAATGCACATTTTCACTCAGTCATGTTAAATAAAAAATTAAAACTTAAAAAAAAAATATTTGGCCCCTGGCTACCTCCCCACACTCATTTCCAAGGTGTCCCCTCGGTATCTCTTGAACTTGCTCTGCTCCTCTAGCCTTCTTGCCTGTATTCAAACATTTCCATCTACCTGAAAGGAATTTTCTTTCCCTCCCACGCCCTGTTCTTCAACGTTCAGCTCTGACATGCCTCATACAGGAAGGCACTTGTGACCACCCTGCTCATTCCTCTCGCTCCACCTACTACCTTCATTCAGTGGTCCGAGTTTCCAGCACTAGGCTTAAGACTCACTCCTGGCAGCAGCTGTCAAAGCTGAAGACACATTTTTGAAGACTGTCCAGGGTCATGAGGCTTATGTGCTCAGACATGTCCAGACGAGTGTTGCCACCAGAGACTAATTGTTTCCATTTGGCCTGGACGGAAAAATGGACAGAGCTGAGGCTGGACTCTGCCTCCTCTAGGACCTACTCCATAGCCCTATCACCACGATGAACTTCACCCAGAAATCAACCTCCCTATCCTGCATCCAAGTCACCTTTCTCCAGAGTAGACCAGGCTTGGGTAGAAGCTGTCACTATTACGAAAAGATCTCTCTGCTGTGAGTGAGAAGACCTACATTCAAGTCCCAGGTTTCCCTCTCATGTTCTAAGTGCCCTTGATAAGCTCATTGCTCCCCCTTAGCTGCCGACTGTTAAATGTTCACTAACATGTAAGATGACCTTCACTGGTGTTGTATAAAGCAGACTGGAATCCCAACTCCATCACTTAGTAGGTGAGTGAACATGGACAAGCTGCCTCATCTCCATGCCACAGCATCAATCATCTTCATCATCACCATCTTTGTTTCAGATTGATTGCAAAAATGTCCCTTATGTTGGAGAGGCAGTCCTCTGTGGCACTTAGCATCCCTGCACATTCTTCCTGGGTGTATCAAGAATCTAAGGCCCTTATGCTCTTTACTTAGGCCATTTCTCAGACATGTGTTTGCAATGAACAGCCTGAGGGATGAACAAATGTCTTCACTTGGATAAAATAGATAAGGGTTATATGTATGCATACTACAAGGGTTCCAGTTTCCCTAAGCTCGATATTCCTCTCCAGTGTTACAATATAGTGCATTCATCTAGACTGAGCTGCATTGCTCTCAAGGGATTTGGGTGGCTTGGAAAATAGATGCAAAGAAACATGAAGCATTTACTGCCTCCTGTGCTGTGAATAAACAATTTCTTTGTCTCTGATCCAGGAAATTCATGCGCTCTAGCACAATCCATGAAATAGTAACGAATTAACTTATCAGTTTTCAAACCCCAGACATTTATTTCCTATCCTTTACCTCTCCCTAAATCTACACTCTTTGCAATATGACTTTACAGCAATTTCCATTAGAAGGTGAAGTCTAATCCTCTACCCTTTGATTCTGGGATGGCCATGGGGTTTGCCAACATCAATAGAACATGGTGAAAATGATGGCATTATACTTCTAAACCTAGAACTCAACATACATTGTAGCTTAATTTCACTCTCTTGGAACCATGCCTTGAACAAGCATAGGCTGCCTGCTGGAGGGCAAAAAAACACATGGAGGAAACCAGTGGTCCCAGCTGAGGTCATCCTAGTTCAACTTGTAGCCAGATAGTTCCAAACATGTGAAATAGCCCCAGCTGGATGAAAAGAGCTGCTTATCTGAACTACATCTGACCACAGATGCACGAAGGAATCCAGCCAAACCAAAAAAAAAAATGGCGCAGCTAACTAGTAGACTCACAAGCAGTAGCAAACGCTATTTGGCGCCAATGGGTTTGAAAGTGGTTCATTATTCAGCAATAGCTACTGTAAAATTTTCACTATTATCAGAGAAGGGAGTATAAACATTAATATATTCTGTGCACCTATTATATGCCAGGGACATAATTTGATCTTTTCAGCTTACATAGTCTTTAGTGTGGAAATCATTATTCCCCATAAAGATGGGGAAACTGAGGCTTGGAGAGGATAAGCAAAGCCACCGAGTTGATCCAAGACTGCAGACCAGATATGTTGGTGGCCCCTCTCCCTAAGGTTCCATCAGGGATTCTGGGTTCGTGGGACTCACATGCATGATCCCCGTGCTCTCACTGAAGATCTTCACGTAGGGCTTCAGGATGTTGAAGTGGAAGGCAGGTGTCAGCATGCGGCGGTGGTGGCTCCACTTTTTACCAACACTCAGCAGGAGCCCATCCCCTAGTAGCAGCAGCTATGGTCAGTGGGCAAGAGTGGCTGGGCCCCACAATTGTCCCCAGCTGCGTTCACTAATAGTTACTCACCCAACCATGGCTTCAGGAAATTGTACAAGATCATGTCCTTGAGTGTGATGGCAGCTGAAATAAATGAGTGCTATCAGGGGCCATGAAGAAAAGTAAAGGAGGGATTCTTGGGGGTGACATGGGCTCCCAACTAGTAGGCTGCACCCCGCTCCAAACCAGCACAACAGGAATGGGCACAAGGGGAGAGGAAGCCAGGGAGAGGCAAGAAGGAAACTGAAGCAGCGAAAGTGAAGTACAATCAGAACTCACAAAAACAGCCCAACATGCTAGACACAGTCTAACATAGCGCAGTATATCTCAACATGCTTGGACATATCTCTTCCACATCCAACAATTCTGAAACACCCTACATGGACCGATGATGCCTTGGCATGGCCCGGTCATCTCTGACATCACCTAACCTGGACATGAAGCAGTCGACATGAGAACAACACGTCCCTATATGGCAACAACATACAGGACACAGCCTGACATGTTCATAACATGATTAAACACGTTTTGACACTAAGCTGAGACCACTAACATGACTGAAGCATGTCCTAACAAATTCTGCTCTGGCTAAACACACTAGACACACACTAATATGTCCATCACAAAATACAACAAGCTCTGAAACAGATCAGAGCCATCTGACATGTTCTCATAATACTCTACAAACAAATCCCAGGCAGAATTTAAAAACAGAGTCATTAGTGTCCCAGACACAGCCTAGGTATGAATGGACATACCTTGGATTTGTCTCACACAAGATTAAAATGATCTCCCAGATACTTCACAGAGGACTGTGGATCCCAGACACAGGACATGCCTCTAATACATCAAAGCCAAAACATGGCCCCTGAACAACCAATATGACACCTGCACAATCTCAAAGGGCAACTCAGACAGACCCCAACAGGTCCTACTGTCCTGGGCTATAGCTGAACCCAGATGTGATGGAGACCATTTCCAAATGAACCCATGTACAATTATACACCCATGCAGCCACACAGCAGGCTTCCCACAGACACATCCTAGATGTGAACAGATATGACCAGCATCAGACAGCTTAGTCCAGGTACAACAGGGACAGCAGACCTTCCTCAGAGCTCTCCTGTGTGGCCCACTAGCCACACACCAGCTGCAGGTAGCACATGGCTCAGAGCCAGCTAGCTGTGGACAGAAGGCATCTAGCTGGGGCCAGCAGGACAGTGCTGATGATGGTAAAGTGTAAGATGTGGATGACTACATTCCAGGGCCCGATTTACCAGCAACACATATCCCCAGAGGTGCCCTGTTTGTATGACAGACCCTCCTCCAAACTCTGAATCTGGAGAAGAATAGAGGACCAAGTTTACACCCTTGTATATGATGGAGAGAAGAGCTAGAGGCAGAGATTCAACCAAGATCTGAGACCGCTGTACTCCCTTTGCACCAAGCAACCACCTGGTCACATAGTTGGACACATGAGCATTCAGGGTCCCTCAATCACAGAGGTAGAAACGGCCTCTCTCCATTGGGTATCCAACACCACCTTCGCCTTCGTGCTATTCTTACCCCTACTTGCCAGACAAGAAAAACAAGCCTCTGAATGAAGATGTCACTTGCCAGGAGTTCCCCAGACAGTAAGTGACTGGTTAAGACCTGAGTCCCAGTTTGAATTTGGAATCTGAGTTCCTTGTGTCCCCCAAACAACATTTCTGAGAGCTTTGCACCCTCCAAGACTGGGCAAGCAGAGCTCCAGCCACTGTCCTGGGAGCTGATGGGAGTTAGTGGGCACTCTAGGAAGTGGAGAGCTTTTCCTTTGGAATTGACATTCTTGGATCATCATTTATAATGTGAGGAAACGGCTTCATTTAAGGTAAAACTGACAAAGGAAGTAGAACTGAGAGATGAAGACAGATACCTGGTGACATTGTTTGAGACCTGGATTCAACCATGCCTGAATGCCACCCTCCCTGGGCTTTTAAGTCGGTGGATTTGCCTTGGTTGCTTGTTGTTGTTGTTGTTGTTGGGTGCCATTGCGTCAGTTCCGACCCAGATCAACCCTGTGAACATCAGAATTTAGGCTTGGGCTTAGGCTGTACATATTTGGGAAACCCCAATGGCATAACGGTTTAAGAGCTACGGGTGCTAACCAAAAGGTCAGCAGTTCAAATCCACCAGGCACTGCTTGGAATTCCAATGGGGCAGTTTGACTCTGTTCTATAGGGTCATTGTGTATCATAATTGACTCAGCTGCAGTGGGCTTGAGTTTTGTTTTTGTTTTTGGTACATGGCTGAGTTTCCATCGCTGACAACTGAAAGAGACTGTCACGGATTGAATTGCATTTCCCTCAAAAAGTGTGTGACGGTTTGGCTGAGACTTGATCCCAGGTCTTAGGAGATTTCTTCATGTTGTAAACTCTGCCTCTGTGATGTTAATGAGGGAGGATGGGGTTCAGTTGAATTAATAGGGCAGGACTCAATATGCAGAATTGTATTGTGTCTTAGGACAGCCTCCTGGGGTACGAGCAAGCTGAGAGTCTGGGACCTCATGCCACCAAGAAAGAAACAGTGGTGGGATCACAGCATGTCCTTTGGAAAGGGCACCAGAGTCACTACACCTCCAAAGCTCCCAAGACAGGAGAAGACTGATGACAGGGACCTCTCTCCAGAGCTAGCAGAGAAAGCCCTCCTTTGGGTCTGACACCTTGGATTTGTACTTTCAGCCTACTGGACTGCCTCAAAAATATAATTCTGTTTTAAAAGCCATCCATTTGTGTTATTTCTGTTAAAGCACCACTAGATGACTTAGACAGGAAACTTGGCAACCAAAGAGTCATGAGCTTGCCAGTCACTGAACAGGTTAGTGACAGAGTTGAGATCTCTGTGGGATAGTGCCCATTCCCCTGTTCAAGGTGCAAAAGGAAGAGGGCAAACAAAGGGAAAAAAGGTGAGGTGGGCTGTCAGAGAAGAGTTATCCAGAAGTTTGGGGGAGGAAAGAAATGAATATACGATGGGTAAGCTACAGGATGGGGAAGAAGGGACTGATTCATTGGAATTGGACTTCATGGAAGCAGTGGTCAAGAGCCTGTCTAATAGTGCTGCACCTTGGAGGAGTTGGGGAGGCCAAGGCAGGGTACGGCAGGAGGCTTAGAAGCCGTCACTGTCCACTGCACCATCACGCCCAGCTTTAAAAACTTCCTACTTGGGTTGGGTTGGGATGCAGTAGTCCACTCCGAGTTCCAACAACCCCTCCTCTAGGAAATCCTCCAGCCTGCCCCCCCACCCCGAAGACTTCCTTCTCCTCTAGGCTCCTCCCAGCCATCTCTCTCTCTGGCCTTATTCCTGACCATATGGGATTTGAGGGTTCTCTGTGCAAATACTTTTCCCCATGATTGGAGTTTCCTCCAGCACTGTGCCCGGGATTGAGAGCACCACGAGTGTTGCAGAAGGTGAGAGGGGAGCTGGCAAATAAAAAGAAGGAAGAAATAGAAAGAAGGCAGAGAGAGAGGAGGGGAATGGGGTCCTGCAGGAGCCACCAAGAAGGTGTAAGGTAGAGGGGCACGAGCCTTAGGATTCTGCCAAGGTGCCCACCACCACAAGTTCTGCGTGGTTACCTGAGGCGTTAACAACAGGATGAATGGTGTCGGGGTGACACAGAATGATGATTGGGATGATGGGGCCCAGCCAGGTCTTAAAGCCATGAGGATAGGTAGCCACTAGACGAGTCACTTCCTTCAAACCCTCCTCTGTGGGGAGGACCTGCAAACAGTTAGGAGTGGTCATCTTCCCAGAAAGAGCCAGAAACATCCAGCTCTTTTCACCTCCCATAGGTGGCACAGCCTGTGATGTGAGTATTTGGCAAGATTATACCTGAGAGAAAAACTCCCTGCTTCCTCCTGCTCTATCCAAGGGAATAAGGCACCCTCAGGGTTTGGAGGGTCCTGAAGGCCCTCCCAATCCAAGGATGTATCCAACAGCAAAGGGAAAGGAAACTCTCTAGCCACAGAGCTTGGCTTCAGGTGATGGATTTTCTCTTCTGAGGTGTGGTCTCAGAACGGGGGACAGTCACTGTGGGAGGTACCTGAGGGGAGGTCTGCAGGCAACACTGTGGCCTCAGGGCTACAGCACGGGACTTGTTCCCCCATTCTCTCTGGGTCCTCGCAGCCCACACTGAGGCCTCTTGATTCTCCCCCTGGGCAAGTCAGCAGACTTCAGACCTTCCAGCCTGTTCCAGGAGCAGGCATGAACTCTGACTGCCCATTACACAGCAGCTTCCCTCTACGGGTCACCTCCTAAGTGCTGGGCAGTCAGAGATACAGCTGCACCATCTTCCCCTTGAACCTGTAGATTTGCTCCTCCATGGTGGCAAGGGCAAGTAGGGGATGGGCATTCAGGTGCAGAGATAACAAAGAGGAGCAAGTTTCCGTGAAAACATCTCTGTTCCTTGGGACACCCTGGCATTCTGAATCTGAGCGCCAAGACGTTTAATAGCACCCTAGGGAAACCCCACCTTTGATGATCTCCAGAACTTTCTGCCCTGTCCATCCAAGTCTGACTGCTTAGACATCTTCTCAAGAATCCTAGGGACACCCTGTTCGTGCCTGAAACCGACAACACCGTCTCAGGTTCGACGGACAGCCAGGTGTACCTGACAGCCTGGCTATACTCCTGCTGTTTCCACGTGGTGACCTGCTCCCTGCTCCTCAAGAAAGCTGTGCTTGATGGAACCCGTCCAGAGGGGGTGAGTGACTAGGCCAACATCACACAGCACAAAGCACTGAAGGAGACGGAGAGTGATCCAGACAAAACCAACCTCCCAGACCGAGCCATCGGAAGGGGAGTCAGGACTGCAGGTGACCTGTGAGATGCCATTGGCCACCAGGGTCCTCTGAGGACATCTCAAAATGTGAATTCTCTAGAAAACTTCATTGTGAGCTTAGGAACATCATATTCTGAACTAACTTTGTTTGGATAAGCAGTAGTGTCTCTGGAAATTCTTCACCAAACTGCTGTTCTCTCTGCAGAAGGGAAAGCTGAGAGACATGCTTGTCCTCAGTCTGTTTTGGGGGAAGCGAGGGTCTATGGCTTATATTTTTGGCCTTGAATGTACAACAGATGTGATGGCCACTCAGACCCAGGATGTGTTCTTGATCACTAGGCCCTCAAACATTTATGGAGTATCAACTGAACACTATTTCCTGGACTGAGCACTGCCCATAAAGTTCTGCCCATTACAGCTAGAATCATTTGGGGCACATGAATGATAAACAGATGATTAAATAGTTTCAAATGTGAGCAGGATCACAGCAGAGGTCAAGTATGGCCTCTCAAATGGGGCCCACAGGTAGAAATCTTCAGTGTGAAAGGCAACATTAGAAGAGGAAAGGACCTCAGGAACAGATAGACTGGAGAGACTGCCCGTTTTGCCCAACTATTCCCCTGTGGGATGGGGAAGAGTGTAGAGAGTCTGTAACCCTCAGAGATGCAGATGTTGGCCTGAGGTCAACAGATGTGGGTGCAGTCTGGGGGAAGAGACCAGAACCATATTTGTAATGCTCCCCCTGTTCAGGGTGAGATTGTGGGAAAGTCAGAAGGTCCAGCTCTCTGCAGCCAGTCCTGGGAGCCACTCAGGGGAGCCAGAGGTACACTAGTGGGGAAAACACTGACAGGAACATAATCCAAAACAGGCTAGGGTGGGGGAAGAGAGGAAAGAGAGAAAGGGTTCAGGTCTGGGGTTGGAGTGAGGGGGAAGACCCAGACTGCCTTAGTCTTGACACTCCACATCTGTATTAGTGTCCCACTTACCGAACCCAGGTGCCCCAAGAACCAATTCCTCATAGGTGGCTGAGGAAAACATCGGACGTGGCGGCAGGTATCATAGAAGGTGTAGGTCCAGGCCAGGAAGCGGGCCAGGATCCAGGAGGCCCCAGCCAGCAGCAGGAACGGCCATAGGGAGGCTGCCCCAGGCCAGAGTCCCAGCCATGACAGACTGAGCAGTGACATCCTGCAGCCAAGGAGAAGGGGGCTAAGAGTGAACTCACAAGCAGAAGAGGGAGGAGCACAGAGCAGAGGAAGAGGACAAGGGTGAGGGCTACAGGAACAAGGAAGGGGCAAGATGATAAACCACGGTGCCAGAGACAGGAGGGAAGCCCAGGGAAGGCAGAGGGGAGACAGAGACAGAGATGGAGCAAGAGGAGACTAGACTCAAGAATTCCTGCCCAAGCGTCCCAGGGACATCGTCAGAGGTTCTAGCTACCTGTCAGTCACTCTTTCTACACCACCTTGCTCCTTGGAGCCACCCAGCCGTGAGTAGCCCACCCCGCCCCAAGACTAGGACCTCCGAGCCCTGCCACCCCCAGTCTGATACCTTCTGTTCTCCGAGGCTTTTCGTGTACAACCTCCTCTTTCCTCTTCCTGAAACTTCTTTACTCCTGTTCCAGACGCAGAGACAGCCGGGAGGAGCCAGCCCCAGCCAGCCAATCACCTTAGTCTTGGCTTCTTCCTTCCTGTTGGAAACCTGCCCAGAGGCAGAGGCCCGCCAGGAGGGAGGATGTGGGGCAGAACTCTAAGGACATAGCGGTGTCCAGAGAGGCTGATGGGCTGGCTCAGGTCACTCAGAGTGGGTAACGGATCCTGTAGATCCAGTATTTTCTGTAAGAGGAGGTGTGGGAATTAGAGGGAGGGTAGCAAATATTACGCTGAGCCACAAAGTTTACAGCCACCGGACCAGGGTGTGGTAGGTAAAAAACTGAACTTGAAGGTTCAGGAGTAAAAGGCACAGGGCAAGTTCCTTCCCCAGACCATCTGCTAGGCTCCTCTATGCTTCATAGCTCACCAGGGGGTCAGATTGCCATTTCTTGGAGAAGCAGTAAGGGGCTCAAAGACAGGAAGCAGCTGGCCTGACCACTCCACCTTTCTACAGTACAATCCTGACTGCAGCCAGCCTGGGAGGTAGCATCTTCCAGGGGATTAAAACCAAACCAGATTAAAACCAGCCACTAACTACTGTTGTTGAGTCAATTCTGACTCACTGCAAACCTACCAGGCAGAGCAGAACTGCCTAGTAGAGTTTCCAAGGAGTTCCTGGTAGATTTCAGTTGCAAATCTTTTGGCTAGCAGCTATAGTACTTAACCAGTATGCCATCAGGGTTTTCTCTATGGGGTTACCAGGATCAAATTCTGGGATAAAAGACAGAGGTGAGGACAGGGCACCTGGAGGCTGTGCTGGGGAGGATGGACAGGAAGACGGGTGAGTTGGTAGGGTATTCCAACACAGTTTCTCATTTACTGGCTAAAAACTCCCTCACAAGCAACTATACAATTAAGTTCTTGAACATAAGCACCATGCCACTGTGCGCAACAGCCATTCCAGAAAGAGTTCCAAAGTTGTTTTGAAGGGTGGACCAGGTGGTGGTGTCAATGCAAGGGTAGTACTCCAAGAAGAGTACTTCGAAGGTGGCCATAGTGACATTCAACAACAAAGTGTGTAGTGCTTGGAACAACTAAATTTGTGGACTTAATTCTCAGAATTTATATACTGCCTGCTATGATGTAAATGAAAAGTTTCTTTGTCTCTGATCCAGGAAATTCATGTTTTCTACCAGAATTCACGAAATTAGTAACAAGCTAACTTACCAGTTTGCAAATCCCAGACACTTATTTCCTATCCTTTATCTAAGTCCACACCCTTTACAATGTGACTTTGCAGCAACTTCCACTAGAAGGTGATGCTTACTTAGCCCACCCTTTGATTCTAGGATGGCCATGGGATTTGCGTAATCAACAGAATGTGTCGAAAATGATGGCATTGTAATTCTAAATCTAGACCTCAAGAGGCACTGTAGCTGAATTTCACTCTCTTGGAACCACACCTTTACCATATGAGCAAGCTTGGGCCACCAGCTGGAGGGTGAGAAACCACACAGAAGAGACCAGTCGTCCCAGTCAAGGTCATCTAGATCAACCCGTGCTGAAGTGAATCCCAAACATGTGAAAGAGCCGAGGCTGGATGGGAAGAGCTGTCTATCTCATCCACACCTGACCATAGATAACATGAAGGAACCCAGCCAAGATGAGAAAAATGGCCCAGCTGACCAGTAGACTCATGAGAATAGCAAATGCTAATTAGTTTCCACTAGTGAATTTTAAAGTAGTTAATAATTCAATAATAGCTACTGTAAAATTTTCAGCAGCATCACCAATAATGTATCAGGATTCAAAGTGACCATAGACATTAATACATTCTGAGTACCTGTTATATGCCAGGAACATCATTTGATTTTGTCAGCTTAAATTCCCTTCAGTGTGGAGTGCATTATTCACAATTAACAGATGAGGAAACTGAGGCTTGGAGAGGATGAACAACATCATCAAAACCACAAAACTGACCCAGGACTGCAGACCACATATGGTTGTGACCCCTGTCTCCAAAATTCTATCAGGGATCCTGGGTTTATGAGACTCACATAAATGATACCTACTCTCTCACTGAAGATCTTCACGTAGGGCTTCAGGATGTTGAAAGACAAGGTGGATGTCAGCATGTGGCTGTGGCGGCTGCACTTTTCACCGCTACTCAGCAGGAGCCCATCCCAGTAGAGACATCCATGGTCAGTGGGCAAGCATGGCATCTTCTTCTGGACCCCGCAGTTGTCACTAGCCTTCACCAATAGTTACCCAACCAAGGCTTCAGGAAACTGCGTGCAATCATGTCTTTGGGTGCAATGGCAGCTGAAATAAATGAGTGTCATCAGGGGCCATGAAAAAGGTAAAGGAAGGACTCCAGTGGTGATATGGGCTCCCACCCAGGAGTTTGCACCGCACTCCCAGCCAGCACAATAGGAATGGGACCAAGGCCAGAAGAAGCAAGGAGGAGGCAAGAGAGGATCAGACAGGCTAAAGCAGAGAAAGGAGGGCAAACTTGAAGCTCACAAAGACACCCTGATGTACTGGACATGCCCCAACACGTCACAATGTATCTCAACATGAATAGACTTGTCTCTCCACCATCTGACATTACTGAAACAGCCTACACGGCAATACGTGGACCAAGGATGCCTTGGCATGGCCCAGTCTCCTCTGGCATCACCTAACCTGGACCTGAAACACCAAACATGAGAACAACGTGTTCCAGAATGACAACAACATACAGGTCACAACCTGAAATGCTCATAAGATGATACAACAAGCTCTGTTACGGATCAGAGCCATCTGACATGTCCTCGTAATACCCATGAACAAGCCTCAGACAGAATTTAAATACGAAATCGTTAGTGTCCCAGACGTGGTCTAGATGTGAAAGGAAATACCTTAGATTTGCCTCCACAAGACTAAAATAAGTTCCGAGACACTTCACAGAGGACTTTGGATCCCAGATACAGGACACCCCTGACACGGTACAAACCCAAATATGGTCCCTATATGACCAACAGGACACCTTCACCGTCTCAAATGGCATCTCAGACAGAACCCAACAGGCCCTAACACCCTGGGCTACAGCTAAGCCCATTTCCAAATGGACCCGTGTACAAATACATACCCACTTGACCACACAGCAGGTGTCATAGACACCTATTAGATGGGACCAGACATGAACAGGGTAAGACAGCTGGGTCTAGGTGCCTCAGGGACAGCAGGCCATCCTCATAGCTCTCCTGCTTGGCCCACCCACCCACACACCAACTGACGGTAGCACAAGCTTGGAGCCTGCAAGCTGTGGACAGTAGGCATCTAGCTGGGGCCAAGAGGACAGTCCTGATGGCGGTAAAGTGCAAGACGTGAGTCACCACATTTCAGAGCCTGATTCACCAGCAACACATATCACCAAAGGTGCTGGCCATGCCCTGTGTATATCAGAGACCCTCCTCCAAGCCCAGATCTGGGGAAGAATGGAAGACCAAGTTCACATCCTTGTAAGTGACAGAGAGAAGAGCTAGAGACAGAGATTCAACCAAGATCTGAGACCCCTGTACAACTGTTTATCCCTTCTGTACCAAGCAACCACCCAGCCCCATAGCTGGGCACATGGCCGTTCAGTGTCCCTCAGTCACAGGAGTAGAAATGGCCTCTCTCCATTGGGTATCCAACACCACCTTTGCCCTGGTGCTCTTCTGAACCCCGCTTTCCAGATAAGAAGACTAAGCCTCCGAGCCAGTAAATGACTGCCTAAGATCTGAGTCCAGGTCTGTGTCAGTCTAGAACCTGAGCTCCTTGAGTCCAGAAAACAACGTTTCTGAGAACCACAAGCCCACTAAGATGAGGCCAGCACAGTTCTAACAACTGTCTTGAGAGCTGAAGGGAGTTAGTGGGCACTCTGAGGGAACAGTGAGCTTTTCCTTTGGAATGAAAGTTCTTAGATCATCATTTACAATGTGAGGAAAGAGCTTCCTTGAAGGTAAAACTGACAAGGAAAACAGAACCAAGAGATGAAGACAGATTCCTAGTGGCATTGTTTGAGACCTGGTTTCAACCATGCCTGAATGCCACCCTCGCTGAGGTTTTCAGTCAATGGATTCTCTTTCTTTGCTTAGGCCATACACAGCTGGGAAACCCTGATGGCATAGTGGTTAAGAGCTAGAGCTGCTAACCAAAGACTGACAGTTGAAATCCACCAAGCTTGGGACAGTTTTACTCTGTTCCATAGGGTCATTATGAGTCAGAATTGACTCAGCTGAAGAGGGTTTGAGTTGTTTTGGTACATGGTTAAGTTTTCATCACTCACAACTGAAAGGGGCTCTCATGAAATGAGTTGTATTCCCCTCAAAATGTGTGTGATGATTTGGCTGTTCTGTGATGTTCCTTTATGTTGCAAACTCCACCACTGTGATGTTAATGAGGGAGGATGAGAGGCAGCTGAGTTGGAGGAGCAGGACTCAATGTGCAGGACTGTATTGTGTTTTGGGGCAGCCTTTTGGGACATAAGGAAGGGGAGGCAAACTGAGAGTCAGGGATATCATGCCATCAAGAAAGAAGCAGTGTTGGAAGCAGAGCATGTCCTTTGGAAAGGGTACCCGGGTCCCTATACCTCCAAATCTCCCTGGCCAGGGGAAGACTGATGACAAGGACCTTCCTCCAGAGTGAGCAGACAAAGCCTTCCCCTGGAGCTGACACCTTGAATTTGTACTTTTAGCCTACTGAACTGTGACAAAATAAATTTTCTCTCTTTAAAGCCATCCAATTGTGATAGTTCTGGTAAAGCAGCACTAGCTAACTTATGCAAGGACCTTGGCCACCAAAACCTAATGCACTTACCTAGAGGTAACTAAACAGGTTAGGGACAGAGTTGAGATCTCTGTGGGACACTGCCCATTTCCCTCTTCAAGGTGCAAAATGTAGAGGGCAAAGATGAAGGAGAAAAGAGAAGGGAGCAAAGGTGATGTAGCATATCACAGAACAGACATCTGGAATCTGGAAAGAGGGAGAAATGAATTTAGTATGGATAAGCCACAAGATGGGGTGGAATGGACTGACTCACCAGAATCAGACTTCATGAAAGTAGTGGCCAAGAGCTTATCTTACAGCATTGCACATTGGAATAGAGGATGAGTAGGGGCCAAGGCAAGGCACGGCAGGAGACTCAAAAGCCACTGTTGTCCACTGCACCATCATGCCTTAAAAATTTCCTATGTAACATTCCGCACCCAATTTCCAGCAACCCCCTCCTCTAGGAAACCCTCCAACCTGTCCCACCAGAAGCCTTCCTTCTCTGGATTCCTCACACCAACCTCTCTCTCTCTGGCCTTGCTCCTGACAACATGGGATTAGGGGTGCTCTGTCCAGACCCTTCTGCCCATGAATGGGGGTTCCTCCAAGACTGGACCCTGTATAGGGAACACCACGAGGTTTGCATGGTGAGATGGGAGCTGATGAATGCATGAAAGAAGAAGAAAGAAGGCTGAGAGAGGGGAGGGGATCGGAGTTCTGCAGGAATCACCCAGAAGCTGTGAGGTAGAGGGGCACTAGTCTTTGGATTCTGCCAAGGTGCCCACCACCACAAGCTCTGCGTGGTTACCTGAGGCGTTAGTAACAGGATAAATCATGTCAGGGTGGTGCAGATTGATGATGGGGATGATGGGGCCCAACCAGCTCTTAAAGCCCTAGGAATAGGTAGCTACCAGACAAGTCACTTCCTTCAAACCCTCCTCTTTGGGGAAGATCTGCAAACAATCAAGAATGGCCAATCCCCAGAAAGAGCCAGTAACATCTATCCTTTGTCACCTTCCATAGGTGGCCTGTGCAGTGAATGTTTGGCAGGAATCTGCCTGAGGGAGAAACTCCCAGCTTCCTTCTGCTCTATCCAAGGGAAGAAGGGTCCCTTAGGGTAGAGAGCGACCTGAAGGCATTCTCTAAGTACAAGGGTGTACCCAAGAGCAGAGGAAAAGGTAGCTGTCTAGCCATAGAGCTTGGCTTGGGTGATAGTTTTTCTCATCCTGAGTGTAGTTTCAGCAGAGGGAATAGGAGGCGCGGTCCCTGTAGGAAGGTCTGCAGGCAGCTCTGTGGTCCAGGGCTACAGCACAGAGGCTTGTTGTCACACTCGTTCTGGGTCCTGGCAGCCCACACTGATGCCTCTGGATCCTCCTCCCAGGAAAGAGAGCAGACCTGGGACCTTCTAGCCTCTTCCAAGAGCAGGCATGAACTCTGCCTGCCCATTACACAGCAGCTCCCCTCTACAGGGAACCTCCTGAGTGCTGAGTAGCTACAGGTGCATCTAGAACATCTTATCCCTGAACATACAGATTCACCCCTCCGTAGTGGCAAGAGCAGGTAGGGACTGGGCATTCAGGTGCGGAGATAACCAAGAAGAGGTTTCTATGATGATATCTCTATGTTCCTTAAGACACCCCGACAAAAAAAAAGACACCCCAGCAGCATGAGTCTGAGTTTCAAGGTGTTTCCTAGCCTTCTAGGGAAGTCCCAGTCACAGTGATGTTGAAGACATCCTGGGATACCCTGTCAACCCTGACATCTTGTCAAGAGTCCTAGGGACACCCTGTTCATGCCTAATACTGAGAACAGCCCTCAGGTTTTGAAGACATCCCAGGTGTACTCAACCCGCAGGCTGCTCCAGCCATTTTCACATGATGATCTGCTCCCTGTTCCCCCAAAAACCTGTGTTTGATGGAACCCATAAAGAGAGGGAGAGTGACTAGGCCAACATCACACAGCAAAAAGTGCTGATGAAAAGGGACAGTGATCCAGACAAGAGTGACCTCCTAGGCCAAGATATCAGAAGGTGAATCAGGACTGCAGTTGACCTGTGAGATTCCAGTGGCCACCAAGACCCTCTGAGGACATCCCAAATTGTGAAACCTCTAGAAAAAAATTCATGGCGAGATTAAGAATGTCCTCTAGTGAACTAATTTTGTTTAGATAAGCATTAGATTCTCAGGAAGCTCTCTACCAAACTGCTCTTCTCCTCTCTGAGGAAGGGAATGCTAGAGAGACATGCTTGTCCACAAGTGGTTCTGGAGAGGGGAAGGTCTACAGCTTATCCTTTTGGCCTTGACTGGCCAACAGACATGATGGTCATTCAGACCCACAATGTGTCCTCAATCACTGGGTCCTCAAACATTTATCAAGAGCCTACTGAATTGCATTTCTTGGGCTTGGCTCTGCCAATAAAGTTCTGCCTGCTAGTGTTGTAATCATGTGGGAGAGATGAATCATAAACAAATGACTGAATAGTCTCAAGTGTCAGCAAGGCCACAGAAGAGGTCAAGAAAGGCCTTTCAAATAGGGCCTCTTGGAACAAATTTTGGGAGTAGGGGGCAAGATGAGAAGAAGAAAGGGCCTCAGGAAGGAGTGGACTGGGGAGACTGCCTGCACTTCTCCTTTTGCCCATATGTTTGCCTATGGGTGGGGGGAGGGGGTGGAGAATCTGCAGCCCTCAGATGGGCAAATGTTGGCCGTAGGCTAACAGAAGAGGGCTCAGTGGGAGGGAAAGGGACGAGGACTGTGTCCGTGATGTGCCTACTATTCAGGGTAAGATGATGGGAAAATCAGAAAGCCTAGCTCTCTACAGCCAAGGGAGACAGAGGTGCACTCATGGGGGAAACACAGGCAGAAATACAACTCAAAGCAGGCTGGTATGGGGAGGAAAAAAATGAAAGGGCTGAGGGTTGGGGTGTTGAAGAGTGGACGCAGGGACATGAGGGAGGGAAGAGGGGCTCCCCCCGGCCTCCCTCAGTTCTCGGCCTTTGTGGGCCCACCCACTTCCCCCTAACTTAGACTGCCCTAGTTTTGACTCTCCACATTTGTATAAGTGTCACTGAAGAAGACATTGGACATGGGGGCAGATGTCATAGAAGGTGTAGGTCCAGGCCAGCAAGTGGTCCAGGAGCCAGGAGGCCCCAGTCAGCAACAGGAGCAGCCATGGAGAGAGTGTCCCAAGCCAGAGTCCCAGCCATGACAGGCTGAGCAGTGACATCGTGGAGTCAAGGAAGAAGGGAGCTAATGGTGAAGTCACAGGCAGAGGGGGAATGGGTCCAGAAAGAAGGGAGAAGGCAAGGGCTACAGGGTCAGGGGATGGCAAGAAGATAAACCATGGGGCCGGAGACAGGACAGAAGCCCAGGGAAGCAGAGGGGAGACAGAGAGTTAGAGATGGAGCAAGAGGAAGCTAGATCCGGGAATTCCTGCCCAAGAAGTCTCAGGGGCTTTGTTGGAGGTCCCAGTTACCTGTTAGTCACTATTCCTAAACCACTTTCCTCCTTGGAGCCACTCAGCCATGAGTAGCCCACCTCTCCCCAAGACCAGAACCTTCATGGCACAGCTGCCTCCAGCCTGGCATCTTCTGTCCTCAAAGGTTTGTCCTACACAACCTCCTCTTTCCTCTTCATGGCACTTCTTTACTCCTGTCCTAGACCTGAAACAGCTGGGAGGAGCTGGCCCCAGCCAGCTAATTTCCCCTAGTTCGGCTTCCTCCTTCCTACTGGGAAATTGCCCAAAATGGGGGTTTCTAAAGGAGAAGCCAAAGGACACAGTGCTGTCCAGCAATGCTGAAGAGCTGGCTCAGGTCACTCAGAGTGGGTACTGAATCCTGCAGAGCCAGCACTTTTACAAAACCGGGGGTAGGAATTGGAGAAGAGTAGCAAAGATCACTCTGAGCCACAAAGTCTACAGCCATGTGGCCAGGGTGTGAGAGGTAAAAAACTAAATTTGAAGGTTCAGGGCCAAAGAGCACAGAGCCAAGTTCTTTCCCCAGAACATCTGCTGGGCTCTTCTATGGATTGTGGGCCACCAGGGTGTCAGGCAGCCGTTTCTTGGAGAAGGAATAGGAGGCTCAAAGACAGGTAGCTGCTGGCCTTGACCGCTCAATCCTACTACAGTGCAGTCCTGACTGGAGCCAGCCTGGAAGGCAGCATCCTCAGTGAATTAAAACCAAAACCAATAATTCCACTGCTGTTGAGTAGCTTTCAACTCATAGCAAACCTGTAGGACACAGCAGAACTGCTCCATAGACTTTCCAAGGGGCACCTGGTGGATTCAAACTGCCAACCTTTTCTTTAGAAGCTGTAGCACTTGACAGGTAAACCACTGGGATTTTCTCCAGGACTAAATTCTGGAATAAAGGGCACAGGTGAGGACAGGGGATCTGGACGCTGGGCTGGGGAAGGAAGGGCAAGAAGACAGTTGTCTTGGTCGTTGTTTGGACTGTGAACTGTTCTGGCTCTTCTCTGAGCCTCAGTCTTCCCACCTGGGAAACGGGACATCAGTGGGGACCTTAGATGAGGCAGAGAAGAACTCCACAGGAAGGTGGGAAGGGTTAGGAGCTCCAAAAAAGGGAAAAGAAGAAAAGGGACTGGCACCTGGTACTCAAGCTTCTTCTGTGTCAGTACATATACTCTTTAAGTAGAGTGTATATGCTTTATATAAAGCATGCCTACTGTGTGGCAGCACTCCATGTAAAGCCTGCCTACTCTGTGCCAGGTACTCCACATCAAACCTGCCTGCTGTGTGCCTCTCCTGATCTTTTCCAGGATTTTTGCGTAGTGTGATAAAGAAGGAGTTCAAGGAGGAGTTCTCAGTAGAGCTACTCATTGGGAAAGTGGGCCAAAGAACACCTTTCTGAGAGTACTGGTGTGTTGTTGTTAAGTGCCATCAAGTCGTTTCTGACTCATAGCTGTCCTGTGTATGAAGGGATGAAACACTGTTGATCCTCTGCCATCTTTCTTCACAATCATTGTACTTAAGCTTGTTATTACAGCAGTTATATCAGTCCATCTCACTGAGAGGCTTTTTCTTATTTTAAGATTGTCTACTTTACCAAGCATACTGTCCTCCAGGAAATGATCCCTCTTTCAAACATGTCAAAATTATATAAGACAGAGTCTCACCATCCATGCTTCTAAGGAGTATTCTGCTGTATTTCTTCCAAGACAGATTTATTTGTTGTTTTGCCAGCCCATGGTATATTCAATAACCCCCAACACCACAATTCAAAGGTATCCATTCGTCTTCAGTCTTTCTTATTCATTATTTGGCTTTCCCATATACAGAAGGCAACTGAAAACACTATGACTTGGGTCAGGGGCAACTTAGTCCCCAAGGTGTCATCTTTGCTTTTCAACAATTGAAAGTAGTTTTTTGCAACAGACTGCCCAATGCAATGTGTCTATTTCTTCACTGCTGCTTCTGTGGGTCTTGGTTGTGAAAAGAAGTAAGATGAAATCCTTGACAATCTCCTTCTTTTTTCCATTTATCATGATGTTGCTTATTGGTCCAATTACGACAGTTCTTGTTTTCTTTATGTTGAGGTATATTCCATGCTGAAGGCTATAGTCTTTGATTTTCATCAGTAGGTGTTTCAAATCCTCTTCACTGTCAGCAAGCGAGGTAGAGTTTTCTGCATAATGCAGGTTGTTGATGAGTCTTCCTCCAGGCCTGAGTAGTCCAACTTCTCTGATCATTTGCTTAGCATACAGGTTGAACAGCATAGTGAAAGGCCACAACTCTGACACACACCTTTTTGACTATAAACCACCGAGTGTCTTCCTGTTCTCGTCAAACAACTGCCTCTTGATCTGTGTACAGATTCTTCATCATCACAATTAAGTGTTCTGGGATTCCTTTTCTTTGTAATTGCCATAGATTCAATTATGTTCCCCCAAAAATGTTTGTAACAATGTGGCTGAGCCATGATTCCAATTATTTTATGATTTTCCTGTGGTGCAAATCCTAATCTCTGCCTGTGCTTAATAGATTGCATTATGTTTAATAAGATTAGGGTGGGCCTGTAACACCTTATCTGAGGTCATTCCCTGCTTTGTTGTAAAGGGAGATTCTGCTGGGAGCCAGCCCCAACAACTTTGGGGGGCCCCACGGAGGGAGGGAGAGGCATCAGCGCAGAAATGAATTGAGAGAGACAGGAAAGAGTTTTGAAGAGAATGGCAGGCCCAGCAAAGGTCTGTCTTCCTTTATTATTTTTTATAGTCAGTGAGGTAGCTGTACTTTGACCACGTAGGTGACTGGCTAGGCAAGAAGCGGGTACCTCGTGGTACCTTCGTGTCAATCATTAGAGTCTTCTAAAAAATGGCCTGAGACTAGTGTCTCTTTTCATGTTAATTATTAGGATCTTCTAAATAATGGCTGGAGACAGTGGTTCTCCTCTCTTGTTGACTGTTAGGGTCTTCTCTGTTAGTTAGTAAAGAACAAACACTTTGTAATTCTTTTTCATGTTAGCCATTAGGGCCCTCTAAAGAATGGTCTGAGACAGGCATATTTGTGATTATAATTAACAGTTGGAACAAAACTAATCCTGGAACTTCTATTAACCTTACCTAAGCTTTGAGGTCAAAGGTGCAGGAAGAGAGAATAAACCCATCTTAAAAGTTATACTCTGACAGTCTCTATTTGTTCCTTCTCTGCTCTTCCTTATCTCTTCCTGTGGGGACAATAAGTGTCCACCATCCCTCACTCGAAGCTTCTCTTAAACTATTCTAAGAAGGGCATTTCTTTAGCATTTGTCTGTTTGCCAAAACCAAATATAATTAACTTGGGAGCCTAGCTGTTTTCCTGAAGCAAGAAGCAGAATATTCACTATCTAAGAGCCGAGAGAGAGGTGGGGGGGCGGGGGTGGAAGCCATCCCTGGGAAGCCTCTCAGAGCCTTCTTGCAATCTTGCTTATCTCATGTGAAAGAAGGGGAGAGAGCAGTTGGGAGAAGTCAGTGGGAGTTGGGCCGGCCTTGCTGCTTTCAAACTGGCCTTGTCAGAATTCATTCCTCTGAGTTCTTTTCCCTAGAAGTTCCTGGTCAGATATTCCCAATATAATTTCATAACCCGAGGGCATTGTAAAACCCCTCTTATAAGGCATCTTTCTTGGTCCTAGTGCCAGGGGATAACAGGGTATTTCTGAGGAAGATTTAATCAGGGGCAGTAGGCTAAAAAACTTGTCACGGGTGAGATGTCTCCGCCTGTCATTTACAGAAGTTTGTGACTTTGTCTACAGGGGCTTTTGTGGATGGCAGGCCTCAACAAGATTCCCTGGAGTGTGGCTTGCACCATCTTTTATCCTACAAGAGACAAAAGGAAAGGGAAGCAAGCAGAGAATTGGGGACCTCACACCATCAAGAAAGCATCATCAAGAGCAGAGCACATCCTTTGGATCTGAGGCTCCTGCAACAAGATACTCTCAGAACAAGGAAAGACTGATGTAACATTAAGGACTTTCCTCCAGAGACAACACAGAGAGAGTGTATTCCCTGAAGCCAGCACCCTGAGTGCAGATTTCTAGGCTACTAGACTCTGTGAAAATAAAGTTTTCTTTGATAAAGCCATCCACTCTTTGTATTTCTGTTCAAGCAGTGCCAGATGACTAAGACAGTATGTTATTCATAACTTGTTATGATCCATATAGTCAAATTCCTTTGCACAGACAATAAAACACAGGTAAACAGCTTTATGGTATTCTCTGCTTTCAGTCAAGATTCGTGTGACATCAGCAATGACATCCCTCATTAAACGTCCACTTCTGAATCCCACTTAAATTGTTGTCGGTTCACTATGCATGTATCACTGCAACCACTTTTGAATGACCTTCAGCAAAATTTTACTTGTGTGTGATATTAATGATATTGTTTGATAATTTCCTCATTCTGTTGAAGCACTTGTCTTTGAAATGGACTCATATACGGATCTCTTCCACGAGGTTGGTCCAGTAACTGTCTTCCAAATTTCTTGGCATAGCCAAGTTAGCACTTTTAGTGCTGCATCGGTTTGCTGAAATGTCGTAATTGATACTCCATCAATTACTGAAGCCTTGTTTTCCAGTATAGTTGGTTCTTGATTATAGGTTACTTCCCTAAATAATTGAATGGTAACCAGTTCTTTTTTGGGTCAGTGACTCTATGCATTCCTTCCATCTTCTTCTCATGCTTTCTGCTTTATTTCTCTGCAGAATCCTTCAGTATCGCAACTTGAGGCTTGAACTTTTTTCTTCAGTTCTTTCAGCTTGAGAATTGTCGAGGGTGTTCTTTCCCTTTGATGTTCTATATTCATGTCTTTGAAAGTGTCATTATAATACTTTACTTTGTGCTCTCAAGTTGTCTTTTGAAATCTCGTGTTCAGCTCTTTCACTGCCTCATTTTTTTTGTTTGCTTTAGCTCCTCTGTGTTGAAGAGCAAGTTTCATAGTCTCTTCTGACATCCATTTTGATCTTTGCTTTCTTTCCTGTCTTTTTAATAATCTCTTGCTTTCTTCACATATGATGTCTTTGATGTCATCCCACAACTTGTCTAGTCTTTGGTCATTAGAGTTTAATGAGTCAAATCCATTTCTTGAGATACTCTCTAAATTCACATGGAAAATAATCAAAGTGGCATTTTGGATCTCAGAGATTGCTTTCTAATTTAATTCAGCTTCAACTTGAACTCGAATACAAGCAATTTATAACCTATTCCATAATAGGTCTCTGGCCCTGTTTTGCCTGACGACATTGAGCTTTTCTCTTGTCTCTTTCCACAGAGGTACTCAGTTTGATTCCTGTATCTACTCTGGCCTCTACGGTTGCCATGAGTCAGATCCGACTTGACGGCATGGGTTTGTGTTCCATCTGGTGAGGTTTTTATGTATAGTTGACATTTACCTTGGCGAAAAAAAGGTATTTACAATGAAAAATTCTTTGGCCTTATTCTGTTATGCAATCTCTGACAGCATTTCTATCTCCAAGGGTATATTTTCAACAACCATTCCTTCTTCTTTGTTTTCAACTTGCACATTCCAATTTCCAGTAATTATCAATACATCTTGATTGCATGTTCGATCAATTTCAGAATGCAGATGTTAGTAAAAGTTATCAATTTCCTCATTGTTAGCAATATTAAACCCCCCAAAAGAAGAAACCAAACCCACTACCATAAAGTCAGTTCTGACTCATAGCAACCCTATAGACAGAGTAGAATTGTCCCTATTGAGTTTCCAAGGAGCGCCTGGCAGATTTCCGCCAACTTTCTGATTAGTAATTGTGTCACTTAACCACTAAGTCACCAGGGTTTTCTGGCAATAGTAGTTGATGCATAAATGTGAATAATAGCCATATCAACTGGTCTTCCTTGTAGGCACATGAATATTATCCCATCACTGAAAGCACTGTACTTCACAATAGATCTTGAAATGTTCTTTTTGACCAAAAAATGCAACGTTACTCCTCTCCAGTTTATCATTCACAGCTTAGCAGACCTTGCATTGCACTACTGAAAACGGTCAACACCAGTTCATTTCAGCTCACTACTGCCTGGAATACATTTACACATTCTATTTCATTTGTTAAAAATAAATTTTATTGTGATTTAAGAACAATTTCATAATCTATACAATTTTGCCATGTAACACGTGGAAATTTCACCACTATTCTATTCTAGCTGCTTCCCCCACCCCCCAAGCCCTCAAACCCTGGGACACACATCTCTCTTTCATCTGGAACTTCCTGTGATCTTTTGACCAAGATCTGATCCCCCACACCCATATCATCTCAGCTCCAGCAATGAGCCTCTAGGACAGCCCCGTGTACACATTTAAGTCCAAAAGTTTCTCCATTGCCAGCCTCACTCCACATTTTGTAGAGTCCAGTTCAGTCTTTGCTGGAGAGCTGGCCCTGGTGCTATGTATGGTTTGGTTTTAGAGAGCCTGGGAACCAAGCTCACAGGGGTCCCTCCAGTCTGATGGATCATCAAGTATGGTCTTTTGGTAGAGTTCCAGCTCTGCCTTCTAATCCTTCTCAGGCTATGTCCAGGGTTCCATACTGTGTACTCCATCTGGGCAATCACTGACGGTGTCTGGCCATCATCTAGTTATTCTGGTTCTGTGGTAAAGCAGACTCTGGCTCATATGACCCCTTCCATCTGATGGGCTTGTATTTTCCTTCTGTCCTCGGTGTCCACCGTTTACCTCTGGCCAGGTGGATTGTGACCAATTGATGTGACTTAGATGGCAGCTTGATAGCTTTTAAGTCCCCAGACACCCCTCACTCAGGTGGTATGCTGAGCATTTTCTTAAGAGAAAAAGGGGAGAAGCTTTGTATATCAATTAGTCTGGATGTACCCTGCAAGCATGATCCACTGGCCCCAGACCTTGTCACTCTATTCTTCTAGAGAGGTGGGTCACGTTTAGGGAACAGTGTAGTTTTGAAGTTGAGCAGTTGTGGGTACCTCTTTTGTAGTACATGTTGTCACATCCTACACCCAAACCGAATCCTAACCACTATCTAACTTGCAGAATTCCCTCTCCCTCTGTCCTTACCTTCACAATAATCAAACATTGATTTCTTCTGTGTTTAAATAATTTGTTGTGTCCTTATAATAACGGTCTCATACAATAGTGGTCCTTCTACATCTAGCTAATTGCACTCAGCATAATGTCCTCCAAATGATCCCATGTTATTCCATTAATTTTTTATGATTTCCAATTTTCCTAGATTCGTGTATCGTTTATTCCACTTTTCTGTTATTTATGGATGTTTTCAGCTCTTTCTTCTCATTTTGAGTCATGCCATGTCAGAAAATGAAGGTCCATAAAGCTTGATTCCATCCATGCCATTAAGGGTGACTCTGCTTCTTGCAGGCACCTCTTCCCCTTTCTTATTGTGAATATTTTCCAACCTGAGGCTCAGCTTCTGGCACTATATCAGACAATGTTCTACTGCTTTCATAAGGTATTCACTGGCTCTGTCTCTCTGCTCTGTCTTAATCTGGAATCTCAGCTGAAATCTGGCCACCATTGGTGGCCCTGCTTTTATTTGAGACTGCTGGCATAGCTTTCAGCATAGCAGCAACATGAAAGCCACCACAGTACGGCAAACCAACAGATGTGTGGGTGCAAATGGCATAGCCACTACAAAAAATGCAGTTCCTCAAAATGTTAAATGTAGAATTACTGTATGTAAGGAGGTAGTGCCAAGATGGAAGACTGCTCAGATGTTTCTGTAGTGCCTCTTACAACAAAGACTCAAGAAAAAAACAAAAGTACCGGTTATATATGACTTTCTAGGAGACCTGAACATCAAAGACAAAGTTGAGCATTTAGATTGAGTGGCAAGATGCTTCAAAAACAGCAAGAAGTTGCCAGACCTGACTTTGTGGGAATCGACACCCTGCTGGCAGATCCACTGTGTGAGGGCAATAAGTCAGACAATGGTGTTCAGCATATATTTTCCATACCAGGACAGAATATGTGATAAAGAGTCCACCTACCACTCCAGAATCAGAGAAAAGTGGCACTTGATCAGCACCAGATAAGTAAGTTGAGTCTAGCCTACTGCATGGATCAAAAACACTTCTTTGGGACAAATGGTCAACATCATTCTTGATGGAGGGAGGCTAAAAATATACCTCTTGAGAACAGGAACAAGGTGAGGATGCCCTTTATCACCGCTCCTACTAACATTGTGCTGGAAGTCCCAGTGGGAACAAGAAGTCAAGGAAAAGAAACAAAGTGCATCCAAATTGTAAAGAAGTTAAACTATCTCTATTTGCAAATGACTTGATACTGTACATACAAAACTCAAATTACCAGGAAACTACTAGACCTAAGATAAAGATTCAGCAGAGTAGGAAGATACAAGCTGTTGTTGTTAAGTGCTGTTGAGTTGGTTCCAACTCATGGTGACCACAAGTTCAACAGAACAAAACACTGCCTGATTCCTTGCCATGCCTGTCATCATTGCTATGCTTGAACATGTTTTTGCAGTCACTGTGTCAATTCATAACATTGACTGTCGGGAGGATGAGACATGTATGGGGCAGAGAGGAGTAGCGTACTGTCACTGGGCAGGGAGAGCAGTGGAAGCTGCATATAGGTGGGCATGCAAATTTATATGGGAATCTATGTTTTCACTCAGTCATAATAAAGAAAAAAGAAGGACATGGGAAGCCTCACACTACTTAATCTTAGAACTTCTTACGAGCCATGGTAATCAAAACAGCCTAGTACTGATACAATAACAGACACATACTCCAGTGGAACAGAGAACCAAGATGTAAATCCATCTACCTACGGAAAGCTGAAATCATTGACAAAATACCAAAGTCTACTGAATGGGGAAGACAGTTACTTCAACAAACGGTGTTAACAAAATTGGAGATCTATTGAAACAAGATCCATACCTCATACTATATACAAAACTAACTTGAAATGGAAAATGAAAGACCTAAATATAAAACCTAAAAAAATAAATATTATAGAGGAAAATTTAGGGACACCACTGTAGTATCCACTGCTATCAGGTCAATTCTGACTCATAGCGACCATATAGACAGATTATAATTGATTGAGGTTTCCAAGAAGGAGCCAGTGGATTTGAGCTGCTGACATTTTGGGTTACCAGCTCAGCTTTTAACTACCACGCCACCAGGGCTCTGGAGACCATGCTAAATGTCCTAATATATGGCATACTGAGGAGGAAAAATTCTAGAAGGCAGGTGGGAAACAGGAATGTTCTTGATGGAAAGCTGTCTTTGGAATAGGGTCTGGGTGATGATTTTCCTTCTGATGCTTTCCTCTTGATGCTTTGTCCCCTCTGGGGTCAATTAACAGTCACAGCTGGCCCTTGTGGGCAGCTGGAGCTGGCCAAATTTGGCTTGATCTAGTTTAATGAGCAAATAATCTGAGAAGCTGGATTACACAAAGAAGAACGAGGCACCAGGATTAGAGGACAACTCATTAACAACCTGCATTACTCAGATGACAATCACCTTACTTGCTGGAAATAAGAAGATTTGAGACACTTAGTGATGAAGATCAAGGGCCACAGCCTTCAATATGGATTGCACCTCAACAAAAATCAGGAAGACAAAAATCCTCACAACTGCACCAGTAAGCAACATTGTCACGAATGGAGAAAAGATTGAGGTTGTCATGGATTTCATTTTTCATGGGTCCACAATCAATGCCCATGGAAGCAGCAGTCAAGAAATCAAAACACACATTGCATTGGGGAAATCTGCTGCAAAAGACATCTTTAAAGTGATGAAAAGTAAAAATGTTACCTTGAAGACTAAAACGTGCCTGACCCAAGCCATGGTATTTTCAATCACATCAAATGCATGTGAAAGCTGGACAATGAACAAAAAAGACAGAAGAAGAAATGATGCCTTTGAATTGCGGTGATGGAGAAGAATGTTGAATGTACCACGGACTGTCAAAAGAACAAACAGATCTGTTGTGGAAGAAGTACAACCAGAGTGGTCCTTGGAAGCAAAGATGGCAAGACTGCATCTTATATACTTTAGACATGTTGTTAGAAGAGATCAGTCCCTGGAGACGGACATCATGCTTGGCAGAGTGGAGGATCAGCAAAAAAGGGGAAGACCCTTGATGAGATGGGTTGACACAGTGGCTGCAATAGTGGGCTTAAGCATAAAAACAATTGCAGATGTGGCACAGGACCGGGCAGTGTTTTGTTCCATTGTTCATAGGGTCACTATGAGTTGAAACCAACTCAACAGCACCTAATAACAACAACAGCAGTTTAATGACTAATGGGAATTTACTGGCATTTGTAGGGTCAGGTTACAGTACAGCCATGGATATATACCACCAGAATATAGAGACTATCTCAAGAATATATTTGAAGCACTGGATACTTATGATCAAAGACCAGATGAGTTGTGAGATGACATTAAGGATATCATACATGAAAAAAATTAAAAAGACAGGGAAGAAATAAAAAAACAAAACAAGTATCAGAAGACACTGAAAGTTGCTCTTGAACAATGAATAGCAAAAGAAGAAATGATTAAATTAAAGAGCTGAACAAAAGATTTCTAAAGATGGACCAAGAAGACAAAGTATTATAATGACAGGTACAAAGACTTGGAGATAGAAAACTAAAAGGACAGAACATGTTCAACATTTCTGAATCTGAAAGAACTGAAGGAAAAAAAATTCAAGCCATATTAAGCTGAAAGAACAGAAGAAAAATTAATGCCTCAAACTATAATATTGAAAGATAGTACCAGGAAAATATTCAGTGACTCAGGATATATCACAAAAAGATGAAAGGTATACACTAAGTCATTGCACCAGAAAGAACTGGTCAACTTTCAACCATTTCAGGAGGTAGCATACCATCAAGAACCAATGGGACTAAGGGAAGTGGTCCAAGCTGTACTTAAGCCATTGGCAAGAAACAAGGCTCCAGGAATTGATGGAATTCCAACTGAGATGTTTCAAAAAATAGGTGCAGCACTGGAAGCACTCACTGGTTATTTTAATGATCTAGTGCTGCTCTAACAGAAATACCAAGAGTGGATGGCTTTAGCAAGAAAAGATTTATTCTTACACAGTCCAGTAAGTTACAAGTCCAATTTCAGGATGTTCACTCCAGAGGAAGACTTTCCCTCTGTTGGATCTGGAGGAAAGACCTTATGTTGCATCAGTCTTTGGTCAGGGAGCATCTTGGTGCAGGAACCTCAGGTCTGAAGGGCTTGCTATTCTCCCAGTGTGGCTTTCTTGGTAGCATAAAGTCCCTATTCTCTGCTTGCTTCTCTCTCTTTTTATCTCCCCCTTAGGATGAAAAGGTAAAAGGTGGTGCAAGCCACACTACAGGGAAACTCCTTTAGCAAGGATGTTGCTGTCCTACCCTAATCCTGTTTCAACATAACCATCCTATCTATTAGCCACTGGCAGAGATTAGAATGTACAGCATAAGAAAATCACAGAATATTGGGAACAATGGCCCAGCCGAATGGCTGCACACATTTTTTAGGGGGAAACAGTTCACTCCATGACACTGGTCTATGCCAAGAAATTTGGTAGACAGCTATATAGCTAACCCACTGGAAAAGATACAAATTTGTACTCATTAAACAGAAAAGTGATTCAACAGAATACAGACATTATTGAACAATATCATTAATATTACACCCAAGTAAAATACTGCTGAAGATTATTTAAAAGCAGTTGCAGCAATACACTGACAGGGAACTGTCAGAAATTCCATCCAGATACAGAAGAAGATATCAAACAAAGGATATCACTGCTGATATCTGAGGGAATACAGAAAACCAAAAAATATGTTTACTTCTGATTTACTGACTGTGCAAAGGCATTTGACTGTGTGAATCATAACACATTATGGATAACATTGTGAATAATGAGAATTCCAGAACACTTAATTGTGCTCATTAGGCAACTGTACTTAGACCAAGAAGCAGTTCTTTGAACAGAACAAGGTGCTACTGTGTGGTTTAAAGTTAGAAGATGTATGCGTCAGGTACGTATCCTTTCACCACACTTACTCAATCTGTATGCCAAGCAAATAATCCAGGAAACTGGGCTATACAAAAAAGAACATAACATCAGGATTAGAAGAAGACTCACTAACGATCTACTTTATAGAGGTGAAGCAACCTTGCTCACTGAAAATGAAGAGGACTTGGAGTCCTTACTGATGAAGATCAAAGACTATAGCCTTCAGTACGGATTACACCTCAACATCAGGAAGACAAAAATCCTCACAACTGAAACAATAGCATGATAAATGGAGAAAAGTTTTGCAGTTGTCAAATATTTCACTTTACTTGGATCTACAGTCAATGCCCATGGAAACAGCAGTCAAGAAATTAAAGGACATGTTGCTTTGGGCAAATGTACTGCAAAAGGCTTCTTTAAAGTACTAAAATGTGGAGATGCCACTTTAATAACCAAGGTGCACATGACTCAAGCCATGGTGTTTTCAGTCAACTCATATGCTGGACAACAACAAGGGAGACCAAACAACTGATGCCTTCAAATTGTAGTGTTTGTGAAGAATATTGAAGAAGCCATGAACCGTCAGAAGAACGAACTAGTTTTCTTTGGAGAAATACAGCCAGAATACTCATGAGAGGCAAGAATGGCAAGGCTTCATCTCACCTATTTGGAACATATTACCAGGAGGAACCAGTCCCTAGAGAAGAACATCATGTCTGGTAAAGTTGGAGGTCACTGGAAAAGAGGAAGACCCTCAACAAAACGGACTGACACAGTGGCTACAACAAGAGACTCAAGCCTAGCAACACTTTTGAGATGATGAAGCAGCGTCAGCCAGTGATTCATGCTGTTGCACACATAGTTGGTATGAGTTGGAGAGACAGTATAGCACCTAAAATAAAATAAACAAACACAAACACAAACACACATGGGAACATGTTTCTTAGATCAATCATATACACAAAATTACATGGGGAACACTTAGTCAAAAACAAAGATGAAAAGACAGGAAAGGACAGGAAACCTGGACCAATGGACATTGGGGGAAGAGGGTGAAAGGGAAAATAGAATACTAACACAATGCAGGAATTACAACCAAAGTCACAAAACAATTTGTGTGTAAATTTTTGAATAATAAATTAATTTGCTCTGCAAAATTTCTCCTGAAGCACACTAAAAAATTTGAAATTCTGAGCCCCATCTCCACTACTCGTATACCTGAGACAAGTCACTTACTTCTGAATCTCAATTGTTCCTCAGTAAAATGGAAATAATAATGTCTATTTCCCAAGGATAAAAACACTGTGGCTAGTAAGGACTCAACATAGATTTGTTTATGAAGACAGCTGAAGGTTATGATACTGTCCTTAAACCTGGACTAGCTGGACAGCTTGGGTCCTGAAACTCTAATATTCCATGGTTTTGAGTGCTTTCCTCAACAGAATTTCTCCTCTGGTGTTTGTGATTGTCCAGGGCTGTCCACGTCTTACAGAAGGGTGCTCAGATCCAGACTGAATTTGACTAGTTCTCAGTCATAGGAAGTATCTCAAGATTTTCAGAGTCCCCTATTTCCTGCACCTGCCAGAGCCAGGTTTAATCCATATCTCTTCTATTTTGGGCATTCCTAATCACACCTATATGTGGGGTTGATAAGATGTTCTAAGTAGCTCCTACCCCTGTCCCTGTAACCTATTGTCATGGCTTTCTTTTCATGGGTTCTCATAGAAACTAGTAAGTAGATGGCACTAACGTGTTGATTTGGGGAAACATGAGTGTCTTGGAGCCAGGATGTGTTCAGTGGCTTACAGATGGATCAACACCAACACTTGGATCTGACTTGAGTATGAACCTGTGTGTTGGGTATGACCTCTTGTTTCTTAATTTTCTTGTGTCACCTCTAATCTACAGTATGTAATTGGGGATGGGATGGTGGTAGGGGCCCTTTCCCCATTCTTCCCTGCCGAGGGCCCCCTGAAGTAGTTGATCACAGTTCATCCATGGTCTCCATGGCACTTATATGACACTCTTCCACAAATGATCCAGCTTCCCTCCTCCAAGTATTCTTGCACTGACAGTAGGCCTTCGATAGATGACCTCTGTAGAGCCTTCTGATTCTCCCTAGCTCCACTATCACTATACTATTTGTTCCCAGAAAAAAATGACACAGACCTCTGAACATCAGTTTCCTCATCTTCAAGCCAATGTTACAAGTGACTAATCTATCAAAGTGGTTATGATGATTGAATGGATTAAAGTGAACACAGTATATGACTCTCATTCAAGAAAGTTACATGTACCATTGGCCACCAGGCTACAGAGTTTGGACTCTCCCACTGAGCTCCATACAGTCAGCATCTGTAGAGTCAATACCATGAGCTCATGGCAGTTCTAGGCCCTGGAACACAGAGATAAATCACATTCAGCCCCAGGTCCATGATACAGCAGCCACAGCCTGAAGCGAATGGCCATGATAGAGATATCTGCTCAGTACAATGGAAAATGTGGAGGAGTAGATGTTTTTCTCTGGATTTTAAAGGATAAATAGAAAGTTCTCTTGGCTGTGACAAAGGAAAGGACATTCCAGGCAGAAAGGCTCAAGTGATCAAAGTATGTTGTTGTCGTCACTGTCATTGTTAGATGCCACTGAGTCACTTCCAACTTGTAGCAACCCCATGAACAACAGAATGAAACACCACCTGGTCCTGTTTCATGTCCACAATCATTTTTATGCTTAATCCCATTGTTACATCCACTGTGTCAATCCATCTCCTTGAGGAGGGGACTATTTCCCAATCTTCGACTTAACAGTGACACCACCAGAATTCCTAGTCAAATAATAGAGTAGGTTTATTTGCGATTACTTATGGATAGGTTAGAGGGAGGGGAAAGGAACCTGTGTTGCTTAGAGGGTGAAAAAATTTCTTCTTGCCTTAGAGTCTATTCTGACTCACAGTGAAGCTATAGGACAGAGTAGAACTTTCCCATTTGGTTTCCAAGCCCATAAAAGTTTAGGAAAGTCAACTGCCACATCTTTCTCCCTTGGAAAGGCCAGCGAGTCAGACCACCAACCTTTTGGTTAGCAGCCAACTGCTAAACCACTGTGTCACCAGAGTTCCTTAAAATAAACAGTAAAGCAAAATAATAATAATAATAATAATGCAAATTACGAAAAGGGAAAAGAGAAATAAAACTAAATAAAAACAAATTTCAAAAAATGAGAAAAAGCTGGGAAACGCATTTCTGATTCTCACTCAGGTTTGCTTAGCTCTGATCTTTATGTAAGCAGAATCATCAGGCCTATCTTCTAAGAAGCATGTTCTGACCTTAAATCTTTCAGTTAGTAGTCTAGTGCAAACCAGTTTTGCCACCAAAGGACCTCTTAGTTACATGGAAATCCAACTAAAACAGAAATCAGACACCATAGACTGCGCACTGAAAATGAAACCCACCTTCCGACTGCAAAACTGGAATCTCCAAGGGCAGCACCAAGGACCCTCTCCAAGTTTGGTTACTGTTTTATAAATATTCTCTCTTCTAGGTATACAATAGAATTGTCTTGACAAGTTCCATAAACATCCTGTTAGGCTTCTTTCTACTGAAATCGAGTTATTGATTAATTTAATTTAAAAGTAAATTCCTGTAATTGCATTTACAATTCATGAGAACTCCTTCATGATGGCTAATACTTCGTTTTAATAACTTTCTCATCTATGGCTACACTATTGTCTGAAGTCTCTCTGGAGAATAAAGTCATTAACATCAAATCATTTCTGACTCATAAGAACCCTATGTGACAGAGCAGAACTGCCCAGAGTTTCCAGGGAGTGTCTGGTGGATTCACACTGCTGACCTTTGGTTAGCAGCCATAGTTTTTAACCACTGTGCCACCAGGATTTCCCTTTGGAGAATAGGAGTGAGCAAATTCTTCCATTATGTGTGTAACTTATGGGTCAGTTTTATTTCACCTGGCTCTTTATCTTTCAGGCCATTAGGTAAAAGTTGGGTGAATACGGACTGCTTTATTCACGAGCGGAGGTCTGCAAGTGGTGAAAACGTTTTGTGCTTGACTACCAACCTAAAAGTCGGCTCTTTGAACGCAGTAGCATCTTGGAGTAAAGACATAACGATCTGCTTCCATAAAAATGACTGCCAAGGAAACCCTATGAACAATTCTACTCTGTAATGCCTAGGGTCACCATGAGCCCAAAACAAATGTGTGGATTTCTGTTTGTTTAGTTATTTATGAATGGCCGTCATGACTGGTGTTGTTTCTGTTCCAATGGGTCCCATTTGAGAGGTCTTCCTTGACCTTTCTGTGGCCCTGCCGACACTGGAGAGTGTTCACACATTTGTTTATTATTCATCTCTCCCACATGATTGCAGCACCGGTGGGCAGAACTTTATCGGCAGTGCCCAGTCCAAGAAATAGCATTCAGTGAAATTAATTGAGATGCAGACAGTGCATAAACAATGAAGGAAAATATCTCTGAGGTGACATTTCAGATAAGCCCTGAGTAATGAAACTCAGGCATGAAACATCTGGGAGAAGATCTTCCCAAGCACAGTGAATAGCACCTGCAAACAGAACTGAGGCCAAGAAGGTAGAGTACAGTGAAGCAGGGGAGATCAGCTGGAGAGGTTTGAAGGCTTCACGATGGGTCAACACAGCAGAATTTCTTCCTCTATAAAAAGAGATCAACATTTGCAGCAGGGTCTTATTTTGGCACATTAACTGAGTTTTCTCTGATGTCCCCACCCCTTGCACCTCGAGGTACTCATCTCAGAAACACATGCTCCTATATGTACCCCAGGAGGAAGACCTTATACAAGGAGCAACGAAGCTCAAACTCTTCCCTTTGAGTTGCTTTCACACTTCTAAAGTCCCATAATGCAGATAGTCACAGAAGGCAGCACACTGTGATTTGCAAGAACCAGGCTTTTGGAAAGGGCTAAAAAGAAACCACTGCCAGGAAACGGATTCCAATTTATAGTGACCACACAGGTTGTCTGGGACTGTGACTTTCTGGCAGCTAATCACTTTAACTACTGCACTAAAAAGACTATGTTCACTCAGCAGTGACTTCACTAAGCATAGCTCAGAGTTCTTCACATTCAGTCCTTGGGGATCACCTGAAATAGGTACTACTATGATCCCCACTATACAAATGAGGAAACTGAGGCAGACAGAGGGAAATTCGCTTCCCCAAAATCACACAGCAGAGCTGAGACTGGACTCCAAGCAATCTGGCCCCACAACCCGTGCTTTTGGGGTCAGTTTTTGTTTCCAGTGATTCAGCTTCGACTATCAAGCTACCCGGCTCCTGCTTCCCCAGACTGAACCACTCACTACTAACCCTGCCAGTTTATAATGAGAAAGCGAGAGGAACCTGGAGGTGAGGGATGGGATGAGCCTCCTGTTGACTTTCCCCTGAGATCACTGGGCACCCAAGCAGTCAGTCTCTATCTTGGCCAGGATGCCTGGGCACTAGGGGACCAGTGGAGGAAGGGGCTTCTGAAGACAAGGAAAGTGGAGCACCCAAGACTGACTGGAATGGGCTGACATGGGGGGGGTCACTGGCAACAGCAGGGAATGAACTAACAGTCCTAGACAGGCTCCTGTGTGGGGGCTACATAAACCACACCCCCCTTGTGTGCTGGGCTGACCAGAAGCCTTTATCCTGGGGCACTCAGGCATCCCAGTGGAAGGGATCTGCCACTAGGACCTCACTCCCTGACTCAGGGCTTCAATCTCATCCATTAATTCTATCCTCAACTTTGGTCCCTCTCCTGCTGTAACACTCCCCATGGCTCTCTATTGCCCTGGCACTGGGAGAACCCAAGGGCAACATCAGTGCCTTGGGCTCAGGAAGTCTGGCCCTGCCTCACCCAGGCACTACACCTTCAGGTCATCTCTATCCCCAAGCACCTCTGCTGATTCCTGGGGAAGCTCAGGCAGAAGTTACAGCAGAGTTTTATTCCTTGAAGTCAGCTAAAGAAGGTGGGTGAGTTGCGGTGGGTCTAAGGGGTGGGGAATTACTGATTGTCCACATCCAGCAGCTCCACTTGAAGCCACAGCCCACCCTCAGCCCGCAGGATCAGCTCTGGCTTCCTCCGTGGCTCGGTGTCTTCTGGTAGTATTCGAAAGCGTAGCAGCGTGAGCGCCAGGACAACCTTCATCTCAGCCATGGCAAACGTCTGCCCTATACAGTTCCTGCAGACCAGTGGGATGTGACTTAGCCCAGGACTCCATCAGGACCTCACTGTGCCTGGAACCCTACCCAGGACCCTCACCCCTGCCTGGATCATCCTTAACGATAAAGAGGGGGCTGGCCAGACCACCCTGAAGGCTTCTATGTCCCCTGAGCTTAGCCCAGACCCCAACTGCCCACTCGCAAAAGTAGATGAGGCCAGAGAACTGAGCCTCCTAGGACCCTTCCTTGAACCTTGTCTTCTTTCTCAGAACTTTGTCCAAACATCCACGGGAGGGAAAAGGAGAGGGTGGGAACTTGGACTACCTGAAGCCCTCCACACACAATCAGGCCTCGACAAAGCCATAGAAGACCCACAGCCCCCAACCTCTTCAGCTTTTTCTCAGTTGCCTGTAGGCCTCACCTGGGACCTGCAGAGAAGGGAATAAAAGCCAGAGGGGACCTCTTCTCAGTATTTTCTACATTGAAGCGGAAGGGATCATAGACCTGGGGATAAAGAGACAGGGCTGCTGGGTGACATCTCTCAAGTAGATGCAAGTATAGAGCCAGATGGGATCTCTGACTCCCTGCTAAGGGCCCCTCCCCTTCTGAAGGGTCCTGCAGTGCGTGAGGATGGGAGAGCAAGAGGCAAACCTCAGGATTTGGCCACACAGAGGGGTTGTGATGGGTTCCAAAGATGCTGATGAGGCAGATGACACCTGTGGGAGGAGAGGACAGTCAGGACAAGATCCCGTTATCTGATGGGCTCCCCTCCCTACCCAGGATTTTCTCCTTGCCAGTGTGGGCACCTTTGGGGATGACACGGCCATCTGGAAATACCACATCCTGGGTACAGCAGCGTGAGATGGCAGTGACTGAGGGGTACATCCGCAGGCTCTCCTTGATGCACATGGTCAAGAATGGCAGCTGGGCCAAGTCGTCCCTAAGGAATGCCCCCCAAAATTAACCCGAGAGCCAAGACTCCCCCAGTCCCCTGCTATGTGGTGATAGTCTTTTTACCATCTCTCTCTGACCTTCACTCCTTGTAACAAAACTGATTTCAGATTGATCAAAGATTAAGCATTAGATGACTAGATAAACAAAATACAGTACATACACAAAATGATGTACAACTCAGCCATAAAGAGAAATTAGGTCTTGATGTATGCCACTGCATAGGTGAATTTTTTAAATATGCTTAGTAAAATAAAAACCCAATCCACTGCTGTCAAGTCAGCTCCGACTCATAGTGATGCTAGAGGTCAGAGTAGAATTTCCCCGTAGAGTTTCTAAGGCACACCTGGTGGACTTGAACTTTGGTTAACAGATGAAAAACTTAACCCATTACACCACCAGGGTTTCCTAGCAAAATAAGTCAGTCACAAAAAGACAAATACTGTATGGTGTCAATTATGAGAACAAGCAAATACATGTAAATCAAAGATTACTAGTGCTCACCAGAGGTTGGACAGTGGAATATAGGAGAGGATTTTTGCTTAGGTGGCCTTGAAATTGTGTTAGTAGTGGTGAAATTATTTGGAAAAAGATAGCAAGCATGGTCATGCCACTTGAAGAATGTAATTAATGTTACTGAATTGTACATGTGGAAACTGTTGAGATAGTGCACATTTTATTATATATATTTTCATCACAGTAAAATTTAAAGGAAAAAAAGACCGAGCATTAGAAAAGGAACATATCACATAACTACTAGAGGAAATTTAACTGAATGTTTTTGGCTGACTTTTTGAGGAAACCACAACACCCAAAAGTGATTCTTGAAAAGGGTGATAAATTTGCAGAAAAGTAAAATATTATTTATGGTAAGAAAGACAAATCAAAAAACAAATGAATAAGAAACAACATAAACATATCCAAACTCTGACTTTTCATTGTACTAGAGATACTAGCTGATGGTACAAGACGAGAGAAATAGAGTGTGGTTATTTGACACATGGGGAAAATATATCCATACTGGCAATTAGTGGTGTTATACTTGGAAAGCAGGAAATAGTCAGCTGGAAAACTTTTATAGAAAGTGAGGATTCAGTAACCAGTTCCAGTTGTCATTAAGTCATTTCTCACTCCTAGAGACTTTATATATGTCAGAGTAGACATGTATACTCAACTGGGTGTTAGTCAAAGACTGACTTGTATCCCCCCAAAGTATCTGTCAACTTGGCTGGGTCCTGACTGTATGATCGTCTATCATTTGTCATCTGCTCTGATTTCCCTATGTATTGTTCTATGTGCTACTTACCTTGTTGCTGAATGTCACTATGGTCACCTTCAAAATACTGCCCTTGGGAAGCTATGCACTGATGCCAGTGCCTAGTCTACCCTTTGAGGCAATTTGGGAACTTTTTCTAGAATGGCCATTGTGCACAGTGGCAAGGTGACAAGTTCATGAACTTAATGTATAGTTGTCTGTGAGGGAGTTTTTAGACAGTAAACAACTAACTGTATTGGAACACCCTCTCTACTCACCTGATTTGGCCCCCAATGATTTTTTTCTTTACCAAAGATAAAGGAGATATTGAAAGGAAGACATTTTGAACTCTTCAGACAAAAATGGACTGGACTCAGGGATGCAATGTGACCACATGGTTCCATGCATTTATAGGATGCCGTTCTACTGGTCTCTTTCTAGATGGGAGAGAAGAGGGTAGCGGGTGGGGAAGACCAGAGCTTGTTAAGTGGATACTACAAGTACAGAATGAAAAAGAGGAGTGTGCTGTCACCAAGCAAGGAGAACAGAAGGAGCTGCAGATAGGTGGGCATACAAGAGTAATTTGGATTGTATACTTTCACTTAATCACAATAAAAAAGAAAGGAAAACATTTTGATGACATTCAGGACCTCAAGGGTAATATGACCACAGCTCTGATGGTCATTCCAGAAAAATAGGTCCAAAATTGCTTTGAAGAGCGGACTAGGTGCTGGCATTGGCACATAGCTTCCCAAGGAGAGTACTTCAAAGATTACTATAATGATATTCAGCAACGAGGTATACAACACTTTTTCTAGGATAAGTTCACAAACTTAATTGTCAGACCTCGGATGTGTCATAAACACACTACAAAATACTGCAAACAATACTCAATCACCAGAAGAGAAAATAGATAAATGGGAGCATCTAAAAATCAAACATGCTCATCCAAACATTTCACCAAGAGACTAAAAAGACTACCAACAGACTGGGGGGAAAAAATGGGCAACCAAGAATCTGACTGGGTCTAATCTTCATAATCTGCACAGTACTTCAAAACCTCAACAAGAAAAAGACAAATAACCCAATTAACAAGTGAACCAAGAACAGAAGAAAATAATCTCTGTTGGCTACCTGGGAGGGGAGGAAGGGAAATGGCTACTCATAAATTAAGTATCAGGTAGGAACTGCGTTAAGTGAAGGAAATGACAACACACAGTAGAAAGGAGATCAACACTGCTGGACTATACCAAGAGCTAAGAACTGTTCTAAATACAATGCAGTATTATGAAGGTCATAGCAGCAGGATCAGGGTTTTGGGGACCATGCTTTCAGGGGACATCTAGATCAATTAAAATAACTAAGTTTTTTCTATCCCATTTTGGTGAATGGAGTCTGGGGTCTTAAAAGATAGAAATCTGCCATCTAAGGAAAATCAACTGGTCCAGATTCAGCTGGAGCAGAGGACAACGAAGGACATCAAAGACAGGAGGAAAATTTGAGCCCAGAAATTGGAAGTGGCCAAATCATCCAGAGACTACAGCAGCATGATACTAGAAGAACTAGATGGTGCCCAGCCACCACCAATGACTGCCTTGACAGGCAATACAACACAGACTCCCTGACACAGGGGAAGAAAAATGGAGATGCAAATCTAGAATTCTGTTAGAAGATCAGACCTGATGGTCTGACATCCTGGAGAGTCCTACAAGAAGATGGTTCCTGGACTCGCTACTAGTCCAGAGCTGAAACAGCCAGAAGACAACTCTTCAGACAAGAATTGAACTGGAATGTAAGACATGAGGCTGTTGGAGAGGCTACACTATAGAAATGAGACAGGAGAGAAGCACAGAGTTGAAAGGAGAAGTATGTTGTCACAGGGTTGGGAGAGCAGCTGGAGTCACATAGAGGTGTGTGAACCAGGTTTTATGTGGAAAATGACTTGGATTATAAATTTTCACTTAATCACAATAAAAAAAAGAATAGAAGATCACAAAAACCTTGAACAACTTAAAAATTAAAAACAGGAAAATCATTTCACCTGACTGAAGACCTATTACAAAGCTGTAGCAAGCAGAACAATATGGCACTGTGGGAAGAATAAGTTAATTAATCCAGGACACAGACTAGAAAGCTAGGAAACAGACACATGAATAGGTTAAAAACGTAACCTAGGAGGCTAACACAGGAAACTGTCCTGCAAAATCCTGGAGAATGAGTGGATAATTTGACTGTAACAAAGGAGATATGCATAAATTTGACTTTATAAAAAGTAACAAAAATTTTGAAGAACTTAATAAAGTAATCTTTTCCAATACAAAACAGAAAAAGGATTAATTTTAATATGGAATTAATTCTAAAAAATAAAACTAAATGTTTCCAAAAGATGACAGCCCTTGAAAATCCTATGGGCAGTTCTATTCAAACTATGGGATAGCCATGAGTTGGAATCAACTTGAAAGCACCTATTTCGTTTTTGTTTTGATTCTTTGATCTGATAATTTATCTAGATTCTTCTGCATCATCCCTCCAACCACCACACAGCCATCTCTGTCTGTCTGTCTTCTCTCTTTGCCCTTTGCCTAGTCTGTTTCCTTAGCCTAGAGCACTCTTCCCAATTGCAACCTAAATGGTTACTAATAATTATTCAAGTTTTCAGTTAAGGCAAATTCTTTACCCTGGTCCTACCTCAGCTTCCTTCTTTCTCAGTGCCAGTCCTATCTATTCAAGCTGGGACTATTTCAGCCCGAGACTGTTTCCACACCATGCTGGGAACTCCTGGAGCACAGGACCAGGGAATAGGTACTTCCTGAAACCCCAGAACATGGAATGGAGCTAGGCAGTGTGTTCGGGGTAGAGATTGAGTTGGACACAGTGAGGGAGTGTCAGCTGGGTGAGGACTGGATGAGTAATGATGGAGGTGTTCCTGGACAAGAGAAGACTTTTACACTCAGATGTCCCATGTGACTACCTGGATTGAACAACAGAATAGAAATCAGGGAAAGGAGAATGGCAAACATCCATGTGAAAATGTGATTTCAAGGAGAAAACTAAGGGGGTGCATGGAGAAGAATTTTCATTTACTGAGCCTTCATGAAGGGACATTTGCCTTTGTACCTTGTCACTATTCTCCCAACAGACCAGATCTTTCTGGCCCAAAAGCCACAACTTTTTCCCTCCAGCCAGGCTGGGTACCAGGTCCTGCATCTGGCTTCTGCTCTTATTCCCACTAAGCAACCAGGATAGAATCAGTAGAAAGATGTTTCCCTAAACTCACCAAAACCAAGGAAACGTGCTTGGGAAAGAGGTCATGAAAGTCTGCACTCACCATTCAATCTCCTCTGGTAGGCGATCCCTCAGGAGTTCTCGTACCTCCTGCCGGCAGCACTCCTGGTATTCTGGATGCCTACTGAGGTTGTACAGAGCCCAGGAAATGCCACTGGCAGTGGTGTCATGGCCTGAGGGCAGTCAGGCAAATTTGAGTCACTAGGCTGCTTCAGCACTGGGAGATGATCAGCTCCCTCAAGATGAGAGGAAGAGGGTAGACTCAGAATTGGGCAGCAGGATCCAAATTGTACCTGCCAAGCCCCTGAGAATGAGATACCTGCACCCAATGCAATCCCATGCTGTTACCCTTACGTGGACTGACCTATGTCCCCTTAAAAATGTATGTATCAATTTAGGCTAAGCTTCACAATAATTGTGTGGTTGTTTTCAATTTTGTGATAATGAATCTATGTTAAAGAGAATCAGGGTGGGATTGTAACACCCTTACCCAGGCTGCCTCCCAGATTCAATGGAAAGGGAGTTTCCCTGAGATGTGGCCTGCATCATCACTAATCTCTTAAAAAACAAAAGAAAAAACGAAGCAAGCAGAGAGCTGGGGCCTCACATCAACAAGAAAGCAGTACCAGAGCAGCCTGCACCTTTGGACCCAGGGTCTCTGAGCTTGAGAAGCTCTTTGACCAGGGCAAGTCTGAGGACAAGGACTATCCTCCAGAGCTAACAGAGAGAGAAAAACTTTGCCTGGAGTTGACGTCCTCAGTTTTGACTTTTATCCTACTTTACTGTGAGAAAGTAGATTTTCTTTGTTAAAGTCATTCACATGTCGTATTTTCTGTTATGGCAGCAGTATATAACTAAGACAACCCCTCACCCGCGAACATGAAGGTGTCAGCTTCAGCTCGGACGTCCTCATCTGACAGCTCCTTCCCATTTTCATCCTGGAGAGAAGGCCAGGACAGCATTATTACTGAATCACACCAGCTGTAAGGGTCCCTGAGCCTAACCTGCAGAATAACACACTGTGGCCAGTTTTCAGCAGATCTTCCAGACTAAGGCAGACTAAGAACTTTTAAAATTAACCAGTGAAAACTCTAAGGATCACACCAATACATTGTTCAACACAGTGCTCTAACATGAGTCCCTTAGCTTGGAAGACACTCAGAATACTTAGTGGCCACAACAGTAGGCTCAACCAAACCAACTGTTGTGAAGATGACACAGGACCAGACAATCCTTGGTTTCACTGGGCATGGATTCACCACGATTGGAAGCCAATACTCCTACTAGAACATCCGCAAAGATTAATCATCCATCCAGAAACCCAAGCCCTGCAGTGCCTTTCTCGCCCTCTCTAAAGTCCCCATCCCACATGTCTCCTTCCTGATCTCCTTGCCACCTGTTTTACCCCTAGTGGGATGACTGAATGCCCCATTAGTATTTCCATGTTTCTCCATGGTGAGATCTTTCTGAGAAAAAAAAAAATTACCAGAAACTTGCAGTTGTTGTTAGTTGCCACTGAGTCACTTATAACTCATAATAGTGGCCCTATGTATAACAGAAAGAAACATTTCCCAGCCCCACATCATTCTCACAGTCCTTGTTATGCTTGAGCCTATTGTTGCAGCAAATGTGTCAATCCATCTCATAGAGAATCTTCCTCTTTCTCAGCGACACTCTACCAGTGATAATGTCCCTCTCCAGGGACTGATCCTTCCTGATACCAGGTCCAAAGCATGCAAGAAGTTGCACCACTTTGCCTCAAAGGAGCATTTTGGTTGTGCTTCTTTTGAAACATGTTTGTTCATTCTGGAAATCCATTGTATATTCAATATTCTTCATCACCATAATTCAAGACATCAATTCTTTTTTGGTCTTCCTTATCCATTGTATGTGTTTTGAAGTCAGCCTTGGTTATGTTGAATGACAACTATCCCTCAATGTTAGAGATCTGATTATTGTTCAAGATCTGTTTGCTCACAATATGTAGTAGTCAGTCCATAGAACTCAGTCTTAACTCACTGAGAGGCATTAGCTTACTTGTCGGGAGTTGTATACCTAGAGACTTTGCCCTCTCTCTCGAGAGCATTTGATTGTAGTCCACAGCAAAGGTCATGGCCTTTATCCTTTGTCTATCTACTTGGAGGAGAATACAGCAGATGTGGCACCTAGGTGGCACCTATGTGGCGTTGTTCCATAGCCTACAAGACTGACAGTGTGAGGATTTTTCCTATGGTGCAGATGTTGTGCTATCTATGGTCAAGCAACGGTGCTCACATCACAGGGTCCTTGGTATAATTATGATGCCATTCAATAAAAGCATTTTATTGGTGTAGAATACATCTGCTCTGACATAGTGTGAGTGTGTATGTGTGTTTGTGGTAGGTGGGTGGGTAGGAGGGTGAGGGCATCTACTACCCATCTAAAATCTGTTGTACTGCAGTGACTTACACATGCTATGAGGCTGTGACACAGCTACTTCAAATACCAGTCAGTCAACCATGGTGGACAAGTTTCAGTGCAGCTTTCAGACTGAGACAGACTAGGAAGAGAGACCTGGAAATCTATTTCTAAAAGCCAGAAAGTGAAAACTCTTCAAATCACAATATACTGCTAGGGCTCAACAATAGGATCAAGTATATCAACAAACATGAAGGTGGTACAGAATTGGGCAACATTTCCTTCTGCTTCTTGTGAGATAACGTATGAGTAAGGAAAACACTAATAACAACAATATTACATGCTATATATTAAACAAACACACCCTCACACTGGGGCTGAGTAAACCTCAGGTCCTTCACAGTTTCAGATTCAGCAGCCGGTTGCATTTCATAGCCATCTCTAAAACATCTGATACACGGCCCGCCTTTCTTCAAGCACATGCCAGCATTCACCAGCACACTCTAGCTCACATTCAAGTTTTTCAGTTTGACATTTGAAACTGAGGTCTTGCCAGCTTCGCAAACAAGAACCTACAGATGCTAACCTTGCTCAGCAAGAGTAAGTCGATGAAGTCCAAAGTCTTGACCTTGGCCTTAGCCTTCAGGAAACCATCAACACCCTGTTGTGAGAGGGTGCGGCGCCGCTCCTGGATAGCAGCATCTGTGAAGTCGTGCACCAGGTGGCAGGCCCTGCGAAAGCGTCGCCCATCAGAAGTCAGGTGATACAGGAAGTCCCAGTGCAAGAAGACCTTCTGGTTTCTTTTCGCCACCAGGGCGCTGAGTTCCAAGATGGCAGCAATGTATTCACTAGGCCGCCTGAATGACAAGGGCAGGAAGGAAGGCAGCAATGTCGAGTACTTAAAGTCCAGCATACACTTCCCACCCAGGATCCAGGCTATAGTACTCATCATAGAGATGAATTTCCAGAAGATGGCCCCAAAAAACATGGTAGGGATGAGCCAGAAAGTAATACTTCCCACATATCCTTCTTTCTCCACATCCCTACCCCTGGGAGCTGTCCCTAGGCCACAATCACCAGGGATAGCTTGGGCATCATGCTCTCCACTCTCACCAGCTCCTTTTCCTTCCCGGACTGTCTACGCAGTTCACAGTCATCTTTTCCTAACTCATTCATGGGCCCAGACCCCTGCTTCATCCCCTTTTATCCTATGTCAACGTGATCCACTGTCTGCGTGACAGTCTTCCTCAGAAACAGATTTCTAAAGCTCAGAAAAACACATTTCCATGCCCCTCATCTGCTCAGACTCCTTGCAAGGCTCCATGGAGACCCCAAGACTAAGTCCATACCTCTTTGCCTAGCTTTTCAATATCCTTAAGATACAACCCCACTGTACCTCTCCAACCTCATTTCCAAGGTGCCCCCTCACTGCCTGTTGCTAATGCTCTGCTCTTCGTAGACTTTTTACCCCTATTCAAACATTTTCACCTATCTGAAAGGTCTTTTTTTTTTCTCTCCCATTCCTGTCCTTCAATGTCCAATTTTGATCTACCTCCTCCCGGAAGGCACTTTTCATTGCCCAAGACCTAGCCCCCACAAGTCAATTCAGACTCGTAGTAAACCTAAGGGACAGAGTAAAACTGCCCTGTAGGATTTCCAAGGAGCACCTGGTGTGTTTGAATTTCTGACCTTTGGGTTGGCAGCCATAGAACTTAATCACTGCACCACCAAGCTTTCCTTTATTGCCCTGGTCAATGCTAATTCTCCACTTACTCCCTCAGATCCAGACTTAAGACTCACTCCTGGCAGTGGCTGTCAAAGCTGAAGACACATTTTTGCAGACTGTCCAGGGTCATGAGGCTGATGTGCTCAAACATGTCCAGACTGGAGCTGCCACCGGAGACCAGGTGTTTCCACTTGGCCTGGACAGAAAAGTGACAGAGCTTAGGCTGAGCTCTGCCTCTTTTGGAATTTCCTCCTTAGCCCCGATCACTAACATGAACCCCACCCAGAACTCAACACCCTGATCCTCACTGAAGTCACTTATCTCAGGAGTGGGCCAGGATGGAACCTGAAAAAAATGATAGTGTTAGAATTCTAAATTTTCACTTTAAGAGCCTTTAGAGCTTAATTTCACTCTCTTAGAACCTGCCTTTACCATGTGAAGAACCTTGGGCTGACTGATAAAGAGTGAGAAATCTCATGGAGGAGACCATTGGTCCTAGCCAAGGTCATTCTAATCAGCCTATAGCCAGCCGAGTCCCAAATATATGAAACAGCCTAGGCTTGATCAAAACAGCTGTCTACCTAACCACAGGGGCATGACTGAATGCACTCAACACTGGAAAAATGGATCAGTAGATTATTGAGAAGTAGCAACTGCTAATTATTTTAAGCTAGTGAAGTTCTAAGTGGCTCATTACTCAGCAATAGCAACCATATAATTTTCTCCATTATCGTCAACATATCACAATTCAGAGACAGCAACATAAACACCAACACATTCTGTGCATCCATGTGGCGGGGATATGATTTCATTCTGTCATCTGGAACATGCTTCAAAGTGGAGATCATTATTCCTTATTTACAGATGAGGAAATAAGAGAGGAAGAACAGTAACCCTAAAGCCAACCACAAGAGCCAGGAATCCAGACTACATCTGTTTGTGGCCCCTTCTGCAAGACTCCGTCAGGGACTCTGGGATCACAGGACTCACGTGCATGATGTTCGTGCTCTCATTGAAGATCTTCATGTAAGGCTTTAGGATGTTGAAGTGGAAGGCGGGTGTCAGCAGGCGGCGGTGGCGGCTCCACTTGTCACCACCACTCAGCAGGAGCCCGTCCCCTATAGGGTTAGCCATGGTCAGTGGGCAAGGGCGACATCTTCCTTTGGACCCCAAGATTGTCATCAGTCCCCTTTACCCACAGTTACTCACCCAGCCAGGGCTTCAGGAAACTGTAGAAGATCACGTCCTTGGGTGCAATGGCAGCTGATGTGAATGAGTGCCATCAGGGTCCACGGAGAGGGGGAAGGGAGGGGTTCAGATTGAGAAAGTGGGCTCTCAGCTAGAAGTCTGCACTCCCAAGCCAGTACAGTAGAAAAGGGGGCAAGGGCTGAGGAATCAGGAGTAGGCAACAGGGAAACAGAACAGGCTGCAGCACTGAAAGTAAAGGGAGAGCTCACGAAACTCCCGTCATGCTAGACACAGCCCAACACATCTCAACGTGTCTGCACATGTCTCCTCCACATCCAGTATTTCTGAAACACTGAGCACAGCCTAATGCTCTACAATTCATCACATGGCTCAAGGACACATTTCCATGGCTCAGGTTCCTCTGACATCCCCTGACATGCACTAGAAACACTTGATATAAGACCAACATGCCCCAACATTGTGACAACACGCATGGCACAGCCTGACATATCCATAATATGATGTGACATGCTGTCACCTGGAGCTAGGACTGCTGCCACAGCCCAGACACTTGGTGCCATTCCTCACCATGACCACACCATACCAGACACAACTTAACATATCCTTAACATGACACAACATGCTCTGACATGGACCAGAGCAGTCTGACATGACCACAGTATATCCTACAGACAAATCCAAGACAGAGTTTAAATATGATCTCATTAAGGTCCCAGATATGGCCATGGATTGACCTAGACATGTCCCTGGGTGTGAATAGACATATCTTGGATTTGCTTCATTCAAGATTAAAATAACTTTCCACTTACTTCATGGAGGAGTCTGGTCTCAAAGTAGCCCAGCCATGTCATAGAACAAGACCAAACACTGCCCAAACATGACCAACAGAATGTTTGTACAACCTCACACAACATTTCAGACAGAACCTGACAGGCCCTGATGTCTGGGAATACAGATGTGATCTGAACTCCTATGTGATAGAGACCATCTCCAAATGGTCCTGGGTGCAAACATACATCTTATCTGGCCACAAAGCAGGTGTCACACAGATATGCTCTATTGCGGCCCGTAGGCATCTATCTGGGACAGAGAGGGCAAGCGCAATGAAGATGAGGTGGAAGATGTTGACAGCCACATGCCAGGACCCACCACCAGCAGCACACATCCCCAGATATGCTGGCCAGGCTCCCTAAGTACTGGAGACCCTCTTTCATGCTCCAGATATGGGGAGGAGCAAAGAGGATGGACTTCATATCCTTGTAGGTGCTGGAGAGAAGGGCTTGAGGCAGAAATTTACTCAAGCCCTGATATACCTGCTCAGCTCTTTTTTTGAGTGTACAAGCCTCCTCCCAGCCCCATGGCCTAACACCTGGTCATTCACATTCCCTCAGCCACAGGGGCAGAAGCAGCATCTCCCCATTGTGTATTCAACACCACCTTCACCTCAGTGCTCTTCTCACCCCATTCCCCTGATGAGAAAACTTAACTTCTGAAGATCACTTGCCCAGAGTCCCCAGGAGAGTTACTGACTGTCTAATGCCTGAGCCCTGGTCTGCGTGAATCCAGAGCCTGAGTTCTTAAGTCTTGAGTTGTTTGTGTCCCTAAAACAACAGCTTTAAGAGCCCTGTACCCAACCAGACAGGGTAAGCAGAATTCCAGCAATTGTCTTGGTAGTTAGTGGAAGCTAGCAGACACTCTAGGGAGAAAGGAGAGCTTTCCCATTGGAGTAGAGCTTCTTGGATCATCATTTACAGAGTGAGGAAAGAGCTTCCTGGACGACAAATTTTATAAGGAAAATCTAACAAAATGATGAAGATAGATTTCTGGTTGCACTGAAACCTGGATTCAACCATGCCTGAAGGCCTCTCTCCTGGACTTCACAGTCAATAAATTCTCTTTCTTTGCTTAGGCCACCCATGTGGTTGAGTTCTCACCTGAAAGGAACCTCGGCCACCAAAGTCAGGTACCCGCCCAGAGTCACTGAACAGATTAGTGACAGGCTCAAGATCTCTGTAGAACATTGCTATTTCATGGTCCAAAGTACAAATGGCAAGGGGCAAAGAAAGGGAACAGAGATGAGGAGGGGCATTGGAGGAGAGACATCTGGGATCTGGAGCAAGGGAGGAATGAATTTAGGATGGACAAGACACAGAGTGGGTTGGAAGGGATTGGCCCATCAGAGGTGGACATTATGGAAGTAGTGGCCCAGGATTTTTCTCATAGGGGCTGGTGGGCAGAGACCAGGTGCAGCAGGAGACTCAGAAACCACCACTGCAAACTGCGCAACTCTTCCTCAGCTTTCAGAACGTCCTATGCAACATGCCACATCCAGTTCTAGCAATTCCTCCTGCAGGAAACCTTCCAACCTTACCTGACACAACCCTTCTTACTTCTCTGGGCTGATAAAGCCTGCCTCTGTCTCTCTTTGACTTCATTTCTGACCACATAGGGTTGGGGTGTCTCTGTCTAGATCCTTTGTCCCATCACTGGGGATTCCTCCAATACTGTGCCCTGGATTGAGAATACCCAAAGAGTTGCAGATGGTGGTATGGGGGCTGGTGAAAGCTTAAACAAAAAGAAGGCTTATAGAAGAGGGCAGGGAACTGGGGTCCTGCAGGAGCCACCTAGAAGCTGGGGGTTGCAGGGGTACTAGCCTTTAGATGCTCCCACAGTGCCCACCCCCACAAACTCTATGTAGGTACCTGAGGCATTAACAACAGGCCGAATGATGTCAGGGTGGCACAGAATGATGATGGGGTTGATGGGGCCCAACCAGACCTTAAAGCCCTGGGGGTAGGTGGCCACCAGCTGAGTCAGTTTCATCAAACCTGCCTCCGTGGGGGGGACCTGCAAACAACCAAGAACAGTCAATTCCCCCAGAAGGAGCTGCAAACACACACCCCTTCTCATCTTCCAGAAGTGACACAGTCTTGGCTGTGAACACTCGACAGGACTCTGCCCGTGTGAGGGACTCTCTGCTTCCTCATGCTCCACCAAAAGGAACAAGGATCCCTCAGGAGTGGAATGGTATTGGAGGCAGTCTCCAAGTCCAAGGCTGTATCCAAGAGGAAGAAGGCAAGCTCGCTAGCCAGAGGCACTGACTCCAGGTGATGGGTTTTCTCTTCCTGGGTGCGGTCTGGGCACTGGGGACAGCGGCAGAGGGAGGTGCCTGAGGGGAGTCTGCAGGCAGCACTGCGGTCTCAGGGCTATGGTACAGGGGTCTGTTCCCACATTCTCTCTAGGTGCTGGCAGTCCACACTGAGGCCTCTGAATCCTTCACCAGGGAAAGTCTTGCAGACGGAAGACCTTCCAATCTTGCACACTCCCCAGAAGCAGGCATGAACTCTGACTGCCCATTATACAGCACCCTCCCTCTCAGGGGAGCAGCTCCTGCATGCTGCGTGGTCATGGGTGCATGTGGAGCACCTTCTCCCTGAACCTATAGACTTGCCCCTCCTTGGTGACGACATATGATCAGGAAAAACAATGGTACTGAAGGAAAAAGTTCAAGCTGCATGGAAGACATTGCCAAAAACAAGGCTCAGAGAGTGATGGGATACCAACTGAGGTGTTCCAACAAGCAGATGTGGTGCCGAAAGTGCTCGTTCATCTGTGCCAAGATATTTGGACGACAGCAACCTGGATAATAGGCATGAAGAGATCCGTGTTTATGCCAGTTCTCAAGAAAGGTGGTCCAACTGCAGGCAAAAATTACCAAACAGTATCATTGACATCACATGAAAGCTAAATTTTGCTGAAGATCATTCAAAAGCCGCTGCAGCAATGTATCCACAACAAATTGCCAAAAATTCAAGCTGAATTTAGAAGAGAGCATGGAACCAAGGATATCACTACTAATGTCAGATGGACCCCAGCTGAAAGCACGGAATACCAGAAAGAAGTTTACCTGTATTTTATTGACTATAGTAAGGCATTTGACTGAGTGAATCGCAACAAATTATGGATAACATTGCAGAGAATGAGAATTCCAGAACATTTAACTCTACTCATGAAAAATCCATACATGGATTAACAGGCAGTTATTCCAAGGAAACAAAATACTGCTTAAAGTCAGGAAAAGTATGCACAAGGGTTTATCCTTTTACCATATCTATTTGTCGTAGTCATCTGGTATTGCTCTAACAGAAACACCATGAGTGGATGGCTTTAACAAAGAAAAGTTCACTCTCACACAGTTCAGTAGGCTAAAAGTCTGAACACAGGGTGGTGGCTCCAGGCGAATGCACTCTCTCTGTTGGCCCTGGAGGAAGGTCCTTGCCTCAGTCTTTCTTTGGACTGAGAGCATCTAGACTCAGGAAGCTTGGGTATAAAGGATGCACTCTGCTCTCGGTGCTGCTTTCTTGATGATATGAGGTCCCCAACTCTCTCCTTGATTCCCTTTTCTTTTTTCTCTTCTAGCTTAAAACAGGGTACAAGCTGCACTCCAGGGAAACTCCCTTTACAAAGAGCAGAGAGGTGACTTTAGGAACAGTATTACAGTCCCACCCTAATCCTCTTTGAAGCAATCTAATCTATTAGCCACCAGCAGAGATTAAGATTTACAGCATACTCGGAATCATTGCCCAGCCAAATTGCTACACACAATTTTGGGGGACACAATTCAACCCATGACACTATTCAATCTGTATGTTGAGCAGGTAATCTGAGATCCTAGACTATATGACAGAGAACAGGACGTATGGATTGGAGGAAGATTCATTAACAATCTGTGTTATGCAGATGACACAACTTTGCTTGCTCAAAATGAAGAGGACTTGGATCACTTACTGATGAAGCCCAAAGACCACAACATTTAGTATGGATTATGTATGGCACTTGGCTGGCTTATGTACCCAACATAAAAAAAAACAAAAAAAAAACCTCTCAAGTGGACCGGTAAGGAATACCACGGTAAACGGAGATAAGATTGAGGCTTTCAAGGATTTCATTTTAGTTGGATCCACAATCAGCACCCATGGAGTACCAGTCAAGAAGTGAAAAGACACATTACATAGGGCAAATTGGCTATAAGAGATCACCTGACAATGTTAAAAAGCAAAGATGTCACCTTGAAGACTAAGGTGCACCGTACTCAACCCATGGTATTTTCAGTCTCTTCGTATGCATGCTATGAGGTGAATGAATAAGGAAGACCAAAGAAGAATTGTTCTTTTTGAATTATGGTGTTGGCAAAGAATACTGAATATACTATGGACTACCAAAAGAAAGAACATATCTGTCTTGGAAGAAAGACAGTCAGAACGCTCCTTAGAAGCAAGGATGGCAAGACTATGTCTCACATACTTTGTACATATTATCTCTGCTGGTGTTGTCAGACGGTATCTGTCCCTGGAGACAGAAATCAAGCTTGGTAAAGCAGGTCTACGTAAAAGAGTTAGGCATTCAAAACGATGAGTGTATCTGGTGGCTGCATCAATGGGCTCCAGCATAGCAACAGTTGTGAGGATGGCACAGGACCAGGCAGTGTTTCGTTCTGTTGTACACAGTGTCGAGATGAGTTGGAAGTGATTCAATGGCATATTAAAATAACAAAAACATAGTGCAAAGGGCAGGCGGGAACCTGGTGTTCAGCGTGTGGAGATGATGAAGAGAAGGTGGTTTCTAGAGAGATATCTCTCAAATCTTTGGGACATTTGTCCACAAGTCTGAGTTTGAGCCCCAAACATTTCTAAGGGCCGTAGGGAAGCCCCAGTCACAAAGATCTCTGGGACATCCCAAGAAACCTGTCTATCTAAGTTTGACTCCATAAACATCTTATTAAGAGTCTTAGGGATACCCAGATCACATCTTACCCCGAAGACAACCCTTAAATTCTCAGGGCACAGCAGCTGTGCCCAACTCCTAAGTTGTTCCATTCACTTTCACCTGGTGTCCTGCTCATTACCTAAACCAAGGATTCCATGTGCTTGATAGAACCAATCTAGAGAGGAAGAGGGCCTAGAACATCACACAGAAAGAGGTGCTACAGGAGGAGAGTGATACAGACCACAGCAACCTCCCACGCCAGGCCATTGGAAGGGGAGTTAGGATTGCATGTGACCATGACAGTCCCTTGGCCTCCAGGGCATTCTAAGGACACCCCAAATCCCAGAATCTCAGAACACCATTATGGTAAGTTTGGAAGCATTCTACTCTGAATAAACTTTGTTTTGATAAGTAGTAAAATCTCAGAAAGCTCCTCAAACAGCTGTTCTCATCTCCATAGAAGGGAAAGTTGGAGAGACATGCTTGTCCCAAAGCTACTCTGGGGGAAGGGAAGGGCTACAGCCTGTCTATTTGGCCTTGAATACCCAAAAGCTGTGATGGTCACCCAGACCTAAACTGTGTCCTCAACCCTTGAGTCCTCAAACATTTATTGTATGCCAGGTCCTGGACTGGGCACAGCTGATAGAGTTCTGCCTCCTAGATCTACACTCATGTGGGAGAGGTGGATGGTGAACAAATGATCAGTCAGTTACAAGCTTAAACAGGGCCAGAGCAGAGGCCAAGGAAGGCCTCTCAAATAGGTACATCTTGGTGCTGGAGGGGAGGACAAAAAGAGGAAGGGCCTCAGGAAGAGGTGGTTTGGGGAGACTGCCTGCACTATTCCTGCCATCTAGCTGTGCCCCTGTGGGTAAGAGCAAGGGCAGGGGACCAGCAGCCTTCAGAGGGGTGGACAACAGCCTGAGGCCAACAGAAGTGGGTCTGGTGAGGAGAGAGGTCCCTGGACTAGGTTCCTGACAAGTACCATGTTCAGGGTGAGGTTTTGGGAAAGTCAGAAGGTCCAGCTCTCCCCGGGCTGCTCTGCGAGTCCCTCTAGAGAGCCAGAGGTACACTAATGGAGGAAACACAGGCAGGAAAATGACCCAAAACAGGCTAGGGTGGGGAGAAGGATGAGAGAAAGGGCTCGGGCATAAGGGAGGATGGGAGAGGAGATGGGTGGACCTGAGGAGCTGAGGAAGGCAACAGGGGCTCCCCTCAACCTCTCTCACTTCTCTGCTGTCCTAGGCCCAACCACTGCTGATCCCTAACCCCCTGGCCCAGATTGCCTTGATCCTAGCACCCTACATCTGTCCTACCACCCCACTCACCAGGTGCAGGTGCCCCAAGAACCAGTTCCTCATTGGGGGATGTAGGAAACATCGAAGGCAGCGGCAGTTGTCACAGAAGGTGTAGGTCCAGGCCAGGGCATGGGTCAGGAGCCAGGAGGCCCCCGCCAGCAGCAGGAGTAGCCACCAGGAGGTTGTCCCAGGCAAGAGTGCCAGACATGACAGGTTGAGTGGTGACATCCTGCAGCCAAGAAGGAGGGTGCTAATGGTAAGCTCCGAGGCAGAGGAGAAATGAGCAGAAGAGAGAAAGAGGCCAAGGGTGAGGGCTATAGGCATAGAGAATAGGGAAAAGGGACAGCGTGGGGACAGAGATGGGTGGGAGGCTCAAGGAAGGTCTACTTGGGGGAGGGAAGAAGAACAGAGAAGGTGGCTAGAATCCAGGAATTCCTGTTCCTGAAGTCCAAGGGAGGTCAGAGGATGTCATTACTCATTAGTTACCATTCTTAAACCAGCTTGCTCCTTGGAGCCACCCAGCCATGAATAGTATGCCTTCCCTCAAGACCAGGACCCACCCCCACCAAACCCTGCCACCTCCAGTGTGGCACCTTCTGTTCTCAGCAACTTGTTCTTCACAACCACCTCTCCCCTCCTCTGGGGCTTCTTAACCTCTGGGGACAGCTGGGAGGTGCTTTCCTGGGTCAGCCAATCCCCATGGGCCTGCCTCCCTCCTCCCCAAAAGTGGGACAGGGAGAAGCCAAGGAATGTAGGGGTGTCCAGAGCAGCTAAAAAGCTGGCTCAGGTCACACAAAGTGGGTGCTGGAATCTGTAGACCCAGTACCTCCCACAAGGAGGAGGGGAACATGGGGCAGGGTAGCAGAAGTTACTCAGAGCCACAAAGTTTGTAGTCACCTGGCCAAGATGCGTCAAATAAAAACCTTAACTCAAAGGTTCGGGGGCAAAGGGCTCAGGGCCAAGTACTTTCCCTAAAGCATCTGCCAGGCTCCTCTACTTGTTGTGGGCCTCGAGGGGATCATGGACCTATTTCTTGGAGAAGGGATCAGAGACTCGAGGACGGGAAGCTTCTGGCCCTGTCCACCCAAATGTACAAGAATCAACCTTGACTCCATGCAGCCTGGGAGGCAGCAGCCTCCAGGATGTTACCAGGATCAGATTGAGGGATTTAGAGCACAGGTGAGGACAGGACACCTGGAGGCTGTTCTGGGGGAGGAAGACTGACAGGAGGATAGTGTGTTGTCTGCTGGGTCCTTGCTCTGACTGTGAACTCTGCTGGCTTTTCTCTGAGCCCCAGTTTTACCATCTGGGAACTGGGGCATCAGATAGGATTCTTAGATGAGGCAGAGGTGGGCTCTACAAGAAAGTAGGCAGAGTCAGGAGAACCAAAGAGATGCAAAGCTTTCTTGACTTTAAACCACGTGGCATTCCCTTGTTCTGGTCTAGCAACTCCCTCTTGGTCTATGTGCAGGTTCCTCACAAGCACAATTAAGTATCGGAAATTCCCATTCTTCATAAGGTTATCCATAATTTGTTACGATCCGCATAGATGAATACCTTTGCATAGTAAAACACAGGGGAGTATCTTTCTGGTCTGTTTTCAGCCAAGATCCACCTGACATCTGCAATGTTCCATCTTCTGTTCCTTCTGGCATCATTTAATGTTTTCCCCCAAAGAATCCTTTTCTATTGCAACTTGACACTTGAATATTTTCCTCAGTTCTTTCAGCTTGAGATATACCGAGCATGTTCTTCCTTTTTGGTTTTCTAACACTAAGTCTTTGCTTATTTCATTATAATCCTTTGCTTTATCTTCTCAAGTATCCCTTTGAAATCTTCTGCTTAGCTCTTTGACTTTACCATTTCTTTCGTTTGCCTTATCTACTCTGTGTTGAAGAGTAAGCTTCATAGTTTCTTAAGATCCCCATTTTGGTATTGTTGTTCTTTCTTTTATTTCCTTAATGATTCTTTGTGTTCTTCATGTATAATGTCCTTCATGTCATACATGACGTATCCGATAATTCAGCAGTCTTCTGTCCTTAGTGTTCGCTGCATCCAATTTCTTCTGAGATGGTCTCCAAATTCAGATGGGATATGGTCAATACTGTATTTTGGCTTCCATGGACTTGTTCCAGTTTTCTTCAGCTCCAACTTGAACTTGCGTATGAGAAATTGCTGGTCTGTTCTGCAATTGACCTCTGTCCTTGCTCTGACTGATGGTATTAAGCTCCTCCATCATTTCTTTGTACGGGTGTAATTGATTTGACTTCTGTGATGTTGAACGTTATGTCACCTCTGTATTTCAAATCCCAGCAGGATCACTCCTAGTACATAGGTTTCAGTGGTGTTTCCAGACTAAGACAGACTAGGAAGAATGGCTTTGTGGTCTGCTTCTAAAAGAAAATTGACCAGTTAGACCCCATGAATAGTTGTGGAATATTGTCTGATATAGTGCCAGAAAACGAGCCCCTGTGGATGGAAGGCACTCAAAACATGCCAAGGAAGAGCTGTCTTCTCAAAGGAGAATGGATCTTAATGACATGTATGGAGTAAAACTTTTAGGACTTCAGTTGCTGATGTGGAATAGAATACTGACTCAGAATAAGAAGAAACAGCTACAGGCATCCCTTAATAACATAAACATGGAAGGCAGGAAATACGAATCTAGGAAAATAAAAAGACATAAACAATGACACGGAACTCTTGAAGATGGATATCCTAAGCATTAGTCAGCTGAAATGGATTGATATTAGCCATTTTGAATTAGATCATCTTGTGGTCTACTATGCTCGATATCTTAGTGCTGCTATAATGGAAGTACCACAAATGGGAGGCTTTTACAAAGAGTTTATTCTCTCCTAGTCCAGTAGGCTATAAGTCCAAATTCAAGGCCTCAGCTCCAAGAGAAGGCTTTCCATCTGTGTCAGCTCTGGAGGAAAACCTTGTGATGTACTAGTCTTTCCTCGGTCTAGGAGCAACTCAGCACAGGAACCTCAGATCCAAAGGAAGCATTCCTATTCCTAGCACAGTAGTATTGTTTTGTTTTGTTCTGTTTTGTTTTGTTTTGGTGGTATGAGATCCCTAACTCTCTGCTTGCCTCCTTTTCCTTTTATCTCTTGTAGGATAAAAGATGGTACAAGCTACACTCCAGGGAAACGTCCTTTACAGTGGATGAGGCAGGTGACCTTAGTAAGGGTGTTACAGCCCATCTCCAAAGTTCTTTAACACAGCCCAGTCTCGCCCTATTAACCACAGACAGAGATTAGGATTTACAACACAGGAAAATTACAAAATGGAGGACAACCACACAGCACTGGAAATCACGGCCCAGACAAATTGCTGGACACAGTTTTTGAAGGGATATGATTCAGTCCATGACACCAGGAATGATTAACTGAAGAAGAATAGTATCACATTCATTGACCAAAAGAACATCCCAGTATCCTCAAGTATAACACTCTCAGTGAAATGACAACATCCATATGCCTACATGGAAGACCAGTTAATATGCCCAGTATTTGAATTTATGCACCGACCACTAATGAAGACATTAAAAAGTTTTACAAACTTCTGAAACCTGATACTGATCCAGCATGTGATCAAGAGACATTGGTAACTACTGGTAATTGGAATGCAAAGCTGGGTAGGTAGTTGGAAGATGCGGCCTTGGTGATGAAAGCAATGACAGATGTCACATGATAGAATTTTGCAACATCAATGACTTCTTCCCTGTAAATCCCTTTTTCAGCAGCATAGACAGTGACTATGGAGTTCACCAGATAGTGTATGTGCCAGTATTAGGAGATGTATTTACTTGCCCTAGCAATGAAACTACATCTGGACAGTAGCTGCAACTGGAGTCACCACCTGGTTAAGCTTATGATAATCCACTATCATTACCAAAATCCGCCTTATTTTTGCACAGGCCAAATAGGTGAATTGAATGGGATGCTGTCTGAATCATAACGCCTGTATTCTGTAAGTCCTTGATGGTGGCAGTAACCTCTGCAATTTATCTAGGAACGCACTGCTGCTTTCGATTTACTACTCTCCTAGGTAGGGGTAGTTCTAACAGCTTCTACTTGGTTTCTGCTATCATAAGAGCCCTTGCTCTACATGTCAGGTATTCAGTTAGGGAATTCTTCCAGTTGCTGTGTGTGCATTCTGGCCTGGGGAAATCACTACAGGATGGGTTAGGAGATCCCCTTGACCAGTGTGTGACTGACTTTGGCTAAGACTTCACTAATAACCTGACCTCCGTATGCCCCTGCTCTGACTGGGACATTGGGATCAGTGTCAAAGCAGAGCCAGTATCCAGCAATCCCCTTAAAATCAGATTATTTCCTTTTTCCCACTAGAGAGTATCTTTCATAAAAGGCCATAGATTCCTTTGGGGAAGGCTAGGATAAATGGAATAAACTGCTGGCAGTGCAGAGGGATCTTTCCACAAGGGGACTTAGCCCCCCCTTCATTCAAAGAGTTGTGGGTCTTGAAGTGACTCTAGTCTTGGAATTGATAGAAGGGCTTTGACTCTCCATTCTGATGATTCATGTTGGACTGCTATTCACTTAACCTAAAATTCTTTCACTTATGCTAATCAAGTAAATATTTAGTAGATTTCTCATCTATTTGTCTCCTAAGGATACCAAGACTAAGCAGCCAACACAATCATCCATAGGATTTAGACTATTCTAATTACTGCTTTGACTTTCTTGTCCCTTATGGTAACCACAACCATCTTATCTTTGTCAATTAAGTGCAGCCACTTGGATCCTAACACCATGGGGTCCAATCAGCCCCACTGAAGTTAGATGTCTTAAATCAGTCAGGACAGTTCATACTATCAAATCTGATTTACACAAAATAGCTCTAACAGCCGTCTTCAAGGATTCCAGGGCTCCCTTCACAAATTTGTTCTTCACTATTGTAGTAAAAGGTGTGTCCTGTGGGCACTACCTAAGTGAGTCTGTGGGTTCAATCTGATAAATCCACCCTATCATGTCAATTTCCCTAAGCCTTTTGATACCTTCTTCTACAGTATACCAAGACAGTTCTGGCAATTCAACTTGATTTCATGTAGGCCAGTGCTTCATTCATGCTTCAGTGAACCAACCAAATAAACTATTAGCTCCTTTTCTAACCTCATGAACTGACATATGGAATGAAATATCTGTGCTTAATGGGCTCATATTAATAAACTCAAACTGATCTTCATGCTCCTTATACCTTTACGCCAAACTCTTAACAGCCACTTCCACACAGATTCCTCTTGTTTCTACTTGCACGTCTTAGGAGAGTCAAGCAGTTCTTTTGGAATGCAGCATACCTTCACCTGGACCACACTTTGTACTTTACCTTTTGGGGCTTACTGGGACTTCAGTCTAGTTACAGGTCATGAAGCAAAAACAGGTAATAGCTGTGGGGCTGGGGATATTCAGTGATACTTATAAGGCATCTACCTCAGACAATGCCCTGGAAACCTCTCATGCACCACTCCAAGTGATATCTCAGACAAAGCCTCTTCCAGTACAGCTAGCTGAAGGGATAGAAGGCATGCTTTCCTGGTGAGGTAGTTTAGCCAAAAGAATAACGGCTTCAGAAAACAGAGATGATACTTCTGGCAGAAGTGATTCAATGGACTTTAGGGGCCCAGTGTCCCCAACTTCCTGACTATGTACCCACATGTTCCCATCTCAAGTTTAAGGATCCCACTTCTTCCTAATCAATGCCCTCACTTGAACTTGAGGCAATACCTGAGGCTGGGATTTCAGCTGGTGTTGTTATTCAGCCACTCTTAAAATAAGACACTTGGTTTGGTTATCAGCAACACCAGTTCTGTTACCATAAGAAACTAATTTTTCTTTCAAGACATAAGTGCAAAGTTTGCAGTCATTTATGCAGCACTTGAGCTTTGACATTGATGCCCTGGGGTCTTCTCTTTTTTTCTTCACTTTATCTACTAGAGCAGGGATTAACCAACCAGTTTCCTTATACTTCTCATTCTGATAAAATTGTAGAAAAGTATCCAATATTCAACCATCCAGAGCCTTGTTTCTCTCACAAAAATTTGATATACTGGTAGTGACAGTTTACTTATTTCTATTGTGGTTATGAACTATGGTGTGCTACAGATACTAACCAAAAAAGGTTGGCAGTTCAAATCCAGCAGCCACTCCTTGGATAACATAGGGGGCAGTTCTACTCTTTCCGATGGGGTCACTATGAATCCAAATCAACTGGGCAGCAGTGGGTTTCAGGTTTAGTTTTAGTTTGCTTTTTTTTTTTTTAATTGCTATCTCATACCACAGACTAGCAGTGTCCTCTCTACTTCTGGAGGCAAAGTCATCAGCACCTTTATGACTAGCCAGACTTAAGAATCAGTTTAGAAAAGTTGCCCTTATAATTTTGTTTCTCTAGAACCATTCAGTACCAAATGTCTTAGGCTGGGTTTTCTAGAAAAAACAAAATCAGTTGAGTTCGCACACACACACTGACAAGTTCACGAACTCATCTTAGAAAAAGTGCTACATACCTCGTTGCTGAATGTCAATATGGTCACCATCAAAGTACTCCCTTTGGGAAGTTATGCACTGACACTAGAGCCTAGTCCAGCCTTCAGAGCAATTTTGGAACTCTTTTTCTGGAATCACCATCAATGCTGTGATTGTATTACACTCTATGTCCTGAATGTCATCAAAATGTCTTCCTTTCAATGTTTCCTTTATCTTTAGGTAAAGAAAAAAGTCACTGGGGACCAGATCAGGTGTTCCAATACAGTTATTTGTTCCATGGCTAAAAACTCTCTCATAGACAAACAATTAAGGTCACGCCACCATGCCACTGTGTGCAATAACCATTCCAGAAAGAGCTCCAAAATTGCTTTGAAGGGTGGACTAGGTGCTGACATCAGTGTATAGCTTCCCAAGGGGAGTTCTTCAAAGGTGACTATAGTGATAATTAGCAAAGAGGTATGTAGCTCTTAGAACAATTAAGTTTGCATACTTAATTGTTGAGTCATATATATATACGTACGTGTGTGTGTGTATGTATACATGGAGAGAGAGGGAGAATTTATCTCAAGAAAATGACTCATACAGTTTTGTAGGCTGGCTAGGCCAGAAGTCTGTGGGTCAGATATCAGGCATGAGGCTTCTCCTGATTCATGTGGTTGAAGGGACTGCTGAACCCAGAATCAGCAAGTCAAACAGGCTGCTGGCTCACAGGGCTGCAAAAGTTCACAAATCCCGAAGTTAAAACGTGGGATGACAGGTTGCAACATCAAGTCCCAAGAACCAGAAGTTGGTTGATGATAAGTCAAATACAGAATCCAGAGCAAGGGAAGGGCTTTTCCAGAGCCTCTGTGGACATATACAGATATAGTAGAGGTAAAGAGATTATAGACAGACAGAGAGAGACAGACAGACAGACAGACACAGGCACAGAGATAGAGACAGATACGACGCAGGTCAAACCTTCAAGGAAACTACCTTCGCATCAAGTAACCTCATAGTCACACCTGAGTAAGGGCACAACTTGATGAAAGGTACAAGTTGAGTAAGGGTGTGAATTCACGATACATCATACACTAATCTTGCTTATTGACATACAACAGTTAGGGTTTGCTACACATAAAATGGAGGGTATTCACTCAGTCATGATAAAAAAAAAAGTTCAAAAAAATGGAGGATAATTATATAATATCACAAAATGGAGAAAAAATACATCGGACCACAAAATAGAGGATAATCACAATTACTGCCTGGCCAAACTGACACGTAACACTAACCCTCACATCCATCAGCCCTAGGTGTATACCTAAAGGGACTGAAAGCTGGGACACAAACAGAAGAAACCTGGACACCAGTGTTCACTGCAGCACTTTTCAAAATAGCCAAAAAGGAAAAACAATCAAAATGTCCATTAATAGGAAAACGAATTAACAAAAGTGGTCCATCCATGCAATGAAATATTATCCAGTCATAAAGAGACATGAAATCCTAATGTGTGCCACAGCACGGATGAACCGTGTAAACATCATGCTAAGTGAAAGACGTCAGTCACAGAAGGATGTATACTATATGACCCCACTTAACATGAAACAGGCCAATAGAGAGAGACTAAAGCTTACTAGTAGTCACCAGCAGTGGGAAGGAGGTGGGAGAAGGAAGGCCACTGTTTACAACTGCGTGGGAGACCCTGAGTCTCACCACCAAAATTTCTAACTATTGTGAATTGAATTCTGTCACCCAAAATATGATTTGGAAGCCTCACCACTATGCTTGTGAATATGATCCCTTCTGGAAACAGGTTTTCTTTGTTACGTCTATGAGGCCACATCAGTACAGAGTAGGTTTTAATCTTAATGGCTTTTTTCCTTTATTGTGCTGAAAACACACAATATACCATGTGCTAATTCCACAATTTCTACATGCTCAATTCAGTGATATTGATTACATTCTTCCAGTTGTACAACAACTCTTACTATCCTTTTATAAATTATTCCACCATCATTCAGCATAAATTTGCTGCCTGTTAAGCAAGTTCCTCTTCCTCCTCCATCCTACTTTTGGTCACCACTAAGTTTCACAAATCTAATACCTTTTGATCAAGCCCTGGTAGCACAAACATTTAAGTGCTCAGCTACTAACCAAAAGACTGGCTGTTTGAACCCACCCAGTGGCTCCAGGGGAAATAAAGCTGGTGATCCGCTCCCATAAAGATTACAAACAAGAAAACCCAACCAGGCAGTGCTACTCTGACACATGGGTTGCAATAAATCCAAATAGCCTCGACAACATCTAACAACAATGACTTTTCAAGAGGCCCTAAGTAGCACAATTCAACTACTAGAAGAAAAATTGGCAGTTCACACCCACACCTGGAAGACAGACTTGATGATCTACTTCTTTTTCTTCATTTTATTTTTTTATTATTGTGATTCAATGACAATGCACAATTCAATTTAAGTTTACATGCCCATCTATAAGTAGCTCCCTCTACTCTCCTTGCCTGGTGACAGCACACTCCTACTTTCTGTTCTATACATGTCATAACCTCCTTAACAATCTCCTGTGCCCTCCCCTTCACCTTCTGCACTCCCCTCTAATAAGAGACCCGTAGGACAGCATCATATAGATGCACAGAACCATCAAGTGCACACACAATATGATCACTCTGTGTCCCTGAGCCCAGTCCATTCCTGTCCAGATGGTTGACCTCAGTAATGATGATCTGCTTCTTAAAGATCACAGCCTTGAACCCTATGAAGCAGTTCCATTCTGGGCACTTGGGGTTTCCACATGTCAGAATTGACATGATGATAATTTTACAGCATATCATGGACTGAATTGTGTCCCCCAAAATATGTGTGCAGCAATTTGGCTAGGCTGTGATTTCTGGCAATGTGTGATTTTCCTATAAGCTGTAAACCTTGTCTGTTTGATGCTAATGATGGAGGATGGGTGACAGTTGTGTTGGTGGGGTGAGACTCAATGTGTAAGACTTCATTGGGCTTTGAGTCAATCTCTTGAGATAGAAAGGAAGGGAAGCAAGCAGAGAGTTGGGGACTTCATGCCATCAAAAAAGCAGTAGCAGGAGCAGAGCGTATCTTTGCACTGAGATGGATGCGCTCAGGCCAAAGAAAGGCTAATACAACAACAGCTGTCTCTGGAGCTGCCAGAGAGAATGCACTGCATGGAGCCAGCAGCCCAAATGTGGATTTCTAGCTTATCAGATTTTGTAAAAATAAATTTTTACTTGTTAAAGCTGTCAAATCATGGTATTTCTTTTATAACAATACCAGATGACTAAGACACACTCGCAATATCAATGACTTCTGAAATATAAAAAGAGCAAACTGGGCAGAGGAAAAATAGCAAATCTAACTACGGGAGAGACAGATACCACATGGAGCTTGCCAAGGAACTGAGCGAGAGAGGCTGAAAAAGAGACAAAGACCCTTCAGAGCAGACAGAGAGGCTTCCCCTGAATGTCTAACCTCCTGAACCGTGATAAAACAAATTTTTATTCTTAAAAGCACCCATTTGCAGTATTTCTGTTACTTTACTGCAACAAACTAAGACACTGCCCCACAGAAACTGTGAGATAATTGGTGAGTGTTGTTTTAAACTAAAAGACAAAACAGAAACACAATTGGAATAGAAAGAGAGCTATGGCACAATCAGGAAAACAAAACAGACGAGAAAATCTTCTTTTGGTCATCCCTCCAGGAATCGGCCTTCGGTCACTGAGACAAGCTTCTAGGCTGCTTGTCTGGATTTCAGCCTGTTGGTCCCATTGGGAAGGAACAAGTACAGGATTTGGATCCAGCACAACTGAACTGGGGTCCGGGTTCTGCCACTTGCCGGCTGCGTGTTCTTGGCCAATCACTTGCCATCTCTGAGCCACCTGGACTGCTCACTGAAAGAGAGAGATGGATTGATGCACTGAGAGAGCTCATCTGTCAACAGCAGACATTGCTTGAGCCTCCACTCTGTGCCAAGCACAATAGTGGGACCTGTGACACAGATTGTGCAACACAGACTAGGTCTCACCATTGTGATGTGATTAGTCTGATGGAGAAAGACAGGAGGTAGTAAGACCAAATCAGGTGGTCGATGCAATGGAGGAAATTACAGAGTGAGATGTGGTAGCTTGTGACCTATTCTGGACAGGGTAGTCTGGGACAGACTCCTGAAAGTGGTAATATTTGAGCAGAAACTTGAATGTCATGGACCAAACCAAAACCAAACCCACTACCATCAAGTAGATTCTGACTCATAGTGACTCTATAGGACAGAGAAGAACTGCTCCATAGAGTTTCCAAGGAATGCTTAGTGGATTCAAACTGCTGACCTCACGGTTAGCGGGTTTAGCACTTAACCACTGCATCACCAGGGTTTCCGAATGACGTGAAAGAGGAGTCTGTATAAGGACTCCAACCCCAAGCTGCGTCAGCAGAGTAAAGACACAGCACAAGTTGGGGACAACTGAATGGCCTAAAAAAGGTGTGTCCCTTCTTGCTTCCCTCCTCCAGCAGACAGAGATAAACAGAGACAGAGGAATGAAAGAGGAAACAGGAACCAGCCTCACAGAACCTGTGAGGTAGTGAGGAAATCTGTACAGCACTGAGCCAAAAGTACCTGCAGTTTCATCCTTGAGTTCACATACATAAACCCAACCCAAAATCTGAGGGAGCAAGGTCATAAGATAACTTCTGAAAGGGAGAAAGGATACTTGCGAGGGGGATTTCATCCAAGTATCTCTTTAGCCATCGGGAAAGAATCTCTGGCAATATAGGTGCTGAGCAAGCCCCACCGGCAGGGACACAATGGGGCCAGCACTGCTCCACATCAGGACAATGAAGAAAAGCAGAGTTTAGTGTCCTGATGCTGCCATATGACATACCACAAAGTGGGCGACCTTAAAGGACAGAAATTTATTATCTCACTGTTTCAGGGGCCGGCAGTCCAAATAAGGATATTGACCATGTTTGATTCCTTCTAGGGCTTTGAGAAAGGAAAGTTTCCCTGCCTCTCCCCTGCTTTCTGATGGCAGCTAGTGTTGCCAAACTTAGGAAGGTGAGTTCTTGTCTAGTGCACTCACATTTGTCAATAATCTGGACACTGGTGTTTGAGAAAAACAAAGTAACTTTATTACATCACACAGAGCCAGGAGCCAGGAGGAAATTCCTCAGATCCAACTTTCAGAGCTATGGGGAAGCAGGACTTATATGTGATTCAGGCAACAAGGTGGTGGCCATGCAGGCTTACTGGGGAGGAAGAATTCTGGAAGGAAGATGTTGCAGGAATTAGGGCAGCCAGAAAGCAGGAGGTAATATGGCCCTTGCCTGACCTCTTGCTTCAGAACAGGGTCAAGCTCACAGTTTTCCTTCTGAATCAGCCCGCCTCTTCATGCATCCTCTGTTGAGGTCAACTAATGGCTACAGCTGCCCCAAATCTGGCTTGAGTTGATTTAAGCAGGTATTTCTGACCAAAGAAAATATACTGGCATTTATAGGTCAGGTTGCAATCCTCTCTTAAGTTGTAGCAATTCCTAATCTTAAAAGACAGGGGTGAGTGACTCATCTGGCTACTTCCTGCTGACATAAGAAGGACAGCATGATTAGCTCCTCACTGTAGCCATCAAAGATGACTTAGAAGGTGGAAAGTGAGAACTTTTATAGTACTTATCTGTAGCCAGAAATTGTTTCTTAAAGGGTAGTCTGAAGCCTTCTAATGGCTCTCACTCCCACTCTGGTTCAGGGGGTTGGCTTTCTTGGTAGTCCCACAAATCGTCTGCACTTTGGTGATCTATGCTTCTAGAAACCAAAACCAAACCCATGGCCATCAAGTTGATGCCGACTCATGACAACACCACAGGACAGACTAGAACTGACCCACAGAGCTTCCAAAGAGTGCCTGGCAGATTTGAATTGCCAACCTTTTGTTTGTCAGCCATAGTACTTGACCACTACACCATCAGAGTTTCCATACCTCTAGAGGAAGCCTTTAGAGGCACATCAATATTTAAAGGCATGCAGTTCATGCCTTTAAAGTGTAGTAGATCTAAGGTTTTGCTTTCCAGCTGCATTCACCAAGGAGTATGTGACTAGTAGAACTGTGTAAGCATTGACCCATTTGGATCAGAGCTGGCTTCAAGGATGATGATCATGCCATTTTTTTATGATAGTTAGGTTTCCTAGAGTGCAGGGATGATGACAGGCATCTGTGGGAAGGAATATATGACTGGAAGTATAATGGTTAATAGCTTGCAAGTTTACATAGAGGGATCTGGGGTACCTGTAAACACTGTTGTTATTGTTGTTGTTAGGTTCTGTTGAGTAATTTCTGACTCATAGCCACCCTAAGGACAACAGAATGAAACACCATCCGGTCCTGCACAAAGCCCACAGAATTTTTTATGCTTAAGCCCATTGTTGTAGTCACTGTGCCAATCCATTTCCTTGAAAGTCTTCCTCTTTTTTGCTGACTCTCTGTTTTACCAAGCATGATGTCCTTATCCAGGGACTGACCCCTCTTGACAATATGCCCGCAGTATGTAATACCAGCCTTACTATCCTTTCTTTCAAGGAGCACTCTGGCTGTACCTCTTCCAGAACAGATCTGTTTGTTCTTTTGGTATGTTCAGTATTCTCCAACACCACAATCCAAAAGCATCAGTCCTCTTTTGTCTTCCTTATTCATTGTCTGGCTTTCACATGCACATGATGTCACTGAAAATACCATGGCTCCAGCCAGGTGCATCTGAGTCTTCAACGTGACATCTTTACTTTTCAACACTTTAAAGAGGTCCTTTGAAGCATATTTTCCCAGTGCAATGCATCTGTTGATTTCTCAACTGCTGCTTCCATGAGCATTGACTATAGAACCAAGCAAAATGAAATCTTTGACAACCTCATTCTTTTCTCATTTATCATGATATTGCTTAGTGGTCCAGTTGTAAGGATTTTTGTTTTCTTGATTTTGAAGTGAAACTCACATCAAAAGCTGAGGTCTTTGCTCTTCCTCAGTAAGTATTTCAAATCCTCTTCACTTTCAGCAAACAAAGTTGTGTCATCTGCATAACGCGGGTTGTTAATGAGATTTCTTCCAAACCTGATTCTTCATTCTTCATCTAGTCCAGCTTCTCAGATTATTTGCTCAGCATACAGGTTAAAAATGTATGGTGAAAGGATACAGTCCTGACACATACCTTTCCAGACTTTAAACTATGCAGTGTCCCCTTATTCTGTTCACGTGACTACCTCTTTGTCCATGTACAGATTCTTCATGAGCACAGTTAAGTGTTTTAGAATTCCCATTCTTCACAATGCTATCGATAATGTGTTATGGTCCACACAACCGAATGCCTTTGCATAGTCAACGAAACACAGGTAAACATCTTTCTGATGTTCTTTGCTGTCAGCTAAAATCAATCTGACATGAGCAATGATATCCCTGGTTCCACATCCTCTTCTGAATCCAGCACAGTCACTGCTGAATAAACGTGGAGTTTCTGGTGCAAACGTTAAAGCCGATCGACTGCATTAAATACAGCTCAGAGTCACTCACATTCAGTCCCTGGGACCACCCAAGGTTGTTGCTGTTAGGCGCCGTTGAGTTGGTTCCGACTCATAGTGACCTTATGAACAACAGAATGAAACACTGCCCAGTCTTGCACCATGTCCACAATCACTTCTATGCTTAAGCCCACTGTTGCGGCCACTATGTCAACTCATCTCATCTAGGGTCTTCCTCTTTTTGCTGACCCTCCACTCTACCAAGCATGATGTCCTTCTCCAGGGACTGATCCTTCCTGACAGCATGTCCAAAGTATGTAAGACACAGTCTTGCCATCTTTGCTTCCAAGGAGCACTCTGGTTGGACTTCTTACAGAACAGATCTGTTTGTTCTTTCAGCGGTCCATGGTACATTCAACATTCTTCTCTAACACCACACTTCAAAGGCGTCAATTCTTCTGCTGTCTTCTTTGTTCATTGTCCAGCTTTTGCATGCATATGATGTGACTGAAAATACCATGGCTTGTGTCAGGCGCATTTTAGTCTTCAAGGTGACATCCTTACTTTCAAATACTTTAAAGAAGTCCTTTGCAGCAGGTTTTCCCAGTGAAATGTGTCTTCTGAGTTCTTGATTGCTGCTTCCATGGGCATTGATTGTGGACTCAAGTAAAATAAAATCTTTGACAACCTCAATCCTTTTCCATTTATGACAATGTTGCTTACTGGTCCAGTTGTGAGGATTTTTGTTTTCCTGATGTTGGGGTGCAGTCCATACTGAAGGCTGTGGTCTTTGATCTTCGTCATTGTGTCTCAATTCTTCTTCATTTCCAGCAAAGGAAGGTAGTGTTGTCTGTGTAACGTAGATTGTTAATGAGTCGTCCTCCAATCCTGATGCCTTGTTCTTCTTCATGGAATTCAGCCTCTCGAATTATTCACTCAGTATACAGATTAAAAAGGTGTGGTGAAAGGATGCAACCCTGACACACAGCTTTCCTGACTTAAAACCATGCAGTGTCCCCTTGTTCTGTTCACATGACTGCCTCTTGATCCATATACAGATTCCTTAAGAGCAATTAAGTGTTGTGTAATTTCCATTCTGTGCAACATTAGCCGTAATTTATTAAAATCCACACAGTCGAATGCTTCTGCATAGTCAACGAAACACAAGCAAACATCTTTCTGGTTTGCTTTGCTTTCAGCGAAGATCCTTCTGGTTCCACATCCTCTTCTGAATCTAGCTTGAATTTCTGACAGATCCTTTTCTAACTGTGTGAGGTAGTTACTGCTATTATTCCCCCACTATACACACGAGGAGACAGGCACAGAGAGGGAAGTTCACTTGCTCGAAGTAACACAGCAGAACTGAGACTTGAATCCAAGAAATCTGACTCCACAACCCATGATACTGGGGTTATTTTTTCTTTCCAGTGGTCTAACTTTGTTAAGATACCCTGTCCCTGCTTCCCCAAGTGAGCCAGGCTGATCCTGCTAGCTTATATTGGGAAAGAAAGAAGAACTTGGAGGTGGAAGGAACAGGATGAGCCTCCTGCTGACTCTCCAGTGAGATCACTGGGTACACAATGGGGCTCAGCCTGTATCTGCTGACCAGGCTGCCTGGACACCAAGGGACCAGAAGAGGATGAGGCTACTCAGGCAGGGACAAGGGATCACCGGAGACTGACTGGGATGGATAGGCATGCGTAGTGGGGTGGTTTCTGGCAACCACAGGGAGAGAACTAAGAAGCCTGGACAGGCTGCCTGCGTGTGGGCCGTGGGAGTCCCACTCCTTGTGAGCTGGGCTGATCTTCTTCTTGGGGGACTCCGGCAGCCCAAAGGAAGGGATCTGCTATATGTGTTACCCTCCCTGACTTGGGGTTTTAATCTTATCCCTTGACTCCAGCTTCAACCCTGGTCCCTTTTCAGTGCAGACATATAGGTTCCCTGTTGCCCACAAGTTAGTCGCACGATGGGGCTCTAGGAGTACCCGCAGGCAACTTGGGGGTGGGGCCCAGGTCTTCAGTTTAGGGAGATTGGTCTAGCCTTCACCTAGTCATTTCTACCCCTGGATAACCAGGGTACCCAAGCTCCCCTGCTAACTTCCGGGGAGGCTCAGGTGGAAGTGACAGCAGAGTTTTATCTCCGGTAGTAAGCTAGGAAAAGTGGGTGAGTAGCAGCAAGTCTAAGGGATGGAGAATTACTGTGGATCCCCAACTAGCTGCTCCACCAGCAGCCACAGCCCTTCCTGTGTTTGCAGGATAGGCTCCTGCTTCCTCCACAGCTCAGTGCTTTCCGGGAGAACTTGTAAGAGCAGCAACGTGAGCACCAGAGCCACCTCATCTCAGTCATGGCGAACCTCTCTGATGCAATTCCTTCAGACCAGTCCTGATCTGACTTAGCCCAGGACCCCCATCCAGCCCCACTGTGCCTGGAGCCGAGCCCAGGACTCTCAGCCCTGCCTTAATCAGTCTGAGGGATAAAGAGGGGGCTGACCGAACTTGTTACCCCCAGAAGGATTTCCTTGTCCCTAGAGCTTGGCCCAGGCTCTAACTGCCAACTCGTAACAGTAGATGGGGGAGAGGTTCTGAGCGTTATGGGACCCCTCCTTGGATCCTACTTCCTTTTCCTCAGATTCTTGTCCAAATGTCCAGAGGAGGGCAAAGAAGGGTGCTGGAATTTGGACTATCTGAAACTCACCATCACCACTACTACACACACACACATAATCAGGCATGGAGGAAGTTTCAAATGCCCCACCTCCTTCCCCCATCCTTCCTCACCTGCCTGCAGGGCTCACCAGGGACGAGAAGGGAATAAAAGCCAGAAACAATCTCTTCTCAGTGTTTTCTAAGCTGAAGTGGTAGGGGTCACAGACCTGTGGGTGGGGAAACAGGGCTACTGAGTGGAGTCTCCCGAGACAGACCACCCTGGAAAAGCAGATGCGCTTATAGTGCCAGATGTGATATACAATTCCCAGCTCAGGTCCCCGCCTGTCCCCTGCAGTGAATGGGGACGAGTGGGCAAGGGGCAGCACCTCAGGGCTGCACCACACCAAGGGGTTGTGATAAGTCCCAAAGATGTTGATAATGCACATGACATCTGTGGGAGGAAGGAGCAGTCAGGATGAATTCTCCTGCCTGATGGGGTCCCTTTGCTGTCTGGGACCTCCCCTTTGCCTTTGAGGGTATCTTAAGGGATGACTCGGCCATTTGGAAGTACAGTAGCGTGAGATGACAACGGCTGGAGGATGCAACAGTCAGGTAGGGCAGCTGGACCAGGTCGTCCCTAAAGAACACTCCACCCTCCAACAATTAACCTGAGAGCCATGACTCCTGGAGCCACCTGTCACCAGGTAAACTTTGTACCACATCTCTCTTATTCTCACTCCCTGTAAGAAAATGAATTCCAGACTGATGAAAGATTAAGAACTGGATGAACAGATAAACAAAACATGGTATGTATACACAGTGAAATACAACTGAGCCATAAAGAGAAGCCAAGCCAGCCAAGTGCCGTCGAGTCGGAAAGAGAAATGACGTCCTAATGCCACTACCTGAATGAAACTTGACGGCATCAAGCTGAGCAAAACAAGTTGGTCAGAAAAGGACAAATACTGTACTGTCCCACTTCATACAGAAACCAAAGATTTCTAGTGCTTACCAGATGTTAGGAAACCCTGGTGGCAAGGTGGGTAAGCGCAACGGCTCCTAATCAAAAGGTCAGCAGTTCAGATCCACCAGGCACTCTTTGGAAACTCTATGGGGCAGTTCTACTCAGACCTATATGGTTGCTATGAGTCAGAATCAACTCAATAGCAATTGGGTACCAGGGGTTGGAGGGAGGGCAACAGGAGAGAATTTCTGCCTTGGGGGCCTTAAGTTTATGTTAATAGTAATAAAATGCTTTCAAAAAGTATAGCAAGAATAGTCGCATAACTTGAAGAGTGTAATCAATGATACTTAATTGCACATTTAGAAAATGTTCAGATGATGTATGTCTTATTATGTATATTTTCAGCACAGTAAATCTTTTTTTAAAAAAAGAGGAAGCATTAGAAAAGTGATACATCACATAAATACCAGAGAATATTTAGCTGGGTGTTTTTAGCAGCCTTTCTGAGCAAACCACAACATCCAAAAGCTATTGCTGAAAAGGTTGACAAATTTGTAGAAAAATAAAATATTATTTATGATAAGAAAGTAAAATCAAAGGACATAAGAGTAAGAAACAATGTAAACATATCCAAATTCCACTCTTGCTTTACATTGTACTAGAGACGCGAGCTTATGCAACAAGATGACAAAAGAGAGTACAGTTATTTAAGATGTCAGGGTAAATGTATCCGTACCGGCAATTTATACTTGCAAATCACAAAATTGACTGGAAAACTTTTAGAAACGGTGAGGATTTAGTAATCAGTTGCAGTTGCCATTGAGTCAATTCTGACTGTTATAGACCCTATGTGTGCCAGAGCTGATCTGTATTCCATCGAGTGTTTGTCATGAATTGACTTGAGTCCCCCCAAAAATATATGTCAACTTGGCTGGGTCCTGATTCTCAGTGCTGTATGATTGTCTATTATTTTGTCCTCTGATGTGATTTCCCTGCATATTGTAAATCCTATCAGTATGATGTTCATGCGACAGGTAAGTGGCAATTACATTGATGAGTCCCAGCTCACTTCTTTCTCTGTTTCCATCCCCACTCTCTCCACTGTCTCTGCTGCCACCATCTGTTCCACAGCAGTGGTGACCAAGACAGCCTGAAATGGCTCCCATGAGGTTTTAATACAGGTTTCAAACTACGTCCAAATCCACAAAGTCCTACTTCATCTAATGTATCCTTGACATGAAGCAATGTGTACCTTATCTGCCACATTTTCTACAAAAGTAATATGTCACATACTCTACAACAAATAATATGAGTCAATAAGCTTAGTTCCAACAGTCAATGTCAAATTCTTTGACATCTCACAACAAAAAATTGACTCTCACAGTTTAGCTTTAAACACCTCACGCTTTAATTCTGATGTTTGTTTCATAATAAATGCTTGTTTTCATAATAAACAATGCACAAATGAAACTATTTCAAAAAGAAAATTAAATGATCAGTAAATAAATAGGACAGCAAGTTACTGTATGTTTAGGTAGATCTTTTGCCTGTAGCATCTTATAATTAAAAAGATTTATTTCCATTCTTTATTCGCATGAATTCTTCAATGATTATATCACAATTAAGTTACTCAACCGTATCTACTTCCATGTATAGTAAAAATAATGAATTGAGTCTTTCTGGAATCATTGTTATATGCTGAGAGTTCCTGAGAGTCTTCAGAGACAAAAATGAGTGTTGTGTTGTGCAGCTGGTGAGCACTAAAGTTAGGAATATGCATAAAGCAATTTCAACATTGGGAATAATGTGTTGTATTTCATCTTTTACTTCTGAGGGCACTAGTGATGAAGTGGTTAAGTGCTACATCTTCTACCATAAGGTCAGCAATTCAAATCTGTGAGGTGCTCCTTGGCAACTCTGTGGGGCAGTTCTACTCTGACCTACAGGGTCACTATGACTCAGAATTGACTCGACAGCACTGGGTTTGGTTGCTTGATTTTTGGGAATCATATAAGTGAGTAATATTTGTCTTTCCTGAATCTGTAAATTTAGTTGTCATGCAAGAATGAAATTGTCATATTTCTCCCCAAAGGTTTTTATTTAACTCAATGGGATAAGCCTGCACTTGTTCCTTGGATGCCTTCATGCATTCTGCATCAGGTATATCCACATTGTTCAAGAAAGAAAAATCTATTTAAAAGAACTTCAAACATTTTCCCCCTTTTCGTGCAAGTATCAAGTGTATCTATGATGGTGTAGTTAAGTGGTAACTGGGAAATTGATATCTGGCACTGGCAATACTTCTGGAACATTTCCATGGTTTACTTGCAGTCTTAGCCGTCTGGTGCTGCTCTGACGGATATACCACGAGTGGATGGCTATAACAAAGAAAAGCCTATTCTTACACAATGCAGTAGGCTACAAGTGCGAATCCAGGGTGTCTGCTCCAGGGGAAGGCTTTCCCTCTTTGTCTGCTCTGGAGGAACATCCTTGTGTTGCATCAGTCTTTGGTCAGGGAGCATCTTGGCAAAGGAACCTCAGGTCTAAAGGGTGCACTCTTCTCCTGGTTTTGATTTCTTCATGGTATGAGGTTCTCAACTCTCTACTTGCTTCCCTTTCCTTTTGTCTCTTATAGCATAAAAGGTGGTGCAAATGGCACTCCAGGGAAGCTCCATTTACAATGGGGCATGCTCAGTCCCACCCTAATCCTCTCTAACATAATCCACTCTGTTAACCACAGGCAGAGTTTAGGATTTACAGGAGCCGAAAATCACAAAATGGAATAATCAGCGTGCTGCCAAATTACCACACACATTTTTGGGAGAACACAGTTGCTTCTTTCCAATGCTTCTAGGATGGTGAATTGCTCGGTAATCAGTATTTGGCAGTATTTCTTTTATTGTGTTTTAAGTTTTTCAAAACTGTCTCTTAAATTATACAAACATCTTGTTAGTGACTGTTAGATATCTGGGTATGTTTTTAAATAAACTAAACTTCTGAACCTTGGACAGCATGGCTCATCCAATGAAAATGCTGCAATATATTATTCAATATAACCAACATAAATACAGTCTCTGGGTGTTTGCATTTTGTTGGTGATGTTTCCCTCTTCTCTTTTCTTATTTCCTTTTTGTGTCTGGTGTTCAGAAATAATTTTTAAGGCATCCATAATCTGAATGCACAATTCCAGGAGTACATTGCTTGATGTAATATGCACTTACCAACATGTTTTAGAAGCCAGTAAAGCCAAGTGCCATGTTTTAGAAGCCAAGCCAGGCCAAGTGCCGTCGAGTCGGATCCGAAAGACAATTTAAAACTTCATTGTTGTCTAAATATCTTTTTAAGAACTTCCCACATCAACTTTAAACCAATGGTCAACATGATTCTTAATGGAGAAAGGCTGAAAACATTCCCCTTGAGAACAGGAACAATATAAGGATGCTGTTTATCATCACTGCTATTTAATATAGTGCCGGAAGTCCTAACTAGAGCAATGAGGCAAGAAAAAGAAACAAAGTACATCTAAACTGGTGATCAAGAAATTAAACTGTCCCAGTTTGAAGATTTTATGATACTATACATAGAAAATCCAAGTCTCCACAAGAACAATACTAAAAATAACAAAAAGATTCAGTAGAGTAGGAGGATATAAAATAAACAGACAAAACTCAGTTAGATTCCTATATACCAGTGAAGAGAATGATGCAAAGAAAATCAGAAAAACAATGATATTTTCAATAGTCCCTAAAAAAATGTTATGAATAAACCTAAATAGAGATGTAAAAGAGCTATACTAATAAAATTACAATACACTGTTGCAAGAAACCACAAGAGTTCTACATATGTGGAAAAATATATCATGCTCATTTTCAACATCATGAAAATGATAATTCTATCCAAAGCAAATTACAAATACAAGGAATCCTGATCCAAATACCAAGAATATTCTTTAAAGAGACAGAAAGACTCACCATTACTTTACATGGAAAGGGAAGAAATACCAGGTAAGTAAAGTAGTATTGAAGAAGAAGAAGAAAGTAGGAAGTTTCGAACTACATGACCTCAGAACTGACTATACAGCTACACTAGTCAAAACAGCCTGGTGCTGATACAACAAGGGATACATTGACCCTCTGAAACATTGATAATCCAGATGTAAGGCCATCCACATATGGTCACTTAGTGTTTGACCAGAGCCTAAAGCCCATCAAATGTGGAAAAGATAATCTGTTTAACAAATGGTGCTGGCAAAGATGGATATCCATCTGCAAAAAAATGAAATAGGATCCATATATCAAACTGTGTACAAAAACTAATTCAAAATGGATCAAAGATCTAAGTATAAAGCCAATAAACTGTAAAGTTCATAGAAGGAAAAATAGAATCAATGCTAGAAGCCCTGATTACAGTATTAACAGGATATAAACCATAACCAACAACAGACAAACTTCAGTAGATACGCTAGTCAAGATCTTTCAAAAACTAAACACTTACGCTCATTTAAAAAAAAAAAAAAAAAACTTCACCAAAAGTGTAAAAAGAGGACCTACAAACTGGGGGAAAAAAATTGTCTATTATACCTCAGACAAAAGTCTAATCTCTAAAATCTACAGGAAAATCCAACACCTCTACAACAGAAAGACAAACAAATTAAAAAATGGGCAAAAGAAATGAACACATTTCACCAAGGAAGACATTCCTACAGCCAGCAGACACAGGAGGAAATGTTCCCATTCACTAACCATTTAGAGATGTCATCTCTCCCCAGAATCACTGGCACAAAACACAAAAATAAGAAATAACAAACGCTGGAAATGCTGTGGGAAGATGAAAACTCTTATACACTGCCAGTGGGAATGTAAAATGATACAATTATTTTGGAAAACAATATGGTGCTTCCTTAGAAAGCTAGAAATAGAAATACCATAAGATCCAGCAATCCCACAGCTAGGAATATATTCCAGAGAAATAAGTCATCATACAAATGGTATAAACAGACTACGAAATATTACTAACAATGCACAAACACGAGAAATGAAAATAGATAACTGAGACTCTTAGAAATCTGACACTTATGTTCATCCAAAGACTTCACCTACAGATTGGGAAAGAATTTTTAGCAACCGTCTAACCTCCATAATCTACAAGGTACTGCAAAACCTCAACAAGAAAAAGACAAATAATGCAATTAAAAAGTGGACAAAGACAAAGAAGACATCCAGGATGCTAACAGATACAGGAAGAAATGCTCACAATCATTAGTCATTAGAGAAACTCAAACACTGAGACACCATCTCACCCCAATAAGGCTGGTATTAATCCAAGAATCAGAAAATAATGTTGGATACATTCGGCCACACAGTTGGTAGGGATGTAAAATTGTACAACCACTTTGGAAGTCAATTTGATGCTTTATAAAAAAAGCTAGAAATAGAAATGCCATGTGATCCTACTACTTGGTATATATCTTAGAGAAATAAGGACTGTCACACAAATAGATACATGCACAGCAATGTTAATTGCAGCACTGCTCATAATAGCAAAAAGGTGGAATCAACCTAGGTGCCTATCAACAGATAAATGGATAAACAGACTATGGTATATTCACACAATGGAATACTATGCAATGATAAATAACAACAATGATTTGGGAAACATCTGATAGTGTGGAGTCATCTGGAAGACCTTACGCTGAGTGAAATTAGCTGCAGAAGAACAAACATTGTATGAGACCACTATTACAAGGACTCAAAAAAAAGTTTAAGCACTGAAGAAAACAACCTTTGATAGTTACAAAGGAGTGGGAGGAAGATGAGTATTCATTGATTACATAGTAGACAGGAATTTTCTTGAGTAAAGAAAGTGGCAACATGCGGTATAAGAGAGATTAACACTGCTAGACCATACCAAAAGCTAAGAGGTTTCCTAAATACAATCCAACATTTTGAAGGTCAGAGTTGCAAAGGCCAGGGTCTGGGACCACGGTTTCAAAGGACATCTAGGTCAATTGGCATAATTAAGTTCTTGTGCTGTGTTGTGTTGTGTTGTTTGTGTTGTTGTGTTGTGTTGTGTTTCATTTTGTTTTCTTGTGATTAAATGAAAATAACTCAAAAACCCACTGCCATTGAGTCAGGTCCGACTCATGGCAATCCTATAGGTCAGAGAAGAACTGCCCCATAGAGCTTCCAAGGAGCATCTGGTGGATTTGAGCTGCTGACTTTTTGGTTAGCAGATGTAGCACTTAATCCACTATGCCACCAGGGTTTCCTAAGTGAAAACATACAATCCAAATCAATTTTGCATGCCAACCTATCTGCAGCTCTATCTGCTCTCTTCATCCAGTGACAGCATAATCCTCGTTTTCATGCTATGTTTCTACTATCCCCTTAATGAGCACCTGTCCCCTCCTCTCCACCCTCTTCTCACCCATCTAGAAAGAAACTAGTAGGACAGCCTCCTATAAATGTATAGAACCATAAAGTATACACACTGTATGCTTACACTGTGTCTCCTAGTCCAGTCCATTCTTGTCTAAAGAGCTGACCTCAGTATCAGTTTCTGATCAGGGCCAGCAACGGGTCTAGGGGCCATGTTCCCAGGAGACCCTCCAGGCTGTCAGACCATCAATTCCAGCGTTTTGTAGAGTACTTGAGCTGCACCCTTCTTTTTCTCATGTTTCCTCATGGACTGTATATTGTTTCTCCCGTCACAGGTGTCTTTGGTAGTGGCCGGACACTGTCTGATTCTTCTGGTCTCATGTTAATACAGTTACCCATTCATATGGGTCCTTCTGTCTCCTAAGCTCTTTTTTCCTGATGTTGTTCTCAGTCATTACCAGTCCAGATGAGTTGGGAACATTTGGAGCATCTCAGATGGCAGCTTGCTAGCTTTTAAGACCCCAGATGCCACTCACCAATATGATGTGCAGGAGACTCTCTTAGCAAAAGACTAATTATACCAATTGCTCTCAATGTCACCTGAAAACATGGTCCCCAGAATCCCATTCCTGCTACTCTACCCTTTGAAATTTTGGGTTGACTTTAGAAAAATCTTTCCATTTATGGTGTATTCTAGTTATGTTGATCTGCTCTCTACTGAGTGCTGTCACTGCTCTCACCTAACCGAATTCCTATCAATTATCTAATCCACGACCAACCCTCTGTCTCCCTCCCCACACTAGTAGCCAACAAAGGGTCTTTTCTTCTGTACATAAGTCTATTTTTCAGTCCTTATAGCAGAGGTCTTGTACAATACTTGTCCTTTTGCCACTGATTTCATTTATCATAATGTCTTTTAGTTGAAACCAGGTTATGAGATGCTTCCTAAAATCATCATTGTTCTTTATCATTGCATAGTGTTCCACTGAGTACATGTACCATGGTTTGTTTAACCATTCATCTGCTGATGGGCACCTAGGTTGCTTCCATCTTTTTGCTATTGTGGACAGTGCTGCAATAAACATTTGTGTGCATATATCTGTGTGACTGCCTTTATTTCTATAGGCTATGGTCTAAATAGTGAGATTGCTAGATCGTATGGTATTTCTATTTCAAGCTTTTTAAGAAAGCACCAAATTGCTCTCCAACAAGGTTGTACCATTTTGCGTTCCCACCAGCAGTGTAGGAGAATTCCAACCTCTTCACAGCCTCTCCAGCATTTGTTGTTTTGTGTTTCTGAATTATTGCAACCTTGTTGGGGTAGGATGGTATCTCACTGTAGTTTTGAATTGGATTTCTCTAATAGCTAACGATTGTGAGCATTTCCCCATGTCCTTTGGCTGCCTAGATGTCTTCTTTGGTGAAGTGTCTGTCCATCTCCTTTGTCCATTGCTTGATTGGATAACTTACCTTTTTCTTGTTGATATTTTGCATTACCTTGTAGATTATGGAAATCAGACGTCGATATGACATGTAGTTGCCAAATAATTTTTTCCCATTCTGTACGTAGTCTTTTAACTCTCTTGATAAAGTCTTCGGATGAGCATAAGTGTTTGAATTTTAGTTCTCATTTATCTATTTTCTCTTCTGTTGTTCGTGCATTGTTAGTCAGATTTTGTAGTTCTCTAAGCCATGCATTAGAACTTCCATTGTTGCTCTGTTTTTTCTTGCATGATCTTTATTGTTTTAGGTTTGATATTTAGGTCTTTGATCCATTTTGAGTTAGTTTTTATGTAACGTATGAAATATGGGCCTTGTTTCAGTTTTTTGCAGATGGATATCCAATTTTGCCAACATCGTTTGTTAAAGAGTCTGTTTTTACCTCAGTTTACAACCTTTGAGACTTTGTCAAATACCAGCTGTTCATAAGAGGATGGCAATATTTCTGGGGTCTCAATTATGCTTCATTGGTCTGTAAGTCTCTTTTTGTACCAGTCAGACTATTTTGACTACCATAGCAGTATAGTAGGTTCTAAGACTGGGTAGTGTAAGGCCTCCCACCGTGTTCCTCTTCTTCAGTAGTGCTTTACTTTTCTGGGGTTTCTTCTCTTTCCCAAAGTTGGTGATTTATTTTTCCATGTCACTAAAAAGTGACACTGAAATTTTTACTGGGATTGCACTGTATATGTAGATCACTTTGGGTAAAATAGACATTTTCACAAAGTTACGTCTTCCTATCCTTGAGCAGGGTAACGTTCTCCACTTATGTAAGTCTCTTTCGGTTTCTTGCAGTAGGGTCATAAAATTTTCTCTATATACATCTCTTACTGCTCTAGTCAGATTTGTTCTTAGATATTTTATCTTCTTGGAGTATATAGTAAATGTTATTGATTTAATGATTTCCTCTTTGATGATTTCTTTGTTAGTGTAAAGGAATCATACTGATTTATTTATGTTTATCTTATATGCTGATATTTTGCTGAACTCTCCTATTAGTTCCAGTAGTTTATGGATTCTTCAGGGTTCTCTGTGTATACAATTATATCATAGGCAAATAGGGATATTTTTACATCTTCTTTGCCAATGCGAATGACCTTTATTTCTTTGTCTTCTCTAATTGTTCTGGCTAGAACCTCTAGCAAAATGTTGAACAGAAGTGGTGACAGTGGGCATTCTTGTCTAATTCCCGTTTTCAGGGGAAATTCTTACATCTCTCTTAATTCAGGATGATGCAGGTGGTAGACTTTGCATAGATGCCCTTTACTGCACTGAGGAATTTCCTTCTATTGTTATTTTGCTGAGAGTTTTTAATACGAATCAACATTGGACTTTGTCAAATGCCTTTTCTTCAGTTGATGAAATCATGTGATTCTTATCCTTTGTGCTGTTTATGAGATTGATCACATTAATTGTTTTTCTGATGTTGGGCCAAACTTGCATCCCTGGTATGAATCCAACTTGGTCATGATGAATTATTTTTCTGATATATTGTTGAAGTCTGTTGGCTAGGATTTTGTTGAAGATTATTGCATCTAAGTTCATGAATGATATTGTTCTGTAATTTTCTTTTTTGTGGTGTCTTTTTCTGGCTTTGGTATACGGGTTATGCTGGCCTCATAGAATTTGGGAGTACTCTGTCCTTTCCTATGCTATGCAAAAGCCTCAGTAGTACTGGAATTAACTCTTCTCTAAAAGTTTGGTAGAATTATCTGGTGAAGCCGTCTGGGCCAGGACTTTTTCTGGTTAGTAGTTTTCTGATTACTTTTTCAATCTTTTCTTTTGTGATGGGTTTATTAAGTTATTCTACTTCTCCTTGTGACAATTTTGGTAGGCTGTTTTGTTTTAAGAAAATATTCTGCATTCCATTTTGGTAAGTGGCTTCTGAGATCTTAAAAGCTAGCAATCTGCCATCTAAGAACCACCAATTTATTCTAATCCACTTGGAGCAAAGAAGAAGGACAAACACCAGAGACATGAGGAGAATATGAGTTTAGAAGATCAAAGGGGCCGAAAGATAAGGAAACTACATCAGCATGGGACCAGAAGAACTAAATGGTGCCTGGCCACCACCGGTGACTCTCTAACAGGGAACACAACATACAGTTCCTGACATAACTGGAGAAAAATGGGGATGCAGATCTAGTACTGTATTAAAAGACCAGAATTAATGGTCCAACATCCTGAAGGGTCCCCTAAGAACATGCCCCCTGAACTCAATGCTAGTCCAGAGCTGAAGCCAATATCAAAGCCAAGAATATAGACAAAAATTGGATTGGACTGTAAGATACAGCATGATGCTGGTGAAGTGTGTGCGTCTTGGCTTAAATACGTACATGAGGCTGTCAGAGCAGCTCCCCTCTAGAAGTGAGATGGGAGGGTGAAGATAAGGGGGCTGGAGGAGGGTGCAGTCACAGGGTTGAGAAAACAGCTAGCGTTGCATAGAGGTATGTGGGGGAGTTTATACGGCAAATGGACTTGGATTGCAAACTTTCACTTAAAATACAATAAAATATTTTAAAAAGAGAAAGAAACCATTGAAGGTAAAAATGGCATTGGAACTCTGGCTTAGGACAGAGGTTCATATTCTTTGAAAACTATTTTGCATTTTTACCAAGTGCATAATAAATTTTTCAAGTTGGGGAAAGGACAAAAATATTTCTCCAACTCACAGAAATGCTGTGCTCAGCAAAGCTTTGACACAGGAAGATGTCTACTGCCACTGTTTTTGTTGTGGCTGCCACTGTTAGCTGTGGTCAAGTCAGCCCCCAACTCATGGCAACCCCATACTCAGTGGAACAAAGTGCTGCCCAGTCCTTCACCCAGAATAGGTTATCGGTTTGGACCATTGGGAGCTACAGGATTTTCGATGTCTGATTTTCAGAAGTTGATCTTCTGGCCTTTCTTCCTGGTGCATCTTAGTCTGGAAGCTGTGCTAAAAACTTCTCAGCATCATAGCCTCACACCAGCCTCTACTGATGGTCAGTGGTGACTGCACATGAGATGCAACAGCCAGGAATGGAATTCAGGTGTCCTACATGGGAGGTGGTATTTCCACAACTGAAACACTACTGACCCTTCCTGTGAAGTACAGAACACTACCTCCAAAATGCCTGTCCAGTCCAATACTACTTCTCCCACCCCTAGGCCAGAATCTGCTTCCTGGACCTCCGATACCTAGAACACACCCTCCTAGTTAACTCCAGAGAGACATTTTAAAATCTGTATCTAACCTGTATCGCCCCTGCTCAGACACCTCCCATGTGTCTCCACTTTGCTTCCTTAGAAGCCATTGAGTTGCCCTATCCAGTTTTCTTGTCAAGACAGTACTTGCTGTCTAGATGGGAAGAATATGGTTAGCTGACCGCTTCTAGCAACAGGGTCTTCAGGCTCTGCACTGGCATTCAAGCCTGGCTTCCTTTCTCACTTCCTGGCCTTGCCCATGTAGGACGAGGATGGGCCTGGACACAGAGCTGGGGAAGGTGAGGCAGTGTGAGAATGTTTGCTCAATGTCCTAGTTACTAGTGCTTGTGTAACACAAATACTACAAGTGGATAGTTTTAACTAAGAGAAATTTATTCTCTCGCAGTCCAGGAGGCTAGAACTGCAAATTCAGGATGTCAGTTCCAGGCGAAGGCTTTTTCTTTCTGTCAGTTCTGGAGGAAATGTCTTACCAATCTTACCCTTGGTTCAGGAGCATATCAGTGCAGGGCCTCCATTTCCACAGGACATGCTATTCTAGCTCTTGTTGCTCGAGGGAATGAGATCCCCTTGACCCTCTGCTCCTATTCCTCTTTTATATCTCAAAAGACTTAAAACACAACCAATCGTGTTAACTGAGTCCTACTCTGTTGACATAACTGCAGCTAATCTCACCTCTTTCACATCATAGAAACAGGATTTACAACACATGGGAAAAACCACATCAGATGACCAAATTGTAAACATACACTTAGTACTGGGAACCACAACCTAGACAAGTTGACATACATTATTGAGAGACACAATGTTCCAGGCATGGTCTGGATATAATTCACACTTTCTTAGGATCCTGCCCTTCTCACCAGACTTGGGGTGACATAATTAGAGTCTTAAAGAGACAAAAACCCAAAAACCCCTCCCAAGCTGATTTCCACCCACTGCTCACTCTCCTATTCAGCCTGGCCTGTCCAAAGGTGAGAAGAAGAAGAAGGGGCAAGGGAGGGTCTATAGACAATGGACTCCTGGAAGAGATATTTTGAATGTGGAGCAGTGGAGCAATAAACTTGTGAAGGGCAACCCTCAGGATGGGGTAGAAGGGTCCAACCCACCAGAAGTGGATGTCACAGAAGAAGTGGCCCAGGCCCTCCAACGTTTGCAAGTCCTCCTCATTGCTCTGGATCTGAGGACAGCAAGGCTGATGCCAGACCTGATGGAGAACATAGCTGCTGTCATTCTCACCTCCACCCCCTGCCCATTTCTACCTGGATTATTGATTTATACCTCTCCCCACCTTGTTGGCTCAGCCTTACTCTGTGGGCTTGCATGTCTGTCTCAGTCTATGTCTCTCTACATGCACCTGTCTGGCTCCTCATTCTCTTAACCTTCTCTTTCTCTCACTTTCTCATGTCTCTCCCTCCCTCCTATTTCTACCTCAGCTTCTTTTACTCCCTCTGTCTTTACCTTTCTGTGTCTCTGTCTGTTCCTCTCTGCCTGTCTGTCATGGTATCTACCTCTGCTATCTCTAACTCCATCTGTAACTATGATTCTTTCACCCTGACTCTATGTCTGTCTATCTTTCATTGTCTGTCTATGTTTCTTTCTGTCTCTGTCTTTCTCTCTGGCTCTCTACTTTTCTCTCTTTCTTACTCTATCGTTCTTGCTCCCTGGTTCTCTCTCCTTTTCTATCTCCTTTATTTCTGAATGTGTTTCATTTACTGCCTCTCTCTACCTCCTCTTGTCTCTGTCTTGCTGTCTCTCTTTTTGTCTGTTCTTGCCTTCTCTCTCCCTCCATCTCTTTGTGTCTTTCTGTTTCTCCCACTACCATCTCTCCTCTCTCCATCTCTCCTTCCAGGAACCCATTTCACCCTCCCCATTTCAAGGGAATTCACTATCTCACCCATACAGTTGAGCTGCCTAATCACATCAAAACCTCCTTCCACTATCTCCTACCAGGAGCCTCTCCAACTTTGCATAAAATAACCCTTTTTGGCCAACCATAACCTCCGGAGGGAACCCTGATAGTGTAGTCATTAAGCGGTACACCTAACCAAAGAGTTGGCAGTTCAAATCCAGCAGGTGCTCCTTGACAACTCTATGGGACAATTCTACTCTAACCTATAGGGTCACTATGAGCTGGAGTCGACTCAATGACAGTGGGTGGGTTAATCTCCAGAGACATCAATGCTTCCCCACCCAGTTTCTGCAGTATTTCTCCTTGCAGAAAGTCTAATAACAGCCCCTTTCTTAAGCCTAGCTGCACCACCACCAGCCCAGAACAGGGCCTCATCCCAGCATCCCAGTGCCCCACTGCCAACATACAGGAAGACCCCAAGCTAGAATTCCCAGGAGGATGCACTGCCTAGTCCAGTGTCACATCATATCTGTGCCAGAGTCAGCTGGGGGGTGAAAAGGGGGTCTCTAGAGGCAATTCAGAATCAAGTGGAGGAAAGGAAGTCGAAGACACTGAAGAACAAGAAGACAGGCAGAATAAGGAGAGCAAGAATGGAGAGACTGGCAGATCAAGGGACACTGACTTAGTTTGGATTCTTCAGAAGCAAAGTCTGAGTTGAGGGTGCTTGGGCACATGGTTTATTGAAGGAAACCTCTCAGAAGAATGTGAGGGAAGCCAGACAAGATGCATGAAGAAGCCAGGTAGATAGGGCTCAGCTGGAATCCAGAGTGAGCCAGACCCCACAGGGTGGTTATGAAAGAAGACAGTCAAGAGGCCAACAGACACAGGAAGAATGCTTTAGATCACTAGCTGCAGAAATGCAAGTCAAAATCAAAATCAGATACCATCTGACACCAGCATGAATCACAAAAACAGGAAACAATAGATGTTGAAAAGGTTACAAGGAGATCAGACCACTTGTGCACTGCAGGTAAAATGCAAAATGACAGTCATTTTGGAAAACAATGTGGCTCTTCCCCAGAAAGCTGCTAATAGAAATGCCATATGATCCAGTAATCACTCTACTATGAACATATTCTAGAGAATTAAGAGTCATTGCGTGAATAGACACCTGCACATGCACATTGCTATCACAATTGCAAAAAGATGGAAACAGCCTAGATGCCCATCAGCAGAGGAATGGATAAACAAACTGTGGTACATACACACAATGGAGTATTATGCAACAATAAAGAACAATGATAAAAATGTGAAGCATCATATGACTTCAAGGAAACTGGAGGATACTGTGCTGAGTGAAATCGGTCAATTACAAAAGGACAAATATTGTATGATAACACTTCCGTAAAAACTCACGAAAAGTTTTACTCACAAAGAGAACCAATCTTTGCTGTTACCAAGTAACAGAGAATAGAAAAACACCAAATAGGCAATAGATAAGCAGCAAGTTTGATGAAGGGTAAGACAATACAAAATACTGGAGAACACAGCATAGAATACACACAACAAGGTCATGGAAGTTCCATAGACACTTCCAAACTCCCTGAGGGACTGAATTGCTAGGCTGAGGGCTTTGGGGACCATAGTCTTCAGGAATATCTAGCTCAACTGGCACAACATAGTTTATAAACCAAATGTTTTGCATTCTACTTCGGTAAGTAGCATATGGAGTCTTAGAAGCCAGTGAGCCATCTAGGATGCTCCACTGGTCTCACCACTCTGGGAGCGAGGAAGAATGAAGAAGACTAAAGATACAAAGGAAAGATAAGTCCAAATGACTAATCAACCGCATCTACAAAGGCCTCCAGCAGACTGATTCTGGTACAACTAGAAGGTGTCCAGCTACCGCTAATGACAGGGAAAAAAACAGAGGATCCTGAACAGAGCTGGAAAAATGTACAACAAAATTCTAACTCAAAAAGAAATAGGAGACTTGTGAGCCTGACAAAGAATGGAGAACACTGAAAGTACAGCCCCCAGATGCCCCTTCAGCTCAGTAATGAAATCACTCCCACGGCTCACCTTTCACTGAAAGATTGGAAAGGGCCATAACACAAAATGAGACTAACAAGGCACTCCAGCCCAGAGGCAAGGATTAAAAGGCAGGGGTTACAAGAAGGCTGATAACACAGAACCCTAGATTGAGAAGGGGGAGTGTTGATCTGTTGTGGGGTGGTTAACCAATGTCATAAAACAATAATAGTGCTATTCAATGAGAAACTACTCTGTTCCATAAATCTTCACCTAAAGCACAATTAAAAAAACAAAAGGAGTTAACACCACTATTACCAGAAGTATTTCAGAGCATAGAAAAGAAGAGAATATCTCTAAGCTCCTTTTATGAAGCCAACATAAACCCAATACCAAAACTAGTTGAAGACACTACAGAAAAAGTAAATTAGAGACCAATATCCCTCATGAACTTAGACGCAAAAATCCTCAGCAAAATTCTAGCCAGTAGAATTCAACAACACGTTAAAAAAATAATTCACCGTGATCATGTGGGATTCGTACTAAGTATACATGGGTGAGTCAACATTAGAAAAACAAGCAGTGCAAGAGAAGGCTGTTCCATCATTCTATCAATTCTGCTGCTTCAGGATGACACGGAACATGGTAACACTAGTAAATTCCATGAGCATGGATGGGCCCATAGCTACATTTCATTTGCTGTGACATGAGTCCCTATATCCAAGGCAATGCTGTATGGGATATAAATAAGACATTCTATAAATCCACAGCTTTGGCAGAAGCACTTTGTGCAGTGAAGGTAAATCCAATTCAGAGTGTCTACCAGTAAGAATGAAGCACTGCACTTTCAGTGATAGAAGGGTTCCAAGTAATCAACCTACTATTAGGCTGCTGGCTGATCACCTCGAGGAATGGTGACATATCAAGGATCCAGTGTTGATTTCTGTTGCTGGCACATTGTGCACTCAGCAGTGGCTGTTGCTAAGTCAACCTCAGAAAACACAAGCCCATTTACTTACCCTACGCATAACCTCTATCCCTGCCACCACAACCACTTTGTTCATGGGTCTCTTGAACAATGACAGGACTGGCATGGCAAAAGACAACTGGCTTCCACAGAACATACCATCCTACCCACTTCATTGTTAAAGTCCTGCTTTCATAGGGTAACCCTTTGGTGAACATTCACACGACACACAAGTATCTTCACTTCTTTGACCCATTCAAAGAGGTCTGTCCACATACCTCATCCCCATACCATCTTGTTACCATTTTTCCAATCCTGTTCTTTCCAAATCCCTGACCAATCAGTCAAACCATTGTCCACAGCCCATGAATCAGAGTATATAGCCATATCTCCAGCCATTTCTCCTTCAAAGCACAGTGAACCACAACGTGCACCCTCGAAGATCTGCCCATTGGGAGGATTTCCCTTCACCACTGCCCTTCAGGGAACCATGAGGAAGGGGCTTCACTGCTGCAGTAGGAATTTTATCTTCTGTAGTCAAGTGATCTTAAGGAATGACCCATGGGGACATAGGTACAGGCTGGGAGAGGGAGGATAATGTGACAGCAGTAAAGACCATGGGCATTCGGGCCACTTCTTCACGCAGCTTACTTGTGTCTTCAGGTCCTGCTGAAGCCCATGCTTGTCCTTACCACTTCCATTTAAAGATGGAGTGCTGCTGTGTGCATGTGCCTTTACGACTCTGTAAGTCAGATGACACCCAGCTTACAAGGGGCATCTCAGGACAGTTCATGACTTGGGGCCATGGTCTACACTGTGATTCCAACAATAGGGGCCTGCCTAAGACTTCAGACAGCAGCTCTGTCTGCCTCTGACTCGTCAGGCACAACTGGATCAGCTGCATCCTACAGCATAAGTGGCAGAGCAGCTTGCACGAGCCTGAATCTATTACAGAGCCCCTGCTTAGTCTTCACCCCCCTCAAAACTAGCAACTTTTTGACTTACTTAGTAAATAGGCCCAAGTAGCTCACCTAAATGAGAGAAATGTGGCCTCCAACATCCAGAGATGCATCAAGCATCGTGCCTCCTTTTTAGCTGTAGGATGGGCCAAATGCAATAACTTCTCCAACACTTTAGACGGAGTATCTTGAAATGCCGCCACATCACTGGACCCCTAAAAATTTTACTGAAGTGGATTTATTTTTGGTGAATTTCCTACCCTCTAACACACAACAGTTTCAGGGAGTTGTTCCATTTTGTTTTGTTTTGTTCTGTTTTCAAGCACACAAATATCTTACCAATAACTCTAGAGTCATTGAAACATCTTTCTTACAAGGTCCAGAAACATAAAATTGTCATTGTAATGCACCTGTATGACATTTTATGAAAGGTAAGATGATCAAGATCCTCATGGTCTGAATTATGACACAGGGCTGGAGAGCTGATAGATCCCTGAGGTAGGGCAGTGAAGGTAAGCTGTTGGCCATGTCACTTAAAGGCAAACAGCTTCTGGTGGTCCTTTGAAACAGGTAAGAAGTAAAAAGCATTAGCCGGACTCAGCAGCTGCAAACCAGACAACAGGTTTTGTTGCTGTTACGTGCTCTCCAGTTGCGTGTGACTCACACAGACCCTATGTACACACAACAAAACACTGCCTGGTCCTACACCATCCTCACAATCCTTGTTAAGCCTGAGCCCATTGTGGTAGATGCTGTGTCAGTCCACATTGCGGAGGCTTCCTCTTTTTTACTGAAAGTCTGTTTGACAAAGCCTGATGTTGTTCTGCAGCAACTGCTACTTCTTGATAAGAGGTCTAAAGCACATGAGACAAAGCCTCACCATCCTTGTTCCTAAGGAGTATTCTGGCTGTACTTTCCCCCGACAGATTTTTTTTGTTGTTCTGGTATTCCGTGGTGTGTTGAATATTCTTTTGCCAGCACCGTAATTCAAAGGGATCAATTCTTCTTTGGTCTTCCTTATTCACTGTACAGCTTTTCACACACATGTAAGGCAGCTGAAAATAACCACAGCTTGGGTCCAGCACAGCTTAGTCCTCAAAGTGGCATCTTGAGTTTTCATCACTCCAAGGATATTTTCTTGCAGCAGATATAGCCAGTGCATTATATCATTCGATTTCTTGACTGCTTCCCCCATGGCTGCTGGTTGTACATCCAAATAAAATCAACTCCTTGCCAATCTCATTTTTTTTTCTGTTTAACACAATGTTGCTTATTATAGGTCCAGTTGTGAGCATTTTTGCTTTCTTTATCTTGAAGTGCAACCCAACATAATTCCATAATTCCGTGACGCTGTTCTGGCAGCATGGTGGGTCTTGGGCTCAGGGAGACGACCCCTCCTCCACCCAGCCACTCACACCTCCAGGTTCCCCGGGTCCCCAGGCACTCCTGCTGACACCCAGAGAGGCTCAAGTGGAAGTGACAGCAGAGTTTTATTCCTGGGAGTCATCTAAGGTAAGTGGGTGAGTCAAGACAGGTCTAAGATGCAGGGAGTTACTTCGGGTCCCCACTCAGGGGCTCCACCCTCAGCCACAGCCCTCCGTCCGCCCGCAGGATCAGCTCTGGCTTCCTCCGTGGCTCAGCGTCGTCTGGCAGGACGCGAAAGCGCAGCAGCGTGAGCGCCACAACCACTTTCATCTCGGTCATGGCAAAAGTCTGTCCGATGCAGTTCCTGCAGAACAGACAAGGTCTAACTTAGTCCAAAACCCCTATCCAGGCCCCCGTTGGGCCTGGACCCTGGTCCTGTGTGTCAGGATCTCATGCTTATCCTGAGCAACCTGAGGGATAAATACAGGAATAGCTGAGCCCAGGAAACCCTGGGTTTCACTGGTTCTGTGGTTAAGAGCTACAGCTGAGAACCAAAAGGTCGGCAGTTTGAATCCACCAGGTGCTCCTTGGAAACCACACGGAGCAGCTCTGTCTCACAGGGCCACTATGAGTTGAAATCAACTGACAGTGGCGGGTTGGATTCAGTTGGGTTGGGTCAGGTTGGGCGGGTTCGGTTGGGTTTAGCTGAACCCGAGACCCCCACGAGTGCTTCCTTGTCCCGCAAGCTTGGCCCAGACTCCAACCACCCGCTCAGAATAGTACATAGCGGAGGATCTCCTGAGCGTCTGGGGACCTCTACTTCGATCACGTCTCCTTTCCCTCACAACCTTGTCCAAACCCCCATCTCACAAACACACACACACACACACACAGACAGACACACAAATAAGGGCAACACAAAGTCCCAGACCCTCTCCCTTCATCTTTCCTCAGTAGCCTTCAGGTCTCACCTCGGTCCCGCAGAGAAGGGAATAAAAGCCAGAGGCGATCTCTTCTCAGTGTTTTCTGTGTTGAAGCGGAATGGGTCATAGACCTGCAGGAGATGAGACAGGGCTGCTGGGTACAGTCTCCCAAGACAAACCACCCGGGAAAGGTAGGTGCTTGCATAGTGACCCCTGCAACGTCTGATTCCCCATTCAGGTCCCGCCCCTTCCTCAGGGTCCTGCAGTGGATGAGGATGAGTCAACAAGCACGAAACCTCAGGGTTCGGCCACACGGAAGGGTTGTGATGGGTCCCAAAGATGCTGATGACGCAGATGACACCTGTGGGAGGAGGGGACATTCAGGATAAGATCTCTGTTGTCTGATGGGCTCCCTTTCCTACCTGGGACCTCCCATTTGCCATGGTGGGCACCTTTGGGGATAACTCGGCCGTCTGGAAATACTATGTCCTGGGTACAACAGCGTGAGATGTCAGTGACTGGAGGATGCAACCGCAGACTCTCCTTGATGCACATGGTCAGGAAGGGCAGCTGGGTCAGGTCGTCCCTAAGGAAGAACCCCCCATAGTTAACCTGAGTTAATCCTCCAGCCCCTTGCCATTTGGTGACACTCTTTTTAGCACTTCTGCCTGTTCTTCATTCGTTATAACAAAGTTAATTCCAGATTGATCAAAGATTAAGCATCAGAAGACTAAATAAACAAAATATGATATATGCACACAATAGAATACAACTTAGCCACAAAGAGAAAGAAAGCCCTAATGCATGCCAGTACATGGATTAATTTTGAAAACACCATGCTGATCAGAAAGAGTCAGTCATGGAAAGACAACTGCTATGTGATGTCAGTTACATGAAATAAGCAAACATATGAAAACTAAAGATTAGTAGTGCTTACCAGGGGTGAGAGTAAGGGGGACAAGAGAGATTTTTTTACTTAAGGGGCCTGGAAATTATTAATGCTGCTAAAATGATCCGGAAAAGGATAGCAAGAATGGTCACACAGCTTAAAGAATGTAATCAGTGTTACTTAACTATACATGCATAAATTGTTGAGATAATCTGTTTATTATGTACATTTTCACTGCAATAAAAATAAAAAATAAGACCAAGTATTAGAAAAGCAGTATATCATATAAGCACCAGAAAAAAAAAAGTCTAAAGGTTTTTAACTGTCTTCATGAGCAAACCACAACACCCAAAAGCCATTCCTGAGAAGGCTGATGAATTTGCAGAAAAATAAAGTATTATTTATGGTGAGAAAGAAAAATCAAAACTGCAAATGAGTAAGAAACAACGTAAAGATATCTAAATTCTATTTTACCTAATACTACATTAGAGATACAAGCTGATGCAACAAGAAAAAAAAGAGTATAGAAATATTGGACAGACGTATCTGCACTGTCATTTAATGGTTTTATATAGATACCACAAAAGAATCCACTGGAAAACTTTTATAAACAGTGAAGATTCAGAAACCAGTTGCAATTGCCATTGAGTTGACTCTGACTCCTAGAAACCTCCTGTGCGTCACAGTAGACCTGTACTCCACAAGGCGTTCAGTGACTGATTTTTCAGAAGGAGATCACCAAGACTTTTTTCCCAAGGTACCACTAAGTGAACCTGGAACTCCAAACGTTGGGTCAGAAGCTGATTGTATTCATTATTTTTACCATCCAGGGATTCCAGAGATTCAGTAAGTGAACTAAATGTTTAATCCCCTTCTTCCTATATCACTACCCACATTTTTAAATCCCTGAAACACCCAGATAGTTCCAATTTCAAAAGCTATGAAAGATTGCCGTTGTGGCGCAGCACTACACACATTCCCTGCTCTCAGGTTGTCCAGATTCTTATTTCTTTATGTGCCCTTTCGGGGATACTTTTTTGCATCTGTAAAAACTATATACACATTCTCCTCACTTACAGATGATCTCGTTATCCAACAGTTTGCATTTATGATGACAGTAAAAAAAAAAAACAAAAAATCTGTTGTCTGACTATTTTGCATAAAGCCAAAGCCAAGTGCCGTCGAGTTGAATCTACCAGCAACATATATCTGGTAGTAACAAATGCCCAGGTGTGAGGTGAAAATAATGCTGGATTTCATGATTAAGTTTATGTATCACCTTGGCTAGGCCATGATTCTCAAGTGCTTGGCAGTTATGTAATGATGTAATTTAGCAGTTATGTAGTGGTGTAGTCATTCTCTATTTTGGGGATCCAATATGCTCATCTTCCATTTTGACAGAACACCAATTTTGCATAATGGCCTGGACTTAGGCAGTTAGCAATGTCAAAGAAAGAAGAAGTTTCAATAGCACACTGCACACTAAACATGCAGTTCTGTATTTTTTTTTTTGACAGTATATTCATCTCTTTTTGTATACCTCCTCAACTTATGCCAAAATAGGGCCTTCACTATAATATAACTTGCACTTCATTACTTCTAGAGCTTTTAAGACTTCCTCTTTAAATTTTAAATCTTTCATTTGTCTGGATTTTATTTTGTTATAAGAAATGAGGGGCAGATTAAATTAACTTTTTACAAGAAATTTCCCATTAGCCTCAAGGGTTTTTTATTAAATGATCTATATTTTCCCCAAAATATGAAGCATCATCCTAAGCATTTACTAAGTTCACAGGACAAAGAAATTACAAACATAAATCATTGATTTTTCTATGGAGATAACTAGTATTTTTGTAATACTAACCCATTATAAGTGAAAATAATACTAACTGGCGATAAAAATAAAAATGCTGATGATCATAATATATAACACCTGGATTAAATTTAACAAGAAACGTGAAGCTGTATTTTCCAAATGCACTTAAAACCTCACTCGATTTAAAGGAAAGACCAACAGAAGATACTGTTCCCCATAGTGAGAATAGTATCAAAGGTCCTGTTTAATAAAACTTGCGTAAGTTCTGAAAGGACGCCTTGTCTCCTCTGTTAAAAGATGATAAGATTATTTAAATAGCTAGATATCCATTCTTTACTCCAGAAAAGTGTGACACGGAGGTGTCAGCTTCTGCTCAGATGTAAATATTTACAACTGTAAATATCACAGTGTATTCCGTTTTCCACAAATGCATCAGATGTTCAGTACCAATAAAACTCTAGCTGATTTTCTTAAGAACTTGACAAAGTTACTCTAACATTTCTCTGGAAGGAAAAAAAGATCATGAAAAGTTTGAACAATTTAAAAATTAAAGATTAAAGACAGGAAATTCATCCTACCAGATTTAAGACTTACTACAAAGCTATGGCAAACTGAACAGTGTGCTACTGTTACAAGCACAGAATTATCAGTTCAAAGGACAGACTAGAAAACTAGGAGAGAGGCACAAGAATAGGTAAAAACTCAACATCTAATAAAGGAGACTGTCTCAAAAAAATTCTGAAGAATGGACAGAAAGTTTGACTGTGAAAGAAAAAAATAGATAAATTTGACTTCATAAAAACTAACAAAAAGTTCAAAAAACCAAAAGGCAATCTTTTGCAACACAAAACAGAAAAAAGATTTATTTTAATATACATTTAGTTCTTAGAAATAACTCTGAAAAAAAAATACTTCCAAAACATTATAAACATTGAAAATCCTATGAGCAATTATATGCTGATATGTAAGGTGTTGCCATGAGTTGGAATCAACTTGAAAGCAACTGTTTGGTTTGGTTTGGTCTGGTAGCTTACCTGACTGATTGCACCCCTCTCCTCCCCCCTCCAGCCCCCATCTCTGTCCCTTTCTCTCTTTGCTCAGGCTGTTTTCCTAGCTTAAAGCAGTCTTTCCAATGGCACCTAAATGGTTGCTGATAATCACTCAAATTTCAGTTGAGGCATCTTCTCCATCTTACCTCCTCTCTCTCTCACCTCCAGTCCCATCCATGCAAGCTGGGACTATTCCCATACTAGCTGGTTACTCCTAGAATACAAAACCAAGGAATGGGTATTTCCCGGAACTCCAGGATACAGTATGGAGCTGGGCACAGCACTGGGGACAGAGACTGATTTGGGCACAGTGCAAAAGTGTCTGCTGGGTGAAGACTGGATGGATAATGATGGAGGTGCTCCTGGACAAGAAATGGGAGACTTTCACCCTCAAATGTCCCATGTGAATTCCCAGACTGGACAGTAGAGTAGAAATTAGGAAACAGGGAACCAGCAAACATCCAGAGAGGTAAAAACCTTTGAAAACAATTGAATTAAAGGGGAAGTATAAGGGGAGTTGGAAAGGAAATTCATTTACTGAACATATGTGAAGGGACATTGACCCTCCTACATTGTTGCTCTTCTCCCAACAGGCCAGATATTTCTGACCCCAAACCCTCACCTTTCTGCTCCCAACCAGGCTGGGTGCCACATTCTGCATCTGTCCTCTGTTCCTATTCTCACCAAGCAATTAGGAGAGAATGAGTAAAAAGATCCTTCCTCATCCTCATCAGAGTCAAAGACAGGCGTTTGAGAGGCATGTCATGAGAGTCTGGGCTCACCATTCAATCTCCTCTGGATGGCGGTCCCTCAAGAGCTCTTGTACCTCCTGCCGGCAGCGCTCCTGGTACTCTGGGTGCTTGGCAAGGTTGTACAGGATCCAGGAGAGGCCACTGGCAGTGGTGTCATGGCCTGAGGACAGCCAGGCAGATTGGAGTTGCTAGGCTGCTACAACACCAGAAGATGGACAGTATCCTTGCATTGAAACCCCAAGGAGGGTGGAAGAAGGTGGAGCAGGACAGTGCGTCCAAGGTCCACTCACCAAGTCTCTGAGAAGGAAACACCTCTTGCCCCCAACACAATCCCGTGCTGGGACCCTTACCCTCAAACATAAAGGTGTCAGCTTCTGCTCGGATGTCCTCATCTGACAACTGCTTCTGCTCTTCGTCCTGGAGAGAAGGGAAGAACACCACTATTCTTGTATGACATCAACTGCCAGGGTCCCTGACCCTAACCTGCAGAGTCATACACAGTGGTCAGCTTTCAGGAGACCTTCGAGACTAAGACTGGAAAGAAAGGCCTGTGTTGCCACTATTTATGTGTGTCACTCGTGTGTATCATCTTTATCTATAACGAGAGGCACTCAGAATACACAGTGGACAGCACGATGGACTCACGCACAGCAACAATCATGAAGATTGTGCAGGGCTGGGCAATGAATGTTTCACTGTGTTACAGATAACGATGATACACATGAGTTATACGTGTGAGTAGGAGTGACGCTAATAACATTATATGTTTTACATTAAATAAACACACACACACACACACACACACACACCATGACTGCATAACTTATTAGCTTGTAAATAGTGTAAAATCTCAGGTCCTTCACAGTTCCAGGTGGTGGCAGTCCTTGCAAGTACCATTTCATATAGTCATCTCTAAAACATCTAATACATGGCCCTCCCTTCCTCAAGCATCTTTCAAGAATTGCATTGCCCTGTGGATCACATTCAAGATGCCCTATCTGACATTTGAAAGTGAAGACTTGCCCTCTTCTCAAACCAAACGCTATAGATGCTAACCTTGCTCAACAGGAGCACATCAATGAAGTCCAAAGTCCTGGCTTTTGTTTTAACCTTCAGGAAGTCATCAGCACCTTGTTCTGAGAGGGCGCGGCGCCGCTCCTGGATGGCAGCATCTGTGAAGTCATGCACAAGGTGGCAGAGCCTGCAAAAGTGCCTTCCATCAGGAGTGAGGTGATACACGAAGTCCCAGAGCTGGAAGAGATGTTCGTTCCGTTTCGCCACAAGGCCACTGAGTTCCAAGACGGCAGCAATGTATTTGCTGGGCTTCCTACAGGATGAGGGCAAGAAAGAAGGTGCAACTTTGCATACCTCAAGTCCAAGGTACACCTTCTACCCAGGAGCCAGTCTCTAATTCTCATCATGAAAATGAATATCCAGGTGAAGATGGTTCCAAAGATTCATGTTGGGAATGAACCAGGAGATATGACTCTCCACCTTTCCTTCTCTCCCTGTATTCCCCATTCCTGGGAATTTACTTCCGGCCCCAGTTGCCAAGGAAAATTTGGACATCATGCTCATCACTCTGACCAGTGCCTTCTCCTTTCTAAACCATCTGTATGGCTCACATTTCATCCTTTCCCAACTCACCCATGGTTCAGACTCCTGCCTGGTCTCCTATCACATCTCAGTGCAATCAAGTGTCTACGAGACAGTCTTTCTCGGACACAGATTCCAAAGCTCATCTCTGAATATGCCACCCATTTGCTTGAGCTCCTTTCATGGCTCCATGGAGACTCCAAGATTTAATCCCTACCTCTTTGCCTGTTTTTTTTAATGTCCTTAAAATCTAGTCCTGTGTATGTCTCCAACTTCTTTTCCAAAGTGTCCCCTCACTGTCTGTTGCACTTGCTCTGCTCATCTTAACCTTCTTGCCTTTAATCAAACGTTCCCACCTTCATGAAAGGTCTGTTTTTCTCTCTCCCATTACCTGTCCTTCCGTGCCCAGCTCTGATCCACCTCTTCCAGGGAGGCACTCCTGACTGCCCTGATCAATCCTAACTCTCTCCACTTACTCCCTTGAGTCGATGGTCCAAGTTCCCAGATCCAGACTTAGGACTCACTCCTGGCAGTGGCTGTCAAAACTGAAGACACATTTTTGCAGACTGTCCAGGGTCATGAGGCTGACGTGTGCAAACATGTCTAGACGATGACTGCCCTCAGATATCAGGTGCTTCCACTTGGCCTGGACAGAAAAGGGGGCAGAGCTGGGGAGATGACCCCTGACAACTACTCCTTAACCCTAATCACCCAGATAAACTCCACCCAGAAACCAACAACTTCCTGATCCTCCATCCAAATCACCTGTCTCCAGAGTAGACCAGGCTAGGTAGAAGTGGAAATTGTCACTGCGAAAAAGTGAAGAACTCACTCCTGGGAGTCTAGAGAGTTGGGTTCAAGTCCCAGCTCTACCTCTTATGCTTTATGTGCCCTTGATCAACTTATTGTTCCTTTTTTGGCTCTCAACTGTTAAATGTTCACTAACGGTTAAGATAACTTTCCTCAGTGTTAAATTAGGCACTCTGGAATCTCAGCTTGACCACTTACTAGTCCACATGCTAGCGGAGTGAACATGGACAGGCTGCCTAATCTCTCTGAGCCATAGCTTGAATCGTCCTCAGCATCATCATCTTTCTTCTAGGTTGTTTGCAAAAACCTCCCCTCTGTCAGGAGAGGCAGTCCTCTGTGACTGTTAGCATCCCTGCACATTCACCCTGGGTAATCAAGGATCCCCGGCCCTTATGCCCTGTACTTGGGCCATTTATTCAGACATGTGTATTGCAATAAGCAGCCGGAGGAATGAGCAAACATCTCCCCTTGGACAAAACTCGGGCTTGATTCTGCATACTATGAGAGTTGCCAATTCCCTAAGCTCGACATGCCTCCCCAGTGTTACAGTACACTTCATCCATCTAGGTCCACCTGTGTTGCTTTCTTGGGATTTGAGCAGCCTAGGGAAAGGATGTAAACCAACACAAAGCACATGCTGTCTGTTGTGCTGTGAATAAAGAGTGTCTTTGTCTCTCACTCAGGAAACTCGTGTCTTCTAGCAGAATCCATGAAATAGTAAAAAGATATTTAATCAGCACAAAAATCCCGGACACTTACATTCTGTAGTTTACTTCAGCCTAAACCCACACTCTCTGCAATGTTAGGAGGTAGGACCTTCTCCCTACCTTTTGATTCTGGGATGGCCATGGCACTTGCTGTAGCCAATACAACATGGTAAAAATTATAGTGCTATAAATTTAAATCTAGACCTTAAGAGGCATTGCAGCTTAATTGTACTCTGTTGGAACCATGCCTTCACTATGTGAGCAAGCTTAGGCTGCCAGCTGAAGGGTGAAAAGCAACATGACAGAGACCAGAGGTTCCCAGCCAAGGTCATCCTAGATCAAATTGTAGCCAGATGAGTCCCAAATATGTGAAAGAGCCCAGGCTGGATGACAACAGCTGCCTATCTGATCCACACTTGACCTGAAATACATGAGGGAGTCCAGTCAAGACAGAATAAAGGCCCAACTGACTAGTGAACTCATGAGCAATAGCAAATGCTGATTATCTGAAGCCCGTAAGTTTCATAGTGGTCCATTACTCAGCAATAGCTACACTATACAACTTTCACCATTATCATCAACCATATAAAAGGGTTCAGAGAGGCGAACACAAACATTAACACGTTCTTTGTACCTATTATGTGCCCAGGACACGATGCATGATGCCATTTTGCCATCTTAAACTTCCTTCACACTGGAGATCATCATTCCCAATTTATAGATGAGGAATCTGAAGCTTAGAGAGGAAGTGCAATGGCCCCAAGCCACCCAGCCAATCCAGAACTCCAGACTAGATCTGTTTGTCATCCCTGTCCCCAAGACTCCGTCAGGGACTCCGGGGTCATAGGACTCACGTGCATGATATTTGTGCTCTCGTTGAAGATCTTCACATACGGCTTCAGGATGTTGAAGTGGAAGGCAGGTGTCAGCATGCGGCGGTGGCGACTCCACTTGTCACCTCCACTCAGCAGGAGCCCATCCCCTAGTAGGGGCAGCCACAGGGTGTGGGTGAGGGCTGCACTTTCCTCTTACCCCTCAATTGTCCCCAGCCTCCTTCATCCATAGTTACTCACCCAGCCAGGGCTTCAGGAAATTGTAGAAGATCTCATCCTTGGGTGCGATGGCAGCTGACGTGAATGAGTGCCATTAGGACCCATGGAGACAGTCAAGGGAACGACTCTGGGTGGAGGGTGTGGATACCCAGCCAGAGATCTTCAAGCTCAGCACAGCAGGAATGGGCCAAGGGCAGAGGAAGCAGTGAGGAGGCAAGAGGTGACCAGAACAAGCTGAAGCAGTGAAAGAAGAGCAAAGGCCCAACCAACAGAGACACCCCAACATGCTAGACACCCTAACATTGCAAAACTCATGTCAACACATGTGGGCCTGTCTCTTCCACATCCAACATTTCTGAAACACCAAGAACAGCCCAGCACCATACAGTGTAATACCTACACCGAGGACACCTGGCAAGGTCCAGCTTCCTCTGACATCTCTTGATATGGACTGGAAATATCTAACATGAGACCAAAATATCCCAACACAGTGGCAACATATATGACACACACTGTCATGTTTAGAACATGATATAACATGCTCTTGCATGGAGATGAAGCCATTTATATAGGCCAAACATGTGCTAACACGCTCTTTCATGGCCACTCTATACCACACACATGTTAACATGTCCATAACATGACACAACACACTCTGACATCTGACATGAGTTTAGAATATCCCACAATAAGCCCTTGACAATATTTAAATATGATCTCATTAATATCCCAGATACAGTCTAGGTACAGCTAGACATATCTTGGACCTACCTCACACAAGATTAAAATAGCATCCCTGACACTTCACGGAGGACCCTGGATCCCAGACAGCATGTTCCTGACATAGGACAAGCCCAAACAAGGCCCCTGCATAACCAGCAGGATACCTGGACAACCTCAGATGCCATCTCAGACAAACTTACAGATGCTGATATCCTGGGCTAGAGCTGAGCCCAGATGTGACTGAGACCATCTCCATATGGTTCCAAGTGCAAACATACACCCCCATGACCACACAGCAGGCATCAAATGAACATGTTCTAGACATGACCAGATATAACCAGGGTCAAACAGTTGGCTCCAGGTGCGTGAAGGACAGCAGGTCTTCCCCATAGCTCTGTCGTCTGGCCCACCCGGTCACACACTAGCTGAAGGCAGCACATGGCTTGACACCAGAAAGCTGTGGACAGCAAACACAAAGCTGGAGCCAAGCAAACAGTCTCGATGAAGGTGAAATGAATGATGAGCTCAACCACAAGCCAGGGCCCCACCCACCAGCAGCAACACATAGCCCTGAAGTGGCTGGCCAGGACCTGTGTATATCAGAGACCCTCCTCCAACCTCCAGATCTGGGGAGGCAGAGAGGACTAAGTTCACACTCATGCAGGTGCCAGAAAGAAGAGTTCGAGGCAGAAATTTACCCAAAACCCTGAGACCCCTGTCCAGCTGTTCATCCTCTCTGTACCAAAGCCCCATAGCCTGACACATAGCCATCCAGGGTCCCTCAGTCACTTAGGCAGAAATGACCTGACCCAACTGGGTATCCATCACCACCTTCCCCTCATTGCTTTTCTTACCCTAAGCTAAGCCTCTGAATAATGATGTCATTTTTTCTGGGTTACCCAGAGAGTTAGCGACTGCCTAAGACCTAAGCCCAGGTCTGTCTGAATCCAGATCCTGAGGTCTTAGACACTGAGTTTCTTGTGTCCCCCAAAACAATAGTTCTGAGAGCCCCATACCCGCCAAGACTGATCAAACTGAGTTCCAGCACTTGTCTTGGGAGTCTTTGGGAGTTAGTGGGCACTCTGGGGCAAAAGACAAGCTTTCCCACTGAATGAAGCTTCCTGGATCTTCACTTACAATGTGAGGAAAGAGCTTTCTTGAAGGTACAATTGACAAGAAAACTAGAGGCAAGTAATGAAGACAGCATTCTGGTGTCATTATTTGAAACCTGGAGTCAGACGTGTCTGACAACCCTCCCTAGGTTCATCAGTTAATGGATCTCTGTCTTTGCATAGGCCCCACATAGGCATAATTTCCACCAGTCACAATGGAAAGGGACTTCGGCAACCAGAGTCAAGTGCTTGCCCAGAGTCACTGAACAGATTAGTAACCGAGTTCAGAACTCTGTGAGACAGTGTCCATTCCTCTGCTCACTGTGGAAAAGGCAAGAATGGGAGCAGAGGTGAGACACAACATTGTACGAGATGCAGCACTGCAGGAACTTAAGATGGAAAAGTCCAACAGATCAGGTTGGAAAGGGCTGACCCACCGGAGGTGGACATCGTGGAAGCAGCGGCCCAGAGCCCTGCTAGTAGTGCTGCTGCTGTGGGGAGAAGGCAGAGACCAGGCCCGGCAGGAGACTCAGAAGCCACCGCTACCCACTGCACAACTCTGCCTCAGCTTTAAAAACCGTCTCTGCAACATTCCACACCTAGTTCCAGCAACCTTCCTCCAGGAAACCTTCTAGCCTGCCCCAGCAGAAGCCTTCCTTCTCCTTCGGTCTGCTCCCACCCACCTGTCTCTCTCTGGCCCCACTCCTGACCACATAGAGTTGGCAGTGTCTCTGTCTAGGTCCTTTTCCCCGTGACTAGGGTATGCCTCCAGGACTGGGCTCTGGACCGAGAACATCAGGTGAGTTGCAGATGGTGAGAGGGCGGCTAGCAAATGCATAAAAGAAAGACAAAGAAGGCTGAGAGAATAGGCCGGGGACTGGGGTCCTGTAGGAACCCCCTTGGAAGCAGGTGGAGGGAGAGGCACCCACATGCACAAGCTCTGCATGATTACCTGAGGCGTTAGCAACAGGCCGAATGCTATCAGGATGGCACAGAGTGATGACAGGCATGACGGGGCCAAACCATGTCATAAAGCCGTGGGGGTAGGTGGCCACCAAATGAGTCACTTTCTGCAAACCCTCCTCTGTGGGGGGATCCTGCAAACAACCGGCAATGGTCACCTCCCTAGAAAGGGCCACAAGAGTCTACCCCTTCTCAGCTTCTGGAGGGGGCACACAGCCTGTACTGTGAACACTTGTCAATATTCTGCCTGAAGGAGGGGACTCCCTGCTTCCTCCTGTTCTGTCCAGGGGAACGAGGGTCCCTCAGGGTTGGGAAGGTCTTGGAGGCAGTCTCCAAGTCCAAGAGTGTATCCAAGAGCAGAAGGGACAGCAGCTCTCTAGCCACAGAGCTTGGCTCCAGGTAACAGCTTTGCTCATCCTGGGTGTGGCTACAGCACAGGTGACGGTCACAGGGGGGAGGTCCCTGAGGGGAGGTCTGGAGGCAGCACTGTGGTCTCAGGGTTACGGCACAGGGGCTTTTTCGCACATTCTCTCTGAGTCCTGGCAGCCCACACTGAGGTCTCTGGATCCGCTCCCTGGGAAAGGCAGTAGATCTGATACCTTCTAGCCTCTTCCAAGAGCAGGCATGAATTCTGCCCACTGTAGAGCAGCTCCCCTCTACGGAGCACCTCTTGTGTGCTGGGTGATAACAGATACCTCTGAAGCATCTTCTCCCTGAGCATATAAATTTGCCCCCCCTTGGTGGCAAGGGCAGGTGTGGACAGAGCATTCAGGATACAGAGACGATGAAGTGGAGGTTTGTGCAGAGACATCACTCCACTCCTTGGCACACCCTGTCAGTCTGAGTTTGAGTTCCAAGATACTTCTTAGCATCTTTGGGAGACCCCAGTCACAATAATCTCTGGGACAGGCAGGGACACAATGTCCATCCAAGTTCTGACTCCTTTAGATATCTTTCCAAGAATCTTAGGGACACCCTGTTCATTGCCTGACTTTGAGAACATCCCCTTAGGTTCTCAGAACACCCCAGCTGTACTCGACCCCCTGGCCACTCCAAGCACTTTCACGTGATGACCCGTTCCCTGCTTCCAAAGAAACCTGCTGAACCAGGGCCAGTTCCCTAGACAAAGACTGACCTGGACCATACAAAACATAGAGTGATACTAGAGGTGAACAAACCTTTAAAAATGTACATTATGTTGCCTGAAAGACACCTTGCTGGAGCCCAGTTGATCAGGTGAGGAGTGCCAGACCTTTATGAAAAGGGCACGGGAGATTCTGAACCAAAGGGGAAGCATGCTGTCATACGTCCAGGAGGTGGGGTATGAGGGCATTGAAAGAATTGAAGAGAGGTGAAAGTTCTGGGTGTTATACGACAACATGATATAGACTGTAAAATTGTTCTTAATTCACAATAAAAAGAAAAAGAAGAACCTGCTGAGCTGAGGATTCATTGTGCTTAATGGCACTGATCCTGAGGAGAGAGACTTGGCCAGTGTCACACAGCAAGAAGGGCTGAAGGAGAGGGGGAGTGATCTAGACTAGACCACACTCCCGGGCCAAACCACTGGAAAGGCAGTTACGATTGCAGGCGACCTATGACATTCCCATGGCCTTCAGGGCTCTGTGAGGTACTCCCAAATCCTGGAATCTCAGAAAACTTTCATGGTGAGCTTGGCAGGATCCCACTCTGAATGAACTTTGTTTTGATAAACTGTAGAATATCAGGAAGCTATTCCCCAAACTGCCATTTTCTTCTTTGCAGAAAGGGAAATTGGAGAGACAGGCTTGTCCAGAAGCTGCTCGCAAGGAGGGGAGAAGCTATGCCCTGACCCTTTCAGCCTGAATATCCAAAGGATGTGATGGTCAGTCCTCAACCACTGGCTCTTCAAACATTTACTGAGTGCCTACTGTGTGCCAGCTCCTGGGCTGGGCACTGTTGATAAGAGTTCTACTTCCCAGAGGTACAATCATGTGGCCGAGATGGATGATTGGACAATTACAGCTGTGATCAGGTCCATGGCAGAGATCAAAGAAGGGCTCTCCAATGGAGCCCACTGGTAGATCTTCAGGGTGGAGGGCAAGATAAAAAGAGGAAGGGGACCAGAAAGGGGTGGGTTGGAGAGACTGCCTGCTCCTCTCCTCCTACCCACCTGTGGTCCTGTGAGTAGGGTGAGAGGATGGGGATCGGCCTCCCTCGCTGGAGTGGGTACTCGCTTGAGGCCAATAGCAATAGGTCTGGCTGTGGTGGCAGGGATCCTGGACTGTGTCCCTGGTGAGACCCCTATTCACAATGAGACTGCGAGAAAGTTGGAAGGTCCAGCTCAGTTTATTCTTCCCTGGGAGCCCCCAGAGGAGCCAGAAGTGCACTAATACATGAAACACAGGCAGGAAATGACCCAAATAGGGCTGGCATGGGAGAGGAAGAGAATGAGAGAAAGGGCATATGTTGGGGTAGTTAGAAAGGTGGAAGGAAAGAAAGGGGAGGAGAAGACAGAGCATGAAAGAGGAAAGAGGAGATCCCCTCAGTCCCCCTCACTTTTCTCTATCCTAGAGCCCACCAGTGCTGATCCCAAGCCCCCTGCCCCAGATTGTTCTGGTCCTGACACCCCACATTTTTATTACGGCCCTGCTTACCAAGCCCAGGTGTCCGAAGAACCAGTTCCTCAAGGGGGGCTGTGGGAAACATCGAAGGCGGCGGCAGTTGTCACAGAAGTTGTAGGTCCAGGCCAGAAAGTGAGTCAGGAGCCAGAAGGCCCCGGCCAGCAGCAGGAGCAGCCACGGGGAAGCTGCCCCTGCCCAGAGTCCCAGCCATGACAGGCTGAGCAGCGACATCCTGCAGCCAAGGAGAAGTGCTAAATGGTGAGCTCAGAGGCAGAGGAAAGATGGGCACAGAGTAGAGGAAGAGGCCAGGGGTGTGGGTTCCAGTAACAAGAAAGGGAGCAAGATGAGCAACCACAGGCCCAGAGACAAGAGGGAACACCAGGAGCAGCCAGGGAGAAAGAGAAAGAAAGAGGGAGGGAGACAGAGAAGAGGCAGAGCGAGAGGAGGCTAGAATCCAGGAACCCCTACCCAAGCAGTTCCAAAGGTGTTGCCAGAGGATCCAGTTACCGAGTCGTCACTGTTTCTGTACCAGCTTTCTCCTTGAAGCGACCCAGCCATAAAAAGCACACCTCCCCCCAAACCAGAACCCTGTCAGCCCTGCCACCCCCAGCCTGGCACAGCTTCCTATCTGCTCCTCCCCAGACAGCTGGGAGGTGCTAGCCCAGGCCAGCCAATCCCCACAAACCAGGCTCCCTCTACCCTGCTGGTAACTTCCCAAAACTGAAAGCAACAAAGTGCTGAGGAATGCTGTGGTGCCTGCAGAGACTGAAGAGTGCCTAGGGTCACGGAAACTGGATGCTGGTTTCCGTTGATCCAGTATCACCCACGAGGGAAAGGAGTGGATGGAGGGAAACTAGCAAAAGTTTCTCTGAGCAGTGAAGTGTACAGTCATACTGGCCAGAGGGCAGCAAGTAAAAACCTGAACTTAAAGGTTCAGGGGCAAAGTGCTCAGGGCCAAGTTCTTTTCTCAAAACATGTGCTGTGCTCCTCTACACGTTGTGGTCCACAGTGGGGTCACACACCCATTTTCTGGAGGCTCAAGGACAGGAAGCTTCTGGCCCTGTCTGCCCAAACTTAGCACAGTCCAATCCTGACTCCAGCCAGCCTGGGAGGCAGCAGGAACAAAGACGCCAGCCTCACAGAGATTACTAGGATTGGTTTCTGGGATAAAAGGCACAGACAAGGACAGGACACCTAGAGAATACTCTGGGGGAGGATTGGGATGAGATAGAGGGAGTCTGCTGGGTCCTTGCTCTGATTGTGACCTGTGCTGGTTCTTCTCTTAGCCTCAGTCTTCTTGTCTAGGAAATGGGTCATCAGACTGGAGTCTTAGATAAGGCTAAGAGGGCTCCACAGGAAGGCGGAAAGGGTCAAGATCCCTGAAAAGAGAGAGAGGGGGAAGGGGATAGCACCTGACATATGAGCTCCTTCTATTCCAGGAACTCTATATAAAGCATGCCTACTGTGTGCCAGGTGCTCCACATGAAGTGTGCCTACTGTGTACCAGGTGCTTCACATTAAACGTACCATTTGTGTGCCAGGTACTCCATATGAAGCATGCCTGCCATGTGCCCACTCGACGGCACTTGGCTGGCCATGTGCCAAGTACTCCACATTAAAGTATGCCTACTGAGTGTCAGGTACTCCACGTAAAATCTGTGTACTGTGTGTCTTGATTTGGTCCAGGATTTTCCTGTAAGTTGGGAAAGTCTGAAAGAGGGTGTCCCAGGAAATCTGCTTAATAAGAGTGTGGGGCAAAAAACAGTTTCCTGAGATTGCAAGCATGTTGTCATTTCTATTGTTGTTGTTGTTATGTGCCACTGAGTCAATTCTGACTCGTAGCAATCCTGTGCACAACAGAACAAAACACTGCCTGGTCCTGCGCCATGCCCACAGTCATTTCTATGCTTAAGCCCATGGTCGCAGCAACCGTGTTAATCCTTCTTGTTGAGAGTCTTTCTTCTTTGCTGACCTTCCACTTTGCTAAGCATGATGTTCTTCTCCAGGTATTGATTCCTCCTGACAGCCTGTCCAAAGTATGTGAGATACAGGGGCACTCTGGTTATACTGCTTCCAGGACAGACCTATTTGTTCTTTTGACAATCCATGGCACATTCAATGTTCTTCTCCAACACCACAATTCAAAGGCATCAGTTCTTGTTTTTTCTTCCATCATTATTGTCCAGCTTTCCCATGCATACGATGCAACTGAAAATAGCATGGCTTGGGTCAGACGCACTTTACTCTTCAAGGTGACATCTTTGCTTTTCAACACTTTAAAGAGGTCCTTTGCAGCCGATTTTCCCAAAGCAATGCATCTCTTGATTTCTTGACTGCTGTTTCCAGGACGGTGGACTGTGGAATCAAGTAAAATGAAATCCTTGACAACCTCAGTGCTTTCCCTATTTATCATGATCTTGCTTACTGGTGCGGTTGTGAGGGCTTCTATCATCTTGATGTTGAGACACAACCCATACTGAAGTCTGTGGGTTTTTTTTTTATCTTCACCAGTATTTTAAATCCTCTTCACTTCCAGTAAGCAAGGTTGTGTCACATGTGTAACGCAGATTATTAACAAGTCTTTCTCCAATCCCAATTCCTTGTTCGTCTTCATATAGTCCAGCTTCTTGGATTATTTGCTCAGCATACAGATTGAAAAGGTACGGTGAAAGAATGCAACCCTGATGCACACCTTTCTTGACTTTAAAATGTGCAGTGCTTATTCAGTTCGCCCGACTGCCTTGATGCATATACAGACTCCTCATAAGCCCAAGTAACTACTCTGGAATTCCCATTCTTCGCAATGTTAGCCATAATTTGTTATGATCCATACAGTCAAATGCCTTTGCATTGTCAATGAAACAAAGGTAAGCATCTTTCTGATATTCTCTGCTTTCAACCAAAATCCATCGGACATTAGCAGTGATATCCCTGGTTCCATGTCTTCTTCTGAATCTAGCTTGAATTTCTGGCAGTTCCCTGTCAACATCTGTTACAGTCACTTTTGAATGATCTTAAGCAAAATTTTATTTGCATGTGATGCTAATGATACTGTTCGATGATTTCTGCATTTGATTCAATCACCTTTCTTGGGAATAGGCATAAATATAGATCTTTTCCATTTGGTTGGCCAGATAGTACTTCCAGTGTTGGATCCATTTGTTGAAACATCTCAGTTAATATTCCATCAATTCCTGAAGCCTACTTTTTCACTAATGCCTTCAATACTACTTTGACTTCTTCCTTCAGCACCATCAGTTCTTGAAATAGTTGAATGTCAACCAGCTCTAATAACTGTGTATTCCTTCCATCTTCTTTTGATGCTTCCTGAGTCTTTTGATATTTTCACTGTAGAATCTTTCAATGTTGCAACTTGAGGCTTGAATTTTTTCTTCAGTTCTTTCAGCTTGAGAAATGCAGAACATGTTCTTCTCTTTCGGTTTTCTATTTCCAGCTGTACGCACATGTTCATTATAATGATTTGTCTTCTCCAGCCACCCTTTGAAACCTTCTGTTCAGTTCTTTTACTTCATCATTCTGTCGTTTTGCTTCAGCTGTTCCACATTCAAGAGCAAGTTTCAGGGTCTTGTCTAACATCAGATTTGATCTTTTCTTTCTTTCCTGCCTTTTTAATGGCCCCTTGCTTTCATCATGGATGATGTTTTTGACATCATTCCACAACTCATCTGCTCTTCAGCCATTAGGGGGCTTCCAGCCATTTCTATTCTCACTCTCTGTTCTTTGGTGTTTGGCTGAGATATTATCTCTTGACACTCAGGTTCCAGGATTGACATTATGTCTTCCAAAAACATCTGTCAACTTGGCTAGGTCCTGATTTACAGTATTGTGTGATTGTCTACTCTTTTGTCATCTGCTGTGATTTCCCTGTATACTCCAAATCCTATCACTATGATGCGAATCAGATAGGTTAGAGGAAGTTATATTGATAAGATCTACAAGATTAAGCCAATGTCTTTGGAGATATAAAAGAGAAAAGTGAGCAGAGAGACAGGGAGACCTCATGGCACCGAGAAGCAAGAGCCAGGACAATAGCTTCTCCTTGGTAACACAGGTTCCTGAGATACTAGTTGAGGTGAAGACTGATGACAAGGAACTTTCTCCAGAGCCAACAGACAGCAAGCCTTCCTCTGGAGCTGATGTTTCAAATTTGAACTTTTTAGCTTTCTAGACAGTGAGAGAATAAGTTTTTCTTTGTTGAAGCCATTTACTTGTGGTATTTTTATTATAGTAGCACAGATGATAAGACAATGTTAAATGACTGATGGGGGGACATAGGTCTGTTATCCAAATATTTTGCACATTAAGGATGCACATCTGGCAGTAACAGATGCACAGGCAGGACGTGAGAGCAGTGCTGGCTCTGATTGTGAAGGCTGGGCCATGATCCTCAGAGGCTTGGCAGTTAGGTAACCGTCTTCGTCATCTAGGGTTGCTATAACAGAAATACCACAAGTGGGTGGCCTTAAAAAAAGTTTATTTTCTTAGAGAAAATTAAGCTAAAAGTACAAATTTAGGGTTTTCTCTGTTGGCTCTGGAGGAAGGCCCTTCCTGTCAATCTTCCACTGGACTGGGAGCTTCTGATCACAGGGTCTCCAAATCCAAACGACGTGCTCTGCTCCCAGTACCGCTTTCTTAGTGGTGAGGTCCCCAAATCTCTGCTTGCTCCCCTTCCCAAGAGATTCCCTCAGGGCACAGTACAATCGTATACATGGAATCCTCCCTCAGTAACACAACCACCACCCATCCTCCCTCATTAACATTATAGAGGCAGGGTTTACCTATTACACAACTGTAGTAAACAAAACAGCTTGATACTGTTGCAAAATAGAATAATCAATTCAGGGGAGAGCCTAGAAAACTAGGAGAGGACACATCAGCAGGTAAAAACATAACATCTAATAAAGGAAGCAGCCCCACAAAACCCTAGAGAATGGATAGTTTGCAAAAGGAAAAATGGATAAATTTGACTTCATATAAATTAACAAAAATTTCAAAAAAGTCAAAAAGCGATCTTTTGTAACACAAAACAGAAAAATGGATAATTTTTAATATGTAATTCTCATAAATAAATCTAACAAAATACTTCTAAAAGGTTATACCCATTGAAAACCCTAAGGGAAGTCCTACCTTGACACACATGGAGTCACCATGAGTTAGAATCAATGTGAAAACAACTGTTTGGTGTTTGTTTTGTTTTGGCTTGGCTTGGCTTAGCTTGACTTGGCTTGGCTTGGTAGTTTACCTAACTAGTTAGGTTCATCTCCTTTCCCACACTCCAGGTTTTTGTCTCTGTCTCACTGTCTCCCAAGCTGTTCCCTTAGCCTAGAGATCTCTACCAAATTGTATTTAAAAGGTTACTGATAATCATTCAAGTCTCATTTGAGGCTTCTTCTCTATCCCACCCCCAGCCCACCTTCTCCCTCTCTTTCTCCCTCTCTCTCAACTGCAGTCCTATCCATGTGAGCTGGGATGGTCCTGGCCTGGGACGTTCCCACACTAGGCAGGGAACTCCTGAAATACGGGACCTGAGAATGGGTACTCCCAGGGACTCTAGGACACAGATGCACTTGGGCACAGCACTGGATGAAGATCAAGTAGGGCACAGTGAGTGAGTGTCTGCTGGGTGAGGACTGCATGTGATACAGCTGTTCCTGAGCAAGAAGTGGAAGACTTTCACCCCCAGATGTTGCACGTGAATCTCTGGGCTGGACAGCAGAGTAGACAACAGAAGATGGGAGAAAGCAAACACTCAGGAAAGTAAAGACCTTTGAAAAAAGTGATTTCAAGGAGAAGAACAAGGTGGGAGAAGAGGACATTGGAGAGGATGTTTATTTACTGAACATGTACAAGTTCTGACAATTAAGTCTGTGAACTTAACTGTTCTTAAGTGCTGCATGCTTCATTGCTGAATATCACTACAGTCACCTTCAAAGTACTCCTCATGGGAAGCTACGCACCAGTGTCAGCACCTACTCCACTCATCAAAGCAGTTTTGCAACTCTTTCTGGAATGGCCATTGTGCACAGCGTCAAGGTGGCAAGCTCACGTGCTTAATTGTACAGTTGTCTGTGAGGGAGTTCTTAGCTAGTAAACAAAATAACTGTATTGGAACACCCTCCCTCCTTACCTGATCTGCCTCAAATGACTTTTTTCTTTACCCAAACATAAAGGGAATATTGAAAGGAAAACATTCTGATGACATTCAGGACATCAAGGGTAATAAGACAGCATCTCTGATGGCCATTCCAGAAAAAAGTTTCAAAACTGCTCTTAAGGGTAAGCTGGGCATTGTCATTCAGTGCATGGCTTCCCAAGGTGACCATAGTGATAGTTAGCAATTAAGTATGTAGCACTTTTCCTAGAATGAGTTCATGAATTTCATGACCAGACCTCGTATGAAGACACTCTCACACATGGTAGCTATTCTCCTAACAAACCAGATCTTTCTGACCCAAAATCCACAAATTTCCTCTCCCAACCAGGCTGGGTGACAGGCCCTGCGTTTGGCCCGTGCTCCTCTTCTCACTAAGCAATTAGGACAGAATCAGTAGAAAGAACTTGCCCCATCTGTACCAGAGTCAAGGAAAGGTGCTTGGGGAACAAGGCATGAGAGCCTTGGCTCACCATTCAGTCTCCCTCAGGAATTCTCACACCTCCTGCCGGAAGTGCTCCTGGTATTATGGGTGCTCAGCAAGGTTGTAAGGCACCCACAAGAGACCACTCACCATGGTGTCACGGCCTGAGGACAGCCAGACAGATTTGTGTTGCAAAGCTGCTTCAAGGAGGCTGGAGGAGGGTAGAGCAACATGGAGAAATCCAGAATCCACTCACCAAGTCTTTGGGAAGGAGACACCCCCTACCCCCAATGTAATCCCATGCTGTGACCCTCACCTTCAAACATGGAAGTGTCAGCTTCTGCTCAGATGTCCTCATCTGACAACTCCTTCTCATCATACCATCATTATTTCTGAATCACATCAACTGTAAGGGACCTGGAGCCTAACCTGCAGTCATACAGGTTTCAGCAGAATTTCCAGACTAAGACAGACTAGGAAGAAAGGCCTTGCAATCTACTTCCAAAAAGTAACCAATGAAAACCCTAAGGATTACAACAGAAAATTGTTCAGTCTAGTGTTGTAAGACAAGTCCTCTAGGTTGGAAGACGGTCAAAACACACAGGGGTCATAGCAATGGACTCTTTCAGTCTAGTGTTGTAAGACAAGTCCTCTATGTTGGAAGACAGTCAAAACACACAGTGGTCACAGCAATGGACTCAAGCACATCACCTATTGTGAGGCAGATGCAGGAGTAGACAGTGTGTCATTTTGTTGGGCTCAGAGTCACTGTGAGTGGGAACTGACACTCCAGCTGAGACGACCTGAAAAAATTCATCTTCCGTCTAGAAACCCCAAACACACCTTGCAGGCTAGATGACACCCTTCCTCACCATTCCTAAAGCTGCCTCCCCATGGACCTCCTCGGTGGTCTCCTGACCCCCTATTTTATCCCTGGTTGAAGGACTGAACGCTCCGTCAATATTTCCATATTTCTCCCTAATGAGAGTTTTTGGAGAAAGAAATCACCAGCAACCTTTCTGTTGCTGTTAAATGCCCTTGAGTCACTTCCAACTTACAATGGCCCTATGCACAGCAGAACAAAACACTTCACAGTCCTGTTCCATCCTCATAGTCACTGTTATGCTTGAACCCATTGTTGCAGCCACTGTGTTAATCCACCTCGTTGACAGTCTTCCTCTTATTCAATAACCCTTCCTTTGCCAAGCATGATAGCCTTCTCCATAGACTGGTCCCTACTGATAACTTGCCCTAAGTTTGTGAAAAACAGGTTTGTGACAAACAGGTTAAATCACACTTGCCTCTAAGGAACATGCTCACTGTACTTCTGAGACAGATTTGATCATTCTTATGGTCCAAGGTGGATTCACTATCCTTCACCAACACCATAATTCAAAGCCATAAATTCTTTGGTTTCCTTTATTAATTGTACAGCTTTTGAAAGCAACTTGGATTACAGTGAACAACCCCTGGATATTAAAGACTAAGGATTGCTCCAGGTCCATTTGCCCAAAACCTAAGAAAGTCAGTCCACAGAATCCAGTCTTTTCTCCCTGAGACGCACTTGCTTGCGTGTCAGTTTGTAAATCTAGTGACTTTGCCCTCTCTCTGGAGACTATCTGTTTACACTCCAGAATAAAGGTCACCCCTCCACTCTCCGCTCTATATTGTTGGAGGAGAGGAGGGCAAACGTGCCATCTGTCCCATACAAGTTGCAAAACAGAGAATATGAGGGTTATCTCTTACATTCTAAACTCTGTAGCATATACAGTTGAATAACTTGGCCCACATCGTGTGTCCATCCAAAAATATGTGCAGTAATTTGGCTGGGGCAGGATTCCCTTTATTCTGTGATTGTCCTCCATTTGGCGATTTTTCTTTGCTATATGTTAAAGGATTAGAGTGGGACTGTAAAATCCCTTTATAAGGTCACCTCCCTGCTCCACTGCAAAGGGAGTTTCCCTGGAGTATGTCTTGCACCACCCTTCATCCTTTAATCCTATGAGAGATAAAAGGAAAGGAAAGTAAGCAGAGAATTCAAAACCTCACACCAGCAAAAAAGCAGCACAAGAAGAGCACGACATTTTAGACCTGAGGTTCCTGCGCAAACATGCTCCCTGACCAAACACTGATGCAGCACAACGACTTTCCTCCAGAGCCGACAAGGGGAAAGCCTTCCCATGGAGTGGACATCCTGAATTTAGACTTGTAGCCTACCAGACTGTGCAATAACAAACCTTTCTTTGTTAAAGCCATCCTCTTTTGTGGTATTTCTGTTGGAGTAGCACTGGATGACTAAAACAGCACCGTAACTGATAGTCCCTCAATTACTAAAGCCTTGTTTTTTGGAACACCCTCACTGCAGCTTGTACTTCTTCCTTCAGTACCATCAGTTCTTGAGTACATGCTACTTCCTGAAATGGTTAAATGTTGATCAATTATTTTTGGTACAGTGAATCTGTGCATTCCTTCCATCTTCTTTTGACGCTTCCTGCAACATTTAATATTTTTTGTGTAGAGTCCTTCAGTATTGCACCTCGAAGCTTGAGCTTTTTTCTTCAATTCTTTTAGCTTGAGAAATGTCAAGGGTGTTCTTCCTTTTGATGTTTGATCTCCAGGTCCTGGCACTTGTCATTATAATACTTCGTCTTCTTAGGCTGTCCTTTGAAATCTCTGTTCAGCACTTTTACTTCATTTTCCCTACTTGCTATAACTATTCTAAGCTGATGAGCAACTTGCAGAGTCTCTTCTTACATCCATTTTGCTCTTTCTTTCCTATATTTTTAATGATCTCTTGCTTTCCTCATGGATGACATCCTTGATGTCATCCCAAAACTCTACTTGTCTTTGGTCATTACTGTTTAATGAGCCAACTCTTTAAATACTCCCTAAATTTTGGTAGAAAATAATCAAAGTTGTGTTTTGAACCTCAGAGACTTGTTCTAATTTTTTTCAACTTCAACTTGAACTTGCGTATGAGCAATTGATGGTCTTTTCCTAAATCGGTCCCTGGCCTTGTTTCAACTGAAAATGCTGAGTTTTTTTCTTATCTTTATAAACAGATGTACTTAATTTGATTCCTGTGTATTCCATATGGTGAGGTCCCTATATATAGATGCCATTTATATTGGTGAAAAAGGGTATTTACAATGAAAAAGTTGTTGATCTTACAAAATCCTATCTTGCAATCACAACATCATTTCTATCTCCAGGGACACATTTTATAATAACTGTTCTTTCTTCTTTGTTTCTGACCTCTGGTGATTATAAACACATCTTGATTCATGTTCAATCAATTTCAGAATTCAGAAGTTGGCAAAAATCTTCAGTTTCCCCATCATTGGCATTAGTAGTTGATGCATAAATTTGAATAATAGCTATATTAACTGGTCTTCCTTGTAAGCATATGAATATTATCCCACCACTGACATCATTGTACTTCAGGACTGTTCTTGAAATGCTGTTTTTGAACTTGAATGCAACACCATTCCCCTTCAATTTGTCTTTCCCAGCATAGCACACCATACAATTATCCTATTCATAATGGCCAGTATCAGTCCATTTCAGCTCATCAACGCTTAGGATGTCAATGTTTATATATTCCATTTCATTTTTTATGACTTACAATTTTCCTGCCTTCATACATTTGCCCTTTCTGTTATTGATGGATGTTTGCTGCTCTTTCTTCTCATTTTAAGTCATGCCACATAAGCAAGTGAAGATCCAAACAGCTTGACTCCATCTGTGTCATTAAGAGCAACTCCACTTTGAGGAGGCAGCTTTTCCCTGGTCTTCTTTTGAATCTCTTCAACCTTAGGGGTTCATCTTCTGGCACAATGTCAGACAGTGTTCTGTCACTACACGTAAGATTTCCACTGGCTAATATTTCTTCAGGAGTAGGCTGCCCAGTCTTTCTCCCTAGTCTTAATCTAGAATTTCAGCTGAAATCAGGTCATCATTGGTGACCCCGCTTGTATTTGAAAAAACTGCCAGCATAGCTTCCAGCATAATAGCAACATGCAAGTTGTTTTAGTCAGCTAGTACTGCTCTAACAGAAATACTACAAAGTGGATGGCCTTAACAAAGGCACGTTTATTCTTGCACATTCCAGTAGGCTACAAGTCCAAATTCAAGATGTCCATTCCAGGGGAAGCCTTTCCTCCTTCTCAGCTCTAGAGGAAAATCTGGTATTGCATCAGTCTTTGTCCAGGGAGCATGCTGGTACAGGAACCTCAGGTCTGAAGGATGTGCTCTTCTCCCAGTGCTGCTTTCTTGAGTGGTGTGAGGTTCCCAATTCTCTGTTTGCTTCCCTTTCCTTTTACCTCTTGTAAGATGAAAGGATTAGGGCTAGGTGCAAGCCATACTCTAGGGAAACTTTCTTTACAGTGGAGCAGGGAGGTGATCCTCTAAAGGAATTTACAGTCCCACCCTAATCCTCTAACATACAGCACAGGGAAATCACACAACGGAGGACAATCGTAAAATATAGAGAGTCATGACCCAGGCACATGGTTACACATATTTTTGGGTGGACACAATTCAATCTATGACAGAAGCCACCACAGTATAACAAACTAACAGATGGACAGATGTATGATACAGCCAGTATGAATGGCATAGCTAGCACACAAAATTTTTGGCAGTTCATAAAGAGTTAAACACAGAATTACCGTATGTGAGGAGGTAGCACCAAGATGGCAGAGAACCTGAGTACTTCTGTCGTTCCTCTTACAACAGAGACCCCAAAAAAACAAAGGAATAGATTATACATGACTTTCTAGGAGCCCTGAACTTCAAAGACAAAGTTGAAGAACTAGACTGAGCAGCTGAGGAAAGAGATGCATTTCAGAAGCAGCAAGGAGTTTCCAGACCTGACCTAGCAGTAATCAGCACCCTGCTTGTGGATCTAACTGCATGAGCACAACAAGACAAACAGCAGCATTCAAGATGCATTTTCCACATCAGGAGAGACTGAGTAGCGAAAAGTCCACTCATTCCTTCTGAATCAGTGAAAAGCAGTACTTAATCAGCAAAAGATAGATAACCTGCATCTAACCCCTTGTGAAGATCAAAAACCCTCCTTTGGGATAAATGATTAACATCATTCTTAATGAAGAAAGGCTGGAAACATATCCCTTGAGAATAGAAACAAGGATATTCTTTACCACCACATCTATTTAACAATGTGCTGGAAGTCACAGCTAGAGCAATAGGGCAAGAAAAAGAAACAGAGGACTTGCAGACTTTTAAAGAAATTAAACTGTACCTATTTGCAGATAGTGTGATATTATACATACAAAACCAAAAAGACTCTGTGAGAAAACTACTGGAACAAATGAAAGCATTCAACAGAGTAGAAGGATACAAGATGTTGCTGCTGCTGTTAAGTATAGTTGAGTCTGACTCATAGCAACCCTATGTATGACAGAATAAAACACTACTCTGTCCTGTGCCATTCCCACACTCATTGTTATGTCTGGGCTCACTGTTGCAACCACTGTGTCAAATCATCTCGTTGAAGGTCTTCCTCTTTTTTGACTACTCTTTACCAAGCGTGATGTCCTTCCCCAGGGATTGATCCCTTCTGACCACATGTCCAAGGTTTGTAAGACACAGTCTTGCCATCCTTGCTTCTGTGTAGCATTCTTGTGCCCCATCTAAGACAAATCTGTTCATTTCTTTGGCAGTCCATGGTATATCAATATTCTTCTCCAACACCACAATTCAAAAGCATCAGTTCTTCTTCTGTCTTACTTATTCATTGTCCAGCTTCTGAATGCTTATGTTGCCATTGCTTGGGTCAGGTGCACCTTAGTCTTAAAGATAATCTTTGCTTTTCCACACTTTAATGAAGTCTTTTGCAGCAGATTTTCCTAATGCAATATGTCTGTTGATTTCTTAACTACTACTTCCATGGGTGTTGATTATCATCCAAGTGAAAAAAAAATGCTCAGCAACCTCAGTCTTTTCTTCATCTATCATGATGTTGCTTATTGGTCCAGTTGTGAGGAATTTTGTTTTATTAATGTTGAGGAGTAATCATTGCTGAAGTCTTGTGGTCTCTAATCTTTATCAGTGTTTTAAGTCCTTTGCAAGCAAGGCTGCATCTTCTGCATATGACAAATGGTTAACAAATCTTCCTCCAATCCTGATGACTGGCTTTTCTTCATATACTCCACCGTCTTAGATTGTTCGTTCAGCATACAGATTGAATAGGTTTGGTGAAAGTCTAGAATCCTGATGCACACCTTTCCTGACTTTAAACCATATGGCCGAGCCGAGTGCCGTCGAGTCGGAACCATATAGTGTCCCCTTATTTTGTTCAAAGTACTGCAACTTGATCCAGGTACAGATTCCTCATAAACACAATTTAAGTGTCCTGGAATTCCCATTCTCTACAATGTTATCCAAAATTTATTATAGTCTACACCGTCAAATGCTTTTGCACAATCAATAACGCATGGAGTAAACCTCTTTCTGAGATTCTCTACTATCAGCCAAGATCCATCTGACATCAGCAGCAACATCCTTCATTCCATGTTGTCTTCTGAGTCTATCTTGAATTTCTGGAAGTTCTGTCAATGCACCGCCACAACGATTTGTGAATTATTATTTTTGTATTCAGAAGTTAAAAAATAGAAATGCATGTTAAACAATCTTTAAGTTGACTTTCTTCTTGCATGCTACAACAGAAGAAAAATATAACAGATAGTTAATCTTTGTAAGCTAGCCTTGAGACATAAGTAAATTGTAAACAGCCTTCCTAATCTCTAACCTCTAAGAAAAGATGCAACATTTGGCTAATCTCTAACCTTGGAGAGAAGATATAATCACATTTGACATCACATTGTCTATTGTTATGTGAGAAAATCACATATAAACTATAGATTTCTACTCACTTAGTGAGAGAAGGAAGAGACAAAGGAATCTCCCTCTGGTTGCTTGCTCTCTCTAAAGACCAAAAACCTGCTGTGACTCTGCCTATCACTGCTAATCTTGGACCTTCACAACATGGAAACTTTGCTGAGTTTGAGCAGAGGTCAAGTCTTTGTCCAGAAACCGCTTGTTAAGGGCAAATACCTGAAATCTAAAAATTTGGACTCCAACCACTAAAAAATCATTGAAATTTTTAATCCTGATTCTCTGGTTCTGAACTAATGTCTTGGGGTCTTGCATGCACTGGCATGACAATCTTGCAATAAACCAAATGAGTTTATACATTTCACACCTGAGCACTTCTGAACTTATTTTGAAATAAAATCCTGGAGAATGATTGCTTTTTTGTAATGTTTAAATATTCTCAATCAATAATGGGAAGAGCAAGGGGGATGACAAATAAATGTAAACTAAATAACACCCTGTTTAAAAAAATTACTGGATGACAGAGTAAATCAAAGCTAGAATTTTAAAAAATTCATGCAATCAAATGAGCATGAAAACACAATGTACCAAAACCTGTGGATTCAGAGTTCAACATATAATCATGAAGCACAGCACCCCCACAGGAGCTTGAATAAAAATCAGAGCAGAAATAAATAAACAAACCACTGAAAAAAATAGAATCAACAACGCTAAAATCTGTGTTTTTAGAAGGATGAATAACATTTACAAACCACTAGCCAAACTGGCACACACACACAAAAAAAGATACAAATAAGTAAAATATGGTGATATTACAACAGAACAAACTGAAATTAAAAGAGCCATAACAAAATACTATGAAAAATTATACTCCAAAGACTTAAAACCTTTACCAAAGGGGTAAACTTCTAGAAACAAACCACATGCCTAAACTAACAGAAACTGAAGTTGAAAATTTGAATAGACTCATAACAAAAGAAGAAATTGAAGGGATCATAAAGGAATATTTCAATGACAAAAACGACAACAAAAAGCTGTAATCCAGACAGTTCAAATAGAGGATTCTGTCAAACATTCAGATAACAGATTACATTAATTTTACTTAAACTGTTCTAGAGTATGGAAAATGAAGGACTACTCTCAAAATAATTTTGCAAAGCCAGTATACCCTTAATAGCAAAGCCAGGCAAAGATGTCACTAAGAAAGAAAACTAGGGACTGATATCTCTCAGGAAAATAGATGCACAAACTCTCAGCAAAATACGAGTTAATAGAATACAACAGCATATCAAGCTATAACATATCATGACCAAGTAGAATTCATACCAGGCATGCAAGGTTGGTTCAACAATAGCTAAAAGATGGAATCAACCCAGATGCCCATCAACAGATGAGTGGATAAGCAAACTATGGTACATATATAAACTCAATGGAACACTATGCAATGATAGAAAATATAACACGGTTTCAATTGGAAGATATGCTGAGTGAAGTCAGTCAGTGTCAAAAGGACAAATATTGTGTAGGACCCCTGTTATAAGGACTTAAAAATAGAATTATCTACAGAAGAAAATAACTTGATGGCTACAAGGGCAAGGGGGTGAGGGTTTATCATAGATGAGGTAGTTCAGTTGATAGATGTTAGAAATTTTATTCATTTACTATAATTAATTAGTTATTAATAAACAAAAAAGAAAAAAAGAAAATCAATCAGCATAATCCACCACACAAATAAAACACAGGAAAACAAATGATTATATCAATCCAGGCAGAAAAGGTACTTGATAAAGTACAACATGCATTCCTGATTTAAAAAAAAAAAACCCTTAACAAAACAGGAATAGAAATAGAATTTCTCAATATATTAAAAAGAATTTATGCAAAATCAACAGCCAACATTATCTGCACCAGAGAGAATCTAAAAGCATTCCCCTTGAGAACAATTACCACACAAGGATGCCCTTTATGAACACTGTTATTCTCATTGTATTGGAAGTCCTAGCTACAGCAATAAGGCAAGAAAGGGCAAAAAAAAAAAAAAAGAAAAAGAAAAAGACATTCACATTGACAAGAAAAAAGTAGAACTATATTCATAAAAAGCCTTCAGGACACTACAGAAAGCTATTAGGACTAATAGACACATTCAACAAAGCTGTAGAATAGAGGATCAACTACAAAACACAGTTGGATTCCTCTACATCAACAAAAAAATCAGGAAAGCAATAGCATTTACAATAGCCCCTAAAAAGATAAAATAATTAGGAATAAATCTAACCAGGAACGTAAAAGACTTATACAAAGAAAACTGCAAAACATTATCGCAAGAAACTAAAACAGATGGTCATGGTTTGAATTCTTACCCCCCTCCCCCCCAAAAATAGATGTCTACTGGGCCAGGTCATAATTCCCAGTGTTGTGTGATTGCCAATCATTTTGTAATCTGATGTGATTTTCCTACGTGTTGTAAATCGTATCTTCATGGTGTTAATGAGGCAGGATTAGAGGTAGTTACTTTAATGAGGAAGGACTAAGACGGCAAGACTGGTTTTGTCCTGAGTCTCATTTGAGAAATGAAAGAGAGAAGCAGAGAGATGGGGGGATCTCATAACATACAGAAAGTAGTGCCAGAAACACCCCACATGCACTTACCTCTGAATCCTAGATTGCACCTCAGTAAAATGGAAATAATAATGTCCACCTCCCAAGTATTGAAAACATGGTGCCTGGTGGCTCATACGAGCTGATCATGAAATCCTCTATGAATATTGCTGAAGAATATGATACTGTCCTTAAACCTGGGCCAGTAGGATAGCTTAGGTCCTAAAACTCTGAAGTCCCACACCTTTGAGTGCTTTCCTCAAAGGAACCTCTCCTCTGGTGTCTGCGACTGTCCAGGGCTGTCTGTGTCTTCCAGAGGGGGACTCAGAGCTAGATTGAATCTGAGTAGTTCTCAGTCATAGGACATACCTGGAGATTTTCAGAGTCCCCTATTTTGTGGTACCTGCAAGGGCCGGCTTTAATCCTTGGCTCTTCATTTCGGGCATTCTTGATCCTCAAACCCACTCACGGGTTTGACAAGATGTTCCAAGTAGCTCTGACTACTGCCCTTGTAACCTATTGTTACAGCTTTTTTTTTTTCATGGGTTCACCTAGGAACCAGCAGCTAGATGGCACTAACATGCTGCCTTGGAGCCAGGATGAGTTCAGGGCTGTGGTTACAGATGGGTCAATGCCAACACTTGAATCTGAGTTAGGTGTGAATCTGTGCGTTGGCTGTGACCGCTTGTGTCTTAATTTTCTGGTGTCACCTCTGGTCTACAGTATCTGAAGGCGACAGGGATGGTGGCAGGGGTCCTTTCTTCTGTTGGCCCCTGCTACTGGCCCGAAGTGGTCCACAACAGGGAGTCTACGTGCTCCATGTCATGTATCCGACACTCCTCCAGGTATAGCCCAGCTTCCTGCCCCCAAGTGTTCTAGCGGTGACAGTGCGTCTACAGAATAATGCCTTCTGCAGAGGCCTGGTTTTGTCCCAAGCTCCACTATCACCACGACGTTTGCCCTCAGAAAAATGACACAGACCTCTAAACTTAAGTTTCCTCAGGGAGAGGAACAAGAAGGCCTACCTGTCAGGGTGGTTATAATGATTGGATGAGCACGAGTGAACATAGTATGTGGCACATGCTCAAGAAATGAGCGTGCACCGTTGAATATCAGGTTACAGAGTTTGGATTCTCCCGCTGAATTCCATACAATCAGCTTCTGCTGAGTCAGTATTGTTAGCCTAGGACTGTTCTAGACCCTGGGACACAGAGATAAATCACATCCAGCCCCAGACCCATGATCCAGCAGCCACTACCCAAGTTGAAAGGCTGTGATGGTGACCTCTGTTGGGCACTGTGGGAAAATATTAAGGAAGGAATAAATTCATTGCCATCGAATCACTTGCAACTCATAGCAACCATATAGGACAGAGAGAATTGCCCAGGGTTTCCAAGAAGTGCCTAGTGGATTCAAACTGCCGACCTTTTGGTTAGCAGTCATAGCTTTTAACCACTACACCGCCAGGAATTTCCTCTGGACAATTAAAATGAGCAAATTCTTGCCTTGTCTCTATAACTTGTGAGTCAGTTGTGTTTCATCTGGATCTTTTCCTTTCAGGCCATTAGGTAAAAGTTGGATGAATACGGCTGCCTTATTCCTGAGTGGATGAAGAGTAGGAGTTCTTTTGGCTGTGGAAAAGGATTAGACATTCCAGGCAGAAAGACTCAAATGAATCAAAGCACAGAATACATTTATCATTGATTACTAAATGTAGGTTAGAAGTAGGAGAAAAGAGGGTCTGGTGCTTAAGGAACACAGAATCAATCTCCCCTTGCTATAGAGTCTATTTCAGCCCATAGCAGCATTATAGGACAGAGATGGATTTCCTCCGTGGGGTTTCCAAGCCCATAAATATTTAGGGAAGCCAACTGCCATATCTTTCTCCCTTGGAATGGCTAGTGGATCTGAACCACCAACCTTTTGGTTAGCAGCCAACCATTAAACCACTACATCATCCAAGTTCCTTAAAATAAGCAATAAAATGTAGTAACATGAAATACAAAAGGAAAACTGAACAAAAACAGAAAATTGAAAAAATAAGAAAAAGCTAGGAAATTCATTTCTGATTCTGACTCTTGGTGATTCCACGTGTTATAGAGTAAAACTATACAGTCCATGTGGCTTTCTTATCTCCCATCTTTATGGAACCCTGTCATCAGGTTTTTCTTCTGAGGAGCTGTTGGGTAGTTTCGAACCTCTAACTGTTCAGTAGATAAGCAGTACAAATCATTTTGACACCAGAGGACTTCCAGAGGTTATCTATATGGAAACCTGATTAGAAAGAAATCAGACACTACAGAGTGCTCACTGAAAATGAAATCCACCTTACACCTGCAGTACTGGAATCTCCGAGGGCAAGACAAAGGACCCTCTCAAAGTTTCATTGCTGTTTTACAAATGCTGTCTCTTACAGATGCACTTTAGAATTCTCTTGACAAGTTCCATAAATAGCCTGTTAGGTTTCATTCTACTGCAGTGAATTTATAGATTAATTTAGGGATCCTTCTATTTAATTCTAAACTTATATAATTGCACTTGGAATTTATGAGAACTCTTTCATGATGACTGATTCTCTGTTGTAATAGCGTTTTCATCTGTGATTACATTATTGTCTCAAATCTCTCTGGAGAGTAAACTCACAGCCATTGAATCACTTCTGACTCATAGCAACCACATGTGGTGGAAGAGAACTGCCCAGGGTTTCCAGTGAGTACTTGGTGGATTCACATTGCCAGCCATAGCTTTTAACCACTACACCGCCAGGAATTTCCTCTGGACATATAAAGTGAGCAAATTCTTGCATAAATTTGTGAGTCAGTTCTGTTTCATCTGTATCTTTTCCTTTCAGGCCATTAGGTAAAAGTTGGGTTAATATAGGTGACTTATTCACAAGTGGAGGTCCACAGCTAGTGCAAATATTCTGTACTCAACCACTAAACTAAAGACTGGCCGTTTGAACCATCAACCAGTTGCACGTCAGAAGAAAGATCTGCTGACCTGCTTCTGTAAAGATAACTGCCAAGGAAATCAGATGGAGTACAGTTCTGCTCTAATGCATAGAGTTGTCATGAGCTGGAAACAAGAAGTTTGTTTTGAGGGGTTGTTTTGTTTTCTTTTTTTATATTATTATTATGATGATGATTGAATGAAAGTGTACATTCCTGTATAAATTTGCATACTGACCTACATACAGCTTCCACTGCTCTCCCTGCAAGGTGACAGCACTCTCTTCCTCTCTGCTCCATACAGGTCTTATCTTCCCAACAGCCTCCTATCTTCTCCTCTCCCCTGATGCTGCCCCTGTCCATAAATCATAATGAAGGTTTTTTGTTTTTGAGTTGTCTTATGAATGGCCATGTTGATTGGTGTTGCTTCTGTCTGGTGTATGTATTTTTCTGTTCCCATCAGGTCTCTTTGTGAATTGATGGATCTGGTAGGTCATGACTGTATCAGTGATCATCAGTAGTGGGCTGACAGGCAGTTGGAGACTCCCTTCCCTATTGCTGGATTTAGGAAAGCCTTCCTTGGGAAGTCTGGACTTTAGTTAATTAATTCCTTTTAATCTCTTACTCTTTATTCTGTTGTCTCTCTACTCCCAGTAGAGGTACGGAATAAATACAAGCTGAGATAAACTTCTCTCCCAGACGTCAACATCCAGTGAGAAGTTCCCTCTATCTTTACACACCACAGACAGAGACACACATACACAGAGACACTTGGAGAGAAAAACACACAGGGACACACACACAGATATACACATACACACAATTACCTACACAGACACAGATACATGCACCTGGGCAGCATCTGTCCTGTCTTTGCAGGGCAAGCCCAGGCCTTGGTCTAGAAATAGAATCTGCAGGCTGCTTGGGTAGGTGTCTATGGGAAGTGGCCCCTCTGCTTCATATGTTCTAAAGGAGGCCTTCAATTAATGATGGTGCCCCACTGTACCCTCTTGTCCTTCTTATGGGTAGATATTACATTTGCAGTGTCTTCAGGGCACTATTTGCAATCATGACTTCTAACTTTGTTGTACGAAGTCTTCCCCCAGATGGCACTCAAATCTCAGTTTCCCTTAAGGACTAGGTGACCTGGGGCTCAACACATATATCAACATGACTGGCACATATCAGACACATAGCAAATATTAACCATCTTGCATTACCAACCATATTTGCAAAATAGTCCATGCTTGTGGACCCTTCTCCAAAAAACACAGGACACATTAGAATTTCAAATACCCTGATAAGCCCTGCAGAAAACAAATCTACTAACCGTGCTTAAGTCAGGATCCTGTGTGACACCAGCAGTTACCATCCGCTACTAAATTGAAAGTTGATACCCTGAACTGAGCCAGTGCTGCTGCGGAATACAAGCCTGATGATCAGCTTCTATAACAATTATAGCCAAGAAAATCCTATGGAGCAGCTCCACTCTGTAACAAGTGCATTTACCATCAAGGTGATGACAGTGGATTTTCTTTGTTTGTCTTGGTGTTTAACGCAAGAGTTCCAAATTTTAAAAGTATGGCTCCACTATTTTTTTTTACCAGATTGATATTAATAGGTGGTTTGTGTAAAAACAAATGGCATACTCTACCCTAGAGGTCTGTGTAATTTCTATGTTGTATTAAATCTTTAAATTGGAGGCAAAGTATTCCTTGGGTCTTTTATCCAGTTCTAGCCTCTGGGCCATCTTAGCATCAAAGGCAATTGTAGATTCCATGTAACTATGAGTATATTCAGTTTAGTAAATATTCCGTAAGATTAACAAATAAAAAGATACTTTCAGATGCTGAGATCTATAAGGAATAGAAATTAACTGGGATGCAGGCAGTATATAGACAATGAAAGAAGAATATCTCTGAGGGGACATTTCAGATGATCCCTGAGAAATGAAACTCCAGCATGAAAGATCTGGGTGAAGAACATCCAAAACAGAGTGCAGAGCACATGCCAACATCCTCGAGAGAGCAAAGACTGGGTCTAATATAAGTTCTCCTAACTGGAGACCATCATGTGCTAGAATTGAATCAATGGTAATGAATTTGTTTGCTTGTTTTAAATAAGAGACTGAGAGCAGTGGTGGTTCACTGGTAGAATTTTCACCTTCAGCCTAGGAGACAGGTTCAGTTACGAGTCAATGCACCTCATGTTCCACAACCACCCACCTCTCAGTGGAAGCCTGTGTGTTGCAAATATGCTGAAGAAGCATCAGTGGAGCTTCCAGACTAATATGGACTAGGAAGAAGATCATGGTGATCTACTTACAAAAGCCAGCTAGTAAAAACCTTATAGATCATCAATGAATGATGGGGATGAAGCAGGACAGGCAACATTTTATTCCACTGTGCACAGGGTCACCAGCAGTCAGCCGAACTCAACATCAGCTAACATAGGAGATCAGAACTGAGGCCAAGGAGGTGGAGTGCAGTGAGGGAGGGGAGATCAGCAGGAGAGGAGACTGGAGGGCTCCACAGGGACTCAAAATGCAGAATTCCTTCAGCTACAGAAAGAGACTAATGTTTGCAGCGGGATCTTATTCTGGGACATCAACTAAGGTTTCTCTGATGTCCCGATCCCTTGTGCCTTCAGATGTCCCACCACCTCAGAAACACATGCTTCTGTGTGCACCCTAGGGGGAACAGCTGATTCAAGGAACAACATCGTTCAAAATCCCAATCACACCTATAAACTCATGTTTTTGTTGCTGTTGGGGACTGTTGAGTCAATTCCAACCCATACAGACCCTATATACAACAAAATGAAACACTGCCCGGTCTTGTGCCATGTCCACAATTGTTTTTATGCTTAAGCCCATCACTGCAACCACTATGTCAATCCATCTCATCAAGGGTCTTCTTTTTAGCTGACATTATGCTCTATCAAGCACAATGTCCTTCTCCAGGAATTGATCCCTCCTGACATCACATCCAAATTATGTAAGACACAGTCTTGCCATCTCTGCTTCCAAGGAGCATTCTGGTTGCACTTCTTCCAGAACAGATATTTGTTCTTTTGATGGTTCTTTGTATGTTCTATATTCTTCTCCAACACCACAATTCAATTCTTCCGTGTTCATTATTCATTGCCCAGCTTTCGCATGCATAATATGTGACTGAAAATACCATGGCTTGGGTCAGTCACACCTTAGTCTTCAAGGTGACGTCTTTACTTTTCAATACTTTAAAGAGGTCCTTGGAAGCAGATTTTCCCATTGCAATGTATCTTTTATTTTATTTTTTATTTTTTTATTATCACTGAGTGAAAATGTACATTCCTGTATAAATTTACATGCCCATCTATATGCAGCTTCCACTGTATATCATCCTGCTGACCTCTGGCTGCAATGCATCTTCTGATTTCTTGACTGCTGCTTCTATGGGTGTTGATTTTGGAATCAAGTAAAATGAAATCTTGGACAACCTCAATCCTTTCTCCATTTATCATGATGTTGTTTACTGGTCCAGTTGTGAGTATTTTTTGTTTTCTTGCTAGGGATACAGGTTGAAAAGTTATGGTGAAAGGATATAACCCTGATGCACACCTTCCCTGACTTTAAACCATGCAGTGTCCCCTTGTTCTGTTCTCATGACTGCCCCTTGATCCATATACTGGTTCCTCAAGAGCACAATTAAGTCTTTTGGAATTCCCATTCTCTGCAACACTAGCCGTAATTTGTTACGATCTACATAGTCAAATGCCTCTGCATAGTCAATGAAACACAGGTAAACATCTTTCTGGTATTCTCTGCTTTCAGCCAAGATCCATCTGACATCAGCTATGATATCCCTGGTTCCATGTCTTCTTCTGAATCCCATTTGAATTTCAGGCAGTTCCTTGTCGATATACTGTTGCAGTTGCTTTTGAATGATCTTGAGCAAAATCTCACTTGTGTGTGATATTAATATCGCTACATAATGTCCTCATTCAGTTGGATCACCTTTCTTAGGAACGGGCATAAATATGGATCTCTTCCAGTAGGTTGCCCAAGTAACGGTCCTCCAAAACTCTGGGCATTGACGTGCAAGCACTTGCAATGCTGCATTTGTTTGTTGAAATATCTCAGTTGACATTCCATCAATTCCTGGAGCCTTGTTTTTTGCCATTGCCTTCAATGAAGCTTCGACTTCTTCCCTCACTATCATCAGTTCCAGATCATACGCTACCTCTTCAAGTGGCTGAACATTCTTTCTGGCATAATGTGTATTCCTTCTATCTTCTTTTGATGCTTTCTGAGTTATTTAATATTTTCCCTATAGAATCCTTCGCTATTGCAACTCGAGGCTTGGATTTTCTCATCAGTTCTTTCAGCTTGAGAAATGCAGAGCGTGTTCTTCCCTTTTGGTTTTCTCTTTCCAGGTCTTTCACATGTCATTGTAACACTTTATTTTGTCTTCTCAAGCTGCGCTATGAAATCTTCTGTTTAGCTCTTTTACTTCATCATTCCTTCCCTTTGCTTTAGCTGCTTGATGTTCAACAGCAGTTTCAAAGTCTCTTCTGACATCCACTTTGGTCTTTTCTTTCTTTCCTGTCCTTTTAATGACCTCTTGCTCTCTTCATGGTTGATGTCTTTGATGTCACGCCACAATTTGCCTGGTCTTCGGTCATTAGTGTTCAGCACATCATGTTCAACACATCAAATCTGTTCTTGAGATGGTCTCTAAACTTAGGTGGGATATATTTAAGGTCTTTCTTGGGTTTTCGTAGATTTGCTCTTCAGTTTCAATTTGAACTTGCATGTGAGCAGTTGATGATCTGTGCCACAGTCAGTACCTGGTCTTGTTCTGACTGCTGATGTAAAGCTTTCCTGCTATTTTTTTCCAAAGATGTCATCAATTTGGTTCCTGTGTATTCCATCTGATGAGGTCCATGTGTATTGTTGCCATTTGTGTTGGTGAAAAAAGTTATTTGTAATAAAGAAGTCATTAGTCTTGCAAAATTTTGTCGTGTGATCTCTGACATCATTTCTATACCAAAGCTGTATTTTTCAACTACTGATCCTTCTTTGTTTCCAACTTTTGCATTCCAGTCACCAGTAATTATCAACACATCCTGATTGCATGTTTGTTCGGTTTCGGACTGCAGAAGCTGGTAAAGATCTTCAATTTCTTCCTCTTTGGCCTTAGTGATTGATGTGTAAATTTGAATAATAGTCATACCGACTCGACAGCACTTGGCTGGCTGTAGGCATATGGATATCATCCTACCACTGAGAGCATTGTCCTTCAGTACAGCTCTTGAAATGTTCTTTTAGATGATGAACACAACACAGTTCTTCAAGTTTTCATTCCCAGCATAATAGACCTTATGATTGTCTGATTCAAAATGGCCCATACTGGTCCTTTTCAGCTCACTAATGTTTAGGATATCGATGTTCATGCATTCCATTTCGTTTTTGACGATTTCCAATATTCGTCGATTCATACTTTTTACATTTCATGTTCCAATTATTAATGGATGTTTGCAGCTATTTCTTCTCATTTTGAGTCATGCCACATCGGCATAGATAATAGTCACAGAAGGCAGCTTCTTTTATTTGCTAAAGCTAGGCTTTCTGAGAAGGTAAAATTAAAATTTAAAAAATAAAAAAAATCTCAGTGCCAAAAAGTGGATTCCAAATCACGGTGATCCCACAGGTTGTCTGGGGCTGTGAGTCTCTACAAAAGCAGATGGCTACACCTTTTTCCAGCTGAGCTGCTCAAGGTTTTCAACTGCTGAGATTTCAGTTAGCAGTCAGTTGCTTTAAACACTGCGCCAAAAAGGCCATGTTCATTCAGCAATGACTACAACAAGTGCAGCTCAGAGTCCTTCACATTCAATCACCAGGACCACCTGAGATAAACACTGCTATTATTCCAGCTGTAAAGATGAGGAAACTGAGGCATAGAGAAAGAAATTCTCTTCTGGAAAGTCACACAGCAGAGCTGAGAACCCCATTCAAGCCACCGGCCCCACAACCCAAGCTCCTGGGGTCAGTTTTTGTTTCCAGTGATCCAGCTTTGACTATCTAGTTACCCTGCTCCAGCTTCCCCAGAGTGTGCCCGTGCTGATCGTGCCAGTTTATAAATGAGAAATTGAAAGGAACCTGGAGGTGAGGGATGGGATGAGTCTCCCGTTGCCTCTCCCCTGAGATCACTGGGCACCCAAAGGTCAGTCTGTATCTGTTGGCCAGGGTGCCTGGGCCCCAGAGGACCGAGGAAAGGGATCCTAACTGACTGGAATGGGCTGACATGGGAAAGGGGGTGGTCGTTGGCAACAGCAGGGCAGGAACTAACGGTCCCAGACAGGCTGCCTGGGTGTGGGCTGCATGAAGCTCCTCTGCTGCGGGCTGGAGGACCAGGGACCTTCATCCCGGGTGACTCAGGCATACCAAAGAAAGGGATCTGCCACTAGGACCTCCCCTCCCTGACTCAGAACCTCAGTCACCTCTTAAATCCACCCTCAACCCTAGTACCTCCCCTGTTCTAACAAACACCTCCAGGGCTCTGTACCGCCTACAGGTTAATTCCATGATCTGCCCCCAGGAGGCCCCCTGGACAGCGTCAGGGTCTTGGGCTCAGAGTCCATCCCTGGCTCGTTCCATTCAGACACTTCACCCCCAGATCCCTGCTGGCGCCAAGCACCCCTGCTGACTCCTGGGAGGCTCAGGCAGAAATGACAGCAACGTTTTATTACTGCGAGTAGGCGAAGGCAGGTGGGTGAGTCGGGGCGGTTCTACCAGGCAGGTAGTTATTTAGGGTCCCTGCACAACGGCTCCACCCTCAGCCACAATCCTCCCTCAGCACGCAGAATCAGCTCTGGTTTCCTCCGTGGCTCAGCATCATCTGGCAGGACGCGGAAGCGCAGCAGCGTGAGCGCCAGGGCCACCTTCATCTCACTCATGGCGAAGGCCTGCCCGATGCAGTTCCTGCAGATACAGTGGGGTGTGACTTAGCCTAAGACCCCCATAGGGATCCCGTAGTGCCTGGAAGCCAATCCAGAACGTTCATCCAAGCCTTGATCACCCTGGGGGATACATAGAGGGCCGGCCAAACCCAGGGCGCCCAAAAGAACTTCCATGTCCCCTCATCTTGGCCCAAGTCCCATCTACCCACACAGAAGAGTAGACAGGAGAGGAGCCCTGAGCCTCCAAGAACCCTTCCTTGGATCACGTCTTTTCCTCAGAACTTTGTCCAAACAACCAGAGGAGTGGAGGGGAAAGGGAGATAAGAAAGGAAGAGGGGAGGGAAGGGAAACTTGGACTACCTGAAACTCTCCCACTGATGCACACAATTAGGCCTGGACAGAGCCCCAGAAGCTCCCCCAACCCTGCAACTTTCCTCCCTCTCCTGCAGATCTCACCTGGGACCAGCAGAGAACGGAATAAAAGCCAGAGGCGACCTCTTCTCAGTGTTTTCTAAATCGAAGCGGGAGGGGTCATAGACCTGGGATGGAGAGACAGGGCTGCTGGGTGGGGTCTCCCAAGACAAACCACCCTGGAAAGGCAGATGATGTATAGAGCTAGATGTGATGTCTGATTCCCGTCTCAGGACCTCGCCCCCTCCCCAGGGTCCTGCGGTACACGCGGATGGGTGAGCAAGGGCAACACCTCAGGGTTCGGCCACAAGGAGGGGTTGTAATGAGTTCCGAAAATGCTGATGATGCAGGTGACACCTGTGGAAGGAAGGCGCAAGCAAGATGAGGTTCCCATTGCCTGATGGGCTTCCCTTCCTGCCCAGGACATAGGCTTTGCGAATGTAGGCACCTTTAGGGATGACCCGGCCATCTGGAAAAACTATGTCCTGGGTACAGCAGCGTGAGACGCCAGTGACTGAAGGATGCAACCGCAGACTCTCCTTGATGCACATGGTCAGGAAGGGCAGCTGGGTCAGGTCGTCCCTAAAGAACACCCCATCCAACAATTAGCCTGAGAGCCAAGACTCCCACAGCCCCCTGCCACCCGGTGACACTTTTTAGTATGGCTTTCTGACCTTCATTTCTTATAATAAAATTAATTCCAGATTGATCAAAGAGTAAGCATTAGATAACTAGGTAAACAAAATATGGTATGCACACACAATGAAACAGAACTCAGCGTAAAGAGAAATGCAGTTCCAATGCATGCCACTACATAAATATTATGCTGAACAAAGAACCCTGATGGCATAGTGGGTTAAGTGCTACATCTGCTAACCAGTAGATCAGCAGTTTGAATCCACCAGGCACTTCTTGGAAACTCCATGGGGCAGTTCTACTCTGACCTCTAGGGTTGTCATAGGTCGGACCTGCCCTGATGGCTGTGGGTTTTGATGCTGAGCAAAATGAGATAGTCACAAAGAGACAAATACTGTATGGTTTCAATTATATGAAATAACCAAATGTATGGAAACCAATGATTAGCAGTTCATATCAGAGGTTGAAAGTAGGGGGACAGGAAAGGATTTTTGCTTAGGTTGCTTTGAAGTTATATTGCTACTGATGAAATGATCTGGAAAAGGATAGCAGGAATGATCACAACACTTGAAGACTGTAATCAGTGTTACTGAATTGTACATGTAGAAATTATTGAGAGACTATTATTTGTCTATATTTTCACTACAATAAAAATATTTTCAAAAAGACTAAGCACTAGAAAATCAATGTATCACATAACCATCAGAGAAAATGTAGCTGAAAGTTTTTAGCTGCCTTTCTGAGCAAACAACAACATCCAAAAGCTTTCTCGAAAAGGCTGACAAATTTGCAGAAAAATAAAATATTATTTATGGTAAGAGAGAAAAAACAAAAGGCAAATGAGTAAGAAACAATGTAAATATATCCAAATTCTTCTTTGACTTTACATTGTACTACAAATACTAGCTGGTGCAAGAAGACAAGAAATATAAAGAACATTGTTACTAGAAATGTGGGGGAAATTAATCTGTACTAGCAATTGGTGGTTTTAGGAGGACCGCCAATTAAGTTTGCAAGCTCATCCTAGAAAAAAATGCTACATACCTCACTGCTGAATTATCACTACAGTCACCTTCAAAGTAGTGCCCCTGAGAAGGTATCCACCAACTCGAGCACCTAGTCCACCCTTACAGCAATTTTGGAACTCTCTCTGGAATGACCATCAGAGCTATAGTTGTACTACCCTTGATGTCCTGAATGTCATCATGTCTTCCTTTCAATATTTCCTTTATCATTAGGTAAAGAAAAAAGTCACTGGAGGCCAGATCAGGCGAGTAGAGAGGGTGTTCCAGTACAGTTATTTGTTTACCAGCTATATTCTGGCGGTCGCCGTGAGTCGGATCCGACTCGACGGCACTTGGCCTTGGCTATAAATAACTATACAATTAAGTTCAGAAACTTGCCACCTTGCCACCATGTACAATTACCATTCTAGAAACAGTTTCAAAATTGCTTTGAAGGGTAGATTAGGGGCTGGCATGGGTGCACAGCTTCCAAAGGGGAGTACTTCAAAGGCGACTGTAGTGATATTCAGCAACGAGGTATGTAGCACTTAGAACAGTCAAGTTTATGGGCCTAATTGTCAGACCTCACATACTTGGATCATACTTGGATAGCACAAAAGAATCTACTGGAAAACTTCCATAAAGAGTGGGGATTCAGTAACCAGTTCCATTTTGCCATTGAGTCAATTCTGACTCCTAAAGACCACATGTGTGTCAGAGCAGAACTCTACTCCAGAGTGGACCTGTACCTGGTGTTGTCATGGATTGACTTGTGTCCCCCAAAAATGTCTGCAAACTTGGCTAGGTCCTGATTTACAATATTTTTATCATCGATGGTCTACCATTTTTTTATCGGCTGTAATTTCCCTTTGTACTGTAAATCCTACCACTGTCATGTTAATAGATGGATTAGTGGTAGTTATAGTGATTAGATCTATAAGATTAGATAATGTCTTAAGCCAATATTCTTTAAGATATAAAAGATGAAGCAAACAGAGAAACAGGGGGATCTCGTACCACCGAGAAGCAAGAGCCAGAAGAATAGCTCATCCTTTGTACCTGGGGTTCCTGAGCTGAGAAGATACTAGTCCAGGTGAAGATTGATTACACGGACTTTCCTCCAGAGCTAACATAGAGAAAGTCTTCCTCTGGAGCTGACTCCCTAAATGTGAACTTCTAGCCTACTAGACAGAACAGATTTCTCTTTGTTAAAGTCATCTGCTTGTGGTTTCTTTGTTATAGCAGCACAGATGATTAAGACAGTGTTCAATGACTGACTTTTTTAGACATAGATCACCAGACCTTTCTTCCAAAGCAACTCTAGGTGAACCTAAACCTCCAAACTTTTGGTCAGAAGCTGAGTGTGTTAATTATTTTCACCACCTAGGCACTCCAAGGATTCGGTAAGAGGGCTACATTTTTTTAAATCCCCTTCTTTTTACATGACTATTTGCATTTTTTAGATTGCTGATACACTCAGATGGTTCAAATTTCAAAAACTATGAAAAAGCATCCTTGTAGCCAAGCACCACAAGCATTCCTCGCTGCAGGTTGTCCAGGTTGTTGTTTTTTTATTTGCTCTTTCAGAGACACATTTTTGCATCACAAAAACCTATATACACCTTATCCTGGCTTATCAACTATCATATTATCCAACAGTTTGTATACACAACAATAGTAAAAAATCTGACTCTTTTGCACATTAGCAATGTACAAATGGCTAACAACTGCCCGTGCAAGGTGAGAGAAATGCTGACTTTGATGGTTAAGGTTGTATATCACCATGGCTGGGCCATGATTCTCAGAGGTTTGGCAGTTGTGTAATGATATAATTTAGCACTTATATAATGACATAGTTACCCTTCGTTTTTTGTGATCCAGTGTCGTCATCTTTCATTTTTACTTAATGACAATTTTGCATGATGACCTGGAATTTGCATCTTAACAATGTAGATAGGTGAGGAGAGGGTGCGGTAGTATACATGTATTATACCCAGTGCTCTGTATCTTTTTCACTTAATGATATACTCATCTCTTCTCTTCTTGTATACCTCCTCAAACTTGTGTCAAATTAGGTAAGGCCTTCACTAAAATAACTTTCACTTGATTTCTTCTAGAGCTTTTAAGACTTCCTCTTTAAATCTCAAACCTTTCATTCACCTGGATGTTAGTTTAAAAACAATGAAAACTAGATTGAATTAACTTTTTTCCAAACAACTTCTCAGTACTCCTAAAGGTTTGTTATTAAATGACCTGTATTTTCCCAGAGATAAAAAAAAAAGCATTTGCTAAGTTTTCTGTGCACAAGATTTACATAGTAAATCATAAATTTTTCTATATAGATAGCTAGTATGCATGTAATGCTAACCACTTTTAAAAGATAATACTACAATACTGGTAAAAAAAAAACAAAAACTGAAGATGCTAATAATAATAATGTAAAGTATCTGGATTAAATTTAACAAGAAATATGAAAGCCCTGTATTCCAAATGCACTTGTAAATCTCACTAAATCCTATTAAAATACCAGTAGAAGATACAATTCCTCATAGTGACAAATGTATCAAAGTGCTCATTTAATAAAGCATGCATAAGATCTATAAGCAGACATTTTCTACTCTATAAAAAGATGACAAGGTTATTTGAATAACTGGAAAGCCATTGTATACTCTGGAAGAGTATGTGCTAATATTGCAAAGTGTTCCATTTTCCATATTCAATCATATATTTAATACAAATAAAGCCCTAGCTGATTTTTTCAGGAACTTAACAGACTGACTCTAAAATTTCTCTGGAAGAATAAAACATCATGAAAAGCTTGGACAATTTAAAAATTAAAGACAAGAAACTCGTTCTACCAGATTTAAGACCTTTTACAAATCTGTAGTAAACAGAACAGTATGGCAGCTGTTGCAAGAGCAGAATAATCAATTCAGGGGAAAGACTAGAAAGCCAGGAGGCAGACACATGAATAGGTAAAAACTTAACCAGGGGCTAATAAAGGAGACTGCCCCACAAAACCCTAAAGAATAGATGGATAGTTTGATTGTGAAAGAGAAGGTAGATAAATTTAACTTTATAAAAGCTAGCAAAAAGTACCCAAAAAAAGTCTAAAGGCAGTCTTTGGCAATACAAAACAGAAAAAGTAATAATTTTAATATATAATTAATAATTCTTATCTAAAAATACATATATTTCTAAAAGATCACAACCATTGGAAATCAAATGAGTAGTCCTACTCCAACACACATGGGGTTACCATGAGTTGGAATCGACTTGAAAGAAACTGTTTGCTTGTTTGTTTGTTTGGGTTTCTTTGATTTGGTAGCTTATTTAACTAATTAGATTCCTCACCTCTACCCCCTCAACCCCACCCAGCTGTCCCTAACTCTGTGTCTCTGTCTGTCTCCTTGGGCTTTGTCCAGGCTCTTTCCTTAGCCTAGAGCACTCTTCCCAATTGCACCTAAATAGTTATTAATAATCATTCAAGGTCTCAGTTGAGACACCTTCTTCATCCCACTCCTAGCCCAGCTTCTGTCTTTCTTAACTCCAGCCCCATCCATGTCATCTAGGGCTATTCTGGCCTGAGATTGTTTCTACACTATGTTGGGAACCCCTAGAATATGTGACCAGGGAATAGGTACATCCTGTATTCCAAATGCACTTGTAAATCTCACTAAATCCTATTAAAATACCAGTAGAAGATACAATTCCTCATAGTGACAAATGTATCAAAGTGCTCATTTAATAAAGCATGCATAAGATCTATAAGCAGACATTTTCTACTCTATAAAAAGATGACAAGGTTATTATCATCCATAACACAGAATGGAGCTAGGCAGAGTGTTGCAAATGGATGTTGAGTTGTACACAGTGAGAGCGTGTCTCCTAGGTGAGGACTGGATGAATAATGATGCAAGAAATGGAAGACTTTAACCTTCAGATGTCCCACATGAATCCCTGGCCTGGACAACAGAGTAGAAATTAGGGGATGGGAGAAGGGCAAACATCTAGGAAAGTAAAAAATTTTTAAAAAACATGATTTCAAGGAGAAAAATAAGGGGGGATAGAAGGGAACATTATTTACTGAACACGTGTAAAGGGACTTTTGCCTTCATACATTGTCACTATTCTCCCAACAGACCAGATCTTTCTGAACCAAAAGCCACAGCTTCTCCCCTTGCAATCAGGCTAGGTACCAGGGCTTGTATCTGGCCTCTGCTCCTATTCCCACTAATTAATTTGGACAGAGTCAATAGAAAGATTTTCCCCCATCCCCCTAGAAGCAAGGAAGGATGGTTGGGGAACACGTCATGAAAGTCTGCACTCACCATTCAATCTCTTCTGGATGGCGGTCTCCCAGGAGCTCTTGCACCTCCTGCCGACAACGCTCTTGGTATTCTGGGTGCTTAGCAAGGTTGTATAGGGCCCAGGAGATGCCACTGGCAGTAGTGTCGTGGCCTGAGAGCAGCCAGGCACATTTGGGTCACTGGGACACTTCAGCACCAGAAGACAGACAGCTCCCTCAAGAAGAATAGAGGAGGGTAGACTAGGAATGGGGTGGTCCAAAGTCCACCTCTCAAGTCCCTGAGAATGCAACAGGTGTCCCTACTGCAGTCTCATGCTTGTACCCTATCACAGATTGAATTATGACCCCTCAGAAATGTATCAATATGGCTAACCCATGATTGTCTTCCATTTCTTCCATTTTATGACAATAATTTTACCTTAAAGAGGATCAGAGTGGGATTGTAACAGTCTTACTCAGGTCAATGAAAAGGCAGTTTCTCTGAGGTGTAATCTGCACCATCTTTTATCTCTCAAGAGGTAAAAGAAAAGGGAAGCAAGCAGAGAGTTGGGTCCTCTTATCAGCAAAAAAGCAGTACCAGAAGCAGAGAGCATCCTTTGGACCTGGGGTCTCTGTGCCTGAAAATCTCCTTGACCAGGGTAAGACTGAAGACAAGGACCATCCTCCAGAGACAACAGAGAGAGAAAGTCTTCCTCTGGATCTGATGTCCTGAATTTTGACTTTTAGCCAACTTTATTATGTGGTAATAAATCTTTCTATCCACGTGCAGTATTTTCTGTTAAGGCAGCACTAGATAACTAAGAGAGACCCTCACCTTCAAACATGAAGGTGTCGGCTTCTGCTCGAATGTCCTCGTCTGACAACCCCTTCCCATCTTCATCCTGGAGAGAAGGCAAAGATACAATTATTCCTGAATCACACCAGCTATAAGGGTACCTGAGCCTAACCTGCAGAGTAACAGACAGTGGCCAAACTGAGACAGACCTTCCAAACTGAGACAGACCTTCCAAACTGAGACAGACTAGGAAGAAAAGGCTGCTAGTCAAATTCTGAAAATTAACCAGTGGAAAACCTAAGGATCACACCAGAACATTGTTCAGTATAGTGCTATACCATGAGTTCCATAGGTCGGAAGACACTCAGAATACACAGGGGCCACAACAATGACCTCAACAAACGAACTGTTGTGAAGGCAGTGTTTCACTTTGTTTGGCATGGATTCACAGTGAGTGGGCATCAACACTCTGGCTCAGAACACCTGCAAAGATGCATCTTCCTCCTAGAAATCCAAGTCCACCCTTACTCACCGTATGTAAAAGCCCCACCCCACAGGCCTCCTCCCTTATCTCTGGCCACCTGTTTTGCCCCTAGTGGGAGGACTGAATGCCCTGTTAATATTTCCATGTTTCTGCTTTCTGAGAAAAGAAATCACCAGCAACCGTGCCATCAGTGTTGTTAGATTCCCCTGAATCACTTCCGTCTCATACTGACCCTATGTACAACAGAACGAAACACTTCCCAATCCTGTGCCATCTTCATAACAATTGTTATGTTTGAACCCACTGTTGCAGTCACTAAATCACTCCATCTTGCTGAGTGTGTTCCTCTTTTTCACTGATGCTCTATTTTACCAACGATGTTGTTCTTCTCCAGGACACTCGATTCTGCATCCAGATATGTGAGAAGTTGCACCACCTTTGCCTCTAAGAAGCATGCTGGTTGTACTTCTTCCAAGACAGATGAATTTATTCTCCTGGCATTCCATGGTTATTCAATATTCTTCACCAACATCATAATTCAAAGGTGTCAATTCTTCTTTGGTCTTCCTTATTCGTTGTACAGCTTTTGAAGGCAACCTAGGTTATGTTGAATGGCAACTCTCCCTGAAGGTTAGAGATTTGAGTATTGCTCCAGATCCATCTGTTCACAGCCTAGGGTAGTCAGTCCATAGATTCTAGTCTTACCCCACTAAGGAGGCATTTTCTTACATGTCAGGAGTTGTAAAGCTAGAGACTTTCTCCTTTCTTTGAAAAACATCTGATTATAGTCTGCACCAAAGGTCACTTCTCTCTAGCTCTTTGGAGCAGAGGAGGGATGATGTGCCACTTGTTCCATATGAGCTGCAAGACTGGTAATGCGAGGGTCGTTTCCTATGGTGCAGACGCTGTGGTATATACAGTTGAATAATGGGGCCCACATCACAGGGCCCTTTGTATAATTTGAAAATGGGGAATCAGCATTATGATGCCACTCTGGATACTTCTATTGGTGTGAAATAAATGGCCTACTCTGACGTAGTGTGTGTGTGAAATCTGAAATCTGTTGTACTGTGGTGACATATGTGTTGCTATGATGCTGCCAGCTGTTCCACAGTTACTTCAAGTATCATCAGGGTCAACCGTGGTGGGCAGGTTTCAGCAGAGCCTTCAGACTAAGACAGACTAGGAAGAAAGACCTGGAGGTCTATTTCTAAAAGCCTGCCAAAGAGCCAGTGGAAACACTTAAAGTCGCCATAGAACGCAGTCCAGTATAGTGCTAGTGCTAAACAACTACAGTGGAACCAAGCACATTAACGACTAGAAAGATGGTACAGGATGGGCCATTTCTTTCTGTTACAAGTAAAGGGTATACATTTGAGTAAGAACAAGGCTAATAACAACAATATTATATGTTATATATTAAATAAGCAACACACTGAGACTGAATAAAATCTCAGGCCCTTCATGGTTTCAGATTTAGCAGCTCCTGGAGGTTGCATTTCATAGTCATTTCTGGAACATCTGATCCATGGCCTTCCTTCTCCCCTCCAAGATTCACCAGCACCTTCTAGATCAAGTTCTTCAGTTTGACCTTTGAAATTCAAGTTGTATCCACTTTTCAAACTGAAACCTACAGATGCTAACCTTGCTCATCAGGAGTATGTCAATGAAGTCTAAAGTCTTGACCTTGGCCTTAGCCTTCAGGAAGCCATCAGCACCCTGTTCTGAGAGGGTGTGGCGCCGCTCCTGGATGGCAGCATCTGTGAAGTCATGTACCAGGCGGCAGGCCCTGCGAAAGCGCCGCCCATCAGGAGTCAAGTGGTACAGGAAATTCGAGTGCAAGAAGACCTGCTGGTTTCGTTTCATTACAAGGGCGCTGAGTTCCAAGATGGCAGCAATATAGTCACTGGGCTTCCTGCAGGACAAGGGCAAGAAGGCAGCAATGTCAGGTACACAGGACCCATAGTACTTGTCATAGATTGCTTCAGATCCCTGCAAAAATGTATCAGTTTTGCTGGATGGTCAGAGACTTGGAAGGAAAATGGTCAGAAAATTGGAGACAAGGATTTACTCAGAAGAAATAGGTGAATAGGCTTCTCTGAATGGGCCAAAGAAGTGAAGAGAGTTGTGTCCCATGTGTATGCTCACCAAAGGGTAACCTGACCTCAGCAGAGGAGGAGTTCAACAATCAAATAGTTAGGATGACGTGTTCTCTGTAAACCTGTCACCCTCTTTCTCTGGCTGCTCCATCACTGTCCTTTGGGCTCAAGAACAAAGTGGACATGGTAGCAGGCATGGAGGTTATGCATGCAGCCAGTGACATGTACTTTCACTCACCAAGACTGAGTAGTCTACAGCCACCAATGAGTGCCCATTCTGCCAGCAGCAGAGACCACCAATGAGTTCTCCATGTGGCACTACTCCTCAAGGTGATCAGCCAGCAATCTGGTGGCATATTGATTACACTGAACCACTTCCATCATGGAAAGGGCAGCATTTTATCCTTACTGGAATAAACACTCTGGATATGGATTTGCCTTCCCTGCATGCCATGTTTCTGCCAAAACTGCCATCCATGGACTTACAGAATGCCTTACTCACAGTAGTGGTATCCCGCATAGCATTGCCTCTGTTCAAGACAATCACAGTAAATGAAGTGTGGCAATGGTCCCACACTCATGGAATTCACCGGTTGATGTTCCCCACCATGCTGAACCAGCTGGCTTGATAGAATGATGGAAGAGCTTCCTAAAGACACAATTACAGTGCCAGCTAGGTAGAAATACCTTGCAGGGTTGGGGAAATTTCCTCCAAGAGGCTTTATAAGCTCTAAGCCAGTGTCCAATGTATGGTACTATTTTTCTTATAGCCAGGATTTACAGGTCCACGAATCAAGGGGTAGAAATGGGAGTGGCACTACTCACTATTACCCCTAGGGATGCACTTGCAAGACTTTTCTTCCTGTCCCCATGACGTTATGCTCTGTTACAGGTCTCAGTTCCAGAGGGAGGAATGCTCCCATCTGGAGATACCACACTGATTCCATTGAACTGAAAGCTAATAATGCCACTAGACCACTTCAGGGTCCTTATGCCTCTGGGTCAACAGACAAAGAAGGGAGTTACCATACTGGCTTGTGTGATTGATCCTGACTACCAAGAGGAAATTAGATTGATATTACATAATAAAGGCAGAGTATGTCTGGAATGCAGGAGATCCCTTAGAGTGTCTATTAGTACTACATGTCTTGTGATTAAAGTTAATAGAAAACTACAGCAACCCAATTCCAGTGTGACTACTAATAGCCCAGACCCTTCAGGAGTGAAGGCTTGGTTCACCCCACTCCTGGTGCCAAGTTCTATCTTAGTCTGCTAGTGCTGCTATAACAGATATAGCACAAGTTTAGTAAGCTACAAGTCTAGATTAAATATGACAGCACCTCAACATAGGAACTTCAAGCCCGAAGGATGTCTTCTGCTCTTAGTGCTGCTTTCTTGGTGGTATGAGCTTCCCAACTCTACCTGCTCTCTTTGCCTTTTATCTCTTGTAAGATAAAAAGTGGTGTGAGCCACACTCCAGAGGAACTCCCTTGCACTGGAGCAGGAAGGCAACCTTAAGAAGGATGTTACAGTCCCAACTCAATCCTCTTTAACATGATCCAGTCTATTAACCACAGGGAGAGATTAGGATTTACAGCATAAGAAAATCACAAAATGGAGGACAATCACAAAATACTAGGATTCACATCCCAGCCAAGTTGTTACACACATTTTAGTGGGGTGGGAGAGGGGGACATAATTCAGTTGAACCGTAACCCTCCCACCTAGGAGCCAGGCTGTACGACCCATCATGGAAATGAACGTCCAAGAGAAGATGATCCCAAAGAAGCCTGCTGAGGCTGAGCCAGGACATAAGTCTTTCTATACCTCCTTCTTTGCCTACATGCCCATCCCAAGAGCTACGTCGAGGCCCCAGTCACCAAGCAGAGGTTGGGCATCATGCTCATCTTCCTCACCAAATCTTGCTACCCAAACTGTCCATGCAGCTCACACTCCATCCTCTTCCAATTCCTCCATCACCCCAGACTCCAGCCTGGTCCCCTTCTATCTAATGTCAGTGCCATCTAGTGTCTACATGACCTCCAATCTTCCTCAGAAACAGGTTTCTAAAACTCATCTCTGAATATGCCCCTCATCTGCCCAAACTTCTTCCATGCCTCCATGGAGACCCCAAGATGAAGTCCATACCGCTTTGCCTAGCTCTTTAATATCCCTGAGATCTAGCCTCTGCCCCTACCTCTCCAACCTCACTTCCAAAGTTCCCCCTTACTGTCTGTTGCACATGCTCTGCTCCTCCTGACCTTTTGGCCTTTACTCAAACATTGTCACCCACCTGAAAGGTCTTTTCTTTCTCTCCCATTCCCTGTTCTTCAATGCCTAGCTCTAATCCATCTCTTCCAGAAAGGCACTTCTGATTGCCCTAGTCAATCCTAACTCTCCAATTACTCCCTTGAGTCAACGGTAAAAGTTCCCAGATCCAGACTTAAGACTCACTCCTGGCAGTGACTGTCAAAGCTGAAGACACATTTTTGCAGGCTGTCCAGGGTCATGAGGCTGATGTGCGCAAACATGTCCATACGGGAGCTGCCACCAGATACCAGCTGCTTCCACTTGGCCTGAACACAAAAGGGAGCAGAGCTGAGGCTGAGTTCTGTCTCCTCTGGAACATCCTCCTTAGCCCCGATTACCAAGATGAACCACAATCAGAATCAAACTTCCCAGTCCTCCACTGAAGTCACCTATAGCCAGAGTCGACCAGGCTTGGGTAGAAGTGGTAGCTGTCACTATTAGGATGTGAATAGCTCATTTCTGTGAGTAGGAAGACCTGAGCTCAAGTCCTAGCCCTGCCTCTTTGCTCTATAATCAACTCCTTGACCCCCTTTGGGCCCCAACTGTTAACTGTTTATTGGTATCATACAAAGTGGGTTGAAATCCTAGCTCTACCACTTATGAGCCCACTTACTAGCTAAGGGAACAAGGACAAGCTACCTAATTTCTCTGAGCCATAATGTCATCATCCACAATGGAGCAAAAATAACCATCTCTGCCTTAAAGAGTTGTAAGAATTAAATTATCTCATGAAATGGCATATTCTGGCATTTTGTAAGTGCTCAGTAAATGCTAGCTTGCATTGTCTTCATCATCTTTGCTCTAAATTGATTACAAAAGTATATCCCAAGTCAGAGGAGGCAGTTCTATGGGCCATCAGCATACCTACATGTTCTTCCTGGATATATCAAGAGTCCAAGACCCTTATACTCTTCACTTTGGCTATTGTTCAGACATGTGTTTGCAATGAACAACTTGAGGGATGAGCAAACGTCTTTCTTTGGACAAAAATCAGGCTTGGTTTGGCTTACTATGAAAGTTAAAGATTTCCTCAGCTCAATGCTCCTTCCCAGTATTACGACAAACTGCATCTATCTAGGCCCACCTCTGTTGCTCTCTTGGAACTTGGGAAGCTTGGGGAAAGGATGCAAACTAACATGAAGCACATGCTGCCTGAAGTGCTGTGTATAAAGAATTTCTCTGTCTCTGACCCATATAACTCATGTCTTCTAACCAAATCCATGAAATAAATTATTGGTTTGCAAATCCTAGACCTTTATTTCATATTAGTTACTTCCCCCTAAATCTAAACCTTTTGCAATGTGACTTTGCAGCAACTTCCATTAAGAAGTGCGTTCTGTTCCCCCTCTTTTTGATTCTGGGATGGCCATGTAAGTTGCTGTAACCAATGGAAACTGACAAAAATGCTAGTGTTATAATTCTAAACCTAGACCTCAAAGGCATTGCAGCTTAATTTCACTCTCTTGGAAACATACCTTCACCATGTGAACAAGCTTGGGCTGCCAGCTAGAAGGATAGTAATTGCATGGAGGAGACCAGTGGTCCCAGCCAAGGTCATCCTAGATCAACTTGTAGCAAGCCAAGTCCAATGCACATGAAACAAGTGAGACTGAATCAGAAGAACTGCCTATCTGATCTACACCTGACCACAGATATATGAGGGAACCCAGCCAAGGCCAGAAGAAAGGCCCACATAACTGGTAGATTCATCAGCAACAGCAAATGCTAATTATTTTAAACCAGTAAATTTCAAAGTGATTTGTTACCCAGCAATAACTACCAGACAATTTTCACCATTGTCATGAACAATGTACCAGGATTCAGAGAGGAAACATAAACACTAACACACTGTGGGCACCTACTGTGTACCAAGGACACGATTCCATTCTGTCATCTTGAATATCTTTCAAGGTGGAGATCATTATTCCTAATTTACAGATGAGGAAACTTAGAGAGGAAGAACAATGACCCTAAAGCCAACCACCAGAGCCGGGACCCCAGACCATATCTGTTTATGGCCTCTTCCTCAAGGCTCCACTGGGGACTCCGGGATCATGGAACTCACATGCATGAAATTTGTGCTCTCGTTGAAGATCTTCATGTAGGGCTTCAGGATGTTGAAGTGGAAGGCAGGTGTCAGCATGCGACGGTGGCGGCTCCACTTGTCACCTCCACTCAACAGGAGCCCATCCCCTAGTAAGGTCAGCCATGGGCAGTGAGCAAGGTCAACATTTTCCTTTGGACTCTAAGATTGTCCCCAGTCCCCTTCGCCCACAGTCACTCACCCAGCCAGGGCTTCAGGAAACCGTAGAACATCTTATCCTTGGGTGCAATGACAGCTGATGTGAATGAGTGCCATCAGGGACCATGGAGATGGGTAAGGGAGGGAATCCTGGTAAGAGTGTGGGCTCCCAGCCAGGGGTCTTCATCCCCCTTCAAGCCAGCACAGCAGGCATGAGGTCAAAGGCTTAGGAAGCAGGAGTTGGGCAAAAGGGGGATAGACCATGCCGAAGCAATGCAAGTAGAGCAAAGGGAAAGCTCATAAAACACCCAACATGCTAGATGCACCGGATACAGCACAACACACCTCAACATGTCTGCACATGTCTCCTCTACATCCAGTGTTTCTGAAAGACTGAGTGCAGCCCAACACTCTGCAGTGCATTACATGGACCAAGGACAACCTGGCATGGCCCGGGCTCCTCTGACATCTCTTGACATGGACTGAAAACAGCTCACATAAGACCAACATGCACCAATGCGATAACAGTACACATGGCACATTGTGACATATCCATAACATGGCATAACACACTCTTACCTGGAGCTAGGACTTCTGACATGGTCCAAACATGTGCTGACACTCCCCACCATGGCTACACCATACCAACATACCCTAACATGTCCATAACATGAAACCACACTCTCTAATATGGACTAGAGCAGTTTGGCATTGACCATAGTATATCCTCCAAACAAGCCACAGACATAATTTAAACATGGTCTCATTAATGTCTTATAAATGGCCAAGGATTGACCCAGACATGTCCCAGGTGTGAATGGATGTACCTACTTCACATAAAATTTAGATAACCTTCCACACACTTCACAGAGGACCCTGGGTCCTAGAAACAACCCAACCCTGTCATAGCACAAGCCAAGACATGGTCCAAACATGACCAACAGAATATCTGCACAACCTCACATATCATCTTAGACACCAATAGTCCCTGCTGTCCCGGGCTACATACAGTTCAGCTTAGATGTCCAAATGGTTCTACATGCAAACATACACCAGAAACATGACCACACAATGGGTGTCGTGTAGACATGCTCTAGAAGCCACCAGACACTAGCAGGGTCAGACAGTTGGGTCCACATGAGTCAGGGGCAGCAGGCCCTCCCCATAGCTCCACTGTCAGCCCATCAAGTCACCTGCCAACTGAAGGCAGCACAGGGCTCAGCTAGCAAACTGTAGACACCAGGCATCTACCTGGGTCCAAGAAGGCAGGCTTGATAAAGGTGAAATGGAAGATGTGGACAAATCCATGGCAGAACCCCACTTTCCAGCAGCATATATCCCCAAAGGTGCTAGCCAGGCCCTGTAAGTATCAGAGACCCTCCTTCAAGCTCCAAATCTGGGGAGGAAAAAAGAAGACAGAGTTCATGTCTTCATAGGTGCCAAAGAGAAGGCCTAGAAGCAGAGATTCACTCAGGCCCTGACAACCCTCTATAAGCAAGCCCATTTCTGGCCCCATAGCCTGAAACATGGCCATTAAAGGTCCTTCAGTCACAGGGGGAGAAACAGCCTCTCACGATTGTGTATTCAACACCACCTTCATCTCAGTACTCTTCTTACCCACATTTTCCAGATAAGAAAATTAAGCCTCTGAAGACCACTTGCCCAAAGTCACCCAGAGGGTAAATGACTGCCTAAGACCTGATGTTAGGTCTATCTGAATCCAGAGATTGAGTTCTTAGGCACTGAGTTTCTTGTGTACCCTAAACAACAGCTCTGAGAGCCCCATACCCACCAAGACTGGACAAAGAGTTCCAGCAATTGTCTTGGGAGTCACTGGGCACTCTGGTGCAAAGGCAAGTTTCTACATTAAATGGAGCTGCTTGGATCATCTTTTGCAATGTGAAAAAGGAGATTCCTTGAAGGCAAAACTGACAAGGAAAACAGAACAAAGTGATGAAGATAGATTCCTGACAGCATTGACATCTGGGTTCAACTGTGCCTGAAGTCCACTCTCCTGGACTTTTCAGTCAATAGATTCTCTTTTTTGTTTAGACCACATGCATGGTTGAGTTCCCACACTGAAGGGACTTCAGCAACCAGAGTCAAGTACCTCCCCAGAGTCACTGAACAGGTTGATGATGGAGTCGAGATCTCTGTAGAACACTGACCATTCTCCTCCAGCATACGAAGGGCAGAAGGCAAAGAAAGGAAGCAGGGAGGAGATGGAGTGTCACAGCAGAGACATCTGGGATCTGGAGCAGGAGAGGAATAAGACAAAATCTGGACAAGACACGGACTGGGTTGGAAGGGACTGACCCACCAGAGGTGAACGTCATGGAAGTAGTGGTCCCGAGCCCTCCTCATAGTGCTGGTGGATGGAGGTCAGGGCTGGAGGGAGGCTCAGAAGCCACCACTGCCCACCACGCAGCCCTGCCTCAGCTTTAAAAACCTCCTCCACAATATTCCGCATCCAGTTCTAGCAATCCCTCCTCCAGAAACCTTCCACCCTGTGCCAACAGAAGCCTTTCTCCTCTGGGCAACTTCTGCCTCTCTCTCTCTCTCTCTCTCTCTCTCTCTCTCTGAGCCCACTCCTGGCCACAAGGAGTTGGGGTGTCTCTGTCCAGATCTGACTGGAGATTCTCCCTGGACTGTGCCTTGGATTGAGAATACCAGGAGGGTTGCAGATGGTGAGATGGGGGCTGACAAATGCAAGAAAGAAAAAGAAAGAAGGCTGAGAGAGGACAGGAGGGGCTGGGGTCCTGCAGAAGACACCCAGAAGCTAAAGGGCTGAGGGGCACTAGACTTCAGATACTACCACAGCACCCACCACCACCATGAGCTTGGCATGGGTACCTGGGGCATTGACAACAGGTCGAATGATGTCAGGATGGCACAGAGTGACGATGGGGTTGATGGGCCCCAGCCAGGTCTTGAAGCCCTGTGGGTAGGTCGCCACCAGACGAGTCACTTCCTTCAAACCTTCCTCCTTGGGTGGAATCTGCATACAACCAAGAGTGGTCATCTTCCCAGAAAGAGCCCAAAGCATCCACCCCCTCTCCCATTTCAGAGGTGATACGCCTCAACACTTGACAGAATTCTGCCCATGAGGAGAGACTCTCTGCTTCCTCATTCCATCAGGGGTGGAACTGTGCTAGAAGCAGTGCAAGACAGTGACCAAGCCAGAAAGCCTGATTCCGGATGATGAATTTTCTCTTCCCGGTTGTGGCCTAGGCACTGGGGACAGTCTCAGAGGGAAGTTCCTGAGGGGAGGCCTGCAGGCAGCACTGTGGTCTCAGGGCTGTAGCACAGGGGCTTGTTTCCACATCTTCTCCAGGCCCTGGCAGCCCACACTGAGGCCTTTGCAGACCTAAGACCTTCCAGCCGTGCATACTCCCCAGCAGCCACACCCTACCGAACCACCCCCAACAGAGCGCCTCCTGCATGCTGGGTGGTCACAGGCACACCTGGGGCACCTTCTCCCTGAACCTATAGATTTTCCCGTCGTTGGTGATGTATGATCAGGAAGCAATGACACTGAAGGAAGAAGTCCAAGCTGCACTGAGAGCATCGGTTAAAAAAACGAGGCTCAGGAAATTGATGAAACACCAACTGAGATGTTTTAACAAATGAATGTACTGCTGGAAGTCCTTACTGATCCATGCCAAGAAGTTTGGAAGACAGCAACCTGGACAACTGACTGAAAGAGATACTTGTTTGTGCTTATGCTCAAGAAAGGTAACCCCACCAAATGTGGAAATCACCAAACAACATCATAAATATTACATGCAGGCAAAAGTTGGCTGAAGATCATTCAAAAGCTGATGCAGTAGATAAAAGGTGAGAACTTCAAGGTGGATTCAGAAGAGGACTTGAAACCAAGGGTGCTGGCTGAAAGCACAGAATAGCAGGAAGATGTTTACTTGTGTGTTACTGGCCGTGTGTGTTAAGGCATTTGGCTGAGTGGATCATAACAAATTATGGATAACATTCCAGAGAATGAGAATTCCAGAACACTTAGCTGTGCTCATGATGGATCTGTACATGGATCAAAAGGCAGTCACTCAAAAGCAACAAGAGGATGCTGCTTAGTTTAAAGTCGGCGAAAGTATGCCTCAGGTTTGTATCTTTTCACCATAGCCACTCAGCCTGTGGAAACCCCGGTGGTGTAGTGGGTTAAGTGCTACATCTGCTAACCAGAAGGTCGGCAGTTCAAATCCCCCAGGAGCTCCTTGGAAACTCTCTGGGCAGTTCTACTTTGACCTCTAGGGTCACTGTGAGTCTGACCCTATGAGTTGGAACTCATTTGATGGCACCTGACAACAACAGGGTGCCAAAGGCAGGTGGGAGCTGGACACTCATGTTTTGGAGATAAAGAAGAGAAGCAGGTTTCAAGCAAGACATCTATCAGATTTTGGGGATATCTCACCAGTCTGGCTATTAGCCCCAAGACGTTTGCTGGCATCCTAGGGAAGCATTGATCACAACGATTTCTGGGACTTCCTGTGACACTGTATCCAAGTGTGGCCCTTTAGACATCAAGAGTCTCAGGGGCACCCTAATAACACCTTACCTCCCAAGATAAACCTTGGATTCTCAGGACACCCCAGCTGTGTTCAACCTCCAGGCTGCTCCAACCACTTTCACCTGGTGACCTGCTCCCTGCTCCACAAGAAACCTGAACCATGGATTCAATGTGCTTGATAGAAACAATCCAGAGGGAGGGAGAGGGACCAGACTAACATCACAGAGCAAGAGGTGCTGAAGGAGAGGGCCAGTGATCCAGACCAGATCAACCTTCCAGACCAAGCCTTTGGAAGGGGAGTTAGGACTGCGGGTGACTATGGCATTCCCTTGGCCTCCAGGACATTCTGAAGACACCCAAAATCCCAGAATCTCAGGATACCGTTATGGAGAGCTTGGGAGCATTCTATTCTGAATGCACTTTGTTGTGATAAGGGGTAAAACCTCAGAAAACTCCTCTAACAACTGTTCTCATCTCCACAGAAGGGAAAGCTGAAGAGACATGCTTGTCCCAAAGCTGGTCTGCAGAAAGAGAGAGTCTACAGACTGTCCCTTTGGCCTTGAATGTTCAAAGGACATTATAGTCACCCAGGCCCAAGATGTGGCTTCAAACACTGGTTCCTCAAAAACTTATTGAGTGTCAGCTGTGTGCCAGCTCCTGGACTGGGGGCTGTTGATAGAGTTCTGCCTTCTTGAGCTACAGTCATAAGGCAGAGACGGATGATAAACAAATGACTGGACAGTTGCACATGTGAGCAAGGCCAGAGTAGAGTTCAAGGAAGCCATCGCAAAGGAGGCCCACAGGTTCATCTTGGCATGGGTGGGCGGTGAAAGAAGAGGAAGGAGCCTCAGAAATGGGTAGGCTGGGCAACTACCTACGTATCACTCAACACCCAGCTGTGCTCTTGTGGGTGGGAGCAAGGGTGAGGGATCTGCACTCCTCAGAGGAATGGGCACTTGTCTGAGGTCAAAAGAAGTAGCTATGGTGGCAGGGTGGGGAGACCCTGGACTATGTCCCTGACACATTCCATGTTCAGATTCTGAGAAAGTCTAAAGTCCAGCTCTGTCCAGCCTGCCCCAGGAGTTCCCCCAGGGAGGCAGAAGTGCATTAATGGAGAAAACACAGGCAGGAAAGCTCCTCCAACAGCTGTTCTCATCTCCACAGAGGGGAAAGCTGGAGAGACCTGCTTGTTCCAAAGCTGGTCTGGGAAAAGGGAGAGGCTGCCGTCTGTGCCTGCCTCCTTGGAGACACCCAGCCATGAGTAGCACACATCCCCCCAAAACCAGAATACTCCCAACCCTGCCACCTCCACTCTGGCGCCTTCTGTTCTTAGTGGTTTGTCCTGCACAACTATCTCTCCCTTCCTCCTGGGACCTCAACCCCTGGGGATGGCTGGGGGGGGAAGAATAAGAGACAGGACTCAGGCCTGGGGGATAGTAGGAGAGAAGAGAAGTAGAGGGAAGAAAGATGGGATCCCCTCAGCCTGTCTCACTTCTCTGCTGTCCTAGGCCCAAACACTGCTGGTTCTTAATCTCCTGACCCAGATTGCCTTGATCTTGACACCCCACATCTGTCCTAGTGATCCACTCACCAGGCCCAGGTGCCCAAAGAACCAACTCTTCAAGGGGGGCTGTGGGAAACATTGGAGGCGGCGGCAGTTGTCACAGAAGTTGTGGGTCCAGGCCAGGAAGCAGGTCAGGAGCCAGGATGCCCCAGCCAGCAGCAGGAGCAGCCATGCGGAGGCTTCCCCAAGCCAGGGCAGTGACATCCTAGAGTAAAGGACAAGGACACTAACGGCGAGCTCAGAGGCAAAGGAAGGGTGGGCACAGAGAAAGAGGCCCAAGTTGTGGGTTCCAGTGACAGCGGAGGGCAAAATGGGCAAACACGGGGACAGAGAAGGGAGGGAAGGCCAGGAGCAGGGGGAGAGAGAGAGCAATTGGTAAAACTAGAATTCAGGAATCCCTGCTCCTGAAGTCCCAGGGAGGTCAGAGGATGCTGTCACCCCTTAGTCACCATCCTGGAACCAACTGGCTCCTTGGAGACACCCAGCCATGAGTAGCACGCCTCCCCCCAAAATCAGAACAGTCTCAGTCTTGCTACCTCCAGTCTGGCAACTTCTATTCTTAGCGGTTTGTCCTGGACAACCACCTCTCCCCTCTTCCTGGGATCTCTTAACTAACCCCTGGGGACAGTTGGGAGGTGTCCTGGGCTAGCCAATACCAGCAGGCATGGCTCACACCTCCCTACCAGACAGGTATCCAAAAGCGGGGGCAGGGAGAGGCCAAGGAACACTGTGGTGTCCAGAGATGCTGAAGAGCTGGCTCGGGTCACGCAGAGTGGCTACCGGATCCTGCAGACCCAGTACCTCCCAGAAGGAGAAGCAGGGGTGAGGGTGGAGTAGCAAAGGTTACCTAGAGCCACAAAGCTTACAGTCACCTGACTGGGGTACAGCAAGTAAATATCTGAACTTGAAGGTTCGGAGGCAAAGAGCACAGGGCCGAGGTCTTTCCCTAAAAAAATCTACTGGGTTTCTCTGCACCTTGTGAGCCACAATCCTTTCTTGGGGAAAGGATCAGAGGCTCAAGGACAGAAAGCTGCTGGCCCTGTCCACCCAAATCTACCAGAGTCTAATCCTTGCTCCTGCCAGCCAGGGAGGTGGCAGCCTCCGGGAGATTATCAGGATCAGATTTTGAGATTTAGGGCGTAGGTGAGGACCGGTCACCTGGAGGCTGTGCTGGGTCAGGACAGAGACGAGGACAGAGGGTTGTCTGCTGTGTACTTCCCCTGACTGTGAACTGTGAACTGTGTTGTCTCTTTTTGGAGACTCAGTATTACTGCCTAGGAACTGGGGCATCAGATGGGGACTTTAGATGAGGCAGAGGACAGCTCCACAGGACAGTGGGAAGGGTCAGGAGGCCCGAAGAGACTGAGAGAAGAAAAGAGGCTGGCACGTGGTACTTGACCTACTTGTGTACCAGGTACTCCACATAAAGCATGCCTACTATGTGCCATGTGGTCCACATAAAACACAAAACACACCTACTGTGTACTTCTGTTGATCTTGTCCAGAATTATCTTTTGGGAAGGTAAAATTCAAAGCCAGGTTTTCCAGCAGAGCTGCTCAACAAGAAGATGAATTAAAGAACACTTTCTTCAGATTGATAGGATACTGGGGAGATCCCAAACCTCCCTCATTCCCATAATGTCCCTTCCAGCCCAGTTTGGTTCAAGGATTCAAGTGTCTACTCCTGAAGCCCTTAGTAGGTCAAAGTGGACACCCCATCCCTCACCCCTAAACTCCCCACCTGCTCTACTGGAGCTGACTTCATCTGGGGAAGAGGCAGGGATAGGGTTTGGACTTTGTAAGCCAGCTAGGGCCCAGAGACACGAAAGATTTAGGAATCTCCCCATCCTTGGAAGAAGCTCAGCTCACTTGCAGACTTCTAATGTACCCGAAATGAACAGACAGCCAAGAGCTAGAGTGGTGGCCACTACCAGTGTTAGCTAACATCAGTCACTGCACCTGCTTGAGGATTTTTAGGTAGATTCACTATTTTCATTTTATTTTTATTTTAGAGACAAATAAACCAAGAAAAATATTAAAGCAACTTGTCCAAAGTCACATATGTGGTACACAAGGGAGCCAAGAACCCACCCAGGAGACCTGGCTTCACATGCTGCATCCTTGATTATTAACCAGGTGCTACCCTCCATCCACAAATGGGAGTTTCAGGAGCATCCACTGCAGATGAATCGTGTCTTCAAAAAAGATCTATTAAAGTCCTAACCCCCAGTGTCTGTGAATGTGAACTTGTTTGAAATTGGTCTTTGAAGACGATACCTTAACTTGGAAGATGTCCAGCTGAGGCCATAGTAGAAGAGGGAGAGTTCTAAGTCAATCTGAAAGGTGTCCTTCTAAAACAGGACCAGAGACACAGAGACAGAGACAGAAGGTCGATGGAGGCAGGGATTGGTGCTATGCTGCAGCTGCAAGTCAAGGAATGGCTGGAGCCGCCCGAAGCTGGGAGAGTCAAGGAAGGATCTTCCCTTAGAGCATTCAGGGAGAAGATGGCCCTCCTGACACCCTGAATTCAGACGTCTAGCCTCCAGACCCGTGAAGCAAGACATTTTTGAGCCGCCCACATGGCGATAATTTGTCACAGCAGCCCCAGGAAGCTCATACACCCAGCTCACAAGATTGTGGAAATTATTAAAAGAGAACACAACCAAAAAGTGGAACAGAGAACTTTCACATGGCGCAGCAACACCAGTCCTAGGTATCCGCCCCGAAGAAGTGAAAGCAAGAACACAAGGAGACCCCCTTCCACCCACGTTGACTGCAGCACATTTCGCAATAGCCAAAAGGTAGGTACAATTGAGATGGTCCTCCCACAGATGGGTGTGTCAACAAAATGTAATATATTCTTAAAATAAAATATTGAACTGCCTTAAATAGAAATGAAGTCTTAATACAAGCCACAGCCTGAGTGAATCTTGAAAACATTATGTGGATAGAAATAAGTCGTCCCCAAAAGTGCAGAGTATATGATCTCTTTTACATGAAAATAGGCAAATTTGTGTTTGTTATTAGTTAGCATGGAGTTAATTCTGACAATGATGAGCTCCGTGTGTATAGAATAGAGCTGTGTTTCATAGGATTTTCAAATCCGTAACCTTGCATAATATAGGTATTGATGTAGTCATAGACATTGAGATATGGATATCTATGCAGAGCTATAGATAGATGTCTATAAAGATAGGTACATCTACATAGTGCTATATGTAGTTATAGATACAGAGATAGACACTGACATAAATACAGACATGTAGAGATAACAGTCATAGACATAGATTTTGCTGATTCCACCTCTCTGCAAACCCTTAAGACACAGTCACTCGTTTTCATGTAGTCATTCAGGGAGCAATTGCACCCCAACCCTGGCGCCCGGAGCTCATCTCTTTCTTCACTCTATCTAGTAAAGTCGGGTTTAACCAACCAGTTTTCTCATGTTTCTCATCCTGATAAAATTGTAGAAAAGTATCCGATATTCAATCACCCAGAGCCTTGTTTCTTTTCACAAATATTTGATCTACTGGTGGTGACAGTTAGCATACTTCTGTTTCCACCTTGGCACAGTGGTTAAGAGCTACAGTGGGTTACTAACCAAGAAGACTGGCAGTTCAAATCCAGCAGCCATTCCTTGGACACCCTAGGGGCAGTTCTTTTCTGTACTGTAGGGTCACTACCAGCGACGAGTTTCAGGCTCTATTTCAGTTTTTGTGTGGTTTTTTTGTTTGTTTGCTGGGGTTTTGTATTGCCTCCTCTCATCATGGGCTAGCAATGCCCTCCTTACTACTGGAGGCAGAATCATCAGCACCTCTAAGACTACCTAAACTTGAGAACCAGTTTTAAAAACTCATCCTTACAAGTTTATTTCTCTAGTACCACTTTCAGTACTGCATGTTTAAGTGGTTTAGGCTGGATTGTCTTACGAAGCAAAACATGTGAATTGTTTATACCTACCTACGTACATAGATATATACATATATATAGATATATACATATATATCTATATATATGTAGAGGGAGACAGACAATTTATCTCAAGAAAAATGGCTCATGTGGTCGTGGAGGCTGGCTAGTCTCACAGTTCATAGGTCAGGTGTCAGGCACGAGGCTTCTCCTGACTCATGTTTGAAGGGTCTGCTGAACCCAGAGTCAGCAGGTCAGATAACAGGCTGCTGGCTCACAGGGCTATAGTAGCTGGAAAAATCCCTAAGGTAGCAGGTCAGACAGAGGGTTGTTCTCTCCAATCTCAAGAACCAGAAGCCAGATGATAATAAGCCAGATACAGAAGCCAGGGCAAAGGGAGAGCTTTTCCAGAGCCTCTATGTATATCTCTCTGTGTGTGTGTGTGTGTGTGTGTGTGTGTGTGTGTGTACCGAATGCAGGTCACACCTTCAAGGAAACTCCCCTCCCATCAGAAAACCTCACTGTCATTCCTGAGTAAAGATGCAACCTGAGTTAAAGATGTGATTCGTGATGCATCATACACTAATCTTGTTTATTGACATATAGTGGTCAGGATTCTCTACACATAAAAGGATAATTATATAATATCACAAAACAGAGAATAAATATATAGGATCACAAAACAGAGGATAATTACAATCACCACCTGGCCAAACTGACACAAAATTAACCATCGCATCCACCAATCCTAGGTATAGACCCAAAAGAAGGGAAAGCAGGAACACAAACGGAAGAAATCTGTATGCCAGTGTTCACTGCGGCACTTTTCAAAATAGCCAAAAGGGAGAAACAACCAAAATGTCCACCAACATATAAATGAATAAATAAAATGCAGTCCATCTACACGATGGAATATTATCCAGATAAAAAGAAATGAAGTCCTGATGCATGCCACAACGTGGATGAACACTGCAAACTTCACTATGAATGAAAAACGTCAGTCACAAAAGGGTGTATAATGTATGACCCCACTTGCATGAAACAGCCAGTATACAGAGACCAAAGTCTATTAGTGGCTACCAGAGGTGGGAGGAGGGGAGGGAGCCGGGAGAGGGAAGGACATTGTTTGCAACCTCACAGGAGACCCTGAGTCCCACCACCCAGCTACACCATACTCGAATTCCTGACTATTGTGGATCGTGTTCTGTCACCCAGAATATGATCTGGAAGCATAACCACTATGCTTGTGAATATGATCCCTTCTGGAAATAGGTTTTCTTTGTTAAGTCTATAAGGCCACATCTGTGTAGAGTGGGTCTTAATCCTGACAATGTTTTTCCTTTTTGGGGGTGAAGATACACACAGTACACTGTATGCTGATTCAACAATTTCTACAGTTCAGTAATGTTGACTACATTCTTCAAGTTGTACAACACTGACTCTCATTTTACAAATTATTCCACCATCATTTGGCATAAATTCACTGCCCCTGAGCGAGCTCTTCTTCGCCCTCCATCCTACTTCTCGTCACCACTAATTTTTTAAGTCTAGTAACTTTTGATCAAGGCCAGGTGGCACAAATGGTTAAGTCCTCAGCTACTAACCAAAAGACTGGGGGTTTGAACCCACCCAGTGGCTCCAGGAGAAAAAGAGCTGGCTACCTGCTCCCATAAAGATTACAGGCAAGAAAGCCCACTGGGGCAGTTCTAGTCAGTCACAGGAGTTGCCGTAAATCCAAACAGCCTCGACAACACCTAACAATAACAGTGACTTTTGAAGAGACCCTGAATAGCACAAATGATTAGGCACGCAACTACAAGCAGAAAAGTTGGCAGTTCATATCCACCCAGAGGCACCTTGGAAGACAGATCAGATGATCTGTTTCTTAAAGATCACAGCCTTGGACCCTATGAAGTTGTTCCATTCTTGACACACGGGGCTTCTATGAGTCAGAATTAGCATATGGCAATTTACAACACGCTGTGGATTGAATTGTGTGCCCCCAAAAGTATGCGTAGCAACTGGGCTAGACCTGATTCCTGGTGTTGTGTGATGTTCTTATGCGCTGTAAACCCCGCCTGTATGATATTAAGTGCGAGGATGGGTGGCAGTTGTGCGGGTAGAGCAGGATTCAATGGCTAAACTGTATTGTGCCTTGAGGCAATCTCTTGAAAGGTAAAGGAAAGAGAAGCAAGTAAAGAGTTGGAGACAACATATCAACAAGAAGCAGTGCAGGGAGCTGAGCACGTCCTTTTGAAAGGACCGGGGTCCCTGCACTTCAGGAGCTTCGGGTCCAGGGGAAGACTGACGACAAACACCTTCCTCTAGAGCCAGCAGAGAAAGCCTTCCCCTGGAGCTGGCACGTTGAATTTGACTTTTAGTCTACCGGACAGTGACAAAGTAAATGTCACTTTTTAAAGCCATCTACATGTGGAATTTCTGTTTGAGCAGCACTAAATGACTAAGATAGAATTTTGTACCGAGAGACAGGGGTGCTGCTCTAATGGATACATAAAATGTGGAAGTAGTTTTGAAACTGAATGGATGGAAGACTCATAAGGAACTGAGGAGAACTGTTAACACCAAAAAAGGCACAGACGGTGAGAAAGCAGCAGAGGACTAGCAGCAGCAGCAACAGACGGGCAGCAGTAAAACCAGATCGACGTGAGACAGCGCTGAAGCCAACCCATGGAGAGAGAGACTGAGTGCCTATGCACAGGAGGTTTGCTGGTTGAGTCGAGTGCCTCAGAGCACTTAAATCAGTGGAGCTACCAAGCTTTGGACCACTTCCCCAGCGGGGCAGTTGTGGGCATGAGGCCCTGGCCATGAGGCCAGAGAAAGCAGAAGCTAAAGAGACAGTTAACATGAGAAGCTGAGCTGCCTCAGTCTCAAAAGGTATGGCCACAACCTCAGAGGATTCTAAGGGTGAGGCCATGGTTCCTGGTGTTTCTAAAAGTTGGAATTGGCAATGGACTAGGAAAATGATGCTGTTATGGTAGCTGGGGTGGAGGGCTGCGGACCATGTTCTCAGGCAAAATCAAGGCCAATTGGCACAACTAGCATTTTGCTATGAGAGCTCTCTGCACCCCACATTGACGAGTGGCATCTGGAGTCTTAAAAGGTGCCAAGCTGCCATCTGAGGGTACAGCAAATGGTCCCAACTCAGCAGGAATGTTTAATCATTGAGGACCAAAATGACATGTGGGAAAGAGAACCCAGAGGACACAGAGACCCATGTCAGTGGGTGTCTACATCAACTTGTGACTGGAAGAAACAGATGGTGTCCAGCCACCACCAGTGATAGCCACAATGGAGCTCACGAAGTTGAGTCACACTGGCAACACAAGAATAAATAGGGGCACACTCTGAGATCTCCAATAAAAGACCACAATTGATGGTCCAGGGGCTTCGGGATTTCCCAGGAGCATGGCCTCTGGCTCTGATGCTGATTCTGCCCCTGCCCATAAATCATAATGAAGGTCCACTCTTTGGACAGGAATGCATTGGACTTGGCAATGCAGAGTGACCATATCTTGGGTGCACTTATGATTCTGAGCATCTATAGGATATCATCCTGCTGACCTCTTGCTGGAGGAAGGGAAGTTGGTGGAGAGGAGAGGAAAGAAGACTGTTGGGAGGATGGGACTTGTAGGGAGCAGAGAGGAAGAGTGTGCTGTCACCAGGCAGGGAGAGCAGTGGAAGCTGCGTATAGGTGGGCATGCTAATTTATATGGGAATGTACATTTTCATTCAACCATAATAAAACAAATAAATAAATAGAAAAGAAAATGATGCTCTTATGGCTGAGGGAGCAGAGTTGCTGTCCCAGCACAGGGCCAAGGGGATTCCCCTCAGAATCTGGAGAGTGTGGCCAATACCTAGAGTTTAGAGTGCAGGGACTGTGTAAAAAGTCTCAGGAACTAGAAGATTGCTTCAAAATCTTCAAGGGCTAATGTAGTGTGTGACTTGTGTGTTGCCTGCTTTGCCTTCTTCCTCCCATTTGTAGAGGAAGTGTTTAACTTGTGCCTACTTGTTCTGCCACTGTATTTTGGAAGCAACTAACCTGTGTCCTAGATTTCACAGTCAAAGAGGAATTTCTGGATTTAGGACCTGGACTTCAAGACTTTTGCTATGATGGAGTGAATATGTTTTACACATTGCAAGGGTGTGCTTTTTTTAAGAAGCAAAGGGTGGAATATCCTAGATTAAATCATGTTCCCCCAAAAAATGTGTGTAGCAGCTTGGCTAGGCCGTGATTCCTGATATTGTGTGATGTTTTTACATGTTGCAAATCCTACTTTTGTGATGTTACTCAGGAAGATGGGTGCCATTGTGTTGGCAGGGCGGGATTCGGTGTGTAAGATTGTACTGCACTTTGAGACAATGTCTTGAGATATGAAGGACAGAAGCTAGCTGAGAGGATTGGGGGCCTCACACCACCAAGAAGCAGTGCTGGGAGCTAAGCATGTCCTTTGGAAAGGACCATGGTCCCTGTTCTTCCGAAGCTTCCAGTCCTGGGGAAGTTTGATGACAAGCACCTGCCTCTAGAGCCAGCACATAAAACCTTCCCCTGGAGCTGACACTCTGAATTTGGACTTGTAGCCTGCTGGACTGCAACAAATTTCTCTTTATGAAGGCATCCACTTGTGGTATTTCTGTTAAAGCAGCACCTAGATGACTAAGATACCCCCCAACTCAGGGCCAGATTACGGTGCATAAGGATCCTAAGCATTTATGATCTATAGTACCCACTCCTCTGCCTACTCATGGATTCAAATGGGATATATGAAATCTGTGTGTGTGTATGTGTGGTCTGGAAACTCCCAAAAAGTTTATAGGTGTTTGGCTATAGCAAGGAAAACTTGAATGAGATCTAGTTTCCCTTTCCCCTAGTGGAGTGATAGTAAAACTGGCACAAGTTTCTCTGCTGATTAATAATTAAGTGTACCGAGTCAAGCAAAGAAGGAAATGTTCTATGATACATGATTTAGGAGAAAGGTCGTTATTGTTTCTGTTGTTGTTAGGTGGCCTCAAGTTCGTTCCAACTCATGGTGACCCCGTGCACAACAGAACAAAAACACCGCCTACTCCTGTGTTGGGCCCACAGTCATTATTTTGCTTAAGTCCATTGTTGCAGCCACTACGTCAATCCTTCTTGTTGAGGTTCTTCCTCTTTTTCACTGACCCTCCAGTCTACCAAGCATGATGTCCTTCTCCAAGGACTGATCCCTCCTGACAACATGTCCCAAGTACGTACGACTTAGTCTCTCCATCCTTGCTTCCAAGGAGCACTCTGGTTGTACTTCTTCTAAAACAAATCTGTTTGTTCTTTTGGCAGTTCATGGTGCATTCAACATTCTTCTGCAGCACCGCAATTCAAAGGCATCAGTGCTTCTTCTGTCTTCCTTATTCACTGTCCAGCTTTTGCATGCATACTATGCAGTTATAAATACCATTACTTGGGTCAGTTGCACCTTAGTCTTCAAGGTGACATCTTAGGGAAAGTTAGGGTCCTGATACTAAGCAAAAGGTTAGAGTCCTGATATTTTCTTGTAACTATGACTCAGGGCCACATGATCATGAGTCAACCCCAGCCATCACCCAGCTAGGTAACCGAAAACCTCAGAAACCAATACTTTAACATATTGTAACCTGTAATGATGTACGTATCCTAGCTATGGTCCTTTTCTTGTTACTATAATCCCATTTATGACAGTGATGAATTGATCTGCTACTAATCATGACCTCATGACAGTTTTCTTTGTCCTCTATAGAACATCTTATAAAATGTGTAGCCAAAGTCAGACAAAAACATATCCCAATGCATCTAATGTATAATGATTCTGTACACTTTTGTAACATGGCTGATGGTGCCTTGAGCTAGTTTTCCTGGAAAGATGGCTATTCCTTCTCAATTTGGCTCAGACCTCCTATGGATATATACTGAATCCACACAATGTGGTGAAAACTGACCTAGCATGGTAAAGATCTAGAAGATATCCAGCAAATATTCACCAGGGTTTCTAATATCTCCATACTGAATAAGAATTCTAGAAGCTCTTTAGTTTTGACAAGTTCATGTTGACTTGACTTGGTAGTAACAATCTGCAGTCCAAAATTCTTCGTATAGCTATTGTCTGTCAATATCACAGCTGTAGAATTAGCCCAAATTTTTGTACTTCTTGTTTAGATCATTATTGTAGTCATCACAGTCCCTCAGCATCAAAAAGGAACCCAAACTTGGCATGAATCTCATGCAAATGAGCAAGCTTTTCTTTCATTTCTCTGTGAAGATGGTGGAAAGTTTTCTTCATGATTCTTTCTGTTTCTTCCTTATCTGTTAACCCAGTATCTCTCAAGTTCTCATGAGCCATTTTGTTTCTTTTTTCTCTAAAATTTTTTGAGTAATGCTCAGTGACACTCCCACACCTTCAATTGGTGCCCAGCACACGTGCTGTCACTGCCATGACTTACAGAAGTCTCTGCTCTACTGACACATGGGTGGTAGCCGTGCTTGAGGTGCATTGGCCAGGAGTCAAACTCAGGTCTCTGAAACAGAAGGTAAGGATTCTACTACTGAACCACCACTGCCCCCGGGCATGGCACATGGTAGGAATCAATATAGGTGACATCTGAGAAGCCAGAGGGCACTTAGGTTTAAGGGCAATGACTCCAGGTCCGATCATCCTAGTTCAATTCAGCACTCACTGTGAGATTTGGGGCAAGTCTGTTTACCTCTCTGTGCATCAGTTTTCTCACCTGAAAATTGAGGATAACAACAACGTCCCCTATTTGTTTCTCAGTTTGTCATACTGTGGGGACTTGGGGGTTGCTGTTACACTGGAAGTTATGCCGTTAGTGTTTACATACCAGCAGGGTCACCTGTGGTGGACAGCTTTCAGCTGAGCTTACAGACTAAGTAAGACCAGAAAGAAGGACCCAGTAGTCCACTTCCCTGGAGAAGGACATCATGCTTGGTAGAGTGGACAGTCAGCAAAAAAGAGGAAGACCCTCAAGGAAATGGATTGACACCGTGGCTACGACAAAGGGTTTAAGCATAAAAACGATTGTGGGTGTGGGGCAAGACCGGACAGTGTTTGGTTCTGTTGTGCATAGGGTCTCTGTGAGTCAGAACTGACTCGATGGCACCTAACAACAACAATAACAAGGTGGTTGTTGTGAACATTAAATGAATTAAAGTGAGCAGATTGCTTAGCACCCTTTTGGGCACCGGGTCCTCACAAGCCTGTGTTTGCTATTATTATTGTCATTTCATGGTAAAACAAGGACACAGGTACTAGCGAGGAGCTCTAGGTCCCGTTCACACACGCATCAGGATCCTTGCTGGCTGTGAACACCCCCAAGCAGAATAGAGGTTCTGAAGACAGGAGTAAGCTCTCAGCTTGGGGTCAGAGAGCCCTTGTGTGTCTGAGAGCCTCTCTGCCACTTGTGTGACCTCAGGCAAATTGTCTTCTCATTGCCTCACATTCCTCCCTGTCAAAAGGGGTATAAAACTGGCCTGCAAGACTGGAGCCACGTACGTACTCCCTGGAAAAAAGATTCTGATGCCAGGGCTCTGTGATGGCTAAGGTTATGGTTCAGATTGGCTGGGCCAAGATTTTCAGTGAATTGGCAGTTGTATGATATTGTGATCACTTCCATAATGAGATTTGATATAATGTGGCCGTCTCCAAGATGAGATCTGCTGAGTAGCTAATCAGCTGAAAGGGTATTTCTAGGGAGGCTTGGGGGCTTTTTCTTGCTCTGGATCCTGCAACTTAGTCCTGTTCATTCAACCTCCAGTTCTTGGGACATGAGTTGCCAGCTTAGCTGTAGTCTTACTTGCCAATCTTGGAATTCATAGATCTTTGCAACCTGTGAGCAAAAGCCCTGGCCTCTCACCTGCCAATACTGGGTTCACCAGCTCTTCAGTTACGTGAATCAGGAGAAGTCTCTATCAGTAACGGAGTGAGGCAGAAGAGAAGGAAGCCAGTACAGGCTGTGCTATCTAGAAGTTCCCACCAACTACTACAGCCTCCACCAGACCACGTCCAGAACAACCAGATGATGCCCAGCTACTGTAACCGAACAACAGTTCTTGTCCTGTTTTATGAGCTGATCAACATAAGACAGACGACACACCACCAGTTGTAAAGTGTAGAAATACATTAAAAATAAGTATTTTTACGTAGAAAAGATTACATGCAAGTAACAAACTAGAAGAATATGCAAGAAAACGCTAACAGATTACTTTTACATGTGTGGGACTGTGGGTGACATTTATTTCTTACTTTTGCTTAACTGTGTCTTATTCTATGAATTAGTATCAATTCTGGAATAAGAAAAATATTCTAATAACAATCCCGAAGGCAAAATAAAAGCAAGTCTGAAAGGTACACTTTATCAGCTTAGACTATGTTAAGCAAGTGTCCTGTATCTACCCCTCCCAGTCGCCCCAGGGAGTGACTCCCAGCCCCCTGCCTTCAGGATGTCCCACTTAGGGCCAAATTAAGACAGGCAAGGGCCATAAACACTGATCATCTGTGATACCTTCTGCTCTGCCAGTTCACGCATTCCAGTAGGATAGATGAGTTGTGTGTGTGTGCACATTAGCTAGTAACTGGAGACCCCAGTGGAGGTCTATAGGTGTTTAGCCACAGCAAAGAAAGTTTGGATACGATCCAATTTCCCTTTCCCCTAGTGAAGTGATGGGAAATCTGGCACAATAGGTTGCTCTGCTAGTTAATAAGTAATTGTGAGTTAAACAAAGAATAAGTGCCCCGTGACACATGCTGTCTATCTTAGGTTAAAGGTTTGGGTCCTGATATTATTCAATAACTGTCTTTGGACTATGAATCAGGAATATGTGATCATGAGTTGACTCCCAGCCATCACGTAGCAAGGCAATTAAAAACCTCAAAACCAATCCTGTAACATTTTTTAATCTGTGATTCTGTATGTACCCTAGCTATGGTCTTTTCCATAAGCCTCTGTGGTCCCATTTAGGTCAGAGATGAATTCACAGGCTGCTCATCTTGCCCCTGTGATGATTTTCTTTGTCTTCTGTAGTGGACATCATGATGGTGATTCAACAAATTCTATCAGCTTCTGTGCTGGGTAAAAAAAAACAAAACCAAACCCACTGCTATCGAGTCAATGCCAACTCGTAGTGACCCTATAAGACAGAGTGGAACTGCCCCATAGAGTTTCCAAGGAGAGCCTGGGGGATTTGAACAGCCAATCTTTGGCTAGCAGGTGTAGCACTTAACCACTACATCACCAGCATTTCCAGCACTGGGTACAGGCTGACAGTCTCCCTCATACAGATGATTGCTTTTGTTTTGGTCTTTGTCTTGGCTTAATAAAAATCTCTTTTGATCAAATTTAAGCCTGCTGTCTTTTCAGCTAACACATATGCATGTGTATGTGTATGTGTGTTTCTTAGGTATCCATGCTTTTTAAGCATGACCATGGTAATAGCGATTGAACACAAAAGTGATGTCTACCATTTTATCAGAATGAAATGAACTGGATAAAAAATTTTTAGTGGATGCTGGGTAGTAATATTTTTGCTACAGGTATGGTACTCTTAGTCTATTATGGCAATGGTTGACCCTGTATGTTTCTTTTTTTAGTATTTTAGATAAGGGTTTATAGAGCAAATTAGCTGCCTTTTTTTTTTTTTTTTTGTTAAGGGAAAGCTGCACTGCTTTAATTTTCCCACTAGTTGTTTTACAGTCCAAACCCAGACTTTTGGAGCACTGGACCATGGGTAGAATACAGGCAAGTAAGGCAGAGGACACAGCTCTGGGTGCTGGCTCTAGGTCATTGTCCTAAGGGCAGCCAGTGGAGGCACCAAGGACTGAAGGTACCAGAGCTACTCCTGCTGCTCAGCTTGCAGGCAGGGCTGTGCAAACTCAGATTCCTCCCAGCCCACTTCTCTCTCTGCTCCTGCCCCCACTCTCTCAGCTGTCCCCACTGCCCATCTGTTCTCCTACAAGGGTTTAATATGTGTTTCAAATCACATAAAGTCCTACTTAACCTAATATATCCTCGACATGAAGCAAGGTATACCTGTACTTACCATATTTTCTACAAAGACTATTTTGCATACTCTACAACAAATACAATGAGTCAGTAAACTTCTTTTCAACAGTCAATGTAAAATTCTGTTGATCTCTCACAATGCAAAATCCACTCTCTGTAGTTTTGCTTTAAACATCTTACACTTGAATTCTGATGGTTGTTTTGTAATAAAAGCTATAGTTACAAATAAATGAAAAAAACTTAAAGAAAATAAATATTACAGGAAATTACTGTTTTAGATAAAAATTTCATCCCTAGCACATTATAATTAAAAACATTTCTTTCTACTCCTTGCTCTTACAAATTCTTCAATGATTTCATCACAATTAAGCCACCAGAAAATATCCACTTCCATATATAATATAATAAGAACAATGAATTGAGTCTTTCTGGAATCACTATTGTATGCTGAGGGTTTTTGAGTCTCTTTACAGACAACAATGAGTTTTCTGTTGTGCAGCTTGTGATTTTTAAAGTTTTGAATATGTGGACAACAATTTCAACATTGGCTATTACGTATTGCATTTTATCCTTTATTATGGAATCATACACGCCTACCTGCATAAAAGTTGTCTTTCCAGAATCCATAAACTGAATTCTCATGTAAGAATGAAATTGTCCCAATTCTCCATGAAGGTTTGTGTCTAACTTAGCAGGATAAGCCTGCACTAATTTCTTGGATGACTTCATGTATTTTGCATCAGGTATATCCACATAGTTTGAAGAAGAAAAATCTATTTTAAAGAACTGTAAACAATTTCACCCTTATTTTCATGCAAAATTCAACTGTGTCTGTGGTGCTATGGCATGGGGTAACTGAGAAATTGATCTCTGGAGCTCAGTAGTACTTCTGAAGCACTTCTATGATTTACTTGTTTCTTTCTAACGCTTCTGGAATAGTGAACTGCTTGATAATCAATTTTTAACAGTATATCTTTTGTTACATTTTTAAATTTTTGAAAATCGTCTCTTAAATTATGCAAATACTCTATTAATGACTGTTCGATATCTAAGTATGTCTTCAAGTTGACTTCTGAACCTTGGACAGCGTGGTTCATCCGATGGAAATGCTGCAGTATATTATTAAACAAAACCAACATAAATACATTCTCCAGTCTTTGTATTTTGTTGGTGATGCTTACAGTTTCTCTTTTCTTATCTCTCCTTTTGGTCTGTTCTTCAGCAATATGTTTCAAGGCATCTGGAATCTGAATGTAGGATTACAGAACCACCCTTCTGGTTATCGTATTTACTTACCACTAAAAAGGTACTTTAATACTTCATCACTGCCTCAATATATTTTAAAAACCTCCCACATCACTCAAAACCAGCAACCAACATCAGTCTTAGTAGAGAGAGACTGATAATATTTCCTTTGAAAAAAAGAAGACAAGGATGCCCTTTATCACCACACCTACTTAACACCATGCTGGAAGTTCTAACTAGAGCAAAAGGCAAGAAAAAGAAATAAGGGCATCCAAATTGATAACGAAAAAAGTTAAACTGTCCCTGTTTTCTGATGACATGATACTATACACAGAAAAGCCAAAAGACTGCACAAGAAAACCACTGGAACTAACACAAAAATTCAATGCAGTAAGAGGATGCAAGATAAAAACACAAAACTCGGTTGGATTCTGATAAGCCAATGAAAAGAACAATGGACGGGAAATCAGAAAAAAAAAATACTGTTTATAATAACCCTTGAAAAAAAAAACCTTCAAATAAATCTAATGGGGGATGTGAAAGTCCTATACAAAGAAAATCACAAAACATCACCTCAAGAAACCACAAGAGATCTACGTAAATGGAAAAACATACCATGCTCAATATTGTAGACTCAATATTGTGAAAATAATATTTCTACCCAAAATGATTTACAAATACAATGCAATCCCAATCCAAGTACCCTCGTGGCGAAGTGGGTTAACTGCTACGTCTGCTAACCAAGAGGTCAGGAGTTTGAATCCACCAGGGACTCCTAGAAAACTCTATGGAGCAGTTCTGCTCTGTCCTATGGTGTCACTATGAGTTGGAATCGACTGGACAGTGGTGGGCTTGGTTTTTTTGTTTGGTTGGTTGGAAAGTTAGTTGGTTTACCCAAATTGATTTACAAATACAATGCAATCCCAATCCAAATACCAACAACAGTCTTCAAAGAGATGGAAAAACTTGGAATTAGCTTTCAATGGAAAGAGACAAAGCATCAGATAAGTAAAACACTGCTGAAGAAGAAGAAGAAAGTAGGAGGACTCTAACTACCTGACCTCAGAACCAACTATACAGCTACACTAGTCAAAACAGCCTGGTACTGGTGCAATGAGAAATGCACTGACCAGTGGAACAGAATTGAAAATACAGATGTAAATCCATCCACTTTTGGTCACCTAATCTTTGACAAAAGCCCAAATTTCATCACATGGGGAAAGGACAATCTTTTTAACAATGATACTGGCAAAACTGGAAGTCCATCTGCAAAAAAGTGAAACAGGACCTACACCTCATACCATATACAAAAACTAGTTTGAAATGGATCAAAAACCTACATATAAAGTCACAGATAGATATATGCACACCCATGTTCATTGCAGCATTGTTCATAACAGCAAAAAGATGCAAAAAACCTAGATACCTCTCAACAGGTGAAGGGATAAACAAACTGTGGTATGTACACACAATGGGGTACTGTGCAATGATAAAGAACAATGATGAATCTGCAAAGCATCTCACAACATGGAAGAATCTGGAGGGCATTATGCTGAGTGAAATAAGTAAATCATAAAAGGACAAATATTGCTTGAGACCACTACGATAAAAACTCATGAAAATGTTTACACACAAAAAAAGAAACTATCTTTGTTGGTTACAGTGGAGGGGAGGGAAGGGGGAGAAAACACTCAATAGACAATAGATAAGTGGCAACTTTGGTGAAGGGTAAGACAATACACAATGCTGAGGAAGGCAGTACAACTTGCACAAACCAAGGTAATAAAAGCTTCATAGGCACATCCAAACTGCCTCAGGGACCCAAGTCCTGGGCTGAAGGCTGTGAGGAATCATCATCTCAGGGAACATCTAGCTCAACTGGCGTAGCATAGTTGATAAAGAACACACTCTGCATTCCACTTTGGTGAGTAACATGTGGGATCCTAAAAGTCTGCAAGCAACCAGCTGAGATATTCCACACATGTCACCTCTTTGGGAGCAGGGGAAAGTTAACAAAACTAAAGACACAAGGGAAAGATTAGTAGAAAAGACTAATAAACCACAGCTACCCCAGTCTCCACTAGGTACAGTCCAGTACCACTAGATGGTGCCCAGCTGCTGCCATTGACTGCTCTGACAGGGATCACAGTACAGAGTCCCAGAGAAGGCTGGAGAAAAATGTAGAACAAAATTCTAACTCACACACACACAAAAAGAAAAAAGACAGCAGACTTACTGGCTTGAGAAAGATGGGAGAACCTTTGAAAGTATAACTGCTGGGCACCTGCTTAGCTCAGTAATGAAGTCACTCCTGAGGCTTGCCCTTCAGCCAAAGATTAGACAGGCCCATAAAACAAAATCAGATTAGGTGGACACACTATCCCGGGGTAAGCACTAGAAGGTAGGAAGCAGGGCAGAGTCAAGATGGTGGACTAGACCCATGTCTCCTTAATTTCCTCTGATAACTAAGGCCTGTATTGATAATTAAATAGAGGCTTCTGGACACCCAGTGAGCCCTATGACACAGCATAGGGCTGTCAATTGGGACTACATGCCACTGAATGGGAAACTTCTCTTTCACTGACCCTCACCCTTGTTGAATAGCCGGCTCTGGCAGACTGAAGGTAACTGGCATTTTTAACTCTTATTTCTTTGTCTTATCTAGCAGGTGGGGCTTGAGCTTAACTGGCAGCAAAGCTCAGCTGCACTGCTAGCATGATCAGCAGGCAGAATAGCCACATACTGGGAGCCCGGCTCCGGACTCTGAGCACCTCAGCCCCTCCACTCTCTCTTTCCAAACCTCTGCTGTTGATTTGGCTATTTCCCAGCAGGTGGGAGAGCCTGTGCAGATGCCATCTTATTCAACTGGGAAATAGAGGTACCCAAATGGAGGCCTCAACAGGGGCTAATTCCCAGGCCGGGAGGCAGTGCCAGCCCAAGGAGTATTTCCTTGGAAGAAAAGCTGTGTTCAACACAGCGTAGCCTTACAGGTGGGGCCTGGCAGTGGATGACAGCAGGACAATAGCCTGTCTGTACTTTGAACTAGATTATTCTGGGGTCAGATATAGAGCTGCTTCCATTGCTAGCTGGAAAGAGGGGCTTGCATACCTGACACCTTGATTGATTCTGAAAGCTACCCTTCAAAATAAGACTACCTAGAGAAATAACTGCAGTGCATTCTGATGGCATCTCTTCCAGCCTGTACTGACCCACATCGTAGGGTCAGCTGACAGCCCCCCGGTGACTCCATAAGTAGGGCTGTGACTTTGCCAACCAGGCGGTAGAGCCTGCTACCTCAGAGATTCCACTGGGCCCAGTTACTAGAGTACACAGTGGTGACTGGTGAACACCTTCCTTCTCAGACTGCACTTCAAATCCTGTTAAGGTAACACCAGAGAAACTAAACAACTTCTAGGTGCCCCAAAACAATAAAGCTTGGCCAGACACTTAAAGAAAACTCCACCCATGGCTCCAGAAAGCTCCCAAAAGAAGGAACCAAATAACTTCCCAGATGAAGAAGCTTTTCTGAAAGTATCAGAGGTCAAGTACAAAAGGATTATATAGAGAGCCCTCCTAGACATTATACAAAATGCAGCAGAGCAAAATGAAAACTTAAGCAAGCTGTTCAAACTTATGGAACACCAGCATTCTGAAATATAACAGATCAATAACAAAATCAAAGACATAGAAACTTCAATTCAAAGCCATGAAAACAGAATAGAACAACTGGAAAATAGACTTTCTGACTTTGAGGACAGAGCTACTGACTCCAGCATTTCTGAGGAGAATCAGAGAAAAGAAACAAGGAAAATGAAGAAGTATTAAGAAATACGTGGGACTCTATCAAGAGGAACAGTCTATGATTAATTACAGTTCCTGACAGCGAGGGACACTTGAAAACCCAAAGAGTATTGTTGTTGAGCTGCAGACAGAAAACTTTACTGAAATTATGAAAGAAGAGAATATAGATATCCAAGATGCATATCAAATTCCACACAATGTAAACCCCAAAAGAAAGACACCAAGACACATTATAACCAAGTTTAACAAGATGAAACATAAGTAGAAGGTAGGAATGGATAGAAAAGCTGGCAATAGAGAACCTGGGGTCAAGAAGGGAGAATATTGGCATGTCTTGGGTTGTTAACCAATGTCATAAAACATTATGTGTACTGTTTAGTGAGACTCCTGTAATCCTTCATCAAAAGTACTGGTTAAAAAATATATTTGAAACATGGAAACCCTGGTAGTGTAGTGGTTAAGTGCTATGGCCACAAACCAAAATCTTGGCAGTCTGAATCCACCAAATGCTCTGTGGAAACTCCCTGGGGCAGTTCTACTCTGTGCTGTAGAATCCCTGTTCTATAGGATTTGAGTCAGAATCGACTCAACAGCAGTGGGTTTAGATTTGGCTCTATATGAAATATATAAAACAAGTAAAATTTATAAAATAAAATGTATATTTAAATTTGGGCTTGCACATTAAAAACAACTGTGGGCATGGTACAGAAACTGTGTTTTGTTCTGTTGTGCATAGGGTTGTTATGAGTCAGAATCAACTCAACAGCACCTAACAACATACTCAAATTTGGAAGTTAACACAAAAATTTATATTTGAAAATTACAAATTAAAAATTGACTTGGAACATGTAATTTTGTTCTTCAGATCTGAGATAATCAAAAGAAATAGTACTTATAAGGCAGTCAGAAACAACTTCATTCATTTGTTATACGATATCTGTTGGTGAGCCCTTTACAGATCTCCACAAGTGTTTTTCACCTTGAAGCAATATTTAAAATCTTGAGCATTCAGTTGTCATCTTTTGATGCTATGCCTTCATGGTTCGTTGGACTACTGCTGAAACCTGGTGAGGTCAAGAGAAACTGCAAAGAGCATGATACAAATACAAGAATATGCTCAATCTGAAGATGTACTTTGGTTCATTTTGCACATACTTTGGATATGTTATCAGGAGGGACTAGTCCCTGGAGACAGGCACCATGCTTGGTAAAGCAGAACATCAGCGAAAAACAGAAAGACCCTCTACAAAATGGATTGACATAGTGGCTGCAACAATGAGCTCAAGCATATAAGTGATTGTGAGGATGGTGCAGGACTGGACAGTGTTTTGTTCTTGTGTACACAGTGTCACTAAGAATTGGAACCAATTGATTGGCACCCAACCACAACAAGAATGCAACTAGTGTCTTGTTTATTATCATATATAGAGTAATATCTAGCACTGTGACCCCTTCAACAGACAAGAAAAATGAAATTCTCTTGATACATAAATTGAAACTTTCCAAGTTAAAGATACATGAATATTACCAATATTTGGGGGCATTATATTTAATTATTATCTGAGTTAGTATTACACTAAGTGTGTGCTAGATTGCATACACTTGTGTGCCAAACACATTTTAAAGTTATAAATATTACTGTTTATGAAACTTAGGACATAACTGTACATGTGAGGACTGGCCGTCAAATTCACAAACTCATCCTAGAAACCATGCTACATACCTCGCTGCTGAATATCACTATGGTCACCTTTGAGGTACTCCTCTTGGGAAGCTATGCACTGATGCCAGTGCCTAGCCCACCTTGCAAAGCAATTTTGGAACACCTGTTCTGGAATAACCATCAGAGCTGTCGTTGTATTACCCTTGATGTCCTGAATATCATCAAAATGTCTTCCTTTCATTATTTCTTTTGTCATCTCGTAAAGAAAAAAGTCACTGGGGGCCGGATCAGGTGAGTAGGGAGGTTGTTCCTATATAGTTGTTTGCTGGCTAAAAACTCCCTCACAGACAACTATACAATTAAGTTCACAAATTTGCTACTGTGCCACCTTGTACAATGGCCATTCCAGAAAGAGCTCCAAAATTGCTTTGAAGGGTGGACTAGGCACTTGCATTGATGCATAGCTTCCCAAGGAGAGTACTCTGAAGGTGACCATAGTGTATTCAGCAGTGAGGTATGTAGCACTTAGAACAGTTAAGTTTGTTGACCTCATAAATACTACACAGTTAAAAAGTAAATTAATTGAATTCATTGTGGTGGTCAACTTATTTGAGTTTCTTCATTTTTGCTAGTCATCTGGAACCAGAGTTTCTGTTGTTTATCTACCAAGACATGTGCAAGAGTACACACTTACGTCTGTATCACAGCAAAGAGCATTGCTGGCCCTCCTGGCTGAAGCTACTGGATTAGCAGACGTAGACATACCAAACAGTTCTTCCAAAATGGATCAGAAGCCTCATTCAGTAATGGCTGATGTTGAATTCAGTTGCATATTCAGGGAACATAGCAAGAGTTAGACTTGACAGATCATCTCACCTCTTGTTCATTAGAAAGAAGGGGTATACTTCCCACAGACCCTCTGAAAAAAAGGAGTTTCAATTACATAGGATGGGACCCTTGGAGAAAAAAACAGCTTCTCTCAAACCACTTTCAAGTGTTCTACTGTTTCAGATTATTATTTGCTTGTTATAAAAGCTTCTAAGACTTGAAACACGTCAGCTGATACTAACTTAAAAGTAGAGAGTGATTGGAAAAATCAGCAGACAATGAAAAAAGCACAAGGCAATGTACCACACTTGTTAATACCCACAGATGCAGGAAACTTTTTTTAAGTGTCTTCAATAAGTCTTCAGATGATACATCAAAACAGTAAATTAACATTTGGGGTAATGTATTTAACATAATGAAGGAAATACCAATCTTAGGAATAAAGAGACATTCATTAATTTTTATGTTTTGCCAGCCAAACACTCAGTGTTTAAAGGGACACACCTATGGGAGTTAAAAGAAACTGCCTCTTCTAGCACACTGAAAAACAAGTGATTTAACTTAGGCCCACTTTTAAACAACTTTGTACTGTGTAAAGTGAAGCACAAGGGCCTCATAGAGGAAACAACCTTGCAAGTGGGCACCATTCTGAGCCTTCGTGAACTTCATTTCTGGCTGGAATCTCACCCACCGAAGCTGATATCAGTTTCATTTAGTGCCCACCAGTTCCCTTCCACTGAGGCAGTTGTTTTCCCTTGTGTTCTGTCTGCTTGGCATCTATAAGTCTTTTCTTTGCACAACTAGGGCCCCTGTTTTGTTCACGCCTTAAGCATGTACTTACTTTGCTTATTGGAAAATCTGCCCCTCTCCCCCTTCTGTCCTCTGAACCCCTGGCACTCTGGCAGCCTGATAAATATGTACAGGCTGAATCTCACAGCATACCAGGCAAGCTGGTGAGAAGTGGGGGTAGAGATGCATCACATCCTTCACCTCCAGGTTCCTCCCTCTTCTCTATCAAAGGCCTTCCTGACCTGGACTTGCTACCAAGTTGTGGACTCTGCCCTTCTCCCCCTGTGTTCTAGAATTTCACCTTGGGGAGCAACCTAAGGCACTCTGCCCCTGTGGATTCCCCTCCCTGACTCAGGGTCTCAGTCTTTCCTTTAAGTCCATCCTCAACTCTGACCCCTCTCCTGCGGTAAGGCTTCCCGTGGCTCCCGATGCCAACAGGATAATTCTGTGATCAGGCTCTGAGAGAAACCAAAGAAGTGTGGGGGCTCCTACGGTCAGGAAGAAATGCAGTCAGGATCTTGGGATTGGAGACTGAGCACTTCTCAGACAAGCCATTCCCACTTCTAGGTCGCCCCTGTCCTCAGGGTCCAGTGGGGCTCTTGGGGAGATTGCAGCAGTGGTGACAGCAGAGTTATTCATGAGAGTCTGCTAGGGTAAGTGAACGAGTTGGGGTGGGCCAAAGGGAAGGGCAGGGCATGTGTGAGAGAGAAATCACTGCGGCCCCCCACTCAGGGGTTCCACTCGCAGCCACAGCCCTCCCTCAGCACGCAGGATGAGCTCTGGCTTCCTCCGTGGTTCAGTGTTGTCAGGCAGTATGCGAAAGCGCAGTAGCGTGAGGGCCAGGACGACCTTCATCTCTGTCATGGCGAAGGTCTGCCCAATGCAGTTTCTATGGGCAAGAAGAGGTCTGACTTAGCCCAAGATGCCCATCAGGGCCGCTATTGCACCTTGAATCCAGCCTGGGATCCCCCCGGCCGGTAACCCAGATTAGTGGAAGGAACAGAGAAGGGTTAACTGACCCGGAGACTCCAACATGGGCTTTCCTGTTCCCTGAGCTTAACTCAGATTAACCCCCAACTCAGCCCAGCAAATGAGGAAGGGACTCTGAGCACCTAGAGACCCTCCTTGGGCCCGACTCCTTCTCCTAGAATCTTGTGCAAACTTCTCCCAGAAATAATTCTGATGCCCTAAAACTTACCAACCCTCATTCAGAGATAAGATCTCTGATCACCTCTCAGATCCTTGTAACTCCTCACCCCAACCCTGTGTAAAGTGATCCCAGTTCTCACCTGGGCCCAGCAGAAAAAGGAATAAAAGCCAGCGGTGACCTCTTCTGGGGGTTTTCTGGGTCGAAGCGGAAGGGGTCATATACCTGAGGACACAGAGACAGAGCTGCTGGGTGGGGTCTCTTGGTACAACCTTACACTACCAGAAAAAAAACATGTGGGTACAATGCACAGAGAGTATGTCTGATTTTCCCAGGAAGGCCCCTGCACCCTCCCCTAGGTCTCCATGGATGGAGGGGGTGAGAAGCAGCACCTCTGGCTCAGGCCAGACTGACGGGTTGTGATGAACTCCAAAAATGCTGATGACACAGGTATTTCCTGTAAGGGAGGAAGGGACAGTCAGAATGAGGTCTTCTATGCCTGATGGGTACCCTTCCTGCCCAGGACCTCCTACCCTGCTGTTGTGGTCACCTTTGGGGATGACCCGGCCATCTGGGAGCATCACATCCTGGGTGCAGCGGCGGGAAATAACGGTGACCGGGGGATGCAACCGCAGACTCTCCTTGATACACATGGTTAGGAAGGGCAGCTGGGCCAGGTCGTCCCTAAGGAAACCCACAACAATTAACCTGAGGGCAGACTCCCCCAACCTCCTATCACCCAATTACACTCTCTTACCATCTCCCTCAGACTCTCAGTCCCTATAACAAAATATCACAAAAGTATTGGAAGAAAATTTGGCCGTGGATTTTAGAATCCCCACTAAGCAAAACACTCAGCATCCTTGAAAGGATAACTACACTTGCATTAAAATTAAAAATTTTCTGCAAAGCAAAAGAGCAAAAACAGGAATGTATGCTATTACAATCTATAATGTTATACTGCACGGGCAATACTAGCTAATGCAATTAGACAAGAATTAAAAAAAGGAAAGGAAACAAGAATTAAAAGAAAGGAAACATAGAGGGAAAGACTTTTTTTGCTAGATACTTTGCTAGATGCCTTTGAATTATGATGTTGGTGAAGGATATTAAATAAATCTTAAACAGCCAGAAGAACAAACAAATTTGTCTCAGAAGAAGCGTAGCCAGAGTACTCTTTAGAAACGAGGATGGTAAGACTTTGTCTCACATACTGTGGACATGTTATCTGAATGGAACAGTCCCTGGAGAAGGACATCATGCTTGGTAAAGTAGAGGGTCATCAAGAGGAAGACCCTTCATGAGATGGATTTCCATAGTGTCTGCAACAATAGGCTCAAGCATAGCAAAGATTTTGAGGATGAGAGAGTCATTACGAGTAGGAACCAACTCAATGACACCTGAAAACAACATAGCTAATACAGCCTGATGGTTCAAAATAAAAAAGTATAAAAGAAGAATTGTCCTTCACACTCCTATGTTCCAAAACCACACAGTTCCCTTCTAGACTGCTAGTTTCTGTGTAACTCTTTCCAGAACTTCTTCTTCGCACCATTGTTAAAAACATTAGTAACATACTGTACACTATAAGGAGTTCCTGGGGGGAGTCCCCTGAGTGGTGCAAATAGTGAATATGCTCAGCTGCCAACCAGAAGATTAGAGATTTGGGTCCACCTAGAGGTGCCTCAAAAAAAAGGCCTGGTGACCTACTTGTGAAAAAACAGCCATTAAAAACCCAATGGAATAAGATTGGAGCCCAAGATGACAACTTAGGCTGATGCATGAGAATATCTCCCTACACCAAACCTGAGAAACCAAGTGAAAGAGATACAGATGCCAACCTCGAAACCTTGAACATCAAATGAAAGGATGAAGAATTCGATTGAGCTCTGAGTGGAGAGAGAGAAAATAGTGGACACAGAGAGATATGGAACCTCAGTGCCTTGCCACTCAGCCAGGCACTGTGTTGCTGTCTTGGGACACAAGAAGCACTCCTGAGTGAGGAGCATAAGGAGGCAACACCACAGAACTCACAACAGGAAAAAGACACTGTGCAAACAAACCTGAAATGAAACAAGGGGAGCAGGACATACCTACTGCCATCAAGTCGGGTCTGACTTGTAGCGACCCTAGAGGTCAGAGTAAGTCTGCCCCATAGACTTTCCAAGGAGTGCCTGGCAGATTGGAACCACCAGCCTTTCGGTCACCAGACATAGCACTTAACCCACTATGCCACCAGGGTTTCCAGGGCAGCAGAACATAAGCCAGAACTAAAAAGAGAAAGTGCAGAAAGAGAGCTGCAGTGGTCCTGCAGACCACGGAGAACAGGGAAAACCAAGAACTGGGGTACGGTGTGCTTGCCAGCAGCAGAGCCTGATTATTTGGCCAGGAAACACTCATTGAACGTAAAACTGCAGAGTAACAACTAGAGGCTTCCCCACCCACATTTAAATGAATGGTTCCCCAGCTGCCTGGGGAAGCCAGGCAGGAGAGCGCTTCCTAACCCACAACTTGGGAGGTGAGCCCAAGCCTGCCATCAAGAGACTGAAAGGAGTACACCCACTTCCTGGCAACCAGCAGGAGCATATCTGCACCCTGGCAACTGGCAGGAGAGTGCCGGCTTGTCTGCCACTGTAGGAGCCACCTACAATGTGAAAGCAGCAGGAGACAGCCTGCTGTCTGGTGACCAGCCTGAGTAACCCTGAATCAGCTAGGATCCCCCCAGACCCACACGGTAGTTGAAGAGCAATCAGAGAAAACAATAAAGAAAAATGAAGAAACCCTAAAACTTATGTGGGCCTCAATTTATGCATGACTGGATTCCAGAACAGGAAGAAACAAACAACAGTAACAACAACAAAAAAAAAAAAAAAAAAAAAAAAACAGAATTTTTGAAGAATGGCTGGTGGTAAAATTCCCTAATATCATAAAAGATGAGAAGATTTCCATATGTCTTAGTCATCTAGTGCTGCTATAACATAAATACCACAAGTGAATGGCTTTAACAAAGAAAAATTTATTTTCTCATAGAAAGGTAGAGTAAAAGTCCAGATTCAGGGCACGAGCTACAGGGAGTCTTCCTCTGTTGGCCCTGGAGGAAGGTCCTTGACATCGATCTCCCCCTAGACTGGGAGCTTCTGAGGCACAGTGATCCTGGGTCTGAAGGACACACTCGGTTCCTGGCATTACTTCTTTCTTGATGGTATGAGGTCCCCCTCTCTGCTGCTTCCCTTTCCTCCATATCCCAAGAGATTGCCTCAAGGCACAGTATAGTCTTACAGACGAGTTCCTGCCTCACCAACACAACTGGGACACATCCTCCCTCATTAACATCATAAAGGCAGGATTTACAGCATATAGGAAAGTCGTATAGTACCAGGAAGCATGGCCCAGACAAACTGATACACACATTTTGGGTGGGACACCATCCAAGAAGCTCAATGAATCCCATATAGGATAAACCCCAAAAGAAAGTCACCAAGGCATATCACAGTCAAGCTTTTCATAACCAAAGACAAAGAAAAATTCTGAAAGCATCTCATGAAAAACTAAATCTCACATACAAAGGGACATCAATAACACTAAGCCCTGACTTCTCAGCAGAAATCATACCGGCAAGGTGGCATTGCGATGACATAAATAAAATCTTGAAAGAAACTCATTGCCAACTGTAAGCAACATATCCAGCAAAACTGACTCTCAAATATGATGGCAAAATTAGGACATTCCCAGGTAAACAAAAATAAAAAATTTTTTAAAATCAGACCAACCTTACAATATCAAAGGAACTCCTTCAGGTAGAGAAATAGCACCAAATAACAACCTGAGAACCAAGACACACAACAACATCGCTCAAATAGCAATCCAGACCAAAAAAAACAAAAACTTTCAAAATTAAAGGAAAGCTGCAAAGGCGGCAATCTGAAATCAACAACTTCAAAACTGCAAGAGGGAATAAAGGTACAGTTATAAAACTTGCATACAGAGAGGCAAAAAGAAAAGACTGTCTTAAACAGGATGATAAACTTCACAGTGACCACAAAAAAAATTAACAAACCTACCTACCAAATAAAAACCAAAAAAAAAACCCAGTGAACAAAAAATCAACAAAAATTAAGGAAATAAAAAGACAAACCATGAACAAAAAGCTCTCAAAGCAGAAAATCAAGTGGAACAAAGAAACCTTTAACAACATACCAAAAAAATAATAATAATAATAACAGAATGACAAGAGTAAATTCATGTGATGACGCTCGGCTTGGCTTGGCATCAATAATCACATGAATGTATATGGTTTAAAGGCACCAGCCAAGAGACTGATAGTGACAGAATAGATTTAAAATAATAAACACCCATCAACATGTTACATACAAGAGACATACCTTAAACACAAAGATATAAATAGGTTAAAAAGCAAAGGATTGAAAAAAATATATCAAGCAAATATTAACCAAAAATTAGTAGGCTCAGTAATACTAATCTCTGATAATAATAGACTTTAAATCAAACTCCATCATAAGAGAGAAAGAAGGACTTTATATAATGATTAAGGAATCAATCCACCAAGGGGACATAGCCATAGCAAATATTTATACATCCAATGGCAGAAGTCCAAAATACATAAAAATGCACCCTAACAGAATTTAAAAGAGAAATAGACAGTTCTACAGTAATAGCCCCCATGCATCTCATATCGTGAGGCTTCCAGATTTCTGAGATTCTGGAAGCTATGCCACAGAGATTCCAATACAAGCAAAGTCATCCATGGTGAACAGGTTTCTGCTGAGTGTCCACACCAAGACACTTTAGGAAGAAAGACCCATCTGTCTACTTCTGAAAAGAATTAGTGCTGGAGACGAGCCCCTCATGTTGGAAGACACTCAAAATACGAGTGGGGAAGAGCTGCTTCCTCAAAGTGGAGTTGACCGTAATGATGTGGATGAAGTCAAGCTTTCAGGACCCAAATTTGCTGATGTAGCATAACTCAAAATGAGAAGAAATAGCTGCAAGCATCGATTAATATTGGAACATACTGGAATGCATGAAGTATAAATCTAGGAAAAATGAAAATCATCAAAAATGATATGAAATGCATAAATATTGATATTCTAGGCATAAGTGAACTGAAACAAGCTAGTATCCATCACTTTGAATTGGACAATCATGCAGTCTGCTGTGCCAGGAATGTAACTTGAATAGGTGTGGCATTGCATTCATCTTCAAAAATAACATTTCAGGATCTGTATTGAAGAACAACTACAGAATAACATCCACAGCCCCTACAAGGAAGACCATTTAATGATACTTTTATTCCACTTTACGTGCTAACCACTAAGGCCAAAGATACTTACCAAATTCTGCAATAAGAAATTGATCAAACATGCAGTCAAGATGCACTGGTAATTACCAATGATTGGAATGCAAGAATTGGAAAAAAAAGAAAAAAGAATTGGTGGCTGGAAAACATGGTCTTGGTGATAGAAACGATGCCAGAGATCACATGATTGAATTTTTCAAAACCAACCACTTCATTGCAAATTATCTTTTTCGTCAAAATAAAAGGCACCTATAGACATGGACCTTGCCGGATGCAATACATAGGAATGAGACTGACTACATCTGTGGAATGAGGCAACGGAAAAGCTCAGTATCATAAGTCAGAACAAGGCCAGTGGCTGACTGCAGAACAGATCACCAACTGTTCATGAAGCAAAAGAAAATTAGAACAAGTCCCCAAGAGCAAATTGTAACCTTGAGTATATCCCACCTGAATTTAGAGACGATCTCAAGAATAGGTTCAATCCATGAACGTCTTTACCTTTTGTTTTAGCTAGTCTATGTTCAATAGCAAGTTTCAGAGTCTCTTCTGGCATCTCTTTTAGTCTTTTTTCTCTTTCTTGTGTTTTTAACGACCTTTTGCTTTCTTCATTTATCATGTTCTGATGTCATCCCGTAACTCAGGGTTGCACTTTGGCTCTCATGGACTTGGTTTACTTTTCTTCAGCATTTGAGCAATTGGTGATCTGTTTTGTGATTGGTCCGTTGCCTTGTTCTTGCATCTCCACTGTCTTTTTCTACAGATATAGCTGATTTGATTCCTGTGTATTCCATCTGGTGAAGTCCACATATATAATTGCCATTTTTGTTATTGAAAAAAAGGCACTTGCAATTAAAAATTCATTGACATTGCAAAGTTCTGTCATGCCATCTCTGACATTTCTATCACCAAGGCCGTATTTTCCAACTGCAGATCCTTCTTTTCTGAGTTTCTCATTGCAGTCACCAGTAATTATCAATGCGTCTTGATTGCATGTTTGATCAACTTCAGACTTCAGAAATTGGTAAAAATCTTCAATTTCTTCAACTTTGTCTTTAACGGTTGGTTTGTAAATCTGAGTAACAGTAAAATCAACTGGTCTTCCTCACAGAGATTGTACTTCAGGATAGAACGTGTAATGTTCTTTTTGACAATGAATGTGTTGCCATTCCTCTTCAATTTGTCATTCCTGGCATAGTAAACCACGTGATTTTCCAATGCAAAATGGCCAATACCAGTCTGTTTAAAATCACTAATACCTAGGATATCAGGATTTTATGAACAAAATATACAAATGAATAAAGAAAATGTGGTGTATCTGTACAATGGATTTGTTGTTGTTGTTGTTGCTGTCATCCTCATTAGGTGCGGCACAGTTGCTCCTGATTCATGGTGACTGTATGTAAACAGAAGGAAAGACTACCTGGTCCAGCACGAGGCCCAAAATCAGACCTATGCTAGAGCCCACTGTTGCAGCCACTGTGTCAGTCCGTCTCGCTGAAGGTCTTCCTCTTTTTCATTGATGCTCCACACTACCAAGCATAATTTCCTTCTACAAGGACTGATCTTTCCTGACATGTCCATAGTATGTAAGGCGTAGTCTCACCATTCTTACTTCTAAGGAGCACTCTGGTTGTACTGTCTTTCCAAGACAGATCTGTTAGTTCTTTTGGAAGTCCGTGGTATATTCAGTATTCGACAGTCCACGGTATAATTAATATTCGGTTCCAATACCAGGATTTAAAGGCATCAACTCTTCTGTCTTCCCTATTCATTGTCCAGCTTTAGCATGCATATGATGCAACTGAAAATACCATGGCTTGGGTCGGGGCACCTAAGTCTTCAAGGTGACAACTTTGTGTTTCAGCACTTTAAAGAGGTCTTTTGCAGCAGATTTGCCCAGCGCAATGTGTCTTTTGCTTTCTTAACTGTTGTTTTCACGGACATTGGTTGTGGATCCAAGTAAAATGAAATCCTTAACAACCTCAATCTTTTCTCCGTTTGTCATGATTTGCTTATTGGTCCAGTTGTGAGGATTTTTGTTTTCTAGTTGTAGAGGTGTAATCCATACTGAGGATTTGATCTTCATCTGTGAGTGTTTCGAGTCCTCTTCGCTTTCAGTGAGCAAGCCTGCATCATCTGCATAGCGATGTTGTTAACGAGTCATCCTCCAGTCCTGATTCTTCATTCTTTTTCATTTGGTCCAGCTTCTCAAATTGTTTGCTCGACATACAGATTGATTAGATATGGTGAAAGGATACAACACAATACACACCTTTCCATATTTTAACCCATGCAGTATCCTCTTTTTCTGTTTGAATGACTGCCTTGTGATCCATGTACAAATACCTCATAAGCACAATGAAGTGTTCTGGAATTCCTATTCTTTGCAATGTTATCTATAACTTGTTATGATCCACACAGTCAAATGCCTTTGTGTAGTCTATAAAACACTGGTAAACATCTTCCTGACATTCTCTCCTTTCAACCAAGACCTGGCTGACATCAGCAATGGTATTTCTTGTTTCAGGTCCTTTTCTGAATCCAGCCTTAATTTCTGGCATTTCTCTGTCAATATACTGCTGCAGCCACTTTTGAATGTTCTTCAGAAAAATTTTACTTGCATGAAACACTAATAATGTGATTTGATAATTTCCACATTTGGCTGGATCACCTTTCTTGGGAATAGGCATAAATATGGATCTCTTATAATCGATCGGCCAAGTAACTGTTCTCCAAATTTCTTGACATAGACAAATGAGCACTTCCATGGCTGCATCTGTTTGTTGAAACATCTCAGTTAACACCCAGTAAATTCCTGGAGCCTTATTTTTTGCCAATGCCTTCAGTGCAGCTTGAACTTCTTCCATCAGTGCTATCAGTTCCTAATCAGATGCTACCTCTTGATGGTTAAACATTGATCAATTCTTTTTCGTATAATTATTCTGTATATTCCTTCTATCTTCTTTTGATGCTTCCTGCATCATTTAATATTTTCTCCCATGGAATCCTTCACTATTGCAACTCAAGGTTTGAATTTTTTCTTCAGGTCTTTCAACTTGAGAAATGCAGAGTGTGCTCTTCTCCCTTGGTTTAGTATCTCCAGCTCTCTGCACATGTCATTACGGTACTTTACTTTGTCTTCTCAAGCCACCTTCTGAAGTATTCTGTTCAGTTCTTTTACTTCATCATTTTTCCCTTTTGCCTTAGCAACCTGATGCTCAGGAGCAAATCTCAGAGTCTTCTGACATCCGATTTGGTCTTTCTTTCTTTCTTCCTTTCTTCCTTCTTTCCTTCCTTCCTTTCTTCCTTTCTTTCTTTCTTTCTTTCTTTTTTAATGAACTCTTGCTTTCTTTATGTATGATATCCCTGATGTCATTCCATAACTTACCTGGTCTTCAGTCATTAACATTCAATGCATCAAATCCCTTCTTGAGACAATCTCTAAATTCAGGTGGGATGTACTCAGTGGCATACTTTGGCTCTAATGTACTTGTTCTAATTTCCTTCAGTTTCAATTTGAACTTGCATATAAGCAGTTGATGGTCTGTTCCACAATCAGCCCTGGCCTTGTTCTGGCTGATGACACTGAGCTTTTCCATTGTTTCTTTCCACAGATGTAATCAGTTTGACTTCTGTATATTCCATCTGGTAATGTCCATGTGTAGTCACTGTTTCTGTTGGTGATAAAAGGTATTTGCAGTGAAGAAGTCATTGGTCTTGCACAACTCTATCATGTGATTTATCTCCAGCACCATTTCTCTCACCAAGGCCGTATTTGCCAACTACCAATCCTTCCTCACTTCCAACCTTTGCATTCCAATCAGCAATAATTATCAGTGCATTCTCATTACATGTTCCATCAATTTCAGACTGAAGAGGCTGGTTGTGATTCATCTTTAAAGATAATTGAGGTTCTGATGCATGCATAATATGAATAAACCTTGAAACCATTATGCTCAGTGAGGTACACCAGACACAAAAGGACAAATATTATAAGACTCTGTTTACATGATATATCTAAAAGTAGCAAATTCTTAGACACAGAAAGTGTATTTCTGGTTCCCGTGTGCTGGGAAGAAAGGGAAAATGGAGAGTTATTGTCTAGTGACAATGAATTTCTGTTTCGAGTAGTGAAAATGTTTTAAAAATAGATACCAATGATGGTAACACAACACTGAGAATGTGCTTAATGCCAATGAATAATCTGTACACTTAAAATGGTTAAAATAGTAAACTTATGTATATTCTGCCAAAATCAAAAAATAAACATAAATTATGCAAACTAACAACTCACACCATAAGAAATGTGCACGGCTTACCAACTGGTGAAGACAATGCTCAGCCTTATGCATACTTAAAAAATGTCCATTAAGACAATAAAGTACTATATTTCACATATCAGATTGGCAGGTTTAAAAATTCAATAATGCACAACACTGGTGAGGATGCAGAGAAACTCTCACTCTCAAAGTTGTACTTGTAAGAGTAGGTTTTCTAAGAGCTATTCAGTTGTAAAATCCCTGGCTGGTGAAAATAGTTACATACTCAGCTACTAACAGAAAAGTTGAAATTTCAAGTCCACAGGGAGGCACCACAGAAGAAAAACCTGTCAATTTGCTTATGACAGATCATAGCTTTTGATAACCTCATGGAAAACAGTTTTACTGTAACCTATGGTTACTATGTGTCAGTGCTGACTCAGTATCAATTGGTTTGGTGCAGTTTAATCAAGTAGTGAAACTCAAATGGCCTTTGATTCAGTAACTTACTTCTAGGGCTGTCCCACAGAAACACACAGGTAATCAAAATTCACTGTGCATATATGCACACCATATCATGTTTATTTTCATAGAAGGCCAGAGACCTTCCAAAGTCCATCAATGGGGTGGCTGTTTACATAAGTGATAGTATACCCAGTTACATCTTCTACAACTATCAAAGACAGGAACTCAGAGTCCCTTGTCTTATCACACACTGCAGTCTGGCAGATAGATCAATAGAGGGACTCTGGAGGCAATTCAGCAACATCTATCATAGTTTAAAATGTTTACATAAATGTCCTCAAGAGACAAGTGAGCTAAGCAAATTATAGAGCATGCAGCAGGGAGAAAGAGCTCTAAGACTTACTGTCCAGTGAAAGGAACAAGTGGCAAGGTGTCCATACATCGAAATGCAAAGAGGACATAAGACAAGCTGATGGTTCCAGAGACCCCTTAGAAAACCAGTTTGGGGGAGATGGCAGCAGAAGTGGAACTAACCACCTTTAATCTTGTAATGATGTCTTCATTTTGTTGTGCAAAATAAAGAAAAAGTTTCTCGTTGTTGTTTCTTCAACTCTAATTTTCCAGAACTTCTATTTTGAGGAAAAAGAAAGAAAAGTTCTGAAAGATATATGGTCAATGTGCAGGCCCGAATTACTGTATCTATTCCCTGTTGTACAGACAGAGAAGGAAAAAAGGAACAAAACAGGAGAGCTGTGAACAGGTGAAGGTCTATGTAAGCCTGAACATTGTCTGTATACAGGGACTCGTAAGAAACCACCGAAGTTGCGAATGGTATTGGGACACTGGCTTAAGACAGAGATTCATATATTTGAAAAACATTTTGCCCCTATGATCCCCCTTAATAAACTATATATAAACCCAATTTTAATTACTACCAATCTTGTCATCTTCCTCTCCATCTGGAAGGACTATAACGACTGTAGTACATCCTTCTTTTTAATATGATTGCACCGTAGTTTTCATGATGATCACCGGATTGCTTCTTTCCGTATTAAAGCTATGATTGACTTTGGAGCCTTCCCTAACTGAGTAGAGTTTTGAGTAGTGTGTCATTCTAAAATATAAAGTTAGTGGTTTCGTTCTTCTAAGCCAGAGCCAAGAACTTCTTTCAGTATTTCTTGTAGTTTGGGTTTGGTTTTTACGAAGTCTCTGAGTTTCTGTTTATCTGGGAATGTCTTAACTTCATTTTCATACTGGAAAGATAGTTTTGCAGGATATATAATTCTTGGTTGGAAGTTCTTCTCCTTCAAGGCTTTGAATGTGGCTGGAGGAAGGAGAGTGGGTGGAGAGGAAGGGAAAGGAGACTGTTGGGAGGATGAGACATGTATAGAGCAGAGAGGAGTAGTGTGCTGTCACCAGACAGGGAGAGCAGTGGAAGCTGCATAGAGGTGGGCATGTAAATTTATACGGGAATGTACATTTTCACTCAGTCATATTAAATAAAAATTTTAAAAAAAAAAATAAAAACATTTTGCACTGTTCACATTTTTACCAAGTGTATAGCAAATTTTTAAAGTTGGAGGAAGCACAAAAATATTTCTCTACCTAGCAAAAATGCTACACTCAGCCAAGCTTTGTCACAGGAAGATGTTTATTGTCATTGCTTTTGTCACTGCTACTGTTGCAGTCAGCTGCCATCAAGTCAGTGGTGGTCTCTGGCACAATAGAATAAAATGCTGCCCTGTTCTGCACCAACCCCACGATACATTACGGATTCATACCATTGGGATCTACAGAGTCTTTACTGGCTGATTTACAGAAGCTGACCTTCAAGCCTTCCTTCCTAGTACATCTTAGTCTGCGGCTGTGCTAAAACCTATTCAGCAGCATAGGCACACATGAGCCTTTACTGACAAGTCAGTGGTGGCTGCACATGAGAGGCAGCAGCCAGGAATAGAACCCAGGACTCCCACAGGAAAGGTGCTATTTCTACCAGTGAACCACTACTGACCCCTGCTGTGAAGAACACCACTCCCTGAATGTCTGTCCAGTCTAAAACCTTTCCAACCCCCAGCCCAGAATCTGCTTTCTAGACCCCCAATATGTAGAGCATTCCTCTAGTTTGCCCCAAAGAGACCTTTAAAAACCCAGATCTAACCTGTATCTCCAAGCTCAAACACTTCCCGTGTCTCCCACTGCCCTTCATTAGAAGCCATTGAGCTGCCCTGTCCAGTTCTCCTGTCAAGATAGAACTTGCTGTCTAGAGGAAAGGGGTACAATTTAGCTGACAGCCTCTAGCCACAGGGTCTTCAGGCCCTGCCCTGGCATTCAAGCCTGGCTTCCTTTCTCTCTCCCTAGCCTTGCCCATGTAGGCATAGGATAGGCCTGGACACAGACCTGGGGAAGGTGAGGCAATATGAAAATGTTTGCTGAATGTCCTAATTACTAGTGCTTTTATAACACAAATACCACAAGTATATGGTTTTAACTAAGATAAATTTATTCTCTCACAGTTTAGAAGGCTAGAAGTCCAAATTCAGGTTGCCAGCTCCAGGGGAAGGCTTTCTCTCTATGAGTTCTGGGAGAAGGTCCTTAACAATCTTCCTCCTAGTCAAGGAGCTTTGTAGCACAGGGACCCTGGGTCCGAAGAACATGCTCTTCCGGTTCTTGTTTCTTGGTAGCATGAGGTGTCCCATCTCTCTGCTCACTTTCCGCTTTTATATCTCAAAAGACGTTGACTTACAACACAACCTAATCTTACAGATCGTCCTGTCTCATTCACATCATAGAGGTAGAATTTACAACACATGGGAAAATCACATCAGACCACAAAATTGTAGATATTCTCACAGTACTGGGCGTCATAGCCTAGCCAAGTTGACACACATTAGTGATGGACACAATTCAATCCACAAGACCAAAGAGATGGATCTTTGGGATTGGCTGTGTGATGGAAATCAGGAAGGATGAGCAAGCATTCCGAGGTGTGAAGATCTTTGAAAAAGACACAATTTCGGGCAGATAAGCAAGGGAGATGAGCCAAGCCAAGCCAAGTGCCGTCGAGTCGGCGGGAAGCTTTATTTACTGGGCGACATCTGCCCTACATATATTTTCATGAATTCTCTAAACACCCCTGTGGGGTAGAGATTATCCCCCTTTATAGATGAAAAGAAGATAATATCCAGAAAAAGGATGTGATTTAATTCAGATCTTACAGCAAGTTATGGTGTACCAAGCATCACAGTTAGACTTTTCTAATGCTAAACCTTGCAACATTTCTTTCCTGGGTAACCAGAATGGGTACCAGGCTGTGCCTCTGGCCTCTGCTCTTATGCATACTAAGCAGTAATGGAAACTTCTCAGAAGGATCTTCCCACATCCCCACCTAAGGCAGAGTCAAGAAAAAGGGCTTCAGGGCCTAGGTCAACAGAACCTGTACTTACCATTCAATCTCCTCTGGTTGGCGGTCCTTCAGGAGCTCTTTCACCTCCTGCCGGCAGCGCTCCTGGTATTCTGGGTGTTTGGCCAGGTTGTACAGGACCCAGGAGAGGCCACTGGCTGTGGTGTCATGGCCTAAGGATAGCCAAGTGGGTTTGAGTCACTGAGCTACCTCAGCACCAGAAGAACAGCTCCTTGGTATTAAAGTCCTCAGGGAAGTTGGGGGAGGATGGGGAAGAACAGTGCAGCCCAGGGTCAACTCACCAAGTCCCTGGAGAGAAGAGACCCTGGCCCCCCAGTGCAATCCCATGCTAAGACCCTCACCCTCAAACATAAAGGTGTCAGCTTCTGCTCGGATGTCCTCGTCTGACAACTCCTTCCCATCTTCATCCTGGAGAGAAGGCAAGACTACCGCCATCCCTGAATCACACCAGCTCTGAGGGCTCCAGTACCCATCATTCACACAGCATCTCTCCCTTCCCTTCCACACAGCTTCTATGTCAGCTCAGGCTCTCTTCTTGTCTCCTTGCCTCTCCAGAAAAGTTCCACTGAATGATCCCTAATACACACCTCTAAACTAGCCCTTTCCCCCGAGCCAGACACCTTCAGTGACTCTGCAATGCCTTTAGGATCAAACCCAAATTCTTCATTATGGTATTTTAAATTGAAGTCCTATCCATCTCTCTAACCCAGGTAGCAGAGAATCTCACCTTGGCCAGGAGTAACACATCAATGAAGTCCAAAGTCTTGGCCTTGGCTTTGGCCTCAAGGAAGTAATCAACACCCTGAGTGGTGAGGGTATGGCGTCGCTCCTGGATAACAGCATCTGTGAATTTATGCACCAGGTCACAGGCCTTGCGGAAGCGCCGCCCGTCGGGTGTGAGGTGGTACAGAAAGTCCATGTGCAGGAAAATCTGAAGGTTCCGTTTTACCACAAGGGCACTGAGCTCCAAGATGGCAGCGATATATTCGCTGGGCCGTCTGTAAGGCCAGACCAGAGACAGGGCGGATGTTTTGTAACACACATGAAATCCTGGAAACATCTCCCACCCTGACCCACAGGACCATGCCCTGTGCAGGAAAAGATACCCAGTATGTTTGCATGTCTCTCTGTATCACCATTGCTGGGAGTTATCTCCAGGCACCAGGAAGCTAGACGGAGGATGGACACATGCTGATCTCTCTCTCCTACCCAACATCTAGTCCTACTCATTTTCTTCACTGATTTTTCTCTAGTCTCCTCCTTCTCTACATCCAGCCCAGACTCTCTGACCAGTATCAGAGCCACAGCGGACTGAAACTCAGAGCCGAAATGCAACTCTAACCGTATCCTTCACTGGCTCAAACATCTTCCAAGTAACCCTGGAAAATCTCTGAATAAATTTCATATGTCCCTTTGCCTGGATTTTTAAACTCCTTAAGATCTAGTCTCTGCCTACCTCTCTGATTTCATATACAAGGTGTCTCCTTCCCATCTGCTATGTACACTCTGCTCATGATAGCTTTCTTGCCTTTACTCAAATATTTCCATCTACCTGGAAAGACCTCTCTTTTTCTCCACATTTCCTTGTACTTCTACGCCCAGCTCTGGCCCGTCTCCACTGTGATGATTGTGCTGGTAATTCCTCTCTCCCCGACCTGCTCCCCTGGATCAGTGGTCCAAGTTCCAAGACCCAGGCTTAGGACTCACTCCTGGCAGTGGCTGTCAAAGCTGAAGACACATTTCTGCAGACTGTCCAGGGTCATGAGGCTGATGTGCTCAAACATGTCCAGACAAGCACTGCCCTCTGAGGCCAGGGACTGCCATTTGGCCTAAAACACAGAGGAAGGAATTGGGGTTGGGTTCTTTCTCTAATGAGGCCCTCCCCAGGCCCAACCACCAAGGTGGGCTCAACCCAGAACCCAGCCTCCTGGTCCTCCACCCAAGGCACCCATTCCATGACAGACCAGGACTGGGTGAGAGTGGAAGCTGACATTATTAGAATAGGGAGACCCCACATGAAGATTCAGGGGACCTGGACTCTGGCTCCAGCTTGGTTCCCCGTGTTCTGGATGCCCTGTATCAACTCATTGCCCTCCCCTGGATCCCAACTCTTCTGTTCATTAACATTTAAAATGACTTGCTTTGATAGCAGATAAAGGAGGCAGAAATCCCAGCTCCATTCCCTGCTAGCTGACTGGCTAGCTGGATCAGCCTTGGCAAGCTGTGAAACATCTCTGAGCCCATTTCATCATCTGTAAAGTGACAGTTCACCATCATCTGTACCTCGTGGGGCTGTGAAATTTCACTTACACAGTATATCATGAAATTGGCAAATCATTTCTTTCTTTGGAGGAGGGCAGACAATGAAAGTATACATTAAATCTTGTATATATATATAATGTGTATTCAATCATTTTATTAGGGTATGTATGCACTACTGCAAAGACCCAAAAAAATTTTCACATGAAAAAGAAATAAGCATTAAATATTCAATTAAAATGGAGTAAAACCTTACAATATCCTGCCCTTTCCTAAAGCAAAGTTGAATAAAAACACAGTTGGGGATGAGATTCCCTACTCCGACACAAGACCATACCAGTTACCTCACTATGGTGGTGATAAAGAAACCTGTATTTTACAGAGCAGAGACCCTGAATGGCTAACGTTACTAATGCTAATAAAAATTGTACTATTGATGATGAAACTTAAATATACTTTATTAGATTATGAAATTATCATATATGCTACTGATAATTAAAGAATATTTTGGCCTGTATAGTTATACTTTTATTATGACCCTTTGGAGAAGGTTTACAGAACAAACTAGCTTCTCAATGAACAATTAATGCAAACGTTGTTTTGTAACACTGGTTATCAACTCATTACTTGTCAACACTCTCCTCTTCTTGATACTGGGTTCCCTGTTATCAGCTTTCCCATCCCCTCCTTGCTTTCTGGTCCTTGCCTCTGGGCTGGTACACCCCTGTAGTCTCATTTTGTCTTATGAGCCTGTCTAATCTTTGGCTGAAAGGTAAATCTCAGGAGTAACTTTGTTACTGAGCTAAAAGAGTATGCAGTGGCCATATTCTCAAGGTTTCCCCAGCCTCTGTCAGACCTGTCAGTCTGGTCTTTTTTTGTGAGTTAGAATTTTGTTCTAGGTTTTGGTTCTACAGTTGTCCAGGCCCATGTATTGTGATCTCTGTTAGAGCAGTCAGTGGTGCTAGCCTAGCACCTTCTGGCTGTGCTGGACTCAGTCTGGTGGGGGCTCTAGTAGATGTGGTCCATTAGTACCTGAACTAATTTTTCCCTTGTGTCTTTGGTTTCTTCATTCTCCCTTGCTCCAGGTAGAGTGAGACCAGTGGAATACCTTAGATGGCTGCTCACAAGCTTTTAAGACCCCAAATGCTACTCACCGAAGTAGCATGTAGAACATTTTCTTTATAAACTATGTTATGCCAATTGAGCTATATGTTCCCTGAGACCACAGTCCCCATAGCCCTCAGCCTGGTAATTTGGTCCTTCAGGGAGTTTGGACGTGTCTACGGAGCTTTTATGACTTTGTCTTGTACATGCTGGCACATCAGGTCTGGCATATTGTAGGTGCCCTAATAAATATTAGAAGTCAGCATCATCAGTGTCTTAGTGATAGACGATTGCAGTAATGTCCCCAGTTAGTCACCCTTCCTATGTCCTCACACTTTACAATAAAATCTTGCAGCTCCTTCCATTAGGAGGTGGAGCTGATCCCCCTCCCCACCCCTTGAATTTGAGACTTGCTTTGGTCAGTATTGCTATTGTTCCTAGCTGCCACTGGGTTACCTTCAGTTCATGAAGACCTTTTGTACAAGAGAATGACACAGACCCTGCTCCTGCATCATGCTCACAATCAATAGTATATTCAAGTCCATTATTTTGGCTATTGTGCCAACCCATCTCACTGAGGGTCACCCTGGCCCTCATTGGCCCTCTGCTGCACCAAACATGATGTCTTCCTTCAGTGACTGAGCTCTCCTGTTGATGTGTCTGAAGCAACTTTCTGTGGTGATCTGTAAAGATTTCATGAGTTAATTTTCAGCAGTTCATCAGGTCTTGCTTCCTAGTCCTTTAGTCTGGAAGCTCCATTAAAACTCCTCTGCCATGAGTGACCATGATGGTATTTAAAATACGGGTGGCATAATTTCCAGAATCACAGCAACACGAAAGCCTTCACCATATAACAAACTGACAGCTGGGTGGTGAGCTTTGGCTGATAGAATGTTGCCAAAATGATGGTGTGCTAATTCTGAACCTAGACTTCAAGATCAGTTGCTTGTTTTTGTTCACTTTCTTAGGGAACAGTCTCCACGATGTGAACAAGCCTGGCTGTTCACAATGTAGAACGAGGCACAGATGAAGTCAACCAGTTTTCCAAGAAGAGGTCATCCTGAGTCAGTCTACAGCCAGCCAAGCCCAAACACGTTAGACAGTCCAGGTGAATTAACAGAAAGGCCTACCTGATTTACACCTGACCGCAGATATATGAATGAGCCCATCCACCCAAGGCCATCCAAGATCACTGGCTCCTAGATTTGTGAGCAATTCAGCCCAGTGCTGTCTAGTCGGATCCCACTCAACAGCACGTGCTAATTTTTTTCCAGCCAGTGAAGTTTGAAGGGGTCTGCTGCACAAACGGGCACCATACATCCTTCCTCTTTATCATCAATCTTGTCTCAATCTCCGCATCCCAAGGTGATGCTAACAGGTAACACACTTGGGTACTACCTGAAAGATTGAAGGTTTAAGTCTACCCAGAGATATCTTGGGAAAAACTGTGTGGGAAGCTTCCCAAGCATCATTCATTTAAAAGTTTTGAAGGATGGTTCTACTCTGACATACATGTGGTTGACATGTTGTTGTTGCTTTTAGCTACCATCGAGTCACTTCCGATTCATAGCGACCCTTTGTACAACAGAACGAAACACTGGCTGGTCCTGTGCCATACCCACAATGGTTTTTATGCTTCAGGCCATTGTTGCACACAGCATGTCAATCCATCTTGTTGAGGATCTTCCTCTTTTTCACTGACTCTCTGCTTTATGAAGTATAATGTCTTACTCCAGGGACTGGTTCCTTGTGACATGCCCAAAGTATGTAAGACCTAGTCTCACCTTCCTTGATTCTAAGGAGCACTCTAGTTGCACTTTTTCCAGGACAAATCTGTTTCTTCTTTTGGCAGCCTATGGTATATTCAATATTCTTCTCCAATGCCACAGTTCAAAGACATCAGTTCTTCTGTGTTCCATATTCGTTGCCCAGCATATGAGGCAATTGAAAATACTGCAGCTTAAGCCAGACACACCATAATCTTCAAGGTGGCATCTTTCCTTTTCAACACTGTAAAGAGATCTTTTGCAGCATGTTATCCCAGAGCAATGCATCTTTCAATTTCATGACTGCTGTTTCCATGGGTGTTGATTGTTGAACAAAGTAAAATGAAATCCTTGAAAACCTCAATCATTTCTCCACTTATCGTGATGTTACTTACTGGTCCAGTTGTGAGGATTTCTGTTTCCTTGATGTCAAGGTATAATCCATGCTAAAGGCTGTGGTCTTTGATATTCATCAGCAAGTGTTTAAAATCCTCTTCAGTTTCAGCAAGCAAGATTGTATCATCTGTGTAATGCAGGTTGTTAATGAATCTTCCTCCAATCCTAATGTTCTGTTCTTCTTCACATAGTTCAGCTTCTCAGATTATTTGCTCAGCATATAGATTGAATAGACATGATGAAAGGATACAACCCTGACACACACCTTTCCTGACCTTAAACCATGCATTGTCCCCTTGTTTGACTGAAACAACTGCCTCTTAATCCATGTAATTTCTTCATGAGCACAGTTAAGAGTTCTGGAATTCCCATTCTCAGCAATGTTGTCCGTAATATGTTATGATCTACACAGTCGAATGCCTTACATAGTCAATAAAACATAGGTAATCATCTTTTTGGTATTCTCTGCTTTCAGCCAAGATCCATCTGATAGCAGCAATGATATCCCTGTTCCCACATCCTCTTTTGAATCCAGCTTGAATTTCTGACAGTTCCCTATCCTTGTACTATTGCAGTCACTTTTGAATGATCTTTAGCAAAAATTTACTTACGTATGATAGACGTGATATTGGTCAATAATTTCCACATTTGGTTTGATCACATTTCTTGAGAGTAGGAGTAAGTGTGGATCTCGTCCAGGCAGTTGGCCAGGTAGCTTTTGTCCAAATTTCTTGGCATACATGAGGGAGCATTTCCAACAGTGTATCCACTCGCTGAAATATGTCAGCTTATGTTCCATCAATTCCTGGAGCCTTGTTTTGCCCCAATGCCTTCAGTGCAGTTTTACTTCTTCCTCCAGTACTGTTGGTTCCTGATCGCATGGTATCTCCAGGAATGGTTGAGCATCAACCAATTCTTTTTGATACGACTTTGTATTCCTTCCATCTTCCTTTGAAGTTTCCAGGGCTGTTTAATGTTAGCACTGTAGAAGCCTTCACTATCGCAATTCAAGGCTTAAAATTTTTTTCACTTGTTTCAGCTTGAGAAATGTAGAGTATGTTTCTTCCCTTTTGGTTTTATATCTCCAGCTGTTTGCAGATATCATTATAATACTTCAGTTTGCCTTTGAAATCATCAGTTCTTTTACTTCATCATTTCTTCCTTTTGCTTCAGCTACTCAGTGTTCAAGAGCAAGTTTCAGAGTGCCTACTGATATATGATTTGACCTTTTCTTTCTTTACTGTCTCTTTAGTGACCTCTGACTTTCTTCATGTATGACGTCTTTGATGTCATTCCACAACTCATCTGGTCTTCAGTCTTTACTGTCCAAAGTGTCAATTCTGTTCTTGAGATGTCCTCTAAACTCCAGTGGGATATACTAAAGGTCATACTTTGGCTCTCAAGAACTTGTTATAATTTTCTTCAGTTTCAATTTGAATTTGCATGTGAGTAGTTGATGGTCTGTCTGACAATCAGCTCCTGGCTTTGTTTTGAATGATGACATTGAGCTTTTCCATCATCTCTTTCCACCAATATAGTTGATTTGATTCTTGGGTATTTCATCTGGTGAGGTCTATTTGTATAGTTACTGTCTATGGTGGGGCAAAAGGGTATCTGCAATGAAGAAGTCACTGGTCTTGAAAAATTCTATCACATATGCTCTGGCATTGTTTCTATCACCAAGGCCATATTTTCCAACTATGACTCTTCTTCTTTTCTTCTAGTTTTTACATTCCAATCACCAGTTATTATCAGTGCATCCTGATTGTGTGTTTGATCAGTTTTGGACTGCTAGAGCTCATCAAAATCTTTAATGTCTTCATCTTTGGCCTTAGCGATTGGTGTGTAGATTTGAATAATAGTTGCATTAATAGGCCTTCCTTGTGGGCATAAAGATGTTATTCTATCACTGATGGAATTGTACTTCAGGGCAAATCTTGAAGTGTTCTTTCTGACAATGAATGTGACACCATTCCTCTTCAAGTTTTCATCCCCAGGATAGAGTACCATATGATTGTCAGACTCATAATGGCCAGTACCAGCCCACAGCAGTTCATTAATGTCTAGGATATCAATGTTTAAGTGTTCCATTTCATTTTTGACCATTTCCAGTTTTCCTTTATTCATACTTCATACATTCCATGTTCTATTTATTAATGAATATTTACTGTAGTTTCCTCTTATTTTTAATCATGACACATCAGCAAATGAAGGTCCCAAAAGCCTGACTCTATCCACACCATTAAGGCTGACCTTACTTTGAGAGGCAGCTCTTCCCCATTCATTTTTTGAGTGCCTTCTAACCTGCGGGGCTCATCTTCCAGCACTGTATCAGACAGTGTTCCACTGCTATTCAGAAGATTTTCACTGGCAAATTCTTTTCAGAAGTAGACTGCTGGGTTCTTCCTAATCTATCTTAGTCTGGAAGCTCAGCTGAAACCTGTCTATCATGGGTGGTCCTGCTGGTATGTGAATACTGGTGTCATAGTTTCCAGCATCACAGCAACAGGCAAGCCTTGACAGTATAACAAACTGACAGACAAGTGGGGATGGTTGAAATGAGCCAGTATCAACTTGACAGCAACTGGTAGTCTTTTATGAGGGATATTGAAAATTACGGTCTTCTGAGCACCTACTACCAGCACTTCTATGTCAGTTTGTCATACTGTGATAGCTTGAGTGTTGTTGTGATGCTGGAAGTTTAAAAGATTTGACACATTGAGCACTAATAATCAAAAATCAGATAAGTTATGGGAGAATGTCATGCGTGAAGAATGCAAATGGTCATTAAAAGAAGCAAAAAAGAAAAGATGAAAATGGATGACAGAAGAGAATCTGAGCTTGCTCTTGAATGCAAAGCAACTAAAATAAACACAAGAAATGATGAAGTAGAAGCTGAACCGAAGATTTCAAAGGAGAGCTCAAATAGACATAGTAAAGTATTAGAATGAAATGTGCAAAGACCTGGAGATAGAAAACCAACAGTGTAAAGCTCACTCAGCATTTTTCAGACTGAAAGAGTCAAAGAAAAACTTCAAACCTCAAGTGGGGAAAAAACTGAGTGATGCAGGAAGCATGGAAAGAATACAAAGAGTTACTGTACCAAAAAGAATTGACTGAAGTTCAACTATTTCAGCAGGTAGCATATGATCAAGAGCCAATGAATACTGAAGGAAGAAGTGCAAACCACACTGAGGGCACTGGCAAAAAACAAAGCTTCAGGAACTGATGGAATATCAGTTGAGATGCTTCAGCACATAGTGTCATGGATTGAGTTGTATCCCCCCCAAAAATGTGTGTAGTAATTTGGCTGGGCCATGATTCCCAACACTGTGTGGTTGCTCTCCATTTTGCAGTTTTCCTATGCTGTAAATTCTAATCTCTGCCTGTGTTTAATAGACTGGATTATAAGGGGATTGGACTGTAAAATCCTTCCTAAGATCACCTCCCTGCTCTACTGTAAAGGGAGTTTCCCTGGAGTGCGGCTTGCACAACCTTTTACCCTTTTGTCCTATGAGAGATAAAAGGAAAGGGAAGAAAGCAGAGGGTTGGGAACCTCTTGCCAGCAAGAAAGCAGCACTGAAAGGAGAGCACATCATTCATATCTGAGATCTCTGCACCAAGATGCTCCCTAAGAAAGACTGATGAAACACAGTACCTTCCTCCAGAGCTGACAAAGAGGGAAAGTTTTCCCCTGGAGCGGACACTCTGAATTCAGACTTGTAGCCTACTGGACTGTGTAAGAATGGACTTTTCTTTGCTAAAGCCATCCACTGATGATATTTCTGTTAGAGAAGAACCAGACAACTAAGACAGATGTAATGCTAGAAGCGCTCACTCATGTAAGCCAAAAGATTTAGAAAATAACTACCTGACAAACTGACTGAAAGAAATCGACATTTGTGCCCATTCTAAAGAAAGGTGATCCAACCAAATGAGGAAATTATCAAACAATGACATTAACATCAAAAGCAAATAAAATTTTGCTGAAGGTAATTCAAACACAAAGTACATCAGCAAACAGCAGTACATTGACAGGGAAGTGCCCAAAATTCAAGCAGGATTACTAAGATGTGGAATGAGGGGTATCATGGCTGACATCAGATGGATGTTCACTGAAAGTAGAGAATACCAGAAAAAAGGCTTATCTGTATTTTATAGACTATGCAAATACATTGGACTGTGTGAATCAGGGATAATATTTCAAAAACTAGGAATTCCAGACAATTAATTGTGCTCATGAAGAATCTGTACATGAACCAAGAGACAGTTGTTCCAATATAACAAGAGGACATTGTGTGGTTCAAAACCAAAAAAGATGTGTGTCTGGGTTCTACTGTATCACCACAGCAATGTGATGAATGGCTTTTGTGTGGCCCTTCTTGCCATGGACTTGTAACTGCCACCCAAGTGAGTGGGTGGGACCGTGCAGATAGGGTGACCGTGGCTCACCAAAGCGGACTGGCAGAGCTTCATCTCACTTACTTTGGATGTGTTACCAGGAGGAACCATTCCCTGGAGAAGGACATTATTCCTGATGAAGTAGAGGGTTGGTGAGAAAAAATAGGAACCTCAGCAAGACGGACGGATGGACACAGTGTCTCCTTTGGACTGAAGCATTCACAATGACTGTGAGAATGGTGCAGAACCTGGCAGTGTTTTAGGCTGTGGTACGTAGGACACTCATGAGTTGGAAATGACTCAATAGCATCTAACAACAATGAGCACCCAGCAAGGCTTTTGGATGATGTAATGGTTTGCTCTCGGCTATTAAGCAAAAGGTTAGGGTTCAAATCTACCTGACCACATGGAAAAGAAAGCCTGGCAATCTGCAGCTGTGGGATTGTAGTTACTGAAACCCCAGTGGAGGACACTTCTATTCTGCAGCACATGGGTCTTCATGAGTTAGGATCGGCTTGATGGCAACAAGTTTCGTTTGGTTGTTGTTTCCTTGTTTGTTTGCAGTACCTACTATGTGCCAGAGATATGGTTCCATTGTGTCATCTTGAACATCCTTCAAAACGAGGAGCACTGTCCCCACTTTACTGATGAAGAAACTGAGGCTCAGAGAGGAAAGCAATGGCCCCCAAGCCACCCAGTAGAGTCAGGACCCCAAATCAAATCAGTGAGTGGCTCCAATCCCCAAGGCTCACGTGCATGACGCCTGTGCTGTCGTTGAAGATCTTCATGTAGGGCTTCAGGATTTCAAAGTGGAAGGCTGGTGTCAGCAGGCGGCGATGGTGGCTCCACTTGTCACCACTACTCAGCAGGAGCCCATCCCCTAGTAGTGGCAGCCATGGGCAATGGGCAAGAGCAACACCTTCCTCTGGGCCCCAGGGTTGTCCCCAGCCCCCTTCACCCACAGCTACTCACCCAGCCAGGGCTTCAAGAAGCTGTAGGAAAACATGTCCTTGGACGCGACAGTGGCTGACATGAGAGATGGACCATGAGGGCCATGGAGAGGGGGAAGGGAGGGGCTTTGGGTCAGGGCGTGGGCTCCCATCCAGGTGCCTGCCTTTCCTCCAGACAAGGCCAGGATAAGAGCAATGGGTACAAGGGCTGAGGAGGCAGGGAAGAGGGGAAGGCAGGGGGAGACCAGACCAGGCTACAGCAACAGGAATTGAGCAGTCAAAACCTACAGAGATACAGCTCAATGCACTAGACATACCCTGTTATGGACTGATGCCCAAAACCCCTGTCATGCTTAGTTCTACCCACCAGGTAAAGCTGCTACTCCTTCCCCAAGGTCCACCAAGACACCATAAGCCAACCTAGGGTCTGGAGGATCTTCCCCAACAAACCATGACCACTCCTGAAATCACCTTCCAGCTTGGAGTCCCTCCCCAGCAGAGGCAGCTGGGACAAACAAGAGTACACAGACTAAGAGGGAACAAATTCACTGTGCTTCCCTGAGCCTCAGTTTCTCGACCAGGAAATCCCACCTCCCAAGGATGCTGGTAGATGGACATCTATGGTTTCTTCCTGTTAAGAGTTCCTGCTCTTCCTTCTGGCATCCTCATATTCCTTTGGAGAACACTCCTTCCCCACTGTCAGTACAAATAGACGGAAGGTGGCCACCTCACCTCACCCTGCCCCAGACTTATGCATGTGACCCTAAACCTCAACAAGCAGATTATGGTGATTGGCTGAGGAATTGGTCGTGTGACCCAAGTCAACCAATGGGAAAATGAATCCTGGAACTTTTGCTGGGATTGTGAGAATGAGCTCACTTTTCTGTGGCAGTTGACCTTCTGGGACTCTTTCGGTAGGAGAGAAAAGTCATCACAGCAAAGAGATGGGGACAGATTCATGACGCCATTGCTGATGACCAGAATCCAATCTGGAGGCAAACCCCCTGGACTTTTCAAATCAGTAGGCTCTCTTTTTATACTTAGAACACCTGGAATTGAGTTTCCCACATTCACAACTGAAAGAGACTTCAGCCACCAAAGAACTATGGACCTGCCCAGAGTCACCCAGCCGGTTAGTGGTGAAGTCACGTCTGTAACAGATACTGTTCATTCTCCTAGTCAGCCTGGCCTGTCCAAAGGTGAGAAGGGGAAAGAGCGGGGACAGGGCAGAGGCTGGGGTCACAGGACTCCTGGGGGAGGTACCTGAAGCCTGAAGCAGGGGAGCAATAAACCTAGGATGGACGAGCCTCAGGACAGGGTAGAAGGGTCCAACCCACCAGAGGTGGATGTCTTGGAAGAAGTGGCCCAGATCCTCCAGTTTTCGCAAGCCCTCCTCGTTGCTCTGGACCTGAGACAGCAAGGCTGATGCCAGACCCGCTGGGGGACGCAGTTGCTCTCATTCCCACCTCCACCCCCTGCCCATTTCTGCTTGGATCATTGGTTTCTGCCTCTCCCCACCTTGGTGGGTCAGCCTCACTCTGTGGGTATGTAGCGCTGCTCTCAGTCTCTGCCTGTCCACGTGCACCTGCCTGGCTCCTCATTCTCATAACTTCTCTCTCTTATCTCTCTCTTGCCTATTTCTATCTCTGAGTGTGCTTCTTTGACTCCCTCTGTCTTTGTTTCTGCTGTCTTCAGCTCCATCTCTAGTTTTAAGTGGGTTTGTTCTACTCTGACTCTATTTCTGCCTCCTCTGTTCTCTGTCTGTCTGTCTCTCCTCTATTTCTGAGTGCTTCCTTCATTCCCTGTTCCCTGTCTCTATCTCCCTCATTCTCTCCATCTCTCTCCTCTGTCTTTTGCCTTCTCTCTCTGCCCGTCTCCCTATGTTTCCATTTCTCCCACTAGCACATCTCCTTCTCTGTCTCTCCCTCCCTCCCATGCCTTACATTTCACACTCCCCATTTCAAAGGAATTCACAGACAATCTCATCCATCCAGTTTCCTTCTTTTCCTCTAATGTCCACACAGAGCTCCTGCCACTGTCTCCTGCCAGGAACCTCTCCAGCTTTGCAGAAAATAACTTTTTTGACCCACCATACCCTCCAGAAACAGCAGTGCTTCCCCCACCCATTTGCTCCAATATTTCCTTTCTGCACTATGAGCTGAAATGATTAGCAAAGAAAAGATCATCATTGAGGCAAAGGTAAACACAACTCCTTTTGCCAACCTGGCTGCACCAACCCAGCCCAGGCCAGGACCTCATCCCAGCATCGCAGTGCCCCATTGCTGGCATGTCCCAGGCTAGAATTCCCAGGAGGAAGTATATCCCAGCCCAGTGACACATTGCTCCATACCTGCACTTCTCCAGCTGGAGAAGAACAAGAGGGTCCGAGAAAGATTTGAGAATGAAGTGGAGGAAAATGGGTAGAAGACACTTGGAAGGGGAGGGGACAGGCCGAAGAAGAGCAAGATGGGAGAGACTGAAGGATCGAGGGGCACTGACTTAGTCTGGATTCTTTAGAAGCAGAGTCTGAGTTGGGAGTGCCTGGGCTCATAGTTGATTGAAGGAGGGCTCTCAGAAGGAACTGGAGGAAACTGAAGGAAGCCAGACAGATTGCAGGAAGAAAAAGTCAAATAGATAGGGCTCAGCTGGAATCTAGCCTCAGCCTCAGCCCACAGGGAGCTCTTGTGCATGAAGAGCATCCCAAGTTACACCTCTCTGAGGCAAGAGAAGGTCCCTGGGTGGAGAAAATGGTTTGCATTCAACCACTCACCTGAAGATTGGCAGTTGGAACTCACCCAATAGCATTGCAGATGAAAGACCTAACTGTCTGCTTCCAAAAAGATTATAGTCAGGGAAAAAAAAAAAAAAAAAACCTGTGGAGGAGTTCTACTCTGAAGTGCATGGAGTCTCCCAAAACATAATCAACTCAAGGCAACTGATTTGAAGGGACTTAATTCCTAGCTTCCCCAGGGAGCTCAAATGGCCTGTACTCAACTACTAACATAAAGGCTGAGGGTTTGAACCTACCCAGTGATGGCCTTAGGTCCTACAGCGGATGCACCAAAGCTCAACCAGGAGGCAGCACAGCAGCCTCATTCCCAGGCATGACACCCACCACCACATGCTCTGAGTGGTCCCTATGATGTTGACCACTGACTGGATGGTGTCAGTGTGGCAGAGGATGATGAAGGGAAAGATAGGGCCTGATCACAATCTAAAGTCCTGGGAGTAGGTTGCCACCAGCTGAGTCAGGTCCACCAGGCCCTGCTTCACAGGGGTGATCTGCAAACAAGGTGGGTGGTCACCTTAGAAAGGAGCCACAAGAGTGCCCGTCAGGCCCAAAGCATACAGGCATCCCCATTTAGAAAGGTCAGGGGAGAAGAAACTAAGACTAGAGACAGAAGGGCCACAAGGAGGGAGGGGGAGACCAAAAGGATGCATCTGGAAGCTGCAGAAATGAGGCTCCAGGAAGGATGGGGCTGCCAGCTGGGTGTGGGATGAGATGAGGGAGGTCCAGGTCATCTGTGAGTCATCATAGCCTAGTAGGGCTGGAATCAGACTAGGGCAGTGGACAAGCGACTGGGGAAACTGAGACAATGAGAGTAGACAATGCTGTCTATGTAAAGACAGCAGAGCAAGAGAACAAGAAGGCTGGATGAGAAGAGGTGCACTGGAGGTAGGCCAGTAGATTTATATGTCACCTATCTGTCCTTCTTGGTGACCTCCTCTAGCATCATTCTGGAGAGAATATCAGAAGTTGGGCTTATCCAGGGTAAAGGTTTTCCAAATGGGCACATAGGACAGCCCAAAAGGCAAGTGATGAACTAAGGGTGTTTAAGCCAGATGTATGCAAGGAAACAGGGTTGAGAAGGAACTGTTGGAATGGGGTGGAGAGAGGCCTAGAATCCCCGAGAGGTTTAAGATGGGTGGAATTGAACAGGAAAGACAGTCGGAAAGGAACTGTGATAAGGGGATGCGAGGCTGGAATCAATGGCACTGGAGATGGTACACTTACAGGTGATGTGGTTGTGGTCATAGGGAGCCAATGCAGCTTGGATGGAGGGACCTGATGATAAGGTCAGGTTGGTGACTATTCTCAGAAAGTTTGATCATTAAGGCACAGGCCAGAGTTATCCCTTCCCAAAAAAAGAGAAAGGGAAGTGGCCAATAATCGGCGCTGGGGCTCACTGGCACATTCCGGGGCTGGAGGGCAGAATAAGAGGAAAAGGTGCTCCAGAAAGGGTAAGGCTAGGGAGACTGCCTGCACCTCTCCTTTAGCCCATCTGTGCCCCTCTGGTGGAAGAAGAGGGAGGACACAGGCCTGAGGCCAGAGAAGGTGGGCCAGGTAGGAAGAGACCATAGACAATGCCCCTGATGAAGCCACCTGGTCAGGGTGTGACTGTGGGATAGTCAGGAGGCCCAGCTCTGTCCTCCTTGCCCTGAGAGAGACAGATAGACTAATGGGGGCAACCCAAGCAGGAAATTGATCCAAAGCAAGCCTGACAGGAAAGGGGAAAACTGAGAAAAAGAGATTAGGCATGCAGGAGGGGAAACAGAGAGAAGAAGAGCAGACCTAGGGGATGAGGGAGGAAAGGGGCTTGCCTTGAGGTCCCCACTGCTCTGCAATCTTAGATCTTACCCAGCCCCCGACCCCAGCCCCTGACCCCAGCCCCTTGAACTCTATCCCTGTTGCATCACTAAGTCCTTCCTTGGTCCTGACAATTCAGATTTATCCTATCACCCCACTCACCAGGCCCAGGTGACCCCAAAACCAGTTCCTCTTGGGGGGCTGCGGGAAACATTGGAGGCGGCGGCAGGTGTCATAAAAGGTGTAGGTCCATGCCAGGAAGCGGGCCAGGAGCCAGGAGGCACCAGCCAGCAGCAGGAGCAGCCACAAGGAGGCTGCCCCAGACCAGAGCCCCAGCCATGACAGGCTGAGCTGTGACATCCTGCAGCCAAGGAGAAGGGGGCTAATGGTGAACTCAGAGGGTGAGGAGTGAAGGGCACAGAGTAGAGGAAGAGGCCAAGGGTGGGGAGTCCAGGGACAGGGATGGGGGAAGATGGGTGAACATGGGGTCAGAGAGGAAGAAGGCCTAGGGGAAAACATAGGGAGACAGAGGTGGAGCAAGAGGAGGCTGAAGTCCAGGAAGTCCCAGCTGCAGCCAGAAGCCAGCGGCAGGGTGCCAGGATCTCCAGTTACCCAGAAACCACCCATCCCCCAGGCCAGCTCACTTCCTGGAGCCTCCCCAGCCATGAATAGGGGCCCATCTCACCCTGGTCCAGGACTCTTTTAGCCCTGCCACCTGCGTCAGGGCACTTTCTGCCAGAGTGGCTTGTCTCCTTACAAACTCCTGTCCTCTGTCTTCTGAGATTTCTTTGACCCTGGCCCAACCCTGGCCCGGGGGAGGGTGGAGAAAGTTCTCTGGGGCCAGCCAATCCCTGTAGACCTGGCTGCCTCCTCCCAGCCAGCAGTAGGCCAAAAATGTGTGAGCTGTCAGGAAGAGCAGCTAGCACAGGGCCGTACATGTGAGATCCAGTGCCTCAAGATCCAGAACTCCCTTCTCGAACCGGGGCAAAGGTTCATCTGGGTCCCAAGTTTACAGCCACCCCAGCCCTTCCAGGCCCAGAGAGTGGCAGATTAATGCTTGAACTTGATGATTCTGGGACCAGAGATCAAGGCCAAGGTAAGTCATTTCTCCAAAACATCTTTCAGGCCCTTCTCCATGCATGGGCTGTGGAGACTGTGCATCTATTTCTCAGAACAGGAATCGGAGGCTGGAAGATAGAAAGATGCTGGCCCAGGCCACTCAACCTGGCAAGAATCGTATCCTGCACCCGTCAGACAAAGAAGCGGCAGAAACAAAGAATCCAGACTTATGGATGATTGCAAGGATCAGACTCTGGGGAAAAGAGCCCGGGTGGCACAGGACACCTGAAGGCTGTGCAGGGGAAGAAAGCAAGGAGGGATAATAAGATCAGCCAAGAGGGATCATGCATGGACAAGGTACTGGGCGAAGTGCAGAGTGGGGCTCCTGGAATCCCCATTCTGCCTATCCTTGCTCTAATTGTATGCTCATTCTCTGGGCCTCAGTCTTCCATGTAGGAAATGAGGGATCAGATGGGGACTTCACAGGGCTGGGGGGTGGGGAGCAGATAGTATCCAGATGCAGAATTGTACTGTGAGTGAAGTCAATCCGCCTGAGGTCTCCCCATGGTCAGACTCTAAAAAGAGGCTTGAATTTTAAAATGGGGTACCTCAATGGGAGAATTGGAGCCAGTCTTCCTCCTTTAACAGAATGTTAGGGAGACCTCCAAACTTCCCGCATCCCAGATTCCCTTCCACCTCTACCCGCTCCAGCTTCAGGTGGCTGGTCCTGGAGTCCTCAGTTAGTTGGAGTTTACCACCCTGGCTCACCTCCTTCTCTGTTGAGGTGTATCCACCTGTCAGCAAGTGCATCCAGGGAAGAGCCAGGGATGAGGTCAGGGTTTCTTAAACCAGGGCAATAGGTGAAAGACAGCAGGAGTGTATTGACTGGTCTAGGGAGAAGTGGGAGCAAAGACAAGGAAACAGAGGTTCAAAGAGATCCAGAGGCTCAGAGAGGTCCAGTGAATTAATTAAATGTGACAGTGACGGTGACTATTATGTACTATGAGCACATAGTAGGTGCTTATTAAATATCTGAAGAAGAAGGGGACTTTGTAGTCATGAGCTCTCAGAACTTGATACTCAAAATGCAGTCTTCAAACCAGCAGAATCAGCATTACCAACAACCTGTGTTACACATGCAAAATTCATGGCTAAACCTCAGACCCACAAAGCTGGATTTAAGATGGCTGCAAATTCTTTGTCACTGTCCTCATCAAAAGGTCTCTGGGTGACACAAACAGTTTGTGCTCATGCGATAACTGACAGTTTGGCAGTTCAAATCCACTCAAAGCACTGTGGAAGAAACACCTGCCAATGTGCTTCCATAAAAGATTACAGCCAAGAAAATCCTATGGAGCCACAAAACTATATGTGAAGAAATTATTGAATTTATGCATGCCCTGCTGTGTGTATTCTCAATGAAATAAAATTTTAAAAAAGGAATGGAGCACTGATACATGCTGCCATGTAAATGAACCTCAAAAACACCACGGTGAGTGACAGAAGCCAGGCACAAAAGGCCACATGTTGCATAATTCTACTTACAAAAAATGTGCGGGATCAACAATGGAAGTTTTGATACATAACTTAGACTTCAAAAGCTGACAAACAAAGCTTGATCAACAGAAGGGAAAATAGAAAAATAGGAACTACTAAGAATCAAACACTTTTGCTCATCCAAAGACTTTATCAAAAGAAGTAGAAGACCACCTACGGACTGGGAAAAAATATTTGGCAATTATATGTCAGATTGGTGTCTGATCTCCATAATCTACAAGGTACTGCAAACTATCAACAAGAAAAAGGTAAAGAACCCAGTTAAGCACTGGGCAAAGGAGATGGCCAGGCACTCCACTAAATAGGACATCCAAGCAGCCAAAAGACACGTGAGGAAATGTTCACGATCATTAGTTACTGAAGAAATCCAAATCAAAACTACAATGAGATACCATCTCACCACGGCAAGGTTGGCCATGATCCAAAAAACACAAAACAACAAATGCTGGAGAGGCTGTGGAGAGACTAGAACTCTCCTACACTACTGGTAGAATTGCAAATTGGCACAACCTCTTTGGAAAGCAATCTAGTGCTTCCTTAAAAAGCTGGAAATTGACATACCATTTGACCCAGTAATCCCATTGTTTGGAATATATCCTACAGAATCAAGGGCAGTCACATCTACAGAGACACACACATGAATATTTATTGTAGCAGAGTCCACAATTGCAAAAAGATAGAATCAACCCAAACTATGGTACATATTCTCAATGGGACACTATGCAATCATAAAGAACAACAATGATTTTAAGAAGCATCTCGTAACCTGGTTTCAGCTGGAAGATACTATGTTGAGTGAAATCAGTCAGTGGCACAAAGACAAATATTGTATGAGATCCCTACTATAAGGACTTAAAAACAGACTTGTACAGAAGAAAAGACTCTTTGATGACCGCAACGAAAGGGAGGGAGGGAGAAAGAGAGTTAGTTGTAGATTAGATAGTTGATAGAATTTTGGTTGTGTGAAAGCAGTGACAGTACACATTAGGAAGAAGATCAACTTAACTGGACTTCAACGTAAACTGAAAACTCTTCTAAATTTAACCCAATATTTCAAGGATAGTGGCAGAGGAGGGAGTCTAAGGACCATTCTCTGCGGGGACATTGAGGCCAACTGGCATAACTAGCTTACTGCTAAAAGAGTCTTCTGCACTCCATATTGGTGAGTGGCATCTGGGGTCTTAAAAGCTAGCAAGCTGCCTTCTGAGTACACCAAACTATCCCAGCTCAGTCAGATCAGATGACCACCAAGGGCAACAAAGACGTGAGGGAAAAAGAGCCCAGAAGACAGAAGGACCCACGTGTATGGGAGATACATATCCACATGCAACCAGAAGAACCAGATGGTGCCCGACCAACACCAGTGACAGCCACGATGGAGCACACAATGCCATGTCCCAGTGGCAACATGAGAAAAAGAGGGGTACACCTCAAGAACTCCACTAAAAGGCCACAATTAATGGTCCAAAGGCCTAGGAGTTCCACTGGGATCATGGCCCCTAGACCAGTTGCTGCCCCTGATCATAAATCATTACTGAGGTCAACTCTTTGGACAGGAATAGATTGGACTCAGGGACACAAAGTGACCATATAGTGTGTCCACTTCATGGTTCTATGCATTTACAGGATGCTGCCCTACTGGCCTCTTACTAGAAGACAGAGGAGAGAGGAGAGAGGAGGCGACAAGAGATTGTTACGAAGATATGACATGTATAGACAGAAACGAAGAGTGTGCTGTCACCGGGCAAGGAGAACAGAAGAAGCAACAGATAGGCAGGCAGGCTAATTTAACTTGGATTGTATAATTTCACTCAGTCGCAATTTAAAAAAAAAAAAGTCCAGAATATGCAAACTCATTGAGATTGAAAGTAGATGAGTAGTTGCCAGAGGTTTACAAGAAGAGCATGGGGAGTGACTACTATCAAGTGTATGGTTTCTTTTTGGAAATGTGGAGTTATGCAACTTAAAATGGTGAATTTTATGTTATATGAATTTTACCTCAATTTTTTAAAAATTGCAAAACTAAAAACTGTATGAAATTGTTCTAGTCTGTAACACACAGTGTCTCCAGGAGTCAGAATCAACTCGATGGTAATAGTTTCTTTTCTTTGTTTGTTTTTGTCTCCATCAGGAGATGTATTTCCCCTCCCCTTGAACCTCGGCTGGCCTGTGACTGTTTAACCAATAGGATTTGGTGGACGTGGTGCCGCATCATCTATGGGCCTTGAAGAGAGTCGACAGATTCCACTTCATCCCCCTTAGAACATTTGTTCTTGAGACACTCCCCCTCGCAACCCAGCAGCCATGGTAGAAGGCAGCGCAAGTCACACACAGAGGTTTCACGGAGTGCTCTGATCAACAGCCCCTGCTGCTCTCCCAGCCAGGGAGGGAGCTATTACGGATGTTCCAGCCCAGTGGAGCCTCCGGATGACCGCAGCCCAGACAAGATCACACAGTGTGGAAGAACCATCTTGAAAAAGCCCAATTCGTACACAGAATCATCAAAGATAATGAAATGGTCATTGTTTCAAGTCATCAAATTTTTTTAATTTGTCTTTGTAAAAATACGCACAACAAAAAGTGTACCATTTCAACAATTTCTACGTGCACAATTCAGTGACACTGATTACATTCTTCAAGCTGTGTGACTGTTGTCACTATCATTTTCCAAACCATTCCACTACCTTCAACCCAAACTCAGTGCCCCATAAGCTTTGCACCTAACCTTTCCAGTTGCTTTTCTCAACTTGATCCCCCAGGAAATTCTTTTAAAAAGCTGCATCTAGGGTCACCATGAGTCGGATCTGACTCGACGCTACTTGGCTGGCATAGGATGTTGTCCCACTGGCCTTTCACTGGAGAGGAGTGGAGAAGGTAGAGAGGAGGGGACAGGAGATTGTTAGGAGGATATGACAAGTATAGAACAGAAAGGAGGAGTGTACTGTCACCACACAAGGAGAACAGAAGGAGCTGCAGATAGGCAGGCATGCAAATTTAAATTGGGTTATACACTTTCAATCACAATTAAAAAAATAAATAAATAATTTTTAAAAGTCCTATGTTCATGGCAGATAAACGTCACTAAATTAAGCTGAACTATTGTTTGGTTCAAAGAAGACTTTGGGGTACAGTTTTAGTTTAAGGTTTAAAGATTGGCTCAGGGCAGTATAGTTCTAAGGTTCATCCAGCCTCTGGAGTAATTTCTTACACAGCAATCACTGAGCGGCCCAGGGATTCAGAATCAGTGTTTTCACCAGATTCCCGGGAATCGTGTATACCTTAGAGTGAGCAGTGCAGCTCTAAAAGACCTGAGACCAGGCTCAGCTGACAGTGGGGTGCCTCAGGGCATTTATAAGTGCAGCTGGGCTGGCCAGCCCACAGAAATCAGAGCCAGGCTTGTTGACTCACAGAGCAAGAGAGCTGAGCACCTTCTGGCAGGGGCTCACCAGCAGAGTGGGTTGCCTCCAGACACTTGGTGGCAGAGTTAAAAGAGTTTTCTAACGCTTGCCTGAGGAGAGTAAAAGTGAGGCCAAGGGCTGAGGTCCAAGGGCCAAGGGCACAGAGAGGAGGCCTTTCTTGTGAAATTGGAGAAAAATCTGTCCTCTGGAGGCCAAGCTCAAGGGCTCAGGCCTAAGCAGGAGCTGTAAGCAGAGGCCTGCCTGTGAGCATGGCCAGAAGAAGAAAGCTGTTCTGATCAAAGAACTGTATTCCAAATTCTAACCTGTTACTTCCCTGTTTAATCCCCTAATCGTGAGTATGGTCAGTGAGCTCTGTGCGATGACCACAATGAATTATTGAACCCAGCAGAGAAGTGGAGAGTGCATGGGAGTGATAGCTGGTGTCAGAGTTGGTAAAAAGGTTAGAAAGAGGACATATGTCTGACCTCCATTGCACAGGGGTCATCCCTGAGTTGATGCTGATGATGGCAGTTCTTTCTCCTCCCTCTTGTGAAGTCAGATTAGGAGATCTGACTCCACACGCCATTTTTACAAGAACATATCAAACATTCTCCAAAGAAGACACATAAATGGCCAGCAAGCACATGACAAGATGGTCAACATCCTTAGTCATTAAAAAACAAAACAAAACCCATTTCTGTAGAATCGTTCCAACTCATGGCCATATCACATGTTACAGCATAGAGCTGAGCTCTGCAGGTTTCTCTTGACTGTAATCTTGATGAAAGCAGATCATCAGGCTTTTAGGTTAATACCCTTTGAGTTAATAGTCACAAGCAAACTATTTTCACCACCTAGGGACCTTCATTTGTCATTATGAAAATACAGATCAAAACAACAATAAGATATTACTTCATCCTCACTAGGATGGCTGTCAGCAAAAAACCAGAACATAGCAAATGTTGGTGAGGATAAAGAGAAACTAAAACCCTCATGCATTGCTGGTGGGAATGTAAACTGTCTTAGCTGATGCAGAAGACAGTTTGGCAGTTCCTAAAAAAGTTCAACATAGAATTATAATCAGGCCCAGTAATTCCACACCAAAGTACACACCCAGAAGAATTGAAAGCAGGGACTCAGATGCTTGCACACCAAAGTTCATAGCAGCATGACTGACAATAGCCAAAAGGTAGAAACAACCCGAGTGTCCATCAGCACATGAGTGGATAAACCGAACACAACCCATATTGACAATGGAACATGACTTCACTATAAGGAAAAATAAAGTTCTGAGTCACGCTACAAAACAAATAAACCCTGAAAGCATGGTGGTCAGTGAAATAATCAGACACAAAAGGACAAATATTATGTGATCCCACTTTTGTAAAATATCCACAATAAGCAATGCATTGAGACCGAAATTTTGTTAGTGATTCCCAGGAGCTAAGGAGTCCCTAGGTGGTATAAATAGCTAGTGAGCTTGCCTGATAACTAGAAAGCTGGGGGTTGTGTCTACCAAAAGATGCCTCCGAAAAAAGGTCTGGCAATCCACTACCAATCAGCCTTGAAACACTGTGGGGTACAGTTCTGCTCTAACACAGGATCATTATGAGTCAGAAATGTCTCCACAGCAACTGGTTTACCAAGGGGAAATGGGACATTGTTGCTTACACAGCACTGAATTTCTGCTGAGAGAGACAAAACCTTTGGAAATGGATAGTGGTGATGGTTGCCCACTATGTGAATGTACTTGATGCTGCTGCACTGTGCACTTAAAAATGCTTATAACAGCAAAACTTCTGTTATGCATTTTTTGCAACAATAATTTTTTAAAGGAGAAAGAAAGAAGAACCTAACAGACAGTTGTTGCTGGCACGACAGCCTCAGGAAGGAGGTGCCCTTGAGGAGGACCCAAGAGAAGGGGCAGGGGGCTGAGCATGTTGTTGAAGGACCCATGAAGGCGTCCTGTGGTGGCACAGTGAGGTGTGTCCTACTCTGCTGCCCTCGCATTGGGACCACCATCAGCTTCTTGGAGAACCAGTTGAGGTGATAAAATGCAGCCAACATTCAATCCAGTTGCAGATATCAAAGATTCCTTCATTGCAATCAAGAACTCAAATCCCAGCACGTCACGGCAGTGGCAGGGTGCCTGAGATGGGGCTCCAACTTCCTAAATCAGATGGCAGAAGGAGAGAAGGGAGTGTGGGAGGCAGGGACTTTCCTGTCTGAGGCTGAGGAGGCTGGAACTTCCCCCATGGGTATCTCATCCACCAAAGAACAACTGAGCGGTCACCCCATCACACATACTTGATTTCTGGAATGTTCCCCCAGGAGTACTGGGAGGAAGTGGCACACACATGGGAAACTGAAGCTAACTCTTTTCCAGAGGCTGCGCCACCCCTTCCACACACTCACACACATACACGGAGTGAGGAAGGGGGCATGTGTGTCCAACCAACTATGGTTACAGCTCTGTGAGTGACTAGCTTCAGGCATGGTTCGGCACGCTTCTGAACCTCAGTCTTCTCCTCTGTAAAATGGGTGGTAAAGTGCCGCAGAGGGTTCAGTCAGACACAGGCATAGAATTCAGGAAAAACAGTCTGTTTCTGGGTTACGCATGATGAATTCCCTCTCTGTATAAAACTTAGGAGTGTACATATACATCCATTAGCACATGCTTGTATATGCATTAGAAAAAGATCTGGAAGAATCCATGTGGCACGGTTGGAATTTGGGAAGGCAGAATTGGCACAAAAGCCCTTTCACTCTCTACATGTCTTCATAGCTTTGTTTTCAGTATAGTCTTTGTCATTAAAATGCAATTTTGAACCTGTGCACTAGTGTTCACTGTAGTGTTTCCCGTAAAAACCAAAAGGTGGTGTAATGGGTATGTCCTCCCAAAAATGTGTTTATCGGTTTGGCTGGTCCATGATTCCCAGTACCGTATGATTGCCCACCGTTTTACCTTTTGATGAGATTTTCCTATGTGTTGTAAATTCTACCACTGTGATTTAATAAGATGGCTTAGCAGCAGTTATATTGATGAGGTCTACAAGATTGGATATCTCTTTTAAGACACAAAAGAGAGAAGCAAGCAGAGAGTTAGGGACCTCATACCACCAAGAAAGCAGTGCCAGGAGCAGAGCACATCCTTTTGTACTCAGATTCCTGGGCTGAGATGGTCCCAGACCAAGAGAAGACTGATGACAAGGACCTTCCTCCAGAGCCGACAGAAAGTCTTCTCCTGGAGCTGATACCTTGAATTTGAATTTGTAGCCTATGAGGCTGTGAGAGAATAAATTCCTCTTTGTTAAAGATAGCCACTTTTAATATTTCTGTTGCAGCAGCACTAGATGACTACGAGTTCTGACAGTTAAATTTACAGGCTCACCCCAGAAAAAGTGCTACACACCTCATTGCTGAATATCTCTATGGTCACCTTCAAAGTACTCCCCTTGGGAAACTATGCACCGATGCCAGCACCTAGTGTGCCCTTCAAAGCAGTTTTGGAACTCTTTCTGGAATGGCCATCAGAGCTGTCATCATATTACCCTTGACATCCTGAAGGTCCTCAAAATGTCTTCCTTTCAATATTTCCTTTATCTTCAGGTAAGGAACACGGTCATCAGGGGGCAGATCAGGTGAACAGGAAGGGTGTTCAAAAGTGATTGCAATAGTATATTGACAAGGAACTGATTGACAAGGAACTGTCAGAAATTCAAGCTGGATTCAGAAGAGGATGTGGAACTAGGGATATCACTGCTGATGTCAGATGGATCTTGGTTGAAAGCAGAGAATACCAGAAAGATGTTTATCTGTGTTTCGTTGACTATGCAAAGGCATTAGACTGTGTGGATCATAACAAATTGTGACTAACATTGTATAAAATGGGAATTCCAGAACACTTAATTGTGCTCTTAAGGAATCTGTATACAGATCAAGAGGCAGTCGTGCAAACAGAACAAGTGGACACTGTGTGGTTTAAAATCAGGAAAGGTATGCATCAGGGTAGTATCCTTTCACCACAGCTTTTTAATCTGTACGCCAAGCAAATAATCCAAGAAACTGGATTATATGAAAAAGAACAAGGCACCAGGTATGGAGAATGACTCATTAATAACCTGCATTATGCAGACAACACCACTTTACTTGCTAGAAGTGGAGAAGATTTGAAACACTTACTGATGGAGATCAAAGACCACAGCCTTCAGTATAGATTGTACCTCAACATCAAGAAAACAAAAATCCTCACAACCGGAACAGTTACTTGTTTGCTAGCTGAAAGCTCCCTCACAGACAACTACACAGTTAGGTTCATGAACTTGCCACCATGCCACCATGCACAACAGCCACTCCAGAAAGAGTTCCAAAATTGCTATGACGGGTGAACTAGGTGCTGGCATCAGTGCAGAGCTTCCCAGGGGGAGTACCACAAAGGCGACCATGGTGATACTCAGCAGTGAGGTACGCAGCACTTAGAACAATCAAGTCCATGGCCTTAACTGTCGGATCCTGTAAGACAGGTAGAAACTACTGAAATGTCCATTAACAGGTGAATGGATAAACAAATGTGATCTATACAGACAATGAAGTGTCACCCAGCGCACAAGAGAAATGAAGCCCTCATGCACGCCACAACGTGAATAAACCTTGAAAACATCATGCTGAGTGAAAGAAGTCAGTTCCAAAGGGACAAAGACTGTATGATCTCAGTTATGTGAAACAGGCAAGTGTGTAGAAACTAAAATTTATGAATGGTGACCAGGAGTGGGAGGAACAGATTAATGAGGACTGTTTGCTTAGGGGCACTAAGTTTCTGCTACAGGTGGAAGAGTGGTTTGGAAAAGGACAAGAATGCTTGCACAACTTGAAGAATGTAATCAGTGTTACTCTGTTGTACATGTAGAAAATGTAAAATTGGTGTATATTTTATGTATATTATCACTGCAGTAGAAAAATGCAATTTTAAGAGGAAAAGGAATTTGGCACAGTAGGGGCACAGACAGATGAGGAAGTATTCGTTTGTGTCTCCATGAATTCACTCCTCCAGGAATCTACCATTGGTCTCTGGGACAAGCACTCAGGCTGCCCTACAGCTGAACTGCTACCTGTCTGTCCTTCAGCTGTCAAGAAGAAGCAAGCAGATGGATTCTGGGAAACTCAGTTCGGGTCGGGGTTTAACCGGTCACCAGCCGTGTGACCTCACTTGCCCTCTCTGAGCCTCCCAGTCACCCCCAGCAAAATGAAGAGGTGAATTTATACCCCCAGGGAGTTCATCCCTCCACTATAAATGTTGCTTGAGCACCTACTCTGTGCCAGGCATGGTGCTGGACCAGAGATGAAGGATGCACAAGACAGACAAGGTCCTGCCTCACTCCTGGTATTTGTGTGGTGGGTGTTCACAGCCCTTGGTTAAGAGTCAGCCTCCATTTACCACATGTGGGCCCCTTCTTCTCCGGAGTCCCCAGGGAACACCCAAAAGTCAGGAGGGTGTGACTTGGCAGCTGCTTGATGGATGGGAAACTCGTGGGGAGGTTCCAGCCACCTCAGGCTCAGATAGGAAAGTCCCTGCCTCCCACACAGGCTCCCTTCTCTCTTTCTGCTGGCTGATCCAAGTGGGAGGAAGACAGCAGGAAACAAGACCAAGTTAGATGGTGGCAGGAAGTCCCCAGGCCGTGCGAATGGTTAAGTGTTTGACTTTGAGCTGAAAAAATGGAACCCACCCAGAGTCCTTGCAATCCTCTTCTGAAAAATCAGCCATTGAAAACTCTATGCTGCAGAGTCCTCCTCTGACGCATGTAGGGTCTCCATGAGTCAGAATCAACTGAACGGCAAGTAACAGCAGCAGTGGCACTGGTGATAAAAGAAATTATAGGGTGAAACATGTTAGGTGGTGACCAAGAAGGCTGTTCTGGGCAGAGCTCATCAGAAAAGGCTTCCAGAAGGAGATAGCACTTGAGCATAAATTGGAATGATACGGAGGAGTATAAGGACCCCTTGCTGGAAGCCACATCAGTGTGTAAGCGCCAAGCACGGCCCACGTGTCTGGGCTTGATTCTGTCCTTAGCGTGCTAAGATCATCAGGAAGGTGGAGCAGCTGCAGCAGGAATGAGGAGGGAACAGACAGCGACCGGCCGGGATCCTCGAGATGGTGACACCTGGCGCAACACTCAGGCTGAAGTGGGTCAGTGAAAAACAGGGAGACCCTCAACAGGGTGGACTGACAGTGTGGTTCCAACAGTGTGGTCCCAACAGTGGGCAGAAGAATAATGATTGTGAAGACAGCACAGGACGGGTAGCGTTTTGTTCTGCATGCATGAGTATATATAAAAACCAAAAAACTCACCGCCAGCGGGTCACGTCTGACTCATAGCGACCCTAGGGGTCCGAGTAAAACTGCCCCACAGAGTTTCCAAGGAACGCTTCGTGAATTTGAACTGCCGACCTTTTCGTTAGCAGATACTATGCCACCAGGCTTTCCACGAGTATATACATTTATATTTATGTACACATACACATATATGTAGGCAGAGCCCTGGTGAAATAGTGGCTAAGAGCTCAGCTGCTAACCAAAAAGAAGACAGTTGAGTCCACCACCTGCCCCTTGGAAACCCTTTGGGGCCATTCTGTTCTATCCTATAGGGTACCTATGAGTTGGAATCTACTCAATGGCCATAGGTGTGGATGGTTGTTGTTGTTTCATTATTACATTGAAGATGGTTCAGTGTATCTGGAAGGATTTCTTTGATGTTTTTATGAGTAGTCAGGTACACAATATACTAAGACAAACATCACACTGACATTAGAAACATCTCACCTCAGTGTTCCGATTCAGATACAAATTCTGCTTAAAGGGAAGTTGTTCATAATCTGGGGACTGCCTGTACACACACATATACAAATAGATACAATGTATTTTACAGGTACATCAATTTCAGATGCATTAATTCTATATATGCCCTGTGTAACTTATGTATGTCTTTATATATATAAGGAAACCCTGCTAGCACAGCGGTGAGGTGCTGTGTATGCTAACCAAAAGGTCAGCAGTTCGAATTCACCAGGCACTCCTTGGAAACTCTATGGTGCAGTTCTACTCTGTTTATAGGGTCACTACGTGTCAGAATCAACTTGATGGCACTGGGTGTTTTTGTTTTTGTTTTTTTACATAGACGTAAAGAGCAAAAGTCCAACCAGTTGCTATTGAATCTACTCTAATTCATGTTGATCCCACATGTGTCAGAGTAGAACTATGGTCCAGAGGCTTTCAGTGGCTAATTTCTCTGAAGTAGACTGCCAGGCCTCTCTTCCAAGGTGCCTCTGGATGGACTCCAAATTCCAATCTTTTGATTAGCAACGGATCACATCAACTGTTTACACCAACCAGGACCTCCATACACATACATACATATATACATACATACATACATATATGTACATGTATACACATATATACCTACATACGTTGTTGTTCCAAAACCAAAAAACCAAACCCACTGCCACCAAGTCAGGTCTGACTCATAGCAATCCTGTAGGTCACGTTGTTGTTGCCAAGCCAAGCACCGTCGAGTCAGATCCGACTCATGGCGACCCTAGGGGCCAGGGTAGAATTGACCCCCAGTATGTTGTTGTCAGGTGCCATCCAATCATTTCTGACTCCCAGGTACTCTATGACCAATAGAATGAAATGCTTCCCAGACCCGCGGCATCTTCGCTATTGTGCTGTGTTTGAGCCCATTGTTGCAGCTGCTATGTCAGTCTATGTCACTGAGGGTCTTCCTGTTTTTTTGGTCTGTTCTACCAAGCATGATGTCCTTCCCCAGAAACTGGTCTTCCTGATAAGGTGTCCAAAGTATATGAGTAGTCTTGCCACCTTTGCTCCTAAGGAGCATTTAGACTGTACTTCTTCCAAGACAGATTTGTTCATTCTTTTGGCAGTTTGTGGCATGTACAACACTCTTCACCAACACCATAATTCAAAAGCATCAGTTCTTTAGTCTTTCTGATTCATTGTCCAGCTTTCACATCATATGAGGCTGAAAATATTGTGTCTTGAGTCAGGCACACTTTAGGCCTCAGAGTGACGTCTTTGCTTTTTAACACTTTAAAGCAGTCTTTTGCAGCAGATTTGCCCCATGCAATAACACATCTTTTGATTTCTTGACCGCTGCTTCCATGGGCATTGATTGCGGATCCAAGTAAAATAAAATATTTGACCATCTCAATATTTTCGGATTCAACTCGACGGCACTTGGCTTGGCTTGGATCAATATTTTCTCCTTTTGTCATTGCTTATTGGTACACTTGTGAGGATTTTTGTTTTCTTTATGTTGTGGTGTCATCCGTACAGAAGGCTGTGGACTCTGACCTGCATCAGCATATACTTTGACTACTCTTCATTTTCAACAGTTATGGTTGTATCATCTACACGCCATCTGTTAATGAGTCTTCCTCTAATCCTAATGTTATATTCTTCTTCAGGTGGTTCAGCTTCTCAGATCATTTGTTAAACTTACAGGCTGAACAGGTATGGTGAGAAGATACAATTCCAATGCCTATCTTCTCTAAAACAAGCAGTAACCCCTTGTTCTGTTTAAATGACTGCTTCTTGGTCTGCATACTGGTACCACATTAGCACAATTAAGTGTTCTTAATTCTAGAATTCCCATTCTTTGAAATGCTATCCATAATTTGCTATGACCCACACAGTCAAATGCCTTTGCATAGTCAATAAAATACATGTAAATACAATAAAATAAAAATCCATCTGACATCAGCAATGATACTCCTCATTCCACATCCTCTTCTAAATTCAACTTGAATTTCTGGCAGTTGCCTGTTGATGTGTGCTGTACCCACTTTTGAATGACCTTCAGCAAAATTTTACTTGTGTATGATATTAACGATGTTGCTTGATAATTTCCATATTCCATCAGATCACCTTTCTTTAGAATGGATACAGACATGGGTCTCTGATAGTCGGCTGGTCAGATAGCAGTCTTCCAAATTTCTTGTCATAGACAAGTAAGCACTTCCAGTACTGCATCCCCTTGTTAAAACATCTCAGTCTGCATTCCGTCCACTCCTGGAGCCTTGTTTTTCACCAATGCCTTCGATGAAGCTTCGACTTTTCCCTTAAGTAGCATTGATTCTTGATCAAACAAGGACTGCCAATTAAGTTTGCAAACTCATCCTAGAAAAAACACTGTGTGTCTCATTGGTGAATATCACTATGGTCACCTTCCAAATACTCCTCTTAGAAAGCTGTGCACCAACACCAGTACCTAGTCTGCCCTTCAGAACAATTTGGAACTCTTTTCGTGGAATGGTGATCACAGCTGTCATCATATTACCCTTAATGTCTGGAATGTCATCAGAATGTCTTCCTTTCAATATTTCCTTTATCTTCAGGTAAAGAAAAAAGTCATTGGGGGCCAGATCAGGTGAGTAGGGAGGCTGTTCCAATACATTTATTTGTTTACTGGCTAAATACTGCCTCACAGACAACTAAACAACTAAGTCTGAAAACTTGCCATGGTGCCACCACGCTACCGTGCACAATGGACATTTCAGAAAGAGTTCCAAAATTGCTTTGAAGGGTGGACTAGGCAGTGGCATCTGTGCATAGCTTCCCAAGGGGAGAACTTCAAAGGTGAACACAGTGATGCTCAGCAATGAGGTATGTAGCGCTTACAACACAATTAAATTTCTGGACTTAATTGTCAGTCCCTCTATACTACTTTCTGAGAGAGGATAATGTGTAAAGTGCTTACAACAGCCCCGTCTGTCACTGAGCAGTGCAAGTGTGTTTGCCATTATTGTTGTTATTTTACAGCAGGACAAGGACACCAGACAGGAACCCTAGGTCCCTCCGGCACACACTTCACACTCCTTACAAACTCTAAACATCCTTCAGTAGCGACCTGGCTCTGTCACTTGATAGCTGTGTCAGCTTTGGGAACTCACTCGCCCTCACTGAGCCTCACATTTGTCCTCAATAAAAAGGTAATAAAATAGGCCTGTGGGGATTGGAGGAGGGAGCTGTGGGTGCGTTCCCTGTGCAAGACTCAAATGCAAGCACGTTATTTGGAGGTGACCCTAGGACACAGATTGTTGTGAGTCAGAACCAAATAGACTGCAACAGCTTTTTTATTTGTTTGTGTTCTAGGGCAAGAACTCAACCATAGGTGTTTCTTTGGGAAGGGATTGCAGGAGTGCTATCAAGGCAGTCAGGGAGGGAGACGAGGAAGGAAGGAGTGGGTACCAAAACCAAAACCACTGTGGTTTTTTATTTTTTAAAAATAAAACTAAACCCATTGCTGTGAAGTTGATTCCAACTCATAACAACCTTGTAGAACAGAGTAGAACTGCACTCATAGAGTTTCCAAGGAGTGTCCGATGGCTTTCAACTGCCTATCGTTTTTTGGTTAGCAGCCATGGAAGCCACCAGGGTTTCTTAGCAACCCTATAGGACTGTCCTGTTAGGGAAGTTCCCACCATGGACAACTGAAACTCAGTCCCACTGGAGACTTCAGGACAGCAGCAGAGAGCAGGCACCCGAGAGCCATCACCACCAGAGGGTGAGGGAGCTAGAGTGCAGAGCCACCAATAGCCTCCAGTCCATGACCAGAGCTGCTTCCAGCAGCATTGTGTCTTTGGCCGTTCTACTGTTGCAACAGCAAGGGAGGAAATGGAGGGGGTCCCACAGTGTCTGCAGAGATAAATACAAGCACAGTCTGGTGCTGTACTGATAAAGTGGCTCAGAGAGGAGTAGGGGTTCCACCCTTAATACACACACACACACTCAAATGCACACACATGCATGCACATACACTCAAATTTGCACACACAATCATACATTCACAAACTCACACACAGTCACACACTGAGACACATGCACACATACCTAAACACACTTACGACACTTGCATCAACAGACCCACACACACTCACATACACATGCAACACTTATTTGCACACACACACTCACATATGCACATATTCCTATACACGAAATCCTATACATGCACAGACACACACTGTCTCACACACACACACGCACGCACATGCACACACACGCACACAGTGAGACCAGACGCTTTAAAGCTTGTCTCAGAACTCTCCAGCAGAGGACACCGACAGTAGTTTAGGAAGGGTTCTCACCATGGCTGGGATAGCCTAGCATTCTAGCATTACACACGCAGGTGCAGCGGGGGCCTGGAGACTTAGCACCCACCCACTCCACCCACCTTGTCTCCCTCCTTTCTCCTTCCACCGTCACAGCCTTTTGTAGAAGAATCTCAATATGCGGTACAGGCATGATGATCTGGTAAAACCCGTATAAAAGGGAACCAAGGTTCAGAGAGCAACAGTCACGTGCTCAAGACAACTGATAAGACGAGACAGAGCCGCGATTCAAACCCAGATACATAGCATCATAAGGCCAAGTTAGTTTTGTGGTAAAGTTGCACCAAGGGAACCCGGAGGGTGTTTGGAGAATGCTTTGGATGTGCTTTGGGGAGAGGCGACAGCAGCACGAGCCAGGTAAGTCCTGCAGGGACAGGGACCAATTGTCATCTCCAGCTACTCAGTTCCCAAAGAATCCTACCGACGATCCCAGAACACGCCACGTGGGGGCACCCCAGGACAGATGCTGCTGCTGTCTCTAGCTGCCTGGGCTGCCCAGGCCTTAGCGCCTGACCTAGACAACACACCCCATTCCCTGCTGAAAACGCATCCACCCAAAGGGAGACTAGAGACACAAACGAGGACCAGAAGCCCGGGGGACAGAGCAGAGAAGTTCTATGGGTCCCACTTATTCGCCAGTATAATCATATCCTGGTGAAGTCACTTCATGCATGGGCTTGTTGTCTCTTCTTACTCAGTGGGCTAGCAGTGATACCCGTCTCGGAAGATCGGTGTGAGGACGAAATGAGACTATTCGGGAAGGGCACACAGGGGGCACTCAATGCACTCTGAATTTGGTTATATTAACTTTAGAGAGCCTTTAGCTAAGTCCTTAAATCCCTCCTCCGTAGCTCCCTGGGAATCCCATTCAGTCTCGGGGCTTTAAACACCATCTAAATACTGCCAGTTCGTTATACGTTGGAAACTTGCATGTTGCTGTGATGTTGGAGGCTGTGCCATCGGTACTTCAAACACTAGCAGGGTCAGCTATGGTAGACAGATTTCAGCAGAACTTCCAGATGCCAAGATAGCCTAGGAAGAAAGGCCTGGCGATCTACCTTCAAAAATCAGCCAGTGAAAACCCTATGGATTATAACAGAATATTGCCCTATACAGCCGGAAAGATGGACCTCCAAGGTAGAAGATTCCCAAAATACACAGTGACCACAGTGATGGACGCAAGCATACCAACAACCATGCCGATGCGTGACTGAGCGAAGCTTCATTCTGCTGAGCACCGGGTCGCCATGAGTCAAAACTGACTAGCTAGTGGCTGAGCACAACAAACACTGCACCTACATGCACATTCCCGACTCGGAATTCCAGGCCTGTCCAGCTCTCACCTCTCCCCCCAAGAAAGCAACTAACTCCATTCAGTACTCGCCACCCCAGCTCACAGCAGCCCATCCTTGCAGGTGCTCAGACTCATACCTGAAATCCCCTCCCTTCTCCCAGACCCCATATGCTACCCATCAGCAAGCCTGCTTAGCCAGGACCAGGAGCCGCTTAACTACTACACGTGTAGTCTGTAGACAAGAATAGATGATTGCGTGAACCATCCCAAAATGCCTGAGTTTATACCCCCAGCTTCTCCCTCCTGCTTCTCTGTGACTCAGAGCCCCTCGGAGAAGGAGTAAGCGTCTGGACCAGGTAGACATACCTCTTGCTGTGTTCTACAGACCTCAGAACGCTCAGACGAGGGCCCTTGAACAAGGGAGGAAGGGGCTTGCAAGAACTGTATTTACAAAAGAACAACAGAAGCAAACACTCTGGGTTCTGGGAGGCTGACCATCCCCGGGAAGAAGATGGGGTCCAAGGTCTGGACTCAGACTTCTAGCTCCCAAGTTCTGCATGTCAGAGCAAGCCAGGCGTCCACAGGGGTGGGGCTTGAACCTGGAAGGCGGTCCTGGAGAGGCTCAAAGAGCTGGGCCTGGGACCCTGCACCGGCAGGGGTGTGACCCTAACTTCCAGCTTCTCAGAAAAGGACCTGAAGCCTCATGAACCTGCCAGTGAGATTGGGCCAAAGGGGCGAGGCCAAATCTGGTCCCTCAAAATCCGAGGAACTCAGGAGGTCGGACCAGGCCCTCAAGAGGCGAGTCTTGCCTTGCGGGGCATAGCCTGTATCATGAGTGCATGGCCCTCCTGAAAGTGGAGCCTGGTCCTCCAGAGGCCTAGCACAGGCTTCAAAAGGCGTGGTCTGAGCTCTCAGGAGACAGGGCCCTCAGTGGCCCCAATTTTGCCCTCAGGGCCGTGGCCTGCACCCTCAGGTTGCTCAGAGGCGGAGCCTCGTCTTCCGGGGGCGGGGCCTGGGACCTCTGGGCGGGGCCTGAGCCTCTCGGGGCGGAGCCTGTCCCCAGGACCCAGGGCCTCCGTCAGTCCCGTGGAGGCAGCGGCTCCACGTTGAGCCAGATGCCATTCTCCGTGCGCAGGATGAGCTCGGGCTTCCGCCGCACCTTGTGCGTTCGGTCCACACTCAGGCGGAAGCGCAGTACCGTCAGCGCTACCACCACGCGCATCTCAGCCATGGCGAAGCTCTGTCCGATGCAGTTTCTGGAAGAACCAAGAGCCAGGGCTCAGGCCGCATTTCCCAAACTATGAGGGCCTAGCATTCCCATTCTAGGCCAGGTGAGGGTGAAAACAGAATCTCCAAAACAGACCTGTTGCCACCCGCTCGACTGAGACTCAGAGACCCTACAAGACAGGACAGAACCGCCCCATAGGATTTCCAAAGCTGTAATCCTTAGGGAAGCCAACTGCCATATCCTTCTCCCACGGAGCAGCTGCTGGCTAGCAGCCAAGAGCTTAACCACCTCAGCACCCAAACCAAACTTGTTGCCATCCAGTTAATTCTAACTCAAAGTGACTCTATAGAACAGAGTAGAATTGCTCCATAAAGTTTCAGAGGAGCTGCTGTGGATTCGAACTGCTGACCTTTTCATTAGCAGCCAAGTTCTTAACCACTGCACAACCAGGGGTCCTTAGACAGAATTCCAAAAAAGCTAAATATGTTGCCCTAGAGTACAGTGCATTCCAAATCATAGCAACCCTATAGGACAGAGTAGAACCGCTCCACAGAGTTTCCAAGGAGCACCTGGTGGATTCAAACTGCCAACCTTTCTGGTTGACTAGCCTTAACCACTACTCCACCAGGGTTTCTCCCTAAATAAATGTGACTTGTGGGGTTCTGGGGTTTGAAACCTGTGCTGACTATTACAGAGCCTCTGGGAACAGGGAACTCCAGAACTCGAGATCTGGCACACAGTTGGAGCACGATACAGAGTGCTGCTATTGCAGTCTAGCTTGGGGGGCTTCAGTACATCAAGGGTGCACAGGAAGAGCCAGGGCCGCTGAATGGGACGTCGTCTCTGCACCTGGTGAGCCCATCTTTGACCCTGCCCTCGTCCCCACCCACATCTCTCCATCCCCTGCCTGAGGTTTCATCCCATGCCTGGCCGAGATGGGGAAAAGGAGAGGAGTTACCTGGGTCCTGCAGAGAAGGGTACATAAGCCAGCGGTGAGCGCTGCTGTGGGTTCTCCGGGTCAAAGCGGTAGGGATTGTACACCTGGAGACAGGTAGAGATGAGAGGTGGGGCTGGGGGCTGGGGGCTGGAGCAGCCATCCAGCCCGGCCTCCTCCCTCAGCCTCCTGGGCCAGCCCAGCAGGATGCAGAGAACCCTGAGGCTGAGGAGGAGGCGAGTGCCTATGTGGGTGAGCACATCCTCATTCCAGGATCAACTCCAAGCACCTCACCCAGCTACGTGCCAGAATACTGTGGCCTGTGTCCTCCTCTGTTCCACCCACTCACAACAATCTGGCGCCACCTGTCATTCTACGTAAGGATCTTTGCACTTGCTGTCTCCCGTCCCTGGGACACCCTTCCCTTCGCTCCTCACACTGCCCTTCCAGTCTCAGCTTAAACAGCTCTTATCTGTCAAGGCTTTTCCTAACCATCTGAGCTAAAGTGCCTCCCTCCACTTTTTATTTCCTTATTGCATTTAGCAGCACCCAAGAAGATCACATTTACTCATTTGCTGAATGTCTTCCCTGAACAACACTGTAGGTTCCGTGAGGACAACAAAGGTATCTGGCTGGCATGGTCATGTCTTCATACTCAAGATCTCAAGGTCTGGCACACAGTAGGTGCTCAATACATATATATTGACCTGATGAATTAACAATGAGTGGTGTAAGTGGGGGGCTCAAGCTCTGCACCAGCCCTGGCTTACTGGGGACAGGGGAGAAGAGGCCCTGCTGTGCCCTTGACCCACGAAGGAACCGAGGGCAGGGAAGGTTGGAGCTTACTCACCTTGCTGTCCGGCCACACTAAAGGGTTGTGGTGGGTCCCATAGATGCTGACCAAGCAGATGATTCCTGTGGTGAGAGGTGGGGTCAGTGGACTGAAGTGAGCTAGGGCCTTCCCATGGCCTATTTGCCGTCACTTTTTGTCTGTCCTTCCCTGAAAAATTTCTGCTACCTCATCTACTCCCCTGCTTGTCTCTACAAGGTCCTTGTCATCTTCTGCTTTCCTTCTAGCTGCTATGCTGACCTGCAAGGATCATCCTCACTGGCAAATCTGACATTGTTCCTGCTCAGCTCAAACACCTCCCATGGCTCCCTACTGCCCTCAGAATCAAGTTCAAGTGCCTCAACCTGGATTCAAAGCTTTTCACCAGCCCTGAGAATCCACTTTACAAGCATATTCTTTCACTTTCTGCCTCCAAGGCTCCTTCCCATGTTCCCTCCTCCAGGCAACCCATCTTACATTCCTCCCCATATATCCATGTTTGAGTATGTTCTAGTTCTTATTCCTCCCTTTAGCTTATCCTTGACCCATGTGACTCAGGATGCCTGTGTGTTGCTGTATCTCCCCAAGGCCGGATAAGGATAATACACAAGTCCTGTCAAGATGCCACACCACCCAGGACAGGATTCAGTTCCCAGCAAGACCCAGCAACTGAATGAAACCAACCTTCCCCACTTACTCCCTCACAGAGCCCAACCCCACAACCCCAATCCTTCCTTCCACCCAGACTCATCTACTTCTTTTCTCACACACACATACACACACACAAGGGGTCTCCTACCACCCCAGGGATACACAATGAGCTGCCTCATCTATGAGGCCAGAGCACCTTTGGGGATGGTGTGCCCATTTGGGAGCTTGACGTCCTCCGTGCAGCGGCGGGAGACGAGAGTGACAGGCGGGAACTGACGTAGACTCTCCTTGATGCACATAGTGATGAAGGGTAGCTGGGTCAGGTCATCCCTGGGGAGAAGGGAGCTGTGACTAAGGGCTAGGCCACGGTGACACTCCCACCTCAAACACACACAAACTCAGGAACAGCTGAGCCACGAACCTCAGCTTAAACACCTCCCATGGCTCCCTACTGCCCTCAAGATCAAGTTCAATGACTCAGCTTGGCATTAAAGGTCTGTCACAATTCACAGCCTAAGGTTTTGCTCCCTAACATGCTCAGATATCATCTGGACCCCACCTCCCATTAGTCACAGTTGCTCTTGCAAAACCCACTTACACTCAGTTTTATGATATGTCTTCTCCCCCAAAAGCATGCAAAATTCTAAACCTAGGTGGTACAAATGGTTAAATGCAACTAGCCACTTGTGCACCAATGGCTAAGTGACTACTAGCCAGAAGGCTGGTGGTGTGAACCCACTCAGCACCATGGAAGAAAAGCCTGGCTAACTGCTTCTGCAAAAGTGGTGGTTGTTTTTGTTAGGTGAGGTCAAGTTGGTCTCAACTCATAGCAACCCTAAGTACCACAGAACAAAACACGGCCCAGTCCTCTGCCATGCTTATGATTGTTATGCTTGAGCCTATTGTTGCAATCACTGTGTCAATTCATCTCATTGAAGGTCTTCCTCTTTTCTGCTGTCTGTCTACTTTACCAAGCACGATGTCCTTCTCCAGAAAGGACAACATGTCCAAAGTATGTAAGATGTAATCTCACCATCCTTGCTTCTAAGGAGCATTCTGGTTGTACTCCTTCCAAAACTGATTTGTTTGTTCTTTGGGCTGCCCACAGGATATTCAATATGTTTTTCCAACACCACAATTCAAAGACTTCACTTCTTCTTTTGTCTTCCTCATTCATTGTCCAGCTTTCCCATGCAAATGATGCAACTGAAAATACCATGACTTGGGTCAGATATACCTTAGTCCTCAAAGTGACGTTTTTGCTTTTCAACACCTTTAAACGGTCTTTTGCAGCAGATTTGCCCAATGTGATGCTTCTTTTGCTTTCTTGACTTTTGTTTCCATGACTGTTGGCTTTGGAGCCAAGTAAACTGAAATCCTTGACAACATCAATCTTTTCTACACTGAACATGATGTTGCTTGTTGGTACAGTCGTGAGGACTTTTGTTTTATTTATGTAGAGTTGTAACACACACTGAGGAGTGTGTTCTTTGACCTTTGACCTTCAAGTCCTCTTCACTTTCAGCAAGTAAGGCTGTGTCATCTGCATTACACAGGTTGTTGATGAGTCTTCCTCCAATCCTGATGTCCCACATATAATCCAGCTTCTCGGATTATTTGCTCAACATACAGATTGAATACATGTGGTGAAAGGATACAACCCTCACACACACCTCTCCTGACTTTAAACCACACAATATCCCCCTGTTCTGTCTGAACAACTGCATCTTGATCTATAATCGGACTTAGCTCAGATTCCTCATGAACACAGTCAAGTGCTCTGGAATACCCATTCTTCCCAATGTTAGCCATGATTTGTTAAGATCCACAGAGTCAAATGGCTTTGCATAGTCAACAGAACACAGGTAGATATTCTTCTGGTATTCTCTGCTTTCAGCCAAGACCCAGCTGACATCAGTAACGATATCCCTGGGTCCATCCTGTCTTCTGAATCTGGCCTGAATTTCTGGCAGTTCCCTGCTGATATACTGCTGCAGCCACTTTTGAATGATCTTCAGCATAGTTTTGCTTGCATATGGGTATCATTTGTTAATTTCTGTGTTTGGCTGGATCACCTTTTTTTTGGAATAAGTGTAAATACAGATCTTTTCCAGTCAATTGGCCAGGCAGCTGTCTGCCAAATTTCTTTGCACAAATGAGGGCACACATACAGGGCTGCATCCATTTGCTGAAACATCTCAATTGTTTGCTACCCTATCAATTCTTGGAGGCTTGTTTTCTGCCAGTGCCTTCAGTGCAACTTGAACTTCTTTTCTCAGTACCATTGGTTCCTGATCATATGCTACCTCCAGAAATGGTTGAAAGTCAACCACAACTCGACGCTTGGATTTTTTTTCTTCAGTTCCATAAAAATTACAACCCAGAAAACCCTATGGAGTAGTTTTACTCTGTAACGTATACGGTTGTCATGAGTCCTTTTCTAGCAATTGGTCCTTCCTGATGACGTGTCCAAAGTAAGTGAACCAAGGGCTTGTCATCTCACTTTTAAGGAGAACTGTGGTTGAATTTCTTCTAAGATTGATTTGTTTGTTCTTTTGGCATTTTAAGGTATGTTCACTATTCTTTGCCAACACCACAGTTTGAATGCATCCTTTCTTCTTCAGTCTTCCTTTTCATTACTTACTAATTATCTACTCATTGAATTATTTACTATTCTATTATTATTCTATGTCTGCTAAGTCTGTTATTATAATATTTACATAATAATTCTTTTTCCTGGAAATTCAGGGCACCAGATTGTATTAATCGTAACTCTTAGTTCGTCCTGATCCAGTCAAGATAACCCTGTGGAGCACAGTTCTGCTCTGTAACACACAGATTACTGGGAATCAACTCTATGGCAGTGAATTTGGTTTGGGGTTGTTTTTTAATGTCTGTTATTATCATCCTTGTTTTTAATTCAGAGAATTAGAAACTCGGGATACTGAAGTGACCTGTCCAAGGTCACAAGGCCAATATGTGGTAGAGCACATACTTCCCCTATTACCCCTTGATCCCAACTGACCACTCCAGCTCATCCAGCTCCCGGCCTTTCAGGACGTCCTGAATCTCCTCCCGGCACTTCTCCTGGTACTCCGGGTGCTTCGCCAAGTTGAACAACACCCACGAGAGCCCACTGGAAGTAGTGTCGTGACCTGAAGGAAGATGCAGTGTGGAATACAGGCTGCCCAGGGACAGCACAGGTGCTCTCTTCAGCCAATGGCATCCTTCCTCCCACATCCTCACCCTCGAACATGAAGGTGTCAGCCTCAGCGCGGATGTCCTCATCAGACAGTTCCTTCCCGTCTTCATCCTAGGATGAAGGATGATGGAATGAAGAATGAGACAGAGGATGCTCAGCCATCTCACCCTACCCTCTGCATCCCAAGTGCTCCTGCAGAGTCAGATACAGCCTTCTGTCTCTCTGAAGCAAAGCTTTGGGGGAAGATAGTCCAGGCAGGTGGAGGTATACAGCTTGTCCAGGCAAGGCAGGAAGAAGGAAGGAGGGTAAAAGGAGAGGATAAAGGAGGATTTCACATTTCTTGAACAACTCCTAAAACCAAGTGAAAGGCTTACTATCACCAGGTTGTAAAGGGGGAAACTGAGGCTCAGAGAGAGGAATCACAGGGCCAAGAACAAATATCTATTAAGTGGTAGAATAATCAGGATTGCAATCCATGACCGTCCAAATGGAGAACCAAGGTACTTCCACAGAAGTACCTTGTGGGTAATTCTGTCTCTGGGTGGTGCAAGCGGTTCATATACTCGGCTACTAACCAAAAGGATAGCAGTTAGAGTCCACCTAGAGGCAATGGGGAAGACAATTCCAGCAACTTACTTCAAAAAGTCAGCCACTGGAAACTCGACGGAGCACACCACGTGTGGATGCACTTGCACACATCATGCTGAGCAAAGTTAGCCAGTCACAAAAGGACAAACCCTGTGTGATCTCACTTACATGAAATAACCAAATATCTAGAACCCAGTGCTTATTAGCGGTAAGCAGGGTAGAAGAGAGGGGAAAAGGGAGGTTTTGCCTAGTGGGCATTGAGTCTCCATTAACGGTGGTGGAATGATTTGGAAAACGATAGCAAAAATGGTTGCATGGCTTGGAGAATGTAATCGGTGTCACCAAATTGCACCTGTAGACATTGTTAAGATGGTATATATTTTTTACATAGGTTTTCTGTCAACACACAGAAAAAGAAAAGAAAAGAAAACTCCATGGAGCACTGTTCTACTCTGATGCATATGGGATCACCATGAGTCAGAGTGAACACAAGGCAACCAGTGTACCAGTATCACCTTTCTTTGGGGTCTTGGATTTCATCTTGGTAAGTCTTATGTGTTCTGCACCCTACAGCTATGACAGTTTTAACACTGAACCTTGTATGCAGTTGGTGCTGAACTGATGGGGAGGTGCGCCTGGGCGGGGCTCTGCCCTTCAAGGTACATTCTCACCTTAGACAAGAGCAGCACATCGATGAAGTCCAAGGTCTTGCCCTGCCGGGCCTTCAGCCAGGCCTCAGCTCCCTGCTCGTGCAATGCCTGCCGCCGCTTCTGGATGACCTCGGTGGTGAAGGAGTGCACGGTGTCACAGGCCTGCCGGAAGCGCCGCCCATCCGCTGTGAGGTAGTAGATGAAATCGAGGTAGTGATGCAGGCGATACTGGCGCCGAACCACCAGGGCACTTAGCTCAATGATGGCTGAGATATAATCACTCATCTTCCTGCCAAGGAAAAAGAAGGGGTGTGAGTAATGGCTTATCCCCCAGCCCCAGCCAGCTAGACCCAAGACTTGGCATTAGGTGGATGACAAACAGAGACTCAGAAAAGGACAAGGACTTCCAGCACAGATGTAGCATCAAGAAAGCTAAATTGGTACAACCTGCTGGATAAGAGAAAGCCTGTAAGAACTGGAACCCAACAGGACTGTCTTGCTTTTCTGAGTCTCACGAGTTTTCCACCTTTAACAGGATGTAGTCTTACCACTTTTCTGTCATTCGCTGTTAGTGGAAAATATTTGAGCTTTTTCTCTAAGAAGTTTCCACCTTACACAAGTTCCATCTTTCACAGGTTTTGCTGCATTTGCAAACTATATATCCAACAAAAAAAAAAACCACTGCCACTGAGTCACGTCTGGCATATAGCGACCCTATAGGCCAGAGCAGAACTGCCCCCACAGAGTTTCCAAGGACAGTCTGACAGATTTGAATATATCCAACAAGGTACTAGAATATATAACAACTCTTATAACTTAATGATAAAAAGACAAACAGCACCATTAATAAATGGGCAAAAAAAATCTAAATAGACATTTCTCCAAAGAAGGTGTATGAAGGACCAATAAGCACACAAAAAAGTGCTTAACGTTGGTATGTAGAAAGTCACTGAGTAAGTACCATGTAGCAAAAAAATGAAAATCTAAACCACAATGAGATACCACTGCACACCCCTAGGATGGTTAGCATAAAAATGTTAGATAATAAAAATTTTGGCAAAGACTTACAGAAACTAGAACCCCCATGCACTGGTGGCAATGTAAAATGTGGCAGCTGCTTTGGAAGACAGTTGGCTATTCCTTAAAAGGTTAAACACATAACCAAAACCATTGCCGCTGGGTCGGTTCCGACTTATACCGACCCCACAGAACACAGTAGAACTGCCTCATAGTATTTCCAAGTAGAACTGCCTCACAGAGTTTCCTTTTGGTTAGCAGCTATAGCACTTAACAATTATGCCACCAGGATTTCCAAAGTTACCATATGATCCAACAATTCCATTCCTACATACCCAAGAGAAATTAAAGCATATGTCCACACAAAAACTTGTACACAAATGTTTGTAACAGCATTCTTCATAATAGTCAAAAGATGGAAACACTGAAATGCCCAACAGCAAATGAATGGACACATAAAATGTAATATACATGCATACAATAGAATATTACTCAGTCATCAAAAGGAATAGATTACTGCTACAGTACGGATGAACCTTAAAAATATGATGCTGAGTGAAAGAAGCCAGTCACAAAAGACCACAGACTATATGATTCTATTTAAATTAAATTTCCAGACTAGACAAATCCATAGACAGAAGGTAGATTTGTGGTTTCCTAGGAATGAGGGGAATGGGAATGATGGGAGGTGACTGCTAAAGGGTACCAATTTCTCTCAGGGATGATAAAAAAAATTAGATTATGGTTATGGTTACACATTTCTGTCAATACATTTTTAAAAAATTGAGTTGTTTTGTATGGTATGCGAATTATATCCCAACAAAACTGTTACTCAAAAAAAAATAAATTGCTGGAATGGGTTTGGAGGGATCTGTCCTTGGTACCAAAGCATGCTTGGCGCCTTCATGTATCACAGTTGTTTTCTTGTATATATCCTTATTCTTGGTTACTGTTTGTCTTTCCACCAAAATGTAAGTTCCAGCAAGTCAAGAACTTGTTTGTCTTGCTGATTCCTGTGGTCCCAGGACCTCACCTAGTGCTGGCACGTACTAGGCACTCAGTAAATAGTTAATGAATGCATAAATAAATGAATTAATTGCTGACTGAGAACATTTCTGCCTTACCCAGCTGAAGTATTCCCCTATAAGTTCTCAAGTAACAAAATCAGCTTCCTGTTATTAAGAATCCGCTGTGTGCTATAAACTTAGCATTCATTGCCTTCCTTGTTTCTTATATACCCTCTTAGACTGGACAGGCTACAGGGCTGGGAATTAGTCTACGCTTCCCACTACATGTCCATCATTTAGCACAGTACCTGGCACACAGTAGGTATACAATGAACATCTGATGAATGAATGAATCAGAACAATCGTTACTGTATTCATTCATTCAACATACAGAACATCTGCGTGGGCTGGAGCAGTGCTACATCGTTTTATACTTGAAGCAACTCTGAGAGTTAGGGATTATCACCCTCATTTGACAGACGAGGGCAACTGAAGCTCAGAGATGGGATGAGGGGACGCTTTTCCAAGACCAGATCCTTCCATTTACCAAGCACCTACTATGGGCCAAGCCATTCACATGTTATCTCATTTAACTTGTCCATATCTATAGGCAAAGAATGATGGTGCCCATTTTTTTGGATAAGGAAACTGAGGCTCAGAGAGTGACCACATTTTCTGAAAGCCACACCCTCACTTAATATATACCAAGTACATGTTGCCTATTTTAACTCTCCTGTGATCTCTATGGGGAAAGAATAGTAACAACTGATTTTTAGATAAGGAAACTGAGGCATAGAGTGGTGATGTCACCCTGTAAGTGGAAGAGCTGGAATACCAGTAGCCCAGAGTTGCCTAACACCTGCGAGTTTTCTGTACCCGCCCACCTCCTGGCCCCAGGGCAGCTGGTTCCGTCATCCCAAAGGAAGCACACTCACTCCTGGCAGTTGCTGTTGTAGCTGAAGACGCATTTCTGAAGGCTGTCCAGGGTCATGAGGCTGACGTGCTCAAACATGTCGAAGGAGACCACAGAGCCCTCCACCAGGCGCCGCCATTTGGCCTGGAAGAGAGACACACCGTGCGGAACAGACATGAAGATCCTGGACCTTGAGCCCAGCTGGTGATGACACAACTGCAGTCCTGTGATAAGCTGCTTTATAGATAAAGGACAAGAGGCTCCCTGGTATCACATGGCTTGCCCTGGAGTGGGAGCCTGGTCTTGTCTCACTCCTGGGCCACCCTCTACCCATGAGACCTGGGACTCACATGCATGATGTCTGTGCACTGGTTGAAGATCTTCATGTAGGGCTTCAGGATGTCAAAGTGGAAGGCGGGTGTCAGCAGGCGGCGGTGGCGGCTCCACTTGTCACCTTTACTGAGCAGCAGTCCATCTCCTGGACCCCGAAGACTGAGGTCAGGGGCCTCCTCTCTGGCCTCAGAAGCCCTCCCAGGAACTCCATGCCCTGTCTGCTCTTCTCTGAAGCCCCAGCCCACCCAGTCCTCACTCACCCAGCCATGGTTTCAGGAAGCCATAGAAAAGTTCGTCCTTGGGGGCAATGGCCGCTGTAGAGAGAGAGAAGGCAGTGATGACTCCAATCGGGGTTCTGACCCTTGTCCTCTGTATATAACCTCCTCTGGCCTCCTTTCTGGGCCATTACCTTCTACCACACCCCTCCAGTACATACTTGCCCCTGAAAGATCCTTCTACCACGCTTATCTGATCACACACCTCCCCTTCCTTGGACACCTCCCAAGGCTCCTCATCTCACTTGCAAAAAAAAAAAAAGTTCAAGCCTAGCTTAGTATGAAAGGTCCTGTCCCACCTAGCCTCTGTCTGCCTCCCCACTTAATCCTTCAACACACACCAGAGAACCCTACTCTCATTACAGGCTGCCTCTTACCTCCCAAACCTTTACCCAGGCTGTGATCTGGACCCAGAATGGCCTTCCTCATCTGAGTCTTCCCTTAACCCACCTTTCTCTTTTCTACCGGCTCAAGCCTCTGCGTCCCCCATCTGCATCGCACCTCTTATGACCCAGCCTCCAGCTTCCCCCTCTCCAGGCTGCCAGTCACCCAGCATGGAGGTACTGTACCTGACTCTCAGGTCTGACCATGTCCCTCTCGGCTCATACACACTGCACAGCTCCCCATTATCCTCAAGTACCAGCTTCTTAGCTTGTCTATCAAGTCCGAGATGATGGATCCCTGTCCAGACTTCTCTGAAAACACGTCTATCCTTAGCTCACTCACTCATGACATTCTAATGTTATGAAGCTTTTATCAGCTCATTGAAAAAGCCAGGTTGTCTCTCTGCCCTGACTTTTTCCATCAGCGGCTCTCTCTGCCTCAAATGCTCTTCTCTCCTTCTTCTGGTCTTGGTTTGAGTGTTGCCACCTCTCCCAGCTATCAATCCAGAAAAAAAATCCATCCAGTTACAAGCTCCTCAAGGGTAGGGACCACATTGATGACTTCTATGTTAGTGCTAAATAGATTTTTATCAAATGAATGAATCGATTGATCAAAGGACAGACAAAAGACTGAATAAATGGGTGATGGCTGAACGGATGGTTGCAGAGATGGAAAGATAGATGGACAGAAGGATGGATGGATGGATGGATGGATGGATGGATGGATGGATGGATGGATGGATGGATGGATGGATGGATGGATGGATGGATGGATGGATGGATGGATGGATGGATGGATGGATGGATGGATGGATGGATGGATGGATGGATGGATGGATGGATGGATGGATGGATGGATGGATGGATGGATGGATGGATGGATGGATGGATGGATGGATGGATGGATGGATGGATGGATGGATGGATGGATGGATGGATGGATGGATGGATGGATGGATGGATGGATGGATGGATGGATGGATGGATGGATGGATGGATGGATGGATGGATGGATGGATGCAGGGATGGATGCAGGGATGGATGCAGGGATGGATGCAGGGATGGATGCAGGGATGGATGCAGGGATGGATGCAGGGATGGATGCAGGGATGGATGCAGGGATGGATGCAGAGATAGATGGATTAAGAGATGGATGGATGAGTGGCTAGAAGGATGGATGGATGGATGGGTGGGTGGATGGGTGGATGAGTGATTGGATGGATGGATGGATGGGTGGATGGGTGGGGGGCGGGGGGCTGGGGGTGGATGGGTGGATGGATGGATGGATGGATGGATGGATGGATGGAGGGAGGGAGGGATGGAGGGAGGGAGGGAGGGAGGGAGGGAGGGAGGGAGGGAGGGAGGGACAGATAGATGAATGAATTCCCCTTCTATGCACTGAACAGATCTAGGACAGAGTGAGCAGGGTCCCAGAGAGGAAATACCTGAAACTCAAGTGATGTTGCTTTTCCCTAAGATATTACTCAGCCACCTACACACACTCCCAGAAATTAGTTAAGTGTGCTCAGTCATCTGGACACTCCTTGTCCCATTCGACATACCTCTTCTGCCACCCTTTTAGACCCAACCCCTGCTGGACTCCCATATTACTCATTTCCAGGCCCTGCCCTTGAGGAACTCCCAGGAGGCGGGGTGGGATAGGGGACTACAGCCACCCCACACAATTATGCTAAGAGAGGAATAAAGAAAGGGCCTCTGGAAGTGAGGGCAGGCTTCCTGAAGAGGCAGCCCTGGAGAGAACAGTGGGTGTATATCACTCCTTTCCTCCCTGGTCCTTGGACTCTACTTCAGGCTGCTCAAAGCTCTTTTTGAGATATAGAGGGGGCCAATGGCTGCTCTGTTCAAACACCTCTCATGGCTCACTAACACACTGGGGATTTAAAAAAAAAAAAAACTGCCATTGATTCCAACTTATGGTGACACCACGTGTTACACAGAAGAACTGCTCTATGGGGGTTTCTTGGCTGTAGGATTGCACAGTGGTTAAGAGTTACAGCTGCTGGACAAACATGTGGCAGTTCTAGTCTACCACGCTGCTCTTTGGAAACGCTATGGAGCAGTTCTACTCTGTCTTATAAGGTCGCTATTAGTCAGAAACAACTCAACAGCAATGAGTTTGGGTTTTCTTTTTTTTTTTAATCTTCATGGAAGCATATCACCAGGCCTGTTTTCCGTGGCACTGCTGTGCAAGTTTGAACCACCAACTTTTAACCTAGTAGTCAAGTGCAAACCATTGGGACCACATAGGGACCTTCCAGCCAACCAAACAAAAGTTCCACCCTGCATGTGGAAATTCTCACCTGGCAAACTCCTATGCATCCTTCAAGGCTCATTTTGACTCAGGCCTCCCCACCTAAACCTTGGCTCTCCCATTTCCTGGTCTCTCCTCCACTTCAACCCTGACCACTCAATGAAGGAGTCTGTGTCCAGGTTGCCTGCCCCAACAATGTCCCCTTCAGTAAAAACAGGACAGTCACACCTTCCTTGAGGGAGACCATGTAAGTTCCTATATCATCAAGCCTGGAGCAGCTGTCGCACGGAAAGCTACACATGACTGCAGTTAAGACCTTCAACTCTGGGCCAGCAGATCTGGGTTCAAAACTCAGCTCCACCACTAACTACTTGGGTAAACTTAGATGTGCAATAACCCTACCTGACCCTTCATCCCTGTAAAGACTCAACCAGCTAGTGTATGCCTGACTCAAGATAACCAATAAAAATAAAAGAAAACAAAACATAGTTGATGTCCAGTTGACCCCAACTGTGACCCTGTGTGTGTCAGAGCAGAACTACACTCTATGGGATTTTCAATGACTGGGACCTTTCAGAAGAAGATCTCCAGGTCTTTCTTCTGAGGCACCTGTGGGTGAACATGAACTACCAACCTTTCAGTTAACAGCTGACTGCTTCAACATCTGCACCACTCAGGGACTCCTTGGCACGTGTACATGCTCACTAAATATTTGGGCACATCATCAACTGCTGGCTATGTTGAGTACTATAACAATTGGTTACTGACATCAAGAACTTGTGAGATGAATATCTGGGTCCCCAGTTCACAGCAGGCCTGAATTAGCAAGAAATGAATGCATAAAAACAAGCTTTAATTAGCTGCATAGATATCATGCTTCCTCTCAGGAAAACATTTCATCTACTGTCTCCCAGTAGCACTCCCTATTCCAAATGTCCATTTGTGGATGGAGAAACTGAGATTCAAAGAGGGGCTGCACCTTGCTCAGGGTCACACAGCTGTCCAGGTGCAAGCCCAGAGCAGCAAGTCCCCCTAATGTGGCCCCAGGTGGCCCCAGTGGAGGATGAAGTTGGGTGATGTTACAGATTGAATTAATTGCCCTCAAAATACACGTTGTAGATCCTGACTCTACACCTGTATGTAAGAAGTCCTCGTAGCACAGTGGTTAAGCACTTGGCTGCTAAGCAAATGTTCGAACACACTAGACATGGCACTAGACATAGTCTACTCTTGTAAAGACTACAGCTTTGGAAACTATGGGGCAGCTACTGTCTCCTTCATTGTTGTTGTTAGATGCTGTCAGGTTGCTTCCAATTCATAAAAACCAAATCTAAACCCATTCCTGGCAAGTTGATTCTAATAGTGACCCTATAGGACAGAGTAGAACTACCCCATGGGGTTTCCAAGTTGCTGCTGGTGGATTTGAACTGCTGACTGTTTGGTTGTCAGCTAATTCTTAACCACTGCGCCATCAGGGCTCCATCTCAACCCTGTGCACGACAGAATGGAACACTGCCTGGTGCTGTGCCATCTTCACAATGGTTTCTATGTTTGAGCCCCTTGTTGCAGCCACTGCATCAGTCCATCTCACTGAGGGTCTTTCTCTGTCTTATAAAGCCAAAAACAAAACCATCGCCTTCAAGTTGTCAGGGTCACTATAAATTGGAATCTACTGGACAACACATAACAGCATTCCTGTAGATGTAACCCCCATTGGGAATAATGTTTTCTTTCTAATGCTGATGAGGCCATATCAGGGTGAGGTATGTCTTAAACCGATGGATTTTAAGGTATAAAAGAGCGGATTCTTACTGTTAGTTGCCATGGAATCGATTCCAACTCATTGCAACCCATGTGTGCAGAGTAGAACTGTGCTATATGGGGTTTTCAAGGCTGTGACCCTTCAAAAGCAGATTGCCAGGACTTTCTTCCAGAGTGCCTATAGGTGAGTTTGAGCCACCAACCTTTCAGCTAGTAGTCAAGTGCTTAACCATCTAGGCCACCCAGGGACTCCAAAAGAGAGCAGATTGGGCCCAGAAAAAGGCACACATAGGGGATAGACCAACACTGCCTGAAGACGAAGGAGGCAGAGAGATCTACAAGCCCAAAACTCCAAGCTGGCAGAGAGCTGAGACGAAGACCCTCCCCAGAGAGACAGCTTTCCCCTAGAGAGCTGGTGCCCTGAATTCAGACTTCCAGTCTCCTGAGCGGTGAGAAAACACATTTCTGTTCTTGAAGGGTACCCAGAAAAACCAACCAAACTCACTGTCATCAAGTCAATCCCAACTCACAGAGAACCTACAGGACAGAGCAGAACTGCCTCCACAGTTTCCAAGGAGGGGTTGGTGGATTCTAACCACTGACCTTTTGGTTTCTGTTACAGCAACTCTCATGAACTAAGGCAGTGACTTGTGGGCAGGCAGGAAAAGCCAGTGGGAAGTGTCTGAGGCCTGCAAGTCTCACTCCAGAGTGCTTGTCCTGACTCAGTTCCACCCTCCTCTCCTGGATTTCTCCATCCTGTTCCTTTGGGAGGGAGAGGCAGCAGATGCCCTGCCTGGCCTGGGGGAGGAAGGAGACAGGAGGAAGCCAAAGTTCCACGGGCATCCAAGAGTCAGGCCCACAATGGGGTCTCTAGTTCCTGTCTCCTTGGAATCCCGGACTGCAAAATGGTGCTCTGGAAACTGATGCTCCAAGGAGGATCAGAAAATTGGGGGGGGAAGAAGGAATATTTTTTTAAAAAGCTGGTAAACCGGTTGCCATCAATTCCGACTTACAATGACTCCATATGTTTCAGAGTCGAACTGTGAGCCACAGGTTGTCAGCAGTGATGTTTCAGAAGCGGATTCACCAGGTCTTTCTTCCAAGATGCCTCTGGGTACAGACTTCCAATCTCTCAGTTAGCAACCACGTTTGGATTTTTCCTTTTTTTTTTTAATCTTCGTGGAAGCAGATCACCTGGCCTTTCTACATGGCACTACCGGGTGAGTCTGAACAACCAACCTTTAGGCTAGTAGTCAAGCACAAACCATTGTACACCCAGGGACCTTCTAGCCACTCAAAACAACCAATCAAATGCATTGCCATTGAGTAGATTCAGAACTCAGAGTGACCGTATAGGACACAGTGGAAGCACCCCATAGGATTTCCAAGGAGCACCTGGTGGATTCTAACGGCCAAAATGTTAACCACTGTACCAAGAAGGCTCTCTAGCCACCCCAGGTCATCTAAACTGCCCTGGCATTTTTACACATTTGTGCCTTTGTGCTGGCAGAGCACTCCACATGGAACTTCTCACCAGGCAAGCTCCTATGCATCCTTCAAGGCCCATTTTCACTGACGCCTCCCAGCTGATCCCTGGCTCCCCCATCTTCAAGTCCCTCCTCCACTTTCAGCTCTGAGCACTCAGTGCAGGAAATCTGGGTCCAGCCTGCCTATCCTAACAGCACCCCCTTCAGTAAAAAGAGGGCAGGCATCATTTCCTTGGGGAAGATTGTGTAAGTCAGCTAAGTTCCCACACCATCCTGCCTGGAGCAGCTACCACATGAGAAGCTGCACATCACTGCAGTTGAGAGTTTAGACTCTGGACCAGCAGATCTGGGTTCAAATCCTAGCTCCACCATTAACTAGTTGGGTAAGCTTTGGCTCCTTACCACCCTGTCCCTTCGTTCCCCACCTGTCCAAGTGGGAAATACACCTCTGCCTCACCCTGCTTTCCTATAGACACTCACCCAGCTAACAAGTGCCTGACACATGGCAACCACAAATAAACAGTTGGCATCAAGTTGACCCCAACTCCCGGTGTGTCAGAGTAGAACTGCGCTCTATGGGCTTTCAACGGAGGAAGGGGTCCTTGGAAGTGGCTGTGGAGGGGTAGGCTTTCCAGTCCCACAATGGCAGGCCTATGTCTTGGGATGGGTGTGGACTCCAGGAGGGAGAAGCCGTTTTTTCTGTACCTCCCTCCCCTCCAGGGTCATTCCAAGTGATGAAAGGTTATACTACTACCATTTGTGCCACCCAGGAGCTCCATAAAAAAAACAGAGGAGAAACATTTATTCAGCAACCACCCACTTATTATTGAGTCTCCATGACTGCTCCACTTTACACATCAGAAACTGAAGCCCTGAGAGGTCAAATGGATCGTTAGGGTCCACACTGCAAGTACATGTTGAAGCCAGGACTCGAACTCAGCTCGCTTAAAGCCTGGCCCAGGGTCTTCCCACAACCAGGCACCCATCCCATGGGTGAATCTCTTCTTCTAGTGTGTAGGTTTCCGCCTTTGTTTAATGGGATAGTCATTCCTTCACAATTGCAATAATGGCAGAGGGGAGCAAAGCAGCGTGGTGAGAGCACAGCTGGGAAGGGAAGGACAATAGCCCCTTCCTCTCTCATGGCTCCTGAATGCCAGCCTGGAAGGAAGACTCCAGCCCTGCATTTGCAGAGATTTTAAAATTCTTAGAGCTCTTTCTCATTCTTCCTCTCTTAAATGCCCCCCCCCAGTGGCCGTGAGAGTGTCCAGTCACCTGCTGGGCCATGCTGAGGACCCAGAGCCCCACCACCAAGGGGGCCCTAATTACAGGGAAGTAGAATCAGACATAGACACACCCAGTCCTAAAGGGTTGCAACTGAAAATGGGAAAACCCAAAAGTAGTACACGATGGTCTGTCTAGGGTACCAAGACAAGTTTCTTGGAAGCAGCACTCCTAGAATTGGGTATTGAAGGCTAAGCTTTCCATGTCAACAGAGCAGGTGTGTGTCTTGGGGTGGGTGTGGACTCCAGAAGAGAGAAGCTATTGTTCCACACCTCCCTTCCCACCAGCCAGGGTCAGCCCAAGTGATGAAAGAAGGCTGTGGCTGAGCTTCTAAGGCCCTGGCCACTGTAACAGTGTCAAAATCCAAATCATGGAAGTGCTATAGCTCAGGATTGAACAACACCCATTTAAAATCTTGAGCAAACAACTGCCTCTTCAGATACACTTGGCTCTGACACAAAAGCAGATGAACATCCTCTCAAAGCTCTTAAAACTCTTAGATATTGTCACACCTTTCTTCATGCCGCTCCCAACATCCGGACTGCCATCACTGTTAAATGAACTCCTACTCATACTTCAAAGCCTTACTCAAAAGGCCCTTCTTCTCCAGCTCACCCTGCCTGGAAGCCCAGTAAGCTCTGAGAGCTGAGGGCTCACATATTGCTCAGGAACCCAGTCAGCCTACCTGAGGCGCCCAGCACGGGTTTGATATAGTCAGGGTGCACTAGTACCACCAGCGGCAGGACAGGTCCAATCCACACAAGGATCACATGCTGCATGTCATTCAGCACCTTTGTCTCATCTCGAAGGCCTGCCTCATTCGGAAGGTACTGTGGAGGGAGATAAAGCCAGTAAGGGGACACCCAGCCTCAGCTTCCCCCAAGTCATTCACTCCTGCCACCTCTTCTGCCCTCAAAGCAAACCCAAGAGTTGGGATTATCTCAGAATGAGAGGCTTAGGAAGGAAGGAGTTCCCCACCCCTCCTCCCACTGGGCCATTGCTTCTGAATTTTGCCTGTTTGCATCTAAGTCTCATTCTTATCTTGCATCTCTCACCCCAGCTCAGGTCTCATCCCCCTCTCCCCATGGATCATGGTTCAGCCTCGTCCTTGGATTCGGTCTCCAGTCTCAGTCCCTCATTCTGGCCCAAAAGGTATTTCTTGATCAAGCCATGTGCCTCCGCTGCTCACACACCCTCCTTGGCTCCCCACTGCAATTCCTTAGCCTGGCCTTCAAGGCCTCTTATACTCAGATCTCCACTCCCTTGCCTATTCCACCATCCTCCTCTAGCCCCTCAGAAAGGGACTAGCTCCTGTCCCAGTAACAAAGTTCCAATTCCCACCTCTATGACCTTTACTGAAACTGTGCCCTCTTCCCGGGATAGCCTCTGCTAGATGAACTTCTGCTCATATTTCTTGTCCCATTGCTGATACCCTCACCCCAGGAAGGTGATGCCAGAGGCAGGGGTCAGGCCCTGGAAGATTCTGAAGCTAAGCTCTAACCCCGTGGGCCCAGGCTACCTCCCCACACCACAGGATCTGGATGAGGCCACCTTCTTCTCCCCTGGCTATGGGCAGGCTCAGAGCTCAGCACGACAGAGCTTACACAGGAGCTAGTTCATTCATTCATTCATTTGCTCACTCATTCAACAAACACTGAGAGTCCTATCACCCGCCAGGCATTGGGCTATGCCCCTTCCTCGGAATGCTCCCCTAATTCTCACAGCTTGTAAAGTAGAGATGAATTCTCCTCAGGTTATGGGTTCAATCTTTGGAGCTCAGACAGATTAAGTGACTTGCCCAAGGTCATACAGCTGCTGCGGGTAGATCTGAAACCCAAGCCATCTGATATGGAGCCTGAAGCTCTTCTGCCTCGCAGAGCACGACAGTTAACAAGCTGAGGTTTGGGAGCTGGATGAGTTAATATTTGCAAAGCACTGAGAATAATATTTGCCTCTCATTGTGTTGTTAGCCACCGTGGGGTCAGCTCTCAACACAAAGCAACCCCGGGCACAACAGAGTGAAACGTTACCCGGCCCTGAGCCATGCCATGGTTGGTTTGGGATCAGATCACTGTGATCCACAGGATTTTCACTGGCTGATTTGACAGAAGTCAATGGCCAGGCCTTTCTTCCTAGTCTGGAAGCACTACTGACATCTGGTCAACATCATAGCAACACACAAGCCTCGACTGACATGTGGCTGCTGCTGTGCGTGAAGCACAGAGAATCAAACCCAGGAATCAAACCAAGGACTCCCCCCACAGAAGCTATGAATTCTCCCCTAGAGCCACTACTGTCCCCACTTGACACATAAAGGGTGTTACATACATGAAATAAAAATGGAAATGCAAGGAAAGAAGTGGGGATCTGACTGGGGACTGTGGTATCAAAGGGAGGGAGTGGGGATGGATTCACCAAATCTATGGGAGGGACAACAAGGATCCTAGATCCCGAGGTGCTCATAAATGTAAGCCCCAGACACCCAGGACACCTCTCCTACCCCTAGATGCTGTCAGTGACCAGCCCATACCCCCTCAGCCTTGACCTTTGCAAGGCATACCTCCTGGCTTCTCTACCTGAAGGCTTGCTCTACCTGTGCACAGCTGGACAGGTGCTGGTGCTACAGTGATCATCTGGAATTACAGACAGACCTCTTCAGAGTCAGTGCTGGCTCATTCCAGCTGTACGGCCTTGGGTAGACTCCTTATAACCTCTGAGCCTCAGTCTTATATCCTGTAAAATGGGTCTGCTCATGGCCCCAACCGAAGTTCGTGATTGCAGTTCTAGAAGCCAGCAGGCTTATCGTCCTCCTCACTGGACACCTGGGACCTGCCCAGCCCACCTGCCCAAGCTCACCATGCCCAGGTGGCCCAGCAGCCAGTTGCGCCGCGGCGGCTGGGGGAAGCAGCGCAGGCGTCGGCAGGTGATGTAGAAGTGCCAACAGAGCTGCAGGAACTGCAGCAGCAGACGGAAGAGGAAGAAGAGCAGGGAGAGAAGGATCATGGACACAGCACACAGACGGAATGTCGTCTTCTCGAGCCCCAGCAGGCGTAGCAGGTGATCCGTAATGGGTAACATCCTGGGGATCACAGGGAGGGGGCTCAGTGCTGGGTGGAACATCATGCACTGTGGACATGTTGACTTATGTCCTCAAGTGCACGGAAGGTGCTTACACATGTGAGTCCCAGACACCCAGGATACCTCTCCTACCCCAAGATGCTGTCAGTGACCAGCCCATACTCCCTCAGCCTTGAGCTTTTTGCAAGGCAAACCTCCTGGCTTCTCTACCTGAAAGCTTGCTCTACTCAAGCACCACTGGCCAGAAGGGCTAGGAGACTAAGAACCTCCAAGGAAGCAGCTCTCAGCCGATAATCAATGAAGCTGGCAGATAAATACCCTAGTTCTCCCTTCTCTCAGAGGAACCAGTCTGAGCTGTATACTTTATCCTGGCTTCCAGAGTTCCCAGAGGGATTCAGCTCCAACTCTCCAGAGTTGGGAAACTCTGGTGGCATGACGATTAAGTGCTACATTTGCTAACCAAAAGTTCTGCAGTGCAAATCCTCCAGGTCCTCCTTGGAAACTCTATGGGGCAATTCTGCTCTGTCCTATAGGGTTGCTACGAGTTTGCATTGACTTGATGGCAGTGAGTCTGGTTCTGGTTTTGCCCAGAAATGAAACTTCCTCTCTGGGCTCCCTCCTTCCTCCTGTCCCACCTCTCTTCTCCTTTATTTGTATTATCTGTGACCACATCCCAAATAAGCAGCTGTTACTGTCAGTCGTTGCCCAGTCTCTTCCAGCTCCTGATGACCCCGTGTGTGTCAGAGCAGATCTGTACTCCAAAGGGTTTTCAATGGCTGATTTTTCAGAGGTAAATCAGCAGACCTCTCATCAGAGGCATTTCTGATGGGATTCGAACCACCAACTTTCTGTTAGCAGCCGAACACATTCACCATCTGCCCCACTTGGGACTCCAAGAGCAGTGAATGTCAACCCTGACTCATGGCCACCCCATGTGTGTCACAGGAGTTTTCACAAGGGTTTTCAAGGCTGTGACCTTTTGGAAGCAGGTCGCCAGGTCTTTCATCCGAGGCACCTCTGGGTGGACTCTAACTGACAACCTTTCAACTGGTTGTAGAGCACTTAACCGTCCACACCACACAGGCGCTCCTCCAAACAAACTGCTTGTACTCACATCGTTACATTGGGGTCAGCTCCTGGGGAAGCCAGCACTGAGTGGTGGGTAATGATGAAGACAAAACATAAATGCATACAGAGCACTACGCACCGTACTCAGGGCAGGCACGGAACCTTAAGCCAGCCCCAGGAGGTAAGTATCACTACTCTCGCCATTTTCCAGATGCATAAGCTGAGTCTTAACTCAGTTCACTAAATTCAAGGAAGCCAGAGCTACAAGACAGCCCTCTAGCAGGCCCCCAGTAGAACTCGAGCTCACTTTGTGGGTCCACAAATCTCAGCCAGCTGCGTGGAGACTCATGCGGTTGGATCCTGCCGTCTTACCTCCTTTCCATTCAGTCCTCCTGGCCAAGAGCCCCCAGTTCCCTCTGCACTCCCATCTCCTTGAACAACACAGTTAAAAGGATACCTGCACTCCAGGACCTCCCCACCTGAGCCCTCAGTTCCCACCAGCGCCTGCCATGGTGTCCCCCACCTAGGGGGCCTCAGCTCAGACCCGCTGGTTCTTCCATCAGCCAACCTCAAACCACATCACCCATGCAGAAGGGCATTTCTATTGGCTACTGCACCTTAAGAAAACAGCTGGGTAGGTCTTCACTGAATCAGGAGAGCCCCACTGAGATGATCTGAGTTCTATGTAGGATACATAGGGTAAGCGACATTCCCTTTCGGTGGGAATCAGGAACCTTCCAGTCTGAATCATAAGGAGCCCCAAGTCACAAATCCCAGGTAGGTGCTCTGAACCGGGGACACTACAGTTGTACAGCCTCTCACCCGGACAGCTCCAGGTGACACAGTCCATAGAGAGTAACCACAGGTATATATTTCTTTACCAATTTAACAGTGGCTACGATTTGTCTAAGAGCGACCTGGGAGGGCAGTGGTTTAATGTATGACTGCTAACCGAGAATTCAGTGATTTAAACTCCCTGTTGTTTCATGGGGATGGATGTGGCAGGCTGCCCCCATAGAGATGTCCAGTCTCAGAAACCCTATGGATGGGTTCTTCTCTGTTCTGTAGAGTCACTGTGAGTCAGAATCGACTCTATGGGAACAGGTTTGAGTTTTTTCCTTTGTTTGTTTTGGAGTTATTTGTCCTAGGAGTCCCTAAATGGTGTAAATGGTTACCACATGTGACTGATAACCAAAAATTAGGGGTTTGAGTCCACCCAGAGGCTCCTTGGAAGAAACGCCTGGTAATCTAATCCCAAAAGATCATCCACTGAGCTCCCTATGGAACACAGTTGTACTCGGATGCACATGAAGCCGTCATAGGTTGAAGTTGCCTCAATGACAAATGATTTGGTTAAGTTTGTGGATTTTTTTTTAAGTAATTCACTCAAACTATGCTGGGAAGGCTAGCTAGTGATTACTACTCACCATGTGACATTTTCTAAATGTTTCCGCAGACCAGGCCCTTCCCTGAATGCTCTACATGCACCTAGTCAGCTTCAAAGTCAACAAATATTATTTGAGCCCCTCCTATGTGTCTGTGGAAACGCTGATGGCTCAGTGGTTAAGTGCTACAACTGATAACCAAAAGGTCAGCACTGAAATCCACCAGGCGCTCCTTGGAAACTCTGTGGAGCAGTTCTACTCTCTCTTACAGGGTCGCTATGAGTCAGAATCAACTCGATGGCACTGGGTTTGGTGTTTTTTGGTTTTACCTGGCGCAAACAGTTTGTGCTCCACATTAGATGGGTAGTTCAAGTCTATCCAACAACACCACGGAAGAGAGGCCTGGTGATCTGCTGCCATAAGATTACAAACCTAGGAAGACTCATTGGAATAGCTCTACTCAGCAACACGTGAGGTTCCCATGAGTTAGAATGGACCAGGCAGCCCTGAGTTGGACTGACTCTGTTCTAGACTTTAGGGTGTAGTATAAGCAGCACAGATATGGTCCCTGCCCCAGTGGGAGACCCTTAACAGACAAAGATATGATATAACATGTAAGTGTTACGAAGGAGGAAATGCAGGGTATCAGGCTGAAAAACAATCCCACCCCACCTGCAGTATAAGGTCCTGGTACCTGGGACCTATAAATGTTACCTTATAGGGCAGAGTCTTTGCAGATGTGATTAAAGATCTTGAGATAATGAGGAAATGATCTTGGATTATCCAGTGAACCTCAGATACAGTCACAAGTGTCCTCACGAAAGCAACACTGGACCAGACACAGAGGGCACAGTGAGGTAACCATGAATCCAGAGGCAGGAGTGATGCAGACACAAGCCGAGGAATGCCTGGAGCCACCAGAAGCTGGAAAAGGCAAGGAAGGGTTCTCCCTGGCGTCTTCCACGGGGTGTAACTCTGCTGACACCTTGCCTTTGGTCCTGAGGAACTGACGGCAAACCTCTGGCCTCCAGACCTGCGAGAGAGCAAATTTATGCTGTTTCACCATTAAACATTTCTTGTTGTGGACACTTGTCACAGCATCCGCAGGAAATTAACACAAGGGTAAGAGCATTGTTCTAGATTGAATTGTGTCCCCCGAAAACACGTGTGTCGCAATTTGGCTGGGCCATGATTCCTGGCACTGTGTGATGTTCCTATATGCTGTAAACCCTGCCCCTGCAAAGTTAACGAGGGAGGCTGGGCAGCAGCTGTGTTGGTGGGCAGGACTCATTGGATGACTGGGTATTGTGTTCCAAGGCAGTCTCTTAGGATATAAGGAAAAGAGTGAGCAGAGAGACAGAGAACCTTACACTACCAAGCAAACAGTGCTAGAAGCAGAGCACGTCCTTTGGACCTGGAGTCCGCGTACCTCAGAAGCTCTTTGACCAGGGGAAGACTGAAGACAAGGACCTTCCTCGACAGCCAACAGAGAGAAAGCCTTAACCTGGAGCTAATGCTCAAAATTTGGACTTTTAGCCTACTTTACTGTGAGGAAATAGATTTCTCTTTGTTAAAGCCACCCATTTGTGGTATTTTCTGTTATAGCAGCACCAGATAACTCAGACAGGTACGACAGGTAATTATTTTTAGGGGCTCAGGAGGGCCTGTCTGCAAAGAGGTGTCTGGGCAGGGAGCTGAGGGAAGTAAGGAACATAAATGGGGGGGTGTTCTGATTAAATATATGCACACACTCATACATAACACGCATTCATGCACACATGTGTGTACACACACTCATTCAGGCACTCACGTACACATGCATGTACACAGACTCATATTCACGCACACATATATTCACAAGCACTCATGCACACATGTACACACACACAGACCCCTCCGTTTACTGGCTGTATGGCCTGGGCCTCAGTTTCCCTACCTGACCTGCAAGTGGCTATAAAAAGTGATCTCTGCACTCAATCCCAGTGTGAGCTCACTTGCATGTGGTCCACTAGTGGGGTCACCAGCTTGGCGGGTAGAAGACCCTCCAGGAAAGAGCATCTTCAGGTGACAGGAGGCCACAGGGAGTGTCACCCTCCTGAGGCGCCTGACTGGTGTCTGGCTCCCATCCCAATCCCACCTACCATAGTTACTTCTTCTAATCCTGTGAGTTCCCTGCTCAAACCCCGTGGGGCTCCCCACTTCCCTCAGTCTGGTGTGCACACATTTGAGGAGCTGATACATCTGAGCCTCACGGATCTACTTTTTCCACCTGACCTAAAGACCCCTCTTCTTTGCCCCATTTGTGGATGGCGATGCCCCTCAGAGCTGGAGGTGACCTCCTTCTACAAACCTGCTCCTATGGACCCCACTCCCCTGCCACTGCTGCAGAGAGCTCCTCACTGATGCACCTCAGTGTCTCACGGCCCAGCACTGAGTATCCACCTGATATCCCCCAGCACAGCCACTAGGCCCTCAGACTCAGCATATTCCAAACAAAACTCAGCTTCACCCTCAAAGCTGCGCTTCCCCTCACCTCCTTCTTGCCTCTTTCCTCCTCACATTTAAGCTGCTGCCACGTTCTGCCAGTTGTTGACCTTAAATCATTCTTCTCCAGCCCATCTACTCAGCCCCCATCAGGCCACCGTTGGGTAGCCTCCTTCCTGGCCTCCCCAATTCCATCCTCATCCCACCTCTCTGACTATCCATTCTTTACACAGCAGCCTGAGGGACCTTTCTGAAATCACGCCAGATCTGTTCATAAAAAGAGCAAGTAACAGATGTTGGTGAGGATGTGGAGAAGTTGGAGGCTTTTTTCATTGAGGAGACAATGAAAACGTGGTACGGCCACCATGGCAAAGAGTCTGGCAGCTCCTCAAAATGTTGAACATTGAATTACCATATGATGCACAAATCCCAATCCTAGGTGTCTACCCAGAAGAAATAAAAGCAAGAACCTAAGGAGAAATCTGTATGCCAGTGTTCACTGCATCACCTTTCACAGCAAGCCAAAAGGTCAGAACAACTGAAGGGCCATCAACAGACGAATGGACAAACAAAATGTATTCCATCCATACTGTGGAGTTTACTCAGCCATAACTAGAAGGAACGTTCTGATACCTGCTACAGCATAGGAGAGCCTTGGAAACATGATGCTGAGTGAAGTCAGTTACAAAAGGACAAATATCGTATGACTCTGCTTACATAAATAAGCAAATGTGTAGAAATAAAGATTATTAGGGGTTACTAAGGGTGAAGATCAAAGACCACAGCCTGCGGTGTGGGTTACACTTCAATATACAGAAACAAAAATCCTCAGAACTGGACCAATAAGCATCATGATAAATGGAGAAAGGATTGAAGTTGTCAACAATTTCATTTTAGGTGGATCTGCAATCAACACACAGGAAAGCAGCAGTCGAGAAATCAAACTGCCTATTGAACTGGGCAAATCTGCTGCAAAAACCTTTTTAAGGTGTTTTTTTAAAAAAGCAAAGATGTCACCTTAAGGACAAAGGTGCTCTTGACCCCAGGGATGGTGTTTTTAGTCACGTCACATGCCCATGAAAGCTGAAGATCAAGGAAGAATGGATGCATCTGAATTACAGTGATGGTGAAGAGTATTGATCACGGACTTCCAGAATAGCAAAAAAAGACATCTTGGAAGGAGCACAGCCAGAATGTTCATTAGAAGCAAAGATGGCAAGACTTCACCTCACATACCTTGGACATGTTATCAGGAGGGACCAGCCGCTGGAGAAGGACATCATGCTTGGTAAAGTAGAGGGTCAGTGAGAAAGAGGAAGACCCTCAACAAGACAGGCTGACACGGTGGCTGCAAGAGTGAGCTCAAACAGCAACTGTAAGGATGGCACAAGACTGGGCAGTTTTTCCTTCTATTGTACATGGAGCCACCGGGGGTCAGAATATTCTTAACGGCCCCCAACAACAACAACCAGAACGGAGGTGGGAGGAAAGGAGGAGTCGTTGCTCGGGGAGCAATCCGTTTCTGTTAATGCTGGTGCAGCAATTTAAAATGGCTTGTGAGAATGGTTGTACAACTTGAAGAATGTAAGCAACGGCACTGGATGATACATGTAGAATTTACTGACTTGGGAAAAGTTTTATTGTATATATTTTTACCACCACCACCACAATAGAAAAAGTAATGAGATGCAGTTAAAGCAAAAATAAATAAATAAATCAGCTCATGACCCTTCCCTTCTCAAAATCCTCCCATGGCTCCACCTTACACCCTGAATAAATTCAGACTCCCAGCCTGGATTGCGATACCCTGTGTGGTCTGGAGCCTGTCGGGTCTCAAACCCCACCTCCCACCGTCACTCCCACATTCTCCCCTTCCTCTATCAACTCCAGCCACTCTGGCTCCTCCAGCTGTTCCTTGAACAGGATAAGCTCAGAGTTTTTGTGTATGCTGTTCCCTCCCTCCAGAATGCATTTCCCCCATCTCTGCCTGTGACCACTCCTCTCCATCCTTCAAGCTGCAACTCCACCTCAATTCTACCTTTCTGTCTACCACAGTTGGTCACCACCTCTCTTATCCTGGAAGCAGAACAATTGAGCACCTGCTGTATGCAGTGACTTTTATAGTCATTCATTCATTTCCTCTTCCCAGTAGCCCTGGTGGGCTTCTGGATCAAATCGCAGCACCCATATCCAGGAAACGCCCAGGTGAAACTCTGACACAGCAAATGCCTTCCTGAAGGACTGAAATAGAAAGGAACTGGGAAAAGAGAAAGTGCCATCCCTGGAGAAGGAGTCCTTGCTCCTTATGGACAGGGAGGTTCGGGGATAGGAGACATGCCCACCTCGTGACCCTGCATGCACACACTGACACACACACGCATGCATTCGCACACCTGTGCACTTAAACATGCAGGTACATGAGCACACATTGACATACACCACAAGCAGCTGGGCTCTAAGACTGACCCGCGCCCACCTCACCCTCCATGCCCAGGACAGACAGGCCATGCTGGTTCCCCAGTGGTGACCCTTCCTGGGAGCCTCAGACTTCTCGTCTTAAATCACAAACAATAGTAAGATTCATGGGATGCTCTTAGGAGATGCTCAATAAATAAATAGTTGCATTGAGAGTCCTCTACTTTCGGTACCTGGGTTCCTGGCAACCCTAAACAAGCTTGCTGGTGTCTGACACCCCAGTAGTGTTACAAAGAGCTGTGAAGTGGTGAAACCAGCCTGACCATTCCTCAAAAAGTAAAACACTGTTACCATGTGACCTAGCAATTCCACTCCTAGGAATGTCCCCAAAATGACCTAAAGAGAAGATTCAGATAAATGTGCACCAACATTCACTGCAGCACTATTCACAATAGCCAAAGGGTGCTAGCAACCAAAATGCCCATCACTGCAGGGTCCATCCACCACTCAGCCATAAAGGGAAGTGAGAAGTTCTCATACAGCGAAGAAACCTGGGAAACACACAAGTGAAAGAAGTCAGACACAAAATGACAAATATTGTATAATCCTACTTACATGGCTTCTCTAGGATAGACAAATGCATAGGGACAGAGAGTAGATGAGTGGCTTCCAGGGGGCAGGGGTTAAGGAAATGAGGAGTGGCTGCTGCTAAGTGTAAGGGTTCTGTTGGGGGATGATGAGTTTGTCTTAGAAGGAGATACACGGCAGCGGTTGCACGGTATTGTGAATACACTAAACAGCACTAATTGGTCCACTGTAAAACGTTAATAGTGGGTTTTACATTAGGTGAATTTTGCCTCAGTTCTTAAAAAATGCCAAAAAACAAGTTTTGAGGACTCACAATGAATGAATAAATACCTAATTTCCTCAGAACTTGCTAACTAACTTTCACTCTCCAACTTTCTGGGCCTTTTGATTTCCTATACCTTAAGCACATATAACTCCTGCAAAAATATGATTTAATCAATTATAGAAGTGAATTCAAAATAACACATATGAAAAGCAACTTTGAGATTGTATCATCCTTTAAAATGTGAGCTTTCGACTCAGGTGACAGCTCTGAGCCTCCTCAGTCAAAAAGCCTTTGGGTGAGTCTAGTCACCATCCTCAGCTTCTGTCTGCCAATCTGTAAAATGGGTTATTCACGGCAGGCCCTCCCCCCGAAGATTGTTTGAGACAGTTCTGTAAGATACAGAAAGGGCTTGGCACGTAGTGCCCAAGATGTTAGCCAATATTCCTCTTGTGTGAGTATTATTTTATAGAAGCGAGAGAAATGTGGAGCTGGAATCCACGGGGCACCTGTGGTGGCTGTCAGGCCATGAATCACAACTCAGACACCCAGAGAAGGTGGCTCCAGCAGCCCTGCCTGGCAGGTGCACCCCTGTCCACTCTGTCTGAGCCGGCATTACCCGGCTGTGGAGGTGTCAGCTGATTGGCTCTCCAGAGAGGCCCACACCCAAGAGACACAGGTTTATCAGGTTCATCCGGCTACCAGTCAGAGACTTGTTATACAAGGCATGCAGCCTTCTGACAAGAAACACAGGGCGCAGGATGTGGACGGCTGCAGCCTCAGAATAGCTAGACCCAGTGCCGGCCCTACTGCCTTATATCCCAGCCCTCCCCCCTCCTCCCCTCCACTCCCCTGCTATAGTAAAGGCAGGCCCTTCCCTGCACCCAGAGCTCATGGCACTCCTTGAGTCCCTCAACACCAAAGAGCTGCCCCAACTTCAGACACTCATATTTCCCCAGAGTGTCAAGCCCTACTTTGAGCACCCCAAGTTTCTAGGGTACTGAGAAAGAGCTTCAGGAGACAGGATGTTATTACTGTCAGATGCCATCAAGTCAGCCCAAATTCGCAGCAACCCTGTGCACAACTGACTGAGGTGCTGCCCTGTCCTGCACCAACTGTCATGGTCACTGCTCTGTGTGAATCCCACTGTTGCAGCCACTATGGCAGTCCATCTCGTTGACAGTCTTCCTTTTTCCTGCTGATCTTCTCTGTACCAAGCACGACATCCTTCTCCAGGACTGGTCCCTCCTGATAACGTCCAAAGTTGAAGTCTCACCATCCTGGTTTCTAAGGAGCATTCTGGCTGCACTTCTTCCAAGACAGATTTGTTTGCTCTTCGGGCAGTCCATGGTATATTCAATATTCTTTGCCGATGTCATAATTTCAAATGCATTAATTCTTGCTCAGTCTACCTTATTCACTGTCTAGCTTTCACATGTACATGAGATGACTAAAAATACTGTAGCTTGGGTCAAGTGTACCTTAGCTCTCAGAGTGACATCTTTACTTTGACAGTTATGGTGAATGAAGACAAAGTCAAGGGGACTCCTTAGCACAACTTTGGGCTATTTTGGCCTTCTGCATGAACCTTTCCTTGACCCAAGGGGCATTCTGGCAGAACAAATTTAATCACCACCATCCCAGAGCATTTCCAGGTTGGAATAATCTCTCCCACCACCCCGACTGGACAGGAACCCCAGACAGGAATCTAGAAAGCTCTGTCTCTTAGCTCTGCGGCCTCAGGTGAGCGTCTGTGGCTTATCTGTGAAACAGGAACCATATGACCTACCTCAAGGGGCTGGGATAAAGACGCTTGGCTCAATGTCTGGCACAAAACCAGCCTTCCTTCCAAGGTACCTCTTGTGGCAACAAATGTTGCCATCATACGGATTGTTACTCCTGGTCACCTGCGATTTGAAGAGTCGGGCCCAAAGCTCCAAGAGAGATGGCAACACATTCTCTGAATGTCTCCTAGGTCATTCAAGCCCCTCTCTCAGATACCAACTTGAGTCACTGCCGGCCACCAGCCCAGAGCTAATGTTACTGTTCAGAAACCCAAGCTGGCTTGTACAGAGATGTCAGGGCCATCTGAAAGCACCCAGGATTTTTGGGGTCAGAGCAGGCTGCTTTGTTGAAATCCCAGCTCCCCCACTGGCTGCTCAGGAACACAGCTTTACCCTCTCTGAACCTCGATTTCTCCACCTGTAGAATGAAAATCGCTGAGGGGAGTCGGGAGGCTACTCCACTGCAGAGCTAGCCAAGGCTTGGAGGTGCCCGGAGAGGAGCCTGATGCTGTCAGATCTGGCTGTGTCCTTGGGTGAACTGCTTGCCCTCTCCGAGCCTCACTCTTACCCTGGAGAAGGCAGAGGGGTGTAGAAGAGCAGGGTTTCCCAGCACCTAGCCAGCCCCAAACGCTGCTGCCACTTAGGAAGCCTGAGCCGGGGACTGCTCATCTGAGGAGTGCTTGCATGGATTAAGGCTCCGGTGAGCCAGCTGGGGGAAGAAGAGCCTTGAGCTAGGCAGCCCTAGCCCAGCCCTCAACAGTCTGCTCCTAAGCCTCTTCCTCCCTGTCTCCCTTCCACTTGGAACCTAAGATTCCCCAGCAGGTGGGCCCTGACCACTCCCTAGCACAAGAGGCGTAGTCCAGACCCTACCCACCAACGAGAGTGCCGCCTTGCCAACATCAGACACATATCTTTTGGCGCCCTGCTCCAGGACTTCTGAGGGACCAAAGAGGAGAGAGGCAGCCTCTGTTCACAGAAGAGGACTTGGAAGCTCCAGCGGGCTGGAAATCCCTGCCAGGACGCACAGCAGGGTGGGCAAAGGGTCCCTGAAGGCGTTGGAATACAAGTGTAAACCCCACTGCTTGGGCGCACGCCCTACCCTTCGGGCAATATGGAGCTAATGAAAACCCAGGACCTAACCAGACTTAAGGAGGCATCCTGGGACCAGGCTGGCACCCCTCTGAGACGTCCTGATGGCGAGGAAGGGTCTTCTCGAGGTCTCATCCCACCACAGACAGCCAGGGAGCAGGACACACTCAGGACTCAGGTGCACACAGAGGCGCTCGCGGTAAAAACTGTGCTCAAATGCAGGTCAGACACAGACACACCTACCCACCCGGTTGTGTTCCCCCTGAGTATGCCGGGACACGCGAACCAGCCACGACACCAAGCCGGCACCACTTCGAATTACAGCGCAGGGCTGCGATCATGCTCACGTAACCGCCCCTTCTGGTGCACTCACCCTGCAGGTCTCTGGTCTGGGTCGGCGGGCGCCTCAACCTTCCTTCTGCTGGCTCAGTTGGCCCGCCGGCCCTTTAACCTAGCCAGGCAGAGCCTCGAGCCCCGCCCCGGACCGCCCCGAGACCGCCCCCAAGAACATCCCCTGCCTGGCCCTGCCCCCTGGCCCCTGCTTGTCTCTCAGCCTGGCCAGGCCGACCCGACCCGAGGTCCAGGTGGACAGAGGCGAGAAGGCAGGAAGGCAAGAAGAGAGACAGAAAGTGAGAGACTGAGGCTGAGACGCAGAGTGAAAGATGGAGAGATGAAGAAAGAGAGCTAGACAGTCAAGACTTGAGGACCCAGAAGTCCCAAACCAGCAGGCTCACTACCTTCACCCCACCCCAGTCTGGCCCCCATGGGCCCACAGGTGTCCCTGATGGACCATTCCTTAACATGCTTCTCCTACACCAGCCCCCCTCCTGGGCTCCAGCTTAGAGCTTGCCCCCAAGCTGAAACGGAGGTCCCTAGCCCACACCCCAGGCTCTGAACCCCAGGATCCTCCTCTGACACCCTCACTTCCAAAGAATCCTGAGATTTCACCGGCCCTTGAGAACTGGGCCTTCAGGATGCTGGGCCCAGCCCATTCCCCAGCCAGCAGCCTATCCCCTTCAGGAAGCCCTCTAAGCCTCCACAGGCAGCACCCAGCCGGAGGTTTTCCTCACTCCCCGCCCCACCCCCATATCTTGACCGGTTCAATTAGGATGCTGTCATGGGCTGGCCCAACTGCTCCAGATGTGTTCAGGCAGAGTAAACCCCGCCCCCCGACGTGAGGCAAATCCCGTTCTTGTGTTGGTGAGTGGGAGGATAGGAGCTGAACTGGGCAGATGGGTAGAGACGTGGGAAGACTGGCAACTGGCCTCCAGCTCACCACTGCGTTTCCACTTGTCTTCTCAGAGCCATACAAGGGGCCTGCATCTAGTGAACATCCAGGAAATAGCTGGTGAAGGGATAAAAAGGAATGGAAAGATCAAAGACTCCAGCCATTTGTGCAGACCCATGTGGGGAAACTGAAGCACCAACTGCGGACTCAAAGAGATGTGAGGACATCGGGGTTCAGGTAGGGGCCAGATGAGACTGTGCGAAGCCTGAAACTGTGGGAAGAAGATGATGCCATCCTTTCAATGAACCCCAAACTTAAAACCACAGTCAACCATCAGAGCCATTTAAGGGAGCACAACAGGGTTCAGAGACTCTTGTCTGCTGCGATGACATCACAAAGCCTTCTGAGTCCTACAAAATAAATTCTTAATGCAACTACAACTCGGAGACTGGCAGCGATTCAGACCTGGCTTTGGGGACAGAGCATGCAGGAGGGCTGGTTAGTCTGGTAGAGGGGACAAAGGGTGGGGCAGGCCTAGAGCAGTGCCAGGCATGTGGAGACAGAGCTGGGGCTTGAGGCCAAGTGCAAAGCCATGTCTCAGAATGGTCTAAGACTGGACCCTGAAGGTGGAGGATTCCAGTGGCTTCGTCACATACTCCCTGTGTGCCACTTCAGATGGCTCTAGCAATATTTAAAGGTAGTGTTCTAACTGAGGGTGGGCCTTACCTCCAGGGAATTTTGGCAATGTCAGTGGACATTTTTGGTTGTCACAACAGGAGGGGAATGCTACTGGCAGGGGAGTTAAAAGAAACCAAGAATACTCCAGAAGGTCCTACAGTGAAGTGCGCAGGACAGCCCCACCACAGAGAATAATCTAGAACAAAATGTCAGCAGTGAGAGAAGCCCGGTCTTAGCATGAGAGACCCTGTCTATCTACCTATCTATCATCTATCAATTATCTATCCATCTATCTGTCACCTATTTATCATCTATCATCCACCTATTTATCTACCTCTCTATTCAAGCAGTTCTCAACTGGGAGGAATTTTGTCCCCAAAGAGACCTTTGTCACTGAACTGTTCATGTGAAGAGTATTTAAAATGGCAAATGTTTTGCTACCTATGTATTTGTCACTATTTTTTAAAAAAGACATTTGACACATGTTTGCTGATCACACTCGACGGGTGCTGCTGGCACCAGGCAGGTGGAGCCTAGGGATGTTGCTCACTGAGCAGCACATACCACCCTACAGTGCACAGGATGGCACCATCCCAGAATGACCTGAAACCAGTGGTCAGCAGTGTCAAAGTGGAAAAATGCTACTTCAAGGTGTATGTCACAGATTGAATTGTATTCCAAAATATCTGTGTAGCAGTTCTGCTAGGCCATGATTCCTGGTATTGTGCCATGCTCCTCCATGTTGCAAATCCTGTCTCTAATGTTAATGAGGGTGGGTGGGCAGGGGCTGCGTTGGTGGGGCACGACTCTGTGTAAGATAGCTTTGTGCCATGAGGCAGTCTCTTGAGCTATAAAGGAAAGAAGCTGGCAGGAAGATTTGAGGACCTCATACCACCAAGAAGCTGTGCTAGAAGTTGAGCACACTCTTGGAAAAGGACCAGGGTCCCTGTGCCTCAGAAGCTTCCAGTCTAGGGGAAGATGGAAAACAAGGACCTTCCTCCAGATCCAGCAAAGAAAGCCTTCCCCTGGAGCTGACCCCATGAATGTGGACTTTTAGCCTAAATAAAATTTCTCTTTTTAAAGCCATCCACATGTGATATCCCTTTTAAAGGAGCTCTAGCTGACTAAGACAGTGTACCTAGTACTTTTGATGTTACCTAGCATAGTCAGCATCAGGTATGTGTTGACAAGTATTATTAATCACCATTCTCCTTTCAGCTAACTTTGATTGCTGCCTCCTATTCTATGCATCCTGCCCTATGTGTCCTCATTAGAGCTGTTACTAGTTATGTGATCCCAGGAGTCCATATAATCTTCTTGAGTAGATCCAGTGTGTCCTGGTTCAAAGAGCTTGGTGGTAAAGGAACGTGGCCAAGAGGATGGAGACGCTTCCTGTGGTCCCTCTTACAACAAAGACTTGTAAAAACAAGGAGAATCAATTGTGTGTGACAATCTAGGAGCTCTGATTCATAGTGGTTAAGTGCTATGGCTGCTAACCAAGAGTTTGGCAGTTTGAATCTACCAGTCTCCGTGGAGACTCTATGTGGCAGGTCTGCTTTGTCCTATAGGGTTGCTATGAATTAGAATCAACTCAATGGCAATGGGTCTTATGAGGCCTGAACATTAAAGAAAAAGTTGAGGAGTTGAGCTGATTAGCAGGTAAAGAAGGGAGAGTACAGAAGCAGGGAGGATTTGCCAGACCTGACCCGGCCAGCAACCTACAGGCTACATCAGTTGGCGTATATTGGGTTGAGGCAAGCAGTAGTTAATGCCTGGGACATACTTTCCACACTAGGAGAGACGCAACGGTGAGAGTTTACTGAAGCCTCTGGAATCACAGAGAAGCTGCTCTGAATCTGAAAAATTTAAGTGCCGGTGTCAGACCTAATGTGAAAGATCAAAGAAATGTGTCCTCCATCCGAGAAGTACTTTTCTCCCATTTACTCACCCTCTCCCCATTCTTCTCCAGTCCTCATCTAGCTTCAGTGATTGCCATGCTCCCTGGCTGGGAAGTGAGACCTACCGAGTGTCCCAAGTCATTCTCCTGGCTTTGAAGAAGGAACAAATTAACAAATAGGAAAAAATAATCTCACAGCTCCCCTAGGCACAGACATAAGGGGTCTGTCTTAGTTGCCTGGTACTGCTCTAACAGAAAATACTACGAGTGGAAGGTTTCATGAAGAGAAGCTTTTATTGTCACAGTCTGGTAAGCCACAAATCTGTTAAAAAGTTACAAGTCCCTTCAATATAAGAAATCATCACAGTCCAGAAGGCTCAGTCCAAACTGAGTCACAGCATCTCGGCACAGGAACCTCCTGCCCAAGGGACATGCTCGGTGCTTCTCTCTCGGTGGTATGAGGTCCCCAACTTCCTCGCCTCACTTCTCTCCATCATAACCCACAAGCTTGTAGCTTGAGACCTGCCTTACTAACACAGCTGTTGCCCATTCTCCATCATCAATCTCACAGAGGCAGGATTCACAACACATGGGAGGAAAGGCACCATATTGGGACTCATAGCCAAATCAAATTAACACATACATTTTTGGGGGGACACAATTCAATCCATGACAGGGTCCATGGACTCTGAGTGTCTTTCATACCTGCCTAGACCTGTGCAGACCTCATTAGCACAGCACAATAGGATAATACACCTGAAACTTATTTTCCGCTGTAACAGCTAAAGCAGTGGAAGATTTGTGACATTTGATACCACCCTACCTATTAAGCAGGGTCTTCACCTGCCCACATTAGGGGGGCTGAGGACTGGTGCCTCCATCCGTCTACCTAGCCTTCCACAACAGACTTCCAAGACTAAGTGGTTCTTGCCAATCTCTAAGGCCAAAAGCAGTGGGTGCCCAAAGTCCGGCTGAAAAACTCACCCATCTAGACACTCTAGGAAACAGAGACATGACTTCCACCCAGGCACTCAAGAGCAGCCATCAGCCCCTTATCTTGTTCAGTGTATAAACATCTGCTTGTGCCTACTCCAATCACCCCTATGTAGCCCTGTCCATCTAGGACTGTAGGTAAGAGCCTGCACCACACACTCAGGGACTAACAACCTGAAAACCTGAACTGAATCCATAGAAGAAAAGTAAATGGATTCTTGGACTCACATAGCTAGTAACAGTGCTAACTATCTGGTGACGGTAAGTGAGAGCTTCAAAGACACCAATAATCCAAGCAGCTCACAAAACCAGCCTATTTGAACATAACAAAACAAAACAGGAAACTAGGACACAAGAAACAAACATAAAATAAATAAATGTAACAACTTATTGATGTCTCAGAGACAACAATCAATGTCAAATCATGTTAAAAAAAAAGGCAGACCACAATGGCTTCAGCAAGTGACCAAAACAAGGAACCAAGAAACCTCCCAGGGGAAGAGAAGTTCTTAGAATTACCAGAGGTAGAATTCAAAAGATTAATATACAGAGCTCTTCAAGAGATCAGGAAGGAGGATCAGGCAATATGCAGACCAAGCTAAGAAACACACAGACAAAGCAACAGAGGAACTCAAGAAAGTTGTACAAAAACGTAAGACAAATTTAACAGGATGCAAGAATCCATAGAGACAGAAAACAGAAATCCAAAAGATAACAATAAAATTTCTAAATTGAACAATGCAATAGAAAGTCATGGAGCAGAACTGAGGTAGAGGAAGTCAGAATTAGTAAGAATAAAGATAAGCACTTGACACCAACTTATTTGAGGTAAAATCATATAAAAGAATTTTTAAAAATTAAGAAACCTCCAAAATCATGTGTGATTCTATCAAAAGGAATAATCTATGAGTGACTGGAGTACCAGAACAGGGGGAACAACAGAAATACAGAGAGAATTTTTGAAGATTTGTTGGCAGTAAACTTCTCTGATATCATCAAAGACGAAAAGAGATCCATCCAAGAAGCTCACTGAACCCCACACATGGTAAATCCCATAAGAAAGTCACCAAGACATAATCAAACTTGCCAAAACCAAAGATAAAGAGAGAATTTTAAGAGTGGCTAAGGATAAATGAAAAGTCATCTACAGAGAAGAGTCCATACGACTAAGCTTAGACCACTGAGCAAAAACCATGCAGGCAAGAAGGCAATGAAATGACATATATAAAATCTTGAAGGAAAAAAAATACCAGCCAAGAATTATATATCCAACAAAACTGTCTCTCAAATAGGATTGCAAAATTAGGGCATTTTGAGATAAACATAACTTAAGGGAATTTGTAAAAATCAAACAAAAATTCCCCTTAATATTAAAGGGAGTCCTCCAGTTAGAAAATCAGGAACATCAGGCAACAACCCAAGACTAGAACATAGACCAGGACAACCAGATATCTATCCAGGTAGAGAAGTCGCAGAAATAAATCAAGCTAAAACACTGAAACTAGAGAAGCAGAGACATCAATATGTAACAGATGGCCACATTAAAACAAAAAAAGAGGGACTAAATAATGGTAGTCACATGGAGAAGAGGCCATGCAATAGCAAGAAACAAAAGATTGGTTTAAAATTAGAAGAATAGAGGTAAGTACTAAGGTAACCACAAAGGAAACTAACAATCCTACACATCAAAATAAAAAAGAAGAAAAACATAAAGACTCAGCAAATACAGAGAGCGTGGTGACCACCCAACCAAGCCCATTCGTGGTGTCCAGCTGGTGAGTCCTGCCTGAGCCAGCTTGTTCTCCCTCTTGAAACTGGGGCCTCATTGCAGGTTGAGACCCCAGCTTCAGCCAGTGCGGAGCTGGTCAGCACCCACTGGAACTCAGAATAAATGCGTGCAGCAAGTAAGCATCTTGTACTGCAGCCCCCAGAGCTGAGCTGGGGGCTTAGAATATAATAACGAATAGAAACAGACCAAGTCCCTGACTCACGGAGCTGACATTCCAAAGGGGCAGACAGGAAATGAACAAGAGAAACCTAAGGAAGAAGAAAAGCACCCAGTACCCTAAGCTATGCAACCAGACACAGTCACAGAAAAACATTACAAAAAACTTGAAGGAAAAAAAAGTCCTGTTACCATCAAGTGGACGCCAATGCGTACCAACCCCATGTATTACAGAGTAGAACTGCTCCATAGGGTTTCCTTAGCCATAATCTTTATGGAACTGGATCGCCAGGTCTTTCTTCTGCAGCACACACTAGGTGGAGCTAAACCGTCAACCTTTAGGTTAATATTCAAGTGTACACCATTTGTGCCACCTAGGGGCCTTAGCTGTATGCGCACACCTACACACACATATATATTTCAGTTCCACAGGTCTGCTAGGCAAAAAATCCCAAAGCCCAGCTATCCAGTCAATTTGGACTCATGACAACCCCAGCCATCACATAGTAGAACTACTGTAGAGGTTTTCTTGGCTCTGATCTTGATAGAAGATGATAGGTGATCTTGATAGAAGAGCACCAGACCTGTCTTCCCTGGCACCTTTGGGTGAGCTTACACTGCCAACCTTTAAGGTAGCAGAGGAGGACAAACCATTTGTGACCCCTAGGGACCTTATACACATACGAAAGAAAGGTGAAAGCAAAGAGATGCAAAAGATCTAACAAGTATTGAACAAAGAGGTTCAGCGTAGCAGTGGTAATACCAGACAAAATTTAAGACAGTATATAAGAAAGTTGTCTACATGATAAAGAAGAGGAAGAATTCAAGAATAGATTTAATAAAATGGTAAATAAAGTCTTGAAACAGAGACGGAAAATAGGCAACTTTTAAAAAAAGAAAAGGAAAGAAAATATTCATCAGTGAAGAGATTTAAAACAGGATGATGTCATGCAGTAGGAACAATCCTACTATTTGGGGGTTGAATGTCAGGCCTCCAGCTAAAATCTGCATGGCAAGAATAAGTGGTATGTTATGAATGAATGGTCGCAAGCCTAAATAACAAAATTCTCTGACTGGTTCCCAAAGTCGGACACTGGTATCCTCCACGATCGTGGCAGTTGTTGGTGGATGTCGAGGGACTTTCAAAGCTGGTGCAAGCAGTGCCTAACTCAGAGCACCCCCACCTGCAGCAGAATAAAACTCTGCCACTCCTGCACAGTCCTCTGAGCTCCTCTAGATCAGACCGTCGTGATCCATGGACTTTCACGGGCTGAGTTTTGGAAGCCAATCACCAGGCCTTTCTTTCTGGTTTGTCTCTGTCTAGCATCACTGGAATGTGCTCAGCATCCTAGCAATACAACAGTCTCCACTGGCAGACGGGTCACTGGCTGGGACCTGAACCTCTGTCTCCCACACCAAAAGCGAGAATTCTACCACCGAACCACCGATGACTTCCTCTCTCAGCTGTTAACCCTGCTCATTTTAAATAGTACGTTGGAGAATAGTTTGTATCCACTTCCTATTGATGTTAAATTTGATATTACTTTAATGTGTAGGAGGAAAAACACATACACACCTGTACATCAAATCCACAGTCTTGTGGATAGGATAGTGGTGATCTGAATATTACTTTGAAAATAGGTGAAGAAAGGAAAAAAGAACAAAAACGTTGTGAAGTCATTTGCAACTTCTGATTACCCCACCCTCCACCCTCCTCTATGTGTGTTAGAGGAGAACTATGTGGAAGACGACTAAAACAAAATTATTAATTAAGGAACAGAAAGACAATACCTAGATGGGGCAGAAAATGGAGACAGAAGATTGTGAATGGTGGGAATTTTGGAATCAGAAACTGTGTCTCTGGATTAAGACAACGGTGGCAGGGAAGGTAGAAGATTCTCAAACTAGATTTCTAGAAATATTGGGCATTCATTGTTCCTACATTTCAGAAAAGCAGCAAAGAGCTGAGAACCTGAAAGAGGGGATTTTAAAACAAGTGTAAGCAGGACCACTTGCCCCAGCAGGTGGTTAATTTAGCAGGCTTTTTTAACCTCTTTATTTCAAGGGTGGTCCCTCCTTCAGTGCTGGCCTCTGGTGGGGGGATTTCAAGAGGAAGAGGAGGTGATGCAGTTAACTGAAGCCTTGTTGCTTGGAGAAGGCAGCATGGAGGCCAGAAAAGGCGACGTGAAGGATGTGATATCTGAGCTGAGACTAGAGGGAGAGGTTGGATTTCAACAGGTGCAGAGGAGGGGATGAAGATCAGAAGCAAAGAAACCAGTGGGTGGAGCCAGGCAGGTGGCTTGCGCTGGCCTTGGTGTGTGAGAGCTGATGTGACTGAAGGGGTGCAGGAATAAACGCTGACCGGTCTTGAAGGCCAGTCCAAGGGGTTTGGAGTCGTCCTGCTGGGCAACAGGAGGTGTTTGCGCAAGGGAGGAGCCACCTGCTGGTGGATTTGTTTCAAAGCACACTGGAGTTAAATTTATTCCGTTGGGGCTAAGGATTCAGATGCATACAAAGTTAGAGAAATTCACAAAAGCCCACAGAAAAGAGTTTGAAAAGGATCCCCTCTCGTGGCTAAAGGGAGTTAGGGACAAGGGACAGGGCAGTTAGACCTGGGGACTGGGGCCAAAGTCCAGGAGGGCACCTATAGTGATGCCAGCTGGATGTGGAGTTCCAGGAGGAGAGACAGGGCACTTACCAGCCCTCAGAGAGGTAAGGACCAGAGAGGAGCAGACGGGAAGATCCAAGACCAAGACCGCGTCAGACAGAGAGATTAGATTGCCTGCGTTCCAATCCCAGCTCCATGACTTTCTGGCTGTGTGATCCTGGGCAACTTGCATGACCACTCTGAGTCTCCATGCCCCCTCTGCAAAGTGAAGGTGGGAACTCCCAGATGAGGTCATGTTGCAGGGTGCTGAGCCTGGTCCCCAGCACAAATTCGCACTTAGTTTCCTGTTTGATTTGAACTATCTCATTGGTTCCCAACCGGCAGCATTCTCTCTACAAGCAATAGTTGACAATGCCTGGGCAAATTTTAGGAGTCCCAGGTGGCACAGAGTTAAGTGCCTATGACCAACTGAAAGGTTGGCAGTTTGAATCCACCCAGAGGCACCTTGGAAGACAGGTCTGAGTTGCTGCTTCTAGAAGGTCACAGCCCTGAAAATACTATGGAGCACAAGTCTACTCTGCACACATGCTGTCACCAGGAGTCAGAATCAACTCAAGGGAAAGTTTTTTTTTGAGGAGGGCATACTTTAGGTGTCCTGCATGGCATAGTTAACTGCCTGCCTACTAACCGAAAAGGTTGATGGTTCAAATCCACCCAGAGGTGCCTCAGAAGAAAGCCCCAGGGATCTTCTTCAGAAAGATCACCTTGGAAATCCTACAGAACAGTTCCGTTCTGACACATGTAGGATCATCATGAGTCAGAGTTAACTTGACAGCTGCAAGTTTGGTTTTGTTCATACTCTTGTTCAGCACATTGGAAGTGAGGGAGTAGGTGCTGCTGGCATCGACTGGTCAGAGATCAGGGATGCTGATTAACAGTGCACAGGACGGCCCCACCTGACAGAACATTCCAGAATGAAACAGCAGTACTGCCATGAGGAACCAAGGGCCATCTTCAGTCTAAAAGCTCCATGAGAGGTTCAGAAAGACACTCAGGAGGTGGCACATGAGATGCATGACTGTGAGTCACCTGCACTGGGAAAATGGTGGGCACCACTAGAGTGGCACAGGAGAGGTCACTTGGGGAGGACTGTGGACAGAGGTGAAGATGGGGAGGGCATCACGGTCGCCTTCTAGAGAAGGACAGAGCCAGAAGAGGAGATAGGCACACATTATGAGGCTGGAAAGGTGACTACAAGAGTGTCCCCTGTGCCTGGAGGTCATAGCAGCCATGTTCTGGGAAGGGAGCTGGAGTCCTCAACCACGTCTTTCTCCAGCGGAGTGGCTGTCAGGTTTGAATCACCAACCTCTGAGTTAGCAGTGGAGTGTTTAACCACTGCACCACCAGGGTTCCTGAGCATACCCACACAATGGACTGTGACTTAGCCATAAAAAGGGCTGAGGTCCTGGTACATGAATCAACCTTGAAAACAAATTGCCTAGTGAAAGAAGCCAGACACAGAAGGTCACCTGTCGTCTGATGCAGATTACAGGAAACATACGGAATAAGCAACTCCGAAGAAACAGAAAGCAGACTCATGGCTGCTAAGGATGAGGGGGATGAGCAGTGCTTGCTCAGGGGCCTGGGGTTCCCACTTGGGATGATGAGAATGTTCTGGAACTAGATAGAGACGGTGGTTGCACAACTTTGTGAATGAACTAAATGCAACTGAACTGTGCACTTTAGAAAAGTGAGTAATATATTGTGTGAATTTTACCTCAGTTTAAAAAAAGAAACAAAATAGTCTGGGTAGGAAACAGATGAAGGTCTCAGATAGGGTCATTTGAGCAGAGTTTAGCAAAAGCTGCTTTCAAACCAAAGGACAGAGCATGAGAAGCTCCAAGGCCTGCTGCAGCCCTGAGAGTCCTGTCGCCCAGGACCAAGGTGCTAAAGTTGTTACTGTAACTTAGATATAGATAGGAAACCCTGTTGATGTAGTGATTAAGTCCTATGTCTGCAAACCAGAAGGTTGGCTGTTCAAATCTTCCAGGTGCTCATTGGAAACTCTATGGGGCGGTTCTACTCTGACCCCTAGGATTGCTGTGAGTCAGACATGACTCAGTGGCAGTGGGTTTGGGTTTGTTTTTTTTGTTTTGTTTTGTTTTGTTTTTTGGATGTTAATAGGGCTGTGGGGAAAAGACTGCCAACCAGGGGCTGTGATCTTCAGTCAAGAAACACATAGGGTAAAACCCCAGAGATTTATCCAAAAGAATTGAAAGCCAGGGTTCCAACAGACACTTGTGCATCGAACTTCATTGTAGTCTTATTCACAACAGCCAACAGGAGGAAATAACCCAAGTGTCCATCACTGGATGAACAGATAAACACAATGTTTATCAGGCTGCACAGACTGCCTCTGCTTGGAATTCCCTTCAGCTCTCCTGCTGAGCTAACTGTGACTTATCCCCCAGTCCTGAACTCAAAGGTCACTTTCTTGGAACCTCACTCCGGTTCTGGGCTTCATTCCAGCCCCCATTTACAGCACAGTGCAGTCACAGCCCCTTGTGCCCCCAGTCACAGCAAAATCACTCTTGAAATGATTTGTTTGGTAACTGTCTCCATGGCAGGGCTGTGAGCTCCCCAGGGTGGACATAGTCTCCCTCACTTCCTGTCTTCTCCAGCCCCCAACTGTCACACCTCACATATATATCCAACAAACACCGAAGTCCCCAGAGTGCAGGCATTGATCTACAGGGAACACAACTAAGAAAACGCCCTGCCCTCTGAAGATGATATATGGGTACCTAAAGTCTGGTGGTTTAAACACTCATATCAGTACCCCAGAAGAAAGACCTGGTATCCTGCTTCCATAAGCATCATAGCCAGGAAAACCCTGTGGAGCAGTTCTACTCTATATCATAGGGGGTTATCTTCTGTTGGAATTAGCAGCAAGTTTAAGTTATGTTTTGTTTTTTTTTAATCTAGGGGAAGAGAATCCTTGGTAACAAGAACAGCTTGTGCAAAGGCCCTGAGGCTACATGGCACCTTAAAGAACAGCCAGAAGGCCAACGTGGAGAAGAGTAAGGAGGAGAGTGGGAGGAAACAAGGGCAAGGAGGTGCCCAGGCAGATCATACAGGACTTTGTGATCTGCAGGGAAAACTGACTTTGACTCTGCGGAAGGTGTGAGCCATGGAGGGTTCTGAGCAGAGAAGAGGTGTGGCCTGACTTAGGTTTTAATTGATTCCTTCTGCTGGAATACTAAGGACGGATTACAGGGGCCACAAAAGGGGCAAGAGAGACCATGGAGGAAGCAGGGAACTGTGGCTTGAACCAGCATCAAAAGGGCTGAGAGGTGGTAGTATTGGGGACTTGTTTTAAAGGTAAGCTGACGAGGGTTTGCTGTCAACTAGATATGAGTATAAAAGAAAGAAAGAAGTTACAGGTGACTCCAAGTTTTTTTGCTTGAATGTTGTTGTCAAAGGGATGGAGTTCCTGAGTGGTGCAAGCAGTGAGAGTGCTTGGCTGCTGACCACAGGGTTAGAGGTTCAAATCCACCCAGAGGTACCTCAGAAGAAAGCCCTGGCCATCTACTTCTGAAAAACCAAACATTGAAAGCCCTGTGGGGTATATTTCTGCTCTGACACACAAGGAGTCAGCATGAATCAAAATCAACTTGACAGCAACTAGTTATTCAAGAAATAGAACAGAAGAGAAATGGATGGAGAGGAAGACGGGAAGACAAAGGAAGAGACAGAGGGAGAAGCAGAGAAAGCTTCAGAAGGAGGAAGATTATAGCAAGAAAGACCCAGGCAGCAGAACAGCAATGGTTAAGAAAACAGAAAACTGTAGATGTTGGCAAGGTTGTAGAGAAATTGGAACCCTTATCCATTTGCTGATGGGAATGTAAAAGAGTGTAGTCACTGGGGTAAACAATTTGGCAGATCCACAAAATTTGAAGCTAGAACTGCCATATGACCCAGACATCCTAGGTATATACTCAGAAGAAGTGAACGCAGCAACACAAACAAAAACCTGTACACACATGTCTATTGCAGCACTTTTCACAAACTCCAAAGGTGAAAACACCCTAAATGCCCATCAACAGATGAATGGATACACAAAATGTAGTACACACGTACCATGAAATATTACTCAGCCATGAAGAGAAATGAAGTCCTGATACACACTATACCATGGATGAACCTATAGAACACATTGTGCTGAGTGAAATAAATCAGTCATAATTAAGCAAATACACAGAAACCAAAGATTATTAGTACTCATCAGGGCTAGGAGGGAGGGGAGAGGCAGTTTTTGCCTCACAGGCATTAGGTTTATGTTAACAGTGGAGGAACAATCTGGAGAAGGGCACTGACGGTGGTTGCACAATTTGAAAATGCAGTCAGTGTCAGCTGTCACTGAATTGGACAGATAGAAATCATGCTTTTTTAAAAAAGCAACCCAGGTGAGCACAGAGAGGAGACAGCCCTGTATGGATGGAGAGCCTTGTCCCCTAGAAAGGTGGAAAAGAGTTGTGGGCTGAGGTGGTGCTACCAGAAAGGGCTAGGGCCCTAAGTAGATCACCCCTGTGCTCTGGGTGACTGTTGCGCAGGTCAAAAACCTTGGTGATCTTCCTGGAGGAGGTGTGCTCTTATCAGTTAGGAAAGCTAAGAAACAGCTGGGGAAACATTCTGTTCTGGCCTTTGCCTGGAGTGACCCAGACCTCTCCTCAATCCCTCCCCACTACACCTGACTCCATTTCCACTCAGTTAGTGGAGATTAATCACCTCCCTCCCACAGGGCCAAGTAATACCATATTTGTGAAGAAGGTGTCAAGGTTCAGCTGGAATATCATCCTTCCCTCCCCTTGACCAATCAGATTTCATCATTCTACTCTGCAGTTGATTAGACAGCAGCCAATATGCATTCATAATTACTGGTGGTTGCAATGGGAAGTAGGAAACAAAGAAGGATCTGTAGTGGGAGAATATGGCATTGGTGATAGAAATGATGCAGAAGGTATCATAGAATTCTACAAAACAAACCACCTCTTCCTGGCAAACACCCTTTTCAACACCATAGATGGTGACCATATACATGGACCTCACTGGATGAAAAACACAGGAATCAGATTGACTACATCTGTGGAAAGAGTCAGTGGAGAAGCTCAACATCACAATGAGGCCAGGGGCTAGCTGCAGAATAGGCCATCAACTGCTCACAGGCAAGTTCCAACTGAAACAGAAGAAAATTAAAACAAGGTCATGACCAAAATATGACCTTGAGTATATCCCACCTGAATGTGGAGACCATCTCAAGAATAAATTTGACAAATTATTGACCAAAGACCATATAAGATATGAGATGACATCAAGGACATCACACATGAAGAAAGCAAACAGGTCATTGAAAAGACAGGAAAAAGCAGTAAAGCAGTAAAACAGTAACACACATGAGGAACTTTCTTCTTAGTTCATTCAGATGAAATGGGCCACACCTGCCCAAAGCAAAGTGAGAGACGGCAGGAAGGGACAGGAAACTGGACAAATGGACATGGAGAACCCAAGGTGGAAAAGAAAGGTGTTATTGATTCCCCCACGTTCCCTCAAATCCCCTGAAGCTGTTTTCTCTGCAGGAATGCCTTTCCATGCTGGGCCAACTCCTATTCACCCTTCAAAACACGGCTACAGCAGCTCTCCTCCAGGAGGTTTCCTGTGCCACCTTCACAGATTGTACCCTAGTTCCCTCTCTGAACTCTTCTGGTTAGTCCAGTCCTGAACCCATGACACTAAGAGTGTCAGATAACAACTCCTAACCTGGGAACCTCAGAACCCAGGGTCGTGGCCTTTGTGGAGCCCAGTTTCTTCCAACATGAGGCTGAGCACAGACTGTTTGTGCCTTGGAAATAGTTACTCACTAACTGAGTCAATGAACAAATCAATTTTAGCACTGGACAGCTTGAGGGATGGAATCTACATCTGGACGTTGGGGGTGGAGACCTAACCTCCCTAAAATCATGTCAAAAACTATTAGGTTTATTTTTCAGGGGAGATCATAAGCCATACCTTTGCCAAGATTTTCAGGGAGAAAAGAAGGATGTGAGGCAGGAAGTTTACGGACTTCTTTTACAAGTTGGAGGCCCAGAGAGGCACCATGACTTGCCCAAGGTCGCATAGCCTGGTGGGGACAGAAGCAGGATTTTAACTCCTGTGGCCATCAGATGAGCTTTCCTGGACTCAGGGCCAGTGTAAAAAAGGCCTTCATCCTCGTAAATTAGATTTAGGAGGAAAAAAATCATATTTATAATAATAAACTCAACAGTTAGTCAGTCAACAGAGGTTTCCTGAACACCTCTTATGTGTCAGACACTGGTCTCGTCACTGAGGGTGCAGCAATGAGAGGGACAGGTCCTTGCCCTTGTAGGGTTTCCCTCTGTGTGGGAGAGCAGCCATAACCAAGCAAATAAGTAAGATAATGGAAGATAGAGAGATGCGGAAACAGCATGAGATCAGAAGGAGGGAGTGGGGACCTGGTTTAGACAAGGTGACCAGGGGAAAGGCTTCTAGGAGGACATGACCTTTGTACCATCTCTGAATGATGGGAAGATGTCATTACGAGCATTCCAAGCAAAGAGGGCAGCAAGTGCAAAGGTCCTGGGGCTTGAATGAGAGCAGGATGTCCAAGGAGTAAGAGCCCAGGCAGCTGGCATGGACAACCTGCTAGGAGAGGTCAGAGGGTTCTGCAGGGCTCACGGTGGCAGACTGTGAAGGTGTTACACTATGCCCCAGGCAGAAACAAGAGGGAATGTGTCCGGGGCAGAAGAATCAGCAGAAGCCAACAACTGGGGCATGGAAGTGTCTGACCAATGACCCACTGAGGGCACTGGAAATCACCCGGCCCCCAAAGAGCTGCTATGAACAAACAGTAGGACAGAGAGGGGGAGCTAGTTGGCTGGGGCAAAGATGGCAGGCTCACCTCTGACAGGGAACCAGTTGCTTGTGTTTATGACAACCGGGCCACCCCAGGCTGACTCAGCAATATTTCATGTTATCAGAAGTCAGCTGCCCAGAGGACAAAGCAACACAGCAACAAGCTCCCTCCCAAGAGGACCCACCTTCCATTCTCTCCTCTATGGTTTCCGGAGAGACTACAAAGTATCAAGAAACAGCTCAAAATGTCTGTAGGCTGGGTCTGGGACTCATCCACTGCTGTGTGGATTTTGGCACATTACTTTACCTCTCTAAACCTTCTGTGATCTTTGTTGACACATGCGTGGGTTGAATGCTGAAAACAGGCTCCATCCCCTGCCTACATTTTCATATTCATGCTCCACAATAAGGATGTGAGGTAGGACTCACATTACATCCACTCACAGATGGAGAAATGAAGGCTCAGAATGAAGAAATGACCCTCCTAAACTGAGAGTGAAACTCAGGTCTGTCAGACTTCAAGTGGTGAGGCTATTGAAGGGCCCATCCTAAGACTCTCCTTATAAATTAGTTGGCAAGGGGCTGGCACCCAGAGGTCTCAGAGAAGATGGTGGCTATTCTGATGGTCATTAATCCCAGGATGGTGTGAGGCCACCTTGCCCAATCTCAGTTTTCTCATCCACAGAATGGGAATATTAATCAGTCTCCATCTGGAATCCTCTCCTCACTGGCTTTGGGAGGCTTCAGAGAAATACAGCATGTAAAAATAAATATGGCAGCTCCTCCAAAGGTTAAACATAGAATTAACCACATGCACCAGTAACTCCACTGCTAGGTGGAGAATTGGAAACAGGTGTTCAAACAAATACACATACAAAACAACCCAAATATCCATCAATGGGTGAATGGATAAAACAAAGATGGTCCGTCTGTACAATGGAATATTATTTGGCCATTAAAAAGGAATGGTACATGTTAGGACATGGATGAACCTTGAAAACACAATGCTAGGTACAAGAAGCAAAACACAAAGATCACCCGTTGTATAATTATTTTTATACGATATATCCAGCATAAGTAAATCTACAGAGACAGAATACGGTTTAATAGTTATGGGGGGCGGGGTTGTTAGTTGTTGTTGAGTCTGCTTGATGTAAGATGACCATAAGTTCAACAGACTAAACGCTGGCTGGTTCTGTGCCTTCCACACCATCATCTGTGTGTCTGAGCCCATTCTTGCAGCCACTGCACCAATCTATCTCACGAGGGGTTTCCCTCATTTTCACTGTCTACTTCTCCCAAACATGATGGCCTTTCCTAGCAATAGGTCTTTCCTGATAACATTTCCAATGTTTTAGTCATCTGGTACGGCTCTTACAGAAATATCACGAGTGGATGGCTTTCACAAAGAAAACTTTATTCTTACACAGTCCAGGAGGCTACAAGTCTGAATTCAGGGTATCCACTCCAGGGGAAGGCTTTCCCTCCCTGTCAGCTTTGGAGAAAAGAGCTTGTGTTGTATCAGTCTTTGATCATGGAATATCTTGGCACAGGAACCTCAGGTCTGAAGGATGTACTCTGCTCCTGATGCTGCTTTCTTGATGGTATGAGTTTCCCAACTTTCTGCTTGCTTTCCTTTCCCTTTATCTATTTCAAGATAAAAGGATAACAGGCAGTGCAAGTCACACTCAAGGGAAACTCTTTACATTGCAGCAGGGAAGGGTTTTCCAGTCCCATTTAACATAATAATATCTATCATCCACAGGCAGAAATTAAGATTTAAGGCATAGAAAAATCACCAAATGGAGGGCAATCACACAATGGTGGGGATCGCCAGCCTGGCCAGATTACTACACACATTATTTGGGGGACACATTCAATCCATGACAGTAAGATGAAGTCTCACCATCTTTGCTTCTAAGAGCATTCTGGCATTGCAGATATATTTGTTTGTTTGTTCTTCTGGCAGTCCGCAATATATTCAGTGCCCTTTGTCAGTTATCAATAAGGTTTACATTCACTCATTTTCAGAGGTAGATCACCAGACCCTTTTTCCCAGTCTGTCTTAATCTCGAAGCCCCCGTTGATAGCTGTCCTCCATAGATGACCCTGCTGGTATTTGAATGCTGTTAGTGTAGCTCATAGTGTAGTGGTTAAGTGTTACATCTGCTAACCAAAAAGCTGGCAGTTCAAATCCATCAGGCATGCCTTAGAAACTGAGTAGGGCAGTTCTACTCTGACCTATACAGTCACTATGAGCCAGAAGCAACTCAAAGGCAGTGGCTTTTTAGCATAATTTCCAGCATCAGAGCAACATACAAGCCACCACAATACGAGACGCTGACGGACAGGCGGTGGGATGGGAAGTGACTAGCTAACAGGTACAGGGCCTCCCTAGGGGTGAATGAGGATAATTCGGAACTAGAGAGAGTTGGTGGTTGCACACCATGGCGAATGTACTAAATACCACCAGGTCGTTGGTTTTAAATGGCTAATTTTCTCTCAGGTGCGTCTCGCCTCCGTTAAAAAATAAATTTAATGATTGCCCAAACCGGAGCTTGTGGAATGGACATCGGAAATACAGGGTGGAAAGCAGCATGCTGTCCCAGTGTGGGGAGCAACAAGAGTTACACAGCAATGTGTGTGTGTTTGTGTGGCAGATTGACTGGGATTATCAACTTTCAACTAAAGCACAATAAAATATTGTTAAATAAATAAATGACTGCCCAGAAGCAAAGGCAAGAAAGCAGGGGTGGAAAACCAGGATGAAAGGAAACGTGGAACCCAGGATAGAGACAGGAGGAGTGCTGACAGCTGTGGGAAATGAAACCGCGGACATGAAACACTTCGTGCACAAGTTCCTGAAGGGGAATCTAATTGGCTCCATAAACTTGCACTTAATCCAGGATAAAAGAAACTGAGTTACAGAAACCATTTTTTAAAATGAAGAAGGGATGGGAAGCGGCTGATACTCCTTCACCATTTCCTTTGTCACTGCCGTGTGAGACAGACACATGATTAATCCCATCTGAGAGATGGGGAAATCAGGTGAAAAGGGGAAGTGCCCCACCCAGGAAGTTGTGGGGGAGGCCCGGATTAGACCCAGGGTCTGTTTGACTTCAGCAGGTTCTACTCCTTTGCTCAAGATTCACCCAGGTGACACACACATAGGTGACACACACCTACAGTAAGGTCACCCTTGGACACAGGTGACTCAGAAAGAGGGCAGAGAACAGAAGCCAAGATGCTGATTGCATGACCTGATACTTTTCCTCTGGCCCAGGGGAGCCCAGAGAGGGAACCCACATGTAGATGACTATCCTTTATTAGCCAGAGAACCTTCCCTTAATGTCACTCCCTCTGTGCCTAGTCCTGTGCTGAATCTTCCAAGGGGATTTGGTACCAGGGCTGACCTAAAGGAGCTTTCAGTCTGGAGAGTATCATGCTAGACATGGATGCTCCCAGCCCCTGAGGAATCAGGGCTGGGCCAGAGCACGGAGCCTGTGACTGAAGGGACCAAGAGGAGGAAGCTGGCAGGGCTGGAACAAGGAAGCCAGAGGGAACCTGGGGCTGGAGAAGCCCAAGAGGAAGGGAGGGCTTCCCGGAAAAGAGAACACTGAAGCTAGGTTTTGAAGAATATATAGTAGTTCCCAGGTCAAATGAAAAAATCTGGGAGCATTTTACATATTCACATACTTAGCTTGCATGAATGCAAAGTGATATAAGCTTTGAGGAGGGAAAATTGGCAATATTCAGCAAAATTATATTCGCATTTGTCCTCATCAATCATATGTATAGAAATATATCCCAGTGATTTATTGGGAAAAATAAGATGCATTAACAATTATTGAATTTCTCAAAAGACTGAAAATGGCTCAAGGTCCATCAGCAGGAGATGGCTGAAGAAGCCGCACATACCTATCCAGTGAAGGGCTACACAGCTGTCACAAGCAACGGGGAAGACGTCTCCACAGTGCTGTGGAGAGAGAGCAGCAGGAAACATAGCAAAGCAGAAAAAGAGCAAAGTAGGTTTAAGTGTTTATCTTATGCTACAATTCAAGAAGGGAGGTCAGAATAGAAACATCATATTATATTATATGTCATTATATTAAATTTATACTTTAATATACTTATAAATTACAGGGAAAAAACAAATCCATTGCTATGGAGACAATTCCTACCCTTAGCAACCCTAGTAGACAAAGAACAGCCCCAAGGGTTTTCCAAGGAGTGGTTATGGGATTTGAACTGTTGATCAGCAGCCAAAGGCTTAACCACTGCCACAGCAGGTCCCCATAAATTATATATAAAATTCTATGTATGTATTAACTTATATACATACATTAAACTAATCTACCACGTGTCTGTCAGTCTGTCTGACTGTGGTGGCTTGTGTGCGGCTGTGACACTAGAAGCTTTGCCACAGGTATTTCAAACACTAGCAGGATCACCCTTGACAGACATATTGCAGCTGAGCTTCCAGACTAAGACTAGAAAGGACCTGGCAATCTACTTCTGAAAGAACTGGGCAGTGGAAACCTCATGAATAGCAGGATAACATGATCTAACATAGTGCCAGAAGATGAGCCCATCAGGTTGGAAGGCACTCAAAATATGGCTGGGGAAGTCCTGTCTCATCATTTGCTAATGTGACGTAACTCACTGAGAAGAAACACCTATAAACATCCATGGATAATTGATAGGTAGTAATGTATAAAATATGAATCCAGGAAAATTTGAAGCTGTCAAAAATGAAATGGAATGCATAAATATCAATATCCTAGGTTTTGGGGAGCTGCAATGGACTGATGTTGGCCATTCTGAATCAGACAATCTTATTACCCACTACACCAGGGATGACAAATTGAAGAGGAATAGCACTGTGTTCATTGGCAAAAAGAAAATTTCAAGATCTATCCTAGGCACAACACTGTCAGTCATAGGATCATATTCAGATACCTACAAGGAAGATCAGTTAATACAGTTATTACTCAAATTCATGCACCAATCACTGAAGCCAAAGATTAAGAAATTAGAGATTTTGTTTTCTAACCTCTACAGTTTAGAAGTGATCAGACAAGCAATCAGACAGCAATCAAGATACATTGATAATTACTGGCAACTAGAATGCCAAAGTTGGAAATAAAGAAGGATTGGTACTTAGAAAATAATGGCCTTGGTGATAGGAAAGATGCCAGAGATCGCATGATAGAGTGATGAAAGATTACAAACTTCTTCATTGCAAATACTTGTGTTCACCAACATAAATGATGATGATACACAGAGACCTTGCCAGATGGCATATGTGGGAATCAAATCAACTACATCAATGGAAAAAGACCATGAACAAAGCTCAGAAGAAGGCCAGGGGCCAACTGTTAAACTTGTTCCTATGCAAAGTCAAGTTAAACATGAAGAAAATTAGAACAGGAGAGGCTGTGGAGAAATTGGAACTCTCCTACACTGTTGGTGGGATTGCAAAATGGTGCAACCTCTTTGGAAAGCAATCTGGTGCTTCCTTAAAAAGCTGGATCTAGATATACCATTTGACCCAGTGATTCCACTGCTCAGAATATATCCTACAGAATCAAGACCATTCACACCAACTGCCATATGCACATGAACATTTATCGCAGCACAGTCCACAAAAGCAAAAAGATGGGACCAACTCAGATGCCCAACAACAGAGGAATCGATAGGTAAACCATAGTATGTATTCACAATGGAGCACTATGCAATGATAAAGAATAATGATGATTTTAGGAAACATCTCATAACCTGGTTTCAACTGGAGGACATTATATTGAGTGAAAGTAGTCAGTGAAAAAAGCACAAATATTGTGAGACCCCTACGATAAGAACTTAAAAACAAATTCATGCATAGAAGATAAGACTCTTTGACGGCTGCAAGGGTAGGGAGGGAGGAAGGGGGAGGGGGGAAAGTGTAGATTAGATAATTGATAGAAACTTGGTTGGGTGAAATACGAGACAGCACACATTAGAAAGAAGATCAATATTAACTGGACTTCAACATAACATGATTACTCCTCCCATTTTAATCCAATATTACAGGGACAGAGTAGCTGGCGTGTGGGGGGCTGGGGACTATACTCTCAGGAGAAACCGAGGCCAATTGGCATTTTGCTAAGAGAGCCCTCTGCACCCCACGCTGGTGAGTGGCGTCTGGGGTCTTAAAAGCTGCCAAGCTGCCATCCAAGGGTACAGCAAATGGTCCCAACTCAGCATGAACATATGATCACCAAGGACCAAGACAACATGGGGGAAAGAGAACCCAGAAGACAGACACCCACATGAGTGGGTGACTACATCGACATATGACTGGAAGAACCAGACAGCGCCTGGCCACCATCAGTGACAGCCGTGATGGAGCTCACAAAGTTGAGTCTCACTGGCAACAGAAGAATAAAAAGAGGTGCACCCTGAGATCTCCACTAAAGGACCTCAATTGATAGTCCAGCGGTTTTGGGGTTTCCCTGGGAGCATGGCCCCTGGCCCTGATGCTGCCCTTGCCCGTAAGTCATAACGAAGGTCCACTCTTCAGACACAAATGGATTGGGCTTGGCAATGCAGAGTGACCATATATTGGATGCACTTGATGGTTCTGAACATCTATAGGATATCATCCTGCTGACCTCTGGCTGGAGAAAGGAGAGTGGGTGGAGAGGAGGGGAAAGGAGACTGTTGGGAAGATGAAACATGTATGGAGCAGAGAGGAATAGTGTGCTGTCACCGGGCAGGGAGAGCAGTAGAAGTTGCATATAGGTGGGCATGTAAATTTATACAGGAATGTACATTTTCACTCAGTCATAATAAAAATAAAAAGTGGTGCACTCCGAGAGCTCCATTAAAAGACCACAGCTGATGGTCCATGGGCCTCAGGATTCCCCTGGTAGCACAGCCCCTGGCCCTGGTGCTGCCCCTGTCCATAAATCATAATGGAGGTCAACTCTCAGACAGGAATGGATTGGACTTGGTGACACAGAGTGATCATATCAAGTGTGCGCTTTATGGTTCTATGCATCTATAGAATGTCGTCCTGCTGGCCTCTTACTGAAGAAGGGGAGTGGGTGGAGAGGTGGGGATAGGAGATTGTTGGGAGGATAAGACATGTATGGAGTGGAGAGGAAGAGTGTGCTGTCACTGGGTGGGGAGAGCAGTGGGAGCTTCATATAGGTGGGCATGCAATTTATATCAGAATGTACATTTCATTCAGTCATAATAAAAAAAGGCAATAAAGTAAGAACAACCCTATGACAGCCAAGTACAATCCCAGTCAAAGTACATGCCACCTGAGTTTAGAGATTATTTCAAGAATAAATCGGATACATTGACTACTAATGACCCAGGGCCAGACCAACTGTGGAATGGCATCATACATGAAGACAGCACCGATAAAATAAAATCCATTGCCATCAGTTCTCGCAGTCACCCCATTATTAAAAAGACAGGAAAGACCAAATTTGATGTCAGAAGGGATCTCAATGTTGTTCATGAAGATAGAGTAGCTAAAGTGAAAGTAAAAGTGAAGCAAAAGAGATGAACAGAAGATTTCAAAGGGTAGCTTGAGAAGACAAAATATTACAAGAAATCTGAAAAGACCTAGAGGTAGAGAAACAAAAGGGAAGAACATGCTCTGCATTTCTCAAGCTGAAAGAATTGAAGGAAAAAAATCTAGCCTTGAGTTGCAATATGGAGAAAATATTAAATGATGCAGGAAACATGAAAAGAAGATGGAGGGAATACACAGATTCACTGTCAGCCGCTTCAGGAGGTAGCGTGTGATCAAGAACCAATGGTAGAGAAAGAAGAGGTCCCAGCTACACTGAAGGTATTGGTAAAAACAACCTCAGGAATGACAAAAAAACAATTGAGATGTTTCAACAAACAGATGCAGCAACGGAAGTGCTCACTCATCTATACGAAGAAATTTATACGACAGCTGCCTGGCAATCTGATTGCAAAAGATCCATACTGTACCCAGTCCAAAGAAAGTGTTCTAACAGAATGGAAGAGATCCGTATTTGTGCCCATTCCCCAAAAAAGTTGATCCAACAAAATGCGGAAATTACTAAACAATATCATTATTATCACATAGAAATAATATTTTAATTGCTGAAGATCCTTCAAAAGTGGCTGCAGCAGTACACTAACAGGGAACTGCCAGAAATTTAGGACAGATTCAGAAGAGGACGTGGAATCAGGGATATCATTCCTCATGTCAGATGGATCTTGGCTGAAAGCAGAGAATACCAGAAAGACAGTTACCTGTGTTTTACTGACTATGCAAAGGCATTTGCGTGGACCATAAACAAATTATGGATAACACTGGGAAAAATGGTAATTCCAGAACACTTAATTGTGTTCATGAGGAATCTGTACATGGATCAAGAGGCAGTTGTTCAAACCGAACAAGGGGACATTGCATGGTTTAAAGTCAGGAAAGGTGTGCATCAGAATTGTATCATTTCACCATATCTATTCAACTTGTAAACTAAGCAAATAATCAGAGAATTTGAACTACATGAAGAAGAACATGGCATCAGGATTGGAGGAAGACTTATTAACAGTCTGCAACGTATAGATGACACAACCTCGATTGCTAAAATGAAGAGCACTTACCGTGAAGGTCAAAGACTGTAGCCTTCAGTACAGATTACACGTCAAAGTAGACAAAAATTCTCACAACTGGGCCAGTAAGTCACATCACGATAAATGGAGACAACACTGAAGTTGCCAAGGATTTCATTTTACTTGGGTCCGCAATCAACACCCAGGGAAGTAGCAGTCAAGCTTTAGGTAAATTTGCAGGAAAAGATATCTTTAAAAGGTCAAAAAAAAAACCAAGTTGTCACTTGAGGACTAAGCTACACCTATTGCAAGCCATAGTGTTTTCAATCATTTTATATGCTTGTGAAACCCAGACAATGAATAAAGAAAACTGAAGAATTGGTGCTTTTGAATTATGTAAGTTCTGCCAATTAAGTTCGTGAACTCATCCTAGAAAAAAGTGCTACATACCACATTGCCAAATATCACTAGTCACCTTCAAAGTACTCCCCTTAGGAAGCTATGCACCAGTGCCAGCACCTAGTCCACCCTTCAAAGCAATTTGGGAACTCTTTCTGGAACAGCCATTGAGCACGGTGGCAAAGTGGCAAGTTCACCAACTTAATCATATAGTTGTCTGTAAGAGAGTTATTAGCCAGTAAACAAAAAACTGTATTGGAACACCCTCCCTACTCACCTGATCTGTGCCCCCAATGGCTTTTTTCTTTACTTAGATAAGGGAAATATTGGAAGGAAGACGTTTTGATGACATTCAAGACATCAAGAATAATATGACAACAGCTCTGTTGGCCATTCCAGAAAACAAGTTGCAAAACTGCTTTGAAGAATGGACTAGGTGCTGGTGTCAGTGCATAGCTTCCCAAGGGCGGTACTTCAAAGGTGACCCTAGTGATATTCCGCAATGAGGTAGGTAGCACTTTTTCTAGGATGAATTCACAAACTTAATTGTCAGTTCCCTTATACTAAATCATAAAGCACACATACTACCTGCATCACTCTATGTCCCCTCGTCAATAGGGTCCAATCTTTGTCTGAAGTGCTGGCTTTAGTACTTGTTTATGCTCTAGGCTAGTAGCAAGTCCAGGGGCCACGTTCTCAGGGGACCCTCCAGGTTTGTCAGACCACTAAGTCTGGTCTTTTAATAGAGTTCTACATCTGTACTTCCCTTTATCTCGTGCTACCTCAGGGATTCTACATTGTGCGCCCTGTCAGGGAAGTCTTCAGCGGTGGCCGGGCACCATCAATCCTTCTGGTTTCGTGCTGGTGTAGTCTACCAGTCATAGAGAACCTTCTGTCTCCTGGGTTGGTAGTTTCCTCACGTCTTTGATATTCTTGGTTTTCATCTGCTCTAGGTGGGTTGGGACCAGTTGATGCTTCTGAGATGGCAGCTTGCTGGCTTTTAAGACCCCAGGTATGTCTTTTTTTTTTTTTTTATTTAACATGACTGAGTGAAAATGTACATTACTGTATAAATTTACATGCCCACCAATATGCAGCTTCCACTGCTCTCCGTATCCAGTGACAGCACACTGTTCCTCGCTGCTCCATACTCATCCGCCCAACAGCCTCCTTTCCGCTCCTCTCCACCCACTCTCCTTCCTCCAGCCAGAGGTCAGCAGGATGATGTCCTATAGATGTATAGAACCATAAAGTGCAACCAATATATGGTCACTCTGCATTGCCAAGTCCAATCCATTCCTAACCAAAGAGTGGACCTTCATTATAATTTATGGGTAAAGGCAGCATCAGGGCCTGGGGCCATGCTCTCAGGGGAACCCCGAAACCACTGGCCCATCAATTGAGGTCTTTTAGTGGAGATCTCAGGATGCACCCCTTTTTATTCTTGTGTTTTGCCAGTGAGACTCAACCTAGTGAGCTCCATTGTGGCTATCACTGGTGGTGGCTGGGCACCACCTGGTTCTTCCAGTCCCAAGTCAATGAAGGCACCCACTCTTGCAGGTCTCTCTGTCTTCTAGGTTGTCTTTACCACATGTCATTTTGGTCCTTGGTGAGCATCCGTTCCTGCTGAGTTGGGACCATTTGCTGTGTCCTCGGATGGCAGCTTGGCAGCTTTTAAGACCCCAGACGCCACTCACCAATGTGGGGTGCAGACAGCCCTCTTAGCAAAATGCTAGTTGTGCCAATTGGCCTCGATTTCACCTAAGAGCATGGTCCCCTGCCCCCGGCCCCAGCTACTCTATCCTTGCAATATTGGGTTAAGATAGAAGGAGTACTCAAGTTATGCTGAAGTCCACTTAATGTTGTTCTTGTTTCTAATGTGTGCTATCGCCGCTTTCTCCCAACCAGATTTCTAGCAACTATCTAAACTAAACCCTCCCCCCTCACCTTCCCTCCTTCCCCTCCCTTGCAACTGTGAAAGAGTCTTTTCTTCTATACACAAGTCTGTTTTTGAGATCTTATTGTAGAGGTCTCATACAGTATTTGCCCCTTTGTCGCTGACTACTTTCACTCAACATAATGTCTTCCAGTTGAAACCAGGTTAGGAGATGCTTCCTGGAATCATTGTTATTCTTTATCATTGCATAGTGCTCCATTGAGTATATGTACCATAGTTTACCTATCCATTCTTCTGTTGTTGGGCATCTGGGTTGATTCTATCTTTTTGCTATCATGGACTGTGCTGCGATAAACATTCTTGTGCATGTGTCCGTTGGTGTGAAAGGCCTTGATTCTTCTGTAGGATATATTCCAAGTAGTGGAATTACTGGGTCAAATGGTATATCGATACCCATTTTTTTAAGGAAGCACCAGATGGCTTTCCAAAGAGGCTGAACCATTTTGCAACCCCACCAACAATGTAGGAGGGTTCTACTTTCTCCACAGCCTCTCCAGCATTTGTTGTTTTGTGTTTTCTGGATCATGGCCAATCTTGTTGGGGTGAGATGGTATCTCATTGTTGTCTTGATTTGAATTTCTTTAATAACTAAAGATTGTGAACATGTCCTCATGTGTTTTTTGGCTGCCTGGATCTCCTTTTTAGTGAAATGTCTGTCCATCTCCTTTGCCCATCGCTTAACTGGATGATTTATCTCCTTCTTATTGATATTTTGTAGTATCTTATAGATTATGGAGATCAGGCATCGGTCTGACATAGAGTTGCCAAATATTTTTTCCCATTCTGTGGGTGTTCTTTTAATTCTATTAATAAAATCTTTGGATGAGCAAAAGTGTTTGATTCTTAATAGTTCCCATTTATCTATTTTCTCTTCTGTTGATTGTGGTTTCTTTGACAGATTTTGGAGTCTGTCATTCTGTCCCAGGCACATCTTAAAAGCCAGCAAGCTTCCATCTAAGAAACATCATTTGGTCCCAACCCACCTCAAGTAGATGAAAGCCAAGATATGAGAAAAATATGAGCCCAGGAGACAAAAGGGTCCATATGATCAGGAGATTACACCAACACAAGACCGGAAGAACTAAACGCTGCCCAGCAACCACCAAAGACAGTCCTGTCAGGGAACACAATGCAGAGTCCCCGACATAGCATGAGAAAAAGGGATGTGCAGATCAAGAACCATATTTGAAGACCAAATTTGATGGTCCAACAGCCTGGAGGGTCTCATAAGAACATGTGCCCTTGGCTTGCTACTAGCCCAGAGCTAAAACCAGTATGGAAGCCAACTCTTCAGACAAAACTTGAACTGAACTAAGGGATACAGGGTGATACAAGTGGTGTGTACACCTTACAATTTCATACATATATGAGGCTGTCCAACTGTTCTATTTCTAGGGGGGAGAGGAAAGGGTTGGGGGGAAGGGTCAAATGTCATTTGACTGGATACTGGAAGTAAAGAGTGGAAAGGAACAGTGTGCTGTCACCGAGTGAGGAGAGAAGATACAGTCACATTGAGACTGGTACTCAGGGTTTTATACGGAAAACTGACTTGGATTGTAAACTTTCACCTAATTACAATTAAAAAAAAAATTGGAAAAAGCCCCTAGCACCACTCACCAATATGGGGTGCAGAACAATCTCTTAGAAAAAGACTAGTTAAGCCAACTGACCTCAATGTCCCCTGAAACCATGGTCCCCAGACCTCTATCCCTGCAAGTCTGTCCTTTAAAATACTTAAACCATAAAATTTTTAAATTGTTACCTGTAGGGAAGGAAAAGAACACGATTCCAAGAAAAAAGATCTATTGCCATTGAGTCAATTCCAACTCACAGTGACCCCATAGAACATGCTTGGGAGGGCAGAAATAAAAACTAGATTACTTTACCTATACCTCCTTTCATAGGTTTTACTTTGGAGCAATGTAAACATCTTACATAATTCTACAATAAAATGAGATTTTTAAAAGAATTCCCCAAAATTCAAAAGCTTCAGGTGAGTGGCATAACCATACAGAAACAATCCTGAATTGTTTCCAAAAATCATGTTGTCTGAAGTACTGTAGATATATCATTCCATGTGTTGATTGTGGAATAAAGCAAATGAGTGATTCTGGTGTGCTACTGGGAACTGGTATTGTCAGTGTGAGAAAACAAAGATACAGGGATAAGACTGATCAGGTTAGGTAAAATTCTCAAAATCCTGGATACTGCCTTCCATCGGTTTGTCATATTGTGATTGCTGTGTTGTTGAGATACCAGAAGCTGTGCCACTGGTATTTCAGATACCAGCAAAGTCACCCATGATGGACAAGTTTCAGCAGAGCTTCCAGACTAAGACTAGGGAGAAAGATCTGGCTATCTACTTCCCAAAAACCAGCCAATGAGAGTCTTATAGAGCACAACAGAATATTGCCCAATATTGTGCTGGAAGATGAGCCCCTGAGAGTAGGAGGCACTCAAAATACACAGTGACTGCAACAATGGACACAAGCACACCAATGATTGTGAAAATGGCACAGATTAAGCAACGTTTTGGTGTGTTGTGCATGGGGTCACCATGAGCCAGAGACAGCTAACAAAACAAGAACATACCTCAGTATGAATTGCAAGTATCAACATAGATTCATGATATATTTTAACAGAAAAGATAGTGAGGGCATTTCCTAAAACTGCCATCAAAAAGACACTGAAAAAATAACTAGCCCAGGAGCAATAAGCACCTCTAGGACCTCAACTGTGGTCTCTAAATACCATTTTCTGTATCAGAGAAAAAACAGCTCTTTGGAGAAGCGACTGATCCTAGTTCTGAGTCAGAAGATGTTCAAGATGAGCTTAGAATGTCTTGTCACATCGTGAAGCAAAAAAGCCACTCAAGACTTTCTTGGGGTCATGTCAGGAGTCAACTTGAAAAGGCTCCCATTGGCCAAATAAGGGACCATTTGGTTACCAACAATGATAAATTCTGCCACGTAGTGATACATTTCAATAGTTTAAATGCACAGCTTCCAAAACATCTAGGGAAGAAATGGCATTATTTATTTTTGAGGATGTTAAGGAACCCACTAGTTATTTTTGAAAACTAGGAAAAGAAAAGACTCAAGCATTTTTCATTCCTTTCCCATATGAATTGTACTGCTTGGTAGCCAAACGGTAGATGAGACCATTTTTCTTATAGGCATATCCTTGCCAATAAATGAAGAAGGAATGATATTATTCAAATATCGTTATTTTGTAACTGTCAATGAGTTAATGGATCTAGCAACAGTTATTGACAGCAGATAACATCACAATAAAGACACTAGATGGAGATATGATAGAAACAAAATGGACCACTCTGGGACCTGAGCAGTGGATACATGCTGTTGCTGGTTGTCATCAAGGTGGCTTCAGCTAGTGGCAACTTCTACATAACTTCATGATCACAGTTATGCTCAAATCATTGTTGTAACCGCTGTATACTTCGAGTGTCTTCCAACATAAGGGCTGCTGTTCCAGTACTATACCAGATAACATGTTGTTGGGATCTATAAAGTTTTGATTGGCTAGTGTTCAGAAGAATACTGTCAGATCTTTCTTCCTAGTCTTAGCCTGGAGGCTGCATGAAAATCTGTCTACCACGGGTGACCAGCCGCATAGCTTCTGGTGCTGTAGCAACAATCAAGCCACCACAGCATGACAACCTTACAGACAGATGGTGAATGGGTTTGTTAAAAAACTAAATCACATCAGTTGCTGTCCAGTCAATTCTAACTGATAGCACCCCATGTATGCAGAGTAGAACTGCACTCCACAGGGTCTTCAAGGCTGTGACCTTTCACAAATAGATTGCCAGGACTTTCTTTTGAGGCACCTCTTGGTGGACTCCAACCACTAACCTTTCTGCTAGCAGCTGGCCCTTTACAGCACCCAAAGACTACAATGGGTCCATAAAAGAACCCACTGTTCCCAGCCACCACCAGTGATAGCCACAATGGAGCTCGCGAGGTTGAGTCTCACTGGCAACACAAGAATAAAAGGGGGTGCATCCTGAGATCTCCACTAAAAGACCTCAGTTGATGGGCCAGCGGTTTCAGGGTTCCCCTGAGAGCATGGCCCCAGGCCCTGATGCTGCCCTTATCCATAAATTATAACAAAGGTCCACTCTTTGGACAGGAATGGATTGGACTTGGCAATGCAGAGTGACCATATATTGGTTGCACTTTATGGTTCTATACATCTATAGGATATCATCCTGCTGACCTCTGGCTGGAGGAAGGAGAGTGGGTGGAGAGGAGCGGAAAGGAGGCTGTTGGGAGGATGAGACATGTATGGAGCAGAGAGGAATAGTGTGCTGTCACCGGACAGGGAGAGCAGTGGAAGCTGCATATAGGTGGGCAGGTAAATTTATACAGGAATGTACATTTTCACTCAGTCATGTTAAATAAAAAAGAAAATTTAAAAAAAAGCTCAAAAAAAAAAAAAAGAATCCACTGTTAATTCCAGCTCCTAGCCACCCTATAGGACAGAGTTGAACTGCCACACAGAGTTTCCAAGGAGCACCTGATGGATTTGAACTACCAACCTTTTCGTTAACAGATGTAGCTCTTAACCACTGCTCCACTCAGGTTTCCATGTGGATTCATTATATAAATTTCTCTGCTCGAGGGTGTATTTGGAATTTTCAACAGAAGGAAGTATTCAAAGCCCTTGGCCCTGTGTCATTCTCTTGGGGCAGGGTGATGACAGTTGGGCACCTGTGGGTGCTTAGTAAATATGCCACAGGAGCACCCACATCTAACCCCACTGCCCCTGTACTCACTTTTGGCCCCTAGCACACTGCTACAGGCTGAGCTGTCCATTTCTGTGCGATACCTTAAGTCCTTAATTACAAAATTTCCCTCCTCCCTAGTCCCAAGAGCAGGTGCCACAGAGAGGAATTCTCACCTCTAATCCCCAGGAAATTGCAACTAAATCTAATTCACACCCCCTCAGACTTGCACAAAAGACCCAGACAGTAGGTTGCAGGCTCAGCCTGTCACAGCACAACTTGCTTTTCCCTTTGGCAAACTGAGTTTGACCAATTCCTTGGCTGACATGAATAACTTGGCTATGGTTTGAGTCTGGCTAGAGGCCCAGCCCTAAGGCCCAGTTGGCTGCTAGGGGACAGAGGGCCAGCAGGAAAACCCTAGGCTTGGATAAGTGCCCCAGATGCAGAAATAACATGTAACTGTGATTCTGAGCTCCTTCAGGCCATGGAGTTAGGCCATAATAACAGCTAAATGAACTATCTTGTGGCTGGACTAAACTGCGTTCAACCTGGGAAGCCTGGGGAGGTGGGTGGGTCTTCAGCAGTCAGGCCCAGGCAGCCCTATTCGAGGAATGCTTTCCATATACCTGGCACTATTGTAAGCACCTGACATGCATAATCTCCTTTAATCCTCGAAATCCTGGATGAGGTTTATACTGCTCTCTCATTTTACAGATGGGTAAAAAAGGGCTAGTGGTTAAGCCACTTGCTCAAACTGATAAGGGGCAGAGTAAACATGAATCCAGGTGGATGGGCTCCACAAGAGTTTTTGTTTTGTTTTGGGGAGTTTAAACAGTTTTATTGACTCCCTGCCTTCTTCACACCAAAACACAAGGAAAACACCCACACCCATTGCTACCCAGTGGAGTCCAATTCATGTGTTATAGCATAGAACTGTTCCATAAGGTTTTCTTGGCTGCAGTCTTTACAGAAGGAGATCACCAGCCAGACCTTCCTTCCACAGTGCCACTGAGTGAGTCTGTGCCACCAACACTTAGGTTAGTATCCCAACACAAACCATCTGTGCCATGCCTGGATCTTGCTGTCTACACAGTGAGCTTCAATTCATTTTTTAAAAACTTTTAGCAGACTTTATTTGTTAGAGCTGTTGGAGGTTTATAGGAACATTGTGCAGAAGGCAAAGCAAGCTCCCATGTACCCTCCTGTTTTAACTTCTCCTGTTATTAACTTCATGCAGATTGCTAACCTGTTCTGCCACTAGTGGAAAGGCTGGAGGTTCAAGTCTGCAGAGAGGTGCCTTGCAAGAAAGGCCTGGTGATCTACTTTCAAAAAATCCACCATTGGAAACCCTCCAGAGCACAGCTCTACTAGTGGCCGCTAGTGAAAACAGACTCTGCAGCAACTAGCTTATTAGTGTGACACATTTGTGACAACTGAGGAACAAATCAAGGTACATTATTACTAACTGAAGGCCCTATTTTTCATGAGAGGGTCACTCTGAGTGTTGTACAGCCATAAATGTTTTGATAAATGCTGACTACCATGTGGCCATCTTCATGATACCCTACAGGATACTTCCATACACACCCCTAAAATGCCCTGCACTCTACCTGTTCATCCCTCCTTCCTCTCCTCCTGGGAACCCCCTGCCAACAGACATATTTTCTGATTTTTCCCTTGTCTCTGTAGTTCTGCCTCTTCCAGAACGTCACAGTTGGAACAGCAAAACTTTTTTGTATTATAGTAAAAATGCTTGTACATAAAGCATTTGCCATTTCAATCCTCTTCCACATACACGATTCAGCAACGTGGATCGCGTTCACCAAGTTGTACAACCATCGCCACTGCACTGTTCTCACCTTTGCCAGCACCCTCGACAGAATCTGTGTCCCAGAAGCACTAACATTCCCCTCACCCCTTCCCACTCACACTGGTAACCACTGACAACCTTTAGCCTCTATGGGAATAGCAAATATGTCACAAAGGGCCACAGAGGAAATATTTTCACTTTGCCAACCAGGTTCTGTCGCAACAGCTCAGTTCTGTCGTTGTACCTAGAAAAGAATCATCAGAGAACAAACAGACACGGACGTGTTCAAATAAAACTTTATTTGCCAAAACAGTCAGTAGGCCCTCGAGCTGTAGTTTGCCAGCCTCTGCTCTAAAGTTTCTGAACAAAACCCAGAGCTGCATGATAAATCAATGCACATCCATCAACAGACAAAGGATAAACCCAATGTGGTAGATACACACAATGGAATACTACTTGGCCATGAAAATAAACAAAGAACTGATGCATGCCACAACATGGACAAACCTTGAAAATATCAGGCTGAATGAAGTAAGTCAGTCAAAAAAGGACAAGCATAGTACGATCTCAATGAATAGCAAATGCATAGGAGTCGAAGATTATTAGTGGAAGAAGAAATGGGGACCTATTGCTTATGGGGCACTGAAGTTCTGTGAATGGCAGTGAAATGATTTGGAAAAGGATAGTGACAGTGGGTACATAACTTGAAAGGTATAATCAATGTCACTGAATTGTATGTGTACAAATGGCTTTGGTGTCATATGTTTTGTTATGTATATATAATTGATACACACACACACCCAAAATAACAATAAAAAACTAAACAAAACTAAACAAAATAAAACTAAGGTGCACAAACCCATAGAGTCCAAAACATCACAGGCTCTGGTCTTAACCAGGCTGCTGTCAGGGTCTTTGTTGCTACTAGCAGGGCTGGTACCTACAGGAATACCATCAACTCTTACCTTGGTCCCAGGCCCAGCCCAACCCCAAGTTTCTTCTCCAGTTCCCTGACCTGATCACAGCCTCATCTGATCCAGGGCTCATGGCTGTGGCTGTCTGGACCAAGGCCGCCCCTGTTACAGCTGGCCCCAGGCCCTGGCAGGACTGCTCTCTTGAGACCTCTGGTCTGTCTGCTGCCTAAAGGGCCTCAACCAAGACTGGCAGGTGGACCACAGAAGGTGGAAGGGAAGTATGGGGTGTAAGTGATTCACTGTGTGGTTCTCAGCTTCTCTGCTGTCTCCCAGGCCCAGCCCAGCCTAGGTGCCTGTGGTGTGTGGGTGTCTGCATGTGTGTGTACACCAGTGAGCCTGTGGGTTTCAAAGTGACCACACAGTCTTCACTCAGGCCCTTGATGCATTCAGCAATCCTTCCCTACTTCCCACTTCGTGTCCAGGCCTGAGATAGGTGCTTTTGGGTGCCCCAAGCAGACCAGCTTCTTCTAGACTGGGGGACATGGAGCTACGTGTGGAGACTCCTGGAGCAGCAAACAGAGGCCTGAGTCAAAAGGAAGAGCCTGGGGCCAGGGAGCTGGGGTGGGGAGGAGGAGCAAGGGGCAATCAGGGAGGCTTCCTGGAGGAGAGGTCCTGTTCCAGAAGGCCACAAACCCTACAGAGACCCTAAGAGAAATGCCTCCACCCATGACCTGCCCCTGGATAGAAATCTATCCAGCTTTTGCTCTAAATCCAGCTTCTAACCCAACTCCAGAGTTTCTGGGTGGTGCAAACAGTTAAGTATTCAACTAATAGCTCAGAGACTGGTGGTACAAACTCACCCAACAGAGCTGTAGAAGAAAGTCCTGATGATCTGCTTCCATAAAGATTGTTCTTAAAAGAAGGCTCGTAGCTTTCAAGTCAATTCTGACTCATGGTGTTCCCGTGTGTCACAGAATAGAAATGAGCTCCATGGAGTTTTCTTGACTGTAATCTTTACGGAAGCAAGTTGCCTGTCTTCTGTGGGCTGCTGGAGGAGTTCCAGCCACCAACCTTTAGGTTAGTAGGCAAGTACAAGCTGTTTGCACCAGCAGGAACCTTACATAAAGATAACAGTCAGGAAAACCCTGGGGAGCTCAGCTCTACCCTGTAACACATAGGTCACCATGAGTCAGAACTGACTTGATAGTAACAGGGTTAACCCTACTCTGAGCTCTGAAAGGGAATCAGAGCTGCCCCCTGCAGCTGGTCTACGAATCCCCCGGTCTGAAGTCACTCAGCAGCTACCCTGCAAACACCTCCCCACTGTGAATGGTCATAATTACTCTGAGCCTGGTCCCGGCCAGAACTGGCTATGGTGTAGAGTAGAAACACATAGGGATTGCAGTTCCAGCACCTTTCCCCCTCCCTGCTGTGTGACCTCGGGCAAATTACCTAACCTCTCTGGGCTCAGCCTTCTCCTGGGTAAATGCAGGATAAATGAGCGGTCACATATAACCATGAGGGCTCCCTATACCCCCATCAGCTGGGGAGAGCAGAGGGGCCAAACAAGGTTTATGATGCTGAATCGAAGCCAGGTGGGCCCCAGATGGGGATCTCAGGGCACAGCTAGCTTGTGCCTCCGGGGCCTCCACCCAGGTAGTTGCAGGGCTAGGACTAGGGAGAGGCAAATGAAGTGCAAAGACAGGATCAAAATTCCCAGTTTTTCTTTTCTCTCAAACTCCCATGTAGCTTGGCATGGCACTGTTACTAATCCCATCTTTATCTAAAATTTTGGTGTCTTACACATCATAGACTTTTTGCATTCATTCTTATTTTTTTTAATTGCAGTGAAATATTTATCTTCATGACTGAGATTTTGGGCACCCCCTTAAATTTACAGCCCAAGGCAGATGCCTCACTCTCCTCACCCTAGTCCCTGCACCAGGTGAATTTTGGTGTTCTGTGCATCATGGACTTCTTGCATTAATTCTGATTTTTTAAATATTGCATTAAAATATTTCAGATACATACCTAATTTAAGGAGTCTGTTGCTAACCAACAGGTAAGCAGTTCAAATCCACTACTCTGTCCTATAGGGTCACTATGAGTTAGAATTGACTCCACAGCAGTGGGTTTAGTTTTTTGGTTTTTTCGATTATATGTATGTAATTTATCTTAATGACTGAGGGGTTTTTTGTGTTTTTTATTTTCACAATGCCTTAAATTTCATGTCCAAGATGGCTGCTTCATTCTGTATACCCTAGTTCCTGCCCTAGATGGACACAGTTACATCCTTCCTGTGGTCCTACCAGGACCACATATTCACGCCCCATCCCCAAATCCTTGGACACTCAAGGATGAAGGAAGATTTTCCACCGCTAATCAATAGGTCAGAAGTTCACTCCCTCCCTCACTGAGCCCCCACAGTATGCCCAGCCTGGAGCTCAGTAAGAAATCCCATGCCTGGCTCACCAGGGAATTCCTGCCTCACCCAGGTCCCGCCCTATGCTAAGTCCCCAGCCTGGTGGGTATCTCAAAAACTCCCCAGGCTGGTTTTAGGGTGGGAGGCCCACAGGGAAGCAATTTGCACGGCAGCCCCAACCACAGAGGCCACGCCTGATGCCGGAATAAAGGGGCAGGCATGCACACTCTTTCAGGGACTCGGTTTTGGGCACTGGCGAAAGGAAGAGAGCCCCTTGCTGTCAACCCAGGTGAGCACAGAAGCTGGCTCCTTGGCTAAGCCTGGGCTCCCCTCACTCTAGGGCCCTCTCCCTGCTTGTAGCCGCATCTGGTGGTTTAGGAACAGCGCTAGAACCCGGTAGGTGGTAGCATCCTTAGTCCCCTTGGCTTCAGTAAGTCTCAAGAAGGACCCGACCCCTGCTGCCCTCGGCTGCCAGGAGTAGAGGCGAGCGTCAGGGTCACCCCTCCTCTCCACTCCCCCGAGCACAGCCAGTCTGACCAGTCCAGCTGAAACCTGGCAGCTACAGATCTGTGGCCAGGAAGATTGGCAGGGCTTTCTAGATTAGCCTCAGTCTACCTCTCCTGGGAATGAGCAGTTTGCTGGAGTCTGAGCAACCAAGACTCCAGCCCCTCCTGCGGGGGGGTCTCCATTACCTGAGAGGAACAGGACAGGACAGAGAAGAACTTGAGGTCCGAGGTCCAGGTAACTCCAGTCCTGCCTCCTCCTGCCCACAGCTCTGTGAGAGGCAGCGTGTCATTCACCCCGGACTTTGACCGAGGCCCTGCTCTGTTCCCCATGCTTGTGCTTTTCTAGCAGTGCTGCACCTCCACTGAGGTCGACTGGATCTGTCCCCCTGGAAGCTGGAACCCTGCCATGATGGTCCAGGATGTCTTCTGGATCCTGCTGGGATTGCTGCTGTGGCCAGACTGTGGGACAGGTGGGTCAGAGGGTGGGCGCCTGGGCTGGGACTCTTGGTTCTGTGTCCAGCCCTCCAACAGCAAGGCTAGATAGAGACCAACGATGGGCTCAGCCCTCCAGGAACCAGGGGACACAGATGGTCCCAGCCCCATTGGCCCAGGGCAAGGGGAGAAGAGGAGCCTAGGACTGTGGGAGCAAAGACGGGCAAAGTTTCCCAGAGGAGAACATGTGGAGCTAGGAAGAGAAGTAGGAGAAAAATTTTACCTGAAAGAAAAACAGAGAAGGCCATTGGGAGTGAGAGAAGACAAAGTTTTAGAGAAATTAGCGTCAGCTGGGGAAGAACCTGGATTCCGGGTGGCAGGGTATTGGGATGAAGTCTTTCTGGGTTCAAATCCTAGCTCTGTCGCTTCCTCGTTATCTGACTTCAGGCAGGTAATTTCACCTGTATCTCAGGTAACTTGTCTGCAAAAGAACCCACCTCATATGCTTGTTGTGAAGACTAAATGCACAGGTTGTGTAAGTCACTTAAGACAGTATTAGGCATTGGTTTAGTAAGTGTTAACTGTGCTCAACACAAACCAGCTGCCATCAAGTTCATTCCAACTCATGGTGACCCCAGAAGCATCAGAATAGAACTGCATTCCATGGAGATTTTAGTGGCTGATTTCTCAGAAGTGGATTGCCAGGGCTTTCTTCCAAGGCACCTCTTGGTAAACTCGAACCTCCAACACAACATCTGCACCACCCAGAGTCTCTCCTAACTCCCAGCTCTAGATGCAGCTCTCCCGGTTTCCAGGGTTAGCCACTGACATTTTCCCCAAGAAGGTGCAGCTCCATCCTTCCAGACACCTTGCCTTCTAAACATCCAAATCTTGTCCATCACCAGGAACCGTTCATCTTTTCTCCTACATATCTGGGGACACAGACTTCTTCCCTCTATCCCACTGCCCCACCCTTCATTGCTCATCTCCATACCGTCCTTCCTGCCCTACTCTAAAACTAGATAAACCAAACCCTGTGCCGTCAAATCACTTCTGACTCATAGTGACCTTAAAGGACAGGGTAGAATTGCACCATTGAGCTTCCAAGGAGCATCTGGTGGATTTGAACTGCTGATCTTTCGGTTAGTATCCAGAGCTCTTAACTGTTCAGCCACCAGAGTTTCCGTTTCCTACTCCAGCCACCCCCCTAAGTCCATTCTCCACATGGCAGCTAAAGGATTCATCTTGAGATACCCCTCTTCTTCTCGTAATCCTGTCAGGACTCCCTAGTGCTTGTGGATAGTTTAAGCTCCTCAAACCACTGCCAGGTGCATCACAAACCCTCATCTATGTGCCCATTTCCTCATCTACACAAGGACAGGGTTGTTGAATATAGGCACTGAGACAGTATGGAGTTCCGGGGTGGCACTCTGGCAAGGGTGGGGCTGGGCCTCCTGGGCTGAGAGCTCTACCCCTCCCGACAGCCTCCTCCCCTTTGCTCATGGACTTCATCATCCAAGCCCTGAGTGAGCTCGAGCAGAAGGCACCAGACACCAAGGCCAGACCCATGGCTTCCGTGAGGCTACTGTCAGCCCAGGAGATCAGCCCCCATGATCCCCTCTACAGCTTCCTGCTGGAGGAGCAGAGCCTCAAAGCCCTCAAACTGGATCCTGAAGTGCTGAGCCCAGAGCTTCAAGGCCTAGTAGAGAAAGTGGCCCAACATACTGTACGGGGTGGGCAGGAGTATGGCGTGGTGCTGGCACCCGATGGTTCGACTGTGGCCGTGCAACCACTACTGGCCGGGCTGGAAGCTGGGCTGAAGGGGCACAGGGTAGTGAATTTGCCCTTGGATAGCACAATGTCCCCTGGGGATACCGAAGCCACCTCTCCAAATGTTGGAGCCATAGTTCCAGAGGTAAAAGCCACCTACCCAGGACTCAGAGTGTCTTCACCAGACACTACCTCTCCAGATGTGGAAACTAACTTCACATCCCCCATCAGCGTAGACAGCCTCCTGGTGGTCACCCTGGCCAGAGACCTGGGCCTAACCTTTCTTCAAGACCCCCAGACCCAAGGCCATCCTGGCCTTGGAGTTGATGGCTGCTGGGATCAGCTCTCTGCCCCCCGGATCTTCACCCTCCTGGACCCCAAAGCCTCGCGGCTCACCACAGCCTTCCTCAATGGTGCCCTGGATGGGATCCTTCTGGGAGACTACCTGAGTCAAACCCCTGAGCCCCAGCCTCCCCTCAGTCTCCTGCTTAGCCAGTACTATGGAACTGGTGTCACCAGAGAGCCACGGCTCCAAAGCAACTTCCGACGGCAGAATGGAGCTGCCCTGATCTCTGTCCCCTCCCTGACGCAGGAGGTGTGGGGGGCCCTTCTCCTGCTACAGCGACTGGAGACTACACACCCCCAGCTGCAGGACATGAGCCAAAATCAGCTGGCTCAAGTAGCCAACCATGCCACTAAGGAGTTCACGGAGGCTTTCCTGGGTGAGAAGATTTCCCACTCCCTCACCCTCCCAGAAATAGCCAACTCCACGTGATCAAGGGGATCTGGGGAATGGGGAAGTCAAGATGAGGGAATAAGGACTCAGCTTGGGGGGCCAGGGAAGGTGTACAGATGAGGAAATTCTGGCATTGGGTATTGAATTGTAGTTCATCTGATGAAAGAGTGAGGAAGAGGGGTTATTCCAGGTAGTGGGCTCAGCATACGTGAAGGCACACAGGTATGGGTGTCCAGGGCAAGTTCAACAGACCAAGATTGGAATCTCTGTTTGAATGGGAGTTCAGCTAGTTACTCTGTGCAACCTCAGATGAGTTATTTTGCCTCTCTGAACTTTCTTCGATGTAGTAGGGTAGGGGTATAGGGGATGGGGGGGTAAATCCTTACTGTATCTTGGACTTGCTGAATGGTTTAATAAGATTCCTCTGTTCTAAGATTCTTAGGGCTCAGAGCAGGGCAAACTCGAGAGTGTTGAGCCCTGGGTTGTAGAAGGCCTAGTACGTTGAGCTAAAATTCTTGGGCTTTATTATGAAGGTCTTGAAAATCATAGCAGATGTCTGAACACGTCAGAGACTTCTTAGATGTGGTTAAGTTAGGCCCCAGTGGGTCCGATGGGCAGTGAGCTAGACTCTCCCCAAATCTGGCAGGGGGGCTGGCGAAACGCCTTGTATATACGCTGTAACAGTGTTGCAAGCAGCAGGTGGGAGAGCACGTGCTGACTGCAGCCCTGGACCTCCTACCAGAGTGCCCCGCCATTCACCCCCGCTGCCGCTGGGGTGCCGCGCCTTACCGGGGCCAACCGACTCCACTGAAGCTGCCGCTCCGCTTCTTGTTTGTACATCACACATACATTCCTGAGCTGCCCTGCACCAGCTTAGCGCGGTGCTCTGCCAACATGCGCTCCATGCAGAGATTCCATCAGGACACGCAAGGCTGGGACGACATAGGCTATAGGTAGGCGGGGCCTAGCCGGGGCGGGGCTGAGGCTGCGGGGGCGGGGCCTGAGGGGCAGGGCTTAGATAGAGCCTTGCCCGCAAGGCGGAGGACCTGCGTGAGGTGGGTGGGACCTGGGTGGGCAGGGACACTGGTGGGAGGGGCCTGGAAGGCGGATCCGGGTTGCGCGGCCCGGTGGAGAGGAGCGTGGCACCTGTGATGTTCGGGTTGGGTAAAGGGAACCCTACTTGGCTTTGGCAGCGGCGTAGCAGCTAAGTGTTAACCTCTGTTAACTAAAAGATTGGCAGTTGCAATCCTCTAGGCCTCTCTTGGAAACTCTATGAGGCAGTTTTACTCTATCTATAGGGTCGCTATGAGGAGTAATCTACTGGACGGCTGGGGAATTTTTTGGAGTTTGGGTTGGAGGAGCGAAGCAGCATAAGTGGCTAGGTCTGCGGGAAGGGATGGGGCCTGTGAATAGGCTGGGACAAGGCAGTGACAGGTCGTGTGACGCAAGGTAGAAGTGAGATCTGAAATGGGCAGGAGCCGGATCTGAGACTGGCTGCGCTCCAGGATAAAGGAATGCGGACTACGCTGAAGGGTGGAGCAGGAGGACAGGCGTGAGTGCGCCGGGAGTACGGCAGGCCCTGAATCCAGCAGAAACTACGTGCCGCGGCAGAACACACTGTGGGGATGACTCCGAATCCGGGACAGGGTTTGGGATCAGGAGGCAGGACCTCACGGTGGGCGGGATGAGGTGAGGCCTTCCAGACTCCGCTTAGTGCCTCCTGCCCTCTGCTTCTTAGTTTCGTGGTGGGCTCGGATGGCTACGTATACGAGGGCCGCGGCTGGCACCGCTTGGGTGCGCACACGCGGGGCTACAACTCCCAAGGTTTCGGGGTGGCCTTCGTGGGCAACTACACCGCGGAGTTGCCCACTGAGGCGGCGCTACGCACTATGCGCGACGAACTCCCGCGCTGCGCGCTGCGTGCCGGCTACCTGCGACCCGACTACAAGGTCCTCGGCCACCGCCAGCTCGTGAGCACCAAGTGCCCAGGCGACGCGCTCTTCAATCTGCTCCGCACTTGGCCACGCTTCGCAGCCGTGAGTCATCACCACCCACGCTACAGGGGCCCCCAGCCCCTCTTGCACAATCCCAGCGGTGTCACCGACCCCTGCCTTCTCACACAGCCCCGGCAAAGCTCCTGGTCACCTTTGCAGGCCTTTTACTCAGGCAACCTCAGCCCTATCTTCAGTCGCCGCCCGCAGACCTCGGCCTGTAAGGCCTGAGCCCTGCTGCTGTCCACAGCACCAACCCCACACTTGGGAATGGCTGACCCAGCCACTTTGTTGCCCAGCTTCTAACATCTCTCTCTGCCCGTCCAGCCAGAGCATGGGACCCCTCAACCTCAGCCTGCCAGCAAAACCAAAACCTGACCTGCATAATCTACGCCCAAATCACAGCCCCTCTGCCTGTACCACCTCATCCCACCCCATGTAACCTCGGCCTGGCCCCAGCCCCCTACCCGAAGGCCTTCTGTGTGCATAACATTGGCCCAGCCCATGAGCCCCCATCTATAACCTCTTTGCCTGCACAATCTCTGCCCAGCCCCTAAAGCTGTGTTGCCAGTCCTTTGCCGCCAGGATCCTTGCCTAGCCCCTTGCTCCCTGACCCATGATGGCAACTCTTAGCTGGAGCAATCTTGGCCCAGCCAGCACAACCTCAGCCTCGTGACATCCTCCCAACCCCTGACCGCCACTCCTCCCCTGTCATCACACCTGGACCCAGTCTACAGAACCTCATGCTATCTTCACACTGCTGCTCCATTTTATTAAGCTAGAAATCCACCCACCCTGGCCTGCAGGTGGCTTTGTACCTGCCCTCTGACATTGAGATTCAGTCCCCTTTCCCACCCAGGGTCCCACCCTGGGGATGGCATATCCAGCCTCCCATCCCCGTGCCTTACACTGTCTTTTCTTTTCTAGGATGTGAAGCCAAGAAGTGCTAGAAAAGCCTCTTGAAGGCCCAGGAGGGAGCTGTCCCCCATCCTGCCAGCTGCAGACCCACAATAAAGAAACCATGGAAAGAGACATGTGCATGTGCCGCCCGTGTTTGCAAGCATTGCCTTGGGTTGGGTTCCCCAGAAGCAGATCCTAAGACAGGAATCCCACTGCAAGTAATTTATTTGGAAGCTGATCCCAGGAAACAGAAGTAGAACAGTAGGGACGAGAGATAGGGAAGGAGGGAAGCCAGCACAGGGTGTGGTATCAAGCAAGTTCCCACCATGAGCAACTGGAGCTCAATCCCACTGAGAACCTCAGGGAGACATCACACAGCAAACTCACTCCTGTCATGCCACCCAGGGGCCAGGGATCTGAGATACAGATCCACCAACTTTCATCACTCATAGCTTGAGGGCTATTCTCATGGAGGGGTTTTGGGCTCTTTGTCACAAGGGCAGTGTCTTAGTTCCCAGTGTTGCTGTAACACAAATACCACATGTGGATGGCTTTAAAGAACAGATTTGTAGTTTCTCACAGTTCTAGAGGCAAAAAGTCCAAATCAGGGTCTTGGTTGTGTTGATTCTTCCCTTGTCAGTACCCTCAGGCATCTCTCGCTTCCTTGGTATTCTCATGCTTATAGATGATGCTCACATGGCATCTGTCTTCCCCATGTGTGCCTCTGTGACCATTCTGGTCTTCCTATAACTCAGAAGTTATTAGGTTTAGGATCCACTCTAACTGGATATGATCTCACTGACATAAAAAAAGGAAAACTGGGGGGGTCAGAGTCAAGATGGCAGACTAAGCACACGTCTCCTTACATCCCTCTTGAAATGAAGACCTGAATTAATAATCAAAGGGAGCCTTCTGGTCACCCAATCAGCCCCAGGACATGGCACAGGGCTGTTACTTTGGACTTCATATCACTGAGCGAAAAACCTCTCTTTCGCTGACTCCCGCGCCTGGCTAGCCCCGGCTCTCACGGACGGAAGGTAAATGCACCATTTTGACTTTTTTTTTCCTCTGTCTTGGCCGGCAGGCGGAGCAGGGTCTTGCCTAGCGGCTAGACACAGACACGCTGCTGGGGGGACAGGCAGGCGAAATTCCCATATTTTGAGAGCCAGGCTTGGACTCTGTTAATCTAGCCACTTTGAGCCTGTCATTTTATATCTGCCTCAGCGGCGTTTCTACGGAGTTTCACAGTCAGTGTGCGGGATGCCATGTTGGATATGGAGATTCTAGCGGGACCTCATTCTTAGCCTGGGAGCCAGTGCCTGCAAACAGGACAGCGCTTCTCTGACAGAAAAGCAGTGATTTACCTAGTGCCACCTGCTTTGGGGGTCCTGCAACAGAATCAGAGGAATCACTACCTCTCCGCACCTTTAGCCCTTCTGTCTGATGCCAGTGTGGAGGGCACCATCTTGGATACGGTGGCCACAGCTGGACCTAATTCTTAGCTTGGGAGCCAGACCCTGCCCACAGGAGAGCGCTTTTCTATCAGAAAAGCAGTACTCTACGCAGCGCTGTCTAAGGCTAGGCCCTGTCAGCAGAGGCCAACAGGGCAGTAGCATTGCTGTATTCTGAACTAGTTTGTATCATCTGGGGTTGGATATAGTGGCGCTTACTTTGCCAGTTGAGAAGAGGGACCTCTACACCTGAAAACCTAACTGACTTGTGAAGTGGTCATATATCTTTTGCTTTACATTTTAAGATAGCCTAGAGAAACATCTGCAGTCCATCCTCACAGTACCTCTTCCAGCCTCTACATACTCACATGGGTCCCAAAAAGCAACAGACACTTGTGGCACACATCAGCCATGGCTTCAGGAGGCTCCCAAACAGAGCAACCAAGGAGTTTTCCAGATGAAGAAACTTTTATGAAAGCAACAGAAAGTGAATACAAAATGATTATATACAGAGCCCTTCTAGACCTTATACAAAATGCAGGAGAACAAAATGAAAAATTAAGCAAGATGTTCGATCTGATGGAACACCAGTACTCTGAAATCCAACAGATCAAGAACAAAATCAAAGACATAGAAACTTCAATGCAAAGCCAAGAAAACAGAATGGAACAAATAGAAATAAGAATTTCTGACTTGGAAGACAGAGCTACTGAGGCCAGCATCTATGAGCAGAAATCAGAAAAAAGAAACAAGAAAAATGAAGAAACATTAAGAAACATGTGGGGCTCTATTAAGAGGAACAACCTTCGATTAATTGGAGTCTCTGAACAGGGTGAGACATCTGAGAACACAGAGAGTATCATTGCTGAGCTGCTGACAGAAAACTTCCCAGAAATCATGAAGGAAGAGGATACAGACATCTCAGATGCATATCGTACACCACCCAATATAGATCTCAAAAGACTCCAATACATATTATAATCCAGCTCAACAAAATGAAACATAAGCAGCAACTCTTAAAGGCAGCAAGACTCAAAGCAAAGCTAACATTCAGAGGAAAACCCTGTAGGCTCTCTTCAGATTTCTCAGCAGAAACCATGCTGGCACAGAGACAGTGGCATGACATATTCAAAGCCTTGAAGGAAAAGAACTTCCAACCAAGAATTATATATCCTGCAAAACTATCTTTCAAATACAAAAATGAAATTAAGACATTCCCAGATAGACAGAAACTCAGAGACTTTGTAAAAACCAAACCAAAACTACAAGAAATATTGAAAGAAGTTCTTGGCTCTGGCTTAGAAGAACAAAACCACTAACTTTATTTTTTAGAACGACTTTACTACTCAAAAACTTTACTACTTTACTTTACTACTCAAAACTCTACTCAGTTAGGGAAGGCTTCAAAGCCAATCACAGCTTTGATAAGGAAAGAAGCAATCCAGTGATCATCATGACAACTATGGTGTCATCATATTAAAAAGAGGGATGTACTACAGTTGTTACAGTCCTTCCAGATGGAGAGGAACATGACAAGACTGGTAGTAATTAAAATTGGGTTTATCCATAGTTTATTAAGGGGGATCATCGGGGCAGCTGTAAAGCACAACAAAGATGTATCATATCATTTCAAGAAATGTAACACAGGAGTGTCAACAACCACAAAACCAGCTCTGAAAAAGGTGAAAAATCAACTCACAAAAAATAATGTCTCGGAACAGACTAATAAGAACAACAGAGAAAATAAACACATCACAATGGCAGCACTGAACACAAACCTATCAATAATTACATTGAATGTGAATGGACTGAATGCTCCAGTAAAGAGACATCGAGTGACATCTTGGATCAAAAGACATGACCCATCCATATGTTGTCTACAAGAAACTCACTTGAGACCTAAAGATAGGAACAAACTGAAAATTAAAGGTTGGAAGAATATATATAAAGCTAACAATGAATAAAGAAGAGCAGGGGTGGCAATTCTAATCTCAGACAAAATCAATTTCAATGTCAAATCCACCATCGTGGACAAAGATGGACACTATTTATTGCTGAAAGGTTCAGTACACAAGCAAGACTTAACTATATTAAATACTTATGCACCTAATATCAGAGCACCTAAATACGTCAAAGAAACACTGACTACACTCAAAAGAGAGTTAGATGACTCCACCATGATAGTGGGAGACTTCAACACTCCACTTTCAATACTAGACAGATCATCTAGAAAAAACTCAGTAAAGATACAGAAGATCTCATTGCCACAATTAACCAACTAAACCTCATTGTTATATACAGAACTTTCCACCCATCAGCAGACAACTACACCTTCTTCTCCAGTGCACACGGAAAATTCTCCAGAATTGACCATGTGATAGGCCATAATGCAATGTTCAACAAAATCCATACCATTGAATTACTGCAAAGCATCTTCTCAGATCATAAAGCCATAACAGTTTAAATCAATAGCAGAAAAAACATAGATAGAAAGTGGAACTCTTGGAAACTGAACAACATCTTGCCCCAAAAAACATGGATTGTAGAGGAAATCAAGGATGAATTAAAGAAATTCATGGATTCCAATGAGAACGAAAACACTTCCTACCAGAATGTATGAGATACAGCCAAAGCAGTGCTCAGAGGTTTGTTTATCTCCATAAATGCACACATCTGGAAGGAAGAAAGAAACCAAATCAAGGAACTAACCCTACAGCTTGAACAAGTAGAAAGAGAACAACAGAGGAACCCCTCAGGCACCAGAAGAAATGAGATCATAAAGATTAGAGCAGAGCTAAATGAATTAGAGAATACAAAAACAATTGAAAAGACCAAAAGTTGGTTTTTTGAGAAGATCAACAAAATTGATAAACCACTGGCTAAACTTACTAAATAAAAGCAGGAAAGGAAACAAATAACCCAAATTAGAAATGAGAGGGGGGTTGTCACCACAGATGCAACAGAAATCAAAAATATCATAACAGAATACTATGAAAGACTGTAAAAAATTTCAAAACTTAGGGGAAATGGACCAATTCCTTGACTCATACCACCTACCCAAATTATCACAACGTGAAGCAGAACAACTTAATAAATCCATTACAAAGGAAGAGATTGAAAAGGTCATCAAAACACTGCCAACCAAAAAAGGCCTGGTCCAGATGGCTTCACTGCAGAATTCTACCAAGCATTTAGACAAGAGTTATCTCCAATACTACTGAAACTATTTCACAGTATAGAAAGGGATGGAGTACTCCCAAACTCATTCTATGAAGCCAGCATAACCCTGATACCTAAGCCAGGGAAAGACCCAACAAAGAAAGAGAACTACAGACCAATATCACTCATGAATCTAGATGCAAAAATCTTCAACAAAATTCTTGCCAATAGAATACAACAACATATCAAGAAAATAATCCATCATGACCAAGTGGGATTCATACCAGGGATGCAAGGCTGGTTCAACATCAGGAAAACAATTAATGTGATTAACCACATAAATAACACAAAAGACAAGGATCACCTGATTTTGTCCATTGATGCCAAAAAGGCATTTGATAAAGTCCAACACCCATTCATGCTAAAAACTCTTAGCAAAACGGGCATAGACGGCAAATTCCTCAACACAATAAGGGCCATTTATACAAAGCCAATCGCCCACGTCATCCTGAATGGAGAGAGACTGAAAGACTTTCCCTTGAGATCAGGAACTAGACAAGGATGCCCACTCTCACCTCTTCTATTCAACATTGTGCTAGAAGTTTTAGCCAGAGCAATTAGACAAGACGAAGAAATAAAGGGCATCTGCATCGGCAAAGAGGAAGTTAAAATCTCCCTGTTTGCAGATGATATAGTTGTATACGCAGAGAATCCCAAGGAATCTATAAGTAAACTACTCAAATTGATAGAAGAGTTCAGCAAAGTCTCAGGATACAAGATAAACATAAGTAAATCAGTAGGATTCCTTTATACCAACAACGAGACTGTTAAGGAAGAAATTATCAAATCAATACCATTTATGATAGCCCCTAAGAAGATAAAGTACCTAGGAATTAATCTAACCAGAGAAATAACAGACCTTTACAAAGAGAACTACAAGCCCTTACTACAAGAAACTAAGAGAGACTTAGATAAATGGAAAAACCTACCCTGCTCGTGGATAGGAAGACTTAACATTGTGAAAATATCTATTTTACCCAAAGCAATCTATTTACATAATGCAATCCCAATACAAGTTCCAGTGACATTTTCTAGTGAGATGGAGAAACAAATCACCAACTTTGTTTAGAAACGGAGGAAGCCCCGGTTAAGCAAGGTACTACTAAAGAAGAAGAACACACTGGGAGGCCTCTCATTACTTGACTTTAGAACATATTACACTGCCACAGTGGTCAAAACAGCCTGGTACTGGTATAAGAACAGACAGATCGATCAGTGGAACAGAACTGAGACCCCAGAGATGACACCATCTGCCTATGAACAATTGATATTCGACAAAGGCCCTAAGACAGTAAAAACAGTATCTTCAACAAATGGTGCTGGCAAAATTGGATATCCATCTGCAAGAAACTGAAACAAGATCCATATCTTACACCTTACACAAAAACCAACTCCAACTGGATAAAAGACCTAAATATCAAACCTAAAACGATAAAGCTCATCCAAGAAAAGGTAGGAACAACAATGGAAGTTTTAATACACAATATGGACAGACTCCAAAATCTGTCAAACAAACCAAAATCATCAGAAGAGAAAATAGATAAATGGAGATCTATTAAGAATTAAACACTTTTGCTCATCTGAAGACTTTATTAATAGAATTAAAAGAACACCCACAGAATGGGAAAAAATATTTGGCAACTCTATGTCAGACCAACGCCTGATTTCCATAATCTATAAGATACTACAAAATATCAACAAGAAGAAGATAAATCATCCAATTAAGTGATGGGCAAAGGAGATGGACAGACATTTCATTAAAGAAGAAATCCAGGCAGCCAAAAAACACATGAGGACATGTTCACCATCTTTAGTTATTAAAGAAATTCAAATCAAGACGACAATGAGATACCATCTCACCCCAACAAGGTTGGCTATGATCCAAAAAACACAAAACAACAAATGCTGGAGAGGCTGTGGAGAAAGTGGAACCCTCCTACACTGTTGGTGGGGTTGCAAAACAGTCCGGCCTCTTTGGAAAGCAATCTGGCGCTTTCTTAAAAAAATGGATATTGATATACCATTTGACCCAGTAATTCCACTACTTGGAATATATCCTACAGGATCAAGGCCTTTCACACCAACAGACACATGCACCAGAATGTTTATTGCAGCACAGTCCACGATAGCAAAAAGATGGAATCAACCCAGATGCCCAACAACGGAAGAATGGATAGGCAAACTATGGTACATATACTCAATGGAGCACTACGCAATGATAAAGAACAACGATAACTTCAGGAAACATCTCATGACCTGGTTTCAACTGGAAGACATTATGTTGAGTGAAAGTAGTGCGACAAATATTGTATGAGACCTCTACGATAAGGTCTCAAAAACAGACTTGCATATAGAAGAAAAGACTCTTCGACAGCTGCGAGGGAGGGGGGAGGGCTTAGATTAGATAGTTGCTAGGTATCTGGTTGGGTAAAATCGGTGATAACACACATTAGAAACAAGAACAATATTAAGTGGACTTAAACATAACATGAGTACTCCTTCCATCTTAACCCAATATTGCAAGGATAGAGTAACTGGGGCAGTGGATGGGGGACCATGCTCTTAGGCGAAAGCGAGGCCAATTGGCACAACTAGCGTTTTGCTAAGAGGGCTCTCTGCACCCCACATTGGTGAGTGGCGTCTGGCGTCTTAAAAGCTGCCAAGCTGCCATCTGAGGGCACAGCAAATGGTCCCAACTCAGCAGGAACAGATGCTCACTGAGGACCAAAATGACATGGGGGAAAGACAACCCAGAAGACAGAGACCCACATCAGTGGCCTACATCGACTTGGGACCAGAAGAACTGGATGGTGCCCGGCCACCACCAGTGATAGCTGCGATGGAGCTCACTAAGCTGAGTCTCACTGGCAACACAAGAATAAAAAGGGGTGCACCCTGAGATCCCCACTAAAAGACCTCAATTGATGGTCCAGTGGTTTGGGGGTTCCCCTGGGAGCATGGCCCCTCGCCCTGATGCTGCCCTTGACCATAAATCATAACGAAGGTCCACGCTTCGGACAGGAATGGATTGGATTTGGTAATGCAGTGACCATATATTGGATGCACTTTATGGTTCTGTACATCTATAGGATGTCATCCTGCTGACCTCTGGCTGGAGGAAGGAGAGTGGGTGGAGAGGAGGGGACAAAGAGACTGTTGGGAGAATGAGACATGTATGGAGCAGAGAGGAATAGTGTGCTGTCACTGGGCAGGGAGAGCAGTGGGAGCTGCATATAGGTGGGTATGTAAATTTACACAGGAATGTACACTTTCACTCAGTTATATTAAACAAAAAATTTTTAAAAATGAAAACTGCATTTCCAAACAGAATCACATCCACAGGTATAAGGGCTAGAATTCAATGCATATTTAGCAGGGACACAATTTAATCTATAATGGGCAGCATGGACTCGAGCTTCCAGAGAAAGCCTTCAGGCAAAGACACAGGTTTTGGGATTTCAGAGGCAGACAGTGTACTGAGAAGTAGTAAAGGCTGAAGAGATACACCTGAGGGGAAGGGGACATACCTGAGTGGGTACATAGAGACTCTGCTAGACTGTAGCACAGGGTAGCCTGGGGGGCACGCATGAAGTGTGCACCTCTAAAGTAGGTGTACCTGCCTATACATGTCTGACTCCAAGGGAAGGGTCTTTGGTCCTCAGGAAAGACCTCCATTCTCAGGGCAAGCTGCATAATTTGAGAGGCCTACGCAAAGTGAACATGTGGGGCTCTTTATTCAAAAATAAGAATTTCAGACTTTACCAAAGAAGACATTCAGGCAGCTAACAAACACATGAGGAACCTTTAGCCAGTGGAGAAACGCAAATCAAAACCACAATGAGATGCCATCTCACCCCAGCATGACTGGCCCTAGTTAAAAAAAGAAAGAAAATAATAAGTGTTGCAGATGTTGCAACTCTTATACACTCGCTGCTGGTGGGAACGTAAAATGGCTCAACCACCATGTTAAGTGAAGCACCTCCTTAACAAGCTGGAAATAGAAATGCCAGTTAGAAGCACAACCAGAAAGTTCTTCAGAAGCAGGGATGGCAAGACTGTGTCTCACATACTGAGAACACATTTTCAGGAAGGACCAATCCTCAGCGAAGGACATCAGGCTTGGTAACATTAGGGGCAGATAAAAAGAGAAAGACCCTCCATGAGATAGATTGACAAAGTGGCTGCAAGAATAGGTTCAAGCATAACAATGGTTGTGAGGACTGTGCAGGACTGGGCAGTATTCCATTCTGTGGTACATTGGGTCACTATGAATGAGAATCCACTCGACAGCACCTAACAACAGAAATACTATATGACTCAGCAGTCCCACTTCAAGAAACGCATTTTAGAGAAATAAGAGCCATCATAGGAACAGACAAATGCACACCCATGTTCACTGCAGCATTATTCACAATATCAAAAAGATAGAAACAACCTATGTGCCCATCAACAGATGAATGGACAAATTATGGTACATATACACGATGGAATACTACACAACAAGAACAATAGTGAACCTATGAAACATCACACAAGATAGATGAATCTGGAGGGCATTATGCTGAGTGAAATAAGTTAATCACAAAAGGACAAATACTATATGGGACTACTATTATTATAAAATCCAAGAAAAAGTTTACATACAAGAAATCTTTTTTTAACTATGATTAAGTGAAAGTATACAAGCCAAATCAACTTTGCATGCATGCCTATCTGCAACTCCATCTGTTTCACTCTTCTAGTACCCTCTCAACAGACACCTGTCCCATTCTCTCCACTCTCTCCTCTCCCATCTAAAAAGAAACCAGTAGGACAGGCTTCTATAAATGTATAGAAACATAAACTACACCTACCATATGGTCACACTGTGTCTCCGAGTCCAGTCCGTTCCCGTATGAAGAGTTGACCTCAGTACTGGTTTTAGTTCTGGGCCAGCAGCAAGTCTAGGGGCCACATTCCCAGGGGACACTCCAGGCTGTTGCATCAATTCTGGTCTTTTAGTAGAGTACTTGAACTGCTCACCTCTTTTTTTTGTGCTACATCAAGGACTCTACACTGTGTCCCCCATTACAGCTGCCTTTGACGGTGGCCAGGCACTATCTGGTTCTTCTGGTCTCATGTTGATACAGTCTCCCATTCATAACAGGCCCCCCCATCTGCTGGGCTCATTTTTCTTCATGTCTGATATTCTTGATTACCATCTGTTCCAGATGGGTTGGGACCATTTGGTGCTCCTCAGACGGCAGCTTTCAAGACCCCAGGTACCACTCACCAATATGGGATGCAGAAGACTCCCTTAGCAAAAGACTAGTTATGACAATTGACCTTGATGTCCCCTGAAAACATGGTCTCCAGATCCCTGTTCCTGCTACTCTATCCTTTGAACACTGGGCTGAGTTTAGAAAACCTTTCAGTTCATTATGTAGTCTTGTTATACTGATCTGCCCTCTTCTGTGTGCTGTCACTCCCTTCACCTAAACAAATTCCAATCAACTATCTAATGTGTGAACATCCCTCCCCCTCCCTGTTCACTCTTGTAGCCATCAAAGGGTCTTTTCTCCCGTACATGAGTCCGTTCTCAAGTCCGTAGCAGAGGTCTCATATGACACGTGCCTTTTGCAGCTCAGTGATTTTACTCAGCACAATGTCTTCTAGTTGAGATGCTTCCTAAAATCATCATTGTTCTTACCATTGTATAGTGTTCCATTGTGTATTTGTGCCATATTTTGTTTATCCATTCATCTGTTGATAGGCACCTGGGTTGGTTCCATGTTTTTGCTATTGTAGACAGTACTTCAGTAAACATTCGTGGGCATGTATCTCTTCATGTGACTGCCATTATTTCTGTAGGATATATTTCAAGCAGTGGGATTGCTGGAGTGTATGTTATTTCCATTTCTAGCTTTTTAAGAAAGCGCCTAATTGCTCTCCAAAGAGGTTGTACTATTTTTGCATTTTGACCAGCAGTGCAGGAGAGTTCTGATTTCTTCACAGCCTCTCCAGCATTTGCTGTTTTGTACTTTTTGGATTATTGCCAACCTTGTTGAGGTGAGATGGTATCTCATTGTAGTTTTGATATGGATTTCTTTAACAGCTAGTGATCATGAGCATTTCCACACATGTCTTTTGGCTGCCTGGATGTCATCTTTGATGAAGTATCTGTCCATCTTCTTTGCCCATTGTTCAACTGGTTATTTACCTCTTTCTTGTTGATAGTTTGCAATACCTTGTAGATTATGGAAATCAGACATCGCTCCAACACATAGTTGCCAAGTGTTTTTCCCATTCTGTAGGTAGTCTTTTAACTCTCTTAATAAAGTCTTTGGATGAGCATAAGTGTTTGATTTTTGTTGTTGTTAGGTGCCATAGAGTCAATTCCTGACTCATAGTGACCCTAAGAACAACAGAACAAAACACTTCCCAGTCTTGCACCATGCCCACAATTGTTTTTATGCTGAAGCCCATTGTTGCGGCTGCTGTGTCAATCCATCTCGTTGAGGCTCTTCTTCTTTTTCTCTGACCCTCCACTCTACCGACCATGATGTCCTTCTCCAGGGACTGATCTCTCCTAACAACATATCCAAAGTATGTAAGATGCAGTCTTGCCATCTTTGCTTCCAAGGAACACTCTGGCTGGACTTCTTCCAGAACAGATCTGTTTGTTCTCTTGGTGGTCTGTGGTACATTCAAGCATTCTTCTTCAACACCACGGTCCACAGACATCAATTCTTCTTATGTCTTCTCTGTTCATGGTTCAGCTTTTGCATGCATATGATGTGACTGAAAATACCATGACTTGAGTCAGGCGCATTTTAGTCTTCACGGTGACATCCTTACTTTTGAATACTTTAAGGTCCTTTGCAGCACATTCTCCCAGTTCAATGCATCTTTTCATTTCTTGACTGCTGCTTCCATGGGTGCTGATTGTGGACCCAAGTAAGATGAAATCCTTGACAACTTCAATCTTTTCTCTGTTTATGAAAATATTGCTTACCAGTCCAGTTTGATTTCTACTAGTTCCCATTTATCTATTTTCTCTTCGGTTGTTTGTGCATCGTTGGTCAGATTTTGTAGTCTGTCTAAGCCATGTACATACAAAATTTTTTTTCATGGTTATTAGGGAGGGGAGAGAAGGGGTAAAGAGAGGAAATCACCAGCTAGATAGAAGATAAGTGTTAATTTTTGTGAAGGGCAAGACAACCCACAACACAGGAGAAGTCAGCAAAACTTGAAGAAGGCAAAGTCCTAGAAACTTCCTAGACACACCAAAAGACCTTGAGGAATCGCGTTACTGGGGTTGAGGGCTAGGAAACCATGGTCTTGGGAGGGACATCTAGTTGAATTGGCATAGCATTGTTCATAAAGAAATTGTTCTGCATACTACTTTCTACTTTGGTGAGTAGTGTCTAGAGGTACTAAAGCTTTTGAGTGGCCATCTATAATACATCTATTGGTCTCATCACATTGGGAGCAAAAGAAAATGAAGAGAACCAAAGATATAGGAAAATATTAGTCCAGAGGACTAACAAACCACATTTTCCACCAGTCTAAGCCTAGAAGAATTAGGTAGTGCCTGGCTACCACCACCTATAGCTCTGACAGGGATCACAGTAGAGGATCCTGAACAGAGCAGGAGAAAAATGTAGAATAAAATTCAAATTCACAGAAAAAAAGACCTGACTTACTGGTCCCACAGGGATTGGAGCAACCCTCAAAACTATAGCCCCCAGACAGCCTGCTAACTCAGAAGTGAAACCACTCCTGAAGTCTACCTTTCATCCTCAAACTAGACAGACCTATAAAGCACACAATAATACACATGAGGAACAGGCTTCTAAGTTCAGTCAATTTTATAAGGTCAAAGGAGCAACACCCATGCCAAAGTAAAGACGAGAATGCAGGAAGAGACGGGAAAACTGGACAAATGGACACAGAGAACCCCTGTTGGAAACAGAAAGAGAGAGAGTGCTCACACCTTGAGGGGATTGCAACTAATGACACAAAACAATTTGTGTATAAGTTTTTGAATGAAAAACTAATTTTGCTATAAACTTTCACCTAAAATACAAACCAAAACAACAACAATCCACTGCCATTGACTCCTATAGTAACCCTATAGGACAGAGTAGAACTGCCCCATAGCCTTTTGAAGGAACAGCTGGTGGATTTGAACTGCTGACCTTTTGATTAGCAGCCAAGCTCTTAACCACTGCACCACCAGGGCTCCGACCTAAAACACACACACACACACACAAATTGCCTTCAATTTGATTCTGACCTATAGTGACTCCATGTGTACACAGTAGAAGAGTGTTCCACAAGGTTCTCAAGTCTATGATCTTGTGGGAGCAGATCACCAGGACTTTCTTCAGAGGCACCTCTAGGTGGGTTCAAATCATCAACCTTTCAGTTACTAGTTCATCACTTAACTGTTTGGGCCACACAGAGAGGATACTTTCAGTTAGTAGCTGAATGTAAACCATTTGTGCCACTTGGGGACCTCAAGGTGGCACCAGCAGAGCATTAAAATGAATCTGGGCCCTTCTAAATACCAGAGCCACCTGGGGTGGTAAGGGGAGCTTGTGCAACCCTTCCTCCATCCCCATTCCACAGAGTCTAGTCATACCTGCCTTTTCACAAACTGTTCCTTCTACCTGGTGCATTCTTTCCACGGCTGGGCTCCTTGTCCTGCTTCCTGTCAAGGAAGCCCTCCCTGACTTTTCCAGCTCAAAGAGCATCACTCTGCTCAGCGCCACTCCAGTCCAGCTAGGAATGTGCTGTGTTTGCCTTTGAAATCTGTCTCCTTCATTGGCCTGTGACCTCTGATTTTGTTTTGTTCCCTTGCTTCTCCAGCCCCCAGGACAGAAAAGGCTCACAGGAAACACTTGTTGAACAAATGAAGATCTCAGAACCAATCTTTTGAAACTGATACTTTCAGCCTGCTGTACAAATAAGGAAACCGAGGATCAGAGAAAGGAAGTGGCTTGCCTGGGGTCACACAGTGAGAGATACAGAGGCCGGCTGGCACTCAGATTAGCCCTTATTCCTGTCCAGCTCCTGGCATTCTGCTAACTCTCACACTGACTCATGAATTTCTCAGAATGTCTACCCACTTCTTTTTCTCCAAGTAAACTTTGGTTGAAGTATAACAGAGACACAAAAAATGCTCGAAAAGTGTATGTATTGTTCAACGAATGAAACACACCCATGTAACTAGCACCCAGGTCCAGAACTAAACTACATTAAATTTGTGTTATGTGAATTTCACCTCAATAAAAATAGAAATAGAACATAACCATTTCCCAGAGGCCACCTCTTGTCCCTTCCCAGTCCCTCTTCTGACTTGTTAGACATAGCTTTGCCTGCTTTCAAATTTCACATGAACACAGTCAGACAGTTTCAACTCTTGATTGTCTGCTTGAGCTTTTCGTTTTGTTTTTGCCTTGGGTTTTTTTTTTGTTTTGTTTTGTGCTCATCACTGGGTTTATATTCCATCTAAGTTGAACTGTTCACTAGTTTATTTGTTCTCACTGTTGTATAATACTCCACCATGGGAAGAGATCCCAGGGTACTCACTCTATTAGAGATGGACACTTACTTACATTATTTCTACTTTGGGGCCATTACAAGCAGCATATATTTACACGAAATATCTAGAAGAGGTGTATGGATGGATGCCAAAGCTTCTTAGTAGCTACCAAGATGGGATGGGGACTTAGGGAGCTCTGAGTCTCTGTCAGTGGTGATGCAATAATTCAGAAACGGATAGTGGTGAATGGTTACACAACACAACAGCAATTAATATCACTGAATTGTGTGTGTAAGATATGCAGAAATGGTGAATTCTTTGTTGCATATATAAACCAAAACTAAACCCAGTGCCATCGAGTTGATTCCAATTCATAGTGATCCTACAGGACAGAGTACGATCTGTCCTATAGAGTTTCCAAGGAGTGCCTGGTGGATTTGAGCTGCTGACCTTTTGGTTAGCAGGCATAGCAGTCAACCACTGCGCCACTAGGGTCTCCATTACATTATGCTCACCACAATTATGTGTATGTTACGTATACATATATATGAGGAGCTTTGATGGTTTCGTGGTTTAGCACTCAGATGCTAACCAAAAGGTCAGCCGTTTGAATCTATCAGCACCTCCCGAGGAGAGAGGTGCGACAGTCTGCTTCCATAAAGATTATTGCCCCAGGAACCCCATAGAGCAGTTTGACTCTATTCTATAGGGTCACTATGAGTCAGAACTGACTTGATGGCAGTGAGTGGTGTGTACACATATGTATTTTATAAATACATACTTTTTTTTAATAGGGTTTGGTAGGTGGCAGAATTTTTGCTCAGCTGCTAAGCTAAATGTTGATTGTTCAAACCTACCCAGTGATGCTGCAGACAAAAAGCCCTGTCAACCTGCTTCCATTAAGATTACAGTCGAGAATGCTCTGGGACAATTCCACTCCGTAACACACGGGAGGGTCATGAATTGGAATTGGCAGCTACCATCAACAACATGTGCTTCTGCTGGGTGCATAGCTAGTAGTGGAATTACTGGGCCACAGACAGGTGTATATTCCCCATTAGTAGAGCATGCCAAACACAATGTGAATCTCTCTACATTCAAGCAGCAGTGAATGGGAGTTCCAGTTGCTTATACTTTCATCAGCCTATATGCCCATTTTGCAGAGAAGGCAACTGAGGCTCAGAGAGACTGCCTCCTGATCAGTAAGGTACTCTGGATCCTTCTGGCCAGAAACCTACCACTATCTCTTCTCCCCCTTAGCATCCTTCCCCTACTGTGCCCTCCCAGCCTGGTTGTGGGGCGGGGTGGGACAGACAAGGTCACGTGGAGTTCGGTTCAGCAGGAGGAAGCCAGTCAGGGTGCAGAGGCTGCTGAGTCTAGCACTGGTCAGGAAATCAAGGTAAGGGAGCATCTGTGGGAAGGGAGTGTGTGTGCCCCCAAAGAGGTCCCTAGAGGCACAGCTGAGAGTGGAAAGGGGTTCGAGATGAGGGTGACCTGTGGGCAGACAATGGACAGAACTGCCAGTCTCTCTCCCCAGAGGACCCATCACCATGGACCAACCGTCACCCTGTCGGGCCTCCCAACCCCAGCTCTCTGATTCTACCCCGCTGGGCTCCTACCGCTGGCACACAGGGAATGGCGGTGAGAAGGGGGCTGGCGGGTCCCGCTGGGGTCGCCTTATGGGCTGGGGAAGGGCGCTGAGCCATCCGGAGCCCTCGGTCAGGAGTCAGCCGGCATCTCGTTCGCTGTTCCGTCGTGTCCTCTCTGCGCCCCCCAAGGAGCCGCCCACAAGCCGCCTCCGGCTATCCAAGACCCTCTGGGGAAGGCATAAGAGCCCGCCGCTGGAACCGGAGCCAGAGCCGGAGCCCCCAGGTACATAGGTCCCCCACCCTGAGCCTAGGCTGGGCTAGGAGGCCGGATGCTTGGGTTTTGTCTGCCTCCGGAGCATCAGCCCTACAGACACAGGAAGCTGTGGGGAGCGCAAAAGCTCAGCAGGAAGTGGCTGGGGCCCAGCTGCCCTCTTCCCTCTTTCCACCTAACTCAGAAATGGGGGCTGGGGGGAATGGCCAGGCAGCAGAGGGCTGAGAGTCCAGTCTGGGGAAGAGACAAGAAATACACCCACAGCAGCACTGTCCAGATGCCAAATGGCTCCGGGCCCTGACAGATTTCTCCTATCAGATGGACTAAACTCATCGGCTTCTTCCTGGGTATCCACCTCAGTTGCCTCCTATTCTCCTGCCCTGTGGTCTGACCATTTTCTGTTCCTTTGAATGCTTTCCACCTTGGATTGGTTATTTGTGTACTTCTGGGACCTACCCTTCTTTCATCTTGGTTAAGAAAGAGTTTGTGTCTGAAGCCTGGCTCAGCCACTCACAAGCTGGACAAGTCACTCAAATTCTTTGGGCCTTAGTGTCCTTCTCAGTAAAACTGGGACTATAATAGGGTTATTGGAGGATTCTATGAGGGAGGATGTGCTACAGTTAACACAGTACTGAGTACACAACAGGTGGACAGTGTCCTGATGTCAAATGGCTCACAGTCCCAGTGGGTCTCTTCCCATATCTTATGGCCCAGGCTCATCAGCTCCTGCCTAGACACCCATCTCAGCTGCCTCCTGCTCTCCTACCCGCAAGTCCCCATAGTTCTTTCACCTCCTTGAGCCTCAGTTTCCTCATCAATCAAATGGGGAACAATTACCCAAGGTCAGTAGAGAGCAGCTTAGAGGAGAGTAGAAACTTGCTGAAGGTCATACAGCCCAGCATGGTTATCAGAAAGGAGGCAAGGCACCTAGGAGAGAATTCCTAATGAGCTTTGGTAGATGGAGAGGGGAGCCTGAGGGACAGGAAAGGCTTCCCAGATCCCCAATACCTCCTCCTCTTCCCAGAGACAGAGCTGGAGCCAGAACCAGAGCCTCCTGCCGTGCAGATTCCTGAGGCCCCTGCACCTGATGTACCTGTTTGGGACATTGGGGGCTTCACCTTGCTTGATGGAAGACTGGTGCTACTTGGGGGTGAGGAGGAGGTGAGAGGGATCACATGGTTGGAGTGGGAGGATTGGGAAAAGCCTAGAAAGTAGCTTCACTCTCCCTCTGCCTACCTGCCTGCCTCTCTTATCTGAGTGTCCCCTCCTGCGGGGAACAGGGTCTCCGACGACCCCGGATGGGAAGCGGGAGCTCTGAGGCCAGCATCCAGGTATCCATGGGGAACCTCAGAGATACAGGTGAACTTCAGGAGTGGACAAGACTTGGGAGTTGGGGAGCCTCTCAAGGTGGGTTAGAACCTAACATAATCCCAACCCCCTAATCTCCCACCTCCCACCACTACAGATCGGACCCCTGGAAGGACCGAACAAGAGGCTGCTGGTCTCAACCAGGTCCACAATGTTCGGGTGAGGCTGCCAGCAGAGATGAGAGGGATGAGGGGGAGAGCAAAGACTCCAAGACCCTCAGAGCTAAAAGGAGATTTTTTTTTAATTGTAATTAAGTATGCAATCCAAATCAATTTTGCGGGCCTGTCTGTCAGCAGCTTCTTCCACTCTCCTTGCCGGGTGACAGCACACTCCTCCTTTTCATTCTATACTTGTAGTACCCTCTTAACAAGCTCCTGTCCTCTCCTCTCCCATGTAGAAAGAGACCAGTAGGACAGACTGTTATAAATGCATAGAACCATAAAGTACACGCACCATATGGTCACACTGTGTCCCCGAGTCCAGTCCATTCTTGTCTGAAGAGTTGACCTCAGCGGTGTTTTCGGCTCGGGGGCAGCAGCAGGTCTAGTGGCCATGCTCACAGAGGACACCCCAGGCCGCTGGACCATCAATTCTGGTCTTTTAGTAGAGTTCTTGAACCGCACCCCTCTTTTTCTTGTGTTGCCACTGGGGCTCTACATTATATGCCCCATCTTGGCTGTCTTTGGTGGTGGCCTGGCACCATCTGGTTCCTCTGGTCACGTATTGGTACAGTCTCCCATTCACATGAGTCCTTTTGTCTCCTGGGCTCTTTTTTCCTCGTGTCTTTGATGTTCTTGGTCATCATCTGTTCCAGATGAGTTAGGACCATTTGGTGTACCTCAGATGGCAGCTCGCCAGCTTTTATGATCCCAGACACCACTCACCAATATAGGGTGTAAAAGACTCTCTTAGTGATAGGCTAGTTATGCCAATTGGCCTCAATGTCTTCCAAAAGTACAGTCCTGAAAGGGGATTCCTGAGTGGTCCTGGGCAACTCAAAGCCCCATAGTCCTCTCATCTGTCTAAAGGATCAAATGAAAGACGTTTCCTCCCAAGGCTGTTTATGAGAACTCAATGAAGAATGCAAAAGCATCAGCAGAAACAGGAGCTGTTGGTTGCCCTTTTTATCTGTCCTACCACTGCAACCTGAGCTTCAAGGCCAGCAGAGCCTCTGGGAGACCATGGGGACAAAGCAGGAGCCAAGGAGGGTTCTGCCCAGATGACATCCTCCTCCTCACAGGGATTACTCAAGAGGCTGAAAGAGAAGAAAAAGGCCAAGTCGGAGCTTGGAGCTAATACCTCCCGGGATGGGTAAGGGTCTCTGAGGAGCTGGAGGGCCTGGGATTCAGCACTGCACTCTCCCCTCCTCTGTCTTCCATTTGGACCTCTATCAAATAGCCCCTGCTGCCCCCTCTGTGTCCTGAGTGACATTGAGATCACTCAAAGCCCCTCCATGGGCCCAACCCTCAGTCTATAAGGATAAAAAAAGCTAAATAAACATCCTAGTCTGGCAGTGCCAGGAAAGCTTCCCTGACTTTGACTCCTGAGCAGAGATCTGAATTGTGGGTGGAAGTTAACCAGGCCAAGAGGGGCAGGAAAGACATTCCACACGGAAGAAACAGTGTATGCAAAGGCCAAGAGGCCAGATGGAGCTTTGCGTGTTCAAGGGCCAAAACAAAGGCAGATGTGGCTGGAGCTCCGAGACTGAGGGAAGTGGTGGAGGGCCATGAGGACTGGACTGTGTGGGGTCATGCGTGCCACCGCTAGAGGTTTAGGAGTTATTCCTAAAAGCGTGAAGAGCCATAGGGACCTTGGAGGGAGGGAAAAAATACAATCCAATTTAGGTTAAAGTCAATCTTGGCCTCTCTACATCCGTGTGTGTATGTGTGTGTGTGTGAGTGTGTGTGCACGCGCGTGGCTTGTATGGAATGATTCCTCACTCGCCCCTCCCCAGGCCGCCCAGTGCCCTAGGCTCACGGGAATCACTGGTCACACTCTCTGACCTGGACTTAGCCGCAGAGCGGGACGTGCGAGTCTGGCCGCTGCACCCCAGCCTGCTGGGGGAGCCCCACTGCTTCCAGGTAAGCGGGGGCAACCCTCCACTTCGGTCCCAACCCCAACCCTTTGGCTCCATCCCAGACTTCAACCCCGTCTCCGGACCCCTCCCCCAACAGGTAACATGGGCAGGCGGGAGCCGCTGCTTCTCCTGCCGCTCAGCTGCTGAGAGGGACCGCTGGATCGAGGACTTTCGTCGCCACTTTCAGCCCAGCCAGGTCAGCATTCCAGAAGTCCCACCCAGAGCCTGGGGGCCGCCCCCTCCTCCCTCTCGAAACACCTCCCACCTCATAACTCTGCGCCCTATACACAACTACCCAACCCTAGCTGATTTTTGCAACCGCTGGGGAATCCCCTTTCTTTGAAGTACAACCACACCGCCATCCCCACGCAGTGGGCCCGCCCCTTCCATCCTCTCCAAACCCCGCCCGCGCCAAACTCCGCCCCGAGATACACCTGTCTGGCTCACCCTTTTTCAACCGCTCAGAGACACAACCCCGCTAGCATCCGGTTTCGGACTCTTTTTCGCTCAAAGCCCTGCCTACAAGGCAGTCACCACTCACCCGCGTCCCAGCGTCTACAGCAGACCTGGAGCTGTCCTGTCTCAGGTGGTTAGTTGCTGTAGAGTCAAATCTGACTCGCGCCCGCATGTACGTAGAGTAGGACTGTTCCATCGGGTTTTCAAGACTGTGACTTTTGAAAAGCCGATCTCCAGACTTGTTTTCCTTCCCACGTACCTCTGGGTGGGTTCCAACTGCCAAGAAAGATACGTACACCTTAACCATTTGCGCCACCCAGGGACTTCTGCTCTTTCAAGGAGACCCCCAAAAAAGCTAGGGAGCCTCTGAGGAACCACGTGGGGATCCAAGTGCCCCCACTCTCTCGTCCTCTGAGCCCAGGGATCTTCCTGGGGGCACAGAGCACGGATTCGAGCCCCCACGCTTCCCATTCCCCCTCCCTCCACTGACTGCCCACCCCGTTCCCAGGACAACGTGGAGAGGGAGGAGACGTGGCTGAGCGTGTGGGTGCACGAGGCGAAGGGACTACCACGGGCGACGTCGGGCGTGCGCGCCGAGCTGTGGCTGGACGGCGCGCTGCTGGCACGCACAGCACCGCGGGCAGGCCCAGGACAGCTCTTCTGGGGCGAGCGCTTCCACTTCGCGGGGCTACCGCCGGCTCGGCGCCTGTCACTGCGTCTGCGAGGCACCAGCCCAGGGAGCGCAGTGCTGGGTCGCGTGGCGCTGGCACTGGCTGAGCTGGGTGCGCCCCGCGGCCCTACAGCCGGCCTGGAGCGCTGGTTCCCGCTGCAGGGGGCACCGGTGGGCGCTGCTCTGCGGGCGCGGGCCCGGGCGAGGCGGCTGCGTGTGCTGCCGTCTGAGCGCTACAAGGAGTTGGCCGAGTTCCTCACCTTCCACTACGCGCGCCTCTGCGGGGCGCTAGAGTCTGCGCTGTCCGCGCAGACCAAAGAGGAGCTGGCGGCAGCCATGGTGCGCGTCCTGCAGGGCACTGGCCGGGCACAGGTGAGGAGCCGCCAGGGTGGGGGCCCGGGGGCAGGCGGACTGCGCTCTGAGAGCAGGTCCTGAGATTCAACTGCGAGGGGCGAGGTTGAGCGCCGATTTTAAGGGACCATTCCGCTGCAAGTGCAGGGATGGGCTCGAGGGGCGGAGCCAGAGTAGCACCTGCGAGGGGCGGGGCCTAAGCTTCAGCTGACCGAGGCGGGAGCCGAACGAGTTAAGAGTGGCGAGTCACTTCCAGGGGAATGGCCTAAATGTCACTTGTGAAGTGCGGGGCCGGGGCGACAACTGCGAGAGGCGGAGCCTGAGCTTCAGCTACAGAGGAAGTTTAGAGCAATAGTTGAGAGGGGCAGAAGAAGAGCTTTACGTATGTTAGATGAGACGGGTGGCGCCTGAGGAGGGGGGGGCAGCCGTAAGGGGCGGAGCCTGAGCTGGGCCACAAGTTAAAAAGACTCAACTTTCTGAAGTGATAGGTTCTAGCCGGCTGTGAGTTCCAGCCATCTGGGCGCGACAGCTATGAGGGTGGGCATGCGGCCGGGATTCGCGCAGCTCAGTCTGCACCCTGCCATACTCCTGCCCTGCCATATCCAGGCACTGGTGACAGACCTGGGCACTGCAGAGCTCGCACGCTGTGGAGGCCGTGAGGCGCTGCTGTTCCGGGAAAACACACTGGCCACCAAAGCCATCGATGAATACATGAAGCTGGTGGCACAGGATTACCTCCAGGAGACCCTGGGTGAGCGGAGGAGTGGATGTCAGAGTCCTATCCTAGTCTGGAGGTCCTGGGTAACCTAGACTCTGGTGGTGGGTGGTGATGGGATCCTCGGGTGGCTACTGGAAACTCCCAGAGACGTTATGTGTCTCTGAAGTGAGTTTGGAGAGCCGGGTGTGGTAGGTGCTTGTGGGCATGTGCCCCAACCCGTTCCGGCTGTGCTGGGCTGCAGGGCAGGTTGTGCGACGTCTCTGTGCCTCCACTGAGGACTGTGAGGTGGACCCCAGCAAGTGCCCGGCGCCCGAGCTGCCCCAGCACCAGGTCAGACTGCGAGAAAGCTGTGAGGAGGTGTTCGAGAACATCGTCCACTCCTATGAGTGAGAATCAGGGGCCCCAGCACCTGTGCCCACCCTGGCCTCAGCCACCGTGCTGACGCTGACCCCCAGTGAAATTTATCAGATGAAATACAGGACACCTAGTTAAATTTGGTGCAATTTTGGGGATGCATTGTTGCTGTTAGTTGCCATCAAATCAATTCCAGCTCATGGCATGGCAACTTCATGTTAGGAGGACAACTACGCCACCAGGCTTTCTTGGCTGTAAAATGTTAACAGAAGCCGATTGCAAAACCTCTTCTTTCGCAGTACACCCGGGGAGCTCAAACCACTGACCATTAGGTTAGCAGTCCAGCGTAACCATTGGCCCTACCGAGGGACCTATATTTGGAACATATGGATACTAAAATACTATGTCTTATTTATCTGAAATTCAAGTTTCACTGGGTGTTCTGTAATTTTATTTGCTACATCTGGCGATCCTAACCCCCATGCCATGCCTCTTGACCCCCAAGTAACATGGAACCCAATTCCTTGTCCTCTAACCCCGAGTGACCCGTATCCCAATTCCATGCCACCAGTTGACATGGGACCTCGATCCTGTAACCTCTGACTACAGATGTTACCATACTGTCGACCTCATGACACTGACCTTAAGTGACCCTGAACTCCAAATGCATGTCTGTTAATCACAGCTATCCTGGGTTTCCAATCCCTGAACTTCTGACTCTAGGTGAACTTGTATCCCTGATTCCAAAGTAACTTGGAACATTATGACTTTCCATGACATGATGACTTCCCATGACTTCTGAGGAAACCCTGGTGGCATAGTGGTTAAGTGCTATGGCTTCTAACCAAAAGTTCGGCAGTTCAAATCCATCAGACACTCCTTGGAAACTCCGTGGAGCAGTTCTACTCTGCCCTATAGAGTCACTATGAGTCAGATGTGACTCCACAGCAGTGGGTTTGGTTTTCGTTTATGATTTCTGACATTAGGTGTCCCTGTACCCCAGTCCTATCACACTTCGTATCAGGTATTCTGGCACTTCAATCTCATGTTCAGTTATAGCTATTTCCCAAGTTCATGAACTCAATTTCCATTGACTCTGCCCAACGCCGAGGTTATAGACCCCAGAGATCTCCATCACTACACTATAAACCCTGACCTGAAGCAGACCCATGACCCCAACTATCACTATCCTGTATGTCCCTATCCTGGAATCCAGATCATAGGTGGCCCGTGATCACTGACATCATAGCCATGACCACACATGATCTTTATGCCTATACCCTCCCCCTCTGACCATTGTCTCTTCTGCCACAGCTGGTTCCCAGCCGAGCTTGGGACCGTGTTCTCAGGCTGGCGGGAAGCATGCAAGGCAAGAGGCTCCGAGGCACTGGGCTCAAGGCTAGTATGCGCTTCCCTCTTCCTGCGACTGCTGTGTCCTGCTATCCTGTCACCCAGCCTATTTGGCCTGGCTCCAGAGCACCCAGCACCTAGCCCAGCTCGCACCCTCACCCTGATCGCCAAGGTCATCCAGAACCTTGCCAACCATGCTCCGTAGGTATTGGGAGGCTGAGGGGGTGCACCTAGGGGTGGGGGAGGGGAGAGGTACTGGTACCCGGCCTGACCCACCCAGTCTGGCCCCACCCAGGTTTGGTGAGAAGGAGGCCTACATGGGCTTCATGAATAGCTTCCTGGAGGATCGAGGCCCTGCCATGCAACACTTTCTGGACCAGGTGGCCACAGTGGATGTTAATGCAGCCCCCAGTGGTTACCAAGGTGGTGGGGACCTGGCCCACCAGCTGGCTGTCCTGCATGCCCAGCTCTGCACCATCTTTGCTGAACTTGACCAGGTGTGGCCTAAGCCCCAAGGGCAGGACATGTAGAGGGAGGCGAGACGGCAGGGAACCTCTGGCCACAGAGAGCCTGCTCAGCATCCTCACCGCATGCCTCACCAGGCCACCCGGGACAGCCTAGAACCTCTGCCCACCATCCTGCGAGCCATTGAAGAGGGTCGACCTGTGCCTGTATCAGTGCCAATGCGTCTCCCACCACCCCCGGCCCAGGTCCACACCAGGTAACCTGCCCTGCCTCAAATCTGGTCTAGGTTCTGATGGGTGGGGGGCAGGACCATGTCAAGGGGCAGGGGCAGGATCACATTGGGGTCAGTGTCAGACACGGTGTTGGACAGAGGTCAGAGGCTGGAGACGGTCATGTCAGGGGTCAGAGAGTTGTCACACATCTAGGATCAGAGAGATAAAATGATATTGTGGTCAGAGGTGAGGGTGGAATCTCAGGCAGGGGTGGAGATGGGAGTCAAATAGGGGTCAGCGTGGGGACAGATGTTAAGATGCAGTTATTAGGGGTCAGGGAAAGATTCATCTTGTAAGCAGAGGTCAAGCCCAGTCAGATGAGGGTCAGAAGATGTGTCAGAGTTACGTCAGTGGTCACTGGCAGGGTCATACTTGGTGTCAAAGGTCAGGACTATGTTCTGTCAGGGGTCAGGAAGAGTATCAGTTTGAGGCTAGAGCTTGGATGAGGATGGGGTCATGATGGAAAGTACAAGGCTGTCTTTGTGAGCCAAGTCAGGCCCAGGGTCAGAGTGGAATGAGAGGTTACAGAGAAAGGTCAAGGGTACCACTGAGTCAAAAGTCAGGGACAAAGAGATGTTAGAGGGAAAACATGTCAAGGGTCATGGAGAGGACTGTATGGTAGTCAGGAATTAAGGACAGGGTCACATCAGGGTCAGAGGGTAAAACTGAATCCTATCAAGGACAAGGTCATATATAAATAAAAGATAGGAGTAGAGTAATTTTTAGGTCTCTGAGTGATGCAAATGCTCTACTACTGCATGTTCAAAAGCTTCCAGTGGTACCATGAAAGAAAGGCCTGGCAACCTGCTTTTCTAAAAGTTACGGCCAAGAAAACCCCATGGGACAGTTCTACTCTGTAACACAAGGGGTGGCCATGAGCCAGAATCAACTCCACAGCAGCAGGTTTGGGATTTGTTGGAGGGTCACTTCTGGTCAGAGGTTGGGATGAGTGGAATCAGCTTGGAGGTCAGTTGAAGGTCTAAATCTCCTATTCCCACCCCTAGCTTCTCCGCAGGGGAGAAACCCGGCTTCCTGGCCCCCCGGGACCTCTCCAAGCACACCCCCCTCATCTCCAAGAGCCAGTCGCTTCGTAGCGACCGCGGTGCAGGGGGATGGGCCCAGCGGAGGCGGGAGGAGGAGCAGCCCCTGAGGCAGTCCCGGCCAGTGCAGCGTACCCAGAGCGTTCCCGCCGGCCGGCCCGCGCACCGCCGCCCATCAATGGGACCCCGGCCGCGGCCCAAGGGATCCCTACGCATGGGTGCTGCAACCCGCGGCAGGCCCTGGACCAGGTTGTCCACCTCCCTGCCTCGGAAGTCGTCAGTGCCCTGGCAGCGCCAGCTGGATCAGCCACGGGACGGGGATCAGGTTCCGGGCACCCACAGACCTGTGGGAAAGGTGAGATCTCGCCCAGGTCCTCAAACTGGCGGGATAGGAGGAGGGGGACTTAGGTAAAAAAAAAAAAAAAGCTGTCGCGGTGGAGTAGACTTGGACTCACAGAGACCTTACAGGGCAGAGTAGAACTGCCCTATAGGGTTTCCAAGGAGTGCCTGGGAGATTCAAACTACCTCTCTTTGGGTTAGCAGCCGAGCTCTTAACCACTGCAGATTCCAATACCGAGCTCGCTGTGCCATGTGACCCGGGAAGCTCTCTGAGCCTCAGTGTCCTCCTTCATATTATGGGAGCGATGCTGCTCAGCGGAGCACCGTGACGGTGATGCGGAGCGCCAGGGACAAGGAGTGAGGATCTCCAGGGGGTGGAAAGGGCGGGACCGGCAGGTCAGATGACAGTCACTCCTCCCCTACAGCTGGCCGAGCTGCAGTGCCAGGTGGCCGCTGTACGCAAGGAGCAGAAAGAGCTGTCTAGCCTCGTGGAGGCGCTGGGCGCCCAGGTCAGGGCCATGGCGGAGCAGCAGGAGCATCTGCTGGGTCAGCTTCAGGAGCTGAAGGCCAGGCTGGGCGATGGGTGAGCACCTGTCTCGGTTATCCCCGCCCCCTGCACTCCCGTACGGCCCCACCCCTTGGTCAGTCCCGCCTCCAGGTAGACCCCCTCCAGTCAGATCTACCCAGGCCCTGCTCCCTGGGACTCGCGGGTCATCCCCTGGGGCCCTGCCCCCATCACCTAGCAAGGTCCTGTGCTCTTGGCCAGCCACACCCCTTTGGTCATCGTTTACCCTGATGGTCCTGCCCCTCCTGGGACTACGGATCTTCTCATTCAGGCTTCACCTCCCAGTCAGCCACGTCCCCTTCCCTTTCCCAGTGAAGACCCCACTCAGGATTGACCCCACCACCAAGGCTGGGTTAGCTGTCCCTCCCCTTCCTCAGGTTTATTTGGGCCCCAACCACAGCGGGCGCAAACCTCACCTCAACCCCAAGCCCAGTGGCCCGAGTCCTTAGCCCTTCACTGAGGAGCTGGAAGGGGGGCTCCTCAGCTTCTGACCTGCCTCCCTCGGCTCTGACCCTCACAGGACCTCCCAGTTGGAAACAGAGCAGGGCCCTTCAAGCAGTGATGGCCACAGGCTGAAGAGTCTGGTGAGACCCTTGTTTGAGCCCTGGGGCAAATATACGCGGTGGCCTGCCAATGGTTGGGTGCAAGTCCCTGGGCTCCAATCCGATGACCATTGCTTCCCCAGGAGCGCCGCCTGGCTGAAATGGAAAGTACTCAGGCTCAGCTGAGGGATACTATCCAGAGCTTGCAGCTTCTACCCAGGACGCCAGGGTCCCCCAGCCAGCCCCTGACCCTCAAAGCACCCTGCACCAATGGAGACACCACCTGAGTTGCCCATCCTGCCCCACGTGGTCTGAGATCACAGAGATTGCTGACTGACAGGGTAGTCTGACCCTTGCTTCAGCCCTAGGTGGCCTAGGGTGGGGAGTGGAGATGCAAATGCCAACCAGTCTAGCACTCTGAGGTTGTCCAGTAAAATCTTGATTTCAGCAAAATCTGTGGTTTCTTTGACAACTAGAAAGCAACTTCTCCCACCAACCATTCAACTGTCTCTGCCCTAACTAGGGGTGTCACAGATGTGAGGAGATTCTCATCAGCTGTGTGGCCTTGGGCCTTCATCCTCCCAGATCCTCAGTTTCCTTATCTGTAAAATGGATCTAAAGTTCTCTACAAAGTGGAAAAATCACAGTTAAAGGTGTTCAATGAAGAGTACCCTTCATTCTTATGGGTAGCATCTCCTTCCCAAGGAAACCCCTGTTCCATCCTCAACACTCCTCAGACTCTAGAGGACAGAATTTCCCTTAAGTCCTCAAATCCCAAGCCAGGCAGAGATTGTGAGCTTCCTCATGACAGAGGGTGTGGATCTGTCGCAGGAAAAGGTGTGTTTCGAGGTGGATGGAGGAGGAGGTGGGTGGTTGGGTGGGTATGGAAACAGTTGAGTTCTCCTGTGAATGGCTGGGTAAATGATTGGTGTATTTGAATTATAGTGGATGTGTGAATGGGTGAGGAGTATAGTAAAGAGATAAAAGCTCAGGGAATAGGTTATCATTCACTGGTTGTCTGACCTGGTGGCTGAATGGTTGAATAGGTTGTCAGACTGTATGGGCATGTGTGCCCGGAAAAGTCCTGGCTTACAGTAGGAAACAAATATTTGAACTGAATAGGGCTTATGTGTATTGCAGATGTATCTGTTGAAGTCTCCCAAGACTCTGAGCAGGGTAATGGGGCAAGACTAATGAATCAGACAAACAAGACTCCTGTCCTCCAGGAGCTTTCACTCTAGTGGAAGAGACAGGCAAACCAGTATGTCATTAATGGATGGATGGTTGCCTGGTTCTGCGGATAAACAGACAACTGCTTGGGTGGGGGAGATGGATGGACAGGTAGAGTGGGTTGTTCAAGTATTTGAATAGTTTCATGGGGATTGGGGAGAGTGGATAGCTAAGAGGTTGATTGGATCAGATGCTCGTTACTGGTGTGCTAGATTGCTAGATGGATAAGGAGGTAAATGGGAGGTGGCTGGAGGAGCAGATGGATGATTGATTAGCTGACAGAACAGAATTAGTTGGTCAATGCTATGTGTGGAAGAATGGGTGGGGAGATGGATGGGCAGGTAGTTGGGGGGTGTTCAGCAGGCATTTGGATGGGTCGATGTGTGTGGGTGTGAGATGATGGCTAGTTGACTGGTTGATTGGATCAGATATTGGCTGAGTGATGATGGATTGGTTAACGGATGGATAGGAGGTGGACTGAATGGGTAGGTTGAATGGGTGTTTGGATGGATGGTTAGAGGAGTGGACAGACGAGTGATCAGTTGATTGGACGGGATTAGTTGATCAACGGTTTGTATGGATGAATGGGGGCAGTAGATGGATGGGCAGGTAGATAGGATGAGTGAGCAGGGGTTTGGATGAGTAGACCTGGGAGGGATAACTGCTCGCTAATTGGGTCAGATGCTGGTTGAGTGGTTGGATGGATGAGTAGGTAGACTGAATGGGTAAATTAAGTAGGTGTTTGGATGGATGGATAGGTGGTTGAAGGGGTGAGAGAACGAGTGATTAGATGACTGAATGGGATTAGTTGATTGATGGAGTATGTGGATACATGGGTGGAGAAGTGGATGGGTGGATGAGTAATGAGTGGAAAAAGATAGTGGGCCTCCTAAATGTGCGTGATGGAGTAGTCCTGGAGGCTGTAATCCTGGGGGTTAGGTGGAGAAAACTTTAGTACTGAAGACCTAGGACTGCCCTAGCGCATCGAGGTGCTGAAGTCCAATATTGGTACAGGGGAAGGAGAGAGTGAGTTTGTGATTGACAGATTGGGGTGAAGGGCCTGGAGACTAAGGATTTTCTGGGTGAGGTTGATGACCTATGGATGACCCATAGGCAGATTTCTCTGCCATCTCCCTCTTTATTGGTCATATTAGTAGGCTTAACATTTGGAAGAACTGGTGGGGTGATGGGGAGCCAACAGGGGCAGGAGAACAAGGGTGTTGTCATGGTAACAGAGCCTCTCCCTAAACTGTCGGCCACGCGGGCCCTTTAAGGATGACCCGTCTGGCCACTCCCAACATGGCGGCGTGCTGGCCGCCCCCCTCCCGCCCCCGAGGCGGAGCGGGGGGGCAGGTGGGGGGGGTGGGAGCGCCCTGGACCTCCCCATCATGGCGACGCGGCGGGGCTGTCGCGCTGAGGTCACGGCGGCGCGCCGGGGGGCGGGGCGGCTGGGGGAGCGATTTAAAGGGACAATGTCCCCCGAGCGGTGGAGGCGGCGGCGGCTGCGGAGGCCGCGGTACCGGCACCGGGAGCGGCAGCGGCGGTAGCAGCAGCGACGGCCGCACCAAGCAGCGAAGCCCCGATCCCCGGCGCCCGACCGGCAGTGCTGCCTCCCCGGTGAGGCCCGGCCCGGCCTGGGGAGCCCGCGGGCGGGGCGGAGCCGGCGCGGCGCGAGGAGGGGGAGGCCCTGGCCGGGCCGGGGCAGGAGGGACCCCCTGGGGCTGGGGGGCGGGGCGGCCCTGCAGGGGCGGGGCCTGTCCGGGGGCGGGGCCGCGCAGGTGGGGGAGGGGCGGGGGCTGGGGCAGGTGTCCCCCTTCCCGGGCGCGCCCCGCGGGGTCTCCCGCCCCGAGGTGCACGGGCGGAGGGCGCATCCTTGGGACCCTAGACCCCAGAGGGACGCTCCGGAGCGGCGCAACCCCCGCCCTGCGACCCCCGGGGGGAGTAGGGCTGAACCCTCTGCCCAGCGCTGCCAAAGTGCCCTGAAGTTGCGGTCCCGCCCGTTCTCCGCGGGCTGTGCCTGCCTGGTGGGCATCCGCAGGTGCTTCTTCTGGGCCTGAGCAGGGACCCCAGCCACGACTGCTAGCCCACAGGCAGGCCCCCTGGGAGACCCCAGGCCCCGAGGGCAGCGCCTGCAGCCAGGCCCGGAGCTCCGGCCCCGCCCCGGTTGCCTGGGCCCGGCCTCCCCACTCTCTCCCTGGGGAGGGCGCCTCATTCCTGCCCTTCACTTTCCGCCGTTACCTTGAAGGTATTTATAGGTGGTGAGGACAACCCCCCTCTCAGCTTTCTCGGGGTCCTCATTTCTAGACCAAGAGCCTCACTGTTGGCCCCATGGACTAAAGAAATATTGGGGGGGGGGTGGAACACCCCAGGTTGGGTGAGCATGAAGGGGGATGTTGGGATAAAGAAAAAGGCTTAGTGATAGGGTCACTTGAGGCTGTGTGTGGAGGTGAAGGGGTTAATGCTGGAGGACCCTCAGGTCCTGTAGGGGGAAGGCTGGAGTGTGGGAAAAGTGCAAGCATGATCATTGTGAGAAACTGAGGCAAGGGCTGTGTGAGAAAAATGCAGGGTCAGTAACGGGAGCACTGGAGACAGTGTACAGAGCCGGTGTGTGGAAGTGGCTGGGGTGGGTACTGGGGCAGAGAGAGGTAGATGTGGGACCTGGATGTGCAGAGAAGCAAGAGCACAATGGGGAAAATGCAGCTGTGTGTGAAGGAAGGAGGCATGGCAGGGTGAATGCTTGCTGGGTGTGCATGTGTGCAAATGGGTAGTGGAGGTTGTGTAGGATCTCAGAGCAGAGTTATTGATGGGGGACCAACTCATACTGAGGTTGGCCATAATCCTGTGTAGTGTGTGCATGGGGCCTTGGAGTCATTTATTCAGCTCACCTGGGCTAGGCAGGTGTCCCTCAGTGGCACAAGTGGTTTGCAGTCAGCTGCTAACCTAAAGATTGGTGGTTCAAACCCACCTAACAGAGTCAGGGAAGAAAAATGTGGCCCCATCAGCTTCCTTGAAAATTACAGCCAAGAAAATCCTATGGAGCTCAATTCTACTCTGTAACACACGGGGTTGTTGTGAATTGAAATTGACAGCAGTGTTTGGGGGTGGTGCTGGGAGGTAAATTGGAGCATTCAGCAGCAAGGCTGAGATCCAGGGCTTTGAGGGAGGGGAAACTGAGGCAGGCAGAGCCTCTTTGCTACCTCCCCTAAGCACCTCTTTCTCTGCCCCCAGGTCCACAATGCCCCACTGATCCAGCCTGGAAGCTGAAGGTAGCTGTGAAGAAAGCACCCATGGATGGGGCCCTGGCAGGGGGCCTGGCTGCCCCAGACCGTCCCCGAGGCCCTGAGAGACTGCCCGGACCAGCACCGAGGGAGGACATTCAGGGTGGGGCTGAGGCCGCTGAGGGGGAAGGTGGCATCTTCCGATCTACCCGTTACCTGCTGCCTGTCACTAAGGAGGGTTCCCAAGACATTCTGGATGGCAGAGGTGGCATTTCCGGTAAGAAGGGGGCCCTCTGGCCCCAAAGGAGCATCTTGCCCTGTCGGCAAGGTTCAGAGAGGGCCAGTGGCCTCTCATGTCCCCCAGCCCAGAAGGGGCCAAGCTAGGATCCTGATTCAGCCTGGGTCCAGAGCCTTCTCTTTGCACTTGAGGAGCTTCCCATCTCACAGTTGTGGAAACAGAGGTCCTGTGAGCCCAATAACCTATGGCCGCCCAGTGGGTTACAAGGAGCTAGTACTTGAACCTAAATCTATCTAACTCCTTCCTCTAAGTACACCAGTTGGCCTAAGGTGCCCAGCTCAGTGTCCTGAGCTCCTTCCCCTATATGTTTTCTAGATACCAGTTGCCTCCATTGCCTCAGCTCCCTATCGCTGCACCCACTACAATGCTACTCCACTTTGGGGATGAGCTCTGCTCCTGAGCCTTGGCACTGCATGTGGCCAAAATAATTTGTGCCCTCTAGTGGCTGGGGAGAGGCTAGACAGTTCAGGGATGTCAGCTACCCACTTGTGCCTCAGTTTACCTAGCAAAAGGGACTCTCATGGTGACCATCCACATCTCAAGATTCATTTCTCATTCATGAAACACTGAGCACCTACTGTGTGCCAGGTTCTGTTCTGGGGATATAACTGTGAACAAAAGAGGCAAAAGTCCCTGCCCCGGGAGGGCTGACACTCTAGTGGGGAAGAGAGACAGGCAACCAAACAGATACACTAGGGCAGGTAGTGAGTGATGCTATAAAGGATTTACACAGCATGCTGTGATTGTGCCTGCGGTTTAGGGAGGACCTCCCTGAGTGGTGGCATTTGAGGGAATAGGAGCAGCAAAAGCATGTGCAAAGGTCCTGTGGTAGGGAGGAGCCTGGCATATCTGAGGATCAGAAAGGAATCTGATATGTCTAGAGGGTAATCAAGAAATGCAGACTGATGCATCACAGAGTCTGGAAGCACATTCCTCCTTCCACTTCTTGACCTGCTGCAAGCGTTCAGTTCCCAGGAAGCTCTGTGCACCTACCTTGTCAGCGGTTTCCTGCATGCCAAACACTTTACCCAATCAGTTCATGCTATTCTTGTAAGAACTCTGTGGGCTAACTTCTGCTATTATTTTACCCATGTTAGAGATGGGGTAACTGAGGCCCTGAGTGTTCATTCCCCCAAGATCCAGAGCCAGGCAATAACTGAATCAAGATTTGCACCCAGGCAGGCAATCTTCTTCTTCATCATTGTGTTATGTCCTAGATCTGCCCCTCATGCTCCTGGCCTCCCTCAGTGAGGCTCAGACACATAGACTGCCCCAGGCTGGGGCACTGACCAAGGACAAACATCCCATTCTCATGGACCCCATGGGTGGGGGACATATATAGCACCAGATGCACTACCCAGCCCTTGAGGCTGCAATGGGGAAAGCAGAAAGGGCCTCAGGCCTGGAAGAGGTTACTGGTCCAGCCTGGGGGAACTCCAAGGTCCTGGAAAAGGTGAAGGAGGAATAGGGAGGCCCAGTGAGCTAGGCAGGGAGGGCAGGGAGTATCTGGGCAGGGCCCATAGACTTGGAGGTGACTGATGTATGTGCAATTGGTAGACAGGGGGTGTGACAAGGTAAGGCCCTAAAGACAGAGGGTCAGCCCGATGCCAGAGTCTCAGAGCTGAAAGGACCTGGACCATCCTTACCTCCAACCCAGTCAATCCAGTCCATGCGCCTGAGGCCAGGTGACGGGTGAGGCAGGACCATGCCTCAGGTCACATGGCAGTCAAGGTGGGGGCTTTTGGGCCCTGAGATGCTCTCTGGGCTAGTTTTGAGGAACTGAGCTTCTCTTCCATACCTGCCACATGTGCAGGTCTAGGTAGGCAGGTGTGTCCTCATGCTGCCCTGGGAAAGCAGCACTGTGCATACACCTGATTGACAGCCTGAGGGCGAGGGGGTGTGGGCTTGGCATGTCCCTGAGCAAATGGGGGCATGGAACAAGGAACAAGATCAAGGCCAGGTATCTCTCTTGCTACCTTCTTGGCCCCCTGTACCTGCCCTTAGAGTTTTATGGTACTTGTAAATAGAAGTAGCCTCCAAGGCTACTCCTCCTGCTCAAGGCCTGAGCTGCCCTCAGCCCCAGCCAGCCCTCAGAGCCCCCTAAGACAACTGTGGAGTGGCCACTACCAAACATCTCTGCCTGGACCTGGATGCACAGTCCCCGCCTCCTCAGTCCTCCACAGTAGCTGTTGACCCCTATAGCCCTCTGGCAGGCCCTGCCCACTACAGCTCGCTGGTTAGCCTCTGGGATGTCTGTCTGTTGTGTGCCTGGTGCTATGCTATGGACGGGGACTAGGGGCGAGTGGTGTGTCATTTCTGCCCTCATGGGATTCCATGCTGTGGGGGAAGCCAGATGGAGGGGACAGGTGAGACTCCAGCTTCTACTCTGGAGTGATCCCACCTCCCTACTGTCTCTCTGGGTCAAGAATTTGCCATGATCATGTTGGTGGTGCATTGGTACCCACTGCTGGCAGCTGTTGCCACTGTTGTCAGCAGTTGCCACGGGGTTCCCCTCCGATTCCCAGTGACCCCATACACAAGCACAACAGTAGGAAACACTGCCCAATCCCATACCATCTCCATGATCAGTAGCAGATTGGACGACTGTGATCCATAGGATTTTCACTGGCTGATTTTGGGAAGTCAAATGCCAGGCCTTTCTTCCTAGGCTGTCTTATCTAGATGCTCTACTGAAACCTATCCAGCACCATAGCAACAAATACGCCTCCATGGAGGGACAGTTAGTGTCTGCGCATGAGGTTCATTGGCCAGGACCTGAACACAGGTCTTCCTCATGGAAGGTGAGAATTCTACCACTGGACCAGCACAGCCCATTCCCGTTGTACCAGAGGAAGAAACCGAGGCTTGGCGAGTGACAGGCACATTCCTTAGATCACCCCTTGGCCTTGAACTTAGGTCTGCCTGGCTCCAAAGTCTAGATTATGAGCTACACTGTGAAGCTGCTTGGCTGGGGGTTCCAGCTGCTCATGACCATCCCTGGAGGCCATGTTCTCATTTTCAAATCCTCTTGGGGACCCCAAATGGCAGGAGTCAGTGAAAGACCCTCTGCATGCCACCAGCTGAGGGCCATATCCCAGACACTGTGTTTGACCTGTCAGACCTGCAGAGGTGGTGGGGGCCTTGAGCTGAAGAGGCCTCTGAGTGATCCCCCACTCCCAGGTGTCTTTACCAGAGGCCTTGTGTAGCCTGCTTCCTCCAAAGTCGCTGCCACTAAAAATAGGAGCCTCACTGGAACTGCTCAAACAAAGAGGCCAACCCAGCCCTCTGGCTCGCAGAATTCTTAGACTCCAGCAATCGCAGAATCATCAAATCTGGGACGCTTGGAATCTTAGAAGCTTGAGGGGTCCCTGAATCTGTGAAGCAGGGCACCCGGGCCCTCCATCCATGCCTCTCAGGCTATTCTAGCTCTGGTCATCCTCTCCTAAGAAGTCACATCTCTGTCTTGCATGTCCTTAAGAGACCCTTGGGGGTCTAACTCCCCTGGCTTGTTCAAATTGAACCAAACTAAACCAGCTACCATCAAGTCAGCTCTGGCTCATAGCATCTGCATGTGTGTGCAGAGTAAGAACCACGCTCCATAGGGTTTTCCAGGTTGTGATCTTTCAGAAGCAGATCACCAGGCCTTTCTTCCACAGTGCCTATAAGTGGGTTCAAACCACCATCCTCCCTGTTAGTAGCTGAGTACTTCACCGTTCACACCACTCAAGCTTTGCTTTCCCTACCCTCACATCCCTTTAAAATCCCACCCCACTCCCCACCCAACGTGGGCCCTCACACCCAAGCATATCCTTAGCCTGACTCAATGTCCCACTCCAAGTTTCTCAGCTGGGAACTCTTTTGCACCCCAGGGGATATTTGGCAATGTTTAGGGAGATTTTGGGTTGTCATCACCAGAAGGGAGGTACTTTTCCATCCAGTCAGTGGAGACCAAGGATGCTGCTCAACACCTTAAAGTGCATAGTATGGTTGTTAGTGGCCATCAAGTTGATTCTGACTTGTGGTGACCCCACGTCCCATCATAAACCTGAGCTTCATGGCAGTTTCAAGGCTGCAGCCTTTCAGAAGTAGAGCACCAGGTCCATCTTTGGAGGTGCCCCTGGGTAGGTTTGAACTGCCAGCCTTTTGGCTAATAGTCAAGCACTTAACCATCTGCACCACTTAGGGACACCAGTGCACAGAATGGCCCCCTCAAAGAATGATCTGGCCTCATGTGTCCATGGTGCTGAGGTGGGGACACCCTACTCTGGTCAACAGAAATCCACATTTCCCCACCAGCACCCTCACCTGCTAGAAGCTGTACAGCAGTCATAGCCATCTTTACAGGCTCTGCAGAAAGAGTCCAGCTTTATACCTCTCTCTCTTATTCCTTGCTCCTGACAAGTCAGCTCTCAATTTCCCGGGCAAATTGGACAGCAGGGATTGGGAAAAGAACCTAAGTCGTCTTCCTGGACCAGCCTCAAATTGAGGCTCTGGACTGGGCACTGGCTCCCCCAGTGTGTTAACCTTGGCACGAGAAGTTGGCTCAGCCACTGACTGGCATGCTTGACCACACATGGCAGGCAGAGGACGCAGCAGGATTTCTGGGGTCGCTCCAGGCCTTGGCTCAACAGGCGGATAATGGAGAGTTGGCTCTATCTGTGAGGGGTTTCAGGGGGTAACTCGATTCAGGGTGTCAACCTGGAAGGGGGTTCAGGAGACAGGGATGGCCCCTCATGGCTCCATGTTCATCCTCCGGCAAATAGCTAATGGGTACCCATTAGGGTGCTAGGTGAAAACAGCCACCTAAGCCTCTGCCCCCAGAGGGGCTTCTGTGCTAGCTGGGGACACAGGCCATCAAACCGCCTAGGGAGTCAGTGGGGCAGATTCTGAAGGTGCGAAGAAAAAAACAAAGCAAGTGGTGAAAGAAAGGCCTAGGGGTTTATTTTACTAGTGGCCAGAGGAGGTGATTATGGGGCTGTGGAAGGAGCCAAAGAGAAAGGTGCGCTCCAGGCAGTGGTACAGCACCTGCTGAGGCCCTGTGGCCCGAGTAAGGAGGGCTTGAGTCATTATGAGGGTTGAGTGGGGGTCTGGATTTTAGTGTAGGTATAATGAAAAGCCAGATGAGTTTTTACCAGGGTTTGCTGGGTGGGGGTTAAGAGAAGAGGGTTGGAAGGCAGTTGGCCTCTTCGGGCCCCCAGAAGAGCAAAGGGGACTCCTCCAAGGAAGTCCTTTGCAGAGCTCAGGAAAGTAGAGGTCAAAGGCATCTCAGGGAAAGGGGCTGGGAGCCAACGGGGCCCTCCTGAGGTGCCTGACAAGGCTCCCAGGGCTGGGGTGCAAAGGGCCCTTGGCAGGGTGCCCCCAGCCCCTCAGGGTCTCCCCTCTCTGTTGCAGATGGGCAGCCCCATCCCGGCCTCAGCGAAGCCCTCCCCTGTGCCACCTCCGCCACCCATCGGATCAGCAGCTGGTGAGTGCCACGCTGGCCCTAACTCAGGGAGGGCAGGGAGGCCAGGGGGACATGCCCAGGCCCCAGAGAAGCCCCAGGGACTGAGAAGGGATCAGGAAGCCAGGCAGGAGAAGGTGGCCCCAGCAGGTCACCCTGGGCATGTGCTGGGGGAGGAGGGCGGGACAAACACAGACAGTCAACTCTCATTATTCCTGCCAGGAGCAGGGCCCGTGTGCGTGCCAGAATGATCAGAGCCTGGAGGTTTGACTGTCAGAGTCCTTTCCCTGCAAGAAGATGCTTTGAACAATGCTAGGTCTCTCTGAGCCTCAGTTTCCTCATCTGTAAAATAGGAGTCAAGAAGATGGCTTGAGAATCCTAGGGACAATGCTGATGGCAGCTACCATTCACTAAACAGCTTTGCAGGTTTTTAATATGTCATATCAGAATTAGTAATGGCTGTCAGTTATACATCAGGCCTCAGTGTGGTGCAAATGGTTTGCACTCAACTACTAAAGTGTTGGCAGTTTGAACCTGCCCCATAGTGCCATGGAAGAAAAGCCTGGCAATCTGCTTCCATAAAGATCGTTGTTAGTTGCTGTCAAGCTGGCTCTGACTCATGGCAGTCTCATGTCTGCAGGATAGATAGGGTTTCAAAGCTGTGACCTTTCAGAAATAGATCACCAGGCCTTACCTCTGAGGCACCTCTGGATAGATTTGAACTGCCAACCTTTCCAGTTATAGTCCAGCATTTAACTGTTGGTGCCACCCAGCCTAAAAAAACCCTATAAACCAGTTCTACTTTGTAGCATGTGGGATAGCCAAGATTTAGAACTGATTCAACAGCAATGGGCGTATCAGTGACAGAGCCCTTGCTTTGTGCCAGCCACAGCCCTGCACTAAGGATGTTCCTATAGTAGCCTGTTTCACACTTCGGGCTTAGTGAAGGGACCCCATGATTTCTACTCAGCCTCTTTGTAGAACCTGTTTCCTTATCTGTTCATTAAAGAAAAGCTGGTTGGCATCAACTCCAACTCATGGCAACACCATGTGTGTCAGTGTAGAACTGTGCTCCATAGGGTTTTCAGTGGCTGCTCTTTTGAAGTGGATTGCCGGCCTTTCTTTCAAGGCACCTCTTGGTGTCTGAGTGGACTTGAACCTCTAGCCTTTTGGTTAGCTGCTGAGTACATTCACTGTTTACACTACCCAGGGACTCTCATCTGATCATGGGAGTGATCAGTACCCCTTTGTGGAGCCAGGCTTTTGAAAATGAAGGGAGACTGATCAAGGACAATCATTAACAAGAATCCATGCTGATCATGGGCTCACTAGGAGGAAAGGAATCAATCAACGCGTTTCCCCAACATTAAGCAGCGTCATCGTCAACCCACACTTCATGGAGTTGAGGTCCCTATTGGAAAGGGAGCAAAACCCAGCTTGATGAAGTGGGTTTTTTTTTAACGTCATTTAAATAAGCATCTGCTTCATGTTCAGTGTCCTTTGATAGCAAGTGTGAGAAAGCTCCTGAGACATGCATGAGGGCTTGGAGGTTCCTGGTTTTTAGGAATCGTGCCTATTTTTAGGATTGGAAAACTGAGGCCCATAGACATTGCCTTACCTCGCCCTGGAGGTCAGAGGCTAAGCAGGGACCTTTATCCTCTCCTGGCTGTGTTCTTCTAGCCTGTGGCAGAGGAGATACGAGGAAGAGGTTCATCCCTGAAACTCTCACAAAGTGAACCATTAGCAAATTGGCTGTGCATGTTAGGATAGGCGGGGAGTGACATGAAATTAATGCAGTTGGGGAGGACCAGGCAGAAGCCTTGGGCCCTCCCAAGGAGGAAATGAGAGTTGACTGTGCCACCAGACTTGGGGACACTTCCTGGAGGGGGCCTCATCCCTATGCGCACCCTCCCCCCATGATGCCAGGTTGCTGGGCCATGTAAAGAGGTGCATCTTGAGAGCTGAGCCTGGCTTTTGACCCAAGAGCTCTGGAAGGGTCCACAGATACCTCCATAACCCTTCACCTTGACATTGCAAGTTGCCACTGAGACATTTCCAACACATGCCGACCTCGTGTGAGCAGAGCAGAACTTATCCATAGGGTTTTCAAGGCCATGACCTTTCAGAAGCAGATCACCAGGCCTTTCCTCCTAGGCATCTCTGAGTGGATTTGAGCCACCAGCCTTTCAGCTAGTAGTTGAACGCTTAACCATTTGTGCCACCCAGGGACTTCCCTGCCCCCCTACTCTACCCTCCTGGAAAACCCTATGGAGCAGTTCTACTCGGTAGCAGATATGGTCCCCTGTTCCCTTTAAGTCACCCTCGAGAGCTCTGTACCTACAGCCTACTTCAGACTTGCCTGGGGAACCTCTTCAGCCCGAGGGAGGGCAACGGAGGCCCACAGCTAACCTGTCGCCATTGGCACTTCCTTGCAGCTGCTGGGATGGAGGTAGCCTAGACTTCCAGCCAGGCTCCTCCCCGCCTCCCTTCCTGGGCCACTTAACTGGCCCCCGTGATGGCCAAGGGTCCTGGGAACACCCCCTGGTCCAGGAGGCCAGGGAGGGCATCCCCCCAGAGCGAAGGTTTGAGGACTCAGTGATTGTGAGGACTGTGAAGCCCCACGACGAGTTCGAGGGCTCTAGAAGGCTCTTACACCACCATCAGGCAGGACCAAAGCTGGCGGAAAAGGGACCTTGTGGTCGCTCCAGCCTCCACTGGCTTGAGGACTCCGAGGAGCAGGCCACCCACCAGGACATGGAGCTGCACCTAGACTCTTTCCAGAGGGTCCTCATGCCAGCGGACAACCCTCGGACAATGACCATGGCAGTCACGCAAGGGGACCTGGTAGACCCTAAGTCACTAGCCTCACCATCCGAGTGGAGCCTGCAAAGGGCAGCCTCCGAAGTGGCCACGCAGACCTGGACGGTGAACTCGGAGGCTTCAGTAGAGCGGCTGCAGCCGCTGCTGCCACCCATACGGACTGGGCCCTATCTATGTGAGCTGTTGGACGAGGTGGCTGAGGGGACAACCAGCCCCGATGAAGATGAGGATGACGATGAGGAGCCAGCTGTGTTCCCCTGCATTGAGTGCAGCATCTACTTCCGACAGAAGGAACATCTCCTGGAGCACATGAGCCAGCACCGCCGTGCCCCAGGCCAGGAGCCCCCAGCTGAGCTGGCCCCACTGGCCTGCAGCGAGTGTGGCTGGGCCTTCACAGACCCTGGTGCCCTGGAGCAGCACCGGCAGCTGCACCAGGCCTCCCGGGAGAAAATCATTGAGGAGATCCAGAAGCTGAAGCAGGTACCAGAGGATGAGGGTCGGCAGGCCCGGCTGCAGTGCCCCAAGTGTGTCTTTGGCACCAACTCTTCCAAGGCCTTCACACAGCACACCAAGCTGCATGCCCGTGAGCACCGCGGCCCGGAGGCCACAGAGCCCTTCGGCAGCAGTGGGGGCGGCAGTAGGGTTGGCAGCCCAGGCCCTGAAGCCTCCAGCCTCACCTTCCAGCCCTATGCGTCCACCCCAGGCCTCAGTGCCTGTGGCTTCTGTGGCTTCCCCGCACCCAGTGAGAGCCTGCTGAGGGAGCACGTGGAGTTTGTGCATGCACGTCCCCAGTGGGATGATGGTGAGGCTTTTGAGGAGGACCCTGCCGGCCAGCCGGGTACTAGCCAGGATACGTATGCCCGCTTCCCTGATGTCACCGACAACTACTTTGGCAAAGCTGAGCCACACTTGGCCTCCCCATGGCGAGCAAGTCCTGCTGGGTATGACCCCAGTCTGGCCTTTGGGTCAGCCTGCCAGCAGCTAGGCATGCAGGATTTCCCACTGTCAAAGTCACCCCTGTATGGTGCCCTCCAAAGGCCTCTCAGAAAGCCAGGCTGTAGCTCCCCATTAGCATCCACCCCTTACTCCATGCAGCCAAGAAATAAAAGCTCTGTCCAGCTACTGCACCCACAGGAGCTGGAGGGTGCTGTGGACTGTGAACTCCTGGGCCAGCTGGGGGATGAGAGGAACCCCTGGAGCAGAGAGGAAGATGAGGTGACCCTGACCTCTGAAATGGATTTTACTCCTGAAAATGGAGTCTCTCCACCTCTAGCTGCCACCCTTATCCCTCAGCTGGCCCTGGAGCTCAAGCGGACCTTTCAAGGAGCCCTGCAAGCAGCTGAGGCCTCACAAGCCCAGCAACAGCAGCTCCGTAAGATGGTCCCAGTTGTGCTGGTGGCAAAGCTTGGGCCACAGGTCATGGTGGCAGCCAGGGCACCCCCAAGGCTGCAGGTTGAGGAGCTGGGGCTGGGGGGTGCCCACCCCCTGGACTTTCTGCTGCTGGACACGCCACTGGGTAGTCCACTGGGGCTGGAAACATTCCTAGATGGGGACCCAGCGGCCCTGAAGCACGAGGAACGGAAGTGTCCCTACTGCCCTGACCGCTTCCATAATGGCATTGGTCTGGCCAACCATGTCCGGGGCCACCTTAACCGTGTGGGCGTCAGCTACAACGTGCGGCATTTCATCTCAGCTGAGGAGGTCAAGGCCATCGAGCGCAGGTTCTCCTTCCAGAAGAAGAAGAAAAAAGGTAGGGTGGCTTTGCTGCAGTACCTACCTCCAAGGCCCAGGAGGTGCGGGCCTGGGCCCAGAGCATACTCACCAGTCCAGCCCTTGCTCTAAATCCCGCCCCTGACACTTAGCACCCAAAAAAGAAAACTGCCTTCTCACCACTTATTTGATTCTGACTGACGGTAACCCCATGTATGTCAGAGTAGGACTGTGCTTCGCAAAGTTTTCAATGGCTAATTCTTTAGAAGCAATTTGCCAGCCCTTTCTTCCGAGGCACCTCTGGGTGGACTTGAACCTCCAACCTTGCAGCTAGCAGCCAGCTGCTCTACTGTTTGCACCACCCAGGGACTCCTCAACCAGTTGCCATTCAGTCAACTATGACTCACAGAGCCCCCATGTGTGTAAGAGTACAACTGTGCTCCATAGGATTTTCAATGGCTGATTTTTCGGAAGTTACATAGTCACACCTTTCTTCCGAGGCACCTCTGGGGGGATTCAAACTGCCAACATTTCGGTTAGCAGCTGATTGCAGAAACCATTTGTGCCACCCAGGGACTCCAAGCAGGGTGAAGTCAGGGCCTCCCTCCAGGAAGACCAGGGGGCCACGGCAAAGGCCCCCCTGTCGGTGGATGTATGGGGACGCCCCAGTGCCCTGGTCCTATCAGCAGCTGGAGAAGAAATTCTGGGCAGAAGAGTCAGCCACAGGCAGGGAATTCTATTTATTCTTTTCATCTGACAAATATTTATTAAGTGAGGTTGCTTCTGTTTGGGGCATTAGGGGACATGGTAGTGAACAGAAAAAAGGAGGCCTTGTTCTTCCAGTGGTCACAGTCCCGAGTGGTAGGGTTCTAGAGGGCTTCAGAATGCTCCCCATCTCTCAGGCTATCTTTGAGGTTATGTGGGTTCCCAGGTGCAAAAGTTTCAGTTCTGGAGATCTGTCTCCAACGCCAATGGCAGGTGATTCTTACAGTGGTAGACATGGACCCCATTTGGGGAGGAGCTGGTTGGGTGTTTGAGTGAGTCAGTGAGTCAGTGAGTATGTGTGTGTGATGGAGATGTCAGGGATGAGGCAGGGCACAGAGTGCCAGGAAACCAGGAAGTTATGACATGACACCATAAAGCGATCGGGGCTGTGACAGGGGAAGCACATTGAGCCCAGGAAGCCCAGAGAAGGTCCTTGACTCAGCCTGGGGGGTGAGGTGGGGTCCAGGAAGGCTCCAGAATATCCATTGCTTCATCTAATCAATATTTAACGTACAGCACTGGGGTCATTTTTACTGCCAGTTGCCACTGTGGTGACTTCAACTCCTGGAGACCCCACTTGGGTCAGAGTAGAATTGCTCCATTGGGTTTTCAAGGCTCTGGCCTTTTGGAAGCAGATCGCCAGGTCTTTCTTCCAGGGTGCTTCTGGGTGGGTTGAGACTGTCATCCTTTTTGGGTAGTAGTTGAGTGCTTAACTGACTGTACCATGCAGGGCCTCCATTGTGGGCATAGTGAGTAAAAGTAGACCCGGTCTCTAGACGTGAGAGGGGTGTTCATCTAAGACTCACTACATGATGGGAAATCCACGCCTGGAGAGTGTTTCTTAGGGACAGGTCCCTGGTGTTGGGAGATGTGGGATTGAAGGACTTAAGAAGTCAGGCAGGAGAACTTTCTGGAGGAGGGGTATCAATGGCGAAGGGGGAGGGAAGGCAGGTACAGGGTGGCTGTGTGATCTGCAGGAGGGACAAGTCCTAGTGGCAGTGCTAGAACTGGGGAACCATTTTCTCCAGGCTGTTGTGTCCTGTCTCCCTCCACAGTGGCTAACTTTGACCCCGGCACCTTCAGCCTGATGCGCTGTGACTTCTGTGGGGCTGGCTTCGACACACGGGCTGGCCTCTCCAGCCACGCCCGTGCCCACCTGCGGGACTTCGGCATCACCAACTGGGAGCTCACCGTCTCACCCATCAACATCCTGCAGGAGTTGCTGGCCACCTCAGCAGTCGAACAGCCCCCCAGCCCCCTGGGCCACGAGCCTGGGGGACCACCTGGTGCCTATCTCACCTCCCGTCGGCCCCGCTTACCTCTCACAGTACCCTTCCCGTGGGCCGAGGACCCTGGACCAGTCTACGGAGATGGTAAAGGGAGGGGGTTGGAAGGGGATGTGTGGCAATTTCTGGGGGCCCCGGGAAACAGAGCGTGGGGGAGCATCACTCCATCTTCCTGGAAACTCTATGAATTGCTTTACAAAGCACATTCACACCGCCCTCACAACCGCCTGCCACGTGGAGCTCATTTCTGCTTTATTCAGGGACTGGCCTGAATCCTGTTCTTCCCTCCTGCTTCCTGACAGTGACCAAGGAAGCATGTTCTGAGCTCCTCCTGGGCATTTTACCAACACAAACTCCTTTACATCCTCACAACACCCCTAAATGGCAGGTATTATTGAGTTCCATTTTACAGATGAGGAAACTGAAGCACAGAGGGTTTGATAACTTGCCTGATCTCCATAGTGCAGGTGGGCTTTGAAGCCAGACAGCTGGGCTCCAGAATCGATGCTCTTAATGACAGTTTGTATCTAGGGCCAAAAAGAAAAAGGTACTGTTGAATCAGTTTTGACTTATGGTGACCCAAGGCTTTGCAGTGGCTAAGTTTTTGGAAGGAGATCGCCAGGGTCTTTCTTGTGAGGTGCTGTTGGGTAGAGCTGAACTGCCAACTTTTTAGTTATCAACTGAGTGCTTACTATTTGCATCACCCAGAGACTCCCGTGTGTAGAGCAGTGCTGTTCACTAGAATATTCTGAGATGATGAAGATGTTTATCATCCCAAGGTTGTCACCACAACAGGTGTGACTGCTGAGCACTTGAAATGAGGCTGATACTAGGCTAGTGGCTACCCTACTGGACAGGGCAGATCTATCATGTAGAATCAATGACTCCTAACATTTTTGGTAGCACTGATGATCCCTTCCATTAATCAAGCAATGCTGTATGTTGAGATTTTGACCCGTATCGTCTCATTTATGCCTCAGAATAATTCTGTGGGGGGAAGGGGTCATTGTGACGAAATTTTACAGATAAGGAAATAGAGGGTCATCTGCTTTGTGTGGCCACGTAGCAGGAGGGCTGGATTTATGAAAAACATCACATTGGATGGTCTCCTTGGTGGACATAGGTTTGGGAAACCACAGTACTGCTTGGTTGAGGTGTCCAGCACTGGGCACCATGGGGGAAGTGGACAACGTGAAGGATCTAGCCCTAGGAAAGCCTGACTGAACCTTTACTGAACCTTGGGGTGTGCATAGGGTGTGGGCTTTGTTGTTGGTTGCCCTTGACTTAGCTCCAACTGAAGGCTACCCAATGTCTGCAGAGTAGAATGGCGCTCCATAGGTTTTCCAAGGCTGTGTGTGACCTTTCTGAAGCAGATCACCAGGCCAGTCTTCTGAGATGCCTCTGGTAGTTTCAAACAGCCAACCTTCTGGTTAGCAGTTGAGCGCTTAACCATTTGTACCACTCAGGGTCTCCCAGTGGTCTTAGAGGCATGAGATTAGCCAAGGGCTGGTTGGGGCTCCCCTCTGTGTTTCCCCTAACTGCAGTTTTCAGAGTGCTGTACTCTGGGCTTGGCTGGATTCATCTGATGCAAGTCCTCTTATCCCTGAAAGGCATTCAGGGTCTGCAATGGGGAAGATGGGCTATCAGAGCCCCCTGTCTGCCTTTGACAAGAAGTAAATTGAGGTCGCACCTTGGGGACAGACAGAGTAAGGACCGTGGCCTCAGGCAGCTTGCCTCTGCTAAAGGTTGTCCCCTGGGTGTTCAGCGCACACTTCTGTCTTGTTTTGCAGTGTCTCTGGGTTAACTGAGAGGCGGAGCTGGCTCTGGGGATGGCTAGGGACACAGCCAGTGGTGTGTTGGCTCCAGCCCTGCCCCTTCTTTCTCCATCACCCCAGCAGAGGTGTGCCAGCCCTAGATATCAGGTTCACACTCCTCACTGCACATCCAGGCCAGGCAACTGAAATAAGGAACATGTGTCCAGCAGCTGAGTCATTTCTGCCAGAGGGCCAGTGTGACAGGCCATTGGGATGTGAGGGGTCTACAGATGGGAGGTGGGGTTGGCACTGTCCTGACATTATTCTTGGGAAGGAGGTGGGGTTGGTGTTGTCCTGGAGTTATTCTTGGGAAGGAGGGCTGTGACCACCCTTTCAGTGGACACTTGGGGGATGGGTGCATAGAGATACTGAAGGAGTTACCTGAAGGGAGGATGGCCAAGACTAGGGACCAAGCCTGGGCAACCCCATGTGCGCTGTTCTTAGAAGCCTCCCCTTCTTTCTAAGAGGTGCGTGTGGGCGGGCGAGAGTGTCCGGTCGGGGGCGGAGCAAAGGTCAAATTCTGGCCCCACCCAACTGTCAAGTCACCTCGGGTATCTGAGGGTCGCCAGTTTAGTGTTGCTGGGAGGGACGAGGAGTGCTTAGAAGGCGATGCCGGCTTTAAGGGAGTTTCCAGGACTGGACAGCTCCGTCGGGGGACAGTTGGTTCCGGTATTATGTTGAAGGGACTGTCATGACTAGGATCGGGCATCTTTCAGGTTCCCCGGACTGGAGGAGTAGACTTCATGAAAGGGAGTGGTCCCACCGGCCCGTAGGGGCTCCAGGGATCTGGATGCTGTTACGGACAGTACGTGGGGCGGGGGATTCCCATCTCAGCCTGAGGATGCGGGGGGAAGGAGCGGTCCCGCTTCGTCAGGGATTGGCAGCTAAGCAGTCAACCGGTCCCAAGAGCGACTTCACAGGGCCAGAACCAGAGTTCCACTCGCGGCGCTCGGCGCTCGGCCGGCCGACCTGGGCGCGCCCCGGGGGGCGGGGCGGAGCGGAGCGGACTCTGCGTTGGCGGTGCTCGGCGCTCTGCTGCTCCCGCCTGAGGCGGCCGGCCCGCGTGCGCCGGTGCCAAGATGGCCGCCTCCACCGCCCAGTGCCGAGTGACAAAAGCGGAGAGCAAGGCGGCGGCGGGGCCGCGCGCGGGGGGCACCCGGGAGCGTGCGCCCGCGGGGGCCTCTCCGCCCAGCCCCCCGAGCCCGGGTCCTACCGTTCCCCCTGCGCCGCCGCCGCCGCCGCCGCCCCCACCCCTGCCGCCGCCGCCGCCGCCGCGGGACGGGCCCAAGGCCGAGCCGGAGTCTGGGCCCGTGCCGGCGCCCGCGCCCGGTAAGAGCTTGCGCGGGGAGGATGGGGAAGTAAAGTCCGCAGTCCTCCGGGCCCTGCCGCCACCCGGCGTTCTGTCTATGGGACCCCCACTGCTCCCGGCCTTCCAGTCGCGCGGGCGCCGGGCCTCCTGTCGCCGGTCGCCGGGCGCCGACCTCGGAAACACTCCCCGTCGCCGTTCTGAGAACTCTCGCCCGCTCTGACAGACATCCCTTTTCCCCTTGGAGCCCCAAGAGCGGCCTCGCCACGATCCTGGGCTCCTTGGCTGTGGAAACTCACCCTCAGCCTGCCACCTCGGCCCTGTTGCGATCCCTGTCCCATCTGACAGACGCGCTCATCCCAGCGGGAGACTTTGACGAAGTCCTCTGTAGCCTCCGCTCCGATCTGTCTTCTCCTTGCTCTTTCCTGTAGGACTCGTATTGAACAGGGAACCTGCTAGGCCCCTTGCCATGTTTTATCATTGTCCGTGGTCCATCTGACACACAGACCGTTCATCCTCGAACTCTACTCTTGAGGCTCGCCAGATCTAATCCATTCCTTAAATTAGACCGTGCAAATGCACCCTCGATTCTCCTTCACACACCCCTCACCCCAGGAAGCTCCCAGTTGTCTCGAAACTTCCCACAAAGTTCTGAGCGCCCTGCTCTATCTATGCTTAGTCAGAGTCTGGCTGGTCCAGGCTCACGGTTCTCTCTGTACCTCACTTGGGGCTCAGCTTGTAATAGGGGACCACCTCCAACCCCCGCCGTCTGCAGACACAGCTCTTGCTGCCTTTTCTAGTGGAGATTCCCTTTGTGCTCTGCTCCCCATGTCACCTCTGATCTCTGGCCCTCCTCTTCCCTTGCCCTGGCTGTACCTCTCAAGACTGACGTCTTCCCTGCTCCCAGCCAAGTTCTGTCTTGACACCCCATGAAAAGCATCTCAGCTCAGGGTAGCACTGCCTGTCCTGGCCTGTGTGCCTTCTGTGGGTAGAAGTTGCCTCTGCCTGTGCTGTCAGTGGGTAGTCACGATGCCCCTCCATTACATTAGTGCTGGGAGTGATGGGTGGGGTCCTGACTTTCTTCAAGGATGAGTATAAAGGGACCCCCTCAGTCCTAGACTCCAGGCTGGCCTGGGCTGAGCCTGTCTCCCTAACCCTGCAGGCCTCGCTTCTGAAGAGAATGCAGTGGTGGCCATGGATCTGGGTTCCCCCTTGCTCCCCAAGAAGAGCCTGCCTGTCCCTGGGCCCCTGGAGCAAGTGGCCAATCGACTGAGTAGCAAAGTGGCTGCAGAGGTTCCCCATAGCAGCAAGCAGGAACTGCCAGACCTTAAGGGTGAGTTGCCCAGGCAGGAGGCAGGGCAGGGTGCTAGTCACACTCACAGGGGTGCTCTGGGGCTTGGGCATTAGAGCCTGGGTATCCTCAGCTTTCTCTCTGGCCCCTTGAGGCCCCACAGGGTGGGTGCCCAGAGGGCATTGTGGTCAGGAGCTTGTGCTCAAACCTGGTCATTTGCTGAGTTTGTCCTCTTTGTTCAGTTTTGTGCAATCTTCCATAAGATGCTGATCTGTCCATCTGTTTTGTCCTTAGGCTGTTATTGCTAGTGACAGATATTGTTCTAGACTTGAGGGTTACCGTGTGAGCAAACCAGACTTGGTTTTGGCCCTTGGGGTCATTCAAGTTGGTGCGGTGGAGATGCAGCTAGGCAGGGGTGAGGTCTCTGCAGGAGAGTACAGGGACCACCAGAACTGGCTTACCATCCCAGCACAGGGTGCAGAAGCTGAACTGCCAGGATGTGGAGGGTGGACTAGTGAATCTGAGTATGTGTGGAACTTGTTACCAGGATCCTTGGGTATTGGAGATCTGAAAGGGGTCCCACTGGCCAGACACGGTGGGCTTCTTCCTGCCACACAACTTTTCCCCTCTCTGACACTCAGTTTCCTTATTTGTAAATTGGGCAAGCTTATTCCCACCTCATTATGGTGATTGTATGGAAAAAGGAAATCTGACAGAATTGAAACTCTTGTAGGGTCCCTGGGGTCAATAGGGCTGAGGAGTGGGTATGGGTACACAAGGCCCGGGTAGCTTCACTGCTTGCCTTCGGGGTCTCTGTCTTGCTCTCCAGCCCAGAGCCTGACCACCTGTGAAGTGTGTGGTGCCTGCTTTGAGACTCGAAAGGGCCTGTCGAGCCACGCACGCTCCCATCTGCGGCAGCTGGGGGTAGCTGAGTCGGAAAGCAGCGGTGCCCCCATTGACCTCCTCTATGAGCTCGTCAAGCAGAAGGGCCTGCCCGATGTGCCCCTTGGGCTGCCCCCAGGCCTGGCCAAGAAGTCCAGCTCACCGAAGGAGATGGTTGCTGGAGGCCCTCGGCCTGGCCTCCTTACCCTGGCCAAGTCTCTGGACACCCCTGCTGTCAACAAGGCAATTAAGTCACCACCTGGCTTCTCAGCCAAGGGCTTGTCCCACCCCCCCAGCTCCCCGCTCCTCAAGAAGACAGCACTGGCCCTGGCGGGCTCCCCAGCTCCGAAGAACCCCGAGGACAAGAGCCCCCAGCTGTCCTTGAGCCCCCGGCCGGCCTCCCCAAAGGCACAGTGGCCCCAGTCGGAGGACGAGGGGCCCCTGAACCTCAGTGAGTGTGGGTCCCAGGAGCTGAGGGAGGTCCCAGGGTGGGGACAACAGGGACTGTAGCTCCTACATTCTGGGTCTGTCAGGCCAGAGGGAGTGTCAGGGTGGCTGAGTCTCCCTTCAGACCACCTGCAGAGAATCCTTCCCTTGCTGCTCTTCCCCTGAGGCCTGGCCCCAGCTGTTGAGGCCATCAAAGGGCATCCTCGCCACCTAGCGGCAGCTCTGCCTTCCCTGGGGCCCAGGTAGGGGCAGCAAAGGTTAACTAGAGCTGCACCTTGGGTCCTGTGCAGGCAGATAGGTGGTCTTTGAAGATGGCCCTGTCTGCCTGCTGCTCTCCTCATCAGCCCGTCTTCCTGGCCGTCCCAATGCTAGGAACAGGTATCTTCAGCTGTGCCTGGGGTAGAGGTGCACCTGTGGAAGGAAACAGTTCAGGGAGAGATCCTCCAGGCCTGGTGGGCAGGAGTTAGTGAGAGTGTGTCTGAGGACCCAGTTCCCTGCTCAGCGGGGCCCGATGTTGCCCTTTCACATTCTGCCTCCACCGAGTCCATGGAGGTTCCCGGAGCAAAGCTCTGGGCACAAGTGCTCTTGGCTATGGGACACAGCCAGGTAGGGCCCCCATCATCCATGCCACGTGGCTCCCATCACCAGGATGCTGACTCCATATGTTCTCTACCCTGCCCCCAGCACTTAAGGGCTAGGCTAGGTAGGGACCAGGCCCTCCTGCCTTCCAGAGCCTCATAGTCCCTGTGTGCAGTATCAGTCTTGGACCCCTGCTGCCTGGTTGGCCAAGTGTCTCTGCAGCCCTCTGTCCTCCAAGCCCAGTGCCGGCTGAGGTGGCGGCCGTGAACCCGCCTGTGTTTTGTCTCCGCAGCTTTAGATAGTGACGGGGGCCGAGAGCTGGACTGCCAGCTGTGCGGTGCTTGGTTTGAGACCCGCAAGGGCCTGTCCAGCCACGCCCGCGCCCATCTGCGCCACCTGGGCGTCAGCGACCCGGACGCCAAGGGATCCCCCATAGACGTGCTCCACGGGCTCATCAGGAGGGACGGTGCCCACCTCCGCCTCCCATCGGGGCGCGGCGCCCTGGCCCAGCTGGGGCGGCCTCCTCCTGCCTCTGCGGCCCTCTCCTTGCTCCCCCCCCCACCGCCGGCCAAGAGGGCCAAGCTGAAGGCCGTGGGTGCGGCCAGCCCCTGGGGGAAGCAGGACCTCTCGGCCACCGCCACTGCTGGCATTTTCTGGGCCTCTGATGTGGAGCCGGCTCCTCTCAACCTCTGTAGGTTCTCGCTTCAGCTGCCCCCCCTCCCTGCGGGCCCTGGAGCCCCTCCCTGGGGGTCATGGCCCCCTTCCAGCGGGGGCAGGGAGGAGACGTGGGCTTGGGCAGTGGCCCGGCACCGCCGAGAGATCTTGTTGGCAGTGGGCTGCTGGGCCCTTGCTCTTGGCCTTTGAACTTCATGACATTGACCCTCCCTGAGAATGAAGGCCAAGGGGCGGGGCCTGCCATCTGGTGTAGCACATGCCCACAGTCGCCCCTGATCTGAAAGACCTGTCGCCTGGAGGCCGCTTAGTGCCCTCCTTCCTGTCCTTGCTGGCACATGTCCGCAGAGCTGTGGAGGCCTGGTGCTGCCCCCACCCTACTCCTCAGCCCCTTGCTCACACTTGCCCTCCATCACCACCCCAGGTGTTGGCCAGCCGCCACCCACGCCCAGCTGGCCTGGATGCTTTGCAGGTGGCTGCACTGCCATCCCCAGCTGCCTGGCCCTGGTGCTGACTGTCCCTCTCTCCTCCCTCCCCTGCCCCACTGCAGCCTCAGGCCCTGAGCCGACACGTGACATCCGCTGCGAGTTCTGTGGCGAATTCTTCGAGAACCGCAAGGGCCTATCAAGTCACGCACGCTCCCACCTGCGGCAGATGGGTGTGACCGAGTGGTACGTCAATGGCTCACCCATCGACACGCTGCGGGAGATCCTCAAGAGACAGCAGGCCCACTCCCGGCCTGGTGGACCCCCGCCAGGACCCAGCCCCAAAGCCCTGGCCAAGATGGTGGGCGGTCCAGGGAGCTCACTGGAAGCCCGCAGCCCTGCCGATCTGCATCTCTCACCTCTGTCCAAGAAGTTGCAGCCTCCACCAGGCAGCCCCCTGGGCCACTCACCAACTGCCTCTCCACCTCCCACGGCCCGGAAAATGTTCACAGGCCTGGCTGCCTCCTCCTTGCCCAAGAAGCTGAAGCCTGAACAGATGCGAGTGGAGATCAAGCGGGAGATGCTGCCGGGGGCCCTTCACGGGGAGTCACACCTGTCTGAGGGGCCCTGGGCGGTATCTCGGGAAGACATGACCCCCCTGAACCTGTGTAAGTGACCTGGGGACAAGACAGGGACAACAGCAGAGGGGACTTCTCTCCACCTCCTTGTGAGGTACCCCAAGCACTTAGAGGTAAAATGGAATAGGGGAGATACAGGCCCAGAGGATGAGAGAGTAGGTGTACATTCCTGCTACTCGTATCCTCCTCCTGGTGCCATCATACAGGGGTGGCACAAAGATTCTGAGCCATCTTCCTTTGATTGGTAGTGGCTGCCAACCAGGTTCTGAGGCAAAAGGACTCGATTGATTAGGGATGTTTGCTGTGGGAAAGCTGAAAGGGAATGTGTCTTTCTTCTGAACATTTATGGTAATTGAATAGAAGTCTCTAGGTGGTGCAAATAGTTAATGTGTTCAACTTCTAACCGAAAGATTGGCAGTTCAAGTTCACCCAGAGGTACTTCAGAAGAAAAGTGTGGTGATCTGCTTCCAGGAAAGTCTTAGCCTTGAAAACCTTATGGAGCACAGTTGTGCTTTGACACACATGAAGTCACCATGAGTCTCAGTCAACTCAATAGCAACTTTTTTTTTTTAAATCACTGTTTAAAATTTAGAGTCAGGCTTGAGTCTAAATCCCAGTTCCTCTGCAATCTAGCGAAGAGTTGCTTTGGACACATTTCCTCGTTTGGAGGTGGAGATCAGCATAGTGCCAACTCTGTAGGGTTTCTTGAGCTTGAGTGGGGTCAGGTGCTCCACCTGGTACCAACTGAGAGAAAGCACTCCATAGGCAATGGTTATGGTGTTGCCTTTGCTCACTTCCCACTTTGTGCTCAGTCACTGGGCTGGAGTACCTCAGGTGATGCCCGCCACATGCTCACTCTTCACTGTGTGCCTTAGGCTGCTATTGTCAGAGATCTCCCAGCAACACCGGGAGGTGGGGGTTTCAATCTGTTTTCTAGAGGAGAAAATTCAGGCTCAAGGAGGGGAAACTGAGGCTCAGCATGGGGAAACGGGCACAGAGGGGAAATGAAAGTGTAGGGAGAAGTATAGGGAGGCTCAAGGAGGGGACACTGAGGCTGAGGAAGAGGAAATGGAGGGCTGGGGGGGGAACATCTTGCCCAGCATCACACAGTGTCAGCCGCAAAGCTGGCATTTGACCTCAAGAGCACAAGCAGTGCTTTTTCAGCACCGTTCATGGTATACTGGGAAAGCGTTGCAAAGCCTGCTGGGATTCATGTGGAGGAGAGCAAGCAGCAGGACCGAATGTGGACAGGGCCTCTAGGGCACAGATGGGAAGTGAGCCGTTTGGTTCAAGCTCAGAGGCTTCCTGTCCACAGCCTCCTTCTCTTGCTCTTCCTCCTCTTCCCCATGACCTGGACCCTCTGCAGCATCCCGCGCCGAGCCAACGCGAGACATCCGCTGTGAGTTCTGTGGCGAGTTCTTTGAAAACCGCAAGGGCCTTTCGAGCCACGCACGCTCTCACCTGCGGCAGATGGGTGTAACTGAGTGGTCTGTCAATGGCTCGCCCATCGACACGCTGCGGGAGATCCTCAAGAAGAAGTCTAAGCCGTGCCTCATAAAGAAGGAGCCGCCTGCTGGCGACCTAGCCCCAGCCCTGGCAGAGGAGGGGACCCCCACCGCTGCCCCTGGGCCCCTACAAGCCCCCCTGCCTTTAGCGCCCCTGTTGGGCCGGCCTGGCAAACTGGGAGTGGGGCCTGCCCAGGTCCCCCGCGAGCTCAGCCTGACGCCCATCACGGGGGCAAAGCATTCAGCTACTGGCTACCTGAGCACTGTGACAGCCAAGCGGCTGCTGCAGGAGGACCGCCTCCTCCCTGCGGAGGTCAAGTCCAAGACCTACATCCAGACTGAACTGCCCTTCAAGGCCAAGACCCTCCATGAGAAGACCTCCCACTCCTGTAAGCGGCGGGTGGGGAGGGCCATGCCATGTGAACACTGACCCCAGGTGGTGGCCCGGTGGGGAGGCCCCAACAGACACAGGGTTGGCTCTCAGCCTGGGGTGGGGTGTCTGGGTCCCTAGGGCCCCTCTGAGCCATGGCTCAGTAGCACCCCTCCACCTGCAGCCACCGAGGCCTGCTGTGAGCTGTGTGGCCTCTATTTTGAAAACCGCAAGGCTCTGGCCAGCCATGCACGGGCGCATCTGCGGCAGTTCGGCGTGACCGAGTGGTGCGTCAATGGCTCACCCATTGAGACACTGAGTGAGTGGATCAAACACCGGCCCCAGAAGGTGGGCGCCTACCGCAGCTACATCCAGGGGGGCCGCCCCTTCACTAAGAAGTTCCGTAGTGCAGGCCACAGCCGTGATGGTGACAAGCGGCTGGCCCTTGGGCTGGCACCCGGTGGCCTGGCCATGGTTGGCCGCAGCGCTGGGGGTGAGCCAGGTCCTGAGGCCAGCCGGGCAGCTGATGGCGGGGAGCGGCCTCTGGCGGCCAGCCCACCAGGCACAGTGAAGGCAGAGGAGCACCAGCGGCAGAACATCAACAGTGAGTGCTGGTGGGGGCAGCTCGGTGACCTTGTGTGTGTCTGCTGACCCCAGTATCTTCATGTTCACACGCTTGCATACAGTTATCTCTGTATCGTTGTCATGCCCTGATCAGTTTGCCTGTTTAATCTGTAATCACTCGCCTGTCACTCATCTATCCATCATCCAGTACTGGCCTGAGTTCTATCCAGGCAGTGTTCTATCACCTGCTCTCTTGTCAGCAAGTCCCCGCCAACGTTTGCCCCTGGTTGCTGAAATGCAGGGACCTCCCCAGTGGCCTGGCTCTTGGCTCACCTCCTTCACCTCTCCCCCGCTCAGAATTCGAGCGCCGACAAGCCCGGCCCCCGGATGTGGCCTCGGCCCGGGGCGGTGAGGAGGCCAATGACCTGCAGCAGAAGCTGGAAGAGGCGCGGCAGCCCCCGCCCCGGGTCCGGCCAGTGCCCTCCCTGGTGCCCCGGCCCCCCCAGACCTCACTTGTCAAGTTTGTTGGCAACATCTACACCCTCAAGTGCAGGTATGTGGCCCCCAAGGAGGGAGGGAGCCTGCCCATGGGGCCTATCCTGCCCAGATCCTGTGAACAACATCAAGTCTGTGCTGTTAGATGTGGCTAGGTCCAGGCTGAAGGCTCCTCACAGAGCATCAGGCTGAGACCTGAAGCTTGGTAGCTGGTGAGTCTAGATTTGAATCCCAGCTCTGATACTTACCCAGCTTACTGACCTTGGGCAAAGACTTACCTGCTCCTTGTGTCAATTTTCTAATTCATGAAACACGTCAAGAACAGATCTACCTAATAAATCTGTTCCAAAAACCAAGCCAAACCTACTGCTGAGTCACTTCCTACTTGTAGTGATCCTGTAGACAGAGTAGAACTGCTCCATAGAGTTTCCGAGGAGCACCTGGTGGATTTGAACTGCCAGCTTTTTGGCTAACAGACGCAACATTTAACCACTACGCCACCAGTGTTTTCAAATCTGTTATGAGGTTAAAATGAGTTTACTATCTACAAAGCTGTCAGAACTGGGCCTGGACTTGGTGCCAGGGTGAGTTGGGCACATGACTATTGGGAGGTGGGTGGGTATGAGTTAGTACCATGTCTACATCTGGAGCCCCCCTGGCCAGGCTGCTTCCCTGTGACTTTTCGCAAATCACCTGCCTGCCTCAGATGGATGAGGTGTTTGAGAAGCCAAGTGTTCCTTACCCAACCCCATACCAGCAGGCTGCCCTGAGCAGAGATAGGGAGTACCACCCATGACCTTATGAAGGATATAGATGGCTGCCCGTTGGGACACATTTGGCTTCTGGGAGCCCTCTCCTGAACTCCTGGGCTTATTCTGTACCCACAGAATAGCCGTAGGTATGACAGGTGCTCGGGACTTGGCCAGGGTGTTCAGAGACGTGGAGAGCTACACTTCCACCTCTCCTGACAGCAGTGACCACACCTCCCTCTCTTCTCACCAACAGGTTTTGTGAGGTGGAATTCCAGGGTCCCCTCTCCATCCAGGAGGAGTGGGTGCGGCACTTACAGCGGCATATCCTGGAGATGAATTTCTCCAAAGCAGACCCCCCGCCTGAGGAGCCCCAGGCCCCGCAGGCACAGACAGCAGCGGCAGAGGCACCCTAACACAGAAGCATTCCAGATTCCCTCTCGTGCCACCTCTTCTCCTTTCCGTCCTCTGTGTCCTCCTCCTTTCCTCCTTCCTCTTTTCCGTTTCCAAAGGAGTAAGCCAAAACCTCAAACTGGCGCCCCCTTGGGGCCGAGCACACTACAGCTGGGGTGCCAGGAGCCAGCCAGCTGTTCTTCCCCCAGATGGAGAACTCTGGGCCACAGGATGTCTTCCTGCAGCCCATACCCACCTGACCAGGCAGGGCAGGGGCAGTGGCCTGGGTCTTGGCGGCTGACCTGGTCACAGAGAGGGACAGTGTTACCCTATGTCCAGTGGCCAGGCAAGGCTAAGTCTGCCTCCTATGGCCGTTTGCAAACACCCCTGTTCTGTTTCCTGCTTGCCCCATAATTATCCTTTCTCACACACGCACATGCAGATACATATGCGTGCGCACGCACACACACACCTTGCGAGGCCCAGGATCTGCCCCAGCCCCCCAGTTCCTGCGTCGAGCAGCCCCGTCATGCCATGGTGCTTGCTCAGGGGAAGCCATGCTCCTGCTGCTGGGCCCCCTGGGGCCTGGGAGGCCCCCACTGAGCCCACAATGCCACGGAAACCCTCATTGGCCAGCCCCTTCCCTGAGAGGCCTTCCCAGCTGGGAAGAGCTCAGAGCTCAGAGCTGACAGCTATGTCCTGCCATGTCCAGACCCCCCAGAGCCTTGGGGTACCTGGGGCTCTGGGGGGTGGGACTCTTCTCCCCATCTCCCAACCTGCCCCCTGCCCCACTGTTGCTTTCTATGTATAGCTCCCTAGACCCTTCACTTTTTTAAAAATGCGTTTTGTGTAGAGAATAAGGAACGTTGATCTTTTTAATTTGCTGTCCTGGGCCAGGTAAACACCGGGAAGGCTGATTGACCTTTTAACTTTTTCCAGTGGCCACCTTTTGGTTATCGATGTACCTAGAAGTCTGTAAATTAGATTAAATTTCTCTTCTGGAAACATACCAGGGCAGGCAGCCAGCGTGCGTGTTTCTCTTGGGTGGATAGGCTGGCTTTGGCTGCCATCTGGGGCTAGGATTGGTCCTGGGCTTCCAGCTGGCTGCCAAGCCAACCAGGCCCAGATGGAGATGAGCCCAGTTCCCCAGCTGGCAGCCCTTAAGTACACTGGGTGGTAGGGGTCTCTGGCTGGTCGAGGGGAAAGGAGATGCTACTACCCGGGGCTCTAGGAGGCCAGTCTGGGAAGGGAGCCAGGCCTAGGAAGCAGCTGATAGTGGGGGATTTCCCAGGACAGGAGCTGTCCGGCAAGCATGTGGGGGCCTGCTGAGGAAAGGAAGAGCAGGCAGCAGCCAGAAGCATTCCAGGGGGTGGCTGACAGGAAAGGCCTGGCTTAGAGACAGGTGACTTCTATGAAGACACATGTATCCTGAGCCCTGGTGACATGAGGGAAGGAAAGAGGAGCACTGATCACCTTGCCTTGTGCTGCAGATATTTGTTGAACATACGAGATTTCTGGAGACTGTTGGCTGCCCCTTGATCATATGTAGTTTTTAAGCTTAGTACTGTCACTAAGTCCCTGGGGGAATGGAAATTGTGCTCGACTCATAACCTAGAAGTTGGTTCATACCTACCCATTGGTGCTGGGGAAGAAATACCTGAAGATCTGTATCTGTTACCATTATAGTCAAGAAAATCCTATGTAGCAGTTCTGCTATATAACACTTGGACTCAGTGTGAGTCAGAATCGGCTCACAACCACCAACAATCCTACCCACAGTCAACTCTTGGAGGTGTCTGTCGGCTGCTTTTGAGTCACCCGTGACTGCTGAGAACCCCATGCTCAATGGAAGGAAGCACTGCCCAGACCTCTTATCATCCCGGTGATCAGCTGCAGATCAGGCTGCAGTGATCCATAGGGTTTTCACTGGCTGATTTCCTCAAGTTGATAGTCCTTTCTTCCTAGTCTGTCTTGAGTCTGGAACCTCCACCAAAACCCATTAAGCATCATAGCAACACATAAGCCTCTGGTGATCGATGCTTGGTGGCTGTGAAACAAGTGAAATTGGTTGGGAATCGAACCTGGATCTCCTGCATGAAAGGTGAGGATTGCACCACTGACCCACCAGTCCCCTGGAGATGGCTGACTAAGTGTTACATATGTACATCCTGCCTAACTATTGGATTTTTTTTTTTATTTGAAAGAACCAAATACAGCTCTTAACCATGGTGGCATCTCTTCCTAAAACACTTCTGAGCACGCCCGCCCCTTCACTGCTTAAGCAATCACACTGTCTCTGTCAGTAGTCTGTGGGCTGTGGGTGTTAAATGAATGACAGGTGTGAAATTAGGCCTGTGGCTGCCAGTGCTGTGAGTAAAGCTCTAGGATCCAGGAGAGGTGTTTTAAGCCTTAGCTTTGGGGACCAGGTAGGCATCCCTGAGGGGTGACATGGAAAGGGGCCCCAAAGCTGGAGTGCACATTAATCACAGTGTTGTGCGTTGCTTCTGTGGTTCCTCAGTACGTCATAACCCTCGCCCCACGTGGCCACAAGTTCTTTCTGCCTTAGCCCCAATTTGGGGGAAGGATGTTTTGTGTATGTGTACATGAAAATACATAGAACAAAACACGCCATCTCAACCATTTCTGCATGTTACACTGATTGCATTCTTCAAGTTGTGCCACTGTCCTTTTCCAAATCACTCTGCCACTATGAACATAACTGAGTGCCCACAAGCAAAAATTCCCTCTTCCTCCCACCTCTGGTAACTGGTCATTACCTTTGGTTTCTAGTTGGAAGCCTTGGTGGTGCAGTGGTTAAGTGCTACGTCTACTAACCAAATGGTCAGCAGTTTAAATCTGTCAGGCACTTCTTGGAAACTTGAGCAATTCTACCATCTTATAGGGTCGCCATGAGTTGGCAGCAACTTGACGGCAGTGGGATTGGTTTTTGTATATATTTGCTTATTTTATGTAAGGAAGATCACACAGTATTGTGACTTTTGTGACTGAATGATTTTGCCCAGCATGATGTCAAGGTTTGTCCTTGTGGCATGTATCAAGGCTTCCCTTTGTGGCTGAGTAGTATTTCATCATGTGTGTCTACCACATTGTGTTTAGTCATTCAACCACTGATAGATATTTAGGTGGTTTTCCCCATTTGGCTATTGTGAAAAATACTGCAGTCAACATTGGTGTATAGGAGAGTTGCTTTTTAAAAACATTTTATCATGGAGAATTCCTATCATAGACAAGCAAGTAGAGAGAATCATAAAATAAGTACACATCTATCATCAATTAACAACTCATGACCTGTCTCTTCAGCTATAGCCCCATCACCACCAGGCCCTATTCCCCATGTTTGCTCCTTACTTTCCCTTTGAATTATGGTGGAGCACATCCTGAACATTAGAGCAATTGATCTGTTAATAGGAGTGTTTCAGCCAGTTTCTTCAAAGTGTGTGGATTTCAAAACAGTGCCATTATTGCATTTAGAGCCCCTGGGTGGTGCAATCAGTGAAGGAACTTAACTGGTAACTGAAAGGTTCAAGTTCATTCAAAAGTGCCTCCCAAGAAAGGCCTTCTGTATGTCTAGCCACTGAAAACCCTATGGAGCACAGTTATACTCACATGGTGTTGCCCTGCGTTGAAGTTGACAGTAACTGATCCTTTATTACAGCTAAAAAATGGATGATCCTTAGCATCAAAAAGGAAATCAGCAGCAGCACACTTAAAAATTGTTTTAAATGAAGCAGAGCAAAAAGTGTATAGGTCCTGATGCATTTTCACAAACACCACGTGTCTGCCTTCTTTTGTCTGTCAAATTGGCTCTTAGAAATTATGGGATGTCCCTGGCAGTGCTTTCAACACTTTCAGAGAGTGCTGAGGACACAGCTGGTGCCTGGCTGTGATACTGCAGGATCTCCAGAGTCCAGAATGAGCCATGAGGACTTTAGAGGCAAAGTTCCAGAATCAGGGGACTTGAGCAAGTCATGAATTCTAAAATTCAGTTTGCTTTTAAATGGGGGATAAAAAGAGCTGCTCAAGGAGTTAGAGGGCATATATGAGATGATGAACAATACAAATAATGTTTGTTACATATAATACACATGTACAGTATGTTGCAGTTGGTGTTGACTCTATTCCAACTCATGGTGGCTCCATGTGTGCACAGTGACCCCAGGTGTGCAGAGTAGAACTACCCTATAAGATTTTCAAGGCTGTGACCCTTTGGCAGCAGATCTTCAGGCCTGCCTTCTGAGGTGTCCCCCTGGGTGAGTTTGAACCAAGCTTTTGGCCAGAGAAAAAAAATTTGCTTTGAAGTCTATTCTGACTCATAGTGACCCTGTTGGACACAGTAGAGCTGTCCCATAGGGTTTCCAAAGAGCACCCAGTGGACTTGAAGTCAAACTGCTGATTGTTTGGTTGGCAGCCAATCTTTTAACCAGTGTCACCAAGGCTTCTTTCAGCCTGTAGTCATGCTTAAGTGCTGTTTGTACCACCGAGGTACTCTTTATATACATTATAACCATACAAATATGTAAACATTAATTATAGAATGCAACAAGTAGGTGCACCAGGCATTGTACTGATTTTACTATCACAAAAATATAACACAAATGTGCCTTTTTTCACATGTACGATTTAGTGACCTCAATTATATTAATCATGTTGTACAACTTGAACTGATTTCTTTACACATGGTCACATTAAGCGTTTAATGTGGGTCCAGCATCGTGGCACTTGGTTACGATTTCTTCATTCCTGCATGGCTGGCCGTGCTCATTTCAGAGCTGAAGTTCAGAGAAGTTAAGAAACTTATGCCAGGTTTGCACATCATATAAGGTCGCAATGAGTCGGAGTTGACTCGACAGCAACGGTTTTAGTTATTTCTTAAATGGGTGGAGGAGCTATGGCCCGAGATGTTATTGCACCGAGGCCCTGTCTCCCTCTGGTGGGCACAAGCGCTCCTCACATTCGTCCAAACTTGGGCCTCGGGCCTTTCCGTAGCGGGCAGCTCCACCCTCGTCGATCCCATAGGAGTCTGTCTCTAACCGCAGCCAATCACCGTAGGCGTAGGAAACCAGGGGGCGGGAGTAGGGCGGGGCCCCCTAGATTGGCGTTATCTTCAGCCTCTGGAATGAGGGAAGTTGGAGATAGATAATCCAGTTGTCCAATAAATGTGAAGCCAGGTGCTGGTGATCACCAATGCGGACAAGAGGCGGGGCTGGGCTGTGGGTAGAAGGGGCTCAGGGGACTGTCGCCGCTGTTGCGGTGTTGGGCTCGCGGAGCAGCTGCTAAGAATCCGGGGGCAGTGTCCGCCGCCGCCGCCGCCGCCGCCATGAGCTACACAGGTACGTCCTGGCAGGTTACGAGGCCAGTCCTCGGCTGAGGGCAGCAGGGGAATGTGGCAGGGCCAAGCCGGGCTCCCCCGCGCCTCCCCAGCCAGGTCACTGACCGATCTGTGGCCACAAAATGGCGCCACGGCCCGTAGCGTCAGGTGGCGCCCGTACGCCTTGGCGCCCTCGTTCTTTGTGTTCTCAGGCTCGCGTCCCGGGCCCTGGATGCCTGAGGCCACAGCTCCTGCGATCGAGTTCGGGGGCCTGGGGTCTCGGCGCCTGAGGTTCCTCCCTAACCAACCGCTGCTGCCTCGTTGTCTCAGGTCGATCCTTAGGCCAGGTCGCCACTCTTCAAGCTTCGGATCTAAAACCGGCCAGCAGGTCCGGTCGCCGGCCGGTCCTTCGCGTTGTGTCTCTGTAAAATGCCGCAGCACCCCTCCTCCCCATACACACATCCTTAACACCCTATCGCGTGCCCAGGGCTGGGAGAGGCGCCAGGCATCAGAGAAACAAATACCTGAAAGGTTTGAGCTAGGACGGCGCCCTCGGGCCAGGTCTGGCGTAGCCTCGTGGAGGAGTTAGGGTTGGCTTCCTTGCCAGTGTCTTCAGTGTGTACCAGATTTGCTGTGTCTGTGCTTAGTGCCTGTTGCTTTTTAGTAGATGCCGACTTACGGCGACCCCATGTACTTAAGTGGAATTGCTCCATAGGATTTTCAAAGGCTGTGACCTTTTGGAAGCAGATCAACAGGCCTTTCTTCCAAGGCGACTCTGGGTGGCTTTGAATCACAGACCTTTTAGGTTAGTAGTGGAGAGCTTAAACGTTTGGGCCACTAAGGACTCCTGAAGTGTGTCCAAAGAACAACAAACAGTTTAGTTTCCCTTGAGTTCACTCTGACTCTTGGTGACCCCCCTACCCCCTGCCATGTACAAAGCGTAGGAGCACGTCACCAGGACTTTCTTCCAGTGTGTTACTGGGTGGACTGGAGCAGCCAACCTTTTGGTTAATAGTTGATTGCTTAACTATTTGCATCACCCAAAGACCTAGTGGTGTCACGTGGGCACGGATGATACTGGCAAAAAATTCATCAAGCATCTGATAGGCGAAGGGCAGTTCTCAGTGAGCACAACGATTCATCCTGGGGAGGGCAGTCCATAGGGTGGCTAGAGTCATCTGTGAAGACTGACAGAACAAAGAGGAGTGAGGCTGCCTGACCCAGGGAGAAGTGCAGGGGCAGCAATGTGCTTGGTGCTGTACGCTGCTCAGCCAAGGAGCCAACGGGAGCGGAACAAAGGAGAGTGTGGCTGAGGAGATGGAGAGGGGCCACAGATATGCCTGAGTGATTGTAAGACTGCTCTGGGTGAAGCCCAGAGGCCACGTGCCTGAATTTGCCTTGGCAGCGACAGATGCAGCTTCCTACCCGGGAGCCGGAGATGGGGCCTCCGGGTTGATGGGGATATCAAAGGCTTGAGTGTGTGTGGTTGCTGGGCAACCTGCATTCTACAGAGTATGTGCAGAGCCAAGAAGAGGCCTGGGCCTCTTGAGCTCCACTGCCGGCTGCTTTATGGCTCTAGGCAGAAAGGCTGATGGTTAGAGTCCACCCCGGGGCACCTCAGAAGAAATTGCTGGTGATCTTCTGGAAAGTCAGCAATTGAAACCCTTGAAGAGACAATGGGATGGGTCCCTATGAATAGGAGCTGACTTCACAGCAACTGATTAGGCAGAAAGGTGGTGCCAGTCCTTCTTCCGCTGGCTCCCAGATTAGGAGTTTGGCAAGATCCCCAGCTTTTCTAGCAACCATCCCTTAGCTCAATAGTTCTCAGCTAGGGGTGCTACTGCGACAATGTCTGGAGATATTTTTGGGTGTCACAACTGGGGGTGGGGACGTGACTGGCATCTAGTGGGTAGCAGCCAGAAGAACTAGAAAAACCATCACTGTCAAATTATCTCTGACTCCCGGTGGCCTCTTGTTGTCAGACTAGAACAGCACTCCATAGCGTTTTCAGTGGCTGATATTACAGAAGCAGATTACCAGGTCTTCCTTCTGAGACAGATTTGAACTACCAACCTTTCAGTTAGCAGTTAAGCACTTAACCCTTTGCACCACCCAGGGATAATCAGGAATGCTACTAAATGTCCTGCAGTGCACACACAGGCACACCACCATACCCCACTCCAGCCCTGTCGGTAGAGTCGAGCATCCCTTATCAATTGTGATCCTCTTGGCCAAGTTTTCCTGAGAATGGAAGCCAGTTCTGTGGTTATTAGGGACAGGACTGCTGAAGAAACCCAAAATGAGTGGTTAGGTGCTGTGGAGTAGCTGCTTCTTATCAGAGGGGAGGAAACATACCTACAAAGGCCCAGCAATTTGTGACTGAGGTCTTTACGACCACTAATTACCAAGCTAAATTCTATGTCTACATGTCACAGGCCGTAATTCTAGTTTTGGTTGTGTACTAAGGTAGCTACACTAATGATTAAGTTTCCCTTGACTTTCCAAACTACAAACCTCATAGCTTTATAATGTGAATCTTTTTGAGGGAGACTACTAAAGTCAAAGGAATTGTAAGTCATGTTCCAGAAAACATTTGCCTTTTAGGATTGTTTTTGGAGGCCCTGAGGCAAATGTTACCATTCTTAAGCATAGAAGATGATTAAAAGTTATCTCTTTGTTAACTCCTGATTTTTGGATTCAGTTACTTGTGTTAATTCTGGATTCACCCAGCAGGGGCGAAGTGGTTACATCCCACCTTTATTGCTAACTGCTTGGTAAGGATCAGCATGAATTCAGTCCCCCAAATGGAGAAATAGATCCAGTCCTCACCTTCCCACTTCTCCATCCTTCTTGCCAGGTGTGACATGCTTTCTTCACCCCAGTCACCCGGAGCCGGGTCAGACCTAAGTTAGACAGACACCGTCTTTCAGAGGAGCTTCCCATGCAGCATTTCTTATTACTTTGACCCTAGCAACCCAGAGCTGGGTCAAAGTTCACATGTTAGATGGGCACCTTCTTTCAGTCTGTCAAGCAGGCAGATATATGCCAGTCCCTAATGGCTCTCACTAGTCCTGTGGGTTCTGTTAATTTGCTGGAGTGACTCACAGTACACCATATTATGGCTGCAGATTTATGGCAGCTAAAAAGGATATATAGTGTGAGGTCTGGGAGGGGTCATAATGCAAAGCTTCCATGTCCCAAAGTGGGGACAGACACGGTCATAGTCACACATGCATGGTCACCAACCAGGGAGCTTCTCTGAGTCTCAAGGCTCAGGGCTCTTATCAGCCTTACCATGCACTGGCCCCCAAGTAGGCACTCTTGGTCTGGTCAGCCCGCATTCATTATCCTCAGGTGTTGGTTATACTAGAAAGAACCCGTAACAAAAACCAGGTGAGTCCATACCTCATACTTGGAAAAGGAAGATCCATCTCTGTCAAGAAAGAGGAAGTGGGACAATGGCAAAATCCAGAATCAGGCCTTCAAACGAAGATCTGAAATGCTCTGAATCTATGTGTAAACCCATCCCTGATTGTTTTTGAATAGATTCCAACTTATAATGACCCTGTAGGACAGAGCAGAACTGCCTCATACAGTTTCCAAGGAGCAGCTGATAGATTTGAACCACTGATCTTTCTGTTAGCAGCTGTTTCCTGAGGTTTTAACCACTGTGCCACCTCAGTCTTTGTGTAAGGAAAAAACCCACTGCTACTACGTCGATTCCAACTCACAGTAACCCTGTAGGGCAGAGTAGAACTGCTCCATAGAGTTTCTAAGGAGTGCCTGGGGGATTTAAACTGCTGGCCTGTCAGCAGATGTAGCACTTAACTACCACCCCACCAGGGTTTCTAAGTCTTTGTATAGGAACACTGAAACACAAAATGCATACTGGTGACCAAAAGAAGGTGGCTTGATGTATTATAAATTAAACAAACAAACAAACAGAAAACCATTGCCGTTGAGTCCATTCCAGTTTATAGTGACCGTATAGGACAGAGTATAACTGTCTTGATACGATTTCAAAGGAACACCTGGTAGATTCAAACTGCAGCTGTAGTTTTTAACCACTACACCAACAGGGTTTCCATTTACCAATAGTTGTGTGGTAAATCACCCCCAAATCTAGTCATTTAAAACATCAGTAGGCATTTATCATCTCACATGGTTTCTGTGAGTAGGGAGTATGCAAGTTGCTTAGCTGGGTTCTGCCTTGGGATCTCTCATGAAGCTGCGTTGAGGATGTCAGTCGGGATGGATTTATCTAAGGGCCCACCCCAACTGGGTCACTCAGTGGCTGGCAGGTCAGTGCTGGCTATTTGTCCGTCACCACAGGGACTGCTCATCGTCCATAGGGCTGCTAGAGTGCCCTCACCATGATGCCTGGCGCCCTCACCTTTAGTGTACCAAGAGAGCAAGGCGGAAGCCTCAGAAGCCACACTCCGTCACTCAGCTGTATCTTACTGCTGGTGTGGTCAGCCCTGTTGACTGGGTGGAAACCTGTAGTGTTAAGAGACAGGTGTTGTTGGAGGCCGATTCCTCCACTACCCTGGGCTCAGACACTGGAGGTTGGAGCCAACCTAATCCCAGTTGTCATTCAAAGAATTCTCTTTATTTAAAAAAAAAAAAAACAAAAACACAGAATAAGATGGAGCAGTTTTTTGTATCTTTAAGCTAAAAATATGTGAGGTGGCCAAAGCGAGGGGCTGTGTTGCATAATCATAAGTCCGTGGTCTGACCATTAGCTTTGCAGGGGCAGAAACTAGCTTGTTTTATATGTAGCACCCGATGCTGAAAGACAGGGATGATTCATGAGCTAGCCACCAGTGCATTTCCAACAGGAATTCGTAACTGGCTGCCCTGGAGACAGTATCCTGGAGCAGAATATTAACGTGGGGAGCATGGGGTTAGGCACAGCTGGCCACTGGGTTCTAAGGTTTGATGGGCAGTCTTGTCTTTTTACCAGGGAAGATTCAGAGCCTGGGTGCTGCCAACTGTGAAGATGTTCAGCTGCTACCTAGAAGGCTGGGGGTTCAGGTTCACTAGAGGTGCTCCCAGGAAGGGCCTGGCTGCCTGCTTCAGAAAAACCAGTGGTTGAAAACCAAGGCACGCAGTTCTACTTTGACGCATAAGGAGGTGTCACAAGTCAGAATGGACTGGCTGGCAGTGGGTTTTTCCTGATACACCTAAATCTTTTGCCTGCTGCATCGCTGGCGTACTCCCGCCGGGCTGCCGTAGGCTTCCATTGGCAGCTACAGTATTTGCAAACCAGATTGCTCCAGTCCTGGGGTCCTTTTGCTAGTGGCTCTGTTGTTGAGCAAACAGGTTTCCCAAAGCTGCCTGAGGAAAACAGTTGGAAGAGGCAGGTGTTAGGGACCTCTTACACCGTGAGGCTGCCCCTACAGGCAAACTCTTCGGAAGAATACTTTTAACAATGCTAAGCATTAGTGTTCAGTGCTTAGAACTTGGCCGTCTCAGGAAGATCCAGGGCCCAGCAGGGAATCCATTCTCTTGGGCCTGCATTAGAGAGGCTGAAAAAGGGTGGATTTGTTTGTATACTTTCCGTGTTCTTCTTGTGTACCTGGCCTGGGTTCCTAGCTGTTTGAAAGTAGTATGAAGTGTGAGTTTCCATCCCTTTATTTGTAGCCCTTGCAGCTGGATGTAGTACAGAATTTTTGCTTAAGACTTCCCCCTCGTGAATTGTGGAGCAACACCCTGTAATTAGACGTGCTATTTTTGTGCCAAATGGGATAAATAAAAGGTTGTAAATGTCCTCACAGCTCAGTCTTGCCACATAAGGAGTTTGGTAACACATTTGTGGGAAATACTTTGTTTCAGACCTTTTTGGATCTTGGAGTTCCAAATTAAGGGATTGTGGGCCTGTGCCACTGATAGAGCTGGGCTGACATAATGCCTGTAATGTTTCTACACCCTGCAAGGGACTAAGACAGAGTCATGTTGTCACCAACGTTGTTGCTAGGTCTTAAAAGTGAATGGTTACCAAGAAGGAAGGCCCCTGATGTGTGTGGGCAATTCAAAACAACAACGACAAAACAGTTTGTAAATACATTGTCGTGGAATCACTGGCTTTAGTTTTCCAGGGGTTATGAGTTGCTTCTGGTGGGGGTATGCAAGTATTGCCTCTACTAGTATCCATCATAATTTCAGTGCTTGCAGATGAGTAATTTAAAACGTGTACTTTTTTGTTGTTTGTTTGTTTTATTATGACTGAGTGAAAATGTACATTTCCGTATAAATTTACATGCCCACCTATATGCAGCTTCCACTGCTCTCCCTGCCTGGTGACAGCACACTATTCCTCTCTGCTCCGTGCATGTCTCATCCTCCCAGCAGTCTCCTTTCCCCTCCTCTCCACCCACTCTCCTTCCTCCAGCCAGACGTCATTAGGATGATATCCTATAGATGCATAGAACCATAAAGTGCATCCAATATGTGGTTACTCTGCATCGCCGAGTCCAATCCATTGGTGTACGAAGAGTGGACCTTCGTTATGATTTATGGGCAACGGCAGCATCAGGGCAAGGGGCCATGCTCCCAGGGGAACCCCAAAACCACTGGACCATCAGTTGCAGTCTTTTAGTGGAGATCTCAGAGTGCACCCCTTTTTACTCTTGTGTTGCCAGTGAGACTCAACTTAGTGAGCTCCATCGCGGCTATCACTGGTGGTGGCCGGGCACCCTCCAGTTCTTCCGGTCCCAAGTCGATGTAGGCACCCACTGATGTGGGTCTGTCTATCTTCTTGGTTATCTTTACCCTGTGTTATTTTGGTCCTGCTGAGTTGAAAACATGTATTTTTTAAATCATGTTTTAACCCAAGGTGAGCACTTGGTTTAAAGTCAGCAATGTCTCATACAGGTTTGAGTTCTCCTGCCTTGAGAAATGGTTTGGAAGTGGACAAAATAAGAAATAATGTTATTATATATCATACTTACTTTTCCCTTTAAGTGTGCTAGCTCCAAATAATTCTAAACAGTAATACAATATACGTTTTTTTGTTTTTTTAAATGGGAAAATGCCAAAAAAAATAACGCAATTTCTGTTTAGGATTTGGAGCAGAAAAAGGATATTATATGCTATATTGACATCATTTCAAAAATAACCTCCACCTTTGTTTGAACTGGACTTGGTTCACCACCTTAGTTAGTGCAATGTTAATTTGGGCAGTCATTTATCAAAAGAGGTTACTAATTTACAGTGTTTTAAAAACATCGTAGCCTCTGGTATAGCTAGAAGGTCCCTGGGTGGAGCAAGTGGTTTGTGATCAAGTGCTGATCTAGAGGTTAGTAGTTCCAGACCCACCCAGTAATACTGCAGAAGAACGGTCTAGTGCACTGTTTCCATAGTGATTACCGATGAGAAAACCCCTTGAAGCGTCATTCTGCTCTGTAACATAAGGGGTCCCCATGGTCAGAATTGACTTGATGGCAGTGGGTTGGGTTTGGTCAGATGTCATGTAGCAAGTTAAGCCTAGTCTCCTTTTCTGTTGATTAATATATATATTTTGTAGGGGTAATTAATAGTTGGTTTGAACTCACCAGTGGAGCCATGGAAGAGAGGCCTGGCGATCTCGCCATAAAGATTACAGCCAAGAGAACTCTGTGGAGCACATCTCTACTCATGGGGTTACCATGAGTCAGAAGCAATATGCACAGCAACAGTTTTGGTTAATTTTGGTGTTAAAAGTGTAGTTTTTGCTGGCTTTCGATGGAGGGGTTAGCCTGCCAGCCAGTCCACACTGGGACTGGGTGGTCTGTGGTAATTTCCATGTGGCTGTTGGAAGAATTAACTCTGCTCTGTGCATACATTTAGGATTTGTCCAGGGATCTGAAACCACTTTGCAGTCAACTTATTCAGACACCAGTGCGCAGCCTACCTGTGATTACGGTAAGTGAGCTCCTGTAGTAACCATATGGAGCGTGGGCCTCTTCCTCCACTACCTCCAGGACAGTTACAGGAAGATGCCTGGGCTGCTGAGTAAGCGAAATTCTTGGGACGGAACATGACTGTTTTAACATTTTATACAAGTATGTATTATTGTGATTATGTGAAAGTTACAATCCAAGTCAGTTTGCCAAGCAAAACTACAGTGTTGGCTTTAGTACTGGTCTCAGCTCTGGGCTAGCAGCAAGTCCAGGGGCCGTGTTCTCAAGGGGCCCTCCAGGCTGTTAGGCCATCAAGTCTGGTCTTCTAATAGAGTTCTTGATCTGCACACCCGTTTTCTTGTGCCGTGTCAGGATCTACATGTTGTGTTCCCTGATAGAGCTGTCTTTGGGGTGGCTGGGCACCATCTCATTCTTCTACTTTCATGCTGATACAGTCTCTGGATCACGTGGACATTTCTGTCTGTTGGGCTCATATTTTCCTCATGTCTTTGATGTTCTTGGTTTTCATCTGCTCCAGGTGGGCTGGGACGGACTGATGTTCCTTAGATGGCAGCTTGCTGTCTTTTTAGACCCCAGGTGCCTGTGTTGTTTATTTGACAAAATATCTGGGAGGGACTAGGAGGAAGAGCTGCCCATCGAGTCCAAGTGACTGGTCTAAGGGAAAAGCAAGCTGTTAACTGACCCCAGGTACTGCTTCTGAGCTCTGTGCCCCTATGAAAGTTGAGAGATTGGTACCTTTCAAAGGACAGACGTTCTTAATTTTGGAGAATGCCAACTTACCAGTCGTTTCTGTAATGGAACATGATGTTGGTGTTGTATTTTAAGAAATCCCTGCCTCACCCTAGGTCACAGAGATTTACTGCTAAGTTATCTTTTAGGTGTTTTATATTTCTGATCTATTTTGAGTTAATTTTTGTGTTAAGATGAGGGGTGTAGGTCAAGCTTCAATTTTATTTTTTGCATATGGATATGCAGTTGTTCCAGCACCGTTTGCTGAAAAGACTGTCCTTTCTCTGTTGAGTTACCTCTGCACCTTTGCTGAGAGTCAGCTGGCCTATGTAAATATGGGCCTGTTTCTAGACTGATTCTGCTCTGTCCGTCTACATGTCTGAACTTTCTCCAGTACTATACTGTTGTGATTATTCTAGCTTTATAGTAAGTCAGGAAACAGATTATGTGATTTACCTGGTTTCGTTTTTTTTCTTCAAAATTGTTTTAGATATTCTTATTCCTTTGTTTTTCTATATAAATTTTAGAACTAGTTTGTCAATATACATAAAAATTCCTGCTGAGAATTTGATTAACATCACATTGAATTTATAGGTTAGTTTCAGGGAATTGGCAGCTTAACAATATTGAGGCTTTTAATCCATGAACGCAGTATGTGTCCCTTAAGGCTTCATTCCTTTCATCATTCTTGGGTAATTTTCAGTGCAGATACTGCACATATTTTGTTGCATGCAGGTATTTCATGTTTTAAGTGCCATTATAAATGGTACTTTTAAAAAGTTTCTGTTTCTAGTTGCTAATGTGTAAGAATTGAATTTTTATATATTGATTTCACTAAGTAAGGGGCAAACTGGGTAAGCCCTATCTTTGCTACCTGTGTGTGGTAAGGATCAGCTTGAATCCAATCTCCAAACCATGGGGATGGATCCAGTCTTCCCTACCCACTTCTCCCTCCTCATCACCAGCCTCCTAAGTGGCACACTGTAGGTGGCCAGAGCTGGGTCAGAGCTCACAAGTTAGACACAGTCCTTGAGATTGCTGAACAGGCGGACATCAGCCTCTGCTGACTGTCACTGCCCCTTTAGGTTCAGTAACTCGCTGGAATGATGTACAGAATCTCACAGAGAGTATACCATACTCCTGACTACCCAAACCTATGAACTACAACCAAAAAAGCGTACAAGTGAAGAGATGCATAGAATGCAGTCAGGGAGAGTTTGCAGTGTGGGGCGTCCATCCCCCGACAGACACTGCTACCCTCCCAAGAGCAGGTGTTTTTGGCAGCTAGGAAGCCCATCTGTTAGGGACTGAACTGTGTAGTTTCCCCCCGCCACTCCCCCAAATGTGTTGTAAATCCTAACCTCCATTCCAGCTCATTTGGGAGTGAGTTGTGTTTGTTGTGTTAATGAGGCAGAATGAGTGTATGGTGCATCTTGAGTCAGTCTCTTGAGATATAAAAGAGATTAAATGCAAGCTAGAAGCTGGGAGCAGGGGTGATAAAAACACATGAAGATTGCCCAGCAGCAGAAGCTCAGAAGAGACAAGGATCTTCCTCTAGAGCCCACAGAGAGAGGGAGCCTTCCCCTAGTGCCAGCACCCTGAAGTCTTTCTAGCCTCCTAAACTGTGAGAAAGTCAATGTCTGCCTGCTAAAGCCATCCACTTGTGGTGTTTCAGTCATAATAGCACTTGATAACAAAAACACCATCTAAGCCTTGGGTTCCAGGTCCTAATCTTCTCACCTTGTGTCTGTGATTGATTGCCATGCTTCTCTCCAGAGGCTTGCTCAGCATCAGGCCCCTAGGAGTCTCTCTCGGTCTGCTCAGCCTCCACCTACTGAGCCTCAGGTGTGATCCCACTCTCAGGAACCAAGATAAAAGGCCACATTGCTTTCTGCCCTTTATAATTGGCTTTGCAATAAACATCAGAAAAGTCACTTACTGGTAGTTCTTTTGTAGATTTTTTTTTGAGATTGTTTAATGTAGGTAATCATGTCACAGAAGAGACACAGTTTTATTTGAACAATTTGAAAACATTCAGGTACCATTTTGAACAACAGAGTTGACCAAGAGCCTACTGTTTTAATATTTAACCTTTGTCAGCCTGTCTGTTTTAGGTCAAGTTTATAGATGACTAGAATTGTTCATCTTGCTTTATTTATTTCCTTAATATTAGAATCATTGTCTTGCACTACATAAAGCTTAATAAAGTCTTTTTTGAATGCATCCTTGATCTCACTGAACAGTACCATATAATCTGATTGATCACTACTTTAAAATTGGGCATTTAGGTGGTTTTCTATTTCTGCTCTGTAAGTATTGCTTGCAGTGACATCTCTTTTCTTTCTTCCTTTCTCCCTTGCCTCCTCCCCTCCTCCCCCATTCCTATGTTTTTCTTTCCTAATTATGACCTTAAATTTCCTACCTGGTCTCCTCTGGAGATAGGCTGAGTTTAGATGATCTTGAGTCCCCAGATGCCACAGTCTGGAAAACAGCTTCCTCTTCTTGAAGGAACCCCCTGGAGATGTCATGGGGAAAAGGGGAAGTCAGGATAGCACTGGATAAAACTGAAAATACACAGTGCTGGCCCCCAGGACTTAGGTGCTGGCAGCTGGTAGCAGCCCAGTATTTGAGGCCACCTGCCTGTCTTTGAGAAAGTCCTGATGTCCTCATTTGCAGTCTAGGTTTCCTCCCTAACCCCCTGCAGACTCTTTGAGGCTGGAGTCCAGGTGATCAGATTCTGTCCTCTCAGGCCTATCTCTTCTGAATTACTAGTGTCCTGTCCACTGTACCCAGTGCAGACAGCCATGTGGCCAGGCTCTTATCAGCTCCTAGGGCTGACTGTGTTGCTCCCTTTGTGGTCCTCTTGCCCATCAGGCACTCTTTCCCTGTGCAGTCCTATGAGATATCTAGCTCCCAGCTGTTAGTGCTGCTCTTGGTGCTGGTGTTCTGTTGGCATGATTCACACGGGACACTAACCACTGGTGTGATTAACATGGGACACCACTTAACAGGTGTGAGACAGGACACCACTCACTGGTGTGATGTTGAGAGGCCGAGGTTGAAAAAATCACACTGACAACAAACTTTTCATTTGCTGTGGGCAGAAAAGGGTCAGTCTCCTGTGAGTAGAGACTGACACCAGATTGTTAGACCCACCGGCTTTTATTTAGCAAAGTAAACAAGTTTTCTGCTGGGAAAGTGAGAAAAGGCATCTTACCCATGTTCCTTACTTCAAAAGAAGCAGCAGCATTCCCAGGAGGGGGGATGAGAATGTCCTTGAACTAGTCTCAGTGAATGCTGTTTGCAGCACGTACTGGTTTGCCAGTACACTGAGACAGAACTTGTCTCAAGGGCTTTTGCCAGGCTTTTGTCGTTCTCAAGACAAGTCCCTATCTAAACACAGATCAGGTGAGGGTAAGCAGGATTTTACATTCTTGCCAAACATGCACATCCCCACAGCGTCCCCTTCAACTCTGGGCCAAGCAGGCCAAGGTCTGCCGCCTCTGCTCAGCATGTGCAGAGGAGGCAGTGGCTTTTAAGACATGAAGGACATGGAGGCCTCGGCTTTGGCTTCCCACTCTGAGAGGAGTATTGCTTTGTGAGTTCACGCACCTGTAGTTCACTGGGCGTGGTGGTCATCAGAAGCTACAGAATGACCTGCCTTCCTGTTCCCGTGTGAGCTAGATTCTGGGGATCCCCTTTGCATTTCTCTACATCTGTGTTCTTGCACTCCTTTGGTCTTGAGCCTGCTGTTGGTCACACTGACTGCCTCACTGAGCCTGTGTCCCCTACCCTGTGTTACCCAAGCATGCCCCATGTTCCCAGGCAGAGGCTCTGTGGACAGGAAGCTGACTCGGCTTCCAGAGGAGACATGGGGAATCGAACACCATCCTCAGGAGCTCCTCTGGGGAGGAGCTGCACTGGTCGGCTCAGTACTCCCAGTGGGGCTTTGCATTGTCAGTTCTCTGTGGCTTTATGTTCTGTGGGGGGTGCATTTTTAGTGTCTGCTCTGGGAAAATCTAGAACATATTTAGTTTGCAATTGAAACTACTCCCTCGACAGCACTTCTCTATCTGGGAGGTAACTTCTGGTCCTTCCTCTGATTATTTGCTCCAGCATAGCACACACCCACACCCCCGGAACTGCTGGTTCTTTCTGCCAAGGTGGGCATTTAGAGGGCTCAGGAGCTTCTTTCTCTAAACCCCGTGGCTTATATGGATGATTTGGATTTCAGAATTGACATGGGCTCTGTACTAAGCTGCCTGTATATACTGCATAGATTCACTCTTTTCCACCCCTGAGTGCTTAGCTGGGGGAGGGAGTATCTTCTAATTCTAGTCCTCTAGGGGAAGGGTGGAGATGTCACATCCATTATCTGCCAGCGGTGGGACAGGAGGCTTCTTGACAAGCAGAAGAGAGTCAGCGCCACACAGGGTGTTGTGCTGTGGACCAGGTACTGCTAGGGCAGCCAGTGGTGGCTCCAGCTCAGCGTGGATTAGCTGGGAGGTTCATCTCCTGAGACCATTCAGGGTCTGGGAATGAACATTGTTGTCGGTATCTGAATTAGACTGTCAATTATAAAGATAACCACCCTTTTGGTTTTTTGCAGGCTATGGAACTTGGAACTCGGGGGCAAACAGAGGCAAGTGTCATTCTTGTGCTCTCTCCTCCCTTTCTCTGCCACTGCCCACCTTGGCCTAGGTGAGGGGGGTACCCCTGAGTGTCCCTGGGGCTGGCTGCCCCCTTACATCAGGTCCTTATTGGAATGGCTAGGGCCTACCTGGACGTGGGTAGCAGGGACCCCAGTTTGTCTCTGTGACAGATGTTCCTGTCTGTTTGTCCATCTGTCTGTCTGCCTCCCTGTTGCAGGCTTTGAGAACTATGGCTATGGCTACGGCTATGGCCAGGAGAATGCCAGCAACTATGGGTACGGTATGGCCGCTTCAAACTCCTGGGGCATGCCTAGCTCGGATGCGGATGCAAACCCGAGTGCTGCAGGTAGCACCAGTGCCGATGCCGTTTTATCCAAAATTAACCAGCGCTTGGACATGGTGTCGCACATGGAGCCAGACATGATGCAAGGAGGCATCTACAGCTCAGGAGGAGACAGGTGAGTGGGACTCCTGACTGAGCCCAGTTCCTACAGAGGGCAAGGCCCCTTCCCTCCCATTCTGTCTTCTCTGAGCATACTTTCTCCCCCACCTCCTCCGCCTCCTAGCTCATTGTTGCCACTTGTTCCCCTCTTCTGGACTCTGCTGCTCTCCCCTCCCCTGAGCTGTTGCTGCTGGTGGGCATTGTCCCCCTGCTGCAAGGGGTGGATGCCCTTCCTTGCCAGGCCAGGAAGAAGCTTGGGCTGGGCTGACTAAGGCCTGAAGATTCTCCCCTGCAAATGTCAGTGGGTCTCATTGTACCCTTGGGCCAGCTCTCCTCACGGGCGAGTGGTGAAGTGACTCCTGCCTCTAGAGGCAGCACCAAGAGTGCTCTCAAGACCTTCCATCCTGTGTGACATCTAGGTGGGACCTCAGGGTGGGCCACAGTGAGCTGGGCTGCTTGCTGACTCACAAGGCAGGGACTGGCATGGATGCTTCCTGAGTGTGCCGAGGACCTTGAGGGCATGGGCCACTGAGTCCTTAAGAGGGCCCATGTCGTCCCTGTTGTGCAGATGAGGACACTAAGGTACAGGGAGGTCACCAGCGAGTGGAGACACTCTGGGAGTAAAGCTCAGTCCGCATTGCTCCACAGCAACTTGCTTCGGGTTCCTGTTACAAACAAACTCAGCTGTTTTTTTGCCCCGTGGGTGCTTACATCTACCAGCAGGGGTCTTTGGGAAGGAGGGCACATATATTTTCCCCCATAGGGTGGCGTGGAGTGGCCTGATGGGCTCCAGATACAAGGCAGGTAGAGCAGAGTGAGGAGTGGCCTGTCCGGCATTGGTGAAGCCAAGTGAGGCTTTCAGGGCCACTGCTGGAGGGGACAGCACTGGCTTGTTTGGGCTCTGTAGCACCCACTCTGCAGCCCTGGGCATATGGGACTGAGGCTGCCAGGTGGAGAGTCCTGACACTGTGTGCCAGTGGTCGCAGGGGTTCTGCCTGGCTGAGGTTCTGTGGTATGTGGGGTGGGCCTGGCCAGGGCGTGTGTGAGGCTAAGAGTGGAGTTGGGGCTTCCCCATGACTGTCCTACCCTGCCCAGTCTCCCAGCTGCCTCGCGGAACAGAGTTTAGGGAGGGGCCTGTTGGAGATGAGTTATTCCCGCATTCTCTCTAATGCTTGTGATGGGGTGAGTGGCTGCTCTCTGGTGGCTTGTCCAAGCACTAGGCAAGAGGTTTTGCCTGCCCTCCTATTGCCATGTGGGTTTAGCCTGCCCTCCTATTGCCATGTGGGTTTAGCCTGCCCTCCTATTGCCATGTGGGTTTAATGCCCTTCAGGGTTGATACGATCCATCCCTTTTGTAGTTGCTAGCAGGCCACACACCTCATTTTGTCTCGCTATGCTTGTGAGTGGTGAGGGGCTGTGTAATTTTGGGAGTGGCCTGGAATTACTGTTCTGCCAGGCCTGGGGACCGAGACCCACATGGGTACCCTGGTGACCCACATGCCTCATGATGTTCAGGGGCTCAGGTTATGCCCAAAGGGCTAGCTGCAGTCCTCAGCATGGTGGTTGCAAATACATGCAAATGTGTCCACAGTGGCAACTAAAGCCCTTGTGCTAGTCGGCAGTCATTCCTCGGGGTCCTGCAGCTGGCATGTGGTCGTCTTCAGATACGGGGCAGTGGGGCTCTTCTGCTGTTAGAACTTGGTCCTGATGGGCTGGGGCCCTTTAACTGGCAGTTCTGAATATTGAACCACAGTGGGGTGAGGGATAGAGCTGGGCTTTGCCCTGGCAGAAGGGCTTGGAGACGGCAGGAGCAGGAGGCTGGCTCAAGGGCCTCCCTGATGCTGGCCACCTGACTCCACAGGTATGACTCCTACGAGGCCTGCAATTCAAGGGCCATGCTGGGTGAGCGTGACCTGTACCGGTCAGGCTATGACTACGGCGAGCTAGACCCTGAGATGGAGATGACCTATGAGGGCCAGTACGACACCTACCGTGACCAGTTCCGCATGCGTGGCGGGGATGCATTTGGCCCACGGGCACAGAGCTGGGCTCGGGATGCCCGCGGTGGCCGCCCAGTGGCTTCAGGATATGGGCGCATGTGGGAAGAGCCTATGGGCGCCCGGGGCCAGTGCATGCCAGGAGCCCCCCGGCTGCCCTCCCTCTTCTCACAAAACATCCTTCCCGAGTACGGCGTGTTCCAGGGCGCACGTGGTGGGGGTGCCTTCCCAGGCGGCTCCCGCTTTGGCTTTGGCTTTGGCAACGGCATGAAACAGATGCGGCGCACCTGGAAGACCTGGACCCCAGCCGACTTCCGAGTGAGTAGGACCACCCACGTCCTGCCCAGCACCTGCACCCTGGCTGGGGATGCAGGGAACAGCCAGAGCTTCCCCACTGACTGGTGCCTCTTCCATCACAGACAAAGAAGAAGAAGAGGAAGCAGCTGGGCAGCCCTGACGAGCCCGACAGCAAGGCCTCCAGGACAGATGGCTCTGATAACAGTGACTCTGACAATGGTGAGCCTGTGGGGAACTGCCTTGATGCCCTGTCACCCACAGGCTCCAGGCTGGACTCACCTGCTCTTCCCTTCCAGATGAGGGCACTGAGGGCGAGGCCATCGAGGCAGCTGATGGCTCTGAGGCTGTGGAGAAGAGCTCCAGAGTGGTAAGTTCCCCAGGCTCAGGCTTTTGTGTTTATGATTCTAGACAGGCCACACTGGGTCCCTGAACAGGAAGCTGGGGTGAGGAGGTAGTGCTAGAAGGCACACAGTCATGGGTAGCCACCAGCCAGAGAGAATTTGGGGGGTGAGCCATCCCTATGAGGCTGCTGGGAGTCTGGGCCACTCTGTTCCAGTGCCTGGTCCAGCACAAGATGTGTTATTTATAGTCACTGGAGGTAACTGCACATGTCTCACAATTGTCTTCTGAAATTGTGTGCTAGGAAGGAGAGGATGAGGAGGGAAAAGAGGATGGCAAGGAGGATGGCAAAGAGGACTCAGGTGAGTCTGGTGAGTAGCCTGGTGCTCTTCCAGGTGCTCATGGGGGAGGTGGCAGCCAAGCCTATGGTAGAAAGTAGCCACAGGGGCCCTTTCTGTGAGGCCAGTGTTTGCTGGTAGGGACCATGACATCTCCCGTCTTCCTTTCTTTTCTGCCTCCCTTTACTTCCTACTGTTCCTAGGCAGAGGCTGTGGACAGCAGTGGCCCCTACCTAACACCCTGGTTGTTGTCTCGTGGAGTCAGTGGGCAGTGAGCAAAACGGTGGGGACCCTCAGACTTGCCCTTGGTCCCTCAGTATCCCACAGTTGCAAGTCCTCAGTGGCTGGGGTTTGAGCTGGAACCCAAGCAGTTCTCCCAGCTCACTTAGTACCTATCTAGCTCCTGTTGGGAGCTGTTTCCCTGCCCTCCACCCAGTGATGAGCGTCAGCAGGTAATAGTCCAAATTTCACCCATGGTTCTGTGATGCCTGTAGGGGTTGGGCAGGGTACTGTGAGCACCAGGGCCTTGGCTATGGGTGTTGCACCTGGGCTTCATTTGTAGCTTGCTAGTACGCTGCCACAGTGCTACTGTCCCACCAAGACAGCCTCTCTCGCTTCTAGCCTGTCTGTGGCCCACTCTACAGAGTCTGGGTGTCCTGGAGAGTAGTGGGCTCAATGTATCTCTCGTCAGGACCTCTGCCAGACCAGGCCTGTAGCCACCTGTGGTCAGAGGCCTGAGCAGACCATGAGGTTCTGACCCCAAGGCCTGCTTTGGCCTGCTAATGCCGGGGAGTGATGGATCCATTCACTCCCACAGCGGTCCTGACTGCCCAGGATGAGAGCGGCCAGGCCAAACGGAAACTCCAGGCAGGCAAGAAGAGCCAAGACAAGCAGAAGAAGCGACAGCGTGACCGCATGGTGGAAAGGTAACCATATCCCCCGCCTGTGCCCACGGCAGGGCCGCACCAGGAGAGCAGCCATAGCTCTTGGTCACCACACCATGCCCTGGCTTCCCTCAGGAGCCGCACCTGCTCGGCCGTGCATGGCCCCTGCTTCCCGCCAGGCCCAGCTCCCAAGGTCTGGTTTATTCCTTGCCCCTCTGCGGCCGCCTGGCGACTGCTGGAGTCTTTAGCCCAAGACCCGACACTGCTCGGCACCGTTGCCCAGAAGCTCCAGCACTAGGTCACTCGGTGCACTAGGTCACTCGGTGCACGAGCCCCAAGGTGCACTGGGGGCCTGATGCCCCTGAGGGAGGGGGCCAGCTCATCAGAGACTCAAGGTCCAAGGCACCCATGCCGCCCCAGCTAGCTGCCAGGAGGCCGCCGCTGCGCCCAGGAGAAACAGCAGCCCCTGTGGGCTGTGGCAGCCGCGGGTCTGCCCTCTGCCCCACTCACCGGCTCCACCAGGCGGGGCTGTCTGCGGCTGAGTCCTTCAAGCCCCTTGGTCGGGTCTGTCTGCCCTCAGGGCTCCCGCACTGGCGCTTGCCTCCTCCTCCGCCTCAGACTCTTGCTCTTGCTGGACCTTCCTCAGCCTCGCCGGCGCCTGGCCCCTGGGCTCTCCAGACAAAGCTGACCCCGTGTGGCCCAGATAAGGACGTCCGGCAGAGGTAGGGACCCGCCCCGAGGCCTCGGTGGCGGCTGGCCTCCTCCGCCCCTTGTCACGGCGGCCTGCTCCAGCCCAGGCCCCAGACCCCAGGCTTCTGCTGTGGACACCAGGCCCAGACAGAGCACCTCGCCCAGGTGACTCCAGGCTGCCCTCTGGCAGGCCAGGCGGGCACCCTCCTCCAGCTCAGACTGGTCTCTTCTCAGAAGAGGAAGACAAGGCGGCCGGGGCTCAGGCCCACTTCCTCCTGTCCCTCCCGACACCACCCCTGAGCATTCTGAGCAGAGGATGGGCTGGGCCATTGAGTCCCCCAGATCCCAGAAGGAAGCTGCAGCACCTTTTCGGGCCATGCCTCAGGACTGCGCACTCCACTCCGCACCTCAGGGCCACGTGTCTTGAGCCGGGGCAGCCTGCCTTCTGGTCCCCAGCTGGGCCGAGTGCACGTGCTCCTGCCCTGCCTGGGCAGCAAGGCCCTCCACGGCCGTCCATCGACTCACTGCGTGTTGCAGCAGCTGCTGCCTCGGGCCCAGCCTTCTATCTGTGGGAAGGAAGAGCTCCTCCCCTCGCCCCACGTTGCAGTAATTGCAGCCTGCAGACGGTCCATCCCTTTGTACTCCCAAGCCCCGGTCCCAGCCTGCCCCCCTACGGGGGCCATACCTCCAGAGGCCCGTGAGGCAGACCTGTCTCAGAGCCCACAGCTAGGTTGGGTGAGGCGGCAGCACCACTCTCTGGGGCTCTCACAGCTTCAGCCCCCTGTCTCCCTCCTGTGGCAGGATCCAGTTTGTGTGCTCTCTTTGCAAATATCGGACCTTCTACGAGGATGAGATGGCCAGCCACCTGGACAGCAAATTTCACAAGGAGCACTTCAAGTTTGTGGGCACCAAGCTCCCCAAGCAGACGGCTGATTTCCTTCAGGTGAACCATGAAGCAGTATGGCTGCTCTGTTTCCTTGGGCCGCGGGGCATAGAGCAGACCCCGCAAACCTCCAGTATCTTCCACAGGAATACGTTGCCAATAAGACTAAGAAGACAGAAGAGCTCCGGAAAACTGTAGAGGACCTTGATGGTCTGATCCAGCAGATCTACAGAGATCAGGATCTGACCCAAGGTGAGAAGATTCCACCTCCACTTGGCAGGCAAAGCCTATTCTAGTTCTCAGGACAGGGCTTTGCCCACTGTCTGTTCCCCAGGGACAGGTGGTCAGTGGAAACCACCTCGAGCCACTCGGAAGTGGCAGGGCCAGGGCTAAGGAGTTGATCTGGGTTTTCTCCAAACTCCTGGCTGGAGGGGACTCCTTTTTTTCACCCCACAGAGATTGCCATGGAGCATTTTGTGAGGAAGGTAGAGGCTGCTCACTGTGCGGCTTGTGACCTCTTCATTCCCATGCAATTTGGGGTAATCCAGAAGCACCTCAAGACCATGGATCACAACCGGAACCGCAGAGTGAGTGAGAGTTCACGGGGTGGTCTCAGGAGATGCTGGGGTGCTGGCCTCTGCCTGGCCGTGAGGTGTTGTGATTGGGTGGGTGGAGCTGGTATAGAGGGCACTTGCCAGCCCAGTGTAGTCAGCGCTGCTTTAGAGAAGGAGTGGGAAATGGAGACATGGCCGGGTGGAAGTGGCATCAGAGCAGGACCTAAAGGACCATTGTTAGCTGCTACCAAGTCTGCCTCAACTCCTTGGCAACCTCGTGCACAGCAGAAGGAAACGCTGCCTAGTGCTGCCCTATCCCCATGGTCAAACTATTGGAGCACACGCTGTTGTGATCCATAGAGTTTTCATTTTCAGAAGTCGATTGCCAGGTTTTCTTCCTAGTCCCTCTCAGTCTGGAAGTTCTGCTGCAACCTGTTCAGCCTCATAGCAGCACTCAAGCCTCCATGCACAGATGGCTGGGGGCTGCACTTGAGATGCATTGGCTGGAAGTGGAACCTGTTTGAAGGACCATTAGGGCATGAGATTATCGGGACCTTGGTGTGCACAGGAGTCAGTAGCCAGATGAAGTTCACACAGCAGATGGGGAGAAGTATAAATAAAGCGCAGGTGTTGGTAGAGGCAAGAGGTTGGACTTCAGAGGGTGGAATGTAATATATTTTATGTTACAGGCCAAACAATACAATCACATATATATTGTTTTATGTGTTTGCTTTTTAAATCAAAAGAAAGGAAACATTATGCATTTGTGTTTTTAAGAACTTTATTTTACATACGGACTTTTAATTATTGGAAGCAAAGCCTATAACTGGCTATCAAGCATATAGAAAGCAAAAAACACGTAAAATAGAAATTAAAATACCTCTCAACCAAAAAATCCAAACCCATTGCTGTCCAGTCAGTTCTGATTCATAGCAACTCTGTGGGACAGAGGAGAACCATCCCCTAGGGTTTCCAAGGAGCAGCTGGTGGATTCAGACAGACTGCTGGCATTTTAGTTAGCAGCCAAGTTGTTGACCACTTGTGCCACCAAGGCATTTATATATGTATGTATGTGTTTTCTTATAATTACGTAGTTAACCGTTAGTAGTGGTGGTAGTGTCTGTGTGTATGTCTGTGCATCTGTCTTATTGCTGTCTGGAGTCACTTGGTTTTAGACTGAAGAACTTCTCTTACTGGCTCATATAAAGCCAGTCTGCTAGCAGTGAATTCTGTGTTATCTGACACTGCCTTTTTCTCACCTTCATTTGTTAAATATGGCTTTGTTGGATCTGGATTTTTGGCTGAGGCTTTTTTTTTTTCCTTTGAACACTTTGAATACTTTATCCCACAGCTTTGTGCCTCTGTTTTGATGAGAAGTCAGATGTTAACTTTACATGGTTTTCCCTTCTAAGTGGTGATTTGTTTTTTCTCATGCTGCTTTCAAGATTTTTCCCTTCTCTTGAAGCCATTTTTACTGTGATGTGTCTGGATATCTTCGCTTGTTGAAGTCCATTGAGCTTCTTGGATGTCTGCATTAGTTTTTTCATCTGATTCTGTTTCCACTCATTTATTAAATACTTTTAATTGTCCCTTCTCCTAGTGCTCATGTTATATGGATGTTGGTTCACTGTGGTACCCTACGTTTCTGCAGCTCTGTTCATTTTTCTTCATTCATTTTTTTACTGTTCTCAAGATTGCATAATCTCTGCAGTTTGCTTTTTCTGGTTGAGATTTACTCTTGGCTCTCTTGTGAAAATTTGTCATTTCCGTTACTGTATTTTTCAGCTCTGGGCCAAAAAAAGAAGACCAAACCCACAGCCAGCAGTTCTGACTCATACCAACACTGTAGCACAGAGTAGAACTGCCCCACAATGCTTCCAGGGAGTGCCTGGTAGACAAACTGCCAGCCTTTGGTTAGCAATCAAAGCTCTCAATCACAGTGCCACGAGGCTTTGTGACTTCAAAAAAAATTCCATCTCTTTATTGGTATTCTGTTTGATGCAACATTGTCACAATACTTTAAGCATGATTTTTAAAAATTTCTTCAACATACATAGAATGACTAGTTTGAAGTCTTTTTATTGTTGTTGATCTCATGTAGTTTCTGATTTTTTTTTTTTATTTTTTTTCCCTCCCTGTATGTGTGGGTCCAAGTTTCCAGGCTTTAGAAAATACGGTGTAGCAACTTTGGGTAATGACATCCTCCTGCCCAGGCTTGTCTATTTGTTTAGTGTTCTAGAATAAAAAACAACACAAAGGTGAATAATAAAACAAAAAAACAGATTTTGTTCAGTATCTATTCAAAGAGGCAAATGTGGGAAATGGACAAGCATGTTGCCTGAGTCGAAGGAGTGCTACAGAGTCATCAGTATATGGTAACATCACAAATGAGCAAAACCACTGAGAGCTTCACCTTCTCACAGGTTGGCTAGAGACTGCTCAATCTCCCTAATTCTGCATTTTGAATTGTCTTTGTTAACACTCACCAGTATAGGTTTCAGTTGGGAGGTTCTTCATTGGTCCAACAAACGTTGTTAGGTGCTGTCAAGTCGGTCCCAACTCACAGTGACCACACACCACACATGACTAATTTTTGTGCTTAAGTCCATTGTTGCAGCTGTTGTTGTCAGTCCATCTTGTTGCGAGTCTTCCTCTTTTTCGCTGACCCTCCATTCTACCAAGCAGGGTACCTTTCTCCAGGGACTGATCCCTCCTGACAGCAGGTACAAAGTATGTAAGATGCAGTTTTTCCGTATGTGCTTCCAAGGAGCACACTGGTTGTACTTCTTCCAGAACAGATGTTTGTTCTTTTAGCAGTCCGTGGTACATTCAGTATTCTTCTCCAGTACCACAATTCACAGGCTTTTGTATCCTTCTTGATTGTCCAGCAAATACTACTATCCTTTAAATGCTAATAGAAAAAAAAAAGTGGAAAGTCTGTGGGTCTGTGCTGTTTTATGAGTTGTTTATGGGAAAGTTTCCTTAAAAGATGTTTTCCAAGATTGTCTTGCTATTGTCTTTATAACGCAGGGTCCAGTTGATGGTGTGCTTGCCAGTCCAGCTCCAGCTGAATCACATTTTAAGACGGGGAATAATGGCTCCAATATCATTTCCTAAGCCATTGGTGAAGTCTCTGTTTCAGGTGTGCTTGAAACTTGTGATGTTGCTCCATGGTAGCTCCTGATCCTGTTCCTTGCCCTCACCAGCTGTTAGGCCTTTACTGGGGGATTACTCTATTGTCTTCAGCAGTCCCCTGGGACAGAAATTGCTTGGGAGACTGATCGATTAAATTCTAACTCCTTTACAGACCAGTTTTTCATGATGGTATTTGTTTTGACCCTATGAAGTTTCTTGGCTGCCTGGTTCCCCCTAGGAAACAAGCTGACCTGTGGCTAGCTGATCTCTAAAGGATCCGTCTTCTAACTGCATGTGACCACATGTATACCCCTGTGTCACCCCCAGCTGCCTGGAGCGTGCCCTTAGTCTTGAACTTCCCCACAGGCTGTTGCAAAGGAAGTCCGTTCTTTTGGAAGAATCTGAGGTCTGTTTTCTCTTCTTGCCCTGGACAGACTCTGAGCCAGTGGTCTGGAGCTGTGGGGGCAGATCTATGTGCCCTTCTTTTTGAGTGACACCTCTGGTTGTCTCTGTTGCCCCTGGGTGTGGGACATTCACTATGAGTTAGCTGGGACTCAGGTCATCTGGGCCCCAGCATTCGCAGCATGAGGTAGATCCCCTGTTTCATGAAGGAGGGCTGGGTGGGAGAAGGGGGTTCCCACCTCTCAGCCAGGGTGTTAACAGGTAGCTGGGGGCAGGCCGAGCCCTCCAGCTGGGGTCTGAGGGGTGAGGGAGCCAGCTGTACTCACCTGGAGTGGAGTTTGAGGCTCACTGAGCTAGGAGCAGGTCATATGGTACATACCGTGACTAGTAGTTCTCTTCAAGCTTTTGTAGCCTTTCTTGGTTAAATGGTTTTCCATATGTTATGCTCTTCCAGGACACTTTCCAGAGACTTTAAATGCTTGCTCTTTAACCTTTCTATTCTGGTGAAAATACATTTAACACAGCACACATGAATTCATTAATTTTTACATGTGTAATTCACTGACTTCCATTACATTCTTCAAGTTGTGCAACCATTCTTGCTATCTTTTCCCCAGTGATTTCACCGCCATTAACTCAGGAGCTCAGCTACTAACCAGAGATTGATGCCTCAGATGCACCCAGAGGAACCTTGGTAAACAGGCCGGGTGATGACAGGTCACAGCGTTGAAAACTCTGTGGAGTAGTTCCACTCTGGAGTCACCAGGAGTCAGAATCAAAACAGAAGCAGTAACAGTAAATGCACTCACTACCTCCTAACAAAAACTTCCTTTCCTCCTCCCCTCCTACACTGATGACCACCAATAACTTTCTGTGTATTTTACTTATTTCATAGAAGTGAGATTATACAGTATTTGTCCGTTTGTGCATGACTGATGTTTGCAAAGTTGATCCATATTGTGGCATTCATCAGGACTTAAGTCCTCTTTATGGCTGAGTAACATCCCACTCGGTGTGTACACTGTGGAAAGTCTGGTGGCATAGTGCGTAACAGCTACAGCTGCTGACCAAATGTTGGCAGTTCACATCCAGCAGGTGCTCCTTGGAAACTACGGGGCAGTTCTGCTCTGTGCTGTAGTGTCATTGAGTCAAACTGATCCAACAGCAATGCGTTTGGTTTTGGTGTATACTACATTTTGTTACCTGGTCATCTGTTGATGGGCAGGTTGGTTGTTTCCACCTTTTGGCTGCTGTGAAAAGTACTGCTGTGAACATGGGTGTACAGGTATCTGTGTTGTGGTATTTCCACCCATGCTGGGAGGAGGAGACTGTGCTGGCCAGTGAGGAAGAGTTGCTGGGTAAGGATAATGAGTTGGTTTGTATCCTGATTGTGACTCTTTAGCTTGTTTCCTAGTGAGTCTGCATGGGGTCTATTAATACTTTTCCCCAAGTAATAGAGAAAATGTATAAAGAAAAAAAAGAGAAGGTGGGGGAAGGGAGTAAAAACAGCATGTAGAGAGGACTTTCCAAATCATCCTGTCAGTAGAGAGCTCAGGACTCAGGGGTTGGTGGGGGTGGATTCACCCCTGCCCAATCACAAAAAGAGTTTCATCATTTTTAAACACATGACTTCTATTATTTCAAAGATTTGCCCATGCTCCCACCTCTGAGAAAATCCCTCTCACTTAGTATGAATCCTTCCAGACTGGGGGTCAGGCTCTGTAGACAGCCCCATAGTGCACCTCTTTCTTATTCTGCCAGTTGAAACAGCCTGAGTCCTGTAAGGGGTTGACCTTATCCACCAACAGGGAAGTGTCAGCTTTGCCACTGCTGGGTGTCATCCTTCCTCTATGGAATCCTGCGGGATTAAAAGCAGCTTGTTATTTAGCAAAGGGCGTGACACTAGTATTTGCCACCTTATCGTCCCTATTTGAATGTGAAGGGTCCCTGGGTGACACACGTGGTTAAGTGCTTGACTACAAATCAAAAGGTTGATGGTTCAGAAGCACCTCAGAAGAAAGGCCTGACAATCTGCTACCAAGATCACAGCCTTGAAAACTGTGGAGCAGTTCTACTCTGACACACATGGGGTCGCCGGGACTCAGAATCAACTTGAGGGGAGCTTGTTTGGGTTTTTTGTATTGAACATAAAGAGCTCCCTATGTATTTGGCAGTTAACTCCTTGTCACAGGTAATACATTTGGATTTTAGTAGACTTCCTAATTTGTTCATCGTTTATAGTTTTCATGCAAGCAAATCAAATGCCTGCGATACAATTATAAATATGTGTATCTGATGGATGGCGCAGCTAGCCATGATAGTGCATGTGAACAAGATTGACAAGACCAGGTAGCGGTTCCATGCTCTGCGCTTGGACCTAAATCTCCGCCTATTTCTGGGCACTGTTCTGTCCTGGCTGTATTCACTGTTGCTTCTTGGCTCCATGCAGTAGTCGGGATGGGAACCCAGGGTGCAGCTATCAGGTTGTGGGAGCTGTAGACCATGCCTGGTAGGGATGGAGTCTGTGGGCCTGGGCCAACAGCAGGCCCTGCAACCCACCTTCTCTGCTCACAGCTCATGATGGAGCAGTCCAAGAAGTCCTCCCTCATGGTGGCCCGCAGCATCCTCAACAACAAACTCATCAGCAAGAAGCTGGAGCGCTACCTGAAGGTGAAGCCCCGGGGCCCTGCCTGGGGAACCAGGCCCTCTGCAGCCTCTTCCCAAGCCTCCGGTCCTAGGGCCAGTCCCTTCCCCGACCCGGCTCCTCTGCCTTGCCTTATGGCTGCTGCCCTCCTGCAGGGCGAGAACCCCTTCACCGACAGCCCCGAGGAAGACAAGGAGCAGGAGGAGGGCGAGGCCAGCGTCCCAGACGAAGGGGCGCCGGAAGAGGCCCCGTCCGCCGAGGGGCCGCCCCAGCCGCCAGTGCCCCCGGAGCCCGAGGCCGCCGTCCCGCCGCCGCCACCCCCAGAGGAGGAAGAGGAGGCCGTTCCGCTGCTAGGCGGGGCGCTGCAGCGCCAGATCCGCGGCATCCCGGGCCTCGATGTGGAGGCTGACGACGACGACGACGACGAGGAGGGAGGCGGGGGCGTCCCGTGACTGCCTGGGCGGGGCGAAGACCGAGTCCAATAAAGTGTTCAGTTCGATTCCCGCCTCTGTCGTCTCTGACGGCGCCGCCAGGGATGTGAGAGGGCGGGCTCACATTTTCTAGCGTGCAGCGGAAGAAGGTTGGGGGGGGGAAGGTAACGGTGTGCGCCTGCGCACTGGGCTCGGCCACAGCTCGGCAGTGGCTCCGGGGACATGCTGCTGGCGTAGGTTCACACCAATCCTGGGTCTGGAGATTTCGGAGGGGTGGGTTCGTCGTGCAAGCGAGCCAATGGTAGGCCGTCGGCTAAATGACGAGCGTCCCTGGTTGTCCAGTAGCGAGCGGCGAGAGGTACGTTAAGCGCAGGAGCGTTGCCGCGGCCTACAAAAACGAGCTGCTGCTGGTTCGAGGTGAAGACATGGAGCAAGGTTACGGAGGTGGGTGCTGGTGGTGGGGCGGGAGGGCCTGGGTTCCACAGAACCCACAGCCTCAGCGCAGGGTGTCCCAGTCCCGGACTCCGAAAGAGCGCGGCACGGCGGCTCGGCCTACGGGGAGCTAGAGGGGCGCGCGCTGTTCATTTGGCCGTGTTGCCGTCGCTCCCGGGCGCCGGGTGCGGATTGGCTGGCGGGCAGCGGCGGGCGGGTTCTCTCGGCCCCGCAGCTCCGCGCTCACAGCGGCGAAGGACGCCGCAAGATGGCGTCGGCGCGGGCCGTGTCGGCGGGGGCTGGCGGGGGCTGGGGCGCACGTGCCCCGGGGTTTGACACGAGGGCGGTGGGGGGCCTCGGGGCCGGATGACCTGCGGCCACGTCTCTGTCCGAGGGTCCGAAGGACCAGGGGGAAACTGCCAGCCGCCAGGCTCGCTGTCTCCTTGCTGGGCCCTGTCACCCGAGATCGTGGCTGTAGGCTGTTCCTTACCCCGATAGCTGGAGAGACTTTTTCCCACTAACTGCCTCCCAAGGTTTAGTCAGGCCGGGTCGGGGAGGAGGGGTTGAATGCAGCCTGCGGAGATCTCTGTGGCCTCCCCGCCTCGAGCTCCTCCCTTCCGGCACCCTCCAAATCCGGCAGGGTCCTGCCCTTGTTACAATCCAGTCCCAGTTCGTGGACCAGCGTTCTGACCTTTCTGAGCCTCAGCTTCTTTACCTTCCCCGGGAGTTGCTGAAGGTTGAATGGAGAGTGGTGCACTGTTAGTCAGGGTCAGTGCTTACTGCTTACCCGGTCACTTAACGTTAGAATCGGAGACCCAGACCTGAAAGGCTCAGTGTGACCTTGGGTTAAGTTCCCAATGTCTGAGCATCGTTGGGTGACAGCCGGCGTGCAATGCACACAGTAGGCGCTGTAGGTTCCAGGAAGGGAAGTACAAAAAAAGTCGAAGACGCTGTGGTGTAGAGCAGAAGTTTTCTGCTCTCCACTGGAGGGGCCAGACTTGGCTGTGTTAGGGGTGGGCAAGGAAGGGAGTCAGAGAGTAGAGGGCCTGGATGAGACCCTGGGGCTGGAGAGGGCACGGGGCAATCAGAGCAAGACTGAGGTTCCAAAGCTATGTGGAAGTGATATCTAAGGAGCTACAAGGGACGCTTCCTCTATTTCCCAATTTTGCTTGCATGTGTCCAGCTGCCTCAGCCAGTTTCTCTGCTGCCCAGGGGGTGGGCCAAGGGGCATAGACAGTTGTGTGTGTTCAGATATTGGACTAGTCGGTGGCTTCTCCTGTGGCATACTCTGGGTTTAGGATTAGAGAGTTAAAGTTGTCTCCAGGGTCCCTCAGCAGGTGGTGCCCCTTTTTATGTTTTGACGTTGTGCAACTGGGGTGCGGCAGAGACTTTTGAGGGGGGAGGCACTGTTTACAAAGTCAGATTACATCACTGTTAAACTCGGATGAGCACTTGATTCTGGTGTAGCAAATGAGACCTGAGTTTAAGGTGTTTCCTTTCCTTTCTCAGGTTATGGGGCATGGAGTGCTGGGCCTGCCAACACCCAGGGTAAGTAGTCCTGCAGGGCAGGAAATAACGGTATGGGCCCTACATCTGTCCCACACCCAAGGCCCCAGCATAGCTGAGCTGCAAGGAGTGTGGTACCTGGCATGCTAGAGGTTGGGTGGGAGTCAGCAAACCTTTTCAGTAAAGGACTAGTTAGTAAATAGAGGCTTTGTAGGCCACGTGGTCTCTAGGGCAAAAGCTGCCATAGGCAGTACGTGAATGAGTGGATGGGGCTCTGTGCCAGTAACACTTGTGGACCAAAAATAAGTCGCCATTGATTCTGTCTCAGGGGTTGGGAGATTTTCCAGAAGTGAGTCACCAGGCCTTTCTTCTGAGGCAACTCTAGGTGGACTCAAACTTCTGTGCTTTCAGTTGCAGCAGAACAAGTTAACTTTCTGCACCAATCAGGGACTCCTGTGTTCATGTTGTGAAATATGTCCCTTTTGGCAGTTTTTGTTATTCTGAGTGAACAGCCATGGCATAATTGCAGATTTAGTTTTATCATCAGTGCTTGTTGGATCCGACTCGACGGCACTTGGCTGGGTGGCTTATTTAGTACAGTTTTAGATAGGATAATTGATCATAGATAGAAACTTGTACTATCACCTTTGGCAGGTTTCCCTGTTAACATCTTACGTTGATGTAATACCTTTCTTAGTAAAGATGAGCCAATACTTAAACACATTATTGTTAGCCACTTCTGGTCATACACCTTGAGGATCACTATTAGTGTTGTACAGTGTTGGGTTTTTTAGTGTGTTTTTTTTTGTATTGTGAATGTATGTGGTTTATACCTCAACATAAAACTAAAATTTTCAGAAGACCAATAAGTAACATGATAAACAGAAAAGATTACTGCTGTCAAGAATTTCACTTTACCTGGATCCACAACTAGTGTCAGTGGAAGCAGTCATCAAGAAATCAAGGGGCATACTGCCATGGGCAGATATGCAAAAAACCTCTTTAAAGTGTTAAAAAGCACAAAATAGCATTTTGAGGTGTAAGATATACTAGAGCCAAGTTGTGCAGTTTTCATTTGCCTCATAGGCATTTGAAAGCTGGACAATGAAGACTGAAAAAGAACTTATGCTTTTGAATTGTAATGTTAGCAGAGAATATTGGATATTCCATAGACTGCCAGAAGACAAATCCAGCTTGGAAGAAGTACAGCCAGAATGTTCCATAAAAGGGACAGTGGTGAAACTTTGTCTCATATACTTAGACGTGATGTCAGAAAGGATCAGTCTGTGGAGGACATTGTGCTTGATAAAGTAAAGGGTCGGTGAGGGTGAGCAAGACCCCAATGAGACAGGCTGCCACAGAGGGAATGGGCTTGGGCTCAGACCTAGCAGCAGGTGTGAGGATGGCGCAGGGCCAGGCCGCGTTTTGTTCTGCTGTACTTAGGGCTGCTCTGAATCAGATCCGATTCAAGGCACCTAACAACAGTATGAATAGGTGTAACAAATGTTTGCTGCATCGGCCTTCACCACAAGTGTAGTTCTGTGGCATCAGTTACATTCATCACATTATTCAGCCATTGCCATTACATGTTTCTAAGTTTCCCCATCATGTTTAAATGATGCTTGGTGTGTCCTAAGCAGCAAATTCCCTCTCTTCACCTCTCTCCGGTCCTTGGTAACCACTAATCAGTTCTGAGTTTTCATAAACGCATAAATGGATACTTAAAAGGCATATCTCCTGCTAAAATTCATGTTGTCACAAAATATTTTCCTTTTGGTGGTTTCCCCCCAACCGTTTAAAAATACAAAAACCGTTCTTGGTTCCCTGCCCAGATATATCTGTCACAAGCCATGGCACAACCAGGATGTGCTCTGGCATTTGTCACCTGCTCCAGGGAATGTTCCTCTTGTTTCATAGTCAGAGCACTTGCTCCAAGGGCCATGGTGGGTCCCTCCTCTGTTTTCCCATGTCCCAGGAAAGGGTATCATGTGCTGCTCATGGCCATGACCTTCATTTGCCTTGCTGCATTGGGGTCTACTTGACTGTCAGTACAGTCAAGTGACACTATTGTTGCTGAGCTAAAGCAAGTTTGTTCCACCTGTCACTGTAGCCAAAAATTCAGAGACGGTGTGGGGTTCAAGGAATGTTTTATGTGCAGATATGCTGGCAGTAAGAGGGAAAGTGAGCCAAAAACTGTCCCCTTTGAGTTACAGTTTCACTGGTTTTTGTAGCCCAAGTTCAAAGGGATTGGTGTTTGTCATGGAATAATAGGAGTTACAAGATTACCTTACACTGTAAGGTTTCATTGCATGTTATCAAACAGTGTGAATTACCCAAAATCTCATTGCCTCTCTGAGGTGGTAATCACTTGTGTCTTCTCAGAGATGGAGGAATGCAGAGCTGCTAATGTGGTCTGAGGGTGATAACTGAGGCAGAGGATGGAATGTAAATGACCTGTGTTAGGTTCTTGAGTTTACCACCAGTAGCATTAACAGAGCTCAGGCAGCTGACTGCAGGGGCGTCAGGCCCAGTAGCTCTTTGCTGACCACTCTGTGCCTGGTGAAGTTTTTGAAAAGTGCAGGGTCATTCTGTTTGCTGTCTTGGGAGAAACAGGGTTTGCTTTGGAGAGAAGACTTACCCATTATTTGCCAGGTGGCCCTTGGGATCTAAATGAGGTAATGGGCCCCAGGCTTTTCTGGCCACCATAAGAATCCCTGATAGGCAGCCACCTGTTTGTACTCAGAGATACTTGCTGTCTGCAGATCGTGGAGCACCTTTAACAGCCCATTGATGTACAGGTCTGAAAGTCAGTGCCTGCATTCTGGGGGCAAGGCTTATGTGTGTTTCTGCTTCCTCCAAGGTGCATATGGAACTGGTGTGGCCAGCTGGCAAGGTAGGCCTTGGTTAGGGGATGGGGCAGGCTGGTGGTGGGTCCTCTAAACAGCTCCCAAGGGGTTGGCCCTTCTAGGTGTGCAGGGTAGGCGATTGGTTAGACACTTCTGAATGCTGGGGCAGATGGGACTTTGGTCAGGTCCTGTGGAGTAGGCCCTTCTGCCCTTCTGGGGTTTGGGGACAGATGGGCTGTTGGGCCCTCTGCTCAGCCCTCCAAAGGGACAGGTATGCAGACACCCCCATCCTTGGTAGGTTCACAGCTCTCCTGAAGGCTGGCAGATTAGGCCTTAAGGGAGGTTTGCTGTGGTTCTTGAGACTCTCTGTACCCGAGGACATGGGTGGAGGGTAGGATGGGGATAGACCTTGAGGAAAGTGGAAGTCATTGGTGTGGCAGCACTGCGGCGGGTCTTTACCCTGGGCCACCTCTAGCTTTGGGTGGTGGCAGAGTCCTCAGGGCCTGGCAGAGGGAGACATAACCAGTATTGGCTGTAGGCCGTCACCCAGAGCGGGGGTACCCTTACCTCCTGGTGTGGCCTCCAGAGCCTTGTTCCCTTTCTGGGTGTGGCCTGTGCTGCTTCATTTTCTGTGGCTGCTGTCACCTGACAGGATTCCTTGTTCCCTGCCAGGTTATGAGAACTACAATTACTACGGGTCCCAGAACTCTACTGTGAGCGCTGGAGCAACATACAACTTTGGGCCGACCTCATGGGAGGCTGCCAAGACCAGCGATGGTGGCCTGGCAGCTGGTGGCCCTGCCATTCACATGGCGTCCTATGGCCCAGACCCTGACAACTCAGACTCCCTCATTGCCAAGATCAACCAGCGCCTAGACATGCTGTCCAAGGAAGGAAGCAGGGGGAGCGGTGGCGGTGGGGAGAGCATGCAGGACCGTGAAAGGTGATTATGACACCTACCCTGCCCGAGGCCCCAGAGTGGGGTCTGTTCCTCCAGGTGCCTCTTCCTCCCATCTCTCTTCTACTTTTAGAAATGAGTGGGCTCATTGGTTGGGACTGGCTGCTGGCTGATGCCCCGGCTCATGGTGTCTACATCCAGGGTCCTGACAGGCCCATGCCCCTCACTTAGTGACCTTGAAGGGTAGTTGTGCTTGGCTTTGTCTTCCGAGCATGCCAGTAGAAATGGTGGTTGGTTTGCTGTTTTGAAGACGAGGAGTCTCCTTTGCATGGAGCTTTGCAGGGCTCACAGGGTGGGTGTTGTGGGGTGGGTGGAAGCCCTAGGGTGAGTGTCCTGGGGCCAGTGCAGCCCCTGAGCTGCCTTTCTACTCCACAGCTCCTTCCGCTTCCAGCCTTTTGAGTCCTACAACTCCAGAGCCTGCCTGCCTGACCACAACCCCTACCACTCTGGCTACAGCTTTGACTATGACCTGGGCACAGACCGCAACGGCAGCCTCGGCAGCCAGTATGGCGACCCCCGGGACCTGGGCCGTGAGCAGGGTGCCCTCGACAGCTTTGTGCGGGGCCGGGACCAGGGCCGCTTCCAGGACCGCGGCAACCCTGGCACCTTCATGCGCAGTGACCCTTTCTTGCCACCACCCCCGGCCCCCTCGGAGCCCCTGTCAGCTCCCTGGGGCGAGCTGAACTATGGGGCCGGGCGGGGCCTGGGTGGCCCGGCCCCCAGCAGACCACTGCCACCACAGCCACCACCCCTCTTCTCCCAGCCCCTGGCCCCTGACTTTAGCACGATGAGCATGCAGGGGGCAGGAAGTTTCCACAGCACTGTGCCCTACAGCTCTGGCCACACACAGGCCCGGATCAGGGACAGGGTAAGTGGCCCTTTATGTGCCCCAGCACCGCTCTGTTGTGAGAAAGGTGCAACTGATGAAGTGCTTGACTGGTACACAAAAGGTGGACAGTTCGACCCACCCAGAGGTGCCTCAGAACCTGGCAGTTGTTTTTAGAAAGCATATAGCCCTAAAAACCCTAATGAGCAGTTTTATTCTGCAACACGTGAGGTTTCTCAGAGTAGGAATTGAGAGATTTGTTGTTGTTCGAGGTAGCATTGACATAACACTCAGTTTCTATGTCTTAGCATACCATTCCATGATTTTTGCAGTATCATGCAAGCATCAGCACCGTCTAATTGCAGTTGTTTCCATCATAGTGGAAGGAAACCACATGCCCGTTAGTAGTTGTTTACCACCCCTCCTTCCGCAAGCCCTAGGCAGCCACTTTCAATCTCAGTGGATTTGCCCATTTGGGACACTTTATGTAAGTGGAATCATAACCTGTTTGGCTTTTTGTGCAAGATGTTTTTGAATTTCTCATACATTGCCTTTGCGTGATGGAGAGACTTCCCATCTCTCTTCTGTGGTCCAACAGCCTCTCCATTCTCCATTCCCTCAGCATATGTGGGTTTGTGTTTCAGCCCCGATGGCGAGGGTTTGAACGCTGTGGCCCTGATGGCCCAGGCAGGAAGCGGCGGCTACTGCAGACTTATGAAGAGCTGGACACCAAGCAACCCCGGGTGGATAGTGAAGGAGACTTTTCTGACAATGGTACGCCCAGCAGCTGTGAGGGTGTGATGGCGTCAGTATCCCCCTGCCTGTGGGTGGTAGGTTTCTGTATAGCACCAGATCAGGCGGCTGCAAGGAATGGGCCACTGGCTGGGTTGACTTTTTCCTGTGTTTGTGTCCGGCAGATGATGGAGCTGGTGACTTCCGATCAGGAGATGAAGAATTCAGGGGTGTAAGTCATCCTCTGTCTGCCCTGTATCCAGTTCAGGGTTTCCTTCCTACTTCAGCATCCTGGTGTTAGCCCACCTGGCACCCAGGCCTCTGAGAACAGTGAGAGCAGGGTGGGAGGTCAGGACTGACTGGCCACAGGTCTGTGCAAGATGGCACACGTGCAGTGCCCATAGCAGCCCTCAGCCAGGACTATACCTGAGCCCCCGTGAGCCCTTTCAGATTTTGTCCCAGGTGTCTCTGAGGGCAGGCAGCCATGGGGGAGGTAAGGGCAGGCAGCAGTGAGTTTTCTGCTTTTCTGGAAGTCTCCTGCTCCTGCCTGCTGGTGTGGACCTCATGTGTAGAACCTGTGAGACCTGCCCAATTACTGACTTAGTGAAGCACTTAGTGCCTGGCGGATTCCGTGCTGCCAGGCATGCAGTCCAGGAATCCATGGTGGCGTCATGGTTAAACCCTGTGTCTGCTAACCAAAAGGTCAGCAGTTAAGATTCACCAGGTGCTCCTTGGAAATTCTGTGGCACAGTCCTGCTTGGTCCTATCAGCTGACTAAAAGTCAGAATTGACTTGACAGCACTGGGTCTAGGCTTTGAGTCCAGGGAGCCGCTTCTGTATAGACTTGATTTCTCAAGACGTTCTGTGAATACAGATAAGTGTTACAGAAAGTTGGTGCAGCCCTACTTCTATAAAGAAGTTTGGAGCTAATATCCTACAAGCCGGGGTTTCTGTTTTATTGCAGTTTGCACTGATGTCTCCAGCTCTAATCTGTGCCACAGCAACCATTTCCACCCTCTTCCTTTGCTTGTCTGTCTCCTCCTGCTTCCAACAGTGAGAAAACTAAGCAGGGTTTGTCAGTAGGTACTTTATGGTTGGGCAGAATTGGGCAGGTTTATGATGGCAGAGCAGTGCTTTAGACTCAGACATCTGATGGAAGGTCAGTTGTCACCAACAGTCCCTGGTGACAGCCAGTGCAGGACACGCAGTCCTTGAGGCCCTTAGGGCTCATCCTGGGTCTGCATGGAGTAGTCTGACACCAGGTCTGGTGAGGAGCGGGGCTGGCTGTGGGGAGTTCTGGAAGATGCCCTCTCACTGCCTGGTTTTATGTGCCCTCTTCCAGGAGGATGAGTTCGGCGAGCCCGGGAGGCTAAGAGGTAGGCATCATCCTCTGGGCCCTTTTTGACTCCTTGTCTGCCCGACTGCCCTACACCTGCCACCCAGTGGCTCCTACTTGACCTGGCCTGGATGGGTCCCTGAGTGTGTACCCTGAGGCTCTGTTCCAGTCCAGGAGTGTCTCCATCTGCCTCCCTCACGTGGTGACCTGGTATAGAGGGGTCCTGCCTCTGTTGCCTGCAGCCACTCTTTGTGCCAGGAAAGTTCTCAAAAATATGAGCATGAGAAGGCTTGCTCCTCCTGCCTATCCCCTCTTTTCTTTTCGGCTAGTACAGGCTGCATGCCATGTTCTTCTGGGCTCCGGTGTCTGCACACTGCCCTGGCTGCTGGCCCAAGGCCATACTCCTGGTCTCTGTAAATGGTAGCACCTTGGCTGGGAGAGCCAGCTGAGCATCAGCACCTGCATTGTAAACCTCTGTGTACACCCAAAGGCGTGAACCAGCATGGGGCCCTCTGCCCAGGGACTGGGGAGGGCACCTGGCAGGAATAAAAAAATTCCGGGGGCTGTGGCATCCACTGTGCCCAGGCTCAAGTGTGTAGATGCGGTCATGACTGTGGAAGACCTGAGTCCAAAGGGAGCCTCCAGGCCAGACCCAGGTTATATCCTCAGGGTGCATGGAGGGAATAGCCTGAGACCTGCTAGGTCAAACTCACCCAGCAGGCCAGTTGTTTCTCTTCCTGTTTCCACACACCCCCTTCCCAAGAGTAATCTTCAGTTCCCTTTGGGCTCTTCTCTCCTGAGTCTTCCTGCTCAAGATTCTCCTTCTCTTGTTTCCAGGCTTAGCTGGCCCCCGAGGCCCCCCTGCCCCGCTCACTGCCACGGCCAGGCCCGTGGCGAGGGGCCACGCAGGGCACGTAACAGTGTACATGGTGGCGAGTGCTAAAGCAAAGGTGACGTGTCTGTTGCGCACAGGTCCTACTGCCTACGGGACGACCTTGCTCTTGACCTTGCTCTTAAGCAGCAGTCCTAGTTTCAGGCAGCGGCCTCTTGCCAAAAGCCCCCACGCCCTGTGAGAGGCTCCCGAGAGTGCACGCCGGTCGCCATCGTCGTGGGACAGGCTTGCGGCGGGTACAGGGGTAGGGGCCACAGTTCAGATGCTTCTTGGTCCTTTCCACAGTGTCCAGCCCTGGCCAGGCCCCCTGGACGCCCTGGGCATGGACGGGAGGACCTACCGGTCTTTTCCCACTCTTGTTTCCAGGAATGCTTCCTGCCAGCCCTGGGCAAGGCCCGGACTGGCAGTGTCTGTGCACGGAGGGTAGAGCTGGGCCAGCACGGACTCAGACCTGCTGCAGCCCTAGTTGAAAGCAAGGCCGGCAGGATGGCCGCCAGGCCCACCTGGAGGCAGCAGCGAGCGGCTTGCCTTCCTCTCTGCCGATGCTGCCGCCTCATCAGGAGAGGGCTGCGTCGCTCCCTCCTAAATGACGGTGGGCGGAGACCCACAACGGAGCCTTAGACTGAGAGCAGGACGGCTGGGGCTGTGTCCCCTTGCCAGGCCGTGGGGGTGTGAGGTGACCCCCGGAAACTCCTGAGGGTTCTCCTTTCAGGTGGGAGCCTCTGCAGCCCCACAGCCTTGGGAACGCCGAGCTGGTGGGGCGTGTGGAGGCCGAGTGGTGGCCCCAGCCAGGCCCGGTGCTCAGCTCCTCTCTGGGCTCCACAGGCATCTGGAAGGGACTTCTCTGTTACAGGTGAGAAGGATGACGAGGATGAGGAGGTAAAAAAGCGGAGGGAGAAGCAGAGGAGGAGAGATCGGATGCGGGACCGAGCAGCTGACAGGTGAGAGAGTTTCCAGTACTTGTGGAGAGGAAGTTGTCTTGGAGGAAGAGACTGAGCAAGCTGCTCTGTGGCTCATCTTGTTGAGACACGTATGAGGTCTCCACCCCATTCTTGGGCATGACAGGAGCTATCAGAAGTCTCGGTTGAGAAGCCACTGCCCACTTGAGTCCCACCCAGAGGAGGTGGCTGGTGAGGCCGTCTCACCTGTGTGTTTACCTTCCTCCTACAGGATTCAGTTTGCCTGTTCTGTATGCAAGTTCCGCAGCTTTGAGGAAGAGGAGATCCAGAAGCACCTGCAGAGCAAATTTCACAAAGAGACACTGCGATTCATCAGCACCAAGCTGCCCGACAAGACGGTCGAGTTCCTCCAGGTGAGTTGAGCTCCAGGCACTTGGGTGGCCTCAGGTTTCTTGGGTATGGGAAGCTGGAAGGGTGGGAGGCTTGCACTTGCTCAGTCACTTTTCCTGTGGAAAAAACCCAGCTGCACAGGTGTAGGGGCAGACAGCAGGAGGCCTGCAGATAACCAGAAGCAGCAGCTGCAACACCACACAGGTCTCACTGTATCACAGCAAACCCTAGTCAGGCCAGCCTAGAAACCAGTTTTATCTTACCCCCTCCGCTGAAGCGGGTGCCCCTTCTTACGTAATTAGGTGTTCAACATGGTACCTTCCCAATCTCTCTAGGAATACATTGTCAACAGGAACAAGAAGATAGAGAAGCGACGGCAGGAAATGATGGAGAAGGAGAGCTCAAAACCAAAACCGGATCCTTTCAAAGGTGAGTGAGCAGTCCTGGGAGACTGGTGTGCTGTCCTTGCAGGCTCAGGTAGAGAGGACCCCCTACACCTGACTAGGGGATCAGTAGTAGGATGACAGGCAGAGTCTCCGGACCCACAGGTCACAGCACTGCAAACCATTTGGCGCTTGACTGAAAGGAAAAGAAAGGAAGGAGCAGATACTTGAACCTCGACACTTCTCACAGGGCTGTTCTGATCCAGTGTCCCTGGGGGTGGCGGACTGAGCCTGGCCTGGTCAGGCTTCACTGAGTCAGTAGAGAGGGCTGTTAGGAGAAGAGGTATCTGGCTGGTGAGAAAGAGGAGGAAGGCTTCGTGTGTGCTGTCCCGCCTCCCTAGCACCCTATGCCTGCCTTCAGGGATTGGCCAGGAGCACTTCTTCAAGCGGATTGAGGCTGCCCACTGCCTGGCCTGTGATATGCTCATCCCTGCTCAGCACCAGCTGCTGCAGAGACATCTCCACTCCCCAGACCACAACCACAACCGCCGAGTAAGTGCTCGTCCACGTGGGTTGGGGGCGTTCTGGAACCTCCTGGGACAGTTGGGGTGAATGTCCAGTGCCTGAGCTGTCAGACTGAGAAAATGTGTTGCTGAGAGTTGATTGGGTGCAGTGCCTGGAAAGGTACTGGTGTGAGTGCGTGCCCTGTGAAGCCCTGGTGGCCTGAGCCATCTCTGCAGACGGTGACTGAGGCCAGTGGGTCACAGAGCCAGTGGGTTCTCCAGCCCTTTGTGCCACGTTAAAAACCCACATTTGATTCTCATTGCAGTTGGCAGCTGAGCAGTTCAAGAAGACGAGTCTCCATGTGGCTAAGAGTGTTTTGAACAACCGACATATAGTGAAGATGCTGGAAAAATATCTCAAGGTTTGTTGTGCTCAGGGGACAAGTGTCTAGGAAATGCTTTATTGATGGGGTGAGCTCTAAGCAGACAGAGTTGTGCCCACTTCTGCAAGTCTTGTTAGTAATCTAGAGCCTCGAGAGGCAACAGCTAGTGCTTGCCCCAGCAATCGGGGGACATCTCTGGGTGGGACGTCCTGGGGATGTGGTACCACACAGTGCACCTGTGTGCTGCTTTTCGCCATGGAGAGCTGAGCAAACAGTGGAAAGGTGGTGCATATTAATAGTCTAGGGGATGAGATAGAGGCACCCAGGAAATGGAGCAGTCAGTAACCAAGCAGTGGGACCCAAGGTCCCAGAGAAATGCCATGGACAGAAGTGGGGTCAGACAACACCCACCCCTGTGCCTCCCCCGCCCAAGGCCCAGCTTCAGGGCCTGAGTTCATGTCTTTCAGTTACTAAATGATAGTGTAATTGATTCTGTCCATGCAGACTGACTGTGGTCATGTGTGTGTCAGAGAACTGTGTTCCATAGGGTTTTTAATGGCCGAGTCTTCAGCAGGATCACCAGGGCTTTATTTTAGGGTACCTGCCGGGTGACCTGCAGCTGCAACCTTTCAGTTCCCAGTTGAGCGTGGTCACCGTTTTTACACCACCCAGGGACTTCATGTAACCATTCACTAGAGTTTATTGTTTTTTTTTTTTTTTTTTTAATGATAAGAGGTAAAACATTGATGAGTCATAATTCTTACATTGGGGTTTGAGCTAACCAACTTAAAAACTGTGATTCATTAGTGTTCTACCTTTAAAAGAAAACTAAAAGCTTCTGGGGTCAGCTACTGACTTCTGCATGGGTGTGTTTTTGTTTGCCATTTTAACAACCAAGTTAACAGAGAGTTTAAGAACATACACAGCAGGACCTACAAGAGTCCAACTTTCTCCCCATGTCTTAATGTTCCTCTTTGAACAGCCATTCATACTCTCATTTTCTGAGCTGTTCCATCCCCACTAGCATAAACTCACTGCACCTAAGGTTTCTGTGTCATCTTTGGAGTTGATATTGTCAGTTTGATCCTATACAGATAGATCTGAAAACAGCACAAGATCCAAGGCAAACATTCCTCATAAACTGCTTATTTTAAAATGTGTTTCTTGAGAGTTTTACTACGTGTTGCAGAAAGTTTTGGTGTCAAGCCTGGCTCCTATATTCAGTAGCCTGTGCCTCCATCAAGTTGCTAGCCCCTTACCTGAGAACCAGGGACAGCCCTCATGTGGGGCTGGAATCTAATTCCACATATGGAGTATCTAAAGTTGGATTAAGAAATCCTAGGTCTTGAGAGATGAGAAGGCAGAGGGACAGTAGCTGGTTGAATGGATGTTGGAAATGCAGGGTCAACAGCTGGGGTCATATAACTAGATGTGTTTAACTTTTTGTGTTAGAAATTGACTTGAATTGTAAACTTTCACTCAAAATACAATGAATAATAAATACATCGTTGGTCTTGCACATTTTCTCAAGGTTATGTGCATGAACTGAAAAGTGCAAGATAATTCTGGGGGAGCTTATTTGAACAAGATGTCTTCTGGACCTGCAGGTTCTGGGGGTTGCAGGGTTCTTGCAACTGGTGTAACTTAGGGAATTTCCTTCATAGAAACATATCCCCCAGCAGCCTGGCCTCCTTCCTGCACCCCAGTGTCCTGGGCTCCCCTTTGTTGAACACTTCTTTTACTAAAATGGCTTTGCATTCTCCTTTCTTTGGCCAGGGTGAAGATCCTTTTGCCAATGAATCCGTTGACCCAGAAGCCGAAGGGGAGGAGAACCTAGGAGGGGAAGATAAGGAGGAGACGCCCGAGGAGGTGGCTGCAGAAGTCCTGGCCGAGGTGGTCACAGCAGCGGTGAGGGCTGTGGATGAGGGTGAAGCCCCAGCTCCAGAGAGCAGTGAGGTGCCGGCTGCACTGGAAGGCCTCGGGGACACAGCTGAAGCTAGTGGAGGCCCCCTTCCTGAACAGCTGTCAGCCGACGGGACATCCTGTGGAACTGAGGAGACAAGGAACCCTAATGCAGAGGCCGGGCATGGAGACGTGGGGGCCAGAAGTGGGGCTGCTGAGGCCACAGGTGAAGCGGCAGAAGCACCTGCAGCAGAGGCAGAAGGTGGCGGGATGGGCTTCGTTCCCAGCGGAGATACCACAGAAGGTGATGCAGAACAGACTGATGCAGAGCCCAAAGATGTTCTCACCACAGAGTGACCCTCATCCCCTGATGAAGGGACATCTGTGTCATGCATTGCACCTCCTTCTCTGACTCGTCAGCTGTACTGGAGTATATGTGACTGGAATGTGCTGTAGATTGCTTGAGTGACGAGACCCTGCCCTTTTCTCCCAGAGAGCGCACCTGTTGGGCTGACCCAGAGCCACACCACCAGTGACCCATCCTGCAGCTCCTACATTTCCACAAGGGCTTTGGCAGCTCCTTGTGGCAGTCGGGTGGGGAGATCTAGGTCCTTGGCATGGTGGAGAAAACCACCACCGATGCCTTTTTTTTTTTAAGTTGTTGGTTTTTCTTTTTTAAGCTTTTGTCGGGGAGCAGCTCCACACTGGGAATGTATCTTATAAAGGAATTTTTTCCCCCTGAGTTGTAAGGGTCTGTTTTGGCATTGATGTTTAACTTCTACTCTGTGATGCACCATATGGAGCAGGGTCTTTTTAACCTGGGATGTCGTCTGTCACATCAGTGAGCCTGGATGGAGCTCAGTGAGCCTGACAGACCATTCCCACCTGCCTCAAGGGAAGGCATAACCCATGCTGAATTAGCTTTGGTTGGGGCCCTGTTGCCTAGTGAGCAGCACCAAGCTAGTACCTTCATGATTTTCACCTTACCTGTGTGCCAGCGATGCCCTCTTCAGTTTTTCGCAGGTTTTTTCCTTTAAATTGACTTCTCCCACTTGCAAGTAGTTTAAAAAGAAAGCTTGGTGTCACTACCACACTTGGAAAACCAATGTGAGTTGTCCTAGGTAGACACGATTGGAAACTGAACATCCTGAAGTAAAAATGCTGTCTGAGCTAACCACCGTTCGTTCCTTGGGAGGTTTCCGAGTCAGGGAGAGGGAGGCTGGCAAGTGTGAGACCAGGCCCACGATGGCTGTGTGTTCACTGTGAACCAGGAGAACAGGAAGAGCCTTCCTGTGGACCTCCTACCAACCTTTTACCTGCTGTACACCTCGCATTGTGGGAAACACTGGCCACTGGGAAATCATGAGAAAAGAGGCAGTACAGTAAAATACTCAGTGAGCATCTACTGGTGGCACAGAGACTTGAGACACAAGCCCTGCCCTCAGGCAACCTGGTCAGAGATGAGCACAGGGTGAACGTTTATGAAAAAGTCAGTCTTAGGTATATCTAACAACTGAAGTAAAAGTGTTAGATAAGCAAAGACGGGTGCTTCTGAATGATTTCTTGCTCTTCCATCCTGCTGTGTGGATGGGCTTAAATCATGGGTTGACCACGCATTGGAAGCTTGTCTTCCAAAAACACTAGCTTCCTTAGGCTGAAAGGGGTGAGATGGGACTACTGGGTCTAGGGCTTTTTGTTAATGTTGTAAGTATACAGGCCTGGTGTTATACTTAAGTTGCAATGAGGTACTTTGCCACCTGTGTGAAACTGCGTGCCTCATTCCCATATTTACAGGAAATACGTGCTTCACTCTCCAGGATAGGGAATAAGCACTAGTATTGCACAGATGGGTTGCCTTTAAATTTTCCTGAGACACCAGGGATAGATAGCACACCTCCTTGTTTGAAGAGGGCAAGAGCCCTGGTGGTGCAGTGGTTAAGGGCTTGGCTGCTAACAGAAAGATTGGTAGTTTGAACCCATCATCTGCTCTGCAGGATAAAAATATGGCTGTTGGCTTTCCCAAAACAATCATGGCCTTGGAAACCCTAGGGGATGGTTCTGCTGTGTCTTGTAGGGTTACTATAAGTCAGAATTGATGGCAATGGATCTGATTTTTTTGCTTGGTTCTTGATAGGGACTGTCAAGTTGGTCCCAACTCCTGGCTGCCCTGTGTACAACAGAACAAAACACTGTCCAGTCCTGTACTATGCGCACAATCAGTTTTAAACTTAAGCCCATGGTCACAGCTGCTGTTGTCAATCCATTTCCTTGAAGATCTTGCTTTTTTCACTAACCCTCCACTTTACCAATCTGTCCTACTCTAGGGACTGATCCCTTCTGACACCATCTCTAAAGTAGGCAAGAAGAAGTCCAGCCATCCTTCTAAGAAGCACTCTGGCTATAGTTCTCCCAAGACAGATTTATTCCTTCTGGCAGTCCAGTATTTGTCACCAGCACCATGATTCAAAAGCATCAATTCTTGAGTCTATTTTATTCATTGTCCAGCTTTCCCATGCATATAAGGCAATGAGAAAACCATGCTTTGAGTCAGGTACACCTTAGTCTTGAGGTGACATCTTTGCTTTCCAACACTTTGAAGAGCTCTTTTGCAGCCAATTTGCCCAATGCAACACATCATTTGATACCTTCACTGCTGCTTCCATGGGTATAGATTGTGGATCCAAGTAAAATAAATTCCATGACGGCTTATTTTTTTCTTGGTTTATCATGATATTGCTTACTGGTCCAGTTGTATTTTTGTTCCCTTTATCTTGAAGTGTAATCCACACTGAAGGCTGTAATCTTGGGTCGTCTTGGGTGAGTGCTTTAAGTCCCCTTCACTTTCAGCAAGCAAAGTTGTGTCATCAGCATCACACAGGTTGCTAATGAGTCTTCCTCCAGTCTTGATGTCCGGTTCTTCATGAACTCTAGCTTCTTGGATCGTTTGCTGAGCATATAGATTGCACAGGTATGGTGAAAGGATACAACCTTGATGCGCACCTTCCCAACGTGATACCACACAGTATCCCCGTGTTCTCTTTGAAAGACTGCCTCTTGGTTTGTGTACAGATTCCTCAACTGGAATTCCCATCCTTTGCAGTGTTATCCATGCTTTGTTATGATCCACAAATTCAGATGTCTTTGTGTAGTCGGTAAAACATCTCAGGTATTCTCTGCTTTCAGCCAGGATCCCTCTGACATCAGCAACGATAACCCTGGTTCCACAGCCTCTTCTGAATCCAGCTTGAATTTCTGGCAGTTCCCTTTTAGTATACTGCTATGAATGCTTTTGAATGATCTTCAGAACTTTATTTGCATGTGATATTAATGATACTGTTCAATAATTTCTGCATTCAGTTGGATCACCTTTCTTGAAAATTAGGCATAAACACAGATGTCTTCCAGTCAGTTGGCCAGGCAGCTGTCTTCCAAATTTCTTGGCTTAAATGAATGAGCACTTCAGTGCCATATCTGTTTATTGAAAGATCTGTCAGTGTTCTGTCAGTTCCTGGAGTCTTGTTTTTTGCCAGTGTCTTCAGTGCAGCTTGACTTCTTTGAGTACCATTGGTTCTTGATCGTATGCTGCTTTCTGGAATGGCTGAACATTAGCCAGCCTCTTTGGTATAATGACTGTTTTAGTTAAAAAACAAACCTGTTGTTGTTGAGTCAATTCCAACTCATAGTGACCCTATAGGACAGAGAACTGGCCCCATAGAGTTTCTGACAAGCACTAGTTGGATTTCAACTACCAATCTTTTGGTTAGCAGCCATGGCACTTTACCACTATGCCAATGAGGTTTCCTCTCACAGTTTAGGAGGCTAGAAATCTACATTCATGGAGCCAGCTCTAGGGAAAGGCTGGCTGTATGGGGCCTGGGGGAGGTCCTTGTTCCTTGGTGATCTTTGGCTTGGCCTGTCTCTGCACAGCTCTGTTCTCCGTTGCTGTTTTAATGTCATGTATTATCTCAAAAGAGACTGATGAAGAGATACCTTACACTAGCACTCAACACAACAAAAGGAAACATTACCAAATGGGATTATAACCACCAGTAACGGGTTAGGATTTAGAACATATTTTGAGGGAGCACAGTTTTGTACATTATGATAGGGTTTTCAATGGCTGTTTTATCTGTTGCCTTCTGGCAAGCTTTTGGGTGGACTTGAACCTCCAGCCAATCAAATGTGTTAACCTTTTGCACCTTTCAAGAACTCTCAAAATCTAGGTACTATCAAAATAATGATCAGAGCATACTTTATATAGATGAGAAATGAGGTGTGGGGGCCAGTATGGGAGAGTAGGGATTAATCCATCCCTGAGGTCCTGATGGTAGCATCTGGACTGCTCTGGAAGCCAAGAACGAGGAGCAGGATAGGTGACAGGCCCATTTATAATTACTAGGTGTGCTGTAGCCCTGGGGTGTCACTTAAAGTGAGTTTGAAGCACGAAGACAACATCTGCCTGTAATGAAGTTATCAGGATTAAGTGAGAGTTTAGACTTCATGCATTTGACATAATTGGAAGAGTGGTTCACTGAGCTCAGCATCTCCAAGTACAGTTAGGTCTTTGGTAGAAGGCCCCAGGTGGTGCAGAGGATGAATCTCAGTTGCTAATCAAAGAGGCTGGAGATTTGAGTCTATCCAGGGGGCATCTTGGAAGAAAGGCCTGGCAATCAGCTTGCAAAACATCAGCCATTGAAAACCCTACAAACGACGATTCTCTGACACACAAGGGGTCGACCTGACAGCAACCAGTCTACCCTCCTTGGTGATCTGTCTCCTGACTGTGAATTTTATTGGGATTATGTGGAAGGCTGCTATTCATAAGGTTTTCTTTCACTAGCTAATTTTTTTTCAGAAGTAGACCACCAGGTCCTTTTTCCTAATCTGTCTTAGTTTCAAAGCTCAGCTGAAACCTGTCCACCATGGGTGACCCTGCTGGTACTTGAGTACTGGTGGCATAGCTTCTAGCATCACAGCAACATGCAAGCCATCACAGTATGACAAACAGACAGTCATGGGGAAATAAGGAAGACCAAGGAAGAATCGAAGCCTTTATACTGTCAGAAAGATGAACAAATCTGTTTCTGAAAAGAGTACAGCCAGAATGCTCCTTAGAAGCAAGGATGGCAAGACTTTGTCTGAAGTACTTCGGACACATATCAGGAGAGACCATTCCCTGAAGGACATCATGCTTGGTAAGACAGAGGAAAACTCTCAGTGAGGTGACACAGTGGCTGGCTGCAACAATGGCCTCAAGCACAGTGATTGTGAGGACGGTGTAGGACAGAGCAGTGTCACTATGAGTTGGTTCCCAACTTGATGGCACCTAACAACATACGGAAAACTCTTTGCCTGGGTTCCTACAGACACTGAAAATCCAGTAACCCATTTTGACTGGACTGCTAAATGGGAAACTACTGGTAAAGCAAGCATCCAAGTTCTCATCATCAGTGGTACTAAAATCCTTGCCAACTGGATTTGTAGTGAGAGATCCTAAGGGAGCAATTTCTCTGCCTGATAAAAGTCCTTACTAGCAGGGCTTAGGTCATCTTTGGCATTTATTTTTTAATGCGACATTTTATGCTAAAGAAACCTGAATCATACTACCTACTCTTCACCTTTTTGGGGGGGGGCGGGAATTTCTTTAAATAAAGGAAAGGAAGTACATCACACCTCCTTTTGGAGTCAACTTTAGGAGGCACAGATCAAAATCTGGGCATGTTAGTGCCTGCAGGGCCCAGGCCTTGCAGCAGAACAAGTTGTGCAGGAACCAACTCAGGGCAGATCCTGTACCTGCCCTATGGGAAACGCCTGGGGCTCTGGGCTTCTCCGATGCTCATAAAGCTCAAGAGTACTTCTCTTCAACAGAGAAGACACACAGTTGATGTGAGAAATAAATTCCAAAGTGATCCATCTTCAGAATAAGGAAACAAAGAACAAAGGCTAGGGTTAAAAAAAAATCACTCAGCTGACCCGTGGCACCAACTGTTAGCTGACACGCCCAGAAGGTCCCAAGATAAACAGTTGTATTTAAATTTCCCTCCATGTCCTTCTCTGTCATCAGACCTGATTGATACTGTCTGTTGGTAACATCATTAGTTATTACCAATGATGTTTGCATTTTGGTGTGACACTTCATTTGCAGAAGTGTAGCTAGTCAGGGGAGGAGCCAATCAGATGAGCTCAAATGGAAGGGAGGGCAAAGATTACCTTATGAGAAATTTAGGCACAAGCAGGAAGACTGTTCAACCCATAGTACTCAACCAGTGAGGAACTGGGAGAGGGACTCCCGTGTTAGGGAATGAAAAAGCTTGTGAAAAACTGCTCAGCACCCTCAGCCCACTTCTTTTTCTTGTAGGCTTGGGCACCTGGTTTTGCAAAATCCATCAATAAACCCTTGCTCATGCTACCTGGTTTTGGATTGGATTTCTTGAGTGTTCATGGAGTGAAAAAACACTGGTGATAACCTATCAGTGATCTCATAAGGGATAAAGCAGCCCACCTCAGCCACTGGGGTAAGGTCCTAGTTGGGGGCTTATACCGACCCACTAGTTGCCAAGAGGAATCAAGATGGTATCAAGTGTCATCAGCATTTCTCGCAGCTGAGAAATACTTTAGAAATCTCCCTCATTTGCTTCCAGAAAATGTTCTCTTTAAAGCACTAAGTACTGACTGTGTTCCTTAGCAAGAGCCCCTACAGTCTGGTGCCTGATTTCTGGGTAACAGAGTGTGTAAATGTGAGATGTCTACTGCAATGGTCTCCACAAGGAAAAACAGCCTCCAGAGAGAAAGAACTCCCTGATTCTTCCCACCGGAGGACAATGAGACTGACAATATTGATTGTATCAAATGAAACAAGTTCACAGCAGTTCTTCCCAGTGTTTGCAATGTACTTTGTCAATTTAAAAATGGAAAAAGCAGAAGAAGAGAAGGGAACATTCTGAAAGTAGAATTTGCTTTTATTCATCAACCCCACAAAGGCTGAGATATGTCCTCACTAGGGAAACCAGATGCTTTGTCTCAGGATGTATGCATTGCTGTTAGGTGCTGTTGAGTTGGTTCCAACTCATAGTGGCTCTATATACAACACAATATAACACTGTCCAGTCCTGTGCTATCCTCACAACCGTTGCTAAATTTAAGACCCCTGCTGCAGTCACTGTGTCAATCCATTTGTTAAGAGTCTTCCTCTTTTTTGCCAACCCCCTCCTTTACCAAGCATGATGTCCTTCTCCAGGGACTGGTTACTCCTGATAACACGTCCAAAGTATGTAAGACAGAGTCTCACCATCTTTGCTTCTAAGGATCACTCTGGTTGCACTTTTTCCAAGTCAGGTTGTTCTTCTGGTATATTCAATATTCTTTGCCAACACTGCAATTCAAAGGGATCAGTTCTTCTTCAGTCTTCCTTATTTGGTTGTCCAGCTTTCGCATGCATACAAGGACTGCCAATTAAGTTTGCGAACTCATCCTAGAAAAAGTGCTACATAACTAATTGCTGAGTATCACTATGGTCACCTTCGAAGTGCTCCCCTCGGGAAGCTGTGCACTAATGACAGTGCCTGGTCCACTCTTCAAAGCAATTTTGGAAGTCTTTCTGGGATGGCCATCAGAGCTGTCATCATAGTACACTTGATACCCTGAATGTCATCAAAATGTCTTCCTTTTAATATTTCCTTTACCTGTGGGTAAAGAAAAAGTCCCTAGGGGGCAAGATCAGGTGAGTACATGGGACCTTCCAGTACAGTTATTTGCTTATTAGCCAAAAACTCCCTCACAGACAACTAGACAGTTATATTTGTAAACTTGCCACCATGCCACCATGTGCAATGGCCATTCCAGAAAGAGTTCCAAAATTGTTTTGAAGGGTGGGCTAGGTGCTGGCATCAGTATAGCTTCCCAACAGGAGTACTTTGAAAGTGACCATAGCAATATTCAGCAATAAGGTATGTAGCACTAGAACAATTAAGTTCGTAGACTTAATTGTCAGACTCATATGAGGCGGTCAGCAGCACCATAGCCTTCAAGGTGACATATTTCCTTTTCAATACATCTAAAGAGATCTTTTGCACCAGATTTGCCCAATGCAATATATTGTTTGATTTCTTGATTACTGCTTGGAAGTTGATTGCAGATCCAACTAAAGTTAAATTCTTGACAACTTCAAAATGTCCTGTTTACCATGATGTTTCTTATTGATGCCTGTGGTGGTCAGGATTATGTCAACTTGTCTACTACATATTTAGCTGTTGTATTAAGTGGCAGGGCGGGGTTTCTGGTGGCTCCCTGCCCCTCGGCTCTCATCTTGTGACCTTTTACTACGGCTGCTGGTCGCTCATGTGGCCAGGAGCTCCTGCTCTCTTGTTCCAGCGTCTGGTTCCGGGACTTAACTTGCAGATGTTGGACTCATTAGTCCTTACAGTCGGCACTTGAGAGTCCTGCTCCCTGACCTGCCGATCCTGGGTTCGCCAGCCTCTGCCTGCTCCTGCTCCCTGACCTGCTGATCCTGGTTTTGCCAGCCTCTGTCGCTTCGTCTCACCACCAGCGTGGGATCCACTGACCTACACAACCGGTGATCTAGAACTCTGGTCTCTGACTTGCTGACTTTGGGTTCCTCAGCTTCTGTGGCCACGTGAGGCTTGTGCCAGAGCTTGGGACATTCAGCTTCTGTGATCACGTGAGCTGTTTCATATATTTGTATCTATCTATCTATATATTATAAATCTTTCCTTGTACCTACATGTGTTACTGGTTTTGCTTCCCTAGAAAACCCAGCCTAAGACAATGCCACTGTGAAAATTTTTGTTCATGTTGAGGTATAATCCATACTGAAAGCTGTGGTCTTTGATTTCCATCAGTAAGTGCTTCAAGTCTTCTTCACTTTCAACAAGCAAGGTTGTGTCATCTGTAAACTGCAGGTTATTAATGAGTCTTCCTCTAATTCTGATGCTGCACTGTTCATACAGACAAGTGTTTTAGTTATCTGGTACTGCTCTAACAGAAAACAACACAAGTTGCAGGCTTTATGAAGAGAAACTTTGTCACAGTCTGGTAAGCCACAAATCCATTTACATATTACAAGTCCACTCAGTCTAAGAAATCATCACAGTCCAATATGCCAAGAGGCCAAATTCAATGACAGCACCTCAGCACAGGAACCTCAGGTCCAGAGGGCATGCTGTACTCTCTTGGTCCTGGTGGTATGAGGTTCCCAACTCTCTGTGCTCACTTCTCTCCCTTATATCCCATAGCTGGTAGCTTGAGTCCTGCCTTACCAGCACAACTGTGCCCATTTTCCATCATCAATATCACAGAGGCAGGATTAACAATCCATGGGAAGAACTGCATCATACTGGGACTCACAGCCAAGGCAAATCAATACATACATTTTCAGGGGAACACAATGCAATCCGTGACAACAAGTTTCTCTAATTATTTGCTCAACATACAGACTGAGTAAATATGGTGAAAAAATACCATCCTGATGCACACCTACAGTGAAATGTGCAAAGACCTAAGTTAGAAAACCAAAAGGGAAGAACACACTCAGCATTTCTAAACCTAAAAGAACTGAAGAAAAACATCAAGCTTTGAGTTGCAATATTGAAGCTTTCTGTGGGAGTATCAAAAGAGGAAAGGAATACACAGAGGCACTGTACCAAAAAAAACTTGGTCAACATTTGTCTCTCAAGTGAATGCTAACCAAAGGGTGACCCCAGCAGAGGAGGACTTTAACAATCAAGTGGATAAGAGAACACATTCTATGGAAACCTGTCATTCTCTTCCCCCAGCCACTCTTGTCATTGCTCAATGGACTCATAAGTCGCTGTGGTAGAAGGGATGGAGGTTATGCATGGGCTTAGTAACATGGACTTCCACTAACATAGGCCACCTTGAAAACAGCTACTGCTGAGTACCCAATCTGCCATCAACAGAAACCAACAGTCAGTACCCGATATGGCATCTTCCTTGACGTGATCAGCCAGCAATCTGGCGGCAGGTTGATTACACTGGACCATTTTTGTCATGGTAATGGTAGTATTTTTTTCTTACTGGAATAGACATTCTGGACGCGGATTTGCTTTCTTTATGTGCAATGGTTATGCCAAAACTACCATCGTTAGACTTACGGAATGCTTTATACACCATCATGGTATCCCACGTAGCATTGCCTTGGATCAAGCAATTCACCTCATAGCAAATAAGAGCAAAAATGTGGCCATGCTCATAGAAGTCACTGATCTTACCATATTGCCCATCATCCTGATACAGCAGGCTTGATAGAGCAATGGAATGGCCTTCTGAAGACATAATTACAGTACCACCCAGCTGGCAACACTTTGCAGAGTTAGGGCAATGTTCTCTGGGAGGCTAAAGCTGTATATACTATAAGCCACTATCCAATGTAGAGGGCTGTTTCTCTGATAACCAGGTTTCATGGGCCAGGAATGAAAGGGTGAAAGTGGGAATGAGCCCATTTACTATTAACCCTAGGCACCCACTTGCAAAACTTTTGCTTGCTGTCCCTGCAACCCTATGCTCTACAGGTCTAGAAGTCTTTCTTAGTTCCAAAAGGAGGAATATTCCCGTCTGGAGAAACATTCCTGATTCCACTGAACTGGAAGTTAAGAATGCCACTTGGCCACTTTGGGCTACTTATGCCTCTGGATCAAAGGGCAAAGAAGGGAGTTACTTTATTGCTGATTGATTGCTGATTACCAAGAGGAAATAAGATTGATATTACATAATGGAGGTAAATAAAAGTGTGTCTAGTATACTGGAGAACTGTTAAGGCACCTTCAGTACCACCACGTCCTGTGATTAAGGCCAGTGGAAAGCTACAACAACCCAATTCTGACATGATTACTAATGGCCCAGACTCGTCAGGAGTGAAACGAGGCAAAGAACCATGATGAGCTGTGGTGCTTGCTGAGGGCAAAGGGAACATGGAATGGGTGGTGGAAGAAGGTAGTTCTAATACCAGTTACAACCATGTGACCAGTTGCAGAAATGATGACTGTAATTGTTTTGAGTATTTTACTTTGTATGTGTGCATCAGATATTTTCCTTTTCTTCCCTTATAAAATATAAAATGTAAACAGGGCTAGTGCATTTATGTGTGTTCATAGTGTCAGATTAGGTGCCAGTGTGATTTTATAATTGTCTGTATTCAGAGATTATGTATAGTTTAAGGAGACGTATACAGGTGCCAAGTTGACAAGGTGTGGACTATGATAGTTAAGGCTGTATGACCACTTGGCTGGGCTACGATTCTCAGTGGTTTGGCAGTTATGATGTAGTTTGGCAGTCCTATAATGATCACTTTCATGATGGGATCTGCTGTGAGTAGCCAATCAGCTGAAAGGGAGTTTCCTTGGAGGTGTGGCCCGCATGCAATATATGTGGATATTCTGGCAAGGCTCAAGGACTTTTGCTCACATTGAATTAAATCCTGCAGCTGGTTCCTCTGATTCTTGGGACTTGAGCTAACAGTTTACCTGCCACCTTTCTTGTAAATCTTTGTATTCACCAGTGTTCACAGCCTGTGAGCCAGAGCTATGTGGTCTGACTTGCTGATCTCAGATTCACTAGCCCCTGTGGCTACATGAATCATGAGAAGCCTCCTGCCTGATCCACATGAGCCTCTAAAACTGCACGAGCTATTTCCTTGATATAAATCTCTCTCTCTATATATGCTTTACTGGGTGTTTTAGTCATATAGTACTGCTCTAACAGAAATATCATGAGTAGACGGCTTTAACAAAGAGAAGTTTATTCTTACATAGTCCAGCAGGCTACAAGTCAAAATTCAAGGTGTCTGTTCCAGTGGAAAGCTTTCTCTTTTTGTCTCCTTGGAGGAAAGTCCTTGTGTTGCCAACAGTCTTTGTTCAGGGAGCATCTTGGTGCAGGAACCACAGGTCTGAAGGACAGAAGCTCTACTCCTGGTACTTTCTTGATGGTGTGAGGTTCCCCCTCTCTGCCTGTCTTTCCTTTTATCTCTCGTAGGACGAAAGGATAAGGTGGTGCAAGCCACACTCCAGGGAAACCTTAATCCTCTTCTAACATAATCATCCTATCTATTAGCTACAGGGAGAGATTAGGATTTATAGCTCAGGAAAATCACAAAATATCAGGAATGATGACCCAGCCAAATGGTTACACACATTTTTTGGGGGGACACAGTTCAGCCCATGACACTGGGTTTGCTTTTCCGGTGAACACAACCTAGGACACTGCTTATGGGGTACACTAGTTAGGAATTGAACCTAGGTCTCCCACATGGAATATGAGTGTTCTACCTCTAAACTTCAGTACTTCCTCCAAAAGGTAGTAGCTTAATACAACACATTGTTATAGACTGATTTGTGTAGAAATTTGGCTGGGCCATGATTCCTGGTATTGTGTGATGTTCCTCCATGTTGTAAATCCTGCCTCTAGGACGTTAAGGAGGGTGGGTGGGCAGTACTTGCGATGGTGGGCAGGCCTCCCTGTGTAAGACCGTTTTGTGCCTTGAGGCATTCTCTTCAGATAGAAAGGAAAGAAGACAGGAGAGAGACCGGGGGATCTCATGCCACCAAGAAGCTGTGCTGGAAGCCGAGCATATCCTCGGGAAAGGACTGGGTTCCCTGTACCTCAGAAGCTTCCAGTCCAAAGAAAGATTGATAACAAGGACCTTCGCTTTTCCCTGGAGCTGACACCCTGAATTTGGACTTTTATCTTACTGGACTATGATAAAATAAAATCTCTCTTTTTAAAAGCCATTCACTTGTGGTATTTCTGTTAAAGCAGCACTAGATGACAAGCATTTATTATCTCTAAGTTTATGTGGTTCTGTGTCTGGGTATGCCTTAGTCTGGTCTGGTGCTCAGCTAGGAAGGCTGCAGTCTCATCCAAAGGCTCAAACAGGGAACGATCTGCTCCCAAGCTGTCTCATGTGGTTGCTGGCAGAGCTATGTTCCTTACAGCTGTTGTAGGGAGGGCTTCAGCACTTTGCTGGCTGTTGGCTGGAAGCCACCCTCACTTCCTTGCCATGTGGACCCTCCTACATGGTAGCTTACTTCATCAAAGTATGCAAGCTGAGAAGGCAATCATGATGGAAGCCACTGTCTTTTATAACCTAATCAGCAAAACGAGTTCCTACCACTTTTGTTATATTCTGTTCATCAGAAGCAAGTTGCTAGGTCTAGCCCATAGGTGCTGCATGTAATTATTCATAATAAATGATAGAGACATTTTGTTGGTGTCCATCCACTTGGTTGTCATGGTTACCTGATGTCTACAACAGGCCTGTACCATCCTTACAACTACTGGAATGCTTGAATATATTTATCTTCCAATTTTGAGGGGTTCATCTTCCAGCCTGTATTTGAGACTGTGCTGTTATCATCCATAGGGTTTTCATCGGCCGACTCAGAAACAGATCACCATACCTCTCTTTCTAATCTATCTTAGTCTAGAGGCTCTGCTGCAATCTGTCCACCATGGTGACCCTGCTGGTATTTGAAAGACTGGTGGCGTAGCTTTCAGCATCACAGTAACATGCAAGCCGTCACAGGACCACAAACTGACAAATGTTGTTGTTGTTGTTAGGTGCCTTTGAGTCAATTCTGACTCATAGTGATGCTATGAACAACAGAATGAAACACTGCCTGGTCTTGTGCCATGTCCACAATCGTTTTGATGCTTAAGCCTATTACTGTGGCCACTGTGTCAATCCATCTCGCCGAAGGTCTTCCTCTTTATCGCTGACTCTGCGTTTTACCAAGCTAGATGTCCTTCTCCAGGGACTGATCTTTCCTGACAACTGACAAACGGGTGGTGGTTTATGGTTTTACTTCCTAAAACAATTCAGTTTCTTTTTGTCTTAGGAGTCTACATAAAAATGCATCACACCACATGTGCTGTTAGCGTTGCTTCTTTGTCTCTACACTGTGCTGGTAAGAATCATGAGTACTACGCGTGGCTAGGGTTTGTTCACTTTCATTACATTTCAGTTCGCCTGTGTGACCTTCTGTGGGCATTTGGACTGTTTCCAGCATGGGCTGTTGTGGACAGTGCTATTCTGAACCTCTTAAGCATGTATCCTAGTGCTTGTAACAGTTTCAGTGGGATTAGAGATTAAAATTGCTGGGCCATAGAGGACAGATGGGGACTTCAGTGATCCAATGGTAGAATGCTTCCCTTCTATGTGACAGACCTACGTTTGATTCCTGGCCATGTACCTCATGCACAGCCACCATCTACCTGTCATTGGTAGCTTGGGTTTTTGCTGGAACGAAGAGGGTTCAGTGGAGCTTCCAGACTAAGACTAGGAAGAAAGGCCTGGTGATCCAATCCCAAAGATCAGTCCATGAAACCCTGTGGATCACAATCATTTGATTCATAAATGATTGCAGCACTAGTACAGGTCAGTGCAGCATTTCATTCTATTTTGTATGGGGTTACCATGAACTGGGGATTTAAATGACAACAGCTAACAACTGTTTGAAGGTGATGGAGAGCTTGAACTTCACCAGAGAAAACAAAGCCGTTTTCTACAGTGGTTGAACCAACTGACCAGCATTGTATGAGACCTCCCACTCTTACTTCTTTTTTTATGATTGAATGAAAATGTACAACCCCATATAAGTTTGCATGCTCACCTGTATGCAGCTTCCACTGCTCTCCCTGCCCAGTGACAGCACAGTCTTTCTCTCTGCTCCATACATCCCATCCTCCGAACAGTCTCCTTTCGCCTCCTCTCTACCCACTCCCCTTACTCCAGTAAGAGATCAGCAGGATGATATCCTATAGATGCACAGAACCATAAAGCACACCCAAGATGTGGTCACTCTGCATCTCCAAGTCCAATCCATTCCTGTCCAAAGTTAATCCTTCTTTGATCACCAGACTCCTTGCCACTGAACACTGTTAGCCAATGTGCAACTTTTCCATTCTCTTTCCACTTTGGACTTCTGCACTTTTTGTTACGTACTGCATTGTGTTCCCTTAAGAAATATGTTGAACTCCTAACCTTTGGTCCCTGTGAACATGACCTTGCTTGGAAACAGGATGTTTGAAGATGTGGTCAGTTAACATGAGGTCACACCAGAGCACTATCAGCTGTTACAGAGTCAATTCCAACTGACAGCAACCCCATGTGTGTCAGATTAGAACTGTGCACTGCAAGGCTTTCAGTGGCTGATTTTCTCAGAAGTCGATTACTGTAGACCTTCATTCTGAGGTGCCTCTGGGGGTACTCGAACCACCAACCTTCTGCTTAGCAGTTAAGCATGTTTACCCAGGGAGTCATCATACCGGAGCAGGGTGGGTCTTTATTCAATCTGAGTGGTACCCTTATAAGAAGAGACAGAGACACACAGAGGAAAGAGGTCATGTGACAATAGATACGCACTGTAGCTGCAAGCCAAGGAATGACTGGGACCAGAGAGCCAGGAGAGAGCACAAAGGAGCTTTCCCCAAAGCCTCTGGAAAGCATGGTCCTGCAGACACCCCAAGTTGGATTACGAGCCTCCAGAACCATCAGACAATACATTTCTGTTGTCACATGCTACCCAATTTGCAGTACTTTGTTACCACGGGCCTAGGAAACTAAGATGGTTCCCTTTTTTATTGCAACTGTACGCCTCTTCATAATAGCCTTCCTGACAACCTATTTTAAGTCTGACTGAGGGAATGGTGTTTGTAAAACACTTGTAAACTAAGCAAAGACCCAGCTAAGAAGTAGCAGAAACTAAAATGCCTTCAAGGTCACCTTGCACCTTACTCTGGCTGACAGAACTGTAGTGCTTTTAGTGTGAGGCACAGCTTTGTTCTGTGTGAGTCAAAACGCAGCAAGGGGAACAGCTCATATGGAATAGTAAACAATTTTTTGTGCTACTAGACTTTCGGAGTCTAGAGAGCGGGAATCAGCAAACTACTGTTTTCCAACCCACCATCTGGTTTTGAACAGGCATGGTTTTTACCTTTTTAAAAGGTTGCCAAAAGCCAAAAAATGGAATACTATCACTTTTATTTCAGAGGAGACCCAGGTGCAGCTTTCTCTGGTTGTCTTGCATTTGGGTTCACGTGACACCAGGTACCCCTCACAACCGTGCTGCCCGAGTTCAATCCCAACTTGTTGTGTATCTGAGGTTCGCTGGTGAGGAAGTCAGATCCACACTCACCCTGGCCCTTAAGATTGGCCAGCTGGATCTATCTCCAGAAAGGGTGGTGAGGATATTGCCAAGGCAAGCAGTGACTGTAAGGATTCTGGGAAAGCTGATCATTCAGAAAAAGACAGCCTAGACTGAGATGGTATCTTCTGCTTCTTCCCTGATCATCAGAACCCTCAGGGACTCACCCAGAGACAGCAAGCAGCAGAAAAATGTTAAGTGCATTGGAAATAAAACTTAATTGTTCTAAGTGCTACACACCTCATAGCCGAATATCACTTTGGTCACTTTTGAAGTACTCCCTTTGGAAAGCTATGGACCGATGCCAGTGCCTAGTCCACCCTTCAAATCAATTTTGGAACTCTTTCTAGAATGGCTATTGTGCATGGTGGCAAGTCCATGAACTTAACTGTATAGCTGTCTGTGACGGAGTTTTTAGCCAGTAAATGAATAACTGTGTTGGAACACCCTTCCTACTTACTTGATTTGGCCCCCTGTGACTTTTTTCTTTACCCAAAAACAAAGTAAATATTGAAAGGAAGGCATTTTGATGACATTTAGGACATCAAGACTAATATGATGACAGCTCTGATGGCCATTCCTTCAAAAGAGTTCCCAAATTGCTTTGAAGGGTGGATTATGTGCTGGTGTTGGTGCACGGCTTCCCAATGGGAGTACTTCGAAGGTGACCTGTTGTGAGATAATCAGCAATGAGTTATGTAGCACTTTTTCTAGGATGAGTTCACAAACTTAACTGCAAGTCCTTGCAACTACTTTTGATGACATCAATGTTGCCAGACAGATGCAGCCCCTCTTTAGCCAGAGAACCGTCTACAACAATTGAAGAGATCCTCGGCACTGCCCAAGGAGTCCCTGGATGGCACAAATGGTTAAGCACTCAGCTGGTAACTGAAACGTTGGCAGTTTGAACCCACCCAGCCACTCCACAGGAGAAAGAGCTGGTGATCTGATCCTATAAACATTAAAAAAAAAAAAAAAAAAGTTGCCACTGAGTCAATTCTGACTCACAATGACCCTACAGAATAGAATACAAATGTCTCATAGTGTTTCCAAGGAACACCTGGTGGATTCCAACCGCTGACCTCTGGTTAGCAGGTGTACGTCTTAATTACTATACCACTAGGAAAACATTACAGCCTAGAAAACTCTATAGGGCAGTTCTGTCATGTCACATGCAATTGCTATGAGTCGGAATCCACCCCACGGCACCTAACAACGACAGGGCCGGCCCAGTCTGTGGACTACCGTGTCGATGGTGGCCATTCTCATGATAGCATAGATGCCATTAACAATGGTGCCACAGAATGCCAGGCCAGCTAAGAGCTATAAAATATTATAAGAAACAACCATTTAAAGAAAAAAGAATACTTTGTGACTTATGGAATTGAAATGAAAATTCAAATTTTAGGGTCCACAAATAAAGTTTTATTGGAACACAGCCATGTCCACTTATTTACATACTTTCAGTGGGCTGCTTTTGCTCTGTTGTAGCAGAGTTAGAGACCCTATGGGCCACAAAACCTTCAATATTTACTACTTGGCTCTTTATAGAAAAAGTTTGCCCATACTAGGCCTAAAGATGCAGGCAGTCTTTACAGACTCTCCAAAGCTGATATATAAATTGACCTATTTTTTTTTAGTAAAACACTATTTTTCCTTTTTAAGCCTGGAAGATACTGATAAGTGTTCAGGGGGAGAAAAGGGAAATGTGTAAGAATGTTTGCTGTAATACAACTATGACTGAAACATTAAAAGGGAATTAAGTGTACATTAGGAGAATAACCTTATAGGGGCAGTTCTACTCTGTCTTGTTAAGGTTGCTACGAGGTGGAACTAACTTGAGGTAAGGAGTTTTTTTTTCTTTTATTAGGAAAACGGAGTCCCATGGTGGTGCAGACAGAGGACATGTTCAGCTGCTAATTAAAAGCTGGAGTTGATTCCACCCAGCAATATCTTGGAAGAAAGGCCTGGTGACCTACCTCTGCAAACTCAAGGCACTGAAAACCCTGGAAATGCTACCATGTGGATAAATCTTGAAAACACATGTAGCAAAATAAGGCAGTAGCAAAAGAACAAACATTGTATGATCTCACAAATGTGAAATAAGCAAATAAACAGAAAGTAACCAAAGATTATCAGTGGTTACCAGGGATGGCAAGGGGAAAGAGTGAAATTTTGCTTGGGATGCGATGAGTTCACGTTGATAGTGATGAAATGACTTGGGAAAGGATAGTGAGGAAAGCTGCACAACCTGAGCAATGTAATCAACACCACTGAATCATACACGTCAAAAGTGAGATAACATGTTTTGTTATGCATGCTTTCATCACAAGAAGATTAAAAAAATACGTGGAAAAAAAGAAAACCTTATGGAGCACAATTCTACTGTGACACACATGGCGTTGCCATTAAGTCTGAACTGACTTGTTAGCAACTTCTTTTTTAAACAGGAGCATAGTTAAATAAGTTACACCATACACCTAACAGGTAACACACTGTATGCTTACTGAATTCTATGGTGAAGAAGGCAGATCTCCAAGTATTCACACTGATGACTTCCAAGATGTATTAAATGAAAAATAAAAAAATGTTACAAAGTAACAGTTACAGAATGATTCCCCTTGCTTTATAATGCCACATTATTTCTGTATGTAGATACATACTGAAGCATTAAGAAGCCCTGGTGGCCAAAAGGTTAAACACTTGACTGCTAACAGAAAGGTTTGAAACCAGACAGCAGCTTGGTGGGAGAAAAACTTGGTCATCTGCTTCCCTAAAGGTTACAACTAATAAAACCCAACAGGGCAGCTCGACTCTGTCATATGGTGTTACTATGCCTTGGATTCAACGTGATAGCCTCCACCAGCAACAACTCTGAAAGCAGAGAATAAAGAAAAGGTCCACACCAGCACTGTCTAATAGGAATATAATCAAAGATTAGCTAGGAGCCTCAGGGGCACTGAGTTTGTTAATGTGGGAGAACAATTCAGAAAAGGAAAGTAAGAATGGTTGCACAACTGGCAGAATGCAATCAACGTCATTGAATTAATTAATGTGAACCATATACGCATTTTTTGCTCTTTGAAAGAATTTTTTATTATGCTTCAGGTTTAAGTTTGCAGCTCAAGTTAATTTCTCATTCAAAAATGTATGTACGTTGTTTAGTGACATCAGTTACAAGTACACATGTAATATTCTAGTAACTGCATTAGGTGAAAGTAAATGTAAAATCTTATCTAACTGTGTAGATTTAAAATAGTATCATCTCAACATAAAAAACTGATGAGATAGAATTCTATAAGACTTTCGTAGGAGTCCTGATCAAAAGGAGGAAACTCCAAAACAGAAATTCACATTCCAATGGAATCCAGACTTTCTGGAGTCATAGAGACTGGATGAACCCCTGAAACTACACCCTAAAATAATCTTTATACCATAAACCAAACAAATCCACTGAAGTCTTCTTAAAACCAAACAACAGTTTAGCTTAACTGGTAAAGAAAGTCTGCCTTGAACATTATACTGTTTTAAGACTCATCTACATGGGATCCAATTTCCAAGAGAAACTCAAAAGATCAGCTAGGAGCCTTAAGGAGTACTAAGATTGTTAATGTGGGAGCAACAATTCTGAAAAGGAGGGTAAGAATGATTGTACAACTGGCAGAATGCAATCAGTGTCACCGAATTCTACACGTACAAACTTGAACTGATACATGTTCTTGCAGTTATGGTCTCAACAACATTCAATTATTTAGAAAATTGATGAGACTGTTTACTTTTCAGACTTTGAAATCTCATGTGCTGGCTATTAATCAAAAGGCTGGAGGGTTCAGTCCACCCAGAGGTATTTCAGAAGAAAGGCCTGTGAGTTTACTTTTGAAAAATCAGCCACTGAAGACCCTATGAAGTGCAGTTCTACTCTGACACATATGGGGTCACCAAGAGTTGGAGTTGACCAGATGGTGGTTGGTATGGTATTTTACAATTAAATGTCTCAATGTGGGCAAGTCACATTTTAAGTGGGCAGCCACATGTGGTCAGTGGCTGCTATATTAGATGGCACACATTGAAGAGCTATCACAGTGGTATCACAGTGATCACATTGAAACAACAGTCGTTTATTATTTTGGAAGAGGAGGGCAGAAGGCAGATATGTATTTTTCCTCCATAATGTTTTATATTGTTCAGTTAACACGGTTCCAACTCTTACCTTATTAGAAATAAATAATATATATTTGAAAGCAGTCCACTAGTAAAAAACCAGTTGTCATTGAGTTGATTCTGACCAATGGTGACATCTTGTGTGTTTCACAGTCGAACTGTGCTCGACAGGGTTTTCAACAGCTGATTTTTCAGAAGTCAATCACCAGGCCTTTCTTCCAAGGCACCTCTGGGTGGATTCAAACCTCCAGCAGCAAGGCTGGAGGAAAGCTGAGGCTTAACCATTTGTACCATCCAGGAGATCCTTTAAAGGCAGTCATGAGAATTATATTTTGTACCTCATGTTGCATTCCTTAATAGGGCTTATTAAAAGTGTGAACCAGTAAGTTCCAGATGATTTTTACTGAACTGATTCAAGTATCTAAACATCTTGAGGTCGAGCTCTCTGGGAGACGTTAGCAGAAGTATCACAGAGAGAAGGAAATGTTCTGTGCAAAGGCAAAGGCTTCTGCAGACAGCTTCTGGAGCTACCTTTAAAGCTTTCACAGTCTCTTAAGGCCAGCTTCGATTTCCAGCAGCAGCCAAAAATCATTCACCTGGGCCCCTTAAATCAAGCTATGTAGTATGGCTTTTGTCTGAAGTAAAGGGTGGCTAGAGCAAAATGACAGATTTTTGTGTGACTTGCAAGGGAGCAGCTCCAAATTACTTCCAAAAACATTTACTGCCAATAGCAACAATGAATTAAGTGACTAATGCAACAAGACACAGTTATGGGTGACAGCAGCTTGCCAGCCAAGCCAAGTGCCATTGAGTCGGGTCCAGCTCACAGCGACAGCAGCTTAAAGTGGCCATATTCCGATATCCTTAAAAAAAAAAAAAAAAAGATTATTCCATATTCAATTTGTACTTTCTTATTATTTTCTGATTATCGTCCACAAATTGGCAAACGTGCAAAATCAGGAGCTAGGAGGTGTCACAGGTTTCAATATTCTGCAATGAGATAGGAAGTAATTCATGAGAATGATGAAACACAGAGCTAAAAGGAAGCTTATTAGTCAATCAGTTAAAATTACCTTCTTTAATTCTTGAACCTAATAGTTTGTTATCTCAAGCTCTGTTACAGTAAAGGATAAAATATGAGTGTGCCCATGACCTATTTTTTGGTTTACTGAAGCAAAGGCCAGGTGGTACAATGGTTAAGTCCTCAGCTGGTAACCAAAAGGTCACCAATTTGAACCCACAGCTGCTTCCTGGAAAAAAGGTGTGACAGTTGGCTTCCATAAACATGACAGCCTTGGAAACTCTATGGGGCAGTTCTACTCTATCCTATAGGGAAGCAATGAGTTGGAACCAACTGGATGGCAATGGGTTTCATTTTTTTGCTTTTGATGAAGAGCAAGCAAATACCATGATAGTGAGGAAATGCTGCTATCCTCTACCTTTTTTCCCCCTGATGGCTGAAGTTTTGGAAGTAGATCACCAGTCTTTTTTTCGAAGGTGCCTCTGGGTGTACTTGAACCTCCAACCTTCCAACATGCCCTGTTTGCACTACCCAGGAGACTTCATTGTAGGTATCCTACTGTATCCATATATTCTGAAATACAGGGTTGTCAGGAAAATGTTTTAGTGCCTCAAATTTTCAGAATAAGTGAGTTGGCTATTTTTTAAAAAAGATGAGACCTGTCTTAGTCATCTTGTGCTGTTATAACAGAAATACCACAAATGGATGGCATTAACAGTCTAGTAGTTCAAACTCAGGGCATCAGCTCCAGGGGAAGGCTTTCTCTTTCTGTCTGCTCTGTAGGAAGGTCGTTGTCATCAAGCTTCCCCTGGACTAGAATTTCCCCTCCAAGGAATCCTGGCTCCAGGGGACGTTCTTCTCCCAGTGCTATTTTGGTAGTATAAGGTCCTCACTCTGCTTACTTCCCTTTCGTTTTAACTCTAGTAGGATAAAAGGTGGTGCAGGCCATACTCCAGGGAAATTCCCTTTACACTGGATCAGGGATATGACCTTAGTTAAGGGTGTTACACTCCTACTTTAATCCTCTTGAACATAAAACTACAATCACAAAATGGAGGACAACCACACAATACTGGGAATTACGGCCTAACCAAACTGACACATATTTTTGAAGGACACAATTCAATCCATGACAAGACTAAACATGTTTAGAGTGTGAAGGGCAAAAAACCCACAGGTCTCTAGTCAATTTCAAATCGTAGTGAGTCAGTGGAGGCATGCTTGTTGCTGTGATGCTGGAAGCTATGCCACTGGTATTTAGGTACCAGCAGAGTCACCCACAGTAGACAGGTTTCAGCTGAGCTTCCTGACTAAGACAGACCAGGAAGAAGGGCCTGGGAGTCTACTTCCGAAAAGAATTAGCCAGAGAAAACGTTATGAACAGCAGTGGAACACTGTCAGATACAGTGCTGGGAGATGAGCCCCCAGGTTGGAAGGTGCCCACCCAGAAGACGACTGGGGAAGAACCACCTCCTCAAAGGAGAGGCGACCTAAGTGATGTGGGTAGAATAAAGCCTTGAGAATCTTCATTTGCTGATGTGGCATGACTCAAAATGAGAAGAAACAGCTGCCAACATCCATTAATAATCAGAACATGGAAGGTATGACATACGAATTTAAGAAAGTTGTAAATCATCAAAAATGAAATTGAATGCATAAACATCGACATCCTAGGCATTAGTGAGGTGAAATGGACCAGTATTAGTCATTCTGAATCCAACAATCATATGGTCTAGTTATCCTGGAAACAAAAACTTGAAAAGGATTGGTGTTGTGTTCATCATCAAAAAGAATATTTCAAGATCTGTCCTGAAGTACAACACTGTCAGTGATAGGATAATATCCATGCACCTACAAGGAAGGCCAGTTAATATGACTATTATTCAAATTTATGCACCAACCACCAAGGCCAAAGATGAAGAGACTGAAGATTTTTAGCAGCTTCTGCAGACTGAAATTGATCAAGTATGCAATCAGGATACACTGATAACTACTGGTAACTGGAATGCAAAAGTTGGAAACAAAGAAAAAGGATCGGTAGTTGGAACATACGGCTTTGGTGACTGCAGTAATGCCGGAGATCACACGACAGAATTTTGCAAGACTAATGACTTTTTGATTGCAAATACCTTTTTTAACCAACACAAATGTCAGCTGGACACATGGACCTCACCAGATGGAATACACAGGAACCAAATTGACTACATCTGTGACAAAAGACGACAGAAAAGCTCTGTATCAGTAGTCAGAACAAGACCAGCTGCTCACTGCAGCACAGATCATTAATTGCTCATATGCAAATTCATATTGAAACACAAGAAAATTAGAAAAAGTCCACAAGAACCAAGGTATGACCTTGAGTATATCCCTCCTGAGTTTAAAGGCCATCTCAAGAACAGATTTGATGTGTTGACCACCAATGATTGAAGACCAAGCAAATTGTGGAATGACATCAAAGACATCACCCTTGAAGACAACAAGGTTATTTAAAAGCCAGGAAAGAAAGAAAAGACCAAACTGGATGTCAGAAGAGACCCTGAAACTTGCTCTCAAACATCGAGAGCTAAAGCAAAAGGAAGGAAGGGTGAAGTAAAAGACCCAGACAGAAGATTTCAAAGGGCAACTCGAGAAGACAAAAATTATGACATGTGCAGAGAGCTAGAAATGGAAAACCAGAAGGGAAGAACACATTCTGCATTTCTAAAGCTGAATGAACTGAAAAAAAAAAATTCAAGCCTCGAGTTGCAATCGTCAAGGATTCTATAAGTAAAATATTAAATGACTCAGGGACCATCAAAAGAAGATGGAAGGAATATACAGCATCATTATACCAGAAAGAACTGGTCGATGCTCAGCCATCTGAAGTGGCAGCATATGATCAGGAACTGATGGTACTGAAGGAACAAGTCGAAGCTGCATTGAAGGCATTGGCAAAAAACAACGCTCCAGGAATTGATGGGATGTCACTTGAGGTATTCTCAACAAACAGATGCAGCGCTGACGGCTTCACTCATCTATGCCAAGAAATCTGAAGGACAGCTACCTGGACAACTGACTGGAAAAGATCCATATTTATATGCACTCCAAAGAAAGGTGATCCAACCGAATGCCGAAATTATTCAACAATATCATTAATATCATATGCAAATAAAATTTTACTTAAGATCATTCAAAAATCGACTGCAACAGTATTTTGACAAGGACTGCCACAAATTCACTCTGGCCCTAACGTCCAGCACCACCCCATTCTAGCTTCCTGCCAGCACCACTTGGCCCTCCCACCAAGGGGGCCATCCCTAGACTGAGGCTGTCCTCTGCCTTTTGCATCAGTTTTAGGGGGCCCTTTCACACCATCTTTCTCCTCTTCGAGTTCTATCATCAGACCCTTCCTAAATTTTTGGATGTCCATCTTTAGCCTTCCTATCTTTTCCCTCAGGCCCGGCCTCCAGTCTGCAGAGTCCCTGTCCTCGATCTGTGAAGTCCCCTCGCAGCCCCTCCATTGGTCTGCTGGTTCCCCTCCCTCTCCACTGAGCCCATACCTAAGCGGTCATATCTGTGGGGTTCTCCAGTCTGAGATTCCCCTCCTCTGTGTAAAGTCTGTAGGGTTCTCCTTCAGTCTGAGATTCCTGTCCTCCGTGTAAAGTCTCAGACCAGTTCCGCACACCTGCCTGTTTCCTCCTCGAAGTGAGGGGTTTCCGGTTCCCCTTCTAGGTCAGTGGGGTCTCCCCTCGGTTTCCCTTTTGCTATGCGGTGTCCTGTCTCAGTCTTCGGAGTCCCCTCCAGGCCCCCCACTTGCCGGATCTAGCGCGTCTGCCTTAGTTCCCTCACTCTGCTCCTAGGTCTTCGGGGGTCTTCTCGTAGCCTCCCTCAGACTGGCTGTCCCCTCCCCCTGATCTCGCCTCAGTGCCCTCTTCAGTTCCCTCCTCGGCCTCCCATTCAGTCTGCAAGTCCCCTCCCTCGGTATGAGAGAGCCCGTCCTCGGTGGGTTGTATGCACCCGCCGGCCCCACGCGCCGCTTCCGGGCTCACCTCCTCAGCGGCTGAGGGATCTTTCAAGATTAGCTCCTTGCCGAGTTGGGCGGAGTGGGCGGGGCCGCGTACGTAGGGCGGCGGCGCCGCGGGGCCGCGCACGCAGGCAGCGCGGTGACGTCAGCGCGCTGGCGGCAGCGGCGGCGGTGGTAGGGTTGTTTGTTCTGCTCTCCCGCAGCCGAGGAGCCGAAGAGGTGGCGACGGCAGTTGCCGGCGGTGCCCGCGGGCGAGCGGGGCCTGTGAGCGCGGCTGAGCGGCGAGCGCGGCGGGCGGGCCCCGGCGCCGCGCGGGGCCCCGTCGTGGGGCGCCGGCTGGCTGGCTGGCGGAGGTGGAGTGCGGCCTAACGTCTCAGGTGAGCTCCGGTGCCCTTCGCAGCGGCGGGCGGTGGCGGCGCCGGAAGCGCGCGGGGGCCGGCGCGGCGCGTAACCCGCATTGCGTAACGGGCCGGTGCGCGGCACTACGCCATCGGCCCGGCGGGGGACGCGCGGGCTCGGGCTTCGGCCTTAGCCTCCCCCGCCTAGCATTGGGGCCCCGCGCTGTTAGCGGCCGCGGGCTCGCGGGGCGTCCGTCGTTCTGGCGCGGCCGCGGCTCTGGCCGGCGCGCGGGTCGGCGGGCGGGGGGCGCAGACGGGCGGGCCGGGGGCGGGCGGGGGGCGGGCCGAGGCGCCCGGCACTTCCTGCCGCCGCCATTTTGTCAAGTGAGGAGGAGGAGGAGGAAGCGGCCGCCCCTGGGCCCTCGGCGCTGCGCGCCCGGCCCGGTGAGTGCCGGCTGGCGTGGCCGCTGCGGGCGCCCGCTGCTCCGGCCACCGTGCTGGGGCGCGTCCGGCTTTAATCCGGTCGCTCACGTGGGCCTGACCTGGCGCGCGCCCTTCTGGCGCCCAGATCTTGCTACACGGGCCGGAGCTGCGCGCCCTGGCCCCCATCTGCCCCCTGTCCGGTTGGCCTCGGAGCTCTGCGGAGAGCGGGGCTCGTCCCGGTCCGAGGGAGGGCGCTGCGGCCGCGCAGCTGCCCGGTTACAGGCCCCGAGGGACAGGAGTGGGGCTCTGGTGGGTAGCCTGGCCCACTCATCCCACGCCACCCGTCCTAGCCTTGAGCAGCCCCTGACAGAGCGCTTTGTTCTGTGCTCGCTGCCCTCCTTGCAGCGGCCTGGTTTTATTTGCGGTGCTGTGTGCGTGGTGGTTTGGGGTGGGGAGGGGAGGAGTTGTGATTCAGCGAAATAAAATGACTCCCCCCTCCACCCTGCCCCAAACGGAAATAGCACAACTTCACCCAAGTGCGATGCCCCGAGGTCTGGCCTTGGATGGAGCTGGGAAATCCCACTATGTTGTAGTGGATGGTGTAAATACTTCTGTCGGGGCCGGGACATGAGTCATGTGCCTCTGCCGAGCAGCCGACCTCTGTCTCTCATTTGGGACAACGCTTTGTCTTTGCAAGTGTTGTTGACTTGTTTATTCGTCTGTGCTTCCTATATCCTGGTAGGGGTTGTGGGTCATGGTCCTCGAACATCTGGCTGCAGTAGGCATTTGTTGAATACAAGAAATGATCTCGGAATGTCTGCCTTCTAAGACTCTGGAAAGTGTTCCACCAACTGGTCGTTATAAAAAACCAAGTCTCGGAGTACGTCTAAGTGACTCTGGTGTTCGAAGAATGGTTTGGGAGATGTTTTTATGAATGGGGTGTTCGGTTCCCTAAATTGGCCATCCTTGGAAGTTTTAAAGAAAGCTATCCTCCCAAGAATTTATCAGTTTATGAATATATTTCAAGAAGTTTTGGATGGCACAGTCTGTTTTATGACTTTGCCAATAATTTCATAAGACGTTGCTTTTGGTTTAATTTGGATTGGGGTCATCTTTCCTCTAAGACTTTTTGTACACAACAACGTTCTTGAAAACGTCAACCGGGGAAAGACAAACCCAATGTTTTTCATTGACCAAATTCAGAGGGGAACATCCATGTTGCTACTGTGTTACCCACCATACCCCTTACCTGGATAGGAAGCGTAGTATCTAAGTTCTCAAGCTGTGGGGTAAATGATCTTCATATGGTTTTGTTGGTGTAAACTAGAAGACAGCTCACCTCTTTGCATCTTGCTAGAATTCCTCCCAAGCAGAATGGAGATAAGAAAGTTTGCCAACTGAAGAACGGTGAATGTGGCTGCCTTGTAAAAAATAGGTTTGGCTGTTCTAGAGGACTGATAACGCTAGCTTTCCTAGTGGGGAGGGCAGGGAGAAAAAAATTATCTAAGAATTGCAAGGAATCATTAGACACTTGGTAAAATTTCCACTGAATTATTGAATTGCTTGAAGGAATTTAGACTTTGTGTCCCAAAGCTGCCTTTTTAAGTATGTTATGATCTTTGTACTAGACTGCACTTTTGCTTTTGTGGGGTGTGTACCTATTTTCATGTTACACAATTCTGGTTATTGAATGACTTGTGTGATTTACAGATGCTAGAAGAAGATTGGAGTCTTTTATTTTTTAAAGCATCTCAGTGATTTAAAGACACTGGATTTTTAAATCTGATTGTTTCTATAAAATGCTGCTATTTCTGATTTTTAATGAACTTTTGAAGTAGACTCATGTCATTATCTTCTCTGGAGACATTTTAAAGAAAAGGAAAGAGAAGCATGCCATTGGAAGCTGCTACTGATGTTTTGTAAATCTTTGTGATTTTTGCTGTTTAGAAAAGGCTGAAAATTTGCAAGGTGACAGTTGTGCGAGTTCCTTGCTAACTTCTGCCATTTCCTATACAAGAGTTGATTGAATGTAACATCCGACAAGATACGAGTTTGTAAAAATAAAATGCCATTGACCTGACTTTTTGTTTTAATTGGAACGTAAGTTTTATGAGAGCAGGGTTTTGTTTTGTTTTGCTGTGCCTGTTTTATTCTCTGTTGTATGCTTAGCACCTAGAAGAGCAATTTAAATATTTGTTGAATGGTAAGAGTCTGGCGTCCTTGTTGTAAGCCAGAACCAATCCAGTCATTATTGAGTGAGTTCTCATGTGTCAGAGTAGAACTGAACGTCATAGGTTTTTCGTGGCTGAATTTTTAGAAGTAGATTGTCAGGTCTTTCTACGAAGACACTACCGGGTAGACCTAAACCGCTAAACCTTTTGGTCAGCAGCTAAGTGCATTCACTGTTTGCACCACCTGGTGATGCCCAGTCCATAGTACCGTGTGCTGATAATTCATCTCAGATTAATACAATATTGTCAGCAGTTAACATAATTGGTCAAAAGTGAATTATATGGAATATAAATCAAGATTAAAATGTTAAGCAAACTGTACCTGTTGCTATTGAGTCAGTTCCAACTCAAAGCAATCCCATAGGACAGGTTAGAACTGCCCTGTAGGATTTCCAAGGCTGTAGATCTAATATCAAAGCAGACTGCTATCTCTTTCTCCATGGAGCATGGTGAGTTTGAACTGCTCACCTACCAGTTAGTAATGAAGTGTTTAACCGTTGCACCACCAGAGCAAAGGACCCAAGAAATCGCAGTGAACTTACTGGTAGTTCCAGCAGCAAGGAAAGCGACTGCTCTTCCAGACACTCTTCCATGAGTTTCCCAGGATGAAATGTGGTCCCTGGGTGTGGGTGAGGGTTCACTGCTGCCTCTAGACAATATTTTTGAATGGGAAATGAAGTGGCAACAAATACAACTGGGTAGCACTTCTCAGTGAGAATTTCACATTGTCAGTAAAACATGGATCACTTTGTAACATTGAGTTCACTTTTTTTTAACATTGTGACTTCATGTGGTTGCCAGTCTGTGTCAGCAGTTAGACCCTGAGCAGCTACTATGTTATCAGGCAAGAGTTTTTGCACAATGACTTTTTTTGGAACATTTATTCTTTGGTATATTGAAGGATTCATCTAGTTATGATATAGTATTAGTTGTGTCTAGTTACAGTTTTAAAATCTTAGAAACATGGTTAGTTTTACATTTTTTAATTGCTTTATGGAGATAATTCACATATAATTTACTTAAAATGTAGTATTAGTGGTTTTTAATATATTTACGGAATTGTGTAGCCATCATAGTCAGTTTTAGAACACTTTCATCACCCAAAAAAGAAACGCCATGTCTGTTAGCAGTCACGGTGCATATCCTCAGCCCCTGGCAACCTCAGATCTCCTCTCTGTCTGTGTGAATTTGTCTATTCTGAGTATTTCAGGAATCATGACTAACTTCACTCAGCAAATTTTCAGGGTTCCTGTTGTAGCCCAGACTAGTTACTTCATTACTTTTTGGTGTGTTCTATTTGCTATGTTGTGTTTGTCCATTGTTTCCACTTTCTATTATGAATTTCGTACTGTTAAGAGGACCACTGTTCCCATTTTTTGTGGGTGTGTGTTTCATTTCTCTGGGGTAGATACCTAAGAGTGGGTTGCTGGGTCATACAGTTAGCTCTGTTTTCTGTCTTCAGGTTCACCTTGGCTTTTGAGTGATGTTGGCGTTCTAGGGCTTTCACAGGGGTTAAGAGAGAAGCCTGGGGAATGTGGTGTCATGAAGAACAAGGAGGTGGAAGTGAAGTAGTATCATCTGTGTGGTGTCAGCCACTTACGGTTTTTTTAAATAATTGTGTGTGTCTTTAGGACAGTTTGAAATGCTAGTTAGGCCTAGAAAAGAGTCTGAAAGATGCACCTGAAATTTGCATTGCTGTTAACTGTAAAGGGTAGGTGTGTTTCAAACACTTAACTTTTCTTTTTTTTTTTTTTAATGTGAAAGGGCTTCTTGTGTACCATTGAGTAGATTCTGATTCATAGCAACACCGTGCAACAGAGTAGAACTGCCCAATAGGGTTTCATAGGCTGTAATCTTTATGGGAGCAGATAGCGAGACCTTTCTTCTGTGGAGTCACTAAGTGAGTTCAAACCATCATCCTTCTGGTTAGCAGCCCTGTGCTTAACCATTGTGCCACCAGGACTTCTACAGAGCAGGTTACAAACTGTAATTAAGTGTCTTCTATATGTCCTGGCCATTCTGAAGTGGATGGAGAGTCACTGTCAGGATTAGAGCATAGCAGCCATCTGTTTGTTTCAGGATCGACCCTCTGGGGGGGATGAATACTGGTCCACACCATTTGAAAATGAGATGGTAAAGATTTTTTTTTTCTTTAATCAAAAATAGTGTGTGCGTCTTTGAAAGGAATTGGAAAGTACAGAATTATAAATAAATAATAAAAGAACATGTTAATTATTAAAAATGATTATCTCTTAATCCCCTGTTTATTTCTTTTCAGTCTTTTTTCCACATGAGTAACAAAATTAGATTGGGGGGGAAGCCATGAACATTTCCAAAACGTTCTGTTTTAAATGACTGCCTAATTCATCATATAAATCATAATTCTGCTTTTAGATATTAGGCTTTTTTTTTAACTTTACAACTTTTTGTTTGAAGTGTTCTTTTCTAATATGTATGAAGTATTTAATGTCTATAAAGCAAATTACTAGATCGAGGTATGCATTTTTGAAAACTGATAGAAACTACTTTTCTAGAAAGAGTACATAATTTCCATTTCTACAGTCAGTGCTTGACAGTCTTGTTTATAAGGATGAAGTTTTTAAAATTCGTGTCCACAAATCATAATTGTGTGAAACCAACATGTGTCTTGTGTGTGTTCTAAGAACTTCTGAGAAGTGTCTGTGGGATCTTGCTCTTTAAGCTTTCTACCTACAGTTACCCGGTTGGACTTTGCCTCTCAAAACTCCTGCCCTGTAGTAGGAGCTGAGTATTATCAGAATGTTCTGGAGAAGGTGACTGGGAAAGCTTGAACAGCCTCTCAGCATCCAGTCCTGACTCAGGTTTTCTGTCCCCTCCCAAAGATTGATGCCATTGTAGCGTGCCGTCTGTTCTGCAGTGGGACCCACCCACGTTGGAATCCTGTGTTACCTTTGACTTTTCCTTTCACCTTTCTGGGGCTCTTCTTGTCCATGTTTTGTTGTTGTTAGTGGCTGTCCAGTCAGCTCCAACTCGTGGTAACCGTGTGTACAACAGACCAGAATGTTACCCACTTCTGCTTGCCATCTTCAAGTAGTTGGTATGGTTGGGTACGTTGTCGTGACCACTGTGTATTTTAAGTGCCTGTCATCTAGGGGGCTGATCTTCTAGCACTGTATCAGACAGTATTCTGTTGTGATTCATAAGGTTTTCATTGTCTGACGTTTTGGAAGTAGAGTCCAGGCCTTTCTTAGTCTTAGCCTGGAACAGCACTGAAACCTATCCATCATAGATGACCCTGGTGGTACTTGAATATCAGTGGCGTAGCTTGCAACATCACGGCAACACAGAGGCCCCACAGTACAACAAGCTGGAGGTCGTATCTTTCTTTCAGAAGAGTGTAAAAGGTGATATCCCAAGGCTTGCTACTTGCTGTTGTTGCCCAGGATCAGGGATAGAAGTGGGAAGAGGAAGCCAGGGATGAGGAGACAGCTGGTGGGCGGGTAGGCAGGAACAGCAGGTGACACAGCAGTTTCCAAGTGCATCAACACATTGTATCAGGTGCCTTCCAGACCCCTGTTGGCTGTGCTTCCTGTCAGTGAGCTGTGAGGAAAGCATGATATGGAGAAGGGGATTTTGAGGGGGGCTGTATTTGTTCAGATCTGGTAATGAGTGAGAGAGAGGTAATGAGGCTAGTGGAAATGTGGTCATCTCTGGAGGTGCCCTAGGAGGCTTGCTGCAATGTCTGGAGACATGATCTAGGAAAAGGTGGCTCCGTGTGTTCTTGGGCCTGAAGTGTAGCTAATCAGTTTTACTAAAACCTGGATATCTGGACAAAGGTACTGGCAAGGGAGTCCAAAGGAGGTGATGGCCTGAAGTTCCCTGAGCACACACACAGCAGCGTTCCATGCCTTCCCTTTGTGCACTGTCCTCGTCAGATTCTGTTGGTATTTGGGCTTGGTGATGGGATTCTGGTTTCTGGAAAAGTTGGTGCCACAAGTTGAGGTGTGGTCTCATGGATGAGACCATGGTTGTATAGGATGAGCCAGGGAAGTAGGTCCTAGCCGTGGGGGCGGAGGTCTGTTTCCTGCTGATGAACTTCTGCCCCTTTTATTGAGAGGAGCTAGTTGATGCCAATCACAATTCCTTGGGACCCTCAGGATCAAGTTCCACGTGTGATGCCTTTTGTTTGTGGTAAATATGATTGAAGTATATGTTTTCTTCAGAGATAGGTATGATACTGTGAGCACTAAAAATCAAGTTAAAAGTAGTTGAGTAAGTTAGCATTTGTTCTTTTTGATCTTTGATGTATTTACAGATAAATTGTTAACTGCCTTACGGTGGACCCCCAATTCATGACAGTCTTGTGTACAGTAAATTGGACTGTTCAGATCCATTGGGTTTTCATTGATTTTTGGAAGTCGATCACCAGACCTTTCCTCCTAGTCTACCTAGTCTAGACGCTCCACTGAAACCTGTCCACCATTACAGCAATACACATGTGTCTGCTGTGTATGCACTGGCTCCTGACCTGTCCTTGACCAAACCTGCTGGTCTCCAGTTGATTGCAGCTCATACTGACTCCATGTGTTAGCGCAGAACTGTGCTCCATGGGGTTTTCTTGGGGGTAGTCTTTAGAAAAGCAGGTTACATGGCCTTTCTTCTGTGATTCCTCGGGTAGGTTTGAGTCACGAGCCTTTAGGTTAGCCAGTTATAAACCACTGAGTCAGCCAGGGACCCAGTTTGCCCTTGTTTTTGCTATGTGCTGTACGTTAGTTACAACTCACAGCAACCCAGTAGGACAGTCTAACACTCCCTTATTGGGTTTCCAAGACTAACTCTTTACAGAAGCAGCCTGTCACATTTTTCTCCAGCAGAGCAGCTCGTGGGTTTGAACCACTGCCTTTTTGGTTAACGGCCAAGTGCTCAACCCCTGTGCCAGTAGGGCCACCTAGTTTGCCCCTAGTTATGGGCTGTTCTGGGGTCTTTTCCTTAGACCAGAGAAGACCCCTCTGTTGGGTTTCTGTACCAGCCCTCTCCTGTTTGACAATGACCTCAGGCATGTTGTGTCTTCCTAAGCCTCAGTTTCCTCATTTGTGAAATAGTAACAACACGGCAGAGCATTGATGGGTTCACGTTGGGTTAGCCCAGGTGCTTGGGGGGGAGAAAGGCTGATGTCTGCGTGGCATTCAGGTGCCAGGGTGGGAATGGTGGAGGCCTGTTGCTTGCCTTCCTCCAGTCTGCAGGACTCTGAGAAGCTGCCTGGGCCTTCCTGCTGTCTGTGGTTACCACCCTGTCCTAGATCTCCAGTCACAGCTGAAACTCCGTATTTACATCTTGCTGCTGTGATGTGCAGAGATACTGACAGACACCTTGAGGAGCCAGTGTCAGGAGAGGTGTAGAACTGGATGTTATGCAATTTTCTGAAACACAAATTAGTAATTCCTGTGTCCTTGTGCATGGCTCGTGTCCCCAGTTGTCCTGCATGAGGCAATAACATGTACATGTCTGCTGGCAGGATGGCTTTTGAGGTTGGCTGGTTTTGTTTTAAAGATGAAGGTGTAAAAGGCAAGAGAGAGAAATGTGGGTATTTTATACTTGAGAAGGTTTCCGCTCCATTCCTTAGACTTTTCCTTTACCTACCTGCTGCCTGCTTCACCAGCTTCTTGACTCCACTCCGCAACAGAGCTTAGAGTGTATGCCCAGTGACAGGGAGAAAAGCACTCGTGACCTAAGCAGTTTGTTTGGCATGTCCTGGGCTTTACCTAAGGGTTGAAAATGTGTAAGAGCTACATGAAGGGCTGAGCCCACCAGCATGGGGGCAGAGGTGGCTCCATGACCTTGGGCCCCTGAGTGTTGAGATGCCAACTCAGACTGCCCCTTACTTACTACATCATGTAAAGTGGATCTGGTCTCCAGAGAACTGCAAACAGAATCTGAATCATAAGAGAAGGGAATTCTTTTTCATCCATGTTATTCAAACCGTAGGTCATGAAATGAATTTGGTGAATTGCAGTCAGTGTTCAGAAAAAGAAAATAGCAGAAGGTGTCATATATTTTAAAAACATTTCATGAAACTTTTGTTTGGAATACATGTAGTGTGTAAATTATAAAATGTGTTTCTTACTGTGGGTCATGGTCAGGAAAGTGTGAAAAACATTGATTTAGATGTTACTTTTTCATTTTTTAAAGTGCTTTGCACTGTGTTTTTCAAGTTACCCAAGAGTGAGATGCTTTCTGATAGCAGCTGATCTTTAGTTTCTGTACTCTCTGCTATGCAACCAGTATTCTAAGCTCTGTGGGGGTGAGTTGGGGCAAATTGATGAAAGCATGTAGTTCTGAAGCCATGTAGTAACTGGCAGCAGATGAAACGAGAAGTACATAGTGTAAGGTGAGTGTCTTAAAGCTGTGCAGCTGATGAAGTGTTTTCTTGATCCTGCACGATTTTCACAATGGCTACCATGTTTGAGTCTGGTTGGACAGTTTTTCTGTAGTGATCTATGGGATTTTCATGGTCTAAATTTTAGAAGTAGATCACCAAGCTTTTCTTCTAGTCTGGGGCACCACCATCGGGCATAGCTTCCAGCATTGTAACAACATGCAAGCCACTACAGGACAACACACTGACAAATGGGTGGGCAAGCTGTTTGTCCTTTCCTCTCAGGTACTGTCATCACAACCTTTTTATTAATATGTCCTGTGTTTTAGGTAATGTGTGTAGTAAGTCTCTGTTATGAATGACAAAACTAGTTATAAAAAGAGGGCATTTATTGGCTGAGGCCTGGAGGCAACTCAGGCGCTGTTGAGTCCGAAAACTCACATAGTGGCATTAGGGACAAGTGTGGAAACACAGTGATCTCAGAAGGTGATGGCAGAGGACTCTGGCTTGGGTCCCCTGTAAACCCTGACCATGTACTGAATGGAAGTGTTGGCTGGCAGACCTTACTTCTGTTCCCTGAGGTAGCTCTAGCAGCATCTTGCTTCTTGTTTGTTGTGAGGCATGTTGGATGGGAGACTTCATTGACCAAAGTCTCCCGTATTAGAACTAAAGAGTGCCCCCGAGTTTGAATCAGATGATTTTTGGATGGCTAAAGGGGAAGCTTGTTATCCAGACTGTGTGGAAAACCACAAGTTCAGAACAGTTTAGATGAATTATTCAAGGAGAGAATATGACATGAGTAAAGTGGAGATGGGTAGGAGTGGGTATGCCCAACATCCTTGGTGGAGGATGAAAGGGAAACCTCAGCTGACCTTATCAGGTGCTGGGTACCAAGGGAGCGTCAGTGAGGTGTATGGTGGGAGAAAGCCAGTGAGAGACCTCAGGCAACTTATGATGAAGCCCAAGGGTATGAGCGCCTTGAGCAGGGGTCACATGGAAGCTGGAGGAAAGTCTCCGATAAGGAACCTAGTGGATAAATTTCAGTCAGTCATTTGAACAAGTGAAATTGTGATGTAGAGCATTTCTATAAACTGATCTATGTTTTGTCTATGCCTGCAAAAACTGCCGTGTTGCAATTTGCTAAGCTGTTTCTGTACTTAAATTTTTGTGAAGTCGGATTCTTGGCTTTCCTCTAGTATGACAAAAAGCTGGCTCAGATTTCCATAATCAAAAACAAGTGTTAAGCATGACTAGCAATTATTTTCTTGCCGTTCTCACTGCTGGAAATACCCAGTTCTCTAAGGGGCCCCAAATACTTGAGAGCTTAGTGGCCAATGCTGAGATCAGCCCTGCTCTCTAGCAGAGTGGCACTTTTTACCATGGAGGAAGCCAGAGGCTCCTGGAATGTGCTGGGTGCCGAGACTGTTATTTCCAGAATGGTGCACATGTGTGTGGGCACAGGGAGAGGTTCTCAGGACCGCATGAAAGGAGCGTGTATAGAGAGCAGGCTTTGAGAATAAGAAATTCATAAACATGTTCATTCAAAAAATTAGTGGTTGGGGAGGTCCCTGAGTGGCTGTGGGCCAAAGAGCTTAATTTGGCCTTTTGTCTCTGATTTCTGAAAATAGGGTAGTGGAATTCCCCAGCAATACAGAATGTCTTCCAAAAGACAGAACCAAACCCATTGCTGTCAAATCTCTGCTGACTTGTAGTAACTCTGTAGGGCAGGGCAGAACAGCCCCATAGGTTTTCCAAGGCTGAAATCTTTACAGAAACAAGCTGCCACATCTTTTTCCTTCAGAGCAGCTGGTGGGTTTTAACTGCTGACCTTTAGGTTAACAGAGCACTTAACCACTGCATCACAAGATGTCTTAGTTTATATAAAACAACCCGGCAACAAACATATACATATAAGAGGGGATCTATGAGAAACATTGTGGGCACCCTGGACACTTCTCCAGTTTCTCTTGGCAGATGGGTATAAACCCCGTGTTAGGAACCTGCCTCGGTGGTGGTCGATGCAGGCCACCTTTACCAGTTATGAGGTCACTGGTAGGCACTTACCAGTGTCTTTTTCTGATGAATGCTCAAGAAATCTAATTCACATCCAGTTAGTGAGAGTGAGGCTTTATTGGTCGATTTGGCAAAATGGGGTGCCTGAGCCCAGAAAGGAGGCTGATCAGTGAAGGGTGCATGTCAAACAGTTCCTTACAAACCCTTTTTATCTTCCAATTCGTAAGGCCCTCCCCCAAGTTCCTCACTGGCTGAGTACTATGGGGTGAACAATAACATTCCATCTCCTGTTTCTGAAACAGGTCCTCCCTACCCCCCATGCACCCCTTTTGACTAGTAACTTCTTATCTTGGTCTTTATTCTGAAGACGGACCATTTTGAATTTTACTTCTCACAGATCCCAAGGACTGTAGTTGGACAACTAATTAGGGGGGCATGGTGGAATGAGCCTTGCATATTTAGTTAACACTAACTATGCATTAAGGCCTCTGCTAGGCATGTACATTGAGACTTCCATAACTTTTTAAAGAAGCCCAAATTTAGCACGTCCTGTTGAGCTTCTGGGAAGCCCTGGTGGCATAATGGATGAGTGCTATGTCTGTTAACCAAAAGGTCGGCAGTTCAAATCTACCAGGTGCTCCTGGCAAACCTTATGGAGCAGTTTGACCCTGCTCTATAGGATCCCTGTGAGTTGGAACTGACTCAGTGATTTTGGCGGTGGTGGTGGAGGGGAAGTTTATTGAGCTTCCAGACTGGTGGCTTAGCGAAACTGTGGGTAGGAATTGACTTGACAGCAGCAAGCTTTTTGAATATTGAGCTTCTAGATTAATGCATCTGGGAGGGCTGGTGTGGAGACAGCAGGCTCCATGCTGAAAACTCTCAGACTTTGTCTGTGCTTCTCTGTGTGTATCCTTTTGTGGTTTTGTTAGAAAGATTATCGTGAGTATGGGTCTTTCTTTGAGTTTTGTGAGTCATTCTGATGAATTACTGAACCCACTAGAGACAGTGAGGGCCAGCAGAGCCTGGTGTCAGCTTATTTGGTAGTTGTTGAGGACAGGGTCCTCACTTGTGAAGGATTCAAGTTTGGATGACTTGCAGACAGAAGACGACTATGCAGAAGTTGTTTTGTAAAGACCAAACTCTAGGTGGTTAGCATCGTAGAGAGAGCAAACACCAGACATGTGGCTGGTGTCAGAGATGGAGAAGTGGGAAAACAGGAATACACATTATCTTTCCATTTGAGGCTTTAGCTTTGAGTCAGACAGTTTGTGCTTAACCTAAAGGTTGGTGGTTCAAATTTACCCAGTGGCACCACAGAAGAAAAGCCTGGTAATCTGCTTCCATGAAGATTACAGCCAAGAAAACCATATAGAACAGTTTTACTCTAACAGTGTGATATTCACTAGTCAGCAGCAGTGGAATGATGATGGTGGTGATTTTGAAGGCTTCCACATGTGTTTTACAGACATTTGCAGATCTGTGATTCAGAAGCCATGTGGCTCAGTCATTTTGGTTTGTCCTTGTAAAAAACCTGTAGCTTTTTTTTTTTTTTTTTTTTTTTGATAAAGTCACCTGGTGGCTTTTCTGTCAACAACAGTGTGCGTCTACCCAGGGCCCCCATGAGCTTACCTTTTCAGCTTGTACTCTTGTTCTTAGGGGTAGTCAGGAGGTGTTAGTGCAGGGCTTTGTCAGCAGCACTAGGTGAAGAAAGGTCTTTGTTGTGGGGTAGTTGGCTGAAGCAGTTGCTATTCACAAAATCACCTTCTGGATCTGGAGTTGGTCTGGAGTCTAGGCTACAGAAGATTTCCCAGTGGGCTGCAAGGCAGGCTGACCACTCAGTGGTGCCAGACATGGGGGACCTGGAATCATTTGTGTTCGTGTGTCCTCTTACCTGTGAGCTGATGGGCTCATGGGAAGTTGCCATGCTGTTCAGCATGATGTGCATTCAGGGATGTTGCTGTACTACAGTAGGTGGTACATGATGCTACCTTTTGCCTTCCACTCCCCACAGCCCTGTCTGGTGGAAGGAATAGGAAATACAATGCCATAAACTTGAATAATTCATATTTCTGTAATTGGGGCAGGAGTCAGAGGATGGAAAAGAACGCTTATTACTTCTAAGAATAGCACCTATTATTATAAACTCCTTTACCCCAAACCAAACCCATTCCTGTCAAGTGGATTCTGACTCACAGGGATCTTGTAAGACAGAATAGAGCTACGCTATAGCGTTTACAAGGGCAGATGGCCTCATCTGTCTTCGTGGAGTGGCTGGTGCATTCAGATGGCCAACCTGCTGGTTAGTAGCCAAGTTAAGTGAAAGTTTACAGCTCAAGTTTTCTCATAGAAACATTTATACACCCACTGTTAGGTGACACTAGTTGCATGTTTTATAGTCTGGTTGTTGTGTGAAGAGGCTTCAGGAATGGTTTTAATTCTGGATTAACAGAGCATCTGGGGGCCATGGCTTCAGGAGTTCCTCTAGTCTTGGTCAGACCATTCAGTCTGGTCTTTTTATGTGAATTGGAGTTCTGCTGCACACTTTTCTCCTGCTCTGTCAGAGATTGTTGGTTGTGTTCTCTGTCAGGGCATTCATTGGTGGTAGCTGGGCACTGTCTAGTTCTGGTCTCAGACTGATGGGAGTCTCTGTTTTATGTGGCCCTTTTTGTCTGTTAGGTTAATAATTTTCTTTTGCCTTTGGTGCTCTTTACCTCTAAGTGTGTTAGGACCAGTTGATGCATCTTAGATGGCCTCTTGCTAACTTTTAAGACCCCAGATACTACTCACTAAAGAGAGATGCAGAACATTTTCTTAGTAAACTTGGTTGTGCCAGTTGACCTAGATGTCCCTCCAAAACCATGATCCCCAGACCACACCCCCTGCTCTTCCATCTGTTGAAGTGTGTGATTGTGTTGAGGAAACTTCTTAGCTTTTGTTTTAGTTCATTCTGATTTTCATGTATTGTGTGTTGTTGTTCTCACCTGAGATGACTTTCTACTATCTAGTTAGTGAATTCCCCTCTCCCTTCCCACCCTTGTAACCATCAAATAATGTTTTGTGTGTGTGTTTAAACCTTTTCCTATGTACTTACAGTAGTGGTCTTATATAGTATTTGTCCTTCAGTGACGAATTTTATGCTGCATGATGCCTTTTGGATTCATCCATGTTGTGAGATGTTTGCAAATTCATCTTTGTTTTTCATCAGTTCGTAGTATTCCATTGTATGTATGTACTGTCATTTGGTTTTATCCATTTGTCTGTTGGTGGGTGCCTACATTGTTTCTATCCTCTTGCTGTAGTGAACATCACTGCAGTGAACATGGATGTCTATATGTCTGTTTGTGCAACAGCTCTTAGTTCTGTAGGGTATGTTTCAGGGAGGGTAGTACTTGTATTTCTAGCATTTCAAGGAAGAAACAAATCAATTTCCAAAGTGGTTATACCATTTTACATTCCCTCCAGCAGTGTATAAGTGTGCTAGTTTCTCCACAACCTCTTCAGCATTTCTTATCTTGTATTCTTTGGATTACTGCTAGCTGTTGTTGGGGTGAGATAGTATATGGTGTAGTTTTGATTTGAGAGCATTTCATCAAGCTTCTGTTAGCCGCTTGAATGTCTTCTTTGGTAAAAGATCTATTCATATCCTTTGTCCATTTTCTCTTTTTGTTTTTTAAATTGGGTTGTCTTTTTGTTGTGGAGGTGTTGCAGCTATCTTGTAGATTTTAAAGATTAGACCCTTGTGGATACGTTGTAGCCAAAAAATTTTTTCCCAGTCTGTCAATTGCCTTTTTCACTTGCTTGGTTATGCCATTTGATGAACATAAAAACCAAATTCAAACCAAAGTTACAGCCATGGAATTGATTCTAACTAATAGGAACCCTCTTAAGACAGAGTAGAACTGCACTTTAGAGTTATCAAGGAGTACATGGTGGATTCATACTGGCAGCTTTTTGGTTAGCAGCTGTAGCTGTTAACCAATACGCCACCTTGGTGATTTTTAGAAGCTTTCAGTTAATCTAGCTTCCCTTCTGATGTTTGTGCATTGTTAGTTATGTTTCGTATTTTGTTTATGCTGTGTGTTAGGGCTCCTAATGTTCCTGTTTTTTATTCCATGATCTGTATTGTCTAAGATTTCATATTTAGGTCTTAGATGCATTTTGAGTGAATTTTTGTACCTGATGTATGAGGTATGGGTTTTGTTTCAATTTTTTGCAGATGGATGTCCTGTTAGGTCAGCACAGTTTGTTAAAGACACTGTCCTTTTTTGGCAGTGGGTCTTTAATCTCTAAGGTTTGAAGATTAAATTTGCATGCACTGATGGATAGTTCCTCCCATTCATTCATGGTTGACATTAGCTTTAATTAATGCTTGGTTAAATTGCAGTGTTACCGTGCAGGCATGATTTCTATAGCTTAAATGGTTTCCTTTTTTCTTTGGAGAGACAAGGCTGTGTATGTGAAATGGGCTGATATATGTAGGTTGGTTTCATTTATAATCTTCATAAAAATTTACTTAGTTCTGAAGTGCTTTTGGTTATAAAAAGTGCTAAATGCTTGTGAGTGCATGTGTGTGTTTTAGGGGCTCTTCATTTGTTTTCCTTTTCACACTTGATAACCATTGAGCTGATGGATTGCTGTTGTGCATTACCATCAAGTCACAGCAACCCCACATACATCAGAAAGAAATCCTGCCCCATCCTGTGCCATCCCCATGCTTGGTTGTGGATAGGACTGTTGTGATCTGTCAGGGTTTCATTGGCTGATTTTTGAAAGCCAGTTGCTAGGAATTTCTTCCAAGACTGTCTTAGTCTGGGTGCTCAACTGAAAACTTGTTCGGCATCACGGCAACACCCAAGCTTCCACTGACAGACGGGTGGTAGCTGTATAAGAGGTGCATTGGCTGGGAATGGAACCCTAACTTACCTGTATGGAACCACCACTGCTGCCTTAGCTGATAGGAAATGATACCACTTTCATGTTCATCTTGAAAAACATACTGTAATCCCAGGAGTTCACTTTTGAAGGAGGCCCATGTTGGGGCTTGTCTCTGGGGTGCTACATCCCAAGCTTGCCTGTCATTGTTGCCATGTCTTGAGTGGCTAGGCTTGCTTCCTTTCCTGTGCTCTGTGAGCCTGTGTGAGTATTCTCTCCTTTACCTGTGAGAACAGGTGGCCTTAGCCCTATGGCCACCCTGACTGCCTCCAGGGTCTCCCGTCCCATCCTTTACCTCAAGGCAGCTTTTATTGTTAACAGTGACTTTTGTGAAAATGTTCTAGGCTTTATGCAAATAGTTGCCTATACATAGTTCTTGTGAAGTGTAGAGTTACATTTTCTGAATCATACTTGGCAGGGAGACCCTTGCTTTTCTGTTATTTCTTGCAGACCATTTTTGAAATTGGTGACGCCAGACATCAGTCTTTCTGAACCCTTCGACAGCCTTTATGTTGTGCAAAGGGTATGGTGCCCCACGGTATCTCCTGCCCCAGGCTGGGAGTGTGAAAATATCACCTGGTGCATGATGATCACTCATTTTAGCAATAATTGAGCATTTGCCTCACTCACTTCAGCTCTCACTGGGTACCAGGTGCTGTATTTCTGAGGCTGTGTGTATTCTTAACAGTTTCATCTTCAACTGACTATGAGGATATCATGAAACAGGGCAATGTGTAGTTCCATTGTATGTAAGGTTAGCATGAGCAGCTAACAACACAGTATATTCATGTAGTCCTCAGAAAACAACCACATGAACTGGGTACTGATGTCATCCCCATTTTACAGATAAGAAAATTAACACCCAGAGAACTCACTTGGACAAGAGTAGGAAATCACAAAGCTAATATATGCCAGCATCTGCCTCCAGTGCCCCTGTACTTTTAACCACAGTGTCAAAAAGCTTGTGAGAGCCTTTCAGAAGTTGATAAACCTATGGAATAATTAGGTATGGAAAAAGGTTTGGAAGAATATACACTTAAATGTTTACATTGATTCTGTTTGTTGGGATCATGGCTATTTTAAAACATCTTCAAGGAAGATGGTTCCTCAAAAAGTTAAACATAGGATTTACCATGTGACCCAAAAGTTCTGCTCCAAGGTATGTGCTGAAGTGAGCTGAAAAAACTGTTCAAAAACTTGAACATGAATATCCATAGCAGCACTCTTCAGTATAGCTAAAGGATGGAAACACTCCAAGTGCATATCAACTGACGAGTGGATAAACACAATGTGGGCTGTCCATGTAGTAGAATATTACTCAGCTGTAAAAAAGAATGATACTGATAGATGTTGCAACGTGGGTGAACCTCAGAAACATTACCTTGAGTAAAAAGAACAAAGAGCCCAAATTCATTGCCACTGAGTCAGTTCCAGCTCCTGGTGAACCCACGTTACAGAGTAGAACCATTCCGTAAGGTTTTCTTGGCTACAGTCTTTATAGAAGTAGGTTGTTAGGACTTTTTCCATGGAGCCCCTGAGTGACTTCAAACCACCAGTCTTTAGGTGCAGACTGCACCTTGCAGAGAAGCTGGACACAAAGGGCCGTACCTTGTATAATGCTATTTACACAAAACATCCCCAGCACATCCGGTAGAAACAGAAAGCAAAACTAGCGGTTGTAGGGAGCTGAGGTAAAAGGGTGTTGGGGAATGAGTGTTTAATAGATACAGTGTTTCCTTTTTTTTTTAAAAAAAAAAAGTACCAAACCTGTTGCTGTTGAGTAGGTTCTGACTCATAGTGACACTGTAGGATAGAATAGAATGTGCAATAGAGTTCAAGTTGTAAATGTTTACGGAAGTTGACTGCCACATCTTTCTCCCATGGAGCTTCTAGTGGGGTCAGATTGCCAACCTTCTGTTAGCAGTCCAGCACTTAACCACTGTATCACCATGTTTCCCTAAAGAAAAAAAAAAAACCCAAACCCAAACCTTCTGCTGTCAAGTCAACTGTGATTCATAGTGACCCTGTAGACAGTAGAACTGCCCCCAGAGTTTCTGAGGAGTGCCTGGCAGATTTGAACTTCTGGTTAACAGTCGTGGATCTTAACCACTATGCCACCTTTAGGAGTTATGAAAACGTTCTGCAATTAGATGGTGGCAGTAGTTGCACAACATTGTGACTATATAAGATGCCACTGAATTGCACAGTTTAAAATGGTGAATTTTATGTGTATTTTGTCACTATCAACAAAATCTTCAGTAGAATAAAAAATGGGGAGAAGAGTGAATCTGCTTACGCAGTGTTTGCTCTCAGGGCACTTGGTGAGGGTTGGGCTGGTATGTGATGAGTACCGGGCTGGTGCTCAGGAGGGAGCTGTGCAGTTAGGGTCCTGTGGCAAGGGTGAGCAGATCTGGAAGCTGGGGCAGAAGGCCATGGGGTGGGGTGCCCCACTCTGGCTGGGAAGCGCTTTCACCTGGGCAGCTAGTCTGTAAAAGCAGTGCCACCACCTTCTGAGTCTTGTGGGGACATTCACACACTCCAAATTTAACCTCCAATTGAAGCCACTTCCCCAGGGCTTCAGCAACCTTGATTTGGTTCCACTTTCATTTTTCCTTTTCACCTTCCAGTGAAAGTTTGTGTACAGAGAAGTAGGGTCTGAGGAAGTGAGTGTTAAGTCAGCTGGTTAAACCCGTAGGGCTGGACTGAGGTGATCCCCAAGGATTGTGGCACCTGGATGAGAAGCACTGTGGATTGGAGTGCAGATAGAGTCCAGTTTAGGGATGGAGATTTCATGTAAAGGGAATCACCCTCCTCAGGCTCACCCAGTGCTCACACACCCCTCCTCCATAGCTAGCACTGGGCTGTTCTGAGTGGGTGAGGAAAGACAGTTGCCAGAACTGTAACCCAGGTATAATCAGTCTGACTTGGGATCATCCTGCGCAGGCAGCATCTTCTGCTAGAGCAAGTGGATGTTCATTCATGTGTGTCTTGTAGGAGCATTTTCTTTGGACTTTGAAAGCTTTTCTTTGACTTTCTAAAATGAGAAATTGGTGAATAGGAGTTTTGATTCTGAGAGGCTGTGAGAGATACTAGCCCAGAGAGAATACTTGGGGCGGTTAAACTAGCTCCAGGCTGAACCAAGCTGTCTGTAAGCTGGTTTGAAAATACGTGGTCAAAATCACTTACTCTTTTGCTCTCACACTGCACTGTATGGGGAATGACACCACAACGCCCAGCATCCTGCCTGGGTCATGCTTCTTTCCAGATCCCCTACCTCTATCTTTCAGCACCCAGTCTGGGCCTTACATGTTTCACAAGAACCCATCCTGTTTCCTGGGTCCCTTAGTGGCCACATAATTTGCATTTGGCTGTTAACCTGAAGGGTGGTGATTAAGATCTACCCGGCAGCAACTCAGAAGAAAGACTGGGCAGTCTACTTTTGTTAAGATTACAGCCAAGAAGAAACCTATGGAGCTCAATTTTACTAGCACATGGGATCACTGTGAGTTGGAACTAATGTTGCTAATGGGTTTTGTTTTGTTTTGTTAACACAGTTTCTACAGCAGCTCTGGCCAGCAAGGCTTCTGGAGCATTAGGGATGTTCTCCACCTGGGTTATCCTGCGTTGGCCACTAGCCCACACAGCAGAAAAGTGTCAGATGTGCCAGGTAGCTGTATTGTGCAGTGTAGCTCCTGGATGAACCCTTACTCATGTGCTTTTGAGAGGCACTATAGCTGGTGTGGACACTATGGGGTGTCCTGATGGTAGAGCTGTGTAGGCAGGTAGCTGTGCAGATCTGAAATGCAGGAGCAGGCCTGGGCCAGACTGGGAGCATTGCAAGGAAGGCAGGAAGGTGACCCAGGGTCTGTGGGAGAGAAGAGGCAGGGGCCTGGGACCAGACCTTGGGACAGCATTTCAAGTGAGAAGAAATGTCAAGGACAAGACCTGTAGTTTGAAGATAGGGAGTCTTCCTGTCCCTGGGTGTTCAAAACGGGGTCCCAGTCTTGAGAAAGCTGATCAGGTATGGGACAGGAACACACCAGTGGAGGATTTTCTTTCCTAAACTCTCCAGGAGTAAGGTCCAGATGCTCTCCTGTCTCTGCTGTCTGTTCTTGGTGCCTAGCAAGTTCTCCACCCCTCTTTGGAATTCACTTTTATGTGACATCTGTCATTTTAATTGTTCCACGTAGCTTCCCTCACCCCTTCTGGGAGCCAGCAACTGGGGGCAGGGACAGCTTGCCGTGCCTGTTCAGTGGGGAGACTTCTTAGAGCTCTAAGGAACCCTGAACCCTGCAGTGCAGGAGCATTTGCCCATCCCCAGTGCATCTGCCAGTGCATCCCACCCTGAGCCATTCCCGTCCTGCTTTCGTGTATATTGATTATCATAGCTGGATAACACTTTACTTTGTGGGGAGGGGAGTAAAAAAAAACATATTTAACATTTGCCAGTTGAACAGTTTTTACATGTACAATTTAGTGGCATTATGTTTATTGTGTTGTGCAGCCATCACCACAGTCCTTTTCCTGATTATTCCACCGCCATTAACAGAAACTACCCACAAAGCAGTGATTCTCCCTCTCTCCACATCCCTCCTGCCCCTTGTAACCTCTAATAAACTTTAGTCACTGTACATTTGCTTGTATCATAGATGTGAGACCTTAGAATTTACGTCTTTCTGTGGCTGTCTTTTCACTCAACCTGACTTTTTTTATTATTATGGTTGAATGAAAATGTACATTCCCATAAAAATTGCGTGCCCACCTATATGCAGCTCCCACTACTCTCTCTGCCCAGTGACAGCACACTCTTCCTCTCTACTCCATACATGTCTTATCCTCCCAACAATTTCCTGTTGCCTCCTCTCCACCCACTCCCCTTCCTCCAGTAAGTAAGAGGTCAGCGGAACGACATCCTATAGCTTCATAGAACCATAAAGTGCACACATGATATGGCCACTCTGTGTTGCCAGGTCCAGTTCATTCCTGTCTGAGGGTTGACCTCCATTACGATTATGGACCAGGACATCATCAGGGCCAGGGGCTGTGCTCCCAGGGTAACCCCAAGACCCGTGGACCATCAGTTGCAGTCTTTTAATGGAGCTCTCAGAGTGCACCTCTTTTTATTCTTATGTTGCCAGTGAGACTCAACTTTGTGATCTCCATCACAGCTATCACTGGTGGTGGCTGGGCACCATCCTGTTCTTCTGGTCACAAGTCGATGCACTCACCCACGCACATGGGTCCTTCTGTCTTCTGGTTTCTCTTTTTCCCGTGTCATTTTGGTCTGTGGTGATCATCCATTCCTGCTAAGCTGGGACAATTTGCTGTACCCTCGGATGGCAGCTTGGCAGCTTTTAAGACCCACTCAGCAGTGTGGGGTGCAGAGGGCTGTCTTAGCAAAACGCTAGCTGTGCCAGTTGGCCTCAGTTTCCCCTGAGAGGATAGTCCTCGGCCCCCTACCCCAGCCACTCTGTCCTTGTAATATTGGATTAAGATGGGAGGAGTAATTGTGTTATTCAGCCTCGTGTTTTTAAGGTTCATCTGTGCTGTGGCATGTATCTGAACATTTCTTTTGTAAGATGGACCACATTTTGTTCATGTAGTCATCTGCTGGTGGACATTTAGGCTGTTCTACCTTTTGGCTGTTGTGAAAAGTGCTACAGTGAATGTGAGAATACAGGCTTCTGTTGTGTTCCCTGTTTTCACCTTTTTTGAGATACTTGCCTAGGAATAGAATTGCTGGGTCGTGTAGTAGTTCTGAAGAACCAGCTAAAGTATGAGGGCCCCGGTTTCTCTCTATCCTCACCTACCCCTGTTATTTTCTGCTATTTTTGAGCATTGGCTTTGTAAAGAAAATGAGGTAGTGTTTCATAGTGGTTTTGATTTGCATTTCCCTGGTGACTAATGGGAGTCCCTGGGTGACAGCAGAGAGTTAACGCTCAAGTAGTAGATGAATGTCAGGTGGTTTGAACACACCTCGGAAGACTGGCTTCTCAGTGGTCACCTGGAAAACCCTATGGAGCAGTTCTTGTCTGCATCTGTATTTCAGCTTGAGTTGAAATCAGTGACAGCTGACAACGGCAGCAACGAATAGTGATGCTGAGAATCTTTTCATGGATTTACTGGCCATTTGTATCCTCTTTGATGAAATGTCTGTTCTCCTCCTTGGATCATTTTGCTACTGGATTATGTTTTTAACACCTCTACTACTTTAATCTTTAAATTGCCTGAGTTGCTTTTTTTTTTTAAAAAAAAAAATCTGATTATGGTTAAGGGAAGGTTTACAATCCAAGTCAATTTGCCATATAAAACCCCAGGCACTTGCTTCTATGAAACTTACCTGCTCTCTTGCCTGAGTTATTAGTAAGTTTATATTGAAACTAAGTTTTCTAGCATAACTGAGTGAAAGGTGACCACTTAGATGCTGCCCCCATGTCTTATCACCCCATCAGATGTGGAGAAACACCAGCCCACCCACTCCCACCACTGTGTTTCCTCTTTGGTGTGATAGAAACAGAGAAGGCTCTAGAGAGGGGTGACTTTCTCTCTCCCAGCTGTAGAAAGACATGGAGTTTTAGAGTCATGCAGGCCTGGAATCCCTATAGGCTGTGGGGCCTTGAGGAAAGTCCTGATTTCATATGGCTCCAGCTTCCTGAGCTGCAAAACAGAAGTCCTTAACAGTCCCATGTCAGAATTACCACTGCATCCAACAGTACTTTTGAACAGTGCGGGCGCTTGGGAACCACTGGCACTGAGTGGGAAGTCATTGCCAGAGCCCAGCCCTGTAGGGCCTGAGGCCAGGCTGAGTGAGCTGCTTTGTGGGTTTCAGGCAGGGAATTGGTGGTCTGGAGAAGGCTGTGTATCAACATCCCAGCTACCCCTGCTTATCTGGTGTATTCTTACAGCAACCCTTTGATCACTTGGATGCCTTTATCACTCCCACAGGCTTCCACAGAGACCTTATCTAGCTCTGGATGCAAGCTTAGTTGTGTATCTCAACTGCTTCCTGGGTCTGGAGTGTGGTCACAAGGCTACATTAGGACACTGTGTAGTCAGATGTTATCATGGTGGGGAGCTCAGGCTAAAAAGTTTATGTCGTAAGCCCCGGTGACCACATGTTTAGACACTGGTGTGTGATCCAGAGGGTGGGCAGACAATGTTCCAGGTCTGATTATGATGTACTAGGTGCCTTCAGTCCGACTGGCTTGCAGGTGGAGGGGGGAGGCAGGCCTTTTGCAGTTCTCGTATAGATGTTTGATATGCCCACCCCTTCATCTTACCTAAACATCAGGTTTCAGAGGGAAGTTTCCAGGGACAGGCAGGACATGTACTCTTGAGTGTGAACTCAAGGAGTCATCCTACTTGGCAGACAGTGCCCTTTCTGCCCACTGTCTCCTTGAGGCTTGCTGCATCCTGATCCGGGGCCTGTGCCGTGTGCCTTTCACTGAGAGACCACTAATCTGGGCATAAGATAAACAGGCATCCAGTTCTTGTTGATCTTCGTCATAACTCATGCAGTGTCTGCACTGAGAAGACTGAGAATGTCCAAACAGGAAACAGCTGGGAAATGGTATGCAAACTGTGGCCTTGATGATGGAGTAGTGTCTGTCATATGGTGATGGCAGGGTCAGTCTGTACACATAACAGTGTCCTGGCAGACATACACCACAAGTGGTGTTGGCAACCCAGATTGTACATCACCTTTGAACTAGTCAGGGTAATCATTGCGGTACTGCTCTGTTGCTTTATGTTGTAGTGTTGGCTATGCTTTTGAATCGGATGTGAGAGGTAAGGCAAAACTGTCAAGGTTTAATGGTACCTTTTCTTTTGAACCTGAAGCTGTTCCTTGTGAAGCCAGTAGGGAGCTCGCTGGATTCTCCAGCACTTTGTTGCCTCCTACCCTACCTTCTCCCTGCAGAGGGAGATATTTTTACTAGCGTGAGACTTCACCGAAGCTTAAAAATTAGGCCAAGGTCCTGTAGGAAACATTAGTGTGAAAAGTTGTTCTAAACAATAGATTTGCTCTGTTAGTTTTCTCCAAAGAGAAATTAACTGTTGTGTACATTAAACACTTTCTGGAATACTTGGAGCTGGGATCCCCCTCCTCCTTATTTGAAGATGTGTGGGATGGTTAGTGGTTACATAGCCCAGTAAAATTTATTATTTCCTCTCTAAAGTGGAAACCCTGGTGGAGGAGTGAGTAAGTGCTGTGGCTGCAGCAAAGGTCAGCAGTTAGTCTACCAGGTGCTGCTTGGAAACTGTGGGGTAGTTTTACTTTGTCCTGTAGGGTTGCTATGAGTTGTAAATCAACTCAACTGCAGTGGCTTTGGGTTTGGGGTTTAAGAATGGTCCGTGGATAGTGTAAAAACAGCTTGTTCTTAACTACTAATCCAAAGACTAGCTAGCAGTTTTAACCCACCCTTTGGTACTATGGAAAAAAGGTCTGGAGATGTTCTTTCGTCAAGATTGCTGCCAAGGAACCCCAGCACAGTTGTGCCCTGTAACACATGAGGTCACCCTGAATCAGAATCATCTCAGCAGTAGTGGGTGGTTTCTGAGATGGTTGCTTATTGTCTGAAGTGTCAACTGCATGTGTGTGTCATAGGACCCGTTCTTTTCCTTGAGCCTGGGGCCTTCCTTATAGAAACACACAATTGTACAGTTAGTTGTTGCATAAACAACAGCAAGTCTTTTCTCGGAGGCACTCCCATCTACCTAGGGTAAGTGGACATGTAAGGGTCGTTGCAGAAAGTTAAATAGTTGGGGTTTTTCTTCTTCAGTATGTGTGATTGATTACCACCCTTCTCTCAGTTTGTTGTACAGTGGTGGCCTGCACATTCTGTGATGCTGAAAGCTGTACCACTGGAACTTAAGTACCAGCAAGGTCCCCATCAGGTCAGTGGAGTGTCCAGACCAAGACAATAGGAAGAAAGGTCTGGCAATCTATTTCTGAGAATTAGCCATTGAAAATGCTATGGATCATGTCTTAGTTATCTGGTACTGCTCTAACAGAAATACTGTAAGTGGATAACCTGAACAAAGAGAAGTCTATTCTTATTCAGTGCAGTGGGCTACAGGTCCAAATGCAGGGTGCTGGCTCCAGGGAACATACTCCCTCTCTGTGGGCTCAGAAGGAAGGTCCTTGTGTTGTATTAGTTTTCTTTGGTCTGAGAGCATCTCAGCACAGAAACCTCAGGTTCCATTTCCTTTTGTTTCTTGTGGGATAAAAGGTAGTGCAAGCCACACTCCAGATATACGCCCTTAGTGAGGGTGTTACCGTTCCACCCAAATCTTAAAAACTAATGCTGTCTATTAACCACAGGCAGAGATTAGGATTTAAAGAATAGGAAAGTCACAAAATGGAGGACAGTCACACAATACTGGGAATCATGGCACAGCCAAATTGCTACACAAATTTTTGAGGCGGACACACATCAATCCATGACAGAGCACAACAGAATAGTGTCAGTGTAGTGCTGGAAGATGTGCTCCTTAGGGTAGTAGGTACTTAAAATACTCAGTGGCTACAACAGTGGACTAAAGCATAGCAAAGATTGTGAAAATTGCACCAGACCAGGCAGCGTTTCCTCCTGTTCGTTCATGAGCTGACTTGACAGCAACTAACAGCAGCAGCTGGGACTGAGCTTCATGGAGCCTGAGTGCTGGCCTTTAGAGCGGCTCTCAGGCAGGGGCCCTGTAAACCCTCTGCATTTTACAGATGAGGAAATGAGGCTGATGTTGCTGAAAGCGTCCAGTGGGGTAGGGATTGAGGCCCACGCTGTTCCCATCCACACAGCAAAGAATCATTGACACAGGGATGCAGATGGGGTCGGGTTGGTCAGTTGTATTTACTTAACAGTTTCTTAAATTGAAAACAGTAAAATTCGCTGTTTTTAATTGTGGTAAAAATATATGTAACTAAACATTGGCCAGCCAAACCAAGTGCCGTCGAGTCAGATCCATGTCAACTTTTTCTTTTGGCTTTAACAAACAGAAATGTATTCTCTCACAGTCCAGTAAGCTAGAAGTCCAAATTCAGGGTATCAGCTCAAGCCAAGGGTAGGCTTTTACTCTCTCGCCTCCAGAGAGAGATCTTTGCCAGCAGACATCCGCTGGACTGGGACCTTCTGCACACATGCATGAACCCTGGGTCCAGAAAACATGCTGGGCTCTCAGCACTGCTTTCTTGGTGGTATGAGGTCCCCCTATTCTGGTCCTTTACCTTTCCTTTTTGTCTGTTGTAAGATAGAAGATGGTGTAGGCCATACTCTGGGGAAACTGATGTTACACACTGGATCAGGGATGTGATCCATGATCCTTCCTAAGGGTATTGTAATCCCACCTTAATCCTCTTTAACATAAAATTTCAATTACAAAATGGAGGATAACCACACAATACTGAGAATCATTGTCTAACCAAGTTGACACATATCCTGGGGGGACAGTTCAATCCGTGTCACACCCAGAATGGTGTGTGTCTTTTTTTTTTATATATACTTTAGTATTTTGTTGTGATTAAGTGAAAGTTTATAATCCAAGTCAGTTTGCCTTACAGAACCCCGTACACAACACACCTCTTTGCAACTCTGGCTGCTTTCCCAACCCTGTGACAGCACACCTTTCTGGCAGCCTCATGTCTTATAGTCCAGTCCAGTTTTTGTCTGAAAAGTTGTCTCTGATACTGGTTTCAGCTCTGGACTAGCAGTAAGTCCAGGGGTCTTGTTCTTGGGGGACCCTTCAGGGTGCTGGACCATCAAGCCTTGTCTTTTAGTATAATTTGAACTGTACCCCCATGTTTCCCCTGCTTCGTAAGGGTGTCTATGTTGTGCTCCCTGTCAAGTAGTCCTTCGTGGTGCCTGGGCACCATCTAGTTCTGGTCTCAGTGTTGATGTAGTTTCTAGATTTTATGGCCCCTTCTGTTTTCTGGCCTCACATTCTCCTCCTGTCTAATGTGCACATTTTTTACATGTACAAAATCATGTATGAAAGAGATGACAGATGTACCATCATGGTCAAGAATATTTTCATCACCCCCCGAAAATCCCCTTGTGTCCCTTACTGGGAGTCAGCCCCTTTTCCCACCACCAGCTCCTGGCAACTGCTAGTCTGTTTCCAGTCTCTACAGTTGTGCCGTTAGAAGGTCTTGTGAATGGAATCATACAGTATGGAGCATTTTAAGTCTGGCTTGTCTCACCTATGAATTCATTTGAAACTCGGCCTTGAGGTTGGATAGTAGTTCCTTTTCATTGCTGGGTGCTGTTCCATTGAATGGGTGGACCGTAGTTTCTTTAACCACGTCCCAATTGAAGGATGCATGAGCTATTTCTGTTTTTCAGTAATTATGGTTAGAGCTGCTATAAATATTTATACACAGGTCTTTGTGTGAACATAGTTTTCAGTTGATCAGCTACCTACCTACAAGTAGTGTTTGTTAAGTGGGTCATTAGGGCAAGTATGTATTCAACTTTATAAGGGACTGCCAAACTTGTTAAAGTAACTGTGCTATTTCCTATTGCCAACAGCACTAGATGAGAGAGTTGCTCAGCATCTTCGTCAGGACTTGGTATTGACCAGCATTTGGGGGGTGCAGTTTCAGGGGCATTCTAACAGGTTGGCTGTGGTATTTCAGTAGCTTTAATTTGCATTTCTACTGACAAGTGACAAGAGCATCTTTTAATGTGCTTATTGGCCATACCTTGCTGCTCTTTGGTGATACGTGTTTTCAGATTCTTTGCCTGTTTTTTTTATAATTAAATTTTTAAGAAATAGTGTTGAGAGTTCATGATATATTCTGAACACAAGTCCTTTCTCGTATGTGTGTTTTGAAAGTATTTTTCCAAGCCTGATTTTTTTTCTTAACCAACTATAATTATTTATTTTCTTGTGTGCACATCATTTTATTCAGCCTGTAGACGATACTCCCCTACTCTCAGCCTTCCCAGTCTTGGGTCTTCAGAACAACTCCCGAACCCCCAGCCATACTGCTTTGTAGCTAGAGGCTAGAATCACCACAAGCTCCATCAGGGGCTGTGATTGACTAGTGGTTTTTGCTTTGGGACCCTTCAAAGGCCTGGTGGGTGGGATGCCCCTGTAGTTGCCTGCTGTAGGATGTATCATGTTGAAATGTTGAGTCTACTCTGCTGAGAGTATCAGAGGGGCCACTGGTTATGCAACCTCTGAGGGGGCGGGGGGCGGGTGGTGGGCAGTGGGCAATGACCATAGTGTCCTGGCGTTACCTAGGTTCCACAGATGTATGTTCCGGCCTCTGTACCTCTGTCTGCGTATGTCCATAGTGGGAATCCATTTGAGATTTGTGCACTTATTGCAGGGGGAACCACAGGACAGACATCTGCCAGTTTCATGGCCCTGCCCTTTAGCTAGAATTAGGTATAGCTTAGACCCTATCCCCATCTCCCTTCTTCACCCCATTCCTCCATGCTTGCCAGAGAACTCTGAACTGATGGCTGCCAAGTGAGCACATATGTTACTGCAAAACAGTCATGTGACTTTCTGTTAAAATTGCAGGACTGTGTAGCAGCCATTAACTTTGAATTAAGGGAGCATTCTTTCTAAAAGTATTTGGATCAGCCTCTAGTGGAGCAGTGGGACCTCTTGTCATGGAAGACAGACACATGGGTCATGCATCAGTGGCATGGGGCAGGGGCCTGATTTTCAGCTGGACCTCATCCTAAGCATAGGTGTGCGCCACGTGTCCACATCTGTGAGTATAGTGGTGCGGATTGCTGAGCAGCTCCATGCCAGCAGAATAGGGCTTGGTGACACTGTCCAGGGCATGACCCCAAAATGACATGGGACACACAAGCAGTACCCAAGTGCTAGCTCCCAAGAACTAGGCCAGGCAGCATGAGGCTCTTTGGTATGAGGCTCACCCTCTTTTTTGAGGCCCATGGCAGAGTTGGGTGGGATAGCAGGTGTGTAGAGTTGAGTGGTTTGGCACTGTCTTCTGTAAGCTGATTTTCTGGTTGGAGGAAGTGGATAGTTAATTTCATCTCACCTCCCAAGTGGTTGGGAAGCTGTGGGGAAGTGGCTGTCATGCCTTTCCAGGTCAGGGAGAGGGGAGAAGGGATTGTGACCGCAAGAAGCTCTTACGTGCATAGAGCAAGGCAAGCTCTTTTTTTATAAGCTGTGTCCAGGTTAGCGATGGTCCTCTTCTGAATAAGCCAAGATTTGGGCAGAAACAGTGATATCATTCCAGCAGCACTTGCATTCTGTGTTTGCGCGTATGAAATGCTGCATTATGTGTGTCCTTGGCAGAGCTACCAACACACTGTTGGTTAACCGTGATGAATGTCGGGGTCGGGCTATGATTTATCAGCCTGCCATGATCGGTGGCTGCTCTCAGGAAGTTGTGTGTGGGAGAGCACAGAGGACCTTTTCTGGTGATTGCTGGTGACTGCGAACCCAGTGTCAGATTGCTGGCATGTCCTGGCTCCGAGTGACTCACCCAGCAGGGACACTGTTGGCTGTAACAGACTTCCTGTTAAGCTTTGCTTAGCAAACAAGATTGCAGAAGATGTCTTGGAGTGGGTTCACACCCAGGAACACCTCTTCTTCCTGCAGTCTGCTTTCTCCACAGTTCAGCATGATTGCTTTATGGGTGGGTCCTCACTTTTGTGCAGCTGTCACCACTATGCCTCCGAGATTTCCAGGTGAGCCAGCTGCTTTCCCCCTGTTACATCATCCCTTATGATGTACTGAAACATGGAGGACATGAGGGCTTTACTCAGGGGAGCCCACGTCTCCGGTCCCTTCATCCCAGGTGGGATGTAAGTATGAAGTTTCTTATATGTGTCAGTTGAACAAAGTGAAGGTGCCTCATGGACCTTTTGGGCTTTGATGATTAAAAGACCTGAAGAACAACTGAAGCTCCGCCCAAAACTGTTTTAAAATGATGTGAGCAGAGACAAGAGCCCTGAATGCATCTCTGGATCTTAAATTGTACATTGCTGTCTCCGTAAGGTACAAATACCAAAACCTTTTACCACTGAGTGTGCTCTAGTTTATGGCCACCTCAGCATGTGTCAGAGTAGAACTGCTCCACAGGGTTTTCAATGTATGGGACCTTTTAGAAGCAGATCACGAGACTTGCATCTGAGGTATCTCTCAGTAGACTTGAATTGCGAACCTTTCATTGAGCAACCTGATGCTTAACTGTTTGTATCAGCTGATGTTTTCTCAGCAGCAGAAAAGATAAAAGCCCTTGAGTCCATTTAGACCTGTAGAAAGAACACCTTGTGGGGGCTTCACAGTGTCTACAATCTGAGTGGCAGGGCCCTCCTCTGACGTGGTTAGTAAGCATCGCAGTGGAGAAGATGCTGGACTTGGCTATTTGGCTGTCCTGTATCCAGATGACAGGAGCACAGCTATGGGACGCTGCCGTTTTACATCCTCTGATCACCTCCGTGTGTGGTAGAAGAAGGGACTGGTAGTTTTGAATGAGCATTTGCTGGGAGCAGTGCTTACTGTTTTTAATATGTATCTATCTAATCTTCGCAAAACAGCACCATAGATTTACAAAATTCTTATAGGAGGAGGGCTGTGGGCTGAAGCACTTACCTGGGGTCACATGCACAGCTGAACCAAGATCTTCTGGCTCTGGAGTGTGTATATCACACGGGGTCCCTGCCCTCTGGGACCACCTTCACTGTAATGGACCTCGTACTAGGAGAGCTGGTGCAAGAATGTCCTGGGGTCTTGCTTGATGAGGCCTCTTGCAGTGCTCACTTTTCTGCAGCTTGTTTGCAGAAGACTTGAAAGTAAGTTGGTTTGTCTTCATTTATGCCTCTGGATTTTTGTAACCCAAAACTCAGTGGTAGTTTCAGCAGATGTATTGAGAGTGGGGCTGTCACCAGCCACCACCATTCATTCCTCAAAGCAGCCTCTGTACCACTGGCTGTCTTTGGGGTGTGGGCTATGTCCCAAGCCTGATCCTGGTGGGTCTGGCCAGCATGCTAATGTCGGGCTGTCTTCATCCATTCTTGAGGCCTTTCAACTTGCCAAGCATTGACTCAGTGCTGCCCACAAAAGTCTGAACTGGGCATCACAGCATGGGGAAGGGGGTCTTTTGGTTGCAGGCAGCCAGTGACTGGACACAGGAACACTTGGGGAGGCCACCTGAGGCCAACTTGAGTTGGGACATTTCCTTGAAAGAGAGGACTCCTGGGAAAGACGGTGCAGTGGAGGGCAAGGTCTGGGCAGTATAGGCCTGAGGTGTTCCAAGGAAGAGCTCCAGAGCACTAGGATAACCAAGTGCCGTGAGAGAGCTGGCAAGCCTCATAGAGGCCCTGGAGCTTCATCATGTGCAGGGCACCCTGGGCTGCCAGTGACGTAGGAACACCACGCCCCATCACTTAGTTCTAGGCTGCAGGAGGCGGAGTGGGGAACAGTGCAGCTTTCTTTACCTGCTGGTTCTCTGGGCTGAGTAGGCCAACCAGGTACAGCTTCATGTCATGTTCCTTTTGAGGGAACCTGTAGCTGGTAGCTGATTTGGAAATTCTAAAAAGCACAGAATGGTGTTACGGAGTTGAGTATTGCCATCATCTGGAAAGAAAGCCATCCTATCTGAAGACTGGTTTTATCCATCTCCTTTGGGGGACTTTTCAGCCATGGACTTGGGTGCAGTCTGCCCACCATCCCTGTCTCGACTGTGGTGTTGCTGCTTCCCATACAGGGCCCCATAGGCCAGACATGAGCCCCAGGCCCTGAGGAGATGAGTAGTTCTGTTCATTTCAGCTTAGCCCTGGCATCCATGCATCACTGACAACATTCTTCCTTGGGAACCCACACAGGAGGTCCAGGAGCTGGCTCTGTGGGCCTCTGGGGCATACATACCTATCCTGGGTTGCCGACCACTGTCTGTAGTGTACTCAGAAGATTTTCCTGTAGAAGACAGAGGGAGAGGGGAATGTCTGCTCTGGAGCAGCGGTTCTTTGGAGCCTCCGTGGATCACACCCTGACCTTCCCTTCTGTGTCTGCACCCTTGGCTTCTGGCAGGAAGAACACAGTCCGCTCAGTGAGGGTGTTCTCCATCTTGCCGCCAGAGAGCGCAGCTGAGCTCCATGTCTGTTTGCCAGGTGTGTGTGGAGCCAGCCTTCTTGTACTTGTGAACTGCACTTACCAACCTCTCTGCCAGAAATGCAGCTGCCTCTCTGTCTGCCACAGCTGTAGGAACACCAGGGGAGGAGAGCATTCTGCCCTGGTGTCTTCTTTGTATTTTACTCAACCCAGAAGTGCTTGACTTGAGACGAGAAAACTGCTGCTGTTGGTGACTTGTGTGGAAGTTCCTAGACTCCTATTATGTCCTGATGTTGTGCCCTGTTTCTGGATTGCTCTTGATTGTACACTGATTCCGTCTTACCTCGAGTGTAGAATCACCCAGGGAGCTCTTGGTGTGTCCAGTACTTGGACTCCCTGCTTGGACTCTCTTCATTGAGCTTCCTGTGGGAGGGGCATCAGAAATTTTTAAGTTCTCCTTGTGCTGCACGTTGGAGGACACGTTGGACATGTAAACCAGTGTTTTGTACTCACATCCCATTCTGGGTCAGGCACTGAGTTGAGAATCTGGAAGCTGCCCAGTTTTGTGAAGAGAGAGGACCATTTGGGTATGTTGTAGGCTTTTCTGTGTGTACTTGATGAAACGTTTTATATTTGCTCCTGGATTTTTGATGCTGGGAGCTTCCTGAAGAGTCTCTGGCATCTATAGCCAGCGATCTCCCATTTGCTGTTGAGTTGACCTGAACTCCTGGTAACTCCATGAATGTCAGAGCAGAACTGTGCCCTGTGAAATTTTCAATGTCTGATTGAAAGTAGATTGTCTGGCCTTTTTTTCTGAGGAGCCTCTTGGTGCATTTGAACTTCCAGACTTTTGGTAAGCACTTAACCATTTGCATTACCCAGGGACTCCTTGCCCTGACAAGCAAGGTGAAAATGGGAATGTCTTGTGTCTTCCAGTTAGCTGGGGGCGTCTTACTGATGATGGGGTTACACTGTAGAGGCCAGGGCAGGTAGTACTGATGTAGGCCGTGACAGCTAGTGCTCTCTGCATGGCAGTTCCAGTTGTAGCTGTTGTTTTTTTTGGACATTGCCTGCTTTCGAGGTGCCAGCTGTGGCCTCCACATACTCCATGAGTTTCTCCTTTTGGGTGCCTGTCCTGTGCCCAGGACAGAGACAAGCCTACTTTCTGGCAGTGTGAGAACCAAGAGCCAGGGTGGCAGAGGAATGGCAGACAGTGCAGCCTTTTTGGGGTACTCGTGGGAGCCACTCTTCTGGGGCTTCTGGTTTATAACTGCACTGTAAGTCCCAAGTGACCAGGAACCCCTCAAAAGAACCACCATAGCATAGGTGAACTCAGCTGCTGAGCTCCAGGTTCATGTGAACTTCAGCTTTTAGAGTGACATCTGGAGCTCAGCATATCTTTCACTGAGTTAAAAGGGAGTGAGTTTATTACTTGTTGGTGCTTCAGTCTAGACATCACTGGTGACCTGTGGGCAGTTGTGAGGATGTCCCAGGCAGGCTGTACTTGGCATGACGGCCTCATTTGAAAAGCCAGCCCTTTCCCCAGGGAGCATTCCTTCTGGACTTGGCACTTGTCCTCCTCATGACCTGATGGTGAATGCAGAGGTGCTGTCCTTCCTGTCCCAGAAACTTTGTGGGTTCAGAATTGTGAACCCCAAGGCCCTGTATGCATTTAGTTTGGCGTGGTTGGTCTTCAGGAAAAATCTGTAGAGGTTTTCTTGTCTAGTCGTGATGCCTTCCTGGGCAAGCCATCTTCTGCTTAAGTCCACGTGTCATGGGCCAAGCAGTGCCCTAGGCCTCCGGGACAGTAGCAAAAAGGAACACTTTTAGGGTACAGCTAAGTCATCCAGCTCTGCAGCCCTGTGTGTGAGGGAGTCATAGAGGCACCTCCCAAGTTCCTGTGAAATGAAGCTCTTTTGCCTCTGGCCAGTGAAAAGCATTTGCTTTCAAGTTGACCCCCAACTGATAATGACCTCATGTGCATCAGAGTAAAACTGTGCTCTGTAAGGTTTTCATTGGCTGTAATCTTAACAGAAGTAGATTGCCTAGTTTTTTTTTCTTTGCTGCTTGGTGTATTCCAGACATCAGTCTTTGGGTTAATAGCTGAGCACAAATTATTTGTGCTACCTGTGGACCTTCAAATTTGACCCATAAAGCCGTGAAACTTCTGCAAATTGAGGGATACCGAAAAGAGTCAAATAAGAGGACAGTAGCATGACCTCTTCACAGGAGTATCTTTTTGGCCAGCTCTCCTAAAAGTAGGACATTTTTGGGAAAACAGTTTAAAAGTCAGGCTTTGGTCTGCTGAGTTTCTGTCATTCAGCACTGCTCATGTTTGCAGTCTTATTTGCAAAGTGCTGTCAAGTCGGATCCGACTCATGGTGAACCTAGGGGCCAGGGTAGAACTGACCCCTAGAGTATTCAAGGAGCACCTCGTGGATTTGAACTGCCCACCTTATGGTTAGCAGTGGTAGCACTTAATTCACTACACTTATTTAGGGAAATCTTTTTGTTACTATTTGGCAGAAGAACAGGTATGGAACAGGTATGCCATAATGGATGACCATCCTCCAGTTGTCATTCTGACCTGCCGGATGGGTGGAGCTAAGCTGGACTGAATAGACAGCTTACTCTTGGCAGGGAAGAGATGTATATCCCCTGCATAGCCAGTATCTGGGCAGAACAGAAAGACATCAGAACTCCAGAGTTGTTGTGTGGACCTAGCTTACTGAGCTGGGCTGTCATATTCTAAATTAATTCTAAAAGGTATGTCAATCTAGTTCTTTTGACATCTTCAAAGATGATATTATAAAGACACTGGTGCCCTAAGTGGATGTTGTGGTTCTAAGTAAGCCTTAAGCCCCAGCATTCAAGTATGTATTTGTCTGGAGAGCCATCTTTGGAATAACTGACACGAATAAACGAGAGTTTCCAATGGAAAGGGCTTGTTCTGTGAGTGGACTGTTTCCACTTAATGTGTAACATGGAAGAATGAGAAAGATTAGGAATGACAACCACCACTCATCTGTCAGTTTGCTATATTGTGGTAGCTTGCGTATTGCTGTGATGCTGGAAGCTATGCCACCAGTATATCAAATAGCAGGATCACCTGTGGTAGACAAATTTTTTAGTGGTGCTTCCAAACTGAGAGTAGGAATCCACTTCTGAAAATCAGCCAGTGAAAACCCCATGGATTGTGGCAGAATATTGTCTGATGCAGTGCAGGAGCCCAGGTGGTGCAGTGGTTAAGTGTTTGGCTGCTAACCAAACTGCGAACCACCAGCCACTGTATAGGAGAAAAATGTGACACTCTGCTTCCATAAGGGTTGCAGTCTTGGAAACCCTGTGACGCAGTTGTATTCTGTTCTCTAAGGTCACTGGATATTGGAATCCACTCAGCAGCACACAACAACAACAGTGCTGGAATATGAGCCTTCTAGGTTGAAAGGCACTCAAAATGCACAATAGCTACAACAGTGAATTCAAGACCAGCAGTCGTGAAGATGGCTCAGGATTGGACAGTGTTTTTGCTCTGTTGTGCTTGGGGTTATCATGAGGCAACTGACTAGATGGCAGCTGACAACAGGAGTGACAAGAGCCTTGCTTTTGAAAGTCACACAGGGGATACTAAGGCAAGCCCTTCCCATCTGCCGTCTTGCTTTCTTTTTTCCACAGGACTTAAGTGCCTCCTGGTCCTAGTTGTTACTTGTATTCCTGTTTGTCATCTCCCCTCCACCCCCAGGTCCCCACCCTTGGCCAGAATGTGAACCCCGCTGGCAAGTGTTTCTTTGTAGTGAATCCCAGAAGCCTCCTGTGTGGCAGGATTCACCACAGTAGTTTGTTGAGTAAGTGAGTCAGAGATACAAAGTTTTTACAGAAGCCAGGAAGACCCTAAATGATGAAGACATGTCAGGCCAGCCAGGACCAGCAGTGGTTTTCAGTCTGTTCTTTACCTCAACAGCCATTTCCTTAGAGGGGGAAGCCAGATAGATAGACATTACAGTCAGTACTCAGATCACAGGAGCCAGGTGTACACAAGGAGCAAACTGAACACTTCAACCTCAACCACTCCATCCAGGTCTTTCTCTGTCATGTCTACTGCTTTGTATCTAGGGCTTGCTGGGGCCAGTCAGAAATACTGTCTACTTCTGTAGTGAAGGGGCTTTTTAAAATAATAATAATAATAATAATAATAAATATATATATCATAAGTCACCTGATGCCTGTAATTATTCACTAGAGATACTGAACCTACCCCATGAGGGAACCTTTTACCTATTGGTGTAGGAGGCTTGTTTTGGGGGGGAAGGGTCTTTGTTTTAGCAGATTGGTCCAGTGCAGTATGCTGGTGACATTAGTTATGTTTACCATGTTGTTCAGCCATTGTCATTATCTGTTTCCCCATTTTGTCATCACTGTTAGAGAAGCTCAGTGTCTCCTAAGCAGTGAGTCCTCTTTTTCCCCTTCCTGTCACCCCTGGTAACCACTAATAAATTTTGTTCTCTGTATTTCATATAAGTGAACTCATGCAGTGTTTGTCCTTTTGTGACTGACTTATTTCACTCCGCGTAATGTTTCAGGGTTCATCTGTTGTAGCATATATCAGAACTTCATTTCTTTTGATGGCTGGGTATGTATGTGTATACCACATTGTATTTATTTTTTCATCTATTGATGCTCTTTTAGGCCGTTTCTACCTTTTGGCTGTTGTAAATAATGTTGCAATGAACACTGATGTGCTAGTATTTGTTTGCATTCCTGCTTTACGTTTTTTAAAGTACATAAGAAGTCTAACAAACAGTTAAGTCCACGAACTTAATTGTTCTAAGTGCTGCAAGCCTCATTGCTGAACATCATCATGGTCACCTTTGAGGTACTCCTCTTGGAAAGCTACGCACCGATGCCAGTGCCTAATCCATCCTTCAGAGCAATTCTGGAACTCTTTCTGGAACGGCCATCACACTTGGTGGGCAAGTTTGCACACTTATTTGTTTAGTTGTCTGTGAGGGAATTTTTAGCCAGTAAATAAATAACTGTATTGGAACACCCTACCTACTTACCTGATCTGGTCGCCAGTGGCTTTTTTCATTACCTGAAGACAAAGGAAATACTGAAAGGAAGACATTTTGATGACATTCAGGACATCAGGGGTAATGTGACCGCAGCTCTGATCACCATTCGAGAAAAAGAGTTCCAGAATTGCTTTGAAGGCTGAACTAGGCACTGGCATTGGTGTGTAGCCTCCCCAGGGGAGCCCTTCGAAGATGACCATAGTGATATTCAGCAGTGAGGTATGTAACACTTTTTCTAGGATGAGTTTGTGAACTTAATTGTCAGAACTCTTATGTAAAGCTGACTTACATGTTTATTAATTGTGGATGAGTCACATGGTGCTGTGAGCTCTATAGGCCTCTGGGGTAGCCTGGCCAAGAGGCCAGACCCCCACCAGGTATAGCCTACAGGGTCTTATGTGGAGCTGGGGTGTATGCATTTATGTTGAATAATTGGGTAAAATTTGTCTCTCCCCCCAGCTTGTAGTATATCTGTTTTGGAGATGTTCCGTGGTATCTGTGCCCTCATTTGTAATGAAAGGGATTTGGATTTTAACTGGGTTTGATGAGGGTTTTCATCTTTAGCACCCATGATGCATTTCTTCACGCAAAAGTATAATGCATTGTGATGCCATTTCTATGGCAACTGGTGAACTGTAAGGGAACAGATTCTATTTTTGTGTTGTAATGCGTTAGCAGGATTGGTGAACGCTCACAGAAAATTCCATTGTAAGTCAGTTATGCGTTTTGAGAAGATAGGAGATGGTCCAGTCCTAAATGTTAGACAGTGACTGTCTTTGAGACTCCTCTGTTAATCTGCATGTCCCTAAACTTGGTCTTGGTTTTTATACCGTTGGGGTCTTTTTGTGTGTGAGTTTTTTTTTTTGGCAGGGAGGGGACGGCTTGAAAGGAGCTAATTTTGAGTCCCAGATAGATCCTTAAGTGCTTCATTGTCTGGGTTTCAATAGCACCTTGTTCCCACACCTCCCTGTGCCCAGGTGTGTGCTGCTATCCCTGTCCTATGTTAAAGGAAGGCATAAACAGTACAATTAAGTGCTCCACAGTTGATTGAAAGGTTGGAGGTTCACATTCACCCTGAGGTGCCTTGGAAGGAAGACCTGGTGATCTGCTCCCAGAAGTCATTCCTTAAAAAAAAAAATACACCGACCCCCCACTCAAAAAAGCAGAAGAACCTTGTGGAACATAGGTCTGCTTTGACACTCATGGGGTCACCAGGAGTGGACTTGACAGCAACTGGTTTTAACTTATCGTTTGTTTAAAATAAATGCCAGTTACCACTGAACAAAAAATGGGAGTTCCTAGTCCCATTCAAAACCCTGTTTAAGTGTTGTTTCCTCAGGAAGCCTGCCCTGTTCTGCCTCTAGCTGAGGCTCTTTTGCCACTTGGATTTTCCGTTTTCCTATCACCAAAGGTAAGGGCCTGTCCGTTGTTCCCCATGTCCCCGTGAACACCTTACCCATGTGCCATTTCTTTCCTGACTTCCATTCTTGGTCATACCCATGTGAACAATCCTTTACAGTGGTTTTGGCTTGGGGAAATAATTTTGAGTAGATGAGAAGATAGCTTTCTTCTGGAGACACATGGGGGCTGGGGGTGGGCAGGGGCGTAGGAGCTGATTAAGGACCACCAGAGGTAAATGGAATGCAGCCTTTCTGTTTGTGAACACAGCAGCTAACATTCAAAGAGGTCTTTCCTGTGGAGCCACGTTGGAGTGATGGGACACAGCACCAAGCCTCAACAGGCTTTGAGTTGGTCTCTCCCGCTGACCTGTCCCTCCCCTCAGCAGATGGTACTGTCAGTGCCATTCAGCAAGCCTGCTCTGACCTGACCTTCCATCTACTGAGTGAGCACTGAGCTACACTGTCTTGGTGCTCTTCTGCAGCAGCTGGCTCCAGGGCCTTCCCTGCTGGCACTAGCTGCTGAACAGCCAGGAGGGAACAAGGGAAAACAGGAGCCTTCATGGGTCCTATGCAGTGTTGAAATCCTGAGTTGTAAGGGGGCCTGAGGCAGTGTCACGGTTCCTTGGGAAGGGTCTTGTGCTTGATGGGGCAGCTCACAATCACCTGGCTTATCACTGACCCCTATATGTCTGTTCCTCCTTCATCGAGGTCCTTACTGGGTCTCAGGAACCGTCTCCGTAAACTCTTCTTTCGTCTTGCCTCCCTCTCTGGTATGTTCCTCTCCGTCCAAAATTACCTTTTTTTTTTTTAAAGAAAAGGTTGCTGTCAAGGTAAAACAGGGATCCCAGGTGCGTCAGAGTAGTGCTGTGCTCCATAGGGTTTTCAGTGGCTGATTTTCAGAAACAGATTGCCAGGCCTTTCTTCAGAGGCAGTTGTGGACAGAGTGGAACCTCTATCCTTTTGGTTCATAGATGAGTGGGTTCATCATTTGCCAGCACCCAGGGGTTCATCTCCTTTAGTATCTGATGCTGTCAAAATTTTCCAGAGCCTCAGTTTTACCATTGCTAATGTGGTTTCCATTTCCCCTGTTACCTTGTGCGGACAGGTTAGTGTTCTGCATTCCTCTGGTTTAGGTGGCCCACACTGGTAGGCGCTGGGAGAGCAGCACTCCTCGGTTTGCGTGGGCTACCCTCCTTTCTCCACACACAGCCTACTTTTCCTGGACATGCAGCTGTCCCTGAGAACACTTGGAACTAGGCTGATAGAATAAAACCAACACAACCCTCCCCCCAACCCCCGCAGACGGTTTGGAGATTGAGCTTAGTCCTGGGAATCCACTGGGCTCAGCACTCCCCTTCCCCCCATTTTTTCTTGACCCTGTAATATCCTCTGTGTGGGACCTGTCCCCAGCCCCTCAGCAGTGTTCCCAGAGTAGGGAGGCCCACCCCAAAGTGCGTGGCTTACAGAGAACCAGAACTTAAGGAGGGGCAGGGGTGGCATCCCTTTGGTACCTTGCAGTCTCACTGGGTGCAACATTGCCCTCAGGACCAGGGAGCCAACTCAGCCAGCCTTAGCTCCTCCCTAAGGGCTGGGTCTCAGGCTGACTCCCCACCCTCCCACCTCCAACTGCTAAGCCAGGGTTTTCAAGTTAGGGCTTTTCCCCCTCTTTTTCTCATTTGAAATTTTTCAAATCTACACAAAAGCAGGTTCAGCACTTAACAGTGTGCCACATTTGTTGTATTTCCGTGTAAATGCATACTGGTTTTTTGACTAAACACTTTGAAAGTAAATTGCAGGTGTGATACTTTACCCCTGTGTGCTTCAGCAAGCATCTCTTAAGGACTTAAGTGTGTTCTATAAAACCTATAAACCACCGTTGTTAGAAGGAAAAAAAAACCCAGTAATTCTGCGTTGTGTTGAGATTTTTCATGATGTCTCCAAGAATGTTGTAACTGTCTGGTACACTCCCCTCCCAATAGTGTCACACATTTCACATGATTATGTTGCTGTTTTCTTTTAATATTTCAGTTTGTAGAACGTTGATTTGAAGCACAAGGGGGATCACTGGACGGTGACAGTGGCAAATGCTGAACTGATGGGGCCAAATTCCTTAAACATGGGAGAGGCTGAGCCCCACTGGGAGCCTTGTAGTTCTCTTCCAGCCATGTATGGTCCCTGAGCATTCCTGACAGGGCTCAGAGACCAAGAAGCTGTGTTTTTGTTTTGAATTTTAATTAATTCAGATCTTAATTTTCAGACTCACTGTTAGTTTAGTTACTGGAAGAGTTTTAAGTTTGTTGGGAACAACTTGTATGCGTGGAACAACATTTTATAAAATTTAAACACCAGTCAGGTGTTTCTGATGAAAACTTAAGAGACAGGTTTTGAGATGTGCTGTAAGCGTGGAGTGTTACTGTTGTCCTCGAGTCTAGTCTGACTTCTGGTGACACCTTGCTCCAGAGGGTCTTCAATAAGTGAGACCCTTCGAAAGCAGACCACGAGGCCTGTCGTCCGAGGCAACTCTGGGTAGACTTAAACTGCCAGCTTGTCAGCTAGTAGTTGAACACTTGACCATTTGCACCAACCTGGAGACCACCAATTACCCACTTGGGTTTTGGAGATTTAAGTTTTGTTTTGTTTTTTCCATGTAATACTTCTTGAATTTTTGTTTTAATGGTGATTTTGTGTTAAAATGATACTATTTCAGCTATGTTGGGATTGATAAACTGTATTGTGAAAACTCACTTCACTTGTTTCTTTTACTTGTCTGTGGCTTCTAGAAAATAAGAATGTGCACATGTGGCCCACATTCTGTTTGTCACGTGTGTGCAGATAATGATGCTAGTGTGGCGTGGCATGTCCTATGTCTTCACATCCCATCACACCCTCCACTGGTCTTCTGTTCTTCCCTTTCTGTACTGCTGAAGATTGTGTGCCCTACTGGGTTTTGGTGTTTTTTCTGCTGGTATTGCTTTCTACTCTTCTGTTTTGAGGCCTGGAGCCTATCAGGGCCTGCACCTCTCACAGCACTTGACGAGTGCTTGGTTTGTTCCCCATTAATCGTTAACGCTATTGGAGGTGGGACTCTGGCACAGCTCATGCCTAGCCCAAAGGGCTTAGATATTGCTGTGTCCAACAGAGATCTGTAGAATGGTGGGGCTTGTCTGGTATCAGTGTGCTGATAAAGGCTCATCTGTATTCATCAGTGCAGGAGATGATGTCTCTCTGCTCCTCTTCTGTTTGGCTCTTGGCCCTGAGTCCTCAAGATAATAAGACATGATGTGAGAAGTGCTGGGAGGATGTTGGGGCCCAGGAAAGGGGAGGTGAGCACCCATTTGTACTGCACCAAGGGAGTCACCCGGTCTGCACACCAGGAGAACTCAGAGAGTTGGGGAGAGTGATTGCAGAGAGGTGAAATGTGCCCAGCACATTCGTAGAAGAGTAAACTTAAGCCGTGTAACAGAACCCAGATCACTGAAGTGCTGGCCTCCTGCAGCTGAGGCACTCACACAAAGCACCCAAAGTGGCTCTGAGTGGCCTGCCAGCTCACAGAGGAGCTGGCAGGTAAGCCCTGGGGGGAGATAGTTTTTGCTCTGTGTCCTTTATCCTTTTCCCTGTAGCAGCTTACCAAAAGTTGATGGGAGTCTTGTTTTCACTGGGGTGTCATTACTGCACACACACCTTAAAAGTTCGTTCTGACTCATAGTGACCCTATAAAACTGAAAAAACCAAACCCACTGCCACTGAGTTGGGTCTGACTCTTAGGGACCCTAGACGTCAGAGTAGAACTGCACCTTACAGTTTTTAAGGAGCAACTGGTAGGTTTGAATTGCTGACCTTTTGTTTAGAAGATGTAGCACTTAACCCACCACACCGCTAGGATTTCCAACAGTGACCCTGCAGGACAGGGTAGAACTGCTCTGTAGGATTTCCAGGTAGTACCTAGTGGATTCGAACTCTAACCATTAGTCAGGATTTCAGCCTTAATAGTAGTTACTGATCATCCACATATTGATGCCTGGGCCCTGGATTCCCCAACTGGTGATACAGTGCCTGTATTGACAGAGATGTGCATTTGGGTGTGGCATCAGGGCCTTGTGATGTGCTGGCCCCCCTTCTCTGATCACTAGTGGAGTTGACTAGTTGCTTTTACCTTGATTCATAACTCACAGTCACCCATGTGTGTCAAAATAGACTTGTGCTCCATAGAGTTTTCAGTGGCTGATTTTTTCAGAAGTAAATTACTTGGCCTTTCTTCTGAGGAGCCTCTGGGTATACAGCAATGCCTGATCTTTCGTTAGCAGCCACATGCATTCACTATTTGTGCTACCTAGGAGCTCCATGGTACTGTTCATTGCAAGTAAATTCAGCATTTTGAGACACTTGTTGTCTTTCAGCTGATGATAGTCTTCAGTTCTTGTTTTGTGAACTGAGGTCTCTGACGTTGATTTTTGTGTCCCCTTCTGTCCCCACCCCCCTCCGAAAAGTGATTATGTGTCCTCTTTGCACGCATACTCCTCTCTTGTTGTCTGGGTTCTGTACCTGTGGCAAAGTGAGAAGAAAAGTGGCCTTTCCTGAAATTCAGTCTTAGCATACCCGGATACTAACAAATGCAACCTTCTTTTTTCCAGATCTTTTAAAATTGAACCCACAATGAAGGTCAGAGAGTACCGTCATTGAAGAAAAGGTCTCCCCATGAGCGCCAGCTCTTCATCAAGTTACCCAGGCTCTGTGTCTGAGTCTCAAGTTGCTTCGTGGCCTTGCTCATCACTCACAGTCTCTTTTCGGGGGTTCTCCTTGGCCTTCTCCCCCATGAGGGTTCTGATGGTCGTGGCTGAAGTGTTGTCCATGGGGCCTGGGTCATGAGTTCCTAAACACTCATGCCAGCGCTATTCCCTGCACCCCCTCTGGCCCCAGTGAGCATGGGTGTGTCCAGAGGACACTGCAAGTCGCTTTCTCATATGGTGATCTGGTCACTTGGTGAGTGTTGTTCTACTTATTACGAGTGATTGGGCTGGTACTCAGCATAGATACATGCGCTGTGTGTCCTGTACACTGGGGCATCCTCTGGGAGACTGACTGTGCTGGGCATTTGACATTAATACCTAGCAGTCAGTGCTGACCACCTGGGCTTCATTGCCCTGCAAGCACTATAGTTGTCTTTTTCCTAGTTTTAAAGTTTCTTCATATAATTTCATCCTTTTATTGGAAATAAGAATTCAGTGGACCAGTGTGACATCATCCTTGAAAGCTTTCTTTCTGGTCTACGAGGTCTGACAATTAAGTTTGCAAACTTGCCACCATGCGGTAACATTGGCAGCACTACAAACAACTTGGTAAGGTTCATAACTTTGGTATATCAGTGTCTCTCACAGCTGTGGTCGTCTCAACTTGTAGCAGTGTCTTGCTGAGTGGTGTTTGTTATTGTGGGCTTTTGTGTACCATCACGAGAATATTGGAGCTTGAATTAGAACAACAAACAAACATTAAATTTCTTGTTAAACTTGACAAGAGTGGAAGTGAAATCAGGGACATGTTAGTCCAAGTTTATGGCGATAATGCCACGAAGAAAACGGCAGTGTACAAATGGATTAAATGTTTTTGTCAGGGGAGAGAAAGCATCACTGATGAAGAGAGGTCATGGTGGCCAGTAACAAGCAGAACTGACAAAGCCATCGCAAAAATTCGTTGAATTGTGGATTGAAATTGCTGGCTGACAGTGAGAAGCATAGCAGACCAAGTAAACATCATCAGAGAAGCAGTTAGGAAAGTCTTAACTGAAAATCTTGGCATGAGAAAGGTGTGTGCCAAAGTGGTCCCAAAGGAGCTCACCAATGAACCAAAGCAAAGGAGAGTCAAAGTTTGCCAAGACCTTTTGGAGAGGCGAGGTGATGTTTTGGACTGTGTTATCACTGGTGATGAAGTGTGGTTGTACTAATACAACCCTGAAACAAAGTGCACAATGGAAGTCAGCCAGTTCTCCAGGATCGGAAAAGTTCTGTCAGTCCAAATCAAGAATCAAAAATCAAAATGATGTTGGTAACCTTTTTTTGATATCAGAGGGATTGTACACTATGAATTTGTACTAAATGGAGAAACTGTTAACCAAGTTTACTATTTGGAGGTGCTGAAAAGGCTGCATGAAAAAGTTAGACACAAACAACCCGAACTTTTCACCAACGACTCATGGCTCCTGCATCATGACAACGCACCAGCTCACATGGCACTGTCTATGAGGGAGTTTTTAGCCAGTAAACAAATGACTGTATTGGAACACCCTCCTTACTCACCTGATCTGGCCCCCAGTGACTTTTTTCTTTATCCAAAGATAAAGGAAATATTGAAAGGAAAACATTTTGATGACATTCAGGATATCAAGGGTAATATGACCACAGCTATGACAGCTATTCCAGAAAAAGAATTCTAAAATTGTTTTGAAGGGTGGACTAGGTGCTGGTGTCAGTGCATAGCCTCCTGAGGGGAGTGCTTCAAAGGTGACCACAGTGATTCAGCAATGAGGTATGTAGGACTTTTTCTAGGATGAGTTCATGAACTTAATTGTCAGACCTCATATATCTGAGGTGGTCCAAGACCCTAATACTGACCTGCTTACCTAAGCCAGGTTTCTCATTCTTAGACCTTCCCTTGGTTACAGTTCTGTGTCCTCTCAAGGTGGACATTGTGCCGTCTCTGCTGCCTGCAGTGTCTCCCATTCCACAGGGCCTCCTGGCAGAGGGCATGCTCTGCTTGGCAGAACCCCACACATTCCAGCCTTGCTGGTATCCACATCACTTTCTGGCCATCTTGAGATGAACTTTTCAAAGTAGGGCTTTTCTGTGCAAACCAGCAGTCCTTTTAAATTATGTTTTGTGTATTGGGTTAGGTTGATAATACCATGGCCCATACAACAGCTCTGTTGGCAAACATACAACTGAAAATAAGGGATGCACAGTGAAGGTAACAGGAAAAGGAGATGAGGTAACAGGAAAAGGAGATGGGGTTACAACTTCCAGGAGGAAGCGTCACTCTCACCTTTCCTGTGAAGGTGCAGCCTGAGGTCTGTGCCATGGAAGTACACAGTCTGAATGAGTGATGCCACTGTGTATTTGTCACAGTCTCTGATACTAACACTGGATGTTGCACTGAGGATATTTGGGACTTGACTGGGCCAGAACTGCTTTGGAAGAACAGTTAGGGAGGTAAACAAACAGACACACTCCCAATTGAATCAGTGGGAATTTGGGAAGCGAAGACTTAGATCTGCGTTGTTAGCTCCCTGGATGGCACCAGCAGTTTACAATCAGCTACTCTTCTAAAGATTGGCTGCTTGAACCTATTTAGTGGTGTCATGGAAGAAAGATCTGGGTAAAATTGGAAAAGGAATAGGCCAAGTAGAAAGTTGTCCTTAGTCTACTTCACCTGGTGTTTCCAGGTGCCTGACCACATGCACGTCTTGACTGATTTGTGTGTATGCCTTTGCACTCTAACTTTCCCCTAAACACTTTATTGTATACTTTTCCCTTGCTTTGCCCCAAGTCCAGAAGTATATGGAACACTAGGGTTTGCAAACTTGTAGCCCGTGGGCCGGTTAGAGTTTTTTTTATTTTTTATTTAATATGACTGAGTGAAAATGTACATTCCCATGTAAATTTACATGCCCACCTATATGTAGCTTCCACTGCTCTCCCTGTCTGGTGACAGCACACTGTTCCTCTCTGCTCCATACATGTCTCATCCTCCCAACAGCCTCTTTTCCTCTCCTCTCCTCTCCACCCACTCTCCTTTCTCCAGCCAGAGGTCAACAGGATGATATTCTATAGATGTAAGAACCATGAAGTGCATCCAGTATATGGTCACTCTGTATTGCCACGTCCAATCCATTCCTGTCCAAAGAGTGGATCTTCGTTATGATTTATGGGTAAGGGCAGCATCAGGGCCAGGGGCCATGTTCTCAGGGGAACCCCGAAACCACTGGACCATCAATTGAGGTCTTTTTGTGGAGATCTCAGGATGTACCCCTTTTTATTCTTGTGTTGTCAGTGAGACTCCTCTCTGTGAGCTCCATCGTGGTTATCACTGGTGGTGGCCGGGCACCATCCGGTTCTTCCGGTCCCAAGTCGGTGTAGGCACCCACTGATGTGGGTCTCTCTATCTGCTAGGTTGTCTTTACCCCATGTCATTTTGGTCCTCGGTGAGCATCCGTTCCTGCTGAGTTGGGATCATTTGCTGTATCCTCGGATGGCAGCTTGGCAGCTTTTAAGACCCCAGACGCCACTCACCAATGTGGGATTCAGAGAGCCCTCTTAGCAAAACTCTACTTGTACCAGTTGGCCTCTATTTCACCTTAGAGCATGGTCCCCCACCCCCTGCCCCAGCTGCTCTATCCTTGCAATATTGGGTTACGATGGAAGGAGTACTCAAGTTATGCTGAAGTCCACTTAATGTTGTTCTTGTTTCTAATGTGTGCTATCACTGATTTCTCCCATCCAGATTTCTAGCAACTATCTAAACTAAACCCTCGCCCGCCCTCCCTCCGCCCCTCCCTCCCCTCCCTCCCCTCCCTTGCAACTGTCAAAGAGTCTTCTATGCACAAGTCTGTTTCTGAGATCTTATCGTAGAGGTCTCATACAATATTTGTCCTTTTGTCAGTTAGAGTTTTAATGACACATAGCTGCACTCACTGTTTAAAGATTGTCTCTCACTGCCTTTAGGTACAGGGGCAGAGGTGAGTGGTTGCAGCAGACATTGTAAGGCCCTCAAGGCCAGTAATACTTACTTCAGAGAAAAAGTTTGCCGGTGTCTGCTGGAATATGTTTTGGCCTAGCACTTTTGATCTTGTTTGCACTGCAGTTTTGTTTTTACTGTATGCTTACCACAGTAATACCTTCTAAATTTACAAGTCTGTCACCCAGGTTTAACCATGAGCACTGGGATGTAAACCTATAGGTGACAAAGAATACCTCTTACTGCACCTAGGTAGCTGAAGACAGATTTTGCAGGGAAAAGATGGTACCAAATTGTCATCACCACCAGTTAACCGTGGATTCAGCTCCCACTCATCATGGATAACAGCCAGGAGTGTTTATCATTGCCATTACCTGGGGCCTCCTGCAGAATTCTCAGTGCCCCTAATTCAATGTTCCGGCTAACTAGTTCCTGTAGCAAAGGCTGCCCAGGCCTGCACCTACTAATGGGTCACTGTGGGCCTGCGTCCTCTCCGGTGGGGGACAGAGAGCTTGAATGTGTCACACATAAACCCAGCGGGATATCTGGCTGCACTCCCACCTTAGGTCACCTGGTTCAAGGCAGACTGCAGAGCCAGGTTAGAGGGGTGGCGTTGGGGTGCATATCAGCTTCCCCGAGGAGAATAAAGCTTCAATGGCATGCTTGTACACAACACCCGCTAGCTGTCCTGTCTCGTTGCGGTGCTGTTTTCACCCATCACCTGAGTAAGTCAGATGGAAAGTCATGGTGCCAGGCTTCCCCACTGGCACAGATTGCAGCTGGCCAGGGCCACACTTCATGAGCACGTCTCAGCTGTTGCACCAAGACCAGGCAGATGGACTTTCTGGTGTCTCTCTTATGTCACCATGTAACCAACATTTCAGCAAGAATGCTTTTAGGGCAAGATGAGATTTTCTTTAAGTCAGCTGTTCTCCAGGATTTGCTCGTTTTGCCGAAGTCCAGATCCCCTGTTCCCATCTCTTTGACCCTGGGAAGAGTCTTGAATTTCCTCATTGACTGTTTGCACAGGAGCTGTGCAGAAGTGGGCAGGTGGTTTTGTCTGTTGGGAGACTGTGTGTGGTTGTAAACTCGTAATGAACTTTTATGAGGGCTGAGGCCAGTGGCGTGAACCAGCATCTGGCCTGGCATGAGATAAAGCTGAGCCTACATTACCCTAGGCCCTGACTGTTGAGAAGCACAGGTAGCAGCTTAGTATCTGTCCCCGGAGACCCTGCTTGTGCCAACAGGGAGGTGGCTTAGGTTTCCCTTGGCATGGACGACTCAGGTTGTGAACAGATGGCCAGGGACTGTGGAGCTGTCTCTGCCCCCATTTGTGTACGGGTATGACATTCTAGATGTTGGCTGGAGACCCAGTTTGTGGGCCACATGGTGTTCAAATATTTTTGCAGGGGTAGGGGTGCAGGGTACATGAATTGCCAGGTAACCAGGGCAGACCAGGTCACTACCCACTTTTCTTTTACCATGGGACGATGATGATGATGATGAAGATGCTGCTGACACCACCTTGCAGGGTTGAGAAAGGTCAAATACTGGGTAAGTGGCTGACCTCGTCCCCGTGTGTGGCTGTATTCATAGCACTTTCATGCTCACTTGCTGTCTCCTGTAGTCTGCTTCCTGCTTGCAGGAAGAAGGAGGCCTATGAGTAGGCAGGGCTGAGGCAGCCACAGACTTCAGTACAAAGTGCTTCTGGCCACAGCTACAGGTTTGTGCTCTGCCTCTTGTGAGGTGTTGATTTGGGGCACACATGTTTGGTCTCACTCTTATTCTCTCATGCAGGTCCTCAGAATCCCAGGACCAAGCTCCCCCCTCTTCTCCCTCTCTTGACAACTAGCTAATCTCTCTACCTGGTCTGAGGACAGGTCACTTGGCCTAGCTCCTTTGCTGTCAGTCAGCTCTGAGAACGCAAACCAAGGCCATTACAGTGTAGTGGATTCCGGGTCATGATGACCTTGTGTGTGCCTGCTCCAGGTGTGTTTTCCTGGCTGCAGTCTTTGCAGAAGTGGATTACCGGGCCTTTCTTTGATGGCATCACTGGATGGATTCTGACTGCCAACCTTAGGTTAGTAGCAGTCAGGTGCACACTCTGGGCCACCCAGGGTCTTAGCTCTAAACAGAGGCCTCCAAGGCCCTTTTGTCGAAGTGGAAGGCTGCCTGTGGGGACTGACTCCATGGGAGTGCTGCTGGGGAGGTGGGGAGGCTTCCACCAGCTTTGCCAAGTAGAAGCTCACTCATTGATCTTCTCCATTTTGTTTCTGATTTATGTGAACTTTTTCTGTGCTTGTTTTTAGACATGCTTATCTGGATAAAGAGGCTAGATTGTAAATTAGGTTAAGGATGTTGTTTGAAGAGGAAATAAAAGTTTCTTTTTGTTGAAAGTAGACCAACATTACAGTTGTGCTGTATGTGAGTGCTCTCTCTGTCTGCCCTTTACAGTGTTCTCAGACCACTCGGAAGAACTGGGATGATAGCAAACCACGTTCTTGAAAGCTGGAGGGCTTCCACACAGGGTCTGGGGACTTGGGCAGGAAACATCTTTCTGTTTTATTTCCGTTAACCCCAAACTTTCTTGGTCCAAAGCACCCTCAGCATCTCAAGTTCTTTATGATGCTGTTAGACCAAAAGAAATACTTAACAAATTGCTTCAGTAGAGAGTTAGGGCCAGACAGCTTATTAAGAGCTACTATCCCAACAACTGTGTGGCTGTTTGAGAAAATAAAACACAGATACTGAAAGGAAAAATACTCTTAGTTTGTCCTTAAATAACCACACTTTTCTTGCGGTTGTTGAGTTTGTGTGCCTGTTGGGTGCTGCACAACTCAGATCTGGGCACCCAAAATGCCACAGTTTGTGTTCCGCATGGCTTTTTGTCTGGTTGTATTCTTACTACAGTGACTGCTGCATACCAGGCTTGCCAAGATGTGACATTGTCAGAATGAACTTGATGGGGTTTGACATGAAAGCCACGGATGACCTGTGCTTGGAGCTTATGGAGTGCCCTGCCAAATTTGGTATGGTAGCTGGGGCTCCTTAGCACTCAGTTTGGGAACCACAGCTCACACCTCTGGCATCTCATTATCTGTTTATTATTCCTCTCAGCTGGAAACCTGCTGTAAGTTTCCTACTGGGAGTAGACCCTGAGTCAGGCAGTTGGCTTTAGGTTGGAAACAAGAGATGAAATTCCCTTATGCCTCACTGCATGTCTGTCTCAGTACAGAAGCCAAGAGGCGCAGCATCTTTGGATCACTTAGACATACCACTCTGCATGATGTCCTGTCTACTTAGCTTTGAGATTCCAGTCACCCTCTTTTAATCTGCAGGTGGATGTAGGAGTCAGCTTGTGAGAGTGCTTCCTGTGCCTGATACGTTCCTTGGTGCCTGGGGTGCATGGGGAGTGCAAGAGTTGGGTGAAGATGGATTAGCTCCCAGGTATGTTTGTAGGCAAGGCCTCGCCTCCATGGGAGGTACTGGATGCTGGGTGAGAGGGCCAGACAACCTTCAGGGTATGGATATGAATTTTGGGAACACAGCGTTCTTGAATGAGGAGGTGACCTGGAGGTGGATCCAACTTGGAGGAGAACTGGTACAGGGAGCATGGCCTCAGGAAAAGCACTCTGGCTCTTAGGTAGGATATCTCCCAGGAGCCTCTTGTCGTAAGTCCAAAGCAGACTGGCCATTCTGTTGCCTTCCCTCATGTTACTGTCTCTGAGAGGTTTCTTGTGTTCAAAGAGATGAGTGGCTTCTAGAGGCTTTCTAGGTCTCTTCTTGCCTGTAGACATGGAAGGGTGAACCATTAGGTGTATGTTGCCTTGGTTTCACAGTGTGATTGGGTCAGGATGTAGCCTCAAGACACACCAGCTCCAAAGGGTGGGTGGCTGGGCAGTCTGTCAGGTAGGGCAATCCATCTGGGCTCCAAGTGGGCTGGCTGGAGGTTGTGCGTCTGATGTGGATTCCCTTGGTTCAGCTGTCCTTGCCTGACAAGGACACATCATGGGCGTGGATGTCTTCTGTCCTTGGTCATCCCCAGCCAACTTCTAATAGGAACTTCCAGCCTCTGAGTCCACCCCTTCTATCGAACATGTATCACTTGTGCCTTTAGATTTAAACTGACTTTTTGTTAGGTGATGTCAAGTTGGTTCCAACTCATAGCGACCCTGTGTACAACAGAACACTGCGAAGTCCCACACCGTCCTCACAATCTGTGCTATGCTTGAGTCCTGTGTTGCAGCTTTTGTATCAGTCCATCTCATTGAGGATCTTCTTCTTTTTCAGTGACTGCTTTACCAGGCATGGGGTCCTTCTCCAGTGATGATTTCCTCTTAAAACATGTCCAGTGTAATAGAAATTAAGTCTCAGCATCCTTCCTGCTGAAGAGCGTTGTAACTGTACTTATTCCAAGATACATTTGTTCAGTCTTGTGGCACTCCGTGGTATAGTTATACTTTACCACCACCACAGTTCAAATGCATGAATTCTTCTTCAGTCTTCCTTTTCATTGTTCAGCTTTTGCATGTACATGAGACCATTGTGAATCCATGGCTTGTGTAAGGCACACCTTAGTCCTCAAGGTGATATTCTTCACTTTTGAACACTTGAAAGAGACTTCTTAAAGCAGATTTTCCCAATGCATTGTCACTTGATTTCTTGACTGCTGCTTCCATGGGTGTTGATTGTACATCTAGGTAAAATAAAATGCTTGACAGCTTTAGTCTTTTCTCTGCTTATCTGGATGTTGCTTGTTGGTTCTGTTGTGAGGATTTTTGTTTTCTTTTTGTTGAGGTGTAATCCATACTGAAATCTGTGGTCTTCGATCTTTATCAGTAGGTGCTTCTAGTCCTCTTTGCTTTCAGCAAGCTGAGGTTGTGTCTTCTAGATAGCACAGGCTGTTTATGAGTCATCATCCAGTCCCGATGCCACAACCCTTCCTCATTTAGTCCAGCATGTTGGATTGTTTCCTCAAAATACAGATTGAACAAATATGGTGAAAGGATATAACCCTGATACACACTTTTACTGATTTTAAACCATTGAACTGATTACCTCTAATGGAATTACTACATAGCTTCAAGTATGGGGATCTCAGACTTCATTTATCACTTGAGTTATAGGTAGAAGCCAACCTGCTTAGGCCTCTGCCGGGACCCTCTGCGGTGTACTGTGTTCAGGGCACGACGTGGTAGGGCATCCTCACTTAAGGACCAACTGAGACCACCGGGCAGTCAGGCAGGTTTGGACCCTGGACTGGTTAGAGACTCAGCTCCTCCTTTTCTGAACTGATGGGCAAGTAGTCACTGAGCTCCAGGCCTGTTTCCTCCTCTGAAATGGGATCAGACTAGGCATATGTCACAGTTGTCATGAGGACTCATATAGTATCACTCTGTGTGAACGTGACCTGGTGACTGGACAGGGCATCTGACTGGTTTGGTGACAATGGTTGTTTTAAGGCAAAATTAGAGAATCCTGTTTTCTGTAGAAAAACCTCTGTTCATCTTGTAAACAGTCAAAATCACTGCCTTTGTCCCAGGGGTCTGTCTGCACCTGATATGAAGATGAAGTTTGTAGCTGGGTGATTTTGCCACCTGCTAACTTTGAGAGAAAGTGTGCAGCCTAGATTAGCTCAGCTGCCCCAAGGGGCCCAAAGAACACAGTCACCTTGGCTTTGTCTTGTCCCTTAAACTTCAGAACGTCATGACTTAATAGAAAACGTATTGGAGCTGCTTCCTCTTGGCAACATGGTGCTAGTGTAGCCTTGGCCCAGTGCTTCTCCTTTTAGGTGGGGCTGAGGGAGCCTGGCTAGGACAAGGCTGGGGATCTGCTTCAGGGGGAAGGCACCCCTCCCCACACATCTGCCTCATGCTCTCATGCTTCTTTCTAAAAGTCTAATGTTGGAGACCAGTCAACACATGACTCTTGGCCCCTTGCTACCACCCTCCCTCTGGCTCATTCTTGACACACTGACCTCCCCATGTGGCTGTGCCCCGCTCCCACTCAGCTGCTCTTGTTCCTCAGGCACAGAACTGTCTGTGATGGTGCTCCTCCTCCAGGTAGACAGACAGGCACACCTCTCCAGGCACTCGGTGTGTTTCGATCACCTTGCTAAAGGGCTGGCACTAGATGTCGGTCGGCATTACTTGTTGTTCGGTGCCTTCTCTCTGTCTTGCCTACACTGCCATCACCAGCTTCTGTAGTTGCCCAGTGATCATCTCTACCTGGCTGTTGGTGGAAGGTGTAAGAGTGGGCACCTCTCTTCCTACTGCTCCTCTCCCACTCCCCATCCCTGTCCCCATCCCCATCCCCACACTTTCTCTTGAGTTTGGGTAAGCTCCCCCCCCCCCCCCCCGCCCTTCCCTCCAGGGCCCTCCTGTGTTTCCTGTCTTGCTCCAGTGCCCATTGTTCCTGAAACGCCCTACAGGCTGTACTCCCCCAGCTGCGTGGCCTAGCCCATGGTGGGCCCACCGTCTTCGGGACTCTGGTCTCCTGTTGTGTCTGTGTTGGTTTCTTCATGGTGGGGTTTGAGAGTACCCCCCATTTTCTGTCTTACTTTATTACCCTTATTTCTATTTTATATGTGTTTTGGGCGAAAGTTGACATAGCAGATTAGGTCATCATTAACAGTTTCTTTACAGATTATTAAGTGACATTGTATACATTTTTCATAATACGTCAGCTTTCTTGTTATTTTTGTTCTGATTGTTCTATTTCCCATAATCTAGTTTCCCTCTTCCCACTTGCTTTCTCATCTTTGGTCCTGGGAAATGTTTCCAGTTCACTTTTGTTTGAATGATTATTTACAGGAGCACAGTCCCCATGGGTGATTTTTTTTTTTAAAGGAATTTGAGTTTTGGTCTACATTTTTCTCCTGTTCTATCCAGGGCCATATAGTGACTCCCTGGTTTGAATGATCTGTGGTAGTAGCCAGGCACCATCTGGCTTTTCTGGCCTCAAGTTTTTGTAGACTGTTAGTTCTGTAGATTAGTTTCTTCTTTGCATCTTTGGTTTCCTTCTTTCCGTCTTGCTTCAGACAAGTAGATACCAATAGTTGTGTTTTAGATGGCACTAGGAAAGCTTTTAAGACCCTAGATACTTCTCACCAAATGTAGACCATTGTCTTTATGGATTGCATTACACAGTTGACTGAGTTGCCCCACAAGACTACAGTCTTAAGTCCTTCAAACTCGATAAACCAATCCTAGGAGATGTTTGGTTATGTTTAGTAAGTATATTCATATACATCTTCTTGTACGTACATATGCGTATGTGTCTGTCTATATTGGAAACCCTTGTGGCATAGTGGCCAAGTGCTATAGCTATTAATCAGAATGTTAGCAGTTCACATCTGTTAGGTGCTTCTTGGAAACTCTGCAGGGCAGTTTGTATCTATAGGTTTGAGTCGAAATTGACTCAACAGCAGTGAGTTTGGTTTGGGTATATTTACATAGCCATACAATATTTTATTGATACTACTGTTGTGGTACAATGGTGTATCCCCTCTGAATTATTCTTTTTTAACATTTCTGCACAGACTGTTCACTGACATTAAATTTTATCAGCATTCTCTTTAACTGTATTTACACCTTTCTATTTGTACTCCAGCACTTATTATTACTTTGGTTGTGCTCACTACTTCTAAACTCAGTGCTGCTTTCCCCATCACCAAAGCTGTATGTTTGTTTTTAAATGAAACTCGTATTTTTAAAAGTGAATTTTAAACTTAAATTTTTGAAGTTAATTCAGTCATGGAAGTCAGTACCATTAAATGTCTTGAGAACAAAGCACCATGATTAAATTCTGACAGATCACTTCGTCTCCAAATGCCTCAGAGCATAGCCTTTTCCGCTGGCACCCAGCTCAGACTTTCTTGTCAGTGCTGGGATGGAAATGCAAAGAAAAAGAAAGGGGGAAATAGCTTAAGTGATGACAGACTATCCATCTTAGGCTGGTCTGCAACCCCTTCACCCCCTCTGTCCTAAGGTGGCCATAGTCCTACTTCTCCAAGGCCCACCCTTAAGCCAGTCTGAGCTTGGAGAAACCCTCTATCTCCTCCTTACTATGGGCATTGGTGTCCCGGCACACCTAACACCGTTCTTTTCTCCCACAGTGTCCTTGTCTTGCTGTCTTGCAAGACAAGGGTTAATCAGCTAACAGTGTCTTTTGATGCCAGTCTTGTCCTGAACTTCTGCCTGCCACAGTGTTCTTCCAGGGGTGGGCTTCACCACTTCAGGTTGCTCTTCCTGTCTCGAGCACCATGTTGTATTCATGGTGCCTTTCCTTACCTCCTCCTGTGAAAATTCCACTGGAACCAATATCAGAGAGGTCACTGACTGTCTTCTGTGTTCCAGTTATAAGGATTTGGAGGGTGTGGGCTTTTGAATACCAGACTTGGTCTAGGACCAGAATGTGGAGGGTTGGTGGGCCTCACTCTGTACTTGTATAGCAGTAGATGCAAGACCCTCTGGGCATCGAACTGGCACCAGTGAGAATATACCCAGTCCTCAGAGGTTCTGTGTCTTCATGCTAGGTGGCATGAGCATGTCTCTTCCACAGCCTTGGCCACTTCTCTTGGCTAGGTGATTGGAGAGTAATCCAGTCTTCTTTAAGTGTTTGCATCCCATCTCTCAATACGCAAAAACTAAACCTGTTGCTGTTGCATTGTTTCAGACTCATAGTGACACAGTGAACAGGCAAAAACCCACAGCTCTCAAGTTGATCCTGACTTATAATGACTCTGTAGAACTGCCCCATAGAGTCACCAAGGAGCACCTGATAGATTTGAACTGCCAGCCTTCTGTTACCAGCTATAGCACTTAGCCTCTGCACCATCAGAGTTTCCATGAATAGGCGACCAAAAAAACCAAACCCACTGCTATTGAGTTGATTCCAACTTATGGCAACCACATAGGTCAGAGCAGAGCCGTCCCATGGAGTTTCCAAGGAGCACTTGACAGATTCAGACTGCTGACCTTTTGGTTAGCAGATATAGCGCTTAACCACTGTACCACAAGGTTTCCATGAATAGGTAGAGGGAATAGGTAAAGGGTATCCTTAAGTCTTGGTGGAAAGAAGGGGAAAGAATGTTGTCAGCTGCTGCAAAATTGGCTCCAACTCATGGCGACACCATGTACAGTGGAATGAAATGCTGCCCGATCCTGCACCATCCCGTGATTGGGGAGGTGTAGGGTTTTCACTGTCTGATATTTAGTAGATTGATTATTGACCTTTCTTTCTAGTCTGTCTTAGCCTGGAAGCTCCACTGAAACTGGTTATTTTGCGGTATAAGGAATCACCTAGATTCCTAAAGAAATAAGAATCAGGATCAGTACAAAGCTGATTTCTTAAAAGGGGAAGTCAGTGTCAACAACACACAAAAAAGGCATCAAAATGTCAACATTAAACTCATCTGCCAGTAATTACACTGAATGTAAATGGGCTAACTGCACCAATAGAGACAGAGAGTGGCAGAGTGGATTAAAAAACATGATCCATCTATCTGATGCCTATAAGAGATACACCTTAGACTTAAAAGACAACAAACTGAAGTGAAAAGGATGGAAAAATATATATCAAGATGTCATGGATTGAATTATGTCCCCCCCCCAAAATGCATGTATCAGTTTGAATGGGCCACAGTTCACACTGTTGTGTGATTGTAATTTTGTTAAAGAGGATTAGGGTGGGATTGTAACGGACTTATCCAGGTCACATCCCTGATCCAACTTAACAAAATTTCTCTGGATATGGCCTGTACCACCTTTTTAACTCTTACGAGATAAATGGAAAGGGAAGGGAACAGAGAGTTGGGGACCTCATAACACAAAAAAATGTCAGCATTCTTTGGGTGTGGACCTGGGTTCTCATGTGCATGAGAAGCTTCTAACCAAGGGAAGATTGAGGACAAGGATCTTCCTGCAGAACCAACAGGGAGAGCAAGCGAGAAAGCGAGAGCCTTCCCCTGGAGGCAACACCCTGAATTTGGACTTTTAGTATATTTTATTGTGAGGAAATAAATTTACCTTCATTACAGCCAAAAAACAAAAAAAAAAGGGGAAGTCAGGCACATTTCTACTTTCCAACTTCTTTCCTATTTCTGACATCTGCTATTCACCTCATGGCATTACTTCTCTGCTGGGTTAGGTAATTCATTTTATGAGATGTGACAATTAAGTTCATGAACTTGTCCTAGAAAAAAAGTGCTACATACCTCATTGCTCAATATCGCTATGGTCACTTTTGAAGTACTCCTCTTGGGAAGCTATGCACCGATGCCAACGCCTGGTCCACTCTTCAAAGCAGTTTTGGAACTTTTTCTAGAATGGCCACCAGAGATGTGGAGCTCTGTGGTTGTATTACCCTTGATATCGTGGATGTTGTAAAAATGTCTTCCTTTCAATATTTCTTTTATCTTCTGATAAAGAAAAAAGTCGATTGGGGGCCAGATCAGGTGATGGGGGGTGTCCAATACAGGTATTTGTTTACTGGTTAAACTCCCTCGGACAACTAGGCAGTTACAGTTCGCAAACTTGCCACAGTGCCACCATGCACAATGGCCATTCCAGAAAGAGTTCCACAATCGCTCTAAAGGGTGGACTAGGCACTGGCATTGGTCCCTTGCTTCCCAAGGGGAGTACTTCAAAGGTGACCACAGTGATAGTCAGCAGTGAGGTATGTAGCACTGAGAACAATTAAGTTATCAGACTTAATTGTTGGACCTTGTAATTGTCACACAGAACTCAGTACATCTTTACAGTTAAAGCATTTATTAAGGAGGTGATCATACAGCAACTCAGGATCAACTTGGAAGTAGTAGGAACAGTTTAGAATTTAGGAACAAGCTCTAGGAGCTCATAAGTGAAGTTTGCAAGCCTTCCCTAAAGTGAATACATCCCTCTCTCTTTCAGTGCAGGATGGCAGGCCCTTCTGTCAGCTGTACACACCCCACCTTGGCCCTCCATGGCCTCTGCCTATATCTTCAGCCTCTCAGTTGCTAACTAGCTCAGCTCACAGTGTAGCAACTTTCTACCATTGCCACTGACTGCTGTGGGACCTCTTCTAGATCTGTCAGCCCTCCTTTGCTACAGGGCCTGTTCTGGGCCTCTCAACACTGATTCTGTTATAGGGGTCCTTTTTGGGCTTCTTGCCATCTTCACTGTTACAGCCTCAGCCCATTATGATTGTTTTAGGAGGTACAGTTCTTAAAGGAGATTCCTTACTGCATCTCTGTCTCTGCTTCTTTTCTCTTTGTGTTTGCCTTTAAAAAGTCTCTGTGGGGTTGGCTGCTAATATAAGCATGTCTTTTCCAGCAGAAACACAAAGCTACTGGTTCCCACAAGTGACTCAGTTCTACTGGGTGGATTTTTCACACTACTGATCTACATAGCAAATTGACCAGCCTCTGCAAGGTGTGTAAAATAGACCAGTCACAGGACAGACTGCAACCCAGGCCTAGACAAAAAATATCAGACCGTCAGGTTGTTTGCAACTCACATAGGACATACCAGTCAACCTGGACAAATGGAACAAACCTGGGGCAGAAAACCCGAAAGGTATCCCACTCTATGCTTTTAAAGTACTAGGGCAAAAGGGGTTCCTCACCACATCTCTCTCTTTCTCAAGCTGTTTTTCCAAAGAGCCAAGGTGAAACGCCGTGTCAAGGAACTCATTTTACCATTTACACTGGTTCAGCATCATAGCAACATACAAGTCCTTTACTAAGAGAAGAGTGGTATCTTTGTATGAGATGCATTCACTGCAAATCAAACCCTCCGTCTCCCGCACGGAGAGAGAGGATTGTGCTGCAGAACCACAATGCCCAGCAGGTCTATGAGACCCCACAGCACAATATGTTTATCACTGTGTTTGCTGGGTTTGCACCATCCCCCATCAGAGTCCTGCACATCTGGCCCCCTTGTGACAGCCTCTTCATGAGAGTTGCTCCCTGCTCCTTTCCCTATCCAGATAGTAGCTGCCTTTGCAATCAGCAAAGCATTATGGCAGCCACAGCTGTCCCTGTGGTGGGGGTGGCTTAGCTGACTCCTCATCAGCTGTTAGGTCATCCTCAAGCCGTTGGGGTTGGATACTGGCATGCAGGGCAAGGGCATGAAGTCGAGCTCCTAGAGCCCCTGACTGCAGGTGCCCACTGAGGCATGACACGGTAATGTGGGAGAGAGTGTTCACAGACACCTTTGTGAGACCTTTGGATTGAGACTGTAGGGATTCGTGAAGGAATTGATCCAGCACCAAGGGTGTGCCTTGGCTGTGCTGGCTCAGGACTGCGTCATGAGCCACCCAGAGTCTGAAGAAGATGTATGGGGGCTGGTCTGCCACATTTCCTGTGGCTGGGCAATAGCTCATTCCTGGGGCCTGAGTCTGTACTGTGACTGGGGTCAGACCACGTGAGCTGGCCAGGCTGTCCAGTGAGGTCTCCCTGACCCTCTGAGTCGTGCATCCTAAAGTTGCCCACTCTCCTCGTGTCATTCTCTGCCTCTTTGGCCAGGAGGATTCTCACCCACATTCTCACCCACTGAACTCCTGTGTTTCTCCCTAAGGGTGCTTGGGAAGGGCTAGCAGTCCCAGCTCATCACGTCTCCCTAATGCTGTGGTGGGTTTCATACTGATCAGTTATGCCGTGTTCTTATAGTTAGGACAGTGACACAGCAGGCATTGCATAGTAGGATCGAGTGGCCCCGGCATGCTGAGCAGGTACTTCCCTCACTGCTGGCCAGGTGCCATTTGTCCACCACTGAGAGTGGGCTGTATGCTGCTAGGACCCCATACTGATAGATACGTTTGCCTCTGACTGGCAGGTGTACAGAGATACCCAGGCAGGTGCAGAGCCCCCCAAATGGGGTTCATGTGCAGATACAGGCTCTGCAAGCAGGGATGGCCAGGAGTAGTGTCCCTCTATGGTCAGGCTTTGACCAGATGGTTATAAAACAGTCGTCTTGTTGGGTTTTACAAGTAGCAGACATGGACAGTTGCCAAAAAAAAAAAAATGGCAGCCATTGGGATGCCCTCTAAACCTGCAAGGAAGCAGAGGTAGCCGGGACAGCTACCACCTGGTTCACCTCCCTACTGTGCCTGGCCCAGCTTATGGTCACTGATGGCTCTGTGGTCTAGAGTAACAAACACAGGTGGCATCCCTAGCATTTACAACTGGGGGTATGGAGTGCCATTTGTGAACTGGGGTTCCTTGTTCCTCCTGCTCCATAGTGCTTGCAGCCATGACCCCTCTCTGCTGGGTGCCCAGCCCGAGATAGGCAGCAGGAAGCCCACACTCAGGAGGGAGGAAGCGGCAGGGCAGTGAGTACTGAGAGCACAGTGGTCCTCACTCCATCCCCACTCTGACAGTTGAAGTTGGGCTGAGCCCTGAGGCACTGAAGCTCTGCTACGCACTCTTAGGAGGCTTTCTCTCCCTGTAGAGTGCCCAGTGGAGAATGTGATGGGATCGGTAGCATGTCTGCGGAGAGCGGCCCTGGGACGAGATTGAGGAATCTGCCCGTGATGGGGGATGGACTAGAAACTACCCAGATGTCAACACCGCAGGCTCAGGCCCAGCCCCAGCCAGCCGCCACAGCCAGCGCCAACCCCCCGCCCCCTGAGACCTCCAACCCCAACAAGCCCAAGAGGCAGACCAACCAGCTGCAATACCTGCTCAAAGTGGTGCTCAAGACACTATGGAGACACCAGTTCGCGTGGCCATTCCAGCAGCCCGTGGACGCCGTCAAGCTCAACCTCCCTGTGAGTAGTGGGATCAGGCCTCCTACATCCTTGTCAGGGAGGGCACCCATAGGGATGGGGTAGGGATTCTCAGGAAAGCCCAGGACCTGGCCCTGAGTGGTTTCAGCACCCCACTGAGTCAGAGTCACAAGTAGTAAGTGATGTAAGGATATGAGACAAACAGTGTATAAATTGAAACAACGTATGAAGGAGCACTCCGAGATTCCCATCCAGTTCCATTCTGGGCTGGAGTTGGAACCCTCAGTCTTGGTCTTGTCCTCCTTCTTTGGCATGGCCAGCCAGATGCTGTCGGGTGCTCTCGTCTAGCAGGTACTCTACTCTTCTGTGTGCCTGTGGCGTTTCTTAGTTGCCAACATCCCAGCAGGTGGTTCTAGAAGTATAACTTGTGTCTCCACCTAAACCTCAGGGAATAAATAGGATAAGTGCTTTCATTTTTTTTTCTCTTCCTGGAGGAAATTTTGTCTTCTGCTGTTTGCCAGGCTCCCACATGGCAGCCTCTAAAAGTCAGGCATGGGGTGGACACCAAATAGTTGTTCCCTTAGTCAGAGCTGGAACTGAGGGGTTCATGAATACCCATGTAGGTGTCATCAGCCTCTGGGGATTGTTCCAGCAAGCCTCACTTTGTCTGTGAGAGCTATTGCGGAGCCAAGTGCTACCTGCTGGTTGATGGGGGAGGTCCCTCCAAGTCTAGTCTGCTCTTGAGTTAACCAGGAGAAGCAGCTTGGGCAAAGCAGCAGGACAGAACAAGAAGGGGACAGAGCCTGTGGAGAATGGGGAAGGTGGGACTCCAGACAGCAGGGCTGTGTGGTTGAGTGGCCAGTATAAGTAAGCAGAAGAGAGCAGGGTAGATGGCCTGAGAGCGAGTGGTTTGGGAGCTTGTGGTCAGTGTTGTGAAATGGAGGCAGGAGTAGGCAGGAGTCAGGACTCCTCTACTTAGGAAAAGAATGTGAGATGTGAGTCCGTCTCTCATCCTTGTGACTTGCTGCCTGCCCTCAGGACTCTGCAGAGGGAGGGGAGAAGTCTGGTCCACTCAGTGGTGGCACTGATTTTGCTGTCAGCTCTGATCTGGCAGAGTGCTGGGGTGGGGCTGGACCAGGGGCCACTTACTACAGCCTTCTTCCAAGGGTTCCTCCTCTGTGAGGTGGTGGTAGGGCTGCCGAGAACATCTGCCTCCTGTTGACTTCCAGACCTGACCTGTGTTTGGCCTCTGTACCTGCTGGACTTTTCCTTGGGATGACTTGTGGAACAGTCCCGTCCCCACTGAAGACTCCTGCTTACCAACTCACTTCTGCACTGTCCCTCTTTATGGTCCAGCTGCCCTTGAGCCATTTGGCACATCATGGCCACCCCAGTGTAGGACATACCATTCAACACTTTAGCCCCTTCTAAGAGACTTCTGGTTGTATATGGAACTAAATCTGCTTAGAGTCAAACTGGGGGAGGAGGTTCTTGGTGGATTTGAGCAGGGCTAGCCACACCAACTTTGGGAGCTGCCACCCCCTTTGTGCAAATCGCCTGGCCACTTGGCCTTCCAGGGTCTCGTTTGGAAACACAGGTACTGTTGTACCCATCCCTAAATTTCTCATAGTGTTTCTGAAGAAATTTGCGGTTCTAGAACAGGTCTAGATTTGCACAAAAGTTATGGGGGTATTTAATGGCCTGATTTCAAGGGCTAGGTCCACACCTCCTCTTAGCTCCTTGTGTTTGGACCATATCAGGTCAGGTCCAAGGTTTGGCAGTGGGGTCTGCTGGGTCTCCCAAGGGTTGGGGGCAGTGCTTGAAGGTTTGGGGGCTATCAAGTGGTGCCCCCCAGCACTGAGCCAATCATCATTTTAGTGTTATGGAGGTGCCCTGTTGCCAAGGGCTTTCACTCTAGATTTTGTGCTATCTTGGGGTTTCTAATGGGACTGCATTTTGCATGTCCTTCCCCCTACATTGGTCAGGTTTTCTTTTTAAAGTAGCATGGTTGCTTCCCCTCTGTAGCTTGTATTTCTTACAGAAAGGGTTTCAGGGAGCCCATCTGCAGCTCACCTCAGTGACCCATGTTCCCTCATAATCTCTTACCTCTGAGATGGTCTTTCCTTGGGATTGGTGAGCGTGTCATACAGACTGAGGGACCTGCCCCCACCTGACATGCAGATGTACATGTGGCCTCCTGGTCTTGATTGGCCCTTAGCTCCCCAAATCCTCACACCTAGTTGCATCTTCTCGCCGCCATGGACCGGCTCAGGTCTGCTCTTCCCTGAACACACCCACTCACTATTCCTGTGGTTCTTGTCACCCATCATACCTAGCTCCCAGCATGGTGGGGAGAGCAACCAGTCTTAGCTTCAGCCACCTTTGCATTGTCACTCCAGACGCATGAGAAAGTCCCCTGGACACTAGTGACCCTTATTACATGGGCTGCCTTCAGGTAAGAAAGGAAGTCAGGATATTAGACTCAGGGAAGTGGGCTCTGCTGATGGCACCTCCATGCAGCAGGAAGCAGGGACTAGGTAGGGGCTCAAACCTTGCCCTTACAGTATTGGGATTTTACAGAGGTGTAAAATTTTGAAGTGGAGGGTGATAAGGCTTACCCAAGGGTAGTTTTACTAGCTAAGAATTCTTTTTTTTTTGCAGGCTGTATGTTTTCCCCATTATTTCCTTAAAATGAAAGGCTGTTTTAAATATAAAGAGACAAAAGGGAAAGCCATAAATCTCAGTCAAGACTTGTTCTAAACAAGGCATTTGGTAGACGGATCCCTTTCCTACTGGGGATGTGAGCACATCCTCTTCAAGGATTGCTAGCACTCCCTCCAGGTCCATGGCCAAGGATGTGGTAGCTCTTTGGCCTGTGGGGTGGCCTGATGGTACAACCCAACTGGCCCCATGTGTATGGCCAAGAGCACTCTGGCAAATGGCTCTCTCTGTCTCCCAGGATTACTACAAGATCATCAAGACACCCATGGACATGGGGACTATAAAGAAGCGCTTGGAAAACAACTATTACTGGAATGCTCAGGAATGTATTCAGGACTTCAACACCATGTTTACAAACTGTTACATCTACAACAAGGTGAGTCTGGAGTGTGGAAATATGCAGGGGAGGGGGCAGGAGCAGGTGTGGGCAGGACTGGAGTTGGTGGGGTCAAATCTACAGGAAGAGGCAATTGTAAGCTGAGATGCTAGGCCATGGTTGTACCTGAGAGAGAGAAAGAGAGAGAGAGAGAGAGAGAGAGAGAGAGTGTGTGTCTGTGTTTTGTGGGAAGAAAGGGCTGGTCAGCCAAGCTGGCCTTGTTACTCTTAAGCCAAGGCTTCCATTGCCCTTGGAATTTGGGTCCTTGAGCGTATTTAGCAAGAGAAGTTGTAAGGACAGCAGTGACAGCTCATTACATTGTCCACATGGGTGATGTAAACTGTTAGATGGGGCTGGTAGGATATAACTGTGCAGAGGTGGCTTGAGCAGGAGTCGAGTAGTGGCACACAGGTTGCAGGCCAGGGGCTTGTGGGCAGCTGTCTCTCAAACACCCAGCGTGGCTGCTTTAGCTCCCAGCCTTGGAGTCGAGTGTTCCCTTAACCTTATGCACAGACCCAAAGGCTGCTTCTCAGTCCCATAGCTACATCCTGGGGCCCAGCTGTGCCATGAGGCTGGTCCTTTGTTCACAATGAGGCCACAGTCGTGATTAAAACCCACCCTCCCAAATAGAACGGCTCTGGAGGCAGACCCCAGACAGAACTCAGCTTTTGACCTCTGCTGGTGTAGTGGTAGAATGGCCCAGAAGAGATGGGTAGGTGAGTTTCTTGAAGCTTCCTGTGTTTTCTAAAAAGCCTCTGCTCATACTGTGAGGCTCACGCGGCGCTTGCACGGGCAAGGTCCTTTCCAGCTTAGAGCCACATGGGGCAGTGCATCACGGGCTAAATGGCAGAGTGGGCAACATGGGGAGACCCAGTGTGCTGCTCTGCAGCCTACTGGAGGTAGAACTTAGTGAGGTGTCTGTGGCATGAGGGCCTGCATGATTGGAGTGAATTCTAAAGTGTTGGGGTAGACCAGAACTCAAGGGAAGCCCTGTCAGGAATTGAGCTTGTCAGATGCTTAATAAGACATTAGGATGGCTTCTCAGACAGCCAGAGCAGAAAAGATTCAAGAGGGAGGCACCGGGATCAGGTGCTGGCTTGGCACCTGTAGGAAGAGGGGCAGCCTTTGTGACATCAGGGGCTTGGATTGGGGAAGACCCTTCTGGAGATGGTGCCTGGCGCTTTGGAGCAGGGGTGGCCCTGGGTAGGGTGCTGTCACTCAGTCTGTAGAGGTGGAGAGTGCTCTCCGACTCATACTTGTGTTTCCCCACCTAGCCTGGAGATGACATTGTCTTAATGGCTGAAGCTCTGGAGAAACTCTTCTTGCAAAAAATCAATGAATTGCCTACTGAAGAAACTGAGATCATGATCGTCCAGGCGAAAGGACGAGGACGCGGGAGGAAAGAAGCAGGTTGGCGTTGTCAGTTCCCCTACCTCAAGGAGTAGCAAATAGCCTGGAGATTAGCTGCTTTTGTCTGTGAACTTTGTCCCTTTTTCAAGTTTGGTTGGAGGTTAAGAGTGACAGGGAGATAGCCACAGTGTATACAGACCACTGGAGTCCTGGTGGGACATGGTGGGATTGCTTTAGTGGTGAGCCTGCCCCATCAGGTCACAGACCATGGGACTCCACCAGCTGTAAATAATGGAATACTTTGAGGACAGGGAGTCCCTGAGTGGTGCAAACAGTTGAGCACAGTTGACTGCTTTCAAGAGGTTGGAGTTTCAAGTCCACCTGTAAACACTTTGAAAGAAATGCAGGGAAATCCACTACTTAAAAATCAGCTGTTGAAAACCGTATGGAGCACACTTGTATGTTGATACTCCTGGCATCACCCTGAATTGGCATTGACTGGGGTGTTTTCTTTCATTTTACTTGGCTTTTGAGAGGGATTGGTGGGCTTAGGGGTCTTGGTAGCACAGCGTTTAAGAGCATGGCTGCTGACCAAAAGGTTGGCTGTTTGAATCCTCTAGTCATTCTTTGGAAACCCTACCAGGCAGTTCTTGTCTTGTCCATGCTGTAAGGTGACTGTGAGTGGGAATCGACTCGATGGTAACAGGTTTGGTTTTTGGTTTTGGTCAACTTAGGTTAGAAAGGGAGTAGACCTATTTAGTTCAAAGCACTTTGTAAGTTGTTTGAATTCTTCATCTTAACAGTGCTAGAGATGGTCTGAGCTATTCCACTGTGACTAAAAGTAACTTTAGCCAACATCCCAGCTGGTCCTAGCCCTTTGGGTTCCACTCCTTTGAAATACTTACATGCACTTGCAACAGAGCCATGCCTGCTTGTGGCTGCTTCTCCTTCTGAAGCCTGTCTGAACCCACCCTCTTGAGATGGGGTTCCCAAGGCCAACTGGTGGCTGTAGCTTAATGAAAGAAAACAGCTTTTGTGCAAGAAAGTTCTTACTGGCTGTGTTCTGTAGCTCGTAATCCACTAGCAGAGGGATGGTGTTTGCAGGAGGAGACCAGGGTTTGGTTTACTTGCTCACCCAAAGAGTGCCTTTCTCTGTACTTCACCTCTGTGTTACTGGACTTGGAATGTTCTAAAACCAAAGATACAGGCAGGGCTGCAGGCTGGAAAGCCAGATAGCTGGAGAAGCATGATGGGTGGCCAAGGAGCAGGTCTCACCTGACAGTCCCTGGCTGTTCACATGTTGAGAAACCGTTCTCATCCGCCTGGCTGAGGCTTTTGTTTTAAGGGAGAACCAAGTCCCCTCCTTGGGATAAGAGGTCCAGTAGCACACAGTCATGTAGCAGCTCCTCTGCTCTGTGTTTGGGAGCAGTGTCCAAGGGAAGGTGAACCCGCTGCCCCTTCCTGAGGTGCTAGGGATGTCATAGAGACAGGTACTTTTTTGCAGGATACTGAACATCAGGGTTCTTCAGTATGCAGGTGATGGATCCAGTGTTTTCAGGCCTAGCCCAGTTCCCTGTGTGCTGGCAAGCAGCCATCTTCTCAGGACATGACCATAGTCACAGCAGTGCCTAAGATTTGGAGCTAGCTTGGCAAGTGCAGTGGCTGTTGATGCTGACGTTCACCCTTTGGCTGTGGGAAAGCTTCTTGTACCAGTCACCAAGGCAGCCACCCACTGCCCCTTGAGGCCCAGGTTCCAGAAGCCTTGGCCACTGTTACAAGGTCCCACAAGATACTCCGCAGGTACTACTTCTGGAATGAGGATAGGTCCCAGGGGACTCTTTCTCCACTCTTAACCTCAGCACTAGGCTGGTGCCCTGTGCCCTCTGTCAGGTCTCTGTGGATGCTGAGGTTCTCTGTCCAAGCCATGCGTTGTAGCAGGGAATCTTTGAAGCCAAGATGTCGATGGAACGACTCCTGCTTCTTGGGGCTTGGGGTCAGGACATGGATGTGGTGTAAGAACTGTTAAGATCCATCTGTCTGGATTTTGGGTAGTGCAAGGGCGTGCCATCTGGGCAAAGACAGATCCTCACAACCCTCCCTTTTTATGTCCTCAGGGACTGCAAAGCCTGGTGTCTCCTCGGTACCAAACGCAGCGCCAGCATCGACACCTCCGCAGACTCAGACCCCTCAGCAGAACCCACCACCTGTGCAGCCTGCACCTCACTTCCCTGCTGTCACCCCAGACCTCATTGTCCAGACACCTGTCATGACTGTGGTGCCACCCCAGCCCCTGCAGGCACCCCCACCAGTGCCACCCCAGCCACCTCCCCCGCCAACACCGGCCCCGCAACCCATGCAGAGCCACCCGCCCATCATTGCAGCCACCCCGCAGCCTGTGAAGGTGAGCAACACCCATTCCTTGCAGTAGGCTGGGGGCTGAGCCAGGCTCTGCAGAGACTATGGGGCCCTGGGCATGAGTGAGTGTTTCCAGGAGTCCTCTGTTTAGTTTGTATCAGCACAGCCTGGAGGCAGCCACTTGGCTGACCACACGGCCATACGTGTGGTACCTCCCACAGTTTCTTCTGTTTCCGACACAAATCACAATGTTTGTGGTTGCCTTTTGAGCAGTCTCTGGGGTGCCCAACAAGCTGAGCGACAGGGCTGGATCTCGAACTGCCCTGCTCTCAAGTAGACAGCAGCTTCCAAGGGCCCTTGTGGTTCCAGGGCCAGCTTATACAGCCAGCTATGCTCTCCCTGCCACCATCCCAGCTGCAGAGCAGAGTGGGGAGGACACAGCCCCAGTACACAACTGATAGGACACCCCAGAGAGCAGCTCTGCAGCCACCGATCACTGACTGACTATCACTGACTGTCGCGCGCTTGTGCTCTCTGCAGACAAAGAAGGGGGTGAAGAGGAAAGCAGACACCACCACACCCACCACCATTGATCCCATTCATGAGCCTCCCACACTGCCGCCAGAGCCCAAGGCCACCAAGCTGGGCCCACGGAGGGAAAGTGGGCGGCCTGTGAAGCCCCCAAAGAAGGACGTCCCCGACTCTCAGCAGCACCCAGCCCCTGACAAAAGCAGCAAAGTGTCAGAGCAGCTCAAGTGCTGCAGTGGTATCCTCAAGGAGATGTTCGCCAAGAAGCATGCAGCCTATGCCTGGCCCTTTTACAAGCCCGTGGACGTGGAGGCGCTGGGTCTGCACGACTACTGCGACATCATCAAGCACCCCATGGACATGAGCACTATCAAGGTGAGTCCTTCTTCCCAAGCACCCCAAGGACATGAGCACAATCAAAGTGAGGCCTATCCCAGGCTAGGAGAGGGTCTGGCTCAGGTGGATGAGGACTTGACCCCAGGAGGCTTTCAGGCTTCTCCACTTGCCCAAAGGAAGCCAGCACCCCAGCACCTTCCATGCAGTGGATGTTCCAGGACAGAAGCTAGTGGTCTTGCCCATTGACCTGTGTCAGGGAGATGGCCCTCGTGGTCTCCTCACTTTGGGAGGCAGCAACCAGGGCTGGTACTGTTAACCACATCCTAGTAACTAGACACATGGAGGGAGCCAGTGGCTCAGATGAAAACTCAGTGCTGTCTGAGACCTTCCATGCAATTGCATGTCAGAGCAGGTGGAGTGGGTCCCTTTGACCAGTACCATGGCTCCAGTTTGTCCAGATCAGATGAGGGCTTGAACCACTATATTGCTGGCCTTGGCGCCACCTCCTACACTGGGATCAGGGGGGTGGGGGTGGGAGTTAGTAGGGTGGGGTGGTGGGACCCCAATGTCTGGCCCTGAGGCTCCCTGTTGCGTAGCCTTTTCTACGTGATACTGAGAACTGGGTTGTGACAGCCTTCTCCCAACTCCCTGTTAGGGCTTGGGTGACCCAAAAAGCCTGTTTGCTCCCCCGGGCAGCCCTCACTGCTGCCACCACCCCTTAAACAGGCATGCACGGCTAACAGGCCCGGTCCTGTCTTCCCAGTCTAAACTGGAGGCTCGCGAGTACCGCGATGCTCAGGAATTTGGTGCCGATGTCCGATTGATGTTCTCCAACTGCTACAAATACAACCCTCCTGACCATGAGGTGGTGGCCATGGCACGGAAGCTCCAGGTGAGGCTTGGGGCGGGGGCCAACATGGGATGCGTTTGCAGGCTTGCTTTTTGCCATTTGCCTTAGGAAAGTGCCATGTTACTGTCAAGGAATGAGCTGAACTTGAGATAAAAGTAGAATTATCAACAGTGGTTTTCTTTGGGTGGTAAGGTTGAGAGTTGGAAATTATGGAGAACAGTTTTGTCTGGTATTTTTATAATTCCTTTCTTTAATTCTTTAAAATTATGTATGTCTTACAGTAAAATTATGTATGTGTTATAATGTCCTGAGACTGTGTGCTGGGCCCAGCCATCTGAGGCACAAGCATCTTGACTGGTCCAGGAGACTGTAGGTGCCCTGAGTCATGACCTACCCTGGGAGTCACCTGCTGCTGCTCCTCCCTCAGCTTTGAACATGACATGTGAAGTATCTCCAGGACAAAAAGGGCACTGTTGTGAAGCTTTAGCCACTCTGGGGCTACTCCAGGCCTACCAGAGGCCACCTAGTACTCTGGCAGCTGCCCCATGTTATCCAGACTCTCAAATGAGTGCCTCCCCTCCTGTCCTGAAAGCAGGGTGTGGCCTCCCCTTATTCTCAAGGACATGTCCTTCAGCTCTGGGTGGAAAGCAATGCTCTCCAGTGTGAGGTCAGCAGGCTTTTGGTCTTGTGGGTCTTGTATTTGTTCAGTGCCCACTGAGACTGGAACAGCTTATTTCTGCTGCTCTGTGAAGTTTCATTTTCTCTCTGGTTTTCATGGGTGAGGTAGAGCAGGGACTGCTAGTTTAGTGCTGCCTGTGCCTGCCTTCACAAAACTGCCCATCATTCATTAGCTGCATTTCCTCTTTTTTTTTTTTTAAGAAAACCCACGCTGGCTGTCGAGTTGATTTCAACTCACAGCGACCCTGTAGGACAGACTAGAACTGTCCCATAGAGTTTCAAAGGAGTACATGGTGGATTTAGTCTGCTGACCTTTTGGCTAGCAGCGGTAGATCGCGCTTAACCACTGTGCCTTTAGGATTTTCCTTTTGACATCATTTTACTGCAATTTTAGTAAAGGACCGCTAGGTGGCAGCAGTGCCCTCAGAGGTCACACCTGAGGGAACAGAATGGGGGCGTTCGATCCCTTCCCTTCACTTGCCATTCTAAACACAGTCAACCAAAACAAGTTCTCTGCCAGCAACCAAGATTGCTCTTTTAAGCTGTTTTTTAATTTTTGTTTTTAAAAGGAAACACACATTCCATAATGTCTTCTAGCTCTCTTCCTCAAAATTCCATAGCCTTTTTTTTTCTCAGAGCTTTTATTGTCTTCCTGACAGAGCTTTCCAGATTTTGTTTAGTTTGAGGCTTTTTTTTTTGCATTTTGTTTTTCCTGTGGGAATGCAGCGGGCTTACCTAGTGCAGGGTTTACACAAGACAGGGCCTCTCAGGACACTGCTACCTCAATCTCTTGGGCCGATGGGTTTGTGTCCAGGCATTGACTCCAGAGGCCAAGCTGGACCAGACATGAGGACTGGGTCAGGTAGGGGCTTGGCTTGGGGTGTGGGCAGGGGCAGTGCCAGGGCGAGGTGTACCATGTGCATTGTTGAAAGCAGCATCTCCTCTGATCCTGTGAGAGATGAAGTACATCTGCCCAGTAAAGAGTTGGTTCAGAGGGGACTCTGGAGCTTCTCATGGGAGAGGAAGACCTACTTGTCATCAAGTCAGGCCCTATTCACGGCAGCTTTGTATGTGTCAGTAAAACTATGTTCCATGGGGTTTACAATGGCTGCTTTTTTGGAAATAGATCACACTTCTTCTAAAGTGCTTCTGGTTAGATGAACTTGCAGCCTTGAAGCCTTCTGGTCATAAGTGAAGAACACTCAGTGTTTATACTCTCCAGTAACTCCTTGTGGGGAAGGCCATTGTAGTCATGGGCATTGTTTTCTTTCCCTGTGAGGTCTCCAGCACTGCTGTGGTGTGGACATGCAGCTCGCTTCAGGGTGCCAAAGCTCCAGACCCTGTGTAGGTCACTTGAACAGTGTTGGGATCTCCCGTACCCCAGGACTGGGGCTCACTTGGAAGGTTACATGGAGAGAGACCCACTTGATGCCCTTTCTCCAGCTTTTCAGCTTCAGCCTTTTAGAAAACACACAGCCACCACCATGGTCATGAAGCCAGCGTGACGCCTTGAGGGTTTGGAGTCTCCTCGGCATCCAAGACTGCTCATGGCCTGCCTTCCCTGCAGTCTGCTCTCTGGTGAATCAAAGAGTCATTTAGAAAGTATGTTAGCAATTACAGCCCACTTGAAGTAAAGTGAGAGTTTTATTTCAAGAAGGCAGTGTGAATTCAAGGTAGTTCACGGTTGTTTTTAAAGTATGGAAACAAAACTAAGAAATACGTTGGGATTCTAGACTTGATCCCAAGGCTGGTAGCTTTTAAGGTGTGTGTGTATGTGTCCATGTCTGACTTTGCGTGTGTATGTACATCTTCCACTCACAACTGTGTCCCCAGTAGCTGCCCCCTCACAGCATCCCAAACTCTGCACCCTGGATATGGCTAAGCCCTGCAGCAGTCTAGGGGACTAAAGGGAGAACTGGCTGGGTAGCCCCTTCTCCAGGGCTGGGACTTGAGGTCTGGGCAGTACAGCTGCCCAGCCTTTAGCCTGTCTCTTTCCTTGGTGAATCTCACGCAGTCAGTCCTCGGGGTAGGTCGCTCTGATTAGTGTTTTAGCAAGAATAGGTTCTTGCTCCATAGCCATTTATGTTTATTGAAGAGCATAGTGTAACTCACACTTGTAGGTGGAAGAGGTGGCAGTTGGCAGGACACACAGTAGACATTAGCCTGACAGCAAGGTCTCTCCTGTCATCTTCTGGCTGGCTGTGGGGCCAATCCTAGAGGTGACGACTTGAGCCCGTCACATTCCCTGCAGATGCTGGTTATCTATCTTAGTCATCTAGTGCTGCTATAACAGATATGCTATAAGTAGATGGCTTTAAAAACCTAGATTTTGTCACAGTCCATGAAGCTAAAAGGCCAAATTGAGGTGTCAGCTCCAGGGGAAGGCTTTCTCTCTTGACTCTGGAGTAAGGTCCTTGGCATCACTGTGTCCTTGGACTGGAAACTTTTGAGGCACAGGGACCCTGGTCCTTTCTAAAAGATGCGCTGTCAGCTCCCAGCACTGCTTCTTGGTGGAATGAGGTCCCCAACTCTGCTTGTTTCCCTTTCCTTTAGATCCCTAAAGATTGCCTGAAGCCACAGTACAGTCCCACACATTTGAGTCCTGTGCCACCAACTCAACTGAGACCCATCCTCCCTCATTAAACATCATAGGGGCAGGGTTCACAACATAAAGGAACATTGCACCAGTACCTACGAGGAATCACAGCCCAGCCAAACCAGTGCACGCATTTTTGGGAGAACACAGTTCAGTCTGTGTCCTGCCTGTTGTTGCTGTCACTGCCCTCTGGAAGCCAGTCCTTCTGTGTCTCGCACAGGCTGTCCCTTGACTCCCTGTCCTGGTACCTGTAGCACCAGTCCTTCTACCTACAGCCAAACTGCATGCCTGGTCCCTGTGCCGTCTCCCCTGTGTCCTGTGTAACCCTCTGTGCTGCCTTCTCAGCCACCCCGCCAGAGGAACACTGGGGTCGAGTCATTCCTCACTGTTTCCCCTTTGGCTCTCAGTTTGCCACTGCTAGTGGTCTCCTTGTTTTGTCCCCACTGGATGATGAAGTTCTCTGGGCAGGGGACATATCATTGTGGGAGCCATAACAGGGAGCTTAGTAGATACGTGTCTGCTTTGGCTCCAAGGAAGGTTTCCCTGGACTCACAGATGCAAGGTGTGGACGTCGTTTCTGGAGAGTTTTCCAGCCTGCACAGCTAAGGATGGATCCTCAGCTAGGCAAGACCAGGAAGGCAGTATCTGCCCTGTGCAAACTTGCCCCTCCCCATCGCACCTATGGTAGGTGTGTGTGAGCTCTTTGCCCAGGACTTTGTTGGCTCTGTCTTGTTCAGAGCCTGGTGGCAGTAGTCTTTAACACTGTCAGCCAAAAGCTCAGCAGCTCGAATTTACCAGCTGTTCCTTGGAAATCGTCTGGGGCAGTTCTCCTCTGTCCTGTGGAGTTTCTGTGAGTTAAAATTGACTCAGCAAGGATTTGGGTCTTTGGCTTTGTCCTGTGAGCATGTTTTGTGGCCCCAGGACCCAGGAATGCTGAGCTGTCCCACTGCACGCTCTTTATAAAGGAGAGACTCTTCCCCCTCACGACCAGCCTCTTTCTTTCCTGGAGTCCTAAGACATCAAGCACGATCTCTCTCCAACCTGCTCCTGTCTGTTGGCAGCAGGGCCACTTGGTGCCCCAGAAGGTGTCTGGCTCAGTTGGTCCTCATCTTGTGACTGGATTTGGCACCTGGTGTCCCTTTTCACCTGGACCTCATTCCACATGTGTTCAGGGACTGGCCTGATTAACTAAATAAACATCCTTCCCCTCTGGAACTCAGTCAACAGCATCACTGCTGAGATAAGATCCTGGGTGGTACTGTGTAGCCATCTTGGGGCTGCACGCTAGGGGGTCCTGGAAGAGGGAGGGGAATTCTTGTCAGACCCATGTGGAGATGTGTAGCCTTGCAGATTGACTTAGTCCAAGCTCCACTGGGTTCCTGCAGTTCTATGGGGAGCCAGCTCATTTTCTCCCTGAGGGGGATCCCAGCTCTTGCCCCTGATTTCCTAGCCCACGTCACTGCCCTTCCCATCTCACTTGGCCTAGGAGATGCTTAGTCTGTGTTCTTTGTGACCTGTGGAGTCACGTGTAGACATATGTCCTGCCGTGGGACTTGGTCTCCTCACCAAGCTGCACGTTCTGTGTCGGTCCACCTCCATGTGCACACAGGTGCATGCACACGGATAGGTTGACCTGCTCTGCTGACTGCTGTTCACGGTAGCATGGGTTGTCATGGCCCCAGGGGCTGTCTGGGCCGATCACCAAGGACCTTGGTGCTCAGGTGGTGCAGTGTGCCCTTAACCTGGACGTCCACAGGGCATAAGGACACAGCCACTTCAGGAGTACCTTGCCTGTCACACCATACTCCAAGGGGGAGCTTCCTCTCTCAATGACTCTGGGTGTAGTAGTACTAGGCTGTGGTCCTTAATGCACAGCTTTTCTCCCCAGGACGTGTTTGAGATGCGCTTTGCCAAGATGCCAGATGAACCTGAGGAGCCTGTAGTAGCTGTGTCCTCGCCAGCTGTACCTCCTCCGACTAAGGTGGTGGCCCCACCCTCATCCAGCGACAGCAGCAGTGATAGCTCCTCAGACAGCGACAGCTCCACTGATGATTCTGAGGAAGAGCGGGCCCAGCGCCTGGCGGAGCTCCAGGAGCAGGTGAGGCCACCTTGGGCCCCAGGCCAGGGCAGTCTCCCCTCCGCACTGTATTCCTACCTGCTCTGGCCTGGTTCCTTCCAGTGGGCAAGTGTGGTGTTAGCCTCATGTGGGTACACTGTTGCAGTGGGGAGACATTCTCTGAGTGAAAAAGAAACTCCTGGGACCTCTTATCCCTGAAAGGAGGGAGGAGCAAGGCCAAGGTGCCCATCTGTTTGGGGGCCTCTTGCCTGTCCTCATGTTCAGCCCCTTTGGGACCGTTTTCCTGTGCTGTACTCTTTGTTGACAACTCTGGAGCCCGGGGCCTGGGTGAGTGTGAGCACTTTGGTCTGGGCACTGAGCAGAGGACCCCTTGCATCCCCTGCCCATATTCCAAGTGCCAGAGGAGCTGAGCCTGCTGGTCTTCCCACAGCTCAAGGCAGTGCATGAGCAGCTTGCAGCCCTTTCGCAGCCCCAGCAGAACAAGCCAAAGAAGAAGGAGAAAGACAAGAAGGAAAAGAAGAAAGAGAAGCACAAAAAGAAAGAGGAAGTAGAAGAGACAAAGAAGAGTAAAGCCAAGGAACTCCCTCCCAAGAAGACCAAGAAGAACAATAGCAACAACACCACCAGGTCTGTGCCCCCCACTGGTGGTGTAGCAGAAGCCCCACTCACTGAGTCCACTCAGTCACACGAAGGCCTAGCCACCCTCACTGCCACTTCTCCTGTGAGCCTTTGAGCTTCAGTTTTTGGCAAAGGACTAGAGCATGGTACTATGAGCAGGGCCTGGGAAATGGTTCCTGCGATCCAAAGAGCCCTGGAGCTCACTGCATGGGGACACGGGTGGAGTCAGCCATTCCTTTACCCCCACCCCCCCCACCCCCCTTGGGTGGCTTGCTTGTCTGTGCCAGGTGCTCCCTGGGTAAGGCATGTTGCCTACCAGGCTTCTGCAAACCATGTTGGTAGGGACACGGGGATTATCTGGAGCATGGGAGATGATCCTTATGACATCTGTATCATCCCCCTACAGCAAGAAGGAGCTGGCGCCCATGAAGAGCAAGCCACCGCCAGCATATGAATCAGAGGAGGAGGACCGCTGCAAGCCCATGTCGTATGAGGAGAAGCGGCAGCTGAGCCTGGACATCAACAAGCTGCCTGGTGAGAAGCTGGGCCGCGTGGTGCACATCATCCAGTCACGTGAGCCCTCACTGAAGAACTCCAACCCTGACGAGATCGAGATCGACTTTGAGACCCTGAAGCCATCTACACTGCGCGAGCTAGAGCGCTATGTTACCTCTTGCCTGCGCAAGAAGAGGAAGCCCCAAGGTGCGTGGGCCTGGCATTCAATGTTTTCTGTATGGCCTTTTCCAGATGAGGCTATCCTTGTTCTCAGTCTAAAAACTTACTGAGGGTGGTAGCATCAGACCTGAGCTGCTCTTGCCTTCCAGGCCGTACCATTGAGAGTGGCTGCTGGTGTGCTCTAGTGTGGTTGGCTCTGTGAGGCTCTTCCTCCACCCGCACACCCATCCCACCCTCAGTGACAGAGTTCTTCAGTCATCCTACTATCATCATAAATGTCAGAGTTCCCAGCACAGGGCCTCTAGCTTGGCTGTTCTTGGGCCCACCCAAGTGTGGGTAGGTGTGGTACAGCCCATACACCACTAAGAGGACCACCCGTGCTTGTCTGCGTTGCACTCTGTCAGTGTCACCGCCCCCCTGAGCCCTATGCTCCCATAGCCAAAAGAATCACTGAGAGCCCAGGCCCCACAAGGAAGAACTATTACTAAGAAATGCCCCTCTCAGTGTTTCTTGGGTCTCACCGTGCCTTCAAGGGAGATTGACAAGCCTGGAATTTCTCTGTAGGCCATGTTTCGGGGGCAGTGTACAGCTGTCAGGAGCTCACCTCTTGAAAAAGTGGGGCCAGGTGGGGTCTGGGGAGCCAGCTTCCTCCAGACAGCTGAGGTGGGCCACAATGGCAGGCCCCACATCAGCAGCCGGTGCTTCAATTGCAGCAGAGAAGGTGGATGTGATCGCTGGCTCCTCCAAGATCAAGGGCTTCTCGTCCTCAGAGTCGGAGAGCACCAGCGAGTCCAGCTCCTCTGACAGCGAAGACTCCGAGACAGGTCAGGTGGCTGGTGTGTGAAGCACCTTCTTCCCTTGACATGCTGTGCCCTCTGCACATCCACCCTGCAGTGTTAACCTTCTTACTGAGGCAGTGGCAGCGTTATATCCTCTTCAGCAGTTATCCTTGTTGTCCCCAAATGTCGCCTGGGCTAGGGGCCTGAAGACCTAGATAGTGAAGAGGGTCTAGGGGAGGGAAGACAAGGGCTGAGTGAGCTAAAGGTGAGTTGGTATTGCCTGTGATGTTCCTCACCTGCTGTTTGCATCAACAGGAGCTCTGTGTCCCTGCAGTGTCCACAAGCTAGTCATGTGACATGGACACAGGCAGGTCTAATCCATCCCAGGGTGTCCTGTACATTCAGTGGTTTCTCACTGTGTGGACCCATGGACACTAGTGCCTAGTGCCCCTTGTGGTCCCTCCCATGGCCTTTGCCCATTGGGGCTCCCTTGTGAGCAGCGGCTGAGGTTGGAGAAGACAGGCAGAGATTCTGGATGCCTCATGGTGGTCCCTTCTCTAGATCTGCACCTTACTTGTTATACTTGGCAGGGGCGAGGGGACACAGACACTCAGACTGCCCAGAGAGAGGATAGGAAAGAAGCCCAGGGACCTGTCCTTTCCTGTATGAAGAGTTGGTGGTTTGTGCTGCTGGTGGTCAGGGGCCACTAGTGGGTACACTCAGGTCAGACTGCCTGGAACCAGGCAACACAGGCAGGTGGAGTGTGAGGACCCAGAGAGGGATTGTGGCTTCTGGCAGGGACCCACTGTGGTATTCTAATGCAGGTAAGCGTTAAGCTCACGTCAACAGTTGGTTTAAGTACCTTGATGTGAGGGTGATGTGAGAGTTGGAGTCACTTCCTGCAGCAGGTTGCTCGGGGTATGTACAAGAGATGGTTCTTGGTGGGGAGGAAGGGATGTGCAGGCTGTGTGTGGGAGGTGTGTCCCCTCTCCCCACAGTAAGGTCTCCTTGCCTGGGTGCTCTTGTGGGTGATGGCTTTCAGGAAATTGAAATTCATGAGACCACATGTGTCCACTGTTTGTTGAGTACTTGCTATGCACAGGGACTGCCCACTCTGGACCACAGGCCACATCCCAACCTCCACCAGGTCCCGTGTGGCTTCTCTGTCCGTGGCCAGCAGGGGGCACCAGATCCTCACGCGCTAGGAGCTGGCCCACTCCCTCACTGAGGTGAATGGCTGCATTCTTGGATTCCATTAACATTCTTCTTGGCAGGACCAGTCCAGCCAGGGTTGGTCGCCTCTGGTTGCTCCTCTTGTGTTTTGTGTAGACCTATTCTGCCAGGGTTTCCTCGGCATTTCCCCTCCGGGACCCATAGCTTATACTGCCTAGGGCCCTGATGATCAGCGCATTGTGGCCTGTTGTGGGGGCCCTGAGTCCCTCTGAGATGCAGTGCATACATTCAGGTGGGAACCTTGGGAGCAGAGATTCCCCTTCCCCACGACTAAGCCTGCCCACTTGCTATGGGACAGCCATGACGCATCACCAGCCATGCTTTGCAGATGAGAAATTTTTGTGTTCTTCACCCCCCCTCACTTTTTTCCGTTTAAAGAACGGGACAAGATTGTGCAACGAGTAATCCGAGAGTCCTGGGAACAGCTGTCCTGGCAGGAAGGAGGCAAGATTTACAGTCTCTACAACCGCCAGCTCCCAGGCTCTCACCACTTGGCTGCTTGGCCGCCGCACCACCCCCTCCTCCCAGGACTGGCCTGGCTCCCTTTGTCTTCCCCCTCCCTCAGCCACATCCTTTTTTGAGTTTAGTGTCCATGTGGCTGGTGCTCATGAGGTCTACCCATGTGTGTTTGTGCCGTGCCACTCAGATGCTGGCAATCCCAGCACAGGTGCCAGGGCTCTGCACCAGCCGGCTGTGACATCCCAGGCGAGTTGGGGGGTGGGGGGTGCGGGACAGATGGACAGATGTGATGGCTAGGTCTGGGAGCCAGCATCCCTCGTTTTTGTGGCAGTTAAAGGCAGTCTGGCCTGGGAGAGAGTGGGTGGGCAAGAGACATGGAAGGTGGTTCCTTGGGTCTGTTTGTTCTTGTGCTTCTGTTTGGACAGCTGAGAGTTGTGAACCATCCGTTTCTGTCCTGTGCAAGAGGGTCAGTTTTGCTGGCTTAGTCCCAGATACGGATCACCACAGGGAGCTGAACAGAGGCACTAGATGAGGTGGCCCAGGGGCAGGCGACAGGTCCTCTGTACACCTATCTTCCTCCTACTCCTGTTCCAAGTCATCCTTTGAGCATTGGTCCTCCACTGAGCTAACATTCTGCCAATTCATGGGTTGGCCTGAGGTTTCATTGTTGGAATGGAGAGGGAAGAGTTGGAAGGCCAAGCTTATGGAGGCTGGTGGGTGTCACTGGGGCTAGGGCCAAGGATGTCCCAGGATCTTTCTCCAGTTCTGACCTCATCCTGTTGCTGAAATCCTGGGCAGGAGGCACAACCTGAGCCCGTCTTAGGCTGCAGGCACCTGGGACAGGGACACTGGTCTAGGACACTAGAAGGTACCAGGCTGTAGGACTAGCTTGCTGTGCTATTGCAACAACTCACACTTAGCTATTTTTGTCTTCTGGTTTCCTTTTCCCAGGGCTGGAGTGCGTGGGTGTTTCTTAATAGCTCCAGGGGAAAGAAGAATGCTTAACGTTTTGGAAAGATCTGGGTTTGAAAGTGCAGACAGAGGCCACAGGCGTTCTCACCAGACAGGCCGCCTCAGCCTCCCACCGGGGTCTGAGGAGCCTGTTCCCAGCCTTGCCTGCTGCTTCATGGTGGGGTGGGGTGAAGGAGTGGCCCTGGGGAGGTGTGGAGGAAGAGACCTGGAGGACAGAGTTCCCCCCCCACACCACAAACTGGCAGGGTTCTGGGGCTTTATGGGCCAGGCCTAGCTTCTGGGAACATAGCCAGAAAGGGGTATTGGCCTGGGGGCACATAGACCGAAGAAGGTCCCAGAATGCAGGAAGGTCATTGTGGTAGTCTCATCCATGATTCTAGACCAAGTGTCTGCTTCCCTGCAGGGGCAGACACCCACAAACAGAAAGCAGTTCTCCTAGGCTTGTACCTCCTTCTTTCCTTCTCAGTAGCACCTGTGACCAGCTCCTCCTATTACAGCTCGTGTTCTTGATGCTTAGGCCTGGAGGAGTGCGGAGACCAGGCCTCCGGGTCTTTCTCTTTGTCACCTGGAGCTCCTGCTCTCAAAGCCTTCTCTTTCGGGACTTGGCTTGCTCCGCTCAACCTGGGCCTCAGTGTAAGGGCTGCACCCCATCCCTGGAGCTGGACAGAATGTAGGAGGAGCTCCAGCAGGGTGTAGGCAGAGCTGGTTGTCCAGAGAGGAGAGCAAGGAGGCAGGGGCAGGGGCGCCTCTAGGAATTTAGAGGAATTTTGATAAAAGGAAATGCCAGCATTGCACTGTGCGGGGAGCATATGGAACTCGTTACAGAAGCCGTTGTTCGGTCTAGAATCACAAACAGGCGCAGGGAGGTTCTGGAGAAGTCATACACAGCGCACTTTCTGGGGGAAGTGGGTATGCTCCGCCCCCCAGTTCTCTTGTGTCCCATGGGCACAGGAGGTTGCCCAGCTGTAGCTCTTGGTTCTTGTGACTGACTGAGCGGAACATTCCACACCATCTCTCTCACACTGGTTTCTCTCTCCCTCTATGTAGGTCCTGCCTAATCATTGGACACGGACTCTTAATAAATCGGTCTTCAGTTCCAGATTCCTTCCCAGCGAGCTATAGCTTAAGTCCATTTTCTTCCGTGAAAGGGACAGGACTCCACCAAGTCACGCACCCTCAGAGCCTTGGGCTTGTCCCCGGGGGGGGCTAAGTCACGCCCAGCAGCGCGCACCTGTCCCATCCGGGAGGGCTGCCTCGGGCGCCCTGGGCCCTCCGGGGTCAAGACTGCTGACTGTAGCGCCCGGCCCACTGTGGGGCCTCAGGGTGGGGGCAGCTTCCAGGGGTGGCGTAGTCCCCCCTGCGCACATGGGGTGCTGCCAAGGCGCAAAGTGTATTATCTTCACCTTTCCTCTTTTCCGGGACTCTGGATCCTCTACTTCCTCCAGGACTTGCAGTGATGTTAGCCAAGGAGAGCTTTCATTCAGCCTAAGGAAGAACACTCTAGAGCTTCCCCAGATGAGGCCTGCTGACGTCCAGGGGCTTCCTTCTGTATCCCACTAGGCTAACTCAGCCACAGGGTTCCCTGGCCACAGCCAACTCTCCTGGAGGCCTCTCATGTCTTCTTGTCCAGTGCATTTCCGGAAGTGTAAGCTGCCTGCAGCTCTTCTTTGACCTCTTCCCAGGTCACATGGGGACGACGACCCTGTGCTACTTCCTCAGGCTTAGAAGAGGGCCTCACCACCTCTGCCCTATTATTAGGGCAGGGACGGGCTGGCAGGCAGGCCACTGGGTGGGCACCAGGAGCCTCGTACAGCCAGCCAGCCTTGGGCCGCTTGCATTAAGGCCTGTTCCCTGCTAGTGTGCCCTGGACCTTTGGGGCAGGTGTCAGTGCCCTGGGCTCTGCTGTGCCCAAGACTTATTAGCTGAGGCTGTCGCCAGTGGGATCATCCCCTGTCTGGAATGGTGACAGGCCAGTGGGGTGAGCAGGCCTGGGTGACCACTTCTTCCAAGAGGCATTGAAGGGGCTATTTTGCTCTAAAAATAAACACTGGCCCATTTTTGGTCACAGATTAGCATCTCAGCAGAAAACTGTGACGCACACAATCCCCTGAGGAGTACATCCCTGTTGGGGGGCGTTTCCTTCTTATGTGGGGTCTGTGTGCACGTGCACAGTCCTTCTCAAATGCCTCCAGGGGCTGGGGGCTACTGAGAGGGCATGGCCCTAAGGGCAGACTTCCCCCCTCCCCTCCAGCCTGTCACTGCCCAGCCGCGCCTGACCTTCACCTTGACCTTGGTCAAGCTCCCAGCTTCCAGGCGAGCTTTTTTTGGCCATTCAAGCTATTTTGAGCTGCCCTTTGGCCTTTGCCTGGCTCTTCCCAGTACAGTGTGGCCAGAACCAGGGTCACTGCCCAGAGGTTCCCATAGGGCCCCCCAGGCTACTGGCGTGTCTTTCTGGGAATCTTCTGCTGGGTTCCCAGTGTCAGGCTAGGGTCCTGGCTCCCACATACATACACTCGTGGCATACAGGCCCCGCAGGTTCTTCCCTGGTGGCCTGCACAGAGAGCTGTGGGCCGAGTTATTTGAAGCTCTTCTGACTTGGGTTATTACCTGTGCCAGATGTTGCTGGAGCAGTGTCAGAGGAGATAGGCCCTACCACCTCTCCTGGGAAACAGCTGGGGGTGGGGTGTGGGGAGCAGCAGTGAGGGTGTCAGCACATCAGATGGTCTGTGGATCCTGAGGGGGTGCAGGAGACTGATGGCCACCTCCAGGGACCAGCTGGTCTGATCCTCAGACTCTAGGCACCAAGGCTCTCCCATGTAGTTCAGTTCAGGCCCTGCCCTCGCCCCTCCCTCCTCTGACGTGCCGTCACCCTTCCCCCTTCGTCTCCCCCGCCCCCTCCTTAACCCTGTTCTTTTGCATCCTCGTTTCTCCTCCCTTCTGTGCTTCATCCTCACCCCTTCTTCCTCCCATCCTTACCCCTCTCCCCATCCTCCTCTGTCTAGTCATCCCTGCAGCTTCCCCTCCTCTACGCTGTCCTGACCCCACCCTCCTCTCCCTCCTCTGCCCTGCTTTCACCACTCTCCTTTGTCTTCCCCTCCCTCCCTGCCCTGCCTTTACCTGTCTGTTCTGTCTCTTTCACTTCAGGGGGGCTGGGGACAGGGGGAAATCAGTGTTTTAATCAAATTTTACAGAAACTTTTAAAATCTTTGTACAATTACCATCCTATGTAAAGCTGAAATTGTGTTGAGTTCGCGATTGTCGTGGAATAAAGATCACATCGTGCTTGAGGCCATCTTTATGTAACCCGTTTTAGAGAGTTTTGTGGGGGGTTGGGGTTGGTGTGGCATGATATGGTGCTGTCATGGAGCCGTGCGCTTCCTGTCCTGTCTTCTTGCTGGGAGCCCCAACATTAGGTGTGGCCCTGCCCTAAAACCCATGAGCACTGGGACCCCACAGGCCACCTGCTTGCTTCTTCCCCAGCCTTCATGAGTCCTCTGCTCATGGTTCTCAGGTATTCCTCCAGATGTTCCTGCTCACCTTCTTTCCACTGTATGGTGAGTGTCTGGCTGACCCTTAAAGGCTTCTTCTGGCCAGACTTCACTCATGAGCCCTGTTTACCCTCCCTGTGCCCACCTTGCCAGGAGCTGTCCCCAGCCCACCCTTGTCTGACAGTCACCTGTCATGAGGCATTGAGATAAGACTGTATACAGTGTCCCGCTCCCTCCAAAAACAATGGACCTGATCCTGCAGGTTCCCGCAGACCATCCTCCTGCACGCTCTGCCTGCAAGAGTCTCCTCTCACTGGTGTTTGTTCCCAGAGCCTGAAGCCCCGTGTCCTGCCTCCCTAGTGTTCAAGGGTTGAGCCTCCAGCCCAAATCCCCTCTGTTGCATTGCTACTCCTCGTGAAGATGTGTCCGTGGCTGCTGAGATCTCTTGGTGTCTCGTCTCTGGTATGGGTTGTCAGCTCTCGGAGGGCTGTGCCTTGGGGGTAGGCACCCACAGCAGCTCTGATCTGAGGTCACCTTGCCTCAGGTAAAAGTGGGGTCCCTTGCCATCAGCATAGCTTGGTATGCCAGAAAGGAGCTTGAGGAACAAGACAGCGTATAAGGGGCCATAGGATACCTGCAGCCCAGGGTTGGCATAGGTACTGATGACCCTGCCACTTTTGAGTTCCTCTCCGTTGGTATTTGGCAAGGGATAGTACTGTACAAACTCCTGAGCATAGGTCTCGGGGTGTGCAGAGAATCAGCATATTGACTTCTGGGTACTTTTCTCATAGACAGCTCACTTGAGTATGTCCACACTGCCACAGCCCCAAGAGCTAGCACACAAGCCCCATTTCTGCAACTTGGTCCTGGGGTGGTTTCCCTGGGACTGGACCCGACTGGAGGGAGGAAACTGCCAGTATTGCTTCCTCTGCTTGCCAAAGCCAGGGGCACCTATCCTGTGAGCTGTAATCATCCCAGGGAGGGATCTGGGTGCTGGCAACTTCTGTCCTGCCCTCATCCCAGGTGTCCTTGCTCATAAGCACAGTTGGCCATCGTAGTCTCCCCTGTCCTAAAGCCCTGCAGCTAGCACCACGTGACACCTCAGCCCCAGCTGACCATGTTGAGCATCCAGGTGGTTCCATAAGAAGGCAAGTTGGCACCAAATCATTCAGGCCTTACTGGCTGGCAGACAGGTTAGGTGTCCCAGTGAAGTCTCCTGGCTCAGCTTTTGGAGGTCGTAATGGCCACCTTTTTAGTGAAGCCAGTGATAGGCAGTTTGGTCGAGGGGGGCTGGGGATATGACTGTCACCATGGAAAGCAGCAGGCAGAAGGGTAGTTGATAAGCCCACATGTCCTCCCCAAGAACCCTGGGTTGAGTCTAGTTGTCACTCTCTTGGCACCTCTAGCCCCACTCCAGAGCTCACCCTCTCTCTATCTTGTTTCCCCATGTCTCTGCCTTCCCCTGATGTCAGTGGCCAGTACACACCTGTCTGCCCCAAGTCTCACAGCTTCTCTTTCTCTCTGCAGAGTTGGCTCCAAAACTGAAGAAAAAGGGGCATCCTGGACGGGAGCAGAAGAAGGTATGTAGGCTCCTGTGAGTTCCTGGGTATGGCCCAGGTGAGCCAAGCCTGCCTGACATCAGCCTTGTTTGTTTGTCTGTCTGCAGCACCACCACCATCACCACCAGATGCAGCAGGCCCCAGCTCCTGTGCCCCAGCAGCCCCCGCCGCCATCCCAGCAGCCCCCACCGCCACCCCCGCCTCAACAGCAGCCGCCGGCCCCGCCACCCCCACCCACCCTGCCACAGCAGGCAGCCCCAGCACTCAAGGCCTCAACCCCACCCTTCATCGCCGCCCAGGTGCCCGTGCTGGAGCCCCCACTCCCGGGCAACGTCTTTGACCCCCTCGGCCACTTCGCCCAGCCCATCCTGCACATGCCACCTCCTGATCTGCCGCCCCACCTGCCCCCGCCACCCGAGCACAGCACTCCACCACACCTCAACCAGCACGCCGTGGTCTCCCCCCCAGGTGAGCCGAGGAGCAGGGAGGGCACTGACTGTGGGCTCCAAGTAGCTGGCCTCAGTTTCTTTATTTCTCCAATGGGCTTAGTGGCTCCTCACAGTAACTGGACACTGGATAAGGCCACCTAGAACATGCTTAGCATGAAGCTTGGTGCTGCGGCTTCCAGTCCTCTGGTTGGCCACTTAGTGGCATGCAGACTGTGGTTACTGAGGCCAGGCAGAGCATTTAATGGGGAAGGGCACTTTGCCCTGTGTAGCTCCCAGTAGTAGGGGAAGACTCTCTTAGCCTTGTAAAATGATTCCTGAGCACAGAGATTATATGCTTGGGAGGTTTGTGATAGTCTGCCTGGCAGCTGGGGAGGGTTTGTCTGAGTGAGCTTGAGGGATGAGGGGAGGGTATGAGGGGCCCTGTCTTCTTTCTGAATTTAGTGGTTATGTGGGGATAGGTGAGGGTGATTATGGGCTGCAGAGCAGCCCACGGGAGGCTGTTAGAGCCCCCAGTAGGTGGGAGAATGCAGGCCTCAAGATCTCTGTCTTCTTTCCCTTCAGCTTTGCACAACGCGCTGCCCCAGCAGCCTTCGCGGCCCAGCAACCGTGCTGCCGCCCTACCCCCTAAGCCAGCCCGGCCCCCAGCCGTGGCACCCACTCTGGCCCAGCCAGCCCTGCTCCCACAGCCACCCATGGCCCAACCACCTCAGGTGCTGCTGGAGGAGGAAGAGCCACCTACCCCTCCTCTTACCTCCATGCAGATGCAGCTGTACCTGCAGCAGTTGCAGAAGGTGCAGTCATCCACCCCCCTACTCCCTTCCGTGAAGGTGCAGTCCCAGCCTCCACCACCCCTTCCTCCCCCATCCCACCCAGCTGTGCAGCAGCAGCTGCAGCAGCCCCCGCCACCACCCCCACCACAGCCACCCCAGCCGCAGCCACCTCCCCAACCGCAGCAGCATCCACCTCCCCCACGGCCTGTGCATCTGCAGTCCCTGCAGTTCCCTGCCCACATCCAGCAGCCTCCACCACCCCCCACCCAGCAGCCCTCCCATCCAGCCCCAGGCCAGCAGCCACCCCCCCCACCTCCTGCCAAGCCACAGCAGGTCATCCAGCACCACCCCTCACCCCGGCATCACAAGTCGGACCCCTACTCAGCAGGTGAGTACTCCTGCCCTGGGGTGAGTGGGAACCCCAAGAAGCCTAAACTTAAGGCAGGGAGACCCAGGACTGAGTCTAAAGGCCTTGAGTGACTGGGGGTGGGTGTTGGTGCTCCCGCAGAGTGTTTGTCCTGCAGTTAGCCTCACAACTGGAGTGCTTTGACCCATGGGACCATGCTGGGACAGGGGCTCAAGACAGCACCTGGTCTGTCTCTGGGCGTCAGAAGATTCCTGGAGGAGGCGACCAGGGGACCAGCAGAGGCCAGTTGGGGAAATGGTGGGGCTTGAGGCTCAGGTGGAAGCAGACTAATCTGGCGTGGCGGCTATTTGGGAGCACCAGATCCTGCCCTTGGGGATCGAGGACACCGTAGCAGAGTGGGGTCTGTTAGGAGAAGGAGGTGTGCTCTGGGTTTCAGAAGACCCTTGCCGTTTTCACCCTTCTGACACTTGTGTTCTAAGTGCCCGTAACCAGAGTGGTTGGTACACTCTGGTCTCCTGACGTGGTGATGGGGGTCAGGCTGAGGTTCCCAACCGCAGCAGGGTGATCTATGTTGCTCGTCTTTTGGCGGCACCAGAGTGTGCACCCTGCATATCTGCCAGCAACAGGGTGAGACCGTGAGGGCTTCTGACCCAGAGGGGGCAGGCAATGCCAAGTGGTTTGCTGCATGCAAGAGCAGAGAGCAGGTTTCTCCAGGATGCTGTATTGATTACAGCAGCTGTGCAGCTGCTCAGCCTCTACTTTCAGTTGAGGCCAGGTGTCCTTGGGGTTTGTGGGTGGTGAGGGGTCCTTAAGAAACAGCAGGACTGTTTCTTGGGTCACTCAGGAGCCCATCCCTCGTCAGAGTGCCTGGGTCCCACGTGGATCACATACAGTGGTGATGATGGAGCACAGCTGGAGGCTGGGGCCAAAGGCCAGTTGCAGGAAACTCAGCACCCAGGTGTCTGGCTTTTGGGGTCACCCTTGAGCTGCCAACATCATTTCTGAGTACTGGTGAGGAAGGAACAACAGGCAGGTGTGTCCTATAAACCTCAGATCTGAGATCCTGGCAGGCTGGAGAGGGAGACACTTGGGAGCAGGGCCAGGTGGGCATTCAGCCAGATCAGTGCAAGCAGGTGCTGGGCCTCTAGGATTTGGAGGGTCCTCACTGTGGAAGGGAGGGGTGAGAAGGGCCCAGCTGCGCTGCCGTCAGGCTCCTTGCTGGGCTGGTAGAGGACTCAAGGCACCAGCTAGGGACCAGGTTGTGGGGACTGTTGCTGGAGGGGCTACCACATAGTCTAGATTCAGTGGTTCTGTATGGTAGTAAGAACAAGACCTCAGATGGCAGTCAGGCTACTGAGGGGCACTTGTTGAAGGCAGACACAGCATCCACAAATGCAGCCTCACTAACACAGCTGTGGGTCGTCTTCAGGGAGCTGAAGTGCATTAGGTGTGAATTCTTTCTCGTTCTGCATAGGATTACCAGCTCTGAGGCGGCCTGGCCCTCCTGGCCTCTGCTTGATGCAGTGGGTGTGCAGGTGGGTGGGCGAGAGGGCTCGCTTCCCTAAGGAGTCACAGGCTCACTAGAAGTCATTTTGCTGGCTCTGCACCGATGAAGATGTTCCAGGCCCGTGCTCAGGCAGGCCAGAGGGTCAGGGAGCCAGAACCAAAGGCAGAGGCCGCCTTAGCAATAGCTCCTGCGCCCTTGGTGGGTTGGTTTGCACATCTGTAACCCACCGTGGAACCTTTGGAGGGATTTTCAAACATACTGGTGCTCGGGCCTCACCATAGACCAGTGTCTGACTGTGGCTCTTCTAGGCCTTCTGAGTGCCTGTCCCTCCCAGTGCGACTGCCACCTTCCAGGTCTACCAGACAGACGGCTGCCTCAGGGCTCAAGAACCACCTGTTCCCTTTAGTTCGTGTTTTTTCATGGCACCGCCTCACCTGCTGTGCTGATTTGCCTCTCTATGCTCTCTCCTAGGTCACCTTCGTGAAGCCCCTTCCCCGCTTATGATACATTCCCCGCAGATGCCACCGTTCCAGACCCTGAGCCACCAGTCCCCGCCCCAGCAGAATGTCCAGCCTAAGAAGCAGGTAACAGGCAGGGTGGGGCTACTGCATCCGGCGCTGCCTAGGGCTCAGAGCTGCCCAGTCATCTCACGGCTGGCCCATGTCCCCCAGGATCTGCGTGCTGCGTCTGTGGTCCAATCCCAGCCCCTGGTGGTAGTCAAGGAGGAGAAGATGCACTCGCCTATTGTCCGCAGTGAGCCTTTCAGCCCTGCCCTGCGGCCAGAGCCCGCCAAGCACCCAGAGAACATCAAGGCACCTGGCCACCTGCCCCAGCGTGAGTGCCCATTCCGGCTTCCCACCCTGCCCTGCCCCCCAGGAAGGCACCCTGGTCCATGGGCTCCCTGTATTCCAGGGCCGGAGCTAAAGCCCGTGGATGCTGGGAGGCCTGTGGCCCGGCCCCCGGAGCAGAATGCACCCCCATCAGGGGCCTCTGACAAGGACAAGCAGAAACAGGAGCCCAAGACTCCAGTTGCTCCCAAAAAGGTAGGCATGGTGGTTGTAAATGTGCCCTGAGCCTCCTACAGCAGGGCCCTTCTACCTTGCTGGCCACCCAGCCACTGTGACCATAGCCCTCTCTGCCCACAGGACCTGAAAATTAAGAACATGGGCTCCTGGGCCAGCCTGGTGCAGAAGCATCCGACTACTCCATCCTCCACAGCCAAGTCTTCGAGTGACAGCTTTGAACAGTTTCGCCGTGCCGCACGGGAGAAGGAGGAGCGAGAGAAGGCGCTGAAGGCACAGGCGGAACATGCAGAGAAGGAGAAGGAACGGCTGCGGCAGGAGCGCATGAGGTGGGCATGGGACACAGACACGGGTGGGACACCTGATGTGGGTGTAGGGCATCGTGACGTGGACATGGGGCACAAGGGCATAGAGACAGGAGTGCTTGAGGTGAACGTGGAACACGAGGACATAGGCACAGGAATGCCTTAGGTGGGCATGGGGCATGGGGACATATGGATAGAGCACATGGGGTGAGCACAGGGAGGCAGGACATGAAGGCTTAGGGCTATGGGGTGTGGGGTCATCAGGCACAGGGGCACAGAGCACAGGAGCATGTTCTGGGCCATCTGACCAGGCCCTCTACTTCCTTGCCCAGAAGCCGTGAGGACGAGGACGCACTGGAGCAGGCCCGACGTGCCCATGAGGAGGCACGCCGGCGCCAGGAGCAGCAGCAGCAGCAGCAAAGGCAGGAGCAGCAGCAGCAGCAGCAGGCAGCTGCTGTGGCCGCCGCTGCGCCCCAGGCCCAGAGCTCCCAGCCCCAGTCCATGCTGGACCAGCAGCGAGAGCTGGCCCGGAAGCGTGAGCAGGAGCGGAGGCGCCGGGAAGCGGTGAGTGGGGAACCAGGTGGGGGTCTTGTGCATCTCTACAGAAGGTACCTGCCTTAGTGCTTAATCTCTGTGTTGGCACCGTGCTGGCCTCTGCGGACTCACATGGCTTAAAGCACTCTGGTTGAGGTGGCCACAGCTTGGGGAAGTTCCAGGGTATGGGGGTCATGGCGGGATTAGTCTTGGAGCAGCTGCAAGAACAGGACTCCACATCTCACTTCCTCCCTCTTCTCCCACAGATGGCAGCTACCATTGACATGAATTTCCAGAGTGATCTATTGTCAATATTTGAAGAAAATCTTTTCTGAGAACACCTAGTTGACTTCTGACTTTGATTTTCTGGCAAAATGTCGACTCTCATAGTGTTAGGGGTGGCAGCGGCGGTGGTGCATCTCCAGGCCTGGCCCTCCTGCATGCTTTGCCCGGGCAGGCCTGAGGGTAGTGAGGGCCGCAAGGTCTGCCTGCCTTACCGCTGCCGGACACGCGGATGCGCGCAGAGCACGCCTCCCACAAGCGCGAGCTGCCGGAACCTGGGCCACGGCCTCCTCGCCAAACATCCGCACCGTGTGCACATGACACTGTCGCCATCACTGCGACAGTATCAGTCCATGAGAATGGGACAACAGGACACATTGCCTGCAGGAGTCCCTGTCACTCCACCATGCCACCAGGAGCCCAGGGCAGGCCCGTGAGCTGGGGACACCGGGTGCCGCCCACCCCCCGCCAGCACTGACTTTGCCTTGAACAGACACCCCCTCCCCCACGAGCCTTTAACTGAGAGCCGCTCTCTGTAAGTGTTCGCTTGTGCAAAAGGGAATCGTGCCGTGGAGCAGCGTGTCCACGGCTACCGGAGCGCAGAGCCGCCTGCCTGCCCGGGGAGCAAGGCCACCAACCAAAGTCAGTCCCTTCCTACCTGTATTTCTGGTTTTTTTTTTTTTTCTATATATATATTTTTTGTTGGATTCTATTTTATTTTTAATTCTCTTCTCCTCCAGACACAATGGCACTGCTTATCTCTGAAATGGTGTGGCCGTCCTTCCGCGCAGCGGCCCCACGCACTGTGGGTAGTATGTGACCGTGGACGTGTTGTATAGTGAACATAGTTGGCATATATTTGTTCAAAGATTGTTGGTGACTCCACCAAACTTGGTGTAAAAAGAAAAACTCCACACAAAACAGAACACACAAAAAAACTGCTTATATTTTACTCAGTTGCAGATTTTGTTAGTCTATTTTTTAATTATAAAACCAGAAAGCAGCTTTTTCTTTTTCTTTTTTTTGTTGTTGTTTGTCCTTTTCCTCCTCCCTGTTGGCTTCTTTGTTTTTTAAGTCAAATCTGTTTGCATTGTTTTTTTACTGGGAAAGGCAGGGTCGGGGGCTGAGCTCTAGGCAGTGGGGCTGGAGACACACAGACTGAACCCCTGTCCCGCACTGCCCCAGTGACTATCCTTGCCCCCCTTTGTTTTTTCTTTTTAAATATTACACTTGGAGCCCTCGGTGAATTTCGCGTGCCATGAGAAACTCACTCTACACCACAACGCTGGTGCCTCAGTGTTGGCCAAACTCTGGAGTCCCCAACTGGTCTGACTTTAATATGGTGAATATGCATCTGGCCTGTACTGATCACGGAATAAACACATCTCTCTTTTTTAATACTGGTGTCTCCCGGACCTTTCTTTGTGAACCACCTGTTGCCTAGGCCTGGCCTTGAGTACCAGACCACCTGTGTCCCTAGCATTTCCAGTGGGAGCTGCTCAGGTACTCAGAGCAGCCTACCACTCACACAGAAATCTGTGGCAGGAGGCCAGGGCCGGGCCTATGTATCCTGGTCTTCTTGAGGACCTGGGCCTGGGCAGGTGACAGGCTCTGGCAGACCTTGGCCAAACCACAGACAGTATTCTCCCCTCTGCCTGCCTCCATCCTGGTACCCTATTCACTAGAGGATATGGCCGCCTCCTACCCTGCCCCCACCCCCTAATTTCTTGTTTCATTTAAGCTCAGGGTTGACCAGATACTTTTAGATGCCCCATCAGGAAACAGAATCTTTGCCCCAACACATAACACACTCACAGACATAACCCTGCCCCAGAGAACCACCAGGTGGCCCCCTACCAGTTCCACCCTTGGGCCCACAAGTATGCCCTCCCAGTCACGTGTGATATCAAATGCAGGTACTGTTACTTACTTGTACACAGAGAGTGACTTGAGGGGAACATTTCTAGCACTGTTAATGAACCTGCCAGACCTCACAATCAAGAGTATAGTTGAGGCTTCCAGCCCAGGGCACCCCACATCCTCACTGTCCTGGCCCTTTACCCACACAACACCTCGTATCCCACTGTGCTGGTTCAGGTGTGACTTACGTCTTGCTTCTTTGAGGTTCCTTCCATCTTCTCTCACCTACTTTTCTGCCCCTTGTTTTGTTTAGAAACAGTCCCAGCTGTGTCCATGTTTGCTGGAGAAATGGTTTTGTCTGTTCCTTCCTTCTAAAGGGTTCCCTCAGCCATAGCCCTCTCTACACCCACTAGTGGGTATCTCCCTAACTGGGTTGTAATTAGAATTAAGAGCTATTTAATTTATCTGGCTGTTGCCCAGTCCCATCTGCAGCACTAGAAATCTTAGTCTGTACAAAAGACAACAAGGTGTGTACAAGCCCCTACTGTACTGACTGTGCACAAATTGCTTGGCCAATAATGATGTCCGTGAACCTGAGATTTGTGTTGAACACTTTAGACATTTGTAGATGGGGATTCATAGACTTTTCACTTATATACTAAAGGTTCTTTTTTTTTTTCTTTATGTGCAGTTCTCATTGCAAAAATAAACATTTGTACTGAATATAAAGTTACCCCTTGTGGCTTCTGCTGTTTTTTGTTTGAAGGTAGAGCTGGGAGACTGAGGCAAGATGGGGGCCAGAATTGTGTACCAGAGCAAGGAGGAGGGGTTCCCAGACACCTACCAGCTGTGCAACCACATTATTTAGGGGAGTTCCTGGAATCATCATGTGGGCAATACACCAGAAGAAAGCAAGAACACAAATAGATACATGCACACTTGTGTTTGTTGCAGCACACTAGTCAAAAGACTGTGGAAGCATTCTAAGTGCCCATCAACAGATGAATGGGTAAATAAAATGTAATATATGTATTGAAATACTAGTCTGTATAGAGAAATATGTGTCCTGGTAACATGCTACAATATGGATGAGTCTTGAAAACATGCTAGCTAGAGGTGCCTTGAAACAGGTGATCAGCTTCCCCAAAATCAGACCCTGAAAACCTATAGAGCAAAGGTCCACTCTGACACACATGGGGTTGCCAGGAGTTGGAATTGACTCCATGGCAGTGAATACAACATAAGGGATCATGGAAGTGAGCTTGCCTCAGACACACATTGTTTATGGAGGCAGAACAACATACATTTAATAAGTTGAACCAACCTTCATTAGGATCCTGGAACAGTGTGATCTTTATAGCCTAGATAAAAGTGTGGATGACAATGGGTGGTGAAAGGAGGAATGAAAAGTGAAAAAAGGAGATAAAGGAGGTCTCCATAGTTGGAGAAAAACAATAGAAAAGTTAAAAATGGCCCAGTGTGATCTAGTAGCAGTGATGTGGAGAAGATAATACATACGGGCAGCCAGAGGTTGATGGATCATGCTCCAAATTGGTGAGCTGAGAGTAACCACAAAAGTATGTTTGGAAACATCTACATGTATGGGCAATTGACTTTGGATAGGTGTACTGAGTGGAGGAGACAAGGATACCATTTTCAACAAATGGCCTGAGACAACTGGAGTTCTATATGTAAAAGAAAAAAGGCTTGACCCTTACCTCACACCATATACCAGAATTCAAAATGGTCTGTGGACCTAAACATGAGATACACAGCTATAAAACTCATAAGAAAACAGGTAAATGCTTGAGGATCTAGTTTTCAACAATAGAGTCTTAGATGTGACACCAAGGCACAAGCAGCAAAGAACAAAATCGACCACATCAGAATTAAACACTTGCACATCAAAGGACTTCCATCAAAGTGAGGGTAAGACACAGATAAGAAGGAAAAAATTTTGAGAACAATATACCTGACAAGGGCTTACTATCTAGAATGTATAAAAGAAATCCTATAGCCAAACAACAAAAAGATGACCCCAAAAATGGACAAAGGACTTCAACAGACATTTCACTAAATGTCCCAACAAGTGCTTCAAAAGACGATCAGCATAATTTCAGTCCTTTGGGAGATGCAAATCAAAACCATAATGAGATACCACTTTACACACACTGGAGTGGCTGTTAGAAAGGGGGGTGGGTAACAAGTGTTGGTGAGGATGTGGAGAAATTTCAATTCTTACCTAATGCTGGTGGGATTGTAAAATGACACAGCTGCTGGGGAGAACAGTTTGGTGGTTCTTCAGAAAACAGAATTGCCATATGATCCAGCAGTCTCAATCCTAGAATGTCCAGAAGGCTTAAGAGCAGAAACACAAATGGAAACCTGTATGTCAGTGTTCATTGTGGCACTTTTCACCATAGACAAAAGGTAGAAGCAACAGAATGTCATCAACAGGTGAATGGATAAACAAAATGTGATACCTACATGCAATGGCATACTTTTTAGCCAAGAAGAGAATGATACATGCAACAGTATGGATGGAACTTGACGACATAATTCTGAGTAAAATAAGTGAGATGCAAAAGGACAAATACTGTATGATTCCACTTACATGAAACAGGCTAATGTATAGAGGCAAAAGCTCATTAATAGTTACTAAGAGTAGGAAGTCACAACTTGTCTGTGAGTTTTTTGTGCTGTGGTAGCTTGAGTGTTGCTGTGATGCCAGAAGCTATGCTGCCAGTATCTCAAAATATTGCAGGGTCACCCCTGGTAGACAGGTTTAGGTGGAGTTTCCAGACTAAGACTTGGTGTTCTGAAATTGGCCAGTGAAAACCTGAATATCAGTGGACACTGTCTGATACAGTGCCAGAAGATGAGCCCTTCAGGTAGGAATGCACTCAAAAACATAATTTGGGAAGAGCTGCCTCCTCAAAGTAGAGTTGACCATCCTTAATGACATAGATGGCATAAAGTTTGGGGGGATCTTAAGTTGCTTATGTGGCAAGACTCAAAATGAGAAGGAACAGCTGTAAATGTCTATTAATACTTTGAACATGGAATGTACGAAGTACGAATCCAGGAAAACTGGAAGATATGAAAAATGAAATGGAATGCATGAAGATAAATACCCTAGGCATTAATGAGCTGAAATAAACTGGTTTGAATCGGACAGTCACATGGTCTGCTACACCAGGAATGACAAATGAAGAGAAATGGCCTTGTGTTCATTTTCAAAAAGAACATTTCAAGATCTGTCATGCAGTACACTTGTCAGTGATAGGATAATATGCATATGCCTATAAGGAAGACCAGTTAATATGACTATTATTCAAATTAACACACCAACTACTAATGCCAAAGATGAGAAAATTGAAGATTTATACTAACTCCGCAGTGTGAAATTGATCAAACATGCAAGCAAGATACATTTGTAATTACTGGTGACTGGAATTCGAAAGCTGGAAATGAACAAGTATCGGTAATTGGAAAATACGGCCTTGGTAACACAAACAACATGGGAAATTCCATGGTACAATTTTGTAAGACCAATGACTTACTCATTGCAAATACCTTTTTTTTCCCAAAACAGAAATGGCAACTATGCACGTGGACTTCGGTAGATGGAAAACACAGACCTTTTAAGTGCTATCCAGTCGGTTCCATCTCATAGTGATCCCAGGTACAACAGAACAAAACAATGCCCCACACTCACAATCATTACTGTGTTTGAGCCCACTGTTGCAGCCACTGAACTAGTCAATCTTGTTGAAAGTCTTCATCGTTTTTGCTGACCCTCTGTTTTACCAAATATGATGTCCTTCTCCAGAAACTGATCCTTCCTGATAACAGGTCCAAAGTACATTACACAAAGTCTCATCACCCTTACTGCTAAGGAGCATTCTCGCTGTACTTCTTCCAGAACAGATTTGTTTATCCTTCTGGCAGACCATGGCATATTCAATATTGTTCACCAACACCATAATTCAGACATTCTGTGTTCTTCCTTACTGTCCAGTTTTCATATGCATATGAAGCTATTGAAAATACCATGGCTTAAGTCAGCACACCTTAGCCCTCAAAGTAACTAAGCAGTAAATTAGACATCGGTAAACATCTTTCTGGTACTCTCTGCTTTCAGCCAAGACCATCACAGTAATAGATTTAATGCACTGAACACCAATGACCAAGAACCAGACTAGTTAGTTGTTGGTTAACATCAAGGACGTCATACATTAAAAAGACTTGAAAGCCAGAAAAGACCAAAATGTATGTTAGAAGAGACTGAGAAATCTACTCTCGATGTACAGTAGCTAAAGTTAATGGAAAAAATGACGAAGTAAAAGAGCTGAATAAGATTTCAAAGGGTGGCTTGAGAAGACATAGTGAGATAAAATGGAATGTGGGCAAAGACTTGGCCTTAGAAAGCCAAAAGGAAAAAAAAGCACATTTCTCAGGATGAAGGAATCAAAGCAGAAATTCAAGCCTCAAGTTGCAATTTTAAAGGGTTTTATGGACAAAAATACTGAACAACGCAGGAAGCATCAAAAGAAGATGGAAGAGAATACACAGAGTCAGCATACCAAGAAGACCCATTTCAGGAGGTAGCACGTGATCAAGAGCAAAGAGTGCTGAAGGAAGAAATCTAAGCTTCATTGAAGACTGGCAAAAAAACAAGACTCAGAAATTCAACGAATGTGAACTGAGATGTTTCAACAAACAGATACAGCACTGGTATTGCTCACTCGTCTATGCCTAGAAACAGGGAAGACAGCTACCTGGCCAACTGACTGAAAGAGATCCATATTTGTGCCCATTCTGAAGGAATGCGATCCAACAGAATTGGAAATTATCAAGCAGTATAATTAATATCACACACAAGTAAAATTTTGCTGAAGAGCATTCAAAAGCAGCTGTAGCAGTATATTGACAGGGAACTGCCAGAAATTCAAGCAAGATTCAAAAGAGAATGTAGAACCAGGGATATCATTACTGATGACAGATGCATCCTGGCTGAAAGCAGAGAATATCAGATGTTTATCTACATTTTATAGACTATGCAAACACATTCTGTTGTGTGGTTTATACCAAATTATGGGTAACACTGCAAAAATGGGAATTCCAGAACACTTAATTTTTGCTCACACAGAACTGGTACACAGACTACGAGGCAGTCATTTGAACAGAACAAAAAGATAATGGCTGGTTTAAAATCAGGAAAAGTGCGCATCAGGGATGTATTCTTTCACCATACTTAGTCTGTATGCTGACCATATAATCTAAGAAGCTGGACTATATGATGAAGAATGCAGCAACAGGATTTGAGGAAGATTCATTAACTACCTGTGATATGCATATAGCACAATTTTGCTTGCTGAAACTGAAGAGCCCTTGCAGCACTTACTGATAAAGATCCAAGACCGCAGCTTTCAGAATAGAATACACCTCAACATAAAGAAAACAAAAACCCATACAACTAGACAAATAAGCAACATTATGATAAACAGTAAAGACTGAAGTTGTTGAGGATTTAATTTTACTTGGATCTGCAATCAATGCCCATAGAAGCATCCGTGAAGAAGTATTTCACTTGCAAATCTGTTGCAAAAGACCTCTTTAAAGTGTTAAAAAAGATATCACTTTGAGTAAGGTGCATTTAAGGTTGCCTCATCCGACTCGAGGGCACTTGGCTGGCATATGCATGAAAAAGCTGGACAGAGAATATGCAAGACCAGAGAAGATCTGGCACCTTTGAACTACTGTGTTGGGGAAGAACACTGAATATACCATGGACTGCCAGAAGGGTGAGCAATTCTGTCCTGGAAGTACAGATAGAATGCTCATTAGAAACAAGGATGTTAATCCCACTTTGGCCCATTGGTTATGGCTGGGCACTATCTGATTCTTCTGGTCTCATACTGATGAAGTTTCTGAATTACGTGGACCTTTCTGTCTCTTGGGCTTATATTTTCCATATGTCTTTGATGTCCTTCATTCTCTTCTGCTCCAGGTGGGTTGGGACCAACTGATGCTACTTAGATGGTGGCTTGCTAGTTTTTAAGACCTCCGACATCACTCACTGAAGTGGGATTGATGGTACTCTCAATCACATCATATGCACACAAAAACTGGACAACAAAGAAGACAGAAGAATTGATGCCTTTGAACTGAGGTGTTGGAGAAGAATGTTGAATGTACCATGGACCGCCAAAAGGACAAACAGATCTGTTTTGGAAGAAGTACAACCCAAATGTTCCTTGGAAGCAGAGATGGCAAGACTGCATCTTACACACTTTGGACATGTCAGGAAGGATCAGTCGTTGGAGAAGGACATCATGCTTGGGAGAGTGGAGGGTCAGTGAAAAAGAGGCAGACCCTCAATGGGTTGACAGACCCTCAGACAGATTGACACAGTGGCCCCAACAATGAGCTGAAGCATAAACACAATTGTGGACATGGCACAACATCAGGCAGTGTTCTGTTGTGCATAGGGTCACCATGAGTTGGAACCAACTTAATAGCACCTAACAACTATATGAACCTTACTCTTCAAATAAGGAATACAACATAGAGTCCCTGGTGTAGCAGGAGAAAAATGAGGTGCAGAACTCAAACTCTGTTAAAAAGACCAGAGAAGATGGTTTGACAGACTAGAGGGTCCTCAGGATACATGGACCTCAGACTCTCTGTTAGCCCAGAACTGAAACTCTTCCTGAAGCCAACTCTTCAGACAAAAGTGGACTAAACTATAAGACATAAAATGATACCGGCAGAGTGTGCCTTCTGGCTTAAGCAGATACATGAGGCTAACTGGGCAGCTCCCGTACAGAGGCGGGATGAGAAGGCAGAGGGAGGCAGAAGCTGGTTGAGTGGACATCGAAAACACAGGGTAGAAAGGAAGAGTGTGCTGTCACACGGTGGGGAGACCATCTAGAGTTACACAGCAAGGTGTGTGTAAGTTTTTGTTTGACAAATTTGACTTGGATTGTAAAACTTTCACTTAAAGCACAATAAAATACTAAACAAGGATGTCAAGACCTGTCCAACACATTTTGGACATTTTACTAGGACGGACCAGTCCCTTGAGAAAGACATTATGCTTGGCAAAATAGAGGGTCAGCAATAAAAATGATGACCCTCAAAGAGATAGACTGATACAGTGGCTGCAACAACGGGCTGCAACACAACAACGAGTGTGAGGATAGCACAGGATGGGGCATTTGGTTTGCTGTTTTACCTGAGTTTGCTATGAGTTGAACCAACCTGACGGCACCTAACAACAACAAGGGAGGAGAGAGTGGGTTACGGGGTGTCATTGCTTAATGGCCACTGAATTTCTGTTAATGGTGGTGGAACACTTTAGAACAGGTTACTGGTAAGGGTTGCACAGTATGACGAACGTAATCAATGCCACTTAGTGTACACCTAAAAATTCTTGAATTGGCAAATGTTATAGTTTACCAGAAATAAAAAAAGGGGAGGAGGACACATTTAGAGACACCTAGGTGACGACCAGAATAACGTTAAAAGCATTTAAAGTGACTGCCACGGCGGAAGGAGAGGCTGGCAGATGTATCTTATGAACTGCAGCCTATCCAGTTACGAGTCTTTGCGTAAATGACTTAATCTCCAAGCTAAGGCTGTCACAATAGTGCCTACACTTCATAGCGTTGCTATGCGGGTTAAATGATGGGTGTCTCCAGAATGATTGGAAGATGTCATTCATTAACCCGAGGACCGTGGGGGTGGTGTGTTGCAACCGAAAAGGGAAAACCCGGCCTGCTAGTTGCATGAAAGGAGTTGTTACCTGGGCTCCGCCCTGCAGGCAGTGCAATACCCAGTCACCTTCCCTCCCCTACCGGTCCTTGTCACCGATCCACCCCCAGAATCTGCCGATTGGCTCCTGGGTTAGAACCTGTTGCCCGCACAGGAACTGTAACCGCTGTCCAATCACAGATGTGCAGGGGTGGGCCGACCGGACAGCTTGGCCAACCAGAGCCGAAGGCGAGGCTGAGGCCGTCGAAGCCGCCGTTGGAACCAGGGTTGGTGAAGGTGTTGCGAAGCCTTCTGAGCCGGGCCGAGGGGAGGGCGCGTGCTGAGGGGCGGGAAGCTAGCGAGGGGCGGTTTCCGGGCTTCTTGAGGTCTGCGGGACCACAGCAATCGCGCCCTCCTAGTCTCAGCTACGGCTTTACCTGTCCTTATCCTTCCGCTTCCGGGTCCCGCCCTACCGCTATCGCAGGCGCCGGGCCCCGCCCCGTCCATTTAGTCTCGCCCCTTATCCCACCCACCTAAACCACAATCCCAGCGCTTCGCTTCAGGTTCCGCCGGTTTCACCCAGTGCGCGCGTTTGTTCAGGCCCAGGATCTCACCCACCTACCGACCCACTCACCTGCTGAGGTAGTCGGGCTACGTTCCTTCGGTTCTTCTTTCCTGCCCCGCTGTTTGGACCCCACTCATAGTTTTGGTCCAGCCCTTCCCCCACCTTTGTAGGCATCGCCCACTTTCTAATCCGCCCTGCGTTTTGAGCCCATTCCATTGATTTAGCTCCTTTACCTACTACAAACGGACCCGCCTTTGGCGAGGGGGGGGTACCTCCTGCTGCCCACCCCCGCACCTCTCCCAGGCTCCGCCCCACCGTCTCCACTAGAGCCGCCCCCGCCACAGACACGTTCCTGAGTCCCTGCAGCATCCAGGAGTGTACCTAGCACTTAGTTGAGAAGCCTGGGAAGGCTGTTAGGTCTGAGCTGCCCTCCCATTCCCTGGGTGTCCAGCAAACCTCACGGCACGGAGGGGCCCCAGAGCAAGGGCGCGGGATTCCGCGGCCTGAACCACACCTTGCCCCTCGTGGCCCCAAACCCCGACGGTGCTGCCTCTGTGGTCTTTGGGCACGGCGACATGTCCGAGCTGGTGGTGACAGCGCTCTTGGCGCCGTCACGTCTTACGCTGAAGCTGCTGCGTGCCTTAATGTGGAGCCTGGTATTCTCGGCGGCGCTGGTGACCGCAGCCGTGTACAGCTGCATAGCTCTGACCCACGTGCTGTGCCGGCCGCGGCGCGGCTGCTGTGGGCACCCCCGGCGTGTTGCTCCCGCCTGCCTCAACGACCCCTCTCTGGGCGAGCACGACTTCCTGACCCTCCAGGTAAGCGCACACAGGGCTGTAGGGCCGTGGGGATTGACGCACCGTGTGTGCAGGGAGGCCCCCAGGGCAAGGGGGCTCGGGCTTACCCCCACGCCTTCCCTCAGAGCTCTGGCCTACGCCTGCACTATGTCTCCGCTGGACGTGGCAATGGGCCCCTTATGCTGTTTCTGCATGGCTTTCCAGAAAACTGGTACGTCTAGAGCCGAGGGTGGGAGAGTATGGAGAGGGTAGTGCCAGGGCTTGGAGTTTGGACCAACAGCGGGGTGCCCAGGAGGCGAGGGGTGGGAAAACGCGCACTGAAAATGACCCTAGTGGGTCACATGGCAACAGGGAGTGTGAGATAGACGCACAAGAAGTGGGGTACATAGGGACAAAGGTCTTGTTGGGGCACACAGGACGGAAGAAGGTTCTCAGGGGTGGGACAAAGTAGTATCGAGGTGAGGCTGCTCTCCATCCGGGGTGCAACCAGCCTCTCCTGAGGTTCCCTTTCTTTCTTTCTGGAAAATCTAGCCCTGGAAAGTGGAGTTGCCACCCCAGCTGGGTGGAGGGTGGTGGTGCAGGTGCATCCCCCTGGAGGCCCTGACTCAACTTCCCTCCCCTCCTCACCTGTCTGGCAGGTTCTCCTGGCGCCACCAGCTCCGGGAGTTCCAGAGCCGTTTCCATGTGGTAGCTGTGGACATGCGTGGCTACTGGCCCTCGGATGCGCCACAAGATGTAGACTGCTACACCACTGATCTGCTGATGGTGGACATCAAGGATGTCATCTTGGGCTTGGGTGCGTGGGGACACACTTCCACCCTGCACACTTCTCTACCCTGCACTCCCTACTTACAGTTTCCCGACTTCCACCCCTCTGCCAGCCCTACCTTCCTCTCAATTAAACTAGTTTATTTGACCCCCAGGTTACTCTAAGTGCGTGCTCGTGGGCCATGACTGGGGTGCCCTCCTGGCCTGGAATTTCTCCATCTACTATCCGGCACTGGTTGAGCGGCTGGTGGTGTCCGGTGCTGCCCCCATGTCAGTGTACCAAGGTGTGTGGGCAGTCCAGGTGGCTGAATAGGCCTGTGACAAGAGACTGTCTGTTTGTGCATCACCACATGGGAGCTGGAGTCACAGTGCTAACCCCAAGAGGCAGCGGTCCCTACCCCGTGGCACTCCCAATCTGAAATCAGTGACAGCCCATCAGAGTCCCCATGCTTTTTGAGCACTTACAGGTCACTATTGTTCTCATAAGGATCCTGCATTCATTAACCTTCATATACCTCCTGTACTGATGAAAATTTGGGGAAAACTGAGGCACAGAGAGGTGAAATGGCTTTCTGCTGGCAGGGAAGACTGCAGTAGCATGAAATATGTCTCTTTGTACCTAACGTCCATCCCGTCACCTGGATTTAATTCTCTTTCTGTCTCACTTTGCTTCTTTCTCTGTGTCCATCCATCTCGTTGTCAGTGTCTCTCTGTTGCTTCCCATCACCGTCTCTGTCTCTGTTTCTTTTACTTTCACCGTTTATGTCTCTGTCTCTTTTTCTAAGTATTACTTTTGTTCTTATCTCTCTGTATCTCTGTTTTTCTGCCCTCTTTCTCTAAGTGTATTTCTTGTACGCCTTCTCTCTGTCCTCCCTCCTCCCCTAATCTCTGTCTCTTCTTGTTATTTCTTATTTCTCTCTCACCTCTAGACTCCAGCTGTCCAAGAGTGAGGATTTTTGCCTTTTTCCCTGTGGTGTCCCTGTCTGTAAGAGGGCTTCCAGTAGGCACTAAGTAAATGTTTGTAAATGCAGCAGGGCAAGATTCCTGCGGTTGTGGGAGGGAGTTTGAGAGGCACTCCTGTTGCAGAGGAAGACCCAGTGTTCTGGAGTATCATGCAGCCAGGGGGAAGAAAGTCTCTGAGCTGGGGGCAGGGGTGTCAAGTGTCCCTGCAGGCTCAGGCAGCAGTGGCACTTTTGGTTGTTGGCTTGCCTGTGCACCAAGCCTGGGTGCATATGGCGTGTAGGGGTGTGGGACCACTTTGGGCTCAAGCCTCATGTCTGCCTTGCCCTCTCCCCTGCCAGACTATTCCCTACGCCACATCAGCCAGCTCTTCCGTTCCCACTATGTGTACCTGTTCCAGCTTCCCTGGCTGCCTGAGAAGTTGCTGTCCATGTCTGACTTCCAGGTGCTTTGAGGTGAAGTCCTGGGGGATGGAATAGTCAGTTGGGTCTGGGTGGCCAGGACACTGAAGCCAGTCTTGCTGTGTGCCCAGATCCTGAAGACCACCCTCACCCACCACAAGACAGGCATCCCACATGTGACCCCCAGTGAGCTTGAAGCCTTCCTCTATGGCTTCACGCAGCCTGCTGGCCTCATGGGACCCCTCAACTACTACCGAAACATCTTCAGGTAAGATCCTTTCCAGGGAGGAAGATCGGGAGTTTTGTGGGGTGTGATAGGGAGATAGCCACCTCTGCCTGTCTGTCTGTCTTGACCACAGAAACTTCCCCCTGGAGCCTCAGGAGCTGTCCACACGCACTCTGCTGCTGTGGGGGGAGAAAGACACCTACATGGAGCCAGGGCTGGTGGGTGCTATTGGCAGCCGCTTTGTGCCAGACCGGCTGGAAGCCCACATCCTGCCAGGTGTGGGGCACTGGGTCCCACAGAGCAACCCTGACGAGATGCGCCAGCACATGTGGGCCTTCCTACAAGACCTGCTGGGTTAGTGGCTCTCACCAGCCCTCTCACCAGCCGGCCTGGGCACACAGCACACAGACACTCAGGAGCACACATCTATGGTATGCTTATGTGCATGTGCCTGGGAGACCACACTATGTACATGCAAGTGGATACCTAGGAACACGCACTTCAAAATACACATGCCTGGGCGTCTACACCAGGTACGTGCCCACAAACGCTTGGAAACACACACAGCATACATACACAGGCACAGTCAAGAACACAGACCCATTTTGTGCACGCACATGGGAGTCCACACAACATACATATGTGTAGACACTCAGATGTACACACTTTGTGTTTGAGTGTGCCTGGGAGTTCACAAAATGTACATGTATGTGGATACTCAGGGACACACACCTCATGCATATGTATGTGCGTGTGGGAGTCCTCCCCTCAATATACGTGCACACAGATGCTCAGTAACACATTTTTGCAGCATATGTGTACCTGGTAGGCCGTACAACACATGTGCACACAGATACTCAGGAATATACATCTGCTACATGTATGCATGCACTGGAAGTCCATACAACACACATGAATTGGTGACTCCTGGATTGTGACAGACCTGGAGTTCTTGGGTTGCACACAAGTGCATCTGTGTGTGTATTCACTCAGGCACACCTGTCCATAAGCGCAACAACCAGCAAGTGCAAGGAAGCACTTTCACCCAAAGAATCAGGTGTATCTCTTCCATGGAGCTGAACGCTAGGCCTAGGTGTCCCACATCTCACTTCTTGAATCCTTACTGTTCTCGTTGGCAAAATTGGCCCCCATGGCTTCACAAACCACAAACCTGGATCGTCCTGTTCCTGGCTTCCGTCTCCAGTCTGGGTTGTCAGCTGAATGTTCTGTTGTCTAATACAATAACTGCAGGCACCACTGAGCTACTTCAATTTTAGTGTAAGTTAATTAAAATGAAATAAAATTTAAAATTCAGTTTTGCAGTCATATCAGCCATATTTCAAGTGCTCAGTAGTCACATTTCATTCAGGCAAGAAAGTTATATAGGGTAGTGGCTTAGGCTGGGTTCTCTAGGAAAGCAAAGCTAGGAAAGCATGTAAATATATATATAGAGAGAGAGAGATATCAAAGAAATGGCTCACACAGTTGTAGAGACAGGAATATCCCAAGTCCATGGTCTAGGGTAGAGATTTCTCCTAATTTATGTAGCCATAAAATCCCAAAGCCCACTGCCACTGAATGGTTTTCAACACATAGAGACCGTATAGGTCAGAGTGGAATTGCCCCACAGTTTTCAAGGGGCACCTGGTTAATTGGAACTGCCAACCTTTTGGTTAGCAGATGTAGCAATTAACCACTACACGACCAGGGTTTCCCATGTAGCCACAGGAGCTAGCAAACCCAAGCTTGGCAGATCAGACAGCAGGGCTCTTGCTCACAAGCTGTAAAGATCAGTGAATCCAAAGATTGGCAGGCATGATGGCAGGTGAGCTGCTAGCTCAAGTCCGAAGAACTGGAGGTCACATGAACAGGAGTCTGCTGCCAGATCCAGAGCAAGCAAAAGCCTGTGAGCCTTACCAGAAAGTCCATTTTTCTTGGATGCAGGTCACACTCTCAAGGAAGCTCCCTTTAAACTGATTGGCTGCTCATAGCAGATCCCATCATGGAGGTGATCACTTTATATGAAATCTCATCATGGAAGTGATCACATCATGCAACTGCCAGACTATGTCCTAACTGCCGCACAACTGAGAATCATGGCCCAGACAAGGTGACATTCAATCTTAGCACAATCCAGCCTTTGTCAACTTGACACCTGTAAATGTTTCCTTAAACCATACATGATCTCTGAGTAAAGACAATTTATAAATTCATACTTGCTCCTAACATGATACAACTAACACACATACAACTGAAGATACACTAGCCCTGTATACATCTTTTATTTCATAAGTGAAGAAATATAACAATTTTACTTCTCGTTTTTGCAACTGCTCTCATGGTCATAACTGGTATTTAAAGATACCTTCTTCCACACCCATTCTGTGTTCCTTTTGCCCTCAGAAAGTCCTCAGCTGATAGTAGACCCAGATCTTCATTGGTGAAGGGTCTGGGCCATTTAGTAGTCTGTTAAAATCGGGTTGCTATAGTTTTCCATTGACTTTAATAACAGAACATGGTAATTCTAAGAGACCTCCTAAGGGATTGCCTGTATTTCAGCCTGTCATAGTCATCTAATGCTGCTATAAGAGAATTACCACAAGTGAATGGCTTTGACAAAGAGAAATTTATTTTGTCACAGTCCAGTAAGTTAAAATTCTAAATTCAGGACATCCGCTCCAGGGGAAGTCTTTCTGTATTGGATCTGGAGGAAGGTCCTTGTCAATGTTCCCTGGACAGGGTCTTTTTGAAAGGACGTGTCTGCTTCCTGCACTGTTTTCTTGGTGGTGTGAGATCCCCAACTCCCTGCTTCTTTCCCTTTCCTTTATATCCCAGAAGATTGCCTCAAAGCACAATACAGTCTTACACATTGAGTCCTGCCCCACCAAAATAACTGCTACCTGTCCTCCCTTGTTAACATCATAGAGGCAGGATTCACAGCATATAGGAATATCACACGATACCAGGAATCATGGCCTAGCCAAATTGCTAAACACGTTTTGTGGGGGACACAATTCAATCCATGACCTTCCATGCTTTGACCCCCCCCAAATCACATTCTTGCAACATGTAAAACATATTTACCCCTTTGTAGCAAAAATCTTAAGTCTAAGTCTAAAATGCAGAAATTCCTCTTCAACTGTGAAATCTAGGACACAAATTATCTGCTTCCAAAATAGCAGTGGCAGAACAGGCAGGCACAAGTAGACATTTTCATTACAAATGGAAGAAATTTGAGGGAAAGAAGACATAACAGATACCAAGCAAAATAACAGAACATACAAGGTCCAACAATTAAGCCTGCAAACTTAATTGTTCTGAGTGCTACATACATCATTGCTGAATGTCAAGGTCACCTTTGAAATACTCCCCTTGGGAAACTATGCAGTGATGCCAGCACCTAATTAACCCTCGAAAGCAATTTTGGAACTCTTTCTGGAATGGTCATTGTGTATGGTGGCATGGTGGCACTTTTGAGAACTTCATTGTATAGTTGTCTGTGAGGGAGTTTTTAGCCAGTAAACAAATAACTGTATTGGAACACCCTCCCTACTCAACTGCTCTGGCCCTCAGTGACTTTTTTCTTTACCTGAAGATAAAGGAAATATTGAAAGGAAGACATTTTGATGACATTCAGGACATCAAGGGTAATATGATGACAGCTCCGATGGCCATTCCAGAAAAAGAGTTCAAAAATTGCTTTGCAAGATGTATTAGGTGCTGGTGTTGGTGCATATCTTCCCAAGGGGAGTGCTTCAAAGGTGACCATAGTGATATTCAGCAGTGAAGTATGTAACATTTTTTTCTAGGATGAGTTTGGGAACTTAATTGGCAGTTGTCACATTAGCCCTCAAGGATTTGAAAATAATCCTCCATTCTCTAAGATATTTTATACAATGGCCCTGCCCCCCCCCCCCGACTCTAGGTATTGGCCACACTGTCCACATTCTGAGTGGCAGCCCCTTGGCTCTGGGATACAGCTCTTGCCTTCCAGGCTTGCTGGGACAGCAACTTTGCCCCCGTGGTTTTAGATACATCATTTTCCTAGTCTGTTTGAGTGGCAACTCTACCCTTAGAAACACCAGAAGGTATAGCTCCACACTTAGCAACCCCTGAAGTCATGGCCATAGCTTTTGAGACTGAGGTAGTTCAGCTTCTCTTGCTCTTTGTCTCTTCAGCTTCTGCCTCCTGTTGCCTCATGGCCTGGGCCTCACTTGCCTGCATCTGCCCCGTGGGGACAAGTGTTCCAAAGCTCTGTAGCTCAACCAATATAAGTGCCTGGAGGCACCCTCCTCTCCCAGGAAACCTCCTGTACACAGGCACTCAGCTCTCTCGCTTACATGGTCTGGCTCCTGGTTCTCCTGTGGCCCATCAGATGCTGCTTCTTACCTTCTGCACTTTCCTTGATGTTAACAGTTCTCAGGCCCTTCTGAGTCTTCTATCTATTCATAGTTTCAAAACCTGCTTCCACATTTAGGTATCTGTTAGAAAAGCACCCCATTCTCAGTACCAAATTCTGTCTTAGTCATCTAATGCTGCTATAACAGAATTACCACAAGTGGACAGCTTTAACAAAAGGAAATTATTTTGTCATAGGTTATAAGTTCAAATTCAGGGAATCATCTCCAGGAGAAGTCCTTCTCTGCTGGCTCTGGAGGAAGATCCTTGTCATTAGTCTTCCCCTGGACTGAGAGCTTCTGAGGCATGGGGACCTGGGGTCCTTTCCAAATAACACTTTCTGCCCTTTGTACTGCCTTCTTAGTGATATGAGGTCCCCAACTCTGCTTGTTTCCCTTCCCTTTATATCCCAAGAGATTGCCTCAAGTCACAATATAATCCTATACATTGAGTCCTGTCCCACCAACACAGTTGCGGCCTATCATCCCTTATTAACATCACAGAGGCAGGGTTTACAGCATATAGAAACATCACACAGTATCAGGAATGATGACCCAGCCAAATTGCTACACACACCTCTTTTGGGGGGCACAGTTAAATCCATGGCACAGACATACTCTTGTTCACCCAATTATGTAATATCGATCTGATTTCCTCCTGGCAATCATTCCCAGTCACACTGGCCATTATGGTAACTCCTGTCTTTGCCTGTTGATCCAGAGGCATGAGCAGCCTAAAGTGAACAGGTGGCATTCTTCCAGTTCGGTAGAATCAGGGATATGTCTCCAGGTGCAAACATTCCTCTCTTTGGAACCAAGGCCTCTAGACCCACAGAGCACAGGGTCACAGGGACAGGAAGTAATCGACCTGCCATTGGGTTGCTGGCTGATCACTTTGAGGAATAGAGTCATATTAGGGGTTCAGTGTTGGTCTCTGCTGCTGGAAGACTGGACACTTAGCAGTGATTGTAGCCAAGTCAGCCTTAGTAAATGGAAGTCCACGTTGTTAAGCTCATCTCTGCCACTGTGGCCACTTTGTTCATGAGCCCATTGGACAAAGAGAAGAGTGGCTGGGGGAAGATGATGATTAGTTTCCACAGAACATGTCCTCCTATCCACTTGATTGCTAAAATCTTCCTTTGCTGAGGTCACCCTTTGCTGAACATTCACATTAGACACAAGCATCTTCACTTCTTTAGCCCATTCAGGGAGGTCTATCAACATGCCTCTTCTCTATACCACCTTGTCTCCAATTTTCCAGTCATATTCCTTCCAAGTTTCTGACCATCCAGCCAAACCATTGGCTACAACCTGTGGACCAAGATAAAAATGCACATCTGGTTATTTATCCTTAGAGTGAACAACGAGGTGCATTGCTTAAAGTTTTGTCCATTGTGAGGATATTTCTTCAGTGTCGTGCATCAAGGAGGGCCCAGGGTATGGCTGTGGTGCTACTGCTGTCCACTTTTGAGGGGTGCCTACATACTACATGGAACCAGGCAAATGTTTTCTCTTCTTCAGTCAACTGATCATGAAAACCTCCTCATGAGGCCATAGGTGGAGACTGGAAGATAGAAGGTCATGTGACGGGAGTGGAGCCATAGGCATTTGGGCCACTTCCTCATGGAACTTACTTGTGACTTCAGCTTCTATTTGGGCCTGATCTCACGTACTCTATTACTTCAATTTAACGGTGTAGTAGTGCTATGCACAACCATCTCAGAACACCCAGTCTGTGATGGACAACTCAGGCTGCATGGTGACTTGGTGGCCTGTGGTTAAGCATTCAGTCTCTACTAAGGTCCAGTAGCAAGCCAACAGCTGTTTCTCAAAAAGAGAGTAGTTCTCTGCAGAGGATGGCAGGGCTCTGCTCCAAAATCCCATGAGTCTGTGCTGTGATTCACCAGTAGGAGCCTGCCCTAGACTCTAAACAGCATCTCTATCTGCCACTGACACTTCAAGCACGACTGGATCAGCTGGTTCATAGGATCCAAATGACAAGGCCACTTGCACAGCAGCCTAAACCTGTTACAGAGTATTCTCTTGGTCTGGGCTCCACTCAAAACAAGCAGCTTTTAAAGTCATTTGATAAATAGGCTACAATAGAAACCCTGGTGGCCTAGTGGTTAAGTGCTACACCTGCTAACCAAAAGGTCAGCAGTTCGAATCCACCAGGTACTCCTTGGAAACTCTGTGGAGCAGTTCTACTCTGTTCTGTCGTGTCACTATGAGTCAGAGTTAACTCGATGGCAGTGGCTTTTTTTTTGGAGCTCACCCAAATGAAGAATTTGTTGCTTTCAAAATCTAAAAAGACCTCCCCTAGGCATTTTCTTCCTCTTCAGTTGTTGATACAGTAACTTATTCTTTTTTTGGTTTTAATAATTAAGTGAAAGTATACAATCCAAATCAATTCCACGTGCCCACCTGTCTGCAGCTCCATCTCCTGTCCTCACCCTGTGACAGCACATTCCTCCTTTTCACTCTATACTTCTAGTATCTATCCTCTTAACACCTGTCCACTCCTCTCTATCGTCTTCTCTCCCATCTAGAAAGAAGCCAGTAGGACAGCCTCCTATAAATGTATAGAACCATAAAGTACACATATCATGTGATCAAACTGTCCCCAAGTCCAGTCCATTCTTGTCTGAAGAGTTGACCTCAGTACTGGTTTCAGGTCAGAGCCAGCAGCAAGTCTAGGGGCCATGTTCTCAGGAGACTCTGCAGGCTGTTAGACCTTCAATTCTGGTCTTTTAGTAGAGTTGTTGAACTGCACACCTCTTTTTTTCATGATGCCTACATATTGTGTGCCCCATCATGGCTGCCTTTGGTGCTGGCAGGGCACCCTCTGATTCTTCTGGTCTGATGCTAATTCAGTCTCTCATTCATATGGGTCCTTCTACCTCCTGGGCTTAGTTTTCCTCGTGTCTGTGATGTTTGTGGTTGTCATCTGTTCCAGATGGATTTGGGACCACTTAGTGTACCTCAGATCACAGCTTGCTGGCTTTTAACACCCCAGACATCACTCACCAATATGGGGTACAGGAGACTCTCTTAGCTAGCTATGCCAGTTGACCTCGATGTCCCCTGAAAAACGTGGTCCCCAGACCCAACCCCTGTCTGTGCTATGCTATCCTTTGAAATATTGGGTTGAGTTTAGAGAACTTTTCAGTTTATGGTGCAGTCCAGTTAAGCTGATCTGCTCTCTACTGTGTGCTGTCACTCACTTCACCTAATCAAATTCTTCTAAGCCAAGAGCTTCTTTAGTATTTCTTGTAGGTTTGGTTTGGTTTTTACAAAGTCTCTGAGTTTCTGTTTATCTGCGAAGGTCCTAATTTCATTTTTGTATTTGAAAGACAGTTTTGAAGGATATATAAATATTGGTTAGAAGTTTCTCTCCTTCAAGGCTTTGAATGTGCCACCCCACTGCCTTTGTGCCAACATGATTTCTGCTGAGAAGTCAGACAAAAGCCTACAAATCTCTCTGAATGTTAGCTTTGCTTTGAGTCTTGCTGCCTTTAAGAGTTTCTGCTTATGTTTCATTTTGTTAACCTTGATTATAATATGTCTTGGAGTCTTTCTTTTGGGGTCTATATTGTATGGCGATTGATATGCATCTTGGATATCTATGTTCTCTTTTTTCATAATTTCTGGGAAGTTTTCTGTCAGCAAGTCAACAACAATCCTCTCTGTGTTTTCAGGTGTCCCTTCCTATTCATGAATTCAGTTAATATTAGATTGTTCCTCTTGATAGAGTCCCACATGTTTCTTAATGCTTCTTCATTTTTTTGTGTCTTTCCTATGATTTCTCCCAAAAAATCCTGGTGTCAGTAGTTCTGTCTCCCAAGTCAGAAAGCCTGTTTTCCGTTTGTTCAATTCTGTTCACTTGATTTTGAATTGACATTTCTAGTTCTTTAATTTTGTGGTTGATCTGTTGGATTTCAGAATGCTGGAGTTCCATCAGTTTGAACAGCTTGATTAATTTTTCATTTTGGTCTGCTAAATTTTATATAATGTCTAGGAGGGCTCTATATATAATTCGGTTGTACTCAACCTCTGAAAGTTTCAGGAAGGCTTCTTCATCTGGGAAGTTCTTTTGTTCATTCTTTTTAGAGCTTTCTGGAGCCATGGTTGGATTTTCCCTTAGGTGTCGGGCCAAGGTGTGTTGCTCTTTGGGCATCTAGAGGTTGTTTAGTTCCTCTGGTGTTGCCTTAATAGGAACTGAAGTAGAAGTTGATCACCAGTCACCTCTGTGTACTCCAGCAACTGGGCCCGGTGAAATCTCTGTGAGAGGAGGCTCCACCTCGTGGCTGTCAAAGACACAGCCCTACTTATAGAGTCACTGGGAGGCCATCAACTGACCCTACGTTGTGGGTCAGTCAAGATTGGAAGATATGCCATCAGGCTGCACCACAGTTATTTCTCTAGATAGTCTTATTTTGAAAGGTAAAAGCTGTCTGACAGCTCCATAAACAGTCAGGCTGTCAGGTGTGCAAGCCCCCCTTTCCAGCCGGCCACAGAGGCACCTCTCTATCCATCCCTAGATGCTGTGATCCAGTTCAAAGTATGGACAGGCTACTGCTCTACTGTTATCAGGTGCTGGGCCCTACCTGAAGGGTAAACTGTGCTAAACACAGCTTTTCTTCTGGGGAAGCACTCCCCAGGCTGGCACTGCCTCCTAGCCTGGGAATTAGCCTCCACTGAGGCCTCTGTTTAGGTTGCTCTGTCCCCCAGTCAGGAAAGATGGTGGCCCACAGAGGCTCTCCTGCCTGCTGGGAAATATCTGAATCAATGGTGGAGGTTCGGAAAGAGGGGTGGGGAGGCCGTGGTACTCAGAGTCCAGAGCCAGCCTCTCAAAGTATGGCTATTCCACCCACTGGGCACATCAGCAGTGTGGTAGAACACTGCCAGTTAAGCCCAATTGCTGCCACAGGCTAACAAAAAGGAAAAAAATTAAAGCCAGTAGTTATCTTCAGTCCAGGAGAGCTGGTCATTCAACAAGGGCGGGGGTCAGTGAAAGAGACGAAATTTTCTGTTCAGTGGCGTGTAGTCCAAAATGACAGCCCTATGCCATGTCCTAGGGCTCATTGGGTGTCCAGGAGGCTCCATTTAATTATCAATCCTGGCCTTAGTTTTTGGACTGAGTAAAGGAGATGTGTGTCTAGTCTGCCGTCTTGACTCTGCCCCCTCAAATGCTTATCGATTATCTAACCTATGAACATCCCTCTCCCTCCCTCCCCATGCTTGTAGCTGTCCAAAGTCTTTTCTTCTGTACTCAAATGCATTTTTAAGACTTTATAGCAGAAGTCTCATCCAATACTTGTCCTTTTACAGCTGATCACTTTCAATCAGAATAATGTCTCCTAGTTGAAACCAGGTGATAATAGGCTTCCTAAAATCCTCATTGTTCTTTATCATTGCCTAGTGTTTCATTGAGTGTATGTACCAGAGTTTGTTTATCTGTTCATCTGCTGATGGGCAACTAGGTTGATTCCATCTTTCTGCTACTGTTGACAGTACTGCAATAAACATTCATATGCAACTATCTGCTGTTTATGTGACCACCTTTATTTCTGTAGGATATTTTCTGAGCAGTGGAATTGCTGGATCGTATGATATTTCTATTTCTGGCTTTTAAGGAAGCACCAAATTAATTTCCAAAGAGGTTGTACCATTTCACATTCCCACTAGCAGTGTAAGAGAGTTCCAATCTCTTGGCAGCCTCTCCAGCATTTATTGTTTTGTGTTTTTTGGACTGTGGCCAGCCTTGTTGGGGTGAGATGGTATCTTATTGCTGTTTTGATTTAGATTTCTCTAATGATTATGAACATTTCCTCATGTGTCTTTTGTCTGCCTGGATGTCTTCTTTGTTGAAGTGTGTGTCCATCTCCTTTGCCCATTGCTTAACTGGGTTATTTATCTTTATCTTGTTGATACTTCACAATGCCTTGTACATTATGGAAATCAGATGTCGACCCGACATGTAGTTGCCAAATGTGTTTTTCCTGTTCTTGTAGGTAGTCTTAACTCTCTTGATAAAGTCTTTGGGTGAGGATAAGTGTTTGAATTTTAGTAGTTCTCATTTATCTATTTTCTGTTGTTTGTGCATGGCTGGTCAGATTTTGCAGTCTGTTGGAGCCATGTATTAGAACTTCCATTGTTGACCCTATTTTTTCTTGCATGATCTTTATTGTTTTAGGTTTGGTATTTAGGTCTTTGATCCATTTTGAGTTAGTTTTTATGTAAGGTGTGAGATATGGGTCTTGTTTTAGTTATTTGCAGATGGATATCCAATTTTGCCGACACCATTTGTTAAAGAATCTCTTTTTACCCCAGCTTACAACCTTTGGGGCTTTGTTGAATACCAGCTATTCATAAGAGGATTGTGATATTTCTGGGGTCTCTGTTCTGCTCCATTGGTCTATATGTCTCTTTTTGCACCAGTACCAGGCTGTGGTAGCTGTGGTACTATGGAGGTGTAATATGTTCTAAGGTCAGGTAGTGTGAGGCCTCCCACTGTGTTCCTCTTCTTCAGTAGTGCTTTACTTACCCGGGTTTCTTCCCTTTCCAAAGTTGGTGGTTTGTTTCTCCATCTCATTAAAAAATGATGCTGAAATTTATATTGGGATTACACTGTATATATAGATTGCTTTGGGTAAAATAGACATATATCCAAATTGAAGTCTTCCTGTCCTTGAGCAGAGTAGATTTCTCTGCTTATGTAAGTCTCTTTTGGTTTCTTGCAGTAGGTTCTCATGGTTTTCTCTGTATAGGTCTTTTACTTCTCTGGTTAGTTTTATTCCTAGGTATTTTATCTTCTTGGGGGCTATCGTAAATGGTAATGATTTGGTGATTTCCTCTTTGATGATCTCTTGGTTCGTGTAAAGGAAACCCAGCAATTTACTTATGTTTATCTTATATCCTGATACTTTGCTGAACTCTTCTATTAGTTCAGTGGTTTATTTATGGATTCTTTAGGGATCTCTGTGTATATGATCATATCACCTGGAAATAGGGATATTTTTACTTCTTATTTACTGATGCAGGTGCCTTTTATTTCTTTGTCTTGTCTGATTGCTCTGGCCAGAACCTTTAGCACAATGTCGAATAGGAGTGGTGAGAGTGGACATCCTTGTCTGGTTCCCATTCTCAGGGAAAATTCTTTCAGTCTCTCTCCATTCAGGATGATGTAGGCAGTTGTTTTTGCATAGATGTCCCTTACTGCTTTGAGGAATTTCCCTTCTACTCCTATTTTGCTGAGAGTTTTTAACATGAATGGGTGTTGGACTTTGTCAAATGCCTTTTCTGCATCAGTTGACAAAATCAGGTTTCTTATCCTTTGTGTTATTTATGTGTTTGATCAGATTAGTTGTTTTTCTGTTGTTGAACCAGCCCTGCGTCCCTGGTATGAGCCCAACTTGGTCATGATGAATTATTTTTTTTATGTGTTCTTGAATTCTGTTGGGTAAGATTTTGTTGAAGATTTTTGCATCTATGAGCGATATTTTTGCATTATGAGCGATATTTACCTGTAATTTTCTTTCTTTCTTTTTTTTTTTTTTTTTGAGGGATGTTTCCCTGCTATTGGTATTAGGGTTATGCTGGCTTCATAGAATGAATTTGGGGATATTTATTCCATTCTTTTCTTTGCTGAGAAATAGCCTCAGAAGTGTTGGAATTAACTCCTCTCTAAAAACTTGGTAGGATTCTCAAGCAAAGACGTCTGGGCTAGGACTTTTTTTGGTTGGTAGTTTTTTGATTACTTTTTCAGCCTCTTCTTCTGTGATGGGTTTATTAAGTTGTTCTACTTCTCCTTGTGGCAATTTTAGTAGGTGACATGAATCTAGAAATTTTCCATTTCTTCTAGGTTTTCAAATGTGTTAGAGTACAGTTTTTCATAGTATTCTGTGATGATACTTTTGATTTTGTTTGAGTCTGTTGTAACGCCTCCTGTCTCATTTATTATTTGGGTTGTTTCCTCTCCTGTTTTTGTTTTGTGATTTTAGCCAGTGGTTTATCAACTTTGTTAATCTTTTCAAAAAAACAGCTTTTGGTTTTGTTCATTCTTTCAATTGTTTTTCTCTTCTCTAATCCATTTAGTTCTGCTCTAATTTGTATTATCTGTTTTCTTCTGGTGCTTGCCAAGGAGTTCTTTTGTTGTTCTCTTTCTAGTTGTTCAAGTTGTAAGGTTAATTCTTTGGTTTGGGCCCTTTCTTCATTCCAAATGTGTGCCTTTATAGAGGTGAATTACTCTCTGAGCACTGCTTTTGCTGTATTCCGTAGGTTCCAGTAGGATGAGCTTTCATTCTCATTTGATTCCATGAATTTCTTTAGTGAATATTTGATTTCTTCTATACCCCATGAATTTTTGAGCAAGGTGTTGTTCAGTTTTCATGAGTTCCAGCTTCTACCCATGTTTCTTCTGCTACTGATTTCAACTTTTATGGCTTTATGCTCCAAGAAGATGCTTTGTAATAATTCAGTGGTTTGGCTTTTGTTGAGGCTTGCTTTATGACCTAATACGTGGTCTGTTCTGGAGAATGTTCCATGTGCTTTGAGAAAGAAGGTGCACTCATCTGTTGTTGGGTAAAAAGCTCTGTATATGTCAATCAGGTCTAGTTGGTTGATTGTCGCAATAAGATCTGTCTCTTTATTGAGTTGTTTTCTGGATGATCTGTCCATTACTGAAAGTGGAGTGTTGAAGTCTCTTACTATTATTGTGAAGTGATCTATCTCGTTTTTCAATGTTGTCAACATTTATTCTATGTATTTAGATGCTCTGATATTGGGTGTATAAATATTTAATATTGTTGTATCCTGCTTATGTATTGAACCTTTAGGCAATAAATGGTGACAATCTGTTTTAGTCACCTGCTACTGCTCTAACAGAAAATACCATGATTGGAAGGCTTCATGAAGAGACATTTTTTTTTGTCACCATCCGGGAAGCTACAAATCCACTCAAGAGTTGCAAGTCTATTCAATAGGAGAAATTATCACAGACCAGTAGGCTGAGTCCAGATTCAATGAGAGCAGCTCAGCATAGGAATCTGTGGTCCAAAATATGGCTGTTCTCTCAGTGCTGCTTTCTTGATGGTATGAGGCTCCCAACTTACTCTGCTCACTTCTCTCCCTTATATCCCACAAGCTAGTAGCTTGAGTGCTGCCTCACCAACACAAATGCTGCCCATTCTCCCTCATCACAGAGGCAGGATTCACAACACATGAGAGGAATCACACCATATTGGGACTCATAGTGGAGTCAAATAATACATACCTTTTAGGGGGAACACAATGGAATCCATGACAGCATCCTTGTCCACGATGGTGAATTTTACAATAAAGTCTGTTTTGTCTGAGATTAGTATTGCCACTCCTGCTCTTCTTTGCATGTTGTTAGCTTGGTATATATTTTCCCATCCTTTGATTTTCAGTTTGTTCATATCTTTGAATCTAAGCTGTGTTTCTTGTGAGCAGCATACAGATAGATCATGTTTTTTGATTCATGCTGTTACTCTCTGGCTCTTAATTGGAGTATTCAATCCACTTACATTCAGTGTAATTATTGTTGGATATGTGTTTAGTGCTGTCCTTTTGGTGCCTTTATTATTATGTTGTTGATATTTTGTTTGTTCCACTTAATATTCTCTTCTGGATTGTTTTCTCTTTATGGGTTTTCTTTTTATCTTTTTCAGTGTTGGTTTTGTGTCTGTTGAGACTCTTGTATTATATTTCTTGTTTAGATATGTAGCATTGTTAGTTTTCTTTGCAGCTACTCCTTTGGTACCTTAATGTTCTAAGTTGAAGCCAATCTTTAGCAACCATATGTCTCCTTAACTTCCTCTCCATCTGAAAGGGCTATAACTACTGTAATATATCCTTCTTTATAGTGTGATGATGTCATAGTTTACATGTTAAGATCCCTGGTTCCCTACTTTTAATATTTTAGCTTTGATTGAGTTTTGTGACTTCACTAACTGAGTAAGACACTGGATGCTGTGTCCCACCTTCCATCATTGAGTGTACATCTAATGTTATTGATTTTCTAAATGATGAGCTTCTTTCAGTATTTCTTGTAATTTTGGTTTGGTTTTTGCAAAGTCTCTAAGCTTCTGTTTATCTGACAATGTCTTAACTTCAGCATCATATTTGAGAGATAATTTTGCAATATATATAATTCTTGGTTGGAAATTTTTCTTATTCAAGGCTTTGAATGTGTCATCCCACTGCCTTCTTGCCAACATGGTTTCTGCTGAGAAGTCTGAGGGAAGACTTTGCATGTTAATTTTGATTTAAGCCTAGCTGCCTTTAAGAGCCTCTTTTTATGTTTCATTTTATTAAGCTTGATTATATGTCTTTCTTCTGGGGTCTACCTTTTGTCATATTTGATGAGCATCTTGAATATCTATGTTTCTCTTCTTTCATGATGTCAGGGAAGTTTTCTGTCAGCAACTCTTCAATAATTCTGTATTTTATGCTATCCCTCCCTGTTCAGGAATTCCAGTTATTTGTATATTATTTCTTTTCCTAGAGTCCCATTTGCTTCTTAATGCTTCTTAATTTTTGTTGTTTCTTTGATCTGATTTCTCCTTATAAATAGTGATGTCACTTGCTTTGTCTTCCATCTCACTAATTTTGCATTCCATTTCCTCAGTCCTGCTCTTTTGGCTTTGCTCTGAATTGTTTAGCTCTGCAATTTTATTACGGATCAGCTGGATTTCAGTTCATATAGCAAGTTAGCAGTTCATATAGCTTACTTATTTTTTCATTTTGTTCTGCTGCACTTTGTTTAATCCCTAAAAAGGCTGTATGCATAATTCTTTTGTATTCTACCTCTGATAACTTCAAAAAGGCTTCTTCATCTGGGAAATTATTTGATTCTTTATTTTGGGAGTTTTCCAGAGCCATAGGTTCTACTTCCTTAAATTGTTAGATATTGATTGTTGTCTTTGCACCATCAAAAAGCTGTTCAGTTTCTTCAGGGTTAAACCAATGGGGGCTGTGGTGAAGCATTAAGAAGGGAGTGAGTAAGGGCACTACTAGACTTGGCTGCCAACTGCTTCTCTGTTGTCTAGGTGCAGCTGACTTATGTACAGCTTCTCTGGTAATAGAGATGCAGTCAAGTCCCACAATACTGTCAGCTTGGCAGTTGGGACTGTCCCCTGGGTCCTCAGGGGTGGCAGGCCCCACCTCCTGGCTGATAGAGATGGTGACCTACTTGTACCGACTCTCTGGCATCACCCCAGGTGAGACTATGGCATGGGTCAGGGAAGGGAGGAGAGAAGGATGCCTCCACACTTGGCCACCAGGGACCACTGCATTCTTTAGATACGCATATCTTGAAAACTGCTTTTCTGCTGAGGGGGTGCTGTCCAGTGGCAGCTGAAAGCAACTGGGCCCTTAGGGGTGGCGGGCCTTGCCTCTTGGCTGGCAAAGATGGTGATATACTTATGGCCTTCTCAGGAGCCATCAGCAGATGCTACGATGTGGTTCAGCAAAGAGAGGTGGAAATGGTGCTGCCACACTCAGCCGCCTGTCACTGCATATTCTCTAGATGTGCTTATCTTAAAAACTGCTTTTCTGCTGAGAGAGACATTGACTGGCAGCAGCTGATAGCAGCTGGGCCCTCAGAGGTGGCAGACACTGCCTCCTGGCTGACAAAGGTGGCACCCTACTTACGGAATCTTGGGCACCCTACTTATGGAGTCTCTCAGGGGCCACTATGTCCTCTAGGTACAATTGTCTTAAAAAAAAGTTTGTCTACTGGGAGAAGCACTGCTGAGACAGGCACTGTTGCTCAGTGTGGGAGTTAGCCCCAGCTGAGCCTCAGGCTTGGCTAACTCCACCACTCAGCTGACCAAGATGGCGTCCCACCTGACCCACCTCTCCTGTACTGGACCAGCAGTTCAAAGAAGAGAAGAGGGAGGGACACTGGCACCCTTGGTTGCCAGCCTCTGCTGGGCTCTCTAGATGTGATTGTCCCAAGCACAGCCTGTCTGCTGCAGGATATGCTGTTTAGTTAGGCACTGCAGCTGAGCACAGTAGCTGACCCGTGCCAGGCTCTCAAGCTTGGAAGTCTCAGTCACAGTCTCCTGGTTTACAATGAAGGCGTCCATGTCTGTAATCCTCTTAGCCACTGTGGCAGCTGAAACAGGACTCCCTGTGCCACTGTCTCGACTTTGACAAGGTAGTTTCCCCCTTCTTGTTGCCCAGTCCAATCTTACAACCCTCTGCTGATCCTGGGGCTCCCAGAGGGTCCACACTGCTTCATTCAGTTGTTTTTACAGGTCTTAGTTCTCAGAGGGAATCAAGGAGACATGTGACTAATCCACCCCCTTGGCCCTGCTTACCCCAGTAACTTATTCTTGACTTTAATAGGAATATCTCCACATGTCTCACACAGCTGAACCCCTAGAAATTTCACTGAGGTGGAAGGGGCCTGAATTTTTGTCTGATTAATTTCCCACCCTCTAGTGTACAAAATGGAATCTGGTGGTGAAGTGGCTTAAGAACTTGACCGCTAACCAAAAGGTCAGCAGTTCAAATCTACAAGCTGCCCTTTGGAAACCCAATGGGAGCAGTTCAGCTCTGTCCTGTAGGGTCACTATGGGTCAAAATTGACTTGGCAGCTGTGGGTAACAGGCAAGTATATTAGAAATAAGTTCCTAGTTATTGACATTTCTTCCTTATTAGGGCCAATCAGTGTAACATCTATATAATGAGCCACTGTGATATCTTGTAGAAAGGAAAGGCAATCAAGGTCCCTGTGGACTAAACTATGACATAGGGCTGGAGTGTCGATATGGCTCTGAGGTAGGACACTGAATGTGTGTTGCTGGCCTTGCCAGCTGAAGGCAAACTGCTTCTCATCATCCTTGAAAATAGATATAGACAAAAAAAAAACATTAGCCAGATCAAAAGCTGCATACCACACGGCATGGATTGAATTGTGTCCTCACCAAAATGTGTGTAACAGTTTGGCTAGGCCATGTTTCCTGGTATTGTATGGTGATGTTCTTGTATGTTGTAAATCCTATCTCTATGGTATTAATGAGGGAGGATTGGCGGTGGTTGTGTTGGTGAGGGAGGACTCAGTGTATAAGATTGTATTGTGCCTTGAGAGAATCTCTTGGGATATAAAGAAAAGGGAAGCAAGCAGAGGGTTGGGGGCCTCATACTACCAAGAAGCAGTACACACCCTTTGGAAACGACCCAGGGTCCCTGTGTGTCACAAGCTCCCAGTCCAGGGGAAGAATGATGACAAGGACCTTCCTCTAGAGTTAATGGAAGAAGACTTCCCCTTGAGTGGATGCCCTAATTTTTAGCCTGCTTTTCTGTGAGAAAATAATTTTCTCTTTGTTAAAGCTATCCATTTGTGTTATTTCTATGAGAATAGTGCCAGATGACTAGGACAGCATGTGATCAGAAACCCAGTGATACTGAAAGAAGAAGTTCAAACAACAGTGAAGGCGGCATTGACTAAGACAAGAATCTGGGAATTGACAGAACACCAACTGAGGTGTTTCAATGAATGAATACAGTGCTAGAAGTGCCCACTCATCTATGCCAGGAAATTTGGATGACAGCCACCTGGCCAACCAACTGGCAGAGATCCTTATTTATGTGTATTCCCAAGAAAGGTGATCCAACCAAAAGTGGAAATTGTCAAACTATATCATTAATATCATTTAATATCAATTAAAATTTGGTGAAGATCATTAAAAATCAGCTGCAACAGTATATTGACAGGGAACTGCCAAAAATTCAACCTGGATTCAGAAAGAGGATGTGGAAAAAGGGGTATCATTGCCGATGTCAGACGGATCCTAACTGAAAGCAGAGAATAACCGGAAAGATGTTTACCTTAACCATGTGGATCATGACAAATTAATAGATAACATGTTATCAGGAGGGAGCAGTCCATGGAGGAGGACATTGTGCTTGGTAAAGTAGAAGGTCAGTGAAAAAGAAGACAACTGTCAACCAGATGGACTAACACACTAACACAGTGGCTGCAACAATGGGCTCAAGCACAGTAATATTTGTGGTGATGGCACAAGAGCACACAGTGTTTCCTTCTGCTGTACATAGGATTGCTGTGAGTTAGAATTGACTTGACAGCATATAGCAGCATGTCCCCATCCCAAGTTTCAGGACACCATTTCCTCCCAATGAATGCACTCACTTTGCCTTCAGACACCACTTGAGGTTGGAAATAGTGCTGGCATTGTAATTCAGCTACTCCTACAATAATACTCTGGATCTGGTTTTCAGTAGTATCAGCTCTGTTACCAGGAGAAATAAACCTTTCTTTCAAGGCACAAGTGGAAGCTTTGAGGTCTTTTCTGTGTCACTTGAGCTTTGACGCTGAAGCCCTGAACTCATCTCTTTCTTTCATTAATTTGTCTAGCAAAAGTAAGACCAACCAACCAGCTTCCTTGTACTTCTCATTATGACAAAATTGTAGAAAGGTATGAAACATGCAATCACCCAGAGCCTCACTCTCACCCATACTTATCTATTGGTGGTGATATTTTGCATATTTATATTGCCACCTCATGCCATGGATTGTTCTCTGTGCCCTCTTTACTACTGGAGGCAGAGTCATCGTTTTTAGACTAACCAGATTTTGGGACCAGTTTAGAAAATTCATCCTTATGATTTTGTTTCTCTACAACGACTCTGGATACCAAATGTCTTAGTGTGGGCTCTCTAGAGAAGTAAAACCAGTAAAACATATAAACATACATATCTTGTTGTTGTTAGGTGCTGTCAAATCAGTCCAACTCATAGCAACCCTATGTACCACAGAACGAAACACTGTCCAGTCCTGTGCTGTGCCCACAACTGTTGTTATGTTTGAGCCCACTGTTGCAGCCACTGTGTCAATCTGTCTAATTAAGGGTCTTCCTCTTTATCACTGACATACTTTGCCAACTGTGATGTTCTTGTCCAGGGACTGATACATTCTAACAACATGTCCAAAGTATGTGAGATGCAATCTTCCCATCCTTGCCTCTACGGATCATTCTGATTGTACTGCTTCCAAGACATATCTGTTCTTTTGGCAGTCCATAGTATATTCAGTATTCTTCATCAGCACCACAGTTCAGAGGCATCAGTTCTTCCGTCTTCCTTATTTTTGTCCAGCTTTCTTGTATATATGATATGATTGAAAATACTGTGACTTGGATCATATGCACCTTACTTTTCAAGGTGACATCTTGGCTTTTCGATGCTCTAAAGTGGTCTTTTGCAGATTTTCCCAATCCAACGCATCTTTTGATATCTTGACTGCTACCTCTATGAGTACTGAGTGTGGATCCAAGTAAAATGAAATCTTTGACAACTTCAATCTTCTCTCCGTTTATCATGATGTTGCTTATTGGTCCAGTTGTGAAGATTGTTTTCTTTATGCTGAAATGAAATCCTTATAGCCTTCTGTTGTCTTTGATCTTCATCAGTAAGGGCTTCAAGTCCTCTTCACTTTCACCAAGCTATGTTGTGTCATCTGGATCAAGCAGGTTGTTAATGAGTCTTCCTCCAAACCTGATGCTGCTCTCTTCTTCATGTAGTCCACCTTTGGGGGTTACTTACTTCCTCAGAATACAGATTCAGTAGGTATGGTGAAAGGATGTAACCCTAACACAGACCTTTCCTGACTTTAAACCAGGCAGTTTCCCCTTGTTCTGTTCAAACAACTGCTTCTTGATCCATGTACAGATTCTTCATGAGCACAAATACATGTTATGGAATTCCCATTCTGTGCAACGTTGTCCATAATTTATTATGATCCACAAAGTCAAACGCCTTTGCACAGTCAACACAATGCAAAGAAACATCTTTCTGATATTCTCTGTGTTCAGCCAAGATCTATCTGACATCAGTGATGATATCCCTGGTTCCACATCTTATTTCTGAATTGGGCCTGACTTTCTGGCATTTCTATGTCAATATACTGCCACAGTCACTTTTTAATCACCTTCAGCAAAATTTTACTCAGGAGTGATATTAATGATATTGTTTGATAATTTCCACATTTGGTTTGATTTGATCTTACTCATCTAATGCTGCTGTAAGAGAAATATCACAAATGAGTGGCTGTAAACAAGAAATGTATGTTCTCACAGTCTAATAGGCTACAAGTCCAAATTCAGGCTGTCAGTTTCAGAGGAAGGTTTTTTTTCTGTCGGCCCTGGGGAAAAGTCCCTTTCATCAGTCTTCCCTTGGTCTGGGATCCTGTTTGTGCAGGAAGCCCAAGTCCAAAGGATGCACTCTGCTCTCACTGCTGCTTTCTTGGTGGTATGAGGCTCCCCAATGGCTACTTACTTCCCATCCTTTTATCTCTTGTGAGATAAAAGGTGGTGCATTCCACACCCTGAGGAAGCTCCCTTTACACTGGATCAGGGATGTGAGGTGAGCAAGGATGTGACATCCCATATGGATCCTCACCACAGGCAGAGATTATATAACACAGAGGAAAGTCCCCCAAGGGAGGATAACTACACAATGCTGTGGATCATGGCCTAACCAAGTTGACACATATTTTGGGGGACACAACTCAGTCCACAGCACCACCCAACAGTACCGCCAGACAAATGCCTGGTGATCTGTTTCCAGGGAGATTACAGCCAAGAAAAGACTGTAGAGCAGCTCTCTGTGACACATGGGGTCAACCTGGAGCTGGAATCCAGGCCACTGCAAGGTTTGTGTTGTTGTACATCCCCTCCCACACAAGGACAGCATGTGGCTCTCTCTTGGGACCCAGGAGACCTCAGGAACACATTCATCTTTGGGATGGGCCTGCCTGGCCCAAGGCTGTCTGCTGATCACCTACACCCTACCCCACCCCCGTCCTCACTCATTCCCAGCATAACATTCTTGCAACAACTGTCCCAGTTATTCTTCTGGGTCCGTGGGTACCGTGTAAACAAGAAGAATGGCCCTGTACCAGAATGTACAGAGGCAGGGAGTAAGGGGTGTGGCAGGGTCAGGGGAGGCTTCCCTGAGAGACCAGAAGGGGAAAGGACTTGTCGGATGGTAGGGACAAGCCCGAGTTATTGAAGAAACCACACATGGAACAGGGCCGGGCCGAGCAAGCAAGGGGAGTGTGGGAGGAGAGGCAGCTCCCGCCAGACAGCCAGGGCCCCGAGGACTTTGGATCTAAGTCTCAAGGGGCGGCTTTTCAGCAGGGAAGGGACATGGCTTGCATTTTGAAGAGCTCCCTGTGGTGGCTGGACAGTCCCATGCAGGAGAGCGAGCGGGGAGGCAGGCAAGGGCCCCAGGCCGTCCCACTCCTGCCCCCGAGCCAGGGTGGGCGCCGCGTCCCCGGAGGGAGGAGCTGAAGGCAGAACTAGGGGTACCCCTATCCGGGGGTGGAGGTCTGGGGCGAGGAGGCCTGCGGCAGCATGGGGACAGCATCCAGGGCGCGATGGGGCTGCGCAGGTTGCCAGGGAGACAAGGGAAGGGTTGATGGCGGACCGGAACTGGGAGCGGTTGTCACGGAGACCGGAGAGGCCCGGGGAAGGCTGACTGAGGTCTAGGACAGTTGCCCAGGCGACTGGGCCCGCTGACGGTTGCCAGGGGCAACTGGAAGGCTCCACCTCCACCGCAGCGGGCGGGATGTCCGAGGGGGCAGGTTCCAGGAGGAAATGACCACATTGATTGGGCAGAAGCCTGGCAAATGAGCTAATAGGAGGCCTTCTTCCTCCAGGCTGAGCCAATCCGAGCGCATCTTTGTTTCGGCCTAAGGCACCGGCGCGCCGATCTCATTAGGAGAAGTGGGGACCTTGACAGAGTGGAGAGGGGGCCGGCCCGGACTGGCACTCTTCCTACCTTCCCAGGCTTGGCCTCTCCCTCTCCCTGTTCTGAGCTCCCGCCTCCACACCGCCTTCCATCATTCACTCATTCATTATTCACTCTCATTCATGTACTCATTCATTCTTTCATGAACCAGCGTACCTGTCCCTACCACTTGCTCTGTTCTCAGCTGGCCCCATGCCAGGGAGGGGTGTAGGAGACAGATCCAACCACAGGGCACAGATTCCCAGCCACTTGCGATGACTCCTGGGGTGGAATGAGTAACTGAGAGTTACCTGAGGGAAACCGGCAGGACAGCCTGTAGGAGGCCGTCTTGGAGCTGAATCTAGCAAAAAGGGTGGGAAAATCCCACGCAGTGGGTGGTTTAGCATTTCCGTGACCCAGAAGGGAGATCTCGAATGGGTATGAAGCAGAAAATGTTGGACTGTAGAGTGCGCTTGATCTCCGGTCTGGTAGGGAGTCAGGAAGGAGGGTCATCAGGGGAAGGTCTGGGAAGGATCTGTGTGTCTAGAATACTACTGGGGAGAGGACTGGAGAAAGGATGGGGCCAGAGGAGAAAGGCTGAAGAGGCCGTGAAGGGCTAGCAGGAAGCTGGGTGGGGGTGGTAAGCGGTGGGGCCCATCAGTCCAAAATACCAAAAGCAAACCCGTTGCCTTCGAGTTGATTCCAACTCCTAAGCAACCTTACAGGACAGAGTAGAACTGCCCCATATAGTTCCCAAGGAGCACCTGGTGGATTTGAACTGCCGAGCGTTTGATTAGCAGCCATAGTGCTTAACTACCGCACCACCAGGATAGGGCCAGATATTTGGGGCAGAGGTAGGTTTAGGACCTGATAAATCTGAAGGGCCTGGGGGAATGCCCTGCTGAGGGGACTGTGCCTCTACGGCAGGTACCTGGAAGCCTCTTAGAAGCTGAAGGCAAAGACTCCATGGCAACCGGCATGTTTTTGTGTGCTGTCCAGTCCATTGTGAAACTCCGGGCAACCATATAGTCCAGAATACAACTGACCCCAGGGTTTCCTTCAGTGAAGAGATCACCAAGTCTCTTCTGTCATGGAGCCACTGGTGGGTTCAAACCTCAGACCTTTTGGTTAGCAGCTGAGTGTGTAACCACTGCGCCACCAGGGCTCCTGGAACCACCACACGCCCAGCAATCCCACTTCCAGGTATGTCTACCTCGAAGTGAAAGCAGGAACGCCAACATAAAACTCTGCACTGATGTTCACTGCCACGCTTGTCATTGCCAGAAGGTGACAACAACCCAAAGGTCCATCAGCAGACAAGGGGACAGACAAAATATGATCTGACAATGAAGTTCACGAACTTGCCAACGTGTGCTTACCTTGGCAGACCTGTGCAGACAACTCAGTAAAGTTTCATAACTTTGGTATATCAGTGTCTCACAGTTGTGTTTGTGTTGACGTGTGGTGGGCATCTTGCTGAGTGTCATTCATTGTTGCTGTGGGCTTTTGTGTGCCATCATGAGAATGTCAGAGCTTGAATTAGAGCAATGAACAAACATTAAATTTCTTGATAAACTTGGCAAGAGTGGAAGTGAAATCAGAGACATGTTAGTCTAAGTTTATGAGGATAATGCCATGAAGAAAAAGGCAGTATACAAATGGATTAAGCATTTCTCTGAAGGGAGAGAAGGTGTCACTGATGAAGAGAGGATAGGGTGGCCAGTAACAAGCTGATCTGATGAAAACATAGCAAAAATTCATCGAATTGTACACTGAAATCATTGGCTGACTGTGAGAAGCATAGCAGATCAAGTAAACATTGATAGAGAAACAGGAAAATCTTAACTGAAAATCTTGGCATGAGAAAGGTGTGTGCAAAAGTGGTCCTGAAGGAGCTCACTGATGAGCAAAGGAGAGTCGAAGTTTGCAGAGACCTTTTGGAGAGGCAAGACGACTGTCGTGGACTGAACTGTATCCTCCCAAAAATGTGTGTAGCCATGTGCACGGGCCATCATTCTCTGTATTCTATGATTGTCCTCTCTTTGTGATTTTCCTGTGCTGTATTTTAAAGGATTAGGGTGGGACTGTAAATCCCTTCATGGGATCACCTCCCTGCTCCACTATAAAGGGAGTTTCCCTGGAGTATGGCTTGTACCATCCTGAATCCTTTCAACTCACAAGAGATAAAATGGAAGCAGGCAGAGAACTGGAAACCTCACACTATCAAGCAAGCAGCACAGGGAGCAGAGCGCGTCCTTCAGACCTGAGGTTCCTGCGCCAAGATGTTCCCTGGGCAAAGACTGATGCAATACTGGACTTCCCTCAAGAGCCAACAAGGGGGAAAGCCTTCCCCTGGAGCGGACATCCTGAATTTGGACTTGTAGCCTACTAGATTGTTAAGAATAAACTTTCTTTTGTTAAAGGCATCCACTATACGGTATTTCTGTTAGAGCAGCACTAGCTGACTAAATTTTAGGCTGTGTTATCACTGATGATGAAACACAGGTGAACCAATATGCCCCTGAAACAAAGCATCGAAATGCACAATGGAAATCAGCCAGTTCTCTGTGACCCAGAATTCCATCAGTCCAAATCAAGAGTCATGACGATGTTGCTAACCTTTTTTTTTTCTTTTTTTGTTTTATCAGAGGGATTGTTGGTTATGAATTTCTACTAACTGGGCAAACAGTTAATCAAGTTCACTATTTGGAAGTGCTGGAAATCCTGGGTAGAAAAGATGAAAACAACCTGAACTTTTCACCAGCTCACAGCTCTTGCATCACAACAATCACACGGCACTGTCTATGAGGGAGTTTTTCACCAATAAACAAATAACTGTATTGGGACACCCTTCCTACTCACCTGATCTGGCCCCCGATGACTTTTTTCTTTACCCAAAGATAAAGGAAATATTGAAAGGAAGATATTTTGATGACATTCAGGGCACTAAGAGTAGTACAACCACAACTCTGATGGCCGTTCCAGAAAAACAGTTCCAAATTGCTTTGAAGTGTGGACTAGGTGCTAGTGTTGGTACCTAGCTTCTCAAGGGAACTATTTTGAAGGTGACTGCAGTGATATTCAGCAATGACTTATATAGCATTTTTTCTAGGATGACTTCACAAGCTTAACTGTCAGACCTCTTACACACATGATAGACTACTATTCAGCTGTAAAGAGAGATGATGTCGGATGGGGGAGGGAAGGGGAAGGGGAAAGGGGAGGGGAGGGCAGAGGAAAGGATAGGAATGGAGGAGAGCAGGGGAAGGAGGAGATGGGAGGGAGTGGAGGGGAGGGGAAGGAAGGGGGGTTTTCTGCCAAGTTGATTCTGGCTCATGTGATCTGTTCCACGCAGAATAAAACTGCTCCATTGGGTTTTCCAGACTATGAGGTTTCAGCAGCAGATCACCAGGCCTTTCTTCCAGGATGCCTCAGGGTGGGTTCAGACCACCAGCCTTGTGGTCAGTAGTCTGGTGTTTAAAGGTGTCACCACCCAGAGACAGTAGAGTTTTTGCTGAGGGGGCACTGAGTTTCTGTTGTTGGTGGTGGACTGGTTTAGAAAAGGACAGTGAGAATGAACCCACAACTTGAAGAATGTAATCACTGTCCCTGAATTGTCCATGTAGAAGATGTTGAGATGGCACATGTTTTCTTGTGCCCATTTTTACCAGAACAAAAAATTAAAGAAATGACAGAGTGAGCATCAGTGGGGGATGAGAACTGAAGGCAGGAGAGATGGTGAACAGAGTGGAGAACGTGACCTGAGTCCAAGCCCTGGGCCCCCAGACATTTCAGGGACAGGGAAGGGAGAGAGAATGGAGAAGCGAGAGAAGAAACAGGCAATCACGGAGCCTCAGCCATGGAGGAGGGAGTTTCTAGAAGGAGGCGCAGTCAGTGGTGTCAAGGCTACTGAGAGGCCACGTCAGAAGATTCCGGTGACCAGGGAACACACAGTGGCTGGGTCCTGAGGACAGAGGGTTTTAAACAGGCATGGAGAGGGGAGGGTACCCCAGCCAGGGACCTGGGGGTCACAAATGATACAGTCAAACAGGGTAACTTGGGGAATTTTTCGCTACAGGGAGTATCAACAGTTAATGTGTTTGGCTGCTGATGAAAAGTTTGAAGGTTCAAGTCTGTTTCCAGGCACCTGGAAAAAAAGGCCTGGCAATCTATTCTGAAAAATCAGCCACTGGAAATCCTGCATACTAAAAAAGTCACCAATCATAGTCAACTGCAGTAAATAAAACATACGAGTATGAAAGCAATAGCACACACATGAAACCAAAAGAAAGGAAACATGACGGAGCACAGTTCTACTCCAGCACCAGCAGGTTTCCCAGGAGCTGGCATCAACTCTACAGCAGCTGGTAGCGGTGGCAGTTGCTCCTGGGACCGCATGGGTATGCAGAGCAGGACGGCAACATTTGTGGAAACCAGAGAGAGTGGGTACCACATCCTGGGGGAAGCAGACTTAGAGGGCTGTCACACCCCCCCAGGTGCCTCTGGGAAGTCCCTGGGTGGCATAAATGGTGAATGGATGGTTGCATGCATGCTAACTAAAAGATTGGAGGCTTGAGTCTACCTAGAGGTACCTCGAAAGAAAAGCCTGGCAATCCGTTTCCCAAAATTCCAGCACTGAAAACCCTGTAGAACACACAGTTCTACTCTGACACAGAAGGGGTTGCCAGGAATTGCAACTGACTCAGTGGTAACCGTTTTTTTAGGTGTTCCCGATGGGCAAGAGGAGGAAGGACGGGTAGCAGAGCCCCTGGAAGGAGTCCTGTGCACACAGGGCCTTGAGATGAGGGGCTCAGCCAGCCCTTGGTGACCCCACAGGGAAGGAGAGAAATTGATGCCCTGTTCTCTCTCTCCTCTGGCTTTACCTCCTGTTGGTGCCTCCTATTGGCCAGACCCACCTGGAACCAGAGAACAAGGATGCCCATTGACCCTGCTGTAGAGGTCAGCTTCCAGGGCACAGAGGGGTGGAGAAGGCGGAGAGAGGCTGTGGAGGGGGAGAGATGCATCTGAGGGACAGGGGTCAGAGGCTGGGATGCGGATGGGGTGGAGGGTTGAGAGAGGGACTGGGAGCGGGTTGGGGAGGAGCTGCAGCCCAGAATCAGGCTGGGAGCTGGGGAAAAATGAGTGCACATTCGCTGTGGGTTTCACCTCATCCTGGAAGACACCTCACTGTATGAAGGGGCTAAAAACCCAAACCAAACCCATCGCCCTCAAGTCAATTCCAACTCCTGGCAACCCTGTCTGTTACAGAGGACAACTGTTCTGTATATAGGGTTTCCTTGGTTATGATCTTTACCAAAGAAGATCACCAGGCCTTGCTTCCAGTGTGCTACTAACTGGTTCTAAGCACCACCCTGGAGTTTCGTAGGTGATCGGTTAACTGTTTGTACCACCCAGGGACCCTTGTGGATGCACTCAGGGAGGAAGTAATGAAAAGCTGGAGGGTTACTCCCCTTCGCCGAAGCTGGAGGGGATGTTGGGGGATGGGTGCCATGCCCTTAGTAAGGAAGGGATACTTCAGGGAGGCGAGCACATCAGAGCAGAAGAAATAGGGCCAAGAGGGCCCTGAGTGAGGTCATGATATGGAAGGCTTGGGTGCCCGGAATGGGGAACAGGGGATAGGGCCCATTCTAGGGTCCTGGGGCAGAAGAGGTGGCGGGTTGGGCTCCTCCTCCCCCTGCCCAAGGCCCTGGAGCTACTATGTGTTCCACTGAACTGAGTTCCCCTCTCTCCACTTCCTTTTCCTCCCCATTCACCCCTCAGAGCTCAGGACTCATGCCCCCTCCTCCAGGAAGCCCACCTGCAGTCCCCAGCTCTCACTCTGACTGACGCATGACCCCACAAGGAAGCTGGACATATCTGTGCCCTGACAGGGACGTAGGTTCTCAAGGGCTAGCCCTAGACACATTTGGGGTCCCCATCCCAAGGTCCAGCTCTGCTCCAAGCCCCAAACCAAAATAACAACGATACCCATTCCCTTCAAGTCCATTCCAGCCTAGGGTGAGCCCACGTGCCCAAGTACAGCTTAGCTCCATAGGGTTTTCCTGGCTGCAGTCTTTGTGGCCACAGGGCTCCAGGCTTGTCTTCCTTGGCACTGCTAGGTGGGCTCGAATCGCCAATTCTTAGGTTGGCGGTTGAGTGCAAACCATTGGCATCGTGCAGAGACCTACGTATAGACATTCACCCTACGAGGTACACTGGTTACCAGCAGGATCTATGCCATAAGTTGTGGATTCCCCAGAGACCGAGGCAGATACTTAGCGGAGCTCAGAGTCTGATAGGGAAGGCAGGATCATGACTAGAGCTCTGAGCTACGAAAAAGCTCAGGATGGCTCCTAGAAGAAGAGTTGGCAGAGCTTCCAGAATGTTCCTTTTACAACTGAAATCAGATGAACTTCCTGAAGCTGAAACCAGTGGTTTCCTCTGGGCTTAGGAGAAAGTCCCAGGCCCTATAGTCTCTTGGGACTCGGCCCCATCAGCTTCCCTGACCACTGACTCCTCACACACTCATACCCTGCCACCACCCTGGCTTCCTATCTGTTCCTGTCTCCACCGGCCCCTCCCTCCTCTGGGCTTTTGCGCTTGCTATTCCCTCTGCCTGAAACACCCTTCCCTGGCTCTTTGCCTTCTAGATCCTTCTGCCCTGTCAGCTCTCAGCTCAAATGCCCCTTCCTCTACAAAGTCTGCCTCAACCCCTTCCTGCTGGTTGAAATCTTTCCTGCCTTCTGATCATACTTAACCACCTCAATGATTCTTGTTTATTCCTCTTCTATCAGGGCAAGATCAGGCTGATCTTGGTCTCTCCTACTTGGAATAGACCTAGCCCCAAGTATGCTAAAAACCAAACCTGCTGCCTGCCATCCAGCCCACTGAAAGTCGTGGCGACCCCAATATGCACAGAGGAAAACAGTGCTCTATCGAGATTTCTTCGCTGCAATCTGTATGGAAGCAGATTGCCAGGCCTTTTGTCCATGGCACCCTGGCTGGGTTTGAACTACCAACCTCTCAGTCCTCAAGCGAAAACTGTTTGCACCACCCAGGGATGTTTGTTGAGTGACCAAATGAAACTGAGAAGAGCCAGAGGGTCAGAGTGAGCCACAGGTGAAAGTAGCTATCAGGGTGGGGATGCTTTTGGCCATGAGAACAGTCCATGCAAAGCCTGGAGAGTCTGAGACAGGGCAGTGAAACTGGTGTTATGGACAGAGAGGGCTGGAGAATGGACAGGCTCTGGGGCAGCAGCGTCCCAGCCTGCAGGCACTGGGGTCCACCCCACAGCCCCCACCTCTCCTGGTCCCTGTCCAGCTCCCACGGCCCACTGCCTGGTATGAGGGCCCAGCCCTGGCTTCTGCACAGAGGGCGTGACTGTGTGTGCCGTCCTGGGAGGCAAGGCTGGGGGCACGTTCTCAGGTTCCCGGTCAGCAGGCCCAGCAGCTGTGTCTTGGCCTGGCCCCAGGTCCCAGGTCCCTAGGGACTGAGCTCATTGAGGAGAAATGCAGTCCCTGGCCAAAGCAGCCAGCAAGGGCAGGGGAGGGGGCTCCAGCCTAACCCATTCGTCGGGTTGGGAACCATTCAGCCGCCTGTTCCAAAACCATGGGAATAGTCACTCTGACTGTCCTGTCCTCTGGGGATCTGGGCACCTTCGGCCAGTCCTGCCAGCATGGCAGAGGGTGGAAAATGGAGCTTGAGTCCTGACATCCTTGGTGGGGTCCTGGGAGATGTAGGGCTTCAGGGAGGGGCTAGCACAAAGTTGGGGTTCTGCAATGTGTTTTTTTGACCCTACTTCTCATGTCATCCTCTGCCTGCTGCTCTGTCTCTGTCTCCATCTGCCATGGTTGAGGGGCTGCATCAGCAGAGCCTCAGCCTCTGAACTCCTTGCATAGCAAAATATGTGCCCCAGTTCCTTGGTTACTCCTTGTGATGGGGAACTCAGCACCTCTGGCTGAAAGTCCTTTCTCAGATACTTCAAACGGGATGGTTGGTCTTTCTCAAGGTCTTTATCTTTGCCCTTCGATCCTTAGACTCTTTCTGTACCCCCAGCGCCAGAATGATCCCGAAGAGAATGGCTCAGCTCTCCTGTGGCAGCTCTCCCAGGCTCTGCATCCTAACTTCTTCAGCCATTTCCTGAGTTACTAAAGTCTCCTGTGTCACCTCCCCTGCTAGGTAATGCTAGGGCCCCTGAGAAGCCTCTTCCCTTATCTGACCCTTGAGAAACTCCCCGTTTGGGGGTTAGACAGAGCAGGACACAGACACTGCATTCTGAGCCAGAGGAACATGGGGACTTTGGCTGGATTCAGGGAGGGCTTCCTGGAGTAGGACTCTGGTTGAGGGACAGGTGGAGGAAAGGCATGCTAGAAAGTAGGGGCCAGCTTGGGTCAACATGTGGCGTGGGTGGGAAATAGTAGAGCATTCGGGAATTTCCAGGTGGTGCACACGGTGACCATGCTTATCTGCTGTCAGAAAGATTGGAGGCTCAGGTCCATCCAGAGATACCTGGAAGAAAGGCCTGGTGATCTACTCCCCAAAAATCAGCCATTAAAAACCCTGTGGAGCTCAGTTCTGCTCTGATACACACGGGGGGTTGGGGTGTGTTGGGGGGAGCAGCAGAGGGGGGTTTGCCATTAGTTGAAGTCGACTTGATGGCAACTGTTTTTTTTTTTTTTTTTCCCTTCTAGCTAAAGGGTCAGTATGAGTCAGAATTGACTCCACAGCTCTAGGCTTTTTTTTAATAGCTCAAAGAAGATTTTTTTTTCTTTCTTTTTTTAGAAGATGCTTTTTTGTTTTAGGAGACATATGTTGAAGAGAACACATTCGCTGGCACTTCCTGCTCAGGGAGGAAACAAAGAGTTCTTCCCCACCAGCTGGAGGCCCTCAGCGTTGGAGAGAGCCCGGGCAATGGCTTAACCAATGGGAGAGAAGAGTCTGATGAAGCGTGGCAACGAGGGCAGGGGACGAAGAGGGCCAGCCCAGCCCTGAGGGGCCTAGACGGTGTGCACCCTGGGGTGAAGGGTGTCCAGTCCCTCACTGGGTGTTCGTCTGTGTCCCAGTCTTTAGAGATTTTTATCCTTTTCTCTGCCCACCCCCAACCCCTGCCTCACGTGGTGGGAGTCGCTCAGACACGGTTCTCATTCCATTCCTCCGCTGGGTGCTCTTCCCTCCCACGACTCCTTGTCCCTGTCTGCACCATGTGGCTGCACCAGCAGGGGTTCAGGGTGAAAGGGCATCTCTGACGCTGGCCTTTGTCGGTCATTCAACTTCTGCTTCTGTACTTGGTCCTCCAGCTTCTTCTTTCTCTCAGCCACTTCTCTGCTTTAAAAGTCATCCAAGGAAATCATCAACAAGTGCCAGAAGCAGTGGGTAAGAGTTGGATGTGAGCAGGATGTTGACACAGGCTCAGAGTATCTGCCCACACCACGCTTGTTCATTACCAAGAGAATTACAGGGAAAAGCCTGGCTGACTTCACCCAAGTGGTGGCGTTAACACTTCTAACACTGACAGCCTCCTGACACAGAGACCTGGGGAGGGACAACCACTGCTTTTACAGTCCCTGCTGAAGATGACCAACCTTTACTTTGTCAGCAGCCAACAGCCGACCAAGCTGCTGAAGGGCATTCTGCAAAATGACTGACGTCAGCTCTCCAAGAAAATGAACATGTCATGAAAGACCAAGAAAAGACTAGGAACTAATTCAGATTAAAAGTGAGCAATATTGGTTGGCATAACATAGTTTATAAAGAAAATGTCATACATTCTACTTTGAACAGTAGTGTCTGGCGTCTTAAAAGCCTGTGAGTGGCCATCTAAGATACTCTGCTGGTCTTACCCCTTTGGGAGCAAGAAAGGATGAAGAAAGCTAAAGACACAAGGGACAGATTAGTCCAAAGGACCAGTGTCCCACAACTACTACAGCCTCTACCAGTCTGAGTCACGTACAACCAGACGGTACTCAGCTGCCACCACTGACTGCTCTGACAGGGATCACGGCAGAGAGTCCTGGACAGAGCTCAAGAAAAATGCAGAACAAAATTCTAACCCACAGAAAAAGACCGGGCTTCCTGGCCTGATAGAGACTGTCTGCCTCTGGGTGACCTGACCTTTCAGCTCAGTAACGGAGTCATACCTGAGGTTCATCCTTCAGACAGCGATTTGACAGGACTGTAAAGCAGAAGGAGACTAAGGGGGCATGCAAGCCCAAGGGCAAGGACTAAAAGGTAGGACAGGAAAGCTGGCATCTTAACCATCTAGTTCTGCTGTGACAGAAATACCACAAGTGAATGGCTTTAACAAAGAAAAACCTATCCTTTCACAGTCCAATATGCTAGAAGTCTGAATTGAGGGTGTCGGTTCCATGGAAGAGCTCCGTTTCTGTCAGCCCTGGGGGAAGGCCTTTGTGATGTACCAGTCTTCCCTGAGTCTGGAAACATCTCAGTACAGGAACCTCAGGTCCAAAGGATGCACTGTTTTTGGTGGCAGGAGGTCCATATGTCTCTCCACCAGCTTCTCCCTTTTATATCTCAAAGAGATTGGTTTACAACGCTATCTAACCTTGACTGTCTCATCAACATAACTGCTACTAATCCATCTCATTTCATGATAGTGGTAGGATTTACAATGAAGAAAGAAACCACATGAAATAGTGGGCAGTTTTCTACACCATATTGGAGTTCATGGCCAGCTAAGTTGCTACATGCATTTTTGGGGGGTGGGGGGAGAGGGTATAGCTCAGTCTATTACAGCTGGTGATAGGGAATCCAAGGTTGAGAAAGAAATGTTGACCTGTGGTGGCATTCTTAACCAATGTCATGAGATAATATGTGTACTTTTTAATGAGACACTAGTTTATTCTGTAAGCCATTTGAAGTAAAAAAAGAGCAAGAGACATGCCAATTCAATGCCACATACCATTTGGCATTAGATCCAGCACCAGCAAAGAAACCTGCTATGAAGGGTAGTATTGGCAACCGGGTGATGTATGTGGTTTGCACTGTATACTAGCCTAAAGGTTAACAGTGTGAATTCACTCAGCAGTTCCATGGAAAAAAGGCCTGGCAATTTGCTTCTGTAACAGTCACAACCAAGAAAACCCAATCGATTGGTTCTGCTCCATGACACATGGGCTGTCACGCATTGGAACTGACTGGATGGCAAGGAGCTTGGGGTTGTTGTGGTTGGAACAACTGGCAAAATTTGAATATGGAGCGACCGTGTGCTCCATGCCTGCAAGCATAGCTCTTTGTTCTCGGGAAACACACAGTGAAGAAACTCAGGGGCAAAGGGGCTTCACGTCTGCCACTCACTCAGTCCAACACAAAGGTATATAGTTTTAGAACGTCATAAAGCAAACGTGACAAACTGTGGATAGCCAGAGACTCTAGGCAATGGGCACTTGGGAGCTGGGGGCACTGGTGGTTTAGTGGTAGAATGCTTGTCTTCCGTGTAGGAAGCTGGGGTTCGGTTCCTGATCATGCCTTTTATGCACAGCCAGCCTGTTGGACAGTGGAGGCTTGCTTGCACCTTGCAAGGAGGTTTCAGCAGAGGCTCTGGACTAGGGTGAACTAGGAGGAAAGGCCTGGTGATCTTCTGAAAAATCAGTCAACAAAACTCTATGGGTCACAATGGCCCAATCCACAGCTATCATGCAGAGGGCACTGGACCAGGTGTTGTTTCCATGTCTTTCCTTTGTGCACAGGGTCTCCGTGAGTCCAGGACCAACCAACAGTAGCCAGCAACAGCAGTAGCCACAGGAAAGCGCCTTGCACTGCTCTGCAACTTTTTGTAAGTTTCACATTATTTCTAAGTGAGAAGTTAAAAAAGTGTCACAAGCACTCAGAAACACCCATGTGACTTTCTCTTACCCTGTAGCTTCCTTCTGCCCAACCCATGCATTCAGAAACCTCAGGGGTGACTCTCACATTCCTGGGAGCCAACACCTCACCCCCCAGCTTACTCCTCCCCCCAGCAGTCTCATCACCAAGCTAGATACTGGGGATCAGCCTGGCCTCTGGCCTGTCTGTTGGCCCTTCCAACTCTACCCCTGTTTCTTCTAGAATACCATCCCTCCAGCTCTGCTTCAGGGCACACCCCTGTTAGAACCCCCTTCTGGAAGCATTGCTCACTTTCAGGTAGCAGGGACGTGTATGTTGAGCCCTTAGCAGAGAGCTGGGCTTAGAGTTGAGACTTTTCACATACTTGTCCAATAGGTGAATGAACCAGTAAAGACTGCCAAGCAGAGTCCTCAACACCCTCTCTGTTTCCCTCCATTTAAGCCCCTGATTTGGCTTCTAGCCCAGACCTGACCCTTCTGGACTAGGGGTGCCTGTGCCTAGCTCTTTCTTCTCCAGATTAGAGGCTCCTCTGGGGCTGTGTTTGGAGCTTCTTGGTGGTCTCCATCCTCACCACAGAGCAGACAGAGGAAAGGCTTTGCAGAGTGACTGACTGCGTTTAAGAATCCTCTATGTCTTATGCTGAGTGAAAAACAAACAAACCAACTAACCCACTGCTTTCAAGTCAGGTCTGACTCATAGTGACACTAGAGGTCAGAGTAGAACTGCCCCACAGAGTTTTTCCAAGGGGTGCCTCAGATTTGAACTGCTGACCTTTTGGTTAGCAGATGTAGCACTTAACTGCTATGCCACTAGGATTTCCAAGTGAAATCAGTCAGTGGCAAAAAGACAAGTATTGCGTGAGACCTCTGCTATAAGGACTGAAAAATAGACTTAGGTACAGGAGACTCCTTGAAGGCTACAAGGGTGGGGAGTGAGGGAGAGGGCTGGTCATAGATTAGATAACAGATAGGAATTTGGTTAGGTGTAAGCAATGACAGCACACAGCAGAGAGCATCAGCATAACTTGACTATCTCATAAACTGAAAGGTTTTCTAAACTCAACCCAATATTTCAAAAGATAGAGTAGCAGGGAAGGGATTCTGGGGACCATGCTTTCAGGAGTCACCAAAGCCAATTGGAATAACTAGTCTTTTGCTCAGAGAGTCTTTTGCACTGGTGAGTGGCGTCTTGGGTCTTAAAAGCTGTCAAGCTGCCATCTGAGGCACACCGAATAGTCCCAACTCATGTGAAAGAGATGATGACTAAGAGCATGAAAGACATGAGGGAAAAAGAGCCCAGGAGGCAGAAAGATCCGTGTGAGTGAGAGACTGTATCAACACGACACCAGAAGAACCAGATGGTGACCAGTCACCACCAAAGGCAGCTGTGACAGGGGGCACAGTGTAGGGTTCGTGAGGAAACACAAGAAAAAGAGGTTCGCAGCTCAAGAACTCTACTAAAAGACCAGAATTGACTGCCCTGCAGCCTGGAGGGTCCCCTGGGAATGTGGCCCCTAGACTCGCTGCTGGCCCTGACCAGAAAGCAGTGCTGAGGTCATCTCTTCAGACAAGAATGGACTGGACTCGGGGACACAGTGTGACCATATGGCGTGTGTACTTTATGGTTCTATACATTTATAAGAGGCTGTCCTACTGGTTTCCTTCTAGATGGGAGGTAAGAGGGTGGAGAGGAGGGGACAGGTGCTCGTTAACAGGACATTAGAAGTACAGAGCGAAAAGGAGGTATATGCTGTCAATGAGTGAGGAGGACAGATGGAGCTGCAGATAGGCGAGCAAGCAAAATTGATGTGGATTGTATACTTCCGCTTAATCACAATAAAAAAATAAAAATAAAAAAAGAGAGGAATCCTCTGTGTCTTTCTCCAGAAACCCTGGTGGCATAATGGTTACGTGCTATGTCTGCTAACCAAAAGATCAGCAGTTCAAATCCACCAGGTACTCCTTGGAAACTCTGTGGGGCAGTTCTACTCTGTCTTATAGGGTCACTATGAGTCGGAATTGACTTGATGGCAATGTTTTGTTTTTTTCCTATGTCTTTCTCCATCACTTGTCTGTCAGTTTGTCATACCACAGTGGCTTGAGTGTTGCTGTGATGCTGAAGGCCATGCCACCAGTATTTTAGACATCAGCAGGGCCAGCCGTGGTGGACAGGTTTCAGTGGAGCTTCTAGACCAACATAGACTAGCAAAGACCTGGAAATCTACTTCTAAAATCTAATTCTAAAACACCTAATGAGTAGCCACAGGACACTGTCTGATACTGTGCCTGAAGATGAGCCCCTCAGATTGGAAGGCACTCAAAATACAGCTGAGGAAGAGCTGCCTTCTAAGTACTGTTGACCTTAACGACATGGATGGAGTAAGCTTTCTGGGCCTTCATTTGCTTATGTGGCAGGACTCAACATAAGAAGAAACAGTTGCAAACATCCATTAATAGTCAGAACACGGACTGCATGAAGTACGAATCTAAGACAATCGAAGTTCGCGAAAGTAAAATGGAATGTTTGCAGATACATAGCCTAGGCATTAACAAAAATCCATTGTCGTTGAGTTGACTCCAATTCATAGCAACCCTATGGAACAGAGTAGAATTACCCCGCCAGGTTTCTAAGGACTGCTTGGAGGATTCAAACTGAAGAACTTTTGGTTAGTGGACATAGCTCTTAACCACAACAACACCAGGGTTTCCCATCCTAGGCATGAGTGAGCTGAACTGAACTGGTATTGGCCATTTTGAATCAGACAACCATATAGTTTACTATGCCAGGAATGACAGTTAGAAGAGAAACATCATTGCGTTCATTGTCAGAAACAATACTTCAGGATCTACCCTGACATACAACACTGCCAGTAATAGCATAATATCCACACGCCTATAAGGAAAACCAGTTAATATGACTATTACTCACGTTTATGCACCAACCAATAACATGAAAGTGGAAGAAACTGAAGATTTTTTTTACCAACTTCTTCAGTCTGAAATTGATCAAACAAGCAATCAAGATGCGTTGGTAATTACTGGTAATTAGAATGTAAAAGTTGGAAACAGAAGAAAAACGGATAGTTGGAAAATATGGTCTTGGTGACAGAAATAATTTGGGAGATTGAATGACACAATTTTCCAAGACTAATGACCTATTCATTGCAAATATATATATATTTTTCAACAACGTAAATGGTGACTGTACATGTGGACTTTGACAGACAGAATAAACAGGAATCAAACAGATTACATCTGTGGAAAAGACAATAGAGAAGCTCAATATCGTCAGTCAGAACAAGGCCAAGGGACAACTGTGAAACAGGCCATCATTGGCACCTATGCAGGTTCAAGATGAAGCTGAATAAAATTAAAAACAAGTCCATAAAAGCTGAAGGATGAGCTTGAGTGTATTCCACCTGATTTTAGAGACTATCTCAAGAATAGATTTGATGCATTGTATGCTAATGACTGAACATTAGAGGAGTTTTGGGATGACATCAGGGACATCATGCATGAAAAAAGAAAAAGATTACTGAGAAAGAGAGACAGAGTGAGGAAGGAAGGAATAAAAAGGAAAGAGAAGGGAGGGAGGGAGGAAGGAGGGGAGGAAGAGAAGAGGGGAGGAAGGGAGGGAAAAGGAAAGAAGGGAGGAAGGGAGGGAGGAAGGAAGGAAGGAAGGAAAGAAAAGAGCTGAATGGAAGATTTCCAAGAGCCACTTCAGAAGACCTGGAGTTAGAACACCAGAAAGGAAAAACATGCTTGTCATTTCTCAAGCCGAAAGAACTGAAGGAAAAATTCAAGCCTCAAGTGGCCATACTGAGGGATTCCATGGGCAAAATGTTGAGTGCAGGAAGCATCAAAAGAGGATGGAGGGAATGTACGGAGTCACTGTATCCAAAAAGAAGTGCTCGATGTTCTGCTATTTCAGCAGGTAGCATACGATCAAGAACATATGGTACTGAAGGAAGTCTAAGCTGCACTGATAGTGTTGGTGAAAAACAAGGCTCCTAGGAACTGACAGGAACATCAACTGGGATGTTTCAACAAATGAAGGCAATGCAGGAAGCACTCACCAGTCTGTACTAGAAAATTTGAGATACAGCTACCTGCTCAAACCATACAAAGGTGATCCAACAGAATTGTGGACATTATCAAACAACATCATTAGTATCCCAAAAAAGTAAAATTTTGTTGAAGATCATTCAAAAATGGTTGTAGCAGGGTATCTACAGGAAACTGCCAGAAATTCAAGTTCGATTCAGAAGAGGATGTGGAACGAGGGATATCGTTGCTGATGTCAGATGACTCCTGGCTGAAAGCAGAGAATACTGGAAAGATGCTTACTTGCCTTTCTTTGATCAGGCAGTCATTCGTCTGTGTGGTTCATACCAGAGTATGCATAACATTGTAAAGAATGGGAATTCCAGAACACTTGGGCCCACTTACGGGAAACCTCGAAACTCTGATGGTGTTGTGGTTAAGTGCTATCTCTGCTAACCAAAAAGTCAGCAGTTCAAATCCACCAGGCGCTCCTTGGAGACTGTGGAGCAGTTCTATTCTGTCGTCTAGGGTCACTATGAGTTGGAATCAACTCAATGACAGTGGCTGAACATAAACTAAGAGGTGGTCATTCAAACAGAACAAGAGTATTCTGCATGGTTTAAAATCAGGAAAGATGTGTGTCAAGATTGCATCTTTTCACCTTATTTATTATACTGCAAGAAGGTGGAGTATATCAGGAATGTGGCATCAAGACTGGAGGAAGGTTAACAGCCTGTGATGTGTAAATGACACAAGGTTGTTTGGTAAAAGTGAAGAGGACTTAAAGCTGTCAAGCGGAAGGACTCTGTTTTGCTTGGGTCCACATTTGGGTCTAACTTGATGGTAAACGGCAGCAGTCATTATGACAAGGGTTCTCCTTCCCTGTCTTCAGTCCAGGTTGGCAGCTGGGATGCAGGGAAGTGTATGTATCATCAGTTTGGGCCTTGGTGGCACAGTTACATGTCACCTGTTCCATTGAAGTCTGCCATGCTGCTTTGGTCTCTCCTGACTCACTGTGGGGCAGCCTGCATGTGATCCCCTGTTACAAGACCGCTTGTCTTCTGCCTTGGGGATGTCCTGGTGAACTTACTATCACCAGCTTGCAATCCCACCTGCTTCTCAGGTCCGCTGGTGGCACCCAGCAATGTCTGCATTCCCCGTACCTGTCCTACAGACCATTCTTTATGAACCAGGGGTGCTACCTCAGCCCCAATCCACTCGGACACCTCCCTCAGCCATTTCCATTCCATGGCTTGGATGCCATGTTGGGTGCAGTGACAGGCAGACCCAGTGGCTCCTCTGAGAGATTTGAAGACTCCTCAGACATCAGCTTCAGTGTAAAAGGAAATGAGGCATCAGTTTGACATTTTGGGGGGCTATAAAACTATCTAGGCATTTTATCTCCCTTACATCTGCTGACCAAAAGGGTGACAGTTCAAATCTACCGGGTGCTTCTTGGAAACTCTACGGAGCAGTTCTACTCTGATAGGGTCGCTATGAGTTGGAATCGACTTAACGGCAGTGGGTTTGGTTTATTTTATACCTGAGGGTTTTTTTTTATATTTTTATTTTTATTTAACATAACTGAGTGAAAATGTACATCCATGTATAAATTTACATGCTCACCTATGTGCAGCTTCCACTGCTCTCCCTGTCCGGTGACTGCACACTATTCCTCTCTGCTCCATACATGTCTCATCCTCCCAACAGCCTCCTCTCCCCTCCTCTCCGTCCACTTCCCTTCCTCCAGCCAGAGGTCAGCAAGATGATATCCTATAGATGTATAGAACCATAAAGTGCTTCCAATATATGGTCACTCTGCATTGCCAAGTCCAATCCATTCCTGTCCAAAGAGTGGACCTTTGTTATAATTTATGGGAAAGGGCAGCATCAGAGCCAGGGGCCATGCTCTCAGAGGAACTCCAAAACCACTGGACCATCAATTGAGGTCTTTTAGTGGAGATCTCATGATGCACCCCTTTTTATTCTTGTGTTGCCAGTGAGACTCTTCTCTGTGAGCTCCACCGTGGCTATCACTGGTGGTGGCTGGGCACCATCCAGTTCTTCCGGTCCCAAGTCGATGTAGGCACCCACTCTTGTGGGTCTCTCTGTTTTTTTGGTTGTCTTTACTGCATGTCATTTTGGTCCTCGGTGAGCTGGGACCATTAGCTGTGTCCTCGGATGGCAGCTTGGCAGCTTTTAAGACCCCAGACGCCACTCACCAATGTGGGGTCCAGAGAGCTCTCTTAGCAAAACGCTAGTTGTGCCAATTGTCCTGGAATTCGCCTAAGAGCATGGTCCCCCGCCCCCCACCCCAGCTACTCTATCCTTGCAGTATTAAGTTAAGATGGAAGGAGTACTCAAGTTATGCTGAAGTTCACTTAATGTTGTTCTTGTTTCTAATGTGTGCTATCACCGCTTTCTCCCAACTAGATTTCTATTAACTGTCTAAACTAAACCCTCTCCCCCACCCTCCCTTCCTCCCCTCCCTTGCAGCTGTCAAAGAGTCTTTTCTTCTATACACAAGTCTGTTTTTGAGATCTTATCCTAGAGGTCTCATACAGTATTTGTCCCTTTGTCGCTGACTACTTTCACTCAACATAATGTCTTCCAGTTGAAACCAGGTTAGGAGATGTTTCCTGGAATCATCATTATTCTTTATCATCGCATAGTGCTCCATTGAGTATATGTACCATAGTTTACCTATCCATTCTTCTATTGTTGGGCATCTGGGTTGATTCCATCTTTTTGCTATTGTGGACTGTGCCGCGGTAAACATTCTGGTGCATGTGTCCGTTGGTGTGAAAGGCCTTGATTCTGTAGGATATATTCCAAGTAGTGGAATTACTGGGTCAAATGGTATATCGATATCCATTTTTTTAAGGAAGCGCCAGATTGCCTTCCAAAGAGGCTGGACCATTTTGCAACCCCACCAACAATGTAGGAGGGTTCCACTTTCTCCACAGCCTCTCCAGCATTTGTTGTTTTGTGCTTTCTGGATCATGGCCAAACTGAGGTTTTGATCCCAATGAGTGGGCTAGCACCTTCATAACCTGGCGCATGCCTACCTTGCCTTGTGCTCTTTCTTCACAACCTCCTTCAAGCACTCAGAACAGCGCTCCTTCTTCTGGTGGGATGGAAACTTCCCTATTGTCAAATCTGCATTCTCCCCTCCTCTGTGAGTCACTCAATGATCAGCTCTCTAGTCTTTGATTTTTTGATGTGTGAACACTCCAGTCCTGGCAGGCTTTTTTTTTTGTTTTGTTTTTTAATAAAAATCCCTCTTTTCTGTCTCTGAAAAACTCTTGGTTTTAAGACTATTGTCTTGCTATGAGATTTTAAGTCTACTTCCAATCTCAAAGCAGGGAAATGATGACTTTGATTCATGCTCTGTGCACCTTCCACTTCCTTAGAGACATATCTCTCTTCTAGCTCCTGGCCTAGGTTAAATGGCAGAAGCACAACAAAGAAGGAAAACAAAAAACTAGGGGAAAGGAATATATGTGAAATGATATAGAAAACATCCGAGTGCGTTATTCAGACATACACGTAAATGCCAACAAAAGCCAACAATAAGTATCACCCAGAGCGAGAGAAAGAAGGAATAAAGAAGGGAAGGAAGGAGGGAGGGAGAGCAAAGAAAAGGAGAGAAAGAGAAAGAGAAAGAGAAAGAAAGAGAACAGGAAAGACAGAAAATGAAGGAAGGAAGGAAAGAAGGGAAGAGAGAAAGACAAGATACGATGGAACAGTTTCTATGCACGCTGCGTTGCCATGAGTTGCAGTCAACTTAGTAGCTGCTAAACCTGCCACAATTTGTTATCCAGATGCCTATTGAAGGACATCTTGGTCGCTTCCAATTTGGAGCAATCTGTAGTGAGCTGCTGTAAGCATCAATCGCAGGTTTTTACGAAAGATACGTTTTCACATCATTTGGATAAATACCAGCAGCGCGATTGTTCAATCTGTTGGATCAAATGGCCAGTCGAGACTTGGCTTGTAGGATACTGCCAGTTTGCCGTCCAAAGTGGCTGTACCATTTTTGTGCGACTGGTTTTGGACAAGGAAGCTGATGAAAATGAGCAAAATGAGTTTAGCGGCAAAGTTGTGTCGGGTATGCGGAGGCTGGGGCTGGTTCACACAAGCTAGAGAAGAGAACCTGCGGTTCCTTTCCGAGGTGGCTGAGAGTAAGGTGTGAATGCGCACGTGCGTGCACATGCATGAGCCTTAGAGTGTGTGCGATGCGTGTGTGACTGAGGTCTGAGGTTCACAAGCTGCTCAGGCCTGTAGTCTGGTTGGGCTGGGTTAGGGGTATGTGAGTATTCCGGATTTCAGGGTTCCCATGAAACTCTGTTCGCGGGTCTGCATTTGTATGTTGGTGGCTGTGCGCGCACCAGCCCCTTTGGGGAGTGGCCGGCTGCAGTTTCGGGTTTCTGTCTTCTGTACGTGACTCCCGGCTCTGCGTGTGTACCTGGCTCCGGGTGGGGGAGTGTTCACGAGCCGGGGGTCGGCTCTCCAGCCTCGCGGGCCTGGGCTGCCGAGCTCGGAGGGTCTGCAGGGGGCGGGAGAGGACCCCAGGGGCGGGGCGGGGCGCTCGGGGCCGGCCCCGGGGCGGGGCGAGCTCGGAGGGCTGGGGGCGGGGCGGCCGGCCGCCTCACTCGGGCGAAGTTGGCGGCGCGGAGGCTGGCCCGGGACGCGCCCGGAGCGCAGGGAAGGAGGGAGGAGGGAGGGTCGCGGCCGGCCGCCATGGGGCCAGGGGCCCTGGGCCGCCACAGCCACCCGATGTCGCCGCCGCCGCCCGTGCGGGCGCTGCCTCTACTGCTGCTGCTCGCGGGGCCGGGGGCTGCAGGTGAGCCGCTGGGACTCAGCGGGCGGAACGCGGGCAGTGCAAAGACCCACAAGCCCGGACCTGGGGGTCTGGGAACCAGCGACCCCGAGCCAGAGCAGGGGCTCAGGAGCCCGGGGGCCGCTTGGCAATCTCAGGGGGCACAGGGGTACAGAACCGGGGGAGGATAGCGCTCTAGTGGTTGGAGAAACGGGGGCTCAGTTGCAATCGGGATTAGGGATGAAGGAACACAGGAATCTGATACTAGGGCCTCGAGGTCTGGGGATCAGGGACCCGAGACTGGAGAGGCCTGAGAGTCCGGGTTCGCTCCATCGCACCCCTGTCAGGAGTCCTGGGAAGGTCACAATGAGGGTCTCCGGATCCCCAAGCTAGGGGCGCCCCCAGTTTGGGAGTGCCCCCACCCTGCACAAAGTCCCCCCGCCCCCATCCCAGGCTGCTGGCCGGGCGGGGGACGAGGAGGGGGCGCGAAGTTCTTGGAGCTCTGAACTCGGAGAAAACTTCCCAGGCCGGCGCGCGGCAAGACCCGGAGCGGAGCTGGAGCCGGAGCCGCCCGCGCCCCTGCCCCTGCCCAGTCCTCCCCCAGCTGCGGCGACACGGCGGCCGCGGGACCCACCCCCGCTCTGGGACAGAAGGGGGCGCAGGCCCACGTGCTGTCTTCAGGCTCCTACGCCCCCTCCCCCGCGGCCTGGGCCCCTCGCCCCTCCCCCGCCCGCCCTCCCCTCCCCCGTCCGGGACAATGGCCGCGCCATCTAGACACCCCCTCCCCCCGGCCGGCCTCGCGCTTTCTCTGCCAGACAAAGCGGGCTGGGCTTCGGGGGCCGGGCGGGGACTGCCGGGGCGCCCCCCACTGGAGGCCAAGCAGGAGGGGGAGGAGTGCGGGCCCAGCCATGGCCCGGGGTCCCGGGACACCTTGGGAGTTCAGCGTGGTGAGGGTGAGGGTGGGGACAGTCTCCCTGCTCAGCCCCGGGGCTGCACCTGGGCAGGATTGGACAGGAGCAGCTGCTCCCCGTGGGGCCGAGGCACGCACATGGCCTGTCACACGCTTGCAGGCACACGCGCGGGAGCTAGGTCACTCACACACGAACGCGCCTGCAAATGTGCCCACCGGGCTCACACGAAGACACACCTTGACCCTCAGGCCATGCTGACACATGTGCACACAGGAGCGCAGGCCTTACACACATACGGACACACAGGGACGTAAGTGCAAGGGCATGCCCACATCTGGCTCTCACGTGCACAGGCACATCCAGCCCACACGTGTGCATGGGCCACACAGACACACAGCTGCATGTTCATCTCCACAGTTCACACAGAGATGTACATAGGCCTGGTCTGCACACATGCAGCACACACATGTATTATTACCCCCACACCTGAGATGTGCAGGCCCACTCAGGTATGCACATGAAAACACAAAGTTAGATTTGCACACACAGACATGCACAGGGACATAGCATGTGTGTCTGGGTCCAGACACATAGTTCACACACTAGCGCATGTACATATACATGTGGCCTACATTGCCCACAGCTCGATGGATCCCACAGCCCGTGTCCTGGGGCTGTAGGGTGAGTATGTAAACACCCGCAGACCCCATCTGGGCAACAGGGTCCTGCCAGTTTGTCACCATGGTGGCCCTTCTCATGTCCAGCCCAACTTTGTGTTTCTGCTGGCTTCTGGTTTCTGTCTCCGCCTGTTTTTCTCACGTCTCCCCGTCCTTCCTTTGAACACATGCACGCACTGTGCATGCACTGTGCGTGCACTCGCAGACACGTAGATGCACACATCTGCACAAGCACACACACATACACGTATGCAATTCTCTGCTCAGTCCTTCACACTCTCTCCCTGCCCCGACTCATGCAGTGTGACAGTTAGGCTATGCCACACCCAGAGGGACACAGCCCTCAGGGGTGAGGACGCTGGACAGGGCAGGACACATCTTGTGCCAGCTACTCCTCCCTTCCACACATGCTCCACCCCAGCAGTGGGTGTGGCTGGGCTGCCCATGGGGAGCTACAGCCCTAACTCCCTCGTGGGTTATGCCTGGTGGGGTCAATGCCTGACATCAAAGGAAGTAAAATGCATGGCCCCACCCGCTTGCCTGCCTAACCCCTTCTATGACCCTGGGATCTAGGACAACAGCCCTACCCCCCTGTTAGCACTTACTGTCCTGTACCCCTATCCTGCACGTCTCAGCTCTGGCAGCTTCCTGAGCCCCCACATCTGGCACAGGCAGCCCCACCTCCTGCCTGCTCCTGCTTTGTGGGTTCCCAGGGTTAGAGCTGGCAGGGACAGCTGCAACACAAACAGCTGGGCTGGGGCATGGAGGGGGGCGTGGGAACTTCGAGTAGAGGGGCTCCCTGCACCAGAGGAGACACCCCTAGCCCAACGCAGCTGTTGTCTAGGGGAGGGAAAGAGGGGACCTGCCACTCTGGGCTGGGGTCCCTGGATGCCTGGCTGACCCTCCGCATCCTTTGCTGCCCCCCACAGCCTCCCCTTGCCTGGATGGGAACCCGTGTGTGAATGGAGGTCGCTGCACTCAGCTGTCCACGCAGGAAACTGCCTGTCTGTGAGTCTTGTAGTCCTCAAAGAGCTGAGATCCAGCGTGGGGAGGTGGTTTGTCTTCTGTGGATGCCACTTCCTACATGCTGGTAGCTTTGGGCAAAAATGATGAAACCTCTGTTTCCCCTTCAGGAATAGATCAGGAAGGCACTGGGGCAGGAGAAAGACGTGGCACTCTGTTTCTGTAAAGACTGGCTGTTAGGTGCTGTCGAGGTTATTCCAATTCATAGCACCCCTATGTACAGCAGGACAAAACACTGTCCAGTCCTGTGCCATACTCGCCACCCTTATGCTTTAGCCCATAATGACTGAGGCTGTAAAGATTGTTTACAGTCCCAAAACCCTAGGAGGCAGTTCTCTTCCGTTACGTAGTGTGTCTGTGAGTCAGAATTGACTTGATAGCACATGGCAATAACAAGGCTTTGGAGTCTGCCTGGCTTGGATTCACGTCCTACATCATGTTAGAACATACATCCTATAAACCTCATGGTCTGGAAAATGGGCCCATTAACCCAAACTTCAGGAGTCCCAGGGTCATTGGTACCAATGGTCAAGCACTCAGCTGCTAACCAAATGTTGGAAGTTCGAGTCTATGAAGAGGTGCCTTGGAAGAAAGGCCTGGTGATCTACTTCTGAAAAATCAGCAACTGAAAACTCTATGGAGCCAGTTCTACTCTGATAAATATGGAGTCGACAAGACTTGGGGGTCGACTCAAGAGCAGTTGGTTTTAGCGATAATGCCCACTTCAGAGAATCAAGTGTAAACCTCTGATGGAGGCAGTTATTATCAATCCGCAAACTTGTAGGGAGCAATGCTAGGACCAGTAGTGATATGGACACCATCTGTACCCTCCCATTTCTCTGGAATTGGTGGCTCTGTGACATTCCCACTGTGTGACCTTGGGCTAGTCACATCCCCTCTCTGAATGTCTCTGCATCTGTAAAATTGTATGTTTTCCCTGGGCTGTGGACTGAGAAAACTTCTGTTATCAAGTGAATTCTGGCCCAAAGCAACACTGTAGGACAGAAGTGCTCCATAGTTTCCAAGAAGCACTGGGTGGATTCGAACTGCCAGCTTTTTGGTTAGCAGCTGTAGCACTTCACTAATCACTATGCTACCTGTGCAGGGGCCCAAAAATCATTTGTCAGATAATACAAACAAAGGCAGCTGCAGATAGGTGGGCATACAAAATTGATTTGGATTGTATGATTTCACTTAATCACAATAAAAAAAAGAAAGAAAGAAAAAAGGGAAAGGACTCAGGAGAGCAGGCAGCGGGAGCAAAACAGGGCTGAGCATGGGGAGCAGGACAGGGACAGATGAGCTGTTTGAATTCTGGGCTCTGGAACATCTTGCTTGGGTCAATGCTCTGAGCTTTCTGAGCCTTGGTTTTTACATCTGGAAAATGGAGCAATAACTGCTCCTCAAGGAACCCCGGTTGTGCGATGGTCAAGTGCTCAGCTGCTAGCTCAGAAGTTGGTGGTTCAAACCCGCCAGCTTTACCGAGGAAGAAAGAACCTGGCAATCTGCTCCAGTAATGATTATAGCTTAAGAAATCCTGTGAGCAGTTCTACTCTGTCCTATAGTGTTACTGTGAGTTTGAATGGAATCCACTGCAGACCACCACCACCACAGTCGCTCCCCTTTCTGAGGCTGATTGTAAAGAGGGATGAAGACTAGTATAGCGCTGGGAAAACCCTGTGACTTAGTGGTTAAGTGCTACCGAAGGGTTGCAGTTCGAATCCGCTAGAGGCTCCTTGGAAACTCTGTGGGGCAATCCTCCCCTGCCCTAAAGGGTCTTTCTGAGTTGGAATCGACTTGGTGGCAGTGGGTTTGTTCTTTTTTAGTATCGTGCTTGGCCTACAGTAAGTGTTCAATCAGTAGGTGTCATTATTATAAATAATAATGCTAGGGACACCGGTGTAAATAGGTGCAATAGCAGGAATCTCACGGTTATAGGGAAGTGCTTGGCTCCGTCTGTAGTACTGTATTCAGCAGCCATGAATCGATTCACTAATGTATTAATTTATTCAACAACGTGTGCCAGGCACTGGTTACGACCCAGGCTGGGTGATCTGGGGCGACTGTATTCCTAAGGGAGCCCCTTTGAAGTTACACTGGCACTTATTTGCAAAGCCCCAACTGGGCTTACCTGGGTAGGGGCTGAGCGTGGCCAAGGGGATTCCTGGGGGAGTGGTGGTGTGGGAATAGGGTGAAGTGTGACCTTAACCTGGAGCCACTCACTCGGGAGGTGGAGTCGCAGGATCGGGCGCCTGCGCAGTAGGGCCAAGCGCCTGGAATACGGCCGACAGGTGAATTCGCCCGCGGGTGCCCCGCCCCTCGACAGGTGAATCACCGGCGCGCGCGGCCGCCCGGAGCCCGGATCTCCCGGAGCGGAGAGGGCTCAAGTCCCCTGAGCGGGGCGTGGGAACCACTCCCTAAGGAGCCCCCCCAAATCTCCTTCAAATTCCCAAATACGTCCTTTCGGGACTCTCTAAATTGCGCCCCCCTTGGAAGTCCCAAGTCACCTCTCTCAAGGAGGCTCCCACGCTCTTGGCCCCATTACCAACCCCTCGTCTCCTGGCGGGGCCCCCCTGTTTGTGTGCCTCCCCACCAGCATCTCCCCCACAACCCAGGCCGTGGGGCGGGGCGCAGGCGGGGGCTGGAACCGGCTCGACCGGTCGGCGGGGGCTCTGGGCGCGGAGCGTGGGAACCCGCCCGCGGCGTCCGGAGGGGGCAGGCAGCCGCGCCCCGCTGGCGGTGGCACAGCCGTTGCGCGGCGCCCGGGTGCAGCGCGCCCCCTCCCGGCGCGCAGTCATGAAGGCGGGCGTCGCCCTACCGGCCTTTGAGGAGAGGCTGGAAGTTGGGCCCTCTTCCTAATAGCGTCACCCGCACTCTCCCCCGCCCGGCCGTGCCCCGACCTGTCCCGCTGGGGGCTGGGGTGAGAGGATTTTGTGGGTGACGCGTACTGACTCAGCTACTTGCTTGAGCTCAGCCTCAGGCGTCTGGGATAAGGAATACGGGTGGAGAGCGCAGCGGATGGAGCGGAGGTGGAGACAAGCCGAGCCTGGACTCTTCTGTTCCTTAAGCCCCTCCCTCTGACTGCCCCCTTCCCCCCACCTGTCACCCTGGCGGTTCCAGGCTCAAGACCCCTCCGCTCCCAGCTTTCAAATTTCTACATTCGTAGTTGCCTTACGTGAGGGGAATCCTGACACTGATGTCGCAGCCTCCCTCTCCTCCCAAAGAGGAAAGATTGTTTGTAAGTGGCTGGCAAAAGGTGTGTCGTGTTTGTGGGGACCCTAGTGTCCTCCAAGGAGTCCTGATGGCACTATACAGTTAAGAGCTTATCTGCTAACCCAAGGGCTGGCAGTTGGAGCCCGCCCAGCGGCTCAGCTGGAGAAGGACCTAGCCATCTGCTCCGGTCAAGATTACATACTGCCCAGGAAACTATGGAGCAGTTCTGCTCTGTCACTTGGGGTTGTTACTCGAAAATCCACCCTGTGGCACTGAAAGAAAACAACAGCAACCTGTGTCTGTCCCCGTGAGACTGGCCCTGCCCTTCCATGACACATGGGCTGTGTCTGAGTTTGCCAGGGTAATAGGGTGGGTTGATGTGTCCCTTTGTGGGTATTTGTGTATGTTTGTGGGTCTGTCTGTGCCTGCGCGCTTGTCTCCCAGATTCTGAGACTTCGCACTTGCTCTTCCCTCTGCCCGGAGCACTGTTCCCCACACAGCCCCTCCACTGCCTTGACTCTGTGCTGGAGTGTCTCATTAGCAGAGGCTTTTCCCAGTCCCATTCTTTAAAGTAGCCTCCAAAGAGTCCTGGGCTCCATTATCCTTTTCCCTTGTGTGAGTTCCAGGGGCTGCTGTAACAAAAGACCCCACAGTTGGCTTAAAACGATGAGAATGTATTCTGCCTGGTTCCGGGGGGGGGGGGCAGAAGCCCCAGATCAAAGTAGCAGCAGGGCTGTGCTCCATCCGGAGGCCCTAGGGGATGGAGGGTCCTTCCTCATCACTCCAGCTCTGGTGGTCCCAGGAGTTTCTGGGTTTGTCTCTGCATCACTCCGGTCTCGGCCTCTGTTGTCACATGACTGTCCTCTTCCCTGCCTGTCTCTGTCTTCACCGCTTCAGTCTCTTATAAAGGCATTGATGACTGGCTTTGGAGCTCGGTGGTGCAGTGGTTAAGAGCTCTGCTGCTAATAAAAAAGTTGACGGTTCAAATCTACCAGCCTTTGCTTGGAAACCCTATGGGGCAGTTCTACTCTGTGCAAATCGAGTTTGATTTTGGGTTTTGGTCACTGAATTTAAGTCCCACCTGGATAATCCAGGATGATCTCATCTTGAGATCCTTAATTTAGTTACAAGTACAAAAGCCTTTTTTCCAAACAAAGTCATCTTCACAGGTTCCAGGATGTGGGCATTTCTTTGGGGGGGGGCCACCATTCACCCACTCGCTCTTCGTGGCCCTCTCTTCTGCCGGCGGTCGCATTAATTATTCGTTCACTATTGCACACGTGCTCTTAGTCTGGTTTGGCTGTGAGCATCAGGAGGGACTATTGTTGTTGTTAGTGGCATTGAGTGGGCTGTGACTCACAGTGACCCCATATGTGCAGAGTAGAGCTGCTCCATGGAGTTTTCATGGCTGTGATCTTTCAGAAGTAGTGAGTTCAAACAGCTAATTGTGCTAGGAGTTTAGCATTTAACTGTTTTCACATACCCAGTGACTCCATCAAGTGGGTAGGTACCACTTTTATTTCAATTGTGGCTGTCTGACTAGTGAGACCCTAGAAAGGTCCCCAGGAGGCTCATTTTCTGCTTGGCTACTGACCGAGAGGTTGATGGTTTGAATTCACTCAGCGGTACTTTGAGAGAAGGGCCTGGCAGTCTACTTTTGTAAGACAAAACCAAACGTATTGCTGTTGAGTCAATTCCAACTTGTAGGGATCCTATAGGACACAGTAGAACTGTCCCATAGGGTTTCCAAGGAGTGGTGGTGGATTTGAACTGCCAACCTTTTAGTTAGCAGGTGTAGCACTTAAACCACTGCACCAACAGGGCTCCTCCTGTGGAAGGCAGTTCAGCTCGGACACATGTGGGGCTGCCACGAGTCAGAAGCCACTTGGTGGTGACAGGTTTGGATTCCTAATTAGAGCTCAGGAAATAATTACTGCATGGATGACTGTTTGCTTGTTGAGCTTTGTGTTTCTTGCTTGTTTTGTGTGCATCTCTGTGTCCTTCCCTACCCCCGCTGACCTGTTTCTGCCCACAGATGTCTGCCAGGCTGGGTGGGTGAGCGGTGCCAGCTAGAAGACCCTTGCCACTCAGGCCCCTGTGCTGGCCGAAGTGTGTGCCAGAGCTCAGTGGTGGCAGGCACTGCCCGCTTCTCCTGCCGCTGCCCTCGTGGCTTCCGAGGTGAGGGGGGCTCTGGAGGGCAGTCTGAAGCAGGCAAAGGTGTGGCCAAGCCCAAGCTGAACCTTCCCTGACCCCTCCAGGCCCTGACTGCTCTCTGCCGGACCCCTGCCTTAGTAGCCCCTGTGCCCATGGTGCCCGCTGCTCTGTGGGGTCCGATGGACGCTACGTGTGCTCCTGCCCGCCGGGCTACCAGGGCCGCAGCTGCCGCAGTGACGTGGATGAGTGCCGGGTGGGTCGGCCGTGCCGCCATGGAGCCACCTGCCTCAACACGCCGGGCTCCTTCCGCTGCCAGTGCCTGGCTGGCTACACGGGACCACTGTGCGAGAACCCTGTTATGCCCTGTGCCCCGTCGCCGTGCCGGAATGGGGGTACCTGCCGGCAGAGTGACGAGCATAACTTTGACTGCGCCTGCCTTCCCGGTGAGTAAGCTGTGCCCAGGAAGGGGACAGGAAAGGACAGGAGGCAGCCCAGCTGTGGTCATCCCTGTCTGTCTTAGTTTCCTAGCCCTGTTGTAACACAACTACCCCAAGTGGATAGCTTTAATGAGTAGAAATGTATTGTCTCAGACGTTAAGAAGCTAGAAGTCTGGTTTGAAGGCACTGGCTCTAGGCAAAGGTGCTCTGTCTGCTCTGGGGAAAGGTCCTTCGGTCTTTCAGCTTCTCTTCTGTGTAGTTCTCCATGTGACATTTTCCTTCCCTCATCTGTGCTTTCTCCTTTTATAAGAGAGGGGGAACCTGACACTGATGTGGCCTCATTGTAACAAGGAAAACTTTATTTCCACATGGGATTATATCCATAGGTGTAAGGGTTAGGATTTGCAGCACATATTTTGGGGAGACATCATTCAATCTGTAATACTGCTCCTCCCCCCAACACCAGGGTTTGATGGCCTATACTGTGACATGAATGTGGACGACTGTCCAGAACACCGGTGCCTAAATGGGGGAACATGTGTGGATGGTGTGAACACCTATAATTGCCAGTGTCCCCCTGAGTGGACAGGTGGGTCCTGGGGGGAAGGGAGCCCAGTGGCAGACCCAGGGTGGGCATGTACCAGGTGGCTGGATTGGAGTGTCTGTGCACCACAGGCCAGTTCTGCACTGAGGACGTGGACGAGTGTCAGCTGCAGCCCAACGCCTGCCACAACGGGGGCACCTGCTTCAACACACTGGGTGGCCACAGCTGTGTGTGCGTCAATGGCTGGACAGGTGAGAGCTGCAGCCAGAACATCGATGACTGTGCCACAGCTGTGTGCTTCCATGGGGCCACCTGCCATGACCGTGTGGCATCCTTCTACTGTGCCTGCCCCATGGGCAAGACTGGTAAGTGGCTGTCTTCCCTGGGGGCAGCAGGGGGCCATTGATAGTTCTTGAGTGGTGCTGGGATAGAGTCTGACTTGAGTAGTGGAAAGGTTATGTTAGAGGCTGAGTTTGGGAGGAGGGAAGGCTAAATCTGGGAGAGGCCAGGAAGGAGGTTGGCCATGGCCTGAGGCTACAACCATTGGACTGCAGAGCTAGTAGGACCTGAAACTGAGAAGGTAGAAAGCAGTGGTTCAGTGATAGAATTCTCACTTTCTACGTGGGAGACCCAGGTTCCGTGCTGGCTAGGGCATCTCATGTGCAGCCACCACTCGTCACGTGTCCATCAGTGGTGACTGTCATGTTGCTGGAATGCTAAGCAGATTTCAGGAGAGCTTCCAGACTAAGATGGTCTAGGAAGAAAGGCCTGGTAATCTAGCTCTGAAAATCAGCCCATGAAGACCTTACGGGTCCCAATGGTCTGATCCACAAGCAGTCATGGGGACAGCAAAGGGCCGGGCAGCGTTTTGTTCCATTGTACGCGGGGTTGCCGTGAGTCGGAGGTTGACTAGATGATAGCTAACAGCAACAGCTGAGCAAGCAGAGTGTGTCTTCTAGAGAAGGAGACCTTTCAGAGGGACACGAGTCAGAGGAAGTGTATGGGTCTTGGAGATGGAGAGAGGGATGTGCCAGGCAGAGGGTACTGAATCAGCAAATTTTGGAGGATAAAACCCTTCTGTAACCAGAAAATGCCTCCTTAGAGTTAAAAACAGTAAATGGATGTTTACAACTTATTTTTCCAATGGTTCAAAGGAAAAAAGTACATTGATAGCTGATAGATAAGATTATTAAATTGATGGAGCTAACAATAGTGGAACAATAGTGGAACGCTAGTGACGGATTTCTGAATTACCAACTTTTCTGTATGTTTGAAATTTTTAATAATAAATGCTTAGAAAAAGCTGACTAAAAGGTCAGCTGTTCGAATACATCATCTTCTTTTGTAATGATTTATAGCCTTGGAAACCCTGTATCAGTTCACTAGGAGTTGGAATCACTTTGATGGCAGAAGCCTTGCTTTTTTGGTACTAAATACACCACCCAAGCCACCGCCATAGAGTTAATTCTGACTTATAGCAATCTTGTGGGTCACAGTAGAACTACCCTATAGTTTCCAAGGAACGCCTGGTGGATTTGAACTGCCAACCTCTTGGTTAGCAGCCAAAGCACTTATACGCTGTGCTACCAAACCCTGAAAACCAAACCCCACTCTGATTCTGACTCACAGTGACCCTATGGACAGAGTAGAACTGTCCCATAGAGTTTCCACAAAACCAAACCAAACCAAAGGTTTGAGACCTTTAGGTAGATTTGGAGGGTCCACCACCAACTTGTGCCTGCTCCCCTTCCCAGGCCTCCTGTGCCACCTGGATGATGCCTGTGTCAGTAACCCTTGTCACGAGGATGCCATCTGTGACACCAACCCGGTGAATGGCCGGGCCATTTGCACCTGCCCTACGGGCTTCACAGGAGGGGCATGTGACCAGGATGTGGATGAGTGCTCCATCGGTGAGAGGGTCTGTCTGGGTGTGGGTGCGGAGGGGCAGGGCTTGGACGGACCACCCTCATACCAGCTGTGCCTCCTCCCCCAGGAGCCAACCCCTGTGAGCACCTGGGCAGGTGCGTGAACACACAGGGCTCATTCCTGTGCCAGTGTGGCCGCGGCTACACAGGCCCACGCTGCGAGACCGACATCAACGAGTGCCTGTCGGGCCCCTGCCGCAACCAGGCCACTTGCCTGGACCGCATCGGCCAGTTCACCTGCATCTGTATGGCAGGTGTGTGGTGTGAGAGACTGGGGGCAGGCCTGAGGCCAAGGGCAGGGCCAAGTGGAACCAGCAGAGGAGAGTTGGCAGGGCTGGGACTGGGCTTGGGATGCTAGTCTGAAAAACTGGGGCCAAGGCAGGATTGTGCGTGCAGTTACGGGCAGAGCCAAATGGAGACACCTCAGGTGGGCTGGCGGTGGACTCTAACCCCTTGGGACATGCTTAGGGGCTAGATAAGGGTGGGTGGGGCACAGTGTACAGGGCAAGGTGAAGCCTGCAGTGTAGGCCTAGGCATGGAGACGTGGACTGGACTTTGTCCTGGAGGGAGGCTTTGAAGGACCATGTGGAATCTCCGCAATCTTGGACCAGTTGGGGCCGCGACTGAGTGAGAGTCCAGCTGAGGCCAAAACGAGAATCTAGAATTAGGGCTGAGGAGTGGGCCAAGGCCCAAGGGACGTGTCCATGCGTAAGGAGGGGACCACCTTTCCTCCTGACCTGCTTCAAACCAGGGCAAAGTCTTCGGCGCCCTCATCCTGCCCGTCTCCCCCGCAGGTTTCACAGGCACCTTCTGTGAGATGGACATCGACGAGTGTCAGAGCAGTCCGTGTGTCAATGGGGGCATCTGCAAGGACCGTGTCAATGGCTTCAGCTGCACCTGCCCCTCAGGTGAGCTCCCTGAGCTGTGGGGCCAATGATGAATGGGCGTCGGGTTTGTGGACAGAGGCGAGAAAGGCCAGGCCAGCGGGTAACTTATGTCAGAAACCATATGCTGTGAAAAACTGTGAAATAAACTTAAAATCAAGTGAACAGGCATCCCAGACCCTGAAGAGCAGGGCTAGCGAGGGGTGACTGCTCCTGACTCTGCCTGGGCCTTCCCTTGCCCCACTTTTCCTTTCCCCAGGCTTCAGTGGGGCCACGTGCCAGCTGGATGTGGACGAGTGTGCCAGCACGCCCTGCAGAAATGGGGCCAAGTGCGTGGACCAGCCTGACGGCTACGAGTGCCGCTGTGCAGAGGGTGAGGACGGGGCGGGGAGCAGCCAGTGATAGGCCAGAGGAAGTTCAAAGAGAGGGCTAGTATGGGAGAGGACCATTAACAAGTGTGGGGAGAGCTTGGAGACCAGGCAGTGCTAAGGAGAGGCAACAGCAAGGCAGGACCTGGGTGGGGCCAGTGGTGGACCTAGGCACAGGCTGGGGGTGGCACCAACGATGGAGAGGTAGAGGTAAGGCTAGGTGAGAAGCCAGTGAGGAAATCGGCCAAGACAAGGCTTAAAAAAAGTTTCTGTGGAGTCAGTTTTGACTCATGGAAACCCTATAGGATGGAGTAGAACTGCCCCATAGGTTTGCTAAGGAGTGCCTGGTGGGTTTGAATTGCTGATCTTTTGGTTAGCAGTCATAGCTCTTAAACACTAGGCCACTGGGCTTTCCAAAAACTGGCTAGGAAGAGACAGAAGGGGTCCAGTAGGGTCCAGGTCTAGTTTAACTAGAAGGGGTGGCTACAGATCTCCTGAGACTACACTACCCCCGCGTGCCTCCCGTTTGATGACAGGAATAGGGCTGATGTGTCCGAACTGAAGGTAGGGCTGTATCTTTGGGAGGGTCGTGGTTTGGGTAGAGCACCGGCAGGACCTACTGGTGTCTACCTGGGGGCTGGGCCTAAGTGGAATCAGTCTCCTTAAAGCCTTGTGGGCTGGGCTTGAGGTGGAGCGAGCCAGGATTGGGCAGAGCCAGGCTGTGGGCAGGACGTAGGCCATGGGCTCATCTTGGCCCTCGTGCCCCACAGGCTTTGAGGGCACCCTGTGTGAGCGAAACATTGACGACTGCTCACCAGACCCTTGTCACCATGGACGCTGTGTGGACGGCATCGCCAGCTTCTCCTGTGCCTGCTCCCCAGGCTACACTGGCACGCGCTGTGAAAGCCAGGTGGATGAGTGCCGCAGCCAGCCCTGCCGCTATGGGGGAAAGTGCTTAGACTTGGTGGACAAATACCTCTGTCGATGCCCACCAGGCACCACAGGTGGGGCTGGGTGCTAGACTCGGGTAGTGGCAGCACACCTGGAGGGGCACTGAAGGTTTGGCAGTGGGGCATCTTGGAGGCCTACGGTGGTGACTAGTCCCCACCATGTTTCCTAGGTGTGAACTGTGAGGTGAACATCGATGATTGTGCCAGCAACCCCTGCACCTTTGGCATCTGCCGTGATGGCATCAACCGCTACGACTGTGTCTGCCAGCCGGGCTTTACAGGTGAGTGTGTGGCTGCCTCGGGAAGGGGGTCCTTACAGGTGATGGTGGAGTTACCCGTCTCTGCTGGCTAGGCTGGGGACTTCTGTAAAAAATGGTGTGGTGGAGGCATCTGACCTCCTCTAACTTCAGGAGGGGGAGAGAACCACCATCAGCATCAGCCCGAGGCTGATTCCTGTGAAGTAGAGGTCAAACATACCTCCTTTCTCCAGCCTCTTAACCAGTTCAGACACCAGCTGTCCTTCCACGGTACGCTGTTTCCCTGCTGGGTTCCATAATTCATTGCAGTGGCCACACAGAACCCACAGATAATACTGAAGATTATGGGATTTATTAGGGAAGTAACAGATTACAATTCAGGATCAGGAGTGACTCAAGTTTGGACAGCTTCTCTGCCAGGCCCACAGGTAAGCCTCTCCCTGACCTCAGCCCTGTGGCCCCTAAGGTGTGTTGGGACTCAGGCCAGCCTGCCTTGTGCCTTCTTGGGCAAGTGTTACAAAATTTGTTAGCTCCACTAGGAAGTGCCCAGAGGCACCCTGTGCAGCTAGAAATCCTTGGGCCGGGGGAGCTCAGCTCTCTCTCTCTTTGGGTCAGGAAGCCCATTGTGATGTCTCCTGCTGGTTCTGCCTCTGATGGTATAGCGGCTCTACTGCCACTTCTTACCCTTCTCTCCATCTCTGGATCTCTCTCTGTCTGCTGGGTCTACAAGGTTCTCAGCACAAGGATCCTAGGTTAAAAGATGTGTTCCACTCCTAACTCTTTTTTCTTGGTGGTAGTGAGATCCCCTTGCCTGCTGTGCGGTGGCTCATTTTAAACCTAGCAGGACGGCAAAACTGACCAATCTCCTTGTTAGAGTCCTATGCATCTTATTTGCATGGACCCTCCCACCCTACAAGGGTGCCAGGCACCTTATTTGCGTTATTAGCAAGCTATCCAGTCCTCGTGATGGAGCACAAATGCCTCATTTGCATAGTTATACCCAATCATTTGCTGGGAGTTATAAAAGCAATACATCACAAAAAGCAGTCCATCACACCTCACCCTGTGTTGGCATACACTTGTCCAATGAGATTGTTCACTTTTGCTCTGAAGTTGTATTGTTTCTCATGCTGGTGTGAGACTGTCTCTGTGATGGTTCTAGATTATCCTGGAGCGTATATGAGGGTATCTGGACTCAGCAACAGGGGGTATCTCTGGGTGGGGGCAACATAATTCTCTGTGGCTATAGAAAGGACTTTGTGTAAGTTTGTGGATGAGGGTGACTGGAACAGGGCTGCTGTGGCTTGAGGACATGGTTGTCCTGGTTTGAACAAGAGCTTATAGAGTATGAGAATGAGGTCTGTATGTTAAGTACCACAAACTGGGTAGCATTAAACAACAGAATCTTACAGTTCTAGAGGCTAGATGTCCAAAATTAAGGGGCTGGCAGAGCCACTCTCTGAAGGCTCTAGAGGAGTGTTTTCCAGCTTCTAGTGTTGCTGGTGATCCTTGGCATCCCTGAGCTCCCAGATGCTTCACTACAATCTCTGACTCCGTCTTCATGCCTGCTCTGCTGTCTCTGTCTGTATTCCTGTCTCCAGATCTCTCTCTTCTTATAAGGACACTTCTGTATCTGAGCCGTGGCCCACCCTTATTTATTTATCTATTAAAGCAAAAAGAAATTTTTATTCATATTCAAAAAGGGCTAAAGTAGAAAGTGGACAAGCGTGTTGCTAGAGTCATGTCTGTCTGAGTCCAAGGACTATTATGGACCAGGCAAGAATGGGAAGATGGACAGGCCTGCTGCCCCAGCTGTGTCTGCCAAAGTCTGAGGAACATTACAGAACCATTAGTGTGCTGTCTGAAACCATCGAAAGCTTCTTCTTTTCACACATTGGTTACAGACAGTGATCCTATGTTTTGAATTATCTTTATTAATAGTCATTGGTACAGGTTTCAGTCATTAAAGTCAGGAAGGTCTTCATTGGTCCAACACATTTTTATTCATTAAATGCTAATAAAAAAGAGTGCAAAGTCTTTTGTGTTCTTTTTGGCTGGCTTATGTGTAAGGTTCTCTAAAAGGTACTTTTCTTCCTTAAAAGATAATTTCCCGAATTGCCCCATCTATTGTCTTTATACCTCAGGGCCCAGTTAATGTGTCATCATGAGCCCTTGTGGGCCCAGCTTCAGCTGGGTCACATTCCTTATGCTCAAGGACAGCGAATAATGTTTCCAATATTATTTCCTAAATCATTCCCTCTTTTTGATTGGCGATTGGTGATAATGCATCAATGATCAATATCTGGATTTAGTTCGGCTCCTAGATGGTGCCCGTGGCAGGCTCTTTAAACTCACAGTGTTGATTTTCCCCCAGATGCCATCTGGTTCTTTACCAGATCATTAAGTAAGAGTGATATTCTCGTCAATCACATTGTCAGAGTGAGCAGACTCAAGGTACATCAGCTTTTTAGCCCCAGCCCGTCTTTTGACTTTAAAGTGTGTAAGACAATAAAACAAAAAAACCAAACCTATTGCTGTTGAGTCAATTCTGACTCAAAGGACCCTGTAGGACAGAATAGAGCTTCCCCATAGAGTTTGCAAGGAGTGAACCAGAAGGTCAGCAGACATAGCACTTAACCACTGCGCCACCAGGATTTCCTATAAGACAGTCCCACCCCGCTGCTGTTGAGTTGAGTCTCACAGTAGGAGATAAATTTATCCTGAATACTATCAGGATGCAGATTGAGAATATTACTGTCTCTTGCAATACTGATCTATAGCCTATTTACATATTCCTGATTGTAGCCAACCAGGTAGATCTGGTGTCTGTAAGGGTGTCACAGTGTGTAATAAAGTAGCTTACTGTCTAATTTTTATTAGCACAGGTGTAAACTGTCTTCTTGGACTAATGAAAAATCTAGGGCTACTCTGTTATCTCATGTAATCTTGGTTTATGAGGTCAGAGATTACTGTTGGGTTTCCATCCCACTAGCAACTTTATCTGCTGTTTGTTCCATAATGAGTAATAAATTTCTTAAAGATTTCTCCAATTTAACTATGCTATAAGCAGGAATTAAATCTACCAATCACACCGCGAGTGTTGGAGCAATGAGATTTCTTCTGACTTGCATTTTACAATGTGTTACCATTTATCATTCCCATCTTACTAGCATCGTTACTATGAATAGCTGAAGGTAATCTTAAAGTTCCCAAAGTGCATTGCCCAAGCATTTGCCAGAATTTTTTTTTAAGTGTTGAAGTTGTCAAGTTTTTTTTTTTTTTTTAATTTAATATGACTGAGTGAAAATGTACATTCCTGTACAAATTTACATGCCCACCTACATGCAGCTTCCACTGCTCTCCCTGCTCGGTGACAGCACACTATTCCTCTCTGCTCCATACGTGTCTCATCTTCCCAACAGTCTCCTTTACCCTCCTCTCCACCCACTCTCCTTCCTCCAGCCAGAGGTCAGGAGGATGATATCCTATAGATGCATAGAACCATAAAGTGCCAGAAATCTGAACGAGAGATTGTCCATGTAACTTCACTGTCAGGATCTGCCACACAAAAATATCTATCCATAAGCGGCGCATAGGGTTTGTGTAGAGAAAACAGAAAGTGTAGAAAAGCTTACCTGTTGACAAGTTTTTGTTAGATAACTAATGAGTCTCTGGTTAATCTCTTTAAAACATGCTGAGTGTTCTCCCTGATGGCCAGCTGACCTCCTGGGGTTACCTGTTAACCATCGTGGGTCTCTGTCCCAGAAGCAGAAGTGGAACCGAAGGCAAAATGGAGTCTGAACCCAGAGGTTGATCTCTTCTGAGAACCTGGTTTCTTTAAGATACATAGTTTTCTGTTTAGCAAGAGGGTGAGAGTTTGTTTACAAATATTAGACAAGTATGTCATACAACATTGTCTTGAAGACTGATGTAACTATTTACTGGTTTACCTTGTACAAAGCAGACTGAATTCTTCAAAAACACTTTGCCTGGGGCAAAACCATTAATTGTATTTTAAAGAACTTCAGATATAACACATAATAATCTTGGGGCATAATACCATCTAGTCGGAATATACTAAGAATATACATACCAAGATTATCAAGTCTGCCAATACTTGAATAAAAAAAAAACCCAAACCCACTGCCATCGAGTTGATTCTGACTTGTGACGATCCTATCAGACAGAGTAGAATCACCCCATAGACCTTCCAAGGAGCCCTGGTGGTTTCTAACTGCTGACCTGTTGGTAACTAAGTAACTGTAGCACTTAACCACTATAGCATCAGAGTTTCTAAAACTTTGTAGGCGAGTGATGTGCATTACCCCGTCAAAGCATTGGCTTTGATGATGCTGGGTTTTAAAAACTAAAGTTGCAACCAAGCTAGCAATTAAGAAACAATAACAGAATTGTGACAAATATTATGTATTTGTTGTCTAATATTAGGGTTAAACAAAAGAGGAACTATTAACACACGAATTTTAACACAAAGAGAATCAGGTGTTTCTCTTGATTGTAATACTATTCCATGTAATTTATTAAATAAATGTAGTTACTTTTCCTTCATAAAAAATACCTGTGGCTTTCCAGGAAGTTTCAGAATTGTCAGGAGTTTATTTTAGGTTATCAGGAAATAATACTTAAGTTAGTTAACCAAAGATCTTAAAGTAAACCTTAGCTTTGTTTTTCTTTCTCAAGCCACGTGGATTGATCAAAAACTCAGGAATCTTATTTTGAGGGATGCCAAACCTTTGCCTTCGAGATAGATTACTCAAAAATAAATGAACTCTTCAATTCAGAGATCAAAGAAAATTTTATTATTTTAACAGCAGAAACCCCAATTCTTTGTCTTATATGCACTGTAACATTAAAACTTTAAAAATCTCATAAACCATTAAACTTCAGTCAGACAGATAAAACTTTTGACTGTATCAAATACATTTCTTTTTCAATAAATCTCCTAAATGTCTGTGTTGCACACCTCCTATACTTCATCCCTTTCAATGGCGAAAAGGAACACAATCTTTAGCAGAGTTAAATATATGTATTCTTTCTCTTATGGCATAAGAAGCAAAAGTATATAAACTTAAATTATGACAAATTTCTATTAACTCAGTTTAACATCAACAAGTTACCTAAAATGTCTTGGAAATTCAGCCTGTGTACCATAGAACATAACTGAAATTGAATTAAAGCTTTTTCAGACATTCTACACTTTCATTCAACTTTTAATATTTCTGATATTTTTTCCAATCTAATTTTAGCCCTTAAAGATTTTATTAACTGCCTTTGAAAATTACAAAGTCTCTGCTCAATTGACCAATTTGTTGATGTGGATATAACCTTAAGTCTCTGGCTTGGGTTGGAAATATCTTTCCAGGCTGTTTCAAATATGTCTTGAGGTTCCCCTACAACAAAAAGAACTTGTTTACAATTATTTTACAATTGGGATGCACTCAGTATTTGGTAACCATAGCAAAGCTACAATTCTTTGCTGTCTTCTTTCTGTCTCCAACTCGTTGGAAAGGGTCTTTTATTTATTTATTACATTTTTAAAAAAAATTATGGTTGAGTGAAAATGTACATTCCCGTATAAATTTGCATGCACACCTATGTGCAGCTCCCACTGCTCTCCCTGACCGGTGGCAGCACACTCTTCTCTGTTCTACACAATCTATGTTCTGTACAATCTGTAACAATCTCCTATCCCCTCCTCTCCACCCTCTCCACCCTCTCCCCACCATCCAGTAAGAGGTCAGCAGGATGACATCGTATAGATGCATAGAACCATAAAGTGCACACACGATACACTCTGTGTCACCAAGTCCAATCCATTCCTGTCTGAAGAGTGGACCTCCATTATGATTTATGGACAGGGGCAGCATCAGGGTCAGGGGCCATGCTCCCAGGGGAACCCCAAGGGCCCTGGACCATCAACTGTGGTCTTTAACTGGAGATCTCAGGGTGCACCCCTTTTTATTCTTGTGTTGCCAGTGTGACTCAACTTTGTGAGTTCCATTGCGGCTATCACTGGTGCTGGCCGGGCACCATCCGGTTCTTCCGCTCACAGGTCGATGTAGTCACCCGCTCACATGGGTCTCTCTGTCTTCTGGGTTTTCTTTCCCCCACGTTATTTTGGTCCTTGGTGATCACCCATTCCTGCTGATTTGGGACCATTTGGTGTACCTTAGATGGCAGCTTGGCAGCTTTTAAGACCCCAGATGCCACTCACCAATGTGGGGTGCAGAAGATTCTGTTAGTAGAATGCTAATTGTGCCAGTTGGCCTCAGTTTCCCCTAAGATCATGGTCTCCAGCCACCCACACTCGACTACTCTGCCCTTGCAACACTGGGTTAAGATGGGAGGAGTAATCATGTTATGTTGAAGTCCGGTTAAAGTTGATCTTCTTTCTAATGTGTGCTGTCACAGATTTCACCCAACCAAATTTCTATGAACTGTCAAATCTATACCCCACCCTCTCCTTCCCTCCCTTCCCACCCTTGCAGCCATCAAAGAGTCTTTTATTCTATGCATGAGTCTGTTTCTAAGTTCTTATTGTAGGGTCTTATACAACATTTGTCCTTGGAAAGGATCTTACGAAAGCTTTCTGGGAGCTCTGTGACTTTGTGGACTGGGGACCTGGGAGGCCTGATTCTGCCCCATTCACTCTGTTTTTAAGCTCAAGGTAGAAGACAAGGTCATGTCAATCTAAGTCATTTACATATGTTTAAATTCATCTGGACATTTCAAGAAGCAAGAAATAACTATTTTACTGTTCTGAAACTGCTACTTTTACTTTAAGACAAAACTATCCTTTTTTCCTTAAATAGAACACATTCCACATAGTTTCTGGCTTAAGTTACTTAGAAAGGGTTTGCTTTTAAGACTGACATACAGAATATAAAGATCTTAGTGTATTTTTCAAATAGACCAATTTAAATCAAAATTTCTCCAAGTAGCTACTAATAGTCTAAATCATAAGACAGACAGAAGTTGCAGTTTTTCTGGATGAAGAAAGAGCTGAGGTTCTATGGCAGCTTTAGAAAAAAACAGCCATTCTCAGCCACAGCCACCAGCCTAATACAAGCCAGAAACTTAGACACAGCACTCAACACTGGAAGCTGGTAGAACAAAAGGAAACAGATCACATAAATGCACAGAACAATACCACAGAAAATAAGGACATAAGAATTCTAATTTGTTAAATAGAAATTTTTGGTTAGATTGACTCAATTTAATGGAAAAAACAGATTCTAGATAAAACTTCTTCAGTTGACAGAGCCTCAGATGAAGGATTATTAGACCTTTTGACACAAGCTGAGCATCAAGCAAAATGAGGACAGCACAAATCAAAGCTAATTTTCCCAAAGTGGTCGCTGAAATTTCAGATTACTTCTAGTATAACATTTTAAAATAAGGAACCCCAAACCATTGTTTTGGCAAACCAAAAAACCCACTGCCATCGAGCCAATGTAGGGGTAAGGCTCATTTATCTAAGGTTTAAGTTTTTTATTTCCTTCTTTTTGACCTTAATACATTCTGATAACAAGAGACCTCTCTCATTTTAGACCTTAAATTTACTAGTTCTTCCAGTTGAGAAGCGCTTTAACCCTACTGATGATTTTAATTTTAACATTGTGATTCTTCATTGAGAAACTGTATCATAAAAAAGATACAGAGCTACTGCTCTTCTCTCAAACTTCCTAACAGAGGTCAGGAGCTGTCACTTCTCACTGAGGATTTGGCAAAACAGAGCAGTATTTCCCAGGCTTTTTCTGAGTCACAAAAAGCCCCCAGTTTTGTGGCTGATGGTGATCCGGAGCTCTATGAGAATAGAATTACCTCCTTCATGTTTCTAATGCACAAACCTGGACCAAAACTGAAACTTACCAAAAGAGTTACTGAATGTCCACTCTTTTTTTAAAATTCTTTTTATTATGATTAAGTGAAAGTATACAATCCAAGTCAATTTTACATAGTCTTTCTATACCTTTGTCTGCTCTCCTTACCCTGTGACAGCACACTCTTCCCTTTCACTCTTCTAGTATCCTCCCAGAGAGCACCTGTCCCCTTCTTTCCACCGTCTCCTCTCTTATCTACAAAGAAGCCGGTAGGAGAGCCTCCTATAAATGTATAAAACCATGAAGTGCACACACCACGTGCTTACTCTGTGTCCCTGAGTCCAGTCCCTTTGATCTCAGTACTGGTTTCAGGTCTGGGGCAGCAGCAAGTCTAGGGGCCATGTGCTCAGGGGACCCTCCAAGTTGTCGGACCATTAGTGCTGGTCTTTTAGTAGAGTTCTTGAACTGCACACCTCTTTTTATCATGCTACATCAGGGACTGTCCACGGTGCCCCTGTCAAGGCTGTCTGTGGTGGTGGCGCAATCTGGTTCTTCTTGTCTCATGCCGATGTAGTCTCCCACTCATATGGTTCCTTCTGTCTCCTGGGCTCATTTTTCCTTGTGTCTTTCATGTTCTTGGTCACCATCTATTCTAGGTGGCTTGGGACCAATTGATGTTCCTCAGATGACAGCTTCATGGCTTTTAAGAACCCAGACAGTACTCACCAATTAAATGTCTACTCTTAACCAAATGATCAAGCAAAAATCTAAGATTCTCCTTAATCAACCAACCATTTTTTTTTTAAATGCCAAATGAAACTTAAGAAAACATGGGAAAGAGAAGAGAATAAGTAAAGACTCGTTTTCTGAGAGCTCTCGCCCTGTCAAAGGGTCATGGAGCGGGAACACATGGGAACACTCTCTTTTGTTAGCTTCTGCGCCACAGTCTAGGCCTCCTCGAGTTCAACGAGATTCATAGCTTCAGAAATCCTTGGTGACTATGCTACTACCAGTTGTAGGGAAAAAAGCACCACAAGATTCATTAAAGCAAAAAGAAAGGTTTATTCAGCATATATTCAAAAGGGCAAAAACAGGAAGTGGGAAATTGTGCTGCTAGAGCCATGTCTGTCCAAGACCAAGGACTATCACAGACCAGGCAAAAATGTGAAAATTGGCATGCATACTGCCAAAGCCACGTCTGCCCGAGTCCCTTACCCTTAGAGTGACTTCAGTTACATCTGCAAAACCTTATATGCAAATAAGGTTCCATCATGGGTTGTGTTATTTAGTGCTGCTGTTACAGAAATATCAGCTGGGTGCTCTGATGAGCAGAAGGTTATTTTCTCACAGTTCAGGAGGATGAAAGTCTGAATTCAAGGCACGGGCTCCAGGGGAAGGCTCTTTCTGCCCACTTTAGGGGAAAATCCTTGTCTCAGTGTTCTTCTCAGCATTCCTTGGTGATCCACACATGGTATCTGTCTTTCCCCGGTTTGTACGGTGCTTCTGTACCTAATCTGCTCTTTTTGTATCTTGAAAGTGATGTTTAAGACTCACCCTGCACTGATTTGGCCTCATTCACATAAGAAAGAAAACCTTGTTCTCCAATGGGATGCATCCACAGCTGTAGGGGTTTGAGGGGATGTAATTCAATCCATAACACAGGTGGACATGAATTTTGGAGAAGATGCAATTCAACCCTTGTGCAAAGGTGTGCTTGTCCTCGATCGGGCCAGGTCATACCTTTGGGGGAGATGTTGGCTGTGGAAGAGGACTCAGCCTGCCTTATCCTGACGTGACGAGGTTGCCTGTGTGTTCCCTCCCCTACAGGGCCCCTCTGCAATGTGGAAATCAACGAGTGTGCTTCCAGCCCCTGCGCTGAGGGAGGCTCCTGCATAGATGGAGAAAACGGCTTCCGCTGTCTGTGTCCCCCGGGCTCCCTCCCTCCTCTCTGCCTCTCGCCCAGCCACCCCTGTGCCCAAGAGCCCTGCAGTCATGGCGTCTGCCACGATGCGCCTGGCGGGTGAGGCCTCTCCCAAGTCCCCAGCCCACCACTGCCTTTCTGGCCCTCCTGACACTCTGAATCCCTCCTGCCAGGTTCCGCTGCGTGTGTGAGCCTGGCTGGAGTGGCCCCAGGTGTGGCCAGAGCCTTGCCCAGGATGCCTGTGAGTCCCAGCCCTGCAAGGCCGGTGGTACCTGCACCAGTGATGGAGTGGGCTTCCACTGCACCTGTCCCCCTGGCATCCAGGGTGAGTGTCCCCCTTTTTTCCCCAAACCCCCGTTTTTTCTTCCTTCTCTCTTTTCCTCGTCTGTGTTTGCCTAATTTGTTCTTTTTCTGCTTAGAAACTTGGGGCTGGGTATCAGAAGGGAGGTGATAGCACCTTATTCTGCTTATCTCCCACAGGCCGCCAGTGTGAGCTGCCGTCTCCTTGCACCCCAAACCCCTGTGAGAATGGGGGCCACTGTGAGTCTGCCGCTGGCCAGTTGGCTGTCTGCTCCTGCCCCCCTGGCTGGCAAGGTATATGAGTTGCTTCTTCCTCCTCCTCTCCATCTTTTGTGCACCCTGCTCAGTATAGGGTGATGTTAGGGAACCAGGGCGAACTCACTCAACCTTGCGTTGGCTTTCTTTCAGCACAGAATGGAGCTAAGCACAGATACTGCCAGCCACTTTGGGCTCCAGATGAGGACGGGATGTATGTAGAACTGGGGGAGCTAGGATGCTGGATGAGGGTTTGGGGACAGCTTCCTGGAGGAGTGGAGTCCAACCTTGTACAGATACTGAATGCACTCAGTTGTTAACTGAAAGGTTAGCAGGCTCAACCCAGAGGTGCCTCAGAGGAAAAGCCTGGTAATCTTCTCCTGAAAAAAAAACCAGCTCTTTTTGAGAACTATGGCACTCTGATGTGCTCTGACACACACCGGATTGCTGTGAGTTGCAGATGACTCGGCAGCAATTGGTTGGAGTCCTGGGATGGTGCCATTGGTTACCACGCTGGGTGATGCCGTTGGTTACTGTGTTCAGCCACTAACTGAAAGGCTGAGGTTGAAGAAAGACCTGGCAGTCTACTTCTGAAAAATCATCCACTGAAAATCCTACGGAGCACAATTCTGCTGTGACACACACAAGGTCACTCTGAATTGGAGTCGACTAGACTCGACGGCGCTTGGCTTGGCTTTGGCAGACAACAAATGGCTTTTTTTCTTTTTGCCTGAATGAGCAGACCTCCATCTGTGTTTTCATTTCCTGCTCACTGAGTCAGGGAGAGGAAAGCTCTGGAACAGCCTGTGCAAATGCCCTGGGGTGAATAGTACCACAGCTAGCTTATTCTTGCCTGTGTCCAGTTTAGCCTTCAACTCTCCCTGAGCCCCAGGTCCCCTCAGACCTTACCCAGCACCTCTAACTTTAGATATTTCCTTACTTCTCCCCTCTTCCCCCTGCACAGGGCCACGATGCCAGCAGGATGTGGATGAGTGTGCAGGCTCCTCACCCTGTGGCCCCCATGGTACCTGCACCAACCTAGCGGGGACTTTCAGCTGCGCCTGCCACGAGGGCTACAGTGGCCCTTCTTGTGATCAGGACATCAATGACTGCGACCCCAGTAAGTACAGGGTCGCTTTTGGGGGGTGCAGACTGACCTAGGGAGCACATTCCTCAAGCTTGTTCTATGTGCCTGACACTGAGGCCCAGATATGTTGAATCGCTTGCTCTGAGTCACACAGAAAGGAAGGGGAAAACTCTTAAGCCAGTTGCTGGCTGTGGCCAAAATCATGTTAGCACTGTGTGCAAAGTACAAGTTCATGGGCCTCCAGGGAGTTCTCCCAGATCATTGCCCCATAGATAAGTGATGCAAGCCACAGACACCGTTTTAAGTTTGGAATCCTGGCGACCCCATGTGTATGGAGTGGAGCTATACTGCATGTGGTTTTCAAGGCTGTGCGGGTCACCTGGCTTTTCTCGGGAGGGACGTCTGGGGTAGGTCTGGACCACCACCAGTCTTTTAGTTAGTAGTCCAGGGCTGAGCCATTTGCATCAGCCAGGAGCTCTAGGTGAGGTTTTCAGTGGCTGATTTTTCAGACATAGATTGCCAGGCCTTTTGTCTGAGACAGCTCTGGGTGGACTTGAACCTCCAACCTTCAGTTAACGGCTGAGTGTATTAACTGTCTGCACTATCCACAAACTTGTAAGGCCATGGAAGGGGACAGAATCTGAGCCCCCTGACCCTTGCAATGGGGCCTGGTCTCCTTCTGAGTCCTTTTCTGTACAAGTTGTGGCTGGGGAGTGACTGTATTGATGAAGGACAAGGCGAGTGACAGGCCTGCGGCCCTTCTGCCTGTAGACCCCTGCCTGAACGGTGGCTTGTGTCAGGATGGGGTGGGCTCCTTTTCCTGCGCCTGCCTCCCTGGCTTTGCCGGCCCACGCTGCGCCCAGGATGTGGACGAGTGTCTGAGCAGCCCCTGCGGCCCGGGCACCTGCACCGACCATGTGGCTTCCTTCACCTGCGCCTGCCCTCCTGGCTACGGAGGCTTTCGCTGTGAACAGGACCTGCCCGACTGCAGCCCAAGGTAGGCAGGGCTTGGGGCAGGCCCCTAGTGGAGCTCGTTGATGGGACGGGGCTTGGGAAGGAGTGGCAGGCAGAAGTGGGGGGAACCTTGGTTTGGCCGCAGCGTTGGCTCTGTTAGGAACCCTGGTAATGCAGTAATTAAAATACTCGGCTGCTAACCAGCGGGTTGTCGATTCAAACCCACCAGCCGCTCTGCTGGAGAAAGATGTTGCAGTGCTTCCGTAAAGATTTACCACCTGCTCTGGGGCAGTTCTGCTCTGTCCTGTAAGGGTCGCTGTGAATCAGAATTAGCCGGACAACAGGGGGTTTTTGGTTGGATGCATCATGGGGTTGGACCAGGGAAAGAGCAGTGCATATTTGGGGGAGTCACTTTTGTGCTTGGGGTCCAGGCTGCAACGGGGCCTCCATGTGGTTCCCAAGGAAATGCCTGATAAGTTAGGCCAAGAGAAGGGGCGGTTCTGTGTCGGGGGTGGGGGAAGATCAGACAGGGGGCGGGGCCCAGAAGGGAGGGGCGGGGCTTGTGGGGGCCTGTGAGGGGGCGGACCCATGGGGGCGAGGCCTGGGACGGGGCCTGTGTGGGCGGGGCCTGACCCATCTGGTTTCTGCAGCTCCTGCTTCAACGGGGGCACCTGCGTGGACAGCGTGAACTCCTTCAGCTGCCTGTGCCGCCCTGGCTACACAGGCGCCCACTGCCAACATCAGCTCGACCCTTGCCTGTCGAGGCCCTGTCTGAACAGGGGCGTCTGCAGCGCTGCCCACCCCGGCTTCCACTGTGCCTGCCCCCAGGGCTTCACTGGCAGCCAGTGCCAGGTGGGCAGGTCCCTGAGGGTCCTGGGGGAGGGGACCTGTCCAGGTGATGGGGAGGGAGTCGTGGGGAAGTCGTTGTGAGGAGCTTGCTGGCACCTTAAGGGAGGGGCCTGCAAGGAGTCCTGAGGTGGGGTCTTCAGAGGCTGACGGTATGAGTCCAGAGGATCGTTCTGGGGGAGGGAACTGCGGGAGACGCTGGGGACTGAGCCTGCCTGGGTATTGGCAGAAGATTCCTAGGGGATTCTTCTAGTGATGACATTCAGGCCACTCCCCTCCAGACGCTGGTAGACTGGTGCAGCCAGGCGCCTTGTCAGAATGGGGGTCGCTGTGTCCAGACTGGGGCCTCCTTCTATTGCCTGTGCCCCTCGGGGTGGACCGGCCGTCTCTGTGACATCCAGAGCCTGCCATGCAGAGAGGCGGCAGCCCAGATCGGTGAGGGGGAGCACGGGCTGGGGCGGGCACAGCAGGGTGTTGTGTGCACACACCTCTGGCTAGTGCTGACTGATGGAGGTGCGAGAATGCCTCCAGACATACTGGGGTGGGGCAGGGCTGAGTGTGTGTGCCTGTAAGACAGCCCGTGAGGCTATATGTGGTGTATGGGACAATGTGTGTGAGTGTCTTAGTCTCCTGGAGGTGCTGTAACAGAAACACTACAGATGGGGGCTTTAAGGAGCAGAAACTTAGGTCCTCACATTTAAGTACTCTGGGAGTCTGAATTCAGGGCACCTGCTCAGGGGAAGGCGCTCTCTCTGTGTCAGCTCTGGGGGAAGATCTCTTTCAGTTTCTGTGGCCCGGGCACTCCTTGGTTCCCTGGGTGACCTCCATATGACATGTACGTACCCCTCTGTGCCTGCTCCTCTGTGCCTAATCTGTTCTTTGTAGATCTCTAAGGGAAGCAGGTGCAGAACCCACCCTGCACTGATACAGCCTCATTAACATAATAAAATAAGACCCTATTCCCACATGGGGTTACAACCCCGGGAGTTCCTGGGTTGCATGTGCAGTTAAGTGATCAGCTCCTAGCCTAGAGGGTGGCGATTCAGGCCCACTCGAGAGGCCGTGGAACATAGGCCTGGCCGTCTGCTTCCGAAAGGTCACAGCCTTGAAGTCCAAACAGCAGTTCTGCTCTGCACACATGGGGTTGCCATGAGTGGGTGTTGACTTGATGGCAATTAACAACATCCATGTGTGTAAACCAAACCAAACCGATTGCCGTCCACTCATAGTGACCCGATCCACAGCCATGAAAAAAAAAAACAAACCCACTGTTGCAGATTCCGACATGTAGCAACCCTACAGGACAGAGCAGAACTGCCCCATAGAGTTTCCAAGGAGCCTCTGGCAGATTTGAACTGCTGACCTTTTCGTTAGTAGCACTAAGCCACCAGTGTTTCTATCCACAGCCATAAGGGTTTGGATTCCAGCGCATCTTTTAGGGGGGCACAAATCAATCACAAACAGTGACTGAGCTGATGTGAGCTTCAAAGATGCATGCGTGTGTGTATGTGTGTGTGTGCACATGTGTGCACAAACAAGGCCATGGCAGTGAAAGTGAGTGTGACAGCCTTGCTGAGACCTCAGTAGGGATGCAGGGTGATGTGATTGATGCTGGTAGGTGTGTGTGTCTGCGTGCATGTGTGTGAGATTGAGCTTGTGCCAGCCGGGGAATATGTGGCAACTGGGTGATGCCAACAGAGCAAGGGGAGGCGTGTGTGGCTGTCTCTGTGCCTGACACTGCCCTCCTCTGCCTAGGTGTACAGCTGGAGCAGATGTGCCAGGCAGGCGGGCAGTGTGTGGATGAGGGCAGCGCCCACTACTGCTTGTGCCCAGAGGGCCGCACAGGCAGCCACTGTGAGCAAGAGGTGGACCCCTGCCTGGCCCAGCCCTGCCAGCATGGAGGCACCTGTCGCGGCTACATGGGGGGCTATGTGTGTGAGGTAACGGGTGCCTGGGGAGGGGCTTCATCGTGGTTGCATGTGTCTGGATGTGGCCCTGTGTGTGCCTCTCTCTGGGTGTATCTGGGTGTATTTTTGTGGGTCTCATTCTTCGGGTGAAATTTCTGGGTGCTGTGTAAGTGGTGAACACGCCTGGCTGCTAACTGAGGGGTTGGAGGTTTGAGTCCACCCAAACTCACCTTGGAAGAAAGGCCTGGCAGTCTACTTCCAGAAAATCAGTCTTTGAAAACTCTGTGGAGCACAGTTCTCCTCTGACACATGCGGGGTCACTGTGCATCAAGATTGACTCAATGGCAACTGTTTTAATTGTGTAGATCTGGGGTGTCTCCATCTCTGGTTATTCCCTGTATGTGTCTATGTGTTTCTGGCCATGGTGTCTTTGGGTTTGTGTCTTGTGTCTGTCTCTGCATTTCCATGTCTGTCCCTCGAGGCTGGATGTGTGTCCACACCACTTGTGTTGTTGTAGGTCTCACATCTGTGTGTGTCCTCTATGCTGGCTTCCTTCTCCTTGGTCTTCATGGGGAGGGCTGGATATGTCTGTGTCTCTCTGGGCTGACTAGGTCACTGTCTTGTCCTCATGCCACAGTGCCCAGCTGGCTACACCGGTGACAGCTGTGAGGATGATGTGGATGAGTGTGCCTCCCAGCCCTGCCAGCATGGGGGCTCCTGCATTGACCTGGTCGGCCGCTATCTCTGCTCTTGCCCCCCTGGGACGCTAGGTATGTCAGGACCACTGGGGCCAGGATTGAACAGGATGGGATGCTGGGACACCATCACCCTTGACTGTCCCCCTTCTCCAGGTGTGCTTTGTGAAATCAATGAGGATGACTGTGGCCTTGGCCTGCCTCAGGAGCAGGGCCCCCTGTGTCTGCACAATGGCACCTGCGTGGACCTGGTGGGTGGCTTCCGCTGCACCTGCCCCCCAGGCTACACCGGCCTGCGCTGTGAGGCAGACATCAACGAGTGTCGGCCTGGCACCTGCCACGGAGCGCACACCCGGGACTGCCTGCAGGACCCAGGTGGGGGCTTCCACTGCCTTTGCCGCTCAGGCTTCACAGGTAAGCTTGAGTGACTGGCCTGGGACCCCATCTATCGTTCTCCCAGCCTGGTTGATCCACTGTCCTCAACTTGCCTAGGTCCCCGGTGTCAGACCGTTCTGTCTCCCTGTGAGTCCCAGCCATGCCAAAACGGAGGCCAGTGCCGCCCCAGCCCAGGCCAGGGAGGTGCCCTAACCTTCGCCTGCCATTGTGTCCCGGTAGGTGTGGATGGCCGCTCGGAAGAGAGACAGAGCTTCTGGGGGTGGGGCGTGGCCTCTCGAGAGGGCGTGCCTTTACGAGAGAGGGAAGAAGGGTGGAGCTTCCCAGGGAAAGGCAGTAAATTACCTGGAGGGGGGTGTGGCCTCCGGGGCCGGGTGGGCTTCTCTGCTAGGTGGAGCCTCCAGTGGAGGGCGAGAGAGGCTGCGCGGAGGCTGGGGAATTGCAGACTCAACTTCCTAAGTCTTGACCCCCTAACTTCCCTCCTCTTTCTCCCTCCTTCTCTCTTCCACCTGTTTCTTTCCCTCCTTTCCCCTCAACCTCCTCTCTCTCATCTTGCACTTTTTCTTCTCTTCTTCCCCACCACTCTTAGCCTTTCTGGGGACCGCGGTGCGAGCGAGTGGCGCGCTCTTGTCGGGAACTTCAGTGCCCAGTCGGTGTCCCGTGCCAGCAGACGGTCCGCGGGCCACGCTGCGCCTGCCCCCCGGGGCTGTCGGGGCCTTCCTGCCGGGGCTCGCGGGGGTCGCTGCCTGGGGCCACCAATGCCAGCTGCGCTGTTGCCCCCTGCATGCATGGGGGCTCATGCCGCTCCTTGCCACTCGCGCCCTTCTTCCTCTGCTCGTGCGCACCGGGCTGGACTGGGCTACGGTGCGAGGCTCCTGCTGTGGCGCCCGAGGCGCCCGAGGAGCCGAAGTGCCCACTTGCGTCTTGCCGCACCAAGCGCGGGGACCGCCGCTGCGACCGCGAATGCAACAGTCCGGGCTGTGGCTGGGACGGTGGCGACTGCTCCCTGAGCGTGGACGACCCCTGGCGGCAGTGTGCGGCTCTCCAGTGCTGGCGCCTCTTCAACAACAGCCGCTGTGACCCTGCCTGCAGCTCGCCTGCCTGCCTGTACGACAATTTCGACTGCCATACAAGTGGCCGAGAACGCACTTGCAAGTGAGTCTGTTCGTACTTGTGTCTGTCTGTCTGTCTTGATGTGCATCTGGGTCCTGCCTGCGCGTGGGCCCTACCTCTCAGCCACTGTACCCAGTCCTTCCTTTTTGCCCCGATTTCTCCATCCGTTTGCCCAGTCTGTCTGTGTACCACCTCTGGCCACCTCTCTGTCTGTCCTGCCATTCATCCCATTTTGTCCATTGACTTCCCTTTTCTGTCTGTTTTGCCTAGTCTGCTTATCCGCTCACCCTGCCTGCCCTTTCCATTTGTCACATCTCACCACCCATGGGTCTTGCTTGTCTGTCCATCTGTCCAGCCACTGTATCTCTACACCTGTTTGCCCAGTCTGTCTGTGTGCCACATCTGTTAACCTGTGACCCTGCTTATCTGTCTCTGTCCCTACATTCACCCCAAACTGTCAGTTTGCCCTGTTCATTTGTTTGCCTCAGTCTGTCCATCCAGTTGCCCTGTCTGTGTTTCTGTCCTTCTGTCCATTCACCTACTCTGTCTGTATGCCACATCAACCACCTGTAGCCCAGCTTCACTGTCCATCTGCTCTGGTTTGTCTGTGAGTCCATTGAAGTACCCTGTGTGTTGGGCTGTCCATTTATTCTGTGTCGGTGTACCTCATGTGCCCATCATGACTTCTGTCCATCTGTCCATCCATGAGTGCTGTTTGTCCATCCCTGTGCCCTGCCCATCTGTTTTTCTGTCCCAGGTACTCCATCTTTCCCTCCGCATGCCCTCTTTATCCATCCCCGCTAGCCCCTCTGTGCAGCTAACTGTCTACATTGTTATTTGTCCATCCTTTGACCGCATTTATCCATCTTTCAGGATTCCCAGTCTGTCCATCTGTGTATCCCATCTGTCTGTCCATCACTGTGCATCGCCTAACTATCTGTGTGGCCTTTTGTCTGTCCTTCTGTCCATGCATGCACCCCCATGTTTCCTCTGTGTTCCTGATTGTCTGTCCAGGCCTCTGCCTGTCCATCCTTGCACCTCTCTTGTAACTTTGTATGATCTATGTATGTATCTATGATTCCCAGCTGTCCTTTTGTTCAGCCTCTTGTGCCTGCACTGCTACCCCTTGGTCTGTTGTCTGGAGCTGTCCATTACTTTTGCCTCCTGCCTCATCTCCCCCTACTGACAGCCTGCTCACTCTGCTCCAGCTACTCTGAACTCTCTGCTCTCCCTCAGTTCCCCAGGCTTTGTCCTGCCCCAGGACCTTTGCACTGGCAGTTTCTCCTCATTCATTCCCTGCAGGTCTTTGCTCCTTCTCATTGACCTTCCCTTCCTCACCACCCCAGCCCTCCCCAGGCATTCCCCTGCTGAACTTTTTTCCTTAGCCTGTAATTCTATCTAGCATACCCTATATGGAGTGTGTTGTTGGTTGCTGTCAAGTTGATGCCGACTCTTGGAGATCCCATGAGTTCGAAGTAAAACTAACTGCTCCATGAGGTTTTCAAGGCTGTGTCACCTTTCCAAAGCAGATCACCAGGTCTGTCTGCCGAGGCACCTCTGGGCAGGTTTGAACTGCCAACCTTTTGGCTAGTTGTATTTTTATGTTTATTGGTGTGTAACTGGAATGCTGTGTATTCTGCTCACTCATCTCTAATGACTGCTCAGCCCACTGGAATGTGTGTGGCACACAGGTGAAGATTTGCAGCTGGGCAGTATCCTTGGTGCCCACGGTAGTGCCAGTCTTTGGCGGGCAGTCCGTCAGTAGTTAGTGATAGTTACGGAATGAATGGAATCTTTGGTTAGTACAAAAAGGTTGATGGTTCCAACCCACTAAGAGGTGCCTTGGGAGAGAGTAAGAAAGGCCTGGCTATTACTTCTGAAAGGTCACAGTCTTGAAAACCCAGTGGAGCACAGCTCTACTCTGCACACACGGTCACCATCAGCAGGGGATTGGTTTGGTGTGGTATTGAGCTGATGTTGAATTTGCCAAAAGCCTGACATGCCAGAACATTTCGGCCCCCTGGACTTGCCCAACACAGTGCTGGTAGCACAGGGTTAAGCCATAAGGCTGCTCTCCAAAAGGTCAGCAGTTCAATTCTCCCAGCTGCTCCTTGGGAACCTTATAGGGCAGTTCCCCTCTGTCTTATACGGTTGCTATGGGTCAGAATCGACCAAACAGCAACAGGGTTTGGGTTTTATGCTGTGCAAGTGCTGTCTCTCTTCTGGAGACCTCCTGACCTGTCTCCTCTGCCCCACCAGCCCCGTGTACGAGAAGTATTGCGCAGACCACTTTGCCGATGGCCGATGTGACCAGGGCTGCAACACAGAGGAATGTGGCTGGGACGGGCTGGACTGCGCAGTGGAGGTGCCGGCGCTGCTGGCGCGCGGGGTGCTGGTGCTCACCGTGCTGCTGCCGCCAGAGGAGCTGCTGCGCTCCAGCGCCGACTTCTTGCAGCGGCTCAGCGCCATCCTGCGCACCTCGCTGCGCTTCCGCCTGGACGGGAACGGCCAGGCCATGGTCTTTCCTTACCACCGGCCTGGCCCCGAACCGCGCACGCGGCGAGAGCTGGTCGCGGAAGTGATCGGGTGAGTGATTCTGCCCACGCTGTAAAGACTCCTCGGAGCTCAAGGCCTCACCCGCCCTGCCAGCGATTTTTCTCACTCTGGTGTCCCTCTTGCCATGTATGATTCCACCATCAGACCCCCTCTGCCTGGGGAGCGCCAGGATTTGGGGGGGCGGGACTCTGAGTAGGGGATCTGTGTCTCTGTGAGTAGTGAAGTCCCTGGGTGGTGCAAACGATTTCTCTCTTGGCTGCTAACCCAGAGATTGGTGACTTAAGTCCATCTAGAGGTGCCTTGGAAGAAAGTGCTGGCAGTCTACTTCCTAAAGGTCACAGCCATTGAAAAACCTATGGAGCACAATTTTCCTACGAATCAAAAGACAATTTTTTTTTTAAAGCCCTTGGATATTATCTAATTAATATAGCAAAGAAAACCATGTGCCAAACAGGATTACTTCCACAAGTACAGGAATTAAGATTCCAACCTGTACTTTGGGAAGGGGTAGTCACAGTTTAATCTGTAACATGCAGGGAACCCAGGAGCACGGACAGCCCCCTAGAGTTGGTTTTACTGTGAGGTCGAAGTTTTTGTACCCTGTATCAGTCAGCTGCTGGCTGTGGCATGCCCTATCGACGGTATCACCTCCCAAGTGTGATGTTGGCTGTTTTGCTGAGGGCAGTTCTCTGGAGAAGGGGCAGCTGTGAGCTGTTAGAAGCCAGCTCTCACAGCAGCTAGGAGACAGGGGCCTGAGCCCAGGACAGGGGATCCAGGAGCACCAGCAGCACCCACTGGGGTGCATGAGGAACGTTCCTGAGATGTTGGCCTGAAAACATGTCCATTGGATTCAGTAACTCGGGGGACACTAGTGGCCACAGCAAGACCTGTGTGGGAGGCTCAGTGGGGTAAATGCCAGATGGGCCATGGAGGCCTGGTGAGTGGAGACAGCTGTCTGAGCCTGGAGCAGGGGCGGGAGGGTGGCACTCAGTTCCGTGTTTCTCCTGTCAAACAAAGCCCAAAGAAATGAAAACTTACAGGGTTTAGTTCAGCCGGTACTCTGTACGCAAAAAGGGAAACCTTTCTGCTTCTGAAAAACCAAATGGCTCCGTGCAGACTAGCCACCGTGAATCTTTTAAGGAGAAGAGAAGGAAATGGAACAGAAAATTTGCTGTAGCAAATCTCAGTTCTTCTCTGTCCCGTAAGGTCCCTAGGAGTCAGAATTGACTCAGTGGCAGTGGGTTTGTTTTTCTGGTTAATCTTGTTAATTGCTATCAAGTCACTTGCATCACGTGGTGACCCTCTTGTGCTCAGTAGAACTACTCCATCGGGTTTTCAGGGTTGTGGTTTTTCAGATGCTGACCGTCAGGCTTGTCTTCCACGCCTCTGGGTGGGTCTAAACAGCCAAACTTTCAGCTAATAGTCAAGCACCTAACCTTTGCGACATCGGGGGAGTCTCTGTCCACCGGTTTAGGGGTTAGGATTTACAACACATTTTTTGGGGGGGATAGTTCAGTCCCTAACAGTTAGCAGATGTCTTATCATAAAAGAGATTTGTAAAAGCTTACGTACTGTGTCAGGGGCCCTGTGTGCTACGGTGGTTAAGTGTGTGACTACTAGTTGGAATGGTGGTGGCTTGAACCCACCCTTCAGAAGACGGGCCTGGTGCTGCTTTTGAAACATGGAGCAGTTCTACTCTGCACAGGTGGGGTCCCCATGAGTAAGAATCAACCTAACGACAACTTGGGAACCCCGGTGGCATAGTGGTTAAATGCTATGTCTGCTAACCGATAGGCCAGCAGTTTAGAACAACCAGGCGGTCCTTGGAGACTCCCTGGAACAGTTCTTCTCTGTCCTATAGGGTTGCTATGAGTTGGAAGCGAGTCAGTGGCACTGGGTTTTGTTTTGTTTTGGGTTAATGACAACATTGTTAACATATGTCGTAGGACAAAGGGGTTTGTGAAGGCTTGCACGCTGTGCCAATCTGGGCCTCATGTCCGTCTGTCCTGCAGCTCTGTGGTCATGCTGGAGATCGACAACCGGCTGTGCCTGCAGTCGCCGGAGAACGACCACTGCTTCCCTGACGCCCAGAGCGCAGCCGACTACCTGGGTGCCCTGTCTGCAGTGGAGCGCCTGGACTTCCCGTACCCACTGCGGGCTGTGCGGGGTGAGGCCATGTCCCAGGCAACACGGGGGAGCTGGGGGCTGGGCTGGGGTGCTGAAATACTGCTTCTCCCTGCAGCGGAACCCCTGGAGCTGCCGGAGCCAAGCCTGCCACTGCTGCCGCTCCTGGCTGCGGGTGCTGTCTTCCTGCTAGTCATCCTCGTCCTGGGTGTCATGGTGGCCCGGCGCAAGCGCGAGCACAGCACCCTGTGGTTCCCTGAGGGCTTCGCGCTGCACAGGGACTCAGCTGCAGGCCACAAGGGCCGGCGGGAGCCTGTGGGCCAGGATGCTCTGGGCATGAAGTGAGGACTCTGTCTGCTCCCTGTCCCCTCTTTGAACTGACTCTGACCTTTGACCCTGGCCTACTCTAGCTTCAGACTCTACCCAGATACCAATATTCATTCCCCTTGACCACTGGCTGTGTGATCCCTGGCGATCACCCCTGACTCCTGACCCTATCTCCTGTGTTCCAGTCTCCCTGATAACACACTAAGTCTGCTACTGAGCATATGTTCCCTTGTGACTGTTGACCTCATGGCCTCTGTCTGTACCTCTGGCCCTATTCTCCATGACCCCCAATCCCACCTCTGGCTCCAAGCTACCCTGACTTTTGGCCTTACCTCTTGTCCATCTCCATCTTGTGGCCTTCTGTCCTAGCCTTAACCCTGGGCCTCACCTTCCAGAATGCCCAACCTCACCATGACCTGACTTCACCCTGACCTTGAACTTATCCCTCACCTCTGATCGCATGACCACTGACCCTTCAGCGCCACCTCCTTCATCCTGGCTGCATCTCCTACACATTACGAGGTTATTGTGGTGTATAACATTGCTGTATCCCCTGTGACCCCTCACTTGTCTCTGAACCCACTTCTCCCCTCTGATTTGTCCCCAGGACCCAGCTATCACCCGTCATAACCCCTGACTCCCAACTGTCCTTTTTGTGATTTCATCTTTGACTCCTCGTTACAACTTGTCACAGTGCCTGACCCCACAATGGTCCCGTTCCCCAGTTCCACCACAGGACCCAGCTATTATCCATCATAACCCCTGACCCCACAACCGACCCTCCCTTTATTCCACCTTAGGACTTGGCTGTCACTGTCGTAACTCCTAACTGCGCCCCTGCAACCCTGACCCCTGCAACCCTGTGACTCCTCAGTGGAGCCTGTCTCAGACCTGTCCCCTTTCCCTGTGCTTACTGAGCCAAACTGTGGATCCCTTTCCAGATCCCTGACCTCACCTCTCTGATCTGTGCCCTAACTCTGTCCCCAAGTCCGCCTCCCAGGTGGCGTGTCTCCAGTGTCTGCTCTGACATCTGCTCTGTCCACTGTCCTCACAGGAACATGGCCAAGGGTGACAGTCTGATGGGGGAGGTGGTCTCAGACTGGATGGACAACGACTGCCCAGAGGCCAAGAGACTGAAGGTGCCGCCTGCCCTTTCCTCTGACCCCCACCCGACAAGGCCCTGGGTGGGGTCCCAGGGAGGCTCCCTTCTTCCATTGCACTGTTCACCTCCCAGCCTCCGGAGAGGGCTTGCAGCCTCCGGGAGCTACTTTGTGGCCTCAGAGCGAGAAGGAGGGTTACTACTGGGGTCCCTGTGTGAGTGGTTGTCTACCAGCCAGAAGGTTGGCAGTTCTAGCCCTCCCAGAGGCACTTCAAAAGGAAGGCCTGGCCATCTGCTCCTGAAAGGTCACACCCTGAGAGCTCTAGAGAGCCGTTTCACTCTGCACACACGGTGTGAGTGCAGTGAGTCAGGATCAGCTTGGAGACTGCTAACAGCAGCAACAATGGGCGGATGGGTGGAAGGCCCCTGCCCTGTCCTGCCCCGTGCCTCCAGCCTGGACCCTAGTGCCAGGCCAATCTGGGGTCTTCGCAGAGGGAATCTCCTGGCCCATCAGACTGTTCTGTCTGCTGCATCTGACTTGGTCCAGTGCACCCAGCCCCAGAGTGTGTCCGGATGGGCTTGAGGGCCATTTCCTGTCCCTGGGCCACAGCCCTGGGCTCCTATTATTGTCAGCTGGGCACCTGCTGGCTGTCTCAAATGCACACGCAGAATGCCTTCACCTACACAACACACAAATTGTCTGTTTTTGTCTTTCCAATGCCCTGAAAACACCAGTTGCTGTCAAGTCACCTTCGACTCATGGTGACCTCATGTGTGTCAGAGCAGAACTGCACCCCTTTGGGTTTTCAGGGGCTGGAGTTTCAGAAGCAGATCACCGAGGCTTTCTTCCGAGGAGCCTGCAGGTGGACTCGAACCATCAGCCTCTCAGCTGGCAGCCAAACGTTTTAGCCGTTGGCTTCACCCAGACTGTTAACAGCTCTAGAGAGCGGCTGCTGATGTGCTTCTCATTGCCCAGCTGCCTTCTCCGTATTTCAGTGCTTGGGAAAGGGAGACATTGATAAGATTGAGGAGGACAGTGGTGGTTCAGTGGTAGAGTTCTCACCTTCCATGCGGGAGACCCGAGTTCAATTCCCAGGCAGTGCATCTCATGTGCAGTCACCAGCCATCTGTCAGTGGAGCTTTGTGTGTTGCTGTGATGTTGTATAGACTTCAGCAGAACTTCCAGACTAAGATGGGCTAGGAAGAAAGGCCTGGTGATTGACTCCAAAAAATCAGCCGTTGAAAACTGTGTGGAGCAGAGTTCTACTCTGCCACAGCTGGGGTCGCATGAGTCAGAAGTGACTCAGTGGTGGCTGATTTTAGTGTACAGACAGATGTGTGCCAGCAGGTGCTATGCGTCATGCGTCTTCCCGGCCCACCTGCTTTGGGCTGTCAGCCCCGCCATCCCTCCTTCCAACCTGGATTAAAATCCCAGTTCCACCCTTTATCGGCTCGCTGGCATCTAGTTTCCTGATAAGGAACAGCTGTGTAACAAAGGAGGTCCGCATATGGCTCAGAAAGTTTGCACTCAACTACAAACCTAAAGGTTGGCAGTTTGAACCCACCCAGTGGTGTTTTGGAAGAAAGCCCTGGCAATCTGCTTCCATAAAGATTACATCCAAGAAAGCGTATGGGGCAGAATTCTGCTCTGTGACACATGGGGTCACCATGAGCCAGAATGGATTGACAGTAGTGGGTTTGGTTTTGGGATGTAACAAAGGTGGGATGTTCATGGTTTCCCAGGGTCCTGTGGGTGTTCTTAATGAGAGAAACCCCGTAGGAGTGGCCAGTCCTGCCCCTACTGTATCTGTGCCCTCCTCCAAAGGGAGGAGTGTGAGGACCTGGCAACCTTGTACCTCCAGATAGAGGAGCCCAGTATGGGGGCCGAGGATGCTGTGGACTGCCGCCAGTGGACTCAACACCACCTAGTTGCTGCTGATATCCGCATGGCACCAACCATGGCGCTGACGCCACCACAGGGTGACGTGGATGCCGACGGCATGGACGTCAATGTGCGAGGACCAGGTCAGTGATGGCACCCTCCACCCCCATCCTGTTCCCAAGAGCTTGCGTCTGGGGTGAACTGGGCTGTATCCAGGCTTCTCTGGGTGCTAATCGAGAATTGGTGTTGTAAGTTACAAAAACCTGACTCATGTAGCTTCAGTTTAAAAAGAGGGGTGGAGGAGGATTGACAGATTTACAGAACTGAAAGTGTCAGGCATGCCTCTCGGCTCTGTTTCCAGCCAGCCATGGTGGCTGCAGCCGGTTTTCTACTGAGAGTAGCAAGGTAGTCACTGGTCATGCCACCTGTTTTTCTAACTGCTTCAGCTAAAGTCCCAGAATAAATTCTGACTGGACAGACTAGGGTCACATGTCCGTTGCTGAGCCAGTCAGTGTGACTAGGGGCTAGAATATGCAGATCAGCTGGGTCTGTGCCATCTGTCCGCTCTTGGCTCCACCCAGGGCTTGAGGATGCAGAATGGGTCTCATGTGGCCCCCTAAGGAGACCAGCGTACATATTTCTGCTGAGTGCAGGCAACCGATGCATCCATATCCTCTTGGGTTTATCTTTACTGTTTTAGGGTATTCCTATCCCAGCTTTGTTTTGCTTTGTGTACCTGTGATCCTTTTGGGAAATCTTTGGGCTCCAAGATCCTGAGTGCCTGGGAGTTTCTGTCCCTAGGGTCAACGTTTAACAAAGGGATGCAGGGCAGAGTACAAAAGGCACAGCTTCTTCACCTTGGTACAGTCCATCAGAGTTCCCCTGTAATGCCAGGTTGGGAGTCTGCCTGAAGTTGCTCCTCTACTTGCCTTCTGCCTCTCTAGTCCCATATTGTCAACTCCCTGGGAGCCTTCTGTGACAACCAGATGCTCAGGAATCCGCATTATGGGTTGGCTCTGGGGCACCAGGTCTGTGCAGATGGGAGGACTTGCCACTCTGTTGGTCTCCCACCTGTCCCATGTCCTCCTTGTGTGTGGAGCTGTGATAGTATTTCCTGGAGGGATCTCTCTGCCCGTCTCCTTTCTGATGTACTTCTGATCCCCACAGATGGCTTCACCCCTCTAATGCTGGCCTCCTTCTGTGGGGGGACCCTGGAACCGATGCCGGCTGAGGAGGATGAGGCTGATGACACCTCAGCCAGCATCATCTCGGACCTGATCTGCCAAGGTGCCCAGCTGGGGGCACAGACTGACCGCACTGGTGAGACTGCCCTGCACCTGGCTGCCCGCTATGCCAGGGCTGATGCGGCCAAGCGGCTGCTGGATGCTGGAGCAGACACCAATGCCCAGGACCACTCGGGTCGCACCCCTCTGCACACAGCTGTCACTGCCGACGCCCAGGGTGTCTTCCAGGTGAGAAGGGCCTGCTGTCCTGGACTTCAGGGCTGGGGAGGGTATTAGACAGACCTGGGTTTGAGCACTGGTACTGCCTATCAGTAACTGAGTGATTCGTATTGAGCTGATTCTCCTTTATAAAATTGGGATATACAGAAACACAGCATCTGCCTGCTCCCTGAACCTCATAGACTCCAGGGCTTGTGAAAGTTGGCGATGTCAGGGAATTGGGAGTCCTTCTGGTTCCCCTAGTTCTGCCCTGACTCCCCCCCCGCCTCCTCCCATCCCGTCAGATTCTTATCCGGAACCGCTCCACCGACCTGGATGCCCGCATGGCAGACGGCTCCACAGCCCTCATCTTGGCAGCCCGCCTGGCAGTGGAGGGCATGGTGGAAGAGCTCATCGCCAGCCACGCAGATGTCAATGCTGTGGATGAGCTGGGTAGGTGGGCAGGGTGGTGGCAGGGTGGGGTTCAGAGGATGCCACCTGGGCACTGACTCTTGTGTTTGTGTCAGCTCACACCTACGTGCAGACTCTTTTGCTGAAGCTAATGCACAGGTAACCAAGCTGCGACCTTGACTCCTGTGCATGGTGGCCTCTAGCCCACCTACTGCCTCTATGGTGTAGAAAAATGTGCTCTTCCCCAAGACACTGTATTTCTGTTTGTCTTGTTAGGACAGTTCCTTTTACTGCCCTCTGCTGGGAATCTGTGGTAATTTGCATGTGCATATTTGCCTTATCTACATACAGTTTCTGGTGGTGTAGGTAGTTAATGCACTCAGCTGCTAACCAAAACGCTGGCGCTTAAGTCCCCCCAGAGTGGCCTCAGAAGGAAGGCCTGGTGGTCTGCTTCTGAAAAATCAGCATTGAAAACTATGGAGCACTGGATGGCAGTTGATTTATAATACTGGGCAGTGTTTTGTTGTGTCGTGTACAGAGTGGCTGTGAATCGAGATGACTTGATGGAGGCGCACACTTGCACCTTTGCAGATTCATCTGCTCAGATTCATGGTGACCTGCCCTCCAGGGGACCTCACACAGCTGTAACTGTGCTGAGACACGCGTCCTGTGGAGCAGGGTTTCCTGTCTCGGCACTGCTGACGTTGGGGGCTGGATCACACTGTGTGATGGGAGATATCCTGGCGGCTGAAGGGTGCTGAGCAGCACTCTGGTCTTGATGTGCTCGATGCCAGGTGCACTGTTCAGCCAAAGGTGATGACTACAAATGTCTGCAGACACTGCCCTGTGCCCAGCTAGAGGGTGAGATCGTCCCCAGTTGAGAACCGTGGCTGTCCTAGCAGCACTGGCTAGTAGAATTTTCTGCCCTGATGGAAGTGGTCTGTGTCGTTTAATATTTAGGCTGCTAGCCACATGCAGAAGCTATTGAGCACTGGAAATGTGACCGGGTGGCAGAATTAGTGAATTTCTAATTGTATTTTATTTTAATTAATTTGAGTTTAAATAATCACATGTAATTGGTGGCTTCTGTATTGGATGGGACAGCTCCAGGCACACCAAAGAAGGCACACATAGCCTCTTCTGCTAAAGTTAGGTATACAGATGTGTGCATGCACACAGTCCCTTGTGTACTTGGAGTCAGGTATACAGATGTGCACATGCAGAGTTCCCTGTGTAGCAGGAGCCAGGTGTACAGGTATGTGCATGCACACAGTCCCCTGTGTACTGAAGTCAGGTGTACAGATGTTCACATGCACACAGTCCCCTGTGTACCAAGAGTCAGGTGTATAGATGTGTGCATGCACGCAGTCTCTTGTGTACCAGCAGTCGGGTGTACAGGTGTGTGTATGCACACAGTCACCTGTGTACGAGTCAGGTGTCCAGGTGTACCTGTACATGCAGTGCACTGTGTACCAGAAGTCAGGTGTATAGATGTGCACATGCATGCAGTCCCATGGGTACTGGCGTCAGATGTACAGGTGTGTGTATGTACACAGTTCCCTGTGTACCAGGAGTCAGGTGTACAGGTGTGTATGCACACAGTCCTCTGGGTACTGGAGTCAGGTCTACAGGTGTGTACATGCATGCAGTCCCTTGGGTACTGGAGTCAGATGTACAGGTATGTGCATGAATGCAGTCCCCTGTGTACCAGGGATCGGGTACAGGTGTGTGCCTGCATGCAGTCCCATGGGTGCTAGAGTCAGGTCTATGGGTATGCACATGAATACAATTTCCCAGGTACTAAGAGTCATCTCTAGGTGTCCCCCGTGTACAGGTTGTCAGGTCTGTGAGTATGCATGTGAATACCCAGTTCTCTGGGTACTGGGAATCATCTCCAGTTGTGTACGCACACACACAGAGTCCTGCATGTACTGGGAGTCAGGTCTATAGGTATGTGTATACACATACAGCCCCCCTTCATGTTGAGTCATTCCACAGAAGTGCACACACATCAGTACAGCCCTATCTCCAGAGAGTCAGTTCACAAGTGTGCACACACACATACCCAAACACATGTGCTTACTCATGACCGTCCTGTCCCCATCCTCCTCTAAATCTCCTCCTGGGCACTTCCTGTCCCCTGCCATGTGGGCAGGGATGTGAGCTGGGTCCTGACCTTGTCTTCTCCCCTCTCCCTACAGGGAAATCAGCCTTACACTGGGCTGCTGCTGTCAACAATGTGGAGGCCACCTTGGCCCTACTCAAAAATGGAGCCAACAAGGACATGCAGGACAGCAAGGTGAGCCTGGGCCTCAGCCCACCTGGGGAGAGAGCAGGGCGGAATGGTCCAGTAGAAGTATTCACTCTGCCTGAGGCCAGCTTTCAGGGTGGGATTTGGGGCCAACAACCTACAACTGGGGAGCAGAGGATGAAATCTGACCGTTGCTATGTGACATTGGGCAAGTTAACTAACTTCTCTGAACCTTAGTTTTCCTACCTGTGAAGTGCTGAAGCAAGACTACCCACCTCATGGCTTGTTCTGAGGACTGTGCAGTGCTTTAGCGACTCCTTGATAAAAGATGCCTGTTATGATCATGGCAAGGTCACTGGGTGACGCAGACAGCTTCCCCTCAACTACTCACCTCAAGGTTATCAGTTTGAACCCTCCCTCCCAGTAGCACCTGAAAAAAGGCCTGGTGATCTGCTTCTGTAAAGATCACAGTCAAGAAAACCCTGTGGAGTAGTTCTCACTTGTAACACATGGGGTCTCTGATGGCATTGGGTTTGGGTGTTTTTGGTTTTGATGGTCACCGCAACGCATGGGTCGAAACGGACTTGATGGCAGCTGATTTGCCAGTTATGATCATGGCTTACAAACCATTCTGTGGGGGTTTTATCTCCTCGTTTTACAGCTGGGAAGGGTGAGGCTCAGAGAGGATGGAGTTAGAGCCTGTCCTTATTTAAAATTGTGATTTCTTGTTCGTTGTGGTTATTTTGGTATCAATCTTCATTTTTTTAAATGTCACATGAAAATATTATTTAATTTTGATGGCTGAGGTTTTCAGCAGCCCTTGGGACTTACTGGTCCCTGGGTGGTACACATGGTGTGAGGTCAATAGTGGTCCAGATCCACCTGGTGGTGCCACAGAAAAAAGTCCTGCTCTAAGACAATATCCACGCAAACTCTATTGAGCTGTTCTTCTCTGTAATGCATGGGGTTGCCATGAGTTGGAATTGACTCAACAGCAGTTGGGTTTGGCTTTTTTGGGACACAGTGCCCTGAGGTGAGGACCTCGCTTGCCTTCCCGTAGCCCTGGCACAGGGCCTCTGTAGACATGGCGTAAAGGAATGAACTTCCCCAGGTTCTCCTAGCAAAATCAGAATTTGAATCTGGGTCTGTCAGGCTCAACAGTGCAAACCGTTAGCTCTCAGGCCCCACCAGAGGTGGAGACCCAGCTGATGCTGACCCAGAGTTAGAGTGTGGCTCTCGTGACCCTGATACTGGTGGGTTCTGGCCCTGCAGGAGGAGACGCCTCTGTTCCTGGCTGCCCGTGAGGGCAGCTTCGAGGCCGCCAAGCTGCTCCTGGACCATTTTGCCAACCGCGAGATCACGGACCACTTGGACCGGCTGCCGCGAGACGTGGCCCAGGAGCGGCTGCACCAGGACATCGTGCGGCTGCTGGACCAACCGAGCGGGCCCCGCAGCCCTCCTGGCCCCCATGGCCTTGGCCCTCTGCTCTGCCCGCCTGGAGCCTTCCTTCCAGGCCTCAAGGCAGCACCATCAGGGGGCAAGAAGAATCGGAGACCCCCTGGGAAGGCAGGGCTGGGGCCACAGGGGACCCGGGGACGGGGCAAGAAGCTGACGCTGGCCTGCCCAGGGCCACTGGCTGACAGCTCTGTCACCCTCTCACCTGTGGACTCGCTGGACTCGCCACGGCCCTTTGGGGGGCCTCCTGCCTCCCCTGGTGGTTTCCCCCTTGAGGGGCCATATGCAGCTGCCACTGCCGCAGCGGTGTCTCTGGCACAGCTTGGGAGTGCCGGGCGGGCGGGTCTAGGGCGCCAGCCACCAGGGGGCTGTGTGCTTAGCCTGGGCCTCCTGAACCCTGTGGCAGTGCCTCTTGACTGGGCCCGCCTGCCGCCACCGGCACCACCAGGCCCCTCCTTCCTTCTGCCCCTGGCCCCAGGTCCCCAGCTGCTGAACCCTGGGACCCCTGTTTCTCCCCAGGAGCGGCCCCCACCGTACCTTGCCGCCCTGGGGCATGGTGAGGAATATGTGGCATCTGGGCCCCACAGCAGTCCCCGTAAGGCCCACTTCCTGCGGGTCCCCAGTGAGCATCCCTACTTGACCCCCTCCCCTGAGTCCCCAGAGCACTGGGCCAGCCCATCACCTCCCTCTGTCTCAGACTGGTCTGACTCTACACCCAGCCCGGCCACAGCTTCTGGGGCCACCTCGGCAGGGACACTGCCTGCGCAGACCATTCCCCTAACTGTCCCTGGTCCCCTCACCCAGACTCAGACCCAACTGGGGCCACACTCTGAGGTCCCCCCCAAGAGGCAGGTGTTGGCCTGAAATCCTCCTCAGTGCCTGGGTCTCGAAGGGCTGCGAGACATCCTAACCTGACCTCTCTTTTCTATTTAGTCCTTCTCATTCTCTTGTCTTTCCGTCAACCTTCTTTTACCCCACCTTGCTGGTGACCAAGGCAGGCCACTAGCTCAGGCTCTCATTCTTCCTTTATTTATAATGCACAGGGGCTGGCTGTCCCACCCTCCCAAACTGGGGGCAAGTCAGGACCTGCTCTTGTACTCTCCTTTCTCTTCTCTTTCCTCCCAATTCCAGTCTCACTCCTCACACTCTTCCATGAGTGGTTATTATTTTCTTTCTTTCTTTTTTACATTTTGTATAGAAAACAAATTCATTTAAACAAACTTATTATTATTATTATTTTTTACAAAATATATATATGGAGATGCTCCTCCCTCCCTGTGAACCCCCAGTGCCCCTGTGGGGCTGAGTCTATGGGCCCATTTGGCCAAGCTGGATTCCGTGTACTCAGTGCACAGGCGAACTGGGATCCCGTGTACCAAGTACACGGCCCTGGTATGTACCAAGTAGACACTCTTAGGTGCGCCCTCTGGGGCCAGGGGTCAGGTGAGACTTGGGAGCCTCTTTCCCCACCCCTCTCCCTCACTTCACTGCATTCCAGATGTGATTTACTGTGTAACTTGTTGGGGGAAGGACCATTCTGGCCCGTGGAACCTATTCCCGGCCTCCCTACCTCCCACAGAGCCCTGCTGTCCCCTGGACCACCTACTGTTGGTTACTGGGGGTGGCTGGTGAGAACTTGGGGGCCAGGGGAGAAGCATGCATTCCATTTTGCCTCCCTGTAAATATGGGACTTGGAGAAGGAAGGAGCTGCCTGGGTGGAGACTCCTCCTCCTAGTGCTCCCCTGGCCCAGCTTCATGGCAGAATAAAAGTATTTTTAGGCTATTTTTGTAATATGGTTCTGGTCACACCCCCTGTGTAGCTGAATACCAGCCTCTGCATTGTACAGCCCCCAACCCCCTCACTGCCTAATAAAGGAATAGTTCACACTCAGTGTCACTGATCTGTGTCTAAATGTGGGGAATGATGGCAAGGGGGCCTTTTCTGTCTTCTTCCACCTTCAGAGCTAAACTGAGTTGCCTTCTTGGGGCATGTTGGGCTTAACTGTCTGCTTATGTGTTCTCTTTTGGCAGAGGATGTCACTGATTGCATCAGGGGTGATAACTGACTTGAGATGAGCCAATCAGATTCCCTTACTTGAGACTTTAATTGATGCTAAGGTCATTATTTGTTGGTGGAACTTTTAAGGTCATGAGGTGGTTTAGAACTATGGATGGCCATTTTGGGACTTTTGCTAGTGTGAGTGAACAGGAGGAGAATGGAGCTTGTATGCAGGGAATGTAAGAGGTGAGATCTCATGTGGCTTCAGCAGGCTGGAAGGAGGATCATGTCCAGTTAATTCAACATTCATTCCATCAACATCGACAGGTGTTTATTGATTACTTCCTAAGTGCCTGAAGCTGGTTCTACATCAGTCTCACCTGGAAATGACCCTGTACCCATGTAATACTTCTTTATGTATGTCAGTATCTACTACATATTCCAGTCTTAGTTTCTTAGGACCGCCATCACAAAATACCACAATGTGGATGACTTTCAAGAACAGAAGTCAATTTTCTCACAATTCTGAAGGCTAGAAGTGCAAATCAGGATATCAGCAATGTCAGTTCCACCCAAGGATTCAGAGAGTAACTGTTCCATGCCTCTCGCCTAGTTTCTGCTGGCTGCTGGCAATCCCTGGCATTCTTTTGCTACTCATAGATGCACTTTCACATGGATCTACCTATCTGTGATTCTGTCTGTCTCCTCCCCTTTTATAAAACACCCTCAGAAGGAATTAAGATTAGCATCTACTCTATTCCAGTGCAACGTCATTTAAGTGATAATATTTTCAAAGAAAGGCCCCATTTTCCCAGGTAATTTCACACTCACAGGCTGACTTCTACACATTTTTGAAGGACACAATTCAATCTGTAACAAGTGGGGTTCTGTTTCTTGCAAACAATTGTACCTCAAGACAAGGCTATACTTACACTGAGACCCTCCAGGAAAAGAGACTGGATTTAATGTCCATTGATTCACCCTATGAGTTGACATGACAAGTAACAAAAGTCAACTCAACTGCCTTAAAAAAAGGAGATTAATTAGCTCATAAAACTAAAATGTACCAGCTTCAGGAGAGATTTGATCTAGTGGCTTAAATGAAATTAAGGACTAAGTTTCTCTTCTTTATAGATATTCTCTGGGGTTCAGTTTCAGCCTCAGGCTCCAAGTGGTACCCAACCCAATATCTGTTCTCCACCCACACAGCCTCAACCCTCCCCCCCTGTGCAAATATGTGCAAAGATCATAGACTCCGCACCTCCACACTGTACTTTCCAGGGAAAAGAACCTTTTAACAGCTTTTGGGATTGATTTTCTATTGGCTCCAACTGGGTTGTGTTGTTATTAGTTGCCATCAAGTTGGCTGTGACTCACAGTAACCTTCTGTATAACAGAATGAAAAGTTGTTCTGTCCTTTGCCGTCTTCATGATGTTTGAGTCTATTGGGTCATGTACCCATCGTCACCCATCCTAACACAGTTTATTCCAGCACTACTGATACTTAGAATCAGATCATTCTCTGCTATGGGAGTTGTCCTGTGCATTGTGGAACGTTCAGCAGCATCCTTGGCTTCTGCCCACTAGGTGCCAGCGTGCATGTGTGTGTGCACACTTGTGCGCGCACACACACACATTGTGACAACCAAAAATGTCTCCACGCATTGCCAACTTCTCCCAGAGGACAAATTGCCCCAGTGGGGAACCACTGCACCAACCAGTTGCTGTGGCCATGGGGTGCAGAATATACTGACTTTTAACAAGCACCCCCTGCTCTGGAACTGGAGGTAGGGTAGATTTGGGGTTAACCAGGTTGGCAGGAGCACGGATGCCTAAAAAGAAACTTAACAAATGCTTTGTTCATCTGGTTTCCTCTGGCTGTCTTTAGAGATGGGCAGATTCTTCTATTGTTCTAAGTTTATGTTCATTCACATTTCCTGCACATGTTACTTACTGTATGATTACTAAAGCAGAGAGTTAGTGAAACAGAAGAGTACCCTCAAAGGGATGGATTGACACGGTGGCTGCCACAATGAGCTCAAACAGAACAATAACTATGAAGGTGGCACAAGACAAGTTTCTATGAGTCAGAACCAATTTAACGGCACCTAGCAATAACAGTAGCACTACGGACCAAGTCCTGGACAAGTCACTGGGGGAAAGATGTTGAATTACATAGGTTGAGTCCCAGTTCTTATGAAATCTCCTCCAGTCAATCAGGGCATCTAGAGGGAACCCCTCACTATCCTATGGAACTCAGTATTCCAGTACATGCTGACAGCATCTCATCTTGCAACTCTCTACGTGGGGACCTTTTCTCTTGTCGGGCAGGAACATCTCTCAGCAAATTTGTCTGTTTGTACATCCATCCAACTCTATCAACTATAACTATACCTATCTATCTAGCTACCTATCTGTATCTACCAAGCTACCTTTGTATATATGTATGTATCAGTCTTTCAAGGAACCCTGGTGGTGCAGTGATTAAGGCTCACCTGCTGTTTTAGTCATCTAGGGCTGCCCTAACAGAAATACCACAGAGTGGATGGCTTTAATAAAGGAAGGTTTATTCTCACACAGTCCGGTGGGCTACAAGTCCATATTCAGGGTGTCCGCTCCAGGTGAAGGCTTTTCCCCTTGTCAGCTCTGGAAGAAAGTCCAGTATGGCATCAGTCTTTGTCCAGGGAGTATCTTAGCACAGGAACCTCAGGTCTGAAGGACGCGTCCTTCTCCCGGTGCTGCTTTCTTGATGGTGCGGGGTTCCCAATTCTCAGCCTGCTTCTCTGTCCTTTTATCTCTTGTAGGATGAAAGGATTAAGGGTGGGGCAAGCCATACTCCAGGGAGACTCCCTTTACAGTGGAGCAGGGAGGTGATCCTATGAAGGGATTTACAGACCCACCTTAATCTTTTAACATACGGCATAGGACAACCACAAAATGCAGGACAGTCACAAGATACTGGGAATCATGGCCCAGTCACATGGCTACACCTATTTTTTGGGGGACACAATTCAATCCATGACACCTGCCAACCAAAAGGTCAGCAGTTCAAATCCACTAGCTGTTCCACAGGAGAAAGATTTGGTTTGGAATGGCCAACGCACACAGTGGCCAGGTGGCAAGTTTGTGAACTTAATTGTATAGTTATCTGTGAGGGAGTTTTTAGCCAGTAGGCAAATAACTGTATTAGGACATCCTCCCTGCTTACCTGATCTGGTCCCCAGTGACTTTTTTCTTTACCCCGAAATAAATATTGAAAGGAAGATATTTTGATGACCTTCAGGGCATCAGGAGTAGTATGTTGACAGACAGCACGGATGACTGGTCCAGAAAGAGTTCCAAAATTGCTCTGAAGGGTGGACTAGGCACGGGCATTGGTGCATAGCTTCCCAAGGGGAGTACATCAAAGGTGACTGTCATCATGATATTCAGCAATGAGATGTGTAGCAGTTTTTTAGGATAAATTCATGAACTTGTCAGCCTTATGTATCTATTATTGGTTGTCTTTATCTTTCTATCTATTCATTCATTCTTTTTTACGCAGCTTTATGAGGTATAATTAGCATATAATGTTGTTGTCCTCCACTTGTCTGTCAGTTTTGTCCTATTATGAGGGCTTGCATATTGCTCTCATGCTGAAAACTACGTCACTGGTATTCAGATACCAGCAGGATCACCCATGGCAGACGGGTTTCAGCTGAGCTTCTAGACTCAGGTAGACTAGGAAGAAGGACCTGGCAGTCTGCTTCTGGAAGGAATTAGCCAGGGAAAACCTTATGAACAGCAGCAGAATATTGTCAGACATAGTGCCAGAAAATGAGCCCCTCAGGTTAGAAGACATTCAAAAGACGGCTGGGGAAAAGCTGCCTCCTCAGAGTAGAGTTGACCTTAATGATATGGATGGAGTCGTGCTTTCAGGACCTTCTTTTGCTGATGTGGCATGACTCAAAATCAAAAGAAACAGCTGCAAACATCCATTAATAACAAAAATAGTATGTACCAAGTATGAATCTAAGAAAATTGGAAATCATCAAAAATGAAATGGAATGCCAAAACATTAATATCCTAGGCATTACTGAGTTGAAATGGACTGGTATTGGCCATTCGAATCTGAAAATCATGTAGTCTATTATGCTAGGAATGAAAATTTGAAGAGGAATGGCATTACATTCATTGCCAAAAAGAAGAGTTCAGGATGTATCTTGAAGTACAGTGTTGTCAGTGATAGGATAATATCCACATGCCTTCAAGGAAAGCCAGTTAATATGACTATTATTCAAATTTGTGCATCAACTACTAAGGCCAAAGAAGAAGAAACTGAAGATTTCTACCAGCTTCTGCAGTCTGAAATTGATCAAATATGCGATCAGGATGTACTGATAATTACTGGTGATTGGAATGCAAAAATTGGAAACGAAGAAGGATCGCTAATTGGAAAATATGGCCTCGGTTGTAAAAATTATGTCAGAGATCACATGATAGAGTTTTGCAAGAAAATGACTTCTTCAGTGCAAATATCTTTTTTTCACCAACAGAAACAGAAACTATATTCATGGGCCTCACCAGATGGAATGCACAGGAATCAACTCAGCTACATTTGTGGAAACAGACAATGGAAAAACTCCACATCAGAACAAGATTAGAGGCCAGCTGTGGCACAGACCATCAGTTGCTCATGTGCAAGTTCAAACTGAAGCTGAAGAGAATTAGAGCAAGGCCTCAAGAGCCAAAGTACAACCCTGTGTATATCCCACCTGAGTTTAGAGGCCATCTCGAGAATGGATTTGATGGATTGAACTCTAATGACTGAAGACCAGATGAGTTGTGGGGTGACATTGAGGACACCATATGTGAAGGCAGCAAGAGGTCACTATAAAGACAGGAAAGAAACAAAAGACCGAACTGTGTGTCAGAAGAGACTCTGAAACTTTCTCTTAAAAGTCAAATAGCTAAAGCAAAAGAAAGACATGATGAAGTAAAAGTACTGAACAGACGATTTCAAGGGGTGTCTGGAGAAGACAAAGTGGTATAACGACATGTGCAAAGAGCTGGAGATAGAAAACCAAAAAGGAAGCATGTGCTCTGCATTTCTCAAGCTGAAAGAACTGAAGAAAAAACTCAAGCCTTGAGCTGCAAGAGTGGAAGATTCTACAGGGAAAGTATTAAACAGGGAGCATGAGAGGAAGATGGAAGGAATACACAAAGTCATTATATCAAATAGAATTTATAGACGTTCAACCATTTCAAGAGGTAGTATGTGATCAGGAACTGATGGTGCTGAAGGAAGAAGTTGAAGCTGTATGAAGGCATTGGTGAGAAACAAGGCCCAGGAATTGATAGAAAGCAGTTGAGATGTTTCAACAAACAGTTGCAGCCCTGAAGTGCTCACTCGTCTATGCCAAGAAATTCAGAGGACAGCTACCTGGCTAACTAACCAGAAGAGACCCATATTTACACCTATTCCTAAGGAAGGTGATCCAATCAAATGTGGAAATTATTGAATGATATCATTAATATCACACACAAGTAAAATTTTGTTAAAGATCATTCCAAAGTCACTGAAGCAGTATATTGAGGAGGAACTGCCAAAAATTCAAGCCAGATTCAGAAGAGGACATGGAACCAGGAATATCGTTGCTGACGTCAGATGGACCTTGGCTGAAAGCAGAGAATACCAGAAAGGTGTTTGTGTTTTACTGAAAATGCAAAGACATTCAGCTGTATAGATCATAACAAATTGAAATAACATTGTGGAAAATGGGAACTTTGAGCATTTAATTGTGCTCATGAGGAATCTGTAAATGGATCAAGAGGCAGTTGTTTGAGCAGAACAAGGGGATACTGCATGATTTACAGTCAGGAAAGGTGTGTGTATCAAGGTTGTGTCCTTTCACCATATATTCTCAACCCGCACGATAAGCAAATAGTCCAAGAAGCTGGACTATATGAAGAAGAGGGCTTCAGGATGGCGGAAACATTCATTAACAACCTGTGTTATTCAGGTGACAGAACCTTGCTGGAAGTGAAGAGGATTTGAAACACTGATGAAGATCAAAGACCACAGCCTTCAGTATGGATTGCACCTCAACATCAAGACAACAAAAATCTTCACAGCTGGACCAGCAAACAGCATCATGATAAACAAAGATTGAAGTTGTCAGGAATTTTATTTTACTTGCATCTGCAATCAACACCCGTGTGAGCATCCGTCAAGAAATCAAAAAATGCATTGCAATGGGAAAATCTGCTGCAAAAGACCTCTTGAAATGCTGAAAAGTAAAGATGTCACCATGAAGACTAAGGTGCACCTGATCCAAGCATGGTATTTTCAATCGCCTCATATGCATGTGAAAGCTGGATAATGACTAAGGAAGACAGAAGAATTAATACTTTTTAATTGCGGTGTTGAAGAATGCTGAATATACTATGGACTGCCAGAAGAACAAACAGATTGGTCCTGGAAGTAGTACAACTGGAGTGCTCTTTAGGAGCAAGGATGGAGAGACTACATCTTACATACTTTGAATGTGTTGTCACGAGGGATTGGTCCTTGGAGAAGGATATCGTGCTTGGTAAAGTAGAGGGGGTCAAAGAAAAAGAGAAAGACCCTAAACAAGATGAGTGGATATAGTGGCTGCAAAAATGGGCTTAAGTATAAGAAAGATTGCAGGCATGGTGCAGAACTGAGTGGTGTTTCCTTCTGTTGTACATAGGGTTCTTGTGAGTCAGAACCGACTTGATGTCACCTAAAAACAACAACAACAACATCTATTACTACTGTTGTTAACAACAAAGACAAGAAAACAAGCCCATTACCATCAAGTTGATTTCTGACTCACAGCTATCCTACAGGACAGAGAAGAGCTGCTCCACAAAGTTTCCAAGGACCACCTGGTGGATTCACACTGCCAGTATTTTAGTTGTTGTTGGTGATGACTGTATGTACAACAGAACAAAATACCACCTGGGCCTGCACCGTTTTCACAGTTGTTGCTGTGTTGGAACCCATTGTTGGCTGCTGTTGCGTCATTTTATCTCTTTGAGGGTCTTCATCTTTTCGGCTGACCCTCTGTCTTACCAAGCATGATGGCCTTCTTTAGGGACTGGTCCCCTCTGATAACATGTGTAAAGTACCTTAGACGAAGCCCGGCCATGCTTGCTTCTAAGAAACATTCTATTCTGACTGTATTCGCCAGACACATTTGTTTATTCTTCTGACAATCCATGGCATATTCAATACTCTTCACTAACAACATAATTCAAAGGCATCATTTTTTCTTCAGTCTTCCTTATTAGTTGCACAGTTTTTGCACGCATATGAGGTGACTGAAAACATTATGAAAAGCATCACCTTAGTCCTCAAAGTGACATCTTTGCTTTTTAACAATTTAAAGAGGTCTTTTGTGCATATTTACCCCATACAGTGCGTTGTTTGATTTCTCGACTGCTGCTTCCATGGGTGTTGATTGTGGATCCAAGTGAAACGACACCCTTTAGCATAAGAACAAAGCTTATAAATTTCAAATGTGCAGTTTTATGGGTTTTCACAAATGTCTACAGTTTGATAACTGCTACCACAATCAAATTTCTCCATATCTCTTTGGAATAAATACCTCCCAGATGCCCCTGCCCTGGCTGTCATAAAGGTGCTGTCATCTTGTTTAGGATTCTATGTAAATGGAATCATGCATTGTGTAGGATTTAGAGTCATTTCCAGTTTTGGGTGATTATGAATAGAGCTGCTACAAATATTTCATATACAGGTTTTTGTATGAAAGTATTGTTTTAGCCAGCTAGGGCTGCTCTAACTGAAATAACACAGAGTAGATGGCTTTAACAAAGGAAGGTTTATTCTTACATAGTCCGGAAAGCTACAAGTCCAGATCAGGATGTGTGCTCCAGGGAAAGGCTTTCCCCTTGTCAGCTCTGCAGGAAAGTCCAGTATTGCATCAGTCTTTGTCCAGGGAGCCTCTTGGCTCAGGAACCTCAGGTCTGAAGGACGCGCTCTTCTCCTGGTGTTGCTTTCTTGATGGTACGAAGTTCCCAATTCTCAGCCTTCTTCCCTTTCCTTTTATCTCTTGCAGGATGAAAGGATTAAGTGTGGGGCAAGGCACACTCCTGGGAAACCCCTTTACAGTGGAGCAGGGAGGTGATCTTCTGAAGGGATTTACAGCCCCATACTAATCCTATAACATACAGCATAGGAAAACCACAAAGTGGAGGGCAGTCACAAGATACTGGAAATCATGGCCCAGCCACATGGCTACACATATTTTTTGGGGGACACAATTCACTCCATGACAGTGTACTTTCAGCTTTTAGACTAAATACCTACTAATGGAATTGCTGGGTCATATGGTAGGTGCTTATTTAACTTTATAAGAAATTTCCAAATTGTTTTCCAGAGAAGCTATGCCATTATCTCTGGAAACTCTGGTGGTGTAGTAGTTAAGGGCTATGTCTGCTAACCAAAATGTCAGCAGTTCAAATCCTCCAGGTGCCCCTTGGAAACTATGGAGCAGTTCTACTGTGTCCTATACAGTCACTACAAGTCAGAGTCAACTCAGTGGCAGTGGGTTTGGTTGTTTCTTTTTTTTAAAAGCATGTATGAGAGGTATAGTTGCTCCAAGTTCTCACCAGCACTTGGTATTGTCAGTGTTGTTTTTGTTTGTTTGTTTTACCATTTTAATAGACGTGTAGTTTTTATATGTATTTCCCTAATGGCTAATGATGTTGACAACTTTTTCATGTGCTTCTCTGCTATGTGTATGTCCCCTTTTGTGAAGTCACCAGGTGTTTTATCTATTTTATCTTGTTTCCTTACTGTTGATTTTTGAGTTTTTTACATATTCCAGATAAAACTCTTCTGTTAGATATGTAGTTTGAAATACGTGGTCTGTAGCTTGTCTTTTTCATTTTTTTAACATTGTCTTTCACGGAGTAGAGGAAGCCCTGGTGGTGTAGTGAGTTAAGTGCCACGTCTGCTAACCAAAAGGTTGGCAGTTTGAATGCCCTACACACTCCTCAGAAACTCTATGGCGCAGTTCTACTCTGACCTCTAGGGTCGCTATGAGTTGGACCCGACTAGACAGCAGTGGGTTTGGTTTTTGGTTTTTTCATGAGTCAGAAGTTTAAAATAAATATATATGTATATATTTTATTGTATTGTAAATGAAAGCGTACAATCCAAGTCGATTTATCACACAAAACCTTGTACACACACTGCTATACAACTGTAACTGCTCTCCCACCCTGTGACAGCACACTCCTTTCCACCCTATATTTTCTTGTCCGTTCAATCAGCACCTGTCCCCCTCTGCCTTCTCATTTCACTCGGGACAGGAGTTGCCCAGTTAGCCTCGTGTATCTACTTAAGCCAGAAAGCACACTCTTCACTGGTATCATTTGATGTCTTGTCCAGTCCAATCTTTCTCTCAAGAGTTGGCTTTGGCAATGGTTTCAGTTCTGGGGTGACAAAGAGTTCAGTGGCCATGTTCTCAGGGGACCCTCCAGTCTGATGGAACATCAAGTCTGATTTTTTAATAGAGTTCAAATTCTGTACATCCATTTTTCACCCGGTACATCAGGGACTCTCCACTGTGTTGCCTGTCAGGAAAGTCATTGGCAGTACCCGGGCACCATCTAGTTCTTCTGATCTCGTGCTGATGTAGTCTCTGTATTATACTGTCCTTTCAGAAGTTTAAAATTTTTGATGACACACAATTTATTGTTTTTTTTTCTTTTAGGGATTGTGCTTTGGTGTCTTCTTGCTGGTACTTCTTGCTTTGGAACTCCTTGCTGAAACCCAAGTCATAAAGGTTTCTTCCCAATTTTTTTTTCTCAAAATGTTGTGGTTTTGCTTTTAGATCTGTAGTCTATGTTAAATTTGCATAAGGTATGAAGTATACATTGAGGATAATTCTTTTTGCATATGAACGTCCAGGTGTTCCACCATTTGTTGAGAAAATTTTCTCCTTTGTACCTCTATTGTTGGGTGCTGTGGAGTCAATTCAGACTCAGAGTGACCACATGTAACAGATCAGACTGGCTTCTAAGGCTTCCTAGGCTGTGATTTTTATGGCAGCAGATTGCCAGGTCTTTCTCCTGCAGAGCTGCTGGATGGGCTGAAACCAACAACTTGCAGTCAGCAGCTGATGCTTAACCATTGCTCTATCAGGGCTCCTTTTGTACCTCACCTTCCCGTAACTGGCAGCCTTTGTTGGCTGTGAGATGTGAAGCTTCTGTGCTGTGGACAGTTTTGCCTTTTGGCCCTGGTTCTGAGAGTAAGACCACATCCGAGGTCAGTGAGTGATGGGCCAATCTGGCTCAGCAAGATCACTGAGAGACTGATACCGACTAAGCCTCAGAAGGCCACATGGTGAGCTCATTAAGACTTTGGAAGATGGAGGCTCACAAGGAGCTTCCCAAATTGAAGATTGTAAACATTCTGCTCTGGGAAGAGAGTTGAGCATGGCCTCTGGGGACTTCCCCTGTCCCTATGCCATTTCTTGTCCCAGGATGGTGACATCAATTTGGGGAATAGTGATTGGGAATTCAACAGAGGGACTGATAGCAAAAACAGCAGAGACCCCAGACCAGATAGAAGGCAGAGGCCAGAAGGAGCAGAAGCTGGTGGAAAACAGCAGCGGCGGCCAGGGCAAGCAGAAGCTTTTATCTGCTGAAGAAAGAAGTGAGGAGTGGCCTGAACACCGACATGCTCAGGGCTACAACAACACAGAAAACAGTGAAGACCACCAGCAGCCCTGGACAATGGCAGAAACTCTGCCTGGAGTGCAAGGAGGCCCTTTATGAGGTTCAAGGTGGCCTGCCTGCCGACCTAGGTAGGTCAAACTCATAGAAGTTGCCTTTGGAGAGGTTCTGCTTTGAGAGCTGTTGTGAGGCCAGCCCAGGGCCATCCTGAGCTGCTCTGTTGTGAGCTGGACCAACAGTGGAGGAGGCAGAGCCAGCCAAGAGGAGCCACTGGGAAAGGGAGAGACAGCAAGCGTAGTCACGCAGCATCTGACCTGAGCCAGCAACAGTGAATCAAACATCTAAACTATGGCATACCTGCGGACACTTACCGTGTGCCAGCCCACTGCCACTAAGAATAAACATAAACTTCTTGCTGTTAAGGACTGAATTGTATTTCCCTCAAATATGGGTTGTAAATCTTAACCCCTATTCCTGTAGTTGGAAAACCTGGTGTTGTGGTGGTTAAGCGCCAGTCTGCTAACTAAAACATCAATGGTTTCAATCCGCCAGGCACTCCTTGGAAACCCTAGGGGTAGTACTACTCTGTCCTATAAAGTCGCTATGAGTTGGCATTGACTCAATGGCAACAGGTTTTATTAACCACAGGAGTGGTTATAATTCCGTTTGGGAATGGATTTCTTTGTTAGGCTAATAGGGAAGTTTTAGTGTAGGGCATGTCTTAAGTACATCTATTTTCAGATATGAAAGGAGAAGATTAGGAGAGCAGAGATGGGGGAAGATAGATGCCGTCCACATGAGGATCACCAAGACCCGAGGAGTAAAAATGTGCCTTCTTTCCCCTTTATAACTTCTTTACATTGTGCTCTCAATCCCTGTCATGAATTGAGTTGTATCCCCCCCAAAATGTGTATAGCAATTTGGCTGGGTCATGATTCAAAGTATTTTTTGATTGCCTTCCACTGTGTGATTTTCCTGTGCTATAAATCCTAATCTCTGCCTGTGGTTAACAAATTGGATTATGTTAAAGAGGATTGGGGTAGGAGCGTAACACCCTTCCAAAGATCACCTCCTTGCTCCATTGTAAAAGGAGTTTCCCTGCAATGTGGCGTGTACCACCTTTCATCCTGCAAGAGATACAAGAAAAGGGAAGCAGGCAGAGAGTTGGGGATCTCACACCATCAAGAAAGCAGCACTAGGAGCAGAATGTGTCCTTTGGACACGAGGTTCTTGCACCAAGATGCCCTCAGACATCATACAACATAGAGATCTTCCTCCAGAGTCAACATAGAGAGAGTGTATTCCCTTGGAGCCAGCACCTGGAATTAGGACTTCTAACCTACTGGACTGTGAGAGAATAAACTTTCCTTTGTTATACCCTCCACTAATGGAATTTCTCTTAGAGCAGTACCGTATGACTAAAACAACCCCCAACTAAAACATCATTTAAAATATCTGTACCAGCTTAAAGTCTCCGGATTGTGCTAACCTAGAGGTTGGTGTTCTGAATCCGTTCAGAAGCTCTACAGGAAAAGGCCTGATGACCTGCTTCCAAAAGGTCACAGCCAAGAAAATGCTTTGGAAGAGGTCTACTCTGCAACACATAGGGCTGCATGAGTCAGAAGCAACTCAGCTGCAATGGGTTTACTTCTGGTGTTTGGTATCAGTTTGGGATGGAGGGCTTTGGGCTGCAAGTAATGGAAAATCACGATACAGGTGGGTTTAAATTATAAAGACAATTTATTCTTTCATGTAACAAGAAATCTCATCAAGAGCTTGGGTCTTTTTTTTCTCTCCCGTCATTTCTACTCTGCCATTCTCAGATACAGCACCTCCAAGTAGTTGCAGAATCGCTGGACATCACCTTCTCTCACAGCCCCAGCTAAAGGCAAAATCCTCTAGAACAAAAAACCCCGAAGGCTCTTTGAACATATATTTTTAAATGCAGATTACGGATTCCCCTTCAGCTGACTTCTCTTCCACTCTCATTGCCCAGCACTGAACCATGAGCCCATTCCTATACAAGATTCTAGCAAGAAAACAGAGTTACTTTTTGTATTAGTTTCCTGTGGGTGCTGTAACAGGGTATCACACACTTGATGGCTTCTGCTGTTTTTGTGTGCTTTTGAGTAGATTCTGATTCCTGGTGACCCTGTGGGACAGAGTAGAATGGTCCCAGAGTTTTCAAGGAGTGGCTGACTGGATTCAACTTGCTGACATTTTGGTTATCAGCCTGAGCTCTTAACCACTTGGTCACCAGGTCTCCACTGGTGGCTTATAAGAAGAGAAATCTATCATCTCATAGTTCTGGAAGCCAGAAGTCCTGTATCAGTGTGTCAGCCATTCTGAGTCTTTGAGGGAAAATGTGTCCCATGCATCTCTCCCAGCTCCTGCTAATGGCAGGATCCTTGGTGTCCTTGGCTTGTGGCTGCATCACTCCCAATCTCTTCCTTCATCATCACATGCCGTCTTCCCGCTCTGTCTCTTCTCCTTTATAAAGGCGTCACTCGTTGTGGATTAGTCCCTACTCTACTCCAGCGTGACCTCATGTTAAGTGACAGCTTTAAAAACCCTACTTTCAAACAAGGTCATGTTCACAAGTAACAGGTGTCAATACTTTAGCATATCTCTTCTAAGGACACAATGCACAACACTGTGATTGGCTTTATTATAATAAAATTCTCCTTTCTGGGGTTGCATAGATAGGAGTCCAGCTTCCACAATTCCCCCCAAAACCCTGATAAAATCAGGGTTTTGTTACTGAAGAATAAGAGGAAAAAGAGATGTTGGGTGTGTCACCAAAAATTCTGCATAGCGTTTCCTGACATCAATTAGATTGGCCTTTCCGTTTAAAACCACCTTTTTAAGGTACTGTCTTTCTCATTTGGACAAACATTGGTGATTTGAGGCTTCTTCCACTTCCTTTCCAAAGATGGTGTCTCAGTGAGGTAGAAGCTCTTAGACTGCAGTGGTCACCTTGGGCTAACTCAGCCCACCTGAACTTGCCCTGGTGTTATAGACCCTGCTAAGTCTTAGCCACATGGTCCTTTCTTGGCCTAGCCATCAGGACTCTGTACAGACTTAGCAGCTGTCAGTGGCTTTCCAGGGCTTGTGGAAACACATGGATCCTTCCCATTGTACATGGGAGCTGAGGAAGGTGAAGGTTTGGGTGTCTACTCTGTCTACCTAACCGTGGTAGAGACAACCATGCTCATCTAGGTTCACACTGCATGGGAGGCTCTTTACAGATTTCATAACACGGAGAAGAGAAGAGGCCTTCAGTTTTGCACACACCCCTATACAACCTATGTATTGATTGTTGAATGTTGCATAACAAATTACCCCAGACTTAGTGGCTTATAACCATTGCAACACCGGGGAGCTGCTAACACCTACAGGCCTGAAGGTGCAAAAGTGGTTACACCCATCTAGGGAAAGTATCTTTAGCTTCTGGTTTAGGGGAACAGCCACCCATAGAAACCAAGTAGAGAAGAAGTTGAGAGAATAACATCCCAAACCTTCTCTCTTCCTGCTTTCCATCCCCTGCCAGGGTCTCTCATTGGCCAAACCCAAATAGAAGTCAGAAGGCAGAGGCCCATACAGGCTGGTATTCCAGGTAAGAAAACAGAGTGAAGAAGGTTGGACCTGCACAGATTAATGGAAGATACATCACATTACACTCAGATTATATCTTCCTGGAGAGTAACATGATGGCAGCCTCATTACCATTACTTTTTTTCCTAGTTCTCTATACTCAAGTTGTAACTAGGTTATCAATTTGAGATCTTCCTTCTTTCTTTCTTTCTTTTTTTTAATTTAATATGACCGAGTGAAAATGTACACTCGCGTATAAATTTACATGCCCACCTATATGCAGCTTCCACTGCTCTCGCTGTCCGGTGACAGCACACTATTCCTCTCTGCTCCATACATGTCTCATCCTCCCCACAGCCTCCTTTCTGCTCCTCTCCACCCACTCTCCTTCCTCCAGCCAGAGGCAAGCAGGATGATATCCTATAGATGCATAGAACCATAAAGTGCGTCCAATATATGGACACGCTGCATTGCCAAGTCCAATCCATTCGTGTGCAAACAGTGGACCTTTGTTATGATTTATGGGCAAGGGGAGCATCAGGGCTAGAGGCCATGCTCCCAGGGGAACCCCAAAGCCGCCGGACCATCATTTGTGGTCTTTAAGCGGAGATCTTAGGATGCACCGCTTTTTATTCTTGTGTTGCCAGTGAGACTCAACTTAACGAGCTCCATCGCGGCTATCACTGGTGGTGGCCGGGCACCAACCAGTTCTTCCAGTCCCAAGTCGATGTAGGCACCCACTCATGTGGGTCTCTCTATCTTCTGGGTTGACTTTACCCCATGTCATTTTGGCCCTCGGTGAGCATCCGTTCCTGCTGAGTTGGGACTATTTGCTGTGCCCTCGAATGGCAGCTTGGCAGCTTTTAAGACCCCAGATGCCACTCACCAATGTGGGGTGCAGACAGCCCTGTTAGCAAAACGCTGGTTGTGCCAAATGGCCTGGATTCCGCCTAAGAGCATGGTCCCCAGCCCCCCGCCCCAGCTACTCTGACCTTGCAATATTGGGTTAAGATGGAAGGAGTACTCAAGTTATGCTGAAGTCCACTTAATGTTCTGGTTTCTAGTATGTGCTATCACCGATTTCACTCAACCAGATTTCTAGCAACTATCTAATCTAAACCCTCCCCCCCCCGCCCTTCCTCCCTCCCCTCCCTTGCAGCTGTCAAAGAGTCTTTTCTTCTATACACAAGTCTGTTTTTGAGATCTTATCGTAGAGGTCTCATACCATATTTGTCCTTTTGTCGCTGATTACTTTCACTCAACATAACGTCTTCCAGTTGAAACCAGGTTAGGAGATGTTTCCTGGAATCATCGTTATTCTTTATCATTGCGTAGTGCTCCACTGAGTATATGTACCATAGTTTACCTATCCATTCTTCTGTTGTTGGGTATCTGGGTTGATTCCATCTTTTTGCTATCGTGGACTGCGCTTTGATAAACATTCTTCTGCATGTGTCCATTGGTGTGAAAGGCCTTGATTCTGTAGGATATATTCCACATAGCAGAATTACTGGGTCAAATCGTATACCGATATCCATTTTTTTAAGGAAGCACGAGATTGCTTTCCAAAGAGGCTGGACCATTTTGCAACCCCACAACAGTGTAGGACGGTTCCACTTTCTCCACAGCCTCTCCAGCATTTGTTGTTTTGTGTTTTTTGGATCATGGCCAACCTTGTTGGGGGTGAGATGATATCTCATTGTCGTCTTGATTTGAATTTCTTTAATAACTAAAGATCGTGAACATGTCCGCATGTGTTTTTTGGCTGCCTGGATCTCCTCTTTAGTGAAATGTCCGTCTCTTTTTCCATCGCTTAATTGGATAATTTATCTTCTTCTTATTGATATTTTGTAGTATCTTATAGGTTATGGAGATCAGGTGTCGGTCTGACATAGAGTTGCCAAATATTTTTTCCCATTCTGTGGGTGTTCTTTTAATTCTATTAATAAGGTCTTTGGATGAACAAAAGTGTTGACAGTGTTTTGATGACATTTTCAATCTCTTCCTTTGTGATGGGTTTATTAGGTTGTTCTGCTTCACATTGTGATAATTTGGGTAGGTAGTATGAGTCAAGGAATTTGTCCATTTCTTCTAGGTTTTCAAATTTGTTACAGTATAGTCTTTCATAGTATTCTGTTATGATACTTTTGATTTCTGTTGGATCTATTGTGACAACTCCTTTCTCATTTCTAATTTGGGTTGTTTCCTTTCCGTTTTTCTTTAGTAAGTTTAGCCAGTGGTTTGTCAATTTTGTTGATCTTTTCAAAAAACCAGCTTTTGGTCTTTTCAATTTTTTCAGTTGTTTTTCTATTCTCTAATTCATTTAGCACTGCTCTAATCTTTATGATCTGGTTTCTTCTGGTGCCTGAGGGGTTCCTCTGTTGTTCTCTCTCTACCTGTTCAAGCTGTAGGGTTAATTCCTTGATTTGGTTTCTTCCTTCCAGATGTGTGCATTTATGGAGATAAACAGACCTCTGAGCACTGCTGTGGCTGTATCCCATAGGTTCTGGTAGGACGTGTTTTCGTTCTTATTGGAATCCATGAATTTCTTTATTTCATCCTTGATTTCTTCTATAACCCATGTTTTTTGAGCAAGATGTTGTTCAGTTTCCGAGAGTTCCACTTTCTATGTTTTTTTCTGCTATTGATTTGAACTTTTATGGCTTTATGATCTGAGAAGATGCTTTGCAGTAATTCAATGGTATGGATTTTGTTGAGAATTGCATTATGTCCTAACACATGGTCAATTCTGGAGAATGTTCCATGCGCACTGGAGAAGAAGGTGTAGTTGTTTGCTGATGGGTGGAAAGTTCTGTATATATCAATGAGGTTTAGTTGGTTAATTGTGGCAATGAGGTCTTCTGTATCTTTACTGAGCTTTTTTCTAGATGATCTGTCCAGTATTGAGAGTGGAGTGTTGAAGTCTCCCACTATAACTGTGGAGTCATCTAACTCTTTTTTGAGTGTAGTCAGTGTTTCTTCGATGTATTTAGGTGCTCTGATATTAGGTGTATAAATATTTAATATAGCTAAGTCTTGCTTGTGTACTGAGCTTTCAGCAATAAATAGTGTCCATCTTTGTCCACAACGGTAGATTTTACATTAAAGTTGATTTTGTCTGAGATTAGAATTGCCACCCCTGCTCTTCTTTGTTCATTGTTAGTTTGATATATACTCTTCCATCCTTTAATTTTCAGTCTGTTCCTATCTTTAGGTCTCAAGTGAGTTTCTTGTAGACAACATATGGATGGGTCATGTTTTTGATCCAAGATGTCACTCGATGTGTCTTTACTGGAGCATTCAGTCCTTTCACATTCAATGTAAGTATTGATAGGTATGTGTTCACTGCTGCCATTGTGATATGTTTATTTTTGTGTTGATGTTTTCTCTGCTGTTCTTATTAGTCTGTTATGGGACATTCTTTTTTGTGAGTTGATTTTTCACCTTTTTCAGAGCTGGTTTTGTAATTGTTGAGACTCCTGTGTTACATTTCTTGAAATGGTATGGTACGTCTTTGTTGTGATTTACAGCTGCCCCTATGATCCCCCTTAATAAACTATATATAAACTCAATTTTAATTACTACCAGTCTTGTCATGTTCCTCTCCATCTGGAAGGACTATAACAACTGTAGTACATCCCTCTTTTTAATATGTGGCACCATAGTTTTCATGATGATCACTGTATTGCTTCTTTCAGTATTAAAGCTGTGATTGACTTTGGAGCCTTCCCTGAGTAGAGCCAAGAACTTCTTTCAGTATTTCTTGTAGTTTTGGTTTGTTTTTTACAAAGTCTCTGAGTTTCTGTTTATCTGGGAATGTCTTAGTTTCATTTTCGTATTTGAAAGATAGTTTTGCAGGATATATAATTCTTGGTTGGAAGTTCTTCTCCTTCAAGGCTTTGAATGTGTCATGCCACTGTCTCTGTGCCAGCATGGCTTCTGCTGAGAAATCTGATGAAAGCCTACAGGGTTTCCCTCTGAATGTTAGCTTTGCTTTGAGTCTTGCTGCCTTTAAGAGCTGCTGCTTATGTTTCATTCTGTTAAGCTTGATTATAATATGTCTTGGAGACTTTCTTTTGAGATCTATATTGGGTGGCATATGATATGCATTTGAGATGTCTATATTCTCTTCCTTCACGATTTCTGGGAAGTTTTCTGTCAGCACCTCAGCAACAATGCTCTCTGTGTTCTCAGATGTCTCCCCCTGTTCAGGGACTCCAATTAATTGAAGGTTGTTCCTCTTAATAGAGTCCCACATGCTTCTTAATGCTTCTTCATTTTTCTTGTTTCTTTTTTCCGATTTCTGCTCATAGATGCTGGCGTCAGTAGCTATGTCTTCCAAGTCAGAAATTATTTTTTCCATTTGTTCCATTCTGTTTTCTTGGCTTTGAACGGAAGTTTCTATGTCTTTGATTTTGTTCTTGATCTGTTGCATTTCAGAGTACCGGTGTCCCATCAGATCGAACAGCTTGTTTAATTTTTCCTTTTGTTCTGCTGCATTTTGTATAAGGTCTAGAAGGGCTCTGTATATAATCATTTTGTATTCACTTTCTGATGTTTTCATAAAAGTGTCTTCATGTGGAAAACTCCTTAGTTGCTTTGTTTGGGAGACTTCTGAAGCCATGGGTGATTTCTTGTATGCCACAAGTGTCTGTTGCTTTTTGGGTCCCATGTGAGTAAGTAGAGGCTGGAAGAGATACTGTGAGAATGGACTGCAGATGTTTCTCTAGGCGGTCTTAAAATGTAAAGCAAAAGGTATCTGACCACTTCCCAAGTCAGTCAGGTTTTCAGGTGTAGAGGTCCCTCTTCCCAACTGGCAAAGTAAGTACCTCTATATCCAACCTCAGATGATACAAACTAGTTCAGAATACAGCAATGGTACTGCCCTGTTGGCTTCTGGTGACAGGACCCAGCCTTAGGCGACACTGTGTAAAGTACTGCTTTTCTGGTAGAAAAGTACTCTCCTGTGGGCAGGCTCTGGCTCCCAAGCTAAGAATTAGGTCCAGCTGTGGCCACCGTATCCAAGATGGCACCCTCCACACAGGCAGCAGATAGAGGGACTAAAGGTGCCGAGAGGTAGTGATTCCTCTGCTTCTGTTGCAGGGCCCCCAACATATGTGGCACTGTGTAAATTACTGCTTTTCTGTCAGAGAAGTGCTGTCGGGTTTGCAGGCTCCCAGGGTAAGAATTAGATCCTGCTAAAATCTCTGTACCCAGCATGGCGTCCCACACATTGGCAGTGGGAATCCCTACAAACCCCTCTGTGGCAGAGATAAAAAGATAGGCCCAAACTGGCTAGATTAACAGAGTCCTAAGCCTGGCTCTCAAAATATGGGAATTTCGACTGCCTATCCCCCCAGTAGTGCGTCTGAGTCTAGCTGCTAGGCAAGACCCAGCTCTGCCCACTGGCCAAGCCAGAGGGAAGAAAAGTCAAAATGGTGCATTTACCTTCAGTCCATGAGAGCCAGGGCTAGCCAGGAGTGGGAGTCAGTGAAAGAGAGGAGGTTTTTCACTCAGTGTTATGAAGTCCAAATTAACAGCCTTGTGCCGTGTCCTGGGGCTGATTAGGTGATCAGAAGGCTCCGTTTGGTTATCAATTCAGGTCTTGGTTTCCAGAGGGATATAAGGAGACGTGTGCTTAGTCCGCCACCTTGACTCCACACCTCTTCTTTCTTGATATAGGTATTTAGGGCTATGCGTTTCTCTCAAATCACTGCTTTTGCTGCATCACTTAAGTTTTCCTGTGGTATGTTTTTGTTTCCATTTGACTCAAAATATCTTCCAGTTTCACATACAATCTCTTCTTTAACACAGTCTTTAAGAATGTGTTGTATAATTTTCACATATCTGCGAGGTTTCTACTTTTCTTCCTATTTTTGATTTACCACTTCATTCCATTGTGGTTGAAGAAGATTTTTGGTATGGTTTCAGCCCATCAACAGGATCTAATTAAACAAAAGCAAACTGTATCTCAATGAGACAAAATAAAAAATGATGGATATAGTGCCCTTCACTGATGATTTCTCTACTGTGCAGAGAATGCTGGGCTGTCAGAGGCTCTCTCTGATGGTTCTCACTGTACACAGTAGACCACATTGGATCCTGACCAAGTAAAGAAATTAAGACAAAGGGGAAAAACAGCCTTTATTAAGCTTATGCTACGTCTTAGGCAATATTTGTTAATTGCCTTACATAGTATGGTAGTGGCCTCTGGAGTTCACTGGTACAAATTATTAGTGTGTTCATCATCTAACTGAGGTTGGAGGTTCAAGTCTGCCCAGAGGTGCTTCAGAAGAAAGGCCTGGAAATCTGCTGAGAAATCAGCCACTGAAAATGCTATAGAGTTACACATTGACAAAAATAGTGTCATTATGATTGTAGTGGATTCAATGGAAACTGATTTTAGTGGGGCCTGTTTCCCAGATGAGAAAACGGAATCTTCAGAAAGGCATACATTTAATAAAAAGCTAAAGGAGAAAGTGGAACAAGCCCGTATTTAAATACTCTGAGACCCAAGGCTACACACCAGGTTCCGCCTCAGAGCCACCCTCACCTCCTTATTCCGCAGCGTGTACACCACGGGATTCATCAATGGAGTCACCACAGTGTAGAACACAGCCACCAGGCGGTCCTGGTCATGGTTTTCCCCTGATTCAGGACGCAAGTAGATGATGGAGGCACAGCCAAAGTGCACAACGACCACAGTGAGGTGAGCTGCGCAGGTGGAGAAGGCCTTGTGCCGGCCAGCTGATGAAGGGATCCTCAGGATGGTGGCCACAATGAAGGCATAGGAGAGGAGGATGAGGAGGAAGGAGACCAGCACAACGAGGATGCTCAGGAAGAAGATGACTAGCGCTTTGGTGGCATTCCCAGTGCAGCTGAGCTTCAGGACGGGAGCAATGTCACAGAAGAAGTGCTCCACGCGGTTGCTGTGGCAGAAAGGAGAGGAGAAGATCATGCTGGTCTCTATCAAAGCCACAGAGAACCCAGAACAGAACACAAGAGCTCCCAGCCAGAGGCAAATGGTGGGTCTCATGATTGCTGAGTAGCGGAGGGGGTGGCGGATGGCCACATACCGGTCATAGCCCATCAGGGTAAGTAGGAAGCAGTGACTGCACCCTAGTCCCAGAAAGAAGAACATCTGAGCACGACAGCCGGCAATGGAGATGGCCTGGCTCTCCATCAGCAGGTGGGCCAGCATATTGGGGATGGTGACCAGTGTGTAGCAGGTCTCAGAGAGGGACAGCACTGCTAGGAAGCGGTACATAGGAGTGTGGAGGGTTCTGTCCACACGGATGATGGTGATGATGGTGGCATTGCCACTGAGAGTGACCAGGTATGTAAGGAAGAACAAGGAGAAGAGCATGGTTCTCAGGTCTGGAAGGTTGGAGAATCCCACCAGAACAAACTCAGTCACCAGCCAGGTCACATTTCCCTTCTGCTTCTCAGGAGCCTGAAAAAGAGATGACAGAGTAAGTAGAATACAGCAACGTATGGATGGTCTGCTATGCAACAGGTATCGCTAGGGTAGAAGAGTTGTGATGATGATTAATTTTATGGGCAACATTGCTAGGCAATGGTTCCCAGCTGCTGGACAAACACCAGTCTAGTAGTTACATACTATTAAATCAGTTGACCTTAGTTAGAGGAGACTCCATCATCAGATTGTTGAAATGTGGTGGCTTGCATGTGGCTGTGATGTGGAAGCTATGTAACCAGTATTTCAACACTACAGGGTCACCAGAACTTCCAGACTAAGCCAGACTGGGAAACAGGACCTGGTGATCTAATTCTGAAAAAATTAGCCAGTGAAAACCTTAGCAGCACAATGTTGCCTAATACAGCTTCAGAAGATGAGCCCTTTATGTTGGAACACACTCAAAATACATACAACTGAAAAGAGCTGCCTCCTCAAGGTAGAGTCAACCTTGACTTGGGTGGAGTTGAGCTTTCAGGACCTTCATTTGCTGAGGTGGCAAAGCTCGACATAAGAACAAACAGCTGCAAACATCCGTTAATAACCAGAACTTGGAAAGTATGAAGTGTGAATCAAGGAAAACTGCAACCTGTCAAAAATGAAATGGAACACTGGATGAACAATAACCTAGGTACTGATGTTGTCAGATGCCGTCAAGTTGATTCTGACTCATAGTGACCCTATGCACGACAGAGTGAAACATTGTCTGGTCCTGCACCATCTTCACAGTTGTTGCTATGCTTGAGCCCATTGTTGCAGCCGCTGTGTCAATCCATCTCACTGAGTGTCTTCCTCCTTTTTGTTGATAGTCTGCTTTGTTAAGCATAATGTCTTTCTCCAGGAACTCATCCCTCCTGATAACATGTCCAAAGTATGTAAGACATACCATCCTCACTTCTAAGGCTTCTAAGGAGCATACTGACTGTACTTCTTTCAAGACAGTGTTCCTCCTTTTGACAGTCCGTGGTACATGTATTCAATATTCTCTGCCAATGTCACAGCTCAAAGGCATCAATTCTTCTTCAGTCTTGTTTATACCTTGCCCACCTTTGGCATGCATATGAGGTGAGTGAAAATAGCATGGCATGGGTCAGGTACACCTTAGTTCTCAAGGTGATACCTTTGCATTTCAACACTTTAAAGAAGTCTTTGCCATACAGTTGTCTAATGCAGTGTGTCTTTAGATTTCTTGACTGCTGCTTCCGTGGATATTGACTGTGGGTCAAAGTAAAGTGAAATCCTTCACAAAATAAATCTTTTCTCCTTCCATCATTATGTTGCTTATTGGTCTAGTTATGAGGTCCAGTTATTTATTTAACGTTGAGGTGTAATCCACATTGAAGGCTGTAGTCTTTGATCATCATCAGTAAGTGCTTCAAGTCCTCTTCACTTTCAGCAGGCAAGGTTGTGTCATCCGCAAAGTGCAGGTTGTTAATGAGTCTCCCACCTACCCTATTCACTCATTCTTCATTAGTCCAGTTTCTCGGATGATTTGCTCAGCATACAGATTAAATAGGCACGGTGAAAGAATACGACCCTGTATGTTTCCTTTAAATCACGCAGTATTCCCTTGTTCTGTTTGAACGACTGCCCCTTGATCCATGTACAGATTCTTCACGAGCATAATTAAGTGTTCTAGAATTCTCATTCTCTGCACCGTTATTCATAATTTGTTATGATCCACGCAGTCAAAAGTCTCAGCGCAGTCAATAAAGCACAACTAAACATCTTTCTGCTATTTTCTGCTTTCAGCCAGGATCCATCCGACGTCAGAAATGATCGTTGGTTTCACCCCCTCTTCTAAATCTGACTTGAATTTCTGGCAGTTCCCCGTCAGTATACTGGTACAGCCACTTTTATCTGCAGCCAACTTATGCTGGCATGTGCTATTAATGATATTGTTTGATAATTTCCGTATTTGATTGGATCACCCTTCTTGGTACTAGGCATAAACATGCATCTCTTCTAGTCAGTCGGTCAGGTAGCTGTCTTTCACATTTCTGGGCGTAAATGAGCAAGCATTTCCAGTCCTGCATGCATTTGTTAAAACACCTCAACCGGTATTTCATCAATTCTTGCAGGCTTGTTTTTTGCCAGTGCCTTTAGTGCGGCTTAGACTTCTTCCTTTATTACTTTTAGTTCTGATCATATGCTACTTCCTAAAACGGCTGAATGCCAATAATTCTTTTTGGTGTAGTGACCCTGTGTATTCTTTCCATCTTTGTGTGCTTCCCACACTGTTTAATATTTTCTCCATAGAATCTTTCACTATTACAACTTGAGGCTTGAATATTTTCTTCAGTTCTTTCACCTTGAGAAACACAGAGCGTGTTCTTCCCGTTTGGTTTCCTGTCTCCAGCTCTTTGCACGTGTTACTACGTTTTGTCCTCTTGAGCCACCCTTTCAACTATTTTGTTTAGTTCTTTTACCTTCTCATTTCTCCCTTTTGTTTTAGCTACTTGACCTTCAAAAGCAACTTTCAGAGTCTCTTCTGACGTCTATCTGGGGTTTTCTTTCTTTCACGTCTTTTTCTTTTGCTTTCTTCTATGTGATGTCCTTGGTATCATCCCGCAGCTCCTCTGGTCTTCGGTCATCAGTGCTCAGCAAGGCGAATCTGTTCTTGAGATGGTCTCTAAACTCAGGTGGGATATACTCAAGGTTGTCTTTGGGCTCTTAGGGACTTATTCTAATTTGCTTCAGTTTGAACTTGTATGTGAGTAACTGGCAGCTTGAAGTGCAGTTGGCCCTTCATCTTGTTCTGAATGATGACATTGAGCTTTTCTGTCATCTTTTTTCATGGATGTAGTCAATTTTACTCCTGTGTATTCCATCTGGTGAGGTCCATGTGTACAGCTGCTGTTTCTGTTGGTGCAAAATGGTATTTACAATGAAGAAGTCTTTGGTCTTAAAAATTTGATCTCTGGCATAATTTCTATCACCAAGGCTTTACTTTCCAACCACCAATCTTTTTTCTTTGTTTCCAACTCTCATGGATTGATTGTGTCCTCTGCCCCCCCAAAATTGGTTGTCATTTGGCTGGGCCATAATTCCCTGTATTCTGTGATTGCCCTCCATTTTGTGATTTTGCTAATCTCTGCCTGTGGGCAATAGATAGGATTTATGTTAAAGAGGATTAAGGTGAGACTATAAAACCCTTTCTAAGGTCGTCTCCTTGCTCCAGTGCAAAGGGAGGTTCCCTGGAGTGTGGCTTGCACCACTTCTTATCCTTTTGTCCTACAAGAGATAAAAGGAAAGGGAAGCAAGCAGAGAGTTGGGAACCTCACATCATCAAGAAAGCAGCACTGGGAGCACAGCATGTCCTTCAGACCTGAGGTTCCTGTGCCAGGGATGCTCATTGGCCAAAGACTGATGCAACACTAGGACTTTCCTCCAGAGGCAACAAAGAGGGAAGACCTTTCCCTGGAGTGGGTAGCCTGAACTTGAACTTGTAAAGTACTGGGCTGTGTGAGAGTAATCTTTTCTTTTTGTTAAAGTACCCACTCATCGCATTTCTGTTAGAGCAGTACCAGATGACTAAGACATCAACGTTTGCATTCCAGTCTCCAGGAATTATCAATGCATCCTGATTGCATCTTTGATCGACTTCAGAATGCAGAAGTTTGTATAGTCATGTTAATGGTCTTCCTTGTAAGCAGAGGACTATTACCCTATCACTGACAGTATTGTACTTCAGGATAGATCTTGAAATGGTCTTTCTGATGATAAGTGCAATGCCAAGTCTCTCAAGTCGTCATTCCTGGAGTGGTAGACCAGATGCTGGTCTGATTCAAAACGATCATTATCAATCCATGTCAGTTCGTTGATGCCTAGGATACTGATCTTTATGCATTTCATTTTTGACCATTTCTAGTTTTCCTAGATTCATGCTTCATACACTTCTGTTTCTAAGTATTAATGGATGTCTGCAGCTGTTTCTTCTCATTTGAAGAAGTGCCACATCAGCAAATAAGGTCCCCAAAGCTTGAGCCCATCCAAATTGTTCAGACTCACTCTACTTGCAGGAGGCAGTTCTTATCCAGGTGTATTTTGAGTGCCTTCCAACTGGGGAGCTCATCTTCCAGCACTATATCAGATAATGTTTTGCTGCTATTCCTAACACGTTAACTGGCTAATCCTTTTCAGGAAGAGACTGCTGAGTCCCTCTGCCTAGTCTGTCTGAGTTTGGAAGCTCAGCTGAAACCTGTCTTCCATGGGTGACCGTGGCATAGCTTCCAGCATCACAACAGCACACAAGCCTCCTATTAGTGAGCTGACCTGGACTGGTATGGACCATTTTGAATCAAACAATCATATGGTCTACTATGGCAAACACGGGAAATTGAAAAACAATGGCATCACATTCTTTATCAAACAGTCCAAGATATACACACTCAGTGTTACTGAACCACAAACTTTAAAATTGTTAAAATGGTGTTTTATATTATCTGAATTTTACCACAATAAAATCATTTAAAATCAGATGAAATTTTACAAGTACTTAAAATGTCAAGTGTTTGCTTCATAGGTGTGTATATATATCCCAAATAAGCTTTTTACATATAAAAATATTTTAAAAGAAAGAACACTCAAAAGAGAAAGAAATGCCCATAATATTAATACCTGAATTAAACAAGGTAATACTTTTAGAAATACTAATTTCCAGAACTGTCTTACAGCTTTCATCATCCCCCCATACTTTTTTGTCTTTCTTCATTTAAAAAAAAAAGTAAAGATTATAGTTACATTTTATGCATGAGTTGGTATAAAGATATTTGTAATCCTTAAGCTTAAAAGCTCATTTATTTATTTATTTTGTCTTTTTATTTATTTATTTATTTAACATGACTGAGTGAAAACGTACATCCCCGTATAAATTTACATGCCCACCTATATGCAGCTTTTGCTGCATATAGAGAGCACACTATTCCTCTCTGCTCTTTTTATTTATTTTTTATGGTAAAAGAAGTTAAGCCATGTATGTGAGCCCCTAATAGTACTGTAACTAATGGATAGATCTGTTAATGAAATGGAAAATGACTCTGAGGTTGTGAACTATTTCAATTCAAACAGTGATGCAACAGCATAGAATCTGAACCGAAGAATAATTTTTTAGCTTATGAATTATCTGATGTATAACTAATTAACCAGCTATCTCAGAAAGCAATATCAGAATGCTTTTGAGAGTCATTTGCTGCACTCATTTAGAATAAAGAATTTTGTTTCAAGGAAAATGTTCCTAATAAAGTCTTTCCCTGCTGTGCCTTGAATCAGCTTTGTAAATTATAGTTATCCTTTATCAATAGTTTATTATTTAAACCCCAAATCAAGCCCATTGCCATTAAGTTGATTTACACTCATAATGACTCTATAGGACAGAGGAGAACTGCCCCATAGAGTTTCCAAGGAGCCCCTGGTGGATTTATACTGCCAACCTTTTGGTCAGCAGTCGTAGCTGTTAAGCACTATGCTGCCAGGTTTCCAGTTAATTGACCTGGACAAGCATAATCTATTCTCGAGTTCTTCAAATATTTCTCCAAAGGAGGTGGTGAGGACCCAGATTTAGGCGACAAAGTCAGTAAGTTCACCACTTAGTGTCTATTTAGGTATTCTGCAAGCAAAACCACCAAACCCATTGCAGCTGAATTGCTTCTGACTAGTAGAGACCCTACGAGACAGAGTGAAACTACTCCATAGGGTTTCCAAAGCTATAAATCTTTAGGGAAGCAGAATGCCATATCTTTTGCTTTGGAGAGACTGGTGGATTGGAACAGCTGATCTTTTGGTTAGCAGCTGAACTCTTCAACTACTGTGCCACCAGGGCTCTGCAAGCCAGTGACCATTTAAATCAAATCTATTACCAGTGAGCCAATTCTGATGGAGGGCAACCCCAACATCACAGAGTAGAACTGTACTGTGGGGTTTTCTTGGCTGTACTCTTTACGGAGGTAGATCACCAGGACTTTCTTCTGCAGTCTACTGGGTAGATGCAAACCATCTATTTTTCAGTTAGTGGTTGAGAGCCAAAAACCCTGGTGATGTAGTGGTTTACTGCTACAGTTGCTAACCGAAAGGTCAGCAGTTCGAAGCCTCCAGACACTCCTTGGGAACTCTGCAGCTGTACTCTGTTCTGCAGTGTTGCTAGGAGTCAGAATCGACTCGATGGCACTGGGTTTGGGTTTTTGGTGTTTTAGTTGACAGCCCGCCTTTCAGCCTACTCAGGAGCCTTTTTTATCATTCTTAAAGAGGTTTTTATCAATCCAGTTTTGACATAGGAAGTTAAATAAAGATATGAAGAGATACCTCGCTGAATGCAAAATATGCTAAAACCACTTGTAATTCCAGTTGTCAATAAAGGATCAGAAAGAGCAGTATTTAAGAAAAAAAAAAAAAAACAAACTGCAAATGTGTAAGTGACTGAGTTCTCCTGGGGGACCTTTAAGAAGGAACATAGGAGGTTACATGTGGGGACAGAAAGGACTCAGAGAAATTTTCCAGAGTGAGGGGATTCTTTTTAAGTAAAAGAATCCAACCCAAAAGATCCCTGGGTAATGCAGATGGTTTGTGCTGCACCGCTACCCTAAAGACTGGAGACTGAAACCCACCCAGGGGCACTGCGGGAGAAAGGCCAGGCGCTCTGCTTCTATAAAGATCACAGCCAAGAAAACGCTATGGAGCCGTTTTACTTGGTGGCACATGCGGTGGCCATGAGTCGGAATCGACTTGACAGCAACTACTAGCAACAACGAGGGCCCAAGCTACAACCCGACAGTACAGACCCAGCTGGTGGGTAGGGAAAGGCTCCGACCTTACCTAGCTTCCTCTAGGAGGGAGGCAGGTCTCCAAATCATCTTTTTAAAAAGCTCTTTTGGGCATCTTACGAGGCAGTGGAGGTTCACTGGTGGAGTAGCAGCCTCCCGTGTGGTTACCTGGATCCGAATCATGGCTAGTGACATTGTGTGCAGCCACCACTCTGGTCAGTGGAATCCCGCGTGCTGCTACGATGCTGAATAGCTTCTGCGGGGAGTTTGCAGACTAAGACAGCGGACTGGGAAGCAAGGCTCGGTGACCCACTTCCAGACATCAGCCCGTGAAAATCCTGCAGATCGCGATGTTCTGATCTGCAGCTGATTATGGGGATGGCGCAGGACCGGGCAGCACTGCTTTCTATTTGTCACGGGGTCGCTATAAGCCAAGGCTAGCTCCACAGGGGCTAACAGCAACAACAGCGTGCTCATCTATACAAGCCAGCCAAGCCAAGTGCCGTCGAGTCGGATTGGAAAAAAAGCTGTCCTCATATGCACTCGACATAAGAGTCTCTTCCACCGCAATTACCCAGCCTTCCCTTTCACACCTCCAGCAATGGAGAGATCACTGCCCAGCAGGAAATCTCCATTACACGGAGCAGAAATCTTCCGCCCCCAAACAGCCCTTCATCCACCATCGGGGACTCTAAGATTGAGCCCCCTAACTCTGAAATCACACAAGCCTGGGTATGGAGGCTGGAACCTTCCGTTACTGGAGGCTGTGTGTCCCTGGGCAGCTGGCTGTATTCCTCTGAACCCCATCTGTATTTAAGCAGAGATTGACTGCCACGACTTCTAAGATCCCTGAAGACTGCTAGGAATCCTTCGTCCCCTGCTCTTTTTGATGATAATCTACAACAGGATTATTATATTCCCCACTGCACCCACGAGAGGCCCTTGGATACTGCAGACAGTTCACACGCTCAGTTCCAGGGTAGGGAGTCATGGTATGTGGGGAGAAGGCTTTCCAAGTGCAGTCAGCAGCCTGTGCAAAGGTCCCGAGGATGGACCACGCCTGGTATGTTCAAGCAGCAGAGAGGAGGCCTGTATGACCTGAGCCAAGAGTGAAGGAGAATGGGAGGATGCAAGGGTAAGAAGGGACGGGACAGTTTGTGCAGGACACGGTTGGGGGAGAGGAGGATGTTGTCTTTTACCTGCGGTGAGATGGGAGCTACGCTAAGAATCTAAGCACTGAGACGACGTGTCCCGATTCAGTTGCTCACGTGCGCCCTCTGGCAGCCATGCAGGGAATAGACTGTGAGTCTATTTCCTGAAAGTAGCTAGGGACCAGGGAGCAGGCCACTGCGATGGCCCACCTGGGGCTGTACCAGGCGGTGGAACAGTGGAGATGGGGAGAAGCGGTCACATCTGGACAACGTTTGAAGGTGGGGCGCACAGAATTTCCTGGTTAGTTCTATGTGGGTGTGAGGCAGGAGTGGAATCCAGAGGCTTGCATCCAGGACATCAGGAGGGTGAGGGTGGGCCTGATGTGGCTGGCTAATAAACAAGTGTGTTGATTATTGCAGAGGCTGCCAGAGGTGGTGGACATCATCTGGAGCCCAGGCTAGCTCAGGAAAGACACCCGAGAGCTCCACCACCCTCACTATGAACGTGGCATTTCTCTGGACCCCTGAACTCAGCACCCACCCCAGAGAGGAGAAAGGAGGGAACAGACTGCTCTCAGTGCCACTGAAATTTAACCCTACAAGCACCGAGAAATTGGGACTTTAAGCTTGTTCAGTGTCTCCATGTTTCACTTTCTAATCCTGACCATCGGGGGTGCCTGATGGAAAGAAGTCCAAGAAGAGGGCTAGAAAATTGCTTATTGTCACAAAACCAGAACTAAACTAGATGCCACGTAGTGGACTCCAATACTTGCTGATCCCATATGTTACAGAGTAGAGTGTGTTCTGCAGGGTTTTCAGTAGCTGGGTTTTTGCAAGTAGATTGCCAGGCTTTCTTCCCAGGTAGACTTGAACCTCTAACCCTTTGGTTAGCAGTCTGAGTGTGTAAGCAATTTGCACACCAAGGGACCCCTGGAGCCCATGAAAACTGCCCCAGTTGACGCCAGGCTTAGAGGGAAAATTGCTGAGTTCAGTGGCCAGGACTGGTGCCACCTCTAAAGAGATGGGGAGGATCCCAACTGTCACTCCTGAAAAATCAGTTACAAATACTCTGTGGAGCGCAGTTCTGCCTTGACACATGTGGGGTCACAATAAGTTGGTGTGAACTCCAGGGCAACTGGGTTTGTTTGGTTAGAGTGCCCAGGGAGTGAGGATATACCGGGTCAGGGATCCAGAGTTTCTCCTTGTCTTCTTCTTTCTATCCAGGAAGCCTCTGCATATCAGGAGCTCCCGTCTCACCATCTCTGAGCTGTTCCTCTAAGACTCTGTGTGAACTTTTGTCTCCAAGACACTTCAGGCCACCAAAACAACCAAACCAAAGCAAAATCAGTTGGTTACCTTGGGGTGGACTTCAATTCGTGGTGACCCCATGCGAACAACAAAGTGGAACTGGGCTCCACAGGGTTTCCAGGGCTGATTTTCCAGAAGGAGATGTGTTAGTGCACAAAGGCACCTAGATGCTGAACCTGATCAGCAGACTTGCATTCCTTTCCCTGTCTCCGGGGTAGTGAATTAGCTATTTCAAAAACTTCAGGGAGGTAATGATTTGGGGTAATTTAAACTCTTCAATCAGTTTTAATGGAATCTTGTGACCCTGTTTTTTCTCACGCAACCCCCTTTTGTAATCTGACTATAAAAGCCGCTGGAATTGTAACCCAAGTGGGACACTTGGAGAAGCCATTCTCACTCTTCCCCAGGCTTGCATGCTTGTCTGTTAATAAAGCGTATTTTGAACCTTTTTTCCACATCTCTGAATTTGGCTGCAGTGACAGGCTGAACGAACTTGCTTTTGGCTTGACATCAGATGCTTCGGTAGAACCCCTTAGCAGTGCAAAGAAGGAGCAGGCTCAGCTGCTGACCGGCACCCTGGAGGTTCGAGCCCACCCAGAAGCGTCTCGGAGGAAAGTGGCGGTGACCTACTTCTGAAAAGTCATTCATTGAAAACCTTAGGGAGCACAGCTTTATTCCATATACACAGGGTCACCTGAGTTGGAATTCACTCAAGGAGCAACAGATTTATCTTCAGACGGCGTGTGATCATGTCTCGGGGTGGCTGAGCACCTGGCAGCCCCACTGTCTGCTCACGCACCTGGGGAGCCAGGATGTGGGTAGGCATGTGCAGCAGTCGGGTGTCCCTTTGAGTTCCCCCATAACCTCTCTTCCTTTCCAGGGCAGATCTCACATTCCTCTCCATTCCTTATTCCTCGGACTGCAGAAGACAAACTCTAGGCAAAACCTCCTTGCTGGGAGCTGCCAGGTTTATTTAAGGCACAGTCACCCCGCAATGTCTCGCTTCCCCCCTCCTTCTCAGGTTGCTCCACTCGGGCTCAGTAAGAGCCAGGGTGGCTTCTCCAGCTGGCAGGGGCACAAGCTGACACTCACCATGGCCCAGGGAGCTTCCCAGGGAGCCCATGCGCACCTCTCTGCTGGGGAGGGGGCTGAGGACACGAGTCTTGTCATACCGGGGTCCCTGAAGCCGCCGTCCCAAGGGCTCCCCACAGCTAACAAGTCCCCCAGGATTTAGGCTGGCTGTGCCCTGAGGGGGTTTCCCCTCCTGGAAACTGCAGACCCGGGGTGGGTTTCCCAGCCCTCAGGCGTGATGTGCAGCGAGACACGAGGACTAATCACTCATCCTCCGGGTGCACGGCGGTCCCCAACAGCCGTCTCATGCCCGCACTGCTGCCTGTGCCTCAGGGCCCATCCATGAGCAAGCAGCTGCAGGGAGGAAGAGATAGGCAACTAGAGGTTGCCGAAGTACGGCGTCACGGTGATCGCCCCTTTTCTGACCCTTCCCACTCTTCCTCCTCAACTGCCGCCCCCCCTGCCCCCTGAGGCCCACCCTAACTCAGAACTCCATCCTTAGCAGTCTCACTCCCCTACCTCCACCAGGTCCTTCACCCTGGCAGCCAGAGTGTGGGGCTCTGGCTGTGTTCCTCTCCTTCTCAAGGACTTCCTATGGCTTCCCACTCCCCTCCTAGGAAAGCTTGGAGTTCCCCCATCTTGCAGTTCAAGATCCTGGTGATCTGGCCTCTGCCACCTTCTCTAGTTCCAAATCCAGGCATTGCTCCACACACAACTGAAACCCGTTCGTCAGTGAGGAAATGAGGTATAGACCTAGCCATTCCGAGTGGCTGACCATTCCCTGAAATTTCCAGCCTGTTTCATGTCAGTTGGCTCTCTGCTGTTCCTGCAGGTAATAATTTCTTTTCCCCTTCTTCTCTCTTTCTGGCCAGCTCCTCTCTTCCTGGTATGTCTCCAGCATCACCTCCTCCAGGAAGCCCTCTCTGATCACCCCAGGCTGGTCATGTGAGAATGTGTGCTCCAAGAGGCCCTGAATTTCCCCTTCATGTTGTCTGTGACTTTGTCACCCTCTCCCTAGCCTGAGAGCTCTCTGAAACTGTCATGGTGACAGGTTTCAGTGGAGTTTTCAGACCAAGAAAGACGAGGAAGAAGGACCTGACAGTCTACTTCTGAAAAAAATCAGCCAGTGAAAACTTTATGAACAGCAGTAGAACACTGTTTAATATGGTGCCAGAAAAGGAGCCCTCCAAGTTGGAAGGCACTCAAAAAATGACTGGGAAAGAGCTGTTTTCAAAGTAGAGTCAACTTAAATAGATGGAGTCAAGCTTTCCAGACCTTCATTTGCTTATACGACCTGACTTAAAATGAGAAGGAACAGCTGCCAACATTCATTAATAATCAGTATGTGAAATGTACAATGTAAGAATCTAGGAAAATTGAAAGTTGTCAAAAATGAAATGGACTGAGTAAAGATCAACATCCTAGGTGGTAGTGAGCTGAAATGGACTGGTATTGCTCATTTTGAAATGGCCAATACTATGGTCTACTGTGAAAACCCTGGTTGCCTAGCGATTAAGTGCTACAGGTATGAACGAAGAGGTCAGCAGTTCAAACCCACCAGGCACTTCTTGGAAACTCTATGGGCAGTTCTACTTTGTCTTATAGGGTTGCCGTGAGTTGGAATCGACTTGATAGAAGTGAGTTTGTGTTTTTTTTGGTGTTTATGACCAACTACGTATGGAATGATAAATTGTGTTGCATTCATCATCAAAAAAAAGAACATTTCAAGAACTATCTGAACTATAGTGCTGTCAGTGATGGGATAATATTCACATACCTACAAAGAAGACAAGTTTAATGAGACTATTATTCACATTGACACACCAACCATGAATGCCAAAGATGAGGAAATTGTAGATAGTTTTTAACTGTTAAGAACATTTTTGAGGTTTTATTGTTTAATGAGGGATTGAAACATCAGAACAAATCACTACTTGTGCCTGAGGCAGCTGATTTCTCCTCTTTGGGTTACTAGAGCAACTTGTCAGTGGATTAAAGAAAAAAAAAAGACAATCTTTTGTGTTAGTTAAGTCACTGCAAGGCATGTGTGGTACAACACGAACATCTGTCAGATGCAACTCGTACAGCATCCAAGCACCCTGCACCGCACCCAGTCTTACCTTGGCCCTGCTCCTTTGATCCTGATGTTTGCAGCATCTGGAGGAGTGAGTGGTACTTGTGGAGAGGAGGGAGGAAGAAACAGCATGAGTGCCTGGCTGGGAGAAGGTAAGCAGAAGCTGTGCAGAGCAAGACTGAACTGTTATTGGTGCAAACCCAAGTGCGGTTGATGTTCTTTAATAGGAATGTCTGGTGCGAGCCCAGGATGAGGTCTTCAACAGCCTTGAGCTGGCCCACAACCATGCTAATGATGGAATTATCTGGGGTGTGGGCTGAGGGTTCTGTGTCCCCAGGCTCTGTTGGACTTTCTGGAATGGAAGGGTAGACTGCATCTCCACCGCGGCAGCTTGCCCTCAGCACTGCTGTCCCTTCTACATAAGGCAGGATGAGTCAATGTAAATTGCACCCAGTTGGGTTCTGTCATTATCAAATAATGGACAGTGGTGAATGAAGCTGGATCCAGTTTGTGCCCACACTGGTTTTTCTCCCATTCTGGAGTGGTGTCCCGCGTGGCTGAGACCTAGAGGGCTGGCATACTGGTGAGAGCAATGGTGGTAGCTCAAGGACATCTGTGACTGACACAATTATAGATTTTTTTACCAACTTGTGCAGTCTGAAATTGATCAAACAGGCAGTTAAGATGCATTGATAATTACTGGTGATTGGAATGTACAATTTAGAAACAAAGAGGAAGGATCAGTAGTTGGAAAATATGGCCTTCGTAATAAAAAGAATGCTGCAGATCGCAAGACAGAATTTTGCAAGACTAACGACTGCCTTGTGTGCAAACACCTTTTTTCAAGAATACATATGGCAATTGCACACATGGACCTTGCCAGATGGAATACACAGAATCACATTAGCTACATCTGTAGGAAGAGATGATTGATAAGCTCAGTATCATCTGTCAGATCAAGGCCAGCAGCCAGCTGCTGGAGAGACTCGCAAGTTCGGGTTGAAGCTGAGGAAAATTAGAACCAGTCTGCAAGAGCCAGAATATCACCTTGGGTCCATTCCACTTGGATTTGTTGTTGTTGTTAAGTGCCTTTATGTTGTTTCTGACTCAGAGTGACTCTGTGTACAACAGAATGAAACACTGCCTGGTCCTGAGCCAACCTCACGATCGCTAGGCTTGAGCCCGTTGTTGCAGCCACTGTCTCCACTGGTCTTGTTTACAGTCTTCCTCCTTGTCACTGCTTCTCTGCTTTACCAAGCATGATGTCCTTCTCCAGGGGCTGATCTCTCCTGATAACCTGTCCAAAGTACGTGAGATGTAGTCTCACCATCCTTGCTTCCAAGGAGCATTCTGAGTATACTGCTTCCAAGCCAGATTTGTTCACTATTTTGACAGTCCGTGGTATATTCAATATTCTTCTCCAACACCACAATTCAATTCTTCTTTTCTCTCTTCCTTGTTCATTTTCCAGCTTTCACATGCACATGATGTGATTGAAAATACCATGGCTTGGGTCAGGGGTATTTTAGTCTTCAAGGTGATATCTTTACTTTTCAGTATTTTGAAGAGATCCTTTGCGGCACATTTGCCCATTGCACTGTGCCGTTTGACTTCTTCACTGCTGCTTCCATGGGTATTGATTGTGGATCCAATTAAATGAAGTCTGTGACAATTTCTACCTTTTCTTCATTTATCACGATGTTTATTGCTCCAGTTGTAAAGATTTTCATTTTCTCTACACTGAGGTGTAATCCATACTGAAGGCCGTGGTCTTTGATCTTCATGAGTGAGTGCTTCAAATCCTCTTAACTTCCATTAAGCAAGGTGTTCTATAGCCTGCAGGGTGTTAATGAGTCTTCCTCCAGTCCTGATGCCCTGTTCTTCTTCGTTAGGCCAGCTTCTCAGATTATTTGCTCAGCATACAGACTGAATAGGTATGGTGAAAGGATACAAACCAGATACACACCTCTTTGGACCTAAATCACACAGTATCTCCTTGTTCTGCTTGAACAATTGCATCTTGGCCTATGTACAGGTTCCTTGACTGGCCAGTTAAGAGCTCTGGAATTTCCATTGTTCACAATGTTATCTGTAATATGTAATGATTCCTTTGCATCATCAATAAAACACAGGTAAACATCTTTCTGGTATTCTCTGCTTTCAGCCAGGATCCATCCAACACCAGCAGCGATACCCGGGTTCCACATCCTCCTTTGAATCTGGTCTGAGTTTCTGGCAGTTCCATGTCAATATATTGTTGCAGCCACTTTTGAATGACCTTCAACAAAATTTTACTTGCACGTGATATTAGTGACACTGTTTGATAATTGGCATATTTAGTGGGATCACCTTTCTGGGAAATAGACACACGTATGGATCTCTTCCAGGACCTTGATCAGGTAGCTGTCTTGTAATGTCTTGGCATAGACGAGCCAACACTTTCAGCACTACATCCGTTTGTTGAAACATCTCAGTTGGTATTCTGTCTGTTCCCGGAACCTTGTGGTTCGCCAGTGCCTTCAGTGCAACTTTGAATTCTTCTTTCAGCACCCTTGGCTCCTGATCATATGCTAGCTGCTGAAATGGTTGTACATCAATCAGTTCTTTTTGGTATAGTGACTGTATGCATTCCTTCCATCTTCTTTGGATGCTTCCTGAGTTGTTTAATATTTTCTCCATAAAATCTTTCAATGCTGCAACTCAAAGCTTGAATTTTTCTTCAGTTCTTTCAGCTTGAGAAAAGATGAGTCTGTTTTTCCCTTTTGGTTTTCTGTCTCCAGCTCTTTGCACATTTTATTTTAATACTTTATCTTCTCCAGTCACCCTTTCAAATCTTGTGTTCAGCTCTTTGTACCTTATCATTTCTTCCTTTTGCTTTAGCTACTCATTGTTCAAGAGCAAGTTTCAGAGTGTCTTCCGAAATCCATTTGAGTCTTTTCTTTCGTTACTTTTTAATGATCTTTTGCTTTCTTCATGTATGATGTTCTTGGCACCATTCCACATTTCGTCTGGTCTTTGGTCATTAGTGTTCAACAAGTCAAATCTATCCTTGAGATGGTCTCTAAATTCAAGTGGGATGTGCTCAACACTGTACTTGGGCTCCTGTGGACTTGTTCTAATTTTCTTCATTTTCAGCTTGAACTTGCCATACATGCAATTGACGGTCTGTGTGGAAGTCATCCCCTGGTCTTCTCCTGACTGATGGTATTGAAGTTTTCCATCATCTCTTTCCACAGAAGTAGTTGATTTGACTTCTGTGTATTCCATTTGATGAGTCCATGTGCATAGTTACTATTGATGCTGTTGAAGAAAGACATTTGCAATGAATAGGTCATTGGTCTTCCAAAATTCTATCGTGTAATCTCTGGCATTGTTTCTATTACCAAGGCCATATTTTGCAGTATGCTTGTTCAACTTCAGAGTGCAGAAGCTGGTAGAAGTCTCCAGTTTCTTCAACTCTGGCATTAGTGGTTAGTGTGTAAATTTGACTACTAGCCATATTAATTGGGTCTCTTTGTAGGCATGTGAACATTATCATGTGAGCGACATTGTTGTATTTTAGCGAAGGTCTTGAAATGTTTTTTTTCGATTATGAATGCAACGTTGTTTTTCTTTAAGTTATCAGCCTTGGCATGGTAGACCATATGCTTGTCTGATTTGAAATGGCCAATTCCAGTCCATTTTAGCTTAATAATGGCTATGATATTGTTAGTCATCTAGTGCTGCTTAATGGAAATAGTATGAGTGGATGGCTTTAACAAAGAAAAGTTTATTCTTACACAGTCCAGTATGCTAAAAGCACACATTCAGGATGTCTGCTCTAGGGGGAGGCTTTCTCCCTCTTTGGTTCTGGAGAAAACTCCCGTGTTATATCAATCTTTCTTTGGTCAGGGGGCATCTTGGCACAGGATGTGCTCTACTCCTGATGCTACTTTCTTGATGGTATGAGCTTCCCCCTCTCTGCTTGCTTCTCTCCCCTTTGATCTTTCATAGGATAAAAAGAGGAAAAGTGGCACAAGTCATGCTCCAAGGAAACTCCTTTAACATTGGAGCAAGGAAGTGACCTTAGCAAGGTTGTTTCTGCCCACTTTAAACTTCTTTAACATAATCCAGTCTATTAACCACAGGGAGAGACTAGGATCTACAGGAAAATCCCAAATTGAGGGCAATCACATGATAGTAGGAATTGTGGACCAGTCAAATTGCTATGCACATTTTTTTGGAGGACACAATTCAGTCCACAATAAATATCAATATTTACAAGTTCCTTTTCATCTTTTATGATTTCCAACTTCCCTAGATTCATGCTTAGTAAATTCCATGTTCCAACTATTAATGGATATTTGTAGCTGTTTCTTCTCATCTGAGTCATGCTACATCACAAATGAAGGTCACAAAGGCTTGACTCCATTTACATCATTAAGAGCAACTCTACTTTCAAGAGGCAGCTCTTCCCCAGTGTCTTAGGCTGGGTTTTCTAGGGAAGCAAAACCAGTAACACGTGTAGGTACAAGGAAAGATTTATAATATATATATAGAGACAGATAGATAGATACAAATATAGGAAACAGCTCATGTAATTACAGAAGCTGAATGTCCCAAGCTCTGGCACAAGCCTCACGTGTCCATGGAAGCTGAGGAACCCAAGGTCAGCAAGTCAGAGAGCAGAGTTGCAGATCACTGGTTGCGTAGGTCAGTGGATCCCAAGCTGGTGGCGAGACGAAGCGACAGAGGTTGGAGATCGGTGGATCCCAAGCTGGTGGCGAGACGAAGTGACAGAGGCTGGCAAACCCAGGATCGGCAGGTCAGGGAGCAGGACTGGGCAGAGACTGGCGAGTGCAGGATTGGCAGGTCAGGGAGCAGGACTCTCAAGTGCCGACTGTAAGGACTGATGAGCCCAACAGCTGCTAGCTCAAGTCCCGGAACCAGACTCTGGAACAAGAGAGCAGGAGCTCCTGGCCACGTGAGTGATCAGCAGCCGTAGTCCAGGGTCACGAGATGAGAGCCGAGGGGCAGGGAGCCACCACAAACCCCGCCCTGCCACTTAATACAGCAGCCAAATAGGTAGTAGCCAAGTTGACATAATCCTGACCACTACACCCAGTTACACTAGGTTCACAGACTTATCCTAGAAAAAGTGCCACACATCTCATTGCTGAGTATCAATCACTACAATCAACTTGGATGTACCACCCTTGGAATGCTTTGCACTGACTCCAGTCTACCCTTCAAAACACTTTTCCTGGGGTGAGTTCATGAACCTAACTGTTGAACCTTGTCCCATGACAGCTCTGATGGACATTTCAGAAAAAGAGTTCCAACATTGCCTTGAAGGGTGGACTAGGTGCTGGCATCAGTGCACAGCTTCCCAATGTGAGTACTTTGAAGGTGATGGTAGTGATATTCAGCAATGAGGTATGTAGCATGTTTTCTAGGATGAGTTCACGAACTTAATTGTCTGTTCTCATATTTTGAGTGTCTTCTAACTTGAGGGCTCATCTTCTAGCCTATGTCATTGTTCCACAGCTATTCATAAGGTTTTCACTGGCTAATTTGTCTCAGAAGTAGACTGTCAGGTCCTTCTTCCTGATCTGCCTTAGTCTATAAACTCAGCTGAAGTTTGTCTTCCATGGGTGACCTTGCTGGTATTTGAATGCTGGTAGCTTCTAGCACCACAGCAACACATAAGTCCCCACAGTATGACACACTTACAGGGCTGTGGGGGACCTGAATTTAAAGACCAGTGAAGGAACAGATTTGAGCAACTGAACACTAATGAACAAAGACCAGATAGTTGTGGAATGATGTCAAGGACATTGTTTTAGTCAGCTAGGGCTGCTCTAACAGAAATACCACAGAGTGGATGGCTTTAACAAAGAAAGATTTATTCTTACACAGTCCGGTAGGTTGCGAGTCCATATTCAGGGTGTCCGCTCCAGGGAAAGACTTTCCCCTTGACGGCTCTGGAGGAAAGTCCAGTATTGCATCAGTCATTGTCCAGGGAGTGTCCTAACGCAAGAACCTCTGGTCTGAACGACACGTTCTGCTCCCGGTGCTGCTTGCTTGATGGTAGCTAGGTTCTCAAATTGTCCTTGGTTCTTTTTCCTTTTATTCCTTGCAAGCTAAAAGCATTAAGGGTGGGGCAAGCCATACTCCAGGGAAACTTCCCCCATAGCAGGAATTCACAGCCCCACCCTAATCCTTTAACATACAGGTTAGCAAAACCGCACAATGGAGGACATTTCCAAGATACTGGGAACCATATCCCAGCCACATGGCTGCACACATTTTTGGGGGGACACAATTCAAACCATGACAGACATCATACCTGAAGAAAGCAAGAGGTCATTAAAAAGACAGGAATGAATGAAAACACTCAAATGAATTTCAGAAGAGACTCTGAAACTTGCTCTTGAAAGCAGCTAAAGCAAAGAGAAGAAAGGATGAAGTGAAAGAGTTAGACAGAAGGTTTCAAAAAGCAGCTCAGGAAGACAAGGTAAAGTCCTATAGGAAAATGTGTAAACACCTGGAGTTAGAAAACCAAAGCGGGAGAACGTATTCAGCATTTCTCAAGCTGAAAGAACTGAAGACAATATTCAAGTCTGGAGTTGCACCACTGAAGGATTCTACAGGGAAAATACTGAAAGATGCATGAAACATCTAAAGAAGATGGAAAGAAAGTGGAGGACACGGAATCGCTGTCTCAAAAAGAACTGGTTGTCACTCAACCATTTCAGGAGGTAGTATGTGATTGAGAATGGATTACACTGAAGGAAGAAGTCCAGCTGCACTGAAAGGAATAGTGAAAAAGGCCCCAGGAATTAGTGGAATACCAACTGAATACCAGTTTAACCAACAGATGCAACGCTGGAAGCGCTCTCTTGTCTATGTCAAGAAATTTGGAAGACAGCTTCCTGGCTAACCAACTGAAGGAGACACATATCTGACCCCACTCCACAGAAAGATGCCCTAGCAGAATGTAGAAGTTATAGAATAATATAATTGATATCACACACAAGTAACATTTTTCTGAAGATCATTCAAAACTGGTTGCAGCAGTACGTCGACAGGGAATTGTCAGATGTTCAAGCTGAATTTAGAAGAGGACGTGGGATGATGGTTATCATTATTGATGTCAGAAGTAACTTGGCTGAAATCAGAGAATATCAGAAGGATGTTTACCTACGTTTTATTGACTGTGCAGATGCATTCGACTGTGTTTTTTGTTTCCAGGAAACAAAAATCCCCACAACTAGACCAGTAAGGAACATCATGATAAACGGACAAAAGACTGAAGGTTGAGAAAAGACTGAAGCTGAGTTCATTTTACTTGGATCCACAATCAACACTCATGGGAGCAGCAGTCAGGAAATCAAAAGACATGTTGTACTGGGCAAATCTTTTGTAAAAGACCTCTTTAAGGTGTTAGAAAGCAACCATGTCACCTTGAGGAGGGGTGCACCTAACCTATGGTATGCTTTTTTCAATTGCTTCATGTTCGTACTGAAACTGGACAATGGCTAATTGACAACTTTGAGTTATGGTGTTGGTGAAGAAGGTTGAGTACACTCATATACCATGACTTCCCGAAGAACAAACAAATCTGCCTCGAAAGAAGTACAGGTAGGATGGTAACTCACATAAGTTGGACATCTCGGGAGGGACTAGTCCCTGGAGAAGGGCCTCATGCTCAGTAGAGTGTCAGCCAAAAAGAGGAAGACCCCCAACAAGATGGGCTGACCCTGACTGCAACGGTGGGCTGACGCATGACAACAATTGTGGGCACGGTGCAGGACCTGGCAGTGTTTAGTTCTGTTCTACACAGAGTCACTGTGAGACAGAATGGACTTAATGGCACCTGAAAGCCTCGACACATCAGCCAGGAAGATGAAGGTCTAGGATCAAGACCAGGGAATTTTAAGTTTGTCAACTGAGAAAGGGTGGCTGGACAGGCAGTAGAAAACACAGGCACCATGAAAGTTAGGAGAAGAGGGCATTGTAAGAAGGAAATGCATCATCTGGGTTCAATGCCCTAGTGGTTCAGAATTAAAAGCTCACTGGCTAACCTAAAAGTTGCTGTTTGAATCTGCCAGCTGCTCCTTGGAAATATTATGGAGCAGCTCTATATCCATAGAGTTGGTATGAGTTGGACTGAGTCGACAGTGATGGGTTTTGAGGTTTAATGCTGCTCGGAAGTAGAACACACGAGGAAAGTTCCCGAGAGGTCTCAGAATAGGATGAGGCAGACAAGGTCACAGAAAATATGAAGGGGAAATCCAGTGCAACTTGGAACACACAGTTTGCATGTGACAAGCCTGGGATGATCAGGGAAGGCTTCCTGGAGGAGGTGATGTTGGAGATGTAGCAGGAAGAGACGAGTTTGCCAGAAAGAAAAGAGAAGGGGAAAATAAATTTCCACCTGAAGAAACGGCATATGACGTAAAACAACTTGGAAATTTCAGGGAATGGTCAGCCACTTGGAATGGCTAGGTCTATACCTCATTTCCTCACTGACTGTTGATTTAATAAGTGAATGGGTTTCAGTTGTGTGTGGAGCAACGCGTGGATTTGGAACTAGAGAAGGTGGCAGAGGCCAGATCACTAGGATCTTGAACACCAAGTTGGGGGAACTCTGAGCTTTCCTAGTAGGAGAGTGGGGAGCCATAGACAGTCCTTGAGAAGGAGAGGAACACAGCCAGAGCCCCACACTCTCGCTGCCAGGGTGAAGGACCTGGTGGAGGTAGGGGAGTGAGACTGCTAAGGATGGAGTTCTGAGTTAGGGTGGGGCGCAGGGGGCGGGGGACAGTTGAGGAGGAAGAGTGGGAAGGGTCAGAGAAGGGACGATCACCGTGATGCTGTACTTGCCTGACAATCTCTAGCTGCCTACCCCTTCCTCCATGGGGGTCAGCAAAGGACAGGGGCTGGAGCTGTTTGCTCATGAGTGGGGCGTGAGGCGGCTGTTGGGGACGGCTATGCACCCGGAGGACGAGTGATTAGTCCTCCTGCCTCTCTGCACATCACGCCTTGGGGGCTGGGAAACCCACCCTGGGTCTGCAGTTTCCAGGAGGGGAAACCCCTCAGGGCACAGCCAGCCTGAATCCTGGGGGACTTGTTAGCTGTGGGGAGCCCTCGGGATGGCAGCTCCAGGGACCCTGGTAGGACAAGACTGGTGTCCTTAGCTCCCTCCCCAGCAGAGAGGTGCGCATGGGCTCCACAGGAAGCTCCCTGGGCCATGGTGAGTGTGAGCTTGTGCCCCTGCCAGCTGGAGAAGCCACCCTGGCCCTCTCTCAGCCTGAAGGGTGAGATCTGAGGATGGCCGGGGGAGGTGAGTGAGACATTGCGGGGTGACCGTGCCTTGAATAAATCTGGCAGCGCCCAGCAGTGATGGTTTGCTTAGAGTTTGTCCTCTGCAGATCGTGGAATAGAGTGGAGAGGAATGTGAGATCTACCCAGGAAAGAAAGAAGGGTTATTGGGGGAAGTCAGAGGGGCACCCGACTGCTGCTCATGCCTACCCACATCCTGGCTCCCCAGGTGGATGAGCTGACAGTGGGGCTGTGAGGTACTCAGCTATCCCGGGACCTGATCGCACGTTGTCTGAAGATAAACCTGTTGCTCCTCGAGTGAACCCCAACTCAGTTGACCCCTTGTGCACTCCCATACTGTGCTCTGTGAGGTTTTCAATGGCTAACCTTTCAGAAGTAGGTATCCCAGCCTTCCCTCAGAGGTGCCGCTGGGTGGCCTCCAACCATCAAGGTGTCAGTCAGCAGCTAAACCTGCTCTTCCTTTGCAAGCCCAGGGGTTCCGGGGTCTACAGTGACTGCAGCATCAACTTCTGAAAAATCAGCCCTGAAAGCCCTGTGGAGCCCAGTTCTCCTTGGCCATTCACATGGGGTTGCCATGAGATGGAGTCCATCCCAGGGTCACTGGTTTGGGCTTGGTTGTTTCGGTGGCCTAAAACATCATGGGGACAAAAACTCATACAAAGACTTACAGCGAGAGCTCAGAAGTGGTGAGCTGGGGGCTCCTAATTTGGGTATGCTCTCTGGTGAGATGAGGACCAGGAGGCACCCCTTATACTCTCCTGTCCCCATTGTCATTCCCTGGAAACTAAAAGCAACAACCCACCAACCCAGTTTCCCTGGAGGTGACTCTAACTCAGAGTGAACTCTTGTCTGTAGGGGTGGAACTGTGCTCTGTCGGCTGATTTTTTAGGAGTGACAGCTGAGTCCCTCCCCCTCACTGTGGAGGGAATACAGACCCTGGCCAGTCAACTCAGCAACTTTCCCACAAAGCAAACTCCTGGAGTCAACGGATACAGTTTTCATGGGCTCCAGGTGCGAACTGTTCACTCACTCATCTGCTGACCAAAAGATTAGAGGTTCAGTTCCAGCTGGGGAAAAAGCCTGGCAAACTATTTCCAAAAAATAGGCCACCTCAAAACCCTATGAAGCCCAGTTCTACTCTAACACAAGGGATCACAAGCACTGGAGACACTTCGTGATACCTGGTTTGGTTTTGGTTTAATGACAGTAAGCACCTTTGTTGCCGTCTACCTGAACTTCTTCTCCACCAGGCACCCTCCAAGTTCCTGTTTCTGAGGGAGTTGCAGGGCTAAATTGCCCTGCAATTGCTTACATTGGAGATTTCTATCCCCTCCTTTCTTCTCTCTGGGGTGAGTGCTGAGGTCAGGTGTCCAGAGAAATTCTAGGTATATGGTGAGGGTGGCGGGGCTCAGGTGTCTTTCCTGAGCTGGCCTGGGCTCCAGATGTTGTCCTCCGCTCCCGGCAGCCTCTGTGATAATCAGCAGCCTCATTTGTTCCCTGAAGGTACAGACCCCGCCTCCACCCTCCTGATGTCCTGGCTGCCGACTCCTGGACTCCTCTCTAGTCTCGTATCCACATAGAACCAATCAAGAACTTCCAGGCCCCACCTTCAGACTCTGTCCAGGTGTGACCACTTCTCCCCACCTCTGCCGTCCCAGCTGGCACATGCCCATCATCGCTCTCTGGACCATCGCAGTGGCTTGCTCTCGCGTCCCCAGCTCTTCCCTTGACCTCACAGTCTATTCTCTCCACGACCGCCAGAGGGCGCTTGTGAGCACAAGCGAGGACCAGCCCACACCCTCTGTTGAGCCCTCTTCCAGGCTTTCACCTCACCGTGGTAAAAGCCAACGTCCTGCCTTCGGACCCCCGGGCCCTACAGGAACTGCCATGTCACCTCTTTGCTCTTGTCTTCTTCCACTTTCCCTTCATTTCCTCGGCTCCAGCCGCAGGGAGTTCCTCTCTGATCCTTCAATACAGCGGGCGTAGTGCAGGCTCAGGACACCTGCACCGGCTGTTGAGGCCCCTTTGAACGTCCTTCTCCCGTGTATCCTGAGTCCCTGTCCTAGAACCACTAAATGTTCTGTGAGCAGCCGAGCTCGTGAGTTGTCTGTACCACCCAGGGGCCCGTCGTGGGTACAGAGGGGCAACTAATAGTCCCAGCTGTAGACCATGCTGCTGGGTCCTGCACACTTACTGTGATAGGTTGCAGATCAGAGCGTTGTGATCCATAGCGCTTTCACGGACTGATTTTCAGAAGAAGATCACCAGGCCTTTCTTCCTAGTCTGCTGTCTTAGTCTGCAAGCTCCCCTGAGACCTGTTCAGCATCACAGTGACATGCAAGACCCCACTGACAGAAGGGTAGTAGCTACACATGAGTGCAATGGCTGTTATTCAGAACCCACATACCTGTACGGAAGGCTGCTGCTCTACCGCTAAAACACTGTTGCCTCATAAAATGCCCCACAGGGCTTATTATTACTGAGATTGAGGGAAAGTGCACAGCTCCCTCTGCTGTCCTTGCCGGGTGACAGCACACTCCTTTCCATTCTATACATGTCATAACCTCTAAACAATCTCCTGTCCCCTCCTCTCCACTCTCATCTAGTAAGAGGCCAGTAGGATGGCATCCTCTAGATGCACAGAACCATAAAGTGCACACACAATATGGTCATTCTGTGTCCCCTAGCCCAGTCCATTCCTGTCCAAAGAGTTGACCTCAGTAATGATTTATGATCAGGGGCAGTATCAGGTCTAGGGGCCATGATCCCAGGGGAGCCCTTAGGCCATCGATTGTGGTCCAAAAGGGCTTTTTAAAAAGTTGCTTAAGAAAGCTGACTTATTCCTAGATGAAGCTCACTAATAAGTGCTCTCTCTATGTGACAGTTAACAACTGGGAGTCCTCCAGCCTGGTTTAGACTTTTGAGTTGTGCCTTGGACCATTGTTGTTGTGTTGTTGCATCACTTGACGTTAAATAGATTCCAGCAGATGGTCAGCACATGCTTTATGGAGTAGAACTTTTTCATAGGCTTCTATTGGCTATGATCTTAACGGAAGTAGATTGTCGGACCTTTCTCCCACAATGCCCCTGGGTGGGATCGAATCTCCAATCTTCAGGTTAGCAGTCCAGCACAAAGCATTTGTATCACTCACAGATCTCTTGGTTTGGACTCTTCTCCTTAAAAAGAATTGCCTCATTCTGGAAAATTTCTCTGACTCCTTTATGTCTCCATGCGTGAATTCCCATGACCATCCTCCTTACAGACCCACCTGACAACATGCCAGGAGAGCTTGGTCACCTACATATTTGTAGTTTTTTCTAGATACAGCACTTTTGGTGATGCAGTGGTTAAGTGCTACGCCTGCTAACCCAAAGGTCAGCAGTTCAATTCTGCCAGGCTCTCCTTGTAAACTCTGTGGGGCAATTCTGCTCTGTCCTATAGGGTCACTATGAGTCAGAATCGACTCGATGGTAGTGAGTTTGTCTTTTTTTTTCCTAGCTCTTCCTGCTCATTTATCGACAACCTGAATTATGAGTGGTTTTAGAATATTTTGCACAATCTCTTTCTTTATGTCAAAACTAGATTGACTAAACTTCTTTAGTAAAGAGTTTCTTGAGTGGACTAAACAGTGTGCTCTTAACTACTAACCCAAATATTCTTCCTCCAAGAGGTAGGGGGAAAGAAAGTCCTGGTGATCAGTCTCCATGAAGATGACAACAGAGAAACTCTGTGGAGCAGTTCTATTCTGCCACAATGAGGTCATCAGGGGTTAGAATTGACTCAGCAGCAGCAGGTTTGGTTTGGTTGAAGGGTCGCTGGCTTGTAGAGCCCTGGAAGTGCCATGACTAAAGAGCTTGGATGCTAAGTGAAAGACCAGTGGGTCAAATCCATCAGCCCCTCCGAGAAGAAAGGTGTAGCAGTCTGCTTCTGTAGTGATTTGTAGCCTTGAAAACCTTATGGGGCAATTCTACTCCCTCCTTACTGTCTGTCGTCTGGAGTCAAAAATCAACTACGGAAGTTTCGTGGTTTTGGCTGGCAGATTACCCAGACAGCTGCTAGGTGGCGCTCTTATCGGTGGTCGTGTAGACAGCACACACAGCACCTCATCTTTTGTAGAAGTATCTGAGGAACTCAAGGTTGGACTATTCTTTTTCGGGGGATGGGGTTTTCTAACGACTAACATATTATATTGGCCAACATATTATATTACTTAAGGTTAAGTAATCTGACTTGATGCAGTTTCATTTAATATTACCATATGATGTAACACTTTTCTACAGTTATTTCAACATTGAAACGAATCTCTTCTGTATTTGCTGTTTGATTTCCTTTTTCTATTGTGTTTTAAGCGACAGTTTACAATCCAGGTAAGTTTGCCATACAGTCTCCCCCCACCCTCTCGTTACGCAGTTTTAGCTGCTGTCTACATCTTGTGACAGCACACTCCTCTTATACCCTGTACTTCCTGCATCCATTGAACCGGCTCCTGTCCCCCCTCGGCCCTCTCCTCTGGCCTGTAGAGAGGAGCTCTTCAGTCAGTCCTGCGTATGCGAGGGCTGACTATGAAGTCCGCGAGATCCTAGAAAAAGTGTTACATACATCATTGCTGAATATCACTACGGTCACCTTTGAAGCTATGCACCAATGCCAACGCCTAGTCCACCCTTCAAAGCAATTTTGGAACTCTTTTTCTGGAATGGCCATCAGAGCTGTAACCATATTACACTTGATGTCCTGAATGTCATCAAAATGTCTTCTTTTCAATATTTCCTTTATCTTCAGGTAAAGAAAAAAAGCCACTGGGGGCCAGATCAGGTGAGTAGGAAGGGTGTTCCAATATAGTTGTTTACTGGTTAAAAACTCACTCACAAAAAACTATACGATTAAGCTTGCAAACTTGCTATAGTGCCACCATGTGCAATGACCATTCCAGAAAGAGTTCCAAAATTGCTTTGCAGGGTGGACTAGGTGCTGGCATTGATGCATAGCTTCCCAAGGGGAGTCCTTCAAAGGTGACTGTAGTGGTAGCATTTAGAACAATTAAGTTCGCGTATGTAATTGTCAGACCTAGTGCACTCAAGCCAAGAAGCACACTCTTCATCAGTGTCACTTTATGTCTTACAATCCCGGCCAATCTTTGTCTGAAGATTTGGCTTCAGGAATGGTTTCAGCTCTGGGCTAACACAGTCCAGGTGCCATGTACCCAGGAGACCCTCCAGTCTGACAGATCATCAGGTCTGGTCTTTTGATAGAGTTTTAGTTCTACACACCTGTTTTTCTCCCACTCTGCCAGAGACTTTACATTGCGTTTCCTGTGAGAGCAGTTATTGGCCAGGCACTGTCAACTTCTGGTCCCATGCCGATGTGGTCTCCGGATCGTATCGCACCTTCTGTCTTTTGGGCTTGTATTTTCCTTATGTTTTTGACTGTCCTTCATTCTCCTTTGCTCCAGGTAGGTTGAGACCAACAGATGTACGCACACGGCTGCTTGCTAGCTTTTAAGACCCTAGATGCCACAAGGCTGGACTACTCTTACCCCGGCCAATCAATTATAGATAAGTGAGAACTCTAACATAGCTAGTTTTTTAAGAAATAACAGGGAAAGACCATATCAGGAACATCTTGCTTGAAACAAAGTCCTAAGACCTAAATGAGTACAAATGACTCTCAAAAACATTCTAATGTTTCTTTATGAGATAGCCTGTTAATCAATTATAAGATTATAAATTACATAATTTAAAACTTATACTGTTGCATCATTGTTTTAACTGAAATAGTGAACAATCTCAGAATTATTTTCCATTTAATTAACAGATTGAAACAGTCTATTAAGGGCCCTGCAAACATACTTTAATTTCTCTTAAAATTAAAAACGCCAACAATGAGCTTTTAAGGTTGAAGATTGCATTCATCTTTACAACAACTCAGGCAGAAAACAAAATGTTTAATTTTTTTTTTTTTTGTTAGGTGCCATAGAGTTGTTTTTGACTCATAGTGACCCTGTGCGCAACAGCACAAAACACTGCTCGGTCTTGCACCGCGTTCACAATCATTTTCATGACTGAGTCCATCGTTACAGCCACTGTGTCAATCCATCTCATTGAAGGTCTTCCTCTTTCTTGCTGACCCTCCGCTCTACCAAGCATGATGTCCTTCTCCAGGACTAACCCTTCCTGACAGTTTGTCCAAAGTATGTAAGACACAGTCTCACGAGCTTTGCTTCTAAGGAGCACTCCGGCTGTACTTCTGGAACAGATCTGTTTGTCCTTTTGGCGGTCCAAGGTACATTCAGCATTCTTCTTCAGCATCACAATTCAAAGGCATCAATTCGTCTGTCTCCCTTATTAGCTGTCAAGCTTTAGCATGCATCCTATGTGGTTGAAAATACCATGGCTTGAGTCAGGTATGCCTTAGTCTTCAAGATGACATCTTTACTTTTCAATACTTTAAAGAAGTCCTTTGCAGCAGGTTTTCTCAGTGCAATGCATCTTTTGATTTCTTGACTGCTGCTTCCGTGGGCGTTGATTGTGGACTCAAGGAAAATGAAATCGTTGACAACCTCAGTCCTTTCTCCATTTATCACGATGTTAACAAAAGTGTGTAGGATCAACGAAAGTCCTAATAACATGGTTCTGAAAATTAGGGTGTCTGAAAGTATTACCTTGTTTATCTCAATCATCAACAATATGGGTGTTTCTTTTTTTTTGGTGATTCTTTCTCTAAATTTTTTTTTTTACGCTTAAAAATGTTTATTCTGGTTACAAAATATGTCATTATAACAAAGCAATTGCCATTTGAAGTATTTCTAAAATTTCATTTAATTTAAAAAGATTTTATTGTAGTAAGATTCACATCACATAAAACATACCATCTTTACAATGTTGAAATGTGCAGTTCAGTGGCATTTGGTGTCTGCACAATGTCAAGCAACTGTCTTCTCTGTGTGGTTCCAGAACTTTTCCCTCTGGCCACAAAGACTCCATGGCATTAACATACCAACGACCGTCAAGACAGCCCAGGGAGGGGCAGTATTTTCTTCTGTGACACACAAGGTCCCCAAGAGTCAGAGACAAAGTGACCTCAAGTAACAACACATTATGAGTACTGTAGAGTCGGGTTTTTTTGACAGATGGTGACCTTATGTGACAGAGGTTTTAAAAACCTTTTATTGTGTTTTAGGTGAAAGTTTACAGAGCAAATTAGTTTCCTATTCAACAAATTATACAAAAGTGTTCTGTGACGTGGGTTGCAATCCTGATGCTGGGTCAGCCTGCTCCCCATTTCCTCCCTGGGTTCCCTGTTTCTTTTCTCTGGTTTACTTACCCCTTTCTGCTTCTGATGTTTGTTTTAGGGCAAATATTGCCATTTTGATCATATATAATTCATTGTACTGTAAAGCACCTTCCCTATGGGTGTTAATATTTATTTTACAGGCTTATTTCTGCTTGGCTTGACAGTGGCTTCCAGAAGTGGCTGCAGTTCTAAGTCAGAGGATTGTCTCATGGTCATATTCTCAGTGGTTCTTTCAGTCTGGTCTGTTTTTTTAAAAGCTGATTTTTTGTTCAGTGTTTTTCTGCCACCAAGTCTTGGACCTTCTATTGTGATCCCTTGGCAGAGCAACGGGTAGTGGTAGTTGGGCACTGTCTGGTTCTTCTGGTCCTAGGGTCATGCAGGCTGTGGTATATGTGATCCATTTGTCCTTTAGACTGATTGCTCCCTTGGGTCTTTTGGTTTCTTCACTCCTCTTTACTCTGGATGGGAAAAGATGACTAGTTGTAACTTAGATGGCTCCTTGCAGACCTTAAGTCCCCAGATGCTATTCACCAAGGGAGGATGTAGCGCATTGCTTTTATACTCTGTGTTATACCAATTGATGTAGACGTCTCCTGCCCATAGGGTTTTCTAGGGTGATATCTTTCTCCTGAGAAGCTGCTGGATGGGTTAGAACCCAAATCTTTCTGTTAGCATCCTAGTGCTTAACCATTTATACCACAAGGGCTCCTTACTAACAACAAGTTGTTAAGCACCATTGACCCATACCCAGACTCAGTTCTGACCGATAGCTATGTTATGTACAATAAAACAAAATGAAACAAAACAAAACAGTGCCCAGTCCTGCACCATTTTCGCAATAGTTGTTATGGTTGAGCACACTGTTGCAGTCATTGTCTCAATTCATCTTGTTGTGTGACTTTCTTCTTTCACTGACACTGTACTTTACCAAAGCATGATGTGTTTCTCCTGGGACAGCTCTGTCCTGATATGTTCAAAGTCTGTGAGACTTAGTCTCACCATCCTTGCTTCTTTGAAGCATCCTGGCTATACTTCTTCCAAGACAGATTTGCTCATTCTTTGGGCGGTCTATTGTATATTCAATATTCTTTGCTAATATTTGAAGTTGTCAGTTCTTTGGTTTTCCTTATTCATTGTCCAGCTTTCGCATGCATATAAATTGACCGAAAACTCCGTGGCTTTTGGCCAGGTGTGTGAATCCTCGGAGTGACATCTTTGCTCTCTACCACTTCAAAGGTGTCTTTGCAGTAGATTTGCCCAGTACAGCATATCATTTAACTTCTTGATCCCTCCTCGCACAGGTGTTGATTGTGGAACGCGAAATGCTTCGACGGCACTTGGCTTGGCTTTGACAATGTCAGTCTTTTCTCCATTTATCATGATGTTGCTTATAGGTTCAGCTTTAGGAGTTTTGTTTTCTTTCTGTTGAGGTGTAATCCATACTGAAGGCTGTGGTAACTTTGATCTTCATGAATAAGTGCTTCAAATCCTCTTCATTTTCAGCAAGCAAGGTTGTATCATTTACATATCACATTTGTTAATAAGTCTTTCTGCAGTGCAGATGTTTTCTTCTTCAATAGTCCAGCTTCTCAGATCATTTGTTCAACATATAGATTGAATACCAAAAAAAAAAAAAAAAAAAAAAAAATCCCACTGCTGTATACAATCCTGACACATACTTTTCCTGACTTTAAACCACTCAATGTCTGCTTGTTCTGCTGGAACGACCGCCTCTTGGTTCATGTACGTGTTCCTCATGAACAGAGTTAAGGGTTCTGAAATTCCCATTCTTTACAACATTATCCATAGTCTGTCATGTTCCACACAGTCGGATGCCTTTGCATAGTCAATGAAACACGGATCATTTACTGATAACACAGCAGCCCATTAAGTCAGCTGTCACTCCCCATCCCCTCCCCTGTCTCCTTGCAAGCACTAATCTGCTTGTCTCTTCAGATTTGCCTCTTCTGGACATTGCTTATAAGTACTATCACATACTATGCAGCCTTTTGTGTCTGGCTTATTTCAGTCACATCGTGAGTCTGAGGTTTACCTACCCTGTAGCAAGGACCAGGACTTTATTTCTCTTTACGGCTTAATATTTGACCACATGGGTGTCGACATTGTGTTTATCTACTTGTCTGCTGATGAACACTGAGGCTGTTTCCATCTCTTCTCAACGTTCAGTACCACACTGAACATTATTGTACAAGTATCTGTTTGAGTTCCTGCCTTAAAATTTCTTGAGTATATCCATAGGAGTGGAATTGCTGGATCATATGATTAATTTTCAGTCTTCTCCCTCTGTGTGCCTCTGTGTCTACTTTGGTTTCTTTATAACTCAGAATTGATTAGGTTGAACCCACTCTGCAGTGATATGACCCCAAATGATTTACAGATGGCATTAGATTAGATTTCATTATGGAAATGCTATATTATATTACGTTAAATTATATCACATCCTATTACATTACATTACATCACATTATAGGCAATGAATAAGGAAGACCAAAGGAGAAATGATGTTTTTGAATTATGGTGTAGGTGAAGAATATTGAGTGTATTATGGACTGCCAGAAGAATGAACAAGTCTGTCCTGGAAGAAGTACAGTCAGAGTGTTGAAGTGAGAATGATGAGACTCCCCTCATGTACTTAGAACATGTCGTGAAGAGTGACAAATCCCTGGAGAAGGACTGCTCAGGAAGGTGGAGAGTCAGCCAAAAAGAGAAATACTCTTGAGAAGATGGATTGACACATTGGCTGCAACATAGGCTAAAAGAAAGCAACAATTACGAGGATGACGCAAGATCAAGCAGTGTTTCCTTCTGCTGTGCAAAGTGTTGCTGTGAATCAGAACAGACTTGACGACACCTAACAACTGTGACAACACATTATGAAATGGAATCTGGTCTACCCAAGTTCAACTGATTTAATCATATGCAACCACTAGATTAGTGTTTGGCCAAGCAGCTAGGAATCATACCGTACCATACCTATTGCCATCAAGTCAATTTTGACTCATAATGACCACAGGAGATGAGTAGATCCACTCCATAGGGTTTCCTAGGCTGTAATCTTTATAGAAGCAGACAGCCACATCTTTCCCCTGGAAGATAATGGTATGTTCAAACCACTCGCCTTTCAGTTAGCAGCAGAGTGCTTAACCAATGTGCCACCAGGGTTCCATCTGGGAACCGTAACCTAGACAAATTGACATAAAACTAACCATCACAACTCTCCTACCCCAGTGGTACCCGATGTATAAGCAGACCACCATATGTCACTGCATTCTATTGACTCTGTCGTCTCTTTTCAGGCTCCTGCGAAGCAGAAGGGAAATGTGACCTGGCTGGTGACTGAGTTTGTTCTGGTGGGATTCTCCAACTTCCCAGACCTCAGGACCATGTTCTTCTCTTTGTTCTTCCTCACATACCTGGTCACTCTCAGTGGCAATGCCACCATCATCACCATCATCTGTGTGGACAGAACCCTCCACACTCCTATGTACCACTTCCTAGCAGTGCTGTCCCTCTCTGAGACCTGCTACACACTGGTCACCATCCCCAATATGCTGGCCCACCTGCTGATGGAGAGCCAGGCCATCTCCATTGCCGGCTGTCGTGCTCAGATGTTCTTCTTTCTGGGACTAGGGTGCAGTCAATGTTTTCTCCTTGCTCTGATGGGCTATGACCGGTATGTGGCCATCTGCCACCCCCTCCACTACTCAGCAATCATGAGACCCACCATTTGCCTCTGGCTGGGAGCTCTTGTGTTCTGTTCTGGGTTCTCTGTGGCTTTGATAGAGACCAGCATGATCTTCTCCTCTCCTTTCTGCCACAGCAACCGCGTGGAGCACTTCTTCTGTGACATTGCTCCCGTCCTGAAGCTCAGCTGCACCAGGAATGCCACCAAAGCGCTAGTCATCTTCTTCCTGAGCATCCTCGTTGTGCTGGTCTCCTTCCTCCTCATCCTCCTCTCCTATGCCTTCATTGTGGCCACCATCCTGAGGATCCCGTCGTCAGCTGGCCGGCACAAGGCCTTCTCCACCTGTGCAGCTCACCTCACTGTGGTCGTTGTGCACTTTGGCTGTGCCTCCATCATCTACTTGCGTCCTGAATCAGGGGAAAACCACGACCAGGACCGCCTGGTGGCTGTGTTCTACACTGTGGTGACTCCATTGATGAATCCTGTGGTGTACACGCTGCGGAATAAGGAGGTGAGGGTGGCTCTGAGGCGGAACCTGGCACACAGCTTTAGGTCTCAGAGTTTTTAAATATACTTTCTCCTTTAGCTTTTTGTTAATGTGTGACCCTCCAAGGCTTCAGTTTCCTCATCTGGATGTAGGGGCCACTAAAACAGTTGCCACTGAGTCCACTACAATCATAACAACTTCATGTATGTAAAAGTAGAATTCGACTCCATAGGATTTTTCACTGTTGATTTTTCAGATGCAAATTGCCAGGTCTTTCACTGAGGCATCTCTGGGTGGACTCAAACTTTTCAGTTAACAGCTGAGCACATCACTCATTTGCACCACTCAGGGTTTCTAGAGGTCACTACCACACCTTAAATGAACTATCATGTGACGCAGTTAACAAAAGTGCCTGAGATATGACATAAGCTTAATAAAGGCTGTTTTCCACTTTGTCTTAATTTATTGACTAGTCAGCATCCAGTGTGGTCTGTTGTGTATGCTAAGAACCAGTGGACGGAGTCTCTGACAGTCCAGCATGCTCCATGCAGCAGAGGAGGCAGGAGGGAAGGGCATTATGATTAGCATTCCTTTATTTTGTCTCACTGAACTCTAGTTCACTTTTGCTTTATTTAATCCTGGTGATGGATTGAAATTGTACAAACGATCTTTCCCAGCCTCAATGAAAAGAAATGAGAAACCATTAATAGGAAGAAAAGTGAAAACTTCACGAAGTGTAAAAATTAAGCAACACACTCCTGAAAAGCTAGTGGGTCAAAAACAAACTACAAGTGAAATTTAAAAATATTTTCTGGTACCTGAAAGTAAAAACAAAACAGCAAATCTTATGAAATGCATCAAAAGCGGTGCTCTGAGGAAAATTCATAGCTCTAAATGCCTATGTTTTAAAAAGAGGCAAGGTTCTAAATCAATAACCTAACATATAACTGAAGTATAAGGAATTAGAATGAGAAACAAATTAAACATGGGCAGCCTTAGTTGTGCAGTAGCTGAAGTGGTCAACTGCTAACTAAAAAGTCGGTGATTCACACCTACCAGTCACTCTGCTGGGAAAACGATGTGGCAATCTGCTTCTGCAAAGATTTACAGTCTTGGAAACACTATGGAGCATTTCTACTCTGTCCTATAGGGTTGTTGTGGCTTGGAATCAACTTGATGGCAGTGGGAATGGGGCTGTTATCATGAGATTCTCCAGGAAAATATGACCTAAGCTTAATGTAAGACACTGCAAAATGTGCAGTGTCTTACATTCATCTGTTCAGTTCCAACCTTCTCCATTTTGCTCTGCACCTTGGGAGACCAACCTGTATGGACCACTTTGATGGGCTCTGCCTTCTAACTTACAATCAGGTTTGGCTAACGGGAGACCCAGGCAGAAGATGGAAGGCAGGAAGACAGAAAGTTTGGAGTTTTGCTCTCCCGGGTTCCTCTCTACCTGGTTGCCCTGGGTGGCTGTTTCCCTTACCCAGAGGCCACAGGTACTTTCTCTAGAAAGCTGCAACCACTCTTGCACCTTTTGGCACATAGATGTTAACAGCTCCCCAGTGTTGTAGTGGTTGTAAGCCACTTAGTTTCGGGTAATTTATTACACAGCAATAGATAACCAACACATAAGTTGTTTGGGAGTATCTGTGCAAAAAGAAGGCCTTTTCTCTTTTCTATGGTTTAAAATCTGCAAAATGCCTCTCATGCTGGGTGGCCTCAGGCAAGCATGGTTGACTCCACCATGCAGGCACTGAAAGGCTCCCTTAGCTCTCGTGTGCCATATCAGTGATAGGGATGTTTCCAGAAGCCCTGTAAAGGCACCGATAGCTAAAAGATCTGCCAAAGAATCATGTGGCTAAGACTCATCAGAGTCTGCATCTCTAAGGCAAATTCAGGTGGGCTGAGTTGGCTGGAGTGTACTACTGGAGTCTAAGATTTTCTATCACACTCAGAAGGCATCTTTGGAAAGGAAAGTGGAGGAAGCTATTCAGATGAGGTAGAATGTATCTGCAAGTTGTAGTTTCAAATGGAAAGACTCATTTGGTTGAAATCAGAAAAATACTGTATGTAGTTTTCTTGTAGCCCACTCAATATCTCTTTTTCTTCTTATTCCCTCCTAACAGAACCCTGATTTTGTTTGGGTCTTGGCGAAATCTTGGAAGTTGGGCTTCTGTCTAGCTACCTCCAGAAAGGAGAATTTTGATTATACTAAGCTGATCCTAGTGTTAGAAATTGGATTGGGTCACCAAAAAGATATGTTGAAATGTTGACTCCTAGTGCCTTTGAATGTTACCTTGTTGGAAATAAGGTCTTAGAAGATGTTACTAGTTAACACGAGGTCATAACGGAGTAGGGTAGGGCCTAATCCAGTATAAGTGGTGCCTTTGTAATGGAGGAGAAGAGACATAGGAAAGATGGTATATGATGATAAAGGGAGAGATTGGGAGTGATGCAGCCATAAGCCAAGAACACCAAAGATCACCAGCCATTAGCAGGAGTTGGGAGAGAGGCACAGGACAGATTCTCCCTCAGAGTCCTCAGAGGAATCAAACTTCTGATGCCCTGATTTAGGACTTCTAGCTTCCAGACTACAAGACAATGAATTTATGTTGTTACAAGCCACCAAGTGTGGCAACTTCTTACAGCACTCATGGGAAACCAGTACACAGAGTAACTCAGTTTTTGTGCTAGAGGCTCTTATAGGAAAGGGCACATGGTTCAGTGCTGGCTCATGAGAGTGCAAGGGTAGTCAGCAGAGGAGGAATCCACAGTTTGCGTTAAAAAAAAAAAAGATGTTTGCAGAGACTTTTTTTTTTTTGCATTTAGCTTGGGCTACGTGAAAAGGCGAGGTCTGGCAATTCTGGAACAATTTTCTGACATGACATCTGAGAATGGCAGAATAGAAAATATGGGGAAAAAAGAAAAAGGAAAACAAACAACCAACCCCGTATTCTTAACGAGATTTCTTATTACATGAAAGAATAAGTTGTCTTTGTAATTTAAACCCACTTGCATTGTGGTTTTCTGTTACTTGCAGCCCAAAGTCCCTCCCAGACTGATACCAAACACCAGAAGGAAACCTGATGCTGCTGAATTGATTCCTACTCATGACAACCCTTTATGTTACCTAGTTAGAACTGCTCTTGGCTGTGACTTTTTGGAAGTGGGTTGCCAGGCCTTTCTGCTCCAGAGATTTTGGGTGGATCTCAACCACTAACCTTGCATTTAGTGCCTGATGGCAAACTGCTTGTACCCCTAGGGAAACCTTTAAACTGATACAGATGTTTTAGCCCCCAAGTGGAAGATTGATGGGGGGAGATGAAAGAAATTACAGGGGATGAAGACGGCAGTTTCTTTACATATCTTTACCCTCTGGGAGGTGCTCCTCTGTCTCTTGTCCCCTACAGCCACTTCTGAAGCTTCCTCTGCTTACTTCCTGCTTGCACAGTTCTGGGCACCTGTGGGATTATCTTGGACTCAAATAGTGACAAGTATCAGTTTGGGAAACAAGGACTGTAGTATTTCTCTAATGTGACTTGGTTACCTGAATCCAGCGTTTGGGAAAATAGAGTTTGGTGCACGTGGGGTTCCTGGATGGCACACACAGTGGATGCCCTTGGCTGCTAACTGAAAAGGTTTGTGGGTACGCAGAAGGGCCTCAGACTAAGGGGCTGGCAATCTACTTACAAAAAAATCAGCCATTGAAAACCCTGTGGAGCGCAGTTGTATTCTGACACAGGTGGGGTCGCCATGAGGCAGAAGTGACTTGGCAGCAACTGTTTCTCACCCCAGCTCTTTTTTGAGGGAAGTGTTGGCATGGTGAAGGAAAGAGAAGGCAAAACGGTGAATGAAAAATTATGCTACGCGTAGGTCCCTAGATGGCCCAGATGGTTGGTGCTCAACTATAATCAGAAAGGTTGGCAGTTAGAATCCACCTGGCCATCTGTATGAAGAAAGGACTGGTGATTTACTCCTTCAAGATGATAGTCACTGGGGGAGGGAGGTAAGTCAGGCTACAAGAAACAGTCAATATTAGCAAGAGAAGGATGGATTTGTCTTCTGCCTGCCTTGGCTTTGACACGTCTAAAGGGTCCTTCCTAAGCAAGCAGAAACAGAAGGACTGGTACCATCTAGTGTCCACACACCACTTTTTATCATGCATAAAACATCTTCTGTCTTAGTTACCTAGTGCTGCTATAACAAAAAATACCACATGTGGGTGGTTTTGAAGAACTGGAACAAATTTTATCAGTGCTGGAGGCTAAAGGTCCAAGCCAGGGTCTCGGTCATGGTAATTTCTTTCTGTGTGCTGCACTCCTGGTTTCTGGTGTTTGCTGGCAAACCTCACTCTTCCTTTGCTTGTAGACAGGTCCTCGCATGGTCTCTGTCTATCCCTGCATGTGTCTGTGTCTGTTCTGCCTCTTTATAAGACACACCACTTAGAAGTGACTAGGTTTAGGACATGCCCCAAGCTAGTATGACCTCATTAACATAACAAACCCCCAACAGTTATCATCAAGTTGAATTCAACTCATGGAAACCCCACAGGTGTCAGAGTAGAACTGTGCTCCATATGGTTTTCAATGGCTGAGTTTTCAGAAGTAGATCACTAGGCCTTTCTTCTGCCAGGTCTGACTCATAGTGACCCTAGAGGTCAGAGTAGAACTGCCCCATAGAGTTTCCAAGAAGCACCTGGCGGATTTGAACTGCTGACCTTTTGGTTAACAGACACAGCGCTTAACCCACTACACCATAAGGGTTTCTGAGATGTGCCTAGATGGACCTAAACCTCCAAACTTTCGGTTAACAGCCAAGTACGTTAACTGTTCACACCTCCCAGAGATGCCAATGCAAAGAAAGAAAACCGCTACTTCCAAACCACCCCCAAACACCAAACTCAGGGCCATCGAGTTGACTCTGACCCCTATAGGACAGAGTAGAACTGCCCCACAGTTTCCAAGGAGTGCCTGGTGGATTTGAACTGCGGACGTTTTGGTTCGCAGACGTAGCACTTAACCATGAAGCCACCAGGGTTTCCATTTCAGCCACTGGGCAAGGCTAAAGAGTTAAGTATTCAGGGAGGTTCATTTGCAAGAACACACCTCTCTGCTGCTAATAATTGCCTTCCCTTTCTACATCATTTGATTTTTATTTCTATTTTAAGAGTCAGATGAAGCACATTAAAATTTTTGTAGGCTGCCTTTTTCTTTTTTTAATTTGGGACATGTGGTCATCTATAAATTGCTAGCAACTCCTTTAGTAATGTTTTCGCTGTTTCTGTTGACTTTATTTTTCCCCATCTTGAGAACATGTTGGCATTCGTTTCAGCGTGGGTGGATGGAGATGCTGGTTTCATCCCGCTCTGTCAGCATGACCTAAGGCAGGTGTGGAGTCAGCTATGAATCACTGAACTTAACGAGGGAGTCTGGAAGCCCATGTGACGATGCCTGCGGCCCTAGGAGATGGGGCAAGCAATGGGAGTGTGCTTCACAGTTCAGAGGTAGCCTTGTGAGCTTGGGCTCCTTTTCAAGGGCCATACAGGCATTTGAAGGTACCCGGGTGGTACAAAGAAACCCTGGTGGCATGTTGGTTAATTGCTGCGGCTGCTAACAAAAGAGTGACAGTTCAAACCCACCAGTTGCTCCTTGGAAACTCTATGGGGTAGTTGTACTCTGCTCTATAGGGTCCCTATGAGTTGGAATCCACTTGACAGCAATGGGTTTGGTTTTTTTTGTTTGTTTGTTTTGTTTTTGAGGGGTGGTGCAAACCGTTTGCACACAGCTGTTAACCTAATGGTTGATGTTTTGAACCTGCCCAGCAGCACGGTAAAGAAAGGCTTGAAGATCTGCTTCTGTAAAGATGACAGCTAAGAAGAACCTATAGAGCATGGTTCTACTCTATAACACATGTGTGTGTCATGAGTTAGATTCGATAGCCGTGGGTTTGTTTTGAGTTTTTTATGAGTGTTATGAGATGAATACTCTGCCTCAGGGCCTTTCACCAGACGTTTCTTCTGTCTGGAATCTCTCCCTAGATTTTTACCAGGCTCATTCCTTCTCTTCTCCTGGTCTCTCTGCTGGTATCTTTTTATCTCAATCAGGGGATCTGAATCCTAGCTTAGCTTTGAGCCGCTGGCTGAGACTCATGGAGGTCTCCTCTCTCTGTGTTCCTGGGAGGATTCAGTGAAGGAACTGGTAATGAGGAGCTCTTCTTTTTTACATTTATATTTTTCCTAAGATTTCGCTGATCCTGCTGCAAACAGTTTGTATTCACCTACTAACCCAAAGGTTGGCAGTGTGAAGCCACCCAGAAGTGTCATGGAAGAAAGCCCTGGCAAACTGCTCCGTAAAGATTATAACCAAGGAGTCCCTGGGGAGCAGTTCTAAGCTGTAACACATAGAGCTGACATGAGTTGGAACTGACTCAATGGCTGTTGGTTTGGTTTTAGTTTAGTTTGATCTATCCAAAATTCACGAAGATACAGATTGATGATAATGTGACAGTTTACTAAATTCGCTGTCTCCCCTCACACTTCATTGAAAGCATTTCCTTTAGCTGGCATTTCAAAACCTTTGCATTATCCTCTTTCCCCAATCTCTTCCATGGTTTCTAAGTACCTGAAGGAAAATTTTGGTATGGTGCTAGTGTGTCTTTTAATTTCTCTATATTATGTGTGTCTTCATAATTTTATTTATAGATTAGAAAGTTTTTTTTTATTTGTGTTTTAGGCGAATGTTTTCAGCACAAATTCATTTCTCATTCAAAAATTTGTACCCCAATTGTTTCATGACCTTGGTTTCAATCCCAGCATTGTGTCAGCACCCTCCCCGTTTCCCTTTCCACCCCAGGTTCCCCAGTAATTTCATTTTTAAAGTACCAATACTACAATCAATTTTTTTAGTGAACAGTTGAATGAATTTTAATACATGCATGTTGTTGTTATTGTTAGCTGGTGTTGAGCTGATTCTGACTCATGCTGACCTCAGAACTGTTTGTAACCCTAATACCTTCCAACATATTTTCCCCTTTTCAAAATGTATAATTGAGAACTTTACATAGCTAATGCCATAATGATAGTCTAAGTAATCTGTGTTTTTCACTGCACCAGTTATTCTGGCCTCTGCACTGGCCTCTTTTTAAAGGGGTGCAGAGCCCCCTCAGCTCCTGTGACCTTGGTTTCTCTCCTGTTCTTCGCTCTGTTGAGAAATGGCCTTCAGCCTGGAAAACAGCAGCTAGGAAGGCTGCTTGGAGTCTTGTGTAGCCACAACTTTCTTTCTTGCTTCTTGTCTCAGGGTGGATCTCGCAGACTAGTTTCACTAGCTGAGGAATATTTTTGTAAGTTTGGTCTTAGCCTGCTTATAAAAAAACTGACTAGAGCTCAGTAGAGCATTTCTTGGGACTATTTTGTGATGTATACAGTTATCTGTGGGCTACGTGCTTGAAAACATGAAGTATTGTTGAAATGATGTATAAACTCTGATGTAAAAATTGTCTTTTGAGACTCCATGGAGAACAGCCTGCATTGCTGTCAAGTGTCTGGTGGTGTCATACCTCCTAATAAACCTTCTTCCTCTGTGGGCTCGAATTTTTTCATACCCTGATTCTGTCTCCCTGAAGACTGAAGACTGAGCTCTTGGATGGACCCAGGAAAAGAGCAGCTGCACCCCTCCTCGAACTGTGGAGGTCTCTCAACCTGTGGTGGCCAAGAGGTGAAGTGATGGGGGAGGACTCCATGGCAGTGAGCTCCAGAGAGAAGAACAACGTTTCTGGTGGTCACGGTAGGGAATTGGGCATCAGGTGGTAAGTCCTCTGTAAAAGCCGTAGAAGGCATTGGTTCTCATAGACTCTCACAGGTGACTAGGTCTTGTGAGGCTGGATGAGAAACCACTGAGGTTCCTCGACTGCAAAAGGGTACCCAGGAAGGTAAGGTACTGGCTGAGAGTCCACCGAGAACTGAACTTATTTAGGAAGGGATCCCCTGATTAAGAGAAGTCTTTAAGTTTTGGGCTATCAAGTGTAACCTGTAAATTACTCTAGCGTTCTTAGTACCACTATGAAGCGTGATCTGTTACTAACAAATAAGCTCTGAATTAGGAGTGTGAATGTGTGTGTATGTATGGTACCAGGGTTATCTGGGGGGTTAAAGCTGCCAAGATTATCTCCATTGCCTCAGGTCCTGGTCTGGTCTCTCTGTGTGTGTATGTCTGTGAGTGTGGCGCTGATGAGAAAATAATTCTGTGGTTAAAATGCTGTGTGTATGTGACATGCTTTCTTACTTCATGGCATGGAAAAAGAATAAAGGCTTTATGTTAGACCTTCTTGTCCAGGTAAATGATGATGGCAGGGTGAGCAACTGGAGGATGTTCTTCTCCTTCCCCCACCTTGGAAAAGAGAAAGAAAAAAATCCCTTGGCACCCCTTTGTGCCCCCCCAACCTGATAGTGTCAGAAGATGAGTATGGGGAGGCAGAAACGGGGCTAGAAGAAATGGGACAGATATTGTCTCCCACCCCACACAAGAGTGTAGTACAATTTGGCCTGACTCCCTGGGAGGGCTTCACTTACTCTAGAAGGTGCCAGTCCCCACTGCAGGAGGGCCACCTCAGATGATACGGGACTATAGTCTGTTCCCGACATCTGGTACAACTGAAAGCAAAACCTCCCTAAATACCAGGAGGACCCATTGCCATAAATGAACATTTTTTTCCCTGCATTTTTGCTACCCACCATCCTATGTGTGCTGATTGTCAGACTTTAGTAGAACGCACTCCTCACAGCCGAAAAAGGATGGAGGGTCTTAGTGAAAGCCAAAGAGACAGCAGAAGAAAAATATACTGAGGAAGGAATCGTAGCTGAAACACTGGCAGCTGAAGCCAGTGTGGGACCCTGAATGTAGTAAATGTGGAGAGACAATGTACAGAAAGAAAGAAGCAAGTGAAAGATGGTGAAGAGGAGGTAGAAAGAGAAGACTGAAGACTAGATAGCTAGGGGGAAATGGAGAAGCAAAAAGAAAATGCAGAGAAAGTAAAAGGATAAAATAGCAAGAGAGGGAAAAGGAAAGAAAGACAGGGATCTGAAGAAACAGGGTCGTCTGCTGGCCTCTGTTTTGGCATCATTCAGGAGAAGATGAGGAGACAGAGACAAGGTCGGGCTTCCGCTAAAGGAAAATCAATGTACATTTTATAAAGGAGGGACTCTGGAAAACTGAGTGCCCCCAAAAGAAAACTGGAAAAGGACCAGCCAAGACCGAAAGCAGGGAGAAGTCTTTTCAAAGAATTAAGAAAGAGCAGGAGGAGGACTCTGAATGATGAACTGTGGAGTTAGCTTTTAATTTCCCTCCTACCGATCACCCAGTGACAATCACAATAAGAAGACAACAAACAGGCTTTTCAGTTAATACTGGAAGAACCTTCTTGGTACTCCCCTAGAAGCCTAAAGGGACTGCCTTGATTAACAGTTCTCAAGTTGTTGGTGACTGGAAAAGAGGTGACTACGCAAATCTTGCAGCCAATGAACTGTGAAAAGAGAAAAACTAAGCTATTTCACCAGCTGCCATGCAAGTCAGAACCCCTGGTCTCTTCTTTGGGGTGGGATTTCATAAACACATGTTGAAATCTCTTTTGGTGGAAAAAAGTCTTGTCTCTGGCAGCACTGCCAGCAAATGCCTGGAAAGTGTAAGCAACTCTCTTAGCTCTCACAGGACAGGTGCTATCCCCAACATGTGTCTCTTTCATGGTTCAAAGAGTGGTTGATGCCATAGCCCCGGGTGTTGGAGCCAGTGGCTGACCAGGATGAGCTCAGGCTGTCCTCCGGGTGAAGAAGACACTGACCAGTGAGTACCGTTTCGTTCAACATTTATAGGCTGTTAACAAAGTTGTAAAGACTCTTAACATTGGCTCTCCCACCTTCCTGTAATCATTTTACTGCTTTAAATTTAGAAGACACTTTCTTTTGTATCTTGCTGGCCACTGTGAAACTTGGTCTTTACTTTTAAGAAAAAAAGGAGATGTAGAAAAGAAACAACTCTGTTGAATTGTGCTAACTCAACAGTTCAAGAACTCACATACTGTTTTTGGAAAAGTTCTGACCCAAGATCTAGAGCAATTACCTCCCTTCCACCAAAGAAGGGGTCTTGCAGCGTGTAGAACTTCTGACAGAGTACGAGTCTGAAAAAGACTGTATTACAAATACTATGACTATCTCTCATTTTTTGGTCAAAGCTAGGTATCAACTGTTGAAGAAATGTACATGCACACATATATAAGTGCAAAAACAGTATACATGTCTGAAAAAAATTAGAAAATATAGACAAATAAAATTGAAGACATCACATTCCCATCCCCCAACATCTTTGCTGTTCGGTTCTTAGTGCACATACATATACACATTAGGGTTTGGCTTTGGTTTTCCACACTGAGCTATCACATGACCATGTTGGAGAAGAATATTGACTATACTATGGACTATCAAAAGAAGGAACACATATGTCTAGGAAGAAGTACAACCAGAATGCCCCTCAGAAGCAAGGATGGCAAGAGTGTCTTATATTCAAGGTCTGACAATTAAGTCTGTAAGCTTAGTTGTTCTAAGTGCTACCTACCTCATTTTGGAATATCACTATGGTCACCTTCAGAGTACTCCCCTTGGGAAGCTATGTGCCAACGCCAGCACCTAGGTCACCCTGCAAAGTGATTTTGAAATTCTTTCCGGAATGGCCATTCAGCATGGTGGCAAGGTGGCAAGTTTGCGAAGGTAATTGTATAGTTGCCTGTGAGGGAGTTTTTAGCCAGCCAACAAACAACTGTATTGGAACACCCTCCCTACTGACCTGATCTGCCCCCCAATGACTTTTATCTTTACCCAAAGGTAAAGGACATATGGAAAGGAAGACATTTTGATGACATTCAGGACATCAAGTGTAATACAACGATGACTCTGATGCCCATTCTGGAAAAAGAGTTCCAAAACTGCTTTGAAAAGTGGACTTGGCACTACTGTCGGTATACAGCTTCCCAAGGGTGGTATTTGAAGGTGACCATGGTGATATTCAGCAGTGAGGTATGTAGCACTCTGCCTGCGATGTGTTCGTGCACTTAGCTGGCAGCCCTTGTACTCTGGACGTGTTGTCAGGGGGATCAGTCCCTGGAGAAGGACGTCGTGTTTCGTACAGGGTCCGTGAGAAAGATCAAAGATGAGGACCCTCAACCAGATGGATTGACACAGTGGCTCCAACAAGTGGCCAGCCTAACAATGATTGTGGGCCCGAGGCGGGACCAGGCAGTGGTTTCTTCCGTTGTACACAAGGTTGCCACAAGTTGGAACCGACTTGATGGCACCTAACAACAACAACAACAATATGAACATATCACTGGATAACAAGGTCTGTGATTTTATAGGAGAACATCACTGTTCTTAGGAAATTCTGATAAAATGATGCTTTTCTTGGTGTTATTTTTTTTAAATTGTACTTTAGAGGAAGGCTTACAGAACAAAGCAGCTTCTCATTAAACAGTTATATTGTTACTGTTGTTAGGTGCTGTTGAGTTGGTTTGGACTCTTAGTGACCCTATGAACGAGAGAACGAAATACTGCCTGGTCTTGTGCCATGTCCACAAGACAGTTATAAACAGTTATGTACACATTTTTTTTGCAACGTCGGTTAACAATGCTGTAGTGTTTTCTTGACTGTAATCTTCACAGAAGTGGACCACCAGGCCCTTCTTCCTTAGTGTTGCTGGGTGGGCTCAAACTGCCAGCCTTCAAGTTCACAGAGGAGCGTAAACCATTTGTGCTACCCAGGGACCTAGATTTGTGTACCTACCTACCACCATGGTCAGGGACAAGCTCCATCACCCTCCAAAACATTCTCAGACTATCTCTGTATGTCCTAAGGCCTGGCAACTACTGACCTGTTCTCCCTCTCTATAGTTTTATCACTTTGGGAATATCACATATGTGAAATCACGCTGTATGCTGTCTTTTGAGGCTGGTTTCTTTCAGTCAGTGAGACTGTTTTGAGATTCATCCAAGTTGTGTGTTTCCGTAGCTTGTCTCTCTTGATGGCTGATGAGCTGCAATGATGGGCTCAAGCAGAATCACCCAGATTCCCTGGGTGGTGCAAATGGTTAACCCACCTGGCTGCTAACTGAAAGCTTGGAGGATCAAGTCCACTGAGAGGCACCACAGAAGAAAAGCCTGGTGATTTGCTTCTGAAAAACCAGCTGTTGAGAACCCTATGGAGTGCAGATCAACCCTGACACATGAGGTTACTGTGAATCAGAACTGACTCAAAGGAAAACCTTTAAAAGGTATAAAACATTTTATGGGAAGCATGAACTACAGTTTGTTTAATCAGTCACATATAAAGAGGCATTTTGATTTTTGCAGTCTTTGGCTATTAGGAATAAAGCTCCTCTGAGCAACCGTGCACAGGTTTTATGTCAACATATGCTGCTCTGACTGGGACAAACCATTTGAGCTCACTAACAGGTTGATAGTTTGAATTCAAACACTGGCACCTCAGAAGAAAGGCCTGGCGATCGGCCTCCGTAAAGATGACAGCCAAGAAAACCCTAGACAACATAGCTCTGCTCTGCAACACAAGGGGTTGTGATGAGTCAGTTCCAACTCATTGCTTTTTATTTACTTATTTTTTTTATGCTCCTCAACTCCCCCACCCCCACCAGCTTCCCAAGTCACTCAGAATAAAACCCAAAGTCCTTCCTGTGAGCTGCAGAACTCATGCGCCCTGGCCCTTGCTGATCCTCTGACCTCATCTGCCTTTCCTCCTCCTCTTCAATCTCGTATGTTCCAGTTGTACAGGCCTTCCCAATTTTCCCTGCACATGTGAAGCTTATCTGTACCTGTAGTGGACTGAATAGTAGCTTTCCCCGTCCTTACCCCCACCCCCAAATTCCATCTGGAACCTGAGAAGGTGACTTAATTTGGAAAAAGTTTCTTTGAAGATGTAATTAAGTGAAAGATCTGAAGGTGACATCATCCTGAATGCTCTGGATGGGTCCTGAATCTAATGCCCAGTGTCCTTAGAAGAGAAGACGACACAGGGGAGAAGTCCATAGGAAGATGGGGTCAGAGAATGAAGTGATGCAGCCATAAACTGAGGAACGCCTGGAACTGTCACAAGTTGGAAGAGTCAGGAAAGAATTCTTTCCTAGAGCCATTAGAGGAAATGGGGTCCTATTGACACACTGATTTGGACTTCTGACCTACAGAACTACGAGACAATACATTCCTGTTGTTTTAAGCCCCTAGGTTCATGGTAAGCTGTTATACCAGTCACAGAAAAATGAATACTATACCTCAGGGCCTTTGCACTAGCTATTGCCCCTGCTTGGAATCTCTTCCTAGATTTTTATGGGGCTCATTCCTTCACTTCTCCTGGTCCCTCTGCTCAAAAACCACCTCAGAGAGCCTTCATGACTATTCTGCCTAAGACAATCCCCTCACCCTGTCCCTCTAATTCTGTTCTCTGCTTCACTTATCTTCAGAAGGAAGGATCCTGGGTGACAAGTTTATTCTTTACTACCAAAATGCTGGTGGTTTGAACTCAGCCAGTGGCACCATGGAAGAAGGCCTGGCAATCTGCATCTAAAAATATGACTGCCACAAAAACTCTATGGAACCATCCTACTCTGTGACATCCGGAGTTACCACCAGTCAGAACTAGTTCAACAGCATGAGTTTGGCTTAGGTTTTATCTCAGAACACTAATTACTTTTAGATACACTGTATTTATTTGTTGCCTTGTTTATTGCTTGTCCCCCCTGTGTCTTTGTTTCAGAAACTGGATAAATGTGACTTCAGGAAGAGAGCCCTCTGGATTTTTGCCTGCGAGCAATCTTGCTTCACTTGGGGAAAGATAAAAACAATAAAGCTTTCCATCAGTCCTGGGTTGTAGTAAAGCTTTCTCTCCCAGGAATAATTGACACGTTGCAACATTTCTGTCTGGAAAACTTCCTCCGCTGGCTGCCAAAAAATTTTCTTTTATGTTGACAGAACAACCACAAAGATGATGCAGTGAGGTTCTGTATACTTTTCAACCAGCTTGTCCTGATGTTAACATATAACACACATTCACACACAGAACATTTGTTGAAACTAAGAGAACAAAGTTGGCACAACACCGTTAACTAAACTCTTAAGTGAATTTGGATCATAAACCGTTTTTCCACTAATGTTCTTTATCTGTACTAAGATCCAGTCAGGATACTACATTGAATTTAGTTGTCATGTCTTCTTAGTCTCCTCTGCTTCATGACATTTTCTTAGTCTTTCCCTGTTTTTCATGACCTGAACCGTTTTGATGAGTGTTATTGTTAGTTGCCATGGCGTTGCCTGGTCCTTATCTTCACAATCATTGGAGTGCCCCCATCTGCTGTTCCCATGTGTGTTTTCAGTGCCTTTTGATCCAGAGGGCTCAATTTTGGGCACCATAGCAAACAATATTCTGTGGGGATCCATAGGGTTTCCACTGCTGATGTTTGGAATTAGATCACCAGGTCTTTCTTCCTGCTCCTAATCTGGGAGCTCCACTGAAACTTGCCTGCTATGAATGACCCTGCTGGTACTGGATCCAGTCCCAGGGGCATAGCAGCCAGCATCACAGCAACACACAAGCTGGCACAGTCCTGTCAGGTAGTTTGTGATGTGTCCTTCAGTTTGGGTTTCTTCTGCTTGCCACTCTCAGTACATCACGGAAGTCTGCCTCTTTCAAAAAGTTGCATCTGGGTTTCACGGCTGAAAACACGTAGGTTCTTTTTGGATGGACAAAGGATCTGGAAACCCTCCCTTTCTGGAAACAGTAATATTATAGTTTCCTGGTGCTGTGTTAGCAGAAAGATCACCGGGGATGCTTTAACAAGTAGAAATTAATTATCTCCAAATTTAGGAGGCTTGAGTTCCAAATCCAGCTTTCATTGGCTGATTTTCAGAATTAGACTGCACCAGCTCCAGGGGAAGACTCACTCTGTCAGCTCTAAATAAAATCCTTGTCTCATCTTCTTTAGGTCCAGCATTCCTCAGTTCCTTCACGGTCTCTGTATGGCAACTCTCTTTCCTTCATTTGTGCTGGCTCCTGCTTCTTTGTCTAACATGCTCTTTAATATCACGAAAGTGACTAGGTTTAAAACACCCAGGTATGCTGATATGGCCTCATTAATATAATAAAGAAAACTATTCCCACGTAGGATCATATCTCTAGGTACATCCCATGCTAAATCTGCTGCAATTGAGTCAATTCTGACTCATAATGACCCTACAAGACAGAGTAGGACTGTCCCATAGGGTTTTTCAGGAGCACCTGATAGGTTCAAACTTCTGACCCTTGGTTAGCAGCTGAGCTCTTAGGTTTAGGGGTTAGGATTTACAACGCATATTTTTGGAGGACAGAATTCCTGTCCACAAGAGGTGGAGAGACTGTCTCCACAGAACATGACCACAGGAACGTCTTTTGACCCACTCTTTGCCTGAGCAGGCATGTGGGCAACATCTGACTATTAATGTGATCTCAGAAGAAAACAGAGAATGTGGTTGAGTCCTGTTTTGAGTTTATCAACTCGTGAGTTCTAAAATGTATGTGTCTCCGCACCAACTACCATTTCTTTATCACCTTCCCAGGCACACAACAATCCATTTGTTGTTCCTGCGGGTGGCTTGTGTGTAGCTGTGATGCTGGATGCTATGTCACTGGGATTTCAAAGACCAGTAGGACCACCCATAGCGAACAGGTTTCAGCAATGCTTCTGGACCAAAACAGAGTAGGAGGAAAGGCCTGGTGATCTACTTTCGAAAATTAGCCAGTGAAAACGCTATGGGTCACAACAGAACATTGTCCAGTGGAGTGCTGCAAGACAAGCCTAGACATAATCAGCAATGATGATGACGGTGTGGGACCTGGTGACATTTCATGGTGCTATACTAAAGGTCGCCGTGAGTCAGAGTCAATTTGACCACAGGAGAGAAACCTTAGGGGCAGAGGCCTAAGGATGAGTGCAGGCAACCTCTGACTACTAACACAACCTCATACACAATAAAGGGAATGCTGTAAAGCCTGCTCTGAGGTCCTTGCCTCTTGAATCAAAAATAGATCCTTCTTTACCCCATCCACCACTTCTGTAACATCTTCCCAGTCACAGTCTATCAGTTTGTCATACGATGGTGGCTTGCAAGTTGCTCTGATGCTGGAGGCCATGTCACTAGTATTTCAAATACTATCAGGGTCATTCAGAGCAGACAGTTTTCAGTGGAGTTTCTGGACTAAGAGTAAGAAGAAGGGCCTGGTGATCTACTTTTGAAGACTGCCTGATGCAGTGTTGGAAGATGATCCCCTCCATCAGAAGGTATTGAAAGCACACAGAGGCTGTAACCATGGACTCTAGCATTACCAGTGATCATGAAGAAGGCACAGGACCAGGTGGCATTTGGGTCTGGGGTACACAGGGTGTACTTGATGGAGTGACTTGATGGCGACTAACAGTAGTGGTATAGACTAGCTGTGTCCACTTCACCCTTGCCTCAAAGCCTCCACTGAATTGACTCCTAAATCTTCTCATCAAGACTACATCGGTGAGCTTGACCTGGGCTGTCGGTGTGCAAGGAGCAGAAGCTTCCTCCTGCGGCCTCGAGTTCCAAGAGCAAGAGTTGGTTGCTTCTCCATCTTTCTGGGGATGACTATTCTTGGTCTTTTGGGTTGCTTTCAACCAGACCTTTACCCGTTTTCTCAGGCACCTTTTTCCTGCCTCCTGCCTCCTGCTTGTTCACAGCTCCTGTGCCTCGGCCCTGCCATCTTTCTGGATCTTTGCATCTTCCTCTGTTACAGACCCACTGGAGCCCCCAAGTACAGATGCTTGAATGCCAACCAAAATGCTGGAGGTTGGAGTCCACCCAGAGGTACTTCAGAAAAAAGGTCTGGTGATCTACTTTCAAAAGGCTAGCTGTTAAAATCTTTATGGAGCACAGCTCTATTGTGACATACATGACTTGATGGTAACTTACTGTTCTTGTTGTTCTTGTTTTTTTTGTTAACTAACCAGCTGCTTCCCTCTTGGCGTCTCTGGTTTAGATTTTGAAGATTTCAAGACAGAGAATCTAATCCAACTGTACTAGATTAAATCCTGTCAGTTGTGCATACAGACACAAGGAAGATTACTCAAATTTATATACCAACCACTAATTCCAGAGATGAAGAAATTGAATTTTTTTTTTTTTTTACCAACTTATATACTCTGAAATTGATCAAAAGTGCAATTAAGATGCTTTCATAGTTACTAGTGACTGGAATGTGAAAGTTGGAAACAAGAAAGATCATTAGTTGGACAATACTGCCTCAGAGATAGAAATGATAGCTGGAGATCACGGGATAGAATTATTCAAAACCAATCATTTATTCATTGGAAGTACTTGTTTTCAACAACATCAGCAGTGGTGTCTTAGTCATCCAGAGCTGCTATAACAGAAATACCATGAGTGGGCAGCTTTAACAAAGAGAAAATTTTTCTCTCATAGTCCAGTATGCTACAGGTCTAAATTCAGGGTGTCAGCTCCAGGAGAAGCTTTTCTCTGTTACCTCTGGAGGAAGGTCCATGTCATCAATCTTCCCTTGGTCTAGGAACTTTTTCATGCAGAAACCTCAGGTCCAAAGGACATGCTCTCCCCATGGCACTGCTTTCTTGGTAGTATGAGTACCCCATGTCTCTCTTCCTTGCTTCTCTCTTGTGCCTCAAAAGAGATTGGCTTAAGACACTATCTAATCTTGTTGATCTCACCAATATAACAGCTGCTAATCCATCTCACTGCATCATAGTGGTAGGATCTACAACACATATGGAAATCATATTACATGACAAAATGGTACACAATCACACAATACTGGGAATCATGATGGAGCCAGGTTGACAGATATTTGGGGGGCACACAAGTTAATCCACGACAGGTGATTATACATGTGGACCTTAGCAGACAGACACACAGGCATCGATATGACTACATTTGTGGAAAGAGACGATGGAGAAGTTCAATATCTTTGTTCAGAACGAGGCCAGGAGCTGACTGTAGAACAGACCATCAATTGCTCACTGGTAAGGTCAAGTTGAAGCTGAAGAAAATTAAAATAAGTCCAATGGGAGTCAAATTATACCTTTAAATATATCTGAATTTAGGGGCCATCTCAAGAATAGATTTGATGCATTGAACACTAATGACCCCAAATCAGATGAGTTGTGGGATGGTATCAAGGCCTTCATATACAAGGACAGCAAAAGGTCTTTTAAAAGGAGGGAAAGAAAGAAAAGACCAAACTGGGTATCAGAAGAGACCCTGAAACTTGTCCTTGAAAGGAGAGTTGTTGCTGTTGTTGTTAAGTGCCATTGAGTCAGGTCTGACTCAGTGACCCTATGTACAACAGACCGAAACAGTGGCTGGTCCTGTGCCATGCTCACAATCATTGTTACATTTGAGCCCATGCAGCCACTGTGCCAATCCATCTCTTTGAGGGTTTTCCTCTTCTCCACTGACCCTCCACTCTACCAAGCATGATGTCCTTCTCCAGGAACTGATCCCCCCCTCGACAACACGTCCAAAGTATGTGAGATGTAGCCTCACCATCCCTGCTTTGATGGGAACACTCTGGTAGTAGTACTTCACCCCAAACAGATCTGTTTGTTCTTTTGGCAGTTCATGGTGTGTTCAACATTGTTTTCCAGTTTCACATTCAAGGGCACCAATTCTTCGTCTGTCTTCCTTAATCATTGTCTAGCTTTTGCATGCATATCATATGATTAAAAATACCATGGCTTGGCTCAGGCACGCTTTAGAACACAAAGCACTTTGGACACGTATCTGGAGGGACCCATCTGTCTTAGTCATCTAGTGCTGCTATAACAAAAATACCACAACTGTTGTTGTTAGGTGCTGCCGAGTTGGTTCCAGCTCATAGCAACCCTATGAACAACAGACTGAAATACTGCCCAGTCTTCTGCCATGTCCACTATTGTTTTTATGCTTAAGTCCGTTGTTGCATCCATTGTGTCAATTCATCTTCTTGAGGGTCTTCCTATTTTCACTGGCCCTCTACTCTACCCTTCTCCAGGGACTGACCCTTCCTGACAACATGTCCAAAGTATGTAAGATGCAATCTTGCCATCTTTGCTACCAAAGAGCACTCTGTAACCGCAGTTGCAGATCCATGTTGCTTGTCTGGAAAGCCAATACTTGAGACAGGAGATGAGGTGATCAAATGAGGACATTTATGGAGTGCTGACACACAAGAGGCAAGGGGGAATCAGCTCCTCCAAAGCTGGCCTGCCTGTATAGGCTGAGCCTGGAGGTTATATAAGGTTGATTAAAGGGGGGAGAGGGGGGCTCTGTTTTCCTAGTTTTCCCAGCCCACACAAGTAATTCTTTCCATGTTTCAACAGTATTTTTTGTGGGGGTCTCCACGGCTCTAACAAGTTACTACTTAATAATCATCCAAATCCTGATGATTCGGTTCAGTAGTCTTAGAGAATAACTGAAAGGGTATAAACTGAACACTTCAATCAAACTTTCTAAGAGGAAAGAAGAGCCGTGTGACTTATGACCAGTACAAGGTAAATTCTAACGGATGGGGGATATCAAGCTCTCAGGACTCAATGCTTATAACATGGTTGTCTTAACTACTGTTGTCTGAAATACTGCACTACTGCTTGTAGTAAGATGGAGTCAGGCTGGCTAAGGCCTCCCTTTCAATGTCCCCCTTCTGCGCATACCTTCTCAATCATGGGAAGAGGGGTGCCGACATCCTCTGGCTACTTCCTGCTGACCAGGGGCATTGACTAGGGAAGTCTTTTCGTTTGTAGTAAGGGGGAAGTGTATTTTGGAAAGTAGCAGCATCTCGTATAATGCGTGTCTGCACATGGGAAGAGGATAGGGCATCTGTCATGAATACCTCTTCTGTCCGGAGGGTGTCACTAGCTCCCCAGGATCATTTTAACAAGAGATGGTACACAAACACAGATTAGCATAATCACCATTAGGATAGTAAGTAATGGTGTTAGCCAAGATTTTAGAGAGGGGAACAAATTAGGTAGTCAGTTACTCTAAGGCAGCCAGTTTGGGTCTGGGCGAGTCTAGTGAGCCATCTTGTAGATTTTATTTAGCCTTTGTAAGAGTACTGATACAGTAAGAAGTACTAGAACTTAGTACTGAGGCAGCCAGGGGATGAACTGGAGCTCTTGAGTGGGGCAGATGGTGGCAAATCTAACATTTTTAAGTCTTACGTCCCCCAGTAACTGCTTGGGACATGGATATCATGTTATTAGAGGACCAGTCTCATCTATTAGGTTGAAATCTCATTATAACGTGAACCCCTTGTATCTCAGAACCTCAACATCTTGAGGGGTTGCCTTATGAAATTTAACACAGAAATAAGTGTCTTCATCAAGGAGAGTGATATCAGAGATCATAGTAGAAAAATTTATATTATACCCCTGTGTAGTATCAGCAGTAGGGAAAATGTGAGGATACTTATTTTTTGTTTCTCCAACTATAATACTTTCCCCTCCTGAGGTTTGTTTCCCCCATTTTATTGGTCCCACGGGAGTTGAGAAAGAAAAAGTGCAAGTAAGCGTCAAGATCCCACTGGTCACCACAGTGAGAGTTCTTTCTGTCCGAAGTGAAACAAGTTCAGATCCTTCTTTCAAATTCTGGAAAAGGAGAAACCAAAAAAGCATCATATTTTTTTTGAATTTGTACTTAAGCCTCCCCATTGGCATGCGCGAGGATTTGTGATGAGCCTCTTCATCTTCTCCTTGTTGTTGTTCAGGTTGAGAGGGAGGGTTAGCTTTAATCCGGGTGTGTGTACCCAGGCTGCTACCCCAGTGAGCTTCACAGAGGAGCGGGTGGCCAACAGGGCCCCATATGGACCTTCCCACTGCGGAGACAACTGGTCTTCAGGATGTTGCTGTCTCCACACCTCAGGAAGACTTGGTCGCCGGGCTTGAACCTGTGGAGAGCAGCATCAGCCAGACAAGATAGGCAAGAGGAAGTATATTTATTAATCATAGTAAGAGCTTCTCCCAGAGAAGCGACCCATCATTTTTGCTACTCTACCTCAGTAGCTACTGAGGTTGCAACCACGAACCATTTTAAGAATGGCCTCCCATATGTTAACTCGTAAGGGCTTTATTTAAGCCCACTTCGAGGGGCCACCAACCCAGAGCAGGGCAATAAGCAATACCTGAATCTATGTTGAATGGGTCTCTTGGCAAAATTTAGCCAATGTCTTCTTTAAGGTGTGGTTCATCTTTTCTGTTTTTCCTGTTGATTGGGGTCCCCAGGCAGAATGCAGCCTTCACACTATTTTCAGTGCTTTGCTTACCTCTTGGGTTAGTTGGGCAATAAATGTCTCACCATTATCACTCTGGATAATTAGAGGGAGTCTGATTCTCGGCAAAACACCTCTCAGAGGAGCCTTGGTCACTTCCTGGGCTTGTTCAGTCCGACAAGAGAAAGCTTTTACCCTTCTACAGTATGTGTCCATGAAGACCGAAAATTTCTTGGAGCTCGAGGCATCACAGTGAAGTCTACCTGCCGATCGTCTCCCATATCTGTTCCACAGAACTGGATCTCTGGTCCCAAGGGGCGTGGGACTGTCTTTGGATTATTTTGGGCACAGAGGAGACACTCTTGTGTCACCTTTTGAATAGTCTTTAAGAGGTTAGGTCCAGCTACTATTCGCTGTATCCATTCTATGCTGGCATCCTGACCATGGTTAGTGCTGTCATGGAGAACAGACACTACATCTCATATCTCAGCTTTAGGTCCCAAGACTTTTCCATCTGGACCAATCAGCCAGTCAGTGTTTGGGTTGGAGCAAAATCCTCATCTCTCAGCCCTTTTTAATTGGGCTCCATTGGTTGGAGTGTGGCTTTCTTAGCGTCAAGATCTGTCTTTTTATTTTCCATGGCCTTCCCATGGCCTCTGGAGTCCTGTGCTGTTGGTGGTCAGGGCAATAGATAACTGTTACTTGGGCAGCCTACAGGAGTTCCAAAATTTCAGGCTCCCATTTTATTTCTCGATTTGCCATGGTGAGGAGGCCTCGTTTTTTCCACAGGGTCCCATGAGCATGTAAAACCAGATGAGCACACCAACTCTGTATATGTTCACTTTCTTCCCTGCAGCCAGGTGAAGGGCTCTTCCCAGGGCTATCAACTCTGCCCTTTGGGCCCAAGCACGTGGGGTAGAGGGCCAGCCTCCAACACGTCAGTCAGTGTCACTACTGCATATCCAGCCCTTGTTTTTCTCTCCCATCATGTAACTGCTTCCATCTGTGTATATTTCAACTTCTAGGTCATCAAGGGGAACATCAGAAAGATCAGGGCGGCTAGAACAGACCTCTTCGATGACTTCTAAACAGTCATGTTGAGGAGGCCCCTCCGCAACGGGCAGCAGCATGGCTGGATTCAAAGTTGTCACCGCCTGCAAAATTACGTTTGGATCGTCTAATAGGATGGCCTGACGTTTCCCCATCCGTCTTGCTGTTAATCCGGAATCCCCGCTTCTGTTCTGGGAGGGGGAGGACTACATGAGGGGTATTTACCAACACTCGCTGTCCCAGAATAAACTCTGCTTCTTGGAGCAAATCACAGGTGGCAGCGACTGCCCGTAGGCATGAGGGCCGTCCACGAGCCACAGCATCCAACTGTTTTGAAAAGTAAGCAACTGGTCGCTTTGCGGGTCCTACAGTTTGGGTCAGGACTCCCAGGGCCACTCCCTGTTTCTCATGTACAAACAGTTCAAAAGGCTTCTTGAGATCAGGGGGTCCTAGAGCAGGGGCTGTCATTAGTTTGTGTTTAATCTTTTCAAAGGCTTGTTGGCAGTCAGGTGTGCAGAGCAGAGGCTCCCTTTCATCTCCTTTTAATGCCTCATACAGAGGTTTAGTGATTAGTCCATCTGGTACCCAGATGTGACAGAATCCAGCCATTCCTAGAAACCCCTGTAGTTGTCGCTGACTTGTTGGTGACTTTACTAAGACAACTGCTTCCCTCCTATCAGGTAAAAGATCTCTTTGGGAAATCTGGAACCCCAGATACTTGAGGTTGTGGAATCTGAGCTTTTTTTCGTGGAGATCTTATAACCACATTTAGCTAGATAATTTAAAATACGTATAGTGTTTTGGTCTGAGTCCTGTTTAGTTTTACTGCCCACCAATATATCATCTACATATTGTAAGATGATTCTTCCTTTCAGTTCTAAGGCCCTCAAATCTCAGGCCAGAATTTCTCCAAATATTGTAGGGGAATTCCTAAATCTTTGTACCAAAACCTGTCAAGTCAGATGTCTCTTTGTTCCAGTCTCAACATTTGTACATTCAAAGGCAAATGAAAGCTGTGACTCTGGGTATAAAGGTATGTAAAAAAAAAAATGCACCTTTCAAGTCCAGCACTGAAAACCATGTACAGTTCCCAGGGATGGTGTTCTCTGGCTCCAGGTCCCTACTTCTGAGTCTTCAATGTTAGGACCCTCCTGGAGCGCCTGTAATTTGTCTTGTGGGGCCTTGCACTAGGCCTTTCCTGTTTAGGGGTTGCCCCTGGCCCTCGTCTTTCCATGTTCGCCTCTTATCCACAGTTTGTCAAGTGAGGAAAGAGCAGCTGCCAACAGTGTTGCCTTTTGTCTTTGTTTTTCCTTTTGTTCAGGAGCCTGGTCCCAGGAATCAAAAACCTTAAAGGCTATTTCAAGCAGCTGTGCTATAGGCACGCTAAGACCCTTTCACGTTTCTGTAATTTTTTTTCAAATATCAGGGGCACTCTGAGACATGAAGGTTATATTCAGCAATCTAGTATTACCGTGATCTTTAGAGTTAATAGCAGCGTATTATCAAAATGCCTCAGTGACTCAAGAAAGGTTGGAGGAGCCTCCTTTTCTCCCTGTATAACTTCTCTAATTTTATTTGAACTTTTTGGCTTTGGAGTCCCATTTCTTAATCTAAAAATAATACAGTCCCGCTAGTGTTGAAGCCTAGCCTTTCCTCCCTCAGTTTTATATTCCCATGCAGGGTCAGCCACGGGGACTGCTGCCAGGCCGGCTGGGCGATCCCCATTAGTGGGATCTAAATCATGTGACTGATCAGCATCTTTCTGTGCCTATTCCAACACCATGCGGTGCTCCTCAGATGTTAGCAATGTACTGAGAAGAGTGTAGACGAACACTGCAGGCCTCAGATGTCTGCCAGCATCTACCCCGGTTCGTACTTGTCTTAGGGGGTATTGCCCTGCCTGGGGCCCAGAGGCTCCCTCACCAAGAACAGCACCCTGTCAAGTATGAGGGGGGAGGCCACACCTGTAGTTGAGTCCACCTTTCCACTGACCACAGCCTGTACACCCCTCAGCAGGTCTGTCCCTTCGGAGGTGTCCAGGGAGGCCTTTTACAGAACATGTCTAGCTGTAAGATGGTGTTAAATTTCAAAGACCCCATAACAAATTTCCTGATCTGCCAAGATATACTGGGGCCATACATCATGACACAAATAAATCATCTTTTACTTAGTCATGGGTTCATAACTGTACTTTTTCCATTTACGTAAGGTGTACCCCAAAGGGGTGCCTGACAGCGTGGAAGAGGCTCTTCCCATGTTAATAGCTGGAGATGGCTGAAGTCCTTTGTGCCTTGCTTGTTAAGAGAGAGCCTCCCTTATCTTTTCTGTCAGGAAATTCTGCATCTATCAGACTTCGGCTTTTAGCTTTACTGCACCAGGCGGTCACTGAGCTGTTCTTGGAAGTAAGACAAAACCTAACAGACCGGTTTTGTTAGATAAAGTTGACTATGGTCCTAGACTGGTTTCTTGTGTTACTTTCCTGTAACTCTGGTTATTTCTTTACCTTTACAACCCAGCAGTTTTTGGCTACATTCACACAACACTCACCCAGCTCCACTCAAGACAGCCAGCTCTTCACACACACCCCTTTGGACCACCCAAAAGGGGAACAGCTGGAGGTGATCAGCCTTCCACAAATCAGGGGTGGCCCCACTTACACACCAGACCAGGCCCTAGAGACTTCCAGGGGTCTAAACCAGGTGGGTCCCACTCACGGAACTAGTAATGTTGGAAATAACCCAACCCAGGGACAGGTTTTTCCCCAAAACCTGACACGTTAGTCAAGCCCCAAGCACCACAGAGAGGGGAGCCACAGACCCAACACTCTGCAGGGATTTCAGGTCCCGATGTACTCACCTCAATCACAGTGGTTGGTGACCAGCAGCACTGAGAGGGAGAAGAGAGGGCAACACCCCTTCACGGGCTGCTCTGCAGCTGCTAATGAAGCAGGACTTGCCTGATCCACAGCCCCCACCAGGTCCATGACGTCATAAGCAGCAAAAGGGGGCTTCCCCGACTGGGCCACCAAAATTTGTAACCATAATCGCAGATCTGTGCGGCCTGTCCGCAAAGCCAATACTGAGACAGGAGGTGAAATGATTAAATGAGGACATTTATGGAGTGCCAACACACAAGAGGCAAGGGGAATCAGCTCCTCCAAAGCTGGCCTGCATGTATAGGCTAAGCCTGGAGGTTACATAGGTTCATTAAAGGGGGGAGAGGGTGGAGATGCTGGTTAATATTTTCCCTGTCCATGCAAGTAATTCTTTCTATGTTTCAACAAGATTTTTTGTGGGGGTCTCCATGGCTCTAACAAGTTGTGGCTTGATAATCATTCAATTACCTGGTGATTTGGTTCATTAGTCTTAGAGAATAACGGAAAGGATACAAACTGAACAACTAATCAATGTTTCTAAGAGGAAAGAAGAGCCGTGTGACTTATGACCAGTACAAGGTAAATTCTAAAGGATGGGGGAAATCAAGCTCTCAGGACTTAATGCTTATAACATGGTTGTCTTAGCTACTGTGCTACTGTTTGTGGTACGATGGAGTCAGGTTGGCTAAGGCCTCCCTTTCAATTCTGGTTGTACTTCCTCTAGAACAGACCTGTTTATTCTTTTGACACTTCATAATACCTTCGACATTCTTCTTCAAAAGCACAATTCAAAGGCATCCATTCTTCTTCCATCTTCTTTGTTCACTGTCCAGCTTTCACATGCATATGATGCAACTGAAAATATCATGGCTTGGGTCAGACGCACTTTAGTCTTCAAGGTAACATCGTTACTTTTCAGCAAATTTTCCAGCAGAGTTTTACTTTTTTTCCAGCAGATCTTTACTTTGCAGCAGATTTTCCTAATGCAATGTGTCTTTTGATTTCTTGACTGCTGTTTCAATGGGTGTTGATTGTGGACCCAAGTAAAATGAAATCCTTGACAACCTCAGTCCTTTCTCCATTTATGAAGACTTTTGTTTACTGGTCCAATTGTGAGGATTTTTGTTTTCTTGATGTCAAGGTGCAATCCATACTGAAGGCTGTGGTCCTTGATCTTCATCAGTGTTTCAACTCTTCTTCACTTGGAGCAAGTAAGGTGGTGTTGTCTGCATAACACAGGTTGTTAATTAGTCGTCCTCCAATTCTGATGCCTCGCTTTTCTTTGTATAATTATTTGCTTGGCACACAGATTGAAAAGTTATGATGAATGGATACAACCCCAACGCACACCTTTCCTGACTTTAAACCATGCCGTGTCCCCTTGTTCTGTTCACACCACTGCCTCTTGATCCATATGCAGATTCCTTAAGAGCACAATTAAGTGTTCTAGAATTCCCATTTTACACAATGTTAGCCAAATTTGTTATAATCCACACAGATGAATACTTTTGCATGGTCAGTGGAGCACAGGTAAACATCTTTTTGCTATTCTCTGCTTTCAGCCAAGATCCATCTGATGTCAGCAATGATACGCCTGGTTCCACGTCCTCTCCTGAATCCAGCTTGAATTTCGGGCAGTTCTTTTGCAATACAGTGCTGCAGTCACTTTTGAATCATCTTGAGCAAAGTTTTACTGGTGCGTCACATTAATGATGTTGTTTGGTAATTTCCGCATTTGGTTGGATCACCTCCCTTCGGAATGTGCACAAGTGTTAGCTGTCCTCCCAGTTTCTTCACACAGATGAGTGTGTACTTCCAGTGCTGCATCTGTTTGTTGCAATATCTAAATTGATATTTGTTTTAGTCAGCTAGTGCTGCTTTCACAGAAATACCACAAAGTGGATGGCTTTAACAAAGGAAAGTTTATTCTTACAGAGTCCGGTAGGCTACAAGTCCAAATTCAAGATGTCTATTCCAGGCAAAGGCTTTTCCCCTTATTAGCTCCAGATCCTGATCATGTGCTACCTCTTCAAATGGCTGAACATCGACCAGTTCTTTCTGTTACAACGACTCTGTGTATTCCTTCCACCTTCCTTTGATGCTCCCTGCGTCATTTAGTATTTTCTCTGTCGAATCCTCCTCTATTGTAACTTGAGGCTTGAATTTTTTCTTCAGTTTGTTCAGCTTGAGCAAAGCAGAAGGTGTTCTTCCTTTCTGATTTTCCATTTCCAGCTCTTTGCATGTGTCATTATAATACTTTGTCTTCTCCAGCTGCCCTTTGAAATCTCCTGTTGAGGTCTTTTACTTCACCAATCCTTCCTTTTGCTTTAGTTACTTGATGTTCAAGAGAAAATTTCAGAGTTTCTTCTGACATCCAATTTGGTCTTTTCTTTCTTTCCTGTCTTTTCAATGCACTCTTGCTCTCTTCATGGATGATGTCTTTGATGTCATTCCACAATTTGTCTGGTCTTCAGTCATTAGTCAACACATCAAATCTGTTGTTGAGATGGTCTTTACTCAGGAGGAATATACTCAAGGTCATACTTGGGCTTAGAATTTGCATATGAGCAATTGATGATCTCTGCTGCAGTCAGCACCTGGTCTTGTTTTGACTGCTGATGTGGAGCTTTTCCATCATCTTTTTCCACAGATGTAGTCAGTTTGGTTCCTGTGTATTCCATTTGGTGAGGTCGATGTGTACAGCTGCCATTTGTGTTCATTAAAAAGGTATTTGCAATAAAGAAATCGTTAGTCTTGCAAAATTCTATTGTGCAATCTCCGGCATTATTGCTATCACCAAGCCTGTATTTTCCAACTACTGACCCTTCTTCTTTGTTTCTGACTTTTGCATTCCACTCACCAGTAATTATCAGTGCATCCTGATTGCATGTTTGATCATTTTCAGACTGCAGAAGCTGGTAAAAATCTTCAGTCTCTTCATTTTTGGCCTTAGCGGTTGGTGTGTAAATTTGAATAATAGTCGTATTAAGTAGCCTTCCTTGTAGGTGCATGGATATTATCCTATCACTGACAGCATTGTACTTCAGGACAGATATTGAAATGTTCTTTTTGATGATGAATGCAACATCGTTCCTTGTCGAGTTTCTGTCCTCAGCATAGCAGATTATATGACTGTTGGATTCAAAATGGCCAATACTGGTCCATTTCAGCTCAGTAATGCTGTTTATGCAATCCATTTCATTTTCGATGATTTCTAATTTCCCTAGATTCATACTTTGTATATTCCATCTTTCAATTATTAATGGATGCTTGCAGCTGTTTCTTCTCATTTTGAGTAGTGCCACATCAGCACACTAAGATCTTGAAGGCTTTACTCCATCCACAACATTAAGGTCACCTCTACTTTGAGGAGACAGCTCTTCCCCAGTCGTTTTCTGAGTGCCTTTCAACCTAAGGGGCTCATTTTTATGCCACTACATCTGACAGTGTTCTGCTGCTATTTATAAGGTTTTCCCTGGCTAATTCTTTTCAGAAGTAGACTCCTGGATCCTTTTTCCTAGTCTGTCTTGGTTTGGAAGCTCAGCTGAAACCTGTTACCACGGGTGACGCTTCTGGTACCTAAATACCAGTGGTATATCTTCCAGCATCAAAGCAACAAGCAAGCCTCCACTGACAGACAAGTGAGGGCTGCTCACTCTATCATTATTCTTTCTATCAGCTAAGATACCCAATCAGTGCAATCTGCTCAGAACTGTGCAGGGCAGAACAGCCTCCTACCAGCTAAGATACCCAATTGATGCAATTAGCCCAGAACTCTGCAGGGCAGAACAGTCTCCAACCAGCTAAGATACCCAATTGAGCAATCAGCCCACAAGTGGATGACTTTAACAAGGAGAAGTTTACTTGTCACAGCTCAGTAGGCTAAAAGTCTGAATTCAGTATGTTAGCTCCAGGGACAGACTTTTTCTCTGTGTTGGCTCTGGAGGAAGGTCCTTCTGATGTATCCCACTTCCCTTGGCCTTGGGAACATCTCAGCACAGGGACTTTACATACAGAGGACACACTCTCCTCACTGCACTGCTTTCTTGGTGATATGAGGTCCCCCAGTTTCTTTGCTCATGTCTTTCTTCCATATCTAAAAAGAGATTGCCTTAAGATACTAGTGAATCTTGTAAACCTCATTGATGGAACTGCTGTTTACCAATCTTATTCAATCACAGCAACAGAATTTACAATGTATAGGAAAATGTCATCAAATGAGAAAACAGTGGATGATCAGGCAATCATTGGAATCACGTCCCAGCCAAATTGACAGATATTTTTGAGGGGGACACAGTTCGATCTATGACATGGTCTTAGAGAAGGACAACAAATTTGGTAAAGTGTAAAGTCAGCAAAAAAGAGAAAGACTATCTAACAAATGGATCAACACAGTGGCTGCATCCAAGGGCTCAAACACAGCAATGACTGTGAGGAGGGTGCAGGGCTGGGCAGCGTTTTGTTTCACTGTACACGGGCTTGCTAGGAGTCATCACCAACTCAATGGCAGCTAACACCACCAGTGGATTGAATATTGTCCCCTAGAAATTCATGTCCATCTGGAACCTCAAAATGTGACCTTATTTGCAAATAGGGTCTTTGCAGATGTTATTAACGTAAAGACAGAGATGAGATCATACTGGATTAGGGTGAATTTTAAATTTTAAATCCAAAGATGAGTGTCCTTAGACTGAAGAGGACACACAGAGACAAACAGGGAAGAAGAGAGAAATGTGATGATGGACACAGAGATTGGAGCTATGTCTACAAGTCAAGGAATGCCAAAGTCTACCGGCAGCCACCAGAATCCAGGAGAGAGGCATACAGTAGTCTCTCCCCTAAAGTCACCAGAACCAACACTACCAACAATTCAATTTCAGGTGTCTGACTTCTGGAAATACGAGAAATCTGTTGCTTTAAGCAACCATGCTCAGCTGTTAACTAAAAGGTTGGCAGTTTTGAGTCCACCCAGAAGCACCTGGGAACAAAGTCTTGCTGATCTATTTCCAAACAGCGAGCCATTGAAAACCCTGTGTGGCACAATCCTAGTGTGACACACTTGAGTTCACAGTGTGTCAGAATCTACCTCACTGCAACTGGTTTAGTTTGTGGTACTGTGTTACAGCAACCCAAAGGGACTAACACCCTAGTGTTGGATTTGGGGCTGCATTGTGCTGGACTGGAGCACTAGTGGCACAGTGGTTGAGGCTCGTGGCTGCTAACCAACAAGTCGATAGTTGGAATCCACTAGTCACTCCCTGGAAACCCTATGGTGCAGTACTACTCTGTCCTATTGGGTTGCTATGAGTCAGAATTGACTTGACAGCAACAGGTTTTTTTGTGTGTGTAGGACTACTAACCAAAAGGTGGGTAGTTCAAATCCAGCCAGCTGCACCTCAGCAGAAAGGCCTAGAGATCTGATTCCATATTACAGCTAAGAAAACTCTATGGATGGAGCACAATTCTACTCTGTCCCAGATGGTGTTGCCAAGAGTTAGAATGGACTGCAACAGATTCTCTCCCTGGTGGCTTGCACACATCTGGGGGTCAAACATGTTTGTGAAAGTTAAAAATGTGAAAGCGTGTCTCAAACTTCTGGGTATTGGCCATTAGGAGACCCAGACTTCCAAAGATTACCAGGCTTACCTCCAAGGATTGCAAGCAACAGTGTGAACACTGGAAGAAAGAAGCTTGCAGGTTCCAAAAGCTTGGAAGGCCTTTCACTTATGACTTTAGGGCTTGGATGACACATACTTTCTATTTTCATAGTGATGCATTTGTTGTAAAGTACATCAGGAAACACAAGACTAAGAGATCAGAGTGTGCCTTCATGAGTAACATTGCTTGTTATTTGCTGTTGAGTTGCCTTTGACTTGGAATGGCCTTAACAGAATGAATTATTGCCCAGTCCTGAGCCATTTTCATGACCACTGGTATGTTTGGGCTCATCTTCCAGCACTATATAATATTCTATTGTGATCCACTGGCTAATTTTTGGAAGCACACCGTGAAGCCTTTCTTCCTATAGAAGGTCTACTGAAACCTGCTCACAATGGGTGACCCTGCTGGTATGTGAAATACCAGTTGCATAGCTTCCAGCATCACAGCAACACACAAACCACCACAGTAGGCAAGTTTAGAGATGTACTTGATAAAGAGTAGCAATTACTATTTCATTATTGGCCTTGGAAGTTTGTTTATCGAAGGCCCTTCTAGGAAATTTTCATTTTTATCCTGCAGATTATGGGTCAGGCAGGGGGTGAATTGAGGTGATTCCTTTTGGTTGCTTTTGGCAAACTCATAATAGCTGCTCTGGGGAGAGTTGGGTAGAGTGAAGCTAAGCCAGTGGGTGACACATATGAAGAAGACGGAACAGTTTGGAGACTGTTAGAATAATCTAGAACAGCTCTCATGGACTGGTAAACTGAAGACTGTTTGGAATGCGTTTAGGAGGGAATAAGAGGCACGTTTATGAAGTTGGCAAGTAAAGACAATTCACTGGAGTGATTATGCTAAAAATGAGCAAAGGCGCAGTAACTAGGGGAGAATATGAGGCCAGCAGAGGGGAGATTCTTTCTTTTAATGGGTGCTATTTAAACCTAAACTGAAAAAAAGAAGTCTAGGTTTAAACTGACCATCTCAAGAATAGATTTGATGCATTGAACAGTAATTACTGAAAACCAGATGAGCTGTAGAATGACATCAAACACATCATCCACGAAAAAGACAGGAAAGAAAAGATCAAACTGGATGTCAGAAGAGTCCCTGAAACTTTCTCTTGGATGTCGAGTAGCTGAAGCAAAAGGAAGAAATGATGAAATAAAAGACCTGAAGATTTCAAATGGCGCTCCAACAAGATGAAGTATTATCACGACATGTGCAAAGAGCTGGGGGTAGAAAATGAAAAAAAAAGAACATGTTCTCCATTTCTCAACCTGAAAGAACTGAAGAAAAAAATTCAAGCCTTGAGTTCAATAGTGAAGGATTCTAGAGGGAAAACATTAAACAATTCAGGGATCATCAAAAGAAGATGGGAAGAATACACTGAGTCATTATACGAGAAACAAGTGGTTGACATTCAACCATTAAAGATGTAGCATGTGATCAGGAATTGATGGTCCTGAAGGGAAGAAGTCAAAGCTGCACTGAAAGCACTAGCAAAGAACAAGTCTCCAGGAATTGATGGAATATCAACAAACAGATGCAGCGCTGAAGTGTTCACTTGTCCATGCCAAGAAATCTGGAGGACACTATGTGGCCAAGTGACCAGAAAAAGATCCATATTTATGCCTATTCCCAAGAAAGGTAAGCCAACTGAATGGAAATGATCAAACAATATCATTAATACTACATGCAAGTAAAATTTTGCTGCAGATTATTCAAAAGTGACTGCAGCTGCCACAAATTCAAGCCAGATCACAAGGACAAATATTGCATGAGACCACTACTGTAAGGACTTACAAACAGACTCAAGTACAGAAGAAAAGACTCTTTGATGACTGCAAGGGAGGAGAGGGAGGGAGGGAGAGGGTTGGTTATAGATTAGATAGTTGATAGAAATTTGGTTGTGTAAAGTCAGTGACAGTATGCATTAGAAAGAAGATTGGTTTAACTGGACTTCAACATAATTTGAAAACTCTTCCAATCTTAACGCAATATTGCAAGGGCAGAGTAGCAGGGGTGGCGTTTGGGGACCATCCTCTTAGAGGACATCAAGGCCAATTGGCAGAACTAGCCTATTGCTAAGACAGTCTTCTGCACCCCATATTGGTGAGTGGAATCTAGGGTCTTAAAAGCTAGCAAGCTGCCATCTGAGGTACATCAAATAGTCCCAACTCAGCTGGAACAGATGATCACCAAAGATAACACGACATAAGGGAAAGAACCCAGAAGACAGAAAGACCCATGTGAACGGGTGACTGCATCAACACATAACCAGAAGAAATAGATGGTGCCTGGTTACCACGAATGACAGTTGTGATGGGGCTCACAATGTTGAGTCCCAGTGGCAACAGGAGAAAAAAGGGGTGCACCCCAAGAACTCTACTTAAAGACTGCAATTTATGGTTCAAAGGCCTGGGGGTTCCCCTGGGAGCATGGCCCCTAGACCGATGCTGTCCCAGATCATAAATCACTACTGAGATCAATTCCTTGAACAGGAACAGACTGGACTCGGGGACACAGAGTGACCGTATCGTGTGTGCACTTTATGGTTTTATGCATCTATAGGATGTCATCCTACTGGCCTCTTACTAGAACGGAATGGAGACGGTGGAGAGGAGGGGACAGGAGATTGTTAAGAGGATATGACATGTACAGAACAGAAAGAAGGGGTGTGATGTCACCTGGCAAGAAGAGCAGAGGGAGCTGCAGATATGTGGGCATGCAAATTTAAACTGGATTGTACATGTCCACTCAATCATAATTAAAAAAAAAAATTCAAGCTGGATTCAGGATGTGGAACTAGGGATGTCATTGCTGATGTCTGATGGATCTCAGCTGAAAGCAGAGAATACCAGAAAGATGTTTACTTATGTTTTATTGACTATGCAAAGGCATTCCACTGTGTGGATCATAACAAATTATGGATAACATTGAGAAGAATAGGAATTCCAGGACACTTAATTGTGCTCATCAGGAATCCATACATAAATCAAGAGGCAGTAGTGTGAACAGAACAAAGGACAAAGCGTGGTTCAAAGTTAGGCAAGATGCATGTCAGGGCTGTATTCTTTCACCACACCTTTTCAATCTCTACACTGAGCAAATAATATGAGAAGCTGGAATACATGAAGAACGAGGCATCAGGATTGGAGGAACGCTCATTAACAGTTTGCATTATCCAGATGACACAATCCTGTTTGTTGAAAGTGAAGAAGATGTGAAACACTTACTGATTAAGGATCAAAGACCACAGCCTTCAGTATGGATTACACTTCATCATCAAGAAAACAAAAATCCTCACAACTGGACCAGTCAGCAACATTACACAAATGGAGAAACGACTGAAGTTGTAAAGGATTTCACTTTACTTGGTTCCACAAACAAGACCCATGGAAGCAGCAGTCAAAAAATCAAAAGACACATTGCACTGAGAAAATCCGCTGCAAAAGAGCTCTCTAAAGTGTTGAAAAGTAAAGATGTCACCTTGAAGACTAAGGTGCCCTGACCCAGGCCATGGTATTTTCACTGGCACTACTTGCATGCGCAAACTGGACAGTGAGTAAGGAAGACAGAAGAACTGACACCTTCGAATCAAGGTGTTGGAGAATACTGAATATACCATAGACTGCCAAAAGAACAAACAGATCTATCCCAGAAGTACAACCAGAGTGATCCTTGGAAACAAGGATGGCAAGACTGTGTCTTACATACTTTGGACATATTGTCAGGAGGGATCAATTCCTGGAGAACATCATGCTGAGTAGAAGCTCAGCGAAAAAGAGGAAGACCTTCAACAAAAGAGGAAGACCCTCAACAAAAGAGGAAGACCCTCAACAAGCAGGATTGACACAGGGGCTGCAACAGCGGGCTTAAGCGTAAAAAACGATTGTGGACATGGCGCAGGATGGGGCAGTGTTTCTTCTGTTGTGCACTGGCTCGCTGAGTTGGAACCGATTCGACGGCACCTAACATTATTAAAACCTAGAAATGATTCCACAGAAGAGAAAATTAACTAATAGAATTTTCCGAGGGACGTCTCAAAAGTTGACAGGGACGGGATGCAGTCGGTGTAAAAGCTGCCGTTTGTCTCAGATAACAGGTGCTGGATCCCTCCCTTCACCCCTTACTGATAGGGAGATCATTTTCCAGAAGTCATGCAATGTGATGCAATGTGGACTCAAACCAGGGACCCCGTGGCTTGAGTGGGTCTGCACTTCTGCAGCTCCTGCTCCACAGCTGAGCTGACAAATCCCAAAGGTTCAAGACAGGGGGCGGGCGTGCGGGGCAGCCCCAAGATCAAGAACTAGAACCTCTGCAGTAGCAGGGTTACACGATGGCGGAGGCGGACCCCGGTCTAAAGCGATGGCAGAGCTCCGAGAAGGCCTGTGACTGTCCTAACCCGGGCCGCGTGGAATACGGGATAGGGCTCGGGAAACCCCAGAACCAACGGACCTACAAACCAGAGCCCAGTGAAGGCTGCGGGAGTGGGCCTGTGAAGATCACGGCCTGAAGTTGTCCAACCGCGAGGCGCCGAGAAGTGTGTGGGGCCTACTGTCAGAGCCAGTGAAAGCACTGGGAGGTCGGGACTTCTGCACCCGGCAGCCGACATCTGACTCTCTTGCAAGGCGACTGGGGCCAGACCTTGGCTCCGGTTTTGCGCAGGCGCATTCGGCCGCACTAAGGGGCGCCGTTAACCCAAGTAGGCGCAAGGGCACTGCCGCAGGCTCCGGCCCCGCCCCCTCGTGCTGCGCGTCTGGGTCACGTGACGTGGAGGGCTCGGAGTCCCGCTAGAGACAGCGCCATTTACTGTAGGTAGAGGTTGAAAGGCCTCAGGGTTTCGTTGGCTGTCGCCAGAGAAGCGTTCCGAGGCTACCTGAGGTCGGGAATCGGGATCCAGAGCGCGATCTGGAGGAGGGGCGTGGCTTGAGAAGATCACGCTTGCTGGTTAGGAGGGCGTGGCCTCGCCCCCGGTGACGTAGCCGTGGGGCGGGCTCACCACGGGGTCCTGAAGTGAAACAGTGGTAGGGCTTCTCGCCGATTCGTGGAGCTACAGGTAAGTGAGAAAATAAGTTTTGGGTTCGTTGTCGTCGTAAAGGTCTGTGAGACGCGGAGGATGGTGACCTCTTTTGAATGGCAGTCGTGACATAAGACTAGGGCTTTTGGCCTCAGAGGCGTGTCCTGGCCTCTAGGAGGCGTGGCTTGGTGTCTGGGATTCTCCTGGATCCGGAGGCGTGGCCTTGGTTGGAGTCGAGAAGCTTACGGGGCGTGGCCAGGGAGCTGGTTGGGAGAAAGGGGCGTCCTTTCTTCGCGGCTGTAATAGTAGCGCTGTTGTTTTTCCCTTAGGTTCCACTTCATGGAGTCTTCCGCGGCCGCCACTCTTGCCTGGACCATCATCTCGCTTCTGCTCGTGGTCAGCGGTACGGTGCTGGTCGCTCTTCTGGGCGCCGCGCATCGCTTGGGGCTTTTCTACCAGCTGAGGCACAAGGTGCGGAGCCCTGGACGGGAGGCGGGCTAGGGGCACCCGTTACAGCTCACCCATTTTGCAGGTGCGGAAAGAGGCCCCACCCGCAGGGACTATGTCCTGTTTGCCACGATGCACTAGGGGAACCTGGACTTTGCCACCGAGATGGGAGAACCCGGAAGTTACGGCTGCCGGTCCTCATGCACTGCCCGTCTCCTTCCCTAGGGGCCGAATCCCTTTCAGAGACTACATAACACCAGTTCTGTCCTGCCCTGCAGCTCTTTTGAGATCAGAGTAGACTCGTACCCAAAGGGATGTAGTGACAGTTTTGTGACCATTTTCTTCTGTTCAGCTTCATGCTTTAGAGGAAGTTCCTCAGGTCGTGCAAACCACATCCCTGAAATAAGTGCTTTTGTCAGGGTTCCCTGTTTTCCAGCAAGGAAACCGAGGTCCAGAGAGGTCATGTAGTAGCTTGTTGTAGGTGACCTGCCTGGGGAGCACTGGCCACACAGTCATTGCTCCTACTTACTTGGCACACGTCTCAGGCAGGCCCTTCCCAGCCATTCTCTCACAAGGGGGAGCAACACTGACCCCCTCCCTAATTGCCGTGCAGTTGACTCTGACTTTTGTTGAACTCTATGCTGTCAAGAGTAGAACTGTGCAGTGTAGAGTTTTCAGTGCAAATCTTCTGACAGTCGATTGCCAGGTCTTTTTTCTAAGATGCTTCTGGGTGGATTTGAACCTCCAGTCTTCAGTGAGCAGTGGCATGTGTTAACTGTGTGCACCGCCCAGAGACTGTGCACTCCTCAGGGCCTCCGCATTCCTTCTTCTCATAGCTAGCAGCAGCACTGACCTTCCCCTGTTCTGTCCTTGAACCTTGTCCCCCCCAGGGCTCTCCCCAGCCCTACCTCTTGTAGCAATCAAGCAATATCACCAGTCCTGAGGATTTGTGGGGATTAAAAGCACAGGCTCTGGGAGCATGGGATGTGAAGCCTGGGACTGGGAGGCCTCAGCAGTCCTCCATGACAGTGGCACATGCCAGGCTAGTGGTGGCTGGCAGCCTGTTAGCTGGGCCTGTGCCTGCCTCACAGGGGATGGGAGATGAGGGAGAGAAAGAGTCAGGCTACTAGGCTCTGCAGTGACACTGGTGGGCCACAGTTCTGGAATTCCGAGCTGGCGGTTTGGCCCTGCCCCGTGCCCTGGCCAAGCTCCCTGGATCATTCTAGTTTTGTCCCTTCTGGCTCAGGTTGTACCACCATCCCTACAGCAGGCACTGTAACAGAGCAGAGGGCTACAGAGTGAGGGTTCTGTCTAAGTGTCAGTCTTGCTTTCATTGCTTTGTAGCTCTGACCTTGAGTAAACCGAGGTCTCGTTAGCTGTTAAAGGGCACTGTGATGATCCTTCAGCTGAGGGCTCATGGGAGGGAGGGAGGAGATGATGAGAAATGGCCACCCAGCCAACACCAGCATGTCCTGACCTCGACCCTGCTCCCACCGTTTTTTCTGTGGTGTGCTTGTCCGTCTGCCACCTGTCCTGCTGCCACTACCCTGGTCATTGACCATCCTGCACTTTTTCCTTTTCCCTCTGGGGTCCAGGTGGACAAGGCCAGTGTCCGGCATGGAGGGGAGAATGTGGCAGCCGTGCTTCGTGCCCATGGCATTCGCTTTGTCTTCACCCTGGTTGGTGGGCACATCTCCCCGTTGTTGGTAGCCTGCGAGAAGCTGGGCATCCGTGTGGTGGACACACGTCATGAGGTCACAGCTGTCTTTGCAGCTGATGCTGTGGCCCGCTTGACTGGTAAGGATGACGGAGTGGGGTGGGACAGGGTGGGCGTGACCACGGGTTGGAGTGTCTGGGATGGGGGCAGGGCCATGATAATGTCTATTTCAGGAACAGTGGGCGTAGCAGCGGTGACAGCAGGCCCCGGTCTCACCAACACTGTGACAGCAATAAAGAATGCCCAGATGGCCCAGTCCCCGGTTCTGCTTCTGGGGGGTGCTGCTGCCACCCTGTTGCAGGTGCACAGTCTACAGGGGGGATTGGGGGCCCTAGGGAGGCCTAGAGGGCTCATGTACTGACATCCTGACTTAACGCTTCCCAGAACCGGGGGGCACTGCAGGCCATTGACCAGATGTCTATGTTCCGGCCACTCTGCAAGTTCTGCATCTCAGTGCGGAGGGTGCGGGACATCGTGCCCACCCTGAGGACTGCCATGGCTGTAGCCCAGTCGGGCACCCCTGGTAGGTGGTGGGGTCTGGGCTGTGGTCAGGCTCTGGGGGCTGGAGGCCGGGGATGCCACTGCAGCTCAGCATCGCCCTGTCCCTGCAGGCCCGGTATTCGTGGAGCTGCCCGTTGATGTGCTGTACCCCTACTTCATGGTTCAGAAGGAGATGTTGCCCACCAAGCCACCCAAGGGCCTCCTGGGTTGGGGGATCACCTGGTGAGGACCCCCAGCTTACTACACCCTCCCCTATCCTGGCCTGTCTTGCAGCCTCTTGCCTGCACCCCTTTGGGAGAGCCCCTTCCTCCACTGAGTCAAGTGGGAAGAGTAATACAGGTGAAGGGAGCAGTGCATGCATAGGTCCTGGGGCAGGGACGTACTTTGGGTTGGAGAAGCCAAGAGTCTCCTGTGTGGTGGGAGCAGGAAAGCAAGGTGGAGTGGAAGAGGATGTGCTCAGTGGCTGGCAGGGGCCCCCGTAAAGAGGTGGGGTTTTATTTTTACATCGTAAGGCCTGGAGGAGCATTGGAACAGCTGAAGCAGGAGTGTGGGACTCCCCAACTTTGGCAGCACTCCCTGGGGCTGCTTTTAGAGAGTGGTCTGTGGGGTGGGAGTAGGGGTGAGGACCAGAAGCCAGGAGAAGGTGTCAAGGACCTTGGTGTGAGAGGCAGTGGTGGCCTGGTTCAGGGTGGTAACTGTGGGGTGGAGAGGGTGAATGGATTGAATGTGAGTGCCAGCATTTCCATGAGTCCTAGATAAGGGGATAGTGGGTCACAGTAGATCCCTGCAGGCCCGCTAATTTCAGGCTCAAGGGGCACAGAGCTTGGAGAACTCAGGGCAGCAAGGCTGGCCTGGAACAGGCATGGTCCTTCTGGAAAAGCTGAGAGCTTGGGGTGGGTTTCTTGCAGTTGGGGAGCATGGGTGGCGCAAGTAGTTTGTGATCAGCTGCTAACTCAAAGGCTGGCAGTTCTGGTATACTCAGAGGTGCCTCGGAAGAAAGGCCTGGCAGTGTGCTTTGCAAAAGGTCAAAGCCTTGAAAACCTTACAGAGCACAGTGCTGTGCAGACACATATGCCATTGCTGGGAGTTGGAGTTGATGCCGTAGCAACTTGGGTCTTTCAGTTGAGAGGGTAAGAGGGGTCCTGGTAGGGGCATAGTCTGAACAGAGGTGTGTAAAAGGTGGGCTCAGCCAGAGGCCCTACCAAGACATGCCTTGCTGATAGGGCCACAGAATGGAGGCATGTGTTTCTTCTCTGACCAGACATGAGACAGGCCAGCCCCTGCTGTCTGGGCATGGGCAGAGTGCCTTGAGGGATGGCCATGACAGCCTCGTTCGTAACTCACTGTCCCCTGGCCACCTCATTACTCTGCCCCGTCATCCTCTTCGTCTGCCAGGCCTGCTGTTCCCATGCTTTTTTTAAGTTATTGTAGTGAAAACATGCATAAAAGAATATGTGCCATCTCAACAATTGCCACATGTACAGCTCAGTGACACTGATGACGTTCTTAACATCGTGTCATCCTTCTTGCTTTCCTCTTTCAAATTATTCCACCACCATTAGCATAAGCTCGGTGCCCATAAGCAAAATCTCTCCCTTTCCCTTTTATTCCCACCCTGGTAGCCACTAAGAACCTTTGGTTTCTAGATATTTCCAGTCTCACATAAATGAGATCACAGGCACTCATCCTTCTGTGTCAGGGTTATTTCACCCGACATCATGCTTTCAAATGTTATGTGTGTTTGTATCACCATGTTTCTCTGTGGCTGTGAATCTTGCACTGTAGGGATGGGACCACGTTTTGTGTATCCACGCCTGTGTTGATGGATGCTGTGGTTCCAGTTCCCAGGCCTTTTAAACATTGAGGTGTTTCATACCTTCATTGTTGATCTCAGTCTCTGAAATCTTGACACTTTAAAAGAGAAGACAAAAGCGTCTGGCTCTGAACTGCAGCCCTCCCTTCTGTTCATGGACTGATGGTGTGTTCCTTGAGGGCAGAGGCTGAGCCAGGCTTATCTTTGTGCCTCTAGGGCGCACAGAAGCCTTGTACGAAGTTGCTGACTGACTCATAGCAACCCCATGTGTGTCAGAGTAGGGTTGTGCTACATAGGGTTTTCACCAGATGGATTTTGAGCAGCGAACTGTCAGGCCTTTCTTCTGAGGCACCTCTGGGTGTACTTAGACTTCCAGCCTTGCGGTTAGCAGCCGGGTGTGCTCACCGCCATGTCCCAGGGACTCCAGTTAACCAGTCCCTTCCTCTGCTCTTCACAGGTACTTAGAGAATCACCTGGCCAACCTCTTTGCTGGAGCCTGGGAGCCTCAGCCTGAAGGACCCCTGCCTCTGAACATTCCCCAAGCGCCTGCCCAGCAGGTGAATCTGCTCTCTTCCCCAGCTAGGGATCCTTGCTTGGCAGCGTGGCCTTCCCCTGTATCAGTACTGGAGCCCTGACTGTGAGAGCTGGAGACGGGATGGCCCTCTGATGCCCCTCTCCACCCAGGTCCAGCGCTGTGTGGAGATTTTGAGCCGGGCCAAGAGGCCCCTGATGGTGCTGGGGAGTCAGGCTCTGTTGCCCCCAACACCCGCTGACAAGCTTCGGTGAGAAGCCCCTGGCCCTGTCCTCATTTTTGTCGCACTCTGACCCTGGGTCCTTTGGTGCCCCGTAGGAGGAGCCGGGGGGCACTCTTGGAAGTGCTGACTCCTGCTCTGCCTGAACCACCAGGGCGGCCGTGGAGGCCTTGGGTGTCCCCTGCTTCCTGGTGGGCATGGCACGGGGGTTGCTGGGCCGCAATAGCCACCTCCACATCCGGCAGAACCGCAGCGCTGCCCTGAAGAAGGCCGATGTGGTCATCCTGGCAGGTGAGCCGGCCTCCTTCCCTCCTCTTCTTCCCCAGTCACAGGTGCCCCCTCAGCTGGTGGGCCTGTGCTTCCTAGTCAGGGACACCCCAGCACCTGCCCCCTAGCCTTTCCTTGGTTTCGGTTATCTGACAACCATGAATCTGAAACCCAGGTTACTGTCTCCAGGCTGTGGTGTGCTGTGACCCAGGTTCACAGCAAGGACACATACCGGGCATCTACTCTGTTGTCCGCACATTGTCATATGAAGTACTCTGAACCCCTCCAGAGAGATGATTGGCAGATGTCTTAGTTGCCTGAAGCTGCCATAACAAAAATACTGCAAATGAGAGGCTAGAATACTGCAGATAGGCTAGAACTGCAAATTCAGGGTGCCAGCTTTGGCTGAAGATCCTTGTTTCAGCTTCTTTAGTGTTCTTGGTGTTCCTTGGTCCCTCGGCATTCTCCCCATGGTGTCTGTCTTTTTTCTTTTTGTCCTTGCTTTTCACGGTGTCTCGTGTGCACTTTTAATATCCCCCAAATGGTGAGGTGTAAGGCACACGCTGTACTGATGGGGAATCCTGGTGGTGCAGTGGTTAAGAGCTCCACCCAAACCCACTGCTGTGGAGTTGATTCTGACTCATAGTGACCCCATAGGACAGTGTAGAACTGCCCCACCGGGTTTCCAAGGAGTGCCTGGGGGATTCAAACTGCTGACCTTTGGGTTAGCAGCCATGGCATGCAACTGCTACACCGCCAGGGTTTCCAGGTAAGAGCTCAGTGGCTGACAAAAACATCAGCAGTTTGAATCCACCAGACGCTCTTTGGAATCCCTATGGGGCAGTTCTACGCTATTCTATAGGGTCATTTTGAGTTGACATCTACTTGATGGCAATGGATTTTTCGGTTTGTGCTGATACAGCCTTATTAATATAACAAAGAAAACCCTGTCCCCAAATGGGATTACATCCACAGGTATAAGGTTAGGGTTCCAAGACACATTTTGAGGGGATAGAGTTCATCCATAACAGTGTGTCAGTTAGCTATTACTGTGTAATAACCATCTCCTAGTCTAGTGTCTTAAATTCATATATTATTTTTCTTGACCTAGCTAGGGGTTGGAAATCCTGGCATAGTGGTTAGCAGCTGTAGCTGCTCCCCAAAAAGCTGGCAGTTCAAAGCTACCAGGTACCCCTTGGAAACCATATGGAGCAGTTGTATTGGTTGGAATCAGTGGCAGTGGGTGTGGTTTTTGGTTTACCTGTGGGTCAGCTGGGCAGTTCTTGGTTTGGGGTGGGCTTCTTCATCTGTCTGCAGCCACTTGGCACAGGCAGCTGTGCGGCAGCCGTGCCTACACAGGCGTGCTCTTCATACAGCTGGAGGTCAGTTGGCTGTAGGGCTCGGTTGAAGTAACTGCGTTCTCCTCCCATGTTTGTCCTGATCCAGCCAGCTAGCTTGGGTGCCTGTAGCTGGTGGAGGGTGAGAAACACATGGGTCAGTGGGTGAGTCAAGTTATTCTAGAGACAGTAAGCTACAAGGCTTATTGCAGCCTAGCATCAGGAATGGCATGCTGTCACCTCTGCCAGGTTCTGTGGCCTGAAGCTTGTCATAAAGCCAGCCCAAAATCAATAGAAGGGGTGGGGGTGCCGGGAGGGGTAGAGAACAGGGCCCCTTGGCGCTGTTTGCACTCAGTGTACACAGTGCAACAGGTAAGGCAGCAAGCCCGTTCCCGGGAGCCTAGCCCGCTGTCCACTGAGGCCTGTCCCCCCTCTGCCCACCAGGAGCTGTATGTGACTTCCGCCTGTCCTATGGCCGTGTCCTCAGCCGCAGTAGCAAGATCGTCATTGCCAACCGTAACCGGGAAGAGATGCTGCTCAACTCGGACTTATTCTGGAAGCCCCAGGAGGCTGTTCAGGGTGAGCCCCCCAATTGTGCCTGCCCCTCCCAGCTCCTTTACTCCGTGGTTAAGCAGGATGCAGCCAAGCAAGGCCTTCCCCAGTCCCTGCTCAGAGTAGCCAGTCTCGGATGGATGGGCACTTCTGTGTCAACAAATGTGGGAGGTTTGGAAACATGGGTGCCATCTTGCTCTCGGGCTGCCCACCCTCTCATGGCAGCCCACTGTACTTGAAAAATGAAGAACTCACCCCTGGGTCCCTGCAGCCCCCTCCCTGATCCCTTACTCCCCATCTTTTATCCCCAGCCTTTCCCTGCCTCCTTTGCACATTGTCCTGAGAATGTGACTGTCCTGCTCCTGTGTTTCATACAGAAGTAGCACAGTTGGGCTTGTGCTTGGAAGGGTCTGCTCTGGCAGCTGGTGGGGACAGGTGGGATGGAAGAGGTCCTGGTGGAAGCCGAAGGCCCAGGACAGAGAGATGATCCCTGGAGGACGGACAAAGACAAGACATGCAATGTTCTTGATCGTCACGTGCTTGTTGCCAAAATGTGTGTGATGTGAAGCACACCCTGGGCTGTTCTTCCCTTTGTGGAATGTTCTCTGTGGGCCTCTGTGCACCTGGCTTGTAGACATGTGCCTGGCAGGCGTGGCTGTGTTTATTGACCTAAATCAACAGGTTTGGTGGCCTGGGTGGGAAAGGTGGCTGACTAGTGAGGCCACTGTGTTTCCCACGTGCTGCTTGTTCATTGCCATAGAGGCGACTCAGACTCATGGCAACCCCCTGTGTGCAGAGGGGACTCTGTGCCATAGGGTTTTCAGGGCTGTGACCTTCTGGAAACAGATTGCCAGACCTGTCTTCTGAGGCATTTCTGAGTGGGTTCAAACTACCACACCTGAATCTTGTTTTCTGGCCTCACCCTTCTTTCCCCTGGGCAGTCTTAGCTGGCAGCTCAGGGTGTTTCACCCATTTGGCCCAATTAGGAAACTGTCCCAGGGGATGCTGACCCTCCACCATGCCTCCTCAGATGTCACTGTCCTCAGATGCCCCTCTCTGCCACAGCCAGACCCTCTTGTCCCTCCTACAGGAGACGTGGCCTCTTTTGTGCTGAAGCTGGAGGAGGGCCTGCGGGACCACGTGTGGGCGGCAGACTGGGTGGAGGAGCTTCGAGAAGCCGACCAGCAGAAGGAGCAGACTTTCCGGTGCGGTTGGGTGGGGCAGAGGTAGGGGTCCCAGTGTGTATGAGGTTCCTGCTGCTGCCCACCACTAACCTGCATGCCTGGTGGCAGGGAGAAGGCCACAAAGCCCACGGCCCAGCACCTAAACCCCGTGAGGGTGCTGCAGCTGGTAGAGGAGACCTTGCCTGAGAATGCATTCTTAGTGGTTGATGGCGGGGACTTCGTGGGCACTGCTGCCCACGTGGTGCGGCCCCGAGGGCCCCTTCGCTGGCTGGATCCTGGTAAGGAGGGCCCTGCACCCTGGGAGGTGTGTGTTCCTTGCCTCTTTACACCTACCTGCTCTTGGTCTTCCTAGGGGCCTTCGGGACGCTGGGGGTCGGTGCGGGGTTTGCCCTTGGGGCCAAGCTGTGCCTGCCAGACACAGAGGTGAGTTGGGGGCCCTGCGGGGGTGGGTACTGGCTGCTGTCTGGGCTGCTAGCTGCTAGCCGTACCACTGTCCCCTGCCCCCTACCAGGTCTGGTGCCTGTTTGGGGATGGAGCCTTTGGCTACAGCCTCATTGAGTTTGACACCTTTGTCAGACACAAGGTAAGTGAGCTGGAACTCCCTGCCCTGAGGGACGTTTACAGAGATGTCAGGTGGGGACAGCCCCTTACACTCTGCTAGAGGTCCTGTCACTGTTCTCTGGCTGAAGGCCATGGCCGGCCTCATCTGTCCCTGTAGACCCCAGTGATTGCCTTGGTGGGGAATGATGCCGGCTGGACACAGATATCCCGGGAGCAGGTGCCCTCTCTGGGTAGCAACGTGGCCTGTGGTCTGGCCTACACAGGTGAGGGGCTTGGCTGTGGGGAGGAGGGAGGGACTTTGAGGAGCAGGAGCAGGGAGTGAGGGGCCCTCTGTAGGTTTGAGGGGCTGTAGACAGGAGGAAGGGACCACGGGGAGTAGGGAGGGGGAGTAGGGAGGAATAAGGAACCTTGAGGAGAGTGAGGGGCTGTGGGGAGGGCTGAGTGCTCTACAGGTGAGTTTGGGGTCCACAGGGAGGGTGAGGCCCCATGGGGAGGGTAGGAAGTATTTCAGGCCTTTCAGGCCCAGGCTGGCTGTGTGGTGGGCTGGGTCCCTACTGCATCTGATGTGACCTCCCTCTGTAGATTACCACAAGGCGGCTATGGGTCTGGGGGCCCGGGGATTGCTGCTGTCTCGGGACAATGAGGATCAGGTGGTCCAGGTGCTGCATGAGGCCCAGCAGCAGTGCCAGGGTGGCCACCCGGTCGTAGTCAATGTCCTTATCGGGAAGACGGACTTCCGGGATGGCTCTATCGCCGTGTAGGGCCTGGTGGGTTGAGACCTTTGGCTGCTTCCCTTGCCTGGGCTGTGTCCTGCTGGCCTGAGTCTCAGCCTTGCCTGCTTCAGGCCCACCTCATGACCTCAGTGACTCCTCAACCTCCCAGAGGACAGGGAGCGTCTGGAGGAGTCAGAGCCCAGAGAGGCCGTTTGCACTGCTATGCAAATGTTAGGGCTTTTCCTTGGCTTCTCTCTGATGGACTGAATAAACCACCTCTGGCCCTCAGGGGCAAGCCTGTGCACATTGGTTTATTGTCCACAAAGATGGAGGTGAGGGAAGGAGGTGGCGACAGGAGGGGGCCCTACTCTACCATTGGAACTCGAGGGATTTCAGGGTGCCTGTGCACTGCGAACTCTGCCCCCCTCTGTGGTCACTCAGAGAGCCCCACACATCCACTCCACACACATCCACTCACACACATCGTCACACACATGCACAGAGGCAATAAATAGTTTCCGTACCAAAGTGCCCCAGCTGGAGGCTTCAGGAGGGGCCCCTCCAAAAGGGAGGGTTTAAGTGCTCAGAGTTTTGGGGGATTTGGGGAGGGGAAAAGGCCAGACTCTGTTATCTCCATTTGCTGGTCTGGGGCAGTATTGGGGTCTTCCTGGAAAAGAGGGTGTGGAGACCAGCTGTTTTTACTATAAGCCCCAGAAAAACCAATTGTCAAGCTGACTGCAACTTATGGTGAACCCATATGTATCAGAACAGTGTTCTGTAGGGTTTTCAGTGGCAGATTCTTTGGAAGATCACCAGGCCTTTCTTCCCTGGCACCTGTGGGTAGACTCAAACTGCTAACCTTTCAATTAGCAGCCAAGCATGTTAGTTTCTGCCACCTGGAGACATCCTATGAGCTGGAGCACAAGATAGGGGCTGACTCCCCGCCCCAGGTAGTATCCCATAATGGTCTTTGGGTCTTTGAGGGGAGGGAGGAGCAGAGTGTGGCCTTCAAAGCTAATACTGACTTGGTTGGCAGCAGCAAGAGGGTTGGCTGGTGTAGACTGGGGGTATTTCACCCTTTCAGGGTGATGCTCACAGTACGGGGTGTTTCCCCGAACTAGGGGAGGCAAGAGAGGCAGGCCTAGCAAGCAGTGAAACTGCCTCTTTGGCAATGACAGAAGCCCTTGATACTCAGGAAAGCTGGTCCCTAAAACCCTAGTACCAGACCTTTGCAACCAATGGCTGAGTACCAGCAACTGGTCACGGGAAGTGGGGAAAGACTCAGCAAGGGACTGGCTGGTCCCAGGGCAACTCCCTACCAACCAGGAGTTGCGCCTCGACAGCAAATGTGGTCCTTGGTGATTAGGGCTCTCTGCCTTAGCAACCAGGAGGCCGGCCCTTAGTTACCGGGGTCCTGCCCCGCCGGGCTCAGAGGCAGACGTTGATCTGCTTGGAGAGCTCTCTCTCCAGGTCTAGGATGAGGGCGTCGAAGTCTTTGAGATTCAGGTGTGGGTTGAAGGGCGCCTCGAAGTCGTCCTCGAAATCGGTGGCGTCCCTCGGCTCCCCAGCATCCTCGTCGTCCTCGCTGTCGCTGCCGGTCACATGGTCGTAATCGGGCCCCGACAGAAAGTCCCGCCCACAGGACACGAAGTCTCGCCCGCAGACGCTCCAGTCGCCAGCGTAGCGATTGCTCGGGGGGCTCTCGGGGCCTCCTCGGCCGCGGGCCCGGGTCACCACTTCAGGGCTCGCGAGTGGCAAATGCAGCGACGGCTGTCGCTTGGGCCGCAGGCATGGAGCGACGTCCGAAGCCTCCGAGAGCCGCCGCGGATCTGTAGAGGGGAGGGGGCGGGCTCGTGACGTCACCCACAGCGGGGACGACCTGTCCTCTGATTGGCTCCTGGGACCACCAGGGCCTGAGAAAAGGCAATGCCTTTGCTCTGACCTGTGACGGGGCCAGAAGCAGTTGCTAAGGCAACCACGGCCCCGCGATTGGTATGCCAAGAGGCAGGGAGTTAACTTCTTCAAGGATGGATGGTAGAATCAAAAGTGGTTGGCTCAGCAACCAGGTACCACTTTACCCAGATGAGGAGGCGTGGCCTGCCTCGTGTTCGAGACTTTGATTGGCTGCCCAGGAAAGCGTCGCTGCGGAAGCCTGGCCTAATTGGCAAGGTGACACCAGTGGGCTCACCTGGCCAGGACTGCAGCAGGTAATGCAGCACTTCGATATGGTGCTTGAAGTCCACTGCGCTGGCAAGGCCGGGGCCCGAGCCCCGGACCCGTGGCCGAGAGGCCGTCTGGCGCGCCGGCAACAGCACTGGACCGAAGCACACTGCCAGGTTCTGTGGCGTCATGCGGTTGTGGGCATGGAAAGAGGAGACCAGGCGCAGGTGATCCAGGAGAAGTGTCAGTGTGGCCTAGGGAGAGGGTTGGGAGAGCATGAGGCAGGTGAAGCCACGGCCCTGTTGTACTTGCTGAAGACTAAGGCTCACGGTGAAGGAAACAGGTTCATGATTTCATAGCAGAGGTGGCAAGGCCAAGACTGGAATCCAGGACTGGGCTGTGGTAGGTATTAATATTATGATCCCATTTTGCTGGAGGGAAGATTGGGGCAGGAGATAACTTAGCCTTGGAACTAGCAGAGCGTGGACCTGAACCGATGCTTCTGTGTAATAGGCAGGGCTGGCACTAGCCCACTTTACAGGTGAGGTATTGAGGCACAGAGAAAGGCAAGATTTGTCTAGGATCCCACAACCAGGAAACCCTCTGTGGCAGGTTGACTGACCCTAGTTCAGGGTCTAGGTTTTTGACACATCCCAGCTGTGTCATCTTGGGCAAACCATTCAACTTCTCAGTGCCTCAGTTTCCACATCTGTGAACTGGTGATGCTAGTCCTGGGTGGTGCAAATAGTTAATGCACTCACTGTTAACTGAACATTTGGAAGTTCAAGTCCATCCAGGGGCATCTCAGAAAAAAGACCTGGTGATCTACTTCCAAAAATTCAACCATCAAAAACCCCATTCATTAAGTACAGGTCTACTCTGGCATACGTGGGGTTGCCATGAGTCAGAGATGATGTGACTTCCTATGCTTGGGATGCTGTGAGCTCATATCCATTGCTCATGTATCCTGCCCACTCCTGACTGGCCATCCTTGGCCTAACTCACCCTCTCCACATCTGGGAGGCAGTTGAGGAGCCCTCTGGTGCCCTCAGGACTGGAGGGAGCCTGGTCTGAGGGACCCCGGGCCATGGTCTCCAACACCACCTGATAGAGGGGCTGGGTGATGAGCGGGGTGGGCAACTCCCGCAGATAATCCTTGAGGATGCCTGCAGACACACAGCACCCTTTGGTTAGGCCAGAGGCCAGAGGGATCACTTGAGACTGGGACGGGGGAGGATGACAGGCTAAGGAAGGTGAAAGCAAAGCCAGACAGAAGAGATGAAGTCCCAGAGCAGCCATAGGGACAGCTTGGAGGTGATGGGGCAAAGCAGGCAGGGGTGAGAGCATGCTGACCAGTGATGACATTGATATCAGGGTACAGGTCCTCGGAGAGGCAAACAGCTGCACTGTCCCGCTCAAAGGCATCCCGTAGCTCTTTTTTCACTGCCGCTGAGCCACACAGACGGTACAGCCCCACGACCTGGGGGTAGGACAAAGAGACAGTTGCTGCAGCCTAGTCAGGTAGGGACTGGAGTGGCAGTGGATTCCGTGGACTGGGGGGTTGGGGGAATGGATCGTAACTCCACTGGCTGTCTTCTTTGTCCTGACACTTGTCAGGGGTCCCTGCCCTTATGTCTGGACAACATGGCTCACGCGAGGTCTGACAGTTCACTCTGTGAACTTAATTGTTCCAAGTGCTACAGACTTCACTGCTGAATATCACTAGGGTCACCTTCGAAGTCCTCCCCTTGGGAAGCTCTGCACCAATGCCAGCGCCTAGTTCACCCTTCAAAGCAATTTGGGAACTCCTTCTGGAATGGCCACTGTACATGGTGGCACAGTGGTGAGTTCACAGAGTTAATTGCATAGTTGTCTGTGAGGGAGTTTTTAGCCAGTAAACACCCTCCTCACTCACCTGATCTGACCCCCAGTGACATTTTTCTTTACCCAAGATAAAGGAAACATTGAAAGGAAGACCTTTTGATGACATTCAGGACATCAAGGATAATAACACAACAGCTCTGATGGCCATTCCAGAAAGAGTTCCAAAATTGCTTTGAAGGGTAGACTAGGTGCTGGCATCAGTGCACAGCTTCTCAAGGGGAGTACTTCAAAGGTGATCACAGTGATATTCAGCAGTGAGGTATGTAGCAGCTTTTCTAGGACAAGTTCATGAACTTAACTGGCAGTCCTCATAGACACTCTGATTATATCACTTGTCTTGAGCCTCCTTTGACTCAGCTCACTTGGCACCTCCTTAGGGAAGTCTTCTGTGGCTACCCCAAACTCTCACAGCCTCAGGTAGCTCCCCTTCTTAACTCTCCTTGTAGCTGCAGTTGTACTTTTGCTAGTTAACTGGTTTGTTTTCCCCCATTCGACTCAGCTCCAGGAAGGCCAGGATGCTATGTTATTAAAATGGTGACAATCCAGAGGACTCTAGCCTGGTGCTAGGGTGTGAAGACCCCCTGCCCCTGTGAAGGCTAGGATGGGAGTTAGGCAGGGGCATGGCTGGTGGCCAGGCCTGGGTATCCTGAGGTCTGGGGGCAGTGGGGTGGTGGTCAGACTCACCCTTAGCCCACGGCGCTCGATCTGCTCCACACACTTCCGGATGATGAGAGGCACCTGGCCAGGAGGCCGCTCCCGCTCCACCAGCAGGGGCAGGGGCAGCCCAAAGACGCGAGGCTCAGCTGTGCCTGGGGCTTCCTGCTGCTCGGAAAGGGTCAGCTTTGCATACAGCAGGCCCTGGGGTTCCAGGCGAACGGCCAGCTGCTGGGCCTGGCACCCTGGGAACAAAAAGGGTCCTGAGCTGGGTCTGGGTTCTGCAGGATGTTGTACCCTGGCCTCTATACTCCCACTCATCCCTTCACCCTAAGCCCAGCACCAGGAGTGGGAGGAGCCTTGACTTGGGGCTGCCTCTGTAGGCTCCTGTGTCCTGGGCCCCATATCCATACCCATCCCCCGACCCTGGGCCCAGCACCCTAGGGACTCCTGGGAGGAAGGAATGCTGAGTTGGGGCTGCCCGTGCAGGATCCTGTGCCCTGGGGCCCCTACTCCAAGCCACCTCCACCCCAGGCCCTCACATACTATGTGGATTCTGAGAGGCGTAACCCTGAGTTGGGTCTGCCCCTGCATCCCTCTGTCGCCTCCTCACCCCGGGCTCTGTATCCGGCCCACTCCCAGCAGTGCTGTGAGGATCCCTAAGCTGCATCTGCCCCCCTCATCCTTCAGTATCCAGTGCCCTATCCTACTCCACCCCCCCACCCTCCTGCAGCCCATGAGCACCTCGAAAGACCATGGGCAGCAGCACGGTCCCCTGGGCGCACGGCCGATGCCGTCGCACGCCGGGGTCCCAGGAGAGCACCAGGGCCCGCAGAAGCCGGGCAGCCTCAAGCTCCAGGTGGAAGGTGTGGTCCAGCCTCAGGAAATCCGGGCCGCCGCGCAGCGGCCCGGTGCGGGCCCGGGGCACCCCGTCCACTTGCAGCAGGCAGCAGAGGTCCCGCGGGGGTGCCCCGGGCGCTGGCCGCAGGCCCCCAAGCCCGTACAGGTGTAGGCTCAGGCGGCCCCAAAGGGCAGGCGGAGGTGCGCGAGCAGCGGGACCTGCTTCGTAAGGCCGGAAGGCGGTGGGTGACGGGGGCCCACCCGCGCGCTCCGGGGAGTCGCCGTCGCTCAGATAGCCCGCCCGGGGACCCCGCGCGCCCCCTGCCCCGGCTGCTACACGCCCGGTGGCCCCCACGCTGCTATCCAGGTGGTAGCGACTAATGACTGAGCCCGCGGGGGCGGCTCTGTCGCGCTCGCGACCGCCCCGGGGGCCCCTCAGGCTCAGGCGGCGGCGCAGCTCCGGCAGTTTCTTCATCTTCAGGGACAGGCGCCGCGCCGGGCCCGGGGATTTGGTACGTGAAGCCTTGGCCGGGGGCGGGGGTGCGGGCTCCCCATCTACCTCTCCCGCGATTGGCTGCATCCCCGTGGACGCCGGCGGCCGGGGGTCTTCTTCGGGGATGGGGTTGTACCAAATCTCGCCGGCGGGCTCCCCGCTCCCGGGGACCCCAAGCCCCAGCGCGGCTTCCTCCTGCGGCTTGGCCCCACCCAGCACCCAGCGGCGGCTGCTGGACTCCAGGCTCTGCAAGTAGGCTCCCCGTGCGGGGCTCCGAGAGGCCTCGGGGCTGGGGGGCCCCTCTGCGCCCACCGGGCACCCTTCGGGGGGTTGGGGCTCGGGCTCAGGGAGGCTGGGTTCTACAGGCTGGGCTGGGCGACCTGGTGGAGAGCAAGGAGATGCGACTCAGTGTTCCCCACCCTCCTGCCCCAAGCCACTCCTGCCTGCCTGAAGTCACCTCCCAGCACTCCCAGACTAAGCAGCCCGAGGCTCTTCCCCCAGCTTCTGCCAGGGCTGAGTACCTCAGCAAGTACATCCACTAGAAGACTGTTGGACAACTGAGAGCCAGCCCTGGCTCACTGTGTGGCTTTGGACAAGTCACTTCCCCCTGAGGCCCAGTGCTTTGTCTGAGATGGGTGGCCTCAAGCCAAAGATCTCAGCAGTTGCCATCATAGAGCCCATCCCTCTCAAGCCCTGACACCCTTCCAGCCTTGAGGTCTGGGTTGCTTTCTTAGGGCCCTGTTCCCATGAGTCCATACCTCTTAGTGTTTGCTTCCCACCCCACTGGGTGGCCTTGGGCACTTCACTTCCCCTCCCTGAGCCTCAGTGTCCTGTAAAATTGAGCACTGGAAGCCCACCCCCCAAGGAGGTTCAGGAGATTGGGAAGTCCCTGCTCATTGCCTTGTCACAGTCAAGCACACAGTGGACACTCGGGTACAGGGACTGGCATCACACTGAAGCTGAGCTCTCCTACCCCTACAGGCCCCCCTCGCTCTCCCAAGGGCCTGTCCTCTTACTCTGCACTCTTCCAGGGACAGGCCCAGCCCTTGACCCAAGCCAGATCCGGCTGTCAACTCTGGAAGGCTCCCCTTTGCTCCGTCCTCCCCCTCGGACATCCGGGGCGATTTCCTGTGTATGTGTGTGTGTATTTGCAACCCTGTCCCCTTTCCCTGTCCTAGGAATCTTTGGGAAAGGCTGTGGGGGATCAGATCCACAGAAATGCCTTCCTCTATCCCCCTCCTTCCCAGGGCCCCCCTGTTCCATGCAACTTAAGTTTCTCTGAAGTCGTGTCTGGCTTGCCTGCTAACCTCTCCTCTGGTCTTCCAATTTACACTCACAGGGCTCTGTCCCAGAGGCCCCTATAAGTACCACAGTCCAAAGTGTCTGTTAAGTTACTTCACTGGGTAATTACCAGGGTAATTGACCAACCGCCCAGTGACTCGGTTTCCCTATGTGTATAAGGGGGAGCACGTCCCGGGGCTGCTGAAAACAATTGAAGCCCTTGCCAAGCCTCCGCAGCTCCTGGTTAGCGAACTGCAGCAAGTGGGATGAGATGCCTGCTTTCTCCCGGTCTCCCTTTCTGTGGTCACACAGGGCCCCAGCGCCTCAGTCTCCCAGCCCCTCCTCCCCTCCAGGCGCTCCGTCCCGGACCCATTTCCTGTCAGGGGCGAGGCCCCCTCCCGGGCCTCCCAAGGCGCCCGCAGCTTTGGTATCCCTGGCCCGGGCGCACATAACGGTCTGCGCCACCCCCCACCTCGTTCCAGTCCCTTCCTTCCAGGACCCCAGCCCCGGCGGCTCCAGACCTAGTCTCCACTCGCAGCCGCAGAGGGCACCGGGGGCGCGCCCTGTTCCCGCAGCCGCTCCTCCTCGGGGCTCCAGGACCCTCTCCCACGTCAGGCAGGGCGCGCGCCCCCAAACCCCCAGCGCCAGGCTCACCGCGCTCCTTTGCGTCCGACTTTTTCCGGGGCAGTTTCTCCCGGCCCCGTAGGCGGGAGAAGGTTTTCCTAAGCAGCGGCTCGGCCATGCTGGGGCCCGGGCCGGGCCGAGAGCGCGCCCGGTCCGGCCGCGCCGCCCCCCGCAGCCCGACCGCCCCGCCCCGGCCTCTTGCCTGTCCCCCGCCCCGCGGCGGCAGGAAGCACATTCCGGGAATGCTTGGCCCAAACTTTTTTTTTTTTCTTTCCCGCGGCCCGAGCAGGCGGTGCTGGGAGATGTAGTCGCTGGGGCCAGGAGGGCACAGGATGGGGACCCCGGGAGGCTGTCCTCTGCTTGGACTCTGAATGCCGTGGTGAAGCCCGGTAGCCTCGTCTTCCTTTCTACCCACCCTCCACTGGCGAGCGCATCCAGCGCTTTCTCTTGGGTCTCCCTCCAAAATCTATTTTGCGTGTACTGTCGCCAGGGCCAAAGCCTGGCATCGCCCCCTTCAGTGTCCTCGAGTCTCTTGTGTTGTCTCCTGGATGCCACTACTGCTTCCCTCACCCCATTCCAGGTGCTACTGCGGTGTAAAATTAGTGGGCAAAACAGTCATTTCCTTATGCTTGTAGAGGTTGGGGTCAGAGATTTGAACAGGGCACAGCTGACGTTGCTTGTCCCTGTTCCATGACTTCTGGGGCTGTGGTTAGGGATAAAGTAACAAATGGGGCCAAAATCACCTGGAAATTTCTTTTCTTAAATGTCTAGTGATTAACTCTGGTTGGGACCTCTGCTAGGGCTGCGACACCCACATGCGGTCCCTCCAAGTAACTTGGGTTTCCTCCCAATATGGTGACCTTGGAGTAATTAGACTTCTTACAGCTGTCACTACCGGTGTAAAATACATATTGTTGTCCATTCATAGTAACCCTATAGGACAGCGTAGAACTGCCCCAGAGGGTTTCCAAAGAGAGGCTGGTGAATTTGAACAGCAGAGCTTTTGGTTAGCAGCCGAACTCTTAACCACTGTGCCACCAGGGCTCCTTTACACTGTCACTAGGGCTCCAACAGCAAACATGACAGAAGCTGACACAGCCTTAGATTTCACATCTAGCACTAGATTCAACAGGAGAAGACATAGACTTCATTTCTCTCAGTGGGAGATGTCAGAATCACACTGTATAAGAGAATGCTGGATGGAAAATACTGTTGTGACCATTTTTGGAAGTATAACCTACCTGTCTTAGTTAACTAGTGCTGCTACTCATGTACCAGAAATACCACAAGTGGATGCTCTAACGAAGAAAAGTTTATTTTCTCACAATCTTTTAGGCTAGAAGTCCAAAGTCAGGGTGTTAGTTCCAGATGAAGACTGTCTCTCTTTGTTGGCTCTGGAGGAAGGTCCTTGTCATCAATCTTCCCCTGCACTGTGAGATTCTCAGTGAAGGGACCAAGGGTCCAAAGAACACACTCTGCTCTTAACAGTACTTTGTTGGTGGTATAAAGTCCCTCTGTCTCTCTATTATATCTCAAAAGAGATTGACTCCATACCTAAACTTGTAAATTGAGTCCTGCCTCGTTGATATAACTGCCTCTCCTCTTGCCTCATTAACATCACAGAGGCAGAGGTACAACACAGGAAAATCACATCAGATGACAACATGGTGGTTGATCACTTAATACTGGGAATCATGGTGTCATGGATTGCATCGTGTCCCCACCCCGCCCAAAATGTATGTACTGATTTGATTTGGCTATGAGTCCCAATACGGTGCAACTCCTCCCGTGTGTTGTGAATCCTGCCTCTGTGATATTGATGATGGAGAATGGGCAGCAGTTGTGTTGGTGAGGCAGCACCCAAGTCACTGGCTGTGGGATATAAGGGAGTGAAGTGAGCATAGAGTTGGGGACGTCACACCACCAAGACTGAGAGCACAGCATGTCCTGTGCGAAGATGCTCTCCTGGAACTTGAACTCAGCCTACTGGACTGCGACATTTTCTCCTATTGAATGCACCTGTAACTCATGAATGGATTTGTGGCTTATCAGACTGTGTCAATAAAATTTCTCTTCATGAAACCATCCACCCATGACATTTTCTGTTACAGCAGTACCAGGTGACTAAAACACATGGCTTAGCCAAGAGGACACACATTTTTAGGGGACACAATTCAATCTATAGTGCTACTTCACTCCTTCATTCCAGGGATGAAGTCCAGAGTTGACTTCACAAGCTGAAATCATGGCACACTTCTGATGAACAATCTTCCCATGACTGCTCACCCACCTAGAATACAATTCCCATAGCAGCCTACAAGACATTTGACACCATCTCCTTTTCTCTCACCATGAACAGTTTTCCATTCTGTCAAACTCTTCTGGCTGGAGGTCCTTTGCTCATGCATTTCCCCCAAGCCTAGTGTGGTCTGATTCTCCTGAGGCTGCTTCTTTCTTATCTTTTAGGTCAAATGACACTTCCTCAGGAAGCCCTCCATGACCACCCATGCTGTCCAAGTCTTTATTATCTCCGTTTTATTTCTTTTGACACATTCCAGAGCTTCAAATGAACAGTGTCAATAGTTTGTTCTACTTTACCTGATTCCTTCATCCCAGGACTCCATCATGAAATGATGCTGGTCTGTCTTGTCCACCAATGAGTGGTCAAGTGGGAGACCAAGTGTGAGGGGTAGAAGCCTAAATGGGGGTTAAGGAGTAGCCAAGAACCCTGGAAAAAGGAAGGTGGATGTGTTTGGTTACTGTGTGTCTTGGAGTGGATCTCCTTGAGTTGGTTGAGCTTCTTGAATATGTTGTCTTTAGCTGTTGTCACATTGGCTCCTGACTCTGTGATCACCCGGTGTACAGTGGAGTGAAATATTGCCCAGTCCTGCACTATCTCCATGATTGGCTGCAGACCAGGCTGTCATGATTCATAGGGTTTCTACTGGATGGTTTTTGGTCTTTCTTCCTAACCAATCTTAGCCTGGAAACTCTGCTGGAAACTTGTTCAACATCATAGCAACATGCATACTTTCCTTCACATTTGGGAAGCTTCAAGCCATTTTTCCTCAAATATTTTTTTCTGCCCTTTTCTTTCTCGTCTCTCCTCTTGGGACTCCCACAGTGTTGTGTTGGTATGCTTGATGGTGTTCCACGGGTCTCTTAGGCTCCGTTCACTTTTCTTGGGAGAAGTCAAGCTGCAGAGGGGTGGCGTGCACCCTCTTACCTCCCCATCAGATCCCTGCCCAGAGTCTTAGAGGCCAAGAACCAGGCAATGCCTTTTCACAAGTCCAAGGCAGGGTCTCTGCTCAAGTCTCAAGATAGGGTCCTATTGGGGTACAGAGCTTCAGAGGAATGGGAACCAGTGTGGGAATAGATATGAAAGCAACCCTTGGCCTCACCCATATCACATCAAATGATTCAAAAACACTCATATCTCACATGGCACTTAAAAAGAATTTTTTTTTTCTTGGTAAATTCGTTTGAAAGTATTTCTGTACTTCTGCATTTATATGGCCACATGTGGGTGATTGGATTCATATTGTCATTAGTTGCTGTCAAGTCAGCCTCCAACTCATGCTCAGCAAAAACGAAATGCTGCTTGGCCCTGTGCCTTATCAATCAGTGATCAGTTACAGACTGGACCATTTGGGATCCACAGGGTTTTCCCCGGCTGACTTTCAGAAGTAGAGCAGTAGACCTTTCTTCCTAGTCTATCTCAGTGTGGAAGCTTTGCTGGGATACGTTCAGCATCCTAACAACACACAAACCCCCGCTGACAGATGAGTGGTGACTGTGTGTGAGGTGCACTGCCTGGAAATGAAACCCGTGTCTCCTTCATGGAAGGTGAGAATTCTACCATGGAAACACCACTGCCCCCACTGAATTCATCAATAGCTATTGTTCTTTTTCAACAATGATATAGATAGTGCTCAGAGAATTCTTGATAAAGGAGAACAAATTACCTACAAATTATATATTGTAAAAGCTAAACTTAATGCTTGATGAAGTTTGCACAGTCATTTACTTGTGTTTTGCTGGTTGCTGTTCAGATTTTAGATTCCATGCATGCATATTCACATATGTTCCTCACCCCCCCAACATTCTTACTGGTTTCTAAAAAGTGACAGATTGATGGAGCCTTACGGATAAATAAATTTCTGGAAGACACAAAGGTTTATTGAATGGATGCATGTAGGTGGAGGGGGCTAGTCAAGTGTGTGTAAATCTTTGCTGCTTTGTGGCCAACAGCAGGAGTTGGTGGATCAATATCCCAGTTCCCTCGCCCCTCGTGCAGGATAGTTTTGAGGAGCATGTTCTGTGTTGATCAACAGAAGCCCTCATGGGATTGAGCTCCAGCTGCCCACAGCTTGCCAATGCTCTTTGCTGACTTCCTTACCTTCCCTGTCTCACTTCCTGTGTTTCCTGGGTTCACCTCCATAATAAGTGACTTGCACGTGAATCCTTGTCTCAGGGTCAACTTCTGGGGCAGCCCTGATTAAGATATTTTCTCTAGGCTTATTTCCTCATCCATCTGAAGGGAAGAATGACTCCTGCTATTATCAAGGCTATGGGGATGTGGGTCAAGGATGGGGTCAAAGGCTGGTCCCTTGTGTATGTGCAGGATGTGACAACCTAAGGCTCCTGAATTAACTCTTTACAGCACAAGCTGAGATCCACAGTGGGTGAGGATAAGAGGGGAGATAGGTTTCAGTGGCTCTCACCTGGAGGAGACCTTCCATTTCCTAAGTTCAAGCTGCACTGAGGGCATTGGTGACAAAGAAGTTTCCAGGAACTGGTGGAATACAAATTGAGATGTTTCAACCAAGTGATACAACACTGGAAGTGCTCATTCATCTATGCCAAGAAATTTGGAGGACAGCTACTTGGCCAACTGACTGGAAGAGTTCTATATTTCTGCCTGTTCCCCCCAAACCTGATCCAACTGAATGCAGCTATTATCAAGCAGTATCATTAACATCACATACAAGTAAAATTTTGCTGATCATCATTTAAAAGCAGCTGAAGACGTATATTGACAGAGAATTGTCAGAAATTCAAGACAGATTCAGAAGAGGATGTGGAACAGGGGATATCACTGCTGATGTCAGGTGAATCCTGGCTGACAGCAGAGAATACAGAAAGATATTGACCTGTATTTTATTGAACATATGTGGATCATAACAAATTATGGATAACTGTGTAGAGTGGGAATTTCAGAACCTTAATAATTGTCCTAATGAGGAACCTATACTAGGATCAAGAGATAGTCGTGAGAAGAGAACAAGGGACGCTGCATGGTTTAAAATGAAGAAAGGTGTCTGTCAGGGTTGTATCCTTTCACCATACTTATTCAATCTGTATGCTGAGCAAATAATTTGAGAAGCTGGACTCTATGAAGAAGAAGGAGGCATTGGGATTAGAAGAGGACTCATTAGAACCTGTACTATGCAGACGATGCATCCTTGTTTACCAAGATGAAGGTCAAAGATCAGAGCCTTCAGTATGGACTATACCTGTCATAGATTGAATTGTGTCCCCCCCAAAATAGGGGTGGCCTTGTGGCTGGGCCATGATTTCTCATATTTCATGATTGTTCTCCATTTGGTGGTTTTCCTATGCTGTATGTTAAAGGATTAGGGTGGGACTGTAAATCCCTTCATGTGATTACCTCCCTGCTCCACTGTAAAGGGAGTTTCCCTGCAGTATGGTTTACCCCATACTTAATCCTTTCATCCTACAAGAGATAAAAAGAAAGAAAAGCAAGCAGAGAAGTAGGAACCTCACACCATCAAGAAAGCAGCACTGAGAAGAGCGCGTCCTTCAGACCTGAGGTTCCTGTGTCAAGATGCTCCCTGGACAAAGACTGTTGCAATACCAGACTTTCCTCTAGAGCTGACAAGGGAGAAAGCCTTCCTCTGGAGAAGACATCCTGAATTTGGACTTGTAGCCCACAGGACTGTGTAAGAATAAACTTTCCTTTGTTAAGGCCATCCACTCTGTGGTATTTCTGTTACAGCAGCCCTAGCTGACTGAGACAACACCTCAACATAAAGAAAACAAAAATACACACAACTGGACCAATATGCATCTTGATAAATAGAGACAGGACTGAGGTTGTCAAGGTTTTCATTTTGCTACAATCAATGCCCCGGGAAACAACAGCCAATATATCAAAAGGTGTGTTGCATTGGGCACATCTGCTGCTTTTGGACTTTTAAGGTTTTGAAGAGCAAAGATCTCACCAAAGACCAAGCTGTGCCTGACCCAAGCCATGGTATTTTCAGTCATATTATCTGCTTATGAAAGCTGGACAATGAATGAGGAAGACAGAAGAACTGATGCCTTTAAGTTGTGATGTTGGTGAAGAGTATTACATGTACCATGGACTGCCAAAACAACAAACAGATCTATCTTGCAAGATGTACAACTAGAGTATTCCTCAGAAGTTGGATGGAGAGACTACTACGGACGTGTCAGGAGAGATTAGTCCTTAGAGAAGTACATCATGCTTGGTAGAGAGTCAGAGAAAAAGAGGGAGACCCTCAATGAGATGGCTTGTCATAGTGGTTGCAACAATGGGCTCAAGCATAACAACGATTGTGGGCATGTGGCTGTGGGCAGTCTCATTCTGTTTTGCATGGTGTTGCTATGAGTTGGAACTGACTCAACAGCACCTAACAACAACAGCAAGCCTAGGTTGGTTTGGCAGGGATTTCCTACACCATTGTCGCCTCCAACCGCAGCCCCGGATAGAGTGGAATCTGTGGAGAGGCCTTGGGGCAGGATGAAGGATTTCCCTGCCTCATGCTTTCCCCTCCACTTCCCTCTCAGTGGCTAGAAATTCCAGTGTGGTTCTTTCTGGGCCTTAGATGTGGCGGATGGGAAGCATGAAGCGTAGGATGGTGTTGACTGTTGGAAAGATCCAAGAATTCCTAGGAATGGAGTCTCAACACTGGGTACTGCCTGCTGCTGCATGCTCACATCTCTCTGGCTCTCTCCTCTCAGCCCTATTCACCCCCAAGGGCCCCTTCTTTGGCAGCCAGGGATGACAGCTTTGGTGCCATTCACAGATGGGGCTCAGTGAAGAAGCCCCGAAGTCTGAGAGCAGCCACGATACTGAAATGGGGTTAGTGATGCAGGCTAGATAAAGGAGGAGCTCACCCACATCTCATCTCTCCAAGATCGCCACACTCTGGAGTTCTTAGGGAAGAGGCCCTGAGGCAGTGACTCTGCCCTTCACAGCATCCTGGACCATGGCCTGCTGTTCTCTTCTCTCTGGGAACCATGAAGTCTGAGAGCTGGGGTGGGGGTGGGGTTATGTTCAAGGACTAACTCAGCAGGCCTGAGTTGTCCACACCCTGCACATTCCAAAGGAAGCACTGGCCCTTGACCGGGTCCTGGAAGGTGACCTCTAAGCCCTCGGAATGTCCTGTCTGATAAGAGTATCTGTTTACCTGGGGCCTTGGGCCACCCTGGAGAGTCTATGCCAACAATGAAACTCATGATAGGAGCCTTGAGCCACCCCCAATAGTCTGTGCTGACAATGAGATTCATAGTGGGGATCCTGGAGCATCCTAGATGGTCTTTGTTAACACTGAGATTCACAGTGGGGGATCTGAGCTACCCCAGATAGTCTATGGTAACAATGTTGACTTGTGGTGAGGGGCTTGGCCACAGCCTATGGTCTATGCTGACACTGTTATTTAAGGTGGGCTTCTTGGGCCATCTCAGGTGGTCTATGCCAGCTTTGGGGTTCATGGTTGGAGCCTTAGGCTATGCCAAATAGTTTGTGCTGAAACAAGATTCTGGTGGGGGCCTTGGGCCACCTTAGACGGTCTACTCCAGCAATGGGATATATGATGGGCCGCCATGCCACCCTAGATGGCTTATGTTAACAATAGGATTTAAGTGGGGGTCTTGGGCCGTACTGGATAGTCTGTGCTAGCAGTGGGATTTAAGTTGTGGGTCCTGGACCACATGGCATCACCTCTGAAGGGGCTGGAGACAGTGGGCAGCCACAAGGGTGATCAGCTACGCCTACGTGACTGACTCCTCAGTACGAACTCTGGACACTAGGGCTCAGAGGAGCTCCGTTGTACGCAATACCTTGTGTGCGTTGTAACCTATCAATGCTGGGAGAAGTCAGTGCTGTCCATGACGCCACTCGGGGAGGACTCCTGGACACTTGCACTGTTCTCTCCTGGATCTCATCCTAGATGGCTTTGATTGATTTTAATCCGGGTCCTTTTGCTGTAGTAAATAATAACCGTGAGTCTAATGACTTTTCTGAGTCCTGTGAGTCCTAGTGAATCACCAAACCTAAGACTGGTCTTAGAGATCCTGACTTCCAGGTTCACAGAGCTAGAAGCACCCCCAGAATCCCCAGGCAATGGCATTTGGGAGTAGGAACTTCCCCACCCCCCAGGACTTCCAGCCCAGTGTTTAGTGACTGAGTGACTCTGGCTACATCCTCAGATCATCTACTTTTTAGCCTTTCCTTCCCAATGTGGCACACCAGTTCCCTCCTCTAGGGAGAGGTCTTGAGCTCTTCCAAGAGCAGCATAACCTTGGATAAGTTACTCACTTGGGAAGCTGTCCAGCATCGTGATGGATGGAGGAATCAGATGTAGGTCACACCAGCCTGGTTGGTATCCCTCCTCTGCTTGTTTAGTACGTGTTCTTAGAAAGTCACTTTTCCTCTCAAATCTCTAAAATCTCTTTGAGTTACCTAAGAAAGTGCTGCAGCAAGAAAAAGACTGTACTCTAACACTAGTCGGGACCACTTTGAGGTGTGGAACCCCCTTGCAGTAAGCAATTTGGCCTTTGGTACTGGTTTCTAAGAGCCTGGCCACATTTGAGGCCCATGAGTGTGGGTTGACCAGACCAAGAGGGACCACTTGGGAGCAGGATGCTGACTAAGCCTCAGGATATAATCTACCAAGGCCACGTGGTAAGGCCAATGAAAGCCTTGGGAGACAGACACTCAGTGGAGCTTCCAGAATGGTAACAGCAAACATCTGCTCTCACAGGGTGAGTAACACCCATGCTGTGAGCTGAGACCCCTCCCATATCCTGCCCTGGGTGTTTGCATCCTTTTGCATTTCCAGGTTAAAGATAACCTTTTCCTGGAGTTATGTTATCTGAGAAATAGAGAAGGGGTTTGTACCCACTGACCTAGCCCAGGTGAATGAGAATGAGAGAGAGAAGGGGCTGGTACCTGGAGACCTGAACCTGGTGAGAGGATGAGAGAGGATGGGAGAGGGGGAGAGAGAATGGGAGAGGGTGGGAGAGGGTGAAAGAGGGTGGGGGAGGTTAGGAGATGGTGAGAGGGGGAAGAGACTAGTACCTACTCACCTGGCCCAGTATGAAGGTGAGAGAAAGAAGGGGCCAGTACCTGTTGACTTGGGCCCAGGAGAATAGATGAGAAAGGGCTACTCTGGCCACTGGGGTCTGGAATGACCAGGGAATTTCCCCTGGGTGCAGGGGGCATGTGATTCATCATCCACTACACCTCTGTTGTCAGAGGTGGACGATCTGAGCCCCTCTGGTCTGGTTTACACAACCAGTGATGGAGGTAGGATCTATCACAGGGTCCTGACCTTACCATCAGGCTGTTCCTGCAGAGAGTTTGAGATTTTTGAGAATTCTGAAAGATGGTTTTCACAAGTGTGTGAGTGTGTGTGCCCCTGCATTTATTTTTCACTCATAGTGACCCCATGTGGCAAAGTGGCACTTCCCCAGAGGGTTTTCTAGGCTGTGGTCTTTACAGGAGCTGGTCACCAGGTATTTTTCTTGATGAGCTGCTGACTGGGTTTAGACTGCCAACATCTTGGTTAGCAGCTGGGCATTTAGTCGCTGTGCAACCAGGGCTCCTGAAAACCAAATCAGTTGCCATTGTCTCCATTCTGACTCATGGAGACCCTATGTGTTTCAGAGTAGAACTGCTCCATAGATTTTTCTTGACTGTGGCTTTTCAGAAGCAGATTTTGAGGCTTTTCTTCCAAGGCACCTTGGGGTGGGGATGGGGTGGGAGATTTGAACAGGCAAACTTTCAGTTACTAGCTGAGCACCTGGCTGTTGGCACTAGCTAGGGTCTCCTGCCCCCATTTGTCTGTCAGTTTGTTGTGTTGTAGGGGCTTGCATGTTGCTGTGATGCTACAAGCTATGCTGCTGGTATTCAGCAGCAGTCAAGAAATCAAAAGACACATTGCATTGAGAAAACCTACTGCAAAGGAACTCATTCAAGTACTGAAAAGTAAAGATGTCACCTTGAAGGCTAAGGTATGCCTGATCCGAGCCATGGTATTTTCAGCTGCATCATATGCATGTGAACGCTGAACAATGAATGAGGAAGACAGAAAAAGAATTGAATCGTGGCATTGAAGAAGACTATTGAATGTCCCATGGACCGCCAAAAGAACAAACAGATCTCTTCCGGAAGAAGTACAACCAGAGTGCTCCTTGGAAGCAAGGATGGTGAGACTACTTACTTTGGACACATTGTCAGGAAGGATCAGTCCCTGGAGAAGGACATTATGCTTGGTGCAGTGGAGAGTCAGTGAAAAGAGGAAGACTCTTGACAAGAAGGACTGATGCAGTGGCCACAACAATGGGCTTAAGCATAAAAACAATTGCGGGCATAGTGCAAGACAGGGCAGTGTTTTGTTCTGTTGTACATGGGGTGACCATGAGTTGGACCGACTCTGTGATGCCTAACAACAACAACAAAAGCGTCTCCTGTTTTTGCTGAATTAAATAGCTCCACAGAGAGCTCTGTTTTTTTTTTTTTTTTTGTTTGTTTTTTGTTTTTTTGCCCTCTAGGATGAAGCTCCTGGCCTCTGCCCTTGATTTCTGCAGCAGACCCCACACTGGGCACCTGGCGATGGAATAGGCTCTTGTGAGGATTGGGAGAGTCAGAGGAGGAGTTTACTCTACAAACTGCAGCAACTTAGCCTTTCCTATTAGATACCCTCTCTTCCAACCCAGCCCAGCTCAGTCACCCTGTGTGACCTCTGAGAGTCTCACTATCACACTGCCTCCTTATTCATTTACTCAGCAAATGAATTTGGAGTGGCTACTCTGCTGCAAACAGATGCAATGCTGGAAGTACTCACTCATCTCTGCCAAGAAATTTGGAGGACAGCTACCTGACCAACTGAGTGGCAGAGATTCATATTTATGCCTATTCCCAAGAAAGGTGTTCCAACCAAATGTGGAAATTATTGAACAATATCATTAATATGACAAAGCAATTAAAATGTTACTGAAGATCATTCAAAAGGGGCTAGAGCAGCACATCAACTGGCAAGTGCCAGAAATTTAAGCCGGATTCAGAAGAGGACATGGAACAGGGGATATCACTGCTGACATCAGATGGATCCTTGCTGAAAGCAGAGAATACTAGAAAGATGTAGTCTTGTGTTCTATTGACTGTGCAAAGGCATTTGACTATGTAGGTCACGACATATTATGGATCAAGAGACAGTCGTTTGAACAGAACAAGTGGATACTCCTTGGTTTAAAGTCAGAAAAGCTGTTTTCCAGGGTTGTGATCCTTTCACCGTAATCTGTATACTGTGATTCTTTTGGCATAATCTATGTGCTGAAAAAATAATCCAGGGAGCTAGACTATATGAAGAAAAGCGAGGCATCAGGATTGGAGGAGTGTTTGTATTATGCAGATGACCCAACCCTGTTGCAGAAAGTGAAGAGGACTAAAAGAACTTACTCATGAGGATCAAAGCCTTCATTATGGATTTCTCCTCAACATAAAGAAAAGAAAAATCCTCATAACGGGACCAGTAAGCAACATCATAATAAACAGAGAAAAGATTGAAGCTGCCAAGGTTTTCTTTTTACTCGATTCCACAATCAGTGTTCATGGAAGCAGCAGTCAAGAAATCAAATGATTGTGAGGATGGCACAGGACTGGGCAGTCCCTATAACCTGGATCTGTCTGGATGGAACCTAGCAGCAATAACAACTTTGTACCAGGCACTGTAGTAAACACAGGGGACAGCACTGGGCAAGATAAACAGAATAACATGGTCTCAGTTGCTAACCTTCAGAATTCTATGAGCTCTTGTATCAAACCTGAGACTAGTCTTGGAGACCTTTGACCTTACAGGTTCACAGAGATGAGAAGGCCACCGGAATCACCAGCCAATGGTCAAGTGTGTAAAAGGGACATGAATCAAAGAATCACATAGATGATTATAAAATTATTACTGTGATGAGGAGGAGCATGAGGAGGGGCTGGTGAGGGTTTATCAGTTGACCTGATACAGATAGGGCTGGTGGATAAGGTGAAGCTTCTCTGAGGAAGCTTAGTTGAGATCTGAGCTCTGGAAGATAGTGGCACATATAAATGTCCTGTGGCACCATTTTCATCTCTCTTTCTACTACTGGGATACAGCCCTCTTCACCTCTCACAACTGGAACTTTTTTTGATCTCCCTGCCTCTAGTCATTCCCTTCCAGGCTTGGCAGACTACCAACTGTGAGCCGTATCTGGCTGACTGTTTTTATTTAGTCCTTGTGCTAAGAATGATTTTTAATACTTTGAAATGGTTGAAACGAATCAAATGTCTGCATTTTGAAAACAGAAACTGGTATACCAACATTCACTGCAGTGCTTTTCACAGTAGCCCAAAGGTGGAAACAACCCAAATATCTATCAACAGATGAAGGTAAAAATGCAATGTGGTTCATCTCTACAATGGGAGATTGTTCAGCTATAAAGAGAAGTGATGGCCAGGTGCGTGCCACAACATGGATGAACCTTGAAAATATTATGTTGAGTGAAATAAGTCAGTTTGCAAAGAACAAGTACTGTCTGATCTCACTTTGTGAAATAAGCAAATGTGTGTTGTTGTTACATGTCTTTGAGTCAACTCCTGCTCACAGAGAGAGACCCTTAAAGACAGAGTAGAACCGCCCTACAAGGTTCAAGGAGTAGGGGAATTTTGCTTAGGAGGCATCTGTTCATGGTGGTGGAATGATTTGAAAAAGGATGTCTCCTAAGCAAAATTCCCCAATATTGACTATAGCTGATCCTGTACAGAAAACATCTGCCGACCCCCAGTCTATAATGTGGAGTCCTTGGGTGATGCAGTTAACCTGCTTGGTTGCTAGCTGAGAAGTTCGACGGCTCAAGTGTACACAGAGGCAACTCACAAGAAAGGCCTGGCAATCTACATCTGAAAAATCAGTCACTGAGAGCTCTATAGGGCAGAGTTCTACTCTGACACCGATGAAGTTACCGAGAGTCAGAACTGACTTCACAGCCAGTGGTTTAAACTACAAAACAGCTCAACAGAGGGTTTGTTCTGAAGCACGGGTCCTGACCATGTCTCTGCTTAAAGCTTGTGGCTTGCTCCTCCTGCCTTTGGACCAATCTGCATGGTGTGAGCTGATCCCTGCTGCCTTTCACAGCCCCACTGCACGCCACACTCCCAAGCCAGGCTCCTTCCTGGTTTAAGACTTTGCACACACTGATTCCTCCCACGGAGAGATCACATGCAGGGGCAGCTGGAAACGGGCTAGACTCCTGGTTTAATCCATGATAAATAATTTATTTCTGAAACAGAAACTTCAAATCCACTTTTGTGAAATGGCACTACCGCTACCTTGTGGCCATTCCTTCTGACTGTATCTTCAATCATTTGAAACCTTTTGGGATCGTTTCCTACCAACTGCCAGTCAGTCTGTTGTACTGTGGTGGCTTGCACACTGCTGTGATGCTGGAAGCTATACCGTAGATATTTCAAATACTAGCAGGGCCACCCATGGTGGACAAGTTTCAGTGGGTCTTTCAGACTAAAGCAAACCAGGAAGAAATACCTGGCAATCTTCTTCTGAAAATCACCCAGGGAAAGCCTTCTGGGTCACTAACATTGTCTGGGACTTGGACTGCCTTACTTTGGTTGTTATTGGGAGGGACTTAGTGCTGGCGAAGAATGTCATGTTGCTAAAGTGCAGTGTTAGAGAAAACGAAAGAAAGCTTTTAACAACATGGATTGACATAATGGTCAAAACAATCTATTTAAATATACCAGTGATTATGAAGATAGCACAAGACTGAGCAATATTTTGTTCCATTGTACATGGGGTGGTCGTGATTTGGGGATACAATTCAATGAAGAACACCTAACATTATCCACTCAGCAAACATCTGGTATACCTGGGTGATGCAAACAGCTACTGTGTTTGGCTGCTGTCTAAAAGGTTGGCAGTTAGAATCCCCCCCAGGCACCTTGGAAGGAAGGCCTGGTAATCTCCTTCTGAAAAACTGGCCCTGAAAACCCTAGAGAGCACAGTTTCGCTTTGACACACATGAGTTACCATGAACCAGGAGGGCTTGAAGACAACTGGTTTCACTTCCCACTAGACTTAGAGCTCTTAGCGGGTCAGGGTATTGCTGCTGTAACAGAAATACCACAGTTGGGCTGCTCTAACCAATAGAAATTTATTTGCTCCCAGTTCTGGAGGCTCAAAGTCCAAACCAGGGTCCCAGCTGTGTTGGTTCCTTCTGCAAGGCTGTTTCCTGCTGTCTGTATCTGCCGTCAATTCTGGGTGATCCTTGGCCTTCTTTGATGTTCCTAGTCTTCCTTCATGTACGTGTCTCTGCGTTTCTCCCACTCTTTTCAGTGCATCAGGTTTTGGTCCAGGTTTTATTCTGCTTGATTTTGTTTTCTAAGAAGTTTCCCTCCAGTGACATGAAACAAAGGTGTTTATAGATAACCTCATGAAGTCAGTGATGGTTCAGGGGCAGAATTCTTGCCTTCCATGCAGGAGACCTGGGCACTATACCTGGCCAAAGCACCTCACACACAGTCGTCTGTCAGTGGAGTGACACCACTAACTGTATCTTCAATCATTGGTGATTGAAGATCGCCACTCAGAAGTGAGCAGATGGAGGGCCCAGTTTACACTGCGATGACCCTGTAACAGAAGAAAGGCCCTGTTTCCAAACAAGATCACACCCACAGGTACAAGGGCTGGCATTCAACACATAGTTCTGGGGACACAATGTTATCCTTAACAGACAGAATTCACATCTATGTCCGAAGCCCTGAAGGATGATCTTGGGTGTGGCAAAAGAAATTAAGAAACAAAGAACCGAACTAGTTGCTGTCAAGTCACCTCTTTGACTTAGGTTGACCCTGATGCATGCAGAGTACTCTCCCAAAGCCTTTCCAGGCTGTGACCTTTTTGAAGCAGATTGCCAGGCCTTTCTTTCTAGCTGCCTTTAAGTGGGTTGAAATCAGCAACCTTTCAGTTAGTAGCTGAGTGCTTAACTGCTTGTACCACCTAGGGGCTCCTTGCAGGGGTCCAGGAATTCAACATGTATTTGGGGGGAAAACAATACAACCCATAACTGGTGGCCTCCCATAGCTATGCGCTTTGTCCTCAAGAATGGTCTTAGATGTGGTAAAAACAAAAACAAATAAACAAACAACAAAAAAAATACAAACTGCCACCAAGGTGATTCTAACTCATGAAACCTCATACATGTCAGAATAGACTGTGCTCCACAGGGTTTTTAAGACTGTCACCTTTCGGAAGCAGATCACCAGGACTTTCTTCTGAGGCACCTGTGCGTGGATTTGAACCTCCAAGTTTTTGGTTGTAGTCAAGCACTTAGCCACTTGTGCCACCCAAAAATTCCTTCCACAGACACATGGGCCAGGATTTCAACGTATATTTTTTAGGAAGATGTGTGTTTAGTCTGGCATATTGACTCCGCCCCTTCAACATACATTTTTTTTGGGAGACACAATGGGATCTCTCTCTCTGCTCCTAGGGGTGGTATTGGATGCAGTACACAGCCCAGCAACTTTTCCAGCCTAGAATCGAGAGGAGGCTGCTTTGCTGATGAGCTTCTCCAGAGCTGCCTTCATGTCCTTGTTCCTCAGGCTGTAGATAAAAGGGTTCAGCACAGGAATGACCACCCCACACATGAGGGCTGCTGCCTTGTCTTTCTGTGAGGAGGTGGGGGATGCAGGCTGAAGGTACATGGCAAAGATGGTCCCATAGAACAGCGACACCACTGTGAGGTAGGAGCCACAGGTGGAGAAGGCTTTCCACTTGCCCTGGGCAGAAGGGATCTTAAAGACCACTCACAGAATGAGGATGTAGGAGAGAAGGATGCAGGACAGTGGGCTAATGCCCATGACAATGCCAAAAGCAAAGATGACCAGCTCATTGGTGTGTGTGTCAGAGCAGGACAGCTTCAGCAGGGGCATGAGGTCACAGAAGAAGTGGGGGATCCTCAAGCTGGCACAGAAGGTCAGCTTGGTCATGAGGCAGGTGTGCACAAGGGACTGGAGGTTTGTGACCACCCATAGGCTCCCCACCAGCAGCCCACACACACGGGGGCTCATGATGACCGAGTAGTGTAGAGGGTGGACAATGGCCATGTAGTGGTCAGTGGCCATTACGGCCAGGAGGAAGCTGTCCATGTTACTGAACAGATGGTAGGCATACATCTGCACCAGGCAGCCTGCAAAGGGGATGGCTCTGCTCTGGGTCTGGATGTTTTGGTACGGTGGTGGAGGACAAGAAGATGTCGACTAGGGAGAGGTTGGCAAGGAAGAAGCACATGGGTGTGTGGAGGTTGGAGGCCATGATGATGGCCACACTGATGAGCAGGTTCCCAGTGATGGTGACCAGATACAGGGACAGGAATAGCCCAAAGAGGACAGGCTGATGCTCAGCCTTTTCTGAGAGCCCCAGGAGGAGGAATTCTGAAACTACTGTTCGATTTTCTGGTTCCACGGACAATGTGTGTTGCCTGGGAAAGAAGTGGAGAAGGAGAGAGTCATGGATTGAACTGTGTCCTCAAAAAATGTGTGCAGCCATTTGGCTGGGCCTTCCTTCTCAGAATTTTATGATTTTCCTATGCTATACATCCTTATCTCTGCCTGTGACTAACAGATACGATGATTATGTTCAAAGAGGGTTAGGGTGGACTGTAACACCCTTGCTAAGGTAGTTTCCCTGGAGTGTGGCTTGCACCACCTTTTATCCTTTCGTACTATGGGAGATAAAAAGAGAGTGAAGCAAGCAGAGATTTGGGAGCCTCATACCATCAAGAAAGCAGCACCAGAAGTAGAGTGCATCCTTCAGATCCGAGTTTCCTGTGCCAAGATGCTCCTTGACCAAAGACTGATGCAACACAGGGACTTTTCTCCAGAGCTGACAAAGAGGAAAAGCCTTCTCCTGGAGCGGACACCCTGGATTTGAACTTACAGCTCTCTGGACTGTGTAAGAATAAATTTTTATTTGTTAAAACCACCTACTTGTGATATTTCTATTACAGGAGCACTAGCTAACTAAAACAGGGAGCAGTATGAAGCTGGGAACTGGAGACGAGGTTCCAGCCCCAGCTTCCTATTAAGACTCATAGGGTTCTGTCAAAGCCCTTTGAATCCTTACATTAATCCTATTGCCTTAAGATATGGAGTCCCTGAGTAGTATGAAATATTAAACACTTGGCTAGTAGTGAAAAATTCGTTGATTCAAATCCTCCTAGAAGCACCTAAGAAGCATTTGCTTCTGAAAGGTCACAGCCATGAAACATCCCTGGAGCAGTCCTACTCTGCACAAATGGGGTTGCCATGTGTTAGAATTCAGTTGGTGGCAAGCTGGTTTCCTTTTTTTGTTTGTTTTGGGTGAGCTGTCCTCAGTAGGAGGAGCCCTGGTGGCACATCAGTTAAGTGCTCTGCTGCAAACTGAAAGGTTGATCATTTGAACCTACCAGCTGCTCTGTGGGAGGAGGATGTGGCAGCATGCTTCCATCAGCTTGGGAAACACTATGGGGCAGTGCTACTCTGTCCTATAGTGTTGCTGTCAGTTGGAATTGACTTGATGGCAACAGGATATTTTTTAAAAAAATCTTCAGTGAGTTTCTGTTTTCATAAACCAAACAATCAACCTTGAGACAGTGTCTCAAAAACTTATCTGGATGATGTCTGTGTTGTTGTTATTGCAGTCATTCACGACTGTCAAGTTGACCCTCAACTCACTGCAAACCAATGCACGTTAGAGTGAAATGCTGCCCAGTCCTGCACCATCCTCGTGGTTGGTGGCAGATTGGCCATCGTAATCTGTAGTGTTTTCAATGGCTGGTTTTTCTAAGTAGACTACCCTGCATTTCTTCCTAGTCCATCTTATTCTGAAGTTCCTCATAAATCTGTTCAGCATCATAGCAATATGGAAGTCTTTGCTGACAGATGAGGAGTGACCGTGCATGAGGTGCATTGGCTGAGAATTGAACCCTGGTCGCTCACATGGAAGGCAAAAAATCTGTCCCTGAACCATCACTGCTCCCATGAGTTGTCTGTAAACACCTTTATTTCATTCACTGGGAGGAAACTCCTTAGAAAACAAGATCAAGCAGAATCAAACCTGAATCAAAGCTCAATGCACTAAAAGAGAATTGATGATCTCTTTTTCTTCTCTTTCCCTTTCACCACTCCTTCATTTCTTTCCTTCTTCTCTCCTTTTCATCCTTCCACAAACAGGGTATAATCTTAGCCTCAGTTTTGAGGTAAGAATTGGAGATACCAAGATAGAAAGTAAAAACAGTGGTGTCCCTCTGCTTTCAATAAACTCCCAATTGATCAGAGACACTTCACCTTCTGTTACACACGATTAACGTAAAAGACACCCTCTCACCTACTATGATGAAGACCGGTATGTACCAACTTGATGGGGGAGGTATGGGGAGCACAAAATCTTTTGAAAATCTGTTGCCATCAAGTTCATTCCCAAAGTTAAATAATTTGTCTGTAACCTACACGGGGATTAAAAACTTTCCTTTGGGATAAACCTCTCTCCATTTTACCTGCCCTCCCCGTATCCCTGCTCTGCAATAGGCCTGAGCTGGCTCCAGAGGCTGACACATCCCCTGAGCCAGGAGTAGGACCCCTTATATGCATGGAGCCATTTTTTCCAGCCCTGGAGAGGAATAAGTTAACAAACAGGAAAAATATAATCTTCAGGCTCCCTTAAACCAGGAACTCAAGGCAGAAACAGTTCCTTTATCTAGGTAAGGCATTTAAAGTCTGTAAAGTACCTTTTGCCCCTGCATAGACCTGTGTGAGCCCACTACAACAGTGTAGACCTTCATTAGCATAGTAAAATAGGATATATACCTGAAGCTTAGTTTTACTGTGGTGGAAAGGCACAGTTATGACGTTTGACTCTGAGCTGCCTATTAAGGAGGGTCTTCACCTATCCACAGCAGGGGACTGAGGACTGGTAGCTCCACCCATGCCACCTAACCATTTGTGAAAGAAGTCTAAGAAAAAGTGGTACCCTCAATTCTTACAGTCAACAGCACTGGGCACCCATAGCTAGACTGAAAAATGTATTCACCAAGTACTTGCAGGAACAATGCTGTGCTTTCCTCATAGACACCCAGGGAAGGATGTTAGCCCCCTGCATTGCTCAGTGCATGCAGTCAGGTACCTGTGCCTACACCAAGCATTCTGCCCGTCTAGGACTAGGGTGTACCACACACTTAGTGATCAGCTACTTGGATACTTGAGCAGAATCCATACTAGAAAAGTAAATGGACTCCTGGGCTCACATACCTAGTAACAGCTTTAACCAGCTGATGACAAAACACTAGAGCTTCAAAGGCACCAATAACCAGACTAGCTCACACAACCAGCCTATTTGTGCATTTCATTTCAAAAAAGAACAATACAAGAAGCTAGGACATAGAAAGCAAACATAAAATAAATAAATACAATAACTTATTGATAACTTGAAGAAAACAGTCAATATCAAATCACATAAAGAGACAGACCATAATGGCTTCAGAAAGCTCTCCAAATAAAGAGTCAGGAAATCTTCCAGATGAAGAGAACTTCCCAGAATTACTGGATATAGAATACAAAAGATTAATTTATAGAACTCTTCAAGAGATCAGGAAGGACATTAGGCAAAATTCAAAACAAACCAAGAAAGACATAGATGCAGGAATTTGAGAAGTTTAGAGCAGAAGATAATGAAAGTTGAACCGGATGCAAGACTCCATAGAGAGATAGCAAACAAAACCAGATTAATAATAAAATTTCATAATTAGATAATTCAATAAAAAGTCAAAGTAGCAGAACTGAGGCAAATGGAAGTCGGAATTAATGAGATTAAAGACAAAGCACTTGACAGCAACACTTTTGAAGAAAGTTAGATAAAAGAATTAAGAAAAAAGTAACACAAATAAACCCTAAGAATTACCTGGTGGTATAGTGGTTAAGTGCTATGTCTGCTAACCATTGGGTGGGAAGTTTGAATCCATCTGGTGCACCTTGGAAACTCTATGCAGCAGTTCTACTGTGTCCTATAGAGTCATCAGTGGTTTTGGCTATCAGTGGTTGTGGTATACGAAGAAGAATACCCTATAAGTGACGGGATTACCAGACTGAGGAGTTGGGGGTATGACAGAAAACAAAAAGAAAATTGTTGAAGATTTGTTGGCAGAAAGCTTCCCTGACATTATGAAAGGTGAGAAGATATCTATCCAAGATAGTATCATTGAACTCTACATCAGGTAGATTCCGAAGGAAAGTCACCAAATCATGTTATGGTCAAACTTGCCAAAACCAAAGATGAATACAGAATATTAAGAGAGGCTAAGGATAAAAGTCATCTACAAAGGAGAATCAGTAAGACTAAACTTGGAAAACTCGACATAAACCATGCAGGCAAGAAGTCAATAGGATAACACATACAAAGCCCTGAAGGAAAAAAATTGCCGGCCAAACATCATAGGTTCAGCAAAACTATGTCTCAAATATGACGCTGAAATTAGGACATTTCCAGATAAATGGAAATTTTGCTAATTTCCAAAAGTAAACCAAAATGACAAAAATAGTAAAGAATGTCCTTTGGTTAGAAAATCAGTAACAGGTACCAACTCACAATTAGAATGCAGGAGAGAACAACCAGATACCAACTCAGAAAGGAGAGTCACAAAAACAAATCAAAGTGAAAACACTGAAAATAGAGAAAGTGAGATGTCATTATGTAAAAGATGACAACATTATAACAAAAAAGATGGAACAAGATATGTCATCATAGACATTTCATAGGGAGAGTAAGTCAAGGCAGTATCAAGAAATGAAAGACTGGTTAAAACTTAGAAAAGTGAGGAAAAAGGCAAAAGAAACTATCGGTTCTACACATCAAAATAAAAAACAAGGCAAACATAAAAACTTAGCAAATATGAAATCAACAACAGTGAAAAAGATGAAAATACATAAAGAAAAGTGACTCAGCCCAGAAAATTAAGTGGAAAAAGAAACTGTCAGCACTAAATTTGTACCTATCAATAATTATGCTGACTGTAAATGGATTAAATGCACCAATAAAAAGACAGAGAATAGCAGATGAGATTAAAAAAAAAAAAACACAGTCTGTTTATACGCTGTTTACAAGAGACACACCTTAGAATTAAAGACACAAATTGAAATTCAAAGGATGGAAAAAAACACATCAAGCAAACAGCATTCAAAAAGAGCAGGAGTGACAATATTAACTTCTGACAAAATAGACTTTAAAGTAAAATCCAACACAATAGATAAGGAAAGACCTGATATAATGGTTAATATGTATACTATGAGGACACAATCATATTAAATATTTATGCACCCAATAAAAGGGCTCCTAAATACATAAAACAAACACTAACAGCATTGACAAGAGAAACAGACAGCTCCACAGAATTAGTAGGAGACTTCACCATAACACTTTTGGTGAAGGACAGAACATCCAGAAAGAAGCTCAATAAAGATACAGAAGATCTACATGCTACAATCAAATAACTTGACCTCATAGACATATGCAAAGCACTCCACCCAAGAGCAGTGAAGTATGCTTTCCTATCCATTGCTCAGGGAACATTTTCCAGAATAGAACACAGACCATAATGCAAGACTTAACAGAATCAGAACTATTGAAATATTACAATCTCTTTTCTGACCATAAAACCATAAAAGGAAAAATGAATAACAGGAAAAGCGAGGAAAAAAAAAAATCAAACACATGGACACTGAGCAACACTTTGCTTAATACTGGTTTATAGAAGAAATTAAGGACAGAATAAAGAAATTCACAATAGAGTTCAGCAATATATATAAAAAAAATTCACCATGACAAAGTGAGATTCATACCAGGGATGCAAAGATGGTTCAACATTATAAAAGCAATGTAATTCATCACAGAAATAAAACAAAAGATGAGAATCACATGATTTCATCAACGGAGGCAGAAAAGGCACTTGGGGAAGTTCAACACCCATTCATATTAAAAGCTCTCAGCAAAATAGGAATAGAATGGAAAATCCTAAACATAATAAAGGGTGTTTATACAAATCCAACATAAAAATCATCCTGAATGGAGAGAGTTTGAAAGCATTCCCCTTGAGAAAGAGACCCAGACAAGGCTGCCCCTTATCATTACTTTTATTCAACACTGTGCTAGCGGTTGTAGCCAGAGCACCCGCATAGAAAGAGAAATAAAGGGTACCCATATTAGTAAAAAACCAAAAACCCACCGCCGTCAAGCTGGGTCCAACTCATAGTGACCCCAGAGGTCAGGGTAGAACTGCCTCATTGAGTTTCCAAGGAACACCTGGTGGATTTGAACTGCTGACTTTGGTTAGCAGACGTAGCATTTAACTATGCCACCAGAGTTTCCACATTGGTAAGGAAGAAGTAAAAGTATCTCTATTTGTAGATGATATGATTGTATACACAGAATGCCCTAAAGAATCCACAAAAACTACTGAAACTAAGAGAAGAATCGACCACGTATCAGAGACACAAAGTGAACATACAAAAAATCAGCTGGATTCCTCTACACCAACAAAGAAAATGTCGTAGAGGAAATCACCAAATTGATACTATTTACAATAGCCTCTAAGATGATAAAATACTTAGGGATGAACCTAACCAGAGATGTAAAAGACCTAAATAAAGAAAACTATGAGACACTACTGCAAGAAACCAAAAGAGACCTACAGAAATCTCCCTTGCTCATGGATAGGAAAACTTGACATTGTGAAAACGTCTTTTCTACCCAAAGCGATCTATAGACAGAATACAATCCAGATGGAAATCCCAACAGCATTTTTTTTTTTTTTACAGAGATGGAGAGACAAATCACCAACTTCGTACAGAAAGAGAAGAGGTCCTGATAAGCAAAGCATTACTGAGTAAGAAGAACAGAGTAGGAGGCCTAATGCGAACTTATTTTAGAACTTACAATTAAATTCTCAAATTCATCCTAGAAAAAGTGCTTACATACCTCATTGCTGAATATCGCTATGATCATCTTCAAAGTACTTCCCTTGAGATGCACTGATGTGAGCACTTAGTCCACCGTCCAAAGCAATTTTGGAACTCTTCCTAGAATGGTCATCGCACATAGTGGCAAAGTGCAAGTTCGCCAACTTAATTGTATAGTTGTCTGCGAGGGAGTTCTTTAGCCAGTAAACAAATAACTGTATTTGAACATCTTACCTATTCACTTGACCTAGTCCCCAGTGACTTTTTTCTTTACCTAAAGGTAAAAGAAATACTGAAAGGAAGACACTTTGGTGGCATTCAAGACATCAAGGGTAATATGATGACAGTTCTGAAGGCCATTTCAGAAAAAAAGTGCCAAAATAGCTTTGAAGGTTGGACTAGGTGTCTGTGTCACTGGATCGCTTCCCAAGGGGAACATTTTGAAGATGATCATAGTGATATTCAGCAGGAGGTATGTAGCACTTTTTCTAGGATGAGTTCATGAACTTAGTTGGCAGTCCTCTATTAATACCACTACAGTAATCAAAACAGCCTGGTACTGTTACAACAACAGATACATAGACCGGTGGAACAGGATTGTGAGTCCAGACATAAATTCATCCACCTAGGAGCTGCCTATATTTGACAAAGGCCCAAAGTCCATTAACTGGGGAAAAGACAGTCTTGTCAACAAATGATGTTGGACTACCTGGATATCCATCTGCAAAAAAATGAAACAAGACCCATACCTCACATCACGCAGAAAACCCAACTTGTATTGGATCAAGGACCTAAATATTGAATCTAAAACAATAAATATCATGGATGAAGAAAATAGGAACAACACTAGGAGCCCTAATGCATGGCGTAAACAGAATACAGAGCATCACTAACAATTCACACACAATCCAGAAAAGAAAATAGATACCTGGGAGCTCCTAAAAATCAAACTGTCTTGTCTAAAGACTTCACCAAAAGAGTAAAAAGACAACACACAGACTGAGAAAAATTTTGGGCTGTGACAAATCCTATCAGTGTCTAACCTCTGAAATCTACAAGATACCTCAAAACATCCACAACAAAAAGACAAATAATTCAGTTAAAAAATGTGCAAAAGATATGAACAGTTACTTCACCAACGAAGACATTCAGTGGCTATTAGATACATGAGGAAATGCTCCCCATCATTAGCCATTAGAGAAATGCAAATAAAAACTACAATGTAATGCCATCTCACCCCAATAAGGCTGGCATTAATCCCCAAAACAAAATAACAAATGTTGGAGAGGCTATAGAGAGACAGAACCACTTATACACTGCTCATAGGAATGTAAAATGGCACAACCACTTTGGAAATCGATTTAACCCTTCCTTAAAAAGCTATAAATAGAAATACTATATCATCTAGAAATCCCACTCCTTGGAATACTCTAGATAAATAAGAGCTATCATGTGAGTAGATATATTCGCACCAATGTTCACTGCATCACTGTCCACAATAGCAAAAAGATGCAATCAATCTAGGTGCCCGAAAACAGACAATGAATTTGAGTAATATAACATACAGGAGTCTGGAAGACATTATGCTAAGTGGAATCAGCCAGTTGCAAAAGGACAAGTATTATATGAGACTGCTATTATAGGAACTCAAGAATAGGTTTAAACATAGAAGAAAACATTCTTTGATGGTTATAAGAGTGGCAAGGGAGAGGGATATTAACTAACTGGATTGTAGACAACAATTATTTTAGGTGATGGGAAGAACTACATACAACACAGGAGGAGTCAGCACAAATGGACTAAACTCAAAGCTAAGAAGTTCTCCAAACACCACCAAACACTTTGAGGAACAGAGTAGCCGGGGCAGAGATTTAGGGACCATGATTTCAGGGACCATAACAAAATTTATTAAGAAAAATTTACTAGGAGAATATTCTGCATTCTACTTTGGTGAGTGACATCTGGGGTCTTAATAGCTAGTAAGTTTCCATCTACAAAGCACCAACTGACCCCAAGTCACCTGGAGCAAAGAAGAATGAAGAACATCAAAGACATAAGGGAAATACGAGCTTAAGAGAAAGAAAGGGCCACATAAACCAGAGATAACATCAGCATGAGACTGGAAGAACTAGATGGTGTCTGGCTACCACTAGTGACTGCCCTGATGAGAAACACAATAAAAAAATCCCTGATGTAGCAGAAGAAAAATGGATTGGAGAAATCTAACTTTATGAAAAAGGGCAGACTTGATGGTCTGACAGATTGGAGGGTCCCCGGAAGACACGGTCCCCAGACTTTCTTAGCTCAGAAATGAAACCATTCTGGAAGCCAACTCTTCAGAGAAAGATTGGACTGGAGCATAAGATGTAGAATGATACCTGTGAAGAGTGTATTTCTTGGCTTAAGTAGATACATGAGACTAACTGGGCAGCTCCTGTTTGGAGGTGAGATGAAAAGGCAGAGGGGGACAGGAGCTGGCTGAATGGACACGAGAAATGCAGGGTGGAGAGGGAGAGTGTGCTGTCACAGCGTGGGGACAGCAAGCAGGGTTACATAACAATGTGTGTGTAAGTTGAATGGCAATCTGACTTGAATCGTAAACTTTCACTTAAAGCACAATAAAATATACTTTTTAAAGAATAAATAAAATATAGTGTATATGCACAATGGAATATTAGACAGCCATAAGGAGAAATAAAGTCTTGATACCTTCTACAACCCGAACCTTGGAAACATCATGTTGAGTGAAATAAACCAGTCACAGAAGGATGAATATTGTATGACTGCACTTATACAAAGTATATAAACACATTACTGTGGAGTGGATTCTGACTTCTAGCAACCCTGTAGGACAGAGTAGGACTGCTCCACAGGGTTTCGAGAGCTGTCATATTTAGAGAAGCAGCACTCCACATCTTTCTCGGGGGGATCACCCGGTGGGGTGAAAACACTGACCTTTTAGTTAGTGGTCGAGCACTTAACCACCGTGCCACTAGTGCTCCTTGTGAAGTATGTAGAACAGGCAAATGCATCTAGACAAAGGTCTGTGAGTTGTTACCATGGGCTGTCAAGAGGGGGCGATGTGGAGTCACTGCTGAAGGGGTATTGAGTTTTGGTTTATGGGGTAGAAACCATTTGAAAATGAACACTGGGGATAGTTGCACACCATGGTGAATGTCATTAATATCCTGAATTGCACACTTAAAAAGGCAAATAATTTGTTACAAACATTTTACCACGTTAAAATATCTTTAAAAAAGCCTGCAGAGGCAGATTTTTATTACACCCGTGTAGGACCACCAGAGGGTGACTGTGTTTGCCTTTCTGAGTGTCTTCACTTATCATTTTGCTCAGTGAACAGCTGTGGAAAATCCACAGGCATGACCACTACAAATTTCTCTTATGAGAGATGGTCTCCAGAAGAAAGATCACATAGCATGGCTCACACTGTCCTTGCAAAACCTTCATATTGCCTGTTTCCCGCCAAGAGAGGAATTTTCCTTCACCTTACTCATTTCTTACATGGTTAGTTCTTCATGTCTGAAAACCAACTTCCATCAGAAACGTGTGAGAAATGACCATATGACCTAGCAGTCCCAGTGCTAGATAAAGCAGGGATTCCAGCAGAAACCTGTCCACCCATGTTGATTGCAGTTCTGTTTGCAAAAGCCAAAAAAACAACCAAGTGTCCATGGACAAACACAATGCAGTCTATTCATACAATGGAATATTACTTAGCCAGAATGAGAAATGAAGTCCTGATACGTGCTACTTTATGAACAAATTTTAAAAACATTATGCTAGGTCAAACAAATCAGTCACAAAAGGACAAATCTGGGATTCCAATTACATGAAATAGGTAAATGTGTAGAAAGCCAAGTTTAACAGTGGTTACTGGGTTTGGGAAGGAAGGGGAAATTTTTGTTTAAGGGACACTCAGTTTCTGTTAATGGAATGATGGTTATGATTTCATAACATGACTGATGTAATCCACATTATTGTGTACATGTAAAGATAGTCGACTTGGCAAATGTTTGGCTATATATTTTACTCCAGAAAGACAGCGTATCAGAGGAATTTCAAGACAACCTGTATAATGTCTTGAGTCTTCTTAGGAGTCACCATCTCTCCATACAGTTCTCACAACAGTGGCGTGGGGTAGATGGCATTAACTAAACTGTCCATCAGGGAAGAATGGGGCTCAGAGAGAAGCCAGGAGCACCCAGCTGGCAAGAGGCAGGTCTAGATTTATTTTCACTCTCTTACACTTCAATTAGACACGATTGGTGGGTCAGCGGTAGAATTTTCACCCACCAAGCGAGAGACCTAGGTTAAATTCCCAGCCAATGCACCTCTTGCTCAGTTACCACCCATCTGTTGCTGGAGGCTTGCATGTTACTACAGTGCTAAACAGGTTTCATCAGAGCTAGTGTACTAAGGTGGATGAGGAAGAAAGGCCTGGCAATCTAATTCTGAAAATCAGCCATGGAAACCCTACGGATCACAACAATCCCATAAATGACTGGCCATGGGGATGGTGCAGGACCGGGCAGCATTTCATCCCATTAGGTTGGATTACCATGAGTCAGGGGTCAACTTGACAGCAGCTGACAACAACACGACATTCCACTCCTTGCTTAAGTTTGGTGACTCTTCCTCCTTTTCAGGGGTGAGGAATTTCAAAGCTAAGCTCCATGCCGTCAACATGCACTAAGGAAAAAATATTCAATTACAAGGATTTGAAACTCTTTTCTCTCTGCTTTCCGGGGACCATTGATCCAAAAGAAGACTTTAAGCTTGCTGATGTGAGAACAGGATGCAAATGTGAGGACATAGAGTTAGCTCTGCAGAAAGAAGAATCTAGGTGACCTCAAGATGTTCTGAGAGTTGGAGATAAACTTGAACAGCCTCTATGAGGAATAGGATCCTTGAAGGCAGAAGTGTCTAATGGGGTTTTTATGAAGATTGAAGGGCCCTGGGTGACAGTCACAAGCTGTTTGAACCAACCCAGCAGCACCGTGGAAAGAAGTGCTGACCATCTGAGTCTAATAAAGATTATAGCCAGGAAAACCCTGTGGAGCATGCTTCTTCTCTGCAACACATGGAGTCAGCATTCATTGGAAGTGACTTGACAGCAACTGGTTTGATTTGGTTGGTGAAGTAGGTTTGCTGCGTAACTACCTCTTTGATAACCTCAAGAAACCTTAAAAAAAAGTCCTATATTAACTTTGTAATGTGATGCTCAGTCATACATACTCTGAGTCACATATTCTCTGAGTCATATATACTACTGTGTTTCCCTTCTGGAAAGTCATTACCCCTAGTCCTAGGTGGTTGACATGAAGTCACTGGGTTGCATTAGAACAGTTGGTCTCAACCTTGAACCTGCACCAGAGTCAGCTGAGACTTCAAACACAAGTAAATGATCTCAGCCAGAGTGTCTAGTTCAGGTGGTCTGAGGTAGAGCCTGAGACTCCACATTTCTAGGAAGTTCTCAGAGGATACTGCTGCTGCTGGTCCAGGACCACAGCTGGAGAATCAACGCATTGTTTTTTTTTAAATGTCTGTTCCATTTATTCATGTGCTTTCAGCCATAGATTCTAAGTGCTTTTCTTAGAAAAAGTACAGCTAGAATTCTCCTTAGAAGTGAAGATGGCATGATTTTATCTCCTTTACTTTGGACAAGTCATCAGTAAAGACCAGTTGGTAGAAAAAGACAACATGTTTAGTAAAGTAGAGGATCAGTAGAACTGCAGGAAACCCTCAGTGAGATGGACTGGTACAATACCTGCAACAATGGACTCAAAGGTACCAATGGTCACAAAAATGGGGCAGATTGGACAGTGCTTCATTCTGTTACACATAAGGTCACTGTAAGAGCTGACTCCATAGCAACTAACAAAATAACAAGTACTTTTTCTCCAGATATTCTGTCTCAGAGAACCTGTCAGTAAATGCCACTGAGGCTTCTGTGGCCAAAGGGCCCTCTTTGTCCACTCAGAGAGTCTAGAAATTGCCTCAATCCCTTCCCTCTCTCACCTTCTCCATCCCTCCACCACCAGCTCACCAGGTTGGCCTCACTCAGGGAAGAATCTCAGCAACCCTCCTTCCTCACCAGCTGCCAGAGGATCCTGAGCTCAGCCACTAAGCCCTCAAGAAGGGCATGGGGAGACTCCTCTGTGAGGGTTGGGGTGAGTTTGTAGGAGGAACCCATGTGTCCCCACCTCTGCCTCAGCTGTGGGCAGGTGAGCGCGGGGGGAGAAACACAGCAGGATTTTACAGTTTAGGGAGCTCTTGGGAACACTATCCCCACGGTACCTTGTTAAGGAAGAGAGTGTTAATTATTTTGTTTCTTTTTTCTCTTATCCATTAAGACATGTTCTCTGGGGATGTCTGTTTTGGGATGGTGGGGGTGGAAAGATGGACCAATCACTAAGGACTCATTCGCATCAGGATTCCCCATTACCCACCAAGGTGTATCCCCTTGGTTATAGATTGAATTGTGTTCCCCCAAAATATGAGTTGGAATTTTAACCCTTGTAATTTGCCTGTAACTATGACCTTGTTTGGAAAGAGGAATTTTCTTTCGTGATGCTGATGAAGCCACACCAGAGTAGAGTGGGTCCAAGCTGCACTGATGGCTTTGGTGAAAAACCAGGCTCCAGGGATCGACGGAAAACTAATTGAGATGTTGTTTCAACAAATAGATGCAACGCTGGAGGTACCTGTCTGTGCAAAGAAATTGGCAGATAGCTACCCAGCCAAGTGACTGGAAGAAATTTGTATTTGTACCCATTTCAAAGAAAAGTGACCCAGCAGAATGCAGGACTTAGAGAACATTATCATTAATACCACACACAAGTAAAATTTTGCCGACCACATCATCAGAAGGGGTCAACCACAGAAGGACATTGTGTTTGGTGAAGCAGAGGTCTGTCAGGTGTGGGCAAGACCCTCAGGAGATGGATTCCCACAGCCACCACAATGATGAATTCAACGTCAGCAGTCATGAGGATGACAGAGGACTGTGTAATGTTTCCTTCTGGTGTCTGTGGGTCACCACAACTCAGAATCAGCTTAATGGTGGCTGTCTTTCTAGCTACCTAGAGTACATTTAAAGCACATGTCGGAGTTAATAACATTTTGGACATTTCTGGGGCCAGATAACACATGTAACAATTGAAAAGTTAATGTAACATATAAAGTGCTGCCACAAACTGATAAGAAAACTGAAACAACCTGAAGATGTGTAAACATGCAAATAATATTTGAAATGAGCAAGACTTAGAAAGGAAATCTTTTTTAAAAAATAAACTGAGATAAAAGATGTTCAGCTTCGCTAGAAGTCAGAGAAGTAAAAATAGAGTCAGAATGACTTGCCACTTTTCAATGATCAGATTAACAGTATTTTCTTTTAATGATAAAATCCAGTGATTGCAAAGATGTGCGGAAAATGTTGTTGAACATGTTGTTACTGGGAAGTGTGGCTTATTACATTTTGAGAAAGTTGATATGACAATATTTATTTGAAATCTGACATCTGGGACCCCATCCTATACAAATGCATTTATTGGAGAGTTGTTTGTAGTGGAAACAATAGATAAACTGTCTGCTTTCCAGGGTGGAGTGGCTGAATACTCTAAATACACTCACATGGTGGATACTACGCAACTATGAAATATAATGAGTTAGATATGTGTCTATGGACCTGGAGGGATTTCGTAACGTACTTATAGCCAAATTAAAAAAATAAAAAGACGAATTTTAGAGAAGTGTAATTGTGTGGTCTGAGGCATGAAGAAAGATCTGTAAAGGGGTTCCAGAACACGTGCTGCTCTTAAAATTGATTATCTTAAAATAGAGGAAGATTTGAGTTGGGTAAAGGGATGACAAGAAGGGAAAGTAAGTAGTAACAAAGTAGAAAAACATCCATGGCACAATTTTTAAAAATATATTTCATTGTGTTTTAAGTGGAAGTTTACAATGCAAGTCAATTTGCCATATAAAATGCCACACACATAACACTATGCAACTTTAACTGCTCCCCCTGCCTCAACTCCCTCCAACAACACACTTCTTTTCTACCCTGTAATTCCCGTATCCATTCAATCAGCTTCTGTCCCCTTCTACTCTCTCATCTCACCTCTAGATAAGAGCTGCTGAGGCAGCCTCATGTATATATTTAAGCCAAGGAGCATATTCTTTGTCAACATCATTCTATGTCTTATAAGTCCAGTCTAACCTTTGTCCAAAGAGTTGGCTTCAGTACTTGTTTCAGCTCTGGGTTAACAGAAAGTCCAGTGGCCATGTCCTCAGGAGACTCTCCAGTCTGTTGGACCATCAAGTCTGGTCTTTTAATAGACACCTAGTTCTGCACACCCATTTTTCTCCAGCTACATCAGGGACTTTACACTGTGTTCCACATCTGGGCAGTTATTGGTAGTGGCTGGGAACCATCTAGTTCTTCTGGTCTCATGCTCTTATAGTCTCTGCATCACATGGCATCTTCTGTCTCTTATTTTCCCCACGTATTTGATGTCCTTCACTCTCCTCTGGAGAGTGGATAAGGACACAGTTTTTTTTTCATTGTGATACAATCCAAATTAAATTTGCACGCCCGCCTATCTGTAGCTCTTTCTGCTCTCCTTGCCCACTGGCAACACACCCCTTTTTGTTCTATATACGTCATATCCTCTTAACAATCTCCTGTCAGCTGCTCTCTACTCTCTCTTCTCCCCTCTAGTAAAAGGCCAGTAGGACAGCATCCTATAGATGCATAGAACCATAGAGTACACACACCATACGGTCACATTGTGCCCTGAGTCTAGTACGAAGAGTTAACCTCAGTAATGTTTTCTGGTCAGGTGCAGCAGCAGGTCTAGGGGCCATGCTCCCAGGGGAACCCCCAAGCCACTGAACCATCAATCGTGGTCTTTTAGTGGAGTTCTTGAGGTGCACCCCTCTTTTTCTCATGTTACCACTGGAACTTGACATTATGTGCCCCATCATGGCTGTCTTTGGTGGTAGCCAGGCACCATCTGGTTCTTCCGGTCACATGTTGGTACAGTCACCCACTCACATGGGTCCTTCTGTATCCTGGGTTCTTTTTCCCTCGTGTCTTTCTTGTTCTTGGTAATTGTCTGTTCTGGATGAGTTGGGACCATTTGGTGTGCCTCAGATGGCAGCTTGCTAGCTTTTGAAATACCAGATGCCACTCACCAATATGGGGTGCAGAAGATACTCTTAGCAATAGACTAGTTATTCCAATTGGCCTCAATGTGGGACACAATTGTTTAAAAATAATATTTTATTTTATCTTTTACAAAAAATTATGTAGAAAGCTGGGTTACTGCTTGACCAATTTCCACACCAAGCTAATCAGTAACAGTTATATTTTTTCGTAACACATCAATCTTTGTATTCAGGTTGTTCTGTTTTCAGTGCTCCTGTTTCCCTGCCCTCTTATCCTTGTTTTGGATTCAGTGTTGACCTTTTGGACTCCTAAAGATGGCATTTTAGTAGAGCACTGATCTAATGGGTTATCTTCTTTATTCTGTGTCTCTCTGCTTTTCTGCTGAAAGGTGATTTCAGAGGACAGTTTTGGTTCAAGGATTAAAGAGCATCTCAGAGAAATCATCTCAGGGAGTTCTCTGCTCTCAGGAGGACCAGTTAGTCTGGTCTTTGTTTAAAAAATTGAGTTTTATTCCACATTTTTCTTCCCTTCTAACTGGAGTTGTCTATTGCAAGGCACAATAACAGAATGTGTAGAGTATCCAATGCTATGATGTCACTGTACGCACTTAAGAGGCGATCATGCTTGTAAACTTTTACTAGTGAATGAAATGGACAGAAGTATTGATATTAAACTGGATATCAGCATTGCTAGAAGGGAGGTCTGCAAGTTTTGTCTAGATTGTTGTAATTTAATATGTAATCAGCAATGAAGTAATTTCATGTTGTTTTATATTTATATTTTATACTACAAAATTACTTTAAAAATTTTAGAATTGTGGTGAAAGCATACACACTAAAATGTTCCCAACACAGCAACTTGCGCATTTACAATTCGGTAACGTTGACTACGTTGTTCATGTGACACCACATTTATCACTATTCTTTTCCAAAACATCCTGCCACCATTAAACCCTGAAACCCAAATGCCCTTTTCCTCTTCCTTCCAACCCTGGTAACCACTAACAACTAGTGGCTTCTAAGAATTTGCTTATTTCGTGTAAATGTAACCCTATGGTATTTGTCGTTTTGCAACTGCCCTATTTTGCTCAGTGTTCTGTTTTCAAGGTTCATCCACGTGTGACATTAAATTTTACATCCTGTGTGGTCCATGCCATTAAAAAATTATTTCAAAGCATTCTCTGACACAATAATCCTTTACTGATGTTTCGTAATATATTTGACTAGACTCTCAATGGGCATTTAAAAGATTGTCAGATTTCCATCATTTCAAAAATAGTACAGTTGTTGTTGTTAGGTGCCACTGAGTCAATTCTGTCTCCTAGTGACCCTTTGCACAACAGAATGAAACACTGCCCAGCCCTGCGCCATGCCTACAGTGATTTTGATGCTTAAGCCTACCTGGCCCACAACCATTTTGATGCTTAAGCCTATCTCTGCAGCCGCTGTGTCAATCCATCTTTTTGAGGGTCTTCCTCTTTTTCACTGACCCTCTACATTACCAAGCATGATGTCTGTCTCCAGGGATTGATTCCCCCTGACAACATGGCTAAAGTATGTGAGACACAGTCTTGCTAGTCTCGATTCTAAGGAGCATTTTGGTTGTGCTTCTTTCAGGACAGAGGTTTGTTCTTCTGGCAGTCCATGGTATTTTCAGTATTTTCCTCCAACACCACAATTGAAAGGCATCAATTCTTCTTCTGTCTTCTTTATTCATTGTCCAACTTTCACGTGCGTGTTTTGTGACTGAAAATGCCATGGCTTGGGTCATGTGCACCTTAGTCTTCGAGGTTGACATCTTTGCTTTTCAGCACTTTAAAAAGGCCTTTTGCAGCCGATTTTTGCACTGTAATGCATCCGACTCGACGGCACTTGGCGTGGCTTGGCAATGCATCTTTTGATTTCCTGGCTGCTGCTTCCATGGATATTGATTGCGGAGCCAAGTAAAATGAAAGCTTTGACAACATCAATCCTTTCTTCATTTATCATTATGTTGCTTACTGGCCCAGTTGTGAGGATTTTTGTCTGCTTTATGTTGAGATGCAATACATATTCACATGCTTATGTTGATATTTTTTCTGTTGCTGTTATTAAGTACTGTAGTGTCAGTTCTGACTCACAGTGACCTTACGTCCAGTGCAAGCCAACACTGCCCAGCCCTGCACTGTCCTCCCAATTGTTGTCACGCTTGAGCCCATTGTCACAGACATTGTGTCCATCCATCTTGTTGACGGTCTTCCTCCTTTTTGATCTTGTTCTTTACCAAGCATGATGTCCTTCTCCAGGGACTGATACCTCCTGATAATGTCTCCAAAGTATGTGAGAAGAAGTCTTGATACCCTTGCTTCTAATGAGCATTCTGTTTGTACTTCTTCCAAGACAGACTTGTTTGTTCTTTCAGCAGTCCACGATATATATTCAGTATTCTTTGTCAATACCATAATCCAAAGGCATTGATTGGTCTTGGGCCTTCTCTATTCATGGTCCAGCTTTCACTTTCATATGATGCAAATGAAAACACCACAGGTCGTGTGAGATGGAACTTAGTCCTTAAGGTGACATTTTGCTTCTAACACCTTAAAGAGATCTTTTGGAGCAGATTTGCCAAATGCAGTGTGCCATTTGATTTCTTGACCACTGTTTCCATGGATACAAGTAAAATGAAATCTTCAACAAACCTCAGTCCCTTCTTTATTTATCATGATTTTGCTTAATGGTCCAGTTGTGAAGATTTTTGTTTTCTTGATGTTGAAGCGTTAATCCGTATTGGAGCTGTGGTCTTTGATCTTCATCAGTAAGTGCTTCAAGTCCTCTTCACTTTCTGCAAGCAGAGTTGTGCATCTGCATTTTACAGGTTGTTGATGAGTCTTCCTCCAATCCTGATGCCTCGTTCATCTCCGTGTAATCCAGCTTCTCAAATTACTTGCTCCGCATATAGGTTGAATAGGTATAGTGAAAGGATGCAACCCTGATGGACACCTTTCCTGACTTTAAACCACACAGTATGTCTTTGTTCTGTTGGAACAACTGCCTCTTGATCTAAGTACGCTTTCCTCATGAGCACAATCAAGTGTTCTGGAATGCCTTTTCTTCTGTAATGTTATCCACAATTTGTTATGACCCATACAGTTAAAAGCTTTTGTATAGTCAATAAAGCACAGGCAAACATCTTTCTGGTACTCTTTGTTTTCAGCCAAGATCCATCTGAGGTCAGCAAGGATATTCCTCATTCCAGATTCTCATTCAAATCTTGCTTGAATTTCTGGCAGTTTCCTGTTGATATATTACTTTGATGATTTTTTAATGATCTTTGGGAAAGTTACGAAGAATAGAAAAATAAAAATCTTGCTAAGACAATCACAAGATCGTTGAGCTATGATTGTAAGACATCTGAGGTCTTAGGAATAGGACATACTCCCCTATCTTCAATTGTTTTCTGACAGAACAAGTGTCCAGCATTCCAGTAAGTCTGAACACAGAAATACAGTTACGTGAAACTGGACAAGCCACTTTTAAAAGTTAGTTACAGTCAAAGGCACAACTATAAGCTTTAAAAACTGTACATATTTATATACACTCATATACAGTTGCAAGGTGACACCCTGAGTTAGGATCTAGGGACACCTTTAGTCCAGAGAGACCGAAGAAACTACCCGGAGACAGTGATTGCGACATGGATTGTTTATTATTACTCACAGGGCAGGAATGGGTCCAGGGTAGTGGTTGAATGGTGAGTACTGCTAAGGGGAGAATTTAGGGGATCACTCACAGAGGGGAGCTCCCTCTCGTTCTTATTGATCTATATGCCCGTGCCTTTGGGTCACAGTGTCTTTTTCAAGAGTTCTTGGTTAAGTGTTCCTGTAGAGTGGTGTAAGAGAAAGCTGATTAGGCTCCCAGTTAAGCCACTGTCATTTCTCAGAAAAGAAGAGGAAGGAAAGAGTAAACAATGCAATTTTCTTAATAAGGCAAAGGCTACTGGCTGAAAGGCAATACAGAGACCCTGATGGGAGCAATGGACTGTTACCCCACACTCCACGCCTTGAACGTAATGGCCCCCACAATCTTTCCATGCCTTTTTTCTGTGTTGTCCCTGGGGCCAGAAATTTGGCAGAACATTGAAGCCAGAGGTTGTAACAACAGTAAAGTTGGCAACATAATTCAGGAATAGCAACACAAACACAGAGGATTGCCACTTGGCCCAGGTGCCACACTTGAGCAAGGGCTTGTAACCACTGGGTCACGGGGTCAATGGCTCTGTCTTGTGTTGAGAAGACATGGTGCTGGAGGTCCTGTAAGATATCAGAAACAGGTTTAGATTCATCAGGTACGTACATACAATAGTGAGTCTTGACTGAGTCACACATGCTTGCCCCCTTGGGCCCCGTCTGCCTGTCTAAGACCGTTCTGTTTTGGAGGACCACCTTTCTCACTTGGGCTGTTCAGTGTTTAACAGTAAAAAAGCCTGTCTAGTGTCATTGCAAGCTGCTGCTGTGTGTTGGGTTAATGCCTCAATTTGCCATTCCAAGTCCATGGTGGCCCAAAGGGTGCAAATATGGACAGGGGTCTAGCCAACGTGCAGTGTGCCTTGCCCTATGACAGTGGGCCAGCACTACATTCCAGTTCTGAGGCATCTCAAGCAGGGTATTAACTATTGGGCAGGTATGACCGGCCCCATGTACATCAGGTAGTCCACTTGTAGCATAAGTAGGCCACCCATGAGAGCAGCATACTCAGAGTCATGCTTTCTGGAATGAGAATGTTCCAGCTCTAATATATGTGTTGTGTTTGGCAGGCCATTCCAATTGTTTGGTGTGCTTGACAAGGTGGCATTTTTGGTTGGGGATCTATCCCAGGTTGTGGTAGACAGGCTCTTGGTCCACTATTTATATTGGCTCAGCAGTTAGCCAGGTTAGCGTGTCCCACATGGAACATCTGCCCCCCTGGATAACGTTAACAACGTCTCCCACTCCCCCTGTTGAAGGGCCTTGTAAACTGCGTGCATATGTTCCATGATGCTGTACCTTGTTTCTGCCCCCTTCCATAACTGCCACAAAAACCTCAGGGGTACTTGCTCATGTCCTTGTCTTTGCCAGAGGCCCACCTACATCCTTCTGGATAGCTGGCTATGTGCATTTCACAAGGCTGTCCCTGTACTAAGACACATAAGGCTTGAATTTGCTTGACTGTTATTTTGACCTGAGTGACTGCATCTTCCTCTGGGGAACCCCAGTCCCACTGGGCCCCCTTTTGTATAAAATGGTACAGGGGCAGTAAGGTTTATGCTAGGTGGGGAATGAATGGTGGCCAGTATCCTAAAAGCCCTAGTGTGGTCTACAACTGTTTTGCAGTCGTAGGTTGGGGAAAAGCTTGTACTTTATGTATGACAGAGCTTGGTACCACCTTTGTCTTACCAGACCAGATGACACATAAATATTTGGCAGACATGTGCAGTGTGACTGGTCAAGCCCTTGCTGCTTCTCCTCATTAGAGAGGAGAAGGCTCCTGCCCCTTTAGGTGCCTGACAAGACTATGTGTGCTGAATTGTGAGTAGTGAAAGAATCAGAGGTTAATGTGATATCATCAGTGTAGTGAAATAAAGTGTGTGTGTGTGTGTGTGTGTGTGTGTGTGTTTTGGGGGTGGGGGAACCAGGCATACGGTAATGCCGTTGATGGAGGTCATTTGCTACCGTCCAGGGGCAGATGATGGGACTATGCAGGTTTCTCAGGGGCAGGAAGGTCAATGTCCACTGTCTCCCTTCCCAGCTGAATGCCAACTGGTCTTGGCTGCCTTCTTCTACCAACGTGCTAAAGAAAGCACTGGTATGTGCCTAAGACCTCCCTAATTTGGGCCAAAATGGAGGCTTCTTTTGGGACTGTGGTGAATCATAGAACTGCCTGCTCAATCCGGGATAGTCCAACCTTCGGACTGGCCACACTGACCTATTGAGGGACTCTTTGCTGGTCTTAATATTCCTACCTGTGCCAATTCACTAAGGGTTCCAGTGATCTCTTCACGTCCCCTAGGAGGGTGGAACTGTTTCAGCACCCACACCCATCGTGGGGGCAGTCAGCTGGACAGGAGACCACTTCGCCTATCTGTGAACCACCATCTTTACTCAGAACCACCCAGTCGTGGCTGGGGCATCAAGCCCGAGCACATCCTTACCTAGAATGTATTCAGGAGTGGGGCCAATATATATACTGCATAGGGCCAGGGTGTTGTTAGTTGGCCGATTTGCATGGCCTGTGTGACCTGCCGCACCTGAGCCGCCCCATCCATCCACAAAGAGTACTTATCAGTGTGCTGGAAGCTAGACATGGAATTTTTGTGTGTTACTGTAAATTCAGGTACATTCTGCTCCAGGTATCGACCAGAACCAATATTGTGTGCATTTGTGCAGAGGGCCAATGTGATACTCTTAGTTCTACATGTGGCCTTCGGCCACCACCGCCCTAACTTCAGGGTCAGGTTCTCAGCCCTCTGCCTAGTCTGGGGGGTAGGCACCTGCCACTGCTTGGCTGGGGAAGCCCAGGATTGTACATATGTGTCCCATTTGGACTTGCTGAATTATTCCCTAGGCTGCAATATCTGCCACCAAATCCCCAAATCATACCCAGCGCCATCAAGTCTCCACAGCTGTACCCAAACCGTATTTGACTATCTTTTCTGCCTTCCTTCTCTCACTAAGTCATTCCACATCTGTCTGTGAGTTATCAGTAAGGGTCAGTTTGCATCTCTGAGTTTCTCTTCTTCTCTAGGCGGACCCCTGCTGGGCGGACGCCTTTCAGCAGGTCCCTCTGCTTCTGCCTCTCCCAAATCAGCTACCACTTGGCTACTTGTGACACTAGTCTCCCTGTCATTGAGCTCCAAAGAGACACTAGCGCCCCCTACCAGCGCTTGGGAGCAGATGTCAGGACTGCGTTTTTCATTTCTGCCTGGTCTCCGATATTGCTCTTTATAGACAGTATATACATCATCCTTAACTTCCTCAATATTAACTACAACCCTTCCACGTGGACCACGGTAACGGTGACGTTGGAAGGTCCCCTACAGTGGGCCATGCGTTTTTACGCCCCGAAATAAACCAGCATAACACTGAAATGATCGGGTTCTCGTGAACTGTTCCACAGAGGCGCCGGCGTAGTGCAGGACGTGTGCTCACGAATGCCATCTTTGACATTTTAGGACGCGCCAATAGGATACTCTCTTCACCCAGATCCACGGTGCTATTGGACTCTTTCCCTTTCTGTCTAAACTCGGTCCCCAACTCCACCACTTCCTCTGGTCTGTAATCTCTCAGAGCGACCAGCTGCCAGTGTTCTGCTGGTGGAAGGTGATCTGGTCCACCCCTCCCGGGTGCAACCGATAAGTCTTGCTCTTGGTGGTCGGGATAGGCCGGGCCTCTGCCGCCGTGTGTGATCTCAAACCGCCTCATCCCATGCCTCAGGACCCTCATCGTCCCTGCTTGAAAAGCTCTCTAACGAGTCCCAATCTGTCTCGGCCGCAAGCACTCTTACTCGGTGGCGTGGCAGCCGCCGCCCTTTTAATTTTCTCACCTGGCTTGTTAAAACCTCTCTCCTCTCTCCTGATGGTTCGTCAGTCACGACTTCGGTGCCTGCCGGTACAAGCATCTCGCGGAAGCTGTACCTCTTCCTTTGATTGGCGCTCCCTGTTAAGTGCTGTAAACTCACGCACAGCAAAGAGAGCGACTTCACTGCGGCGGCTGGGGCTCGTGGCTCCGCCTTTCGGCCATCAGGGTCTACACGTTGCAAAATCTCGGACAGACCCTAAATTCTCTAACAGGCGTTTTCGAGAAGTCCCTGCACTCTTGCGGAGGGCCCCGGCCATCGAGAACAGAGGACAGCGGCCCCCACAAGGAGGAAGCCGGCCAACATGGGGTTTCCCCTACAGAGTCCCCTTCTTTTCTTTCCCCTTTTCTTGTCTCGCCCACGTTCACGATTTCCCCGATTTCCTGACCGGCTCGTCAGTTGTAAAGTGACACACTGCCCGAGTTGGGACCTAGGGACAGCGTCAGTCTGGAGAGACCGAAGAAGTCACCTAGAGAGAAGTGGAACATAGATCGCTTATTATTACTCACAGGGCAGGAATGGGTCTAGGATGGCGGCGGGACAGTTGGGACTGCTAAGGGGAAAGTCTAGGGGACCACTGATGTGGGGGAATTCCCCTTCTTCTTGTTGATCTATGTGTCCCATGTCTTTGGATCATGGTGTCCGGTTGAGGGGTTCTTAGTTAAGTGTTTGTTTCGAGTGGCGTGGCAGAAAGCTGGCCAGGCTCCCAGTTACACCACGCCCCGTGTTTCTAAGGGAGGAGCAGTACGCAGAAGGAGGACACGTGTCCTTTAATTTCCTGACTGCTGCATCAACGCAAAAGGATATCTCTGACTTTCGTTCTTTCTCTGTTTATCATGCTGTTGCTGACTGGTCCCGTTGCGGGAATTTTTGTTTTGCTGATATCGAGTTGTAATCCACGCAGTCTTCGATCTTCATCAGTGCATCAAGTTCTTTTCACTGTCAGCAGGCAAGATTGTGTCATCTGCATATTGCAGGCTATTAATGAGTTTTCCTTCAGTCCTGGTGCCCCATTCTTGTTCATATAGTCCATCTTTTTGGGTTATTGGCTCATCATACAGACTGAGTTGGTATGGTAAAAAGATTCATCCCTGACACACTTTTCCTGACTTTAAGCCATGAAGGCTCAGCTCTTTGGACTGCCTGTTAGTCTACTCATATGTACAGATTCCACATGAGCACAATTAAGTTGCTGTGGAATTCCCATGTTTTACACTGTTATCCGTCGTGGAATGAATCGTGTCCCCCTAAAAGTGTGTGTAGGATTTGGCTAAGCCATGAGTCCCAATACTGAGTGATTTTCCTAGATGCTGTACGTCTTATCCATGAGGAAGGAGAGACAGTGCTTGAGTTAGTGAGACAGGACTCAGTCTGTGACGTTTAAAGTGGCAATGTGAGAAAGAAATTGTGGGCGCAGTATGAAAAAGGGATTGTAGAGACCTAGTTTCCTGGGTAACTGTGACACTGTTTCTGTATGCTTACACAGTTAATTTTTATGTACGTCAGGGATTTTGTGATTTCTGATTTGTTTTCCCTCTTCCCCGTCCTATTCTCCATGTTCTACACAGTTTAAAATTAACTTATGTTTCTTTTAGAGAAGCCAAACAGCAACTGATAAGGCCTGGAAAGAGACAATGGGAGCCCATCCTGAAACGGAAACCAGGGTGGTGCCAGTGAACTCCTCAAGAACACTCATGGGAATTCAAATCACCCAACTGAAAGGAGAACCGGCATTCTTCAAAGCGGTCAAGCTTAAATCCTGACCCCATAAAACCCTCCAACAGAGAAGGATTTTTGGAGGACCCCATTTCTCTCTGTCTGTTGTATGCCAGTATGCAATAAAGCCCTTTTGCTACTTACCTCACCCTTTTCTCCATATTGGGTTTGAAGCAGGCAACTTGAGTTCATGTTTTATGGTAATAAGATTGTATTGTGCTTTGAGGCAATCTCTTGGAATGTAAGGGAGACGGAAACAAGTGAAGAGCTGGAGCTCTCCAACTATTGGAAAAGAAGCAGAGCTGGGAGAAGAGTGCATCCTTTGGATCAGGAATCCCTGCACCTCAGAAGCTCCTAGTCCAGGGGAAGATTGCGGGCAAGAACCTTCTTTCAGAGTCAACAGAGAAAGACTTCCCATGGAGCTGGCACCCTGAATTTGGACTTTTAGCCTACTTTTCTGTAAATAAGTTTCTCTTTGTTAAAGCCACCCACTTGTATTTCTGTTATAACAGCAGTAGGTGACTAAGACATTATCCAAAATTTGTTGTGATCCACACAGTTGAATGTCTGCATAGTCAATAAGACATAGATAAATCTTTCTCGTATTCTGTGCTTTCAGCCAAGATCCATCTGACCTCAGCAGCAATACCCCTTGTTCTACATCCTCTTCTGAATCTGGCCAGTATTTCTGGCAGTTCCCTGTTGAGGCATTGCTGCAACATTTTTTGAATCATCTTCAGCAAAGTTTTACTTTGTGTGATGTTAATGATGTTTTTCAATGATTTCCTCATTCTGTCAGATCACCTGTCTTTGGAATAGGCATAAATATGCATCTCTTCCAGTCAGTTGGACAGTTAACTGTCTTCCAAATTTCCTAGAATACACAAGTGAGTGCTTCCAGTGCTGCATCTGTTTGTTGAAACATCTCAGTTGATATTTCAGTCAGTTGTTAGAGGCTTGTTTTTGGCCAATGCCTTCAGCGCAACTTGGACTTCTTCTTTCAATATCATCATTTCTTGATCATATGTTGTCTCTAAAACAGCTAAATATTAATCACTTAGTTTTGGTACAGTCACTCTCTGTATCCCTTCCATCTTTTTTTGGTATTCTGGATAGTTCAATATTTTGCTCATAAAATCCTTCAAAACTGTAACTTGAAGTCTGGATTTTTTCTTCAGTTCTTCCAGCTTGAGAAATAGCAGGCACGTTCTTCCCTTTGGGCTTTCTGTCTCCAGGTCTTTGTGTATTTCATCAACTATTTTGTCTTATCAAGCTGCCCTTTGGAATTTTCTGCTCATCTCTCTTCACCATTTCTTCTTTTCTGTTTAACTAACTCTACACACAAGTGTAATTTCAGAGTCTCTTTTGACAGCCTTTTGGTCTTCTCTTTCTTTTTAATGACCTTGCGAAAGTTTCCAGTGTGTAATCTAAATGTTCGCTATCTTGATGGGGTGAAGTTTCCATGTGTATATACATATGTCAAAACTCATTAAATTGCATAAGTTTAAAGTGTATGATTTCATGAATTTTGACATATGTATATACCCATGAAACCTTTACACCCATCAAGATAGTAAACATTTTCATCATCCCCCAAAGTTTCCTTGTAACCCTGCCCTTTCCACCCCACCCCTAGGTAGCCATTAATCTGCTTTCTGTCAGTATAGATGAGTTTGCATTCTCTAGAATTGTACACAAATAGAATCACATGGCATGTATACTTTTTATTTCTCACTCAGCATCATTATTTTGAAATTTGCCCCTATTGTAGCATCTATCATAGTTTATTCCCATTATTGCTGAATAGTATTCATGATAAGGATGGACTACAATTGGTTTATTCTTTCATCTATGGATGGACATTTGGGAGAAAGCTGCTCTACACATTATATTGTTTTAAAAAAATTGCAGTCAAGGTACTTATCCTCTGCAATTAGAAAAACAAATTCTAAGTAGTAGTTAGTACCACTGGTTGCCAAAAAAATACCCACACCTCCTGTCTTCACAACACAGAGTCCAGGACTGTTCTTGAAAAATCAGATGGCCTTTATCTGCTTCTTCTTCTTATCTATTGCCAACAAGTTGGTTCAGACTCATGGTGACCCCGTGTACAACAGATGGAACATTGTCTGTCCCTTCACCATCCCCACGAGTGTTGGTATAATGAAGTCCAACTGTTGAGGCCATTGTCTATTCTGAGTGCTTTCCAATGTCGGGGACACATTTTCCAGCACTACATCTGGCAATGTTCTCTCATGATCCATATGATTTTCATTGCCTAATTCTGAGCTGTAGATTGGCAGGAATTTCCTCCCAGTCTGTCTTAATCTGGAAGCTCTGCTGAAACCTGTCCACCCTGAATATCATGAATTGAATTGTGTTTTCCCAAAATGTGTGTAGAAATGTGCGTAGTCATTTGGCTGGGCCAGGGTTCCTGGTACTGTGTGATGATCCTTTATGTTGTAAACTCTGCCTCTACGAAGTTAACAAGGGAGGTTTGACAGCAGTTGTGTTGGTAGGGCAGGACTCAATGTATGAGATTGTACTGTGCCGCGGGGCAACCTTTTGGGATATATAGGAAAGGGAGGCAAGCACAGATTTGGGGGCTTTATACCACCAAGAAACAGTGGTGGGAGTTGAGCTTGTTCTTTGGAAAGGGCAGAGGTCCCTGTGCCTCAAGGACTTCAAGTCCAGGGGCAGACTGGCAAAAAAAAACCATCCTCCAGAGCCAGCAGAGAAAGACTTCATCTGGAGCTGACACTCTGAATTTGGACTTTTAGCCTAACCTTGGTGAGATAGTGGTTAAGTGCTGTATCTGCTAACCAAAAAGGTCAGCAGTTCCAATCCACCAGGTGCTCCTTGAAAACCCTGTTCTATCCTCTAGCGTCACTATGGGTCAGAATTAACTTGCCAGCCATGGGTTGTCTTTTGGGGGGTGGACTGCGACAAAATAAAATTTCTCTTTTTAAAGTATCTACTTGTGGTACTTCTGTTAAAGCTGCATCAGATGACTAAGACAATGAGGGACCCTGCTAGGTTTTGAAATACTGGTAGTGTAGCTTTTAGCATCATAGAAACACACAAGCCACTACAGTAGGACAAACTGACAATTGGTGGTGATCATATTAGCTAGAACCCTTAAAGCAAAGATTCTCTAACCGGGCAATGTATTAACATAACCTGGAGGTCTTGTTAAAACACAGATTTGTGGGCCCCAGGCAAAGAGCTTCGGATTCAGCAGACCAAGATGAGACCTCAGACTCTGCATTTGTAACAATTCCCAGGTGATGCTGATGCTGCTGGTCCAGGCCACACGTTAAGAACCTCTGCTTTCAGGTAGTATTGGCTACCCACAGGCCACTGTTTCTTTTTTCGTAGAAATGTCTTTAGAGTTTTACCCTTCAGTATCATTTTTGCTTTTAGCTTCTGATAAGTATTCTTTATTTCTCTTATTTACTAGAGTTTTTATTTTTAAATCTTTACTCCCCCCCCACCCCGGTCTTATGGGATGCTGTCTCATTTATTCATTTTTATTGACTTCTTTCATTTTTGGTGTGATGAATCATTTTATTTTTGTTAATAAATAATGTTGTTTATTAGTGAGCATAAGACCTATGCTTGCAGTTGTGGAACAAACCCTATGTAGATGTACTTCACTTCTTTTTTGAAATAAAATTGTAAGTTTTGCTTTACAGAAAGAGAAGAGAATTCACTTTTTTATGATACTAAAAACCAAGAAAAGCAAAACAAAACAAGAACAAATCCAAAACCAAAAAAACAACCATCCCATTGCCACTGAGTTGATTCAGACTCATAGCAACCCTGTAGACAGAATAGAACTGCTCTATAGAGTTTCCAAGGAAAGTCTGGCAGATTTGAACTGCCAACCTTTTGGTTAGCAGCTATAGCACTTAACCACCATGCCATGAGGGTTTCCGTGACACTAAAGGTCAGGTCATGTTATAAATGTTAGAAACCTATGGCTGTATAATCATGTATATAATTTACATGTATAAAATTTTTGAAGCTTATAGTTATGCCTTGAAGTCTGTTTTAGTCATCTGGTACTGATCTAATAGAATACCACAAGTGGATGGCTTTAAAATGAGAAATTTTATTCTGTCACAGTCCAGTAGGTTACAAGTCCAAATTCAGGGCTTCAACTCCAGGGTAAGGCTCTCTCCATTGGCTCTGAAGGAAGGTCCTTGTTGTCAACCTTTCTCTGGACTGGGAACTTCTCAGTCCTTTCCAAAGGATGTGCTCTGCTCCCAGCTCTGCTTCTTGGTGGTATGAGGTTCCCAACTCTCTGCTTGCTTCCCTTTCCCTTCTAACCCAAGAGGTTGTCTCAAGGAACAATACAATCTTGCACCTTGAGTCCTGACCCCTCATCACAACTGCTACTCTCATTAACACCTAGAGGGAGGATATACAACATATAGGAATATCACACAATATTGGGAATCGTGGCCCAGCTAAACTGCTACATACAGTTTCTTGGGTGACACAAATTAATCCATGACTAACTATAACTAACCTTTAGAAGTGGATTGTCTAGTTTCACACAGATGTGTTTGGGCCATCAGTCTCACTGAAACACTGGAAATTCGTTTTTTTTTAGAAAACAGTCGAAGATTAAGGAACATGTCCTTTTTCTAAGAGCTCAGAAATCTTACAGTTATGGACCATTGATCTTGCACTTAGCAAGATTTCTGTTTTACTGTTCTTTATAATTTTGCTGAACATCATTCATAAATGACTGCAGCAGTACATTGACAGGGAACTGATAGAAATTCAAGCTGGATTTAGAAAAGGATGTAGAATGAATGGAATCATTGTTGACGTCAGATGGATCTTGGCTGAAAACAGAGAATATCAGAAAAATATTTAAATGTGCTTTAGTAACTAGGCAAAGGCATTCTGCTGCATGGATCATAACAGATGATGGATAACATTTTGAAGAGTGGGAGTTCTAAAACACTGAACTGTGCTCATGAGGGACCTGTACCAAGAAGTAGTTGTTTGAACAGAACAAAGGTTTAAAATTAGGAGAAGTGTGCATCAAGGGTTTTTTCTCTGACCATACTTAGTCTGTATGCTGAATAAAAAATCTGCAAAGCTAGACTACATGATGAACAGGACATAAGGATTGGAGGATGACCTATTGACATCTGCAATATGCAAAAGACAAGCCTTTCTTGTTTGTTTTAGTATATTCAGAGTTGTGAACCCATCACTAGTGTATAATTTTAGAACAATTTCATCACCCCTCAGAGCAGCCCCGTACTCATTAACAGTCACTCCCTGTACCTCTGCTTCCCACTCTAAGCTGTTAATGGCCTTTCTGTGGAGCTGCCTACTCTGTACATTTTGTATAATGCAGTCATACAATATGTAGCCTTTTATTACTGGCTTTTTCCACATAACATAATGTTTTCTTAACACAGTGTTTTCAAGTTTCATCTATGCTGTAGTGTCGATCGGTACTTCATTCTTTTTATTGAAAAATGATATCCTGTTGTCTGGATAAAATTCTCCATCTAAGTAAAACCAGATAATATCTTAAAGAAAAATATCAATGAAATAATCATACAGGGGGACTCCAGCTAGCTTACTTTGAACACATCATAAAGAAAGACCAGCACTAGAAAACAACATCACAGTTGGTGAAGTAGAGGGTCATGAAAAGGGAAATCCTCAGTAAGATCATCAATGGACTGAAACATACCACCCACCATGAAGCTGTCACAGGACCAGGCAATGTTTTCCTCTGTTATATATAAGGCCACATGAGTTGGAACAGACATGAAGGCAGCCAATGATGACAACAGCGTAGATGTGGGATGAAGTTAGCATGCAAAGCTCCAAAGTTTGGGAAACTAACCTAGACCCACATTTGGGTGTAAGCATGGCCTATGTGAACAATCAAGGGTGTGTCTTCTGGGTGTAGGTCTCTTGAGGTGTACACACATCCTTTAATTTTGTGGCTTGAGTGGGAGGATTAGCCATTTATATCTCCCACCGATGTAGTTTTCACTATTATTTGGCAGAATAATCAATGCAAAAACCATTGGGTGTGATCAGAAAGTATTCAATACCTGCTCCCTAGTCTTTTCCAACCAGCTCCCTCCTCAAGAAACTGCCCAAGGGAATAAATATGCTGCCTTAAAAAGTTAAACCTGCCCAGAATGGTGAAGAGTGATTAAAAGCTACTTAATCTTGGCACAGTAATCAGTCTAACATCAAGTATCAGGAGCAGAATCTAAATTCTTTTAAAATTAAATATAATATCAAATTTATGACTTCTCAATATTTTACTGTGACTCAGTAATTGCATTGTATTCTAATAGCAACAGAGTAAAGCTGACAAATTCATTTACATGGATTAGCTACTCTAGGTCTGTGTCTCCTCCTTTGTAATCAATGATGATTATACCTTGACAGAATCAGAGTTAATTAAGTCAGGGAAGCATAAACCATCCCAGTTATTTTTGTCTGTTGGCCTCAAATAACCTTTTTGGGGGGAACAACTTCAGACATACAGGAAAGTTGCAAAAACAGTTAACAGAGTTCCTGTGTACCCTTTACTTAGCTCCCTTTAATGTTAACATCTTATATAACCAGGGTATGTTTGTCAAAACTAACATTGGTACAGTATGACTAACTAAACTTCAGGCTTCATTCTGATTTTACCAATGTTTCCACTAATGTCCTTTTTTTGTTGTTGTTCCAGGATCCAATCTAGAGTAAAAACCAGTTGCCGTGGAGTCAACTATGACTTACGGTGACCCAATGTGTGTCACAGCAGAGCTGCACTCTATAGGATTTCCAATGGCTGATTTTTTTTCTTACTGTAATTGAGACAAAGTATACAATCCAATTTAAATTTGTGTGCCTGCCTCTCTGCAGCTCCTTCTGCTCTTCTTGCCAATGACAGCACACTCCTCCTTTCCATTCTATATACGTTCTATCCTCTTAACAATCTCCTGTGCCCTCCTCTCCAGACTTTCCACTCTCTTCTAGTAAGATGCCAGTAGAATGACATTCTATAGATGCAGAGAACCATAAAGTGCACACACGATATGGTCTCTCTGTATTCCCAAGTCCAATCCATTCTTGTCTGAAGAGTTGACCTCAGTAATGACTTATGATCAAGGGCAGTGTCAGCTCTAAAGGCCATGCTCCCAGGGGAACTCCCAGGTCTTCAGACCATCAATTGCAGTCTTCTAGTGGAGTTCTTAGGGTGTACCTCCTCTTTTTCTCATGTTGTCCAATGGCTAATTTGGGGGAAGTAAATCAGACTTTTCTCCCAAGGTGCCTTTAACATTTCCGTCAGTAGCCAAGAGGATAAAACATTTGCACCACCCAAGGACTCCAGTCCAGGACACTGCATTGTGTTTAGTCATCCTGTGTCCTCAGTCCCCTCCAATCCATAATAGTTTTTTTGTCTTTGCTTCATTTTCATCATCTCGACAGTTTGGAAGAGGAAAACCAGTCCTTAAGTTGACTGTGATTTATAGTGCTCCTGTAGGACAGAATAGAACTGCCCCCATAGAATTTCCAAGCCTGTAATCTTTATGGAAGCAGACTGCGACATCTTTTTCCCAAGGAGTGGATAGGGGCCTCCAACCACTGACCTTAGAGTTAGCAGCTGAGTGCTTAACCACTATGCCAGAGGGTGTCTTCTCTTTGAAGATCACTAGTCAAATATTTTGTAGAATGTGCCTCAGTTTGGATTTGTCTGATAACTTCTCATTTGTTACACTGTGGTTATGTTTTTTGGAGTGAAGGAGGGAAGAATATATACCAGTTATTTTTTTAAGACTAAACTCCAGATTTTATTTAGATTTTACCAGTTTTTCTGTTCTCTTTTTCCCTCTAAATAACGTAAAATATACTGTGTTAATCAGACAGATGACTGATCAATCCAAATGTACTTTATTACATTTAATTGTGATGTCTCCCCATTTTCCTCTGCTCTGTGACGTTTTTCTCATGACTGGAGTCTTGGTTGCACAAATGGTTGAGTTCTCACATACCAACCAAAAGGTTGGTAGTTCTACTCGAGACGGATTACAGCCATTGAAACTCTATGTGGCAGTTTTACTCTTACACACGTGGGGTCTGCATAAGTTGGCACTGACTTGACAGCAACTGTTTTTAATTTTTTAATGGAATTTTTGATGATGTGCCCTTTTAATCTCATGACATCCACAGGACATCATTAACTTTCATCACCTGTCAAGGTAGTGTTTGCTAATTTTCTTTACAGTTGTCTTAACAGAAAGAATTTAATATAGGAATTGATTAAGCAGGTAGTGAAGGACAGGTCAGGCAAGAAGGCAACCAAAAGCAAGAAAGCCAAACTCATTGCCATTGAGATGATTTTGATTCATGGTGATCCTATATGTTACAGAGTAGAACTATTCCATGGAAACTCTGGTGCTACATCTGCTAACCAAAGGTCAGTGATTTGAATCTGCCGGGCTCTCCTTAGAAATTCTGTGGAGCAGTTCTACTCTGTCCTATAGATTCACTATGAGTCAGAATTGACTCAACAGCAGTGGGTTTGGATTTTGGTTTAATCTTTATGAAAGTATATTGCTAGGCCTTTTTTCTGCGGTGCTGCTGAGTGGGTTCAAACTAACAATCTTCAGTGAGCGATTGCTAACTGTTTGGCCACCTGGGGACCAAGAAGGCAACACTAGGGTTAAAACAAAGATTGTAACTTCAGAAAGTCAACGACCATCCTAGGCTTGGGAAGTAAAGGGAAGAGTTGAGGTTATCAGGCCCTAGGAGGACAGAGAAGGCAGGTTAAGGTGCAGTGTGGCTCTGGTACCCATGCCACTGAGAAGGGGTTGCTGATCTCTTACCCCAAAACCAAATTCCTTGAAGTCTCTTCAATTCTAGCTTGATGGTAGAACTGCCCCATAGGGTTTTCAAGGCTGCCATATTTAAGAAGGCAGACCACCACATCTTTCTGTAGCAGAGCTGCTGGAGGCTTCAAACCACTGACCATTCAGTTAGCAGCCAAGCACTTAACCTGTGGGTCACCAGGGCTTCTTGCTGATCATTTAGCGCTGATGTATTTCAGGGAGCATGACAGCACTGGTTCTGTGTATAGGGGAAAAAATCACTGGAAACTGGGATAATCTGATGATGCTGAGACTGGAGCATCTAGAAGCAAGTTCCATTTATTCTCTTCTGCCTTCCTGTCTCCCTCTTGCACCTCATGCTGGCAGAAGCTAATGGGAAACCAACTGGGCATAATCAACCCGCTCTGAGGCAGTAGGTGTGGACTATGTGCGAGCAGGTGTAGCAGGATTGTAATTGGTTAAATTAATTGACTAGACTCGGGATGGCCTCATTCCTGAAATTGGTCATCTGTAAGAACAACTTTTTAAGTGGCTGAAATGCTTTATTCCAAATAACCTAGCCAATCAGAGTGCAGGTAGTTTGTGTTCCAAGTTTTTGAAACTGGAAATCCCATCTCTGTGTCTTGTGCTGAACTTGGAACCTTCAAAATGGTTCTTTGGTTCTATGTGCTGACTTCATTAGTGAATAAAATTTGAACATAATTAGATGCAATTTATTCATAGATATAAGGAAGTGGATTTGTTCCTATCTCTTAATCAGTTGGCTTTGAGTTGACTCTGACTCATGGCAACCTGATCTGTGTCAGAGTAGTATTGTACTCCATAGGGTTTTCGCTGGCTGATTTTTTGGATGCAGATTGCCAGGTCCTTATTGTGAGGCACCTCTTTATGAACTTAATTTGGGTCAATTTTTCAGTTGTAGCTAAGTGCATTAATTGTTAGTACCATCCATGGTCTCTATCTCATGGATTCTGTGAATTTTCTCTTTTGCTGGAAGGAACCCCAGAGCTTCATTTATTATAGCACACACTTTTACCTTTTTAGGCCTGAGCTTTGTCTGGTGTATCAGTTAGCATAGTTTAGGTTACACTGCAATAACAAATGATCCCCAAAACTCAGCAGCTTTTGAGTTGAATCTTGAAGCTTATTACCTAGTGTAGAAGTAACATTTTTTTAAAATAAATGTTTTAAAATTTAAGTTACTTTAAAGTAAACCATCAAATAAAAGTATCATTTTTAAAGTATGACCTGTGTTTTGAGGAAAAAAGGCTATGAAGAACTATAAGCTTTGATCTTGTCTAGAGTGATGGACAAAGAGATTTCCATGAAGAAATGACATTTGACCTGTAATACAAAGGATGAAAGGTGAAGGAGGTGAGTATAGGCTATGTGGGAAGTACAGTCCAGGCCTCTGATGACAGGTCTGGGGTCCCCTAAAGACTCATTCTCACTGTGCCAATCATGCAAATCAGGCCAGAGACACTGAGATCATCCACCTCTGACACCAAATGTGTGGTGAATGATAAATCCCACTCCACATCCCAACTGCATTCTGTGGAAATCTCAACTACCCTTTCCTGGTTAGCTCAGACCCCACACTACACGGAACTGTCATTCCCATTCACCCAGGTCTGGGTCAGTGGGCACTGACCACTTCTCTGTTTCTTAGGTCCAGTGATCCATGGAACCCTATAGGACAGAACAAAGCTGCCCCATAAGGTTTCCAAGGAGTGACTATCAAATTTAAACTGCCGACCTCTTGGTTAGCAGCTGAACTCTTAGTCCTTGCAGTACTGGGGCTCTAACTTAGTGGAACCACTCACAAACTCCAGAGAAAGGGATATCTTTAATCTGGAAGAAAAAGGGATACAAGTACACATGGTGAGATCCAGAAAGGCTCTCAGTGAAGATCTTTTATGTGTCCAGGGGATGCACTTACTCTGCTGAGACCAAGTATTCTCTCTCAGCACCCAGGAAGCTCCGTCAAGCATCCATCTTCCAATACCTTTACAGCCCTCATCGTGTGGCCAGGATAGGTTGCTTCGTACCTCCTGGGGTTTAGTTGTTGTCGGGCCACCAGGTGGCCACTCCTGGGCTAGTCAGCCTCCCTTCATTGGTATCAAGTATAGTATGTACCCCCAGAAGGAGGACTAAAGGCCAAATTGTTTGCTTCAAAAGGGTTCCAAACCTCAAAGGAACAAATGTGGGAAAGATCCTATTTGAGGAAGAAAGGACACAGTGACTGGGGCAGAAAGAATGAAGGGGTAGAGATAAGACTACACAAGACATGGTAGTTAAGAGTTGTGTGTTTTTGTTTTTGTTTTTAATCCAAAGATGAGTAGAAATCCACAAAAAGGTTTTAAGAAGGCACATAGAAACCAAACCAAACAAATCCATTATCATCAATTCCGACTCACAGTGACCCTGTAGGAAAGAGTAAGTTACCTAATTTGGCCCCATGTCCTGGAGTAGTTGAGCCAATAAACATACTCCAAGTTAGAAAAAGGAAGAAGGTTTGTTAGGAGGTATGTTACCACCAGAGACTAGACAGCAGTGCAGGCTGTTCTCCATGGTGTCTCAAAAGACAATTTTTACATCAGAGTTTATGTATCAATAAGAAATACCTCATGTTTTTAAGCACGTAGCCCACAGATAACTGTATACATCACAAAACAGCCTCAAGAAACTCTTAATTAAACCACGGATATGTATGTCAGACCCCTGGACTCTAATCTGTATGTTTGTAACAGGCAAAGACAAAATTTATACAAAAATTCCTCAGTTATTAAAACTAGCCTGCTAAAAGAAAGTTGTGGGCACACATAATGCCAGACAACCTTCCTAGCTGCTGTTTTCCAGGCTGAAGGCCATTTCTTAGGAGAGGAAGGAAGAGGAGGGAGACCATGGTCATAGGAGTTGAGGGGGATCTCCATTCCTTTGGAAAGAGGCCAATGCAGAGGCCAGAATCATTATGGCGTTAGTTACGTGAAGCTCTCAAATATACATTTTGAAAAGGGGAAAACATGTTGCAAGGTATTAGCATTACAAGTAGAACTGCTCCACAGAGTTTCCAAGGTACACCTGGTGGATTTGAACTGCTGATCTATTGATTAGCATCTGTAGCACTTAACCACTATGCCATCATGGTTTCCAAGAAGTTAAGTGGTAGGGTTGATTTATACATTTAAAACCAACAAGTCTGACTGCTTTTAAAGAATGGCATGGAGAACAGATAGTGGACAGAAGTAGATTTGCTGTGAAGATAAGGACTTGTCGGCTGCTGGGCCCTCATCATCACTCTCCACTGCCAAGGGCTCTGGGAGTTTCATCAACTCTGTGCTGGTGTTTTCTTGTTTCTCCTAAAGAAGGCCTCCTCTCAATGATGCAGATTATGCAAGACCTGAATCTGAACCCTTGATAATAACACACTTTCAGGCCAAAATGTCAGATCCTTACCCTTATGGATTGAGTCATGGCCCTCAAAACTGTGTTGGAATCTTAACCCCAATACCTGTGTCTGTAAACTTAATTGTTCCAAGTGTTACATACCTCATTGCTGAATATCACTATGGTCACCTTCAAAGTACTCCCCTTGGGAAGCTATGCACTGATGCTGGTGCCTAGTGCAATCTTCAAAGCAATATTGGAACTCTTTCTGGAATGGCCATTATGCATGGTGGCAAGGTGGAAAGTTCACAAACTGGTATGTATTGTTGTCTGTGAGGGAGTTTTTAGCCAGCAAACAACTAAGTGTATTGGAAAACCCTCTCTACTCACCTGATCTGGTCCCCAATGACTTTTTTTCTTTTTACCTGAAGATAAAGGCGATATTGAAAGGAAAACATTTTGATGACACTCAGGACATCAAGAGTAATGTGACGACATCTCTGATGACCATTCCAGAAAAAGAGGTCCAAAATTACTTTGAAAGGTAGACTAGGCACTGGTGTCAGTACATAGCTTCCCAAGGAGAGTATTTCAAAGGTGACCAGAGTGATATTCAGCAATGGTATGTAGTACTTTTGCTAGACTGAGTTTGCAAACGTAATTGTCAGACCTCGCAATCCCATCTCGGGGTAAGATTTTCATGTTTACATGAATGAGGTCATATCAGCGTAGAGTGTGTCTTAAACCTAGTCAGTTTTGAAATACAAAAAGAGCAAATTAGGCACAGAAGCAAACAAGCACAGATGGGAGAAAGAAAGATGCAGGTAAAGCCTGCCAAAGCACTGAGGAACGGAAGCTGAAATAGACAAAGATTTTCTCCCAGAGTGGACAGAGAGAGAGACAAGCCTTTATCTAAAACCAGTGCCCTAGATTCTGACTTCAAGCTTCCTAAACAGTGAGAAAAGTAATTTTTGTTGATAAAGCTACCCGCTTGGGGTACTTCTGTTATAGCAGCATAAAGAAACTAAGGCATTTACCAAAAAATTGGGAAACCCCTTAATCAAGGGTATTTAAAAATCAAATCAGGGGTTTTAGTGCTGTGTGCCTGTTGCATCAGCTAGGGTTGTTGGTTGATTTAAGCAAAAGAGGAATTTGTTGGAAGGGTATCAGGGTAAAACCAAACCAACCAAAATAAAAATGAGCAAACAAAAAAGCTCACTGCAACAGAGTCAATTCTGACTCACAGTCACTCTACAGGACAGAGTAGAATTGTCCCACAGGGTTTCCAAGGCTCTAAATCTTTACAGAAGCACACTGCCACATCTTTCTCCCTTGGAGGAGCTGGTAGGGTTGAACTGCCAACCTTTTGACAAGCACCTGAGTGGTGCCCAGTGACCCACTGCTGTCAAGTTGATTAAGACTCTTACCAACTCTATAGGGTAAAGTAGAACTGCTCCATAGAGTTTTCAAGAAGCACCTGGGAGATTCGAACTGCCAACCTTTTGGTTAGCGGACATAGCATTTAACCACTATGCCACCAGCCGAGTGACAGAGGTTGGCTAATCTTTTCTGTAAAGGACCAGACAATAAATATCTTCAACTTTGTAGGCCACCTGGTCTATGTTGCAATTATGCAACTTTGCCTTTGTAGCATGAAAGCAGCCATAGATAATACGTAGATGAGTAGACACAGCTATGTTCTAATACAGCTTGAACAGATGGCAGGATGGATTTAGCCCATGGCCCATAGTATGCCAGCCTTTACATAAGAAGTTGTCATTGTCACCGAGTGGCTGGATTACAGGTTTGTACATGGTGAATATATGTGATCTGTATCTACTTGGTGTTGTGCACACACCCCTGCCTCAGTCACTTGCTCTGCCATTCCTAGCTGCTGCCTTGGTTATCAGCACATCATAGATTGCAAAGCCCTGGTCTACTGCTTCAGGATTTGGTAACAAGTGACTCCCAATTTAAAGGGTTCACAAGGATCAGGAATAACACACCTGTGCCAGTAGACAGGTATTGGCTTTCTGGATGCAGAGAGAAGAACGATTGATACCACACCTGAGTTTAGTAAGAGAGATGATATGGTTGATGATTTGTGACTGCCATGGGCACCAGGATAGATAGAGGTGATGACTTGACAGATGTTTTTGATCTAGTAACTAGCTGATCTCCAAGATTCCTTATGGTTCTGAAAAGCCACAGGTCTTGTAAGTCTAGATAATTCCTTGGAAACATCCTGGAGATGGAAAAATCTTGTAAAATACGGTCATCTGGCATGGAAGTGTGGCCATGAGTTCACAAATTCCCACCTTACAAACTTTTTTTTTTTTTTTTTTTTTTTTAATGAAGGAGACAGGATGAAGCTCCTAGTTCCCTGTTTGTGATAGATACACTTGGGAGGCAGCTGGCCATCAGGATGAAATAAACCAAGTCTATAGCTCCTTTCACATCAGATCCACAGTTTAAGCCTAGAGAAAAGACCCCAGCACGTTCTTTCCAAGTTTGACAACTGTTTATTGAGTAAATATTATGTTGATACAAAGACTTATTCTCTACTCCTAAAAAATTGTAATCTTTAACACATGCTAAGTAAGACAGTAGTATCAACTACAAAGAATATTAGGAATGCCTTTAAGGAGGATGTATGGGTGGGAGGCAGAGGAGAACGGGTGAAGGGGCAGGGTCACTCCAGCATGGAAAAATGATAACAAAGGCTTGGAGAAGGGATGAGTAAGGAGGATGCTGGCCTTGTTAGAAGAGGGTGTTTATGATAGGGAAGGTGAAAGATGAGTTTAGTTGACTTGTTGGTAGGGGCTGGAGTTGTAAGGGATGACACATAAGGATGCAGAATTCAATCTTGGTCTGTAAATACTAGGATGCCATTGTAATTTGAATGTTCTAGTGAGATCACTTTTGTGGATGGGACACAGGATAGACTAGAAGGGTGAGATGGGTGGCAGAGAGCCAAGGAAGAAAGAAGTTGTAAATATGCAGACACAAGATGAACTTGAGCCCTGAGAGTGAGTTCTAAGGGAGAAGAAGACAAACGTAAGAGATATTTCAAAGTCACTCAGGGCCGGGCTTGGGAACTGATGACATAAAAAAGGATGCAACAAAAGAGGAGTCAGAAATAACTACAGAATTCCAAACTTGGAGCCTGAGATGGAGAATGCCAGGGAAAGCTTGGAGTTATGCATGAAGAGGAGCAGATTGTCTCAGGTCACAAGTTTCAGGGGTGCTGGATATGTCCCACATGTTGTCTGGGAAAGCAACTCAAGGGCTGAATGAGAGACATAGACCACAGACTGAACACAGTGCATTATATCCAGCTTCCAGCCCAGTGCCAAAATTTCATGGAAGTAACCGTGGTTGGTGATTATTGAGAATTTTTAGTAATCTCCTAGAGAGTAAAAGAACTTTCTTCCAAGGGTGGGAGAATGTTTATTAGTCAATTCCTCTAATTAGGGGAGTTTTCTGATAGATGAAGGCTTAGTGGGTAGTGGAGACAGGGCCAGAAGTCAGGCATTCACTCTACCACTGATGTACTACGTGACTCTTGACAACTCATCAAACCTGTCTGAGCTTTCATTTCATCATCATACAAATAACAGGTTGACACCAGTTGATATTTCATAACTCCAAAAGTGTACTCTGATTCACAGAGTGGTGGGAAGTTGGAATTTCAAGAATGGACAGATACATGAATTTTCTTGGAGAGACAGCAGTGTCCAGGGCCTTGTAGGAAGGTACAGTAGGAAGGAGAGAATCCAAAAAGGAGACGGTTGCTTCATCAGAGAAAGAGAGAGGTCCTGAGCTAGGAAGAGAATGATATCAGTGTACCAATTTGCAAGCCAAAGAGGACAGGTCTTGGAGAGAAATTTTTCCTGCCTTACTAAATCACCAGAGGTTGAGAGGGAATCACTGGGAGATAATAATGGATGTGTGCTTAGGAATACAACTCCAGGTGAGATTCAGAAGCCAAAGAAGTTTTGACTGGGGTAGGGTAGTGAGTAGACATTGGTTTGTCAGTAGAAAATCCTGAGCTTTAATTGGTTGCATTTTTGTGGATGTGATTCATGAGAGAAAGGAAAAGGGTTTCAGCTAAGCCCAGGAATAGAAAGAGCCATAGGAGAATCTTAGGCTGCATTAATAGAGATGGAGAGTCTGGCCTGAGAGAGGTGATGTAGTATTACTATGTGTGCCATGTGCTCTGTTTTGATCAGTTTGTTCTAAGAAGAACAGAGATAGTTTGAAGGAGGATGCGTGAAGACCGTGATAGTATGGGAGACTGGGTGCCTTGGGAAGAGACTGTTTTGAGGGAGTGGTGAGAACGTCCTTTAAATATCTGTGAGGCAGGGAGGGTACTAGAAGGAAAGCCCCTTTCTGCCTTTTCTACTGCAGATAGAGCCGTTTCCGAAGGGTGCTTTGGATTTCAGGATTCACTTTCCTCGCTTTTCCTTCCTGAACCAGTTCTGCTTCTGCCATCCGTCGTGTCACCTGCAACAACAAGAGTGGTCAATTTGAGGCTGAGCCTTCTGGAGTAGTTGGAGTAATAGGCTTCTAGGTAGAAGGATGGGGAGCAGGGCAGATGGGTACTCATGTATGAAGGTGAAAGACCCTTTATTGCCTCATCCTATATTATCAGATCTATAAAATCATTGGCTGCATATTCTTGTTACGTATATTTTCCTAACCTACAGTAAAACAAATAAGCATTGGTAAAAAATTGTCCAAACATTAGTTAAATCCAAAGTGTGATTATCTAGATATTTGTTAATAGAAGTGGGTCTGTGTTTCCTGTAAACTGTCTCATGTACTGAGGATTTTGGACATCTTGGCATTAGAGAAAGTTATTCCTGGTTCCAGAGCACTTAACTGTGCTTGTGAGGATTCTGTACATGGATTAGGAGGCAGTTGTTCGAGCAGAACAAGGGGAAGCTGCGTAGTTTGAAGTCAGGAAAGGTGTGTATCAGTGTCATATCCTTTTAGAATACCTATTCAATCTGTACTCTGAGTAAATAATCTGAGAAATTGGACTACACAAAGATTGGAAGAAGACTCATTAACAACCTGTGATATGCAGATGACACAACATTGCTTCCTGAAAGTGAAGAGGACTTGAAATACTTACTGATGAAGATCAAAGACCACAGCCTTCAAAAATCCTGAGAACTTAACCGATAAGCAACGTCTTAATAAAATGAGAAAAGATTGAAGTTGTCAAGGATTTCATTTTCCTTAAATCCAAGAAGCAGCAGTCAAGAAATCAAACGACACACTGCTTTGGGCAAATCTGCTGCAAAAGACTTCTTTAAGGTGTTGAAAAGCAAAGACATAACCTTGAAGACTAAGGTATGCATGACCCAAGCCATGGGGTCTTTAGTGACGTATTATTCATGTGAAAGCTGGACAATGAACAAGAAAGACAGAAGAAAAACTGATGTGTTTGAACTGTGGTGTTGGAGAAGAATATACCACGGACTTCCAAAAGAATGAACAGGTTTGTCTTGGAGGAAGTACAACCAGAGTGCCTTAGAGGCAAGGACGACAAGACCATGTCTTACATACTTTGGACATGTTGTCAGAAGGGCTCAGTCCCTGGAGGACATCATTCTTGGTAAAGTAAATGGTCAGAGAAAAAGAGGAAGACTCTCAATGAGATGGACTGACACAGTGGCTACCATTATGGGCTCCAGCGTAACAGCAGTTGTGGGGACGGCACAGGACTGGGCAGCATTTCATTCTGTTATATACTGTGTTGCTATGAGTCAGAACTGACTCAACAACACCTAACAGCAATTGCCGGTTGATGAGCATCCTAGGATCTGTGTTGCAATCCAGGTTAGTATGGGGCTGAAGGTTTGGAGGAGAACATGGAGATAGGTTTGAAAAAGCTCAACCTCTTCTGTTTTCTTCCTGCTCAGGATGGGGTAGTGCTCTCAGGTACCTCCTCAGGACTTACCTCTGTCAGAAGCTGCAAGATGGGTCCTTTTCTCTTAGTAAATACATCAACCAAGGTCTGTATAAAGTAGGAGCCGTCCTTATCATGTCTGTAAGCAATGTAACCTGTAGATTCCAGAAAGACCATGAGGAGGCGGGCTCAGGGCAGCTCCAGTGGTGTGATGGGGGAGGTGGTGCATCAGTGAATGAAAGGGTGAAAAGATGGATGGGTAAATGGATGGACCAATGGATAGATGGATGGGTGCCTGGTGGATGGGTGGATAAGAGGATAGGTGGATGAATAAATAGTTGAATGGATAAGTAAATGGATGGGTGAGTATGCAAATGGATGGTAAGTGGTGCCTGGAAGGGGTAGCTCCTGAGAGAGATCCTAGAGGAGATCCTTGGGGCCAGATGCAGTGGGTGAAAGAAAGAGGAAGAACAGAGGCTAGGCTGTAGTTGGCACCTGGGTGGACTGGTAGTTCATACCCTCTACAGTGGCGTAGACTTGCAGGGTATCCGTGTAGGTTGGGATGACTTCTTCTTCTGTGATCATCCTGATCTCACTTCCACTTACTTTTTCTCCAAGGTCCCTGTGTTCTGAAACACCAATAAAAGGAGAAGGTAAAGCCAGGAAAGAGAAAGAAGAGGTGAAAAGAAGGACACAAGGCAGTTGGGTAGAACAAGGAAAGACACACAGGATTAGTTGGGGCTCGGGCCTTGGATCTAGGATTTGGGTTGCTTATGGGTAACTTTGGGTTCTATGTTGTAGGTTTTATGTTCTCGGCTCTGTGCCCACCTCCACGACAGGCCTGTATGATGTAAACTTTGGGTTTGGCTCTCAGGGCCCGGCAGTTCTTGTTGTTCAGCACCTCAAAGAGGTCATTCAGCTTTACCATTTTCTCATCCTCCCCCTTGAGATGGCCTTCGAACCCGTGCGCCATGAGCACCACAAAGCTGCAACTGATGGGGTCTGTCCGGTCATCTATGGCCTGTCGAAATTTTTCCAGCTCTTCCTGGAATTGCTGGAGGGAGAGGAATAGCCAGACTCAAGTGCGGCCCCAGAGCCCACCCTCTGGCTCAGCCCCTTGAAGGTCTGGTCTGGAGCTGGCAGCAAAATACCTGAGCAGTAGGATCTCTCTTCACAGTGTTCTCAAATCCCAGCTTCTGGAACATACTTTCCAGGGCATCTAGATCTGCCTCAGAACCTTCCCGGGCTTTGGTGACACACAGTGTTAGGGCCAGGCGGGCACCTGACATATCATATGCCTCCTGAGTCAAGACATGACAGAAATCAGCAAAGGGAGAAAGGTCAGGCAAAGGCAGGGGATATGATTGAGAGAGACCTGAGATTAGGAATGCCAGCTACAATTCAGAGTACCCAGTAAAATCCGAATTTAAATACAACTATGATTGCACATCCCATTGCTAAAAAGTGTGATTGGTAAAGCAGAGGGTCAATGAACATGAGGAAAACTTTCAGTGATATGGATTGACATAGTATTCAACACAAAGGACTCAAACATGCAATCGTAAAGATGGTGCAGGACCAGGCGATGTTTTATTCTGTTATATGTAAGGTCACTATGAGTCTGAGCTGACTCAACGGCATCTAGCAACAACAAAAGCAGTGAGTATAAGTATGTTCCAAAATATCACCGGGTAGTACCAATGATTAAGTGCTCCACTGCTCACCAAAATGTTGATGGTTCAAATCCACCTAGAGGCACTTTGGAAGAAAGATCTGGAAATCTATTTCCCAAAAAGACAAACAAACAAAAAACAACAACCATTGAAAACTCTGTGGAGCACAGTTCTACTCCGACGTGAAGGGGATGTTATAAGTTAATATCAACTCAATAACAACTGATTAAGAAAACCAACTGGTAACTGGGTATAAGTACGTCTCAATATAGAGTTGCGACAGTGAATTATTCTACAGGTAAAATATTAAAAGACTCAGAAAGCATCAAAAGAAGAGGGAAGAAATACACAGAGTCATCATACCAGTAATACACAGAGATACACACCAGAAATACACAGAGTCATCAACCCTTTCAAGAGGTAGCATATGATCAGGACCTGATGGTACTGAAGGAAGAAGTTCAAGTTGCACTGAAGGCATTGGTAAAAAACATGGCTCCAGGAATTGATAGAATATCAACTGAGATGTTTTGACAAATGGATGCAGTACTGCAAGTGCTCACTCATCTATGTCAAGAAATTTGGAGGACAGCTACCTGGCCAACTGCCTGGAAGAAATTCATACTTATGCCCATTGCCAAGAAAGGTGATCCAACCAAATGTGGAAATCACCGAACAATGTCATTAATCTTGCATGCAAGTAAAATTTCTTTAAAGATCATTCAAAAGTGACTGCAGCAATACATTGACAGGGGACTGTCAGAATTTCAAGTCAGATTCAGAAAAAGATGTGGAACCAGGGATATCATTGCTTACATCAGATGGATCTTGGCTGAAAGCAGAAAATACCAGAAAGATCTTGACCTGTGTTTCGTTGACTATGCAAAGGCATACGATTGTGTGGATCATAACAAATTATGGGTAACCTTGCAGAGAATGCAATTCCAGAACACTTAATTATGATCATGAGGAATCTGTATATGAATCAAGAGGCAGGTTGTGTAAGCAGGGCAAGGGGACACTGCATGGTTTAAAGTCAGGAAAGGTATGCATCAAAGTTGTATCATTTCACCATATCTTTTTAATCTGTATGCCAAGCAAATAATCTAAGAAGCTAGACTATATGAAGAAGAACGAGGTGTCAGGATTGAAGGAAGACTCATCAACAACCTCCCGGCTAGAAGTGAAGAGGATCTGAAACGCTGATGAAGACTAAAGACTGCAGCCTTTGGTATGAATCACACCACAACATCAAGAAAACAAAAATCCTCATAACTGGACTAGGAAGAAACATTGTCGTAAATGGAGAAAGGATTGAGATTTTCAAGGATTTCGTTTGACTTGGCTCCACAATCAATGTCTATAGAAGCAGCAGTCAAGAAATCAAAAGACTCATTGTATTGGGAAAATCTACCTCAAAGGACTTCTGTAAAGTGCTAAAAAAGTAAAGACATCAATTTAAAGATTAAGGTATGCCTGACCCAAGCCATGGTATTTTCAATCGCATCGTACATATATGAAAGCTGGACAATGAATATGGAAGACAGAACAAGAACTGATGCTTTGAATCGTGGTGTTGAAGAATAATATTGACTGTACCATGGACTGCCAAAAGTACAAACAGATCTGTAAGGAAGAAGTACAATCAGAGTGCTCCTTGGAAGCAAGACAGCAAGACTGCATCTTACACACTTTGGACATGTTGACAAGAGGGATCAATCCTTAGAGAAGGACATCATGCTTGGTAAAGTGGAGTGTCAGCGAAAAACAGGAAGACCTTCAACAAGACGGACAGCCATAGTGGCTGCAACCAATGGGCTTAAGCACAAAAACTATTGTAGACAAGGCACAAGACTGGGCAGTGTTTCCTTCTGTTGTGCATGGGGTTGCTATGAGTCAGAAATGACTCAATGGCACCTGACAACAATAATAACAGCAACAAATATTGTATGGGATGCACTTATGCTACAAAACTATTTGTTGTTTGTCTGAAATTCAATTTAATTAGGCATTTGTATTTTTTATTTGCCAAATCTGGCAACCCAATTCAGGGTCTGGCTCTGTAGCAGTCCCTGTGTGAACTTGAGCAAATCATTGTTCCCATATGAGACTCAGTTTCCAAACACCGACTCCGAATGCATGGGGTTTTTTGAACATTCCTTCCAGTTGTCCCATTTGGTGGCTTTGTCTTTCTCTCTATGTTTCCTAAGAGTGTTCTGTGCATTCCTCCATTGCTTTCTCACTTGAAGGGGTCTCCCAGATTTTGGAAGTGAATACTAAGATTTTATGAGGACAAATATGGGGATCAAAATTTCTTTTAAGAAGAGAGGCAGGGCACTGTGTGTCAGTGATAAAAGCTAAATCATTGGAAGCAGATGTATCTGCCCTCTCCCCCATCCCTCTCCCCTTGGCCACGTACCCTTACCTGGGTTCCATCTATGAGTTTGTTTCCCCATCTTCGCGTTTACAAAGTGCCTTCCACCTGAGTTCAGGCACTGACTTTTCACTCCCTCTGTCCTGACGAGAGCACTAAGCTCTTCACTTCTATCCCTAAATGCCCCCACCCTTCCAACCTGCACCCAGCCTACCTCCTCCAAAGGCCGAGCATCATTCATTTTCTTCTTTGGCTGTAGTTGAATTTCTCAGTGTCCTTTTCTGGATCCTGGAGACGAAGAGAAGAGATGTTGAGAGTCTGAGGGACTCAGGGGACAGATCAGTTTGTCTATCTGAATTTGCAAAATTGGATAGGAGCCTAGTGGTGGGACCCAGTACTTGTTAAGGTCAGATCTGGACAGGAGATGATGCTCCATTGTGTCCTCTGTTGTGATACTCCAGTGGTTTCTCCCACTGGATGTCCCCAGAACTCCTTATAGTTACAAGCCTGAAAGTCATACTTTTGAAACCTTCCCCATCCTTGCCTCAGGACACTCACCAGCTGTGATGAACTGGCCTCCACCCTGAAGGCCCTGAATTGAAGAGTAGGGAAAGCATCCCTATGTGCTTCTCTTGGCCACCCGGGTGCTGACTGGCTGGGAATGAATCACCAAGATGTTTTGGTGTTTAGTTTAAAATGAGAATGTCCTCAAGTTGGGGCATGTTACTTTGAAACTGTCTCAGTAGGTTGATCTCTCTGTCTCTGCCTTGGGTGTGAGCGTCTGTCCAAGTTCTTCACTGTCATCTCTGACTTCTGCTCTTCTATCCTCTGGCTGAACAGAATAATTTTGGCCATATTCCTGGCATTTTCCCATCTCTCTGTTTTTTCTTGTTTTTCACACTTCCTCCTTAGTTTGGAACGCCCTTGAAATTCTTCTTTGCCAGTCAAGATCTCACCCATTCATCCATCCATCCATCTGTACATCCATCCATCCAGGAACCCTAGCATTGCAAATGTTTAAGTGCTCAGCTGCTAACTGAAAAGTTGGTAATTTGAACTCACCTAATGGCTCTATGGCAGAAAAACCTGGTGGTCTGCTCACATGAAGATTACAGCCAAGAAAACCCTACAGGAGCAGTTCTACTCCATCATGTGGGATTGCTGTGAGTTAAAATCAATCCAACAGCACCTAACAGCAACACCCATCCATCCATCCATCTACCCTGTCACCCTTTCATCTATTCACTTATGCAAACAACCACCTATTAATCCATCTATCCATCAAATATTTTTGATTATCTTTAGTCTGTGACAGAGATGTACATAAGTCAATCTCTCTCCCTATCTCTCTTTGTCTGTCTCTGTCTCTGTCTCTCTCTCTCTCTCACACACACACACATACACAAAAGGGAGCTAGTGCTGAGGAAAGAGGAACCAAATACTGGAAAGGAGAATGAAGCCGGACTGGGCTCAGGAGCCAGATAGGCCAGAATCAAGTCCTAGCTCAGCCCCTTCCTAGCTGCGTGGTCTTGAACATCTTACTCCCCTCTCTGAACCTGAAGAAGATCTGAGAAGAGTATAAGATGCTTTACAGCAGTGCCGCAGCAAGGTAGGTTTTATGATCTCTGTTAATCCACCAAGAGTGGCCTCTCCTTCTTCCAGACTCCCGCAGCTCTGTCCAGCAATATTTGCAATACAACAGTGCCTTTTATTTGTATTCTTATGGCAGAACTAGCTACTCAGTCTTCAGGACTTCAATCTCGGTTTCTTTATCTCTGTCTCTGTTGGGGCCTCCAGCATGGGGACTGGCACAGAGGTGACAGTGATGAGAATTTACTGAATGAGCAAACAAACAAATAGGCAAAGGAAAACAAGGATGGATACATGGATGGGTAGGTAGATAAATGGATGGATGGAAGGAAATTTCTTTGTTCTGGAAAAACTGAACAGAGCATCTATCTTTAAAGGGAAGAGACAGAGACAGAGACAGAGAGACAGAGACAGAGCTAGTATCTACCCAAACACTTACCAACTCTAAATGTAGCTGCTCCTTAAGGCCAGGCCAAGTCTTGCCCTCTCCTACCTGCCAACACAGGTCTGGGCAGCAAGGAGGAATCAGGCAAGTGCAGACCTGAGAGAAGGGGCCAGCAGTAAGGGATCTTTCCAGGCCTCTGCTGAAAGACAGGTCTGTGAGTTGGGCAGCACAGCTGTCTGGGCTTTATTGCCAGGGAGTTTTAAGTCATTCCAGCAACCCCGTGAAAGAGCGACACACCCTTGGCACAGTCTTTGGTGAGGAAATCGAGCCAAACACCTGTAAGACGAGAGAAGGCAAGGCTCAGCCAGCACCCCTGGCTAAGGTGGTAAAGGCAGAGCACCCAAATTAATCAGAGCTTGTGTCTCAGCTCAGCCACAAGGGTCCCCTAGCCCTAGCTCCTGCTGTCAATAATCTGTCATCATCACTATCATTACAGCCATGCCCATTCATTCCACATTCAACCTGACAGAGAGTACCAACTTCACTGCTTATCATCTTAAATCTTGGGCGATCAACATTGTTACTCCTGTTCTGCAAATGGGGAAACTGAGGTTCAGCGAGGTAAGCTGACTGCTAAGGTCATCCAGCCAGTAAGTGGCACAGTCAGGTTTCCAACTCAGGAGGGTCCAGCCCCAGAACCTGTATGCTTTTCAGCTGCTTTAGCTGGTGACTTCACACCTGCCTCAGCTTCTTTCTTTTCTTCTTATGGCGTTCTCTTTTATCGTTTTCTGGACTTAAAATTTTTTTTTCATATATTATTTTAACATCTTTGTTGAGATGAAATTCATGTATATAACTCACCCAATTACAGTGTATGATTCAATGATTTTTATTATGTTCATAGGTATATATAGCCATCACAATTCATTTTAGAACATTCTCATCACCTCACAAAGAAATTCTGTCCATCCATCCATCCATCCATCCATCCATCTGTCCACCCGTCCACCCGTCCACCCGTCCACCCGTCCACCCGTCCACCCCCCCCCCCCACCCCCCCCACCCACCCACTCCCTCATTCCATTCCATGCAGTAGGCAACCACTAACCTACTTTCATCCCTGTTCTGGACATTTCACATAAATAAAATCATACAATATGTAACTTCTTGTGTCTGGCTTTTTTCTCTTAGCACAAAAGTTTTGAGGTTCATTCATGTCATAACATGTATTCTATTCCTTTTTATGGCCAAATAATATTCCATTGCGTGGATTTACCACATTTCTGTTCATCTGTTCACGGCCACTTGGATTTTTCTCACTTTTGGCTATTGTGAATAATATTGCTATAAATAGCTATGAATGAGTTTTTGTGTGAGGACATCTATTTTTATTTATCCTGGGAATATAGCTAAAAAACCCAAAACTAAACCTGCTGCTGTTGACCCAATGTGTTACAGAACAGAACTGCTATATAGGGTTTTCTTGGATGTGATCTTTATGGAAGAAAATCACCCAGACCTTGGACTTTGATGCTGCTGGATGTGTTCAAGCCACCAACAGACTGTCTTCTGCAATGCTGCTGGGTGGGTTCAAGCTATTAACGTTTACGGTAGCAGTCTAGCACAAACTGTTTGCACCTTCTAGGAGCTTTGTTGCAAGTATTTGTTGTTGTTGCATGCCTTCAGGTTTATTCCAACTCACAGTGACCCTATAGGACAGAGTGGAACCAGGTTCAGCTTGGGATTAAAAAGGGTATTTTCCTGAAGCATCTGCTCTGCATGGAGGCAGGTTGGTCCAGAAAGAACAGTCATAGGGATGGGGCCACGTTTGAGCAGCTCATTCAAAGGCAGGCACATAGCAGGTACACAGGAAGGAAGAGCTAGTTGAATGAATGCTCTAGGATGCCTATTTGTCTCCTGAAGTGGAGGGTGGTAGTGAGAGGTGAATTTAGGGAGGTACCAAAACCAGTCACCATCCAGTTGACTCCCATTTATGACCTCATGTGTGCTGCAGGAGAACTGTGCTCCAGAAGATTTTCAATGGTTGATTTATTGGAAGTAGGTCACCAGGCCTTTCTTTCAAGGTGCCTCTGGGTGGACTTCAACCTCCAAACTTTCAGTTAACAGCCAAGCACACTGACTGTTTATACGATTCAGGGACCTTAACAGTAAGGTCGTTAAGGACTAGAAGCTGCGAAACTCAGCTTCTAGCAGGCACTGTCACTTTCTAGCTGGTGAAACCCTGTTAACTAACACATCCTTGCTTCAGTATCTGTAGGAGGTGGCTGAAGAAGGGGAGAGAAGTCTTACAGCTGTAGATTTGTACCTTGAGTAAACCAAATATGTGAGGATAAAGTTTACTTTGTCTTCTATTTCTGTGACTTTAATTTTTTTTTTTAATTTGAAGAATGAAATACAATGAAAAGCATTTGTACTGATAGAAGGAAGAGCAAATGATAATAATTCTTGTTAAAATTGTTAAAAAAAAAAATCCAGAGCTGAAACCGGTACTGAAGACAAAGAATGGACTGGACTTGGAGACAGAGAAGATGCAGGTGGTATGTGTACTTTATGATTTAATATATACATACAAGGCTGTCCTACCGGTTCCTTTTTAGAGGTGGATGGAGAGAGTGGAGGGGAGGGAACAAGTGTTGGCTGAGTGAGTACTGGAAGTAAAGAGTGGTAAAGAAGTGTATACTGTCACAAGGTGAGGACAGCAGATAGAGTTGCATAGAGGCAGGCACTCAGGGGTTTTATATGGCAACTTGACTTGGATCATAAACTTTCACTTTATCACAATAAAAAAATAAAAGTATTTATATACATTTAGTGTACACAAAAGTGTTTATGCACAAATTAGTTTATATATACACATGGGCACATAACAGTAGCTCAGATGTGTACAGAAGTGAACAAATACAGACATCTGAGTCTCAGGGCCAGAAGATATTCCTTTTTATTGTACTTTAGATGAAGGCTTACAGACAAAGTAGGTTCTCATTAAGCAGTTAGCACAGATTTTGTTTAATGACACTAGTTAACAAGCCCATAACACGCCAACTCTCTGCTTTCTCAAACTTGGGTTCCCTATTACCTGCTTTCCTGCCCTCTCCTTGCCTTCTAGTCCTTGCCCTTGGGTTGGTGTTTCCCTTTAGTCTTTTTTGTTTTATGGGCCTGTCCAATCTTGGGCTGAAGGGTGAACCTCCGGAGAGACTTCATTACTGAGCTAAAAGAGCCTCTGGGGGCCGCACTCTCAGGATTTTTCCAGTGTCTGTCAGGCCATCAAGTCTGGCCCTTTTGAGTTAGAATTTTGTTCCACAGTTTTCTCCAACTCTGTCTGGGACTGTCTGTTATAATCCCTGTCAGAGCAGTCAGTGGTGGTAGCTGGACACCATCTAGTTGCTCTGAACTCCGTCTGATAGAGGCCACTGTAGATGTGGTCCATTAGCCCTTGAACTAATTTGGAAGATACTCTTCGTGGCAGCAGACATAAATAACTCCAGATCTTTCCTGAAACATGTAGAGATCATGAAGGCACATGATCTAGGGAGCCCAGATTTGGTTGGGTTGTTGGGTGAGTGACTGTCTTGATTTGTTCACGATGGAGGAATTTTCTGGAATACAGAAATCTTGGTGGTAAATAATCAGGGAAGTTGTGGACAGAGAGAGACAAGTTGGTCACCTCATCCAATAAGCAATAGGGTGCCCCGAAGGAATTCTAAACTGGGAGTAACTTGAGAACTCTTGGTTATTAAAGGATCAGTGAGCATATATCTGTTGCCATTGAGTCAATTCCTACTCATAGCAACCCTTAGGATGGGGTATAACGGCCTCATATGGTTTCTGAGCAGCAGCGGTGGATTTGAACAGCTGACTTTTGCTTAGCAGCCAATCTTTTAACCACTGTGCCACCAGGGATCCAGTATATATAGAAACTGAAGATTATTACCGATTACGAAGGATGAGAGGAACGGGGGAAAGGAGAAGTTCTTTTTTCTGAGGTCGGTGAGTTTATGTTATGGTGGCAGAATATTCTGGCAAAAGGTAATGATAAAAGTGGCATGACATGAAAAATACAGTCAGTGCAACTGTAAAGGTGGTAGTTGTATTGGTGAATGTTTTAGTGTGTATATTTTTACCACAACAGAAATAAATTAAAACCAAAGTGAATAAAGACAACTCTTGTGAGGAGTTTGCTATAAAACATGAACAGAAATACAACTTGGGATAAGTGAGATCAGGAGGGAGGGTTTTTTTTTTTTTTGCTTTTGTTTTTTTAAGACCCGTCTGGTGGTAAAAATAAAGTCAGTCACAGAAAGGAAAAATACATCAATCAGATGTAAGCTGAAAAGACGCTTAATACAGGAAGTCTTCTCTGAACTCCCCATGAACTTGGTTGGATCCGGTTTTCCATGACTCTGAGATTCTACTGGGAGCCTCATGGCTCTTATAATGCTGATTCAATGTTCCCTAAAGGACAGCCGCACACATCCTGTTTAGTGTCTTATTTATTCATCATCCAGCATGGGTGAGACATTCAGTGCTTGTGAATTCAAAGCAAAGGCATGGTGTTCTCAGACAGACCCTCATACTCCTCAACCCTACAGGCATATGCTGGGAATAATAAGAACACTACCACCTCCTTCTTCAGAAATCCACCATCCGTTTATCAGTGCGTCATCTTGCTGGTGGCTTGCACAGTGCTATGTTACTGGCAGCCATGCCGTCAGTATTTCATATACCAGCAGGGCCACCCATGGTGGACAAATTTCAGCAGAGCTCCCAGACTACTGCAGAGTAGGAAGAAGGCCTGTTTATCTACTTCCAACAATTAGCCAATGAAAATCCTATAGATTGTGATAGAGCACAATCTGATATAGTACTGAAAGGTGAGCCGTGGAATTGGTAGGTACTCAAAAGATACAGTGGCCACAGCAATGGGCTTGGGCATACCAGTGATCAGAAGGTGGTACAGGACTGGGCAAGACTTCATGCTGCTGCACTTGAGGTCACCATGAGTCTGAGCCCATCTGACAAGAAGTAACAAAAACATCGACTAGAAGGTAGTGGATTCTTTTTCTCTTTTCTTCTTCTTCTTTTTTTTAATTATGGTTGAGTGAAAGTATACAATAGAAGTCAGTTTTTCATGCCTGCAACTCTCTCTGCTCTCCTCACTCTGTGACAGCACACTACCCTTTTCAACTCTTTACTTCCAGTATCCACTTAATGAACACCTGTCTCCTCCTCTCCACCCTCTTCTCTCCCCTCTAGAAAGAAGTCAGTAGGACAGTCTCCTATACATGTATAAGAGCCAATGGGTTGTGGTTTTTTTAAACAACATCAGAAATGTGGTATCAAGACACCAAACACTGGTCTGGGAGGCATAATAGGTACTCAAGACATCTTAGTTGACTATGAATCAAACTGATGCATAAGAGAAAGGTGAATCACCGTGGAGAAACTGTTAATTAACCAGCTAATCAATTGATTAATTATATTTTTATCATTAATTTTATAGTTATTTGTGTTATTTGATGCTATCACATTTTATTGCTTTATACACTTTATTATAGTGTCTGGGAGAATGGGATAGAATGCAGACAGGTGTCACTGTGACCAATGCCAAAATAGGGGTAGAAGAGGGTGTCAGAATCCCGATGAGGCTGCTGACATGGCACAACACAGTTTGAGGCCTGGCCATCTACTGAAAACTGTTCTGAGGATAAAATCAAATAACGTCTGTAAAGCAGGCTGGTGTCACCTGGTCATTGGATAGACTCTGCATCAAGTCCTGTTCTCAGTGTTGTGGACATGCAGCTGCAAGGGTGGCTTGTCCACCGTAGCTGCCCATTGCTGCTAATTGAAGAAGGAACTCCTAAATATATGGACTGGCGGCTGCTGCGAAAAACAGTGTGTGGTGGTTCCTTAAAACATTAAACTGAGAACTACCATAACCAAAAAAACGAAAACAAAAAACTTGTTGCCATTGAGTCAATTCCAACTCATAGAGACCCTACAGCACAGGAGAACTTCTTCATAGGGTTTCCAAGGAGCACCTGATGGTTTCAAACTGCGAATTGCTTCGTTAGGAGCCATAGCTCTTAACCATTATGACACCAAATTTTCTAGAACTACCTTATAAGTGAGCAATTCCACTCCTGGTATATACCCAAGGGAAGTAAAAGCAAGGCTCCAACAAATGGGTGTACACCAGTCTTCACTGCAGCATTATTCACACTAGTTCAGTTGTGGAAACAATCTAAGTGTCCACCAACAGATGAATGGGTCAACACAAAATGTTCCGTCCATACGGTGGAGCATTATTTAGCCACAGAGGGAAATAAAGTGTTCTGATGCATGCATGCTATAGTACACAAGAACCTTAAAAACATGCTGAGTGAAATAAGCCAAACACAAAAGGATGAATATTGTATGATTCCATTTATATGAAATATCTGGAACAACCAAATGAATAGGAACAGAAAGCAAATTAGTGGCCACGGGGGGCTGGTGACACAGCGGATAAGAGCTCAGCTCCTAAGCAAAAAACCAACAGTTCAGATCTACCAGTTGCTCCTTGGAAACCCTACAAGGCAGCATCACTGTTAATTGGAATTGACTCAACAGCAAGAGATAATGGGGTTTGGGGAAGTAAGGACATGACTATTTATGTGTTTGTGGTTCCAGTGTCACCAAATCAAACCAAATCCACCTCCATCAGGTCTATTCTGATTCACAGTGACCCTGTAGTACAGATTAGAACTGCCCCATAGAATTTCCAAGGAGCACCTGGCAGATTTGAATCACTGGCCTTCTGATTGGCAGCTGTAGCACTTAACCACTATGCCACCAGGGTTTCTTCCACTGTCACAGGATTTTTAGAAGCTCCAAGTAACCATGATGTGCAGTGAAGTTTGAGGAGTACTGTCTTATATTGTATTTTATTTCAATTCACTGAGGGAAAGGCTGACATTTTTCCTAACCAGGGTCAGCAATGGAATCCTTGACCTAAATGAACTTGTTTCTCAAGTGGATGTGGGTGAGGGTGCCCAGTCCTCACCCCAAGCTTCTCAGTGTTTAGGAGTATACCCAAGAAGAGTGAACATGCATGTGCTTCCTAGGCCCCATTTTATTGTTACTTTATTGGCCATGGTAGATACGTCTTGAAGGCATAGTGATTTAGCTCTTAGCTGCTAATCAAATTGTAGGTGTTTCAAGCCCACTAGCCACTCCTTGGGACGAAGGCATGGCAGTCTGCTTCTATAAACTGTACAGACTTGGAAACCCCATAGGGCAGTTTTCCTCTGTCCTGTTGGGTCACTATGAACTGGAATCGACAGTAAAGGGTCTGGTTTGTGGGTTGACACTCACACAGCTTTGTACACCACAAACACATTGTAATTTACTGTTGCAGCAATAGGGCCATTTCTCCCTGCCTCCCCATGCCTGAGTATCCATCTGTGTCACCAGGCCCTGGTTCCATTTTCACCTCATGTCCAACCCCTGAGGCCTCCTTTACCTGCAATAGAAGCTACAGAATTGAGATCTCATTGTGATGAAAGGGACTGGTATTACTCAAAGACTTGGCAATGCCTTATGAAGCCAGATTTCCTTAGGGGTAAACACCCTATGCACAGTAAGATGCACCAGCATCTTGTCAAGCAAGATTTTGTCATACTTCATCTGGGAGGAAGACCAAGTGCCCCAGGCACTGCTTCCCTCCCGGAACATATCAAAGTTTTACAAGTCACCGAGCTCAAAGCACAAGAGTGGAACAAGCTGTGACTCTCAGACGTCCACTCACTGTGATTTAAGAATGAGAACTCCAGCACCTATGACAATTGAAAGATTGCACAGAGATAACTGAGGTTTTAGAGAAGCAGAAGAAGCCGGTTCAAGAGCTGGAATCTAGTCTGTACCTCAGTGTTCATGGCAGCACATTTCTCAACCGAAAAGTGGAGACAACTGAAATATAAACAGATAAATAGATAAACAAAATATGGTCAGTGTATCTACACAATGGGATGTTACTCACCCGTAAAAAGAAATGAAGTCTCAATGCATACCAAAACTTGTGAAACTTGAAAACATCATGCTGAGTGAAACAGGGCAATCACAAAAGGTCAAATGCTGTATTATCTCACTTACACGAAATTGCAAATGTATAGAGACTTTTCTTCACCAATATAAATGGTGACTATACCCTTGGACCTCACCAAATGGAATACACAGGAATCAAACAGACTGCATCTGTGGAAAGAGACTATGGAAAAGCTCAATATGATCAGTCAGAACAAGGCCAGGGGTCCACTTCAGAACAGACCATCAACTGCTCATATGTAAATTCAAGCTGAAACTGAAGAAAATTAAAACAAGTTCACAAGAGCCAAAGTATGATTTTGAGTATATCCCACCTAAATTTGGAGGCTGTCTCAAGAATTTTAGATTTGACGTGTTGAATACTAACGACTAAAGATCAGACAAGCTGTGGAATGGCATCAAGACCATCACACATGAAGAAAACATGGGGTCATTAAAAAGAAACGGGAGAAAGAAAAGACCGAAATGGATGCCAGAAGAGACTGAAACTTGCTCTTCAGTATCAAGTAGCTCAAGTTAAAAGAAGAAATGATGAGGTAGAAGAACTGAGCAAAAGATTCCCAAGGGCAGTCTGAGAAGGCAAAGCAAAATATTGTAATGATAGGTGCAAAGAGCTGGAGACAGAAAACCAAAAGGGGAAAACACACTTGGCATTTCTCAAGCTGAAAGAACTGAATAAAAAAATTCAAGCCTCACATTACAGCAGTGACGGATGCTACAGGGAAAATATTAGATGACTCACGAAGCATCAAAAGAACATGGAAGAAATACACAGAATCACTTTACCAAAATGAATTGGTTGACGTTCAACCATGTTAAGAGGCAGCACATGATGAGGAACCAATGGCACTAAAGAGTTCAAGCTGTAATGAAGTTGCTGGTAAAAAACAAGACTCTAGGAACTGGTGGAATATCAACTGAGAGGTTTCAACAAATGAGTGCAGCCCTGGAGGTACCCACTGGTCTGTGCCAAGAAATTTGGAAGACAGCTACTTGGCCAATGGACTGGAAGAGATGCATATTTATGCCTATTCCCAAGAAAGGTGACCCAACTGAATGTGGAAATTATTGAACAATATCATTAATATCACATGCAAGTAAAATTTTGCTGCAAATCATTCAAAAGTGGCTGTAGCAATATTTTAACAGGAAAATGCCAGAAAATCAGATTGGGTTCAGATGAGAACATAGAAGTGGGGATATCATTGCTGTTGTCGGATGGATCTGGCCCGAAAGCAGAGAGTATCAGGAAGATGTTTACTTGTGTTTTATTGACTATGCAAAGGCATTGGACTGTGTGGATAAAAACAAATTTTGGATTATATTGTGGAGAACCGGAACTCTGGAACACTTAGCTCTGCTCATGAGGAATCTGTACATGAATCAAGAGGCAACTGTTTAAACAGAAGTTGGTTTAAAGTCAGGAAAGGTGTATGTCAGGATTGTATCTTTTTACCACATCTATTCAATCTGCATGTTGAGCAAATAATCTGGGAAGTTGGACTATTTGAAGAACAAAAGGGCATCAGGATTGGAAGAAGACTCATTAAAAATCTCTGATATGCAAATGACACAGTCCTGCTTCCTGAAAGTAAAGAGGACTTATGAAAATAAAAAAACGCAGCCTTCAACATGGATTACACCTCAACATAAAGAAAACAAAAGTCCTCACAATTGGGCCAATAAATAACATCATGATAAACTGAACAAGAATTGAGATTATCAAGGATTTCATCTTACTTGGTTCCACGATCAAAGCCCATGGAAGAAGCAAGTCAAGAAATCAAAAGATGCATTGCTTTGGGCAAACATGGTGAAAAAGACCCCTTTAAAGTGTTGTAAAACAAAGATGGAACCTTGAAGACTAAGGTGCACCTGACCCAAGCCATGGTATTTTCAATCTCATCATATGCATGTGAAAGCTGGACAGTGAATAGGGAAGACAAAAGAATGGAAGCCTTTGAATTGTGGTGTTGGAGAAGAATATTGAATACACCGTGGACTACCAAAAGAATGAACAGATCTATCTTGGAAGAAGTATAACCAAAATTCTCTTTAGAAGCAAGGATGATAAGACTACATCTTACATATTTTGAACACGTTGTCAAAAGGATTGCTCACTGGAAACGGACATCTTTCTTGGTAAGGTAGAGGTTAGTAAGGTAGAGGATCAAGTCAAAAAAAAGGAGAACCTCAATGAAATAGATTGACATAGTGGCTTCAACAAGCAGATCGTGCATAGCAACAACTGAGGGCATGGCACATGACTGGGCAGTGTTTCATTCTGTTGTACATGGGGTCTCTATGTATCAGAATCAGTTCAACAGTGGCTAACAACAGAGCAGTCAAGAAGCCCTGGTGACCCAGTGGTTGAAAACTTGACTGCTAACTAAAAGGTTGGCAGTTGGAGTCCATTAGATGCTCCCTGGAAACCCTATGGGGCAGTTCTACTCTGTCCTCTAACATCACTGTAAGTCAGAATCAACTCATGTGGGCAGTGGATTTGTTTGCTTGTTTGTTTGTTTTTAAATAGAAACTCAGAGTCCTGGAGGCACAGTGCTTAAGAAGCTCAGTTGCTAACTGAAAGATTGGTGGTTTGAACCCACCAGCTGCTCTGTAGGATAAACATGTGGCGCTTTGCATCCCTAAAGATTACTGCCTTAGAAACTATGAGGCAGTTTTACTCTGTCCTGTTGGGTTGCTGTGAGTTAGAATTGAATTGACAGCAATGGTTTTGATTTTGAGTTTGGTTGACACATACACAGGTGTGTATTCAACGATCTCATGCCCACCCCACCAGCACAGCATGATCCATTGTTGCAGCAATAGAGACATTTCCCCTCCTCCGCTAAGTCAGTGTGCTCATCTGTGACAACAGCCTCTGGTTCCATTCAAACCAATTAGGTCCCCTTTACCTGCAATGGAAGCTACAGAATTAAGATCTCATTGTGATGAAAGGGGCTGGTATTGCTCTCAGATGTGGAAATGCCTTGTCCTCCCAGGGGTCCTTGGGGTCTAAATTCTCTTGGCAACAAGGTGGCCAGCATCTCTCAAGCAGGATTTTGTCAGACTCCATCTAGGGAGACACCCAAGTGCCCCAGGCACTGCTTCCCTCCCGGAACATATCAAAGTTTTGCAAGTCACTGAGCTCAAATCACCCAAACCCATTGCCAGTAATTTGATTCTGACTCATGGTGACCCCATACATAGAACAGGGTAGAACTGCCCCGTAGAGTTTCTGAGGAGTGTATGGAGTATTTGAAACACCAACATTTTGGTTAGCAGCCATAGTCCTTAACCACTATGCCAGCAGAGTTTCCCTGAAAAAGACAGTAATGAAATTTTAAATAAGGAGCAGGCAGGTATGATGAAACACTTTGTAGCATTTGGCTGCTCCAGGACTTTAGAAAGAGTCAAAGTGTAAGAAAAAATTCCATGACAATTGAGAGTAATGGTGATATAAATAGGGTGTGTCTAGGATGGTAAATTGAAAAGGTACTCCAAATAATAGATGTATATAAAGGTAACATTTCAAGAGGAAATGAGAATGATCTCTTCTCACATAGAGAAGGCATGAGGGGATGGATCAAGATAAGAAGTCAACTTAAACTTCAGTATCCTCAAAATATCTTTTTTAGTTGATTTATGCAAGTGTAATTCTATCCCATTGTCATCAATTCCATTCCAACTCACAGTGACCTTACAGCACAGAGTAGAACCGCCCCACAGGATTTCCAAGAATGGCTGGTGGATTTGAATTACTGATCTTTTGTTCAGCAGCTGAGCTCTTAATCATTATGCCACTTAGTAACTTATAGGATGGCAGTTCAAATCTACCAGGTGCTCCTTGGAAGACCTACAGGGCAATTCTACCCTGTCCCATAAGGTTGCTATGAGTTGGAATCAACCAAATGGCAATAGGTTTCTTGGAATTCTTTGCAGCAGAACTGGCCCTTCAAGCAATTCTTGCCTTCCTGGTGCTCCCTGATAATGGAGCTCTGGGTAAGTCCTATTTCCACTCTCCTAAAATCTTTTCTTAGGGGGAGCACAACTGTTTCTCAGACACTCACTTAGAGCAATTTAAGAATGGGATCTCCAGCACCACCAACAACTGTAAGGTTGTATAGAGATAATCAAAATTTAGAGAAGCAGAAGGTTCAGAGTTGGCTCAAGAGCTGGAATCTATCCTGTACACCAACATTCATGGCAGTACTTTTCACAATAACCAATGTTCATTAACAGATAAATGGATAATAGAATGTGGTCCATCTATCCATACAATGGGATGTTCCAGCCAAGCCAAGTGCCATCTGTTACTCAGCCATAAAAAGAAATGAAGTCCTGATGCATGCCAAAAGTTGGGTGAAACTTGAAAATGTTCTGGGTGAAAGAAGTCACGAAATGACAAACACTGTATTATCTCACTTATATGCAATAGAAAAATGTATCGTTGTTGTTAGGTGCTGTGATCACTTCTGACACGTAGTGACCCTGTGTGCAACAGAATGAAACATTGCCTGGTCCTGTGGCCACTCTCATAATTGTTGCTACGTTTGAGCCCGTTGCTGCAGCCACTGTTGTCAGTTTATCACATCAAGGGCATTCTTTTTCAAAGACCCTGTACTTTACCAAGCATAACGTCTTTCTCTAGAGAAGCACGTCTCTGTGTCCAAAGCATGTCTTCAGTTCTAAAAGATCATTCTGGCTCTAGCTCCTCCAAGATAGATTTGTCCATTCACTTGGCAGTCCACAGTATGCATGAGGTATTCAATATTCTTTATGAACACCATAATTTAAAGGCATAAATTCTTCAGTCTTCCTCATTCATTGTTCAGCTCTTGCATCAACTTGAGGTGATTACAAATGCAAAGGTTTGGGTCAGGTGCACCTTAGTCTCCAAAGTAACATCTTTGCTTTGTAACACTTGAAAGAGATCGTTTGCAGCAGATTTTCCCAGAGCAAGAATATGTCGTCTGATTACTTGACTGCTGCTTCCAGGAAGTTAATTGTGGATCCAAGTAAAATGAAATCCTTGACAAGTTCAATCTTTTCTCCTTTTATCATGAAGTTGCTTATCGGTCCAGTTGTGAGGATTTTTAGTTTCTTGATATTGAGGTGTAATCCGTACTGAAGGCTGTGTAGTCTTTCATCTTCATCAGTAAGCACTGCAAATCATCTTCACTTTTGACCAGCAGCATTGTAACACGGGCATGCCACAGGCATCAGGATTAGAGGAAGACTCATTAACAATGTGCAACATGCAGACGATGAGGCAAAAGTATAGAGACCAAAAAAAGACCAACGATAAAGAGGGAACTCCTCAACAAGACGGATTGACTCAATGGTCATAATAATGCATTTAAACATAGCAACGACTGTGAGGATGTCACAGAACTGGGCAGTATATCTTTCCATTGTAATGGGGTCACTATGAGTAGGATGATGGCACCTAACAACAACAGTGGTTAAGCAATTCAGCTGCTAACCAAATAGTTAGTGGTTTGAGCACACCAGCCACACTGGGAGAGAAATATGTGGCAGTCTGCTTCTGTAAAGATTGTTGCTGCTGTCAGGTACTGTCACGTCAGTTCTGACTTCTAGCTACCCTGTGCATACAGAATGAAACACTGCTCATCCTGCACCATCCCCACACTCTTTGCTTCGCTTGAGCCCGTTATTGTGGCCACTGTGTCAATACATCTCACTGAAGGCCTTCTTCTTTTTCACAGACCCTCTGTTTTACCAAGCATGATGTCCTTCTCCAGGGGCTGGTCTTACTGTGAGATTATATTCTTGGAAACTCTGTGGGTCAGTTCTGTGTTCTATAGTGTTGCTGTGAATTGGAATGGACTCAGTGCCTACGAGTCTGGCTTTTTTAATACAGACCAAAGCTTACTGCTGGTTAGCAGGTGTGGAAGGCAAGGGAAGAGGGGGAGTCTTAGCTTAGGGGGCACTGAGTTTCTTTTAATGGTGGTGCAATGACTTGAAAAAGAATAGTTAGAATGGTTGCACAACTTGAAGAGCATAATCAGTGCCATTGAATGGAGCATGTAGAAACTGTTGAATTGTTGGATGCTTTGCTATACATATTTGCAAAACGCATGCTCACCCGCTACCCATGCACATACAAAGCTAGAATCGGAAAGCAGCTCCCTCTGACTCCTGAGTTCTCTTATTTCCCTTCTGCCAACACTCAAGGATAGGATCAGTGAAGAAGAAAGGGTTGGCTACTCTCCAAGTCCATGCTGAATGTCAAGAGAGTACAGCATAATAGATGTTTTAGCCAAACCTGCTCAGGTAAATTGAAGCAATTCTGGACATGAAAGCAATTCACTCTGGCCCTGACTGATTGTGTCCCTTGCTTCCCCCATCCTGCACGTTCTCTGGTCTCGTAGCCCCTCTGGCATCTCTGTGGCTCAGTTGCTCCCATTCCTACCAGTTTGCAGTAGACGTGGGTGTATGTGTGTACGTATGCACGAATGCGTAAGGAGTTGCAGGTGGAAGTGATACAAACATGCATGGGGAATCTGCTCTGCAACAAACAGGTAATTATTGACTGGAAATTACAATAACATTATGTGCTCTGGAATTAGCCTACCTGGGTGCCCTTCCTGACTTCAATGACTTGAATCATGTAGCCTCTTGGTGCTTCAGTTTCCCATCTCTTGTTGTTAGTTGTCATTGAGTTGATTCTGACTCAAGGCAACCCGATGTGTGCAGAGCAGAACCGTACTCTGAGATTTTGAAGTCTGTGACCTTTCTGAAGCACAGTACCAGGCCTGTCTTCTCAGGTGCCTCTGGATAAGTTCAAACCACCAGACTTTCAGCTAGCTGTTGAGTGCTTATCTGTGTGTTATGCCACACAGGAACTTCTTCCGTGTCTCTAAAGAAGAGGTCATAATGCCCACTGTCTCACGATGCTGTGAGGAGTTAACATATTGAAATCTCTTGGAAAAATGCCTGGAAGCATTGTGATTTACTTTCTAAATACCTTGCTTTTATTTATTTTTTTGACGTGCTTAATACTTTTTTTTTTTTACTAATAAATGCTGTTGTCAGTTACTCATAGTGACCTTATGTATAACAGAATGAAAGGTTGCCTAAGCCTTTGTTATCTTCTGTGCCATGTGGTGTGCTTGCTCGTCTTCCAGTACTATGTGATTCTGTTGTAATCTGTAAGGTTTTCATTTGCTAGTTTTCAGAAGTAGATCATCCAGCCTTTCTTCCTAATTCATCTTAGACTGGAAACCCTGTTGCAACCCATCTCCCAAGGGTGACCCAACTGGCATTAGAAATGCCAGTGGCATCACTTCCAGCAATACAGCAACATGCAAGCCATCACAGTACAACAAACTGATAGATGGTGGTGGTGATGAATGTTAATGAATAATGAGCGAAAGCAACGTGGACATGTAACATAGGTGGATTACCTTATTTTGACTTTTCTTTTCCTTCCTTTTATTTCCTTCTTTTAAAAGAAGAAGTACATTGCAGTCCTTACAAAGAAACTGTAAAAATATTTCAACAAAAAAAAAAAACCTGTTGCCATCAAGTCAATTCTGACTCATAGTGACCCCATAGGACAGAGTAGAACTGCCTCATAGAATTTCCAAGGAGCAGTTGGTGGATTCAAACTGCTGACCTTTTGATAAGCAGCCATTGCACTTAACTGAAAATGCACTTATCTTGTGAGAAGCATGAGGAAAATTTCAAGAACCATTAATGGTGACAATTGGACAACATGATGAATGTAGTTAATTCATCTGACCTATACACTTAAGGATTATTGAACCAGCAAATGTTCTGTTACCTATATATTTATCACAATGAGATGCAACTAAAAAAGAGTCTTTAAATCAGTATAACTTTATTACTTACTTAAAAAATCATTTGCATTTGGGACCAGTGAACAAATTGCTTACTAAGCGAGTTTGCCACTCACAGAAAAGTCTTTGTTAAGGGCATTTTGCATCTTTCCCCACGATACGTCAGATGGTGAACTGGCCAAGGGTCATTTACCTGGTTTGACTGTACTTAACTTTCTACCACTAAGTACAGCCTTGTTGCCATTGGATCCACTTCAACTCATAAAGACCCTAGAGAATACAGTAGAACTGCCCCATAGGGTTTCCAAGGCCATAAACTTTTTTTTTAGTTGTGCTTTAGAGGAAAGTTTATAGAGTAAATTAGTTTCTCATTAAGCAATTTATACATATACTGTTTTGAGACATTGATTGCCAACCCCTTGATATGTTAGCACTTGCCTCATCTTGATCTTGGGTTCCTCATTTCCATTCATCTAGCTTTTCTGTCCCCTCCTGTCTTCTTGTCCTTGCCCCGGGGCTGGTGTGGTCATTTAGTCTCTTACACATAGCTGAGCTATGCATATTATTATTTGTTTTATGGGCCTGTCTAATCTTTGACTGAAGGATGAACCTCAAGAGAGACTTCAGTACTGAGTTAAAGGTGTATCTGGGCACCATACTCTCAGGGTTTCTCCAGCCTCAGTGGGACTCATGAGTCTGGTTATTTTTTGTGAGTCTGAATTTTGTTCTACTTGTTCATCTGCCCTGTCCAAGACCTTCTGTTATGATCCTTGTCAGAGTAGTCGGTGGTAGTCCAAAGCTGTAAACTTTATGGAGGCAGTCTGTCACGTCTTTCTGCCATGGAGTAGCTGGTGGGTTTGAAACTTCGATCTTTCACTTAGCAGTCAAATGCTTAACCACTGGGCAAACAGAGCTCCTTCTCCAAGTACAGTTGCTAGCACATAATAAGCCAAAATCAAACCTGTTGCCATAGAGTAGATTCTGACTCACAGTGACTCTATAGGACTTGGTAGAACTGCCCCACGGAGTTTCCAAGGAGCACCTGGTGGAGCTGAACTGCCAACTTTTTGGTTAACAGCCTTAGCACTTAACCATTATGCTACCAGGGTTTGTTGGCACATAATAGGTGATCAAGAATTAGCTTTAAAAAATTTTTATTGTGGTGAAACGGATAAACATATTTTCCATTTCAACCATTTGCACATGTGCAGTTCATTAACATTAATTGCTTTTACCATGTTGTATAGCCATTACCACTATACATTTTCAATTTTTTTCATCACACTTAACAGAAACTTAGTGCTCCTTAAGAAATGCTTCTCCACTTCCCTCTCCCACCCATTCCTGGCAATCATTAATAAACATTGGTCTTTGTGCCTTTGTGTATTTTGAGTATTTCATATAAGTTGCTATTGTTAGGTACCATCCAGTCAGTTCTAACTCACAGTGACCCTGTGGACAACAGAACAAAACACTGCTTGGTCCTGCACCATCCTCACAATCACCATCCTTGAGCCCATTGTCGCAGCAACTATGCCAGTCTTTCTCATTGCGGGTCTTTCTCGTTTTTGCTGATGCTTTACCAAACATGATGTACTTTTCCAGGGACCAGTCCCTCCTGGTAACATGTCCAAAGTATTGGAGATGGAGTCCCACCATCTTTGCTTCTGATGAGCATTCTGGCAGTACTTCCTCCAAGATAGGTTTGTTCAATCTTCTTGTAGTCTGTGGTATATTCATTATTCTTCACCAACACCATCATTCAAAGGCATTGAGTCTTCTTTGATCTTCCCTGTTCACTGTCCAGTTTTCACATGCGTACAAAGTGACTGAAAATATGGCTTGTGCCTGCCATTCCTTAGCCCTCAAGATGACATCTTTAGTTTTGTTTTTTTTTTTAACACTTGAAGAGATCTTCCACAGTCTATTTGCCCAATGTAATGCATCTTTTGATTTCTTGACTGTCTCCCCATGAAACCTACCTCCTCACTGTAACACAGCAGCTTGGTTCAACTGAGCCCACTGATATTTTAGAAGCTGTGTGGCTCATATGCTGTATGTCTTTTTTGAGATGGGGCGAGGAAGGATTGAAGCAAGGAGGTGACCACAAACTGATACTGTCAAAGGACTAAGCCAGCTTCCTAAGGAGGACCTGGTTCACAGTGCTGTGGAATGCAGGGATTTAATAGCACTTAATGATGTCTGTAATCATTGTGTGATTAATGGGACACAAGATAGAGATAAAAGAGTAATTATAATGCATTACTGTCATGAATAAGCAGGATTTGCCATTGTGGTTACTCTTACCGTAAAGAGTCACAAACATGTTTTTGTGTTCAGAAAAGGGTGAGGAAAGAGATAGGAAAGAACATGTGGGAGAGAATTTCAGTAAGTTTGTGAAAAGGTGTTTGGGTGGAAAATTACTTCTGGAAAAGAAATTTTGGCAGAATTGCCTGAACAAGGCTATTTCTCCACAAAGGGATACAACTGTTTCCAAGTTTGGCTGCTTTCATGTACCTATAAACCAATAAGACATCTTGAATCTCTAGAGGATCTGTGCATAAATGTGGAGAACTTGTTGTTATTGTTAGGTACCATAGAGTCAGTTCTGACTCATAGTGATCCTATGTACAACAGAACTAAATACTACCTGGTACTACACTATGCCTGCAGTTTTTTTATGGTTAAGTCCATCATTGCAGCCACGTGTCAATCCATCTTGTTGAGGGTCTACCTCTATTTCACTGACCCTCCACTCTACCAAGCATGATGTTCTTCTCCAAGGATTGATCTCTCCTGACAACATGTCCAGTGTATGTGAGATGCAGTCTTGCCATCCTTGCTTCCAAGGAGCATTCTGGTTGTACTTCTTCCAGAACAGATTTGTTTGTTCTTTTGGCAGTCCACAACACATTCAATATTCTTCTGCAGCACCACAGTTCAAAATCACCAACTCTTCTGCCTTCCTTATTCCTTGTCCAGCTGTCACACGAGAATACTATGGCTTGGATCAGGTACACCTTAGTCTTCAGGGTGACATTTTTACTTTCCAATACTTTAAAGAGGTCTTCTGCAGCAGATTTTCCCAATACAATGAGGATTTGATTCCTTGACTGCTGTTTCCATGAGCATTGATTGTGGAACCAAGTAAAATAAAATCCTGGACAACCTCAATTCTTTCTCCATTTATCACGATGTTGCTTACTAGCCCAGCTGTATGCGTTTTTGTTTTCTTGATGTTGAGGTGCAATCCATACTGAAGGCTGTGGTCCTTGATCATCATCAGTAAGTGTTGCAAATCTTCTTCACTTCCAGCAAGCAAGGTGTGTCATCTGTATTATGCAGATTGTTGAGTCTTCCTTCAATTCTGATGCCTTGTTCTTCTTTGTACAATCCAGCTTCTCAGATTATTTTCTTGGCATATAGATTGAATAGATACAGGAAACTTCTAGCACCTGAGAAGCCAGAAGTGGGAAAATGTATGTTAAATCAGGTTTCTAAATGTTGCCCTCATAATTGCAGGCTAGAAATGGAGCTGCTTCTGCCAGAGAGAAGCTTAATGGTGCTGCACGCAGTGGGGGCAACCTTTTTAGGTAGAATTCCCATCATTTTCCCTTTTTCCCTCCTTCTCTTTGTCTTCTCCTTTCCTTCCTCCCTCCTGCTTTTCCTCCCTGCTTCCTTTCCTCCTATATTTACTAAGTGCATCCTATATCCCTTGCTTCTAAAGTATATTCCCGTTGTATTTCTAAGACTAATGTGTTTATTCTTTTGGCCATGATATATTCAATATTCTTTGAAAGGATCACAGTTTAAATATCTCAATTCTTCTTCTGTCTCCATTTTTCATTATCCAATTTTTACAGGCATATGAGGTGATTGAAAAGATCATGACTTGGGTCAAGTGTACCTTACGCTCTTTAGCGGCAAGTATGGTGAAGCTGACTGACTGACTAAGGACACCTCTTAAGAAAAGATCAATCACTAGAAAAGGACATTGTGTTTCATAAAGCAGAGGGTCAATGAAAACAAGCAAAAAACTCAGTGAGGTGGATCAACACAATAGCCACAACAATGGGCTCAAACATACAAAATTCGTGAAGATAGCATAAGACCAGGTAGCATCTTCTTCTGTTATACATAGGGTCTTCATGAGTTGGAGCCAACTCAACAGCAAATAACGTGTCCTAGGCATAATGGATATAATGAAACAACACTAGACATGGTCAGTGCTTTCATGAACCTTACCTTCACAAAAGCAATACAGTGCTTAATAAAATAACCACATTGATGAATATGTACTTGGAAGCTAAAATAAGCACTCTGAAAGAGAAGTATGGTTCCATAAGAGCTTAAAGAGAACCATCTGAGGGAATGTAAAACGGTACAATCACTTTGGAAATTGATTCAGTGCTTTCGTAAGGCTGGATATAGAAATACCACATGATCCACCAATCTCACTGCTTGAAATATGTCATAGAGAAATAAACGATGTCACACAAGTAGATAATTGCACACCAATGCTTATTACAGCACAGTCCACAATGGAGAAAAGATGGAATCAGCCTAGGTGGCCATCAACACATGAATGGATAAAATAACTATGGTATATTCACACAATAAAATATTATGCAGCGATAAAGAACAATGATGGTTTGGGGAAATATCTGATATCTGATAACATGAAGTCATCTGGAAGACATTATGCTGAGTCACAAATTAGTTGCAAAAGGGCAAATATTGTATGAGACCACTATTTTAAGGACTCAAGAAAAGGTTTAAACAATGAAGAAAATAATCTTTGATGGTTACAAGGGAGAGAGACAGGTATTTGTAGATTAGACAGTACATAGGAACCAGCTTGAGTGAAGTAAGTGACAGCACACAGTAGATGGGAGATTAACACTGCTGGACTACACCAAAAACTAAGAGGTTTGCTAAATGCAATCCAATGTTTTGAAGGTGAGAGTAGCAGGGACTGGGGCCTGAGAACCATGGTTTTCAGGGACACCTAGGTCAACTGGCATAATTTTTAAAAAAATATTATTTTAAAGAAAACATTCTGCATCCCATTTTGGTGAGTGGCATCTGGTCCTAAAAGCTGTGAGTTGCCATCTAAAGAGCATCAACCGGTCTCAATCTACCTGGAGCATGAGAGAACAAAGGACATCAAAGACATGAGGAAAATATGAGTCTAGGAGACAGCAGGGTCCAAATGCTCAGGAGACTGCATCAGCATAGGAGCAGAAGAACTAGATGGTGCCTGGCCAACACCATTGACTGCCGTGACAGAGAACACAATACAGAGTCTCTGACATAGCAGGAAAAGAATAGGGGTGCACATTTAGTATTCTGTTAAAAGACCAGAACTGATGGTCCGACATCCCTGAGAACATGGCCTTTGGACTTGGTACAGCCCAGAGCTGAACTAGTAGCAAAGCTAACAATCTAGACAAAAAATGGACTGGACTATAAGACAAGGAGAGATGTTGGTGAAGTATGTGCTTCTTGGCTTAAATAAGCCTGTCTGTTGGAGCAGCTCCTCTCTAGAGACGATGGGAGGATGGAAAGGAGGGGACAGGAGTTGGTTGAATGAATGTGAGAAGTACAGGGTAGAGATGAGGAGGGTGCTGTCATAGGGTTGGGAAAGCAGCTGGAGTTGCATAACAGTATGTGTGTGGGGGCAGGGATTTATATGGCAAATTGACTTGGATTGTAAACTTTCACTTAAGATGCAATAAAATATTTTAAAATGACATATTTTAAAAGAGAGAGAGAGAGAGAGAAACCAACTGAGACTAAGGGGTCTGAGATAACTTTTCCTGAGTAAGAGATGTGCTTTTAAGTGGGAATTTTCAGGCCAAAGGAGAGGAATGGAGGGAAAATGAGGAAGAGTTTCCCACCTAGCAGTTAACAACAGGGACAAAAGGCCCTATAGACCAAAGGTGTGTTGTGAGAGGAAGGATGGGAGGAGCCCAATAGGAAGGATGGTGAGGGAGTGGTTCGCCCATCTACTTTCAAAAAATCAGCCACTGAAAACCTAACAGACAGAAGACTTGAACAGAGTTTCACTGGAGGATATTCACATGGCAAAAATGCTCAACATCATTAGTCATTAGGGAGATAAGATTGGAGGGAGAGAGCAGAGCCATCCCTGGCAGGGTCATGGTAAGGGTTTTGGCTTTTGTCCTAAAGCTATTCTTTCTTCCAAATTGAGTAGGGCCAAATCTCCCATCTTGGCACCACATCACTGTGGGTGGATACATCAGGACTTAGAGAGATATGCAACAGCAAGACCACTCAACCCAAACTCACAGAAGACTTTTCCATTTGTAAGGGACCAGGACAGACACTTTGTGTCTTAGGGGAGCAAAGCTCTTTAAGAATCTATCAACAAGGATTCGGTACTCAATACCACTGTTCCTGAGAGTACAATAGTACCTGAACTCTCAAGCATACTGATCAATGACAGAATTTTCCACCAATAATAGAAAGAGTTGGAAGAAAAGGCTTATAATGGTTAATTTTTATGTGTCAGCCTGCCTAGGCTGATTCTCAGTGGTTTGTCAGGTACTAACTTGTTGCTATTTTGTTCTGTATTGTAATATAATGTAATCACCTTCCATGACATGATCTCATGGGATCAACCAATCAGTTTAAAGGGCAGTTTCCTTGATGGTATGATTTAAATGGATATTCTAGCAGAGCTTTATCTCTCTTTCTCTTTCTCTTCCGACCCTGTCCTCACCTGGCCTCTAGATGTAAGCTTGTAGAAGTCTCTGGCTTGCTACCTGACCTGCAGATTTTGAATATGTCAGCCCCACAATTGTGTGAGTCATTTCCTTCTATTAAATCTCCCTATCTATCTATCATCTATCTTTCATCTGCCTCTATCAATCTACCTATCATCTATCTGTCTACCAAGCATCTGCCTATCTGTCTACCTACCTTTCTGTGTATCTACACACATCTCTCTGATTTTGCTCCTCTAGAGAATTCAGACTAAGGCAGGACTTGCCAGCAGAGACTATGTGAGGAAGAAATGTAAGGAATGTGCAGAAAAGAAGAAGTCCTGCTTTAAGAGAGTACAGAAGAAGGAAGTATTGGGATCACCATCCTCAAAATATTTTTTGGCTTCTCAAATGCAGCACCTTGTGCTTTTTCCTTCTACCTCAAGACCTTTGCCCAGGCTGTTCCAACTGCCTGGGCCACTTCCCAACTTCCTTTTAAACACGACTGACTTTTGCTCATATTTGTGGTACTGGCTGGGATGTCATCTTCCTTAGGATAGCTTTCTCTGACCTACCTCAATTGTTAACACCCCGCTCACTTCATGTACCCACCACATCTTATAGTACTTCCAATTTCTCAAATCAGTATTTGTCTTTCCCATTTTTGAAGTGCTCACTGTGTGCCAGAGTTCCTTAGAGGTAAAAATGGCTAACATGCTCAGTTGCTGAAACAGACTAGTTGGCAGTTGGAGTGTACCTAAAGGAGCCTTGGAACAAAGGTCTGGAGACAGATCTTAAAAAAAAAATCAGCCACTGAGAATCCTATAGAGCACAGTTCTACTCTGAAACACATGAGGTCCCTACAACAACTAGTACTGGTGCTATGTGCTGACACCGTCTTGAACACTTTAAATGTATCATCTCATTTAATTCTCACAAAAGTTAAAGGTAAAAACTGTTATGATGACCAGTTTATATGTTGGGGAAACTGAGTCATGGAGAGTTGCCCAATGTCTCTCAACTGATAATAGAAGCTCCAGAGTTTGAACTCTGATTGCAGCATTCATCCTCATCCACTACTTCTGGGGAAATAGAAGAAGAATTGGGCTGGTAAGGACCTCCTACAGCAAGATGAGGCTATCGCAGCACTCAGGGATTACCCTAGAAAACAAAGATCATTAAGCTCCAGTCTAGCTTTCAACAAACAGAGATAGAGTTTTAGGGACATACCAGAGTTGAGCCAGCAGGTGGCTCAGGTCATGGCCTGAAGAATAAAGCTGCTTAGTAGTCTATAGTATTATTTCAGTGACAGAAAAATAAGAGATAGGGAGCCCCTTACTTCTGCTAACACAGGGCAGGAACTAAAGGGAATCATCTTCTTTCCTTTTCAGTATTACTCAGAAAGGTCCCTGTAGACTGAGTCCAGCACAACAAGATGGTGCCTGGCTACCATCGGTGACTACTTTGACAGGGATCACAACATAGGTCCCAGACATAGCTGGAGAAAAACGAAGAACAAAATCCAAAGTCATCAAAAAAAAAAAAAAAAAAAAAAAAGCAGATTTCACAAAACAACAAATGTTGGAGAGGCTGTGGAGATATTGGAACTCTTCTACACTGCTGATGGGGATGTAAAATGGTACAACTTCTTTGGAAATCAATTTGGTGCTTTCCTAAAAAGTTAGAAATAGAAATACCGTATGATCCAGTAATCCCACTGCTTCGAATATGTCCTACAGAAATAAGGGCTGTCACATGAACAGGTACATGCACATGAATGTTTATTGCAGCACTGTCCACAACAGCAAAAAGATGGAATCAACCTAGATGCCCATCAACAGATGAATGGATAAACAAACTATGGCATGTCTATACAATGGTAAAGAAAAATAATAACTTTAGGAAACATTCAAAATCAAGTGGAAGAAATTACACTGAGTGAAATCAGTCGGTGGCAAAAGGACAAACATTGTATGAAACCATTGATGTAAGGACTTAAATAAGGACTTGGCGCACGGAAAATACTCTTTGGTGGTTACAAAGCTGGGAAGGGAGGGAGTGGGCTACTTATAAATTAGGTAGTGGATAGGAATTTGGTTAGGTGAAGAGTGTGACAGCACACTGTAGAGGCTATATCAGCATAACTAGACTACACCATAAGCTAAAAGGTGTTCTAAGTTCAACCCAACATTTGAAAGGATAGAGTAGCGGGGACAGGGATTTGGGGACTGTGTTTTCAGGGGACTTGGAGGCCAATTGGCATAATTATTCTTTTGCTAAGAAAGTTTTCTGCACCTCATAGCGGTGAGTGGCATCTGGGATCTTAAAAGCCAGCAAGCTGCCATCTGAGGAACATCAATTGGCCCCTATCCACCAGGAATAGATGACAACCAAGAACATCAAAGACATGAGGGAAAACAAGCCCAGGAAACAGAAGCACTCACATTATTGGGAGACTACATCAGCAGGAGAACAGAAGAACCAAATGGTGCCTGGCTGCCACCAAGGATAGTCCTGGCAAGGAACACAATTTAGAGTCCTTGATGTAGCATGAGAAAAAGGGGTTGTGCAGATCAAGCACTCTATTAAAAGACCAGAATTGATGGTCCGACAACCTGAAGTGTTGCCTAAGAGCATGGCCCCTAGACCTGCTGCTAGCCTAGACCTGAAAACTTTACCGAAGCCAACACTTCAGACAAAGAATGAACTGGACTTGAGGACACAGAGAAATGCATGTGGTGTGTGTACTTTAGGATTATGTATATAATGCATATATATATGTGTATATATATATATATACTCACACATACATGCATATGTATATCTATATATGAGTCTGTCCTATTGGTTTCTTTCTAGAGGGGAGAGGGTAGAGTGGAGAGGAGGAGACAAGTGATGGTTGAGTGGGTACTAGAAATAAAGAGTGAAAACAAAGAGTGTGTTGTCACAGGCTGAGGAGGGCACATAGAATTTCAGAGGGGCAGCTATGCAAAATTGACTTGGATTGTAAACTTTCACTTAATCATAATTAAAAAAAAATTTTAAAAAGCCAGATTTACTGGACTGACAGAGAAGAGAAACCCCGAGAGTATAGCCACCAGACCCCCGTTTAACTCAGTACTGAAGTCATTCCTGAAGTTCACCCTTCAGCCAAGGATTAAACAGGCTCGTAAAACAAACAATAATACATGTAGCTCAACAATGTATACATGAATATATGGGCACATCAGCCCAGGGACAACTACAAGAAGGCAGAAAGGCACAGGAAATCTGGATGAATGGAAATGGGGAGTCCAAGTGAAAAGGGGAGTGTTAACATGTCTTAGGACTGGCAACCAATGCCACAAAACAATGTGTGTATTAATTATTTAAGAGAAGCTATTTTAGTCTGTAAACTTTCATCTGTTGTTGTTATTAGGTGCTGTCGAGTCAATTTTGACTCATAACGACCCTACATGCACCCAACAGAAACACTCCCAGTCTTGCGCTGGGTCCACAATCCTTTTTATGCTTAAGCCCATTGTGGCAGCCACTGTGTCAGTCCATCTCGTCTAGAATCTTCCTCTTTCTTGCTGACTCTCCACTCTGCAAAGCATGATGTCCATCTCCAGGGACTGATCCTTCCTAACATGTCTAAAAGACGTAATCTTGCCATCTTTGCAAAGAGTACAAGGAGCACTCTGGTTGTACTTCTTCCAGAACAGATATGTTTGTTTCTTTGGTGGTCCATGGCACATTCATGTTGTTCTCCAACACAATTCAGTGGCATCAGTTCTTCTGTCTTCTTTGTTCATTGTCCAGCTTTCGCATGCACATGATGCAACTGAGAACAGTTTGTCTTGTGCCAGGCACACTTTAGTCTTCAAGATGGTATCTTTACTTCGCAGCAGATTTTCCCAATGCAATGCTCTTTTGATTTCTGGACTGCTGCTTCTGTGGGCATTGGTTGTGGAGCCAAGTAAAATGAAATCCTTAACAACCTCAATCCTTTCTCCAGCTATGAAGATTTTTGTTTACTGGTCCAGTTGTGAGGATTTTTGTTTTCTTGATGTTGAGGTGCAACCCATACTGAAGGCTGTGGTCCTTGATCATCATCAGTAAGTGTTTCAAATCTTCTTCACTTCCAGCAAGTAAGGTGGTGTCATCTGCATAACGTCCTCCAATCCTGATGCCTTGTTCTTCTTCATAGAATCCAGCTTCTCAGATTATTTGCTCAGCATACAAATTGTGAAGGTGTAGTGAAAGGGTACAACCCTGACAGGTACCTTTCTTGCCTTTAAACCATGTAGTGGCCACTTGTTCTGTTTGCACAACTGCCTTTGTGCAGATTCCTCACGAGCACAACTAAGTGTCTGGAATTCCCATTTTATGCAATGTTAACCAGAATTTTTCATGATCCACACAGCTGAATGCCTTGCATAGTCAATGAAACACAGGTAAACATTCGCCTGGTATTCTCTGCTTTCAGCCAAGATCCATCTGACATCAGCAATGATATCCATGGTTCCATGTCCTTTTCTGAATCCAGCTTGAATTTCTGGCAGTTCCTTGTCAATATACCATTGAAGTCACTTTTGAATGATCTTGAGAAAAATTTTACTTGCATGTGATATTAATGACACTGCTTGGTAATTTCTGCATTCAGTTGGATCACCTTTCTTCAGAATGGGCACAAATATGGATCTCTTCCAGTCAGTTGGCCAGGTAGCTGTCTTCCAAATTGTTGGCATACACGAGTGATCACTTCAGCACTACATCTGTTTGTTGAAATATCTCAGTTGATGTTCCATCAATTCCTGGAGCATTGATTTTTTGCCAGTGCCTTCAGTGTAGCTTCAACTTCTTCCTTCAGTACCATCAGTTCCTGATCATATGCTACCTCTTCAAATGGCTGAACATCAACCAGTTCTTTCTGGTATAATGACTCTGTATTCCTTCCATCTTCTTTTGATGCTCCCTGAGTCATTTAATATTTTCCCTGTAGAAGCCTTCACTATTGCAACTTTAGGCTTGAATTTTTTCTTCAGTTCTTCCAGCTTGAGAAATGCAAAACATGTTCTTCCCTTCTGGTTTTCCGTCTCCAACTCTTTGCACATGTGATTATAGTACTTTCTTTTGTCTTCTCAAGCTGCCCTTTGAATCATCTGTTTAGATCTTTTACTTAGCTATTCCTTCTTTTTGCTTCAGCTGCTCAACGTTCCAGAGCAAGTTTCAGATTTTCTTCTGACATCTGATTCAGTGTTTTCTTTCTTTCCTGTCTTTTTAATGACCTCTGACTCTCTTTATGGATGATGTCTTTGATGTCATTCCACAATTCATCTGGTCTTTGGTCATTAGTGGTCAACACATCACATCGTTCTTGAGATGGTCTTTAAATTCAGGATGGATATAATCAGGGTCACACTTTGGCTCTTGTGGACTTATTCTAATTTTCTTCAGTTTCAGTTTGAATTTGTATATGAGCAATTAATGATCTGTGCTGCAGTCAGCACCTGGTCTTGTTCTGACTGTTGATATGGAGCTTTTCCATGTAGTCAATTTAGTTCCTGTGTATTCCATCTGATGAGGCCCATGTGTACTGTCACTCTGTTGGTTAAAAAAGGTATTTGCAAGGAAGAAGTTGTTAGTCTTTCAAAATTCTATCATATGACCTCTAGCATTATTTCTACCCTCAACGCTGTATTTTTCAACTACCAGTCCTTCTTCTTTGTTTCCAACTTTTGTATTCCAGTCACCAGTAGTTACCAATGCATCCTGATCATATGTTCGATAAGTTTCAGACTGTAGAAGTTGGTAAAAATCTTCGGTCTCTTCACCCTTGGTCTTAGTGATTGGTGTGTAAATTTGCATAATAGTCATATTAACTGGTCTTCCTTGCAGGTGTATGGATAGTATCCTACTACTGATGGCATAGTACTTCAGGACAGATCTTGAAATGTTCTTTATGACAATGAATGCAATGTCATTCCTCTTTAAGACATCATTCCTAGCATAGTAGACCCTATGACCATCCAATTCAAAATGGTCAACACCAGCCCATTCTAGTTTACTAATACCTAGATATCAATGTTTATGAGTGCCATTTCATTTTTGACAATTTTCAGTTTTCCTAGATTTGTACTTCATACACTCCATGTTGTAATTATTAATGGATGCTTGCAGCTGTTTCTTCTCATTTTGAGTCAAGTCACATCAGCAAATGAAGGTCTCAAAAGCTTGACTCCATCCACATGTTATTACATTGACTCCACTTTGAGGAGGCAGATTTTCCCCAGTTGTCTTTTGAGTGCTGTCCAACGTGGCGGGGCTCACCTTCTAGCACTGAATCAGACAATATTCTGTTGCTATTCACAAGGTTTCACTGGCTAGTTCTTTTCAGAAGTAAACTGCCAGGTCCTTCTTTCTAGTCTGTCTTAGTCTGGAAGCTCAGCTGAAATCTGTCCACTATGGGTGACATCTGAATACCTGTGGCATAGCTTTCAGCATCACAGCAATCCCCTCCCCACAGTATGGCAAACTGACAGACAGGTGGGGAAAATATCACAAGTAGATGGCTTTAAAGAACAGAAATTGCAGTTCTGAAGCTTGAAGTCCGAATCAGGATGTTGGCCATGTCTAGTCCTTTCTTGTTGGTAATCCGGGACATTCTTTAGTTCAATAACTTGTAGGTGATCCTCACATGGGCATCTGTTTTCCCTGTTGTGTGTCCCTGGTCACTCTGTTCTTTTTTTTTTTTTTTTTTTTTTTGTAATGAAGGAGTATACAACTAAACATAACCAATTCAATAATTTCTACAGGTGTCATTCAGTGATAAACACTCCCGCTACCCTTTTCCAAATTATTGCACCACAATTAACATAAATCACTGCCCCTTAAGCAAAAACTCCCCCTTTACCTTTCTGTTCTACCCCTGGTGACCACCGATAATTTTTTTGTAATCCCTAGTAGCACGTAGTTAAAGCACTTGGCTGAGAATCAAAAGGTTGGCAATTGGAATTCACTGGCTGCCCCACTGGAGAAAGATGCAGGAGTCCACTTCCATAAATATTTACAGCCTTGGAAACCCTTTAGAATGGTCCTACCCGGCCCTACAGCGTTGTTCTCTTTGTTATCTAGTGTTGCTATAACAGAAATACCACAAGTACATGATGTCAAGAAAAAGAAGTTCACTCTCTCCCAGACCAGTAGGTTACAAATCCAAAGCCAAGAAGTCAGCTGCAGACAGAAGCTTTCTCACTCTTGGCTCTGGAGGAAGATTCTTGTGAATCATTAGTCTTTCTTTGGTATGAGAGCATCTCAGCACAGGAACCTCAGGTCCAATAGATGTACTCTACTCCTGGCACTGTTTCTTTGGTTGTACAAAGTTCCCAATTCTCTGATTTGCTTCTGTTCCCTTTTATCTCTTGTAGGTCGCATTGCATTGGGAAAATCTGCTGTGAAGGATCTCTTTAAAGTACTGAAAAGTAAAGATGTCATCTTGAAGACTAAGGTGCACCTGACCCAAGCCATGGTATTTTCAATCACATCATATCATTTGCATGTGAAAGCTGGACAAAGAGCAAGGAAGATAGAAGATTGATGCCTTTGAATTGTGGTGTTCAAGAAGAATATTGAACGTGTTATGGACTGCCAAAAAAACAAAGAGATCTGTTCTAGAGGAAGTATAACCAGAATGCTCCTTGGGAGGAAAGATGGCGAGATTGCGTCTTTCATATTTTGGACATGTTGTCGGGAGGAATCAGAGCCTGGAAAAGGACATCACGCTTGGTAGAGTGAAGGGTCAGCAAAACAGGAAGAGCCTCAAGGAGATGAATGGACATGGTGACTGTAACAATGGGCTTAAGCATGAAAAGAATTGTGGGCGTGGTGCAGGACTGGGCAGTGTTTTGTTCTGTTGTGCACAGGGTCACTATGAGTTGGAATCAACTCGACATCACTTAATAACAACAACAACCTGATGTTAATGAGGTAGAAGAGGCAGGAGCTGTGTTGGTGAGGCAGGACTCAGTCTATAAGATTGTGTTGTGCCTTGTGGCAATCTCTCCGGATGTAAAACAAAGACAGGAGCAGAGAAAGAGGGGAGGCTTATACCACCAGGTAAGAAGCACCGGGAGCAGAGCATGCCCTCTGGACTTGAGGCCCCTCCCTGTACCTGAGAAGCTCCCAGTCCAAGAAAGAATGATGGCAAGAACTTTCCTTCAGAGCCAACAGAGAAAGTCTTCCCTCGGAGCTGACCCTTGAACTTGGACTTTAGCTTACTTTACTCTTCAAAAAATAAGCTTCTTTTTGTTAAAGCCACCCATTTGTGGCATTTTCTGTTACAGCAGCACTGGGTAACTAAGACAATTGCCAAGTCTTTCTTCCAAGTGGGTGGACTTGATTTTCCAACTTATCTGTGAGCAAGCAACCAAGTGCCTTAAGCATTTGCACCAACTAGGGACTCCTCCCAGGCATTTGGATGAACAAAGGTGCAGACAAAGGGAAAACACTGCCATTTGGAGGAACAGGCAAGAGGTTGAGAAGTTCATGGGGCCAGGAGGTGCATGGATTGCAACAACAGAAACCTTTCTCTCTGGCCCTGACTATCTCTCTGGCTAATGGAGGGAGAGGAGTAGGGGCATTTATTCCCTTCTCACCGCCCAGTGTCTACATCTCAGCACTGCCAGGGCTGATTGCTTCTCTCCACAGGCTCTAGTGACAGCTCCCTCCCCTTGTCCTTCCAACCTTGGGCTGGTATCTAAACCAGCCCAAGTGATAGGTGTTAAATTAAAATTATGCTCCACAGGCTCTTCAGTGGCTGATTTTTCATTAGTAGATCACCAGATCTTTCTTCTGACTCACCTCTGGGTGGACTTAAATCGTCAATCTTTTGGTTAGCAGCTGAGCACAGTCAATAGTTTCCCTAACCCAAGGACTCAAGACAGAATTCGTAGCTCCTTGGCCACTCCACTGTCCCGTGAGTTTTCCCTAAATGCTGTCTGCACCTTTGCAAATAGTCTCTTTATTAAACTTCCTTCCCATCACCCACTTGGAGTGGGCCATCTATTTCTTGTGGATATCTTAACCGGGACAGGGAAGAAGTGTCTGGAGGGGACCTTGGCATGGAAGTCTGAGCCCTAAGGGGCCCCCAGTACCCTCCTACCAACTATAGGTTCCCTCTTGAGACAAGGGAGCTGGCCGTGATGCCCAGTGCTTCCAAAGCAAGCACCACTGGTTTGAATCCCAGCCCTCCTTCCCAGTTCAGTGGTCCTGGGAGATGGGTCTCTGCCTTCTTGCATTTTCCTGTCAGATGGGCATAAGATTCCCCACCCGCATGTTTTATCTTGGTGTCTTTGTGCTGCTATAACACAAATAACACACATGGGTGGCTATAAGGAAGATACATTTATTTTCCTAGAGTTCTGGGGTCTCAAAGTCCTAATGGGAGTCTCAGCCATGTCAATTCCTCCCTTGTTGTTAGTTCCTAGAATTTATTGGTTTTTGAGCTTGTTAAAATCCTCATCTGACATGTTTCTTCCTCTCTGTCTATGTGTCCATGTGTCTGTATGTCTGTTCTGGTCTGTTTATAAATCAAAGGTGAGTTACGTGGGTGGCTTGGTGGCATTCGACTGCCAGCCAGAAGATTGGTGGTTCCAGCTCACCCAGAGGTGCCTCGGAAGACAGGCCTGGTGATCTGTTTCTGAAAGATCGCAGCCTTGAAAGTCCAGTGGAGAAGTTTTACTCTGGACACACGGGGCGCAGCTAACAACATCTTAAGTATGGTCTGAACATAACAAAGAAACTCCTATTTCAAATAGAACTGATTCCACAGGTACAGAGCTTAGGATTCCAACTTATTTTGGGGGGACAAAATTCAAGCCATAACATGGTTACTGGGACCAGTGGTGGAGGGAGACAGTGAAGATAGTAATAACCACGTGGTTAGTGCTTGCAGGGTGGAGCAAAGGGCAGAACTTGGATTTACACCCAGGTTCAAATCCTGCTTTGTCCCTTATTTCCTGTGTGACCCTGGGTGAATGAACTGACCTCTCCCAGCCTCATTTCCTTCTCAGTAAAATGGTGGGCCAGCCTACATTACATCCATGTGACTGCCTGGCTTCACCAAACACGACTAGTTTCCTACGAGCTTATCTAGGCATAGACACCGTCACCTCTGTGAGGGAGGACCTCATCTGTTTTGGTCTCCATTGTGACTCTAGTACCTAACACAGCCTCTGGCCTAGAGCCGTTGCTTTGGAAATATTTATGGTTCAAATGAACACCCTCTACTCTATGCCCTGTCCTCGGATCTTCCTGGGGAGAGCACCTAACAATCATAAAGTGGTACGAACAGGTCTGAACCAGGATGGCTTCCAAGAGGCTACAGGCAAATAGGGAGGAGCCAAAGTAATCTGGACAGGTGGGTGCAGTCAGAACAGGCTTCTTGTAGGAGGCCAATCCAGAGCTGTGTCTTGGATGATGTCAGGTACACTCAACCAACTTGTGAGTGTACCAAGAGGCCGTGGACATCACTCCTGCTTGCTACTGCCATCTGTTGGCATACACCTGGCACTTAGTGAAAACAAAAACCAAACCCACTGCAGTGGAGTCAGTTCCAACTCTTAGCAACCCTACAGAAAGGGTAGAACTGCCCCATAGAGTTTCCAAGGAGTGCCTGACAGATTCGACCTTCTAGTCAGCAGCTACAGCGTTTAACCACTGCACCACTAGGGTTGCTGGCCCTTTGTTGTAGGGATTCAGTAGATGATGATCAAGAGTGGTTGGCATTTTCTTTGAAAGTAGTCTTTTCCCCTGAGCAAGGCAAACGCAGAAGAGAACAATGGGCAGCAGAGACAGTCCCCTGTCATCTTGGGGTCAGGGACAGTCAGCAGCCTCGCTGGAGAGGGCCCCAGGGGAAGTTGCAGCCTAGTGGGGTGGGGGTGGGGAGATGAGTGTCATTAAAGGCAGAAAGTGGAGAAAACTAACGTTTATCTAAGAGACTGAGAACAGTGTGGTGCTCTGGGTGTCCTGTTTAGAGTTCAGGCTCTAGTGCCAGGCCTTAAAATCTCAGTTCTGTTGCTTACTAGTTGTCTGACTTCGGACAAGCCATTTAACCTCTCTGCCTCAGTTTTCTCAGCTGTGAATGGGGATAACAGCTTACGTGTGTTGAGGACATACTATCTGCAGATACCTGGTACAGGTCTTAACCTGAATGTGCTCACCTACCCTCAGAACAAGCATTTTTGAGGTAGGTACTGCTGGTCTGTCTTGCAGGCCAAGCATTTGAAGCCAGAAAGGGACCGGCACTTGTTTGAAAGTGGGGGCTAGGATTTGAACACACGCAACCTGGAGCCTTCCAGAACACGTTACCTACCACGTGTTGTAGGGTAAATAGTTAACATGTTATTGTCACTGCTGTCCAGATGTGTAATGGCTACCCCAGGCACAATGGAACAAAATGCTGCCTAGATCTGTGCCATGCCCAGGATCAGATGTGGACTGGTTGGTTGTGATCCGTGGGGTTCTCATTCATTGGTTGGTTTCCAGAAGCAGATCGCCAGGCTTTTCTTCCCAGTCTTTCTTAGCCTGGAAGTTTCGCTGAAACCTGTTGAGCATCCTAGCAATACTTAAGCCTCCAGAGATAGACAGATGAGTGATGGCTGACCGTGAAGTGCACTGACTGGGAACAGAACTCAGGTCTCCCACATGGAAGATGAGAATCCTGCTACCGAACCACGGAAACCAAAAGACAAGCCCACAGCTGTTGAATGGATTCTGACTCACGATAACCCTGTAGTGAGAGTAGAACTGCTCCACTGAGTTTGCTGGACTATGATCTTTACGGAAGCAAATGGCTAGGCTTTCTCCCACAGCGCCATTGGGAGGATGTGAACTGCCAACCTGTAGGTTAGTAATCAAGAGCAATCCGTTTGCTCCACTCAGGGACCTCTGAACCACCGCTGTAACAAACTGACATTTGATAAGTGCGCTATTTTAAATTATAATTCTGCCAGAGAACACTGAGGGAATGTGGACAGGGACGGGGAGGGCACTGCCTTAGCTGGACGAGCCTGGCAGGTCAAGGGGAGGGTGCCAGACTCGAGGCGCAGTGGCTTGCGCGTATCCTAGTCTTTGACCAAGCGCTGGACTTGCTCGTAGCTCACATGCGGGTGCCGCTGGCGCAGGCGCAGGCGCACCACGTTGTGGTCCACGTCGTGCCCAATCTTCTTGCAGTTGTGGCTCCACATAAGATGCTGGCGCATCGCTAGCAGCTCGTTCAGGTTCTTCTCCATGTTCTCTATGTGGCGCTGCAGCTTGTCAGTGCCCTGTGGAGGGGCGGAGCCGTGCTGGTGATCTCTCCAGAGGGGGCAGAAGGAGGGGCTCTATCTGGGGTGGCGGCCACACCTCCGCGTGGGAATGCGCATGGCTGAAGAGGGAAGGGCCTCGGATGGGACCGAGAGGCACACCTGGGCCCCTACCGCGTGCAAAAACCTGCGTCAGGGCTGGCTAAGAGAGGGCTGCCTAAACCGGGGAGTGAGGGGCGAGGTAGATTTGGAATAGGGGAGAGCACCTGGGTAAGGTGTGAATGCAGAAGGTACCCGCCCCAGGCTGAGGGAGGGGCCATGCCTTGGGGGACCAGGGAGGGGTGGAGAGGAGTTGAAGGGAACTTACTCAAGCCAGAGGTGTGGGTGATGAAGGGCCCCACCTGGGCAAGGGTTGATGGGGAGGGCACCTGGACGGAAAGCCTTACCTGGCTCAGATGTGCTTGAGAAAGCTGCCTTGCCTGGCAGGGGCTGTACCGGGAGAGGGCGGGAAAGAGAATTACCTGGATGAGATACATGGCCTCAGGGAGTTGGGTGCCTACGTGTCGCTGGTATACGCGAACTAGGGGTCTGTCCAGCTTCTCTCGAGTCTCCAGGTGACTTTTTGATAGAGGACCCTGGTGAAGGGTGGTGTGAGGAGCAGCGAGGCCCACCTTCCCGGGAATGCCCTCGCCGCCCTGCACAGACCCATCCCCTTCAAGTGCACCTTGATGAGGCCGCGGGTGATGTACATTTCTTGGTTGAATTTGGTGCACCGGTTGATGGTGCCCCGCATTAGACCCAGTGTCATGTTCATTCTTTCCTGGGGATACAGGAAGGGGATCATGCTGCTTACCCGCAACCCCCCTTCCCCCTTCCCTCTCATCTCCAAGGCGTCCCAGCCACGGAGGCCACCTTGAGCTCCATGGTCTCACGCATCTTCTGAGCCAGCGTGGTGCACACGCGGTCACTGATGAGCAGCTGTTGCTGCCGGACGTGCCCCTCGCTCCTTGCCAGGTCCACTAAAGTGTCCTTGGACTCCATCAGCAGCCGCTTGGCCTCATTCAGCGCCTCTGCGCACTCTGGGGTAGGATGCGACACAAGTGGGACATCAAGCCCACCATCCCCAGAGCTTGGCTTTGTGTGTCCCCCTTTCTAGTTTCAGGTGGTGGAGCTTTAACGAGGGATGGGGCACTGGTAGAAAGTCCAGGGGAGAGGGCGCTACTGAGGGAGAGAATGAGTCAGGAAGGTTTCCCTAGAAGCAGAGACGAGGACTGTGGCTCAAGCGAGAGATGGTGCGTGGTCTCTCCAATGTGGAAAGCAGGATTGCGCAGGGGAAAAGCTGTGCTAGATAGGAGTTCCTTTGGGGACTGGCTTTCAGCACTTGCACTCAGTCTAACGCTAGGGGCCGCTGTGAATAGGGGAGGGGTGCACCATTGCTTCTTGAGGAGGGGGCTACCTGGAGTGTAAGTGCCCACGGGGTCTGGAGGTGGCGTTTTCTGGCCCTGAGTGTGAGGGTTGGGGTCCCAGGAGAGGTCCACCCACGAGTGGCGGCCAGCCTGCTCCAGAACCTTATCCAGTGGTTGATTCATTAAGTCCACAGCTTGTAGCCGTTCCTTAAAGCAGTGAGCTAGATTGTCTCTGCAGGAGGCCAGGGCCTGGAAGCAGAGGAGAGGGAGTCAGGGAAGAAAGCAAAGCTGGGAGGTGGGGAGGTGGCTGAAGGTGCTTTTTCAGCTAGGGGCTTGAGACTTGGAGCCTGAGTGGTTTCAGTCTCCAGTCTGACCCCTTCCCTCCAGCTATTGCTGTAGCCGGGAAGCAGCAAGAATTCTACTCCCAAGCCACTTAATGTCTTGCCCATCTCCATCCACGCTCGGGTAAAGAAATCCTTGTTGCAAGAGCAGAAGACACCCTAAGAGACCATCTCTGGCTGGGGTAGTAAGAGGTGGAGCTCATCTTACAATATGCAGAACAAGACTCATGACAAAAAATCCAATCCTGTTACAGTCTTGTCAATTGCAACTCACGGTGACCCCACATGTTACAGCAGGACTGCCCCATAGGGTTTTCTTGGCTGATTTCTGCAGAAACAGACTATTAGGGGTCTTCCGTAGAGCACTGGGTGAATTTGAACTTCCAACCCTTCTGTTAATAGTCAAGCACAAACCATTTGTGCTACTCAGAAACTTTATAGAGTGATAACATCTTAACTGAAACCACAGCTGCACAACTGGCTGGTTTTGTGCCCCGAGTGAAGCTATCCTTCTCTTAGCCTCAATTTCCTCATCTCTGAAGAGAGGATGGAGCCCTGGTGGGGCAGTGGTTGAGAGCTACAGCTGCTAATCAAAAGGTCTGCAGTTTGAATCCAGCAGCTGCTCCTTGGAAACCCTATGGAGCAGTTCTTCTGTGTCCTATAGAGTCGCTAAGAGTTATTATCAACAGCAGTGGGCTTGCTTTTTTGTTTGGGAAGGAGGGGATCTTAGTTTTTAAGTCATAGAAGTAACTGGGCCCAAGCCAAGCCCACTGCTGCTGAGTCGATTCTGACTCGTAGCGACCCTACAGACAAAGTAAAACTTCCCCATGGAGTTTCCCAGGAGCACCTGGTGGGTTTGAACTGTCAACCTTCGGATTAGCAGCTGTAGCACTGAACCACTGCACCACCAGGGTTTCCAGGAGTGACTCAAGGAATAGTTAACTCAATGACTGCACAAGGTTTTGCACAGACTGGGTGTCCATTGTTAGTTTAAGACTCGGTTCTACCTCACTGAGTCTCAGTTTATCCATTTCACAAAGGGAAACATGGTATCGGCTCAGTGGAAGTCCTTGGGTTAAGCCCTTGACTACTAGCCCAAAAGTTGGCAGTTCAAACCCACTCAGAGGTGTCATGCAAGAAAAGCCTGGGGGTCTGCTTCTAAAAGGTCACAGCCTTGAAGACCTTATGAAACACAGTTCTGTGCATACATGGGCTCACTAAGAAGTCGAGCCAACTCCGTGGCACCTAACAACAATGTAGGTGAGTTGAGGGATTTGATGCTGTTACAGTCCCCGAGGCCAAAGTGGTTTGTTTCCTTCAGCCCCTCTAACTTGGTCTCAGATGCTTCCAACCTTGAGCAATGTCTCTGATTTTTCCATGTCTGTCTCCATCTTCCTCTTCATGGCCTTCAGCTCCTCTTCCTCCCATTTCAGCATGCTGTCAGCCTTGTCAGGGACCTAGGGCAATGGAGAGAGTCTTTCTCAGCTGCAGAAGAGGGCTAGAGAGAGATTTTGCTTTCCAAGGTGGGGAGCTTGTCAATCTCATGAACTCTAAGGTTGGAGTATTAAATTTGTGCTGTGTTCTCCATTGTTCTTGCAGATCAAAAGGCGCAAAAGATTCTACTGTGCTCTCATTTGACTCCTCAGGTGGTGCACAAAGTTAAGCAGTCAAGTATACTGAAACCTGGGAGAGCTGGAACTCAACGGGACTGCTTTGTTTTCTGGTTCTTGCATTTTTTTTTGCCTTTGACAGGGTGCAGTCTTATTGCTTTTCTATGGTTCTATATTAGGAGAAAATATTGCAATTTTCCGTCTCTGACAGGTTTCCACCTTACACAGGCTCCAGCTTTCCCAGGTTTTACTGTACTAGCCCCAAAGTTTGGCAGTTCAAAGCCACCCAGAGGTGCCTCAGAAGACAGGCCTGGAAATCTGCTTCTGAAGGGTCACAGCCTTGAAACCCAGTGGAGTGCTCCTACTCTTCACACGTGTTGTCCATGAGTAAGAACTGACTAACAACTAACACCAACATTTGACTTCGTTGGCATACGTATTTTGTCCTTGTGCACACATTTTGACTAGCCTATTAACTTACATATTGTCATGGATTGAATTGTGTCCTACAAAAATATGTATCAACTTGGGTAGACCATGATTCCCAGTACTGTGTGCTTGTCCACACTTTTGTCACCTGATGTGATTTTCCTATGGGTTGTAAATCCTACCTCTATGGTATCAGTGAAGCAGGATGGAAGGCAGTTATGTTCAGGAGGTAGGGCTCAATCTATAAGATTAGCTTGTGTTCTCAGTTCATCTCTTTAGAGATACAAATGAGAGAAGTGAGCCGAGAGATATAAGGACCTCATACCATCAAGAAAGTAGTGCCAGGAGCACAGCATGTCCTTTGGACCCAGGATCCTTGCGCTGAGAAGCTCCTAGCCCAGAGGAAGATTGATGACAGAGACCTTCCTCCAGAGCCAACACAGAGTGAGAGATAGCTTTCCCCTAGAGCTGGCACCCTGAATTTAGACTTCTAGCCTACTAGATCGGGAGAGAATAAACTTCTGTTTATTAAAGCCATCTGCTTATGATATTTTTGTTACAGCTGCACTAGATAACTAAGGCAGATATTACAGAGACCCATGTGACTCGATAAGACATGCTTTGTACAACCTACTGTCTGCGTGAAATGTTTGTAAAACTGCTCTGTTTTGTTTTTTTTCTGTCTCTTCGCCTTTTTCTTTAAATTTAAGATGCCACGTTTTGTTCAGAGGAGCACAACCTAGTGTTGTTGGGCTCATGCTGTCAATTCATAAATCCTTTTGAAATCAAATGAACTTTAAACTTAATTTTTGTTTTGTTGAGATTTTTTGGTTTAAAAGGAATGTAGAGTTGGGCATCACTCACTGTTTGGGCACCTCATCCTTGGAGAAGAATTTATCTTTTCAAGGGACTCTCACTTGGGGGTTTCTGACCCTCTGGAGAGTGGAGCTGGGAGCTTCTTTTACAGTTCAAAGCCCCAGTGGACTGGGATAGAGGTAACTTAACTTGGGGGGGGTTATTCTCACTCCCTGGGGCTAGGGGGTGGATTCCATGCTCCAAGATGTCTTTATAGCCTCTCCTTGGTAGAGATGGGAGTTGTTGTTTTTATGGCTTCCTTCTCTCTGGAACTGGGGGCTGGAAGTGTCTTCCCAGGGAGACTGGAAGGTTCTCACCTTTTAGAGTGGAAAAAGTTGGGGTTTCTCTTTAAAGGTTTCAGATTAGCGGCCTCAGTTGCCCTACCTGGCTGAGGCTTAACTCTCAGGTGTAGGGCTTGAGAGTCAGGGGTCCCATTCTGTAGAAAACACCTCTTCCTTTCTCCCTGGATGAGGCCTCAGGAAGGATTTTCATGCCCTGAAGTTGGGGAGGGAAGTGGGATAGTTTCACATATTCGGGAGAGTTTCATCTGAATTGGGGCCAACTGGCTGTCTTCAGCGGGACCAGGCATATGCTATCACCGGGATTGTGCTGTTTCAGGTCTCAAGGCCATCTGAGTGTGCAGGGCTGCGTGGGACCTTTTATCCTCCAGGCTGGAGGCTGAGAATTTTTACTCTTCAGGAAGAATTTTGTCTAGTCTGACCTGAGAGTCCTACTCTTTCTGGCTGATGATTGGAGTGTTTCCCATTGGGGCTATAAGCCGAAGATTACACCCCGTTTGGTGAGAGTCCTACCCTATGGGTCCAGGGACCAAGGCCCCTCATTTGGGGGTGTCTTCATCTTGCCGTCACCCACTGGGGTTGGGATTTGGGGCCATTCACCCTCAGGGGATAGCTTTTCTTCCCAGGCTCAGCACCAGGAGCAGAGGATGGGAAGCGGTCCCACCTTCTCAGACTTCGGTCGGTAGCCGCGCAGCTTGACACTCTGCTGGTTAATGAGCAGACCCTTGCGCACCTCGCTGAGCCTGTAGTCGGTAGCCTCGCGCTGGCGCAGAAGCTGCTGGAGCTGTCCATTGATTTGGTGCTGAGCGCGCCCTAGGCGCGCGGCAGTGAGGCGCGCTCCACGCGCGTGCGCGTGCACTACCTCGGCTGTCTGCTGGGCGCGAGCGTCGCGGTGCAAGGGCAGAGGCAGGCGAGTCTGCCACGCAGGAGGCTTCATTTTGCTTTTCCACAGAGTGACGCCCTCGCCAGGCGGCGGCTTCTCCACCGTGCCACCACGTTTCACCATCTCCTCTCGAAAACGCCACGGCTCGATGTAGGCAGCACGGCAGAGGTGGCGCGCCATGTGGGGATCCCGCACGCTGTCCTTGGGCTGCCACATGGTCACTGCTTCCTGGCCGCAGCGGTCGGTCAGCTGGTGTGCCTTCTGCGTGGTGGCCCGGGCCTTCTCGCGCCATGCTGGAGCCCCCACACGAATGTCCTCGCCGCGCTCAACTGGAGGGGCCAACACAGGCATGGTGCCTACCTACCTGGCGACCTGGCCTGGTCCACAACCCTCAAGCAAGCAGAGGGGCACAAACTCCCAACTGCAAGGACCTCCTTCCTTGCTCCAGAGAATAGAACTGAGAGTGCCTATCACCATAGTGACAAGGCCAACAACACAGACCCGTGTGTGGAAGTTGGAGGCATTCCAGATGTGGGGGAGGGGAGAGGTATTGGGTGGAGTTTTTACTTTGAAGTCTGATAGGTGTGCCTAGGAGGTCTGGTACTTTGAGAAAGCTGACCTCATTTGTAGCCTTGTTGCTGTTGCTCCTGCCGCCTTATTCTTCCTCCTGTTCTTAGGAGCCCTAAGCTCTTGCTCACTCAAGGTATTGGTTCACTGTTCCCCCTTACAGACTACTCCTTTCCATATGCTTCCCATGGCTGGCTCATTTTTCATCTTCAGAACCCAGCTTCCATAAAGAAATCTCCTTTACTTCACGGAAGAGGACATCCAGGCAGCCAAAAAACACATCATGGAATGCTCACCATCGTTAGCTATTAGAGAAATCCAAACTAAAACTGCAGTGAGATACCATATCACCCCAACAAGCCAAGCCGATCACCCCAACAAGGATGGCCATAATCCAAAAAACACGAAACAACAAATGCTGGAGAGGCTGTGGAGGTATTGGAACTCTCCCACACTGCTGATGGGATTGCAAAATAGTACACCCTCTTTGGAAAGCAATCTGGTGCTTTCTCAGAATGCTGGAAATAGATGTACCATTTAATCCAGTAATCCTACTTCTTGGAATTTATCCTTCAGAAACAAGGGCTGTCACATGAACAAACACATGCACAAGAAACACAGTCCACAGCAGCAAAAGGAAGGAATCATCATAGATGCCCATCAAATAAACAAACTACGGTACATATACTTAATGGAACACTATGCTATGATAAAGAACAATGATGATTTTAGAAAACATCTCATAACACGGTTTCAAGTGGAAGACATTATGCTGAGTGAAATCACTTAGTGGTGAAAGGACAAATATTGTATGAGACCCCTGCTATAAGGACTTAAAAATAGGCTTATGTACAGAAGAGTCTTTGATGGCTACAAGGGTGGGGGTGTATGAGGGTTTATCATAGATTAAATAGCTGATAGATGAAATTTTGTTCATTTACTGTAAGAAATAAATAAAATTATTGTTAAAAAACAAAAAACAAAGAAATCTCCTTTACCCAGCATCTAAGGTAGCCCCACTCTCCCCATTTCTCCAGATTTTTGTTGTTAGTTGCTATTGAGTAGTTTCTATGTCATAGTGATCCCATGTGCCATTGGGTAGAACTGGGCTCTGTCTTATCTGTGATCTTAGGTGAAGCGGATCGCCAGGCCTCCTCTTCTCCTAGATGAGTTCAAGCCTACCAGTCTTCAGGCTAGTAGCTGAGCACAAACCACTGGTGCCATCTAGGGTCCTTTTGGAAACCTTGGTGGCACAGTGGTTAAATTCTGAAACCCTAAAGGTCAGCAGTTCAAATCCACCAGGCACTCCTTGGAAACTCTTTGGGGCAGTTATACTCTGTCCTGTAAAGTCACTATGAGTCAGAATTGACTCAACAGCAAATGGATTTGGTTTAGGGAACTTTTGCCAGATTTTTAATGAAAGCTGACTTTTTAGCGCAAAATGATGTAAGCCAGTTTTTAGTGTAAGCCAAACTAAAAAAGATGGTGTCATAGAACTATAGCCCCATGCCAGGAAACACACACACACACACACACACACACACACACACACACAGAGCAGCTCTGGAGGTCATCATGGCTACCACTGTTGAACCCTCAGCTGCCATCACTGGCCCTGAAAACTGTAGCCACCAAAGTCCCCAGGCTGACCCGTTTGACTGCTAATTAACTGAAAGGTTAGAGGTTTGAAGCCACACAGAGAATCCTCAGAAGATAAGCTTGGTGCTATATGTCTGAAAAATCGGCCACTGGAAACCTTATGGAGTATGCTTCTACTCTGACACAGATTCCCAGCCAGTATACTTCACATGCAGTCACCCCCCATCTGTCAGTAGAAGCTCGCAGAGCTTCCAGACTAAGATGTATTGGGTTGTATCTTGACTCAGTCTCTTTTGAAATACAAAAGAGAAAATTGAGAAGAAAGGAGAGAGATCCGCTTACCACCATGCAAGAAAGGCCTGGTGATTTACTTTCACAAATCTGCAACTGACCATGAAGATGGTACAGGACCAGGCACGGTCTTTAGCTCCGCTGTGCTTGGAGACACCTTGAGTGGGAGCTGCCTTCATGGCTGCTAACAACAACATCCAAGAGACACTGCAGCTTCTGGTTGCCACTGCCTGTTTGCACACTCTCCTCCAGACTGACATGCCTGCATGTGAGGACTAGATGAACCACCTTCTGTTCTGGTTTCAAATTCTCCTGGTCATAACTAGGGTTTGCAGGTGTTATGGACTGAACTATGTCCCCCTAAAATGTGTCAACTTGGCTAAGGCATGATTCCCAGTAGTGTGTGGTTGTCCTCCATTTTTGTGATCTGATGTGATTATCCTATGGGTTGTAAATCCTAACCTCTATGATGCTAACGGAGACATGATTAGAGGCAGTTATGTTAATGAGGCATGACTCAGTCTACAGTATTGGGTTGTATCTTGACTCAGTCTCCTTTGAAATACAAGAGAAAATTGAGAAGAAAGGAGAGAGATCCGCTTACCACCATGCAAGAAGAGCCAAGAGCACAGCACGTCCTTTGGACTCAGGGTCACCGTACCGAGAAACTCCCAGACCTGCGGTAAAACTGATGACAAGGACCTTCCCCTAAAGTTGACAGAGAAAGAAAGTTTTCTTTTGGGGTTGATGCCTTGAATTCTGACTCTTAGCCTTGTAAACTGTGAGAGAATAAATTTCTATTTCTTAAAAGCCATCCACTTGTGGTATTTCTGTTACAGCAGCTTAAGAAAACTAAGACAGCGAGTATCTGAAAGGCACCACAGAAGGGCTGAGATTAGCTCACTATTTCCAAGATTCAGTTATGTACGGCTGAATCCAAAAGATGAAGAAAAGAAAAAAATGCCACAGAAACACTCACATGCATAAACCCTAGGGTTGGGTGAGTTTTCTTGTTAAGCTAACAAATATGCCCTTTTTTATGTTATGAAAGTACTATAAGTGCACTGTATGAAATTTGCAAAATACAGAAAAACAGTGAAAAGAGTAAGTTGCTGTTGTTGTTGTTAGGTGCTGTCGAGTCATTCTGACTCGTGGTGACCCTATGTACACCAGAATGAAACGCTGTCCAGTCTTGCACCATGTCCACAACTGTTTTTCTGCCTAAGCCCATTGTTGCAGCCACTGTGTCAACCCATCTCCTTGAGGGTCTTCCTCTTTTTCACTGACCCTCCACTCTACCAAGCATGATGTCCTTCTCCAGGGACCGGTCCTTCCTGACAATATGCCCAAAGTATGTAAGACACAGTCTTGTCATCTTTGCTTTTGAGGAGCACTCTAGCTGTGCTTCAAACAGAACAGATCTGTTTGTTCTTTTGGTGGCCCATGTTACATTCAACATTCTTCACCAACAGAAGAAAGTTAGAGTCATCTGCAATTTTATGATCTAGAAAACATCTATTTTGAAGAGTCTTGAGTTTTCTCTAGCTGTTCCTCTACACCTTTGTCTCTTTCTTTGCATTACCTGGACATACAAGTATATACAGAGACACGTACATATATTTATACATGTTGGTGTTAATTGCTCTGGAGTTGACTCTGACACAATAACATGAAATATTGCCTAGGTCTGCAACACTTTCCTTTATCAGCCTTGTGTCCATCACTGCAGCTAGTGTATAGCGCATTCCCACACGAGGGCTCTCCTTCCAGCACTGCATCAGACAATATTCTGTTGTGATTTATGCAGTTTTTGTTGGCTGAGTTTTGGAAGTAGATTGTCAGGCTTTTCTTCCCAGTCGGTCTTTGTCTGGAAGCCCTGCTGAAACCTGTCAACCCTGGGTAACCCTGACGGTATTTGAAGTAACCTGTGACATTGCTTCCAGCATCACAGCCACACACAGCCACCACAGTATGACAAAGTGATAGGGGGTGGTGGAGACATTGAGCTAGTTTTAGTTACACGCATCTGCCTTCTCCCAACATACTGAAGCCCAGTGGGGAATTAGACTTCTTCGTGAAATTAGCTCTCTGGTTTTCCTAATGAAGGATGTTTCAGAGAAGTTCCTTTTCCCAGCCATCTTTGCCGAAACTACCTGTTGTACATAACAGTATAAAGTAGGGATCAGACTTCTATCCTTAAGCTAATTAGAGTGAAATTTCAGGAGGAACACAAAGAATCTAACACTTCAAACTTCCCTTTTCTTCCCCCCCCTCCTTCCTGTTTTCCTTCGCATTACATGGAGGTGCCCTCTGCTTTGAAATCTCCTTGTCCCTTGCCAGGTAATTATCAGAGACCCCTTTCTGGGTCCCTTGGTGTTTTCCCTTCTGGGGCACCAGAATCTACTTTTAGCTGGTGCCCCCTTTCTCTTGGAGATAATCACATCAGTTGGTCTCTTGTTCCAGGGGGACGTGCCCTAGAATTAGCTTTGTCTTTGAGAAACGAGGTCACTTTTCTTGAGGAGGTGTCAGGAGACAGTGGGAAGCCCGGGCTGGGAGAGGAGGTTCTTCCTGGTTCTTCCCAGTCACCCTTACAAGGGTTGTTACTGTGCTAATCCCTGAGTGGGAAGGACTTGTAGCCCCCATTAAAAAAACAAAAGCCCAAAGTAAAACTTATTGTCGTTCTGTTGGTTCTGACTCAGGGTAGTCCTACAAGAGAGAGTGAAACTGCTCCATGGGGTTTCCAAGGCTGTAAACTTACAGAGGCAGAATGTAGATGTTTCCCCCATGGAGCAGCTGGTGGATTCAAACCCTTGACCTTTCAGTTAGCAGCCAAGTGTTTAACAACTGTGGCAATGACTCTGCTTCTAGTGCTCCCCAAAACAGCTTAAGTGGAGGTCACTGTGTTAGTTTCCTACCAATTGCCATTAAGCCTTTTCTGACTCATGGCTACCCTGTGTGCATCAGAGTAGAACTGTGCTCTTCAGGGTTTTTATTGGCTGATTTTCCAGAGGTGAATCACCAGGCCTTTCTTCTGAAGTGCCTCTGGGTGGATTCAAACCAGTAGCCTTTCAGTTAGCAGTCAAGCGTTTAACCATTCACACCACAGAACCACACAGGGACTCCTGGTGGTGTCCCAGGGCTGCCATACATGGCTGTCAACTAGGAGGTTTAAAGTAACAGGTGTGGATTCTTGCATGGTTCTGGGGGCCAGAAGACCAAAGTCAAGGTGTTGGCAGGACCAAGTTCCCTCTGAAGGCTGCTGGGAAAGATATTCCATCGCTGCCAGCCTCTGGTGGTTCCTGGCTGTCCTTGGCCATCCTTGGCTTGCAAACACATCACTCAGATCTCTGCCTCTGTCCTCCCTCCTTGTCACCTCTCTTCTTTTCTACGACAACACTCAGGTGGCCCTGCTGGTATTCGAAATACTGGTGACATAGCTTCCAGCATCACAGCAACACACAACCTACCACATTACAACAAAGTGACAGGAGTGTGGTAATTGTGAAGGTTACAGCCCTGGAATCCTATAGGGCAGTTTTGCTCTGTTCTACAGGGTCTGTATGGGTAAGAATCTATTCACATGCAACAACAGCTAACCAATAATATACTAGGTTTCCACACTTCATTCATTTCTCCTTCCTGGCCTTCTTCCTGGAGGAGCTCACTCATGTTAGTGGATTTAGGTGTTACCTTCCAGGTTAGGAAGATTATGACTTCATAGAGCAGTTGGTGGGTGTAGTGAGAAAAGCCTCAAGATTAGAAGAGCATCCAAGCACTTACCATGACCTAGGAATCTCGATTCCTTGCTTACTGCCTGATCCTGCAGACCCCTCCTCCCTCATCCTCCTCCATTCATTCCTTGGAACCTTAGAGGACCAGCCAACCCAGTGCTCAGACTCACCAAGTTTTTATTTATTTTAAATTGTGCTTTAAATCTGAGTTTACAGAGCAAATTTGTTTCTAATCAGATAGCTAATACACAATTTTCTTGTAACGTTTTTGCCAACACTGTGAATGTCACCAAGCTTTCTAAATCTCGTAATTTTTGTGGGTGCTTTCACCCCTTTCAGGATGTCCTTGGATTTTCACATGACTTGCTCCTTTTCATCCATTACGTCTCTGCTCTGATACTATCTAGTTAAGAACTCAGCTTCTCACCAAAAGGCTGGCAGTTTGAATCTGCCAGCTGCTCCTTGGGAACCCTATGGGAAAGTTCTTCTCTGTCCTGTAGGGTTGCTGTAAGTTGCTATGGACTCAATAGCTTTTTTTTTTTTTCAGTATGGAGCCCTTAGAGGCAGAGGTGGCTCAGTGCCAGGCTGAATTCCCAGCCAATGAACCTGTCTGTCCACGAAGGCTTGCATGTTGCTCTGATACTGAAGAGGTTTCTTTCAGCTGAGCTTCTATACTAAGACAGACTAGGAAGAAAGGCCTGGTGATCTACTTCCCAAGTTACCACCAGTGAGAAGCTCATGGATCACCACGGTCCAATGCATGATCATGGAGATGATGCAGAACTGGGCAGTGTTTTGTGCCGTTGTGCATGGAGTCATCATGAGTTGACAGCCAACTCGACAGCAGCTAACAACAGCCAAAGGGTCTTTTTCAGATGGTGTGGTCCAAAGTGTTGTGTCACCTCATAGCGCTCACCGGTTTGTGACTCTCTCATCTTCCTCCTAGAATGTGAACTCCTCAACAGGAATTTGTCTTCTGTTTTAATCTCTGCCAAGTCCACAGCCTAGCCTAGTCCCTGACACAAAGTGGGTTCTTTAATATTTGTTTGTTGAATGACTGAATGAAAGTGGTTCTGCCGTACTAGGTCCACATGTAGACCATCCACAGAAACTGATATTCCTGCTGGCCATTTGGCATTTACGCCTCCTCCCTACTTACAGGGGGAGCCCAGATAAGGTGGGGGGCAGCACGGCTGAAGGATCCGAGTAGCTAGGGCATTGCCATCTAGGCACGGGATCTCAGCTCAGCCAGTCAGATGCTCCAGTGGGTTTTTGAACCTTGTGGGAGTGACCCACAACCCAGTGTCAGCTGGAGACTGGTTGGAACAGCTCCAGGGAAGCTGAGTGTCAGCAGTTTGGAGACAAAGTGATAAGCTAAACAGGCTTTTCCTTGGGCAGGAATTTGATTGTTTCTTCTGTCTTGATTCCTGCTTGAAACTGCTTCCTCCTTCTCCTGTTTCTCTTCTCTTATCTTCTCTCCAACTTTCTCCTTCTGATTTATTATTTATTTTTTTATTGTGGTAAAACATTCATAATAAAACTTGCCATTTTAACCATTTTATGCGTACAGGTTAATGACATTCACCAGGCTGTGCAACCATCACCACCATCTATTTCATAACCCCAGCTTTTCATCACCCCAGACAGAAATGTTGTAATCATTGATCAGTAACTCTGGGTTCCCCCTTTCCTCCTGGTAACCTCTGAACTGCTGGTTTCAGTATGAACGGATCTACTATAGAGCCTGTTTGTTGTACTCTGGTGGCCTGTGTGTTGCTGTGTTGCTGGAAGTTATGTCATCCATACTTCACATACCAGCAGGGTACCCCCGTGGTGGACAGTTTCCAGTAGAGCTTCCAGACTAAGACCAACTAGAAAGAAAGGCCTGACAACCTACTTCCAAAACTTAGTCAATGCAAATCTTACGGCTACCACAGAATAGTGTCTGATATAGTGCTGGCGGATGAGCCTTCTAGATTGAAAGGCCCTCAAAATACACAGAGGCAACCACAATAGACTTGAGCCTATTGGTGATGGTGAAATGGTACAGGACTGAACAATGGGTTGTGCTTTGTACATGAGATTGTTGTGCATGGGAAGCAACTCAATGACAGCTAACAACAAAGACATTTCATGTAAATGGAATCATACAATATTTGTCCTTTTTTGTCTTATTTATGTCAGAATGTTTTCCAGATTCGTCCATGTTTACAGCATATATCAGGACCCCATTTTTCTTTATGACTGAATCTTACTCTGTTGTATGGATATACCACAAGTTATTTATTCATTTGGATGATGATGGACTCTGGAGTCACGTCCACCTTTTGGTTATCGTGAATAGTGAACATTATTCAGTGAACATTAATATATAGTCATCTGCTGTCAAATCTTCTGCACATTCCTATACCTAGGAGTGGAATTTCTGGGTCATACGATAATCCTAAGTTTAGCTTTTTGAAGAACCATCAAAGTGTTTTTCACAGTGGCTGTGGGAAACGTTGTTGGTGCCCTGGATACCGTCTCAGTCACTCTTGGCAAGTGGTGGGTAGGTGTAAACCCTCGCGTGAGATCCTATCCCAATGGCTGGGGTGGATCGTCTTATCCCTTATGAGGTCACTGATAGGTTATTACCAGGGTCCTTCTACCCAACGAACTCCCAAGAGATTCAATTGGAACCCAGTTAGCCAGAGTGAGGTTTTATTAATCAGTTTTGCAAAATCTGGCATGCGAGTCCACAAGGAGACAGGCTAGAGCACGTGGCAAACAGTTCCTTACAAGCCTTCATCCCCTAATGTGCAAGTCCCTCCCCAAGTTCCTTGTTGGCTGAGTACTATGAGGCTAAACAGTCTTTCCCAGATGTTGCCCAAATCTTCGCCTTTAAGGTTGCTTTCCTGAAAAAGTTTTCTCCCTGTCATGCGTTGAATTGTGTCCCCCCCAAAATATGTGCAGCCGTGTGGCTGGGACATGATTCCCAGTATCTTGGGACTGTCCTCCATTGTGTGGTTTCGCTAAACTGTGTGCTAAAGGAGCTATAAATTCCTGCATAGAATTACTTCCTTGCTCTGCAGTAGGGGGAGTTTCCCTGGAGTGTGGCTTGCCCCACCCTTAATGCTTTTAGCCTGCAAGACATAAAAGGAAACAGGAACAAAGAGAATTAAGAGCCTCGCACCATCAAGAAATGTGCACCGGGAGAAGAGTGCGTCCTTGAGACCTGAGGTTCCTGCGCCAGGACACTCCCTGGACAAAGACTGATGCAATACCGGACTTTCCTCCAGAGCCAACAGGGGGAAAGCCTTTCCCTGGAGTGGACACCCTGAATATGGACTTGCAACCTACCAGACTGCGTAAGAATAAACCTTCCTTTGTTAAAGCCATCCACTCTGTGGTATTTCTGTTAGAGCGGCACTAGCTGACTGAAACACTCCCCCTTCCCTTTTATCCCCTAATTCATTCTGTTTGCCAACACATTCCCCAGGTACGTGGGCTCTGTAGTTGCCACTTAACCTAATAGTTGTTTCTTACTCTAGCCTTTGTTCCCCTTATTCTGAAGACGGACCATTTTGAAATTTGTTTTTCACAGCGGCTGGACAAAGTTTTTGTACCCATCAGCAGTGGATAAAGGTCCCAACTTCTTGGCATCCTCACCATCACTTTTCTTTTTAATAGCCATCCTAGTTTGGGTGACCACTACCCATCTGTCTGTTGTTGTCCTGTGGTAGCTTGTGTGTTGTTCCAATGCTGGAAGCTATGCCACTAGTATCTCAAATACCAGCAGGGTCACCCGTGAAGGGCAGGTTTCAGGGGAGCTTCTAGACTAAGATGGACGAGGAAGAAAAGCCTGGCAATCTACTTCCAAAAATCAGCCAATGAAAACTATATGGATCACAACAGAACATTGCCCAACTGCTTTTGGACAAACTTTCAGGAGGGATCAATTGCTAGAGGAGGATGTTGTGTTTGGTAGAGGGCCAGTGAGGGCGCAGGAGACCCTTGGCAAGGTGAACTAGCAGAGTAGCTACAGTGATGGACTATACTCATGCTGGCCACCATAAATATAATGGAGGACCAGGCAGAAGGTCAGCATGAGTCAGTGTTGACTGTACAACGGCTATCTATCTATCATCTGTCTATGTGTCTATCATCTCTCCATCCATCTATTACCTGTCTGTCTATCAGGGTGAATTAGTAACTTATTGTCTCACTTTTGATGCTTCGTCTGTTCTCACACTCCATCCATCCATCCTCATTTGTCTATCTGTCTACAAGATCTGACAATTAAGTTCACAAACTTGCTACTGCTTATGTTGGCAGCACTGTACAAACTACTTTGTAAGGTTTCATAACCTTGGCATATCAGTGTCTCACAGCTGTGTTCATGTCAATGTGTGGCAGTTTCTTTCTGAGTGGTGTTCATTAATGTTGTGTGTTTCTGTGTGCTGTCATGAGAATGCTGGAGCTTGAATTAGAGCAATGAACAAACACTAAGTTTCTTGTTAAACTTGGCAAGAGTGGAAGTGAAATCAGGGGCATGTTACTCCAAGTTTATGGGGATAAGGCCATGAAGAAAACAGCAGTGTACAAATGTATTAAACATTTTTATGAGGGGAGAGAAAGTGTCACTGATGAAGAGAGGTCAGGGTGGCCAGTAATGAGCAGAACTGATGAAAACATTGCAAAAATTCATCGAATTGTGAGTCAAAATCATCTGTTGACTGTGAGAATCATAACAGACCAAGTAAATATCGACAGAGAAACAGTTAAGAAAATCTTAACTAAAAATCCTGGTATGACAAAGGTGTGTGTAAAAATGGTCCTGAAGGAGCTCACCAATAGACAAAAATAAAGGGGAGTCAAAATTCTCCAAGACCCTTTGGAGAGGCAAGACGATGTTACCACTGGTGATAAAACATAGGGGTACCAATATGACCCTGAAACAAAGTGTCTAAGTACACAGTGGAAGTCAGACAACTCTCCACAAAACCAAAAAGTGTCTGTCAGTCTAAATCAAGAGTCAAAACAACGCTGTTAATCTTTTTGATATCAGAGGGGTTCATTATGAATTTGTGCCAACTGGACAGCTAACCAAATGTACTATTTCGAAGTGTTGAAAAGGTGGTGTGAAAAAGTTAGACAAAAACAACCTGAACTTTTCGCCAATAACTGATGGCTCTTGCCTCATGACAATGCATCAACTCACACAGCACTGTTTGTGAGGGAGCTTTTAGCCAGTAAACAAACAATAGTGTTGGAATACCCTCCCTACACACTTGTTCGGGCCCCCAATGACTTTTTTTCTTTACCTAAACATAAAGGAAATATTGAAAGAAAGACATTTTGATGACATTCAGGATATCAGTGGTAATACAACAGCAACTCTGATGGTCGTTTCAGAAAAAGAGTTCCAAAATTGCTTTGAAAGGTGGACTAAATGATTTGGGTGCACAGCTTCACAAGAGGAGTACTTCGAAGGTGACCATAGTGATATTCAGCAATGAGGTATGTAGCACTTGTTCTAGGATGAGTTCACATACTTCATTGGCAGGCATCGTATCTCTCTCTTTCTCTCTCTCTCCACCTACCTAGGTAAACTACCTACCTACCTACCTACCTACATCTATGTGAAGTGTTATCTCACTATCCCTCTTGTGATGCCTCCTCTGTTCTCACACCCCTCTATGGGATGTCTCTGAACTTTCTTCTCTCCTCTACCTCCACTATACTTCTAGTCCTCCGGTGACTCCCTTCACAATCCTCATACGAGATACTGGGACTTTCCTTCTCCCGGTCTGTCATGTACTTTTCAAGACTGCAGACAAATGGAGTGTTGACTGAGAGAGAGAGAGAGACAAAGCCACAGGGATTCATTCCATACTCTGATAACACAGCTCCTCTGGCAGAGTTTTAGGCATTTGACATGGAATTGTCTGGAGGCTCAGGGGGAAAGAACACATAAAAGATGTGAAAACACAGAAAGCCACTACTTCATTTGACCCTTGGCAATCCCCTTTCCACTTCTCACCTTGTTTTTTTCAATGCTGCAGCCTCTGTGTGGACAAACTCTTAAAAGTTTTTAACTGATGATTAGGGAGAACCTAAGGAAAATAGATTCAGATGGTAGTACAGGAAAAAATCAGACACCTAGCTTATAGTTGTAGTGGGTTAGAGAGTTGGACCCCGAAAGATACGTCTACCTGGATCTCAAAATGAGATCATCCTAGATTATTTGAGTATGCCCTAAGTCCAATGACAAGTGGAAGACATACAAGGAAGAAGCTGGGTGAAGACAGGCAGAGACTGAACAAACCCAGAAATACCTGGAGCCACCGGAACGTGGAAGAGACCAGGAGTGATCCTTCCCTAGAGCCTCTGGAGGGAGACTAGCTACCTGGATTTCAGATTTCCTATACCTAGAACTGAGAGAGAATAAGTGTCTCATTTGAAGCCATCAGAGGACACTCATACAAAAGTACCTGACCCTTAAGTCTAGGTCCCCTCACTATCTCTGACCTGTTTCCATGAGACATTCTCTGTCACCTACACACACGGCAGGCACCTCTTCAAAGCTTACAGAGCAGAACCAGAAAGAAGGACAGTTCCTTCTTCCATTCCGGGATGTTAAGACTATCTTCACCTTTTGACTATTGGGAATAGTGCTGCAGTGAAAGCAGGAATGTCTATTTATATTCCTGCTTTCAATTAGCTTGGGAATACTTTTAGGAGTGAGATTGCTGGGTGTGATGGTTAAGGTCATGTGATAGCTTACCTGAGCCATGATTTTCAATGATTTGGCAATTGTGTGATGTTGTGATCTCTTCCATGATGAGATTTGATGTAATGTGATCACTTCCATGATGGGATCTACTGTGATTAGCCAATCAGTTGAAAATGAGTTTCCTTAGGGGTGTGGTCCCTGCTGAATGTAAGTGTACATCCTTGCAAGGTTTGTAGGCTTTTGCTGGCTCTGGATCCTGCAACTGACTCCCTAATTCACCTGACTTCTACTCCTTGAGTCTCGAGCTAGAAGCTTACCTTTGGTCTTGCCTGCCAATCTTGGGATTTTTTTAGTCTTCAGTCTGGGAGCAACAGCCCTGCTCTCTGACCTGTCAATCTTGGGTTCACCAGCTCCTGCGGCTACATGAATCAGGAGGAGACCCCAGCCTGACCCATGGACTTGAGATGTTACAGCATCTATGACCTCGTGATCCATTTCCTTGGTTTAAATCTCTCTATGTATGTTTTCATATGCATTCCAGTTCTGCTTCTCTAGTGATCCCAGCCTAAGGCACAGGATCATATGGCATCTTTGCCCATTCTTTGGCCATCTACCAACATTTTGATAGCGATTATGAATAAAATTTTGATGGTTTTTTTTGTTGTTTTGTTTCCTTCTACTTTTTCTGGATCTTCCAAATTTGCTACAGTGAACAGGCATTCCCTTGACCATAAACACGTAAGTCATTAAGATTTCATTCCTAACTTCACCCCTGCCCCATGCTCCCTAAATGATGCTCGTAAGAGGTGGATGCCCATCCTCCACAGAACTGGGCCACATGTCTCTTTCCAGTGCTCTACAAGACCTGTACTTAACACTGTAACACCCTGTCTTAGCCATCTAGTGCTGCAATAACAGAAATACCACAAGTGGATGGCTTTAAAGAGAAATTTATTTTCTCACAGTCTAGTAGGCTAGAAGTCCAAGTTTAGGGGATTTGCTCCAAGGAAAGGCTTTCTGTCATAGTCATCTAGTGCTGTTATAACAGAAATACTACAAATGGATGGCTTCAATAAGGGAAAATTGATTGTCTCGCAGTCTAGTTGGCTAGATGTCCAAATTCAGGGTGCCAGCTCCAGGTAAAGGCTTTCTCTCACTGTCAGCCCTGGATGAAGCTCCTTCTCATCAATGTTGCCCTGGACTAGGAGCTTCTTTGCTCAGGAACTCCGAATCCAAAGGCCATGCTGTGCTCCTTGGGCTTCTTTCTTGGGTATCTCTGCTTGCTTCCCTTTCCTTTTGTCTTGTATGAGAGAAAAGGTGGTGCAGGCCACACCCCAGGGAAACTCCCTTCGTATTGGATCAGTGACGTGACCTTAGCAACGGTGTTACAATCCCACCCTAATCCTCTTTAAGATAAAATTATAGTTGCAGAATGGAGGACAATCACACAATACTGGGAATCATGGCCTAACAAAGTTGACACATTGTTTTGGGGGACACAATTAAATCCATGGCAGGGAAGAAATCCTGGTGGCGTAGTAGTTAAGTGCTACTGCTGCTAACCCAAAGATCGGCAGTTCAAATCCACCAGGTGCTCCTTGGTAACTGTATGGGAAAGTTCTACTTGGTCCTGTAGGGTTGCTACAAGTTGTGTGCTTGTCTTCTTGGGCAAGATGCTACGGATTGTGGGTCAGAGTTCTGTTTCTAATATGTGGTCTGGTCATTACCATTTCAGTCTTTTACTTCAGGGTAGACGTATCAATGGGAAGCAGATGGCACAATCAAACTGGGGAAGTTTGAAGATGGTCTTATAAGGGTGAAAGTTCCTAGATGATTCAGTTCAGAAACAGTTAAGCACTTGGCTGCTAACCAAAAGATGAAAAGTTTTAGTCTACCCAAAGGTGCCTCAGAAGAAAGACCAAGAGATCTAATTCTTTAATAATGCTACTCTGACACACAAGTCAGAACTGACTAACACAACTGGTTTAACAAACCATGTACATACTGTGTCACAAGAGTGACTTTTCAATGTTTTAAGTGATCATATGTAACCTAAAAGTGATAATGCAGGATATTCTGGATTCATAAGAAGATGTGGAACCAGGGATATCATTGCAGATGTCATACGGATCTGGGCTGAAAGTAGACCATACCAGAAAGATATTTATGCATGTTTTATTGACTATGCAAAGGCATTTAACTGTGTGGATCATAACAAATTATGGATAACATTGCAGAGAATTCCAGAATACTTAATTGTGCTCATGGGGAACCTGCACAATCATCAATGCCTATGGAAGCAACAGTCAAGAAATCAAACTACTTATTGCACTGGGCAAATCTGCCATAAACAACAACAAAAACAAAAAAAAAACAACTCTTTAAAGTTTTGAAAAGCAAAGATGTCACCTTGAAGACTAAGGTGGGCCTGACACAAGCCGTGATGTCTTCAATCTCCTCATATGCACAGGAAAGCTAGGTGATGAAGAAGGAAGATCGGAGAAGAACTGAAGCCTTTGAATTGTGCTGGTGAAGAATAGTGAGTACACCACGGACTGCCAAAAGGACAAACAAACCTGTCCCAGAGGAAGTACAACCAGGAGGTTCCTTGGAAGGAAGGATGGCAAGACCGTGTCTCACATACTTGGGACACGGTATCAGGAGAGATCAGTCCTGGAGGAGGACATTATGTTTGGTAATGGAGAGGGCCAGTGAGAAAGAGAGAGGCAGTCACTAAGATGGACTGACACAGAAACTGCAACAGCAAGGTCCAGCTTAAGAACAATGCCGAGGATGGCACAGGACCTGGCAGCGTTTCATGCAGACCCAACTTGACCACACGTAGCAACAGCAACAATACAAGGGTGGTAAGTCCATCAGAAGAAAGTCCTGGCAACTGATCATTGAAAACTCTGTGGAGTACAGTTGTACTCCGACACCCATGGGGTCCTCTGTGTATTTGTTTTCGTAAGAGTATGATGATGTTAGCTGTGGTCGAGTCGATTCAGACTCCTGGAGACTCCATGAAAAGAGTACAGCTGTTCCACAGAGTATTTTCTTGGTTGTAATCTTAATGGAAGTCAGTTGCCAGGACTTTTCTTTTGCAGTACAACTGACTAGGTTCAAATCACCAACCCTTAAGTAGCCAGCGAGTGCCAACTGCACCACACAGAGACCTGGGGCATGATGAGGAGTAAGGAAACTGCGAAGGATAGCACAGTACCTGGGGCCTAGCGGCCAGGGAGCTGTCACTGCCCCTGCACAGAAGAGACAGAAGGAAGAGTTAGACCAGGGCCTAGAGCATTCGCCGGCCAGGAGCTGTGACCTTCTGCCTAGGGGAGCAGCCAATCGACAACGTGAGCACAGGGAGGGACCCGAGGGAACAATCCCTCTGGGCTCCCTCTCCTTCATCCCTTTGATCCTCTGCAAGGGCTTCCCTTTGGCTGAAGCCAGAAGTCAGAACGTTAAGTGTTGTGTGTTGTGTCTCCCCCTCCAATAAGATATGTTCGAATCCTAACACCCGGTACCTGTGAACGTGACCATTTTTGGAAACTGGGTCTTGATGAAATTAAGTTAAGATGAGGTCATAGTGGATTAGAGTGGTCCCTAATACAGTGATCCGGGTCCTTGTATTGTGGTTAATTGCCATCAAGTTGGTTCTCACTCATGGTGACTCCATGTGTAACGTAATGTAACGTAACGTAACATGCTCAGTTCTGAGCCAGCTTCCTAATCATTGTCGTGCTCAAGCCATGTATTCTGAGTGCCTTCCAACCTAGAGGGCTCATCTTGTGGCACTATATCAAACAATAATCTGTCGTGACCTCTAGTGTTTTCATTGGCTGATTTCTGGAAATGGACCACCAGTTCTTTCTTCCTACTCTATCTCTGAAACCTGTCCACCATGGGTGACCCCACTGGGATTGAAATACTGCTGGCATAGCTTCTGGCCTCACCAGAACACCTGTCACCAGAGTATGACACACTGACAGTGGACACTGACATGCACAGAGGGAAAGTTGTCATGTGAAGACAGAGACAGAGATTGAAGTGACGCAGCTACAAACCAAGAAATGCCAGCTACCACTAGAATCTGGAGGCAAAGAAGGATTCTTCACGAGAAACTTCAGAGGGAGCACGGCCCTGCCAGTGCCTGGATTTCAGGCTTCTGGCCTCCAGAACTGTGAGAGAATAAACTGTCCACTGCTTTAAGCTGCCAAGTTTGTGGCAGTTTGTTACAGCAGCTCCAGGGAGCTGATTTAGCTAGGAAGCTTGCCAGTGTAATCTCTGAGGTTGGGGGTACTGTGACAGAGAATGAGGTGGAATTTAGGATGGTCTGGGTGTCTGGCATCATTTCTCACTGAGGCGGAGTTCCTGTTCCTCAAAATTTGCATTTGTTGTTGTTAGGTACCATTGAGTTGATTCCAACTCACAGAGACGCTATGTACGCTGTCGCATTCTGGGTCATCCTCACAGGATCATTGTTATGCTTGAGCTCATGGCGCCGCCACGGTGTCAGTGTATCTCATTGAGACTCCTCCTCTTTTTTGCCAACCCTCTGCTTTATCAAGCATGATATTCTTCTCCAGGAACTAGTCTCTGATGACGTGTCCAAAGTACATGAGACAAGGTTTCATCACCTTTGTTTCTAAGAAGCAATTTTGGCCATACTTCTTCTGAGTCAGATTTGTTCATTCTTCTGGCAGTCTGTGATATATTCACTATTCTTCACTTTTACAGCCAGAGAAACCGAGGCTTGGAGAAGTTAAGCAGACTTTCCTAAGCTTATAGCATTAATTAGCAGGGGAAGCGGAGCTCAAACCCGGGTAGCTGGAATCCAGCAGTGTACCGATGCACACAGTGTTAATAAAGCTTGTTGACCAGCTAATCACAGGGCCGCTGGGAAGAAACCGACTCAGTGGCAATGGGTGTGGTTTGGTTTGAACTAATCAAGTGAAGCAAAGATGCTAACTAAGCTAAGAGTCACCTTGAAGACTAAGGTGCACCTGACCCATCCCACAGTGTTTTTAGCCACTTCATAAGCATGTAAAAGCTGAACAGTGAAGAAGACCAAAGAAGAACTGATGCCTTTGAATTATCGTGTTGATGAATAATACTGTATCATGGGCTGCCAAAAGAACACATAAACTGTCTTGGAAGAAGTACAGACAGAACACTCCTTAGAAGCAAGGATGATGAGACTAGGTCTCACATGCTGTGGACATGTTATCGGGAGAGACAGCACCTTGGAGAAGGACATCACGCTTGGAAAGGTAGAGGGTCAGCGAAAAAGAGGAAGACCTTCAATGAGATGGATGGACCCAGTGGCTGTAACAAGGGGCTCAAGCATCACAACGATTGGGAGGATGATACAGGACTGGACAGTGTTTTGTTCTGTTGTACACAGGGTCGCTATGAGTTGGCACCAACTCAACAGCCCCTAACTACAATAACAATAATTAATCACAGACATCACTGGGTGGTGAGAATGGTGCCAGCGCTCAGTTGCTCACAAAAAGGTTGGAGGTTCAAGTCCATTCAGAGATGCCTCAGAAGAAACGTCCAGTGATCTAATTCTGAAAAATCTGCTATTGACAACTTTACTGAGCACAGTTGTACTATGACGTCCATGGGATCGCCATGAATCAGAGTCAGCTAGACTGTTAATGGTTTTCTTTTTTTTTTTGTAAAAAAATAATCGTGAGTTAGGAGGAGACTTTCCTCTTTCTGGTAAAATACAGCTAACGTTATTGTTAGTTACTGTGATAAAACCAAAAACCAAACCTGTTGCCATTGAGTTGATTCTGATTTGTAGCAGCCCTATAGGTCACAGTAGAATTGCCTATAAGGTTTCCAAGGAGTGCCTGATAAATTCGAATTGGCAACCTTTTGATTTGCAGCAGTAGCCTTTAACCACTGCACCACCAGGTTTTCCAGTTGCTGTGACAGTTAATTAATGCTGGGTATTGACCTGGCTAAGCTCTGAGTCTCAGTGGTTTGGCAGACACTAGCCAATCATCTTCCATTTTGTGGTCTAACGTGAGTGGAGCAGCCAATCAGTTGAAAGACAAGTTTCCTTGGAGGTGAGACCACCTATTATCAGTATAAAAAGGGATGTTCTGGGAAAGCTTGGTCTCTTTTCTCAACCCTGGATTCTTCTCATTGTCCGATCTCTGGTTCTTGGGACATAAGCCTGCAGATGTCTCTGGCCTGCCTCTTGACCTGCAGACTTTGCCTCCACCAACTCCTGCAACCCTGTGAACCAGCAGAGCCCTCTGGCCTGTAGTCCAACCTGCAGACTTTGGGTTCCTCAGCTCCTGCTAGCACATTAGCCCTCAGAGGTCTTCAGCCTATTGGTTGATGTGCAAACTTGGGTCTTGCCAGCCCCCCTAATTGTGAAAGCCCTGTCCTCACAGTTGTGTGAGCCATTTCTTTGTGTGAGGCAATTGCTCTATCTATACACGCTTCACTGGTTCTGCTCCTCTAGAGAACTCAAACTAAGACAATTGCCAGTGAGTAGATTCCAGTTCACAGTGACCTCAAGTGTGCAGAGTAAAATTGCTCCATAAGGCTTCAGGGCTATGGCCTTTGGAAAGCAAATCACCAGGCTTTTCTTCCAAAGTGTCTCCAGGTATGTTTGAACTGCCGACTTTTACCTAAGCATTTTTCCTACCTAGGTCCCCCTAATTAACATAAAAGGTGCCATTGTAACCCTTTGAGAGCAAACCGTTCCTTAACATTTAGTACATTTACAATATTATGCAACCACCACCTCTGTCTGCTTCCACAGCTTTGTCGTCACCAAAAGGACACCCGTACCCATTAGCAGTTGCTGGCTACAACCAATCTTTCTATCTCTAGGGTTTTACCTCTTTTGGACAGTTCATCAAATATGAGTGCAGACCGAGTTTTAAAAAATTCGTTGCCGTCAAGTCCGATTCATAGCAACCCTATAGGACAGAGTAGAACCTCCCCAATAGATTTCCAAGGAGTAGCTGGTCACTTTGAACTGCTGACCTCCTGGCTAGCAGCTGAGCTCATTAACCACTGAACTACCAGGGCTCCAGACTGATCCTAAAGGGAAGCTTACTTTTTTTCACTCCTGAAACTCAATTTGTGGATTCTGGGTGGGAACATTTGACTTGCTTATCAGGCCAGTCTGCAATGAACTGGGTGGAAGGGGGGACTTCGCTCTCCTCCCCTCTCCTCTGCTCCCTCTGAGGCCCTGGGAACAATAGGGAAGTTGACAGTGATAATGAGGCCCCCTATCTCGTAATGACTCTGGGGGCCTCGGGGATGCCGCAGGCCAGCTCTGCCCTAATTAACTGTAGTGCTTCCCACAGAGGAAGTAGCCTGGATTCCTGGCTCAGGCTCTTTTGAAGTGGCCCCACCCCCCAGCCAGAACAGTTGTTTGGGCTGTGAGGAGCCATCCCTCTGGACTGGCCCACCAGCTTCACACTGAGCCCAGAGCTAGAGTCCCTCGCCAGAGTGGACCTGAGCTGGCCTAAGGTTTGAGCTCAAGTCCTGGTCCCAACACTTACTAACAACGTGGCCTACAACTTCACCTCTTAAGCCAATGGAAAACCAAACCCAGCGCCATTTAGTCAGTCACTGACACAGTGACCCTATAGGTCAGAGTAGAACTGCCCCATAGAGTTTCCAAGGAGCACCTGGTGACCTTTTGGTTAACCGTAGCACTTAACCACTATGCCACCAGGGTTTTTCCCCACCTCTTAAAGTCCTTTCTAATCTTCTAAAGGGAGCCAGTAACGTTTCCCTTGCAGAGAGATGAGAGAGACTCAAAGACCCAGGTGAGGACCTCCGCAGCAAAACGCAGGCTAGTGCCAAAAATCCCTAGCAATTAAGATAAACAACATTTCAAGGAAGAAAATAAAAAAAGTCAAAATAAGTGTAAAAATCCGCGATGAACAAAATATCAGAAATTTAAATAAAGTCAGGATTGATATGAGTGTTCTCTGTAGGGAGGGCCATGTGAAAGCCCCAGGGAAAGAGAAAAATCAGAAATTCTAGTCTCACCTTTATTTACATTTGGGGTGATCTGTTCACTGTGGATTTATTACTATTATTATTAATTTTGGCTTTTAAAGATACTGCTTTTGGAGTATCATTTATCTTTATAGCTGAGCCTGTTGATGCCTCCTAATTATTTTTAAAATTTGATGTGAAATTTATGTAACATAAAATGAACCATCTTAAAGTGTATAATTCAGTGGCATTTAGTGTATTTACTATACTGTGCAACTATCTCCGCTTTCTGTTTCCAGAACATTCTCATCACCCCCAAAGAAATCCCCATTCTCTGTTCTTCCTTCCCCTCAGTCCCTGGCAACCACTACTTTCTATCTGTATGGGTTTCTATATTCTAGACGTTTCATACAAATGGAATCATACAATGTGTGCTCTTGTATGTCTGGCTTCTTCTCTTGAACATCAAGTTCTGAAGTTCATCCCTGTTGAGGTGTGAACCAGGATGGCCCGCTTCATTGTCCCCCTGAGCTTAGTGCCTTGTACGCCTGACCTGGAAAATTCTAACACCTGTTTCTGGTCTTTTTTATTGTGGTAAATGTATACATAACTAAACATTTGCTGTTTCAGCATTCTTCACGTGTAATATTCAGGGACATTCATCACACTCATCATATCACGGTATGACTATCTCCGTTATCTGCATCCAGTGTTTTTTTTCATCACCCTCAACAGAGACTCAGCACCCCTTAAAGAATGACTCCTCCTTCCCTCTCCCACCCACCCCTGGTAACCCCGAGTAAACTTCAGACTATGTACACTTTCCTATTCTAGTTATTTCACACAAACGAAGTCACACATTATTTGGTTTTCTGTGATTACTTACTTCACTCATCATGCGTTTTTGAGGTTCATCCATGTTATAGCAGGAATCAGAACTTCCCCCTTACGTTTTGCTTCTGAGGTGAGTGCCTCAGTCAGCTCACCCTGGTCCCAACCCTTAAAAATCCTAGCAGTGAACTTCTATCGAGCCGTCACAACTACAGCATAACACTATGCTACCACCCGTCACTTTGTTGCACTGTAGTGGCTTGTGTGTTGCTGTGATGCTGGAAGCCACACCCACCAGAATTTCAAACACCGGCAAGTCACGCATGGTGGACAGGCTTCAGAGGAGTGTCCACTCTAAGATAGATTAGGAAGAAAGGCCTGGCAATCGGATTTCTAAAATCAGCCAATGGAAACTATGTGCCTCTCCATAGCACCTTGTCTCACTTGCTTTCTTTGGACACTTCATAAGGAACACTCAGTCTCTGGAGGACAACATAGCATTGGTAAAACAAGAGGACACTGGTCAGGTGTGTTGTGTAGGAAACCCTTCTATCGGACTGTGTTGTTTTTGTCATGATTAGTTTGAGGTGATGGGTTTGGAGGATCTTCCATGATTTTAAGAGTGTAAAGTGTCCTGAGACCCAACAGTTTGAGAACCACTGAGATTTTATTTGCTTATTATTTTGTATAACACAGGAAGGAGTGTTCAGTCATCTTCCCTGCTGAACCCACTGCCTCTAGCACTGCCTGATGCACCATGAACACACAATAAACATTCATAAAGCAAATGACTGTCCAAGCCAGGAGCTCAGGAGCAGCTCTGGGCTCAGAGGGATGCAGAAGTATTTGTTCTCTGACAATGATGGAAGTGGAGGGAATGGGAAGGCTACAGGGAGGAACTGTTGTGGGACCCAGGGGAGCCTGGGTTCTAAGGCGGGGATTCAACCATGGTCATGCATTGGAATTCCCTGGGAATGCTGAAGGAACCTGGGTGGCTCAAGCCGTATGTGATGGTCTGCTGATCCAAAGGCTGGTGGTCACCCACTCCGTGGCTCTGTGGAAGAAAGGCCTGGCAAACTCCTTCCTTAAAGATTACAGTCCAGCAAACCCTGTGGAGTGGTTCTACTCTATAGCACACAAGGTCACTGACTTATTAAGAACATTATTATCCTACTGAACAGTGTTTGATGGCAACCTGCTGAACTAGGCTCTTGTTCTTACATGTTCTTGTTCTTACAAGCTGACTGAAAATCAGCTCCATGGCAATGGGGATGCCTGGGTCCCACCCCCAGAAATGCTGATGTGATTGGTTTTAAAAGCTTCCCCAGTGATTTGAAACCAACCAACCAACAAAAAAAACCACTGCCATCAAGTCGGGTCTGACTCATAGTGACCCTATAGGTCAGAGCAGAACTGCCCCATAGAGTTTTCAAGGAGCGCCTGGTGGATTCGAACTGCCAGCCTTTTAGTTAGCAGATGTAGCACTGAACCCACTACACCACCAGGGTTTCCTCCAGTGATTTGAAGGTGCAGTTAAATTTGAGAACCAGAGCTGACTCGGCAGCAGTGGGAGTGCTGTCTAGGAATATTTGCAAGAAGCACAGCCAGGGTTGTTTATATAAAGGACACTGAGCTTGGAATTGGAACTAGTGGACTCCCCAGCTGTGTGACTTCAAGCAAGTTACTCAACTTCTCTGAGAGCCTATCTTTTCATCTTCAAATAGGGAGGGCTCATGCGCTCACTTCCTGCTGCTTTTGCTGTTTGTTGTCGTAAAGTCGATCCTGATTCACTGTAACCCCATGTGTGCGGGGTAGAACTGTATTTGATAGAGTTTTCAAGGCTGTGACCTTTTGGAAGCTGATCGTCAGGCTTGTCTTCTGAGGTGCCTCTGGGTGGATTCCAACCACTGATTTCTTGGTGAGTAGCCGAGCACTTCACCATCTAAGCCATCCACAGACCAGCTTCAGAGGAGCGAGGAGATTACATGTAAGAACAAGAGCCTAGTTCAGCAGGTTGCCATCAAACACCGTTCAGTAGGATAATAATGTTCTTAGGTGCTGTCGAGTGGGTTCCGACTCATAACGACCCTATAGGTAGAGTAGAACTGCCCCATGGAGTTTCCAAGAACCACTTGGTGGATTTGAACTCCTGACCGCTTGGTTAGAAGTCGTAGCACTTAACCTTGACGCCACCCCGTCTTCCATCGAGAACAATAGCAAATAGAATGAGTACAACAGTAATAAAAAACACGTATTGAGTTTTTATCATGTGCCAGACTCTGTGCTCAGCTCTTAATTGGTAGTTCGCTTTCAAAAGGGGCGGGAGACGGGGAAGAAACCAAGTCAGAGTCATCCTAGAAGAAAAGCCAGATCAGCACCGCGGGGTGGAGCCGGCAGGCGGAGAGAAGACTCCTAATTAGGACGTCGTTGTCAGGTGCTGTGCAGTCTGTTCAGAATCATGGCTCCCTTCCGTGCTATAGGGGAGGATCGCTCCGCTGGGTTTTCTTGGCTGGAATCTTTACGGAATCAGATAGTAAAGTCTTTCTCACGCACAAACGCATAACTGTTTCTGCCACCAGGGTTCCTTTTAATTACAATAACAGCAACAATAAATAGCTTCCCATTTGCACAGTGCTTCACACGACTGTATTTCTGGGGGCTCCGCGGAGTCATCGGCGTGGCTCAAATGGAGAGGCCAGGTGCAGAGAGGGAGCCCGGTGGCCCGAGTGGCCAAGGCCGCAAGGTATTCCCCAGAGAAGAGCGAGACAGCTGGACCGCTGGCCCCGGGACGCCCGCGTCGTGCTAGAACTCCGAGGGGGATACGGTATCCGGGCCTGGTTACCCACTCCGCTGGGGTCGCTCGGGCCTTGGCGGGCTAGGGCTCGAGCTAGGGCTCGGGCTCGGGCTCGGGAGGCGCTGGCTGGGAGCGCAGCAGGAGGCGCGGCCACGAACTGGGGGCGGAGGCTGGATGCGGGCGATGCCACCCCCCTCCGCCCACCCAGCGCCACCCCCTCCTCAAGCCACGGTCCCCATTCCCCCCTCGCAGCTGCGGAGCCCAGGCGGGCGCGGGGGAGGTGGGGAGCGTCCCGCAGGGAATCTCGCCCCCTTCCCGGCCGCCAGGGCCTCGTGCCCACGTGAGCGCAGGGCTGGCCCTGCCTCCGCTGCCTGCACAGCGCGCCTAGCTCGCTCCTGTGCCGCCACCGCCGTGAGGTCCCTAGCTGTCCCTGCGGCCACGGCCCGGCGCTTCGCCGGCAGCTGCGTCTTCTCCACGCAGGCCGAAGCAGGGGCAGCAGCCCTGCACTCCGCAAGCCGGTAAGTGGGGTATCACAGTCGGATACTGGAGCTCGGGAGCAAACGGGTGGGAGACCTTGTGCCCGAGTTGTCATCTCTCCTGGCTTTTTGGTTCAGCCTCCCGAGAGTCGCTTTCACTGCCCACCTCCTGGTCGCCTTGGTGAGTTACCTACAGCCTGGTTAACTACCCTCACGTCCCTGGGTGGTGCAAACGGTTTGCACTCGATTTCTAACTGAACCCACCCAGCGACGCCGCGGAAGAAAGGCCTGGAGACCTGCTTCCATAAAGATCGAAACCAGGAAAACCATGTGCAACAGTTCTACCCTGTAACACACGGGATTGCCTTGAGTCCCGGTCATGACTCCAACGGTTTAAAAAAAAATTTTTTTTGTTATCCTCGGGTCCCCCCCATTGCCCCATTCTGTCTCTATGTCTGGCTTCAAGTTTCACACAGCTTTCCATCTCTCTGCCTGTTTGCAGACCTCTGATCCTTTCCCTGTGTGTGTGTGTTGTGGGAGGGGTGGTGGTGCTGGTATTCCTCCGGCTCCAGAAGGGCTTGTTTGTGGTTGAGAGTTCTGGCCGTGCTGCAGGAAGTCTGAAGTTGTGTGTGGTGGTGGTAGTGGTAATGGGATGTGTGTTGATTGACTGAACCCATGTGTAGGGTAGCCTCATCCAATGGACATGTGGGGCTGACTCTTTAAATGTGGAATGCATCAGAGTGTCGCAAGTCTTGCATTTTGTGTCCTAAGTGGTGTGTGTGCAGGAATTGTATGACTGCCACTGTGTGCTTAGAGTTGTATTTCTGCAGCTGTGTGCTGAGGGGGTGGGTTGTGTCTGAGGAGCTGTGTGTGACTGTTTATGTGGAATTTTGTGTCTTTTGGGGCTGTGTGTGTGTGACTGTATCTCTGTAGGGTTGTACATATGACTGTGTGTCTATGTCTCTGTGGGGTTGTGTGTGGGGTTGGGTGTCTGTGTATGCTGTGAAGCTGTGTGAGGTTGTGTGTCTGTGTAGGACTGCGTATCTGTGTGGGATTGTGTCCAGAGGTGTGTGGGGGTGTGGGGGTGTGGTGTTTGTATGCAAGAAGTGTATGTGACGGGTGTTACACAGGACTTTCTTTTTCTCTCTCTTTACTTACCCCTACCACTAGCACAGTGTTGAGATAAAATGCACAGAAAGCGTTCCTGCTTCGATGACTGTAGTTTCCATCACCTTAAAGACCCAGTTGCCATCAGTCCATTGTCACTCTGGGTCACCCCAAATGTGTCATAGTAGAACTGTGCTTCACTGGGTTTCAATGACTTAAGCTTGGGGAAGTAGATCGCCAGGCCTTCCTTTGGAGGCACCTCTGGGTGGACCTGTGCCTCCAACCTTTCAGTTAGCTATCCTGTGCATTAACAGAGACTCTTGGGCAGAGTCTGGGGACATCTGAAATGCTATTTTCAGAGCAGAAGTCCTAAGAAGCAGGCCCAAGAGAAAGCCTAGAATCAGGAAAAACTAGAAAAGAGAGAGAGAGCCCATGGCCAGGGGAGACTAAGAATGGCCCAAGTTGGGGTGGGGGGGCGGTCGTAGGAAAACCATTTCAAATCAAGCACTGGTTGACAGGCATTGCAGACAGATCTGAAAATGGTTTTAGAGAAACATTTCTGCCCCACCCCACTGCAATATTCTTTTTCCCCTGAGTTGTATGTCGGTTGAGTTTCTGCTTCTCCTATGTGCTCACCAGGCGCTGTCCTAATTCCGCCAGTGTGTCAGGTCATATAAGCTGCACAGTGGTCCTCAGAGCAAGCCTGTCTCACAGAATTTGGTCAGTTTCTGAAAGGGAAAGTCGGAGCTAGTCGTAGTTTGCTAGCGCTGCAGTAACACAAATAACCACAAGCCAGCGGCTTTAAAGACAAGAAATTCATTTTCTCAGTCCTGGAGGCTACAGGTGGCAATCAGGGTCTTGGCTTTGTTGGTAGCTGCTGGCGTTTCCTTGATTCATTGGTGATGTTCACATGGGGTGTGTGTGTGTGTGTGTGTGCGCGCACTTGTATCTCTGCTGCTCATTATATAACTCAAAAGTGACTAGGTTTGGGATCCATGCTATACTGGTGTGACCTTAGCTGACTGGTTGATAGTATTATGCTTGCTTGTATTATGGAAGGTGGTTCCATAGCATTACATTAGATGTAAGGTCATTACATTACATTAGAGCTCACCCACAGATACAGGTGTTGGGTTTCAACATTTATTTTGCTGGAACATGATCCATTCCACAGCCAAGCCAAGTGCCGTCGAGTCGGATCCGATCCATTCCACAACAGGTCTGAAATAAAGAGATTGTAAGTGTTCTTCTTGGCAGAAATCGACATTCTTTTTTCTAAAAAGGACCAGAGAGTGATTATTTTCCTCTTTGTAAGCCATAACATCTGTCAACACAACTCAGCTCTGCTGTTGTAGTGACAAGGTAGCCACAGACAATAGGTATTAAATGAGTGTGGCTGTGTGCAAATAAAACTTTATTTACACAGACAAGTAGTGGGCCAGATGTGGCCCATGGGCTGTGCTCTAGACAGTAGTATGTCTTGTCTTACAATGAAGAGAAAGCAAAGAGTAAACTGTGGAGATTTGTAAGGAGTTTGGATCTCAGCCTAACACTCCCTTGGGATCCACAGGCAACTTTAGTCCAATCAACAGGAAGTCATGTACACATCCCCAAGGAGAGAGAGTAATGTTTTCTATATAGTCTATAGCCTCATGTCTGGGACAAGGTGGGAAGTTAACCAGTTTCTGTCCAGTTTATCCAGTCAGCTCTGACTCATGGTAACCCCATGTGTTTTTGAGGAGAACTGTGCTCCATAGGCTGATTTTTCAGAAGTAGATCACCAGACCTTTCTTCCAGGGTGCCTCTGGGTGGACTTGAACTGCTAACCTTTCTGCTGAGCTCATTAACTGTTTGCGCCCCCCAAGGCAGTATAAATGACATCCTGGTTTCCTGCGATGGATCCATTTAAAGTGGGATCCCAGCTGGAGCTTAGTATTGGGAGGGAGGGCCAGAGCTGGGGACGGCAGGACTAGGAATTCGAGGCCATTGCCTCACTCCACAGACAGAAGCAGAGTGCAGGGGGTCAAGAAAGACAGTCACCCCAGAAAGTCAGCTGCTCCGCTAGTAGGAGCCAAAAGAGCCCAGGGACCTACCTGGTGGAGGAACGGACAGTACTCCTGGCCTCTTGGCCCTGAACTGGATGAATTCAGGATCTGGTGGAGGGTGAGAAGTATCTGGAAGCAGTGATCCCTCAAAGAGCGGCTGGAGGAAGCCAGGTTCTCCTTAGAGGTGCAGCAATCCCAGGTGTACCACATAGATACAGAGACCAGCAGAGGATAATGACATCTCCTGGCTTCCTTAGGTTTGAAGAGTTTTCTTAAGAGGCAGAGGGCAGCAACCAGTATGTTTATCAGGAAACATTCCACTGAAAAATACCTACTGCCACTGAGTCTATTCCAACTCACGGTGACCTCATGTGTTAAAAGTAAAACCGAGATCCTTAGGGTTTCCTTGGCTGTAATCTCTATGCAAGCAGACTGCCAGATCTTCTTTCTGCAGTGCCTCTGGGTGAGCCTGAAGAGCCAACCTTTTGACTAGTAGTTGAATGCAATCTGGCTGTGACACCCAAGGATCTGCCCACTCCGACCAAGTCAAAACCCACAGCTGTTGAGTCAACTCTGACTCATAGCAACCCTACAGGACAGAGTGGAAACTGCCCCATAGAGTTTCCAAGGAGCACCTGGTGGATTTGAACTGCTGACCTTTTGAAGCTGTAGCACTTAACCACTACGCCACCAGGGTTTCCACCCACTTGAAAGGAGTCATTGAAAAGAGTTTCAGGTAAGGACCCTGCAAAGATATGAGCAGAGCTAAGGGAAACCAGTGAGGCAGAGGTAGTTCAGGGGTAGATTTCTTGCCTCTAGTGTGAGTGGCCCTGGTTTGATTCCCAGCCAATGCACCCTAGTTGCAGCCACCACCTATGTGTAAGTGGAGGCTCGTGTGTGTTGCTATGATGCTGAAGATGGCAGCGGAGCTTCCAAGTTAAGACAGACTAAGAAGAAGGGCCTGGCAACCAGTGTCTGAAAACTAGCCAGTGAAGAGCCTATGAACCACAGTGACCCAATCCCCAACCAATCATGGGGATGATGTGGGACTGGGTGCTGGTGCTGCCTTTGTGCCTGGGATTGTCATGAGGCTGAGCCACCTGGATAACAGCTAACAACAGGACAATCCAAGGAAGAGCTGCAGCACTTGGACAGCCATCCCTGGGGAGTTGTTACTGTCCTGGAGCTGAAAGGGGTGGGGGAGGGGGTCAGGGACTGAGACTTGGGAGAGCCTGACTATAGCAGAGGATGGATCTACAGGCACTGTGAGCCTGACGGGGGAACTGGGAGAGTAAGTACTTTATCTCTCCCTGCCTCCACCCTCCACTGTCCTCTTGCTGCCGTCCACTGGCCAGGTGGGAAAGGGAGACAGTGGTAAAGAGAGCCTGGGCAATGTCCTGAGTGGGCCTGCAGGGAGGGGAAAATCCCCACTGCTGCTGCAATGCGCGTGCTGCCATTGTGAGACCCTGTAGGTTCTGCAGTGAGACCACGTAGGTAAGGCCGGCTGATCCATCAGGCCATGATACGTTTAGTGGCCCATGGAAATTTTTTCTTTTTTGTCAGTCAGAAGGAGGAGGAAGAAAAACCATTAGATCAAAGAATAGGATTTTATTTTATTTTAGTTGTGGTGAAAATGTACACAGCGAAACACAAGCCAACTTAGCAGTTTCTACATGTGTAACTCAGTGTCTTAGTCATCTAGCGTGGCTTTCACAGAAATACCATAAGTGGGTGGCTTTAAAAAGAGAAACTTTATTTTGTCACAGTCCAGTGAGCTAAAAATCCAAATCCAGATGTCAGTTCCAGGGGATGGCTTTCTCTGTTGGCTCTGAAGGAAGATCCTTGTTGCCAGTCTTCCCCTCAACGGGGAGCCTTTGATGCACAGGGACCCTAAGTCCTTTCCAGGGGACACACTCAGCTCCTGGCACTGCTTTCTTCGTGGTATAAGGTCCCCAAATCTCTGCTTGCCTCCCTTTTGTTTACATCCCAAGAAGCTACCCCAAGACACAATACGGTCCCAAACACTGAGTCCTGCAGTCACCAAGACTACTGTCATCCATCCTCCCTCATTAACATCACAGAGGTGGGGTGTACAACATAAAGGAACATCACACAACACTGGGAATCAAGGCCCAGCCCAATAGCTACACATGTTTTGGGGGGAACACAATGCAATCCATGACACTGAGGGACGCTGATTCCATTCTTCATGTTGTGCAGCTACCCTTGCCATCCTTTTCCGAATTATTCTGCCACTGTAAATGCAAACCCAGTGCTCCCCTAAGAAGAGAACACTCTCTTTCTCTCCCACTTCTCACCCCTGGTAACCACTCTTCATCTTCACATTCTGTATATTCTCTAAAAAAAAAGGGCCCTGGTGGCACCATGGTTAAGTGCTCAGCTGCTAACCAAAAGGTGGGTGGTTTGAAAGCTGTGGAAGCAGGTGTGAAAAGATCATGACCTTGAGAACCCGAGAGGGAGGTTCTACCCTGCCCTCGAAGGTTGCTGTGAGCTGGAATTGACTTGGAGGCAGTGGGTAGTAGCAGTAGGATATTATATAACTTTATTTACTTACTTGGTGTGAGTGAGCTCATACAGTATTTGTGCTTTTGTGACTGACTTATTTAGCTCCCCATGTTCTCAAGGGTTGTCTGTGTTGTGACTTGCTTCAGGACTCCATGTCTCTTTACGGATGAGTAGTATTTTATCATGTGCATGTCCCAAAATTTGTTTATCCAGTCCTCTGTGGTTGGACATTTCAGCTGTTTCCACCTTCAGAGAACATTGGGGTAAAGGTTTCTGTCTGTGCTCCTGTCTTTGCTTCTGGTTAGGGACTTAGGGGTGTGATGGCTGGGCTGTATGGTAATCCTGTCTTCAACTTTTTGAAGAACTGCCAAACTGTTTTCCACAGTGCTACCAAAGAACATGTCTTAATATATAGTATTAATATGTTTTGATACCAATGCCATCTTGAAATATAATTTTAAAAAATTTTTTAATGGAAGAAGGGGACAACAAGGGCAAAAATCCCCCAGACCCAAGAGTCACAATGCAGCCATAAATACAGAAGAACACCCAGAGCCTAGTCATTTCCAAGATGCCATATGGGCATGACGTAAGGTGTTTTGTTGCTACATGGGTGGAAAGATGGTTTAGTTTTATAAGTGTTTTATTGCATTATTTCTTTAAGACAGAGGATAGAGTGTACCTGGAACTATTCCATAGCCAAAGACGATATCTCACTTTTACTCAAAGCTTTTTGTTGTGCTTGTACTTGTTAAAATCAGTCTTAGCATTTTTGAAATTGTGGTTAAAATTATGTATAACAAAACATGTGCCATTTAAACATTCTCCCTGTTTGTAATTCAGTGACATTTGTTGTATTCCACATGGAGCATACCCACTACTGGTATCTGTTAGCAAAATTTTCCATCACCCTTAATAGAAGCTGAGTATCCCCTAACGAATGAACCTCCTTTCCCTCTCCCTCCATATGCTTGTGGGAACAACTAACAAACTTAGGCTTATAGATACTTGCATATTCTAGGTATTTTATGTAAGTGAGTTCGTGTAATATTTGTCCTTTTGTGACCGGCTTAGCTCACTCGGCATGATGTTGTAAAGGTTCACGCATGCTGTAACATGTATCAGGAATCACTTCTCTTTAGGTTTGAGCAGTATTCCATTGTGAGTAGTGGGTCGGTAGTAGAATTCTCACCTTCCATGTTACAGACCAGGGTTCCTGTCCTGCCCAGTGACTTCATGCGTAGCCATCAACTGTTAATGGAGGTGTGTGTGCTGCTAGGATGCTGAACAGATTTCTGTGGTGCTTCTGGGCAAATAGGGACTAAGAAGAAAGGCTTGATGAAGGACTTACAAAAACCAGCCAGTGAAAACTCTGTGGGTTGCAGTCATCTGATTCCACCATGCACAAGGTTGCTGTGACTTGAAGGCAACTTGACAGTGGCTGATAACAGCAATATTCCATTGTATACATTTTATTTTTTAAAAACAACAAACCCATTGCCTTTGAGTCAATTTTGATTCACAGTGGCCTGATAGGACAGTGTAGAATTGCCCCATGGGGGGGTTTCTAGGCTGTAATCTTCACGGAAAACAGCCCTGGTGATGCAATGATTAAGTGCTCTACTGCTAACTGAAAGGTTAGCAGTTCGAACCTACCAGCTGCTTCCCTAAGACTTCCAACCTTGGGAATCCCAGTGGGCAGTCCTATTCTGTCCTATTAAAAAAAAACAAAAATGAAACCTACTGCCATCAAGTCGATTCCGACTCATAGTGACCCTGTAGGACAGAGTAGAACTACTTCATAGAGTTCCCAAGGAGCGCCTGGCATATTTGAACTGCGGATCTTTTGATTAGAAGAGGTAGCCGTCAACCGCTACGCCACCAGTTCTGTCCTATATGGCCAATAATAGGGTTGCTATGAAACAGAATCAACTCCACGGCTAAGGGTATGTAACCTTTACGGGGGCCGACTGCTGTATCTTTCTCCCGCAGAACGGCTGGTGGATTCAAACCACTGACCTTTCCAGCTGTCCAGTGCTCAGTGCCAACGTTTCAAATAGAAGACTAAAGTTTGCATTTGAGACAAATTTATTTCTGTGAAAGGGATTGAGTTCATCTAAAGAAACAACATCAAATAACAAAGATTGACAGATGTAGCCACAGGAAAGGGGAGATACAAGGCTTCAGTTCTGTAAACTTCACAAGGATGCCTGGCTCCCCATAGAGGCTTGTGATCATGTTTGCTCTCAAAGACAGAACATGCAGAGCCAACAGTTGGCACCATCTCCTTCCCAGGTGACTCCCTGCTCTATCAGTTGCTCACTTAGGCATTTGCACAGATCAGTTACATCTCTTGAGCCATGTTTGCCAGGTCCCTGCCAATTTGGTGTCCTTACAGAAATCTAGCTGTGAGCTCCTCGAAGCCAGATTCCAAATTTATTAACCTTAGGGACCCACCCCAAGGTGCCTTGTTTAGGGCTCTGCATACTGTTGGTGCTGGGTAAAAGCTAGCTAGTTTGGTCGGAGGGCCGGGGCAGCCCTCAACTGCTTGTGATAATCTCAGTGAAGTAGAAACGGCCGTCCTGCCAGCTGGCCTGCGCTGGCTGTGAAGCACCCCCACCGCCATCCCCTGTCCAGGCCCTCACCAGGCCCGGGCTCCTCTGTCCCGGCTTCCCTCGCCCCTCACAGGTAGATGATGAGCAGCCACGCCAACAGCCTGTTTCTGCGGGAGAGTGGCCAGCGGCTGGGCCGGGTGGGCTGTCTGCAGCAGCTGCAGGACAGCTTGCAGCAGAGAGCACTTCGCACGCGCCTGCGGCTGCAGACCATGACCCTGGAGCACGTGATGCGCTTCCTGCGCCGCAACGCCTTCATCCTGCTGACGGTCAGCGCCGTGGTCATCGGTGAGTCAGCTCCTGGAGGGGTGGGCTTTACTCCCTAGAGGGCGGGAAGTTTGGGCCTTTCCTGTGCACTTCTCTTTGGTCCACTCCGCTCAACCTCACCTGCTTTTATCCTTATCCGTGCACTTTTCTACACTCACACAGGCACACACCCTTCTCTCCCTAGTAAGGGCACGCTCACACGGGTGGGTACCCATACATGCAAACAACCATGGGTGCACTCAGTGTCGTATCTCTGTATATGTGTGCATAAGTAGAGCCTTTTCTGGGTGACACTTGTAAACAGGCAGGCTCAACGACTAGCTGAAAGGTCAACTGGTGGAACCTACCCAGACACACCTCAGAAAACTGACCTGGCCACTTGCTCCTAAAAGGTCACAGTCTTGAAAACTCTACGAACCCCTGTTATACTCTAACTGTGTAGAGAATCCGCTTGAGGGCTAATAATGACAGCAAGGTAGACAGAGTGAACTACAGCTCCTGGTGACCTTATGGACAGCAGAATGAGATGTTGCCCCACGCTGTGTCATCCTCACGGTCGCCAGAATGTTGGAGTCCATGCAGCAGCTGTCACGACAGGGCAGCTCACTGAGGTTGTGCCTTGCCCTCACTGTCTCTCTGCTTCACCAAACATGATGCCGTCCCCCAGCGATTGATCCCTCCTGATGGTCTGTCCACAGCAAGTGAGCCAGTGTTATGTTGTCATTCATAGGGTTTTCATTGACTGATTTTGGAAGCAGGTCACCAGGCCTTTCTTCCGAGTCTGTCTAGAAGCTGCGTTGAAAGCTGTCCATCACGGATGACCCTCCTGGTATTTGAAATACTGGTGGCCTAGTTGCCAACATCACAGTCAACAACCAGGCCACCATAGTATGACAAACTGAGACAAGTGGTGGAGACATGTGTACACATACACACACACACACACACACACGTGTGTACCTATATGCTATGTAAACATACTTTCTACATGTGAACACACATACACCAACACATTTTTCTGCATGCACAATGCTTACAAGTGCAAACACTTGAACTCACACAGACATACAGACACATATATCAGAACCTGGAAACACCCTGATATGTGCACATTCATTTCTTTACACACACACACACACACACACACACACACTTGCGAGCCTAAGTACACACTCAGACACAAACCTGTTCTGGTACACATACACTCCATGCTTAAAAACAGTAACACAAACCAAACCACTGCACTGAGTCAATTCAAACTCACAGTGACCCTATAGGACCAGGTAGAACTGCCCCAAGGGGTTCCCAAGACTGTGTATCTTTACAGAAGCAGACTGCCACATCTGTGTCCTTCTGTGTGGCTGGTGGATTTGCACCACCAACCTTTCAGTTAGCAGTTGAGTGCTTAGCCACTGTGCTACTAGGGCTATGTGCACACAAGCCATTTCTAGGTACACTTGGGAAAATATGTGGACCCACTTGTATGTGTATAGACCCTCTTATAAAGGTACATATACATGTCTAGAAATGAGCATTCACTATCACATAGGTGTTATACATACACACAAATGTGCACACCAAGATGAAGTCATATAACATACAAGATACATCCATACTGAGGCACACAGAAACACATACCAGTGTTCCTGTCTTTCTGTCACCTCCACTGTCTTAGATTCTAGTGCTGCTGTAACAGAAATACAAGTCGGTGACTTCAGGATGGAAATTAGACTGGAGGCTAAAAGTCCTGATCAGGCTGTTGGCCACGCTGATTCCTTCCTTGTTGGTAGCCTGGGACATATATTCCTTGTTTCCTTGGCTTGTAGATGACCCTCACATAGCATCCACCTCCCTTCTCCCACTGCCAACCCCCTGTGTGTGGGTGTGTTAGTCATCTAGTGCTGTTATAACAGAAATATCACAAGTGGATGGCTTAAAGAAAGAGAAATTTTATTCTGTCACAGTCTAGTAGGCTACATGTCAAAATTCAGGGCATCAGCTCCAGGGGAAGTCTTTCTCTGCTGGCTGTGGAGGAAGGTCCTTGTCATCAATCTTCCCCTGGACTGGGAGCTTCTGAGGCTGATGGACCCCAAGGTCTTTCTGAAAGATGGGATCTGCTCCTAGCACTGCTTCTTGCTGGTATGAGGTCCCCAACTCTCTGCTGGCTTCTCTTTCCTTTATGTCTAAAAAGATTGTCCCAAGGCACAATATATTCTTACACACTGAATCCTGCCTCGCCAACAAAACTGCCACCCGTCCTCCCTCGTTTACATACATCATGCAATACTAGGAATCATGGCCTAGCTAAATGCCTATAACACATTTTGAGGGGGACACAATTCAATCCATGACAATAGGTATCTCAGTGCTTAATCTACTGTTTTATAACTCCCGTTGCCGTTGAGTGGATTCTGACTCTAAATGGCCCTGCAGAACACCATAGAACGGTTTGACAGAATTTCCCAAACTCTAATGTTGTGGAAGCAGACTGCCACATCTTTCTCCCTTGGAGTGGCTGGTGGATTTGAAGCACCAACCTTTTGGTTAACAGCCAAGTCTTTTAACCACTGTACCACCAGGTCTCCTTTTTTATAACTCAGATGTGTTTAAATTTAGAACCCATCCTATTAGAGTATGAACTGCTTAACATAATGAAGAAACCTGTTCAAACCGGTTCATATCTACCAGTTAGAATTCCAACACATATTTGGGGGGACACAATTTAATCCATTTGCACTAAAATATACATTCACATACAAACATGTCTGGGCACGCGTACACCTTCACATTTGAAAACGGTAACACCTATGGACAAAGCCATAGGAAAAAAGTATGCATGCTCATACGTGTAGGGGCCCAAATGTAAAAGGTGCATATCCAAGCTCACAACTGAACATACACTGTCACGTAAGCAGTATGTACAGTTAATGTATGCATGCATTTGTATGCATATTAATATGGTCACACATACAATCATATATGTAATCAAGGTGCACCTACACCAAGGCACACACAAACACATGCTTAGAGAGTATTTTTCTCTTTCTGTCACTCCCTCCTACGCACACTTTCCTTGAGATAGGTGAACCCTCTGAGGTCCGGTGGAAGTTGACCCAAACTCCCCTCTCCGACCCCTCTTTCTGACCCTAGGGGTCAGCCTGGCCTTTGCCCTGCGTCCGTACCAGCTCACCTACCGCCAGATCAAGTACTTCTCATTCCCTGGAGAGCTCCTCATGAGGATGCTGCAGATGCTGGTGCTGCCCCTCATTGTCTCCAGCCTGGTCACAGGTGAGAGGGATCCAGGCCTGTGCTAGCCTCCAGGACCCATCCTAGAGCTGAGCTTTGAGCCCAGATCCAACATCACCACAAGCATGGGTCTTCCTGCCCCGCTCAGTGCCTCCAACATGAAGCCCGCACTTAGCCCAGAGTCCTCTGCCAAAGCCTAGGTCCCAATCACTTGGATCCCAGACTCAGTGTGACCTGTGCCACTTAAATTCCTCCTCCTTCTTTGGAGGTGAAATACCAACCTTCAGGGCTGGTATTTTGTCCAGAGGTGAAAGACTGATGAGGCAGCCAAGGGAGGTTGCTGGGAGATGGCATGGATGGGCAGGAGGTGGGATGCAGACGAAGGTGTGGAAAGTAAGATTGAGGTGACTTGATGGTGGGTGGAGGGCAGAGTGGGAATGTGCATGGATTATGAATTATTTTCAGCTTCAAGGGCCACGTAGTCTCTGTTGTAGCTACTCATCTCTGCTGTGAACTGCGCAGCCGCAGACAATACGCAAACAAATGAGCATGACTGTGTTCCGATAGAACTAGAACTTTATTTACAAAAACAGGAGGCAGGCTGGATTTGACCTGTGGAATGTAGTTTGCTCATCCCTGGGCTGTGGGTCAATAAACCAAACCTAAACCCATTGCTGTCAAGGTGATTCTGTCTCATAGCAACCCTGTAGGACAGAGTAGAACTGTCTCAAAAAGTTTCCAAGGAGTGTCTGGCAGATTCAAACTGCTGACCTTTTGCTTGCCAGCTGTAGCACTTAGCCACTATGCCACCAAGGTTTCCTCTGGGACATTAGTGAAGATAAAGATATGAAAGAATGATTTATTTGATTGGGTTTCCCAGAAGCAGAGCCTCACATGAGGGTATTTGCCCAAGTAATTTACTGATAGGGAAGTGTCAAGAAAAATTCATGAGGAAACGAAAGAAGCAGGAGAGGGTAGGGAAACAAGCTGAGATGTAGGTTTAGAAGGTGCCTGCCCTCTTGACCTGATCCTGTGGGGGATTTCTGGACTGTGAACAGCATCCCAAACCAGGGAGACCTCTCAGCCTGACCCCACAGGGAGCTTTGACATGTAAACCGCCCCACAAAGCAGGGGATGCCTCCCAGACTGACACCACAGGATCTCTGGAAAGCAAACCAAACCAAGCTCATTGCCACTGAGACAATTTCAACTCACAGTGACCCTATAGGACACAGTAGAATTGCCCATAGAAGTTCTAGGGAGCAACTGGTAGATTCAAACTGCCACCCTTTTGGTTAGCAGCCAAACACTTCACTACGGCGCTAAAAAAATTAGTACCCCATGAGCTGGCCCTCTGGATTCCCTGTATCAGTCATTGGAAACCCTGGTGGTATAGCAGTTAAGTGCTGCAACTACTAACCAACAGGTCAGCAGTTTGAATTCACCAGGTGCTCCTTGGAAACTCTGTAGGGCAGTTCTTCTCTGTCCTGTAGGGTCGCTGTGATTTGGCTGGGTCTTCCCTCCCTTCTCAGTGCCTCCAACACGGAGCCCACACCTAGTCCTCAGCCAAAGCCTAGGACCCGATCACTTGGATCCCAGACCCAATGTGACCTGTGTCACTTAAACTCCCCCTCCTTCTTTGGAGGTGAAATACAGGTTTTGGTACTTCAGAATTGACGACAATGGGTTTTGGTTTTTTGGTATGAGTCATTGGCTGTAGGCTTCCCCTGAGAGAAAGGCATAACCTCCCAGCCATTTCTGGTGAGGCAGTGCCTATTTTTCTGAGGGCAGTTCTCAGGAGAAGAGGCGTTCTGAGCTCTTTGCTGCCAACACTCACAGCAGCTGGAGGATAAATGTATTGGCCTGGTGGATGCCAGAGAGCTGGGTGAAGGGAGGTGTGATGCCGAGGTGGAGAGTGGAATGAAAGTGAAAGCTGTGGGATAAATAGGGGTAAGTGGAAGTTGGGGCTGGTGTTAATGGGGTTAACTCGGTGTAGAAGGAAGGAATAGTGCTAGGGATAAAGATACCACGGAGGATGGAATGGGATGCGACAGTGCACATGGCTCACACATTGGGGGCTGAAGGATGATGATACACACAGAAGATGGTGTGGCAGATGTGGGTGAATGGATCAGGGCTGGGTGGGTAGGGAGGGGTGTAGAAGAAGTGAGTGCTTGCTGATAGGCTGCTGAGTTGATAGTATGGGGAGGGGGAAGCAGAGGATTGGGAGAATGGGCTGTGGGGTATAGTCCAACTGTGCAGAGCCACGTCTTTTGTCCTCCAGGCATGGCATCTCTGGACAACAAGGCAACAGGGCGGATGGGAATGAGGGCAGCTGTGTACTACATGGTGACCACAGTCATTGCCGTCTTCATTGGCATCCTCATGGTCACCATCATCCATCCTGGGAAAGGCTCCAAGGAGGGGCTGCACCGCGAGGGCCGGGTTGAGCCCATCCCTACTGCTGATGCCTTCATGGACCTGGTCAGGTGAGGCTCTTTCTGCTTTTGTAGGAGTTTCCAGCCCTACAGACAACAACCTGTGCAACCCATAGAGACAAAGCGGGCAGGGGGCAAGTGACAGTGTGGATGTGGCAATACCCAAGCTCAGCCTGGTTTTAAAAGTTAATTAGTTTATTTATGCCTAGTTTTATTGGTACTGTATCCTGCCATTTTTACCTATTTATCTAATTACTCGTTTATTTAAGCCTAGTTTTATTGGTACTATTTTCTGACATCTACTCATGTAAGCCTAGCTTTGTTGGTACCATTTTCTGCCAAATATTTATTTGTTTAGCACTGGTGTCATGGTGGGTAAATGTTAGGCTGCTAACTGGAAAGTCTGCAGTTCAGATCTACCAGGAGCTTCTTGGAAACCTTATGAGGCAATTCTACTCTGTCCTATAGGATAGCTGTAAGTTAGAATCAGCTTGATGGCAGTGGGTTTGGTTTTTATTTGTTTATTTTGTTATTCAAACCTAGTTTTATTGGGAAGTCCCCAGGTGGTACAGATGGTTGCACACCAAGTACTAGCTGAAAGGTTGGTGGTTTGTGTCAACTCAGAGACTGGCCTGGTGATCTGTTTCTGAAAGGTCACAGCCTTGAAAATCCTATAGAGCAGTTCTACTCTGGAACACCTGGGGTCACTGTAAGTTGGAATTGACTCCACAGCAATTACAACAAAGTCTATTGGTATCACTTTCTGCCCTGGAGCCTTGTACATAATCTGTGACAGCACCAACCTCTTGGATCTGGTCTGTTGATCCTTATGCTGGGGAGGCTGTAGCTGCAGGAGCTTGGGACAGGGTCATGACAGGTAGTGTTTGTCTGGTATTGCTGAACTCCACTGAAAGGTGAATGATACACTTAGACTAGCTGAATCTGGCCAGTCAGCACCAGGGCCAGCCATGCTTCCACCATGAGCCTTGACTTGGGGGCACCTAGAACTGGAATTCAGGAGCTCCCTGTGGTCTTTTAATGGATCCCTGATGACATGGGGTGGCAGTTCAGACCCACCAGCCTCTCCTTGGAAGCCCTATGGGGTAGTTCCACTCTGCCCTGTAAGGTCACTGTGAGTCAGAATTGATTTTATGGCACTGAGTATATGCTGTTCAGAGAGTCCTGGATTTGAGGTCCATCTCTACCCCTTAGCAGCTGTGTGGTTCTGGATAGCTTACGTGAATTCTCTGTACTTCGGTTTCTTTGTAAGATGAGGACACTAGTAGCCACTCACCTTTAGGGTTATGGTTTAAATCAGATCATTCAGGTAGGGCACTTAGCTCAATGCCTGGCCTAGAATAAACTTCAAGGGTTGACTGCCATTAATATCATTATTATTGGTGTTTTTGTTGTGTTTATTATAGCACTGCCTTCCAGGGTCTAACAGCTTACCCTCACTGATGTTTTTCTGCAGAAATATGTTTCCACCCAACCTCGTGGAGGCCTGCTTCAAACAGGTCAGGAGGGAAGTGCAGTTTAATCAAGAAGACTTGGAGGGTGGGGGATATGTTGCTGCATGGCCTGCCCGAGGGTGGGGTGTGGAAAGAAGGAGCTGGCAGAGCAGGGAGAAGGGGCTTTTGGAAAAGTCTGGGAAAAACGATGTTTCTCATTGATGTGATGACCAAAGGAGGGTTTGAGAGAAGGGCTCAGGCTGGAGGAGTGAAGGAGGCACCAAGGTCGGGTCCAAGAGTCCAGGACTTCTGAGGGTAGGACACCCACACTTGAGTTCATAAAGAGGTCCTTACATCTGGCTAGGAATCACCCAGGAGCAATGGAAAATGCAGGTTCTAGTGCTCCACTACACATTTACTGAGTCAGACTCTATAGAAACATAAGAACCAGGAATTGGTATTCTCAAGACATTTCTTCAGGTGGTTCTGATGCATACAGAGAACCAAGTTTGGGGCCAATGTCTCTTTTTTTCAGTTCAAGACACAGTATAGCACAAGGATGGTAACGAGGACCGTTGTGAGGACAGAGAATGGCTCTGAGCTGGGCACCTCCATGCCTCCTACGTCCTCAGTGGACAATGGCACCAGTCTCCTAGAAAATGTCACACGGGCCCTGGGCACCCTGCATGAGGTGCTGACCTTTGAGGAAACTGTACCGGTGCCTGGCTCAGCCAATGGCATCAATGCGCTGGGCCTCGTGGTCTTTTCTGTGGCCTTCGGGCTGGTCATCGGTGGCATGAAGCATAAGGGCCGAGTCCTGCGGGACTTCTTCGACAGCCTCAATGAGGCTATTATGCGGCTGGTGGGCATCATTATCTGGTGAGTGCTGGGCTGTGCCAAGGTGAGCAGTCATAGTGCCTGGGAAGGGTGAAACCAGGGTGGGGAAGTCAAGACTGGAGGCAGCTAATCAAGGTCACATGGTCACAGTTACTTACCTATCTGTTGGTTAATTCACTCACTCACTCATTTGTTCACTCCCTTATTCTCTGCGGTATTCTGCTCATTCATTCCCTCATTCAGGAGATTGATATTTACTCATTGGTCAAACATTCATTCACCCTTTTTTTCAGGTATTTTCATTCTTTCATGCATTGATTCATTCATTCTCCTATACATTGGTCAAATTACTCAGTCACTCATTTGTTTATACTCATTCACTCACCCTTATATACACGGGCTAATTTACTCGTTCACATATTCATTTTCTTATAAATTCATTCATGAACTAAAAAATTTATTCATGGACTCACCCATGCATTAGTTGAACTTTCAATTGACTCATTTATTCATCTATTCGTTCACTGACCCATGTATTCATCTCTTATTCGTTCACTCAAACATTCATTCATTCATTCAATCATTTGCTTATTTCCTCATTCATTCATTCACATATGGACTCATACATTCACTCCTTCCCTACTCCATCGTGTCTCATTTGCCCTTTGCTTATTCACTTATCACTCGCTTATTATTCCTTAATAGATTCGCTCATGATTTTCTTTAAACCTCTTCTGTCCTTCACCAGTTTCTTCCCTCATCCAGCAGACATTCCCCCAGGCTGACTGTCTTAAACTCTGGAATTTGGAGAGATTGAATTCTCTTCTTGTCCTCAGGGAGCTCACAAAACCTTACAGACAGACACATACTAGATAAACAGAATACAAGATTGTAGGTTCTCTAGTAAATGGACATCTAAAAATAATGTTGAGGATGTGGAGATGTGAGCAGTGAATGGAGGGGTAGGCAGTGGACTGTGCCTGAAGATAAGGAAATCACAGAGAAAGTGACCCCTTCCCTGGGCCTCGAAAGGGGAGTAAGAATTCAACAGGATCATAGGAGGGCAGAGGTACTTCAAGCAGAGGGAAGAGAATGTGCCAGTCTTGAAAGAACCTGAGTTATTTGGAGAATGGTGGGGTGCTAAGGGAGGCAAGAGCATAGGGTAAATTGGGGCCTACTGTGGGAAGATGCTGACAAAGCTGGCTGATCCTCAACTAGGGAAAATTATGTACCTAAACCTAAATAGTTCAAAAGTTGTGAGGGAGAGTTGAGGCTAAGGTGAGAGCCTAGAAAAGCAGCCGACAGGAGTGGGAGGGAGAGGTTATCACAAAAATAAGCAAAGCGAAGGGGTGAAGAAGTGTTGAAAGCTCAAGGAAAATCAGGAACTATGAATTTACCACAGTCTTTGGCATGGTTGGGTAAAATCTGAATGTGCTAGGTGACTGAGCTTAGGAGGAAAGCAGTCATGGAAAACTGATCCAGGACTGAGGACTTCTGCAGAGGATGAGATGAAAGTGTAGAGGCAGGGGAATTCAGAGACAGATTCAGGGAGTAACCATAAAGGCAGGTCTAGACACACTGATTTGGAGATAGCTCATTAACACATCAACCAATCCTCAGGGCCAACCCTGAGCCCAGCTTGGAGAACACAAATGTGACTGGAGCCGCTCTCCTCCTTTTCATTCCTGCCACCCTAGATTGAGTCTTACAATTTTGAGCCAAGCTGTCATGCCAGCTTCCACAAATCCATCCACTATAAGCGTGACCAAGCTTAGACTTCAATTTCTGAGAGGAAAAGAAAAATAGTTGAAGCCTGGGTGGTGCAAAAATGATGGTGTCACTTCCAAAGACTCACAAGACCAAGGAAAAGGCTAGTTTGTGGAGATGCAGCTGAGCCCCCAGTTAACTCACGTCTTTCCTCTTCACCACATCTGTTTCATTCACTTGTCCAGCCACACTGGTCTTCTCTCTGCTCCTCCGTCATTCCAGGTTCGTGTCCATGCCATGTCCGCTGTGCCTGCTATGCTGTCCCCCAGATGTACGTGGTTCTTTTCCATCACTCAACTCTCGGCTTCAATGGCCCCTCTTCTGGGAGGCTCATCCATGCTAAAGTAACACAACCCATTCATACCACTATCGGAGCAGTTAACATCACCTGAAGGTCTTATTATGTGTTTCTATGTTTACTGCCTGTGTCTTCTATTAGAATGTAAGCTCCGTGAGGGCCAGGACCACGTGACCAGAACGTAGTGGGTCCTCAATAAATATTTGTTGAATGAATGAATAAATGATTCTGATTTAGGGTGGATTGTTTGAAATATCAGTGGGATATACAGATGCAGTAGCTCAGGGATGGTGAGGGAGGGAATGAACTTACAGGAAAGAGAAGAGAGGCATAAAGATTAATGTGAGTCAAAGAATTAGGGGCAGTGCATAAGGGAAGTTAGAAAGCCAGAGATAGTAAATGTCTGGGCACTGTCTAGCAAGGGGTCTGGAAGAGAGTGGTTATGTTTTTGGGAGGCTGGGGGGTGGAACTTGAATGGGGGAGTAGAGGAGGGAAAGACTTAGATTTAGTCTGGAGCTGCAGGAGCTGTTCTGCTGTCTGGAGTGAGCAGTGGGTGAGTGGTGGCTGGAGGAGGTGGGACACACTTGTAAATTCCAGCCCCAGTTTGTTAAACGTGTGGGCAAGTCTGGTGTGGAGTAGAGAGCTGGTAGGTGGGGCATTGCCTGGCTCTCAGGCTCCAAATGGGCAAATGGGATGCACACTGCTGAGGTTCCCACCTCCTTCTGTGGTGGGTGGTGTCAAGAGGGAGCCCTAATAGGTGTCTGGCTTGGTCCAGGTATGCACCTGTGGGCATCCTCTTTCTGATTGCTGGGAAGATCCTGGAGATGGAAGACATGGCTGTCCTAGGGGGTCAGCTGGGCATGTACACCCTGACAGTCATCGTGGGCTTGCTTCTCCATGCTGGTGGTGTCCTCCCCCTCATCTACTTCCTCATCACCCACCGGAACCCCTTCCCCTTCATAGGGGGCTTGCTGCAGGCCCTCATCACTGCCATGGGCACGTCTTCCAGGTATGGCCTTGTTTACCACCACTGGGGCCCCCTTTGGGTTACTCCTGGTCTTTCACAGGCTCTCCTGGGAGGCCTGCCCTTAATGCCACCACAAATACCAATTCTGAGCTGTGTGATAATGCCAGGAGCTCCTGAAAGGGTCTCCAGATGGCTGGTCTTTGTCCTGGACTGGCTCTCTTGGCCTTGTTTCTTTTTCCTGTTTCCCCATTTTATATGAAGGAGAACACAGGTACCAGGTCTGAGGTTAAAACAAAGGTTCCATGATGCCCCATAGTCTCAATTTGTAACTCAGTACCTCTGATTTCTGCTTGAGATGATCTCTGGAGTCCCCTTGTCTTTCTTCTCCTTTCATCTAACTTCAGGGAGCCAATAAGGGGCATACCTTTCCCCATCCAAATTCAGAATAATTTGAGGTATCACAAAGGCCAAGCAGATGGAGAAAATATATGCCTGTAATGCTGATTGGAGAACTGGCCTGTCCATCTGCGCCCAAGTCAGATTGCTGCCTCTGTACCCCAGAATCAAAAGTTATGTGGTCACTGAAGAGCTGGATGCACCGAGATCATTTCTGTGGGTCTAGAAATCTCATTGCATGGCATAAAGCTGACCAGAGTGCACATCTTGTAGCTAAGCTGACTCCCAAAGAAATACCCACTCCTTAGACCAAGGGGTGGGAGATTAGCAGGCCCTTAGTCTTCTTTCTGGGAGTAGAAAGTCAAGGTGAACTAGTGGCATAAACTAGTTTCTAGTCATTGGCTGTAAGTGGGCCAAGAGACTTCCAGCCTGGGGGACCCCGTTGCTGGGTGTGCCTGGTCATGAGCAGTCCCTCTTCCTCATTACAGTTCTCATTCTAGAAAAGTGATGTCCCCACACTCCTCCTCTTTCCCTAGATCCCACAATCCCCCTCATTGTGCTCAAGGGGAGCCCTCCTTTTCCCCATGTCTACCTAAGTCCTGCCCTGATACCTCTTGGTCTCAGTCCTGGGACTCTCTCCACCAGCTCCGCCACACTGCCTATCACCTTCCGCTGCCTGGAGGAGGGCCTGGGCGTGGACCGCCGCATCACTAGGTTTGTGCTGCCTGTGGGGGCCACCGTGAACATGGACGGCACTGCCCTCTACGAGGCCCTGGCTGCCATCTTCATTGCCCAGGTCAACAACTATGAACTCAACCTGGGCCAGATCACAACCATCAGGTGAGGCAGCCTTGGGTGGCACACAGCCCTGCCAGCAGGTGAAACCTTAGAGGTCATCCCTGTCAGGGAGGCAGATCGGCCAGAGGGAGGAGGGAGTCACTGCTGGAGGTCAAGGGAGCACCCAGATGTGGGAGGCAGATGAGAGAAGAGTGTCAGCTGAGAACAAAGATGCAATTTGGAGGCTATCAGGAGCCAGCAAGATATTCTGATCCATTCTTCTCACACTCTGTTGTGGGATATCCCTTTCTTCAGAACTTTCTAAAGCATGGTGGCTGGTGCATCCTAACCAATCAACCAAAAAAAAAAAAAAAACCCACTGCCATTGAGTCGATTCCGACTCATAGCAACCCCATAGATCAGAGTAGAACTGCACCATAGAATTTCCAAGGAGCACCTGGTGGATTTGAGCTGCCAACCTTTTGGTAAGCAGACTTAGCACTTAATCACTACACCACCAGGGTTTCCTAACCAAGCAAGGTGCTTATGAATAGGAGCCCCCAGGTCTCATCACCTGGGGGCTCCAATTTAGTCATCATAAAAACAATAACAAGCATTGTCATCTCCTTCAGGTCTTTGCTGTCTTGTCCCCTTTCCAAAGAAGCATTCCCCAAGTACCCTATTAAAAATTGTATGCTTCTTCTTCCTTGTTGTCATTAGGTGCCCTCAAGTTGGTTCTGATTCACTGCGATTCAGTGTAAAGAGTACAAAACACTGCCTGGTCCTGTGCCATGATCACAATCATTATTATGCTTGAGCCCATTATTGTAGCCCGCTGTGTCAATCCATCTCATTGAAGATCTTCTTTTTCACTGACCTTCTGCTTTACCAAGCATGATGTCCTTCTCCAGGGGCTGGTCTCTCTGATACCATATCCAAAGTATATGAGACATAGTCTCACCTTTCTTGTTTTGAAAAAGCATTCCGGCTGTATTTCTTCTAAGACAGATTTGTTCTTTTGGCAGTCCACAGTATATTCAATATTTTTCACCAACACCCTAATTCAAAAGCATCAATTCTTCCTTGGTCTTCCTTATTCATTGTCCAGCTTTCTCATGCCTCTGTAACCAGGCAAAAGTCTGGGAATTGATTGAGAGGCCATGATTCTCTATTCTGGTGATTCAAGTTAGACTGCCATTCACTTGATATAGAGTTTTTTCACTTGTACAGATCAAGTAAGTATGTAGTAGATATCCAATCTATTTCACCCCTAGGGACACCAATGCCTTAAGTTCATACATGTCACCTGTTATGACTAATTCTGATTACTGCTTTGATTCTACTGTCTATTACGATAACTATGCCCACCTTGTGTTTTTTGACTGAGTGCCACCACTTAGCCCCTACCACCATGGAGCCCAATCAGCTCCAGCGTAGTTAACAAACCAAACCAAACCAAACTCAGTGCTGTCAAGTTGATGCTGACTCATAGTGACACTATAGTTAGGTCTGTCTTAATTAATTTAGGACAATTCCTATTGTCAGATCTGACTTACACAAACTAGCAATCAAAGCAGCCTTCAAGAATTCTGGAGTTCCCTTCACAAATCTGTTCCACACTGTTTTGGTGGAAAGTGTGCCCTCTGGGTGCTCCACATGTGGGTCTATGGGTCTAATGTGATGTATTCACTCTACCATGCCAAATTCCCAAAGCCTTTGGATATCTTCTTCCACAGTATACCAACGCAGGTCCTGTATTTCCATTTGATTTAGTGTAGGTTACCATGTAATCCATGTTTCAACAAATCAACCAAATAAACTATTAGATTCCTTTACAAGCTTAAACACTGAATGAAGAATCTGTGCTTAGTGAATCCGTATCAGCAAACTCAGATTGATCCAACTTTATGTTCCTTGCACCATCATCTCACATCTTTAATAGCCATTTCCACAAATATTCCTCTGGTTTCTGTTTGTACATATCATAAAAGTCATACAACTTTTCTGCAGTACAGTGTACCTTCTTCTGTGTAATACTTCATACTTCATTTTTTCAGGGATTATTGGAAGTTGAGTCTAGTTATAGGTCTAGAAACAAAAATGGGTAGTAGAGATGTGTTCTGAGAGCATTCAGCAATATCGTGCAAGGCATCTATCTCAGACCACACCCTCAGGAAATGACAGAGATGCCTCCCCAGGCAAAGACTCAGATACCAGCTCAACCAATATCTCAGACACAGGCTTTACTGACATAGGTGGGTTAATCTTGTCATATGGGGACGGAGATCATTCAGAAGTGGTTGAAACAGCACATAGACAGGGCACTGCCAGAAACACAAGCTAGATTCAGAACAAGATGTCAAAGGAGGGATACCGTTGCTGATGTCGGATGGATCTTGGCTGAAACAAGGAATACCAGAAAGATGTTTAACTATGTTATCAGCTATGCAAAGGCATTTGACTGTGTAGATTATAATAAATTATGAATAACTTTGCAAAGAATGGGAATTCCAAACTATTTAATTGTGCTCATGAAGAACCTGTACGTAGACTAAGAGGCAGTCATTTGAACAGAACAAGGGAATACTGCATGGTTGAAAGTCAGGAAAGGTGTGTGTCAAGGTTGTATCCTTTCCTTATATTTATTCAGCCTATGTGATGAGCAGATAATCTGAGAAGCTGGACTATATTAAGAAGTGTAGATGGTACTCAGCCAACACTAGTAACTGCCCTGACAGGGAATACAACATAGAGTCTCTGATGCAGTGGGAGAAAAATGTATATGCAGACATAGAACTCTATTAAAAAGGCCAGACTTGGTGGTCCAACAGACTGGAGGGTCCCAGGAAGACACGGCCCCCAGACTCTTTGTTAGCCTAGAATTGAAACAATTCCCAAAGCCAATTCTTCAGACAAAGATTGAAATGGACTATAAGACATAAAATGATACTGGTGAAGAATGTGCTTCTTGGTTTAAGTAGATATATGAGACTAAATGAACAGCTCCTGTCCATAAGCAAGAAGAGAGGGTGGAGGGGGACAGAAGCTGGTCAAATGGACATAGGAAATACAGAGTGGAAGGGAGGAGTGTGCTGTCATAGTGTAGGAAGAGCTGCTAGAGTTATATAGCAATGTGTATGCAAGTTTTTTGCATGGCAAATTGACTTGAATTATAAATGTTCACTTAAGGCACAATGAAATTACTTTTTCAAAAAAAGAGAGGATAAGCAGCATCAGGATTGGAAGAAGACTAAGTAACAACTTGGCAATACACAGATGAGACAATCTTGCTTGCTGAAAGTGAAAAGTCTTGAAGCCCTTACTGATGAAGATCAAAGACCACAGCCTTCAGTGCATATTACACTTCAACATAAAGAAAACAAAAATCCTCATGACTGGACCAGTAAACAATATCACAACCAGTGGACAAAATACTGAAGTTGTCAAGGATTTCTGGATCCACAATCAGCATCCATGGAGGCAGCAGTCAAGAAATCAAACAACACATTTCATTAAGCAAATCTGTTATAAAAGATCTTTAAAATATTAAAAATCAAAGATGTCACTTTAAGGACTAAGGTGCACCTGACCCAAGTCATGGCATTTTCACTCACATCATATGAATGGGAAAGCTGGACAATGAATAATAAAGACCAAGGAAGAACTGATGCCTTTGAATTATGGTGTTGGTGAAGAATATTGGGTATATCACAGACTGCCCGAAGAATAAACAAATCTATCTTGGAAGAAGTACAGCAGGAATGCTCAGCAGCACCTAAGAGAAACAAAGTATACACATGTGTATAGATTTCTTATGCTACCCAAAATAAACAAAATAAGTGCATGCTTATTTTTAATTTTGCAAGAGAAATGAAAGAGCTAGGCACAAAACATTATAGGATGTCACTCAAAAGTCTTATGCTTGTAAACTACTATAATGTCTGGCACATACCAAAACAAAACCCGCTGCCGTTGAGTCGATTCCAACTGGTAGCAACCCTATAGGACAGAGTAAAATTACCCCCATAGAGTCTCCAAGGAGAGCCTGGCACAGGAAACACTTTATAAATGTTGGCTGTCATCAGCATTGCTGTCATCATCACCATTATTACCACAACCGCCACTGTCATCACTACTGTCACTGCCACCATCTGTATCATTTGTGTCTTTTTTTCTTCCTTAGACTGGATTATTCCTGAATCCAGACACCGTGTCTCACTTTTCCCTGCATTCCTGAGTCTCTATGCAGAGCCTAACATGTACAAATCTCTCAACACGTTTTTTGAGCATTTGCTGTATAAACTGTTGGTACAGGGATCTTCCTCAGCTTGACACAGCCCAGCTTTCTAGGCTTATCTCCTCCTCTCTCACATTCCCTCTAAGCTCCAGCCTTGATGAGCTATTCTTAGTTCCTCTAAGGCAGTGATTCTCGAATGTGTGTGCATAAGAAATATTTGGTGAGCTGGTTAAAACACAAAATAACTGAGCTCTGTCCCCAGAGTTTCAGCTTCAGTAGACTGCAGTGGAACTGAGAATTTGCATTTCTAACAAGTTGCCAAGTGACGTTCCTGCTGCTGGTCCAGGGACCACACTTTGAGAATGACTGCGCAGAAGCGCTGTAACTTCTTTACCCACTCTTGTCCCTTCTACCTGTCTAGCTTCTGGTCCTTCTTCCAGGTTCAATCCAGGTGTTATATTTCCTTTGAATACTTTACTGTCTCCTTTTCAAAACTAGATTCAGTGCACTTGGCTTCCCCAATACAGATCTTCCCACATTGTGTGGGAATTGTTGCTTCACTCATGGGCCTCCTTACTAGACTGTAAACTCCTTCAAGGCAGAGTCATTGCCTTTCATTGTCCTTGATCCTTCAAATACCAACATAGTGACTGTCACCAAATGAGTGATGGAGCAGGAAAGGAACAAAGGGAGACCCACACCCACAAAGTTAAAAATCTTTCCAAATTTGCTTTGTTTTAGGAAATGGAGACCTAAATTACAAAACTGGCCCCGGGGGCTTCTGTGAGCAAAGAGATAACATTGGGCCTCTTCCTTCCTCCAGAAAGATCCTGCACAGGAGTAAAGCCTTGGAGAGTTGCGACCCACACGATCCAGACAGCGTTTACCAGGAGTTCATGCAGAGACTTGAGTTACTATCATTTTCAGCCCACTTCCCTGTCATTAGGTGCTACTGAGTTGGTTTCAACTGAAAGCGACCCTGTGTACAACAAAACAGAATACCGCCTCAGTCTTGCACTATCCTCACAATTATTATCCTTGAGGCCATTGCTACAGCCGTGTGTCAATCCATCTTGTGGTCCTCCTCTTTTTCATAGACCCACATGTAGAATGCCTGGAGGACATGCTGTGAGGAACACATTTGTGAAGGGAGCTCCAGCATCTTTGATTGCAGGGATTACTGCCACAAACGAGGACCTGAAAGAAGCAGGAGTCGTGATTCCCATCACATCTCCATTCTACTCATTTGATTTGGACTGTGCAAAAAACAGATGGATCTTGGAGAATGACAGTAGATTATCATAAAGTTAACTGGGTGATGACTCCAGTTGCAGCTGCTATTCCAGATGTGGTTTCATTGCTTGAGCAAATTAATGACTCTCCTGGTACCTGATATGCAGCTATTGATCTGGCCAAAGTCTTTTTATGAATTCTAGTTTCAAGGGACCACAAGAAGCAGTTTGCCTTCAGCTGGGAAGGCCATCAATAAGCCTTCACTGTCCTACTTCAGAGATATATTGACTCTCTAGCCCATGTTACAGTTTAGTTTGCAGGGACCTTTCCCTTTCCCTTCCACAAGATATCACATTGATCCATTGCATTGATGATATGATGCTATTTGGAACTAGTAAGTAAAAGTGTCAATGACTCTGGACTTACTGGTAAGATATTTTGCATGTTAGAGGGTGGGAAGTTAATCCCACAAAAAATCAAGTGCCTTCTACCTCAGTGAAATTTCCAGAGATACAGTGGTGTCAGGCATGTCAAAATATTCCTTCTAAACTGAAGGGTAACTTCCTGTGTCTGGCCCCTTCCACAATGAAAAAGGAGGCACAGTGCCTAATGGGTCTCTTAGGATTTTTGAGGCAACATGTCCTAATTTGGATGTGCTACCCTGACCTATTTATCAAGTAATTTGAAAAGCTACTAGTTTTGTGTGAGATCCGGAACAGGAGATCATTCTGTAGCAAAATCAGGCTGCCATGCAAGCAACTCTGCCACTTGGGCCATATGATCTGGCTGATCCAATGGTGTGTGAAGTGTTAACAGAGATAGAGATGCTGTCTGAAGCCTTTGGTTGGCACCTATTGGTGAATCACAGCACAGATTCTTAGGATTTTGGAGCAAAGCCCTGCCATTCTCTGCAGAGAGCTAGTCTCCTTTTGAGAAACAGCTTTTGGCTTGTTATTGGATCTTAGTAGATACTGATTGCTTAACAATGAGTCACCAAGTCACCATGCAGCTGGAGATGCCCATCTTGAACTGGATGATGTCCTACACACAGAACCATGATTAAGTTAGATGTGTATATGAGATTGGGCTCAAACAGGACCTGATGGAATAAAGAGGGGATCAAAATGCCCATGGTCTCCATTCCTGTCACATTATCTGCCCTCTCCCAGTCTGACCTATGGCCTCATGGGGACTTCCTTATGATCAGTTGACTGAGAAGGAGAAAACATGTGCCTGGTTTACAGATATTTCTGCATAATATGAAGGCACTGCCCAAAAAATGGGCATCAGCAGGACTGCAGTCCATTTCTGAACCTTCCTGAAGGATAGTCATGAAGGGAAATCCTCCCAATGGGCAGAACTTCAAGCAGCACACCTGGTTGTTCACTTTGCTTGAAAGAAGAAGTGATGGACTGTAGGACTGTATACAGATCCATGGGCTATGGCCAGTGGTTTGGCTGGATGGTGAGGGACTTGGAAGGGACATGATTGGAAAATTGGTGACAAGGAAGTATGGGGAAGACTAACATGGATGGACCTCTCTGAATGGACCAAAAAAGTGAAGATATTTGTGTCTCCTGTAAATGCTCACCAAAAAGTGACCTCAGTAGAAGAGGATTTTAACAATCAAGTGATTTGGATGACATGTTCTGTGGAAACCAATCATCCTTTTTCATCTGCCACTCCTGTCATGACCAGTGGGCTCATGAACAGAGTAGTCATGGTAGCAGAGATGAAAGTTATGTACGGGCTCAGCATTATGGACATCCACTTGCCAAGAAGAACTTGGCTACAGCCACTAACAAGTGCCCAATCTGCCATCAGCAGAGATCAACACTGAGTCTCAGATATAGCACCATTCCTTGAGGTAATCAGCAACCTGATGGCATAGTGGCACGGTAAATAAATTGGACTGCTTCCTTCATGGAAAGGGTAGCGTTTTGTTCTTACTGGAATACACACTTATTGTGAGTGCAGATTTGCCCTCCCTGCGTGCAGTGCTTCTGCAAAAACTACCACCTGTGGACTTACAGAATGCCTTGTCCAGTGTCGTAGCATCCCACACAGCATCCTCTCAAGTCAAGTAACCCATGTCACAGCAACTGAAGTATGGCAAGGTACCTATGCTCATGGAATTCACAGACTGTACCATTATGAAGCAGTTGGCTTGATAGGATAGTGGAATGGCCTCCTAAAAAACACAACTACAGTGCCAGTTACATGGCAGTACTTTGCAGGGTCAGGCAATATTCTCCAGGAGACCATATATGCTCCAGTATATGGTGCTGATTCTCCCATAGCCAGGCTTCATGGCTGCAGGGGAGTGGCACCACTCATTATTACTCCTAGTGACCCACTAGTGAAATGTTTGCTCTTTGTCCCCATAAGCCTATATGCGCTGCTGCTCTAGAGGTCTTAATTCCAAAGGGAGGAATGCTCTCACCAGGAGACAGAACACTGATTTCATTGAACTGGAAGTTGAGAATGTCACCTGGTCACATTGGGTTCGTCATGCCTCCAGATCAGCAGACAAAGAAGGGAGGTACAGTACTGGCTGGTGTGACTGATTCCGATCACAAAGGGGAATTGGATTGATAGTACATAATGAAGGTAAAGAAGAGCATGTCTGAAGTTTGGGAGATCTCTTAGTACATCTCTTAGCACTACCACGTCCTGTGATGAAAGTCAGTGGAAAATTATAGCATTATTATGACTACTAATGGCTCAGACCCTTAAGAAATGAAGGTTTGGGTCATGCCACCAGGCAAGAACTATGACTAGCTGAGTTACTTGCTGAGGGAAAAGAGAATACAGAGTGGGTGTTGGAAAAAGGTAGATAGTTCTGTATACCAGTAATGATTACATGACCATCTGCAGAAATGAGGACTATAATTGTTTTGAGCATTCCTTTCTTGTCTGTGTGCACCAAATATTTGTGTTTTCTTCACTTAGAAGATACAAGATGTAAATGGGGTTAGTGTGACTTAGGTAGTATGCATATTATATCAAGCTAGGTGTGAGTATGACTTTGTATGAGTTGTGTTTGTTTAGAGATTGTATATGGTTTATGGAGATGTGTACAGGTGCCAAGTTGACAAGTGGTGGACTGTGATGCTTAAGGCTGAGTGTCAATGTGGTTGGGCCATGATTACCAGTGGTTTTGGCAGTTATGTAGCGATACAGACATTCTCCATTTTGCAATATAGTGTAATCACCTCCATGATGTAATCTGATGTGGTCAACCAAGTAGTTGTAAAGGGTAAAGTTTCTGGCAAAGCTCGCTGGCTTTTGCTCCCTGGATCCTGCATCCAGCTCGTCATCATCTCGTTCCCAGTTCTTGAGACTCGAGCCAGTAGACTTCCATATATACATATGGGTCTTGATGATGTAGTGATTAAAGAACTTAGCTAGCTGCTAACCAAAAGGTCAGCAGTTGCTGTCCAGCATCTGCTCCTTGGAAACTGTATGGGCAGTTCTTCTCTGTGATGTAGGGTCTCTGTGAGTTGAAACATGTATATACTTCACTGGTTTTTGATTTTCTAGAGAACTAAGCCTAAGACAGTTGGGAATACTTATAATTGGAGATCAGGAGCAGGACAGATCATTCTCTCTCTTAGTAGGGATCCTGAAAGGCCACTCTGTGGGTAAAACAGTCTGAACTTGGGTCCCAATTGTTCAGGGGACTTCCAGGATGCAGTTACATCTGGGCACAAAGACTTATAGTACCTGGAAGTTTTGTAGGATATTGAGGCCATATTTCTTCTGCTATGTGTATAGGGTCCCTGGTCTCAGCTACCTCCTTGCCACAAAATGCAAAGGTTGCCATTGGGTCTTTCCTCAAACAGTCTCACTTGTTTTCTAAGGGATGCCTGAGATACAGGAATCCTTTTCTAGAGGAAACCAAGGATACAAAGAAGAAGACTTAAAGGATAATTTTAAGAGGCTAAGCAAAGAGAACTTGGAACACTTAATGATGAAGACCAAAGACCATAGCCTTCAGTATCGATTATACCTCAATATAAAGAACACAAAAAACCCTCACAACTAGACCAAAAAGCAACATCACTGTAAATGGAGAAAATATTGAAATTCTCAAGAGTTTCCTTTTACTTGGATCCATAATCAATACCCGTGGAAGCAGAAGTCAGGAAATCAAGCAAGGCACTGCACTGAGCATATCTGCTGCAAAAGACCTCTTTACAGTGTTAAAAAGCAAAGATGTCACTTTGAGGACTAACGTGCTCCTGATCCAAGCCATGATATTTTCAGTTGCCTGATATGGCATGCAGAAACTGGACAGTGAATAAAGAAGACTGAAGAAGAATTGATGCCTTTGAATTATGGTGTAGGTGAAGAATATTGAAGGTACCATGAACAGCCAGAAGAATGAAGAAACCTGTCTTGGAAGAGGTACAGCCAGAATGCTCCTTAGAAGTAAGTGTGGCAATGCTCTGTCTCGTGTTATGAGGAGAGACAGTCTCTGGAGAAGGATATCATGCTTGGTAAAGTAGAGAGTCAGTGTAAAAGGGGAAGACCCTCAACGAGGTGAACTGACAAAGTGGCTGCAACAGTGGGCTCAGATATAGCAATATTGCTATATTGCAAGGATGGCACAGAACTAGGCAGTATTTCCTTCTGTTGCATGAGTCCGAATTGACATGATGGCACCAAACAGCAGCCAGAGGACACATTTTAGATTTGGCAGGTCAGGGCTTTAGGCATTATAGTGAGCATTTCTCATTGAAAAATTTGAAATCATTGGGAATAGGAAAGTCATCAAAAAGGTCAAGAATGAAGGACCTTTGAGTGATGGTCTTGAATAGAAAATCATTTCTAGCTATACCCCCTTTGTCCTGGGAATATACAGAGAGAGCTAAATGGTGATGGCCCACCTGATACTCATCAGGTAGTACTTCAAAATTTAGTGATATATAGTGATTGGCTGCCTGGTCCTAATAGAAACAACCTAAAGGAGTTCAAGTTGGCTTCTTGGCTCTGGGTATAATTAGCTCATCCCATCCCGTGTACCGCATGCCTCCTGAGAGCCCATGGATCAATGTTTAAGCCAGGTGCTACTTTTTGGAGAAGAAAGGATCCTCAGAACAGTGGTGCTAGTAGTGCCCTTACGTGTGACCCCAATAAGCAAGCATTGCACTGATTTGTTACGTACACTGACATTGCAAGGTAGGTGTTTTAGCTGCCTACTACAGCCATAACAAAAAAAAAGATCACAAGTGGGTGGTTTTCAAGAAGAGAAATTTATGTTGTCATATTCTGGAACTGAGAAATCCAAATCAGAATCTCAGCCATGTCAGTTCTTTCTTTGGAGCTCTCTCCCGGTTTCTGTTATCTGCTGGAAGTCCTTGGTGTTCTTTTGCTTGCAGGAGAGTCTTCCATGTGGCCTTTGTCTTCCTCCTGTGTGTGTCTGTGTTTTTATTGCTCTTTGTATGTCACTTCTGAGTGATTAGATTTAGGGCCGGCCCAATACTGGAGTGATCTCATTAACACAACAACAACAAAAAAAAAACTTATTTCCGAACAGAATAGTATTTACAAGGGTTAGTACTTCCACATTTCTTTTTTGAGATACACAATTCATCAGTAACCATAGATACATGTCCCTAAATCTACAGGTGAGGAAATGAGGCTCTAACTATGTTTTAATTTACACAGGTAGTGAATGCGGTCTAATGAAATGGAATTTGCTGTTTGTTCTGATACAGCTATGATACGGAGTGAGCGTCCTGAGTGTCCCAGTACTGACAATTATAGAATCTAGGAAGGGACATTAGAAGCCACCAGAAATCATAACAACAATCATAGGTCAATATCTTTCCTGGTGCTCAGTGGCTTTAGAACGCAGACAATCAGAGTTGGTACAGTAGGTAAAATCTGGCCCATCCCTGATCCAGTTTGCCTCTCTATTAGATGTTGGCCACCATTTCTTTGATTTCCCACTGTGTGTTCTGTCTTTTTTGTTTCCAGAAACCACTATTATTTCATTCTCTCAACATTCTAGACAGTTTCTCTTTTTGGCTCTTAACAGAATTCCATCCCCATCAGCTGGGTCTGGTCTGTACTGACCTACCTTCTAGCAGCTTATTTACATGTAGAGGGTTCATTCTGCTGGTTCACAGGTTCTGCTCTGGGTGATGCTTCTGTGTTTCTGCAGCCTCCAGAGGCAGTTGACTTAATACCTACTCATGTATCTACAATACGAGTTGTTAAAACATATCATCAAATGTACTCACAGCCACATCTCAGTAAAGGAAGGGGGGTCCCACCTGCATTGGCAATTAATGGAAGTTTCTTTTGGCGTGCTTTTCATTTTGGGGAAAGTAACAGGACTGATCTCTTCCCTCTGTTGTATCTTTTCCCACTGTCTTCCTTGTCTCTCCTTTCCCTTCCCTGTGTTCTATCTTTTTGCAGCATCACAGCCACAGCAGCCAGTGTTGGGGCTGCTGGCATCCCACAGGCTGGTCTGGTCACCATGGTGATTGTGCTCACCTCAGTTGGGCTGCCCACTGAAGACATCACTCTTATCATAGCTGTGGACTGGTTCCTGTAAGTGTTCTTCAAACTAAACCCTTTAACTCTTCAGCCCCCACTTTCCCCTGAAGGATTCCCAGAATGTGAATCCTCATCTCAACAAGGACACAGTCCTAGAATTTAGAGTGAAAAGATGGTTTAGGAGGGTACTACAATCCATGCCACATGAATCTCAAATAACGTAGAGTCAATGGGGATGTAGGACGGGCAGAAACAAGAGGCGGAGCTTTACCCATGAGCCAAGAAAGCTCTCCTTTCACCTTTTCAATGGAAAAGTCACAAAAGGTAATTCATGGGATAAATCTGGCCTACAGATTTTTTTTAAAGAACTCCCAACATTTAAAACCAAGAGATTTTACAAAGTAAAATAACAAATGAATTTCTTGATTCTTCTGGAAAAGTTGGACTTTAATTCCCACAATAGCAGTTGTTAGCTGGTCCTGAATCCTCTTGGACACAACATTTGAAGCAACCATCTCCAGTGTATCCAGGTCAACAACTCTGTTAACTCACACCTGCCCTAGTTCACTCATGGTAGTTGTCTTCCTGGCTACCAAATGCCTTTCAGGTTGTAATCTCTTTTTTTTGTGTGTGTGTGTCAGATGTCCGTATAACACTTCTCTAAAAAATCATTTTTGCATTGCTAAGAACAAGTACGAACATGCCAGAGCCAGTCTAACTGAATATATTAGAGGAGGAAACCGAGGGTGAGGAGGAACCTACTTGAGGTTATGTGGTTATAGACTGGCCTGGAACCCAGACACTAGTTAACGGTGGCTCCTCTTCTCTCTTCTCCCACCAGTGACCGGCTTCGCACAATGACCAACGTCTTAGGGGACTCAATTGGAGCAGCTGTGGTTGAGCACTTGTCTCAGCGGGAGCTGGAGCTGCAGGAAGCAGAGCTTACTCTCCCCAGCTTGGGAAAACCTTACAAGTCCCTACAGGAGAAGGGAGTGTCCAGGGGGCGGGGAGGCAACGAGAGTGCCATGTGAAGGGTCTCCAGCTCTGCCAGCTAGAAAGAAGGGGGGGACTGGGGAGGAGCATCTTGGGGAATACCCACTGCCTGGTGAACCATACAGCAGACACACAGGCTCTGCACAGCTTGTTTGGAGGAAACTGAGATAAAGGAGCAGGAGTGAAAGTTGTCCAAGATCTCCATTCCTTTTCTTTTTTAAAAAATAATATTTTACTGCATTTTAGATGAAAATTTACACAAGAAAGTAGGTTCCTCTTTGAAAATTTTTATATAATTTGTTCCATGCCGTTGGTTGCAAATTTTATACTGTGTCAGCATTCTAATTATTTCCATCCTATTTTGTTACTATTGAAGTAGCTTCTCTTCCTCTCGTTGACTTCTCATCTTTTCTTTTGGGTAAATATTGACCATTTGGTCTCATATAGTTAATTGTTTGAAGGAGCATGTTACTCATGGTATTGTTTATTTTATAAGCTAACATGTTATTTGACTGAAAGGTGACCTGAAGAAATAGCTTCAGTTACAAATTCAAAACATTTTTTGGGGCGGTAGTCTCCAGGGTTACTCTAGTCTCTGTTGATCCTGTAGATCTGGCCTTTTTAAGTAATTTTAGTTTTGTTCTACATTTTTCTCCTATTCTAATCTGAGACCCTGTCTTGTGCTCCTGGTCAGAAAGGTTGGTAGTGGTAGCTGGATACCATCTAGTTCTTTTGCTCTCAGGTTAGAAGAGGCTGTGGTTTGTGTGGGTTATTAGTCTTGTGGACTAGGTTCTTCTTTGAGTCTTTGATTTCCTTGATTCTCTCTCACATCACATGAGTAGAGACCCACAGTTATATTTCAGATAGCTGCTCACAAACTTTAAGACTCCAGGCACTGCTGTACAAACAGTGGTGAGGGACATTATCTTTGTGAACTATATTATGCCAGTTGACTGAGTTGTTCCATGAGACTAAGGTCCCAAGTCTTTTGACCAAGTAAACCAACCCCGTAAGTTATCTGGATATGTCTAGGAAGTCTCTGTAACTGTGCTCCTATGTGGCTCATTGTATTTCTTTTCTTTTTGAGATTATTGAAGACTTGAAGGAAAACAGTGAGGAAGGAATGAGAGAAAATACTTCCTTGGAACTGGGAGAAGGGAAACTTTCAGTTCATCAAGAATGATCAGCTTGTATTCCTTATTTTTTCAAGGAGTGATAAATCTGAGGAGGATAAAGAAAGATCACTGTTTCTCACAATAAAATGGTATCAATGTTGCTTGTGTTGGGAGACTCCAAGACAACTCTCAGATTTGATGATTTGTCAAGAAGTAGCCAAAAGAACTCAAAACGGGTGTTACTTTCATAGTTAGGATTTACTGCAGTGAAAGGATACAGACTAAAATTAGGAAATGCAAAAGGCATATAGGGCAGAGTTCAGGAGAAATTAGGTGTGAGCTTCCAGATGTCATCTTCCAGTGGTCATGGACAGCACTTGATTGTCTCGGCAACTGTGTATGATGATATGCATGAAATATTGCCAACCAGGAAAACTCACCTGAGCTATGGTATCTAAGGGTTTTATTGGGGATCAGTCATGTAGTATGAAGCACCCATGTGACTGGCTTAAGTTATTCAGTCTCTAGACCCTCCAAAAGTCAGAGTGATTCAGTGTGGCCCAAGACTCCTGGTGAACAACAGGTGTTCACAATAAATCACATCATTAACATAAACTATATGGTATTACACAAGGCTCCAGGTAAACAAAGTCACTGTTAATAGGTAGGGCATTCCAACAGCTTAGAGGTTGTTGTTCAGGAGTAGGTCAAGGGCCATTCCTTTCTTTTGCATGTGTAGGGTGTGAGAATGTGAAGCCCACTGAGTTAACTTTTACTTACACACTTCAAGATTAGGAATTGAGGATGAGTATTTCCATGGCAACTGTTGGCTAGATCCTTGCCTTGGTTATCTAGTGCTGCTATAACACAAATACCACCAGTGGATGACTTCAACAAGCAGAAGTTCTCAGTCTAGTAGGCCAGAAGTCCAAATTGAGGGTACCAGCTCCAGGGGAAGGCCTTCTGTCATTTCTGGGCAGAGTTCTCGTCATTAATTTTCTCCCAGTCTAGGAGCTTCTCAGGCACAGGGACCGTGGGTCCAATGCACACACTGTGCTCCTGGCATTACTTTCTTGGTGATATGAGGTCTCCGTGTCTCACTGCTTATTTCTCTTTTATAACTCCACAGACATTGGTGTAAGACACAACCTAACCTGTCATATTAACATAACTGCTTCCAACCCCACTTCATTAACATCATAGAGGTAGGGTTTACAGCACATAGGAAAATTACACCAGGTGACAAAATGATGAACAATTACACATTGCTGTAAATTTTGGCCTAGCCAAGTTGATATACATTTTGGGGGACACAATTCAATCCATAACATTCCACTCTTTGGTCCCCCAAAATTCATGTCCTTGCCAACATGTAAAACACATTCACCCCATCATATCATAGCAAAATCAACTCCAAGTCCAAAATCTAAAAATTACTCTTTCTCTGTGAAATCTGAAATGGAAGTTATCTGTTTCAAAACTTCAATAGTGAAACAAGTACAAGCTAGACATTTTCATTACAAATGGGAGAAATTGGAGGGAAAGATGGTATAACAGACATCAAGCAAATCAGCAGAAAACATTACATTAGCCCACAATGCTTGAAAATAATCCTCTGTTCTCTGAGACTATCTACACAATGGCCCTGCCTTCTGGACTAGCTATTGGCCATGCTCTCCAGATTCTGCATGGAGGCCTCTTGGTCCTGGGCTTTAGCTCCAGCTCCACCTTAAAGACCCACTGGAAGGGCAACTCCATTCCACTTGCTTTGGGCAGTGACTTTCTCCTAGTGCATGTGACTGGCAACTCCACCCTTGGAGACTGAAGCGGCTCTGCTTCCTGTTTTCCTTATCTCTTCAGCTTCTCTTTCCTGGCTCTTTGGCCTCTCTGCCCCTTGCACCTCACTGCCTGCATTTGTCTGTTGGGGCAACTGTTCCAAAGCTCTTCAGCTCCATTGACAATTACCTAGAGGCACTCCACTCACCAGTAAACTTCAACCAGAAGACATTCATCTCTCTTGCTCTGTGGGTTGGCAAGCTTAGCTCCTCTAATAACTATTTTCAGGCACCCTCCTGCATCAGGATGCCTCCTGTGCAAAAGTACTCAGCTCTCTCCATGGGCCAGCTCCAGCATTATTTCATGATGGTCTCCTGGTTCTGCTGCTGCTGCTTCTTGCTTCCTGTGTGATCTCCAAGATAGCAGCCCTCCTCATTTCCTTCAGAGTCCTCACCAGAATTGTCTTGATGTTCATAATTCCACCAATTGTCTCTTCGAGGCAATCTTAAAACTCTTTCAGCCTCTACTCGCTCACAGTTTCAAAACTACCTTCACATCTGTTACAGTAGCACTCCACTCTCAGTACCAAATTCTGTCTTGGTTATATAGTGCTGCTGTAACAGAAGCACCACAAGTAGATGCCTTCCACAAACAAGTTTATTCTCTTAAAGTCTAGTAGGCTAGAAATACAAATTCAGGGCATCAGCTCTAGGGGAAAGCTTTCTCTCTTCGTAAGTTCTGAGGGAAGGTTGTTGTCTTCAATTTTCTCCTGGTCTGGGAGCTTCTTGGGTACAGGAACACTGGCTCCAATGTACACTCTGTATTTCTGGCACTGTTTTCTTGGTGGTATGAGGTCTGTTTCTTTGTTTTCTCTCTTATATCTCCGCAGAGATTGGTATACAACCTAATCTTCTAGATCGAGTCCTGCCTCTTTAATGTAAGTGCTGCTAATCCCAGTTCATTAACATCATAAAGGTAGGATTTATAGCAATCAGGTAGGATTTATAGACAATCACACAGCATTGGAAATTATGGCCTTGCCAAGCTGATACATATTTTGGGGGGACACAGTTCAATCCATAACAGTCTTGTAACCCCAGATCTTAACTCCTGAGGCCAACTTAACCTGATGTCTCCATAATGACCTCAGGAGGCACTGTGTCTGTTCATTATACAAGGGTGGATGGGGCCTCTTAGCATTATTTTCTTACAGCCCAATGAACTTTGGCTGGTGGAAACCTTGGAGGCATAATGTGTAAGTGCTACAGCCGGTAACCAAAAGGTCGGCAATTTGGATCCACCCAGTGTTCCTGGGTAACTCTATGGGTCACTTCTTCTCTGTCTTATAGAGTTGCTATGCATCAGAATTGACTCAATGGCAGTGGGTTTGGTTTGGTTTTTAGTGAAGCAGATGGAACATCTAATGAGATCTTATCAAAAGCTTGGGGGAAAACAAAAGGGAAATAAACAGAGAATAATATAACTCCAGATGTCACAGGCATAACTAAGCTCCATGGCCCTTTTGATGAATTTCAAACACCATAGCCTTCAGTGTGGATCATACCTCAACATAAAGAAAACAAAAGTCCTCACAACTGGACCAATAAGCAACATTACAATAAACCAAGAAAAGACTGAAATTGTCAAGGATTTCATTTAACTTATATCCCCAAGCAGCTCCTGCCTTGGTCATCTAGTGCTGCTATAACAGAAATACCACAAGTGGATGACTTTAACAAAGAAGTTTATTCTCTCACAGTCCAGTAGGCTGCAAGTCCAAATTCAGGACATCAACTCCAGGTGAAAAAGGTTTTATTTCTTTGTTGGCTCTACAGGAAGATCCTCGTCATCAGTCTTCTTTTGGTCTGGGAACTTCTCAGCATAGGAACTTCAGGTCCAATGGACATCTCTGCTCCCAGCCCTGTTTTCTTGTTCGTATGAAGTTCCGAGCTCTCTGCTTTCTTCCCTGTCCTTTTATTTCTTGTGGGATAAAATGTAGTGTAAGCCACACCCCAGGAAAACGCCCTTTATGTTGGATCAGGGACATGACCTTAGTAAGGGTGTTACAGTCCCATTCTAATTCTCTTTAACATAATATAGTGTTGCCCTATTAACCACAGGCAGAGATTAGGACTTACAACACAGGAAGATCACAAAATCGAGGACAATCACAGTGCTGGGAACCACGGCAGCCAAGCAGCTATGCACATTTTGGGGCGAGGACACAATTTAACCCATGGCAACACCCTTGAAAGTAGTAGTCAAGAAATCAAAAGGAACATTGGGCAAATTTGCTACAAAAGACCTCTTTAAGGTGTTGAAAAACAAAGATGTCACCTTGAAGACTAAGGTGTGCCTGACCGAAGTCATGGTGTTTCTGATTGCCTCACATGTGTGTAGACGCTAGATAATGAGTAAGAAGGCTGAAGAAGAATCGACATGTTAAAATTATGGTATTGTTGAGGAATATTGAATATACCTGGACTGCCAAAAGAACAAGCGGATCTGTGTTGGAAGAAGCAAGACCAGAATGCTCCTTTGAAGTAAGGATATTCAGACTACATTTCACATACGCTGGACATGCTGTCAGGAAGGATCAGTCCGTGGAGAAGGACATCATGCTTGGGAGAGGATCGGCAAAATTTAGGAAGACCCTTAATGAGATGGATCGACACAGTGCATGCAACCGTGATCTCAAGCATAACAACAACTGTGACAATCGCACAGGACCGGCAGTGTTTCATTCTTTCGTACATGGGATTGCTGTGAGTCAGAACTGACTCAGCAGCAACTGACAACAACAACAAAATGATTCTTTGGTCTGGGAAATATGACACAATCTTTCCAATCAAATTAAGTGTCCATTGAGCATCTACCTCAGGATAGACAAGAAATCCCAGTTCAGGTATGTTTTGCCACCTCTCTCCAACTCCCAGATCCTAAAAGAACTCTGAGGCATAAGCAATTGAGAGAAACTAGGAGAAGGGCCCAAGATCATCTTGTATCTGCCTTTACTTAAAGACTCAAAACAGTCCATGTGAAAGCAGGAGACCCCTCTGTTTATGAAACTTTCTGGTGGCAAAGTAGTTAACAGTTGAGCTGCTAGCCAAAAGGCCAGCAGTTCAAACCCAGTAGCTGCTGCTGGAAAACCCTATGAGACAGTTCTACTCTATCCTATAGTGTCACTGTGAATTGGGATTGACTCAATGAGTTTTTATGAGTTATTCCACATTTGACCACAGGGAACTCTGCCTAGGATTCCAGTCCCTAACCAAAATGTCAGCCCATCACCACCCCTAACCCTCCCTAACCCTCCCGTGGGCAGAGGTCTTCATTCTTAGAGGGCCCTTGGTGACAGCAGAACATGACTTATACTGTCAAGGGATCTATGACCCCGGGACCTCTAAACTTTGGAACACTCCTCCAATTCTTCTCTTTATCCTTCCACTGCCATGCAGTCAATTTGAGTCATGTATCTGGATTTTAAAGAATAAAGAATTTTATCCTCTAGGGGCAAAGGAAACATCATTTTGGGAAAACTTTGGGTTCAGTTAGATTTCTTTTCATTCTTTTAAGCCCCCTATGGCAGCCTGGAAACCCTGGGGCATAGTGGTTAAGCACTATCTATGACTGGTAACCAAAGGTTAACAGCTCCAATCAACCAGGCACCCCTTGGAAACTCTACTGGACAGTTTTACTCCGCCTATGAGTCAGAATTGACTCAATGGCAACAGGTTTTTTAGTTTGTTTTGTTGGTTGGTTTTGGTTTTGATTTTTTTGGTATGGCAGTCAGAAAAAGAAAGAAATTAACCTATCTTCATGGACTATCTGACCACACAGGTCATACGCTGTAGACCATAAGACTTGGTTTTGGGGTTCATCCTGAAAACAGAAGATGGTTGTAAAGTGGGGTGATGAAAGACAGACTGGAAACAACAGCAAGTGATGGAAATTCATGACGGTGGAAAAACCCTATGTCCATCTGTGCTGCCTCTGACCTTGGTGAGAAAGGTATCCTGCAGCATCCAGAGCACTTTGTCCTTGGAGGTAAACACGTACAAGAGGCCCTAGAGTCAGAGAGCCTGATGGGGGATCCAGGGGAAAGCAGAGCAGTGGCAAGTCCACCTGCCGTTCCTCATCAAGGAGGTGGATCAGCAGATCAGTGGCAAAACTGTGAGCCGCCAAACAGCTCCTGCTTCCCTTTTACTCTGTAAACATCCCAAGAATTTCCTTCATGGCCTGTGTTATTTCTTGTGTCCGGTGTAACACATTCACACAAACTTGATTACTTAAAATGGAAAAATATGTTCTGTCACAGTTCTGGAGGCCAGAGGTCTGGAATCAAGGTGACAGCAGGGCTGTGCTCCCTCCAAAGGCTCTAGAGAAGAATCCTTCCATGTCTCTTCCAGTTACTGGGGGTTCCAGACATTCCTGGGCTTATGGCTGCATCACTCCCATCGGCCGCTGTCTTCGTGTAGTCTTCTCCTCTTCTCTGTATCTTCTCTTCCTCTGCTATATAGACATTGTCATTGGATTTAGGGTCAGCCCATTTAATCCAAGATGGTGTTGCCTCAATGTATCCTGAAAGATTGTTTTTCCAAATTAGGTCACATTAACAACTTCCAGGTGCACTAGTTTTTCTGGAGAAACCAATCAATCCACTACATAGCCCCCCCCACCAGAAACATAATAAGAAAGCAAATACTGGGAGATGTAGTCCAACCTAGTTTACACAAAAATTACAGTAATCCCAGGAAATCTGAATGAGACACAGGATGTGATACATGAAAGAGAAAGGAGTTAATAAAAGCTGTGTTAATAAAAAAAAAAAGTGTGTTACTAAGCCAGTTACCCAGTGGTTAACTGGGGCTCCAGCTGTGAAATCCTAGAATCCAGTGTATTAGATACCTTAGAGTTACCTCATTCATTGAGCAAGAGAGCTAGGTTATTTATACACCAGCTTGTGTGAGTCTTGGAGTTCACACATGTGGTGCTGTTAGTGGTTTAGAGTTTGGGTATTCACCAAAAGATTAGCATTCCACAACTATCAGCCACTCCTTGGAAAACTTATGCGGCAGTTCTACTCTGTCTTACAGGGTTGCTATGAGTTGGACTCAACCCACTGGAAATGGTTCGGTTTGGGTTTTGTGTGAGTGCAAAATCCTTCAGGCAAAATAACACAGATGCACCAATTTGAAGCTGGCTGTCACAGAAACACTGGTGATGTAGCAGTTAAGTGCGACGTCTGCTAACGAAATGGTTGGCAGTTGGAATCTGCCAGGCACTCCTTGAAAACTCTGTGGGGCAGTTCTACTCTGTCCTATAGGGTTGTTATGAGTCAGAATTGACTTGACGGCAGTGAGTTAGGTTTTTTGTTTTTTATCATGCACTAAAATAGTAGTGCTTGATGGAGTATCTTCTACATTATATTTCATTCTACCTTCCTAGGACACAGTAGCAATGGCTGGAAAGAAAGATGCCTTCTTGTGACCATGAGGGAGATAGCCACATGTTAAGGATGGCAATGTATAAGAGTAAAACTATCCTGGGTCCTTGAGGACAAGCCCTGATCTGTGTAGCTAATGAAGAAAGGTGAAAGAAGAAGAACAACAACAAAAAACCCTTTTGGTTAAACCACCATAGTCTGTTTTTTGTTTCAGTTGTAAGCTTTGTTTCAATTGTAAGCTTTAACTGGTGTATAAGAAATTTGTTAGCTACCTTAACTGAGGGTCTTCACAAGACTTACCCAAAAAGTACAATAGATAAAAGGCAGCACCCTTCTAAGGCCATGATGTGGAACAGAATCTTAGGCAACGATGGACATGTTCTGTAGCCTCACTGTTTAATAAGGTAGCCCCTAGTCACACATCACAAACACTTGAAAGACGGCTCTTGTGGCAGAGGAACTCCTTTTTAATTTTAATAATTTTAAATTTAAGTATCCACATCTGGCATTGTGGATTGAATTATGGCCCTCAAAAAAGTAGGTTGAATTCCTAACCCCTATACCTGTGAAGAGGCCCTGGTGGCATAGTGGTTAAGTGCAGTGCCTGCTAACTGAAAAACAGGCAGTTTGAATCCCCCAGGTGCTCCTTGGAAACTGCAGGGCAATCCTACTCTCTCCTATAGGGTCACTATGAGTCAGAATTGACTACGACAATGAGTTTGTGTTTTCTTTGGTACCTGTGAATATGATCCTGTTTGGAAATGGGGTTTTTCTTTTGTTATAAGGATGTCATGTCAGAGTAGGGTGAGTACTAACCCCTAATCCCCTCTGAGAAGTATCTCACAAAACGTGAGAACAGATGTGAGAAGATGCCATGTGAGGATTGTTGCCAAAGATGGCTGCCAGGTACCAGAACCTAGGAAGGAGGCACTGAACAGCTGTTATCTCAGAATTCTCTGAAGGAATCAACCTAGCTGAGACTTTGATTTTGGACTCCCAGCCTCCAAAAACGGAAGCTCTCAGCCTACATGTTCAGGACTTTTATCATTCTCTCATGATTAAGACTTCATTGCATATGCATGACGGACTAAATCATACCTCCTGAGGTTAGTTGACATCAGCCCACCAGGACAGTGCCGTCACTATGACTGGTGTCCATCAGTGCAGTAATTCATGGTGTCAAGCCACCATGGACTTCCTCTTATACAAGACAATACGGAATCCTTAGTAATGTTTTTTGTATTAATGTTACTCATAAATACTAATTCCTGTGTATCACTCTTTTTTCTTTAATTACTACCTTACTCTCAAAAAAAGTTACTGATACAGGTTCGTAAATACTACCACAATATTGTAGCTAAAGCATTAGAAAATTGGACATCAGCAACTATAAAAACACTGACAATAATGAAAACAATGGCACATGTAGATGAAACCACATGATTTGAAGCATTATTGTAACTCGGTAATAACGACAGCTCTGACTAGAGCACATTGGGAAGTCCAAAAAGTAAATTAGTGTAGAGTTTTAGCCTCATAGGTATATTGATATATGTAAATTGGGCTTATGAAAAATGTTTTTGACGTTATATCTAACTATAGAGATTTTTTTAATGAAAAATAAATTTCTGCTGAAATACAGAAACAAAATTTTTGTAGTTATTTTGGTGTCGCCTTCTGTCTTAGACATCCTAGACATCTAGTGATATTTGTATAACAGAAATTCCACAAGTGGATGGCTTTAACAAAGAAATTTATTTCCTCAGAGTTAATAGGCTAACAGTTCAGATTCAGGGCATTAGCCTTCACGGGAAGACTTTCTCTATTGGCTCTGGTGGAAGGTCCTTGTCATCAATCTTGACCTGGACTGGGAGCTTCTAAGGCACAGAGACCAGGGTTCCAAAGGAGATGCTCTGCTCTTGGCACTCAGCTCTCTGCTTGCTTCCCTTTCCTGTATATCCTAAGAGATTGCCTCAAGGCACAATACCGTCTTACACTTGAGTCCTGTCCCACTAACACAACTGCAGCCCATCCTCCCTCATTAACGTCACAGAGGCAGGATTTACAACCTATGGAAACATCACATAATACTGGGAATCAAAGCCTAGCCAAATTGCTGTATACATTTTTGGGGGGACACAATTGAATCCATGACACCTCTGACGGTGTCACCCAGTGTATTCTGCACCCCTTGTACTCACCTAGTGATGCCACGGTACCAGGGGAGTCTTTTCTAGCTGGAAAGTCCTCATTAGCCCAAATCTTCTGGTGTAGTCTGGAGGTTTCAGAAAAAGGCACCTCAATGTATTACAAGGGTTGCCTCATAGAATCCAAATACAAAGGCCAAAATTGTTTTCTGTTATCACAGAGGCCACCCTCTGCACTTTGGATATGGTTTTCTTTTATACGTCTAACATTTGGTGGATTCTTACCATACATTGCTCCCCATACATTTCACTACCAACTTCAGTATTCAACAAGTGGTAGTATTGTGTGGAGCCTTGGCCGCCCAATGGTTAAGACTCAGCTGCTAACCAAAAGTTAAAGTTCGAATCCACCAGCTGCTCCTTGGAAATCCTATGGGGCAGTTCTACTCTTCATATAAGGTCACTTTGAGTCAGAACAGACTCAACAGCAAAGAGTTTGGTTTTACTTTTGGTTTTAGTGGTGTATACCATAACCCGAAAAAGCAGCATATTACTAGTCTTTGATCAGTGATTAGCTATCAATATCAGTCCATCACTTGTGACTGAAAGAACTGAATGGTGCCCAGCCACCACCAGTGATAGTCATGATGGAGCTCACAAAGTTGAGTCTTGCTGGCAACACAAGAATAAAAAGGGGTGCGCCCTGAGATCTCCATTAAAAGACTGCAATTGATGGTCCACGGGCCTCGGGGTTCCCCTGGGAGCATGGCCCCTGGCCTTGATGCTGCCCCTGTCAGTAAATCGTAATGGAGGTCAACTCTCAGACAGGAATCAATTGGACTTGGTGACAAAGAGTGACCATATCATGTGCATACTTTATGGTTCTTTGCATCTATAGGATGTTGTCCTGCTGACCTCTTACTGGAGGAAGAGGAGTGAATGGAGAAGAGGGGATAGGAGTTTGTTGGGAGGATAAGACATGTATGGAGCAGAGAGGAAGAGTGTGCTGTCACCAGGCAGGGAAAGCAGTGGGAGCTGCATATAGGTGGGCATGAAAATTTATATGGGAATGTATATTTTCATTCAATCATAATAAAATATAAATACCAGTCCATCATCATATCGTATATCAAAAGATCCTTCTACTCTGGCTTGTCACAGGCCACAGGCTTTTATCTGATCTTGTCAGATGCTAACAGCAGAAGTCTTCTCGACTTTACCCTTTCAGGCATGTAGAGCAATTGAGCTAGGAGATAATATTATGTTCTTGTTCGGAGCCTCTCTCTAGATATTCACATAACTTTAAATTTCCCTCACTGTATAACTCATTTATTTCATTACCCAAAACATCTATTTTTGGAAAGGATGTTAGGTTCAGCCACCGTACTGGTTCAGATAGCCAGCAGCAATGCTGTCTACTAAGTGCCTTTCCCTTAGTCCATTCTTTCACAGTTTTTTTGGCTAGGAATCATTCCTGCTCTCTTACACACAGTTGTAACTCTGGTCCTGGGACCACAGCATTAAAACCAAAACCAAACCCACTATCATCGAATCAATTACAACTCATAACAACCCTATAGGAAAGAGTAGAACTGCTGCATAGAGTTTCCAAGGAATGCCTGGTAGATTTGAACTGCCAGCCTTCTAGTGAGCAGAAGCAGCACTTAACCACCAGGGTTTCCACCACAGCATTAGAGAAAAAAGTAAGTTGAAGCAATTTAGGGAAATGAATAAAACTAAAGTGATACTGGGAAGAATTGCAGCCTCCCCATCCTTATTCCCCAGATCCACCAGAAAAACAGGCATTGATCCAGGGACGATTCTCTCTCTTCCCTCATAGGGAGTGTTAAACACACTCAACATGTGAAGGCATGAAAGCCAGCCCTTTGTGCCTGTGTCCCCTGCTGTTTTAGACAATGTTTCAACTCCCAGTTAAAATTCTCTATTAAATCATTGTTCTAAAGATAAAAGTGTTTCTTGTTCTGAACGACTGACTCAGCAGTGCAGACTGGTGAAGAATCTTCTGTTTCAGTTCTTTTACAGTACTCTGAAAAATTTGCATCTATCACTGAGTAAGCAGACTAGCCCAAGTAAGTGTAGTCTCTTTGGTATACCAGCATCAGTCTGACCCGCCAGCTATGAGTAAGGCCTTCCTCCTGGGAAATCTGCCCCATGTCTATCTGCATTCTCTATCTCTTGTTGGCAGAGAGGACAGTTCTTAGCGGCATTTTGTGCCTCAAAGGGTCCGAGAGGGTTACGTTTAGCCCAGCTCCGCGTGGCTGCACCTCTCTTGTTTCCATTCATCTCATGGGCCCAGATGGCACCAAAAGAGAGCAGACCATGCTATATATCCACTTGCTAGCTCCGAGTAACTTTTAGTCCCAGAAGAATGTTCTTCCTATGGGCACTGACATACCCTACTTTAATGTGCGTCTCAGATTTCCAGAGGTCTGTACCTCACAAGGGTGTCCTTTGGGGACCAGATTTCTTTTATCTAACACTGTAATCAGGCCATCAAACATTGCCCATGAGTCAATAAAAACCCAAATGTAGGGGCAAACTGTGCAAATCAGCCCATTGGAGCTGCTTTGTTTTTCCCTTCCCCAGTAAGAATTGTTTCATCTGCTGGTTGTAGTGCAGCTGTTTTCCATACAGGATGTTGTCCTTGTAGCCTGGAACTGTCACATGAACCAAGCATCCTGCTGGTCCATTGAGAGCTTTTCATAGGAAACTGCCCAAGTGGCGATAAGATTTGGCCATTTCTCTGGTAGTTCCAAAGCCATCCTTAGTAAGACAGAGGTCCCCGGGATGCAGAAACTTTCAGTGCCTAAAGCAGCCTGCTTAGACACCCTGTAGACTTGCATTACTGTCCTGATTCCCTTACGTGACAGACCTCACAGCTTTACATTAATGTGTTGGTTCCCCTTTCCTTGACTGTGTTGCCCAGAGCTAGAGGAAACCAGCAGAAACTGGTTTAGGAACCCCACTGACATCCCATATAACATTTTAGCTTATTAGGTACTTCATGCTTAGTAACTTTCTCACCTCTGGGTGAAGTTTAACCATCATTTTTTGAACATGTAATTCATAAAGTTACACGTAAACCCTATTGTGCCTGACTAGTACGATTAAGAATGTTTCTGATGTAACATGTACGAACTTTCTACTCGTAAACTCCATAAAAGTAACCTTCTCTCTCATCTTCTCTGAGCAGTCTTGGTGGCAGCAGCCCTGACTTTTCCTTTCCTAGTGCAGTGAAATAAAGGCCCATTTTTACCATCCTACCTCAGCCTCTTGTTTATTGGCCATTATGAGTCATGCAGAGCAAAGCCTGGGGTTTCTGCTAATGCAAACCGAAGTGGCACTTGTGCCACCTGTTGCAAACAGCCAATCTTTGAGACAGGAGTGAGACAAGAAGACATTTATTATGTACTGGTACACAAGGAGACACACGGGATAGATTCCTCCAAAGTCTGCCTCCCTGAAATGGAAACTAGCTGGAGGTTTTATAGAAAAGGAGGATAAGGCTTTGTGAGTCCTAGGAATTTGTAGAATGTTAATTCTTCTTTAGGTGGTCACAGAGATCATGTTCCAAATGTGTTCATCTCTTAGCACTTTAGGCCCAGAAGCAATCTGGGTCTACTTTAACTACTACCAGTCTTTAGATTATGATCACTTGTTTTTCCACAGTTCTAAAGAGAGCATAGATGAGTCTTTACTTTGAGAGAAATTAAGATAAGCAATTGACTCATGCTGGGGAATATGTACTTGGAGACAGAATTAAGAAACAAAATGGTATAGGTTATGCTCAAGATACAGTCACTTATTTTACTCTACCTGTTCCATTTCTACCTGACAATATTAGGGAAAAAATGTGAGGCAGGCAGAATGGTCTGTGGGGAAACGTACAATGAAAACCCTACAGAAAATGCAGTACATCTCTTGAGTCAACAGTTAGGAGTAAGACAGGGAGCCTGAGAGCCTCTGTAAATAGGACAACCAAAACTATCTACAAGTAATAAGGGATGAAAAGATCCATTGTTTAACTACTTCCTGGGAAACACTGAGATAAGTCTCCAAACAATTGTATAAACAAGTTGTTTTTTTAGAAGGAACCAGATGGAACCAACTCCAGGGACACCCACAGAAAGTTCTACTTTGACCACTATGTGTCCTTCCAATGGGGGCACCAGAGAGCTACAGTCGGGACCAGGAAGGCAAACCAAGGGAACAAGAAACTGAGCATGCACAACTCCCCATAATAAGTCCTGCTACCAGTCCCAGAAGCCCCTGTTGCATGAACCATCTTGAAGTCTGCATGTGTTTGCAACCAAGGGACAAACAGCTGGCTGCCGTAGAAGGACATACTTCCAATCCCCTCACTGATTTGTTGTCCCCAGCTATATCCTGGGAGCAGACAGGCTGTAAAAACCCAACCCTGAACTTCCTCAGTGGTACAGCCTGCTGGAGCGCCATACAGTCTGCTGTTGCCCCACTTCGAAGTGCTTTTATTTTCCAATAAAGATTTCTCTCCTGGGCCAGCCGGGTCTCCCTGAGTAATTCTTTCTTGCAGGTCTGACAAGGACCCTTGAGGGTGGGTCTTCAGAGGCCGGTGGTAACAGATGCCTCCTGCTTGTATCTCCTTGCATTACCTTGGTGGCATGCTCTTGTATAAACTATTTCCATTTTATTATAGAACGCTTCTGGATTATTACCATCCCTATTAGAATATTTCTCTATTATCACCAAAAATAGGAATATTTAAGCTTTCAAGGTTATTGTATGTCCTTCATTCATTGTGATAGTCTCAATTAAAATCCAATACCCAGCTAGTAATTGTCTCTGCAACAGAAATCTGATCAAAATTCCCAGAGGTTGTGGCTGGGTGTTGCTCAGAGTCTTTTAGCACAAGGTCCAATCAGCACCCCACACAGCGGTACCATGCAGTGTGTTTAAGTGTATCAGGACTTCTATTCTACAGTGTATGAGACTGACAACTTGTGTGGGATCAGACAATCTTAACTAGTTTCCATTTAGCCTGTCCAGTCAACACTGACTGAGGCATAGGCTCATATGCCCTAGGTAAGGGAAGCATTTTCCATTCAGACACAGTAGCCATCTTCTCAAAATATTCACGTAAAGGAGGCACAACCACTTTACACACACCATGTTAAAACATTCTAATTAGAATTTTTTCTTTTCTACCCCTTATCATTTTAACCATTCATAAGCATATGGTCTTGGATCCCTGGCTAGGGGTCAAACCAGAAAACCTTGGCCCCATTGTCCACCCTTGTCCTGGTGAACCGTAAGCAATTCTGGTGAGTGTTTTCCCTGTGATCTTTTTGTTTTTTAAATTCTGCTGGGCTAGTATAAATACAGCAGACTTGCTAAGCCCTTTTAACGCTGGGAACCAGAAGAAAGTTGTATTCATTCTCTTAGCTTTCCACAGTGCTGCATTAAGGCCCCTGTTCCAGCTCCATCACTGTCCATTCTATTCATCCCATTTCTTTGTAACCATTCAAAGATTTCTCCTTTTCCAAGATGAGTCCCTGACTCTTCAATTTCTTTTCCCCCTATATTTGACAAATCACCCTTACATTTTTTTGCATCTGTAGGATCCATAAAGGTAGGCTGGAACAGCAAATCTGATACAGCTTCTTGAACTGTTGCTCAGTTTTGTGGTGGCAAGCTTCCACAGGCCAGCTACACAAAAAATACAAACCAAACCCATTGCCACCATGTAGATTCCAACTCATAGTGGCCCTATAGACCAGGGTAGAACCGCCCCATAGGGTTTCCAAGGAATACCTGGTGGATTTGAACCACTGATCTTCTGGTTAACCACTATGCCACCAGGGTTTCCCATGCAAAATCAGCCCCTTTAAATTATGATATTTACCATGGCTTCGGCAAGGAGCATATTCAGCAATCATCATAAAGCCAGACCAGTACAACTTGCATATACACTATTATCAGCTACTTCACCTAGGGAGTTCCACTTGGCATTTATAGGAGTGGAAGGGCAGTCTCCCTTGAGGTAAACAAATTTCATAGCAGCTTTTATCCAGTCTATCAGTCTGCTGTTGCTTCTTGCCATCTTCAGTGTTACAGCACTCTCTCTCTAGGTCTTCTGGTTCCAGGCACTTCTCAGTATAGGGTCCCGGGTGCAAAAGACATGCTCTACTCTGCCTCTTCTTCCTTGGCGGTGATGGGATCCTCCCTTTGCTCTAGAAGTGACTGTCTTTTAAGCCTAGTGCAATGATAACACTGCCCAATCCTATTGGCGGACCACAGTTAACTTTATTTGCAAGAACGGCCACACAAAAGAGATCCATCATACTGAAGCATGACAGGCTAAGTCATGCCTCCTGAGGCTAGCTGACATTAGCCTAGCAGGTGAGTCTTTGCTGGTCTGCCAACCCTCACTCTTTAGCACAAATCCTCAGGGGTAGATTTATGACCAGAGTTTCTCTCCACTGAAATGAAGAACAAAGGCCAAGACTGTTTTCCGTTATGACCTTATAGTCCTAGAAAACCAAGATAATTTGATAGATGCTCCAAATCATCCCTATGGGATTTTTCCTAGAATAAATCCAGAACAAGACCGAGGCACAAAGGAGAAACCATGTGTTGTTGTTAGGTGCCATGGAGTCAGTTCTGACTCATAGTGACCCTATGAACAACAGAATGAAACACTGCCCAGTCTTGCGCCATGTCCACAATTGTTTTCATGTTTAAACCCACTGTTGTGACCACTGGGTCGATCTATCTCATCAAGGGTCTTCCTCTTTTTCGCTGGCCCTCCAGTCTACCAAGCATGATGTCCTTCTCCAGGGACTGATCTTTCTTGACAATATGTCCGAAGTGTGTAAGATGCAGTCTTGCCATCTCTGCCTCCAAGAAACACTCTGGTTGTACTTCTTCCAGAACAGATCTGTTTGTTCTTTTGGGGGTTCATCATACATTCAACATTCTTCTCCAACACCACAATTCAAAGGCATCAATTCTTCTGTCTTCTTTGTTCATAGTCCAGCTTTCACATGCATATGATGCGATTGAAAATACCATGGCTTGGGTCAGGTGCATTTTAGTCTTCAAGGTGACATCCTTGCTTTTGAATATTTTGAAGAGGTCCTTTGCAGCAGATTTGCCCAATGCAACATGTCTTTTGATTTCTTGACTGTTGCTTCCAAGAGCATTGATTGTAGACCCGAGTAAAATGAAATCTTTCACAACCTCAATCCTTCCTCCATTTATGACAATGTTGTTTACTGATCTAGTTGTGAGGATTTTTGCTTTCCTGATGTTGAGGTGCAGTCCCCTCTGAAGGCCGTGGTCCTTGACTTTTGTCAGTAAGTGTCTCAAATCTTCTTTATTTCCATCAAGTAAGGTGGTATTGTCTGCATAACGCAGGCTGTTAATGAGTCATCCTCGAATCCTGATGCCTCGTTCTTCATATAATCCATCTTCTCAGATTATTTGCTTGGCATACAGGTTAAAAAGGTATGGTGAAAGGATGCAACCCCAATGCACATGTTTCCTGACTTTAAACCATGCAGTGTCCCCCTGTTCTGTTTACATGACTGCCTCTTGATCCGTCTACAGATTCCTTAAGATCACAATTAGGTGTTCTGGAATTCCCATTCTCCCCAACGTTAGCAATAGGTTAGTATGATCCACACAGTCAAATGCTTTTGTGCAGTCAATGAAACACAAGTAAACATCTTGCTGGTATTCTTTGCTTTCTGCCAAGATCCATCTGACATCAGCAATGATAACCCTGGTTCCACATCCTCTTCTGAACCCAGCTTGCATTTCTGGCAGTTCCTTGTCAAGATATTGTTGTAGTCACTTTTGAATGATCTTGAGCAGAATTTTACTTGCATGTGATATCAACGATATTGTTCAGTAATTTCCACATTTGGTTGGATCATCTTTCTTTGGAATAGGCATAAGTATGGATCTCTTACAGTCAGTTGGCCAGGCAGCTGTCCTCCAAATTTCTTGGCATAAGCAAGTACTTTCAGTGCTGCATCTCTGTGTTGAAACATCTCAATTGATATTCCACCAATTCCAGGAGCCTTGTTTTTCACCAGTGCCTTCAATGCAGCTTCTTCCTTCTGTACCATTGGTTCCTGATCATATGCTACCTCGTCAAATGGCTGAACATCAATTAGCTTTTTCTGCTACAATGACTTTGTGTTTTCCTTCCATCTTCTTTTGATGCTCGCTAAGCTGTTTAATAATTTCCCTGTAGAATCCTTCACTATTGCAACTCCAGGCTTGAATTTTTTCTTCAGTTCTTTCAGCTTGAGACATGCAGAATGTATTCTTCTCTTCTAGTTTTCCACTTCTGACTCTTTGCACATGTCATTATAATAGTTTGTTTTGTCTTCTTGAGCTGCTGTCTGAAATCTTCTGTTTAGGTCTTTTACTTTGTCATTCTTTCCTTTGGCTTTAGCTACTGACATTCAGGAGCAAGTTTCAAAGTCTCCTCTGACATCTGATTTGGGCTTTTCTTTCTTTCCTGTCTTTTTAATGACCTCTTGCTCTCTTCACGGATGATGTCTTTGATGTCATCCCACAATTCATCTGGTGTCTGGTTGTTAGCAATCAACACATCAAATCTGTTCTTGAGATGGTCTTTAAACTCAGGAGGGATATATTCAAGATCATATTTTGGCTCTCATGGACTTGTTCTAATTTTCCTCAGCTTCAGTTTGAATTTGCATATGAACAATTGATGATCTGTGCCACAGTCAGCACTTGGTCTTGTTCGGACTGCTGATATGGAGCTTCTCTCCAGTCTTTTTCCACAGATGTAGTCAGTTTGGTTCCTCTGTTATGTCATCTGGTGAGGTCCATGTGTACAGTTGCCGTTTGTGTTGGTTCAAAAAGGTATTTACAGTGAAAAAGTCGTTAGTCTTGCAAAGTTCTATCATGCAGTCTTATTTCTATCACCGAGGCCATATTTCCCAACTACCGATCCTTCTTCTTTGTTTCCAACATTTGCATTCTAGTCATCAGTAATTATCAATGCATCCTGATCACATGTTCCATCAGTTTCAGACTTCAGAAGCTGGTAAAAATCTTCAACCTCTTCATCTTTGGCCTTAGTGGTTGGTGCGTAAATTTGAATAATAATTGTACTAAATGGCTGTCCTTGTAGGTGTATAGATGTTATCCTATCACTGACAGGATTGTACTGCAGGACAGATCTTGAAATGTTCTTTTTGATGATGAATGCAACACTGTTCGTCTCCAAGTTTTCCTTCCCAGAACAGTAGACTATATGATTGTAGGATTCAGAATGGCCAAAATCAGTCCACGTCAGCTCACTAACACCTAAGATGTCAATGTTTATGTGCTCCATTTCATTTTTTACAATTTCCAGTTTTCCTAGATTCATACACCATACATTCCATGTTCTGATTATTCAGTGGATGTTTGCAGCTGTTTCTTCTCATTTTGAGTCATGCCACATCAGCAAATGAAGATCCTGGAGGGGCCTTACTCCATCCATGTCATTAAGACCAACTCTACTTTGAGGAGACAGGTCTTCCCCAGTTGTCTTCTGAGTGCCTTCTCAACCTGGGGAACTCACTTTCTGGCACCATATCTGACAATGTTTGGCTGCTATTCATGAGGTTTTCCTGGCTAATTCCTTGCAGAAGTAGGCTGCCGGGTCCTTATTCCTAGTCTGTCTTGGTCTGGAAGCTCAGCTGAAACTTACCTACCATGGTTGACCCTGCTGGTTCCTAAATACCAGTGGCATAGCTTTCTGCCTTACAGCAACAAGCAAGCCTCCACTGATGCACAAGTGGGGGCTGCTCACTCCCTCCTTACCTGATGGTGTTACCCTGCTTATCTGCTGCTATTACCCTTCCCACCCAATGCTGTCATTATCCTTAGCTGATGTTATTACCCTCCTTACCTAATTCTGTTACCCTCCTTACCTGAAGCTGTTATCTACCTTACCTGAAGCTGTTATCTCCCTTATCTCCACGTGTGGAGGGTTATCTCCCTTACCTCCATATGTGGAGGGTTTCTATTTTGTGTGGCAAAGCACCTGCTCAGTTTAGTGAAAACTGTTCTACTTTCTATTTGTATGAATTCTTTCCTATTTGTATGAAGGTGTTTTAGAGTAGATATTTCCATGGAGATTAAAGACTCAACTCCTGTTTTAAATACTACTGGGAAGAAATATCTTTTACTGAAGACAGTCATATTAATTTTCAATACAACTTCAGTGTCCTGGTTCGTGAATTAATATTCTTGTTTCAAGTAAAATAATCTACTTTTCAAACATAGTTTTTATACCTTCATAAGAAAATGAGTAAAGGATTCTTGAAACTTAAAAATGAAAAAAGCACCATGAACTATTCCTCATCTTGATTGGTCCATTTTTTGAAGGACCCAGTGGGTTGGAATTCTAAGCCCCTATACATTCCTAGGGAGCCCTGGTAACACTGTGATTCACAGCTCAACTGCTAACCAAAATGTTGGGAGTTTGAATCCACCAGCTGCTCCTCAGAGACTCAGTGACTCCTATAGGGTCACTGTGAGTCAGAATTGACTTGGTGGCAATGGGCGTGGTTTTGGTTTTTATACATTTATAAACTGTATGTTCCTGGCATTAAAGCTGGTGGACTCATTGACAACCTGTGACATGCAGAAGATACAATCTTGCTTTCTGAAAACACAGAGGACTTAAAGCACTTACTGATGAAGATCAATATCTACAGCTTCAATATCTACTGCAGCTCAATACCAAGAAAACAAAAATCTTCACAAATGGGCCAATAAGCAACATCACGACAAATGGAGAAAATATTGAAGTTGTCAAGAATTTCATTTCACCTGGATGTACATCAATGCCTATGGAAGTAAGTAGCAGTCGAGAAACCAAATGATGTATTACATTGGGAAAATTCACTGCAAAAGACCTTTGTAAAGTGTTAAAAAGCAAAGATGTCACTTTTATGACTTAGGTGTGTCAGACCATGCCATATTTTTGACCACCTCATATGCGTACTGTGAGAAACATTGTTGGCACCCCAGATACTGCTTTGGTTCCTCTTCGCAACTGGCAGCCTGGTACAAGCCCATGGCTAGGACCCTACCTTGATGATTGAGGCAGGTCACCCTTATCCCTTATGAGGTTACTGATAGGTAGTTACCGAAGTCTTTTTCCAACAAGTGCTCAACAAATCCAATTTAAATTTAGTTAGTAAGAATGAGGTTTTATTGAAGGATTTTGCAAAATCAGGTGCTTGAGCCCACAAAGGAGGCTAGACAGAGGGACATGTCACCCTTCCTTAAAAACCATTCTTATACTCTAGCTCACAAGTCTCTCCCTCAGTTCCTCATTGGCTGAGTACTACAAGGTGAACAGTCTCTTCTGGACAGCACCTAAGTTTTAACATTCTGTTTCCGTTTAAAGTTATATCTCCTGCTTTCTGAACAGGTTTTTCTCCTTCCTCGCTTCCCCTTTTCTCTTTAGGTTAGCTAGTAACTTCCTATCTAAGACTTTGTTCTGTAAAACGACCATTTTGTAATTTATTTCTCACAATACTAAAGCTGAACAAAGAATAAGGAAGGTCAGAGAATTCATGCCTTTGAATTATGGTGTTGGCAACGAATAATTAATATATTACAGACTGCCAGAAGAACAAATTTGTTTTGGAAGAAGTACAGCCAGAATGCTCCTTAGAAGCAAGGATGGCAAGACTTTACCTCACCTACTTTGGATATGTTATTATGAGGGACCAGTGCCTGGAGAAGGACATCACGCTTGGTAAAGTAGAGGATCAGCAAAAAAGAGGAAGAGGCTCAGCGAGATGGACTGACACATTGGCTGCAACCATGTTGCAAAACACAGCAATGATTGTGAGGATGGTAAAAGACTGGGCAACGTTTCATTAAGAGTTGGAATCAATGACATTGAACAACATATACATACACACCATATAGATGGAATATCCTACATTATAGTACACAGTACTAATGTTAAAACAAAAAAAAAGCAAATCGACTGATCTGTGGAGTTGATTATAACTCATAACAACCCTATAAGACAGAGTAGAAGTTCCCCAGAGTGTTTCCAAAGAGCGCCTGGTGGATTCGAACTGGCAACCTTCTGGTTAGCTGCCATAGTACCTAACTATTACAGCACCAGATACTCATGTGAAATACTGGCAATTAGTTTTTAAAATATATTTATGCAGTGACATGCTACATATTGACAAACAAGGAACAAATTACTGCTAAATGCAACAATGTAAATAAGTAGAGTGGATGAAGTCTGACAACAGAATTCACACAGTGCCATTTCAATAATGTGAAGACAAAGAATGGGCAAAACCTATTTCTGGGTACAGTGGAAGTGATTATTCCCAAAGACAATGCCAGTTGGGGAAAAGGCAAATACAGGTTGGGAATCACAGAGGTTGTTTTATGAGTGAGTGTATACACGTATGTAGGAACCCGGTGGCACAGTGCTTAAGAGTTCACCTGCTAATCAAAAAGTCTGCACTTCGAATCCACCAGCTCCTCCTTGGAACTTCTATGGGGCAGTTCTGCTCTGCCCTACAGTAGTCGATATGAGTCAGAATAGAGTAGATGGCAATCGGTATGCATATGTAAAACTTCATCTCCTTGTACACTTACTATTCGCATTATCACTTTATTATATGTGTTACGACTCGACGGCACTTGGCTTGGCTTATACCTAATAAAAAAAAAGTAAAGTCTGATTATTGTCATTTTCAGAAGAACATCCTCATTTGCATAATGTTCTTCACCAGCACTGTTATTTACCCTTCTCTCTCTCCATGTGCCTAAAGTCTTGGAGAGATCAAAGTGGCTTTGCATAGTTGGTGCTTTGCTGCTGGAGACACGTAAGAAATATGCAAGAGAAGACAAACTGAACATCAAGGATTCTAAAGATGGGCAAATATTTATTTACAAGATAGTTACCTTCTAAAGAACATGGCAGTTTTATTTTAAACGGCCAAATAAGCAAATACTAATTTTTTCTGCTTACCAAGGGTACTAGAAATCTTTGAGTACTGAGATCCTGGTTTCAGCTATATACAACATTTATGCTTTTCTCAAAAGGAGCCCTGACGGCGCAGTAGTAAAGTGCTCGGCTAGCAGGCAAAAGGGTGGAACCACCAGCCACTGCGCCGGAGAAAGATGTGGCAGTCGGGTTCCATAAAGATTACAGCCTTGGAAACCTCGTGGGGCAATTCTGCTCTGTCCTTTAGGGTCGCTAGGAGTCAGCACAGACTCTTCGAAAATGCGTTAGCATTTCCCTACAGCGGAAATAAAGACAGCAGCGGACAACTCCCAGAGTTCAGGGAAAGCCCTGGGACGACACAGCGGCTGGGCGGGCCCCGCTGGCTCGGCGCTCGGGACCCCGCTTCCGCGGCGAGCGGCCCGGGCACCGGAAGCGAGAGCGCGCCCCCGGCTGGCGTCCATGTTTTGCCGCGCGCCTCCGGTCGGGTGAGCGTTTGGGATGTGAGGGCGTCCGGCTTGCTGCTTTCCTAGGGGAGCCTGCGGAGCAGGGGGGTCCGAGCAGAGTCCGAAGGCGGCGCTCCCTCTCCGCGCGCAGTGCTGGCCCCTCCGCCCTCCCTGGGCTGCTCCGGAGTCGCGCGACGTCTCCCAGCCCCGCAGGGTCGGGGCCCGCAGCCGCCGGCGCCCCCGCCGACCGGCCCACACCCCCTTCCTGCCGGCTCCCAGCTGACGTGAGGCTGGTTTCTGCGCGATCCTGGCCGCATCTTCGGGGTGTACCAGTGTCAGGGTGCATTGGCAGGTAAAATCGTTTAAATCCTCGCTAAGCCAAAGTACAGCTTCCAGACCCGCAGCGTCAGGTTCACTTGGAAAAGGGTGACAATGAACGAAATCGTGCAGTTGGCCTGCGTCTGAATGCCCTGCTCCCCCCTCCTCAGGTGCGCCGCTCACCGTGCCCCCCCCCCCCTTTATTTTCTGTGCTTCATCAAGGCAGGACTTCTGTTAAGCATTGCTGGTCAGACAAAACAGTGAGATGATAGTGAGGCATATATCCTGCCTCTTTAGTTGTAGGTCCTTAATACAGATGAAGAATTAAGAATTATGAGTTCAAACTACTAAATGGGTTTAAGACCATATTTGTCCCAACTTCAGGAGGAGGATATTTAGTAAGAGACACATTCAAGGAATTTCTTTGGCTATAAGGCAGATACTGCTAACACGATTGTGTGAGGAACAGTATGACCAGCTCTAGTTTGGTGTAAAAGGTGATCATGACTGAACAATCTAGAGAGGTGGTGAATGTATTTATAGGGATCAAGCAGCCAGTGTTTCTTCGTGATCTTAAAGATTGGCTGAGGTAGGTTCTCTGTGGTATTGGATGCTTCGTGATTCAAGCACAATTCCTGCTACCAAAGAACCACACTGATAAATAGGAAGCCCTGCCCAGGGAAGAGCTGAAGACCAGGAACTAATTACTCTGTTCTTACTCAACATTATCTCTTCCCCGTTTTTCTGCCATTTCAGGTTCCCGGGGTGCCCCAGAGAGAACTTCTCCAGGCTGGGCAGCTGGGAACACAGGGTGACATCTTCCATATCCATGCAATCACAAGTAAGGCTTTCAAGTGCTTTGACTGGCTGTGTGGATCAAATATTTATTTGCCTCCAGACTGACTGCCTAGTAGCCCTGCTTCCATTGCCTTCCGTCTTAAGTGGTGTCTTGAGGTTAGAGAGAGCATTTGCTTAGACGTCGAAAAACTAGAGCCAAGAAGTGGTGAGCACCACAGAGAACTGGGTAATTCTTCCCACAAGGGGCTGAGGTTATGCACGATTTGGAAACCCTGGTGGTGTAGTGGTTAAGTGTTAGGGCTGCTAACCAAGAGGTCAGCAGTTTGAATCCACAAAGTGCTCCTTGGAAACTCTGTGGGGCAGTTCTGCTCAGTTGTGTAGGGTCACCATGAATTGGAATCGATTCAACAGCAGTCGGTTAGGTTTTGGTTAGTATCTGATGGGCAGCTAGCTCTATGCTGTGCATTTCTTCTGTGAAGTAAAAGGTGGCAGAAGAGGTTAAGGGACTAAGTCCTAAGAAGCATCGTAAGGCCCTGCTCGGCTCTCACTAGGCCTTTCTTCTACACGTATGTGGGTTTTCAACCTTGGATGACTCTCAGAGGTGGCACCATGGACTGTTAATAACCCCACCCAGGCAGTGGAGCTCTATTTAGAGACAGACCTCCTGAGCGTAGCTTAAAATCGGTACAGCTCGGGCTGAGGACAGTGAGCCCCAGGCCTTCTGGAGCCATTTGTCCAAAACCAGAAACCCAAACTTACTGCTGTCAAGTCAATTCCAACTCATGGTGACCCTGCAGGACAAAACAGAACTGCCCATACAGTTTGCAGGGAGCACCTGCTGGATTGAAACTGCCAGACCTTTGGTTAGCTGCTGTAGCTCTGAACCACTGCACCACTAGGGTTTCCATTCTTGTCCCTTAACTACAGCTAGATTATTTTGGCTTTCCCCCGGGCACTGCAGCCTTTTTGTATTCTGAAACCATAGCTCCACCTCTCACGTTGGGTGATGGGGTAAAGACTAAAGAACAGGAGAGAAGTTGTTAGGGGAAGAACCCTGTTTCTTTCTGGGGTCCTCTGTGGGGCTGGCACTCTCATGACCTCATCAAAGGGATGAAGCACAGGGTAAGTCCAGCCGAATCACATGCGGGGTCTCCAAAACCATCATTTTTTTCCCTGTGAAGAATAGTTTTGCTTGAAACTTGCAGTTGTTCAAGAAGCATGACACCCAGTTGAGGTCCCTGTCTTTCCATCCTATCTGTGCCTGGAGCTGGCATTAAATATAAAAATTTTTGATTACTTCCAATAGTCTTAAATTATAATCTAAAATTAAAGTGTTCTTTTCAATTTGAGAAACTCAACAAGTAAGATGGGTTTACTTAATTTCTCAGGGTCACAATTTCTACTAAGCAAATTCAGGATCAGTTTGTTATACCTTTGTCATGAGACATTTTTAATTTAATGGGTACAAACAAAAAAAGATCAGACATGTTGCCATCAAGTTGATTCCAACTCATGGTGATTACATAGGACAGAGAATTGTCTCTTACAGTTTCCAGGGAGCACTTGGTGGCTTCAGACTACCAACTTTTTGGTTAATAGCTGTAGCTCCTAACTACCAGAGTTTCCAAGATTGTGTGTTGTTTCTGCCCAGCATTGAACTGGGCACTTCTGACGTGTGAGGCAAATGTGGTAACTACTACTAGTTTACCAAAATGGGTATAAAGCTTCTTAAGTAGAGAGGAATGCCCAATTTAACCGATGTAGATGAACTGAAGTTTAATTAAATATGGAGAAGAATCCTGAAGATTCCCATTATGTTTAACATACTGTGCCAGAATCTCTAATGTGCTAAGTCTTCTAGTCATCTCAGAAACATTTTCTTGACTGAGATAAAATACATGTACAGACTGATATCCTTGCTTCTGCGTTTAAACAGAGAGCTCTGACTTAGTTTTTGTGATTTGCACAAATATATCAGACCATTTCGATAGTAATGAGGCCCTACTGGTGGAATGGTTAAGAGCTTGGCTGCTAACCAAAAGGCGAGCAGTTCAAATCCATCAGATGCACCTTGGAAATCTTACAAGGCAGTTCTGTTCCATCCTATAGGGTCACCATGAGTCAGAATTGACTTGACAGCAACAGGTTTGGTTTGATTTTGGTTTAAGTGATTAAATCTCCAATAGTCTTAAATTCATAAATGGGAACTCATAGGAAACACATTAAACATCACAGTTAATTTATATTATGTTTAAAAGTAACATTAAAGTTGTTACATGAAAATCTGTGTTATATAGAAACAGGGTGTTTACATCATTACCCAACTGCCAAATTAGTATCATGACATAATTACCAAACTATTGAGAATCACGGCTCTGTCAAGTTGACACATAACCATTAGCCACTGTTACTCTTTCCTGGTACCTCAGCATCCACTGCTGTCAGATATACATCATTAATGTGCAAAAGAGTCCTGTAATGATTTTTAGCTGTTATTGTAAATGTGAAATATTGGATAATTGGTAAGTGAGGAGTAGGTATACCTTGAAAGTTCAGGTCCCAATATGCCCTTAAATAGGATACCTTATGAAGACTTGTTCTTACTCTTGTCCTTATCCAGACCATTCTGGCACCATTAGATAATCAGCTTTATCATAAACTTGTTAAGTATTTTACCAGTATATTCTATGTGAATTCAAGCAAGCAGAATTAAAAGTTTTTATTACATTGGAGAACAGCCACATGTTACTAGGAATCACAGCCTAGCCAGGTTGTCATACATTTTGGGGGACACATTTCAATCCGTGATATACTGCATTTGATGGATCTATCTTAGTTTCTTTCTTTTTAATCTCATCACCAGCAACGGACAATTCAGTAGTTCCAAACACAGTGCATTTACAATGCTTGTGTAGGTATCAAAAGTTTCAATAAAAAAATCCTTTTTCTGTAAATTGAATCAAAATGATGGAGTTGTCAGATTAACATTTCTTTTTAAGGTTTAAATAATGCTTTAAGCTTTCTATTGTATGTTACAAAGATGCACAAAACTTTTCATGTAAGATTTTAATAACATAAAACACCAAATTATAAACAGAAGTTAAGAGTTCTTACAGCCAGTGTGTCCTGGCCAGATCTCGTTAACCCAGAGGTAACTACTCTCTATGTATTAGAAATTTATTGTTGTTATTGTTAGTGCTATTAGTACAGTTCTACCACCTAAGTTAATTCTTAAACTCTGTACAGTGAAACCTGAGAGCCCTGGAACTCTACATGACTGCCTTGTTTTTCTGGGTCTTGCAAGTTTTCCATCTTTGACGGGCTCAAGTGATCATTTTAGTGCAAGTTTTCCTCCTCTGACAGGTTTCTGCTTGTGCAGGTTCTGACTTCTGTAGGTTTTGTTATATTGAATTTTGCCTCTCTGAGCTTTCTCTATATGCAATTACTCTGAGTTGTTTAGTGACTTTTCTCATGATGTTTCTGAGTTTCATACTTAGTAGTGTGCCTGGCTCTAGTCTGCCAGGTTCCTGTGTATATATATGTTACATTTTGTGAATAGGCCACAGTTTACTTATCCATTGCCTAGCTCCCAGGCTTTCAGTTGTGCGGGTGTGGTTTTGCTTTGGTGAATAGTTTTGCTCTGTTCCTTCTCTTTCCAGGCTCCAAGTGCTTTTTGCATAGTTGATACTTATGAGGGGAAACCATTGAGTTGCAGATCATAACCAAATTTAAATTTACTAGGAAATGCCAATGTACTTTAGAGATTTTCCACTAAGTATATATATGTTATTTGTTTCGTTTTCTTGGCAACATACAAATTACTGAAATAGTTAATTTTTTGTCATTAGTGTGAAGTGGTATCTTTAATTTTACTTTGCAGTTATCTGAAACTAGTACTGACAGGCTGTGTGTATTTTCCTACTCTTAATCCATTTGTAACTTTTTAGGGCTTTATAGCATTTGAAAATGCAGTTTTTTATTTATATAGTGAATTTTTTTTAGCACCGTAGATTATGTACTTACACTATTTGCTGCCCTTTGAATGGTTTTGAATTGTAATAGTACTGAATTTATGATTTTCTTTCCTTATGTCTTACATGCCTTATTTACGAATTTGTCTCTGTTCTGGTGTCATAAAATCACTTGCGTATGCCTTACAGTGGTATTATAATTAAAGCTAAGCTACTTGTAATTGATTTTTACTTATGAGGTTGGTAATAATACATTGTTATGGATTGAATTGTGTCCCCCCAAAATGTATATTGTAATTTCTGACTTCTATGCATGAGGTTATAGTCTTGTCAGAGAAAGAGTTGTCTTTGTTATGTGAATTAGGCAGGATTGGTGTAGGGTATGTTTTGAGTCAATTTCTTTTGAGACATAAAGGAGACTAAACACAAGGTAGAATCAGAGATAGGGTAAGACAGATGCCAGGACACATGGAGATCTCTGAGGAACAAGGAAGCAGAAGCTCAAGAGATAAGCATTTTCCTCCAGAACAAACAGAGGGAGAAAGCCTTCCCCTAGAACTGGAACCCTGAATTTGGACTTTTAGCTTCTTAAAACTGTTAGAAAATAAATTTCTGGTTGTTAAAGCCACCTATTTGTGGGATTTCTGTTATAGCAGCACTAAATAACTAAGACATACGTTAGCCAAGAGCCAAGTGCCGTCGAGTCGGATCCGATTCCAATTAAGTAATTAGTTGATTCCACATCCAAAGTCTGACAGTTAAGTTCACACACTTGCCACTGTGAGCTTAATGCTGGCAGCACTGTACAAAAGTCTGAAAGGTTTCATAACTTTGGTATATCAGTGTCTCACAGCTGTGTTTTTGTCAGCGTGTGGTAGTGTCTTGCTGAGTCGTGTTCATTATTGTTGTGTGCTTTTGTGTTGTTACAAGAAGGTAGGAGCTTGAATTAGAGCAACAAACAAACATTAAACTTGTTAAATTTGGCAAGAGCGGAAGTAAAGTCAGGGACATGTTAGTCCAAGTTTATGGGGATAATGCCATGAAGAAAATTGCAGTGTACAAGTGAATTAAAGGTTATTCTGAGGGGAGAGAAAGTGTCACTGATGAAGAGAGGTCAGGGTGGCTGGTAATGAGCAGAAGTGATGAAAACGTTGCAGAAACTTGTCAAGTTGTGCATCAAAATCATCAGCTGACTCAGAAGCATAGCAGAACAAGCAAACATTGATAAAGTCAGGGAAGTCTCAGCTGAAAATCTTGGTATGAGAAAGGTGTGTGCAAAAATGGTCCTGAAGGAGCGCACCAATGAGTAAAAGCAGAGGAGAATCAAAGCTTGCCAAAACCTTTTGGAGAGGCAAGACAATCTTTAGTGCCATGTTATCACTGGTGATGAAACAGAGGTGTACCAGTATGACTCTGCAACAAAGTCTCAAAGTGTGTAATGGAAATCAGCCAGTTTCCACAACCAAAAAATTTCCATCAGTCAAAATCAAGAGTTACAACAATGTTGCTGACCATTTTTGATAATCAGGGAGATTGTTCATTATGAATTTGTACCAACTGGAGAAACAGTGAACTAAGTGTACCATTTGGAAGTGCTGAAGGCTGCGTGGGAAAGTTAGACGAAAACAACCTGCACTTTTCACCAACAACTCGTGACTCTTGAATCATGACAATGCACCAGCTCACACAGCACTGTCTGCGAGGGAATTTTTAGCAAGTAAACAAATAACTGATTGGAACACCCTTCGTACTCACTGGATCTGGATCTGGCCCTCATTATACCTTTTTTCTTTACCCGAAGATAAATACTGAAAGGAAAGCATTTTGATGACATTCCATACATCAAGGGTAATACAATGACAGCTCTGATGGCCATTTCAGAAAAAGAGTTCCAAAACTGCTTTGAAGGGTGGACTGAGGCACTGGCATCAGTACAAAGCTCCCCAAGGGGAGTACTTCAAAGGTTACCATAGGATATTCAGCAGTGAGGTATATGGCACTTTTTCTAGTGTGAGTTCGCAGTCTTAATTGTTGAACGTTGTATAAAAATGGGTATAATTTCTGGCAGTGCCCTGGAGTGCCTCTTGTGTCCAGTTAACTTTCCATACTGATAGGTGGGTCTCTTCCAGGTCTATTTTTTTCCATTGACATAGTTTCTGTATTTTACTGATAACTGTGATGTCTAATTTATTATACACTCAAACACATGCAGTTTTATATATGTTGGATAAGTCCCTATGGAATTTTTAGAACATCTTGGCTATTTGTGGATATTTACACTTGCATATAAATTTTGAAGTATTTCTTAAAAGTTCTAATAAGTATATAAATGTTTGGAGTTTTTTTGGAAGTTCTTTGAAAATAAAATCTATTTGAGTAAAGCAGCATTCTAAAAGCATGCTTTGTCTTAATTTATTTCAGTCAGTTTGAATATTCCTTAATATAATTTTTATTAGAATCTTTTATTTAAATATTTACATTCCTTGATTTTATTCCCCCACTAAAATATGTGTTACTCTTATCATTTTTCAGCTGCGTGGTACGTGTATGTGTAAGTGTGTAAAGGAATCCTCCAGCTTGGATGTTTCGCAGCCTGACAAAGTGCCAGCATCCTAGTCTGATCATAGTTTGTATATTCTGTTGGGGTTGTGCATAATTATTTAACCTATAAAATAGGATGAGCTGTGTTTTTCTTTCCCTTTAAAATGCTTAATGTCTTCCTGTGTTTATTGATTTCAAGAGGAATGTACTGGTTGAAATCTCTAGGATAAGGAATGGAATATATGATAGCCTTGTTTTCCTTCTGCTTTTCTGGGACAGCGTCAAACTTCTCATTCTGTGTGCTCTTATGTGTGTAATTTTTGTACATGCCTGTTTTCAGATTGTGCGTGTTTCTGTTTCTAAGCTTTGATTAGAGTTTTTACACAGATGCAGAAATACGTTAAATGTACAGTTGAGTGAAACATAAAATGAACATCTATGTAATAGTCCCCTTCTACCCTTTCTGAAAACCTAATGGTAAAATAGTTAAATAGTACGTCTGCTAACCAAAAGGTCGGCAGTTCAGGTCTGTCAGGTGCTTCTTGGAAACTCTGTGGATTGGTTCTGCTCTGTCCTGTAGAGTTGCTATGAGTCAGAATTGACTTGATAGCAGTGGGTTGTTTTTGGTTCTACCTTCTCAATGCAACTAATATCTCAATATTTATGAGCATGATTACTTTGCTGTTCTTTATATTTTTCCACCTATGGATCCGAATCAATGGCACCTGGCTTATGTATGTATGTCAGTGAATTACCTAGAATTAGTGGCTTTAACAAACTTATTTTCTCACAGTTCAGTAGGTTAAAAGTCTGAATTCAGAGACTGGCTCCACAGGAATTCTTTCTCTGTAGTCTCTGGAGGAAGGTCCTTGTTCCTTGGTTTCTTTGTGAGGTGTAGCATCTGTCTTTCCCCACCTTTGCTTCCTCCTTTATGCTTAGTCTGTCTTTTCTGTCTCAAAGAGAGATTGACTTATATACTGAAAAACAAACCCATTGCCATTGAATTGCTTATAACTCATAGCAACCCCGTAGGACAGAGTAGAACTGCCTCATAGGGTATGCGAGGCCAAAATCTTTATGGAGGCACACTACCACATCTGTATCCTCTGGAGCAGCTGGTGGGTTCAAAACACTAGCCTTTAGGTTAGCAGCCAAGCACATAACCACTGTGTCACCAGGGCTCCTAACAGGTACAGGGTGCTAGGGTTTACAGCACATAGCTTGGGAAAACCACAGTCAGTATTTCTCAAGTAGAAAGAACTGAAGAAAATTTAAGCCTTCAGTTGTAGTATTGAGGAGTTCTGTGGACAAAATATTGAATGATGCAGGAAGCATCAAAAGAACATATGTCCTCGATGTTGTTCCACAGTTTGTCTGGTCTTTGGTTATTAGTGTTCAGTGCATTGACTCCATTCTTAAGATTTTCTCTTAATTCAGGTAGGATATGCTTAAGCTCACTCTTTGGCTCTCTTGGACTGGTTCTAATTTTCTTCAGCTTGCATGTGAGCTGTTGCTGGTCTGTTCCACAGCTGGCCCCTGGCCTTTTTCCAACTGATTATTCTGAGATTATCATCTCTTTCCACAGATATAGCCAGTTTGATTCCTCTGTGTGCTGTCTGGTGAGGTCCATGTGAATAGTCACCATTTTGAAAAAAGATATTTGCAATGAAGAAGTCATTGGTCTCACAAAATTCTGTCATGCAATGTCTGGCATTTTTTCTGTCACCAGGGCTGTACTTTCCATGTATTAATGCCTCTTGGTTTCCAACTTTCATGTTCTAGTCACCAGTAATTATCAGTGCATCCTGATGGCATGTTCAGTCAATGTCAGACTGTAGAAGTTGGTAAAAACTTTCAGTTTCTTCATCTTTAACCTTTGGCGTTGGTGTATAAATTTGAATAATAATCATATTAACTGGTTTTTCTTGTAGGTGTATGGATAATCTGTCATTAACAGCTTTGTACTTCAGGGTGGATCTTGAGATGTTCTTTTTGATGCTGAATGCATCTATCTGTCGTACTCTGGAGGCTTGCCTGTTAACTGCAGTGCTGGAACCTGTGCCGCTGGGATTCAAGTACCAGCAGGGTCACCCATGGTGGGCAGGTTTCACATGAGCTTCCAGACTAAGACAGACTAGGAGGAAAGACCTGGCAGTCTACTTCTGAAAAGAATTAGACAGTGAAAACCTTATGAATAGCAGAACATTATCTGATATAGTACTGTAAGATAGGCCCCCCAGGTTGGAAGGCACCCAAAAAAAGTGACTGGGGAGGAGCTGCTTCCTCAAAGTAGAGTCACTCTTAATGATGCAGATGGTGTCAAGCTTTTGGGACTTTCTTTTTTTCTTTTTAATTTTAATTTTTATTTAACATAACTGAGTGAAAATGTACATTCACATATAAATTACATGCCCACCTATATGCAGCTTCCACTGCTCTCCCTGTCCGGTGACTGCACACTATTCCTCTCTGCTCCATACATGTCTCATCCTCCCAACAGCCTCCTTTCCCCTCATCTCCGTCCACTCCCCTTCTTCCAGCCAGAGGTCAGCAAGATGATATCCTATAGATGTACAGAACCATAAAGTGCTTCCAATATATGGTCACTCTGCATTGCCAAGTCCAATCCATTCCTGTCCAAAGAGTGGACCTTTGTTATAATTTATGGGAAAGGGCAGTATCAGGGCCGGGGGCCATGCTCTCAGAGGAACCCCAAAACCGCTGGACCATCAATAGAGGTCTTTTAGTGGAGATCTCATGATGCACCTCTTTTTAATCTTGTGTTGCCAGTGAGACTCCTTTCTGTGAGCTCCACCATGGCTATCGCTGGTGGTGGCCGGGCACCATCCGGTTCTTCCGGTCCCAAGTCGATGTAGGCACCCACTCTTGTGGGTCTCTCTGTCTTCTCGGTTGTCTTTACCGCATGTCATTTTGGTCCTTGGTGAGCATCCGTTCCTGCTGAGTTGGGACCATTTGCTGTGTCCTTTTGGGACTTTCATTTGTGGATGTGGCACAACTCAAAATGAGAAACAGCTGCAAATGCCTGTTAATAATAGGGATGTGGACTCTATGGAGTATGAATCTAGGAAAACTGGAAGTCGTCAGAAATGAAATGGAGTGCATAAACATTATCCTAGGCATTCATGAGCTCAAGTGGACTGGTATTTGCCATTTCAAATTGGACAATTCTGTGGGCTTCTATGCTGACAATGACAAATTGAAAAGGAATGGCATTACTTTCATCATCAAAAAGAAAATAGGAGTCATATAGTTGTTTTAAATTCCCAGTCCAAGAATTCAAAAAACTGTACCATGTTGGACTCTGGTTCTCCTGCTTGACTTTGTCAAGTAAAGGGAAAAGTTGCCAGTCCTACAGTATTTCTAAATTACTAATAACTCATTCTGATTTTACCCATACTTCATGATTTGATGGGTCTGATGGAAGAAGGTGGGTTGTTCCCCATCCCCTCCAAAAAAAAAAGTGATTTGTAGAGAATCTCTCTAGTTTCTGTTACGTGTTCTGGCTATTGTGGACTATAAGGAAACAGGAGTAAGACTGAAGTTGTCCCTAGTCAGTCTGGAGATACAAGCTCACGGTGTTAGAAAGTGTTAAGTTTGTGAAATAAGATTCCAGCAGTCAAGAGGTAAATGCAGACAGCAGAGGGACAAATCTGATGGCCAAATTCTAGATAGAACACAAAACTTTGTGTGTTCTCCGTGTGAATTTTCATTTCCTCAGGGCTGTCAGCCTTACCCATCCTTTTTTTATATGTGGGGCAAGATGGTATCTTGCTGATCCAGAACATGTATGATCTTTTAGGACTCATTGGTCTTGGAGGATGTGGCTGTGTGCTTTACCCAGGAAGAGTGGGCTTTGCTGGATTTTTCTCAGAGGAACCTTTACAGAGATGTGATGATGGAAACCTTCAGGAACCTAGACTCAGGTAAGGACAGTGTCATTATTATTTACATCTTTAGTGTATACATTGTATTGTTCTTACTGACCATCGTAAAGCATTTGGGTTGAGGAGTTGATGCTTGTAACACAAATTTTCACTGCCCTCAAAGAGACTCTAATGGCTTTCCCATTGAAGTAAAATCTGTGTATGAAGCCGTTTCTCTTGTGGTTAAAAACCTTGAGGCATTGTGTAAGTATTGGCTTTAGGTGGTAGTCTATGTCATAGAAATTTGTGGCCTAGTACCCTATTAGAGTAGGGTACCTAGTGTACACAGTACTGTCTGTACTGTGTATATTGCTCATTTCATGTGATGATTCTGCTGCAAATAAACTCACATCTGTACATCTCTGTAGACCTTGGGGACCAGAGTGTTAGGGTAATAGCAAAGAAAATCTGCCTGTCCGTATTCCTTCATGCTCTCCCTTTCCTCAAGAGCAACATGTTGTTGTTGTTGGGAGCCACTGGGTCACTTCCAACTTGCAGTGACTGTGCCTACAGCAGAACGAAATGCTGCCCATTCCTGTGCCATCTTCGCGGTCGTTACACTGGAGCCTGCTGTTTCAGCGATTGTGTCAGTCCATCTCCTTGAGAGTCTTCCTGTTTTTTTCTGACCCCCTTCTTTACCAAGTGTGATGTGCTTTTCCTGGACCTGGTTCCTCCTGATAACACAGCCAAAGTTTGCAAGTTGAAGTTTCACCATCCTTGCTTCCAAGAAGCACTCTGGGTGTACTTCTTCCAAGACAAAATTGTTCATTGTTCTGCAGTCCATGGTACATTCAGTGTCCTCTGTCAGCACCCTATTGGGTGTCACTTCTTCAGTCTTCCTCATTCATTGTCCGGCTCTCCCCTGCAGATGAGGTCATTGTAAATCAGGTGCACCTTAGTCCTCAAAGTCATAGCTTTGCTTTTCGACACTTGAAAGAGTCCTTGAGCAGATTTTCCCAGTGCAACACATTAGTTGTTTACCTGACATCATTTCACATAGATGTTAATTATGAGTCCAAGTAAAATGAAACCTTTGGTAATTTCGCTGTTTTCTTCTTTTATCATGCTATCACTTCCTGGTCCAGTTGTGAGAATTTTTGCTTTCTTTATGTTGAAGGACATTCCATACTGAAGGCTGTACTCTTTGATCTTCATCAGTAAGTGCTTCAAGTCTGTTTCACTTTGAGCAAGCAAAGTCATGTCATCTGCATATCACCAGTTGTTAATGATTATTCCTTCAATTCTGATGCCATGTTCTTTTTCATGTAGTAAAGTTACTTGGATTATTTGCTCAGCATACAGATTGAGTAAGTATGGTGAAAAGATACAACCCTGACACACATCTTCCTTGACTTTGAACCATTCAGTATCCCTTTGTTCTGTTTAAAAGGCCCACCTTGTGGTCTATGAACATGTTCCTTGGGCACAACTAAGTATTCTGGAATTCTTATTCTTCACTATGTTATCCGTAACTTTATAATCCACACAGCTGAATGTCTTTGTATAGTCAGTAAAACACAGATAAACATCTTTCTGGTGTTCTACCTTCAGCAAGGATCCATCTGACATCAGCAGTGACATCCCTCATTCTAAGTCTTCTGAATGTGGCTTGAATTTCTGAAAGTTCCCTTTTGATTTACTGATGTAGCTACATTTGAATGATCTTCAGCAAAACTTTTCTAGTGTATGATATCCTGGATGCTGTTTGACAGTGTATGCATTCTGTTGAATCATCTTTCTTTGCAGTGAGCAGAAATATGGATCTGTCCAGTTGAATGACTCGGAAACTGTATTCCAAATTTCTTGATGTAGACACATGACCACCTCTGGTACTGTATCTGTTTGTTGAAACATTCCAGTTGATAGTCTGTCAGTTTCTGAAGCCCTGTTTTTTGCCAATTCCTTCAGTGTGGCTTGGACCTGTTCCTTCGGTACCATAGGCTCTTTGCTTATATGCTGCCTCCTGAAATGGTTTAATGTCAGCCAGTTCTTCTTAGTGCAGTGACTTTATATTTTCTTTCCATCCTCTTTTGACATTTCCTGCATTGTTCAATATTTTACCTATAGAATCTTTCAGTGTTGTAACTTGAGGCTTAAATTTTTTCTTCAGTTCTTTCAGCTTGAGAAATGCCGAATATTTTTTCCTCTTTTGGTTTTTAAACCCAAGTCGTTACATGTTTCATCATAATACTTTGTCTTCAGAAGCTGTCCTTTGAAATCTTATGTTTAGCTCTTTTATGTCATCATTTCTTTCTTTTGCGTTAGCTACTCTGTTCAGGAGGAACTTTCAGAGAAAACTGTAACAACCACTTCCATCTTTTCCTTCTTCCCTGGCTTCTTAATGACCCCACGCTTTTCTTCATGTATGATGTCTTTCCACAACTGGTCTGTCTTTGGTCATTAGTGTTGAATGCGTCAAATCTGTTCTTGAGAGGGTTTGTAAGTTCAGGTGGGATATACTCAAGATTTTATGTTGGCTCTCATGGATTTGCTCTGATTTTTTTTAGTTTCAGCTTGAACTTGTATGAGCAGTTGATGGTCTGTTCTATTTTCAGCCCCTGGCATTCCTCTGACTGATAAAATTGAGCTTTTCTGTTGCCTCTTTCCACAAATGCAGCCAATTTGATTCCAGTGTATTCCGTCTGGTGAGATTCATGTGTATAGTCACGATTTATATTGTTGTAGAAGGGGATTTGCATTGAAGTTATTGTTTTTCCAAAGTTCTTTTGTGTCATCTCTGGCATTGTTTTTGTCACCAAGGCGTATTTTCCAACTACTTATCCTTCTTCTTTGTTTGAACCATTGGTATTTCAGGCAGCAGTAATTATCAGTGCCTCTTGATTACATGTTTAATCAATTGTAGACAGAAGTTGGTAAAAATGTTCAGTTTCCTCATCTTTTAACATTTATAGTTGGTACATAAATTTGAATGACAGTCATATTAACTGCTCTTCTTTATGGGCATACCCATATTGTCCTATCACTGATAGTGTTGTATTTCAAGATAGGTCTTGAAATATTTTTTTTATTTTTATTGAATGCATGCCATCCCTCTTCAGTTTGTCATTACTGTCATAGTAGGCCATATGGTTGCCTGATTCAAAATGGCCAATACCAGTCTATTCCAGCTAACTGTTGCCTAGGATACTGATCTTTATGTGGTCCATTTCATTTTTGACCACTTCTAGCTTTCCTAGATTTATACTTTGTACTATCCATGTTCCAATTATTCATGGTTGTTTGCTGCTGTTTCTTCTTATTTTCAGTTTTGTTGATGTAGCTGATGAATGTGCCCAAAGCTTTATGTCTCAGTCATTAAAGCTGACTCTCTTTTGAGGAAGCACCTCTTTCCCAGTTATATTTGGGTGCCTTTCAACCTCAGGCTCATCTTCAGGCACTGTATCCGACAGTGTTCCACTGATTTGTATAAGGTTTTCACTGCCCGTTTTTTCAGAAATATACCACCAGGTCCTTCTTCGTAGTCTGTCTTACTCTCTCTTAAAACCTGTCCACCATGAGTGATCCTGCTAGTATATGAAATAGTAGTGTCATAGTTTCCAGCATCACAGTAACGCACAAGTCACCACAGTACAACAAACTGAGAGAAGTGTAGGGAGTACCATGTGAGTCACACTAATTTTTCTGCTTGTGGAGCAAGGGAAAGATCTGAGGAGAGTAGACACTGCACTTATTTAAAGCCACTTTGTCAGGGAGCATAGAAGGGCAAGAATCTTTTGAAGGACCCAGCTCTGCTGGAGTGGAATTATATTTGAAGAAATCAACTGAGAAAAATCACTGTTGATTTGAAGAGGGTGAACTTCCACACATACCTGAGCTGACACTTTAAATTTTTTGTGAGGTATCTCTTGTCTGTGTTGGTTGGAGAAGACCTTCTCCATTTACTCTTTTAGTATTACTTCTATACACATGCATTTTTGCAGTATCTTTCAGTGTTGTTTTTCTAGTTACATTGTACTTAAGTCACCATCACTCTCAGTCACCGTAGAGATATTAGTCAATTTCTTACCCTTTGGACTATTGCCCGAATCCTGGGATAGTTACATATGCCTCAGTCTTTGCTTTCCTCACAGGTGAGTTGTTCCTCATGAAAATTTTCTTACTGCTTTTTCATATTGTGAAACTCCACTTAAAATTATTGGGTCAGTTTCTCAACAGGATAACAGTGGAGAAAAGTTGTCCAGTGAACATACACTAGTGCGATTCATGAAAAATGACTCCTGGTCATCCATGTCAGGAGAGATCTTTGAATTCCATGGCAGTGAAAATCAGCACAACCAGCAGAGAAGACAAACAAGGTATTAGACATATGTAGTAAGCACTGTCTCAGAGTAGGTCTTACGGAGTGATGACATTTGTGTGGATTTATGTGTTTATGCATAAAACTAGCTCTAAAATTGTGTGTTCACCTGATTTTCACATCACAATATTTTTATAAATACAAGCCATATATTGATACTTGAGAGCTATTTCTTTGGTACACAATTGTGAAAATGCCTTATTACTTACAAAGACTGACAGTAATGGTAGCACTGTGTGTGAGATGATTCAAGATGATTCATCCTGTGCCACGTGAGACAGCTCAGGGCAGAAAATGTACATTCACTGTGTATGGTAATATTAAAATAATAAAAAAGATTAATTCTAACATTCTGTGTTTTATTTTTACAGAAAATACACATTAGAGAGCCTCCATGCAAGAAGAGAGCCAAGCCAAGCAAGAAGAGAAGAGAAAGTAAAAAAATACAGAAAAGTTAATCAGTGTGGAAAGACTTTCAGTCAAATTGCCAATCTTGGTAGGCTTAAAAGAATTCCTGATGGAGTAAATCCCTCTGAATGCAGTGAGTGTGGAAAAGCCTTCATGGATCATTCATTATTTAAACATCACATCAGATTTCACACTGGATTCAAACTCTATCCTTATGAGGAATGTGGAGAAGCCTACAGCTGTCCCTCTTACCTAAAACCTCATATAAAAATGCTCACTGGAGAGAAACTTTGTAAATGTAAGGATTCTGGGGAACCCTGCAGTTGTTCTTCATCTCTTGCTAAACATACAAGAACTCACAGTGGATTGAGGCCTTATGAATGTAAGGAATGTGGGAGAGACTTTAGTTGTTTCTCAAAACTCATTAGTTGTATAAGAAGTCACAGTGGAGAAAGGCCTTATGAATGTAAGGAATGCGGGAAAGCCTTTCGTCATTCATCATCCCTCACTACACATACAAGAACACACAGTGGAGAGAAACCCTATGAATGTAAGGAATGTCAGAAAGCCTTTATTTGTTCCTCACACCTCACTACACACATACGAACTCATAGTGGAGTGAAACCTTACGAATGTAAGGAATGTGGGAAAGCCTTTAGTCAGTCCTCAAGCTTAACTACACATATAAAAATTCACAGTGGAGAGAGGCCTTATGAGTGTAAGGAATGTCAGAAAGCCTTTAGTCGGTCCTCAAGCCTCACTACACACATAAGAACTCACAGTGGAGAGAAGCGCTATGAATGTAAGGAATGTGGGAAAGCCTTTAGTGATTCCTCATCTCTTGCTACACATACAAGAACTCATAGTGGAGAGAAGCCTTATGAATGTGAGCAGTGTGGGAAAGCCTTTAGTCAGTCATCAAGCCTCACTACTCATATGAGAACACACAGTGGAGAGAGGCCTTATGAATGTAAGGAATGTGGTAAAGCCTTTATTCAGTCCTCCAATCTCACAAAGCATATAAGAACTCACAGTGGAGAGAGACCTTATAAATGCAAGGAATGTGGGAAAGCCTTTAGTGATTCTTCATCACTCAACACACATAAAAGAACTCACAGTGGAGAAAGGCCTTATGAATGTAAGGAATGTGGGAAAGCCTTTAGTTGGTCCTCAAACCTCACTAAGCATGTAAGAATTCACAGTGGAGAGAGGCTTTAGGAATAAAGGAATATGGCAGTCTTTGCTAGTCTTTCTTAACCCCAAGGAAGACAGGAAGTCTTGGTGGAGAGGTAGCTGTTGAATGTAAGGAATGTGAGACAGTCTACTTTTTTTAATGCCTCACTAAACATAAAAGAACTGACCATGGGAAGAAACAACAGTGAGGAATAACAGAAACTCTTCAGTATTCTCTCAGCCATTTGAAGATGTGAGTTGACTAGCAAGAAAGAAGGCATGTTTAAATAACGTTGGGAAACTTTCAGTCATCTTTCATTGAGAAAACACGAGATGGAAATCATGTGAAGAATGTATTGTGGAAAAATTTTATTTTATTTTATTTTTTTTATTTTTATTTAACATAACTGAGTGAAAATATACATTCATGTATAAATTTACCTGCCCACCTATATGCAGCTTCCACTGCTCTCCCTGTCCGGTGACTGCACACTATTCCTCTCTGCTCCATACATGTCTCATCCTCCCAACAGCCTCCTTTCCCCTCCTCTCCATCCACTCCCCTTCCTCCAGCCAGAGGTCAGCAGGATGATATCCTGTAGATGTATAGAACCACAAAGTGCTTCCAATATATGGTCACTCTGCATTGCCAAGTCCAATCCATTCCTGTCCAAAGAGTGGACCTTTGTTATAATTTATGGGAAAGGGCAGTATCAGGGCCGGGGGCCATGCTCTCAGAGGAACCCCAAAACCGCTGGACCATCAATTGAGGTCTTTTAGTGGAGATCTTGTGATGCACCCTTTTTTATTCTTGTGTTGCCAGTGAGACTCCTTTCTGTGAGCTCCATCATAGCTATCACTGGTGGTGGCCGGGCACCATCTGATTCTTCTGGTCCCAAGTCGATGTTATTGTGGAAAAGTTTTTACTTTTCTCCCTGTATTTTCCAAGATGTTAGGTTTTATGCATGTGGTAAAGCCTTCAATGATTACATCTACTGAATATGAGGGTTGTGTTTGAGAATAATGTATACACAGGGAACATGGAAACATCTGAATCTTAGAATTCTTAAAAAACATGTAAGATGTTACACTGTGGATTGATCCTTTGAATGTAATAAATGGAACCTTTGGTGTTCCTTCTCACTTAGGATCACTGCAAGACCTGACATACACAGAGACTCTGACTATAGGAAAAGCACTGTTTCAGTTACAGCACATTGCTTTAGGGAAGTATCAAAATTTCGTTTCACTTCTGTTACATTCAGAATTTCTTCATTACAGAGTCTGTTCAACCAATGGGTATTTTGAAATGGGTTTTCTTATCACCTTTTTTTTTAAAGTTGTACTTCATATTCTAATGTAATTATTCTCATTAATGGCATTTTGGGAGAAAAGTAAAAAAAAATTAGTATCCCACCACATTTGTTAGAGTATTTCCTTTTAGCCAGGTCATTAGTGTGTTTGTAGTGTTACACTGAACAGTTTTTGCATTGCTTCTCTAATTTATTCTCCCCAACTATTATGATCAAATGTCCATCAGAAATGATGCTGTGAGAAACAGGAAGTATTGCTCATCTTGAGGGTCTACACAATCCACAGCCTGAGCTAGCAGTAGTGAAGCTTCTGCACAGTACAGGCCTGGGGCCTATATTTTGAGACAAAGTCCTTTTTTTGCTAATTCTGTGGTTTCAGAAGAAGTGCCAGGCCAGGAGGTGAGGCTATGATTGTCATGTTCAGCTGGACTAGTGGCAGTGCTTCACTTGGGTACATATGTTCTGTAGGACCTGGAGGTGTATGCAGAGCTACCACCCTGTGCTGAATTAGGAGTTTCCTCTGTGACTCAATGTAAGATGTCTGGAAAATGTTGGCACTATATCCATAAGCTTTACTATTAGGCTTTCGTTTGCTGAGCAAGTCCCCTTTCAGAAGCATCGGATGGAAATCTCTGAGCACCTTGATGCTGTCTGTTGATGACAGTGATGATAGAATACTGAAAGGCAGGAAATGATGTGCAATGGGAAGTTTTCAAAAGCCTAGGTACATGTCCCCGTGTCCCAATACAGAACTGCAAATAAATGAATTTGTTGAAAAAAAGTTTACCGTAGAGGCAATCATAGCATACTGTTCTTTGAATGGTTGGGTATAAAATAGTGCGACCTTGATGATGGCAGTTTTAGAAACCAGACAGGCAAATCAGAGAAGTCTAGAAGAGACTGTCTTCTAAAGAGCAGATGTGCTTCAGTCATTTTGCTTCTCCCTACATGGCAGTTTTTCTGTAATCACTGCTCATTATATATTTTTTAAATTTAGAAAACATACATTTTTGAAATGTACAGTAGTACCAACCAAAAAACCAAACCACAGCCAGTGCCGTCGACTTGATTCTGACTCATAATGACCCCACAGGACAAACTAAAACTGTTCCACAGGGTTTCCAAGGAGCACCTGGCAAATTCAAACTGCCGATCTTATGGTTAGCAGACATGACATTTAACCAATACACCATCAAGGTATGGAAATCCTCCATACAGCAGTACAAGTTTTAGTAAGTTATAATCAGTACAACTACAGAATACTTCTTCCAGATCTGTAGTGTTGTCCCTTTTTAGTGAAACTTTCCCTTAACTGTGAAACCTTGGCAACTGTCCTTATACTTAAACTCATTCAGTATGTAGCTTTTAGCTTCTGGCTCCTTTGATTTAGCATTATGAATTTGACATTCATCCATTTGATAAATGTATTGACAGTTTCTTTTCATTGTTTTGAAGTATTTCATTATATACATGCTTCATATATTCCAGTAGGATATTTGTATTGTTTTCTGTTTATGAATAAAACAGCTATAAACATTCATGAAACATAAGGTTGTATTTCCCTTGCATATGTCCTTGTGAGATGGCTGTGTCATACAGTAATTTTGTTTCCCTTTATAGGGGAACTAGCAATCTGCTTTTCCAAATAGCTGTGCCATTTCATATCTCACCACCGATGCATGATTTTAGTTGATGCTGAGAGGATTAGGGGCTGCCTTTAGCACACTCTGTTTGCCACTAACTTGAGGAGATTAACTTTTGAATGGGCAGCTCACCTGATATGCAGGTCTACATGTGCTTAGGAAAGGCTGTGAGATGTGGCATCCAGATTAGGCCACAGGCACAAGTGTATATATTTCCAGGCTATTCCACCACTGCTCAGAGTTGGATAAAGCCTGTAATGTCCAAATGCTACATGATGTTGGTGCTTAGCTCTGGAAAATACACATGGACAAAAAGGCCCTCTCCAGGAGCCTGGTGAGAGATCTCACTGGAACAAGAAAGGGTAGCCCCTTCTAAATATTGCATACAATAGTAATTGACAAAAGAGAACTACAAGGTTCAACTCTTATCTTCAGTGGGCAGGCAAAATGCAATCTGCAGCAGAAGCAAAACGATAACCAGAACAATGGTGAAGCATGGCTTTGTATTATGGTGGTTTTCTATGAATGTTAAAGCTGCTGGCAACACCAGAGCTTGGTTCTTGGTTCCCAACCTATTCTTCTGCCCCATCGAAGGCTTAAAATGTCCCTGTGTAAAAATGGCAAAGTGGCATTAGATCTAACTTCACAAGTACCAGCAAGGTCACACTTGGAGGACAGGTTCCAGTGGAGCTTCCAGACCAACACTAGGAAGAAAGACCTGGCAGTCTACTTCTGAACAAACTGTCCTTGAAAACATGAGTAGTAGCAGAACATTGATACAGAGCCAAATGAGCCCTCCAGGTTGGAAAGCACTCACTATATGATGGAGGATGAGCCAACTAGAATTGACCTGATTGACGTAGATACAGTCAAGCTTTTGGAACTTTTATCTGCTGATGTTACAACTCAAAATGAGAGGAAACAGCTGCAAACCTCCCTCAGCTTCAGGCACACCATTCTCCTAGTCTGAATGGTGATTCCACCCTTAGAAACACCAGAGGCCATGGGTCCACCCTTTGAAACCTGAGACATTGGGGCCATGCCTTTTGAGGCTGAGGCAGCTGGGCTTCCTGTCTTCCTTGTCTCTTCAGTTGCTGCTTCTTGGTTCCTTGGCCTCTCAGCCCTTCATGCCTGGCGCCTGCATCTGCATTCCTGGGGCAAGTGTTTTAAAGCTATGTAGCTGGAAGCCACTCACTCCACCAGAAAGACTTCTGTGCACAGGCAGTTAACACTCTTGTTCCATGGGTCAGTTCCAGTGCTATCTCTTGCTGGATTCTTGGTTATGCTGCTGCTACTGGTGGTGGTCTTCTATCCATCTACCGTTTTAAAACTACTTCCATTCCAGATGAAAAAGAGGGTAGAAAGGAGGGGACAGGTGCTTGTTAAGAGGATACTAGAAATACAGAGTGAAAAGTAAGAGTGTGCTGTCACCGGGTTAGGAGAGCAGAAGGAGCTGCAGATAGGTGGGCAGGGAAAACTGATTTGCACTGTATACTTCCACTTAATCACAATTAAAAAAAAAATTTTTTTAAAGATTAAAAAATCTATTTCTACATTTTAGGTACCTGTTAGAGCAGCACTCCACTTATGGCATCAAATTCTGTCTTGGTCATCTAGTCCTGTAACAGAAACACAAGTGATGGCTTTAACAAAGAAATTTATTCTCTCTGTCTAGTAGGCTACAAGTCCAAATTTAGAGTGTCAGCTCCAGGGGTAGGCTTTCTCTATTCACTCTAGAGGGAGGTCTGTGTCATCAATCTTCCCTGGGCCTAGCAGCCCCACCATGTAGGGACTTAAGGCCCAAAGCACACACTGTGCTCCCAGCACTGCTTTCTCGGTGGTATGAGGTCTACATGTCTCTGTTCACATCTCTCTTTTATGTCTTGAAAGAGATTGGCTTAAACCAAAAAAAACAAAACAAAACAATGGAACCCACAGCTGTCTAGTTGATTCTGACTCAATCTTACGTATCTCATCAATGTAACTGCCAATAACCCATTTCATTACCTCATAGTGAATAGGATTTACAACAGAGGAAAATCACATCAGATGATAAAATGATATTCATACAATATTGGGAATCATGACCTAGTCAAACTGACAGATATTTTGGGGGGACACAGTCTAATCCATGACAGGCATGTTACCAGGAGGGACCGATCCTGGAAAGACATCCTGGCTAGTACAGGGTCAGGGAAAAGGAGGATGACCCTCAATGACATGGACTGACATAGTGGCTGTAACAGTGAGCTCAAGCATAATGATTGTGAAAATGGTGAAAGACTGCACAGTATTTCTGGGGTAACAGGGTGGCCATGAATTGGAACTGAGTCAACAGCACCTAACAACAACAAAAACCTGTTCTTCCTGTCACGGTCTTAAAGCACCCATCCCTGTATAAAAACGGCAACATGGCATCAGATCTAACTTCACAAGGAAGAGAATCATTATCAACAGCATTAGCTGCAGGATGATTCCTGTGAGGTCAGACATACCTCTTGTCTCCAACTTTTTTTTACCAATTTTGAAACCAGCTGTCATGGACTGAATTGTGTCCTCTCAGAAATGTGTATAAATAACAATTTGGGCCATGACTCCCAGTGTGATTGCTCTCCATTTTGTGATTTTTCTATGCTGTAAATCCTAATCTCTGCCTGTGGTTAATGCACAGGATTATGTCAAAGAAGATGAGTAACACTCTTCCTAAGGTCATCTCCCTCCTCCAATGTAAAGGGACTTTCCGTGGAGGGTGGCTGGAACCACCTTGTATTGTATTATCCTACGAGAAATAAAAGGGAAGCAAGTGGAGCTGGGGACCTCCTACCATCGAGAAAGCAGCACTGAGATACTTTTACATTTTTTTTTGCTGATGCATATGCCCTTTATTTCTTTATCTTGTCTGATTGCTCTGGCTAGAACTTCCAAAACATTACCATCAAGTCAATTCTGACTCATAGTGACCCAACAGTACAGGGTAGAACTGCCTCAGAGTTTCCTGGTGGATTTGAACTACTTAACTGCTTACCTTTTGATTAGCAGCCACGGCACTATCCACTACACCACCAAAGTTTCCTTAAAGACCTACATGCCAGCCAAGTGCCCTCAAGTCAGATCCAACTCATGGTGACCCTAGGGGCCAAGGTAGAAAGACCTACATATGAAACCCAAAACTATAAAGATCATAGAAGAAAACACAGGGTCAACAATAGAGGCCCTAATAGCCAGCATAAATAAGATACAAGCCAGCCAGCCAAAAAACCATAATTAATAATACACAGACACTAGAAGATAAGCTAGATAACTAGAATCTTCAAAACATGAAACACTTATGCCCATCAAAACACTTCCCCAAAAGAGTAAAAAAGAACCTACAGACTAGGAAAAACACTTTGGCTATGATAAATCCAACAACAGCCTAATTCTAAAATGTACAGGAAATTTTAAAAGCTCTATAACAGAGATACAATCCAATTAAAAAATGGGCAAAGGATGTAAAGAGGCATTTCACCAAAGAACACATACAGGCAGCTAGCAGACATACGAGGAGATGCTCGAGCTCACTGGTCATTAGAGAAATGCAGATCAAAATTACAATGAGATACCACCTCACCCGACACTACTGTCACAGATTAAAACAACAGAAAATAACAAATGTTGGAGAGGCACAGGGAGCTTGGAACTCCTCAGAATATATCTTAGAGAAATAAGAGCTGTCACACAAATAGACATGCACACCCTGGTTCACTGCAGCATCATTCACAAAACCAAAAAGGTGGAAACCTAAATGCCCATCAACAGATGAACAGATAAACTATGGTACATACACACAATGGAATACTACACAATAATAAAGAACAATGATGAATCTGTGAAACATCTCACAATGTAGATGACTCTGGAGGGCATTACACTGAGTGAAATAAGTTGATCACAAAAGGACAAATACTGTGTGAGATCACTATTATAAAAGTTTAAACACACACAAAAACAGCTTTTGATGGTCATGAGGGCGGGGAGGTATGGGAGAGGAAGAACATTATCTGGACAATAGACAAGCGAAAACTGATGAGAGGTAAGAGAATACACAACACTGGGGAGCCGCACACTTTGACCAAGGCAAGGTCACAGAAGCTTCATAGATACATCCAGACTCCTTGAGGGATGGGATTACCGGGCTGAGGGTTGGGGACCATTATCTTGGGGGACATCTACCTCAACTGGTGTAACATAGTTTAGAAAGAAAATGTACATTCCACTTTGGTGAATAGAGTCTGGAGTCCTAAACGCTTGTGAGCGACCACCTCATATACTCAGCTGGTCCCACTCTACCTAGATCAAGGGAGAATAACGAGAACTAAAAGCACAAGGGGAAAGATTAGTCCGAAGACCTAAACGGACCACAACTACCACAGCCTCCACCAGACTAAGTCCAGCACAACTAGACAGCTGCAGCTACCACCACAAGACACTCTGACAGGGATCACAATACGAGTCCTGGACAGCGCTGGGAGAGTGTACAACAAAATTCTAACTCACAGAACGACACCAGACTTGTGGTCTGACAGGGACTGGTGAAACCCCAAAAGTATGGTGCCCAGACACACTTTTACCTCAGCGCTGAAGTCACCCCTGAGATTCACACTTCAGCCAAAGATTAGACAGGCCCATATATCAAAGCAAGATTAAAATGGCACACCAGCTCAGGGTCAAGGAAGAGAAGAAGGAGGGGACAGAAAAGCTGGTAATAGGGAATGCAAGGTCGAGATGGAGAATTTTAATATATCATGGGGTTGGCAACCAATGTCACCAAACGAGATGTGCATTAATTGTTTAATGAGAAACTAATTTGTTTGGTACACCTTAAAGTACAATTAAAGAAATTCAACAATAAAAAGACAGACAATCCAATAAAAAAAAATGGGCAAAAAATTTGAATAGACACTTCACTGAAGAAGATACAGTCCTCCCTCAGAATCCATGGGGGATTAGTTCAAGGACCCCTTACAAACACCAAAACTCTAAGCTGTGCAAGCTCCTAATGTAAAACAGCATAGTATTTCCGTATAACCTAAACACTAACTCCTAAACACTTTAAATCATTACTAGTTTACTTGTAATATCTATAACAATGCAAATACTATGTTAATAGTTGTCATTCTATATTATTCAGGGAATAACGAAAAGAAAAAAAAAGTATATATATTCAGTACAGACGTAACCACAGTAGGTCTAACTAGTATACGACAGCAATAATGTCACTTTTTTTTTTTTCCAAATGGTTTTGATCTGGGGTTGGTTAGAACCACTAATGTGGAACCTGAGGATATGAAGGATCAACTGGGTAAAACAGCCAACAAACACATTACAAGATTCTTAGTGTCACTAAGAAAAAAAATCTGTTGATGTCAACTCAATTCTAACTCTTAATGATCCCATAAAACACAGCAGAACACACTAAAGATAGGTGCAGCAGGTGAATTTGAACTGCTTACCCTTCGGTTAGCTGAACTCTTAACCACTGCACCGCTACAGCATCCATCAGTCATTAAACCCAAACCAAACGCACTGCCATCAAGTTGATTCTGATTTATAGTGGCCCTACAGGACAGAGTAGAGCTTCACCATAGAGTCTCCAAGGAGCACCTGGTGGATTCAAGATGCCGACCTTTTGGTTAGTAGCCCTAGCACTTAATCACTATGCTACCAGGGTTTTCCAATCAGTCAGTCAGGATACGTAAATCAAAGTCTAAATGAGATGTCACTAAGTAACACCAGCACTGGGATGACTACCAACAGAAAACAGTGTTGACAATGTGTAGAAATTGGAACCCTCATTCACTGCTGATATGATTATAAAATTGTACAGCCTCATGTGAAAACAGTTTGGTGGCTCTTCAAAAAGTTAAACAGAATTACCACAAAACCAGTCTAAACCAAAGCCACTGCCATCCAGTCAATTCCCAACTCATAGTGACTCTTTATAACAGAGAACTACCCCATAGAGTTTCCAAGGAGTGACTGGTGGATTTGAACCAAAAGACTTGAATATAGGGATGCAAACAGATACTTGCACAACAGTGTTCACTGCAGCACTGTTTACAATAGCCAAAATGTAAAAACCACCCAATAAATGTAAACTACAAAAAATACAAAATGTAAAAGGAAAAAAAAAAGTAAAATACAAAAAGTGTAAAAGCCACCCAGACAAATGGATAAACAATATAGAATATATAGCCACACAATGGGATATTACTTCATTAAACAAAAACAGTACTGATAAATGTTGCTACATGCATGAAATTTTAAAACACTATCCCAAGTAAAGTAAGTCAAAACAAAAGGAAAACTATTGTATGATCCCCCTACAGGTAGTTACCAACTTAGGCTGTATTCAAATTGTGATGAACAACACATACAACCACCTGTTTCTTTCTTTTTGTGTACAGCTTATACTAAGTTGTATGCACTACAATGTTATAGCACATAAAAGGACCTTACAGACAACTCTCAGTAATTCTAACTAAAGCTAACATCCCAGAGATAATGCAGATGATCCAGAATCTTTCACAAATGGAGTTATTACTGCAACTGACAAAATGGTAACAATGTTCTTTTTATGGATGAGTATTTATGTATGTATATGTTAAAATGTATATGTAAGTTTGTGTATAATGTTTCCAACCCACAAAGGCAAATAAAGATCAGATTTACAAGGATATTGAAAATAAAAGGCAATAATAGTGAAAAATAAAAAGGTATTTGACTTAAGTCAGAACAAACTTACAGCAGGGGTGTGAGAACAGAAATCCATTATAAGTCACAGACTACCTGTACATGAAATATTAAGAACAGGCACAAAATGGTGAGGGTAACTGTTCCTTAATTACACATGCAAAAATGGTTGAATTACCAAATGTTTTGTTACGCATTCCTTCTCCTCCAAAATATCATGAAATTACACCATCAAACTAAAAATAAAAGAAAGAAACTTACATCCTTGGTCTAAGTGTGTGAGTGAAAGGAGGGAAACTTAGAAATTATGTAGATACACGAAGGTATCTCAAAGACTTTTTTTTTTATTTTAAATTTAAAAACTTAATGTCAACTCCTGGTCATAAACTCATTTTAGAGGAACTACTGTATATTAAGAATGGACTTCATAAAATAAATGGATCTAGATCAACTGGTTTTTAAGAAAAACCAAAAACAAGACTGTTTCCATAACAAAAAAATTCTGGTGATTTACAATTCTAAACAGTAAAAAGAAGAGTTTATCCTAATGACATTGGAATTATCAATGATTTCACAAACAGGACACTTAAGTTACATAACTCAAATTTTTGAAATGAGCCATGTAATAGATGGTTGACTTTTTCAGTGTCTATATATTTTCCTCTTTTGTTCTAATATCCCTTTTAATTTAATAAGCTTGATATACACATACTATCTTCATTTTATATGGTTTAAAAAGAAATCCTACAGTCATAGTGAAACCCTCAATTAATAATACTTCTTCCCCTCTTTTCTTTGTTTTGTTAATTACAAGCTTGTCTGGAGCAATCTCTTTCAAGAAATTACTGTGTGTGGTGGGCTATATCCAGGAAGCCTGCCCAACTAGACTTTGTAGTATGTGCAGATTGACAAAAGCATGTCCTTCACCTGACCCCAGACCCAACTATCACTGGAAAGGAGCAAATTTTCCAGCCCATGGCTTTATCTAAGGCTACCTGCAAAGTGGTGGGTCTCACTGCACTGACATCCAGTGGAAGAGGATGCAACATCTGTTGCCTCCAAATACAGGCAAGAGAAGGTTTAGAGTGGAGAGTTCTGTTCCAAACCCAACCCCTGGATGCCAATGGCAACAAAAAACTTAGTGATCTCCCCCAGGCAGGGAGCTTCTGGCTTTACAGTCACTAGACCCATCTTGCTCCTTGTCTGTGAAGACAATAAACTTGTAACTTTCTATTTCCCTTGCAATTGGCGTCCATCTTATTTCTATCAACTAATAAGATAGGACAAGAACTTGAGTTACAAATTATGGTGACTCCACCTGGACCCATGAGCTCTGAAACTGGGTGGTGACTATCACAACCCTTGCTACCCCTTAAGATGTGCCACCCTCATTTGATCAGTAAAGAGTCTCCAGTGGCCTCCTTGATCCCTGCTCCGGACAAGGTCTGCCAGGTTTCTATCTCAGCTCTAGAAAAGAAACTGGATGGAAGAGACCTAAAACTTCAGGTAAGCAGGCTTAACTAGTTTGTTCCACTGCCTCAGGGAATTAGGCAGAAAGAGGGTGGCTAAGTACTGTCCAATGATCAGACCCCACAACAATGAGGGAAATAGGAGTGTGGCCCCCTGAGACCCACTCTTGCCTAATTCAGGGTCCCTCACCTGTTGGTAATACAAGGGTTCTCCGTCATTGGTCTTTCCAAACACTTTTCCTTTTCTCTTTCCAGAATCCACTCTGCTGTTTTTTTTTCCCCCACTTCCCATCTTTTATTTCTTTTCTATCTCCTCTCCATATGGAAAAAGGTGGCTTTTCACCCTTGGGTAGATAGGAATTCTAAGAAGTACCAGACCCAGGATTCCTGACACTTGGAGAAAGATCTGAGAGCCCAGCCACGAGAAGCCCAGAGTGCTAAGAGGCTGGCCCCCTTTGGGCCTAAACCTATGTGCATACTACAGGCAAGAGGGCCACTGGCAAGGAGAATGCCCCAGAGAAAGAGGTATGAAGGGAATGTTGAAGGGGGACCACCAAATGGTGAGTCAAAACCGAAACTTGCAGTGACGGGGCTCAGGGAATACAGCTGACTTCCTTAAGAGGTCGGTTAAAATCTCCCCCAAAGAACCCTAGGTAACCCTGCAAGTTCAGGGAAAAATATTCAATTTTACCGGACACTGGTGCCACCCACTCAGTCTTGATCCATACCCCCAGCCCCCATCTAAGAAAACAACTCAAGACGTAGGGGTCACAGGGCAACCAGAAAAACAGAACTTCTTGAAGCTCCTTATCTGTAGAGCAATGGCTCACCAACTGGGGCATAGCTTTCTGTATTTTCCAGGATGCCTATCTCCCTGCTTGGGTGAGATATCCTCACCAAATTACAGGCTCAGGTCACTTTCACTTCACCAGCAACTGAGATAAGTGTACCCCCAGAACAAACATGGGCCTTACAAACATTCTTCACTGACACCCAAAGGCCCCAAAGCAAAAACCCTTCCCTAAAAAAGGACTGGGAAGGGTTGATGGACCACTGTGTGTGGGCCAATGGACTCCCAGGGCACATAGTCTCTGCCCAATCTGTTAGAATCACCTACCCTGGGTAAAGGCTCTACCACTGGCTCACTTGAGGATAAGGGTTGCCTGAGAAGGAGGCTTAAATTAAGCCCTTTTGAAACGTTATATGGGAGGCCTTTCCTCAAGTGGGCTGGTTGGGACCCCACCTACAACAAAATGCCTAGACCTGTGCAGCTCAGTCTTCAGTAACCCAATACTCTGCAGAAGCTCTGTCTTGTCTTTCTGATGCCCCTCTCCACTCTTTTCAACCAGGTGTTTGGGTTCTCCTTAAATACTGGGAAACAGGTTGTGGCCTATAGGAAATGTGGGGGGTGTGACTACATTTTATTTTATTAACCACCCATTTTTCTGTGAAACTAGAGAGAGTAAGACTTTGCGTCCATCACACCCGGACAAAAAAGGCTCCACTTGTCACAGAAACCAGAACTTCTGAAAAGGGAGAAACAGTTCACCTAAACTGTCCCTGGAAAGCAAAAGAGACGGAGGACCTTAGGAGACTATTCTAGAAAAATAGCCCTTGAGTTGTAAGTAAAAGAGTTTGTTTTACCTGAAATACTGTTTCAGATACCCCATCAACCTTCCATATAGTCCATTTAATAATTAATCACCTTTACTACTCTTTAATGAGTCGGATCTGACTCGACGGCACTTGGCTTGGCTTGGCTTACTACTCTTTAGCCATATGATGCTCAGCCTAACCCTCACCTTCGTCTTAGCCTTTAGTGGGAGGCCTGTCACTCCCTCTCCTAATACCTGACTCAAAACCCTAGTTTTCTCATGGAGTGAAAACACTGTCCTCCAAATTTCTCAAGCTGCTGCCACTGGAGGCAGCCTCAAAGACTGTTAGCTCTGCCATCAACATCCCCAGAGAGAGGGGTGTGGCCCACTTACCACTGTCCCTGTTACCAACCTGTCAAGTGCACCCCCAAGTAATTCAGGGAGAGGAGGCTTCAACATATACATTTAACCCAATTTTCACTGCAACCCTCCTTAACACACCACAAAAATATCCTCATTTCAGTGTGACTGACTTTTATAACTAACACCAAGGGAACTAGTCTACCTGTGGGAACACTAAAATCCTAATTTGGAAACCTATACTCTCCAAACTTACTGACCCCTCCACCTTTAACTGATCAAATATGGGAGTGGGTGTCAGACTGGAACTCTATATCACATTCTCCAAACACAAGCCTTGTGTGTCTTAGTCACAGTAGAAATGTTTGTAAAAATCACACTGTACCAGTTCCCTGTAAATACTTAATATGAGGGCTGTGTTCTTGGGCCTTGGTATCTAAGTATCCAGAAACTGGGCCCAGCAGTCTCAAGCCTGTGCTAGTAAGACCCTACAAAAACTCTGGGAATCTGTGTGTCAGCTAAGAATACTCGGATATGCTTGGGCCTCCTACCAGGGTGTATAGGTACTGATCCTTGGTATAACCAAACAAATGCCACCCTAAATGCTCACCCAACATATGTTCCACTTGAGTACATCTTCATTTGTGGGCAATTCTCACTCCTTGACTACATGTCTTTAGGCAATGGGCAGTGGGCCTTAGCTCACATATGACTCCTCCCCATAATTATTATTGACAGCAGTAGGGAGGCAATAAAATTTCACTGTCAAAAATGGGAAATTTTAGACAATGCTGTCTTTCTAGCAACAAAGGCATTCAATCTGGCAGTACCCTGGGTAGGCATTTTAAATCACGAACTTATTTTGGCAATCTCACTCACACCTTGGAGTGCATTGCTAATGAGATGAGCACTTCCCATCAAGCTTCAACAGCAGTCCCTAAACTCCCTTGTTAACATGGTCATGGGCAATCTTATCACACTGGACTTCCTTTTAGCTAAAGAAAGAAAAGGGTATGCCATGGCTAACACCTTCTGCTGTACATAGAGTAATAACTTAGCCAAAGTAGAGGTCAAAGTTCAACACATCCTCAAGCAAGCAGTTTGGCTAAAAAAAAAGTTAAAAACTACCATCATATCTGTCAATAATCTGCCTCGCATTACCTGGGACCTAGAAGGAGGGTGGTTTCCACAGCTGTTTAGCTGGTTACGGCCTGTGGTTCTATACAATCCTTGCTCTTCTTCTGTTTGGCCTTTGCATTCTTAATTGTCTTGTAAAGTTGATTTCTTCCAGACTTCAGAAGTTGCATTTCAAAATGATAGCAGTCAAAGGATACAGCCAATCCCCCCAGAAGAAGCAGTTGTAGATTCCATAAAGGCCTCTATCTTTTCCTCTTTCCAGCATGAAGAAGTTGCAGAAAATGAGGCCTCCTACCCAATCCCCTGTTAAGAGTAAAAGGCACATATTTAGAGGAGGGATTGAAAGCCCCAGTCAACACCCCTCCTTTCTTTGTCGTGCTAACCACAAGCTTGTCTGGAGCACTCTCTTTCAGGAAGTTGCTCTATCCAGGAAACTTGCCCAACTAGACTTTGTAGCATGTGCAGATTGAGGACAGCAGGTCCTTCACCCAACCCTGGAACCATCGCTGGGAACCAAAAATATTTACCAGTCCACAGTTTCCCTGCAGGCCCTGAGAAGTAGAGGGTAACACTGTATCTACATGCAAGGAAGAAGATGCAACACCTGGACCTTCAAATATAGACTTGGGAGGGCTGAGGACAGAGACTTCCAGTACCACATCCAATTTCTGGATGCGACTGGCAATGAAACCATCCTGTCATCTCAGACAGGGAGCATATGGGGTTATGGTTGTTAGACCTGCATCACTCCATGTCTGCACAGACAATAAACTTGCCACTTTCTGTTCCTCTTGCTTATTTCAATCAGCTAAGACAGGGCAAGAATCTGAGTAGCTTTCGGTTACAATATTACAGATGCCACACATTACTTGTTCACCAATTTGAGCTTCTTCATTTGCAAAATTATTACTATAAATCATGACTTTCTAATAGCTGCGTATTTCACATCTATGTAATGAAGATTACTTTGTAAAATGATCATTACAGTGATTGAGGTACTTTTTGTCATACAGTAGTTCAGCTGACTTTCTAGGATTTGTTTAAGGATTCCACAACTTATCTGGTCTTTGGTTATTAGTATTCAATGCATCAAATCTGTTCTTGAGATGGTCTCTAAACTCACATGGGATATACTCAAGGTCATACTTTGGCTCTTGTGTGCTTTTTCTGTTTTTGATCAGCTTCGATTTGAATTTATATACGAGCAACTGATGGTCTGTTCTGCACTCAGTACCTGTTCTTGCTCTGACTGCTGATGTTGTACATTTCCATCATCTTTTTCCACAAATGTAGTTGACTTGATTCCTGTGTACTCTATCTGCTTAGGTCTGTGTGTATAGTCACCATTTATATTGTGGCATCATTTCTATCACCAAGGCCATATTTTCCAACTACCGATTCTTCTTCGTTGTTTCCAACTTTTGCATTCTGATCAACAGTATTTTCAATTTGTCATTCCCACAACAGTAAACCATATGATTGTTCAATGTAAAACAGCCAACAATAGTCCACTTCACCTCACTAATGCCTAGGATACCCAACTTGTCTGTAAGTTTGTCATACTGTGGGGGCCTGCATGTTGCTGGGATACTGGAAGCTATGCCATTGGTATTCAGATACCATCAGGGTCACCTATGGTAGACAGATTTCAGCTAAGCTTCCAGACTAAGAAAGACAGGAAGAAGGATCCACTAGTCTACTTCTGAACGGAATTAGCCAGTGAAATCCATATGAATAGTAGTGGAACATTGTCAGATACAGTGCCAGAAAACGAGCCCCCCAGGTTGGAAGGCACTCATAAGAACACTGGGTAAGAGTTGCCTCCTCAAAGTAGAATTGACATTAATAACGTGAATGGAGCAAAGCTTTGGGGACCTTCATTTGCTGATATGGCACAACTCAAAATGAGAAGAAACATCTGCAAATGTTCATTAATAATCGGACTGTGGAATGTACTAAGCATGAATCCAGGAAAATTGGAAATTGTCAAAAGTGAAATGGAATGCACAAACTTCAGTATCCTAGGCATTAGTGAGCTGAAATGGACTGGTATTACCCATTCTGAATCAGATAATCATATGGTCTACTATGCCAGGAAGGAAAACTTGAAGAGGAATGGTGTTACAATTCATCATGAAAAAGGACATTCTGTTTCAAGATCTGTCCTGAAGCACAATGCTATGAATGACAGGAGAATATCCACAGGCTTACAAAGAAGACCAGCTAATATGACTATTATTCAAATTTACTCACCAACCACTTACCAGAGATGAAGAAACTAAAGATTTTTACCAGCTCCTGCAGGCCAAAATTGATGGAGCATGCAATCAGGATGCATTCATAGTTACTGATAATTGGAATGCAAAAGTTGGAAACAAATAAAAAGAATTAGTAGTTGGAAAATATGGCCTTGGTAATAGAAATGATATCAGAGATTGCATGAAAGAATTTTATAAGACCAATAACTTCTTCATTATAAATACCTTTTTCACCACCACAAATGGCAACTGTAGACATGGACCTCAGCATATGGGATATAGGAATCAAACTGACTACATCTACAGAAAGAGATGATGGAAAAACTCAGTATTATCAGTCAGAACAAGGCTGGGGCTGACTACGGAAAATATGATCAATTGCTCATACGAAAGTTCAAGTGGAAACTCAAGAAAATTGGAACAGGTCTAAGAGAGCCAGAGTATGACTTTGAGCATATTCCAGTGAAATTTGGAAAGCATCTCAAGAATAGATTTGACTGTTGAATAATAATCACTGAAGACTAGAGGACTTCTGGATTAACATCAAGGACATCATACATGAAGAAATCAAGAAGTCAGTAAAAAGACAGGAGAGAAAGAAAAGACCAAATTGAATGCGATACAAGACTGAAATTTGCTCTTGAATTTCAAGTACTGTCATGGATTGAATTGTGTCTCCCCCAAAATAGGTGTAGCCATATAGCCAAGATTCCCTGTATTCTACGATTGTCCTCCATTTTGTGATTTTGCTGCACTGTTTGTTAAAGGATTAGGTTGGGACTGCAAATTCCTTCAGAAAATCACTTCCCTACTCCACCATAAAGGGAGTTTCCCTCAAATGTGGCTTGCCCCACCCTTAATCCTTTGATCCTGCAAGAGATAAAAGGGAAGGGAAGCAGGCTGAGAGTTGGGAACCTCACACCATCAAGAAAGCAGCACTGGGAGAAGACAGCATCCTTCAGACCTGAGGTTCCTGTGCCAAGATGCTCCCTGGACAAAGACTGATACTGGATTTTCCTCCAGAGCCAACAAGGAGGAAAGCCTTCCTTCGGAGCAGACATCCTGAATTTGGACCTGTACCCTACCGGACTGTGTAAGAATAAACTTTCCTTTGTTAAGGCCATCCACTCTGTGGTATTTCTGTTAGAGCAGCATTAGCTGACTAAAAGCCAGCCAACTGACTAAAACAAGTAGCTAAAGCAAAAAGAAGAAAGGATGAAGTGAAAGAATTTAACAAATGATTTCACATGGGGGCTGGAGAAGACTAAGTCAAGCGCAATAATGATATATGCAAAGAGCTACAGATAGAAAATCAAAAGGGAAGAACATGCTCAGCATTTCTCAAGCTGAACGGAACAAAAACTCAAGCCCTGAGTTGCAACTGAAGGATTCTATCGGAAAATTACTAAACGATGTGGGAAGCAACAACAGAAGATGGAAGGAATACACAGTCATTATACAAAAATAATAGGAGGCAAAAGGACAAATATTGTATGAGACCCCTACCATAAGAACTTAAAAACAGACTCATGCATAGAAGATGGCTGCAAGGGTGGGGAGAGAGGGAGGGTGAGAGGAGGGTTTAAATAGTTGTCATGATTGAATTGTGTCCCCAAAAATATGTGCAGCCATGTGGCTGGGCCATGATTCCCAGTATCTTGTGACTGTTCTCCATGTTGTGGTTTTCCTATGCTGTATGTTAAAGGACTAGGGTGAGACTGTGAATCCCTTTATAAGATCATCTCCCTGCTCCACTGTAAAGGGGGTTTCCCTGGAGTATGGCTTGCCCCACCCTTAATCCTTTCATCCTAAGAGAGATAAAAGGACAGAGAAGCAGGAAGAGGATTGGGAACCTCGTACCATCAAGAAAGCAGCACCAGGAGAAGAGCATGTCCTTCAGATGTGAGGTTCCTGTGCCAAGATGCTCCCTGGACAAAGACTGATACAATACCAGACTTTCTTCCAGAGCCGACAAGGGGGAAAACCTTCCCCTGGAGCAGACATCCTGAATTTGGACTTGTAGCCTGCTGGACTGTGTAAGAACAAACCTTCCTTTGTTAAAGCCATCCACTCTGTGGTATTTCTGTTACAGCATCCCTAGCTGACTAAAACAATGGCTGACAGAAATTTGGTTGGGTGAAATCAGTGACAGCACACATTAGAAAGAAAATCAATTTTAACTGGACTTCAACATAACATGATTGATTACTCCTCCCATCTTAACTCAATATTGCAAGGACAGAGTAGCTGGAATGGGGGTCTGGGGACTATGCTTTCAGGGGACATCAAGGCCAACTGGCATAACTAGCCTATTGTTAAGAGAGTCTTCTGCACCCATATTAGTGAGTGGCATCTGGGGTCTTAAAAGCTAGCAAGCTGCCATCTGAGGTACACCAAATGGTCCCAACTCTGCAGGAATGGATGATCACCAAGGACCAAAACCATATGGAGGAAAGAGAACCCAGAGGACAGAGAAACCCATGTGAATGGGTGACTACATTGACATGTGACCAGAAGAATCAGATGGTGCCTGGTCACCACCAGTGATAGCTGTGATGAGGCTCATAAAGTTGAGTCTCACTGGCAACACGGGACTAAAAAGGGGTGCGCCCTGAGATCTCCACTAAAAGACCGCAATTGATGGTCTAGGGACCTTGGAGTTCCCCTCGGAGCATGGCCCCTGGCCCTGATGCTGCCCTTGTCCGTAAATCATAATGGAAGTCCACTCTTTGGACAGGAACACATTGGACTTGGTGACACAGAGTGACCATATTGTGTGCACATTATAGTTTTATGCATCTATAGGATGTCATCCTGCTGACCTCCTACCAGAGGCATGGGAGGGGGTAGAAACGAGGGGATAGGGGACCGTTAGGAGGATATGACATGTATAGAATGGAGAGGAGGAGTGTGCTCTCACCGAGCAGGGAGAGCAGAGGGAGCTGTACATAGGCGGGCATGCAAATTTATACTGGGGTTGTACATTTTCACTCAATCATAAGAAAAAAAAATTAACAGGTGAACATTCAAACATTTCAAGGGCAGCAATGGTCAGGAACCAACAATACTGAAGGATGTAATCCAAGCTGCAATGAAGGCATTGCAAAAAACAAGGCTCTGAGAGTTGACGGAATACCAACTGAGATGTTACAACAAATGGATACAGCATTCATCCATGTCAAGAAATTTGGAAGACAGCTACCTGGTCAATCAACTGGAAGAGGTCAATATTTTTACCTATTCCCAAGAAAGATGATCTAACAAAATGCATAAATTACAGAGCAGTATCCTTAATATTACATGCAACTAAAATGTTGCTGAGGATCATTGCTACAGCAGTATATCAACAGGAAACTGCCAGAAATTCAGGTTGGACTCAAAAGTGGACTTGGAAACAGGGATATCATTGCTGATGTCAGATGGATCCTGACTGAAACCAGAGAATACCAGAAAGATGTTTACCTTGTTTCGTTGACTAGGTAAAGGCATTCGACTGTGTGGATCATAACAAATTATGGCTACCACTGCAAAGACTAGGAATTCCAGAACACTTAATTGTGTTCATGAGGAATCTGTACATGAATCAAGAGGCAGTGGTAAAAGCAGAACAAGGGGACACTGCATGATTTAAAGTCAGGAAAGGTATGCCTCAGGGTTGTGTCCTTCTACCATATCTTTTCAATCTACATGCTGAGCAAATAATCTGAGATGCTGGACTGCATGAAGAAGAAAAGAGGCATTAGAATTGGAAGACGACTCATTAACAACCTGCATTACGCAGCTGACACAACCTTGCTGGAAGTGAAGATTTGAAACACTTACTGATGATGAAGATGATGAAGATCAAAGACCATAGCCTTCAGTATGGATTATGTGTCAACATAAAGAAAACAAAAATCCTCAAAACTGAGCCAGTAGTCAACATCATGATCAACAGAAAATATTAAGGCTGTCAAGGATTTCATTTTACTTGGATCCATAATCAACACCTTTGGAAGTGGCAGTCAAGAAACTGAAAGTCACAGTGTAGTGCCCTCAGCAAATAGCTGTGAAACACCTCTTTTAAGTGTTGAAAAGCAAAGGTATCTCCTTGAAGACTAAGGTGCACGTGACCCAAGCCATAGTATTTTCAACCACATCACATGCACATGAAAGCTCAACAATCAAGGATGACAGAGCAAGAATTGATGCTTTTGAATTGTGGTGTTAGTGAATAATACTGAACGCACCATGGACTGTTACAAGAATGAACAGACCTATCTTGGAAGAAGGAAAGCCAGAGTGAACCTTAGAAGCAAGGATGACCAGCCAACATCTTACGTACTTTGGCCATATTGTTAGGAGGGATCACTCCTTAGAGGACATCATCTTGGTAAAGTAGAGGATCAGCAAAAAAGAGGAAGACTTTCCAGGAGATGGACTGACACACAGCTGCAGCAATGGGCCCAAGTATAACAACGATTGTGGGAACGGTGCAGGACTGGGCAATGTTTCATTCTGTTGTTCATGGGTAGCTATGGGTTGGAAACAATGGCACATAGCAACAACAATGTGTACTTCACACGTACATAGCTAAAATAATGTATAAACAAGATAACTGTCATTTTCAAAGGTACATTATCTTTTACCTAATGTCCTCAGGAGGACTGGTATGTTACTACCTCTCACCCTTAAAGACTCCTCTTTCAATGGGTCTTAGATGTTAAGAGAGGTTAAGACTGGGTTTTCACAGTCCATGACCTGCTTCTAAGGCTAGATAACTGATATATAAGAGACAACAAATCATGAAACTGAAGCCAAACTAGAGACTTCAATAATTCCAAGTATAGTTAAATATTTATGAGAAGTAAATTATTTCTAATAAGAATATAGTTTAAAAAAAAAAGTTTTCAAATGACCAACATTGTCTTCACCTTATATTAACACTTAAGGAAGAGTCATTAACAACCACTGATGGGCAGATGATACAACTGGCTTGCTGAAATTGCAGAGTACTTAAAGTACTTAATGAAGATCAAAGATGCCAGTCTTTAGTATGGATTACACCTCAATGTAAATAAATAAAAAATCCTCATGAAACAGGCAGCGCAAAGTAAGTGACTTCATCTTGAGTATGAAGTGTGCCATTTTGTTTCCTGACTCTCTCCAAGCATGATTTCATTATTTCCCTTAGTTTCTGTCAAGCTTGAGGACTAATTTATGCTCTGGTTAGGACTGTGGAAAAGTAAGTGATAATAATCTAAAGACCATAACAGAAAAACAAAGGAAACTGCCAAGACATTAAATGAAAGCCAGATCACATCCGGGCTAAGAACACCAATTAAGATGTCAACACATCTGAGATGTGACCATTGTGACCACCCGAAGAGCAATTTTCTATGAATCCCTGGCCTCATAAATCCTATCCTCCTCTTCTATATAAGACTCCAGATAGTGTCAATTTCAGGGAGGCATATTTTGAAGAGATGATTCCCTCTGTCTCCTTGCCTACCAGTGATGTACAATAAACATGTTGCACCTCATCTCATCCCTATCTTAAAGATCGGTTGCTTGTGGTGAGTGGCACAAACTCTGCTTAGTTTTGTGGCAACACCCACAACTGGATCAACAAGCAATATCACCATAAATGGAGAAAGGTTTAAAGTTGTCAAGTATTTTTACTTTACTTGGATCTACTATCAACATTCATGGAAGCAGTCAAGACATCAAAATGATGCAGTACATGGAGCAAATCTGCAGAAGACATGTTTAAAGTGTTAAAAAGCAAAGACATTACCTTGAGGACTAAGACGCACCTCATCCATTCCTTGGTATTTTCAATCATCTCATGTTTGGGAAAGCTGGACAATGAATAAAAAAGACCAAGGAAGAATCGACAATTTTGAATTATGGTGTTGGCAAAGAATACTGACTGTATCATGGAATTGCAGAAAAATGAGCAAATATGTCTTGGAAGAAGTACAGCCATAATGCTCCTTGGAAGTGAGGATGGCAAGACTTTGTATCGTGTACTTTGGACATGTTACGAAGATGGATCAATCTGTAGAGGAAGACATCATGCTTCGTGAAGTAAAAGATTAACAAAAAGGAGGAAGACTACCTCGAAGAAGAACTGACAGTGACTGCAACAATTGGCTCAAACATGGCACAGTGCCAGATCGGGCAGTGTTTCATTCTGCTGTACACAGGGTCACTGTGAGTCGGAGGCAACCTGATGGCAACTAACAACAACAAACACATTTAAGAAAACCTAGGCTTTTCTCTAACACTTTGGTTACAAAATTATTATTTTTTGAAAAAAGTTTTTGATGGTGTATTAGTACTGAAATCATGCTTACTAGTTGAGTGTGTTTAAATTTTTGATTGGTAACTATGGATTTTGACAAATATGAACTGGCAATACTCTGCATGTCTGAGACCAGTGGTACTGTGGTGCCACTGATCTGTGATGTGACAATATACCAATGAGAAGTACATTATTTATCGCTGGTGTCCTTCTGTTAGGCTGCATAGTGAAACTTTGGCTTTCCAAATACGACACCGAAGAAACAAAGGAACCCCTCAGGGTGCCTCAACTATCACACAGGAAGCCATGGTTAGGTTTGGAAGCCTTATCTCACACAAATAAAGATTTGAAAGAGGGCAAAAGTTTACAAAACTAACATCCAGGAAGTATTATTACCTAGTAGAACACCCAACCTACATAACAGTGAGGCTCCAACTCCCGGCTGCAGAACTTCAAGTATTTCAAAGAGATTCACCTTGACTCTTTCATGCGTTATTCGTCTTACCTCTGAGCTCCAGGGGCAGAAAAAGTGACTGAGAAAACATTTATGTCCATAGTAACACAAGGGACACCATAAAGGACATAAATAGAGCTTGGAGAGACGGCTAATGCCAGAGAAAGTCACTGGGTGGCGCCTCTCGGTCCACACCGGAAACCCTTCTCGTTTGCAGAGGTCCAGTAACCGGAAGCGGAAATGCAGGTCCGCGCGAGCCGCCTGCCAGGTTTTTTGATCGCGTGTGGGGCAGCTTTTGTGTCTGTCGCAGCCTTGTCTAGTCAGATATTAGGTGCTGTTCGCGGGCCGAGGGGCGCTGCTCTTGCGCTGCTGCGCAGCCCTGACTTCCTGTAGCCGTGCTGGGCCCGGGGCCGCCAGCCTTCGCCGCCGCTCTTCTGTCACCCGGCCGCTTTCTTAAAGCTGCAGCTGCTGCCGCAGGCGCTGAGGCTTTCTTGTTATTGCTGCTGTAACTGTCGCCGCCGCCGCCGCCGCCGCTGCCGCCGCCGCTGCCGCCCTGTCGCCTTCGGGGAGAGCCCAGCCCACCCGGCACGGGTCCGCCTGGCCCGCAGCTGCCTCCTGCCTGCCGTGATTAGGAAGGCCGAGGTGGTGGGCTGAGCGTGCGTCTCTCAGTGGATTAACAGGTAAAAGCGTGTACATCCTCGTTAGACAACAGTGTGGTTTCCAGACCAGCAGCATCACCTACACCTGGGAGTTGGTGAGAAATGCGGATTCTTGGGCTTCCTGGAAACCTGGGGTAATTTAGCCTGAGTCTAAACGCCCTGCTACCTTCTGCAGTAACCCGTTGCCGTCGAGATGATTCTAACTCATAGTGACCCTAGAGGACAGAGTAGGACTGCCCCGTAGAGTTTCCAGGGAGCACCTGGTGGATGCCAACTGCCAGCCTTTTGTATAGCAGCCTAGCACTTAACCATTACACCTTCCAGGGTTTCCCCTTGTCCGGTAACGCGTTAACCCGCTGCCATCGAGTCTGTATCTACTCATAGTGATCCTATAGGGAAAAGTAGAACTGCCGCATATAGTTTCCAAGGAGAGCCTGGTGGATTGGAACTGCCGACCATGTGGTACTTAACCACTATGCTACCAGAGTTTCACCTTCTCTAGTAGGCCTTCATTATTCAAACACATCAATCGCCTGTCGTCCGTATTCATTGTCTAGTTTTGCCTGCATACAAGGTGTATGAAAGCACCACAGGACCACCTGTGTCTGCAAGGAGACGTCTTCACTTTTAACGAGATCTTTTGCAGATGACTTGGGGAGCACATTTATGATTCTATCAACATAGAAAAATAAGAGCAGGATTACTCTTCCAGGATTACTTCCATTAAAAATCTGATGAATTCTAACTGTAAATAGTTGATAATAATGCTAATGACACTGGCATTAGCAAAAAGAACAATTTAAATACATTAAATTTGTGAAATGATAATGTATGCAACAGCTCCTAAACTCTTCATTGTCTATACTTTTTCCTGTCTTTTGTTCTATGTAAAATATCCTTTTATTGTTCTTATATTCAATACATTGATACACACATATCACCTTCATTGTACATTATTTCATTTGGTTTAAAAGAAACATAATTCTCTAGTGTTATTAAAGATGCCACACACTTCACTTGTTGGCTTTTACTTCATGACCCAAATTACTTATTATAAATCATGACTTCGTAACAGTTGCATACTTTACCTTTATTTAAACAAGAGTACTTTTTTCAAATAATTGCTACAAAAGGTGAGGTACTTTCTGCAACATGGTAGAAATCTCATCAATTCTTCCACTGCTGAGCTTCTAGGATCTGCTCAAGGATTTCAATTTGTTTCATTACACACACCTTCCACATTACCCTATTCTTAGCATTTGCTACTGTGACACGGAATGTGCACAACTTTTGTCATAAAAAGAAGTCAACCTATTAAAATGTATAGCAGCAACTGTGGTGGAATCACCAGCATCCAGTAAAGATTCTGCTTCATCCAAATCTTGAGATCTTGGAGATACACTGGGCATATGATCTCTATAAATTGTTCATTGCTTCATTAAGCTTGTTCAGCTATATCGTACTTTACATTTGATGAACTAAAACTGGCCACAGTCTCATGCAGTCACGAGGAAAACATCTGCCTTACAGCCAAAGAATTTCTCAAAATGGGTCTCTTCGTTTCTTTCTATAACTAAATAATAAAAGCTCTGGTGGCACAGTGGTTAAGTGCTCAACTGATGAGCAAAAGGTCGGCGGTTCTAACCCACCAGCCACTGGGCAGGAGAAGGATGTGGCAGTCTGCTTGTGTAAAGATTCCAGCTTTGGAAACCCTGTAGGGCAGTTCTGCGTACTCTGTCCTGTAAGGTTCCAGTGAGTTGGAATAGACTCAGTGGCAGTGGGTTTGGTAGAGATGTACTACTACTGTGCATATGTTGGTAGCTATTTGAATTCTTTCTACTTTGGGGCTATTTTTCAATAGTACTTCAGTGAATGTTGGTATAAAAGTACCTGTTTGCATCTCTGCTTTGAAGCCCTTTGGGTATATACCTAGGAATGGAAATTTCTGGGTCCCACGGTAATTGTAACTGTAACTTTTTGAAGAACCGCCAAACTGTTCTCCACAGAAACTGTACTGTTTTAGAGTCCAACCAGTGATGCCCTATTTTTTCCCTAACTCTTATTTTCTAATTTTCTGATAGTAGCCATCGTCCTTGTAGAAGTGAGGTGATATCTCACTGTGGTTTTAAATTGCATTTCTCTATAGGATCGGTAAGAGTTGGAGTCAACTGGCCAGAGATATGTTTGTTTGTTTGTTGTTTTTGGATTTAATGACTAATGACACTGACCATCTTTTGGCGTGCTTATGGTGAAATATGCCTTTGGTGAAATGTCTGTTTAAGTTTGGTGCCCATATTTAGAATGATTTGTTTGTATTTATGTAGTTGAGTGGTTGGAATTCTTTATATATCCTGTGTATTAAACCTATAGCATATATGATTCCCAGATGTTTTCTCCTGCTCTATGTGTTGTCTCTTCTCTTGTTTTAAAGTTGTGCTTTAAGTGAAAGTTCACAGCTCAAGCTAGTTTATCGTACAAAAACTTACATACATGTTGTTCTGTGACAGTTAGTTGCTTTTCCTACTGTGTGATAGCACTCTTCACCCTTTCCACCCTGAGTTTCTTGTGTCCATTCAACCAGTTTCTATCCCTTCCTGCCTTCTTATCCTTCTTCAAGACAGCAGCTGCCCACTTGTTTTCGTGTATCTATTTGAACTAAGAAGCACGCTCTTCATAACTATTATTTTTATGTTTTACACTCCAGTTTGGGCTTCTGGAATGGTTTCAATTCTCTGTTAACACAGCATCCAAGGGCTGTTGTTTCTGGGATTTCTCCTGTCTCTTTTAGACCACTAAGTCTGATCTTTTTATGTGAATTTGAGTTTAGCTCCATATTTTTCACTTGCTGTGTCAGGGGCTCTGCTGCGTTCCCTTTAAGGGTGGTCATTTGTGGTAGCTGGCACCATCCAGTTCTTCTGGTCTCAGAGGTCTTAGGTTGATGGTGTCTCCAGCTTATGTGGCCCTTTTGTCTCTTGGGCTAATATTTTCCTTGTGTCTTTAGTGTTTCATTCAGCTTTGCTCCAGTGCGTTGTGACCAATTCATGCATCTTAGATGACTACTTGCATACTTTTAAGGCCCCTGACACCACTCATCAAAGTGCGATGCAAAACACTTTGTTAATGAACTTTGTTATGCTAACTGACTTAGATGTCCCTCAGTATTATGGTCCCCAGGCCCCGGTCCCTAGTACTGTGTCCCTCGAATTGGGTTGTTGTGTTCAGGAAGCTTCTTAGCTTTTGTTTGGTCCAGTGGTGCTGCCTTACCCTGTACTGTATGTTGTCCTTCCCTTCACCAAAGATGATTCTTGTCTACTATCTAGTTAGTGAATCTCCCCCTGACTCTCTCCCTGCCTTTATAACCACTAAAGAATGCTTCCTTTTTGGTTTAAACCCTTTCCTGCATTCTTATAACAGTGGTCTAACAAAATTTTTGTTCTATTGCAACTGGCTAATTTGACTTAGCATAGTGCCCTTCAAATTCATTATTGTTCTTAAGTGTTACATAGTATTACACTGTGTGTATATACTGTAATTTGTTAATCCGTTAATCTGTTGTTGGGCACCTAGATTGTTTCCATCTTTTTGCTATTGTGAACAGTGGTGCAGTGAACATGAGTATGTGTGTATCTGTTTGTTGACAACTCATGTGTCTACGATATATTTCAAGGAGTGGGATTTGTGGATTGTATGGTATTTCTGTTTCTAGATTTTTAAGGAAGCATAAAATTATTTTCCAAGTGCTGTACCATTTTACAGTTCCACCAGCAGTGTATGTGTTTCAGTCTCTTGACAACCTGTCCAACATTTATATTTTGTTTTTTTGGATTAGTGCCAGGGGGGTGAGATGGTATTTGATATTGTGGTGAATGGGAATTCCAGAAGATTTAATTGTGCTGTTAAGGAATCTGTACATGGATCAAGAGGCAATCATGTGAACAGAATAAGGGGACACTACATGTTTTATAGTCGGGAAAGGTGTGCGTTAGGGTTATATCCTTTCACCATATCTTTTCAATCTGTAGGATGAGCAAACAATCCAAGAAGCTGGATTATACAAAGAAGAATGAGGCATCGGGATTGGAAGAAGATGTATTAACAACTTGCTTTATGCAGATGATTACTTACTGGAAGTAAAGAGGATTTGTAACACTTACTGATGAAGATCAGGGACCACAGCCTTCAGTATGGATTGTGCCTCAGCATCAAGAAAACACAAATCTTTACAGCTGGACCAGTAAGCAACATCATGATACATGGAGAAAAGATTGAGCTTGTCTAGGATTTCATTTTACTTGGTTCCACCATCAACACCCATGGAAGCAGCAGTCAAGAAATCAAGATGCATTGCACTGGGAAAATGTACTGCAAAGAACCTCTTTCAAGTATTGAAAAATAAAGATGTCACTTTATGACTAAGGTGAGCCTGACCCAAGCTGTAGTAGTTCAGTCACATCATATATGAAAGATGGACAATGAATAAAGAAGACAGAAGAATTGATGACTTTGAATTGTGATGCTGGAGAATAGTGAATGTGCCGTGGACTGCTAAAAGAACAAAAAGATATATTCTAGAAGAAGTCAAATTAGAGTGTTCCTTGGAAGCACAGATGGCAACACTGTGTCTTGCATACTTTGGACATGTTGTCAGGAGGGATTGGTCCCTGGAGAAGGGCATGATGCTTGGAAGAGTGGAGAATCAGTGAAAAAGAGGAAGACCCTCAATGAAATGGATTGCCACACTGACCGCAATGATGAGCTTAAGCATAAAAATGATTGTGGACATCACACAAGACTGGGCAGTATTTTCATTCTATTGTGCATAGTATCACTGCCATGGATTGAATTGTGTGCCCCCCAGACAATGTGTACTAATTTGGCTGGGTCAGGTTTCGTAGTATTCTGTGATTGCCAACCGTTTTGTGATTTTTGCTTATGCTGTAAAGCCTCATTTCTGCCTGTGGTTAACAGAATGAATTATGTTGGAGAGGATTAGGCTGGGACTGTAAGTCCCTTCCTAAGGTCACCTGCCTGGTCCACTGTAAAGGGAATTTCTCTGGAGTGTGGCTTGCACTACGTTTTACCCTGTAAGAGATAAAAGGAAAAGGAAGAAAGCAGAGGGTTGGGAACCTCACACCATCAAGAAAGCAGCACTAGGAGTAGAGCATGTCCTTCAGACCTGAGGTTCCTACACCAAGATGCTCCCCAACCAAAGACTGATACAATACATGGACATTTCCTCCAGACCTGACAGAGGGAAAACCTTCCCCTGGAGTGGACACCCTGAATTTGGACTTGTAGTCTACTGGACTGTTTAAGAATAAACCTTCCTTTGTTAACGCCATCTATTTTGTGGTATTTCTGTAGGAGCAGAACTGGATGAGTAAAACAGTCTGTATAAGTTGGAACTGAATCAACAGCACCTAAAAACAGGGAAATCACATTAGATGACAAAATGGTAGATAAGCATACAATACGGGGAATCATGACCTGTCCAAGTTGAGAGATCCATGACACTTGCTTTTGGCCCAACTTATGATCTGTTCTGTAGAATTTTCTGTGCTCATTGGAAAAGATTGTATACTTGGCTGCTGTTGGGTGAAGTGTTCTATAGATGTCTGTGAGGTCAATTTGGGTTGATGGCAGTATTTAGATCTTCGTTTTTACTGAGTTTCTTTCTAAATGTTCTCTCCTTCATCTAAAATGATGTGTTCACATCTATTCAAAAGACAGTTTTGCAGGATATATACTTCTTGGTTGGAAGTTCTCCTTCAAGGCTTTGAATATTTTCATGCCACTGTCTCCGTGCCAGCATTGTTTCTGCTGAGAAATCTGACGAAAGCCTACAAGGTTTCCCTCTGAGTGTTAGCTTTGCTTTGAGTCTTGCTGTTTGTAAGAGTTTCGGCTTATGTTTCATTTTGTTAAGCTTGATTATAAGATGTCTTGGAGTCTTTCTGTTGAGATCTATATTGAGTGGTGTTCAATATGTGTCTTGGATATCTATATTCTCTTCTTTTGTAATTTCTGGGAAGTTTTCTGTCAGCAGCTTAGCAGCAATACTCTGTGTTCTCAGTTCAGGAACTGCAATTAATTGTAGATTATTCTTCTTCATAGAGTCCCACGTGCTTCTTAATGCTTCTTCATTTTTCTTGTTTCTTTTTTCTGATTTCTCTTCATAGATGCCGGAGTCAGTAGCTCTGTCTTCCAAAGCAAAACTTGTCTTCCATTTGTTCCATTCTGTTTTCTTGGCTTTGAATTGAAGCTTCTATGTCTTTGATTTTGTTCTTGATCTGTTGGATTTCTGAGTACTGATGTTCCATCAGATTGAAGAGCTTGCTTTATTTTTTGTCTTGCTCTGCTTCATTTTGTACAAGGTCTAGGAGGGCTCTCTATATAATCCTTTTGTATTCACCTTCTGATAGTTTCAGAAAAGCTTCTTCATCTGGGAAGTTCTCAGGTGGTTTCTTTTGGGGGCCTTTTGATGCCATGGGTGATTTCTGGGTTACCGTCTTCTCCAATGTTTGTTGCTTTTTGAGCTTCATGTGGGTCAGTAGAGGCTTGGAGAGATGTTGTGAAGATGGACCACAGTTGTTTCCCTAGGCTGCCTTAAAATGAGAAGTAAAAAGTATTTGACAACTTCCAAAGTCAATCAGGTTTTCAGGTGTAGACATCCCTCTTCCCAGCTGGCAAAGTAAGCACCTCTATATTGAACCCCAGATGTTATAAACTAGCTTAAAATACAGAAAGGCTACTGGCCTGTTGGCCTCTGCTGTTGGGCCCCAGCTATAGGTGATACTGTGTGGAATTCTGCTTTTCTGCTGGAAAAGCGGTCTCTTCTGGGTAGGCACTGCCTCCCAGCCCAGGAATTAGGTCCAGCTGAGGCTTCTGTATGGATGACTCCACCTCCCAGCAAAGCAAGATGGCGTCCCCCACCGGCTTGCCAGCCGGCCAGGACCAGGCTCCCAGTGGAAAGAGAAGCCAAGAGTACCGAAATTCCCAGAGTCCACAGCCTCCGCCATTGGGCCCCAGCCCCAGGCAACACTGTGGAAAAGCACTCTCCCTGCTGGAAAAGCACTCTCCCCCGGCAGGCGCCACCTATGAGCCTAGGAACCAAGTTGGGCTGGGGCCTCTGTCTGGGCTTCTCCATTGCCCAGTGGATCAAGATGGCATCCCGCACAAGTGCATCTGTACGGCTACCACATGGCAGAGGCAGAAAGATAGGCCAGAGGAGTCGAGGTGTGTAGAGTCCAAACCCAGGCTCTCAGAACCTGGCAATTACACTTGTTGGTCCTACCAGCAGTGCGTCTGAGACCAGCAGCTAGTCAAGTCCCAACTCTGCCTGCTGGCCAAGACAGAGGGAAAAAAATGAAAATAGTGAGTTACCTTTGGTCTGTGCAAGCCTCTACACCAAGAGTGGGGTCAGTGAAAGAGAGGAGGTTTTGCATTCAGTGGTATGAAGTCCAAATTAACATCCCAGGGCTCACTAGGTGTCCAGAAGACTTCATTTAATTATCATTTCAGGTCTTGGTTTCCAGAGGGATTTAGGGAGACGTGCATTTAGTCTGCCATCATTACTCCCCCCCCGACATCTAATATTATTGTGAAGCTATATATGTCTCTTTTCAATCCCGTTAGAGTTTCTTTTATGAATTTTGGAGTCCTGTCTAGAGTGCATATATAGTTATTATGGTTATGTCCTTCTGGTTTGTTTCTCTTTTATCATTATATAGCATCCTTCCTTATTGTTTGTAATGGATTTTGCTTTAATGTCTGTTTTGTCAGAGGTTAATATTGACACTCCTGCTCTCTTTTGGTTATTGTTTCATTCATCTATGTATGTGTCTCTTGTAGGCAGCATATAGATTCCACCCACTGCTGTCAAGTCAGCTCTGACTTATGCTAGATACAGCTTTTTATCCTTTGTGTCTCTGTTGGTTCACATAGTCCATTTACATTCAGCATAATTATTTGTAGATGAGTTTACTTCTGTCGTTTTGATGTTGTGTGTGTGTGTGAACGGTTTCTATGCTCCACTTAATTTTCTGTGCTGTCATTTTTATTTATATATCTTTGTCTTTTTCATTATCATTGATTTTGTGTTGTGTTTTTCTTTCTTTCTTTTTAAATGGGTGGATTTGTTTCCTTTCTGGTTACCTTAAAATTTCTCTCATTTTTCTTAGTTGAAGATAGTATTTTATTTCTTGATATTCCCTTAACTTCCTGTCTGTATGAAAGTTTTATAACTTAGCTATTTAGTTCCTCTTTTTTGTTCTAATTTTACCATCATTTACATACTGACCTCTGTGTTTTTTATTTAATCTTTTCATTTTGACTTATTTTTGCAACTTCCCTCTCTGGGTTCATATTGGGTTATTTATTATGTCCTGCTTCTGGGTTGTCTTGTAACATTGGTTCTCTAGCTGAATAACTGCCTTTAGTATTCCTTAAAATTTCTGTTTGTTTTTTACCAGTGCCCTTAATTTCTGTTTATGTGGAAATGACCTAATTTTGTCATCATTTTTGAGAGACACTTTTGCTGGATATGTAGCTTGTAACTGGCAGTTTATTTCCTTCATTTATGTATATTGTTCCATAGCCTTCTTGCCTGCATGGTTTCTGCTGCATAACCAAGGCTTACTCTTACTGGGTCTTCTTTGCAGATATTTTGTTTACCTCTAGCTGCTCTTACAGTTATTTTTTATCCTTGGTTTTGACAAGCTGGATTATAACATGTCTTGGTGACTTTCTTTTGGGATCTACCCTGTGTGGTGTTTAATAAACGTATTTCCCTGCCCAGAGAAAGAACTGAAGGCTAAAAACCTGTCACTCCTTCCATACTAAACTCTGTCTCCCCATCCTTCTTCCATTTCAGATCCCAGGTTGATTACAGGGAGAACTAGTCCAGTCCAGGCACTTGTGGATCATCTTACACTTTATTGCAATCACAAGCATTTCAGCTTTGTGGATTCAAAATTCATATATGTCCAAACTGATGGCTGGAGGCCCTGCTTGACTTTTTATCCATCTTACAGAAGTGCCTTCTTGGATATAGAAAGGACATTCACTTAGAATTCCAGAAGCTGGAGCAAGGAAATGGTGAGTACCATAGCAAACTGGGATATTCTTATTAGGGAGTGAATTGATATGAATTGTTGGGGGAGCAGCTGTGTGGGCCCTGTGGTTCCTCAGTGAGGTAAAAAGTGGCAGAGAAGGCCAAGAGGCTGAACCCTAGGTGGCATCCTAAGATCCTGATCCACCATCACTGGGCTCTTTTAAGTCCTTGTGGTTCTTTTAAGTGGTTCTTTTAAGTCCTTGATGCAGGGGTCACTTTCTTTAATGTGACCTAGGGAGCTGGCACTGTGGGGCATTATTATCCCTATCCTGGGTCTTAGTGCTGTGTGCTAGTAACAGAATATCCTGACCAGAGCCTGAAGACAGCATCTCTGGCTGAGGCGGTTGAGCCCCTGCCCCTCCAGAGCCATCCTTGTCCTACTTATCACTGCAGACGGTTATTGTGCCTTCCCAAGAAACTGAAGCCTTTTCTGTGTAGTTCTAAAACAATAACTCTACTTCCAACAGTGTGAGAGGGAGTAAAGAAGGATGATGAGAAGGATATAGTAGAAGGCTCTGACTCTTCATGGGGTCTTGGGTGGGGCCTGATGCTCTCATGATGTCACCAAAAGAATGATGCTAGGGACAGTGAATCCAACTTTGTATCTGTATGGTTTCCAGACCCATTCTTTTTTTCCAGGGTGAATGTTTTTGTCTTGAGGCCATCAGATGTTTGAGAAGCATGACTCTCTAGTCCTTGGCTTCCTGAATATTTGTGCTTAGAGCTGATAATTAAATGTCTGTAATTTAAAGTCATTCACCAGAGTCTTGAATTAGTCTAAAGGTGTTCTTTTTCCCTAGAGAATCCTATTATATAGTGTCTTAGTCATCAAGTGCTGCTGTAACAAAAGTAACACAAATCAATGTCTTTAACAAAGAGAAATTTATTCTGTCACAATCTAGTAGACTACAGGTCCAAATTCATGGTGTTACTTTCCAGGAATGGCATTCACTCTCTGGAGGAAGGACTTTGTCAGCAATCTTACCCCTAGTTGAGGATCTTCTCAGGCACAGGGAACCTGGGTCCAGTGTATGTGCTTTGCTCCTGGTGTTGCTTTTTTGATGATATGAAGTCCCCACTCTGCTTGCTTCCTTTTTCTTTTGAGAGAGAAAAGGTGGTATAATCCATACCCGTGGGATACTCCCTTTAGATTGGATCAGGGATGTGATGTGGGTAAGGGTTTTACAGCCCACATTACTCTTCTTTGGCATAATCTAATCTTGCTGCCATTAACCACAGGCAGAGATTAGGATTTAAAACATATAGGAAAATTATATTAATCACAAAATGGAGTACAGTCACACAGTACTGGAAATCATGGCCTAACCAAGCTGACACACATTTTTGAGGGAACATGATCTGATTCATGACATATACGATGGATATGTTTAAGCTATATGTTTACACTTCTCACTGGCATAAGATTTCTAGATTAGTTTGTGTCTTCCTGCAGAGAAGTTTTCAGTTGTGTGGATATAAAGCGTCTCAGAAATTGCCTGTTTTAACTGATGTAAAAGTTACTCTAAAGCTTAGTTAAATCTTGAGAAGAATCTTGAACACTTTTATTTAAGAAATGATGCCAAAATTCCTTTTTCTTTTTTAATGCCAAAATTTCTAGTGTGGTGAATATTTTAGCCGTTTTAGGCACATTCTCCTAGCTGAGATAAGCTGGATGTGTAAACTTTCATTTCTCTGGTCACTAGAAAAATAGCTCTAATTTATGTTTTTATCATTTGCACAAATGTTAGACAGTTTAATAATAGGTGTAAGTAACTAAATTTTTAATGGTTTTGTTATTACAAATAAGAATTCCTGGTAAAAACATTAAATATCTTTTAATTTGTGCCATATTTAAAAGTGTATAGGTTACTTAAACTATATTCTTTGCAGTAAGTAATACCTTCAAACTTCAATATGAATTTAATAGGCATCCTTCGTGAATGCCTTTTTCCTGCTTTCGTTCTCACCAGCCCATTCCTCCTCCACCAGCTGCCCTTGGGTATTTTTGTTTTTGTTATTAGGTGCTATTGAGTCAGTTCCAATGTGTAACAGCCCTATGCAGAACAGAATAAAATACTACCCTGTTCTGCGCCATGCCCATAATCATTTTTATGCTTAAGCCCACCGTAGCCACTGTCAATGAATCTTGTTGAGGGTTGTTTTGGTCAGCTAGGCTGCTCTAACAGAAATACCACAGAGTGGATGGCTTTAACAAAGAAAGATTTATTCTTACACAGTCTGGTAGGTTGCAAGTCCATATTCAGGGTGTCCGCTCCAGGGAAAGACTTTCCCCTTGTCGGCTCTGGAGGAAAGTCCGGTACTGCATCAGTCTTTGTCCAGGGAGCGTCCTCACGCAAGAACCTCTGGTCTGAAGGACGCGCTCTGCTCTCGGTGCTGCTTGCTTGATGGTAGCGAGGTTCTCAAATTGTCCTTAGTTTCTTTTTCCTTTTATTCCTTGCAAGCTAAAAGCATTAAGGGTGGGGCAAGCCATACTCCAGAGAAACTCCCCCCACAGCAGGAATTCACAGCCCCACCCTAATCCTTTAACATACAGAGTTGGATCCGACGGCACTTGGCTAGCAAAACCACACAATGGAGGACAGTCCCAAGATACTGGGAACCATATCCCAGCCATGTGGCTGCACACATTTTTGGGGGGACACAATTCCAACCATGACAAGGGTCTTCCTCTTTTTTGCTGAACCTCCACTTTACCAAGCATGGCATCCTTCTCCAGGGATTAATCCCTCCTGACGACATGTGCACTCTGGTTGTACTTCTTTCAGAACAGATCTGCTTTATTATTTTATGAAGGGTCTAGTCAATGATTTTGTGAAAGCAAGGAAATAAAAATATATGTATTAAAAAAAAATTGCCATCTAGTCAATTCCAATTTATAGCAACCCTGGAGGACAGAATAGAGCTGCCTCTTACAGTTTCCGTGTAGCACCTTGTGGGTTGAAACTGCCCACCTTTTAGTTAGCAGCGGTAGCACTTAACTAGTACACCACGAGGGGTTAGAAATTTTTATTTCTGATACTTTGTTCTATACTTGCTCTTTAATTAATTATTCTGGAGATCTTCTCATAATAATGTTTTTTTGCTGTTATTCGCACCTTCAAGTCGATTCCTACCCATGGTGACCCCAAATGCTCAGAGTAGTACTGGGATCCATAGGATTTTCAAGGCTCTGGCATTTGGGAATTACACAGCCAAGCCTTCTGTGGTGCCTCGCAGTGGCTTTATACTGCCAGCCTTTGGTTAATAATCCAGCTCTTAACTATTTGGGCCATCCAGGGATGCTTTTGATACCAGTAATGATACATAACAAACAAATAAAACCTCCAAACCCATAGCAGTTGGGCAACTCCAAATCATCCTGACCTCATGTGTTAATGAGTAGAACAGAATTCCGTAACATTTCCTTAGCCATACTCTTTAGGGAAGCAGAATGCTAGGCCTTTCTTCCATGAGACCATTGGATGACCATTGTTGTAGTTAGTAGTCCAAAGCAAACTATTTGTGCCACCCAGAGAGCTTCTAAAAGTATGTAGTATACTTAAGTCTAAGTTCTTACGAAACTCCACATTGCTGGGGATGCAGTTGATCTTAGTGCTGTTTTTGTATTAAACTATATTGCTATGAAGAGGCACTTGGATTATTTCCAGTATTTTGCTTTTACAAAGCTTTTTCTGATGAATCTAAACATAAATTTGCAAAACCCAGTTATCAAAAGTTTAGGCATTAACACCTTTCCAAACCTAAGAGAAGGTAAATGAAAAGGAAAGGGTTTTTATAAGACTTTGTAAAAGTAATATAAGAGAATTACATTTAAAAAGGCTTTAAATTTTCTATTGTCAACTATGTTGTAAACAAGGAGTGCAGGAAATTTTCTTGTGTAACTTACTGCCATCGAAGTCAGTTCTGACTCATAGCATGATAATAGATAGACCTTGGTCAGTTTTTATGACTTTCCAGTGTCCCTCCCTGTTCTCATCTTCTTCCTGCCTAGACATTGTTCCTATGATGTCTAGATGTTGACATGTGGGAGGGTGATGATCCAGAGGTGGTGATCTCAGGCTCAAAGGTCCCAGGCGTTAAGCTTATTCCTTGTTGACCCATCCTCAGTCGGTGCTCAGGGGCCATGACCACTCCTTCAAGTGTCCAGCTCTTTTCACCCATGCCAGCCCACTGCCTATCCCAAACTGCTAGAATCACCAAGCTGTATGTGTCTGGAGTCCCTGAGAGGAAGGGTGGTTGGCCACTGGGGTGAGGTGTATTTATCTGTTTTACTCTGCTTTCCCAGTGTCTTCAAACAGCATTTGAGTCCTGTCTCCAGAAGGAGAAAATCATTTCTACCTTTTCCCTGTGGACTCCTTTGCTATTTCAACTCAGGGCTTTAATATTTTTTTCCATTCTTTCAATTTGAAATACGCTGAGCATGTTCTTCCCTTTTGGTTTTTTATCTCCAGGTTTTTGCACAGGTCATCATAATAATGTTACTTTGTCTTCTCAAGCCACCCTTTCAAATCTTTTGTTCAGCTGTTTGACTTCACTATTTCTTTTCACCTTAGTGGCTGTCCATTCAAGATCAACCTTTAGGGAGTATAGTGACATCCATCTTCATCTTTTCTTTCTTTCTTGTCTTTTTAACAGTTCCTTGCTTTCTTCATGTATGATGTTGTGGAAGTCTTTTCCATACCTTATCTGGTCTTCTGTCATTAGTGTTCAGCATGTCAAATCTGTTCTTGAGATGGTGTCTAAATTCAGATGGAATATACTAAAAGTCATATTTTGATTTTTCTGGACTTGTTTAACTTTTCTTTGGCTTCAACTTGAACTTGTATGTGAACAGTTGATCTTTTTCATAGTCAGCCCTGGCCTTGTTTTCATTAATGATTTTTAGTTTTCCACTGCATTTTCAACATGTCGTCAGTGTAATTCCAGTGTATTTCATCTGGGGAGGTGCACATGCACATATGTTCTTGAAAATTGGTATTTGCAATAAGGAAGTGGTTGGTCTTGTAAAATTCTGTCTTGTAATATCCAGAGTTGCTTCCATCACCAAGACTATACTTTCCAAAAACCCAATCCTTTTTGTTTTCATCTGTCACATTCCCATTTCCAGTAATTACCAGTGTGTCTTTACTGCATGCTTCATCAATTTCAGACTGCAGAAGTTGGTCAAAAATCTTCTATTTCTTCATCTTTTGCTCTAGTGGTTGGTGTGTAAATTTGAATAATAGTTTTTTTATTAGCTAGACTTCCTTGTAGACTTATGAGTAGTATCCTGTCACTGACTACATTGTACTTCAAGATAATGAAAAATAATACACAATTTTATTTTCATATTCTACCATGTTCTCCCCTTTTATACATTTGAGTTTTTGACCTAGACTATTTTCATTCTCTTCTCTAAAGAACTTCTCATTTAACATTACTTGCAAGACATATATGGTTACAAGAAATTTCTTCAAAATGGTTTGTTTGAGCATGTCTGTGGTTTTCCTTCACTTTTGGAGGATGATTTTGCTGTTACCGTCAGTACTCTTCAGTATTTTATTTCACTCTACTTGATTCTGTGGCTTCCGAACATAAGTTCACCGTACTTTGTAATCTTGTTCCTGTATAGTTAAGATGTGTATTCTTCTCTGGTATCCTTCCATTCTTTCTTTGATTTTCCATAATTTAAATATGATATGCTTTAGTGTAAATTTTTTCATTTATCCTATTCATTGTTGTCTGAACTTACAGATTTGTAGGTTGATGCCTGTCCTTAATTTTATCAAATTATCAACTGCTATTACTTCAAATTTTTCTTCCAGTTTTCCTCTTTTTCTGCTGTTCTCATTGCACATATTTCATTTTCACACTTCTTAAATATTCTCTCCCTCACCCTTTTTTTGTTCTTTTTTTCCTTCCAATTTCACTTTTAGGTGTTTATCTTGATGTGTTTGGAAACTATTTCCTCAGCCATATCCAATCTATTACAGATGTCATTAATGATATTTTTCAATTCTATTACATTGTTTTTGACTTCTAGGGTTTCCTTTTGATTTTTTTTAGAGCTTGCATCTGTCTGCTGACCTTACCCATGTGTTGTTGTAATGGTGCACATTTTCCTGTTGTAGCCTTTTTATAATAATAAACTATGTTTTATACCTTGAATCTCCTAGATCCCAAATCATTCCTCTATCTGAATTTCATTGTTATGCTTGCTTTATAAATGCAAGCAAAATGAAATGCTGCCAGTCCTTCAGGGATTCCCAGTTATTAATATCTCACTCTGTTTTTATAGCCCTGTTCTCCCTGTTTTGTTGAGTGTTCTCATGAGTCTTATGGAAGGACATGATTTTTTTTCTCCACACGGAAATGATAACCTGAATATGGAAATAGGTTTTCGTTAGTTGAGGATTTCTTTCTCCTTGCTGTGTGTCCTAGCTGTTTTAGACCATAAGAATAGATAGGAGTAAGATTCGAATTGATTATAGTCAAGTCAAACTGGAGAGAAAACTTCAGTGTGTTAGAAACATTGTTAAAGCTATGAAATTAAGATACTATGAGTCAGGAGATAACAAAGGAATTAGCCTGATGTCCAGACTCTGGAGAGAACACAGAATGTCATCTTATCTCTCTGTGAATTCTCAGTTTCCAAGAACTCATCCTTTTGCACACATTGGGGAATATAATACCTTGCTTATCCAGAACACATGTGATGTTTTAGGACTCTGTGGTGTTTGAAGATGTGGCCATGGAGTTTTCCCAAGAAGAGTGGGCTTTGTTGGACTTTTCTCAGAGGAAACTCTATGAAGATGTGATGCTGGAAACTGCCAGGAACCTTGATTTAGGTAAGAATGACTTTGTTTTTCTGATTTAGTTCTTTAATGTATAATGATATTGCTCTTTTTTATCTTCTTATGCAATTTGGAAGAGATCTGTATTTACATATATTCCCAAGAAAGGTGATCCAACCAAATGCAGAAATTACTGAATAGTATCATTCATATCACATATCATATGCAAGTAAAATTTTACTCAAGATCATTCCAAAGAGACTGCTGTCCTATATTGACAGGGAGCTGCCGGACATTCAAGCCAGATTCAGAAGAGGATGTGGAATCAGGAACGTCACTGCTGATGTCAGATGGATCTTGGATGAAAGCAAGGAATACCAGAAAGATGTTTACCTGTGTTTCATTGACCATACAAAGGCATTCCTTTGTGGGGGTCATAACAAATTATGGTTAACATTGTAGAGAATGGAAATTTCAGGGCACTTAATTGTGCTCGTAAGGAATCTGTACATGGATCAAAAAGCAGTCATGCAAACTAGTCAAAGCGACACTATATGGTTTGAAGTCAGGAAAGGTGTTTATCAGGGTTGTATCCTTTTACCATGCCTTTTCAGTCTGTATGCTGAGGAAATAATCTGAGAAGCTGGACTGTTTGAAGCACAGTGAGGCATCAAGATGAGACGTAGACTCATTATCAACCTGTGTTATTTAGCTGACATGCACCTGCTTGCTGGAAGTGGAGAGGACTTGAAGCACTTAATGATGAAGATCAAAGACCACAGTCCTCAGTATGGATTGCACCTCAACATTAGGAAAATGAAAATCCTCACAACTGGACCAAGAAGCAATATCCTGATAAATGGAGAAAGAATTGAGGTTGTCAAGAGTTTCATTTTATTTAGTTCCACAATCAACACTCATGGAAGCAGCAGTCTGGAAATCAACAGATGCATTGTATTGGGTAAATGTGCTGTAAAGGATCTCTTTAAAATATTGGAAAGTAAAAATGTCATTTTGAAGAATAAGCTGCACGTGATCCAAGCCACAGTATTTTCAGTTGTATCGTATGCATGTAAAAGCTAAACAGTGAATAAAGAATACAGAAAAAGAATTAACACCTTTGAATTGTGGTGTTCAAGAATATTGAGCATACAATGGACTGCCAAAAGAACAGACAGAATCTGTTTTGGAAGAAGTAAAACCAGAGTGCTCCTTGGGAGCAAAGATGTCAAGACTTCATCTTACATACTTTGACCATGTTGTCAGGAGGGATTGGTCCCTGGAGGAGGACATCATGCTTGGTAGAATCCTTGGAGGATCAGGGTAAAAGAAAGAAAACCTTCAATGAGATGGATCAGTGGCTGCAACAGTGGGCTTACGCATAAAAAGATTGTGGGCATGGTGCAAAACTGGGCAGTGTTTTGTTCTGTTGTACCGAGGGTCGGTATGAGTTGGAGCTGACCTGATGGCACCTAACAATAGCATCGAATTTGTGTTGAAGAGTAGGAGTATATTGGTAAAGATGGTAGACATTTTCACTTTCTTCATAGAGCTTAGGCTCCAGTAGTTTCCCTATGAAAATAAAAATCTTATGTATTAAACTCTTTTTCTATCATGCTTAAAAACCTTGATAAGCTTAAATGCTGTGAGTATGAGCATTGGCTGCAGAGATCAGTTTCAGGACAATGAAGGATTTGTGTTTTAGGACCTCATGATAGTTTAACTTTTGTGCCTTACCAATTTGATTTGATTCTTTTGCTGCAAATAAAATCACATCTCTCTAAAGAGCCTAGAGATGAAAGCGTTGGCACTATTAGGGCACAGTGCCCTAATAGTATGACTTTCTTGATGAGCAGTCAGTCAGCCATCGTGGTTTTTCTGTTTAAAGCAAAGGAAAGATCTGAGGAGAATGGAAATAGTACTCATTTGTATCTTCTGTGTCCAGGAGCAAAGAAGAGCAAGAATCCTTTGAAGGACCAGCCTTTGCTGGGTGGCATTACACTAAGAAACCAACTTGAAAAACTATCTCCTGCATTGATGGAGCTGAATTTCTACACATACCTGAGCAGATTTTTTTTTTTTATTTTTCATTAGTCCTCTCATGCTTTCCACATTTCTTCTGTTAATACTATCTTTACACACTTTTCATTGTCTGCAGTACCTCTCAGTTTTGCTGTCCTAATAACACCCTAATTTAGTCATTGACAGGAACCCTGGTACCACAGAAGTTAAAGCTCTCAGCCGCTTAGCAAGAGGTCAGCAGTTTGAACTCAATGAGCTTCTATATAAGAGTGAGATGTGTCAGTCTGATTCCATAAAGACTGTAGCCTTGGAAACCCTATAGAGGCAGTTCTGCCCTGTTCTATAGGGTGGTATAAGTTGAAATTGACTCAGTAGCAGTGGGTTTTGGTTTGGTTTTTAGTCATAATCACTCTCAAACACCATGTAAGTATTTCTTAGTAAATTTATGAATCCTTGGATATTTATCAAAATTCTGGAATAGTCAACTGCCTCAGCCTTTATTTCCCTACAGTTCCTTCCTCTCATAAAATTTCCTTACTGTTTTGTTTCATGTTATGAACTATGAAACCACTTAAAATTATTGGGTCAGTTTCTCAACAGGAGAATAATGGACAAAAGTTATCCGCTGAACATGTTTTACTACAATTTATGAAGAATGAGTCCTGGTCATCCATGGTAGGAGAAATCTGTGAATTCTATGACAATGAAAATCAGCAAAAACCCCAGGAAAGCCATTTGAGGTATTATACACAACACAGTGAGCAATGCCTCCAGGGAAACTCTTACAATGTATTATGACATGTGTGCATATGGATGTGTATGTATGTAAACTAGCTGTTAAATTATGTGTTCATCTTATTTTTACAATACAATATTTCCATAACTGTTAATCACATTTGATTATAAGAATGTTTCACCTGTATGCAATTACCATAAGGCCCTATTGTTTAGAAAGACTGAAAGTAATGGTAGTGCTCTCTGAGGATGGTTGACCTATGCGACATGAGACAACACTGGGCACAGTATGCACATTCAGTCTGTGTGTTCACTTTGAAATGGTAAAAATTTAATTCTTAACAGTGTTTTCCTTATTTTCAACAGAAAATATATGGTACAGACCCAACCAGCAAGTAAAGAAGATAAAGTAAAGAAATATAAAGGAGATAATAAGTGTCAAAAAACTTTTAGCCAGATTGCAAATCTTACTATATTTAAAAGAACTGCTGGAGTAAATGCTTCTGAATGTTGTGAGTGTGGAAAAGCCTTCAAGGATCATATCATTAAGTGTGACATCAGATCTCACACTGAATACAAACCTTATTATTGTAGGAAACATGAAGAGGCCTGTAGTTGGTTTTCTTTTGTAAAACCTCATTTGGGAACACTTAATGGAGAAAACCTTTGTAAATGTGAGGGTCATGAGAATCCCTGTAGTTGTTTTTTATCCCTAACTAAATATATAACACCTCATAGTGGAGAGAGACCTTATGAATGCAAGGAATGTGGTAAAACTTTTAGCCAGTCTTCACACCTCCATACCCATATGAGATCTCACAGTGGAGAGAGGCCTTATGCATGTAATGAATGTGGAAAAGCATTTAGGCAGGCCTCATCCCTCGTTAAGCATAGAAGAATACACAGTGGAGAGAGGCCTTATGAATGTAAGGAATATAGAAAAGCATGTAGTCATATTTTGTTCCTCTGTAACCATTTAAAAACTCACAGTGGAGAAAGGCCTTATGAATGTAAGCAGTGTGGGAAAGCATTTAGACAGGCCTCATCCCTCATCGAGCATAAAAGAGCACACAGTGGAGAGAGACCTTATAACTGTAAGGAGTGTGGGAAAGCATTTGTTCGGCATTCACACCTCACTCGACATGAAATAATACATAGTGAAGGGAAGTCTTATGAATGTAAGGAATGTGGAAAAGCATTTAGTCAGGCTTCATGCCTCACTCAGCATAAACGAACTCACAGTGGAGATAGACCTTATAAATGTAATCAACCTTGGAAAGCCTTTGGTTGTCTCCCACATCTCACTGGACATGTGAGTACTGACAATGGAGAGAAACCTTATGTATGTGGTGAATGTGGGAAATCCTATACTCGGTCTTCAACCCTCTCTGATCATTTAAGAAGTCACAGTGGAGAGAGGCCTTATGTATGTAGTGAATGTGGAAAAGCATTTAGGCAGGCCTCATCACTTGTTCAGCATAGAAGAATACACAGTGGAGAGAGGCCTTATGAATGTAAAGAATGTAAGAAAGCCTTTAATCATCCTTCAAACCTCACTAGACACATGAGAACTCACAGTGGAGAAAGGCCTTATGAATGTAAGCAGTGTGGAAAAGCATTTAGTCGATCTTCATTTCTCTGTAACCATTTAAAAACTCACAGCGGAGAGAGGCCTTATGAATGTAAGCAGTGTGGAAAAGCGTTTAGACAGGTCTCATCCCTCATTGAGCATAAAAGAGCACACAGTGGAGAAAGGCCTTATAACTGTAAGGAGTGTGGGAAAACCTTTATTCGGCACTCACACCTCACTCAACATGAAAGAACACACAGTGGAGAGAAATCTTATGAATGTAAAGAGTGTGGAAAAACATTTAGTCAGGCCTCATGCCTCACTCAGCATAAAAGAACTCACAGTGGAGAGAGGCCTTATAAATGTAATGAATGTGGGAAAGCCTTTGGTTGTCTCCCACACCTCACTGGACATATGAGAAGTCACAGTGGAGAGAAACCTTATGTATGTGGCAAATGTGGGAAATCCTATACTCGGTCCTCAACCCTCTCTGATCATCTAAGAACTCACAGTGGAGAGAGGCCTTATGAATGTAAGGAATGTGGGAAAGCATTTAGTTCGTTGTCACGCCTCACTGCACATTTAAGAACTCACAGTGGAGAGAGGCCTTATGAATGTAATGAATGTGGGAAGGCATTTAAGCTGGCCTCATCCTTCATAGAGCATAGAAGAATACATACTGGAGAGAGGCCTTACTACTGTAAGGAATGTGGGAAAGCATTTATTCGGTACTCACACCTCACTCGACATAAAAGAATACACAGTGGAGAGAAGATTTATAAATGTAAAGCACGGGGCGAAGCATTTAGTCAGGGCTTAGCCTCAGCATTAAAGAACTCACAGTGGAGAGAGGCCTTATGAACATAATGTGAATGTGGGAAAGCCTTTGGTTGTCTCCCACATTTCACTGGATATATGAGAGCTAACAGTGAAGAGAAGCCCTCTATAGTAGTCAATGTGGGAAATCCTATAGTGGGTCTTCAGCACTTTTTGATCATGTAAGAACTCACAGTGGAGGGAGGCTTTATGAATGTAGGAATGTTAGAAAGCCTTTAATTTGTCATACCTTGTTGCACTTACAAGAACTCACATTGCAGAGAGGCCTTATAAAAGTGAACAAAGTGGGAAAGCCATCAGTTTTGCTGACAGCTCACTAGACATATGAGAACTCCCAATGGAGAAAAGGCTTGTGAATATAACAGATGTGGGAAAGCCTTTAGTCAGTCCTCAACTCTTTCTGTAACTATATAGGAAGTCACACTGGGGAAAGGCCTTAGGAATGTAAGGAATGTAGAGGAACCTTTAGTCATTGCTGACATCTCACTGTTCATAAAACCTCACACTGCAGAGAACCTATTAATAGCCTTTATTAAGTTCTCAACCTCACTACACAGAGTAATTTACAGTAGAGTGAGGTCTTTTGATTAAGGAAATATGAAAAAGCATTTGCTGTTCTTACTCAAGGAACTCAAAACTCATCATAGAGAAAGAGCTGAGTATAAGGGATGTGATGAAGTCTTTAGTTTCATTTGTTTCTAAACATGTAAGAACTCTGTGGGGAGGCCTTTTGTATGTAAGGAAGGAGAAAAACTTCAGTTCTCTGTCATCCTTTTGAAGACTGTGAGAAAGTTACTGGAAAGAAAGAGTATATATGCAGGTCATGTTCGAAAGCTTCAGTGATCCCTCATCTTTTTGAAAACCTGAGAGAAAATACATGGGACAGAAACCAAGTAATGTAAAGTTGTATGGTAAAGATTTTGCTCAAGTATCCAAGATCATGAAGATACACAGATATGGGGAAGTCTTCACTAATAACATCTATTAAATATGGGACAAGTTAATGTGTCAGGTAAACCATGTGTATGTAAGGAATGTGGAAACACATGAGTCTTTGTAATTCATACAAAACATGTAACATTGTTTATAATAATACTGTGGATTGATCCTATGAATGTAAAAGACATGAAATACTGAATGTATGGGTGTCACACACAGAGACTGTGATTGAAAGTACCCTTTCAAGTGTCATTTTGCTGGTTACATTCAAATTTTCTTTATTATAAAATCTCAACTACTTATGGATATCTTGAAATGTCTTTTCTGTTTAACATGTTTTGAAAGGTTTTGCATGCACATTCTCATTCACTATGTTATTATAGAAAATTGGATTTTAGCACAAAAGCATGAGATAAACTCCTAAATAATTCAATTTCCTACCACAGTTATTTTGGATATTTTCTTTTATCCTTTTTTGTATGCAAAGTAACATTTCCTTAAAGATTATAATTGTTAGTGTATGGGTACTCAACATCTTTTGCCATTACTTTACTCATTTTTCCCTTATGACTCTCATGGTCTCAGTTTTGCTGACAACATGCCGCTTGCAGATGGTGTTGTAAGAAGCAGCATTTCTCTGGAACGAGGGTTTTTCCTTGTGGTCCATGTAGACCCTCATCTTGACCCAGCAGCAGCAGAGATTGTGTCTTCCACAGTCCTAGAGACTGTACTTTAAGATAGAGTCCTGCATTTGGTAATTCTGTAATTACAAGAGTGCTAGGCCTGTGACTGAAGCTACAATTGTTTGGTGGACTACACTGGTGGTTGGTCTTCTAACTGAATGCATCTTTGCCAGTAGAGCCTAAATGTTTATATAAAGCTGCCAACGCAGGATGAACTGCAATCATTCTTTTTGATTCCTTATATAAGGGGACATGGTGGCCCTAAGTCCAAAAGCATTGCTCTTAGGTTTCTCATTGACTGAGCAATTTCTCTTTCAAGATCATTGTATGGCAATCCCTGGGAACCCTAATTGTGTCCATTGATACCTAATGGAAACGCTGACAGGGAAGAAACAGTGTCCTGTACAACAGAGAGTTTTCAGTAAGTGCCTGGCTGCGTGTCTTATTGTACTACCAGTGCATCATTTTGTTGAGAAAAACTTTAGTCTATGTTAGGAAAGGCAGTCGTAGCCTACTGTTGTTTTAAAAGCAATGTATAAAGTAGATCGTGTGTGATGATGACAGTTTTATGAAACATATATGCAGACAAACAGCTTGTAGAGAAGAGTAGTACATTAAAAAAGGATTGTCTCCCAACGATTAAACAGTGGTTTCTTCAGGCTTTGCTTTCTCCCTACCCTAATTTGCATTTTTCACATTTAAAAACGATAACCCACTATCAAAGTGTACAGTATTGTGAGTTTTAACAAATACATCAGTTTTTATTATCAGTTATCAGAGAGAAAGCACTGAATAGTTCCTACCTCCAGATAATCCATAGTGCTGCCCATTTTGAGTCAGATCTTGTCCTCAATGTGAATTCCTTGTAGCTGTGCTTATGCTAGTCATTCAGTGTAGAGCTTGTAGATTCTGCTTCTCTTTGTTTACCGTAATGAGTTTGACATTATTTACTGTTAGGCATTGAATTATGCTCCAAAGATATCAGTCAGTTTGGCTAGGCCATGATTTTTAGTGTTGTGTGGTTGTCCTCCATTTTCTGATTGATGTAATTTTCATATGTGTTATAAATTCTAATCTCTGCCTGTAGTTATTGAGGCAGGATCAGCTTATGTTGAAGAGGATGTGGATGGGTTGTGAAAGCCTTTCTCAGATCAGATCCCTGATCCAATCTAAAAGGAGTTTTCCTGATGAGTGACCTGTATCACCTTTTGTCGTACAAGAGATGGAAGGAGAGAGATGTGAGCAGAGAGTGGGGGAACTTGCACCACCAAGAAAGCAGTGCCAGAAGCAGACCGTGTCCTCAGGATGTAGGGTTGCTGCTTGAAGGTACTGGACCAGAAGATTGATGTCAGTGACCTTCTTCCAGAGCTGACACAGAGCCTTCCACTGGACCTGATACCCTAAATTTAGATTGGTAGCCTTCTAGGCTGTGAGAGAATAAACTTTTCTTTTTTACAGTAACCCACTAGTGGTATTTCTGTTATGGCAGTACCAAGACATGTATGTTGATGAATGTGATTTAATGGTTTGTTCTTTTGTATTGCTGCCAGCCAGCTAGCCAAGTGCCGTCGAGTCAGCTGCAGTATTCCTTTTTATAGACATATCTCAGTTTGTGTATGTACGAGTGGAAGGATATTTGTGCTGTTTCACCTTTTGTAAGAAAGCAACTGTGTGTTGTCACTGGGCAGGGAGAGCAGTGGAAGCAACATATATGTGGGCGTGTAAATTTATATGGGAATGTACATTTTCACTCAGTCATAATAAGAAAAGCAGCTAACAGTTCTGCTTACATTCCTGAGTGACAACTATTGTGTCATATGATAGCTTTATGTTTACTTTTATATGAAATAGTCACTTTTTCAAAGGGGCTGTGCCATTTTATATTTCACCATTGAGGTATAATTTCAGTTGATGCTGTTTGGGGAAGAATTTTGTGTACTTCCATGTGCCACTGGGCTTTGGGGGATTAAATTTGGTTTAGTAGCTCATTTGACAGGTAGTGCAACATTTGCTGAGGAGAGGGTAGCTATTGGACGTTTCACCTAGGTTCAGCCACAGTGCCGTGTGTGAGTTTCCAGATTCACCATTGCTGAAACTAAGAGCTGGAGAAAACTTGTAGTATCCAAGAGGTGTACCATGCAGAAACTCAGCACTGGGAAATTATCACCCTGTGTCTGGAAGGGAAGCCATCCTTCTGATGTTCTCCACATACTGGAGTGTGACCAAGGAGAAATGTAATACCCAGCTCTGTCATCAGACAGCAGGCAAAAGGAATCCAGTAGGAGAAGTGAAAAGTATATAACTATGCCAATGGTAAAACAGGGTTTATTATTATGTTTATTAGTATGACACAGCTCCTAGCAGTGTAAAATGCTGTGACATCAGACTTGGAGTTCACAAAGAGGAGAATCAATTTAGCAACTACCCAAAGTTGACTTGTGGAAGTTAGATAAAACCTACATTTTCTGAACTTTTTACCATTTGTGACACCAGCTGTGACTTTCATGGTATTGTCTCCTTTTTTTCTGGGTTTGATAATTTGTTGTGATGGCTTCACAGGACTCACTCATGACTATGTGGTTTGCTGAAGTAGCAGGTTACAATTTGGGATGAGAATTAACTTGGAAGTAACAAGGAAGAATACAGCTTACTCATTAAACAACTCAGCTGTGCCCACAGCGTGGTTTCTACTCTGCAGCCCTGCTTGGGCCTAGCCTCTGCCTACTCATTCAGTTAAAGGTTCAATCCTCTAGACATAACATCTGTGCCCAGCACTTTGGATACCGACCACAAGTTTGGAGCTCCCAGGGTCACTAGCATTTCCAACTCGCTGAAATTTGAATGTGCCCTTTACCCAGTGGTTTCAGTAATTTGCTAGAATGACTCATTTCAGGAAGTTTTATACTTAACAGAACAGTTTGATCTTAGCAGAAAGGATACAAATCAGAATCAGAGACACATTGTAAGGATTAGAAGGGTCTCAAATAGGAAGGTCCCATGCCCTAAGGATACTTTATACCTCCCTTCCCTCACACACATAGAAGTCTGTCACCAACCAGGAAGCTCACCTGGCCTTCAATGTCCAAAGAGTTTTTTATTGAGGGTTTCTTTTTTTTTTTAAATTAAGGCACAATGATTGTATTATTGGTCACATGATTAAATTCAGTCTGTAGCCATATTTCCTGTCTGAAATTTGGGTAGAGGTGGTGCTTATTGTTACATGGTGGGTTTTTGAAGTCTTACAGCTTGAGTCACCTGCTTAGAATGTGCTACACAATGTGCCCTGGCTACTCGATGAATGTCAGAGACATTCCAATTCCTTGTATAAAATAATTTTTCACCACAAAGGGCTGCTTATGTATTTAGGTGGAAAATACTGCTTACTGCACATTCAGAAATAGCACATGATACAAAAGGACATCCTGTTTGATACGCTGGAAGTCAGGCAAAAACAAAGGTAACTGCATGAGATGTATTGCCCTAACTGTTGTAACAATGAGCCTAAGCATATCGATGATCATGAAGATGTTGTAGGAATGCAGCATTTTACTCTGTTATACTAAAGTTTACCATGAGTCAGAGCCAACCCCACAGCATTATAACATGCACCAGGCAGTGTTTTATATGAATTAACTCAGTTACACTAAGACAGATGTGGTCAGTTTGATTTCTCTGTATTCCATCTGGAAAGTTCCACTTGTATGTCTCCATGTTGTTGAAGAAAGATCTTCCATTGAGTAAGTCATTGGTTTTGCAAAGCCCTGTCATGTGATTGCCCTCTTGATTTTTATCACTCAGGCCATATTCTCCAACTATTGATCGTTCTTTGCTTCTAACTGTACATTCCAATCACTATGAATTATCAGGGCATCTTGATTGCAAGTTGAACCCACTTCAGAATGCAGAAATTGGTTTGAATTTTCTATTTTCCTGTGTCAAGAGTGGTTGGATTGTAAGTTTGAATAATACTCACACTAACTGGTATTCCTTGTAGGCATATGGATGTTATCCTATCACGAACAATGTTGAGTTTCAGGATAGATCTTGAAATGTTCTTTTGGATGATGGATGTAATACCATTCTTCAGTTTCTCATTTCCATCATAATAGACTGTACCAGATCAGAATTCACTGCCATTTCAGGATCTTTATTTGCTGATGTGGTGTGACGCAAAATAAGAAAAAACAGCTACAAATATCCGTTAGTAATTGGAACATGGAAGTTGTCTAGTTCTAGACTGTCCGATTCCAAAGGACTAGAACTAGTCTGTTTCACCTCACAAATTCCTAGGGATGTCAATCTTCAAGCACTCCATTTCATTTTAGACAGCTTTCATTTGTCCTAGTTTCATACTTAATACTTTCCATGTTCCAATTATTAATGGATATTTGTAGCTGCTTTTTCTCATTTTAAGTCATGCCACATCAGCAAATGAAGATCCTGAAAGCTTTATTCCATCCATGTCATTAAAGGTGACTCTTATTTGATGAGACTGCTCTTCACCAGTTGTATTTGGAGTGCCTTCCACCCTCAGGAGCTCAACTTCTACCAGAAATGTTCCACTCCTGTCCCTAAGACAGTGTTCTACTGCTATACACATGTTTCCACTGGCCAATGTTTTCAGAAGTAGATTGGCAGATCCTCCTTCCCAGTATAAGTCAGAAAGCACTACTAAATCCTGTCTATCAAGAATGGTTCTGCTGGATTCAGCATCACAGTAAAATGCAAGCTACCACAGTACAGCAAACTGACGACTTATTCATTGGAAATACCATTGATTCCTTACAGGAATCAAACTGACTAAAGCTGTGGAAAAAGTTAATGGTAAAGCTTAGTATCATCCCTACAAAGAAGGCCAGGGGCTGACTGTGAAACAGATCATCAGCGGCTCATATGCAAGCTGAAGTAGAGCTAAAAAAAAAAATGAAAATAGTCAACAAGAGCCAAGGTACAACCTTGAGTATAGTCCACTTGCAGAAAGCAAAAGGTCATCAGAAAGATGAAAAGAAAAAACAGTACGAAGTGCATGTCAGAAGAGACTCTGAAACTTGCTCCTGAACACAGGGTAGCTAATGTGAAAGGAGGTAATGAGGATGAACAGAAGATTTCAAAGGGAAGCTTAAGAAGAAAACATAATGAAAATGTGCAAAGACTCAGTTGCAAAACCAAAAGGGAAGAATGTACACAGCATTGCTAAGATGAAAGAACTGATGGAAAAATTCAAGCCTCCAGTTGCAGTAGAGAAGGATCCAATGGCAAAGTAGTGAATGTCAGATGAGGCTTCAGAAGATGGAAGGGATACACACAGTCACTGAACCATGAATAGTTCAACATTTAGCCATTTCAGGAGGTAGCATATGATCAAAAACCAATGGTACTGAAGGATGAAGTCCAAGGTGCACTAAAAATGCTTGAAAACACAAGGTCCCAGGAATTGAAAGAATGCCAATTCAGACATTTCAACAAGTGCATGCAGTGCTGAAAGTGCACACTCATCTGTGACAAGAAATTTGAAGACATCTACCTGTCCAACCAGATGGAAGAAATTCATATTTGCATCTATTCCAAAAAAAGGTGATCCAACAAAATGTGGAAATTATCAGTATCATTAATGTCACATGCAAGTAAAATTTTCCTGAAGATAATTCAAACGATGGTTGCAGCAGTACATTAACAGGGAAGTGTGAAAAACTCAAGCCAGATTCAGAACAGGACATGAAATGAGGGATATCATTGCTGATGTCAAATGGATCTTGGCTGAAAGTAGAGAATTCCAGAGAGATGTTTGCCTGTGTTTTATTGACTATGCACAGGGATCATAAGAAATTATAGATAACATTGAGAAGAATGGGAATTCTAGAGCACTTCATTGTGCTCATGCAGAACCTTTACATGGACCAAGAGACAGTTGTTTCAACAAAAAATGGGGACAGAACAAGTTTTTAAATGAAAAAAAGTGTGTATCAGGGTTGTATAGTTTTATGACACTTAATATGTGGCCTGAAAAAACAATCTGAGTGGCTGGACTACATGAAGAACATGGCATCAGGAGTCATTAACAATCTGTGATAGGCATATGACACCACTTTGCTGAAATCAAAGAGGTTTTGAAGCACTTATTGATAAAAAAAATCAAGGGCTGCAGCCTTCAGTATGGATCACATCTCAGCATAAAACAAAAATCCTCACAACTGAACCAATAAGCAACATCATGATAAACACAGAAAATACTGAAGTTTTCAAGGATTTCATTTTATCTGGATCCACAATCAATGAAATCAGCAGTCAAGAAATCAAATGACATATTGGGCAAATCAGCTGCAAAAGACATCTTTAAAGTGTTAAAAAAGAAAGACGCCACTTTGAGGACTAAGGTGCGCCTTACTCCAACAATGGTATTTTTCAGTCACCTCACGTGCATGGGAAAACTCGACAAGGAATTAGAAAAACCAAAGAAGGGATGCCTTTGAATTATGGTGTTGGCAAAAAATACTGAATGTACCAAGGAATGCTGGAAGAGCAAACAGGTCGTGTTAAAGGAAGTACTGCTAGAATGATCCTTAGAAGGGAGCACGAGGAGTCTTCATCTTGTGTTCTATGGACATGTTCTCAGGAGGGACTAGTTCCTGGAGAAGGATATCATGTTTGGTGAAGCAGAGGACTGGTGAAAAAGAGGAGGACTCTTGATAAGATAGACTGACACAGTGACTGCAACAATGGGCTACGACATAGCAATGACAGGATGGTGTAGGACCAGGCAGTCATTTGTTCTATTGTATACCAGGCTGCTATGAGTTGTAAGCAATTCAAAGACAGCTAAAAACAGTTACTGCAGTTAATCAAGAGCAATCTGTATAAGGTAGAGACTCCTGTAGGCTCATTGTTTAAGGCAGTTGATTACTCCTAGAAGTTGCAAAGTTAGTCTGTGACTACAAGGTCAGGATTCACACCATGACTTAGGCAGAGGATGCTTTATCTTGATGCTAATTTTTGAGCATCCTCCAAGAACCAGGAGCCTTAGGCTGAGAATGAATCAAAGCACTCTAATCTCAGGGTGTAAATGGGCCAAAAAAAATGAAGTCTTTTCCTGTGACTAGAGGGAATCAATAAATACAAGAAATTAGAGTTTGTGGGACAAAATCAGCTATAGCATCTAACTCTGCCCTCAAGATCTGGGCCTGCCCATACCCTTGCCTTTCTTGTGTGGTCCCAACGACATCCTGATCCAGATCCAAGGCTCAGCTGGTCTCTACAGAAGACAAATACCTCTTCTAATTTTCCAGCTGGAAGGGGTGGCCACAACCATTGATGTCCTCTACCTCTGAGGCCCTTCTCAGAATGCTGGTGGGACTTGGAAGTGTATGTGCACTTCACTTGCCAGCCTTGTCCCCCTGGTGGGACTTGGAAGTGTATGTGCACTTCACTTGCCAGCCTCCTTCTAACTCCTGCCAACACCAGTGACTGAATTACTTTTTCCTGTATCATGGTGTCCCTCTGGTCCATGCAGAGCCTTGAAAGAGGGGGAGTGTCTAAACTGGTAGGCACTGGGTCAACAGGCACTGTAACAGTCTGGGAAGTGGCACTCTGTTTTGATTGCTCCTTCCTGTGGCAGCTCATTAGTCACTGCCATCTGGCTCACCCTGTGCCAGTCAGAGCCACCATGGTAGTTGTTGGCCCGGATCTCAGGTCCCTTATGGCAGGATGTGGGATGGGAAGGGTAGTCAGGGACAGTCAGAGAGTGTCTTTTATCTATATAATTCTCATGCACTTGTATTAGACATATGTTCCTCAATAACCCAAAGTGTTTATCATTTCACCTGAAGTTTGATAATTTACGTTCAGGTAAAATGATGACCCCTCACATGGGAAGCTGGGAATGTTACCCTGTCAGTGTTAACTCACAGCAATCCTATAGGATACAGTGGAACTGCTGCATAGTTTCTAAGACTGTATTCTGTACAAACAGACTGCCACATCTCTCTTCTGCTGAATGGCTAGTTGGTTGGAGCTAATGACCTTTCTGTTAGCAGCTGAGTGCTTTAACCACTAAGCCACCAGTACTCCTCTAAAAGCCTAATGTTGTCTTTAGATGCTGTCTCATACAGACCGTACCATAACAAAACAAAATACTGCCTGTCCTGCACCTTCCTTGTCATCGTTACGCTTGAGTCCACTGTTGCAGCCACTATGTTAATCCATCTAAACCAAAAATACCAAAACAACTGCTGTTGAGTCTATTCTGACTAATAGCAAACCTATAGGACAGAGTAGAATTGCTCCATAGAGTTTCCAAGGAGCGCCTGGCAGATTCAAACTGCCCACCTTTTGGTTAGCAGATATAGCACTTAACCACTATGCCACCATGGTTTCCTGTTAATCGATCTAATAGCTGTTATATTTGCAACAATTGTATAAGAATCCAGAAACCCTGGTGGTTTAGTGATTAAGTGCTATGCCTGCTAGACAAAAGGTCGGCAGTTCAAATCCACCAGGCCCTCCTTGGAAACTGTGGGGCAGTTCTACTCTGTCCTATAGGATCACTATGAGTTGGCATCGACTAGAAGACACTGATGGGTGGGGATATAAGAATCCTGTCTTACACTTTGCTGAGGACAGTTCTTTTTACTTGTATAATGTATTTGGGAACTCTGGTGGTGTAGTGGTTAATGCTGCAGTGCTTACGAAAAGGTCACCAGTTTGAATCCATCAGGTGCTCCTTGAAAAGTCTATTGGACAACTGTTCACTCCTAGAGGGTCACTGTGAGTTGGAGTCAACTCATGGGCAATAGGTTAAGTTTAATGTATTTGTTGAATTTTTAGACAGAATCATCCCAAGATAATGAATTACTAGAATACAAGTATGTGATGACTAGCATTCTAAAAACCCCCATGTGGCACAAGCAGTAGCACTGACTACTTGCTGAAATGTTGGAAGCTTGAACCTACCCCGAGGCCTCCGAAGACAGGCGCAGTGATATGCTTCTGGCACATGAGATCACCATGACTTCAGGGACTAAAAGATTATGACAGCCTATGATCTGTTTCCAAAAGCCTTGGAAACTTTCTGGAGAAGGGGTATGGTGGGCAAGGGAAAGCAACTACATGTCACCCCCACAACTGTGAAGAGCTATGGACAGCCATCAAGAGGAGTTGCCAATAGCCATGCTTGAAGACCTTTTTCACAAAGCAAGCTGGGGGAAGTTGCAGCAGAGTGCCCAGTGAGTTATCTGTTGATTTCTATCAGAGGCTTGTTGAGGAATTCTCAATTTATTAACATGGATCTAGGATAAGATCCAAATTGCCTCTAGCTCTGACCATTTTTGCTTCAGCTCCTTTTCTGGTTCTCAAGTCAAGCTAAGGAAAAGATGGTAGGGTGGCAAGGACAGGCTATTAGTCAAAGCATAGTACTTGCTGCTGAGTTTTTGGACAATCTAAAGTGGAAATAAATTAAGGAATACTGTATTAACTGCCCTGTTAGAATTACATATAAAAGTAAACAAATTGTAACTCTGGACAGCCTGTGAAGGGAGCAAAGGAAAAAGGAAAACTGTACATCATTATCAAAAGAGGTCAGGCAACTTGAAAAGGGATTGTAGAAATGGATTCTGAGAAGATGCAGGAATTACGGGAACAAGAAATATGGAACATCCAGAAAGCTAGTGAGTAATTGACAGATGGCTCAAATTTGACAGATTTAGGTAATCTCAGGAGTCTCTAGATGGTGCTGAAGTGTAAGAGCTGAAACACTGGCAGTTTGAACGTACCCAGAGGTGTCTCAGAATATAGGCCTGGCAAAGGGCTTTTGAAAGGTCACAGCCTTGAAAATCGTGTGGAGCATTACTACTGCACATATACATTGCCACCGTGAATCAGAATCAACCTGATGTTAACTAACAACAACAGGGAATCTCAGAGGTGGTAACTCATGGTAACAATGATACCCTTTTGGCAGTGATTGTGAGATGGCGTAGGACTAGGGAATGTTTCATTCTGTTGCATATACAGTCACTGTGAGTCAGAACTAACTGACTCAGGGACACCTAGTAACATCAATTGTGGTGCATTAAAAAGGAGCCCAAGTGGAGGAGTGTAACTGAGTGCTCAACTGCTAACTGAAAGGCCAGCCATTTGAACCCTCACCAATGGCTCCACAAGAAAAAAATGCCTGGTAATTTGTTCTTGTAAATCTTTCAGCCTAGGAACGTCTATGGAGCAGTTATCTTCCATCATGAAGGGTTGCTGTGAGTTGGAATGAACTCTACAACACACAAAAATAGTATTACATTGATAGAGGGGCCCAATGGACACATTAGGAAGGAACCCAGGAACATGAAAAATGGAACCAGAGATGTGAGAATGGGTTTCAGGAACACAAGCAGGCAAGCATGCTGTCCTCCACCAGCCTCTTCATACTCCCCAGGACCTGCAGTCTCTGAAGTAAGTCTGAGCAGTCAGTGGGGGCTTCTTTAAATTTCCCAGATATACATTCTGTGGGCTTGGAGCTATGTAATTTTGACCAAGTTACTGGAGCACAGCTGAAGAAATGAATATGAATTCAATAAAATCACAGTTGTGTGACTTACGGCAAGGAAGCAGTCAATGCCAGAAGTCCTTTTATCGTTCCTAATCTTCTGCTGTGAGTTGGAATCGACTCCATGGCAGTGGTTTTAGTTTAATCTTCTGTTCAGAAACCCTGGTGGTATAGTGGTTAAGTGCTAACACTGCCTAAACAAAAGGCTGGCAGTTCACATCCTTGGCAATCTGATGGGCAGTTCTACTCTGCCCTATAGGGTTGCTATGAGTCAGAATTGACTCAACAGCAAATGGGTTTGCTTTTGGTTTCAGTGTCCTATTCATTCAACAAAAGCCTTTTATACCCTGTAGCACATTGGAACAAACTAAAACGTTTAGAAACTAATATATTAATATATTTTAGAATTGAATTCCCTGAAGTGATAGTGGATTTCCTGCTCACCTTTGCCAACTTTGAAGGCTGGGCTGGGCACCCCTCCCCTGTGCTCATCTCAACTGCTGGCCCTGAGCCCAGGAAGGTGAGGTCATGGTTTGTCCTACATCATTCCCAGAACTGGCTCAATTTTGCCGACAAAAGAATGACAGGAGAGGGTGTATCTGGAGTCAGTGACTAAAGGTGGAGGCTTTGGGGGTTTTAGACCCTGGAGCTGTAGTGTGTTTCTGTTGCTGGTACCCTGCTTTTGGCTAGGGGGCGGGGCGGGGGCGGTTCTGTGGAGCAATGGGCTGCTACAGACCATACTGGGTCTTCTTAGTGCAAAGTTGCAGAAATGGTAAGTCTTGTTTCTGTTCCCCCCTTGCTGTGAAGGCTCCTTTCCTGGAGCTCCTGAGCTCACAGCACTTTGAGAACTTCCAGGCACTTGCCCTCAATGCTCACAGAAAGGACTGAAGGCAAGTGGAGTGGTCCTTGACAAAGGGTGGAGTCATGGGTGAAGGAAACTGTGTCCCTTGGGGGTTATAATGTGGGAGGTGTGATCTCCACACTCTGTGCCTGCTACCATCTTCTTACATTATGTTCCTGTCCCAGTATGTGCTGGTAGTACCCTGACCAACCTTGCATCTCTCTCTTTTGCACCTGGGCCTGGAGCTTGCACCCACCCAGGTGGGGCCCCTCGGAGCTCTGTGCCCATCCCTGAAGTCTCCCATTTGTTACTCTTCTCTTGTCCCACAGAAATGATTTCCATTTTGTACAGTGTTTCTTGTACAATTGAGCAAAAGTGTTTTCTTCGAATTTCTTACCAGAAGTGAGAGCCAGGGGCCATTGTATTAATGTGAAACATTCCTATAGAAATGTGATTTCCAGTCACAGTTATAATTAAAAATTTCAAGGAACCACATGTAAAAGAAGTTGATGAAAGAGGTGAAATCAGTTGTAATGCTATCTTTGTTTACCCTAATAAAAAACCAAACCTGTTGCCACTGAGTCAATTCCAACTCTTAGTGACCAAATATGAGAGAGCACAACTGCTCCCAAAGGGTTTCCAAGGAGTGGATGGGGGATTTGAACCGCTGACATTTTGGTTCCCAACCACAAGTGTTAATCACTGGGCCACCAGGGCTCTTTGTTTACCCTACTCAGTCTGAAATCTTATTTCAACATGTAATTAATGTGTTGAAAACATTAAGCATATAGTACTTGTGTCATATTAAGCCTGAAATCTGCATGTATCTCACAGCAGAGACTCAGTGTGCAGGAGTGATAGCTAGTGGCAGAGCAAGGGTAATGTGCTGTGACCTGGAGGTGGAAGGGCCCACAGTCCCTGCACACCCTGAGAGCAGCACCTCTGAGGCCCCCTCACCCACCTGAGGATCTTTCCTCACTCTAGACTGGGCACTAAAGAAGTTCCTCTGGGCCGCAGTCTCCCTGTCTTTGGAATAAGGGTGTGGGATGTGATGATCTCTGCTGAGTCTACCTCTCTGATACTCCCTGGGCTGCTGATTCAAGACATATGAGGTTTGACAATTAAGTTTGTAAACTTGTCACTGTGCCCTTACACTGGCAGCACAGTACAAACAACTCGGTAAGGATTCACAACCTTGGTATATCAGTGTCTCACAGCTGTGTCTGTGTCAACATGTAGTGGTGTCTTGCTGAGTGGCATTGATTATTGTGTGTTTTTGTATGCTGTTGTGAGCATGTCAGAGTTTGAATCAGAACAATGAACAAACATTAAATTTCTCATTAAACTTGTCAAGAGTGGAAGTGAAATGAGGGACATGTTAGCACAAGTTTATGGGGATAATGCCATGAAGAAAACAGCAGTGTATAAATGGATTAAACATTTTCCTGAGGGGAGAGAAAGCGTCACTGATGAAAAGAGGTCAGGGGTCAGTAATGAGCAGAACTGGTGAAAACATTTCAAATTTATTGAATTGTGTGTCACAATTCTCAGCTGACTGTGAGAAGCATAGCAGACCAAGTAACATCAATACACAGAAAAGTCTTAACTGAAAATCTTGGCATGAGAAAAGTGTGTGCAAAAATGGTTCCAAAGGAGCTCACTGATGAACAAAAGCAAAGGAGAGTTGAAGTTTGCCAAGACCTTTTAGAGAAGCCAGATAATGTTTTGGGCCATATTATCACTAGTCACGAAACATGGGTGTACCAATAAGATGCTGAAACAAAGTGTTAAAGTGCGCAGTGGAAGTCAGACAATTCTCCATGACCAAAAAAGTTTCATCAGTCCCAACCAAGAGTCAAAACGATGTTCATAAGCTTTTTTGATATCGGAGGCATTGTTCATTATGAATTTGTACCAACTGGACAGTTAACCAAGTTTACTGTTTGGAAGTGCTAAAAAGGCTGCGTGAAAGAGATGAGGACAACCTGAACTTTCCACCAATAACTCATGGCTCTTACGTCACAGCAGTGTACCAGCTTACACAGTGCTCTCTGTAAGGGAGTTTTTAGCCAGTTAATATAACTGTATTGGAACACCCTCCTTAGTCACCTGATCTGGCCACCAATGGCTTTTTTCTTTACCTGAAGATAATGGAAATATTAAAAGGAAGACACTTTGATGAGATTCAGGATATCAAAGGTAATATAAAAGCTCTGATGGCCATTCCAGAAAAATGGCTCCAAAATTGCTTTGAAGGGTGTACTAGGTGCTGGCTTCGGTGCATAGCTTCGCAAGGGCTGTACTTCAAAGGTAACGACAGTAATATTCAGTGATGAGGTACACTGCACTTTTTCTAGAATGAGTTTGTGAACTTTATTGTCAGACTTTGTATACTGCATAATCTCCTTGACAGTAGTAACAATAAAAGGAGGTAATCTGAAGAACTTGGAAGATCATGTTTTTGTTTTATTTCATCCGGAAGCTAAGGCTAATTATGGATACCCTGATGACATAATGATTAAGAATTCAGCTGCTAACCAAAAATGTTCAGCAATTCAAATCCACCAGGTACTCCTTGTAAACTCTATGGGGAAGTTCTATAGTGTGTCCATGAGTTGGAATTGATTTGATAGCAAAAGGTATTCTTTTTTTAAGATTAGTTATAAAGAACTGCAAAGAATTACTGCAGTAGTATTGATTAGCAATTCTGAAAGTACATGTTTATTAAACCAAAACCATTGCACTGAGTCAATACTGATTCACCGTGATCCTACAGTACAGAATAAAACTGCCCCACAGCATCTCCAAGCAGCACTTGGTATATTCAAACTGCTGACCTTTTGGACCTTATGATTTGCACAGTCAAATGCCTTTACATAGTCAATGAAACACAGGTAAACATTTTTCTGGTATTCTCTGCTTCAGCAAGGATCCACTGGACATTAGCAATGCTATCCCTGGTTCCATGTCCTCTTCTTAATCCAGCTTGAATTTCTGGAATTTCCTTGTCAATATACTGTTGTAGTCACTTTTGAATGATCTCGAGCAAAATTTTACTTGTGTGTGACATTAACGATATTGTTCAGTAATTTGTGCATTTGGTTGGATCACCTTTTTCTGGGATTGACATAAATACAGATCTCTTCCAGTCAGTTGGCCAGGTAGCTGTCCACCAAATTTCTTGGCATAGACAAGTGAGCACTTCCAGCACTGCATCTGTTTGTTGAAATATCTCAATTGATATTCCATCAATACCAGGAACCTTGTTTTTTGCCAGTGCCTTCAATGCAGCTTCGACTTCTTCTTTCAGTACCATTGGTTACTGATCATATGCTACCTCTTCAGATGGCTGAACATCGACCAGTTCTTTGTGGTATAATGACTCAGAGTAGTCTTTCCATCTTCTTTTGAGGCTTCCTGAGTCATTTAATATTTTCCCTGTAGAATCCTTCACTATTGCAATTTCAAGGCTTGACTTTTTTCTTCAATTCTTTCAGCCTGAGAAATGCAAAACATGTTCTTCCCTTCTGATTCTCCATTTCCAGCTCTTTGCACATGTCATTATAATACTTTGTCTTCTCAAGCTGCCCTCTGAAATCTTCCATTTGGGTCTTTCACTTTGCCATTCCTTCCTCTTGGTTTAGCTGCTTGATATTTCACAGCAAGTTTCAGTCTCTTCTGACATCCAATTTAGTCATTTCTTTATTTCCTGTCTTTTTAATGACCTCTTGCTCTCTTCATGGATGATATCTTTGATGTCACTCCACAGTCTGTCTGGTCTTTGGTCATTAGTGGTCAACACATCAAATCTGTTCTTGAGATATCTTTAAACTCAGGACAGATATACTCAAGGTCATACTTTGGCTCTTGTGGACTTGTTCTAATTTTCTTCAGTTTTAATTTGAATTTGCATACTAACAATCGGTGGTCTTTGCCACAGTCAGCAACTGGTCTTGTTATGACTGCTCACATGGAACTTTTCCAGTGTCTTTTTACACAGATGTAGTTTATTTGGTTCCTGTGTATTCCATCTGGTGAGGTCCATGTGTACAGTCGCCATTTGTGTTGTTTAAAAAAGGCATTTGCAATGAAGAAGTTATTAATCCTGAAAAATTTTATCATGTGATCTCTGGCATTATTTCCTTCACCAAGGTTGTATTTTCCAACTACTCATCCTTCTTCTTTGCTTCCAGCTTTTGCATTCCAGTCACCAGTAATTATCAGTGCATTCTGATTGCATGATCAATAGATCTTCAATCTATTCCTCTTTGGCCTTAGTGGTTGGTGCATAAATTTCAATAATAGTTGTATTAACTTCCTTGTAGGCATATATGTATATTATCCTATCACTGACAGCATTGTTCTTCAGGACAGATCTTGAAACATTCTTTTTGATGCTGAATGCAACATCATTCCTCTTCAAGTTTTCCCAGCATAGTAGACCATATGATTGTTGGATTCAAAATGGCCAATACTGGTTTACTTCAGCTCACTAATGCCTAGGATATTGATGTTTATGCATTCCATTTCATTTTTGATGATTTCCAATTTTCCTAGATTCATACTTTGTACATCCATGTTCCAATTATTAAGGAATGTCTGCAGCTGTTTCTTCTCATTTTGAGTCATGCCACATCAGCAAGTGAAGATCCCGAAGGCTTTACTGCATCTGCAACATTAAGGTCACCTCTACTCTAAGGTGGCAGCTCTTCCTCAGTTGTCTTCTGAGTGCCTTCCAATCTGGGGGGCTCATTTTCTGGCACTATATCTGACAATGTTACACTGCTATTCATAAGGTTTTACCTGGCTAATTCTTTTCAGAAGTAGATTGTTAGGGCCTTCTTCCTAATCTGTCTTAGTCTGGATGCTCAGCTGAACCTGTCTACTATGGGTGACCCAGTGACATAGCTTCCAGCATCATAGCAACAAGCAAACTTCCACGGACAAGTGAGGGCTACTCATTCTAGTGACTAAGTGACCATTAAGCATTCACAAAGATACAGCATATCAGAGGTTGTGATACTAACCTTAACAGCAGAATAAAATGAATGATTAAATAAATAAGAAAAATTGTGGTATATGCACCCACTGGAATACTATGCAAGGAAAAAGGAATAAATTATGACTATGAAACAACATAGATTAAATATTTTGGATATTATGTTGACCAGATGAAGTCAAATACAGTATACTTCAGACAGCATGATTAGATTTATACAAAGTACAAGAATGGACAAAACTTATCTCTGGTGATTACAATGAGACCACTAGTTACTACCAGAGTGAGTATGGAACTGGGAAAAGAGTAACAGATACCTAATGGAGTGCTAGGTAACTTTCCTAAACTTGATGTCAGAGGAGGTTATAAAAGTGTACATGTTGTTAGGTGTCATCGAGTCGGTTCCAACTTACAGCAACCCTCATGCACGGCAGAATAAAACACTGCCTGGTGTTGTGCCATGTCCACAACTGTTTTTATGCTTAAGCTCACCACTGCGGCCACTGTGTCACTCCACTTCATTGAGGACATTCAGGATCTTCTTTTTCACTGGGCCTCCACTCTACCAAACATGATGTCCTTTTCCAGGGACTGATCCTTCCTGACAACATGTCCAAAGGATGTAAGACATGTCCAAAGTGTATAAGATGCAGTCTCACCATCTTTGCTTCCAGGGAGCACTCTGGTTGTGCTCCTTCCATAACAGATCTGTTTTTGCTTTCTAATATTTAAAGATGTATCAGAGTAAGTTTCCAGAGAGTTCACTGAGCCTCAGTGTTCCCAGAAAGTCTGGATTCCATGAGAATCTGAAATTTTGTCCCCCATCTCCCCTACTTTTGAGCAGGATTTGTCTATAGAATCTTTGCTCAATTATATATAACTCACCTGTGGATTTTGTTAAAATGTAGGTTCTCATTTGTTCTACATGGGGGTAGAAAGGCAAATTCTCAGCTGGGGTTCCAAATGAAGCCCTGATTTAAATTATGTTTATTTGTCTTAGACTAATAACTACACTGAAGGGTAGCAGGCATTCAAAATAGTCACATTTTGGAATACTCATTAAAGATAATTTGATATTGTAAATCTGACTTAGCACATAGAGAAGCAGGGGAGACAAATTAATAAAATCAGATTTAATCCTTGATGTTTAGAAAAAGTCGACATGAAAGTGATTCCCAAGTCTGTAAAATGAATGAGAGTGAAAGAAGTTTTAGTGAATTTAAAAACAGAATGAAAACATAACTTGCTATTGCTGCTATTAGGGATAACTTTTAAGTTGACCACCTGCGAGGAAAAATAACTCCTTTAAGTTCTGATGTCCTTTTTTGTTGTTAGTTTTCTTTAATTACCTTAAGTACCTTTTGTGTCACAGTTGTCTCTAATAATCTTAAAGCATGTGGCTGCAGTTGGACCATTTTAGGATAAACACTTCTGTTTCATCCCTCCTTGAATTTCCTAGATCTGGAAAATCCCCCCCCCTCCTTTTTTTCCTTTATAGTATGGAACAAATTCTAATGTGGTATTTAGGAACCTTTTGTCCAAGGACTTGACACCCTGGGTGCCTGACTGCTCATTTAAGTGTACTTTATGACTGTAATAATACTGAATATATTTTGTAGTAGTGTTAGTCTGAAAGGTGACTGGAAGGAATTTATAAAAGATAAAATTTCACACCCAAATTTCACTAGCTTTTGGCTTGGCTTGGCTTAAGTCATAGAAGTGAAAGAAATAACTAACTACCCTTGCAGAAATTTGCTACATTCACAGTAGTAGCAATTTTATCCCAAGCAATTTGAATTTGATATTTTAGCTTTATAAATTGAACTGGGTTAGAATAAGCAGAGCAGTAGAAAAGACAGAAAAAGAGAAATTTTGAATTCCAGGTTTCCATTGCTGAAACCACTGTATATGTGTTTTGAGGTGGTCCAGTTTATTCTGATTAAATGTAGCCCCACACTGGGACAGAGAAGATTAAACGTGATACACCTAACAATTTGTTAAGCATCTACTCAAAAGCGTATATTGAAATGTAAAAATTCATCACACTGTATAATTAAGATTGGCACACCCTATGCTTTTTATGTGTATGCCCTAGTAAAAATGTAAAAACTGAGTACAATCATGTTCAGATGTACATCACCTTTTTACTTAACATCCTCAGGAGGACTGGTATGTTACTTCAAAACTCCTCTCTTGATGAGCATCCTCACTTGTTTGAGAAAGACTAGCTCTTCACAGTCTATGACCTGCTTCTAAGGTAAGATGACTACTATGTAAGAAATGACAAATCATTAAACTGAAGCCAAACTAAAGACTCCAAGAATTCTAAATATGCCCAAATATTTATGAGGAGCAAATTATTTTCACTAAAGAACATGGAAGACAACTTTTCAAATGACCAAATGTGGAATTACCAATGTTACCGTCCCCTGATAGGATATTAGTAATATTTGACTACTGAAATTGTATTTAACTTTAGATATACATTTAAGAAAGAGTCGTTAACAACCCGTGACAGGCCAATGACCCAACCTTACTTGCTTAAATTGCAGAGGACTTGAAGTACTTACTAATGAGGATCAAAAACCACAGTCTTCAGTCCAAATTACACTGCAAAATAAAGAAAACAAAAATCCTCATAACTGGACCAATAAGCAACATCATGATAAAAGGAGAAAAGATTGAAGTTGTCAAATATTTTATTTAACTTGGATCCACAATAAACACCCATGAAGATGCAGTCAAGAAATGAAACTGTATTGCACTGAACAAATCTACTACAAAAGACCTCTTTAAAGTGTTAAAAAGCAAAAACATCACATTAAAGACTAAGGTGTGTCTGACATAAGTCATGAAATTTTCATTCATGTCATAAGCTTTTCAAAGCTGTACAATGAATAAAGAAGACCAAGGAAGAATCAATATATTTGACTTATGGTGTTTGTGAAGAATATTGAAGATACCACAGACTACCAGAAGAATGAACAAATGTGTGTCTTTCAAGAATTACAGCCGCAATGCTCCCTAGAAATGAGGATGGCAAGACTTCATCTCATGTACTTTGGACATGTTATGAGGATAGACTAGTCTGTGGAGACGAACATCATGCTTCGTAGACGAAGAGGAAAAAGAGGAAGATACTTAAAAGACAGATTGACATAGTGGCTGCAACAATGAGCTCACTGTTGGGATGGCGAGGGATTGGGCAGTGTTTGGTTCAGTTCTGCACAAGGTCACTATGAGTAGAAGCCATCTGGGTGGCACCTAATAACAACGAACACATTTAAGAAAATCAAGACTTTTCTCTAACGCTTTGGTTGCTAAATTTCTATTAAAAAAATTTTTTTTTGATAGCATGTTATTGCAGCATGAAATGCATACCTTTGTTTAAAGTTTTGATTGGTAGTATGGATTTTAAGAAATATGATCTGGCAATACAGCACACCTCTGAGACTGTTGGCACTGTGGTGCCACCGATCTGTGATGTGGCAGTACCCCAATGAAAACTGCATAATTTGTCACAGGTGCCTTTCCATTAGGCTACATGGGGAAACACTGGTTTTCCAAACATGACACAGGAAAACCACAGAAACCCGCCAGGGCGCCACAACTATCATACCGGAAGTCATGAGTATCTCTGAAAGCCATATTTCACACAAAGATCTTATAAAAGGCAAAAGTTTACAAAACTAACACATGCAGGAAGGTTCAACCTACACAACACTCAGGCTCCTACTCATGTCTGCAGAGCTTCACGCATTTCAAAGGGACTCAATGCTGAATGCGTTAGAACTGGGGTAACGCCTTACCTCTGAGCTCCAGAGGCACACACACAAAAAAAGGCTGGCAGAAAGTGTATGCCAATAGTCACAACAGGATACCGTACAGGACATAAAGACCACTTGGAGAGATCTCCAATTCCAGAGAAAGTCACTGAGCAGCCTCGGTCACTGGGTGGCGCCTCCTAGTCCACGCAAGAAACCTCTCCAGTTTGCCGAGCCCCAGTAACCGGAAGCGGAAATAAAGGTCCGCGCCAGCCGCCTTCTTTGGTAGTGTTTGTGCTCCCGGGTGGGGTAGCTTTTGTGTCTGTCGCAGCCTGGTCTGGTCAAGTGTTAGGTGCTGTTCGCGGGCCGAGGGGCGCTGCTCTTGCGCTGCTGCGCAGCCCTGACTTCCTGTAGCCGTGCTGGGCCCGGGGCCGCCCGCCTTCGCCGCCGCTCTTCTGTCACCCGGCCGCTTTCTTAAAGCTGCAGCTGCTGCCGCAGGCGCTGAGGCTTTCTTGTTATTGCTGCTGTAACTGTCGCCGCCGCCGCCGCCGCTGCCGCCCTGTCGCCTTCGGGGAGAGCCCAGCCCACCCGGCACGGGTCCGCCTGGCCCGCAGCTGCCTCCTGCCTGCCGTGATTAGGAAGGCCGAGGTGGTGGGCTGAGCGTGCGTCTCTCAGTGGATTAACAGGTAAAAGCGTGTACATCCTCGTTAGACAACAGTGTGGTTTCCAGACCAGCAGCATCACCTACACCTGTGGGTTGGTTATAAATGCAGATTCTCGGGCCTCGTGGACACTTGGGGTAGTTAGCCTGAATCTGAACGCTCTCCTGCCTTCTCCAGTAGGCCTCCGTAATTCAAAGGCTCTAGTCTTCTTCCTCGCCCTTATTCATTGTCCAGATTTCGCATGCATACTAGGGGAATGAAAACACCACAGGCGCACTTTAGTCCTTGAGGTGACATCTTTGCTTTTAACACTATAACAAGATCTCTTGCAGCCGATTTAGGACCATATTTATTCCAATTTCGGGAGGAAAATAGTAAGAGACACATGTCAAGGGATTTCTTTGGCTGTAGGGCAGAGAGTTTCTCTTGATTGCATGAAAATGAAAATATGGCCCATCTTAGTTCATCAAAAGTGAAGTGTGATGTCGCTGAACAAGATTAATATAGCAGTGAGCAATTTATAAAGATCATATACCCAGTGTGTCTCCGGGATCTTAGGGCTTTGATGAGTCAGAATCTTGACTGGATGCTGGTCACAGAACCACAGTTGCTGCTATGCACTTTTCAATAGATTTACTGCTTTTTTAAGATAAAAGCTGTGCACATTCCCAATGTCAGAGTAGCAAATACTGACAGTAATGGCAGTTCAGGAGGCATATGTCAAGAAACTAATCGAAATACTTGACCAGGTCCTAGAGGAAGATTTCTACAGTGTTGCAGAAAGTACCTCACCTTTTGTCGCAATTATTTTACAGAGTACTCTTGTTTAAATAAATGTGAAGTATGCAACTGTTAGGAAGTCATGATTCGTAAAAAGTAATTTGGATCATGAAGCAAAAGTCAATGAGTAAAGTATGTGGCATCTTTAACATGACTAGAGAATACTTTAAAAAATGAAATAATGTGGAATGAAGGTGATATGTGTGTATCGAATGTATTGAACATAGAACAACAAAAGGATATTTTACTTAGAACAAAAGATGGGAAAAAATATATAGACACCAAAGAGTTTAGCAGCAGCTGCTTATACCATCATTTCCCAACTTTACTGTATCTAAATTGTTCTTTTTGTGTAATCATTGCTAATGCCAGAGTCACTAGCATTATTGCTATTATTTAGTGTTTAGAATTAGTTCTACAGAGTTCTGTCGGATTTCTTTAATGGAAGTAATCCTGTTATTTTTACTTTTGTATGTTAGCAATCAGGCGATCTAGAGCCATTTATCTCAAAAAGTGCATTCTTTAAACATTCTTGTTGCACAGTGTGATTTTATATCTGTATGTTAGCTTGGTGCATAAAAGAAAGAAAGAAAAAAAAAACTGTTGCTATTCTTTTTCCAACTCATAGGAAGCCTCTAGGATAGAGTAGACCTGCCCCATCGGGTTCCCAAAGAGCTGCTGGTGGTTTCAGACTGTAGTACACCATAGTTCTTAATGGTAGTTCTTAACTACACTGTAATTCTTAACCTCTGTACCACCAGGGCTCCTAAGGATGGCATTAGATTTTTGACATACCCTTTTACCTCCCTAAATGTCTAAATTTCCCTACTTTCACCCACACTGTCAAGCCAAGTGATCTTTGTGTGTGTGTGTGTGTAAAAATATATTTAACCTTGATTGTCTTTAGTAAACATTAATTACTTTCACCATGTTGTGAAACCGTTATCACTGTCAGTTTCCTATTTTTTCAGTCACCTTTAGTAGAGAAACTCAGCATCTTTTAGGCATGAATTTCCCCCTTTCCCTCTCATTTGTCTCTAGTAATTAGTAATAAATTTCAGTTGCTATACATTTGTTTATTTTAAATGTTTCATCCCAGTGGGATGGTACAATATTTGTCCTTTTGTGTCTAACTGAGTATATGTCAATATGTTTTTGTAATAATGTTATATTTTTAGTGAAAATTCACACAGCAAAATGGTCCTCATTCAACAGTGTCCACATGAATTGTTCAGTGACACCGGATACATTCTTCTCATGTTGTCTCCATTGTGGTTAGCATAGTTTTTTCAAGGTTCATCCATGTAGCAGCACTTATGAGTACTTTATTTCTTGTCATAACTAAATAATAAGAGCCCTGGTGACACAGTGGTTAAGTGCCCAACTAATGAGCAAAAGGTTGGCGGTTCTAACCCACCATCTGCTCTGCCAGAAGAAGATGTGGTAGTCTGCTTGTGTCAAGATTACAGCTTTGGGGCACTTTTACCTACTCTATCTTACACAGTTTCGGTGAGTCGGAATACACTCAATGGCGGTGGTCTTGTGTAGATACACTACATTTTGTTTATCGATGCTTCTGTTGGTAGACATTTGGATTCTTTCCCCTTTGGGGCTATTTATCAAGAATGCTGCAGTGAACACTGATGTAAAAGTACCTGTTTGCATCACTGCTTTCAAGACTTTTGGGTATATACCTAGAAATGGAAATTTATGAGTCATGTGGTAATTGTATGTATAATTTTTTGAAGAACAACAAAACTGTTTTGTGCAGAAACTGGACTGTTTTAGAATATTACCAGTGATTTCCTTACCTTCTCTCTAAGTCTGTTTTCTCTTTTTCTGATAGTAGCCGTGCTGGTACAGGAGAGGTGGTATCTGGTTGTAGTTAGGACTTGCATTTCACTATAGGGTTGCTATGAGTTGGAGTTGACTTGATAGTAACATAGTTTTGTTGTTTTTAATTTAATGACTAATGGCATTGAGCATCTTTTCATGTGCTTGTAGACTATTTCTTTGCCTTTGGTGAAATGTCTTTTATGTTTTGTGTCAGTGTTTGAAATGATTTGTTTTTATGCTGCTGAGTGGTAGAATTATTTCTGTATCCTGTATATTAAACCCATATCACATACAATTCCCAAATGTTTTCTCCTGTTCTGTGTATTATCTCTTCCCATTTTTTTTTTAAATTGTGTTTTAAGTGAGAAGTTACAGCTCATGTTAACATACTGTTCTGTGACATTAGTTGCTGTCCATGTGATGTGACAGTATGTTCACCCTTTCCAACCCAGGTTTCTTGCATCCACTCAACCACTTTCTGTTCCTTCCTGCATTCGTATCCTGCCTTCAGACAGCAGCTGCCCATTTGTTCTCGTGTATCTGGTTGAAGTAAAAAGCACACTTTTCAGAACTGTTATTTTATGTCTTATACTCTAGTCAAATCTTTTTCTGAAGAGTGGGCTGCTAGAATGGTTTTAGTTCTGTGTTAACAGAGTGTCCAAGGACCATAGTTTCTACAGTCTCAGACCATTAAGTCTGATCTGTGTACATGAATTTGAGATCTGCGCCATACTTTTCTCCCACCACGTCAGGGTCTCTGTTGTGTTCCTTGTCAGGACAGTCATGGGTGGTAGCTGGGCACCATCCAGTTCTTTTGGTCTCAGGCTCGTGGAGTCTCTGGCTTATGCGGACTTTTGTCTCTTAAGCTAATATTTTCCTCGTGTCTTTAGTGTTCTTCATTCTGCTTTGCTCTGGTGGGTTGGGACCAACTGATGTGTCTTAGATGTGACCAACTGCTTGCATTCTTTTAAGAACCCTGATGCCACTCACCAAAGTGGGATGCAGGACACTTTGTTAATAAACTTTGTTATGCCAGTTGACCTAGATGTCCCCCAAAACTATGGTACCCAGGTCCCAGTCCCAGCTACTGTGTCCCTCAAGTTGTTTTATTGTGTTCAAGAAGCTTCTTAGTGTTTGCTTGGTCCAGCTGTGCTGGCATCTGCTGCATTTGTGTTGGCTTCCCTTCACCAAAGATGATTCTCCTCTACTTTCTAGTTAGTGAATCCTACCTCATCCTCTGCTGTGCTCATTTCCCACCCTTGTAACTTTCTCCTGTGTCTAAACCTTTTCTTGGATTCTTACAATAGTGGTCTCATAAAATATTTGTCTTTTTGCAACTGGCTAATTTCACTCAGCATAATGCCTTTCAGATTCATCATTGTTCTTCAGCATTGCATAGTATTCCACTGTGTGTCTGTACAGTAATTTATCTGTTCTTCTATTGATGAGCACTTAGGTATTTTCATCTTTTTGCTATTGTGAATAGTATGGCAGTAAACATGAGTATTTGTATATCTATTTATGTGACAGCGCCTATTTCTCTAGGGCATATGTCCAGGAGTGGCTTGCTGGATCATACGGTTCTTCTGTTTCTAGCTTTCCAACGAAGCACAGAATCATTTTCCGAAGTGGTTGTACCACTTTACACTTCCACCAGCAGTGTGTAAGTGTCACAATTTCTCCACAACCTCTTCAACATTTATTATTTTGTTGTTTTGGATTTCTGCCAGCCTTGTTGGGGTGAGATATTACCTCACTGTAGTTTTGATTTATATTTCTCTAATGGCTTTTTTATGTAAGTGTGACCTTGAGTATATCCCTCCTGAGTTTAAAGACCATCTCAAGAACAGATTTGATGTGTTGATCACTAATGACTGAAGACCAGACAAAATTGTGGAATGACATCAAAGACATCATCCGTGAAGAGAGCAAAAGGTAATTAAAAAGACAGGAAAGAAAGAAAAGACCAAATTGAATGTCAGAGGAGACACTAAAACTTGCTCTTGAACACTGAGCAGCTGAAGCAAAAGGAAGAAATAGCGAAGTAAGAGACCTAAACAGAAGATTTCAGAGAGCAACTCAAGAACACAACAGAAAGTATTATAATGACATGTGCAAAGAGCTGGAAATGGAAAACCAGAAAGGGAGAATATGTTCTGCATTTCTCAAGCTGAAAGAACTGAAGAAAAAATTCAAGCCTCGAGTTGCAGTAGTGAAGGATTCTACAGGGAAACTATTAAACGACACAGAGAACATTACAAGAAGATGGAAGGAATACATAGAGTCATCGAAAGAACTAGTTGATGCTCGGCTATTTGAAGAGGTAACATAGGAACCAATGGTATAGAAGGAAGAAGTTGAAGCAGCATTGAAGGCATTGGTGAAAAACAAGTCTTCTGGTATTGATGGACTGTCAGTGAGATGTTTCAGCAAACAAATGCAGTGCTGGAAGTACTCACTTGTCTATGCCAAGAAATTTGGAGGACAGCTCCCTCGCCTACTGATTGGAAGAGATCCGTATTTATGCCCATTCCAAAGAAAAGTGATCCAACCGAATGTGGAAATTATTGAACAATGTCATTGATATTACACACAAGTAAAATTCTGCTCAAGGTCATTCAAAAGTGACTACAACAATATATAGACAAAGAACTGCCAGAAATTCAAGCTAGGTTCAGAAGAGGATGTGGAACCAGGGATATCACTGCTGATGTCAGATGGATCTTGGCTGAAAACAAAGAATACCAGCAAGCTGTTTACTTGTGTTTCATTGACACAAAAGCATTTGACTGTGTGGATCATGCTAAACTATGTGGCTAATGTGGCGGAGAATGGGAATTCCAGAACACCCAACTGTGCTCTTAAAGAATCTGTATATGGATCAAGAGGCAATCGTGCAAATAGAACAAGGGAACACTGCATGGTTTAAAGTAAGGAAACGTGTGCATCAGGGTTGCATCATTTCACCATACCTTTTTAATCTGTATGCCGAGCAAATAATCTGAGAAGCTGGATTATGCAAAGAAGAACGAGGCATCAGGATTGGAGAACAACTCATTAATAGCATGCGTTATGCAGATGACACCACCTTACTTGCTGGAAATGAAGAAGATTTGAGACATTTATTGATGAAGATCAAGGACCATGGCGTTCAGTATGGATTGCACCTCAGCATCAGGAATACAAAAATTCTCACAACTGGACCAGTAAACAACATTGTCATAAATGGAGAATGGGTTGAGGTTGTCAAAAGATTTCATTTTACTTGGGTCCACAATCAATGCCCTTGGAAGCAGCAGTCAAGAAATCAAAAGACGCATTGCACTGGAAAGATCTACTGCAAAGGATCTCTTCAAAGTATTCAAAAGTAGGGATGTCACCCTGAAGACTAAAACACACCTGACCCAAGCCGTGGTATTTTCAGTCACATCATATGCATACGAAAGCTGGACTATAAACAAAGAAGACAAAAGAATTATTGATGCCTTTGAATTGTGATGTTAGAGAAGAATGTTGAATGTAAGATGGACCACCAAAAGAGCAATCAGATTTGTTCTGGAAGAAGTACAACCAAAGTGTTCCTTGGAAGCAAAGATGGCAAGACTGCATCTTACATACTTTGGACATGTTGTCAGGAAGGATCAGTTCCTGGAGAAGGACATTATGCTTGGGAGTGTGGAGCGTCAGCGAAAAACAGGAAGACCCTCGATGAGATAGATCGACTCAGTGGCCGCAACAATGGGGTTAAGCATAAAAACAATTGTGAACATGGCACAAGACTGGGCAGTGTTTCGTTCTGTTGTTTGTAGGGTCGCTATGAGTCAGAACTGACTTGACAGCACCTAACAACAACAACAACAACAACGGCTTGTGTGCGTTACCTCATCTACTTAAATGTCTTCTTTAGTGAAGTATCTGTTCATATCCTTTGCCCATTTTTTAATTGATGTCTTTCTGTTTTTGTGGTTAAGATATTGCAGTATCTTGTAGATTTTAGATATTATTAGATATTAGACATTATCAGATATGTTGTAGCCAATTTGTTTTCCCAGTCCATAGGTTGTCTTTATACTCTTTTCATGAAGTTTATTGCTGAATGTAAGTGACTGATTTTTAACAGTATCCTGTTATCTAGTTTCTCTGTTGGTGTTTATGCATTATTAATTGCCATGTGTTAGGGCTCCTAGTGTTGTCCCTGTTTTGTCTTCCACAGTCTTCATCATTTTATAGTCTATATTTAGATCATTGATCCATTTTGAGTTAGTTTCTGTACATGGTGCAAGGTGATTTCATTATTTTGCAGATGAATATACAATTATGCCAGCCCCATTTATTAATGAGACTTTATTTTCCCCATTTAATGAACTTTGGGCCACTGTCGAGTATCAGTTGTTCATAGCTGGATGATTTATGTGTCAGTTCTTAATTCTTTTCCTTTGATCTCTGTTGTACCAGTACCAGGCTATTTTGACTATTGTGGCAGTATAATAGGTTGTAAAATCAGATAGTATGAGCCTCCCATTTTGCTTTTCTTTTTAGGTAACACAATACTTATCTGGGGCCTCTTACGTGTCCTAATAAAGTTGGTGATTTGTCTTTCCATCTCATTAAAAAATATTGTTAGAAGTTAGATTGAGATTGCATTGTATCTGTGAATTGTTTTAGGTAGGGTTGACATTTTCACAATGTTGAGTCTGAGTACAGTATGTTTCTCCACTTTTGTTAGATCTATTTTGGTTTCTTGCACTAGTGTCTTGTAGTTTTCTTTGTACAGTCTTTTACATTTCTGGTTAGGTTTATTCTTAAGTATTTTATTTCTGTGAGGGCTATTGTTAGTAGTGTTCATTTGGTGATTTCCTTTTTGAAGTTCTCTTTGTTGGTGTAGAGGAATTCAACTGATTTTTGTATGCTTATCTTGTATCCTACTCGACGGCACTTGACTTGGCTTATCTTGTATCCTGATAGTTTGTTGAAATCTTTTGTTATTCCAATATATTCTTTGGAGTTTTCTGTGTATAAGATCATATTATCTATGAATAGGGATATTTTTACCTCTTACCAATTTGGGTGCACCTTATTTATTTTTCTTGCCTTGTTTCTCTGGCTAGGACCTCCAGTACAAATGTTGAATAACAGTAGTGATAAAGGGCATCCTTGTCTGGTTCCCAGTGTCAAAGAGAATACTTTCAGTCTCCATTTAGGATGGTATTGTGTCGGGGGCCATGAAAAGCTTCAGGCCCCAAAAAACAGGAAGTCTGGAAAGCTCCTGAAAACGCGCACGCGCGAAAACTATCCGCGCGTCACTGCCCAGCGTCACTGTCCAGGCATACCGCCTAACCAATTATAAAACGCCAAGTGCCTCACACCAGATATCACCCGATTCTAAATCCTTCCCCTTCCCACTGTATATATATATCCACTGCTAAAATAAAAAATTTTTGAGGCTTGATCAGAATCTTGTCTTGCCTCCATTTCTTCGCATCTCTTGCCCCGTTTTCCTTTTCACAGGTTCCTCCCCGCCCTCCGCTGATTTGCCCCGCGGGCCGGGGCAGTATTGGTTGTTGCCTTTGTATAAATGCCCTTCATTATGTTGAGAAATTTCCTTTGTATTCCTACTTTGCTAAGAGTTTTTATTAGAAATGGGTGTTAGACTTTGTCAAATGTTTTTCTGCATCATTTGATGAGATCATGTGGTTCTTCTGTTATATTTATGTGATGAATTACATTGTTTTTCTATTGTTGAACCATTCTTGCATATCTGCTATGAATTCCACTTGGTTTTGATTAATTTTTTTGTTGATATGTTGTTGAACTCTATTTGAGGATTTTTGCATCTGTGTACCTTTTTTGCTTTCAAATACCTTTAGTAGTACTGGTGTTATCTCTTTCCTGGAAGTTTAGTAGACATCTCCAGTGAAGCTGTCATGACCAGGGCTTTTTATTCATTGGAGTTTATTACCTTTTCAATCTTCTATTATGTTGTTGTTGTGTGCTGTTAAGTGAGTTCCAACTCAGTAGCTTTCCTGTACATAACAGAACAAAATGCTGCCTGGTCTTGTGACATACCCACAGTCATTGGTATGCTTGAGCCCATTGTTGGAGCTACTGTGTCAATCCATCTCATTGAAGGTCTTTCTCTTTTTTGCTAACCCCCTGCTTTACTTTCTTTTGTTTTAGGTTTTCTTAATTTTTCTATCTTGGTTTGTGTTAGTTTAGGTAGATAGTATATTTCTAGAAATTTGTCTGTTTCCTCTGGGTTTTCAAATTATTGGAGTACAGTTTTTCATAATACTCTGTTATGGTTCTTTTTATTTCACTTGGGTCTGTTTTGGTATCACCCATCTAATTTTTTATTCCATTATTTGCTTTCTCTCCTGTTTTCTTTCTTTTTTTTTCTTCCAGTTTGACCAGTGGTTTATTGATTTTGTTGATCTTTTCAAAGAATCAGATTTGATCTTCTTGACTTTTTCACATGTTTTTCTATTATCTATTTCATTTAATTCTGCTCTAATTTTTATTGCTTGCCTTCTTCTGGTACCTGAGGGCTTCTTTTGTTGCTGTCTATTTGTTCCAGTTGTTGTGGCAATGTTTTGATGTTGGTCCTTCTTTTTGGATGTGTGCATTTATTGCTTTCAGTTGATCTCTGAGCACTGCTTTTGCTCTTTCCCAGAGGTTCTGGTAATATATGCATTGTTCTCATTTGATCTTGTAAATTTCTTTATTCCATCCTTGATTTTTTTGGTAGCCTAGTAGTTTTTTGGGCAAGGTGTTGTTCAGTTTTCATGTATTTGATTTTTTTCTTTGCTTTTTCTATTATTAATTTCTATTTTTATGACTGCGTGGCCAGAAAAGATGCTTTTGTAACATTGTTATGTTTCAGTTCTGGCATGGATTGAATTGTGTCCCCCCCAAAATATGTGTGGCCATGTGGCTGGGCCATGATTCCCAATATTTTATGATTGCCCTCCATTTTGTAATTTTCCTATGCTGTATGTTAAAGGATTAGGGTGGGTATGTAAATCCCTTTATAGGATTACCTCCCTGCTCCACTGTAAAGGGAGTTACCCTGCAGTATGGCTTGCACCACCTTAATCCTGTCATCCTACAGGAGATAAAAGGAAAGGGTGGCAAGCAGAGAATGGGGAACCTCACACCATCAAGGACACAGCACCAGGAGAAGAGTGCATCCTTCAGACCTGAGGTTCCTGTGCCAAGATGCTCCCTGGACAAGAACTGATGCAATACCAGACTTTCCTCCAGAGCCAACAAGAGGGAAAACCTTCCCCTGGAGTGGACATCCTGAATTTGGACTTACAGCCTACCAGATTGTGTAAGAATAAACTTTCCTTTGCTCTGTGGTATTTCTGTTAGAGCAGCACTAGCTGACTAAAACAGATTCTGAAAAGTAAGGCCTAGAGTCATAGTTACCTTAGTGCTGCTGTAACAGAAATACCAAAAGTGGGTGACTTTAACAAATATTTTCTCACAGTCTAGTAGGATAGGAGTCCAAATTCAGAGTGTCAGCTCACAGGAAAGCTTTCTCTCTCTCAGCTCTGGGGGGGACATCCTTGTCATCAGTCTTACCTTGGACTAGAAGCTCTCCACACAGGAACTTTTTAACTAAAGGGCACACTCTGCTCCCAGTACTGCTTTCTTTGTTTCATATCTCAGAAGAGACTGGCATAAGACAGTGTCTAATCTTGGAGATCTGATCAGTATAGTTGTCACTAGTCCATCTCATTTTGTTATAGTGATAGGATTTACAACACAGGGAAATTGCATCAGATGACAGAATGGCCAACAGTCATACAATATGGGGAATCATGACGTAACTAAGTTGACAGATATTGGGGAGACAGTTCAATCCAAGACACTTGCTTTTGGTGTAATACAAAAAATCTTCTAATAAGGGTGTCCTGTCTTTGAACTTGAATAGAACTAGTTGTATAAATCATACAGTTTTTTTTTTTTAATTAAATAAAAAATGAAAGTGTACATACTTTGTGCTTACAATATTGGGTTAAGATAGGAGGAGTACACAAGTTGTGTCAAAGTCCCATTAATATTGATCTTCTTACTAATGTGTATTGTCACCAGTTTCACCCAATCAAATTTCTAACAACTATCAAATCTAAACCCTCACCCCTTGCCCTCCCACCCTTCCACCCTCCCCACCCTTGTAGCTGTCAAAGAGTCTTTTCTGTTATGTATGAGTATGCTTTTAAGTTTTTATCGTAGGGGTCTCATATAATAATTGTCCTTCTGTCGCTGACTAGTTTCACTCAACATAATGTCCTCCAGTTGAGACCAAATTGAGAGATGTTTCCTGCTATCATCGTTGTTCTTTATCAATGTATAGTACTCTATTGAGTACATATACCAAAGTTTACCCATCCATTCTTCTGTTGTGCATCTGGATTGATTCTAACTTTTTGCTATCGTGGACTGTGCTGCAATGAACATTTGTGTGCATGTATCAGTTGGTGTGAATGGCCTTGATTCTGTAGGATATATTCCGAGCAGAGGAATTACTGGGTCAAATGGTATATCTATATCCATTATTTTAAGGTAACGCCAAATTGTTTTCCAGAGAGCTTGCACCATTCTGCAATCCCACCAACAGTGTAGAAGAGTTCCAGTCTCTCTACAGCCTCTCCAACATTTAATGTTTTGCATATTTTTGGATCATGGCCAATCTCGTTAGGGTGCAATGGTGTCTCATTGTCGTTTTGATTTGAATTTCTTTAATAATTAACAATCGTGAGCATGTCCACATGTGTTTTTTGGCTACCTGGATCTCCTCTTTAGAGAAGTGTCTGTCCATCTCCTTTGCCCATCACTTAATTGGATGATTTGTCTTTTTCTTATTGGTATTTTGTAGAACCGTATAGATTATGGAGATCAGGCGTCGATCTGACATAGAGTTGCCAAATATTTTTCACATTCTTTTGGTGATCTTTTAATTCTTTTGATGAAGTCTTTGGATGAATGTGTTTTGTTTGTCAGATTTTGAAGTCTGTGTATATTGTGTATTAAAACATACATTGTTGACCCTATTTTATCTTGGATGAGCTTTACCGTTTTAGCTTTTATATTTAGGTCTTTTATCCAGTTTGAGTTGATTTTTGTATAAGGTGTGAGATATGGGTCTTGCTTCAATTTTTTGCAGATGGATATCCAATTATGCCAGCACCATTTGTTAAAGAGACTGTTCTTAACCCAGTTCAAAATCTTAGGACCTTTGTCAAGTATCAGCTGTTCATAGGAGGATGGTGGCATCTCTGGGGTCTCTACTTTGTTCCATTGGTCTATATGTCACCTTTTGTACCAATACCAGGCTATTTTGACTACATTGGCAGTGTAATAGGTTTTAAAGTCAGGTAGTGAGAAGCCTCCCAGTATGTTCTTCTTTTTCAGTAGTGCTTTACTTATTCAAGGCTTCTTCTCTTTCCAAATAAAGCTGATAATTTGTTTCTCCATCTCATCGAAAAATGTCCGTGGAATTTGTATTGGGATTGCATTATATAAGTAGATTGCTTTGGGCAAAATAGACATTTTCACAATATTGAGTCTTCCTATCCATGAGCAGGGCAGATTACTCCATTTATGTAAGTCTCTCCTAGTTTCTTGTAGTAAGGTTTTGTAGTTTTCTCTGTAATGATCTCTTATTTCTCTAGTTAGATTTATTCCTAGGTATTTTATCTTCTTGGGGGCTATAGTAAATGGAATTGATTAGGTGATTTCTTCTTTAATAATTTCACTGTTGGTATAAAGGAATCCCATTGATTTAGTTACATTTATCTCGTATCCCAATACTTTGCTGAATTCTTCTATTAGCTCTAACAGTTTACTTACGGATTTCTTTGGATTCTCTGTATAAACAATCATATCATCTGCAAAGAGGGAAATCTTTACTTCTTCATTGCCAATACGGATGCCCTTTATTTCTTTGACTTGTCTAATTGCTCTGGCTAGAACTTCTAGCACAGTGTTGAATAAAATTAGTGAGAGCGGGCATCCTTGTCTAGTTCCCGTTCTCAAAGGGAATTCTTTCACAGTCTTTCACCATTCAAGATGATGAAAGCAGTTGGCTTTGCGTAGATGCTACTGATTATATTGAAGAATTTCCCTTTTATTCCTATTTTTCTGAGAGTTTTAAACATGAATGGATGTTGAACTTTGTCAAATGCCTTTTCCGCATCAGTTGACAAAATCAGGTGATTTTTATCTTTTGTGTTATTAATATGGTTGATTACATTAATTGTTTTTCTGATGTTGAACCAGCCTTGCATCTCTGGAATGAAACCAACTTGATCATGATGAATTATTTTTTTTATATGCTATTGAATTCTATTGACAAGAATTTTGTTGAAGATTTTTGCATGTAGATTCATCAGTGATATTCGACTGTAATTTTCTTCTTTTGTGGGATCTTTCCCTGGTTTTGGTATCAGGGTTATGCTGGCTTCATAGAATGAATTTGGAAGTATTTCATCTCTTTCTATAGTGTGAAATAGCCTCATTAGTACTGAAGTTAATTCTTCTCTAAAAGTTTGGTAGAATTCTCTGGTTAAGCCATCTGGGCCAGGACTTTTTTTTGGTTGGTAGATTTTTGATGACTTCTTCAATCTCTTCCTTTGTGATAGATTTATTAAGTTCATCTATTTCTCTTTGTGATAGTCTTGGTGAGTCATATGAATCTAGACATTTGTCCATTTCCCCCAGGTTTTCAAACCTGTCAGAGTATAGCTTTTCATAGTATTCTGTTATGATATATTTTATTTCAGTTGGGTCTGTTGTAACATCTCCCAACTCATTTCTTAATCGGGTTATTTGTGTCTTCTGTTGTTTTTCTTTTGTAAGTTTAGCCAATGGTTTATCAATTTTGTTGATCTTTTCAAAAAATCAGCTTTTGGTTTTGTTAATTTTTTCAGCTGTTTTTCTATTCTCTAACTCATTTAGTTCTGCTCTAATCTTTATAATCTGTTTTCTTCTGGTGCTTGGGGAGTTTCTTTGTTGCTCTCTTTCTACTTGTTTAAGTTGTGAGGTTAACTCTTTAATTTGTGCTCTTCTTTCTGGAAGTGTGCATTTATAGACATAAACTGACCTCTGAGCACTGCTTTTGCTGTATCCCATAAATTCTGGTAGGATGTGTTTTCATTCTCATTTGAATCCATAAATTTCTTTAATGTGTCTTCAATTTCTTTTATAACCCAAGGCTTTATGAGTAAAGTGTTGTTCAGTTTCCACAAGTTTAAATTTTTACCTATGAATTTTCTGTTATTGATTTCAACTTTTATAGCTCTGTGGTCCGAGAAGGTACTTCGCAACAAATCAGTGGTTTGGATTTTATGGAGAATTGTTGTATGACCTAACATATGGCCTATTCTGGAGAATGTTCCATGTGCTTTGGAGAAGAAGGTGTATTTGTTGATGGATGAAAAGATCTGTATATGTCGATAAGGTCAAGTTGGTTGATTGCTGTAATAAGATCTTCTGTATCTTTACTGAGCTTTTTTCTGGATGATCTATCCTTAACTGAAAGGGGAGTGTTAAAGTCTGCAACTATTATTGTGAAATGATCAATCTCATTTTTCAGTGATGTCAGTATTTGTTCAATGTATTTAGGTTCTTTAGTATTGGGTGCGTAAATATTTAATATTGTTAAGTCTTGCTTGAGTATTGAACCTTTCAGCAATAAATAGTGACCATCCTTGTCCACAGTAGTGGATTTTACATTAAAATGTGTTTTATCTGAGATTAATATTGCCACACCTGCTCTTTTTCATGTATTATTAGCATGATATATATTACTCCAGCCTTTAATTCTCAACCTGTTCTTATCTTTAAGTCTAAGATGTGTTTCTTGTAAGCAACATACAGATGGGTCATGTCTTTTGATCCACAATGTCACTTGCTGTCTCTTTACTGGAGCATTCAGTCCATTTACATTCAATGTGATTATTGATAGGTATATGTTTAGTTTTGTCATTGTAATGTGTTTATTTTTGTGTTGATGATTTCTCTGTTCTCATTAATCTGGTCTGGGACATTCTTTATGGATGGTATGAGTTTTGATTTTATAATTGTTGAGACTCCTGTATTGTAATTTTTAATTTCAAATGATATATTGTTAATCTGTTCTATGGCTATGTACCTAATCCCCCTTAACATATAATTATTGAGATCAATTTTAACTATTTTATAAGTCAGAAACTTTCACTGTATCAAAAACAACTGTAACTAATGTAGTGTATCCTGCTTTTAATGTGATGGTATTATAGTTGTCATGATATGGTCATGGATTCTTTTATTATAATACTGTAGCTTTTGGTGTGGTTTAGTGAAGTTTTGTGCCTTCCTTAACTGATCAGAAATTTGGATGAAGTGCCATAAATTACCACATAAAACATACATTTAGGAAGAGCATCTTTGAATATTTCATGTAATTTTGGTTTAGTTTTTATGAAGTCCTTAAATTTCTCTTTATTTTCAAAAGTCTTAATTTCACCATTATATTTGTTAGACAGTTTTGCAGGATAAATAATTCTAGGATGGAAGTTTTTCTCATTCAGGGCTTTGAATGTGTCTGCCCATTGTTTTCTAGCCAGCATTGTTTCAGCAGAAAAGTCAGATGAAAGTCTACAGGGTTTCCCTCAGAATGTTAGTTTTGATTTGAGCCTTGCTGTCTTCAGAAGAATCTCTTTGTGTTTTAGCTTATTAAGCTTAATTATAATATGCCTTGGCATCCTTCTTTTTGGATCTAACTTTTGCAGTGTTCGATAAACATCTTGGATACCTATGTTCTCTTTGTTCATAATCTCAGGAAAGCTTTCTGTCAGCATCTCTACAGCAATACGTCTGTGTTTTCATTAATCCTCCCTTGTTCAGGAATTCCAATTAAATGTAAATTATTCTTCTTCATGGATTCCTATATGTTTCTTAATGTTTCTTCGTTTTTCTTATTTCTTTTCTCTGGTTTTGCCTCATAAATGTTGGCATTAGTTACTTTGTCTTCTAGGTCACTGATTGTAACTTCCATCTGTTCAGTCCTACTCTTTTGGCTTTGGATAGAATTATCCACTTCTGTAATTTTGTTATTCTGATGTATTTCAGATCGTTGATGTTCTAGCATTTCAAATAGTTTACCAAAATTTTCATTTTGTTCTATTGCATTTTGTTTAATCTCTAGGAAGGTTTTATATATACCTCTTTTGTATTCAACCTCTGTTAGATTCAGAAAGGCTTCTTCATCTGGGAAATTTTTTGAATTTTTTGAATGTTAGGGAAATTTCTGGAGCATTTGAAGACTTTCTTTAAATGATTAATTATGGTCTGCTGCCTGCGTGCCGTCTAGATGCTATTTGATTTCTCTGATAATGGATCTAAGAGAATTGTTAGTCACCAGCTGTCTCTGTTACTCTAGTGATTTTGCCCCAGGTGAACTTGCAAGGGTGGAAGACTTTGCTTATTGGGTAGCAAAGAGGCTGCTCTGTTTATGGAGAAACTGGGGACTGTCAGCCAATCTTATAATGTGAGAGAAAAGAGGTTTTTCAATAGTGATTTTCAGGGAGAAAATACAAGCCTCTCAGCTTTAAAAAGTAAACCTTAAAAGTAAAAGTAACCTGCACTTCTATGCAGGGAGCTGTCCAGGTGCTGAATTGGGAGCTGGAAGCTGTCCAACAGGCTGGCCTGAACAAGTAGTGGGGAACAGCAGACTTCACCTGCCAGCTTCTAATGAAAGTATGTTACCATTACTGGCCATTTCCAGAAGCTGCAGTTCTCAGTTACAAGGTAGCAGCAGAAACAGAGGTCAAATGGTCGCTAGATTGTTTTTGAGAGGAGAAGATTAGTCTGATACTGTTGCCCAGTCAAATCTGTTAGGTCCTAAGGCTTCTCAGGTATTCAACACTCCATAAAAAATATCATCCAGGCCTTAGTTCTCAGAGGGAAATGAGGAGACATCTGTTTATTCTGCCATCTGGTAACCATCTGATGACATGTGTGGACACTAACTTTAGGTAAATGGCCACCGCAAAACTTCCAAACAGGGCAAAAAATAATCAGTTAACATAGCCTGATGTCTTTTGCCATTGGCATTCACAGCTTCTTCTTGTTCACATTAGAAGAAATAAAGACCAGTAATTCTGCTGGACCAGAATCCATACAAGACAATAGCTTTGGGGATGAAGTGGATATTCTAGAATGTCCATTGGATTCTCATCTCTCCAAATATGACACTTTTGTTTGTTAACAAAACCATTCATCCAAAAGTGGGCCTCGTTGCTGAGGATGATTTTTCAGCCAAAAGCAGGCTCAACTTTCAGTGGCTCCAGAGCCAAGTCAGCAAATATGCAGTGCATTTGTGGTCGTTGGACTTCGGTTCATGAATTAAAACAGGTTTATAAGGATAAAGCTTTAAGTCCAGATGCAAAATCCACCAAATTGTGGTCAACAAAAGGCCCAGTACTTGAGAAAGTGACTGGGATGAATTTTCACTTACGATCTAACTAATGGTGACTTTATTTTAATTGGAACATGCAGTTCATTGATGCCCAGATGTTGTCAACACCTCACAACAGACCTGGTTGACTCAAATTTTTAAATTAGACATTGAATTGTTCTCTCAGTAGGATGCTTATGAACATTGTAAATGTCACGTAACGCATGTAATGTTTAGTCACTGGAACACCCATTTTGATAATAAACTTTAATAATTTTTACGTGTTGTGGAATCTTAGTTTTTCAAGACTGTCCGGACTTATCAAAAAATGTGATAAATATGGCTGCTAGCAAATATGGCTGTCGTGAGCTGTCAAAAATTGGACATCCTAACTGGAAGACCCTTTATGTGGTATGTTCTATGTGCATTGGAAAAGAATGTGTGCTTGGCTGCTCGTGAGGGGAGTGTTCTGTATATGTCTGTGAGGTGAAGTTGGGTTGACTGTGGCATTTAGATATTCTTTGTTTTTTTCAGTTTCTTTTTGAATGTTTTTACCAAAGGTGGTTTGTTGATGTCTGCTGCTGTTATTGTGGAGCTTCTCTTTTTTTTTTTCAGTGCTACTAGAGCTTGCTTAATGTATTTTGGAGTCCTGTCACTGAGTGCATATGTATTTATTATGGTGATATCCTCCTGATGTATGTCTCTCTAATCACTAGCTAGCATTCTTATTGCTGGTAATGGATTTTGCTTTAAAGTCCATTTTGTTGGAGATTAATTTGCTTTTCCTGACCTCTCCTAGTTGTTGTTTGCTTCATCTGTATGTTTTCTCATCCTTTGGGTTTTAGTTTATGTCTTAAGTCTAAGGTGTATCTCTTGTAGACAGCATATAGATAGGTCATTTTTTAATGCATTCTGTCACTGTGTCTCCTTATTTCGGCATTTAATCCATTTACACCCAGATTAATTATGGATAGATATTAGTTTACTGCTGTCATTTTGATATGTTTTTTGTGTATGTGATGTTATCAGTTTCTCTTTTGTGCTTAATTTTCTGTTGTTGTTAGGTGCTGTCCAGTTGGTTCTGAGTCATAGTGACCCTATGTGCAACAGAGTGAAACACTGCCTTGTGCCACGTCCACAGTAGTTTTTATGCTTAAGCCCATTGTTGAGGCCACTGTGTCAGTCCATCTTGTCGAGGGTCTTCTCATTTTCATTGACCCTCCACTTTACCAAGTATGATGTCCTCCAGTGACTGATCTTTCCTGACACATGTCCAAAGTATGTAAGATGTAGTCTTGCCATCTTTGCTTCCAAGGAGCACTCTGGTTGGACTTCTTCCAGAACAGATCTGTGTGTTATTTTGGTGGTCCGTGTTACGTTTTACCTTCTTCTTCAACAGCACAATTCAAAGGCTTCAATTCTTCTGTCTTCTTCGTTCATTGTCAAGCTTTCACATGCACATGACGTAACTGAAAAGACATGACTTGGGTCAGACAGACTTTAGTTTTCAAGGTAACATCTTTACTTTTCAGTACTTTAAAGAGATCCTTTCTAGCAGATTTCTCCAATGCAATGTGTCTTGATTTCTTGACTGTTGTAATTTTCTGTGTTGAGTTATTTATGCATTTTCATTTCACCTTTTGCATTGTCATTGATTTTGTGTTGCTCTATCTTCTGTTAAAAATTTTGATGGGTAGATTTGTTAGTTTCCTGTGTGGTAACCTTAAAATTTATCTCTGTTTTTCTAAGTGTAAGACAGTCTTTTATTTCTTGGAATTGCCTTAACTTACTCTTCATATGGAAGTTCCATAACTAAACTATTCCTCTTTTTTTGTTCTAATGTTATCATCGTTTATATACTGACATCTCTGTTTCCTTATACCTAGTACTTTTGTTTTGACTTATTTGCAACTTTCTTATCTGGGTTGATATCTGGTTACTCTTTCTTGTGTTTTGCTTCTGGGTTGTTGTCTCACAACATTGGTTCTCTAGCTGAAATACTCCCTTTAGTATTTGTACTTTTGCTTTGGTTTTTACAAATTCTCTTAAGTTTTGTTTCTCTGAAAATGCCCTAATTTTGCCATCATATTTGAGAGACACTTTTGCTGGATATATAATTCTTAGCTGTCAGTTAATTTCCTTCAAGGCTTTATGTATCTCATCTTCTTGCCTTCTTGTTTGCAAGATTTCTCCTGAATAATCACAGCTTAGTCTTATTGAGTCTTCTTTGTAGATGACATTTTGTTCACCCCTAGCTGCTCTTAAAATTCTTTTTTTATCTTTGGTTTTGATAAGTTGGATTATAATGTGTCTTGGTGACTTTCTTTTCGTATGTACCCTGTGTGGAGGTTTATAAACTTATTTCCCTGCCCAGGGAGAGAAGTGAAGGCTAAAAACCTGTCCTTCCTTGCTGAACTGTGTCTCTCCATTCTCCTTCCATTTCAGATCCCAGGTTTGGTACAGGGAGAACTAGTCCAGTCCAGATACTTGTGGGTCATCTTACACATTATTGCAGTCACAAGGATTTCCATTTCTCACAAGCTTTGTGGATTCAACATTCATCTATGTCCAGACTGATGACTGGTGGACCTGCTTCAGTTTTTATGTGTCTTAAAGAAGTGGCTTCTTGGATGTAGAAAGGACATTCACTTAGAATTCTGGAAGCTGGAGCAACGACATGGTGAGTACCACAGACAACTGGGATATTCTTAGAAGGGGGTGAGTTGATACAAATTATTGGGGGAGCAGCTGTGTGGGCCTTGTGGTTCCTCAATGAGGTAAAAAGTGGCAGAGAAGGCCAAGAGTCTGAGCCCTGAGAAGCATCCTAAGACCCTGATCGTTTGTCACTGGGCCTTTCCTCTCACATATGTGGTTTTTTAAGTCCTTGATGCATGGAGTCACTTTCTTTAATGTGACCTATGGAGCTGGCACCATGGGACGTTACCGTCACCATCTTGGGTCTTGGTGCTCTGTGTTAGTGACCAGAGCCTGAAAACAGAGCATCTCTGGCTGAGGACACTGAGTCCCAAGCCCTCCAGAGCCATCTTTGTCCCACCTATCACTGTACTCAGTTGTTGTGCCTTCCCAAGAAACTGAAGTCTTTTCTGTGCAGTTCTAAAACAACAACTCTACCTCTGACACTGTGAGAGGGGTGGAAAAGGATGGAGAAGGATATAGTGAAAGACCCTGACTATGGGATCTTCGGTGAGGCTTGGTGTTCTTGCAATGTCACCAAAAGAATGATACTGGGAACAGTGAATCCAACTTTATTATGGATATGGTTTCCAGACCCATTGTTTTTTTCTAGGGGAAAATACTTTTGTCTTGAGGCTGTCAGATGTTTGAGAAGCATGACTTTCTCGTCCTTGGCTTGCTACATATGTGTGCTTAGAGTTGATAATTAAATGCCTATAATTTAAAGTTGCTCTCCAGAGTTTGCAATTAAAGTCTAAAAATTAAAATATTCTTCTTTTTCTAGAGAATCCAAATGTGTATTGTTGTAGTCATTTAGTGCTGCTACAACAAAAGTAATACAAGTCGATGGTTTTAACAAAGAGAAATTTATTCTCTCGCAGTCTATAAGACTACAAGTCTGAATTCATGGCATTACTTCCTGGAAATGACTTTCACTCTCTGGAGGAAGATCCTTGTCAGCAATCTTCCCCCTGGTTGAGTAGCTTCTCAGGCCCAGGAAACCTGGGTCCAAAGGCTGTGCTTTGCTCCTGGTGCTCTTCTTGGAGTTAAGAGGTCCCCCACTCTCTGCTTGCTTCCTTTTTCCTTTTAAGAGAGAAAAGGTGGTACAAGCCATACCCCAGGAACGGTCCATTTAGATTGAATCAGGGGTGTGACCTGGATAAGAGTATTATAGACTACATTACTCCTCTTTAGCATAATCTAATCTTGCCCCATTAGCCACAGGCAGAGATTAGGATTTAAAACACATGGGAAAATTACATTAATCACAGCATGGAGTGCAGTCACACAGTACTGGCAATCATGGCCTAACCAAGTTGACATAGATTTTTGAGGGACACAATTCAATCCATGACACATGGGATGGGTATATTTAAGTTCTTGGGTTTACACTTTCCATTGCCATTGATTTCTAGATCAGTTGTGTTTTTCTACTGAGAAGTTTTCAGTTGTATGGATATAAGCCTTCTCAGACAATGTCTGTTTCAGCTGGTATAAAAGTTACTCTAAAGCTTATTTAAATCCTGAGCGGAAACTTAAACACTTATCTGTAAGAAATGATGCTAAAATTTCTAATGTGTTAAATATTTTAGCCATTTTAGGAACATTCTCCTACCTGAAATAAGCTGGATACAGAGACTTACCTGAAATAAGCTGGATACAGAGACTTTCTCTAGTCACTAGAAAAATTTCTCTAATTTACATTTTTATTATTAGCTCAAATATGTTAGACAATTTAATATTAGGTGTAAATAACTAAATGTATATGGTGTTGTAATCAGAAGTGACAATTCCTAATGAAAACATTAAATATGGTTTTTGATTTGTGCCATACGTGAAAGTATATAGATTACTTAAACTATGTTCCCTGCAGTAAATAATACCTTCAGAGTTTGAAATTCAACATGAACTTACAAGGAGTATCTTACAAATACCTTTTCCTGCTCTCATTCTCACCAGCATTGCCTCTTCCACTGCTGCCTTTAGATAGTAAGGTTTATTACTTTCTGAAGCATCTTGCCAGTGATAATGTAAAAGCAAGGAAATACAAATTCTGAAAAAAAAGTTACCATTGAGTCAATTCCGACTTATAGCGACCCTGGAAGACAGAGTAGAACTGGCCTCTACCATTTCCATGTAGTGCCTGGTGGATTCAAACTGCTAACCTTTTTGGTTAGCAGCCATATCTCTTAACTAGTACACCACCAGGGATCAGAAATTTTTATTGCCCCTACTTTATTCTGCTCAGTGAAAACTCTGGTAGTGTGGTGGGTAAGTGCTGTGTCAGCTCACTGAAAATGTCAGTAGTTCAGATCTGCCAGGTGCTCCTTGGAAAATCTGTAGGGCAGTTCTTCTCTGACCTACAGGGTTACTATGAGTTGGAATCAACATGATAGTGGTGGCTTGGTGTATTTGGTTCTACACAAAAGAGCAGAGCATTTACAGTTGCTGTTTAATAACTTATCCAGGAGCTTTTCTCATACTGATGTTTCTTGCTGTTAGTTGCCTGTAAGTCATTTCCTGCTTACCAGGACTCTAAGTGCTCAAAGTAGAACTATGCTCCATAGGATTTTCAAGGCTCTGACTTTTGGGAAGTACAGAGCCAAGCCTTAGTCCTTGTTGACTTTAAACTGCCAGAATGTGGTTAATAGTTCAGCCCTTAATTAATTGGGCCATCCAAGGACCTTTTTTTGATAACAATAACAACATGTAACAAAAAAATCCTCTAAACCTGTAGCAATTGAGCCAATTGCAAATCATGGCAACCTCACGTGTTACCGAGTAGAACAGAGTTCCATAAAGTTTTCTTAGCCTTAATCTTTAGGGAAGCAGAGTGGTCCAACAGCATGGAGGGTCCCCTGGGAACAGTGCTCCTAGACCTGCTGTTGGTCCTGACCAGAAGCCAATACTGAGGTCAACCCTTTAGACAAGAATGGACTGGACTCACATGGTGTGACCATGTACTGTGTGTGCTTTATGGTTCTATACATTTATAGGAGGCTGGCCTACTGGTTTCTTTGTAGATGGGAGAGTAGAGGGTGGGAAGGAGGGGACAAGTGCTCATTAAGAGAATGCTAGAAATCTGGAGTGAAAGAAGGAATGTGCTGTCACCAGGTAAGGAGAGCAGATGGAGCTCCAGATAGGCAGGCATGCAAAATTGATTGATTGTATACTTTCACTTAATCACAATAAATAAATATACAAAATAAGAAAAGATAACCCAGAGATCGGAAACAGTTTTCCAGGAACCATTTTTTTTCAGTCTAATATGCAAAATATATATTTAAAAAAAAACTGTAATAGATGAACAACCCAGTTGTTTTAATTGTGTTTTAAGTGAATGCTTACAGTTTGAGTAAGTTTCTTATACAAAAACTTACATTTTGTTGTGTGACCTTAGCTCTTTTCTACCTACACTGTAATAGCACACTCTTCCTCTCCAGCTAGTATTTCCCATGTCCATTCAACCAAATTTTGTCCCCCTCTGCCTCCTCATCTCACCTCCAGACAAGAGCTGCCCATTTACTCTTTCGCTGTCGACTTATGCCAAGAAGCATACTGTTTACCGGTATCAGTTTATATCTTATATATCAATTCAGTCTTTTTGTGAGGAGTTGGCTTTGGAAATGGTTTTAGTTCTAAGCTAATGGAATCTGGGGGCTGTGTCTTCTGAGGACCCTTCAGTCTGCCAGACCATCGTGTCTGGTCTTTTTACTAGAATTTGAGTTCTGCATGCCCCATTTCTGCTCCACCAGGAACTCTGTTGAGCTCCCTGTCGGGGTGATCATTGGTGGTAACTAGGCACCATCAAGTTCTTCTGGACTCCTACTGATGTAGTCCGTGGTGTATGTGGCCCTTTCTCTCTCTTGGGCTCCCATTTTCTTTATGTCTTTGGTGTTCTTCATTTTCCTTTGCTTCAAATAATCAACAACCTAATTTCTTTTAAATATTGACAATGATATAGAAAATTTGGAATGCTTATCCATTTGATATTGGGAATAGAAACTGGTACAGCTACTATGGAAAACAGTTTGGTAGTTTCTCACAGTGTTAAACCATATTACCATATGAGCTGGCAGTTATCCTAATAGTATATAACCAGGAGGCATCACAGTAATGAAGAAAACAGACACATATACCCCAGTGTTCGTTGCAGTACTATTCATAACAGCCAAAAGTTGAATGCAGCCTAAATATGCATGAACAGATAAATGGACCAACAAAATATGGTACCTACATAGAATGGAATGTTAGTCATAAGGAGAAATCATATTGAAATGTGCTGCCCAGGCCTGCATAAATAACTTGCAGCATGCCTCCAAAATTGGAGGCTCTCAAGAGTCCAAAAAAGGGGCAGGTAACTCCAGCATGTTGGGAAAGGACTTTTGTTAGGTAGGTTTAATGTACAAGGAGGTCCCTAGGGGCTGTGGGGCCAGGAGAGATCTCCACACCCTGCAGTGGGAGGGCAGAGGTTTTGTAATGGCAGAAGAGCTTGTGTGCCAGGGATTTATATAAGAAAGACTCAGGAAATGATAGTGAAATAGTGGACCACATGAAGGTACTCATGTTTGGCCTTGGAAAGCCTGTTTCCCCTTTAGTCCGGCTCTTACAGTCTGGCATGTTCCTTCTCTTGTGCCGTAATATGGGATGCCCTTTTCTCTTCCTGTCTGGGAATAGATGTAGAAGTGGGGTTCGCTAGATGACATGTGGTGCCCATGCGTGTGCAGGACACAAAGTTGCTGTGTGCCCAGAACAGAGGGAAGGCTTCTCTCATAAGGAAAAGGGACTGGGAAAGAAAACAGGGCCCAGTTCTCAGTCTTCCCATCAGAGAATACTCTGGACCCAAGGCTTTTCTTTACTTAAGCAGCTTAGATGGCAGGCATAATTGTTAAGTGCCACTGAGTTGGTTCAGATTCATAGCGACCCTATGAACAACAGAACAAAACACTGCCCCGTCTTGTACCATGTCCACAATCGTTTCTATGCTTAAGCCCATTTGTGCTGCTACTGTGTCAGTCCATCTTGTTCAGGGTCATCATGTTTTTTGCTGACACTCCACTCTACCAAACATGATGTCTTTCTCCAGGGACTCATCCTTCCTGACAACATGTCCAAAGTATGTAAGATGCAGTCTTGCCGTTTTTGCTTCCAAGGAGCACTCTGGTAGTACTTCTTCTAGAACAGATCTGTTTGTTCTTTTGGCGGTCCTTGGTGCGTTCAACGTTCTTCTCCAACACCACAATTTAAAGACATCTTCTGTCATCTTTGTTCATTGTCCAGGGAGACATGGAGGCACACCATTTCCCCAACACATGTAAGAGTATAGATAAACCTTGAAAAACATAATGCAGAGTGAAACCAGTCTATCACAAAAGGACAAATAATTGTTTTATCTCACTTACATAAAGTAAAAAAGGTAAATGTGTAGAGACCAAAATTTAGTCATGCTTATTAGGACATGTTGAAAGACGGAGTCATTTTATAGGAAACAGTGAGTTACTGTTTATGGTGATGGGAAATTTGGCAGTGATTATGGGTGGTGATTGCAAAACATGATCAGTGTAATTTTATGGAACTTACAGAAACAGGGAACTTTGTTGCTGACTCTTAGTGACCCTGTGTACAACAGAATGAAACACTGCCTGGTCCGACACCATCCCCACCATCAAATTATTTCAGTCCGTTGTTGCAGCAACTATGTCAGTCCATCTCATTGAGGGTCTTTCTCTTTTTCACTGACTTTCTGCTGTGTCAAGCATGGTATCTTTTGCTAGGGGCTGTTCCTTTCTGGTAATATGTCCAAGGTATGTGAGACAAAGTCTTCTCATTCTTGCTTCTGAGGAGCAATCTGGCTGAACTTCTTCCAAGACAGATTTGATTGTTCTTCTGCGAGCCAATAGTAAATTCATATTCTTTGCCAGTGCCACAGTTCAAAGCTATCATTTCTTCAATCTTTCTTATTTAGTATGTGCTTTTCACACATGTATGAGACAATTGAAAATACCATGTCTTGGGTGAGAGGATCCTGAATCCTTAAAGTAACATCTTTGCTTTTAAACTGTTTAAGGTATTTTGTATCAGATTTGTCCAATGTAGTGTGTGATTTGCCTGATGTTTCCATGAGTGTTGATTGTGGATCCAAGTAAAGTGAAATGCATGACAACTTCACTCTTTCTCTGTTTATCATACTGCTGTTTATCGGTCCAGTTGTGAGGATTTCTGTTGTCTTTAGGTTGAGATGTAATCCATATTGGAGGCTGTAGTCCTAGATTTTCATGAGGGTCATGGATTGAATTGCATTCCCCCCAAAATCTGTGCAGCAGTTTAGCTACACCATGATTCCTGGTATTGTGTGATGTTCCTCCATGTTGGAAATCCAGCCTCTAAGATGTTAATGCGGGTAGGTGGGCAATAGGCAGCAGTTGTGTTGAGGCAGGACTCCAAGTGTAAGATTGCTTTGTGCCTTGAGGCAGTCTCTTGTGATACAAAGGAAGGAAGCTAGCAGACAAATTTAGGAACTTCATACCATCAAGAAGCTGTGCTGTAAGTGGAGTGCATCCTTTGGAAAGGACTAGGGTCACTGCACCTCAGTAGCTTCCAGTCAAGGATAAGACCGAGGACAAGGACCGTCCTCCAGACCCAGCAGAGAAAGCCTTCCCCTGGAGCTAACACCCTGAATTTGGACTTCTAGCCTACTGGACCATGACAAAATAAAATTTCTCATATTAAAGCCATCCACTTATGGTATTTCTGTTAAAGCAACACTAAATGACTAAGACAGGATTAGAGTAGGGTGCTGCTCTAACCAATACCTAAAATGTGGAAGTATTTTTGAAACTGTGAATGGAAGACTCAAAAGGAACCAAGGAGAACTGTTAACACCAGTGAAAGTACAGATGATGAGAAAGAAGCAGCAGATGACCAGTGACAGCAGCAACAGACATGTCAGCAGCAACGGCCATGTGGCAGCAGAACCAGACCAGTGTGAGACAGCATTGGAGTGACCCATGGAGTGAGAGAGTTGAATGCCTGTGTGCAGGAGGTGTTCTGGTGGAGTGGGGTGCCTTTGGGCACTTGAATAAGTGAAGCTAGGCTTGCTGATCCACAGAGTGAGAGAACTGAGTGCCTGTGTGCAGGAGACTTCCTGACAGAGTGGGTTGCATCCCAGCATTTAAATCATTGGAGCTACAGAGCTTTGGAACACTTGCCCCATCAGGGCAGATGTAGGCCTGAGGGGCCACGAGGCCATAGGAAGCAGAAGCTGGGAGACAAAGAGCATGAGAAGACTAGTTGCCTCGATCTCACAAGATACAGCTGTGACCTCAGGGGTTTGAGAGGGTGGAGCCATGGCTTCCTATGTTTCTAAGGGTGGAATTGCCACTCATTTGTCTTAGGGTGCACCTAACTTGGCTTGGCTGGCAAAGCCAAGGGACCAGAGTTACTGTCCCAGTGGGCCTGGAAGGCAGAGCTGTAGCACAGGGCCAGGGGCTTCCACTCAGAATCTGGAGAGTGTGGCCAATACCTGGAGTCTATTTCTGGGCCGTTGTGTTAAATGTTTCAGAGAATGGAAGATTTTTTTCAAAACTTTGAGGCCTACTGTATTGTTTTGCTGACTTCTGTGTTGTCTGTTTTGCTTTCTTTCTCCCATTTGTAGTAGAAATGCCTAACTTGTGCCTGCCTGTTCTGCCATTGTATTTTGGAAGCAGATGACTTGTGTTCTAGATTTCACAGCTGAAGAGGAATTTCTGGATTTTGGACTTAAGACTTTCACTATGATAGGGTGAATATGTTTTAATGTTGCAAAGATGTGATTTTTTTTTTTTTAGGGAACAAAGGGAATATTATGGATTGACTTGTGTTCCCCCAAAAATCTGTGTAGCAGTTTAGCTACACTATGATTTCTGGTATTGTGTGATGTTCTATCATGTTGAAAATCCTGCCTTGATGATGTTAATGAGTGTGGATGGGTGATGGCCAGCAGTTGTGTTGGTGGGGTAGGACTCAATATGTAAGATTGTTTTGTGCCTTGAAGCAGTCTCTTGTGATACAAGGGAAAGATGCTAGCAGAGAGATTTGGGGACCTCATACCAAGAAGCTGTGACAGAAGCTGAGCACATCCTTTGGAAAGGACTGGGGTTACTGTGCCTCAGAAGCTTCCAGTCCAGGGTCAGATTGAGGATAAGGACTTTCCTCCAAACCCAGCAAAGAAAGACTTTCCTGGAGCTGATACCCTAAATTTGATCTTTTAGCCTACCGGACTGTAACAAAATGAAATTTCTTTTTTTAAAGCCATCCACTTGTGGCATTTTTGTTAAAGCAGCACTAGATGACTAAGACAGTGAATAAGTGCTTCTAATCCTCTTCACTTCCAGCAAGCAAGGCTGTGTCATATTCATATGGCAGGTTGTTAGTGAGTCTTCTTCCAAACCTGATGCCACAATTTTCTTCATCGAGTCCAGCTTCTCATTCACATGTACATACATTCATATTCACATACATTCACATACTAAGTACCCTGAAAAGATACAGTCCTGATGCAGACTTTTCTTAACTTTAAACCGCACAGTATCCCTGCCTCTTGGTTCATATGCACATTCTTCATGAGCAGAATTAAGTGTTCTGGAATTCCCATTCTTCTTAGTATTATCCACAATTTGTTATGATTCCTGTGGTTGAATGCCTTTGTATAGTCAAAGCAGAAGTAAACACCTTTTTGGTGTTCTCTGCTTTCAGCCATGATCCATCTAGCCTCAGTAGTGGTATCTTTTGTTCCACATCCTCTTTTAAGTTCAGCTTGAATTTCTGGCAGTTTATGTTCATGTATTTCCGTAACCACTTTTGCATAGTCATCAACAAAATTTTACTTGTGACATTAATGGTATCATTTGTTAATTTCTGCTTTGTGTTGAATCACCTTACTTTGGAGTGGGTACAAATACAGGTCTTTTCCAGTTGGTTGACCAGGTAGCTGTCTTCCAAATTTCTTGGTATAGATGAGTGAGCACCTCCAACACCTGATCTGTTGGTTGAAACATGTGAAATCCGGGAACCTTGGTTTTTGCCAAGTGTGTTCAGTGCAGCTTAGACTGCTTTCAGTACTATTGGTTCTTAATCATATGCTATATCCTGAATTGGTTGTAGGTTGACCAGCTCTTATCAGTACAGTGACTCTGTGTATTCCTTGCATCTTTTCTGATGGCTTCCTTCATTGTTGAATATTTACCACATAGAATCCTTCATTATTACAACTCAAAGCTTGAATATTTTCTTCAGTTCTTTCAGCCTGAAAAATGCTGAGCATGTTCTTCCATTTTGGTTAGTGTCTCCAGGTCACTGCACATGTCATCATATGTTATTTTGTCATCTGAAGCCATACTTTGAAATATTTTGTTCAGCTCTTCGACTTCATCATTTCTCTTTGGCTGATCTACATTCAAGATCAGCTTTTAGAGAGAGTTCTGACACTTGTCTTGGTCTTTCTTTCCTATCTTTTTAATAACCCCTTGCTTCATGTATGATGGTGTCCTTGAAGTGTTTTCTGCAGCTTAATGGTCTTCTGTCATTGACGTTCAGTGTGTCAAATCTATTCTTCACAGTTTCTAAATTCAGATGAGATATACTCAAAGCCATATTTTGCTTCTTGTGGACTTGTTCTGATTTTCATTGGCTTCAGCTTTAATTTGTTGCTGTTAGGTACCGTCGAGTCAGTTCTGACTCATAATGACCCTATGCACTATAGAAGAAAATGCTGCTTTGTCCTGCACCATGGCTACAATAGTTTTTATGCATAAGCCCGTTGTTGGAGCCACTGTGCCAGTTCATTTCCTTGAAGATCTTCCACTTTTTTGCTGTTCTTCCACTTTACCAAACATGATGTCCTCCATGGATTGATCCCTCCTGGCAACATGTCCAAAGAATATAAGATACAGTCTTGACATCTTCCAAGGAGCACTCTAACTGTACTTCTTTCAAAACAGATTTGCTTGTTCTTTGGGCACTCCATGGTACAATTGGTATTCTCCGACACTACAATTCAAATGCATCGATTCTGCTGTCTTCCATCTTCACTGTCCAGGTTTTGCATGCATATGATGTGATTGAAAATACTGTGGCTTGAGTCAAGTGCACTTTAGTCTCCAAGGTGACGTCTTTATTTTCAACACTTTAAAGAGGTCCTTTGTAGCAGATTTTCTCAGTGCAGTGTGTCTTTTGATTTCTTGACTGCTTCTTTCATAGGTTGATTGTGGAACCAAATAAAATCCTTGACAACCTTAATTCTTTCCCCATATATGATGATGTTGCTTACTTGTCCAGTTGTAAGGATTTTTGTTTTCTTGATGTTGAGGTGCAACCCATATTGAAACTAGGAAGGAAAAGTTGAAAAGGAATGGTGTTGCATTTATTGTCTAAAAGAACACTTCATGGTCTGTCCCGAAGTACATTGCTGTCACTAACAGGATATTGTGCATATGAGGAAGGCCAGTTAATATGGCTGTTACTCAAATGTACACATCAACCGCTAAGGCGAAAGATGAAGAAATTGAAGATTTTCACCAGCTTCTGCAGTCCGAAATTGATCTAACATGCAATGAGAATGCACTGATAATTTAGTGAATTGAAATGCAAAAGTTGGAAACAAAGCAGTATTGGTAGTTGGAAGATACGGTATTGGTGACAGAAATGATGCCAGAAGTTTCTGGATAGAATTTTACAAGACCAATGATTTCTTCAGTGTAAATATCTTTTTTCACCAGCATAAATGGTGACTGCACACACAGATCTTGCTGCAAAGGAGTACATGGGAATCAAATCAACAACATCTGTGGAAAGAGACGACGGCAAAACTCACTATCATCAGAACAAAACCAGGTGCTAACTGTGATAGAGACCGTCAATTGCTCATATGCTAGTTCAAATTGAAAACTGAATTAGAACAAGTTCACAATAGCCAAAGTACCATTTTGAGTATATCTCAAGTGAGTTTAGGTACCATTTCAAGTAGATTGGATACCCTGAACATTAATGACCAAAGACGGACAAATTATAGAATGACATCAAAGACATCATTAAGAAAACAAAACATCATTAAAAAGAAAAGACTCAATTAAGCAATAGGTAAAGGAGATGGACAGACACTTCTCTAAAGAGGATATCCAGGCAGCCAAAAAACACATGCGGAAATTCGCATGATCACTAGGTATTAAAGAAATTCAAATCAAAACTACAATGAGATAACTATCTCACCCCAACAAGGTTGGCCATGATCCAAAAAACACAAAACAACGAATGCTGGAGAGGCTGTTGAGAAATTGGAACTGTCTTACACTGTTGGTGGGATTGCAAAATGGTACAACCTCTTTAGAAAGCAATCTGGTGCTTCCTTAAAAAAATGGAAATAGATATACCATTTGACCCAGTAATTCCACTGCTTGGAATATATCCTACAGACTCAAGGGTGTTCACCCTAACAGATACATGTACACGAATGTTTATTGCAGCACAGTCTACAATAGCAAAAATATGGAATCAACCCAGATGCTCAACAACAGAGGAATGGATAAATAAACTATGGTATATGTACACTATGGAACACTATTCAATGATGAAGAACAATGATGATTTTAGGAAGCATCTCATAACCTGGTTTTAATTGGAAGACATTATGTTGAGTGAAAGTAGTCATTGGCAAAAGGACAAATATTGTTATTAGACCCCTTCAATAAGAAATTAAAAACAGTTTCATGCATACACAACAAGACTCTTTGACAGCTGCAAGGTTAGGGAGGGGTAGAATATAGATTAGATAATTGATAGAAATTTGGTTGGGTGAAATCCGTGACAGCACACGTTAGAAAGAAGATCATTTTTAACTGGACTTCAACGTAACATAACTCCTCCCATCTTAACCCAATGTTTCAAGGATAGAGTAGCAGGGGCAGTGGTCCAGGGACCATGCTCTCAGGGGACATTGAGGCCAATTGGCATGACTAGCATTTTGCTAAGAGATTCTTCTGCACCCCACATTGGTGAGTGGTGTCTGGGATCTTAAAAGTCACCAAGCTGCCATCTGAGGTACTCCAAATGGTCCCAACTCAGCAGGAACGGATGATCACCAAGGACCAAGTCATCATGGGGGAAAGAGAACCCAGAAGACAGATTCATGTGAGTGGGTGACTACATCAACATGTGACTGGAGAAACAGGATGGTACCCATGCAGCACCAGCGATAGCTGTGATGGGTGGGCCTCACAAAGATGAGTCTCACTGGCAACATGAGAATAAAAAGGGGCGCACCCTGAGATCTTCACTATAAGACCACTATTGATGGTCCAGGGGTTTCGGGGTTCCCCTGGAAACATGGCCCCTGGCCCTGATGCTGCCCCTGTCCATAAATCATAATGGAGGTCAACTCTTCGAACAGGAATGGATTGGAGTTGGTGACACCAAGTGACCTTGTTGTGTGTACACTTTATGGTTCTATGCATCTGTAGGATGTTGCCCTGCTGACCTCTTGTTGGAGGAGGGGGAGAGGGTGAAAAGGAGGGGATAGGAGATTGTTAGGATGATATGACATGTATAGAACAGAAAAGAGGAGTGTGCTGTCACCGGGCTGGGAGAGCAGTGGGGGCTGCACATAGGCGGGCATGCAAATTTATATGGGATTGTACATTTTCACTCAATCATAATTTAAAAAAAAAAAAGACCAAATTGGATATCAGAAGGGATTCTGAAACTAGCCCTTGAACTTCAAGTAACTAAAGCAAGAGGAAGAAATGATGAAGTAAAAGAACTGAACCAAAGATTTTAAAGGGCAGCTCTAGAATGCACAATGAAGTACTATAATGACATGCAAAGAGCTGCAAATAGAAAACCAAAAGAGAAGAACGTGCTATACATTTCTAAAGATGAAAGAACTGAAAAAATAAGGCTCGGGTTGCAACAGTGAAGGATTCTATGGGGAAAATATTAAAAGACTCAGGAAGCATGAAAAGAAGATGGAAGGAATACACAGAGCCATTATACCAGAAAGAACTAGTCAGCATTCAACCATTTTAAGAGGTGGTATATGATAAGGAACCAATGGTACCGAAGGAAGAAGTCAAAGCTGCATTGAAAGCATTGGCAAAAAACAAAGCTCCAGGAATTGGCAGAATATCAACTGAGATATTTCAACAAACAGATACAGCACTGGAAGTGCTCACTTGTCTATGCCAAGAAAATTGGAGAACAGCTGTCTGGTCAACTGACTGGAAGAGATCCATATTTATGTCTGTTCTCAAGAAATGTTATCCATCTGAATGCAAAAATTATCAAGCAATATTATTAATATCACACACAAGTACAGTTTTGCTCAAGGTCATTCAAAAGCATCTGTAGAGTATATTGACAGGAAACTACCAGAAATCCAAGCCAGATTCAGAAGAGGACATGTAACCTGGGATATCATTGCTGATGTCAGATGGATCTTGGCTGAAAGTGAAGAATACCAGAAAAATGTTTGCCTGTTTTACATTACCTGTGCAAAGGCATTCAACTATATGAATCATAACAAATTATGGATAACATTATGGAGAATGCAATTTCCAAAACAATTGTGCTCATGAGGAATCTGTACATGGATCAAGAGGCAGTCATGTGAACAGAATAAGGGGACACTACATGCTTTGAAATCAGGAAAGGTGTGTGTCAGGGTTGTATCCTTTCATCATGCCCTTTCAGTCTGTATGCCGAGTAAATAATACGAGAAGGTGGAACATATGAACAAGAACGAGGCATCAGGATTGAAGGAAGACACCTTCACAGCCTGCCTTATGCAGATGACAGTCTTTTTGCTGAAAGTAAAGATTTGAATCACACATGAAGATCAAAGATGACAGCCAGCTTAAACTTGCATATGAGCAATTGATGTTCTGTTTCACAGGCAGCTCCAGGCCTTATTTTGACTGATGATTTTTAATTTTTCCATCACTTTTTTGACCAAAAGCTCAGGGCCTTCGAGTCGATCCTGACTCATAGTGACCCTATAGGACAAAGGAGAACTGCTCCGTAGAGTTTCCAAGGAGCACATGGCAGATTTGAACTACTAATCTTTTGATTAGCAGATGTACACTTAGCCACTACACTGCAGGGCTTCCCCTTTTTTTGACAGATATAGTCAACTTAATTTCTCTGTATTTCATCTGCTGGGGTCCACATACATAGAAAAATGGTATTTGCGGTGAGCAAGTGGTTGGTCTTGCAAAATTTTGTCTTGCAGTCTCCAGAGTAATTTCCATCACCAAAACCATGCTTTCTAATGACCCAGTCCTTTTTGGTTTGAACCACCACATTCCCATTTCCAGTCATTATTGATGTCTTTTTTTTCTTGTCATTAAGTTTTTTTTCTTATTATGACTGAGTGAAAATGTACATTCCCGTATAAATTTACATGCCCACCTATATGCAGCTTCCGCTGCTCTCCCTGCCCAGTGACAGCACACTATTCCTCTCTGCCCCACACATGTCTCATCCTCCCAACAGTCTCCTTTCCCCTCCTCTCCACCCACTGTCCTTCCTCCAGCCACAGGTCAACAGGATGATATCCTATAGATGCATAGAACCATAAAGTGCATCCAATATATGGTCACTCTGCATCACCAAGTCCAATCCATTCATGTCTGAAGAGTGGACCTTCATTATGATTTCTGGGCAAGGGCAGCATCAGGGCCAGGGGCCATGCTCCCAGGGAACCCTGAAACCGCTGGACCATCAATTGAGGTCTTTCAGTGGAGATCTCAGGGTGCACCCCTTTTTATTCTTGTGTTGCCAGTGAGACTCAACTTGGTGAGCTCCGTCACGCCTACCACTGGTAGTGGCTGGGCACCATCTGGTTCTTCTGGTCACAAGTCGATGCAGTCACCCACGCACGTGGGTCCTTCTGTCTTCTAGTTTCTCTTTTCCCCATGTCATTTTGGTCCTCGGTGAGCATCTGTTCCTGCTGAGTTGGGGCCATTTGCTGTGCCCTCGGATGGCAGTTTGGCAGCTTTTAAGACCCCAGACGCCACTCACCAATGTGGGGTGCAGAAAGCCCTCTTAGCAGAATGCTGGTTGTGCCAATTGGCCTCAATTTTGCCTAAGAGCATGGTCCCCTGCCCCCTGCCCCAGCTACTCTATCCTTGCAACATTGGGTTAAGATGGCAGGAGTATTGAAGTTATGCTGAAGTCCACTTAATATTGTTCTTGTTTCTAATATGTGCTCTCACCAATTGCACCCAACCAGATTTCTAGCAACTATCTAATTTAAACCCCCCCTTCCCTTCCCTCCCTTGCAGCTGTCAAAGAGTCTTTTCTTCTATACATAAGTCTGTTTTTGTGATTGTATCGTAGGGGTCTCATATAATGTGTCCTTTTGCTGCTGGCTACTTTCACTCAACATAATGTCTTCCAGTTGAAACATCATGAGGTGTTTCCTGGAATCATCATTATTCTTAATCATTGCGTAGTGCTCCATTGAGTATATATACCATAGTTTACCTAATTATTGATGTGTCTTGATCGCATATTTGATCAATTTCAGACTGCAGAAGTTGGTAAAAAAATTTTCAGTTTCTTCATAGTTTGTATTTGTGATTGGCGGGTAAATTTTAATAATAGTTTCTAGGGTTGCCATGAGTCGGATCCAACTCTACGGGGCTTGGCTTGGCTTTATTAGCTGGACTTCTTGTGGACTCATGAGTACTGTCCTATCACTGCATTGTACTTCAAGATACATAGAAAAATAAGAGAGATACAATTCTATTTTTTTATTCTTTGATGTTCTTCCCTTTGTATACATTCAAGTTTGTGACCTGTATCATTTTCCTTCTCTTGTAGGTAGAACTTCAACATTTCTTGCAAGACTTATATGCTTACAGGAAATTCCTTCAGAATGGTCTGTCTGAGAGTTTCTACAGTTTTCCTTCACTTTTAATTTTGCTGTATGCTGAATTCTGTGTTGGTGGTTTTTTTTCTTTTTTTAAGTACTCTTCAATATTTTACTCTTCTCGATTCTGTGGTTTCTGAACAGGAGGTTACTGCACTTTGTAAACTTATTTCTTTATATTTTGCTCCTGTATAGGTAAGATGTATTTTCTTCTCTGACATCTTTTAGTATATTCTTTCTTTGATTTTCCATACTTCAAATAAGAGATGCTTTAGTGTAGAGTTTTTCATGTATCCCACCCATTGTCTGAACGTACGGATGTATGGATTGGTACCTGTCATTAATTTTATAAAATTATCAGCCATTATTAAAAGTGTTTTAGTTTTTTTCTTCTTTTGCTATTTTTATTATACCTTTTGTTTTCACAGTCCTTACATATTCTTCCCAACCCTTTTCCTTCTTTGCATTTCAGTTTTGGATGTTTCTCTTGATCTGTATGGAAGCTGTCTATTCCTCAGCTGTGTCTAATCTATTACTGATGTCACTGATGACATTTTTTATTTCTCTTTCATTGTTTTTTATTTCTAGGATTTCCTTTTGATTTTTCTTAGAGTTTTCCTCTGTCTGCTCACACTACCCATCAGTTGTTGCAGTGGTGCACATTTTCCATTGCAGCCTTTTCATATTAATAGATGTTTTACACCTCCTGTCTAATAATTCCAAAATCACTTCACTGTCTGAATCTCATTATCATGCTTTATCAATGCAAGCAAAATGAAAAGCTCCCAGTCCTTTAGTGATTCACAGTTATTAACATCTCACCGTGTTTTTACCCTGTTCTTCCTCTGTTATTAAGTGTTCTGATGTGTCTAATGGATGGATGGGATTTTTTTTCTCCACAAGGAAATTATAACCTGAAGGTAGAAATAGATCTTTCATTAGTCAAGGACTTTGTTCTCTTCTGCTGTGTATTGCAGCTGTTCTAGACCATAAGTATAGATTGGAATGACTGGAAGTGACCACAGTCAAATGGAAGAGAAAAGCTCAGTGTTTTAGAAATATTGTTAAATATGTGAAATTAAGATGCTCAGGAGATAAATGCAAACAGGAAAGGAATAAGCCTGGTGTCCAAACTCTGAAGAGAACACAGAACATCATCTTATCTCTGTATAAATTCTTGGTTCCCCAGAACTGTCAGCCTCATCCATCCTTTTACACACATTGTGGAATATATACCTTGCTTATCCATAATATATGTGATGTTTTAGGACTCAGTGGTGTTTGAAGATGTGGCCATGGACTTTTCCCAGGAAGAGTGGGCTTTGTTGGATTTTTCTCAGAGGAAACTCTACAAAGATGTGATGGTGGAAACCTTCAGGAACCTGGACTCAGGTAAGAATGGCTTCATTTTTCTTGTTTAGTTATTTAATATATAAATACATTGTTTTCTCTTACCATCTTGTGGAATTTCGGTTGATGAATAGGACTGTATTGGCAAAAATGACAGACATTTTCACTTGCGTCATGGAACTTAGACTCCTACAGTTTCCCCATGAAAGTAAAAATCTTTAATAAACCCTTTTTTCTCTTGTGATTAAAAAGCTTGATACTCTTTAAGTGCTGTGTGAGTATTGGCTGCAGAGGTCATTTTGGGGACAATGAAAGATTTGTGCTTTAGGACTCCATGAGAGTTTTAATGGTGTGCCTTACCGGTTTGACTTGATTATTTTTCTCCAAATAAAATCACAACTATCTCTAAATTAGACAGTGGAAACAAAAGCATTGGCACAGTGTCAGGGAAAGTTACTTATTTATCTGCCCCAATGAGCTGACTTTTTTTAAGGGCAGCATATCAACCATACTGATTTTTCTGTTTTTGAAGCAAGGGAAAGATTTAAGGAGAGTGGAAGTTGTATTTATTTGGACCTTTGAAGGACCAGCTTTGCTGGGTGGCATTATACCAAGAAATCAAGTCAAAAAACTCTCTCTTGCTTTGATCAGGTTGAATTTTAACACATATCTGAGCTGACGTCTTTGATTTTTCATCAGTTCTCTCACGGTTTCCCCCATTTTGTCTTTTAATACGACTGCTTTAGTCATCTGGTGCTGTTATAACAGAACTACCACAAAGTGGGTAGCTTTACATTTATTCTTAAGTTTAAGCATAAAGTTTATTCTTTAAGTTTGTCCTTACGCAGTCCAGTAAGTTACAAGTCCCAGTTCAGGATGCCCACTCCAAATGAAGTCTTTCCCCTTTGTCAGCTTTGGATGAAAGTCCTTGTCTTGCATCAGTCTTTGTTCAGGGAGCATCTTGGCGCAGGAACCTCAGGTCTGAGGGACACGCTGTACTCCTGGTGCTGCTTTCTGAATGGCATGAGGTTCCCAATTCTCTGCTTGCTCCCCTTTCTTTTGTGTCTTGTAGGAGGAAAGGATAAACAATGGTGCAAGTCATACGTCAGGGAAACTCCCTTTACAGTAGAGCAGGGAGGTGATCTTTTGAAGGGATTTAGAGTCCCACCCTAATCCTCTCTAACATAATCCACTCTGTTAACCATGGGCATAGATTAGGATTTACAGCTTTAAAAAAAATCACAAAATAGAGGGCGATCACAAAATACAGGGAATCCTGGCTGTTAGAGCAGCACTAACTGACTAAAACACTGGCCCAGCCAAATTACTACATGTATTTTCAGAGGGGGACACAATTCCATCCTTGACAACTACCTTTACAGACTTTCATTATTTGTGGTACCTCTCAGTTTTGCTGTCATAATAAAACCCTATTTTAGTCATTCACAGGAGCCCTGGTGGCACAGTGGTTGAAGCTCTTGGCTGTTTACTGAGAGGTCAGCAGTTTGAACCCCATGAGCTGCTATACAAGAGGAAGATGTGGCGATCTGCTTTGGTAAAGCTTAGAGCCTTAAAAACCCTATGGGACAGTTCTACTCCGTCATATAGGATTGCTATGAGTTGGAATCAACTCAGTGCTAATGGGCTTTGGTTTGATTTTTCAACATCATCACTCTCAGTTATCATGGAAATATTCCTTAGTAAATTTCGGAATCCTTGGACGTTTATCAAAATTCTGAAATAGCCAACTGCCTTAGTCTTTTATTTTCCCACAGGTGTTTTCTTCCTCATAAAATTTCCCTACTGTTTTGTTTTGTGTTATGAACTATGAAACTGCTTAAAATTGTTGTGTTAGTTTCTCAACAGGCTAATAATGGACAAAAGTTATCCACTAAACATATTTTACTGCGATTTTTGAAGAATGTTTCCTGGTCGTCCATGGTAGGAGATATGTGTGAATTCCATGACAGTGAAAATCAGCACAAAACCCAGAAAAGGCATTTGAGGTATTATACACAAGATAGTAAGCAATGCATCCAGAAAAAGTGTTACATGTCATGACATTTGTGTGCGTGTAGATGTGTGTGTGTGGAGGAAAAACTAGCTCTAAAATTGTGTGATTCTGTTTTTTTCACAACAGTATTTCTGTAAATGTTGATCACATATTGGGTATTTGAGGCATGTTCCACTTGTATACGATTATCAGAAGGCCCTACTGTTGAAAAAGACTTTGAAAGTAATGGTAGCACTCCCTGAGATGGTTGAACCTACACAACATGAGATAGCACTGGGCAGAATATGTACATTCAGTGTGTATGTTCATTTTGAAATGGTAAAAAATTGAATTCTAACAATGTACTTCCTGTTTTCAACAGAAAATCTATGGTAGAGAGCCTACCAGCAAGTAAAGAAGATAAAAAAAAGAAATCTAAAGAAGGTAATCAGTGTAGAAAAGCTTTCAGCCAAATTTCGGATCTTACTAGTGTCAAAAGAAGTGCTGGAGTAAATGCTTCGGAATGTTGTGAGTGTGGAAAAGCCTTCAAGGATCATACATTTAAGCATCACATCAGATGTCACAGTGAATACAAACCTTATTGTTTCAAGGAATATGAAGAAGCTTGCAGTTGGTTTTCTTTCGTGCAACCTCATTCAAGAACACTTAATGAAGAGAAGCTTTGTAAATGTAAGGATTGTGAGGATTCATGTAGTTGTTTTTTATCCCTAACTAAATATATAAGGACTCACAGTGGAGAGAGGCTTTATGAATGCAAGGAATGTGATAAACCTTTTAGTCAGTCCTCACACCTCAATACCCATATGCGATCTCACAGTGGAGAGAGGCCTTATGTATGTAATGAGTGTGGAAAAGCATTTAGGCAGGCCTCATCCCTCATTCAGCATAGAAGAACACACACTGGAGAGAGGCCTTATGAATGTAAAGAATGTAGGAAGGCCTTTAGTCATTCTTCAAACCTCACTAGACACATGAGAACTCACAGTGGAGAAAGGCCTTATGAATGTAAGGAATGTGGGAAAGCATTCAGTCGTTCTTCATTCCTGTGTAACCATCTAAAAACTCACAGTGGAGAGAGGCCATATGAGTGTAACCAGTGTGGGAAGGCATTTAGGCAGGCTTCATCCCTCATTCAGCATAGAAGAACACACAGTGGAGAAAGGCCTTATGACTGTAAAGAATGTGGGAAAACCTTTATTCGGTACTCACACCTCACTCAACATGAAAGAACACACAGTGGAGAGAAGTCCTATGAATGTAAGGAATGTGGGAAAGCATTTAGTCAGGCCTCATGCCTCACTCAGCATAGAAGAACTCACAGTGGAGAGAGGCCTTATGAATGTAACGAATGTGGGAGAGCCTTTGGTTGTCTCCCACACCTTACTAGACATATGAGAACTCACAGTGGAGAGAAGCCTTACGTATGTAGTCAATGTGGAAAATCGTATAGTCGATCCTCAACCCTCTCTGATCATTTGAGAACTCACAGTGGAGAGAGGCCTTATGAATGTAAGGAATGTGGGAAAGCTTTTAGTTGTTTGTCACGCCTCACTGCACATGTAAGAACTCACAGTGGAGAGAGGCCTTATGAATGTAAGCAGTGTGGGAAAGCATTTAAGCAGCCCTCATGCCTCATTCGGCATAGAAGAACACACAGTGGAGAGAGGCCTTATGACTGTAAGGAGTGTGGGAAAACCTTTATTCGGTACTCACACCTGACTCAGCATGAAAGAGCACATAGTGGAGAAAAGTCTTATGTATGTACAGACCGTGGGAAAGCATTTAGTCAGGCCTCATGCCTCGCTCAGCATAAACATACATTGTAGAGACCTTGTGAATGTAATGAATGTGGGGAAGTGTTTGGTTGTCTCCAGCACCTCACTAGACATATGATAACTCACAGTGGAGAGAAGCCTTACATATGTAGTGAATGTGGGAAATCGTACAGGGGGTCCTCAGCTCTCTCTGACCACATTAGAACTCACAGTGGAGAGAGGCCTTATCAATGTAAGGAATGTGGGAAAGCCTTTAGTTTGTCACACCTCACTGTATATATAAGAACTCACAGGGGAGAGAGGCCTCACAAATGTAAGCAATGTGGAAAATCCTTTAGCTTTACTGACAACTCCCTAGGCAGATGAGAACTCCCAGTGGGGAGAGGCCTTGTGAATGTCAGGAACACGAGAAAGCTTTTAGTCAGTCCACTCCTATCTGTGACCACATAAAAACTCACAGTGGAGAGAGACGTTATGAACATAAGGATATGGAAAAGTGTGTAGCCATTCCTCACATCTCACTGTACATAAAAGAGCTCACAATGGAGAGAGACGTTATAAATAGTCTTTAGTAAGTCCTCACACCTCACTACACAAAAACTAATATACAGTAGAGTGAGGTCTTTTGATTAGGAAATATGCAAAGGCCTTTGCTACTGTTCTTATTTCAAGGAACACAAAATTCAACATAGAGAAATATAAGGAATGCGATAAAGTATTTTTCATGCTTCTCTAAACATTAGAAGCCCCAGTGGAGAGAAGCCTTGTGTATTTAAGAAATGAGAAAAACTTCAGTTCTCTGTCAGCCTTTTGAAGACTGTGAGAAAGTTTCACTGAAAAGAAAGAATACATGTGTAAGTAATGTGGGAAAGCTTCAGTCATCCCTCAACTTTTTGAAAACCTGAAAGAAAATACATAGGCTAGGAACCCAGTTATGTAAAGAAAGTTTTATGGTAAAGATTTTGCTGTTCCTCTCAAAGTATCTAAGGTTGTGAAGATTCACATATATTCGAACCCTTTGCTCATTACCTCTGTTAGATATGTGACAAGTCATATTTGAGGTAAACCATGTAGATGTGCATTTAAGGAACATGGAAACATCTATGAGTCTTTGGAATTGTTATAAAACATGTAATTTATTACACTGTGGATTGATCTTATGAATGTAAAAGAAAAATGAAACCTTGATTGTCCGTATGACGTGTCACACAAAGAGACGCTCTGTAATGGAAAAGTGAGTGAAGTACCATTTCAGTTATAGCGTGTGGGTCTTAATAAGTGACAAAATGTCATTCTGCTTCTGTTGTATTCAAATTTTGTGTATTACAAAACTCATGAACCTATGGATATCTTGAAATATGTTTTCTGTTTAACATTTTTAAAGGATTTTATATATTTACATTCTCATTCAATATGTTCTCATTATAGAAAATTTGGTTTTAGAAGAAAGTCATGATATAAACTCATAAATCATTCAATTTCCCACCATAATTGTTTTGGATATTTTCTTTTAGTATGCAAAGTACTATTTTCTTAAAGACTGATTATTACTGTATGTGTAGTGTTGTACTGAATATTTTTTGGCATTGCTTCACTCATTTATTCTTTACAACTCTTAAGATCTCTGTTTTGCTAATAAAATGCCTCTTGCAGATGGTGCTGTGAGAAGCAGCATTTCTGTGGAAGGAAGGTTCATCTTTCTGGTCCACAGAGACCCACATTTTGACCCATCAGCCATAGAGCTTCAGTCTTCCACATCCCTTCAGCCCTTATTTTAAGACACCGTCCTGCATTTGGTAATTCTGTAGTTTCAGAAATTCTGGGCCAAGGACTGAAGCTACAGTTGTTAGGTTGGGTTGGACTGGTGGCTGCTCTTTCACTTGGGTGTATCCTTGCTATAGAGCCTTGATGTTTATACAAAGCCACCAACCTGTGATGAACTGCAGTCTTTCCTTTTGACTCCTTGTATAAGGGTGTCTTAGGAAATGGTGGCAATTGGACCAGAAACATTGCTCTTAAGTTTCCCATTGGCCAAGCAATTTCCCTTTCAAAGTCATTGTATGGAAATTCTGGGAACCCTAATCGTGTCCATTGATAACAATGATGATGGAAATACTGAAAGGGAAAACAGTGTATTGTACAACAGCGAGTGTTCATTAAGTGCCTGGCTGCAAGTCATAATATTGCACTACCAGTAAATCAATCTGCTGAGAAAGATTTTAGTCTATATTAGGGGAGGCAGTCATAGCTTTCTGTTCTTTGAAAAGCAGAGTGTCAAATAGATTGTACATGATAATAGCAGCTTTATAAAACATATATGAAGGCAGAAAGCTTGTAGAGAAGACTAGTACATTAAAAAGTATTCTCTTTCAAAGATTAAACAATAATTTATTCAGTCGTTTCTTTATCCCTAACATAATTTGCATTTTTTATATTTAAAAAGTTTTACATATACAGTACTGTTAGTTTTGACAGACATACTAATTTATGTAATTAGTATCACAAGGAAAGCACTGAATAGCTCTTACCTTCAAGTAATCCATAGTGCTACCTGCTGTGAGTCAAACTTTGTCCTCAATATGAATTCCTGGCAATTGTCCCTATACTAGTCATTCAGTATATAGCTTTTAGATTGTGACTTCTTTTACTGTAACAGACTGGAGACTTAGTTATTGTTACAGATTGAATTGGCACCCCAAAGCTGTGTGTCAGCTTGGCTAGGCCATGATTCCTAGTGTTGTGTGCTTGTCCTCCTTTTTGTGACCGATGTAGTTTTCATATGTGTTGTAAATTCTAATCCGTGCTTTAGTTAATGAGGCAGGATCTGGTTATGCTGAAGACGATTCAGATGGAATGCAACAGCCTTTCTCAGATCACATCCCTGATCCAGTCTAAAAGGAGTTTTTCTCAGGTGTGTCCTGTATTACCTTTTATCTTACAAGGGCTAGAAGGAGCGAGAAGTGAACAGAGAGTAGTGGACCCTGCGCCACCAAGAAAGCAGTGCCGGGAGCAGAGTGCGTTCTGTTGATCCAGGGTTGCCGTGTGAAGCTCCTAGATTGGCAGATGATTGATGTCAAGGACTTTCCTCCAGAGGTGACACAGAGAGAAAGCCTTTCCCTGGAGCTGATACACTTAATTTGAACTGATACTCAACTAGACTGAAAGAATAAACCTCTCTGTGTTAAAAGTGATCCACTTGGGGTATTTCTGGTATAGCAGCACTAAGACATATATGTTGATGAATGTGTTGGTAGTTTATTCCTTTTTATTGCTGTATGGTATTCCATTTTATACACATATCTCTTGTGAAAAAACACATATCCTCTTTTGTGAAAAAACAGCTAATAACGTTTATCCACAAGTTTTCATGTGAACATTAAGCTTTATTTAGTTTTGCATATTTCCCTATGAGTGAAGATTGTTGTGTCATATGGAAATTTTGTGTTTACTTTCGTATGAACTAATCTGTTTTTCAGAGGGACTGTGCCATTTTATAGCCCATAATTGGTGTATAATTCCAGTAGTTGCCAGCATCTGCAGAGGCTGTTTTAGGAGGAACTGCATACTTGCATGTGCCACTGGCTTTGGGGAATTAAATTTGGGTGGGTAGCTCACCTGATAGTCAGCCCAACATTTGCTGAAGATGGTATATATTAGATGTTTCACTTGGATTTGGCCACAACCCCATGTGTATGAATTTTCAGGCTCACCACTGCTCAAACACAGAACTAGAGAAAATTTGCAACGTACAAATGGTGTACCATGGAGGAGCTCAGCACTGGAGAACCCATAAGGAATAAATTAGGTAAAAAACAGGCCCCTATAGGAGCTTGGGAAGTGATACACTGTACCGGAAAGGGAGCCCTTTCTTCTTGTAATGTCCTCCACATACTGGGGTCTGACCAGGGAGAAATATAAAGTCCAACTATATCATTAGAGGGCAGACAAAAGGGATACTCTAGCCAAGACAAAAAATATATAACTAGCACAGTGGTAAAATGGAGGGTTTTATTATGTTGGTGTTTTTATGAGTGACAAAGTCTTAGCAACAACAGTGTAAAATGGTGTGGCATCAGACTTTGAGTTCACAAGGAAAGGAGGGAATCAACTCAGCATCTGCACAAAGCTGATTCTTGTGAAGGTCAGACGCAAGTACACTTTCCAAACTTTTTACCATTTCTGACACAAGCTGTGCCTTTCATGGCACTGTCTGCTTTTTTTCCTGGGTTTGATAATTTGTTGTAATGGCCATACAGAACTCACAGACCATACTCACTACTATGTGGTTTATTGAGGATAAGTAACAGGTTACAATTTGGAATCGGAATCAATGTGGAAGTAAGACGAACAACTAAGGATACATCTCTGATCAGACTGCTGTGCCCACAGAGAGGTTTCTGCTCTGAAGCCCTGAGTGGGCCTGACCTCTGCCTACTCATTAAGTTGAAGGGTACAGTGCTCTAGACATACATACATGTCTGCTCAACGTGTCAGACACTAACCACAGGTTTGGGGCTGCCAGGGCCATTAAGTTTTGATCCTATAGTTTGATCTTAGCAGAAAGAATACAAATTAGAGTCGGCATAGAGAAGAGAGAGCGCGGTAAGGTTTGGGAGAGTCTCAAATGTGAAAGTCTCATGTCCTAAAGATACTTTAATACCTTCCTTCCCTCACATGCATAGAAGTCTTTCATCTCTCTGGAAATTGGGTAGAGTAGTGCTTATTGCTACATGGTGGGGTTTTGTAGCCTCACACCTTGAGTCACCTGCTTAGAATATGCTACACAGTGTACCCTGACTACTCCATGAATGTGAGAGACATTCTGGTTCTTTGAATAAAATAATTTTTCACCACCAGGAACTGCTTTTATATTAAGGTAGAAAATATTGCTTACTGTGCATCTGGAAACACCAGATGGTACAAAAGTACATCATGTTTGACATAGTAGTGGTACAAAAGGACATCATGTTAGATACACTAGAGGTTAGGTGAATGCAATGTATTGCCATAATAGTCATAAGAATGGACTCAAGAATATCAGTGGTCATGAAGATGTTGCAGGAAGACAGTGTTCACTGTGTTATACTAAAGTTCACCGTGAGTCAGAGCCAACTCGACAGCTACTAATAATGTGCATCAGGCAGTGTTTCATACAGTTAACTCAGTTACATTAAAACAGATGTAGCTAGTTTGATTCCTGGGTATTCCATTTGGAGAATTCCACGTGTATCATTGTCTTTTATGTTGCTGAAGAAAGGTCTTCCATTGAGTAAGTTGTTGGTCTTACAAAATCCTATGATGTGACCACCCTCTTCATTTTTAACACCCAGGCCATATTTTCCAACTACTGATACTTGCTTCCTACTTTCACGTTCCAATCATCACTAATTATCAAGCATCTTGATTGCAAGTTGAATCCATTTCAGAATGCAGAAATTGATCAATTTCTTTGTCTTTGTCAATAGTAGTTGGTGTGTGATTTTGAGTAATATTGATACTAACTGGTCTTCTTTGTAGGCAAATGGATATCATCCTATCACTGACAGCATTGTGTTCCAGGCTAGATCTTGCAATTTTCTTTAAGGTGTTGAATGTAATGCCATTCCTCTTCAATTTGTCATTGCCATCATAGTAGACTGTATGATTTTCCAGCTCGAAAGGACTGTTGTTGTTAGGTACTGTGGAGTCATTCCCGACTCATAGTGACCTGACGCACAGCAGAATGAAACACTGCCTGGTCTTGCACCATGTCCACAGTTGTTTTTATGTTTCAGCCCATCGTTGCGGCCGCTGTGTCAGTCCATGTCCTTGAGGGTCTTCCTGTTTTTCACTGACCCTCCACTCTGCTAAGCGTTATGTCCTTCTCCAGGTACTGATCTCTCCTGACAACATGTCCAAAGTATTTTAAGTTGCAGTCTCACCATCTTTGCTTCTAAGGAGTACTCTGGTTGTACTTCTTCCAAAATAGATCCGTTTGTTCTTTTGGCATCCATGGGACACTCAGTATTCTTTTCCAACACCACAATTCAAAGGGATCAATTCTTCTGTCTTCTTCATTGTCCACCATTTGCATGCATGTATGATGCAGTTGAAAATACTGTGGCTTGGGTCAAGTGCACTTTAGTCTTCAAAATGACGTCTTTACTTTTCAATACTTTAAAGAGGCCTTTGGCAGCAGATCTTCTGAGTGCAATGCATCTTTCAGTTTCTTGACTGCTGCTTCCATGGGCATTGATTGTGGACCTAAGTAAAGTGAAATCCTTGACAACCTCAGTCCCTTCTCCGTTTATGATGATGTTGCTTATTGGTCCAGTTGTGAAAATTTTTGTTTTCTTGATGTTGAGGTGTAGTCCATACTGAAGGCTGTGGTCTTTGTTCTTCATCAATAAGTGTTTCAAATCCAATTCACTTCTAGTGAGTAAGGTGTAATGTAGGTTGTTAATGAGTCATCCTCAAGTCCTGATGCCTTGTTCTTCATGTAGTCCAGCATCCCTAATTATTTGCTCACCATACAGATGGAAAAGTATGGTGAAATATTAGCAATATTAGCCATAATTTGTTTATGATCCACAAAGTCAAATGCCTTTGCATAGTCAGTGAAACACAGGTAAACATCTTTCTGGTATTCTCTGCTTTCAGCCAAGACCCATCTGATGCTGGCATTGATATGTCTAGTTCCACGTCTTCTTCTGAATTCAGCTTGAATTTCTAATGGTTCCTTGTCAATATACTGTTGCAGTAACTTTTGAATGATCATGAACAAAATTTTACTTGTATATGATATTAATGCAACTATTCAGTGATTTCTGCATTTGGTTGGATCACCTTTCTTGGGAATTGGCATAAATATGAATCTCTTACAGTCAGCTGGCCAGGTAGCTGTCCTCCAAATTCCTTGGCATAGATGAGTGAGCACTTCCAGTGATACATCTGTATGTTGAAATATCTCAACTGATATTCCAGCAATTCCTGGAACATTGTTTTTGACCCATGCCTTCAGTGCAGTTTTGACTCCTTCTTTAGTGCCATCAGTTCCTGATCACATGCTACCTTTTCAAATGGCTGAACATCGACTGGCTCTTTCTGGTGTAATGACTCAGTGTATTCCTTCTGTCTTGTGATGGTTTCTGAGTCGTTTCATGTTTTCCCAGTAGAATCCTTCACTGTTGTAACTCGAGGCTTGAATATTTTCTTCAGTTCTTTCCTCCTGAGAAATGCAGGACATGTTCCTCTCTTTTGGTTTTCTATTTTCTGTTCTTTGCACATGTCATTATAATACTTTATTTTGTCTTCTTGAGCTGCCCTTTAAAATCTTTAGTTCTTTTCATTATTCTTTTACTTTAGCTGCTTGACATTCAATAACAAGTTTCAGAATCTCTTCTGACATCCAGTTTGGTCTTTCCTGTCTTTTTTAATGACCTCTTGCTTTCTTCATGGATGATGTCTTCCTTCGTTAGTGTTCAACACATCAAATCTGTCCTTGAGATGGTCTCTAAACTCAAGTGGGATATATTCAAGGTCATACTTTGGCTCTTGTGAAGTTGTTCTAATTTTTTTCAGTTTCATTTTGAATTTGCATATGAGCAATTGATCTGTGCTGCAATCAGCACCTGGTGGAGGCTTTCCATCATCTTTTCCCACAAATGTCATCGATTTGTTTCCTGTGTATTCCATCTGGTGAGGTCCATGTATACAGTCACCATTTATTTTGATTGAAAAAGGTATTTGAAATGAAGAAGTCATTAGTCCCACAAAATTCTATCATGCAATCTCCAGCATTTCTGTCACCAAGGCTGTATTTTCCAACTACTAATCCTTCTTTGTTTCCAATTTTTGCATTCCAGTCACCGGTAATTATCACTGCATCCTAACTGCATGTTTAATCAGTTTCAAACTGCTGGTAAAAATCTCCAGTTTATTCATCTTTGGCCTTAGTGGTTGGTGCATAAATTTGAATAATAGTTGTGTTTTAGTCAGCTAGTGCTGCTCTATCAGAAGTACCACAGAGTGGATGGCTTTTACACAGTCCGGTAGGCTACAAGTCCAAATTCAGGATGTCTGCTCCAGGGGAAGGCTTTCCGCCTTGTCAGCTCTGGAGGAAAGTCTGGTATTGTATCAGTCTTTTCCAGGGAGCGTCTTGGCACAGGAACCTCAGGTCTGAAGGTCGCGCTCTTTTCCCAGTGCTGCTTTCTTGAGGGTGTGAGGTTTCCAATTCTTTGCTTGCTTCTCTTTCCTTTTCTCTCCTGTAGGATGAAAGGATTAAGGGTGGGGCAAGCCATGTTCTGGGGAAACTCCCTTTACAGTAGAGCAGGGAGGTAATCCTGTGGAGGAATTTACAGTCCCACCCTAATTCTGTAAAGAAAATCACAAAATATTGGGAATCATGGCCAGCCACGTGACTGCACATATGTTTGGGGGGACACAATTCAATCCATGACAGTTATATTAACTTCCCATTCTTGTAGCAAAAGGACTAGAACCAGTCTATTTCAGTTCACAAATTCCTAGGGATTTCAATCTGCAGGTGCTTCATTTCATTTTAGACAGCTTCCAGTTGTCCTAGTTTTATACTCCATACATTCCACATTCCAATTATTAGTAAGTATTTGTAGCCGTTCTCATTTTGAATCATGCCACATGAACAAAGGAAGATCCAGGAAGCTTTATTGCATTCCGTATCATTGAGGTTGATTCTGTTTGAGGAGACAGCTTTACTTTGAGTGCTTTCCACCTTCAGGTGCTGAACTTTTGGCAGTGTTCTGTTGCTATCCCTAACACAGTGTTCTACTGCTATTATAGGTTTCCACTGACCAAACTTTTTTCAGAAGTAGATTAGCAGATTCTTCTTTCCAGTCTGTCATAGTTAGGAAGCACCACTGAATCCTGTCCCTTAACAATCGTTCTCCTGGTATTGAAAATATTGGTGACATAGTTTTTACCATCACAACAACATGCAAGCTACTACAGTATGACAAACCTACAGACTTAATCATTGGAAATAACTTTTTTCAAAAACATGAATAGCAGCTACACAGCTGGACTTCATCAGATTGATTTTACAGGAATCAAATTGACTAAATCTGTGGGAAAAGTTAACGGTAAAATTCAATATCCTTTCAAAGAAGGCCAGGAGCTGACTGTAGAGCAGATCAGCAGTTGCTTATATGCAAGCTCAGGTAGAGCTGAAAAAAAATTGAAAAAAGTCCGCAAGAGCCAAAGTACGACCTTGAGTATATTCTGCCTATAGAAAGCAAAAGGTCATTAAAAAACTGAAAAGGATTTTTTTAAAGTACAAAATGGATGTCAGAAGAGTCTGAAACTTGCTCACAGAATAGCTAACATGAAGACAAGGATGAATACAAGATTTTCAAAGAACTCAAGGAAATAGTCAAGCCTCTAGTTGCAATAGTGAATGATCCTATGGTAAAATATTGAGTGACACAGGAAGCATGAAAAGATGGAAAGGATACACATAGTCACTGTACCGCAAATGGTCAACATTTAGCCTTTTCAAGAGGCAGCATACTATCGAAAACCAATGGTATTGAAGGATGAAGTCCACGGTGCACTAAAAAACATTGGTTTAAAACAAGGCTCAGTCACTTCACATGCATGGGAAAACTGGATAGTGAATTAGGAAGACCAATGAAGAATTAATGCCTTTGAATTATGGTGTTGGCAAAAAATACTGAATGTACCAAGGAGTGCTGGAAGAGCAAACAAGTCCATGTTAGTAGTAGGAGAACTACTGCTAGCATGATCCTTAGAAGGGAGTATGGGGAGACTTCATCTCATGTACCAAGGACATGTCATCAGGAGGGACTGTCCCTGGAGGAGGATATACTACTTGGTAAAGCAGAGGATCAGCAAAAAAGAGGAAGACCCTTAAAGAGATGGATTGACACAGTGACTGCAACAATAGGCTGCAACATAGCAATGATAGGATGGCACAAGGCAAGACACTGCTTTGTTGTGTTGTATACCAGGTTGCTGTGAGTTGCATATGACCCAAGGGCAGCTAACTATAGCAATTACAACAGTTAATCCTGAGAAATACGTATAATGTGGATATTACTGTAGGCTCATTGTCTAAGGAAATTGATTTTTAGAGGTTGCAAAGCTAGTTTGTAACTACAAGGTCAAACCAAGGCATAGCAGAGGGTTCATTATCTTGATGCTAATTTTTGAGCAGCGGGCAAGTACCAGGAACCTTAGGCTCAAAATGAATCAAGGCACTCTAATCTCTGGGTGTAAATGGGCTACAAGTCAAGTCTTCGCCCGTGACTAGAGGTGATGAATAAATACTGGAAATTAGAGTTTGTAGGACAAAATCAGCTATAGCATCTAACTGTGCCCTCAAGATCTGGACATGCCCATAGTCCTGCCTTCCTTGTTTCATCCCAGGGTCATCCTTGGCAAGATCTAGAGCCCAACTGGAAAAATAGTTCTTCCCATTTGCTAACTGGGAGGAACGGCTACTACCATTGGTCTCCTCAGGCGTCGAGGCTCTTTGCAGAATGCTGGGCAGTTGGTAGGAACTGGAAGTGTATGTGCACTTCCAACAGCCAGCCACCTTCTAACTCCCAGGAACACCAGCTACTGAATTTCTTTTTCCCTGCATCTCAGCATCCATCTGGTCCACATAGCCTTGAAAGAGCAAGAGCCTCTGAAGGGGCAGGTGTAGGGTCACAAGGCATGGTAACAGTCTTGGCAGTGGTGCTCACTTATGGTCACTCCTTCTTGTGGCAGCTCCTTACTCGTGGTCACCTGGCTCAGCCAGCACCAATCAGCCACCATAGTAGATGGCTGCCCAGACCATAGGTCCCTTCTGGATGCATGTGGTATGGCAAGTGTTGTTAGAACCCATTCAGTGGGTCATTTTTTATTGACTGTTCTATACACTTTAACCCCCAGCTTCTTTATCATTTTGTTGTACTGTGGGGGCTTGTGTGTTGCTGGGATGCTGGGAGCTATGCCACTGGTTTTCAGATACCAGCAGGGTCACCCATGGTGGACAGGTTTCAGCTGAGCTTCCAGACTAAGACAGACTAGGGAGAAGGACCCAGCAATCTGCTTCTGAAAAGAATTTGCCAGTGAAAACCTTATGAACAGCAGTGGAACATTGTCAGATATGATTGTTGTTTTTAGGTGCCATCTACTTGCTTCCAGCTCATAGTGACCCTATGCACAATGAAACAAAACATCAGCTGGTCCTGTGCCATGCCCACAATCATTTTTATCCTTAAGCCCATCGTTGGAGCCACTTTGTCCATCTTGTTGAGGTTCTTCTTTTTTGCTGACTCTCCAGTCTACCAAGCAGTTTTGGTATGATTGCTTCCAAGGGGCACTCTAGTTGTACTTCTTCAGAACAGATCTCTTTTTTTCTTTTGGCAGTGTATGGTACATTCTTCTCCAGCACCACAATTCAAGGGCATCAATTCTTCTGTCTTCCTTATTCACTTTCCACATGTTGCATTCATGTGATGTGATTGAGGATATCATGGGCACCTTAGTCTTCAAGGTGACATCTTTTCAATACTTTAAGTCCTTTGCAGCACTTTTTCCAAATGCAATGTGTCTTTCGATTTCTTGACTGCTGCTTCCTTGGGTGTTGATTGTGGAACCAAGTAAAATGAAATCTTTGGTCATCAGTTCAAATCCACCAGGTGCTCCTTGAATACTCTGAGGGTTAGTTCTACCCTGGCCCCTAGGTTTGCCATGAGTCGGATCCGACTCGACAGCACTTGGCTTGGCTTTGACAACCTCAATCTTTTCTCCATTTATCATGATGTCGCTTACTGGTCCAGTTGTGAGGACCAGTAAGTTGTTTTCTTGATGTTGAGGTGCAATCCATACGAAAGGCTGTGGTCTTTGATTTTCATCAGTGTTTCAAATCCTCTTCACTTCCAGCAAGCAGAGTTATGTCATCTGCATAATGCAAGTTGTTAATAAGTCTTTCTCCAATCCTGATACTCTGTTCATCTTCATATAGCCCAGCTTCTCAAATTATTTGCTCAATTGTCAGATATAGTGCTAGAAAATGAACCCCCAGGTTGGAAGGCACTCCAAAGATGACTGGGAAGAGCTATCTCCTCAAAGTAGTGTGACCCTTGACGATATGGATGGAGTAAAGCCTTTGGGACCTTCATTTGCTGATGTGGCACAACTCAAAATGAGATGAAATACCTGCAAACATCCATTAATAATCAGAATGGAGACTGTATAAAACATGAATTAGGAAAATTGGAAATAGTCAAAAATAAAATGGCATGCATTAGCACTGAAATCTGAGTCATTAGTGAGCTGAAATGGACTGCCATCCACCGTTTTGAATGATATATGGTCTACTATGCCTGGAATGACATCTTTAACAGGAATGGTGTTGCTTTTATTGTGAAAAAGAACAGAAGGACATTTCAAGATATATCCTGAAGCACACTATTTGTCAATGATGGAATAATATCCATATGACTGCAAGGAAGACCAGTTAATACAACTATTAATTCAAATTTATGCACCAACCACAGAAGCCAAAGAGAAAGATTTTTACTACCTTCTGCAGTCTGAAATTGATCAAACATGTAATGAAGATACACTGATAATTACTGATGATTCGAATGTAAAAGTTGGAAACAAGGATTGATCCATAGTTGGAAAAATCAACATTGGTGATAGAAATGATGCCAGACAGCAAATGATAGAATTTTACAAGGTCATTGATTTCTTTATTGCAAATAATTTTTTTACCAACATAAACAGTGACTATACACAGGGACCCTACCAGGTGGGATACACAGGAATCTAACTGACTAAATCTATGAAAAGAGACAATGGAGAAGCTCAATATCATCAGTCAGAACAAGACTAGGTTCTGACAAAGGAACAGACCATCAATTGCTCATATGCAATTTCAAATTGGATTGAAGAAAATTTTAGTAAGTCCATGAGAGCCAAAGTGCAACCTTAAGTATATCCCAGTTCAGTTTAGACACAATCTCATGAACAGATTTGATGCACTGAACACTAATGACTGAAGTCAGACAAAATTGTGGAATGACATCAAAGACAACATCCATGAAGAAAGTAAGAGGTCATTAGAAATATGGGAAAGCAAGAAAAGACCAAATTGGATGTCAGAAGAGAGTCTGAAACTTGTTCTTGAATATGGAGTAGCTAAAGCGTAAGGAAGAACTGATGAAGTAAAAGAACTGAAGATTGGAAAGGGCAGCTCAAAAAAACAAAGTAGTATAATGACGGTTGCAAAGAGCTGGAGATAGAAAACCAAAAGAGAAGAACGTGCTCTGCATTTTTTTTAATTTTTATTTTTATTTAACATAACTGAGTGAAAATGTACATTCACATATGAATTTACATGCCCTCCTATATGCAGCTTCCACTGCTCTCCCTGTCTGGTGACTGCACACTATTCCTCTCTGCTCCATACATGTCTCATCCTCCCAACAGTCTCCTTTCCCCTCCTCTCCATCCACTCCCCTTCCTCCAGCCAGAGGTCAGCAAGATGATATCCTATAGATGTATAGAACCATAAAGTGCGTCCAATATATGGTTGCTCTGCATTGCCAAGTCCAATCCATTCCTGTCCAAAGAGTGGACCTTTGTTATAATTTATGGGAAAGGGCAGCATCAGGGCCGGGGGCCATGCTCTCAGAGGAACCCCAAAACCGCTGGACCATCAACTGAGGTCTTTTAGTGGAGATCTCATGATGCACCTCTTTTTATTCTTGTGTTGCCAGTGAAACTCCTCTCTGTGAGCTCCATCGTGGCTATCGCTGGTGGTGGCCGGGCACCATCTGGTTCTTCCGGTCCCAAGTCGATGTAGGCACCCACTCTTGTGGATCTCTCTGTCTTCTCGGTTGTCTTTACCGCATGTCATTTTGGTCCTCGGTGAGCATCCATTCCTGCTGAGTTGGGACCATTTGCTCTGTCCTCAGATGGCAGCTTGGCAGCTTTTAAGACCCCAGATGCCACTTACCAATGTGGGGTGCAGAGAGCTCTCTTAGCAAAACACTAGTTGTGCCAATTGGCCTGGAATTCGCCTAAGAGCGTGGTCCCGCCCCCCCCGCCCCAGCTACTCTATCCTTGCAGAATTAAGATGGAAGGAGTACTCAAGTTATGCTGAAGTCCACTTAATGTTGTTCTTGTTTCTAATGTGTGCTATCACAGCTTTCTCCCAACTAGATTTCTAGTAACTATCTAAACTAAACCCTCCCCCATCACCCTCCCTCCCTCCGCTCCCTTGCAGCTGTCAAAGAGTCTTTTCTTCTATACACAAGTCTGTTTTTGAGATCTTATCGTAGAGGTCTCATACAGTATTTGTCCTTTTGTCGCTGACTACTTTCACTCAACATAATGTCTTCCAGTTGAAACCAGGTTAGGAGATGTTTCCTGGAATCATCGTTATTCTTTATCATTGCGTAGTGCTCCATTGAGTATATGTACCACAGTTTACCTATCCATTCTTCTATTGTTGGGCATCTGGGTTGATTCCATCTTTTTGCTATCGTGGACTGTGCTGCGGTAAACATTCTGGTGCATGTGTCCGTTGGTGTGAAAGGCCTTGATTCTGTAGGATATATTCCAAGTAGTGGAATTACTGGGTCAAATGGTATATTGATAACCATTTTTTTAAGGAGGCGCCAGATTGCCTTCCAAAGAGGCAGGACCATTTTGCAACCCCACCAACAGTGTAAGAGGGTTCCACTTTCTCCACAGCCTCTCCAGCATTTGTTGTTTTGCGTTTTCTGGATCATGGCCAATCTTGTTGGGGTGAGATGGTATCTCATTGTTGTCTTGATTTGAATTTCTTTAATAACTAAAGATCGTGAACATGTCCGCATGTGTTTTTTGGCTGCCTGGATCTCCTCTTTAGTGAAGTGTCTGTCCATCTCCTTTGCCCATCACTTAATTGGATGGTTTATCTTCTTCTTATTGATATTTTGTAGTATCTTATAGATTATGGAGATCAGGCGTCGGTCTGACATAGAGTTGCCAAATATTTTTTCCCATTCTGTGGGTGTTCTCTTAATTCTATTAATAAAGTCTTTGGATGAGCAAAAGTGTTTGATTCTTAATAGTTCCCATTTATGTATTTTCTCTTTTGTTGATTGAGGTTTCTTTGACAGATTTTGGAGTCTGTCCTCATTGTGTATTAAAACTTCCATTGTTGTTCCTACCTTTTCTTGGATGAGCTTTATCGTTTTAGGTTTGAGATTTAGGTCTTTTATCCAGTTGGAGTTGGTTTTTGTATAAGGTGTAAGATATGGATCTTGATTCAGTTTATTGCAGATGGATAACCAATTTTGCCAGCACCATTTGTTGAAGATATTGTTTTTACCCCAGTTTAATGTCTTAGGGCCTTTGTCGAATATCAACTGTTCATAGGCAGATGGTGTCATCTCTGGGGTCCATGCTCTGCATTTTTCAAGCTGAAAGAACTGAAGAAAAAAATTCAAGCCTTGGGTTGCAATAGTGGAAGATTCTACAGGGAAAATAGTAAGACTCAAGAAGCATGAAAAGAAAATGGATGGAATTCACAATCATTATACCAAAAAGAACTGGTCACATTTAACTATTTGAACAGGTAGCGTATTTTGGAACTCTCTGGAATGGCCATTGTGCATGATGGCACAGTTCACAAAAAATTGTACAGTTGTCTATAAAGGGAATTTTTAGCCAGTAAACAAACACCTGTATGGGAATACCCTTCCTACTCACCTGATCTGGCCCCTAGTGACTTTTTTCTTTACCCAGAGATAAAGGAAATATTGAAAGGAATACATTTTGATGACACTCAAGACATCAAGGGTAATATGACGACAGCTCTGATGGCCATTACAGAAAAAGAGTTCCAAAATTGCTTCGAAGGGTGGACTAGGTGCCAGCATTGGTGCATAGCTTCCCAAGGGGAGTACTTCAGAGGTGACCATAGTGAAAATTAGCAAATGAGGTATGTAGCACTTTTTCTAGGGTGAGTTTGTGAACTTAACTGGCAGTCCTTGTACACATTTTCACAATGTTGAATCTTCCTATCCATGAGCACGATAAGTTCCTCCACTTATCAGGTCTCTTTTGGTTTCTTCCAAGAGTCTTGTAACTTTCTTTGGTCTTTTGCATCTCTGGTTAAATTTTTTCCTAAGTGTTTTATCTTCTTGGAGGCTATTGTAAATGGTATTGATTCAGTGGTTTCTTCTTTGATGTTCCCTTCACTGGTGTGAAGGAATCTGAATAATTTTTATATGTTTATCTTATAGCCTCCGACTCGACAGCACTTGGCTTGGCATCTTATAGCCTGATATTTTGGTGAACTCTTCTGTTAGTTCCAGTAGTTTTTGGAGGGGATTCTGTAGGGTTTTCTGCGTATAAGAGTATGTCATCTGCAAACAGAGATATTTTGATTTCTTTCTTACCAATTTAGATGACTTTTCTTTATCATGCCTGATTGCAATAAAAGTGGTGACAAAGGTCATCCTTATCTAGTTCCTGTTCTTCAGAGGAATGCTTTCAAACTCTGCATTTAGGGTAACATTGGCTGTTGGCTTTGTATGAATGTCCTTGAAGAATTTCCTGTCTTGTCCTATTTTGCTGAGACTTTTAAACATAAGTTAGTGTTGGGCTTTGCCAAATGCCTTTTCTGCATCAGTTGATAAAATCAAGTGGTTACTGTCTTTTGTTTTTATGTAGTTGATTACACTGATTATTTTTCTGACATTGAACCATCCCAGTATCCCTGGTGTGATTCCGACTTGCTCACATTATTTTTTTTGTTATGTTGTTGAATCCTATTGGTTAGAATTTTGTTGAGGATTTTTGCATATACATCTATCTTTTTTGTATTTATTGCCTCAATTTGACTTTCTATTGAGTTGTCTAATTCTGTAATTTTATTATTAATTTTTTGAATTTCTAATTCTTGCTGCTTTGTGCTTTCTTGAAGCCTGTTTGTAATTATGCTTTGCTGCATTTTTTCATCATCTCCTTCCTGACCTCTTGAAGAGTTCTAAATATTAATCTTTTGTATTCTGACTCTGATAATTCCAGGAAGTTCTCTTCATCTGGAAAAATTTTTGATTATTTTGGGAGTTTTCTGAAGTCATCATGGTCTGCCTCTGCCTTTTGATATGGACTGTTGTCTCTGAGCCACCAGTAGGTTGTTGGATTTTATGTTCGCTTACTGTATGCTAGCTCCTTGTTTTGTTTTGAAATATCGAAACAGGCTGAACCTGTGTGCTAATTTGGTCACTAGTGCCTTTGAAGCTCTAACATCCTGTCATGAGGTGGCTAGAACTGTTACTAGATACGTGAGCCCAGCAGTGTTTTTACTTTTTTTGTACGAATTCAGCTTGTGTGTCCATGGAGTTGGTCACCAAGAGTGTGGTGCAGGCTTTCCCATACTGTCCCAAATGGGCAGGGGTGATTGATGTAGGCACAGTTATCTGGCTGCAGGCAGTAAGAAAGTCAGGGGGCTAACAGCTGTCCCTGAGTGTCTCTGAGGATGGTGTGTCCACTTAGGTCTGAATCTACGTGAAGGCACTGTTTCTGCCCTAATTTCTGGCTGGGGTGAGTTAGTAGATTCTTTTCCCTGCTTTCCCTAGTTTGTTAAATTATTCTATGAGTCTAGGAGAATGACTCAGAACAGGCTTAATGAGTTCTACTTTCAGCTCAGTTGATGGCCTCAGACTCTGTAGCTTGTCAGACGGTGGACAGTGAGAGACACTGAGAAAAGGGAGAAAGGTTTATCTTGAAGGAAAGATTTAGATCTGTGCAAGGTAGATGCCATCACTTACCTTTTAACAACAGTCAAGTGCCACTTCTCACTGGTTTAGGGGGCTCAAGTGTACTGTCTGATGATATTTGCTGTTGAGGAGGATGACTTCCAAATGCCACTGTTCCACTCACCATGCTGGCCACAGCCAGTTCCCACCAGGTCGGGTCTGGGCAGTCCTGTGTACCTTTGGATCTACTCTCTCTTCACCATTGCTTGGTCCAATTTCTCAACTTTCCCTTTGATGTTCAGGGCTCTTAGGGTGTCATATATCATGAACTCATTTGTTCTTTTGTATTGTGGTTGTTAAGGGGGATCACAGGAAGTGTCTAACTACTCTGCCATCTTGGCCCTGCCTCTCAATGCCACAAGTCCTTATTATCATTCACTAATCTTCTAGGAAAAGCTGGTGGCATAATGATTAAGTGCTGTGCTGCTAACCAAAAGGCCAGCAGTCTGAATCCACCAGCTGCTCCTTGGAAACCTGGTGGGGCAGTTCTACTCTGTCCCATAGGTTTGCTGTGAGTCAGAATTGACTTGACAGCAGTGGTCTTGCTTTTGGTTTTATCCTCCTATTCTTTCAACAGAAGCCTTTTGCACCCTTTAAAATGATAGAACACGCTGAAATGTTTAGAAACTGATACATTAATATAAATTAGAATTGATAACCCTGAAATGATAGTGGATTTCCTGTTCAGTGTTGCCACCTTTGAAGGCCAGGCAGGGTATTTCTCCCCTGTGCTCATCTCATCCACCTGCTAGCCCTGAGCCCAGGAAGATGAGGCCATGGTTTGTCCTGTCCCATCCCTTTTGCTGTGAGAAGGAATGAGAGGTGGCATATCTGGAGTCAGGGGCCGAAGTGGAGGCTACTGCAATGAGGGTGTTAGATCCTGGCAGTGGATGGCAACCCCTAGATTCAGGAGCCCCAGTGTGTCTCTGCTGCTGGTATACCTGATTTTGGCCCAGAAGGGTGGGGTGATGGGCTGCCCCAGACCACACTGGAGTTCTTACCCAAAAGTTGCGAAAAATGGAGTGAGTCTTGTTTCTATCACAACCTTGTTTGAGGACACCTCTCTTGGAGCTCCTGAGCTCCTGGCACTTTAGGGTCTTCCAGGTATCTGCCCTCCATGCTCAGAAACAGGACTGTGGAGGGGTCCTTGGCAAAGGGTGGGGTCATGGGTGAGGAGGTGTGATCCATGCCCTCTGTGCCTGCTGCGATCCTCTTACAGTACATCCCTGCCCAAGTGTGTGCAGGCAATGCCACAATCACAACCCTCGCCACACCCTACTCTGCCCCTGGGCCTGGAGCTTGCACCTGTGCAGGTGGGGCTCTTCTATGCTCTCTCCCCATCCCTGAAGGCTTCTTTCTCTTTGGAACTCGAGGATCCAAGATTTCTTTCTATCTGTTGCTCTTCTCTAGTCCCACAGAAAAGAATGACTTCCAATTTTGTCCAGTGTTTGTTTTTGCACAACGGACCAAAAGTGTTTTTTCTTCCTTCTGATTCCTTACCAGAAGCGAGAGCCAGAGGCCATTGTATTAATGTGAAACATTTCCTACAGAATATAATTACCAACTTCAAGGAGCCACCTTAAAAACAAGTCAGTGATACAGGTGAAATCAATTTTAATGTTTTGTTTATCCTAATAAAAAGCCAAACTCATTACCACTGAGTCAATTCCAACTCTCAGTGACCCCACAGGAGAGAATGCAACTGCCCTGTAGGGCTCAAAGCAGTGGATGGTGGGTTTGAACTGCTGACCTTTCAGTTCCCAGCTATAGCTATTCATTACCGTGCCTCCAGGGCACAATCTAAAAATCTTACTTCAACATGTAGTTAATGTGTTGAAAACATTAAACATACAGTATTTGTGCCATGCTAAGTTTGAAATCTGGCGTGTATATCACAGCACAGACTCAGTGTGCAGCAGTGACAATATGTGAGGGAGTGAGGGTGATGCACTGTGACCTGGAGGAAGAAGGGCCCACAGTCCCAGCACACTCTGAGAGCAGTAGCCCTGAACCCCCTGACCCACCTGAGGATCCTTTCTCACTCCAGGCCAGGTACTAGGGAGGCCCTCTCCTCCTGTGGGCCTCAGTCTCCCCATCTTTGGAGTAAAGGTGTTGGGCATGATGGTCTTTGCTGAGTCTACCTCTGACATTCCCTCATCTGCTGACTCAAGACATAGGTCTGTCTGTAGACATGAGGAGGAGACTTCAGACAGGGCTTGGCATCCTGACCCTAAGGTAGCAGTAAGTGGGGAGCCTAGTGTGGAGCTAGTTTGGGGCCTGTCCTCCACACAGAAGTTCTGCCCAGAGGACGCTGGTGTTCTGCAGGCCCAGGACACCACACATGGCATCAAGACAGTATATGTCTCTCTTCCACCAGTGGCCTCATGTGGGGCCTCCCTGCCACCCGTGCTGAATTGGCCTGTCAGTGGGTTCCCACTAATAGTTTGTTCAAAGCTTGAAGGGCTGTGTGAGACTGGACCTGTAGGGGATAGACCCAAGTGGGATCAGCAGCCAGGTGGTGGCATATACCACAGAAGTGGCCTCCTGTGTGCCCCTCAGGGTGGAGAGACAAAGGGTCCACCATGCACAGTGCAAGGACTGTCTGACTAGGAGGCCATAGCGAAGACTAAGATAGATGAGGGAGTTGTGTCTACTCAGGGCCTTCGATAGAGGGACGGGAACACATCCATCACAAACCTGAGAAGTTGTCCTACAGGGCTGACACTTGAATAAGTTGGCCTGATGAAGTGAGGTGGCCACTCAGCCTGTGGTTAAGAGTGAGATAGGGGGTCTAGGCTCTGGAACAAGTTTGCATGTAGACTCAGGGAAGCTTCACGTTCAGCAGCAGGGTTGGAAGTTCAGCTTCAAGACCAGAGCATCAGGCAGGAAGGATCCTCAGAGTGAGTGTGGAGAGACAGGGTGGAGCAGGGCATGAAGACACTAGGGCTGCGAGGGGCAGGCAGGGTATGGCACAGTCATGTCTTTGCTTAGGGAAGCTCATTTGGGTTTCTAAGTCCAGGGTAAAGACAAGGAGTGACAGGTGACAAGGAGCCTACCTGAGGCCATTTTGGTGGCTCAGGCAAGGACCAATGGAGATCAGACTGGGTTGTCAGCAGAGGGGCTGAAGCTAAGGAGACAGACTCAAGGCATTAAGTTTTACTGCAGGGGACATTAGGTGGCGACAGGGGACATCAGGCAGGGAGGTAGGGACAAATCTGGTCTTGATATGGGCAGAGGAGCAGTGATGGGACTGGGATGAGGGCCTCAGAGGAAGAAGCACTCTGTGTGGACAACCAGGTGGAATTTTCCTGAAGAAGTCAGACACATACATGGGCTTGAGCAGAAGAGCCGGTGAGAAATGTAGATCCATAAAACCAAAAATAACCCCATTGCTGTCGAGTCAATCATGACTCACAGCAACCCCACAGGACAGAGTAGAACTGTCCCATTCGGTTTCTAAGGAGTGCTTGGTGGATATGAATTGTCAATATTTTGGCTAGTGGTCACAGCATTTAACCAATATGCCACCAGGGTTCCCAACCAGCACATAGTAAACAGAGAAGGTCATAGGCTAGGAAGGTATTCCTACCAGATCTCACACTTCTGAAGCCTGCTGGGTCTGGGAGGGGACAAAAGGCTTTGAACCCGGTCAGCCAGACTTGCCCTCCGGCTACCTGCTGACAGCTTTCTCTGTATCCCAGCCACACCCTTGTCCAGAGGAGGCACTGCTAGGAAGCATCCCCAAGTGCTCAGGGGTGACAGTGACAGAATGGGGCTACAGATCACAAGCACTGTCCAATCACTGCAGATGTGAGGCCAGCATCGCAACTCAGGAGCTTCCTCCAAGAAGTGTTTGTGCTGTGCTTGGTGACAAGGGTACTTCCCCCCCCCAAACATTTGACTCACTATCTAAAGCTCATTTTCAATGCATTCAATTCCAATAAGAAGTGCTGTTTCTTCTAAAATCACCCCAGCAAAGAGAACAGAATGGGATAGGGACATCACCTGTGGATGCCAGCATCACAAAAGACTGACTCAGCTGCAGTTTCTAGATCAGAGTGGATTTGTGGATCCATGAGGTCTGGGCTTTCCGGAACAAGGCAGAGAAACGGTAGGGTGCCTCCCTTCCTGAGGCAAGCATTCTACGTTCAGAATCTCATGTTATTCCACATCCCCATTTTGCAGATGAAGAAAGTGAGAATTGGGGAAGTACCCTAATCAAAGTCATGGGCTGTCCTAATGACAGTGTCTGTGTTTTGACTAGTTTATGGGGCCCTCCAGGTGTCAGATATAGGCTGCTTGCTTCACTTTTAACTATCCTTGGGATCAGGAGGATCCAAGGTGACCCTAGTGCACAGCGAAGGTGCTGCCATTTCCAAGCTGGAGGTGAGGATACGGAGGCCCATAAAGACCACCCTTGTTTTGCAGTAACCCCACATCACCTGTTTTAGGAGAAGCAGTAAACCAAACTTAAGTTTGAAAAAGTTTTATTGAGGTCGATTGGCATAATTAGCCTTTTTCTAAGAGTCTTCTGCACCCCTTATTGGTGAGTGGTGTCTGGGGTCTTAGAAGCCAGCAAGCTACCATTTGAGGAACATCAGTTGGTCCAAATCCACCTGGAACAGATGATGACCAAGAATATCAAAGAGATGAGGAAAAATGAGCCCAGGAGACAGAAGACCCATATGATTGGGAGACCATATCAGCATGAGATCAGAAGAACCAGATGGTGCCTGGCCACCAGAGCCTTGATAGGGGACGCAATGTAGAGTCCATGATGTAGTACGAGGAAAAGAGGTGTGTAGATCAAGCACTCTACTAAAAGACCAGAAGTGATGGTCCGACAACCTGGAGGGTCCCCTGCAAACATAGACCCTAGACTTACTGCTGCCCCAGACCTGAAACCAGTACTGAAGTCAACACTTCAGACAAAGAATGGACTGGACTTGGGGATACAGAGCAAGCACACAGTGTGTGAACTTCAGGGTTTCTCTCTAGAGGGGAGAGGGTAGGGTGGAGAGGAGGGGACAGGTATTCGCTGGGAAGATACTAGAAGAGTGTAAAGGAACAGTGTACTGTCACAGGTAGGGAGAGCAGATAGAGTTATACAGAGACAGGTATTCAAAATTGACATGGATTGTATACTTTCACTTAATCAAAACAAAAAAGATTAAAAAACATGTGTGTGTATATATATATACATATGGCTATTCTTTGGTAAGACCAATTCAATTCAACATTCAAACAGGTGCCAGAAAAATATATTAATTTTGCCAGTCTCAAATGGAAAGATTCTATTTAGATTTTTTTTTGGCTAGTGCTAGGCATTAAACTTTCTCATAGGAAAGAAAAGACAATCCAAATGACAACTAATTTTGTTCAAGTGATCACTAAAATTTCAAATTATTTCTAGTATATTGATTTATAGTATTTTTTAATATAAACCTTAAATTAGTGTCTTAGAGAAGATTTTAATAGGCATTTCAGAGACAGGTATATGGGGTAGCTTCTTAGGAAAGTAAGGAGGTTCAGAGGATAAAAGGGGCAACAACCGGTAATGAAGCAGACTGGCAGTCAGCAATGAAGAGGGTGGGAGACCCAATTTTACCTTACAACACCTTATTCTGTTAAGTGAATTTAGAGATGGGAGATCCAGGCCCCTTAATTAAGGATGGTTTAAAAGTCTCTCTAAAGTTAATTCATAAAAATTAGAGTCATCAAGAGACAAAGTATGGAGATTTCTTGTTCATTATACAGGCAAGAGTAATCTGACACACAGCTTGTGTAACTGCCTTCTCCACAAAGTTGTTTCCCATGATTTCTTCAGCCTTAACCAAGTACATGCAGCTTGGGTCTAGCCCTGGGTGCTCAGTAACAAAGAGGTGGCCCCTCCTATCTCAGTTTTTCCCTTACTGTTGCAGCTGCTCAATTAAATTGGTGGTGGCCATTATTAAAGAATTCCAGAGAGGAAGCTTCTACAGTTTCTTCAGTGCCGTTTTAAAATAATGTATCTTGAAGGGCTTTCCCCCCACCCCTTGCTTTGCACTGGTTCTCAGCAATGGGGACTCAGAAAGCCATTACATAGAAGTCTACATTTTCCCAGTGCAATAGGCCTTTCATTTCTTGCAATGAGTCAGCGAAAAAGAGGAAGAGCCTCAACAAGAGGGATTAACACAGTGGCTGCAACAGTGGGCTTAAGCATTCAAATGACGGTGGGCACCGACCGGGCAGTGTTTCCTTCTGTTGTGCAATAACTCGCTATAAGTTAGAACCAATTCAGCAGCATCTAACAACAACAACAACATATCAGATAATGTTTCACTGCTATTCATAAGGTTTTCACTGGCAAATTCTTTTCAGAAGTAGTTCTTCCTAGTCTGTCTTAGTCTGGAAGCTCAGCTGAAACCTGCCTGCCATGGGTTACCCTGCTGGTATCTGACTACTGGTGATAGCTTTCAGCATCACAGCAACATGCAAGCCCCCACCATACAAGACTGACAGATATGTGGGGGCCATATAGACTAGCTAGTACAAATCAGAAAGCCCAGGCTAGTAATCTTCAAAAAGGATCTTAGATTCTTCGTGATAGCTGACATTTGTTTTTAACCAGCTATAAAATGCTCACAAACAAATTAACTCATCAAAATAGGCATAAAATCAGCTACTTTTTTTTTTGATTAAGCATATCCCATTTTCAAGAAGGCCATGCAAATTAAACCAAAGACCAGAGTTTTAGGTTACTCAGGGGCAAGTAATAGGAAGAAATTATGAAATACCTTGGCAACCATCATATGCCAGACTTCAATTACAAAGAGAAACAATTCCTAGGGGGGAAAAAAATCCAACAATAAAACTCAGGGAGCTTCTATGCAAATAAAGTGAAAGCTAAGACTCAAGAGTTCAGGTATGTGGCCGCAACTACCAAATCCATTGTGGAAATGCAAGACTCACAATGACCAGAAGCCTGAGTCCTCAGTGTCCAGGAATCATAGATGCTAATTCATGCAACTGAAGCTGCAGAAGCATAAAGGAATTGCACAAAGAAGTGTTCCAAAGTCTGAAAGGAGAAAGGGATTTTATAGGGTGGGTTGGGGGGGATCCGACTCGACGGCACTTGGCTTTGGCTGGGTGTTGCACATGAATCATAAGCAAACTTTTTACAATACATGAATTATAAGTACATTTAATATTTAACAATGTCACTTAAACACTTCGTGGAGGCAAAACTGCTTAAGCAATGTCCTGAAAATAGTTTTATATAAATATCTTTTGAAGGGCCATTTTTGTCATTTTCTTGCTGTGACATTTTTTTCATTTGTTTAATCATAGACGGTAACTTTGTCTGCAAGCATCCTCTCTGGGAACAGAACTTTTTTTTTTTTCTTTTACTTTAATATGACTGAGTGAAAAATGTACATTCCTGTATAAATTTACATGCCCACCTATATGCAGCTTCCACTGCTCTCCCTGTCCGGTGACAGCACACTATTCCTCTCTGCTCCATACATGTCTCATCCTCCCAACAGTCTCCTTTCCCCTCCTCTGCAACCACTCTCCTTCCTCCAGCCTGAGGTCAGCAGGATTGTATCCTATAGATGTACAGACCATAAAGTGCATCCAATATATGGTCACTCTGCATCACCAAGTCCAACCCATTGGTGTCCAAAGAGTGGACCTTCGTTATGATTTATGGGCAAGGGCAGCATCAGGACCAGGGGCCATGCTCCCAGGGGAACCCCCAAACCACTGGACCATCAATTGAGGTCTTTTAGTGGAGATCTCAGGATGCATCCTTTTTTATTCTTGTGTTGCCAGTGAGACTCAACCTAGTGAGCTCCATCGTGGCTATCACTGGTGGTGGCCGAGCACCATCCGGTTTTTCCGGTCCCAAGTTGATGTAGGCACCCACTCATGTGGGTCTCTCTATCATCTGGGTTGTCTTTACCCCGTGGCATATTGGTCCTCGGTCAGCATCTGTTCCTGCTGAGTTGGGACCATTTGCTGTGCCTTCGGATGGCAGTTTGGCAGCTTTTAGGACCCCAGATGCCACTCACCAATGTGGGGTGTAGAGAGCCCTCTTAGCAAAACGCTAGTTGTGCCAGTTGGCCTCGATTTCACCTAAGAGCATGGTCCCCTGCACCCTGCCCCAGCTACTCTATCCTTGCTATATTGGGTTAAGATGGAAAGAGTATTCAAGTTATGCTGAAGTCCACTTAATATTGTTCTTGTTTCTAATGTGTGCTATCACCAATTTCACCCAACCAGATTTCTAGCAACTATCTAATCTAAACCCTCCCCCCATCATCCTCCCTCCCTCCCTCCACTCCCTTGCAGCTGTCAAAGAGTCTTTTCTTCTACACACAAGTCTGTTTTTTGAGATCTTATCGTAGAGGTTTCATACAATATTTGTCCCTTTGTCGCTGACTACTTTCATTCAACATAATGTCTTCCAGTTGAAACCAGGTTAGGAGATGTTTCCTGGAATCATCGTTATTCTTTATCATTGCATAGTGCTCCACTGAATATATGTACCATAGTTGACCTATCCATTCTTCTGTTGTTGGGCATCTGGGTTGATTCCTTCTTTTTGCTATCATGGACTGTGCTGCAATAAACATTCTGGTGCATGTGTCCATTGGTGTGAAAGGTCTTGATTCTGTAGGATACATTCCAAGTAGTGGAATTACTGGGTCAAATGGTATATCAATATCCATCTTTTTAAGGAAGCACCAGATTGCTTTGCAAAGAGGCCGGACCATTTTGCAACCCCACCAACAGTGTAAGAGGGTTCCCCTTTCTCCACAGCCTCTCCAGCATTTGTTGTTTTGTGTTGTTTGGATCATGGCCAACCTTGTTGGGGGTGAGATGATATCTCATTGTCGTCTTGATTTGAATTTCTTTAATAACTAAAGATCGTGAACATGTCCGCATGTGTTTTTTGGCTGCCTGGATCTCCTCTTTAGTGAAATGTCTGTCCATCTCCTTTGCCCATTGCTTAATTGGATGATTTATCTTCGTCTTATTGATATTTTGTAGTATCTTATAGATTATGGAGATCAGGCATCGGTTTGACATAGAGTGGCCAAATATTTTTCCCATTCTGTAGGTGTTCTTTTAATTCTATTAATAAAGTCTTTGGAGGAGCAAAAGTGTTTCTTTTTTTTCTTTTTTATTTAACATGACTGAGTAAAAATGTACATTCCCGTATAAATTTACATGCCCACCTATATGCAGCTTCCACTGCTCTCCCTGTCTGGTGACAGCACACTATTCCTCTCTGCTCCATACATGTCTCATCCTCCCAACAGCCTCCTTTCCACTCCTCTCCACCCACTCTCTTTCCTCCAGCCAGAGGTCAGCAGGATGATATCCTATAGATGTACAGAACCATAAAGTGCAACCAATATATGGTCACTCTGCATTGCCAAGTCCAATCCATTCCTGCCCAAAGAGTGGACCTTTGTTATAATTTATGGGTAAGGGCAGCATCAAGGCTGGGGGCCATGCTCTAAGGGGAACCCCGAAACCGCTGGACCATGAATTGAGGTCTTCTGGTGGAGATCTCAGGATGCATCCCTTTTTATTCTTGTGTTGCCAGTGAGACTCAACCTAGTGAGCTCCATCGTGGCTATCACTGGTGGTGGCCGGGCACCATCCGGTTCTTCCAGTCCCAAGTCGATGAAGGCACCCACTCTTGCAGGTCTCTCTGTCTTCTAGGTTGTCTTTACCGCATATCATTTTGGTCCTCAGTGAGCATCCGTTCCTGCTGAGTTGGGACAATTTGCTGTGTCCTCAGATGGCAGCTTGGCAGCTTTTAAGACCCCAGACGCCACTCACCAATATGGGATGCAGAGAGCTCTCTTAGCAAAACGCTAGTTGTGCCAATTGGCCTCAATTTAGCCTAAGAGCATGGTCCCCTGCCCCTGCCCCAGCTACTCTATCCTTGCAATATTGGGTTAACATGGAAGGAGTACTCAAGTTACACTGAAGACCACTTAACATTGTTCTTGTTTCTAATGTGTGCTATCACCGCTTTCTCTCAACCCGATTTCTAGCAACTATCTAAACTAATCCCTCCCCCCTCACTCTCACCCCCACCTTGCAGCTGTCAAAGAGTCTTTTCTTCCATACACAAGTCTGTTTTTGAGATCTTTTCGTAGAGGTCTCATACAGTATTTGTCCCTTTGTCGCTGACTACTTTCACCCAACATAATGTCCTCCAGTTGAAAGCAGGTTAGATGTTTCCTGGAATCATCGTTATTCTTTATCATTGCGTAGTGCTGCATTGAGTATACGTACCATAGTTTACCTATCCATTCTTCTGTTTTTGGGCATCTAGGTTGATTCCATCTTTTTGCTATCATGGACTGTGCTGCGATAAACATTCTGGTGCATGTGTCCGTTGGTGTGAAAGGCCTTGATTCTGTAGGATATATTCCAAGTAGTGAAATTACTGGGTCAAATGGTATATCAATATCCATTTTGTTAAGGAAGCGCCAGATTGCTTTCTAAAGAGGCTGGACCATTTTGCAACCCCACCAACAGTGTAAGAGGGTTCCACTTTCTCCACAGCCTCTCCAGCATTTGTTGTTTTGTGTTTTCTGGATCATGGCCAATCCTGTTGGGGTGAGATGATACCTCATTGTCGTCTTGATTTGAATTTCTTTAATAACTAAAGATCGTGAACATGTCTGCATGTATTTTTTGGCTTCCTGGATCTCCTCTTTAGTGAAATGCCTGTCCATCTCCTTTGCCCATTGCTTAATTGGATGGTTTATCTTCTTCTTGTTGATATTTTATAGTATCTTATAGATTATGGAAATCAGGCGTCGGTCTGACATAGAGTTGCCAAATATTTTTTCCCATTCTGTGGGTGTTCTTTTAATTCTATTAATAAAGTCTTTGGATGAGCAAAAGTGTTTGATTCTTAATAGTTCCCATTTATCTATTTTCTCTTCTGTTGATTGTGGTTTCTTTAACAGATTTTGGAGTCTGTCCTCACTGTGTATTAAAACTTCCATGTTGTTCCTACCTTTTCTTATATGAGCTTTATCGTTTTAGGTTTGATATTTAGGTCTTCTATGCAGTTGGAGTTGGTTTCTGTGTAAGGTGTAAGATATGGATCTTGGTTCAGTTTATTGCAGATGGATAACAAATTTTGCCAGCACCATTTGTTGACGATACTGTTTTTACCCCAGTTTAATGTCTTAGGGCCTTTGTCGAATATCAACTGTTCATAGGCAGATGGTGTCATCTCTGGGGCCTCAATTCTGTTCCATTGATCCATCTGTCTGTTCTTGTACCAGTACCAGGCCGTTTTGACCACTGTGGCAGTGCAGTATGTTCTAAGGTCTGGTAATGAGAGGCCTCCCAGTGTGTTCTTCTTCTTTAGTAGTACCTTACTTATCCGGGGCTTCTTCCCTTTCCAAACAAAATTGGTGACTTGTTTCTCCATCTCATTCAAAAATGACGCTGGAACTTGTATTGGGATTGCATTATATAAATAAATTGCTTTGGGTAAAATAGACATTTTCACAATGTTAAGTCTTCCTATCCATGAGCAGAGTAGGTTTTTCCATTTATCTATGTCTCTCTTAGTTTCTTGTAGTAAGGGCTTGTAGTTCTCTTTGTAAAGGTCTGTTGTTTCTCTGGTTAGATTAATTCCTAGGTACTTTATCTTCTTAGGGGCTATCATAAATGGTATTGATTTGATAATGTCTTCCTTAACAGTCTCGTTGGTATAAAGGAATCCTACTGATTTACTTGTTTATCTTGTATCCTGAGACTTTGCTGAACTCTTCTATCAGTTTGAGTAGCTTACTTATAGATTCCTTGGGGTTCTCTGCATATACAATCATATGATCTGCAAACAGGGAGATTTTAACTTCCTCTTTGCCGATGCAGATGCCCTTTATTTCTTGGTCTTGTCTAATTGCTCTGGCTAGAACTTCTAGCACAATGTTGAATAGGAGAGGTGAGAGTGGGCATCCTTGTCTAGTTCCTGATCTCAAGGGAAAGTCTTTCAGTCTCTCTCCATTCAGGATGATGTGGGCCATTGGCTTTGTATAAATGGCCCTTATTGTGTTGAGGAATTTGCCATCTATGCTCATTTTCCTAAGAGTTTTTAGCATGAATGGGTGTTGGACTTTATCAAATGCCTTTTCGGCATCAATGGACAAAAGCAGGTGATCCTTGTCTTTTGTGTTATTTATGTGGTTAACCACATCAATGGTTTTTCTGATGTTGAACCCGCCTTGCATCCCTGGTATGAATCCCACTTGGTCATGATGGATTATTTTCTTGATATGTTGTTGTATTGGCAAGAATTTTGTTGAAGATTTTTGCATCTAGGTTCATGAGTGATATCGGTCTGTAGTTCTCCTTTTTTGTTGGGTGTTTCCCTGGCTTTGGTATCAGGGTTATGCTGGCTTCATAGAATGAGTTTGGGGAGTACTCCATCCCCTTCCATACTGTGAAACAGTCTCAGTAGTATTGGAGATAACTCTTTTCTAAATGCTTGGTAGAATTCTGCAGTGAAGCCATCTGGGCCTGGGCTTTTTTTGCTTGGCAGTGTTTTGATGACATTTCCAATCTCTTCCATTGTTACGGATTTATTAAGTTGTTCTGCTTCATGTTGTGATAATTTGGGTAGGTGGTATGAGTCAAGGAATTTGTCCATTTCCTCTAGGTTTTCAAGTTTGTTACAGTCTTTCATAGTATTCTGTTATGATATTTTTGATTTCTGTTGGATCTGTGGTCACAACTCCCCTCTCATTTCTAATTTGGGTTATTTGTTTCCTTTCCTGCTTTTCTTTAGTAAGTTTAGCCAGTGGTTTGTCAATTTGGTTGATCTTTTCAAAAAACCAGCTTTTGGTCTTTTCAATTTTTTCAGTTGTTTTTCTATTCTCTAATCCATTTAGCTCTGCTCTAATCTTTATGATCTCGTTTCTTCTGGTGCCTGGGGGTTCCTCTGTTGGTCTTTCTCTACTTGTTCCAGCTGTAGAGTTAGTTCCTTGATTTGGTTTCTTTCTTCCTTCAAGATGTATGCATTTATGGAGATAAACAGACCTCTGAGCACTGCTTTGGTTGTATCTCATAGGTTCTGGTAGGAAGTGTTTTCATTCTCAATGGAATCCATGAATTTCTTTATTTCATCCTTGATTTCTTCTATAACCCATATTTTTTTGAGCAAGATGTTGTTCAGTTTCCAAGAGTTCCACTTTCTATCTATGTTTTTTTCTGCTATTGATTTCAACTTTTATGGCTTTATGATCTCAGAAGATGCTTTGCAGCAATTCAATGGTATGGATTTTGTTGAGAATTGCATTATGTCCTAACACATGGTCCATTCTGGAGAATGTTCCATGTGCACTGGAGAAGAAGGTGTAGTTGTCTGCTGATGGGTGGAAAGTTCTGTATATATCAATGAGGTTTAGTTGGTTAATTGTGTCAATGAGGTCTTCTGTATCTTTACTGAGCTTTTTTCTAGATGATCTGTCCAGTATTGAGAGTGGAGTGTTTAAGGCTCCCACTATTATTGTGGAGTCATCTAACTCTTTTTTGAGTGTAGTCAGTGTTTCTTTGATGTACTTAGGTGCTTTGATATTAGGTGCATAAATATCGAATATAGTTAAGTCTTGCCTGTGTACTGAACCTTTCAGCAATAGTGTCCATCTTTGTCCATGATGGTGGATTTTACATTAAAATTGATTTTGTCTGAGATTAGAATTGCCACACATTGTCTTCTTTGTTCATTGTTAGCCTGATATATACTCTTCCATCCTTTAATTTTCAGTTTGTTCCTATCTTTAGGTCTCAAGTGAGTTTCTTATAGACAACATATGGATGGGTCATGTCTTTTGATCCAAGATGTCACTCGATGTCTCTTTACTGGAGCATTCAGTCCATTCACATTCCATGTAATTACTGATAGGTATGTGCTCACTGCTGCCATTGTGATATATTTATTTTTGTGTTGATGTTTTCTCTGTTGTTCTTATTAGTCTGTTCTGGGACATTCTTTTTTGTGAGTTGATTTTTCACCTTTTTCAGAGCTGGTTTTGTAGTTGTTGAGACTCCTGTGTTAACATTTCTTGAAATGGTATGATACATCTTTGTTGTGCTTTACAGCTGTCCCTATGATCCCCCTTAATAAACTATATATAAACCTAATTTTAATCACTACCAGTCTTGTCATCTTCCTCTTCATCTGGAAGGACTATAACGACTGTAGTACATCCCTCTTTTAAATATGATGGCACTATAGTTTTCATGATGATCACTGGATTGCTTCTTTCTGTACTAAAGCTGTGATTGACTTTGGAGCCTTCCCTAACTGAGTAGAGTTTTGAGTAGTGTGTCGTTCTAAAATATAAAGTTAGTGGTTTCATCATTCTAAGCCAGAGCCAAGAACTTCTTTCAGTATTTCTTGTAGTTTTGGTTTGGTTTTTACAAAGTCTGAGTTTCTGTTTATCTGGGAATGTCTTAATTTCATTTTCATGTTTGAAAGACAGTTTTGCAGGATATATAATTCTTGGTTGGAAGTTCTTCTCCTTCAAGGCTTTGAATGTGTCATGCCACTGTCTCCATGCCAGCATGGTTTCTGCTGAGAAATCTGACAAAAACCTACAGGGTTTCCCTCTGAATATGAGCTTTGCTTTGAGTCTTGCTGCCTTTAAGAGTTGCTGCTTATGTTTCATTTTGTTAAGCTTGATTATAATATGTCTTGGAGTCTTTCTTTTGAGATCTATATTGGGCGGTGTACGATACACATCTGAGATGTCTATATTCTCTTCCTTCATGATTTCTGGGAAGTTTTCTGTCAGCAGCTCAGCAACAATATTCTGTGTGTTCTCAGATGTCTTACCCTGTTCAGGGAGTCCAATTAATTGAAGGTTGTTCCTCTTAGTAGAGTCCCACATGCTTCTTAATGTTTCTTCATTTTTCTTGTTTCTTTTTTCTGATTTCTGCTCATAGACGCTGGCGTCAGTAGCTCTGTCTTCCAAGTCAGAAATTCTTTTTTCCATTTGTTCCATTCTGTTTTCTTGGCGTTGCATGGAAGTTTCTATGTCTTTGATTTTGTTCTTGATCTGTTGGAGTTCAGAATACTGGTGTTCCATCAGATCGAACAGTTTGTTTAATTTCTCCTTTTGTTCTGCTGCATTTTGTATAAGGTCTAGAAGGGCTCTGTAGTCACTTTCTCATGCTTTCATAAAAGTTTCTTCATCTGGAAAACTCCTTGGTTGCTTTGTTTGGGAGCCTTCTGAAGCCATGGGTGATTTCTTGTATGCCACAAGTGTCTGTTTCTTTTTGGGTCCCATGTGAGTAAGTAGAGGCTGGAAGAGATACTGTGAGGATGGACTTCAGATGCTTCTCTAGGCTGTCTTCAAACGTAAAGCAAAAGGTATCTGACCACTTCTCAAGTCAGTCAGCTTTTCAGGTGTAGAAGTCTCTCTTCCCACCTCGGGAAGTAAGCACCTCTCTATCCAACCCCAGATGGTACAAACTAGTTCAGAATACAGCAATGCTACTGCCCTGTTGGCTTCTGTTGACAGGGTCCATCCTAGGCGACATTGTGTAGAGTACTGCTTTTCTGGTAGAAAAGCACTCTCCTGTGGGCAGGCTCTGGCTCCCAAGCTAGGAATTAGGTCCAGCCGCGGCCACCGTATCCAAATGGCGCCCTCCACACAGGCAGCAGATAGAGGGGCTAAAGGTGCCGAGAGGTACTGATTCCTCTGCTTCTGTTGCAGGGCCCCCAACGTAGGCAGCACTGTGTAAATTACTGCTTTTCTGTCAGAGAAGCACTGTCCTGTTTGCAGGCGCTGGCTCCCAGGCTGAGAATTAGGTCCCGCTAAAATCTGCGTACCCAACATGGCGTCCCGCACACTGGCAATGTGAATCTGTACAAACCCTGCTGTGGCAGAGATAAAAAGACAGGCCCAAAGTGGCTAGATTAACAGAGTCCTAAGCCTGGCTCTCAAAATACAGGAGTTTTTCCTGCCTGTCCCCCCAGCAACGCATCTGAGTGTAGCTGCTGGGCAAGACCCAGCTCCACCTGCCAGCCAAGACAGAGGAAGAAAAAGTCAAAATGGGGCGTTTAGCTTCAGTCTGTGAGAGCCAGGGCTAGCCAGGAGCAGGAATCAGTGAAAGAGAGGAGGTTTTTCGCTCAGTGGTATGAAGTCCAAATTAGCAGCCCTGTGCCATGTACTAGGGCTGATTAGGTGATCAGAAGGCTCTGTTTGATTATCAATTCCCTCTGGTTTCCAGAGGGATATAGGGATACGTGTGCTTAGTCCACCATCCTGACTCCGCCCCATATTTTCTATTCAATTTAGACCCTTATCAGTCATTTAGTCTTGTAAGTCTCCTCAGTTTTAAGGTGCCCTTGTACATATCTTACTGTTATTTTTCATCAGGAAAACACTGGTTGAAAATGTGTTGAAAAGCAGTGAATGTGTGGATTTGCTAAAATAAAAAAACCAGAGTGCTTTATTATCCATCAGTGTATCTACTGGGGAGTCACTAAATGCACTAACTTATGAAAACTGTGCTTATACCATTAGTTCACTCAGAAAGCCTTTCATCATCCCTTGCTGATGATCTGATTCCAACTCACAGCAGCTCTATATGACAGACTGAAACTGCCTCATAATGTTTCCAAGGAGTGTTTGGCTGGCCTTTTGGTTAGCAGCCAAGCTCTTAACCATTGTTCCATGAGGGCTCTATCCTTTCATCACAGTGTAAAGTTCCATTTCAGCCCTGTCCTTGTCCAAATTATTATGAGTCCAAGACACATGGAGCCAGAGAGTAATCTCTTTCATCTACACTGCAGAACATCCAAAAATTCAGAGCAGAAATCAGGCTTGATTTGGAGACCTCCCACCTCTTCCTCACACCATCCAGAAGCCCCTTTTAAACAGGGGAGTGATTCACATCCAGTTTCTGAATGTAGGATGGCCTGAACTCTAGAGTGTCGTGGATGTTGCTTATAGAAGCCAAAGGCATGGCAGCTTGGGAAGGAGGTAGGAAGAGTGCTTCAGAAAGATTAATCTACAGGAAGGGGGTAAGCCCGGGTGTGGTGAGCACTTGGATGCCCTGTTCACGGGTCTGGGTCTTCTCCAGGTCAGAATGGCCACCTACAGTGAGTGGGTAACCAGGAGTCCCCAGGTTCCCCTCCTGGATTGGGTGACCAGGGAGCTCAGGGTGGAAGCTTTGTTGTCTCTGTGCTTGGCCAGGACTCTTAGTTTGAGGAGCACAGCACCATGGCGGGAGGCACAGAGCAAGCAGAGCATGAGGCCAAGCCCAGCTATGAGTTCCTGGGATGGAGGGGCTGAATTCCTGATCTTGACCTGGAGTAACCTGGGTAAAAACAGCTCTTTGGACAGTGATGGAATCATTTCTCTGTAGCCCTGTCATGTCCTAAGTCTCCTTTCCCTGTTCTTGTGACCCCATGTGACAGAGCAGAGCTATCTCATAATGTTTGCTAGGTGGTAATCTTTACAGAAGCAGATCACTAGGTCTTTCTCCTGTGCAGCAACTGGATAGGTTTGAACCTCCGCCCTTCTGGTTAGCAACCAATCTCTCCACCATTATAACAACATGGCTCTATACAAGTTCTTGTCTACAGTAAATGAGATGCATAATGTGAAGTCACAGAGTGGAATACTGTACAGCAGTAAGAAAGGTTTATCTACAACTAAAAATACAACAAAATGAATAAACCCAGTAAAATAAGCCCAACCAAAATCACATACATGATTTTTTAATACAAAAAAATATCCAAACTAATCTATGGTGCTAAAGGCAGAATAGTGGTTACTCTGCATAGGTGTTGTCTAGAAGGTTGCACAAGTGAGGTAGTTCCTACAGTGATTGTTATATAGGTGTATTCAGTTAGCCAAATGTTGAAGATGTATTCTTCCGGGGATAAGATATTTCAATTAAACTGCTTTTAATGTGAAAGAGAAGTTAAGGAAACCTTCAGTGAAATGGTAAGACATAATAAGGAGCATGGAAAGACAGAGCAAAGATTAGACCTAAGGGAAAAAAACCTCCTGCTGGGGAAATTAGAGAAAAGCATTGCAAGATGATTCAACAAAGTTACAGAACATGCAACCAAATCCTTTATCCAAAAAATAAAGACTTTACATGGGCTCCAAGTTTCCATACATCCATGCAATCTTATTCATAGTAACATAGTTTAGGTATTAGAATTTCATTTCATCCTTTTTAAGATCATCTCTGACTCTAGCCAGATTACTCAATCTAGATAATGTTAAGTAAACTTATCAAAAGTTAAGCAAAATTAAAAGAATTGATTTGGGTTTGAAAAAAATTAAAAATTCAGCAACGTTTCAGTAAAACTATGAGGTGGATTGTTTTCTTTTTAAAATACAGACTTGGAATTTACACAGAACATAGAAGGCAAACCGCAACCTGTCGTCATCGAGTCAATTCCAACTCATACTGATCCTATAGGATAGAAGAGAGTTGCCCCATGAGAGTTTCTAAGGAGCACCTGGTAGAGTCAAACTGCTGACCTTTTTTTTTTGGTTAAAGCCATGGCACTTAGCCACTATGCCATCAAGGTTTCCAGAAGGTAGACAAAAAACATAAAATAAAGAATTTTGAATATATTTTGAATGTTATTTGTCTTTGTATCATTAGGGTATATGCAAATTAAAATGTATAGAATGTGTAAAATTCTAATTTAAATAGTTCTAAGTAGGCAAATTAAAACATGTGTAAGTAGGAATGTTTGTAAATATTAATCAGGCTACAGGAGATAGGAACTTTAAACAAAAGCTCTTACGATGTAAGTATTTAAGTACTTTGGTTTTAGTTAAATTGGAGGATGAAGTAAAATTTAATGCATTTCTGGAGGGTCATGGACTAAAAATTGTTGTAATTTGGTATGATTTGAGTGTTTTAAGTTTTTATTGTTGATTTGCTTGATGTGAAATTATTTCTTCTGCTCTGGAAACCCTGGTGGCATAGTGGTGAAGAGCTAGGACTGCTAACCAACGGGTCGGCATTCCAATCCACTAGGCACTCCTTGGAAACCATATGGGGCAGTTCTACTCTGCCTTATAGGATCAAATGAGTGGGAATCTATGGAAGAAGTTTTAGTTTGTTTTTTTTTTCTTCTTATTTTCAGATACCTGTGAACAGGTATTTAAGATTCGAGTTATTATGTACTGTTAGAGGAGCATGAATAGGGTATATTAAAAAATAGTAATTAGAGATAGGTAGAAACTTTTTAATTACTGTTTTGAAGGTGTTAATTAAGAATTCAAAGGTTTTTAAGGTATTCTGGATGTAGTATGGGTTGTTTTTCTACTGTGAGTTTTGTCTAAAGTTCTTTCTTTCTTCATTATTATGAAAGTTTACGATCCAAGTCAGCGTTTCACCTCGATAACCCAGAAGATATAACAAAACCTCAACAGCAAACAGGTGAATAAGCTACTTGAAAAATGGGCTAAGGACAGTTCATCGAAGAAGACCTTCAGGCAGCTAACAGGTGCAGAAAAGCACTCCCTCACCAGCCGTGGGAGAAACGCAGGTGAAAACGGCCGCAGGAGGCCACCTCGGCCCTCCCAAAGCAAAAGCAAACCCACTGCCGTCAAGCCGATTCCCACTCCAGGCGACCCACTGGGGAATCGGCCGGAGGGCAGGGGCTTGTCACCCCAACAAGGCTGCCATTCATCCAAGAGAAAGCCCTGAACGGAAGATTTGCTGGGGAGGCGGAGACACTGGAACATTTCAGCATGGATGGGAATCAGGGCAAACCCTTTTGGAAGTCCATTTGGCCCTGCCTTCAAAAGTGGAACACAGAAACATCCTGTGAGCCAGCAATCCTGGCTTCTTGGGAGATATCCCAGAGCAGTAGGAGCCGCACGCCAAGAGATGGGAGGACGGCCCCTTAAGCCCACCGCACGCTCGTTCTTGGAGAAAGTTCTACCCACGTCCTATCACTGTGGTCCTTCTCCTTCCAAGCACTCCCCTTGGGAAGCTAAGCACCGATGCCAGCACCTACTCCATCCTTCCAAGCAAGCTCGGAACTTTTTTCTGGAATGGCCTTCAGGGACTCCAGCCTGCTGCCCTTGAGTGACCGCCTGAAAGGCATCAACATCTCTTCCTTTCAGTATTTCCCATAGCTTCCGGTAAGAAGGCAATAAAAAGGGTCACTGGGGGCCAGATCAGGTGAGTGGGGAGGGTGGCCCAGTACGGTTGTTTGTTTCCAGGCGAAAACCTCCCTCAGAGACAACCCTGCAGCGAAGTTCGAGAGAGGGCCCTGGTGTGGCGGGGCACACCGGCTGTCCCAGGAAGAGTTCCTCAATTGCTCTGAAGGGTAGACTGGGCACTGGAGACGGTGCATAGCTTCCCAAGGGGAGTCCTTCGAAGGTGACCGTGGTGGTGATACTCAGCTGTGAGGTGTAGATGAAATGATAACATAAAAGAGCAAACAGATTTCAAAGGGCAGTTGGAGAACACTTTGTAAGATATTATACAGAAACGTCCAAAGATCTGGAGTTAAAAGACCAAAAGGGAAAAATATACTTGGTATTTCTCAAGCTAAATGAACTAAAGGAAAAATTCAAAGTTTTTGTTACAATATTGTAATTTTCACTTGGATTTATCTAATGGCTGGTGATCATGAGCATTTCCTCAAGATTCTTTTGGTCGCCTGATGTTTTCTTTGGACAAGTGTCCGTCCCTATCCTTTTTGGCTAAGGCTATTTTTTGAATAACATCATTTGGAGTTGTATATGAATATGAAACTATTGATTATAATTTAAGACAGACTATTTTGAGAGTCTAACACATAGTTTGAAGTTAATTTGTTTTGTAAGGTTATTTTGTAAAAGTTTTGTAATTGGGGGACTAGATATTGTGTTAGGTTTTAATTGTACTATTTAGTTTCACAATTTTATGTTAATTTGAGGATTAATGAAAGTTTATACTTTTTAAAATATATGACATGGTAACAGTAAATAAAAAGGGACTACATTTGATAATTGGATAATGAAAGCTTGCTAAAGGGTTTTTGAATAGTTTTGTGTTTCTTTTTAGTTTTAAAATGAAGTTTTAAATTAAATTTAGAAGACAAATGTTTATTCAAAGTAATACTTGGAATTGTATGAGTAATATAAGTATTAGATTATTGGAGAGACAAAGCTTTGCGGAACTGATGCCTCTGAATTATGGTATAGGTTGAGAATATGGAATATCCCGTAGACTTCTAGAAGAATGAACAAATCTGTCTCGGAAGAAATACAGCAAGAATGCTCTTAGAAGCAAGGATGGTGATACTTTGTTTTATGAACTTTAGGCTTGTTTCAAGGAGGGGTCCTACCTGAGTTTAGTGGCCATCTCAAGAATAGATCTGATGCTTTGAAAACTAACAACTGAGGACCAGGCAAGTTGTGAGATGATTTATCAAGGACATCACATATTAAGAAAGCAAGAGGTCATTAAAAACTTTAAAGAAAGAAAGGATCAATATGCAAAATGAATGTCACAAGAGAATCTGAAACTTGGTCTTAAACATAGAATAGCTAAAGTTAATGAATGAAATGGTAACATAAAAGAGCTAAACAGATTTCAAAGGGTAGCTCAAGAACACTGTGTAAGGTATCATGCTGAAAGGTGCGAACATCTGGAGTTAAAAGACCAAAAGGGAAAAAGATACTTGGCATTACTCAAACTAAACGAACTGAAGGAAAAATTCAAATTCTTTGTTGTAATTCTGAAGGATTCTATGGGCAAAATACTGAATGACTCAGGAAATATCAAAAAAAGATGGAAAGATACATAGTCATTGTACCAAAAATAATTGGTCAACATTCAACTGTGTCAGGAGGTAGTATATGACTGTCATGAATCGAATTGTGTCCCCCAAAAATGTATGTGTTGATTTGACTAGGCTAGGAGTCCCAGTATGGCCATTCCTCCCACGTGTTGTGAATCCTGCCTCTGTGAGATTGATGATGGCGAATGGGCTGCAGCTGCGTTAGTGAGGCAGGACTCAAGTTACAAGTTTCTGGAATATAAAAGAGAGACGTGAGTAGAGGAAGTTGGGAACCTCACACCACCAAGAACTGAGAGCAGAGCACATCCTTTGGACCTGAGGTTCCTGTGCCAAGATGCTCTCCTTGAATTTGGACTCAGCCTACTGGACTGTGATGACTTGTCATATTGAATGGGCTTGTAACTTATGAGTGGATTTACGGCTTACTGGACAGTGTCAATAAAATTTCCCTTCCTAAAGCCTTCCAGGACCAGGTGACTAAGACAAAGATCAAGAATTGATGGCACTGAAGGAAGAAGTCCAAGCTGCACTGAAAGCACTGGTGGAAAACAAGGCTCTAGGAAGTGACTGGATATCAACTGAGATGGTTCAACAAATGGACATAGTGCTCTAAGTGTCACTTGTCTGTGACAAAAAATTTGGATACAGCTACCAGACCTGCTGACTGAAAGGCCCATATATGTGCCTATTCTAATGAAAGGTGATGCAACAGGACACACAAATTATTGAAATTTTGCTGATGATCATTAAAAAGCATTTTCAGCAGTACATGGACAAGGAACTGCCAGAAATTCAAACTAGATTCAGAAAAAAATAAAGAAGTAAGAAGAACATCAGTGATGTCAGGTGGATCTTGGTTAAAAGCAGAGAACATCAGAAAGATGTTTACCTCGGTTTTACTGACCATGAAAAGGCACTGAACTATGTGAATAATAACAAATTATGGTTAACAATGTGATGAATGGGAATTTCAGAAAATTGTGCACATGAGGAACCTGTACTCAATTGAAAAGGCAGTCATTTGAACAGAACAAGGGGATACGGTGTGGTTTAATGTCAGGACAGCTGTGCATCAAGTACACATGTAATAAAGTGCATTAAAAAAAAAAAAAGTCAAGTTGATTCCACCTCATAGCGACCCTATTGGACAGAACAGAACTTCTCCATCAGGTTACCAAGGAACAGCTAGTGGGTTAGCACCCAAGCACTTAACCACTATGTCACCGGGGACCCGATAAAGTTTATGCAGGTTGTTAATGAGTCCTCCTCCAATACTGGTGGCTCATTATTCACACAGTCCAGCTTCTTGTATTATTTGCTCAGCATACAAATGGAATAGGTACAGTGAAAGGATACAACACTGACACACATCTTTTCTGTCTTTAAACCATGTAGTATCCCCTTGTCCCATCTGAATGACTACCTCTTGTACAGGTTCCTCATGAGCACAGTTCAGTGTTGTGAAATTCCCCTCCTTTGCAATGTTATCCCCTTCTGGTATTCTCTACTTCCAACCAGGATCTATCTGACATCGGCAATGATAGCACTCGCTCCTCCTCCTCTTCTGAATCCAGCCTGGTTTTCTGGCAGTTACCTGTAAGTATACTGTGGCAGCTGAATCTGAATGATCTTCAGCAAGATTTTACTTCTGTGAGATATTAGTGATACTGTTAGATATTTTCTGCATTCTATTGGATCACCTTTCTTGGCAATAGCGTAAATATGGATCTCTTCCAGGTGGTTGGCCAGGTAGTTTCTTCCAAATTTCTTGGCATGGATGAGTGAGCACTTTCAGCATTGCATCAGTTTTTCCTGAAATATCTCCATTGATACTCTGTTAATTCCTGGACCCTTGTTTTTCACCAGTGCTTTCAGTGCAGTTTTAACTTCTTCTTCCACTACCATCAGTTCCTGATTGTATGTTACCTGTTAAAATGGTTGAACATCAACTGATTGTTTTTGGTATAATGACTCTGGGTAATCCTTCAATCTTCTTTTGATGACTCCTGTATCATTTTATGTTTTCACCACAGAATCATTCCCTATTGGAACTCAAAGCTTCAATTTTTACTTCAGTTTTTTTGGCTTTAAAAATGCTGATCCTGTTCTTTTTTGGTTTTCTATCTCCAGGTCTTTGTACATGATATCTTGTCTTCTTGAGCCACTCTTCGAAATCTTCTTTTTAGTTCTTTCAACTCATCACTTTTTCCTTTTGCTTTAGCTGCTTGACATTTATCATGGATTCAACTATGTCCCCCCAAAATGTGTGTCAATTTGTCTAGGCCATGATTCCTGGTAGTGTAATTTTTTCCATGTGCTGTGAGTCCTGCCTCTATGATGTTAAAGAGAATGGGCAGCAGTTCTGTTAGTGAGGTGAGACTCAATGTACAGACTTCCACTGTGTTTAGGCAGTCTCTTAGAATATAAAAGAAAGAAGTGAGCAGAGTGAGTTGGAGTCTCATACCATCAAGGAAGCAGTGCCAGGAGCACAGCATGTCTTTTGGACTAGATGTCCCTGTACAAAAAAGCTCCTCGTCCTGGTTTGGGGGAAAAGACTTACTGAGAAAGCCTTCTTCTGGAGCTGATGCCCTGAATTAGGACTTTAAGCCTACCTTTCTGTGAGAAAATAAATTTCCTTTTGTTACAGTCATCCACTTGTGGTATTTTCTCTTACAGCAGCACTAGATGGCTAAGACAGAACTTGGAACTGGGAGTGGGGTGCTGCTCTAACAGATACCTAAAATGTGGAAGCAGTTTTGAAACTGAATAGATAGAGAAGCAGCATCAGAGAACCTGCAGCGGCAGCCAAGTTGTAGCGGCAGACCACCAGCAGCAGCAGTCAGGAGACTAACCCAAGATGGTCTTGGAACTGACTTACAAATTAACACAATTGAGTACCTGTGGGGCTGAGGCTTCCTGAAGGAGTGAAGTGCCTCTGTGCACTAACTGGTAAAGCTACTGAGCTTTGGAACACTTGTCTCAGCAGGGTAGATGCAGGTGTAAGGCCCCGGATAAGAGGCCACAGGAAGCAGAAGCTGAAGAGACAAGAAGCTGAGCTGATTCCAAAGGTATGGCCATGACCTCAGGGGTTTCAAAGGGTGTAGCCATGGCCTCTGATGTTTCTAAGGGTGGACTTGCCACCCAGATGGACTGGCAAAATGGTGCCCCAAAAGCTGAGGGAGCAGAGTTGCTGTCCCAGTCGACCTGGAAGGCAGAGCTGTAGCCCAGGTCCAAAGAGTCTCCACTCAGAATCTGGAGAACAAGGCCAATACCTAGAGTATGGAGTGTAAAATGCCTCAGAGTAGTAGGGAAGATCACTTTCAAGCCTTGAGGGCTAAAGTAATGTGTGCTGTTCATTTGCTTGCTGCCTGTTATGTCTTCTTTCCCTGCAATTTCTCCTGTTTGTAATGGAAATGTCTAGCTTTCACAGATGAAGAGTTATTTTTGTAATTTAGACTTGAAGTTAAAACTTTTTGCTATGATATAAATACGTTTTCCATGTTGCAAGGATGTGATTTTGGGGGATCCAAAGAGTGGAATGTCATGGATTGAAATGTATTCCCCCCAAAAAAATGTGTGGCAATTTGATTGGCCCATGATTTCCAGCAGTGCATGATTTTTCCCAAGTGTTGTGAATCCTGCCTCTATGGTGTTAATAAAGGAGAATGAGTGGCAGCTGTGTTAGTGAGGTGAGACTCAATGTACAAGCTTGGATTGTGTTTACGCAATCTCATGGGATAATAAAGGTAAAAAGTGAGCAAAGAGAGTTGGAGCCTCATACAACCAAGGAAGCATGCCAGGAGCAGTGTGTGTCCTCTAGACTAGAGGTTCCTGTGCAAAGAAGCTCTTATTCTGGGGGAAGAAAGTTGACTGAGAAAGCCTTCAGAGCTGATGCCCTGAATTAGGACTTTAAGCCTACTTTTCTGTGAGAAAATAAATTTATCTGTGTTAAAGCCATCTACCTGAGATATTTCCTGTGGTATTTTCTGTTATAGCAGCACTAGATGACTAAGACAACACACAAGAGCAAATTTCCAAGTGTCTTCTGACACTCATTTGGGTCTTTTCTTTCTCTCCTGTCTTTTTAATAACCTCCTGTTTAGTCGGATCCGACTCGAAGGCACTTGGCTTTTTTTGTTTTTTTCCATGTATGATGTCCTTACACAACTCGTCTGGTCTTTGGTCATTAGCATTCAACGTATCCAATCTATTCTTGAGATGATCCATAAACTCAGGTTGTATATCTGAAGGTCATATGTTTGCTCTAGTGGGCTTGATCTAATATTTTTCAGTTTCACTTTGAACTTAAATAGTAGCAACAGATGGTCTTTTCCATAGGTGGTTCCTGGTTCTGTTGAGACTGATGATATTGAGTTTTACCATCATCCCTTTCCATGGATGTAACAGATTTCATTCTTGTGTACTTCATCTGGTGTGGTTCACACATATAGTCGCTATTATGTTGGCAAAAAAAAAAAAAAGCATTTGCAGTGAAGTCACTGGTCTTGCAAAATTCTCTCAGGGGATCTCTGGCATCATTTCTATCACCAAGACTATATTTTTCAACTATTGATCCTTCTTTTCTGTTTTGAACTTCTGCATTCCACTCAGTAGTACTTATCAGTGCATTTTGATTGCATGTTCGATCAATTTCAGACTGCAGAATTTGGTAAGAATCTTCAATTTCTTCATCTTTGGCATTAGTAATTACTGTGTAAATTTGAAAAATATTTGTATTAATGGGTCTTCCTGGTAGGCATATGGATATTATCCTATCACTAACAGCATTGTTCTTCAGGGTGAACTTGAAATTTTCTTTTTGGTGTTGAATGCAACACTATCTTCAAACTCGCATTCCTGGAATAACAGACCATATGATCGTCTGATTCAAACGGCCAGTACCAGTCTATGTCACTATATTAACATCTAAGATACCAATGTTTATGCATTCCATGTTATTTTTTAATGATTTCCAATTTTCTTAAGTTCATACATTTCACATTCTTACCACATGAATGTTTGCAACCGTTTCTTCTCTTTTTCAGTTGTGACACATCAGCAAATGAAGGTCCCCAAAACTTAACAGCATCCACACATTAAGGTTGACTGTACTTTGAGGTGGCAGCTCTTCCTTAGTCATCTTTTGGGTGCATTTCAATCAGTAGGGCTCATCTTCTGACAGCGTATCAGAAAATGTTCCACTACCATTCATAGGGTTTTCACTGGTTGATTTTTTACAGAAGTAGACTCCTGGGTCCTTCTTCATAGTCTGTCCTAATCTGGAAGCTCAGCTGAAATCTGTCCACCATGGGTGACCCAGCTGGTATCAGAATACTGGTGACATAGCTTTCAGCATCTCAGCTACATGGAAACCCCCAGGTAGCATAAACTGATGGGCACATAGGGTTTATTAGTCATTTGTGTAGTGCAAACTAAAAACCACAATGGGATACTACTATCGCTTATTAATATGACTGAATGGAAAAGAAGTGATACTTCCTAATGTTGATAAGAGGGGGGAGCAAAAGTACCTTCATTTATTGGTTGGAATGGAACCAATACAGCCACTTTGGAAACTGTTTAGCTGTTTCTTGTAAAACTGAAGATATACTTGCCAGACAACACAGTGATCTCACTCCTAGATACCTATCCAGGTGAAATGATTGTCATTACCAAAACCTGAAAACAACCAAGATTGTCTTCAGCAGGTGACTGAAGTAGCAAACATTGGCACATCAATACAATGGAATACTCCTCAGCAATAAATAAAACCTTCTGTTGATTCATACTATACTCAAAGCCAAACCCACTGCCACTGAGTCGATTCCAACTCCTAGTGACCCTATAGCATAGGGTAGAACTGCTCCATATAGTTTCCAATGAACGCCTGGTGGATCTGAACTGCTGACCTTTTGATTAGCAGCCACAGCACTTAACCACTATGCCACCAGGGTTTCCTGATTCACATGAGAAAATGGATAAATCATAATGCTTTTTTGTCAGTTATAATAGCAAGATCCAAATGGGAAATAATGCATGTCTTCATTTTATTTCATTAGAAATACATGTGATAATCTCCTTGACAGTGGTGTGAATAAAAAGATCACCTGAAGAACTTTGAAGATTGTGTTTTTGTTTTTTTTCTGGCAACTAAGGCTAATTTTGGATACCCTCATGGCATAGTGGCTAATAATTTGGCTGATAACCAAAAGGGTCAGCAGTTCAGATCCACCAGGCACTCCTTGTAAAGCCTGTGGGGGCAGTTCTACTCTGTACTATAAGGCAGCTATGAGCTGGAAATGAATTCATGGCAAAGTTGTTTTTTTTTTTTTTAATGTTAATTGGCTGGCTAATTATAAAGTACTGCATTAGTTGTTAACTCTTTCTCAGAATGGTATTCGATAGCAATTCTGAAACTATATGTTTATTAAACCAAACCCACTGTGTTAAGTTGATTTCGACTCATAGTGACCTTATAAGGCAAAGTGGAACTTCCCCATAGCATCTCCAAGGAGTACCTGGTATATTCAAACTGTCAACCTTTTGGTTAGCAGCTGTAGAACTTAACTACTATGCAACCAGGGTTCACATGTTTATTGAGTTTGGACAAATACATGAGTAAGCCGGAAATTATGGGAGCAAAGCCTCTCACCATCAGACTAAAACCACTATAACTAGCAAGGGCAAAAGGTTTGAGTGAAAATTATCAAGGAAAAAGAGGGACATTTAATAATAATTAAAGGGAATTTCAACAAGAAGATGTAACAGTCTGCAAAGTGCATACATTTAACAACCAAATTTCAATATATATGAAGGTAAAGCTGACAGAACTGAAATGGAAGAGAAAAAAGGTAAAGAATGTGAAAGTCAGCAAGCATACAGAAGTTCTAAACAACACCATCAACCATCACAACCTAATTAGTATTATTGCTTGAACACTCTACCCAGTAACAGTTGAAGGCTCATTATAACTAAGTAACCATTAAGCATTCAGAAAGATAAAGCATATCAGAGGTTATGATACAAGCCTTTGTAGCATAATAAAATGAATGACTACATAAATAAGAAAAATTGTGGTAGATTCCCCCATTGGAATGCCACACAGGACAAAAATAAAAGAGTAAGTTGACTTTAGGTAGTAACACGGATCAAATCTCATTAACATTAAATGTTGACTAGATGAAGTCAAATAAAGTATACTTTATACAGGATGATTAGTTTTATACAAAGTGCAAGAATGGACAGCACTTATCTCTGGTAATTACAATGAACAAGGGTTACTACTAGGATGAGTATTGAACTGGGAAAAGGGTAACAGGAACCTGAGTGCTAGGAAACTTCCCTAACAATGTCAGAGGAGGTTATAAAATTATACATAGAAATGTAAAAATTGATCACATTGTACAATTAAGATTGGCACATGCTATACTCTTTACATGTATATACCTGCAAAAAATGTAAAAACTGTGTATAATGGTGATTTTCAAAGGTGCATCACCTTTTACTTAATATCCTCAGAAAAACTGGCATGTTACTACCCCTCACCCTTGAAAACTGCTGTCTCAAAGATCCTCAGCTGTTTGAATAAGACAAGGTTTTCACAGTCCATGACCTGCTTCTAATGTAAGATACCTAATATGTGAGAAATGACAAATCATAAAACTAAAGCCAAACTGAAGACTTCCAGAATTCCAAATATGGGTAAATATTCATGAGGAGCAAATTATTTTCACTGAAAACATGGTAAAGAATTTTTCAGATGACTAAATATGGAAATACTGATATTACCTTCCTCTCATAAGTGTATTAGTAATCTTTGACGACTGAAATCACGTTGAACCTTATATACATATTTAAGAGTCATTAACAATCTGTGATAGGCAAATGACACAAGCTTGTTTCCTGAAATTGCAGAGTACTCAAAGTACTTACTGATGAATATCAAAGATCACAGTGTTCAATACAGATTGTAATACAAAATAAAACAAAAATCCTCACAACTGGATCAACAAGCAACATCATGATAAAAGGAGAAAAGATTGAAGTTGCCAAGTAGTTTATTTTACTTGGATCCACAACCAACAGCCATGGAAGTTGCAGTTAAGAAATCAAATAGTGTATTGCATTGAACAAATCTACTGCAAAAGACCTCTTTAAAATGTTGAAAAGCAAAAATATCACCTTGGAGACTAAGGTGCCATAGGATTTTCATATGTTTTCAAAAACTGGCCAGTGAATAAAGAAGACCAAGCAAGAGTCAATACATTTGAATTATGGCATTGGTGAAGAATACTGACTATACTATGAAATGCCAGAAAAATGAACACCACATGTGTCTTGAAAGAAGTACAGCTATAATGCTCCCTAGAAGTGAGGGTGGCAAGACTTTCTCGTATGTACTTTAGACACATTATGAGGATGGAACAGTCCATGAAGAAGTACATCACATTTTGTACATAATCAGCAAAAAGGAAGAACCTCCATAAGACAAATTGACACAGTGGCTATAACAACGAAGTCCAATGTAGCAATGACTGTGAGGATGGTGCTGAGCTGGGCAGGGTTTCTGTCCATTGTACTGAGGGTCATTCTGAGTAGGAGCCATCTGGGTGGCACCTAATAACAACCACATTTCAGAAAATCCAGGAGGGGGGTGCAGTCAAGATGGTGGACTAAGCGCACGTCTCCCTACATCCTCTGGAAACCAAGACCTGAATTGATAATCAAACGGAGCCTTCTGATCACCTAATCAGCCCCAGGACATGGTAAAGGGCTGTTAATTTGGACTTCATACCACTGAGCTAAAAGCCTCCTCTCTTTAGCTGACTCCCACTCCTGGCTAGCCCTGGCTCTCACGGACTGAGGGTAAACGCACCATTTTGACTTTACTTTCCTCTGTCTTGGCTGGTGGGCAGAGCTGGGTCTTGCCTAACAGCTAGACTCAGACGTGCTGCTGGGGGGATAGGCAGGCAAAATTCCCGTATTTTGAGAGCCAGGCTTAGGACTCTGTTAATCTAGCCATTTTCGGCCTGTCGTTTTATCTCTGCCACAGCGCGGTTTGTATGGAATTTGACCATCACAGTGCGGGACGCCATGTTGGGTACAGAGATTTTAGTAGGACCTAATTCTTAGCCTGGGAGCCAGCGCCTACAAACAGGACAGCGCTTCTCTGACAGAAAAGCAGTAATTTACACAGTGTCACCTACGTTGGGGGCCCTGCAACAGAAGCAGAGGAATCAGTACCTCTCGGCACCTCTAGCCTCTCTATCTGCTGCCTGTGTGGAGGGTGCCATCTTGGATACGGTGGCCGCAGCTGGACTTAATTCTTAGCTTGGGAGCCAGAGCCTGCCCACAGGAGAGCGCTTTTCTACCAGAAAAGCAGTACTCTACACAGTGTTGCCTAAGGCTGGGCCCTGTCAGCAGAAGCCAACAGGGCAGTAGCATTGCTGTATTCTGAACTAGTTTGTACCATCTGGGTTTGGATATAGAGGTGCTTACTTTCCGAGGTGGGAAGAGGTACTTCTACACCTGGAAAGCTGACTGACTTGAGAAGTGGTCAGATATCTTTTGCTTTACATTTTAAGACAGCCTAGAGAAGCATCTGAAGTCCATCCTCACAGTATCTCTTCCAGCCTCTACTTACTCATATGGGACCCAAAAAGCAACAGACACTTGTGGCATACCAGAAATCACCCATGGCTTCAGAAGGCTCCCAAACAAAGCAACCAAGGAGTTTTCCGGATGAAGAAACTTTTATGAAAGCATCAGAAATTGACTACAAAATAATTATTTACAGAGCCCTTCTAGACCTTATACAAAATGCAGCAGAACAAAAGGAGAAATTAAACAAACTGTTCGATCTGATGGAACACTAGTATTCTGAAATCCAACAGATCAAAACAAAATCAAAGACATAGAAACTTCCATGCAAAGCCAAGAAAACAGAATGGAACAAATGGAAAAAAGAATTTCTGACTTGGAAGACAGAACTACTGACACCAGCACCTATGAGCAGAAATCAGAAAAAAGAAACAAGAAAAATGAAGAAACATTAAGAAGCATGTGGGACTCTACTAAGAGGAACAACCTTTGATTAATTGGACTCCCTGAACAGGGTGAGACATGTGAGAACACAGAGAGCATTGTTGCTGAGCTGCTGACAGAAAACTTCCCAGAAATCATGAAGGAAGAAAATATAGACATCTCAGATGTGTATCGTACACCACCCAATATAGATCTCAAAAGAAAGACTCCAAGACATATTATAATCAAGCCTAACAAAATGAAACATAAGCAGCAGCTCTTAAAGGCAGCAAGACTCAAAGCAAAGCTAATATTCAGAGGGAAACCCTGTAGGTTTTTGTCAGATTTCTCAGCAGAAACCATGCTGGCATGGAGACAGTGGCATGACACATTGAAAGCCTTGAAGGAGAAGAACTTCCAACCAAGAATTTTATATCCTGCAAACTTATCTTTCAAATACGAAAATGAAATCAAGACATTCCCAGATAAACAGAAATTCATAGACTTTGCAAAAACCAAACCAAAACTACAAGAAATACTGAAAGAAGTTCTTGGCTCTGGCTTAGAAGGACGAAACCACTAACTTTATATTTTAGAACGACACATTACTCAAAACTCTACTCAATTAGGGAAGGCTCCAAAGTCAATCACAGCTTTAGTACAAAAAGAAGCAATCCAGTGATCATCTTGAAAACTATGGTGCCATCATATTTAAAAGAGGGATGTACTACAGTCGTTATAGTCCTTCCAGATGAAGAGGAAGATGACAAGACTGGTAGTAATTAAAATTGGGTTTATATGTAGTTTATTAAGGGGGATCATAGGAGCAGCTGTAAAGCACAACAAAGATGTATCATACCATTTCGAGAAATGTTAACACAGGAGTCTCAACAACTACAAAACCAGCTCTGAAAAAGGTGAACAACTCACAAAAAAGAATGTCCCAGCACACATTAGGAACAAGAACAACATTAAGTGGACTTCAGCATAACTTGAGTACTCCTTCCATCTTAACTCAATACTGCAAGGATAGCGTAGCTGGGGCAGGGGGCGGGGGACCATGCTCTTAGGTGAATTCCAGGCCAATTGGTACAACTAGCGTTTTGCTAAGAGAGCTCTCTGCACCCCACATTGGTGAGTGGCGTCTGGGATCTTAAAAGCTGCCAAGCTGCCATCCGAGGACACAGCAAATGGTTCCAACTCAGCAGGAACGGATGCTCACCAAGGGCCAAAATGGCATGCGGTAAAGACAACCGAGAAGACAGAGAGACCCACAAGAGTGGGTGCCTACATCGACTTGGGACCAGAAGAACCGGATGGTGCCCGGCCACCACCAGTGATAGCCACGACGGAGCTCACAGAGAGGAGCCTCACTGGCAACACAAGAATAAAAAGAGGTGCATCATGAGATCTCCACTAAAAGACCTCAACTGATGGTCCAGCGGTTTTGGGGTTCCTCTGAGAGCATGGCCCCCTGCCCTGATGCTGCCCTTTCCCATAAATTATAACAAAGGTCCACTCTTTGGACAGGAATGGATTGGACTTGGCAATGCAGAGTAACCATATATTGGAGGCACTTTATGGTTCTGTACATCTATAGGATATCATCTTGCTGACCTCTGGCTGGAGGAAGGGGAGTGGACGGAGAGGAGGGGAAAGGAGGCTGTTGGGAGGATGAGACATGTATGGAGCAGAGAGGAATAGGGTGCAGTCACCAGACAGGGAAAGCAGTGGAAGCTGCATATAGCGGGGCATGTAAATTTATATGTGAATGTACATTTTCACTCAGTTATGTTAAATAAAAATAAAAAAGAATGTCCCAGAATAGACTAATAAGAACAGCAGAGAAAACATCAACACAAAAATAAACATATCACAATGGCAGCAGTGAATACATACCTATCAATAATTACATGGAATGTGAATGGACTGAATGCTCCAGTAAAGAGACATCGAGTGACATCTTGGATCAAAAGACATGACCCATCCATATATTGTCTACAAGAAACTCACTTGAGACCTAAAGATAGGAACAAACTGAAAATTAAAGGATCGAAGAGTATGTATCAAGCTAACAATGAACAAAGAAGACCAGGTGTGGCAATTCTAATCTCAGACAAAATCAATTTTAATGTAAAATCCACCATCGTGAACAAAGATGGACACTATTTATTGCTGAAAGGTTCAGTACATAAGTAAGACTTAACTATATTAAATATTTATGCACCTAATATCAGAGCATCTAATTACATCGAAGAAACACTGATACACTCAAAAGAGAGTTAGATGACTCCACAATAATAGTGGGAGCCTTAAACACTCCACTCTCAATACTGGACAGATCATCTAGAAAAAAGCTCAGTAAAGATACAGAAGACCTCATTTCCACAGTTAACCAACTAAACCTCATTGATATATACAGAACTTTCTACCCATCAGCAGACAACTACACCTTGTTCTCCAGTGCACATGGAACATTCTCCAGAATGGACCATGTGTTAGGACATAATACAATGCTCAACAAAATCCATACCATTGAATTACTGCAAAGCATCTTCCAAGATCATAAAGCCATAAAAGTTGAAATCAATAGCAGAAAAAACATAGATAGAAAGTGGAACTCTTGGAAACTCAACAACATCTTGCTCAAAAAATGTAGGTTATAGAAGAAAGCAAGGATGAAATAAAGAAATTCATGGATTCCAGTGAGAACGAAAACACTTCCTACCAGAACGTATGGGATACAACCAAAGCAGTGCTCAGAAGAAAATCCAGCATTTTCTCTAGCACTTTCGTTGCCAAGTTCTATTTAAAAAAATCTTTTTGATGGTAGGTCATTTCAGTATTGAAATGGATGCTTACTAACTGAGTGTTTACATTTTTGGCTGGTAACATGGATTTTGGGGAGTATGGTCTGGCAATAAATTACATCTCTGAGAGTATTGGCACTGTGGTGCCACCGATCTGTGGTGTGACAATAGACCAAGGAAGACTATGTAATTTGTTGCAGGCAAATTTCTTTAGGTTACACGGGGAAACCGGTTTTCCAAATATGACACAGAAAAACCCAAACGAACCCATTTGTGTGCCCCAGTTTTTCACAGGAGACCATGGTTATGCTTTCAAGCCTTATCTCACACAAATAAAGACTTTAAAATGGACTAAAGTTTACAAAACTAACACATCCAGGAAGTATCACCCAATAGAATGCTCAGCCTACACAACACTGCGGTTCCAACTCACAGCAGTGAGATTCATGCGTTTCAAAGGGACTCACCTTGATGCTACATGCATTCGAATTGGAATAATGCCTTATTTGGCTTACTTCTGACCTCCAGAGGCAAAAACAACAACAACAAAAGGCTGGCAAATGTTTATGCCAATAGTAGGAAATAAAGACACCTTCGATCTTAAATTCCAGGGAAAGTCACTCAACACCCTTGGTCACTGGGTGGCGCCTCTTGGTCCACACAAGGAACCTTTCTCTTCTACAGCTTTCTTTCCAGTAACCGGAAGCGGAAATGCACACTCACACCCGCCGCCGTCTTTGCTATCCTTTCTGATCTGGTGTCCCAGGGTCTGTGTCTGTCACAGCCTCGTCTGGTCGGGCATTAGGTGCAGCCCGCCCTCGGGGCTGAGGGCGCCAATCTGACGCTCCGGCTCCTGCGCAGTCCAGGCTTCCTGTAGCCGTGGTGCGTCTGGGGCCGCCCGCAGACGCGCGCCACCACGCTCAGCTGCCCGCCGCCACCTCCGTCGCCTCTGCCGCGGCCGCCGCCATCGTCGCTGACAGTATCCTGCCACCCGGCCGCTTCTCTGCGGCTATTGCTGCTGCTCTCGCAGCAGCTTTCCTGTCGTTGCCACTGTTGCCACCGCCGCCACCGCCACGGCTTCCTCGTTGTCCCTGCTGTCCCCACTCTGTGGCCACCCCTTTTCTTCCGCTGCCTTCTAGGAGCTGCCGGCCTGCCTGGGACGTGCCCTCCGGATCTGCAGCTGCTTTCGGCGTGCCGTGGTCGGGAAAGCCAAGTGGTAGTCTAGACATGGGTCTCTCGGAGCGTTAGCGGGTAAGTTCTTGTCCATCAGCAGTGTGGTTCCCAGACTAGCAGTGACACCTACACCCAGGACTTTGTGACAAATCTAGATTCTCAGGCCTCGTGGAATCACAGGGTGATTAGCTGAGTCTAAACGCCCCGCTCCTGCCTCCTCTGGTAATCCAAAAACTAAACCCGTTGCCATCAAGTGGATTCTGCCTCATAGGGACCCTATAAGTGATTTAGAAAATAATATTAGAATGATTGTTCCCTGCCCTTGAGCACAGACAGTGTGACCTAGCTAAGCTAGGCCCACAGGAACTCACAAGGACACCTCAGCTGGGCCCCAAGATATAAAGACTATATAGCTCAAATAATTTTGGAACATGTGTTTTATGAACACTTGCACATAAGCCATTCAAACAGAAACAAGACTTTTCCACTCTTATCTTTTTGTGTTAACATTTAGTGAAGAGAAAATTGAAAACTTGTTGGGCCAATGAAGACCGTTGTGACTGTAATTACTGAAACCTGTACCAGTGATTGTTAAGGAAGAGGATTCGAAGTGTATCATCACAGTTTCTAGCCAGTCTGTGAAAAGGTGAAGCTTTTAATGGTTTTGTCGAGTGGTGACGTTAATTATTCTGATGGTTCTGTAATGTTCCTTGGACTCAGGCAGAGGCAGCAGGCTTGTCGAGGTTCTCATTCTTGCTTGCTGGGTAATATTCACTAGACTTGGGCAGACAGAGCTGTCTGCTTCTCAGGCTTGTCTGCTTCCCACTTTTCTGTTTTTCAATGTATGCTGAAGTTTTAATTTACTAAACTTTATGATGTTTTTCTCCCCTGCAACAGTTAATGGTGTAGTCATCAAGGATTTCTGAGGCTACAAATCCGTTGAACTTGAAGAGATCTAGACTGTGGAGCAGAAGCTGGCAAAAGAGAGCTCCTATGTTCTGGACTGATGTGTTCCCACTCCATGTCCCTTCAATACTGACAGGGTGAGTGCTTTCGGAAAACAACCCTTTATTTATCCTTTTTTGTTATCTTTCTAATATTTTCTTAAGTTTTGCTTGCCACATTTATTTGAAAAACCAGTTGTTTGATGAAGGAGAATCTTTCTTAGGTGTTTGCTTGATCAAAGATTTGGTTAAGAGTGATTCTTAGTAACTCTTTTGATAAACTGCAGTTGTGATCTGGATTCAGGCCTTTGCAACATTAGAGAACTAATTCTGTTTTCAAAGAGCTGTGAATCACCAGAAGCCACAAAATTTGAGCCTTTTTGTGACTCAGAGAAAACCTAGAAAATAGTGCTCTGTTTTGCCAAATTCTCAGGGTGAGATGGCAGCTCCTGGCCTGTGTTATGTAATATAAGGAAGAAGCAGTAGTTCTGTTTGTTTTTCTATGATACAGTTTCTTAGTGAAGAATCCCAGTGTTAAAACTTAAAATCATCAGTATCTTTAAAGTACTTTTCAATTGGATGAATTAGTATATTTAAGGTCTAAAATAAGAGACAGTGTCTCTGGTCATCAGAATAAATTAAGTTGAAAAAGAAAGAAACTAAAAACTTGAACCTTAGAGCTTACTGTCTTTGATAAATGATAAATGAAATGATACATGAGCCCAGGTATCCTTCCTGCTACTGACACATTGGTTTAGGGTTCATATTTAAATGTACTGTAAACTGAGTATACTAGAAATGATTTGGAATTTCAGTGACCACTTTAGAAAAATGAGTTTTCATTTTTGTGGTCCTTTCTTTCCTCTTTAGGGAAATTTTACTTGGTGCTCAGTTTTTGTTAAAAGGTGTAATATTCCTCCATCGGAGGTTCTGGCAAGTTACTAAGTTTCATGTGGAATCTTTTTTTTCCATCAAATTGAGTTGATCTTACCAAAAAATTGCTATGCATACTTTAAGAAACCACAATTCTCATATCCTTGTTTTGTGTGGTATTGTTTAGTGAGTTTATGCGGTCTTCTTATCTGTTCTGAGAGCTTCCTTTTGGTATGGAGCATTGTATCTAAGTTTCTGTCTTGTATTAGGTTGGTGGCTCTGGCTGAGAACCGATGTTTTTTGTAAGGCTATCTTAGAACCTCAGGAAACCGTGGTGGCGTAATGGGTCAAGTGCTACCCCTGCTAACCGAAAGGTTGGCAGTGCAGATCTGCCAGATGCCTCTTGGAAACTCTAGGGGGCAGTTCTGCTCTGACCTCTAGGGTTACCATGAGTGAGACCCAACTCAATGGCAGTGGTTTTTTTTGGGATCTTAGAATCTCAGTTTCTTCTTCATACAGAAAAACTGTGTCTTTGGTCTGTATTATGATTTAGACTTTTAATAGCTACATGGAGAATTTTGATATAAATTGTTGTATTTGAAAAGTATCTTGAGATCTTTATGTTCTGTATGTCAGTCTCAAAAGTAGAACCTTTCTAAGTAACTTAAGCTGGATACTACATGTGTTTAATTTAAAGAAAAAGGATAGTTTTGTCTTAAAATAAAAGGAGAGATTCCAGACCAGTAAAAGGGAAATCGGTTATCTTTTGCCTTTCAAAATGTCTGAATAAAAAAACCCATTGCTGTCGAGTTTGGTCTGACTCATAGCGACTGTAGAAGTCAGAGTAGAACGGCCACATGGTTTCTAAGGAGCGCCTGGTGGATTTGAACTGCCGACCTTTTGGTTAGCAGACAGCACTGAGCCCACTATGTCACCCAGGTTTCCTTTCAAAATGCCTAGGTGAACTTAAATGTATGTAAATGAATTAGAGTGATTTAATCTTGTCTTCTACCTTGAGTTAAAAAATAGGGAGAGGGGACAGATCAGGCCTTCTAGTCACCAGTCTCCGTGCTGTAGAGCTCTAGGGGAGCTTTTGAAAGACCTTTTCCAACTAGGCAGAAACCTTTTAAGACAAAAAGAAATAGGAAAGAATTGCTTCTTTGCTATAATTTAAGAGAAATTAGGTAGATTTTGATCATTAAAGAACTGCAAACAAGTTCTCTCTGTTGTAGGGGAACTCTGAGATACCTCTGAAATGGCCTGGAAAAATGTTTTCAGCAGTAGCCAGAGACTTAAGATTATATGTCCCTGTCAACAAATTGGCCAGCGGAGCAGAGATTTTGTGATTTCCAGAGCTAGTTAATAAAACCTTTAAATGCGTTTAATATTAGATTGGGAAAAATAAGAGAAATAGTAAAAGTTGAGTGAAAACTTGGAATGTTTAAACAAACTATTTCAGCTTACAGTTATGTTTTATAGTATACAGGCATACAATAATTTCCAAGATATTTGAGATAACTTACTGATGTTAAATTGCGTTACCAGATATTTTGTCATAATTTAAGTATCATGATTGCATGAGAATATGACCAATCGTAGTTCATCAAAAGTAAAGTATGATGTAGCTGAGCAAGCTTCATATAGCAATGAGCAATTCACAGAGCTCACACACCCAGTATGTCTAAGACCTTAAGATTGTGTTGAAGCAGAATCTTTATTGGATACTGGTAATTCTACTGCAGTTTATGGTGTACACTTTTTAGTAGGCTGACGGCTTCATGGAGCAAAAGCTGTGCATATTCCCAGGTCAGAATAGCAAATGTTGAGAAGGAGGGCAATGTGGGAGGCATGTGTAATGATATTAATCAAAATGCTTGAGCAGGTCCTACAAGGTCAGGGGAAGTAGTCTTGTTATTATTTGTCCATATTAATAAATAGTTGATCCAGAAACGTTTACCTGAAAAAGTCCAATCTTTACATATTGTACTTCTACAAATGTGATTTTATTTCTCTGTGTTAGCATGGCCTATAAAAGAAATAAAACTGTTGCCACCAAGGTGATTCCAACTCAAGAAGAGCCTATAGGACAGAGTAGATCTGCCCCATAGGGTTCTCAAGGAGCAGCAGGTAGATTCCATCTGCTGACCTTTTTGGTTAGCAGCCGTAGCACACCAGAACTCTTAACCACTGCACTGCTAGGGCTTCTAAGGGTTAACTTCTTAAAATACCCATTCACCTCCTTATATCTCTACAATGTCTGAGTTTCCCTGCTATCACCCACATCCTCAGGCCAAGCAACTAAATTTCCTTTTGTAATACTGTCATTTTATACTGTCTTTTGTAGGTGTGTGGGAAAAGAACAACAGAATCCTTTTTGACCATTTTTACATGTACAGTTCAGTAACATTATTTTCACTGTGTTTTGAAACCATTATCTGTCAGTTTCCAAGTTTTTCTATCACCCTTAGCAGAGAAACTCAGCACCTCTGAGCATTAACTTCCTCATTTCCCTCTCATCTGCCTCTGGTAATCAGTAATAAACTTTGGTTGCTATGCATTTGCCTACTTTAGATGTTTCATCCAAGTGGGATCATAAAATATTTGTCCTTTTGTCTGACCTATTATATCTGTATATGTTTTTGTTCTTTAATAATAGTGTATGGTTCAGTAAAAATTTACACAGCAAAATGATCCCAATTCAACAATTTCTACATAAATTGTTCAGTGATACTGGATACAGTATTCTCATTGAGTCTCCATTCTGGTTAGCATAGTATTTTCAAAGATCTTCAAGCAGCATTTATGATTACTTCATTTCTTTCTATGACTAATAAGCACCCTATATGGCATAGTAGTTAGGCACTCAACTGATAAGCAAAAGGTCAGTGGTTGTATATCTTTGGTGAAAGGTCTATTTAAGTTTTGTGTCCCTTTTTAAAATGATTTGTTTGTCTTCATGCTGTTGAGTGGTAGGAGTTCTTTATGTGTCCTGGGTATTAAATTCATGTTGTATATGATTCCCAAGTATTTTCTCCTCTCATATAGATTGTCTCTTCTCTTTTTCATGAAGTCTGTTGAGGCATGTTTCAGTCAGCTAGTGCTACTCTAACAGAAATACCACAGAATGGATGGCTTTAACAAAAGAAAAGTTTATTCTTACACAGTCCAGTAGGCTACAAGTCCGAATTCAGGGTTTCCGTTCCAGGTGTAGGCTTTCCCTCTGTCAGCTCTGGAGGAAACACCTTATGTTGCTCCGGTCTGTGGTCAGGGAGCATCTTGGCACAGGAACCTAAGGTCTGAAGAATGCACTGTATTCCTGGTGCTGCCTCTTGACAGTATCAGGTTCCCGACTCTCTGTTGCTTCTCTTTCCTTTTATCTCTTGTAGGATAAAAGATGGTGCAAGCGACAGTCCAGGGCAACTCCCTTTACAGTGGAGCAGGGAGGTGATCTTATGAAGGGATTCATGGTCTCACGCTAATCCTCTTTAATGTACAGCGTAGGAAAATCACAAAATGGAGGGCAATCACACGATACTGGTAATCACAACCCAACCAAATTTCTATATGTATTCTGGGGGAACACAATTCAGTGCATGAGATGGAACAAGAATTTAATTTGATGAAATCCAATATATTTGTGTTGTCTTTTGTTGCTAATGCTTTTAGTATATAGCTAAGAATCCAGTGTTGAAAACTTGTGTGAGGAGAAAATTGTGACTATATGGCATGTTTAAAAAATTAAAAACTGCATAGGGAAAATGATCATTAAATACCACTTGTAATGTCACCATCTGTAGAAAAATGTTGGGCTGTTTATTTTTCCCTTGCCTTCCCTGTTGTGGTGGTTGTCTGACTCAGAGCAACTCTGTGTACACCTGAACAGAACACCGCCCCGTCGCGTGCTGTCCTCCATCACCATGATCCCTGAGCCCATTGTCGCAGCCACCCACCAGTCCACCTTGTTGAGGGTTTTCTTCTTTCTTGCTGAACTCTACCAAACATGAGGTCCTTCTCCAGGGACCCGTCCCTCCTGACAACATGTCCAGAGTATGTGGGACAAAGTCTTGTCTTCTTTGCTTCAAATGAGCAGTCTGGGTGTACTTCTTCCAAGACAGATTTGTTCATTCTTATAGCAGTCCGTGTTATATTCATTATTCTTTCCGTGATTCAACGGACTCGGCTCCTCTTCACTCTTCCTTCCTTACTGTCTAGCTTTTGCATGTATATCATGCAGTTGACACACCATGGCTTGGGTCAGGTTCACCTTAGTCTTGAAAGTGACATCTTTGCTTTTTTAACACTTTAGAAAGGTCTTTTGCAGCACAGATTTGGCCAATGAAATGTGTAGTCCTTTGATTTCTTTCTTTTTTTAATTATGCTTTAAGTAAGAGTTTACAATTCACTTAATTTCTCATGCATAATTTATACACACATTGTTTTGTGACCCTAGTTGCTCTCCTTATAATGTGACAGCACATTCCTCATTTCTTCCTGTATTTGTCATGCCCGTTCAGCCAGCTCCTGTCCCTTTCTGCCTTTTCATCTTACCTCCAGACAGGATTTGTCCATTCCCATGTATCTGCTTGAGCTAAGAAACACACCCTTCATAAGTATTACTGCACAGGGGCAGGGGACCAGTAAATGGGAGAGAGGTTATTCCCAAATGGTAGGTTAGATGCATTACATATCTTTTGCCAATCGAGGGCCACTTTTCACTGATTCTGGAGGTGTGAGTAGACTGTCTACCTCTCAGCCTCTCCTGATATGGAAAATGGACCCCAATCACCACTGCTTGCGTCACCACTAGTAGCAGGCAGTCTGGCCTGCCGATTACTGTTCCAGCCAGCCAGCTACTCCAGATCTGGCAACTCCTCATTGCTTCTGAACCACCTCTCCATCTCTACCACTCAATCTGATTTCTCAACTTCGCCTTTTTTTGATTTTTCAGGGCTTTTTAGGTTGTCACAAATAATTGGTTAACTTGTTGTTTCGGGTCTTTGCTGTAAGAGGGACTACAGGGGGCATCTGACTACTCTGCCATCTTGGCCCTGCCTCCATCCTGTGATTTCTTGATGGCTGCTTTCATGGGTGTTGATTGTGGATCCGTGTAAAATAATTTTTTTTCATTTATCATGATGTTGCTTGTTGGTCCAGTGGTGAGGATTTTTGTTTTTATGTTGCGCTGTAGGCTGTGCTCTTTGATTTTCATCAGGACATGCTTCAAGTCCTCTTCACTTTCATCAAGCAAGTTTGTGTCATCTGCATATCACAGGGCGTTAATGAGTCTTCCTCTAATGCTGATGTCACTTTGATTTTCATGTAGTGCAGTTTCTCAGATTATTGGGTCCACAGACAGATTGAATAAGTATGGGGAAAGCAGTAAGCCGTGATGCTTACCTTTCCAGATTGTAAACCATGCAGTATCCTCTTGTTGTGGTGGAACAAACTGCCTTTGGGTCTGTGTACAGGTTCCTCATGAGCAGAATTAAGTGTTGTGGAAACATTCTTCGAAATGTTATCCATAACTTGTAGTGAGCCACACAGTGGAGCCCCTCTGTGTATTCAATCAAACAGAGGTAAACATCTGTCTGGAATTGTCAGCTTTCAGCCATGAACCATCTGTCACCAGCAGTGATGACCCTGCCCCATGTCTGGCTTGAATTTCTGGCATTTACTTGTCAATGTGCGGCTGTGACGACATTTGAATGATATTTAGCACAATTTTACTTACATGTGAATTAAGAATATTGTTCGATAATTTCCATATTCTGTATACTTATTTTTCTTTGGAATGGCTCCAGATAGGGATCTCTTCCAGTTAGTTGCCAGGTAGCTGCCTTCCAGTTTTCTTGGCGTAGACGAGTACCTTCAGTGTTGTATCCATCTGTTGTAACATCTCAGTTGGTATTCCACCAATTCCTGAAGCTCTGTTTGTCTCCAGTTCCTTCAGTGCAGCTTAGGTCTCTTTCTTCAGTACCATTGGTTCTTGATAACATGCTACCAGTTGAAATGGTTAAATGCCAGCCAGTTCTTTTTGGTACAGTGACTCTGACTCTCATTTACACTGAGATCAAGATTTAAGGGTAGGAGTTAGATCAGTGGGTATGCAGGTGGAAGGAAATAGAACTGAGGCAAGAGATTTCTCCTTAGAGAAAACTTAATGATTTTTCCAGTTTATTGTTTGACCAATTATAATATGGTTGAAAGAGGGTTCACTGTCCTCTCAGAGTTTTAAAAAACTTGGTGACAGCTGGTGTTATGGTCTGAGAGCAAAGAAAAAAAACAAAAACACAAAACTTGAGGGGCAAAAACAAATATTGATGTGCAAAATGTGTAAGAAAAATACTCTTTGATTACAAACGTAATCTGGAAGTATCAGACCTTGTCTTAGTTCAGGAAAGGAAATAAAAGTAATCAGCACCAGGCCAAAGCTGATGCCTAAGAGGTGAACATCAGACATATCTCAGCTCTCCAACCTTTTTACCAGTTCTGAAGTCAGCTGTTTCTCACACATCTTTCTTTAGTTCTCTGCTGAGTCTGGTAATTCCTTGCAGTGGCCACACGGAACTCATGGGCCATAATGATGATTATGGGGTTTGTTAGGAAGGTAACCAGTTGAAATTTGGGATCAGGATGAACTTGGAGTTAACTAGATACAACTTGGAATACAGTTCATCAATCAGGACAGCTTACACCACTGCTGCTTCTCCTATACTGTCTCTAGAGGGGATATAAGGTCTTCAGTACTACAGCACTCTTTCTCCTGAGTCTAGAAGGTTCTCAGTGAAGACATCCTGTGTCCAAGTGATGTACTCTGCTCCCAGCTCTTTATGTTAGTGAGGTCCCCCTCACAATCTGTGGGACTGGCTGTTTTAAACCTAGCAGGATGCCAAAACTGACCAGTCATCTTGGTAGGCCACAGAACATTATTTACATAATTGCTGTCCAGTCCCTGCAAGAGTTTTACACATCTTACATGCATACTCTTGGTCAGTCATTTCTGTGGAAGTTACAAGACCATGGCTAGAAAGATATAAGTGATTCACTGCAGTGCAGTATATTATAATGCCGTAAAAGTGAGAAGGACATCGTGTTTGGTATAGTAGGGGTCAGTGAACATGAGCCTGGTGTAGGACAGGGCAGTGTTTCATTCTGTTGTATATAGGGTTGCTGTGAGTTAGAATCAACAGCACCTAACAACACAAGCACATAAATGAGCGGAAAACTTAAAAAAAACAAAGAACAACAGAAGGGTTTTCATGGCCTGTAATTAAAAGTTAGTAAATCATGATGAATTCATTGACCAAACTTGAAAAACATGTTGTCTCTGAAAATTCACCTGTGTTTTATCAAATATTAGCATAGGTGTTGATCTACAAGGGGCCAAGTTACATAGCTGAACCTACAACTCATACTTAACCTGCTGAGTTCCTGGAGGAAATCACTGTATGTTTTGCAACCTGGCCAGACGTGGATGATTATTCTGCTCTGGTAGGGAGTACGGTTCCCCATCTGTGATCTTGTTGCCCCAGTAAAGAGGCCTGTGGAGGTACATGAAGAATCTAAGTGTTGCCTCTGGAAGGCTGGAGCTTCTTCTGTTTTACTTGCAGGTACCATCAGGGTAGAACATTACCTAGAGTCTGGGAGGAAGCCCTGCCCAGGGGAAGGTGTGATGGCTAAGAACCTGTCACCCTGTCCTTATTGTGGTTTGTCTCCCCATCTTCTTCCATTTCAGGTACCTGGTGTAACACAGGGAGGAACAGTCCAGTCCATGTACCTGTGGAACATCTTACACATTCTTACAATCTTAAGGATTTCAACCTCTCTGACAGGTTGTGTGGACTCAACATTCATCTACATCCAAACTGATGACTGGTGGCCCTGCCTCTGTTCTCATCCCTTTTACTGAAGTGGCTTCTTAGGCTTAGAAAGGGCATTCACTTAGAATATCAGAAGCTGGATCAAGGAAATGGTGAGTACCACAGTGAACCAGGATATTCACATAAGGGGCTGAGGCTTGATATGAATTGTTGTTGGACTCTGTGCTCTGTGTGGTTCCTCAGTGAGGTAGAAAGGTGGCAGAGGAGGCCAGTGGACTGAGTCCTCTATGACTCTGCTCCACTGTCACTAGACCCTGCCTATCACATATGTGGTCTTGCAAGTCCTGGATGCTTGGGGGTCATCTTCTGTGATGTGACCCATGGAGCTGCTACTATGGGGCATTGCCATCCCCACCTTGGGCCTTGGTGCCTGGTGTTAGTGACACTGTCCACACCAGAGGCTGAAGACGGAGCACCTCTGGCTGAGGAGGCTGAACACCAAGCCCTCTAGAACCATCCTGCATACTGTTTTTGTGGCTTCCCCAGGAAATGCAGTGTTTTCTGTGCAGTTCTAAAACTATATATAGCTCTACCCCTTACACTGTGTGAGGGGGTGAAAAAGGATGGCGAAAGATACTAGGGGAAGGACCTGGCTGTTTATCGGGTCCTGGGCAGTGCTTGGTGCTCTCATGGTCTCATCAGAAGAATGAACCTGGGACAGTGATTTCAGCTCAATCATGTTTGGGGTCTCCAGATCCATCCATTTTTGCAGCAGGAAATGGTTTTGCCTTGAGGGTCTCAGGTGTGTCAGAAGCATGGTTCTCTAATCTAGGTCCTTGTCCTCCCATGTGTTAAGTGTTTGGGGCTGGTATTAAATCCCTATAATTTCTGTCTGCTCTCCACTTGAATTAGAATCTAAAAGCGTTTTATTTTTTACCCCTTACTAGAGAATCTCCATATATGGAATGGGTGTGTTTAAGTTCTTGGGTTTACATTTTCCATTGGAATTAAATTTTTAGTTTGTGTATCTCTACTGAGAATTTTTCAGTTCTGTGGATATAAAGCTTCTCAGACAATGGCTATTTTAACTGATGTAAAAGTTACTCTAAAGCTTACTTAAATCTTGAGAAGAATCTTAAACATTTAGATGTAAGAAATCATGCTATAACTAGTCTATTTCTGAGACTCTTCTGCACCCCATATTGGTCAGTGGCATTTGGGGTCTTAAAAGCTAGCAAGCTGCCACCTGAAGTATACCAAATGGTCCCAGCTCATCTGGAACAGCTAATCACTGAGAACATCAAAGACACGAGGGTAAATGAGCCCAGGAGACTGAAGCGCCCACATGAATGGGAGACTGTGTCACATGAGACTAGAAAAACCAGATGGTGACTAGCCACCACCAAAGACAGCCCTGATGGGGGACACAACATAGGGTCCCTGAGCCAACACTAGAAAAAAAGGGATGTAGCCCAAGAACTCTTCTAAAAGACCTGAATTGATGGTCCAACAGCCTAGAGGGCCCCCTGGGAACACGGCCCCTAGACCTGCTGCTGTCCGTGACTAGAAACTAGTAATGAGGTCACCTCTTCTGACAAGAATGGACTGGACTCAGAGACAGAGGATGACCATATGGTATGTGTACTTTATGGTTCTCTGCATTTATAGGAGGCAGTCCTACTGGTCTCTTTCTAGATGGAGAGAAGAGGGTGGAGAGGAGGGGACAGGACCTTATTGAGGGACACTAGAAGTATGAAATGGAAAGGAGGAGTGTGCTGTCACTGGGTGGGGAGAGAAGAAGGAGCTGTAGATAGGTGGGCATGCAAAACTGATTTGGTTTGTATATGTTTTCACTTAATCACAATTTAAAAAAAAAAAAAGAAATGCCGGAATTTATAACATGTTAAATAGCCATTTTAGGGAGATATTTCTCCTGGCTGAAATGAACTGAGTGTATATATTTTCATACTGCTGTTCATTAGAGAACTAGCTGTAATTTACATTCTTAGGATTTGCACAGATACATGTGATGATATGATAATAGGTACAAATGACAAAATTTTAAATGGTTTTATAATTACAAATGAGAATTCCCAGTGAAAACATTAAATATCTTATTTCATTTATAGCATATTTAAAAGGAAACCCTGGTGGTGTAGTAATTAAGTGCTATGGCTGTTAACCAAAAGGCTAGCAGTTGGAATCCACCAGCTACTCCTTGGAAATGCTATGGGGGAGTTTAAATGTGTAATTCAGTTTGCTTAAACTATGTTTTTGGACTAAATCATGCCTTCAAAGTTCAAAATGCAGGTATACTTTATGAATATTTTTTCCTGCTCTTGTTCTCATCTGGTCCTTTCCTCTTCCACCATCTTTGGATAGACAGTTTTATTACTTTCTAAAGTAAGTATCTTGCCATTGCTTATGTAAAAGCAAGGAAATAGAAATTTCTGTTTCCTCTACTTTGCTGTACACAAAATGTTGTGGAATTTACACTTCCTGTTTAAGTAACAAATTATCCTGCATGTCTTTTCATAGACGATCTGACAATTAAGTCCTTGAACTTCATTGTTCTAAGTGCTACATAACTCATTGCTGAATATTACTATGGTCACCCTTGAAGTACTCCCTTTGGAAAGCTATGGACCGATGCCAGTGCCTAGTCCACTTTCAGAGCAGTTTTGGAGCTCTTTCTGGAATGGCTGTTGGGGCTGGTGGCATGGTGGCAAGTACACGAACTTAATTGTATAGTTGTTTGTGAGGGAGTTTTTAGCCAGTAAACAAATAACTGTATTGGAACACCCTCCCTACTTGCCTGATCTGGCCCCCAGTGACTTTTTTCTTTACCTGAAGATAAGGAAATATTGAAAGGAAGATATTTTGATGATATTCAGGACATTTAGGGTAGGGTAATATGATGACAGCTCTGATGGCCATTCTAGAAAAAGAGTTGGAAAATTGCTTTCAAGGGTGGACTGTGTCAGTACATTCCTTCCCAAGGAGAGTACTTCAGAGGTGACCGTAGTGACACTAAGCAATGAGGTATGCAGCACTTTTTCTAGAACGAGTTCACGAACTTAATTGGCAGTCTTCATATTGTTTCGTTGCTGTTGTTGCCACGTAAGCCACTTCCTGCTTGGGGTGATGCCCAGCATTCAGGCTAGAACTACACTCCATAGGGTTTTCAGGGCTGTGACCTTTGGGAAGTAGATCACCATACCTTACTTCCAGGGTGCCTCTTGGTGGGTTTATATTGTCAGCCTTCAGTAATAGTTCAGCCCTTGGTAAATCTGCACAGATGGGGACTCTTTGATAACAGTAACAGTGCATGATGAACAAAAAAGTCCTCCACAAACGCAAGGCAGTTGAGTCCATTCAAAATCATGGCGACTCCATGTATTACAGAGTAGAACTGAGTTCCATAGTTTTCTTAGCCTTACCCTTTAGGGAAGCAGAATGCCAGGCCTTTCTCCCAGAGGACCACTGGTTGAGTTCACACAGCCATTCTTTTGGTTAGTGTTCCAGTGCAAACCATTTGTGCCACCCCAAGACCTTCCAAAAGTCCATGGAGTACTTAAATCTAAATTTTCATGTAACTCTGCAATGCTAGATACAGTTAATTTTAATTTTGTTGTTTTTCACTATATTGCCATGAAGGAGCACTTGAATTATTTACAGCATTTATCTTTTACAAAACTTTCTCTGTGAATGTAAACAATATGAACATAAATTTCTAAGATCTGGGTATCAAAAGTTTAGATATTCAAGGCTTTTGAACCTAAGAAAAGTTAAATAAAAATGAAAGAACAAGACTTTGTAAAATTAATATATGAAAATTACATCTCTCCTTAAAAATATTTTATTGTTTTAAGTGAAAGCTTGCAATCCATTTTTTCATACAAAAATCTACACATACACTGCCATATAACTCCAGCTGCTCTGCCTACCCTGTGACAGCACATTTCTCCTTTCCATCCTGTAACTCCCATGTCCATTCAACATGCTCCTGTCCCCCTCCACCCTCATATCTTGCTTCTGGGCAGAAGCTGCTCAGTTAGCCTCATGTATCTGCTTAAGCCAAGAAGCACTCACAAGTGATCATTTTGTGTCTTGCAGTCTAATCCAGTCTTTGAAGAGCTGGCTTCAGGAATGGTTCCAGCTGTGGCGTAACAGAGAATCTGGGGGCCATATCTTCCAGTCTGTTGTACCCTCTAGTCAGACCTTCTTAATAAAGTTCCAATTCTGCACACCCATTTTTCTCTCACTACACCAGAGACTCTATGTTGTATTCCCTATTAGGGCAGTCATTAGTGGTAGCCGGGCACTATCTAGTTCTTCTGGTCTCATGCTGATGTAGTCTCTGGATTATACGGCCCTTTCTGTGACTTGGGCTTCTGTTTTCCTCCTATCTTTGATGTCTTTCTTTCTCATCTGCTTCAGGTAGATTTGGACCAATTGATGCTTATTTAGATAGCTGCTTGTTAGCTTTTAAGACCCCAGACATGACTCTCAATTTTTTAATGCTTTAAATATTCTATTGTCAACTATATCATAAACAAGGAGTTCAGAAACTTCTCCTATATAACCCATTGCTGTCAAATAGTTTCTTATTCAGTGTGGTAATAGGTAGGCCTTTGTCAGTTTTTATGCCTCCCAGTGAGTCCCTCCCTGATCTCATCTCCTTCCTGCCTGGAGATTGTTCCTATGTCTAGATGTTGCCATGTAGGTAGGAGGATGATTATCCAGGTGGTGATCTGGGGTCAAGATGGCAGTCTTGAGCTTATTCCTGGTTGATCTGTCTTCAGTGTGTGCTCAGTAGCCACAGCCACTCCTCTAATTATCCAGCTCTTTTCTTTTTTTTACAGTACCATAGATGAAGGTTTATAGACTAGATTAGTTTCTCACTGAACAAAACACCTACTGTTTTGTAACATTGGTTAGCAAACCCACAATAGGTCAGTACTCTCCTTTCTGAACGTTAGGTTCCCTAATACCAGCTTTCCTGTCTGTACCTACCATCTAGTCCTTACTGCTGATCTGGCATGCCCCCTTTAGTCTTGCTTTGTTTTATGGACCTGTTGAATCTTTAATTGAAGGGTGAACCTCAGGAGCGACTTCATTACAGATCTTAAAGGGTGCCCAGGGGCCATACACTAAACACTAAATCTCCATTTCTTCATGCCCTTGCCAGTCCACTGCTTATTCCAAACTGTTGGAAGTGTAAGGTGCATGTGGCTTGAGTCCATGAGAGGCAGGGAGGTCAGCTAATGGTGGCAGGGGTTTTTCATCTGCTGTGGTCTACCTTCCCAGCATCTTCAAAGCAATATTTATGTCCTGTGTTTAGAAGGAAAACTCATATTCACCTTTTTGTGTCAGGGGGACACTCTATCTCCACCGTTGTCTTATCGGCCTTAATTTGGACATTCTAGAGTGGTTTAGTGAACACTGCAAGGCATTTTTGTCCTTGGGTGTTGTTTATCAAAGTTTAACGAATTGTGTTCAGGTAGAAAGAGAATCTTTTTCAGGTTATTAGGGAGCCTATGTATGTAATATAAATAAATTTGTGAGTGAATGAATGAATGTAAATAAAAATTTATCACAAAGAAAAGCTGTGTTTTCAGTATGCAGAGGAATGAATCAGGATCCATGCCTTATATGAAAAACAATTCAAAATGGATTAAGGGCCTAAGTGTGAAACTAATCTATAAAATTCTTAGACGAAAATGTAGGGATAGAACCGTGTAACTTAGTTTTTTACCAGTGGATTACCAGATAGGACAGCAAAAGAACAAGCATCCAAAGTGAGAGTATACCTCAAAAATTAAATACGTTGGTTCGAGAGAGAAAAGACAACCTAGAGATTGGGATTAGTTTTCCAGGAACCGTGTATCTGATAAGATGTAATATCCAAAATACATAAAAATATAACAGCAAGATGAACAACCCAGTTTAAGTAAATATTGACAACAGTATAGGAAATTTGTAATACTCATTTGATACTGGGAATGCAAACTGGTACAGCCACTGTGGGAAATGGCTTGCCAGTTTCCCAAAAAGTTAAACCATGCTACCATACAAGCTGGTAGTTTGACTAATAGGTATATAATTAAGAGGTATCAAAGTAGTGAAGGAAATAGATGCATATATACCAATGTTCATTGCAGCAGTGTGCACAACAGATAAAATTTGAAAACAGCCGAACAGAGGGATGAACCAAGACAATGTGGCACCCTTCATAGAATGGAATATTACTCAGTCATAAAGAGAAATATTCTTCAAGTATGCTGTCCAAGCATGAACCAGTAACTTGCAGTTTGCCTCCAGAATTGAAAGGTGTCAAGAGTACAAAGAAAGAGGCAAGCCACTCCAATATGATGGGGAAGGAATTTTATTAGGTAGACAATGTACAAGGAGGTTCCTGGTGACTGTGGAACCAAAGCAGCTCTCTGTATGCTGCAGTGCGAAGACAGGTTTTATACTGGTGGTGGACAGTAGTGCCTACATGCCAAGGATTTAAATAATGCAGAATGAGGAAATGACAGTGAACTAGTGAACCACATTAAGGCCTTTGCAAAGCCTGTTTCCCCTTCAGTCCAGCCCTCAAGTTCAGTTCTTACAATCTAGCATGTTCCTCCTGTTGTACCACAGTATGAGAGTCACTATTCCTTCCCTGCTTGGCTAGATGCCATGTGGAGACAAATTTACTGTGTGCCCAGAACAGAGGAGGCTTTTCTGATAAGGAAAAGGAACTGGGAGACAGAAGATGACCGCATTCCCAGCCTCATTATCAGAGACTGTCTTTACTTATGGAGCTTGGATGGGAAACAAAGGCATTCCCCCAAGAAAAGCCACAGTATGGATAAACCTTGAAAGCATAATGTCGAATTAAAGAAGTCAATCAAAAGGACAAATACCATATTATCTAATTTATATAAAATAATAAAAGGTGAATGGATAGAGGCTGAGGTTTACTAGTGATTACTAGGACATGGGGAAAGGAGGAGTCATTTTTTAGGAAGCAATGACTGACTAGTTATGGTGATGAGAAATTTGGCAGTGATTATGGTGGTGATTGCTCATGATTAGTGTAACTGATATCACAAAAGAGTAACCTGAAAAATGCTGAATTTCAAATGTTATTATATACACAGACAATTGTTTATGGTGATTTATGTGAAAATTTGTCTTAGTCATCTGGTGCTGCTCTAACAGAGATAACCAAAAGTGTATGGCTTTAAAAAGAGAAACTATTTCGACGGCACTTGGCTTGGCTTGGCATTCTTATGCAGTCCAATTGGCTACAAGTTCGAATTCAGGATGTCTGCTCTAGGGAAAGGCTTTACCTCTTTGTTGACTCTGGAGGAAGGTCCTTGTGTTGCATCAGTGTTTGGTCAGGGAGCATCTTGGCACAAGAACCTTAGGTCTGAAGGACATGCTCTACTCCTGGTGCTGCTTTCCTGATGGTATGAGGTTTTCACATCTGCCAGCCTCTTTCGTTTGTATCACAAGAGACTACCTCAAGGCACAAAACAATCTCACACATTGATTCCTGCCCCACCAGCACAACTGATGCCCATCCACCCTCATTAACATCATAGAAGCAAAATTTACAAAACGGAGGAACAGAACATAATAGCAGAAATCATGGCCTGGCTAAACTGCTACACAGGTATTTTGAGGAACAGAGTTCAATTTATGACATTCCACCCTTTGTTCCCTAAATCACATCCTTGCAGCACATAAAACATGTTCACCCCATTATAGGAAAAATCTTAAGTCCAAGTCCCAAATCCAGAAATTCCTCTTCAGCTGTGAAATCTAGAATACAACTTATCCGCTTCCAAAATACAGTGGCAGAACAGGCAGGCACAAGTTAGACATTTCCATTGCAAATGAGAGAAAGAAGGCAAAACAGGCAACAAACAAGTCAGCAAAACACATTACAGTAGCCTTCAAAGCTTTGAAAATAATCTTCCATTCTCTGAGACATTTTACACAGTGGCCCTACCCTCCAGACTCTAGGTATTGGCCACACTTTCCAGATTCGGTGGAAACCCCCCCAGTCCTGTACTATAGCTCTGCCTTCCAGGCCCACTGGGACACCAACTCTGCCTCTTTAGCTTTAGTGACACCCTAAGACCAACTGAGTGGCATTTCCACCCTTAGAAACACAGGAAGCCATGACTCCATCTTCTCAAACCCCTGAGGTTATGGCCATACCTTTTGAGACTGAGGCAGCTCAGCTTCTCATGCTCTTTGTCTCTTCAGCTTCAGCTTCCTATGACCCAGCCCTTGGGACCACATCTGCCCTGCTGGGGTAAGTGTTCCAAAGCTCTCTAGCTCCACTGATTTAAGTGCCAGGTGGCACCTCACTCTGCCAGGAAGCCCCTTACACACAGACACTCAGCTCTCGCTCTCTGGGTCAACCTCAGTGCAGTCTGATGTTGGTCTGGTTCTGCTGCTGCTTGTCCACTGCTGCTCGTTTCTCACCATCTGCACCTCCATTGGTTTAATAGTTCTCCATGGTTCCTTCTGAGTTTTCTATCCACTCACTTTCAAAACTGCTTCCACATTTTAGGTATATGTTAGAGCAGCACCCCTACTCTCGTGGTACCAAAATCTGTTTTAGTCATCTGATACTACTCCAACAAAGATAATCAAAGTAGATGGCTTTAAAAAAAGAAACTTTATTCATACACAGTCTGATAAGCTATAAGTCCAAATTCGGGGTGTCTGCTCCGGGGGAAGGCTTTACCTCTTTGTTGACTCTGGAGGAAGGCCGTTATGTTGCATTGGTCTTTAGTCAAGGAGTGTCTTGGTGCAGGAACATCAGGTTGGAAGGGTTAGCCCTACTTTTGGTGCTGCTTTCTTGATGGCATGAGGTTCCCAAATCTGTCTGCTATCTTCTTTCCTTTATATCACAAGAGACTACCTTAAGGCACACAACAAGCTTACACACTGAGTCCTGCCCCATCAGCACAACTGCCACCCACCCACCCTCATTAACATCATAGAGACAGGATTTACAAAATGGAGGAATAGAACATAATACCAGAAATCACTGCGTAGCTAAATTGCTACACAAGTTATTTGGGGGAACAAAGTTCAATTAATGACAGTTTACACAGCAAATTGTTGTTAGGTGCCATGGAGTCAGTTCATGCCTGACATGAATCTTAAATGCAATTTTATAAGTAAGGATGCCAGCCCAAGATTGTATATGTTTTATAGTTCCATTTATACAATGTTCTGGAAAAGGGAAAATTATAGGGATGGAAAATAGATCAAGAAAGGAGGAGAGATGGACTACAGTGGTGCTGCCCAGGGCACTTTAAGTTGACACAGCTGTTTTGTATGGTGCTGCCTTAGAGGACTAATTCTTTGTGAAAACCATATTATACATTACAAAGAATGAACTGTATTATACACAAATTAAAATATCATCCAGAGTATATGTGAATCTCAAGACAGAAATCAGACTGACATTTGAATCTAACTGTAATACGGAAAGCTGACATTTATCTCATTGACACTGGTTAGGGAGAAAGGGAGGAAAAAAACATGTTTTTTCTGGAAATTGTCCAGTCTGAATACAAAAAGAACTGTACAAAAATTCATAGCCTTGTTGTTAGGTGCCATCAAATCAGTTCCTACTCATAGTAATCCTTTATACAACAGAATGAAACACTGCTCAGTCCTGCACTGTCCTCACAGTCATTGGTATCGTTGAGCTCATGGTTTGCAGCCATAGTGTCAGTCCATCTCATTGACAGTATTTCTCTTTTTCTCAGCCCTCCCACTTTACCAAGCATGATGTCCTTCCCTGGGGACTGATCCCCCCAATAACATGTCCAACATATGTGAGACAAAAAGTCATGACACTTACCTCTAAGGAGCAAACTGGCAGTACTTGTTCCAAGAAATATTTGCTGTTCTGGCATTCCATGATATATTTCAGTATTCTTTGCCGGCACCATAAAAAAAGATACCTATTATTTTTAGGTCTATGTTATTTATTGTCCAGATTGCACATGTATATGAGGCCATTCTGGAAACAGCGTGGCTTGGGTAAGGCACCCTTAAGTCCTTGAAGCAGTATCTTTGCCTTTCAACTTTTTAAAGTGTTTTGCAGCAGATTTACCCAATGTAATGACATTGTTTGATTTCTTGACTGATGCTTCCATGGGCATTGATGGTGAATTCAAGTAACATGTAATCCTTGACAACTTCTTTCTATTCTCCATTTAGCATGATGTTGCTTATTGGTCCAGTGATGAGGATTTCTGTTCTTTATGATGAGGTGTAATCCATACTAAAGGCTGTGGTCTTTCATCTGTTAGGAGTAATAGCTTCAAGTCTTTTTCATTTTCTGCAGACAAAGTTGTATCACCTGCTTATGGCAGGCTGTTAATGAGTCGTCCTCCACCTGATGCCACCTACTGCATTACCTGGTCATTACACAGATTGTATAAATATGTATGGTGAAAGGATACAATCCTGACATACACCTTTGTTACAATTTAAACCACACAGTATCCCCTTGTTGTGTTTGAACAACTGTTTCTTGGTTTCTCTACAGGTTATTCATGAGCACAATTAAGTGCTCTGGCATCCCCATTCTTTGCAGTGATATCAGTAATTTGTTAGGAGCCATGTTATGGATTGAATTATGTCTCCCAAAAAATGTATGTATAAATTTGGCTGGTACATGGTTCCCAGTATTGTATGATTGTCTACCATTTTGTCACTTGTTGAGATTTCCCTCTGTGTTGTAAATTATCACGATGATGTACTAAGGTGGATTAGCTGCAGAAGCTATACAAGACTGGGTAGTGTAGAGCCAGTCTCTTCTGCGATATAAAAGCAGTAAGACACAGAGATCTCATACCTCCATGATACCAGAGCTGGGAGCAGAGTGCATGCTTTGAACCTGAAGTTCTTGCACTGAAATACTCCCAGACCAAAGGAAGACTGATTATTACAAGGAACTTTCTCCAGAGCTGACAGAGAAAGTCTTCCCTTGAAACAGAGAAAGTCTCCCTGAATTTGGGCTTGTTGCCTACCAGATTGAGACAATGGTTTTTCTTTATTAAAGCCATCCACTTCTGGTAGTTCTGCTACAGCAATGCTCCATGACTAAGACAAGCCACATGGTGGAATACCTCGGCATAGTCAATAAAATACAAGTAAATGTCTTACTGGTATCTCTGCCTTCAGTCATAACCCATCTGACATGAGCAATGATATGCCTTGTTCCATGTCCTCTTCTGAATCGGGCTTGAATTTCTGGCAGTTCTCTGTCCATGTACTGCTGTAATCACTTTTGACCTTGAGCAAAAGTGTGTGTGATTTTAATGATGTTGTTTGAAGTTTTCGCATTCTCTTGGATCACTGTTCTTTGGAATGGGCACAAATATGTATCTCTGCTAGTCAATTAGCCAGGTAGTGTTCTTCCAGATTTTTGATGTAGACGAGTGAGCACCTCCAGTGCTTTATCTGTTTGTTGAAACTTATCAGTTAGTATTCTGTCAATTCCTGGTGGCTTGTTTTTTGCTACTGCATTCAGCGCAGCGTGGACCTCTTCGTTTAGTACCATAAGTTCTTAATTAAAATGGCTTTAGGTTGACCAGTTCATTTTGGTTCAGTGACTCTGTAGTTTCTTCTGTCTTCTTTTGATGCTTCCTTCATTGTTTTATATTTTCCTCATAAAATTCTTCCCTGTTGTAACCTAAAACTTGAATATTTTCTTCAGTTCTTTCAGTTTGAGAAATGTCCGGTACATGTTCTTTCATTTTGGTTGTCTGTCTCTAAGACTTTGCTTACGTCAGCAGAATACTTTGTCTTCATGAGCTGTTCTTTGAAATCTTCTATTTAACTGTTGCATTTCATCCTTTCACTTTATGAGTACCTTCAAGAGCAACTTTCAGAGTCTCTTTGACATCAATTTTGGTCTTTTCTTTTTTTTCTGTATCTTTTTCATGGGCTCTTTCTTCATGTGTGATGTCCTTGAAGTCATTATACACATTGTTTCATCTTTAATTGTTAGCATTCAGCACATCAGGTTTCTACTTTGCCTCTCATGGAAGTGTTCTAATTTTATTCAACTTGAACTTGCAAAGAACAGCTGATGGTCTCGTCTGTCATCTACCCCTGGCTTTGTTCTTGTTGATACTGAGCTTTTTCCTTTATCTTTTTCCACTGATGTAGTCAACTTGATTCCTTTGTATTCTGTCTCACAAGCTCCATGTGTATAGTCACTGTTTGTTACTTGTTTTTTATTTTTCTTAAGAGCTTCCATCTCTTTGCTCACTTTATCTGTTGTTGCTTGTGCACATTTTTCCACTGCAGCCTATGTGAATGGTAGATGTTTACACTTTCTGTGTAGTAATTCCAAAATCACTCCTGTCTGAATCTTTGTTGTGTTTGCTTTGTTAATCTGCTAGTCTTTTTAGTGATTCCATTATTATCTCATCCTGCTTTCATCCTATCCTTCATCTTTTTGTTGAGTGTTCTGTCGAGTCTTACAGAAGATGAATTTGTTTTTTTCTACAAGGAAATAATGACCTGAGTTGGAAAATAGATCTTTTGTTGGCCAAGGATCTCTTTCCCTTCTGCTGCATATTCTAGCTATTCCAGATCATAAGTATAAATAGGAGTAAGACTAGAATTGATCATAGTAAAACTGGAGCAATAAGCTTCGTGTGTTAGAAATACTTTTAAATCTACTATCAGTTAGGAGGTAAATGCAGACAGCAAAGGGATGAGCTTGATATTGAGACTCTGGAGAGAGCACCAGCATTGGTGTGTGTTTTCTCTGTAAGTTCTCAGTTCCCAAGAGCTGCAGTACCTTGCTTATCCAGAATATGTATGATGTTTTAGGACTCAGTAGTATTTGAAGATGTGGCCATGAATTTTACTCAGGAAGAGTGGGATTTGTTGGATTTTTCTCAGCGGAAGCTCTACAAAGATGTGATGGTGGAAACTTTCAGGAACCTGGACTCAGGTAAGAATGGCTTTTTTAATATACTTTATTGTTTAAATATATTGTTTTCTTCAACATTCCTGTAGAATTTTGCTTAATAAGAATATTCTGCTAAAATGAGACATTTTCACTGCTCTCATATAGCTTTGACACGAGTGGCTTTCCCGTAATAGTAAAAATCATGTATTAAGCTATCTCTTTTTTACTCTTGTAGTTAAAAGTGTGAGCAGTGGCTACAGGAATCATTCTGTGGCAGTGAAAGATTTGTTTTAGAATCTTTTTATTTTTATTGTATATGTTACTTTTGACATGGTTATTTTTCTGCAGGACCTCATTCAAGTTTTACTATGTATGTTATCAATTTAACATGATTATTTTTCTCTGAATAAAATCACTACTGTCTGTCTCTAGGGATTATGGAGACCAGAGCAGTGGTATAATGTCAGGGAAAGTTGCTCCTGTAGTCGTCCTAGTGATCTGACTTCCTTATGAGCAGAATTTGAGTCACACTAATTTTTCTCTGTTTGAAGAAAGGGAAAATATCTGAGAAGAGTGTAGATAGAACTGTTTTGGACCCACTGTGCCTAGGAGGGAAGGAGAGCAAGAATATTTTGAAAGACCAGCCCTACTGGTTGGCAAACATTTGAATAAATCAACTCAAAAAAAGTCTCTTTTCCTTTGAGGAGGCTGAACTTCTATCTGAGCTGAGTTTTTTGATTTTTCATCAGTCTTCTCATGCTTTCTGTGTTTGTAGGAAAAGACTTTACATTTCCTCTTTTAATATTACCTTTATACACTTGTAATGCTTGCAGTACCTTTCAGTGTAACCGTACTAATAACACCCTAGTTTAGTCACTGACAAGAGCTCTGGAAGCATAATGGTTAAAGCTCTTGGCTGCTTACCAGGAGGTGAGCCATTGGAACCTATGATCTAATCCACAGGAGAAAGACGTGGTAGTCTGCTTCTGTAAAAATTACAACCTTGGAAACCATAAGGGGTTCTACTCTTTACAGACTGCCATGCACAGAAACTGACTGGACAGCAATGCAGTTTGGTTTGGGTTTTACTCACCATCACTCTCAACCATCATGAAATTATTTCTTACTCTTTGGACCTTTCTCAAAATCTTGGAAGTGCCATCTTCCTCATTCTTTCCTCACAGGTGTCTTGTTCCTCATAAAATTTCCTTACTGTTTTGTTTCATGTTATGAACTACAAAACCACTTAAAATTATTGTGTCAGTTTCTCAACAGGATAAAAATGGACAAAAGTTATCCATTGAACACATAATAGTGCAATTCATGAAGAATGATCCCTGCTCATCCGTGATAGGAGAAATCTGTGAATTCCATGATGCTGAAAATCATCACATCAATCAGGAAAGTTTGAGGTATCAGACACATGACAGTAAGCAGTGCCTCAAGAGTCTTCATGTATCATAATGTTTGTGTGCATGTAGAAGTGTGTGTGTGTGTGTGTGTGTGTGTGTGTGTGTGTGTGTAGAAAGCTAGCTGTAAAATTACCTCTTTACCTTATTGTCACAATATTTCCATGCATGTTAATCAGATGCTGTGTATTTGAGGCATTTTCACTCATATACAGTTATCATAAAGCCCCATTATTTAGAAAGACTGTGAAAGTAATTATAGTACTCTGTGAGATGGGTAAACCTATGCAACATGGAACAGTGCCAGAAAATACAATTCAGTGCATACTAACTGTGAAATGGTGAAAAATAGTAATTCTAACAGCATATTCCCCATTTTCAACAGAAAATATATGATACAGAGCCTCCAAGCAAACAAAGAAGATAAAGTAAAGAGATACACAGAAGTCACTCAGTGTGGAAAAACTTATAGTCAGATTGCCAGTCTTACTATGGTCAAAAGAACAGCTGGTATAAATGCTTCTGAATGTTGTGCATGTGGAAAATCCTTCAGGGATCATACATTTGAGCATCACATCAAATCTCTTCCTGGACACAACCCTTATTATTGTCAGGAATGTGAAGAAGTCTGCAGTTGGTCTTCTTTTTTAAAACATCATTTGAGAACACTTACTGGTGAGAAACATTGTAAATGTAAGGATCATGGGGAAGCCAGTAGTTGTTCCTCATCCTTAAGTAAACTTGTAAGAACTCATAGTAGAGAAAGGCCTTATGAATGCAAGGAATGTGGTAAAGCTTTTAGTCATTCGTCAGACCTCACTACCCATATAAGAACTCACAGTGGAGAGAGGCCTTATATATGTAATGAATGTGGCAGAGCCTTTAGTTTTTCTTCCAGCCTCACTATTCACATAAGAACACACAGTAGGGAGAGGCCTTATGAATGTAAGGAATGTGGGAAAGCCTTTAGACATTCTTCAAACCTCACTAGACACATACGAACCCACAGTGGAGAAAGGCCTTACGAATGTAAGGAATGTGGAAAAGCCTTTAGTCGTTCTTCATTCCTTGGTAACCATATAAAGATTCATAGTGGAGAGAGGCCTTACGAATGTAAAGAATGTGGGAAAGCATTTAAACAAGCCTCATCTCTCAGTCAACACAGAAGAACACACAGTGGAGAGAGGCCTTATGAATGTAAGGAATGTGGGAAAGCCTTTAGTCGATCCTCACACCTGACTCAACATGAAAGAACACATAGTGGAGAGAAGCCTTATGAATGTAAGGAGTGTGGGAAAGCCTTTAGTGGTCTCCCACACCTTGCTAGACATCTGAGAACTCATAGTGAAGAGAGACCTTATGTATGTAATGAATGTGGGAAATCTTTTCGTCGATCCTCAACGCTCTCTGATCACATAAGAACTCACAGTGGAGAGAGACCTTATATATGTAAGGAATGTGGGAAAGCCTTTCCTTGTTTATCACGCCTCACTGCACATGTACGAATTCACAATGGAGAGAGGTCTTATGAATGCATGCAGTGTGGAAAAGCCTTTACTTGTTTCTCACAGCTTACTAGACATATGAGAACTCACAGTGGAGAGAGGCCTTATGAATGTAAAGAATGTGGGAAAGCCTTTAGTCAGTCCTCCACCCTCTCTGGCCATATAAGAACTCACAGTGGAGAGAAGCCTTTTTCATGTAAGGAATGTGGAAAAGCTTTTAGTCACTCCTCATATCTCACTATACATAGAAGAGCTCACACTGGAGATAGACCTTATATATGTAAGGAATGTGGGAAAGCTTTTAGTCGTTCCTCATCCCTCACTACACATATGAGAACTCACAGTAAAGAGAGGATTTATGAGTGTAAGCAGTGTGGAAAAGCTTTTAGTCGGTTCTCAAATCTTTCTGACCATGTAAGAACTCACAGTGGAGAGAGGCCGTATGAGTGTAAGGAATGTGGAAAAGCCTTTAGTCACTCCTCACATCTCACTGTACATAAAAGAGCTCACACTGGCGAAAGACCATACAGATGTAAGGAATGTGGGAAAACCTTTGGTCAGTCCTCACACCTCACTACTCATAAAAGAATTCACAGTGGAACGAGGCTCTTTGACTGATGACAAGTGAAGGAATCTTGACCATTCCTTCTTACCTCAAGGAGCAGAAGAGTCATGGTGGAGAGATAGCTTCTGAATGTAAGGAATATGAGGAAGTCTTCAGTTCTCTCTCAGCCTTTTTCTCTCTCAACCTCTTGAAGATGGGAGAAGTCCCACCAGAAGAGAATACATGTGAAAGTAATATTGGAAAGCTTCAGTCATCGCTAATCTTTTTGAAAAACTAAAATATATGGGGTAGAAACCAAGCAATGTAAAGAAAGTTTCATGGGAAGTTTTTGCTTTACCCTTCATAATATCCAAGGTTGTGAGGATTCATACATATGGGAAAGCCTTCACTAATTACCTCTAGTAAATATGTAATGTCACTTTTGAGGTCAAGCATGTATATGTAAGGAGCACAGAAACATCTACAAGTCTCTGGGAGTCTTATAAAATGTAATTTATTACACTGGATTCATTCTATAAAGGACAATGGAAACTTTCACTGTCTCTTTCTTAGGACCCATATGTTACACACAGATAGACTGTGATTAAAACCAAAGTACACTTTCATTTGTAGCACATGGCTTTAAATAAATATCAAAATATTCTACTTCTGTTATATTCAAGTTTTCCTTATTACAAAACCTTTGAAATGTGTTTTTTGCTTAACAGGTATGTTTTTAAGTTTGTACTTCATGTTCTAATGCAGTATGTTGTCATAGAAAATTTGATTTTAACATTAAATCATGAAGAAAACCCAAAAATAAAATTCCCACCACAATGGTTATTTTAGGTATTTTCTTTTAGCCTTTGTATGCAAAGTAGCATTTTCTTAAAGATTCTGATAGCTACTATATATATAATGTTTTACTGACATTTTACATAATGTATATTTTTTAAATTTAAGAGATTCTACTTTTGGAATGTACAGTAGTTATGAATTTTGACAAACATCACTTCATACTGTCAGTACCACAGGTAAAGCACAGAGTATCTCTTACCTCCAGATAATCCATCATGCTGCCCCTTTTTAGTCAAACTTTCCTCTCAAGTGAATTCCTGGCAACTGTTCCTACATACTAAGTCATTCAGTATGTATGTTTTAGATTCTGGCTCCTTTTGTTTACATTAATAGGTTTGAGATTTATATATGTTGATGACTGTATTGATAGTTTATTTTTTATTACTATGTCATATTCCATTGTACACATATACCACTTTTGTATATACCAATAGAAGAATATTTGTATTTCCCCTTTGTGAATAAAACACCTAAAAATATCTATACACAGGTTTTTATGTGAACATAAGTTTTACTTTTGCTATATATCCTTAGATTGCTGTGTCACACAGTAGTTCACTTTCGTACAAAACAGTTTTTCAAAAGGTCTGTGCCATTTTATATTTTGCCACTGATGAGTAATTCCAGTTGTTGGGATCTATAGGGAATTTATCACACTGCCATGTGCTGCTGGAAACCTTGGTAGCACAGTGGGTAAGTGCTACAGCTGCTAACCAAAAGGTCAGCAGTTCGAATCTGCCAGGAGCTCCTTGAAAATTATGGGGCAGTTCTGCTGTGTCCTGTAGGGTCACTATGAGTTGAAATGCTAGCTTTAGAGAATTAAGTTTGGGTTAGCAGCTCAACTGATAGGCAGCCCATTTGCTGAGGAAAGGGTATGAGATGTTTCATCTTCATTTGGCCACAGTGCCAAGTGTATGAATTTCCAGTCTATGCTCAAACTGAGCTGGAGAAGATCTGTTTAGTCAGCCACTGCTGCTCTAACAGACATACCACAAGTGGATGGCTTTAAAAAGATAAACTTAATTTTGTCTCAGTCCAGTAGGCTAAAAGCCCATATTCAGGGTGTCAGCTTGAGGGGAAGGCTTTCTTTGCTGGATCTGGAGGAAAGTCCTTGTCATCAGTCTTACCCTGGACTGGAAGCTTCTGAGGTGTAGGGATCCTGGTCCTTTCCAAAACATGCACCCAGCCTCCAGCACAGCTCTTTCATGGTGTGCGATCTCCCAAATCTCCCTGCCAGCTTCCTCGTATCTTCAGAGACTTCCTGAAGGCACAGAACAGTCTCACCAACAACTGCCACCCATACACCCTCTTTAATATCATAGAGGCAGATTTATAACATGGAGGACATCACACAATACCAGGAATCATGGCCTAGCTAAATTGCTGCAGAATTTTGGGGCAGTAGTTCATTACACCTTAATGCCCAAATGATTCACTCTTCAGGAGCTCAGCCCTGGAGAACCCACATGGCATAAAAGGTACAAAGGACCCCCTCTAGGAACCTAATCAAACTGAAGCCTTTCTTCCTCTAATGTCCTCCACACTTTGTGAACTGACCAAGGAGAAATGTGAGGCCCACCTATATTATTAGAGAGCAGGCAAATGATATACTGTAGTAGAAGCAAAAGATAAGACAATCGTGAAATACGAGTTTGTGCAATATCCCTTTGCTGAGTAACCTAGCAGTGTGAATATAAAATAGTGTGGTATATTATGTGTGAGGTTTACAAGAAGAGAATCAACATTAGCATCTGATTAAACTGATTCTCGTGGTAAGACATTCCTACACTCTCCACTTTTTTTTTTTTTTTTTTTTAACCATTTCTGACACCAGCTGTCCCTCTCAGCATGATCTACTTTTCTTGGCCTGATAATTCGTTGTAATGGCCACATAGAACCAGATAACATCCACAATTACATGCTCTACTAGGGGAAGTAACAGGTTACAGTTTGGTATCATGATCACCTTGGAAGGAACAGGAATAATTTAATCAGAATTCCTTTCTGTGCCCTCAGGTTCTCTGTTGAGGGGCCCTGATTGGGCCTGGCCTCTGCCTACTCAAAAAAAAGGTTAAAACTCTTGAGAACTGTCACTAAGTGCCTAGAGGCACTCCATCCACCAGAAAGTTCCATCCAGCTTACTGAGTTGATGGTCCCACTACAGCCACCTGCTGTTCCCATGTTGCTGCTGCTGGTGATCCCATGATGCTGCACTCTTATGTCACTTTCAGTGCTACACCTTTCTCTCTGCCCCCTGGGTCTAAGAGGTTCTCAGCACAGCAACCTCAGGTCCAATGGACACATTCCGTCCCAGATTCGTCTTGACAGTAGGGATGCCCCACCTGCAACTTGTGGGTTTAGCTATTTAAACCTAGAAGAATGGCAAAACTGACCAATCTCCTTGGTAAGCCACAGGCATGTTATTCATGTAGTCCACCAAAGTATTCTGTGGGTGTTACAAGCCCATGGCCAGCAAAATTATTAAAAATCAAAACAAACAACCCATTGCCCTGCACCAAGGCTTCATTCTTGATTGCCAACATGATCTTCCTCTCCACCATGGGCTTAAAGTGTCAGTTCCTGTGCTTGTCTACTTCTGATCTCCACTCTAAATGATCCCTTAGATCCCAACTGCAATTACAGTTATTCTGTTTCTAAACCCCTGGAACAAGACCTGACCTCATAAAGGGTACAGTCCTCTAGACATACATGTCTGCCTGACACTTCAGACACTAACAAGTTTGGGGGCCCACAGGGTCACCAGTATTTCCAACTAATTGGTTGCAATTTTAGGATGCCCTCAACCCTTTGGGAAGCCCTGGTGGCATCGCAGTTAAGTGCCACAGCTGCTAAAGAAGAATTCAGCAGTTCAGATCTACCAGGTACTCCTTAAAAACTCTATGGGGCAGTTCTGCTCTGTTCCATAGGGTCTCTGAGAGTCAGAAATTGACTCTATGGCAATGGGTTTGGTTGAGTTTTCCACCCCTCATGTTCAACAATTTGCTTGAATGACTCCATTTCAAAGTTCTGTACTAAAGTTTGATTTTGGCAAAAAAGGATAAAAATCTGAATCAGCATGAAAAGACAAACATGGGAAGGTCTAGGAGTATCTCATATAGGAAGGTCTCATATCCCAAGGATACTTTATACCTTCCTTCCCCACATGCACAGAAGTCTATCACCAGCCAGGCTACTCACCTGATCTTCAGTGTTCAGTGTTTTTATTTTTACGAAGGCATGTCATTGGTCATATGATTGAATTCATATGACCACAGATATCAGGTAGAGGTACTGCTTATTGTTAGATGGTGACTTTCTTGAGTCATCTTAGAATGTGTTACACAATGTGTCCTGACTACTCCATGAATGTCAGGGGCATTCCAACTCCCAGCATAAAATAACTTCACCACATGGAGCTGCTTTTCTCTTTCCCTATATTAAAGTGGAAAGCACTGTTTACCATTCATCCAGAAATACCAGATGATACAAAGGACATTGTTTTTAGTACCGTATAGTTTAGGTTAAAAACAAGGATAGCCCTGAATGAGATGTATTGCCCTAACAGCCACAGCAATGGACCCAAACATACCAGTGATCACGACTGTTGCAGGAAATGTTGATATTGCCAGGGATTTCATCTTTCTTTGATCCACAATCAATGCCCATAGAAGTAGCAAGATAGAAAGTAAACAATATACCGCACTGGGCAAATCTGCTACAAAAGTCCTTTTAAAATATTAAAAGAAAAGATGTTCCTTTGAGGACTAAGGTTCATCTAACACAAATGATAACTTTTTTCAGTCACCTCAGATGAATGTGAATGTTGCACTACAATAGGAAGTACAACGAATTATGGTGCTAGTGAAGAAAACTGAATATACCATCAACTACCAGAACAAACAAATCTGTCTTGGAAGAAGTATAGCAAGATTTGAGAATAGGAACAAGATAATGAGACTTTGCCTCTCAAGTATTTTGGCATCTTATTAGGAAGGATGAATCCATGGAGAAGGACATCATGCTTGGTAAAGAGTTATCCAAACAGAAAAACGCTCAAGAAGATGGATTGACATAGTAGCTGTCAGTGGGTTCAAACAGCAATGATTGTGAGAATGGTGCAGGCAAGGGCAGTGTTGTGTTCTGTTGCATAATGTCACCACAAGTCAGAACACAATCTACAGCATCGAACAACAACAAGAACCACAATTCTAAGTGTACACGGACTGACAATTAAGTTTGCGAACCATCCTAGAAAAAGTGCTCCATACCTCATTGCTGACAATCACTATGGTCACCTTTGAAGTCCTCCCCTTGGGAAGCTATGCACCAACACCAGTGTCTAGTCCAGCTTCAAAATAGCTTTAGAACTCCTTTGTGGAATGGCCATCAGAGCTGTCCTTGTATTACCCTTGATGTCCTGAATGTCATCAAAATGTCTTCCTTTCAACATTTCCTTTATCTCTGGGTAAACAAACAAGTCATTTGGGGCCAGATTGGGTGAGTCAGGAGGGTGTTTCAAAATAGTACTTTACTGGCTAAAAACTCTCTCACAGATAACTATACAATGAAGTTCGTGTACTTGCCACTGTGCCACCATGCACAATGGCCATTCCAGAAAGAGTTCCAAAATTGCTTTGAGGGGTGGACTAGGCACTGGTGTAGGTGCATTTACCAAGGGGAATACTTCGAAGGTGACCGCAGCGATATTCAGCAATGTGGTTTGTAGCATTTAGAACAACTAAGTTCACAGACTTGTCAGACCTCGTATATGGCATTGCATTAAAGGAAAATCATTCAAAATAGATTTTTGTGTGTGTACATGAGTAGTTGTTCAGACTAAGACATTAAAGAAACAGTTCTTGAGGACATGACATGCACTGAATGAATAGGAGGAGTGTGCTGTCACTTGGCAGGGAGAGCAGCAGAAGCTGCACATAGGTGGACATGCAAATTCATACTGGATTGTACACTTTCACTCAATCACAATAAAAAAATAAACAGTTCTTAAAATAGGGGTAGTGGAGATATAAAAACAAATAACAAAAGATCATGACTACTGGTTACCACTTCATTCCTATCTTATTAAAAGAGACATTCACAAGGTAACAATGTAACATTAATAACTGATGATGATGATGGAGAAATAGCCAGAGTTGGAGATGATGGGCCTAGTATTGGAGAGAACAGACCTAGTGCGGGAGAAGGGATGTTTACTACTGGAGTCAGTGTCCTGAAGTAGGCATCAAGGGAGGTTTGTACAGAGCTTTGTTGCTGTAAACAGTCTTGTAGCAGTTGAAGCCCTAGGAAACTATAAGGAAAACTTTGGCGAACCTCTCTGTAACAGGATCTTGCTCCTCTAGTTTTGTCCTCCCTGCTTCAATGAGACGAAAGCCTTCAGCTAACTCTTTCATCAGAAACTTTTTCTGCTCTAGTTTGCAGGAATTGGTCTTTTTCGAATGTTATTTCTTGGCACAGGGGTTGACTCACCCTACACTTTCTCGATGTTTAACTCTAGTCAATTTTAAGTATCAACCACAATTTGCCTGACTTTGGCAAGGTCATTGGCTGTTGTGGTTGTTAGGTGCCACTGAGTAGGCTGCAACTCTATATTCCTATGTACAAAAACATGAACCACTGCCCATTCCTGTGCCATCCTCAAAATCTCTGCTATGCTTAAGCCCACTATTGCAGCCACTATGTCAATCTGTTTCTCCAAGCATCATTCACTTTTTTGATGACCTTCCATTTTACCAAGCATGATGCCCTTCTCCAATGATCCCTTCTGATAACACAGCCAAAGTACATGTGACTAAGTCTCACTGTTCTTGCCTTCAAGGGGCACTCTGGCTGTACTTCTTCCAAGACACAGATTTGTTCGTTCTTCTGGCAGTCCATGGTATATTCAAAAGCATGTACCAACTGGAAGCACAATTTGTTCCAGTATTCTCTATCTGTTTCACTTCATGCCAAGACTCAGCAATATTTCTGATGCATCACAGATGTTAAATTCCCCGGGAACTCCACTGAGGTCATCATCACGTCATCTCAGATAGTCTTGACTCCTTATGAGATCATGTGCTGTAATAATGGAAGGCTGTGACTCTCTGACCCATTGGCTGAAGTAGTGATGTGATGTTGTAGGATAAAAATATGACATTTATATCAAAGATCATCTGAAGTACTTGAAAATATAAATGTGTTGCCCAGCACAAAGAGAATCTTGAAAAGAATTTCCTTGGTCAAGAAATAATGTTCATCATAAAGGACAAAATTGTTCCAGAACTAGTCTTCAAAAATGGCAATTGTAACCCAAGCCTTCACTGGCTTGCTTTTCTCTTCCATGTAACAGGAAGACATGCCTTATAATATAGTGAGTTGACCTCAGGTTTAGAGAGTGATACACAAGCAAAGACATGAGCTTGAAATCCCTAAATGCACTACTCCAAAGCAGTAACATTAGCTCAGCTTTCTATTCCTTATGCACCATTTTTTTTTCCTTTCTTTTAGAATGTAGGTCTTTTCGGCAATTTTTTCCCCCAAATAAGACAGTTTTGTCTACATTGCTATTAAGTAACTTCCATCCTTGATTCAACATTTCAGAAAAATCACTCACAGCACTTACATTGGCACTTACAGCTTACATTGCATTTTAATATTATGTAAATAAGCCCTGACTTTGAAACAACTGAATCAGTTCCTATTTCCAACAACTTCTTCAACAAAATCACCTTCGCTGACTGCACAGGTGGTTTTTTAAAAAACATTTTCATGTATTTTTGGTGAATGTTTACACAGCAAGTTAGTTTCCCATTCAACAGTTTGAACACAAATTGTATCAAGGCTGAGCTGGCTTCATAGACTCAATTAGGGAAACCTTTTTCTATGTTCTGGAGTAGTTTGAGTAGAACTGGTGTCAGCTCTACTCTGTGTGTTTGGTACAAACTCTTCAGGAAAGTTATCTGGGTCTTTGTTGTTGGGAGTTTTTGTTTTATTTTTTAATGATACCTTCAATTTCTCCTTTTACAACCGGTCTCTTTAGGTTTGTTTGTTTGTTTTGTTTTAGTATAGGTAGGTAATGTTTTTCTAGAAATTTCTTCATTTCTTTAGGTTTACAAATTTGTTAACAGTACAATTTTTCATAGCCTTCTGTTCTGATTTTTTTTTTTTAATCTCAGTTTGTTCCACTGTAATATCTCCCATCTCATTTCTTCTTTTGGTTATTTGCATTTTTACATTGTCAGCTGGCCACCATCAGTTTTACTGATCCTTTCAAGAAACAATTTCCAGTCTTGTTGACTCTATTTTCTTTTTTCCATGTTTCCTTTATTTCTTCTCTGATCTTTATTATTCCCTTTCCTCTGATTGTTTATTTACTTATTGCTCCTTTTCTGTTTGTTTGAACTCTAGGATTAAGCTGTTGATTTTGTTATGTTACGTTTTCATTCTCACTTAATTCTAAGAATTTTTTATATCTCATTTTTTAAGCTCTTTTATTACCCAGTAGAAGGTATTATCCTGTTTCCATCTGTCTTCATTATCAAATGCATAGTGGTTACTAGATATTGGAATGTGAAAGTTGGAAATAAGAAGGAACATCTAGTAGCTAAAGCAAACGGAGGAAATGATGAAGAGAGCTGAACAGAAAATATCAACAGGTGACATGAGAAGACGAGTGAAGTATTATAATCACACGTGCGAATTTCTGGTGATAGAACCAAACAGGAAGAACACACTCAGCATTTCTCAAGTAGAAGGAACAACAAAAAAAAAAACCTTCAACCCTTGAGTTGCAATAGTGAAGGATTCTATGAGCAAAATGTTAACTCTTGAAACATCAATAGAAGATCGAAGCACAATCACTACACCAAAATAATTGGGCCACATTCAAAGATTTCAGGGGACGGCGTCTGATCAGGAAACAATGGTAATGAAGAAAGAGGTCCAAGCTCACTGAAGGCACTGGCCATCAAATGGAAGAGATTCACAGTTACACGTATTCCAAGAATAGGTTATCTGAATGAATAAGTAAATTATCAAACAACATCATTAATATCACAGCAAGTATAATTTTGCTGAAGATCATTCAGTAGCATATGGCTACAGCAGTAGCATATTGACAGGGAACTGCCAGAAATTCACACCAGATTCAGAAGAGGGCATGGAACTGCGGATATCACTGCTGGTGTCAGATGGATTCCAGCTTAAAGCAGACATGTTTACTTGTGTTTTATTGACTATGCAAAGGCATTCCACTCTGTGGATCATAACAAATTATGGATAACACTCAAAGAACGGGAATCCCAGAACACTTGATTGTGTTCATAAGGAACTTGTACATAGGTCAAGAAGCAATTGTTCAAATAGAACAAGGGGGTATTTCATGGTTTAAAGTCAGGAAAGGTGTGCACCAAGGTTGTATTCTTCTACTGTACTTATTCAATCTGTATACTGACCAAACAATCTCAGAGGCTGGAGTATATGAAGAACAGTAGGGCATCAGGACTGGAGACAGACTCATTAACAACCTGCAACATGCAGATGGCAGAACTCTGCTTGCTGAAAGTGAAGAGGACTTGAAGCACTTGCCTGCAGTATAAATCACAGCTCAATAAAACAAACATCTTCACAACTGGACCAAGGGTAACACCATGATAAATGGAGAAAAAAACAAAGTTGTCAAGCATTTTATTTTGCTTGGATCCAACAATCAACATCCATGGACACAGCTATTTCAAGAGTTCAAAACCAATGATGTCACTTTAAGGATGATGATAAGCCTGACCCAAGGCAAGGTGCTTTCAGTCACCTCATATGTGTGTGAAAGCTGGACAATAAATAAGAAAGACTGAAGAACTGATGCCTTAGAATTGTGGTGTTGGTGAAGAATACTGAATACACCATGGACTGTCAGAAGAATGAACAAATGTTGTCTTGAATAAAGTACAGCCAGATTATTCCTTAGAATTAAGTATGATGAGATTTCATCTCACATACCTTGGACACATTATCAGGAGGGACCAGTCTCTGGAGAAGGACATACTGCTTGGCAGAGTAAAAGCCTCTCAACGAGATGGACTAACAGAGTGGCTTCGACAATGGGCTCAAGCATAACAACAAAAATGTAGGACTGAGCAATGTTTCATTCTGTTGTACACAGGGTTGCTATGTGTTGGAACTAACTTGACAGCACTTACAATGTAAGTTTACAAATTTACAAATGTAACAGCTGAAAAATATAGTAATAAAAGGAAAAGGCTGCATCTGGTGATACCATTACATATATCTATAGAGGCAATAAGCACAAAGGAAAAACAAAAAGTAGAGCAGGATCCACAGTATTCACAGTGCTGTCAGTGAAAGTAGCACTATTAAACTATTCATAATAGCCTAATATACTATTATTATTTGATATTCTAGTCTTTCTTTTTTTTGGTAATTTTGTTTTAGAGCAATTTTAGGTTTACAGAGGATCTCTATCAACTCAACCTGTTGTTTGTTGCTATCAAATCACTGAAAAGAAAGATCTGAGCTAAGTCTAGAGAGATACAAAGAACATGCGGTAAGAAACTGTTCCAGAAGAGCAAACAGACTACCGTCTAGAAAGTGGAAACATGTCTTGCGTGTTTTAGTGAGAGGCAAAAGCCACCATGACTGAAGAGGTGAATTGAGTCAGTACATATATCATGTTCTGGAAAACTTGCTGGCCACTAAACCTGCTGGCTTTTAACCTGAGTAAAATGCACAGAAATGTTATACTTCAAAGGAGAGGAGGAAACTGATATGATAGCCCTGGCTATCTGGCTATCACAAAACTGGTGTTAAAAAAAAAAAATCAAACCCACTGCTGTAGAGTCGATTCCAACTCATAATGACCCTATAGGACAGAGTAGAACTGCCCTTATGGAGCACCTAGCAGATCTGAACTGCCAACCTTTTGGTTAGCAGATGTAGCACTTAACCGCTATGCAACTAGGGTTAGGGGAAAATATATAAGCTAGAAGATATGTTAGAAGGTTTTGGTCATAACCACATAGGAAATGAGGGTCATTAACATTGGGATGTAGCAGGAAAAACGGTATCTGCAAGGGATGGTCCTAGACTTTTAAGGTAGAGGCAAAAGAGTTTCTTAAGGACTGAAAATCTGGGTGTGAGAGAAAGAGGTGACACAGATAAGTTCAAGATTTTTTCTCTCATGAACAGTGAAAGGATATTGTGTTGTCAAATAAGATGTCGAAGCCTACAAGGTAATTAGCATTTTATGGTCAGGATGCAGACGCTACTTGCAGCAGGTTGAGACCAAAATGAGGTTAAAGAGTTCAAGAGGGGAACACATAAAAAAGAAAGTCTTTGAAAGAATGTTTACATAAGTTAATTAAATTGGATCAATGACCTAATGCAAGCAGAAAAGCCACAAAATCACTGTTTATAATAGCCAAAAATGGAAGCTTCCCAAGTACCTTTAATAAATAGACTTTCTAAGTTACAGTATATTTATACAAGTGAACACTTTTTAAACAATTCAAGTTAATGAATAGTCCATGGTAGAGTCATCCTAATATAAATTCAAACTAAAGGAATTATCTTAAAAAGTACATAATCTTCTATTTGTTTACAACATAAAAGCCATCAAACCCAAAATAGATCGATTTAGGAATGCATACATAGATGATGTCAATTACATCAAGACAGTAGAGTGGGACTTTACCTGAAAATCATCTCATGAGAGGGTGTCTATCAGGAGCGAGGGCATCTCCATTATGCGAGTTTCATTTCATATATCACTCATCTGTATAGCTATTATTTCTCTGAATGTAAAAAACACTGAAAATGTAGAAAATGAAAGAAATATATACAATCTGACAACAGGCATATATATAAAAATGTACATACAGGAAAACATTGAAAAGTTCAACAGTTTCCTAGTAAAAAATCAGATTAGAAACAATGATGCCTATTATCTCATTCCTATTTAATATTATCCTAAAGACTGTCATTGGTACATACGAAAAATAAAAAAAAATAATAATGTTAAAGATGGAAAACAATCAAATTCTGTTTTTTATGTCCTATAATCATATATGTAATTATCGATGCATATTGATTGAATATTTGATAAATTTTAGACTACAGAATTTAGTAAAAATCTTCAATTTCTTCATATTTGTAACTAGTGGTTACTGCATAAATTCAAACAGTAGTCATATTAACTTGTCTTCCTTGTAGGCATACGAATATTACTCTACCACTGACAGCACTGTACTTCAGGATAAATCTTGAAATGTCCTTTTTGATATGATGACTGTGATGCCATTCTTCTTCAACTTGTCATTCGTAGCATTTAAACACTGTAGGTCACTATGAGTTGGAATTGACAGCAGTGGGGCTTTTTAAGGCGGGGGTACGCCAAACTAAGGAACTCCTGGTGGCACAGTAGTTAAATGCAATAGCTGCTAACCAAAAAGTCAGCAGTTCAAATCCACCAAGTGATCCTTTGAAACTCTAGGGGGCAATTCTATGGGTTGCATTATTTTCAATGGAAAGAAATTAAATACATTCCCTATGAAGATGAGAACAAGACAAGGATACTCATTATCACTATTCTTATTCAGTTATACTGGAAATCCTAACCAGAGCAATAAGGCAAGAAAGAAATAAAGAGCATCTAAACCAGTAAGCAAGAAGTACAATTATCCTTATTTGAAGACGACAAGATCTTACACAAGGTCCGACAATTAAGTTCGTGAACTTAATTGTTCTAAGTGCTACCTACCTCATTACTGAATATCACTATGGTGATCTTCAAAGTACTCCCCTTGGGAAGTTAAGCACTGAGGCCAGCACCTAGTTAACCCTTCAAAGCAATTTTGGACTTCCTTCTGGAATGGCTGTTGTGCATGGTACATGGTGGCAAGTTTATGAACTTAGTTGTATAGCTGTCTCTGAGGGAGTTTTTAGTGAGTAAACAAATAACTGCATTGGAGCACGCTCCTGAGTCACATGACCTGGCCCCCAGTGACTTTTTTCTTTATCCAAAGATAAAGGAAATATTGAAAGGAAAACATTTTGATGACATTCTGGGCATCAAGGGTAATACAACGACACCTCTGATGGCCATTCCAGAATAAAGAGTAACAAAACTGCTTCGAAGGGTGAACTAGGCACCGGTGTCAGCACACAGTTCCCCAAAGGAAGTACTTCAAAGGTTACCACAGTGGTATTCAGCTATGAGGTATGTAGCACTTTTTCCTCAGATGAGTTCACGAACTTAATTGTCAGTCCTCGTACACAGAAAATCCCAGAGATTCTATAAGAAATCTACCAGAACTGACAGAAGACTTCAGCAAAGTTTCAGAGTACAAGATCAACATATAAAAATCAGTTGAACTGTCCTACACTAACAAGGTAAACTCCAAAGAGGAAATCAAGAAAACAGTACCATTATAATAGTCGTGAAAAGAATAAAATATGTAGGAATAAATCTAATCAGGGTGTAAAAGTGCTACAAAACACTATTGAAACAAATCAAAACGGACCTACACAAATGAAAAAAAAAAACATGCTAATGTACTGAAAACTTAATGTTGTGAAAATGTCAATAATACCCAAAGCAATCTAGAGATATAATCCAGTTCTGATCAAATTTCCAAGGACCATCTTTAACAAAATGGAAAAAGTAATCCCTAACTTCATATGAAAAGGAAAGCCACAGCACTGTCGAAAAAGAAGGACAAATCAGGAAGCCTCACGTTTTCTGATCTCAGAAACTACAATACAGGCATGGTAGTCAAAACAGCCTCGTACTGGTACAATGACACACACAGACCAATGCAACAGAATTGAGAATCCAGAAGTAAATCTACCCTGACATGGACAGCTGACCTTTAGCAAATAGTCAAGTTTCATTCAATGGGGAAGAGACAGTCACTTTAACAAACTGTGCTAGCAAAACTGGACAGTTTTGGATCAAAGTCCTAAATGTTAATCCTGGAAGATAACACAGAAACAAAGGCAGGGGTTCTAACTTATGGCAGAAATACACTATCAAACATAACTAAAAATGCACAAGCAAAATAAACTAGGTAACTGGGACCTCCAAAAATCAAATATTTATGCTTATTAAAAAAATAAAAAATAAATCTACAAGATGGGAAAGAAAGGTTTGGCAACAACTGATCTGACAAGGGTGTAACTCTAAAATACATTTTTTTTTAAAAAAAAAAACTTGGATACCCCAACAACAAAAAGACAAACAATTCAATCCAAAAATGAGCAAAGAATATGAATGAACACTTCATCAAGATACTCAGGCACTAAAAACACACAAAGATATGCTTACAATCATTAGCTATTAGAGAGCTGCAACTTGAAACTACAATGAGATACCATCGCGCCCCTGCAAAAATGGCACTGATTAAAACAAACAAACAGAACACAACAAATGTTGGCAAAGTCATGAGGAGACTGGTAAACTACTGGTGTGATTGTAAAATGGTACAAACCATTATGGGAAAGGGTATGGCATTTCCTCAATAGAAATGCCATGTGATCTAGCATATATATATCCTATAGGTATACAGGTATATATCCTAGAAAAATAAAGCATAGCAGTGTGGATAGACATATGGAAACTCTTGTTCGTTGCAGCACTGCTCACAATAACAAAAAGTTGGAAACAACTGAAGTGTCCATCAATGGGTGAATAAACAAAATGGAATACTGCACAATGATAAAGAATGATGAGTCCACAAAATGTAATATAGATGGATCTGGTGGTGCAGTGTTTCAGATATTAGCTGCTAATCAAAAGGACAGCAATTCAAATCCAACAGCCACTCCTTGAAAACTCTATAGGGCAGTTCTACTCCACCCTATAGGGTCACTATGAGTCAGAACTGACTAAATGGCAATGGGTGTTAGGACACAACATGAATTAGACAACATCACCCATGAAAATTTTAATCCTATAGCCCTGCACAGTCTAACGTGGTAACCATTAGCGGATGGGGCTATCGAGAACATATGAAATGTGGCTGGTGCAAACTCAATTCTTAATTTTATTTAACTTTAATTCATTTAACAATAAATTTGATTCAATTATGGGAAAAGCATGTTTGACACAGGCTTGCTTTTTGAAGATACTTGTTCAACAATTAATTCTATGAAATGTAAATACTTATTGAGAAATTCAAATGAAAAATTTCCATCCACACCGAGATGTACTGTTTCTGGATTCTAGAAGTTCTAGCACAAAAAGTGAAACATACATAGACAATGTCACTTAATAACTTATACACATTTGTGTCTGTAATGCCATCAGAACCTGCCTAACCCCAGAGGGTATAGTGAACAGGATCACTGCAAAGCTAATCCCTGTAAGGTAGAGGTTAGACATTCCTCCACTGCCCAACCTCTTTACCAACTCTGATACCAGCCGTCCTGTCCCATTTCACTCTTTACCTCTCTTCCGGGTTTAATAATTTGTTTCAGTGGCCACCCAGAACTCACAGAACATACTTACTGTTAAATGGTTTATTAAGGAAGTAACAGAATACAACTTGGGATCACGATCAACAGGCTACACCTCAGGATCAGGATCAGGATCAGAAAGCAGGTAGGCAAGACCCGCAGATGGAGACCATATCCATTCCTTCGTTGGTACAGAGAAGCTCTCTCAGTTCCTCTTGGCCATGCAAACAAACAGGCCCTTCTCTCCTGTGCATGCCCCCTGAGTAGAGGTCTCCTCTTGGACTGGAGGACAGTCCTTTCTGCCTTTGGTCTCCATGCCATCAGCTCTGCCACAGGGCCTCTTGTGGGTGCCACAGGTCTTGTAGGAGTTTCCTTACCTCTTCTCTCTTCTGCTTCTGTTTCCTGTCTGAAAACCCTCTGTGGAATTGGCTACTTCTATCTACAAACCCCTTGTTAATTTCAAGCCATAGCCCTCCCCACCAGTCCCCTCTTGGTAGGCCACTGACAACTTGATGTACACAGCAAACTACAGCAACTTCCTTTGCACAGTCTATAGTAACTCACTGCATAGTCTAGAGACAGACGTCTGCAAGATACTAATCAAAGGGCAGGCTGCAATCCCAGGTACAGGCAAAAAGTATCATATAGCTTTATTCACAACAACAGGATATGCCCATGTCCTCCATGTGGTGAAGACACAACAGCAGTGTGTATATACAATGGAATACTAAACAGCAAAAAAAAAAAAAATTGATCAATTATCAGTACATTCATCAACACAGATGATTCTCACATGTATCAGGATAAATGAAAGGATCAAAAAGCAACATGCCGCACGATATCCATAGGGGCCTTTAGCAGGGTTTGACTAAAAAGACACAGCATGAGGGAAGTTTTCGGCAAGATAGGCACTGTTCAGAACTTCCACTGTGAGACTTAGTGTAAGATATAATGAATTTTCAAACTCACATTCCAAAACTAAGTGACAGTCTAAGCTTTGAAAAGAAACTCCTTTAGTGGAAGTACAGTATTCTGCCATGTGGTTAATCATTTATCTAACAAATTCCTTCTTGTTAGACACTGACTTTCATGGTTAACACTATCACCACAATCAACTATTACCAGGCACCATCCCAGTGCCCATGTTGTTATATAGGATGACTCCACAAGGGCAATTTCTGGGTCAAGAGAGGGTCTAACTTGAAGGCTTCTGCCACCTGTAGCAACTATTTCCCAGGCACCTTACATGAATAGCTAGCGAAGGAGCTCCCATTTCAGCCTGGGGCATGGTGGCACTAAATAAACCTCCAGGCCTAAGGACCCTCTGTGTTATTGCCAGAATTAAGTAACCCTAGAGGGGCTCCATCTTGTCCAGGCCCTGTAATGGGTGTGTACACTAGAAGGATCAAGGGCTACTGTTCCAGTGTAGCTCAGTAACTGCAGCCACAGCTCCTGTCTTGGTACACAATCGTGTCATCAGATGACGATGAATCAGTTCTGACTCAAAGCAATGCTATGTACAACTCAACAAACACTGCCCAGCAAATGTGCCATCTTCCTAATTGTTCTTACAGTGGAGCCCCAAGGTTAAAGCCGCTGGGTTAATCCATCTCGTTGAGCATCTTACTCTTTTTTGCTGATCCTCTACAAAGCATGATGTCCTTCTCCAGGGACTGGTCCCTACTGATAAATACCCAAAGCACTGTGGTTGTTGTTAGGTGCCATCGAGTTGGTTCTGACTCTTAGTGACCCTGCGTACAAGAGAACAAAACACTGCCCATTCCTGTGCTGCAGCCCATTATTGCAGCCACTGTGTCAATCCATCATCTTGAGGGTCTTCTTCTTTTTCACTGACCATCTACTTTGTCAAGCAGGGTGCGCTTCTCCAGGGATTGACCCCACCTGACAACATGTCCAAAGTATGTAAGATGCAGTCTCACCCTCTTTGCTTCCAAAGAGCACTCTTTGGTAGTCCATGGTACATTCAATATTTTTCTCCAACACTACAATTCAAATGCATCAATTCTTCCTTATTTATTGTCCAGCTTTCACACGCATACATATGATGCACTGAAAATACCATGGCTTGGGTCAGGTGCACCTTAATCTTTCAAGGTTACATATTTACTTTTCAAGACTTTAAAGAAGTTCTTTGCAGCAGATTTTCCCAATGTAATGTGTCTTTTGATTCCTTAACTGCAGTTTCCATGTGTACTGATTGTGGAACCAAGTAAAATAAAATCCTTCACAACTTCAATTCCTTCTCCATTTATCAAGTTATTATTGCTTACCGGTCCAATTGTGAGGATTTTTGTTTTCTTGATGTCGAGACGCAATCCACACTGAAGGCTGAGTGTCCAAACAATGTAAGACAAAAGTCTCACGATCATTGCTTCTAAGGAGTACTGTGTCCATACTTCTTCCAGGACAGACTTGTTTATTCTTCTGGTAGTCCATGATATACTTAACATTCTTCATCAAATCATAACTGAAAGGCATCAGTTCTCCCTCAGTCTTCCTTATTCATTGTCCAGCTTTCTCATGCATATGAAGTGACTGAGGAACACCATGGGTCGGATCAGGCAAACCTTAATCCTTGAAGTGACATCACTGCTTTTTAAAAATTTAAAGAGATTTTTTGCAGCAGGTTTGTCCAGTGCAACTTGTGTTTTGATTTCTTCACTGTGCTTGCAGGGATGCTGATTGTGGATCCAAGGAAAACGAAATTCTCAACAACTTCAATCTTTTCTCCATTTGTCATAATGTTGTTTACTGGCTCAACTGTGAGGATTTTTGTTTTCTTTATGTTGAAATGTAATCCATGTCAAAGGCTGTGGTATTTGATCTGCATCAGTGCTTTAAGTCCTCTTCACTTTCAGCAAGCAAAGTTGTGTCACCTGCGTGTCACAGGTTGCTAATGAGCTTTCATCAAATCCTGATGCAGTGTTCTTCATACAGTTCAGCTTCTCAGATTATCTGTTCAGCACACAGACTTAAAAAAACAGTGCAAAAGGATACAAGCCTGATGCACATCTTTCTTGACTTTACACCACACAAGTTTCCTCTTGCTGTGTTCAGATTACTTACTGGCTCTTGGAGTGAGTACAAGTTCCTCGTGTGCACAGTTAAATGTTTTGGAATTCCTATTCAATTCAATGTTATCCATAATTTGCTATAATCTCACAGTTGAATAGCTTTCCACAGTCAATAAAACATAAATAAGTATCTTTCTGGTAGTCACTGCTTTTACCTAGGATCCACCTGACATCAGCAATGATATCCCTCATTCCACATCTTCTTCTGAATTTGGCTTGAATTTACAACAGTTCCCTCTCAACATACTGCTGCAACAGCTTTTGAATGGTCTTCAGCAAAATTTTACTTGTGCTTGGTATTAATGATACTGTTCAATAATTTCTGCATTCTACTGGCTTGCCCTTCTTTGGAACGGGTATAAGTATGGATCTCTTTTGGTCAATTGGCCAGGTAGCTGTCCACTACATTTCTTGGCACAGACTGCTGAGCGCTTCCAGAGCTGCATCCATTTGTTGAAACTTCTCAGTTGGTATTCTGTAAATTCCTGCAGCCATGTTTTTCACCAATGCCTTCAGTGCAGCTTGGACCTCTTCCTTCAGTACTATCGTTCTTAACCATGATACCTCCTGAAATCACTAAATGTTGATCAACTCTTTTTGGTACAGTCATTTTGTGTATTCCTTCCATCTTCTTTTGATGCTTCCTGTGTTGTTTAATATTCTCCCTGTAGAAGCCTTCAATATTGCAACTTGAGGTTTACTTCAGATTTGCATGTTTGATCAATTTCAGACTGCCGAAGTTATTAAAAATCTTCAGTTTCTTCATCTTTGGTCTTAGTGGTTGGTGTATAAATTTGAAAAACAGTAATATTAACTGTTTTTCCTTGTAGGTGTATTGGTATTACCCTATTATTGACGGTGGTGTACTTCATGCCAGATCTTAAAATGTTCTTTTTATCACTGAATATGAACACCGTTCTTCAATCTGTCATTCCCAGCACAATCAACCATAAGATTGTCTGATTCAAAAATGCCAATACCAGTCCATTTCAGTTCAGTAATGCCTAGGTTATAAATGTTTATGCATTCCATTTCATTTTTGGTGACTTTCAATTATCTTAGTTTCACATTTTGTACATTCCATGTTCTGAATACTAATGGATGTTTGCAGCTCTTTATTCTCATTTTGAGTAGTGCCATGTCAGTAAGTGAATGTCTCAAAAGGTTGACTCCATCCACATCAAGGTCAACTCTACCTCCAACCTGAGGATCTCTCTCATCTTCTGGGATTATATCAGACAATGTTCCATTGCCATTCATTAGATTTTCACTGGTTTTTTTCAGAAGTAGAATTCCAGGTTCTTCTTCCTAGTCTGTCTTATTCAGGAATTTCTACGGAAACTTGTTTACCTAGGAAGACCCTGTGGTATCTGAAATACCAAAATTTACAGTATCCCAGCAACATGTAATCTCTCATAGTACGATACACTGACACACATATGAATGGTCAGAATTACCAAAATAGAACTCTGTGACTGAACACAGGCTCCATGAGTATGTGGAAAATAAGATCCACAGCAGACAGGTCATGGTGGGGCTCTATTATACGTTACCATCACCTAGGGTCCCAGAATGAGTCAACTATCCACGCAGATTCTGTTTCTTACACACATCACATTTTATAAGAGGGCACTTCTATGGGATGATTTTGGGTTAATACTTTCTGTGAAGTTTAATCATCAGTAAACCAGGTATCCTGACAATAGTACTTAGGGAGAAGAAACTATGAAAAACCAAAAATTACCCTAGTATGCCAAGCATGCAATATAATCTGATTACATTAACATCATTACTTATAGTAATGAAAGGCTGAAAATTTAAACAAAATACCAAGAGTGTTGAAGATATTTTTTTAAAACATATAATTTCCTGTCCAAATAAAATTTTCTACAATGAGGACATGCTGCTTCATACTGAAAAAAATTAAAACATGACTGTTGATGAAAAGAAAACACATACTTCAAAACAACTATGTACTGATGAAATTTTCTAATGAGGATAACTTTTATACGAATGGGAACCAAATGAAAACAACATTTGTCAAAATTTATGTCCTAGAATACAATTGAAAAGAATCTTAGAGGAATATTCATCACCTGAATGTGTTTAACAGAAAATAACAAGTGAAAATTAATGCACATGGGTATAAAGCATTTGTACATTTAGTAAGGTTCCTTCCCTGGTATAAATATCCTGGTGCATAAATTGGGAAGTTATGTGAGTGAAGGCTTTCTCAACACTAACAGTTACAGGGTACGTCACTTGTACAGAGTCTCAAAGGTATCCTAAAGAGGGACACTGAAGGCTTTCATCTTTTTTTTATAGTCACAAGATCAATCCAGTCACATGATGTTCCCTGGTACTTTACATTTACACGATGCTTCTACTGTGTGATTTCTCACATGTCCCATTAGTTAAATAGGGAAGACTTTTCTGTATGCATGAATGTCACTGAAAGTAGAAAAGAAAAAAAATACTTCATACATTCCTTATGTTTACATGGTTTTTCTGCCCTATTTCTTTTTTCAGGTTTCAGAGAAGATAAAGGATGCATGTTATCCAATGTTACTTACATGTATATTGTTGCAAAGGATTAGGTACATGTAAAGACATTCTCACATTTCTGACACTAGTACGTTCTCTCTACAATGTGAGAACTTGTACATGTAGTGAGGTGTGAGAAACAATACAAGACTTTCCCATATTCCTTATTTCAAAAGGCCTCTCTCTGAGGTAAGGTAAGAGGAATCACTATAGGCTTTCCCACAATTCCCACAATCCCACAAACCTAAAACTGTGGGTTTTGATATGCGTAGTGATGAGTGAGGAATAATTAAAGGTTTTTTCCACATTCCTTACAATCATAAAGCCTTCTTCTACACTATGTTCTTGTATGCTTAGTAAAATTTGAGGAATAACCACAGGTTTACTAGAATTCTTACATTTACAAAGTTTCTCTCCAGTAAGAGTTCTCACATGAGGTTTTAGATAAGAAGGACTTCTCCACATGCTTTACATTGATAAGGTTTGTATATAATGTAAGATCTGATGTAATGTTTAAATATAGGATCCTTGAAGGCTTTTCCACACTGATGACATTCAAAAAAATGTCCTATAGCAAGAATTCTTTTGAACCCAGTAAGATCTGCAATCCAGCTGGAAGTTTTTCCACACTGATTATCTTCATTATTTTTCTTTACTATACCTTTTCACTTTCAAGAGGGCTCTCTGCCATATTTTTTCTGTTAAATATAAACAGAAAATTGATAGAATTAAATTTGATACCATTTCATAACTACCATATACAGTGAATGTATCTTTTCTGTCCCGAGTTATCTCATGCTGCATAGTTTGAATGAATACATCATTTTAGAACTAAGTTTGTGCATGCAAACACATACACACACACACACAAATGTCATAGCAGCAGAATACTCATTCCTGAGGAACTGTTCATTGTCATATGAAAGATATCAATTCACACACCTTCCTTGGTTATTGTGCTGATCTTCAGTGTCATGGAATTCACAGATTAACCCTATCATGGAGGACCAGGACCCATTCTTCATGGACAACTTTTGTCTATTATTATCCTGTAGAAAAACTGACCCAATAATTTTAAGTGAAGTTTCACATATGAAAAAGAAAGCAATAAAATTTTATAAGGAACCAGGCAGGTATGATGAAAAACTTTGTGGCATTTGACTACTCCAGGACGTTAGAAATGTTCAAAATGGAAAGAAATTATTCAGTAATAATTCCATGACAACCAGTTAAGTTCACGAACTCATCCTAGAAAAGGTGCTACATGCCTCACTGCTGAATGTCACCACGGTCACTTTTGAAGTACTCCTCTTCAGAAGGTATCCACCAATGCCAGTGCCTAACGCAGTCTGAAGAGCCATCAGAACTATTGTCATATTACCCTTGATGTCCTAAATGTCATCAAAATGGCTTTCTTTGAATATTTCCTTTATCTTTGGGTAAAGAAAAATGTCATTTGGGGCCAGATCAGGTGAGTAGGTGGGATTTTCCAATACAGTTATTTGTTTACAACTAAAAACTCCCTCTGAGATAACTATACCATTAAGTTCATGAACTTGCCACCAAGCCACCATCCACAAAACAGCCATTCCAGAAAGAGGTTTGAAATTGCTCTGAAGAGTGGACTAGGTACTGGCCTCAGCGCTTCGCTTCCCAACGGGAGTATTTCGAAGGTAACCTTAGTGATATTCACCAGTGAGGTATGTAGTACTTAGAACAATTAAGTTTGTGGACTTAATTGTTGGACACTATATATGCACATGAATGTTTGTTGCAGCACTGTCCAAAATAACAAAAAGATGGAATCAACCTAGGTGCCCATCAACAGCTGAATGGATAAACTGTGGTACATTGACACAATGGAACACTAGGCAATGATAAAGAACAATGATGATTTTATCAAACATCTCATAACTTGAATTGGAAGACACTATGTTAAATTAAATCAGTCAGCTGCAAAAGGACAAATACTGTGTGAGTCACTATTATAAGGACTTAAGATAAGACTTATGCACAGAAGAAAGTACTCTTTGATGGCTACAAAGGTGGGGAAGGAGGGAGAGGGTTATTCATAGATTAAATAGTCAACAGAAGTTAGTTAGGTGAAGGGAGTGACAGCATGCAGTAGATGGCAGGTCAGCATAACTGGACTACAACATAAACTAAAAGGTTTTCTAAATTCAACCCAACATCCTGAAGGACAGAGGAGCAGGGTCAGGGATCCGGGAACCATGTTTTCAGGGGACAATGAGGTTAACTGGCATAACTAGTCTTTTTCTAAGAGAGTGTTTTACACCCCATATTAGTGAGCAGCACATGGGGTCTTAAAAGCCTGTACACTGCCATCTAAGGAATATCAGTTGGTCCCAAATCACCTAGCACAGATGAAAACCTAGAATATCAAAGACATGAGGGAAATATGAGCCCAGGAAATAGAAGGAACCATATGACTGGGAGACTACAGCAGCACGAGAACAGAAGAACTAGATGGTGCCCAGCTACCAACAAAGACAGCCCTGACAGGGAACACAATGTAGAGTCTGTGACAAGGCATGAGAGAAAGGGGTATGCAGATTTAGAACTCTATTAAAAGACCAGACTTGATAGTCTGACAACCTTGAGGGCCCCCTGAGAACATGGCCCCTAGACTTGCTGCTAGCCCAGAGCTGAAACTGTACTAAAGCCAGCACTTCACACAAACAATGGACTGGACTTGGGGACAAACAGTGATGCAGGTGGTGTGTGTACTTTATGGTTTAAGACATATTTGAGGCTGTCCTACTGGTTTGCTTTCAGAGGGGAAAGCAAAGGGTGGAGAAGAGGAGACAGGTACTGGTTGAGTGGATAACTGGAAGCAGAAAAGAAGAGTGTGCTGTCACAGGTTAGAGTGCAGACAGAGTTGTATAGAGGCAGGTGTTCAAGGTTTTATATGGCAAATTGACTTGGACTGTAAACTCTGACTTAATCACAATAAAGAAAATCTAAAAAAAACCAAAGAAATACTTTCATGACAACTGAGAGTAATGGTGACACAAATAGGCTGTACAGTAAATTAGAAAGGTATTGAAAATATAGATGTGTACGAGGGTAATATATAAAGAGGAAATAGAGGCAGTGTTTTCCCACAGAGAAGGCACAAGGGAATGGATAAAGAATAAAAAGTCAACTTAGGTACGTGAGGAAGTTCAGTATCCTCAAAAGAGTTTTAGAACAAATCTATTTTAATGTAATTCAATGCCATTGTCATCAATTCCATTCCATCTCACAGTGACCCTACAGCACAGAGTAGAACTGTCACACAGGGTTTCCAAGAAGTGACTGGTGGATTTGAACTGTTGACCTTTAGTTCAGCAGCCAAGCTCTTAACCACTATGGCACTTAGTAACCAACAGGTTGGCAGTTCAAATCCACTAGTCACTCCTTGGAAACCCTATAGGGCAGTTCTACTCTATAGGGTTGCTATGAGTCGGAATTAACTTGACGGCAACAAGTTTTGGGGGTTTTGTTTTGTCTTTTGGAATTCTTTGCAACAGAGATGGTCCTTCAAACAATTCTTGCCTTCCTGCTGCTCCTTGACACTGAAGCTCTGGATAAATTTTATTTCCACTCACCTAAAATCTTTCCTTGGCTTCCCAGAAAGAAAATTTAGTGTAGTTGCCATGTGCTCATGAAGACAGGCAGAGGAGTACATTTTCCCTACATTTCATGAATTCTTTAGCCTCCAGGGGCTCTAGGAATAAAAAAAGTGTGAGATTATTTTCAACAAAATAATTCCATATAATATGTAATAAACACAACAAAACTCTAATGATGTTCTAGTCACAAATCTCTCTTTACCCTAAAATGACCCTGGAAACCAAAGATTATACCCAAACACATAAAGAGCCTTAAGGCTTTTAAGAACAAAAGAAATAACCAATACACAGCTTTTTTATTTTCATGGAAAAGTTACTAGATTCTAAGCTCCATGAAGGCAGTGAAAATATCAAATTTATTCTTCAATACACATCAGTCTTCTTATAAGAAGACTGACGAGCACAATATATTTATTCTATAAGTAGTAAATATGAAAAAGAAAACCATTCTTACCTGAGTCCAGGTTCCTAAAGATTTCTATCATCACATTTTTGCAGTTTCCCCCAAGAAAAACTCAGCAAAGTCCATTCTTCTGAGTCAAGTTTGTGGCCACATCCTCGAATAACACTGAATCCTAAAATATTACACAATAGATTCTGTATCAGGAAGATTCCCCAGTGTTGCAAAAACCATAGATGAGGCTAAAAACTCCTAGAAAATAAGTCATAGAGATAATCCATTCCCTGGCTGTCTGCATTTGCTGCCTGACTATTGCCGTCATGTAGCTTTAACACGACATCTGACATACTGAACTTAGCTTTCCACAGTTACAGACTATGAGCAATTTCAGTCCCATCTCTCCCTATATTTATGGTACAGAACTGCTAGAATATACAGTAGAAGACAGAGAAAATATCTGAAAATTAATGACATATTTCCACATTCAGATCATAATTTCTTTGTGGAAAAAAACTAATTTCACCTCCAACCATAAGACTCACCAGGACAGAACACTGAATAAAAGATGAAGGATATGATTTAACCAGGATGATATATTGAAACAGTGAAATGAAAGGCTGGCAGCTTTAACTTTGCTTGAACTGGCAAAATACACATCAGAACTGCAACTGGATATGGCAGAGATTTGGGGGATTATCAGACTGAGAATTTAAAATAGCTATGACACCCTGGTGGCATAGTGGTTAAATGCCATGGCCACTAAGCAAAAGGTTGGCAGTTTGTATCTATCAAATGCTCCTTGGAAACTCTATAGGGCAGTTCTGTTCTGATAGGATCGCTGTCAGTTGGAATCAACTGACTGTCAATGGGTTTGGGGTTTTGTTTTATAATACATATGATAAGATTACCCAGGAAAAAGTAGACCACACTGCCGGGAGCCAGCCCCAACAACTTTTTTGGGGGGTCCCACGGAGGGAGGAAGAGGTGTTGGCAGGAATGAAATGAGAGAGACAGGAAAGAGTTTTGGAGAAATGGCAGGTCCACCCAAGGTCTGTCTTGCTTTATTGTTAGTTTTATAGTCGAGGTGACGTACTTTTCACTCTATTTTTTTTACCATATAAACTATTGGCTAACAAGAAACTAACCTAACATTATTGGCTAACAAGAAACTGACCCCTCGTGGTCTTCTTTTTCTAGTTAATTGCCAAGGCTTTTTGGATAATGGTCTAAGACAGGTGTTCGTGGTGATAAATGTCAGTGGAAACAATTAATGGTGCTATTCGTACCTCAAAGTGGAAGGCACAGAAGGGTAGACTCCTCAAAGCCTCACCATTTAGCTGTCTCTGTTTGTTTCTTTAAGTTCTTATTTATCTCTTCCTGTGCAGATAGTGTCTGCCGTCCCCCAACCCAACCCAGCTGCTCTAAGAAAAATGTTTCTTTAGTGATTATTCACTTGCCATACCAATTATAATGGACTTAGAAGTTTATCCATCTTTCTGCTGTAGGGAGTGAGACGCCTGTATAGCTTTAATGGCTGTGTGGAGAATTATCCTTGGGAAGCCTTTCAAGGGTTTTTCTGTAAACCTGTGTATGTGGAGAAAAGGAATGGGGGAGACGCAATTAGGGGGAAGCCAGTGAGGCTGGGCAGGCCTCAGTGTTTTCAGGCATGCTGCACTGAAATCCATTTCTCCAAGCTCTTTTCCCTAGAAATTTCTGGTCAGATTTTCCCAATATAATTTCATAAGTCGAGGGGGTTGTAAAGCCCCTCTTAGAAGGCATCTTCCTTGATCCTCATGCCGGGAGAGGAGGGGGTCAGCCCTCCGCACCACATGCAAAAATAGGTGGCTAATGTGAGCAGAGAGGAACACTCTAAGAAAACTCAAAAGGAAATCCCAGAAATCAAGTGAAATAAAATAGACATGAAGGACATCCTTAATGGGACCATCAACAGATTAGACATGACCAAGGAAATAACCATAGAGCTTTAAGATAAGTAAATAGAAACATTAAAACCTGAAAAGAGGAAAAGGGAATAAAATAACCAGGAACTGTGAAATAACAGGTGCAATATATGCATAAGAAGAATACCAGAAGACAGGAACTAAAAGAAACATTTGAAGTAATAATGGTTGATAATTTTACAAAATTAATGACAAACACCAAACCACATATCCAGAAGTTCAGACATGAAGCAGGAAAAATACAAAAACTGTACACCTAGGCATGTTATATTTAAACTACAGAAGATCAAAGACAGGGACAAAAGACTGAAAGACCCAAAAGAGAAAATGTGCCACTCCTATACAGAACCCACTATAGCCATCGAGTCAATTCTGATTCACAGCAACCCCACAGACAAAATAGAACTGCTCCATACAGTTTCCAAGGAGCACCTGGTGGATTTGAACTGCTGACCTTCTGCTTAGCAGACATAACACTTAACAACTACACCACCAGGGTTTCCTATACAGAAGGAACATTAAATACAGCATACTTGTATCAGAAACCATGTAACTAAGGAGAAAGTAGAGTTAAATACTAAAGGATTGAAAGGAAATAAAACCATGAGATTAGAATTCTACGTCCAGCGAAGTTATTGTTTCAAAGTGAAGAAAAAATAAAGACATTCTCAGACGAACAAAGTAAAATAGTAAAATAGTAATGGCAGAAGTCCTCTAGCTTTACAAGACAGAAGGACAATTATGATGAGCCCAGTACTGATTCCCTTCTCCAACAGTCTTAACAATTCTGACACTAGCCATACCTTTCCCAGGGCAGTCTCTACTTATACGTTGTGGCTGTTGTTAGGTGCCATTGAGTCAGTTCCATCTCATAATGACCCTATGCACAACAGAACAAAACACTGTCTGGTCCTGCACCATGCCCACAACCAGTTTTGTGCTTAAGCCTGATGCTGCAGCCAATTGTGTTGAGGTTCTTCTTATTTTTTGACGGTCCTCTAACTTCACCAAACGTGATATCCTTCTCCAGGGACTGACCCCTTCTGATAACGTGTCCAAAGTGAGACACAGTTTTACCATCCTTTCTTCTAAGGAGCATTCTAATTGAACTTGTTCCCAAAGAAATTTGTTAGTTGTTTTGCCAACCCACAGCACATTTAATATTCTTCACCAACACAATACACAGGTAACAATTCTTCTTTGGTCTTCCTGTTCATCATCTAGCTCTCACATGTATATTAGGCAACTGAAAACATCATGGCTTGAGTCAGGTGCACGCCAGCCTTTAAGGTGAAATCTTTGCTTTTTGTCCTGGATTGAACTGTGTTTCCCAAAAAATGCTGTGTAGCAACTTGACCATGATTTCTGGTACTCTGTGATGTTCCTATGCATTGTAAACCCTGCCTCTATGATGTTAACCAAGGAGGATGGGTGGCAGTTGTGCCAGTCGACAGGACTCAATCTGTAAGACTGTATCGTGCCTTGAGGCAATCTTTTGGGATATAAAAGAAAGGAAAATAAGCAAAGAGTTGGGGACCTCAGACCATCAGAGAAGAAACTGTGTCAGGAGCACAGTGCATTGTTTGGACCCAGAAGTCCCAGTGCCTCAGAAACTCCCAGCCCAGAGGAAGACTGACAACAAGGACCTTCCTCCAAAGCCAACAGAGAAAGATTTACCCTGGAGCTGATGCCCTAAATTTGGACTTGCAGCCTACTGTACTGTGACAAAATAAGTTTCCCTTTGTTAAAGTCATCCAATTACGGTATTTCTTTTAAAGCAACACTAGATGACTAAGAAACAGGGATGCAAACAGGTACTGACACACCAACATTCACTGCAGCACCATTTATGACAACCAAAAGATGAAAACAGTTCAATCATCAACAGATAAATGGATAAACAAAATACAGTATAGCCACATAATGGGATATTACTCATTTGTTAAAATGAAGTGCTGATAAATGCTACAACATGGATGAACTTTTAAAATACGATCCTAAGTGAAGTAAGTCAGATAAAAAAGAAAAACTACTACATGATCCCACCACAGGTAGTTCTCAGCATGTGACATATTCAAGTCTTGAAGAACAGCACTTTTGACAGTCTGTTTTCTAATACATTGTTAGTTAATGTACTACATACAGTGTTGCAGCACATAAAGGATCCTACAGGCAATTCGTGCTAATTTCCTGACTAGAGATGCTATCCTCATTCCCAGGGATAATCCATATGATCTAGAACTTTACACAAATGAAGTTACTGCAACTAATAAAATGCCAATATCATCTAGTTTTTTCCAGATGTGTTTATGCATGTATACGTATGTTGAAATACATCTATAAGTTTATATGTAATGTTTCTAACCACAAAAACGAAGACCAGATTTATAAGAATACTGATAATAAAAGTCGTAATAATCAAAACTAAAAGAAGAGGCATTCAGCTTAAGTTAGAATCAATTTAGGAAAGCATCATCAGAACAGAACTTTATCCTAAATCAATGACTACCCATACGTATTATCAAGAAGATGAACAAAACAGTGAAGGCTGGAGCCCTGATAGTGCAGTGGTAAGACACTGGTTGCTAACCAAAATGTCGGCATTTCAAATCCACCAACTATGCCTTGGAAACCCTACAAGGCGTTTCTACTCTGTGTTACAGGGTCACTATGAATTGGAATCAATTCAATGGCAATTTCTTAAAGTTGTTACCGAATTGTTCATGTAAAAATGGTTTAAGTAGCCAATGTTTTGTTGTAATATATGACCCTCAGCCACCACCAGCAACAACAAAGGAAATGGAGTAACACTATAAAAAAGAGACGAAGAAAAAGAAACTCAGATTCTTGGCCTGAGTACGTGGGTGAAAGGAGAGAAACTTAGATATTGTGGAGACATATGCAGATATGCATAGCCCTGGTGGCAAGTGGTTAATCCACCAGCTGCTCTTTAGAAATCCTATGGATCACAACGAGTCAGAATCCACTGGACAGCAACAGGTTTGGTTGTTTGGGTTTATAGATGTACTTGGGTATTTCAATGATTTAATGCCAACCCCTGGAAATGGAGTATCAGACATAAAATCATACTGGTGAGCAATGTGCTTCTTGCCTTAAGTAGACACATGAAAGTAACTGGGCAACTCCTGTCTGGAGAGAAGATGAGAGGGCAGAGGGGGACAGGAGGTAGTTGAGTGGATATGGGAAATACAGAGTGGAAAGGAGGTGTGTGCTGTCTTAGCATAGGGAGGGCTGCTAGAGTTACACTGCAATGTACAAGTTTTTGTATGACAAATTGACTTGGATTGTAAACTTTCACCTAAAACACAATAAAAACAGTACTTTATAAAATGATTATTACAGTGAATGAGGTACTTTTTGCAACACTAGCATGGCTGACTCTCTAGGATCTGTTTAAGGAGTTTCATTATACATGCTTCCCATTTAGTTCTCTTTCCCAACGTTTCCTGCTCTGAAATATACCAGAGTTTTGTTCCACGATGTCATCGACCTATTACTGAGTACAGCTCTTTGGTAACTGAAATTGTACTTTAAACTACCAGCACATAGACCTGCACCAATCCTGACTTAGTGAAGCCTTAAGATCTTGGATATACATGGGGTATGTGATCACTATAAATCACTGGTTGCCTATATTAAGTTTGTTCAGCCACATCCCATTTTACAGCAGACTTACAAGGGTTGGCCCTATTTCTCCTCACAGAAAATGATGAAAATTTCTGCCTTACAGCCAAAGAAATTCCTCAAAATGCACCTATTACTAAATATTTTCCTCCTCAATTTGGGATAAATATGGTCTTAATTGTACATTATTTATTCCAAATCATGTCTAGCCCACCTGCTCTGCCACTTCCATCCCAATCAGTCAGAAAGCAACTGCACCCCAGACTGGCTACCAAGAGCTGGGTCTCAAAGGCAGAGGTGACCAGAAAGTGGAGGTAGAGGGAAGTTTCAAGGCACAGCTCATCTAGAAGTTGCCAGACCCTGGAGCAGGCCAGGGAGAGTGGAAAGGCCAAGACTGAGCAGGAGAGTGGGAACAGTGCTCTTACACCCTGAGACAGGAGCCTGTATGTTCACCAGATAAAGGACCAGACCAAATGCCAACAAATGCAACATTCTCCTCAGATCACAGCAAGAATGGTGCCACCAGGGGATTTCTCCTGGAGAAGTTGATACAGCTCTGGAAGCCAATCCACCTAGGACCACTGATGATTCCTCTGTGGAAGGCAGAAAATACATCTGAGTTATGTGGTGAGAACCTAATTAAGGCATTATAAAAGTCCCAAGAAGCTCTGGGTTTCTGTTATTAGCTTGCTGCACTGGATTCACTTGTGTGAGTACATAAACGTGTGCATGTGTCCACAGAAAGGCGAATTTTCAAGGGACCCCAGAATGCAACCGACTAGATGCATGCTGAAGAACTGGGAAGAACTAAAAGACCACAATTGATGTTCCAAAGGCCTGGGGGTTCCCCTGGGAGCATGGCCCTTAGACCTGATGCTGCCTCTAATCATAAGTCATTACTGAGGTCAATTTTTTGGACAGGAAAGGAATGGCCTCAAGGATACAGAGCGACCTTATCATGTGTACACTTTATGGTTTTATGCATCTATAGGATGCCATCCTACTGGCCTCTTACTAGAGGGAAGTGGAGAGGGTGCACAGGAGGGGACATGAAATTGTTAAGAGGTTATGACATGTACAGAAGGCAAAGGAGGAGTGTGCTGTCACTAGGCAAGGAGAGCAGAGGGAGCTGCAGATAGGCAGGCATGTAAATTTAAATTGGACTGTACACTTTCACTTGATCACAATAAGAAAAAAACTGAGAAGAGGGATGTGTGCAGGGATAAGCAAGAGGGATAAGCAAAGCTTATCTAGTTTCCCACTTTGTCTCTTTAAATACGTACCAAATAAAACCTTTTTTGGGGGGGGGGCTTTACTAAACTCTGTAGTGTTTTTACCCTAGAACAGTTAATGGCGAGGCTGTTGAAGGGATTCTAAAGCCATGAATCCAGTCAACCTCAAGGACATCTGTACTGCGCAGCAGAAACCAGGAAAGAGGGGTCTTATCTTCTAGATACACACATTCACACTCCATGTCCCTTTGACACTGACAGGGTGTGTGTTCTTGAAAAATAAGTCTTTGCTTATTCTTTTTTGTTCTCTTCCTCAAGTTTTCATACGTTTAGCTAGGTATATTTGTTTCAAAAACTTGTTTGATTAAGGAGAATCTTTCTTAAATTTTTGTTTGATCATTTGGTGAAGTGTGACAGTTACTGTCAAGGATTAAACCATGTCCCTCCAAAATATCCATCAACTTGGCTAAGCCATGATTCCCAGTATTGTGTGACTGATTACCATTTTGTCTGATATTCCCATATGTTGTAAACCTCATCTCTTTGATGTTTACGAGGTGGAATCAGTGGCAATATGTTAGTGATGCAAGACTCAATCTACAAGATTAGGTTCTGTCTAAAGCTAATCTGTTTTGAGATACAAGAGAAGCTAGCAGAGAGACATGGGGGACCCCACACCCGCAAGAAAGAAGCATGGGAGTGTAGCATATCTTTTGGACTCAGGGTCCCCACAGCCAAAAGAAAACCAAAAAGGAAAAGCATACTTGGCATTTCTGAAGCTGAAATAACTAAAAAACAGCCAAGCCTGAAGTTGCAACACTGGAGGATTCCATGGACAAAATAGCCAACAACCCTGCGAACATTAAAAAAAATAAGAAGAAGAAGGTGAGCGGAATACAGAGAATCACTGCACCAAAAACAATTGGTTGATATTCAGTCACTTCAGGAGGCAGCATATAATCAAGAACCAACGGTACCAAGGGAAAACATCCAAGCTGCACTGAAGGCACTGGCAAAAAACAAGGCTCCAGGAATTGACATAATACCAACCGAGATGTTTCAATGAATGGATGTAGTACTGGAGGTGCTCACTTACCTATGTCAACCTGGCCAACCAACTGGAAGAGACTCATATTGGTGTCCATCACCCAAAACAGTGATCCAATGGAATGCAGATGTTATTGAACTATAAAAGTAATGTCACACCTAAGTAAAATTTTGCTGAAGACAATTCAAAAACAGTTTCCTGGGGTGGAGTCAAGATGGCAGACCAGACACATGTCTCCTAAATTCCCTCTGAAAACTAAAGCCTGATTGATAATTCAACGGAGGCTTCTGGACAGCCAGTGAGACCTAGGAGATGGCATAGGGCTGTCAATCTGGACTATATGCCACTGAATGGGAAACTTCTTCTCTTTTGCAGAACTCCATCCTTGTTGAATGGCTGGCTCTGCCAGACTGAAGGTAACTGGCATTTTTAACTTATTTTCCTGTGACTTAGTTGGCAGGCAGGACTTGGGCTTAACTGGCAGCAAAGCTCAGCCACACTGCTGATGTGATCAGTGGGCGGAACAGCCACATTTTGAGAGCCCAGCTCCGGACTCTGAGCACCTTGGCCTCTCCACCCTCTCTTTCTGAACCTCCACCATTGATTCAGCTATCTCACAGCAGGGCAAGTTTCTGCTGGATGCCATCTTATTTGACTGCGAGTTGGAGCTACCCAAACACAGGCCTCAGCAGGGTCTAATCTCCAGGCTGGGAGGCAGTGCCAGTGCAGAGGAACACTCCCCCAGCAGAAAAGCTGTGTTTACCATAGTGTAGCCTTATGGTTGGGGCCTAGCTGTGGTTGACAGCAGGGTGGTAGCCAGTTCATACTCTGAACTAGACTACAGCATCAGAGAATGGACACAGAAGTGCCTCCATTACCGGCTGGAAAAAGGGGCTTGCACGCCTTACAGCCTGACAGATTTTGGAAGCTGTCAGATAGCTTTTACCTTTCAAAATAAGACTACCTAGAGAAATAACTGTGGTGCAGCCTGACAGCATCTCTTCCAGCCTTTACTGACCCACAACATAGGGTCAGCTGACTGCCCCTCAGTGACACCATAGTAGGGCCATGTCTTTGTCAGCCAGGAGGTGGAGCTTGCTACCCCAGAGAGTCCACCGGGCTCAGTGAGGTGACCGGTGATCACCCTCCTTCTTAGACTGTGACTCAGATCCTATTAAGGCAATACCAGAGAAACTAAATAACCTCTAGATACTCAAAAAGCAACAAACCTTGGCCAGAAGAGAAATCCACCCATGGCTCCCGTTTTAGTTAGCTAGTGCTGCTCTAACAGAAATACCACAGAGTGGATGGCTTTAACAAAGGAACGTTTATTCTTACACAGCCAGTGGACTACAAGTCCAACTTCAGGATGTCTGCTTTAGGGGAAGGCTTTCCCCCTTGTCAGCTTTGGAGAAAAGTTTGCTATTATATCAGTATTTGTCCAGGGAAAGTCTTGGCACAGGAACCTCATGTCTGAAGGATGCATTCTTCTCCCAGTGCTGCTTTCTTGATGGTGTGAGGTTCCCAGTTCTCTGCTTGCTTTTCTTTCCTTTTAATCTCTTGTAGGATGAAATGATTAAGGGTGGTGCAAGCCACACTCCAGGGAAACTCCCTTTACAGTGGAGCAGGGAGATGATCTTCTGAAGGGACTTACAGTCCCACCCTAATCCTTTAACATATAGCACAGCCAAATCACAAAATGGAGGACAGTCATAGAGTACACGGAATCATGGCCCAGCCACATGGCTACACACATCTTGCGGGGACACAATTCAATCCATGACAGCTCCTGAAAGCTCTCAAGAGAACCAAAGAAATTCTCAGATGAAGATGACTTTCTAAAACTATCAGATACAGTACAAGAAGATTATACAGAAAGCCTTCTCAGAGATGTACAAAACACAGCATAGCAAAATGAAAAATTAAGCAAGTTGTTCGAACTGATGGAATACCAGCATTCTGAAATCCAACAGATCAATAACAAAATTAAAGAATTTGAAACTTCAATTCAAAGACAAGAAAAGAGAATTGAACACCTGGAAAATAGACTTTCTGACTTGGAAGTCAGAGCTTCTGACACCAGCATTTATGAGGCAAAATCAGAGAAAAGAAACAATAATAATGAAGAAGCATTAACAAACATGTGGGACTCCATCAAGAGGAACAATCTATGATTAATTGGAGTTCCTGAACAAGGAGAGACACCTGAAAACACAGAGAGTATTGTTGTTAAGTTGCTGACAGAAAACTTCCCTGAAGTTATGAAAGAAGAGAACATAGATATCCAAGATGCATGTTGAATGTGACACAATATACACCCTGAAAGAAAGACACCATGACATATTATAACCAAGCTTAACAAAATGAAATGTGAGTAGAAACTCTTAGAGGCAGAAAGACTCAAAGCAAAGCTAACATTCAGAGGGAAGCCCTGTAAGCTTTTGTCTTGACTTCTCCACAGAAACAATGCTGGCACGGAGGCAGTGGGATGACACATTCAAAGCCTTGAAGGAGATAAACCTCCAACCAAGAATTATTATCTTGCAAAACTGTCTTTCAAATATGAAAATGAAATTAAGACATTTGCAAATAAATAGAAACTTGGAGACTTTGCAAAAACCAAACCAAAACTACAAGAAATACTGAAAGACGCCCTTGGCTTAGAAGGATGTATCCATTAGCTCTGTATTTTAGGAGGCAATACAGGACACATCATCAAGAAACCTACTCAGTTAGGGAAGGCACAAACTCAGTCAAAGCTATAATATTAAAAGAAGTGATCCAGTGATGGTATCAGGAAAACTACATCATCACATTAAAAAGAGGGATATACTACAGTAGTTATAGCCCTTCCAGATGGTGAGGAAGTTAATAGGATTTGTAGAAGTTAAAACTGGGTTTAAACATAGATTATTAAGGGGGATCATAAGGGTAGCCGCCAAGCACAATAAAAATGAAACATATCGAATCAAGAAACATAATGCAGGAGTCTCAACAAACACAAAACCAACACTGAAAAGGGTGAAAAATCAATCCATAAAGAAAAACATCTGAGAATAGAATATTAAGAGCAAAAGAGAAAACATCAACACAAAAATAAATACATCAAAATGATAGCACTAAACACATACCTACCAATAATTATGTTGAATGTAAACGGACTGAACACTCTAGTAAAGAGATGAGTGACTTGGATCAAAAGACACGACTTGTCTATATGTTGCTTACAAGAAACTCAAAAACATTTGTAGCAGTACATTCACAGGGGACCACCAGAAATTCAAGCTAGATTCAGAAGAGGAGGTTGAATGAGGAATATCACTGCTGATGTCAAGTGGATCTTGACTGCAAGCAGAGAACACCAGAAAGATGTCTACATATGTTTTCTTGGCAACATAGGGGCACCCGATTGTGTGGATCATAACAAATTAGGAACCACACAACTGAATTATGATATTGGCTATGTAAGGGCATTCAACTGAATTATGAATTCAATGAGTTATGATATTGGCTATGTAAGGGCATTCAACTGAATTATGATATTGGTTATGTAAGGGCATTCAATTGTGTGGATCATAATTTGTTATGATCCACACAATTGAATTATGGTAACATTGTGCAAAATGGAAATTCCAGAATGCTTTGTTATCCTTATACACAATCTGTACATTCAAACAAGTCATTCAAACAAGACAAAAGGACACTATGTGCTTTTAAATCAGGAAAAGTACGTGTCTGGGTTGTATCCTTTCACCATGTTTATTCAATCTCTATTGCTGAATAGGGGGTCAATCAAAAAGAACAAGACCCTAACAAGATAGATTGACATAGTTGTTGCAACAATGGACTCAAACACAACAGTGATTCTGAAGATGGCTCAGGACCAGACAGTGTTTTGTTCTCTTGTACTTGGGTTTGCTGTGAGTTGCCACTGACATGACACCACCTAACAAGATTTCTAATATTCGTAGGGAGCAGAAAAAGTAGATATTTGCGTATCTGGTCATTTGGAAAAAAGAATGTAACAGATTCTTTACAAAACTAATTCATTTGCCCCTTATAAATATTTGCCTATTTTCTAAATCCTTGAAGTCTGAAGTGTTGGCTCATGGTTCATGGTTTGTCTTCTCTTGCACATCTAGTATCCTCCAGGGCACCAATGTGCCAATCTGGTGTGATCTCTCCAAGAGATGAGAACTATAGAGAGAGGCCTTTCTGAGGGAAAGAGGCAGGCAGTTGGCTATGGAAAGTATGTAAACAGGAAGCACTTTGGCAAGAGATAATTATGAACATTTTTTCTCACATATTAGAGAATAGAAGGTAAACTAATCCTAAGTATATTCTACAATCAATATTTACATCTGTATGTACACTCATAGAATGTCTTCTGATTCCAGAAGTTTCCCTCATGCCCTTTATCCAAAGGATATTCACCCTACTCTTTGCTGTGAAAACTGTTGCTTACTAGCATCAGGACCCATCTAGGCTGTCGAGGCAACAGAATCAGGAGGAGCACAAAGCTTTCCTATGAGGTGGTCAGACACATCTCTACTCTCTTAATTTTTCAGTATTTCTGACTCCAGCCATTCCCCACTCTGCTTGACATTCTACTTCTCTGCTGGATTCAACAACTTGCTGTAACGGCCACACAGAACTCACAAACCATACTCAGTTTTGTGGTCTATTAGAGAAAAGAAACAGGCTACAACTGAAGATCAGGATCAACTTGGAGGTGAAAGACACAACTCAGGAGATAGGATGAATACCTCAAGCAGGACAGGTTCCAGCCGAGCAAGCAAGGAGACTGCCGTTCTCTACTGTGCCAGCCGATGCTTCTGGGAAGGCCTCCTCTTAGGCCCCTCAGTGCAGGACTTGTTTGGCTTCCTCTTGGCCCTCTTTCACCTTAGAGTTACAGCTCTCAGCTCAGCCAGGGCATCTGCTGAGGCCAAAGGTAAGCCAGCTTGGCCCCTGCAGTGCCTCTTGCTTTGTTTGGATATCACCTGCACAGACTCCGGTTATGGCTACTCTCAGCTCTGTTGGCTACCTCCTGCCCAAACCTCTATGGGCCAACTGACCAACTATCACTGTCTGTTGTGGTTACCACCGCTTATACTGCTGCCGCCAATTCTCTGCTGCTCAGCTGTGTCGAGCTTAATGTTATTTCTCTGCTGCTCGGCTCTGCTGAGCTTGCCACCTCATGCCATCTTTTACCCACTTTAGTGTTACAGTTCTTTTAGGAGTGCCTTCTCCCTTTCTCTCTTCTTCTCTTGCCTCTAAAAACTTCTCTGGGATTGGCTGTTCATATAAGCAAGCTCTTTGCAATTTCAAGGCATGGTCCTCTCAGCAGAACAAGGAACCCAATCAATCCCCACAATGGACCACAAATCACTGAATACTACTGGGTGAATTTGCAAGCCACTTGTTCTAGTCAGCTAGGGCTGCTCTAACAGAAATACCACAGAGTGGATGGCTTTCACAAAGGAAGGTTTATTCTTATATAGTCCAGTAGGCTACAAGTCCCAATTCAGGATGTCCGCCCCAGGGGAAGGCTTTCCCCCTTGTCAGCTCTGGATGAAAGTCTGCTTTCATATCAGTGTTTGTCCAGGGAGCATCCTGGAGCAGGAACCTCAGGTCTGAAGGATGCGCTCTTCTCCCGGTGCTGCTTGCTTGATGGTGTGAAGTTCCCAATTCCTTCCCTTTCCTTTTATCTCTTGCAGGATGAAAGGATTAAGGGTGGGGCAAGTCATACTCCACAGAAACTCCCTTTACAGTGGAGTGGGGAGGTAATCCTGTGAAGGGATTTACTGTCCCACCCTAATCCTTTAAACAGGAAAATCACAAAACAGAGGACAATCGTAGAATACAGGAAATCATGGCCCAGCCACACGGCTACACCTATTTCTGGGGGGACACAATTCGATCCATGACACCACTATTTTAATATTTCAATAGCAAATCAACCAACCATCCCCTGCAGGGTGTATAAATCAATCACAGGGCAGAATGAGGTCTCCCCCTCAATCTCTTTTGGCAGAATCATAAGCCCAGGGCTGGAGAGGCCATATATAAGAGAAACCCATTACACTGCAACAGTGATACACACAGGCCTACCATTAGGGAAGCTGCACCATATTGGATGAGATGGACTGGAGGGAAACACAGAGAAGTGAATGAGAAGGGGCAGGCCTAGATGTGGCGGGCCTACATAAGCAGAATAGAAACTAGGTCCACAGCAGGGGCGCTGGCCTCTATCTGTGCTACTAGGCTGGAGAATATGTAGTTATGCACTTAATGAAATTAGACTTTGTTGGCAGTGCAACAGGTTTCTCTTTACATAAGATCTTTCTTTCTAGCCCTGGCTTTGCAGTTCTGCCAAGATTTGACAGGCCACAATCTGGCAAGTAGATTGGTTAGTCTACTATGCAAAAAATGAGCACTCTTTAACTTACTTCTTCTCTAAAAGGATCATATCACAAACGTATCACTTTTTAAACTTAAAACTCTTACTTTTTATCAGCAATCCTCAGAAATAGCATATATTCAGCTCATTATTGGAAAGTCTGAAAATTTAAGTACTTGGTTGTTTCTGTGAATATAGTCCCCAAATTCTAAATCAAATCTCTCAAACTGCCTCTCACCTCAGGCAGGACCACAGAGTCATATCAAGCTAGGCTTTTCAATTTATGATTTGGAAAACACAGACAGCCTCAGCAGATGGCATATAGGAGGACATCAAGATTCTACATGCCACTGTCATGTAGCCTGCAGATCCTCAGACCCCTCAACATACACCTGGCTCCCTGACTATGCTGGTCTCTCTTTTCTAGAGTTATCCTGCAGGGAGTCCAGCTCACACTCAGGAGGTGTCGACTGGTGCTATCACTTGTACAGGAATGTGCTTGAGTCTGCATGATCATCAAATGAACACACATATTCCAGGTGTTCAATTTTGACAAAATTGCCATCACCATCAAGGCAAAGGGTCATCTTTCCCCAGTGTACTTATCAGCATACTCCAGGTGAGAGATTGATGGTACTTGGGAGCAGATAAGCAGCTGAAGTGGATACTTTTTTACAGTAACAACAGGATTTAGTGACAGATTAGGTGTGGAATGAGGAGAAAAGAAAGGCACCAAAGAAGATGCTAAGATTTTTGACCTTGTAATTGAAAGGGCAGAGTTGCTACCAGGAAGAGAAGAAGATAGCAGGCAGCATAATAGCAAAATGTGGGGAGAGGGGGCCAGTGCTATGTTCATTAATGGTTTGAGATTTCAACTCAGCATCAGAGTGAAGATGTTGAATAGGTGGTTGACAGATAATTCTAGAGTTCAAGGGAGAAGATGTGGCTGGAGGCATTAGTTTCTGAGGTATTTTACTGTTTAAAAGCAGCTACATTCCAGGAGACTGCATAACGTCACACAGGAACTGACAGCAGCGGTCCAAAGACAAAGCCTTGACAAATTCTCTCTTTATGGGGTTGGGACATGTAAGGAACTACCAACTGACACATAGGAGGGGTAGCCAACCACTAAGGAAGAAAGGCAAGAGTGAGTCAAATATTAACAGTAACAATCACTGAAACGAAAATGTTTACATGTAGAATTGTACCACTATAGAAGCTTTTAAATTAAAATACATATTTTCTTACAGGAGGGTATGACAGGGCAACAGAAAATCTTTATGGACACAAATACGTTTACACTGAGCTAAAATGATGGGGGAAAAGTAGACTGGAATTACGAGTGTGAGGAGGAGAGAAAGAAGCAATGAGAATTTTCCAAACATCAAGGCAGAGCTGCTCGATGATTTTTTTCAAATGATGGAAGGCATCTCAAGTCTACACAGTATCTAGACTCTAGTGGAAACATTTAAAAGGGGACAACAATACTTTTATTTTAAACGTCAACATTCACAACACTGAAAATTACATGCTAAGGGACCAGATAGTAAGCACTTTTAGGCTGGGCCATGTAAGCCTCTATGGCATATTTTTCCTTGTTTTATATTTTTTTGCAACATTTTAAAAATGTGAAAGACATTCTTGGCTTCAGGGCAGTACAAAAGCACGCTAAATGCTGGATCTGGCTCACAGGCCCTAGGGTGCCTACCCTAACATTCAAACATTTGATGGATAAAGCTGTGGTGCCAACTGTGTAACACCAAGCACAGATGCATTAGCTCATTTAAGGGAGAACACAGCTGGGAGCTGGATTATTTACGGAAAGCTTGGCAAATGCGGTGATGGTGGCCATGACCCACTACATAAGCCCTGAGAACAATAAGGACCACCGCATTCACAATACAGCTAACACTTGAAACATTCTATGTAGGCCAGGCCATTTCTGAAGATTACACAGGTAGCCACTCACTTAGTCCACAACTGGGGAGACAGGCCATGCTATTACCACTTTAAAGAAGAAAAAAACTGCTCCCACTGCAAACTCAGGCTATTTATCTAGGATCTGAAGATCAAGAAGGGCTGAGAGAAGAGGGCCAGGAAAGACCAAGAGAAAAGAAAGCATGTGTGAGAGACAGTGAAAGCAGGAGAAAGGAATGTAGCAGAGTTGGGAGCCAGGCCCGAAAGGAGCCTGAATGAAGCTGATTTGTGAAGGAGTAAAGAAAGGGAATGGCCTGAAGCCAGGCCTGAGAGCAGTGGGCACAAGGAAGAGCAATGCAAAGGTGCAACTATATGAAAAACCAAAAACCAAACCCACTGCCGTCGAGTTGATTCCAGCTTACGGCAACCCTCTATGTCAGAGCAGAAGTGCCCCAGAGAGCTTCCAAGGAGAGCCTGGCAGATTTAAACTGCTCTACTACACCACCAGGGTTTCCCAACCACATGAAAGTTGCTCTGGAGAACAGGTGCTGGGTTCTAAAGGAAAACACAAACTCATGGGAGGAAGAAATAGAAAGTATAAAAAAAGAAATCAGAGGAACACGGTGGGAGGCCTCACACCACCCGACCTTAGAACCTATTATGCTGCCACAGTAGTCGAAACAGCCTTGTACCGATACAAAAAGAAACACACAGACCAACAGAACAGAGTTGAAATCCCAGAGATGCCACCCGTCTCTTATGAACAGGTGATATTAGACAAAGGCCCTAAGATTGTAAACTGGGATAAAAACAGTCTCTTTAACAAATGGTGCTGGCAAAATTGGATATCTATCTGCAAAAAACTGAAACAAGACCCGTATCTTCCACCTTTCACAAAAACTAACTCAAAATGGATCAAAAACCTAAATACCAAACCTAAAACAATGAAGCTCATGCAATAAAAAATAGGGTTAACAGTGGAAGTTGTATCACATGGCGCAGACAGACTTCAAAATCTCAGAAACAAAGCATGGTCAACAGAAAATAAATAGATAAGAACTACTAAGAATTAAATACTTTTGCTCATCCAAAGACTTTATTGAAAGAGTTAAAAGACCACTTACAGAATGGGAAAAAATATTTGGCAACTTCATGTCAGACTGATGTCTAATCTCCATAACCTACAAAGTTCTGCAAAATATCAGCAAGAAAAAAGTAAATAACCCAATTAAGCGATGGGCAAAGGAGACAAGGCAGACACTTTCTCAAAGAGGACACCTTTGCAGCCAAAAGACACACAAGGAAATACTCACAATCATTAGCTATTAGAAAAATCCACTTGCTGACCTCTGGCTGGAGGAAGGGGAGTGGACAGAGAGGAGGGGAAAGGAGGCTGTTGGGAGGATGAGACATGTATGGAGCAGAGAGGAATAATGTGCAGTCACCAGACAGGGAGAGCAGTGGAAGCTGCATATAGGTGGGCATGTAAATTTATACGTGAATGTACATTTTTACTCAGTTATGTTAAATAAAAAGAAAAGAAAAAAAAGAAAAATCCAAATCAAAACTATAATGAGATACCATTTGACTCCAACAAAGTTGGCCATAATTCAAAAAATACACCACAACAAATGCTGGAGAGGCTGTGGTGAGATCTACGCTGCTGGTGGGATTGCAAAATGGTACTTCTTTGGAAAGCAATTTGGTACTTCCTTAAAAACCTGGAATCCAGTAATCCTGAGATCTAGTAATCTCACTGCTCAGAATATATCCTACAGAAACAAAGGCTGTCACATGAACAGATACATGCACACAAACGTCTACTGCAGCACAGTCCACAACAGCAAAAAGATGGAATCAACCTAGATGCCCATCAACAGATGAGTGGATAAACAAACTATGGTACATATTTACTCAATGGGACACTATGCAGTGATGAAGAACAATAATGATTTTAGTAAGCATCTCATAACCTGGTTTCAATTGGAAGACATTATGCTAAGTGAAAGCAGCAGCAAAAGGACAAATACATGAGACCCCTGCTATAAGGACTTAAAAACAGGTTTATGAAGAGAAGAAACAACTCTTTGACGTCCACAAAGGTGGGAAGGGAGGGAGATGGTTGGTCACAGATAATTAACAGAAATTTCGTTGGGTGAAAGCAGTGACAGCACACTGTAGAAAAGATCAACTTAACTGAACTTCACCATAAACTGAAAGCTCTTCTAATCTCAACCCAACACTGCAGGGTAGAGCAGCAGGGGCAGGTATCTGGGGATCATGCTTTCTAGGGACACTTGAGGCCAAATGGCATAACTAGTGTATTGCTAAGAGAGTCTTCTGCACCCAGTTTGGTGAGTGGTGTCTGAGTCTTAAAAGCTAGCAAGCTGCCATCTGAGGTATACCAAAGGTCCCAACTCATCCAGAACAGATAATTACCAAGAACAAAGACACAAGGCAAAAAGAGCTCAGGAGACAAAAGGACCCATGTGATTGGGAAACTATCCAAGAAACAGATGGTGCCTGGTCACTACCAAAGACAGCCGTGATGGGGGACACAATGTAGAGTCCCTGTGGCAACATGAGGAAAAGAGGGGTGGAGCTCAAGAACTCCACTAGAAGGCCAGAAGTGATGGTTCCATAGCCTGGAGGATCCCCTGAGAGCACGCTCCCTAGACCTGAGGCTGCCTCTGATCAGAAAATACTGCTGAGGTCAACTCTTCAGACAAAAAATGGACTAGACCCAGGGACACAGTGCGACCATATGATGTGTCTACGCATTTTAGAGGAGGCTGTCCTACTGGTATCTTTTTAGATGGAAAAGAAGAGGGTGGAGAGGAGACAGCAATAAGTTAAGAGGATACAACAAGTATAGAATGAAAACAGGATGTGCTGCCACCGGGCAAGGAGAGCAGACGGAGCTGCAGAAATGTAGGCATGCAAAATTTATTTGGATTGTATATTTTCACTTAATCACAGTTTAAAAGAAAGAAAAAAAGAAATCAAATGTAATTAAAATGTAGTTTCTGAAATAAAAAATTCACTGGAAAAATTTCCCAGAACATGAGATAGTGCAGAAACAGAAATTATCCAAAATGAAGCACAGAAAGAAGAGAAAATGAATAAAAATGTGAACAAAAACCTTTTGACCCAATAGAGGCGTAATTTAATTTGTATAGAAAGACAAAAGCTACACGAGAGAGACTGTATATATATACCTGTATGTACAAAACCGGAGTCCCAGAAAAGGGTTTCAGAAATATATTTAAAGAAATACTGGAGAAATTAGTTTCAAATTTGACGAAAACTCTAACCCACAGTTCCAAAAAGGTCAACAAACCCTCAAGAGGGATAAAAGAAAAACCAAGTCAAACCACAGCCTAATGAAGCTGCTGAAGCAGCTGGAGAATGAAAAACACTTCACACAAAGTGGAATACAGAAAACAGGGACCCACAGACTTTTTATACGAAAAAGATACCGGCCAAAAGGCAGTGGAAGGGGGCCTCCCACACGTCTGGGCAGGAGGTCCCTAGGACGCCGTCGCTGCTGCCCGCAGAACCCCGCTCAGGAGGCCTTGGGGTGCTGGCTCGGCTGCCAGGGCAAGAGCAGAGGGATGACAGCGGGACGCGGTGTCCGCAGTCACCCGCTTCCTAACCTTCAAGGATTTCCCCAAGCCCCTCAGCAAAGGCCCGGGTCTGGGGCTGCGAAGACTCGGCCCGCACCGCGGCCTTCCAGCTCCGCCAGCTCCACGACGCAGGGGCGAAGTGGCCGGGGTCGCCGAGTCACGGGGAGGGTCAGAGGTCAAAGGGCTCGGAGGGCTGGGGCCCAGCCCGCGCGTTCGTCGCCTCAGTCCTCCCGGCCGAGGCGGGGTCCGGGCCCCGCGGGAAAAGCCCTCTGAGAAGGCGGGGGCCGGAAGGCGCGGGCGCGGGCGCGGGCGCAGCGACGGCGGAGAGACGAGGCTTGGCGGGGAGGCCAGGCCGCGCCCGGGCGCGGGATTCGCGCCGCTCCTCCGGCGCAGGCGCAGTGGGAAGGGCCGGAGCCCCTGCCAGAGAGACGCTGGGCTGAGCGCCCGCTCCCCGCCCGCCGCGCACGTCCCGGAGGAGCGCGGCGCCAACCCACCTCGTCGGCGGCCGGGTCGCTGGTCCCGCGGCCTCGCCGCGCTGCTGCTGCGCCTGCTTCGGGGTGGTCTTCGGGGAGAGCGGTTTAAGCGGGCGGGAGCAGAAGGCACAGGCTTGCCGGGATGGGAGCGGTTGAGGGGGAAGAGCTGGGGGGGCGCTGAGGGCGGTGGGATGGGCGAGCTGGGGTGGGGGGCGAGGACTGAGGACGCGAGTGGGGCTGGGGGCGGGGGAGGAGCCGCAGTTTGTGGGACCAGGGTCGCAGCAAGCAGAATCAGAACTGAATGCCCATTTTTAATATTTGGCTGCTGTGTTTTATTAGGCTTTCTGCAGTTGTGTTACAAGTGTTCTGTATGCACTACAGATATTGAACCTTAACACGTGTGTGGCTTCTGGGACTAAAATTTTATAGCACATTTCTCCCTTTCAAAATGAGTAGTTGAGAACTTGACATAACTAATGCCATAACTCTTCTCTAAACAATGGATAAGTGGTTTTTATTGGCCGGCTACAGTGGCAGCTGCATTGCCCACTTTCCAAAGTAGCCTGGAACCCTCTGAGCTCCTGCGGTCCTGCTCCCGCTCCTCTTTGCTAGCTGGAGGGATGGCCTTCGGCGTGTGCCATAGCAGCTAGGAAGGCTGCCCAGCATTTTTTTTTTTTTTTTCACCTTTCTTGCTCTTATCTGACTCAGGATAAACTGAGCAGACCACTTTTACTAGCCAAGGAATTTATATATACAAAAACTTTGTTTTTCTCTGTTACAAACATACAGATTAGAGTCCAGATGTGAGACATACATATCACTAGTTTAATAAAGAATTTCTTGTGGTTATTTTAGGATGTATACAATTATCTGGACTACATGCTTAAAAACATAAAGTAATCCTTGCCAAAGTGACATATAAACTCTGAGGTAAATATTATCCTTTGAGACCTATGGAGAACAGCCTGCATTACTGTCGAGTCTCCACTGGTATCGTACCTCATAATAAACCTTCCTCTTTCTCACTTGGAATGTGTTTCACTAGCTTGGCTGCTTCAGAACACAGACCCTAATTGAGCAAGATTTCCACGTATTTTCTCCCATTCCATATGCTGTGTTCTTACTCTGGTGGATTGTGTTCTTAGATGCTCAGAAACTGTTAATTTTTATAAACTGCAGCTTATCTCCCTTTTATTTGCTGGACACAAATTACATGGAAATGCTAGGAATGTGAGTCCTTCACCACATAAATTTAAACAAACCTTCACAACAAAATGATTGTTGCCTTGTTGTGAAGAACATGTCCTATTTCCTCATATCCAACGTGGTCCTTATTACAAAACAGGGATTTTTATAAATATTTGTGTTGGTAATAAAAATGTAAAACACGATGTTTATGTTTTCCAAATATAAAACCTAGAAATTAAAATTTTGTTTAATTTCTAGGTTTTATGTTTCCTTATCCCCTACAATGTTGGGAAGTTGACGTTTTTATTTATTTTGAGTTTAAGAAAATCAGACATTCCTCTAAAAAATAGGCCTCTTACACTTTGACTCAAAATGTTACATTTTAGTCACTTTTAAAAATGATAGCCCTATGTCCCTACCTAGGAAAGAGTACTGAGGTCAGCTCTTCAGACAAATAATGGACCAGACAGGGACACAATGTGACCATATGGTGGGTGTACTTTATAGTTTTGTGCATTTATAGGAGGTAGTCCTACTGGTCTCTTTCTAGATAAGAGAGAAGGAGGTGGAGAGGAGGAGGCAGGAGCATAATAAGAAGGTAAGTATAAAATCAGAAGGAGGAGTGTGCTGTCACAGGGCATGGAGAACAGAGGAACTGTAGATAGGTGGGCATGTGAAATTGATGTGGATTGTATGCTTTGGCTTAATCACACACACACAAAAATGATAGCTCTAGGTTATCCAATCCTATCAGAACTATTTCTTCATTGCTCTCAAAATTTATTATTTTCCCACTGACACACACAGACACACATTTTGTTAGGTTCTCCTTCCTAACTGAAGATTGCAATCTTGTTAATAGGTATATTTTGAATATGTGTTATAGATAAAAATCTGGCATCGTTCTTAAACATTTCACTTTTACAAAGAGAGATGAGCTTAAATTCGATACACAGTGTTCAAAATTGAAATTAAACCAGAATGTAAAAAGGTCTGATGGAAAATGAGTCAGTAAATAAAAGAGAACTATTTTGTTTTCCATCAGTGTTGTTAGGGGCCGCTGAGTTGGTTCCCTGTGTACAACAGAAGGAAACACTGCCTGATCCTGTGCCATCTTCACAATCATGTTTGAGTCCTTGTTGCAGCCACTGTGTCACCATCTTGTTGAGTGTCTGTCTTTTTCACTGACTCTCCTTTATGAAGCACGATGCCCTTCTCCAGTGACTGGTCCCTCTTGACGACACGTCCAAAATACCTGAGATCAAGCCTTGCGGTCTCACTTTTAAGGAGCAATCTGGCTGTACTTCCAAGATAGATTTGTTTGTTCTTCTAGCAGTCCATGGTATGTCCAGTGTTCTTCACCAACACCATAATTAAAGACATCAATTCTTTATTCATTGTCCAGCTTTTGTAAGCTTGAGTCAAGTGAAAATACTGTGTCTTGGGTCAGACACATCTTAGTCCTCAAAGTGACATCTTTGCTTTTTTACACTTAAAAGAGGTCTTTTATAGCTAATTTGTCCAGTGCAGTAAATCGTTTGAATTCCTGACTGCTGCTTCCAAGGGTGTCGGTTGTGGATCCAAATAAAATGAAATCCTTGACAATGTCAATTTTTTCTCTATTGTGATACTGCTTATTAGTCCAGTTGTAACTACTTTCGTTTCGTGTCAGGAAAAGCGAGTAAATCTCACTGATGTTAATAAGTTTTGACAGAACTAACATCCTACTTTCTTTTCTTTTGTGTCCTTATCACACTATACCAAGTATAAAACCCAAAAGTGCAGACCACTGGCTTTGTTCTATTTGTTCAAATGGCCAAACGGTTTGGTGTAACATTACCTTTTCTCCTATTTTTCTTTCTTTCCCTTCTACTTATTTATCATACTTTGTTAAATTTATTTGAAGACCAAAATAATCCAGTTCTGTAACTTCAATTCTCATTTTAAAGTTTCTCCATTGATATGGCAAAGGAGGAGTATCTTGTATGGGAGAATGGAGCAGAGGAAAGGGGCAGTGTTCTCTCTGGGCTGGTAAGGCCTGGGAGGGGTGAGGATCATCTATATCTGAAAAGTTAGTACCATCCGTCGGGAATCTTGTCCAGTTTAGTGACCCAAGCAAGTTGTACATACAGCCTATAGGTACGTAAAGATGATTGCATCACCAGGACCACCAAGCATTTGGACAGAATTAGTGGATAAGATAGGAAGCTCTGGTGGAAAAACTTCCCCCTGGGAAGTAATTAATAGAAAAATCAATATAATGATGTAAAGTTGCCACTGAAGATTCCCGAACAGAGGGGGATTTTCCATCTCTCAGAAAGGAAGGTGTCCTCCCAGACATCCTATGAAAAACTCTCCACTTTTTAATTCAGATCATCAAAGGAATGTTTGGCACTTCCAGGAAGACAATATAATCAAAGGCATCAAAGTCTTTGACTATGAAATAAGAGCTGGTGAAACAGGAAACGGTGGAATATATGAGTGTTTGTGAGGTTGTGGAAAACTGAAGTTGCCAATTGTGGGGTTTAAACTTAATGTGGTAAGACACTGCCCTGCTTTAATACATCATTTATTTCCAGAGATGTGTAAAAATATATATATATATGTCTGCTGTGTGTATTTTCAACAACAACAACAAAATGCCAAGAGAAAACATCCTTACCTTGTTCCTAAAATGAATGACAACTGGTTCTTCACTCGAAGTAAAAGACTGTATGCCAAGCTGTTCCTTGTTAAAGCTTAAATTACAGTAAGGGGCTACTTAAAAATATCTTTTCCCATTTTTATATGGGTATTACATAAATCATTCCAAGGATTGTGTATTGTTGGCTTTTACTTCATAACAACCCCAAAACTTAGTGGCATAAACAATAAAACAATTATTTTTCATAGAAAATGATACAAAGGATTTCAGCAATAAGATATCATAGTATGAGGGACAGTTTTTATTGCCAGTGATTTTTTTATTACAGAATTTCTTACTATGATAGACTTATTGATGCTCTTTAAGTCCTTTAGTAGTATTCAAGATAAAAAGTTAATAAGATTATAAACTAAGTAGTAAATAGACTATAAATACACTGCCACTGAGTCTATTCTGACCCATAGCAACTGTCTTAGTCATCTAGTGCTGCTTTAAGAGAAGTAACAGAAGTGGGCAGCTTTAAAAAAGAGATTTTATTTTGTCACAGTGAAGTAGTCCAAATTCAGGGTGTCAGCTCCAGGGGAAGGCTTTCTCTGTTGTTTCTGGAGCAAGGTCCTTGTCATCTGTCTTCCCTCCAGACTGGGAGCTTTTGAGGTGCAGTGACCCTAGGTCCTTTCCAAAGGATGTACTCTGCTCCTGGCACTGCTTGCTTTCTTTATGGCATGAGGTCCCCAAACTTGTTTGTTTAGATCTCAAGAGATTGGCACAAGGTACAAAACAATCTTACACACTGAGTCCTGCCCCACCAACACAACTGCTGCCCATCTTCCCTCATTAGCATCACAGAGTCAGGGTTTATAACATGGAAGAACACCCCACAATTCCAAGAATCAAGGCCTAGCCAAGCTGCTACACACTTTTTGGGGAGGACACAATTCTATCCATGACAGTAACCCATTAGGACAGAGTAGAACTGCCACATATGGTTTCTAAGGAGTACCTGGTGGTTTCCAACTGCTGAATTTTTGATTAGCAACCAGCTCTTAACCACTGTACCACCAGGGCTCCAAGAAGTAAACAGAGGCAAAATAACATTTTAATGTATTGTTCTCAGATAAAAATAATATTTGGTAGTTTTGAAGAACTACTTTATAAATTGGGAAGAAGGTTTTAGTTTTTAGTGGACTGAGCTGGTGATGGTGATGCTGAAGTTGGTGGGAACAAATGATCCATTCAGGCCAACATCATCTTCAACAACATAGATGCCAAATTGCATTATGCTGCAGTAGGACACTTCCTTTATTTCTTTTCATCCAAAATTTCCTGGTTACACAAAGCTGAACTCTGTGTATATATGCAAGTAAAACCGCATTCCCATATTCATGTATCTTAGTCTAAACAAACCATTTTCTGCCAGTCAAAGTCTGGGCAAAAGAGAGAATAAAAGAAAAGGAGTCCCAGGTTCTGGTTCTGATTTCTGCTACTAACTGGCTGGGTTAATTTCCAGTCTCAGGACAGTTGTCTGTTTAGCTGAGCAATAAAGAAGCAGAAGGACACCAAAAATTCTCCATCTTTCATTTCCTATATCCTACTAAATACCAGATAACCTGACACCCACTGTGAGAAGAATCAAGAGTCAACTTTTTCTGAGTAGAATATTTACAAAGTTACAGGCTTCCTGTTACTACAATTATAATTTTTGTGCATGTGTGTTCATACAGTGAAAGATACAGGGTACTGATTGACTTTTGCTCCTCTACAATTTAAATTCCAAATTAATTTTCATACCTGTTAACTACACGAATTGCCATTTGTCTTAGTCATCTAGTGCTGTTGTAACAGAAGTACCACAAGTGGAGAGATTTAACAAATTTATTCTCTCACAGTCTAGTAGGCTGGAAAGACAAGTTCAGGATACTAGCTCCAGGGGAAGACTTTCTCCAGGGAATCCGGAGGAAGGTCTTTACCTTTATTCTTCTTCTGGTCTAGGAGCTTCTTTGTGCAGGAACCCCTGATTCAAAGCATTCACTCTGCTGCCGTCACCCCTTTCTTTGTGGTGTGAGGTCTCCCTATCTCTTCTTGCTTCCCTTTCTTTTTATCTCTTCAGGACACACCCTAGGAGAACTTCCTTTACACTGGATCAAGGATATGATCTTAGTAAGGATGTTACAATCCTACCCTAATCCTCTTATCTTGCCTCATTAACCACAGGCAGAGGTTAAGCTTTATAATACATATGAGAATTATAACCACAAGTGGGAGACAACCACACAATACTGGGAATCATGGCCTAACCCAGTTGACACATATTTTGTGAGACACAATTCAATCCATGACAGCAACCTCCATGAATCAACTAATATGGAAACTCAAATTGCACTTACATCCTGGAGATCCCACTGTGTTGAAACATGGTACCCTCCTACAATCTTAGGGAAGTTACTGCATAAAAAAGAAAGAAAAAGCATGTAAGCCTCATCTTAACCATCAAAATGATTGCCTTGCCAACATCTGCTGTAGTTACAGCACCCATTGTCCCAAAATAGCCTGTAACTTGGCTTGGGTGGCATGGACATTCTGACACAATGAGTAATAAAATGACATTAAATTCTTTGACACTTATAATTTGTCTTGACAAAATGGAACTCCACAGACCCTCCTTCATTCAAATAATATGGACCAATGTGTGTTAAAAACAAGGACATCAAGAATTAAAACTTATATGATAGTAAAGGGATAAGTATCCCAGTTAACTTCCCCATTTCACAACGCAATTTTACTGATTTTTAAACCTACAAGGAATAACAGGTGACTCACAGTTGATTACTGAAACATTAATACTATTGTATTTATGCTCAGTAACAGTATTATTAAGATGATGCCTCCTTCCAATGAGCAACAGTAAATGTTTTGTTACTGTAGGTTTAGGTAATGTGTTGTATTTGATGTCTCCTTCAACAGCCTCTCAGCCACCCATCGGACTTTGCAATACCACCCATCGGACAACTCAGCAGCCACCCAACACACACAGTCTTTACAGGCAAGATCTTAACTACACCCATCTTAATTAATCAGTGACATCCTACACCCTACACTGAGGAGATTTATTTAGCACATCAGTTGGGAAATGCAAATCCAACATTTTTTAGTCCTCTTTTGTGTTCTGAAAGCAATACACTCCTTACTGACAACATGCACTTAAATTCACTAATGCTGCTATTTACAAAACCTTGAGTGGGGATCCTCCAACAAAAGGCTCTAAAATCCATCCAAATTAAAATCAACGGGCACTCCAGTTTTTAAATCTACAGACTCCTTCATTGTAGAACTTTAAAATTTCCTTCTGCCGTCTGGAGTCTCCAGACCTCCCATGATGGCCATAACTGCCCATGTGTATCTGGTACAGGAAACTGTTCTTAGTGTCATTAAAGCAACTATTGCTAACTGGATACTGGATTGTCTTGGAAAATAGAATTTCTCAAAGACTCTAGGCCTGTGACTGTCTATACTCATCTGTCCACTATGCCTTGGATTATATGAGTAGAACCCATAAGCTTGGTGTGGCTACCAAGATGGAGCCAAAACCTGGCCCTCTGGCCCACCCATGGAAGGGGCTGGCATCCTCTGCCCTCCACCCCTTCACGGATGTCATGGTACTGGAGGAGGCCATCCTTCCCCAGCCCCATTGAGTACATGAGGAACTCCTTGGGATTAAGTGAGTGAGTAGTAATGGGAGTTTGTCTCCACCACGTGTATGGTGGAGTTTATACAAACCTTTAAAAAAATGAAACACACTTTCTACAGTCTCTTTCTATATTTAAAAGGGGATGTGTCTTGCCTATAAAAAGATAAAAAAAATCATTACATGTGAGACCCTTCAATAATGCCTCCCCCTATGTTAGTAGATTATCCATTCTTGCTCCATTCTCTAAGGGCTGTACCTTATCAGGGAGCCCAAACTTCCCTCAGGTTGGCTGACAGCTTTGTAAGTGATCTGCAACACTAGCAGCTTAAAAGGCAAGTGCAAAAACGTCTTACATCAGACCACTCAAATATTCTTTGAGGCACTGTCCCCAAATACCACAAGTACACCCAGTAGATGGCTGCTTTTGTGGGCTGCTCCCTCCTGGTGTGGCCACCCTGCACCACATCCAATGACACTGCCTCAGACAACCCACTCTAGTGGAAGAGTTCATCATTGCAGATGATTTTCCCCAAGCCTGCCAATCCATTGTGATCTCATACAGTATTTGTGCTTTTGTGAATGACTAATTACATTCAGCATAATGTCTTCTAGATTCCTCCATGTTGTGAGATGCTTCCCAAATTTGTCGCTGTTCTTTACAACTGTGCAATAATCCATTGTGTGAGTATACCATAGTCTGTCCGTTCATCCCCTGATTGGCACCTAGGTTGACTGTATCTTTTTTTTGCTATTGTAGACAGTGCTGCAATGAACACTGGTGTGCATGTACCTATTTGTGAGAGCTCTTACCAGATCCAACAATTAAGTTCACAAACTTAATTATTCTAAGTGTTACATACATCATTGGTGAATATCCCTATGACCATCTTCAAAGTACTCCCTTGGGAAGCTATGCACCGATGCCAGCACCTAGTCTGCCTTTCAAAGCAGTTTTGGAACTCTTTATCTGCAATGGCCACAGAGCTGTCATCCTATTACTCTTGATGTCCTGAATGTTACCAAAATGTCTTCCTTTCAATATTTCCTTTATCTTTAGGTATAGGAAAAAGTCATCAGAGGCCAGGTCAGGTGAGTAGGTAGAGTGTTCCAATACAGTTATTTGTTTACAGGTTAAAAACTGCCTCACAGACAACTATACAATCAAGTTCGCGAACTTGCCACCGTGCCACCATGTGCAATGGTCGTTCCATAAAGAGTCCCAAAATTGCTTTGAAGAGTGGATTAGGTGCTGACATCAATGCACAGCTTCCCAAAGGAGTACCTTGTAGGTGATTGTAGTGATATTCAGCAGTGAGGCATGTAGCACGTAGAACAATTGAGTTTGCAGACTTAATTGTCAGACTTCATATGCTTTTGTTGGAATACTACGCAGTGACAAAAAAGAATAAATTGCTGCTCTTTGTACCAGTATAAATCAAATCTCACAGACATTATGGTGAATAGACAAACTCAAACATGACATGATTTGGGTTATGTGAGTATCGAGCTGGGGAAAGGTTAACAAGAATCTTCTGGGGTGTTAAGAAACTTACCTAACTTGATGTCAGAGGAGATTATTTAAGTGTATATACAGATATAAAAATTCACTGCATTGTGCACTTAAGATTAATATATGCTATGCACCATATTTTATGTGAGTATAACTCAAGTTGCAGTATTGAAAGATTCTGTGGGTGAAACACTGAACAACACAGGAAGAATCTGAAAAAGATGGTAGGACTACACAAAGTCACTGTACCAAAAAGAATTGGTTGATGTTCAGTCATTTCAGGAAGCATTATGTAATCAAGAACTGGTGGTACTGAAGGAAGAAGTCCAAGCTGCACTGAAGCCACTGGCAAAAAACAAGGCTCTGGTAACTGACAGAATACCGACTGAAATGTTTAATCAAATGGATGCTCACTTGTCTATGCCAAGAAATTTGGAGGACAGGTACCTGAATGCTGGATTGAAAGAGATCCTTATTTGTGCCATTCCAGATAAAGGTGATACAACACAATGTGAAAATTATTGGAAAATATTATTAGTGTCACACACAAGTAAAATTTTGCTGAAGATCATTCAAATGTAGTTGAAGCAGTTCAACAAGAGAGAACTGCCAGAAATTAAAGCCAGATTCAGAACTGGACATGGAATGAGAGATATCACTGCTGATGTCAGATGAACCTTGGCTGCAAGCAGAGAATACCAGAAAGAAGACCTGTATTTTACTGACTATGCCAAGACATTTGACTGTGTGGATAATAACACATTTCAGACAACATTTTGAAGAATGAGAATTCCAGGATACTTACTTGTGCTCATGAAGATCTTATACAAGGACAAGGAGGCAGCCAGTCAAAGAGAACAAGCGGATACTGTGTGGTTTAAAGACAAGAAAGGTGTGTCAGGGTTGTATCCTTTTACAGTATTTCTTCAATCTGTATGTCAAGCAAATACCTCAGAATCTGGACTGTATAAAGAATGGGGCATCAGGATTGGAGGAAGACTCATTAACAACCTTTGATATGCAGACAAGCGCTGGCTTGCTCACAGTGAAGAGGACTTGAAGTACTTACTGCTGATGATCAAAGACTATGGCCTTCAGTATGTATTGCACCTCAACATAAAGAAAACAAAAATTCCCTCAACTGGATCAAAAAGCAGCATGATAAATACAGAGAAGATGGATGTTATCAAGTTATCCTTTTGCTTGGATCCACAATCAATAGCCATGGAAGCAGCAGTCAAGAAGGCAAGTGACCTATTGGGTTGGACAAATTTGCTGCAAAAAGAACCTCTTTTGAAGCGTTGAAAAGTAAAGACATTGCTTTGAGGTTTAAAGACTGCCTAACCTGGGCCTTGGCATTTTCAGTTACTTCATGTGCAAGTGAAAGCTGGAGAATGAATAAGGAAGACTGAAGAAGAATCCATGCCTTTGAACTAAGATATTGGAAAATTTTGAATATACCACAGAGTGCCAGAGGCACAAACAAATCTATCTTGGAAGAAATATAGCCAGAATGCTCCTGAGCAGCAAGGATGGCGAGAATTTTCTCACGTAAATTGGACACAGTGTCAGGAGAGATCAAACCCTGGAGAAAGACATCGTGCTTGATAAAGTAGAGGGTCAACAAAAATAGGAAGACCCTACACTAGATAGATTGACACAGTAGCTCCAACAGTGGGCCCAAACATAGCAAGGATTGTGAGAATGGTCCAGGACTGAGCAGCCTTTCATTTTGTTTGTCGCTGTCAGTCACAACCAACGGGAGGTCACCTAACAACAATAATAACGCACATTTAATAAATTCAGGCTGTTCTCTATAGAGGAAATAAAAACAGTTCCAAGGAAAGTCACTGAACCACCACGGTCACTAGATGGCGCTTCTGGGTCAACATACCAAACCCCTCCTCTTTGCAGGCGGAGTCCAGGAACCGGAAGCGGAAGTGCGCGTTCACTGCTGTCAGCCATGTTTGTTCGCGTTTATTCTTCTGTGTGGGGAGGGTATTGTGTCCGCTGTGTGCGGCGTAGTCCATTCTTCCGAGCAGCCCACGAGGCAAAGGGCTCTGCTCTGGCTCTGCTAGGGGAGTCCCGACTTCCTGTAGCCGGCCTGTGCCTGTGTTCTCCGTTGCTCGCCACTGTCGCCGCTTTCCTGTCCCCTTGCACGGCCGGTTGTCTGCCACTACTGCCTTCTCCGTGAGCCCGGCCCACCTCGCACAAATCCGCCTGGTCCCGGGTCGGGACTGCGGAGCTGGTGGACTGGACCTGGGTCTGTCGGTGCGTGAACAGGTAATATCGTTTTAATCCTTGCCTATTCTTAGTGTGGTTCCCAGACTAGCGGCGTCAGCTTCGCTTGGGAGTTTGTGAGAAATGTGGAGTTGGGGCTTCATAGAAGCCCCTGGTGATTAGCCCCAGTCTAAAACGCCCTGCTCTCGTGTCCTCCCGTCTGCCTCACCATGCTCCCCTTTGTTTTCTGTGCTTCATCTAAATAGGAGTATTGTTAAATATTGCTCATTAGAGAAAAGTAAGGTTGAGGTGAGGAATATACCCCCTTCTCTGTTAGTGGTTATGGATTTTTAACACCAGTGAAAAATTAAGAAACATGAGTTGGAGCTAACACATGCGTTTAAGACGGTGTTTATCCTAATGTTAGGAGAAAACTATTTAGTAAGAGACACATTTTGAGGAATTTCTTTGGCTGTAGAAAATTTTCGTGATGATTATGTGAGATTATGGTCATTCCTAGTAAGTCAAAAGTAAAATGTGATGTGGAGAAACAAGCTTAATATGGTAATGCTATTTATAGAAATCACATACCCGTTGTGTCTCTAAGATCTTAAAGTTTGGCTGAGGGAGAATCTTTGCGGGATTGGATGTCGGTGGCTCAACTACAATTTCTGCTGAAAACACCTAGGTTGAAGGCTTCTTGGAGCTTAAAGCTATGCTTGTTCCTAATGTCAGAGCAGCAGATAAGGGCACAGTGGGAGGTGCGTGTAATGAAAGTAACCACCGTATTTGAACAGATCCCAGAAGGTCAACAACACTGCATTTTTGCAGAAAGTACCTCAGTTTTTGTAGTAATTATTTTATTGGGTACTCTTTAATAAATTTGAAATGTGCAACTGTTAGGAAGTCGTGGTTTATACTAAATAATTTTGAACATGGAAAGCTTAAATGGGTGAGTAAATCGTGTATGTGGCATCTTTAATGTGACTAGAAATATATTTTGTTCCTTTTAAACTAAATGTAGCAGTGTAGAATGAAGGTAATATGTATCAAATCTACTGAATGTAAAAGGTAGAAAAGGATGTTTTCCATAGATCAAGAGATAGGAAAAAATGCATAGACACTAAATAGTGTAGCGGCAGCTGCACGTGTCATTTCACTAATATTTTTTCTTGATTTTAATAATCAAGTGATTCAGAACTGTTTAACTTAAAAAGTGCATTCTTTATGTACTGTATTTCTTCTTTATTTATCTGTATTAGTGTGGCCTAAAAGCAAGCTCATTGCGGTGTTGACTCACTTCTGACTCATCACAACACTGTAGCACAGAGATCAGCTCCACAGGGTGTTGAAAGAGTGACTGGTGGGTTAGAACCTTTTGAGCTCTTAACCACTGCACTATCAGGTCTAACCAAAACCTGTTGTGGTCTAGTTGATTCCAACTCATAGTGACCCTGCAGGACAGAGCAGAACTGCCCTCATCTGGTTTTCAAGGAGCCCCTAAGAGTGGCATTAACTTTTTGACATACCCATTTATCTCTCTATACCAAAACCTGTTGCCAGTTGATTCTGACTCATAGTGATCCTATAGGACAAAATAGAACAACTCTATAGGGTTATGAGTCTGCATCAATGGCAGTAGGTATTTTGTTTATAGGGTTTCCAAGGAGTGGCTGATAGTTTCCAACTCCTGACCTTTGGGTTAGCAGCTGAACTCTTAACCCACTGTGCCACCAGGTCTCCTGTATTTTGCCTCTTAGTGACACACATGGCCTAAGAATCTAAGTTTCTTTTTTTAGCAGTGTTATATCATGCTGTCTTTGTGAGGGGGTAAAATACATACGTAAGTCTTTTCCAATTTCAGTCATTTTTGACATGTACTGTTCAGTAACAGCTACTTTCATTATGTTGTGCAGCCATTACCACCAGTAACTTCCCAATTTTTCTATCAGTCTTAGCAGAAATGGAGTACCTCTTAAGCGTTGTTTCCATTCACCCCTACATTTATCCCTGGTAATCAGTAGTAAAGTTGAGTTGCTGTATAAATAAACACCTGTACTAGATACTTCATCAGGGAGCGCCTGGTGAATTTAAACTGCTGAACTTCTGGTTAGCCGCTGTAGGTCTTAGCCAGTGTGCAACCAGGGTTTCCAATATTTCATCTAAGTGGAATCATTCAATATTTGTGTATCTGATGACTTTCACTTCCATTCTCCCTCTCTTTCTCTCTTTTTTAATACATTTTCAGTGAAAGTTTATACAGTCAAATAGGTTCCCATTCAACAATTTGTACATAAACTGTCCCATGACACTGGGTGCGTTCTTCACATTGTGTGTCCATTCTGGTTAGCCTAGTGTTTTCAAGGGTTGATTTGTGTTAGCATTTATGAGAACTTAATTTTTATGACTGAATTTAAGGAACTGTTGTGGCACAATGTTTAAGCACTAGGCTGCAAACCACAGGGTCAGTGATTTGACCTCATGAGCTGATCTGGGAGAGAAAGGTGTGGCAGTTGGCTTCTTTAAAGAGTATATAGCCTTGGAAACCCTGTGGGGTAGTTCTGCTGTGTCCTGTGAGGTCTCTAAGTTGGAATCGACTCAGTGGCAGCTGATTTGCTTTTGGTTTTGGATGAATACTACGTTTTGTTTATCTAGGTGTCTGTTGATGGACATTGGTGGTGTTTTTTATTTTTGGATTATTATGAATAGTGCTGCAGTGACCGTTGGTGTTGGAGTACCTGTTTACATATTTTCTTTCAAGCCTTGTATGTACCTAGGAATGGAAATTTCTGGGTCATGTGGTCATTGTTTAACTTTTTGAAAAATCAGCAGATTGTTTTCCAGGGAAGCAGCTGTGCCAGCAGTTTCTCCACATTCTCCCTGAAGTCCTACTTTCTGTTTTTCTGATAGTATCCATACTATTTGGAGTGAGGTAGTGTCTCATTATGGTTTTGATTTGCATTTCTCTGATAACTAATGACACTGAACATCTTTTCTTGTGCTTATTGGCTGTTTATCTAAAGCACTTGGTTGCTAACTGAAAGAAAGTTTGGTGATTCAGAACTCATCAGTCACTCCAAGGGAGAAAGATGTGGGCAGTCTGCTTCAATAAAGATTTCCAGTCTTAGAAATCCTGTAGGGTAGTTCTCTTGAGTCATAGAGGGTCACTGTGAGTTGGAATTGATTCGATAGGTTTGTTTTTTTTCGGGGGGGGGTCGGTATTTGTCTTTGGTGAGATGTCTACTTAAGGTTTTTGCCCATTTTTGAGTTGGTTTGTTTTTATGTTTTTCAGTGGTAGGAGTTCTCTATATCTTGGATATTAAATGCTTATCAGATGTATGATTCCCCAATCTTTTCTCCCATTCTGTAGATTGTGTCTTCACAAAATTTTTAATTTGATGAAGTCCAACTTACCTGTTTTGTCTTCTTGCTCATGCTTTTTGTATCATATCTAAGAGTCCATTGTTGAAAACTACTGTGTGGGGGAAAAAAAGGTCTTTTTTCTTTAAATTGTGAAAATGTTGCATGTTTTAAAATTTTCAAAAAAAGTCAAGGAAAATTACCATGAAATGCAACTTGTGATCTCAACATTTGTAGAAAAATGTAGTGCTGTTTACTTTGCCATTCCTTCCCTAGAGAGATAGATTTTGGTAGCCTTTCTTTTAGACCCTTTGGAGACTTTACTGGTAGTTTAGTTACTTCATATTGAATTCAGATCTTAACTACTGAATTTTTTTAGTTCAGAATTTTAAGAGTTGTCTCTCAGATAATACCACAATGTCAACCTACTTTTTCTAAAGTCCATATATATATATATATATATATATATATATATGTCAGGACTGTGCTTTTCTTTCCTCCAACTCCAAGCTTCAGATAACAGTTTAATTCTTTGTGGACATATGGTCGCTTGGGTATCAGTGGAGTTAGGCACCAAAGCCTTCCCATACTCCACCTCAGGTGGTAACGAATGTTTTGGCTCTGAAAGCTAACACATCCAGAACAGTTTACAATCTCATGCCAGGAAATCTGCTGGTAGCTTAGCTTTCCCATATCGGTAAATGGCACCAGCAGGCATTCACTAGATTAGGAGATATGCTCATGTCACCTTTGTCCTCTTTTGCTCTTGTCTCTCACCTTCAGGAAAGCACCAAGTCCTGTGGTGTATAACCACAATAGCTATCAATCACATAGAGTAAAACTCATACGTTTTATGGTGGTCAGCAGGGTCCTCTTGGGCAGTCTTATGTATAGCTTTCTGACTTAAATTTATTACACACTCATGTTTGATATGCTTGTGACACATTTTTAAAAAATGTTTTCAAAGATGTCAAGATTTTCCGTGCTTTTTGGCTGTGCACCAGTTATTTTTTCTAATGAGAAGAAAGTTTTTTTTTTTTTGCTATGGAGATCCCATAATGCAGGTCTCATATCAAATGTCACTGCAGAGATTGCCCCTCCTGTCTCCTCAGTTACTCCTCTTCATACCTGTGTTTACATATTACAGTTTTCAGAATGAAGTAAATCTGATTTAGGTTGCTATTAACTTCAGTCATGTAAATGCATCCAAATTGAATTGACTATTACTTGCCTTACTAGCTCTGTTTCCTGTATGACAGGCTTCCAGCAAACAAAAAGCTATGAAGCCGTGCATTTGCTGATCGCAGCTTTCAGCCCTCTCTGTGTGGTCTTTTAGGATTTTGGTAAGTCCACTAAAGCTGTGCTGTCCACTAGCCAGATGTGGATGTTTTGGTTAAAATGAATTAAAACTAAAAGAAAAAAATCAGCTCTTTAGTTATAGTAGTTGTATATTGGGAAACCCTGGTGGTGTGCTGGTTAAGTGCTACGGCTGCTAACTAGAAGGTCAGCAGTTCGATCTGTGAGGTGCTCCTTGGAAACTCTGTGGGAGAGTTCTACTCTGCCCTATAGGGTTACTGTGAGTTGGCATTGACTCAACGGCAGTGGGTTTGGTTTTTCTTTAAGAGCTAAATAGCCCCGGGGCTAGAGCTACCACGTTGGACTGTGCAGAAAAAGAAAATGGCTATCTTTACAGAAAATTTCATTGCATAGTGCTGCTCAAAGCTATATATAACAGATGGTCATTCTCTGGGTGTCCTCAGTTAGCAGTCTCGTAGGCCAGAGAAACAGGAAAACAGAATGCATAGTGTTTGCCCATGGATTTATGGTCTAGCATGGGAGAGAGTTTTAATTAAGTAAAAAGAAAAAAACAAAACAAACAAAAGCAGGACATCTGATAGCTTGTAAGTGAAGGACTTAACCTGAGGCATTAGACTGCTTGAAAGGAGAATTATTTAAGTGAAGATTCATAAAATTAATTGGGTGTAGCTGTATAATGGTTGAGAAGATTGATAGAATGTGGGATGGTTGGGGCAGACAGAGTATTGCAGTTGGGAAAAATGACCGTGTAAATCACTGAGACTGCAGGGAAGAACCCAGTAACATCCATTTCTTGATGAAAGTCAGAGAATTACTGAAGCAGAAAAACACAGTTGGTTGGGGGAGAGAGAAAGAGTGTTCATTCCTCCGTTTAGAGACTAGAGCATTGAGTGCTTTTCGGACTTGAATGTGGATACATAAATTTGTTAAGATGTAGATTTCATTTTGGCAGGTGAGGGGTAAGGCCTGAGATTCTGTGTAACTAACAAGTTTCTGGTTTACTCTGAAAATAATAAGTGTGGAGAAAATAGTATACATTAAAATTAGAGAAAATAATAAAATGAAAGATAATACTTAAAGAGAGACAGTGAAATAAACACTGCTGGATAGAGAAAGAACATTTACACTGAGATTAGGAAATAAGAGTTATTTAAGTCAATATATAAGTCAACTAAGTGGCTGAGTGGGGTGGAAAGAAATAGAATAGAGGTAGAAGACTGTTCTTTACAGAAAACTGAGAAGATTTTCTAATTTTTTGGCTGACCGGTTATTGTAAGATTGAAAAACAAGGTGTTCAGAAATCCTCATAGATTTCTCAAAAGCTTGGAGACTGCTGGCATCATGGTCAGTGGACAAAGAAATAAACTGGAGGGAAAGAAACAAATGTTAATTGCAGAATCTACAGGAAAAATGCTGATTACATATGTAATCTGATAGCTTCACACTTTGTCCACAGGAATGGAAATGAGAATTATCGGCATCAGCGACCCTGTGCACAACACAACGAAACACTGCATGGGGTCGTGCTCCATCCTTGCAGTTGTGGCTGTGCTTGAGCCCATTGTTGCATCCACTATATCAGTCCATCTCTTTGAGGATTCATCATGAGGCCTGAATTTTTTCTTCAGTTACTTCATCTTGAGAAATGCAGAGAGTGTTCTTCCTTTTTGGTTATCTATATCCAGGTCTTTGCACGTATCAGTATAATAACCGTATTGTCTGAAGTTGCCCTTTGAAATCCTCTGTGTAGCCTTTCTGTGTCATGATTTTTTCCTTTGCTTTGGATACTTAATGTTCAAGAGCAAGTTTTAGAGTTTCTTTTGGCATCCCTTTATGTCTTTTCTTTTTCTCCTATTTTTTTTAATGACCTCTTGCTTTCTTCATGTATGATGTCCTTGGTGTCATTCCACAGCTTGTCTGGTCTTTGGTAATTGTTGTTCAGTGTATGAAATCTAATCTTGATATGGTCTCTAAATTCACATGGGATATAATTAGGGTCTTACTTTGGCTCTGTCAACTTGTTCTAATTTTGTTCAGTTTCGCCTTGAACTTCAATGTAAGTCTGATCCATAGTTGGCCCCTGGCCTTGTTCTGACAGATGATATTAAACTTTCACATCCTCTCTTTCCATAGATGTAGTCGATTTGGTTCGTGTGTATTCCATTCAGTGAAGTCTATGTGTGTAGTTCTGGGTTTTGTTGGTGAAAAAAAAGTATTTGCAATGAAGAAGTCGAAATTATTTGTAGCATTGTTTCTGTCACTAAGGCCATGCTTTCTATCTACTGATCGTCTTTGTGTCCCACTTTTGCGTTGCAGTCGCCAGTAATTATCAGTGTATCCAGTTGCATTTTGATCAATTTCAGACTGCAGAAGCTGGTAAATATCTTCAGTTTCTTCACCTTGGGCTTTAGTTGTTGGTGCGTAATTTTGAATAATAGCTGTGTTATTTGGTCTTCTTGTGGGCGTATGGATATTATACTATCACTGACAGTGTTGAACTTCACGAAAGATCTTGAAATGTTCTTTCTGATAATGAACGAAACACCATTTTCAACTTGTCGTTCCTGGCGTAGTAGATCATATGATTGATTCACAATGGCCTGTACTAGTCCCATTTCAGTTCACTAATGCCTAGGGTATTGATGTTTATGTGTTTCATTTCATTTTTGACAGTTACCAGTTTTCCTAGATTCACACTTTGTACATTCCACATTCCAATGATTAATGGATATTTGCAGCTGTTTCCTGTCGTTTTAAGTTGTGACACATCAGCAAGTGAAGGTCCTGAAAGCTTGACTCGATCCGTATCATTAAGGTTGACTCTACGGTGAGGAGGCAGCTCTTCTCCACTCAGGTTTTGAGTGCCTTCCAATCTGAAGGGCTCCTCTTGCAAAACTATACCAGACAGTGCTCCACTACTGTTTATAAGGTTTTTATTGGGTAGTTGTTTTCAGAAGCAGACTGCCAGGTCCTTCTTCCTAGTGTGTCTTAGTCTGGAAGGTCAGCTGAAACCTCTTTGCTGTGGTGATGCTACTGATGTTTGAATACTGGTGGCATAGCTTCCAGTATCACTGCAACACAGAAGCCCTCACAGTTGGACATAGTGACAGACACAACATACTTCAGTGCTGTAAATGAGATGAAGGTTTAAAAAGAAACAGTACATAACAGAAAGGTTTTAACTGTGTATAATTGTGAACCAAGATGAGTTCACTGACCAATCTTTTATGTGTTGTCCCTGAAAATTCATCCATGTTGATATCAAATAATGATGTGTGTGATGATCTACAAGGGGTGAACCCACAACTTTAACTTTAGATTCCGACTGTCTGAAAAAAATCAGGTTGAAGTTTTCCAGCCTTGCTAGGCCCGGATGCTTAAGCTTTTGAACCAGTGAATTCCTCCATATGTAATCTTGTTGCCAGAAGAGCTATATGACAATTGAAAATTCTTTCTCTGGAAAGCTGGGACCTTTTTGTCTTAAAAACAGATACTCTCAGGTGGACTACTGCCTAAGCCTTGGAGGAAGCCCAACCAAGGAAAAGAGCTGAAGTCTAAGAATCTGACACTCCTTCCTGTCTCAATACTGTTTCCCCTATCTTTCTTCCATTTCAGATCCCAGCTGTGGTATAGGGAGAACTAATCCAGTCCCAGTAGCAGCTGGGGACCTGCAGTGACCATCTTCCACATCCCTGCAGTCACAAGTAAGGATTTCACCTGCTTTGACAGGCAAACCATTCATCTGCCTCCAAACTTCTTAGTGGCTCTGCTACCACTCCCATTCCTTTTACTGAAGTGGCTCCTTGGGTTTAGAGAGGACATTCACTTAGACTTCCAGAAGCTGGAGCAAGGAAATGGTAAGTACCACAGAGAACTGGGATATTCTTATTGTAAGAAGGTGAGGCTTGATATGAATTTTTGGGGGATTAGCTGTGTGTCCTGGGCCCTGTGGTTCCTCAGTGAGATTAAAAGATGTCAGAGGAGGCAGTGGACTGGATCCTAAGAGGCATCTTATGACCCTCCTTCACTGTTACTGTGCCTTTCCTATCACATGTGTGGTCTTTTAAGTCCTAGATGCCTGGGGTCACCTTTAATGTGACCTGTGGAACTGGCATCATGTGGCATTACCATCCCTATGTGGAGCCTTGGTGCTTGGTATTAGTGACAGAATCTCCAGACCAGAGCCTGAAGACAAGCAGCTCTGGCTGAGGAAGGAGGCTGAGCCCTAAGCCCCGCCTGGAGCTGTCCTTGTCCGGTCACTGCACATTGTTTTTGTGGCTCCCCACAGGACTTACAGCCTTTTCTGTGCGGTTCTAAAACTATAATATGAGGGGGTGAAAAAGGATAGAGAAGGATATAATGGAAGGCCCTGACTGTTCATGGGGTTCTGGGCAGCACCTCTGTGTTCTTATGGTGTCACCAGAAGAAGGAACCCAGGAGCAGTTGATCCCAGCTCACTATGTATGGTATCTTCAGACCCATCCATTTTTCCAGTGGGGAGACCCTCAGGTGTGAGAGAAGCATGATTCGCTAATCTGCGTTCTGGGCTTAGAGCTGGTATTAAATCCTTGTAATTTTGCTCTTCAGAGTATTGAGGTGTTTTATTTTTTGGTGGAGATTCTCAGCATATGAAATGAATGTATTTAAGTTCTTGGGCTTCCAATTTTCCACTGGAATGAAATTTCTAGATTAGTTTGTATGTTTGTGTTGAGAGTGTTTCAGCTGAGTGAATACAAGACTTCTCAAACAGTGCCTGTCTTAACTGATGACAAAGTTACTCCTAAAGCTTAACATAAACCTTGAAAAGAATCTTAAAAGACTTTCAATTGCAAATAAAAAATCATCCCAGAGTTTCTAATGCATTAAATAGTTTAGCCATTTTAGGAACATCCTCCTGGCTGAGATAAATTGGACATACACACTTTCATATACTTGGTCACTAGGAAAAAAGAATAAAGACCATCAAGTTGCTTCTCACTCATAGCAAACCTAGGGGACAGAGTAGAATTGCCCCAAGGAATTTCCAAGGAGCGCCTGGTGGATTCCGACAGTGTTTCCACTGACTAGAACCCAACCAAGCAGCTACGCACTACTCTCAAGTTGATGCTGACTCTTAGCGGTCCTACAGGACAGAGAGGAACTGTCCTATAGAGTTTCTAAGTACTGCCTGGTGGATTTCAGTTGCCTGCTAACCTTTTCGTTAGCTGACATAGCACTTAACCACTGCGCCACCAGGGTTTTAGTAGAAAGAAAGCTGTAACTTAACATTTTCATGATTTGCACAAATATGTTAGGTGATTTAATAATAGATAAAAATGATTAAATTTTAAATGGTTTTGTAATTCCAAATGAGAATTCCTAGTAAAAACATTTAAATATGTTATATCTTTGTATCATATTTAACAGTACAATTTAGTTTATAAGGTATATTTTATAAGGTATACTTTGTGAAGACTGGTTCCTACTGTTGTTTTCATTCAGCCCATTCTCCTCTTCAGCCAACGTCCTTTAGATAGCCAGCATTACTGCTTACGGAAGCATCTGTCCAGAGCTTATGTAAAAACAAGGAACTAGAAGTAGAAATTATTTATTTATTTGAAGGTTCTTTTTTTTTTTACTTATTTATTGTGATTGAGTGAAAGTGTACAATCTGGTTTAAATTTGCATGCCCACCTATGTGCAGCTTCTGCTGCTCTCCTTGCCTGGTGACAGCACACTCCTCCGTCCTGTTCTGTACAAGTCATATCCTGTAAACAATCTCCTGTCCCCTCTTCTCCACCGTCTCCACTCCTTCCATTAAGAGGCCAGTAGGACAACATCACATAGAACCATAAAGTGCACACATGATATGGTCACTCATGTTGCAGAGTCCATTCCTGTCCGAGGAGTTGAACGCAGTAGTGATTTATGATCAGGGCAGCATAGAAGTAGAAATTTTTATTTCTCCTCTTTGTTACACAAAAAGTAGCATGGAATTTATACTTACTCTTTAAATAATAAATTATCCTGCCATCTTTTCTTATCTGTGTTTTTGTTGTTTCAAGTCATTTCCTACTCATGGCGGTCCCAACTGTTCATAGTAGAACTGCAGTCCATAGGCGTGTTCAAGGCTGTAATCTTTGGGAAGTAGATTGCGGGCCGTAGTTCCAAGGTGCCTCTGGGTGGGTTTGAACTGCCAACCTTTGGCTAATAGTTCAGCCCTTAACCACTGGGGCCACCCAGGGACCCTTTGGTAACCCCTTTGGTATCTGCCTAACAAGCAAGCAAACACACAAGCCCAACCCTTAGCAGTTGAGTTGGTTCCAAACCATGGTGGACCCCTGTGTTACAAAGTAGAACTGAGCTCCACGGAGTTTCCTTAGTGTTAATCTTGAAGGAAACAGATTGCAAGGCCTTTCTTCTATGGCACCACTGGGTGAGTTTATGCAACTATCCTTTTGATTAGTAGTCCAGAGCAACCACTTGCACCACCCAGAGACCTTCTAAAAGTACATAGTGGGTTTATAAATCTAAATTCTTAAAAAACTTTCTTTTTTCAGTTGATGTTTTCTCTGTTAATCTGTTTTGTGACCTTCTTCTTTGTGAGTTGATTTTTCACCTTTTTCAGGGTTGGTTTTTTTGGTTGTTTAGACTCCTGTATTACATTTCTTGATATGGTATGTTGCTTCTTTATTGGACTTTACAGCTGCCCCTGTGTTCCTGCTTAATAAACTGTATGTAACCCCAAGTCTTTGTCAACTTCCTCTCTATCTGGAAGGACTATAATGACTGCAGTACATCCCCCTGTATTTAATATGATGATATCATAGTTTACATGATATGATCACTAGATTTTTTTTTATACAGAAGAAACTATTATAGCTTTGACTGTGTTTGGAGCCTTCCCTAACTGAGTAGGATTCTGGATAATGTGTCCTTCTAAAATACAGAGTTAGCGGTTTTGTTCTTCTAAGCCAAGAAATTTCTTTCAGTATTTCTTTTAGCTTTGGTTTGGTTCTTACAAAGTCTCTAAGTTTCTGTGTATCTGAAAATGTCTTAATTTCATTTTCATATTTGAAACATAGTTTTGCAGGATATATAATTCTTGCTTGGAAGTTCTTCTCCTTCAAGGCTTTGAATATGTCATGCCACTGTCACCATATTGTTTCTGTGGAGAAATCTGGTGAAAGCGTACAGGGTTTCCCTCTGAATGTTAGCTTTGCTTTGAGTCTTGCTGCCTCTAAGAGTTTCTGTGTATGTTTAATTTTGTTGAGCTTGATTATAACATGTCTTGGAGTCATTCTGTTGAGATCTATATTGAGTGGTGTTCGATATGTATCTTGGATATCTGTGTTCTCTTCTTTCATAATTTCTGGGAAGTTCTCTGTCAGCAGCTCAGCCACAATCCTGTCTGTGTTCTCAGGTGTCTCACCCTGTTCAGGAACTCCAATTAATCATAAACTACTGTTCTTAATAGAGTCACACATGCTTCTTAATGCTTCTTCATTTTTCTTGCTTCTTTTTTCTGATGTCTCCTCATAGATGCTGGAGTTAGTGGCTCTGTCTTCCAAATCAGAAATTCTCTTTTCCGTTTGTTCCATTCTGTTTTCTTGGCTTTGAACTGAAGTTTTATGTCTTTGATTTTGTTCTTGATCTGTTGGATTTCAGAGTACTGATGTTCCATCAAATCGAACAGCTTGCTTGTTTTCGTTTTGCTCTGCTGCATTTTGTATAAGGTCTAGGATGGCTCTATATATAATCCTTTTGTATTCACCTGCTGATAGTTTCAGAAAAGCTTCTTTGTCTGGGAAGTTCTGAGGTGGTTTCTTTTGGGGGCCTTCTGATGCCATGGGTGACTTCCGGGTTACTGTTCTCTCCAATGTTTGCTGCTTTTTGGGCTTCATGTGGATCAGTAGAGGCTGGTAGAGATGCTATGAAGATGTACCACTATTGTTTCTCTAGGTCGCCTTAAGATGAGAAGTAAAAAGTATTTGGCAACTTCCAAAGTCAGTTGGGTTTTCAGGTGTAAACATCCCTCTTCCCAGCTGGCAAAGTAAGCACCTCTATATTGAACACCAGATGTTGTAAACTAGCTCAAAATACAGAAAGGATACAGGCCTGCTGGCCTCTGCTGTTGGGCCCCAGCTGTAGGTGATACTGTGTAGAATTCTGCTTTTCTGTTGGAAAAGCAGTCTCTTCTGGGTAGGAACTGCCTCCCAGCCCAGGAATTAGGTCCAGCTGAGGCTTCCATGTGGATGACCCTGCCTCCCAGCAAAACAAGATGGCATCCCGCATAAGCTCACCAGCCGCCTGGGACCAGGCTTCAGGCAGAAAGAGAGGCCAAGAGTGCCGAAATGCCCAGAGTCCACAGCCTTCACTGCTGGGCCCCGGCTCCAGGCAACACTGTGCAAAACACTGCCTCCCTGCTAGAAACGCACTCTCCCCCTGGCAGGAGCCACTTCCCAGCCTAAGAACCAAGTCCGACCAGGGCCTCTGCCTGGACTTCTCCTTTTCCTGATAGGCCAGAGAAGCCAAGGTGTATAGAGTCCAAAGCCAGGCTGTCAGAACCTGGCAGTTATGCTTGCTGGTTCCACCAGCAGTGCATCTGAGACCAGCAGCTGGTCAAGTCCCAGTTCTGCCCACCGGCCAAGACAGAGGAAGAAAAAGTTGAAATGGTGAGTTACCTTCGGTCTGTGCAAGCCTGTACTCGCCGAGAGTAGGGTCAGTGAAAAAGAGGAGATTTTGCGTTCAGTGGTATGAAGTCCAAATTAACAGCCCTATGCCACATCTCAGGGCTCACTAGTTGTCCAGAAGGCTCCGTTTAACTATCATTTCAGGTCTTGGTTTCCAGAGGGATTTAGGGAAACATGTATTTAGTCTGCCATCTTGACTCCGTCCCCCCACAAAACTTTCTAATACTGCATGTGGTTGATCTCAGTTTTGTTGTTATTTTAACCATATCGCCATGAAGGGACACTTGGATTATTTTCTTCTGATACTTTGCTTTTGGAAGGCTTACTCTGGCAAATACAAATACAAATTTTTAAGATACACGTATTAAAAGTTTAGATATTAAAAGTCTGTCTCAATATAGGGCAAGTTAAAATGAAGAGGTTTCCTCATGACTTTGCAAAATGAATATATGAAAATTGCATTTCTTTCAAGTTTTAAATGATACTTTAAAAACTTATCTTGTATAATGTACATAACAGTAATCTCAATCCTTGAAACTAGGTAGACGTTGGTCATTTTTATGACCTTTCAGAGTGTCCTTCCCTGATCTCATCTCCTTACTGTCTAGAAATTGTTACTATGTGTATCTTAAAAGTTTATTATTGTCATTATTATCGCTATTTATTATAGCACTTGGCTAGCTTACCATCCTTGTCTTATTCTGTAAACTGTGTTCTGCTTAATTGTACCTCTTAATCCTTCTGTAAATTCAATTATTAGTTTGTAGGGGTTCCATGGTGACTTGTTTTCCTCAGGATGGTTTTGAGCTTCCTTCATGTGGGAATAGCTTTCGTCTACCATTGTTCTAATGTATGGATATTCCTGTTACATGAGTGGGCCACAGTTGACCTGTAGAACTTGCGGGATTTGGGTGATTCAAGGTTAATTTTGCTCTTGTGAATATTGCTGCTGTTCCTTTTCTCATTCTCTTTCTAGGCTCCAAGTACTTTTGCACAAGTTTTCCAGTGAATACAAATCGCTGAGTTGCAGATCATAGCCAAGTTTCAGTTTAGTAAGAAATGCTGATGTATTTTACAGTCCTCCCCCCACCCCCACACACGTACGTGTTTTAGTCCATCTTTGCAACCATAGGTCTACATAATATTTGCTCTTGTGAAGTGTATAAATTGGTATCCTGGTTTGGTTTTATTCTGCAGTTACTCCACACTGTTCTACTACTAACAAGGCTGTTCTTATTTTCTAAAGAAAAAAGTTTTTTTTCCTAATTTGTAACCTATCTTTTTACTTATTTTCCCTGTCGCTTAGTGAATAGTTGTGAATTTTAGTATAGATGAATTTGACAATCTCGTTGTTTTGTCTTATGCTTCTTGAGATTTTTTTCTCTATTCTGATGTAAGGTTATTTGCTTAAAACTTAAAAAGTAGTGTAATTTAATACTTTGTATTTAAAACTAGTCTAGCTGGCTTTGATGTTTACATATGGAATACAGACGAGTACATTTATTATTTTAGTTAGAGCATTAGAGTATTCAGTACTCCACATATTAAGGTGTGAGTGCATTCTTTCACTGCCCTACAATGCTTGCTGTGTCTTGAACCAACTTTCCGTATAGATTTTTGGATGCTTTCCTGAGCTGTGTAGTTTTTTTCCTTGGTCTGTTTGTGAGTTCCTGCACTATGGAACAGTGGTGGCACAATAATTATGAGCTACAGCTGCTAACCAAAAGGTCAGCAGTTTGAATTTACTGCTACTGCTTGGAAACACTGTGGGGCTGTTCTGCTGAGTCCTGTGGGTAACTATTGAGTCAGAATTGACTTGACAGCAACAAGTTTAGGTTTTTACTGTTAATATATTATCTAGTGTATTACAGCTTTATTTCCAAATTGTATATAAAAATAGCAGTTTTACATACGGTATGTTTGTCCAACTCCTCATGACTTAATCCTTAGAACATATAGCCTGTTTGTGTGCATTGAGGCTTCCAGATATACTTTGGAAACAGTTTTTGGTGAAATTCTAAAAGAAATAAAAATGGTCAGAATTTTATGGAAGTACATTGGAAATAATGATCTATTCTGGAGAACAGTTTTGTAAGTATGTCTTTTCATTTATTTCTATTTCACTGTTATTCAGTAATGTTTTAAATTTTTTTTCTTTGGGATCTCCTGTGTAATTGCTGTCTTTTTGTTACCTCTTGGCCCCTAGGGTCTCAATGAGTCGAATCCGACTCGACAGCACGTGGCTTTTTGGCTTGGCTATTTTTACTAACATATATTGCCTTTCCCTGCCTCCATCAGTTGTTGTTAGGTGCCATCTAGTAGGTTTTAACTTGTAGTGACACTTAATGTACAACAGAACAAAACTCTGCCCAGTCCTGCGCCATGACCACCGTCATGGTTATGCTTGAGCCTGTTGTTGCAGCCATCAGTCCGTCTCAGTGAGAGCCTTCCTCTTTTTTGCTGACCCTCTACTTTGGCTATTTTGACATCTGTTATGATGTCTTTCTACAGTGACTGATCCCTCATGACAGCCTGACCAAGGTATGTTAGATGTAGTCTCACCATCCTTGCTTCTAAGAAGCATTCTAGTTTTGCTCTAAGACAGATTTGTTTGTTCTTTTGGCAGTCCATGGTAAACTCAGTATTCCTTGACGGTACCATAATTCAAGGGTGTCAATTCTTTTCCCCCTTATTCAAAACTTACAGATTTAATAGGTGTGGTGAAAGGATATAATCCTGACACATACCTTTCCTGACTTTAAACCATGTGATATCCCCTTGCTTTATCTGAAGAACTGCATCTTGATCTGTGGTACAGGTTCCTTATGAACACAATTAAGTATTCTAGAATTTCTGTTCTTGGCAGTGTTATCCATAGATTGTTATAATCCAGGCATTTGAGTGCATTTGCATAGTCCTTAAAACTCTAGTATTTGCTTTCAGCCAAGATCCATCTTATATTGGCAGTGATATCCCTGGTTCTGCGTCCTCTTCTTAATCTGGCCTGAATTTTTGGCAGTTCCCTGTTGATGTGCTGCTGCCTCTGCTTTTGAGTGATCTTCAGCAAGTTTTTACTTGTACATGATATTATTAATATTCTTCAATAATTTCTACATTCATTTGGAGTACCCTTCTTGGGAATAAACATAAATATGGATTTCTTCCAGTTGGTTGGCCAGGTAGCTGTCTTCTAGATTTCTTGACATAGACAAATGAGCACTACCAGTGCTGCATCCATCTGTTAGAACATCTCGGTTGGTACTCGATCAATTCCTGGGGGCTTGTTTTTTGCCAGAGCCTTCAGTGTAGCTTGGATGTCTTCCTTTTGTACCATTAGTTCCTGATCATATGCTACCTCCTAAAATGGCCAGTTGTTTTTGGTATAATGCCTCTTATGTTTTCCTTGTATCTTCTTTTGATTCTCACTGTGTTATTTAGTATTTCCTCCATGGAGCTGTTCTTGCAACTGGAGGCCTCTATACTTTCTTCAGTTCTTTCAGCTGAGAAATGCAGACGTGTTCTTCCCTTTTGGTTTACAATCTTCAGCCCTTTGCACTTGTGATTCCATTTACTTTCTCTTGAACTGCTCTGAAATCGTCAGTTCTTTTACTTCCTCATTTCTTCCTTTTACTGTAGCTACTCAGTGTTAAAGAGCAAGTCTCAGAGTCTTCTGACATCCTTTTTGGTCTTTTCTTTCTTTGCTGTCTTTTAAATGATCTCTTACTTTCTTCATGTATCAGGTCTGCATTCGGTAGTGTTCACTGTGTCAAATCTGTTCTGGAGATGGTCTCTACATTCTGGTGAGGTATATTTAAGATCATAATTTGGTTCTTATGGTCTTGTTCTAATTTTATTCAGTTTCAGCTTGAACTTGCATATGAGCAATTGATGTTGTGATGTACAGTCAGCCCCTGGCCTTGTTGTGACTGATGATACTGAGCTTTTTCATCGACTCGTTGCATGGATATAGTAGATTTGATTTACGTGTATTCCATCTAGTGAGGTCCATGTGTACAGTCACCGTTTATTGGTGTGAAAAGCTGTCTGCAGTGAAGAAGTTGTTGGTCTTGCAAAATTCTGTCACATAATCTCTGTCGTCATTTCTGTTACCAAAGCCGTATTTTTCAGCAACAGCTCCTTCTTTGTTTCCAGCTTTCACATTCCAATCACTAGTAATCTTCAGTGCATGTTTGATCAGTTTCAGACTGCAGAAGCTTATAAAAATTGTTAATTTCTTCATCTTTGGCCTTAGTGACTGGTGCATAAATTTAAATAAGAAACAATTAACTGGTCTTCCTCATAGGTATATGGATAGTATCCTATCACTGATAGCATTGTATTTAAGGATAAATCTTTTTTTTTAATTGTGATTCAGTGAAAGTATACAATCCAAATTAATTTTGCATGCCCACCTATCTTTAGCACCTTCTGCTCTCCTTGCTCCATGATAGCACACTCTTCCTTTTCACTCTTGTCGTACCCTCTTAACAAGCTCCTGTCCCCTCTTTTTCATCTAGAAAGAGACCAGTAGGACAGCATCTTATAAATGGCATAGAGCCATAAAGTACGCACACCATGTGGTCCCATGGTATCCCCAAGTCTAGTCTATTTTTGTCTGAAAAGTGGACCTCAGTAGTGTTTTCTGGTTAGGGACAGCAGCAGGTCTAGGGGCCATGCTGGCCGGGGATCCCCCAGGCCATTGGACTATTAGTTGTTGTCTTCAGAGTTCTGGAGGTGTACCCCAAGTGGTATCATTTGTAAAGTAAAAATGCTTTTGTATTATGGCTTACATGCATTATAACTTTGAAAGTATCTCCAAATTCTGTTTATTTTAAAAATGACATTCTATTGCCTTCCCTGCATCTTTGATGGCCCCTTGGAGCTGAGTCATTAGCAAATACTTTATAGAAAGAAGAGAATCCTGCCTGTTTCAAAAGCATGACCAGAGTCTAAATGAGCCAAAGAAGCCCCCTTCTGTAATATGCTAGTAGAATTGAGGACTTCAAGGTCAAGAGCCTGTACAAATCTAGTAGAAGTATAGTGAAGTTATGTAGTGCTGATATATTTCAGGAAATTCCTGAATTCAGGAATTTCTAGGTTATAAGGTAATCTTATTTTGACCACTGTGATGAATCTTGAATATTTTCTGTAATAGTCTACACGGTAGTCCTGTTGAAATGAGCCAGAGATGGCAGTTTCACTGCCTTTAAATTAAAAAAAAAAAAGTATTAAATACACATGGTATAAAATTTTAAAAGGTGTCATCAGCCACACTGTTTTTCTCTTCAGAATCAGCTATTGCTGTTCATTGTAATGCACCTTTCCAGATACGTGTTATGTACTTAGATAATACACGTGTCTGCTTTTCTGTCCAACCCCTTCCCCACTGTTTGTGGTTATCATTGTATGCTTTTTTCTTTAGAGCCTTTAAAAAAACAAAGTGCCTTATGTGAATGTTTACAGAGCAAATAAATTTCTCATTAAAAGTTAATAAAGAAATTGTTTTGTGATGTTGTTTGCCAACCTGGTGTTATATCAACACTCTTCCTTTCTCCACCTCGGGTTCCTGGTTTCATTCGCCCGATCTTCATGTCCTTACCTGCCTTCTTGTCTTTGCTTTTGGCCAGGTGTACCTGGTAGTCTCCTGTGTATGATTAAACTGTTTAGCACATTCCTCACGTGTATTCTTGTTGGTCTTATAGACCTGTCTGAACTTTGGGTGAAAGATGAACCTCAGAAGTGAATTGAGTATTGAATTAAAAAGGTGTCCAGGGGCCATATGGGAGCACACAATAAGGCAGTCACAATGCTAAAGCATAAAGCAAGGAACTCTGAAAAAATACCGATAACTGATGGTTCCACTAAACCTGTAGATTTGACAGCTGCCATATAGTGCCTGTGTAGGAGTCTAAGACTAAAGGTGATACTTGTCTGTGAAATGGTGGTGGTGAATTTATTCTGAGTTATTAATTCAGAAGATAATTAGTTTTCTAGAGCTAGCATAACATTTTTTTCATTAAATTTTTGCAAAGCTGTATATATAACAAAATCTGTGATACACAACAAAAGTAAAACTTGTCACAGCATTCGCTAATGTTCATTTTTATTTATTTCATTAGATTCCATTGTGTGTCACCATTCTCATTTCTAACTCTAGGTTTTCTTCCTTTTCTTAGTCTAGCTAAAGGTTCATCAGTTTTATTGATGATTTCAAAAAGCGAAATGTCAGCTTCCATTGATTTTTTTCCATAGTGTTCTGTTCCATATTTCTTGGATCTCTGCTCTGATCTTTGTTAACTCCTTCCTTATGGTTGGTGTGGGTTTGGGCTGTTCTGTTGTTTCTTAATTCCTCAGGTAGTTCAGTTAGATTTTTGATTAGTAGTCTTTCTTCTTTTTAAAAATGTTTTATTGTGCTTGCAGTGAAAATTTGAGGTGGAAATCCATTTACCATTTAAAACCACCCCCCACAGACTGCTATGCAGCTCTAACCGGCCCTGACTACCCCATCTTGTAAGACAGCGCAGTCCTTTCATCCATGTACTTCCCAAATCCATTCAGCCAACTGCTATTCTCACTCCACCCTTTTTTCTCACCTGTGGATGAGAGCTGCTCGGACAGCCTCATGTGTATGTTTAAGCCAAGAAGCAAATTCTTTGCCAGCATCACTGTGTGTCAGTCTTTGAAGAGGTGGCTTTGGTAATGGTTTCAGCTCTGAGCTAACATAGAGTCTGAGGGCCATGTCCTCAGGGAATCCTCCAGTGTGATGGGTATGTTCTCTTTTGGACGTCCAGTTTTTCTCCCGCTTCGTCAAGGACTTTACGTTGCGTTCCCTGACCAGGCAGTCATAGCCAGTGGCCACGAACCATCTACTTCTGGTCTCTGAATCATATGGCACCTTCTGTCTTCTGGGCTCATGTTTGTCTCATGTGCTGCAGGTGGATTGAGACCAATGGATGCTATGTAGATGGCTGCCTGATAGCTTTTAAGGCCTTAGATGCCACTCACCAAAGTGGGATGTGAAACATTTTGTTAAAAATTTTTTTAATGCCACATGACTTAGATTTCTCCTGACCCCTGTCCCTGCTACTCTGTCCTTGAAAATACTGGGTTGTATTTAGAAAAACCTTTCAACTTTTGGTATAGTCCAGCTGTGCTAACCTCCCTTCTGCAGTATGCCATCTGTACTGTCACTGCTTTCACCTATCCCAGTTCCTATATCTAATCTTTGAATACTCTCTGCCTTCCTGCCCACCCTTATAACCACCAAAGATTATTTTCGTCTGTATTTAAACGTTTTCTTAAGTCCTTATAATAGTGGTCTCATACAGTATATGTATGACTATATATATGCAGCTGACTAATTATACTCAGCATGATGCCTACTAGATGACTGACTCCATGATAGGAGATGTTTTGTAAGATCATCGTTATTCTTTATCATTGGATAGTACTCCATTGTGTGAATATGCCTTAGTTTGTTTATCCATTCATCTGTTGAAGGGCATTTAGATTGATTCTGTGTGTTGCTGTTGTGAACAGTGCTGTGGTAAACATTGGTATGCATGTGTCTGTGTGACAGGATCATGTGTTATTTCACCAAATTGATTTCCAAAGTGCTTGTACCATTTTACATTCCCACCAGCAATGTAGAAGAGTTCTGATCTCTCCACAACCTCTCCAACGTGTGTTACTTTGTCCTTTTTGGATGAATACTAACCTTGTTGGGGTGAGAAACTCTCTTATTGTACTTTTGACTTGCATTTCTCTAGTGGTTAATGATTGTGAGCATTTCCTCATGTATCTGTTAGCATCCTAGAAGTCTTCTTTGGTGAAGTGCCTGCTCATATCCTTTGCCCATTGTTCAGTGGGGTTGTTTGTCTTTTTCTTGTTGAGGTTTTGCAGTGCATTGTAGATACAGAGATTAGATGCCAGTTGGGTGTGATTAGATGCCAGTCAGCAGGCAAAATTCTTTTCCATTGTGTAGTTAGTATTTTTACTCTTTTAGTGAAGTCTTTGGCTGAGCTTAAGTGTTTGATTTTTAGTTCCTAGTTATCTATTTTCTCGTCTGGTATTTGTGTATTGTTAGTGATATTTTGTAGTCTGTTTATGCCGTGTATTAGGGCTGCCAGCATTGTCCCAGTGTTTTCTTCCATGCTCTTTATTGTTTCAGATTTTATATTTAGGTTTTTTGATCCATTTTGAGTTAGCTTTTGTGAATGGTGTGAGATAGGGGTCTTGTTTGCGTTTTTTTGCCATTGGATACCATTGGATATCCAGTTTTGTCAACACCATTTGTTAAAGAGACTGTCTTTTCCCCAGTTTATGGATTTTGGACCTTTGTCCATCTTTAGGGGATGATGTTGTATCTTAATTCTTTCTGTTTCATTGATCTGTGTATCTGTTCTTGTGCCAGTACAAGACTTTTGACTACCGTGGCAGTGTAGTAGGTTCTTGAGTCAGGTAGAGTAAAGCCTCCCACTTTGTTCTTCTTTAGTAATGCTTATCTGTGGCTCCTTCCCTTTCAGTGTGAAGCTGATGATGTGTTTCACCATCTCATTAAAAAAGGCCATTGGGATTTGTTTTGGGATTGCATTGTATGTATAGATTGCTTTCTGTAGAATAGAAATTTTTGTGATGATAAATCTTCCTATCCATGAGAAAGATAGGTTTCTCTACTTCTTTAGGACTTGGTTTCTTGCAGTAGTCTTTGTATAGGTCTTTTATATCTCTGGTTAGATTTATTTTTAGGTATTTTATCTTGGGAATTACTGTAAATGATAATTGATTTGGTGATTTTTTTCTTTGATGTTTTCTTTGTTGGTGTAAAGAATCCAACTGATTTATGTATGTTTTATCTTGCATCCTGATACTTTGTTTGAATTCTTGTATTAGTGCCAATGGTTGTTTTGTTAGGATTTTATGAAATCGTACCATCTGCAGTTACAGATACTTCTTCCTTTCTAGTGTGTATGCTCTTTATTCATCTTGCCTGATTGCTCTGGCTAGAACCTCCTGCACAATGTTAAATAAAAGTGGTGACAATGGGCATCCTTAACTGGTTCCTGCTTTCAAGGGGAATGCTTTCATTCTCTTTCCATTTAGCATAATGTTGGCTGTTGGCTTTGCATAGATGCCTCTTATTATTTTGAGGAGTTTCTCTGCTATTCCTATTCTGCTGAGAGTTTTTAACATGAATAACTGTTAACTTTGTCAAATGCTTTTTCTACATGAATCGGTAAAATTAAGTGATTCTTATCTTTTATTTATGTGGTTGATTGCATTAATTGTTTTCCTGATGTTGAACCATCCCTGCATCCCTGGTATGAATCATGCAAGGTCATGATGTTGAATTATATTGGCTAGAATTTTTTTGAGGATTTTTGCATCTAGGTTCGTGAGAATTATTGGTCTGTAATTTTCGTTTTTTGTACTGTCTTTAACCTGGCTTTGGTATGAAGGTTATGCTGGCTTTATAGAATGAATTTGGGAGTGTTGTATCCTTTTCTATGTACTGAAATACTTTTAATAGTAGTGGTGATGACCTGTCTCTAAAAGTTTGGTAGAATTCTCTAGTGAAGCCATCAGTGTCAGGGCTTTTTTTAGTTAGGAATTTTTTGTTAAGCTTTTTAATTTCTTCTTTAGTGATAGGTTTATTTAGTTGTTCTACATCTGTACAGGTTTTGGTAAGTGATTTCTGGAAATTTGTCCGTTTCCTCTAATGTTTTTTGAATTTATTAGAGTACAGTTTTTCACAGTATTCTGTTACGATTAGTTTAGTGTAAGTTGAGTCTGTGGTGATACTGTGCATTTCATATCCTGTGTGGATTATTTGCCTCCTCTTTTGTTTTTCTTTTTTCATTTTGGCTAGTGGTTTATCAGCTGATTTTTTTTTTCAGAGAAACAGCTTTTAGTCTTGTTAACTTGTTCAATTTTTTTTTTTTATTCTCTAATTCATTTAGTTCTGCACAGATATTTTATTACTTGCTTTCTTTTGGTGCCCAAGGAATTTCTTTGTTGCTTTCTTTCCACTTCTTGGAGTTGTAGGGTTAATTAGGCCTTTCTTTTTGGAGGTGTGCATTTATTGAGATAATTGATCTCTGAGCACTGCTTTTTCTATGTCCCATAGATTCTGGTAGGATGTGTTTTCATTCTCACTGGATTCTATGAATTTCACTATTCCATCCTTAATTTCTTCTATAACCAGTTGTTTTTGGACAAGGTGGTATTCAGTTTCCTTGTGGGTTTTTTCCCCCCTTATTTTTTCTGTTACTGATTTTTACTTCTATGCCTTTATGGGATGAAAAGATGGCTTTGTAATATTATAATACTTTGGATTTTGTTAAGGGTTAGTTTATGGCCTAATGTGGTAAGTTCTGGAGAAAGCTATATGTGTATTAGAAAAGAAAGTATACTTGTCTACTGTTGAGGATAGTGTTCTGTATGTCTGTGAGGTCAGCCTGGTTATTTGTGGCTTTTAGATCTTCTTTGTCTTCATTGAACTTATTGTGGCTTTTAGATCTTCTGTGTCTTCATTGAGCTTTTTGTAGATGTTCTGTCCTTCACTGAGAGTGGTATCTTGAAGCCTCCTGCTGTTATTATGGAGCTCTCTGTTACTGTTTTCAAGGAGATTAGTGTTTCATTTATATATTTTGGAGTCCTGCTGGTGGGTGTTTAAATATTTAATGTGGTTATGTCCTCCTGGGGTATTGATTCTTTATTATAGAGTGTCCTTTCTAATCCAATGTGGTGGGTTTTACTTTAGCACATATTTTATCTGAGATTAATATTTCAGCTGCTGCTCTTTTTTGACTTGTTAACTTGGTATATATTTTTCCATCCTTTGAATTTTAACTGGGTCATGTCTTTGAGTCTACAGTGTGTGGTTTTTGATAGGTCTGAGCTGAGTGGTGTAATTTTGATTTTTTTTTTGTGTGTGTGTGTGTGTGTTGTAGAGACTTCCTTTGTTCCTTTTGTGTTTCTGTGCTGAGCCTTCTCTTTGCATTTTCTTTTCATCTTTTCAGTGTGAGAGGTTTTGTATTTGCTGATACTTCATGTTTTTCTTGTTTATTATTTTGATTTGTAGAATTGTTTTGTTTGTGATTGCTTTAATATTTACCCATAATTTACTAAACTTAAGCCTGTCTCTAATTTCTTCGTATTGCCTTAACTTCGTCTCCACATAAAAGATCTGTGACGGTTTCTTTTGTGTCTGTCGTTTCTCATGATATTTACATAATGACATGCCTGTTTCCCTATTTTCAGTGTTTTGTGTATGATTTATTATTGTGATTTCACTTCGGTTGATACTCAGTTGCTTTGTTTTGTGTTCTTGTTTTGGGTTGTTACCTGGTGTTATTTGTTTTCTAACTAAAGGATTCCCTTTAGTATTTCTTATAATTGTTATTTTTTTGTTGTGATTGAGGGAAAATATGCAATCCAATTTAAATTTGCATGCCCATCTGTCTGTAGCTCCCTCTGTTCTCCTTGCATGGTGACAGCACACTCCTTTCTGTTCTGTACATGTTATAACCTCTTAATAATCTCCTGTCCCCTCCTCTCCACCCTCTCCACTCTCTAGTAAGAGGCCAGTAGGACAGCATCCTATAGATGCATAGAACCATAAAGCGCACACATGATGTGATCACTCTGTGTCCCCAAGTCCAATCCATTTCTGTCCAAAGAATTGACCTCAGTAAAGACTTCTGATCAGGGGCAGCATCAGGTCTAGGGGCCATGCTCCCAGGGGAACACCCAGGCCTTCGGACCATCAGTTGTGGTCTTTTAGTGGAGTTCTTAGGGTGTACCCCTTTTTTTTTCTTGTGTTGCCACTGGGACTCAGCATTGTGTGCCCCATTATGGCTGTCTAATTGGTGGTGGCAGGACACCATCTGGCTCTTCTGGTCACATGTTAATATAGTCACTCACTTACGTGTGTCTTTCTGTCTTCTGGGTTCTTTTTCCCTCATGTTGTTGTTGTCTTTGTTGATCATCTGTTCCAGCTGATTTGGGACCATTTTGTGTACCTCAGATAACAGCTTGCTAGCTTTTAAGACCCCAGATGCCACTCACCAGCTCGGGGTGCAGAAGACTGTCTTAACAATAGGCAAGTTATACCACTTGGCCTAGATGTCTCCATCCCTGCTACTCTATCCTTGCAATATTAGGTTAAGATTGGAAGAATTTTCAGGTTATGGTGAAGTCCAGTTAAATTGATCTTCTTTCTAATGTGTGCTGTCACTAATTTCACCCAACCAAGTTACTGTCAACTAGCTAATCTATAACCAGCCCTCTCTCTTCCTCCCTCCCCTCCCTTGCAGGTGTCAAAGAGTCTTTTCTCATGTACTTGAGTCTGTTTTTAAGTCCTTGTAGTAGTGGTCTCATACAGTATTTGTCCTTGTGCTGCTGACTGATTTCACTCAACATGATGTCTTACATTTGAAACCAGCTTGTGAGTCTTCCTAAAATCATCATTGTCCTTTATCACTGCATAGTGTTCCACTGAGTGTATATACCATAGTTTGTTTATGTATTCATCGGTTGTTGGGTATCTAGGTCGATTCCATCTTTTTGCTGTTGTGGACTGTGCTGCTTTAATTTTGGTTTTTGAAAATTCCCTAAATTTCTGCTTATCTGGAAATGTCATTATTTTGCCATCAGTTTTGAGAGACAAGTTTGCAGATATGTAATTCTTGACTTGCAGTTACTTTCCTTCAAGGCTTTGTATATGTCATCCTTTTGCCTTCTTGCTCGCATGGTTTCTGCTGAGTAGTCTGAGCTTAGTCTTAGTGATTCTTCTTTGTAGGTTACTTTTTGTTTATCCTTAGCCACTAATTCAGCCTTCCATTACCTCAGTTCTGCTCCTTTCACTTTCTATTGAGTTGTCTAGTTCTGTAATTTTATTATTTCCTGAATTTTAATTTTTGCCACTGTGTGTTTTCTTATAGCCTTTTTAATTTGTCACTGATCTGCTGCATTTTGCCTCATCTCCTTTTGCATCTCTTGAAGAGTTTCAAATATTAATCTTTGTATTCTGCCTCTAATAATTCTGAAGTTTTCTTCCTCTAGGAAATTTGATTTTTTGTTTTGGGAGCTTTTTGAATAAATCATGGTCTGATTCTGTAAATATAGAATATTGTTTCCAGGTCATCAGTAAGTTGTATTTATTTATTTTCTGTTTGCCTATTGTGTTCTAGCTTCTTGTTTTGAAATGTACTGATAGGCTGGTTATGTGTAATAGTTTAGTTATTGTAGTCTTTGAAGCTCTAATGTCTTTCCATCAGGTGCCTGTTACTAGACATTGGAGCCCAAGAGTCTGTTTACTTTTCTTATTTGGATTCAGCTCAGGTGTCCCAGTAGTCTCCAAGGGTGTGATGCTGACTCTTGCCTACTGTCTGAGGGGGCTAGGGGTGATTGGTGTAGGCATAGGTGTTTAGCTACAGTTTCTGAGAAAGGCAGAGGGCTGACATCCATCCCTGAGCATCTGTAACAGTGGCATATTCCCTTATGTCTGAATCTAGGTGAGGGAACAGTTTCTGTCCTCATTTTTATGCTTAAGGGAGTTGGCAGAGTGCCCCCCCTTTTCAGATTTGTTACATTGTACCCCCTCTGAGTCACAGAGAATTGCTCAGGGCAAGGTTAAGGAGTCCTTTTCCAACTCAGTTAATGGTGTCATACTCCAGAGCCAGCAGACTCTATCACCAAGTGCAGTGCAGAGAAGGGAGGAGGTGTAACTGGAGAAAGAAGAGAGGACTATCTTGAAGGAAAGATTTAGATTCATGTGTGATAGTTGATGCGCAAAATCTCCACTGGCTTTGGAGGTGCGAGTGCTTTCTTTGGACAGTTGCTCCTGCTGGGGAGGACACCCACTAACCTCCATGCTTGGCTTGCCATGTGGTGACTATGGCCATTTCTGTCAGGTCTGTGAAATCCTATGTACTTCTGGTGCTGCTTTTCCTTCTCCATTGTTCAGGCCAGTTTCTCAACTTTCTCTTTGATGTTTTAGGGCTCTTAGGATGTCATACAAGGTCTGACAATTGAGTATGCAGACTTGCCACCATACACTTACATTGGCAGCAGTGTACTAACAACTTGGTAAAGTTTCATAACCTGTTGTGTCAGTGCCTCACAGCTGTATATGTGTTGAGGTGCGGCAATGACTTGCTGAGTGGCGTTCGTTATTGTGTTTTTGTGTGTCTTTGCGAGAATGTGAGAGCTAGAATTAGAGCAATGAACAAAGGTTAAATTTCTTGTTAAACTTGGCAAGAGCGGAAATGAAATCAGGAACATGTTAATCCAAGTTTATGGGGATAATACAGTGAAGAATATGGCAGTGTACAGATTTATTAAACACTTTTCAGATGGAAGAGGAAGTATCACTGATGAAGAGAGGTCAGGGTGACCAGTAACAAGCAGAACTGACAAAAACATTGCAAGAATTCACTGAATTATGTGTCAGAATTATCATCTGACTGTGAGAAGCATATCATACAAGTAAACATCGGTAGAGAAACAAGAAAATCTTGACATGAGAAAGGTATATGCAGAAATGGCCCTGAAGGAGCTCATTGATAAACAAAAGCAAAGGCTAGGTAAAGTTTGCTAAGACCTTTTGGAGAGGCAAGACGTTGTTTTGGGCTGTGTTATCACTGGTGATGAAACACAGGCGTACTGATAGGAGCCTGAAACAAAATGTCCAAGTACAGAATGGAAGTCAGTTCTCCATGACCAAAAAGTTTTGTCAGTCCAAATCAAGAGTCAAAACAACGTTGTTAACCTTTTCTGATATCAGGGAGGTTGTTCATTATGAATTTCTATTAACTGGAAGAACAGTTAACCAAGTTTACTGTTTAGAAGTGCTGAAAAGGCTGTGTAAAAAAGTTAGACAAAAACAACCTGAACCTTTTGCCAGCAGTGCATGGCTGTTGCTTCACAAAATTGCAACAGCTCACATGGCACTGTTTATGAAGAAGTTTTTAGCCAGTAAACAAGTAACTGTATTGGAACACCCTTCCTATTCACCTGATCTGGCCCCCAGTGACTTTTTTCTTTACCCTAAAATAAAGGAAGTATTGAAAGGGAGATATTTTGATGACATTCAAGACATGAAGGGTATTATAATGACCACTCTGATGGCCGTTCTAGAAAAAGAGATCCAAAATTGGTTTGAAGGGTGAACTAGACCCTGGTGTTGCCGCATATCTTCCCTGGGGAAGTACTTTGAAGGTGACCATAGCAATATTCAGCAGGGAGGTATGTAGCAGTTTTTCTAGGATGAGTTAGCGAACTTGATTGGCAGACCTTGTGTATACTGGATTCATTTTTTCTTTTGGGTCTTGTTAGAAGGGGCATGGGAAGCATCCATCTACTCTGCCATCTTGGCCCCGCCTCCTGTTATTTTCTAATATAGGCATTTACTGCTGTGAACTTCCTTCTGAATACTGGTTTTGCTGTGTACCGTAGAATTTGATTCATTGTTTTTGCCAAAATTAACAAAAAAGCTGTGACAATTCTGGAAAATTCATAAAATTACTTTCTGAATTAATAATTCAGAGTAATTTAACAGTCATTGTTTTAGATGGACAGATGTGTCCTTTGGTAAGGCCCTCATGACGCAATGATTAAGTGTTGGACTGCTAACCAAACAGTCAGCAGTTCAAATCAAGTAATCCTTGGAAATCCTATGGGATAGTTCTCCTCTGTCCTATAGGACTGATAAGAGCCAAAATCAACTTGATGCTGCTTTAGTCAGCTAGTGCTGCTCTAACAGAAGTACCACAGAGTGGATGGCTTTAACAAAGGGAGGTTTATTCTTACATAGTCCGGCACGCTACAAGTCAAAATTTAGGATGTCCACTCCAGGGGAGGGCTTTCCCCCGTGTTGGCTCTGAAGGAAAGTCTGATACTGCATCAGTCTTTGCCCAGGGAGCATCTTGACACAAGAACTTCAGGTCTGTAGGATGTGCTTTTCTCCCAGTGCTGCTTGCTTAATGGTATGAGGTTCCCAATTCTCAGCCTGCTTCCCTTTCCTTTTATCTCTTGCAGGATGGAAGGATTAAGGGTGGGGCAAGCCATACTTCAGGGAAACTCCCTTTACAATGGAGCAGGGAGGTGGTGTCTTATACAGGGATTTACAGTCCCACCCTAATCCTTTAACATACAGCATTGGAAAACCACAAGATGAAGGACAGTCGCAAGATACTGGGAATCATGGCCCAGCCACATGGCTACACATATTTTTGGGGGCACACAATTCAATCCGTGACAATGGCAATGGTTTTTTTCTTTCTTTTTTAATGAATAGTTGTATGCCAATAAGTTTGACACCATAGGTGAAGTAGACAGATTGCTATGAATATCCTGTACTATTGCAAGAAGAAATAGAAGACTTCAGTAGATTTATACAAAGTGAAGAAATAAAAAAAATTGAAACCTCCCACAGAAAAATGTAGATGTAGATAGCTGCTTGAGAATTTTATGGAACATTTACAAAAGAAGTGATATGAGTCTTAAACTCTTCCAAATAATAGGAGGGTGTTTTCTCTCAATTCTCTGAGGCCAACGTCACTTTCCACTGTGTGTTTGTCAGTTTTTATACTGTGGAGCTTGCATGTTTCTGTGGTTCTGGAAGCTGTGCCACCAGTATTCTGATACCAGCTTCAAAACTAAGACAGTCTAAGAAGAAGGACTTGCAGTCCACTTCTGAAAAGAATTAGCTAATGAAAACCTTATAAATAGCAGCAGAACAGTATCTGAGACAGTACCAGAAAATAAGCCCACTAGGTTGGAAGGCTCTTGAAAGATGACTGGTGAAGAGCTGCCTCCTCAATTTAGATTTGACCTTAATGATGTAGGTGAACTCAAGGACCTTTATTTTTTGATGTGACATGATTCAAAATGAGAAGAAACAATTGCAGACATCCATTAATAATTGGAATGTACATGGAATGTACAAAGTATGAATCAAGAAAAATTGGAAATTGTCCAAATGATCCATATTTATGTCTGCTCACAAGAAAGGTGATCCGGCTGAATGAGGAAATTACAGAACAGTATCATATGCAAGTAAAATTTTGCTGAAGGTCAAAAGTGGCTACAGCAGTATGTTGACAGAGAACTGCTACAAATTAAGGCTACTTAAATATTGATAATCCTAGGCATTAGTTGAGCTGAAGTGGACTTGTATTGCCATTTTTAAGTCAGACAGTCATGCAGTCTACTGTGCCAAGAATGGCAGCTTAAAGAGGAATGGTGTCGCCTTCATCATCAAAAAGAACATTTCAGGATCTGTCCTGAAGTACGTTGCTGTCAATGATAGAATAATACCCACATGCCTACTAGGAAGACCAGTTAATAATGGTTATATACAAGCCTCTATGACCAGAGATGAAGAAACTGATTTTTTTTAACCAGTTTCTACAGTTTGAAATTGATTGAGCATACTATTAGGATGCATTGATAATTACTGGTGGTTGAAATGCAAAAGAAACAAAAAGGGATTGGTGATTAGAAAATATTGTATTAGTGAAATACAATGTTGGAGATTGCATGATAGGTTTTTTTCAAGACCAGAAAATTCCTTGTTGTAAATAGCTTATTTCACCGACATAAGTGGTGACTATACACACGACCTTACCATGTGGAATACCCAGGAATCAAATTGACTACATCTGTGGAAGGAAATGATGGAAAAGCTGAATGTCATCCACAAGAACAAGGCCAGGGACCAGATGCAGAACAGACCATCGGTTGCACATTTGCAAGTTGAAGTTGAAACTGAAGAAAATCAGAACAAGTCCACGAGAGTCAAACTTCAACCTTGAGTATATCCCACCTGAATTTAGGAAACATTTCAAGAATAGACTTTTTTTATTGTGATTGAGTGAAAGTAGTATACAGTCCAAGTTAAATTTGTGTCAAGAATAGATTTGATGCATTGAATACTAGAGACTGAAGACCAGAAGACTTCAGAAAAGATATAATACATGAAGAAGCAAAAGGCCCTTACAAAGACGTGGAAGAAAAAAAAGACCAAAATGGACAACAATAATTGTGAGAGTACCACAGGATCAGAAGATACTGTGAATCTTGCTGTTGAATGCAAGTAGCTAAAGCAGAAGGAATAAAAGAAGAAGTAATATAATTGAACAGAAGGTTTTAAAGGACAGCTCAAGAAGACAGAGTATTATAATGACATGTGTGTTGAGCTGGTGAGAGAAAACCAAAAGGGAAGAACATGCTTGGCATTTCTCAAGCTGAAAGAATTGAAAAAAACATTAAAGTCATGAATAGCAGTAGTGAAGGATTCTATGGGGACGATATTAAATGACAGAAGAAGCATCAAAAGGAGATGGAAGGAATAGTATTATATGAAAATGAATTGGTCAGTATTCACCTATTTTTAAGAGGTCGCATATAATTAGGGACCAATGGTAGTGAAGGAAGAAGCCTAAGCTTCACTGAAGGCATTGGTGTGAAACAAATCTCTGGGAATTGATGGAATACCACTTGAGGTATTTCAGAAAATTTATGCCATGCTGGAGGTCCTCACTTATCTATGCCAGGAAACTTGGAAGACATCTGTCTAGCCAGCTGACTGGAATAGATCCATATTTATATCTGTACCCAAGAAAGGTGATCCAGCTGAGTGAGGAAGTTACAGAATAGTATCATATGCAAGCAAAATTTTGCTGAAGGTCATTCAAAAGCAGCTGCAGCAGCATATTGACAAAGAACTGCTATAAATTCAGGCTAGATTCGGAAGTGGATGTGGAACCCAGGGATGTCATTGCTGATGTTAGATGGATTCTGGCTGAAACTAGAGAATACCAGAAAAATGCTCACATGGTTTTATTGACTATGCTATGGCATTTGACTGTGTGGATCATAACAGCGCAGAGAATGGGAATTCCAGAATATTGTGCTCTTGAAGTATCTATACATGAATCAGAAGACAGTCATATGAATGAGCAAGGGGACACTGCATGGTTTAACAGTAAGGAAAGGTATGTGTCAGTGTCATGTTATATTTGGTCTGTGTGCTGAGCAAATAATCTGAGAAACTGGACCATATAAGAAGAACAGCACATCAGGTTTGGAGGAAGACTTGTTAACAACCTGCTTTATGCAGCTGACTCAACCCTGCTTGCTGAAAATGAAGAGTGGTTGAAGCACTTGCTGATGAAGATCGGAGACCACAGCCTTCAGTATGGATTACACCTCCACAAAAAGAAAACAGAGCTCACAACTGGACCAGTAAGCAACATCATGATTAACAAAGAAGAGATTGAGGTCAAGGATTTCGTATCACTTGGATCCACAATCAACACCCATGGAAACAGCAGACAGGAAATCAAAGGGTGCATTTTGTTGGGCAAATCGGCTGCGGAAAACCTTTTTAAACTGTTGAAAGCAGGAAAAGGTCACCTTGAGGACTACAGTGTGCCTGACTCAAACAGTTGTATTTTCAGATTCTCACATGTGCATGCAAAAACTGGACGGTGAATAAGGAAAACGTGAAAAGAATTGACACCTTTGAATTCTGGTGTTGGCAGAGAATATTGACTATACTGTGGATTGGCAAAATGAAGAACAGTTCTATCTTGGGAGAAGTACAGCTGGAGTTCTTAGAAGCAAGCATGACAAGACTCTGTCTTAACATACTTTGGACGTGTTGTCAGGGGGCTCAGTCCCAGGAGAATATCATGGTTGTACAGGATCAGTGAAAAAGAGGAAGTCCTCAAAGAGATGAATTGACACAGTGGCTGCAAAAAATGGGCTGAAGCATAACAATAATTGTGAGTGGCACAGGACCAGGCAGTGTGTCATTCTGTTGTACAACGTGATGGCACCTAACAAGAACAACTTCAGTTAGAAACCTAAAAACAGACAAAGGTACCCTGCACCAAAAAAAACCTGAAAAGTTCTAGACCGGTATCCCTGATAACAATATTGATCCAGAATGAAGCATTAGCAGACTGAATACAGAAGTGTATTAAAATGATCGTACACCATAATCAAGTGGGATTTATTCCAGCAATGCAGGAGTAGTTCCACACTTAAATCTGTCAGTATAATTGATATACAGTGGTAGTAGTGTTAGCTGCGGCAGCAGAATCAGACCTTACTTAGATTCTTTGTAATAAGAACCAGGATCAGCACAAAGTTGATTCTTGTGAAATTGACTGAGGTCAGACATATCTCCACTGTCAACTTCCTATTTCTGACACTTGCTATTCTAACAGCACGATTCTTGCCTCTCTGGTGGGTGTGGTAATTCATTGCAGTGGCTACACAGAACTCAGAGAGCAGGGCACAGCTTGATGTCAGAATTGACAGGCTGCAATTGAGGATCACGATCAGAAAGCATATAGATAAGGTCTGGAAGGCTCCCTGAAAAAGGGGAACATGTCTTTCTTTTCTGCAGGACAGGAAAGCTATCTCAGCTCCTCTTGGCCATTCTCTTTGCCATACATGCCTTTTCTCACCTGTGCAGGTCTCTCAGGGAAGGCCTCCTGTTGGCCCTGCACCTTACCTCTCAGCTGAGCAGGCTTTTCTCGCTGCCTTCGTCCTCCCTGCTGTTGGCCTCTCCACTGCTAAGACCCACAGCTCATGGCCAGTATAGCAGCTTACTTAGCTTTCTTAGCTGCTTTTGTAGCAGCAGGTTTCTATCATCACCATCAACTCTGCTACTGGACCCCTTCTGGACTTGTCACTGCCAGCTGTGATTTGGGGACCTTTATGGCATGTCACTACTGTCTCCTCTTCCAGGCTTCTCGCTGTTTGCAATGCTACATACAGCTTTTTGAGGTGTCTCCATACCTCTCTCTGCTTCTGCTGCCTGTCTTTCCTCATTTATCTAAAACCTCTGTGGAGTTGACTGCGCATAAAAGCAGACTCTTCAGGTTCAAGTTGTGGATTTTGCTGCAGGACCACAAATTTACCAATCCTATTGATAATTGGCGAGACCTTCAGTTTACATTATAAACTAACTAGTCTCCTTAAGGGACTGCAAGCCACTCAATTTATAGAGCAAACCGACTGGTCTCTGAAAGGTGTGTAAGATAGACCACTCACGGCAGACTGGAGCTCAGAGCTGAACAGAGAGTATCAAACCATCAGTTTGTTTACTGCTTATCTAGGAAATGTCAGTCAACCTGGACAAAAATAACTGATTCTGGAGCTTAGGGGGAAAATGCCCAACTTGTTTTTCCAAAGAACCAAGGCGAAAGATCATTTCATTTTTTTTTGTTACTGATACAAGTGATACTGTTTTTAATTTTAAATTATAATGTGTTTTGTGGTATATAGGAGAGCAGGTTGACATTTGTATTGTACAGAAAAACTGTTTCAAGTTAAAACAGATTTATTAAGAGTTTTAAACATTTGCAGTTGGGGAACTGTTTAGCCCATTGAACATGGAGCTAGGTAGTCCGGGGGCACTTGCATTATACAGGTTCTTGCGGGATAAAAATAGGAACTAAACCATTAGGAAAGGCAATTATAGGAAAACCAGTGAATTTTATAATAATACCACTCTTGAATGGTCACTGTTACTAATAGTTGTAATGTTAATTACAGATAGCCTCACAGGAATCATGATCACATAATTCTTGAATTTATTTTGTCTGTCTTGCAAAAATGCCTTCATGGCGACATCATCCAGATGGCACTCTTCTGAGTACCTGTATTTTGAGGAGTGCAGAGGAGGCCACTTGTTCAAGACCCCTCAGGGGCATATTGTTTCACATAACTGGTTTTGACCACTGAGGAAAAGTATGTTTTTCTCAAAAATAATAGCTGTTAGTCTAAAAAGCAGATTAAAATGAGCATGATCAGCATATTATGGCTCTTGTCTCAGTGCACGGCAAGTTTTCTTTTCTTGTGACAGTGTATTAAATTTTTATCTTGCAATTTTAGTGTGATAGATTGGTTTCAGGAGTTTTTGTCGATTCATTGGGGTTTTATACACAGATAATCATATCACCTGAGAACAAAGTTTAATTTCTTACATACCAGTCTGTATTCCTTTTTTTTCTTTTCAGTGTGTCACCTAGTACAGTATTAAATAGGAGTGGTGAGTGGGAATAATTTTGCCTTATTTCCGATCTTGGCTGGAAAGGATCTTGTTTCTGACTTCAAATTATGATGTTAGCTGTAGGTTTTCTGTAGATGTTCTTTGTCAAGTTGAAGACATTGCTTTCCTAGTATGCTGAGAATTTTTATCATGAATGAGTGTTAGAGGTTGTCTTTTGATATGTTCTTATGATTTTCTTTAGCCTGTTAATGGTGATACATTAATTGATTTTTCTGATGTTGAATTAATCCTCCAAATGTGTGATAAATTCCACTTGGTTGTAGTGTATAGTTATGCACAGTTGGAGTCTAGTTCTTAGTATTTTATTGAGTTTGCTTCAGTGTTCATAAGAAATATTCTGTAGTTTTTCTTTTTGTCTGTTTTTGATGTTGGGGTAATGCTCGCCTCAAAATTAATTGGGGAGTATTCCTTCTGCTTTTCTGTTCTGGGATAGATAGATGAGAATTGGCATATTTTCTTCATTAAACATTTGGTATGGTAAATTTCAGCACTGAACCCACTGGGTCAGTGCTTTCTGTTTTGTGAGGTTTTTATTTATCAATTTAATTATATAACAGATGTTGGCCTATTCATATGATGTGTTTCTGGTTTTGTACACTTGGTAGATTGAGTTTTCTAAGGAATTAGTCTGGTTTATCCAGGTTATTGTTTGTGGGCATAGAATTGTCATAATAATATTTTATTATCTGTGGTATCGGTAGTATTGCCATCTTTTGTTTCTAATGTTAGTAATTTATCTTCATTCTTTTTTTTTCTTAGTCTGGCTCAGGACTTACCAATTGTATTGATCTCTTGAAAACCAGCTTTTGGTTCTGTTAACTGTTGTTTTCATTTTTGTTGCTGTGTTCTGTAATTGGTTTTTATCTTCTGCTTACCTTGGCTTTAATTTGTACTATTTTTCTAGTGTTCAGTGATGGAAGCTTAGATTAATTGATATTAGAGCTTTCTTATAAATACTTCAGTGCTATAATTTTCCCTTTAAGCACTGTTTTCTCTGCATCTCACAGTTCCTTATAAGCTGTTTTTTAATTTTTACATAGTATAAAATATCTTATTTTTCTTGAGGCTGCTGCTTAGTCCCCTGTTGTTTTGAAGTGTGTTTTAATTTTGGAAATCTCCAGCTAATCTTTATGTTACTGATTTCTAGTTTAGATCCATTATAATGTGAGCCTACAGTTTGGATGATTTAGTAATGCTTAAGCTTGTTAAATTGTATTTTGTGGCCTTGAATGTGGTTACTCTTGGTAACTGTTCCTTGTGAGTTTAAGAAGAAGGTATATTCTGCTAATTTTGTATGACACCCTGTGTGTCAGTTAAATCCAGTTGATTGATGGTTGTGTTAACTTCAGCTAGGTCCCTACTGATTTTCTGCCTGCTCAGTCTATTGGCTGCTGACAGAGCAGTGTTGAAACCACCATCTATAATAGTGGATTCATTTATCTTTCTTTACGGTTGCATTAGTTTTTGTCTTAAAAAACGAAATTTGGTGCTCTATTCTTAGGTATATACACATTAAAGATGGTTATGACTTTTGGGAATTGACCCTTTTATCATGTGATAACCCACTTTATCCTTAGTCATTTTCATTTCCTGAAGCCTGCTTTGTCTGAAAATAATGGACATGTTCCATCTTTTTTTTTGAGTTTATTTCACTTTTAATAGAAGAACGTTTTAAAATAGACTATGCAGTGTCTGTCTTTTAGTTGGTATATCTAGAGCATTGGTGTCTAAAATGATTATTGATGTAAAAGCCACTGCTGTTGAGTCAATTCTGCCTTGTAACTGTCTTGTAAGACCAAGTAGAACTGCTCCATAGGGTTTTCAAGGATGTTTTTAATCTTACGGAAACGGACTGCTATGTCTTTCTACTACGGAGCTTCTGTCACATTTTCCATATGGTATCAGAAACAGAGTCTTCCTTTGTGGTTTATATCATTCCTATTGTCTTTTTTTATTTTCATTTTGCTTTCTTTAGACTTATTAAACAGTGCTGGGTTTATTTCTCAGTATCCCAAATTTGTATGTTTATACTATTCCTGGTGTCAGTTCAGGAATAGTATGATAATAAGCAGTGTAACTTGTCTTTCCTGGGCATGAAGATCAGTGGAATCCTTTGACTCCACTTCTACAGTGGAACTTGTTGAAGCTGACTAACATCTGAAATCTATATGACCCCAAAATGCCCGTTGCTATCAAGTCAGTTTTAACTCACAGTGACCTTGTAGGCAGTTTATGAGGAGCACCTGGTGGATTCTAATTGCTGATCTTTTGGTTAGCAGTTGTACCTCTTAACCGCTATATCACCAGCATTTAGTTTTTGCAAAATTATCATAGTCTGCTTCCAAGTTTTTAGAATTGAAAGTGTGATTTGTTTTTTTCTTACCAAAGCTAAGTTTCACTATCAACTGTTTTCAAAAGTGATTGTTTCACTTTTTGCAGCATTAACTCACTGAAGTATAAGTTTCTACCACTTGCTGCTTGTCCTCTTACTGTGCTGCATTTTCTTTAGAACTTGTAACCTTGACCTTGTATTTCCTTGACAGTAATCGTTTTGGTTTGTATTTGCTGTCCACACCAAAGGATTTATGATCCGTATACATCCAGGTGTTTGTTTTGTTCACTGCTGTATCAGCTTTGCCTCCATGAAATAGGCTCAGTGTCAGTATTACCTAAGTCCGTTTTATATATGAGAGAGCCAGAGGTAAGGGTTTTGCCTGAAATGCAGGTTGCTAGGGGAGGGATCTCCAGGGTATGTGAATTGAATCTCCTTTCCCTAGTATGCAGTAGAGCAGTAGTCTATCCATGATATTGCAAAATGACAACAGAACTGTATATATATGACCATAAAAAGAGTTTTCAGGAATTAGAACTTTAAAGGCATATTGGGTCTGTATTCTGGCCATAACTCAACAACATTCTACTTTTGCAACATTGAATATGTGATTTATTGTAACTTTTTCCAACTATCAATTGTTTGAAATATTACCTGCTTAGAAGAGTAATTATGAAAATAAATAAGCTGGTTTGGCAAGCTTTTTGTTTAGCCTTTCACGTATATACAGTAGTTGCTCAGTAACTGGAACATTTTATCATTAATATATTTTAGTAATGAATGTTAGAATGTTTGGTATCTTTAAAATATGTAATCTGGCCCACTGCAATGGAGAAAACTTGAATTTTGGCTGTAGGTCGAAGATTGTTGTGCCTCCATAATACTGGGTTTGCCCTCTGTTGCCCTGAGTAGAGACTTCCTGTTCTATAACTACTGTGCTCCTGTGTCCAGTATTAGCATCAAAAGTGTAGTGTTGTAGTTGTCCCTTTACAATACTTGGAAGCCAGTTGGTTTGTGTTATCTCACAAAGGCCAGTCTTAAAAGTCCAGTGGTTGCCTGTGGTCAAAGATGGGGTAGTCATGCTTGTATTCCTGTCAGGAATACAAAAAAATTTTTGGAATAGGTCCTCTAGAGGTCTGGTGTGTAAATCTCTCTTAGGATTCACCCTGAATTTAACAGAGTGAAATGCTCCAGTTAACTTACTTACAAAATGATGTTTTTTTTTTGTATGTAGAAAAAATGTGTAACAACACATTTGTCAGTTCAACAGTAACTTGGTGATGTTAACTCTGTTCATCATGCTTCTTGAAAAGGGAGGGCTCTTGGTTGTAACATTAGCCTGTTTCTGTGGGTGCCTAGTGTATGTTGAGGAGATGGGTCACTAATAAATGATGTATAATAAGGAGGATTAAGTCTCAAAAGTTTGATGATTGTGGGGAGATACAGATTGTCATGTTTGTGTCTCGCCTGAGCAATTTCAGAATGCATGGCTTTTCAGAATCCTTGGATGACTATGAAAGGAACAGAGAGTGATAGTACATCTGCTGAATTATTGAAAAGTAGATGACAGACATGTGAACATAAATAATTCTCAGAAAGAATATATTTTCAGCTGGTAGTCATGTCCCCTCCTAATTACTTGAAGTTTTTCTGAGAAAACACAACCATGTCAGGAGCCTTGAGTTGTCAGTTTGTATGGGTGTCTGGGTGATAGGCAAAATGTAAAACTGCCAGTTCTACAGTGTTTCCCTGTTGTGGACACCTCATCCTGCTTTCACTCAGTGATACATGTTTCATTAATGGCTCTGGTGGGTTTGTGGAAGGACATGAAATTTATTTTTTCAGAAGGAAGTGACGTGAATGTGGAAATAAGACTTCCATTTGTAGAGCACATACAGCTGTAATTTGGGCTTTGTGTTCTGACTGTTCTAGACCCTGAAGAAGAATAAGACTAGACTTGGTCACAGCGGACGTATTGAGCTATAAGGTCAGCTCAGTGTGTTCTTTTTAGTCTATAAGATGGTGCAGTGAGGCAGTGAGTTTAGACAGTAAAGAGGTGAGACTAATCACTAAACCCTAGAACACACAACCTTTTGTCTAATTCCTGTGGATTTTCAGTTCCCTTGGACCATCAGCTTCACCCATCCTTTTGCATATGTTGGAGTGTATAAGTACCTTGCTGAACCAGAATGTATGGGATGTTTTAGGACTCAGTGATCGTTGAGGATGTGGCTGTGGACTTTAGCCAAGAAGAGTGGGCTTTACTGGATCCTGCTCAGAGGAAACTCTACATAGATGTGATGCTGGAAACCTTTATAAACCTGGCTTCAGTAGGTAAGGATGGCATCATTTATGTGTAAGTGTACAGATGTATCATACTTACTAAACTTGCTCCAACATTTGAAAATGCACTGGTAAATAGGACAGATATGGTCATGTGCTCTGTGAATTTTAAGTATCCTAGCTTCCACATGAACATAAAACTATATTAAACTGATTTTCCGTTTCTCTTGTGGTTAAAAGCCTTTTGAGATTAAGAAAGTGTAGTTAGGTGCTGTCATTTGCTTTAGGGATCAGTTTGGGTGCTATAGATAGGACTAGTGCTCTGAGACCTTATAAAGAGTTCTTCTGTGTTTATTACAAATTTGACATGATTATTTTGCTGCATATAACTCACACCTGCTTATCTCCAGAGACTCTGAAGACCACAGTATTGCTTTAGTGTCAGGGAAGCATTGGTTGCTGTTAACTGTCGTTCCTTGTAGTATGCCTTTCTCCATGAGCACCCTGTCACCTGCTTCCATTTGTTCTGCTGTAGAAGCCAGAGAAACATGTCAAGAGAGTAGCAGTAGCATTTATCGAGGACTACTGTGTTAGGGAAGACTAAGAAAGCAGTAGTCCTTTGATGGCCAGTTCTGTAAAGACGGAATTAGATTTGAATAAGTCAGTTAGGAAAGGTTGTTATTGGCATGAGAAGACTGAACTTCACAGATATCTGAGCTTACTTTTTTTACTTTCATCAGTCTTAGAACTGTGTTCATGAAGGAAGAGCTTCCAATTTTTCTGTTACGTGTGCACTGTGTCCGATATCTTTTTACTTTACTGTTTTAATTACACATGTGTCACTGTCATTCTTAAGACCATTCAGCCAAGTGCTTCAAAGTCTTTGTTCGCTCATAGCTGCTTTTTTATTTCTAATTATTCTTTTTCTTTTTGTTTCCTGTTGCAATCTGCAACTTCATTCATTGGATCAGTGTCTCGAAATCTTAGTGATGGAAAAACGTTTTCCAGTGAACATACAATAGTGCAATTCATGAAGAATGACACTTGGTCCTCCGTGTTAGGAGAAGTGTATGAATTGCATGGCATTGAAGACAAGCATGACATCCAGGGAAATTACTTGAGGTAAGTGCTATTTACATAAGAGAGAGCAGTATTTTAGTAGAAAGTCTGAAGGAGTCATGACATTTAATTATATAAACTATCTCTAATGTGTTTAGAGAGTTTTCACAATTTGTATTTTCAGTAACAGGAGTCATGTATTGGAGTATTTGAAGTATACTTTACTTATACACAATTACGAGAAAATTCCGGATTTTCAGAAACCTGTGACAATAATGCTTGATTACTTAAACTATGAGATATAGGTTAAAAAAATATGTGTTTACTGTGTTTGGTAATTGTGAATTATTCCTAACAGTGTGTTTCCTATTTTTAACAGAAGGCCTATGGTAGAGAACCTCTGTGAAAATAATGAAGGTAATCAGTGTGGAAAAACTTTCAGTCAGATGCCAAAGCTTACTGTGTTCAAAAGAACTCCTACTGAGGTAAATCCTTCTGAGTGCCTTGAGTGTGGAAGAGCCTTCATAGAGCATTCACCACATAGGCATTGTATCACATCTGGATGCGGTATCTGTCCGTGTAAAGAATGTGGAGAAGCCTACAATTTTCCTTACCTAAGCGCTCCTGTGAATAATCCTAGTGGAGAGAAATTCTATGAATATAATCAGTATAGAGGAGATTTCTGTAGAGTCTCGTCCTTTCAGACATATATGAGGGGGCATAAGGCTGAATATAAAGAATGTTGGAAAGTCTGTCCCTCGTCACTCACTTTACATAAAAAAATCCATAATGGAGCTAAACCTTATGAATGTAAGGAATGTGGCAAAGCCTTTCGTCATTCCTCAGCCCTCATTACACACATAAGAATTCACAGTGGAGAGAAACCTTATGAGTGCAAGGAATGTGGGAAAGCCTTTAGTGATCCCTCATCTCTGACTACACATGTAAGAATTCACAGTGGCGAAAGGCCTTATGAATGTAAGGAATGTGGGAAGGGTTTTACTAATTCCTCAGCCCTCACTAGACATATAAGAACTCATAGTGGAGAAAGACCTTACGAATGTAAGGAATGTGGCAAAGCCTTTAGTGATTCTTCATCCCTCACTGCACATTTAAGAATTCACAGTGGAGAAAAGCCTTATGAGTGTAAGGAATGTGGGAAAGCTTTTAGTATTTCTTCATCCCTTACTACACATATAAGAACTCACAGTGGAGAGAGGCCTTATGAATGTAAAGAATGTGGGAAAGCCTTTAGTGGTTCTTCTGCTTTCACTACACATGCAAGAACTCACAGTGGAGAGAGGCCTTATGAATGTAAGGAATGTGGGAAGGTCTTTAGTCAGTCGTCATCTCTCATTACACATATAAGAACTCACAGTGGAGAGAGGCCTTATGAATGTAAAGAATGTGGGAAAGTCTTCAGTAATTCATCAGCCCTCACTACTCATATAAGAATTCATACTGGAGAGAGGCCTTATGAGTGTGAGGAATGTGGAAGAGCCTTTAGCCATTTCTCAAACCTCACTAAACATATAAGAACTCACAGTGGAGAGAGGCCATATGGATGTATGGAGTGCGGGAAATTATTTAGTCGTTCCTCACACCTCATTAGGCATATAAGAACTCACAGTGGAGAGAGGCCTTATGAATGTAAAGAGTGTGCAAAAACTTTTACTGACTCCTCATCCCTCAGTAGACATTCAAAAACTCATAATGGCATGAGGGCTTATGAATGGAAGGAACGTGGAAAAGCTTTTATTCATGCCTCAGTCCTTAATGAACCTCATTAACCCCACAGTGGAGAGAGTTTGCAGTTGTAAAGAATGTGGGAAATGTGTTACTCATATGTTGTATCTCACAGAATACTAAGAAGACATAGTGGAGGAAACTTTGAATGTAAGTAATATGGTAAGGATTTTAGTCATTCCTCCTTCTGTAGACATGTATCTCAAAGTGGAGGGTGTCCTTAATGGATGTCAGGAATGTGGAAAAATGTTCACATAGTCCTCATCCATTGGAACACATGAGTAGGTATGCTAGAGAGAAATAATATACAAAGAGAGAAACAGTATACATTTTAAGTAATATTGAATAGTATTCATCATCTTTGCTGAAACCTCAAAGTAGATACATGGCAAAGAAACTATGTAAGTGTAAGTAGTGTGGTAACACTTTTGGTTTTCTTCTTATACTTTTAAAGACAATCAAATTCACACATATGGGAAAACTAAGAACACCAAACTAGTTGTCAGGTTGATTGTGACCCTATAGACAGAATAGAACTGCCCCGTGGGATTTCCAAGGAGGAGCTATTGGATTTGAACTGCCAACGTTTTATTTAGCAGCTAAGGTCTTAACCACTGTGTCATGGAAAAGCCTTCCTTAATTCACCTAGCTGAACTTGAGAGAAGTCGCACTGGAGAGACATCACGTAAATGTAAGGTACCTGGGAACATCTACATGTCCTTTTCTATTGTTAGTCACCATGTGAGATATTACTCACTGTGGATCAGTTGTTTGAGTGTTGAAGATGAGGGAAGCCTTCAGTGTCTATCCTCCCTCCAGACCTCAGACACTGGAGAGATGTGTGACTGTACACATTTTTTGCCTTGTTGTGCCCAAGGAAGTTCATATAAGGAGAGGAATTTTAGCAAAGTTACACACATGGAATTTACCACTGCCTTATCCACAGCAGCATTAATTTCCACCTTATGTTTTCAGAAGTAAAAATTATGGTGAAAAATATCCTCCTTAAGTCCACTTTTCAGTTTTTCAGTTCTGTGCTATGAATTTTGATAAATACAATTAGTCTTTTGTTTCTACAAAAATTATCTTCTTTAGAAAGTGTCTGAAATATTTTTTTGTGATCAGTTACCAAGTTACGGTATTTTATCAGTGTATAAAATAGTATGTTTTCACAGAAAATTTATTTTAACTGAAAAGATTATGGAAAAGCAAAAATCAGTAGAATTTTACCACTCTTGTTTGGAGTATTTCCTTTCAGCCTTCCTTGTGTGCGAAGTAATGTAATTGGCAATAATTACTGTAATCTTATAGTTGTAGTGACATGTTTTTCATCCCATCTAATTCTCCCAACTGTTGTCATTATTCTTGTATTATTGATGAGGAAACTGCACAGAAAGTTTTAACTGTAATTTCCACTATCTTACAGAAGGGTTGTACTCTGAAATGACATTGTGGGTAGCAGGGTTTGCATGGAAGGACAGCTCATTATGAAATGATACCAAGAATACAAGCTTCCAACAACAAAAAAATGGATACATTGAAGAGTCAGAAATTTCTGTGCCACAAAAGACATTGTCATGAAATTGAAAAACAGCTGCCAGAATGTGATAAAATGCTTGCAAATCATGTATCTGATACGGATGTAATACCTAAAATATATCTTAACAACTGAAAGACCACCCAATGTAAAAGTGGGCAAAGGACCACAATGGGGATAAACCTCAAAAATTTTATGGCACATGAAATCAGATTCAAAAGGCCATGTGGTGTATGATTCCATTTATATAGAATATCAAAAGACAAATCCATAGAGATGGGAAGCAGATTAGTGATTGCCAGGGACTGAGGGAAGGAGGAATGGAAAATGCCTGCACCTTGGATGCAAGGTTATCTTTTGGGCTGATGAAAATGATTTGGGACTAGATAGAGGTGATGGCTGCTCAATATGCTTAATGTATTAAATGCCACAGAATTCACTTTAAAGTAGTTAGTTTTATATTATGTAAATTAAATGTTAATAAAAACAACTTATAACAAGAATGCTAAAAAAAAAAGCCAGTGCAAAGGCACGTTTCGTTGATAAGATTTAAAGGAAGGACCTCCTGTGTTGTGTTCTGAGGAGCAGTAGCTTTCCAGAGCACTGCAGACACAAGGCCTCTGCTAAGCCCTCTGCACTCCTCTTGCCTCCAGGACTGTGCAACTCCTGTAAGGAGACTGACTCAGGGCTCATGGTCAGGAGACACGTACCAGGGGCATTTTTACCCCTGGCCAGAGACTGATGCCTTCTCCAGAATGAGGGTACAAAACTCCAAGCCTAGTGGGTGCAGAAAAGGGCCTGGGCTCAGGGCAGCTGCCCTCCTGAGCCTTCAGTGAGGTTTGTTCCAGGATGACCACCCACAGATTCCATGGGTCTGAAAGGCAGGTGTGCCAAATGGATATTGGTTCCATGGGAGACATCAGAGCATTATGACCGGACCTGGGCATCAATTCCAGCTGCCAAACATGCCCTCAGCAGTTGGTGGTGGCAGTGACACTGAGGCCACTCAGGGTGGACAGGACCACCTGCCCTCTTGAAGGATGTCACCTGGAAGGCTCAGAAACACTGAATGTGATAGGGGCAAGGAGGAGAGCCAGAAAGGGATTTGGGAGACAGAGGGAGCAACCGGCCTAGCTTGAGACGAGGGAGATGTTTTATGGTAAAGGTGTTCTGTCCAGGAAAGAAGTGGTTGGGCACTGGGACTTTGAACACCTGAGTGCAAGTCCAGCACTGTCGTCGTGGAGTGACTGAGCTGCAGTGTCCACAAGCCCAGGAGTGGTCCTGACTGCACAGGGCTCAGGTGTGGCTGGGCACATGGAGGGTGTCCTGGAGTGCTGTGTGTTCGCAGATCCGTGAGCTGTCCAAGGACAACATGAGAAGCCTTTCCTGCCAGGAACTAGTCTCAGCATGGAAGTGACTGGCCATCTGACACGCCACACCGCATGTGGAGCAGAGTAGCAACATGGTGTGGATGAGGGAACACAGTGTTTTGGAGGACACAGCCCCTCACCAGAGAAGGCTACAAGCCTTACAGAACCTCCATGTGTGACCTGATGACTGTCTGCTCTCTAACCACACCTCAGCTACTTCCTGTAGGTTTTTGCTGTGCTCACCAGGGTTATTGCAGCCTCACTGGTTTTCCCTCTCCAGAGCTCACCTCTGCACACCATTCCTCAGTGATTCAGGAACTTTAGAACCTGCATCATCTTCCTCCTAGATGACTTCGACTCCCAGGCTACCGCCCCTCCTCCAGCACCCGTTTGGAGTGGCAGCTCAGCCAGGTTAGCTTTGGCTCTGCCCTTCGTCACCCACTGTCCAGTGTCTCACATGACCACACCGTTGTGACTGAACTGGGCTGGGAGGCTACAGGGATAGCAGGGACCTTGGTGGTCTGCTGCACTCCTGGGCATTTATCATCCAGCAAGAGGGAAGAGCATCCTGAGGTATGACCATCAGAGTGCCAGGAGTAACTACCTTGCACCTTTAGGAACTGGGTCAGGAATTCAACCTACATCAAGGTCCAGGGACTCCAGCTGGTGCTTACCCCAACAAGGGCTTTCTTTACCCCTTGGACACTGAGCTGCAGACTGAGCAAGTCTACACCCTCAGATCTCTGTCTGCCCCACCCATAGAGGGAGACTTGGGGACTCTGGTGATCAGTAGTCACTGCAGGTGCCCATCTAGACCTGAAGAACAGCACCCAGATCTGCAGGCAGGCCAACTCTGGTCCTGCCCCATCTAGGCCCAACCCCACTCAAATATCTTTCAAACTCACGTGTCTGAGACACCACCCTGTATTTCATCCCATGCTGTGAGAAATCAGGTTTCTTGTATTTATAGCATGGTGTGGGAATAAGACTGTGTACTGTAAGTGAACCCCTAATTTCTGCTGAGAACTATGGAATGCTCTACCATGTAGGTGAAAAAAAAAATCACACCATGAATCTATGCATCCTGGACTCAACCTAGACAAGAATGGGGTTGAATTGGACTTTTATACTGATGACTTCTAAGCAGATTAGATGTAATAAGCAGTTTACACAAGTAGACTTGGAATGTTGAGTAGTCCTCAGTAGACTTGTTGATGAGTAGTGAAACATCTTGATGCAATTTTTCGAGCAGATTTGTATGTTGCTTGTCCACACATTTTCAGCTTGAATCATTTCCTGATGAAAAGTAGCAAGGTAACATGGAATTGTTGCAAGACCAGAGAGACCTTTTCAGGCCTCCGTATTCTCTCCTCTGACTAGTGGGTGGCAGTACCCTCCATGTGCACCTGTGGCCTCCTTGGGTCCTGCTACTCCTGAGGAAGACCAAAAGTGAAGCATGTGTCAGAGAACTGACACTTGGGAGGCTCACAGAATATCGTAAGAACACAGGCTTTGGCCCCAGACAGCCCATGAGTATGATTAGGCTACTTAACACCCTCACCCTGAGTTTGTTTTTTCATCTGTAAAGTGAGGATATGGATGTCAACTTCACAGATAGGTGAAGAATCACATGAGATCTCAAATATAAGATGTTTACTAGAGAGACAGCTCTCACCCGGCTCCAGGAAGCTCAGGCTTTGTGCATACCTTGAGCTGGAACCTGGAGCTGACCCTGGTGCCTCACGTGTTACATGGTAACTGCACAAAGCTGGTGTCGTTGCCGCCTGGAAACACAACATTCTCTGCTGTGGGATTTAAGAAGGAACAGCACTTCCTGTTGGAAGCTAGTAATGAAAATAAGCTTTAAATTTTGAGTAAAGTGTTCTAGGGAGGGCACAAGCCTTTGTAGGTAGATACAGACCAAGTACTTCGAGGCTCTGAAGGAGCATTTTTGACATCCTATGGTGAATGGGTGATGCTCATTCCTAGGAGAGCTGTGGTGATGGGCTGTGGCTCACCTCTGTTGCTCCCACTCTTGGGGCTATGAGTGTTCTTCCCAGCACTATCAGGTGAGTCAAAGATATGGCTGGGCTTTGGGGACAGAGAAAGCCCCACCTGGGCGACTGCTTGACACCCAGATGTAAGGCCGCACACTACTCCCCAGTGCCTGGCAGAAATGCTATTTCTGGCCTGTGACTTTTTCATGCTGTACCCTGGCAGCCTCTCCCGTCCTGTCTCCCTTCTCAGAGCCCAGATGTGTATGTGTAATTTCTCCTGGGCAGCACCACTGGGATGTGTACATGGAGCATCTCTCTTTCCTCTGAGGCCACTCTTCCACTCACACCTCTGCCCCCTGCCTGTGTCAGCACCTGGACTTATCTTGTCCAACGTCCCCGTACCCCTTGTATCTGGAAAAATTTTGATTCCTTGAGCCTGCTTAGCTCCAGACCCACTGTTGATACTCTCATTTGATCCCCACTGGCCCCTGCTGGGTCAGCACATCAGCCTCGGGCAGCCTCTTTGTCAGCTGGCACTTCTTACCATCTTCCAGGCAACAGAGATGACTGTCCCTAAATACTGATATGGCTGTGTCATACCCTGGCTTCCCACCCCCTTGCCACGTCCAGTGCAGTCACAGCTTGCTCTTGGCACAGTCAGGGAACCCCTGCTTTTGAGGGCACTGAGCCGGAACTATACCTAAGTTCACTCTCCCCTTGTCCCATAGTCTTCTGAATAGAAAATGGACTCTGCACACCAATGCCCAGATGGATCTTCAGTCTTTCATTCTCCTGAGGCATGGAGGCAGGCATTTCTCCAGATGTGTGCTGTGTGCTCCCTGCAGGCCCAGCTGTATGAAGCACTTCCAGCACAAAAGAAACAGTCTGTGGAAGTTTGAGGGCACAGTAGCTCAACCTGGGCAGCAGGCAGGGAAGGGGGCATGTTTGAGATTGATGTCCTGATTGGTGTCCAGGTGCTAGAGACCAGGATGTTATGGGCGGGATCTCTGTGTGGAGATCAGGCCACCTGTCATCCCAGTGCGGGCTTCTTCGGTCACTAGTGCTTCAGGCTCTGCTATGCCTGAAACCACTTTCCCTAGGTCATCTGTGGTCTATTCTAGAAGGTAGTTGTCTTGAATCACTAGATCAAGAAGTATCAGAAAGGTAGATGGAGAGAAGCCATTCCACCTCACAACCTTGCTTCATAGATAGTAGACTAAGGTCTGGAGGAGGTGTAGGGGCATCTGAGGCTGCTCATGGTGTGAAGGGGCTGTTGACTCTTCTTATTCCAGGTCACAGTGCCTGGATTCTGCACTTAAATCACCTTCATGCATTGATCTTGACAGTGAACCAACTTGACCATCTGCTGTGACACATGCCAGGTTACAGACTTAGTGTGACAGAAATACACATTTTTTTTAAAGATTATGTTGAAATACAATTTTATAGACACAAGGTAGGTAAGTATAAAGAAGACATCAGGTTCAGAGATGTTAGGTGACAACCTTGTTTGCTGAAAGTAAAGAGGATTGGAAGCATTTACTGATGAAGATCAGAGATCAGTGGATTACACCACAACCAAAATCTTCACAAGGAAACCATAAGCAACATGATAAAGGGAGAGAAGGTTGAAGTTGTCAGGGGTTTTATTTTACTTGGAGTTTCAGTAACAGCCATGAAAGCAGCAGTCAAGAAATCAATTTGCTGGGAAAGACCTCTTTAAATTATTGGAAAGCAAATGTGTCATCTTGGAGACTGAGGTGCAACTGACCCAAGCCACAATACTTTCAGTTGCATTACATGCGTACAGAAGCTGGGCAATAAGAGCAAGAAATTGATGCCTTGGAGTTGTGTTGGTAAAGGTTGGGGAATATAACCATGGATTGCCAAAAGAACAAAGCTATATTGGAAAAAACTCAGTGGAATGCTCCTTCGAAACAAGGATGATGAGACTGTACCATACGTTGGAGATGTTATCAGGAGAGCTCAGTTCCTGGAGAAAAACCTCATGCTTGGTAAAATAGGTCAGTAAAAAAGAGGAAGACTCTCAACAAGGTGGATTGGCAGAGTGTTTGCAATAAAATGTGCTGAAGCATAATGAGTGTGGATGGTGGAAAACCAGGAAGTGTTTTGTTCTGTTGTACATAGTGTTGATGAGTTGGAACCACCTTGATGGCAACTAACAGCAAGTTAGACAAGATACATCACTAAAACTGACTTTTATCTGTTTAACAACTTGTTTTAATGTGGTGCCTTGAAGTTTAAATTACACAGATGATATGTGACAGCGCTGTTCGTTATAGGAATGTTTCAAATTAAGACAACATCTGAGGCTCCCACGTCTGGTAAGGAATTGTTACATGGTGTTGACACTGCCTGGTCCTGTGCCATTCACATATCATTGTTATGCTTGAGCCCATTCTTCCAGCCACTTTTTCAGTTCATCTCATTGAATTGTGGTGTAACATCTACTCTTGAGCTGGTTTCTAAATTCAATTGGGATATACTCAAGATCATACTTTGGCTGTCATGTGCTTAATCTAATTTTACTCTTTTTAAACTTGGACTTACATATGAACACTTCATTTGTTCTGAAGGCTGTCCCAGCCTGGCTTTGTTCTGACTGAAATCACCAGGGACATGTTTTCCAACTACAGTTGCTTCTTTGTTGCCAACTTTTACATCCCAGTTACCCGTGGTTATCAATTTAGATCAATTTCAGACTGCAGAAGTTGGTAAAAAAAAATATTTTTTTTTTTTTTTTAAATCTTTGGCATTAATGGTTGGTGTGTAAATTTGAACAAGAATGTTGTTAAGTGGTCGTCTTTGTAGTTGTGTGGATATTTTCCTGTTACTGACAGCATTGTACTTCAGGATAGATCTTGAACTATTCTTTTTGAGGACGAATGCAACACTATTCTTCAAGCTCTCATTTCCCTTGTGTTTCATTTTTTTTTTTTTAAAAAAGAATTTTCAATTTTCTAGGTGAATACAATCCAGGTTCTGATTGTTACTGGATATTTGCAGCTCTTCTGATTTTTGAATCATGCTACAACAGCAGATGAAGGTCCTGAAAGCTTGCTTCCCTCCTTGTCATTTAAGGGTGACGCTGCTCTGAGGAGGCAGCTCTTCCCCTGCCATTGATTTATAACTTGAGGGGCTTGTCTTCTAGCGGTACATCAGACAGTGTTCCTGTGCTATCCGGAAGGTTTTCTTTGGCTGATTCTTTTCAAAAGTAAGCTGCCAGGTCCTTCATAGAATCTGGAACCTCAGCTGAGACCTATCCAGCATGGGTGATCCTGCTGGTCTTTGAATACCAGTGGCCTAGCTCCCAGCATCACAGCAACACGCAAGTCCCCATATCACAACAAACTGACAGATGCACAGGGAGAGGGTGAGGAATTAGAAGGAAGAAAATATTTTTGCTCTGTAGTAGTGGGAAGAAATGCCTGGAAAATTTAGAAATCATTTCTACAGCATTAGAGAACAGCTGTGGATTAAAAAAAAAAGAAAATACCTCACCTTCATGGGCTCAGGGCCAGCAGGTAGATGAGAAAAGGTAGGTGGGGAGTGTCCAGCCCAGCCTACTAGGTGGTGCTGGTAGCAGTGAACATGAAATGTACTCTCACTGCAGAGAATTCGATTTTAATTTATATTAATTAATAAACTTGTTAGTATTCCAGCTTGTTCCAGTGTTTTAAAGGATGCAACAGTCTCAACAAACATTGTTAAGTTAGTAGAGGGGTTAGCAAGTGTCAAGAACTTCTAGAATTGACAGCTTCTCTGCCTTAGGTCATGCAGTTGTGATTTTATGGAATCCATTCAGGAACCTTGAGAGGATGGTGTTCTTATGCTCACAGGTAGTAAAGGAGTTCAGTGTCTTGCCCAAGGCTAGGGAGCCTGTGAAAAGCATTTGAAGGAAATTCGAGGCCCCCAAATCAAGAACTTGCACACGCAGGGTATGGGGAGTGTGAAAGGGGATGGCGGAGGGCTGTCTGTCTCCCCACATTTTTGGGTTCTCTCCCAGTGACCCTGGGGCCCCTCTCACACGTCCTTGGGGCCCTCCCTCTATCCCTGACCTCAGGACTTCCCTGTCAGTTGCTGAGCGTGGGACTCACTGTAGACCAGGAGATCAGCAGTTACCTTGTCCATCTGGAGACCATCAGTATTTGTCCAGAAGGATGGGCTCATGTCTGCATGTTTGCCTTTTGTGACTCAGCAGCCGCACCCCTATGCCTTTGTAAGAAAGCCTCTTTTCTTCCCCTACTGCTTCTAAGCTCTGAGTTTCTTCTCTACACTGCTTAGCGTAACAGTGGGTGGAGTATGTATGTCGGAGAGATCAGAAGATTACAGATCCCCAAACAGGACTGACCAAGTGTGGCTTCTCTGACTCATCCATTCCCACCTTTTGGCTATTGTGAATAATATTGTAATAAATACTGATGTATAAATATGTATCTGTTTGAGTCCCTGCTTTCAAGTCTCTGGTTTATATACCTAGAAGTGGAATTGCTGTGTCATGTGGCAATTCTGTGTTTAACATTTTGATGAAACACCAAACTGTTTTCCTTAGCAGCTGCACCAGTTTGCATTCCCAAAATCAATGCAAGAGATTTCAGTGTTTCTAAATCTCTGCTAACCCTTGTCATTTTCTCTGATTTTGATAACAGCCATTCCAGTGGGTGGCAGGTGGTATCTTATTGTGATTTTGATTTACATCCCCAGTGACTAACAATGGTGAGCATCTTTTCATGTGTTTATTGACCATTTATATACCTTCTTTGAAGAACTGTCTATTCAGGTCTCTGTTCATTTTTTAAACTGGATGGTTTGTCATTTTGTTGTTGAATAATTCTTTATCTGCTTTGAATATTAAACACTTACCAGATATGTAGTTTCCAAGTGTTTTATCCCATTGCATAGGTTGTCTCCATTTTTTTTGTGAGTGATTTTGTGTACATTTTTTTTTTCATTTTTATAAAGTCTGATGGGTGTTTTTTTGTCATTCATGCTTTTGATGTCTTATCCAAGAATTCATTGTCAAAAGCAGGTCTTGAAGTTTTATTCGTAGGCTTTCTTCTGAGAGTTTTATGGTGTTCTTATGTGTAGATCATTGATTCACTTACTGTTAATTTTTGTATATAGTTTGAGGTGTGGGTGCAACAATATTTTTTAATGTGGAGATCCAGTTGTTCTAACACCATTGACAAGACCATTCTTTCCGTGTTGGATGGACTTGGCACCCTTGCCATAGATGGATGTATTTTTGAATACTCAAGTCTATTCTACGGATCTGTGTGTCTATTTTTATATCAACACCATGCTATTTTAATAATGTGGCTTTACATTGTAAAATCATGGATTATGACTCTGTGTGTGTTCTTTTTCAAGACTGTTTTGGCTGTTTGCGGCCCCCTTGCAATTCCATATGAATTTGAGAATTGATGTTTGTTAGGGATTACATTGAATCAGCAGATCACTTTACTGACAACAGTATTCTAACCATCAACACAGGATGTCTTTCCATTTCTTCAGATTTTTCCAGTGAAGCATTAAAATTTTTAGTATATAAGAACTGATCTCTGTTTTTTTTTTCAAATATTAACTGTCATGTGTTCATTCCATTCCAGTATGCACATTCAATCTTAATATACACCTCCCACCCCAGGGTTCTCATCCTGTATCGTCTCAGCCCAAATCTAATGTTTTTATCCTACCTCATGTGCTCATCCTATAGCATAGCGCTCATTTACCTAATGTGTTCACTCCATGCTGTACCATACTGACTGATCTGTCCTCCTCATGCACATTCCATACCAATGGCTCATCCGATCCCAGTGTACATACCACACATGAATGGAATTGTCTGAAACCAATAAACTCCTGTATTTGTATTTTCTGGCCACGAGAATCGTTTCTGCCTACAAGCATGGTAATCCGAGAGAACTAGGGAACTAATAATGTCTTCCAAGGGCTCTGTTTTCTCAGGCCATCTGGCCTGTAGTTAACCATTAGCAGTTTGTTAAAAGATTGTATCTGGAATATATTACGCTTGTATTGTGGCCCTGTCTTCCTCCTATGCTCTTCCCCAGGCAAACTTTCACTCATATCTATGTGAAATTTTGGAGGCATCAGACCTTCCTAAGACTTCTGGATTGTTGGTGGTTCTGTGATCACAGCTTTTTGGTAGGATTAGTAAGTTATTGTTTTGTACATTGTGTGGTTCATAGGAAGATCTGAATGTATCTGAAAATTAACATTTATGAATGAGGGTCAAAATAACAACCCTTAGTTCATGTGATGAATATGAGAATTATTTTGGTAAAAGCATAACCAAGCAAAGAAGTGTGATGTTCATGATTTCACAGCAGAGTATAGCTTTCCACTTCGTTGAAAAGGGAAATACAAATTTTATGGAGTAAAAGCAGGGTCTTTATCTCCACTACAAATCAGTGCTTTGAAGATTCAAGGGACTTAGGCGAGATGATTTCTTCAGTTTTAGGCTTTGACAAAAAGCTTAAAGGAGTGGATAAGGTCCTAAGGTGCAGTTCTCTGGAAGATGGGAAGATTTATGGAAAAGGAATAATGATAACTAGATTCATCAGAATTATTACCTGATCTCTTGACAACAGAGGATTAGTTAGAAGAAAGTTTCTGTATAGCCCAGTGTCCAACAGGGAAGTAATATATTCAGGCATTGAATTAACAAGAAATATATATCTAATGAGCACATACAGGAAATCATAAATATCTCTTCTGCTACTGATCCTTGGATTATACAACTGGGACTGGAAGTGACAAGATTGGTTCTTTTGGAGTGCTGTGTAGTTTGACTAGTGGACCAGTGCTCAGCTGCTTCTTGCTATCTTGTGTATATGGCCAGAGCTTCAGTCTTCATCGCTGTCTCTCCAGGGAGGAACTTGGACTTCCAGAGGGAGACCGTCCTCTCAGAGACACAATGCAGGTGAGTAAGAGAGCCCAGCAGATATTGTAGGACAGGGTCAGAGAGAAGGAAAGCCTGAGATCCCCTGAAAGCCAGTTCAGTGTAGCTCAGAGCAATCTTCATGTTTACTTAATTAATTAAAGCATGTATTTATACTATTAAAGAGGACAGGGTTCACTGGGCTCAGCAATGTAGAGGTCATTGTCGGCAAGTGATGAGAATGAAGGTCCAGTTGACAGGCTGAAGAAGAAACTGGAGGGGTTAAATGTTTCCAATACGATTAAAACATATGTCCAAGAAGTTTTACAGTAAAGAGAAGAAGGGAAATAGCTTTTGTGGATGTGTAGTGAAGTGAGGACTGATTTTCATTTTTTAATTTAACTCCTGCATTTATACTGCAGTTATTATCGTTGCATATTTGAGCATGTTTGTGTGTTGATAAGGAGTCAGACCAGTGAACCATGTCTGGGCACTTCATGAGACAACAAACAAATCCAGAAGATTAACAATAAAATTTCAGAAATACCCAACTCATTAAAAAGTCATAGGAGCAGAATTCAGGTAATGGAAATCAGAATTGATGAGACTGAAGATAAAGCACTTGACACCAATGTATTTGAGGAAAGATCAGATACACTAAAAACAATGAAGAAACCGTGAGAATTATGTGGGACTCTATCAAGAGAAATAACTTGTAAGTGATTGGAGTATCAGAACAGGGAGGGTTAACAGAAAACTGAGAATTGTTGAAGATTTATTGGCAGAAAACTTTCCTGATGATACAAAATACGAGACGATGTCTATCCAAAAATCTTATTGACTGCCACACAAGATAAACCAAAGATAGAAAATTTTAAGAGTGGTTAGGGATAACTGAAAAGTCATCGACTTAGGACAATTGATAAGACTAAGCTGGGACTGCTCAGCAGAAACCATGCAGGGAATAAGGCAATTGGGATGGTACAGGTATAAAGCCAAGGATTATATATTCAGCAAAACTCAAATATGATCATGAAATTTGGTATTTCCAGATAAACAGTTTATGGAATTTGTAAAAAACAAAAACAAAAGATATTCCAAAGGAGGTCCTTCATTTTGAAAATAATATCAAAAAGGAACCCAAAACTACAACATAGGACAGAACAATGAGATACTGACCCAGATAGGGAAGTCACAAGCTGAAACACTCAAAATAGGGATACAGAGATGTCAATATGTAAAAGATGACAACACTGAAACAAAAAAGAGGAACTAACTAATGTGGCCACAGACCTTTCATATGAAGAGAAAGCCAAGGTAATATAAAGAAATAAAAGAGTGTTTTAAACTTAGAGGTAAATATTAGTAACCACAGGAAACAATCCTACAATCAAAATAAAAAGTAAGTAGAAAATAAAAACAATGAAAAGGATGTAGAGAAAATACATAGAAATGACTCCGTACAGAAGATTAAATTGAACAAGGAAACAACCACACACACAATAGCACTAAACTCATCTGACTTGACGGCACTTGGCTGGCATCGATAACTAAACTGAATGTAAATGGACCAATCAATATACCAATAGAGACAAAGTGGCAAAATGGATTTAAAAAAAAAAAAGCCACCTATATGCTTCCTACAAGAATACACTTTAGACTTAAAGACAAAACTAAAGGATGGAAAAATATTTTAAGCAAACCATAAAAGTATGAATGGGAGTGACAGTATTAATCTCCGATGAAATACTTTACAGTAAAATTTGCCACAAAGAGTAAAATGAAGCCCCAGAAACCAAGTCAAGTCTCACTCATAGTGACCCTATAAGGACAGAGCAGAACTGCCCCATTAAGCTTCCAATGAGCATCTAGTGGGTCTGAACTGCTCACCTTTTGGTTACCAGCTGTGGTTCTTCCCACTATTCAACCAGGGTTTCCAAGAGTAAGGAAGGACATTGCCCAAAGCCTAGTGCCGTCGAGTCGGGGCCGACTATATAATAATTAAAAGGTCAATGTGAAATAGGCGTAATGAAGGGCATAGTGAGTACTTATGCACCCAACAGCGGCTCCAAGATACATTAAAGAAACACAGCAGTGGGAAGAGAAATAGCTCCACAATGATACTAAGGGACTTCAATACACAGGACAATGAGAAAGAAGCTCAATAAAGACTAGGAAGATTAAATGCTCAGTCAGTCAACCAACTTGGTCTCATATACAAAACACTCCACCCAGCAGCAGCCCAGTATTTCTTCAACGCACATGGAACATTCTCTGGAATAGACCATGTATTAGGCCATAAAGCTGGTCTTAACATAATCCAAAGCACTGAAGTGCTACAGCTTTCTAATAAAGCTATAAAGGTAGAAATTAATGGCAGAAAAGGCAAGAAAAAAAAATCAAACACGTGGAAACTGAACAATGCCTTGCTCAAAAACTGCTGGGTTATAGAAGAAATTAAGGACAGAATAAAGAAATTCACAGAATCAAATGGGAGTGAAAACACATCCTATCAGAACCTTGGAAACAGCAAAAGCAATACTCAGGAGTCAGTTTATAGCAATAAAAGCACACATCCAAAATGAAGAAAGGGCTAAAATCAAAACAATCCTAGAACTCAAACAAGTGGAGAGTGGCAAAAGAAGCCCTCAGACATCAGAAAAAAAAAAAAACAATAATAAAAATTAAAATACAGAATAGAAAGCCAATTCAAAGAGTTAACTAAGATCAAAAGCTAATTATTTGAAAAGATCAACAAGATCAATAAACCATTGGTCAAATTGACAGAAAAACAGGAGAGACATCAATCTGAATGAGAAATGAGATGGATGATATCATAATGGACCCAACTGAAATTAAAAGAATCATAACAGAGTACCACGAAAAATGATACTGTAACAAATTTGAAAACCTAGAGGAAATGGACAAATTTCTAGAAACACTACCTGCTTAAAACTAACACAAACTGAGGTAGAAATAGAAATGCCCTATGACCCAGCAATCCCACTGCTTGGGATATGTCCTAGAGAAGAAAGGGCTGTCACAGGAACAGATGCATGCACACCAATGTTTATTGCAGCACTGTCAGCAGTAACAACAAATGGAAGCAACAAATGGTGTCCATCAAGAGATGAATGAATAAGCAAATTATAGTATATTCACACAATGGAATACTGTATAATGATAAAGAACAATAATCCTGGGAAACATCTGATAAACATGGAGTCATCTTGAAGACATGCTGGGTGAAATTAGTAAGATGCAAAAGGGCAAAAATTGTATGAGACCAGTATTATGCGAACTTAAAAGATCTGAACACAGAAGAAAATATGTTTGATGGTTACAAGGGAGGAAGGGAAGGAGAGGGGTATTCAGAGATGAGATAGAAATTGGGTTAGGTGAATGCAATTACAGCAGGCAGTAAAAGGGAGGTTAGCACAGCTGTGCTATACCAAAAACTAAAAGCTTTCCTAAATACAATCCAACATTTTGAAGGAGAAAGTGGTAGGGACAGGGGTCTGGGGATCATAGCTTCAGGGAACATCTAGGGTAATTAGTATAACTAATTTTTTTTTTAAAAGAAAATGTTCTGCATACTATTTTGATGAGTAGCATCTGGTGTCTTAAAAGCTAGCAAGTGGCCATCTAAGTAGCATCACTTAGTTCCAATCCACCTGGAGCAGAGGAGAGTGAAAGACTGATATCAGAGAGATGAGGAATATATGAGCCTAGCAGACAGAATGTGCCATATGATCTGAGACTACATGAGCATGGGATCAGAGGAACTAGGTAATGCCTAGCTATCACCAGTAACTGCTGTGACAGGGAACACGACATAAAGTCCCTGACATAGGGAAAATAAAACAAGTGTGCAGAACAAGATCAGACTTGATGGTCCGCAAGGGTTGAGAGTCCTCTGAGGACATGGTCCCCCAACTCTTAAGACAGATTGGATTGGACTATAAGACACAGAGTGATGCTTGTGAAGAATATGCTTCTTGGCTTAAATATATATGTGAGGCTGTCTGAGCAGCTGTTGTTCAGAGGTGAGATGAGAGAGTGGAGGTGGACAATGTGGTTGAATGGTTATGGGGAAGTACAGGGTGGAAAGTAGGAGTGTGCTGTCACAAGACAGGGAGAGCCGCTAGAGTTGGATAGTGGTGTGGGTGTGGGGCTTTATACGGCAAGTTGATTTGGGTTGTAAACTGTCAAGGCACAATAAAATATTTTTTAAAAATGACTCAGCAAGCAATCACAAAGTTGGTGACCATATGAGGGCCCCCATATTTAGCTAACAAAACCTACTTCTCCTTAAGTCCACCCTTTGAGGACAGCTCTTACAATCTGGTGTGTTCCTCTGTTGTACCGTAGCATGAGACCTTGTTCCCTCCTCATTGGTAGCAGATACAGAAGTGGGGTTTGCTAGGTGCTGAATGGTGCTTGTGCATGAGAAAGAGATAGAGAAGGTTACTGGGTGCCCAGAACATAGGGAGGATTTCTCTGATACAGAGAAGAGACTTCAAGGGAGGAATTGACCCAGTTCCCACCCTCCTTATCAGCGAATGTTCTGGGCTCAAGGCCTTTACTTACACATTTTGGATGGATGCATAAAGGCAGACCATTCTTCAACAGTCCACCCATCAACTTCCAGCGGGGAACCAACAACACAAGACAAGCAGTACTAAGTTCTGGTATGCCAATCATCCATTCTGAGCTGTATGTCTCTGGCTGCGGTGGACATTACATCTGTGCATCCCTTGAAGCAGCATTCAGTGAGAGTTACTAGTAGGACTGTCCCCAGAAGATGGATTAGGCTTGCTGTGATGAGAGATCCCAACCAACCACAACTCTGTTGTGGCTTAATCCAAATCAACTGCATAGATTAAAGGACTGCATTTTTGCTATCTTATATAACATTCTGATTCATTTATGTAAAAGCAGCATATCTCTCCAAGCATGACACATTATGTGAACAGTACATGTTTCAGTACAAGTAATAGAGAGCTTCCTTTCTCAGCACAGTGACCAAGGTAGACATTGCTAGACCAAGGCTAATTCAGGCTTGGGGTAGTCAGTCAGTGTACATCAGACCAGTTGGTTATATTCTGCAAGTTCTTTGTATTCAGGGTAACATGAAACTCAGTCTTAAAAAGACTGTTTTTTAGAGTCAAACTGTCTAATAATGTGCCTTTTACATTTCTAAATACAAAGAGCAAAATTTCCTTCTAAAGGTGGTACACTACCTATGGCAGTTTTCATACTTCAAAAGATGGTTTTTATGGGTAGTGTAGTCCACTGTGTTCATTTACCATGTGATCTCCTCAGTCCACTAGGTTACACATTCAGTTGGTCCATGAGATATAGTCCTTGTTGCAAGATCAGCTGGAACCATGTGGGTAGATGGAGCATCATGTTGGTTCAAATGTTGACAGAACCACCATTTGGCCTGATTGGTAACTCTAATAAAAGCCTGTATCACTGAGTCCCATGGACGAGAAGCTGGTCTATCATGGTGAGATAATCTGGGAAGGAAAAAACAATTCCCCTTTCCTGTCTTCTATCTTCTGTAAAACTTCAGGTGAGAGTTCCTGGATACAGTTACCCAGGCTGACTGTCCTAATCTTGAGTTAATGAACTCTGTGGGAACCCAGATCTTTTGTCAAAAGCCACATACAAAAAGAAATACATTTTATAGATTAGACAGACTGATCAAATATATGGCTCAAATGATAAACGCCCCTTCAGGGAACTGGTGCATTGAGAGCTCAGTCTGTTTTTCCTGAGATGTATAGTTCAGGCTGGGACTGTCTTGTTCCCCATCAGCCATTCAAACCTGTCCATTGAAGCTCTCAATTTTCCTTATGGCTTTGGGGTGGTACACAGCATGAAGAGTTCATTTAAGATCCATTGGAAGCCTCTGTATATGATAAGAGGCCCCAACATGATTTGTCTGGCTGAGAATGTCCTGGCTGGCCTGTTCGCTTGGGCATCTGTCTCTGAGCAGGTTTTAGTGTTGGCCAGGGTCTTCTGGGCAGGTCAGATTTTTTATACTGTCTAACGTTTTCTGATGACAGTAGTAGTCATTGTGTATAGGCCCAATCTAGCATGATGTATGAATCTCCTCTTAAATTCAGGAGGTGGTTGATTGCACATGTCTTTGCTCTGGAGCAGAAGATGCTTTAGTCAGTTGGCAACAGTAGTCTGCTCATTAGTTGTAATCCCTTGTCAACACAGGAACATTTCTGGTGACCATGCATACAAGTAGTAAAAGCTTATTAGGAGCAAAATTGATTTTCTATTTTTTTTTTTCAGAACCCGGTTACTTGGTAGCATAAACATGGGCCTTCCTATTATAGCTCTCCTCTTACATTGCTGCTCAGTTATGTTGGTGGGGACAGTCATCAGAGAATCCCAGAGAGGGCCTCTAAGGCTTCTTTAAGGCCATCTCAAAGCTATCTCGAAGGGCTTTTTACTCCTTTTTTTCCCTGCTGTTTTAAGTTTTGCTGTGTTTTGGGTGTTGTCAGAGTGATCCCACTGCCAGGAATCTGCTTAGCCTCACCAGATATCTCCGATCCTATTGTTGGAATGCTTTGACCAGTGGCTCGGGGACTGTTCCCCCGTCCCTTGAATCCCATATCTTTACAGACCTACAGGTGAGTGTTTATAGTTGCTCATCTTGTTGGCAGATGCACTTGCTGAATACATCAGTTGTTGCCACATACAACTGTTTCACATCACATTCCAACTGTAAATTTTCCTGTATGGCTCTTACATACACTTCTGAAGCTACCTGAGCTTCTGGGGCCAGCTGAACAGCCCAGAGTGGTGGATGTCTTATGGCCACTACTGCTTTCCCAGCTTCTTACTCAGAAGGCACATGGCTGCCTGCAACCTGTGCTACTTGGTATCTTGGGGGGCATCCCTGTACTCATGGGGTAGTCCACACACAACAGGATTATGGGCCAGAACTCCCCACATGGAGGTTGCCATCCAACTCAGGATTTACCCTGCAGACAAACGGACAGGCCAGACCTCACCATGTGGAGATTTTCCCTGAAAAAAAGCACATGGACCAGGTTTCCTCACGTAGAGATTGCTGGCTAACCCAGGACTTCTGCAGATGCTTCACTCATGCTTACCATTTGTTCAGTGTCCTGGCTATCCTGCCAATTGTCTAGGTGTGGACAAGCTCACAGGGCTAGGTGTGTGGGAGACAGGAAAGGAAGGAAGAGTGGAAGAAGAAACAAAGAAAATAGTAATAATATGGCACTGAAGGAGGCAGCTGGTGAGGGCAGCCAGACCTACGGAGGCCATGCTCCAGTGGCTCTCAAGCCAAGGGGCAAAGTGGATTGGGCAGAAGAGACAGGGGCAGTGTATGAGGGTAGGTGAGTGGGAGAAAGGGAAGGAAGGAAGGAAGGGAGAGAGAAGAAACAAAATCATGCTGAGATTGCTTGCTCGTTGAGGTAGCATGGAACCAGGGAAGCTGCATCAGTGTTTCCCTAGACCCATAGAGAAGGGGCAAGAATGGTGCATGGGCTACCTGGGCGGGGAAAAGGAAGGGAAGGGAGAGTGAGAGAGATAAACAAGCCAAAAGAATAAAAATAAAAAGTGGCACTGGGGACATAGGCCATTGAAGATGGGGTGGACCTGGCAGCAATGAGCTGGTGTCTCTGGCCAGATAACTGTGTCCACTTTGGAAAGCACTGGAGACTGCAACCAAGGGAGAAAGTTGGGGAATAGGAAAGTGTGTATCCTTGGTTACTGAGTCCATGTCTTCTGTTGGGAGTGCCATGAAATTGTCTTTCCATATATATTCCTTGTTTGTGATTCTTTGTGGCTGAGGTCCAAGATGGCAAATCCTTGCCGCATTAGCTGGTACCTCCACTCCATAGCTCTCCTCATTCTGTGTTCTCTGTCAATTGATTGTATTCCAAGCTTGACTGAGTTCTTTATCCCTTCATTTGATGCTTAGGATTCTGTTTTATTTAGGGTTTTTTTCGGGGAGGGGGGGAGTCTTAGCTGCAGCAGGATGCATGGTGCTTCTGCCTATAGGGCCATCTTGCCTCCTGGACACTTCCTCCATTCGACACACACTCTTCTGCAGTTTGGAGGCACAAGGTGCCCCCTAGCTTTCCTTTGCTGTCCACTTGGCTCAGCTACACTCCTTTCCCAAAGCTCAGGAGCACAGTTCATTTTGCTTGTATTGCTGTGTCATGGTTTGAATTGTGTCCCCCCAAAAATATGTGCAGCCATGTGGCTGGGATATGGTTCCCAGTATCTTGGGACTGTCCTCCATTGTGTGGTTTTGCTAACCTGTATGTTAAAGGATTAGGGTGGGGCTGTAAATTCCTGCTGTAGGGGGGAGTTTCCCTGGAGTATGGCTTGCCCCACCCTTAATGCTTTTAGCTTGCAAGGAATAAAAGGAAAAAGAAACAAAGGACAATTTGAGAACCTCGCTACCATCAGGCAAGCAGCACCGGGAGCAGAGCGTGTCCTTCAGACCAGAGGTTCTTGCGTGAGGACGCTGCCTGGACAAAGACTGATGCAATACCGGACTTTCCTCCAGAGCCGACAAGGGGAAAGTCTTCCCCTGGAGCGGACATGCTGAATATGGACTTGCAACCTACCGGACTGTGTAAGAATAAATCTTTCTTTGTTAAAGCCATACACTCTGTGGTATTTCTGTTAGAGCAGCCTAGCTGACTAAAACATGCTGCCATCCCAGAAACTCAGTACTGCAGTTTCCCCTGGAGTAACCTTGCTCCTCTACAACTGGTGGTGTCCTTCTAATAGACCTTTGACTTAGGCTTAATGTCCCTCTGTGTCCCTTTGTTTCCTCTCCATTGGGCAGTACCTGGTATCTTCACTGAGTGCCTCCTCCCACCTTGCTCATTTGCACTGTGATGCCTACTATGTTTCCCCCCTACAGTTGGAAGTGCTGTGTTTTTTCCTCAGTTCTCTTCTACTTTGCTACCACCACCTGGCATGACCTTCTCAAACTAAAATCCTCACCTGTTGTGCATGTTCTCCATTCCCAAGGTTCTGTCTTGGTATTAGGTTATGTGGAAAATAACCTAGAGTCTGAACTGGTGGCCTAGTTGATGTGACTGTGGTGTGGCTACAAACTCCTGTAGTCACAGGCTTTATTTAATTGGTCATAGATTAATTATATTCTATTCTTACTAGACATTGTTTACAGCATGGATTTCAGCTCTGAGCATTGCAATTTATGAATAATTCATGAATAGACAAGATAATTTAGGCATGGCACAAATATGATGGAATTGCGATTAATGAGACAAGGTGGGCATTTTCCTGGGAGTGAAGTATGTGCCTGGAAACCATTTTCCTTATTGATGATAAATGTTCAATCAGAAACCGACAGACCATTTACTGCAGTAATCTAAAAAAAAAAAAAAATTGTAGGTTTTCAATTCTTCATTTTAGAGAGATAATCCTGGCAATGTCTTAGACTCAGTGACAGAAGGCAGTGTTCTTACCAGGAAGCCTTTGCATTGTTACATAGCTGTGAATTACTGTGCTTTTCTATCGGAGGTGAGCTAATGTCTTTGCAACTCCAGGCTGTAAGTCAGCTGATCTAAACTTGTTTTGGGTACACACAGACTCCATTTATATGAAGATCGTTCTGTACCTGCTCATGTCCCAACTCTGCAGACAGAATGTCCCTGACACGGGGAGTTGCCTGTGTACCTGCAAAGGGCAATGAGGGAGGGAGACAGAGGGGGAGAGAATGGAGATGACTGAGTCATCCTCATCTCTCTTTTTATGCAGAGCTTCTGAACAAACTCTCAGTGAAAGACTTGCATCTTAAGGATCAAATATCCATTAAATGTTTATTCAGCAGACTTATAAAAAGATATGATAATACTGTATGTTATTTGTGGACAAAGAATTTTGAGCATTTTAAGTTACTAAACTCATTGGGACTTTCCTGTATTATTGATTTTTCTCTTCCTGTATAAGAATTACTCAAATACTGCCAAGCCAAGTGCCGTCGAGTCGGATCCGACTCATGGTTTCTAAAAAAAGGTAATCAACATTTATTATCCTTAATAGTTTCTGTGAGTCACAAATTCAGGAGTGGATTTATTGGGAGGTTCTGGTCTAAGCTCTCTGATGATGTTGCATCCAGGATGCTGATCTGTGCTGCAGTCACTGGAAAGCTTTACTGGGGCAGGAGAATCTGATTCTGGCTGCTGGCAGGAGGCCTCAGTTCGTCGTTATATGGGCATCTCCATAAGGTCATTGAGTATCCCGTATGGTAGCTAGCATCCTCTCAGAACGGGCAGTGAAAGAGACAGCAAGGGGTGCAGCGGTGGATCTTCATTGTCTTTTATGAACTAGCCTTGAAAGTCACACTGATGTTTCTATACAGTATTGGTCACAGATCAGCTCTATAGGCATGAGAAGAGACTCTGGGGGGGCATGAATAACAAGAGCTAAGGGTCGCCGGGGGCCATCTTGGTAACAGATACAGTGCTGCAAGTCCAGTTATGGGAATGACTGGCTCGGATGTGGAAAGAGCCTGAAGGTAGAACTGTTTGGGAAACGGTGAGCAGGAGGGTCCACAAAATACCTTTTGGGAAGCAGTTGATTAAACTTTATATAAACAAGGGAATTCTTTACAAGAACATCCTATGTACTGAGGGAATGGAACCCAGTTTTCTGTGAGATATTCAAGTCTATTTGAATATCTGTAAGATACTCAAATCACCACAGTGATTAACAGCTCTAATGCTAACCAAAGTGTTGCCAATCCAAATCCACGAGCCTTTCCTTGGAAACCCTATGGGGCAGTTCCACTCTGTCCTATAGGGTCCTTAATGGTCACTATTGACTCAGTGGCAATTTATAAAACTATATATATGTACTGTATATATAAATACATATACACACACACACATATCAAACCATTTGGCATTTTAACTGTTTTACTTCTTGTGGTTGTAAAATGTAGCACATTTGCCAATTCAGTGTTTTTCACTCGTACAAGTAGTGAAACCAATTTCATCAGTCCTGTTGTGCACCATCACCCACATCCGCTGCCATATTTTCTATTTTTAAGTGTACGATTAAGTGACACTAATTTTATTCACCATGTTGTGCTACCACCACCACTATCCGTTTCCAAAAGGTTTGCGTTGCTGCGAACAGAAGCTCAGTATCCCTTCAGCAATAATTTCCATTTCCTTTTCCCTCCAGTCCCTATGCCTTATTTCTTTTCATTTACCTACTCTAGTATTTTGTATAATTGGAAACTAATCTAGTAGTGTTGGGGCCTGTCTACATTCAGCAGGAGAGGAGAGAATCAAGATCACCAGCCCACAGCTGATTCCAGTGAAGCAGAGGTCAGACATACCTCCACTCTTCAACTTATTTTGCCATTCTGACACCAGCCTTTCTCTCCATGGCTTGCTCTTCCTCTTTGCTGTGTTTGATTATTCGTTGCAGTGGCCCGGCAGAACTCACACATCCTACAGTTATGTGGTTTATTAGGGATGTAACAGGCTGTAACTCAGGATCAGGACTACCTTGGAGGTAACAGGATACAGTTTTCAATTGGGACAGCTTTCAACCAAGACAGCTATCAGCTTTTTCTTAGCTATGCTTATACGCAGAACTCTCCTTTGGACCTCCTGCGACTGGACATTCCTGGGTCTGGCTTCCTCCCTGCCAGGGCAAGTGTTACAGCTCTTTAGCTTTGCCAACAAGTACCCAGAGGCAACCTCTTCTTCCAGCAAGCCTTCTGCCTGAAGGCATTCTTTCACTTTGTGGGTCAGCAAATCCACTGAAGCTACCTTGTGCCTCTTTCCTGGTTCTCATTGCTTGTACTGCTGCGCTGTTGTCAGGATTATACCTATATCCTGTGTCTAGGAGGTTGGCCGCACAGGGACTCTAGGTCTAAAGCACTCACTCCACTCCAGGCTTGTCTTCTTGATGATATTGAGGTCACCCCGGACATCTGTTGGTTTGGCCCTTTTATAACCCTACTCCTTCTCCTACCAAGACCACAGCCACTTAATTTGCATAGGAAACTGAACAGTTCCTGCAAGGCGCATAGATCAGTCAGGGCATGCTGTGAGCCAATCACTTGTTTTTGACAGAATTATAAACCCGAGGCCAGAAATGCTGTGTATATGAGAAATTGATTGCAGTGCAGAATCATAAATATTTGTCCTTTCTTGTGACTTATTTCACTCAGCATGATGTGTTCAGTGTTCATTCATGTATGTATCAGAATTTCATTCTTCTTTATAATTGAATACTTTTCCATTGTATGCATATGTCACATCCTTATCACCTGTTGATGGACGTTTGGGTTGTTTCCACATCTTGGCTATTGTTGATATTATTGCAATAAACACTGATGTATACATATATGTTTGAGTCCTTGCTTTCAAGTGTCTTGTACATACCCAGAAATGGAATTGCTGTGTCATGTGGCAATTCTATGTTTAACTTTTTGAGGAACTGCTGAATGGTTTTCCTTAGAAGCTGCACTAATTCACATTCCCCCGATCAAATCAAGAGTTTCCAACTTCTCTGAATGCTTGCCAACATTTGTTATTTTCCATGATTCTGATAGCAGCCATCCTAGTTTATGTCAGATGGTATCTCATTGTGATTTTGATTTGCATTCCCAATGAATGATGATGTTGAGCATCTTTTTGTGGGCCTGTTGTCCATTTGTAAACTCTCTTTGTATAAATGTCTATTCAAATCCTTTATTCATTTTTTTAATCGGGTTCTTTGTAATTTTGTTGTTGATTTGTAAGCATTCAGCATCTAATTTGAACTTTAAGCACTTATCAGCTATATAGCTTCCAGGTGTTTTATAACATTCTATAAGTGGTCATTTGACTTTCCTCATAAAGTCCTTTGATGCAAAAGAAATTTTAATCTTTTTGAAATCCAACGGCTTTATTTTTTATCTGGTTTTCATGCTTTTGGTGTGTTATCTAAGAATCCATTGTCAAAAGCAAGGTCTTTATGTTTTATTCCTGTGACTTTTTCTAAGAGTTTTATGGCTTTAGTTCTTACATTTATATCATTGATTCATTTTGAGTTAATTTTTGTATATAGTGTGAGATATGGGGGTAGCTTAATATTTTTATGATGGAGATCCAGTTGTCACAATGCCATTTATTGACAAGACTATTATTTCAACATTGAAAATAGTACCGTTGTTGAAAATCTTTTAGCCATAAGTTATAGATTTATTTCTGAACTCTCAATACTGTCCCACCAATTTATATGTTGTTGTTGTTAGGCGCAGTTGAGTCAGTTCTCTGAAACTCTGTGCAACAAAATGCAATGCTGCACAGTCCTGAACCGTGTTCACAATTGTTTTTATGCTTGAATTCATTATTACAGTCATAGTGTCAGCCCATCTTTTTGAGGGTTCATTGGTCTACATTACCAAGCATGATGTCCTCCAGGGACTGATCCCTCCTGATAATGTGTTCAAAATATGTGATATGTTGTCTGTTTTTGCCTCTAAGAGTCACTCTGGCTGTGCTTCTTCCAAGACAGATTTGTTTATTCTTTTGGCAGTCCATGGCGTATTACACATTCTTCACCAGCACCATTATACAAAAGTGTCAATACTTCTTCTGTCTTCCTTATTCATTTGGCATGCATATGAGGTGATTTAAAACACCTTGTCTGGGGTCAGACACACCTTAATCCATATAGTGACATCTTTACTTTTTAACACTTTAAAGAGATCTTTTGCAGCAGATTTTCCCAGTGCAATACGTTGTTTGATTTCGTGACTGTTGCTTCCATGAGTGTTGATTATGGATCCAAGTATAATGAAATCTGCAACAACTTCAGTCTTCTTTCCATTTATCATGATGTCACTTATTGGTCCAGTCATGAAGATTTTTGTTTTCTTGATGTTAAAGCATAATCCATACTGAAGACTGCAGTCCTTGATCTTCATCAGTGAGTGCTTCAAGTTCTCTTGACATTCAGCAAACCAGGTTGTGTCATCTGTATAATGCAGGTTGTTAATGCATCTTCTTGCAATCCTGATACCCTGTTCTTCTTCATAGTGTTCAGCTCATCAGATTATTTGCTTGACATACCAACTGAATAAGTATGGTGAAATAATACAACTCTGATGCACATCTTTCCTGACTTTAAAGCAGGGAGTATCCCCTTGTTTTGTCTGAACAACTGTCTCCTGATCTATGTAGAGGTTCCTTATGAGCACAATTAAGTGTTCTAGAATTCTCATTTTTTGGAGTGTTACTTGTAATTTGTTATGATCCACACACAGTTGAATGACTTTATATAATCAATGAAACACAGGTAAACATCTTTCTGGTATTCTCTGCTTTCAGCAAGGAATCATCAGACATCAGGAATAATATTGCTGGTTCTGTGTCCTTTTCTGAATCTGGCTTGAATTTCTTGCGGTTCTCTGTTGATGTACTGCTGCAACTGCTTTTGAATTATCTTCAGCAACATTTTACTTGCGTGTGGTATTAGTGATTGTTTTAGTCAGCTAGGGCTGCTCTAACAGAAATACCACAGAGTGGATGGCTTTAACAAAGGAAGATTTATTCTTACACAGTCCGGTAGGTTGCAAGTCCATATTCAGGGTGTCCGCTCCAGGGAAAGGCTTTCCCCTTGTTGGCTCTGGAGGAAAGTCCGGTATTGCATCAGTCTTTGTCCAGGGAGCATCTTGGCATAGGAACCTCAGGTCTGAAGGATGCGCTCTTCTCCCGGTGCAGATTTCTTGATGGTGCGAGGTTCCCAATTCTCCTTGTTTTTCTTTCCTTTTATCTCCTGCAGGCTGAAAAGCATTAAGGGTGGGGCAACCATACTCCAGGGAAACTCCCCCTACAGCAGAGCAGGGAAGTAATCCTATGCAGGAATTTACAGCCCCACCCTAATCCTTTAACATACAGTTTAGGGAAACCACAAAACGGAGGACAGTCCCAAGATACTGGGAATCGTATCCCAGCCACATGCTACACATATTTTTGGGGGGATGCAATTCAACTCATGACAATGATATTGTTTGATAATTTCTGCTTTTGGTTAGATCACCTTTTTTAGAGTAGGCATAAATATGGTTCTTTCCCAGTTGGTTGGCCAGGTAGGTTTTTGCCCAAATTTCTTGGCATAGATGAGTGAGCATCATGCATCTGTCAGTTTTTCATGCTGTGGGGATTTGCATGATGCTGGAAGGTATGCCATTGGTATTCACATACTAGCAATGCCACCCCCCCCATAGACAGGTTCTAGTTGAGCTTCTCGACTAAGACAGACTAGGAAGAGGGATGCAGCAATCTACATCTAAGAAAACTTGGCCAGTGAAAATCATATGAATAGCAGTGGAACCTTGTCTGTGAACCCCTCAGGTTGCAAAACACTCAAAATATGACTAGGGAAGAGCTGCCTCTTTCAAGTAGTTAACCTTCATGACCTAGATAGACCTTTATTTGCTGATATGGCATGACTCAATGAGAAGAAACAGCTGCAACCATCCATGTAAAGAATGAGGAATTTCAGAAGTATGAATCTAGGAGTATTGGAGATCATAAAAGATGAAATGGAATGAATAAACATTGTTATGTAGGCATTAGGGAGCTGAAGTGGACTGGAATTGGCTGTTTTTAGTTGGATAATCATGCATCTACTCTGCTGGAAATATCAAATTGAAGAGGAATGGCATTTTATTAATCATAAAAAAGAACATTTCAAGATCTATCCTGAAGTACGACACTGCCAATGATATGATAATATTCATACACCTCAAAGAAGACTGGTTAATACTATTATTCAAATTTATGCACCAACCTCTTAGATGAGGAAACTGAAGATTTTAACCAACTTCTGCAGTCTGAAATTGATCAAATATGTATTCAGGATGTATTGATAATTACCGATGATTGGAATGCAAAAGTTGAAAACAAAGAAGGATCAGTAATTGGAAAATATTGCCTTTGTGATAAAAATGATGTCATTGAGCTTTATTCACCCTTAAATTCTCTAACTCTATACACTTGTGATGCATGGATAAATACACCTTTAATTTAAACCATTGTTGTTATTTTCTGTTAGTTGCAGTTAAATACCAGTGCTTTGATTTCTGGACTGCTACTTCCATGAATGTTGATTGTGGTTCCAAGTAAAACGAAATCCTCAAAGACTTCAGTATTTTCTGATTTTCCTGATGTAGCTTACTGATCCACTTGTGAGGATTTTTGCTTTCCTTGTGTTGAGCTGTGTCGTGTATGGAATTACATCCCCCAAAAATGTGTGCAGCAATTTGGCTGGGCCATAATTCCCAGTATTGTATAGATGTTCTTTATTTTGTGATTGTAATTTTTTATATGTTGTACATCACAGTCTCTGTCTCTGGTTAGTGGAGCAACATTAATTGTGTTAAAGAGGAATTGGATGGGACTGTATCGCTTTTACTAAAGTTACATCCCTGCTCCAATGTAAAGGGAGTTTCCCTGGGGTGTGTCCTGTAACATCTTTTATCTTACCAAGAGATAAAAGAAAAAGGAAGCAAATAGAGAGCTGGGGGCTTCATACTACTAAGAAAGCAGTTCCAGGAGTATAGGGCATCCTTTGGATCTGAGATTCCTCTGCTGAGATGCCAGACCAAGGGAAAACTAATGCATTGCAAGGACCTTTCTCCAGAGCTAGCAGAAAGCATTCCCTTGAAGCTGACACCCTGAATTTGGGCTTGTAGCCTACCAGACTGTAAAAATAATAAATTTCTCTTTGTTAAAGTCATCTACTTGTGGTATTTCTGTTACAGCGGCACTAGATAACTAAAATAAGGTGTAATACATAATTAAGGCTGTATCCTTTGATTTTCATCAGTAAGTAGCTCAAGTCCTCTTCAGTTTTCAGTCAGCAAGGTTGTGTTATCTGTATGTAGCAGGTTGTTAACGAGTCTTCCTCTAGTTCTTATGCCACATTCTTCTTCATACAGTCCAGCTTCTTGGATTATTTGTGCAACATACAGATTCAGTAGGTGTGGTGAAAAGATACAACTCTGGCACACATCTTTCTTGACTTTAAAATGTGCACTATACTCTCATTCTTTTCAGATAACTACCTCTTGGTCTATGTACTGGTTCTTCATGAGTGTGATTAAGTGTTTTGGAAGTCCTGCTTGTCATAATGTTACTCATAATTTTTATGATCCACACAGTAACATATCTTTGCATAGTATTAAAACACAAGCAAACATCTGTCTGGTATTCTCTGCTTTTAGTCAACAGCTATCTGATGTTAATAATGGTATCTCTGGTCTTGCATCCTCTCCTGAATCCAGCTTGAATTTCTGGCAGTGTCCTGTTGATATACTACTGTAGTTACTTTTGAATGATCTTCAGCAAAATTTTACTTATATGTGATATTAATGATATTGTTTGATAAGTTCTGCATTCAGTTGGGTCACCTTTTTTTGGAATGGGCACAAATATGAATTTCTTCCAGTTGGTTGTCCAGGTAGCTGTATTGCAGCTTCCCACATTATATCCCTGTTAAATCTCGGTTGATATTCTGTCAATTACTGTTATTGTTAGGTGCCACTGAGTTTGTTCTGACTCACAGTATTTCATTCAAGGAGAATGAAATACTTCCTGATCCTGCACCATCCTCACAATCCTTGTTATGCAGCCACTGTGTCAATCTGTGTCTTTTTTGGTGACCTTCAGCTTTACCAAATATGACTGATCCTTCCAGATAACACATCCAAAATATGTGAGACTTAGTCTCAGCAGCTTTGCTTCTATGGAGCATTCTGATCATACATTTTCCAAGACGGATTTGTTTGTTCTTTTGGTAGTCTATGGTATGTTTAGTATTATTCCCCAATATCACAGTTCGAAGCTTCAATTCTTCTTTGCTTTTCCATGTTGATCATTTAGGTTTCACATGCATCCAAGTAATTGAAAACACCATGGCTTGGGTCAGGCTCACCTTCATCCTTAAGATGACATCTTTACTTTTCAATACTTTAAAGAGATCTTTTGATACAAATTTGTCTAATACAGTGTGTTGTTTGATTTCTTGACTGCTCCTTCCATGGGTGTTGATTGTGTATACAAGTAAAATTAAGTCCTTGACATGTTGATATTTTCTCCATTTATTATGATGTTTTTTTATTGGTCCAGTTGTGAACATTTTTGTTTTCTTCATGTTGAGGTGTAATGCATGATGAAGACTGTGGTGCTTAAGCTTCATCAGCCTGGGCTTGTTATGATGATGATATTGGGCTTTTCCATCATTTCTTTCCATAAATGTAGTTATTTGATCCTATTTTTTTCCATCTAGTAAGGTGTGTGTGTATAATCACTGTTTATGTTGTTGGAAAGATACTTGCAATGAGTGAGTTCTTGATCTTACAAAATTCTATCATGCAATCTCCTACATTGTTTCTATCACCAAGACCATGTTTTTCAACTTCAGATTCTTCTTTGTTTCCTACTTTTGCATTCTAATCAAGTAATTATCAGTGTATCTCAAGTGCATGTTTGATCAATTTCAGACTGCAGAAGTTGGTAAATATCTTCAATTTCTTTATCTTCGGCCTTAGTAGTCAGTGTGTAAATTTGAATGATAGTCTTATTAACTGATCTTTGTAGGCACATGGATATTATCCTATCACAGACAGCATTATACTTTGAGGTAGTTCTTGAAGTGTTCTTTTTGTTGATGAATGCAACACCGTTCTTCAGTGTGATATCCTGGACATATTAGATCATATGATTATGTAATTTAAAATGGTGAATACCAGTACATTTCAATTCACCCTGGTGACATAGTGGCTAAGTGCTATGACTGCTAATCAAAAGGTTGTCAGTTTGAATCTACCAGACATTCCTTGAAAACTCTATGAGGTAGTTCTACTCTGACCCATAGGGTTGCTATCAGTTGGAATCAACTCAATGGCAATGGGTTGGGTGGGTTTTATGTGTAGGATATTGTTCTGTTTCCATCGTGAGGATTTCCCGTTTTCTAAATTCATACTTTGATTACTAATGGATTTTTTTTACAGCTATTTGTTCTAATTTTGAGTTGTGGATAAAAGCAAATGAAGCTTGACTCTGTCTACATCATTAAGACTGACTCTGTTTTGAGGAAGCAGCTGTTCCTCAGTTGTATTTTGAGGGCCTTCCAGTCTGATAGATTCATCTTTCAGTGATGTATCAGACAGTGTTCTGTTGTTATTCATAAAGTTTTTGATTATTTGGCCAGTTTTTATTTTTTTTTCCAGAACTAGTCTACCGGGCTCTTCCTCCTATTTTGTCTTACACTGTAAGCTCCACTGGCTCCTGGCCACAGTGGATGACCTTGCTGGTATTTGAAATACTGGTGTCATTCTTCCAATATCACAGCAATGTGCAGGCATCCACAGTATGGCAAACTGACAGCTGCATACGTATAATTTGTGTATATTTTGTGTTCTGTAAAAATGGTGTTTCCTCAACACAAAATTCTCATGAGGATGTGAAGAATGTAGAACAATTATAGATTGGTGGTGGGATTATAAATGTTACAGACAATCTGGGAGACAGTTTAGCAGTTTCTTATGAAATTACACATGCAACTACCATACAATCCAGCAGTTGCACTCTTGTGTGTTTATCTCAGAGCTATGGATACTCATGGCACAAACAACAATGAAACCTGTGCAGAAATGTTTATAGAAGCTTTATTTGTATTAGTCAAAAAAAATTGGAAGCAATCCAGATGTCCTTCAATGAGTGAAAGGTTAAACAAACTGGTACATCCATACTGTTGAATACTATTACTGTCTGAAAAGGAAAAAAGCTATTGATAAATGCAATAACCTGAAGGAATCTCCTGTACATTACGTTAAGTGAATAAAACAAGAAGCCATTCCCAAATGGACAATAGATTGCTGGTTACTGAGGATCAAGGATAAGGCAGGGAGGAAGCTAAGGTATAAATAGACAACACAAAGGATATTTACAGTGAAGAAACTGTTCTATGTTTTGACTGTATGTCATCATTATCTTGGTTGTGATGTGCTGTCATTTTATAGTATGTTACCATTGGACAAAACTGGACCAAGTATTTATGGGATCACATTTCATTATTTATTTTAACTGTATGTGAATCTACAATTATCTCAAAGTAAAAAGTTTGGTTAAAAATTGTAAGTAAAAGGCTGAAAATACTCACACAAGCTTTTCTTTAACAGTCAGCATTTTGAACTTTAACCTTCTCTATGTAAACTCATACTTATTTTTCATTATTTTCAGAATTTCTTTTATCTTACTATAGTATAGCCTATACCTAACATCATCCTAACACACTTTGTTGTAATGCAAACATATAAAAGAATAAATGTTCCTGTTCTGTTATGCTGTGCCTGTGTGTCATTTTAGGCATGGTGAGACCACTTGAGGCATGCATTGGCATGTGATGAAATTTCTTCTTCAGATCGATGTAAAAATGGTAGATGATAAACCCATAGATGCGGTCAAAACTGATTTGGGACGACTAAGAAATGTTGGCTCTGATATCCTGTGTCTGCTTGGGAAGACTAAGGAGAAAGGTGTGGGAATGAATATTTGATTTAAAAATATGGCTCCTTGGTAGGACATGTATGGAACAGAGAAAAGGGGTGTGCTGTCACCGGGCAGGGAGAGCAGTGTGAGCTGTGTATAGGTGAGCATGCGAATTTGTGTGGTAATGTACATTTTCATTCAATCATAATAATAAAAAATAAAAAAAAGTAAAACTGAAAAAAAAATGGCTTCTGGCATACATTAAAATCTTCTAGCTCCTCCCTTTATCTAGCTAATAATCCACTCATTCTCTGTGTCTCAGCTCAAATGACTCTTTTTACACAATTCTCTATTTTTTTACCAAGACTACGTCAGATACCCCAATTACGTTCTGTCATATCACAAAATACCTTTCCTTTAATGTGACATTCACAAAACACTTTCATTTTTTATGACAACGATCCATAAAATCAACATACTTTGTTTGCCTTGAATATTTACTAGGTCATCTTATGACATTGATTTGGTGTTCCCAGGTGACTTTCTGACTGACCATAGAGATTCCTGAGAACAAGTAACAGACAAACTGTTTCGTTTGAGTTGCAGTTATCTGGTACCAACAAATCTCATGATGTGGGTGGTAATGTTCAGCTGGTCCTGTCTGGACTGAAACTGAAAAGAAAGATGGTATGACTCTGCATCCCTGCTGGCCCTGTGGAGGTAAACACCTCCCCAGAGGTCCTACCTGTCAGCTTGCCAAAAGCTGTGCCACCAGACGTAAATGAGAGTGGAAGTCTTGTTAAGTAATTGGGTTGTTCTTTAAGGGTGTGGGTTCAGTCAGGGCTATGGTCATATTCTTGAGTGAAAATTCTGGGGACTCAACAGATCTAATCCAGTCTTTTTGTTTCAGATCTTTAGTGAGTTAACCACATGTGAAGACATAGAGGTCTTGCCCTGCACTATGCTTCCTGAAGCCCACACCTAAGGAAGGGAGTCTGGTTTGAGATAAGAGACACATAGCCTGCTCCAAAGTTACCCCTAAGGGCCATGACTGGCAAAATTGATTCCACTTTCTTTCTTAGTTTCCAGGGAAGCATAATCCTCAGAGGATGGAGTAACAGTGATTTATTTAATGAGACACAGTGATAATTCAGTCCTGGAAGCCACAGATATTATAAGAGCTTCTTTTTATTGTACATCTATTCCAGTCTGGCTTAAGCAGTGATCGGTAAGGAGGAAACATAACTGTCTCTCAGAGATCCCATGAGTCACTTTGTCTCCCTACCTATCCTGAGGGCAGAGCTTTCATTTCTACTGATCGTTTGGGGGAAATGAGTGAAAACATCTGAGAGAAGAGGCAGCTAGTGTTTATTGATCACTGCTCAAAAGTGGGGAAACTGGATTCCAAACTAGATATGTCGGTATAGCTCAGCAGTCAGTGGTCAGTACTGGATATCTCAACACTGGCTGTGCAGCTACAAGTTTGTGAGTGGGAACATCATCTGCAGATCTTCAAGCCGGATGGTTAAACCAGTCTTCTTTATAAAGTCAACACACCTAAGGATGTTAGACAGTCTGTGTCAAATGCGTAGATTTTGTCCTACTGGCTTTCTCTTACTCTTACCTACATCTGGTTTCCTTTTTCCAAGCAGGGAGGCCAGGGCATCATCAGAAATCTCACTTTCCACTTGGTATAAGAGGAAAATGTTTCTTATATGTCCCTAATAGGTCACTTCACCTTTCTGGGCCCCAGTATTTACTATGAAAAATTAGAAAATGGACTTAATTTAGGTTGTATCAACCATGGAACTGTTGACACATTGGAATGGGTAATTATTGTTGAAGGGTAATTTTTTTGTGTGTGTGCTGTGTACTGTAAAATGTTGAGGAGTATTCATGACATCTACTGATGGGATTGACCCTGCCCGTGTCATGACAACAAAGATATCTCTGAGCATTTCCAAGTTTCTGCAGAACAAAGTTGCCTCTGAGTGAGAACCGGTGTTCTAAACGACCTATGGACAGTTTCATACTTACTCTTGATGACTTGGAGAACTTGGAACATGCTGAGGGCACTACAACCGTCAGTCTCTGAGTAATAAAGAGTAGTTGCTTTGCCATCGACAGCTGTAGGTTTTCCTTTGCAGTGGCGTCCTGCATCAGCCTTCCCAGACCAATAAAGAGATGAGAGATTTTGAAGCAGTTTCTGCCTATGATTTCAGAAACATCCTTTGCTATGGTTTTAAGGTTCTCAAATGAAGAGTGAGGGGCAACCATGAACGTAGATTTCTGGGGATACTTTTATAACCATCTGATAGCATAGAAAAGTAGAGAATTGCCCTTGCGATCTAGCAGCTCTGAGTTATCATCACCACTGTATCAGCCAGTAGTTGTGTGTCCTGGAAGCTACGGCTTCAGTATGCTAGGTTGAAGTGTGTTGTTTTTCTACTGCTACTTAACAAATGGTGAAGACTTGGTATCTCAAGCAAAGTAAATTTATTTTCTACAGTTCTGAAGGCCCAGAGTCTGAGGTCAGTTTTCTCTGGGCTAAAATTTAACAGTGTGTGCATGGGGTCAGCAGGGTTGAGTCCTTCTGGAGGCTGTAGGGGAGAATCTGTTCCCTTGATTTTCTAGCTGCTGGAGGTGTTCTGCATTTTGTGGCTCTTGATCCTGTCTTCACATCACTCCAACCTTTTGTTTCTGTCACCAGCCAGCCTTCTGTTTCCTTGACCTCCTGCTTTTCTCTTACCAGAATCCTTGTGATTACAGTGGTCCTACCTGGATAAGCTAGGATAACCTCCCCATTTCATCCCTAAGGAGAGATTCTGGTAGCTTGATAATTAGACAGGGACCACTCTTAGTAGTAAATCTTCCTAACAGAAACACTTTTTCTAGACAGACTGCAGATGCTGTCAGATCTAAGTACTGTTCCCAGTATGTAAGAAAAATACCCCAGTTTTCAACACCTTTTGACAATCAATGAATTCAATGTGCTTTTAATGCCTGAGGTCTGATAGCTCACGTCCACACCTGACAAATTGTCAGCAGTCTTACCACTCAAGTGTCATATAACATTTCTGGGAGTTCCCCACAAGATAAGTGTCACATGAACATACAAATTAGTCAGTGAGAATAAATTCCTAATTCCCATCTGCCTTAATTCCACCTCCTGCTTCTTGTCCACAGCTGCTGTTAAGTTTGTTTGTCTGTGTGTGTGTGGAAACTTCCTTCCCAAAACTCGGATCTGTCAAGTTGACTTCAACTCATGGTGACCCTGTGTGCTTCAGAGTAGGTCTATTCTGTAGAGATTTTATGGTTGTAAACGTATGGCAGTAGATCTGTAAGTCTTTCTTCTGCAGTATTGTTGGGTGGATTTGAGCTACCCACCTCTTGGTTAGTAGGCAATACAAACCATTTGTGCTACTCAAGAACTTAGAAACCTTTTCAGGCTGCTAATTTGGAAAATTGCACACACCCACAGCTTCTCATGCATAGCCTCGGCTTTACTAACAGCGTTGATGCAAGACCCAGCTCTTTTTATGTATTTGTCATCATGAATTTCCACACACAAAAGCACTGCTAAGAAATGTATAGTTTATGAATGATTTAGAGGGTTTACAATCCGGTGCCTGAATTTTTTCTTGAAAATCCCAATAAGGCAATTTGTCTCCCTCCTCAGTTGCCAACTTCTGGATTTTCTTTCTGTGTTTTTTCCCTTTTCAGCCTCTTCATCGTTTTCTCTGTGTGTGTGTGTGTGTGTGTGTGCATGCGTGTGTGCGTGCGTGCATATGCGTGTTTTAGGTGAAAGTTTACAGAGAAAACTATTTTCTCATTCAAAAATGTATTCATAAATTTTTTCATGGCATTCGCTGCAGTTGCACCTAGTGTCAAAACTCCCCTCCTTTCCTTTTCCACCCGAACTACCCTGTTTCATTGGTCCAGTTTTCCTGTACCTTCTTACCTTCTGGGATGGTTTTACCCATTTGATCCCCTACACTTTATTGATCTAAGAAGCATGTTCCTCAAGTGTGTTATTGTTTGTTTTAATATACCTACCTAATATTTGGCTGAACCATGAACTTCAGGTGTAGTTTCAATTCTGAGTTAGAAGGGTGCCTGGGGTGAGGGGTCAGAGTTTCAGGGGTTCTCAGTCTGTCAGATCAGTAAGTTTGGTCTTTTTTGTCAATTTAATCATTTGTTCTACATTTTAGTGCCACTATATCCAGGACCCTCTGTTGTAATAAGAGAGTAATTGGTAGCCAGGCACCACCTAGTTCCAGTGCCAGGGTGGTGTAGGCTGTTGTTCGTGTGATCTGTTACTCCTTTGAACTAATTACTCCTTTATCTTTAGTTCCGCGCCCCCCCGCGCCACTTTTGTTCTGGAGTAGAAGAGGCTGATAGTTGTATCTTAGACAGCTCATCACAAGATTTTTTTTAAAAGCAACTATGATGATTAAGTGAAAATTTACAATCCAAGTCAATTTGCCGTACAAAAACCTGAGCACCCGGCTGTATGCAACTCTTATCTGCTCTATTCATCCTGTGATAGTACACTCTTCCTTTCCACTCTTCCAGTATCCACTCAGTGAACACTTGTCACCTCCTCTCCTCTCTAAAAAGAAACCAGTTGGACAGCCTCATATATATATATATATATATATATATATATAAAGCCATGAAGTACACACACTATCTGTATTACTCCATGTCCTTTAGTCATGTCCAATCTTTGGAGTGTTAGCTTCAGTACTGGTTTCAGCTTTGGGCCAGTAGTAAATCCAGGAGCTATGTTCTCAGGGGACCCTCCAGGTAGTCAGACTATCAAGTCTAATCTTTTAATAGAGTTCTAGATGTGCACACTCCTTTTTGTTGTGCTACATCAGGACCTCCACGTTGTCTTCTCTGAGAGAACTCTTTGGTGGTGGCTGGGCACCATCTAGTTGTTCTGGTCTCATGTGATGTAGTCTCCCAATCATGTGGACCCTCCTGCCTCCTGGGCTCATATTTTCTTCATGTCTTTGATGGTCTTGGTTTTCATCTGCTCCTGATGGGCAGGGACCAATTGATGTTTCTTAGACGTCAACTTGCTGGCTTTTAAGACTCGGATGCCACTCACCAATATGGGATGAAGAACAACCTCTTAGAAAAAGATTAGCTATGCCAGTTGCCCTTGAAGTCCCCTGAAACCATAGTCACGAGACCCCTGTTCCTGCTACCCTGTCTTTTAAAATTTTTTGTTGTATTTAGAAAACCTTTTAGCTCACGGTGTAGTCCAGTTGTGCTGACCTGCCTTCTATTGAGTGCTGTCACTCACCATACCTACCTGAATTCCTATTGACTAATCTATGAATAACTTTCTCCTTCCCTCCCTACCCTTGTAGCTGTCAAAGAGTATTTTTTCCTGTGCATAAGTGTTTTCTTAACTCTTTATAATAGTGGTCTCATGCAAGATTTGTCCCTCGGCAGCTGACTGATTTCACTCAGCGTAATGCCTTCCAGTTGATTCCAGGTTACAAGATGTTTCATAAAATCTTCATTGCCCTTTATCACTGCATAGTGTTCCATTGTGTAAATATACCATGGTTTGTTTATGTATTCTTCTGTTGATGGACACCTAAGTTGATTCCATCTTTTAGCTATTGCATTACGAGCTTCTAACACTCCAGATGCTATCCCATAAAGTAGGATGTAGAAAACTGTCTTTAAGAAATATGTTGTACCCACTGACATAGATGTACCTGGAGACTATGGTCCTTTGCCTTTAAGCCTGGGAATTTCACCCTATGAGGTGTTTCCTTTACTGTGCCACTTGTGTGCCCTATTGTCTATGTCAATAGAGGAGGAGCACCTACGGTAATATATTTAGAAATTTCTACCACTGAACCTGTGTCTGCTGGTGGGTTTACTTCCTCATGCCATCCCTCATGCTTGGCATATCTATGTATCTATTCATAGATTATTGTTTATGGATTCTACTGTTGTAGGATTTCCTCCGCTATTGTAGTTACCGCTGTGGTTCTTTATTCATGTGTTTCTCTCTGTGTCCTCTCTTGCCTCAGTCATGTTTTGCTGACTTTTCCCATACTGTATATTAATTGCCTTTCCCTTCACCAATATTAACTCTCGTCTGCTATCTTTTTGGTAATTTTCCCTCCCTCCCCTTCTCATTCCTGGAAATTGTCAAATAATTTTTTTCTTCCTTGTTGGTAAACCTCTTGTGGTTATTTTGTAAATGACATCTCATGTAATTGTCTTTTTGTAATTGACTTATTTAACTGAGCATAATGTCCTCCAGATTCACCCATGTTGTGAGATGTTCAAATATTTATCCTTATTTTTCATCATTGTGCAGTATTCCACTGTGTATATGTATCACAGCTTGTTAATCTGCTCATTAGTTGATGGACACTTAGGTTGTTTCCACCTTTTTGCCTTTTTTTTTTTTTTAATTTAACATAACTGAGTGAAAATATACATTCACATGAAAATTTACATGCCCCCCTATATGCAGCTTCCACTGCTCTCCCTGTTCGGTGACTGCACACTATTCCTCTCTGCTCCATACATGTCTCATCCTCCCAACAGTCTCCTTTTCCCTCCTCTCCGTCCACTCCCCTTCCTCCAGCCAGAGGTCAGCAAGATGATATCCTATAGATGTATAGAACCATAAAGTGCTTCCAACATATGGTTACTCTGCATTGCCAAGTCCATTCCATTCCTGTCCAAAGAGTGGACCTTTGTTATAATTTATGGCAACGGTCAGCATCAGGGCTGGGGGCCATGCTCTCAGAGGAACCCCAAAACCGCTGGACCATCAATTGAGGTCTTTTAGTGGAGATCTCATGATGCACCTCTTTTTATTCTTGTGTTGCCAGTGAGGCTCCTCTCTGTGAGCTCCGTCATGGCTATCACTGGTGGTGGGCGGGCACCATCCGGTTCTTCCGGTCCCAGGTCGATGTAGGCACCCACTCTTGTGGGTCTCTCTGTCTTCTCGGTTGTCTTTACCGCATGCCATTTTGGCCCTCGGTGAGCATCCATTCCTGCTGAGTTGGGACCATTTGCTGTGTCCTCGGATGGCAGCTTGGCAGCTTTTAAGACCCCAGACGCCACTCACCAATGTGGGGTGCAGAGAGCTCTCTTAGCAAAATGCTAGTTGTGCCAATTGGCCTGAAATTCGCCTAAGAGCATGGTCCCCCACCCCCCGCCCCAGCTACTCTATCCTTGCAGTATTGAGTTAAGATGGAAGGAGTACTCAAGTTATGCTGAAGTCCACTTAATGTTGTTCTTGTTCCTAATGTGTGCTGTCACCGCTTTCTCCCAACTAGATTTCTAGTAACTACCTAAACTAAACCCTCCCCCCTTGCCCTCCCTCCCTCCCTCCCCTCCCTTGCAGCTGTCAAAGAGTCTTTTCTTCTATACACAAGTCTGTTTTTGAGATCTTATCGTAGAGGTCTCATACAGTATTTGTCCTTTTGTTGCTGACTACTCTCACTCAACATAATGTCTTCCAGTTGAAACCAGGTTAGGAGATGTTTCCTGGAATCATCGTTATTCTTTATCATTGCGTAGTGCTCCATTGAGTATATGTACCACGGTTTACCTATCCATTCTTCTATTGTTGGGCATCTGGGTTGATTCCACCTTTTTGCTATTGTGGACTGTGCCGCGATAAACATTCTGGTGCATGTGTCTGTTGGTGTGAAAGGCCTTGAATCTGTAGGATATATTCCAAGTAGTGGAATTACTGGGTCAAATGGTATATCAATATCAATTTTTTTAAGGAAGCGCCAGATTGCCTTCCAAAGAGGCTGACCATTTTGCAACCCCATCAACAGTGTAGGAGGGTTCCACTTTCTCCACAGCCTCTCCAGCATTTGTTGTTTTGTGTTTTCTGGATCATGGCGAATCTTGTTGGGGTGAGATGGTATCTCATTGTTGTCTTGATTTGAATTTCTTTAATAGCTAAAGATCGTGAACATGTCCGCATGTGTTTTTTGGCTGCCTGGATCTCCTCTTTAGTGAAGTATCTGTCCATCTCCTTTGCCCATTGCTTAATTGGATGGTTTATCTTCTTCTTATTGATATTTTGTAGTATCTTATAGATTATGGAGATCAGGCGTCGATCTGACATAGAGTTGCCAAATATTTTTTCCCACTCTGTGGGTGTTCTTTTAATTCTATTAATAAAGTCTTTGGATGAGCAAAAGTGTTTGATTCTTAATAGTTCCCATTTATCTACTTTCTCTTCTGTTGATTGAGGTTTCTTTGACAGATTTTGGAGTCTGTCCTCATTGTGTATTAAAACTTCCATTGTTGTTCCTACCTTTTCTTCGATGAGCTTTATCGTTTTAGGTTTGGTATTTAGGTCTTTTATCCAGTTGGAGTTGGTTTTTGTATAAGGTGTAAGATATGGATCTTGATTCAGTTTATTGCAGATGGATAACCAATTTTGCCAGCACCATTTGTTGAAGATGCTGTTTTTACCCCAATTTAATGTCTTAGGGCCTTTGTCGAATATCAACTGTTCATAGGCAGATGGTGTCATCTCTGGGGTCTCAATGCTGTTCCATTGATCAGTCTGTCTGTTCTTGTACCAGTACCAGGCTGTTTTGACCACTGTGGCAGTGTAGTATGTTCTAAGGTCGGGTAATGAGAGGCCTCCCAGTGTGCTCTTCTTCTTTAGTAGTACCTTACTTATCCGGGGCTTCTTCCCTTTCCAAACAAAATTGGTGATTTGTTTCTCCATCTCATTAAAAAATGATGCTGGAACTTGTATTGGGATTGCATTATATAAATAAATTGCTTTGGGTAAAATAGACATTTTCACAATGTTAAGTCTTCCTATCCATGAGCAGGGTAGGGTTTTCCATTTATCTAAGTCTCTCTTAGTTTCTTGTAGTAAGGGCTTGTAGTTCTCTTTGTAAAGGTCTGTTGTTTCTCTGGTTAGATTAATTCCTAGGTACTTTATCTTCTTAGGGGCTATCACAAATGGTATAGATTTGATAATTTCCTCCTTAACAGTCTCGTTGTTGGTATAAAGGAATCCTACTGATTTACTTATGTTTATCTTGTATCCTGAGACTTTGCTGAACTCTTCTATCAGTTTGAGTAACTTACTTATAGATTCCTTGGGGTTCTCTACATATACAATCATATCATCTGTGAACAGGGAGATTTTAACTTCCTCTTTGCCGATGCAGATGCCCTTTATTTGTTCGTCTTGTCTAATTGCTCTGGCTAGAACTTCTAGCACAATGTTGAATAGGAGAGGTGACAGTGGGCATCCTTGTCTAGTTCCTGATCTCAGGGGAAAGTCTTTCAGTCTCTCTCCATTCAGGATGATGTGGGCAATTGACTTTGTATAAATGGCCCTTATTGTGTTGAGGAATTTGCCATCTATGCCCATTTTGCTAAGAGTTTTTAGCATGAATGGGTGTTGGACTTTATCAAATGCCTTTTCAGCATCAATGGACAAAATCAGGTGATCTTTGTCTTTTGTGTTATTTATGTGGTTAATCACATTAATTATTTTCCTGATGTTGAACCAGCCTTGCATCCCTGGTATGAATCCCACTTGGTCATGATGGATTATTTTCTTGATATGTTGTTGTATTCTGTTGGCAAGAATTTTGTTGAAGATTTTTGCGTCTAAGTTCATGAGTGATATCGGTCTGTAGTTCTCTGTCTTTGTTGGATCTTTCCCGGGCTTAGGTATCAGGGTTATGCTGGCTTCATAGAATGAGTTTGGGAGTACTTCATCCCTTTCTATACTGTGAAATAGTTTCAATAGTATTGGGGCTAACTCTTCTCTAAATGCTTGGTAGAATTCTGCCGTGAAGCCATCTGGGCCCGAACTTTTTTTGGTTGGCAGTGTTTTGATGACCTTTTCAATCTCTTTCTTTGTGATGGGTTTATTAAGTTGTTCTGCTTCACGTTGTGATAATTTGGGTAGGTGGTATGAGTCAAGGAATTGGTCCATTTCCCCTAGGTTTTCAAATTTGTTAGAGTACAGTCTTTCATAGTATTCTGTTATGATGTTTTTGATTTCTGTTGCATCTGTGGTGACAACTCCCTTCTCATTTCTAATTTGGGTTATTTGTTTCCTTTCCTGCTTTTCTTTAGTAAGTTTAGCCAGTGGTTTATCAATTTTGTTGATCTTTTCAAAAAACCAGTTTTTGGTCTTTTCGATTTTTTCAATTGTTTTTCTGTTCTCTAATTCATTTAGCTCTGCTCTAATCTTTATGATCTCCTTTCTTCCAGTGCCCGAGGGGTTCCTCTGTTGTTCTCTTTCTACTTGTTCAAGCTGTAGAGTTAGTTCCTTGATTTGATTTCTTTCTTCCTTCCCGATGTGTGCATTTATGGAGATAAACAGACCTCTGAGCACTGCTTTGGCTGTATCCCATAGGTTCTGGTAGGAAGTGTTTTCATTCTCATTGGAATCCATGAATTTCTTTAATTGATCCCTGATTTCCTCTATAACCCATGTTTTTTTGAGCAAGATATTGTTCAGTTTCCAAGAGTTCCACTTTCTATCTCTGTTTTTTCTGCTATTGATTTCAACTTGGATGGCTTTATGATCTGAGAAGATGCTTTGCAATAATTCAATGGTATGGATTTTGTTGAGCATTGCATTATGGCCTATCACGTGGTCAATTCTGGAGAATGTTCCATGTGCACTGGAGAAGAAGGTGTAGTTGTCTGCTGATGGGTGGAAAGTTCTGTATATATCAATGAGGTTTAGTTGGTTAATTGTGTCAATGAGGTCTTCTGTATCTTTACTGAGCTTTTTTCTAGATGATCTGTCTAGTAATGAGAGTGGAGTATTAAAGTCTCCCACTATTATTGTGGAGTCATCTAACTCTCTTTTGAGCATAGTCAGTGTTTCTTTGACATATTTAGGTGCTCTGACATTATGTGCATAAATGTTTAATATAGTTAAGTCTTGCTTGTGTACTGAACCTTTCAGCAATAAACAGTGTCCATCTTTGTCCACGATGGTGGATTTGACATTAAAGTTGATTTTGTCTGAGATTAGAATTGCCACCCCTGCTCTTCTTTGTTCATTGTTAGCTTGATGTATATTCTTCCAACCTTTAATTTTCAGTTTGTTCCTGTCTTTAGGTCTCAAGTGAGTTTCTTGTAGACAACATATGGATGGGTCGTGTCTTTTGATCCAAGATGACACTCGGTGTCTCTTTACTGGAGCATTCAGTCCATTCACATTCAATGTAATTATTGGTAGGTATGTGTTCACTGCTGCCATTGTGATATGTTTATTTTTATGTTGATGTTTTCTCTGTTGTTCTTATTAGTCTGTTCTGAGACACTCTTTTTTGTGAGTTGATTTTTCACCTTTTTCAGAGCTGGTTTTATAGTTGTTGTGACTCGTGTGTTAGATTTCTTGAAGTGGTATGATACATCTTTGTTGTGCTTTACAGCTGCCCCTATGAAACCCCTTAATAAACTATTTATAAACCCAATTTTAATTACTACCAGTCTGGTCATCTTCCTCTCCATCTGGAAGGACTATAATGACTGTAGTACATCCCTCTTTTGTTATGATGACACCATAGTTTTCATGATGATCACTGGATTACTTCTTTCCAAATCAAAGCTGTGGTTTACTTTGGAGCCTTCCCTAAATGAGTATTGAGTAATGTGTCGTTCTACAATATAAAGTTAGTGGTTTCGTTCTTCTAAGCCACAGCCAAGAACTTCTTTCAGTATTTCTTGTAGTTTGGGTTTGGTTTTTACAAAGTCTCTGAGTTTCTGTTTATCTGGGAATGTCTTAATTTCATTTTCGTATTTGAAAGATAGTTTTGCAGGATATATAATTCTTGGTTGGAAGTTCTTCTGCTTCAAGACTTTTAATGTTTCGTGCCACTGTCTCCATGCCAGCACGGTTTCTGCTGAGAAATCTGATGAAAGCCTGCAGGGTTTCCCTCTCAATGTTAGCTTTGCCTTGAGTCTTGCTGCCTTTAAGAGTTGCTGCTTATGTTTCATTTTGTTAAGCTTTATTATAATATGTCTTGGAGTCTTTCTTTTGAGATCTACATTGGGTGGCGTACGATATGCATCTGAGATGTCTATATTCTCTTACTTCATGATTTCTGGGAAGTTTTGTTTCAGCAGCTCAGCAACAATATGCTCTGTGTTCTCAGATGTCTCACCCTGTTCAGGGACTCCAATTAATCGAAGGTTGTTCCTCTTAATAGAGTCCCACATGCTTCTTAATGTTTCTTCATTTTTCTTGTTTCTTTTTTCTGATTTCTGCTCATAAACGTTGGCATCAGTAGCTCTGTCTTCCAAGTCAGAAATTCTTTTTTCCATTTGCTCCATTCTGTTTTCTTGGCTTTGCATGGAAGTTTCTATGTCTTTGATTTTCTTCTTGATCTGTTGGATTTCAGAGTACTGGTGTTCCATCAGATCGAATAACTTGCTTAATTTTTCATTTTGTTCTGCTGCATTTTGTATAAGGTCTAGAAGGGCTTTGTATATAATCAATTTGTATTTACTTCCTGATGCTTTCATAAAAGTTTCTTCATCTGGAAAACTCCTTGGTTGCTTTGTTTGGGAGCCTTCTGAAGCCATGAGTGATTGCTTGTATGCCACAATTGTCTGTTGCTTTTTGGGTCCCATGTGAGTATATGGAGGCTGCAAGAGGTACTGTGAGGATGGATTGCAAATGTTTCTCTAGGCTGTCTTCAAATGTAAAGCAAAAGCTATCTGACCAGTTCACAAGTCAGGTTTTCAGGTGTAGAGATCCCTCTTCTCATATGACAAAGTAAGCGCCACTATATCCAACCCCAGATGATAACAAACTAGTTCAGAATACAGCAATGCTACTGCCCTGTTGGCCTCTGCTGACAGAGCCTAGCCTTAACTAACACTGCGTCCGTTTTGTGATACAAAAGCGTTCTCCTGTGATCAGCCTCTGGCTCCCAAGCTAAGAATTAGGTCCAGCTGATGCCACGGTATCCAGATGGCGTCCTCCACACAGGCAGCAGACAGAGGGGCTAAAGGTGCCGAGAGGCAGCGATTCCTCTGCTTCTGTTGCAGGGCCCCCAACGTAGACAGCACTGTGCAAAATCACGACTTTTCTGTTGAGGAAGCGCTGTCCCGTTTGCAGGCGCTGGCTTCTAGGCTAAGAATGAGGTCCCACTTCACTGACTGTGAAGCTCCGCACAAACCCAGCTGAGGCAGCTACAAAACGAAAGGCTCAAAGTGGGTAGTTTAACAGAGTCCCGAGCCTGGCTCTCAGGATATGGGAATTTCGCCTGCCTATCCCCCCAGCAGCGCATCTGAGTCCAGCCACCAGGCAAGACCCAGCTCTGCTCGCTAGCCGAGACAGAGAGAAAAAAAGTCAAACTGGTGCGTTTACCTTCCGTCTGAGAGAGTGGGGGCTAGCCAGGAGCGGGAGTCAGCGAAAGAGAGGAGGTTTTTCGCTGAGTGGTATGAAGTGCCAATTAACAGCTCTGTGCCATGTCCTGAGGCTGATTAGGTGCTCAGAAGGCTCTGTTTGATTGTCAATTCAGGTCTTGGTTTCCAGAGGGATATAAGGAGACGTGGGCTTATTCCACCATCTTGACTCCGCCCCCGTCATAATTCTTATTTCTCTAGAGTATATACATACCTAGGAGTAGAATTGCTAGATCATATGCTAGCTTTTTGAGGAAGTGCCATACCACTTTCCATGGTGGTTGTGCCATTTTAGATTCTCACTAGCAGTGTATAAGACTTCCAGTATCCCCATGTCCTCACCAACATTAGTGTTTTTCTGTTTTTCATTTTTATTTTTTTAATTTTTATTAGTGACAGCAATGTCAGGGATGAGATGGTATCACAGTGTACGTTTGATCTACACCTTCCTAATTGGTAATAATAGCGAGCATTTCATGTCTGTCAGCATCCTGAATGTGTTTTTACAGTGAAGCGTCTGTTCATATCCTTTCTTCCAATTTTAATTGGATTGTTTGTCTTCTTTTGTTGAAGTGTTGATACTTTGCTTAACTTTTAGAGATGAGCCCCTTGTCAAATATTTCATAGTAATTCCCACCACCTCCCCTCCCCATCTGTAGGTACTCTTTTCAGTCTTTTTGAGATGTCTTTTATTCAGCATAAGAGTTTAATGTTTAGGAGATCTTTTTTTAAAAATCAATTTTGTCACCTTCTGTGTGTGCATTTTTAGTTGGATATTGTAATCTATTTCTGCCATATATGAGAGCCACTGGCATTGTTCCTGATTTATCCTGAATGATCTTTATCCTCTAAGTTTTATACTTAGGTCTTTGATACATTTTGAGTTACTTTTTATGTATGGTGTTGTCTTAGTCATCTGGTACTGCTCTAACAGAATTACCATGAGTGGATGGCTTTAACAAAGAAAAGTTTATTCTTACACAGTACAGTAGGCTGCCAGTCCAAATTCAGGGTGTCCACTCTAGGGAAAGGCTTTCCTCTTTGTTGGCTCTGGAAGAAGGTCCTTGTGTTGTGTCTGTCTTTCTTTGGTCTGAGAGCATCTTGGCACAGGAACCTCAGGTCTGAAGGATGTACTCTGCTGTCAGTGCTGCTTTCTTAGTAGCATGAGGTTCCCAACACTCTGCTTGCTTCGCTTTCTTTTTATCTCTTGTAGGATAAAAGGACAACAGATGGTGCAAGCTACACTCCAGGGAAAATCCTGTTGCACTGGAATAGGGAGGGAACCTTAGCAAGAGTGTTACTGTCCCACTCAAATCCTTTTTTAATATAATCCAATCCGTTAACCACAAGCAGAGATTAAGATTTATGGTATAGGAAAATCACAAAATGGAGGGCAGTCACACAATACTGGGAATCATGGCTTAGTCAGATGGCTATGTACATTTTGAGGACACAATTCAGTCCACGGTAAGTATGAAATACTGTTCCTATTTCATTTTTCTACAGGTAGGTAAGCAATTTTGCCAGATACATTTATTCAAGAAGCTGTTCTTCTCCATTCAGTAACCTTCGGTCCTTTGTTGAAGACTAGCTGTAGATAGAATGTCTGTAGATGTTTATAGATTTATATCTTGATTTTCTACTCTGTTCCATTAGTCTGTGTGTCTTTTGTTGTACCAGTTCCGGTCTGTTTTCACTACTTTGCCTGTACAGTAGGTTCTGAGATCAGGTAGTGTGAGGCCTCCTCCTTTGTTGTTCTTTTTAAAGAAAACTTTACTTATTTGGGGTCTCTTTCCCTTCCATATAAAGTACTGATTAGTTTTTCCACTTCACTGAATAATGCTGTTGGGATTTGGATTGCCTTATATCTATATATTTCTTTGAGTCACACTGACATTTTTACAATGTTAAGTCTCCTATCCAAGAGAATGGTGTGCTTTTTTCATTTATGGACGTCTTTGTTGGTTTCTTGCAGTAGTGTTTTGTAGTTTTTTTTGTATAAGTCTTTTATGTCCTTAGTTAGTTCTATTCCTAAGTATTTTATCTTTTGGGGGAGTATCATGAATGATATTGTTTTCTGGGTTTCCTTTTCACAGTTTTCTTTGTTGATGTAGAGGAATTCAACCGATTTTGTATGTTGATCTTGTATCTTGCACTTTGCTAAATGCTTCTATTGGTCTCAATAGCTTTCTAGTGAAATCTTCAGTATTTTCTAGGTATAGGATGATATCATCTGTGAATGCCAAGCCAAGTGCCGTCGAGTCTGATCCACCAGGCGCTCCTTAAATACTCTGGGAGTCAGTTCTACCCTGGCCCTTAGGGTCATCTGTGAATAGGGATAATTTTACTTTTTCCTTATTAATGCGGATGTGTTTATTTTCTTTTTTTCCCTTACTGCTTTCACTAGGACTTCCACTATAATGTTGAATAAGAGTGGTGATAAATGTGTCCTGGTCTGCTTTCAAGTGAATGCTTTCAGATTCTCTCCATTTTCATCTTTCCTCTTGCATCTCATTTTATACCTTTGCCAGGGATTGCTCTTCTTGTTCATAGGAATGTAAGGCTTTTTCAATATTATCTAAATTTTGTATATCGACTGCTTAACTGAATTAAGTAATATTTTCATTTTTTATAAGGGAGAAGGTTTTGTTTTTGATTAGATAAAATTAAAAAAGAAAAAAGAAAAGTGTTTATCAAGTCCTGTTCTTCCTAGAAAGAGCAAAAAACAGTTGCCATAGACTTCATTACAAATCATGGCAACCTCATCCCCCCTAGAGGCAGTAGGGAATCTGCGTATGTCAGTAATGATTTTCATTCTGCTACATTTCTTTAGGCACAATTTTGAGTGTGGCACAAGACCAAGCAGTGTTTTATTCTGTTGTACACAGGTCGCTGTGAGTCAGAACCAACTCAATGGTACTTAGCATCAACAACGTATTTGTTATGTTTTTAAACAATAGAATTATTGAGTTCCCGAAAAATTAAAAGAGTAACATCTTCCAGTTGTGCTGTATGCTTTGCCAGCTGTGTCCCAAAGCAAATCTGACCACATCTGAATCTGTCACTTTCTGTCTCAACTGTTCTGTCATCTTTATGTTATCACGTTTTACTTCAAATACTGTCAAATCTCTCTTTATAATTTCTGTTTTTCCCCAAAGGCAAAGAGAGTTGCTTCATTTTTCACTGAAATCTTTCTTAAAATCTTTAATTGGTTTAGAAAAGTAAGTATAGTTTTAGGGTTTCAATTTCTTTCTTCTCTTCACCAAGGGTCTTTTGCCTGACTTCCTAGTGTTCAGAGAATTTTAAAATTCTGAATCGTCAAAGTAGCATTTGCTACTATTTCTAGCTTAGTGTGTTTTCCATTTCCTGATAGCTCCTGTTTAATAATTATTTCTGAGGCTCCTGTGGTACAATGGGTCACTTTTGTGGGGCCTTTCTTGCCATAGTCTTGTTACTGTCACCCGAGTGATTAGATAGAACTGTGCAAATGAGGTAACTGTGGCCCACTAACGTGAGTGGTTAGTTTTGCTATTCTGCTTAAAAGAGAGGCAGTTACAGAACAGAGATAATTTCACTACCACCAAGGAAGAATAGCTAGGAACAGAAGATATGGCCTTTAGATCCAGAATCCCTGTGCTGAGAAGCTCCTGGACCCAGGAGACAGCTGTAACAATGAAGACAGTGAGAAGCAGTGGTGGAGAAATGGTAGCAGGGAAACCCAACCAACAGGAGAGACCACCAGCTGACCTCAGGAGAGATCTGCAAGAGAAACCAACAGAAGGTAGTGCAGTGGAGCCCATGGAGAAATACAGCTTAGTGTCTTTGGGCTGAAGCCTACTAGTGGAGAGGGTTGCTTCTGGGCACTTACCAGCAGAGCTGAAAGAGCTTTGTAACACTTGCCTGTGTAGGGCAGAAGCCAAGGGGCCAGAGATGAATACTTGCAGCATGCCTAGGAGGAGGCTGTCCTGACAGAAGAACTGTGTCCTAAGTGTTCCTGAACCTGCTTCTTCCTTATAAACGTTATAATTGTGAGTATTGTCTGAGTTCTGTGTGGTCATTACAATGAATTTTCAAACCCAGCAGAGAAGCAGAGTGCTCTAGAAAGGGACAGTTGGTATCACAATTGGTAAGGTGGTGGAGAGAGGACTCAAGTTTGACCTCCGCCTCATAAGAATCAGCCTTGGGCTGTTGATCCTGATTCTGCTTCCCTCTTCTGAAGGCAGAGGAAATGAGGTACCACTCTCACATTGTTTTTACAGCTCCCTTGCAACCATTTTCTCTGGTATTATAACTGATCAGTAAAGTTTTCAGAAAAAGAACATATGAAAACATCTTGAGTTTATTTAACTCACTACTAATCCCATCATTTTTAGTAGTCAGTAAAGCAGGACATAGGAGGCGTGAGTTAACATGTGTGAAGTCACACACATATGGAGTAACAAAACACACAACTTTTTGTTACTTTTATGTCTTCTCTCTGCAGTCTCTTTTCCATTATCGTATTAAATCCACTGTCTTACATTTTTCTTTGTTCTCTTATCCCAACGTGAAATACATTAGTTAAAATTCTTTTAGCAACTGTGTGGCATCGATGATTAATAATTCGAACTACCTAGAACTCCTTAGGTAGAGTAAAAAAAAAAGTCCTATTGTTTATTTTTTTTAATCGAGTTCTGTTTTATAAATGCATTTTGTCAAAAGTTATGAAAATGTGGAACTACAGAATACTTAAAAATCACATCAAAGTCGTGTAGCACCATACTAAGTGTGCCTGTGTATACATGTATTTATTATCTTTTCCTTTTCTCAATCTTATGGTAATAAGTGATATAGCCCACATGCAACAAATATCTGTATGACCATAAGACACTGATAGGTCATTAAAATCTTCAAAACTATTTGTCTTAGTTACCTAATGTTGCTATAATAGAAATACCACAAGTGGACAGCTTTAGAAAAATAAATTTTATTCTCTCACAGTCCACTAGGCTATAAGTCCAAATTCAAGGTGTCAGCTTCAGGTAAAGGCTTTCTCTGCGGACTCTGGAAGAAGGCCTTTGTCATCTGTCTTCCCCTGGACTGGGAGCTTCTGAGGCTCAGGGTCCATTGATCATTTTCAAAGGACATGCTCTGCTCCTGGCACTGCTTTTTGGTGGTTTGAGGTCCCTTACTCTGCGCTTGCTTCCCTTTCGTTAGTACCCCAAGAGATTGCCTCAAGGCACAATACAGTCTTACACATTGAGTCCTGTCCCTCCAGCTCGACTGCCACCTCCTTCATCAGCATCATAGGGGCAGGGTTTACAGCATATAGGAACATCACCAATACCAGGAATCATGGCCTAGTCAAATAGCAACACACATTTTTGGGGGTGACACCATTCTATACATGACACTGTTTGACAGTTTTATAGGACAAAATGCTTTCTGAGTTTTGAGTGGTGAATATTATCTCAAAATATATTGTATAGGAGTAAGACAAATTTCATCTTCCTTTTCTATATAAAACATTCTCATATATTTCTCTAAATAGACAATTTCTTTGCATGATGAAGATATGGTATTTTACATCTAAATGAGCAGCATACTAATTGGAAAATACTTGGAAGCATGACCACTGAAATCAGGAACAAATATTATATTTTTATGTTTAACTTTATTACAGTCTTGAAACAATATAAGGCATTAAGGCAAATGTAATGACACTACAAATAATCAAGATTATGTTCCAATGATAGTGTTAGATAATATTTATATAAAGCTTACAATTAACACTTATTTTAAGACTTCTATTTGTAGACACTGTCCCAATGGATTTACATATGTAATTTATTATCCTCAAAAACACTGTAAATGCTACAATGCTCTCAATTTTATAGGTGAAGAAAGAAAAAAAGTAGAGAGAGATTAAGTAACTGTCCTGTTGTCTCATAGCTAACAAGTGCCAAAGCTTGGCTTCAGAACCTTGTAATGTGACTTTAGACTTTCCACTCTCGACCAGTGTATTCACCATTCCCTCCAGAGAGTGGGTCTTTGAGCAGTTGAAAGCAGAAAGTTGCCAGAGTCCGAGGCAGCTTTTGTCTCAGTTATCCCCCTAGTGTTCACTTTGTATGTTGTCCAAATTCCTTTCTGAAGTAAGTTATTCTTATCTCTCATTCTATGAAGTCTTTTGTTTTTTTTTTTATGTTTCTCCGTGTTAACACCATGAGAGTCCCCAAAGTCCCACTTAGCTAATTGTACTCTCAAAGTTTTAAGTCCTAATGCCATAAGTAGGAGGAACACGGGGATGGGGTAAGATGTTATGCTTTCTCCTGACCAAATGGTTTGGCAGTATGAATTTGACTGTAGGGACCCATCATAGTATTCACAGGACAGATCCGTGTTCACATGAGTGTGAGAGTGTTCTTTAAACAGTAATCCCTAGTTCTTAGAGAGGGAGAGTGTTCTCTGGACAGATATCCCAAAGATACCTTTTCAATTTAGACATCAGGATTAAGGGAAATTGATGAAAATCATAAGGAGATGAATTTCAGCTTTTGGAAGAGTAAAGTATTATCATAGTTAAGCAGGATGTTTAAGGAAAAACACTTAAAATGAGAGGCTTCTTATCCCTGGAGGCACCCACTGTCGGATTAGAGCTTCTCTATCTGTATATAAATGACCTAGTGTAGAGAGTTGAATTGTATCCTCCCCCAAAATGTATGTCCAGCTGGAACCTAGAATGTGACTTTATTAAAAGATGAAGTGTTTGTAAATGTAATCAAAGCCAAAGATTACCAAAGATTACTGGCAACCACCAGAAGTTAGGACAGATTCTTCAGAAGGCACAAACCATACAAATAACTCGATTTTGAACTTCTGGCTTCCTGAAGTATGAGAGAACAAATTTCCATTGTTTCAAGCTACTCAGTTTGTGGTAATTCGTTACCTAGGAAAAATTACCTGGGTATTTTGGCATCTCTAGGAAACTAATATACCTGGAAACGTGTTAATACACAGATTCTGATTCAGTAGGGCAGTCTACTGATTCTGCATTTCTAGCAAGCTTCCAGGTGAGGCTGATGCTGCTAGTCAGGGATCACATTCAGAGGAGCAAGGAGTTAGATGGTTCTGTCTCAGAGAAGTGTATGTAGAATGAGTGCTGGCTTTACGAGGTAGGTTATAATTAGGCATTAGTTTGCTAACCTAGAAGGAGGGACAGTGGTGGAAAGAATGGCTGCATTTTTAATCCGCTGAATATTCAGCTAAACCTGATCTACTGGCAAAATACAGACTTTTATTTATGTGTTGAATGCAATACTTGTATTTATATTTATGTAAAATTTATAATCTGTAATACTGCTGCTGTTTGATGATATCTATTTGTTTGAAAGTATTGTTGTTCTTGTCACTTTCTTGGCAGTTGCACCAGCTGCATGGAACCAGAAAACCACACACAGCTTTTAGAATTTATTTTACTTGGACTCTTAGAAGAGGAAGAACTGCACTGTCTTCTTCTTGGGCTGTTCCTGTCCACGTACTTGGTCACCTGTATTGGGAACCTTCTCATCATTATGGCCACCATCACTAGCTGCCATCTCCATACTCCCATTAATTTTTCCTTTATAGATACATGTTTCACTTTCACCACTGTCCCAAAGATGCTGCTGAATATCCATACCCATAACGAAGCCATCATTTATCAAGGCTGCCTCACTCAAATGTATTTTTTCATCCTTTTTGTACAGTTACATATTTTTCTCTTTTCTATAATGACTTATGACCGGTCTGTGGCCATCCGTCACACACTAAGGTACACAGTCATCATGAATCCCAGAATCGATGACTGCCTACTGCTGTTGTCTTGGATACTGAGTGTTCTTGACTCTTTGCTACATGGTTTATTGGTGTTGCAGCTGTCTTCCTGTATTAACTTGAAGATACCCCACTTCTTCTGTGATATCAATCAGATTATCAAACTTACCTGTTCTGACCTGCTTCTCAATCTCCTAGGATGTATTTTGCAATGGTGATGCTGGGCCTTGTTCCCCTCACTGGTATCATGTTTTCTTATTCTCAGCTCGTCACTTCTGTACTGAGAATTACATCAGCAAGAGGAAAGTATAAAGCATTTTCTATTATGGGTCTCAGCTTTCAGTTGTTTCTTTGTTTTATGGTAAAGGTGTTGGAGTCTACCTCAGTTCTCTCACTACCCAAAATTTCAGGGCCAATGCAGTACCTTCAGTGATGTACACCATAGTCATACCCATGCTGATTCCCTTTATCTATAATCTGAGGGACAAAGACGTAAAAAGAGTCCTGAAACATCTTGCTGGGATGGTCACTTTAAATAAGTGACAAAAATATTTGCCTTGAGCCTGTACAAGAACCCACAAGTCTGTGGGAACCTGATTGGCTTTCAGAAATCCTGTTTTTTTTTTTTTTTTTTTAATTTATTTAATTTTTATTTTTGTGTGTGTGCGTCTGACTCTGTGGACATTTCTGATGTTCTATAGTTTTGCTTTGCTAAAAATGATTTCCAACTTTGGAACATAATTAATTTGAAGAGTATCCACTTGTTTTAAGTGGTAGTGATTATTTATAAAAAACATGGTTCCCAAATTTATTGTTTCTTTTTCACAGAGAAATTATGACAACATATAAAAATCTTACTGAGGTAATAAAGACTGGGAGCTTAAATTTTTGCTCATGACTTACTCTTTATTAGAATGTTGAGGTTTCCCTTATTAGACTTGAGTCAGATTTTTCTTTCTGTATCTTCATGCCATTTATATAGTTCAGGCTGCAACATGCCTTATTACTTCCTAAGTTGCCTGATACAATTAATATCCTCACTGAGAGCCCTTTTGCATTCACAATTGTCTGGCATGAAAATTAATAATATTATTTTAAGTAAATGGTAATAAAAACGGTATGAAATTTTGTTAGATGCTGCTAAAGAAGTCCCTGAAGGGGAATTTATTACTTTAAATATTAATATTAAAAATGAAGAAGAATCTAAATCAATGATCTAGATGTCTATCCTAAAAAGCTATCAATAAATTTTAACATGAACCCAAAGCAGGTACAAAGCAGAGAATAATTAATTTAAGCAAAGAAGTCAGTGATATAAGAAAAAAAATGATAAAGAGTTTTAACAGATTCGGATCTGACTTGACGGTACGTGGCTGGCAGGAGTAAATTATAAGTGAACAAATGCCTAGAAAGAAAAATCAAGTAAAAAATGAGAAAAATCACAAATTACAAGTATCAATGTTATCAAACAAATGCAATTTAGATTCTTTGAAAATACTTATAAATGAATAAATGCCTAGAACAATCAAATAAAAAAATGGCAAAAATCACAAATTTCTAGTCTTAATACAATTATACAAATGCTTAGACATTAAAATAATAATAAGAAATTACTATAAATAACATTATGCTAATAAATTTGATGACTTATGTGAAATAGATACATTCCTTGAACAACAAAATCTAGTAAAACCAACTCTACAAGAAGTAGAAACTGTGATTAGCTCTGGACGTATTTTTCAAATCACATTTGTGAACCCAAACTGTCACGTGAGAAAAACTCCAGAACTACGTGGTTTTACTGGTGAAGTCTGTCAAGCATAAAAGGCAAAAATAATGCTAATTTTCTATAAACTCTTTTAGAATGTAGAGGAGGAAAGGACTCATCTCATTTTACAAGATCGATATATATAAAAAAAAACCCACAAAAAACCAAAATACTATAAGAAAACAAAATTGCACACCATTGTCCCTAATGAAAGTAGGAAAATACCACACACACACACAAAAAAACAAACCTTTCCTGTCAAGCTGATTGTGACTCACAAATAAAAGGTATAAGGAGTTGAAAGCAATAGGACTATCTGCAGACAATGTCATTATACACACAAAAAGTCTACAGAAATCTATTAAAAATGTCTCCTAGAATTAATACATAAATTTAGCAAGGTTGCAGGTTACAAGATTAATATGCAAAAATAAATTGTGTTTTTGTATACTAGTAACAGGGAGAGCAGTGGGAGCTGCATATAGGTGAGCATGCAAACTTATATGGGAATGTACATTTTCATTCAATCATAATAAAAAAAGTGAAATGGAATGCATAAACATCAATAGCCTAGGTACTGTGAGCTGAAATGGACTGGTGTTGGCCATTTTGAATCTGACAATCATATGGTCTACTATACTGGGAACAAAAACCTGAAGAGAATTGGTGTTGTGTTCGTCATCAAAAAGAACATTTCAAGATCTGTCCTGAAGTACAATGCCGTCAGTGATAGTGTAATCCCATATACCTACAAGGAAGGCCAGTTAATATGACTATTATTCAAATTTACACACCAACCACTAAGGCCAAAGATCAAGAGACTGAAGATTTTTACCAGCTTCTGCAGTTTGAAGTTGATGAACATGCAACCAGGCTGCACTGATAATTACTGGTGACTGGAATGCAAAAATTGGAAATGAAGAAGAAGAATCAATAGTTGAAAAATATGGCCTTGGTGACAGAAATAATGCCAGAGATCTCATGACAGAATTTTTCAAGACTAATAACTTCTTCATTGCAAATACCTTTTTTAACCAACACAAACAGCAACTGTACACATAGACCTCACCAGATGGAATACACAGGAACCAAATCCACTACATCTTTGCAGAAAAACAGTGGAAAACTCCATATCAGCAGTCAGAACAAGACTAGGTGCTGACTGCACTACAGATCATCAATTACTCATAGGGAAATTCAAATTGAAACTGAAGAAAATTAGAACAAGTCCACAAGAGCCAAAGTATGACCTTGAGTATATATCCCTCCTGAACTTAAAGACCGTCTCAAGAAGAGATTTGGTGTGTTGACCACTAATGACTGAAGACCAGATGAATTGTGTAATGACATCAAAGACATCATCCATGAAGACAGCACGAGGTCATCAAAAAGACAGGAAACAAAGAAAAGACCAAATTGGATGTCAGAAGAGACTCTGAAACTTGCTCTCGAATGTCAAGGAGCTAAAGCAGAAGGAAGGAGTGGCAAAGTAAAAGACCTAAACAGAAGGTTTCGAAGGGCAGCTTGAACAGATAAAGTATTATAATGGCATGTGCAAAGAGCTGGAAATGGAAAACCAGAAACGAAGAATATGTTCTGCATTTCTCAAGCTGAAAGAACTGAAGAAACAATTCAAGACTCGAGTTGCAATAGTAAAGGATTTTACAGGGAAAATATTAAATGACTCAGGGAGAATCAAAAGAAGATGAAAGGAATGCACAAAGTCATTATATTACAAAGAACTGGTCAATGTTCACCCATTTCAAGAGGTAGCATATGATCTGGAACTGATGGTACCGAAGGAAGAAGTTGAAGCTGCATTGGTGAAAAACAAGGCTTCAGAAATCGATGGAATATCAACTGGGAAGTTTCCACAAGTGGGTGCATCCCTAGAAGTGCTCAATTGTCTATGCCAAGAAATTCGGAAGACAGTTACATGGCCAGCTGACTGGAAGAGATCCATACGCAGTCTGACAATTAAGTCTACAAACTTAACTGTTCTAAGTGCTACATAGCTCATTGCTAATATCACTACGGTCACCTTTGAAGTACCCCCTCAGAAAACTATGCACTAACACCAGCACCTAGTCTACCCTTCAAAGCAATTTTGGAACTCCTTCTGGAATGGCTATTGCTCTTGGTGGCATGGTGGCAAGTTTACAAACTTAATTGTGGGGCTTCCTGTGAGGGAGTTTTTAGACAGTAAACAAATAACTGTACTGGAATACCAACCCCCACTCACCTGATCTGGCCCTCAGTGATTTTTTTCTTTGCCTGAAGACAAAAGAAATACTGAAAGGAAGACATTTTGATGACATTCAGGACATCAAAGGTATTATGGGACAGCACTGATGGCCAGTCTAGAAAAAAGAGTTCTAGAATTGCTTCAAAGGGTGGAGTAGGCATTGGCATCAGTTCAAAGCTTCCCAAGGGGAGTACTTTGGAGGCGATTGTAGTGATATTCAGCAAAAGGTATGTAGCACACTTTATAAGACGAATTTGCAAACTTAATTAGCAGTCCTCGTGTTTATGTCTATTCCCAAGGAAGAGGACCCAACCAAGTGTGGAAATTATGGAACAATATCGTTAATATCACATGCAAGTAAAATTTTGCTAACTATCATTCAAAAGCAACTGCAACAGTATATTGACAAGTAACTGCCAGAAGTTCAAGCCAGGTTCAGAAGAGGACATGGAACTGGGATATCATTGTTGATGTCAGATAGACCTTGGCTGAAAGCACAGAATACCAGAAAGATGTTTAGCTGTGTTTCATTGACTATGCAAAGGCATTCGACTGTGTGGATCTTAACAAATTATCAGTAACATTGCAGAGAATGGCTATTCCAAAACACTTAATTTTGCTTCTGAGGAATCTGTATATGGATCAAGAGGCAGTTGTACTAACAGAACAAGTAGATACTGCCTGGTTTAAAGTCAGGAAAGGCGTGTGCCAGGGTTGTATCCTTTCACCATACCTTTTCAACCTGTGTGCCAAGCAGATAATCTGAGAAACTGGACTGTATGAAGAAGACTGAGGTATCGGAATTGGGGAAATACTCATTAACGACCTGCATTATGCAGATGACACAACCTTACTTGCTGGAAGTGAAGAGGATTTGAAACACTTTGCTGATGAAGGTCAAAGACTACAGCTTTCACTATGGGCTCAACATCAAGAAAATAAAAATCCTCACAACTGGACCAGTAAGCAGCATCGTGACAAACAAGGAAAGGACTGAGGTTGTCAAGTTTTTCTTTTCACTTGTTTCCATAATCAGTGCCCAGGGAAGCAACAGTCAAGAAATTGAAAGACAGATTACACTGGGAAAATCTGATGCAAAAGACCTCTTTAGAGAAGTGTTGAAAAGCAAATGTGTCACCTTGAAGACTAAGGCACACATGACCCAAGCCATGGTGTTTTCAACTGCATCTTACACATGCAAAACCTGGACAATGAATAAGGAAGACGAAGAAGAATTGATGCCTTCGAAGTGTGGTGTTAGAGAATACTGAACATCCCATAGACTGCCAAAATAACAAACAGTTCTGTCCTGGAAGCGGTATAGCCAGAGTTATCCTTGGAAGCAAGGATGGTGAGACTGCATCTTACATCTTTGGACATGTTATAAGGAAGCATTAGTCTGTGGAGAAGAACATCATGCTAGGTAGGGCATCAGCCAAAAAGAGGAAGACACTTAAGGTGATGGATTGACACAGTGGCTGTTAACAATGGACTTAAGCAGAAAAATGACTGTGGACATGGCACAGGACCGGGCAGTGTTTCATTCCGTTGTTCACAGTGTTGCTATGAGTTGGAACCAGCTCGATGGCGCCCAACAGCAACAATAGTCACCCGTTGAAATTTTCTGTTCAACTCTCTTACTTCATCATTTCTTCCATTTTCTTCAGCTGCCCAGAGTGAAGAGCAAGTTTCAGAATCTATTCTGACATTCATTTTGGTCTTTTCTTTTGTTCCTGTCTTTTTAACGACCTTTGGCTTTGTGCATGATGTCCTGGAGGTTACTGCACAACTTGTGTGATCTTTGGTCGTCAGTGTTTGATACACCAAATCTGTACTTGAGATGTTCTCTAAATTCAAGTAGTATATACTTTTAAGATCTTACTTTATCCCTCATAGATTTGTCCTGATTTTCTTTAGCTTCAACTTGAACACGCACAGTCAGCCTCTGGCCTTGTTCTGACTGATGGTATTGAGTTTTCCGTCATGTATTTCCATAGATGTAGTTGATTTTACTCCTGTGTTCTGTCTGGCAAAGTCTGTGTGTATGGTTGCCATTCAAGTTGGTGAAAAAAAGTAAGTAAAATGAAGAAGTCTTTGGTCTCGCAAAATTAAATCATGCAATCTCTGGCATTATTTCTATCTTCAAGGCCATACTTTCTAACCACCATTCCCTCTTTGTTTCCAACTTCAGTGTTCCAATCAGCAGTAATTATCAGTGCATCCCATTTGTGTGTTGGATCAGTTTTGAAGAAACTGGTAAAAATCTTCAGTTTCTTCATCTTTGTTCTTAGTGATTGATGTGTGAATTTGAACAGCAGTGGTATTAACTGGCCTTCCTTGCAGGCTAACAGATTTTCATATCACTGACTGTGTTGTACTTCAGGATAAAAAACTCAGTGCTGTCAAGTTGATTCCAACTCATAGCAACCCTATAGGACAGAGTAGAACTGCTCCATAGGATTTCCAAGAAGTGCCTGGTGGATTTGAACTGCCAATCTTCTGGTTAGCAGACATAGCACTTAGCCACCATGTCAGGTACTTCAGGTAATAGATCTTTAAATGTTCTTTTTGATGATGAATGCAACTCTATTCCTCTTCAAGTTGTCATTCCTGGCATAATAGATCATATGATTGTCTTGTTTTGGCCATCTGGTACTACTCTAACAGAAATACCACAAGTGGATGGCTTTAACAAAGATAAGTTTGTTCTCACGCAGTCCAGTAGCCTACAAGTCCAAACTCAGGTTGTCCGCTCCAGGGGAAGGGCCTTCCCTCTTTGTTGGCTCTGGAGGAAGGCCCTTGTGTTGCATCAGTCTTTGGTCAGGTCGCGTCTTGGTGCAGGAACCTCACCAAGTGCTACTTTCTTGATGGTGTGAGGTCCTCAACTTTCTGCTTGCTTCCCTTTCTTTCTATCTCTTGTAGGATGAAAGGATAAATGGTGGTGCAAGCCATACTCCAGGGAAACTCTCTTTACATTGGATCTGGCAGATGACCTTAGGAACAGAGTTACGTTCCCATCCTAATCCTCTCTAACATAATCTAGTCTATTAAACACAGGCAGAGATTAGGATTTTTAGTATAGGAAAGTCACAAAATGAAAAACAGCCACAAAATATTGGGAATCATGGCCCACCCAAATTGCTGCACACATTTTTTGGGGACACAATCCATGACATGTCTGATTCAAAATGGCTATTACAGTCCATTTCAGTTTACTAATGCCTACAATATCAATGTTTATGCATTCCATTTCATTTTTGGACTTCCAATTTTCACTTCATACATTCCACATTCTGATTATTAATGGATGTTTGCAGTTGCTTTTCTCCTTTTGAGTCGTACAATACCAGCAAATGAAGGTCTGGAAAGCCTGACTCCACCACATTATTAAGATTCACTCTACTTTGAGGAGGCAGCTATTACCAATTGTATTTTGAATGTCTTTGAGCTTGAAAGGTTCATCTTACAGCACTATATCAGACAACATTCCACTGCTATTCATAAGGTTTTTACTGGCTAATTCTTTCTAGAAGTAGACTGCTGGGTCACTTTTTCTAGTCTATCTTAGTCTGGATGCTCAGCTGAAACTTATCTTCCATAGGTGACCCTTCTGGTATTTGAGTACTGGTGGTATAGCTTTCAGCACCACAGCAACACACAAGTCTCCACAGTGTGACAGGCTGACAGACGTGGGAGAACTGTATGTGTATAAAGTACAAAGCAAGAGTCTGAACTGAAGGGTTTCGTGTCTGTAGGAGCCTTCTGGAGTGTCAGAATGTTCTAGTGTCATGCGTCTTTTCTTCTTTTACTTCCAACCTCTGTCTCTTTTGTTTTACTCACTTTGATCACACTGTCCTCCTTGTTATTCCCTGAGGATTACAGGATTGTTCCTGTATCGTGCCATTGCCATTGGCTGTTTCTGTACCCTAAGTGGCAGCCTTCTCACAGATGTCAGATTTTGTGTTGACTTAAGTTTTCATTTCTCTGGGATAGATGCCGCCGAGTTCAGTTGCTGCGTTGTACAGAAAGAGTTTGTTTAGATGATTTATTTTAATAAAGAAACAGCCAAACTATTTTTGAGAATGACTGTGCAACTTATAGTCCCACAAACAAAGAAATATACGAGAGATTCAGTTTTTTCTCATTATCTACTAGCCTGTGGTATTATTGCTATATATATTAAATTTTACCTTTTCTAATAAGTGTGTAGAGTTATATCATTGTGGTGTTAGTTTTCATTTTTTCTAATGACTAATTATATTGAACATCTTTTCATGTGAATAGTTGTGATGTGTTCACTTCTTTCATGAGACATCTTTTTTTTACTACTTTCTATTTGTACTGTTTTTCTATTGAGTTTTTAGAGTTCTTTATGTATTCTAGATATGAGTACTTTATGAGGTATATAGCTTGCAAATATTTTCTCCCAGTCAGCAGCTTATCTCTTCATTCTCTTAACAGAGTTTTTCACAGAGAAAAGTTCTTGATTTTGAGGAAGTTGTATTTATCTATTTCTTTCTTTTAGGGATCTGCCTTTGATGTTGTGTCTAAGAATTCTTCCTCAGGCATTAAATCAAAAAACAAGACAAACCCCACTGTCTTTGAGTCAATTCTAACTCATAGTGACCCTTTAGGTCAGAGTAGAACTGCCCTTTAAAGTCTGAAAGGAGTGCCTGGTGGATTTGAACTGTTGACCTTTTGGTTAGCAGACATAGCTCTTAACTAACGTGCCACCAGGGTTTCTCCTCAGGTATTAGATGCCCAGTATTTTCTCTTATTATTTTTAAAAACACTTATGATCTTATGCTGTGCCATCTAAATCTATGATTCATGTAGAGGTATTTATTTGTAAAACAGAAATAATTTATTTTCTCTAATAGTTTCTGTAGGGCAGGAATTTTGGAAGAGTTTGGCTGGATGGTTATGGCTCTTGAGATTGTCGTCATGTGTTCGCTGGAGCTTGTTGACCTACTTCCAAGGTGGCTCGCTCACATGTCTGGCATAGCAAAGATATTTCCAGTAAATCTTTTGACCAGAGGAAAACGTCTAAAAGCTGGATTCTTCATCTCTATGCCTTTCAGTAGTAGATTCAGTTTCAAATTTGTGTTTGAAGATGTGTGTCTCTGGGACCATTTTTTACTCAGCCATGTCAGTGACTCTAGCTCAGAATTTTCAGTTATAGGTCATTGAGCTCTCTGAGTTGTCTGTAGTGGGAATCAAGGAGAAACAAATTTTATCTTTTCTCTGGGATCAAGTCAGGAGAAAGTGGGTAGGAAGCCACTGAGAAGAGAAGCTCAGTGATTTGAAATTCAGCTTTTGCTAGGTTTAACCTGTTCTTTATATTCCTGACTGCAACTAGTTTCAGGTTAGTTCTAGAAATCAGACATGGAATTAATTTCCTAGCTGGTTTTCAACAGAGATAACTTAGATATCTTGACACAGTCTTGGCATTTATGCTAATTGCTTACAACTGAGGAAGCGTTTCCATTTCTACTATAAAGATAGCATATGAAAGAAATATGAGGAGAGAAATCTTTATATAGGTCTCTTTCGTTTAAAGTAAACAAAGAGATGTTTTCTTTGTAACAGAGATGTGATGTATTTTGAAAGGGCCATGGAATTAGTCTTATCTGCAGTTTCTCAACCAAAGCAATAGTTATGAGGGTGGTGCAGGACTGGGCAGTGTTTTGTTTTGTTGTACATAGGTTCTCTGTGGATCAAAACCGACTTGACAGTTACATCATTGCCATCGTCATCGTCATTGTCATCATCATAGTTTCCCTGGAAACTTAAAAATATTTTATTTTAACGTGCTATTTTGGAAAATGAGATCTTGGTACTGCACGGTTCTCATAAATTTCTGAGGCATCTGGTTAGGACTGGTGCAATGTGTAACAACTTGGCTGCTAGCCAGAAGATCAGCAGTTCAAATCTACCATGTGGTCCTTGGAAACACTATGTGGCAGTTCTACTTTGTTCTGTAGGGTTGCTATGAGACAGAAATAGTTCCACAGCAATGAGTGTGTTTTTTTGGTGATGTTTTTATGATCTCTCCTGAAGAATATGCAGTATAAAGATTTGTGACTATGATCAAAGACCTCTGTAATTCATTCCAGAAACTCAACACTGTAAGTCTCTCCCTGTAATCAATTATCAAATAGAAGCCCTTTCCCCACCTAACTCATGCTTCTTGTGGCCTCTACCAAGGACTAACCAAATGATTCTGTTATAATTTCTTTGTTGCTTGGACTATTTCTGTTCCTGTTAGAAGCTCTTTCACTGGAGGCATTATTTTTTACTTATGTGAACTGATATCTTTCTGTATTCAACTTAAAAAAATTTTTTTTCATCTTACTGGAGTATACCTCTTAAGCTTATTTCAAGGACTGAGTGGAGTTCTTCTCTGTAACACTGTCAAGCTGGCTACTAGGGAAAAGAGACTTGGGATTTCTTCATGTGGTCACCTGTATACGACTACTTTAGTTTCCTCAGGACAGTGCAACCAGCATCTCCCAGGGCAAGCACTCCAGGAGTCCAAAGCAATGTCTTGTGTAACCAGGTTTCACTGTTACTTTCAGAGCTTTCTATTTGTCACACAGGGTAGCCTGTATTCATTATGAGATGGCGCTACACAAGGGAGTAAGTGCCAGGAGGTGAGGATCATTGGTGATCATGTTGGATTCTATAACAACTTTCTTTTTTTGTTTTTTTTTTATGTTTCTTTGGCTATGTAAACTCTGCTCTTCCCCTACTTTTTCTGATTATTATGATTGAATGAAAATGTACATTCCCATATAAATTCACATGCTCACCTATATGCAGCTCCCACTGCTCTCCCTGCCCGGTGACAGCACACCACTCCTCTCTGCTCCATACATGTCCTATCCTCCCAACAGTCTCCTATCCCCTCCTCTCCACCCACTCCCCTCCCACCAGCAAGAGGTCATCAGGATGGCATCCTACAGATGCATAGAACCGTAAAAGTCCCATAACATATGATCACTCTGCATTGCCAAGTCCAATCCATTGCTGTCCGAAAAGTTGACCTTCATTATGATTTATGGACAGGGGCAGCATCAGAGCTACTAGGAGAACCCTGAAGCCCCCGGACCATCGATTGTGATCTTTTTCGACGGCACTTGGCTTGGCTTGGCTATCAGAGATCTCAGGTAAACTCTGCTCTTAACTTCAGTTTTCACCGATGTGTTGATGACTTTCAAAAGTCTATGCTATGCTCAGATCATGTTCAGTTAAAGGTGTGAGCCTTAGGTCAAAGTTAATGTTTCCCTTCTGTGGATATCCAATTATCCCAGGACCATTTGTTGTACACACTGTCCTCTCTCCCACCTCCCCTCCCACACCAACCTTAGGAGAGATAGGAAGTGACAAAGGGGGCCAGAGTTGAATAATTTCCCTTCTGGTTGGATAAATTCTGATAAAATCTTTTTCTTTGCTGAATGGGCTTTTTAAAATACTTTTTTTTATTGTGATTAAGTGACAGTTTACAATCCAAGTCAATTTGCCATACAAAACTCTGAGCACCTGCCTCTTTGCAACTCTGTCTGCTCTCCTCACTCTGTGACAGCACACTCACCCCTTCCACTCTTTGCTTCCAGTATCCACTCAGCTGATACCTGTCCGCTCCTTTCCAATCTCTCCTCTCCCCTCTAAAAAGAGACCAGTTGGACAGCCTCATATATGTATTAAACTGTGAAGTACACGCACCACCTGCATCACTCTGTGTCCCTTAATCCAGTCCAATCTTGAAGTATTGGCTTCAGTATTTGTTTCAGCTCTGGGCTAGCAGGAAGTCCAGGGGCTCTGTCCTCCAGGCTGTCAGACCATTGAGTCTGGTCTTTTAATAGAGCCGTTGATCTGCGCTCTCCTTTTTCTCATGCCACATCAGAAACTATACATTGTGTTATCTGACAGCACTGTCTTTGGTGGTGGCTGGGCACCATTTAGTTCATCTCCTTGAGAGCCTGGTAGTACTCCTAGAGTTAATACACACAAATGTTTGAAGTCACCACCAAGACTGCAGCCCCCAGGAGTTTCTGTTCCTACCAGTTCATGACTCTAGGGTTTCTGCTCCAGTTATGGTGATCTGGGATGTGATTCTGTTTTCCTGCCTCTACAGATTTTGGAATAGTGGTTTGTCCTGTGAGCTTAGTTCTTTGATATGCCAAGAAAAGTAATTGAATTTCAGTTTATTAGCATTATCTTGTAAAGATGATAGTGAAGACATCCAATATATGTATACATATGTGCTAAAACTGTAAGTCACTATCCTTTTGAGATTTTGTCAGAAATCAATTGACCCCTCATGTGTGAGGTTAATTCTGGGTTCATTCTGTTGATTTATGTATTTAATTGTCTGCCATTCTGAAACTATGTAATATATCTTGAGATCAGGTAGAGTAAATTCTTGTGCTCTATTCTTGTTGCTTGATTAGGGTCCATTTCCTAGATCAGTTGAGCCAATGAAACATACTCAAAGTCAGGAGTGAGAAAGTTTATAAGGCAGTGACACCACTAGGAATCAACAGTAATGCAGACTACTTCTGTGGGATATCCAAAAGAAATTTTACAGTACAGCATATAGAATTTTTACAAAGTTCAGAAGCCCTCAGAGGACATGGCAGGAGAAGCTATTCTTTACAAGATAGTGACAAGTAAGTCTTTAATCAGATTAAAAAGATATGTACCAGACAACTCTTTATCAGACTAAAGATATATATATATGTCAGACATCTGGGCTGTAATTTCCCTGTTGGGGTTTGTAAGTCATAGGTAGTCAGACAGGACAGAAACAGTCATTAGCATCAAATCAAAACAAAAACAGAGTTGTTTGCCTCAGGTCAAAACAAAGTCCTTAACAAAGTAATGAGAAAAGGAGAAGGCAGGCAGAGAAAGGAGAAAAACTCATAGGTTCACCATAGCATTCGTTATGTCACACTCTTGGTTGCCTGTTTTGAAAAAGAGAAAACATGCTGGGGAGTATTAAGGTCACATTCTTCCCTAATTTGTTTTAACTAATCTAGTTATTTGCCTTCCCCTAGAACTAGTGCCCTGAATTAGGACTCCTAGTTTCCTAAACTGTGATAAGATGAATTTCTGTTCTTTCAAGCCACCTATTTGTGATATTTCTGTTATAAAAGCACTAGCAAATTCTGACGTTCTGCAAAAATACACACAAAGTATTAGGTAGTTTGGCATCCAGAATAAACTTCTATGTTATCAATGTGAAAAAGGAGGATTGGTAGGCATTCAGCATCAATTTCTGCCTCCTTGCGGTTTGTGTTTCTGTACCACCAGCCAAGCCGAGTACCATTGAGTCGGATACCACAGACGGTGGAATTGGGAAGCCATATTTCCCAAGCTCACTGAAACCTAGAGACACAGTTGCAGAGATATGGATTGGTAGTGTGTGTGAAAAATTGAGAAGACAAAACTGTCAAATGTCGTATTTTGTTCAATTCTACTGCCAAGCGTGGGTGAAGAGTCATTGGATATTTCAGAAAGACTGGAGGTAAATTTTCATTTCAGTACCTTCATGATAGCAGAAAGTGATGTACATACTCTTTGCTAAACAAGTGCATATCTAACAGGCACAATGAATCTTGAGCTGATGTTTATGGCAAGAGTCTCCTACTACCATGATTTCAGAAAATGTAATGTGTTCCTGGAGTCAGTGCTGTTAGTGGAGCCATTGATGTTACTATGTTCCTGATAATAGCAAAAGTATCAATATTGTTACAAGGTCCGTTTTTCGGTGGTATTCCGAGAGTCATTCTCCATACTTGAAGGCTAACCTGAGACAGGTAGAGTTGACAAGAAACCACTCGATAAAAACATCGTGGACCTCTTGCCCACGTACTTGTTTTTTAAAACATTTTAATTATTTTATCAACAACAAATTCTCTCTTAGTTCCTTTTCTTCCTCCTTTTCTCATGCTCAATCCTGATTTTCTTTGTCTCTCTAAGTTGCTTTTTCTTTCAAGAAACTGAATGCCAAACATGAACAGTTTGTTCAGAAGTCACTGCTTCTTGACCTTGCACCGGGAACAGAAGGGAGCTAAAACCAACTCCAGGGATCTGAACCAAGATCCTGGATACAAGGCCAATAATAAATGTACGTAACAATGCTAAAGCGACTGCATCTTGAAGAAGACCTTCACATACACTGCATTATGGTATTCCCTGCTTTTTCCAAGAATGACCTACTCCTTGTGTAGAAACTCTACGAATGCATATCATCTGTTTACCATAGTCCCTCGCATAAACTCTTGCTTTGCTACCCCAAATGAATCAGTCATCTGGAGATGCTTATTACCCTGTTGAGTCCTTTTACTTCTCATGAGTGAAATAAACTGCTCAAATTACAACCAGTTCTGTGGTTGTAATGATGATAGGGAAAAAGAAAATATTCATTTTAAACTTGCCAAAGGAGGACGGACTGGGACAAGACAGGTCCTCACCAAACATACTGCTCTGGAAAGACACCAGATAAACAGGGTCTGGGCGACCACTTGCCTCTAAGGAGGGATCTGTGGTGGGAATTCAGTCTCCAGTCCATGTACTCAGACTGCAGGACTAACTAGGGTCCCAACTCCTGTGGCTGGCTCACCAAATTTGTTACCAATGTCCAACTGACACAAAGGTTCCTTGTTTTTCCCTGAGTCAGAATACATGAGGGAGACAGAACTGGTGCCATCATTGGCACCATTTTTCCTTTTCCTTCCTGTGTTTACTTAAATGCCATTTTTGATGCTATCTTTCCTCTTTCCTTCCTGCCTGTCACATAATTAAATTAATTACTCTCAGAGACTTCTAGCTCCATTTTCTCAGTCTTTCTCTGGCCTCTGTGTTGTCTCCTTTGTTTACCTTGTGATTCCTTTATCTTTACATTTGCCTCTTTGTGTAGTTTGTGTGTGTGCCTAAGGGATATCCGGGAGGTTGAGGTGACCAAAAACACCTCCTGTCTGGGGGATTGAGGCAGCCAAGAGTACTTCCATGATGCTAATGTGACTGTCTTGGAGTTAGAGGTGGCCAAGAACACCTCTGTCAAGCTCATGTGATTGTTGGGGAGATTGAAGGAGCCAAGAATACCTATGTCAAGCTTATGTGATTGTTGGGGAGATTGAAGGAGCCAAGAATACCTCTGTCAAACTAATGAGATTGTCTGGGAGGTGGGAGGCTGATGTGGCTGAGAGTGTCTCCTTTCCCTTAGGGTTGTGTTTCTTGTGCATCTGTGTGTCTTGTATGTCTTGTCCAGACTTCTCTGTCTTGTCAAGTTGCTGGTGTAGGCTTTATTTGTATCTGACCCACACCCACTAATTTTAGAATCTTTCTGGTTTAAATTCTTTGAGGCTGACTACTGTTTTGCTGGTTGGAAGAGATTTTTCAAGCTTAGATCCTCCTAAAGAAATGTCTTTCTGAACCAGGTGGGGACCACCAATAGGAATAGAGAGAGTCTTGGCTGAGCTAACTGAGGCTGACAAGGAAGTAGAATTTCAAGTAGACTGGAAAATAAACTGTCACTAGGCTGAAAAGATTAACTTATGGCCCTTAATTGAAGGTCCCAGACAATAAGAAAGATAGTTTTGTCTTAAAGTAAAAGTAGCAGTTCCAGGACAGTAAAAAAGAAAGAAATTATCTTTTGCCCTACAAAATTCTAGGTCAGTTTAAATACATGTAAGTGTCTGCCATGAGTCAAGAGAATGATGGTAGTGCAGCATCAGGGCCTCCTGTTTCCCAGCCTTCAAGGTCATGTAGCTCCAGGGAAGCTTTTGAAAGACCCTTTCCAGCTAGGTGGAGACATTTTTAAGACAAAAGATAAGAAGAATTGCTGCTTCACTATAATTATCAGAATTGGGTAGATACCAGTCATAAGAGAGTACTGTAAACAAGTTCTGTATATTGTAGTGAAACTTTGAGACACATTTGAAATGGCCTGAAAAAAAAAATTCCGACCCTGGCAGAGAGACTCAAGGTTATATCCTTATCAGTGAATTGGTCAGCCAAGCAGAGACTTTGTGATTTCCAAAGCCAGCTGATAGAAATTTTAAGGGTTAAAATTAGACTAGGATAAATATGAGACATATTAAAAGTTGAATGAAAACTTAGAATGTTTAAACAAAATTTATTTCAATTACAGGCTTGAAATAATCTCCAAAATCTCCAAGACCTTTTAGGTGACTTACTAATATTAATAGATACTTGTCATAATTGAAGTTTATGTACTTTTGCATTTCATGATACAAGAGAACAAAGATTACATAAGTCCGTTAATGAGTGAGTTCATTTTTTCTGTTTAAGGGGATACATTAAAAGGAGTTTACTGAAAAATTATTTGATGTGGTTAAAAATTTTGTTTGTCTGACAAAGGTTTAATGGTTTAATTTATAATATTTTTAAGAACTTTAATGTTAGATAGGATATAAAACAAAGAATTGAATTTTTCACTGTTAAAATAACAGATTTTCCTCTGATTTCTTAAAGAGTTTATTCTTTGTGTAATCTGCCTCAAAAGCAAAGGATTGGCCTGTAATTAGAACAAGTTTCCTGAGTCAAAACCAAGTTGTGCATGGCTTGAGAAAGAAGAAGAAAAAATGAAAGTTTTTAATTTAAGATCCTTGATTAAATAATTTATTCTTCCTTAATAACCTGTAGTAAACTCCTGCCAACTCTGAAACTTTGTGGTAAACCACAGATATTTTTTAATAAAAGAAAAGTTCTATAAATTTTAGAAATAAATTAAATGGAGAATATCAAAATCAAGAGAAGCACCTGATTCTTATTGGGTTAAAATTTATGTTAGTTATTTCCTATTATATTTTTGCCTAATATTATATAACAAATACATAATACATCATAATTTTGTTATTATTTCTTAATTTCTAAGTTATAACTTTGGGGAATTCAAATTATTTACCTATGAAGTTATTTTTATATTATTCAGGTTTTTACAGACTTGATAATCTTGGTGTATATATAATCTTGGTATATACTGATTATAAACTATTATGCCTCAAGATTATTATGTATGATGTTCTTTAAAAGTGCATTTAATGGTTACATTTAGAAATATTATTGTCTAAAGCTTTTTTTAACAGATTTGATTTTATTTGGCCTTTACATTTTGCTCGGACTTGGCTGGCTTGGCTTACATTTTGCTCTTAATTAATTTCTATCAAGTCTTTTCACTGTTAAGAGTACTTATTTTTATAAATCAATTATGGCCACATGCTTTGTCATCTACAGGGAAGTTTTTACTTTGATGATTTTCTGAAAACATTTGATCAAAATATCTCAACAAAAAGAATTATTACACGGACTTGTGAAAAGAACTGTGAATAGATATTTCTAAAACCATTGTACAGAAACATGGGTCTGCAGACTGGCTGATCCAGAATCATGTGTAACATAAGATAATTACAGAAAACTGAGTAAATGAAAAGATACTATGCATTTTACATGGGACTATTGCTGGTGTTTTAAGGCCCTACTTTATGGATATAAGAAACCATTTTCCTTTCTTCTAAATTATTTAATAAATGGATTTAGATATTGTAACTCTAAATTAGAAATTCCCATTGGTAAACCTAACAAAATTTTGAATATCATAAGAAGTGTCTAAAGTTCAAACTCTGGATTTACAAAATAGAGTAATGTTAGATTTCCTATAAAGAAACAGTTTGTACCTTAATCAATGTTGCTGTATTTATATTAACACACAAGCTGAGGTTTTACAGAATGCAGTTGTTGCTGAGGCATGTAAAAGTTGGTTGCTGATGGTACTTACATATAGACAAACTTTGTATGCTCTTTATGAAGATTTTTTGTGTGTGGTAGATCCAACTGTACTAATTTAGGTGATTGTTTTCCAACTGACTGTGAATTCACATGGACAATCTTGTTTAGATTTCTGGCAAATGTGTGGGCAATGCCCTTTGGGAACTTTAGGATTACCTTTAGCTATTCATAGGAATAATGCTGGTAAATACTGGAAAGATAATGTTAAATTGGTACACGTTGTAAAATGAGAGTCAGAAAAAATCTTTTTGGTTCAATACTCAGAGTGGGGTAGGTAATTTCTAAGAGCTTTAGTTCTTATTTATGGTATAGTCGAGTTAGAAAAATCTTTTGAGAAACTTATCAGTCACTCTGGGACTAAGATTGGGCTCTAGGTTATGCCCTCCCCTACCTGCTTTGCTCTCTCTCATTCTATATCCAGGACCCACAGCCTACTTAATAGCAGTCCCAGGTGAGATTCCTTTAGGACCTGAGATCCTTTGTCTTTCACCTAGAATTGTGTTGGCTTTGGCCTTGCCTTTGGGACAGGTAGATGGAGAGTGTAGAACAACAATAGTACTTGTTCCTTTCTCGGTAGCTGATGTTGTTTAGTGCAAGGAGGGGTTTAGAAATTTTTCTGAAAACCTTGACAAGTACAGGAAAGAGTTTATGAAGCTCAGTCCAACCTTTGATTTGACTTGGTGAGATATTCTAGTAATCCTAACCAATTGCTGCAGTATTGACGGAAAGTTAGGAATACTAACAAAGGCTAGCAAGTATGCAGATAACTTATTGCTAGCTAACTCCCAAGATGACATTACTGAGATTGGTGGAGAGTCAGTTCCTGAACAAGACTCTGGATGAAATTGCAAACTCAGAGTGAATCAGGGGAGGATGAAACGCTTTATGACTTGCATCACAGAAGGTATGAAGAAATGTATAACTAAATCAGTGAATTATGACAAAGGTCAGGGAAGTTACCCAAGGGAAAGAAGAAAGTCCAGCAGTATTCTTAAAGAGGTTGACTAAGGCTTTTATAAACTTTACCAATACAGACCCTGAGTCTACTAAGGAGTGGATATTGGTGGCCACACACTTCATAACTCAGTCATTGGATATAAGAAAGAAGTTACAAAACGTAGAAGTGGGGACACTTCCACTGTCTTATGACTAGTGGAAGAGGCTTTTAAATTTGCAATAATAGGTACATGAAACGGGAGGTGAAAAAGGACAAGAAGATGGAACAGAAGGCTCATCATCCTGTTGTCATCCAAGGGCCACCTCCAGGTAACCACTGAGAGGCACGGTGACCCATGACCAGAACTTCAAGGGGATGAGTATTATGACTAGTCTAAAACACTGTGCTTTCTGCGAGGAAGAAGGGCATTGGAGGTGGGAGTGCCCCAGGTGTTCCAAATCAGGGCATGTGGTCGACTTCCATCCTAAGGGCTAAATTGAAGTAGCACTCTCCAGCTGATGGGACTCAGAGGACCATCTGGCTTCAGAATAGCACATTTTGATCGTCTCTGCTTAACCTCAGGTTGCCATTGATGTGGTAGGTAGGGCAAACGAATTCTTACTAGACTGTAGAGCTGTCTACTCTGTTTTGACCCAACGTAGGGCTTCTCTCTACTCACGACTATACCACCATGGGAATCAACAGAGAGCTGAAAGTAAGATTTACCCTCACTCTCTGTTGTGAAGTGGGGTCTGTTGCTTTGCTTCATTCCTTTCTATCTACCCCTGAGTTTCTGGCCACCTTGTTAAGGATCTTCTTGTAAAACTGGGAGCCACAATCTCCATGCAGGAAGCTCCAGGGGGTCTTGAAGGCAGAGAACTACTGTGCCTTAGTCTACTAGTTACTAGGATAAAACTAGGCCCTTGAATGCAAGATTCCTTTATTCGTAAAAAGCTGAGCAAATCCAATAGTGTGGGGCATTTACACCCTGGGATGTGCAAAAACACTTCTCTGCTAATTATCAAACTTAGGTCTGGGGCCGAGTATCCCTGGAAGAGAATATATCACTTTAAGCTAAAAGTTCAAGGAGGGATTTTCCCTTTTCATGCTACAGAGACTCATTAAACAGGGCTTTATACTTCCCTGCCAGTCTCTTTGTAATAACCCCATCTTGCCAGTGAAAAAGCCAAATGGTGAACATTATACACCAAGTGTATTGCTGCAGAGAAGATTTGAGTAACACATCCTAAGAAAACCCAGACAGAATGACTCACTGGTGGAGTAGTCTGGTCCAGGGAGGAGAGTGGAGGGCTGGATATACAATCATTAGCCCTGAAGACATTAGATATAAATCACAAATGGCATAACATCTCATGGTTTAACTCATTAAATTTATCACTAGACAATCCACCAAACCCCACCCCAAAATCTTGGCATTTATAAGAATTCACCCACACCTGGGTAAACATGTCCTCGATGATCACATCTGATAACGAACACATCACTATCAAGAATGAAGCTAGTCTCCCCTTAGTGGATTTGTGACCCCTCTTGTGTTTTCTTCACTTGCAAGAGAACTACTAGATGCACTGCTGCTATGAGCCAGGGAGACACTTATACTACACTTTGTGTCCTTTCTCTTCAGGACTTCTTGTCCTTTGAGTCCTCTCTCCTGTGCATCCCAGGTGGACTGTGGTCCAATCTGACTAGGATGTGCCTTACATAAATGTCACCTTGGTAAATGCTAGTTGCACTATTGGTGTGGTCACCGCTAAAAATTTTATTGTCAAACTGTTTTAACCCGTGGGCACAAGTGGGACCTAAACCAAAACCAAACTCACTGCCATCAAGTGGATTCAGACTCATACCGACCCTATAGGACAGAGCAGAACTGTTACACAGTTTCCCAGGAGCACTTGATGGATTTGAACTGCCCACCTTTTGGTTAGCAGCCATAGCACTTAACCACTATGACACCAGGGTTTCTGAAGTGGGACTTACACCCTACAAAAACAAGAGCCCGTTACTCTTACTGCACTGCGAGTTACCACCTTAGTAATGGTGATCCAGAGACAGCATTGATGGAATGATAAACAATTCTTAGCAGGTCCAGAATCTGTCAAAAGTTGTAAGCAGTATCAGAAGACTCAGGCAAGAGTCTCCTGGCCATCCCAAAGTCCCTGGATTCATTGACTAAGATTGTTCTGGACTTCTGGGTAGCCGTGGACTACCCGCTAGCTGAATAGGCAGGAGTTTGTGCTATAAACAATACCTCTTTGTTGCACCTATGTCGCCTCCTCTGGAGAAGTGGAACTCTGGACCCAATGTGTTCTAAAACAGGCTACCTAGCTAAAGCAAACAAAGAAGAACCTAGCAGGAAGCTTGTGCGAACACATTAAAGGCTATCTACTGTCTCTCACTTGGTTTCTCCCTAAGCACTCTTATGGTCAAATTCCTGCTGCTACTTTTTGTCCCCTGCCTATTTAAGATACTAGTTAAGTTTGTCTCTGAATGAGTCCAACAGTTTCAGGCTAAGCTCTTGATGCTACAGGGCTTTCATTCCATCTCTAGTACAGAAATCATAGGTCTCTATAGATCTCAAGAGCAAGCAGAGAGAGATTTCTATTTGTTTAAGTACGACAGCAATCTTGCGTGAGCTTGAAGCAGTTACAGAAGAGACTGCCACCCATGTTCCCTTTAAGATTAAAGAGTATGAAATCTCTTGGGGGGAATGAGGTAGGAAATGTTGTCAAGAAACCAGGTGATAAAAACATCCTGGACCTCTTGCTTACATCTGTGTTTCTTAACATATGTTAGTTATTCTGTCAACAGAGAGTTCTCTTTGTTACTCCTAGGTTGCTTTTCTCTGCCCCGCATCTGTATCTTCTTTGTTCTCCCTAAGTTGTTTTTCCTTCAAGAAATCAAGTGCAAGCCATGCACAGGTTGGACCTGCCCTTGTCTTGGGTCAGTTGCCCCTTGTCATTCAAGTGAAATCTCTGCCTTTTTATAACCTTAAAGTCTTTTGTAGTGGATTCACCCAATGAAATGCCTCATTTGATCTCTTGTATACTTCCATAGGTGCTGGTTGATCCAAGTAGAATGAAATCCTTGACAACTTTAATTTCTTCATCATTTCTCACGCTGTTGTGTATGGGTCCAGTAACTAGTTCTGAGTTCCCACTAATTCCAAAACACCACTATGACTTATCAGTCAAAATAACGACTTAGATCATGTGATAGATGAAGCCTTAGACTGACTCACACTGTATACAGGATGTCCACAAATACATCTTTTTAAAACAAATATACATTTTATTGTGGTTTCAAGTAAAAGTTTAGAATCCAAAATCAATTTACCATATAAAACCCTGGACACACACCACTGTGTAGCTAACTGTTCTCCTCCCCAAACCCTAACCTCTGTGACAGCACACTCCTGCTTTCCACCCTGTACTTCCCATATCCATTCAACCAACTCCTATCCCCCTCTACTCTCTCATCTTGCCTCTAAACAAGAGTTGCTCAGACTCACATGTATATTTAAGCCAAGAAGCATATTCTTCACCAACATCACTCTGTCTTACACTTCAGTCCAGTCGTTTTCTGAAGAGTTGGCTTTGGTACTGCTTTCAGCTTTGGGCTAACAGAGAGTCTGGGGGCCATACCCTGAGGGAACCCTCCAGTCTGACAGACCATCAAGTGTGATCTTTTAATAGAGTTCTAGTTCAGTACATCCAGTTTTGTCTTACTACATCAGGTTTGTTAAAATTCTCCAGCGAAGCCATCAGGGCCAGGGATTTTTTAGTTGAGAGCTTTTTAGTTACCTTTTCAAGTTCTTCTTTTGTTATGGGTTTATTTAGTGTTTGTACTTCTGTTTGTGCTAGTTTAGTTAGGTGATGTGTTTCTAGAAATTTGTCCATTTCCTATAGGTTTTCAAATTTACTGAAGTATAGATTTTCACAGCAACCTGTTGTGATTCTTTTAATTTCACTTGGGTCTGTTGTGATATTGCCCATTTCATTTCTCATTCAAGTTATTTGCTTTCTCCCCTGTTTCTCTTTTGCCAGTTTGGCCAATAGTTCATTAGTTTTGTTATCTTTTCCAAAACATAGCTTTTGGTCTTGTTAACTCTTCTGATCATTTTTGCATTCTCTATTTCATTTAGTTCTGCTCTAATTTTTATTATTTTCTTTTTTCTGGTGCCTGAGGGGTTCTTTTGCTGTTCTCTTTCTACCTGTTCTAGTTGTAGAGTTAATTCTTTGATTTGGGCCCTTTATTCTTTTTGGGAGTGTGCATTTACTAAGATAAATTGACCTTGGAGTTTTGCTTTTGCTATGTCCCAAAGATTCCGTTAGGGTATGTTTTCATTCTCATTGGATTTTTTGAATTTTTTTATTTCATCCATGATTTCTTCTACAACCCAGTTGTTTTTGAGCAAGGTGTTGTTCAGTTTCCATGTATTTGATTTTTTTCCTTCTTTTTTTTTTTTTCTGTTATTGATTTCTATTTCTATGACTTTAGGGGCCAAAAAGATGCTTTTTAATATTTCAGTATTTTGAATTTTGTTAAGGATTGCTTTATAGCCTAACATGATCACTTATGGTCAATTCCATGTGCACTGCAAAAGAAAGTATACTTAGCTGCTGTGGGGTGGAGTGTTCTGAATATGTCTATGAGGTCAAGTTGGTTGATTGTGACATTCAGATATTCCTTGTCTTTACTGATCTTTTTCCTAGACGTTCTGTCGTTCACCGAGAGTGGTGTTGAAGCCTTCTACTATTATTGTGGAGCTGTTTATTTCTGTTTTCAATGCAGTTAGTGTTTATTTTTTTAATGTATTTTGGAGCCTCATTGTTGGATGAGTAGATATTTAATATGGTTATGTCTTCCTGGAGTATTGATCCTTTAATCATTATATAATGTCCTTCCTTATCCAAAGTGGTAGATTTTACTTTAAAATCTATTTTATTATAGATTAATATTGCCACTCCTGCTCTTTTTTTGAATGTTTCTAGCCTGATACATTTTTCCCCCATCCTTTGAGTTGTGATTTGTTTGTGTCTTTAAGTCTAAGATGTGTTTCCTGTAGGCAGCCTATAAAATGGGTCATTTTTTCTTTACTCCAATCTGCCACTCTCTGCCTATATTGGTGCATTTACTCTTGATGGTGCTTGGCTTGGCTTTTGACTCTGTTTATATTCAGCATGATTGTTGATAGATACGAGCTTAGTGCTGTTGTTTTGATATCTTTTTTTGTGTGTGTTATAGACAATTCCTTTGTTCCATTTAATTTTCTGTGCTGAGTCTTTTTCTTTACATGTTTTCTTTTCATCTTTTTCAGTGTTGGTGGTTTTGTATGTGCTGAGACTTCATGTTTTTCTTTTTTTTATTTTGATGCATAGGATTGATAGTTTCCTTTGTGGTTACCTTAATATTTACCCATTTTTCTGAACTTAAATCAGTCCTTAAAGTTTTTATATTGCCTTGATTTCCTCTGTATGAAAGATCTATGATTAAATTTTCTTTTGAGTTCCTATTCTTTGTTATAATGTTTACATAATGACATCTCCATTTCCATATTTTCAGGGTTTTGCCTATGATTTACTTTTGTGATTCCCCTATTTGAGTTGATGTCCACTTGCTCTATTCTGTGTTCTGGTCTTGGGTAGATACCTGGCGCTTCTGATTTTCTAACCAAAGGACTCCTTTTAGTATTTCTTGTAATTTTGGTTTTGTTTTTGCAAATTTCCTGAATTTCTGTTTATCTGGAAATGTCCTAATTTCACCATCATATTCGAAAGACATATAGTCCTTGGCTAGCAGTTATTTTCCTTCAAGATTTCCATGTGCCATCTGATTGCCTTCTTGCCTGTATGGTTTCTGTTGAGTAGTCCAAGCTTAGTCTTATAGATTTTACTTTGTAGGTTATTTTTCATTTATCTCTAGCCACTTTTAAAAGTATCTCCTTGTCTTAAGTTTTGGCAAATTTCATTATAATATTCCTTGGTGTCTTTCTTTTGGGATCTACCTTGTGTGGAGTTTGATGAAAATCTTGGATAGATATCTTCTAATCTTTCATAATATCAGGGAATTTTTGTCAGCAAATCTTTGACAATTTTCTGTTATCCCTTCCCACCTATTCTGACACTCCAATCACTCATTGGTTATTCCTCTTCATAGGCTCCCACATAATTCTTAGTGTTTCTTGACTTTTTAAAATTCCTTTATCTGATTTTTCCTCAAATATGTTGATGTCATGTGTTTTATCTTTTGTCTCCCGGGCTTCCATTGCCTCAATTTTGCTCCTTTAACTTTCTGTTGAGTTGTCTAACTCTATAATTTTGTTATTAATTCACTGAATTTCTACTTCTTGCCACTCAATGCTTTCTTGTGGCTTGTTCAATTTTTCATTATGCTCTGCTACATTTTTTCCTCATCTGCTTCCTCATCTCTTGAAGAATTCTAAATACTAATCTTTTGTATTCTACCTCTGATAATCCCAAGAAGTTGTCTTCCTCTGGAAAATTTTATTCTTTGTTTTGGGAACTTTATGAAGAGATCATGGTCCACACCTTGAAGTGCTTTAATACAAACTGCCATTTCCAAATGATTGGTAACTTGTGTTTAATTATTTGTGTTCTAACTTTTTGTTTTAAAATGTACAGTTTACTTTCCTTATATGAATTCAGACAAGTGTCCCAGTGATCAGTCACCAAATGTGTGGTGCAGACTCTCACCTACTGTCCTAGGTAGACAAGAGTGATTGATGGAGGCAAAGTCATATGACAGAAGCCACTGAGAAAGGCAGAGTGCTAACAGCCATCTATGAGTGTCTGTGAGGTTGGTGTATCCCTTTAGGTCTGAATCTAGGTGAAGGAACAGTTTCTCCCTAATTTTCTTGCTTAGGGGAGTCAGCAGAAAAGAATATATATATATTTTCTTTTCCCTGCTTCCTGAGTTTGCTAAATTCTTCCTTCTCTGAGTCATGGGGAATCGTTCAGGGTAGGTTTAAGGAGTCCTATGTCTGCCTCAGTTAATGATGTCAGGCTATAGTGTTTTGCACAGCTCAGAGAAAGGAGAGGGGAGCTCTGGGAGAATGGTGATAAGTCTATATTGAAGGAAGGAATGAGATCCACTTGCGGTAGGTTACATACAACAACATAGCTTTCAATGATCTGGCACTGTCCTTCACAGGCTCTGCAGGCACAAGTGGACTCTCCAGACAATCACTTCTACCTAGGGGAATGCCCACCAACCTCCATGATGGAGCCACCACATGGTAGCCATGACTGCTTCCCAGCAGCTTAGGTCCATGGAATCCTATGTACTTCCAGCACTATTCTCCCTCCCCCTTACTCCATTTTCTCAAGTCTTCCTTTGATGTTCAGGGCTCCTAGGTTGTCGTATGTACTGGATTCATTTGTTCTCTTGGGTCTTTGTTATTAGAAGGATCACAGGAAGTATCTATCTACTCTGCCATCTTGTCCCTGCCTCTGTATCTTGTTTTTATATCCTAAGTTGTTAAATACATACTGGAAAAATCACAGATGTCATTGGTAGAATAAACATATTGGTTTTATGATCTGCAAGTGAATATATTTTGGTAGAAAGTGCCAAGAGAAATCTTCCGTAAATGTTTCTTCCTATAATTTTTTTTTTTTTTTTTTAAAGCAGCAATGCAGAAGAACTTTAGATCCTGGATAGTAAATATAGATTTTTATAAATTGAAGCTGGTGATGATTCCAAATCCTTCTGCTAATTTAGATGTGATATCTTTCTGGAATGTATTAACACAGTCCCTGGCAACTGGTACAAAAACTTCACATGATAAATCATTTTTTCCCTAAAGGTAGATAATAGAAGAGGCACTTAATTGCTTCCATCTGTTAGGGAAGCTTCTTCCATCCAGCCCTTGCTATAATTTAATGAGTTCACAATGTCTGGTATTAAATATTTTATTGCTAGTTGTTTATGCAATGGATTCTGTTTTCCACAATAACCATTGAGAATACAATCATAGAGGTAAAAAATTTAAGATAGAAATACAGAATGAGCAGTTGCTTATAATGCAAGAAAATTAAAATCTAATATTTGAGCTTTATAAATAAGTTTTATATGAACTGATAAATGTATCATGATTGAGGTCTTCTAGATTTCCACCTCTGTACTCATTGAAAACTGAAACAAATGATTCCTTTACATGAAGAATGTCTCTAGCTGATGAGTTTTTTTAGAGCTTGCTTTATATCCTTGTTTTTAAGACTATAGATAAAAGGGTTCAGCATGGGTGTGATTACAGTGTACATCACTGAAGCTATTGCAGTTTTCCTGGGGTTTTGGGTAACACTAGAACTAAGATATACTCCAACAGATGTACCATAGAACAAGAAAACTACTGAGATGTGAGACCCACAAGTGGAAAATGCTTTATACTTGCCCCTAGCTGATGAAATTTTCAAAATGGAGGATACAATTTTTGAATAAGAAAAAAAGATACCAATGAGTGGAATAACACCAAGAAATACAGCTGCAAGATACATCACTAGGTCATTGGGGAGGGTATCAGAACAAGCAAGTTGGACTACTTGATTAAGTTCACAGAAAAAGTGGGGAATTTCCAACTCTGTACAAAAAGATAGTTGCAAAATCATTAAGTCATGTAATAGAGAGTCTAAAGCACTCAATAACCAGGATGCCAGTAACAAAAGGCCACATAACTTGGGATTTATGATCACTCTGTAGTGCAGTGGATGACAGATGGCCATAAATCGGTCATATGCCATTACTGTCAAAAGGAAGTTGTCTAACTGTCCAAAAAACATGAAAAAATACATCTGGCTGAGGCAGCCTTCATAGGTTATGACTTTGCTCTGTGACCAAATGTTTAGCAGCATCTTTGGGACAGTGGTGGAAGTGAAACAGATGTCAACAAATGACAGGTTGGAGAGGAAGAAGTACATGGGAGTGTGGAGGTGGGAGTCAGTGATAATAGCCAGGATAATGAGAAGGTTCCCAATGAAGGTGATCAGGTACATGGATAGGAACAGTCCAAAGAGAAGGGGCTGCATCTTTGTCTTTTCGGAGAGCCCCAGGAGGATAAATTCTGAAACATGTGTTTGGTTTCCTGGTTCCATGTTGGTGATAAAACTACAGGAAAAAGATGAAAGCCAAGTGATTGAGTAAGAAGCATTGATTAAGAACTGAATAAAATGCAACAGTTTGTATTTTTAAAATGTTTATTAATTTCTATATATTACCTACACATCTAGTGCCCCATATCTGAAAATATGATGGAATTCGAAATAGTTAATCTTTTCCTTGATGTTAAACCTAACTACCATTCTTTGCTCATAGTCACAAACATTTTCTCAAGGCAATATTTTTTATCTATGAATTCTCTGAGACTTTATTTCTTTTTATTTTGATTAAGCAAAAATATACAATCTGGAACAATTTTGCATACCCATCTCTCTGCAACTCTATCTGCTCTCCTCACTCTGTGACAGCACACTCCTCCTTTTCACTCTTTACATCTAATATCCTCTTAATAAACCCTCTCCTCTCCCTTCTAGAAAGAAACCAGTAGGACAGCCTCCTAGAAATGTATAGAATGCGTCCTCGAGTCCAGTCCATTTTTAGTCTGAAGTGTTGACCTCAGTACTCATTTCAGGTCTAGGGCAGCAGCAAGTCCCAAGGCCATATTCCCTGGGGACCCTACAGGTTGTTAGACCATCAGTTCTGGTCTTTTAACAGAGTTCTTGATCTGCACACCTTTCTTTCTTGTGCTGCATCAGAGGCTCGTGTTGTGTCCCCTATCAAGTCTGTCTTTGGTGGTAGCTGGGCACAATCTAGCTCTTCCGGTCTCATGCTGATGTAGTCTTTCAATCATACGGGTCCTTCTGTCTCTTGGGCTCATTTTCCTTGTGTTTGTCATGTTCTTGGTCGTCATCTATTCCAGGTGAGTTGGGACAAAAATGATATCCCTCAGATGGCAGCTTGCTGGATTTTAGGGCCCTGACACCACTCACCAGTATGTGGTGCAGAAGACTCTCTTAGCAAAACACTAGTTATGCCAGTTGACCTCCATGTCCCCTGAAAACATGGTTCCCAAACCCTGTTCCTGCTACTGTATCCTTTGAAATGCTGTGTTGAATTTAGAAAACCTTTTAGAGACTTTCTTTTTATATTCAACAAATATATTTGACCTATTATTTTGTGCAAAGTTTTATTAAAAACACTGAGAAACAGCAGTGAAATTAATTTTTAAAATTTTGCACTAGCTCTATTCTAGGATATTTGAGTGTTGAGGGAACAATGGAATATCAATCAAATAGTAAAGTTTCATATGCTAATTATTATTATTAAGTAAAATAATGCAGAATAAGAAAGTTTAACAGTGAAAAAATGCTTTGTATCATTACCTCTGGTAAAGAGCCTTTGGATAGTGTATCTGAAAGTAGTGGGGATGTGAACCAAGAAGATATCTGAAAGGTGTGTATTTAGGGCAGAGAAGCAGCCTGTGCAGAGTTCCCAAGATGAGAACATTCCTGGAAACTTAGGAAACAGCAAAAGGAACAATATGACTGGTGAGGGTATTCCAGAGATGGCAGGAAGACAGAATTCCTACTTCATGGGGTTCCACAGTTATGTTGCTGTTCTTCATATTTACATTTATGCTATGTATATTATTGTATGTATAATTTTAATGTACATTAATGAACATAGTCCATCCATTAATAAGCTACAATTTCTCTCCCTCATTTTCCATTTAAGCTAAATTTTAAATTCTTAATTGTAAGTGCATCTTCACCTAGGGGATAAGCGCTTAACTTTGACCACTTCATTAATAGCTTTCCCTACTCCATACACACACAAGCATGATTATAGTTTTATATATTGCTGCACCTGAGGTAAAGTTGATTGAGCCAACAAAAGACATTCTGAAAGAGGAACCATTCATCTTGGCTCTTCTCTGATAACTGGGTTTTATATATCAGGGATTCCAATTGGTTATTCATGATTGTGAAGATCTCAAGAGCCGGTCAGCCCTGGGGAAGGGTATGATTTAGTGATCTTAAGAAATGTGTGTGGAGGGGGTGGAGTCAAGATGGCAGACTAGACACACACCTCCTTAACTCCCTCCAAAATCTAAGGCCAGGATTGATAATTAAATGGAGCCTTCTGGACACCCAGTGAGCCCTAGGACATGGCATAGGGCTGTCATTCTGGACTACATGCCACTGAAAGGGAAACTTCTCTTTTGCTGACCCCTGCCCTTTTGAATGGCCAGCTCTCACGATCTGAAGGTAACTATTGGCTTTAACGTTTTTCCTTTTTGTTAGCCCGTGGCAGTGATTGGGCTTAACTGGCAGCAAAGTTCTTCCACACTGCTTATATGACCAGTGGATGGAATAGCCACACTTTGAGATCCTGGCTCTGGACTCTGAGCACCATGGCCCCTCCACCTCTCTTTGCAAACCTCCACCATTGATTTGGCTATTTCACAGAAGGGAGGAGAGCCTCTGCGGGATGCCAACTTGTCTGACTGGGAGGCAGAGCTACCCAAATGGAGGGGGCTAATTCCAAGGCTAAGAGGCAGTGCCAGCCTGGAGAGTACTTCCCTAGAAGAAAAGCTGTGCTTAATATAGTTTACCCTTTGAGTAGGACCTGGCACCTGATGACAGCAGGCAGTAGCCTGTCCATACATTGAACTAGATCACAGCCTCTAGGGATTGATATAGAAGTGCCTCCATTGCCAGCTGGAACTAGGAGCTTGTACACCTGACAGTCTGACTATTTTTGGAAGCTGTCAGATAGCTTTTACCTTTCAAAATAAGAATACCTAGGGAAATAATTGTGATGCAGCATGAATGGGATCTCTTCCAATCTTGACTGACCCACAATGTAGGGTCAGTTGATGGTCTCCCAGTGACTCCACAGGTAGGGCCGTGTCTATGCCAGCCATCAGGTGGAGCCTGCTATCACAGAGGTACCACTGGGCTCAGTTGCTGGAGTACACAGAGGTCACTGGTGATCAACTTCTACTTCATCTCCTATTAAAGCAATACCAGAGAAACTAAGCAATCTCTAGATGCCCCCAAAGCAACAGTTCTTGGCCCAACACTTAAGGAAAAATCCAACCACAGCTTCAGAAAGCTCCAAAAGCCCTGTAGGCTTTCATCTGACTTCTTAGCAGAAATCATGTTGGGATGGAGGCAGTGGGGTGGCACATTCAAAGCCTTGAAGGAGAAAAACATCCAGACAAGAATTATATATCCTTCAAAACTGTCTTTCAAATATGAAAGTGAAATTAAGACCTTTGCAGATAAACAGAAACACAGAGACTTTGTAAAAAACAAACCAAAACTACAAGAAATACTGAAGGAAGCTCTTGGCTTAGAAGAACAAAACGATTAACTCTGTATTTTAGGAGACTATACAGGACACATCATCCAGAAACCTACTTAGTTAGGGAAGGCACAAAACCCCAATCAAAGCTACAATACTAAAAGAAGTGATCCAGTGATCATATCATGAAAACCACGACACCATAACATTAAAAACAGGAATATATTGCAGTAGTTATAGTCCATCCAGATGGAAAGGAAGTTAATAAGATATTTAGAAGTTAAATTCAGGTTTAAACATACATTATTAAGGGGGATCATAGGGGTAGCCGCAAAGCACAACGAAGAAGTGTCATATCAAAACAAGAAATGCAATATAGGATTCTCAACAAACACAAAACCAGCACTGACAAGAGTGAAAAATCAACTTATAAAGAAGAATGTTCCCAAACAGAATAGTAAGGGCAACAGAGAAAACATCAACACAAGAATAAATGCAGCAAAATGACAGCACTAAACACATACCTATCAATAATTACATTGAAGGTAAATGGACTGAATGCTCCAGTCAAGAGACAATGAGTGACATTCTGGATCAAAAGACATGACACATCTATATGCTGCTTGCAAGAAACTCACCTTAGACTTAAAGATATGAACAAACTGAAAAGTAAAAGATGGAATAATGTATGCCAAGCTAACAGTATACAAAGAAGAGCAGGTGTGGCAATACTAATCTCAGATGAAATAGATTATACTGTAAAAAAAAAAAAGCTCAGTAAAGACACAGAAGACCTTACTGCAACAATTAATCAATTAGACCTCATGGACAAATACAGAACTTTCTATCCATCATGTTGAGTGAAATCAGTCAGCAGTGTGAGGACAAATATGTATGAGATCCTTGAAAACTAACTCGTATACAGAAGAAAAGACTCTTTGATGGCTGCAAGGGAGGGGAGGGAGGGAGGGAGAGGGCTAGTTATAGATTAGCTAGTTGATGGAAATTTGGACGAGTGAAATCAGCGACAGCACACATTAGAAAGAAGATCAATTTAACTGGACTTCAGCATAGCCTGAAAACTCTTCCAGTCTTAACCCAATAGGTAAAGACAGAGTAGCAGTGTTGGGGGGCCACAGACCATGCTCTCAGAGGACATCAAGGCCAATTGGTATAACTAGACTATTGCTAAGAGAGTCCTCTCCACCCCATATTGGTGAGTGGCGTCTGGGGTCTTAAAAGTAGCAAGCTGCCACCTGAGGTACACCAAGTGGTCCCAACTCATCCGGAACAGATGATCACCAAGAACAAAAATGACATGGGGAAAGAGAACTCAGAAGACAGTAAGACCCATGTGAATGGGTGACTACATCAGCAGGCAACCAGAAGGACCAGATGGTCCCCAGCCACCTCCAGTGACACCCGTGATGGGGCTCACAAAGTTGAGTCCCAGCGGCAACACAAGAATAAGAAGGGGTGCACCCTGAGAACTCCACTAAAAGACCACAACTGATGGTCCAAAAGTGTAGTGGTTCCCCTGTGAGCATGGCCCCTAGACCTGAAGCTGCTCCTCATCATAAATCATTACTGAGGTCAACTCCTTGGACAGGAATGGAATGGACTCGGTGACACAGAGTGACCATGTTGTGTGTGCACTTTATGGTTCTATGTATCTATAGGATGTCGCCCAACTGGCCTCTTACTAGAGGGAAGTGGAGAGGGTGGAGAAGAGGGGACAGGGGTTTGTTAAGAGGATATGACTTGTATAGAACAGAAAGGAGGAGTGTGCTGTTACCAGGCAAGGAGAGCAGCAGGAACTGCACATAGGTGGGCATGCAAATTTAAACCAAGTTGTACATTTCCACTCAATCACAATAAATTAAACAAAAAAGAAAATAAATGTGTGTGGAGAATGAAAGAAAGCCAGTCTACAGAAGTTGAAAGAATGAACTGAACTAAAAGTGAAAGGACTGCATAGAGCTGTGAGAGAGTAACGGGGAATCAGCCCAGCAAATGAACACTGTCAGCACCACAGTTTCAAGTTATAGCCCACAGCAATGAGAAAAAACAATAGTGGAAATACCCACCTGGATGCATATTTCCAATCCTGACAACACAAAAAGGTTTATGTCCTTACAGTATCACAATAACTTGTAAATAACATCATTAAAAAATAAAAGAGGACAGAATTTTATCTGTGGAAATATTTTTCTATAGAAAATTTACAAATTCAAATACAAATTTCCTGATAAGAAAGCCTGATGAATGTGAAAATGTTTGTTGAATGAGTTATTTTTAAAACAAAACAACTAATGAAATGCTATGAAATCTATAAAATATTTAAGAAAGAACTGATGTCAACTCTCCACAATATGTTCTAGAAAAATAAAGCAGAAAGAACACTTCTTAGCTCATTTTATGAGGCCAGCATTAACCTAATTAGAAGAGCACATACAGACATTAAAAGAAAGGAAAACAAAGGACCAGGACCTTTCATGAACATACTTGCAATGGTCCTCAACAAAATATTAGTGAATCAAATGCATAAAGGGAATTATATACCACAATGAAGCGGGATGTATTCTAACTATGCAAGAGTGATCCAATACTCAAAAATCAATCCTTGTAAGCCAACAATTAGCAAACCAGGGAAGAAAAACCATATCAATTGTTGCAGAAAAGAATTTGACAAAACCACTAATCCATTTATGATTTTATAAGGCTCTTAGCAAACTAGTAAATTAAGGGAACATCCTCAGCTTCAATTTTTAAAATCGACAAACAATGTATAGATAACATCACAAGATGAAAATCTAAATGTTTTACCACTAAAATTAGAACATGTTAAGTGTGCTCTTTCTTATCCCTTCCATTCAAAATCATACTGGATGTCATAGACAGTTAAATAAAATAAGAAAATAAAATCAAAAGCATAAAGCTTAGGAAGAAAAAATTTAGAATGTCTGTTAAGTGATAACATGATTGTTTATGAAGAAAAATCCCAAAGAATTGACCAAAAAACCCTCCTGGAATTAACATACAGGTATAGCAAGGTCATGAGATACAAGAAGGTATGCAAGAATGAATTGCTTTCCTATATATCAACAATGAAATTCAAAATTTGAGAACAAAACTTTATAATAGGATCCCAAAAAACTAAGTACATGTGTAACTCTAGCAAAATATGCTCAGAACCTGTAGCCAGAAGATGATAAAATTCTAGCAAAGCCCTCAAAAAGAGCTAAATAAATGGAAAGATATTCTGTGTCCATGATTTGGAAGACAGTATTTCTAAGAGATTAATTCTTGTCAACTTAGTCTATATGCTTAACGCAATTCCATTCAAAATCCCAACATGATATTTTGTTGACACCAAGAAGGTGATGATAGAGTTTATATGAAAAGACAAAAGACCTAGAATGGTCAATACAGTGCTGAAGAAGTGAGAGAACTCGTGCTACTTGAGTTAAAGGCTTACAATAATCCAAATAGCATCGTATAAGCAACAACATAGAAACAGATTAATAAACAGAATACAGAAATCACTCACAAAAAATATTCACACAAATATAGCAATTCATCTTTCACAAAGCAGCAAAGAAAATTCGATGGAGAAGAAAAAGTCTTCAAAAATTGGAATAGTCAGACACATCTGTATACATAAAACTAAACTAAAAATATTTATTATAAATTTAAAGTATCAGGGAAATGTAAAAATCTTCAAAACTGTGACTTCTATACCTGACTTCATATTCAACTATATGTATTGTATATATACAGACACACACACCGTGGAAAAGCAATATTACTGCTGTAAGTTTCACATTCTCAACCACAAAATAGGAATAATGAAAGCAATTTCACAGGATTACTGAAAGAAATAAAATACTGAGTATAAAATCTTTGCTATTGTACTTAGCATTAATCGGTGAATATTTGGATACATTATGGTGCAACACCTCACAGATTCATTCCTTCTTCATTCTCCCCACTTCCGTGTGCAATTTTCACTCGTAATGATATCTCTACAGTTTTAACAGCAGCGATAGTCTGTTCCTCACGTGGACCCAGATAATCTTTGCACATGGCAAGCCTGATTCTAGACATCCTTTTCCACAAACCTTACTTCCACTAGTATCTCCACTAATTACAGAATTAAGTGTCAATTCTGCAACCAGAATACAAGGCTCTGTCTTACATGACTGCTCACTACCTGCCAAGTTCACATTTCACTTTTCATCTGATTCTCTTTGTTGCTCAGATATTAAGATATTAAGTTGTGTTAGTCCTGTGTTTCCTTTCCTGCTGCCTCTTTTTTCGTGTGCTGTCACCCAGTGGAAGAAAAATGCTTAATTCAAGGCTAAATGTGATTCTCTGTGAAGCCTTTACTAACCTCCAATGGAAGCATCGGTTTGCTTCACCTGGATTACATACAGTAGGTGTTCAGGATATTACTTCTATTCATTTCTGCATATTTTCCCCAGTTTAGACTGTGAGATCCTTGAAAATAAGGAACAATGTACTATTATTGCCTTATTCTAGATTACAATTTAGTACCTACCATAGAGTGATTGGAATCCTGGTGGCACAGTGATTAAGAGCTATGGGTGCTAACCCAAAGGTTGGCAGTTGCAATCCTCTGACTACTCCTTGGAAACCCTACAGGGCAATTCTACTCTGTCCCATAGGGTTGCTATGAGTTGAAACCATGGAAATGAGTTATATGGTCTTATTGCAAAATAAATATTTGCTGAACAACTGAAATAAGACTTTGTGTCACAGTGTTTAAAAGAACTCACTTGCTCATCAAAGGTCAGTAGTGATTACTGCCTTGAAAACTCTATGGGGAGGTTCTATCCTATCTTATGGGGTTGCTACAAGTCAGAATCCACTCAGCAGCAATGGGTTTAATGACTTCGAACAATTGAAAGGGCATATGGTTGAATGAGGTTAAATATTTTCAACAATCATGGAGAAAGTAGGTTCAGTGAAACAAAGGGAAATGCTGTTGAAACAGAACCAACTGGAGAAGTCAGCTAGAGAATAAAAGTATTTTAGTGTATCCAGAATGTCCCTCCATAACTAGGAACTTTAACTTTGAGCTTTCTTTGTCTTCCCTGTTGATGTCTCTCAGTTATTAACAATTAAAGGAACCACACATCATACTCCATTTCTCCACACTTATGAAGATGTTGTGGCTCACCCAGATATTATCATGGAAGATGCTAAGTTCACGGATATAGTTTTTTCTTTGAATGATTGGTAAAGCTGGAAGCTGTACCTGAAGCAAAGACAGGAAGATGGAACCACTCATGAGGTCTTTGAAAGATCTGTGTTTTATCAACACCTAAGTTTAGTAAAATAGACTTGAGACAGTGCTAAGTGAAGCATTTACAGTTTCTGTGAGTTTAGGGGCTGGATTCCCATGATCCTCATTAGGGAAGTATTCTTTCATTTATCTACTCCCTCAGAGGTTGGTTCTGTGGAGTTAGGAGAGAAAGACAACTGCAAACTTGTGCCAGTTTTGACCACTGGGAGACAGGTGTGGAGCTCCATTTATATTCCTTATCTTGTGGGACTTCTTCCTCTTAGGGGATGATCATCACTATTTAGGTGTGGTCTCTAATATTGCCAACTGCTCCAAAATGATTCTGGAAGAGCATTCTGAATACATTAAACCATATTCTATCTTTGATCTATATCCTGTGGTGCTGGCTCTCAGTTATGGAGCCTCCTGTCAGTAGCATTTCCTTTTATTTCACTGCTTTTTTTTTCACCATTGTTGGAAATATTTGCTCAACCTCATCCAACAGTTTGTGCTTTAACTTCAACAAAAATTGAGCAGCACTTACTATACTGTAGGCACCAAACTGGGGTTGAAGGAAAGAGTAAAATATTGTTCCTTTTTTCAAAAAGCTAACTGCCTAACATTGGAATAAATACATGCAGTACTTGGAGGTGGCACAACAGTCTTGTGGAAGTGGATCCAAAAAGTGACCAATTATTCTTGGGAAAATTAATGTTGAATTCACAGGGAAGCTGATAAACATGGAGAAATTTGGAAAAGAAACTGGAATTCTTACAGGTAGGGAAGAAGTGAGAGCAATTAGAAAGAAGCAGTAGGGAAGAAAATATGGTATTGACTGAATTGTGATGTGTTCTTAGGACATTAAAAATAATGTTTAATATCTGATGAATAATGAAAGTTACAGATTGAAAAGTGGGAAATAAGCCTGGACAAGTAGACAGTAACTAGAAAACATACAGACTTGAGTTTTAGTGACCAAATTGTTACTTGATTGCAAAATAAATGGAAAACCAATACAAAGTTTATGGCAGTTGATTCCACACTCAAGCTTGTACTGTGAAGAGGTCACCCTGGGTTAATATTAGATACAGAATATTCCTAAAGTTAAAGCAATAGAGACATAGTGAGGGGTGGAAATTGGGATGGAGAGGTGGGGGAATGAATGGAGGTTAGTTAGAGGAGAAAAGTAAAATACCATATAAAAATCTTTTATGAAAATCAGAACCAAGATAGTGGATAAGAGGCTCTACTTTCCCATCCTCTCCTACAGAGAAAAAGGTACATACATTAGAAAATTACAACACTAGCCTTGTCAGAACCCTGGTGAACATTCGGGGATTATGGCAGCTTGGTGAAGGCTTGGTAGAACGGTAGGCAGACGCAGAAACTTCTTGGTATTGGCTTGAGCACCACTCATGCCCCTACTTGGCAGCCAGCTTGAAGCAGCTGCCAGGTTTCCAACTTGAGATCTTGGTCTCTGGCTCTGGAGTGAGTAGAGGGCACCTTATTGAAAAGGTATGGTATTTACCTTTTTGAATCAGTTGAGTGATGACCTCAGGGTTAAAGCAAAGTGCTGCTCTTTTACCATCTTGCAGGTTGCTCAGGGCTGAGGAAGAGGAGGCGTAGCCTGATAAACTATAAGGTGCCTGAGGAAACTGTGGCCATCTAGGGCAAAAGAGGGCAATTTAGTCAAAACCCCAGGTGGATAACCTCTTCAGGAAACTGGACCATTTAAGGGCACCCGGTGTATATAATTCATAAAGCCACTGGCATGCCCGGCGTGGGGGAAGCCAAGAAAACTGCAAATAATCTTAACCTTTCTCACAGAACTGGGAGATGTCTTTTGACCCAGTGTAAGACTGGTTATGTGCTGCCCACACAGAAAGCCATTCTGAGAAGTCTATAAAGTTTAAGCAAGTGGAGATATATCAGCACAATTGGTCCTGAGCCAACCCTTAAGGAAAGAGCTTCTTACTCCCTGGATTGCAGAACAAGCAGTGTATTCATGGAGCCAATACTTTCAGTGAAATCTTAACTCCCCCACCTTCCTGATGACAGTAGAAGTACTGACTTTCTTGTTTGGCCTGTTTTTCAGTGGTGTTTGGGAAGTCATTACAGTGCTTGAAGGACACCCAGTGTTTCAACAACTTTTAAATACGTGTTTACCAAGTGTCTGCCCAAGATACTTAGAAGATTTCTATTGAAAAAACAAAATCTCAGTTGGGTACACTATTTGATAACAGAATTGATTACAACACAACGATCAGATTTTCAAGGTAGAAATGTGGGACTTAGTATCTCAATGAGATGGATTGACACAGTGGCTGCAAAAGTGGGATCAAGCCTAACAGCATTTACGAGGATGGTACAGGACCTGGCAGTGTTTCCTTCAGTTGTATGTAGGGTCGTTGTGAACTGGAACTGACTTGATGGTACCTAAAAACACAACGTCTCAACTTGTTAGGTCTGATGGCAACAGTGATGCTGTTTCATTGGAAAATAGTGTTCTGAGAAAAAGAATAGAAAATCTGTGTCACTCTGAAGGACCTGGCTGTTGAAGAAAGACGAGGCTGACTGGTTTATGTGATAAATAATATTTTGTTGAAATCAGAATTCAAGGAATGCAAAGTGGGCTGAGAGCTTCTGAGTACTTGAAGACTTTTGGAAAAAAACTTAGCTGAGGGCTTTACATGATCAGATAATGACGCAAAGAACCAGAAAATTTTCCAGGATTGCAATAAATCTGATCTCTCATTTCACAACTTTTCAGCTTTGATGTAAGTATGATTAAAAGATAGAGTCTGAGCCTGTGAGTCGATGAGTTACAAGATAAGTTGACTTCACAATCTAGCCAAAAGTCCTAAGTAAAATTTAAGAAATTATATGGAAAGAGACACATGAGAAAAGTAATTGGTACAAGTGAGTGTATCTGGGTGAATCCTAATATGCTGATTCTGCAAACTACCGAGAGGTTTCAGTGCTATCCTAGACTTTGCCTGGTGCCCTATAATGGCTTCACCTAATGTATATTCAGATTCCTGGTTTCCCAGTGGTTAAGAGCTCAGCTGCTAACCAAGAGGTAGACAGTTTCAATTCAGCAACCTCTTCTTAAAAACCCTGTGGTGCAGTTCTACTCTGTCTTATAGGGTTGCTAAGAGTTGGAATTGACTGGAAGTTGATAGGATAATGTATTTAGTGTATAGTCAACTTGCAAGAGGATTACAACTCATCTGTGTCTCATTTCTTCTCTTTCTTCTTTTTTATTTTTATTTTTTGAGGATTCCAACTTCTTTTTTTATTTAATATAACTGAGTAAAAATGTACATTCTCGTATAAATTTACATGCCCACCCATATGCAGCTTCCACTGATCTCCCTGTCTGGTGACAGCACATTATTCCTCTCTGCTCCATACATGTCTCATCCTCCCAACAGCCTTCTTTCCCCTCCTCTCCACCCACTCTCCTTCCTCCAGCCAGAGGTCAGCAGGATGATATCCTATAGATGTATAGAACCATAAAGTGCATCCAACATATGGTCATTCTGCATTGCCAAGTCCAATCCATTCGTGTCCAAAGAGTGGACCTTCATTATGATTTATGGGCAAGGGCAGTATCAGGGCCAGGGGCCGTGCTCTCAGGGGAACCTTGAAACCGCTGGACCATCAATAGAGGTCTTTTAGTGGAGATCTCAAGATGCACCCCTTTTTATTCTTGTGTTGCCAGTGAGACTCAACCTAGTGAGCTCCATCACGGCTATCACTGGTGGTGGCCAGGCACCATCTGGTTCTTCCGGTCCCAAGTCGAGGTAGGCACCCACTCATGTGGGTCTCTCTATCTTCTAGGTTGTCTTTACCCCATGTCATTTTGGTCCTCGGTGAGCATCCGTTCCTGCTGAGTTGGGACTATTTGCTGTGTCCTCAGATGGCAGCTTGGCAGCTTTTAAGACCCCAGACACCACTCACCAATGTGGGGTGCAGAGAGCCCTCTTAGCAGAATACTAGTTGTGCCAATTGGCCTCGATTTTGCCTAAGAGCCTGGTCCCCTGCCCCCTGCTCCAGCTACTCTATCCTTGCAATATTGAGTTAAGATGGAAGGAGTACTCAAGTTATGCTGAAGTCCACTTAATGTTGTTCTTGTTTCTAATGTGTGCTATCACCGCTTTCTCCCAACCAGATTTCTAGCAACTATCTAATCTAAACCCTCCCTCCCCTCCCTTGCAGCTGCCAAAGAGTCTTTTCTTCTATACACAAGTCTGTTTTTGAGATCTTATCATAGAGGCCTCATACAATATTTGTCCTTTTGTCACTGACTACTTTCACTCAACACAATGTCTTCCAGTTGAAACCAGGTTAGGAGATGTTTCCTGGAATCATCGTTATTCTTTATCATTGCATAGTGCTCCACTGAGTATATGTACCATAGTTTACCTATCCATTCTTCTGTTGTTGGGCATCTTCTGTTGTTGGGCATTCCATCTTTTTGCTATCGTGGAGTGTGCTGTGATAAACATTCTGGTGCATGTGTCCTTTGGTGTGAAAGGCCTTGATTCTGTAGGATATATTCCAAGTAGTGGAATTACTGGGTCAAATGGTATATCAATATCCATTGTTTTAAGGAATCGCCAGATTGCTTTCCAAAGAGGCTGGAACTTTTGCAACCCCACCAACAGTGTAGGAGGGTTCCACTTTCTCCACAGCCTCTCCAGCATTTGTTGTTTTGCTGGTTTCAGGTCTTGGGCAGCAGCAAGTCTAGCAGACATATTCTCAGGGGACCCTCCAGGTCACTGGACCATCAATTCTCGTCTTTCAGTAGAGTTCTTGACATGCACACCTCTTTTTCTTGTTCTAGTTTTTTCTTATTTTTTTTATTGTGATTAAGAGAAGGTTTACAATCCAAGTTAATTTTCCACATAAAACCCAAAGTACCTGATTCTTGGCACCTCTACGTGCTTTTCCCACCCTGTGAAAGCACACTTTTCTTTTTCACTCTGTACTTCCAGTATCCACCCAACCAACACTTGATCCTTCCTGTCCACCCTCTTCTCTCACCTCTAAAAAGAAGACGGTAGGAGAGTCTCATATATATGTTAAATTATAATGTACATTAGGGAAACATGTTTCAGAATAAATTCTATAAATGCCGGTTAATGGAGGAAGAAAAAGCTTTAGAGTATGTTGTTGTTGTTAGGTGCTGTTGAGTCAGTTCCGAATGATAGCGACCCTATGAACAACAGAATGAAACACTGCCCAGTCTTGCACCATGTCCACAATCATTTTTATGCTTAAGCCCATTGTTGCGGCCACTGTGTCAATCCTTCTTGTCCAGGGTCTTCCTCTTTTTTGCTGACCTTCCACTCTACCAAGTGTAATGTCCTTCTCCAGGGAGTGATCTTTCCTGACAACATATCCAAAGTATGTAAGATATAATCTTGCCATCTTTGCTTCCAAGGAGCACTCTGTTGTACTTCTTCCACAAGAGATCTGTTTATTCTTTTGGTGGTCCATGGTACAGTCAATGTTCTTCTCCAACTCCACAGTTCAAAGGCATCAATTCCTCTTCTGTCTTCTTTGTTCATAGACCAGCTTTTGCATGCATATGGTGTGATTGAAAATACCATGGCTTGGATCAGGTGCATTTTAGTCTTCAAGGTGACATCCTCACTTTTGAATACTTTATAGAGGTCCTTTGGAGCAGATTTTCCCAACGCAATGTGTCTTTTGATTTCTTGACTGCTGCTTCCATAGGTGTTGATTGTGGACCCAAGTAAAATGAAATCCTTGACAACTTCAACCCTTTCTCCATTTATAAGAATGTTGCTTACTTGTCCAGTTATGAGGATTTTTGTTTTCTTGATGCTGAGGTGCAATCCATACTGAAGGCTGTGGTTCTTGATCTTCATCAGTAAGTGTCTCAAATCTTTTTCATTTCCAGCAAGTAAGGTGGTGTCATCTGTGTAATGTAGATTGTTAAAGCATTGTCCTCCAATCCTGATGCCACATTCTTCTTTGTATAACCCAACTTCTAGAATTATTTCCTTGGCATACAGATTTAAAAGGTATAGTGAAAGGATACAACCTTGATGCACACCTCTCCTTACTTTAAACCTTGCTCTGTACCCTTGTTCTGTTTGCATGACTGCCTCTTAAGCCATATACAGATTCGTTAAGAGCACACTTTGGTGTTTCGGAATTCCCATTCTCCGCAATGTTAGCTATAGTTTAGCGTGATCCATACAGTAGAATGCTTTGTATTGTCAATGAAACACAGGTAAAATACAGGCCAAGTATAGCAATTAAAAGAAAAAGTTGTAGAGTTGACTCCAACTCGGTGACTTTGTAGGACAGAGTAGAGTGGCCCCATAGGATTTCCAAGGTTTAATCTTCATGGAAGCTGGCTGCCACATCTTTCTGCCCCCAAATTACTGGTGTGTTTGATCAGAAATTCTGACTTCATCATGCCAGTTTGAACAAATGGGCATAGTTCTATTTTTTTTTTTTTTTAATCAGTTTACTGAAGTTTTGATTCACCAGTGGTCTGCCCTAAAGGAAGTTCAAATGACAGAAAGGAATTTAAATTGCAGAGGCACAGGGATGTTTTCATGGATTTATAATACGTGACTCAGTCACTCAGTCCCCAGAAATGTTGTAAGGAAAGGTTTAGAGGCCATTGCATTTCACCAGGACATTAGAAATACGTTGTGAGGAGGATAGTTTCCTGGAAAGCCCTCTAGTGGTGGTCTGCTGTAGGACAGAGCTAAAATGCGAGATGGCTGAAACTTAAATTAGATGCCTGCTGAGTTCAATGGGGATCATGGTATCCTAAACTGGCATCATTGAACCACCACAGGTTTGGCATTCTTGGCTAATGTAGCATGCAGTAGGACCTTTTTTTCCAAATACATTAAACCACAGGGATCTTTTAGAAATGACAACTTCATCACAATATTTCCATAAATAAACAGCATAGCTACTGTATTAAGCACCTCTCCAACCTGTATAACTAACTATACTGTAGTTCTGGTGAAAAGAAGCCTAATTTGAGTCACCAAAGAGAAACATCTGTTACTTGGTTCTCAGAGTTGAAACTGTTCACTGACCTAGACTGTCAGATGAGGAGCCCAGTTACCCATAAAGTTGGATTATAAAACTGCCACAGATTTATGCTGCATACTTTTCTCCTAACCTTATTCCTAAATATACCATAGGGTCAATTGTGTGCATTTTTTCCCAGCTCCTTCAGTAGTATCTTGTTGGTAGCTTGAAACTAGCCATGTAAAATGCAAAATGTTATCAAAACCCTACCACGTTTCTTCCTTCTTTCCTTTCTCTTCTACATCCTCTCTCTCGTTCTTTCATTCTTATTGTCTTTCTTTCCTGTCTTCCTCTCTTTCTTCTCCTTTATTTTAGAAAGAGATCAAGTTAAACATTTACCAGAATGTTGTTGTTGTTAGGTGCTGCTGAAGTTTCAACTCACAGAGACCATATGTACAACAAAGTGAAACAGTGCCTGGTCCTGCTCCGCTCTCACAATCACTGCAGTTTGAGCCCATTCTTGCAGCCACTGCATCAGTCAGTCTTGGTGAGGGCCTTCCTCTGTTTTGCTAACCCTATGCTTTATCAAGTAGGATGTCCTTCTCCAAGAATTGCTCCTTTCTGATAACATGTCCAAAGTATGTAAGACAAATTCTCACTGTCCTTACTTTTAAGGAGTATTCTAATTCTTCCAAGATTGACTCAAAGGTCAATTTTTCTTCAGTTGTCCTTAAGCATTTACTAGAAATCTAGTGCTCGAAGGTACCCGTAATGTTTTCGCCTGTAAATTGTGAGCTGGTTAAAGAAACTAACCAGATCTTTTGAAAACTGAACACTGGCCATGAATTAACACTAATCTTGAAATCTCACTATGTTTGTCAACCAAAGTAGTGGCTTCTGAGGTCAGGTGATAAATGAAGAATTCACCACTCTGTCGCACAAGGTACACAGTAAGTCAATAACTATATTCTCATTATTTCTTAATACCTAGAATACATAGTTTGAAAAGAGAATGGTGGTAATTGACAGTATACCTGCATTGCCATTGTAATCTCTGATGATGATTATGGTATGGTGTACCAAGCAATATCTTCTGAAAGAATTCTTGCCGATGAAAATATCTTTAATAAGCATTAACACATTCCTGGAAGACTCTCAGAAGTTAGTGATGCCATAGATATTTGAAGGCTCAGAGGTTATAATATCTATTATATCTTAATTTTATGTACACATTGGACTGTTCAGAAGAAAATTAAATATTGGAGAGCAAAAGTGGGTTATCAGAATTTTAATCAGGTGATGACCCCAAATGCTTCTGCTAATCTGTATGTCATGTATTTCTGGCAACTGCTACAAAGTCTTTGATGTGGCAAATGACTTTTCTCCAGAAGTAGATAATATGACAGCCAGTTCATTTCATCTGGCAGGGACAGTGGTACATTTCGTTCTTTCAGATCTTCCTATAATATTATAAACTCCCAGTGTTCTATAGTTGATATTTTACTCCTGAAAATTCATGCAGAGGATTCTGTTTTATACACTGAACCCAAGGTATAAAACCAGAGAAGTCAAAAACTGGAAAAAGAAACATAGAAGTAGTCGCTTATAATGTATGAAGATTAAAGAAATTGAACTCAAGAAGGTAAATTGAAGATTATCTTTCTATGGACAAGATAAAATGTCACAATTTATGTCTTTATGGTTTTGAAGTCAGTTATTTATAAGTAATTCTCTAATATTGATACAAAGGATTCTATCATGTAGTGAATATTTCTCAGCTAAAAGACCTCTTAGGGCCTGCTTTATGTCCTGGTTTCTAAGACTGTAGATAAAGGGGTTCAGCATGGGTGTGACCACAGTGTACAGTACTGAGGCTATTGCACTTTCCCTAGAGTTTTGGGTAACACCAGAACTAAGATACACTCCAAAACTTGTCCCATAAAACAAAGAAACTACTGAGAGGTGCGACCCACAAGTAGAAAAGGCTTTATATTTGCCCTCAGCTGATGAAATTCTCAAAATAGAGGCTATAATCTTTGAATAAGATACAAAGATACAAGTAGGTGGAATAACAACCAGAATTGCAGTTGTAAAATATATCACTAAGTCATTGAGGAAGGTGTCAGAACAAGCAAGTTGGACTACTTGATTAAGTTCACAGAAAAAGTGAGAAATTTCCAACTTTGTACAAAAAGAAAGTTGCAAAACCATTAAGCCATGTAATAGAGAGTCCAGAACACTCAATAACCAAGATACCAAAAGTAAGAGGCCACAGAACTTGGGATTCATGATGACAGTGTAGTGCAGTGGGTGACAGATGGCCACAAATCGGTCGTAGGCCATCACGGTCAAGAGGAAGTTGTCTAATAGTCCAAAGAGCATGAAGAAGTACATCTGGCTGAGGCAACCTTCATAGGTGATAACTTTGCTGTGTATCTGGATGTTCAACAGCATCTTTGGGACAGTGGTAGAGGTGAAACAGATGTCTACAAAAGAAAGGTTAGAGAGGAAGAAGTACATGGGTGTGTGGAGGTGGGAGTCCTTGATAATGGCCAGAATGATGAGCAGGTTCCCAATGAAGGTGATCAGGTACATGGTCAGGAACAGCCCAAAAAGGAGGGGCTGCATTTCCACTTCTTTTGAGAGTCCCAGTAAGAAGAACTCTGAAACATGTGTATAATTTCTTGATTCCATGTAGCTGGAAAGGAAAAAAGAATAAGACAGATTTAACCACAAACCTTGTCAACACTGTAAGAAGAGTGCTGTTTATAATATTTTAAAGATTTTTTTTATTATGACTGAGTGAAAATATACATTCCTGTAAAAATTTATGTGCCCACCTATATGCAGCTTCCACTGCTGGTAGGGGAGGGAATGAGGGCGATGGGGGGAGGGTTTAGATTAGGTAGTTGCTAGAAATCTGGTTGGGTGAAATCGGTGATAGCACACATTAGAAACAAGAATATTAAGTAGACTTCAGCATAAATACGTTTCTTTAATTAATTCCTGTGTATCAGCTACAGTGTCCTGGTGGCTCAGTGGTTAAGAGCTCAGCTGCTAACCACAAGGTCAGCTGTACGAATCCAACAGCTACCTCTTGGAAATTTTCTAGGGCAGTTTTCCTCTGATCTATAGGGTCACTACACATCTAGTGTCCTGGAGCTAAATATTTCAGGGAATTCCAAAAGCTCTATTTTCTCATTGACATTCAAACTATCTAGCCAATCTTGCCTCTACTCCCAAACTTTTTCCCTAGTTAATGTTTTCTTCTACAAATTCCCTGAGAATTTTGTTTGTTCATTTAACAAATATTTTCATCAATTATTTTTGTGCCAAGACTTTTTGAAGTCATGAAATTAATTTTAAAATTGTCCTTAACAAGTTTTATCCTAAGATATATGTGTATTTGGACCCCTGGTAGCATCGTGGTTAAGAGTTCAGTTGCTAAAAAATGGTTGACAGTTTGAATTCACTATCCACTCCTTGGAAATCCTATGGGACACCTCTACTTTGTCCTAAAGGATTTCTATGAGTTGGACTTAAGTCAATGGCAGTGGGTTTGGTTTCAGGTTTATAGGTGTGTTTAGCAACAATAGAATATCAATAAGTCAATAAGTGATATTTCATGTTAAGTAAAATAATGCAGGATATGGAAATTATAAAGTGAGGAGGAAATCCTTCTTGTATATAGTTACCTCAGATAAGTGGCTATTGGGAAGAAAATATGAAGATGGTCAGGATGTGAGCCAACCCTATGAGAAGAGCATTCAGGGCAGAGAAATAGCCAATGCAACATTTCCAAGACAGAACTATTCTTAGAAACATGATGGAACAGCAAGGAAGACAGTGCCATTGACTTGAGTAACACAATGGGTATAGCCTTTGGAGGTAAGATCAGAGAGGTAAGAAGAGGCTGAATATCCTGCTGTGGAAGGCCCTAAGACTTGATAGACCACAGTTCAGTTGCTGTTCTTTATATTTGTATATTACTGCTTATTTTATAGATAATGTAGGTAAATTAAACATAATTAATCCTTTCATAAACTATACTTTCAAATTCCATTTAGCCTAAATTCTGTATTTTGGAATTCAGAATACAGTTTCAACTTGGGATATTTGATCAAGCAATGTCTTTTTCACTGATAAGTTTCAATATTCCCTCCCCCTCCAATGACAAACACACACACACACAGAGCTACAGAGAACCATGATTGCAGTATTGTGTATTTCAGATCAGGGGTGTAGCTGATTGGGTCAGGAGATGATAGCATACAAGATGAGCCCCACTCTTCTCTAAGAATTTAGATATGAAGTTCAGAGACTGTGAGTAGTTTCTCATGGCTGCAGTAATTTCAAGGCCCTGACAGCCCTGGGGCAGGGATTGGTGTGGTAACCTTTTCCCATGTGCTTGGACAGGGAGAAGAAGTCATATACACAGAGGGAGAGAAGAATGAAATAAACGTAAAGGGAGAGAAATAGATAAAAGACTGAACAGAGTTTAGAAAAAGATGTAAAAGAGAATCAACTTTCTTAGGTGCTGCAGCATTATAGGCTCTAGTTACAGTCCCCAAGTTTCCAGAAAGAACAACTGTCAAATTACTAACTAGATAAGTATTGTCAATCTTGACACCATAAAAGGATATACATCCTAATTCCTTGAAGATAAAATATACATTGATAAAATGAAGACACATACATAAAAAGTGATAATTAAAACAAAATCTTTCTTTTTTTTTGTTTAAATCCGACAAGTTTGGGAGATGTTTTTGGATATGTAAAAGTTATTTAAAAAAAAAAATTAGTGAAGTTCATAGGAAGTCTACAGAACACTAAAGAACTAAATAATACCAGTTCTGCACCTTCTCTTCCAGAATATTGAAACAGGAAATACTTCCTAACTCACTCTATGAGACCAACATTAGACTACTAGCAAAATTAGATAAAAACATTATACGAAAGAAAAATTACAGACAAATGTTACTCATGAACAAAGCTGCAAAAGTCCTAAACAAAATCCTAGCAAATCATATTCAATGTGTGTGGAAAGGATCGCACTCCATGACTCAATGTGTGTGGAAAGGATCACACTCCATGACTCAGTGAGATTAATTCTATGTTTGCTTGTTGGTTTAATATCCAAAAATCAATCGGTGTAACCCACCATACCAACAAGGAGAAAATTCATATTATCCTGTCAACTGATACAGAAGAAGTACATGACCCCGTATACCCCTTCATAAAACTTTCTCAACATGATAAAGAACGTCTAAAAAGAAAGCACTGCTGATATATTTAATGATGAGAAACCTAATGTTTTTTCTAAGGTCAGGAGCAAGAATGTCCTCTCTCATAACTCTTACTCAGCATCGTATTAGAAGTCTTAAGTAATTCAATAAAACATAAAAAGAAAACAAGAGGTGTATAGTAGGAAATAAAACTGTGTTTGTTCACAGGTGGCAGGCATATCTACTTATAAAATCTAATAAGTTCAACAGAAAGCTCCTGGAACTAACAAGAAGGTATATTGAGCTCTCAGGATACAAAATAAATATGTAAATACTGTTGCTTTACAGCATACAAACAGTGAACAGTTAGATTTTGAAATTTAAAAAAAGTGCGATTTCTAATAACAATAAAAAAGGAAAGTCTGTTTCTGTCAACTCTATTTCCACTCATAGAGACCCTAAAGGACAAAGTAGAACTGCTCCATAGTTTTCAAGGAATGCCTGGTGGATATGAACTGCTGATCTTTTGCTTTGCAGCCATAACTTAACCACTATGTCACTACGGTTTCCTCCATTTATAATGCCAAAGCAAACCAACTGCCATAGAATCGATTCTGACTCATAGTGACCCTATAGACAGAGTAGAACTGCCATGAATGTCCCAATATTCAGCATTAAGGTATGTAGCACTTAGAACAGTTAAGTTCCCTGACTTAATTGTCAGACCTTGTAGATCAAATTGGAATTGACCTTGAACTATAATGAGAATTCTGACTCAAACCGTATATCTCTGCATTTAATTAGCTTTTCTTGATCTCTTTCAGTATCTTGATCTTTCAGTATCCAAGGAGCACCTAATGGATTTGAAATGCTGACTTTTTGGATAGCAGCTGTAGTACTTAAGCATTGTGTCACCAAAGTTTCCCCATTTATAATAGTACCCCCAAATGAAATGCTTAGATATAAATCTAATACATGAGGAAAGTGCAAAACTCTGCTGAAAGAGATCAAGAAAAGCTAGTTAAATGCAGAGATATACGGTTTGAGTCAGAAGTCTCGTTATAGTTCGAGGTCAATTCTTTCCAATTTGATCTACAAGGTCTGACAATTAAGTCAGGGAACTTAACTGTTCTAAGTGCTACATACCTTAATGCTGAATATTGGGACATTCAGGACACCAAGGGTAACACAACAACAGCTCTGATGGCCATTCCAGAAAAAGAGTCCCAAAGTTGCTTTCAGGGGTGGACTAGGCTAGAGTCAGTGCATAGCTTCCCAACAGGAATACTTCGGGCGTGACTGTAGTGATCATGAGGTATGTAGTGCTTTTTCTAGGATGAATTCACAAATTTAGTTATCAATACCCATATATCATTGAGTTGGGCAGGGTTTCAAACTGGTCCATTTGGGTTCAACTTCCTACTGATAATTTGCATTTCTGCCCCAAATATACAGAATCAGAATCTACATTTTTAACAAGATCCTTAGGTGATTCTTGTGTATATATAAGAATTATCTGGAAAACAAAACCAAGCCCAGTGCCATCGAGTCAGTTCCGACTCATCACAACCCGACAGATCAGAGTAGAACTGCCTGATAGGATTCCCAAGGAGCACCTGGCAGATTTGAACTGGCAGCCTTTTGGTTAACAGCTGTAGCACTTAACCGCTACACCCACAGAATTATCTGGGGATACTTAAAACTCACCTGAGGATCCTGTTAAAATGTATGTTCTGATTCAGTATTCCTGAGGTGACAATGCAAATTCTCAGCAGAGAGTTAAACCAGAATGAACTGATTCTAAGTCCTGGATTGAGGTGATGTGTTTTTAAATACAACACCAAAGACATGATCTGCGGGAGAAAAAATTGGTAAGTGGACCTACAGCAATATCGCATGAACACACATTGTCTGTGTTAGTTACCATCAGGTCAGTTCTGACTCAGTGATTCTGTGCACAACAGAGTGCAACACAGTCCCATGCTACACCGTCCTCACAATCATTGCCATACTTGAGCCCATTGTTATGGTTGCTATGTCAAGCCATCTTTTTGAGAGTCCTCCTCATTTTTTTTCTTCACTGAGCCTCCACTTTACCAAGTATGATGTCCTTCTTTAGGGACTGATTCCTCCTGATAATATGTCCAAAGTATGAGATGAAGTCTTGTCATCCTTGCTTCTAAGAAGTTTTATGATCGTACTTCTTTCAAGACAGATTTGTTCCTGGTGGTACAGTGGTTAACAGCTCAGGCTACTAACCGAATTATTGGCAGTTCAGAGCTACCAGCTGCTGCTTGGAAACCCTATGGCGCAATTCTGCTGTAGCCTATAGAGCTGCTATAAGTCAGAACTGACTCAACAGCAGTGGCCTTGGTTTCTGTATAGTGTGAACACGTATGAACGATTATGTTGAAAAGACTAAAGAATATGCCATCGATGACCAAAAGAACAAACAAAATGGCTGGGTATGTCATCAGGAGGGATCAGTTCCTGGAGAAGGACATCATGCTTGATAGAGAGGCATGGAAACAGTGTAAGACTTTCAATAAAATGGATTGACACAGTGGCTGCAACAGTGGGTTCAAGTGTAATGACTGTGGACATGGCACAGGATCAAGGAGCGTTTCATTCGGTTGTATCAGCTGGAATCTACTTCACGCACTTAATATCAAATATATATAAATTTATCAAATCACATATATGTATAAGTGATATAAAATAAATGAATAAGAAGAGACAGATATCTTCTGCAGAATTGCCATAATTTATGTAGATATTCTTTTCCTCAAGAATGTGGAGGATAACTCACCACTCCACAAGTGTGGAGTATGGAAGGGAGAGAAAACAGTAACTTTACAGGGTAGAAACCCACCAAGCACTATCTCAGCCTGGTATTAGGGTCATCACCAACAGTGATAAGCCAGGTTGATCACTCGCATCCTTAATATGATGTGATCACCTTTCCTTTGTGATCTTCTTGCTAAAACACAGAACTCTAGCTTAATCATCAGACAAATCCCAGTGGGAAGACATTTTACAAAATACTTGACTAGTACTCCTCAAAATCATCAAGGTCATCTAAAACAGGAAAAATGTGAGACATTGTCACAACAAAGAGGACCACAAAGAGAAATGCCCACAAAATGTTACATGGGATTCCAGAGGGAAGATATTACATGTAGAGGAAGGTGTTGCAGTATTTATGGAAACTGTCTGTACTATTTTCACTGTTTTATTGCAAATCTAAAACTGTTTCAATGTTAAAGTTCATTAAAATTTCAAATATTAGTCAAATGAAAAACTGTAGACTCTTTGACTTCTGAGCTTGACTCCAGACTCTACCACAAGTCTTGGACAAGCAATATCACTGCTGAAAATCTCACAGTTTTAATCCCTAAAATCTGAACAATGACACCAACTTTATAGAGTTATTGAAAGATTTAAATAACACAATGAATTTAAAATATCCAGCATATGCCTAGAATTAATCAGTGAGTTTTTTCGACAGGTTATGTTTCAACTTCTCACAGATTTATTCCCTCACCTCTTTGTCTCCATGTCCCCATGCTATTTCCATGTCTTGTCAATTCTATGGTGCTGACAACAGCAACAGTCTATTCCTCATGTTGACCAGGGTGACATTTCCACAAGGCAATTCTAGTTGTGGACATCCTTTGCCATAATCTCTGCACTAACTCTCTACTAATTCTGAAGTTAATTATCAGTCCCAGGGAAGTTAGCATGACTAGACTGAGGCAAGATCAGTGAAACTTCATCAGTACATCCAGATTCCCTGGGGGACAAAATTTTTGGACTGAGGGCTAAGGACCATGGTCTTGGTGGACATCTAGCTCAACTTGCATAACATGGTTTATAAAGAAAAATGTTCTACATCCTTCTTTGGTGAGTAGTGCCTGAGGTCTTAAAAGCTTCTCAGTAGTGACCTGAGATCTTTTGTTGGTCCCACCTCATTTGAAGCAAGGGAGAGTAAAGAACATGAAAGATGGACTAATGGACCACAACTACAGCCTCCACCAGAATGAGTCAGCATAACTAGATGGCACCCAGCTACTAGCACCAATGGCTCTGACAGAGATCACAATAAGGAGTTCCAGACAAAGCTGGAGAAAAATATAAAAATTCAAAGTCACACACAAAAAAAGACAAAATTTACTGATCTTATACGGAGATGGAGAAACCGCAAGACTATGGCCCCTGGACACCCTTTTAACTCAGTACAAAGTCATTACTGAGGTTCACCATTCAGTCAAAGTTTAGGCAGGCCCATACAACAAATGATAATACACACAATGAACCACATATATTAGACTAAATGGGCACCCCACTCCGAGAGCATGGACTAGAAGACAGAAAGGAACAGAAAAGCTGGATGGATGGAAATGGGAAAGGCAAGATTGAAAAGGGGAGAATGTTGACAGTCGCAAGATTGGCAACCAATATCACAAAACAGTATGTGTATTAATTGTCTAGTGAGAAACCAAATTTGCTATGTAGACCCTTACCCAATGCACAATAAAAGTAAATTAATAAAAATAATAAAATTATCAAGCCTGTAGCTCCTTTCTACCCTGGCCCCTGGGGTAGCCATGAGTCGGATCCAACTCTACAATTGGCTTTGGCTTGTAGCAAAAACATAAGGTCCCTGTCATAGAGCTGCTGCCTACCTGACAGGTTCAAGTTTTAGTTTTCACCACCTGCCCTCATTGTTCTTCAGATATTAGACATTATTTGTCATTTCTTAAGTACACCTTACAGTTTAATGAGTACCTATGTTTACTTCCCTGCTGCCCCTTCCTGGAGTGCTCCTAAGGCTTCTCCGTCTGGAAGAACTTCGCCTCCTCCTGCAAGGCTCAAAACAATTATAAGCTTTTCTATGACAACTCCACTGACCTCCAAAGGAAAAATCTGGGACTTCAACTTGGGAGAGCTTTCTATCATTAAGCTTTCTTGTTTTCCGTGGTGATATCTCTAAAGTTAGTAACAAAGTGAGTTTCACGCACCCTAGACCTTTGAAGTAAAGCTGGACAGCTACACAAATGAGGTGTGTAGCTCACCCAGATATTTTCAGGGAACTGCTAGAGTTCACTGATGCAGTTTTTTCCTGAGATAATTGATGAAGTTGGAAGTTCAATCTCAAGGAAAGGTAGGAAGATGGAATCACTCATGAGACCTCTGGAGGATACAGTTAGGTTTCCTCATCACCTGAGATTAATTAAGCAGACTGAAAGGGTATAGGGACAGTATTTAAAATTTCTGTGGGTTTAGAGGCTGAATTCCCATAAGTTTCATTAACAAAGTCTTTTTTCAACCTTCTACTACCTGTGAGATTTAGAAGAATTAAGAGAGGAAAAAAATAGACTGCAAACTTGTGCCAGTTTTGACCTTTGGGAGAAAGTTTTGCAGCTCCACATACATCTCTTATCTCATTGGATTCCTTCTTCCCAAGAGAGGGTCTCCTTGTTAAGGTGTCTTTTGTGTTGCATGGAGCCCATAATGATTGTTTCTCCCCTGAATCTGGATTCTGAGTACACTAAAACATCTTTACTATCTGATCTGCGTCTCTTGGTGTTGGCTTTTAATCATAAGACCTCCCTATAGTAACCATATTTTCTAGCTTCTGTATATGATGTTTCAACATCCATACCTTAAGGACAGATACAAGTTGAAAATAAGAGGTTTTAGTTCTCTAATGAAAATTGACGAAATTTATTCTGTTCTTCTAGAATTTACTTTAGATGTCTTGTAATTGTAAATTATTTCTGAAACTAATTTATCTGTGGTCTTTGTAAAACAAGTCTTTTAAAATCTGTATTCTAAAATAAGAAGATAGGCTAGTAAATGATCAACATACTGTGGAAAAACAGAAGAATGCTTAAGAAATAGGAAAAATATAAAACATGTACTGTGATGAGTTGACTAAATCTCTTAAAAATGTTTTGTAAATCCTAACCTCTATGCCTGTGATTATAATCCCCTTTGGGAATGGACTGTCTTTGTAATGTTAATGAGATAAAACTGGTATAGGATATGTCTTAAGTGAAATATAAAAGAGATTAAACAAACAAGTGAAAGAAGCAGAGATGGGTGAAGACAGCTGACAAGCTAAATGAAGATCTCCCAGGCATACAAGCTCAAAGAGACAAAGACCTTTTCTCCAGAGCTGAAAGAGAGAGAAAACTCTCCTCTAGAACTAGCACCCTGAATTCAGACTTCTAGCCTCCTGAACTGTGAGAAACATACGAGAGGCTTCAGAATGGATTACAACTCAACACAAGGGGAATAAAATTCCTCCCAATCAGACCAGTAAGAAATATCATAATAAACAGAGAAAAGACTGAAGTTGTCAAGAATTTCATTTTATCAATAAAATGAATGTCCAAAATCAATATCCATAGAAGCTGCAATTAAGCAATCAAATGATGTGTTGCACTGGACAAATCTGCTGCAAAAATACTGTAACCACAATCGCAAATCTGTGCCACCTGTCCCTAGAGCCAATACAGAGACAGGAGGTGAGGTGATTAAATGAGGACATTTATTGAATGCTGATACACAAAACGCAAGGGGGAATCAGCTCCTCCAAAGCTTGCTTGCATGATAGACTAAGCCTGGAGGTTATATAGATTGATCAAAGGGTGTGGGGCGCTGACTAATATTTTTCCTAGTCCACGCAAGTAATTCCTTCAATATTTCAGCAACATTCTTTGTGGAGGGTCTGCCTGGCTCTAGCAAGTCAGGGCTTCATAATCATCCAAACCACTTGGTGATTCAGTTCAATGGTCTTAGACAATAACTAAAGGGGATAAACATAAGAATTAGTCAATTTCCTCAGGGGAAAGAATAATCACGTGACTTATGACCAGTATGAGATAAACTCTTACAGATGTGGGAGAAGTGAGCTCTCAGGACTTAATGTTTACAACACGGTTGTCTTAGCTACTGTTTGTAGCAAGATGGGGTCAGGCTGGCCAAGGGCCTCCCTTTCAATACCACTTAAAATTGTTACAAAGCAAAGATACCAATTTGAGCATTAAGGTGCAGCAGACAAGAGCCATGGTATTTTCAGACACCTCATATATGTGTGTAAAAGTTGGACAACAACTAAGGAAGACTGAAGAATTGAGGTATTTGAATTATGGTGTTGACAGAGTATATTGAATTTACATGGACTGCAAGAAGAATGAATCAATCTGTCTTAGAAAAAGTACATCCAGCATGCTTCTTAGAAGCAAAGATGGTAACCTTCATCTCACATAGTTTGAGCGTGTTATCAGGAGCGATCAGTCCATGAAGAAGGACATCATGCTTAGTAAAGAAGAGGGTCAGCAAAAAAGAGGAAGACCCTTCACCAGATGAATTGGCACAGTGGCTGCAACAATAGGCTCGAACATAGCAAAGGTTGTGAGGATGGAGCAGGACCAGGCAGTGGTCCATTGTACACAGGGTTGCTATGAGTCAGAAGCGACTTGATGGCACCCAGCATCAACAAAATTGTGAGAAAATAAATTTCTGTATTTTTAAAGCAATCTGCTCATGGTGTATCTGTTATAACAGCTACTAGATAACAAAGACATGTTCTGTAATAGAAATAAATCTAAATATATTAGAAATCACTATACATGTAAATTATCTAAAATTTATAGTTGCATAAGTAAGTCTTCAGGATACTTAAAAACAATGTTCAGTGCTTCCACTATCAAATGTGATATAATAACAGAGACTGTATATACCCACCATGTTAAACAACTACAGCCTATAGGAAGAATATGGAAATGATCCTCGAGAGACTTTCGTTAACATATGGGACAAGAAAAAGGACAACAAATTAGGAGAGGTCTATAATTTCCCCCGTTTACCTCCTGAAGAGAAATCAGTGGCACTGGTGCAGGAAAGAAAAACAGCAAGAGCCTGGCAGCCTTGCTAAGAAAAAGAAACAGAGTTTGGAGTTTGGGGAGAGACCATGGTGGCTGGAATTTGAGAAGCAAAATATCACAGAGGGATGCACACACAGAGGGATCTCAGAGACTGTAGTCTTGGTCCGGGTCCAAACGTACAAGGGTAGATTGCCTAACAACAGGGAAGAACTGTCAGAAAGGAGCAGGTGGAGCAATTCCTGAGCTCATGCAACACTAGGAATCGTTCAAGAAACAGAGTTACACAGGTATGTTAATACAGGGACATCAAGTATAGTTCTCAGCTAGAGGGTCAAATTACCAAGGGTTGGTGCTTGAAAACGATATAAGGAGATCTTGGAAACTGAGAGCTAAAGTCAAAATAGAATGTGAAAACAAGGCTGGGAGAAAGTGGGCTGCACTAGAAACCAAAACCTTCTGAAGGACCAGGAATTACAACATCACAGATATTAGTAATCTATCATTATAGTTATTTGCAATTTATAATATCCTTGTCTCTGCCTAAGTGTCACTGAAGTTGTTGTTAGGTGCACTCAAGTCAGTTCCAGCTCACAGCAACCCTGTGTATAAGAGAATAAAACATTGCCTGGTGCCATGCCTTCTTCACAATAATTGTTATGCTTGAGTTTGCTGTTGCAGGCACTCTGTTAGTCCATCTCATTAAGGGTCTTCCTCTGTTTCACTGACCCTCTACTTTAGCAAATGTAAAGTCTTTCTCCAGGGACTGGTCCCTCCTGACAGCATGTCCAAAGTACACGATACCAAGCCTTGCCATCCTTGCTTCTAAGGTGCGTTCTGGCTGTACTTTTTCCAAGACAGATTGGTTCTTTTGGTAGTCTATGGCATATTCAATAGTCTTCAACTCTGTAATGCAAAGGTGTGTGTTCTTCTCAGCTATTCTTTATTTGTTGTCTTGATTTGCATGTGTATGAAGCACTGGAAATACCATCGCTGGGATCAGGTGCGCCGTAGTCTGCAAAGCGACATCTTTCCTTTTCAATACTTTAAAGAGGTATTCGAGGATTTCCTTGATGAAATCATATGTCATTTGGCTTCTTGACTGCTGCTTCCATAAACACTGATTGTGGATCCAAGTAAAATAAAATCCTATATTATATGTCTTACTGCTAAATTTCGTTCAGTGAAATTTTCTATGCTAAACCAGAGAATATGATGACAGAATTCAAAACTCACAATGAAAATACAAAATAAACAGTTGTTTTTAATGTATAAAAATTAAAATTATGACATTAAACTCTGTAAATAAGGTAAATTTCAGGTTATCATCCCATGAACAGATAAATGTGTTATAATTTAGGTCTTTAGTTTTGAAACTCTGTTACTCATGACAAATTCTTTAAACATGAGACAAAAGATTCTCTTATGTAGAGAATACTTCTCAGCTGAAGAGTTTTTTTTTGCTTGTAATATTTTATTTAAAAATGTATTTACTGTGCTTTAGGTGAAAGTTCATAGCTCAAGTTAATTTCTCATACAAAATTTAACACACATTTGTTACATGTTTCTAGTTGCAATCCCTATAATGTGACAGCACACTCCCTCTTTCCACCCTGGTCTTGCCATGTTCATTCAGCCAGCTCCTGCTTTCTGCCTTCTCATTCTGCCTCTGGACAGGAGCAGCCCGTTTAGTCTCATGCGTGCACTTACTTGAACTAAGAAGCACACTCTTCATGAATATTATTATCTGTTTTATGGTCTAGTTTAATCTTTGAAGAGTTGGTTTTAGGAAGGGTTCTAGTTCTGGGTTAACAGATCCTGGGACCATGTCTTCTGGGGTCCCTCTAGTCTCAGTCAGACCATTAAATCTGGTCTTTTTATGTGAATTTGAGTTCTGCACCATACTTTTTTCCTGCTGGATCAGGGACTCTTCGCTATGTTCCCAGTCAGTGTGGTCATTGGTGGTAGCCAGGCTCCATGTAGTTTTTCTGGTCTCAGGGTGATGGGGGCTCTGGTTTATGTGGCTCTTTTGTCTCTTGGGTTGGTATTTTCCTTGTGTCTTTGGTGCTTTTCATTCTCCTGTATTGCAGGTGGATCGGGGCCAATTAACGCACCTTAGATGGCCACTCAGAAGATTTTTTTTAAGGCCTGATTTATTTCCTTGTTTCTAAGACTGTAGATAAAAGGATTCAGCATGGGTGTGACCACAGTGTACATCACTGAGGCTATCGCAGTTTTCCTGGAGTTTTCAGTAGCAGCAGAACTAAGATACACTCCAAGAAATGTACCATAGAACAAGAAAACTACTGAGAGGTGAGACCCACACGTGGAAAAGGCTTTATACTTGCCCCTAGTAGAAATTTTTAAAATGGAAGATACAATCTTGTAATAAGATAAAATGATACCAATGAGTGGAATAATACCCAGAAGCCCATTTGCAAAATACAATACTATTTCATTGAGGAAGGTGTCAGAACAAGCAAGTTGGATTACCTGATTAAGCTCACAGAAAAAGTGGGGGATTTTTAACTCTGTGCAAAAAGACAGATGCAAAATCAGTAAGTCATGTAATAAAGAGTCTAGAATACTCAATAGCCAGGATACCAAAAGTAAGAACGCACAAAACTTGGAATTCATGATGATCATGTAGTGCAGTGGATGACAGATGGCCACAAATCGGTCATAGGCCATCATTGTCAAGAGAAAATTGTCTACTTGTCCAAAAACCATATAAAAATACATCTGGCTGAGGCAGCCTTCATAGGTTATGACTCTACTTTGCATGTTGATATTCAGCAGCATCTTTGGCACAGTGGTGGAGGTGAAACAGATGTCTGCAAAGGAGAGGTTAGAGAGGAAGAAGTACATGGGTGTGTGGAGCTGGGAGTCAGTGATGATCACCAGGATAATGATAAGATTCCCAATGAAGGTGACCAGGTACATGAATAAGAAAATCCCAAAAAGGAGGGGCTGTTGTTCTGCCTCTTCTGAAAGTCCCAAGAGGATAAATTCTGAAGCAAGTGTTTGATTTCCTGTTCCCATAACTGATGAAACTGCAGGAAAAGAGACAACAGCAGTGCAGCATAGCCATTAAGTGTGCATCAACAATTTAATAAAAATGCAGTGCTCATTTTTTAAGTATGTTTAATTAGTTTATTTCTATATATTATCTATAAATTTAGTGTCCTGTTGCTGAAAATGTTATGGAATCCCAAAGAGTCTATTCTCTACTTGATGTTGAAGCTGTTGCTCCTAGTCCCAAGCATTGTCTCGATACAATATTATTCATTTTAAATTCCCCAATACCATCTTTTTTTTATTGCTATGATTGAATGAAAATGTATATTCCCATATAAATTCTTGCAGCTCCCACTGCTCTCCCTGCCCGGTGACAACACACCCCTTCTCTCTGCTCCATACATGTCTTATCCTCTCAACAGTTTCCTATCCCCTCCTCTCCATCCACTCCCCTTCCTCCAGCAAGAGGTCAGCAGGATGATATCCTATAGATGCATAGAACCATAAAATTCCCACAAGATACGGTCACTGTGCGTTGCCCCAATACCGTCTTTTGTTCATTCAACAAATATTTCTGGCTACTTATTTTGTGCCACGTATCAATAAAGGCCCTGAATAACAGCAGTGAAACTAATTTTTAAAATCGTTGTTCTTAAACTTATTCTAGGATATTTGTGTGCTCAGGGGGCATATAGAATATCAGCAAATTAGTAAATAAACAAATGGGGGTAGTTACTATTAAGTCAAATAATGTAAAATTGTTAAATTATACAGAGGAGAAGAATTTCTTCTTTATGTAGTCACTTAAGAGGCCTTTGGGATGGGGGAAAGCAGGGCAATGAGAATTTCATGAAAGTAAATATCTGTGAGAATAACATTTAAAATAGAGAAATAGCCAGTGCTAAGTTCCTGGCATAAGAGTATTCCTCAAAGCACTGGGGACCAACAAGGAGGATAACATAACTGGCTTGGGTAGCACAACTGGAAGTCTGTCCAAGCTGTGTATTAAAATTTACATTGTTGATCCTATTTTTTCTTGCATAATCTTCATTGTTTTAGGTTTGATATTGAGGTCTTTTATCCAACTTGACTTAGTTTTTGTATAAGGTGTGAGACACAGGTCTTGTTTCAATTTTTTGCTGATGGATATCTAATTTTGCCAATAACATTTGTTAAAGAGACTGTTTCTACCCAGTTTACAGTCTTAGGGCCTTTGTCAAATATCAACTGTTCATGAGAGAATGGTGGCATCTCAGGGGGTCTCAACTCTGTTACATTGGTCTATATGTCTCTTTTTGTACCAGTGCCAGACTATTTTGACTACTGTGGCAGTGTAATACATTCTAAGGTTGGGTAGTGTGAGGCCTCCCGCTGTGTTCCTCTTCTTCAGTAGTGCTTTGCTTATCTGGCGTTTCTTCCCTTTCCAAATAAAGTTGGTGATTTCTGTCTCCATCTCACTAAAGAATGACACTGGAATTTATATTGGGGTTGCATTGTATTTGTAGATTGCTTTGGGTAAAATAGACATTTTCATCACAGTGTTAAGTCTTCCTATCCATGAGCAGGGTAGGTTTCTCCATTTATGCAAGTCTCTCTTGGTTTCTTGCAGTAAGGTCTTGTGGTTCTCTGTGTATAGGTCTCTTATTTCTCTAGTTAGATTTATTCCTAGGTATTTTATTGTCTTGGGGGCTATAGTAAATGGTACTGATTTGGTGATTTCTTCTTTGATAATCTCTGTTGGTATAAAGGAATTCTACTGATTTATTTATGTTTATCTTATATCCTGATACTTTGCTGAACTCTTCTATTCCTTCAAGTAGTTTACTTATGAATTCTTTAGGATTCCCTGCATATACAATCGTATCATCTGCAAATAGGGAGATTTTTATTTATTCTTTGCTGATGCAGATGCCCTGTATTTCTTGGTCTTATCTAATTGCTCTGGCTAGAACTTCTAGTACAATGTTGAATAGAAGTGGTGAGAGTGGGCATCCTTGTCTAGCTCCTGTTCTTAGGGGGAATTCTTTCAGTCTCTCTCCATTTAGGATGATGTAGACGGTTGGCTTTGCATAGATGCTCCTTATTGCATTGAGGGTTTTCCCTTGCATTACTATTTTGCTGAGAGTTTTTGGCATGAATTGGTGTTGGACTTTGTTGAATGCCTTTTCTGCATCAATTGACAAGAACACATGATTCTTATCTTTTGTGTTATTTATGTGGTTGATCACATAAGTTGTTTTTCTGATGTTGAACCAGTCTTGCATCCCTAGTATGAATCTAACTTGGTCATGATGAATTATTTTTTTGATATGTTGTTAAATTCTATTGGCAAGGATTTTGTTGAAGATTTTTGCATCTAGATTCACGAGTGATTGGGTAGCACAATTGGGATGGAGGCTGCAGACAAAATGAGAGAGGTAACAGACAGCCAGAACTTCTAACACACTTTTTTTTTTAAATGTATGTCTTTGTTATTATTATTGTTAGATGCCATGGAGTCAGTTCCAACTCACAGTTAATCTGTGTACAACAGACTGAAATACTGCCTGGTTCTGTGCCATCCTCACAGTTGTTATACTTCAATTTCTTGGTTCAGTCACTATCCTGTTGAAGGTCTTTCCCTTTTCTCTGACCTTCTACCAAGCATGATGGCCTTCTTCAGGGACTGATTCCTTCTGATAACCTATTCAGAGTAAATGAGATGAAGTCTCACCACCCTTGCTTCTAAGGCACATTCAGATTACACCTCTTCCAAAACGTTTTTTTCATTCTTGTGGCAGTCAATGGTATATTAAATATACCATACTATACTATATCACCAATACTATACTTCAAATACATCAGTTCTTCTTTGGTTTTCTTTATTCATTGTCTAGCTTTTATATCCATACATGGTAATTGATAATACCACAGCTCAGGTTAGGTGTACTTTAGTCCTTAAAGTGACATCTTCACTTTTTAACATTTGAAAGAGGTCTTTTTAGGAGATTTGCCCAATGCGGTAATACATCCTTTGATTTCTTGACTACAGCTTTCACCAGTGTTGATTTTGGATTCAAGTAAAATGAAATTCTTGACAATTTCAAAATCTTTTCCATTTATCATGATGTTGCTTATTGGTCCAGCTGTAGGGATTTTTGTTTTCTTTATGTTAAAGTGTAATCCATCCTGAAGACTGTAGTCTTTGGTTTTCAGTAAGTACTTCAAGTATTCTTCTCTTTCAGCAAGCAGGTCATGTCATCTGCATATTGCAAGTTGTCAGTAAGTCTTCCCTCAGTACCGATGCCACACTCTTCTTCATGTAGTGCAGCTTCCCAGATTATTTGCTTAGCTTGAAGATTGAATAAACTGGGGGAAACCACAACCCTGATATACACCTTTCCTGATTTTAAACCGCACAATATCCTTTGTTCTGTTAGAACAAACTGTCTCTTTGTCTATGTACAGTTTCCCCATGATCACAATTAAGTGTTCTGGATTCCCATTCTTTTTAAGGTTCTCCATAATCTGTTATGATCCACGCAATCTAATACCTTTGTGAAGTAAATAAAACACAGGTAAACATCTGTCTGGCATTCTCTGCTGTCAGTCGATCCATCTGACACCAGCAATGATATCCCTCAATCCGTATTTTCTTCTGAATCTAGCTTGAATTTCTGTCAGTTCACTGTTGATGTATTGCTGCAACCATTTTTGAATGATCTTCAGAAAATTTTACTTGTGTGTGATATTAACAATATTGTTTGATGATTTCTGCATTCTGTTTGATCACTTTTCTTTGGGATGGGCATATATATGGATTCCTTCCTGTTGGTTGGCCAGGTAGCTGTCTTCTAAACTTCTTGGCATAGACAAGTGAGCACCTCCAGAACTGCACCTGTTAGTCGAACCATCCTAATTGGCATTCTGCCATTTTCTGAAGCCCTGTTTATTGCCAGTGCTTTCAGTGCTGCTTGGACTTCTTTCAATATTGTTGGTTCTTGATTATATGCTAACCCCCCTAAATGGTTGAATGTCAACTAATTCTTTTTGGTGCATTCCTTCTGTCTTCTTTTGCTGTTTCCTTCATTGTTCAATATTTTGTCCATAGAATCCTTCAGTACTGCAAGTCACACCTTGAACTTTTTCTTCAGTTCTTTCAGCTTGAGAAATGCCTAGTGGTTTTTTAACTCCAGGTCTTTGCACATTCGTTATAATACTTTACTTTGTCTTCTCAAACCATCCTTTGAAATCTTCTGTTTAAGTCTTTTACTTCATTATTCTATTGCTTCCATTTGCTTTAACTACTTGACTTTCAAGAGCAAGTTTCAGAGTCTCTTCTGGCATCCGTTTTGGGCTTTTCTTTCTTTTATTGTCTTTTTAATAATCCTTTGCCCCTAGAGTCGCCATGAGTCGGATCTGACTCAACGGCACTTGGCTTGGCTTGCTTCCTTCATGTATGATGTCCCTTCTGTCATTTCACAGCTCATCTGGTTTTCCATTATGAGTGTTCTGTGTGTCAAATCTATTCTTAAGATGGTCTTTAAACGCAGATGGTGTATACTGAAGATCAGACTTTGGGATCTGGTGGACTTGTTTAAATTCTCTTCACCTTCAGCCTGTATTTGTGTATATAAGCAATTGATGGTCTATTCCACAGTAGGCCTCTGGCCTTGGTCCAGCTGATGATATTGAGCTTCTCCATCATGTCTTTCAAAAGATGCAGTCACTTTGATTCCTATGTATTTCATACTATGAGGTTCGTGTGTGTAGTCACTGTTTATGATGAAAAGGTATTTTAAGTGAAAAGACCATTGCTGCTGTTGTTGTTAGGTTCCATCAAGTCCATTCTGACTCACAGAGACCGTATACACAATAGAATAAAACACTGCTCAGTCCTGTGCCATGCCCACAGTCATTCTTATGTTTAAGCCCATTGTTGCAGCCACTGTGTCAATCCATCTTGTTAATGGTCTCCCTCTTTTTTGATGACCCTCTACCTTACCAAGCATGATATCCTTCACCAGGGATTGATCTCTCCTGAGACTATGTCAAATGGAAAAACACTGGAATCAGGGATCACAGAGGATAACTTCAGAGTCCATCGCATACCTGGAACAAACAATATCACTGCTGTAATGTGATTCTCACATTCTTGATCCATTAAATCAGAATAATGGTACCAATTTATATAGTGATAGGATTGAATTAAATTAGAGTAATTGAATTATTTTGTTTTACTTGAAACCATAATCAACAGTCAAGAAACTACAGTCAAGAAATCAGAGTGTATTACTGTATTGGGCTAATCTGCCACAAAAGACCTCTTTACAGTGTTAAAAAGCAAAGATGTCACTTTCAGGACTAAGGTGTGCCTGAACCAAGCCATAATATTTTTAATCACCTCATATGCCTTCAACAGCTGCACAATGAATAAGGAACATTTAACAGGAACTGATATATTTGAATTATGGTGTTGGCGAAGAATACTAAATATACCATGGACTGCCAGAAGAACAAATAAATCTGTCTTGGAATAAGTACAGCCAGAGTGCTCCTTAGAAGTGAGGATGGTGAGACTGAATCTCATGTACTTTGGGCATGTTATCAGGAGTGACCAGTCCCTGGGGAACGACATCATGCTTGGTAGGCACTCAGTGGAAAAGGGAAAGACCCTGCCACTATGGGCTCAAGCATAACAACAATCATGAGAATAGCACTGAACTGAGCAGTGTTTCCTTCTGTTGTTCACAGGGTCACTATGAGTTGGAACTGACTCAGCAGCACTTAATGACAAAAATGATTGAATTAAATAAAATGATAAATATAAAATATCTGACTTGTGCCTACTATTTGTTTTTAAGTGCCTATGATTAGTCTGGAAACTCTGGTGGCATAGTGGGTTAACTGCTGTGCCTGCTAACCAAAAGGTTTGCAGTTCAAATCCACCAGCTGCTCTTTGGAAACTCCATGGGGGCAGTTCTACTCTGACCTATAGGGCTACCATGAGTTGGACCCAAATTGATGGCAGTGGGTTTGTTTTTTTGGTTTATGATTAGTCAGTGAATTTTCTGATTCATTATATTTAAATCTCTCACAGATTAATTTCCTACCTCTTCACCATCACTTCCACTGTGCTATTTACTCCCCTCTTCATCTCTTGATGGAGTCCTGGTGGTGTGATGGGTTAAGAGCTTGGTTGCTAACCAAAATGTTGGCAGTTTGGTTCCACCAGCCAGTCCTTGGAAACTCTTTGGGGCCATTCTACTCCATCCTATGGGATCACTAGGAGTCAAAATCAGCTCAACTGCTGTGGCTTTAACAAGAGCAAAATACTTGTTGCTGGCAAGTCAATATTGGCTCCTAGCAAACCCACAGTGCAAAGTAGAACTGCCCAGTAGAGCTTTCAAGGAGTGACTGGTGTATTCAAACTGCTGACTTTTGGTTAGCAGCCCACCTCTTATACATTGAGCCTCCAGGATAATAGTATGTTGCTTATGCCGACCTGGGGTAATTTTTTCCTGATGTAAATATTGCTTGAGTCTCCACTAATTTCAGAATTAAGTACCAACCCTATAGCTAAAATATAAGGCTGTCTGTTATATGGCTCCTGCTTACATAGCCAAACTCATGTTTCATTCTTCATCCTTCAAGGGTAGTCAGATATTAAGAAATGTGTGCAATTTCCTTAACTCACCTGAAAACCCATTGTCATTGAGTCACCTTTTCAGAAGCCCACTGCTAACATCTTTCTCCTGTGGAGTACTTGGTGGATTCAAATTGCTGAGCTTTTGATTAACAGCCAAGCACTTAACCACTGCACCACCAGGGCTCCTTAAGCACACCTTACAGTTTAATTTATCCATGTGCTTACTTGCCTGCTTCACCGTTTATGGACTACTGTTACCTATTCTCCACCTGGAAGAATGCGAACTCTTCCTTCAGGCTCAGTACCAATATAACATTCTCTATAAATCCTTTATTAACTTCCAAAGGAAGAAGTGACTACTTTTAAATCCAAATTGCTAGAACTACCAACACCACCTCAGGATATTGTATTCAATTATTTCCATGTTTCACTCCTTGTTTAGACTGTGAGTTCCTTGAGAAAAGGAAGAATATTTTACTCATTTCTTTATCTGCAGAATATAACTGAATGCCTACCACCCAGTATTTGCTGAATAAGTATCTGTTGAATGACTAAAAGAACAGATAGTTGTATGAGGTTAATTATGTATTTCTAATAATGGAAGAGAAAGGAGAAGCAGTGAAACAAAGAGAAATACTATTGAGGGAGAGAGACTCTATAATTCAGAATTTAGGGGAGACAAATCAGAGAAATCACATACTTTAGTGTATCCAAAATCACCCTCCAGCTCTCCTTAATTTGTTGTCTTCGTTAATGCCATCAATTTATCAATAATAAAACAACTTCTATGCACAATTTGAAATCTTGCAAGAACTGTGAAGATGTTGTGGCTCACCTAGATATCATCAAAGAAGACTGAGTTCACAAGCAGTTTCTTCCTTAGATGATGTGTCAAATCAGGAGCTCTACACCAAGAAGGGCAGGGAGATGGAACCACTTAAGATGCCTCTGGAAGACGTAATTTGTTTTCAGGTGTTTTTGAATCACCTGAGATGAAGTTCTCTGGTGGAGCACTTGTTAAAGCTATTACTAACTGAGAGGTTGGAGGTTAAAAAGTGCTTGTAGTTCTTCCACAGCAGAAAGATGTGGCAATCTGCTTCTATGGAGCTTCACAGCCTTGGAAATCCTGTGGGGTTGCTATAAGTCAGAATCAACTTGATGACAGTAAGTTTTTTTTGAAAAGTGTAGAATTACTACAGCTGTGGTTTTAAGGTTTGAATTCCCATGAGTCTCATTAATGAAGTATTCTTTTACCTCTCTACTTCCTGAGAGATTTAGTTCTCTGGAACTAGAAGAGTAAGACAAAACGTAAACTCGTACTAGATTTAATCCTTGAGAGATAGCTATGGATATCAATACATCTCTTATTGCAGTAAAATTCTTTTTCCTGGAGTAGATCACTTCCCTTTAGATGTGGATTCTAGTGTTGCAGTGTACTCCATGAAGATGGCTCCACTACTGATTCTGAAGGGAGATTCTGGCCACATAAAAATGACTCCTATCTTTAGTTTGTTTTCTCTGGTGTTGGTTAAAAGTCCTAGGACCTGCCTCTCTCATTAACACTTCTCTTTAGTTCACTGTTTCCCCCTTTTGCCTCTCTGTAGGCAATATCTATTTAACTTCATTCAGTCATTTGTTCTTTTAGTTGTTCAAGAAATACTCATTCAGCAATTGCTGTATGGTAGACACTAAACTATGCTGTGGGGTGAAGAAAAAAGTAAAATATTGTTCCTTCCCTCAAAGACCCTACAGTTTAAAAAAAGGAAAGACATGGAAATAAAATAAATACATTTAGGTTGCAGTGCAATATTATTTACTTGGATCCAGAAACTAACCAATAATTCCTTGGAGGTTAGAAATAGCTTCACAGTGTTGATAATTATAGTGAAACTTGAAAGAAGATTTTAGTTCTTTCAGATGGAAAAGTGGGTTTTGTTTGTCTTGCTTTGGCTCCAGATGTGCAGTCTTCTCTGTCAAACCACTAGCTGACCAGTAAGATAGAGAAATTTCAGATTTTACAAGTCAAAACAATTCAGAATTGTGATAGTTTAGAAAACTTATTAATCAAATACAACCCATAGCAAACAACAAAAAATCCTGCAGTGCGAAGAGACTCAGTCTCCAAATTTACCACATCATAATTTTTAAACTGTCCAATACTACACAAAAAATTATGAGACATGAAGTAAGTAAGAAAATATGGTCCATTGTCAGGGAAAATTTCAATCTGACCTTGCATACGAGCAGTTTGATGGTCTGTTCCACAGTCAGCACCTGGTCTTGTTTGGACTGATGATATTGAGCTTCTCCATCATTTCTTTTCACAGATGTAGTTGATTTGATTCCTGTGTTCCATTTGGCTAGGTCCATGCGTATAGTCACTTTTTATGTTGGTTACTTTCTACAGTCACCCACACAGTAACTATTGTTGTTGTTAGGCACCATCAAGTCAGTTCCAACTCATAGCGGCCCTATGAACAACAGAACAAACCACTGTCTGGTCTTGCGCCATGTCTGCAATTGTTTTTATGCTTAAGCCCATTGTTGTGGCCACTGTGTCAATCCACCTCCTCAAGGGTCTTCTTCTTTCTCGCTGACCCTCCACTCTGCTGAGCATGATGTCCTTCTCTAGGGACTGATCCTTCCTGAAACATGTCCAAAGTATGTAAGATGCAGTCTTGCCATCTTTGCTTCCAAGGGGCGCTCTGGTTGTACTTCTTCCAGAACAGATCTGTTTGTTCTTTTGGCAGTCCATGGTACACTCAATATTCTTCTCCAACACCACATTTCAAAGGCATCAGTTCTTCTTCTGTCTTCTTTGTTCATTGTGCAGCTTTTGCATGCATATGATGTGATTGAAAATACCATGGTGTGGGCGAGGTGCAGCTTAGTCTTAAAGGTGACATCTTTACTTTTCAGTACTTGAAAGAGGTCCTTGGCAGCAGATTTTCCCAATACAATGCATCTTTTGATTTTTTGACTGTTGCTTCCATGGGTGTTGATTGTGGACCTAAGTAAAATGAAATCCTTGACAATCTCAATCCTTTCTCCATTTATGAAGATGTTGCTTACTGGTCCAGCTGTGAGAGTTTTTGTTTTCTTGATGTTGAGGTGCAATCCATACTGAAGGCTGTGGTCCTTGATCTTCAGCAGTAAGTGTTTCAAATTTTCACTTTCAGCAAGTTGAAGTCGTGTCATCTGTGTAATTCAGATTGTTAATGAGTCAGCTGTGGGGCGCGGCACCCGGGCCCTGCGCCCCACCCTAGAGCGCCAAGATGGTGCCTACCCCTGGTGCCCCACCCGAAGCCACATCCTGTTGATCCCCAAGTACGGAGTGCTGCGCATGCGGCGATCGCAGGCCTGCATGGGTGTGGAGAGAGCTGATTGGTGTTTGCGGACGCCCATATATACCCCTGGTTGGAGAAAATAAAGGAGCTTTTTCTGCAGAACAAAAGCAGCTCACAGCGTGGTCCTTTGTGTCGCTGCCCCCTTGATGCTGCCCCCAGCCGTCCAGCGGGAAGGATGCAGGACACAAAGGACCACGCTGTGAGCCACTTTTGTTCTGCAGAAAAAGCTCCTTTATTTTCTCCAACCAGGGGTATATATGGGCGTCCACAAACACCAATCAGCTCTCTCCACACCCATGCAGCCACTGCTCACAAGCATGCGCTATGAAAGCCCTAAGTCTGGTAAACAGGGGTGTGGAATAAGGAGGGGCTCCGGCCTTGGGCACCATCTTGGGCCGGACGCTCCGCTCCCCACATCTCCCCCTTCCCGGAGAGCTTACCCCGCTAGCCACCCGCCTCAAAGGGCGTCACATGATGGGGCTCAACAGGGGTCCGGGTCCCTCATACGGGCCACCACTTGGGCCCCATCGTGTGACGCCCTTTGAGGCGGGTCGCTAGCGGGGTAAGCTCTCCGGGAAGGGGGAGATGTGGGGAGCGGAGCGTCCGGCCCAAGATGGCGCCCAAGGCCGGAGCCCCTCCTTATTCCACACCCCTGTTTACCAGACTTAGGGCTTTCATAGCACATGCTTGTGAGCAGTGGCTGCTGGTCAGCCTATTGAGAGCCCTGCTTTCGGAGGACGTGGCCTATGATGATTGGAGGAACCTTGGGGATAAAAGCATGTGGGGGCCGGGTGTAGGACAAAGAAGAATAAAGCAAGCAACTTGCAAAGCGGCTCGTATCCGTGTGTCCTGTCTTCTTTCCGCTGGCAGGCAGTTAGGCAGCGACAAGTGGTGGCCCGGACGGGGACTCTTCGATCTCTCTAAGCCCCCCGGCCCCCCGTGAGCCCAAGAGGAGCAGCGCTGGCAAGTCCCCGGGTAAGAGGGGCAATCTCAAGTCCCCAGGTAAGAGGGGCAATCTCAAGTCCCCGGGTAAGAGGGGCAATCTCAAGTTCTCCGGGTAAGAAGAGACCATCAGGAGGGGAAGTTCTCCGGGTAAGGGGAGACCATCGGGAGGGGAAGTTCTCCGGGGAATCGGAGACCATAGCCAAGTGCACTAAGCACCGGCAGAGCCCGGGGTGGGGAGCGCCGGGCGGGAGCGGGGTAGTTGTCGTGGGAGGTTAGTTTCACTTTCGCCATGGGGAATCAGCCGTCAGCCAGACACCTTCAGAATGCCTGTAAGAGTTTGTTTAAGCAGCATGGCATTGGTATAAAGCAGGCTATGCTGGAACGCTTCCTCTTGGCGGTGGAGGAAGTGGCCCCCTGGTTTTTGGTGTCTGGTCATCTTACTGTTGCCACATGGATAAAACTGGGGAAGGACCTCACAGCAGCTGATACCAGCGGTACATTGCCTCCAGGAGTAATGGGCATCTGGATACTTATTTTGACCTGTTTGGAGGACGAGTCTGGTGTATTTCAACGATGTTTGCAGAAGGGACAATCAGCTTTAGAGCAAGTTAAGGAGGAACACTCCCAGCAGAGCAGTGTCTGCAGAGAACAAAAGAGCAGTGTCTGCAGAGAACAAAAGAGCAGTGTCTGCAGAGAACAAAAGAGCAGTGTCTGCAGAGAACAAAATGTAGAACAGAAAGTGAGTGAGTCAGAGGGGGAGGAGAGTGCAGAGGAGTCAGAGGAGAAGAAAGTGGAAGAAATGGCGAGCCGTTTTGGGCGTCTCCGTCTGACATCCCTGAAACCCTCAGTGCCGGAGCTGCCCAAGAAACCGCTGGATTTACATCAGGATACACCCCCACCTTATAACCTGAATAAAAAACAGCTTAGAACAGGGACCGAAGGATCAGGCAGAAGTTTCTGCCCCGAGGTATGGAGAGAAGTGCCGTACACCATGGGTGCTTTTCCAGTGTTTCAGGATCAGCAGGGCAATAGATACTATGAGCCCCTAGATTGGAAGATAGTTAAAAACATAGTGGAGGGAGTGAGAACATATGGTGTGGCCGCCTCCTTTGTGATAGACTCGTTAGATAACCTACGTAGGTATGCTATGACCCCAGAAGACTGGCAGAATCTAGCTCGTGCTTGTCTCACATCGGGCCAGTACTTAGACTGGAAGTCTCTTGTAATTGAGTTTGCCATAGAGCAGGCGGCCCGAAACGCCCGCAATGGTCAGCAGGCCTGGGATGTAGACATGCTGATGGGCCAAGGGCGCTTTACTAACCAGCAGACTGGCTATCCTCAACAGGTGACGAGCAAGTTAATAACATCGAGCAGGTCATTAGCACAGCTGCCCTTAGGCGGCATGATTCCAACGCTGAAATTCAGCTGTGCATTCTCCCCTCACCTAATCAACCTACAGGGACCCTATGGCAGGGGGGCCCACTTTACTGGATCCATCCTAGAATTTCATCAGGGAAAAGCATTACTTGGTACCCTGCTGCAGTTGCCCAACTAGCCCTACTAGGACTCCAGGCTTGTACTCAGATCTTCGGGTCGCCCCCTTCAAAAGTGGTCGTACCCTACACAAGAGAGCAAGTACAGACACTTGGTGTGGCAAGTGATGATTGGGCAATATTGCTGTTCATCTTCCAAGGCAATGTTGACAATCATTACCCAAAGGACCCTCTCTTACAGTTTATGGAAAAACATCCTGTTGTGTTCCCGAAGTTGACTTCTAACAAAATCTTTGAATATTACTTTACCAGGCCTGCTTTGTTTTGCTATCCCCACTGACCACAATAATTCCAGTAACTCCAGTAACTATAATTCAGACAACCCCCCTTGTGTCACCTTGTATAATCAGACAGCAGGATGGTTTGACACCCCGAAGCATGCGGATGGCAATAGTTCTAGTAATGGCACGATCCTGCAAGGACGTATCCCTGCTCTTGTGCTTAAAAACAATGCCTCCATTCCCCCCCAGCCTCGGTGGGCACCCCGGTGTGTTGGCTCACGATCGTGGCCCCATGCCTGGATGGGCTGTCAGAACTTACTTCAATCAGACTTCCCACCATGGCTGTCCATTCTAATCCACTTGATCTCTGGCTTCTACATGGCGTCAATGGAAGCTGTTCTGATATATCTCCCCTCAGTATGATTCGTGGAGGGCTTATAGCAAACTGCACCGGTGTCTGGAACTCCACTGAGGGTTTTGAGACAGGCCTTAAGGTCCCTGCCTGTTAATGCCTCTGAGTTTCACCTAGCAATAGTTACTAGCCTGCCTCACACAACTGCACGTTGATCAGCAGCTCCGTGCCGGCATTGCTCTTGTGCTGTTCAATTTCAGAATTTCTCTCATGCTGCTAACCTCTCTAGAATGTTGTCTCGACAGATTTGGTCAAACTGGAGTGAAGACATTCTTGAAGACCTGCGGCTAGAAATCGCCATGGTCAATGAGACACGGGTGGACCCAGTTTCTGCTAGAACTCTCCAGCAGTTGTTTTCCTCGATACGTTCTTACTTTAAGGGTCTGATGGGCACTGGACCATTGACCCTCCTCCTCTTCTGCCTTTGCATTTACTTGTTTGTAGCAGTCCGATGTGCCTCCCGGCAGAGGCAGCGGGAGCGGGCCCTGCTTGTGCAGGCTATTGCAGCCACTCCTAGCGAACAGCCCTTGGCAAATGTCTGGCTCAGCATGATAGAAGGGTAGTCAAGGACGGGCAACCTCTTCTGGGGGTGCTGCCAACCTAAGACAGGGACCTCACCAAGCTGTGAGGCATCCCAAAGACGGGTAAGGAGCATCCTAGCCGAAGATGACCTAAGACAGGCACCTTCTCGACTGATTTATAGACTAAAGGGGGAGATGTGGGGAGCGGAGCATCCGGCCCAAGATGGCGCCCAAGGCCGGAGCCCCTCCTTATTCCACACCCCTGTTTACCAGACTTAGGGCTTTCATAGCGCATGCTTGTGAGCAGTGGCTGCTGGTCAGCCTATTGAGAGCCCCGCTTTCGGAGGACGTGGCCTATGATGATTGGAGGAACCTTGGGGATAAAAGCATGTGGGGGCTGGGTGTAGGAGAAAGAAGAATAAAGCAAGCAACTTTCAAGGTGGCTCGTATCCGTGTGTCCTGTCTTCTTTCCGCTGGCGGACAGTCAGGCAGCGACAGTCAGCCTCCAATATGGATGAGTCATTCTTCTTTGTGGAATTCAGCTTCTCAGATTATTTGCTGGACGTACAGATTAAAAAGGTATGGTAAAAGGGATGCAACCTTGATGCATGCCTTGCCTGACTTTAAACTGTGCAATGTACCTTTGTTCTTTTCTCATGACTGCCTCTGGATCCATATACAGATTCCTTAAGAGGACAATTATGTGTTCTGGAATTCCCATTCTCTGCAATATTAACCATAATTTAGTATGATCCACATAGCTGAATAGCTTTGCATGGTCAATGAAATGCAAGTAAACATCTTTCTGGTATTCTTTGCTTTCGGCCAAGATCTATCTGACATCAGCAGTGATATCCCTGGTTTCACAGCCTCTTCTGAATCCAGCTTGAATTTCTGGAAGTTCCTTGTCAATATACTGTTGCAGTCACTTTTGATGATCTTGAGCAGAATTTTAGTTGTGTGTGATATTAATGATACTGTTTGGTAATTTCACATTCGGTCAGATCACCTTTTTTTTTTGGAAAGGGCATAAATACAGATCTCTTGCAGTCAGCTGGCCAGGTAGCTGTCCTCCCAATTTCTTGGCAAGGACAAGTGAGCACTTCCAGCACTGCGTCTGTTTGGTGAAACATCTCAGTTGATGTTCCATCAATTCCTGGAGCCTCGTTTTTTGCTGTGCCTTCAGTGCAGCTTCGTCTTCCTCCTTCAGTGCTGTTCATTTCTGATCATACGCTACCTCTTCAAATGGCTGAACATTGACCCAGTTCTATCTGGAATAATGACTGTGTATTCCTTCCATCTTGTTTTGATGCTCCCTAGGTCTTTAAATAGTTTCCCCATAGAATCTTTCACTATTGCAACTTGAGGCTTAAATTTTTTTCTTCAGTTCTTTCAGCTTGAGAAATGCAGAATGTGTTCTTCCCTTCTGGTTTTCCATTTCCAGCTCTTTGCATGTGTCATTATAATACTTTATTTTGTCTTCTTGAGCTGCTCTTTGAATTAGGTTTTTCATGTCTCCATTCCATTCTTTTGCTTTAGCTGCTTGATGTTCGAGAGCAAGTTTCAGAGTCTCTTCTGGAAATTAGCAACTTGTCATAGAAAATTCAGGAGTTGAGCTCCAAGGCCTCAACTGTTTATCAAAAGCTGGAGAGACTTGCATATACAAGAGCATCACAACTTAATGGGAGCATACAACGTTGGAGCTGGTAGCTGGTAAGAGTACATGTAGCATTTGACAAAAGAATGGCAGCAAGGTGTGGATTAGCTTGACTGTTATTGACACTTAGGGGCTGAATCTTGGGGGGAGTAGTACACAGTTTTCTGAATTATAGTCATTACTATTTTCTACTCTAACCATTTCAGCTTAGAGGGTGGGGAAAAGTTAGCCTGTATTTTTTATGTAGACACACTTTGATACTGGCCACATTATTATGGATTGCAGGTAGAGATTATATAACTACTGTCTATTTTGTCTTTCTTGAGAATATTTATTCTGGTTTTTGTGCCCCTCTTTGCACAGTTCAAATCCTGAGGGAAAGGAGTCAACTTTTCTAAAACTTTGCACAGAAAGACGTTAGTGAATGACTTCAGAATTTAAATCATTGTGGTAGAACACATGCTCCTTAGAAGTAAAGCTCCTTAGAAATGTTATCAAGAGATCAGTCCCTGGAGAAGGACATCTACTCGGTAAAGTAGAAGGTCAGTGAGAAAGAGGAAGACCCTCAAGGAGATGGACTGATACAGTGACTGCAACAATGGGTTCCAGCATAACAAGGATTGTAAGGATGGTGCAGGACCAGGCAATGTTTTGTTCTGTTGTACATAGGATTGCCGTGAGTTGAAACCAACTCAACAGCATCCAGTGACAACAACAACAACAATAGAACATAACTGAACAGAACAAAGCTCTAATGATAGCAATTTGCTTCTCTTTCATACTGTATCACTCTGACGGTTTTAAGGCAGTGATCATTGTATCTTCTATTTCTCCAAGAAAAATCATACTGTATTATGATGTAATCTGATGTGTGTCCTTTGCACAATCTATGTCAGGTTTATTTAGCGGAAGTCCTTATTTTAATGACTCCAAGTTTGTCCTTCAAATATAACACACACTGTGCATAAATTTAACTAATAGATCTTTATCCTTTGTCTCCTTTCTCTTAGCCAATTACTGATATTTCCAGAATAAAATTAAGTTTTCCACGAGAACAAATTTATTTCCTCAGGTCAGAGTGAGTCATTACTTTTACTGCATATTTTAGGAATTAAGTAGAGTAAGTCTTTAATCACAGAATTCAGGACAATATTTCTTTTGAGGTAAACGTTGAAGGGACAGGAATGGTGAACTAAGATCTAAGAAACAAGGGAAAGTCTTAGGGAATGTTGAGAAACATACATCACTTTTTTCCTTAAATACACACAGATTATGACAAAGTTTGGCTTCCACCATTAAGTCTACACATTATCAGTGTGAGGGGAGTAGGGTTGATTGGCACTCAATATCCATTTCTCCTTTTTCTGGGTTTTATTCCTATACTTCAGAAAACGGTAGCTGGAAAACTGTATTTCCAAGACTCACTAAAACCTAAGGGTTCAGAATGTTGATCAGATGTACACATGGATAACACAGAAGGCAAGCCAAACCAAGCCAAGTGCCGTCGAAAGGTGAGATAAATGCCTGACTTCTGCCAATTCTGCTGCCAATCATGGTGGAGAGGGATTAGTATTTTTTGGGAAGAATGGAAGCAAATTTCCACATCAGTAGTTTTATAACACTGATTAGAAGCAAGGACAGTGACACTTCATCTTACCCACTTGAGACATATTTTCAGGACAGAGCAGTTACTGAACAAAGACATCATGCTTGGTAAAATACAGGGTGAGCGAAAAAGAGGAAGACCCTGTATGAGATGGACTGACACAGTGGCTGCAACCATAGGAACAAGCATAACAGTGGTTATGGGGATGGCACAGAACTGGGCAACGTTTCATTCTGTTGTACACAGGGCTGCCATGAGTGGGAACCAACTCTGTGGTACCTGGCACCTGGTTGTCAAAACTAATGACCATGGCCTTTGTCAAACAAGGATAGACCCTAGAGGGTGTGTTTATGACAAGAACGTTCTGCTACCTGGATTGCAGAAAATACAACACAGTGCTAGAGCCAGTCGTTTCGGTGGAGTCTTGATTCTCCCTTTCTAATGAGAGCAGTGGTATCCTAGCCTGCCTGGTTTTCAGTGTTGTTTTAGGAGTGTTTTTCCATATTGTTAAAGATACACCATCCACTCTTTCAAAAATATTAATAAGTACCCTCTTGAAAAATTTCTTCTTAAAATACTTAAGGAGAAACAACTTTCTGTTTAAATAAAATAATCCAGACAGGCAGACTATTTGATATCAGAGATGGTTGCAAGAGACAGACCTTCCACGATAGGAACCTCAAAACTGATACTATCAATTGTTGAGTTTGAGGATATTGAAGATGTTGTTACACTTGGATAATGATAGTATGGTAGTCCACAGATAGTGGTGGCAATGCTGTTTTATAGCATATCATCTAGAGTCACTCAGGAAGAACTGCATATGGAGTAAAATATTTTGGAAGTCTAACTAACTTACATGATAAATGATTTTGTTCAGAATAAGAATTCACAGAATGAAGACTGGGATAGGTGATATTGAGTGCATGATAGGTTTTTCAGGAAGACCATGAGAAGTTGAGCATTTTAAATTCTAAAATCGTGGCATAATTAACAAACCAGGAAATTCCTTGGACTGCACAAATCAACGTCTCTCTCAAAGCTGGAGGTGTAATAAGGATATGTCTGAGAAAACAGAGCTTAATTCTGCAGAATGGTGAATAAGAAAATGAGCTGAATAAACAGTCTTGCCAATTGTGTTGAGCAAAACTCAAGGCATTATTTATAAAGAGGTACTTGAGAAAAATAATGGGTACAAGTGAGTGGGCTGAGGTGAATTATAATGCTCTGATCCTCCAAACTACATTGAAAATTCAGTGCTACCCGGGTTGCAGCCCTTTACTTGTCTGATGAGACAAGTAGTACTTCGTCTGAAGGTCCTGTAATGCTTTTCCCTAGGGTATGTTTACCTAGCAAAAGGATTACAACTGTTTCCATGACTTTTATTATTACCTCAAGACTAATATCTGGAGTCGGGTACTAGAATGCCACAGAGATTAAGAGAAAAGAAATAGAAGACTAAAGTATAAAAATAATTGCAAACTTTTCTAATTTTTATCACAAAACTTGGAGAAGATGTCAAGCAATGACGTGTATGGGTGCCAGTCTATAGGAAAACAAAAAAATTTAGGATTATGTCAAGTATGGTGATGGGGTTCATTAACACAAATTCTGAGTTTCACATGCCAGCTTAAGCACATGTATATAATTCTGAGTTTTTCATCAGCAGGTTGTCTAAAGCTTGGATTTTACAATACCCTGCTCTAAAGGAAACTCAGTGACATACTTATCTTACTATAATATAGGTAAGGAATTAAAATGCAAAGGAAAAAAGATGGCTTAGATTTATCATGTGTGACTTAATCACTTACATTCCAAGTGTACAGTAGGAAAGGGCTCAGAGGACATTGTATTTACCAGATGATTGAGAAATACATTGGTGAGGGATGCAACAGCTTCTTCAGAAAGCTCCCTAGTTGTTGTCCTCTGCATGATAGAGGAAAGGTGAGTGATGCTGGCATTGAAATGGGTGTCTCCTTAGTTCATTGGGGATAATGGTATCTTGAACTGGCATCACGAAACCACGAGAGGTATAGCATTTATGGTTAATGTAACAGGCAGCAAGACCAGTATGCTAATCCATACAGATTAGACTACAGGTAACTTTGGAAATGGAATATAGTTCATGATCTCTATTAATAAAAGAGATGGATAGCCTATTAAGGTCCTATTTAATCTGTGTAATGAAAAATACTCTAGTTACAGTGAAAATAAGTTGCCAAAATGAAGTATCTCAGGCCTGAGACTGTAAACTGACACAGACTCTTAAACGGTGAGACCAGCTACCGTTTTGGATGGACTATGGAAGTGCCACAAATTTTATTTCCTCTATGCATTTTATCCCTGTCTATTTCTGTCTCTTCCTCCCTCCCTCTATGTATATGTTTATTTCTCTCATTCTTTCTTTTTAAGAAGGAGATAAATATTTACCAGAACACAAGTACTGAAAGGAATTTGTGGTCTTTCACCTGGAACAGTGTGAAACGAGTAAAGGAAAATCAGTAGATCATTTTCCTGAAATCTGAATACCAATAGTGAACTAACGCTGACCCCAAAAGCCTACTATATCTTGCCAGTCAAAATGTTAGATTCTTCAGTTAGGCTGTGAATGAAGCATCAGCTTTACTCTCTTTCACAATATACAGCAGATCCAAACATTTCCTCTTATTATTTTCTAATTTTTTTAGTGCATAATTGCAAATGATATAGTTGGCAATTGACAGAATCCTCACATTGCTTTTGTGGCCTGTAAAGGCGGCTATTGTGGCAGAAAGTATCAAGGAGTATCTCTTAAAATTGCTTCTCCTGTAAAAATATCTTTTTAAAAACAATAGTATATCCCTGAATAAATCAGAGAGATTAGTGACAAAATCCATTCTGAAGACAGAAGTTAAGTTGTAATTTCTATTACATCTCCACTTAATTTATGTTTGTGGCTATGCAGGAGATAACTACATCTTGGAGAATGAATGTGGTTTATTGTAAACTTAATTGGGGTGACAAGAAATGTTTCTGCTAATCCCAGGAAAATGGAGAACAGCCATTGATATGACAAGTAGCTTTTCTGTGAAAGATAATACAAGAGGCAGTTACTTTCATCTGGCAGAGACAGCAGCACACCAGCTCTTTGTGTGATTTTATAAGTATCTAACTTCCTATGTTAAATATTTTACTGGTTAAAAGTCATGCAGTTGAATCTGTTTTCTGTTCCAAATCCATGGTACACAACCAGAGAGGTGAAAAAGAATTCTAGTGAAATAAAGCAAAATAATTATAATGTATGAAAATTACAGAGATTGAACTTTGGAAATAAAAAAAATGCATATTTTTAGTTATGAACTAATAAAAGTATTGTGGTTTAAGGCTTTATAGTTTTGAACTCTGTTACTCATGAGTATCTCTAATTTTGAGACAAAAGATTCTGTCATGTAGATAAAGTTTTACAGCTGAAGAGTTTTTTTTAAGGCTGGCTTTATATCCTTGTTCCTAAGACTGTAGACAAAGGGGTTCAGCATGGGTGTGACCACAGTGTACATCACAGAGGCTATTGCAGTTATCCTGGAATTTTGTGTAGCAGCAGAACTAAGATAAACTCCAAGAGATGTACCATAGAACAAGGAAACCACTGAGAGGTGAGACCCACAAGTGGAAAAGGATTTATACTTGCCTCTAGCTGATGAAATTCTCAAAATAGAGGACACAATCTTTGAGTATGATAAGATGATACCAATGAGTGGAATAATAACCAGAAATCCATTTGCAATGTACATTGCTGTGTCATTCAGGAAGGTGTCAGAACAAGCAAGTTGGACCACCTGATTAAGTTCACAGAAAAAGTGGGGAATTTCCAACTGTGTACAAAAAGATAGTCTCAAAATCATTAAGTCATGTAATAGGGAGTCCAGAACACTCAATACATAAGATTCCAAAAGTAAGAGGCCACAGATTTTGGGATTCATGATGACTGTGTAGTGCAGTGGGTGACAGATGGCCACAAACTGGTCATAAGCCATCACTGTCAGGAGGAAGTTGTCTAATCTTCCAAAAACCATGAAAAAATATATCTGGCTGAGGCAGCCTTCATAGGTTATAACTTTGCTCTGCATCTGAATGTTCACCAGCATCTTTGGGACTGTAGTGGAGGTGAAACAGATATCTGCAAAGGAGAGATTGGAAAGGAAGAAGTACACAGGTGTGTGGAGATGGGAGTTGGTGATAATGGCCAGGATGATGAGCAGATTCCCAATCAAGGTTACCAGGTACATGGACAGGAATATCCCAAACAGGAGAGGCTGCACTTCCACCTGTTGTGAGAGTCCCAGGAGGATAAATTCTGAAACATGTGTTTGGTTTGTTGGTTCCATGTAGCTGATGAAATTGCTGGGGAAAAGACAAATGCAATGCAAATTAGGTATGAGCAGTATTTAACCACTTAACAGATGTGCTATTTGTATTTATATATGTATATTACTGTATATATTATGTAAAATATGTATAAAAGAAACATGATTCTTTCCTCCATAAACTATACTTTATCTTACCCAATTTTGCACTTTGTCTAAAATCTGCATTTAGATTATAGAACGATTTAGGCTTGGGAGATCTGATAAAACTATTTTCACTGATAACTTTTCCAACTCTTAACACACATATAAAAACTCATTGCCATTGAGTCAATTACAACACATAGTGAAAATATTGAAGTTGACAAAGATTTCATTTTATTTAGATTGGACAATCAATGTGCTTGGAAGCAGCAGTCAAGAAATCAAAATATACTGCATTGGGCAAATCTGCTACAAAAGACTACCTAAAATGTTGGAAAGCAAAGACATCACTTTGAGAACTAAGGTGCACCTGACCCAAGTCATGATATTTTCAATCACCTTATATGCATGCAAAAGCTGAACAGTGAAAAAGAAACACTGAAAAAGAGTTGATGCATTTGACTATGGTGTTGGTGAAGAATATTGAATATATCATGGAGTGCCAGAAGTGTTAAGAAATCCTTCTTAGAAGAAGTACAGGAAGAACGTTCCTTAGAAGCTAGGATTGTGAGATTTCATCTCAGTTAGCAAATAAGAGGAGGATTCTCAATGAAGTGGAGTGACACAACGCCTGCAGCAATGGGCTCAAACAGCAATGATTGTGAGGATGGTGCAGACTAGGCAGTGTTTCATTCTATTGTACATAGGTTCATTATGAACTGTAAATGACTAACAATAACAACACACACACACACCTACTCACCCCTCCAAAACAACAGGACGAGCTATTGTATGTAAGTCAACTTGAGTAAGGTACAGCTGACTGAACCAGAGAAAGACATTCCATAAGATGAGTCATTCAGTACCACTGTCCTCTGAAAACTGAGTTTTGTAGTTCAGTGATCCTAACTGGGTACCTATACTTTAGAGATCTCAAGGATTGATGTGGTGATCTCGTGACATGGATATGCAAAAGTTGGAAACAAAGAAGACGGATTGGTAGTAGGGGATGGAAATAATGCTGGAGGTTGCATGATAGAATTTTGAAAGAACCAATGACCTCTTCATTGCAAATATCTTTTTTTTTCACAAACATAAATGGTGACTATACACATGGACTTCATTAGATGGAATACACAGGAATCAGATCAACTACATATGTGATAAGAGATCATGGAAAAGCTCAGTATTATCAGTCAGAACAGGGACAAGTGCTCATTGCAACATAGACCATTGATTGCTCATATGCAAGCTCAAATTGAAACTGAGGAAAATTAGAACAAGTCCATGAGAGCCAAAGTACAGCCCTGAGAATATCCCACTTGAGTTTAGAGACCATCTCAAGAACAGATCTGATGCACTGAACACTAATGGCTGAAAACCAGACAACTTGTGACATGATGTCAAACACATCAACACATGAGGAAAGCAAGAGGTCATTAAAGACACAGGAAAGAAATCGAAAGGCCACACTGGATGACAGAAGAGACTGAAACTCGCTCCTGAATGTCAAGTAGCTACAACAAAAAAGAAGAAATGATGAAGTAAAAGAACTGAACAGAAGATTTCAAAAGGTAGATTGAGGAGATAAAGGAAAGTATTACAATAACAGGTGCAAAGAGCTGGAGATAGAAAATCAAAAGGGAAGGACATACTTCGCACTTCTCAAGCTGAAAGAAGTGAAGAAAAAATTTAAGCTCTGAGTTGCATTAGGAAAGTGTTCATAGGGAAAGCATTAAATGAAGCAGGAAGCATCAAAAGAAGATGGAAGGAACACACAGAATCATTATACCAGAAAAAAATGGTTGATGTTCAGCCATTTGAAGAGGTAGCATATGATCAGAAACTGATGGCACTGCAGAAAGTCTGCGCTGCATTGAAAGCACTGAAAAAACAAGGTTCCAAGAATTGATGAATACCAACTGCGATGTTTCAACAAACAAATACAGTGCTGGAAGTGCTCACTTACCTACGCCAATAAATTTGGAGGCTAACTACCTGGCCAACCAACTGGAAGAGATCCATATATATACCTAGTCCAAAGAAAGGCAATCCAACAAAATGCAGAAATTATTGAACGATATCATACTCAAGTTAAATTTTGCCAAAGATCATTCAAGCAGTTGCAGGGAACTGCCAGAAATTCAGAGTGGACTCAGAACAGAACCCGGAACCAGGGACACCGTTGCTAATATCAAATGGAACTTGGCTGAGAGTGGAGATATCGGAAGGATGTTTACTTGTGTTTTATTGGCTATGCACAGGCAGTTGACTGTGTGGATCATCAAATTATGGATAACAATGTGGAGAATGAGAATTCCAGGGCACTTACTAGTGCTCATTAGGAATGTGTACATAGATCAAAAGGCATTTGTGTGAAGAGAATAAGGGAATACTGCATGGTTTAAGGTCAGGAAGGGTGTACACCAGGATTGTATCTCTCCAACATACCTACTCAATCTGAGTGCTGAGCATATAATCTGAAAAGCTGTACTATATGAAGAATAGGACAATAGGATTGGAGGAAGACTCATTAACACCTTGAATTATGCAGATGCCATAACCCTGCTTGCTGGAAGTGAAGAGGACTAGAAACATTTACTGATGAAGATCAAAGACCATAGCCTTCAGTATGGATTACACCTCAACATATAGAAAACACAGATCCTCACAACTGAACCAATAAGCAACATCATGTTAAATGGAGAAAAGACTAAGATTGTCAAGGATTTTATTTTACTTAGATCCACAGTCGACACTCTTGGAAGCAGCAATAGAAATCAAAAGATGTATTGCATTGAGAAAATACGCTGCAAAAGGTCTCCTTAAGTTGTTGAAAGGTAAAGACATCATCTTGAAGACTAAGGTGTGCCTGACCCAAGCCGTGTATTTTCAATCACATCGTATGCATGCAAAAACTGGACAATGAATAGAGAAGATGGAAGAAGAGTAATTGATGCCTTTGAATTATGGTGTTATAGAAGAATATTGACTATACCATGGACTGTCAAAAAAATGAAGAGATCTGTCTTGGGAAAAGTACAAGAGTGCTCTTTAGAAGGAAAGATGGCAAAATTATGTAACACTTTGGGTATGTTGTCAGGAGGGTTCATTTCCTGGAGAAGAACATCATGCTTGGTAAAGCAGAGGGTTAATGAAAAAGAATAAGATCCTCAAGAAGATAGACTGACACAGTGGCTGCAACAACGGGCTGAAACATAGTAATTGTGGGTGTAGGGCTGGGCAGTGTTTCCTTCTTTTGTTATGTCCTGTACCAACTCAATGGTACCCAACAACAAGGACAAAACAACAACGACAACAAAGAAGGAAAGAATGTCAGTTTAAAAATAGGGAAATAAGACTGAAATAAATGTAAAAGGAAAGGGAAAGAAAAGATTACATGAAATTCTGGAAGAGAATGATGGGGACTAGACTAGGAACTGGGTGCTGACAGTGTTACAGTACCAGAATGTCCATGAAAAACACACTAGAAATACCCAACTAAATAGCTGTTTGAAATATTAATGGCAGGAAAGAATTCATACCCTACACTATCAATTCACAAATGTATGTAAACAAAAAGTGAAAACACACATTAAAATTTAACGGAATTTAAACAAATGCTTTCCTTTTTTTTTTTCTTTCAAAATCTAACCAGTTTTGTGAAAGTTTTGGCACAGATAACAATGATTTAAAAAAATTAATGAAATGCTAGTAAATTATAAAAAAAATTTAAGGAAGAAACGTTACCAATTCTCTGTATCTTCCCCCCCCCCCCCAAAAGAGACACAGACAAAGAGAAGCAGAAGTAACACTTCCTAACTCATTCTGGGAGGCCAGAATTAATACCATAGAGCATTAGTACCACAGAAATGTAAAGACATAAGAAAGCAAAACTACAGACGAGTATTCTCATGTACATAGATACAAAATTCTTAAAGAATATCAGCAAACTGAACCCAACAAAATATTTTTAGAAATGATACACCAATTAGAATTTAGTCCAGGTATGTAAAGGTGGTCCAATATTAAAAAAATTCAATGCAATGATGGTCCAAAATTCAAAAATCAACAAACTAAAGAGGAAAAAAATCACTTGATCATATCGATTGATGTAGAAAATAATTAGACTAACTCCAACACTTATTAATGATAAAAACTCTCAGTGAAATAGAAACAGAAGGGCACTTCCTAAACTTGGAAGTCCCTGGTATACAAATGGTTAACTTACTTGGCTGCTAACCAAAAAGTTGAAGGTTTAAGTCTTCCCAGAGAGGACTTAGAAGAAAGGTCTGATGAACTATTTCCAAAACACTGTTATTAGAAACTGTATAGAGTGTAGTTCGACTCTGACACACGTGATCACTGTAAATGGGAGTTGACTTGAGTGTAACTGATTTATCCTAAACTTGATATAAAGCCCATCTACAGAAAAACCCACAGCTAACATTACAGTTAACGATGAAAAAAAAAGCCAGACATATTCTCCCTAAGATCAAAGCAAATCAAAGATGCTCTGTTTGACCATTTCTGTTCAACATCATGTTGGAGGTCAAGGCTAGGGAAATAAGACAAAAAAAGGAAATAAAAGGCACATAGGTTGGAGCCAAAGACATTAAATTGTTTTTGTTCAGAGATGATATTCTTGTCTATGTAGAAAATAAACATAAGTCCATTCTGATACAAATGATTGAATGAGTAAATAAATGAGAAGAGACTGTTTTGTGCAGAAGAATTAGTTAGTTTATGTAGATGTTCAGCTTTCCAGGAGCGGAGCATAGCTCTTTACTCTTGAAGTGTGGGTTCCACAATTATTTTCTTGTAAAGAGCACAGTGGGGAAAGAGAAAAAAGGAGTAACTTTATTGTGTAGAAATAAGTAGCATCTCAGCCAGATCATGAGAGTTAACATCAACAATAATAAGTCATATTGATAGTTTGCATCTGCTACAGATTAAATTGTGCCCACCAGAATAAATCTTAACACTAGGTACCTGTGAACATGAACTTGTTTGGAAAAAGGATCTTTGAAGATGTTATCAAGTAAATTAAAGTTAGATCATAAAAGTATAAGATGGGATCTAATCTCATCTGAGTGGTATTCTTGTAGCAGAGAATCAGAGATAGAACGACGAAGGCCGTGTGAAGATACATGAGTATCTACGAGCCAAGGAATATCTGGATCTACAAGAAGATGAGAAAGATACACACACAAAAAGAAAGGTCTTCCCATCAGAGTCTTTGGAGAGAATATGGTCTTATCGACACCCAGAAGGCAGATGACTGTAATCCAAAACTGTGCAACAACACATTTCTGTTGTGAAAGCTTCCCACTTTGTGGTAATTTTCTATAGCAGCCTTAGCAAACAAAGACAACTGCTCTTGGTACGATGTGATAAAAGTGACACTATTCTTTTACTGGAGCTCTGGTAGCATGGTGGTTAAGAGCTCAGGCTGCTAACCAATGGCTTGTCAGTTCAAATTTACCAGCCACCCCTTGGAAATCCTATGGGGCAGTTCTACCTTGTTCTATAGGGTCACTACAAGTTAGAATCAACTCCACAGCAATGAGGATTTCTCTGTGATCTTCCTTCCCAAAACACATAAGCAGAGACTGATTATAAGAAACACATCAGACAAATGCCAGCTGGAGGACATTTAACAACTCCTCAAAACATGACAATCTTGGAGCCCTGAACATCAAAAGACAAAGTTAAGAAGTCTACTGAGCAGTAGGGAGAGCAAGAGGCAGTGGAGATTTGCCAGACCTGACCTGGCCAGCGTCAGCTGAGGCAAGCGGTGGCAATCCAGACACATTATCCACATCTGAAGAAATCAGATGGTGGAAAGTCTGTTCAAACCTCCAGAACCAGGGAAACAGCACTCAGCTGGTGAAAGTTAAGCACAAGCATCCGATATACCAAGTGGGATAAAAAATGTTTTCCATCCTCTGGGAAGTACCTCTTCTCTGGGTACCTGTCTCTTCCCCACTCTGCTTATGTCCTGTCTGGCCTCAGCAATTGCTGCATCCACTGGATCACAGGTAGCTCTGTTAAGCACCCAGAGCCATTCTCTCAGCTTTAGAGAGGGAACAACTTAACAGGAAAAAATTATCTGCTGGGTCCCCTAAGCTGGAACCTCAGTGCAGGCACTGTCCCTTTGCCTAGGCACAGGCGTAAGGGGGTCCATGGACTTTGAATGACTTTCACCCTTGCCTAGGTCTGTGTGGGGTTATTTCTATACCGTAGGCCCTTATTAGCACAGTAGAAACCCTGGTGGCATAGTGGGTTAAGTGCTACCTCTGCTAACCAAAAGGTTGGCAGTTCAAATCTGCCAGGCCCTCCTTGGAAGCTCTATGGGGCAGTTCTACTCTGACCTCTAGGGTTGCTACGAGTTGGACCCGACTTGATGGCAGTGGGCTTTTTTATTAGCATAGTACAACAGGTTATATATCTGAAGCCTATTTTCAACTGCAACAGCTAAGAAGAAGTGACAGATTTGTGACATTCAACACTGCCCTGACCATTAAGCAGGGTACTCACCTGCTTATATAAAGATCCTGAGGACTGATGGTTACACCTACTTCACCTAGCCACCCATGATCGGGGTTCAAGAGTAAGTGGTGCTTTCTAGTTCTTACAGACAACAGCACTGGGTGCCCAAAGTCTGTCTGCAAAACCCACCCACTCACCATCTTCTAGGGAACAAGAACTTGCCTTCCATCCAGACACGCAGGGATAGCTGTCAGCCCGCAAACTTCCTCAACACATAACTCAACTATTGCAGCTGGGTACCTATGTGTACTTTAACCTCACCTATGTAGCCCTGCCCCTCCAGGACTGTAGATAAGAGCCTGTACCACACACTCAGTGAGCAAAGACTTGGACACTTAAGTTGAATCCTCACAATAAAAGCAAATAGATGCTTGGGCTCACATACCTAGTAACAGCTCTAGCCACCTGGAGACAGGGTGTGAGAGCTGCAAAGATGCCAGTAATCAGAACAGTTAACATCACCAGTCTATTTGGGCATATCAAAACAAAACAAAACAGGAAGCCAGGAAACACTAAACTCACACTTATTAATAATTATTTTGAATGTAAATGGACTAAATGCACGAATAAAGAGACACAGAGTGCCGGAATGGATTAAAACACATACAGACAGAGACTATATACTGCCTACAAGAGACATATCTTAGACTCAAAGACACAAATGAAAACTTAAAGGATAAGTAAGGACACAGTATAATAATTAAAGGGTCAATACACCTGGACGACATAACATAATAAATATTTATGCACCTAAAGGTAGGGCTCCAAATACACAAAACACAGCACAGCATGAAAAAGAGAAACAGACAGCTCTACAATAATACTAAGAAACTTCAAGACACAACTTAGAGTCAAGGCCAGAACATCCAGAAGGAAGCTCAGTAAAGCTCATGGAAGATCTAAATGACACAATCAACCAACTTGATCTTGTAGACAAATACAGAACATTTTACCCAACAACAGCCAAGTATATTTTCTCCTTCTAACCATGAAATATTCTCCAGAAGAAACCATACATTAGGCCATAAAGCAAGTCTTAACAGAATCCAGAACATCAAAATGTTACAAAGCATCTTTTCTGATTACAAACCCCTAAAAGTAGAAATCAATTACTGAAAAAACAAGGGGAAAAAACCCCAAATACGTGGGAACTGAGCAACAGCTTGCTCAAAAACTACTGAGTTATAGAAGATATTAATTACAGATTAAAGAAATTTACAGAATCAAATGAGAATGAAAACACATCATATGAGAACTTTTGGGACACAGCAAAAGCAGAGCTCAGAAGTCAATTTATAGCAATAAATGCACACATCCAAAAGAAACAAAAAGCCAAAATGAAAACGTTAACCCTACAATTAGAACAAATAGAAAGAAAGTGGCAAAAGAAGCCCTCAGGCAACAGAAAAAGGAAATAATAAAGATTAGAGGAGGAACAAATGAAATAGAGAATAGAAAAACAATTGAAAGAGTCAACAAGACCAAAAGCTGATTCTTTGAAAAGATCAACAAAATCAATAATCTGCTGGTCAAAATTACAAAGGAAAAACAGGAAATAACTTGAAAAAGAAATGAAATGTGCAATGCCACAATAGCCCCAACTGAAATTAAAAAAATCATACTAGAATGCTATGAAAAACTGTTGCTGTTGTCAGTTCCTACTCACAGAGACCCCATGAACAACGAAAAACTGCCCAGTCTTGCACCATGTCCACAATCATTTTTATGCTTAAGCCCATTGTTGTGGCCACTGTGTCAATCCATTTCTTCGAGGGTCTTCCTCTTTTTTGCTGACCCTCCACTACCAAGCATGATGTCCTTCTCCAGGGGCTGATCCTTCCTGAAACATGTCCAAAGTATGTAAGATGCAGTCTTGCCATCTTTGCTTCCAAGGAGCACTCAGGCTGTACTTCTTTTAGAACAGATCTGTTTGTTCTTTGGGTGGTCCACGGTACATTCAACATTCTTCTCCAATACCATAATTCAAAGGCATCAGTTCTTCTGTCTTCTTTGTTCATTGCCCAGCTTTTGCATGCATATGATATGACTGGAAATACCACGGCTTGGGTCAGGCACACTTTAATCTTCAAGGTGACATCTTCTGAATATTTTAAAGAGGTCTTTTGAAAAAGATTTTCCCAATGCAATGCATCTTTTGATTTCTTGACTGCTGCTTCCTTGGGCATTGATCATGGACCCAGGTAAAACGAAATCCTTGACAACCTCAATCTTTTCTCCACTTACGACAATGTTGCTTACCAGTCCAATTGTGCGGATTTTTGTTTTCCTCATGTTGAGGTGCAATCCATACTGAAGGCTGTGGTCCTTGATCTTCAGCAGTAAGTGTCTCAAATCTTTTTCACTTCCGGCAAGTAAGGTGGTGTCATCTGCATAACGCAGGTTGTTAATGAGTCGTCCTCCAATCCTGATGCCTCATTCTTCTTCATAAAATCCAGCTTCTAGGATTATTCGCTATGCATACAGATTAAAAAGGTACAGTGAAAAGGTAGAACCCTGACACACGTCTTTCCTGACATTAAACCATGCAGTGTCCCCTTGTTCTGTTCTCACAACTGCCTCTTGATCCATATACAGATTCCTTAAGTGAACAATTAGGTGTTCTGGAATTCCCATTCTTTGCAACGCTAGCCATAATTTAGTATGATCCACATAGTTGAATGCTTTTGCATAGTCAATGAAATACAAGTGAACAACTTTCTGGTATTCTGTGCTTTCAGCCAAGATCAATCTGACATCAGCAATGCTATCCCTGGTTCCACAACCTCTTCTGAATCCAGCTTGAATTTCTGGCAGTTCCTTGTCAATATATGGTTGCAGTCGCTTTTGTACAATCTTGAGCAGAATTTTACTTGGGTGTGATATCAGTGATATTGTTCGGTAATTTTCACATTTGGTTGGATCACCTTTCTTTGGAATGGATATAAATATGGGTCTCTTGCAGTCAGTTGGCCAGGTATCTGTCCTCCAAATATCTTGACATAGATGAGTGAGCACTTCTACTGTTGCATCTGTTTCTTAAAACATCTAAGTAGATAATATTGCATCAATTCCTGGAGCCTTGTTTTTTGCCAATGCCTTCAACGCAGCTTTGACTTCTTCCTTTAGTACCATTGGTTCCTGACGATATGTTACCTCTTCATGTGGCTGAACATTGACCAGTTCTTTCTGGTATAACGGCTCTGTGTATTCCCTCCATCTTGTTGGAATGCTCCCTGAGTCGTTTAATAGTTTCCCTGTGGAATCTTTCACTATTGCAACTCGAGGCTTGATTTTTTTTTCTCTAGTTCTTTCAGCTTCAGAAATGCAGAATGTGTTCTTTCCTTTTGGTTTTCCATTTCTAGCTCTTTGTACATGTCACTATAATACTTTGTCTTCTCGAGCTGCACTTTGAAATCTTCTGTTTAGATCTTTTACTTTACCATTCTTTCCTTTTACTTTAGCTGCTTGATGTTTGACAGCAAATTTTACAGTCTCTTCTGACATCCGATTTGGTCTTTTCTTTCTTTCCTGTCTTTTAAGTGACCTCTTGATCTCTTCGTGGATGATGTCTTTGATGTCATTCCACAGTTCATTTGATCTTCAGTCATTTGTGGTCAACACACCAAATATCTTCTTGAGATGGTCTTGAAATTCAGGAGGGATGTATTCAAAGTTTTACTTTGGCTCTTGTGGACTTGTTCTAATTTTCTTCAGTTTCAATTTGGATTTGTATAATGAGCAGTTGATGATCTGTGCCTCAGTCAGCACCTGGTCTTGTTCTGACTGCTGATATGGAGGTTTCCATTGTTTTTTTTCCAAAGATGTAGTCAATTTGGTTCCGGTGTATTCCATCTGATGAAGCCCCTGTGTATAGTCATCATTTGTGTTGGTTTAAAAAGGTATTTGTAATGAAAAAGTCATTGGCCTTGCAAAATTCTATCATGCAATCTCCAGCATTATTTCTATCAGCAAAGCCATATTTTCCAACTACCAGTCCTTCTTCTTTGTTTCCAACTTTTGCATTCCAGTCACCAGTAATTATCAATGCATCCTGACTACATGTTCATAAATTTCAGACTGCAGAAGCTGGTAAAAATCTTCAGTCTCTTCATCTTTGGCCTTAGAGGTTGGTGCATAAATCTGAATAATAGTTGTATTAACTGGCCTTGCTTGTAGGCATATGGATATTATCCTATTACTGACAACATGGTACTTCAGGACAACTCTCTTCTCATTTCTAATTTGGGTTATTTGTTTCCTTTCCTGCTTTTCTTTAGTAAGTTTAGCCAGCGGTTTATCAATTTTGTTGATCTTTTCAAAAAACCAGCTTTTGGTCTTTTCAATTTTTTCAATTGTTTTTCTATTCTCTAATTCATTTAGCTCTGCTCTAATCTTTATGATCTCCTTTCTTCCGGTGCCCGAGGGGTTCCTCTGTTGTTCTCTTTCTACTTGTTCAAGCTGTAGAGTTAGTTCCTTGATTTGGTTTCTTTCTTCCTTCCCGATGTGTGCATTTATGGAGATAAAGAGACCTCTGAGCACTGCTTTGGCTGTATCCCATAGGTTCTGGTAGGAAGTGTTTTCGTTCTCATTGGAATCCATGAATTTCTTTAATCGATCCCTGATTTCCTCTATAACCCATGTTTTTTTGAGCAAGATGTTGTTCAGTTTCCAAGAGTTCCATTTTCTATCTCTGTTTTTTCTGCTATTGATTTCAACTTTTATGGCTTTATGATCTGAGAAGATGCTTTGCAGTAATTCAATGGCATGGATTTTGTTGAGCATTGCATTATGGCCTATCACGTGGTCAATTCTGGAGAATGTTCCATGTGCGCTGGAGAAGAAGGTGTAGTTGTCTGCTGATGGGTGGAAAGTTCTGTATATATCAATTAGATTTAGTTGGTTAATTGTGTCAATGAGGTCTTCTGTATCTTTACTGAGGTTTTTTCTAGATGATCTATCTAGTAATGAGAGTGGAGTATTAAAGTCTCCCACTATTATTGTGGAGTAATCTAACTCTCTTTTGAGCATAGTCAGTGTTTCTTCGACATATTTAGGTGCTCTGACATTAGGTGCATAAATGTTTAATATAGTTAAGTCCTGCTTGTGTACTGAACCTTTCAGCAGTAAATAGTGTCCATCTTTGTCCACAATGGTGGATTTGACATTAAAGTTGATTTTGTCTGAGATTAGAATTGCCACCCCTGCTCTTCTTTGTTCATTGTTAGCTTGATATATATTCTTCCAACCTTTAATTTTCAGTTTGTTCCTGTCTTTAGGTCTCAAGTGAGTTTCTTGTAGACAACATATGGATGGGTCGTGTCTTTTGATCCAAGATGACACTCGGTGTCTCTTTACTGGAGCATTCAGTCCATTCACATTCAATGTAATTATTGGTAGGTATGTGTTCACTGCTGCCATTGTGATATGTTTATTTTTATGTTGATGTTTTCTCTGTTGTTCTTATTAGTCTGTTCTGAGACACTCTTTTGTGAGTTGATTTTTCACCTTTTTCAGAGCTGGTTTTATAGTTGTTGAGACTCGTGTGTTAGATTTCTTGAAATGGTATGATACATCTTTGTTGTGCTTTACAGCTGCCCCTATGAACCCCCTTAATAAACTATTTATAAACTCAATTTTAATTACTACCAGTCTGGTCATCTTCCTCTCCATCTGGAAGGACTATAACGACTGTAGTACATCCCTCTTTTACTATGATGACACCATAGTTTTCATAATGATCACTGGATTGCTTCTTTCCAAATCAAAGCTGTGATTTACTTTGGAGCCCTCCCTAAATGAGTATTGAGTAGTGTGTCGTTCTAAAATATAAAGTTAGTGGTTTCGTTCTTCTAAGCCAAAGCCAAGAACTTTGTTCAGTATTTCTTGTAGTTTGGGTTTGGTTTTTACAAAGTCTCTGAGTTTCTGTTTATCTGGAAATGTCTTAATTTCATTTTCATGTTTGAAAGACAGTTTTGCAGGATATATAATTCTTGGTTGGAAGTTCTTCTCCTTCAAGACTTTGAATGTGTCATGCCACTGTCTCCGTGCCAGCATGGTTTCTGCTGAGAAATCTGACGAGAGCCTACAGGGTTTCCCTCTGAATGTTAGCTTTGCCTTGAGTCTTGCTGCCTTTAAGAGTTGCTGCTTATGTTTCATTTTGTTAAGCTTGATTATAATATGTCTTGGAGTCTTTCTTTTGAGATCTATATTGGGTGGCGTACGATATGCATCTGAGATGTCTATATTCTCTTCCTTCGTGATTTCTGGGAAGTTTTCTTTCAGCAGCTCAGCAACAATACTCTCTGTGTTCTCAGATGTCTCACCCTGTTCAGGGACTCCAATTAATCGAAGGTTGTTCCTCTTAATAGAGTCCCACATGCTTCTTAATGTTTCTTCATTTTTCTTGTTTCTTTTTTCTGATTTCTGCTCATAGACACTGGCATCAGTAGCTCCATCTTCCAAGTCAGAAATTCTTTTTTCCATTTGTTCCATTCTGTTTTCTTGGGTTTGCATGGAAGCTTCTATGTCTTTGATTTTCTTCTTGATCTGTTGGATTTCAGAGTACTGGTGTTCCATCAGATCGAACAACTTGCTTCATTTTTCATTTTGTTCTGCTGCATTTTGTATAAGGTCTAGAAGGGCCCTGTATATAATCAATTTGTATTCACTTCCTGATGCTTTCATAAAAGTTTCTTCATCTGGAAAACTCCTTGGTTGCTTTGTTTGGGAGCCTTCTGAAGCCATGAGTGATTGCTTGTATGCCACAATTGTCTGTTGCTTTTTGGGTCCCATGTGAGTATATAGAGGCTGGAAGAGGTACTGTGAGGATGGATTGCAAATGTTTCTCTAGGCTGTCTTCAAATGTAAAGCAAAAGGTATCTGACCAGTTCACAAGTCAGTTAGGTTTTCAGGTGTAGAGGTCCCTCTTCCCATCTGACAAAGTAAGCGCCACTGTATCCAACCCCAGATGATAACAAACTAGTTCAGAATACAGCACTGCTAGTGCCCTGGTGACCTCTGCTGACAGGGCCTAGCCTTATCCAACACTGCGTCGAGTACTGGTTTTGTGATAGAAAAGCGCTCTCTTGTGGGCAGGCTCTGGCTCCCAAGCTAAGAATTAGGTCCAGCTGCGGCCACCGTACCCAAGATGGCGTCCTCCACACAGGCAGCAGACAGGGGGGCTAAAGGTGCCCAGAGGCAGCGATTCCTCTGCTTCTGTTGCAGGGCCCCCAATGTAGGCAGCACTATGCAAAATCACTACTTTTCTGACGGAGAAGCGCTGTCCCGTTTGCAGGCGCTGGCTCCCAGGCTAAGAACGAGGTCCCGCTAAAATCTCAGTACCAACATGGCGTCCCGCACCCTGACCGTGGAGTTCCGCACAAACCCCACTGAGGCAGCTACAAAACGAAAGGCTCAAAGTGGCTAGATTAACAGAGTCCCGAGCCTGGCTCTCAGAACATGGGAATTTTGCCTGCCTATCCCCTCAGCAGCGTGTCTGAGTCCAGCCGCCGAGCAAGGCCCAGCTCCACCTGCCAGCCGAGACTGAGGAAAAAAAAAGTCAAAACGGTGCGTTTACCTTCCGTCCGTGAGAGCCGGGGCTAGCCAGGAGCGGGAGTCAGCGAGAGAGAGGAGATTTTTCGCTGAATGATATAAAGTCCCAATTAACAGCTCTGTGCCGTGTCCTGAGGCTGATTAGGTACTCAGAAGGCTCTGTTTGATTGTCAGTTCAGGTCTTGGTTTCCAGAGGGATAGAAAGAGACGTGTCCTTAGTCTGCCATCTTGACTCCGCCCCGGTACTTCAGGACAGATCTTCAAATACTCTTTTTGATGAGGAACACAGCACTGTTCCTCTTCAAGTTTTCGTTCCCAGCATAGTAGACCATGTGACTGTCAGATTCAAAATGGCTAAAACCAGTTCATTTCAGCTCACTAATGCCTGGGATTTCAATGTTTATGCATTCTATTTCATTTTTGACAATTTCCAATTTTCCTAGATTCGTACTTCGTACACTCCATGTCCCGATTATTAATGGATGTTTGCAGCTGTTTCTTCTCATTATGAGTCATGCCACATCAGCAAATGAAGATCCCAGAGGCCTTACTCCATTGCGTTGTTAAGATCAACTCTACTTTGAGGAGGTAGCTCTTCCCCAATTGTCTTCTGAGTGTCTTCCAACCCGGGGGGCTCACTTTCTGGCACCATATCTGACAATGTTTGGCTGATATTTATAAGGTTTTCCCTAGCTAATTCCTTTCAGAAGTAGACTTCTGGGTCCTTCTTCCTAGTTTGTCTTAGTCTGGAAGCTCAGCTGAAACTTGCCTACCATAGGTGACCCTGCTGGTACCTAAATACCAGTGGCATAGCTTCTGGCATCACAGCAACAAGCAAGCCTCCACTGACAGACAAGTGGGGATGAAAAGTTGTATTCCAACAAAACTGAAAACCTAGAGGAAATGGAATAATTTCTAGAAACATATTACCTACCTAAACTGTAGCAGAGTTAGAACAACTACATAAACCTACAATAAAACAAGAGATTGGGGAGTCAATAATAACAACAACAACAACAATAATAATAAAAAAACCAATCTCACTACACCCACAACAAAACTCTGGCCCTAATGATTTCCCTGGAGAATTCTATCAAACTTTCAGAGAAGAATTAACACTAGTATCACTAAAAGTACTTCAGAGCATAGAAAATGATAGAATACTCCTGAACTCATTCTATAAAGCCAGCATAACCCCAATACCAAAACCAGATAAAGACACCATAAAAAAGTAAAATTACAGAACAATATCTCTCATAGACACAAAAATCCTTAATAAAATTCTAGCCAATAGATTTCTGACTCGATGGCACTTGGCTTGGCTTGGCTAGCCGATGGATTTCAACAACATATTAAAAAAAATTCACCATGACCTATACGGGATTCATACCAGGTATGCAGGGATGGTCCAATATTAGAACAGCAATCAATGTAATCCATCACATAAACAAAACAAAAGACATGAACCACATGATGTTATCAACTGATACATAAAAGGGGTTTGACAAAGTCTAACACCCCATTCATGAAGAAACTATTGGCGATACGGGAATAGAAGGGAAATTCCTCAATAACAGAGGGCTTTTATGCAAATTCCCTCTGAGAAAGGGAACCAGACAAAGATGTCTTTTATCAGCAGTCTTATTCAACATTGTGCTGGAAGGTCTTAGCCAGAAAAAGAAATAAGGAAAGGAAAAAAAAAAAAAAAGAAAAGAAAAAGAAATAAGGAACATCCAAGTTTCTAAAAAGAAGTAATAGTATACTATTGACAGATTATATGATCTTGTAAAAAAAAAAATCCAAAGAATCCACAACAAAACTTCTGAAAGTAACAGAAGATTTCAGCAAAGTACCAAGATGTAAGATAAACATGTAAAAATCAGTTGGATACCTCTACACCAACAAAAAGAACTTTGAAGAGGGAGTCACCAAATTAACACCATTTATAACAGTCCCCAAGAATATAAAATACTTAACAATAAATCTAACCAGAGACATGAAAGATTTTTACAAAGAAAACTACAAGTCACTACCATAAGAAACCAAGAGATCTACATAACTGGAAAACCATACCTGGCTCCAGGATAGGAAAACTCAACATTTGAAAATATGAGTTCTACCCAAAGGGATCTGCAGGTACAACGCAATCCCAATCCAAATTCCAATGATTTTTTAATGAGATGGAAAAGAAAAAAATCTCCAGCTTCATATGGAAAGGGAAGCGGTCCTGAATAAGTAAAGCACTACCGAAGAGGAAGAACAAAGTGAGAGGCCTTACAATATCTGATTTCAGAACTTATTATATTATACCACCACATTAGTCAAGATAGCCTAGTACTGGTACAGCAACAGACATATAGACAAATAAAACAAAATTGAGAATGCAGACATAAATTCATCCACCTATGAGCAGCCGATATTTGACAAAGGACTGAAGTTCATTAAATGAGGGAAAGATGGTCTTTTTAATAAGTGGTGCTAGCATAACTGGATATCCATCTGTGAAAAAGTGTAACAAGATCTGTAGCTCACAGCATGCACAAAAGCTAATCAAAATGGATCAAAGATCTAAATGTAAAATCTAAACCAATAAGGATCATGGATTAAAAATAGGGACAATGATAAACTAAACCCACTGCTGTTGAGTGGATTAGCAACGTATAGGACACAGTAGAACTGATCCATAGAATTTCCAAGGAGTGCGTGGCATATTTGAACTGTTGACCTTTTGGTTAGCAGCTGTAGCACTTAACCACAATGCAACCAGGGTTTCCAGGGACAATGATAGGAGCCCTCATACGTGGTGTAACCAGAATACAAAACGTAACTAACAATGCACAAACACCAGAAGAGAAACTAGATAACTGGGGGTTCCTAAAAACCAAACACTTCTGCTCATACAAAGCCTTCACCGAAAGAGTGAAATGACAACCTACACATTGGGAAAAAATTTTGTTTACAGAATATCAGATCAGGGTCTAATATCTAAAATCCACAAGATACTGCAAAACTCCAACAACAAAAAGACAAATAACCTAATTAAAAAATTGGCAAAAGATGTGAACTGGTGCGTCACTAAAGAAACCATTCAGGAAGCTAACAAATAATGGAGAAATGCTCAGGATTGTTAGTCATTAGAGAATGTGAATCAAAACTATGAGATGCCATCTCATCCTGACACTGCTGGCGCTAATGAAACACCCGCACACACATACATACAGAAATGGTGGAGAGGTTGTGGAGAGACTGAAACATTTATACACTGCTGGGGGGACGGGTTGTAAAATGGTACAACCACTTAGGAAATCCATTTAGCCCTTCCTTCAAAAGTTAGAAATAAGTGTACCATATAATTCAGCAATCTCATTCATTGCAACGTATCCTAGAGAAATAAGAGCTGTCCCATGAATAAATGTATACACACCCATTGTCATTGCATCAGTGTTCACAATAGCAAAAAGATGGAAGCAATCTGGATGTCAGTCAGTGGACAAATGGATAAACTAATTATTGTGTATTCACACAGTAGAATACTCTGCTATCTTAAAGAACTATGATGAATCCTAAAACATCTCCTAACATAGATGAATCCAGAAAGCATCACAGTGACTGAAATTAGTCATGAAAGGACAAATATTGTATTGTTTTACTGTTATAATAACTTGAGAAAAGGTTTTAACACATTATTTGATGGTTACCAGGCTGGGAAGAAAGGAAGAGGGAGACTCACCAACTAGGTTATAGACAAGATTTATCTTAGGTAAAGGGAAGGACAACACACAGTACAAGGGAAGTCACCATAACTGGAATAACCAAAAGCTAAGAAGTTTCCTGTGCACAGCTAAACATTCCCAGGGACAGAACACCATGGGCAGGAGTCTGGGAACTACGGTTTCATGGGATATCTAGGTTGACTGTCATAACAAAGTTCATTAAGAAAATGTCTTTCATTCCACTTTGATGAGTGACACCTGGGATCTTAAAAGCTCAAGTGACCATCTAAGATACGTCAGTTTTTCTGAAACTACCTGGAGTAAAGGAGATTGACAAACACCAAAGATGCAGGAAAATATCAGCCCTAGAGAGAAAGAGCCACGTTAACCAGAGACTCCACCACACCGAGACTAGAACTAGGTGGTGACCAGCTACCACCAATGACTAGACAGGGAACACAACAGAGAGTCCCTGACAGAGCAGGCAAAAAATGGGGTGCAGAACTGAAATTTGTGTAGAAATACCAGATTTAATCATCTGAGAGTGGAGGAACCCTAGAAGACACCCAGCACCTTAACTGTCTATTAAATCAGAACTAGACCATTCCCAAAGCCAACTCTTCAGACAAAGACTGGACAAAACATAAAATAATTCTACTAAGATCATGCCTCTAAGTTCAAGTAGATACATATAACTAAATGGGAAGCTCCTGTCCGGAGGTAGGATAAGGAGGCAGAAAGGAATAGGAGCTGGTGAAATGGACACAAGAAACTTGGGATGGAAAGAAACAATGCTGTCCATTACAGGGATTGCAACCAGTGTCACTTAATAATACATGTATAAAATTTTGTGTGAGAAACTGACTTGAGCTGTAAATTTTCATCTAAGGCACAGCTGAAAAAATAAACAGACAGATGAAAAACCCTTGCAAAGAACGAGCTCTCATCTTGACTCCAGTCTCCACTGCATTGCTTGGACAAGCAATATCATTGTTGTCTCAACCTTTTAATTCATAAAATTGGAACAATGATACCAAATGAATAAAGTGACTGAATTAAGTTAAAATGATTGAATTAAACAGAATTACTAATACAGTGAGTTTGGCTTTGTGCCTGGTATTAAGTAATGACTTTGATAAATTTGATAAAATTATAATCTGACTGCTGCCCAACTGATTGAGTTCATATTGTAGTCTTTATACCATGGCCTTCAATGCTGGTCAGATGTTAAAAACTCTGCAATTTCCTAAGCATAACTTATGGCGGGGGCAAAGAATATTAAATTTGCTAGGGACTGCCAGAAGAACAAATGTCTTGGAAAAAGTACAGCCAGAATGCTCCTTACAAGCAAGGATGATGATACTTCATCTCACATACTTTGGACATGGTATCATGTGGGACTAACCCCTGAAAAGGACAACATGCTTGGTAAAGTCAAGTGGTGGTTGGAAAAGATGAAAAACTTCGATGAGATTGGTTGAACAGTGGGCTGCAACAACGGGTTCAAGGATTATCTACGATTATGAGAATGTCACAGGACTCTGTGCTATGGTACATGGGGTCACTATGAGTTGGAACTGACTTGATGGCACTCAACAACAATGAAGCACAACTTACATTTAGTTAAGCCCAATTTTTACCATCCCTCTGGCACTTTCTGGAAGTACTCTTACCCCTTTCTCTGCTTGCAAAAACTCTGACTCTTCCTTTAAGTTTCAGTACCATGTAAGAATCTCTGTGAAACCTTCACTAACCTCCAAAGGAAAAAGTGACTAAATATAAACCCAATTCACCAGTATTGTAGTGCTGGTTCAGGGCACTGTGTTTGTTTATTTCCTTGGTGCTTTCCCTGTTTTAACTGTAAGTATATTGCGAGAACGAGATGGATTGACACAGTGGCTGCAGCAAGGGGCTCAACTATAGCAACAATTGTTAGGATGGTGCAGGACTAGGCAATGCTTCAATCTGTTGTGCATAGGGTTGCTATGAATTGGAAGCAACTCAACAGCAACTAACAGCAATAACACATTGAGACAAAGAGCAATGGTGTACTCTTTCCTTAACTTTCAGATGTAATTGTATCTTACAGTGCCTGTGAATTATCATTTTTTATTGTTAATCAAAATTTACAATTCAAGACAATTTGCCACATAAAACCTCAAGTACCTACCTCTCTGCAACTCCATCTGCTCTCCTCACCCTGTGACAGCACACTCTTCCACTCTTATCCCCTCTTTTCCACCCTCTTCTCTCCCCTCTAGATAGAAACCAATAGGACAACCTGGTATATATATCAAACCATGAAGTATACACACCATCTGCATCACTCGGTGTCCCCCAGTTGAATTACTTATTTCCTAACCGACTAAAACAAATAGTTGAACAAAGTTAAAAAGACATTTGCAACCATGAAGGAGAAAGGAGAGTCAGTAAAACAAAGAGAAATGCTATTGAGAGAAAGGGACCTTGTGATTTAAAGCTTGTGTTAGAGGAGATGGATTAGAGAATAAAGATATTGCAGTGTTTCCAGAATCTCCCTCCATTATTACAGGCTTTATCTTCACAGGACTTTGTGTCATTATCCTATTTTTTCCCTGAAACTATTAACAACAAAAGGTATGCTATGTTCCATAATATATTCCCCAGCAAATGTGAAGATGCCGTGGCTTACTGATGCAGTTTCTTTCTTGGAGGATGGATGAAGTCAGCAACACTTCATCAGGAAAGTTGGAGAGGCAGAACAATTCATGAGACCTCTGGAAGACTTTACCATGCTTTCTAACCACCTGAGATTAATAATGTAGATCTGAGATGGTATCAAGGGAATATTTCTAATTTCTGTAAGTTTTTAGGCTGAATTCCAGTGAGTCCAGTTAATGAAATATTCTTTTGTCTTTCAGTTCCCTGAGAGACTTAGTCCTCTGGAGTTTGTTCTTGTTGTTGTTAGGTACTGCTGAGTCAGTTCTGATTCATAGTGATCCTAAATACAATAGAATGAAACACTGCCTGGTCTGGCACCATGCCCACAATCATTGCTGTGTTTGGGTCCATTGTTGCAGCCACTGTGTCAATACATCTCGTTGAGGGTCTTCTGTTTTTCACTGAACCTGCACTTTCCCAAGCATAATGACCTTCTCCAGGGACTGATCCCTCCTGACAATACATCCAAAGTATACAAGATGAAATCTCAACATCCTTGCTTCCAAGGAGGGCTCTGCTTGTACTTCCAAGGCAGATCTGCTCCTTTGTCAGTCCATGGTGTACTGAACATTCTTCTCCAGCACCACAACTCAAAGGAGTCGATTGTTCTGTCTTCTTTATTCATCATCCAGCTTCTGCTTGCATATTATGTGACTGAAAACACTGTAGCTTGGCTCAGTGCACCTTAGTCTTCAAGGTGACATCCTTGTTTGTTAACATTCTAAAGAGATCTCTTGCAGCAGATTTTTCCAGTGTAATGAGTCTTTTGATTTATTGACTGCTGCTTCCGTGGATGTTGACTGTGGAAACAAATAAAATGAAATCCATGACCATCTCAATATTTTATCCAGTTATCATGATGTTACTTATTGGTCCAACTGTGAAGATTTTTGTTTTCTTTATGTTGAGGGGTAATCTATACTGAAGGCTGTGGTCTTTGATCTCCATCAGTAAGTTGTCTTTACTTTTAGCAAGCAGGGTTGTGTCACCTGTATAATTTGGGTTGTTAATGAGTCTTCCTCCAATCCTGATGCCCTATTCTTCATATAGCTCAGCTTCTTGTATTATTTGCTCAGCATACAGATTGAATAGGTGTGGTAAAAAGGTATAACCTTGGCACAATTAGGTGTTCTAGAATTCCCATTCTCTGCAGTGTTAGCCATAATTTGTTATGATCTATGCTGTCAAATGCCTTTGCATGGTCAATAAAACACAGGTAAACATCTTTCTAGTACTCTCTGTTTTCAGCCATTTTCATCTGAAATCAGCAATGATATCCCTGGTTCCAAGTTTTCCTCTGAATCTGGCCTGAATTTCTGGAAGTCTCCTGCCAATATACTGTTGCAGCCGCTTTTGAATGCTCTTTAGTAAAATTTTACTAGTGTGTGATATTAATGATATTCTACAATAATTTCTACATTTGGCTAGATGTCCTTTCTTGGGAATAGGCATACATATGGATCTCTTCAAGTCCTTGGCATAGATGAGTTAATACTTCCAGGGCTGCATTCATTTGTTGAAATATCTCAACTGACATTCCATCAATTCCTGGAGCCTTGTTTTTTGCCAATGCTTTTAGTGCAAATTTGACTTCTTTCTTCAGTACCATTGTTTACAGATCATACGCTACCTCTTGACGTAGCTAAACAGTAAATGACTTCAGTATGACTCTATATGTTCCTTCCATCTCCTTTTGATGCTTCCTGTGTTGTTTAATGTTCTCTCTGTAGAATCCTTCACTACTGTAACTCAAGGCTTGAATTTTTCTTTAGTTGTTTCAGCTTGAGAAATGTCAAGCATTTTCTTCCCTTTTGGATTTCTATATCCAAGTCTTTGCACATATCATTACAATAATTTACTTTGTCTTCCTGAGCCACCCTTTGAAATCTGTACAGTTCTTTTACTTCGTCATTTCTTCCTTTTGCTTTAGCTACTTGATATTCAAGAGCAAGTTTCAGAGTTTCTTTTGACTTCCATTTTGTTCTTTTCAATCCTGTTCTTTAATGACCTCTTGCTTTCTTTGTGTTTGATGTCATTCTACAACTCATCTGGTCTTCAGTCATGTTATAGCTCTTGCTATAATTTTATAAATTCACGTTTTCTTGTATTAAATATTTTACCACAGAAAATTCATGTAATGAGATCTGTTTTCTACACTGAACCAGAGAATGCAGTCAAAGAGGTCAAAACTTTCAGTTGGCAATACAGAAGAAACAGTTCCTTATAATGACTGAAACGTAAAATCAAAGAAACTGACAACTGTAAATAAACTATATTGTCGACTATTTTTCTACTAACAGATAGGAGTATTATCATTGAACTCTTCCAGGTTTTTGAGCTCTCTCTAAGGTTTGTGAGCAACTCTCTAAACCTGAGAGACAGTCCTATGATGTAGATTTGCCTTCCTACACCCAATGCTTCTGCAAAAACTGTCAACTGTTGTGGTGGTTAAGACTGTGTCAACTTGGCAACTTCGTGTTTGGCTGCTGTATCAAGTGGCAGGGGTGGGGCCAGTCAGCTCTCAGCTCTCATATCTCCGCCTTCAACCTCCTACTTCCTGTCTGCTCATTGTTGCCAGCAGCTCCTGCTGTCTTTTGAGTTCATTCTTCTGGCTGTCCATGGGCTATTCAATATTCTTTACCAACACCATAATAGAAAAGCATCAATTCTTCTTTCATCTTTTTTCATTATTCAGCTTTTGCAAGCACATAATGTGTTTGAAAGTACAATAATTTGGGTCCTGGTCCAGTTCTACTATCTCTGCTTATATCAACTTGATGGCACAGAACAACAACAGCAATCAAAATGCAAAAGCCTTGGAAACAGCAAAATCTGAGTCAGACTCCAGAATCCTCTACGATCTTTGGATAAGCAGTATTGCTGCTTAAGTATCATAGTCTTCATTTATAAAATCAGAATTGTTTTTGTTAGGTGACATCAAGCTGGTTCTGACTCATAGCATTCTATGTGTAACAGAATGGAACATTGCCCAGTCTGTGCCATCCTCACAATCATTGTTATTCTTGAATCTATCATTGCAGCCACTGTGTGTTAATTTATTTTATTGAGGGCCTTATTCTTTTTCACTGATCCTCTAATTTACCAAGTATGATGTCCTTCTCCAGGGACTGGTCCTCTTGAAAAACGTGCCCAAAATACATGAGATGAAGTCTCACCATCCTTGCTTCCAAGGAGCATTACAGCTGTACTTCTTCCAAGACAGATTTGGTTATTCTAGCAGTCCCCAGTATACTCAATATTCCTTACCAGTACTATAATTCCAAGGCATCAATTTTTCTTTGGCCTTCCTTAGTCATTGTCCAGCTAACACATGAAAATAAGGTGATTAAAAACAACTTGGCTTCGATCAGATGCACCTTAGTGACACCTTGTCACTACAAAGTGATATCTTTGCTTGTTAACACTTGAAAGAAGTCTTTTGCAGCAGATTTTCCCAGTGTATCATTTGATTTCTCAACTGCTGCTTCCATGGGTGTTGATTATGGATCCAAGTAAAATTAAACCCTTAAAAACTGCAATATTTTCTCCATTCATCATGAGTTGCTTGTTGACCAAGTTGTGAAAATTTTTGTTTCCTTTATGCAGAAGTGTAATTTATATTGAAGGCTGTAGCCTTTAATCTTCATCAGTAAGTTCTTCTAGTTCTCTTCACTTTCAGCAGTCCAGGTGCATCATCTGCATTATCACAGATTGTTAATGAATCTTCCTCTAATGCTGATGCCATATTTTTCTTCATATAACCCAGCTTCTTGGATTATTTGCTCAGCATACACATTGAATAAGTACAGTGAAAGAACATAACCCTAATGCACACCTTTCCTGACTTTAAACCTTGCAGTATGTCCTTATTCTGTTTGAATGACTACACCTTGGTCTATGTCCAGATTCCATACGAGTATAATTAAGTGTTCTGGAATCCCCATTCTTTGCAATGCTGTCCATAATTTGTTATGATCCACACAGTTGAATGACTGGGCACAGTCGACAAAATACAGGTAAGTGTCTTTCTAGTATTCTCTGTTTTCAACCACATCCATCTGATATTAGCAACAATATGAGATCTGACAATGACGTTCACAAACTCATCCTGGAAAAAGTGCTACATAACTCACTGCTGAATATCACTAGAGTTACCTTTGAAGTACTCCCCTTGGGAAGATATGCACTGATGCCTGTGCCTAGTCCACCCTTCAAAGCAATTTTGGGACTCTTTTCCTGTAGTGGCCATCAGAACTGTCGTTGTATTACCCTTGATGTCCTGAATGTCATCCAGATGTCTTCCTTTCAGTATTTCCTTTATCTGTGGGTAGTGAAAAAAGTCACTGGGGGTCAGATCATGTGAGTAGGGAGGGTTTTCCAATACAGTTATTTGTTTACTGGCTAAAAACTCTTTTACAGAGAATCATACAATTAAGTTTGTGAACTTGCCACCATGGCACCATGCTCAATGACCATTCCAGAAAGAGTTTCAAATTGCTTTGAAGGGTGGAATAGGCACTGCTATTGGTGCAGAGCTTCCCAAGGGGAGGACTTCAAAGGTGACTGTAGTGATATTCAGCAATGAGGTATATGTAGCACTTAGAACAATTAAGTTCGTGGACTTAATTTTCAGACTTCCTAGGCTGGTCATGTGAGCTAGTTTGATTATTGATGCCTTAGAGATTCTAGTGTCCTGTCACCAGGTGTTAATAGCTGTTACTAAGCACAAAGGCCCAGACATGCATTTACTTTCCTTTATGTATTCAGCTCGGGGGCCCAGGTCACCAAGTATGTGGTGCTGGCTCTTTCTTACAGTCCAAGTTGGGCAAGGATGATTGGTGTAGGTACAGGTTGCTGGTTGTGTGCATTGAGAACCATCTGCACCTAGGCAAAGACTTGTTTGTGCCCTGAGTTTTCATCTTAGAGGAGCTGGCAGATTTTTTTCCTCTGCATTTGTTAAATTCTTCCTTCTCCAAGTCAGGGAGGATAGCTGGGGACATGCCCAAGAATCACCTGATTTTGTCCATTGATGTAGAAAAGGCTTTTGATGAAGTCCAACACCCATTCATGCTAAAAACTCTTAGCAAAATAGGCATAGACAGCAAATTCCTCAACACAATAAGGGCCATTTATACAAAGCCAATGGCCCACGTCATCCTGAATGGAGAGAGACTGAAAGACTTTCCCTTGAGAACAGGAACTAGACAAGGATGCCCACTCTCACCTCTCCTATTCAACATTGTACTAGAAATACTAGTCAGAGCAATTAGACAAGACCAAGAAATAAAGGGTATCTGCATCCGCAAGGAAGAAGTTAAAATCTCCCTGTTTGCAGATAATATGATTGTATATGCAGAGAATCCCAAAGAATCTATAAGTAAACTACTCAAACTGATTCCTGTCTTTTGTGTTATTAATGTGGTTGGTTACATTAATTGTTTTTCTGATGTTGAACCAGCCTTGCATCCCTGGAATGAAACCAACTTGATCATGATGAATAATTTTTTTTTATATGCTGTTGAATTCTATTGGCTAGAATTTTGAATGATATTTGTCTGTAACTTTCTTTTTTTTGTTGGATCTTTCCATGGTTTTGGTGTCAGGGTTATGCTGGCTTCATAGAATGAATCTGAGAGTATTACATCCCTTTGTATGTTGTGAAATAGCCTCAATAGTGTTGGAGTTAACTCTTCTCTAAAAGTTTGGTAGAATTCTCTGGTGAAGCCTTCTGGGCCAGGACTTTTTTTGGTTGGTAGATTTTTGATGACTTTTTCAATCTCTTCCTTTGTGATAGATTTATTAAGTTGATCTACTTCTTCTTGTGATAATCTTGGTGAATCATATGAATCTAGAAATTTATACATTTCCCCTAGGTTTTCAAACCCATTAGAGTACATCCTTTCATAGTATTCCGCTATGATACTTTTTATTTCAGCTGGGTCAGTTGTAACATCTCCCATCTCATTTCTTAACCAGGTTATTTTTATCTTTTGCTGTTTTTCTTTTGTAAGTTTAGCCAATGGTTTATCAATTTTGTTGATCTTTTCAAAGAACCAGCTTTTGGTTTTGTTAATTTTTTCAATTGTTTTTCTATTCTCTAATTCATTTAGTTCTGCTCTAATTCTTATAATCTGGTGCCTGAGGGGTGCCTGAGGGGTTCCTCTGTTACTCTCTGTCTACTTGTTCAAACTGTAAGGTTAATTCTTTAATTTGGGCCCATTCCTCTTTCCTGATGTGTGCAGTTTTAGAGATAAACTGACCTCTGAGCACTGCTTTAGCTGTATCCCATAAATTCCGGTAGGATGTGTTTTCATTCTCATTTGAATCTGTAAATTTCTTTATTTTGTCCTTAATTTCTTCTGTAACCCAAGGCTTTATGAGCAAAGTATTTAGTTTCCACAAGTTTGAATTTCTATCTATGAATTTTCTGATGTTGATTTCAACTTTTATAGCTGTATGGTCTGAGAAGATACTTTGCAGTAAATCAATGTTTTAGATTTTATAAAGAATTGCTTTATGATGACCTAACACCTGGTCTATTTTGGAGAATGTTCCATGTTCATTGGAGAAGAAGGTGTACTTATCTGCTGATGGATGAAAAGATCTGTATATGTCAGTAGGGCCAAATTGATGGATTGTTGCAATAAGATCTTCTGCATCTTTACTAAGCTTTTGTCTAGGTGATCTATCCATAACTGAGAGGAGAGCATTGAAGTCTCCAACTACTATTGTGGAATGATTTATCTCATTTTTCACTGTTGTCAGTATTTGTTCAACGTATTTATGTGCTCTGGTATTGGGTACATAAGTATTTAATACTGTTAAGTCCTGCTTGAGTATTGAGCTTTCAGCAGTAGTGATCATCCTTGTCCACAATAGTGGATTTTACATTAAAGTCTTCTTTGTGTATTGTTAGCTTGATATATATTATTCCCACCTTTGATTCTCAACTTGTTTGTATCTTTAAGTCTAAGGTGTGTTTCTTGTAAGCAACATATAGACGGGTTGTGTCTTTTGATTCAGGATGTCACTCACTGTCTCTTTACTGGACAATTCAGTCCATTTACATTCCATGTAATTATTGATAGGTATGTGCGTAGTGTCATCATTTTGATGTAATTACTTTTGTGTTGATATTTTCTATATTGCTCTTAATGTTCTGTTCTGGGGCTTTCTTCTTTATGGGTTGTTGTTTCAGTGTTGGTTTTGTGTTTGTTGAGATTCCTGCATTGCATTTCTTATTTTGATACAATACATTGTTAATCTGATTTGTGGCTACAAGTGTTATCCCCTTTAACATACAAAGATTAAACCCAATTCTACCTATTTCATAACTCTGAAACTTCCTCTGCATCTAAAATAACTGTAATTATTGTAGTGTATCCCTCTTTTAATGTGATGGTATTATAGTTGTCATGATATGATCATGCATTCCCTTATTATAATACTGTAGCTTTGGTGAAGTTTTGTGACTTCTTTAACTGATTAGAAATTTGAATGAAGTGTCCTGAATTGTCACCTAAAACATACACTTAGGGAAGAGCTTCTTTCAATATTTCATGTAATTTTGGTTCAGATTTTATGAAGTCTCTAAATTTCTCTTTATTTTCAAAAGTCTTAATTTCACCATTATATTTGATAGACAATTTTGCAGGATAAATAATTTTAGGATGGAAGTTTTTTTCATTCAGGGCTTTGAATGTGTCTACCCACTGTTTTCTAGCTAGTATTGTTTCAGCAGAAAAGTTGGACAAAAGCCTACAGGGTTTCCCCTGGAATATTAGTTTTGCTTTGAGCCTTGCTGCCTTCAGAAGCATCTGTTTATGTTTCAGCTTATTAAACTTGATTATAATATGCCTTGGCATCTTTCTTTTTGGGTCTAGCTTTTGCAGTGTTTGATAAACATCTTGGATACCTATGTTCTCTTTGCTTATAATCTCAGGCAAGTTTCCTGTCAGCATGTCTATAACAATACTCTCTATATTGTCATTAATCCCCCCTTGTTCAGGGGAACAATTAAATGTAAATTATTCTTCCTCATGGAGTCCCACATGTTTCTTAATGCTTCTTCATTTTTCTTATTTCTTTCTCTAATTTCACCTCATAAATGCTGGTGTCAGTTACTCTGTTTTCTAGGTCACTGAGTCTAACTTCCATCTGTTCAATCTTACTCTTTTGGCTTTGGATAGAATTATCTAATTCTGTAATTTTGTTATTGATCTGATGCATTTCAGATCGTTGATGTTCCATCAGTTCAAATAGCTTACCAAAGCTTTCATTTTGTTCTACTGCATTTTGTTTAATCTCTAGGAGAGTACTATATATAACTCTTTTGTATTCAACCACCGATAGATTGAGAAAGACTTCTTCATCTGGGAAATTTTTTGAATCTTTATTTAGGGAATTTTCTAGGGCATTTGAAGACTGCTTCTTTAAATGATTAATTATAGTCTGCTGCCTGTGTGCCATCTAGCAGTGATTTCTCTGGTAATGGATGTAAGAGAATTGTTGGTCACCAGCTGACTCTAATACTCTGGTGATTTGCCCCAGGTGGACTCTCAAGAGTGGAAGACCCTGCTTATTGGGTAACAAAGAGACTGCTCCACTTAGGGAGAAACTGCAGGCTGTCAGCCAACCCTACAATGAGTCAGAGAAGAGAGGGAGGAATATCTGAGGCCTCTCAACAGACAGATTTCCAGGCAGATACATAGGCCTCTCAGTCTTAAACATAAACTGCACTTCTATGCAGGGAGCAGTCCAGGTGCTGAACTGGGAGCTGGTTGCTGTCCAATGGGCTGGCCCGAACAGGCAGTCAGGAGCATCAGACTCCACCTGCCAGGTTACAATGCAAGTATGTTACTGGCAGTTTGTGGAAGCTGCAGTTCTCTGATACAATGAAACAGCAGAAGGAGAGGTCACGTGGTCACTGATCATTTTTGAAAGGGGAAGATTAGTCTGATACTGTTGCCTAGTGGAATATGTTAGGTCCTAAGGCTCCCCAGATGTTCAATACTCCATACAAATATCATCCAGACTTTAGTTCTCAGGGGGAAATGAGAGACATCTGTTTACTCCTCCATCTTTTAACTGGATTCATCATTTGTTTTTCTGAATCTTTGTTGTTACATGGATTACAAGAAGTGTCTACTCCACCATCTCATCCCTACTCCCAAGACATATTTTAGCCAGAGGATTGATAGTTCATTTCAAAATTAGTGGAGAGTCAATGAAGTGTTAATAGTGGGAATGTTCTTCTTGGTCAAGCATGTCCTATGGAAAAGCGACCTTGGGTCAGTGTGAACAAGACACTGTTGCTGCTATCAAAGCTATAGACACATGAAGAATAAAATACCTTCAGTGGAACAGAGAATGGAAAGGTGAGGAAAGCCTGGAGATTCATTATTACATAACTGGTATAGAATTTTTGTTTTGTTTGGTGAAAAAGTTTCAGAAATAGTGGTAATATTTGTGTAACATTGTAAATGTAATTAATGCCACTAAACTGTACACTTAAAATGGCTAAGTTTATGTTATACATATTTTATAACAACATAATCTGTAAAAAAACCAAAACTTAGTATATATGCAGAGTTATAACAGTATCTTATTGTTCACTTACTTCATGCTCTGCAAAGCATCCTTCCTAAAGAAGTATGAACTAGCTGTGTATATTAGAGTGAAAGCAGGAGATATTCTTAAGGAATTTTGAAAGAGGTATAATCATTCTGTCCTAAAGTACAAGTAAGTATTAAGAAGGTTGGCATCTTCTATTGAGTTCACATCTTAGGAATACAGTGTAGGAATGCAGTGGGCTGTCACTCAGCATCCATTTCTCCCTCCTTTGGTTTGTGTTCCTGTACTGCAGAGGATGGTAACTATGAAACTCTATTTCCTAGGATCACTAAAACCTAGAGTTTCACATGTGATGACTGGGATATTAACCAGAAGAACAGGAGAGAATAAGACAGCAGAAGTGAAGAAGATGCCTTGTACAACCCAATTATATGACCAAGCATAATTGGAAGGCACTGGGTTATCTGGAATAAATGAAGGCAAATTCCTGTGCCAGTAGCTTCATGGTTGTCAAAAAGTGATGTATCTACCCTTTGTTAAACAGTTGTAGATCTTGCAGTCACAGTAAGTCTTGAGCTAATAATTGTAGCAAGAAAATTCTACTATCTAGATTGTGGAAAATGCATTGTGTTTGTGGAGCCAAAAATTTCAGCACAGGCTTCTTGATTCTCCCACCCTTTTGATGACAGAAGTGGTATCAGTATTCTTAGCTGGTCTGGTTTTCAGTATTCATTGATAATACTGGAATAACATACCATCAGCCCTTTCCATAATTTAGTAAGTATGTGTATTCAAAGTTTCTGTTCAAAATACTTAAATGAATTCTATTTAAAGAAAATAACACAGAGAGTTCTAATATTTCTTACCAGATTACAATAAATATACTTTCCAAAACAGGAATCTGGAAATTGATATCTTAACATGCTGATTTTGAGGACAATGAAGATGCTGTACCCATGGGATCATGCATTCCTGGTACTACATGGCTAGCAGTGAAAGATTAATCACATAATAAGTCAACTGCAGTCACCTTGAACAAATTGTCTATTCAAGGGAACATTTGTTAAAAAAAATTCTTTTGAAGCTGCCTTTACCCATAAATCAGAACGAAGCTCCACTCTTCAGACAAGATCGGTTGGACTTGGCGATGCAGAGTGACCATATATTGGATGCACTTTATGGTTGTATACATCTATATGATATCATCCTGCTGACCTCCGGCTGGACAAAGGATAGTAGGTGGAGAGAAGGGGAAAAGAGACTGTTGGGAGGATGAGACATGTGTGGAGCAGAGAGGAATAGTGTGCTGTCACCGGACAGGGAGAGCAGTGGGAGCTGCATATAGGAGGGCATGTAAATTTATACGGGAATGTACATTTTCACTCAGTCATAGTAAATAAAAAAAAGAATAAAAAAAGAAATATAGAAAGAAAAATTGTTTAATAATGTATAGAAATCAAGGAGCTTGAATGAGGAAATAATGCAGATTTATAAAATGATGAATGTATCATGATTTAGGTCTTCATGATTTGGAGCTCTGTTGTGCATGAGCAAGTCTGTAATCTCCAGAAACACAATCCTGTTATGTAGAGAATGCTTTTCAGCTGAAAACTTTTTGTAGCGCTTGTTTTATGTCCTTGTTTCTAAGACTATAGATAAAGGGATTCATCATAGGTGTGACCACAGTGTACATGACTGACGTTATTGTCTTGGCCTTGGAGTTTTGGGTAGCAGCCGAACTGAGATATACTCCAAAACCTGTACCATAGAACAGGGAGACAACTGAGAGGTGCGATCCACAAGTGGTAAAAGCTTTATACTTGCCCCTGGCTGATGAAATTCTCAAAATTGAGGACACAATTCTAGTGTAAGAGAAAAGGATCCCAGTGAATGTAGTAACACCCACAAATCCAGTTGTAAAATAGATGGCTAAGTCATTGGGGGAGGTGTCAGAACAAGCAAGTTGGACTAGCTCATTAAATTCACAGAAAAAGTGGGGAATTTCCAAATCTGTACAAAAAGACAGTTGTAAAGCTATTAAGCCATGCAACAGAGACTCTAAAACAGTCAATAACCAGGATGTCAGAAGCAGGAGGCCACAGAACTTAGGGTTCATGATGACCAGGTAGTACAAGGGGTGACAGATGGCCACAAACCGATCATAGGCCATGACTGTCAAGAGGAAGATGTCTAATCCTCCAAAGAGAATAAAAAAATACATCTGGGTGATGCAGCCCTCATAGGTAATAACTTTGCTTTGCGTCTGGATGTTCAGCAGCATCTTTGGGACAGTGGAGGAAATAAAACAGATGTCTGCCAAAGACAGGTTGGAGAGAAAAAAGTACATGGGCGTGTGGAGGTGGGAATCCCTGATGATGGCCAGGATGATGAGCAGGTTCCCAATGAAGGTCACCAGGTACATGAACAAAAATATTCCAAAGAGGAGAGGCTGCAGCTCTGCCTCTTCTGAGAGCCCCAAAAGGATGAATTCTGAAACACGTGTTTGATTTCCTGGTGCCATGTAACTGATGGAACTACTGGAAAAGAGAAAAGAGCAATGCCAATTTAGCCGTCAGCAGTTAACAGCAATTTAACAGATACGTTGTTGTTTATATTTTAAACATATTTAATTAATATAATACGTTGTCTATAGATCTAGTGGCCTTTAGCTGAGAATATCTGTAATCCCAAATGCATTAGCTTCTTGTGGATGCTAAAACTAATAGATACCTGTGCTTTTAATCCCAAACTGTTTTTCAAGGCAAAATTTCTCTCTAGAAATTCTCCAAGACTTGTCCTGTTCACGCAATAAATATTTTTGACCAATTCTTTTGTGCCAAGTGTTGTTGAAGGCATTGGAAATGGCAGTAAAAATTAATTTTAAAAATCTCTGCCTTAAATGTTGTTGTTGGGTATGTGTGTTGGCTGTGGGATCAATGATCTATTAATAAATCAGTAAGTGACTTACATTGATGGCCTTTATGAAGTAAAATAATGCAGAAAAGTAACTCATAGACTGAAAAAGAAGTGCTGTTTTGAATACTAATCTCCAATAAGGGGCCTTTGAGCAGAAAATCTGAGGACAGTCAGGATGCCAGCCACACAGAAAACTGTGAGAAGATCATCTCAGGCAGACATACAGGCAGTGTGAAGTTCCAGAGGCAGGAGTATTCCGCCTGGCAACAGCAAGGAGGATGTGAAAACGAAGTGAAGAAGGGAAGCTGGATTTAGGTTGTAGCTGTTAGGGGAAACGGGAAATAAAAGATCACATTATCCTGACACTGTAGAAAATTCCATGACGTGGGATCCTACAGTTCATTTTTTTTCCTTATATGTATATGCATGTGCTATTGCATTACATTATGTTATGTTTTTGTTGTAGTTAGTTGGTGCTGAGTCAGTTCAACTCATAGCGATCCCATGTACAACAGGATGAAAGAAAGACTGCTCAGTCCTGTGTCACACCCGCAATCATTGTTATGTTTGACTCCATCTCATTGAGGTTCTTCTTTTTGACCGACCTTCTACTTTGCCAAGCGTGATATCCTTCTCCAGGTACTGATCTTTCCTGACATTATGTCCAAGGCACATAGTATGTAGTCTCACCACCCTGACTTCTAAGAAGAACACTGGTTGTACTTCTTCCAAGACAGCTCTGTTTTAGTCACCTGGTACTGCTCTGACAAAAATACAATGAGTGGAAGCCTTCATGAAGAGAAATTTTATTGCCAAAGGCTGGTAAATCACAAATCCATTCATGACTTACAAGTCCATTCAGTAACAGAAATTGTCTCTTACAGTAGGCTGCAAGTCTGAATTCAGGGTGTTTGCTCTAGTGGAAGGCTTTCCCTCTTTGTTGGCTCTAGAGGAAAATCCTTGTTTTGCATCAGTCTTTAGTAAGGGAGCATCTTGGTTTAAGAACCTCAGATATGAAGGAAGCACTCTACTTCAGGTGCTGCTGTTTTGATGGTGTGAGGTTCCTAACTCTCTGCTTGCTTCCCTTTCCTTTAATCCCTTGCAGGATTAAAGACTAAAAGGTGGTGCACGCCACACTCCAGGGAAACTCCCTTTACAATGGAACAGGGAGCTGAATTTAGGAAGGGATTTACAGTCCCACCCTAATCCTCTTTGACATATAACATAGGAAAATCACAAAATGAGAGGCAATCATAAAATATCGGGAATCCTGACCCAGCCAAATGGCCACATACATTTTTGGGGGGGCACAATTCCACCCAGGACAAAATTTTTTTATTCTTTTGTCAGTCCATCATATAGTCAATATTTTTCTCCAATACCACAATTTATAGGCGTCAAGTGTTCTTCTCTCTCTTTTATTCATTGTCCAACTTTTGCATGCAGGTGATATGATTGAAAATACCATGGCTTGAGTCAGGCACACCTTAGTCTTCAAGGTGATATTTTTGCTTCCCAACACTTTAAAGAGGTCTCTTGTAGCAGATTTGCCCAGTGCAATGTGTCTTTTGATTTCTTGACTGTTGGTTCCATGAGTGTTGATTGTGGATCCAAGTAAAATAAAATCCTTGACGACTTAAACTGTTTCTCCATTTATCATGTTGTTGCTAATTGGTCTGGTTGGGAGAATTTGTGTGTTCTTTATATTGAGATGTAATCCATACTGAAGGCTGTGATCTTTGATCTTCGTCAGTGTTTCAGGTCTTCACTTTCAACGAGCAAGGTTGTGTCATCTGCATTACACCAAGTTGTTAATGAATCTTCCTCCAATACTGACACCTTGTTCCTCTTCATGTCGTCCAGCATCTCAAATTATTTGCTTGGTACACAGGTTGATACATGTGTAAAGTGTTTCTTTATGTTGGTGAAAAAGGTATTTGCAGCGAAGAAGTCATTGGTCTTGCAGAATTCTATCATGGGATCTCTGGCGTCATTTGTATCACCAAGGCCTATTTTCCAGCTAAAATTCTTCCTCTTTGATTTCAGCTTTCACATTCTAATCACCAATAATTATCAATAAATAAATCCTAATTGCATGTTTGATAGATTTTAGACTGTAAAAGCTGGTAAAAGACCTTTGGTTTCTTCATCTTTCGTTATACTGGTTGGTGCATAAACTTGAGTAATAGTCATATTAAGTAGATTCCTTGTAGGTGTATGGCTATTATCCTATTACTGATAGGATTGTACTTCATGATAAAAGTTGAAATATTCTTTTTGACAATGAATGCAATGCGATTTTTAAGTTGTCATTCCTGGCATAGCAGAGCATGTTGTTGTTGTTAGGTGATGTTGGTTCAGTTCTGACTCATAGCAAACCTATGCACGACAGAAAAAGGCACTTCCCAGTCCTGCTCCATTCCCACAATCATTTTTATGCTTAAGCCTGCTACTGCAGCCACTGTGTCAATCTATCTTGTTGAAGGTCTTCCTCTTTTTTTGCTGACCCTCTACTTTGCCAAGCATGATGTCCTTCTCCAAGCATTGATCCCTCCTGAAAACAAGTCCAAAGTATGTAAGATGTAGTTGATCATCTTTGCTTCCAAAGACCATTCTGGTTGTACTTCTCCCATAATAGATCTGTTCGTTCTTTTAGCAGTTTATGGTACACTCAGTATGCTTCTCCAGAACCACAATTCAAAGATGTCAATTCTTCTGTCACCTTTATTCATTGTCCAGCTTTTGCATGTCTATGATATGACTGAAAATACCATGGCATGAGTCAGGAACACCTTAGTCTTCAAGGTGACAACTTTACTTTTCAACGCTTTAAAGAAGTCCTTTGCAGCAGATTATCCTGATACATATGATTGTCCAATTCAAAATACATCTGTCATTTAGTTTTTCTGTAGTGCTTGCACATTGCTGTGATGCTGGAAGATATGCCACCTGTACTCAGGTACCAGCAGGGTCATCCATGGCAGGTAGGTTTTTAGCTGTGCTTCCAGACTTAGAGAGACCAGGAAGATGGAGCTGGCAGTCTACTTCTGAAGAAAATTAACTGGGGAAAACCTTATGAAGAGCAGCAAAACACTGTCTGATATACTGCCAGAAAATGAGCCTCCCAGGTTAGAAGGCACTCAGAAGATAACCAGGGAAGAGCTGCCTCCTCAGCATAGTGTCAGTCTTAATGACATGGATGAAGTCACGTTTTTGAGACTTTCATTTGCTTATGAGGGATGACTCGAAATGAAAGGAAACAACTGCAAACAGTCATTAATTATCTAAATGAGGAATGTACACAGTAGGAACCTAGGAAAATTGGAAACCATAAAAAATGAAATGGAACCCATAAACATTGATATCCTAGTCATTAGTGAGCTGAAATGGATTGCTATTGGCTATTTTGAGTTGGACAATCATATGGTCTTTGTTACACTGTGTTATGTTATATTGAGCCCGTAGATGGTGCAAGTGGCTAAGCACTCAACTACTAGCCGAAACGTTAGTGCTTCAAATCTATCCAGTGGTGCCTTGAAAGATTAAGTGGATACTCTGCTTCCAAGAGGTCAAACAGCCTTGAAAACCCTATGAAGCAATTCTACTCTGCACATATGGGTCACCATAAGTCAGAGTCAGTCAGATAGACTCACAACAACAACAGCAATGCTATATCATGTTCTATTACCTATGATATTATTTGTATATGCTAATATAATGTATGGAAACCGTAGTGGTGTAGCGTATAGTGCTACGGCTGATAACCAAAAGGTAAGCAGTTTGAACCTACCAGGTTCTCCTTGAAAACTCTATGGAACAGTTCTACCCTATCCTATAGGGTCGCTATGAGTTGCAAGTGACTCAGTGGCACTGGGTTTAACATAATGCACATAAATGATGCACAATTCAACCTTCTGTAAAAGACACTTTCTCTCCATTTAGTATAATATCTGTATTTTTTGATTGTAGGAGACAACTGGAGATAGTTGTTCAACATGTATTATGCTCACTGATGACTTCCCCTACACTCTCCACAGGCAGCCTTGGTGGTGTTGTGTACTCTCCTCTTGCATCTGAGGCAAAGTTGATTGAACCAGCAGAGGGCACTCTAGAGACAAGCCAATAAGCTCTGCTCCTCTGAGAACTGGGTTTTGTAATTTAGGGATTCCAGTGGGGTAGTCCTGGCTATGGAGATCTCAAGGACTACTCAGCTTTGGGGTTAACATTTTCTGTGTCAGTCTGTGAGGAGAAGCAGAGAAGAACGAAAGGAGGAGAGAAGCTTAAAAGTTGCATAAGATACAGAGGCAGCAGGATGGGAAGCAACTCCTTTGGGTGCTGGCAACATTACAGTTCCTAGTGCTAGTCCTTACAACACTCAGAAAAAAAAGGGTAATGAAATTTCCAGATTAGATAAATATCCTCAATTATTAGGACTCAGAAAGAATCTTACAGCATTAAAAAATATTTTTTGCTGTCCAGTGGATTTCGACTCATAATGACCCTACACGGTTTCTAAGGAGCAGCTGGTGAATTCAAATTGTCAACCTTTTGGTTAGCAGTCATTGCTCTTAAGCAGCGTATCACCAGGGCTCCTGAGAGGATTGGGAGGTATTTTGGTAAAAGCAACAGCAACTGTTTAGTATATTAGTGAAATGCTAGTAAATTCTACCAACTTTTCTTCCAGAAAATAAAAGCAGAAGGAACACGTCCAAATTCATTCCTGTGAAGTCACCATCACCCTAAACCAAAACCAGACACAGACTTTATAACTAAGAAAAACTGCAGACCAATGCTTCTCATTAAACATAGATGCTAAAATACTTAATAAAATATTAGAAAACTGAATTCAGCCATGGGTAAAAAGAATCACATAACACAACCAAAAGGGACTTATTCTAAGTTTGAAAGGCTGGTTCATACTTTGAAAATCAGTTAATTCAATACTTTACATCAACTGACTAAAGAAAAAAGAAATACAATCATATCATTTGGAGCATATAACCATTTGACAGAATTCAAGACCCATTCATGATAAAAATTCTCATAAAACTAGAAATAGATGGAATTTTGCTTGATAAAGAACAGCTACAAAAAAAATTTATAGCTAGCTCCATCCTCAATGGTTGAAACTGATATTTTTGGCTTTAGGTCAGGAACAAAGCAAGTGTGTTCCCTCTTGCCACTCCTGTTTAACATTGTGCTAGAATTAACTACTGCAACAAGATAAGCAAAAGAAATAAAAGGTATACAGATTGGGAAGGAAGAAATAAAGCCATTTTTGTTCACAGAAGGCATCATTCTCTATGTGGAAAATCTCAAAGAAGCAATAACAAAAGATTCCTGAAACTAATAAGACCAAGTGACAGTGTATGAGGTAAATATGCAAAAGACAATGACTTTCTGTATCAGCAATGAGCAATTAGAATTTGGATTTATATATATCTATAATATACATATATGTCTTTTACACTAACATCCCCAAATGAAAATATTTAGGTACAAATCTGACAAAATGCATACAAAATCTACAGGCTGGTGAAAGAAATAAAAGAAATTAAAGAAAGCTAAATAAATTGAGAGATACTTTGTGTTCATGAACTGGAAGAATAAATCTTATTGTGAAGATGTCAATCCTTTCCCAACTTCATCTATACACTTAAGGCAAACCCTTAAAATCCAAGTGAATTCTTTTATATATCTCAACTATTTTACATATAACATATATATGTAACTATTTTATGACTCTACAGTTTATATGGCAAGACAAATACCTAGAGGAGCCAACCCAGGGCTGATGACAAAGAACACATTGTAGGGACTCACATCATCTGATTTCAATGACCTGATTTCCAGATAAAGCTACAGTAATCAATTGTGTTGCTGAAAGAATAGACATACAGGTCAGTGGAAAAGTATAGAAAGCCCCCAAATAGACCTATATAGATACAATAAACTGATCTTTTGATAAAAGAGCAAAAGACGTTCCACAGAAAAGGCACACTGTTCAACAAATGGAGCTGCAACAATTGGATGTTCCTATGCAAAAAAGTTATCAAAACACAAATGTTACATCTTTCATGAAAATGGATCACAGACTCAAGTGTAAAATACAAAACAGTAAAACTGCCAAAAGAAAACAGGAAAAAAATCAAGTAGCTCCAACATGGGAAATAAAATTTTAGTTGCAACATCAAAAGCGTAATCCATGAAAATTTGATAGATTGGATTTTATTAACATTTCAAAAAATAAGTAAGCTGGAATTTACCAATATTAGAAACTTCTGCTCTCCAACAGACAAGAATCAAAAAACAAATCACAAACTGAGAGACAGTATTTGCAAAACTCATATCTGATAAGGACTTGTGTCCAATATATGCAAAGAACTTAAAATTCAATGATAAGAAAATGAACACACCATTTAAAAAATGAGTAAAAGATCCAGACGCTTCACCTGAGAAAATATACATATGGTAAATAAGCTTCCAAAGATATTCTCAACATCATTTGTAATTAGGAAATTGCAAATTTAAATTCTAGTGAGATAAAATTACATACCTATTATAATGGCTACAATTCAAAACACTGACACCAAAATGGCTGGCAAGAATGTAGATCAATATGAACACTCATTCACCAACAATGGGAACTCAGAATGGGACAGCTACTTGGAAGAGAGCTGCAGTTTCTTGCAAAGGTAAACATAGCCTTAGCATTTGATCCAACAGTTGTGCTCTAGGTACTTAAGTTACTTTAAAGCTTACGTTCACACAAAGTTCTGCATGAATGTTTTATAGCACCTTTATTGACAACCTGCAAAACTTGGAAGTAATCAAGATATTCTTTTATAGTGTGAGTGGATAAACAAACAAAAAAAAATTGTGGTACATCTGTACAATAGAATCTTAACCCTGTGATAAAAAGAAAAGGGCTATTAAGCCACAAATGGAGAAGGATATTTCTTAAACACTTATTGCTAAATGAAAGGAACCAGTCTGAAATGGTTGCATGGTGAATGACTTTATAATGTATGATTCCATTTACACGACATGCTGAAAAAGGCAAAATTATAGAGATGGTAAAATCATCACCACTTGCTAGAAGCAAAAGGGCAGGAATGGAGTGGCTGAATAGATTAAACACAAGGGATTTTCTAGAGCCTTATTATTCTGTAATATTGTAATTGTGGCCACATAACATTATGCACTTGCCAAAATCTATTAAACTTTATAGACCAAAGAGTCAAATTTAGTACACCAAGCGGAAATAAAGTTTTACGAAGGAAAGGAATCCAGAGAGGAATGCAGAATGTGACAAAACAATGTAATTGTATTAAAAACATACTAAAAATCTCAATAAAGAGTGTTTGGTAAAAGAGACTGACCTAAATAATTCTGAAAATGGGTGAAGGAACTGAAATAAGTAAGTCTGAAAATGAGTGTTTTCTATAAAACTAAAGGGAAAAAAAATTGTACATAAAAACTGTGGGTTAACAGTTCTGATACACCCATGCATGTGTGCTGAAATTGAACAATGGACTGGACAACAGATGATGGGAGCCAGGTTTCTCACTTTTGGAGTGGAACTTTACTGATACCCAAGTGCAAGATGCTTGGATAATTCATGTGGTGATAACTTGGAGTTGGATACATTAGTATAAACTCGAATATATCTTACTATGGATCCAGATGGTTACATATAGAAATATTTATAGATATGTATAAATGCACAATGGTGGCCTAGTGGTATGAACCCACCAGGTACTCTGTAGGGAAAGATGTGGTACTCTGCTTCCATAAACATTACAACCTTGGAAATCCTATGGGGCGGTTCTACTTGGCCCTGTAGGCTCACTATAGGATCACTATGACTGGATGGCAGCACGTATTCACAGGTGGGCATATAAACATGTATTTTGTGCCATTATCTGACAGGGAGCCCAGGTATTGGCTCCTACTACCATTCTCCAGTAAAAGGAATGAGGCCTTTTAAAAGAAACAGGTGATTTTGAACTGAGGTAGGATATGTATAATATATACAAGAAGTGCTAGAATGCCAAAAAAAAACAATAAAAAGCTTAAAGAAAAAGAAAAAGCACCACAATGATGAAACTACGTCAAAAGGCACAGTAGTTAACTGAAAGATCTCCCAACAGCCAAAGCTGAAACAATTTGAACTAAAAGTTACATAGAGCAGCAATGGGTTATAATCTAAGCCAAGCCAAGTGCCGTCGAGTCAGATTCGACTCTAAGTATAAAGTAAATATCCATGACCTCAAACTGATATTTTAAAAAGGCCGAATAAATGAGTGAATAAAATGTAAAGAAACAAATTTCCTTTGCAAGGGATTACAAAGATTCATACAGATATTCTGTGATTAAGGAGATAGAACATAACTAACTCCCTCTTCCTGAAGAGCTGGTTTCATTTAGTGACTTCCTTATGAAGAGTACAGGATGGAAAGGAGGAGAAAGAGTAACTTTACAATGGAGAGAACTAGGTGACCACTACCACAACCTGGAGAACAAGATAAATGTCAACAGTGACAAATCACTCTGATAGCTATACTTGATATGATACGGAAAAAAAGGCACTTTGTTCCTAAGGTCTTCCTCCCAGAAAACAGGTAACTCAATCTAATCATGAGGGAAGATGTCAGATAAATGCCAGTTAAGAGATACTTTACAAAATTCTTGACCAGCACTCCTCAAAACCATAAAAAAAAAACCCCAAACCTGTTACTGTCAAATTGATTATGGCTCATAGCAACCCTATGGAACAGAGTAGAACTGCCCCATAGAGTTTTCAAGGAGTGCCTGGTGGATTTGAACTGCTTGCCTTTCAAAGTCAACAAAAACAAAGAAAATCTAAAAAACTGTCACAGCAAAGGAGTCTAACAACTAATTGCGATGTAGAATTCCAGAAGAGAAGTTAATAGCAGGGGCCTGGATGTGGAGTTTATGGGACCTATGTGTAAATTTTTCTGTAACTATAAAAGTTCTCAAAATACAAAGTATATTAACAATTAAAAATGCTAGTCAAATGCAAACACCTTGGAAACACCAAGCTGTATCACCCAGACTCAGCTAAGTGCCTTACCAGCCAAGTGCCGTCGAGTCAGATCCGACTCATGGCGACCCTAGGGGCCAGGGTAGAGCTAAGTGCCTTGGGCAAGCAAAATCACTGCTGTGGAGATCATGTTTTTCACTCTTTAAACTAAAATAGTGATGCCAGCTTCACAGAGTAATTAAAGAATTAAATGAAATAATGAGTTAAAAAATGTCCAACATTATGCCTCATGTTAATCAGTGGATTGGGTGATGCAACATTTTTCAGACACTTCCATGTTCAACCCCTACCTCTTCATTCCCATTTCCACCCTACAATTTACACTACTTACCTCTCTGTGTTTTTGACAAGAGCAATAATCTGTTATTCACATTGACCAGGGTGACCACTTTGCAGGAGGAGTCTGATCATGTACGTACTCTGCCAGCAATTCTGCACTGACTCTCCACCCATTTCAGAATCTAAGTGTCAATCCTGCAGACAAAATAAGAGGCCTTCTGTTATGTGGCTCCTGCCTACCTGGCCAGGGTCAGGTTTTGCTCTTCATCCCCTGCTCTCACTGTTCATCAGATATTAGCGAATTACTATCCACAGTGCCATCATAGCTCCAAATATTAACTACTGTCTGTAATTTCCTAAACACAACTTACAGTTTAATTAATCCCAGCACTTATTCCCCTGCTGCCTCTTAGTCTTTACCCCTCTCCACTTGGAAAAACTCCAACTTCTCCTTTACAGCCAAGTAGGATGACAAGCCTCTGTGTGAAGCCTTCCCTAAACTTCCCAGGAAGACAGAAGAGGCCCACTGTGTGATCCACTTCACTAGGATACAGCACCGGTTTTTTTCTGACTGTAGTCCTGTGCAGAGAGACCCTTAAGAGAAGGAAGAATACCTATTCATTTCTTTGTTTCCAGAATACAATTTAGTGCTGAATAAATGTTCTGTGTGTCACTAAATGGACATAGAGTTGAATGAGGCTAAACAGATCCTCTAGCAATGGTGCGGACGGAGATGAAGTGAAACAAAGACAACTGCTCTTGAGAGAGAAAGGCCCTGTGAATGAGAGCTCAAACTAGAGGAGACAGATCAGAGAGAGAAGATGTTTTAATATCTCCAGGATTACCCTCCAGAATTAGGGGCTTTACCTTGGCAGAACTCTGTATCATTTAACATTCCTTTATCTGTTATTCTTGTTGATACCCCTACAGCTGCTAGCAGTAAGAGAGAGCCCTCACTCATATGCCACCCCCCAGCACCTGTGAAGATCCTGTAGCTGATCCAGTTGTTGTCAGGGAAGAGTCTGAGTTCACCGATGCTGTTTCTTGCTTGTACCACTGCTAAGGCTGGAAGCTGTGCCCCCCAGAAGGACAGAGAGAGGGAAACACTCATGAGGCCTCTAGGAGACACAACGGTGTATTCACATCAACAACAGTTAGGCAAGTAGACTTGACACAGTGTAGAGGAAGTATATTCAATTCTATTGCTTTAAGAAATGAATTCCCATGTGCCTTGTTAATAAAGTATTCTTCTGTTCTCCACTTCCTGAGTCATTTATTTCTCCAGAGTTAGAAGAGAAACAAAATACAAACTTGTGTCCTTTTGACCCTTGGGGTACAGCTTGCAGTACCACTAGATCTATTATCCTGGTGGACTTCTTTATCCCAGGAGGTAACTACCTCACTTCAGGTGTGTCTCTAGGATACAAGTTGACCCATAATGATGGCTCTATACATCTCTGGAGGGCATGTCTTTCTACAAAGAGCAGCTAAAGAATACATATGGACACCCTTCACTGAGGATGAAAATATTTACAACTCTGACCACATAAAACCCCACACAGGCTCACCAATGTATTTTTTACAATGACTCCCATTTTGATTAATTGACAGAAACCCATGCCTGTCAGTATGGTACTGGGAGAAGAGTATTATAGGATAGTGTCAGTGAGTGTCTGTGCATCTGTGGGTCACAATTCAGAAACTGGTTGTCACAACTGTAGATTTGTATCTGGAATAGTTACTTGGGTCCACAAGCAACACCCGTGGCAACAGCACTCAAGAAATCAAAAGACACGTTGCATTGGGAAAATCAGCTGCCAAGGAGCTCTTCCAAGTATTGAAAAGTAAAGATGTCACTTTGAAAACTCATGTGCACTTGATCCAAGCTATGGTATTTTGAATCACGTCATATGCATGCAAAAGCTGGTCAATGAACAAAGAAGACAGAAGAAGAACTGAAGCCTTTGAATTGTGCTGTTGGAGAAGAATGTTGAATGCACCATGGACCGCCAAAAGAACTAACTAATCTGTTCTGGAGGAAGTATAACCAGAGTGCTCCTTGGAAGCATAGATGACAAGACTGCGTCTTACATACTTTGGACACGTTGTCAAGAAGGCTCAGTCTCTGGAGAAGGACATCATGCTTGGCAGAGTGGAGACTCAGTGAAAAAGAGGAAGACCCTTGACAAGATACACTGACACAGTGGCCGCTACAATAGGCATGAGCGTAAAAATGATTGTGGACACGCGGCAAGACTGGACAGTGTTTCATTCTGCTATTTATAGGGTTGCTGTAAGTTGGAACTGACTCAACAGCCCCTGACAACAATAACAGCAACATCTGGAATGGAACAGATTTTGCTGTAAGATTGGTTCATACATAGTCCTCAAAGTTTATTTCATAGTATCATCATACAACACATCACAAAGCATAATAGGCTAATAATGTTGTTGTAGAGGCTAATAATGTAATATATTTTATATCAATACATTCAATTATGTTACCTGTTATAAGGATAACTTAGTAATTCAAGTCAGTGACACATATGACATGTTAAGTATTTACAGAAAGAAAATGTGTTCATTTGGCAGATTTCTACTAATTCTCTAATCTCTCTAATTCTTTTGATTCCTCTGTGAAATTGGTATCACTATTCTGATTTTATGGATGAAGAATGTGAGATGTAAGCAGTGATACTGCTTATCCAAGGCTTGTAGAGGATTATGGAATCAAACTTAGATCTTACTGTTTCTACGGCTTTAGCATTTAATAATATCTGTAACTTGGATACACTTTCAATTTTGTGTAGTTTTATATTCATAGAAAAACTGTGATGATAAAGAGTTCAGTTCCCATGAACTCCACATACAGTTTCTTCTATTATTGACATCTCATATCCATAATACCACATTATATCTAGTGATCATTTTTTTCAGATGCTCCTTTAGGTTGTGAGTTTCTCAGACCATTCTTGTTTTGATATCTTTGATCATTTTGAGAACTGATTAGATACTTTCTGAAGTGTCTCTTCACTAGGATTTGTCTGATTGTTTTCTACGGGGATTACAGATTTTCAGGAGGAAGATCACAGAGGTAAAGTCCCATTTTTATCAGATAGTATCAAGGGTATGTATTATCAACATGACTTATCACTGTTAATGTTGACTTTGAACATCTGGTTGTCAAGTTTCTCCACTGTAAACTTACTCTTTATTGACCTCTGTTGGTAGTGTACTCTTTGTAACAAAGTCACTGTCCAGCCCACACTTTGGGGATGAGATGTTATTCCCCACCCCCATGTGAGTGAAATAATCACCGAAATTATTAGGATTCTTCTGAACTGGATCTTTGTCTCTATTCAATCAACTGTATCAATGTTCTTGTTGAAAGTGAAGAGGACTTAAAACACATACTGATGAGGATCAAAGACAACAGCCTTCAGTATGGTTTATACCTCAACATAAAGAAAGCAAAAATCCTCACAACTGGATCAATAAGCAACATTGTGATAAGCTAAGACAAGATCGAAATTATCAAGGATTTCATTTTACTTGGATTCGCAATCAACATCCGTGGAAGCAGCAGTCAAGAAATCAAAAGATGTATTGCATTGGGCAAGTCTGGTATGACAGACCTCTTTAAACGGTTAAAAAGTAAAGCTGTCACCTTGAGGACTAACGTGCACCTGAACCAAGCCATGGTGTTTCTAATCACCTCATATGCGTGCAGATGCTGGAGAATGAATAATGAAGACTGAAAAAGGATAGGTGCCTTTGAAGTACGGGGTTGGGGAAGAATGTTAAACCTACCATGGACTGTCTAAAGAACAAATAAGTCTCTCTTGGAAGAAGTATAGCCAGAATTCTCCTTAGAAACAAGGATGGCAAGACTTCATCTCACGTACTTTGGACATGCTGTAATGAGGAATCAGTCTCCGGAGAAGGACATCATACTTGGTGAAGTACAAGGTCAGCAAAAAAAGAGGAATGTTCTGAATGAGATGAATTTGCAGAGTGATTGCAGCTGTAGGCTGAAGCTGAACAAGGATTGTGACGATAGTGAAGGACCCGGCAGTGTTTCATTCTGCTCCACATAGAGTTGCTACACATTGAAACTGACTTGATAACACCTAAATAACAACCTTACAACTTCATATTTTGGTTGCACATTTGGCTGCTAACCAAACTGTCAGCAGTTCTAATCCACAAACTGATTCTTAGAAACACTATGTGGCAGTTCTACTCTGTCCTATGTGATCGCCATTAGTGGAATTGACTGGATAGCAACTGTTTTTGATGTTTCACATTTTGGGATGATACTGAAAACAATACTGTTTCTTAATTTTCCAGTTCTGGTGTTCACTGGAGTCTTGTAGAACAGAAATTGACTTGCTCCCTATGACTTTGCTATACTCGCTTGTTAGTTTCAGAAGCTTGTTTCTTTTTAGTCTATTCATTGGGATTTTCTGCATAAACAGTTGTGTCAACTCTGAACAAAGTTTTATTTTTCTTCCAATTTCTGTAATTCTTACTTTCTTTTCTTGTATTATTGCACTAAGACTTCCATTATGATGTTGAATAGGATAGGTGAGATGCACTTGCTTGCCTTGCTCTTAATTTTAGTGAGGAAAGCCTTCAGCTTCTCATGATTAAATGTGGTTTTACTTTTGTTTTTCGGTAGATTTTTATCAAGTTGATGTTCTTCATTCTTAGTTTCCACTTTTTTTTTTTTTTCAAGAATGGATGTTGGGTTTTGTCAAATCCTTCTTTTGCCCAGTTGATGTAGTCATAAAGCATTGATTCTTCAGTCTGTTGATCAGTGGACTACATTGATTTTTGTATATTGAACCACTCTTGCATGCTTGGAATATATTCCGTTGTTGTACATGCATCCATGTTCGTGAGTGATATTGGCATATTCGTTCTATTTCTGATAATGCCTTTATCTGATATTGATGTTAGAATAATGCTGGTATCAAAGAATGAGTTAGTAATCATTCCTTCTGCTTTTAGTTTTTAGAAATGTGGTGAAGAATTGATGTCATTTCTTCCTTAGGTTATGAGAGAGTTTTATTAGTAAACTTTAAAATTAGGAACTTCTCAGGAATTCATCAGCAAGAGAGTGAATAAAAAACTTCACAAATTTGTACAACAGGCACTTTTCTGAAATAAAAAGAAATGAACTATTGTTACACACAAAAATACGAACTCTTACAATTAAGTTTATGGACTTAACTGTCCATGAACTTAATTGCTCTTAGTGCCACATAACTCATTGCTGAATGTCACTTGTAGTCACCTTCAAAGTATGTCACTTGGGAAGCTATGCACTAATGCTAGCACCCAGTCCACCCTTCAAAGCAATTTTGGAACTCTTTTTGGAGTGGCCATTGCACATGGTGACAAGGTGGCAAACTTAACCATATAGTTGTCTGTGAGGGAGTTTTTAGCCAGTAAACAAATGACTGTATTGGAATACCCTCCCTACTCACCTGATCTGGCCCCCAAAGACTTCTTTCATTAGCTGAAGATAAAAGAAATATTGAAAGGAAGACATTTTGGCAACATTCAAGACATAAAGGGTAATACAATGACAGCTCTGATGGCCATACCAGAAAGACTTCCAAAATTACTCTGAAGGGTAGACTAAGCAGTGGTGTCAGTGCACAGCTTCCCATGGGGAGTACTCCAAAGGTGACTGTAATCATATTCAGCAGTGAGGTATGTAGCACTTTTTCTGGGATGAATTTGTGAACTTAATTGTCAATCCTCGCAATGAAATGAAAAGCCCCAAAGGAGCACAGAAATCGTGGTGAACTAGCACCGTAACATAGCCTGCTTTTCCTGGGACACTGATGATAGCTTCATAAAGAAGCTGATAATTGCTCTGAGCACTACAGATGGAGAGTGGGTTTTGCCAGATGCAAAGGTTCCCTGGCTGCCCAATCATTAAGCACTCAGCTGCTAAACTAAAGGTTGATAGTTCAGACCTACCTGGCCACACTGCTGGAGAATGACTTGGAGATCTGCTCTAGTAAAGATTAGAACCTAGAAAACCCTATGGGCCACTTTCACTCTATCATATGGGATCACTCTCGGTAGAAATGAACTTGATGGCACTTAACAAAAACAGCAATGAGATATGCTTAGGAAGTTACAAACAGGTGGTGGTATCTGATCACAAATGAGTGTTAGATTATGAAAAGTGTCTTATGTAATCATACAGTGCTGCCATAACAGAAATACCACAAGTGGATGCCTTTCAAAAACAGAAGTTTATTTTCTCACAGTAAAGTAGGCTAAAAGTCCAAATTCAGAGTGTCTCTGTAGGTGAAGGCGTTCTCTCTCTGTAGGCCTCATCAATCTTCCACTGGACCATGAGGTTCTCCATGTAGGGAACCCAGGTCCAAAGGTCTTTCTATTTTCCCAGCACTGCTTTCTTTTCTTTTTTCTTTTTATTGTGATTCAGTCAAAGTAGCATACAATCCAAGTTAAATTTGCGTGCCTGCCTATGTGCAGTTCCCTCTGTTCTCCTTGCCAGGTGATGGCATGTCTTAGTCACCTGGTACTGCTCTAACAGAAAACACCATGAGTGGAAGGTTTCATGAAGACAAGCTTTTATTGTCACAGTCTGGTAAGCCACAAATCCACTCACAAGTTACAGGTCCATGCAGTAAGAGACGTTATCACAGTCCAGTAGGATAAGTCCAAATCCAGTGAGAGCATCTCGGCACAGGAACCTCCGGTCCAAAGGACATGCTCTGCTCTCAGTGCTTCTCTTTGGTGGTATGAGGTTCCGCAACTTCCTCTGCTCACTTCTCCACCTTATGTCCTACAAGCTTACTGTAGCTTGAGTCCTGCCTCACCAACACAGCTGCCACCTATTCTTCATGGTCAGTCTCACAACACATGGGAGGAAGGGCACCATGTTGGGACTCACAGCCAAGTCAAATCAACATACATTTTTGGGGGGACACAATTCAATCTGTGACATAGGATGAGCTTTTGTTCCATTCTATACGTGTCATATCCTGCTAAGAATCTCCTATCCACTCCTCTCTACCCTCTCATCTGTGTTCTGGTAAGAGGCCAGTGGTGCGGCATCCTGTAGATACATAGAACCGTAAAGTGGACACACCATGTGGTCACTCCATGTCCCCAAGTCCAACCTATTCCTGTCTGAAGTGTTGACCTCAGTAATGAATAATGATCTGGAGCAGCAACAGGTCTAGGGGGCCATGCTCCCAATGGAAGTCTTGGGGCATCGGATCCTCAATTGTGGGCTCCTAGGGGAGTTCTTGAGGTATACCCCTCTTTTTAGCTTTGTTTCCACTGGGACCCGACACTGTGTGCCCCATCACGGCTGTCATTGGTGGTGGCCGGGCACCATCTGGTTCTTCTGATCACATGTTGGTACAGTCATCCATACATGCGGGTCCTCCTGTCCTCTTATTTTCTTATGTCTTTGTTGACCTTGTTGATCATCTAATTCAGTTTAGATGGGATCATTTGGTGTACCTCAGATTGCAGCTTGCTAGCTTTTAAGACCCCAGACACCACTCACCAACATGGGGTGCAGAAGACTCTCTTAGCAACAGTCTAGTTGTGCCAATTGGCCTCAATGTCCTCTGAGAGCATGGTCCCTGGACCCCAGCCCCTGCTACTCTATCCTTGTGATATTAGGCTAGGAATAGAAGAGTTCTCAGTTTATGTTGGAGTCCAGTTAAGATGATCATCTTTCTGGTCTGTGCTGTCATTGCTTTTACCCAACCGAATTTCTATCAGTTATCTAATCTATACACATCCCTCTCTGCAGGGATGTGCATGTTTGGCAAGAATGTAAAATCCTGCTTACCGTTGCCTGGTCTGTGTTAAGATAGGGACTTGTCTTGGGAACGGCAAAAGCCTGTCAAAAGCCCTTGAGAAAAGTTTGTCTCAGTGTACTGAAAAACAGTACGTGCTGAAAACAGCACTCACTGAGAATAGTTCAAGGACTTTCTCCTTCCTAGGAATGCTGCTTCTTCTTTTGAAGTAAGGAACACTGATAAGATGCCTTATCTCACTGTCCCAGCAGAAAACTTGTTTAGTTTGCTCAGTAAAAGCTGGTGGGTTAAACCAACTGGTGTCAGTCTCTACTTGCAGGAGACTGTCCCTTTTCTGTCCATAGCAAATGAAAAGTTTGTTGTCAGTGTGATTTTTTTCAACATCAGCCTTTCACACACATCACACCCGTAAGTGGTGTCCTGTTTCACACCACTAAGTGGTGTCCCTTCTCATACCTGTAAGTGGTGTCCCGTTTCACATCTGTAAGTGGTGTCCCGTCTCATAGCTGTAAGTGTTGTCCCATGTTAATCACACCAGCAGCTGGTATCCCATGTGAATTGTACCAACACCTCCCCCTCCTCCCCTCCCCTCCCTTGTAGCCATCAAAGAGCCTTTTCTTTTGTATATGAGTCTGTTGTTAAGTCTTTACAGTAAGGGTCTCATACTATATTTAACCTTGTGTTGCTGACTGATTTCACTCAGCATAACATCTTCCAGTTGAGACCAGGTTATGAGACGCATCCTGAAATCATCGTTGTTCTTTATCATTGCATAGTGTTCCATTGAGTATATTTACCATAGTTTGCTTATCCATTCATTTGTTGTTGGGCATCTAGGTTGGTTCTGTCTTTTTTGCAATTGTGAACTGTGCTGTAATAAACATTCACGCACATGTATCTGTTCATGTGGCCGACCTTAATTCTGTACGATATATTCCAAGCAGCCAGCACTGCTTTCTTGATGGTATGAGGTTCCTTTGTCTTTTCCCTTTCTTCTTTCTTTTATACCCCCAAGAGATTGCCTAAAGACATGACACAATCTTGACTGAGTCTAGCCTCACCAATACAAGAGTGCTCCATCCTCCCTCATTAACATTATAGAGACAGGATTTACAGCAGGTAGGAAAATCATACAATACCAGTAATCATGGCCCATACAAATGTCTTTGGGAAGACACAACTAAATTCATAACAAAAAGTGAAAAATAAACTTGGCCAAGTAGGCTTGCTGGATAACAGAGAGACCTATATTTTAGCTACAGGATTGATAATTAATTCCAAAATTAGTGGAGAGTCCATGAAATGTTTATAGTGAGGATATCCACAATCAAGCTTGTCTTCTGGAAAGGTCATCTTAGGTTAGTGTAAAGAACACATTATTACTGTTATCAAAACCATAGAGACATGTAGAATGAAATACTACTGTGAAAATGAAGATGGAGAGGTGAAGAATGAATGGAGATTCATTATTGCGTAATTGGTATAGAATTTGAGTTTTGGGTGGTGAAAAAGTGTTGGTAATAGGTAGCTGTAATGATTATATAACATTGTGAATGTAATTAATGCTACTAAATTGTACACTTAAAATGGTTACGATGGCTAATTTATTTTATACATATTTTATCACAATATAATTTGTAAAACAAGGAAAGACCTAAGAATATATGACAGAGTTATAGCATTTACTTATTTACTATCATTTACTTACTTCACGCTCTATAAACCATCCTTTCTAAAGAAGTTATGAACTATATGTATACATTAGGATACAAACGGAATAAAGTCTTACAGAACTTTGAAAGACATACAACCATCCTATCCTTAAACACATACAAAGTATAGGAAGTTGAGCACCCAGTGTTGAGTCTGCATCTTAACAATATAGGGATAGAGTGGGCTGGAATTCAGCATCCATTCTTCCCTATTTTGCTTTGTGTTCCTGTAGTGCAGAGGATGGTAAATGGGAAACCGTATTTCCTAAGGTCACTAATACCTAGAATTTCACATGTGGTAACTGGGACATTAACTAGAGGTACAAGAGAAAGTAAGAGGCTAAAAGTGAGGCAGATGCCTTGTACAAGTCAATTACATGGCCAAGCGTAGTTGGTGAACATTGGTTCTTTGGAAAGAATGAAGGCAAATTTCCATGTCAGAGGCATCATGAATGTCAAGAAGTGATATGTCTACCCTTTGTTAAAGTAGTGCAGATCTTGTAGACATAGTGAGTCTTGAGCTAACAATTATAACCAAAAATTCCTACAGTGTGGATTGCAAAAAAATGCATTGTGGTTTCGGCGCCTGTAATTTTCGACGGCACTTGGCTTTGGCTAATTTCCGTGGAGTCTTCTTGATTCTCCTACCTTTATGATGATAGAAGAGGTATCAACGTTCTTAGCTGGTCTGGTTTTCAGTGTTGTTGCAGGAGTCATTGCCAATACTTGAATGACATACAAATACTCCTTTCTATAATTTAATAAGTACATGTATATGAAGTTTCTGCTCAAAGTATTTAACAAGACTTCTGTTTAAATAAAACAACCCACAGAGGTTGGATATTTCATCCCAGAACAGATTACAAGATGTGTACTTCGAAAAACCAGCATCTGGAAATTGATATTTCAACTTTTTTTTAGTTTGAGGTCAGTAATAACACCATTCCCATAGGATCATGTTTCCTGCTACTACATGACTTAACAGCGAAAGATCTGTTTCATAATGAATCATCTCCAGTCACCTTAAATGAACTGCATAGTGAAGGGAAGATTTTACTTAAAAAAGACCAAGAAGAAATAATTGCACAGATGTCCAAAATCAAGGAGATTGAATTATGGAGACAATACAGATTTATGAATTGATGAAAGTATCATGATCTTGCCTCCATGATCTGCAACTCTGTTGTCCATGAGCAGCTCTTTAATCTTGAGGAAACTGATTCTGTTTTGCAGAGAATGTTTCACAGCTGAAAACTTTTTGCAGAGCCTGTTTTATGTCCTTGTTTCTAAGACTATAGATAAAGGGGTTCATCATAGGTGTGACCACAGTGTACATGACTGATGCTACTGTCTTGGTCCTGGAGTTTTGGGTAGCAGCAGAACTGAGATATACTCCAAAACCTGTTCCATAGAACAAAGAGACAACTGAAAGGTGAGACCCACAAGTGGTAAAGGCTTTATACTTGCCTCCAGCTGACGAAATTCTCAAAATGGCTGAGACAATCTTAGTGTAAGAGAAAAGGATCCCAGTGAGTGGAATAACACCCTCAAGTCCAGCTGTCAAATACGTTGCTAAGCCATTGAGGAAGGTGTCAGAACAAGCAAGTTGGGCTACCTGATCAGGTTCACAAAAAAAGTGGGGGATTTCCAACCCTGCACAAAAAGACAGTCGTAAAACCATTAAGCTATGTAATAGGGAGCACAGAATACTCAACAGCCAGGATGCCAGAAGCAGGAGGCCACACACCTTGGAGTTCATAATGGCCATGTAGTACAGAGGATGACAGATGGCCACAAACCGATCATAGGCCATGACTGTCAAGAGGAAGATGTCTAATCCTCCAAAGAGCATAAAAAAATACATCTGGGTGATGCAGCCCTCATAGGTAATAACTTTGCTCTGCATCTGGATGTTCAGCAGCATCTTTGGGACGGTGGAGGAAATAAAACAGATGTCTGCCAAAGACAGGTTGGAGAGAAAAAAGTACATGGGCACGTGGAGGTGGGAATCCCTGATGATGGCCAGGATGATGAGCAGGTTCCCAGCGAAGGTGACCAGGTACATGGACAGAAATAGTCCAAAGAGGAGAGGCTGCAGCTCTGCCTCTTCTGAGAACCCCAAAAGGATGAATTCTGAAACACGTGTTTGATTTCTTGCTCCCATGTAACTGATGAAACTGTTGGGAAACAGCAATGCAAATTTACCCATAAGCAGTTAACAACTCTACAGATACGCTGTTGTTTATATTTTAAACATTTTAAATTAATGAATTCAGTGTTATCTACAGATTTAGTGCCCTGTAGGTGATAATTTTGTGGAATCTCAAATATTCTTTGTCCTGTAAATGCTAAAACTAACTAGGCATCCTTGCCTCTAATCCCAAACTTTTTCCCAAGGCAATGTTTTTCCTCCAGAAATTCCCCAGGGCTTTATTCATTCAACAAACAACTCTGACCAGTTCTTTCCTGCCAAGTATTGTTTAAGGCACTGGAAAAGGCAGTAAAAGTTAGCTTTAAAATTCTTTCACTTAAATGTTATTCTAGGATATGTGTGTTAGCAGTGGAATGAACAGACTATTAATAAATCATTAAATGATTTGTAGGGATTACCATTATGAATCAAAATAATACAGGATAAATATGTGATAGACTGAAAACTAAATGCTCCTTTGTATAGTCATCTTTGATTAGAGACCTCTGAGCAGAAAATCTGAAGGCAGTAAGGATACTAGCTAAGCAGAAAATGGTAAGAAGAGCATTTTGGGCAGAGATATAAACAGCACAAAGCACTAAGCAAGGAGGATGGTGTGAGGTACAAACGGAAGCTGGATTGAGGTTGTAGTTAAGAGTAGAGAAGAAATGGGAGATCAGATTATCTTGATAGTGTAGAAGACTTCATGACATAGAATTCTACAGTTCATTTGTTATTCTTTGTGTGGGTGTCTATATATTATGTTATGTTAAATATATGACGTTATATAACATGTTACACAACATGCTGTAGCGTATTATAACATGTCACATTATGCTATACTGTACAACTACATTATACTGTTCTAGAACTGAAATGAAACCAAATCTGTTGCAATTAGTATTACTGCCTCATAGGGTTTCCAAGGAGTGGCTGGTGGATTCAAACAGCTGACCTTTTGGTTGGTAGCCAGTCATTTAACCACTACATTACCAGTGTCCGCATACTGTGCTGTTATCACCTATACCAGTATTACCTACTGTATATTGTTTGTCTATACTAATATATAAATGATACATAATTCATTCTTCCATAAACAACACTTTCTCTCAATTTGCTGTAAAAACTGCATTTTTGGATTGTTGAAGACAGCTTGAGATATCTGCTTAACTTATGTCGTGTTTGCTGATAACTTTCTTACGCTCTCCACAGGCAGCCTTGATGATGTATTGTGTGTGTACCCACATACATGACTGGAAATCCTGGTGGCATAGTGATTAAATGCTACACCTGCTAACCAAAAGGTCTGCAGTTTGAATCCGCAGGCTCTCCTTGGAAAGAAAATGGGGTAGTTCTACTCCATCTTATAGGATTGCTGAGTTGGAATTGACTCAATGGCAATGGGTTGGTAGTAATATACCTGAGACTGGAAACCCTGGTGGAATAGTGGTTAAGAGCTATCTGTGGTTGCCAACCAAAAGGTCTGCAGTTTGAATCCACCAGGCACTCCTTGGAAACCCTATTAGCGCTGTTCTACTCTGTCCTGTAGTGTATGAGCAAGCCTTTGCTGCATTGCAGTGAGTTTGGATTGTTTTTGGTTTCTGGATTACCTGAGGCTGTGCTGATTGAACCAGCAGAGGGCGCTCTACAAACGAGTCTGTGAGCACTCTTCTGACAACTAAATTGTGACTCAGCGATTCTACAGGCTCTGGAGGGGACTCCGGGGCCCAATGTTATGAATGCTAGCCCAAATGTTGGCAGTTCAGATCCACCAGCCTTTCCTAACAGAAATTCTGTGAGACATTCTGTCATGAGGGTGGTGGTGTAGTGGTTGAGTGCTAGGTCAGCAGCTTGAATTTGCCGGGTGCTCCTTGGAAACTCTATAGAGCAGTTGTACTCTGTCTTACAGGGTCGTTATGAGTCGGAAGCAACTCGACAGCGGTGGGTTTGGTGGGTTATAAGTCAGAATCAGTCTCACAGCAATGGATTCTAACGGGGGTAGTCATTACTATGGGGATTGCAAGGACCACTCACTTCTGGTTGCAAGGATTTTGTGTGCTGATCTTCTGCCACTTACGTACAGAAAGTGAGAAAGCCAGTCTATACAGACAGAAAAGAATAACGAGGGGGAAAAAAACAAAACCCCAAAATATTGTCCTCTGGTCAGTTCCAACTCTGAGAGACTCCGTAGGACAGGTTGAAATTCCCCTACAGGGTTTCCAAGGAGTACTGATGGATTCGAACCGCCAAGGAGCTCTTAACTACTGAGCCATCAGGGCTCCAAAAAGAGGAAAGAAAATTAAAAGGTACATAGGATTCAGAGAAGGTAGGAAGGGGAAGCAAGTCTCTTGGGTGCTAACAGCCTTGAAGTTTCTAGTGATAGTCCCTGCAGTGTCCAGAAAAATAATAATGATGAAATCACCCAATTAGGTAAGAATTTTCACTCTTTCTGGCTCAAAAGGAATCCTATGCTCACACTATAATGACAACTTACGAATATACTTCAGTAAATAATTCAAATATACATACAGAAAAATTAGTAAAAGATTCAAACAATAGACTTCCAATTAATTTTTGAAAATCCAATGAGTTTGGGAGGTATTATGATATATGAAACAGTAACTGTTTAGAAGATCAGTGAATTGCTAGTGAATTGCTAGTGAATTCTACTGACTTTTATGGAAGAAATGACACCAATTCTCCACCATGTCTTCCAGAAAATAAGAGAGGAAACTCGTTCTAATTCGTATTGTGAAGTCATCATTACCGTAATACAAAACCAGGCACAGATATAACAAAGGAAAATTGTAGATCAATATCCCATTAACATAGATGCTAAAATCCTCAATCAAATATTAAAAAGTCTAATCCAATAATGTATGAAAAGAATTATATAACATGACCAAGTTGGATTTATTCCAGATATGAAAGACTACTTCAAAATTTGAAAATTAATTAATGCAACAACTTACATCAATCCTCCAAAAAAATTAATAATAATCACACATTCATATCAGTTGAAGGACAGTAAGCATGTGACTAAATGCAAAGTCTACTCATGATAAAAAGTCTCAGAAAATCAGAAGTAGGTCATAATAAAGAACAGATACAAAAAACTGAGCTCTGGTGGCACTGTCTGCTAACAGCTCAGTTGTTATCAAAAAGGTTGACAGGTCAAATTCACCAGCCACTTCCTGGGAACCCTATGTTGCAGTTCTACTCTATCCTATAGAGTCAGCTAGCACCATAATAAAACTAAACTCACTGTCATCAAGTTGATTCCTGCTCATAGTGACCCTGCAGAACAGAATAGAATTACCCCACTGAGTCTCCAAGGAGCGCCTAGGGGATTTGAACTGCTGACATTTTGGGTAGTAACATAGTGCTTAACCACTACACCACCAGGGTTTTCGCTCAGTGGTTAAAAACTAGTCCCCTTTAGATAAGGACAAAGCAAGGATATTCTGCCTTACCACTCGTATTTAACGTTGTACTACAAGTACTAACTAGTATATAAGATACGCAAAAGAAATAAAACCTACACAGACTAGAAAGAAAGAAATAACAATTGTCTGTGTTCACAGACAGCATCAATATCTATGAAGAAATCTCAAAGAATCAACAACAAACAAAGGGAAAAGAGCAACAACAACAAAAAAGAAAACACTCTTGAAGCTAAGAAAAGCTACCAAGGTAACAATACACTAGGAAAGTATGCAAAAGACAATGGTTTTCTACATACCGGAAATGAACAGTTAGGATTTGAATTTTAAATGTGTGTGTACTCTTTACAATAGCACCCCAAAATAATAATAGATGTACATCTGACAACACACACACACAACTCTATAGACTGAAAACTACAAAACACTGATGAAAAAATCAAAGAAGAACTAAATAAATGGAGAGATATTTTGTGTTCATGAATTGGAAGAATAAATAAAATTATGAAGATGTTGATCCTTCCCAACTTGGTCTATGCACTTTATGCAAACCCTCTCTAAATCCAAGTCATCGGTTTTATAAATATCAACAAAATGGCCCTAGGGTTTATATGGAAAGGCAAAATACCTAGAGCAGCCAACACAATACTGATAAAGAGGAACAAAATATAAGTACTCACATTACTTTATTTTAAGAAAAAAACTACAATAATCAAGACAGTATTGTACTGGTGAAACAAAAGACACAAAGATCAATGGAAAAGAGTCCAGAGTTGAGAAATAGACCCACAGAGATATAGTAAACTATTCTTTTGGTAAAAGAGCAAAGAATATTTAATGGAAAAAAACACATGCTTTACTAGGGTCGCCATGAGTCGGATCCGACTCGACGGCACTTGGCTTGGCTTACAACAAATGACGCTGCAACAACTGAATGTTCGTGAGCAAAAATTAGTGAAAACATAGACACAAAAATGAACTAAAAATGGGTTATAGATCCAAATATAGAATGAACCACCACAAAACTTCTACAGCAAAATCTAAGTAGCCCTAATTTGGGAAATGAGATTTTAGATACAACTCTGAAAGTATTCTCTGTGAAAGTTTGACTTTGTCATTATTAAAAAAGTTCTGCTCTGTGACAGAGCTAGGGACCAAGAAACAACACACAACTAGAAGCAAATTTTTGCCCAACACATGTTATGATGAAGAACTTGTATCTAATATAGATAAAGCATTTAAAACTCAACAGTGAGAAAACACACCAATTTAAAAATGAGTAAAAGATCCAGACACCTCACTGAAGAAGATATAATGGTGGCACATAAGCTTCTGAAAGTCTTCTCCACGTCATTTGTAATTAAGGAATTTCAAATTTAAACTCTACTGAGCTACCACTACATACCGATTAGAAAGGCTGAAATGCAAAACACTGGCACCACGGAATGCTAGCAACAATGTGGATCAACATGAACTCTCATTGCTAACGGGAACACAAAATGTTACAGCCACTTGGAAGAGTAGTTTTTTACAAAGCTAACCATAGTCTTAACATGTGATCCAACAGCTGGACTCATCGGAACTTACATTAGTTGAAAAGTTACTTTTACACAAAACCTGTATGCAGATTTGTATAGTATCTTTACTCACAATCTGCAAAACTTGGAAGTAACCAAGATGATCTTTAATCAGGTTGTGACTGGATAAACAAAATGTGGTATTTCTACACAATAGAAGCATATCCAGCAATCAAAACAAATGAACTCTCAAGCTACAATATGAGAGATGCATCTTATATGCTTATAGCAAAGTAAAAAAGTCAGTCTGAAATGGTTACATATTGTAAGGCACCATATCATATGATTCTGATTATATGATATTCTTAAAAAGGCAAAATTACACAGGCATGAGGGCAGGAATGGAATGGTTGAATGGATTAAGCACAGGTGATCTTTTAGAGCAATGAAACTGCTTTGTGATGTTGTAGTTATGGATGCATAACATTACGCACTCGCCAAGACCCATTAAACTTTATAGAACAAAGAGTCAAATTTAGTACATAAATAAAAATAATCATTTATGAGATAAAGGAATCCAGAATGTGACAAACTCTAACCATGTTAAAAGCCTGTGAAACAACCTTAATGGAGAAAGTCAGGTAAAAGGGACCAAACTAATTAATTCTGAAAAACAGTGGAGTCTACAAAATGAAAGGCAAAAAAATATTGTACATAAACACTGTGGATGAATAATTCTTATACTTTTTCTATACATGTATACCTAAATTAAACAATTAAGTAAATGGATGGCACATGATAGGAATTAAGTTTCTAACTTTTGGAGTGGGAGTTTACAGATAACCAAACGGAAGAGGCTACAGCAATCTAGGTGGTAATAAACTGGAGTTGGATACATTTGTACAAACTCATATTGATCTTAGTGTTTACACACAGATGTTTACATACAGAAATATTTACAGATATGTGAGTATACACAACAGAGCCCTAGTGATCCAGTGGATAAGCTCTGGGCTGGTGGTTTGCACACAGCAGCTCCTCTGCCAGAGGAAGATGTGGTAGCATGCTTCAGCTTGGGATATCCTAGGGGGCGGTTCTACCCTGCCCTAGCAGCTCACTGTATGGTCACTGTAAGTTGGAACTAACTTAATGATAAAGGATATACAGAGGTGAGTACATACACAAATATTTTCTTGTGCCATTAACTGGTAGGACCTAGAGGTCCCACTAGTGAAAAATCAAAAAATAAAGCCCAGATTTTGGTTTATAATGCCAATCTCCAAGGAAAAGAACCAGGCTTTCTTGAAAAAAAAAAGCTAAATTTAGAACTGGGATAGGATATATACAATATGTACAAGAAGATCTGGAGCACTGCGTAATGCCAGAGGGTAATGAAATTCTTAAAAAAAAAAAAAACCCGCAAAGATACAAAAGTATCAAAGGACACAGGAGTCAACTGAAAGAGCGCCTAATGGTCAAAGCTGGAGCAATTTGAAGAAAAAGAGGAAGAAAGTAGCATCATAAACCAAGTATAAAGTAAATATTGATGTAAATTTTTTTTACCCTTTTTTTTAAAAATTTAATATGACTGAGTGAAAATGTACATTCTCATATAAATTTACATGCCCACCTATATGCAGCTCCCACTGCTCTCCCTGTCCGGTGACAGCACACTATTCCTCTCTGCTCCATACATGTCTCATCCTCCCAGCAGTCTCCTTTCCCTTCCTCTCCACCCACTCTCCTTTGATCAAACTGATGTAAAAATATTCGATATATGAGTGAACGAACATAAAAGAACAAATTCCTTTGCAAGGGAATTACAATAATCCACAGAGGTATACTGCAATCAGGGAGGGGAACATAACTAACTCCTCATTCCTGGAGAGCAGGCTTCAATTACTGACTTCATTACTAAAGGTACAGTGTGGAAAGAGGGAGAAAGGCTAATGATGGAGATAACCAGATGAACACCACCTCAGCCTGCAAAACAAGATCGATGTCAACAGCAACAAGTCGTGTAGATAGCAGTTACGCTTGACAGGATATGAAGAAAAGGGCACCTGACCTCTATCGCCTTCCTCCAAAAACAACCCTGTCACTCCAATATACTCAGGAAGAAAAATATCAGACAAATGTGAATTAAGAGACATTTAACAAAATTATTGACCAGTACTACCCAAAACTAACAGAGTTGCCAGAAACAAGAAAAAGCTAAGAAAATGTCATAGCCATGAGGAGGATGTGACAACTAATTGTAAATGTGGGATTCTGAATTGGGGTTTTTACTAGGGGGTGGGTTAATAGGGGGTTGGGTATGGGACATGGGAAAAACCTGTACTGTATTTGCAATTTTTCAGTAACTATAAAACTGCTAAAAAAATAAAGTATTAACATTTATAGAAAGCTGTCCTATTGGTATCTTTCTAGAGGGAAGAAGAGAGGGTGGAGAAGAGGGACAGGTGTTCACTGGGAGAATACTAGTAGTAAAGAGTAAAAAGGAGGAGTGTGCTGTCACAGGGTAGGCAGAGCAGATAGAATTGTAAAGAGGCAGGTATGCAAAATTGGATTGTATACTCAATCACAATAAAAAAGTTTTTTTTAAGGGTACTGAAATATTATCAAAAAGCACACATGCTGGAAATGGCAAGCTGTGAGCTTTTGCCAGACACCATTACATTCCTGGGACAAGCAAAATCACTGCTGTAGATCTCGGATTGTTTCGCACTCAAACCAGGATAGTGATGACACCTACACACAGGAATTAAAGCATTAAATGGCATAATGAGCATAGAATGTCCAACATTGTGGCTCAGGCTAATCAGTGGATTTTTTTGATGCGTTATGATTCAAACCATCATAGATTCAGCCTCCACCTCTCCACCCCACTTCCACCCCGCTATTTCTACCACTCACCTCTCTATGTTTTGACAATGGCAGAAGTCTGTTCTTCACGTTGATCAGAATGACCACTCCACAGGAGGAGCCTGATTGTGGGCATCCTCTGCCATGAACTCTGCACTGACTATAGTCATTTCAGAATGTAAGTGTCAATCCTACAGCCAAAATATAAGGCTATCTGTTGTCTGTCTGCTGCCTACCTGTCCAGGCTCATGTTCCACTTGTCATTCCCTGCCTCCATTGTCCATTAGATACTAATCAAATGTTTAGGGTTCCAGATATTAACAACTATGTGCAATTTCCCAAGCACACTTTACGCTTGAATTAATCCCAACATTTACTCCCTTCTTGCCTCTTTTTGTAGTCTTCTTATGCCTTCTCCTCCTGGAAAAACATCAGTTTCACAGCTCAGTACGATGAGAAGATTCTCTATGAAGCCTCCACTAAACTCCCCAGGAAAGGGCAACCTTGTCATCCACTTCACCAGGATTGTAGTGCTCCCTGAGGATACAGCATTTGTTTGTTTTTATGGCCTTGTCCTGTGTAGACTTTAAGGTCCTTGAGAGAAGTAACATTATGTATTCATTTCTTTGTTTTCAGAACACAGTTTAGAGCTGAATAAATGTTTCATGAGTCACTAAATGAACAAAGAGTTGAATGAGGTTAAACAGATACAGCCAATAATGGTGGGGAGAGGAGATGCAGTGAAACAAGGACAAATGCTCTCGAGAGAGGAAGGCTCCATGAATAACAGCCAACATCAGAGAAGACAGATTAGAAAGAAAAGACATTTTAGTATATCCAGAATCACCCTCCAGAATCAGGGGCTTTAATTTGGTAGGACTTCATATCATATAACTTGCCTTTGTTTGCTATTCCTGTTGATACTTGTAAGAGCACCACACATACCCTATCCCCCAGCACCTGTGAAAGTGCTGCAACTTATCCAGGTATTATCAGGGAAGAGTCTGACTTCATCGATGCTGTTTTTTCCTCGTAGCACTCCTGAAGTTAGAAGCTGTGTACCCGGAAAGGATAGGGAGATAGAATCACTCATGAGGCCTCTGGAAGGCACAATGGTGTTTTTACAGCACCTGAAATTAGTCAAGTAGACTTGAGACAGTGTAGGGCAGGTATCTATAATTCTATGGCTTTAGACGATGAATTCCCACATGCCACATTCATGAAGTATATTTTGGTTTTCCACTCCCTGAGTCATTGATTTCTCTGGGGTTAGAAGAAAAACAAAATGTGAACTTGTGTCATTTTCACTCTTGGGATACAGCTTGTAGCTCCATTAGATGTATTATCCCATTGGACTCCTTCATCCCAAGAGGTGACCACCTGGTTTTAGGTGTGTCTCTAGTATACACGGTAACCCATGGTGTGGTGGTCAGGATTGTGACAACTTGGCTACTCCATGTTTGGCTGCTGTATCAAGTGGCAGGGCAGGGCTTGAGATGGCTTTCTGCCCCCTCAGCCCTCATCTCTCCCCTTTCCACCTTCTACCACCTACTTCCTGTCTGTTCACACAGCCAGGAGCTCCTGCTGTCTCCTAGTGTGTGGTTCCTGGACCTGAACTAGCAGCTGTTGGATTCATCAGTGCTTACAGATGGAGCTTGAGAGTCTTGTTCCCTGACCTGCCGATCCTGGGTTAGCCAGCCTCTGCAGCTCTGTGGGTCAGCAGAGACCTCACAGTCTCACAGTCAGCTTGGGATCTGCTGACCTACAGAACCAGTAATCTAGAACTCTGGTCTCTGACCTGCTGACCTTGGGTTCACCAGCCCCGTGGTCACATGAGGCTTGTGCCAGGACTTGGGATGTTCAGCTTCTACAATTGTGAGCGCTGTTTCCTTTATATATAAATCTTTCCTTGTACATATACATGTTACTGTTTTGCTTCCCTAGAAAACCTGGCGTAAGACACATGATGATGGCTTTATCCATTTCTGGAAGCCTTTCTTCAGGAAGCTAAAGCACATATCTGGACATCACTCACTGAGGTACCAGACTTTTATGAAAATGCAACCCTGATCACACACAACCCTGTGCAGGCTCACCAATGTATTTTCACCATGACTTCAATTTTGATTAATCAACAGTAGGTACTGAATAAAAGAAAGGAAGGCCGTCCCTGTCAGTAGGGTGTTAGAAGAGAATATTATAGGACAATCTCAGCTAATGTCTGCACATCTTCAAGTCACAACAGATGAAGCAACTGGTTGTCATCATTTTATATTTCTTTCTAGAAGGTGACAGGTTCTGCTATAAGAGTGATTTGTATAGAATGTTCAAAGTTTATTTCATAATATCATCATGTAACATATAGCACAACATGCTAATAATGTGGCATTTCATATAACATATTAATGTATTCAAAGTATTTTTTATGATGATGACTTGATCATTAAAGTTAGTGACACGTGTGACATGTTGAGTATTTACAGAAAAGGAATATGTTCGTCTGGCAGATTTCTACACTATGAAAGGAAAGTGTAGACAGCTGTGCATACACATTGTAGAAGGTTCTGATCTAGTTAACACATTAAGAGAAGAGAGAGAAAGCCTTTTCTAGAAGTCAGTGGAGCCAAAAAGTAAAGGAAGGGAAGATATTGGTAGAAGAACAGATGTGGGAAGATGTGAAAGTTGGCCAGAACCCTCATTTGTGGATCTACTTCTTTTTCCTTCACCAAAACAGACAGGGTTGGAACCTACCAAAGTGGAGTGCTAGATTATAACACTTCCTTAAAAAAATGAGAAGAAATTCAAGTTTGTTTGGCCAGAGGTAACTCCATGGCTCTTAACAATAACAACATAACAACAAAAACTATTGCTGTTGAATTGATTCCAACTGATGGTGAGCATAAAGGATAGAGTAGAACTTCCCCATAGGATTTCTAAAGAGCAGTTGGTGAATTCGAACTGCTAACTTTTTGGTTAGTAGCTGTAACATTTAACCACTTTGTCATCAGGGCTCCACTACCAAATGTTTAACCATTGGTACCACCAGGGTCCCAATGTATGTGTGTGTGTGTGTGTGCGTGCATGCATGCACATGCATGTGTATGTGTATATGTATATATATGTGTGTATGTATATGAGGACTGGCAAGTTCACAAACTCATCCTAAAAAAGGGCTACGTACCTCACTGCTGAATATCACTATGGTCACCTTCGAAGTACTCCCCTTGGGAAGCTATGCACTGACACCAGCACCCAGTCCATGCTTCAAAGCTGTTTTAGAACTCTTTTTCTGGAATGGCCATTAGAGCTGTCATTGTGTTACCCCTGATGTCCTGAACGTCATCAAAATGTCTTCATTTCAATATTTCCTTTATCTTTGGGTGAAGAAGAAATCACTGGGGGCCAGATCAGGTGAGTAGCAAGGATGTTCCAATACAGCTCTTTGTTGGCTAAGAACTCCCTCACAGATGACTATACAATTAAGTTCACAAACTTGCCACCATGTGCAATGGCCATTCCAGAAAGAGTTCCAAAATTTCTTTGAAGGCAGAAGTATGGACTGGGTGCTGGCAATGGTGAATAGCTTCCCAAGGAGAGTATTTCGAAGGTGACTGTAGTGATATTCAGCATGAGGTTTGTAGTGCTTAGAACAATTAGGTTCACAGCCTTGTTAGACTTCATTCATATATGTACATATATATGTATACACAAGGCACTTGGCACACACACACACATATATATACACATGTATGTATTTACATCAAAAACTAAGTCTAACAGAACGCACTGGAAGAGATATAGGTATTTGTTAAATGAAGCAGGTCATCCCTGTGTCAGGATAGGCTACTCCCCAGTTTGGGGTAATAGCACCAACTTCTCGTTCCTCATTTGTAGATTTCTAAAGCACAGAATGATCTGTTTCATTGTAAATTAGAACAGTGTTCATCCCATCAGATCATTCAGGATGTTTTTCTCTGTTTCTTGCCTTTTAATAGCCGTCTAGTTTTGGTTTCTTCTTCCCCCAGAAGAGAGTCACCCATTCTACCTGTCTTGCTGTTGGTCTTATCCTGGTCTTCTGTGTCAAATTCATTGTCAAGGAGGGCCTGTTCAACTAGATCCAGCTAGAAAAGGATGCAGTTCTGTTGAAGCTTGGGAGGCCCATTAAAGTGAACATCATACGTTCCACTTTCTAGTGATTCTCCGCTCTCTCCCAGGGCTTTGAACTGTTTGACAGAGCTGAAAATGTAGTCTGCCTTGATGTTCCTCATCTTTGGGGGCCTTTCTAGTGTATGAAATCATTATCAATGAGAAGTTATCAGAGATAACTTGTAGCTTGTCTTCAATTATCCTTTCTGGAACTGAAGACACATATAGTGTCACAATTCTTTATTGGTTTCTTTGCTAAGCTGCCTGTGGAAGTGCTGCTGTAACTCACTGGGTAATGACCTTCACAGAAGGTCTCACATGCAGGCCAAGCACCGCTGGAGCATGACACAGGAAAGCACACCAGAACCGTAGTACTTCTTTTTCTGTAATTATTTTCTTCCTTCTTCTGGCCATTCTTTTTGGGTAGATCTGCTGGCAAAACCTCTCTTAGATTGCTTTCATCCGAGAAAATCTTGATTTCTCCATTCACTTCTAAAAGACATTTTCCCTGTCCGTAGAATTTGAACAGTTTTTCCAACAGTGGAAAAATGTCATGCCACTTCCTTCTGCCTTTCTTGGTTTCTGCTGAGAAGTCTTCTGTCTTTAGAACTATTTTCCTCTTAAAGGTAAGGTATCATTTTTCTCTGTTGCTCTTAGAATTTTTTTCTCTTATATCTCCAGAAGTTTAGTAAGAATTTAAGTCTAATTAGAACTTAAATATGTTTAGTCTATTTGGACTTTGCTCAGCTTCTTAGATCTGTAGGTTTTTGTCTTTTGGCAAATTTGAGAAAAATCTCAGCCATATTCCTTCAAATATTCTTTAAGCATCTGTCACACACTTTCTCCTCTGCTTCTGGGACTTTTCTGTTTATTTTCTCTTTTTATTCAGATTAGTTGATTTTTGTTGCCCTGGTGGCACAGTGGTTAAGTGTTCAGCTACTAATCAAAAGATTAGCAATTTAAATCCACCAGCCGCTTCTTGGATACCCTATGAAGCAGCTCTACTCCAACTAATAGTGTCCATTATGAATTAGAGTAATCTCAATAGCAACATGTTTTTCACTTTTATCTTCATGTTTCATGATTATTTGACTCTTTCTTCTGCTGTTGTACTCACCCGAAGAGTTTTATTTCAATTATTGTATTTTTCAGTTCCAAATGATTCTTTCCATTTTGTTCATTGTATCTTCTATCTCTTTGCTGAGACTTTCCTTGCTGAGATTTTCTTTGTTGAGACTTTCTACTATTTCATTTGTTTCAAACGCATTTACAAGTTTCTCACTGAAGCATTTTCATGATGATTTCATCATGATTCATGATGGCTGTTTTAGCATCCTTGTCAGGTAATTCCAATGTCTGAGTCATCTCAGTGCGGCATCTATTGATTGTCTTTTCTCACAGAAGTTAAGATTTTCCTGATTCTTGGTGTAATGGGGGCTTTTTATTGCATCCTGTACACTTTAAATATTTTATCTGAGCCTTTGGATCTTAATTAACTTTTCCATTTCAGCGGGTCACCTCTAACACTGTGCTGCTGGGGAAAGGGCCTCTTTGCTGCTATGTGGGGGTAGAAGTTTATTTTTCTCACTAAATCTCCCTTGACTTCTCAGGCCTAAGAAAGATGCTGTGTTACTTACTATTCCCCAAGTGGCATCTACTGAGACAAAGGGTGGTAGATCTCATTACCAGTGGGAGGAGTTGAATGTCTTAGTATCCTAGTAGGCCTCCTCTGATACCACCTCTTCTAATATCCTCAACTAGATTGGATTTTCTGCAATATGTATATACCACTCTCTGCACTTCCTAGTCTTCTGTAGAAAACTAGTAAATGGAAATCTATCAATTGGAATTAGTCTCTTTGTTGCAAACACTGAACAAGCCATTTGTGTCATTTGTTTTATTAATTTATCTTTACAGATAGTAATATAATTCTCAGAATATCATATTTCATAAAAACCAAATCTGTTGCTGCTGGGTTGATTTCAATTCATAATGACCCCATGTTTTACAAAGCAGAATTTCTTCACTTGGTTTTCTTGGCTGTAATCTTACAAAGGAAGATCACTAGGCTTTTCCTTCATAGTACTGCTGGGTGAGTTTGAACAGCTAACCTCCAGGTTAGAATTGAGCTCAAGCTATTTGCACCACTCAGGGACCTTAGTCTCAGGATAGGTTGCCAATATTCACCCAAACTAGAAAACATTATGAAAAGTCTCTGCATCTGTTGTGATGCCCAAATATGTAGACAATCACAGAGACTATGCCTTTAGGGGTATCCTCTGAACCTGTCTCCTTATTCTCGCTTACTAAGATGGATTTTCCTATCTACAAGTCAGTTAGTCAGAATGGAAATGATGATATACATACATAGAGGCATGCCTGTGTTGAGTTTTGTGTAGTCAGGAGTATTTTCACAATGGCCAGAGGCCTCAGCTAGTAACGTCTAGTTCTGTTCTTTGACTCTTCAGTAAAAGAAATGCATCTCTGCTGTTCGTCTAGGAGGAAACCTTGGTGTCATAGTGGTTAACTGCTACATCTGTTAACCAAAATGTTGGCAGTTCTAATTACCAGGTATTCCTTGTAAATGCTATGGGGCAGTTCTACTCTGTCCTATATTGTCACTGCGAATTGGAACTGACTCCACGACAGTGAGTTAGGTCCATCTGGGATACCCTGCACCCTGGGGAACATACCTAAAGAGAGATGGACTCTTTATGGGGAAAAAAGGAGTCCAATATAATACAGACATGTACAGAGCTTGTAGCTGCTTCCCTGGGGTCAAAATTGACAGACTAGTTTTGTTTTTGTTTTTTTCTTTCACAGCCTCCAGAGAACTAACTCTCTTGGAAGACTGACAGACAATAAAATATCTTATTTAATTAGGCTTTATGAGAATTCTACCCAAACCTTGGTGTTTTCAATTGCCTCCTATGCATGCAACTGGAATAAGGAAGACTGAAGAAGAATTGATGCCTTTGAATTATGGCAATAGTGAATAATATTGAATACATCATGGGCAGCCAGAAGAATAAACAAATCAGTGTTGGAAAAATTATGGTGAGAATGCTCACTAGAAGTAAGGATGGCAAGACTTTGTCTCACATACTTTGGACATGTTATCAGGAGGGACTAGTGCCATGAACTGAATTATGTCCTCCTCAGAATGTGTGTAGTAACTTGACTGGACTATAATTTCCAGTATTGTGTGATTTTTCTATGTTGTAAATCCTAATCTCTGCCTGTGGTTAATAGACTGGATTATGTTAAAGAAGATTAGGATGGGACTGTTACATCCTTATTAAAGAAGTTTCCCTGGAGTGTGGCTTGCACCACCTTTTATCCTACAAGAGATAAAAGGAAAGAGAAACAAGCAGAGAGTTGGTGACCTCCTACCATTAGGAAAGCAGTGCTGGCAGTAGGAAGTGGATGGATCAATATAACTGGTCTTCACCATGAACTGAAAGCTCTTCTAATCTCAACCCAATATTGCAAGGATAGAGTAGCAAGGGAGGGGTCTGGGGGCCATGCTCTCAGAGGACGTTAAGGCCAATTAGCACAACTAGCTTACTGCTAGGAGAGTCTTCTGCACCCTGTTTTGGTGAGTGGCATCTGGGGTATTGAAAGCTACCAAGCTGCCCCTTAAGGTACACCAAATTGTCCCAACTCGTCTAGAACAGATGACCACTGAGAACAACAAAGACATGAGGGAAAAAATGCTCAGGAGACAGAAGGACCCATGTGAATGGGAGACTGTATCAACATGTGACCAGAAGAACCAGATTGTGCCTGGCCACCACCAAAGACAGCTATGATGGGGCACACAATGTTGAGTCCCTGTGGCAACATGAGAACAAGAGGGGTACAGCTCAAGAACTCTACTAAAAGACCACAATTGATAGTCCAATGGCTTGGGGGATCCCCTGGGAGCATGGCCCCTAGACCTGCTGTTGCCTCTGTCTAGAAAACACTACTGAGGTCAACTCTTCAGAGAAAAATGGACTGGACTTAGGGACACAATGTGACCATACGGTGTGTGTACTTTATGGTTCTATGCATTTATAGGATGCTGTCCTACTGGTCTCTTTCTAGATGTGAGAGAAGAGGATTGAGAGAAGGGGACAGGAGATTGCTAAAAGGATACTACAAGTATAGAATGAAAAGGAAGAGTGTGCTGTCACAGGATGAGGAGAATAGAAGGAGCCCCAGATAGGCAGGCATGCAAAATTAATTTGTTTTGTATACTTTCACTTAATCACAATAAGAAAGAGACAGGAAGAAAGGAAGGAAGGAAGAAGGAAGGAAGGAAGGAAGACAGAGAGAGAGAGAAAAAAAGAGACAGAAAGAAAGATAGAAAACAAGCAAGCAGTACTGGCAGCAGAACAGTCCTTCAGAACAGAGAGTCCTATGCCAAGATGCTCCTAGATCAAAAAAAGACATATGCAACACAAGGACCTTCCTCCAGAGCCAACAAAGCGAGTGTGTTCCTCTGGAACTGGCACCCTGAATTTGAACTTGTAACTCCTGGACTTTGAGAGAATAAACTTGTCTTTGTTAAAGCCATTTACTCCTGGTGTTTCTGTTAAAGCAGTACCAGATAACTAAGACAACCCATCCCTGGAGAAGGACATAATACTTGGTAAAATAGAAGGTTGCTGAAAAAGAGGAAAGCCCTCAACAACGCAGACTGACGTAGTGGCTGCAACAATGGACTCAAGCATCATGAGGATGACGCAGGACCAGGTAGAGTTTCCTCTGTTGTACATAGATTCACTATGAGTTAGAAGTGACTTGACAGCACCTAACAATAACAACACAGGGATTCAGCCCTTGAAACTGAACCCTGAAAAGATAAACTTTTTCCCCACATTTACGTGAGAATATTTTACAAAACTCAGGTGATGAGGAAACACAAACATTCTTCCAGAGGCTTCATGAGTGATTCCATCTCCCCACTCTTCCTGGGGGCAGAGTTTCCATATTTACCCATCATCCAAGAAAAAAAACCGTGTCACTGAAATCAAGGGTTTTCAGCAGTATCTGGTGAGCCACAGTATCTTTATAGATGCTGGGAGTGGGAGATATGTGGAAGTGAGTGTTCTCTTACTGATATCAATTTAAAGGCATCAATAAAGACAACAAATTAAGAAAACTTGAATGATATAAAAATTTGCCAAACTAAAATCCCTGATTCCACGTTCCACATATTCTGGATCTAGTAAAATATCGTCTTTCCAGGCTGTGTCCTCTGGTTTTGGCTCTCAACCACAGAGCCTTCTTCTCTAAAGAGAATTTCATCTTTTTTAACTGCCTCTTCTTTGTCTCTCATTGTTAAAAGTACTTTTTTAAAAAAAATCTGTCAATGATTTATGCTTTCAGGCATTTCACAAATATTTATTCAATAATTTCTATTTGGTAGGCACAAAAATCTCTGGGGGTGAAGAAGAGAGAGACGTAGTTCCCTCTCTACTGGAGCTCACAATCTTATAAAATGGGAACAAACAAATAAATAAATTCAATACGCTGATGTGGCAATGAATTGGGATAAAGTGGCTACAAAAAACAGCCACCTCTTCCTGAGAGAGTGCCTGATGGCTTCCCAGTGAAGCTTACAGTTTTACTGAGCCTTGAAGGAGGAGCTGGAGTCTTCAGGGTGGCAAAGGAGCAAGAGAACTCCAGGAGGAGGCAGTAGGGAGAACACGTTGGGACTAATTTAAACTGCAAGGTGTGCTTAGCCGAGCCAAGTGCCGTGTGCTTAGGAAACTACAAATTCTTCCCCTACTCTCCTCTTCCTCCTCCTTCTTCTGAATCTGAATGTATATATTTACAAGATAACAAGGCAATTTATGTGCATTAAATTTAAATTTAAGAAGCACTGTATCCTCTCACCTCCTTTCAAACGCACAAGTCACACGCTGTTGGTGACGTCCATTTCATTTCAAGTCATAGTAACCCTATGGGACAGAGTAGAACTTTCCCTAGAGTTTCCAAGGCTGAAAATCACTGCAGAAGCAGAGTTCCACATCTTTCAGCCGTGGAGTGGTTGGTGGGTTAGAACTTCAGACCTTTCGGTTAGCAGCTAAGTACTTAATCACATACCACCAGGGCTCCTTAACAGTCACATACATACACTTATTCCCTTTTAAATATGGATCAGTTGTTGTTGATGGGTATGGGAAGAGCACAGCTGCCCTGAGACAGAGTGACTGGGCTCCTATGGGACTGCAATAGCTTAATTAAGACTCTCCTCAGCTTTGAATGGCTGGCTTGGCTCAGCTTTGAATGAGGAGGTCTGTGTTTCTGAAACGTCCTCTCGAGAATTCCAGAGGCTGCTCATCTCCCTTGTGCAGCTGATGGTTATTACAGGCATTATAGCCATCTTCCTGCCTTATGAGTCATACATAGTTTTCACAGTTTTTAGTGTAGCTCTGTAAATACCCAAGGTGCTAGGCTCCCAGACTGCCTCTTTGAGACTTGGAATGTCTGGGTCTTCGCAGTGGGTTGAATGATGCCCTCCAAAATGACATGTTCATGCCTTAACCCTCATAATCTTTGACTGTAACCATATTGGAAAAAGGATCTTTGCACAATTAATTAAGAATCTTTGCAGAAGTAATTAAGAATCTTTGCAGAAGTAATTAAGAATCTTGAGATAAGATCATCTTGGATTTAGGGTGGGTCCTAAGTGCAATGACAAGTGTTTTTATGAGAGAAAGGCAGAGGATATTTTAGAAAAAGAGACGGAAGAGGAAAAGGTGATGTGAAGATGGAAGAAGAGACTGGAGTGGTGCAGGTGCAAGGCAAGGATTACAGGCAGCCACCAGAAGCTGAGAGAAAGGCGTGAAAGATATTCCTCAGAGCCTCCAATAGGAACCAACCCTGACTTGCTTTTGGACTTCTAGCCCCAGAGCTACGAGAGAATGAATTTATTTTGTTTTAAGTGACTCGGTTCTATGATTTTTGTAGCATCCCGATAAAAAATAGCATTATTGCTGAGTTTCAGGGAGATCAAGAGGTCATGCCTTCATCTTTGAAGGGCAGAAACCTACTCTGAAAGTATGGGAAAGGCTGGTCATTTAGCTGGAGACCTAACTGTGCATCAAAAAAGTAAAAGATTCCAGTGAGTGGAGCAGTCTAAAAATCTTCAACATAGGATCTTGGATAACACGCATGTGTCTCCCTCAGAAATGTCAATGCAGGTTTTACAATGCCAACTGAGTTGCACTGTGAAGGAAGCAGTTCCCATGTGACCCTGTGAAGCAGATCTGGGCCCAAACAGGGAAGTTTTGGGATGCAGTCTTCTCACAAGAAATGACATAGAAGGAAAGCAGGCTTCATGGCCACCTAAGTAGCATCCATTGGAACCTTTCCACCTGGAGCAGCGGAAAATGGAAGACAGCTAAAGACACAAGGAAAATACAAGCCCAAGAGATAGCAAAGGCCACATAATACAGAGACTGTGTCAGCGTGAGACCAGAAGAACTAGATGGTGCCTGGCCACCACCAATGACTGCCATGACAGGGACTACAACATGAAGTCCCTGATTTAGTGGGAGAAAAACGGGTGTGCAGAATTTACTCTGTTAAAAAGACCAGACTTCATTGTCTGAGTGATGGGAGGGTCCCCAGAAAACATTTCCACCAGACCCTGTTAGCCAGAACTGAAACCGTTCCTGAAGCCAACTCTTCAGACAAAGATTGGACTGGACAATAAGACGTAAAATGACACTGGCAAAGAGTGTGCTTCTTGGCGTAAGTAGATACATGAGGCTGACTGGTCAGTTCCTGTCCAGAGACAAGATGAGAGAGTGGAGAAGGGCAAGAGCTGGTAGACACGGAATGGACACAGGAAGTACACGGTGGAAAGGAGGAGAGTGATGTCACAGGGTGGAGAGAATAGCGAGAGCTACTTAGCAGTGTGTGTGAAAGTCTCTTTATGACAAGTTGACTTGGACTGTAAACTTTCACTTAAAGCACAATAAAATATTTACGCAGGCAGGCAGGAGGGCGGGAGAGAGGGAAGGGAGGAAGGAAGGAAAGAAGGAAAGAAGAAAAGAAGGAAGACAGCAGGTCTCAAGTATGATAGTCTTGGGTCCAGGACTGGCCTTTGCTACTTACTAGCTGTGTAATCTTGGCTAAATCATGCCACCCCCAAGAGCCTCAGTTTCCCTGTTTTTAAATGAAAAGAATCTTTCTCCATTAGTCCAAGGCTGTTGGAAGATTTGATTAAGTGTTACAGAAAAATTGTCTGACAATAGGCCCCAAATGAGAATTGTCAAAGAAGGCCTGAAAGCCGTGGGGAAGCTCAGAGTTCTGATGGGTCATAGCCTGGCCCAGATGCATACATTCTCTGGCATTCTTAAGACTAAATGATGAACAGATCCATGGTCTTCCGTTTCTACCAATTTACCCATATTGACTCTAGATTAGTGTTCTGCCAGCAGTCTGACTACCAAGAGAAAGCCAACAGTGAGATAAAACCTGTACCATGCACAGATGCTGACGCTCCACGGTTTAGGAGAAAGATAACTGGGTGTGGCTATGCTGTAATACCTCCAGTTGGTCTGAATTCCGAGTCACTGTTTCTTCTGCTATTTTCATCTTCAACAAAACTAGTGAAGGTTTGATGTGTAAGACTCTAATAAGAAATTAGCTACATGGCGTACAAAGAAGTCATTCAAGTATCATTATGCAATCTTTCAGTTCTATGTACACATTTTTATTATTGAGATACATGAGGTATGACAATTAAGTTCATAAACTTAGTTGTTCTACCTGCTACATACCTCATTGTTGAATATCACTATAGTCACCTTCAAAGTACTCCCCTTGGGAAGCTTTGCACCAATGCCAGTGCCTAGTTCACCTTTCAAAACAATTTTGGAACTCTTTCTGGAATGGCCACTGCACACGGTGGCACAGTGCCAAGTTCATGAACTTAATTGTATAGTTGTCTGAGAGGGAGTTTTTAGCAAGTATACAAATAACTGAATTGGAACACCTCCCCTGCTCATCTGATGTAGCCTCTAATGACTTTTTTTCTTTATCCAAAGATAAAGGAAATATTGAAAGAAAGCTTAGTTATGCTTATTCAGAAGTCTCCATAGACCAAGAAGCAGTAATTAGAACAAAACAAGAGGCTACTCTGTGATTTAAAATTATGAAAGGTGTGCATCAAAGTTTTATCCTTTCACTGTACTTATGCAATCTGTGTGCTTAATAAATAATACAGGAAGATGTGCTACATGAAGAAGAACAGGGCATCAGGATTAGAGAAAGACTCATCAACAGATGAGACAACCTTATGCAGATGATGCAGCCTCGCATGCTGAAAATGAAGAGGCCTTGAAATACTTCCTGATGAAGATCAAATGCTGGAGCTTTCAGTGTAGATTACATCTCACCATAGAAAAATAAATGAGTGGGAGAAGAAAGCATCCAGACCAGCTGTTTCGTTAGTTCTTCTAGAGCACACCTGATTGACTTAAACAGGAAATACTATTCCTGACTTAAACAGGAAACACAGCTCAGGACTGAATTCCCTGCTGCTTAGGCTTCAGGTCTCCGAATGATGAATAACATACATTTTTCATTTCTTCCAGGTGGGTGAAATTGTGAGGATATTCAATTCATGTTCAAGAGATTTTTTATTCCTTTTATGTACCCTGTCTGCTTGACTCTTGGCTTGCACTTGCACTCTTCTCCAAAGAAGGGAGTAGTGTAAAATTACGTCCAGGAAAAAATGTGGGTCTTAAATTGAGACTTTCCACTTCTTACTTATAAATTTTTGTTCTTAGCTTATCTCTTGTAAAATAATGTGATACCTGGAATTTGTTTCCAATAATCCTGTTGGGGGACAGGAGAGTAAATAGAGGCATAGCTAAAACAGGAGCAGCCTTGAGTTTACAGTTATTATAAAGCCCAAATAAACAAAACCAGACCAAGTGCTGATGAGTCAATGCCAACTCACAGCGACCCTATAGGACAGAGTAGAACTGCCCATAGAATTTACAAAGAGTGCTTAGTGGATTTGAACTACTGATCTTTTGGTTAGCAGCCATAGCACTTAACCACTAAACCACCAGACTTTCCCAATTACTATAGCAGAGAAGTTCAATTAACTGTTCTACTTAGTATGTTTAAAATTTTCTATGCAAAAATAATAAGTAAAGATTAAATAGCATAAAGTCACAGCTGCAGTGAGGGTTAGACTTAGGATCAAATTTAGTTGTGTTGAACTCTAATACCAGTGGTATAATCTCAGTTCAGCATGTAAGTGAAAATGGGTATTAACTGTTGCAGGGGAAAGATCACAAATTGTAAAAAGCTGATGTGAGTATCAGAATAAAAACATCCAGATCTGATGAGTTACATCATAGGATGTATCTCCTAAAATTAATGGGAATAGACATTCTAATAAGTGAGTCTGCTATTTTCTGTTACAAAAAGCTTCCAAAAAATCAAACCTGTTGCCAATGAGTTGATTCCAACTTATAAACACTGCCAACTAGGTTCTCTAACTCATCCTAGAAAAAGTGCTACGTAACTCATTGCTGAATATCAGTATGGTCACCTTTGAAGTCACCTTCCCTTGGGAAGTTAGGTACCAATGCCAGTGCCTAGTCTACCCTTCAGCAATTTTGAAACTCTTTTTAAGGAATGGCCATCAGAGTTGTCATATTACCCTTAATGTCTTGAATGTCATCAAAATATCTTCCTTTCAATATTTCCTGTATCTTCAGCTAATGAAAAAAGTCATTGGGGTCCAGATCAGGTGAGTAGGGAGGATTTGTTTACTAGCTAAAATATTCTTCACAGACAACTGTACAATGAAGTTCACGAACTTGCCACCATGCTATCATGCACAATGGCCATCCCAGAAAGAGTTCCAGAATTGCTTTGAAGGGTGGACTAGGAGCTGGTGTCAGTGCATAACTTTCCAAGTGGAGTACTTTGAAGGTGACTGTAGTGATAGTCAGCAATGAGGTATGTAGCACTTAGAACAATTAAGTTCGTGGGTTTAATTGTCAGACCTTGTATAGTAACCCTATACTGTTTATCAGTTCCCTGGGAAACCTTGGTGACACAGTCGTTAAGTACTATGTCAGCTAACCAAAAGGCTGGCAGTTCAAGCCCTCCAGGCACTCCTTGGAAACTATGGGACAGTTCTACTCTGACCTATAGGGTCACTATGAGTCAGAATTGACTCAGTAGCGGTGGGTTTGGGTTTAAGATGCTTCTGCAAGATACAAGGGAAAAGCTCTGTATTCCAGGTGCTGTGGGAAACTCTAGTAGCTTGTCTGGAAGGAAATGCTAGGATGTTCTTAGAATCCATGGAGATTGCAGCAGAGAGGCCACTTAACCAGGTACCTTGGATCTCATTCCTTACCAGTCATTACATCCCTCCTTTCTGTTCTAGTGATCTGTATCCTCACGGTATCACTGGGAAATGTGACAGCTAGAGGTGAGTCTGTTCAAACTCCATCCACCACCTGAAGCTGGGGAAAGGAACATCACACTAGCAAGCGCTTATCCATGAATTTCCAGTGTAGTCATCTTCAACTGAGAGAAAATAGCCCTGCTTCCTCTTCAAGCTCTCAGTCTATTACCAAGGGCTCTTATTTATATGAAAACAGGCATCTCTTCTCCTACCCCATCCCAACCAGTCTCCAGTTATTAGCTGTCAGCTAGCATTTTCCAAGGGCCTTCAAACCAGATATGCATTCCCAACAGCTCCCTGTGCCCGGTGCCATCAGCATCCCCGTTGTACCAGTGCCACTGACTGCGGCTGCAATCCTGGATTCACTTCTCTGCCAGGGAAGAACATCTTCAGCAGCCTCTCAGAGATCTGTAAAGAGGCTGAAGGATGAGGGAGGGGGTCATTGGAAATTTGGGGCCATTGAGTATTGGTCAACTCCAGTACCAGTGGTGTAATCTCAGTTCAGTATGGGAGTGAAAATGAATATCAGCCATCATAAAGAGGATATATCTTGAGAGCCTTCAGCCCTCAGAGTTCTTTAGCAAGGAGTCAGGAGCCAGGAAATGGGATGGTCAGGTGTCATGTTCAAGGGATGTAGAGTTAAGAACTTGGGATTTGAGCAAGAATCTCAATTTCCAGCTGTGAAAGTGGCCAGCTGTGCCAGCTAAGTAAAGTGTTTCACCTCCCAATGTCTTTATCTGTAAATCTGGAATAATAATAGTATATACTATCTGGTTGTTGTGTGGTTTAGTTAATTAATACATATGATGGAATTCATAAAGACAGATGGCAAATGGTAGTGCTGGGGGGAAGAGAGGATGGAGAGTGACTGTTTAATGGATATGGAGTTTTCTTGTGGGGTGATGACAATGATTTGGAACTAGATAGTGATAATGGTTGCACAGCATTGTGGATGTGCTAAACACCAGTGATCTGTGTCCTTTAAATTGGTTAAGTTTCATGTTATATAAATTTCACCTTAATGAAAAGACATATAAATGATTAACTAATTAATATGTGTAAAATATTTAGAATAGTGCCTTGCACTTGGTGAGAATTCAGTACCTTGCTGTCATTTTGTTCTTGTTGTTAATGGGTCAAAGACAGAGACGGTATGAAGAAGAAGGAGGATGGAGAGGATGATACAGTGATCCAGAGGTTGAGAGTGTTCTACTAGCTCTAGCAAATCTTTCAGGAAGCTCTCTTAAGCCAGGATCTCTGTTCCTCCATCTGAAAATAACAACAGGTAACCTCATGCCGGGATAACTATTTGCCATTTGTGAAACACCATTTCTAAAATTAAATCAAATAATAACCAAATGAAGGAGCCCTTAGTGGCACCCTTGTTAAGTACTCAACTCCTACAGGTGGGAGGTTTGAACCCACCCAACTGCTCCAAGGGAGAAAGACCGGGTTATATGCTTCTGTAAGCAATGGAGCCAAGATGACCCTACAGGACAGTACTACTCAGATACACTGGGTTGCTGAGTCAGAATCGACTTGATGCTGCCCAACAACAATAACCAGGAAGAGTTCCTGGGTGGCACAAACAGTCTTCAGTTGTCTCCTAGCCTAGGGATTGGCAGAGGGAACCCACCCAGTAGCATCACAGAAGAAAGACCTGATGATCTGCTTCCATAAAGGTTATAGCCAAGAAAACTCTATGGAGCAGTTCTACTCTGTAACACACGGCATCACCGTGAGTTGGAATTCACTTGACTGACAACAGGTTTAGTGTTTCTGGTTAAACATCTAAACCAGTAGATCCCATTATTCTTCTCAACCTGTAGATAAGGAAACTGAGACACTGGGAGAGGGAACAGCTTCCTCAGGCTCAGAGGAATGGTAATGTCTTCATTGTTGGTGAAGCTAAGTGTTAGGTACATATGAGTTTATTTTATTGTTTTCTCCCTAAATGTAAATAAAGCTAACCTGTCGTTCACAAAGCACTCAAACAAATATGGTTCCTTGAGATTCAAAGAGAAGGTCCTTGAAAAAGTCAGCATAGATGGCAAATTAAAAGAAGGAAATGTGGGCTCTGAGAAATGAAACAAATTAATGTAAGTTCACACAACAAGGTAGTGGGAGAAGTTGGGTCCACATCTTAAATGAGAGCATTCTGATTTTTGTTCAATTGGGCGTGAGTTGTATGAAGTATTCTTGCTATGGAATGTTCTGTAGACACCAAACTTACTTGTTATTTTGATGCAGAAAAGTATTCTTAATATATTTTTAATCTGAGAACAACTTGCATATATCCAGTGATTGAGTGGTGCTCAGGCTCTGAGGAAAGCGAAGAATAGATGTAAAAGAAATGGTGACGTCTTAATTGTTGGTGAAGCTGAGTACTAGGTGCATGTGGGTTTATCATATTATTCTGTCTCTAAAAGAAATTATTAGAATTAGATTTCTGTGTATTATTTGCCCTTTCTGCTTTCCGAGTTTTCTACTGTGAATACACTTTTTGTTTAGAAAGAATGTATAACAAAACGTTTTGTTTCTGGATTCTGCTGATCCAAAACACCAATTTTGATGACCCAGCAATTCCTGCTTGTGTTCCAGGCATCAACGAGTGTGGCCCACCCTTACCTGTGTCTTGCAGAAGGCTGGCAGAATGTCACAATGAGGAGAGAAGCTAATACTGTGAGTGTGCCTCTGGGTACAAGCTCCTTCCAGGGGACACAAAATTCAAAAGTAAGAAAAAGAACACTTGTGAAGGTAGGCAGTTTTCCATGCTGTAAGTCCCCTCCACCCCTCTCCTCATGTCATCCAGCCTTAACCGCATACTGTCAACTTTAAGCACTTTCCTGGCTCCAATGCCACCAGGTCTGAGAACCTAGAAGAAATCACCCTTTCCCAGTTTGGAGTCTGGGCCTGGGGCCTGTCAGGGCCTATCTGACCTATTCCCTGCTCTTGTTCAGACTTTCAGTGCCACCTAAGAACATATTTTTTGTTGTTGTTAACTGCCATCAGTTCAACCAGTGACATCACTAAGGTTGGTGTCACCCAGTAAGATAACTCGTGGTGTTACCACCCCATCTGACCTCCTCTAGTACCAGACCATACAGAATCCATAGTAATGTTTACTGTCAATTTTAATAATAAAATCATACATGATAAATATAGTTGTAAGTTACTTACATGTAGTGTGTCTTCATTTGTATGACTACTACTAATAAAATTGTCTTGTGAAATCTTTACACATTGAATTACAATTATCATTAGTTACATTATTAGTAACCGAGCAGAGCCTTTTTAAAGTTTTCTCCTTTTCCTTTAATTACTATTTCATTCTCAAAAACATTATTGACATAGATTCACAAGCACTAGTGACCACAGTATCGTAGTTGAAACTCCAGAAAATTTGACACAGTGACTATAAAAACATTAGCAGTAACAAAAACAAAAACAGAGCTTGTTGATAGTGTAGACCAAGCCATGTAGCTCAAAGTGTTGTTATAACTGGGTAGTAATGGCATATATAACCAGAGAGCGTTAGAAGGATTAAAAAGTAAATTGGCATAGACTTTCAGCCTTGGTGGTTAACTGATAGTTGCAAGCTGGGCTTACAAAATATGTTTTTATTGTTATATTTAGCTATAGGGACATTTTGATAAAAATATAATAAAATTTCTGCTGAAATATTGCACAGAAATTTTATAGACTGTCATTCTGGCATCATCCACTCTGACAGTGTCACCTGGTGTGGTACACACACACACACACACACACACACACATCCATTCCCGTAGAGATGCCACCGAAGTCAGCTCCAAGTCATGGCAGCCTTACGTGCAACAGAAAAACTCTTGCCTGGTCCCGTGTTAGCCTCACAATCACCAGCACGTTCAAGTCCGTTCCTGCGGCCACTGTGCCAGTCCATCTCAACCAGGGTCCCCCACACTCTCACTAGCCTTTAGCTTTGCCAAACATGATGTCTTCCTCTAGCAATTATTCCTCCTCAGGCATAATTCATTTATTTTTTACCAGGTGTTTTTCTCCCTTTATGTTCACAACTCTAAGAGTCAGTGTTGGGGAGTAGGGGAGGGTTAGCAAACAGTGGCTTATTTCTTGCCTATTTAACAGCTGAACACAGTTATTCAGGTATGTAGTCTTTTCTATTATGTGGTTCTTCCATCTTCCTGAGCTTTGAAGTCTGCATACTTTGCAGCCTATTGCAGGCTCAGGCAAGAGACGATCAAGTACCATCTCATAAATTTAGAGACTGGGCTGCCTTCCTAAGCCAGCCAATACAAGACAATGGATAGAATGCGTTCCCTGATCAGGTGTGCCTAGTGGGTTCCAACTGTTGGCCTTTTAGTTAGCCACTGTAGTTCTTTACCTCTGTGCCACCAGGGTTCCTGATACAAAGTAAGCCCATTTGTGACATAAACATGCCGAGAGCTCCAACCAAGTGAATCTGACAGTGTCACGTTGTGATCCAGAAGGTTTGTGCTGGCTGATTTTCAGAAGATTATTTTCCTAGTCTGCCTGAGTTTAGAAGCTCCATGAAAATCAGTCTACCATAGGTGACCCTGCTGGTGAGTGAGATACTGGTGAGTGAGACACTGGTGACGTGTCTTCCAGCATCACAGCCATGCGTAAGCCACCACAGCACAACAAACTAATAGATGCAAGGTATACTTAGAAGGTTATTTACTGCAACACAATTGTAGTAACTAAACATTGGAAACTGAGTCCATTGATGAAGAATTGTTTAATGTACTCTGGTATAGCCACATAATGATAAGCTTTAGAGATATTTGTATTTAGAGACATCTTTTACCCCCTTTTGGTGTACAGTTTTATAAGTTTTAAGGAATGTGCAGATTTGCATTACCACCACTGTAATCAGGCTCCGGAATGCTTCCACTTTCCTGCCCTCATACTGCGCCTTTATAGTCACCCCACTTATACCTCCTGGGAACATTTGGTCTGCTTGCAGTTCCTGCAGTCTTGTCTTTTTGAAAATGTTCTATCAGTAGAATCATGTGATAGGTGGCCTTTTGGATCAGGCTTCTTTCACCTAATGTAACATTTTTGGGATTCACCCTTGTTGCTTCACCTACCATTAGTTTGCCACTTTTTATTGCTCAGTAGCATTTTATTAAGTTTAAGGAGCCCTGGTGGTATGGTATTTAAGCACTCTGTGGGAGAAATACAGCAATCTACCTCTGTAAGGATCCCACCTTAGGAAACCCTGAGGAGCAGTTCTCCTCTGTCCTGTGGGGTTGCTATCAGTGGCAGTTGACTCAATGGCAGTGACTTTTCTTAGCAGTTTATTGCATGGATGTACCACAGTGTGACCATTCACTTGTTGAAGGACATTTAGGTTGTTTCTCTTGTGGGGTGATTACGAATAGAGCCACATCAGGAAGCCCTCAATGAACTTATTTAGAACGTCTTCCAAATTCTATTTTAAATAGAAATACATGCTGCAGAAAATGCCAAAGACTTTTCTTGTTGTCTCATCTTCCTTCTTAAAGCCACTGTAAGCACTTTTTCACAAATGGATTTTAATGTTAAAACTCTTTGAATGCTTTCTGGGAGTACTTACACAATAATTTCATAAAAGATATGATGTGGTTGTCTATCACTGCTCCAAGCTCTTCACCAGGGCTTGGATTCCCAAATATGACTAAAATATTAACACTTACATCTTTCAATATTAAGAAATTTGACAATAATGTATTTGCTTTGAAGTGATTTCATTTTTAAACAATCTGGCTGGCAACCTCCTGCTATTTGTAAACTAATCATTATCCCCAAAGGAGAAAAAGTTCCGATTTTAAGGTTAGAGGGACTTTTTTAAACACTGTCAAGGTTAAAAAGCCAAAAACACTAAACCCACTGCCATCATGTCAATCATGACCCATAGTGATCCTGTAGGCCAGAGTGGGAATACCCCATAGAGTTTCCGAGTTTGTAATCTTTACAGAAGTAAAGTGCCATGTCTTTCATCCATGGAGTAGCTGGCAGGTTTGAATGATCAACCTCTTTGGTTAGCTGCAGAGCTGCACCACCGGGGCGTATAGTAAGCAGCATCATGGTAAATCGAGAAGAGACTGAGGTTATCCAAGTAAGGAACAGCCAAGAAATCCAACAAAGCATTGCACTGGGCAAATACGCTTCAAAAGATCTTTTTAACATGTTGAAAGGCAAAGATATATCTTGAAGACAAAGATGTGCCTGATCCAAGCCCTGGTTCTTTCGTATGTGTGTGAGAGCTATGCATCTGAATAAGGAAGATGGAAGAAAAATGGATGCCTTTGAATTATGGTGTTGGTGAAGAATACTGAAAATACCTTGGACTGCTAAAAAGAATAAACAGATCTGTCTTGGAAGAAGTACAACCTGAGTACTCCTTAGGAGCAAGGATGGTGAGACCACTCACATATTCTGGAAATATTATCAGGAGGGATCAGTCACTAAAGAAGGACATCATGCTTGCTAGAGAATGAGCAAGAAAGAGGAAGAAACTTGAAGAGATGGATTAACACAGTGGCTGCAACAATGAACTCAAGTATAAGAAGGATTGTGAGGACAGGTCGTGACCATGCAGCGTTTCATTCTGCTGTACACAGGGTTGCTATGAACCAGAACAACCACAGCAAATACTATTCAGTCTCCACTCCACTGGAGTTAGCAACAGATGATCCAATTTGTTGTCTTCTTTTCCTGCTCAGTTAGAAAAGAAGGGAAGATAGATAAGCCAAGCCAACTCGGAGACACCCACATTTACTCAAACTTATGACCACAGTCACACAGCTTCCTCATTTTCATCCACAAACTACTCTTAGAAGAAGGAACTTCCCCTGGGTGGGGGAGATAGCTGGAATACTAAAGATATGCTGGCATCGAAACGAGTTCCTGTGAGTGTGACATTTAGAAAAGATGTGCCACTCACCCCACAGATTGTGGTTAAAACTGACAGCTATGTAAACTTGCAGCCCTGGAGGCAAAGCTGTGTTGGAGTCACAGGAGATTTGTGGGCTGGACGAACTCAGCCCCAGTGTTGCCCATTGTTGTGGATTGAATTATGTCCACCAGAAATATGTGTCATAAATCCTAACCCTTATATCTGTGAAATAAGGAGCTGTGGTAGCACAGTGGTTAAGCAGTTGGCTGCTAACAAAACAGCTGGTAGTTTAAACCCACCAGCTGCTTTGTGGGAAAAAGATATGACAGACTCCAATAAAGATCACGGCTCTGAAATTCTGATGGAGACCATTCTGCTGTGTCTCATAGGGTCATAATGATGCTATGAGTCAAAAGTACAGTGCAGAGCATATTTGTGGAGGTAATCTTACTCCGTAATAGGATTTTCTTTGTTATGTTAATGAGGCCATATCAGTGTAGGGTGTGTCTTAAGTCAATCATCTTTGAGATATAAAATATGCAGATTAGGCACAGAGAAGCAAGAAGAGATGGGAGAAGATAGATGCCACACCATGTGAAGATCACCAAGGGACAGAAGCAGAAAAAAGTACTTTTTCCTAGAGCTGACAAAGATAGCTTTCCTCTAGAGCTGATGTCGTGCATTCGGATTGCTAACCTGTTAAACTGTGAAAAAATAACAGTGTGAGCTATTTCCTTGAGCTAAAGCTATTTTTCCTTTCTCTCTCTTCTCTATATGCCAGTGAAGCAAGAAGGAATCCTATAGGGCAGTTCTACTATAGCTTATAGGATTTTTATGAGTCAGAATCAACAGCAACAAATAGTAGCATTTCAAAGACCCTACAATTCCTCCTTCATTCCTTTTTCTCTTGTCCTCAGGGAAACAGCAATTTGAGTGTTTGGCATCATACAGCATGGTCAGCTAAATTTCAGCACAGTTAAGGAAATGCAACCTACTATCCCAGCTGCCTTGAGTGAAGCCCTCTGCTTAATCTCTTTAAAAGGACTCTTTTTCAAGCTGAGTTTGCATAATCAGGAAAACTATCTTCAAAGGGTTTTCTTAAAATACAAAAGAGGGGAATGAGATATTCAGTACAATACCTGCATGTAGAGTGAACAACTCATCCAAGTTTGCCCAGGACTTTTCCGGTTTTACCCCTCATTCCAGGAAACCCTTCACTTACAGAAAGACTAGGACAATTGGTTCTCCTATATGTATGCCTCAGCTTCTCTACTCTTCATTTCTGAAAAATTAGTAGAATGTTCTTTCCTCTATTGATAATTTATTCATTCAACAATATTCTTTATTACTCATTGTACGTGACACAAATACAGAAGCAATTCTGTTTGCACAGTGTTTACATAACCTACTGCTGTTGAGTTGATTCTGATTCATAGTGATCCTATAGGTCAGAGTAGAACTGCCCCACAGAGTTTCCAAGGAGTGCCTGGTGGATTTTACTAGCTGTAAACGTTGTTTACAGCTAATAAAAATGTTTCATCAGATAGAGATGAATCAGAGCCCTGTAAATAGTCTCCACAACCTTTCATTTTATAGCATGAGCTATGAGAGTGGGCATGTATTGCTACTGCACAGTTTGTAGAATGGATTAATACTTGCTATCTTCTTTTATCCTAAGCATCAGATCTATGCAAGATCTGAATCAAGAGCTGATCTATCTAAAAGAAATGACATGGAGGAGAGGGGAAATCCACTCTCAAAATATGATTATATGCTGTTGAATAAAAATTTAAAAAATCTATGAGCCTATAGTGATACTGAGAATGCCACACAATAAATACAGAAGATATAATGCAATTATAAAATCATAATTTTTCAATATTCAGTAGATGGCTACTAAAATCACTGTGTATGTAGCTGATGGAGGACAGCCTAGTCCCACAGTGTCAAAGAATTATCTCACATATTACTGGTTAATTTGAAGGGGTAAAATACACTTTTACAATGTGTCAGTCTAACAACTAACCATCTGGAATTAATAATCACATTCAACATGATTGAGAGTGGGTCAGCTCAAATTTCTATGTCTCTTGATAAGACAAGAAATCATAACATTGCCTTTGTGATAAACAAACAAATCTTGACAAATAGCCTTAAACTGAACTCAATCCAGCCTCCAGAGCAGGGGTTGGCAAACTTCAGCCTGCAGGCCAAATCCAGCCCACTGCCTTACAGTCAAGCAAAATTTTACTAGAACACAACCACACACATTTAGTGATGTATTGTTTATGTATGCTTTTACACTACAATAGCCAACTTACTAGTTGTTAGCCTACAAAGCCAAAAATTTTTACTATCTAGAAAGTTTTGCTGACCCCCACTCTTAAAGACCTGATTTTCAGTCTGTGTGAAATGTAGAGAACAAGAGAACAAATTAGATGATATCACGTTGAAAACAACGAGACAAACAATGGAACATTCGCTAAGACAACTTGCCTAGTTTCTTCAAAAGCCAGTAATGTGACTAGTTTGCTCTAGATTGAAAGAGATAAAAACAAACAAACAAACTGCACAACAATTAAATTCAATATGTCAGCTTTAGTGGAACTTTTTCTGATTTTTCAGCTATAAAATATATTTTGGACATAATTGGGATAATTTGAATATGTATCAGATATCAATGCTCTTGGGGGATTGTTGTTCATCTTTTGGGATATACTAATAGTATTATAGTTACACAGAGAACATTCTTGTTCTGAGAATTTGTTGAGGAAATATTTAGAAGTGAAGTGTCATGATGTCTGTCACTATCAAGTATTTTACCAAGAAAATATACATATGTGTATAAGACTGAGAGAAATTTTAAACTGTGACTTATGCTAGTAATTATTGAATCTATGTGGATATACATGTGATGTTTAATTTTGTGTGTCTACTTGGCTAGTCCGCAAAGGCCAGTTGTTTGACCAAACATTAGTCTAAGAGATGCTATGTGTGATTAAATCCATTGGCCTTAAGTTAAAGAAAATACCCTCAGCTAGTGGCCTTTTCTAATCAGCTGAAGATCTTAAGAACAAAAATGAAGATTTCCTTGGAGTACATCTTGCATCCAGACTATAAATAGATGTCTTACCAGAACCCCTCCACTCTTCATTCTTCCTGTCTCTGCAACTTCAGATCTGAGGACACAAGACTAAAGCAATCTCCAGCCTGTCACCTGACCACAATTTTGAAATTGCCAACCCACCACAACCACATAAGGCAAGTTCTTAAAATAAATCTCTTTTCTGGTCAACTTCTTACTTACTTGCTCTTGCCCTCTCCAACTCTCTCCCCTATTTGAACGTCTCTGCATTCAAAATTTGTAAATAAAAGATGACATAAAATCCAATAAATGCATTAAATAGAAAAGTTCCTAGATGTCCAGATCATTATCTTTTCTTTCACACAAAACTAGGTTTGTCAATCAACGTTTTAAAGTACTATAAACATGTGTAGCAAGACAGTGATGAATTTAAAACATGAAAAATTTTTTTAAAAATTATATTTTTAAATATTAAAATGTTACAAGAAAATGTAGGGGAGTTTACTTGTGCCTGCTGTTGTTGTTGGGTGCCATCAGTAGGTTCTAACTCATGGTGATCCTATGTAAAGGAACAAAAATCATTATAAACAATCGTTATGCATAGGGCCATTGTTTCAGTCACTGTGTCAATCCATCTGATTGAGGGTCTTCCTCTTTTTTCTGACCCTCCTCTTTACCAACTGTGATTTTTTCTCCAGGGAATGATCCCTCCTGACAACATGTCCAAAGTATATAAGACATAGTTTTTCCATCCTTGCTTCTAAGGAGCATTCTAGTTGTATTTCTCCCAAGACAGATTTGTTTGCTCTTATGGAAATCCATGGTACAACCAATATTCTTCTCGAACACCACAATTCAAAGGCATAAATTCTTTGGTCTTTCTTTAGTCATTGTCTAGCTTTCACATGCTCTGGAGGCAATTGAAAATACTGTGGCTTGGGTCAGGCATATCTTAGTCCTGAAAGTGATATCTTTGTTTTTTGACACTTTAGAGTTTTTTACAGCAGATTTGCCCAATGAAATCCATCAGTTGATTTCTTGATTGCTGCCTCTGTGGGTCTTGATTGTGGATTCAAGTAAAATGAAGTCCTTGACAACTTCAATCTTTTCCACACTTATCATAATTTTGCTTATTGGTCCAGTTGTAAGGATTTTTGTTCTATCCATACTGAAGGCTGTGGTCTTTGATTTTCATCACTTAAGTGCTTCAGTCTTCCTCGCTTTCAGCAAGCAATGTTATGTCATCTGCATAATGAAGGTTGTTAACGAGCCTTCCTCCAATCCTAATGCTGCATTTTTTTCAAGTAGTCCAGTCTTCTATGGTCATTTGCTCAGCATACAGGTTGAAGAAGTACAGTAAAAGGAGACAACATTGATGCACATGTTTCCTGATTTTAAACCACACAGTATCTCCATGTTCTGTTCTAACAACTGCTTCTTGGTCTATGTACAGATTCCACATGAGCACAGTTCCTCTGAAACTTCTATTCTCCACAATATTATCCATAATTTGTTATGATCCACACAGTCAAATTCCTTTGCAATAGTCAAGAGAACACAAGTAAACATCTTTCTGGTACGTTCTGTTTCAGCCAGAATTGATCTGACATCCATGTGCTCTTCAGAATCCAGCTTGAATTTCTGGCATTTCCCTGTCAATGTAATGCAGCAACAGCTTTTGAACGATCTTCAGCAAAATTTTAATTGTATGTGATGTTAAAATTTTGTTCAATAATTTCTACATTTCCTTGAGCCACTTTTCTTTGGAATGGGCACAAATACAGATCTCTTCCAGTCTATTAATTGTTCAGGCAGCTGTCTTTCAAATTTCTTGGCATAGATGAGTGACTACTTTCAGGACTGCATCCACTTGTTGAAACATCTCAATTGGTATCCAGTCAATTCCCGGAGTGTTGTTCATTGCCAGTGTTTTCAGTACAGCCTGGAATTCTTTCTTCAGCATCACTGGTTCTTCGTTATATGCTCTACCTCCTGAAGTAAGGGACCATCAATCAATCCTATCTGGTACAGTTACTCTGTGTATTCCTTCTATAGTCTTTTGATGCTTCCTGTGTCTTTTAACTCTTTCTTTGTAGACATTTCCAATAATATAACTCAAGTGTTGAACATTCTCTTCAGTTCTTTCTGCTTGAGAAATATCATAAGTATTCTTTACTTTTGGTTTTCTTACTCAAAGTCTTCACGTATTTCATTATAATACTTTGTCTTCTCAAGCTGCCCTGTGAAACCTGTTCAACCCTATTACTTCATAATTTTTTTCCAATCACTTTAGTTGCTTGATGTTCAGGAGCAACTCTCAGTCTTTTTTTGATACCAACTCAATGCTACATAACAATAACAGCAATTTCAAGTTGAATTTTAAAAAATTAAAACAAGTGCCCAAGAGCCAAAGTACTACCTGGGGTAGACCCCACCTTAATTGAGAGATCACATCAAGAATAGGTTGGATATACAGAGCACTAATGACCAAAGACCAGATGAATTGTGGAATGATATCAGGGACATCATACACGAAGACAGCAGGAGGTCATTACAAAGACAGGAAATAAAGAAAAGACCAAAATAGACGTTGGAAGAGACTCTGAACTGTGCTTTTGAATATACAGCAGCTAAAGCAAGTGGGAGAAATGATAAAGCAAAAGAGTTAAATTGCAGATTTTGAAGGACTACAGAAAAAAAAATTAAGTATTTGATGACATATGAAAAAATCTAAAGATAGAAAGCCAAAAAAGAAGAAAACACTTGGTGTTTCTCAAGCTGAAAGAGCTGAAGAAAAATTCAAACCTAAAGCTGCAGTACTGAGGGATTCTGCAGTGAAAATACTTAAAGAAGACAGAAGGGATACATAAAGTCACTGTACCAAAAAGAATTGGTCGGTGTTCAGCCATTTCATGAGGTAGCATAAGATCAAGCGTTAGTAGTATGACAGAAGAGGTCCAAGCTGCACTGAATGCTTTGGAAAAAAACATGGCTCCAAAAACTGATAGGATGCCAACTGAGATGTTCCAACAAATGGATACAGTGCTGAAAGTGCTCACTCATCTATGCCAAGAAATTTGGAAGATAGTTGCCTGAATAACTGACTGGAAGAGATCCATATTTGTGGCGTTCCAAAGAAAGGTAATCTAACAGAAAGCAGAAGTTATCTAATGATATTGTTAATATCATATGCAAGGAGAATTTTGCCAAAGACAATTCAGAAGTGTTAGCAGCAGTACATCAAGAGGAAACTGCCAGGAATTAAAGCCAGATTCAGAAGAGAATGTGAACAAGGTATACACTTACTGATGTCAGATAGATTTTTGCTGAAGGCAAAAAATACCAGAAAGTTGTTCATCTGTGTTTTAACAACTACGAAAAGGCATTCAACTGAGTAGATCATAACAAATTATGAATAACACTAAAAACTATGGGAATTCCAACATATCATAACAAGATGGAATCTGGAAGACACTATGGTGAGTGCAATTAGTCAGTTGCAAAAGAACAAATATTGTAGGAGACCATTATGAGGACTCAAGAAAAGGTTTAAACACAGAAGAAAACAGTCTTTGTTGCTTACAAGGGTGGCAAGAGATGAAAACTGATTAAATAATAGATAGGAAGTGGCTTAGGTGAAGGGAGAGACAGCATACAGTAGTAGGGAGGTCAACAGAGCTGGACTAAGGCAAAAGCTACGAAGTTTCCTAAACATAATTCAACACTTTGAGGGACAGAGTAGCAGGAACAGGGGTCTGGGGATCGTGATTTCAGGGGTTATCTGGGCCATTTGGCAGAACAAAGTTTTTTTAAGACAGAGTTTTGCATCCCACTTTGGTCAGTGTCACCTGGAGTCTTAAAAGCTAGCAAGTGGCCATCTGGGTAGCATCAGTTGGTCCCAAACTACCTAGAGCAGAGGAGAAAGAAAGACATAAGGAAAACATGAGTCCAAGAAACAGAAAGGGTCATATAATACAAAGACTATATCAGCTGGAAACTTGGGTGGTGCAGTGATTAACTGTTACCTCTGCCGACCAAGAGGTTGGCAGTTCAAATCTGCGAGGCACTCCTTGGAAACTCTATAAAGCAGTTCTACTCTGACCTGTAGGCCTGCTATGGGTCAGAATTGACTGGATGGCAGTGGGTTATATCAGCACAAGACCAGAAGAATTATATGGTGCCCAGCCACCAAAAGTGATTGTTATGACAAGGAATACAACATATAGTTCCTCACACGGAGGGAGACAAAACTGTTTCGCAGAACTACATCTCTATTAAAAAAAACCAGACTTAAAGGTCTGACAGACTGGAGGGCCCCCAGAACACATAGCTTCCAGACCCTTTGTTATCTGAAAGCTGAAACCATTCCCAAAGCCAACTCTTCAGACAAAGCAGCTGGACTCTAAGATATAAAACGATACTGGCAAAGAGTGTGCTTCTTGACTTAAGTATATACACGAGGCTAGCTAATCAGCTCCTGTCCAGAGGCATGATGAGAGGACAAAGAGGGACAGGAGCTAGCTGAATAGATGAGGGAAATACAGGTCGGAAAGGAGGACTGTGCTGCCACAGGGTAGGGTGAGCAGCTAGAGTTACACAGCAGTGTGTGTAAAAGTTTTTGTATCACAAATTGCCTTGGATTACAAATTTTCACTTAAAGCACAATAAAATATTAATAAATAAATAAACCCCATTCATTGCCACTGAGTCAGGTCCTATTCATGGCAACCCTAGAGGTCAGGGTAGAACTGCCTCTAGAGTTTCCTAGGAGCACTGGAGGATTTGAACTGCTGATCTTTTGGTTAGCAGAGGTAGCACTAAACCCACAGTGCCACCAGGGTTTCCAATAAATAATTAAGAATTCCAGAACACTTAGTTGTGCTTATTTGGAACCTCTACCTAGACCAACAGGCAGTCATTTGAACAGAACAAAGCAATACTCTATGATTTAGTATCAAGAATGTTTTGCATCAGAATTTTATTCTTGCATCATACTTATTCTACCTGCATGCTGAGCCAATAATCATGGAAGCTATAATTATGTAAGTAAATCAAATGACATATTGCATTGGGCAAATCTGCTTCAGAAATCCTCTTTAGGTTATGGTGTTGTTGTTAGTCAATTCTGACTCGTAGTGACTGTGCACAACAGAACTAAACACTGTCCAGTCCTGTACCATCCAACTGTTATTATGCTTCAGTCCATTGTTGTAGCCACTGAGTCAGTCAATCTTGTTGAAGGCCTTCCTCCTTTTCATTGACCCTCTACTCTACCAACCATGATGTCCTGCTACAGTAACTGGTCCCTCCTGAAAACTTGTCCAAAGTATGTGAGACATATGTCTTCCCATGCTTGCTTCTAAGGAGCATTCAAGTTATATTTCTTCCAAGATAAGATGTATTTCTTCCCTACGATAAGACCTTAAAAACAGACTGATGCATAGAAGAAAAGACTCTTTGATGGCTGCAAGGGTGGGGAGGGAGGGAGGATGAGAGAGGAGGGTTTAGATTAGATAGTTAATAGAAATTTGGTTGGGCGAAATCGGTGACAGCACGCATTAGAAAGAAGATCAGTAATAACTGGATTTCAACATAACTTGAATACTCCTCCCATCTTAACCCAATATTGCAAGGACAGAGTAGCTGGGGCAGGGGGCCGAGCACCATGCTCTCAGGCGAAATCGAGGCCAATTGGCACAGCTAGTGTTTTGCTAATGAGGACTCTCTGCACCCTTCATCGGTGAGTGGCGTCTGGAGTCTTAAAAGATACTAAGCTGCCATCTGAGGGTACAGCAAATGGTCCCAACTCAACAGGAACAGATGATCACCGAGGACAAGAATGACATGGGGAAAAGAGAACCCAGAAGACAGAGAAACCCATGTGAGTGGATCTCTACATCCACTTGTGACCAGAAGAACTGGGTGGTGCCCCACCATTACCAGTGATAGCTATGATGGAGCTCACAAAGTTGAGTCTCACTGGCAACAACAGAAAAATAGGAATGGACCCTGAGATCTCCAATAAAAGACCACAATTGATGGTCTTTTATAACCCGCGGGCTTCGGGATTCCCCTCGGAGCACGGCCCCTGGCCCTGATGCTGCCCCTGTCCATAAATCATAATGAAGGTCAACTTTTCGGACAGCACTGGATTGGATTTGGTGACGCAGAGTAGCCGTATCTTGTGGGAATTTTATGGTTCTGTGCATCTATAGGATGTCATCCTGCTGACCTCTTGCTGGAGGAAGGGGAATGGGTTTAGAGGAGGGGAGGGGAGACTGTTGGGAGGATATGGTATGTATGGAGCAGAAAGGAGGGGTGTGTTGTCACCAGGCGGGGAGAGCAGTGGGAGCTGCATATAGGTAAGCATGTGAATTTATATGCGAATGTACACTTCCATTCAATCATAATAAAAGAAAACCCTAAAAAAAAGAAAAAGAAAATAAATCGATCTAATCAACCACATAAATAAAATAAAATTTAAAAAAATCACGTGATCATCTTAACCAATGCAAAAGACGTCTGATGAAGTCCAACATCCATTCCTGATAAAAACTCTCAATAAAATAGGAGCAGAAGGAAAATTCCTCAACATACTAAACAGCATTTGTACAAAACCAACAGCCAATGTCATTCTCAATATAGTGAGGCTGAAAACATTTCCCCTTAGAATGAGAACAAAATAAGAATGGCCTTCATCACTACTCTTTTTTAACATTGTATGGGAAGTTGCATCTAAAACATTAGCCCTCCAAAACAAAACAAAACAAACCCAGTGCTGTAGAGTCAGTTCAAACTCATACTGACCCTATAGACAGAGTAGCACTGCTCTATAGAGTTTCCAAGGAGTGCCTGGTGGATTTGAACTGCTGACCTTTGGTTAGCAGATGTAGCACTTTACCACTAGGCCACCAGGGAAACCCTGGTAGTGTAGTGATTATTATAAGGCAAGAAAAAGAAAGCAGGGCATACAGTTGAAAAGGAAGAAGTAAAACTACCTCTACTGAGGATGATATGATATTATACATGGAGGGCCCCAAAGATTCCACAAGAAAACTACTGAAACTAATAGCAGAGTAGCAGGATGCAGGATCAGCATAGAAAAATCAGTTACATTCCTATATACCAACATAGTGTGATTGATTACTTTTGTATGTGGCCTTTCTAGCCATAATCTTGTAACTCCCACCCAAGTGACTGGCTTGGACTCTGTAATAGGGTAGTTGTAGCCACCAAAGGGATTGGTCAGTTTTGTCATTCCACTGGGCTTGAAATGAGCCACCCCAGCAGCAGGAAACAGAAGAGCCCACCACCACAAATGAGAGAGGTAAAGGAAATATCCAGCAGCAGGAGACAGTGGGGTGGGCTTCTCTGTGCACAAAGAGGGAAAGGTGAGTACCTTTCAGCAGAGACTGAGGGCCAGGAAGAGGCCTGCCTGCGAGTGATTGGGAAGAAGCTATCTTGATGGAAGAACTGTATCCTGGATGTTTCTGAGCCTCAGCCATAACTGTTATTTCCTTAATAAATCCTAGAATTGTGAGTGGTCTGTGAGTTCTGTGTGGCCATAGCCATGAATTATCAAACCTAGTAGACAGCACTGTAGGAGGGAGGGTTAGTGTCAGAATTGGTAAAACCAGTGGAGAAAGGAGGTATGTCTGAGTTCACCTTGTAGGAATCTGGCTTTTAATAATCCCCTTGTAAAGAAGAAAACCCTGGTGGCATAGCGATTAAGTGCTATGGGTGCTAACCAAAAAGTTGGCAATTCAAATATGCCAAGTGCTCCTTGGAAACTCTATGGGGCAGTTTTACTCTGTCATGAGTCGGATCCGACACGACGGCACTTGGCTTGGCATAGCGTTGCTATCAGTTGGCATTGCCTTGATGGCACTGGCTTTGGTTTGGCTGTTGTGAAGTTAGAAGTCAAACACAGCCCCCTATGCTATTTTGGCAATGAACAAAGAAAACAAAGGAAATCAAGAAGCTTTTGTTCTCTCCAAAATGTATATAACTTTAACATTTAAATTATTCTTGAAATGACAAAATTATAGAGATAGAGAACAGATTAGTGGCTGCCAGAGGTTAGAGACACTGGAGTAAAAAGGAGTGATGTTATTATAAAGTAGTTGTGTAGTGGGTTGAATGGTGGCCTTCCCAAAGGATAAGTCTGCTCATAGCCTGCAAATTTGACTACTTGCAAAATAAAAACTGAGATGCAAGAGAGAATCCTCCTGGATTATCAAGTGGGCCCTAACTCCAGTGATGAGGGTTCTTATGGAAGGAAGGAGAGAAGAAGACAGTCACAGATGAGAAGACCACATGAAGATGGAGGCAGAGATTGTAGTTATGCAGCCACTGATCAAGAAATGCCTAGAACTCTCAGAAGCTAAAAGACACAAAGGAAGGATTCTCCCTTAAAACCTTCAGAGGAAGCATAATCCTACCAAAAATCTTGATTGTGTACTTTAGATTCTAGAACTGTGAGGGAATAAATCTGTGTTGTTTTAACTCATCCACTGTATGGTAGCCGTATGGCACAATGGCTAAGAGCTTGACTGCTAGAAAGGTCAGCAGTTTGAATCCACCAGCTACTCCTTGGAAACTCCATGGAGCAGTTCTGCTCTGCCCCACAGGGTCTACTGTGAGTCAGAATTGACTCAGTGGCGACAAGTTTGGTCTTTTTGGTTTGCATGTACGGTAACTCACTACAGCAGTAAAAGGAAATTAATACAAGTAGCCTAAGCAAATTCTTGTGATGATGGAATCATTATGTGTATGTTGATAGTGATGATACTTACAGGAACCTACACATGTGATGACATGACTCAGTACCACACACACATTGTACCAATGTTAAATTACCAGTTTTTCCACTGTACTATGGAGTCGGATCCGACTTGATGGTACTTGGCTTATAGTTATGTAAAATCTCATCTTCTTTGGAGGAAACCGAGTGAAGGATACACAGGTCCTCCCTGAACTATTTTTGCAAATTCTTGTGAATCCATATTTACTTCAGCATAAAAACTTAAAAACAGACCAATCTGTTTGTTTTGAACAAACAAGATTGTTGCTAGGACTACGCAGAGACCCAAAGACTAGTAGAACGGCTCCATTTTGAGGAAGCCTTCTATTACACAAGATTGCATCTTCATTTATCAAAAAGATGCAAGAATCCCCCTCAGGGAGCATTTCAGTGCAAATACCAACAATACTAAGCAAATAATTTAAACATAGAGCTACACATTCTGGGAACCAGGGAAGTATTAGGGGGAAGAAAGCATCCAGCCAATTATGTCCTAGATAACGTCATCTGGATCACGAGTCATACTTAAAAAGGAAGTCTGTCTGAATCTCACAGACCAAGATGAAACTCCTCCATGCTGGGCTTGCTGGTCTCCGCATCATGAGCAGTGGGAGTCTAAGGGCGCTATCAGGTAAGTAAATTATGACAATAACAGAGACTTACAGGATCTGGGACCTCTTTATGCGCTTTGTGAATCTTTCCACCATTCACTGGATTCCCACTATCTCTACAAGGGGTAGGAGGGAATAAATTCTTGGAAGAAGTTGGTACCTTTATTTTGAATTCTGAAAAGAGGAAAATGGTGAAACTGATTCCTAGGGCAAACTTCAAGGGTTAATAAACCCACTGCCATTGAGTCCATCTTGTCTAATTGTGACCCCAGGGGGTTTATAAAGCTGTAAGTCTCTACAAAAACAGATGGCTGGAGCTGCTGGTGGTTTTGAACTTCTGACCTATCACTTAGCAGGCAATAACTTTAACTGCTGCACCACCAGGGCATGATAGGAATTTCTTATTTTACTACCTACAGAAATTTCATTAATATATAATATATATTGTATACATGCCACATGCATATAATATATAATATGCATATGATATATAATAACCAAACTTTCTGAAAAGTCTAATATGCTAAGAAAGACATCTTCATTTAGTCAATAGGTTTTTGTGTGGATCTTGAAAGAATATGAAGGACAATGACATTGAATTAGTAAAAACTGATGTCAGCAAGGTCAGTTTCGTTGAGATTAGTCCTTATGGTCTTGGATGCTTAGTTAATACTTGACATCTGGTAGATGATCCTTTTCTGCTGATCCAATTGATGGTTATTTGTTCCCTGGTTTTTATGAAAATAGTCATATGTCTTAATTATCTGATTGTGAATCATATATTTTTATAAAGCTGCTGACATTTTGACTGTTGTGTGTCCTAAATGCTGTGGTGATTTAAAAGAAATAGAAAATGAACTTAGCGTCTTCAAGATAATCAAATTTTTAGATATGCATATATAATTTATTCAAAATACTAAGTGGTGTTATTCACACACATGGAACATTAAGACTTACTTATTTTATCCTTCTCTGGATACCATAGTACAGAAAAGAGAAGCTTAGCCAGTGGAGGGTAAAAGAAATACTTCAAGAAGCTCAAAATACCAATGTAAAATGGAGAGGTCTTAGAAGATTTTAGTTGATTACAAATTCATCTGAAATATCAACAGATAAATGAAAAGAAGATAATGACTTTGTTAGCATACCTTTAATAATGATGTGACTGATGATAGAAGCTTAAGTTTAATTTATTAAACAAAACTTACTATCAGATAGGATAATTTGGTAGTGTAGTGGTTAAGAGCTACAGCTATTAACCAGCAATTTGGCGGTTCAAATCCACCAACCACTCCTTGAAAACTCTGTGGAGCAGTGGTACTCTGTCCTATAGAATCTCTATGCATCAGAATTGACTCAATGACAATGGTTGCTTTTTTTGATTACTGGCAGATATGTGTTGTAGTTATCATCTAATACATGTTTACTTCCTTACCTTACCCAAAACACAATAAGCTATTTTAAGGATAAGAAAACTGAAACACAGAAAAGCTTAATAAATTGCCCAAGGCATGCAACAAATAAGTGTTAGAAGAGGACTCCAATGTAGGCAGGTGGCCATGAGAGTTACCAGTGTTCTGGCAACAGAAGAAGCCATTGACTGAGGATAACACACTGCCACCTCCTCCCACTTAGTGTCTCCTCCCCCTTTAAGAGCCCATCCCACTGGGTTAAGCCCTGAGTGAGTGAATCTCGGGGCCCTAATACAGGCAACCCTGTTACCATCAGTGGTCATGGCTGGAGCAAACAAGCATGATTTCCAACTTCTCCTATGACTACTCAATAGATGAGATAACATTGAGCTCAGCTTTGTGATGATAATTCTTAGGAGCAGAGGAAAAGTGGGACATTCATGAGGAAAGAGTGGTGTGAGAAAGTTACAGGCATGAAGAGTATTTCAGAGTAAGTGGCTTGTAGATTGTAGAAGAATGGACAGGGACGGAATGGAAGATAAGCCTCCGAGTATGATCCATGACCCAATCCAAATCCATGAGGATGTGAACAGGCTTACCTGGGGATTTTGGTGTTATCTTCATCATATAGCCTGGAAGACAAAAGATGTCTCTCTGAAACTTTTCTTCAAAGCCTCCTTGTGTTCCAACTCAGCTGGAACAGATGATCACTAAGGACAACAATGACATGATGGAAAGAGGACCCAGAAGACAGAAAGACCCATGTGAATGGGTGATTACATCAACATGTGACCAGAAGAACCAGATCGTGCCTGGCCATCACCAGTGACAGCCGTGATGGGGCTCACAATTTTGAGTTCCAGTGGCAACACAAAAAAAGAAAAGGGTGCACCCTGAGAACTCCACTAAAAGACTGCAGTTGATGGTCCAAAGGCCTGGGAGGTTCACCTGGGGCCATGGCCCCTAAACCAGATGCTGGCCCATGTCATCAATCATTACTAAGGTCAACTCTTCAGACAGGAATGGATTGGACTCAGGGACACAGAGTGGCCACATCGTGTATGCACTTCACTGTTCTATGCATCTGTAGGATGGCTTCCTACTGACCTCTTAGTAGAGGGGGGTGGAGAGGGTAGAGAGGAGGGGACAGGAGATTGTTAAGAGGATATGACATGCATACAACAGAAAGGAAGGTGCTGTCAACAGGCAAGGAGAGCAGAGGGAGCTGCAGATGGGCAGGCTTGCAGATTTGAACTGGATTGTACACTTTCACTCAATCACAATTTTAAAAAAAAACAAAAAATGAAAAACTCCTCATTCCTTTTCTGCTGCTGAGATGTCTTCCTCTCTACTTTCTCTTCTCCTTCTCTACTCCACGCACCTCCTTCATGATTCTGTCTCTGTTCCTCTCTGTGTCATTGTGTATCTATCTGTCTCACACTGTCATCTCCCCTTCCCCCTCTTTCTGTGGGTTTCCTATTTCTCCTTCCATCTACCGCCGTCTATATTACTACCTTAACTCAGACTTTCTCTGTCCCTCTTTTCACCTCTCTGTGTCTCTCTCCCACTCTGTCTCTCTCTGCCTACTCACTTCCTTCTCTCACCATGTCTATTTCCTTGTCAGTCTCTTTGGTGAATGGCAGAGAGTTCCCCCTTGTTCAAAACCTCCAATGATCTGAGGAGGATTCCCCAAGAACACGTTCTGAGGATAGGACACTCTCAGCAGCAGTAGGGGAAGCATTCAGCATAAGCCTACAGCATCTTCCTGTGTGCCTGGGGTGCCAGGCAAAACGTCACCCTTGGCACCCCAGATAGGACACTGGGGGCAATGGAGTGAATGAGTGTGTTGTGGGTGTGCCTCTGAGGAAAAAGGGGAGCATCTCAGAGCCAGGGGGAGGAGATGAGACAACACCTAGTCAGCTGTCAACCCTTCCTTTATAATAATAGTAAACACTGAAATCACAGTGGACTGTGTTCATGTGTGAGTTTTCACAGTACTTGAAAAAGTAGGCCGCATCATCATGCCCATTCTGCAGAAGGAGAAACACGGGAACTCCTGCCCAAGGTCCAGGAGTTAACCTGACTCCAGTCTTTGTTCTGAACCACCACCTACACGGCCCACAGGGCAGGGAAGTAGGCAGGTGCGGACTCAGACCTCTTCCCCATTCCCAACTTCCTGAAACTCACCTAGAGCCCAAGGAGTGGCTGCCCACTCTCTCTCCTTGAGCAAGGACAGGGACAAGCCTGGGGAAGCACGATCTCCCTACCTCTAAATGTGTCTCCTGACTGCCACCCATCCCCCCAACCCCTATTCCAGGGCTCTGCCTCTTGCTGATGCTGCCTAGAGTGAGATTCCAGAAAGGTGAGGGGTAGTACAACCTGGGGTGAGTCTTTGGGAACAAGATCAGGGGGCTGGGCCCTGATCCCATGCCCTCATCCTGAAAAGTTGAAGTTCTGGGCTCCCACACCCCCAACACTCCCTTCCCTGGGACGGCCCTGTCAACCCAGCCCCTTCTCAGCCCTCATCTTCTGACCATTGTCTCTGTCCCCACAGCTTCTTGTGCTCCTTGGTGTCCTCCAAACTCCACATGTGACAGTGCCACCACCTGTCGCTGTAACCCCGGATTCAGTTCTCTATCTGGGGAGATCATCAATAGCCCCGTGGAGTTCTGTGATGGTACAGAGGCTTGGGGGTGGCGGACGAATATACCTGAAATTGTGGGGCATTGCCCATGCTGGAGGGGAACATGGTGTGGGTTGGTCACCTCAGCTCTTGACCTAGGGACCGTCATCAAGCAGAGAAAAGAGAAAGGAAAAGATACCCAGTTGTAGAGATAAGAGTTGAATAGACATGGCTTCCTGGAGAGGAGCTAGACCCACAGCAGTGGCACAGCTTGTCCTTCAAGGCCTGGGGAGGGGAATGCAGAGCTCCCCATTTATCTGGGTCATCCAGTGCTTCCATAATGGAACTACCACAAGTGGATGGCTTTAACAAAGAGAAATTCAGTTTCTCACAGTCCACTAGACTAGAAGTCAAATTCAAGGTACCAGTTCCAAGGGAAGGCTTTCTGTCATCTCTGGAGGAAGGTCCTTGTCATCAGTCTTACCTTGATCTGGAAGTACCTCAGCACAGAAACCTCAGATCCAAAGAACGAGCTTAACTCCTGGCACTGCTTTCTTGGTGGTATGAGGTCTCTATATCTCTCTACTCACTTATCTCTTTTATTTCTCAAAAGAGACTGGCATAAGACACTATGAAGTCTTATAGATCATATCAATATAATGTCTCTAATCCATCTTATTAGATCATGCTGATAGGAGCTACAACACATAGGGAAATCATATCAGATGACGAAATAGTAGATAATCATACAATACTGGGAATCATACCTAGCCAAGCTGACAGATTTTGGGGGGACATAATTCACTCCATGACACCATGCATCTATCACCTTGGCACAGCCCACTGCATCCAAATCTAAGGGAACAACTAGAGGCTGAGATGAGCAGAGCCAATTAAGTGGTCTTTGGGAATGGCTCCCTCAAACTGCTGCCCACACACAACAGTTCAGTATGAATCTTATTCTCTCCAAAAGACGTTAAGTGCCTGGTCCTGTGCTGAGAGGTCAGGTAAGGATGGGGTGTCTACCTGTGGAAAGCCCTATCCACAGAAGATGACTCTTTCTTGTTGTATCCCAGATATCAACGAGTGTGCACCACCCACGTCAGTGTCCTGTGGAAAATTCGCTGACTGCCAAAATATAGACGGGAGTTACTACTGCATGTGCAGCCCGGGATACGAGCTGGCTTCAGGGGGGAGAATGTTCAGGAACAAGAGCGAGAACACATGTCAAGGTAAGAACTCGCACTGCCCTCCATCAGGCCCTCCCCAGAGCTGTTTCTGCAGCCTGCTGGCGCAGGGCCCTGGCTACAGACTAGCTACTCAGGTCTGAGACTGGACTGCAGCCCTGAGATGAGGTGCTTGTGACCAAATTCTGGTTTGCCACCTAACAGCTGTGTGTGACATTTGCCAGGATACTTACTCGTAAAGAGTGTTGAATTTTAGATGTGAAAATATTGTAATTTTCTACTTAAAATTTTTTTAAAGATAAAAGCAAAGTTTGCCTTTTCTTAACTGTGCAAACTTGAACAAGTTTTTGCTTCTCTGTGCCTCAGTTTACCCCTCTATAAAAGGTTAGCATTGCTGAGAAGGTAAATGAGATTATAAAAGGGCTTCCAAGCTTCAGGCTCACAGAAAGTGTTTTATCGGTTATGGCTGAAAAACCCATCTTCAGGGTGTCTTGGCGACACTCATCATTGCCAGGTGTCCACCACCCTCTCCTCCCCCCCTTGCAGATGTAGACGAGTGTCAGCAGAAGCCCAGACCCTGTAGAAGCCCGGGTGTCTGTGTGAACACACAGGGCAGCTTCACCTGCCAGTGCCCTCTCGGCTTTCATTTGAAACCAGAAGACCCGAAGCAGTGCACAGGTAGAGCCCCTGGAAGACTTGTGTGAGCCTAGACTAGAACACCATCTGTGGATGGTGACAAGTCACACAACTCAAAGAGACAGGAGAAGATTCTCAGATTCCTACAATGTCAAGGGCCTAACGTCACCAAAAGGCCCATCACAGGGCAGGGGCGCTATGGAACTTGGGTTCCCTGTAGAGCCTTAGTACCCTTGAGAGTACCACTCAGGCATTCCTTGTCTATCCCGTGCAAGCAAAGCAGAGGGAGGTACCACTTCCTGTTCTGAAAAAGGTAACCTTGACCAGAGCTGCGGGAGGGAGCAGGAGAGAGTGCTGGTCAGGCACTAGAGCTCTCATGACTCAGTTTCCCTCATGGCTTCAGTTTCACTGCCCATAAAGTGGGTCTGGAGACGATGGTCCATATTGCACTCTTCTTGCATAAAGACCACCACAGGTGTTTTGGAATTGAAGTTCAAGATCATCAGGTGGGAGCACTTTCAATGATGGTGGGGTCCTCAGCTCTGGACTAAAAGATAGGAGTGGATGTGGTAAGTCAAGGGGAGGCCTGAGGCAGGTTAGCATAGCCTGATCTTCTACCTTTGTCTCCAGATGTGAATGAATGTTCTTTGAAGCAAAAGCCATGTCACAACACCACCCACTGCCTCAACACCATAGGTGGCTATAGATGCAGCTGCAGACTTGGCTGGAAGCCCGTACCTGGGTCTCCCAATGGCCCAAACGACACCGTGTGTGAAGGTACGGAACTCAGATCTCTCATCTTGGTGATCCTCATTAGAAACACCTGATCACAGATTCTAGGATGTCTATATCAACCAAGCAGAAACAATGCTGGAGACCCTGCTAGGCCAAGTGTCAACTCCTTTGCCACCTGACAGCTGTGTGTGGCACTGGCCAGAGTACTTACTCATAGAGTGTGTTGAATTTTAGATGTGAAAATATTGTTGTAACTTTCTACTTAAAATTTTTTAAGATAAAAGCAAAGTTTGCCTTTTCTTAACTGTGCAAACTTTAACAAGTTATTTTGTTTCTCTGTGCCTCAGTTCACCCCTCTATAAAAGGTTAGCATTGCTGAGAAAGTAAATGAGATTATAAAAGGGCTTCCCAGCATCAGTTTTATCAGTTCCCAGCAAGTGTTTTATCAGTTATGGCTGAAAAACCCATCTTCAGGGTGTCTTGGCGACACTCATCATTGCCAGGTGTCCACCACCCTCTCCTCCCCCCCTTGCAGATGTGGACGAGTGTCAGCAGAAGCCCAGACCCTGTAGAAGCCCAGGCGTCTGTGTGAACACAGAGGGCAGCTTCACCTGCCAGTGCCCTTTTGGCTTTCAGTTGAAACCAGAAGACCCGAAGCAGTGCACAGGTAGAGCCCCTGGAAGACTTGTGACATCTCCTTTGGAGACCCCAAACCACACTAAACCAAACCAAATCAAACCCGCTGCTCTTTCTAGTGACCCTAGACAGAGCTAATTATTCATTGGGATGAAGGTGTTTCAATATTGTCACACATGTACATTGTAGGGTTCATGCACTTTGTGTCAGGCCTGTCCATGCCCCATGGTCCCTACTGTATCCACCTCTCATGGATGTGTCATCGTCAGGTGGCCGCACCTCATGGGGGAGGAAGGAGGGATTAATATCAGAAAGAAAGGAGTGAGGCATGCAGCTGAGAGGGAAACTGTCCCAGGCTGGGACATGGCCTGAATCTCTTCTTGCGTCCCTAGACATGAGCAACTGCAGCTCTGGGCAGCATAGTGCCACAGCTCCAGCTGCTGCCTCTGCAATGAAGAAATAGAAGTGCTGCTGCCGCTGAGGCTTGATGCCTGTCTTAGCCACCTAGAGCTGCTATAACAGCAACACCACCGCAGAGACTTAAAGAAAGAAAAGTTGATTTTCTCACAGTTCAGGAGGCTAGAAGTCCCAATTCAGAGCTCCAGCTCTAGGAGAAAGCTTTCTATCTGTCAGCCTTGGAGGAAAGTCATTGTCCCTTCAGCTTCTGTTTCTTCGTTCTTTGGAGATCTCCACATGGCTTGGCATCTATCTTTCCCATCTCTCCTTCTTTTGCTTCATTGTTTAATCTTTTTATCACAAAAGGAGGATTCTTGGTGGCACAGTGGTTAAAGCACACAGCTGCTAACAGAAGGTTGGTGGTTCAAAAAAACCATGAGCAGTTGCATTTGAGAAGGTTGTGGCTGTCTGCTTTCCTAAAGATTTACAGACTTGGAAACCCCATGGAGAATTTCTAGTCTGATCTGTAGAGTGACTTTGAGTTTGAATCAGTACCACAGTAAGGGGTGATATCTCAGACCAGGTTGACTCAAAACATCCCCTACACTATTCCTGCCTCGTTAACACAGCAAAGACAACCATTTCCAAATGGGATTATAAATACAGGCACAGAGTGGCATTTACAGTCCAGCTTTCTGAGAGACACAGCTCAGTCCATAACAATGCATGGGATGGAGGCAGTTCACACAGCCCAAGGAGGCTGGAGAAGATTATCACATTCCTATAAGGCCACCAGCACCCTATGACCCTTCCCAAGGAGTCACCAGAGGTCCCAACACAGAGCAGGGGCCTTCTGGAGCCCAGGTTCCACTGCCACTGAAAGGTCCCCCAGACTTCCTCAACTGTCTCATGCGTGCAAACTAGGTGTGCCCCTCTGGCTCTTTCAAGTAGGGCTGGAGAAGAAGCAGGAAAGTGCATCCTACAGAAATCCAGCTCCCAGGGTTTCAGTCCTTCCCGCCTTTTTCAGTTTCTCTGCCCATAAACTGGATCTGGGAACCATGGTCTCTGTTGTGCTCATCTTATGTGGAGGCTGCCATAAGGTGTATTAGGTTTGAAGTTCAAGGTCATCGGGTGGCAGTGCTTTCAAGAATGATGGTGTCTTGGGCTCTGGACTATAAGAAGATGGGGAAGTGTGTGTGTGGTGACTCAAGGAAGGCCTGAGCCAGGCTGGGCAAGGCCTGATCTATTGCCCTTGTCCCTGGATGTGGATGAGTGTTTGGAGCAAAATCCATGTCACAACACCACCCACTGCATCAACACCTTGGGTGGCTAGAAATGTCTCTGCAGACCTGGCTGGAAGCCAATACCTGGGTCACTCAGTGGACTGAAAACACTGTTTATGAAGGTATGTAGCTCAAATCCCTCATTCTGGAGACCCTCAGTCAAAATATCTGATCACAGATTCTAGAGCACCCACACCAACCCAACAAAAGGAGTGCTGGAGTCCCTGGCTCTGCCAGACATCAACCCCTTTGAGACTAGGTGTGAGAAGATATGGAGGATTCCAGGAAATATCTGGGTGTCCAGAGGGAGGTTCCCTGGGAGCCCTAGGCAGCAGCTTCTTACTGACTGCTATGACTTATTACTGACTGCAGTGAAGGTCTTCCAATACTATCTCACATTGCAGGGGCTCCAGTGCTTCCTGCCAGGCCTGTCCATGGTATCATGGTCCCTGCAGTGGCTAACACTCAGATATGTGCCTTAACCTGATGGCATCATCTCACACATTGGGAGAAAGGAGAGGGAGGGCTAATACCATGAGGAATGGCCTGAAGGACTCAGAGGAGAGGGAACCTGACCGGGGTTACATCCCACCTCCTGAGTTTACACTGAGGAAATACACACATGCCACTGTCACCAAGCCTTGACTCATGAATGTGGGTTCCAGAATAATCAAATTACCACTGCGTGTGAAGGTACCTTGCCTGGCTTAACCCCAAATGCCATCCCAACACACACACACATAGGTACCCTCCCAACCAGTAAGCCACATCCTGTCCCCGCAGAGATGTCATTCCCCTCCTGGACCTGGCCCCCTGGAGTCAGCAATCAGGTAAGTGGCTCCAGAGGGGCCTAGGAAGCAGGAAATCCCTCTGCACAGCATCTTCCTCTTTGCCTTCCTCCCTGCTCCCCCACTGGGCTGTCCGACTGCCTCATCTTCCTCTCCCCAGAGCCTCTCCCTCTTCTGTGACAAAATTCAAGATCTGAGAAGAGGCTACAAGCCAGACTTGGCTAATTATACCATCAAGGTAAGGGAAGAACCCAGAGAAGACAAGGTGGAGTTCACCCATATAGGCCTGGGGTAGCCTTATTCTGGGGGAGATGGCCCCAGCTCTGGTCTGAGTTCTGCCTGTCCCAGGGTGGGTGGCAGGAGAACATCCAGTGTGGGTATTCATGTATATTCTTAGACACCTAAGAACACTTTCCTCTTACTGCTCCTGGGTCTTAGTTATGGCATCTTGATATTCCTGATAGAGGTGACTTCTGAGAAGCTGGGGTCCCAAGGTCAAGGACCCTCAGGGACTCCCATGCAGTGCCATCTTTATCCCCCAAACTAGACAGTCAGAGGATCTGTTCTCCGGGCTGACTGGCAGTGTCTTTGGGCAGCCCTTCTGACCTGTAGCCAACCAGCTCTGTGTCTCTTTCTTCAGAACCTCACTTGGCTGGTAGATGAGCTGCTGGAGACCCCTGGGGACCTGGAGAGCCTGCCCACCTTAGACCAGCACTGTGTGGCCACTAGCCTCCTTAATAATCTGGAGAACACCCTGAGAACCCTGAGCAAGACCTTGCCCAAAGGGTCACTGACGCTGCGTGCTCCTGCAGGCACGGGTGAGTCCCTGGTTTTGTCCAGGTCTCCTGCTCTGTCTGCTCCTTGTCTGTCTCCCAGGCTCCACACTTGTGTCTCAGGTTGTGCTCCTAACCACACTAAAATCAAAAAAAATAAGAAATATCTAAACTGTCAGTAATACACATTTCCCTTAGAATATAAATTATCAGAAGATGAAATAATTACAAAGAATTTAAAATAACAAACTAGACACTGCTTCAAAACAGATGATTTCTTTCATTCAGAAGAATACAGATTTTATATTATTTATAATTTAAGTGTGATTTACTTGACTAAGATAAAATTCATATAACATGTAAATCACCATTTGAACCATTGATACATGAACAGTTCATTGGTATTTAGTGCAATCACTATGGTGCACCACTTGCACCTCTATCTAGCAACAAAATATTTTCATCAACCCAAAGGGAAACATCACACCCATTGAGCAGTAACTTTCCAGCCTCCTCCCCAGCCTCTGGCCAGCACTAATCTGCTTCTCTGTCTGAGGATTTGTCCGTTTAGCATACCTCACGTAACATGTGGAATCACACGGTATGTGGCCTTTTACGCCTGCCTTCTTTTGTCTAGTGTGTAATGTTTTAAAGATTTATCACTGTTGTATCTTATATGAATATTTCATTCTTTTTTGTGAATAACATTTAATTGCCTGCCTAGATCAACCAAAAGCGAACTGTTGCCATGGAGTAGGCTCTGACTCATAGCCGCTTTGTAGGTTGAGGAGCCTTGTTTATTCATTCACCGGATGGCTGACGTTTAGTTTTTTTTCATCTTTTGACTATTTCAAATAGTGCTGCTGTGAACATTGTGTACAAGTTTTTGATTCAATACGTGTTTTTAATTTGGGGGGAGTGTATGTTAATGAAGGAAACCCTGGTAGCATAGTGGTTAAGCGCTATGGCTGCTAATCAAAATGTCAGCAGTTGAAATCTACCAGGTGCTCCTTGGAAAATATGGGGCAGCTCTACTCTGTTCTATAGGGTCGTTATGAGTCGGAATCGACTCGATGGTAGTGGGTTTCGTTTGCGCCAATGAGTGAGACTCTGGGATCATATTGCAATGATGTGTTTAACTCTTTGAGGACTGGCAAAATCGTTTTCCATAGTGGCTATCCCAGCTCACCATTTCACTACTAATGTTTGAGGGTTACACTTTCTCCATATCCTTGTCATCACTTTATTTCTCTTTTTCTTTTGAATACAGCATGTCTAGTGTGTGTAAAGAGCCCTAGTTGCACAGTGGTTAAAGCAGTTTGGACTCACCAGGAGAAAGATGTTGTAGTCTGCATTAGTAAAGATTTACAGCCTCAGAAACCCTATGGGGTCATTCTATTCTGTCCTATTGGGTCACTGTAAGTCAGAAGCAACTTGACAGCAAGGGCCTTTTTTTCAGTGTGTCTATTGTGGTATCTTACCATGGTTTGAGTTTGCATTTTCCTGGGGATTTTCTTGTTGCATTGCATTTCATATGGTTGATGGTCATTTGTGTATCTTCTTTGGAGAAATGTTCATTCAAGTCCTTTGCCTGTTTTTGAATTGGGTTATATGTCTTCTTGCTGAGTTATAAGAACTCTTCATGTATTCTGCATATTAAACCAGCCATTTGTTTAATGGTCTTCTCCCATTGAATGGTCTTGGTATTCTAGTTAAAAATCAAACAACTATAGCCATACAGACTTTTTTCTGGACTCCTAATCTGTGTCTATTCCCGTGGAAGTAACACTCTGCTTTGATTACTGTAGTTTCAGACTCACGAAACGAACTCACTGCTATCGAGTAAACTCTGACTCATAGCGACCCTATAGGTCACAGTAGAACTTACCCATAGAATTTCCAAGGGGGGCCTAATGGATGTGAACTGCCAACCTTCTGGTTAGCAGATGTAGCACTTTACTATGCCACCAGGGTTTCCTTCATTGGCACATACCCACTAAATTAAAAACACGTATTCAATCAAAAACTTGTGCTAGTCAAAAGGTAGAAATAAACTATGTATTTTATAGTTTCATAGTTGCTTTGAAATCATAAACTGTGAGTACTCCAACTTTGTTCTTTTCTTTTTTAGCTATGCTTTAGGAAAATGTTTGAGGCTCAAGTTAATTAGTCATTCAAGAATTCATACATACCTTCTTTTGTGACATTAGTTGCAATCCCCACAATATTACAACACTCTTCTTCTTTCCACCGTGAGTTTCCTGTGTCCATTTGACAAGTTTCTGCTCCTTCTAGCCTTCTCACCCTGCCTTTGGACAGGAGCTCACACATTTGGTCTGGTATATCTGATTGAATTAAGAAGCACATTCCTCATGAGTATTATTTTTTGTTTTATGTATTTTAAAGATGCTTTTTGATATTCAAGGCCCCTTTCAATTCCATATGAAATTTAAGATTGATGCATCCATTTCTCCAAATAAATCACTGGGGTTTGGAGTAGGAATTGCTTTGAATTTGTACATAATTTTGGGTAGTATTCTCATCTTAATAATATTAATTACTGAACACAGGATATCTGTTGAATGCTCAGATTTTTTTACATCTTTCAACAACATTTCATGGTTGTCAGTGAATAATTCTTGCAACTCTGATTAAAATTATGAATATAAATTTTGTGTGTCAGTATTTGTAAGACGATTGTTCTATAGTTTTATTTTCTTGTGATGTCTTTACCTAGCTTTAACCTTATAGAATGAATTAGGAAGTACTTCCTTTTCTTCTGTTTTCTGGAAGCGTTTGCAAAGAACTGGTGTTACTGCTTCTTTAAACATTTGGGTGGAATTAATCAGTGAAGTCCTCTCCTTTTGGGAGGTTTGATTACTGATCCTACTTTTTGTTATATTGTTGTTGCTTCTGTTGTTGTTAGACGTCAGCAAGTCAATTCTGACTCAAAGCAACCCCACGTGACAGACTAGGACCGCCCCATAGGGTGTTCTAGGCGGTAAGCTCTACATGAAAACACTGCTACATCTTTCTCTTGAGAAGCCACTGGATGAGTTCAAACTGCCAACATTTCAGTTAGTAACCAATTACTTAACAAGTGTCACCAGGGCTCCTTTCATATATCTGTTCAAATTTTCTATTTCTGCCTAAGTGAGCTCAGTTGTTTGCGAGTTTCTAGAAATTTGTCATTTTCATCTAGGTTATCTAATTTGTTGTTATACAGTTGCACCCAGTATTCTCATACAAGGATTGAAAGGGACTATATAAATACGCATATATTTAAAAATGGTATTACGTCAGACACATTGCCAAGCCAAGCCAGCCAAGTGCAGACACATTACTGGCACAATTACTAACCTACCTCTCTTACCTTGCATCATCTCACAACTCATAGACCTGTCTCTGAATGTGATGGAGCAAAGAGTAAGGAACGTCACCTTGGGCCAGAATAACACAAAGATGTTGCTGGAATGGAACACAACACAGGAACCTGAAGACTCCGGTAATGCTGAGGGGGAAGAAGGGAAGGCCACATAGGTCTGGTGGGGCAACAAGACAGCCAGGGATGTGATGTCAAGGTGAAAGGGAAGTGTGAAGTGAGTGGGACTGAAAAAAGTGATAAATAAGAAGTGCTTTGGGGGAAAGGACCCCAATGGGGACTCCAGGAAGTCAATTTTGGCCTTTTATCCCCCAGGCCTTTCTGTGGTGGGCCTGGTCTCCTTTTCAGGGATGGGCAAGCTGCTGGCTGGGGCACCTCTACAGAAGGCACAGAATGACTCGCTGTGGAGATCCTCCCCCATCCTGATCTCAGACGTCAGCTCTGCCTTTCTGAGCAACAGTGACACCCAGAAACTCAGTTCCCCAGTCACCTTTATCTTCTCCCACCGTGTGAGTCCTGGAGGGGTGTGGAGGAAACGTGGAAGGAGCCTGAGTCCTAGGCACATCCTTGCTGCTCAGTTTAGCCTTGTGGCTCAGGGTGGCCGTCATGAGTACATTATTTTCCCAAGAATCTCAGCCCTTCCCAAGCCAGTACCACTGAGCACCAGGACCACCACCTCACATTTCTGCCCTTTGTCTACAGCCAGTGACCCTTGGGCCAGGACAGAAAGTGCTCTGTGTCTCCTGGGAACACGAGAAAGGTGGATGTGGTCATTGGGTCACCACAGACTGCAGGATGGTGGACACTCAAGAAACCAGCACCACCTGCCACTGCACCCACCTCAGCAGCTTTGCTGTGCTCATGGCCCACAGCGATGCGCAGGTGAGAGGACAGGGAGAGGGTGCATTAGTTATCCTTTGAACTGTAACAAATCACTACAAACTTGGCAGCTTAAAAATCACAAACTTACTACATCACAGCTTTTTTAGGTAGGAAATCCAGTCCAGGGTAACTGGGTTCTCCCAACAGGATCTTACAAGACACATATGTTAGCTGGGGCTGTGATCTCACCTGTCTTGGGCTCTCTGGTTGTCGGCAACAGTCAGTTCCTTAGGGTTGTATGACTCAGGCCTTGTTCCATTGCTCAGCTGCTAGGGTCTACCTGCATTCCTTCTCATGTGACCTTTCATGTGACTTCTTAAGTGGCCCTCTCATAGGCCCTTTCATAACAAAAAAGTGTTCCTCTACAGGCAAGAGAAGGACCTTCACGTCAGATCCTCTAGAACTTTGAATCTTTACCTCTAGGAGGAGCCTAGACTCTTTAAACATTCACTTGATTGGATCAGGCCACCAGGGATAATTTTTCCAACTTTGAATTTCATCTGCAGAATCTCTTCACAACGGCACCTATTCAGTAACTGGGAGAAGGTGTCTACACACCAGTAGTAGGATTTGAGGAGGGGCTTTTGTGTATTGAATTATGTACCTCCCAAAAATGTGCATAAATTTGGCTCAGCCATGATTCCCAATGTAAGATAGCTGTTGTCCACTGTGTGATCTTATGTAGTTTTCTTACGTGTTATAAATCTTAATGTCCAGCTGTGAGTAATGAGACAAGACTGTTCTTGTTGTTAGGGTACCATAGCAACCCTGCGCATGACAGAACAGAACACTGCCTGGTCGCGCTCCATCCTCATGTTTGTTGATATGCTTGTGCCCATTATTGCAACCACTGTGTTAGTCCAACTCACTGAGGTCTTTCTCTTCTTCTCTGATCCTCCCCTTTATGAACACCGATGTCACTCTTCAGGGACTGATCCCTTCTGATAACAGGTCCAGATTAGTGAGAAGCAGTCTCACCATCTTTCCATCTAAGGAGCATTCTGGTTGCACCTTTTCCAAGACAGATTTTTTCTTTTCTGGTACTCCACAATATACTCTATATTCTCCAACACAACTATTCAAAGGTATCAATTCTTCAGTCTTTCTTATTCATCATCCAGCTTACACATATATATGAAGCAATTGAAACAACTTTGGTCTGGGTCAGGCACACCTTAGTCTTCAAGGTGACATCCTTGCTTTTCAACAGGAGGTCTTTTGCAGCAGATTTGCCAGGAGTGATGTATGATTTGATTTCTTGACCTAAATAGATGGCAGAAGAGACTCTGAAACATGATCTTGAACATCATGTAGCAAGAGCAAAGGAATAAAGGATGAAGTAAAAGAGCTGAATAAAATATTTCAAAGGGAGGCTTGAGAGAACACAATGAAGTATTACAATGGCATCTGCAAAGATGTGGATATAGAAAACCAAAGGGAAGAACAGGCTCAGCATTTTTCAAGCTGAAAGAACTGAAGAAAAAATTTAAGACTTGAAGACTAATATTGAAGGATTCTACAGGGGAAATATTAAACAATGTTGCAATCATCAAAAGAAGGTGGAAGGAATACACAGAGAGTCACTGTACCCAAAAGAACTGGTGGACATTAAACTATTTCAGGAGGTATCATGTAATCAGGAACCAACAGTACTGAAGGGAAAAGTCCAAGCTGCACTGAAAGCATTGGTGAAAAACAAGGTTTCAGAAATTGACAGAATATCAGTTGAAATGTATAAAGAAATGGACGAAGTACTCACTCGTCTATACCAAGAAATTTGGAAGACAGCTATGTGGGCAACTGACTGAAAAAGATTTGTTTATGTCTATTTCCAAGAAAGGTGATTCAAATCAATGTAGAAGTTATTGATCAGTATCATTAATACCATACACAAATAAAATGTTCCTGAAAATCATTCACAAGCAACTGTAGCAGTACATAGACAAGACATTGCCAGGAGTTCAAGTGGAATTCAGAAGAGAACATGGAACCAGGGGTACTATTGCTGGTGTAAGATGAATCTTTGCTGAAAGCAGAGAATATCAGAAAGATGTTGACCTGGTGATTTACTATGTGGATCATAGTAAATTTTAATAATATTGTGAAAAATAGAAATTCTGGAACATTTAATTGTGCTCATGAGGAGCCTGTGCATAGATCAGGAGAGAACTGAACAAAACAAAGGGATACTGCATGGTTTAAAGTCAGAAAAGGTGTACATCAGAGTTGCATCCTTTCACCATATGTGATCAGCCTCTATGGTGAGCAAAGAAGCTGAGAATCTGGACACTATAAAGAAGAACAGGGCACCAGGATTGGAGGGAGATTTGTTAACAAACTGTTATGCCAGTGACACAACTTTGCTTGCTAAGGAAGAGGACCTGAAGTATTTACTGATGAAGATTAATATTCACATCATTCAGTGTGGGCTATACCTCAACATAAAAAAAAACCCAAAGATCCTCACAACTGCATCAATAAGTAATGCCATGATAAATGGAGAAAAGAATGAATTTGTCAAAGACATCATTTGCTTGAATCCACAATCAACATCTGTTGAGGCAGCAGTCAAGAAATCAAAGGATGCAGCAAATCTGCTTTAAAGGACCTCTTTAAAGTGTTAAAAAGCAAAGATGTCTCCTGGAAGACTAAGGTGTGCTTGATCAACAAGTCCCATCGTATGCATTGGAAAGTTGAACTATGAATAATGAAGACTAAAGAGAATTTGATGCCTTTGAATTGTGGTATTGGCAAAGAATGTTGAATAATATACCACTGACTGCCGAAAGAACAAACAAATCTGTCTTGGAAGAAGGAATGCTCCTTCAAAGTAAGAATGGCAAGACTATGTCTCACATACTTGGGTGTGTTATCAGGAGGATTCAGGCCCTGGAGAAGGATATCATGCTTGGTAGAGTAGAGAGTCAGTAGAAAAGACAAACATCCCCAACAGGATTGATTGACACAGTGGGTGGTTGCCACAACAGACTCAGACATAACACAGATTGCAACAATCGTTCAGGACCATGTGGTGTTTCTTGCTATTGTACATGGTGTCACTATGAGTGGGAACTAACCTGATGACATTTAACAACAACAATAACAAGACTATATGTGTATCTGTTTATTGTCCCTCTTTTTTTCACTCACACGATGGCACATTGTATTCATCAATGTGCATTTTCTTATTTCACTCATTATATCAGAGATTATTCCGTATCTGTCTATAAACTTCACCATTATCTTTTATGACTAGATAATATTCCATTGTGTGAGTGTGCCATATGTTGCAAGTCCAGTATCCTCATGGTGGATGCTTTGTTTTTTATCATTTGTTTATATAAACATTGTTAGGCTAAATTGGGGATACTTTATTTTCCTAATTTTTGTTACACAGTTAAGAAGAAGGTCAAATTCATGGTTGTGAATTGAAAAATACTGACATTTTAATATAAGAGGCTAAAACTATTAATACTTCCACCAACACAATAAAGCATGTGTGAACTCTCACACTCTCACCATTGCAATTATCCAACTTTTGTATCTTTGCCCATCCGAGAGATAAATATGGCACCCAAAAGAATTTATTTATTATAAATGAAACTGAACACACTGAGTACGTGCAAGGGCCACCTATATTTCTTTTCCTGGAAACAGTTGGTTCACATCCTGTCCACACTTTTCTGTCAGCTTATGGATCCATTTCTTGTTAATTTGTTGGAGTTCTCCATAGAGTAGGAGAAGAATTAGCTCTTTGTCTTTAGATGAATAGTTTTCAAATTTAGCATACGTCAAAATAACCTGATGACTTGTTATTTATTTTTAAAATTGTTGAGGAATAATTTCAAATTTCAGGTAAATCGACAAAGTAAAAAGAAGACCTTTTATGCATATGTACCTATTTTTCATATTTTACCCCTATTTGCTTTATGATTTTCCTCTTCTTCTCTTCCTCTCCCCTTCCACTCTTCTCTCACTTTTGTGCAAGCACTCTCTCTCTCTCTATATATACACATATCCTAGATAGGTTGAAATGGAATTGGTGGGATTTTGGTTGTTGTTGTTTTTTTTTTTTTAGTTTATTTGTTTCTCATTCTTCTTGTGGCTTCCAGTGACTTTCAGGAGGGAGGGGAATGGGAAACAGAAATTTCTAGCTACTACCATTATCAACAGAACCCTGGTTGCACAGTGGTTAACAGCTTGGCTGTTAACTAAGAGGTCAGCAGTTCAAATCCACCACCTGCTCCCTGGAAAGCTAATGGGACAGTTCTACTCTATCGTATAGAGTGAACCTACACTCTATTGTATAGCGTTGCTATAGGGTCACCAACACTATAAAGCATGTATGAACTCTCACATCCTCACCATCACAATTATCCAGTTTTTACATCTTTGTCCATCTGGAAAGTAAATATGGCACACAGAATAATTTTTCTTTATTTTTTGTTATGAATGAAATGGAATATGTGTAACATGGGCAACGGCTTTTGTATTTTCTTTCCTGGAAACAGTTTGTTCATGTCCTTTCCCCACATTTCCATCAGAATTGACACAAGGGAACAGGTTGGTTTTGGTTTTTACCATCATCAATAATACAGCAATTTTTTTCGTTTAATCAAGGATCTCTTTCTAAACCTGTAAGGATTAGTGGTCAATAAAGAATAGCTAATGCTGGAGTCTAGGGATGGGGAATTGGGTGCCTGGATTGAGTCTCCAGATTTAGACTGTCAGTACACATCAAGAATGGGGATAGAGAATGGTGCACACATATGTGAGATGCTGTAGCCTTAGTTATCCAAAAAGTCTGGAGGGAAATAGACCTTTCTGAGTTCTGGGGCTCGGTCTTGAATAAAGACTCTCCCAACCCTCAATACCACCAGTTACTGAATTAATCAATCGAAGGAACTATGATTGCCCATAAATTTCTAAACTTCTAAACCCGGAGTTACTTACCTGTGAACATCACAGATCTACCTGGACCTTCCATTCCAAAATTTTCCATGTCAAAAAAGTTCTACAAATAAAGGGCAAGGTGGTAATTATTGCACAAAAGGGAAGTCTGACCATGAAATTCTCTTTCCTGGGTCTCAGGAGGAAGATCCCGTGCTGACTGTGATCACTTACGTGGGGCTGGGCCTCTCTCTGCTGTGCCTTCTCCTGGCAGCCCTCACCTTCCTCCTGTGCAAAGCCATCCAGAACACCAGCACCTCACTCCACCTGCAGCTCTCACTCTGCCTTTTCCTGGCCCACCTCCTCTTCCTCATTGGGATTGACCGAACCGAGCCCAAGGTACTGATAGTGTCCCTGAAGTCTCCCTCCCTTGCCTCAGGAGAGGCTGGGGTCCTGCATCCAGGCTGTGCTTGATCCCTTAGTCAAATGACCTTGAGGTGAAGGAAGGTTAAAGGGTGTTTCAGCCGTCTAGTGCTGGTCTAACAGAAATACCTCAGATGGAGGGCTTTGAAAAGAGAGATATATTTCCTCCCAGAAAAGTACGCTAAGCATCCAAATTCAGGGCACGAGCTCCAGGGGAAGGCTTTTTCTGTTGGCTCTGAAGGAAGATCTTTGTCATCAATCTTCCCCTGGACTGGGAGCTTCTGAGGCTCAGGAAACCTGGATCCATTCCAAAGGATGCTCTGTGCTCCCAGTGCTTCTTCTTGGTCATATGAGGTTGCCTAAATCTCTCTGTTAGTTTCTTTCTTTTATATCTCAAGAGATTGCCTCAAGGCACAGTGCAATCTTATAGACTGAGCCCTGCCTCACCAACACAACTGCTACCCATCTTTCCTTCATAGCATAGTAGAGGCAGGATTTACAGCATACAGGAATACCACACAATACCAGGAATCATGGGCTAGCCACATTGCCACACTGTCCCACACTTTTGGTGGGCCACATTTCAATCCATGACAAGGATCAAAGTAGTTCTAACTCAATCAGAGAACCATTCTCTCTTGATAATGCCTCTCCATACATCAGGATTGCACCCACTGGCAGACACAGAAGCCCAGGGAGGGTGGGTGTGCACATGCACACTCTGACTACAGTTCTGGATGACTCTCCTTGCCTCCCAGGTACTGTGCGCCGTCATCGCTGGGGGCTTACACTACCTCTACCTGGCCGCCTTCACCTGGATGCTGCTGGAGGGCCTCCACCTCTTCCTCACTGCGAGGAACCTGACCGTGGTCAACTACTCCAGCCTGAGCAGACACATGAAGAAGCTTATGTTTCCCGTGGGCTATGGAGTGCCAACCATGATTGTGGCCATTTCTGCAGCCTGCAGACCTTACCTTTATGGCACATCTGTCCGGTAAATGTGAACTCTGCCTGTGCTGACCCTCTACATTTCAACCATAGTCAATATATCCCAATATAGTGCTTTGGTTATGCCAGAACATAATATCAAAAGGGAAATTAGTAAGTCCTGGGACATCTTTCTGGTGAAAGATTGTAATAATTAAGGAGTGTATCTTCAAATCTCTGTCCCTGAGATAGCAAAGACGAGATCAGAAGAATACCATAGGTTTACTTACTTCTTCACTCCAGTCCTACAAACCTGTTGCCATCAAGTTGATTCAGACTCATAGCAATCCTGCATAACAAAGGAGAAGCGCCCCATAGAGTTTCCAAGGAGCACTTGGTGGGTCTAAACTGCTGACCTTTTGTTTAGCAGCTGTAGCACTTAACTACTATGCCACCAGCATTTCCATCCAAATCCTGAGATGTTCTAGTTTTTCATTTGAAAAATTAGAGCTGATTTAAATGATCAAAATCATAGCTAATATCATAGTTAGTATTTACAAAGTGCTTCCATTGTGCCTGGCACTTTTCTAATCATTTTGATGTGTATTAAATCATTAACCCATTTAAGAAAACCAAAGATGTCCCCATAAAGACTACATGCACCTGATCAAAGCCATGGTATTTTGAATCATATCACATGTATGTGAAAGCTTGACAATGAATAAGGAACACAGAAAAATAGTTAATGCCTTTGAATTGAGGTATCTGAGAATAGTATTGAATATATCCTGGACTGACAAAAGAACAAACAGATCTATCTTGGAAAAGTAAACCAGAGTGCTGCTTAGAAGCAAAGGTGGTGAGACCACATCTTACCTACCTTAGACAATTTGTCAGGAAGGATGAATCCTTGGAGCAGGACATCAAGGTTGGTAAAGCAGAGGGTCACTGAAAAAGGAAGACCCTCAATGAGATAACATTGACACAATGCCTGCATCAGTGGGCTCAAGCATACAGAAGATTGTAGGTATAGCACAAGACCGGCTAGTGTTTCATTCTGTTGTACATAGAGCACCTAACAACAGCAACACTTACCCATCACGTTTCACAGATGAGTAAACTGAGGCATGAATCCTTTCAGTAAGTGCCCAAAGCAGCACTAGTTAGTATCTGACAGAGCTAATAACCAAACTCAGAAAGTCAGAATCAGAGTTTGCACTCTTCTGTTTTCAACTTTTTACTTCTGGAATAAATTATTACACCTATATTGAGATGTATTTCACGTACTACAAAATTCATTCATCCAAACTGTTCAGCATCACAGCAACATGCAAGTCTCCACTGACAGATGAGTCGGGGGCTGTACCTGAGGGTCGTTTGTCAGAATTCAAGCCTGGGTCTCTCAAAGGAATGGTGAGAATTCTACTACTGAGTCACAGCTGCACTCATTGTTGTTATACCTTCCTTTAATTCTTTAAAAATGTTTTACTTTAGTTCTTTTAACATACATATGATAGCTAGTTTTCAAGCTTTGTCTTTAAGTCCAAAATTCAGACTCTGTCAGGGGCATTTTCTGTTGGCTGATTTTTTTTTTTCTGTGCGTGTTTCATATTTTCCTGTTTCTCTATATATCTCATAACTTTTTTGTTACAAATGGGACAATTCAGATAATGTAACACCTCTGATACCACATTTTTTAATCCCCATTGTTTGTTTTTGTTGCTGGTTTCTTTCTTTCTTTCTTTTTTTTCCTCATTGCTACTTGTTTGTCTAGTGACTTTCTGGGACTCAATCTGTAGAGTCAGTGTTCCTGGCAGTGTGTGTCCTCTGAGTTTTGTGCTAATTTTTTTTTAAAGACATGCTTTTATTTTTAATCTTGGCTTCTTAGAGATCACACTTGGTTTGCTAGAATTTAGTGGTCATCAAATAGTTGATGAAAAGATTTTCTTAAATGCATTCCTGTATGTTTTTCACTCTTTTCCAAGGGGATCTGTGTGAAAAGAAACACTTTTAAACTTTAGGTAGTTTATAAGACAACTTAGTTTTCACTTGCTTTTACACAGAACCTCAGATCAGCCAAAGGTGAGAGAAATTAGTGCCTTCTCTTTTATCCTAGGTTTCTCCTGAGCAAGAAGAACCTGCTGGTGTAGTGGTTAAGTGCTGCAACTGCTAACCAAAAGATCAGCAATCTAAAGCCACCAGGAGATCCTTGGAAACTCTATCAGACAGTTCTACTCTGTCCTATAGGTTCACTGTGACTTGGAATTGACGGAAATGGGTTTGGTTGCTTCAAAGCATAAAGTTCCCAGTGGCCCTTTATTTTTCTGGCAGTTTCTTTTACATTCCAGGCCAGACTCTTGTTGGCTTCAACTGAAATCACAACCTTGCCAGTTGATGCTGCCAGAAATTTGCTGTTGTTTTGGTAATTGCCCTGTGTAAAGGATTTTTTTTTTGATACCTTGTCGGCACTTGGCTGGCTGGCTTGGGATAATTTCAGATAGTCACAAGACTCCAAGAATAGAAGAATTCCCAGGAAGCAGGAAGTTTGGGGAAAATATTGACTGTCCTTAGACAATGATGATGATACTTATAATACATCTCCAAAAGTGGTCAGATCTGTCTGCTGTTCAGAGTGCTATCAGCTTTTGGCTACTACACCACAGAGTTAGAAGAGAAATAATGGAAAGAACCCCAGATGAAAACACCATAGATCACCCCCATCATACTGAGGTTTCGTAGTTTCTCTTAGATAGACTCATTTCAGCTCATTTCATGGTTTGGGTTAATTAGTTGTTTGGTCACTGTTTACAAGGACAGTAAGTTAATCAAAGTCCTCACTACTCCACTCAGAAAGTCAATTCCTCAGGGCTTGTACTCTTAACTACAACATTCTGCCGGATCCGACTCGATGGCACTTGACTTGGCTGGCACATCAACTTAGTTCTTTTCAGGTATCTATCTTGGTGCAATGTGATACCTCACTTTTGTGTGGCTTTTCTAGCCACAGTCTTGGAATTCTCACCTGTCAATGACTGAGTCTGTGTGACAGGTTAATTGTTGTGCAACACAGGCATTGATCAGTTTTTCTGTCCTACTGGATTTGAAATGAGCCAACCCAAAACTGGTAAGGAAACGATCCCACCTTTGCCAAGGAAGAACAGTCAAGAGCCAGTGTGTCCTTTGGAACCAGGATCCCTACACTGGGAAGCTGCTGGAAGCAGGAGACAGAGGGAGAGGGACAGAGTTGTTACCTTGAAGATGGTGAGAAGTGGTAGCAGAAAAGACCAAGCAGCAGAGATCCAGCAGCAGAGACCTGACAGCGGGAGATAGCATGGTGGGCTTCTTGGTTTTTCAAAGCAAGAAAGCTATCTTTGGGCAGATGTCCAGAGCTAGGGAGAGATGTACGTGCAAGCGTGGGTGGGATGAGGCTGTCATAACAGAAGAATTGTAACCCAAGTGTTCTTGAGCCTGAATTATAACTGTTTCTTCCCTAATAAGCCCCCTAATCACGAGTATTGTCTGTAAGTTCTGTGTCGTCATTGCAATGAATTGTTGAACCCAGAAGAGAACTAGGGCACGACGAGAGGGATGGTTGGTGTCAAAACTGGTAAAGACGGAGGTCAGAGGAGGCATGTCTGACTTCTGCCTCATAGTAATCCACCTTGGGCTGTTGATCCTAACTCTCCTTCCTCTTGTGAAGTTTTAGGCTATTGTTAAAATCAAATTGAGTAACTCAACAATAAAAGACAATCCAATTTAAAAGTGGATGAAAGATTTTTGAATAGACATTTATCCAAAGAAACTGTACAAATGGCGAGTTAGCACATGAAAAGATGCTAAACTCATTAGTCCTTAGGAAAATGCGAATCAGAGATATCATTTCACACATATTTGCTGCTGTTATGTGCCCTTGTGTCACCTGTATACAACAGAATGAAACAGTGCGGGGTCCTGCACCATCCTAAGAACTGATTGCCGTGTTTGAGTCCATTGTTGCTGCCACTGGGTAACCTGTCTCATCAAGGTTCTTCCTCTTTTCTGAGAACCTACTTTACGAAGCAGGTTCTCCTTCTCCAGGAACTGATTCCTCCTGATAACATAATCTAAGCATGAGAGTATAAATCTTACCATCCTCCCTTTTATGGAACATGCTGGCTGTACTTTCTCCAAGACAGACTTGTTTGTTCTTCTGACGGTTCAGGATATTCTTTGCCAATACTGTAATGCAAAAGCATCATTTCTTCTTCGGTTTTCCTGACTCATTGTCCAGTTTTCGGATGTTTACCAGGCAATTAAAAATAACATGACTTGAGTCACATGAAATTGAGTATTCAAAGTGATCATTTGCTTTTTAACATTTTAAAGAGTTCTTCTTCAGCAGATTTGCCCAACGCAATACCTCAGTTGAGTTCTTCACTGCTGCCTCCATGGGTATGGATTGCAGATTCAAGTAAAATGAAATCTTGGACTATTTTGTATTTCTCTTTGTTTAGCATGATGTTGCTTATTGATAGAGTTGTGAGAATTTTTGTTGTCTAAAAGTTAAGGTACAATCCATAAAGAAGACTGTAATTTTTAAAATCTTCATCAGTAAGTACTTCACAGATAATAAAAAGGGTTGGAAAGGATGTAGAGAAATTGCTTGAAGTAATGTAAAATGGTACAGCCAATTTGGAAAACAGTTTTGCAGTTCCTAAAAATGCTAAGCATAGATTTACTATATTACCCAGGAATCTTGTTCTTACATGCATGGACCAATAAAACAAAAAAGGCCCACTGCACTGTCTTCAAGTCGATTCTGACTCATGGGGGTGCCATGTGTTAGAGACCATAACTGTTCCAGGGATTGTCTTTCCTTTGTGGTGCCCTGGACTGGTTCAAAGTACCAGCAATTAGGTCAGGAGAAGAACACAAACCGTTTGTGCTACCCAGAGACTTTCCTAGGTATTACATCTCCAGACAAACCATACATCCACACAAAAAACTTACACATGAATATTCCTAGCAAATTATTCATAGTAGCCAAACAGTGAAAATAACCTAAGTGTTCATCAACTGATGAATTAATGAATAAAAGGAAGTATTTCCATGCAGTGGAATATTATTCAGTCATAATAAAGACCAAGGTACCGATATATGGTACAATGTGGATGAACCTTAAAAATATTACATTAAGTGAAAGAAGTAAGTCACAAAAGAGAATATATTGTATTTTATTTACATGAAAGGTCCATAACGGGCAAATCCAGAAACAGTTAATGGTACCTGGGGTTGGGCAGAGCCCTAGTGGCTAAAGGGTTAAGAGCTCAAGCTGCTAGTCAAGAGATCAGCAGCTCAAATCCAACAGCAACTCATTGGAAACACTATGGGGAAATTCTACTTTGTCTTATGGGGTCTGTATGAGTCAAAATCAAATAGTCTCAGTGGCAACACTTTGGTTTTTGGTTTGGGGCTGAGACAGTTGGGAGGAAAGCCAGACCAGGGGTGACCACTAATAGGTATGAAGTTTCTTTTCAGCAAATTGAAAATGCTCTAAAATTTAGTTTGTAGTGATGGTTGAACAGCTATGTAAGTATTTAAAAAAACATTGAAATGTAGACTTTAAATGCATGAATATATGATATGTGAACTATATCTCAACAATACAATATTATTTAAATTCAATGGATAGGTCTTGTAGCAAATAAACCAGAAAAAGAAATTGAATAGTGCAACCAAGTACTTAAAACCATGTTGGGTTCACAGGACTCTCATTAACTGCTGACATGTTTACACCCTCCTCTACTGCTGTAACACTGCTGAGCTCAGTAAAACCCACAACCTTCACACTTCAACTAAAATATAGTTTCCTTGGGGAACCTTTCTTAATAATCCTATCCCTTAAACCAAAACTAAGTATGACATCTAATAACGCAATTGTGTTGCTTCCCATTTTTGTTTTGTTGTTAAAATGTGTCTAATTTTGTGCCTTCTCTGTGATTGTAAGATATATTGGGTCTAAGACCATGTGTAGTTGTCTCACCACAGTATCTGCAAAGTCAACCACAGACCCTATCACGTAAGAGACGCTTAGTATTTGTTCAAGGATGGATGAATGAATTCACGTAGCTGTTCTATAGTCTCAAGGATCAATGAATTTTTCTTCTGTCTTGATCAGCTGTTGGCTTCACCCAGGAAAGGGATTTATATGGGGCTTCCTTGGACCAGTCTGCATCATTTTCTCTGTGAGTACTGACATCAGAGCATCCTTACTGTCCAGCTGAGGGTCATTAGAAGAGCGGGATTCATAAAAAGGTGACAGGAGCAGAATGTCCCTGAGTTGACATAGGGTGGGTTTGCTTGTCTAAGACCACTCCTAAATACACAAACACAGACTGTTATCATTGCTGTAGAGCCAGTTCCAACTCCTAGTGACCCTATAAGACAGAGGTAAACAGGGTTTCCAAGTCCATACATCTTTATGGAAGCTTTCTGCTGTATCTTTCTCCTGAGAGCCGCTGGTATGTTTGAACCACTGACTTTCCAGTTGATAGTTGCATACTTAGCCACTGTGCCATGAGGGCGCCTATCAAAGACTGTTACTAAATATAAAAAACTACTTGAGCATGGAATAAGTGTTTTTATAGACTAGGCTGAATACATGTCAGGTCTGAAATGTTATTCAAGAAACCTGTGGTTTCCCAAAGGTCAATCTAGCTTTCTTTCTGACGACCCTCTGGATTTTGAAAAACAAACTTTCCTCCCTCAACAGTGATGTGTCCACCCTTCAGAACACAAGGTAAGATGGAGAAAAGGACACAAAACCCCACAGACATGTGGGGTCTAAAGGGTAGAGCTTTGTGTCCCCACAGATCCTGAGATCCTTCTCAGAATGAGCAGATGCGGAGAATCCTTCTAAGGTAGCCAGCTAAGAGTCAATGTTATGCTGCCAACTTTCCAGCCAAAATGTTCTGTCCATCAAAGCCAACCTTATACCATTAGTTTATATCAGTGATGACCCCAGCAATAAGGAATTGGACAAAAATTGATATTAGTAGATAAACATATTTAGAAATTTGTCAGCAGTTCCACGACAAAGCTCAAAGCACATTTATTTATGCAGGAAGCACTTAGAAAAATGCATCGTTGTTCTCCCAACTCAGCTTGCATTTGTACACCTCACCCTCCATTCAGGCTCTTCCTGACCCTAGTCCCTTTCTCCATCTGAAAAAAATCCTAAAACTGGATCAGACCCCATTGCCATAAGTCAATTCTGACTCAGGGAGGTATGCTGCAAATTAGAAATGAATTTCATAGGGTTTTTGTGACTAAATCATTACAAGCTGGAAAAGTCAGTAGCACACAACAATCTTCATGGAAGCATATTGCCAGGTCTTTTTTCACTGCTATCAAGGGTGTCGAAATCACTATCTTTAATTAATAGCTGAGGGCACATAGTTTGAGTCACTCAGTGAAAAATCCTATTCAATATCAAATCCTTCAGAAAGCTTGAAATCTCCTTGCTCCAGGCACCCTTGTAAAAAACTGACAGTCTTTCCTAGTGATAGGTTCATATCACTGTTCTATCTCAAATATTGCAAGTCATTGTTAGATTGAATTAATCATTTGACTACAATAATGCTAGTTAAGTAACTTAAGGAGCTTCATGGAACTTCATGATTGTTTTTATTTTATTTTTTATTTGATATGATTGAACAAAAATGTACATTCCCTTATAAATTTACATGCCCACCTATATGCAGCTTCCACTGCTCTCATTCTGAAAACACACGGCTTTTCCTTTGGGGAAATCATTCACAGTGAAAATCAAGTCTGATCACAGCTTAGTCTGAGAGCTCATCATTAGGGAAGAGAGGTTGTTGATAGAAGTGACCACAAGGTAGAGATAACAATGACCTTGGTTTTGACACTCAGAGAGCATCACACGGATTCTTTCTTTTCCGTCCCAGGATGCTGACATTCAAAGCAATGGCTCAGCTCTTCATCCTGGGCTGCACCTGGTGTCTGGGCATCCTGCAGGTGGGCCCAGCTGCCCAGGTCATGGCCTACCTCTTCACCATCATCAACAGCCTGCAGGGTGTCTTCATCTTCCTGGTGTACTGCCTCCTCAGCCAGCAGGTACCACTACCCAGGTCCCACCCAGGGCTGTGCTTGTCCTCATCCCTCTCAGTGAGCTGACCATGAGCATTTCCCTCTGCAGGTCCGGGAACAGTACAGAAAATGGCTCATAGGAATCAGGAAATTGAGAGAGGAGTCTGAAACTTACACACTGTCCAGCAGGGTCATGACTGATGCCTCCAAACCCAGCATGGTAAGATCATGCATGGTTCTTCCCCAAAGCGCTTCACTAACAGCACATGCCAATCACATTGTGTAATCTGGGTCTGTAGCAGGTGATGCCCTAGGATGTCTCCTACTTGGTTTACTCTCTGACTCATTGAAGGCATTCTTCTCCAATGAGGGTCTAAGTTAAAAAGTTTGCTTAGAAAAGAATTTGTTGCTCTTGTTCCTTAGAGAACCTGTGTTTATTCTGAATCTTTCACAACAACGCTCTTATCAAATACCTACTACACACTAAGCAGGGGTGCCATGTATTTGGTTAGTTGTATTTGTGAGAGAAAAATCCTTACTTTTAGAGGTTCTGGTGAATCAAGTAAGCAGGAATCAGTGACGCGAGGCACTGATGCTCAGTATTCTCAGAGACCTGTTAGTTTATGTTTTTCCTCTATGCTCACTTCTATTCCACAGTCACTTGGCACAGTGTACTTAATTATGAAGTAAATAGAAATAAGTATAAACTGGGATTTGAGACATTTTCAGTCTGCCTGGTATTTTCACTACCTTCTAACCACTGCAAACCAGAAAGAAAAAAAACCATAAAACAAAAATTGCTGATAACCAATCTTTCTTGGTTTAGATTCACAAAGTTCTTTTATCTATTTTTCCCACTCCTTCTATCATCCTCACCAGGATCCCATTTGACAGATGAGGAAAGTTAAGACTCATGAAATTTATGTAAATCCTGTAGGATCTCTTCAGTCAAAGAGCTTTAAATCCCTCTAAGCCTTCCTACCAATTTAAAAGAGCCTACCTCATTGTGAGGCAGTCCGTCTGCATCTGTCTCATCAATGTGTCCACTAAACATACACAATCACTGGTTTCAACACTGATTAGCCTATACCCTCCCCCTTGCACAGCAAATGTTCCCACCAGCTACTTCAGAGAGAATTCAAGTCATCAAGACGACACTTTGAACACTCCATGGTCTCGGTCATACCAACCTATCATCAGCATCCATTCTGTCTTAGTCTCATCAGTACCATAGACACAGTGTTCTTTCTCCTACCTATAGCAATGCTTCCACTTGCAATTTGGATCCTGTAATTCATGCCTTTTTGATATCCTTATATAACGGTTCACATGTTCAGTCTTGCAAAGATAGATATAGATATATACCCTTCTCCCCACTTATAATTGGTTCTCTTCCCTCTTACAGATAGGTAGCACTTGGCCCTACATCCTTTTCCAGTTACCAGTCAAGGGCTGTCTTCTCCCTCTGTCTGCATTTCCTTGCCTTCCGTTCATTCCCTCAGCCCATGCAAATATGACCTCTTTCTCCCACCCTTCCACCAAACATCTCTCTTAAGCCCACAATGACCTCCATGTCCCTAAAGGTCCTCTCATCAACTTCAAACACTATTAATTACTCCTTCCTCCTGAAACATCTCATCCTTATTCCATCTACATTCTTCTAATATACCCCTCCATGTCTTTCCTTTCGTTGTCACATCTCCTTCCCGGTATCCTACTTTCCCCTAACCTCTATCACTTATAAGAGATCTTGTGACTACATTGTGTTGCTTGAAAAATCCGAGATAATTTTCCCTCCTCAGGATGCTTGCCTTAATTACATCTGCAGATTGTCTTCATGTCCTTACATTCATAGGTTCTGGGAATTAGGATATGGTCATCTTTAGAAAAACCAAACCACTTCATTGAGTTGATTCTGACTCACAGTGGCCTTACAGAGAAGAATAGAACTGCCCCTATAGAGTTTCCAAGGAGTACCTGGTGGATTCTAGCAGCTGACTTTTTAGTTAGCAGACGTAGCACTTAACCGTTACTAGCAGACACAGCACTTAACTACTAAGCCACCAGGTTTTCTGTGGTCATCTTAAGGGACTACTATTTTGTCCACCTCAGCTATCATATATAGGTTTGGTTTACCTAGTGTACCACTATCAGAACCTGCCTCATATTATAATCATATGAAAAATTATTTATCTCTCCAACCCTGCCAAGTTTCTGCAGAGAATATGTACATATTGAGGGAAAGATACAGTTTTTTTTTTTTTTTTAGAGAAATAGAGTAGTAGTGTCAGATACAATGAAGACATCTAAAATTCAAGTGACCTGATCCAAACTTCCTACCACCTATGCTGCAAAGGACCACACACATCTAGTGCTCAATGCAGTTTCACCTGCCATGACCTCTTTTATGATTCTGTACATAAAACAAAGGTCTCTGGGTGGCACAAATGATTTCCACTTACCTAATAAGCAAGAGATTGGAGGTTTAAACCCACCTAACTGGCACCACTGAAGAAAGGCCTGGCAATCTTCTTCTGTAAAAGAGTACAGCCAAGAAAATCTTATGGAGAAATTCTACTCTGTAACACATGGGGCTGCCGTGAGTCAGAATTGCCTCAACAACAACAGATTTTTGGTATGTAAATCCTAGTGACATGGTGGTTAAATGCTACAGCTGTTAACTGAAAGGTCCGCACTTCAAATCCACCAGGCATTCCAATCGACTCAGTGACAGTGGGGTTTTTGGTTTCAAAGCAACATTTGGTGGCCCTGAGACAGGTTTCAGAATACACATTTTGAGACAGATTGATCACTTTCGTCCCACATTTAATAGTTCTTTTTGTTTTTTAGTTATGATTGAGTGAAAATGTACATTCCCATATAAATTTACATGCCTACCTATATGCCGCTTTCACTGCTCTCCCTGCCCGGTGACAGCACACTCTTCCTCTCTGCTCCATACATGTCTCATCTTCCCAGCAGTTTCCTTTCCCCTCCTCTCCACCCACACCCCTTACTTCAGCCAGAGGTCCACAGGAAAATAGATAAATGAGAACTACTAAGAATCAAACACTTTTGCTCATCCAAAGACTTTATTACAAGAGTTAAAAAACCACCTACAGAATGGGGAAAAATATTTGACAACTCTGTATCAGACTGATGCCTGATCTCCATAATCTGCAAGGTACTACAAAATATTAACTGTTCTTATCTTCTGTACCTTGAGGTTTAGGAAACATCAGAGAGGTGAGACTTCTAAGACCACAGTTTAGCAAAACACAATCTGACATGGTCTCTTCACTTGTGCCCGATCAGTTCAGCTAGCAAGGAAATTGTGTAATGAAAGACTTCCTAAATTTTCATAGTTTGTTTTTCAAAGGAAACTTAAAATTTATCTTTCTATAGTCTTACAGTCATTCCTAAAACTTATCTTTCAGGTTAATTGAAAGCTCTTTTGAACTACATGTCTTGTCCCATGGAAAACTGGAAATGTCATTCTTTGAGCCATGAAGTAGGAAATAAAAGACTTTGTGGTGTGTTTGTCCGAGAAATTCATCATATCAACAACGTGAAGGAAGTCATGGAGGACATGTCAGACATCCAATTCCTGCAGCATCTGGACTTTTCTGTGCCCTACATTGTGCTCAGAAAACTATTAGCATACAAAGGGCCAAGTTTGGCTCAGTTCCTTGGTTACCTTAAGTAAGCTCAGCCTCAAAGAACTTTTATACAAACAGCATCCCCAAAGACCAGCATGTTCATACCACTATCTAGACTCTTCATTTCTTTGTTCACTGTTTCTATTTCATGTTCATTTATTTGAAAAAGATATTGATTACTTACCACATCTAGAGCAGAAGTCATAGATTCTGCTGTGGAGCTTTCAGGGGGAAATAAAGTGATACTTACAGCTAGAGTTGACTCAGAGGTCAAAAAACTCAAACGGTGTCTGTATAGCTAGGAATTTGAAGTATAAGCTGTTTCATAGGCACTATCTTCTTTCACCCTTACATCAAGATGCACAAAGTTCCTGAACCCAGACCAGGAGGGGCACCAAACTTCACCCCAAAGGAATGGCTGACAGGACTCCTAGGTGTCCTGATCAAATTCTCTTTCGACTGCACGTTTCTGCTTTCCTGAGTGATTCCATATAGCCATGAAACCTTGAAAAGGCAGACATGTCGGGCTGTGGACTGAAAGTCTAAAAATGGAAAACAAAATTAATATATGATGGAAGGAAATATACACATGATCTCCAGGTAAGAGACACCTTTTTAACTGTTGGAACCAGGAAGAAAAAGCAATGAAATAGAACCCAGAAATTGAAGAAAATTCATTAGAGCCAAAGTACAACCTTGAGTATATCCCATCTGAATTTAGAGACCACATCAACAATACATTTGATACGTTGAAAACTAATGACTGAAGACCAGACAAGTTGTAGGTGACACCAAGGACATCATACATGAAGAAAGAAGAGGCCATTAAATACACAGAAAAGAAAGTAAAGACCAAAACAAATGTCAAAAGAGACTGAAAGCTGCTCTTGAATGTTGAGCAGCTAAGGCAAATGGTAGAACTGATGAAGTAATAGAACTAAACAGAAGATTTTAAAGGGTGGCTGGAAAAGACAAACTAAATTATTGTGATAACCTGGGCAAAGACATGGAAACAGAACATGAAAAGAAAAGAACATGCTCAGCATTTCTCAAGCTGAAAGACTGAAGAAAACGTTTCAAGGCTCAAGTTACAGTAATGAAAGATTTGATGGAAGAAATATTACATGATTCAGGAAGCATCAGAAGAAGATGGAAGGGCGCACACAGAATCACTATACTGAAAATAACTGGTCAATGTTCAGTCATTTCAGGAGTTAGCATATTGTCAGGAGCCAACGGTACTGAAGGAAGAAGTCCAAACTGCACTGCAGGCACTAGTGAAAAACAAGGTTGAGGACTTGATGAGCATCAACTGAAATGTTTCAACAGATGGATGTGGCACTGTGAGTGTTCCCTCGCCCATGTCTACAAATTTGAAAGACAGCTGCCTGGCTCACCAACTGAAAGAGACCGATGTTTTAGGCCTGTTGCAAAGAAACTTGATTCAACCTAATGTGGAACTTATTGAACAGTATCATTAATGTCGCACAAGTAAAATTTTGCTGACGATCATTCCAAAGCAGCTGCAGCAGCATATCTGCAGGAAGCTGCCAGGAATTCAGGCCAGATTCGGAATAGGACATGGATCGAAGTTGTCATGGATTCAGTTGTGTCCCTCCCCACTGCCAAAATATGTGTAGCCATATGGCTGGGCCATGATTCCCAATATTTTGTGATTGTCCTGCTTTTTGTGATTTTCCTGTGCTGTATGTTAAAGGATTAGGGTGGGATTGTAAATCCCTTCATAAAATTACCTTCCTGCTCCACTGTAAAGGGAGTTTCCCCAGAGCATGGCTTGGCCCACACTTAATCCTTTTGTCCTATAGGAAAGAGAAGCAAGTAGAGAATTGTAAGCCTCACAGCATCAAGCAAGCAGCACAGGGAGAAGAACGTGTCCTTCAGAACTGAGATTCCTGCACCAAGATGCTCCCTGGACAAAGACTGATGCAATACCAGACTTTCTTCCAGAGCCAACAAGGGGGAAGGCTTTCCCCTGGAGACAACATCCAGAATGGACTTGTAGCGTACTGGACTGTGTAAGAATAAACCTTCCTTTGTTAAAGCCATCCACACTGTGGGATTTCTGTTAGAGCAGCACTAGCTGACTAAAACAGCATATATCATTGCTGATGTCAGATGGATTCTGGCTGAAAGCAAAGAACACCAGAAAGTTGTTTACCTGTGTTTTACTGAATACGTAAAGGCATTTGAGTGTGTGGGTCATGCAAATTACGGATAACATTGCCCTGAGTAGGAATTCCAAAACACTTAATTGTCTTCATGACTAACCTTTACAAAGATCAAGAGGCAGGCCATTCGAACAAAACAAGGGGATTTTCTGTGGTTTAAAGTCTGGAAAGGTATGTTCAGTGTTGTATCCTGTCACCACATTTATTCAATCTGTATGCTGAGCAAATAATCCAGGAAGCTGGACTATATGAAGAACAGGGTATCAGGAGAACAGGAAGACTCAGTAACAATCTGCACATGACACATCCTTGCTTGCTGGAAGTGAAGAAGACTGGAAGCACTTACTGATGAAGATCAAAGACCACAGCTTCAAGTATGGATTACACCTCAACATCAACAAAACAAAAATCCTTGCAACTCGACCAGTAAGCAAGTTGATGATGAATGGAGAAAAGACTGAAGTTATAAAAGATTTCATTTTCTTGGAATCCATAATTGACACCCATGGAAGTAGCAGTCAAGAAATCCAAAGACACATTAAATTGGACAAAACAGATCTTTTTAAAGTCTTAAAAATCAAAGATGTCATCTTGAAAACTAAGGTGCAACTTGAGCCAAGTCACGATGTTTACAGTCACCTCATACGCACACAAAAGGTGGACGATAAATAAGGAAGACCAAAGAAGAACTGACCCTTTGAATTATGGTGTTGGCAAAGAATACAGACTATACCATGGACTGTCAAAAGAACAAACAATTGTGTCTTGGAAGAAGTACAACCAGAACGCTTCTTGGAAACAAGGTTGGTGAGGTTATGTCTCACATACTTTGAATGTGTTATCAGGAGACATCAGTCCCTGGAGAAGGACTTCATGCTTGGTGAAGCAGACGGTCACAGGAAAAGAGGAGGATCCTTAACCAGACAGACTGACACTGTGGCTGCAACAACAGGCTCAAGCCCAACGATTGTCAGAATGGTACAGGACCGATGATGCTGCATTCTGTTGTATATAGGGTTGCTATGAATCAGGATTCACTCAGCAGCACCTAACAATAACAATAATAAAATCTTGTCCCAGGGCCTATGTCTGTGGTTTTCATGATACCTGTCTCTTTGGGCTGGTGCCTTGGCCCACAGCACACTTGTCCCATCTCAAATACAGTGTCTTCATGTGTAGCCAAGGCCTGCTTTTGGAGGCTGCAGGAACAGCTCTAGAAGGGGCAGGGAGATGGAAGGTGCTGGGGGTTCTTGATTTGAATTGTCACTCTCTTTCCAGAACATTTTCTTCCCAGAAGCAAGTTCATATTCTTTACCAGATGTGCAGTGGCAACACCCCTCTACACTACAGGAGTTGGCAAATATTCCACAGGACAGTGCTCTGGGTGGGCCACACTTGTTAATACCTGGGACACAACAAAGCACAGAATTATCTTCTATATTCGAGTTCCCTAGGATAGAGACCCCTGTCCCCATTTGACCCTGCTATGGAGCTTGGACAGAATTCTAGTCCCAGGGGCTCTCCTGGGCTGGATAGGGACAGCTGCTGACTACACAGCCCCTCACTGCTCCCTGGCTGTGCCTAAGGGCACCCGAACCAGATAGATGGGCTCTGTGGGGACTGGCAGGAGGTCTACAGTCTCCTCCCAAGTCCTAAATAGGAGGACACAGGCCCAAGTCAAGGCTCTAGCCCATCCCTGTGGTTCTATTTGTGCCCTTGTGGACTGGGGATGCATTGATGGGTTCCAGTTTGGCAGTCAGGGCACTGATACAGCCCTCAACGAGCAAGCACCACCACACCCACACCCACCACTGCCCTGTGAATAAAACCCAATGGTCATGTCACTGTGAACCTTCTCCAGCTTTCTCTTCCTTTTACTCACAGAGGCAGCAGTACAACCTCAACCCACCCTACCCCTTGATAGAAAAGGACCTGCTTCTATTCCCCGTGTCACACACAGAGTATGAGGTAACTCACCAAGCTTTTCAAAGGTGTCCCATGGTGGAGAAAATGGCTTTCACCACAGCACAACTCAGGTCGGCAGGAGAGGGTGGTTCTTGCTATCTCCACAGATGAGGGAAGTCCCCTTTCTCCAAACAGGGTGAGAAATGGGGAAGCTGCAAGAATGTGGCCACAGCTCTGAGTCACGGGGTGTGTTTTCTGGTATCTTATCTCTCCCCTTTTTCTGCACCTGAGAAGAAACTACCCAGGAGTCAGAGCCCCTTTGAGAAGCTCAGGGATCCACAGAGCAGAAGGTGCACACTGTTGGCTGAAAACGACAGCAGTTTAATAAGAACAAAGAACACAAAAATGTTCTCACCCTCTCAAGCATGTTAGTAATATTTTCTTTATCACCAGATACAAATCTAAGACCATTTTGAGTAGATGAAGAGTATTTCTTGGTGTAAAAGTAGTATAGCTTTCTTTTCCATCCCTTATTAAAGAATAACAACATTGTTCTAGACCTGGATCTACAGTCTACAGCTTTGCAAACTATGTGACCTTGAACAAGTCACTCAACCTCTCTGAGCTCCAGCTTTGTCATTTATGAAACAATGTTGGCTCTTCTTGCTTCCTGAGGCTGCTGTGAGGTTATGAATGGACATATTTGTGGTGTTCCTATGAACATAATTACTCTGCAAGTGGGAGGAGGGAAATGATGGTTGTGAGCAGGGCAGGAGTCCCCTTTAGCCGAAAACAGTAGAAGAGTGTTCACCATCTAGGTTCATGCTTTCCTCTCTTCCTGGTGCTTCCTCTATTTGCCACCAATGACGGCCCTATCAAGGAATACAACAGAGTTGCTGATAAATCAGGAGAAAAATGGGTGTGCAGAACTCAAACTCTGTTACAAAGATCAGATCTGATGGTCTTGCTGACTGGAGGGTCCCTGAAAACACAGCCCTGGGACTCTCCATTAGCCTAGAATAGAAACCATTCCCAAAGCCAACTAACTCTTCAGACAAAGAATGGACTGAACTGTAAGACACAGAAGTATTCTGGCAAAGTGTATGCTTCTTGGCTTAAATAGGTACATGAGGCTAACTTATGCAGTTACTGTCCAGAGGCAAGATGAGAGAGTGAAGGTGAACAGGAGCTGGTTTGAATGGACACAGGAAATACAATGTGGAAAGGAAGAGTGTGCTGTCACAGGGTGGGGAGAGCAGTTAGAGTTACATAGCAGTGTATGTAAGATGTTGTATGACAAATTCACTTGTACTGTTAACTTGCAAGCACAAGAAAAAAAATAATTTAAATGTCTTGAAGAAACTATCTTTTCCATTTTTAAAAAATTTCTGCAGCATTTGATACAATGATCTCTCCAAAATGTACCATTTTTAAAAATGAACGTTCCACAAATCAGATGAACAAATGTCGCTATTTTCCTAAATATCGGGAAGCAAATTATAATTAATTAAACCAACATATAGGTCACTATGAGTTGGAATCGACTTGATGGCAATGGGTTTGGTTCTTGTTGTTTTGGTAGTTGTGGAAACCCTGGTCGTATAGCAGTTAAGTGCTTCAGTTGATAACCAAAAGGATGGCAGTCCAAACTGACCAGGCACTCACTGGAAACCCTATGGGGGGCAGTTCTATTCTGTCCTATAGGGCCACTGAGTCAGAATTGACTAGATGGCAATGAGTTTCCTCTCTCCTTCTCTTTCTTTCTCTCTTTCTCTTTCTCTCTCTCTCTCTGTGGCTGTTGTTGTTAGGTACTCTCTAGTCAGTTCCAACTCATAGCAATATCTTGTCCTGTACCATCCTCACAACCGTTGTTATGCTTGAGCCTGTTGTTGAAGGCACAGTGTCAATACATCACACTGAGGGTCTTCCTCTTTTTCTCTGACTGACTAATTCACCAATCATGATACCCTTCTCCAGGGATGGATCCCGCCTGATAACATGTCCAGATCTGTGACAGGACGTCTCACCATCCTTGCTTCTAAGGAGCATTCTGGCCGTACATCTCCCAAGACAGACATGCTATTCATTCTGGCAGTATATTCAATACTGTATATTCAATATACTTGACCATCATCGTAATCCAAAGGCATCAGTTGTTCTTTCATCTTTCCTACTCATTGTCAAGCTTTTCCACCTCTATGAGGCAACTGAAAATACATGGCTTAGGTCACATGCCCTTTAGTCCTCAAGGTGATATATTTGCCTTTTAACATTTTAAAGAGATTTTTTTGCAGCCAATTTGACAAATGTAATACATCATTTGACTTCTTGACTGCAGCTGCCATGGGTGTTGATTGCAGATCAAAGTGAAGTTTTTGATGACTTTGATCTTTTCCCCATTTATTATGGCACTGCTTACTGATCCAGTTGTGAGAATTTTTGCTTCCTTTATGTTGAGGTGTAATCCATATTGAAGGCTGAGGTCTTTGATCTTCATCAGAAAGTACTGTAAGTCATCCTTACTTTTAGCAAGCAAGGCTGTGTCATCTGCATATCTCAGCTTCTTAGTGAGTCTTTCTCCAATCCTGATGCGTCGTTATTCATATCACACAGTTTCTCAGATTACTCAGCATAAAGGTTGAATACGTATGGTGAAAGGATATGATCCTGACACATACCTTTCCTGACTTTAAACCACACAGTCAGTATTCCCCTGTTTTGTTCCAGTGACTGTCTCTTAATCTTTGTACAGGTTCCTCATGAGCACAATTAAGTGTTCTGGAATTTCCATTCTTCACTAACTATAGTTTATTACAATTTTCACAGTTGAATGTCTTTGCATAGTGATGAAAATGCAAGAAAACATCTTTCCGGTAGTCTCTGCTTTCAGTCAAGATCCATCTGACATCAGCAATGATGTCCTTTGTTTTACACCCTTTTCTGAATCTATTTTGCATTTCTGGCAGTTGCCTGTGATGCATTCCTGCAACCACTTTTGAATGATCAACAAAAGTTTCACTTGTGTGTATATTAATGATATTGATAGACAATTTCCACATTGTGTTGTTATCACTTTTTCTGGAATAAGCAGAAATACGAATCTCTTTCATTCAATTTTTTTTGACACACAACAGTAAGCACTTCCAGTACTGTATTCATTTGTTGAAACATCTCAGTTAGCATTTATTTGATTCCTGAGCCTGTTTTTTTTTTTTTTTTTGCCAATGTCTTCAGTATACTGTGGACTTCTTCCTTCAGTACCGTTGGCTCCTGGTCATATGCTACCTCCTAAAGTGTTTGAACACCGAATAATTCTTTTTGGTGTGATAATTCTGGGTACTCCTTCCATCTTTTTTTGACGCTTCCTACATGGTTTAGTTTTTATCTTGTAGAATCTGCCAGTATTGCAACTCGAGGCTTGAATTTTTCTTCAGTTCTTTCAACTTGAGCAAAGCCTAGTGTATTCTTCCCTTTTGATTTTCTAACTCCAGGTCTTTGCACATTTCATTGTACCACTTAGTGTGTCTTCCTGAGCCACCCTTTGAAATATTCTGTTCAGCTCTTTTATTTCACCATTTCTTCCATTCACTTTAGCTGCTCCACACTAAAGAATAAGTTTCACAGTCTCTCCTAATATCCATTTAAGTCTTTTCTTTCTTTCCTGTCTTTCTAATGGCCTCTTGCTTTCTTCATTTATGATATCCTTGATGTCATTGCTGAAGTCATCTGGATGCTAGTGTTCCATATGTTAAATGTATTTGTGAGATGGTTTCTAAATTCAGTGGGATATTGTTCTAGACTAGATTCTCTGGAGAAGCAAAACCAGCAAAGTGCATAAACACCTAGAGAGAGAGATCTATATCAAGGAAATCCCAAGCATCTGTCAATTGTTATTGCTGGGATTATGGGAGCTATGCCACTAATATTCAAACACCAGCAAGGTCACCCATGGCAAATGGGTTTCAGATGAGTTTCCAGACTAAGACAGACTAGGAAAAAGGGTCTGGCAGTCTACTTCTGGAAATAATTAGCCAGTAAAAATACTATAAAGAGTCACAAAACATTGTCTAATATAATGCTGGAAATTTTGCCTCTCACTTTGGAAGGCACTCAAGGTGACCCTTTGCATTGTAGCTCTGGCAAATAACACTGAATATATCATGGACTGCCAAAAGGATGAATAAAATTTTGTCTTGGAAGAAGCACAACCAAATCTCACATACTTTGGTCATGTTGTCAGGAGGAATCAGTCCCTGGAGAAGAACATCAGGCTGGGGAAGTAGAGGGTCAGCAGTAAAGAGGAAGACACTGAATGAGATGAGTGACACAGTGACTGAAACAATGGACTCAAGCCTAGAAACAGTTGTGAGAATGGCACAAGTCTGGACAGTGTTTCATTCTGTTGTGCATATGGTTGCTATGAGTTGAAACTCACTTGACAGCACCTAACAAAAACAACAAATTAGCAAGGAAGTGGCTCAAGCGGTTGTAGAGGCTTGAAAGTCCCACGTCCATGGGTTAGGTTAGAGGCTTCTCCTGATTCACGTAGCCACAGAGGCTGGCAAATGCAAGATGCACAAATCAGAGAGTACGAATGTTGCTCACAGGCAGTTAAGATCAATGAATTCTAAAACCAGCAGACAAGACTACAGTTAAACTATTAGCTCAAGTCACAAGAAGCAGAGGTTGGAAGAACAGGAACCAGCTGCATGATACAGAATGAGCAAACCTCCAAACTGTGCCTGAACATCTGCCCACACTCGATGAAAGCCACACACCCAAGGAAACTCTCCTTCAGTTGATTGGCTGCTCTCCGTAGATCCTATTATAGCATAGATGACTTATCAGATTTCAGTGGGGAAGTGATCACAACATTATACGACTGTCAGAACACTGAAAACCATGGCCGGGCAAGGTTACACAAAATCATAACCATCACAGATGTTCTAAGGCATCTCCTGTATTGCAGATGTATTCTTCTTTACCTCCATTATATAATATCAATCCAATTTCCTCTTGGTAAACAGGACCAATGACACCAGCCAATATGGTAACTTCCTTCTTTGCCTGTTGATCCAGAGACACAAGGAGCCCAAAGTGGCCACATGGCATTCTTAACTTCCAGTTGAATGGAATCAGTGATGTTTCTCCTTAGAGACAATGTTCCTCCCTTTAGAACTAAAACCTCTAGATTAATAGAGCATAAGGTCATGGAGAAAGGAAGCAAAAGTCCTGTTAGTGGAACACTAAAGGTAATAGTGAGTGGTGCCACTCCCATTTCCATCCCTTGATTCCTGGACAAAACGAACCCTGACTGTAGGAAAACCAACACTATATGTTGGACACTGGTTTAGGGCATATACAGCCTCCTAGGGAACTTTGCCCAACATTGCAAGGTATTGCCACCTAGGTGGTGCCATAACTGTGTGTCTTTAGAAGGCCATTCCATAGTTCGATCAAGCTAGCTGCTTCAGGGCAATAGGGAACAGGGTAAGACCAGTGAATTCCATGAACATGGGCCCAATTACAGCATTTCATTGCCATGAAGTGAGTCTGTTGGTCTGAGACAATGCTATCTGCAGTAACATGACTGCAGATAAAGCATTCTATAAGTCCACGCATAATAGTTTTGTCAGAAGCACTGCATGCAAGGAAGGTAAATCCACTTCCAGAGTAAATGTCTGTTCCAGAAAGAACAAAACATTGCCTCTTCCATGAGACAAGTAGTCAGACATAATCATCTTCCCACCAGGTTGCTGGTTGATCACCTTGAGTGATGGTGCCATATCAGGAACTCAGGCTTGGCCTTTGAAGATGCCAGATGGGGTCACTCAGCAATGGGTGGGAGCTAGGTCAGCCTTGGTGAGTGGAAGTCTATGTCACTGAGCCCATGCATAACTTCTGTCCCTGCCACCGTGATTATTTTGTTCATGAGACCATTGGGCAATGATGGAAGTAATAGGGAAAGAGTATGACGGGTTTCCACAGAATGTATGTTCTAGGGAATATTTCTATTCAGTTGATTGTCAAAATATTTCCTTGCCAAGGTCACCCTTGAGTGAGCTTTCACATGAAACACAAATATCTTCACTTTTGTAGCCTCTTTATAGAGATCTATGCACATACCTCTTCCCTGTATCTGTGTTCACCAGTTATTCAGTTATGTTCCTCCAAGACCTTGACCATCCAGCCAAACTATTGGCCACAGCCCATGAATCAGAATGCAGTCACTCATCTGGCCATTACTCTGTGCAAGCAAAGCAAAAAACCTGAGCAATGATCAAATTTTTGCCCATTGGGAGGATTTCTTATCACCACTGTCCTTCAGGGAGCTCCCAGAAAGAAGTTGTAGTGCTGTCACTGTCCACCACTATAGTGGCCCCTGATACTGTGCAGAACCTTCTGCAAACCAGTTTTTTCTTCCTTATTCAACTGATCATAAGGAGGTCCCCATGAGGTCATATGTGCAGACTGGAAAATGGAACATAACATAAGAGGAGTGGATACCATGCGTATTTGGGCCACTTACTCATGTACCTTATTTACACCATCAAGCTCTGCTCAGAATTGATTTCACACATACCACTTCCATTTAATGATGCAGTGCTGTTGTGCATGTCTAACTTTATGGCTCTGTGGGTCTGACAACACCCAGTTGATGATGGACAGCTCAGGCCACATGGTGATTTGATGGCCCATAGTTAAGTGTTCAGTCTCTACAAAGGTCCAGTAACAAGCCGAAAGATATAGCTCAAAAGAAGACTAGTTATTTGCAGAGGATGGCAGAACTTTGCTCCAAAATTCTAATGGCCTGTGCTGTGATACAGGTCTGCTGAAGAATACAAACAGCCTCTCTATCTGCCACCGACACTTTAAGAACCATTGGATTAGCCAAATAGTATAACCCAAGTGACAGAGTGGTTTGTATGGCATCCTGAGTGTGTAGTAGAGCCTTCTCTTCTTTTCAGCCCCACTCAAAACTAGCAGATTTTTGAGTCGTTTGATTAATAGAACAGAGTAGCACACCTAAACAAGAAATATTTTGACTCCCAAATCCAAAGAGGTCCACCAGACCTCCTTTTTAGCTGTGGGAGGAGCAGATGAAATAACTTATCCTTCGCTTTAGAAGGAATATCTTGACATATGCCACACCACTGAACCTCTAGATGTATCACTGAGGTGAAAAGCACTTGATTTTTTTGTCAGGTTAATTCCCTGCCCTCTGGTGCACAAATTTTTACCATTAAGTCCAGAGTCACGGACACTTCTTCCTTATCAGACTCAATCAGCATAATGTCATTAATGTCTTGCAGAAGGGAAAGATGTTCAAAGTCTCAGTGGAATTAATTATGACATAAGGGCTGGAAAGTTTATATCATCTGGATATAAACCCACCGCCATCAAATCAATTCCAATTCATATCAACTCTGTAAGACAGAGTACAACTGCTCCATAGAGTTTCCAAGGAGTGCCAGGCAGATTTGAACTGCTGACCTTTTGGTTAGCAGATGTAGTATTAAACCACTACGCCACCATGGTTTCCAAAACAAAGCATTGTGATGACATGGAAAAGATGTGAAGATAGAGAACTAAAAGGCAGGAATATGTTCTGTGTTTTTCAAGCTGGAAGAAATAAAGAAAAAATATGATCTTGAGTTTCAATGGTGAAGGATTCTACAGGGAAAATTAAATGACCAAGGAAGCATCAAAAGAAGATGCAAGAAGTACACTGAATTGTTACACCAGAAAGAACTGGTTGACATTCATTAAGAGGCAGTGAGTGCTCAGGAATTGATGGTACTGAAAGAAGACGTTGAAGCTGCATTAGTGAAAGGCATTAGTGGAGAACAAGGCTCCTGGAATTGATGGACTATCAACTGAGATGTTTCCACAAACAAATACACACTGGAAGTGCTCATTTGTCTATGCCAAGAAATTTGGATAAAAGCTACCCAGCCAACCAACTGGAAGAGATCCATATTTATGCCTATTCCTTAAAAAAGTGACCCACCAAATGTGGAAGCTATTGAACAATAATATTAGTATCGCGTGCAAGTAAAATTTTGCTCAAGATCATTCAAAAGTGACTGCAACAGAATATTGATAGGGAACTGCCAGAAATTCAAGCTGGATTCAGAAGAGAACTTGGAATCAGGGATATCACTGCTGATGTCAGATGGATCTTGGCTGAAAGCAGAGAATATCAGAAACATGTTTACTTATGTGCCATTGACTATGAAAAGGCACTCAGCTGTGTGGATCATAAAAAATTATGATAATATTGTAGAGAATGGGAACTCCAGAACACTTGATTGTGCTCATGAGGAATCTGTCTATGAGTCAAGAGGTAGTCATGTGAACAGAACAAGGGGACACATGGTCTAAAGTCAGGAAACGTGTGTCAAGGTTATATCCTTTCACCACATATTTTCAATCTATACATCAAGCAAATAATCTAAGAAGCTGGACTGTATGAAGAATAGCACGGCATCAGGATTGCAAGAAGCCTCATTAACAACGTGCATCACGCAGATCACACAACTTTGCTTGATGGAAGAGGGTTAGAAACACTTACTGATGAAGATCAAAGACCACAGCCTTCAGTATGTACTGAACATCAACATCAAGGGAACAAAAATCCTCACATCTGGACCAGTGAGTGATATCATCATAAATGGAGAAAGGATTGAAGTCAAAGATTTCATTTTACTTGGTTCCACAATCAACGCCCATGAAAGCAGCAGTCAAGAAATTGAAAGATGTATTGCACTAGGAAAATCTGATGTAAAGGACCTCTTTAAAGTACTGGAAAATAAAGGTGTAATCTTGAAGACTAAGGTGCACCTTACCCAAGCCATGGTATTTTCAATCTCATCATATGCATGTGAAAGCTGGACAATTAATAAGACAGAAGAATTGATGGCTTTGAATTGTGGTGCTGGAGAAGAATACTGAACATACCACGGACTGTCAGAGAACAAATACATCTGTTCTGGAAGAAGTGCAACCAGAATGCTCCTTGGAAGCAAATATAGTGAGACTGCATCTTATATACTTTGGACATGCTGTCAGGAGGGATCAATCCCTGGAGTAGGACATCATGCTTGGTAAAGTAGAGGTGTCGGTGAAAAAGAAGACCCTCAATGAGACGGATTGACACTGTGGCTGCAGCAGTGGGCTTAAGCGTGAAAACAATTGTAAGCATGGTGCAAGATCAGGTAGTGTTTTGTTCTGTTGTGCATAGGATTGCTATGAGTCGGAATCAACTTGACAGCACCTATAAACAACAGCCAAGAAACCAAAAGATGCATTTCATTGGGAAAATCTCCTGCCAAGCTCCTCTTTAAAGTGTTGAAAAATAAGCATGTAACCTTGAAGACTAAGGTGGTCCTGATCAAGCCATGGTATTTTCAGTCACAACATACACACAGCTACCAGTCCAATAGACTGGAAGAGATCCATATTTATGTCCATCCCAAAGAAAATAGGTCTGACACAATGTAGAATTCATTGAACCACTTCTTTACAATCATAGTCAAGGAAAATTCTGTCAAAGACAATTTGAAAGTGTCTGTAGCAGTATATCAAGACAGAACTGTGAGAAATTCAAGCCCAATTCAGAAGAGAATATGAAAGAGAGATATATTTGCTGATGTCAGATGGATTTGGGCTGAAAGTAGTGAACACCAGAATGATGTTTACATGTATTTTAATGACTACAAAAAGCATTCAATTGGATAGACCACAACAAATTAGGAATAACATCAAAAATGATGGGAATTCCAGAAACCTTAGTTATGCTCACGTGTAACCTGTATATAGACCAACAGGCAGTCTTTTGAACAGAGCAAGGGAATACTGTGTGATTTAAAGTCAAGAAAGTTTTGCATGAAGGTTGTATTCTTTCATCATACTTATTCAACCTGTATATTGAGCAAGTAATCATAGAAGCTATGCTTACCATCAAGAAATCAAATAACACAATATATCAGGCAAATCTGCTGCAAAAGACCTCTTTAGGTTATGTTTTTTTAGATACTACTGACTCCCACTGACCCCGTGTACCATCCAATTTTTGCTATGCTTCAGTCCATTGTTGTGGCCGCTGTGTCAATCCATCGTGCTGAGGATCTTCCTTTTTTTCGTTGGTCTTCCACTCTACCAAGCATGATGGCCTTCTCCAAAGACTGATCCTTCCTGACGACACTTCCAAAGTATGTAAGATGCGGTAAGGAGCACTCTGGTTGTGTTTCTTCCAGAACGGATCTGTTTCTTCTTTTGGCGGTTCATGGTACATTCAACATTCTTCTCCAACACCACAATTTAAAGTCATCAATTCTTCTTCTGTCTTCTTTGTTCACTGTCCAGCTCTCACATTCATATGATGCAATTGAAAATACCATGGCGTGGGTCAGGCGCACTTTAGTCTTCAAGATGACATCTTTATTTTTGAATACTTTAAAGAGGTCCTTTGCAGCAGATTTTCCCAACACAATGTGTCTTTATTTCTTGACTACTCCTTCCATGGCTGTTGATTGTGGACCTAAGTAAAATGAAATCCTTGACAACCTCAATCTTTGCTATCTTGACAACCTCAGTTCTTCACAATGCTATCCATACTTTGTTATGATCCACATAATCCAGTGCCTTTGCCCCGTCAATAAAACATAGTTAAACGTCTTTTTAGTATTCTCTGTTTTCAGCCAAGATCCACCTGACATCAGCAATGATATTCCTCATCCCATATCCTCTTCTAAATACAGCTTGAATTTCTGATAGTGCCATGTTGATATAATGCTCTAACAGCTTTTGAATGATTTTCCACAAATTTTCCCTTACATGTGACATTAATGGTATTTTTTGATACTTTTCACATTCAGTTGGATCACCCTTCTTGGGATCAGGCATATAAATGGATCTCTTCCAGTTGTTTGGCCAGGTAACTGTTTTCTAGTGTTCTTGGTGTGGAAGATTGAGCACTTCCAGCGCTGCATCCACTTGAACATCTCAGTTGGTATTCTGTCAGTTCCTGGAGTCTTGCTGTTCATCAATACCTTCAGTGCTGCTTTGACCTCTTTCTACAGAACCATAGGATCCTGGTGATATGCTATGTTCTGAAACGTTTGAAAATTTACCAGGTTTTTTTTTTTTTTTTTTTTTTTGGTACAATGACACATGTATGCTTTCCATTTTCTTTGATGCTTCCTGCATCATTAAGTATTTCCCCCATAGCCTCCTTCAGTATTGGAACTTGAGGCCTGAACTTTTTCTTTCGTTCATTCAGCTTGCAAAATGCCAAACATGTTATTCTCTTTTGTTTTTCTATGTCCTGTATTTTCACATATTATTAGAATATTTTACTTTGTCTTCTCAAGTCACCCCTTAAAATATTCTGTTCAGCTCTTTTACTTCATCATTTCTTTCTTTCACTTCAGCTACTCAGTGTTCAACAGCAAACTTCAGAACCTCTTCTAACATCCATTTTGGCCTTTTCTTTCTTCCTTGTGTTTCTAACGACCTCTTGCTTTCTTCATGCATGATGTGCTTGATGTCATTCCACAACTCATCTAGTCTTTGGTCATCAGTGTTCAAGTCTTCAAATCCATTCTCTAAATTCTGGTGGGGTACATTCAAGGTGTTACTTTAGCTTTCATGGACTTGTTTTAATTTTCTTCAGTTTCAACTTGAATTAACAGTCAGCCCCTGGCATTGTCTGGACTGATGCTATTGAGCTGTCCCATTATCTCTTTCTACAGATGTAGTCTATTTCATCCTGGATATTCCATGTGGCAAAATCCATGTATATTGTCACCACTTATGTTGGTGACAAAGGTGTTTGCAGTGAAGTCATTGGTCTTGTGAAAATCATTCATGTGATCACCAGTATCGTCTCTATCACCAAGGTCTTATTTTCCAACTACTTATCCTTCTTTGTTTTCATATTTTCTTGTTCTAATCATCAGTAATTATCAATACATTCTGATTGCATGTTCAACCAATTTCAGACTGCAGAAGCTGGTAAAAATCTTCAATTTCTTCATCTATGGTCCCACATATCTGTCAATTTGTCTTACCATGGTGGCTCCCGTGTTGCTGTAATTCTAGAAGTTATGCTACTTGGTATGGAAATGCCTGCAGGGTCACATATAGCAGACAGCTTTGAGCTGATAAGGACCCAGGGGGTCTGCTTTGGAATGGAATTAGTCAATGGAAACCTTATGAATAGCTGTGGAACATAGTCTGATATAGTGTCAAAAAATGAGAACCTCTGGTTGGAAGGCACTCAACTTGTGACTTGGGAGTTACTATCTCTTCAAATTAGAGTCTACCTTAATGACATAGATGGAGAGAAGCTCTTGAGACCTTCATTTACTGATGTGGCATGACTCCAAATGAGAAGAAACAGCTGAAACATCCACTAATAATCAAAACCTGGTTATATGAAACATGAATTTAGGAAAATTGGAAATCATCAAAAATGAAATGGAACACATAAACATCCATATTCTAGCCATTAGTGATCAGATATGGACTGGTATTGCCCATTTTGAATCAGACAGTGATATGGCCTACTATATCAGAAACGACATCTTAAAGAGATGGGACGGAAAATGACAGCTTGAAGAGGAATGGCATTATATTTATAGTCAAAAAGAATGTTTCAGGATCTACCCTTAAGTATAGTGCTCGTTAGGTTATGTATCGTATCATATATCCAAATTCTCATTCCAGAGAGTAAGACTATCATAGGTTTTTTAAAAAAATCTGTTTAAAGTAATAATAAAAAAGTAAGTGCTTAAAAAGAAAGATGTTGTTTTGAGACCTAAGGTGCACCTAATCCAGTGTGTGGCATATTCAGTCATCTTAATGGCGTGTAAAAGCTGAACAGTGAATAAAGAATACCAGAGAAAAGTTAACATTATTGAGTTATGGTGTTGGTGACCAGTAGTGAATAAACCATGGACTGCCAGAAGAATGAACAAATCTGTCTTGGAAGAAGTACAACCAGAATATTGATTAGAAGGAAGAATGGTGAGACTTCATCACACATACATAGACATGTTATCAGGAAGAACTTGTCCCTGGAGAAGGACTTCCTGCTTGGTAAAGGAGAGGCTGAGCACAAAGAAGACATTCAGCAAGATGAATTGATTCAGTGTCTGCAACGATGGGCTAAAGAATAACAATGATTGTGGGAATGGTACAGCATCAGGCAGTTTTTTGTTTTGTATATAAGGCTGCCAAAGACGCAACGGCATCTAACAACAACAACAACAACTGCTTTGAGGAGACGACTTTTCCACAGTTGCATATTGAGTGCCTTCCAACCAGAGGGGTTCATTTTCAGACATTGTATCAGACAATTTCCACTACTCTTCACAAGGCTTTCCTTAGCTACTGTTTTCAAAAGTAGATCACCATGTCCTTCTTCCTAGTCCATCACCACAGGTGACACTGCTGGTATTTGAAATACCAGTGGTGTAGCTTACAGAATCACAGCAACACGCAAGCCACCACAGAACAACGAACCAACATTAATATAAATAGCAGTAAGAAATACCTAAGAAGAATTACACACTGTAACCAAGTGAGGTTTATTTCAGTAACACAAGGCTGTTTTAATATTTGCAAATCAATCAATCAATCTACCATATCAACAGGCTAAAAGGGGGAAAATCACATGATCATGCCAACTGACGGAGAAAAAAATAATTGGCAAAATTAAATACCTATTCATGAATTAAAAAAAAAAAAAACTCTCAGAAAACCAGAAACATAGGGGAATACTTTCTATTTGGTAAAGAATATCTATAAAAAAAGACCTACTGCCAACATACTTCATGGTGAGAGACTGAATGCTTTCTTCCTAAGACTGGGAACAAAGCACAAGTGGCTACTGTTGTCACTTTTTTCAATATAGTACTGGAAGCCCTAGTTAGTGAAAAAGGCAGAAAATAAAAATAGAATAGATCAGAAAGGAAAAAATAAAATTTGGCAAGATGACCTACATAGATTACACCAAGTGATCCAGCAAAAAATGTTAAAAACCATCCTAAAACTAATAAGTGAGTTCAGCAAAGTTACAGGATATAAAATCAATGTACAAAAATTGATGCTATTTTATACTATAATACTATATGTAAGGAAAAAGTAAAAAATATAGTAGCATTTATAATCTCTCAAAGAAATGAAATATTTGGGTATAAATGTAACAAAACGTACTTGTTAAGTATGCTGGAAGACTATGAAATGCTGATGAGGATATACAAAAATAAAGACTCATACTGTGTTTCATACTAAAGTTTCATTCTCAAACTTAAGAATTATGTGGGGGATAAACAAAAATTTACATGTGATTAGAGTTCTAGAACAGGGATATAAAATGGAAAACACAGAGACTGTTGAAGATTTTCTGGCAGAAAACCTCCCAAACATGCGAAAGATGAAAAGCTGACCATCTAAGAAGCACAATGAACTGCTATAACCAAGAGGTATTGTTATTACGCCAGACATACCTAAGACAAAGAATTCAGAGAGCAGCTTGATGGAAACGAAAAGCCACAAAAGGAAAAAATATAAGAATAAATGCTCATTACTCAGTGGAAATGATGCAGGCAAGAAGACAATGGGATGACATATATAAAACCTTGAAATAAAAAACTGCCAACTAAGAATAATACATCCTGGAAAACTCACTCTCAAATATAATGGCAAAATTAGGGCATTTCCTGATAAACAGAAGTTAAGGAGATCCTTAAAAACCAAACCAAACTTACATGAAATGTTAAGGAAAGTCCTGTGATTAGAGAACCAACAACAACCAAAGTCTAGGACACAGGACAGCATCAGCCAGAAAACAAAATAGGAAAGAACTCTCCATGATAATCAAAGCTAACAAACTGACAAACTGAGTCATCAAACTGTAAATGGTGAGAGCACCAAAACAGCAAAAAGAGGAATAAATGGTGTAGGTATAGAACTTTCAGGATATTAAGATGCTGTAAAATGAAAAAGACAAGTTTAAATTGAGGAGATAAGGGTAAATGCTGAGGTAATCACAAAGGAAGTTAAAAAACCTATTCATCTCAATAAAAAAGAAGAAAAACATAAAGAATTATTAAACACAACATCTATTATAAAGAAAGAAATGAAAAGAAAATCTACAAATTAAAGGAACTCAATACAGAAAAGTAAGAGGAATAAAGAAAATGCCAGTACCACAAAAAAAAGCACAATACTGTTGCAGTAATCAACTCATACTTATCAAATAATCACACTGAATACAAATGGTTTAAAGTCCCCTCTAAAGAGACACAGAGGGGCAGGACAGTTAGAAAACATTACTCATCAGTGGGCCATCTACAGGAGATGCACCATAGAAACGCAGACATATATTTGTTAAAAGTCAAAAGATGAAATATACATATATACCTATCTCAAGCAAGCAGTAACCCAAAGAGATTAAGAATGCAATACTAATCTCAGATACAAAAGACTTTAAGGCAAAATCCACCATGAAAGACAAAGAATGACACTATATAATGATTAAAAGGATCCTCCACCGTGAAGATGTAACCTTAATAAATATCTGCACAGCCAACAACAGGGCTTTAAATACATAAAGCAAACTCTATCAGCACTGGAAAGATAGATAGACTGCTCCACAGTGAGAGGAGGAGACTTCAGCACACCACTCTTGCTAAAGGACAAAACATCTAGAAAGCAACTCAACAAAGATACAGAAGATCCAAAGGCTACTGTCAACCAACTTGACCCATACAGAGCATTCCATCAAACAGCAACAAAGTATACCTTCTTTTCCAACATACATGAACACTTGGCTGAACACTTTTCCAAAATAGACCACAAAGCAACCCTCAATAAAATCTAAAACATCAAAATAATACAAAATATGCTCTCCAATCACAGTGTCATAAAATGGAAACCAATAACAGAATGAGAAAGGGAAAAAAATATCAAACACATGGAAACTGAATAACACTTTGATTAAAAACAACTGTGCAATAGAAGAAATCAAAGACAGAATAAAAAAAAATTCTGAGAATCAAATGAGAATGAAAACGCATCACATGGAAACCTTTCAGACACAGCAGAAGCACCACTCAGAGGTCAATTTCTAACAACAAATGCACACATCAAAAATAACAAGTAAAAATCAAAACATTGGTCTTATGATTCAACCAAATAGAGAACAGCAAAAGAGGCTCATAGGCAACAGAAGAAAGGAAATAAAAAGATTGGAGTGGAAATAAATGAAATAAAGAATAGAAAATCAATAGAAAGAATCAACAAGACCAGAAAGTTGGTTCTTTGAAAAGATCAACAAAATTGACAAACCATTTGCCAAACCAGCAAAAGAAAAACAAAAGAGGAAGCAAATAACCAAAATAAGAAATGAGATGGGTAATGTTACAACAAACCCACCTGAAATAAAAGGGTCACAACAGAATGTTCTGAAAAAATTGTACTTCAACAGATTTGATAACCTAAGGTAATTTCAAGAAATACGGTACATACCTAAAGGAACACAAACGGAGATAGAAAATCTGAACTGACCCATAACAAGAAAAGATATTCAAGAGGTAAAAAAAGAAAGAAAAAAAAAAACCTTTAAGGAAAGCCCTGGCCCAGATGGCTTTACCGGAATATTTCATGAAGCAATCAAAGAATACCTCATACCAGTACTACTCAAACTATTTCAGAGCATAGAAAAGGAAGGAATACTCCAAATTCATTCTATGAAGCCAGCAACACCCCGATACAAAAACCAGACAATTACACTACACACACTAAAAGGGAAGCTACAGATGAATATCTCTCATAAATATGAGGTTTGACAATTAAGTGCTACATACCTCATAGCTAAACATCACTATGGTCATCTCTGAAATACTCCCCTTGGGAAGCTAAGCACTGATGCCAGTGCCTAGTCCATCCTTCAAAGCAATTTTGGAACTCTTTTTTTCTGTAACAGCCATCAGAGTTGTCACTGCACAACTCTTGGTGTATTGAGTGTCATCAAAATGTCTTCCTTTCAATATTTCCTTTATCTTCGGTAAAGAAAAAAGTCATTGGGGGCCAGATCAGGTGAATAGGTAGGGTGTCCCAATACAGTTATTTGTTTACTGGCTAAAAACTCCCTTACAGACAACTACACAATTAAGTTTTCAAACTTGCCACTGTGCCATTGTGTGCAATGGCCACTCCTGAAAGAATTCCAAAATTGCTTTGAAGGGTGGACTAGGCACTGGCATCGGTGCATAGCTTCCCAAGGGGAGTACTTTGAAGGTGATCATAATGATATTCAGCTATGAGGTATGTCGCACTTAGAACAATTAAGTTTGTGGACTTAACTGTCAGATCTTGGATAGATGTAAAATTTCTCAACAAAATTCTAGGCAATAGAATGCAGTATTATATCAAAAAAAAGAATACACCATGACAAAGTGGGATCCACACCAGATAGGCAGAATGGTTCATCTTCAGAAAATAAATGTAATCTACCACACAAATAGAAAAATAGAAAGAAAAAAATTTACACGATCCTTTCAATTGATGCAAGAGGCATTTGATAAAATCCAACATGGATTTCTGATAAAAACTCTCAAAAAACAGGAATAGAAGGAAAATTCTTCAACATAATAAATAGCATCTACACAAAACCAACAACCAATGTCATTCTCAGTGGAGAGAGACTGAACGCATTCTTCCTGAGAACAGGAACAAAACAAGGATGGCCTTTGTCATGACTCCTTTTTTAACACTGTACTGCTAGTCCTAGCTAAACTAATAAGGCAATAAGGAAAGGAAGATGTAAAACTACCCTTGTTCAGCTATGATGCCATTACATAGCTTCAAAGATTCCACAAGAAGACTAAAAGAAATATGCAGCAGAGTAGCAAGACACAAGATCAGCATACAACACTCAGTTGGATTACTGTATACTCATGCTGTGAGATTAATTTAGCGTGTAGCCTTTCTAGCCATAATGCTATAATTGCCATCCAAGTGATAGGCTGGGGCCATGTAACAGAGTGATTACGACCAAAGCAATTGGTCAGTTTTGTCATCCTACTGGGCTTAAAATAACCCACCCCAGAGTCAAGAAAGGGTCCGCCACCACCAGAGAAAGAGAGACAAGAAGGAAAAGATCCAGCTGCAGAAGACAGTGGAGTGGGTTTCCCTGACCACAGAGAGGGAAAACTGAGTAACACTGGGAAGAGACTGAGGGCCAGGGTGAGCCCTGCCTGTGAGCATGGCTGGGATGAAGCTATCTTGATGGAAGAACTGTGTCCTGAGCGTTCCTGAGCCTCAACTGCAACTGTTACTTCCCTAGTAAACCCTAGAATTGCGAGTATGATCTTGAATTCAGTGTGGCCATATTAATGAATTACCAAACCCAGGAGAGAGTGCTGTAGGAGGGAGGGTTGGTGCCAGAATTGGTAAAATCAGTGGAGAAAGGAAGCGTGTCTGACTTCTGCCTCTTAAGAATCAGCCTTGGGCTGTTGATCTTGGTTTTCCTTCCCTTCTGTAAAGAAGGAAGCCCTGGTGGTGTAGTGGACAAGTGCTACAGGGGCTTAAAAAAAGGCCAGTAGTTCAAATCTTTCAGGTGCTCCTTGGAAACTCTGTGGGGCAGTTCTACTTTGTTCTATAGGGTTGCTATGAGTTGGCATTGACTTGAGGGCACTGGGTTTGGTTTGGTTTGGTTTTTGTGAAGTTAGAAGAGGTCAAACACTGCCCCCTTACCATTTTGACAATCAGCAAAGAAAACTTCAAAAACAAAATCAAGAAGATTTCATTCTTTCCAAAATGCATGTAACTTTAACATTTAAAATGACAAAATTATAGAGATAGAGAACAGATTAGTGGCTTCCAGAGATTAAAGATACTGAAGAAAAAGGAGGTGATGTTATTATAAAGTAGTAGCATAGTAGGGTTGAATGGTGACACTCGCAGAAGATACATCCACTCATAGTCTTCAAATTTAACTATTTGCAAAGTACATACTCAGATACAGTTAATATCAAGAATAAATCCTCCTAGATTATCAAGTGGGCCCTAAATCCAATGATAAGCATTCTTATAGGAGATGAAAGACAACACAGTCACAGAGAAGACCACATGAAGACGGAGGCAGAGATTGTAGTTATGCAACCACTGATCAAGAAATGCCTAGAACCTCCAGAAGCTAAAAGACACTAAGGAAGGATTCTCCTCTAAAGCCATCAGAAGAAGTATAATACTACCAAAAATCTTGATTTTGGATTTTAGATTCTAGAACCGTGTAGGACAAATCTCTGTTGTTTTAACTCACCCACCATATGGCAGCCCTGTGGCATAGTAGCTAAGAGCTTGACTGCTAGAAAGGTCAGCAATTTGAATCCATCAGCTATTCCTTGGAAACAGTATGGGGCAGTTCTGCTCAGGCCCATAGAGTCTCTATGAGTTGGAATTAACTTCAACAAGTTCGGTCTTTTTGGTTCGCATGTATGGCAATTCATTACAACAGCAACAGGAAATTAATACAAGTGATGTAAGAAAATTCGTGTGATTATGGAATCATCATGTGTATCCCAACTGTATAGATACTTACAGGAATCCACACATGTGATAAAGTGACTCAGAACTATTCACATGAGTTGTACCAGTGTTAGTCAGTTTTGCCCTGTACTACAATTATGTAAAATCTTATTTTCCTTTTAAGAAACCAAGTGAAGTGTACACAAGTCCTCACTGTACTGTTTTTTCCAAATTCTTGTGAATCCATATTTACCTCAACATAAAAACTTAAAAGCAACAAATCTTTTCATTCTGAACAAACAAGACTGTTGTAAGGATTATTCAGAGACCCAAAGACCAACAAAACAGCTCTATATTGAGGAAGCTGCCTATTACGCAAGATCCTGCCTTCTTTTTTCAAAAAGATGTAAGAGTGCCCTTCAAGGAGGATTTCAGTACAAATACCAGCCATGCTTAACAAATAACTTAAATGCAGAACTGTACATTCTGGGAACCATGGGCATATTAGGAGAAAAAAAACACCCAGTCATCTGTTTCCAGGATAACTTCGTCTAGATCATGAGTCATACTTAAAGAGGAAGTGTGTCTGAATCTCACAGACCAAGATGAAACTCTTCCGTACTGAGCTTGCTGGTCTCCGCATCATGGGCTGTGGCAATCTAATGGCACTACCAGGTAAGTAAATTAAGACAACAATAGAAACTTAAGGATCTGGGACCTCTGTATCCACTTTGAGAAGCTTTTCCCACTTCGTTGGGTTCCTGGATTGTTTTTCCACTATCTCTGTAAGAGAGAGGAGGGGATAAATTCTAAGAAGATCTTGGTTCATTTATTTCCAGTTCTCAAGGGAGGAAGGTGGTGAAACTAATTCCTGGGGCAACCTTCAGGGCTTAATAAATCCACTGTCACTCAATTAATTTTGTCTCATCATGACCTCATACAGTTTACACACTGTAAATCTCTAAGAAGCAGATTGCTGGAGCTGCTGGTGGTTTCAAAGTTCTGTCCGATCAGTTAGCAGTCAATAACTTTAACTGCTGCACCACCAGGACTTAATAGGAATTTGTTATTTTACCAGCTATAGAAATTTTGTTATTAAATAACCAAACTTTCTGAAAAGTCTGATATGCTAAGAAAGACATCTTCATCTAGTCAATAGATTTTGTGTGAATCTTGGAAGGATATGAAGGACAGTAACACTGAATTAATAAATAAAAATTGATATCAGCTAGGTCAGCTTCATTGGAATTAGTCTTTATTCTCTTGTATGCTTAGATAATACTTGACATCTGGTAGATGCTTCTTTTCTGCTGATCCAATTGATGGCCCTTTGCTTCCTGGCTTTTATAAAAATAGTCATATTTCTTAATCATCTGATTTGTGAATCAAGAGTTTTTTTTTTAAGGCTTCTAACATTTTAACTGTTGTGAGTACTAAATGCAGTGATGATTTAAAAGAAATGGAAAGTGAAGTTAGTTTCTTCAAGATACTCAAATTTTTAGATATACATATATAATTTATTCAAAATACTAATTAACTTTATTCATGCACACAGAACATTAAGACTCACTCTGTCATTCTCTGAGTGCTATGGTACAGAAACAGAAGCTTAGCCAGTAGAGGGTAAAAGAAATACTTCAAGCAGCTCAAAATACCAGTCTAAAATGGAGAGGATTTACAAGACTTTAGTTGGCTACAAATTCATCCCAAATATTAACAGATAAATGAAAAGAAGACAGTGACTCATGTTAGTATATCTTTAATAATGATGCTGCTGCTGATGGAAGTTAAGTTTAATTTACTAAACAAGACTTAGTATCACATAGGAAAACCTGATGTGCAGTGGTTGAGAGCTATAGCTGTTAACCAAAACGTTGGCAATTCAAATCCACCAGACACTGCTTGGGAACCCTATGGGGCAGTTTTACTCTGCCGTATAGAATCTCTATACATCAGAATGGACTCAGTGACAACAGGTGTTTTTGTTGTTGTTGTTGTTGTTACTGTCAGATATGTATTGTACTTACCATCTAACACATGTTTGTTTATTTACACTCCCAACAACACAATAAGGTAGGTGCTCTTATTCTCATTTTAAGGATGAGAAAACTGAGTCACAGAAAAGCTTAATAAATTGCCCAAGGTATGCAATTAGTGTTAGAACAGGACTCAAATGTAGGCAGGTGGCCATGACGTTTACCAGTGTTCTGGCAACAGAAGGAGCCACTGTCTGAAGGTAGCACACTCCCACCTCCTCCCATTTAGCCCCTCCTCCCCCTTTCAGAGCTCACCCAACTGGGTTAAGCCCCCTGTGGGGAACCTCAGTGCCCTGACACCGGCAGCCCTGTCACCGTCAGTGGTCATGGCTGGGGCAACAAGTGTGATTTCCAGCTTCTCCCGTTGTTGCTCAGCGGATGAGATATCATTGAGCTCAGCTTTGAGACGGTGATTCTTAGGAGCAGAGGAGAAGGGGCACTTTCATGAGCAAAGGGCAACGTGAGCAAGTGAAGTGTGGCTTGTAGGAGAACAGACAGGATGGGAATGGAAGACAAGGCTCGGAGAATGATCCTTGACCCAACACAAATCCGTGAGGATGTGGACAGGCATATTTGGGGGTTTTAATGCTGTCTTGATCATATAGCCTGGAAAACAAAAGATGTCTCCCTTAAATCCTTCTTCAAAACTTTCTCACTCCTCTTCTGCTGCTGAGGTATCTTCTTTCCTCTCTACAATATCTTGTCCTTCCCTGCTTCATCCACCTCCTTCATGATTCTGTCTCTATTTCTGTCTGTCTCACAGTGTCATCTCCCATTGTCTTTCTCTTTCTGTGGTTTCATAGTTTTCCTTCTGTTTATTGCCATCTCTAGCACTATTTTAACCCTGACTTTCTATGTTTCTCTCTTCATCTGTTTGTGTGTCTCTCTCCTACTCTGCCTCTTTCTCTGAGTTTCCTATTTCTCCTTCCCTCTGTCTCCCTCATTTCTATCATTGTCTTAACTCTTTCTCTGTTTGTCTCTGCCTTCATCTCTCTGTGTCTCTCACATTCTTTGTCTCACCATCTACTGCCTTGGCTTTTTCATCATGTCTATTTCCTTGTCTGTCTCTTTGGTGAATGGCTGGGAGGTCCCCCTTGTCCAAAACCTCCAATGACCTCAGGAGAATTCCCCAAGGACACACTGTAAGAGTAGGGACTCCTTCAGCAACAGTAGGAGGAGCATTCAGCATAAACCTGCAGCATCCTCTTGTGTGCCTAGAGTTCAGACAAAATGTCTCCATTGGGTCCCCACATGGGACACTGGGGCCACTAGAGTGAATGAGTGTGTTGTGGGTGTGCCTACGAGGAAGAAGGGGAGTATCTTAGAGCCAGGATGGGGGACAACACCTAGACCTAGTCAACTGTCTACTTTTCCCTTATAATAACAGTAAACACTAAAATCACAGTAGACAGTACTCATGTGGTGGGTTTTTACAGTACTTTAGGAAGTAGGCCCCATTATCATGCCTATTTTACATAAGTGGAAACAGAGGAACAGAGTGGTGAAGGAACCCGCCCAAGGTCTAGGATTCGACCTGACCCCAGTCTGTATCCTCAACTACCACCTACCTACACAGCCCACAGGGTAGGGAAGGTGGCAGGTGCAGACTTGGGCGTTTTCCCCATCACCTACTTCCTGAAACCCACCTAGAACCTAAGGAGGGGCTGCCTACTCTCTTTCCTTGAGCAAGGACAGGACCCAGCCTGGGGGATCACCAGCCCCTTAACCCCAAATGTGTCTCCTAACCACCATCCCCTCCCATGTTCTAGTGCTCTGCCTCTTGCTGACTCTGCCTAGAGCTGGATTCCAAAAAGGTGAGAGGTGGTACACCCTGGGGTAAGTCTGTAGGAAGAACTGAGCCATAGCTAGAGCCTGGGGAGAGGCTTGGGCCCTGACCTGACCCCTTCTGCCTGAAAGGATGAGGCTGTGGGTTCCCCAACCCCCAACACTTCTTTACTTGGGACCACGCTGCCCACCCAGTTCCTTCTCAACCCTCTCCTTCTGACCATGGTTTCTTTCCCCACAGCTTCTTGTGCCCCTTGGTGTCCCCCAAACTCCACATGTGACAGTGCCACCACCTGTCGCTGTAACCCTGGATTCAGTTCTCTATCTGGAGAGATCATCAACAGCCCCGTGGAGTTCTGTGGTGGTACAAAGGCTTGGGAGGGGTGGAGGGGTACGCATGAGATTGTGGGGCATCATTCATGCCAGAGGGGGACATGGTGCTGTTTGGGTACCTCAGCTCTTGACCTAGGGACCATCAACAAGCAGAGAAAGGAAAAGATACCTAGTTGGAAAGATAAGAGGTAAATAAACATGGCTGCAGCTTGTCCTTCAAGGCCTGGGGAGGGGAGTACAGAGCACACTACCTATATTTGTCATCTGGTGCTTCCATGATGGAACTGCCACAAGTGGATGGCTTTAACAAAGAGAAATTGAGTCTCTCACAGTTCGACAGGCTAGAAATCGAAATTCAGGGCACCAGCTCCAAGGGAAGGCTTTCCGTCTCTGTTAGCTCTGGAGGAAAGTCCTTGTCATCAGTCTTCCTTTGGTCTGGCAGAAACCTTGGTCCAAAGGACAAGCTTAACTGCCAGCACTGCTTTCTTGATGGTATGATGTCTCCATATCTTTCTGCTCGCTTTTCTCTTTTATTACTTGAAAGAGATTGGCTTAAGACACTATTGAATCTTATAGATCTTATCAACATAATGCCTCCAATCCATCTTATTAGGTCATGATGATAGGAGTTACAGCACATAGAGAAATAACATCTGATAAGAAAATAGCAGCCAATCACACAAAACTGGGAATCATTACCTAGCCAAGGTGACATATTTTGGGAGGACACAATTCAATCCATGACTCCATGCATCCCCTACCTTGGCACTAGCCACCATGTCCAAATCTAGGGGGCCAACTAGAAGGCTGAACAGAACCAATTAAGTGGTCTTTCGGAATGGCTCCCTCAAACTGCTTCCCAGACACAACAATACAGCATGAATCTTATTCTTTCCAAAAGACATTAAGTGTGAGACCCTGCGCTGCGAAGGTGGCTGGGGATCAAGTGTCTACCCTGCAAAAAGTCCTGTCTACAAAAAAATGACTCTTTCTTGTTGTGTCCCAGATATCAACGAGTGTGCACCACCCACATCTGTGTCCTGTGGAAAATTCGCTGACTGCCAAAATGTAGACGGGAGTTACTACTGCATGTGCAGCGCAGGACACGAGCTGGCTTCAGGGGGGAGAATGTTCAGGAACAAGAGTGAGAACACATGTCAAGGTAAGAACTCCCACTGTCCTAAATCACCCCCTTCCTAGAACTATTCCTACAGCCTGCAGGGGCAGGGCCTTGGCTACGGACTAGCTACTCACGTCTGAGACTGGACAGGTGTGCTGTGGGCCTGACCCACCATTAAGTACAGAGAAGCAGGTGGTCTGACAGCCACAGGCACAGGCCTTGAGAGGAGGTGCCTGTGACCAAATTTTGGCTTTGTCACCTGGCAGTTGTGTGCGACATTGCCTAGAATATTTACTCACAGAGTATGTTGCATTTGAGGTGTGATAATATTGTTGTAATTCCCTGTTTAAAAATTTTTAAAAATACAAAGAAAGTTTACCTTTTCTCAACTGTGTGACCTTGAACAAATGACCTTACTTCTCTGTGCCTCAGTTTACTCCTCTAAAAAAGGTTAGTGTTGTTGCGAAGGTAAATGAGATCGTAAAAGAGCTTCCCGGCACCAGGCTCACAGAAAGTGCTTTATCAGTTACAATTGAAAAAATCATCTTCAGGTTGTCCTGGCTTATTCGTCTGTGCCAAGAAATTTGGAACACTGATACCTGGCCAAGTGACTGGAAGGGATACATATTTATGACTATTCCCAAGAAAGTTAATCCAACCAAATATGGAAAGTATCGAACAATATCCTTGATATCACAAATAAAGTTTTGCTCAAGATCACTCAAAAACAACTGCAACAGTATATTGGCAGGGAACCGCTTGGAATTCAAGTTGGATTCAGAAGAGGACATGGAACCAGGGATATCATTGCTTATGTCAGATGGATCCTGGCTGAAAGCAAGGAGTGCCAGAAAGACATTTAATTGTGTTTCATGAACTGTGCAAAGACATTTGACTATGTGGATCATAACTAATTATGGACAACATTGCAGAGAATGGGAATTCCAGAACACATAATTGTATTCTTGAGGAATCCATACATGGATCAAAAAGCAGTCATACGAACAGAACAAGGGGACACTGCACGGTATAAACTCAGGAAAGGTGTGTGTCAGGGTTTTGTCCTTTCACCATATCTTTTCAATCTGTATGCCAAGCAAATAATCTGAGAAGCTGGACTATATGAAGAACAGGGCATCAGGATTGGAGAAGACTCGTTAATAACCTGTGTTATGCAGATAACACAACCTTGCTTGCTGGAAGTGATGAGGATTTGAAACACTTATTGATAGCTTTCAGTATGGGTTGTACCTCAACATCAAGAAAACTAAAATCCTCACAAGTGGACCAGCAAGCAATGCCATGATAAATGAAGAAAGGATTGAGGTTGTCAAGATTTCATTTTACTTGGTTCCACAATCAACACCAGTGTAAGCATCTGTCAAAAAATCAAAAGACACATTGCATTGGGAAAACCTACTGCAAAAGACCTCCCTCTTTAAAGCCTTGAAAAGTAAAGATGTCACCTTGCAGACTAAGGTGTAACTGACCCAAGCTTGGGTATTTTCAACTGCAACACATGCATGCAAAAGCTGGACAATCAATAAGGAAGACAGAAGAACTGATGTCTCTGAACTGTGGTGCTGGAGAAGAATATTGAATGCACAATGTATTACCCAAAGAACAAGCAGATCTGTTGGGGAAAAAGTACAGCCACAGTGCTTCTTGGAAGCAAAAATAGCGAGACTACGTCTCACATACTCTGGACAGGTTGTCAGGAGGAATGAATCCCTAGAAAAGGACATCATGCTTGGTAAAGTAGAGGTCAGAGAAAAAGAGGAAGACCCTCAAGGAGATGGATGCTTCGACAAGGGGCTTAAGCATCAAAATGATTGTGGGCATGGTTAACGACCAGGCTGTGTTTTGTTCTGTTGTGCATAGGGTCGCTATGAGTTGGAACTGACTCAATGGCACCCCAAAACAACAACAGAGTATCTTGTGGAGGGTGTGGTTCAGGCTCAAGAGGAGCTGGCACCTCTTCACGTAACCAAACAGTACCTGTTTTCCAGTAGGAGTTGGCTAGGTGGGGCAAGGGACTTCAGGTAGGTGCAGGGCAGGTGGGAGTCTACACTGGACAGATAGGGGTCATGACTCATCCAGAGAGAAGGAGTCAGAGTACAGTCCAGAGAGCATGAAGGGGAGGTGAGCAATGGGGGAAGGTGAGTCACACCCCTAGAGAGGACTCTGATGAGGGCCCAGCAGAGCTTCCTCGAGCACAGAAATGAGCCCATGGCCCTAGTCCCAGCCTCTTCCTCCCTTGCCCTTCCACCTGTGAGCAGTCAGTGGGCAGGGAGCCTCCCTGGTGGGACAGAGGAGGGGACAGGGCAGAGTCTGTTGCTGAAAACATGAATGCAACACTGCTGAGCCACACACTGACCCCCGTGGGTGAATCCTGCTGCACACAACATGGCAGAGCCAGAGGAGACAGAGTCTTCCTGAATTAGGAAGAGCCCCCTCTGCTCCAGGCAGATAGAGTCAGGTTTGGGGAACAGAGGATGGGTCAGTTTTCAAACCCAGTGCTGTCAAGTCAATGCCAACTCATAGTCTGCTGGCACCCCATTCCCTTCATACTCAGCCTGCATTCCGTTTCTCTGGCCAAGTTCCTGCCCTGACCTCCCAAATAACTATGGCTCCTGAGCCTGGCTGGCAGCTCTGGAGGACACTGGGCTATATGAAACTGATGCCACCCCCACCTGGAGAGCAGGGTGAGGCAAGGGCTCTGTGGGCCAGGTAGCAGAGGACATCTTCAGCACCATTTCTTGGCCAAGTCTCTGTCAGGAGGTCAACCGGATGTGTGGGGGCTGATCCACATGCCACAAAAGATGAGGCTGAGTCCTACTGGTGGAAGGGGAAAGTCACATGAGGATTCTTCACTCAGGTCGGTTTCTCACCCACACACCTCCTGCCAAGTCCACAGGGAGCCTTTGTTGGAATCCAGAAACAGTGCTTTCTCGGTCCCAGGACTGCCCACATCATCCTGGCTCAGGTGTGAGCCTTGATCTTTCTCCCTGGAGCTGGAGACTCAGAGTTGGTGTGAATGAAAGAGCATTCACTTGCTAGAGTCACAAGGATTGCCAGGAAAACTCAGTCTCAGAGAAGCTGCCCTCAGGAACCAGGCAGATGTCACCCCTGGGAGCCAAGACAAGTCCACTGGGGGAAACAGCATTTCTAGCGTTGTTCCCAGAAGGCCCACTCTGAGTTTGCCTGATCTCCTCAGACTAGGACACTGAAGGTTAGGATTTCTCCAACCAACTGGGGGGCTGCCCATGGAGGCAAAGGGACTGAGCTGGAAGGCAGGAGAGACTTGCCATTTCAGCCACATCTGGAGAGATGAGCATCTGGGCCACCATACTTGCCCATAGATGCCTCCATGTCAATTAGAAAAGGCCCATGTGTGGGGAGGAGACAGCCTTCTAGATGCTTCTGCTCCAGGAAATGCACCCATCCCCAGCCCCAAAGGCTGCCTGTTGCTGCGGATGTCCACCACCCTCTGTTCCCCCTTGCAGATGTGGATGAGTGTCAGCAGAAGCCCAGACCTTGTACAAGCCCGGGTGTCTGTGTGAACACACAGGGCAGCTTCACCTGCCAGTGCCCTCTCGGCTTTCAGCTGAAACCGGAAGACCCAAAGCAGTGCACAGGTAGAGCCCCTGGAAGACTTGTGTGAGGTTAGACTAGAACACCATCTATGGATGGAGACAGGTCACACACTCCAATGAGACAGGAGAAGATTCTCGGATTCCTAATGCCAAGGGCCTCACTTCACCAGAAGACCCATCACAGGGCAGAGGCCTTACGGAACTTGGATTCCCTGTAGAGCCCTGCTGCCCCTGAGAACACCATTCAGACATTCCTTGTCTATCCTGTGCAAGCAAAGTAGAGGGAGGTACCACTTCCTGTTCTGAAAAAGATAACCTTGACCAGAGCTGGGGGAGGGAGCAGGAGAGAGTGCTAGTCAGGCACTAGAGCTCTCATGACTCAGTTTCCCTCATGGCTTCAGTTTCACTGCCCATAAAGTGGGTCTGGAGACCACAGACCATGTTGCACTCATCTTGCATAGAGACCGCCACAAGGTATTTTGGAATTGAAGTTGAAGGTCATCAGGCGGGAGCACTTTCAATGATGGTGGGGTCCTCAGCTGTGGACTAAAAGATAGGGGTGGGTGTGATAAGTCAAGGGGAGGCCTGAGCCAGGTTGGCATAGCCTGATCTTCTGCTTTTGTCTCCAGATGTGAATGAATGTTCTTTGAAGCAAAAGCCATGTCACAACACCACCCACTGCCTCAACACCATAGGTGGCTATAGATGCAGTTGTAGACCCGGCTGGAAGCCCCTACCTGGGTCACTCAACGGCCCAAACGACACTGTTTGTGAAGGTACGGAGCTCAGATCCCTCATCCTGGAGACTCTCACTAGAAACACCTGATCACAGATTCTAGGGCATCTGCACCAATCAAGCAGAGTGAATGCTGGAGACCCTGCTAGGCCAGGTGTCAACTCCTTTGAGACCAGGCTGGGGAGACTCCCTGGAGGCCCCAAACCAAACCAAACCTGCTGCTTTTGAGTCAATTCTGACTCATAGTGACCCTAGACAGAGCTAATTATTCACTGGGATGAAGGAGTTTCAATACTGTCACACATGTACATTGTGGTTTATGTGCTTTGTGTCAGTCCTGTCCATGCTCCATGGTCCCTGCTGTATCCAGCTCTTACAGATGTGTCATCATCAGGTGGCTTCATCTCATGGGGGAGAAAAGAGGGATTAATATCAGAAAGAAAGGAGTGAGGCATGCAGGTGAAAGGGGAACTCTCCCAGGCTGGGACATGGCCTGAATCTCTTCTTGCGTCCCTAGACAAGAGCAACTGCAGCTCTGGGCAGCATAGTGCCACAGCTCCAGCTGCTGCCTCTACAATGAGGAAACCGAAGTGCTGCTGCTGCTGTGGCTTGATGCCTGTCTTAGCTACCTAGAGCTGCTATAACAGCAATACCACAGCAGAGACTTTAAGAAACAAAAGTTGATTTTCTCACAGTTAAGGAGGCTAGAAGCCCAAATTCAGAGCTGCAGCTCTAGGGAAAAACTTTCTCTGTCATAGAGGCAAGTTGTTGTCTCTTCAGCCTCTGCTTCTTCATTCCTTGGAGATCTCTATGTGGCTTAGCATCTGTCTTCCCCATCTGTCCTTTGGTTGCTTGATTGTTTAATCTTTTTATTCCAAAGGGAGGGAACTAGGTGGCACAGTGGTTAAAAGCACTCAGCTGCTCACCAGAAGGTTGGTGGTTCAAAAACAGCACCAGTAGTTGCATTTGAGAAGGTTGTAGCAGCCTGCTTTTGTAAAGATTTACAGACTTGGAAACCCCATGGAGCATTTCTAATCTGATTTGTAGAGTGACTTTGCATTGGAATCAGTATCACAGTGAGGGATGATATCTCAGGCCAGGTTGACTCAAGACATCCCTTACACTAATCCTGCCTCATTAACATAGCAAAGACAAGCATTTCCAAATGGGGTTATAAATACAGGCACAAAGGGTGGGATTTACAACACAGCTTTTTGAGAGGCACAGTTCTGTCCATAACAGTGCATGGGATGGAGGCAGTTCATACAGCCGAAGGAGGCTGGGGAAGATTATCAGATTACCAGATCCCTAAGGCCCTGCCCAAGGAGTCACCAAAGGTCCCAGCACAGGGCCGGGGCCTTCCGGAGGTAAGGTTCCCCTGAAAGGATTCCTGCCAATGAAAGATCCTCCAGACTTCCTCAACAGTCTCATGCATGCAAAGTAGGAGTGCCACTTCTGGTTGTTTCAAGAAGGGCTGGAGAGGAAGGAGAAAAGTGCATCCTGCAGAAATCCAGCTCCCAGGGTTTCAATACTTCCTGGCTTTTTCCGTTTCCCTGCTCATAAACTGGGTCTGGGGACCATAGTCTCTGCTGTACTCATCTTGTGTGGAGGCCACCATAAGGTACTTTGGGTTTGTAGTTCAAGGTCATCAGGTGGCGGTACTTTCAGGAATGGTGGAGTCTTGGGCTCTGGAGTATAAGAGGATGGGGAAATACATGTGTGGTGAGTCAAGGAAGACCTGAGCCAGGCTGGGCAGCCTGATCTTCTGCCCTTGTCCCCAGATGTGGATGAGTGTTTGGAGCAAAATCCGTGTCGCAACACCACCCACTGCATCAACACTGTGGGTAGCTATAAATGTCTCTGCAGACCTGGCTGGAAGCTGATACCCACGTCACTCAGTGGGCCAGACAACACTGACTGTGAAGGTATGTAGCTCAAATCCCTCATCCTGGAAACCCTCAGTCAAAACATCTGATCACAGATTCTAGGGTACCCACACCAATCCAGCAAAATGAGTGCTGGAGTCCCTGGCTCTGCCAGACATCAACCCCTTTGAGACTAGGTGTAAGAAGATATGGAGGGTGCCAGGAAGGAGCGGGGTGTTCAGGGGGAGGTTCTCTGGGAGCCCTAGGCGGCAGCCTATTACTGACTGTGATGAAGGTCTTCCAATTTTGTGTCACATTGTAAGGGCTCCTGTGCTTTCTCTCAGGCCTGTCCATGGTCCCATGGTCTCTGCGGTCGCTACCGCTCAGATACATGCCTTTACTAGGTGGCATCATCTCTCACACTGGAGGAAAGGCGAGGGAGAGCTAATACTAGCAAGAATGGCATGAGGGACTCAGAGGAGAGGGAACATGACTCGGGTTGGGTTCCACCTGCTGAGTTTACAGTGAGGATATACACACATACCACTGCCACCAAGCCTTAGCTCCTGAATTTGGGTTCCAGAATAACCAAACGACCACCGCCTGTGAAAGTATCTTGCCTAACTTCACCCCAGATGCCACCCCAACACACACACACACGCGTACCCTCCCAACCAGTAAACCATGTCCTGTGCCCACAGAGATGCCCTTCACCTCCTGGACCCGGTCCTTTGGAGTCAACAGTCAGGTAAGTGGCTCCAGAGGGGCCCAGGAAGCAGGAAATCCCTCTGCACAGCATCTTTCCCTCTTCCTCCCCTACTGAGCTGTCTGATTATCTCATCTTCCTCTCCCCAGAGCCTCTCCCGCTTCCTTGACAAAGTTCAGGATCTGGGCAGAGACTACAAGCCAGACTTGGCTAATTACACCATCAAGGTAAGGAAAGAACCCAGAGAAGACAAGGTGGAGTTCACCCACATAGGCCTGGGGTAGCCTTATTCTGGGAGAGATGGCCCCAGCTCTGGTCTGAGTTCTTTCTGTCCCAGGGTGGGTGGCAGGAAAATATCCAGTGTGGGTATTCATGTATATTCTTAGACATCTAAGAACACTTTCCTCTTACTGCTCCTGGATCTTAGTTATGGCATCTTGATATTCCTGATAAGGGTGACTTCAGAGAAGCTGGGGTCCCAAGGTCAGGGACCCTCAGGGATTCCCATGCAGTGCCACCTTTATCCCCCAAACTAGACAGTCAGAGGGTCTGTTCTGCGGGCTGACTGGCAGAGTCTTTGGACAGCCCTTCTGACCTGTAGCCAATCAGCTCTGTGTCTCTTTCTTCAGAACTTCACTTGGCTGGTAGATGAGCTGCTGGAGACCCCTGGGGACCTGGAGAGCCTGCCCACCTTAGATCAGCACTGTGTGGCCACTAGCCTCCTTAATAATCTGGAGAACACCCTGAGAACCCTGAGCAAGGCCCTGCCCAAAGGGTCACTGACCCTGCATGCTCCTGCAGGCACGGGTGAGTCCCTGGTTTTGTCCAGGTCTCCTGCTCTGCCTGCTCCCTGTCGAATCATCTCCCAACCCCTCTGGAGTCAAGCAAGGCTCCACACTTGTGTCTCAGGTGTGCTCATAACCAAACTAAAGTCAAAGAAAATAAGAAATGCCTAATACACATTTCCATTGTGATATAAATTATCAGAAGATGAAATTATGATTACAAAGAATTTAAAATAAGAAACTAGACACTGCTTCAAAAAAGATGATTTCTTTCATTTCTAAGAATACAAATTTTGTATTATTTATAATTTAAGTATGATTTGCTTGATTGAGATAAAATTCAGAAAGCATGTAAATCACCATTTGAAAAATTGATTCATGAACAGTTCATTGGTATTTAGTACAATGACTGTGGTACACTACCTGCAACTCTATCTAACAACAAAATATTTTTGTGAACCCAAAGGGAAGCTGCACACCCATTAAGCAGTGACTCCCACCCATCTCCCCAGCCTCCGGCCAGCACTGTCTCTGAAAATTTGCTCATTCAGAATATTTCACGTAACCTATGGAATCACACACTATGCGACTTTTGATGCCTGGCTTCTCTCATCCAGCATGTTTTAAAGATTTATCATTGTTGTATCTCCTATGAATATTTCATTCTTTTTTGTGGATAATATTTCACTGCCTACACAGGTCAATCAAAAGCAAACTGTTGCCATGGAGTGGACTCTGAGTCATAGCAGCCTTGTAGATTGAGGAGCCTTGTTTATACATTCACCGGATGAGTGACATTTAATTTGTTTCCATCTTTTGACTACTCCAAGTAGTGCTGCTATGAACATTGTGTACAAGTTTTTTATTAAATACATGTTTTTAATTTGGGGGGAATGTATGCCAATGAAGGAAACTCTGGTAGTATAGTGGTTAAGGGCTACAGCTGCTAATGAAAATCTCAGCAGTTGAAATCTACCAGGTGCTCCTTGGAAAATACGGGGCAGTTCTACTCTGTTCTATAGGGTCGTTATGTGTCAGAATTGACTTGATGGCAGTGGATTTGGGTTGTGCCAATGACTGGGATTCTGGGGTCATATTGCAATGCTTGCAAAATTGTTTTCCACAGTGGCTATACCAGCTCACCATTTAACTACTAATGTGTGAGGGTTACACTTTCTGCATATCCTTGCCAACTCTCTTTCTTTCTCTTTTTCTTTTAAATACAGCACTTCTAGTGTGTGTGTGAAGAGCCCTAGCTGCACAGTGGTTAAAGCAGTTTAGACTTACCAGGAAAGCGATGTTGTAGTGTGCTTCAGTAAAGATTTAAAGCCTTAGAAATGTTATAGGGCCTTTCTAGCCTGTCCTGTTGGGTCATTATAAGTCAGAATCGACTTGATAGCAAGACCTCTTTTGTTTAGCGTGTCTATAGTGGTATTTTAGTGGGGTTTGTGTTTGGGTTTGAATTTTTCTGGAGATTTTGTTGTCACATGCCATTTCATACGTTCCATGATCACTTGTATTTCTTCTTTGGAGCAATACCTACTCAGTTCCTTTGCCTATTTTTGAATCGGATTATACTCCTTCTTGTTGAGTTATAAGAGTTCTTTATGTATTCTCCATATTAAACCAGCAAGTTGTTTAATGATATTTTCCCATTGAATGTTGTTGGCATTCTATTCAAAAGTCAAATAACCATAGTCATATAGACTTTTTTTCTGGACTCTTAATTCTAGCTTACATTCTATATGTCTATTCCTGTGGCAGTAACACACTGCTTTGATTAGTGTAGTTTTATACCCAAAAGACAAACTCACTGCCACTATGAGTCGATTCTTACTCATAGCAACCCTATAGGTCAGAGTAGAACTGACCCGCAAAATTTCCAAGGAGCGCCTAGTGAATTTGAATTGCCAACCTTCTGGTTAGCAGATGTAGCACTTTACTACGCCACCAGTGTTTCCCTCATTGGCATACACCCACTAAATTAAAAACATGTATTCAATGAAAAACTTATACACAGCTGGAAATAGTCAAATGTAGAAATAAACTATATGTTTTATAGCTTTATAGTTGTTTTGAAATCAGAAAGTACGAGTACTCCAACTTTGTTCTTTTTCTTTCTTTTTTTAACTGTGCTTTTAGAAAGATGTTTACAGCTCAAGTTACTCATTCAATAATTCATACATACCTTGTTTTGTGACATTAGTTCCAATCCCTGAAGTATTACAACACACTCCTTCTTTCCACCTTGGGTTCCCTGTGTCCATTTGACTAGTTTCTGTTCCTTGCAGCCTTCTCACCCTGCCTTTGGACAGGAACTCACACACTTGGTCTTGTATATCTGAATGAACTAAGGAGCACATTCCTCATGCATATTATTTTTAGTTCTATACATTTTAAAGGTGTTTTCAATATTCAAGGCCCCTTTCAATTTTTATGAAATTTAAGATTGATGCATCCGTTTCTGCAAACAGATCACTGGGATTTGGGGTAAGGATTGCTTTCAATTTGTAGATAACTTTGGGTAGTATTCTCATCTTAATAACATAAATTACTGAACATAGGATATCTGTTGAATTGTTCAGCTTTTTTATGTCTTTCCACAACATTTCATGGTTGTCAGTGAATAATTCTTGCAATCCTCATTAAATTTGTGAATATAAATTTTCTTGATTATATTTGTGTCAGTATTTAGAAGGTAATTGCTCTATAGTTTTACACTCTTGTGATGTCTTTACCTAAATTTAACCTTACAGAATGAATTAAGAAGTATTTCCTTTTCCTCTGTTTTCCAGAAGCATTTGCAAAGAACTAGTGTTACTGCTTCTTTAAACATTTGGTAGAATTAATCAGTCAGGTCATCTCCTTTTGGGAGGTTTGATTACTGATCTTATTTCTTCTTATATTGTTGTTGCTTCTGTTGTTGTTAGGCATCACCAAGTCAATTTTGACTCAGAGCTATGCCATGTGACAGACTTGGACTACCCCGTAGGGTATCCTAGGCTATAATCTCTACAAGAAGACAGTCAGGCCTTTCTTCTGAGAAGCCACTGGATGAGTTCAAACTGCCAACATTTCAGTTAATAGGCAATCGCTTAAGCATTGTGTCACCACAGCTCTTTTCATATATCTGTTCAAATTTTCTATTTCTGCCTAAGTAAGCTTTGTTGTTTGTGTGTTTCTAGAAATTTATTCGTGTCATCTAGGTTATCTAATCTGCTGTCATACAATTGCATCCAGTATTCTCATTCAAGGATTAAAAGGGACTGTATAAATATACATATGTTAAAAAAATGATATTATGTCAGCTACATTACTGGCATGATTACTAACCTACCTCCACTTACCTTGCATCATCTCACAACTCACAGACCTGTCGCTGGATGTGATGGAGCAAAGAGTAAGGAACGTCACCTTGGGCCAGAATAGCACAAAGATGTCGCTGGGATGGGACACAGCAAAGGAATCTGAAGACTCCGGTAATGCTGAGGGGGAAGAAAGGAAGGCCATGTAGGACTGGTCGTGGGACAAGATATCTAGTGGTGTGACGCACAGACAAGTCAAGACGAAAGGGAAGTACGGAGTGAGTGAAACTAGAAGAGGAGTAGGTGGCAAAGAAGAAGTGCTTTGGGGAAAAGGCCCCTGATAGGGACTCCAGGAAGTCAATTTTGGCCTTTTATCCCCCAGGGCTTTCTGTGGTGGGCCTGGTCTCCCTTCCAGGAATGGGCAAGCTGCTGGCTGGGGCATCTCTGCAGAAGACACGGAATGACTTGCTGTGGGGATCCTCCCCCATCCTGCTCTCAGACGTCAGCTCTGCCTTTCTGAGCAACAGTGACACCCAGAAACTCAGTTCCCCAGTCACCTTTATCTTCTCCCACCGTGTGAGTCCTGGAAGGGTGTGAAGGAAATGTGGAGGGATCCTGAGTCCTGGGTACATCCTTGCTGCTCAGTTTAGCCTTGTGGCTCAGGGTGGCCCTCATGAGTGTATTATTTTCCCAAGAATGTCAGCCCTTCCCAAGCCAGTCTTGGGTCAGCACCACTGAGCACCAGGACCACCACCTCACATTTCTGCCCTTTGTCTACAGCCAGTGACCCTTGGGCCAGGACAGAAAGTGCTCTGTGTCTTCTGGGAACATGGGAAAGGTGGATGTGGTCACTGGGCCACCACAGGCTGCAGGATGGTGGACACTGAAGAAACCAGCACCACCTGCCACTGCACCCACCTCAGCAGCTTTGCTGTGCTCATGGCCCACGACAATGCGCAGGTGAGAGGACAGGGAGGGGTACATTAGTTATCCTTTGAACTGTAACAAATCACCACAAACTTGGCAGCTTAAAAATCACAAATGTATTACATCACAGTTTCTGTGGGTAGGAAGTGCAGTCCAAGGTAACAGGGTTCCCTCAACAGGATCTTACAAGACACGTTAGCTGGGGCTGTGATCTCTCCTGAGTCTTGGGGACCTCTCCTGGGCTCTCTGGCTGTTGGAAAAAAATTCAGTTCCTTAGGGTTGTGGGACTTGAGACTTGTTTCCTTCCTCAGCTGTTAGGAGCTACCTGCATGACTTCTTACGTGGCTTTCTCATAAGCCCTCTAATACCAGAGAAGTGTTCCTTTAGAGGACAGCAAGAGAAGGGCCTTTACATCAAATCCTCTTAAACGTTGAATGTTTATCTCTAGGAGGAGTCCAGACTCTTTAAATACCCACCTGATTAGGTCATGCCCACCCAGGATAATTTCTCCATCTTTAAATCAACTGTTTAGAGAATTTCACCTGCAGAATCCCTTCACAACAGCACCCAAATTGGTGTCTTATTTAATAACTGAGAGAAGGTGAGTATACACCAGTGGTAGACTTGGAGGGCTTTTGTGTATTGAATTAGGTACCCCTCAAAAATGTGCATAAATTTGTCTCAGCCATCACTCCCAGCATAAGGTGGCTGTTGTCCATTTTGTGATTTGATGCAGTTTTCTTATGTGTCATCAATCCTAATCTCTGCCTAATCTCTGGATAATGAGACAAGAGTGTTCTTCTTGTTGTTAGGGGATCATAGTGACCCCGTGTGCAAGGATGAAACCCTGCCTGGTCCCGCACCATTCTCAGATTAATTGCTGTCGTTGAGCCCATTACTGCGGCCACTGTGTCAGTCCAGCTCCTGGAGGGTCTGCCTCTTCTCTGACCCTCCACTTTACCAACTCTGAAGCCACTCTCCAGGGACTGATCAGTCCTGATAACAGGTCCAGATTAGTGAGAAGTAGTCTTGCCATTTTTACTTCTAAGGAGCATCCTGGTTGTACTTCTTCCGAGACAGATTTGTCCTTTTTTTTTTGGTAGTCCATGGTATATTTAATATTCTCCAACACAACAATTGAAAGCTACCAATTCTTCAGTCTTTTTTATACATTATCCAACTTCTACACATATATGAAGCAATTGAAAAAACTTTGGCCTGGGTTAGGCACACCTGAATCCTCAAGGTGACATCCTTGCTTTTCAATACCTGAAAGAGGTCTTTTGTAGCAGATTTGCCCAACGCAATGCATCATTTGATTTCTTGACCTAAATAGATGTCAGAAGATACTCTGAAACATGCTCTCAAACATTACCTAGCTAGATCAAAGGAAGAAAGGATGAAGTAAAAGAGCTGAATAGACTATTTCAAAGGGTGGCTTGAATGAACAAAATATCATAACAGCGTGTGCAAAGACCTGGATATAGAAAACCAAAAGGGAAGAATAAGTTCAGCATTTTTCAAGCTGACAGAACTGAAGAAAAAATTCAGGACTTGAGGAACAATATTGAAGGATTCTGCAGGGAAAATACTAAACAAGACAGCAAGCATCAAAAGAAGATGGAAAAAATACAGTCACTGTACCAAAACAGAACTGTTTCAGGAGGAGGCATAGAATCAGGAACCAATGGTACTGAAGGCAAAAGTTCAAACTGTGTTGCAGGCGTCAGTTCCAGAAATTGGCAGAATACCAACTGAGATGTATCAGCAAATGGACGAAGACCAGGAAGTGCTCGCTCGTTTACGCTAAGAAATTTGGAAGACAGTTACCTGGCCAACTGACTGGGAAAGATCTGTACTTATACGTATTTCCAAGAAAGGTAATCCAAATGACTGCGGAAATTATTGATCGGTATCATTAATACCACGCACAAATAAAATGTTCCTGAAAATCATTCAGAAGCAGCTGCAGCAGTATGTACACAAGAAACTGCCAGGAGTTCAAGCGGAATTCAGAAGAGGATGTGGAACCAGGGATGTTCTTCCCAGTGTAAGATGAATCCTGGCTGAAAGCAGAGAATACCAGAAAGCTGTTGACCTGTGTTTTGTTGGCTATGCAAAGGCATTGGAGTGAGTGGATCATAATAAATTATAGATCGTGCTGTGAAAAAGAGGAATTGCAGAACACTTAATTGTGCTCGAAGGAGCATATGCATAGATCAAGAGACAGTTGTTTGAACAAAATGGGGAATACTACATGGTTTAAAGTCAGGAACAGTGGGCATAATTGTTGTATCCTTTCACCATTTTCACCGTACCTAATCAGCCTGTATGCTGAGCAAATAATCTGAGAAATTGGACTCTGAAGAAGAACAACGGCATCAGGACTGGAGGGAGATTCAGTAACAACCTGTGTTATGCTGATGATACAATTTTGCTTGCTAAAAGTGAAGAGGACCTGAAGTATTTACTGATGATCAGCACCCACAGCATTCAATATGGATTACACCTCAACATGAAGGAAGCAATGATCTTCACAACTGCAGCAATAAGCAATATCATGATACATACAGAAAAGAGTGAAGTTGTCAAAGATTTCATTTACTTGAGTCCACATGGATCAACATCTGTGGAGGCAGCAGTCAACAAATCAAAGGACACAGCAAATCTGCTGCAAAAGACCTATTTAAATTAGTGTTAAAAAGCAAAGATGCCTCCTGGAAGACTACGGTGTGCTTTACCCAAGCCATGGTAGTTTCATTTGCAACATGTGCATTGGAAACCTGGACTGTGAAGAATGAAAACTAAAGAAAAGTTGCTTTTGAACTGTGGTGTTGGCAAAGAATATTGAATATGCCATGGACTGCCAGAAGAACTAAAAAATCTGTCTTGCAAGAAGTGCAACCAGAATACTTTTTTGAAGTAAGCATGGCAAAACAGCGTTTCACATGATTTGGAGATTTTATCAAGTGGAATCAGTCCATGAAGGATATCATGCTGGTAAAGTCGACTGTAAGTAAAAAATAGGAAGACCCTCAACAGGATGGATTGACACAGTTGCTGCAACAATGGCCTCAAACATAATACAGATTGTGACAACAGCTGAGGATCGGGTAGTGTTTCTTTATTTCATATGTGGGGTCTCTATGAGGTGGAACCAACTTGATGACACCTGACAACAACAACAAAGACTATGTGTGTATCCGTTTATTGTCCCCCCTTTTTTCACTCACGTGATGGCACACTGTATTTACAGTGTGCATTTTGTTATTTCACTCATTATATCAGAGATTATTCCTTGTCAGTCTATAAACTTCACTGCTATTTTTCATTACTAGGTCATGTTTCACTGTGTGAAGGTGCCATAAATTACAAATCTAGTGTCATCATCATAGGCATCTTGTTTTCAATTATTTAATATAGACATGGTTACACTAAATTAGGCACACTTTATTTTCCAAATTTTTAGTACATAATTAAGATATAGATCAAATTCATAATTGTGTATTCATAGACACTGTCATATTTTAATAATAGAAACTATAATTGTTAACACTTCCACCAACATGATAAGCTATGTGTGACTTCTCATACCCTCACCATCTCAATTATCCAATTTTTGTATCTTTGCCTACCTGAGAGGTAATATGGCACCCAGAGAATTTTTATTTATTTTTTATTATGAATGAAATTGAACATATTTAGTATGTGCAAGAGCCATCTGTATTTCTTTCCCTGCAAACAGTTTGTTCACATCCTATCCCTACCTTTCTGTCAGCTTATTGATCCATTTCTTGTTGATTTGTGGGAGTTCTTCACAGAATAATTAGCTCTTTCTCTTTAGATCAAAGGTTCTCAAATTTAGCATACATCAAAATAATCTGAAGGACTTGTTATTTTTTTAATTATTGAGGATCAAATTTCAGGTAAATTGCCACAGTAAAAAGAAGACCTTTTATCCATATGTATCTGTTTTTCACACTTTACTCTTACTCACTTTATGGTTTTCTGCTTCTCCTGCCTTTCTGTCTCTTCCCTTCCCCTTCTCTCTGCCCTTCTCTCATTTTTGCACTCTCTCTCTCTCTCTCTCCCCATCTCTTTCTACCCTAGATATACTGAGATGGAATTGGGGCTTTTCTTTATTTTTTCTCATTCTTCTTGTAGCTTCTAATGATTTTTATGGGAAAGGGGGTGAGGAGATAGGAGTTTCTAGCTACTACTGTCATCAACAGAACCGTGGTGACACAGTGGTTAAGAGCTTGGCTGGTCAGCAGTTCAAATCCACCAACTGCTCCTAACCTTACAGGACAATACTACTCTATCATATAAGCTGACTCTAGGGTCACCATGAATCAGAATTTGCTCAGGGGAACAGGTTAGTTTTACCATCACTAACAGAACAGTAATTTTCTTGCTTTAGCCAAAGATCACTTTGGAAACCTGTAAAGATTAGTGGTGAACGAAGAACAGCAAATTCTGGAATGAGTCAGTGGAGTCTGGGGATGGGGATGTGGGTGACCAGATTGAGTCTTCAGGTCTGGACTGTCATATCACATCAAGCACAGGGATAGAGGATGGTGCAACCCTGTAGCTTTAGTATCCCCAAAAGTCTAGAGGAAAATAAACCTTTGTGAGTTCCTGGACTTGGTCCTGAGTAAAGACTCTCCTAACTCTCAGGACCACCAGTGGCTGAATTAATCAATCCAAGGAACTGTGATAGGCCATAAAGTTCTAAACTTGTGAATGCAGAGTCACTTACCTGTGAACATTACAAATTTACTGGACCTTCCATTCCAAAATTTTCCATGTTAAAAAAAAATTTACAAATAAATGGCAAGGTGGTAATTATTGCACAAACGGAAAGTCTGACCATGAACTCTCCTTTCCTGGGTCCCAGGAGGAAGATCCCATGCTGACTGTGATCACCTACTTGGGGCTGGGCCTCTCTCTGCTGTGCCTTCTCCTGGCAGCCCTCACCTTCCTCCTGTGCAAAGCCATCCAGAACACCAGCACCTCGCTCCACCTGCAGCTCTCACTTTGCCTTTTCCTGGCCCACCTCCTCTTCCTCATTGGGATTGACCGAACTGAGCCCAAGGTATTGATAGTGTCCCTAAGTACTCACTGCTCTGCCCTAGGAGAGGCTAGGCTCCTGCAGTCAGGCTATGCTTGATCCCTTAGTCAAATTGCCTTGAGTTCCAGGAAGGTTAGAGGGTGTTTTAGTGATCTAGTGCTGATCTAACAGAAATACCACGAGTGGATAGCTTTAAAACTAGAAATTTATTTCCTTGTAGGGAAGCAGGCTAAAAGCTCAAACCTAGGGCATCAGATCCAATGTAAGGCTTTCTCTGTTGGCTGTAGAGGAAAGTCCTCATCATTAATCTTCCCCCGGACTGGCAATTTCAGAGGCACAGGCAATCCAGATCCTTTCCAAAGGATGTAATCTGTTCCCAGCACTGTTTCTTGGTCATACGAGGTCACCCAAATCTCTCTGCTAGCTTCTTTTATATCCCAAGAGATTGTCTCAAGGCACAGTACAGTCTTACAGAGTCCTACTTCAGCAATGCAACTGCTGCCCATCCTCCCTCATTAACATCAGAGTCGGGGTTTAAAACATACAGGAACATCACAAAATAACAGGAATCAGGCCTAGCCAAATTGCCACACATATTTTTGGTGGAACACAATTCAGCCCATGACAGAGGGGAGAATAGTCTTGGTTCCACTAGAAAACCGTTCTCTCTTGACAATTCCTCTACATACATCAGGATTACACCCACTGGCAGAGAGAGAAGCCTGGGGGACACATGTACACCCTGACCACAGTTCTGGATGACTCTCCTTGCCCCCCAGGTACTGTGCGCTGTCATTGCTGGGGGCTTACACTACCTCTACCTGGCTGCCTTCACCTGGATGCTGCTGGAGGGCCTCTACCTTTTCATTACTGCAAGAAACCTAACGGTGGTCAACTACACTAGTGTGAGCAGACGCATGAGGAAACTTATGTTCCCTGTGGGCTATGGAGTGCCAGCCATGATTGTGGCCATTTCTGCAGCATGCAGACCTTACCTTGATAGAACATCTGCCCGGTAAATGCAAACTCTGCCTGTGTTGACCCTCTGCAGCTCAACCGTAGTCAGTATATCCCAATATAGTGCTTTGGTTATGCCAGAGCATGATATCAAAAGGGAAACTAATAAGTCCTGGACATCTTTCTGGTATGAGATTACAATAAATAAGGAGAGTGTCTTCACATCTCTGTTTCTAAGATAGCAAAGATGAGATCAGAAGAAGTGCCTAGGACATCATAGATTTACTCACTTACAAATTTTATAATTCTCATGCCATCAAATTGATTCAGGCTCATAGCAACCCTACAGGATGAAGTAGAACTGCCTCATAGAGTTTCCAAGGAGCATCTGGCAGATTCAAACTGCTGACATTTTGTTTGGCAGTTGTAGCACTTAACCATAATGCCACCGGGGTTTCCACTCAAACCCCGTAAGATGTTCCAGTTTTTCACTTAGAAAATTAGAGCTGATTCACATATTCAAAATAATAACTGTTATCATAGTTATTATTTACAAGGCCCTTCCAGTTTATCTGGCCCTTTTCTAATCATTTTGATACATATTAGTTCATTTAAGTGATTATAAACTCACTTAAGAAAACCAAAGATGTCACCTTGAAGACCAAGCTGCACCTGACCCAAGCCATGGTATTCTGAATCACATCACACGCATGTGAAAGCTTAACAATGAACAAGGAAGATGGCTAAAGAATTAATGCCTTTGGATTGTGGTGCTGGAGAAGAATATTGAATGAAGAATGAACAGATCTGTCTTGGCAGAAGTACAACCAGAGTGCTGCTTAGAAGCAAGGTGGTGAGGTGACATCTTACATACTGTGGACATGTTGCCAGGAAGAATCAGTCACTGGAGAAGGACACCATGATTGGTAAAGCAAAGGGTATTGAAAAAGAGGAAGACCCTCCGGAGCTAAGATGAAATTGACACAATGGTTGCAGCAGTGGGCTCAAGCATAAAAATAGTGTGGGCATGGCACAGAACTAGGTAATGTTTCATTCAGTTGTATGCAAGACTTGTTATGAGTCAGAATCAACTCAACAGCTCCTAACAACAAAAATAACATTTAAACCTCACATAAATACTAGGAAGTATATGCTGTCATTACCCACACCATTTTATAGATGAGTAAACTGAGGCATGAATTATTTAAGTCAATGACCAACTGTACCAGTTGGTAACTGGCAGAGCTAATAATCAAATCCGGAAATCAGAATCAGGGCTTGCACTCTTTTGTTTCCAACTTTTTACTTCTAGCTTAATTTTTCACACCGATATTGAGATCTATTTCACACACCACAGAATTTATCCGTCTAAAGCCTGTTCAATGTCACAGCAACATGCAAGTCTCCACTGACAGGTAAGTGTTGATTGCATGGGAGGTCCATTAGTCAGAATTCAATCCTCAGTCTCCCACATGGAAGGTGATGAATCACAACTACACTCATTGTTGTCTTACCTTCCTTTAATTGTTTAAAACTGTTTTACTTTAGTTCTTCTAACAAATTTATGATAGCTAGTCGTAAAGCTTTGTCTTATAAGTCCAAACTCTAGACTCCCTCAGGGCATTTTCTCTTAGCTTGTTTTTTTTTTAAATGTGTGTGTTCCTAGTTCTTTTTATATCTCATATTTTTTTTGTTAAAAACTGGACAGTTCAGATAGTATTCTGTAACACCACTGGTACCATATTCTTTGATTCCCCAATGTTTGTTTTTGTTGCTGGTTTCTTCTTGTTTTTCTTATTGCTATTTATGTGTTTACTGACTTCTCAGGACTGAATCTGTAGAGTCTTATTACAACAGGGTGTGTCCTCTGAGTTTGTGGTACTTTTTTTTTAAGCTTTGGCTTAAAAAAATCTTGGCTTCCTAGGGGGTCACACTTAGGTCAGTATGATTTAGTGGTCACCAAATGGTTGAAAAGATTTCCTTATATGCATTTCTGTACGTTTTCCACTCTGGTACCTTCTTTTTTTCCTAGGTCTCTCCTGAGCATGGAAATCCTGTTAGTGCAGTGATTAAGTGCTACACCTGCTAACCAAAAGTTTATGAGACTTTGAGGAAGTTCTGCTCTGTCCTATAGGGTCAGTATGAGTTGGAATTGACAAAAATGGATTTGGTTGCTCCTGAGCATGAGCAACTTGTAGCTTTTTAGATCCCCAGGAATATGTCAGAGCTTTTTAAAATTCCCAGTGGTCCTTTAGTTCTCCAGGATTTTCTTTTCAATTCCAGGCCTAGGCTCTTGTTGGCTTCTGCTGAAATTATAGCCTTAACCAGCTTATACTACCAGCAATTTGTTATTGTTTTGGTAAGGTCCTGTGTATAGATTTTTTATCCCTTTCTGGGATAAATTCAAATAGCCACCAAACTAGGAGAATAGACAAATTCTCAGGAAGCTGAAATTTTGGGGAAAATGTTGCCTGTCCTTAGGGAATGAGGATGACACTTATAACACACCTCCCAAAGTGGTCAGATCTCTCTGTTGTCCAGAATGCTATCAACTTTTGGCTGCTGAACTACGGAGTTAGAAGAGGAAGAATGGAAAGAGCCCCAAATGAAAACACCACAGACCCACTCCCATCACTTTAAGTAATTTCTCTTAGATAGGTTATTTGAAGTTCATTTTGTGATTTTGGTTATTTGTTTAGCCCATATTTTTATTGTTTGGAAGGAGAATAAGTTCAACAAGATCCTCAATATTCCATTCAGAAAGTCACTACCCCAGAGCTTGCACTCCTAACTAAAATGTTCTGCTACAATTTATGTTCACCTACATCAGCTTAGTTCTTTCTAGGTATCTTTCTTGGTGTACTATGATACATCATTTTTGTGTGGCCTTTCTAACCATGTTCTTGTAACTCTCACCTAAGTGATTGGTTGGGAGTGTGTGATACTGTAATTGTGGCCCAAGAAATTGACTGGTCAGTTTTGCTATCCTGCTGGATTTGAAATGAGCCAACCCAGAAATGGGAAGGAGAAGATCCCACCACCATCAAGGAAGAATAGCCAAGAGCCAGCATGTCCTTGGGACCCAGAATCTGTGCACTGGAAGCTGCTAGAAGCAGGAGACAGAGAGAGAGCTGTAACCCTGAAGATGGCGAGAAGCAGTGGCAGGAGAGATCTACCAGAAGAGACCCAGCAGTGGAGACCCAGTCACAGAGATCCAGCAGCAGACACCTGGCAGCAAGAGACAGGATGGTGAGCTTCTTGGTCCAAAGAGTGATCAAGCTAAGTATCTTTGGACAGAGGTCTAAAGCCAGGAACAGGCATGCATGCAAGCATAGCTTAGAACAGGCTATTTTAATAGAAGAGCTGCATCCTGAGTGTTCCTGAGCCTGAATTTTAACTGTTCCTTCTCTAATAAGCCCCCTAATCATGAGTATTGTTTGTAAGCCCCATGTGGCATTAAACAGTGTGGCCACTACTGAACCCAGAAGAGGAGCAGAGCATGCCAAGAGAGGAACAGTTGTTGTCAAAACTGGTAAAGATGGTAGAGAAAGGAGGTATGTCTGACTTGAGCTTCATAGTAATCAGCCTTGGGCTGTTGATCTTAATTCTACTTACACCTTGTGAAATTAGAGGAGGTCAGATGGTACCCATGCCATTTACACACTTGGAAACTTCAGTACTGTCTCTTTTATATTCTTCTCGGGTGACACTTTCCAAGCACTCCACAGTCCTGAAATATCACCCTCAATAACTTGACCCTAACGTAGGATCAGGACTGAATCGTATTATCATCTATCAGCAAAGCCTTGAGCAATAAACTTAAGCTCTCTATATCTCAGTTACCATCCGCAGTCATAAAAGAACCTCTGTTTTAGGCTGTTGTTAAGATCAGATTGAGCAACTCAACAATGAAATACAAATAATCCAATTTAAAAATGGATAAAAGATTTGAATAGACATTTATTCAAAGAAACCTAACAAAGGACCAATTAAGACATGAAAAGATGCTGAACATCATTATCAGAGGTATCACTTGACACCTGTTTGCTGCTATAATGTGCCCTCAAGTTACCTGTGTACAACACACCGAAACAGTGCCAGGTCCTGTACCATACTAAGAACCATTGCTATGTTTGAGCCCATTGTTGCAGCCACTGTGTGAATCCCTCTTGTCAAGAATCCTACTTTACCAAGCGTGATATCCTTCTCCAGGTACTGAATTCTTCTAATAACATAATCTAAGTATCAGAGAAGAAGCCTTATCATCTTCCCTTCTAACAAGCATTTTGTCTATACTTTTTCCAGGACAGACTTATTTGTTCTTCTGGCAGTTCAGAATATTCCTTGTCAGTACCACAATTCAGAAGCATCATTTCCTCTTCGGTCTTCCTTTTTCATTGTCCACCTTTCATATGCATATGAGGTGACTGAAAATACTACGGCCTGGGTCATGTAAATTTTAGTACTCAAGATGATTATTTTGCTTTTAGCATTTTAAAGAGGTCTTTTGCATCAGATTTGCCCAATGCAATACCCCAATTGATTTTTTTATTTTTTATTGTGATTAAGTATACAATCCAAATTAATTTTGCATGCCTGCCTATCCACATTTCCTTCTCCTCTCCTTCCCCAGTGACAGCACACTCCTCTTATTCATTCTACACTTGTCATATCCTCTTAACAAGCTCTTAACCTCTCCTGTCCACCCTCTTCTCTCCCATCTGGAAAGAGACCAGCAGGACAGTATTCTATAAATGCATAGAACCACAAAGTACACACATCATATGATGACATTGTGTCCCCGAGTCCAGTCCACTTCTGTCCAGGGTTGATCTTGGTATTGCTTTCTGGACAGGGCAGTGCTCCCACAGGATCCCCCAGGCCATTGAACCATCAATTGTGGTCTTTTAGTAGTTTTTGAGCTGTATCCATCTTTTCCTTGTGTTGCCATAGGGACTGAACATTGTGTGCTGCATCACGACTGTCTTTAGTGGCCAGGCACCTCAGTTGATTTTTTCACTGCTGCTTCTATGGGAATTCATTGCAGATTCAAGTAAAATGAAATCTTTGACCACTTCAATCTCTCTGTTTAGCATCATGTTACTTGTTGATCCAGTTGTGAGAATTTTTGTTTTCTAAATGTCAAGGTATAATCCATACATAAGGTTGTAACTTCTTACCTTCATCAGTGAGTGCTTCACAGATAACAAAAACTGTTGGAAAGGATGCGGAGAAACTGGAACCATCATGCATTGCTTGTGGGGAAGTAAAACAGTACAGCAACTTTGGAAAATAGTTTAGCAGTTCCTAAAAATGTCTAAACATATATATAACATATATATAACTCAGAAATTTCATTCTTAGGTATATAAATGAACAAAAAGCTTGCTGTCCTCAAGTTGATTCTGATTCATGGTGATGCCATGTGTTACAGAATAAAACTACTCCATGGGATTTTCTTTCTGCTGTGGTGTCCCTGTAGGGGTTCAAAGTACCAACATTTAGGTTGGAGTAGATGAATGCAAACCATTTGTTCCACCCAGGGACTTATCTAGGTATAACCACCCCAGACAAAACACATGTCCACAGAAAAACTTATTCACAGTAGTGAAAAAATTATTCACAGTAGTCAAAAAGTAGAAATAACCTAAATGTTCATCTAAGAGGAATGGATAAACAAAAGGAAGTATATTCACACAACAGAATATTATACAGCCATAGTAAAGAACAAGGTACTGACACATGGCATAATGTGGATGAATCTTAAAAAACATGTTAAGTGAAAGAAGCAAGTCACAAAAGACAATATATTGTACTTTATTTGCATGAAATGTCCATAATGGGAAAGTCCAGAAATAGTTAAGGGTATCTGGGACTGGGTAGAGCCCTCAAGGCAAAGGGGTTAAGAGTTCAATCTGCTAATCAAAAGACTGGCAGTTCAAGTCCATCACCAACTCCTTGGAAACACTATCGAGAAATTCTATTACATTTTATAAGGTCTCTATGAGTCAAAATCAGCTTGACTCAATGGAAATATTTTTGCTTTTTGGTTTGGGGCTGGGACAAGTGGGAGAAAAGCCAGTTTGGGAAATGACTGCTAATATGTATAAGGTATGTATAAGGTTTCTTTTTGGCAAGTTGAAAATGTTCTAAAATTAGTTTGTAGTGATGGTTGTACAACTGTGTGAATATTCTAGAAACTGTAGAAGTGTACACTTCAAAGGCACAAGTTTATTGTATGTGAAATACATCTCTATAATGCAATATTTTTTATATTCAGTGGCTGGGTTCTGTAGAAAATGAGCAAAGATTAAATTACATATTATAACAAACACCCTTAAAACCATGTTGGGTTCACAGGACATTCCCCCTCTGCTTCAACACTATTGAGCTCAGTATCATCCACAACCTTCACACCTCAACTAAAACACAGTTCCCATGGGGAAACTTTCTTAATCACCCATCCCAGAGTGGCATCTAATAATATATTTGCATGGCCTCTTATTTTTCTTTCACTGTTAAAGCATGTCCAATCTTGTGTCTCTTCCACGATTGTGAGGTATGTGGGATCTAAGACAGTGTGTACTTTCTTCACAACCATATCTGCAAAGACAACCACAGAGCCCATCACATAAGAGATGTTCAATATTTGTTCAAGGACGGATGAATGTTTTTGCATAGCTGTTCTATAGTCACCAGGATCAATGAACTTTTCATTTCTCTTGATCAGCTGTTGGCTTGATCCAGAAAAGGGATTTATATGGGCCTTCCTTGGACCAGTCTGCACCATCTTCTCTGTGAGTACTGACACCAGAGAGTCCTTACTACCTGGCTGAGAGTCATTAGAAGAGCAGGACTCACAAAAAGGTGACAGGAGCAGGAATGTCCCTGAGTTGAGATAGGTTTGGTTTTGTTGTCTAAGACTACTACTAAATATACAAACACAAAGACTGTTACCATTGCTGCTGAGCCAATTCCAACTCAAAGTGACTCTGTAGGACAGAAGAGAATTTCCCCACAGAGTTTCCAAGGCCATAAATTTTATGGAAGCTGACTGCCATATCTTCCCCCTGGGAGCTACTGGTGTGTTTGAACCACTGACTTTCCAGTTAACAGTCATGTGCTTTGCCACTGTGTCACTAGGGCTCCTATCAAAGACTGTTACTAAATATAAAAACTACTTAAGCATGGAATCAGTATTTTTATAGACTAGGCTGAATACATGTCAGGTTTGAAATATTCAATAAACCTGTGGTTTCTCGAAGGTCAATCTAGCATTATTTCTGATGACGCTCCGGATTTTGAAAAACAAACTCTCCTCCCTCAACAGTGATGTGTCCACCCTTCAGAACACAAGGTAAGATGGAGAACAGGACACACAACCCCATAGACATACAGGGTCCAAAGGGCAAAGCCTTGTGCTTCTTTAGATCCTGACATCTTTCTCAGAGTAAGCAGATGCAGAAGAACCCTTCTAGGGCAGCCAGCTAAGGAGTCAATGTTCTGTTGCTGATAGTCCAGCCAAAATGTTCCGTCCATCAATAATCTAAGCTTGTGATGCTCCCAGCAACAAGGCACCAGACAAGAATTGACTTTGGTTGATAAATACATTTAGAACTTTTGTCAGCAGTCCTACAAAAAAGTTCAAAACACATTTATTTATGCAGGAAGCACTTGGAACAATGTGACTCTTCCCCCAACCCATCTTGCCCTTTCATACTTCACCTTCCACTCAGGTTCCTTCCTGGCCTTTATCCATTCCTCCATCTGGGAAAAATCCTAAAACCAAACCTAACCCAACTGCCATAAATCAGTTCTGACTCAGGGAGGCCCCATATGCTGCAAATTAGAAATGAGTTCCATAGGGTTTTCATGTTAAATCATTATGAGCTGGAAAAGTCAGTCACATACAATAATCTTTACGGGAACATATTGCCAGGCCTTTCTTCAGTGCCATTATGTGGGTTGAGACCTCTATCTTTCAATTAATAGTTGAGGGCACATAGCTTGAGCCACTCAGTGAAAAATCCCATTCAATACAAATCCTCTAAAAGGATTGAGATTCCTTTGCTCCAGGCACCCTTTTACAAAATAAATTCTCTCTCCTCATGATAGGTTCCTATCACTGTCTTATCCCAAATATTGCACATCGTTGTTTAGGTGAGTTAGTCATTTGACTGGAACTCTATGAAAACAGAAATCCTGCTTTTTTTATTTTGAATACCCAGACCCTGGCACAGATATGAGTGTTCACCACAGACACAGTAATGCTAGTTAAGCAATTTAAGGAGCTTCACGGAACTTCACTATTGTTTTGAAACTCGGATGATGAAGTATCACTACCCTCTTCAGTCTAACTCAAAATGATGTACTGAAAACACATGACTTTTCCTTTGTGGAAATCATTCACAGTGAAAACCAAGTCTGATCACAGCTCAGTCTGAGAGCTCATCATTAGGGAAGAAAGGTTATTGATAGAGATGACCACAGGGTTGAGATAATAAAGACCCTGATTTTGATACTCTGAATGCATCAGATGGATCCTTTCTCTTCCCTCCCAGGATGCTGACATTCAAAGCAACAGCTCAGCTCTTCATCCTGGGCTGCACCTGGTGTCTGGGCATCCTGCAGGTGGGCCCAGCTGCCCAGGTCATGGCCTACCTCTTCACCATCATCAACAGCCTGCAGGGTGTCTTCATCTTCCTGGTATATTGCCTCCTCAGCCAGCAGGTACTACTGCCCAGCTCCCACCCAGGGCTGTGCTTGTCCTCACCCCTCTCAGTGAGCTGACCCTGAGCATTTAACTCTGCAGGTCCAGGAGCAATACAGGAAATGGTGCATAGGAATCAGGAAGTTGAGAGACGAGTCTGAGATGTATACACTGTCCAGCAGGGTCATGCCTGATGTCTCTAAACCCAGCGGGGTAAGACCATCGACTGTTCTTCCCCAGAGCACTTCACTAACAGCACATGCCAATCACATTGGGTAATCTGGGTCCACAGCAGGTGACACCCTAGGATGGCTCCTACTTGGTTTACTCTTTGACTCATTGAAGGCTTTCTTCTCCAGTAATAATGGTCTGAGTTAAAAAGTTTGTTTAAGAAAGCATTTGTCACTCTTACTCCTTAGGAAGCTGTGCTCATCCTGACTTTCACACAATGACACTCTTATCCAACACCTACTACATGCTATGCATGGTGCCACATACTGGTCAGTTGTATTTGTGAGAAAAAAGTCCTTACTTTTAGAGGTTCTGGTGAGCTATGTAAGCAGGAATCAGACAGTGAGGTGAAGCATATATGCTCAATATGCTTGGCACCATCCACTTGGCACCATCCCTCTTAAAGAAAAAGTGAGAAAAAGAGGCACAATGTACTTATTTATGAACAGAAATAAGTATAAACTGGGATTTGAGACATTTTCAGTCTGCCTGGTATTTTCAGTACCCTCTAACTGCTGCAAAACAGGAATTAAAAAACCAGAAAGCAACAATTGCTAATAACCAACCTTTATTGGTTTAGATTCACAAAACTCTTTTATCTATGTTTTCCCACTTCATCTTCCATCTTCCTTACTGTAAATGGGATTGGATCCCATTTGGTAGATGAGGAAAGTAAGACTCATGAGATTTATGTGAATTGTGTAGGATCTCTTCAGCCAATGAGATTTAAACCTCTCTAAGGCTTCCTCCCAATTTAAAGGGGCCTACATTACTGCCAGGCCATCCTTCGGCATCTCATCAATTTGTTCACCAAAGTTACACAATCACTGGTTTCAACACTGGTCCACTTATTCCTGCCCCTTGCTCAGCAAATGTTCTCACCAGCTACTTCACAGAGAAAATTCAAGTCATCAAGAAGACACTTTGAAAACTCCATGCTCTCAATCATACCATCAGCATCCCTTCTCTGTAAGTCCCATCAGTACCGCACACACAATGTCTTTCTCTTACCTACGGCACTGCTTCCACCTGCAGTTTGAATCATACAATTTGCCCCTTCTCAATATCCTTATATCATGGATCACACATTCTCTCATAGATAGATACAGATATATACGCGTCTTCCCATTTATAATTGGTTCTCTTCCCTCTTACAAACAGTGGGCACTTGGCCTTCCATCCTCTTTCAGCTACCAGTAAAGAGCTGTCTTCTCCTTCTTTCTTCATTTCTTTGCCTCCCATTCATTCCCTCGGTCCCTGCAAATATGACTTCTCTCATCATTCCACCAAAACAAACTCTCTGAAGCCTACAATGACCTCCATGTCCCTAAAGGTCCTCTAACACTATTAATTCCTGAAACATCCCATCCTCATTCCATCTATATTCTTCTAACACACCCCTTCATTTCTTCCCTTTCATTGTCACATCTCCTTCCCAGCCTCTTGTTTTCCTGCCTTCTCTATCCCTTAAAACAACCCTGTGATGACCTTGGGTCACTTGAATAACCGAAGATAATTTCCCCACCTCAGGATGCTTAACTTAATCACATCTGCAAAGTATCTTCATGTCATTATATTCACAGTTTATGGAAATTAGGATATGGACATCTTAGGGGGCCACTACTTTGTCTACCACTGCTATCATATATAAAGTTTGGTTTAGCTGGTGTAAAACCCAAAAACCAGATTTGTTGTTGTCAACTCAATTATGACTCATAGCAACCCTATAGGGCTGAGGGGAACTGCAGATTCAAACTGCAGAAGTTTTGGCTAGCAGTTTTAGCACTTAATCACTATGAGACCAAAGTTTCCTTATCTAATGTAGCACTATCAAAATTTGCCTCATAAACATTTGGAAAATTGTTTGTCTCTCCACCTCACCAGCTTCTGCGGAGATGATGTATACATTGAGGAAAAGATATAATATTGTCTTTCTAGAAAAACACAGTAATGGCATCATATACAATCAATGAAGATTTGTAAAATTCAAGTGATCTGACTTAGTATTTCTACTATTTATGCACAAAGGGCCACAAAAATCTGTTGCTTAATGTAGTTTTATCTGCCATGCCCTCTTTTATGACTCCATACCTAAAGTAAAAGTGTCTGATTAGCACAAATGATTTTCACTTACCTACTAACCAAAAGGTTGGAGGTTCAAACCTACCCAGTGGCACCACTGAAATCTGCTTCGGTGAAAGAATACAATCAGGAAAACCATGTAGAGCAATTTTACTCTGTAATACATGGGGTTTCCACGAGCCAGAACAGTCTCAACAGCAAGATTTTTTGTAATTGAACAGTATTTGTCAAACCCTGGAGCACTGGTATCAGGATACAAATTCTGAAATGAATTGACCATTTTCGTCCCACATTTAAGTGTCCTTATCTTCTGTCCCTTGAGGATTAGGAAACATTGAGGTGACACTTCTAAGAAAGACTACTATCTAGCAAAATGCAGTCTGGCAAGGCCTCTTCAGCTTAGCCTGACAAATCCATCTAGTAGAGAAATTATGTAATTAAAGACTTCCTAAATTTCACACTATCTTTTTCAAAGGGGAGTTAAAATTTATCTTTCCACAGTCTTATATATCATTTCTAAACTTTGTCTTTCAGGTTAAGTAGAAAGCTCTTTTGAACTACATCTCTTGTCTCATGGAAATTGGAAACGTCATTCTTTGAGCCATGAAGTACGAAATAAACAACTCTGTTGTGTGTTTTTCAAAGAAATTTATCATGTCAGAAATGTGAAGGAAGTCATGGAGGACATGCTGGACATCCAATTCCTGCAGAATCTGTGCCCTACGTAGTGCTCAGTAAACTCTCAGCATATAGAGAGTGAAGTACAGCTCAATTCTTTGGTCATCTTAAGTTAAGCTCTGTTCTGTAGCCCCTACCCTTCCTACACAGATGTTTCTAGATGCTGAAAGTCTCTATGCAGCAAAAGCAGACTCAAAGAACTTTTCTGTAAATAGCATCCAAAAGGACAAGAAACAAACACAAGAGGAGAAAACAGATAAAAAATTACATACTTATGCTCATCCAAAGGCTTCATCAAGAGAATAAAAAGACTACCTACTCTTTGGGAAAGAATTTTTGGCAACCACAAATCTCATCAGCATCTAATCTCCACAATCTACAAGGTCTTTCAAAACTTCAACAATAAAAAAACAAATAACCATATTTACAAGACGTTCAAACAGCTAGCAGATACCTGAGGAAATACTCACAATGATTAGCTGTTAGAGAAACCCAAATCAAAACTACAGTGAGATACCATCTCACCCCATCAATGAAGGTATTAATCCAAAAACCACAAAAAAATAAATGTTGGAGAGATCGCGGGAAGAATTGAACTCTTCTACACTACTGGCAGGAATGTAAAATGGTAGAACCACTTTGGAAATCAATTTGGTGCTTTCTTAAAAAGTTAGAAATAGACATACTGTATGATCCAGCAATCCTACTGCTTGGAATATATCCTAGAAAAATAAGGACTGTCATGTGAACAGATTATTGCACACCACTGTTGATTGCAATACTGTCCATAATAGCAAAAAGATGGAATCAACCTAGGTGCCCATCAACAGATACACGGATAAACAAACTGGTATATTCATGCTGTGGAATACTATGCAATGAGAAAGAACAATGATGACCTTGGGAAACATCTGTTAACATGGAGTTACCCAGAAGATACCCTGCTGTGTGAAATTGATGACGTAAGGACATACATTGTACGCAACCACTATTATGAGGACTCAGTAAAAGGTCTAAGCATGGAAGAAAATAATAGTTGACAGTTACCAGGGAGGAGAGGGAGGGAAATTGGTATTCATAGGTTAGATAGTAGACAGGAACTGTGTTAAGCGAAAGAAATGACAGCATACAACAGAAGGGAGATCAACAGTGCTGGACTATACCAACAGCTAAGAGTTTTCCTAAATAGAACTCAACATTTTAAAGGTCAGAGTAAAAGGGTCTGGGGTCTGGGGACTGTACTCTCAGTGGACACAGAGGTCAATTGGCATGCTTTTTTTTTTTTTCTGCTTTCTATTTTGGTGAGCAGCATCTGGAGTCTGAAAAGCCATCATCCAGTGGCCCCAGTCTACTTGGAGCAGGGGAAAACAAAGGATGTCAAAAGATATAAGGAGAAATGAGCACAGGAATCAGAAGAGGCTATAGCCTCTGACTACATCAATGTGACATCGGAAGAACTAGATGGTGCCTGGATACCACCAGTGACTGCCTTGACAGGGAACACCACAGACTCCCTGACATAGCAGGAGAAAAATGGGGATGCAAATCTACAGTTCTATTAAAAGACCAAACTTGATGGTTCAACATCCTGGGGCGTCCCCTGGGAGCATGGCTAGTGGACTAACTTCTAGCCTGGAGCTGAAACTGGTACCAATGACAACTCTTCAGAAAAAAATTAGACTGGACTGTAACATACAAGGCTGTCAGAGAAGCTCCTCTATACAAATGATATGGAAGAGTGGTGAGGAGGGGACAGGAGTTGGTGGAATGAAAGCAGGAAGCACAGGGTGAAAAGGAAGAGTGTGTTGTCAGAGGGTTGGGAGAGCAGCTAAAGTTGAATAGAGTGTGTGTATGGGCTTTCATAATGGCAAATTCATTTGAATTGTAAACTTTCATTTAATCACAGCAAAATATTAAAAATTTAATAATTAAAAAAAAAGCCTACTAGTGGTACAATGACAGACACATAGACCAAAGCAACAGAATTGAAAACCCAGGTGTAAAAAAAAAAAAAAAAGACTAAAATGTTTACACTATCACCTAGATTTCTTCTTTTCTTTGTTCTCTATTTAATTCACACTCATTCAAAAATATTGAATACTTACCAAATCTGAGCAGAGGTCACAGGTCCTGCCTTCAAGAACCTTTCTGGGAGAAATAAAGTAATACTTGCACCTAGAGTTGACCCAGAGGTCAAAAGATTCCTGTAAATTGCGTCTGTTTAGCTATGGGATTGAAGTATAAACCAATTCACAAACACTGCCTTCTTTCATCCTTACATTAAGATGTAGACGTTTTCTAAATCCAGACTAGGAATTGTGCTCATGAGGAATCTGTACATGGATAAAGAGGTAGTCATGTGAACAAATCAAGAGGACGCTGCATGGTTTAAAGTTAGGAAAGGTGTGCATCAGAGTTGTATCCTTTCACCATGCCTTTTCAATCTGTGTACCAAGCAAATAATACAAGAAGCTGTACTAAATGAAGAACAAGGCATCAGGATTGCTGTTATCCTTATTGTCATAGCCAAAATGAAAGTGACAGATACAGGAAGCAATAGGAAGAAAGGACATCATGGACCTGGATGGTGAACATTTTCCCACTGGCTCTGCTTTAAGAGAGTAATTATGTTCATAAGGACATCACAAATGTGTCCTTTGAGACCCTCATAGCAGCCTCAGGAGGCAAGTAGAGTCAACATCATTTTGCAAATGACCAATCTGAGGGTCAGATAGTTTGAGTGACTTTCCAAAGTCACACAGTTAACAAAGTAGTAGACTTTAGACCCACGTCTAGAATGCTGTTTTCATTCTAACAATAGAGGATGGACAAGAAAATTGTACTACTTTTACATCAAGAAATACTCTTCTTCTACTCGAAAGTCTTATATTCACATCTGCTGATAACGAAAATATTCCTAATATGCTTGAGAGGATGAGAAAAACAAACCCTGAATGTTTTAGAACAGCCTGTGTGATAAATTACAGATGATTGTTTTCATTTTTACATTGTTACATTTTCTCCACTTTCTAGGTGTCCATGTGCTTAATACTTGGGAAAAATTAAACTTAGAAAAACACTGTGATCCTATGAATTGCCCGCACCATCTGCGACCCCCAGAGATACTCCTGAGGTCACTCTGGGTATTTCCATGTGCGCAGGCTGGTGATGCGGAATGTAGTTTCTGTTCCAAATGAAAGCGGATTCAGTTGCTTTCTGAGAGAACACCTGTGGGTTAAGGAATTTTCCATCACTAATCCCCTCCCATGCACCTCCATGCAGAGAGGGCTCCTTGGACCCCGGAGAGGCCAGCCCTGTGCCCTGATTCTCCACGACCTTCTGAGCTTTTAGAAGCTCTAATGCCTTTGTCCCATCGTCGAACATAAAGCACAAATGTTCTGCTCTTAGGTGTGATTCATTCTTGTTCTTGGTTCTTATTCTCATTCATTCTTGGTTCTTACTAAGCTAGTGTTGTTTTCAGCCAAGGGTGTGCATCCTCTGCTCTGTGCTCACTGAGCTGCTCAAAGGGGCCCTGGTTCCTGGATATCTTCTTCTCATACTTAGAGAATACAGAGAGGTAAGATACCAGAAAACAACCCCAGTGACTCAGAGCTGTAGCCAGATTTGTGCAACTTCCTTTTCAGAGAAAGGGTTACTCCCTCCTCTGTGGAAATCGTAAGAACCCTTCCCTCTGAGTTGTGCTGTGGTGGAAAGCAGTTTCTTCATCTGGGACACCTTGAAAGGGCTGGCCAGCTGCCTCACATTCTCTGTGTAAACTTGGGATAGGGAGCAGAGCCTGGTCCATGACAGGGGTTGTGCTGGGTCTCCTATGAGCAAAGGGAAGGGAAAGCTGGGGGTTGGGGGAGGTGATGGTCTGACCACTGGGTTTCATCCTCACAACAGTGGTGTGTGTGACTGTGGGTTGCACCAGGGCTGTGACCCCCTATTTGCCAGCTCATCAAGGGTCATGTCAGTACTCTGACAACCTGATTAGAACCCACCCACAGCCCACAAAGGCCCCAATACAGGCCTCTATGCAACTCTGTCTGCTCTCTTCATCCTGTGACAGCACACTCCTCCTTTCCACTCTGTACTTCCTGTATTCATTCAATCAACAGTTGTCCTCGCCTCTCCACCCTCCACTCTCTCCTCTAGAGATGAACTGGTCAGACAGCCTATATATATATTTAAGCCAAGAAGCACACACATCACCTGCATCACTCTAAGATTTTTTTTAAGAAAGTGTTCTGCATACTACTTTAGTGAGTGACAACAGAGGTCTGAAAAAAACTTGCAAGTGGCCATCTAAGTAGCATCAATTAGTCCCAGTCCACCTGGAGGAGAAGAGAATGAAACGCATCAAAGACATGAGGAAAATATGAGTCCAGCATGTGGATGAGGGGTTACATATAGCAAATTGATTTGGATTGTAAACTTTCAGTTAAAGCACAATAAAATACAATAAAGTATCTGAAAATAGAACCAATGGCCCTTTGGCTGGGTGTGTGACGGTGAAGGTTGTATGTCAACTTGTCTGGGTCACAATTTGGAGCTGTGATGTAGTTTGACAGTTAATCATGTAATCACCTCCATGGTGAGATCTGGCATAGCCTCTTCCGTGATGAGATCTGTTATGAGCTGCCAATCAGCTGAAAGAGTTTCCTTGGGAGTATGGCCTATATCCGATATATATGGACTTTCTGGCAAAGCTCACTGGCTCTTGCTGTGCTGTGGATCCTACACTCATCTTGTCATCATCTGAACTTGATTACTGGAACTGGAGTCAGCAGCCTGCCATAAAACCTGCTAATCTTGGATTCCTCAGCATCCACAGCCTGGGAGCCAACAGCCTGCCATCTGACTTGCAGACTGGGTCATCAGCCCCTACAGCTACAAGAATCAGAAGAAGCCTCCACTCTCATTCTTGACCTGTGAACTTGGGACTTTCCAGGCTCTATAACCACGTGAACCATATCCTTAACACACACACACACACACACGGTCTGACAATTAAGTTTGTGAACTTAATTGGTCTAAGTGTTACATACCTCACTTCTGAATATCACTATGGTCACCTTTGAAACACTGCCCTTGGGATGCTACACACTGATGCCAGAAATTCTGGAGCCCTTCAAAGAAATTTTGGAACTCTTTCTGGGATGGCCATTGTGCATGGTGGCATAGAGGTAAGTTCACAAACTTAATTGTATAGTTGTCTGTAAGGGAATTTTCAGCCAGCAAGCAAATAATTGTATTAGAACATTCTCCCTCCTCACCTGATCTGGCCTCCAATGACTTTTTCCTTTACCCCAAAGACAAAAGAAATATTGAAAGGAAGACATTTTGATGACATTCAGGGCATCAAGGATAATATGATGACAGCTCTGAAGGCCATTCCAGAAAAACAGTTCCAAAACTGCTTTGAAGGGTGGACTAGGTGCTGATGTCAGTGCATACCTTCCCAGGGGAGTACTTCAAAGGTGACCATAGTGATTGATACTCAGTAATGAGGTAAGTAGCACTTTTTCTAGGATGAGTTCATAAACTTATTGTCAGGTCCCGTGTATGTGCACGCATGCACATGTGTGTGTACACACACACACATGCATACATAATTTTACTGGTTTTGCTTCTCTAGAGAACCAGCCTAAAACATTTGGTACAAAGAGTTGTTCTACAGAAACAAAATTGTAAGGATGAGCTTTCTAAATTGGTTTTCAAGGCTGGTTAGTCTTAAAGATGTTGTTTACTCTGCTTCCAGTAGCAAAGAGGGCACTGCTAATCTATTGTTTGAGGTGACAATAGAAATATACAAAATATCACTACCAATACATAGACAAAGTATTGGCAAGGCTCTGAGTGACTGCATGCTTGACCCATTTCTACACTTTCGTCAGAATCAGAAATATAAGGAAGCTGTTGGTTGGTCCTACTTTCACAAAGTGATGGAAGAAAGACATGAGCTCAGGATTTCAGAGTTACAGCTCAAGTATTATACATGACCTCAAATTTGGCACTTGATTCTTGAAAGAAACCCCTATTCATGTAGTAATGAAGTGGGTGTTGACAAAAAACAAATCCAGATTTTTATTGTAAGACTCATTGAATTACAATGCCAATAGAAGCCCGTTCTTGAGTGCTGCCTAAAGTTAAAGTGAGGGCATTGATTGGAAAGAAATGGGACCCTGAAACTTTGGGTGGGAATAAAAGCACAGATGATCAGGAATCTAGAGCTACTGAACCCCTAAATTCCACTGAATCTCTCTTGTCAAGAAAACTAACAGCCCCTCCAACTCTATCAGATGAGTTTAACTCAGCTGTGTCTGAAGAGCCTTTGTTCGAGCCATCACCTGGGGCTTCACAAGAGGCAGGTGGCCTTAAAAGATGTTGCTGAATGTTCTCAGAACACACGTGCATCATCCATTTTTGCTTCTAGACATATAATGTGACTTAAGACCCATAAAGACCCAAAAGGTGAAGTACAAATTGTAACTCAAAAGGTAAGCTACACTCCAGAAGAATTGCTTGACTTTTCTATTATGTACAAACAGAAACCTGGATAATATGTGTGAGAATGACTATTAGGGTACGGGATAATTGCATAAAGAACATAAAGTTAGATCAGCCTGAATTTAATAGCATGGGCCCACTAAGAACAAATACCTCACTCAATGTTTTAGCTCAAGAAGTTAGGACAGGACATAATAGTTTGTTTGGTTGGATTGATGAAACATGGATTACATGATAACTTATAGTACAAGTTGAAGTACCAGACCTGGCTTGGTATACTGTAGATGAAAACATCTAAAGGCTTAGGGAAACTGATATGCTAAAGTAGATTTATCAGGTTAGACCCATAGGCCCACATCCTTTTACCACAATGGTAAGAAACAAATTTGTGAAGGGAATCCCAGCATCCTTAAAGGTTGCTGTGATTGCTATTTTATGTAAGTCAGATTTGACTGTGGACACTGCTCTAACTGAATTAAGACATTATAGTGGGGCTGACTGAAACTCGTGGTGGTGGGGGCTTAGTGGCAGAACTGTAATGACACAGGAAAAGTGAGCATGGTCACTGTACTGGACAGCAGAGTCACAGCAGAGATCAGAATAGTCTGACTTACATGCACTTATGGGGTGGACTTAGTCCTAGTGTCCCTAGGAGTGAAACAGACATTTCCTTGATCTATAGAAACAGAACAATTCTAAGTCAAGTCAATGGCAGTCTAACTTGAATCACCAAAACAGAGTCAAGCCCCCTCTATCAATTCCAAGATCTAAGTGAGTTTATAGACTCACAATACCTTGAGTGAAAGGGAAGCCAGGAAGCCAGGTCCCCATTACACTGCTAAGAATTTATACTCTTGATCTTTCTCCTAGCCTTCCCCAAAGGGATCTACAGCCTTTTATGAGACTGACTATTCACTGGGGAAAAGGAAATAACCAGACTTTTGGAGAGTTACTGGATACTGCCTCTGAACTAACACTAATTCCAGAAGACCCAGAATGCCACTGTGGCACACCAGTCAGAATGGGGGCATATGGTGGTCAGGTTATTAACTGATTATGCCCATCTCACAATAGGTTCAGTGAGTTCCAAAACTCATCCTGTAGTGACTTCCCCAGCTCCAGAGTGCCTAATTTGAATAGACATACTCAGAAACTGGCAGAACCCACACACTGGATCCCTAACACAGAGTAAGGGCTACTATGCTACAAAAGACTAAATGGAATCCATTAGAACTGCGGCTACCTAGGAAAATTATAAACCAAGAGCAACACAACACTCCTAGAGAGAATGCAAACAATACTGCCACCATTAAAGACTCGAAGGATAGAGGGGTGGTGACTTCCACCACATCCCCATTCAACTCACCTATCTGGCCTGTGCAAACAACAGGTGAATCTTGGAGGATGACAGTGGATTCTTAAAAACTTAACCAGGAGGTGACTCCAATTACAGCTGCTATTCCAAATGTGACTCCATTGCTTCAGCAAAGTAATACGAGTTCACAGGTCAAGCATGAGACTGGAGGCTTCTTCTGATTCTCGCAGCTGTAGGGGCTGAAGAACCCAGTCTGTAAGTCAGACGGCAGGCCGTTGGCTCACAGGCTGTGGATGCTGAGGAATCCAAGATTAGCAGGTTTTATGGCAGGCTGCTGACTCCAGTTCCAGTAATCAAGCTCAGATGATGACAAGCTGAGTGTAGGATCCACAGCACAGCAAAGCCAGTGAGCTTTGCCAGAAAGTCCATATATATTGGATACAGGCCATACTCCCAAACCTCCTTGTGTCTGCAGCCCTCTCACCTGCAGACTCCTTTGCAGCCATCCATTTCTCAGGGAATCAGCTACCATGGCTCCCACAGCATTTGATTCCATGGTTTCATCTGATCTAATAACATGGCTCAACAAGTGACTCTTCTCGTCAGCCAAGTTTTACACTTATTGGGCAAAAAATGAAATAAACAGTACAGAGTTCAGATATAACCTGTAATCCTGCTATACTTACATCGGTCTGCCCTTCCAGTATGTCCACCCTGTCTCCAGTTCATAGCCCAGAAGTACACTTTTGGGATAAGATCTCTTTGGAAGTTTGACAGGTAGATCAGTCTAAGGTAAACTTTGATCCACACACACAACATACCTTCCATCCTGTCTCAAAGCCTAATAATACATCCTGAGGCTGACCCAGCTGCTTGAGAATATCAACTACCTATTATCAAAGATCTCGTGAATGGCAGGCATCATGCTGTCTTCACTCCGAGCAGAGATTCCTGGGTGGTGATGAAACTTAGAGGCAGCATGTTCAGCTTTATGCAGGCTAAAAGAAGCAACCCACAGACCTGGTCAGGCAGAGTGCCTGCAATCCAGTGACTCAGAGACTACGGACACTCTACTTGGGAGCACTTGCGCCACTACCATTTCATGTGTTCATTTAAGGAGCATACTGAAAGTTTCTTTTCTGCCCAGCACAGTGTGAGATCTAGAGTAAGTCATACTAAAGAAGTATGGTTTCGTCTCTGATCTCAGCGAATTTAAGAGATAAGAGGTAGAGTCCAATAAACAATTATAAAAAATAGTGTGGTTAGAAAGTAGAACTTAGGAAGTATAGAACCTTATTTCCAAACTTCTTGCTTCCACCCTGGATGTAGCAAGCTGCTAGGCACTGCTACCACCTCAGCAAAAAGAAAAAAACTAGATAATTGATAAAACTGTACATTTTCTTCAACCCACCAGAGATCTTAGGTTGTAGTCAACCATCTCACCTGAATTCTAGGGAATGAGAGAGGGGGATGAGTGTTGGCTCACCTATAGCAAAGGTCATTATGAGCTGGTGAGAGGGCAGAGAACCCCCAGGAGCCTCAGACACAAGGGAAGTTCTCACGCACTTGCAGGCTCTTCCCCATGGCCCTCCACAGGGTGCTCCTAAGAAAGATGGGGGGCTGTGCTGGTGACTGGAGAGTCTCCCTCCTCAGGCAGACCCACAAGCTCAAGTTCCTGTTGTATCTTTCAAGTTACCACAGATGGTGTTTTGGAACGGTTCTACCACACATGACCTGGGAGCCCTTTGCTGTACCCCAACTAGCATTTTGTGTACCTTTCCAGTCACTGTTTCCTCATCTCTTTTATTAGTCTCTTCCTTGTAGCCCATTTCCAAAGTCAATGTCCCATTTTGTTTGTTATAGCAGCACCCTATTTCTGATATTGTGTATCAGTTATTTGATGTTACATTAAAAAAGAATAATGGATTAAAATAGCAGCTTTATTTGCTCATAATTCTGTGAGTCAGCAATCTGGGCTCAACTGAGCTGAGCAGTTCTTATGGTAGTCTTACACAGAGTCACACATATTACTTTAGCCATCTGGTGGCTTGTCTTGGGCCAGATGATCTAAGATGGCCTTCCTTACATGTCTAGTGGTTTATGCTGGGGATCAGAGGAGCCCAGCCCTCCATATGGCCTCTCATTCTTGAGGAAGCTAGCCCAAGCTTCTTCACACCTTATTCTAAAGAAACTAACCACATCATGAGAATGTTTATGCATTGTGAAGTATGTAACCAATGTCACTGAACATTGCTCATAGAAGTTGAACTAAACTGCTGTGTTGAATCTTTACCTAAAATACGTAAAATTAAAAAAAAAAAAAAGTCTAACCACAATTAAAAGAGGGCAAACCTAAAGGTGATTTCTGCTTGTGTCATGTCTGTAAATGTTTCATTGGCCAAATCAAGTCACATAATCAAGTTCACTTTTAAGAGGTACAGAAACAAACCCCACCTCTCCACAAAGAGGAATGGAAAGAATTACTGTTCCCTTGTATGCAACTATCTACCACATGATCATTATTGATCAGGAAAATGAAAATTAAAACAAGAGAAACCACTATCACATACTATCACAGTTTAAATTATATTGTCTGACAATACCATGCATTGACAAGGGTAAATGAATCCTTTCACTGATGATGAAACTATAACTTGTTTCCCTCACTTTAGGGATAATACATTTGATGCTATCTACTAGAGCTCAAGATATGCCTACCCAACAACCTAGCAAATTTTCTCCTAGGTTTATACCCAAGAGAAATAAGCATATATGTCCACAGTAAGACTTGCATAAGAACACTCACATCAACTTTACCCATAATAACAAAACCTGTTAAGAAGCCAAATAGCCATAAACCAAACAATGGATTTTTTATTTTAATTGTGGTACATTCAGATAATGGAATACTACACAACAATAAAAAAAAACTACTGATAGATGCAACAGAGATTAATCTTACATGGTAATCAGTGGGGGGAAAGACACAACAGTTCATACTATATGATTCCATTTCTGCCAACACAAAAACTAATCTGTCACAGAAGTCAAAATAGTGATTACCTCTACGGAGAGGGCTATTGGCTGGAGAGAGGTAAAAGGAAATCTTCTGAGATAACAAAGTCTTATATCTCAGTCTGGGTGGTGGTTAAATGGGTATACACACACACAAAGTTTAGCAAGATATACACTAAGATTTATGCACATTTGTTAAGTTACATGTCAATTTAAAGAAAATAAGACAAAAAAAGGAACCCTAGGGGAGTAAGTAAGAAAAGAGAGGGGCACACAGAAGTGAGGCAGAGTGGAGGCAGACAGCATGGCTTCAAATCCTGATCATGCTACTTACTATTTCAGTGACTGTGGGAAACTTACGCCAGCTTGCTGGGCCTATTCATTCATACTTTGAAGATAGTAACAGAAACTAACTTAAGGTGTCATTGTGAGAACTAAAAACTGAAAAGATGCAAAGTTTAGGGCAGGGGCTACTATTCAGTCATTGTTAGTTGCCATGAAGTGGCTCTGACTCATGACGACCTTACGTATCACAGAAAGAAACACTGTCCAGTCATGCACTATCTTCAAGACAGTCGGCATTTTTTAGTCCATTTTTGCAGCTATTGTGTCTATTCATTGCATTGAGGGTTTCCCTCATTTTGACTGACCCTCTACTTAACCAAACATGATGCCCTTTCTGTAGTGACTGGGTTTTCCAGGTAACACGTGCAAAGTAAACACCTTTTAGCATTTTCTCTTCTAAGACCGATTTGTTAGTTCTTCTGACAGTGCACAGTATGTTCAATATTCTTTGTCAACACCATAATTTGAACCTAAACATCTATTAACAGCAAACTTTAAGTATTTGCTATTATTATGACAAACAGTCGAACATTTCTAGGGAGAAAGATGATTACCTTATAAAAGTAACAATTTGTCACAAATGTATAAAATGTCACAGTTATGCATTTAATTACCAAAACCAAACCAAACCCGTAGCCGTTGAGTCGTGTCTGATTCATAGCGACCCTACAGGTCAGAGCAGAACTGCCCCACAGAATTCATTTCCAAGGAGCGCCTGGTAGATTTGAACTGCCAAACTTTTGGTTAACAGACGTAGCACTTAACCCACTATACCACCAAATACATAAATTTAAAAACTAACACAATTATAGACAGAATTCAACAAATTATAACCATGGTAGGAGAGTTTAGCATACACTCTCAGTAAATCACAGATTAGAAATGAATATTTATAAATTAGCAGACTGTTAAACATGAATAGTATGCTTGATCTAGGGGACACATATAGAAAACACACAATGATTTCAACCATACATGAAGCATTTATAAACGCCAGCCAAGTGCCGTCGAGTTGGATCCGACTCATGGCAACACTGACTATATATAAGTGAATCAGTGAGGGATTCCATTCAGCTGTAGTAAGACCCTGACCCTGCTACCAACTACCACCCCACAAAATGGTGTTTTCTACCAGTAAGAAGTATTTTGTTTTTCTATGTTAACAAGACAACCAGAAATGAACAGCCCAGAGTTGGTGCAGCCACACAAAAATGCTGCTGAGAAACAACAAGTGTTGCAACTTCTAGTCATTACGTCCTTAGGCTATGGTTTTCACTCTCATGGTCATACAGTGGTTCCTCTAGCTTTGGACATTGTGTCTGCTGCTATAAAAGGCACAACGTGAAGAATCAAGCTCAATGAAACCACTCTTTCCCACAGCATTTCCAGGAGCCACAGCCAGTCACTTCCCACACCCACAATTACCATCACTGGTGATTATATGGCCCCTCCTGGCTGCAAGGGCTAGGATGTGAAGGATTTTTTTAATAGCACACATTACAAACTTGAACAACAACAACAAAAAGCAATACTTTTGTAAAGAATAAAGGGCAATTTGAGGAAACCAACAGTACATGCCACTCTACAGTTTAAAAAAAATTCAACAAATACCTAAGATCCAATAGCATAAAGATTATGTACACAGTTCACAATGTAATTAAATTAGAAACCAGTAACAAAAAGGCAGCTAAAAAACACATATATGCATAGAAGGAACTTTCCAATATGTCAGAATGTTCTCTATCTGGAGTGGGGTATCGGTTATATACATGTATGTATACATCTGACAAACTCATACAACTGCACATTTAAGATTTGCATCTCAACGTAAATTATGTCTCAATAAAAACATATCTATATGTTGTCATTTAAAGTTCCAAATCCAAATACTTCATGAGTCGAAGAATAAATGATCATCGAAATTAAGATGTTTAGAATTAAGTCAAAACAAAAAAAAAATTATATATCAAAACATCTGGTGTAGCTAAGAATACTAACAGAGACATTTATAGCGCCAAATATTTATATTTTTAAAAACTGGAACTTAACTATCAAAAGGCCTACCATACAGATGAGACATTGATAAAGGCAAACCAACATTCCTCACGTTTTCGCTCCCACCATGAATCCTTTTGTGCACAGTAAGTGAAGAGCTGTGTCGGAAGGCTTTTTCACACTGATTACATGCATATGGTTTCCCTGCAGTGTGGGTTCTCACATGTACAATAAGGTGTGAAGACTGGCCAAAGGCCCGCCCACATTCCTGACACATGTAGGGTTTCTTGCCGCTGTGAGTTCTTGCATGCTTCCTAAGGGATGAGGGCTCACCAAAGGCTCTCCCACATTCCTGACATGCATAGGGCTTCTCTCCAGTGTGAGTCCGCATGTGACTCTTGAGAGTTGAGAGGCGACTCAAGACCTGGCCACAAGTACCACACTCATAAAGTTTCTCCCGGGTATGTATCCTCTTGTGCACATTGAGGTGGGTGCTGGTCCGGAAGGGTTTTCCACAGTGGTTGCATTCATAAGGCTTTTCTCTAGTGTGTGTTCGCATATGGGTCTTCAGTGATGAGTACTCCCTGAAGGCTTTCCCACACTGATTACAGTCAAAGGGTTTCTCTCCAGTGTGAGTTCTCACATGACTCCTAAGAGATGACGGTTGATTAAAAGCTTTCCCACATTCCTTACATTCATAGGGTTTCTCTCCTGTATGGTTTCTCTGGTGCAAAATCAGGTTAAAGTTCCTTGTAAAGGTTTTCCCACACTGATTACATTCAAAGGGTTTCTCTCCAGTATGAATTCTCATATGTCGCCGAAGATTTGAGGAATACTTGAAGGCTTTCCTACACTCTTGGCATTCAAAGAATGTCTCTGAAGTATGAGTTTTCTCATGCCTGGTAAGGTCTGAGTTGTATCTGAAGGATTTTTCACATTTGTTACATACGTAGGTTTTATCTCCACTACGAATTTTCTCAGGCACAATCAGGTGAGAGCTCTGGAAGAGAGACTGTAGGGGGTTTTCTCCAGTATGAATTCTCTGGTACTGAAAAACTGGTTCAACGCTGTTAAATGGCTTCTCAAATTTATTACATTTATAGAGTTTTCCTCCAAGTTGATATTGCTCCTGTCAATTAAGGAAAATGTGAAGATTGAAGAGTTTGTTAAATCGACATTCTTCTCCATGTGAATTTTTTGTGTGAGAAACATTTATGAAAACAGTTACTTGTATTTTACTAAGTGAATACACGCTTTTGTCTAGTCTATGTGTAGAGTTTTTCATCAAATAATGATACTTCAGTATATAAATGGGACAAAGGTGACTTCTGTGCAGTCCTTTACAAAAAGCTAGAACAGTTACCCTAAAACTCACTGGCACCAAACTCAAAATCTCACACATCCAGGTTGCCTTAAATGTAATCCAAATAACCACAATTCAGCCATTTAGAGACTATCTGACTGGAAGAAAAAAAAAGTTGCTGTTGCATCAATTTCAACTCATAGCAACCCTACAGGACAAGAGTAGAACTGCCCCATAGAGTTTCTAAGGCTGTAAATGTTTATGGAAATAGACTGTCACATCTTTCTTCTACAGAGCAGCTAGTGGGTTAGAATCACTGGCCTCTCAGTTAACAACCAAACACTTAATCACATCACCACTAAGGCTCCTTACCTCCTTGACCTATCCTGAGAAATTCCACCAAACATGTGCTAACCAGATATAAGACAAACTCTGTAGTTATAAAAGACCTCAAACTTCTGCTGTCCTTCAGAGCTCTCTGACTCATCACCTGAACATCTAAGTTTCCTCTCTACCAGGAGTTAATTACCTTGCTCTCTCTTCTCCTTTGGTTGATCTGGATGGTATCCTCATACTACAGTTGCTAGAAAGTCTGTTGCTGTGAAGGATTGCCCCCCTCATGAAACCCTATCCAAATGCTACCCAATAAAGTGTTTGTGTGCCACTGCTTCTCATAGTTCTGTCTCTTCCTTTATCAACCCCTAAATCCCCAAACTTGCTACATATTCAAAGATGCTCTGCCAAGAAACTATGTTCTCTTGGCTGAGCACTACTTGCCTCAAAGTCTCTCTCTTGGTTCTTGTATTACTTTTCTAATCGACAGAAGCCCCAGACTTTTTTCAATGACAGAGAATCTACCTTAAACCCTGTGAACCTTAACTTACCCTTCTCATGCCAATGGATGGGATCTCCCCCAAAACAACTGACTCTTGTAGTTGAAGCTGAGGTTCTGTAATAAATTAGGAGGGAAAAATTCAGTACACAGAGAAGGAAACTCTGGGATTAAGGTGACAAAAAAGGTAATCAAGGCATATGTAGATTTCTTTTTCTCTAATGTTGACCCGACACATGAGATGAAACTGCACTTACATCAAAAAGAAAAATTTTAAGGCATTTTGTTGCCATAGGAAGAAGAGATGAAAACAGTATATAATTCACTAAGAAAGGACTCTACAAAGATCAGAACTGATACTGACAGAAGGATTAGCAAGAACATACAGCAAAAAAGTAGAAGATAAAATAAATATTTAGAAATATTAAATGTAAAGAATAAGTAGGACAGTTCTTTCTATGAAACAACAGTAAACCATCAGTGAAACAGAAAAGAAAACAGTTTTCTAAGGGAGCTCACACCAAACAGTCCAGCTTTCTCAGTTAAGGGCAATGAAATGTTTCCCTAGACTGACAATTTTCACATGTTCTCCCTAACAACCTGAGCACCTCTCTACAATGATTCATACCTGCCTGGTGCTCATCTGGACACAATCCTTGGAAGAATCTTCTCTCAGTGGTCCACAGCTCTTCTCTTTGCCCCCAAGAGAAAAGTATAATGGGTTCACAGAGTTGATAACCTGCTTGTGGGAAAAGATAACAATGTAGGAGATCTGTGTCCTTCGATAAAACTAGGGCCAAAACTCTGAAGCTTTTAGGTGTTCTGAGGATGTGACCAACAAAATGAGCACGCCTGAATTCATATGAACACAGTAAACCTCATTCACAAAGAAGACAAAATACAAGCTCCTTCACTGGGTTGCAGAGGATACTGGGGCTCTCTGGTCCCAGAAACCCAGGGCCAAGCTCGAGAACATACTTGGGAGGTAAAGAGGAATTTAACTACGGAGAAAGGGACAACAACAGATTGATCTTTGTTCCCATGGGGAAGCCACAAGCCTACAGGCAAGACTTGTCTGTCTCTTTACGTGTTTCTCAAACCAGATTAGTCTCAGGAACCCACGAGTGTGCAGATGAGGCAACAAGGTTAGCCTTACCCAGTATGGCCAGGTTCCTACAGTTCTCCAACATCACTTCTCTGTACAGGCTTCTCTGGGTGGAGTCCAGAAACACCCATTCTTCTTGAGTAAACACCACGGCCACATCCTCAAACGTTACTGGTTCCTAAAACAGCACACCCATCCCAGCTCAGTCATGGATCACCACCACCAACAGTCTTAAGAAGATAGTGGGCTGGGGAAAGCAAGACATGGTGCAGAGGATTTTCAGACTGAGTTACGAGGTCTCCTGAAACCTGCCCTTTAGCTTAGGCTCACAACTGGTGTTCTCCATCTATTTTGCACTTTCTGAGTGATAGCATCAAGAGGCAAGGCTTCAAAGACTCCTGTCTCATGAGCGAATTTGTCTGTCTACAACTTGCCAGAAAGCCCTTGCAGCTATATTCCTCTCCAGCTCTACAACCCAGCACACTTGAGCATGCTGAGGCAGGAGAAATATCTGATAAGTGACTGAAGTATTTGCACAGCAAGACCATGCAGACTTTGGAACACAGACAGCTCACAACCCTGCTTTATTTCCCCTCTCTACGCTCACCTGGGGAGGGTCTCAACGGGCTACCTCACAGTCACTACCAAAGGCCCAGGATCTGGAAGCCTAGAGATCAGCCCTGGGCAAAGCAAAATCCTTTTAGCTCAAGAAAGCTTTTTTACTTACTTGTGAATAGATGGTCAGCAAGCCAGGAGCCATCACTTCTTCTGTGCTCTCCTGTTGGAGCCAGGCTGGATCCCAAACAAACAGAGCTAGAGTAGAAGAGAGGAGCCATGAGAGCACATGCCAGGCCCAATGTACACACACGAAGACCTGGAGGGACCTGTAAGGGACCACATACATAACACACATGCACACATAAAGACACAAACAAACATCTATGTACAAACACATGTAAAAACATAAATACATGCACTCACAAACAACACACACACAGTGTGCATGCACATAGGCACACATGTGCATGCATACATGTGTACACATTCATGTACCTACAGATACACAGGTACACACACACAGTATCCACACACACACACACCATACACATGCACACACCCTTTGCCAGGGAACTATAGCACTCTGCCTCACTCAGAGTCAGAACACTTATTTACAAATGAGGAAACACACGCACACGCGCACGCACCGACACACACTCTCCCTCCACTCCAAGGAGCCACTGCATCAATTCACCAGTGGACTCAAGCTCCCGAGACTCCACAACGTCCTTTCTCGGATTCCATCTTGGACAGTTTGTCCTCCTTAGGCGCTCAGCCCTTCCTCTGTCCTTCTTCTGCAAGGATAGTACTGACCCACAGACTTACCACAAAGAGGGGACTGATAAACCACTATCGCTCTGAGAGTCTGTGTACAGAGGATGACATCCTGACTCCCACCTTCAAATCATTAATATTCTAACATTTTCACCATAGAATCTCCCTCTCTCCTGCTGCAGACAAGCCATCAACTTGCTTACCACCCCTGCCTCCTTCTTACCCTCGCCCCTCCCTCCTGACCAGACCTCTCCCTCCAGCTGTTAGTCTCTCCTCTGGGTCTATTTCCTCAAAGCCAAAAGCTCGCTACGACCACCAGAGGCCTCCCTCCATGGAAGGAAGTCCAATTTAAGTCTGGCCGCCCAATCCCTCCTCTTGAAGCTCACCCTTCCTGGGCTTTGGTGACCGCAAAATATGTGTTGGAATCTTAAACCCTACATATGTGGATGTACTCCTATTTGGAAATGGGGTTTTCTTTTGTTTAAGGCTGTATCAGGGAAGGATATGTCTAAATCCAATCACTGCTTTGAGCTGTAAACAGAGCAGATAAGGTGCAGAGCCAAACAAGCAGAAGTGGAAAGAAGAGATGCCAGGTGGAGACAGCCAAGGAATGCTGAGAAGCATGCTAGGGAAGCTGAGACAACGTTTCCCTCCAGAGCAGACACAGAGAGGTTTACTCTAAAGCCTGTGCCCTGAATTCAGACTTCTAGTCTCTCCAACTATGAGAAAATGTATTTCTGTTCATCAAAGCCACCCACTTAGGGTATTTGTTACAGCAGCATTAGGAAACTAAAGCACCTCCAAATACACAAATAACACAAGATTTCTTTATGTGTATCACCTGACAATGCCACACAATCAATGCCCGCAAGTCAGGGCCAAGGGAGGTGGAACATGCGCTTGGTACACGTCAGGGAAGAGGGCAAATTTCACTCAGCACTCACCAGTGCACCCAGACACCCCCTGGTCAGAGAGGTCCTGCACAGGCAGCACCGCCCTCGGGGTCTGCACCTGTGCCTTCCATTTCCAGACAAGTGACAAAGGTCATGTTTAGAGTCCAGGGATTCCACTTACACCCATGTGCCCCAACTGCATTTGCAAGACTGGCCCTGCTCTAAGGCAATGTACTTGCTAAAAGGGACCACGCTTACTATGATAAAGCTGACCTAACTCTTGAACATGTTAATCAATGCGATGGCATTTCAACTCCAAAATGGAAAAGAAAGAGGATGACCAGGGTGGGAAGAGCATTCTGTGAGCAGTCACCAGCAGCAGGGGAGCCCCAGTTGGGGAAAGGCTGGAGCAAAGGTGGAAGGGAGGGGTGGGCAGGCAGCAGCGAGACAGTGGGGACCAAGAAGAGGGGTTGGCTGAGTAGCTTCCAGAAGGAAGTCCTATGGTCAGAGGAAAGACTTCCCCGGAACAGCACTGCTTCCTCTGGAGACGTATGAGCTTGACTTGCCTTTCTCAGGAGTCCCTCTGGCCTCAGGTGGAAGCAGAAACCTGACCAGACAGTCCCCGTGGTGCAGGAGAGCTAGCAGTGGCACTGAGCAGGGTGGAGGCAGCAGGGACAAGAACAACTGTCTCTGGTGAGTTATGGTTTGCATGTAAAGCTACCAATGCTTGCTGGTTGAGGGGAGGTAAGAGGTAACGGAGGCAAAAGAGGGAATCCAGGCTTGGGGAATGACCACTGGTTCAAAGGAGTTGTCTCTTCAGCCCACACGCCAGGGCGTGAGGGGACCCAGTGCCCAGTTTTCACAAGGTGCCTCAAGAATGGGACTGATATGGAGCAGTCTAGGCCTGAGACAGGCAGTTCTCGTAAACAAACTCTGATGCCAACACTCAAGTCAAGGTTGCCTGACGAAACTGACACAGAGGGTACCTCTTCCCAAAGGGAACCTCATACAGGAATATTTACACCCACATAGGGAGCGGGGGAGAGTGGGCTGTTAGGGGAGCCCGAGATGTTAACGGAAGTGCCTGAGGAGGGGAGGGGATAAGGCACTGATTCTGCTTTAGATATTGTGCATGTTTTCTAGAATGAGTACAGAAACCTTTGGTAACAGAGAAACACATTGTTTTGTCTCCAATGACCACAGAGGTGGAAAAGCAGCCCTGTGCCCACTTACGGCATCAGAGAAGCCAGGGGGCAGGTGGCCTCTGAGCCATGGAGGAGCCAGGCAGAGCTAGGAGCCTCACGCAGTAGGGTGGGATGGGAGAGGGGACAAGGAGGCAGCCTTTCTAACTAAAGCTGCACAGCCCTGGACTAAGGCTACAGTCCCCAGACTTAAGAGTCCTGCTCCCAACCTAGAAGACAGAATCACAAGAGTGGGTGCCTTCATTGACTTGGGACCGGAAGAATCGGATGGTGCCCGGCCACCACCAGTGATAGCCACAATGGAGCTCACAGAGAGGAGTCTCACTGGCAACACAAGAATAGAAAGGGGTACATCCTGAGATCTCCACTAAAAGACCTCAATTGATGGTCCAGCGGTTTCGGGGTTCCCCTGAGAGCATGACCCCCGGCCCTGATGCTGCCCTTACCCATAAATTATAACAAAGGTCCACTCTTTGGACAGGAATGGATTGGACTTGGCAATGCAGAGTGACCATATATTGGTTGCACTTCATGGTTCTATACATCTATAGGATATCATCCTGCTGACCTCTGGCTGCAGGAAGGAGAGTGGGTGGAGAGGAGGGGAAAGGAAGCTGTGGGGAGGATGAGATACGTATGGAGCAGAGAGGAATAGTGTGCTGTCGCCGGACAGGGAGAGCAGTGGAAGCTGCATATAGGTGGTCATGAAAATTTATATGGGAATGTACATTTTCACTCAGTCATGTTAAATTAAAAAGAAAATCAGTATTCCCAAGGGAACTGCTTCCTCCTCAGGAAACAGGACAGTCCCAGGAGGATAGGGGCATCAGGCCATGGACAACCCTCTTCTAGCAGAGAGCTGGTCTCGGGCTCTCTCGCCAAGTTGGGCAATGCAGAGGATTCACTGAGTGGGAGCCTGGGGCAGCCTATGGAGGGGACCTGCTGCCAGATCAGAGGGTCATGTCAGCCCCACATTTTCTATGAGTGCAAAGAACCCTCCCATGAGCTCCCACAGCGAAGGATTCCCCAGGAGAGTAAGGTGCTGACAGGAGGGGTCCCCTTCTCCCTAGGGCATGGCTCAGGAGGAGCCCTAAACCATCACCTACCATATTCTCTCCACTATCTTCACCCATCTGAACAGCCCTCCTCCAACCCTCGGGTCACAATCCTCTGCTTCCTGAAAGCTTCCAGGTCACGGCGGGGTGGGAGTGGAACGAAGGATGGGAGGAAAAATGGCAGGACAGCAGGAATGGCAGGGCCAGGGAGGGCTCCTGACTCCTCTCCCCAGACTCACCCAGGGCCTGTGACCACTTGGGGCAAGTTGCCTGCTCAGATGTTCTCACCTGGGCTGAGCCTGGGCCTCCTGCACAGTCCTGACTCAAAAGTGCAGGCCCTAGATTCCTCTCCCCTCCTTCCCTTTCCCCTCCTACAGAAATCTCTAGCCTGGCCTCTGTGGGTCTGGGGGGATCCTCACTGCAAACCATCTCCCAGGCGTACCATGCATATAGAAGACCAGAGCAACTGCAGCAGAGTGGGTAGGTCCTCCTCAATTGAAGGTGCTCCCTTCTCTCCCACTGAGGGCTCAGTCAGCATCTTCCGGTGGAGCTGAGGCTCCTGGGAAAGGCAGGGAGGGAGGGGTGCTGAGCACATGAGGCTCTGGGGATGTTCCTAGCCTGAAGACCTGATTTGGGGTCCTGTGCTGCAAAGACCTGGGGATACATACATACCCCTTCCCACTGCGGGTATCAGCCTTCAGTAACATTCTCCAAGAAGATACAGAGGCAGACCTGATGCCTCTTGGGTCATGGGGGACCCTAGCTGTAGGCCAGGCTTCAAGCCCCCTAGAGGTATTGCAAGACATCATGTCTGAACAAGAATGCTTTCACCAAAACAATTCCAAAACAGGTAACTCTTCTTGAAGACAATATGTAGAGTAGCTTAGCCACTGAATTTCTGAATTTGTTCCAAAAAAAGTTACTGAGTCTTACAGTAGGTTGTGGGTACTGGGATAGCAGAGAACACAGTGAAACTAGCAGTGAGGAGTGGGGGGTACATAAGAGACAGGCTGGGGAAGCGTATGGAGAGAGGCCCAGGATGACTAAAAAGCTGGGCCTGGAGACGACATCCTAAAACCAGTCTGTCCCACCTAGCTGACCTGACCACGGGCACCCCTGTCCACATGATGAGTAGGCTAGAGGCCTTAGCACTGCCCCGTGGGGCCTGAATGACTAGGACAAGGCTCAGTGATTCCTGGCACAGTCCCAGAAGGGCAGATGACAGGTCAGTACCAGCAACTGAGTGGCAGGCTCTACAGCTCTTGTTCCAGCTTTTCCATAGAGGCAGTAAAGCCTGGTGGTGAAAAGCATGGTCTCGGGAGTTAGGTCTGGAGCCAACTCCTAGCAGCTCCAAACCAGCTCTACCACTTACAGGCTGTGTCTTTAGCAACAACCTGCTTAACTTCTCTAAACACGCATGTGGAGTGGACCTCCTCTGCTGCTCACACCTGGAGTCTGTTTCTCCCTGTTCCCTGGGTACTGAGGCAGCCAAAGCCCTTCTTGTGCCATCCTCAATGGCTGACACCGAGGGGCCTGCTGGACTGAGTGTGCAGCTCTGAGGAAGGTGCCAGAACCCCGTCCTGAGAGGAAAGAGCCCACGGAAGCCAGGAGGCACTGGTACCCATAGGCTATCTTGCCTTGCTCACATGGTCCACCTGCTGGACCAGAAAGATGCCTTCACCTAGCATCGAGTCATTCATACCTTCATTCAACCAGCGTTAACTGAGGGCAATGTAATGATATACTGAACACTATGTCTCGGGTCACAGCAACTAATGGGTCAAAACCAAACTCCAAACCCACCGTTGTCAAGCCGATTCAGACTCTTAACAACCCCATAGGACAGAGCAGAATTGCCCCCTGTAGAGTTTCCAAGGCTTTAAATCTTTATGGAAGCAGACTAGCACATCTTTCTCCCTGAGAGTGACTGGTGGGTTCACATCACTGACCTTTCAGTTAGCAGCTGAGCACTTCAACCACTGCACCACCAGGGCTAACATGTCAGGCGAGGCCCAGAAATCCAGCTGCTCCCATATGGGACTCAGAAAACAGACCTCCCCCGGCCCTTCCCAGGACTCTTTCCAGAGCAGAATACTCTCTATCCAAACAAGAATGAAAAAGTGAAAACTGCAGAAGACAAAGACATGGGCAGCAGGAGGGAGTCTCCAAAGCTCGTTTCTCTCACAGCTTTGTCTGCAGCCCACGTGGAGCTGTGCAGGGTGGAGGCATTTGGCATTCCAGGAACTTCCCAGCAAATGAACAAAGCAGGGGTCCCTACAGCACAGGCCTGCACCTCTCCTACTAGGCCAGGTCTCTGACATTCTAGTGCTGCTCCAGGCCTGCGGAAGGTGCAGAAGAGTAGATCTCCCTGGGTCGGGAACAGACAGGTCCAGCTCAAACCTTAACCCCACCTTTGGCCAACCTTGGATAGGGATCCCAAACTTTGGCCAGTCCTAAGTTTGGGAAGGAGAGAACTTGGAGCCAGTGATGGAGCTCACTATACATTTCCTGCACACTGCCTTCTACAAGCTGGCTCTGCCAGCTTTCCTACACCAATACCAGACAAAAAGTTTCCTTCTGGGGTGGGTTTAATTCGCCCCCCAAAGGATAAGGGATGCCCAGCAACATTCCCACATTTTTCATGATCAAAGTAGTCCTTTCTTGGGCAGAGCCCAAGATCAAGTTTCTCCTTAAACCTATCCTAATTCAATTAAATCCACAGTTTCTTCTATCTAGGCCTCCGTTCCCAGTGAGGGGGAGTGATGAGGAGAAGGCTCTCCGGACCTCAACCTGTGCGGGGACCCTGCCTGTCAGGATCCCACCCCTAGCGCTTTCGGAGACATGCACTATTTTGGCAGTCTGTGTTCTTGAAAGTGAGGGTGCTGAACACTCTGTGTGAGGGACTTGATCCTACCACAGCTTTCACCGGGCCTCTCCGACAGACAGGCAGCCTTTTCCTGACAGTTGTCCACAAGTTAATTATTATTTAAAACATTCAGTGCACAGCTGACTCACATCTGTAGAAACGTTTACTTGTGGAACTCTTTGGGAAGAAGGAGTCGTCAGGGACAGCCAGAGTTTGCCCAAATGCCTGTGTCTAGATGCTCCCCTTGGACATGACTTTTCTGTGAGGAAAATGCCCCAGCTCAAACGTCCTTAGTTCTGGTGCTGCACAACCAACCCCCATTTCCACAACATCTCCTACGAGACACAACCAACAACAACCCTTCCTGTGACTCTTACTCCTTAGTCACCTGGTGTCACTGTACCAGAAATACCACACAAGAGTGGCTTTAAAGAACAGCAGTGTATTTCCTCACAGTTGAGGGGGCTAGAAGTCTGAATTTAGGATATGGTACTAAGCAGAGGGCCTTCGCTGTCTGTTTCCGCTTTTAGTAGCTGTTGGCACTCTAGAGTTCCTGGAAACTGCAGACTTACCTGCCTCCATCGCTGTCCCAGTGTCCCCCTTCTGTTGTGTGTGCACATCTGTGTCTACGCGGCACTTCAGAGGCTCCAAAGTGATTAGGTTTAGGATCCAGCCTACACAGGCAGGACCTCAACCGACGGATGGACTGCAACACATTACACTGCACTGTGGATGGTGATTACATTATTTTCAGTTAGATTACATTCACAAGTAGTTAGGGTTTAACACATATGGGGAGGGAGTACAGTTCACTCAGAACACTCACCATCTGTACATCATGAAATGATTTCTCCTCCCAAGTATATTGCATGAAAGTTGACTCTTTGGGTTTCAGTTGAGATTCCCAGACTAAAAAGAATTGAAAACAAAAACAAAAACTTATTTCAGAAAAAAAACCCAAACTAACACCAAATCCATTGCCATCAAGTCAGTTCTAACTCACAGCAACACTGTAGGTCAGAGAAGAACTGTCATGTAGGGTTCCCAAGGCTGTAACCTTTATGGAAGCAGACTGCTCCATTGCTCTTCCACCAGGCAGCTGGTGGGTTTGAACTGTAGATCTTTCGGTCGGCAGCTGAGCACTTAACCACTGTGCCATCAGGGCTCCTTCAGAAAGAAACAGGGCATGAAACTGACTAAAACAACAACAACAACAAAACTTTAAAAATTACTGACTCTAAAGATGGGAAGGAAACCCTGGTGACATAGTGGGTTAAGTGCTAGGTCTGCTAACCAAAAGGTGGGCAGTTCAAATCCACCAGTAGCTCCTTGGAAACTCTATGTGGCAGTTCTACTCTGACTTCTGAGGTCACTAGGAGTTGGACCCGATGGCAGTGGGTTGGTTGGTTCTGGAAACATGTGAAGACATCAGTGAGCAAAGACAAACTCTCAGAAGTACGGCCATCAGTGGAGTTTGGCAGCGACAGGAACAAGGTGCACATGGGACGAGATTTCCCAGGAAAATATTCTACGAGGATTGAGACTGATATTGCCAGAAGCAGGAACACAGGAAAAAATCAATTAGACTAAAAACACTCACAGAAAGGTTCAATTTAAAGAGGAACAGGGCAGTAACAATTGTTGGCAAGTATGTAGAGAAACCGGAACTCCCATGCATTGCTGGCAGGAATGTAAGATGATGAAGCTGCTGTGTAAAACTGCAGGCAGTTCCTCAAAACACTAAACACAATTATCGCTATACCCCTTCAACTCTACTCCTCGGTATATGCCCAAGATAAAAGACAACACACAAAAACTTGCACACAAATGTTTACAGATTCATTACTTGTAATAGCCAAAAAAGAAATAACTCAAATACCTATCAATTAATGAATAAATAAAACATGGTATATGCATACAGCAGAGGGTCCCAGACAGAGCTGGAGAAAAACGTTGAACAAAATTCTAACTCCCATAAAAAGACCAAACTTACTGGCCTCACAGAAACTGGAGGAACCCCAAGAGTATGGCCCCTGGATATCCTTTTAGGTCAGTAAGGAAGTGCACCGTTCAGTCAAAGATTACACAGGCACATAAAACCAAACAAGCCTGAAGGATACACCCACTGTCTTAGTCACCTAACGCTGCTGTAACAGAAAGCCACAAGTGGATGGCTTTAAAAAGAGAAATTTTATTCTGTCAGTGTCCAGAAGGCTAAAAGTCCAAATTCAGGGCATCAACTCCAAGGAAGGCTTTTTCTGTTGGCTCTGGAGGAAGGTTCCTGTCATTAAACTTCCCCTGGACTGAGAGGTTTTGAGTCACAGGGACCCTGAGTCTTTCTAAAAGTTGTGTTCTCTCCCAGCACTACTGCTTTCTTGATGGTATGAGGTACCCAACTCTCCACTTGCCTCTTTTTCCTTTATACCCCAAGAGGCTGACCCAAGGCAGTAAACAATCCCACATATACAGCCCTGCCCCACCAACACTACTGCAGCCCACCCTCCCTCATTAACATCATAGACGCAGGGTTTATGATATAACACCACACAACACCAGGAATCAAGGTCTACCCAAATTAATACACACAGTTTTGGGGGGACACCTTCAATCCATGATACCACCCACGACTAGAAGGCAGGCAGAGGACAGGAAAGCTGGTAATAGGGAACTCAAGGTCAAGAAGGGAAGAGTGTTGACATGCTGAGGAGTTGCAAGCAAAGCCATAAAACAGTACGTGTACTGCTTAATGAGAAACTAGTTTGTTCTACATACTTTTATCTAAAATACAGTTTTAAAAATTGTCTTAAGAAGCCACATACAAAAGGCCACATATTGTGTGATTCTCTTCATGTGAAATATCTAGAATAAGGAAATGCACAGCGACAGAAAACAGACTAGATTTGACAGCAGAGGGAGAGTGATGTTTAGCAGGCACAGGGTTTCTTTCCGGGATGATGAAAACATTCTGGAATTGGAGGCGGTAGTTACACAACTATGTGAGTCTGTTAAATCCCACTGCATTGTGCAACTTAAAATGGTGGGTTTTTTTCTTCTCTTACAGGGCTTCTGTCACAGGCAATGGAAAATACGTGGAGGCAGATAATGGTAATGGTTATACAATGTGATGAACACAGTGCCACCAGTGCTCTTTCTGTACCAGAGGTCTGCAGCTCAGGCACTCTGCTCATTTTTATAACAAAGTTTTATTGTCACTAACTTGGCAGAAGCAAAGAATGTTGAGAACACAAATATTACATACATTTACCACAAGTTTTAAAAGTGAGTCTTATGGCACCTGAATTATACCTTTGTTTAAAAAGAAATAAATGAGAGGAAGTGGGACAGATCTTCTGAAACCTCAGGTAAGCATTAGAAAGTAAAAACAGAAGGGAAGCAAAAGGAACCCGAGAAACCTCCCCCACCATCCTCAGCTTTCCCCTCAGACAAAACAGCCTTTAAAACACCCTCAGACTGTCAGTCCCCGTGCAGCATCCCCTCAGAGCAGGCTGGTCCCACCATCCTCGGACAGCCATACTCACCCATACCTGCCACAAAGACAATCCCTCGTTCTGCTGCGCTCAGCTCTTCTCCTGGTCCCACCTTGAAGACCGGGCTGCACAGTGGACTCCCCGCTGGTGGGCAGTGCACACTTGAGGTAAGTGAGCCAAACCCTCACCCAGCCCTTGTACCAACACGGGTCTGAAGATGAGTGTGTACAATGCTCACAGCTACTGCTATTGAACTCAGTCTAACTTATGGAGACCCTACATGCAGAGTAGAACTGAGCTGATTTTCTGGAAGTAGACCACTAGGCCTTGGTGCCTCTATGTGAACCTGAACTGTCAAACTTTCACTTAGCAGTCAAATAACTGTGAACTGCCTACACCAAGCAGGGACCTCAAGTATATACGATAGGGACAGGAAAATGATAACCATTGCTTTCGAATCCACTCTGCCTCATAGTGACCCTATAAGATAGAGTAGAACAGCCCCATTTCTAATTGATTCAGTAAGGTTCTCTCACAATGACCCAATCTACAAACACTCTCCCTCTGCCCTTGGGGGTTGAGATTCTCTAACCCCGAAGCCCAGGGCCAATCTGACAAGACACTCACAGGTTCTTACCACAAAGAGAATGAAGTCAATATAACAGATGCTTTGCAACCCCAATCCAGCTCCGTTCTGCTCACCCTGTATACTCCACCCCAGCAGAGCTCCTGGGGCACAGCAAGTACTTAAGAAGCACTTAGCACCTGTGTGTAAGAAGGAAGGTGTAACATCAGACTCCCTCTTGGATGCCAGGGTCTTGCAGTTTTCTAGCAATGTATATTTGCACAGGTTCCTGTATGCATCAGCCAGCAATGCCCACTCCTCCATGAGTCCCACCAACACATCCTCAAAGGGGACAGATTCCTAAAAGGGCATGTACTTTCTAGCTCAGCAAAGACCATCCCACCTCTGTGAGCAACTCCTGTTTATCAATGGGGACTTGGCAGGGGCCAGAAAGTCTAGCCCTGCCTGTTATTTGTAAAGTTTTATTGGCATACAGCCAAGTCCATTTGTCTTCCTATTGTCTATGGCTTCTCTATGCTACAACAGGTTGAGTAGTTGAGATAAGAATGTACGGCCTGCCAAGCTGAAAGTATTTACTTAACAAATATTTCTTTTGTAAAAAGGATTTGCACTCAACAACCACCACCAAAATGCAAAAAATTTTAAAAAATCAATTAAAAAAAAAAATGGGTTGCCAATCCATCCCTACACCCATGAAAAAGGATCTCCAGGATGTGTCAAGTATATTAAAAAGAAAGAAAAACCAAGGTACAGCACAGTGTATTACTGTATGCTATAATTTGTGTAAGAAATGGAGAAAAAGGTATACACATTTCTGTTTTCCTGTATTTACACATAGATGCCCTAGAAAGATCAAACTGTGACCAGCAGAAGAGGGTGTCACTCTGGAGGAAAGGGGAATGGTGTATAAGCACATAGCTCAGAGCACGAGTACACACAACGCAACTTTCAGTATCATTTTGATTTGGGGAACTTTTGCATGTGTTATACATTCAAAGACTGAGTGCTCTGGGTACCTCCCCATATCCTGTTCCAGAACTACCTCGCACCTGTCACTACACCAACCCCTGGTGTTTCTCCCCAGCAAGCATGTTACAGAGGTGGTCGTGAAATAACAAGCTGTCTACTCCAAGAACTCCTTACACAATTATCAGGTGGCATTCTTCTGTGAGTATAGTTTTCACTCCCCCTTTCTGTGTTACTATTTGGCGTGACTATGGACCTATGGGGTTTGTTTATCACTCGGGGAGCAACAGTCTGCTTCTATCATTTCTATTACTATTAATTTTGACACACAGACTTGGCCAGTGGCAGTCTCTTCATGCTAACTCTTGTGTCTTTCAACATGTCACAATCAATTTTTTAGTACTTGCTTACTCGCTACTACAAGGTGTCACAGGCTAGCCTCGTTCTTTCTCTACACCAGCTCTGAAACTGACATTTTCCAAAAAGCCTATGATTTTGTAGTATTTACATCTATAGGTTATGTTATAAATTAAAGCATTAGGCTTAGCCAAAGGTATAAACACCAAGACATTTAAATGTGGTGTTCAAAGCCTCAACTTGTTGCTGCTTCCTAGTGCTAGTATTACACAAATATTTCCTGAGCACCACAATTCAAAGGCATCATTTTTTCTTTGGTCTTCCTTACTCACCGTCCAACTTTCAGACGCATATGAAGCAAATGAAAATACCACGACTTGGGTCAAGCAACATCTCTGCTTTCCAACACCTTAAAGATATTAGCCCAGTGACAGGCTCCCACTTGTCTGTCAGGGGAGGCTTGCTTATTGCTCTGATGCTGGAAGCTATGCCACTGGTATTTAGGTACCAGCAGGGTAACCCGTAGTAGACAGGTTTCAGCTGAGCTTCCAGGCTAAGACAGACCAGGAAGAAGGACCTGGCAGTCAATTTCTGAAAAGAATTTGTCAGGGAAAACTTCATGAATAGCAGAGGAACATTCTCAGGCATACTGCTGGAAAATGAGCCCCAAATGTTGGAAGTCACTGAGAAGACAACTCAGGAATAGCTGCCTCCTCAAATTAGAGTCCACCTTAATGATGTGGATGGAGTAAAGCCCTTGGGATGTTCATTTGATGATGTGGCACACTCAAAATGAGAAGAAACAGCTGCAAACATCCATTAATAATCGGAACATGGAATGTACAAAGTATGAATCTAGGAAAATCGGAAGTCGTCAAAAATGAAAAGGAACACATAAACAGCAATACCCTAGGCATTAGCGAGCTGCAATGAATCAGTATTAGCCATTTTGAATCCAACAATTATATGGTCTCCTATGCTGGGAATGAAAACTTGAAGAGGAATGGTGTTGCAGTCACCACCGCAAAGAGCATTTCAAGATCTGTCCTGAAGTACAATGCTGTCAGTAATACGATAATATCCATATACCTACATGAAAGCCAGTTAATATGACTATTATTCAAATTTACGCTCCAACTACTAAGGCCAAAGATGAACAGACTGAAGATTTTTACCAGCTTCTGCAGTCTGAAATTGATTGAACATGCAATCAGGATGCATTGATAACTACTGGTGACTGGAATGCAAAAGTTGGAAACAAAGAAGAAAGACTGGTAATTGGAAAATGTAGCCCTGGTGATAGAAATAATGCCAGAGATCACATGATAGAATTTTGCAAGACTAACAACTTCTTCATTGCAAATAACCTTTTTAACTAACACAAGTGGCGACTGTACACATGGACCTCACCAGATGGAATATACAGGAACCAAATCGACTACATCTGTGGAAAAAGACAATGGTAAAGCTCCATATCAGCTGTCAGAACAAGACCAGGTGTTGACTGTGGCACAGATCATCAATTGCTCATACGCAAACTCTAGTTGAAACTGAAGAAAATTAGAACAAGCCCAGAAGAGCCAAAATACGACCTTCAGTATATCCCTCCTGAGTTTAAAGACCATCCCAAGAACAGAACTGATGTGTTGATCACTAATTACTGAAGACAAGATGAACTATGTAAGGACATCAAAGACATTATCCATGAAGAGAGCAAGAGGCCATTAAAAAGACAGGAAAGAAAGAAAAGACCAAATTGGATGTCAGAAAAGACTCTGAAACTTGCTGTCGAATGTTGAACAGCTAAAGCAAAAGAAAGGAGTGGTGAAGTGAAAGACCTAAACAGATTTGAAAGGGCAGCTCAAGAAGACAAAAAATAAAGTATTATAAATGACATGTGCAAAGAAACGGAAATGGAAAACCAGAAGGGAAGAACATACTCTATATTTCTCAGGCTAGAAGAACTGAAGAAAAAATTCAAGTCTCAAGTTGCAATAGTGAAGGATTCTACAGGGAAAATATTAAACAACTCAGGGAGCCTCAAAAGAAGATGGAAGGAATACAGAGTCATTATACCAGAACAGGGGGACATTGTATGGTTTAAAGTCAGGAAAGGTATGCATCAGGGTTGCATCCTTTTACCATACCTTTTCAATCTGTATGCTGAGCAAATAACCTGAGAAGCTGGATTCTGCGAAGAAGAATGGGGCACCAGAATTGGAGGATGACTCGTTAACAACCCACATTACTCAGACACCACCAGCTTAGGACCACAGCCTTCAGTATGGATTGCACCTCCACACCAAGAAAACAAAAATCTTCACAACTGGACCAGTAAGCAACATTATCATACATGGAAAAAGGATTGAGGTTGCCAAGGATTTCATTTTACTTGGGTCCCTAATGAATGCCCATGGAAGCTGCAGTCAAGAACTCACCAGATGCATTGCACTGGGAAAATCTGCTGCAAAAGACCTCTTTAAATATTGAAAATAAAGATGTCACCTTGAACACCGAAGTGCACCTGACCCACACGACGGTATTTTCAATCACATCATATGCATGCAAATGCCAGACAATGTGCAAAGAAGACAAAAGAACTTACACCTTTGAATTGTGGTGGTGGAGAAGAATGTCAAATGTACCACAGACAGCCAAAAGAATAAACAGATCTGTTCTAGAAGAAGTACAACCATAATGCTCCTTGGAAGCAAAGATGGCAAGACTGCACCTTACATACTTTGGCCATGTTGTCTGAAAGGCTCAGTTCCTGGAGGAGGACATCATGCTTGGTAAAGTGGAGGGTCAGCAAAAAACAGCAAGACCCTCCATGTGATGGATTGACACAGGGACCACAACAACGGGCTTAAACACAAAAATGACTGTGGACATGGTGCAAAACTGGGCAGTGTTTTGTTCTGTTGCGCATAGGGCCACTATGAGTCAGAATCGACTCAACGGCACCTAACAACAACAATATATTTTTTAATTTCTTGATTGTCCCTTCCATAGGCATTGATTGTGGATCCAAGGATAATGAAATCCTTGGCAACTTCAATCTTTTCTCCATTTACAATGATGTTATCTGGTCCAGTCATGAGGATTTTTGTTTACATTATGTTCAGGCACAACCCACACTGAAAGCTGCAGTCTTTGATCTTCATCAGAAAATGCTTTAAGTTCTCTTCAATTTCAGCAAGCAAATTTATGTCATTTACGTAATAACAGGTTGTTAGTCTTTTTCCAATCCTGATACTTTTCTTCATATAGTCTAGCTTCTTAGACTGTTTGCTCAACATACAGATTGAATAAGTATAGAGAAAGAATACAATCCTGATGTACACCTTCCATGATTCTAAACCATGCAGTATCCCCTCGGTCCTTTTAAAAGACTGTTTCTTGATTTGTGTACAGGTCTCTCACGAGCACAATCAGATATTCTGGAGTTCCCATTCTTTGCAATGTTACCATAACTTGTTACGATCCACACACCCAGATGCCTATGCATAACCAATAAAATACAGGTAAACATCTTTCTATTATCCTCTGTCATGACATCAAGGACATTATACATGCAGAAAGCAAAAGGTCATTAAAAGACAAAATATAAAACGAAGACCAAAACAGATGTCAGAAGAGCTAAAGAGAAGATTTTAAGGAGCAGCATCAGAAGACAAAGTGTTATAATAAAATGTATAAAGGCCTGGAATTAGAAAACCAAACAGAAAGAAGACACTCAGCATTTCTCAAACTAAAAGAACTGAAGAAAAAAATTCAAGCCTCATATTGTAATACTGAAGGATTCTATGGGCAAGATAAGGAATAATGCAGGAGGTATCAAAAGAAGATAGAAGGAGTACAGAATCACTTTACCCACAGGTATAAAGCCAAAACCACTGCTGCTGAGTTGATTCCAACTCACAGTGACCCATAGGTACAGGAGTTAGTATTCCAACACATATTTGGGCAGGGAAATGACATAATTTAATCAGTAATACAGGTTAGGCAATATGTGAATGGTATGAAAAAAGGGGGTGGGGAGAGTATTACTCTACAAGAAAAACCTAAATTCTTTTAGAAAGTATCCCTGCAAACTTGCTGCTCATATAAATCCAAATGTTAGAAGTTTGGTTTCAGTCACGATTTGAAACTATAAAAAACATTTTTTGACAAATGAGGAAATATGATCATGAACTGAGAGTCAGATGATTATCAAGCAGTAACTATTAATTTTGGGAATGCGTCACAGTGGCCTTGTGGTTCTATCAGATGGTGTCTTTTTTTTTTTCTTTTAGAGCTATATGCTCAAGTATGTCAAGTAGGACAGCTGGGAGTTGCTCTAAAACACTGAGCAAAGAAAAAGGTTTTAGAACTGTTAAATCTACCTCCTTTCAACATTTCGGCCAACGCTACAGTGTACATTTTGACTCTGTAACACAGCGACTGGCACTGCAGAGCCTGTACTTCCAGGTTTAGAGTTTTACCTAAAACTCTCTCTTTAAGGCATTAGAAGTTTTCTCGTCATCTCTTAAATTTTTAAAAGTCCCCAGAGCCCTTCCCAGCACTTGTATATGAATTCAGTAATCTTCTATACCAGTTCAAACATTACATCTGAGAAACTCGATGACCTCTTAATTTCAGGATTCACTAGAGTAGCACGGCCCATTGAGCATCCCATGACTACGGGAAGGTTCGAGGTCTGTGCTGTCCAAAACCACAGCCACCGGCTACTGAGTACCTGAAACGCACTTAGGTGGTTGAAGAACTACACTTTTCACTTCACTAAATTCTCGTTAACTTAATTATACACAGCCATGTACAGTTTTCAGTCGCTTTCACAGGGATAGTCAGGAATAGTTCCCAGAGAAGGCCTGCTGCTGCCAGCTCCAGACAGTCCTGTCTCAGTGCAGGCTCCAGAATTAAGCACAGAGACCAGGATCAGCCCTGGGGACCCGTCCTCCTTTTTTGTTCCTTCTAGAACCTTCTAGAAGACTCCCTGGGTTGGCCTGAGGACATGCCATACCCTCCCTCCCCTCTTTTCTTCAGTTGAGTAGAAAAGAGAGGACACAGCCCAGAGTACATAGTTAATCTCAGTCATCCTCATTCCCCCTGTCACTCACCATGACATCAGCACCAGGGTTCAGAGGTCTCAATAGGCATCCTCTCTGCAATAAAAGAAGAGGTAAAGTTGGAAGCAGGGCACCAAGTAGCAGTTTGGCTCAGAGAATTTCATTTTTGTGAGCCTCCAGCACGGGCAGACAGTCTAAAAATCTTCGTTGTCATTAGCTGTCATCAACTATGCCCCAACTCATGTCAATCATATGCACAATGGAGTAAAATACTGCCTGGTCCTGTACCATCCCCATGATCAGCTGTGGCTCAAACCCCTGTGATTCACAGAGTTTTCACTAGCAGATTTTCAGAAGCAAATTTCCAGGCCTTTCTTCCTAATCTGTCTTACTGTAGAAGCTCCACTGCAATCTGTTCAACACCACAGCAACAAAGAAGCATCCACTGACAGGCGGGTTTGGCCAAGAATCAAAACTGGTTCTCTCTTATTTCAGATCAATGCAAAAACCCACTGCCACTGAGTAAATTCTCACTCATAAGAACTCTGCGGGACAGAGCAGAACTGCCTCATACGGTATACAAGGCTGTCATCTTTATGGACACAGACTGCCAATCTTTGCCCCATGGAGCTGTGGTGGGTTCAAACCACGAACATTTCAGTTAGCACTCAAGTGCTTAATCACTGCGCCACTAGGGCACCTTTTCAGACCACAACTCCTAGTAGTTACTATTGGTTCCTCTCCCGTAATAAAAGGATTGTTGTCCTGTTATATATCTCATAATACCTCTAATGTCTGCTACACTTCCCCCTCTGCCCTTATCAAATTGTCTTTTTATACTTATTTATGTAGGTGCTTTAGCCTCGTCTCTCATCTAAGATGTAACCTAAGTACAGATCTGTGTCTACTTTGACAGCACTTCATTCTCAGCCACCAGCAAAGTGCTGGACACATTAAGTACTTTATATGTCAGGGATCACCAAACTTTTCCAGTAAAGGTCCATCCATACAGTAAATTATCTTAGACTTTGTGGGCCATACGGTATCTGCTGCAACTACTTAATTCTGGTTATAGCGCGAAAGTAGCCATAGACAACACACAGGTTCCAATTAACCTGTAGCAATTGAGTTTATTTTTATTTACTGAGCTGGATTTGGCCTGCAGGTCATAGTTTATTGATCCCTGCTCTATATTCTACGGTAGATAGAAGACATCAATCACCACATTCTTCTACCTCTGCATCATTCATGTGTCTCAAACCCTCCAATTTTCCCGCAGTCATCAAGCCTTGCCTATCATCATCCAAGTTCAGAACTAATTCACATTCCCATATTGAGTCTATATGCATTCTTGTCCTTCTTAAAGGACATGCTCAATCCAGAAGCTACAGCTTCGTTTAAATCACAAATGAAATTACATCAGTCCCTTACTTAAAACTATTCAATGGCTTCCCCAGTGGTCTTCGAACAAGGTCCAAGGTTTACCACAACCTTCAAGGCCTGGTCTTCCTTTCCAGTCTAGCTCACTGTCTTAGTCATCTAATGCTGCTAGAAAAACCACAAGTGGATGGCTGTAACAAAGTCAAGCTTATTTCTTCACAGTAAAGCAGGTTCATGTCCAAATTCAGCTCCACGGAAAGGCTTTCTCTGTCAGCTTTCTCATCATTCAGTCCCTCGGCTACCAGCTTCTCTGTGCATGGAACCTGGGTCCAAAGGAAGTGCTCCCTACTGGCACTGCTTTCTCGGTGGTATGAGGTCTCTAAGTCTCTCTGCTCCATTATCTTTTACATCTCAATAAGAGATTGCTTCAAGACACAATCCAACCTTGTAGACTGAGTTCTCCACAGTAACACACAGCCACCCATCCTCCCTTATTAACATCATAGAGCAGGATTTACAACATACAGGAAAAATCTCACAATACCAGGAATCATGGCCCAGTCAAAAGTCAAACTGATACACACATTTTGCAGGGGAGGAGGGGGGCGGCAGGGGCGGCGATGACACATAATTCAATCCATGATACTTATCTACTCTGCACTTTGTTTCCTCTGCTTTAGCTTTCCCTATATTTTCTAGACTCCAGAACATGCCACACTTTGTATGATGGATTGAATTATGTCTCCTGAAAATGTGTGCTGTAAATCCTAACCTCTACGCCTGTGGTCGTAACTCCATTTTGGAAAGAGGTGTCTCTAGTACGTTAATGAGGCAGGATTCCTACAGGGTGTATCTTGAGTCAGTCTTCTTAGAGATATAAAAGAGATTCAACCAGCAAGTGAGCAAGCAGAGATGAGGGAAGACAGATGTCAAGCCACATGGAGATCTGCAAGAAATCAGGACATAAGGTCAAGAGACAAGGACTTTCCCTCAGAGCCAAAAGAGAAAGGTTTCCCCTAGAGCTGGCAACCTGAATTGGGACTTACAGCCTCGAAAACTGTGAAAAAATAAATTCCTGCATCTACAGCCACCCACTTGTGGTATTTCTGTTACAGCAGTACTATTTAACCAATATGGACTTATACAGTGGCTACAACAGAATCAGCACAGAATGGCCAGTGGTTCCTTCTGATGTACACAGGGTCACTATGAGTCGGAAACGAATCAGTGGCACCTAACTACAACAATTAACTAAAATAATCTGCAGTATTCTCCCTAATCCCTCCCTCCACCCCCATCCATACACTCATAGTCCACACTCTTTGTTTAGCTATGGTCAACTCATCTTTTATGTTCAAACATCCATACCTTTTAAGATGCTTTCCCTCACCAAACCTACACTCCCTACAAATTCTCCAATTACATGCTCCCATATTGCTCAACATTATTTGTTTAAAATCCTTCTTCCAGCTAGAACAGACTCACCACAGCAACAAGCACTGTATCTACTTCGGTCACATTAAATCAGGAAACATGGTTCAAATACAGTTTTCCAGGAGCACCTGATGGATCTGAACTGCCAACCTTTTGGTTAGCAGCCGTTAAGACACAACTACGAGTTTCCATGGTATATTGAGGTCAGGCACCCTAATAAAAAAGTCTTCCCCAAATAATTCACTGTAGCTAATGTAAGAAGCCACATATGCACGCAAACACACACATACACCACCAACATTATTATATACCAAAAGCAAAAAACTAAACTCACTGTCATTGAGTCGATTCCAACTCACAGCAACCATATAGGACAGAGTAGAACAGCTCCACAGAGTTTCCAAGAAGCTACTGGTGGATGTGAACTGCTAATCTTTTGGTTAGCAGACACAATCCTTAACCACTACACCACCAGGGTTACCAAAGCATACATATAACATATAAACTAAATGGAAAGTGGACTTAAAATATCTGTCCATCATATAACAGATGTCTTTAAGAAACAATGCTAATTCTTTCTAAAATGTCTCACTCCTCTAATTGAAGAGGAACTTTTTTAATTTAAAAATTAATTTCTTCCAGAACTAGTCTTTTCCTCATCTCAGTAAAAGTGAGCTTTTAACTCTACTGAGCTTTTAACTCCACCAATGGTCAACTCAGTGTCAATTTCTGGTACTAACTCAATGAAGCTTAACATTATCCTGGCATTCCCTATATTTTGAAGGTCTCCGACTATTCACAGGCCAGGGGTAAAAGCTGGGTAATTCTTTTCTTTGATGCTAAGACTTGTGACTACATACATAAAACTGAGAAACTGCTTTTCTTAAGATACCTTCATGTCTCCATGAAAAGCACTGATGCCAGCCCCACACAAACTAAAAGCTGTCTGGAAGGCAAGCAGAGAAGGCAGAAAGTGGAAGGAGGGAAACTAAGCTAAGCTACACTAAACTAAACAAACAAAAATTGCCATCAAGTCAATACAACTCATAGTGGACCCTACAGAATAGAGGAGAACTGCCCCATAGGATTTCCAAGGAGAGGCTGGTGGACTTGAACTGTCAACCTTTTGGGTAGCAGCAGCCTTAGCTCACCACAGCTCTTAATCACTGCACCACAGGGCTAATGGAGCCAAATTCCCCATCCCCCCAATTCCTCCTGTCACAGCTGGATCCCTTGACAGAGGACGCATTCCTTTTGTTAAATTCACTGACAAGTCATTCAAACCATTTGTCACATACAGACCCCGACTCAACTTACCACTGCAAAACTTAACATACTGTCATCGAGTGGACTCCAACTCATAGCGACCGACCCTATAGGTCAGACTAGAACTGTCCCGTAAAGTTTCCAAGGAGCACCTGGCGGATATGAATTGCCGACCTTTTGGTTAGCAGACGTAGCACTTAACCACTACACCACCAGGGTTCCCCCCACAGATCCAGGTGATAATAAATCTCACACGAAAAAAAAAAGTGGATGAACTAATAAAAGGTCATCTTGCTAAGGGAGGTAAGAAAGGGACGGTGCTCTTGCTGCTATTTCCCTACAGATACCACAGATGAGGGGAAAGGAAAGGGATGAGCCAGTGTTCACCACATGCCTGACCTCAGGGTAGGTTTTTTTGCGTTTTCGGGAGCCCGCAGTTCTAGAATACGCTTGACAGCCTTTGCAGTTCGTTGTTCTCTCCCTTCCACATTTTCGATTTGCTCTCGGTGCGCTTCATACTAAGTTTTCCGAATGATTCATGAGACAGACTTGGACCTTATTCCCACGGTTTCCCTTTCGAAAGGATTACAGTCCTGTTGGCCGAGAATGGAGGTACCCGAGGGCGAGGGACGCAGCAGGGGAGACCCAGCCCCACGTCCGCTCTGCGCGGGCCCCGCCCGGTCTGGGACAACCAAGGGGGGAAAGCTGGTCTGCTCGACCGCCTGCCCTTTGTCCTCCTGCCCCTCCCCACCCTCCAGAGGGGCCGGGCCGCACCTGCAGATAGACCGGAGACACTCCTACTACTGCGTGGAGCAGTCCTCCTTGGGAAGCCACCGCCCGCCGCGGTCACGCTTTTCCGTTTCCGGCCTCGGGCTGCCGTGAGCGGAAGCTGAGCCGGGGCCGGGCTTCTCGGTGGGTGGGGCTTAGAGGTGGTGGGGACTGTTGTGGGGAAGGACTCAAAGGGAGGGGCCCTGTCTTTATCCAGCCTCCGCGGAGAAAGTCTAGTTGTCTTCCCTGCGGGATGAAGTTAGGACCTCGGTAGGGTTGGACCGGGCCTGGAAGGCGAGGCCGGGCGGGGCTTAAGCCTAGTGGGCGGGGCCGGTCGGGGTTTCAGCCCTAGGGGCGGGGCCTAAACCTGAGAGCTGGAAGGGGCGAATCCTGGCTGGAGCTTCCCGGGGTCTCTCAGTGTTAACTTTTTAGCCCTTTCCTTATTCAATCTATGTGCTTAAGCCAATTCCCAGCAAAAATAAACGCGTGTTTAGATTTTTTTTTTCCTGTGTCTTCTAAAAATAAGACTAAGGTTGTGTGTTGTATTTCTCGGCAACCCTCCTCACTCGCCAAAAATAAGCCGTGAAAATCCATCCAAGATAATAGATCTGACTGTTTACTTCTTTTACAGTATGTGTTTATTACATTGTACAGGTGATAACCTGAACATAGGAAAAGTTCTAATGGGAGTCTCTCAGCTCTTTCTCTGGTTCCCTCTCCAGGAACAACCACTGTAACAAGTTCCTTCCTATATTTGTACAGTGAAACCTGCCAAAACTGGAACCTGTGGAAGGTGAAAAAGCTCAGATACTTTCCACTAATAGAGAAGGATTGGAAAGTGCTATCGTATTCCGAAAACTTTTGAGACCCCCCAAAACAAGGCAGTCTCACTGAATTCCAACTCTCACGGATTTCACTGTATATTCAAAAATACGTGTATTCTTTCAGTAAATGCTTACAGGGCTTCAGATGATTACTCCACGTAAGTGATAGAGTTAAAAACGTAGGTAATAACACCTACTCAAATAGCAGCACAGAATTGGGGAGGTTATTCTTCATTTATTCTTAGGTTGTTAGGGCGGTCGAGTCAATTCTGATTCATAGCCACAATGGAAGAAAACACTGTCTGGTCCGACACCATCCTCATGATTATTGCTATAGTTGAGCCCATTGTTGCAGCCACTGTGTCATTTCATTTCGCTGAAGGTCTTCCTCTTTTTTGCTGACCCTCGACGTATATATTACACATTGTATAGTATATAATATTCATCTGAAAACTATGTCTTCCAACTCTGAGAAGTTTTTTATATATATATTTTTTATAGTGTCTTGTCTAAGTTCCCCCCCCCCCAACCCTTCAATTTTCTTTTTTTTCTGAAACAATTGTTATTTGGATAGTGTACTGCCTGGATGAATCTTCAGTCTCTTTGTCTTTGAACTTAACCTTTCTTAGAGATTGTCACCACTCTATGTCTAATCTTCTTAAATTTTTATTTTGACTTTCAGAATTTTAAGTTCTTAGAACCCTTCATTTCAACTCTTCTGTTTCACCACTCTGTAAGTACAAATTGGGAGTACTTTTAAGAGCTTTCTTTATCCCCAGAGATTATTTTAAGAGAGTAATAGAGCATTCTTAGTGCCCTGTTCCCAAGACAAAAATTAAAAACTTTTGAGTAAATACGTTTCTTTACTTGCCATACCATTGCCATCAAATGGATTCTGACTCACAGTGACCCTATAGAAAAGAGAAGAGCTGCCCCGTAGGGTTTCCAAGGAGCAGCTGGTGGATTCAAGCTGTCAACCTGTTAGGAGCTGAACTACTAACCACTGTGCCACCTGGGCATCTTTCTTTTATTAGGCCCCTATCATCCCATCCTCTATTGCTAACCAGCTCTTCAATGCATTAAAACCCAATCAAATTGAATAACCAGTCCCAGATTCCAATTCTCTTGAAGGTCTGCTTCCCACAATCACTTTTGGAACCAATTATTGTATCAGTCAGAGTTCTTAGTTGCAGATAACAGAGTCCACTCTGTCTACAACCTGAAACAGATTTATTAAGAAATGTTAATGGAAAGTGCATAGAACGACTTGAGGAGCATGTACTAGGCTGAATTTCCAGGAACAACCCCCAAACCACACCACAGATCTACCTGGCGGTGATGCTGTCTCATTCTATAATACTATCATAATTGGAAATCTGCTGAGGCTGTCAGTATATAAGAACCTGCAATTCTGAAACCTATGAAGTAACATTTTGAGATTAATTTTGGATTGTCTTAGCCTTGAGGCTACTAGAAAAAAAGAGATTCTTTTAGTAAAGTAATAGAAATTCCCTGATAGTGACTTAAGTGAATATTTCAGAACTTTGAAGTTGTCTTTCTTTGTCTTTACGCTCTCAGTCACGTATAGAAGCAGCCAGCTAACCCTGCAGTCATCTGTTCTCTTACTGCACCTTGCTACCAGTGGCCTCTTGCCTCAAGCTTCCAATGGAGACTTCATTCTAGATGATTCAATCAAACCCAATCCAGTGCTGTCAAGTCGATTCTGTCTCACAGTGACCCTATAGGGCAGAGTAGAATAGCTCCACAGACTTTCCAAGAAGCACCTGGCAGATTTGAACTGCCGAATTTTGAGCTAGCAGATGTAGCACTTAGCCACTACACTGTCAGAGTTTCCTTTCTGGGTGATTGGAGGTCATCATTTAACTGTTTCACCACCACCAGTGCCCTACCCATTAATACTAACTGATTTTCACTGCCTTCAGCCCCAACCAGACCCACTGACCAATCTCAGATTACCATTTCTTTGAGGACCTGTGGCCTGCAGCCACTCTGTGTATCCATGAGGGCTCTTAGTTCCAAAAAATAGAAACCATCTCTAGGTACTTTAGACTGAAAATGAGTTTGATAAAGAATATTTCATAGATCAGAGACTCTCCAGGAGAATATGCAGGCAGGATTAATGCCTGTCTTACAGATACCTACTGTTGCTATAACAGGGATACCACAAATGGATGGCTCTAACAAAGAGAAATTTATTTTGTCACAGTCCAGTAGGCTACAAGTCCAAAGTCAGGGCATCAGCTCCAGAGAATGTCTTTCTCTGTTGACAGTTGAGGAAGGTCTTTGTCTGCTCCCAGAATTGTTTCTTGGTGGTATGAAGTCCTCACCTCTCTGCTTGCTTCTCTTTCCTGTACATCCCAAGAGACTGCCTTAAGGCACAATATAGTCTTACACATTGATTACTGCCCCACCAACACAACTGCCATGCATCTTGCCTCATTGACATCATTGAGCTGGGTTTACAGTGTATAGAAACATTACACAATACCAGGAATCATGGCCCAGCCAAATTACTACACACATTTTTGGGCGGACATAATCCAATCAATGACATTGCCCCAAGTCATACTTGAGAACTGACTTACAGTAAACTCTGAGTCATCATTACTGGGCACTGTAATATACATTTGTTGCATTGTTTCAGAGTATTAAAAAATAAATGTTGTAGAAGAAAATCATGAGGGAATAGAGATAGTCAGCTGGTAATCAAGTACTATAGAAGATACAGGTAAAAATTAGACATGTTAAATGAAGATGCAGATACAGCATGTGTGCGTTAAATACAGAATGGAAGGATGGAGAGCTACCTGATGCCTATGATGCACTACATAAATGCAAGACAGATGAAGACCTCGCTATTCACATGGTCATAATTCAGCCACCCATTGGTAACCTTCATTTAGACCCCGCATGTCTTCTGCCCAAGAAGTGTCAATAGAGCCCGTGACTGCTCAGCAGATAACTGTCCCCTGCGTCTCTCCAACAGAGCAAGCACATGTCATCGACAGAGGGCTCCCACCTTGTTCCAACCTCAGCTCTGGTCCTCATAATAACACCATCAGTTAGTAAGTCCAACATAGAGAGAAAGATAGGATGTGTGAACAATGAACCGTAGGGCTTGGATAGTGTGATCCTTCCACTTGTATCCTATCCTAAAGGTAGCAACTCCCTCCATCTCTTTCCCCTTGCTTGTCATCGTGTTTAAATTTAGTAAACCACGTGATTAGGGTATTTTAATTTGGTCTGTGAGCTTTACTATTCTTTGACCTCTGGGCTATCTTCCCTGGTGTCTTAGTCTCCTAATGCAGCTATAACACAAATCCCACAAGTGGGTAGACACACTTGAGGAGGCTACAAGTCTAAATTTAGGACAGCAGCTCTAGGAGAAGGCTTAATAATGTCTGTCAACTCTAGGGAAAGTGTCTTGTCTCTTTCAGCACTGGTTACCCAAAGGTTTCTGTTTTCTGGTAGTCTTCGCCTGCCATTTATCTTGTCTCCCATCCTCACCTATGCTTGCCCCGTCTCTAAATTGCTCTTTCCATAACTCAGAAGTGATTAGGCTTAGGTCACACCCCGGACTTATTATGGCCTCATTGACATAACATAGAAAATGCTAGGAGTACATCCACAGGTATAGAAGTTAGGATTCACACATATTCTGGGAGGACACAGTTCAGCCCATGATACCTGGGAATGTAGTTGGATGGTACCATTACATTAAGTTCATTTCCCACACAACAGGCAAGGCACCATGACCTGTGCACCACTATGGCCCAGCCTAGGTGCTGGATGCCACCTCTTGATCCTCTGGCACTGGAGCTCAAGAAACCTTACATAGCCCTCTCCTCCTCACAAAACTCCAAGACTGAGCTGTTTCCTTCACCCCATTATGTCCATTCATTCCCATCAGTTTACAATGAGTTAATTCTGACTCATAAACACCTATGTGTGTCAGAATAGACCTGGAGATCTACTTCCAAAATATGGATCTCTAGACCTTCCTTTCTAGGTGCCTCTGGGGGCACTTGAACCCCTAACCCTTTAGTTAACAGCTGAATGCATTAACCTTTGCAAAATACAGGAGCTTCACTCATTCTCCAAAACCAAAAAATTGAACCCACTACCACTGAGTCGACTCTGACTCATAGTGACCCTATAGGACAGAGTATAACTGCTCCATAGAGTTTCCAAGCAGTGCCTGGTGGATTTGAACTGCCAACTCTTTGGTTAGCAGCCATAGCTCCTAACCACTATACTATGAGGGTTTCCATTCATTCTCAAGGGATCTCAAATGAAAACTTTCAAGACATCTCTATCTAAATGAAGAGATACTTTAACATGTGCTATTATCAGAATCCATCGTAAAAAAAAAAAAAAAGTTGCTATTGAGTTGATTCTGACTCATAGTTACCCTAAAGGACAGAACTAAATTGCCTCGTGGGGTTTCCAAGAAGTGCTGATCTTTTGGTTAGCAGCCTGAGCTTTTAACCAGTGTATCACTACAGTTTCATACTTCTGTGATGTGCTACAAATTCAAATTTTTATAATCGTAACTGACACTTATTACATGCCAGGTACTGCTCCAAGCATTTCATATACGTATTAATTCACTTAGTCCTCATAATAACCCATTTCACTGAGAAGGGAAGTGAGGCACATAGAGGTTAAGACATTTGCCGAAGGACACACAGCTAGTAAGTTATGAAGCCATAACTGAAACCCGGGACCACTGTCTTAATCAGCTCAGCTCCCCGCACTCTTTTTTTCTTTAATTCTACAATGGCCTTGGGAGTACCACAATAATATTGTCTTGAATTTTTTGTGTTAAAATTAATTTAGCACCAACCACTTCCCCCTTCAGTCTTTGGTCCTGTGCAGGAATCACATTTTTTTCCTATATGTTTGATTTGTAATCTTTGTTTAATGTGCTGGAACCTCAAGAAAGAAAAGTGATGGGCCTCCTCAGCCCTGTTGGAAAGCAGGGAGTGGAGCAAGGCCAAGGGATGACAGGACAGTTTCTGACCCAAGTGACTCTTGACCTGCCTCTCTGCTCCCTGCATCTCCCTTCTGTGATCAGTGTCCCAAGAATTCCGTTTGTGTCAAAGACAATTCCTGTACCTGTGAACCTGGATACATTTCCAAATCTAAGATAAAGTTATTCACATTTGCTTTGGAGACATGTAGTGGTAAAGTGATAATTTTTTTATTCTGGTGGTAATTTTATTATTCCTTTTTATTGTAACCTTTGTATTGCTGTTTCAGCGATTTCTACATACATAATTTAGTGATATTGATTACCTTCTTCAAGGTGTGCAACTGTTCTCACTATCCTTTGTCACATCATTCCTCCATCTTTAACGTAAACTTAATGCCTCCTAAACAAAAATTTTCCCTGTCCTTCCAAGCCACCCCTGGCAACTGTTAATCATCTTTGCTTTCTATATGGGTGCTTATTTCATGTGAGATCATACAGCATTAGTTCCTTTACAACTGATTTGTGTCACTCAGCGTGATGTTTTCAAGGTTTATCCACATGGGGACATCCACCAGAACTTCATTTCTCTTTATGGCTGAATAGTATTCCATTGTGTGCATACACCACATTTTGTTTATCTATTCATCAGTTGATAATCTTATCGGTTGTTTCCACCTTATGGCTAATGGGAAAAGTGCTTCAGTGAACTAAAGGAAATTTTCAAATTACCCAGGAATGGAAGTAGAAGGAAGACAGCAAGAGGCCTGGGAGAATTCACAGTACTGAAAATTCTCCCAAGCAACTTTTACAAAGAGAAAAAGACCAACTACGAAGTCAGAAAACCAGGGCTCGTCCAGACACTACCTGACCCTAATTTTCTCCTCCATATTATAGGGAGAATAATGCTGACTTCACAAGGATGATAGAAACACTGAAGGATGAATGTGACAGTACTTCATAAATTGTAAGGCATCATACAAACACTTATAAAAACTAATTTGAAAAAGATTTAGGCACTAAAGTTATGATGTGTACAGAATGAACAGTTGGGCAGAAATTCAAGATTTTTTAAACCACTCCTAGGTAATATAAGTTCTGAAGTCACCTAAAATGGAATATTTATTCTCAATTCAATTAAAAGGGAAACAGTATAGAAGAATTCATAGATCATATGACTGTCTGATTCAAAATGTCAGCACCAGTCAATTTGAGTTCACTGATGCCTAGGGTATGGGTGCTGATGAATTCCATTTCATTGTTGATGATTTTCAGTATTCTTAGAATCCTACTTTGTATTTTCCATGATTTAATTATTAATGGTTGTTTGCAGCAGTAATGTTTTCTTCTCATTTGGAGTCCAAAGTCTCAAAGGCTTTACTCCATCCACGTCATTAAAGTCAGCTTTATCTTGAGGAAGCAACTTTTCCTCAGTCATCCTTTGAGTGTCTTCCAACCTGGGAGGCTCATTTTATGGCACTGTATCTGACAGCTTTCTGCTGCTATATATCGGGTTTTCACCGGCTACTTCTTTTCTGAAGTAGACTGGCAGGTCCTTCTTCCTAGTCTGTCTTAGTCTGGAAGCTCAGTAGAAACCTATCCACCATGGATGACCCTGCTGGTATCTGAATAGTAGTGGCACAGCTGCCGGGATTTCAGAACTCTACAAGCTCCTACAGTATGACAAACTGACAGACAAGGGGGAGACAGACTTTAGGAAGACACAATTTAGTCTGTAACAGTAGGTATGGATGGAGGCAGAGCACCCACGCCAAGGAGGCTAGAGAAAATTCCTAGCTTCCTATGACACCAAGCTCCCGCTGAAGCCCTGTTAAAGGACTTGTCTCATCTCACCCCAAAGTACAGGAGCTCTCACGTCACCTCACCCCAGTACAGGGGCCTTTGGGGGCTGGGGTTCCCTGGCTGAGCCCCCGCCCCAAAGCACCCCTAAACTCTTCTCGTCTGTCTCAGGCAAGCAAAGTAGAAGAAGGTGCCATTCCTGCTTCTCTTCTTAGTCAGGGTTGGGGAGGCAGCAGAACAGAGTCCTTCCTCAGGAAGGCCAGCACTCATGACTCAGTTTCTCTCATGGATTCATCACTTTCCCTGACCGTAATCTCAGTCTAGTGATCCTGGTCACTGCTGCATTCATCTCGTGTAGAGGTGACATAAGGTACTCGGGGATGGAGGTTAAAGATCATCGGGTAGTAGCACTTTCAACACTGGTGGGGTCCTGAGCTCCAGACTGTAAGAAGATGGGGACGTGGGTGTGGTGAGTCAAGGAAGGCCTGAGTCTGGCTGGCAGGGCCTAATCCTCTGCTTTTGTCCCCACATATGGATGCATGTTCCTTGAAGCAAAACACGTGTCATGACACCACTGACTGCCTCGACACTGTGGGAGCCTACGAACGCTGCTGTAGAGCTGGATGGAAGCCAATACGTGGGTCGCCCAATGGCCCAAACAACACTGTTTGTGAAGGTATGAAGCTCAGCCCCCTTCCACTGGAGACCCTCAGTATAAACATCTGATCACAGAGTCTAGGGTACCCACACCAACCAAGGAGAATCAGTGCTGGGTCCCTGCTTCACCAGACATGAATCCCTTTGAGACTAGAGACAAGAAGGTAGGGCAGATGTGGGGAAAGAAGCTGAGCGTCCAGGGGAAAGTTTCCCAGGGGCCTCTGACAGAGCTAATTCTGAGGATCTTTCAGTACTCTCACACATGTACCTTGTAGGGCTCAAGTGCTTTGTGTCAGGCCTGACCAGGCTCCATCATCCCCGTGGTGTTCACCCCTCAATGATGTGCCATCACCAGGTGGCATTATCTCACAGAAGGAAGAAGGGACAGATGCCAGGAGAAGCAAAGGAGGTACATAAAGGAGTGGGAACCTAACCCAGGTTGCGACAGGGCCTGACTTTCTTGTGTCCACAGACATGACCAAGTGCAGCTCTATGCAGCATTGTGCCATAGCTCCACCTATTGCCTCAACAGGGAAGAAATAGAATTGTTGTTGCCAAGGAGGCTTGATGCCTGCCTTAGCTGGATAACTATAATAGCGATAGCCCAGGGGGGCTTTAACCAACAGAAGTTGATTTTCTCATAGCTGAGAAGGCTAGAAGCCCAAATTCAGAGCTCCAGCTCTAGGGGAGAGCTTGCTGTCTCTGTCAGCCTTGAAGGAAGGTCCTTGTCTCTTCAGCTTCCGCTTCCTGGTTCCTTGGAGATAAGAAATTAATCCAACAAAAATTCAGGTGCCTTTCACCTCAGTGAAATTTCCGGAGGTTCAGGGATGTTGGGTACGCTAAGACATTCCTTCTAAAGTGAAGGATAAATTATTGCAACTGGCCCTTCCCGCAGTTAAAAAGGAGGCGCAATGACTAGTCAGACTCTTTGGATTTTGGAGGCAGAACATTTCTTGTCTGAATGTGCTAGTTTGGCCTATTTATCAAGTGACTCAAAAGTCTGCAAGTTTTGACCAGGGCCCAGAATAAGAGAAGGCTCTATATCAGGTTCAGACAGCCATGTAAACCACTCTGCCACTTGGGTCATGTAATCCAGCTAATCCAATGGCTTAAAGTGGCAGCGGCAGATAGAGATGCTGTTTGGAGTCTTTGACACACTCTTAGGACTTTGAAGCAAATTACTGCCACCGTCAGAAAACAACTACTCTCCTTCTGAGATACAGAAACTCTTGTGGTATAGTGATTCAGTGCTATGGCTGCTAACTGAAAGGTTAGCAGTTCAATCCACCAAGTGCTCTTTGGAAATTCTATGGGGCAGTTCTACACTGTCTTATAGGATCGCTATGAGTCAGAATCAAATTGAGAGCAGTGGATGTTGTTTTCTGGTTTTTTGTTTTACAGCTTATGGCTTGTTATTGAACCTTTATAGAGGCTGAATGCTTAACCATGGGCCATCAAATCACCATGTAGCCTGAGATGCTCATCATAAACAGGGTATTGTCTGACCCACAGCAGGACACCATCATTAAAGTAAAGTGATATACAAGGACTGACAATTAGGTTCATGAAATCATCCTAGAAAAAGTGCTACATACCTCACTGCTGAATATCACTATGATCACCTTTGAAGTACTTCCTTTGGGAAGCCATGCACTGTTACCAGTGCCTAGTCCACTCTTCCAAGAAATTTTGGAATTTTTTTTATGGAATGGCCATCAGAGCTGCTGTCATATTACTCTTGATGTCCTGAATGTCATAAAAAAAGTCTTTCTTGCAATATTTCCTTTATTTTTGGGTAAAGAAAAGTCATTGGGGCCCAGATCAGGTGAGTAGGGAGGTTGTTCCACTACAATTATTTGTTTATTGGCTAAAAACTCCCCCACAGACAACTGTACAATTAAGTCCATGAACTTGCCACTGTGCCTGTGCCACCATGCACTAGGGCCATTCCAAAAACAGCTCCAAAATTGATTTGAAGGGTGGACTAGGCACTGGTATTGGTGCATAGCTTCCTAAGAGGGGTACTTCAAAGGTGACTACGGTGATATTCAGCAATGACGTATGTAGAACTTAGAACAATTAAGTTTGCAGACTTAATTGTCAGACCTTATATATGAAATCAATTCTGTGCAGACCCGATGGTGCAAGTACATTGTATGAGGAAGTGGCTCAAATTCTCATGGTCTCCTCTTCTGTCATATTATCTTCCATCTTTCAGTCTCTGCCTATGACCTCATGGGGAGTTCCTTGTGATCAGTTGATTGACGAAGAAAAAACTGGTGCCTGGTTTACATATGGTTCTTGTCTTAGGCTGGGTTTTCTAGGGAAGGAAAATCAGTAACACGTGTAGGTACAAGGAAAGATTTATAATATATATATATAGACAGATAGATAGATACAAATATAGGAAACAGCTCACGTAATCACAGAAGCTGAATGTCCCAAGCTCTGGCACAAGCCTCACGTGTCCACGGAAGCTGAGGAACCCCAGGTCAGCAAGTTAGAGACCAGAGTTGCAGATCACCGGTTGTGTAGGTCAGTGGATCCCAAGCTGGTGGCGAGAGGAAGCGACAGAGGCTGGCGAACCCAGGATCGGCAGATCAGGGAGCAGGACTGGGCAGAGGCTGGCGAGCGCAGGATCGCAGGTCGGGGAGCAGGACTCTCAAGTGCCGACTGTAAGGACTGATGAACCCAACAGCTGCTAGCTCAAGTCCCGGAACCAGATGCTGGAAGAAGAGATCAGGAGCTCCTGGCCACATGAGCGATCAGCAGCTGTAGTCCAAGGTCACGAGATGAGAGCCGAGGGGCAGGGAGCCACCACAAACCCTGCCCTGCCACTTAATACAGCAGCCAAATAGGTAGTAGCCAAGTTGACATAATCCTGACCACTACAGTCCACCCCTTGTCAACTTGGCATCTGCACACATCTCACCTTACCAAGCACAGTCTCTGAAGGGGTACAGTTACAAGGTCATACTTATGTCAACATGATATAACTAACACATGTACAACTGAAAATGCATTAACCCATTTACATCTTATGTTTCATAAGTAAACAAAATATCCAATACACACATACAAAGCAGGAATACTCATAGCAATTACAGTCCTCGTTTCTGCAACTGGTCACGTGGCCGTAACTGATATTTAGAACTACCTTCTTCTACAACCCATTCTGTATTCCCTTTGCCCTCAGCAAGCACCTCAGCTGGTCGTGGTTCCTTGCCTGGTGAGGTAACCCAAACCTTCATTCCTGGAGGGTCTGGGCTACTATCACTCATTTTGGAGTTGGGTTGCTGTAGTTTTCCATTGACCTTAATCACAGGACACGGTAGTACTAGGAGGCGTCCTAAGGGATCTCCTGCATTCCAAACATACTCTTCTTTACTTCCATTATGTAATGTCAATCCAATTTCATCTTCATAGTCAGGATCAATCACACAGGCCAGTATTGTAACTCCCTTCTTTGTCTGTTGATCCAGAGGTACAAGGAGCCCAAAATGGCCTGGTGGCAATTTTAGCTTCCAGTTCAGTGGAATCGTTGATGTGTCTCCAGGCAGCAGCATTCCTCCCTTCAGAACTAAGACATTTAGTCCTGCGGAACATAAAGTCATGGAGACAGGAAGCAAAAATCTTGCAAGTGGGTCACTAGGGGTAACAGTGAATGGTGCCACTCCCATTTCCACCCCTTGATTCCTGGGCCCATGAATCCTGGCAATAGGAGAAACAGCACCGTATACTGGACGCTGGTTTAGAGCATACACAGCCTCCTGGAGAACATTTCCCCAACCCTGCAAGGTACTGCCACCTAGCTGGCAGCGTAATTGTGTCTTCAGGAGACCATTCCATCGTTCTATCAAGCCAGCTGCTTCAGGATGATGGGGAACATGGTAAGACCAGTGAATTCCGTGAGCATGGGCCCACTGCCACACTTCATTTGCTATGAAGTGAGTCCCTTGATCAGAGGCAATGCTGTGTGGGATTCCGTGACGGTGGATGAGGCATTCTGTAAGTCCACGGATGGTAGTTTTGGCAGAAGCATGTCGTGCCGGGTAGGCAAATCCATATCCAGAGTAAGTATCTATCCCAGTAAGGACAAAACGCTTTCCTTTCCATGATGGAAGTGGTCCAATGTAATCAACTTGCCACCAGGTTGCCGGCTGATCACCTCGAGGAACAGTGCCATATCGAGGACTCAGTGTTGGTCTCTGCTGCTGGCAGATTGGGCACTCAGCAGTGGCTGTAGCCAAGTCAGCCTTGGTGAGCGGGAGCCCATGTTGCTGGGCCTATGCATAACCACTGTCCCTGCCACCATGACCACTTTGTTCATGGGCCCACTGAGCAATGACAGAGGTAGCCGGAGAAAGAGGATGATTGGTTCCCACAGAACGGGTCATCCTATCTACTTGATTGTTAAACTCATCCTCTTCTGAGGTTACTCTTTGATGAGCATTCACATGAGACACAAATATCGTCACTTCTTTGGCCCATTCAGAGAGGTCTATCCACATACCTCTCCCCCATAAATCCTTGTCTCCAATCTTCCAGTCATGTTCCTTCCAAGTCCCTGACCAACTGGCCAAGCCATTGGCCACAGCCCATGAATCGGTATACAGCCGCACATCTGGCCACCTCTCCTTCCAAGCAAAGTGAACAACCATATGCACTGCTCAAAGTTCTGCCCACTGGGAGGATTTGCTTTCACCACTGTCCTTGAGGGAGGTCCCAGAAAGGGGCTGTAGTGCTGCTGCTGTCCACTTTCGAGTGGTGCTGACATACCGCGCAGAACCATCTGTAAACCAAGCACGAGTTTTCTCTGCCTCGGTCAGCTGGTCATAAGGAATCCCCCATGAGGCCATAGGTGCAAACTGGGAGACAGGAGGTAATGTTACAGGAGTGGAGACCATGGGCATTTGGGCCACTTCCTCATGCAATTTATTTGTGCCTTCAGGTCCTGCACGGGCCCGATCTCGTATATACCACTTCCATTTAATGATGGAGTGCTGCTGTGCTCGTCCAGCTTTATGACTCTGTGGGTCAGACAATACCCAGTTCATGATAGGCAGCTCAGGACGCATGGTGACCTGGTGTCCCATGGTTAAGTGCTCAGTCTCTACTAAGGCCCAGTAACAAGCCAAAAGTTGTTTTTCAAAAGGAGAGTAGTTATCTGCAGATGGCAGAGCTTTGCTCCAAAATCCTAAAGGTCTACACTGTGATTCGCCAATAGGGGCCTGCCAAAGACTCCAAACAGCATCTCTATCTGCCACTGACACCTCGAGCACCATTGGATCAGCTGGATCGTATGGCCCAAGTGGCAGGGCAGCCTGCACAGCAGCCTGAACCTGTTGCAGAGCCTTCTCCTGTTCTGGGCCCCACTCAAAAGTAGCAGCCTTTCTAGTCACTTGATAAATAGGCCAAAGTAGCACACCCAAATCAGGAATATGTTGCCTCCAAAATCCAAAGAGATCCACTAGGCGCTGTGCCTCTTTTTCAGTTGTCGGAGCAGCCAGGTGCAATAACTTATCCTTCACTTTAGAACGGATATCACGACATGCCCCACACCACTGGACCCCTAGGAATTTCACTGAGTTGGAAGGTGCCTGAATTTTTGTGGGATTAATTTCCCACCCTCTAGCACGCAAATGTTTAATAAGTCCAGGGTCACTGATATTTCTTCCTTAATAGGTCCAATCAGCATAATGTCATCTATATAATGGACCAGTGTCACATCTTGTGGAAGAGAGAAGCAATCAAGGTCCCTGAGGACCAGATTATGACATAGGGCTGGAGAGTTAATGTAGCCCTGCGGCAGGCAAGTGAAAGTGTATTGTTGGCCTTGCCAGGTGAATGCAAACTGCTTCTGGTGGTCCTTGGAAACAGCTATGGAGAAGAAAGCATTAGCCAGATCAATAGCTGCATACCAAGTACCACGAGATGTATTAATTTGCTCAAGCAGTGAAACTACATCTGGAACAGCAGCTGCAATGGGGGTTACCACCTCATTAAGTTTGCAATAATCTACTGTCATTCTCCAAGATCCATCCATTTTTTGCACAGGCCAAATAGGCGAATTGAATGGGGATGTGGTGGGAATCACCACCCCTGCATCCTTCAAGTCCTTAATGGTGGCAGTAATTTCAGCAATTCCTCCAGGAATACGGTATTGCTTTTGGTTCACTATTTTCCTAGGCAGTGGCAGTTCTAGTGGCTTCCATTTGGCTCTTCCCACCATAATAGCTCTCACTCCACTTGTCAGGGATCCAGCGTGAGAGTTCTGCCAATTGCTGAGTATATCTATTCCAATCATGCATTCTGGAACTGGGGAAATTACTACAGGATGGGTTCGGGGACACACTGGACCCACTGTGAGATGAACATGAGTCAAGACTCCATCAATAACCTGACCTCCATATGCCCCTACTCTTACTGGTGGGCCACAGTGATGTTTTGGGTCTCCTGGAATTAGTGTCAGTTCAGAGCCAGTATCCAGTAGTCCCTGAAAAGTCTGATTATTTCCTTTTCCCCAGTGAACAGTCACTCTCGTAAAAGGCCGTAGATCCCTTTGGGGAAGGGCAGGAGACAGATTAACAGTGTAAATTTTTGGCAGGGTATCAGAATTCTTCCTCAAAGGGACCTGGCCTCCCCTTCATTCAAGGGGTTGTGGGTCCTTAAACTCGCTCAAGTCTGGGAATTGATTGAGGGACCGCGACTCTCTCTTTTGGTGATTTGGGTTAGACTGCTGTTCACCTGACCTAGAGTTCATCCTTTCATACATATCACGTAAATACTTAGTAGGCTGATCATCTATTGCACTGCTAGGGACACCATGACTAAGGAGCCAGTTACACATGTCTGCATGAGTCAGATTATTACGATTACTGTTTTGTCTCTGCTATCCATTACTGTAAACACGCCCACCTTGTCTTTGTCTACTGAGTGCAGCCACTTGACCCCTACCACCGTGGGATCCAGTCAGCCCCATTGTAGTTAGGTGTCTTAATTCAGCTAGGACAGCTCCCACTGTCATATCTGATTTACATAAAATGACAATCACAGCAGTCTTCAAGGATCCTGGAGCTCCCTTCACAAATTTGTTTCTCACGGTTGTGGTGAAAGTTGTGTCCTCTGGACATGCTATGTGTGGATTTGAAGGCCTAACTGAATAAATCCACTCTAGCATGCCAATTTCCCTAAGCCCTTGGATACCCTCTTCTACAGTACCCCAAGACAAGTCTGGCAATTCAACTTGATTTAATGTAGGCCACCACATCAGCCATGCTTCAGCAATCCAGTCAAACTATTAGGTCCTCTCCTAACTTCTCGAGCTGAAACATTGAATGAAGGGTCTGTGCTCAGTGGACCCAGGTCAAGAAATTCAGACTGATCCAGCTTTATGTTCCTTGCACCATTATCCCACACACTTAACAGCCATTCCCAAGCATATTCCCCAGGTTTCTGTTTGTATGTGTTACAAAAGTTCCTTTGGAGTATAGCGTATCTCCTCCTGGATCACACTTTGTACTTCACCTTTTGGAGCTTGCTTGGATTTAAGTCTAGTTACAGGCCTAGAAGCCAAAATTGGCAGTGCAGAAGTGTTCTTAGAATCTTCAGCAGGCTCTCGTAAAGCCTCTGCCTTAGGCCGCGCCCCAGGCAATGGCTCTGGCTGGCACTCTTCAGCGGCTGGAGGGCTACAGCTAATCTCATTAGGTTGGAGCCCAGGGGATAACGGCTTTATTGGGCGGGGCGGTTTCGCAGACAAAGGGGAAGTAATACCTTCACATGGGTGTGGTTCAGCTGACAGGAGTGCTTTACTGGAAGTGAGGGGCTCAGCTTCCCCAGCTTCCATATCATCCTCCCATATATCTCCATTCCAAGTTGCAGGGTCCCATTTCTGCCCAATCAATGCCCTCACTTTAATTTCAGATACTTCTCGAGATTGGCAATTGAGCTGGCGTTGCAATTCCGCCACTCTAACGATAAGCATCTGGGTTTGGCTTTCAGCAGTTTCGGCTCTGCTATTACAAGTAATGAGGTTTTCTTTTAAAGCACAAGCAGCAGCTTTGAGGTCTCTTACACGACAAGAGAGCTTTGATTCCAAGGCCCTGAGCTCATCTTTTTCCTTCATCAGCTTATCTAATGCAAGTAGGACCAGCCACCCAACTTCCTTGTACTGCTCATCCACACATAATTTCGAAAAGTCATCACACATGTTTTCACCCTGAGGGTCACCTTTCACCAATATCTGATCTATCGGTGGGGCTATTTTGCGGATGTGTACCGCCACCTCCCCCCACGGACTAGCAGGGCACTTTTTACCGATAGGAGCAGAGTTAGCAACAGTGTTACTATTAGCCAGACTCAAGAACCACTTGAAAGGATTCATTTTTACAATTTTGTTTTCCTAGAACCACTCCTGGTACCAAACTGTCTTAGGCTGGGTTTTCTAGGGAAGCAAAACCAGTAACATGTGTAGGTACAAGGAAAGATTTATTATATATATATATATATGTATATATATATATATAGACAGATAGATAGATACAAATATAGGAAACAGCTCACATAATCACAGAAGCTGAATGTCCCAAGCTCTGGCACAAGCCTCACGTGTCCATGGAAGCTGAGGAACCCAAGGTCAGCAAGTCAGAGACCAGAGTTGCAGATCACCGGTTGTGTAGGTCAGTGGATCCCAAGCTGGTGGCGAGACGAAGCGACAGAGGCTGGAGATCGGTGGATCCCAAGCTGGTGGCGAGAGGAAGCGACAGAGGCTGGCGAACCCAGGATCGGCAGGTCAGGGAGCAGGACTGGGCAGAGGCTGGCGAGTGCAGGATCGGCAGGTCAGGGAGCAGGACTCTCAGGTGCCGACTGTAAGGACTGATGAGCCCAACAGCTGCTAGCTCAAGACCCGGAACCAGATGCTGGAAGAAGAGATCAGGAGCTCCTGGCCACATGAGCGATCAGCAGCCGTAGTCCAAGGTCACGAGATGAGAGCCGAGGGGCAGGGAGCCACCACAAACCCCGCCCTGCCACTTAATACAGCAGCCAAATAGGTAGTAGCCAAGTTGACATAATCCTGACCACCACAGTTCTGTACAATAGACAGACAGCACTACAGTGGTGGGCAGCAGCAGCACTATAGCCGCTTTCTGGGAACTCCCTGAAAGACAGCGGGGAAGAGAAACCCTTAACCAAGAATTGTTTTTGGAGGTGAGGTTAATGTTGCTTGTGTATTTAGAGGTATTTGTTGTTGTTGTTTTCTAGCTTAGATTAGATGAGAATACGCTCTCTTTCTAATACCACATTCTAACTTCTGAAAAGGCTCTTTACGAGAGATACTCTGAGTAGAACTTTGAGCAGTGAACCTGGTTGTTCATTTTGCTTGGAAGGAGTAATGGCAATATGTGCAACTGTATACCAATTCATGGGCTGTGGCCAATGGTTTGGATGGATAGTCAGGGTCTTGGAAGGAACATGATTGGAAAATTGGAGATAAGAAGATATTGGAAAGCGGTACGTAGACAGACCTCTCTGAATGGGCTACATAAGTGAAGATATTTTTGTTACACATGAAAGCTCACCAAAGCGTGACCTCAGCAGAGGTGGATTTAACAATCAAGTGGGTAGGATAATGTGTCCTGTGGATAAACAGTCATCCTCTTTCTCCAGTCACTATCATCATTGTCAAACAGTCTCATGAACAAAGTGGTCATGGTGGCAAGGATGGAGGTTATGCATGGACTCAGCAACATGGACTTCCATTCACCAAGGCCACCTTGGCTACAGCTACTCTCAAGTGCCCAGTCTGGCAGGAGCAGAGAGCAACCCTGAGTATCCCTAAAAGAATTCTTCTTGTTAAGGCCATAAATTCTGTTCACAGCCTCATCTCTTGTTTCTGGCTAGACGTGTCAGCTCACACGTGATTGCTGGACTTTTCTCACAATGTCCCTGGGTCAAGGAAGGCCACCATGCCCCGGAAACTATTCTTTCTAAGCAAAACCCAATGTTAGATCTTAAACAAGGAAAAAAAAATTGCTAGATGATACAAGAGTTCCTTGTGCCAGGGCCCCGAGGTTTCCCAAGTAGAAGTGACTGAGACATAGTAAGAAGAAAAGACTGTGTCATGGATTGAATTGTGTCCCCCCCAAAAATATGTGTAGCCATGTGGCTGGGCCATGATTCCCAGCATCTTGTGACTGTCCTCCATTTTGTGATTTTCCTGTGCTGTATGTTAAAGGATTAGGGTAGTACTGTAAATCCCTTCAGAAGATCACCTCCCTGCTCCACCGTAAAGGGAGTTTCCCTGGAGTATGCCTTGCCTGACCCTTAATCCTTTCATCCTACAAGAGATAGAGAGAAAGAGAAACAAGCAGAGAATTGGGAACCTGTCACCATCAAGAAAACAGAACTGGGAGAAGAGCATGTCCTTCAGACCTGAGGTTCCTGTGCCAAGATGCTCTCTAGACAAAGACTGATACAATACCAGACTTCCCTCCAGAGCCGACAAGGAAGAAAGCCTTCCTCTGGAGCGGACATCCCGAATTTGGACTTGTAGCCTACCGGACTGTGTAAAAATAAACTTTTCTTTGTTAAAGCCATCCACTTTGTGGTATTTCTGTTAGAGTAGCACTACCTGACTAAAACAGGCTGAGTGCAGGGTGACAGAATGGTTAGCCAAGTACGAAAGTTCCTAAACTAAGGCATATAAAAGTTCAGTAGTGCCTAAGGACACATGTCTAGTAAGTGATGGAACAGTATTCAAACTCAGCTGGCTTCAAAACCTGTATTCTAGATTCTGATTCAACTGTAAAACAATCTTTAACTTGAATCAAAATCTCAAATCACAGGCTTTTGTTATTTTGTTACCTCAAACCTAATTAGAGTTTATGCCATCTGCCACAAACAGCCAATCTTTGAGATCGGTGAGACGAAAAGCAAGACGTTTCTTGCATTCCGCTAGGCAAGGACACAGAAGGGATCATGCCACCAAAGATCTGGCTACCTGAAAGGGAGACTTAGCTGGAGGTTTTATAGAAAAAAAGGGAATAAGGCTCTATGAGTCCTAAGAACTTTTAGAAGTTTACTTCTTCTTTTGATGGTATGGTGGTCAGGATTGTGTCAACTTGGCTGCTCCATGTTTGGCTGCTCTATCAAGTGGCAGGGCGGGGTCTCTGGTGGCTTACCTCCCCCTCAGCTCTCACCTCTCTGCTTTCCACCACTTACTTCCTGTCTGTTCATGTACCCAGAAGCTCCTGCTCTCTTCTGGCATCTGGTTCCTGGACCTGAAATAGCAGCTGTTGGATTCATCAACACTTAGAGCCGGCGCTTCAGAGTCCTGGTCCCTGACCTGCTGATCCTCAGTTCAGTGGTCTCTGCAGCTCCGTGAGTCAGTAGAGACCTCACAGTCTCACTGCCAGCTTGGGATCTGCCGAACTACACAACCAGTGATCTAGAACTCTGGTCTCTGACCTGCTGACCTTAAGTTCACCAGTTCCCCTCGTGGTCACACGAGGCTTGTGCTAGGACTTGGGACATTCAGCTTCTGTAATTGTGTGAGTTATTTCCTTTATATATGAATCTTTCCTTGTACTTTGTATACAAATATTTTCTTGTACATATATGTGTTACTGGTTTTGCTTCCCTAGAAAACCCAGCCTAAGACAGGTGGTCACAGTGATCTCCTCCCAGATGTGTGACATGTTAATTGGTATTTTCAACCCGGAGGAGGTCTGGCCATCATGTAAATTGTCAGTCACGAGGCAGATTATTTCTTTTTGAGGGTTTTTAGATTATTATCATTTGTTTCTCGACAATCCTAAAGATAGCACAGGTTAGTTCTCAACCTTGAGAGAAACTAAAGGAGACAATGGACTCCTGCTTACAGACAGAATTAAGAAACGAAATGGTGCTCAAGATGTGGCCACTTATTTTACTCTGCCTGTTCCAATCTTAAGAAACTCTGGTGGCATAGTGGGTTAAGTGATACATCTGCTAATCAAAAGGTCAGCAGTTTAGATCTGCCAGGCTTGCCTTGGAAACTCTATGGGGCAGTTCTACTCCAACCTTTTAGGCTGCTTTAAGTCAGACTCGACTCAATGAAAGTGCATTTGGTTTGGGTTTGTCTCTAATCTTAAAGATTACACCCAAGACAGCCCTATGGATGAGGTCTACTCTGTGGAATCTCCATAAGTTGGAGATGACTTGACCACCCCCGCCTCCAAAGTGACTACTATTCTGATTTCTCTCAATATTTGTTTTCTTTAACTCCTCAGAAAGCTTAGGTTTCAGGTAACCACCTCATCTGAATTCTAGGGAATGAGAGACAGAGGTGAGTGTTGGCTCACCCATAGCAAAGGTCACTGTGGGCTGGTGAGAGGGCAGAGAACCCCCAGGAGCATCAGACACAAAGGAAGTTCTGACCCACTTGCAGGCTCTTCCCCATGGCCCTCCACAAGGTGCTCATAAGAAAGAATAGGGGACAGGGCTAGTGACTAGAGAGTCTCCCTCCTCAGGCAGACCTACAAGGTCTTCAAGTTCGTGTTGTATCTTCCAAGTTACCACAGGCGTGTTTTCGAATGGCTCTACCACACATGACCCAGGAGCCATTTGTTGTACCTTAACTAGCACTTTCTGCACTTTTCTAGCCACTGTTTGCTCATTCCTTTTACAGCCTCTTTCTTGCAGCCTAGTTCTAAAGTCAGTGCCCCATTTTAAGTTTTTGTTACAACAGCACCCTATGTTTGGTATTAATTTGTGTATCAGTTATTTAAGATTGTGTTAAAAAATGCAAAAATGGTGTATTCTACCAGTAGGAAGTGTTTTTTTTTTTCCCATGTTAGCAAGATAACCAGAAATGAAGAGCCCAGGGCTGGTGCAGCTACACAAAAATGCCACTGAGGATGAAGGAGTGTTGGGACTTCTAGTTACCCTGTCTTTAGCCTGTGACTTTCACTCTGATGGTCATGAATGGTTCCTGTAGCTCTGGACATTGTGTGTGCTGCTATAAAAGTCACAGCGTGAAGAATCAAGCTCAATGAAGCCACTCCTTTCCTACAGCATTCTCGGGAGCCACAGCCAGTCACTTCCTGTACACATACTGACCATCACTAGTGATCATATGGCCCCTCCTGGTTGCAAGAAGGGCTGAGATGTGAAAGATTTTTTTCACTAGTGCACACTACCAACCTCAGCAAAAAACCCAATACTTCTGTAACAAATAAAAGGCAATTTGAAGAAACTAATAGTACATGCCATTCTAGAGTTTAAATATTTTTTCAACAAATACCGAAGATCCAATACCATAAAGATCATGTACTCAGTTCACAATGTGATTAATTTAGAAACTAGTAACAAAAAAAGCAGTTAAACAACATCCGTATGCATAAAGAGAACTTCCCAGAATGTTAAAAATGTTCTGTATCTGGAATGGGGCCTCAGGGGTGGCGTATCAGTTACATATACATATGTATACATCTGACAAGCTCATACAACTGTACATTTAAGATTTGCATCTCAATGTAAGTTAATTACACCTCAATAAAAATATATCCATAAGTTACTATTTAAAACTTCAATTCCAAGTACTTCATGAGTCAAGGAATAAGTGATCATTGAAGTTAAGACATTTAGAATTAAATCAAAACAAAAAAAATATTATGTATAAAAAAATCTGATACAGCTAGAATACCCATAGAGACATTTATAGCTCCAAATATTTATATTTTTAAAAACTAGAACTTAACTAGCAAAAGGTCCACCATACAGATGAGACACTGATAAAGACAGGCCAATATTCTTCACATTTTCTCTTCTACCATGAATCCTTTCATGCACAGTAAGTGAAGAACTGTGCCAAAAGGTTTTCTCACGCTGATTACATGCATATGGTTTCCCTTCAGTGTGGGTTCTCACATGTACGATAAGGTGTGAAGACCGGTCAAAGGTGCACCCACATTCCTGAGGCCTGTAGCTTTTTGATGCTGTGAGTTCTTTCATGCTTCCTAAGGGATGAGGGCTCACTAAAGACACACCCACATCCTTGATGTGTGTAGGGTTTCTTTCCAGTGTGAGTCTGCATGTAACTCTTGAGAGTTGAGAGGCAACTTAAGGCCTGGCCACAAGTCAGGTTTCTCCCCAGTGTATATCCTCTTATGCACACTGAGGTGAGTGCTGGTCCAGAAGGATTTCCCACACTGGTTGCATTCATAAGGCTTTTCTCTAGTGTGTTTCCACATATGGATCTTCAGTGATAAGTACTCCCTGAAGACTTTCCCACACTGACTACAGTTAAAGGGGTTTCTCTTGAAACCCCTAAGGGATGACAGTTGATTTAAAGCTTCCCCACACTCCTTACATCATAGAGTTTGTCTCTTATATGGTTTCTCTGATACAAAATCAGGTTAAAGTTCCTTGTGAAAGTTTTCCCACACTAATTACATTCAAAGGGTGTCTCTCCAGTATGAATTCTCAAGTGCTGCCAAGATTTGAGGAATACTTAAGGCTTTCATACATTCTTGACATTCAAAGAACTTCTCTGAAGTCTGAGTTTTTTCATGTGTAATAAGGTCAGAGCTGTATCTGAAGGATTTTTCACTTTTGTTACATGCATGGGTTTTATTTGCACTACAAATTTTCTCAGGCACAATCAGGTGACAGCTCTGGAAGAGAGACTGTCCACTTTCTTTACATTCATAGGGGTCCTCTCCAGTATGAATTCTCTGGTACTGAAAAAGTGGTTCAATGCTGTTAAATGGTTTCTCAAATTTATTAAATTTATAGAGTTGTCCTCCAAGCTGAGGTTGCTCCTGTTGAACATGGAAAATGTGAATATAGAAGGCTTTATTAAATTGATGTTCTTCACCATGTGATTTTTTTGTGTGAGAAACGTCTCTGAAAATGATTACTTGTATTTTGCTAAGTGAATACAGAAGTCTTGATCTAGTCTATGCATAGTTTTCCCTGAATTAATGATACTTTACTATATAAATGGGACAAAGGTGGCTCCTGTGCGTTAGTCTAAAATGGTCTCCACGTTTTCCTTTACAAAAGCTAGAACGATTGCCCTAAAACTCATGGGCAACAAACTCAAATTCTCACACATCCAGTTCACTTAAATATAATGATTTTATCCATTTAGAGACCGATTTAAAAAAAAGCAGTTGCTGTTTAATCAGTTTTAACTCATAGTGACCCTACAGCACCAGAGTAGAACTGCCTCATAGTTTCTAAGGCTGTAAATATTTATGGAAATAGACTGCCACATCTTTCTTCTACAGAGTGGTTGGAGGGTTAGAACCACTAGCCTTTCAGTTACAACCAAGCACTTAACTACAACACCACCAGGGATCCCTAGCTCATTAACCTATTCTGAGAAATTCTACCAATCAGCTGCTAACCATAGATCAGACAAACTCTGCAGTTATAAAAGACCTCAAACTGCTGCTGTCCTTCAGAGCTCTCCAACCCACCACCTAGATACTTAAGTCCCCTCTCCACCAGGAGGTCCCTTGCTCTCTTCTCCCCTGGGTGATCTGGATGGTATCCCCATACCACAGTTTCTGGAAAGTCTCTTGTTATGAGAGATTACCCCTTTCATGAAACCCTATCAAAGTGCCACCCAATAAAATGCTTGTGTGCCACTGCTTCTCACAGTTCTGTCTCTTCCTTTATCAACATCAAAATCCCAGACTTGCCACACATTCACAGATGCTCTCCCAAGAAACTGTGCTCAGTGGGGTGAGCACCACTTGCCTCAAAAGTCCCTCTCTTGGGTCTTACGTACACCAAATTGGTGAGTGACGTCTGGAGTCTTAAATGCTAGCAAGCTGCCATCTGAGATACGTCAAATGATCCAAAGCCATCCAGAACAAATGATCACCAAGAACAACAAACACATGAAGAAAAAAAGCTCAGGAGACAGAAGGACCATGTGAATGGGAGACTGTACCAACATGTGACCAGAAGAACCAGATTGTGCCCAGCCACCACCAAAGACACTTGTGATGGGGCACACCATGTTGAGTCCCTATGGCAACACAAGAAAAGAGGGGTGCAGCTCAAGAACTATACTAAAAGATCACAACTGATGGTCCGATGGCCTGGGGGATCCCCTGGGAACATGGCCTATTAGACCTATGCTGCCCCTGTCCAGAAAACACTACTGAGGTCAGCTCTTCAGACAAAAATGGCTGGACTCAGGTACACAATGTGACCGTATGGTGTGTGTACTTTGTGGTTCTATTTATGGAATGCAGTCCTACTGGTCTCTTCGTACGTGGGAGAGAAGAGGGTGGAGAGGAGCGAACAGGAGATTGTTAAGAGGATATGACTGGTACAGAATGAAAAGCAGGATTGTGCTGTCATGGGGCAAGGAGAGCAGATGGAGCTGCAGATAGGCGGGCTTGTCAAATTAATTTCGATTGTATGCTTTCATTTAATCACAATTAAAGAAAATTGAAAAGAAAAAAAGTTTCTTGGTTCTTCTGCTGCTTTTCTAAATGACAGCAGCCCTAGACTTTTGCTGCAACAGAGGACCAACAATAATTCCTGTGAACCTTAACTTACCCTTATCATTCCAGTGGATGGGATCTCCCTCAAAATAATTAACTCTTGGAGCTGAAGCTGAGTTTCTAAAACAAATTAGGAGGGAAAAATTAATACACAGAGAAGAAAAGCATGCGACTAAGGTGACCAAAAAAGTAATGAAGGCATATGTGGATTTTTTTTTCAAATACTTACCATAAATATGAGAAGAAATTGAAAATGCATCAAAAGCAAAGAAAAAGGTTAAGACACTTTGCTGCCATAGGAACAAGAGATAAAAACAGTATATAATTTACTAAGAAAGGACTCTACAAAGATTGGAGAGAAGGATTAGTGAGAGTATACAGCAGAGAGGTAGAAGATAAAATATACATATGGAAATACTAAATATAAAGAATAGGTAGGACAGTTATTTCTACAAAACCAGAGTAAAGCAACAGTGAAAGAGAAAAGAGAGCACAGTTTTATGAGGAAGCTCACACCAAACAGTCCAACTTTCTCAGTTAAGGGCATTGAAATGCTTCCCTGAACTGACAATTTCTCCATGTTTCCCCTACCAAGCAAAGCATCTCTCCACAATGATTCTTACTTGCTTGGGGTTCATCTGGACACAGTCCTTGGAAGAATCCTCTCTCAGTGGTTCACAGTTCTTCTCTTTGCCCCCAAAGGGAAAGTATAATGGGTTCACAGAGTTGAAAGCCTACTCACGGGAAAAGATGCCAGTGTGGGAGGTCTGTGCCATTCCATAAAACTAGGGCCAACATTCTGAAGTTTTTAGGGCTTCTGAGGATGAGAGCAGCAAAATGAGTATGCCTGAATTCACATGAACACAGTAAAACTCATTCATTAAAGAGCCAAAACAGAAGCTCCCTTACTGGGGATACTGGGGCTCTCCAGTCCCAGGAACACAGGGTCAAGCTCAGGAACATACTTGAGAGGCCAAGAAGAATTTAACTATGGAGAAACAGCGATGTGTAGGTCCTCATTCACATGGGGAAGCCACAAGCCTATAAACTCCATGAGCGCAAGACCTTTCTGTCTCTTCATCTGTGTCTCATACCAGATCAGTACCAGGAACCCGTGCACGCACAGATGAGGCAACAAGGCTAGTCTTACCCGCTGTGGCCAAGCTCCTGAAGTTCTCCAACATCACCTCTCTGTACAGGGTTCTCTGGGCAGAGTCCAGCAACACCAGTTCTTCTTGGATAAACACCAAGGCCACGTCCTCGAAAATTACTGGTTCCTAAAACAGCATATCCACCCCAGCTCAGTCAGGGACCACCACCAACAACACTCACAAGAGGATAGTGGGCTGGGGAAAGGGAGACACAGTACTTTTCTGTCTCCTTGGTCTCAAGAATCGTTGATGCATTTTTGCAGAAAGAAAAATGTGTCCCTCTGTGTGTGGGTGTGGGTGTGTATAGAATGAATTCCATAGAACTATTCTTTCCCTTTATTGATTTCCATATTATTTTTTTACTTCATCAATTCTTCCTTTTGCTTAGCTAGTCAATATTCAAGAGCAAGTTTCCAAGTCTCTTCAAACATCCATTTTGCTCTTTTCTTTCTCTCCTGTCTTTTCAATGGCCTCTTGTTTTCTTCAGGTATAACTTCTTTGATGTTATCCCACAGCTTGTGTAGTCTTCAGCCCTTAGTGTTCAGTGCCTCAAATCTGCTTTTCCAATGATCTCTAAACTTAGATGGTATATACCCAAGTTTGAATTTCAGCTCTCATGAACTTCTCCCAATTTTCTTCAGTTTCAGTATGAAACCTGCATGTGAGTAATCAATGGTTTGTTTCACAGTCAGCTCCTGGCCTCGAACTAACTAGTATTGAGCTTTTCCATCATCTCTTTCCACAGATACAGTCAATTTGATTCCTGTGTATTCCACCTGGTGAGGTTCATCTGTATAGTCACCATTTATGTCAGTGAAAAAAACGTATTTGCAATGAAGTGATTCATCTTACAAAATTCTATCATGCAATCTTGAGCATCATTTCTATTACCAAAGCCGTATTTTCCAACTACCACTCTTCCTTCCTTGTTTCCAACTTTCACATTCCAATAACTAGCAATTGTCAGTGCATCCTGGTTGCATGTTGGACAAACGTCAGACTTCCGAACCTAGTAAAAATCCTCAATTTCTTCATCCTTGGCTGGTGCAAATATCTGAATAGTAGTCATTTGATCAGTTTTCCTTGCAGGTGTATGGATGTTATCCTATCACTAACAGCATTACACTTTAAGATAGATCTTGAAATGTTCTTTTTGATGATGAATGCAACCCCATTCCTCTTCAAGTTGTCATTCCTTGTATACTAGACCATATGGATATTTGATACAAAAACGACCAATACCAGGGCACTTCAGCTCACTCATGTCCAGGATATCGATGCATTTTTGACAGTTTCCACTTTCCCTACATTCATACTTCATGTATGTCAGGTTTTGATTATTAATGGATATTTACAACTGTTTTTTCTCATTTTGAGTCATGCCACATCAGCCAATGAAGGTCTTGGAAGCTTGACTCCATCCATATCAATAATGTTGATTCTACTTAGAGGAGTCAGCTCTTCGCTGGTCTTCATTTGAGTGCTTTTCAAGCAGGAGGGTTCATCTTAGAGCACTATCTCAATGTTTCGCTACTATCCATAAGATTTTCACTGGCTAATGTTATTCAGAAGTAGACTGGCAAGTCTTTCTTCCTAGTCTCTTTTAGTCTGGAAGCTCAGCTGAAACCTGTCCACCATGAGTGACTCTGCTGGTGTTTGAATACTGGTGATATAGCTTCTGGCAATACAGCTACATGTAAGCCCTCACAGTACGACAAATAGACTAAATGTCTACTCCGATATGACCTCACTAATATAAGAACCCTGTTCTAAAATGAGATTTCTTCCACAGGTATGTTGTTAGGTACCTTGGAGTCAGGTTTTCACTCATAATGACCCGAAAGAGACCTGACTGTGCAATGCTCAAGCACTCTGCTGGTACCCAAATGGTTGCTGGTTCTGCCACTTACTGTTGCCATAGGAGAGACCTGATGATCTGCTCTTGAAAAGACTGTTGTTATCTACTGCCTAACTAATTCCAACTCATAGTAACCCTGTGTACAATAGAACAAAACACAAGTTTTGAGCCATGCTCACACTCATTGGGTAAAAGTCTATACTTGCAGCAAGACTACCTCTGGATCTATTTGCAGTTTCCCTATGAACACACAAAGTGTTCTGGAATTCCCACTCTTCTCAATATTACTCATAGATGCCCACAGATATCTTTGAAGAATCCATTAAACCCAGATAAACATCTTGCTGTTATTCTCTGCTTTCAGCCAAGGTCCATTTCGTATCAGTCATGATATCCCTTGTTCCCACATCCTCTTCTGAATCACATTTGAATTTCTGGCTGTTCCCTTTTGATGAACTGCAGCAACCTCTAAAATTATTTTCAGCAAAATAATTTAAAGATTCTGGCCAAATAACTCTACAGGGACAGTTCTACTCTATCACATTGGATGCCATGATCTAAAAGTATGAGGGTTATAGTTCCAATATACATTTTGTGTAGACAAAGTTAAGTCAATAACACCATGGCTTATTCGTCTATGGTTGCACAGAGCTATGTACCTACATGTGCTCAATTAATGCTCACTGAATGAGTAAGTCTGGTTTCCCCAAATCCTTCTTCCCACCTTCAGTTTCTGAAGACTATGGCTGTACTTAGTTCACTGCTAGTGCTTCTGGCAATAACTACAGGCAAATTTGGTCATTAGCATGGTCAACAGGGCAACTTTTTCTTCATCCCCAGTACAGCTACAGAACCTTCCCTAGTTCTATTCAGCCTCAGCTTCACCATCACCAACCTGTGCTATGCAGATGAACATGTGACACCTGGCTAACTTGACTAATGGGAACTAGTAACGCCTGGTAAGAGCACCATGATTGCCACTTGGAAGCCCCACCTCATACCTGCCCCCACTCCCTCAGCCCCTTGGGCCCTCCTACTCATCTTCTCTTTTCTCACCATCTTGGCCTCTTTGCTTTTAGCAATCAGGGTTGTATCATATGTATATCACAGGTTGTTAATGAGCCTTTCTGCATTCTTGATGCTGCATTCTTCTTCGTATAGTCCAGCTTCTCAGAATACTTGCTCAGCATACAGACTGAGTAAATGGGAAAAGATACAACTTTGATGAAATATTTCCTGATTTTAAATCACGCAATATTCCCTTGTGTTGTCTCTTATTTCTATGCACAAGTTCCTTACGAGCACAATGAAGTGTTCTGGAATTCCATTTCTTCCCAACGTTATCCATGATTTGTTATGATTCACACAGTCCAATGTCTTTGTGTAGTCAGTAAAACACAGGTCAACATCTTTCTGGTATTCTCTGCTTTCTGTCAAGATCTATCTGTCATCAGTAGTGATGTCCCTTGTTCTACAACCTTTGAATCAGGCTTGAGTTTCTGGGCGTTCTCTGTTGATGTACTACTACAAATTTTGGAAATCAGTCTAAGACAACTTACTGTGGCAGTTCTGCCCTGTCATATTGGATGCCTATGATTCACAGGTATGAGGACTAGGGTTTCAACACAAATTTTGTATTGATACAGTACAGTCAATAACACTATGCCTTTGTCATCTGTGATTGCACTGAGCTTTGAACTCATGTCTGCTCAGCTAATGCTCATTGAATGAGAAACTCTGGGTTCCCAAAATCTTTGTTCTTTCCTTCTGCTCCTGCAGCCAATGGCTATACTTAGCCTACTGCTGTTGCTTCTGACCAGGGTCCTAGGCAACCCTGTGTTCCACAGGGAGAACTTTCTGTTCCTCTCCAATGCAGCTCCTCAACCTGCCCCAGTTCTGTTCGCCCCCAGCTTCACCATCATCAAGCTGTACTACATGGATGACGTGGGATACCTGGGTGCTACAAAGTTCACCTTGGCTGACAGGTCCAGCAGCGCCTGGTAATAGGACCATGATGTCCACTTGGAACCCCACCTTTTCCCTACCCACACTTTCCCTCAGCCTTTTGAGCCCTCCTCTTTGCCTCTTCTTCTTTTCTCCCAAACTTGGGCCCTTGCTCAGTAAGACCAGTGCTGACACCTTCTACTTTGACTGTAGACTGACCTCATTTATGTGGGACGTCTTGAAAAAAAACACCTAACAGGAACATGGCAAGTGATCACAGGCTTAAGGTCTTTGGTCAGTTTCCCTCTGCCTTGCCAGATTCAGCCTCCACAGTAGAAATAGAATTCAGGAGGCATTTGCTATGGGACCAAAGCATTTCCTGGTCCCCACTACTACTTTTAGGCTCTGTAGCGCTCATCAACAGGATTGGCTCCTCCCTAGTACCACTCTCCAACTGTGAGAGCTTACTCCTTCCCTTGCTGTGACCAATTAAGATACTTCCTTTGGGTGTTCAATTCTGTCTCCAGGGACAAATAAGCCTTATACAGTTGCTTTAATCACAAATCTAGATCTCCACCTATCTCACTGTCTCTTGCCCCTTTCTGCCCTACCCCCAAAGACTCTCAGGACCCCTTTCTGGAGGCACCATTTGTGGTCAGACCCTCATTCTGCCTCCATAGGCTCAAGGAGGACAAGGAAACCACAACAGTAAATGCCACCTGCACACTCAGCCCTGTCCTTAAAGGCCCCGGGCTGGATAGAGAGAAACTCCGCTGGAGCTGAATCAGCTGAACTGTGGTGTCACTCAGCTTGGCCCCTATACCCTGGAGAGGGACAGTGTCTATGCCAAAAGCGAGAGGATCTGCTGGGGTGGTGGTGTACTACCCCTCGCTGTGGGGTAAGAGTCCTGTTAGGGCAGATATCTACCCTATATTCAGACTTCCATCTAGACCTCTTGTGTTAGAGGGCTTTGAGCAAAGTCTCTTTCTCCCGGGCAGGAGACAGATATTTCTCCTTTGATCCCTAACAGACGAGGGTGTTTCTTCCTTGAAGGGAATCACTACTGTGATAGTCCAGTCACCACCTGTACTGTGACCCAGTGGCCTCCACGTTGAGTGTCTTTCTCTCCTCCTTCTTCATCCTCCCACCTCATGGTTACACCCACTGTACATCAGGCAACACCTCCTCCAGCGAGGATTCAAGGCTTCCATCTCCCCGTATTGAGGTCCCTCTTCACATCTCCCGAACAAAAAGTACTGGTACTACCTTCCGTCTCCTGAACAATAGAAGTTGCTGAACCTGCCAACCCCTCCCCCTCTACTACTTAACCATCAGGAAGAAAAAAGGGTCAATAGACATGCATAGAAAGTGGGTTGAGTAGGGCATAAGGACAGTCTCTCCCTTGCCCACCTGCTTGATGATGATGTTGTGTTTCTGGGCTTAAGAGTGTCACAGAGAACTGCACATTCCTTTCCTTGGTATCTGTTATGTTTGTACCTGTTGTTTCTCCCCAAAGCTGTGTGTAGCAATTTGCTTAATCCATGATTCCTGGTATTGTGTGATGTTCTTATGCACTGTAAACCCTGCTTCTATGAGGTTAATGACAGAGGATGGGTGGCAGTTGTTTTGTACTTCAGCGTATATTCTGAAGTGTTCTTTTTAATGATGAATGAAATACCATTCCTCCTTAATTTGGCATTCTTGTTGTAGTAGACCTTTTTTTTTTCTAGTTCAAAAAGACCAGTACCAGCCCATTTCAGCTCACTGTTCTGGTTGTCATTAGGTGCCATCAAGTCAGTTTCAACTCATAGTGACCCTGTACACAACAGAACAAAACACTGCCCGGTGCTGCATCATGTCCACAGTCATTTTTATGCTTAAGCCCATTGTTGCCATCACTGTGTCAATCCATCTCATCAAGGGTCTTCCTCTTTTTCGCTGACCTTCCACTCTGCCAAGCATGATGTCCTTCTCTAGGGACTGATCCTTCTTGACAACATGTCGAAAGTATGTAAGATGCATTCTTAACATCTTTGCTTCCAAGCAGCACTCTGGTTGTACTTCTTGCAGAACAGATTTGTTGGTTCTTTTGCTGGTCCACGGTACATTCAATATTCTTCTCCAACATCACAGTTCAAAGGCATCAACCCTTCTTCTGCCTTCTTTGTTCATCATCCAACTTTTGCATGCATGTGATACATTTGAAAATAATGTGGCTTGGGTCAGGTACACTTTAGTCTTCAAGGTGACATCTTTATCTTTCATACTTTATAAAGTTCCTCTGCAACAGATGTATCCAGTGCAGTGTGCCTTTCAATTTCTTGACTGCTGCTTCCATAGGCATTGACTGTGTACCAAAGTACAATGAAATCCACGACAACCTCAATGCATTCAATGTTGCTTACTGGTCCATTTGTGAGGATTTTTGTTTCCTTGATGTCAAGGTGTGTTTTAGTCAGCTAGTGCTGCTCTAACAGAAATACCACAAATTGGATTGATTTAAAAGAGACAACTTCATTCTTACACAGTCCAGTCAGTTACAAGGCTGCTTTCAGGGAGAGGGTTTTCCCTCTGTTGGCTCTGGAGGAAAGTTCTGGCATTGTGTCAGTCTTTGGTTTGAGAAGATCTTGGAGCAGGAAGCTCAGGTCTGAAGGATACACTCTTCTCCCGGTGCTGCTTTCTCAGTGGTGTGAGGTTCCCAATTCTCTGTGCTAGACTTTTTTCTTTATATCTCACAAGATGGCCTCTAGGCATAAAACCAGCTTACACATTGAATCTTGCTCTACCAACACAACTACTCCACATCCACCCTTTTTAACATCACAGAGGCAGGAATTCCAGCATGGAGGCAGATCCCACTGTACCAGGAATTGCCAAGCAGCCAAACTGTTACCAATTTTTTAGGGAACACAGTGAGTCCATGACAAGGTGCAATCCATACTGAAGGCCATCGTCCTTAATCTTCATCAGTGAGTGTTTCAAATCTTTTTCACTTCCAGCAAGTAAGGTAGTATTGTGTGCATAACGCAGGCTGTTAATGAATCATCCTCCAGTCCTGATGCCTTCTTCTTCTTTGTAGAAATCAGCTTCTCGGAGTATTTGCTCGGCATATGCATTGAAAAGATATGGTGAAAGGATACAACCCTGAAGCACATCTTTCCTGACTTTGAACCATGCAGTGTCCTCTTGTTCTATTTTCAGGATTGCCTCTTGATCCATATACAGATTCCTTAAGACCACAGTTAAGTGTTCTGGAATTCCCATTTTACCCAAGTTCCCATAAAATAGGCTCTTGATGTAAGACTAGGTTATGTAAGTATATATCCAAATCTCAAAACTGAGGCATTGACCACTTCAGATTAGTACACCTTATGAACTTCTTATACATGAGTGTACCTGAGAAAAAAGTAAAAATTGTTTATAATAGTCATTTTCAAAAGGACTTCACCTTTACCCATTGACCCTCAGAAAGAATAATGCCTACCTGCCTCTCATCCTGCAAGATGCCTCTCTCTAAAGTGTCCTCAGCTCTTGCAGAGTTCAGACTGGATTTGCAGAGTTGGTGGCCTATTCCTAAGGAAAGCCACCTGATATGCAAGAGAAGACAAACCAGAAAGCCGAAGCTAAAGGAGGTACTTTCAAGTATTTTAAAGACTGGCAAATACATACGAGGGGTGAGTATTTCTCTAAAAGACATGGTAAACATTGACTTTCAAATGAATAAGTATGCAAATACATCTTCCTTTCCTCTCCAACGGTATTAGAAATCTTTGCCTACTGGACTGTCTTTTAGGTTTCTCTGGGCATTTCAGAAAACTCAGGCTTTTGTTTATAGAGGCAGTCAAGCTACCAGAAGACAGATCTTTGGTCCAAGGCAAAGGCACTGAACTCCACGGCCACTAGGAGGAGCCCTCTGGGTCCACGTTCTAAGCCCGGAAACGGTTGCCCCAAACCGGAAGTGGAAGGGCTAGTCTACCGGGCGGCAGCCATGCTGGGTCCCACGGCAGCGCTTATGTGAGAAAGGTTTAGGGTTTGTGTGTGTGTTGCTTTGTCCAGCAGTAGGTAGAGCCCACCGAGCTGAGGGCTGTGCTCCCACTGTCTCAGACATTGCCAGCTTCTCTGCCCTTTGAGAGCCACGGGCCATCCCATAGCTGGGCTGTGCAGAGGGGAGAAGGTTTGGGGGGGGTCTTCCTTGGGGGGAACTCCCTCCAACATCTGTCTTAACGGCAGCCTTGTTGCTCCCAGGCCACTGGACACATCCGCTTTCATAACTACCATAGGCCGGATGCGTGGAAGTGGGTGGTGCTGTGTCTTTGGGTGCAATAACGGGTAAAATCATGGGACTCTTCGCTCAGCAAAAGTGGTTTTTCAGGTCAGTGGCATCAGCTTCACTTGGACATTCGTTGAGAAATGCAGTAGGGAAGCTCAGGGCGGTTGGCCAGACTCTGAATGCCCTGTGCCCACCTTATCTAGTGTGGTGCGGCACTCTGAGTGTTGCTGTTCATACAGAAAATAAGATTATGGTGAGGTATGTATATATCTTCTCTTTTAATGGTTGTAGGTGTTTGAGATAGATGAATTTAAACCATGAGCTGGAAATCAGTAGGTGAATTTCAAAACTTTAAAAAAAAAATTGCCCTGAAGTCAAATCTGATTCATAGCAACCCTATAGGACAGTAGAGCTCACAGCCTTAAAAACCATGTGGAGAAGTTCTCCTCTGCACACACGTGTGTCCTAGTCACTGGGTACTGCTGCAACGGAAAATACCACGAGTGGAAGGTTTCATGCCAAAGCCGGGCCAAGAAGCTTTTATTGTCACAGTCTAGTAAGCCACAAATCTATTCCTAAGCTACAAGTCCATTCAGTATGCTCTCAACATACAGTGAGAGCATCTCGGCACAGGAATCTCGGTTCCAAAGGACGTACTCTGCTCTCAGGGCTTCTCTCTCGGTAGTATGAGGTTCCCAACTTTCTCAGCTCACTTCTCTCCATTATGTTCCTCAAGCTTGAATCCTGCCTCAGTAACACAACTGCAAACCATTCTCCATCATCAATATCACAGAGGCAGGATTCACAACACATGGGAGGAAGGGCATCATACTAGAACTCCTAACCAAGTCAAATCAACACATACATTTTTGGGGGGACACAATTCAATCCATGACAACGTGGTTACATCATTTGAAATCTACTCCAGGGTACTCCAGAGGGTCCAGGAGCAGCTGTGTATTTCGTTTCCAAAGTGTGAAATGTCTTAAGTGTCAAGTTGGTGAAATGATTGCAAACTCAAATGCCGTTAACATAATCTTTTTTTTAAACCTATGTAAAACTGTCACTCTCAGGTTTTTTTTCTTTCTTTTTTTTTATTGTAGAGGTAGTCCTTTTTTTGTATTAAGAAGAAGGTGACCAAAATTCAATGACATTATGAAGTCCATTTGCACATTACAATTCCTTGTATGTAATATCACGTCTCTAGGTGAGTACAGCCTAAAGGTGGCATGAAAGTTTGGAAATACCCAGTTTCTGTATTTATGTAGTACCTAAATTCCCCTCCTTTCACTTACACACTGAGTCCAAGACACTAAGTTGATTTTTAAAAATTTTTTATTTAAAAAAATACTGTCTTATGTTCATTTCATGCTAATTTGTGTGTGTGTGTGTGTGTTTGGTAAAATATATGTAACAACTTTTTCAAGCTTTTTTACACATTTAGTAACATTAATTACTCTGGTATGTGTACAGCCATCACTATTACCAGTATCCAGATTTTTCCATCACTCTTAGTAGAAACCCATTTCCTCTGAAGCTATAACTCCACTTTCTCCCTCTATTTAGCCTCTGGTAACCTCTAATAAGGAAACCCTGGTAGTGTAGTGGGTTAAGTGCTACATCTGCTCACCAAGAAGTCAGCAGATCAAATCGGCCAGATGCTCCTAAGAAACTCTAGGACGCAGTTCTGCTCTGATCTGTAGGGTTCCTATGATTCAGACCTGACTCGATGGCGGTGGGTTTGGTTTTTGGTTCAGTTTGAACCACTAATAAATTTTAGTGTCTATACACTTGCCTATTTTAGGTGTTTGATACAAGTAAAGTCATAGAATATTTTTTGTGTCTGAGTTATTTCATTTAGTATTTTCAAGATTCATCCATATTATAGCATTTATGAAAACTTCATTTCCTTTTATGAATGAATAACACTCCATTGTATGAATATACCACATTTTGTTTATCCATGCATCTGTTGATGGGAATTTTGGGTATTTCCCCTGTTTGGTCCTTCTGAATAGTACGCCTATGAACCTTGGTATAAAAGTAACTTGATTTAGTTAGCTGTCCTTGTTGAGTGCCCTTGAGTTGCTGCCATCTCGCAATGAGACAGAGTAGAACTGCCCTATAGGGTTTTCAAATTGCTGGTGAATTTGATCCGCTAACTTTGTGGTTAGCAGTTGAGCCCTTACCCACTGTGCCACTAGGGTCCCTTTAGTTCTCTAGTGCTGCTGTGACAGACAGAGCACAAGTGGGTTGCTTGAACAAACACATTTAATGTGTTTTCTCACAGTTCAGGAGGCTTAAAGTTTGAATTCTGGTGAGCGCTCTAGGAGACAGCTTTGTGCTTGTCAGCTGTTGTGGAAGGTCTTTGTCTCTTTGAGCTTCTGTCCCTGGGTAGTGTTCGTGTGGCTTGGTACCACCCTTTTCCCATTTCTGGTTTCTGGCTTCCTTATTTGATCTGTTTAATATCTGAGAAACGATTGACTCCAGATACACCCTACACTAATCCTGCATCATTCATATAACCAAGACAGCACACTTCCAAATAGGATTATAAACATAGCACAGAGACTAGGATTTGCAACACGTATCTTGGGGGGACACAATACAGTCCGTAAGATTCCACCCTTTACAACAACCCCTGCCATCCAGTCAATTTGAGCACATCATGACCCTATAGGACCCTATAGCGACCCTATATTTGAATTGTTCACTGTTTGGTTAGCAGCCATAGCACTTAACCACTATGCCACCAGGGTCTTCTTCCACACTCTGGCCTCTCCAAATTCATGTCCTTGCAGCATACAAAACACAGTCACCCCATCACGTCATCTGAGAAGTCTTAAATCAGCTCCAAGACCAGAATCTCTTCTTCTGAATCATCTCTATCAAATATAGTTGAGACTTAAGGAATATTTTATCCTCGGGAAAAATTCTTCATCTGTCTGCCTATAAAATCAAGAAGACTGAGAAGTGCACTGGTGCAACTGGTACGAGGTAGACATTTCCCTTCCAAATGGGGAAAATTGAAGGAAAAGGAAGGATAATGGGCACCAAGCAAGTCTAAAACCCAAAAGAATAATTTATGTTAGTTCTCAAGGCTATAGAATAATCCTCTGCTGTTTGGGACCATCTGAGCATCATCTTTGGCCTCTGGACTCCAGGTGTTGGCCATGCTTTCTGGATTCTGGGTGGAGGGCCCTAGGCTCTGGGGTTCAACTGCACCTTCCAGGCCCACTAGGATGGCACTTGCAACCCCTTGGATTTGAGGGTCCCCATTCTCCTAGTCTGTCTGAGTGGCAGCTGCATGCTTTGAGCCCCAGCAGGCCCTCTGGGCATAGCAGCCTTGTCTCCTCAGCTTTGGGCAGTCAGCCCATCCCCCAGAACCAAGGAGGTGAAGATATGACTCTTGAAAACCTAGGAAGTTGTCATGTATTGAACTGTGTTCCCCCAAACATCTGTGTAGCCATTTAGTTAGGCCATGATTCCTGGTATTGTGTAATGTCCTTCCTGTTGTACATCCTGCCTCTCTAATGGTAATGAGGGTGGATGGGCTTCAGCTGAGTTGGTGGGGCAGGGACTTAATGTGTGGGATTGTATTGTGGCTTGATGTTGCCTCTTGGAATATAACAGGAAGGGAAGCAAGCTGAGATTTGGGGATCTCATACCACCGAAAAGCAGTGCCAGGAGCTGAGCACATGCTTTGGAAAAAAACTAGGGTCCCTGTGCCTCAGAAACCTCCAGTTCTGGGAGATGGACAAGAAGGAACTTCCTCCACTGCCTACAGAGAAAGCCTTCCCCTAAAGCCAACACCCTGAATTTGAACTTTTAGCCTACTGGACATGACCAATAAAATTTTTCTTGATAGGAGACACAATGTAGAGCCTCAGACATAGCATTAGAAAAAGAGGTATGCAGATCAAGAACTCTACTAAGAGACCAGAACTGATGGTCAGACAACCCGGAGGGTCCCCTGGGAACATGGCCCCTAGACTTGCTGCCGCCCCAGACCTGAAACCAGTACTGAGGTCAACACTCAGACTAAGAAGGGACTGGACTTGGGGACACAGAGTTAGCATGTGGTGTGTATACTTTATGGTTTTAAACATTTATAGAAGGCTGTCTAACTGGTTTCTTTCGAGTGGAGAGAGGAGAGAGGAGGGGACAGGTGTGCATTGGGAGGATACTGGAGAGTGAAAAAGAGGAGTGTGCTGTCACAGGGTGGGGAGAACAGATAGACTTGTAGAGAGGTGGGTATGCAAAATTGACTAGGATTGTATATTTACTCGTAATAAAAAAAACTTTAAAAAAAGTTTTTTTTTTTAAGCCATCCACTTGTAGTATTTCTGTTAAAGCAGCACTAGATAACTAAAACAGAGGCTGTGACTCCACACTTGGAAACTGAGGCAGCCCTCCCTGTTTTCTGTGCTCCTTCCAACATGTCTGCTGATGTTTGAAATGCTCCAAAGATGGTGCTGTCCGTTTCTGGAAACACAAGAGTTGTATCTCCTTTGACCAGTTCTCTGCCTATGGAATTCAAAGAGGCAGACAGTTTTGTTTCCGTTTCTTCTCTGTTCCCTTCAGTTTTAGCTGATGAATTTTCTGCTGTGGTAGTTGGTTAGACTCGTTAGTCACTGGCTTAATCTCTTTTACAGAAGATTGGGTAGCCCTGTGCTTGGTGGAAATTTTAGAATGCATGTCCTTAGTTTGTGCAACAGAATTTTCCATGCCCTTAAGTTTAATTTTGCACAGTTCATTTTTAAGTCAGTCTCTTTCCTCTCTGTTGTTTACACTAAGTGGCAAGGAGATCCCATGCTGCACCTGTAAGATCTTCCTGAGAAATCTCCTCAGCTAATTATAGAAATGCATCACTTAAATTCTGCCTGCCACCAAACATTTCAATGTAATTCAGATGAGTTCTTTGTCACTGTATAAAAAGCATCTGCTTTCGTCCACTGACCAGCCCTGGGTTTGTCATTTTCTTTTAAAGCCTCAACAGAAGCATGTTTAACATGCGCTTTTCTAGCAGTGTTCTGTCACTGGCATTCTAAGTATTCTCTGCAACTGAGACTTTATGTATGGCTGTCCTCACTTCCTTCAGAGCCTCACCAGCTTTGCCTTTGACAATCTAGACTTTTCCTGTTAGGCAGATTACAAGTCTTCCAGACTGTAAGCATTACCAAATTCTAAAGCCACTTCTGCAATTTTAGGTGTTTTTGGAGCAGTATGCCACTTTGTGTCTCTGTGTCTCTACTGCACCCTGGAACACCTTTAGATTTCATCCAGAAATGTGGAGTATTAGCTGATTGTTCCTCCTCTAAATAATATTTGCAATGCAGCTGAGATCTTGGAAGGAAGAGAGGCTCTTTATTCCTTAAGGTGTCTATCTCTATGAACAAAATTGAGGCCCGGGGAAAAGCTGGTAGAAGAATTGTTTTGGGTGACATCAAGAAACTCCATGTCATGAGGCACAGTGTACATTTTAAGACCTTTCTTTGAGATGAAGGTTTTCTTTGCCTTTCAGCTTTTGCACTAGGTTTTACACTGATGGAAGAAAACATTGTAAATGTAGACATCTGATGGTCTCACTTCACATGTCACTTTCCCAGAGAGTGCCCCTCCTGCCAGTTGAGGTAGATCTTAATCATGTAAACACAACCGAATTGGACTGAATGTTACCTTGACAAACTATCTTATGTGATAGGCTTTGAGTAACTGAGCTCTCAAGCTCTGTATTTTGATGATGGCAGCTTTGATACCCTTTCTAATATATTGATCACTTAGGTTTCCGGCGAGTCCAGTAGAGCAGTGGTGGCCACCCACTAGCTGTGTCCATTCCTCATAAAGTTAATTACAACTAAAAGGAAAAAATGAAGTGGATTGACACAGTGGCAGCAACAATGAGCTCAAGCCTAATGACTGTGAGGATGGTGCAGGACTGGGCAGTGTTTTGTTGAATTGTAACAGGGTCTGTATGAGTCCAGACTCACTTGATGGCACCTAATAACAATAACAACAGAAGTACAAATTGAGTTCCTTAGTTAGGCTAGTCAGAATTTAAGTATGCAACAGCAAAATAAGACAAGTGTCTACTTTCTTGCCCTGTGCAGAAACAGAACATGTCTGCTTTCAGTGAAAATTGCATTTGGATGGTACTGCTCAAGAATATGTATCCCGAACAACCAAACCCAATGCTGTGGAGTCAATTCTGATTCATAGCAACCCTGTAGAACAGAGTAGAACTACTCCATAGAGTTTCCAGTGAGCACCTGGTAGATTTGAACTGCTGACCTTTTGGTTCATAAATGTAGCATTTAACCAGTACACTCTCAGGGTTTCCCAAAAGTATATACAGCAGGGGATAATCTGTGTGTGTCCTCAGTCATCAGTGTCATAGGCCAGAAAGAACAAGAAAACAATATACAGAGGTCTGCTGGTAGATTTACTGTCTGGCAGGGGAGACAGTTTCAAATAAATAATGAAAATCCAGGGACATCTAATATCTTTAATCAAAGGATCCAACCTGGGAGTCAGCACAGACTGCAAATTATTTAAGTGGGGATTCAAAAAATTACTTAGATTCGGCTACATGCATGGTTGAGCAGGGTTGATGACGTATGAGATGAATTGTGGTGGACAGACTCATTTGGGAAAAATTAGTGTGTGAATCCCCGAGGGAGCCGAGAACTCAGTCCATTCCTTAGTGAAAGTCAGGGCAACTGAAGCAGAAAAAACAAACTGCGGGTTGGGGTTTGGGGTTTGGGGGTTGGAGGTGGTGTGAGCACCACTGGAGGAGGCAGAGGCAGCGGGTCCTTTAGACCTCTCCAGGTTTTTTGAAGGTCAGGAGACAGCCGCGGCGGGTATTCAGCAGAGATAAGTGAAAATATATCTGAAATTTAAAACAGAACAGTTTCTGGGCTCCGAGTAGATTTCAGAAATGTCAACCCTGAGGGAACGACATCAGGCAGGAGCTTGTTACGATCAAAGTAAGAAAGAATGTGAGGAGTCCTAGACGTGGAAATTGATTGTGGATCAGGAAAGTAATGGATGTGATAAAAGAGATGTTAGTGGTTCAAAAGATGTCTGTGAGGCAGAAGTCAGATTGGCCTCTCCTGCCATCCATCTTCACCAATTCTCACACCAACAGTCCCTCTCACAGCGCTCTGTTTCTTTGATGGTTTCAGTAATTCATTGTGTGGCCACGCAGAACTTAGATGCTGCTGAGTGCCCAGAGGCACCTTGCTCCACTAGCAAGCTTTCTCCCTCTCTGGGCCAGAAAGCGTGCCCTCTGTCTCCTACGGTTGTTTCTCTGACAGCACTTTGTGATCCTTCTGTCTATATCCTGGTTCCAGGAGCTTCTAGGATCCTGGGTCCTGAGGATAGCTCCCTGCTCCTGACTGTTCTTTCTTCTCTTTGCTTTGGAACTGACTCTCTTTTTAAATACCTTACTGTGCTTTAGGTAAAAGTTTACATATCAGTTTGCCATGTAAAACCCCAAACACACATTACTGTGACACTCTAACTACTCTCGCTCCCACCACCCCATGATAACACCCTCCTCTTCTCCACCCTGTATTTCCCATATGCATTCAACCTACTCCTGTCCCCCTCCACCCTCTCATCTCGCCTCTAGAGAGGAACTTCTCAGACAGCCTAGTCTATATGTTTAAGCGTATTCTTCACCATCGTCACTCTGTGTCTTATAGTCCAGGCCAGTCTTTGTCTGAAGCATTCTCTTTGGTCGTCTTTTCAGCTCTGGGCTAACAAAGTGTGGGGCAATATCTTAGGGGACCCTCCAGTCTGACGGATCATCACGTGTGGACTTTATTTTTAGTAGAGTGCAGTCTTTTAGTAGAGTTCTTGTTCTGCACACCCATCTTTCTCCTGCTACATCAGGGGACTTTAGCTTGTGTTCCCGTCAGGGTTATGGCCAGGCACGTTCTAGTTCTCCTCTTTCATGCTGATGAAGTCTCTGGATCACATGGTCCTTTCTGTGTGCTAGGCTCATGTCTCCTTTTTGTCTTTGATAGCCTTCATTCTCCACTGTTAGGTGGATTGTGACCAGCTGATGCTACTTAGATGGCCACTTGCTAGCTTTTAAAGAAGCCAGACACCACTCATCAAAGTGGTATGAAGAACATTTTGTTAAAAAAAAAAAAAAGAAAACCTAGTTGTGCTAATTAGACTAGATGTCCCCAGAAACCGTGGTCCCCAAAAACTGTCCCTGCTACTCTGTTCTTCAAAATGTTGGGTTCTGTTTAGAAAACCTGTTAGCTTTTGGTGTGATCCCGTTGTGCTAACCTCCCATCTACTGCATCCTGTCATTCCCTTCACTTACTCCAGTTCCTGTCTTCTGTCTAATCTATGAATATCCCTCTTCATCCCTCCCCACCCTTGTACTCATCCGAGATTGTTTTCTTCTCTGCTTAAACCTTTGAAGTCCTTGTAGTAATGGTCTCATACAATATTTGTCATTTTTTGCCTGACTAATTTCAATCAGTATCATGTGTTCCAGATGACTCCATGTTATATTTCCTGTAATGGCTGTGCTATAAAAATTTCTCCTAGCACAGAGATGATAGAGCAGGTAGTCCCCTGCTGAAAGAAATAAGAAGAGACACAAAAGAATCAGATGTATAATACGATTGATGTGTGTTCTAAAATTATCTCAGGCCCCTTGAAAGGATCCCGTGTTGAGTTTCCCATAGTCCAAAACCAACCTACTGTTGTCAAGTCAGTTCTCACTCATAGCAACCCATAGCATTTCCAAGGAGCACCTGGCAGATTCGAACTGCTGACCTTTTGGTTAGGAGACATAGCACTTAGCCACTGTACCACCAGGGTTTCCTGCCATAGTCCAGTATCTAATATGATGGCTCCACTAGCACATTTGTTTCACGTACCACAAAGAGTACCTGAGAAGCCTATGGAAACACACTAGTGCCATTTACTATCACCAATCAGCAGTAAATTCAGCCACCAATACACATCAGTCAGAAAAAGGAGGAACATACAATCACCAAACAGCCTAAATTTACCTGTGGTATTATCCACAGCTCTCCACAAGGTGGTCAGTCTAACTCTGTTTAGCTTGCTCTGGCATCCTAACTTCAGTACACAGTCCATGCCGTCTCCTGGCCAGCTTCCTCCATAAACCTCACATACAAAGAAGACCCTTGCTCCTTAACCAATGACATCAACAACATCCAGAAACTAGTGTCAAGTTAATATGTACAGAATGGTTGGCTGAACCCTT